>CM046004.1:51996148-57344298 GCA_025175895.1 Wurfbainia villosa
TGATGAAGGACTTAGGTGAAGCGACTGTATTCTAGGCATCAAGATCTATAGAGATAGATCTAAGAGATTGCTTGGCTAAGTCGAGTACATACATTGACAGTATTACTTGGTTTGCCATGCGGAATTCCAGAAAGGACTTAGATGTCACATGGTGTGAGTCTTTCGAAGACTCAAAGTCCCTCTTCTAGAGAGGAGAGACCGCATGGATAAGATCCCTTACGCATACGCTATAGGATCTATCATATGCGCCATCTTTGTGTACTCGTCACGATGTCTCGTATGCTTTGAGCATGGCGAGTAGATACGATCGGATCGGTGGCGTCCTTTGGATAGCGATCAGAATATTCTTAAGTACTTGAGAAGGACTAAAGAATATTTCTTGATATTTGGGCGATGAGGAGCTAGGCGTAAAGGGTTCTGTGATGCGGCTTCAAGCGGCCGGGATGATTATAGATCGCGATCGGGGTTCGTGTTTTGCTTGAATAGTAGCCTTGTGGTGGAAGAGTTCCAGCGAGACCACGATTATTGATTCTACAGCGAGGCGAATATATCGGTGCTTCCATCTCATTCGAGAGATCATCGATAGAGGAGATGTGAAGATTTGCAGAGTACCCACAGAGGCTAACATCGCAGATCCCTTGACCAAGGCTTTGACACAGAAAAAGCATGATGGTCACACTAGGTCATTGGGTATTAGATACTACGATGATTGGCACTAGTGCTAGTGGGAGATTGTTAGTGAAAGCCCTAGAGCCAATCATGTGATGATTGTTGTATGGACTTTATTGTATCATATTCCTATTTATAAAGGCATGGTTATTATATTTACTTGTATTGGTGCCAAATAACTAAATATAATAATGTCCTTGAGTAGTAGGTTCTTATCTATATCAATCGATTGGTTGAATCGATAATGAGATGATATAGAGAACACTACTCTTAATCATTCCTAGTCAGTATTAACATTCGAGGACAATGTTAATGCGTAGAGACTAACATGTAGGTCAACAAGATGACTTGATCTCACAAGTCATGGATATGAGATATCAAGTTGACACATGGGTATGCATTGGAGAATGTATCTTGAATGACGCCATGAGAAAGTATCATGGATCGTTATATGAGTGTCATATACTTTCTCATGTGGCTATTAGTATGACTATTAGTCCTTAGACCTGAAGTCACCATGGTTCCCTACATAGGAGTTGCATACTTTGGCCGTCAAGCGTCACCCGTAAATGGGTGGACTATAAAGCGATTCTTGGGTATGTAACAAATTATGCGGAGGATGTGAGTGATGTAGATGGGATCTATCCCTCCTATATGGCCAGGGGTGACATCGATATTCTTGATAGAGTGAGACCACGAAGTGCATGGCCATGCCCAAATGAGTCAATATGAGATATTGAGCTCATTTGATTAGAGTGAGTCTACTTGGAGTTCAAGATTTAGATTGTACCGAGGATGACACGGTCTATGCCTCGATTGGTCAATCTAGATGTCAAGGATAGAGGGACATTGTCACATATTGTGAGTCACAATTAGTAGTCACAAAGGTGATGTTGGAGCTAAACATTCTTGTAACTTGGGTAGCAATGATGTGTTGCTAGATACCGCTCATTGCTTATGTTCCTAAATCGGTTTAGGGACATTGCCAACGTTACAAGAACCTATAGGGTCACACACATAAGAACAATTAGATGGAGATTAGGTTCATATGATGAACCATGAGGATTAGGTTCATGGGATGAACCAAATTGGATTAAGAGTAATCCAAATTAGACTAATTGAGTTAGACTCAAGTTGATTCAAGTGTTGAATGAGTCTAATTGAGATTTGATTCATCAAATCAATTTAAATTAATGAATAGAGATTCATTATATTAAATTGACTTGAGACAAGTGGTTAGATTTGATCAACCATGGGAGATTAGAGGTCAAGTTTGACTTGACTTGAGAGGGAAGATGAAAGGTCAAGTTTGACTTGACCAAATGCCATGTCATGATGATGACTAGGCATGGCCGGCCAATGATGATGCTCCACATCATCATTGACTTGGTCAATTGGTGCCACATCATGAGGGAGACCAAGGGTCATGGGAGTTACATGCATGCATGTAACCCCCCCTCCATGAAGTGGCCGGCCACTTTGGGGTTATGGGTGGAGAATTCATTTGGTGAGTTACACACTCTTAACTTCATCTTCTTCCTTGGGAATTTTTCTCTCAAGCTCTCCCTCTCCAACCTCATCTTGCCGAGACACCATAGAGGAGTGCTAGCACACTCAAGTGTCTTTTTCTCCACCTATTGCTTGTGTGGATACCATAGAGGAGTGTGCACTTGACACTCTCGAGTTCGTGAACTTTTGAATGACGGGATAAGCGAAGAGCGTGCGTCCTGAGAGGTAACGTTCTAACCTCTTAGATCTAAGGTAGATCTAGGATTTTTGTAAGCACATATATGTAATTATAATTTTTTATACTTCGCACGGATCCGTGGCCGGGGCTTCCGAGGTTTCCGCAACGCAAAAAGTGGTTTTTGCGGCTCGAAAAAACCCAACACATTATTCACAGCATATGGATGAAATAGGATATTATGATCAAACTCCTGATGATTCATTAAAGTTAAGCATGTTCACTCTCAAATCAAGGAAGACAGCTAATTAATATCTTGCCCCTCCATGGGCAAGATTGAAGAGATATGGTGATAAGGGAACACAATAGAGGAGATGTAAGGTGAGCAAATATCTTGCTCTCCCACAAGCAAGATTCAAACACATCAAATGAAACGTAGGAATAAGGTCGAGCTAAATGACCTTAAACAAAGCGCTTCTTGGGAGGCAACCCAAGTTTAGTTTTTAGGATTTATTTTTATTGCATTCAATTTTTTTTTGTAATTCGAACATTGATTTATGGTATTTAGAATTTGTAGGTAAGGAAATAACTTGTTAGGTAAAAACAAAAGTCATTTTAAATTTATGTTGTGAAGTGAGTGAGAGAAATTAGACCATTGTGCACCACGAGAAAAGAAACAAAGGGCACACGGCCAAGCCGTGTATTTTCACATGGCCGTGCCTTGACTTCCAGAGGCGCACATGGTCAGGCTGTGTGATTTCACACGGCCATGTCGTGCCCCCTAGTCCACGTGAAAAGCCTACACCTGTACCGTTTTCTTTTCCTACTTTTGAGCAGGATGCAGGTACTTTTGCCTACGATTTCTCGGAGTTCTGATTGCGCCTTGATGACATATACACCGAGCAGCAGATGCAAGGGCAGCGATGGGATGATCATAGCTCCTATACACAGGCGGAGTTTACTGTCTTACAGGAGCACTTCCAGTGGGCCGAGGACTTCTATGACGAGGCTCGTATTTACTTTCAAGAGGAGGATGCGGCGCCAAAGGAGGCAACCTACACCGCGAGATGCGACAACATATGCATGCCCAGCAGACATAGTGGGCTCGGGAGGAGGAGCACAAAGCGGTCGTTGCATCCACTAGCTCCCAGATCGACCACATGTACATGTGGCATCAGCAACTTAGCACCAGGTTTTCCCAGGAGGCTGACATGGCGAGACTACCAGAGTTCCCGCCTCGACCATAATATTAGAGGTATTATTTCATATAAGTCTAGGGGAGGGACCCCAAGTTCTGATTTATTTTGTTTCTAGCAGTAGTTTCTTTCATGATATTTACATTTTAGTTAGCATTCATTTGTTCATGCATAGGTTATTCAGTTTCTTTCAGCACTTAGTTTTTGCTATCTATAAGCTGTCTCGGTAGTATTTTTAAAGTTACTTACATGAGTTGTTCCCATAGGTAGCTTAACTTCATTTATCTCATAGTATTTTATTTTATTTGCTCTAATGAATGTTCTAGACTTACACTGGTTAGCTTTTATTTTTACACCTACACATGTTGAATAATCTGAAAGGGAGAATCTAGTACGTACCTAGTTATGATTCATCTTAGTAGTCTCACTTTGGAATCCATAGGTGACTCTAGGTTTAGCATTTTAGTTACTTGAGATGCTCGGATTGTGTAAGCCCATATGGAAAAATCAAAATCCTAGTGAGAAGAAACTAAAAAAAGAGAGAGAGAGAGAGAGAAGATCATGAGGGATAAAAAACAGTTATCATGGGTGGAAATGGCTAAGTGCCCCTTTGAGACCGAGTTAGGTTACTGGGGAAACACCTACCAATTTCTCTCAATACCGAGCATGCCTTTGAGACTTTATGCTAGATCTAGGGAATGACCCTCGCTTTGGGCAGGTAAGTGCCTAAGAGTCGGAGACCTTAGGACAACTATGGGATGATGACTTAACTCACCATGGAACGGGCATCCTTTAAGAATGATTCGCCTAGCAAAAGCGCGAGGAGCTAAATTAGTGAATTTCTAGAACATATTTATTTTGCTTTGATTGTAAATACCACTTGATAAATTTAGTTAACATGCTAAGTATGGAACAATGTCTTTTTAAAAATTTCATGGCACTGAGGTTTGCTTGAGGACAAGCAATGATTTAAGTCTGGTGGAAGTGATGTGAGCAAAACATATAGGGTTTTAGGAATAAGTTTCGCTCACATCTCATTACATTTTATATTAGTTTCATGCATATGTTACTCTATTTTACACGCATTTCCTATTTTCTGGTTCGGAGGTCTGCTCTTTATACTTTTGCATGTAGGACAACATTTCGGGAGAAAAGGCACACTTTCAGAGCAAAAGAAAGACATTTTGCAGCTAGACGCAGAGTGGGACATGGGCAGGGTGTGTGGCTACACATGGATCTGTCCATGATGGCGAGATCGGCCCGACGCCTGCGGCTGGCCATGTGGAAACACACGACCATGTGGCAGCCCGCCAGATTTGCGCAACTAGGGCTTTTTTCGAATTTTGCAGTGGTCCGAGGTGATGTCTATATAAGGATGGCTCTGCCCAAACCCTAGGGGGAGGAACGATGGCTAGGACGACACACCGAAGCCTTAAAAAGCTTCGGGAACTCGCAACGGGGAGGAAGAATGCCGCCGGAGGTCCACGCTTGCACTTTAATGCCGGAGAGAAAACCATGAAGGCATTGTAATCCCTTGTTCCTGCACTTTATTTCTGATGTATTTGAACATTTACATGCCTTGTTATTCCTCCCTTATATACATGGAGTAGTTCCTTTGATTCTAGGATTAGGGAGTAGCTTTAGTGCACATTACATGTTGGTTCATGTTAAATTTTGTCTTTGAGTTTAATTTGGCAATTCGAAGTTGTTTATATTATATCTATGCGTGTTTGGTTTTCTACCTATTGTGCTTAGACGATACGAGGGGTGACAGCTCTCGTATCTAAGATTTAGGAGATTTTATAAAAGGAACCTAGGGGTAAACCTGATCTCCTATAACCGTGGGTAGAAGGATGCGATGAAACCAGAAATGGTTCATTGTAGGGATTGATTCGGCATCCTCGCATCGCCTATCTTGTCCTTTTAAAGGCGAGATAGCTCCAGTAGATGAGGTGGCTAATCGGGAGAGTGTATGATGTCCCTTCCACAAAACTATAGCTAAACGTCTAAACAACGCTAGTTGACAGCATTGTTTTGTGACACACAAGCGAAATCGAAGTCCTAGAATCAACTTTGAACACCTCGGCATGCTCCCTTCTTCCTCCATATGACACCGTATAGAGTATAGTCCATCGCCACTCACAAATCAAACCTCTTAGAGTTTACTTCCGAACAATTTCAACCATCAATATATCGATATTCAATCCCAATCCCTCGTGAGATTGATAATCTTTTATTACTTGACGACATCGTACTTGCGGGCATTGAGCGCAAGTGCACGCTTCGAGTCCTCGACGACCTCCGTCGCAAGATTTGAGGTCACGTTCGTGTGCATCACTAATTAAGGGATGAAAATGCCTTGGCAGTCGACTGATGGCAATTGACTGCCGTGGATGGCAGTCCACTACTGGACGAGGTTTTTTGGCTGCGACCACAGAATGCTTCATAGTCGACTGGGCACTCGGCTACAAATGTTAGCAGTCAAATTGTGATGTCATCAGTTGACTGCCAAGAGATCCGTTGGAATTTTTCCAACATGGATCGAGTCGTTGTCTCACGATAACAGTGTTGGCAGTCAAACTGGGGATTTTGGCAGTCGAATGCCAAGGCAGAATCTAGCCCGATGCTGGTTAAAAAGAGGAGTTTGAGGAGGATTTCGGTATTGGTTCTTTGAGAGCTTTGGTGAGGCGATTTGAAGGTGAATTGCAGGTGCATTTCAGGGTCCTTCAAACTCATCCAAGCAACCAACAAGAAAGCTCTCAAAACCCTAGATTGTAAAGTGCTCTTTACATTTTCATTTGTATTTTCTTGTTCTACTTGTATTATTGTTGTAATATCTTGTAAGAGGTTTCTCCGCCTCCGATGTGTTGTCGAGAAGGAGTTTATTGTTTAGAGCTTAATCCGTGGAGTAGGAACCATTCGGTTCTGAACCACGTTATATCTTGCGTTGTGATTGTATTTCTTGTTATTTCTATTTGTTATTACTATTCCGCTGTGCTAACAAGAGTGTAGACGATCAAATGCGAACGAATTTCATCAACACATCGAACAAGCTATTCACTCCCCCTCTAGCGGTCATCGAATCATCAACAAGCATCTCCAAGGAGATGTGGACCCAGGATGATTGGGTATAAGTCGAAGTGATCAAAGGTGTTTGAATAGCCTATAAAGGATTCACCACTCCTTGTGAGGAGATGTATACCCATGGCCTTTTGTCGGATTGTTACTAAAGTCTTTGTCCAAAGTATTACATGTTTAAAGTAAGGTACTCTTGCATACATGTGCAGTAACTAGAATATGTAGGACGAGGAAATGATACTTGGGCTAGGTGTGACATAGTCAGCCTAGTGGGGACTAACACTATAGACCATTTCCTGAACCAAGTGGGTATAAGATGAGTGAAGGGAATGGGGCATGAATCATTATAGCTGCTGAAGGGTTTTAGAAATGGTTATGGAATCAACCATTGATTTTTCTGTTAATTGGGGATCATGATGTACTACTAGGTGCCACTCATGATCGTTCTATAATTAATGGTTAATTATAGACGACCAACATAAATTGGGAACCTATTTGGTCACATGCACAACGAGCGTAATCTGAAGGATTTAAAACAAGCTTGAGAATGAGATTCTCAGACCGAGAGAAACTAGATTTGGTTTGACCAAACAAGGAGCGAGCATGAAATTGTTTCAGTCGCAATGGAAGCATGGATGGGTCATGTCTTATGAATACATGATGAATGAACCAAATTGGTTTGGTTCTAATCTAATGGTGAAGAATAAACCAAAGGGGTTTGGTTTGTTTTAAACGAATGAACCAAAATTGGTTCGGTTCGTTTTAACTTAAAATAGACCAACGTGGTTTGGTTTATTTTAACTTAAGTTATTGGAACGAGTTTTGGTTATGAACCAATAACCGTTAGGAGAATATGTTCTCTATAAAAACATTACTTAAGGGTTTTTCATGGATGACTTATGTGTTGGAAAACCTAGCCGCCCAACCCCTCTCCCGCTCTTCTCCTTGTCGCCGCCAAAGCAGCCCACGCCGGCAGCTTTTGTGCCATCATCCACCTTACTGTCGGCGTCCAAGCTTCTGCCGGCAATCCTTCGGCGACCCTCCGGTGACTTCCCTTGGCTCCGGTGACCAAGGTCCAGTCGCCCATCCTTCTTTGGGCCAGCGCAACACCTCCACCAAGCTGTCCAGTTTTCTGGACAGCTTCTTTCTTTTATGTCGGAGCATCGTTTGGTCTACGTTTGAGCTCTGACAGTAGCTACTTTACCTGGGATTCAATCTTTGGTAATCCTCATAAGTGGAGAATGAAGGATTCGTCAATCGATTGACGAATACCTCTCTGGAGAAGCGAGTTTTGGGGACTCAATTTCTAATCCGAATTTTGATTCGGATTGTGATCTTCTCTCGATCACATCGTCTTCAACACGAGGCTAGTGACTCCTACAAAGACAAGGCTCGTGGCTTTGTGAATCCATCCGATGATACTGGGCATGGATACAAATAGAGGCGATTCTAGCGAGAGTCACTCCGGTTGATGTCATTCCTGCTGCACGTGATATGTCAGGTATAATTAGAGTAATTTCCTTTTATTGCAAAATTTAAATTTACGATTATGTCTACACATGTTGTACTATGCATGCGTGTGATGTGTGTGTTGTAATAAATTAGATTTATTGCTTTTTAATTCTTCCGTTGTGCACTTGTTTACGAAACATGTTCGAACACACACTAGCCGATGTATCGGAAACCCAACAGTGGTATTAGAGCCCAGGTTGTGTTTCGACATAGTCATAACATTATTTTGCGATAGTCGTAATTATATTTATGGAAATTTCTACTTTTGGAAAGTTTAGAAGTATTTATAGAAATTTTCTAATTTTGAAAATTTAGAAGTATTTATGGAAATCTTCTACTTTTGGAAATTTAGAAGTATTTATGGAAATTAACACTTTCCATAAATAAAATATTTGATTAGATTTAAAAATTTATTTCCTAATTTAATCATGATTTAATTTGGGAAATCAAATCTAAATATATTTAATGTCCATAAATAGTTTTGACAATTTAGGCAATTTGTTTCCTAAATTAAATTTGACTTTCCTTAATTGAGACCTTCCATAAATAAAATATGTGATTATATTTGGAAATTTATTTCCTAATTTAATCATGATTTGATTTTGGGAATAAAATCTTAAACATATTTTATTTCCATAAATAGTTATGACATATAAGAAAATTTTGTACATGTCATAATTGTATGTCATGTAATTTCATTAGATGCATATCATTATGTCATGCGTGTCATGACATGTAGATGTATGTCATGTCATGTAGATAATAGTTATTTGCATGCAAATAGGATGAGACATAAAAACCCTTACTCAATATTAAAGTCTACACCTTCCATTAATATGATTAGAACCAGAGTTCTGTTTCCTGTTTGGGTTGTTGAACTCTCTCCAAGCCCGACTCGAACCTGAACATGTTCAAACTATGAAATAGTTTAATACTAATATGGTAAGAGTCGGAGGTCAATCGTTAGCTTTGGTTGTTGGACTCTCTCCAAGCCGGGCTAATTTGTTGAATGCGCTCTAACCATATTTAAATGATTTCTCGATTAATGGGTTGGCTTTAACCTAGAGTATCGGCTTGTTGGACTCTCTCCAAGGTCGATGTGAAGGGAGGTGAAGTCGGGTGCTATGCATATGATGCATACTTGTTAATGAGTTAACAACCCGATGTATGTGTGAATATTCAATTAGTTGATAGCACATTGTGATAGTTGCATATATGTGATATGCAATCGGTATATTTGATACCTACCATTGTAGCTATGAATGACTTGTTGGACTCTCTCTAAGGTTGTTCAAATCTATGTTGGATATCAACCCATTCGGAGATGGACCTACGATCTCCCGAAGTGATTTTGGGGGTTTTGAAATTGGAAAAATGAATGAGACTTATAAATGTATGTTGATGCATTTAAATCATCTTTCTCATATATACTCGATTTGTATTTCTAGGTTAATCGATTAATCATGACATCTTTAAATTTGCGCTCTATTTTGGATTCAAATAAATTGAGTGGGCCAAACTTCTTGGACTGGCTTAGAAATTTGAGAAATGTTCTCAAGGCGAAAAAACTTGAGTATGTCCTCGAAGTGTCTCTTCCCGCCCGTTCTAGTGATGATGCAACACCAGACCAACTGTTGGCCCATCAAAAATATATGAGTGATTCTGAGCAAGCGAGTTGCATCATGCTAGTCGCGATGGTACCCGAGCTACGGAAGCAGCATGAGCATATGGATGCTCATACCATAGTCCTTCATCTTTATGAGTTATTTGATGAGCAAGTGAGATTCGAAAGGTTTGAAGTCTCGAAGCTCCTCTTCACCTCTGAGATGCAAGAAGGTTCATCTGTGGTACTGCTCAATATGCTGAAGATTATGGAGCCTTCTGTGAAGCATGAGCAGGGGACAATGTTGTTAGTTGATTCCTCGAAGAAAGGTTCTAAGAGGAAGTCAAAGGAACAACAGAAGGGGAAGAAAAAGGCTAAGAAGGCAGAACCAACACAAAAGGGGACTTGCCATCATTATGGCAAGGAGGGCCATTGGTGAAGAAATTGTAGGATTTATCTTGAGTTTATGAAGAAGAATAAGGCATTAGATGCCCCATCTTCTTCAGATATCTTCGTTATTGATTGTCATTCTATTTCCTCAAACACTTGGGTATTGGATACTAGGTGTAGCTCACATATATGTAATGACATACATGGGCTAAGAAATAGAAGAAAACTCATCAAGGGAGAGTCAAATTTACGTGTTGGGAATGGAGCAAAGGTTGTTGCACTCGCCATCGGAACATATTTGTTGAAACTCCCTACAGGATTTGTCTTAGAACTGGACAATTGCTTTTATGTTCCTTCATTGATAAAGAACATCATTTCTATTTCTTGTTTGAATAGAAATGTGTTCCATTTAACTTTTAATAACAATTGTTGTTATATAACTCTGAATGACGTTCTTTATGGGATTGGAACTTTAAGTAATAGTATTTATACGTTGGATGTATCCAGTGACATTCTCAATATCGAAGCGAGCAACGAGCGTGCTAGAAAAGATAATCAATTAGCCTCCTACATGTGGCATTGTCATCTTGGCCATGTAAGCAATAAATGCGTGTCTGAATCACACTGATGTGGAATTCTGGAATCGTTTGAATTGGATTCATACGATACATGTGAATCATGCTTAAAAGGCAAGATGACTAAGTTACCTTTTACAGGAAAAGGTGAATGGGTGGGAGAGTTGCTAGGTCTAATACATACTGATGTATGTGGACCTATGTCAACTCAAGCTCTAGGAGGCTATAATTACTTCATTACCTTCATCGATGATCACTCATGGTTTGAGTATGTGTTCTTGATGAAACACAAGTCTGAAACCTTTGAAAGGTTCAAAGAATTCAGAAATGAAGTAGAGAATCAACTTGGCAAGAGTATTAAAAATACTTTGATGGGATCGAGGTGGTGAATACTTGAGTCAAGAGTTTCTATATTATCTAAGGGACAATGGTATATTGTCTCAATGGACTCTGTCATATACACCACAGCATAATGGTGTATCTGAGAGGCATAACCAGACCTTGTTGGAAATGGTCAGGTCGATGATGAATCATGCGAATCTTCCCAAGTCCTTTTGGGGCTATGCACTTTAGAAAGTTGTTTACTTGCTAAACAGAATGCCAACCAAGGTAGTCTTTACTACTCCATATGAGATATGGAATAGTAAGAAACCTCATGTATCTTACTTGAAGATATGAGGTTGTCCTGCTCATGTGAAGTAGACTATATCAGACAAAATGAATGTTAAGTCTGATAAATATTTATTTATTGGATACCCTAAGGAAATGAGGGGTTACCAATTCTATCATCCTGTTGAATAAAAGGTGTTTGTTTTAAGGCATGTTGTGTTTCTAGAGAAAGAGTTTCTCTTGCATGAAAATTGTGGGAGTGTCGTTGAGCTTGAGGAGGCTCGAGAGACTCAAATAGACATTGATGAGATACCTGGTGAAGCACCACAACCGATAACTCATAGAGATGAGCCATCGGCCGGACCTATTGTGACACCACATCTTCGTAGATCTTATAGAACATGCAACATTCCTGAGAGATATGGATTTCTCATAAGTGAATCGAACGACGTGTTACTCATTGATGATGAGGAGCCTACCCATTAAGTGGCTTAACACCATGAAGTCGGAAATGGATTCCATGTATGACAATCAAGTTTGGAACTTGGTTGACCCACCTGAAGGCATAAAGCCTATAGGGTTTAATTGGGTTTTTCAAGAAGAAAACCGACATGGATGGTAATGTGATTACCTATAAGGCTAGATTAGTGGCGAAAGGGTATCGTCAAAAGCAAGGTGTTGATTATGACGAGACCTATTCACCTGTTGGTATGCCTAAATCCATTCAGATGCTCCTTGCCATAGCGGCTCATTACGATTATAAGATATGGCAGATGAATGTGAAAACAACTTTTCTTAATGGAAACCTACTCGAGGATGTGTATATGATACAACCTGAGGGTTTCACATCTGTTGATAAAACCAAAATATGTAAACTACGACAGTCCATATATGGACTGAAGCAAACATCCAGGAGCTGGAATATCTGTTTTGATGAGACAATCAAAAAGTTTGATATCTCACAAAATTCGGACGAACCTTGTGTGTATAAGAAGGTTAGTGGGAGTGCAGTGTTCCTATGTCGATGACATATTACTTATAGGAAACGATGTTTCTATCTTACAGTCAATTAAATTTTGGTTGTCCAATACATTCTCCATGAAAGACATGGGAGAAGCAACTTACATCCTCGGGATTAAGATATATAGGGATAGATCGAAACGGTTGCTTGGTCTTTCGCAATCTACATATATAGACCGAGTGCTAAAGAGGTTTAGCATGTCGGAATCCAAGAAAGGTTACCTTCCCATCAGGCATGGGATACACCTTTCGAAGTCTATGTGCCCGTGCAAAAAAGATGAGAGGATTTGCATGAGTAGGATTTCCTATGCATCCGCAATAGGATCTATCATGTATGTTATGTTATGTATGAGGTTCGATGTATCGTATGCTCTGAGTGTCACAAGAAGATACAAGTCTGATCCATGAATGGGTCATTGGGCGACTATTAAGACGATCCTTAAGTACTTAAGAAGAATTAAGGATGTGTTCCTAATATATGGAGAAGGGGACATGGTGATACGCGGGTATACGGATGCCAACTTCCAGACAGACAAGGATGATTCCAGGTCTCAGTCTGTGTACATGTTCACCTTGAATGGGGGTGCAATGAGTTGGAAAAGTTTCCAACAAGATACTGTAGCGGATTCTACCACATAGGCAGAATACATTGCAGCTTCAGAAGCAGCAAAGGAAGCGGTTTGGATCAAAAAGTTCATTTATAAACTTGGTGTGGTTCCATCCATTATTGAAGAAATACCGGTTTACTACGACAATAATGGAGCAATTGCACAGGCGAAAGAGCTAATGTCTCATCAATGATCCAAATATGTGCTTCGCCGCTATCGTTTGATCAGAGAGATCATTAGTAAGAAGGAAATACAAATCGAGAAGATTCCCACTAAAACAAACTTAGCGGATCCTTTAACTAAGGCCTTACCTCAAAGTAAGTTTGAGGGTCGTGTTAGAGCTTATGGTATTGGATACCGTGGCGATTGGCATTAGGCCAAGTGGGAGTTTGTTAATTATATATGAGAGATATCCTAAGGCAATCGCCTTATGTTTAAATCATTTATATGATAAATGAAGATTCACTATTTGAGTATACATATTTTCATGTATTTGATTAGATCTTAAACTCATTTACTGAATGTCCACGATACGATTCACAGCATGAGAGAATTTGTGATTAGATCACAACTAGTGAGTATCTCTACATGTATAATTGTGATGTATTGGAATTATCCCTAGTCGATGAATTGATGGATATGGACACCATCAATTCTGTCGAGACTAGCATGAGGTATACTCCTTGGTGTATCCAAGCAGTCAATTCTCACTGGCTAGAGACATTGTGATGTCCGGAGTTAATCGTGGATGCTAGTTATGGTAATTAGTTCATTGGAGGGACCAGTTGTAAGACTTCATATGGTTCTCTGCATATATGGATATGTCAATGAAGTTCTTACTGCGGCTTAAGTGCGATGTTCCTTTGACTTGTGGTATTCAAGTCATCTTGGTCATGAGGACTTATGCTTTGACATATTAAGCAAGCATCTCCAAGGAGATGTGGACCCAGGATGATTGGGTATAAGTCGAAGTGACCGAAGGTGTTTGAATAGCCTATAAAGGATTCACCACTTATTGCGAGGAGATGTATACCCATAGCCTCTCATCGGATTGTTACTAAAGTCATTGGCTAAAGCATTACATGTTTAGAGTAGGGTACTCTTGGATACATGTGTAGTAACTTGAATCCGTAGGACGAGGAAATGATACTTGGGCTAGGTGTGACATAGTCAGCCTAGTGGGAACTGACACTATAGACCATGTCCTAAACAAAGTGGGTATAAGATGAGTGAAGGGAATGGGGAACGAATAATTATAGCTGCTGAAGGATTTCAGAAATGGTTCTGGAATCAACCGTTGATTTTTCGATTAATTGGGGATTATGATGGACTACTAGGTGGCACTCATGATTATTCTATAATTAATGGTTAATTATAGACGGCCAATATAAATCGGGAACCTATTTGGTCATACGCACAACGAGCGTAATCCGAAGAATTTAAAACGAGCTTGAGAATGATATTCTTAGACAGAGAGAAACTAGATTTGGGTGGACCAAACAAGGAGCGAGCATGAAATTGTTTCAGTCGCAATGGAAGCATGGATGGGCCATGTATAATGAAAACATGATGGACAAACCAAATTGGTTTGGTTCTAATCCCATGGTGAAGAATAAACCAAAGGGGTTTGGTTTGTTTTAAATGAATGAACCAAAATTGGTTCGGTTCGTTTTAACTTAAAATAGACCAACGTGGTTTGGTTTATTTTAACTTAAGTTATTGGAGTAGGTTAACGGGTTTTGGTTATGAACCAATAACCATTAGGAGAATATGTTCTCTATAAAAACATGGCTTAAGGGTTTTTCGTGGATGACTTTTGTGTTGGAATACCTAGCCGACCAACCCCTCTCCCTCTCGTCTCCTTGCCACCGCCCAAGCAGCCAACGCCACCATCTTTTGTGTCACCGCCCACCTTGCTGCCGGCATCCAAACTTTTGCCGACGATCCACCGGCGACTTCCCTTGGCTCCTGTGACCAAGGTGCAGCCAGCCATCCTTCTTTGGGCCGATGTAACACCTCCACCAAGTTGTCCAGTTTTCTGGACAGCTTCTTTCTTTCGTGTCAGAGCATCGTTTGGACGACATTTGAGCTCCGACAGTGGCTACTTTACTGGGGATTTGATCTCCGGTAATCCTCATAGGTGGAGGACGAAGGATTCGTCAATCGGTTGACAAATACCTCTCCGGAGAAACGAGTTTTAGGGACTCGATTTCTAATCCGAATTTTGATTCAGATTGTGATCTTCTCTCGATCACATCATCTTCGACATGAGGCTAATGACTCCTACGAAGACAAGGCTCATGGCTTTGTGAAGCCATCTCGATGATACTCGGCGTGGATACGGATAGAGGCGATTCTAGTGAGAGTCACTCCGGTTGATGTCATTCCCACTACACGTGATACGTTAGGTATAACTAGAGAAATTTTCTTTTATTGCAAAATTTGAATTTACGGTTATGTCTACACATGTTGCACTATACATTTGTGTGATGTGTGTGTTGTATTAAATTAGATTTAATGCTTTTTAATTCTTCCGCTGTGCACATGTTTATGAAACATGTTCGAACACACACTCACCGCTGTGTCAAAAACCCAACAGAGAGTCGATTGCGAAGCCTGATTTCGGGTAAACAAGGTTTGTTTAGCCTGATTTCAGCTATATTAGGCTACCCTAACTACTCCTAACCCTAGGATATGCTTTGGAAAGCATTGGAAAGGGTGAAAATCTATTGGATATGGATTAGGAGAGTTGTTTAGGGTGTGTATCAATTTTACGGTGTGTGAAAGTTTAAGGTTGAACTTTTGACCTTAATTTTGATGGTTTAGTGTTCCTATAGGCTTAGGGACTCTCCAAGGATGGTCAAGGGGGAGCAAGCCTTTAGGAGGAGGTATCCATCATGGGATGATGGATGTGTTCTTCCTCATGAGGGGGAGAAATGGCAATGTGAGATGCCCAATTTGGAAATTGAGAGAGTTTATAGGAAGCCTCTCTTTAGTGATATGAGACTTATAACTAGGAAGAGTGAAGGCATCCTAGGTGTTTTTGGACCAAGGGGGAGATTATAAGATCTCATTTGGATATGAGACATTGACCTCCTTGGGGAGAACCTTTTTGATGTATGTCAAAAAGGGGGAGAATTAACGGGATTACCAATTTGGGAGAATTGGTAAGGAGATTTGAGTTAGGTAGCCTAACTCAATGGTTTTGTGGTTTTTGTCAAACATCAAAAAGGGAGAGATTGTTGGTGTAATCGGCCCAAGTCAAGATTGACCAGACTCGAGTTGGACTTGAGTAGTATTTTGATGTTTGACAATGTTTTGGGGAGATTGTTGGTGCAATCGACCCTGGTCATGATTGACCGGACTCGAGTTTGACTCGAGTGGTATTTTGATGTTTGATAATGGTTTGACAATTGTTTGACTATATGGTTGACATAGGGTTAACCATATGATAGAAAGTCCAAGCTTGAGTCTTAGCAATTAGAAAGTCCAACATGGGTTGGCAAGGAAAGTCCAAGTGGGACACTTGGCAAGGAAAAGTCCAAGCATGGGTCTTGGTAAGGGAAAGTCCAAGTTTGAGTCTTGGCAAATGGAAAGTCCAACATGGGTTGGCAAGGAAAGTCAAAGGGGTGATATTGGCGGTGTAAAGTCCAAGCGAGAGTCTTGGCGGCATAGGTTTAATGGTTGGCGCCGTAAAGTCCAAGCGATAGTCTTGGAAGCATAAGCCCAATGTGCCTTGGTGGTATATACCAACTTAGCATGACAATAGCTGATGGAAGCACCTGAAGGCTAGCGTATGGATGAACAAGTCATGGATGACTTTGAGGGATCCGATAGGTGTGAGACTAACGGAGGTGGCTAGAAGGCTTAGGTCTAGGCTAAGGGTGGTCTAGCAAGTATGAAGGCATCATACTTGGGGTTAAACCTCATGTTTAAGGTTATCAGTCGACTGGGCTTTCGACCAGTCGATTGGTCAAGTGTTTTGATACTTTACAGCCGAGTTGACTCTTGGAAGTCGACTGGGATTATGACCAGTCGAACTGCTCGAACTCGATTGGTTTTCGACTGGAGAAAATGGTCTGGCAGTCGACTACCAGAATTGGGAGTCGACTGATGGCAGCCGACTGCCATGGAGGGCAATCGACTGTTGGTCGAGGTTGCGGGGCAGAACGCTCTGTAGCCGACTGGTCAGTCTGCTACGACCCTGACAGTCGACTGTTGGATACTAACAGTGGACTGCCAGTGTAACCGTTTGCTTGAATGGTGACATGGATTAAGTCGTTGTCACACAACGCTATTATTGGCAGTCGACTGCCAGGCACGAAATCAGCCCGACGAAGGTTATAAAAGAAGCTCGGATGGGAGGATTTGACAGCGATTTTCTGGGGCTATTTTGGAGGGGAATTTCTTCTGTATTCCAGACCTTCAAGACCAATCCAAAGCAAACAACAAGCAAGCAATCCAAAGTTCTTGTGTAAAGTGTTTTTTACTTGTTTTTGTGTATTGCTTAGTGTATTTGTTGTATTTCATTGTATTACTCTTGTAATCACTTGTACGAGGTTTATCCACCTCCGACTTGTTGTTAAGAAGGTGTTTTATTAGTGGTGTTGTCATCACTAGAGCTCGTTGAGCTCGCCCCGTGGAGTAGGAACCGTAAGGTTCTGAACCACATATATCTTTGTGTATTTGTGATTGTGCTTGTGTTTTATTTTCATTATATATTTTATATTTCCGCTGCATACTAACACTTTGTAGCGAGCATGATCGATTTCCATCTTCGACGTACGACACGCTATTCACCCCCCTCTAGCGACGTCCAATTCCCAATAATATGATGTCATGACATGGTATATGACAATCAAAGTATGGCAAATATAAGGCATATAAATACTTAAATTTTAATATTAGTTGTCATTTGTTAGGATTAATTCTATTTTTCCATATTATAACCTATCTCTCAAGTGTGTCAATACCCAAAATGACATACCATGACCTCTAAACCTAGTTTGTGCCAATTTGATCAATTTTTCATTGTTCTCAAAATATATTGGCACATCCTAAAAACCTTTAGGATTAAATTCATACTTATTTCCAAGTATCCCATTACCTTGGAAATGACCTAAAGTGCCAACTATGCTATGGTTGAGTTAACTACCCATTCAATCAAGGTTGACACAACCTAACCCATTTAGCGTGAATCGATCACGCTCCTAGGAACCCAAAACCTATTGGAGATCCTTGGGGTAATTAGGTATTCACTAGGGATAACTTCCCTAAATACCCTTTTAATGACCCTCCTAGGCTTGGTAGCCTTGATCATTATGGTCTTGCCTAGGTTAACTGTCACGCCCAGAGGTAGACTCTGTCTAGCCAACGGATGACACCCCCTTATGACAATTCCCATACTGGCACAAACAGTCACAGCCAGCATAGCACATAAGGAAAATGTATAACATCAATAGCGGAAGACAACACAATGAAACAATATAATCTCAACAAGATACGTATATCGATATATCCATCCATACTAAAACAAAATCCCATACTGAATATCATACAAGAAAACACAGCACGATCTCCAATAACAATAGAAGACCATATGAAGATACATGCAATATAGAAAACAAAACCCTCGGAAAAGCAACGGGATGGGATCAAGTGGCGATGCTCCAAGTCCATGCCGAAGTCTTCTATCTACCACCTGGGTGATAGGAAACCTAGGGTCCAGGGTGGTGAGTATAAAACTCAGGGGTAATATATAGAAAGTGAATGAATAACATACAATGTATAGAGATCTACACATATACATGTGAAGATCTACAGGTATGTAGTATGAGTCCATCAGACATACAGTACTCAACATAGTAACCAGTAACTACAAATACGATCATACTCATAGCATACACTAAACTAATCAACTGACTTGAATTAGTGTACATACCTAACGGTCTGCCATCCACATGACCTATAACATCCTGAACAGGTATACCATAGCATAATTCAAATAGCATGCAATATTCTAAACCAATACATACTCATGCTCAACACATACACAACGGTATATAAAATATGCAAAAGGCATGTAGCATGATGTACAATCATATACAGCAAACAAATGCAGCATCTCACAGGCATATGTAAAACATATATCGAATACATGTATACATATATATCAGCAATGCATATGCATGACCATGTCTGCAGACCCGTCCAACCACGACCCCAGAGTGGCCAGGGTCCCACAACATGACTACTATCTCGACTCCAGCTACCACTACTCTCGAGTGGACGAGTTGGGTAGTATGACTGAGTAGCGTATAAGCGTAAAGAGCTAACTAATCCTGGGGTCCCTACTGCTAGCCACGCTATCCCTACCCATGAGTTGATGAGTGCCGCACACAGGACAACTGCACAATATGCAACCACCATCTATAGTGGGCGAGTGCGCTAACGACCACTTTGCACAGTGGCCAAGTGCGCATCTCTAGCTACCACTATCTAGAGTGGCTGAGCGCGGCCCATCAAATGCTCTGCCCTCAACCCTGCTACCACTATCCCGAGTGGCCGGGGAGGTAGGATGACTAACGACCCATCTCAGCCACAAGGGAAGTCGTCAGCATGCATGAAATGTAATGATGCATAGCTCACACACAAATCCTCGCAACACTCCCTAACCCACGGGGAGACCTAGTCAACAAAAAGTCAACCATGCAAGGTCTACTAATTTGTGATCACAACCTATTTATCTATGTACAGATAAATAGATCCATCAAGGTAACCCACTAATATGTGTACGGTATAACAACCAACCCCATATATTGGACCCATCACCCAACCAAGTGATGCAACCCGGTAACCCAATCTATGTTCACACTATTAACCATAACCATATGCAATCAACTGAATACTGATCAACTAACACACAAGAAGGGTTATAATTCATATCCAAGATAAGGGAATAATGAATTAGCAACAATATCTCAAAGATCAAAGACTAAGTACAAGAACATGATTAAACATGAGTGGATCTAAGATAAACAGTTATAAACATATATCTGATTTCATGCACTGGAATTTGATCAAACTACCGGACCAGGAAGATATTCCCCACCTGATACGAAGCTCGACTAATCCTCATGACCATGGACCTACTTCGTATCCCAAACCTACACAATAGTAACAAGTTATGGTTAAGTGCAAATCTCCGATAACTATACGAACAAAATACTAATTCGTTTTATATTCGCATCCTTCCCTCGTCTACGAGTACAAACCCCAATTATCCCAATTCGATACACTACACAGATCAACCACAGGAAAACCTAATTACAACTTCCTGAGCTTAAATCTCTTCCTACAATAGCTCCTCACAACCTCAAATCCACTTCCATCACCATCACAATTACACATACATGATTACAGCCGCCAATCTTCCCAAACAACCCTAGCCGCTTGCTCCATCGATCAATCCATAAACCCAACCAACCCATCTACAGAAAAAATTCGAAATAACAAACATAGATCTACACAAAATCAACAATACCACTCAAATCACGGATTAACTTCCAAATCACAGCTGCAATTCCTAACAATCCGAACACCACAGTTCCGATTCTCAACTCCATCGCATCAATCGACAAACCCACCAGTTCACAGCGATTACCAACATCACAAACACATAACAATCACTACAACTACCTAGAAATTCCATATAGCACAGTGGAAAGAAAGAACGGATCGACTTACCAACACTGTAGATCCTCCGATGCTGCTCCTCCCCTATTTCCCTACTCACCGAACCAATCCAAGCTCCAATCACTGATTCGAGCTACCGACGGTAAGACTCACAACCAGATAGATTCAATCCAAATCAAAGAAAGGAAAATTGCCTACTCACCAAGCTCAGCACTCCCGAAGATAGTCGGCTGCAGTTAACCTCAGCAAGGACAGATCGACAAAAGAAATCAATTTGCCATGACAACCGAGTTTCTCAGCCAAACACTGGTCAACTACAGCAAGATCTACGGAAATGACAAAGGAAATATAGCTAAAATGAAAACCACCAACGTACCTTGATCGGCCACGCGCGACGACAAGACACCACCGCGAGCCGAGCGAAGGAAACACCGACACCAGGCGAAGCACCTCGAGCCTCGACCGAGATCACCATCGAGGCGGCACTGTTGAGCGACTCTCACCGAACATCGACGAGCAGAGATCGGTGACGGAAATTGCACGGAGAAGAGAAACGATTCGGAGAAGAGAAGAAACAGAGATTGCAATGGAAATGGTTGATCGGTTCGTTCGGCAGCTTTTAAAAGTCGTTCGAGTGATTCGGTTAGACCAACTCAAGTTCTAATCCAATCTGATTTAGCCCAAACCAGTTCAAGCCCATTTCCATACGAATAGATTTTAGCCCAATTAGTCTACTTATTGAGCCCAATTAATCCACTAATTAACCTCAATTAATCTACTAATTAAACCCAATTAATTAAAGGGTTAATCCAAAATAATAATTTTTTTTTTGTATTCTACATTCTCCCCCACTTAATAAAATTTGGCCTCCAAATTTTCGTACTTATATGCAGTAATCAACTCAAGAAATTTCTTGAACTACTACATACCTCATGTGAACAGGTGAGGGTATCGAGCTCGGATGGTATCCTCTAGCTCCCACGTAGCCTCCTCATCAGTGTGATGCTGCCATCCAACCTTTACAAGTCGGATGTTTTTGTTCCATAGCTGACGCTCTTTGCGACCAAGAATCCGTATTGGAATCTTCTCATATGTCGTATTAGGCTGGAGTGGAATCGGCACCTCCGTCAGAACATGATCCGAATGCGGTACGTATTTCCTCAGCATAGACACATGGAATACGTTATGGACGCTCACAAGCATCGGAGGTAGAGCTAACCGGTATGCCACACCCCCAATCCGCTCCAGTATCTCGAATGGTCCAATATAGTGAGGTGCTAACTTTGCTTTAATTCTGAATCTCTTGACTCCTTTTGTAGGTGATACACGCAGGAACACATGATCCCCTATGGAAAACTCTGGAGGTCTTTGCCTCTGATCCACATAACTTTTCTGTGTATCCTGAGCCTCTGATAATTGTCGTCTGACAACACGAACCATCTCTGTATCGTGATGAATACTCTGAGGGCCCAATAACTGCCGCTCCCCAACATCCTCCCACAGTACTGGAGATTTGCAGGGTCGGCCGTACAAAGCCTCAAAGGGAGCCATCTGAATGGAAGAGTGACAACTATTATTATACGCAAACTCCACTAAGTGGACGTGATCCTCCCAGCTGTCTCCGAAATCCATGATGCAATATCTCAATAAGTCCACCAGAGTCTGAATAGTATGCTCAGACTGTTCATTCGTCTGCGAATGAAATGTTGTACTGAGACGAAGCTCGGTGCCCATAGTATACTAAAGACTCTGCCAGAATTGTGAAGTAAAACGCGGATCTCTATCAGATATAATACTCAAGGGCACCCCATGCAGCCTGACAATCTCTCTACAGTATAGCTCTACCAATCGATCCAATGGATGTGTCTCACGAATCAGAAGGAAATGAGCAGATTTGGTTAACCTGTCCACAATCACCCAAATCACATCATGTCCTTTACGGGTTCTGGGAAATCCCGTAACAAAATCCATCGTGATATGTTCCCACTTCCATTCCGAAATTGGGATTCTCTGTAGCAATCCGGCGGGTTTCTAATGTTCAACCTTTACCTGCTGGCAGACTAAACATCGAGCGACGAAATCCGCAATATCCCTCTTCATACCATCCCACTAGTATGAATACCTCAAATCCTGATATATCCGAGTACCACTAGGATGTATAGCAAATCTCGAATGATGTGCCTCTCGTAATAACTCCTCCTTAATCTGATGCACGTCCGGAACACATAATCTTCCTCGGAAATGAAGGACTCCAGTCTCGTCACACAAGAAATCTGTCTGTCGTCCGGAATCCACAGTGCTGCATAAGAACTGTAGATGTTGATAACTAGCTTGTGCCTCTTTGATCCTCTCAATAATAGCGGACTTGGCAACCATGGATACGAGTATCCCTTGGGATGTTTGACCCTGTTCAGACAACCCTAGCTCTAAGAACTATCGAACTATATCCGTTACTACTATCAAATGACTGGCCAGAATCCCACGGGACTTCCTGCTTAGTGCATCCGCTACTACGTTAGCTTTATCCGGATGATACTGAATGGTGCAATCATAATCCTTTAGGTATTCCATCCATTGTCTCTGTCTAAGATTCAATTTCTTCTGAGTGAAAAGATATTTCAAGCTCTTATGGTCCGTATAGATCTCAAAAGTAATCCCATACAGATAATGTCTCCATATCTTTAGCACAAAAATAATGGCTGCTAACCCCAGATCGTGCATCGGATAATTTCTTTCATGATCCTTAAGCTGACGGGAAGCATAAGATACTACACGATTGAACTGCATCAGAACTGCTCCCAACCCTTGGAAAGAAGCATCAGTATACAATATCATCCCATCACAACCAGAAGGAATTACTAATACAGGTGCAGAAACTAGTCGTTGCTTAAGCT
Organism: Wurfbainia villosa; assembly: GCA_025175895.1. Lineage (NCBI taxonomy): Eukaryota > Viridiplantae > Streptophyta > Magnoliopsida > Zingiberales > Zingiberaceae > Wurfbainia > Wurfbainia villosa. Next base: position 52,019,682 of record CM046004.1, read on the forward strand.
TCTGAAACCTGGACTCACAAGCCTCTGACCAAGCAAACTTGATCCCTTTCCGGGTCAAGCGAGTGAGTGGTGTGGCTATACGAGAAAATCCCTCCACAAATCTACGGTAATACCCGGCCAATCCAAGAAAACTATGGACTTCCTGAACTGACTTTGGCTGCTCCCAACTAGTAATCGCTTCAATTTTCTGAGGATCGACTGAAATACCCCTGCTGGATACCACATGTCCAAGAAAACCCACGAAAGATAGCTAGAAAGTGCACTTACTGAACTTGCCATATAAATGCTCTCGTCGTAATGTCTCCAACACAATTAGAAGATGGTGCTCATGCTCCTCCTCAGAACGAGAATATATCAAGATATCATCTATGAATACGATGATAAACTGATCCAAGTACCTCAAGAATACTCGGTTCATCAAATCCATAAATGCAGCTGGAGCATTGGTAAGACCAAATGGACTCACTAGAAACTCGTAATGTCCATAACGCGTGCGGAACGCTGTCTTATGAACATCCTCGTCTCTTACTCTCAGCTGATGATAACCTGAACGTAGATCAATCTTGGAATACATGCAAGTATCTTTGAGTTGATCAAATAAATCCTCTATCCTCGACAGTGGATATTTGTTCTTCACGGTCACTGCATTTAGTTGTCGGTAGTCGATACATAACCGTAAAGATCCATCTTTATTTTTAACAAACATTACTGGAGCTCCCCAAAGTGAAACACTAGGACGGACAAATCCCTTATCCAACAACTCCTACAGTTGCATCTTTAGCTCACTGAGCTCTTTCGGTGCCATCCGGTAAGGAGCCTTCGACACTGGTGCGATTCCTGAAATTACCTCTATCGCGAATTCCACTTGCCTGGGAGGTGGCAAGCCTGGAAGTTCATCTGGAAATACATCCGGATACTCATGAACTACCGGCACACTAGAGAGAGGTGGTATTTCCTCACTCTCCACTTTGACCAAGGACAATAAGTACCAATGATAGCCATGTGTCAATAATCTTCGAGCCTGAAGTCCAGATATAATGGACACTCCATCATCTCGGGTACCCATGAATTCCCATGCAGAGTGATCTGGTGGTCGGAAGGTCACTACTCTCGCTCTACAATCCACTGTAGCACAGTATGTAGCCAACCAATCCATTCCGAGTATAATATCAAATTCCACCATCTCTAACACCTGAAGGCCCATTGTAAGTATATGCCCATCGAAATCCGAAGGATAACCTTTGATTACTTGATGACTGGTCAAAACCTCGCCCGATGGTAATGATACCGCTAACCCACAAGAACGAATCATAGGAATTCTTCCAATTTTACTAAAAAATACACTAGATATAAAGGAATGCGAGCTACCAGTATCAATCAAAGTATCTGCAAGTATAGAATAAACCAAAATCATACCCCGAATGATCGATCCCTCGGCCCGCTGAGCATCCTCTCTAGTAATGGCATAAACTCGTCCAGTCTCCACATGTGGCGGCTGCGCTCCCGATATAATAGTAGAATGCCTCCACTCAGGATGAGTCTGGCTCTGTGATCTTTCTTCTTTGGAGGTGACTCTTCTGTGAGAATAATATATCCCTAAGACACGGCTGGTGGGTAGGTATCAAGGTGGCCCAGAATAATAACTCTCTAGAGATGGAGTATAATGAATTGCCGCTGGCATCCCGGAAGAGTCACTCCCATGTATATGATATATCTGTTTCGTGGGAGGAAGTGTCTGTCTCTGACCATATGTATGCGTCCTAGGTGCTGACCTCTGCTGATGATGCTGATCAGATCTCTTTCCCTTGCTGGAATTGCCTGAACCCTCCAGCTGTGCCTTCAGAGTACACTCTCGACTAGTATGTCCTGGATGCTTGCAGTAATAACAAACATCTCGATCTAGGGGACACTCGGGAAAACTATGGCTTCCAGTCTCACATCTATGACATCTAGCCATGTGTCCGCTCTTACAGTTCTTCTAAGAACCTCCAGACTGTCCAGAAGCTAGTCGCTTCCCTTTCTGCGCTCTAAACGAACCTTCCGCAGTACCTCGAGAAGCTCCACTCTGATCTGGCTTCTTCTGAGTCTCAGTGGTCGTATCCTGCTTTCACTGCTTTCCCTGGGACATCTACTTCTCCACCTCCTTCTCCTTTGCAATTTACTGAGAAGTCATCTCAATAGACAGCGCCCTATCCAGTGCCTCTCGATACGAGTTAATGGATGATCTAGACATTCTTACTCAAATATATGTTGCTAAACCCTGTGTGAACTGGAACATCCGGTCCCCATCCTGTGCTACCAAATGCTGACAGAATTTCGTTAGTCGAGTAAACTCTACATTGTATTCCATAACTGAACGATCTCCCTGCTTAAGACTTAAGAACTCCTGACAGCGTGTTGTAGAAAATGCAGCAGGAAAATACTGCCTCCAGAAGATATCTCGGAAGACTTCCTAGGTGATGTTCTTCTCTCGCATCAAAGACTTTTGCATTCTCCACCACATAACCGCCTGCTCCCGAAGGTGATAAGCTACTAGACACACCTTCTCCTCATCGGTACAACTCATAAACTCAAAAGTATCCTCTAGATTGTCTAACTAGGTCGGTAATCCAGGGATCCGACTCGCCTCGGAACAACGTAAATCGGTTATTGGCTGAACACGCTAACACAAGTATACGTGCCTTGACTCTGACCCAACTAGAATTCGTAGAAGTCAGCATAGTCGGGGATACCTCTGGCTCTTGAGGTTCCAAACCTCTAGTAGGAGACTGTCGTGGCTCTTCCTGATCAACAGGTCCGCCGGTAGTAGGTTGCTTAGATGGATGACCTCTCTTACGAGTCCGAACAAGTGCCATAATATCGTCTGTCCACACTTGCTGAATGACTTACATAAATATCTAGCAAAAAAAAAATATAAAGTGTAAAGATTTCTTACTTCGTACAACTTGGAGCTCATGCCACTGTCAATCCCATCTCACCAAAATCGAAATCAAATCAAATCAAAACGATTTCCGAGGTCCAAAAGTCGACGAAAAACATTATTGCATGGCATCGCAACCTAGAGCTCTGATACCAATAAAATTGTCACGCCCCGAGGTAGATTCTGTCCGGCCAATGGACGACACCCCCTTATGACAATTCCCATACGGGTACAAACAGTCACAGCCAGCATAGCACATAAGGAAAATGTATAACATCAATAGTAGAAGACAACACAATGAAACAATATAATCTCAACAACATACGTATATCAGTATATCCGTCCATACTAAAACAAAATCCCATATTGAATATCATAGGAGAAAACACAGCACGATCTCCAATAACAATAGAAGTCCATATGAAGATACATGCAATATAGAAAACAAAACCCTCGGAAAAGCGACGGATGGGATCAAGTGGCGATGCTCCAAGTCCATGCCGAAGTCTTCTATCTACCACCTGGGTGACAGGAAACCCAAGGTCCAGAGTGGTGAGTATAAAACTCAGGGGTAATATATAGAAAGTGCACAACATACAATATATAACGATCTACAAGTATACACGTGACGATCTATAGGTATGCAGCATGAGTCCATCAGACATACAGTACTCAACATAGTAACCAGTAACTACAAATACGGTCATACTCATAGCATACACTAAACTAATCAACTGACATGAAATAGTATACATACCTGACGGTCTGGCGTCCACATGACCTATAACATCCTGAACAGGTATACCATAGCATAAGCCAAATAGCATGCAAGAGTCTAAACTAATACATACTCATGCTCAACACATACACAGCAGTATATAAAATATGCAAAAGGCATGTAGCATGATGTACAATCATATGCAGCAAACAAATGCAGGATCTCACAGGCATATGTAAAACATATATCGAATACATGCATACATATATATCATCAATGTATATGCATGGCCATGTCTGTAGACATGTCCAACCATGACCCCAGAGTCGCCAGGGTGGCACAACATGACTACTATCCTGACTCTAGCTACCACTACTCTCGAGTGGCCGAGTTGGGAGTATGACTGAGTAGCATATAAGCGTAAAGAGCTAACTACTACTAGGGGTCCCTACTGCTAGCCACGCTGTCCCTACCCATGAGTAGACGAGCGCAACACACAGGACAACTGCACAACACACAACCACCATCTATAGTGGGCGAGTGTGCTAACTACCACTCTACACAGTGGCCCAGTGCGCATCTCCAGCTACCACTATCTAGAGTGGCCGAGCGCGGCACATCCAATGCTCTGCCCTCAACCCTGCTACCACTACCCCGAGTGGCCGGGAAGGTAGGATGATTGACGACCCGTCTCAACCATAAGGGAGACCCAATCGTCAGCATGCATGCAATGTAATGATGCATAGCTCACACACAAATCCTCGCAACACTCCCTAACCCACGGGGAGACCTAGTCAACCAAAAGTCACCCATGCAAGGTCTACTAATATGTGATCACAATCTATTTATCTATGTACAGATAAATAGTTCCATCAAGGTAACCCACTAATATGTGTATGATATAACAACCGAACCCATATATTGGACCCATCACCCAACCTAGTGATGCAACCCGGTAACCCAATCTAAGTTTACACTATTAACCATAACCAAATGAAATCAACTGAATACTGTTCAGCTAACACACAAGAAGGGTTATAATTCATATCCAAGATAAGGGAATAATAAATTAGCAGCAATATCTCAAAGATCAAAGACAAAGTACAATCACATGATTAAACATGAGTGGATCTAAGATAAACAGGTATAAACATATATCTGATTTCATGCACTGGAATTTGATCAAACTACCAGACCAGGTAGATATTACCCACCTGATACGAAGCTCGACTAATCCTCATGACCGTGAACCTGCTTCGTATCCCAAACCTGCACAATAGTAACATGTTATGGTTAAGTACAAATCTCCAATAATGATACGAACAAAATACTAATTCGTTTTATATTCACATCCTTCCCTCATCTACGAGTAAGAACCCCAATTATCCCAATCCGATACACTACACAGATCAACCACAGGAAAACCTAATTACAACTTCCCGAGCTTAAATCTCTTCCGACAATAGCTCCTCACAACCTCAAATCCACTTCCATCACCATCACAATTACACATACATTATTACAGCCGCCAATCTTCCCAAACAACCCTAGCCGCTTGCTCCACCGATCAATCCATACACCCAACCAACCCATCGGCAGAACAAATTCAAAATAACAAACATAGATCTACACCAAATCAACAATACCACTCAAATCACGAATTAACTTCCAAATCACGGCTGCAATTCCTAACAATCCGAACACCACATTTCCAATTCTCAACTCCATCGCATCAATCGACAAACCCACCAGTTCAAAGCGATTACCAACATCACAAACACATAGCAATCACTACAACTACCTAGAAATCCCATATAGCACAGTGGAAAGAAAGAACGGATCGACTTACCAACACTGTAGATCCTCTGACGCTGCTCCTCCCCTATTCCCCTGCTCACCGAACCAATCTAAGCTCCAATCATTGATTCGAGCTACCAACGGTAAGACTCACAACCAGATAGATTCAATCCAAATCAATGAAAGAAAAATCACCTACTCACCAAGCTCAGCACTCCCAGAGACAACCGATTGCAGTTAACCTCAGCAAGCGCAGATCGACAGAAGAACTCAATCTGTCACGACAACCAAGTTTCTCAGCCAAACTCCGATCAACTATAGCAAGATCTACGGAAACGACAAATGAAACATAGCTAAAAAGAAAACCACTGACGTACCTTGATCGGCAGCTCGCTACCATGGCGACAGCACCATCGACCCGTCGAGCGAAGGAAATGATGACATCCCCCAAGGCAAAACACCTACCGACCTCCGATCGGAGATCAGCTACTGAGGCGACACTGTCGAGCGACTATCACTGGACGCTAACGAGTGGAGATTGGTGACGAAAATCGTGCGGAGCAGAGAAACGACGTGGAGAAGAGAATAAATGGAGATTGCGATGGAAATGGCTGATCGATTCATTCGGCAGCTTTTAAAAGTCGTTCGAGTGATTCAGTTAGACCAACTCAAGTTCTAATCCAATCTGATTTAGCCCAAACCGGTTCAAGCCCATTTCCAGCCCAACAGATTTTAGCCCAATTAATCCACTAATTAACCTCAATTAATCTACTAATTAAACCCAATTAATTAAAGGTTAATCCATAATAATAATTTTTTTTTCGTATTCTATATTAACTCTAGGGGTGACTCCCCTTGTAACCTTTTTAGTGGCTTCCCTAGGTTTCCTTGAAACCTTAGTCACTAGTCACATACCATGGTTAACCTTAGAGATGACTTCCCTAGTAACCTTGATTTTCCTAGACCTAGTACTAGTTCCATAATTGAATGGAACATTGTGATAGGTAGGCTTATCTACCTTGGACCTAGGCTTGTGGCTCAAGTCTTTCTTGCCCATAGATGAGCCTTGCCTCCTTGACCCTAGGCTTTGACTATTTGACCCCTTAAATGAATTTGTCATTCTTCCAAGGGTCTTCTCCAAATTCTCAAGCCTTGATCTCAAGGCTTGATTTTCTAGCTCTAATTTCTCAAATTTTATGGGCCCATTATTTCTTTGAGTATTTTTCCTTTCCTAGGCAAATGTCTATTGTTCTTGGGATTAATGCCTAAGTGGTCCTCCACCTTCTTAATAGTTTCCTTAGGTAGGATTTTCCTAGGATTATTAGTCCCAAATTTCTCTTTATTTTTAAAATCGACATGTTTAGCCCCTAAGCAATAATATCTATTATTTTTAGCATGCTCTTTATGATAAATTGCGAGTGAATTAAAAGCATAATTTTTGGCCTTATAAAAATAATGAGCATTGCTTAAATTTACCTTAGGGTTTGCTTTAGAAGCTCCCCCTACATTTGATGCTCCTTCTTCACCCATGCTAGGCTTCCTCCCCCTAGGGCATTGGCTCCTATAGAGTCCCTTTTGATGGCATTTGAAGCAAATGATATGCTCCTTGATCTTTTGTCTTTGGGCACCAATTTCCTTGGTCTTTAGCATGACTTGTGCTGTCTTCTTGACCTTTTTCAAACACTTGATCTTGTAGTGTCCGGCTTCCCTACACTCAAAGAAAATTATATGATTTTTATTTTTAACTAAATTGCTTGAGTTACCTAGGTCAATGGTGGCCGGAATTTGTTCTTCATCTCTCCCAGAGGTAGATGGTCTCTCCTATCACGCCCGCCCTTTTTCCAAGGGTCCGGAGGGGCGGCGCGTGACGCGACCGTACATACATACATTACTTACAGCGGAAGACTTTATACATATTTCGTACTTCTTACAGCGGAAGACTTTAGACTTTTTTTTTTCTTTTAAACATAACATGCATTGACATATATATATATATATATATATATATATATATATATATATATATATATATATATATATATATATATATATATATATACTTCTTCTTCTTAACATAGGGCATGCATCATAGCATATATAGATACTTCTTCTTACTTCTTCCTTACTTCTTCTTATTAACATAGAGCATGCATCATAACATATATAGATACTTAGTGCTTAGTTCAAGTTCTTAAACATCATCATCATAGGGAGACATAAATAAGGACATCCATAAACATCATCATCATAGGGAAACATATATATATAGACCTAACAGATCTTCTCCACCATGCCACTACCACACACATTTAGCCCCTCCTGCTGCTCCCTTTAGTTTATCCATCCCTTACCCTTATCTGCAGTATGAGGGAAAGATAAACTATAGGCACATAGGCTTAGTAAGATCCTGTCCTACTCATAAAAACCATACATCGACATTAATCATGGCATGTAACATTCATAACATATAAGCAATATAACATGTAACATACATGGCGTAATCAACTTAACATGTAGCATAAGTAACATAAGTAAACATAACATGTATCATCCATAACATGGCAGCATAACAGGTATCATCTATAACATAGCAGCATATCATGTGAATATATGACTTAATCAAACATAACATATAACATATGTAACATAGTAAATCATTATAACATACAACATATATATATGACATATCAAACATAACATACATCATATGTAACATAGTGGCATAAACATGACATATCAAACATAACATGCCACATATATATGACATATCAACATAGCATGTGAACATAACAATCTAATCATGTAACATATGCAGGATGCTTTTGAAAACATATATTATATGTACTTAAAACATAATCTCAACATATTTGGGCCCGACATTATACCACTTCTTCATTATCATAGCGCGCATCCCTAAATAGACCCGAGGTAGCAAATCTCGAACCTACTAGGTTACTAGGCCCGATCTTAGTCCGTCGACCTAGGGTAATCGTCATAGCGTAGAAGCCCATCCTAGGCCCGAGTCTTACTCCATCGACCTAGGGCATCTTGGAGCCCATCCCGTACTAGGCCCGAGTCTTATTCCATCGACCTAGGGGCAATCATACATAGAGGCCCATCCTAGGCCCGAGTCTTATTCCATCGACCTAGGGCATCTTAGGAACCCATCCCTTTGGACCTTGTTAAGGTCTTGGTACAAGCCATGTATGTAAAATACTTATATGCTTTTATTATAACATAGCTTATTTCATTTTGCAAACATAGCACACTTCATTTCATAACATATCATGCTTCACTTCATGAACATATCATCTTTCATTTCATAAACATATCATACTTTATTTCATAACATATCATACTTCATTTCATCGTCATATCATATTCATTTCGTGAACATATCGTTTTTTCATTTCATAATCTTATCGTATCTCATTTCATAACATATCTTAAGTATCACATACACATAGGGCATGGCATAAAGCATAAACATCAAGAGTAAGTGAACACTAACCTAAGGCATGTTATCTTCATCTAGCATCATTTAATATCACAAGTCAACATGAATCACCCAAACATAAAACACATGTTAACCTAACCTAGAGCATGTTAAAGGACAATGGTTGGCCGAATGGTTCATGCAAGATTTTAGGGCTAGTCTTTTGACCTAATCCAATTAACATACTACCAACATCATATGCATACAAAACATGGATTAAAACTTCATTTAATCACCAAAACATATGTTGGCCGAATGGTCCATAGGCGTTTCTAGGGTTATCTTTTAACCTAATTCATTTAACATAACAACAACTTCATATGCATATAGAACATGAATTAAACTTCATTTAATCACCAAAAATACATGATGGCCAAATGGTCCATAGGGGTTTCTAGGGTTATCTTTTAACCTAATTCATTTAACATAATAACAACTTCATATGCATATAAAACTTGAATTAAAACTTCATTTGAGCATCAACACAAGGGGGGTGGCCGAATGGTCCATGTAGGTTTTTAGGGCTAGTCTTTTACCCTAATTCAACTAACATACTAACAACATCATATGCATACAAACATGGAATAAAACTTCTTTAGAGCATCATACAAGGGGTGGCCGAATAGTCCTTAGAGGTTTCTAGGATTAACCTTTAACCTAATCAACCCTACACCTTAACTTCATCATGTGCATGTAAGAATAAGGTTTAGAACATTAATAAAACACCAACAATCCATGTTGGCCGAATGGTTTATGGAGGCTTTTAAGGTTAAATTTCAACCTAATCCATTTTACATCCTAACATCATCATATAGTTAGAAAACATAGCATAGAACTTCATTGGAACCTTAAAAACATGGCTTGGCCGAATGGATCTTGGAGGCTTTTAGGGTTAACTTTTAACCTAATCCATTTTACATCTTATCATCATCATGTACTTACAAAACATAGCATATAACTTCATTGAAACCTTAAAAATATGGCTTGGCTGAATGGATCTTGGAGATTTTTAGGGTTAACTTTTAACCTAATCCATTTTACATCTTATCATCATCATATACTTACAAAACATAGCATATAACTTCATTGAAACCTTAAAAACATGGCTTGGCCGAATGGATCTTGGAGATTTTTAGGGTTAACTTTTAACCTAATCCATTTTACATCTTATCATCATCATATACTTACAAAACATAGCATATAACTTCATTGAAACCTAAAAAAACATGGCTTGGCCGAATGGATCTTGGAGATTTCTACACAAAACAACCAACCGGTAGCTACTCGTATGCAGGTGAGGGATAATTACATCCTTCGCTTTGCTTTGAGTGGGAAGATGACCTAAGGAAAACCAAAACCTAGCCTTCTCCTTGCTTGGATGGGGTTTGGCCAAAGGATGAAGAGGGAGCTCTAGAATTCGGTGAGGAAGAAGAAGAGGAGGAGAAATGTAGTTTTGATAACTCATGCCCCCTCATTTCCCCTATTTATTCATTTGAAGAGTCCCTTGATCTCCCTTACACTTAACCATAATTTCCCCTATTCCTCTAATGATATAATCCTATTGGGCTTCTGGTTAGTGGGTGCATCTATAGGGCTTGGCTATTTCTAGAGGTTTGGGGTTCAATTCCTAGGCCTTGCAACCCTTTTTGGCTCCTTTTCTTTTATTTTTGAAAGAACCCACATAAAGTCCTTATAATCATACAAAATTTCTTATAAAATTTCTAGAGCTTGGGATGAAAAAGGAAGGAAGGGAAATGGGGAATTCGGCCAAGGATGAGGAAGAAGGAAAGTAGGGTTTTACTTCCTCTCTTTTCTTAATTCTCCTCTTTAATACCTAGGGAATGAACACTCTTCATCCTTCCCATCTATATTCTTTGTATATTCTTTATATATCTTATCCATGAATCATCCTATGGTCTTGTACATTCTTTATATATCTTATCCATAAATTATCCTAGGGTCTAGTGGTGTCAAGGCTACCTCCCTATTAGGAGGTTTAGGGTTCAAATCCTACCTATAACTATTTTTTATTTTATTTTATTTTAAACCTTTTATGGCCTTAAAACCTATATAATTACTTTGCATAGTTTAGAATTTTGCGGGCGTTACATCTCCTCCCCCTCAACCTTGAAGTGAAGACTTCTTCCAATTCTATCTCTTCTTTGGATGTTGATGGCCTCTCAACCTCCAATTCTCCACACTCTATCAACCTAGATGTTGACTCTTCTTCAACTTCCAAATTCTCACTTTCTTGTGAGGAAGAGATCACCTCTTTGGTCTCGTTGTCCAATTGAGCCGAAGAGCATTCTTGTTCCTTGGGCTTCTCTATCTCTTGAGCCATTGAGGGTTCTTCATGGAGCTTAGCAAGCTTGCTCCAAAGATCCTTGGCATCCTTACAATCTCCTAATCTACATAAAACATCATTAGAAATTATACAAAGTAATATACCCATTACCTTGTTATTTATGTTGTAGTATCGAAGTTGTTCTTTGCTCCACTTCTTCTTCTTAAGCCTTTTTCCTTCTTCGTCCTTCAGAGCATCGAACCCTACCATACACACTAATCCAATTTTCATAATCACACATAAGGAAATATTTCATCCTTACCACTGATAGCTCAAAATTCTTTGCACCGTAGAGTTCGTATGGTGGCGACACATTGATATAATCCCCTAATCTTTCTTCAATCACTATCTTCTTCCTCTAGCGTGCTCTCACTGATGTGAAGCTGGTGAAGAGCTCCTAGATCTGATACCACTTGTTAGGGCATCGGAGTGTATTCTTCTTCTTAGAGCCACCGAGCTCTGATACCACTTGTTAGGAATTGGACGTCGCTAGAGGGGGTTGAATAGCGTGTTCATTGCTTGATGGAAATCGATTGCGTGCTTGCTACAAGTGTTAATGTATGCAGCGGAATATATAATGATAAACAAAAATAAATACACAACACAAGCACACAATACACAAGATATAACGTGGTTCAGAACCTTAGGGTTTCTACTCCACGGATTGAGCTAAAATGAGCTCTAGCGATGCAAACACCACCACTAATCTAAAATACTCCTCGACAACAAGTTGGAGGCGGAGAAACCTCGTAACATGATTACAACAGTAATACAAAGAAACAACAAGCAAATACAAAATATATACAACAAGAGAAGTAAACAACACTTTACAAAAAACTCTTTTGGATGCTTGCTTGTTGATCGCCTTGGACTAGCCTTGAAGGATTGGAAAACACCAACTATTCCCCTTCAAATCGCCAAAGAAAATCATTGCAAAAATCCTCCCCTTCGAGCTCCCTTTAAAGCTGCAACTCGGGCTGATTTTTGCCTTGCAGTCGATTGCCATAGGGCCCCAGTCGACTACCAATAGTGTCATTGTCTCACAATGAACTTGATCTACATCAGCATTCAAGCCAATAGATACACTGGCAGTCGACTTTCATTACCCATCAGTCGACTGCTAACCTCATAGTCGACTGATCCGTTGGCTACCAAGCATTCTGAGCTTGTGACCAATATCAGCAAGTCGACTGCCTTCCATGGCATTCGACTGCTCAAGCCATTAGTTGACTGCCTAGGCCTTTTGCCGCCAACTGATTGACTCACGATAGTTGATCGGTCATAATCCCTGATCGCCGATATGGACTCAGCTGTCATGTGTCAAAACACTTGACCAGTAGACTGATCCATATCCCCAGTCGACTACTACACCTCAACCATGAGGTTTACCCCAAGTATGATGCCCTCATACTTGCTAGATCACCCTTAACCTAGACCTAAGCCTTCTAGCCACCTCCATCAACCTCATGCATATTGGATCCCTCGAAGTCATCCATGACTTGTTCATCCATATGCTAGCCTTCAGGTGCTTCCATTGGCTATTGTCATGCTAAGCTGGTCTACACCGCCAAGGCACACTGGGCTTATGCTGCCAAGACACGCGCTTGGACTTTACACCGCCAAACCATTGGACTTATGCTGCTAAGACTCCACCCTTGGATTTTACGTTGCCAATATCAACCCTTAGACTTTCCATGCCAACTCCATGTTGGACTTTCCCTTGCCAAGACCCATGCTTGGACTTTCCATGCCAACCCATGTTGGACTTTCCATTTGCCAAGACTCAAGCTTGGACTTTCCCTTGCCAAGACCTATGCTTGGACTTTCCATTGCCAAGTGTCCCACTTGGACTTCTCCATTATGGTCAACCCCAAGTCAACCCATTGTCAAACAATGGTCAACTCCTTTATCAAACATCAATGTCAAACATCAAAATAATACTCAAGTCCAACTCGAGTCTGGTCAATTGTGACCTGGGCTGATTGCACCCACACTTCGGTGGAGTTCACATTTTACAAAAATGAGAGATAGGTAACACTCTACCTTCTCTTTTGAAATTAAGTACACAAAGCAAAAATGAATACAAGAAAGTAAGAACTAAAGTATACTGACACTTTTAAGACTATCGAAGTAGGCTCGGAGTGTCAAAATTTCATATTCGTGAAGGTATGGAGATCTTGTAGACGACGATGAATAGTAGCAGCACTTGGACGTAGTAGATGAGTTGAGTTTGGAGTTGGTCTTGCATTTATTTTATAAAGCTTTTCCAGCCGACTGGAATGCTCTCCAGTGGACTCCACATCAGCCCATCAATATGGTACTTCGGGTCTTCCAGTCGACTGAACATGCCCCAGTCGACTCTAGGTCACCCAGCTCCACATCGCGAAGTTTGCCTCTCCAATAAACTTAAAATCTTTCCATTTGTGATGCTAGATATTCGATCAATTACCAGCTAATCCTGTCAACTTGGTATCCAGTTGGCTGACTCGTACCTAGTTCACTGGACTTCAGTCGGCTGGAATCTGTTGGTGCAATCGGTCCAGGTCACGATTGACCAGACTCGAGTTTGACTCGAGTGATGTTTTGATGTTTGACAAAGGGATTTGACAAAGTGGTTTGGCATTGATGTTTGACATTAATGTCGGTTAATATGTTGGGGAGATTGTTAGAGCAATCGACCCGGGTCATGTTTGACCAGACTCGAGTTTGACTCGAGGGAGACTTTGATGGTTGACTGGGGTTGACCATGTGATTATGGGAAAGTCCAAGCATGGGTCTTGGCAAGGTAAAGTCCAAGTCATGGGTACTTAGCATGGAAAGTCCAAGTCATGGGTACTTGGCATGAAAAGTCCAAGTGGGACACTTGGCATTTGGTAAAGTCCAAGTCATGGGTACTTGGCATGAAAAGTCCAAGTGGGACACTTGGCGCATGGAAAGTCCAAGTCATGGGTACTTGGCATTTGGGAAAGTCCAAGTCTTGAGTACTTGGCATGAGAAGTCCAAGCATGGGTCTTGGCAAATGAGAAGTCCAAGCATGGGTTTTGGCAAATGGAATGTCCAAGCATGGGTCTTGGCATGGAAAGTCCAACATGGGTTGGCAAGGGAAAGTCCAAGCTTGAGTCTTGGCATTTGGGAAGTCCAAGGGGATTGATTTTGGCAGCGTAAAGTCCAAGCGGAGTCTTGGCGGCATAAGTCCAATGTGCCTTGGCGGTGTAGACACCGTTAGCATGACATAGCCGAGGGAAGCACTTGGAGGCTAGCGTGATGGATGAACAAGTCATGGATGACTTGGAGGGATCCGAGAGGCGTGAGGCTGATGGAGGTGGCTAGAAGGCTTAGGTCTAGGTTAAGGGTGGTCTAGCAAGTATGGGGGCACTATACTTGGGTTAAAACCTCATGTTTGAGGTTGGCAGTCGACTGGCATTATGGCCGGTTCGACTGTCGTGAGTCGACTTGAGTTCGACTGCTAAGGGCTCGCAGCCGATCGCTTAGTTCTCGCGTGATCATTACGATCGCTCAGAGCCGATCCGGGCCGTAACGCTGGCGGCCGATCGCCAATGTTGGCGCGATCGCTAAGAGTCCCGTTGGAACTTGTCCAACGTGGATTGAGCCGTTGTCTCAGATAGCGGTCGGGCAATGATCCGGGACTTATGGCGCAATGATCGCTAGGCGGAAATCCAGCCCGATGGAGGATAAAAGCAGCTGTTCGTGGAAGGCTCGAGAATCAGTTCTTTGGGGGCTTTGGTGAGGCGATTTGAAGGCGATTTGTAGGTGCATTTCAGGGTCCTTCAAGCTCATCCAAGCAACCGACAAGCAAGCGCTCAAAACCCTAGTTTCTAAAGTGTTCTTTACATTTTCACTTGTATTTGCTTGTATTTCTTTCGTTTATTGTTGTAAACGTTTGTACGAGGTTTCTCCACCTCCGACTTGTGGTCGAGAAGGAGTTTATTGATTAGTGATTGCATTGGCATCGCTAGAGCTCATTAGAGCTCGATTCGTGGAGTAGGAACCTTGTGGTTCCGAACCACGTTAAATCTTCGTGTTATTGTGTTTGTGATTGTGTTTCGTTATTGTTATTATATATATATTCCGCTGTGCTAACGAAACTTGTAGACACAAACACGCGATCGAATTCCATCTATGAACGGTCAAACGCTATTCACCCCCCCTCTAGCGGCGTCAAATCTCCAACAAGTGGTATCAGAGCCCGGGGCTCTTCTACGGACTAATCGCAGGGAGCTAGGACAAAGAAGCTAGAGGGTGAAGATGGAAGAACAATTGGGATGGAACATTAACACACCAATCCCTTACTCCTTCTATGGACAAGAAGGGTTTAAGCAATGGAAGTCAAGAATTGAAGACTTCCTAATGATGAGGGACTTCGAAGAATGGTCTATCTTGATGGAGGGTTTTAGCTATCCAATAGGACCAAAGGGAGGATTCCTCGAGAAGAAGAAGTGGAGTGAAGATCAACTCCAAGCCTTCGAGAAAAATATGAAGGTAGTAAAATTTATTCTCGATTTGGTCCCTAATGAAATTTTGTGTAGTCTAGGTGACTATGTGGATGCCAAGGAGCTATGGAGCGATTTGGCCAAGCTCCATGAAAGTCTATCATCGGTCCAAGAAGAAGGACCATCACCCTCTCAAGCTCAAGCAAGCACATCCCCATCTAAAGAGCTTGAGGAAGTTGATAGGAGTCGACTTCCGGATCGGAGAAAGAAGAGGTGGAAGAGGTAGAAGAAGCATCCACCTCAAGGATTGAGGGGGAGGAGATAACTTCCACACTGGAACATCAAGAAGAAGCTTCGACATCCGGTCAAGATGAAGAAGCCCAAAGTCCAATTCTGGTCTCCATTAACCTAGGTAACTCAAACATATGTGTTAATAATAAAATGCATATAATATATTTTGAGTGTAGGGAAACTGACACTATAAGAGCAAGTGCCCAAAGAAGAATAGGAAAGCTCCACTGCTCCAAAGGTCAAGGATGCCGGTCCCTCAATGCAGAAGAGCAAAGAACAAGTAATTTGCTTCAAGTGCCGACAACCGGGACATTTCCGGAGTCAATGCAAGAAGAGGGACAAGAAGACTCAAAATGGAGCATCATATGTAGGGGGAGCTACAGCAAACCCTAGGGTAACTTCTAATTTTGCTCCTTCTTCAATTTACAAGCAAAAGCATGCTAGGGATTTCAATTCACTTGCAATTTATGAAAAGCATGCTAATAGGGACAAGTATTTTTGCTTAGGAGCTAAGAATGTCTACTTAGATAATAGGGAGAAATTTGGGACTAATGTCCCTAAAAACGATTTACCTAAGGACAAACCTAGGTCAAATAACTCAAGATCAATTTTACCTAGGGAGACAATTAGAAAGGTGCAAGAGCACCTAGGTCTAAACCCTAAATGGACTAGGCATATGCCTAGAAAGTCCCATGCCCAAGATTTAAATCAAAATTCTAAAATTGGGCAATTAGAAAAGGAAAATCAAGTCTTGAGGTCAAGGCTTGAAAAACTTGAAAAGACCCTAAATAAGATACAAAATCAATTTAAAGGGTCTAGTGGTCAAAATCAAGGGTCCAAAAGTCAAAGTCAACACCTAGGACCTAAGAGTCAAAAGTCAACAAAAAGCAAGCAAGGTTTGGGTCACAAACCTAAGCCTAAGGTAGCTTACCATAGTGTTCCATTTGATTATGGGACACAAACTAGGTCTAGGAAGACCAAGGTCAATAGGGAAGTCATCCCTAGAGTTGACCAAAGGGTATGCCTAGTGGCTAGGGTTTCTAGGAAACCTAGGGTGGCCACTAAGAAGGTTGCAAGGGGAGTTACCCCTAGAGTCAACCTAAGTAAGACCCAAATGACCAAGGCTAACAAGCCTAGGAGGGTCATTAGGAAGGTATCTAGGGAGGTTATCCCTAAGGAATACCTAATTAACCCTAGGAGCTCAAATCGGTTTTGGGTTCCTAAAAGCGTGATTGATTCACGCTAGATGGGTTTAGGGTGTGCCAACCTTGATTGGATGGGTAGTTAACTCAATCATGGTAAAGGTGGCACTTTAGGATGTTTTCAAGGTGATGGTTACCTTGGAAATAGATTTGAATTATAATCCTAAAAGATTTTAGGATGTGCCAATATTAGTTATGAAGTTTGACAAAATGATCAAATTGGCACAATTAGGGTTTAGAGTGTTAGTGTGCCATTTTGGGTTTTTGGCACACTAGGGAGATTAAGGTTAATATGGCAAAATATATCTAATTGTATCAAATGGAAATTAATATTAAAATTTAGGTATTACTATACCTATATATTTTATATGCCATGTCTTGATTGCCATATGCCATGTCATGACATCATGCCTAGTTCTATGATTTTATATGTCATGTTCATGTTTAGGATTAAGGTTTCAAATGTCATGTGTTTTTAGATTTCATCTTATGCCATGACATCATGATTATGAGCATATGCTTATTTATAACATCATTAATGCCATAATCATTCATGCATTTAAGAAAAATTTGGTTGAAATTGAATTAAGGACTATGGCATGACTTGGAGTCCCATTTATAAGGGAATCAAGTAGGGTTGCCTAGAAAAATGCATGAAACCCTAGTTTTAAATGAACCAAAACCAACATCTCACATCCAATTGACATGTATGTGTATTTATACATCTTAGATACATGTGAGATGCTAGGATATGAGTTGAGTTCAAGGTGCATAGTTTTTGCATCTAGATGAACTAAAACTCATCTTGTTTCCAAAGTGGATCATTGGGAGAGCATGTGTACAAGTCATGTACATAGAGCCCAAGGAATATGATCCAAAATAAGGTTTTGAAAACATTTTAAAATCATTTTGAAAAACCTTGGTGAAGTCTATCTTTTGATAGCAATCACCATTGATAGAGTTGATACAAAATAGGGCCAAAACATTGAAAATTTCAATGGTTTTGAGTTTTGTATCAAACTCACTATTTTATGGGTAAAATAATTTTCAAATATTTTTCACCCATTGTGTGTGTCATAAGTATTATACGTATGAATTTTCACGATTTTTCGAATTACGTATAATTATTTATGAATTTTCAAAATTCATTTCTGATAGCTGAAAATCGAGATTTTCAGTTATCAGTCGACTGCCCTGTGTGGCGATCGGTGATAATGAGTGGCATCGATCGATTCTTCGCCGAGTCGATCGCAGTCTGATTTCGGTTAACAAGGTTTGTTTAGCCCGTGTTCATATGGAAAAGGTTCCTAATCACTCCTAACCCTAGGATATGCTTTAGAAAGCATTATAAAGGGTGAAAATCCATTGGATATGGATTAGGAGCTGTGTTAGGTCAAAGTATCAAATTTAGGGTGAGTGAAAGTTCTATGTTGAACTTAGAACCTTAATTTTGATGGTTTAGAGTTCCTATTGGCTTAGGGGCTTCTCAAGGACATTGTTGGTGCAATGGTCAAGGGGGAGCAAGCCTTTAGGGGGAGTTATCCATCTTGGGATGATGGATGTGTTTTTCTCCTTGAAGAGGAGAAGTTATTGGGAGAGTATCATCAATTGGGAAAATTGATGGGTTTTTGATACCCAATTTGGAAATTGGGAGAGAGTATAGGATTGTCTCTCTTGAGTGATATGTGAATTATCACTAGGAAGATGGTAGGCATCCTAGGTATTTATTTTTGGTTCAAGGGGGAGATTGTAAGATCTCATTGGGATATGAGACATTGACCTCCTTGGAGAGAAAACCTTTTTGATGTTAGTCAAAAAGGGGGAGAATGTTTGGGGGAGAACATTTGGAGAGTGTTTACCAATTTGGGATAATTGGTAAGAGATTTGAGTTAGTGGTTTAACTCAGATGATTTGTTTGGTTTTTGTCAAACATCAAAAAGGGGGAGATTGTTGGTACAATCGTCCCAGGTCACGATTGACCAGACTCGAGTTTGACTCGAGTGATGTTTTGATGTTTGACAAAGGGATTTGACAAAGTGGTTTGGCATTGATGTTTGACATTAATGTCGGTTAATATGTTGGGGAGATTGTTGGAGCAATCGACCCGGGTCATGTTTGACCAGACTCGAGTTTGACTCGAGGGAGACTTTGATGGTTGACTGGGGTTGACCATGTGATTATGGGAAAGTCCAAGCATGGGTCTTGGCAAGGTAAAGTCCAAGTCATGGGTACTTGGCATGGAAAGTCCAAGTCATGGGTACTTGGCATGAAAAGTCCAAGTGGGACACTTGGCATTTGGTAAAGTCCAAGTCATGGGTACTTGGCATGAAAAGTCCAAGTGGGACACTTGGCGCATGGAAAGTCCAAGTCATGGGTACTTGGCATTTGGGAAAGTCCAAGTCTTGAGTACTTGGCATGAGAAGTCCAAGCATGGGTCTTGGCAAATGAGAAGTCCAAGCATGGGTTTTGGCAAATGGAAAGTCCAAGCATGGGTCTTGGCATGGAAAGTCCAACATGGGTTGGCAAGGGAAAGTCTAAGCTTGAGTCTTGGCATTTGGGAAGTCCAAGGGGATTGATTTTGGCAGCGTAAAGTCCAAGCGGAGTCTTGGCGGCGTAAGTCCAATGTGCCCTGGCGGTGTAGACACCGTTAGCATGACATAGCCGAGGGAAGCACCTGGAGGCTAGCGCGATGGATGAACAAGTCATTTGATGACTTGGAGGGATCCGAGAGGCGTGAGGCTGATGGAGGTGGCTAGAAGGCTTAGGTCTAGGCTAAGGGTGGTCTAGCAAGTATGGGGGCACCATACTTGGGTTAAAACCTCATGTTTGAGGTTGGCAGTCGACTGGCATTATGGCCGGTTCGACTGCCGTGAGTCGACTTGAGTTCGACTGCCATTAAGAGCCGAATCGCTCGCGTCGACTACTCATTAGGATCGAATCGATGTCTATGGCGATCGCGCCAAGGGTTGGCGATCGCTCGCTTAGTTCTGTCGAGCACGCTCGCGAGCTTCGACTAGCGGCGATCGACTACGGGCGTTGGCAGTCGACTGCCAAGAGTCCCGTTGGAACTTGTCCAACGTGGATTGAGCCGTTGTCTCACAGCTACAGTGCTGGCAGTCGACTGGGGACTTATGGCAGTCGACTGCTAGGCGGAAATCCAGCCCGATGGAGGATAAAAGCAGCTGTTCGTGGAAGGCTCGAGAATCAGTTCTTTGGGGGCTTTGGTGAGGCGATTTGAAGGCGATTTGCAGGTGCATTTCAGGGTCCTTCAAGCTCATCCAAGCAACCGACAAGCAAGCGCTCAAAACCCTAGTTTGTAAAGTGTTCTTTACATTTTCACTTGTATTTGCTTGTATTTCTTTCGTTTATTGTTGTAAACATTTGTACGAGGTTTCTCCGCCTCCGACTTGTGGTCGAGAAGGAGTTTATTGATTAGTGATTGCATTGGCGTCGCTAGAGCTCGTTAGAGCTCGATCCGTGGAGTAGGAACCGTGTGGTTCCGAACCACGTTAAATCTTCGTGTTATTGTGTTTGTGATTGTGTTTCGTTATTGTTATCATATATATATTCCACTGTGGTAACGAAACTTGTAGACACGAACACGCGATCAAATTCCATCTATGAACGGTCAAACGCTATTCACCCCCCTCTAGCGGTGTCAAATCTCCAACATAATCCATTCAGTCGACTGATCCCTGCAAAACGAGATTAGCACATGCAAACAATATGAAAATTGATAGCAGTAGTAAAACTTCTTGATCTCTATTTCTAAGTCCCACGAGGACTATCTATCGAATCGACACCTAGCTTTTCCCCCTACCGAAGACTCGGCCTCACCCCTCCACTCGAGGCTTACCTGTCGGCTGCCATGTCGGACTTACCATTCATGATATCTGATCTGACCCACCAGGGCTTCCACTAGTTGTCCAGTCTTTTTGACCCAACTGGACTATTTGCCGATTGTCTGGTCTCCTGACCCAACCAGTCTTCATGCCAAATGTCTAGTCCACTCGAGCCATCAATACTTCATGCCTGGTGTCTGGTTCTCTTGATCTGTCAAGACATCTGCCTAGTATCCTGCCAACATGACTTACTAGGACTTTTTGTTAAGCCAACACACTTAACACTCATATCAGAACACAAGTAAATCCTAACTTTAACTATGGTTCATACATCAAAGCTAAGGAGTGGTGCTCTCTACACCAACAACAGTTTTGTGAGACGGTAAGGGAGTTATGTAAGATGTGTGATCAAGACCTTAATTAGTATTCGATAAATTGATTTAAATACAAGATCGATGTAGAATTTAATTTGAATATTTGTTGTATGTTAGAATTTAACTGTAGTCTATGTTGTGTTCAGGACTTGAATCTGAGGCGGAGTTCACTGGGCGTGAGGATTTGTTAGGCAGGCTATATACCAAGTGGGTGAATTCACTTTGACTCTTATAGATCTTGATCTTAGTGCATTAACCCTTTTAATGATAGATGGAATTATCTTGACTCCACTCTACTTATTCATGTTGGTGCAATCGGCCCAGGTTACGATTGACCAGACTCGAGTTTAGCTCGAGTAGTGTTTTGATGTTTGACATTGATGTCTGATAATGTGTTGGGGAGATTATTGGTGCAATCGACCCAGGTCATACTTGATGTTTGACGATGGTTTGACCATTTTCATGGGAAAAGACCAAGTCTTGTGTACTTGGCATGAAAAGTCCAAGCTTGAGTCTTGGCATGGAAAGTCCAACATGGGTTGGCAAGGAAAGTCCAAGCATGGGTCTTCGCAAAGGAAAGTCCAAGCATGGGTCTTGGCAAGGAAAATTCCAAGCATGAGTCTTGGCATGGAAAGTCCAACATTGGTTGGCAAGGGAAAGTCCAAGCTTGAGTATTGGAAATTGAGAAGTCCAAGGGGAATATTGGCAGCGTAAACTCCAAGGGTGGAGTCTTGGCAGCATAAGTCCAATGGTTGGCATCATAAAGTCGAAGCGGAGCCTTGGCAGAGTAAGCCCAATGTGCCTTTGTGGTGTAGACCACATTAGCATGACAATAGCTGATGAAAGCACCCAAAGGCTAGTATATGGATGAACAAGTCATGAATGACTTGGAAGGATCCTATAGGCGTGAGACTGATGGAGGTGGCTAGAAGGCTTAGCTAAGGGTGGTCTAGCAAGTATAGGGGCACCATACATGGGTTAAAACCTCATGTTTGAGGTGTATCAGTCGATTGAGACTATTGTCTGTCGACTGATGGGAGTCGACTAGAGTTCGACTGCTAAAATTGGCCTAGCAGTCGACTGCTAGCATTGGGCAATCAACTGATCTGGTGCTCAGTCGATTGTTGGTCGGGAATTCGAGCACAGTAGGCTCTCCGGTCGAGTGATCAGCCCGAGCACTCGACTGATTGAGCCATCAGTCGACTGATTGGCATGATCAGTCGACTGATGGTCTATCCGTTGGACTTATCCGACATGGCTCATGTCATTGGGAGACAATGACTATAGGGGCAGTCGACTGATGGTCGCGATCAGTCGACTGCTAGGCAAAAATCAGCTCGAATGTAGGTTTTAAAAGCAGCTCATGGGGAGGATTTTTAGCAAGGTTTCTTAAGCATCTTTGAGGTGATTTGCATCTGCAATACGAGGTCTCCAAGTGAAACTCAAGCAATCACAAAGCAAGCATCTAAGTTCACAATTGTAAAGTGTTTCTTTACTTGTATTTGTGTAGTTTACTTTTATTAGCTTGTATTTATCTTTATTACTGTTGTAATACATTGTACGAAGTTTCTCCACCTCCGACTTGTTGTCGAGAAGGAGTTTATTAAGTAGTGGTGTGTGATTGGCATCGCTAGGGCTCTTATGAGCCCAATCCATGGAGTAGGAACCATTCGATTTCGAACCACATTATATCGCTTGTCTCTTGTGCTTATGTTGTACTTTTATTATTATATATTCCACTGCATTAACAAGTGTTGTAGAGTCGAACGCGATCAAATTCCATCAACAAATGCCGACACGATATTCACCCCCTCCCCTCTAGTGGCCGCCGAGGTTCTAATAATTGGTATAAGAGTCCGGGCCTCTTCTACGGATTAACAACCGGGAGCAAAGATGCTAGAGGGTGAAGAGGAACAAGATGAATTTTGAAGAACAACTAGGATGGGATATCAAAAGGCCGATCCCGTACACCTTCTATGGACGAGAAGGCTTCAATTCATGGAAGAGAAGAATTGAACACTTCATCATGATGAGAGACTTTGAAGAATGGTCCATCTTAATGGAGGGATTTAACTATCCAAGAGGACCAAAGGGAGGCTTCCTCAAGATAAAGAGATGGACCGAGGAGAAACTCCAAGAGTTTGATAAAAATAAGAAGGTAGTCAAATTTATTATTGATTTGATTCCTAATGACATCTTGTGTAACTTAGGGAATTACATGGATGCCAAGGAGCTATGGAGCAAGTTGGCAAGATTCCATGAGGAGTCTCACTCGACACAAGAGGAAGAGGTCGAAGAAGCTAGTTCATCCTCACAAGAAAGTGGAGATTCGGAAATTAAAGAGGAGTCAACATCCGAGAAGGAAGAAGTGGTGGAATTGGAAGAAGTCTCCACCTCTAGGATTGAGGGGGAGGAGAGACCATTCATGCCGGAGCCTGAACAAAATCAAGAAGTCACTTCAATATCCGGAAGAAGTGAAGAATCAATTCCGGCACCAACCACCACCCTAGGTAACTCAAGCATTTCGATTAAAATTAAAAATCATATATTATGTTTTGAGTGTAGGGAGTATGAGAATTACAAGAGTAAGTGCCCTAAGAAAGTCAAGAAAATTCAACCAACACCAAAACCTCAAGAAAAGACCAAGGATGCAGGTCCCCCAACACATAAAAGTAAGGAGCACATCATTTGCTTCAAATGCAACCAAAAGGGGCATTATAGGAGTCAATGCCCTAGGGGAAAGAAGAAGGACCAAGAGGGAGCATCACATGTAGGGGGAGCCTCTAAGGCATACCCTAAGGTATATTTTAATTCACCTTCTAGTTCTATGATCAAAAAGCATGTTTTTAATTCACTTGGAATTACTCATGAAAAGCATGCAAGTAAAAATAGGTTTTATTGTTTAGGTGTTAAGAGTGTCAACCTTAGGAATAAAGAGAAATTTGGGACTAATGTCCCTAAAACAATTTTACCTAAGGACAAACCTAGATCGAACAACTCTAGACCTATCCTTCCTAGGGTGACCATTTGGAAGATAGAGGATCACCTAGGCAACAATCCTAAATGGATTTGACATATGCCTAGAAATAAAAATATCTCAAGAGTTAATGAAAAATCAAAAATTGATATATTGGAAAAGGAAAATCAAGTCTTGAGGTTAAGGCTTGAGAAAATGGAAAAGACCCTTAGAAATATACTAAATCAAGTTAAGGGGTCAAATGGTCAAAGTCAAGGGCCAAGAAGACAAGGGTCATCTAAGGGCAAGAAAGGTTTGGGTCACAAACCTAAGCCCAAGGAGACCTACTATAATGTTCCATTCGATTATGGAACACAACCTAGGTCTAGGAAAACCATGGTTACTAGGGAAGTCATCCCTAAGGGTAACCAAGGTGTGTGCCTAGTGGCTAGGGTTTCAAGGAAACCTAGGGAAGCCACTAAGAAGGTTACAAGGGGAGTTACCTCTAGGGTTGACCTAGGCAAGACCAAAATGACCAAGGCTTCTAAGCCTAGAAGGGTCATTAGGAGGTAGTCTAGGAAAGTTATCCCTAGCGAATACCTAGTAAATCCAAGGAGCTCCAATGGGTATTGGGTTCCTAGGAGCATGATCGATTCACGCTAGATGGGTTTAGGTGTGCCAACTTTAAATGGATGGGTAGTTAACCTAACCATGGTAAAGGTGACACCTTAGGTCATTTTCAAGGTCATGGGTCCTTGGAAATGTGTTTTGATTATAATCCTAAAATATTTTAGGATGTGCCAATATAATTTATGGAATTATGAAAAATCGATCAAATTGACACAACTTAGGTTTAGAGGTCTTAGTGTGCCATTTTGGGTTTTAATATGGAAAAATGGATTTAATAATGACAAATGACAACTAATATCAAATTTTAGGTATTATATACCTTTACATTTTATTTTCCATGCTTGATTTGCCATATAACATGTCATTACTGTTGGATCGATGCGATTCGCTAGAGGGGGGGTGAATAGCGAAAAGCCTTTTTCTTTCGAATTCGTTTCAAGACAAATACACGCAGCGGAAATGTAAATGAAACAAAAAGAGACAAGTTTTTTTTTTACTTGGTTCGTAGCCTTCGGCTACTACTCCAAGGCCCTAACGGTCCTAGACCGTGTACGGAGGGCAATTCACTAAAACACTCCTCCTCGTTAGAGGTAGGAGTTTGACAATTACAAAAAAAGCTTTCGAAGAAAAATGATAGAGAGACAAACCCTCTCTTCTATTAAAGTAAAATGCAACGATAGAAAAACCTCGAGTAAAAGAGTTGCAATATTGAAAACAATAACAAGGATTATACCAACAACTAAAAAGAAAGACCTTAAGCTAGGGTTGTTGGCAAGACTTGTCGTAGAGTCGCTTGAGAGTCGCGTAGCACTTAGAATTATATGAAAACCCTAGGTTACGACCTCCTTTTATAGCCTTTTAGCCCCTTTTCGAGAGGAACCCTAGTCAATCATATTTGAGCACCACTCCCCTTGAAATTTGTTGATAAACCTTGACTCCTCGAGGCTATCCTTTGACCAGCGATCGGTGATGGCCATCACCGATCATTCGTGGCGGCATCGATCAGTGCTAGCCTATAGTCACTCGGATGATGGGCGGACAATCGAGTCCTTGAGTTAGCGGATCGGTGATGCTAGCAAGGCAATGTTAGCTTAAAGAAAACATTATTTCGACGATCGTCAACCGTCCGATCTCGACCTAGACCACCTATGAGATGTCTTGGGTCGGATCTACGCTTAGGTCTTTCCCCGTAATGAGGATCGACCCTTACACTCGCACACACGAGCTTACCTCGATACTTACGTGTTGCTTTTGCTTCCGCCTTCCACTCAATTCCTTGGCTTCCTCCAAGTCACTTGAGTGTCGCCCGACCACCGCGGCTTCCTCCGGGTGTCGCTAGCCTTCGGCTCCAGCTATAGCAATTTTTTGCACACTCGATTCAGCTCGTGAGAAAACAACATGAGCTTAACTTTGTATCGTTTGCTATAATCAAAACTCGGTTCGACTTAGGTGCCTCTGCACCAACAATCTCCCCTTTTGATTTATGGCAAACCCACATACAAAGTTAAGTGCATTAAGAAAGATATGCATGAATGAGCGAGAGTGTTAAGAGCATGAATGAACAGAGTATACAAACTCTTTTCAAGTGCTCCCCCTTGAGGAATCCTCCCTTGACCGAGGGTGAGTACTTGAGAAAGAGTTTTAACTCTCCCTTGACGCTTGCTACTAAAAGAATTAAGTAACCAAATTACTTAATATCGGCCATAGTATTTAAAATTAGTTTTAAGGTTAAGAAATCAAAAATTGATTTCTTAACCTTGGCCTTTACTTCTATTTTGTTAACAAGTTAAGTAAAATACTTTTTGTTAACAAGTTAAGTAAGAGTTAAGTAAATTATTGTATTCAAGTTTAACTAAATGTGTTTAAGTTAAGAGTTCCCTTAACTTGTTTTGTTAACTTAAAGTTAAGTAAGCCTTGGCCATAAAAAAATTGATCCCTTAACTTTGGCCTTTTTCTCCCCCTTTTGCCATATATCGAAAAGAGTGAGGATGTGTGTGGAATAAAAAATAAGTTTTAATTTTAAAGTCCAAGCATGTTCCATATTATTTTGAAAATAATATACTGAAAATAAGTTCATCTATAAAATGTTAGACTCATATTTGTCTTGATTGATATAAAAGATCAACCAATCCTGGTCAGAGTCGGTTAGTATGTATGATTATACTCCGTGGTTCATAGTGATGCACTAGCTCTACATCTGGAACCAGGAGTAAGGTCCTAACATCTCACGCCCATCTCAAGTACACAAACACATTAGTTCTATGTGTTGTGAGATGTATTGGCTCCTTAAATCTATAGGTGCATGATATCTAAGGTATGTCCTATGCTAGTTCCATAAAAATGAAAATTTAAGAAATAGTAGTAAGAAAATATAATTTGCAAGTTCCTATTCTACTACGCACATGCCCAATTTTCGTCTTAATAGACTAAATTCGACTTCAGGTAGGGGTTTAGTAAATAAGTCTGCTAAGTTAGACTTGATTCGGCGTATATCGAGTTGTATTACTCGTTGGCCACATGTTCTCGAATGAAATGGTGTTTGACCTCTATATGTTTGGTCCTAGAGTGACATATCGATTCTTAGTAAGATTAATTGAACTAATGTTGTCTCGTGAAGTTTAGTATTCGTGAAGTCTAACTTAAAGTCGCGAGAGTGTGCTTCATCCAAAGAAGTTGAGTGACACACTCACCCATCGCGATGTATTCTTGGTGGTAGATAAAGCGACACAATGTTGCTTCCTCTGCACCAACTCACTAGACTCGGTAGAGTAGTTGACAACAACCACTCGTGCTCTTTCTATCGAGCTTACTACCGGCATAGTCCGAATCGGAGTAGCCGATTAGTTCGAACTCCGTAGATCTAGGGTACTAAATACCAACGTTAAGTGTACCCTTAAGATATTTAAGGATACGCTTAACTAGGGTTAGGTGAGACTCCTTAGCACAGGTTTGAAACCTGGCGCACATACTTACTGCGAATAGGATGTCGGGTCGACTCGCAGTTAAGTATAGGAGACTTCCTATCGTGCTCCTATAGTACTTTAAGTCAATGGACTTACTTTATGGGTCTTCTCCTATGTTAACATTAATCGCCATTGGGGTGTTTATTATCTTAGTGTCTTACATTCCAAATCTTTTAATTAACTCCTTAGTGTATTTCTGTTGATATAGGTATATACCATCCTTAGTTTGTTTAATTTGTAGACCTAAAAAGAAACTTAACTCGCCTACCAAGTTCATTTCGAACTCACTTTCCATGAGTGAAACGAACTCGTTTAGTAAGGCTGAGTTAGAGGTTCCAAAAATTATATCGTCTACGTAAATTTGAGCTATGAATATTTCTTTACCTAAGGTTTTTACGAAGAGAGTTGGGTCAACTAAGCCTTGGTTAAACCCTTTTGACTTAAGATGGATTGAAAGTCTCTCGTACCAAGCTCGAGGAGCTTGTTTAAGTCCATAGAGAGCTTTCTTAAGTTTTAGAACATGGTCGGGTTTATCTAGATTTTCGAATCCAGGGGGTTGGCTAACATAAACTTCTTCTTTAATGTATCCATTTAGGAATGCTGACTTAACATCCATTTGAAACAGCTTAAATCCTCGATGTGCTGCATAAGCTAGCAACATTCGAATGGATTCGAGTCTAGCTACTGGGGCATAGGTTTCGTCGTAATCTAAGCCTTCGACTTGACTAAACCCTTTGGCGACCAACCTAGCCTTGTTTCTAACTACTTCACCTTTATCATCAAGCTTATTTCGAAACACCCACTTTGTTCCAATTATCGTTTTGTCTTTAGGTGGTGGTACTAATTCCCACACTTCATTCCTAGTAAATTGAGCTAGCTCTTCTTGCATTGCAATAATCCAATCGGGATCAAGAAGAGCTTATTCAATTGATTTGGGTTCTATCTTTGAAATTAAGGAAATTTGACTAAGGTTCCTATAGGATGCTCTAGTTCGAACTCCTAGATTGGGATCTCCTATCACTTGATCAATAGGGTGGTTAGTTTGAATCCTAGATTGGGTTGGGTTTGTGTCACCTAATGCTTGATCAATGGGGTGACTTGGTTGAACACTTGTTTGACTCGGATCACTTGTCACTTGGTCGACAAGAGAAGTTGGTTGATGTGGATTAGACTCGATCTCAGGGTCGGAGACGAGTTTGGTATAAGTGGGCTCAACACTTGGGGTCATTAAGGGTTTTGTAGGTTCGGGTACTTCATCGAACACTACATTAATAGTCTCTTCGACTTTAAGGGTATCGTGGTTATATACCCTATAGGCCCTACTCGTGGTTGAGTATCCTAAGAAGATTCCGGTGGAGGTTTTGGATTCGAATTTCCCTAGGTGGTTCTTAGTGTTTAAGATATGTACTTTACATCCAAATACCCTAAAGTACTTGATGTTGGATACTTTATTGTGATAAATCTCGTACGAGGTCTTAAGGTGCCTCTTTACCATAAGGATCCTATTCTGGACATAGCAAGCCGTGCTAACGGCTTCTGCCCAAAACCTATCAGGTAGGTCGTATTCGTTCAACATGGTCCTAGCGGCTTCTTGTAGAGTTCGGTTTTTCCGCTCCACTAGGCCATTTTGTTGAGGGGTCCTAGGGCAAGAGAATTCATGGTGGTATTCGTTTAGGTTACAGAAGTCGGTGAACCTTTGATTTTCGAATTCACCACCATGATCGCTTCTAAGTCTTTTAACCTTAAGGTTTTTTTGATTCTTGATTAATTTGAATAGATTGATTAATTGATCTAGGGTATCATTTTTATGTTTGATGAACCTAACCCAGGAAAACCTGGAGTAGTTGTCAATTATGACTAAGCAATATTGACTTCTATTGAGTGACTTGGCTCCATGTGAATCGAATAGATCCATATGCAGGAGCTCAAGTACACCTGAGGTTCGTTCTTGGTTAGTTAACTTGTGTTGTGTCCTAGGTTGTTTTCCTTGTTGACAAGCATTACAGATTTTATTAACCAAGTTGTTGAGGTTGGGTAAGCCTCTGACTAAGCCACTCTGACTCATCTTGTGGACGAGTCTTGGGTGCGAGTGACCGAGTCGTCGGTGCCACAACCATGATTCCTCTTCCTGTGTCATAAGACATTTGGCTGAGGATTTGATTAAGTTAATTGTATAAATGTTATTTGTCCTAGTTCCTTTGAGTATTGTTTTAGCTGTTTTATTTGTTTTAATTACACATTCATTTTCTAAAAATACGACCTTATAGTTATTGTCACATAATTGACTTACGCTAAGCAGGTTATATTCAAAATTCTCTACAAGTAATACATTTTTAATAACAAAATTCGAGTTAAGCTCGATATCACCTGATCCGATGATTTTGAGCTTGCCGTTATTGCCAAAGGCTACCGATCCTTGTCGTTTGAATCGAATCTTTGTGAATTTGAGTTGATCCCCGGTCATGTGTCGGGAGCAACCGCTGTCCAACATCCATTGATCCTACACACAAGGTGGTTGGATTGGATGTTAGATTTTTTAAAAAAATTGGTTGTGAGTTGTTAAACCTAGGTCATCTCACTTGTGTCTATATGATCAAGCATGTTATACTTATGTGTTTTTTGTGAGATGACTTCCAATTAAGTTGATTAAGTGCATTTAGGTTCAAGTAATTTTATGTTAGATTTGGATTTGACCCTAGGCTTGTCAAGTTTACCTTTTCAAGATCATGGCTTCCAGGTCGTGGCGAGGCACAGGGGCCTTCTTTTATCGGATCATCGACCACTTCCTTAGACAAAGCCATTTTCAAGAAAATGATGACTTGACTCACCTAAGATTATTTCCTAGTCTAACTGGTTATTTTTGAAAAGAGGCTCCCCGAGGCTCAATCTTTTCGAAGAATTTTAGTTGGTTATGTTTTTGAAAAGAGGCTCCCCGAGGCTCAATCTTTTCGAAGAATTTTAGTTGGTTATGTTCATGTTCTAAGTGAGTTCACAAGTTTTAAAGCACAAACTTTCTAAGTTATAGCATGCAATTTCTAAGTTAAAGCACAAACTTTCAAAGTTAAAACATGCAATTTCTAAGTTAAAGCACAAACTTTCTAAGTTAAAACATGCAATTTCTAAGTTAAAGCACAAACATGTTTTGTACTGGCTCCCCCTAGACCGTTGAATCGGTTCGGTCTATCCACATAGTAGATTTGGTCCTTGGGAATCTAGTACGGGTTGGATCCTAGAGTTGAAATCAAAAGGTTCTTAGGGACCCATGCTTGGACATGTTTCCTATGTCGACTTACAATCGACATATATGACCTATTAGTCGTGTTTGAGTTAAACCCTAGTCCAGCCTTGTTGTACACGGCCCTTTGAGATCCAAGTAGGAGGTCAAGTCCTTTGGAACCTGAAGTGAACCTTTCCAACGTGTTCCTAAGATCTTCGACTTGACTTTCCAAGAGTGAGTTCTCAACTTCGAGTTTTTCAACCCGAGTTGAGTCCTTCTCTTGAACTCGACTAGTCGAAGAGGTTAGGGAGACCTTGTGATTGAGGAGTTTGACCTCCTCAACCAGGGTCTCGACCTTGGACTCGGATTTAACTAATTTCCTAGACAAAAACCTAACCGTATTTTGTAAAGTATTAAATAAAGTTCGACTTACTTTAAGGGTATCTTTTGAACCGGATGCGTATCCGTGGCTTGACTTGAAGGTAGCTTCATAGTCCGAGTCATCCTCAGGTTCTGACTCAATTTCAGGTTCAGTCTCCGTGTCTGACTCAATTTATTTCGCTATGAAGACGTGGTCTTCGTCTTCTTCGGATGACGCTTCTTCCTCCTCAGTTGGTAGTGGCTTGCTTGCGATTTTCTTCTTCTTTGAACCTGCAAACAAGGCTATACCCCTCTCGGGTTCCGAGTTGGACTGCTCATGTAATTCAAAAACAGAAAAGAGTTCATCTAATCTAAGTTTAGAGAGGTCCTTGGAGACCTTGTAAGCATCGACCATGGATGCCCACAAGGTAGTCCTCGGAAAAGACTTTAGAACATACCTTATAAGGTCACGGTTTTCGACCTTTTGCCCGATTGCGTGTAGGTTGTTGACTATGTCTTGGATACGGGCGTGGAGTTGCGTTGCGGACTCATGTTTCTGCATTTTTAGATTATATAATTTATTGAACAAGAGGTTGCGCTTACATACCTTGGCTTCATCGGTCCCTTCGTGTAGCTCCACTAGTTTTGTCAAAAGATCTTTTGCGCTTATGAAGGGGCCGACGCGATTTAGCTCCTCTTTGGATAGGCCGCATTGGAGGATTTGTGTTGCCTTGGCGTCGGCTTCGACTTGTCGTTTTGTCGCAATGGTCCATTGATTGTAATCCAAGGATTCACCTTCTTCATTAGTAGGAAGGGTGAACCCGGTTTGGATCACAATCCACATCTCTATTTGGGTTTTTAGGAAGCATTCCATCCGACCCTTCCAATAACGGAAGTCATCTCCGTTGTAAAACAGAGGTCAGACGGTGCTAAAACCCTCGAGATGGGCCATTAGAACAAAAGACACAAGGAGACGACGACGAAGAAACTAGCAACGACAAAAACACAAAAACAAGTGCCAAGACTTGCGTCTTGGATTAGTAGTGCGAAAGAATACTTAACAAAGCGAAAAAAATCCAAAAAAAAGAAAAAAAACAGAATTAAAAGAAACAAAAAAAATAAATCTGTAAAAATGGCTAGATTGGTGGTTTCACCAAATCTTAGCAACCCCCGGCTCTGATACCAATTGTTGGATCGATGCGGTTCGCTAGAGGGGGGTGAATAGTTAAAAGCCTTTTTCTTTCGAATTCGTTTCAAGACAAATATACGCAGCGGAAATGTAAATGAAACAAAAAGAGACAAGTTTATTTTTTTACTTGGTTCGTAGCCTTCGGCTACTACTCCAAGGCCCTAACGGTCCTAGACCGTGTACGGAGAGCAATTCACTAAAACACTCCTCCTCGTTGGAGGTAGGAGTTTGACGATTACAAAAAAAACTTTCGAAGCAAAATGATAGAGAGACAAACCCTCTCTTCTATTAAAGTAAAATGCAACGATAGAAAAACCTCGAGTAAAAGAGTTGCAATATTGAAAACAATAACAAGGATTATACCAACAACTAAAAAGAAAGACCTTAAGCTAGGGTTGTTGGCAGCACTTCGTTGTCGTAGAGTCGTCGGAGAGTCGCAGCATTGCGGAAGCTTTTGAGCACTTAGAATTATATGAAAACCCTAGGTTAGGACCTCCTTTTATAGCCTTTGAGCCCTTTTTCGAGAGGAACCCTAGCCAATCATATTTGAGCACCACTCCCCTTGAAATTTGTTGATAAACCTTGACTCCTCGAGGCTAATCCTTTGACCAAAGAATGATCGATGGCCATCACCCGATCGGCAAAGATCGAGTGCTAGCCGTAGTCACTCGACTGATGGACGACAGTCGAGTCCTTCAAGTTGGCAGTCGACTGATGCTGGCTGCAAGGCAATGTTAGCTTAAAGAAAACATTATTTCGATGGTCGTCGACCGTCCGATCTCGACCTAGACCACCTATGAGATGTCTTTGGTCAGATTTACGCTTAGTCTTTCCCCATAACGAGGATACGACCTTACTTACACTCGCACACACGAGCTTACCTCGATACTTACGTGTTGCTTTGCTTCCGGCCTTCCACTCAATTCCTTCGGCTTCTTCCGAAGTCACTTGAGTGTCGCCCGACCACCGCGGCTTCCTCCGGGTGTCGCTAGCCTTCAGCTCCAGCTATAGCAATTTTCTGCACACTCGATTCAGCTCGTGAGAAAACAACATGAGCTTAACTTTGTATTGTTTGCTATAATCAAAACTCAGGTTCGACTTAGGTGCCTACTGCACCAACAATTACATCATAGTCATTTAAATCATATAAATGTCTTTTAATGTCATATAGATTTAAATTTAATCATATGTCATGACATCATGATCATTGGCCATGTTTTATTTATATCATCATTTATGCCATGATCATTTCATGCATCATTAAAAATTGAATTAAGGACATATGGCATGACTTGAAGTCAAATGTATAAGGGAATCAAGTAGTGTTGCCTTAGGAAAATGCATGAAACCCTAGATTAGGATGAACAAAATCCACATCTCACATTACATTGACATGTATGTGTATTTATACACCCTAGATACATGTGAGATGCTAGGATATGAGTTGAGTTCAAGGTGCATAGTTTTTGCATCTAAATGAACTAAAACTCATCTATATCATGTGATGGATCATTAGAAAAGCTTATGTTCAAGCCATGTACATTAAGCCCAAAGAATATGATCCAATATAAGGTTTTAAAACATCATAAAATCATTTTGAAAAACTTTGGTGCAATCTATCTTTTGATAGAAGTCACCATTAATGATGTTGATACAAAGTGAGCTAAAACATTGAAGTTTTTCTTCACTTTTGAACTTTGTATAAATTTCACTTTTTTATGGGTAAAATATTTTAAAAACATTTTTCACCCATTTTATTGCTTATAGGTAATATATGTATGAATTTTCATAATATTTCGATACTTATGCTTTTTCAAAACTTATTTACGATAAGCAAAATTGGAAATTTGGTTATTAGTCGACTAACGATGGATGGTCAGCGATGAAAGCACGACAATCATCGTTGGTGATAGAGTCGATCGGGGCTGATTCGGGTAAACAAGGATGTTTAGCCCATGTTTCAGCTATGTTATGGTTCCCTAACTGCTCCTAATCCTACGATATGCTTTGGAAAGCATTAGAAAGGGTGAAAATCCATTGGATATGGATTAAGAGAATTGGTTTAGGATGTGTGTCAATTTAAGGTGTGGGAAAGTTCAATATTGAACTTTTAACATTATTTTTGATGGTTTAGTGTTCCTATTGGCTTAGGGACTCTCCAAAAACATTGTTGTTGCAATGGTCAAGGGGGAGCAAGCCTTTAGGGGGAGGTATCCATCATGGGATGATGAATATTATTTTTTTTCCTCATGAGAGGGAGAAATAAGAATTTGAGATGCCCAATTTA
The DNA here is from genome assembly GCA_025175895.1 of Wurfbainia villosa. Classification (NCBI taxonomy): domain Eukaryota; kingdom Viridiplantae; phylum Streptophyta; class Magnoliopsida; order Zingiberales; family Zingiberaceae; genus Wurfbainia; species Wurfbainia villosa. Next base: position 52,054,719 of record CM046004.1, read on the forward strand.
GAAATTAGGAGACTTCATAGGAGTGCCTCTTTTGAGTGATATAGGACTTATCACTAGGAAGATTGTAGGCATCCTAGGTGTCTTTGGGCCAAGGGGAGATTGTAAGATCTCATTGGGATATGAGACATTGACCTCCTTGGGAGAACCTTTTTGATATATGTCAAAAAGGGGGAGAAAGTAAAATTACCAATTTGGAAAAAATTGATAAGGAAATTTGAGTTTGGGGCCTAACTCCAGGGTGTTTTTGTCAAACATCAAAAAGGGAGAGATTGTTGGTGCAACTGGCCCAGGTCACGATTGACCAGACTCGAGTTTGGCTCTAGTAGTGTTTTGATGTTTGACATTGATGTCTAACATTGATGTCTGACAATGTGTTGGGGAGATTGTTGGTTCAATCGACACAGGTCATACATGATGTTTGACGATGGTTTGACCATTGTCAGGGGAAAAGTCCAAGTCTTGTGTAGTTGGCATGAAAAGTCCAAGCTTGAGTCTTGGCATGGAAAGTCCAACATGGGTTGGCAAGGAAAGTCCAAGCATTGGTCTTGACAAAGGAAAGTCCAAGCATGGGTCTTGGCAAGGAAAAGTCCAAGCATTGGTCTTGGCATGGAAAGTCCAACATGGGTTGACAAGGGAAAGTCTAAGGGGAATATTGGTGGCGTAAAGTCCAAGGGTGGAGTTTTGGCAGTATAAGTCCAATGGTTGGCAACGTAAAGTCCAAGCAGAGTCTTGGCAGCGTAAACCCAATGTGCCTTGGAGGTGTAGACCACATTAGCATGACAATAGCCAATGGAAGCACCTGAAGGCTAGCGTATGGATGAACAAGTCATTAATAACTTGGAGGGATCCGATAGGCGTGAGGCTGATGGAGGTGGCTAGAAGGCATAGGTCTAGGCTAAGGGTGGTCTAGTAAGTATGGGGCATCATACTTGGGTTAAAACCTCATGTTTGAGGTGTATCAGTCGACTGAGACTATAGTCAATTGACTGATGGGAGTCGACTAGAGTTTGACTGCTAGAATTGGCCTAGTAGTCATTGCCGGCGATGGGCGATCGATTGATGCTGGCGATCGGCCCGATCGCGATCGATCGGTCGGGAATTCAAGCACAGTAAGCTCTCCAGTCGAGTGATCAGCCCAAGCACTCGAATGATTGAGCCATCAGTTGACTGATGGGCATGATCAGTCGACTGATGATCTATCCGTTGGACTTATCCGTCATGGCTCATGTTATTGGGAGATAATGGCTACAGGGGCAGTCGACTGATGGTCCCATCAGTCGACTGCTAGGCAAAAAATCAGCCCGAATGCAGGTTATAAAAGCAGTTCGTGGGGAAGATTTTTGGCAAGGTTTCTTGAGCTTCTTTAGGGCGATTTGCTGCTACAATTCATGGTCTCCAAGTGCAATTCAAGCAACCACAAAGCAAGCATCCAAGTTCACAATTGTAAAGTGTTTCTTTACTTTTATTTGTGTAGTTTACTTGTATTAGCTTGTATTTGTCTTTATTACTGTTGTAATACATTGTACGAGGTTTATCCACATTCGACTTGTTGTCGAGAGGAGTTTATTCAGTAGTGGTGTGTGATTGGCATTGCTAGGGCTCTTACAAGCCCAATCCGTAGAGTAGGAACCATTCTATTTTGAACCACATTATATCGTGTTGTCTCTTGTGCTTTTGATGTATTTACTTTTATTATTATATATTCCGCTGCATTAACAAGTGTTCTACAGTCGAACACGATGAAATTTCATCAAGCAACACTGACACGCTATTCACCCCTCCCTCTAGCGGCCGTCGAGGTTCTAACAATTGGTATCAAAGTACGGGGCTTTTCTACGGATTAACAACCAGGAGTAAAGATGCTAGAGGGTGAAGAGGAACAAGATGGATTTTGAAGAACAACTAGGATGGGATATCAACACGCCGATCCCGTACACCTTCTATGAACGAGAAGGCTTCAATTCATAGAAGAGAAGAATTGAAGACTTCATCATGATGAGGGACTTTGAAGAATGGTCCATCTTAATGGAGGGATTTAACTATCCAAGAGGACCAAAGGGAGGCTTCCTCAAGATAAAGAGATGAACCGAGGAGAAACTCCAAGATTTTGATAAAAATAAGAAGGTAGTCAAATTTATTATTGATTTGATTCCTAATGACATCTTGTGTAGCTTAGGGGATTACATGGATGCCAAGGAGTTATGGAGCAAGTTGGCAAGATTCCATGAGGAGTCTCACTTGGCACAAGAGGAAGAGGTCGAAGAAGCTAGTTCATCCTTACAAGAAAGTGGAGATTCGGAAGTTTAAGAGGAGTCAACATCCGAGAAGGAAGAAGAGGTGGAATTGGAAAAAGTTTCAACCTCTAGGATGTACGGGGAGGAGAGACCATTCATGCCGGAGCTTGAACAAAATCAAGAAGTCGCTTCAATATCCGGAAGAAGTGAAGAATCAATTCCGGCACCAACCACCACCCTAGGTAACTCAAAAATTTTGGTTAAAATTAAAGTTTTGAGTGTAGGGAGTATGAGTATTACAAGTGTAAGTGCCCTAAGAAAGTCAATAAAAGTCAACAGACACCAAAACCTCAAGAAAATACCAATGATGCAGGTCCCCCAACACATAAAAGCAAGGAGCACATTATTTGCTTCAAATGCAACCAAAAGGGGCATTTTAGGAGTCAATGCCCTAGGGGGAAGAAGAAGGACCAAGAGGGAGCATCACATGTAGGGGGAGCCTCTAAGGCAAACCCTAAGGTATATTTTAATGCATCTTCTTGTTCTAGGATCAAAAGCATGTTTTTAATTCACTTGGAATTACTCATGAAAAGCATGCTAGTAAAATTAGGTTTTATTGTTTAGGTGCTAAGAGTGTCAACCTTAGAAATAAGGAGAAATTTGGGACTAATGTCCCTAAAACAATTTTACCTAAGGACAAACCTAGATTGAACAACTTTAGACCTATCCTTCCTAGGGTGACCATTAGGAAGATAGAGGATCACCTAGGCAACAATCCTAAATGGATTAGACATATGCCTAGAAAAAAAAGATCTCAAGAGTTAATGAAAAATCAAAAATTGAGATATTGGAAAAGGAAAATCAAGTCTTAAGGTCAAGGCTTGAGAAAATGGAAAAGACACTTAGAAATATACGAAATCAATTTAAGGGGTCAAATGGTCAAAGTCAAGGGCCTAGGAGATAAGAGTCATCTAAGGGAAAGAAAGGTTTGGGTCACAAACCTAAGCCCATGGAGACCTACTATAGTGTTCCATTCGATTATGGAACACAACCTAGGTCTAGGAAAACCAAGGATACTAGGGAAGTCATCCCTATGAAGGGAGGAACCTTCACTTATTCCCTCCACGACTCAGTCGCTTGTTCATGGCGATCCCTTCTATGTCCCCAGATAAAAAAATTTATCCTGACAAGGAGGGATTACCCAAGCTACCGTTTCATCGTTGTGCTATTCTTTTAGAGTAGTCACTTGAACAAACTTATTCAAACAACCAACCTCTATTCTACGATTAGCCGCGGAATAGATGATGTACGGATCGTCGGCTTTTGCATTTGTATTCGGGGTCCAAGTAAATTAGCCACATAATAAAACATACAACATGCATATAATTGAAAAACAATTATAGACATAATACAAAAGAATATAAACGAGCATTATACCTCTCGATCTTCTATTGTATGTCCTTCCTCATTTTGGACGTCGTGTGGGCAACGATCTTCCAAAAGTCAAAGCCTCCTAGATCACCAATCTTCTTTTCTTTGATCGCTCCGAACAAAAAGGAAGAATAAAACAAAACTCTTCCCTATCTAGCACCGGCCACCAAGTCAAGAGACCAAGTTGTAGACACCGGCCATAGAAAGGAGATGAAGGTTATGGACGCCGACCAAGAGCTCCAAGCGAAGAGACCTTTGTCTTTGCCGTCGTCCAAGGATGAGATAAAAGAGATTGGATGCCGGCCAAGGAGAGAAGAAGAGAGGATGGGTGTCGGCCACAACCCTAGGAAGAAGGAAATTTTTTCCAAAAGAGTGGCTGCCCAAGGCCTTCTCCAAAAACCCTAGCCTCCCTTTTGTTTCTTGCCGCCCAAGCCAAAAGAAATAAAAACCCTAATCTAATTGATCTACACGCCCAAGCCTTAAGCCCTTATTTATAGAGTTAGGCTTAAGCCTCCTTTTAATCTCCACCTTTGGTTCTAGGGATTTAATCTCAACCATCGAATCTAGAGATTTAATCTCAACCGTCAGATCTAGAGATTTAATCTCCACTGTCGGATCTAGAGTTTTATTTTCCATCATTGGATCTAGGCTCCATGAGGTTTTAATAGGCTACAATAGGAACCATGACGAGGAGTTGGATCTTGGCCACCCAATGGATCACGCCCACATAAAGTCCGATCCATTAATGATAATCCATTCCACTAGAGGATTATCATTGATCTACCTTACCAACCCCCATAAGATAATATGGGCTCCATATATTATTTGTACATATATCTCCTCGTGTTTAAGATCTCGAATGTTCGTCGATTAATTAATTTACTGACAATTAATTAATCAACATCTAACTCCATGAGTAGTATCACTCAACCTTATCATCCTGCCGGACCAAGTCCACCTGCAGGGTTTACATGATTAACCTTATGAGCTCCTCAAGGGGACATCATCATCCTAATTATAGGACACGGTTTCCTCCTATAATCAATGACACACCATATAAGTAATATCATTTCCCAACTTACCGAGCCTATCGATTTACTCTATAAATCTCTCCCATTGGTAAATCAAAGAAATGAATATTAAGTAAATGTGGTCGTTATTATATCGGGATTAAGAGCATGTACAACATAATATCTGAGGTCCGATTTGATTATGTAGTCAGCAATGAATCGAATCACCTCTAATTCAGTCCTGCTCAATACACACAAAGTGTACTAGTGTGATTCTATGGTCAAGACAAACCAATACCAAATCACACTATAACCATACCAATGGTTTGTCCAAAGTCATCTCAGTTGTGAGCCTTTACTTATACTCTACAAGGAGCTGATAATATGATCTACCGTGTGACACTATACACCATGTTATCTACAATGTAATGTATTAGACAATATGCATAACCATAAATATGCAAACGATGATCATGTGATTCTTATTTCAAAATAAAGATGTTCATATAAAAGATAGACTTTTTAGTATACATCCCAACAATATCCCACATATACTAAAAGACTATGTTTTCCTCAAACTGTCATTCATCTAATTCTCATTCCCTCCACATGCCTATCAAAAGCTCTCGCTGGAAGGGCCTTAGTGAAAGGATCTGCCAGGTTATCTTCCGATGTAATCTTTCCCACAACAACTTCTCCTCTCTTTACGATTTCTCGTATCAGGTGGTACTTGTGCTCTATGTGTTTACATGCCTTATGTGCTCGTGGTTCCTTCGAGTTTGCAACTGCACCACTATTTTTAAAATAAATTGTGATACTTTTGGCTAAACCAGGAATCACATCCAAGTCCATCGAGAAGATCCTGAGCCACACAGCTTCTTTGGCCACCTCAGAGGCTGCCACATACTCAGCTTCTATGGTGGAGTCCGCCACGCATTTCTATTTGACACTCCTCCATACAATGGCTCCACCTCCCAAAGTATACACAAAACCTGAGGTAGACTTCATCTATCCCCTGCCTAATTGGAAGTCGAATCGTGGTAACTAACAACAGGAGTAATTGGTCTACCCGTAAACTAGCATATAATCCCTAGTCCTTCTCGTGTACTTCAATATATGCTTTACCGCATTCAATGTCCCCGCCCCAGATTACTCGATATCCGCCTGCTCAGCATTCCTTCTTCCGGTGTCCTTTCTTGCAAGTGAAGCACTTGCCTTCTGGCTTTCTTCACTCCTCCCTGAGTTCCTCCCGCCGCCTTTGCCCCAGCTTGTTTCTTCTTCTTCTTGCCTTTCGGCTTAGAAGTAGAAACATTTTGGGCATCCATGGCCTGAGCCTGAGCACTCTGACAAAATAGCCCCTCTGCCGCCTAGAGTTCTGTGAGAATCTCCACCAACGAATACAACCTCTTGTTCATGTTGTAGTTCTGGCAAAATAGCTCAAAACTCCTAGGTAGAGACTGGAGAATGATATCGACCTAGGTTTCCCAATCGATCTCAGCTCCGAGGACTTCCAGCTCATTCAAATGAGCCATCATCTTGAGAACATGATCCTCACTGTGTTCCTCGATCATGGTAGTCGCCATCAAGTTCTCATGGCTTCCCGCTTAGCAAAACTCGTGTCCAAAGCTCTTGAGATTCAAAGATCATGTCATGGGCAAGTGGGCAGCAATACAACTGGAACGAAGCTTGACATAGATGCCAAAATGTAACACCACGCCATCTCATTGGCCTTAATCCACTTCTTATAACTCTCCTTCTCCTTTTCCCCAGAATCATCCACAGGTTTAGGAGGGCACTCTTCGAGGAGTATATATTTGTATTCCTCAGCAGTCAAGACAATGTCATGATTCTTCTTCCAATCAACATAATTGGGTCCAGTAAGTTTATTTTCTTTCAGTATCACAGCAAGTGGGTTGACAGTCATTTTAAAAAACCTAAGAATCACATAGATCAAAACATTAGATTTCAAAAAATTATTGATTCCTCAAATAATAAAATTTTAAAATCAACCTACACCTCAAAACACCGAGAATATCGTATGCCAGGATAGTGTGGACGTATACGAATTCTACATTTGTAAGAGGAGATTTCACCCATTAATTTTACTATCTTTTCAACCTAACTTTTTGACAAATAAAATTAATAGTTGGTTCCTCTTCGACCCTACAAATAAAAGCAGTGACTCCGATGAGGCTAGCCTACGACATGCATATCAAACAATAAGCAATAAATCTGAAAAAGAAATATTTTCCAACTGTCATAGATTTTGTCTCCAATATGCCTCCTGTCGTATCGCCATCTCATTGTAGGGATGTATACTGAAAAGTCTATCTTTTGTATAAACATCTTTATTTAAAATAAGAATCACATCATCATTGTTTGCATATTTTTATGGTTATGCAATATTGTCTAATACATTACATTGTAGATAACACGGTGTGTGGTGTCACACGGGAGATCATGTTATCAGCTCCTTGTAAAGTATAAGTAAAGGCTCACAACCGAGATGACTTTGGACAAACCATCGGAATGGATGTAGTGTGATTTTGTATTTGTTTGTCTTGACCATAGAATCACACTAGTGCACTTTGTGTGTATTGAGCAGGACCGACTTAGAGGTGATTCGATTTATTGCTGACAACATAATCGAATCAGACCTCAGATATTATTTTTTACATGCTCTTAATCCCGATATAATAACGAGCACATATACTTAGTATTCATCTCTTTGATTTACCAATGGGCAAGATTTATAGATTAAATCGATAGGCTCGGTAAGTTGGGAGATGATATTGTTTATATGGTGTGACGTTGATTATAGGAGGAAACCGTGTCCTAAATATTAGGATGATGATGTCCACTTCAGGAGCTCATAAGGTTCATCATGTAAACCCTGCAGGTGGACTTGGTCCGGCATGATGAAAAGGTTGAGTGGTACTACTCATGGAGTTAGATGTTGATTAATTAATGGTCAGTAAATTAATTAATCGACGGACATTCGAGATCTTAAACACGGGGAGAAAATGTACAAATAATATATGGAGCCCATATTAACTTATGGGGGTTGGTGAGGTAGATCAATGATAATCCTTTAGTGGATTGGATTATCATTAATGGATCAGACTTTATGTGGGCTTGATCCATGGGTGGCCAAGATCCAACTCCTCCTCATGGTCCCTAATGTAGCCTATTAACACCTCATGAAGATTAGATCCAATGGATAGAAACAAAACTCTAAATCAATAGGTAGAGATTAAATCTCTAAGATCCGACGGTTGAGATTAAATCTCTAGATCCGACGGTTGAGATTAAATCCCTAGAAACAATGGTAGAGATTAAAAGGAGGCTTATCCCTAACTCTATAAAAGGAGCTTGAGGGGTTGGCGTGGAGAAATCATCAAGAGAAGCTAGGGTTTTGGAGGTTGGGTGCAAGGTATAGGAATTAGGGTTTGGGGCATGGGCGGCACCTAATAAGGAAATTTTTCCTTGTGTTGTTCTTCTTCCCCAAGCTGCCGGCACCCTTGGAGTTCCTTCCAGCCCTTGGCCGGCATCCAAAACAGGTCCTCTCCTTCTCCTTGGCCGGTGGAACAAAGGTTTAGGGTCCTCCCTTCAAGCTTTTGGCCGGCCACTCTTAAACTCCTCTTCCTTCTTGGCCGGCGGCAAGCTTCCTCCTTGGAAGTTGTTGGTTGGTTGAAAGAAAGAATAGAGCCTTGTTTCTATTCTTCCTCTTGCTTTGGAAGAGCAAGGAAGGAAGATTTGTGATCTAGGAGCTTCGACTTTTGGTAGATTGTCACCCACACGACATCCGAAAGGAGGAAGGTCATACATTAGAAAATCGAGAGGTATACCTATTCTTCATTCTCTTTTATAACATGTTTGTTTTTGTTTTTCAATTATGAGTATGTAATATTCTATTTGTGGCTAAATAATACTTGGATTTCGATTATAAATACAAAAGCCGGCGATCCGTACATCGTCTATTCCGTGGCTACTTGTAGAATAGAGGATGGTCGCTTGAACAACGAGTTTGTTCAAGTGACCTCTCTAAACGAATAGCACGACGATGACTTGATTGTTTGGGCAATCTCTTTTGTCTTGGATTAAAATTTTTAATCCGGGGACATTGATGGGATCACCATGAACAAACAAACAAGGTGTAGTGGGAAGCGAAGTTTCCCCTCAAGCACTCGATAAGCAAAACCCTTCACTCGTCCCCTCCTCCCTACGCCATGTAAAAGCCATCCGGAGATCCGAGCTCAGAAAAACTATTTTAATTTACATCCATCGATCCTATACTCCACGAAGGAGTGTACATAAAATCTAGATCGAAAGTAAACTAAAATAAAAAGAGTGGCAAAACAATGTCGTATCTAATTACAAAAATTAAATACTAGCCTCGTCAACCCCGAGGATTCAACAAAATATACAATTACACACATACAATCACATACACACATATGGCCATAATAGTTGGATCCTATGCCTGCAACCAAAAAGTTAACCTATGTACATCCTACTATTATCCGACACATATAATATATGAAAAGTGCATAAAAGTAACCGAATCCTAAACACACAAAACCATAAACCATTGCTCTGATACCACTTGAAGGGAGGAAACTTCGCTTCCCACCTTGACTCGGTCGCTTATTCATGGTGATCCCTTCTACGTCCCCGGATAAAAAAATTTATCCTTGACAAGGAGGAATTACCCAAGCTACCATTTCATCGTCGTGCTATTCGATTAGAGTTGTCACTTGAATAAACTTGTTGTTCAAGCAACTTGTTGGGATGTATACTGAAAGCCTAGCTCTTTTGTATGAACATCTTTATTTTGAAATAAGAATCACATGATCATTGTTTGCATATTTTTATGATTATGAAAAATTGTCTAATACTTTATATTGTAGATAACATGGTGCTTGGGTGTGGCACAGAAGATCATGTTATCAGTCCCTTGTAGAGTATAAGTAAAGACTCACAGCCAAGATGGTTTTGGACAAACCATTGGCATGGTTGTAGTGTAGCTTGGTATTGTTTTGTCTTGAACAAAAAGTTACACTAGTACACTTAGGTGTATTGAGCAGGACCGATATAGAGGTGATTCAATTTGTTGCTGACTGCATAATTGAATCGGACCTCGGATATTATGTTGTACATGCTCTTAATCCCGATATAATAACGGGCACATGTACTTAGTATTTATTTCTTTGATTTACCAGAGGGTGAGATTTATATGGATTAAATCAATATGCCCGGTAAGTTTGGAAATGATATTATTTACATGGTGTGCCGTTGATTATAGGAGGAATCCGTGTCCTATGTATTAGGTTGATGATGCCCCCTTGAGGAGCTCATAAGGTTCATCATGTAAACCCTGCAGGTTGACTTAGTCAACATGATGATAAGGTTGAGTGGTACTACTCGAGGAGTTAGATGTTAATTAATTGATGGTCAATAAATCAATTAATTGACGGACATTCGATATCTTAAACACGGGGAGATGGATGTACAAATAATATGTGGAGCCCATATTAATTTATGGGGGTTGGTGAGGTAGTTCGATGATGATCCTCTAGTGGAATGGAACATCATTGATGGATCAAGTTTGTGTGGTTCCGATCCATCGGGTGACCAAGACCCAACTCCTCCTCATGGTCCCTATCATTGCCTAATATAAACCTCATGAAGTATAGATCAAATGATGGAAAACAAATCTCTAGATCCGACGGTTGGGATTAAATCCCTAGAACCGACGGTTGAGATTAAATCTCTAGATCCGACGGTTGGGATTAAAACCCTAGAACCGACGGTGGAGATTAAACGAAGGCCTAAACCTAACTCTATATATATATAGGCTTAAGGTGGGCAGCAAGGGGAATTGATCATGGATGGTTTAGGGGATTAGGGTTTGCTTCCTTTGGAGGCTAGGAACCCTAGTTGGTTTAGAATCTTTTGGGCGGCTAGGGTTTGGGAGAAAGGTATGGGGCGGCAACAAGTGGAAGAAGAGTTTCTTCTTCTTCCTAAGGCATGGCCGGTCCCTTCCTTCTACCCTTCTACCTTGGTTGGTCCACATTCTATTCTTTTATCCCCTCTTCCATGGCCGGCGCATAGTTGATGGAGTTGGATGGCTTGGGCGGCAAGCAACCCTAAGGAGGAAACCCTAATTAGGGTTTGGCTCCTTTAGGGTTGGGCGGCCAAGGTTTGGAAGGAGGGTAGGCGGCATCTTGTGGAAGAGTTCTTCTTCTTCCTAGGAAAGGTGGCCGGTTTAGATCTCCTCCTTCCACCTTGGTTGGGCGGCAAGAAGACCTAAGGAGGAAACCCTAATTAGGGTTTGGCTCCTATGGTTGGGCGGCTAGGGTATGCAAGGAAGGTGGGCGGCAACTATAGGAGAGGAGCTCTTCCTCTTCCTAGGTTGTGGCCGGCTCCTTCCTCTATTCCCTCCACCGTGGCCGGCGCCCAACATATTCCCTTTATCCTCTTCACTCCATCTTGGCCGGCGGCACCAAAACAAGGGTTTGTCCCTAGTTCGGTACCTTGGTTGTTTCCATTATGTTCTCTCTATTCTTGGGGCCGGCGGCATCAATCCTTTTGTGGATTGGTGGTTGGCTCAAGCAAGAAGGGAAAGAGAGTTCTTCTTTCTTTGGATTGAAGAAGATCTAGGAAGCTTCAACTTGTGGAGGATCTTCGCCCACACGAAGTCTACAAAGAGGTTAGGACATACGATAGAAGATCAAGAGGTATAAAAGTTTTATAACTTCTATTATTGTTCTTTGCATGTTCTTATTGATATGCTAGCTTATGTTCTTTATGTTAGTATATGGTGATTATACTAGTTTACATTTGCATGTATTTGTATAATCATGGACCCCGAATAAGAAACACAAAAACCGGCAATCCGTCGTCGTCTCTTCTGCGGCTAATCGACTAGAAGAGTTTGGTTGCTTGAACAACTAGTTTGTTCAAGCGATAGCTCGAGTCGTTAGCACGATGACGAATTGGTTGTGCTTAGGAAACTCATCCCATTCGGATTAGTTTTCATTAGTGAAAATTTTAATCCGGGGACATGGGACCCAATGAGCATTCCGAGAAATAGCACATTGCTAACAATGGTATCAGAGCTATGGTTTTCGATTTTGTGTGTTTTGGATTCGGTTACTTTCACGCACTTATCATATATTGTGTATGCCGGATAATAGTAGGATGTGCATAGGCTAACTTTTTGGTTGCATAAGATCCAACTATTATGGCTATATATGAGTGTATGTGATTGCATGTGTGTGTGATTGTATATTATTTGAATCCTCGGGGTTGACGAGACTAAATTAGTATTTAATTTTTGTAATTGAATACGACATTGTTTAGCCACTCTTTATTTTATTTTACTCTCGATCTAGATTTCATGTACACTCCCTCGTGGAGTATAGGATCGATGGATGTAAAATAAAATAGGTTTTATTCTCGGCTCGGATCTCCGGATGGCTCGTACATGGCGTAGGAGGAGCGGACGAGGTGGCGACACGACGGGACGCATATTGGAGAACAATGCCATAATAGTTGGAAAAAATTCTGTTTTTTCCATATTTATTGCTGATTTGTTTTATATGCATGTTGTGTGTGCTTGAAAATTCCTCATTTTCAATTTACTAAGTGGGAGAGGGATATTTTAATTAATTCCCGCGGCCTCCATTACAATTTGACGTGTGATGCAACAAACTTGCGCGTCGGCTCTGAGTGCCTTCCTCCCCATCGGATGAGTTTGTTTGCGGATCACTAGGTCAAATAATGGTTATAGGAAATTATCTAGGAGCGTGTGTACTTCCACAGCGGTAAGGCACATAATCCGAAATAATTCCCTTAGTACCGTGTAATGGTGCACACTTAGATGCAAATAAAAAGTAGTTTTATTTGTAGGGCCGAAGAGAAACCAACTATTAATTTTATTTGTCAAAAAGTAAGGTTGACAAGATAATAAAATTAATGGGTTAAACTGTTGGCAATCGTGCTATTTCTCGGAATGCTCATTGGCTCCCATGTCCTCGGATTAAAATTTTCACTAATGAAAACTAATCCAGATGGGATGAGTTTCCTAAGCACAACCAATTCGTCGTCGTGCCAACGACTCGAGCGATCGCTTGAACAAACTATTTGTTCAAGTAACCAAACTCTTCTAGTCGATTAGCCATGGAAGAGACGACGGACGGATCGCCGGTTTTTGTATTTCTTATTCGGGGTCCATGATTATACAAATACATACAAATGCAAACTAGTATAATCAACATATACTAACATAAAGAACATAAGCTAGCATATCAAATAAGAACATGAAAAGAACAATAATAAAAGTTGTGAAACTTTTATACCTCTTGATCTTCTATCGTATGTCCTAACCTCCTTGTAGACTTCATGTGGGCAAAGATCCTCCACAAGTTGAAGCTTCCTAGATCTTCTTCAATCCAAAGAAAGAAGAACTCTCTTTCCCTTCTTGCTTGAGCCAACCACCAATCCATCAAAGGATTGATGCCGCCGGCCCCAAGAATAGAGAGAACATAATGGAAACAACCAAGGTACCGAACTAGGGACAAACCCTTGTTTTGGTGCCGCCGGCCAAGATGGAGTGAAGAGGATAAAGGGAATATGTTGGGCGCCGGCCATGGTGGAGGGAAAAGAGGAAGGAGCCGGCCACAACCTAGGAAGAGGAAGAGCTCCTCTCCTATAGTTGTCGCCCACCTTCCTTGCATACCCTAGCAGCCCAACCATAGGAGCCAAACCTTAATTAGGGTTTCCTCCTTAGGTCTTCTTGCCGCCCAAACAAGAAGGAACGAAGAGATCTAACCGGCCACCTTTCCTAGGAAGAAGAAGAACTCTTCCTAAAAGTTGTCGTCCACCTTCCTTCCATGCCTTGGCCGCCCATGCAAAGGAGCTAAAACCCTAATCAAATTAGGGTTTCCTCCATAGGGTTCCTTGCCGCCCAAGCATGGTGGAGAGAAAGGATCTAGGAGCTAGCCACCTCCAAGGAAGAAGACAAACTCCTCCACAAGTGGCCGCCCCACCTTAATTCCCATCCATGGGCGCCCAACCTAAGGAGCCGAAACCCTAATTAGGGTTTCCTCCTTAAGTTGCTTGTCGCCCAAGCAATGCTAGGCCAAACCCTAATTTCCTTAGCATCCATCATTAACCAAAAAACTTGTTGCCGCCCAACCCATAGCCACCCTTTTATAGAGTTAGGGTTTAGGCTTTGGTTTAATCTCCACCGTCGGTTCTAGGGTTTTAATCTCAACCGTCGGATTTAGAGATTTAATCTCAACCGTCAGTTCTAGGGTTTTAATCCCAACCGTCGGATCAAGAGATTTAATCTCAACCGTCGGTTCTAGGGTTTTAATCCCAACCGTCGGATCTAGAGATTTAATTTTCCATCATTTGATCTAGACTTCATGAGGTTTATATTAGGCTACGATAGGGACCATGAGAAGGAGTTGGGTCTTGGCCACCCGATGGATCGGAACCACACAAACTTGATCCATCAATGATGTTCCATTCCACTAGAGGATCATCATCGAACTACCTCACCAACCCCCATAAATTAATATGGGCTCCATATATTATTTGTACATCCATCTCCCCGTGTTTAAGATATCGAATGTCCGTCAATTAATTGATTTACTGACCATCAATTAATCAACATCTAACTCCTCGAGTAGTACCACTCAACCTTATCATCATGTTGACTAAGTCAACCTGCAGGGTTTACATGATGAACCTTATGAGCTCCTCAAGGGGACATTATCAACCTAAAACATAGGACACGGATTCCTCCTATAATCAACGACACACCATGTAAATAATATGATTTCCCAACTTACAGGCATATTGATTTAATCCATCTAAATCTCACCCTTTGGTAAATCAAAGAAATAAATATTAAGTACATGTGCCCGTTATTATATCGGGATTAAGAGCATGTACAATATAATATCTGAGGTCCAATTCAATTATGCACACAAGAATAAATCAATCACCTCTATGTTTGGCCCCGCTCAATACACCTAAGTGTACTAGTGTAACTCTATGTTCAAGATAAAACAATACCAAGCTACACTACAACCATGCCAATGGTTTGTCCAAAACCATCTTGGTTGTGAGCCTCTACTTATACTCTACAAGGGACTGATAACATGATCTTCTGTGCCACACCCAAGCACCATGTTATCTACAATGTAAAGTATTAGACAATATGCACATATATAAAGTGCAAACAATGATCATGTGATTCTTATTTCAAAATAAAGATGTTCATATAAAAGAGTTAGGCTTTCAATATACATCCCAACAATCTCCCACTTATACTAAAAGACTATGCTGTCATCACACTACCATACATCTGATTCCCCTTCCCTCCACATGCCTATCATAGCTCTCGCTAGAAAGACCTTAGTGAAAGGGTCTACTAGGTCATCCTCTGATGCAATCTTGGCGACAACAACTTCTACCTCCTTAACGATTTCTCGTATCAGGTGGTACTTGCACTCTATGTGTTTACTAGCCTTATGGGCTCGTGGTTCCTTCGAGTTTGCAACTGCACCATTGTTATCACAATAAATTGTGATAGTTCTGGGCAAACCAGGAATCACATCTAAGTCCATCAAGAAGTTCCTGAGCCACACAGCTTCTTTGGCTGCCTCATAGGCTGCCACATACCCAGCTTCCATGGTAGAGTCCACCACACATTTCTACTTGACACTCTTCCATACTATGGCTCCACCTCCAAAAGTAAACAAAAAACCTGAGGTAGACTTACTGTTATCCCTATCAGATTGGAAATCAGAATCCATGTAACCCAGGAGTAATTGGTCCGCCTTAGAACTAGCATATAATCCCTAGTCCTTCTCGTGCACTACAATATATGCTTTACCACTCCAATATCCCTGTCTCGATTACTCGATGATGGACCATGCCTACTGGCAGCGTATATCTGGTCTCGTACATAGCATACATTAGGCTTCCTACCACCGAAGCATAAGGAACTGCCTATATCTCCTCTATCTCTTCAGATGATGTAGGACACATCTGCTTAGATAAAGGAACTCCATGCCTGAAGGGTAGAAAACCCTTCTTGGAGTTTTGTATGCTAAAATGATCCAAAACCATGTCTATGTATGAAGCTTGGGATAAGCACAATAACCTTGTTCCCAAGGTTGTGACCCACTTCTCCCAAGTCCTTTGGACGACCATACCCTTACGTCTGATAACACTTCGATGTTGTCGCCAACCACCAAAATGTCATCTACGTATAGTACAAAAATACTACTATGTTTCCCTCACATCTCTGATATACACAAGACTCATCCGAACTTTGAATAAATCCATAAGAGTGGATTTACCTCCTCAAAGTGGATGTGCCAAGACTTCAAAGCTTGCTTCAGTCCATTAACGGACCGATTAAGCTTATATACAAAACGCTCTTTGCCCTTAGCAATGAATCCTCCGTCGCTTCATGTAGATGGATTCCTCAAGACTTCCACTAAGGAATGCTGTCTTGACATCCATCTGTCACACCTCATAATCCATATGAGTTGCTATGCATAAGAGCTCCCAGACCTGTCTTGAATCCATAGATTCAATCTCAGTATTCATTGCACTTTGCAAAGATGCTGTATTTATATCTTGGATTGCCTCGTCGTATGTCTAGGGATCAGGTTCATGTTTGCTAGGGACCAAATCAGAAGATTTGTCCAAAAACATGAATCTAAGAGGTTGTCTAACAACCCTCCCACTACGACGAGGTATCTTCTGTGTATCCTCTGTGACACGCGGTGCAGTGACATGTGGTATGTCCTCTTGTACCGGTGGTACTAAAGAAGTGACTTCCCTTTTTAACTCCTCCAGAACAATTTTACCCTTGGGCTTGTGGCTTATCACATAGTCTTCCTCTAGAAATCTGGCATTCGTGTTAACGATCACCCTCTGATCTCTAGGACTATAAAACAAGTCAGAATAACTCATCATCGATCTAACCATCTCCATAAGAGTCCTATTCCTTCGTTCTGCTACACCGTTCTGCTGGGGTGTGCCAGGTGCAGTCAATTGGGATTGAATCCCAACCTCTGATAAGTAGTTCCTAAACTCTCCCAAGAGGTTGTCACCACCAAGATCAGATCGTAGTGTCATCCATATCTTGAATAATCATCTACAAAAGAGACGAAATATTCAAGATTACCTCTTGCCTAGATAGTCATAGGACCTCACAAATCAGAATGAACCATTTCTAACAAATCTTTGGCTCTATACCCCTTGGCCTTAAAAAGGCCTCTTGGTCATCTTACCCTCCAAGCAAGATTCGTAGGTTGGGAGATCCTCCACCACTAATGAACCCAAAGGTCCATCAGCTATCAACCTTTGAATTCTGCTTAGGTTAATGTGACCAAGCCTAAGAAGCCAAAGATATGTTTGGTTCATCTTCGAAGGTTCTTTTCTCTTATTGGAATTATAAGATGATTTATTAACTTCAATTTGAATCGTGGGAGTTTTTGTTTCAAATTTCCTTTAAATGTACATTAATAGATATTATTCCTATTCCTTTTCTAACAACTATGTAATTAAAAGAAATAGAATATCCATCCATAATAATTTAGAAATCAAAACTAAATTCTTTCTAAATAAAGGTACATAAAGGGAATTTTCCGTAACTAAAGTTTTATTATTTTCAAGAGATAAATAAAACTTCTCCCACCGCAATAGCCGCCACCATCATGGCATTGCCTAAGTAAATGGTAATCTCCTTCAACTAGTCATCGGGTTTCTGGAACCTCGCAATTATGTGCACATGATTAGTGGCTCCCGTATCTACACACCAGGTGCCGGTAGATATCACCGCTAATCATGTTTCAATGACTAGTCCAAAAGATATACCTATGTTCTGTTTTGGATTGGGACAGTCCTTCTTCCAATGTCCATCCTGCTTGCAAGTGAAGTACTTGCCTTTCGACTTCTTCACTCTTCCCTGAGATCCTCCCACCATCTTTGCTTCACCTTGTTTCTTCTTCTTCTTGCCTTTCGGCTTAGAAGTAGAAACCCTTTTTGAGCAATGATGGCTTGAGGACACTCTTTGAAGAGTGCATACTTGTACTCCTTAGCAGATAAGACAATATCTAGAATCTTTTCCAATCAATATTATTTAGGTACAGTAAGTTTATTTCCTTTAGTATCATAGTAAGTGGACTGAAAGTCAATTTTGAAAATCCTAAGAATCACATAGATCATTACTTTAGATTTCAAAAAATTATTGATTCCTCAAACAATAAAATTTCAAAATCAACCAACACCTCAAAACACCGAGAATATCGCATGCCACGATAGTGTGGACGTATACGAATTCTACATTTGTAAGAGGAGGTTTTACCCATTAATTTTATTATCTTGTCAACATTACTTTTTGACAAATAAAATTAATAGTTGGTTCCTCTTTGGCCCTACAAATAAAAGCAGTGACTCCGATGGGGAGGATACTTTTTATTTGCATCTAAGTGTGCACCATTACACGGTACTAAGGGAATTATTTCGGATTATGTGCCTTACCGCTGTGGAAGTACACACGCTCCTAGATAATTTCCTATAACCATTATTTGACCTAGTGATCCGCAAACAAACTCATCCGATGGGGAGGAAGGCACTCAGAGCCCACGCGCATGTTTATTGCATCACACGTCAAATTGTAATGGAGGCCGCGGGAATTAATTAAAATATCCCTCTCCCACTTAGTAAATTGAAAATGAGGAATTTTCAAGCACACACAACATGCTTATTATTACTGTAGATTTCAATAAAAATTATTGATTCCTCAAAGAATAAAATTTTGAAATCAACCAACACCTCAAACACTGAGAATATCGCATGCCACAATAGTGTGGACGTATACGAATTCTACATTTGTAAGAGGAGGTTTAACCCATTAATTTTATTATCTTGTCAACCTTACTTTTTGACAAATAAAATTAATAGTTGGTTCCTCTTTGGCCCTACAAATAAAACTACTTTTTATTTGCATCTAAGTGTGCACCATTACACGGTACTAAGGGAATTATTTCGGATTATGTGCCTTACCGCTGTGGAAGTACACACGCTCCTAGATAATTTCCTATAACCATTATTTGACCTAGTGATCCTCAAACAAACTCATCCGATGGGGAGGAAGGCACTCAAAGCCGACGCGCAAGTTTGTTGCATCACACGTCAAATTGTAATGGAGGTCGCAGGAATTAATTAAAATATCCCTCTCCCACTTAGTAAATTGAAAATGAGGAATTTTCAAGCACACACAACATGCATATAAAACAAATCAGCAATAAATATGGAAAAATCAGAATTTTTCCAACTATTATGGCATTGTTCTCCAATATGCGTCCCGTCGTGTCGCCACCTCGTCCGCTCCTCCTACGCCATGTACGAGCCAACCGGAGATCCGAGCCGAGAATAAAACCTATTTTATTTTACATCCATCGATCCTATACTCCACGAGGGAGTGTACATGAAATCTAGATCGAAAGTAAAATAAAATAAAGAGTGGCTAAACAATGCCGTATTCAATTACAAAAATTAAATACTAATTTAGCCTCGTCAACCACGAGGATTCAAATAATATACAATCACACACACATGCAATAACATACACACATATATCGCCATAATAGTTTGATCTTATGCCTGCAACCAAAAAGTTAGCCTACGCACATCCTACTATTATCCGGCATACACAATATATGATAAGTGCATGAAAGTAACCGAATCCAAAACACACAAAACCGGAAACCGTGGCTCTGATACCAATTGTTGGCAATCGTGCTATTTCTCGGAATGCTCATTGGCTCCCATGTCCCCGGATTAAAATTTTCACTAATGAAAACTAATCCGGATGGGATGAGTTTCCTAAGCACAACCAATTCGTCGTCGTGCCAACGACTCGAGCGATCGTTGAACAAACTAGTTGTTCAAGTAACCAAACTCTTCTAGTCGATTAGCCGCGGAAGAGACGACGGACGGATCGCCGGTTTTTGTGTTTCTTATTCGGGGTCCATGATTATACAAATACATACAAATGCAAACTAGTATAATCAACATATACTAACATAAAGAACATAAGCTAGCATATCAAATAAGAACATGAAAAGAACAATAATAAAAGTTGTGAAACTTTTATACCTCTTGATCTTCTATCGTATGTCCTAACCTCCTTGTAGACTTCGTGTGGCCGAAGATCCTCCACAAGTTGAAGCTTCCTAGATCTTCTTCAATCCAAAGAAAGAAGAACTCTCTTTCCCTTCTTGCTTGAGCCAACCACCAATCCATCAAAGGATTGATGCCGCCGGCCCCAAGAATAGAGAGAACATAATGGAAACAACCAAGGGACCGAACTAGGGACAAACCCTTGTTTTGGTGCCGCCGGCCAAGATGGAGTGAAGAGGATAAAGGGAATATGTTGGGCGCCGGCCACAGTGGAGGGAATAGAGGAAGGAGCCGGCCACAACCTAGGAAGAGGAAGTGCTCCTCTCCTATAGTTGCCGCCCACCTTCCTTGCATACCCTAGCCGCCCAACCATAGGAGCCAAACCCTAATTAGGGTTTCCTCCTTAGGTCTTCTTGCCGCCCAACCAAGAAGGAAGGAAGAGATCTAACCGGCCACCTTTCCTAGGAAGAAGAAGAACTCTTCCTAAAAGTTGTCATCCACCTTCCTTCCATGCCTTGGCCGCCCATGCAAAGGAGCCAAAACCCTAATCAAATTAGGGTTTCCTCCATAGGGATCCTTGCCGCCCAAGCATGGTGGAGAGAAAGGATCTAGGAGCTAGCCACCTCCAAGGAAGAAGACAAACTCCTCCACAAGTGGCCGCCCCACCTTAATTCCCATCCATGGCAGCCCAACCTAAGGAGCCGAAACCCTAATTAGGGTTTCCTCCTTAAGTTGCTTGCCGCCCAAACAATGCTAGGCCAAACCCTAATTTCCTTAGCATCCATAATTAACCAAAAAACTTGTTGCCGCCCAACCCATAGCCACCCTTTTATAGAGTTAGGGTTTAGGCCTTGGTTTAATCTCCACCGTCGGTTCTAGGGTTTTAATCTCAACCGTCGGATTTAGAGATTTAATCTCAATCGTCGGTTCTAGGGTTTTAATCCCAACCGTCGGATCTAGAGATTTAATCTCAACCGTCGGTTCTAGGGTTTTAATCCCAACCGCCGGATCTAGAGATTTAATTTTCCATCATTTGATCTAGACTTCATGAGGTTTATATTAGGCTACGATAGGGACCATGAGGAGGAGTTGGGTCTTGGCCACCCGATGGATTGGAACCACACAAACTTGATCCATCAATGATGTTCCATTCCACTAGAGGATCATCATCGAACTACCTCACCAACCCCCATAAATTAATATGGGCACAATATATTATTTGTACATCTATCTCCCCGTGTTTAAGATATCGAATGTCCGTCAATTAATTGATTTACTGACCATCAATTAGTCAACATCTAACTCCTCGAGTAGTACCACTCAACCTTATCATCATGTTGACTAAGTCAACCTGCAGGGTTTACATGATGAACCTTATGAGCTCCTCAAGGGGACATCATCAACCTAATACATAGGACACGGATTCCTCCTATAATCAATGACACGCCATGTAAATAATATCATTTCCCAACTTACCGGGCATATTGATTTAATCCATAGAAATCTCACCCTCTGGTAAATCAAAGAAATAAATATTAAGTACATGTGCCCGTTATTATATCGGGATTAAGAGCATGTACAACATAATATCCGAGGTCCGATTCAATTATGCAGTCAGCAATAAATTGAATCACCTCTATGTCGGTCCTGCTCAATACACCTAAGTGTACTAGTGTAACTCTATGTTCAAGATAAAACAATACCAAGCTACACTACAACCATGCCAATGGTTTGTCCAAAACCATCTTGGTTGTGAGCCTCTACTTATACTCTACAAGGGACTGATAACATGATCTTCTGTGCCACACCCAAGCACCATGTTATCTACAATGTAAAGTATTAGACAATATGCACATATATAAAGTGTAAACAATGATCATGTGATTCTTATTTCAAAATAAAATGTTCATACCAAAGAGCTAGGCTTTCAGTATACATCCCAACATAAACCTCCTCTTACAAATGTAGAATTCGTATACGTCCACACTATCGTGGCATGCGATATTCTCGGTGTTTGAGGTGTTGGTTGATTTCGAAATTTTATTGTTTGAGGAATCAATAATTTTTATTGAAATCTACAGTAATAATAAGCATGTTGTGTGTGCTTGAAAATTTCTCATTTTTAATTTACTAAGTGGGAGAGGGACATTTTAATTAATTCCCGCAGCCTCCATTACAATTTGACATGTGATTCAACAAACTTGCGCGTCGGCTCTGAGTGCCTTCATCCCCATCGGATGAGTTTATTTGTGGATCACTAGGTCAAATAATAGTTATAGGAAATTATCTAGGAGCGTGTGTACTTCCACAGCGGTAAGGCACATAATCCGAAATAATTCCCTTAGTACCGTGTAATGGTGCACACTTAGATGCAAATAAAAAGTATCCTCCCCATCGGAGTCACTGCTTTTATTTGTAGGGCCAAAGAGGAACAAACTATTAATTTTATTTGTCAAAAAGTAAGGTTGACAAGATAATAAAATTAATGGGTAAAACCTCCTCTTACAAATGTAGAATTCGTATACGTCCACACTATCGTGGCATGCGATATTCTCGGTGTTTTGAGGTGTTGGTTGATTTCGAAATTTTATTGTTTGAGGAATCAATAATTTTTTGAAATCTAAAGTAATGATCTATGTGATTCTTAGGATTTTCAAAAATGACTTTCAATCCACTTACTATGATACTAAAGGAAATAAACTTACTGTATCCAAATAATATTGATTGGAAAAGATTCTAGATATTGTCTTATCTGCTAAGGAGTACAAGTATGCACTCTTCAAAGAGTGTCCTCAAGCCATCATTGCTCAAAAGGGTTTCTACTTCTAAGCTAAAAGGCAAGAAGAAGAAGAAACAAGGTGAAGCAAAGATGGTGGGAGGATCTCAGGGAAGAGTGAAGAAGCCGAAAGGCAAGTACTTCACTTGCAAGCAGGATGGACATTGGAAGAAGGACCGTCCCAATCCAAAATAGAACAAAGGTATATCTTTTGGACCAGTCATTGAAACATGATTAGCGGTGATATCTACCGGCACCTGGTGAGTTGATACGGGAGCCACTAATCATGTCTGCAACAATTTGCAGGGGTTCCAGGAAACCCGATGACTAGCTAAAGGGGAGATTACCATTTACTTGGGCAATGCCATGATGGTGGCGGCTATTGCAGTGGGAGAAGTTTTATTTATCTCTTGAGAATAATAAAACTTTGGTTCTGGAAAATTCCCTTTATGTACCTTTATTTAGAAAGAATTTAGTTTCAGTTTCTAAATTATTATGGATGGATATTCTATTTCTTTTAATGAAAGAGTTGTTATAAAAGGAATAGGGAGAATATCTATTCAGGTACATTGAAAGAAAATTTGAACCAAAACCTCCCACGATGCAAATTGAAGTTAATAACTCATCTTCTAATTCCAATAAGAGAAAAGAACCTTCGAAGATGAACCAAACATATCTTTGGCTTCTTAGGCTTGGTCACATTAACCTAAGTAGAATTCAAAGATTGAAAGCTGATGGACCTTTGGGTTCATTAGTGGTGGAGGATCTCCCAACCTACAAATCTTGCTTGGAGGGTAAGATGACCAAGAGGCCTTTTTAAGGCCAAGGGGTATAGAGCCAAAGATGTGTTAGAGATGGTTCATTCTGATTTGTGTGGTCCTATGGCTATCTAGGCAAGAGGTAATCTTGAATATTTCGTCTCTTTTGTAGATGATTATTCAAGATATGGATGACACTACGATCTGATCGTGGTGGTGACAACCTCTTGGGAGAGTTTGGGAACTACTTATCAGAGGTTGGGATTCAATCCCAATTATTCGCACCGCACACCCTTGAGAATCTGTAGCGAGAGCGAAGGAATAGGACTCTTATGGAGATGGTTAGATCGATGATGAGTTATTCTGACTTGTTTTATAGTCCTAGAGATCAGAGGGTGATCGTTAACACGAATGCCAGATTTCTAGAGGAAGACTGTGATAAGCCACAAGCCCAAGAGTAAAATTGTTCTGGAGGAGTTAAAAGGGGAAGTCACTTCTTTAGTACCACCGGTACAAGAGGATATACCACATGTCACTGCACCGTGTGTCACAAAAGGATACACAGATGATACCTCGTCGTAGTGGGAGGGTTGTTAGACAGCCTCTTAGATTCATGTTTTTGGGTGAATCTTCTGATTTGGTCCCTAGCAAACATGAACCTGATCCCTAGACATACGATGAGACAATCCAAGATAGAAATATGGCATCTTGGCAAAATGCAATGAATACTGAGATTGAATCTATGGATTCAAGTCAGGTCTAGGAGCTCTTATGCATAGCAGCTCATATGGATTATGAGGTGTGGCAGATGGATGTCAAGACAACTTTCCTTAATGGAAGTCTTGAGGAAAACATCTATATGAAGCAACCAGAGGGATTCATTGCTAAGGGCAAAGAACGTATTGTATGTAAGCTTAATCGGTCCGTTTATGGATTGAAGCAAGCTTTGAGGTCTTGGAACATCCGCTTTGATAAGGTAAATCCAGACTTATGGATTTATTCAAAGTACGGATGAGTCTTGTGTATACAAGAGATGTGACGGAAACGTAGTGGTATTTCTTGTACTATACGTAGATAATATTTTGGTAGTTGGCAACAATATCAGAGTGTTATCAGACGTAAGGGTATGGTTGTCCAAACAGTTTTGAAGGACTTGGGAGAAGTGGGTCACAACCTTGGGATCAAGGTTGTTGTGCTTATCCCAAGCTTCATACATAGACATGATTTTGGATCATTTTAGCTTGCAGAACTCCAAGAAGGGTTTTCTACCTTTCAGGTATGGAGTTACTTTATCTAAGGAGATGTGTCCTAGATCATCTGAGGTGATAAAGGAGCTGAAGGCGGTTTCTTATGCTTCGGCAGTAGGAAGCCTCATGTATGCTATGTACGAGACAAGATATCTCCTTTACTGTAGGCATGGGTAGCAGATATCAGAGTAATACAGAACAGGGACATTGGACTACGGTAAAAGCATGTATTGTAGTGCCTGAGAAGGACTAGGGATTATATGCTAGTTTACCGGGCAGACCAATTACTCCCTGTGGGTTGCATGGATTGCGATTTCCAATCAGATAGGGATAACAGTAAGTCTACCTCAGGTTTTGTGTTTACTTTAGGAGGAGGAGCCATTGTATGGAGGAGTGGATAGCAGAAATGCGTGGCGGACTCCACCATGGAAGCTGAGTATGTGGCAGCCTATAAGGCAGCCAAAGAAGCTGTGTGGCTCAGGAACTTCCTGATGGACTTGGATGTGATTCCTGGTTTGCCCAGAACTATCACAATTAATTGTGATAATAATGGTGCAGTTGCAAACTCGAAGGAACCATGAGCCCATAAGGCCAGTAAACACATAGAGTGGAAGTACCACCTAATACGAGAAATCGTAAAGGAGGTAGAAGTTGTTGTCGCCTAGATTGCATCAGAGGATGACCTGGTAGACCCTTTCACTAAGGCCCTTCTAGCGAGAGCCTTGATAGGCATGTGGAGGGAAGGGGAATCAGATGTATGGCAGTATGATGACAGCATAGTCTTTTAGTATAAGTGGGAGATTGTTGGGATGTATACTGAAAGCCTAGCTCTTTTGTATGAACATCTTTATTTTGAAATAAGAATCACATGATTATTGTTTGCATATTTTTATGATTATGCAAAATTGTCTAATACTTTATATTGTAGATAACATGGTGCTTGGGTGTGGCACAGAAGATCATGTTATCAGTCCCTTGTAGAGTATAAGTAAAGGCTCACAGCCAAGATGGTTTTGGACAAACCATTGGCATGGTTGTAGTGTAGCTTGGTATTGTTTTGTCTTGAACATAAAGTTACACTAGTACACTTAGGTGTATTGAGCAGGACCGATATAGAGGTGATTCAATTTGTTGCTGACTACATAATTGAATCGGACCTCGGATATTATGTTGTACATGCTCTTAATCCCGATATAATAACGGGCACATGTACTTAGTATTTATTTCTTTGATTTACCACAGGGTGAGATTTCTATGGATTAAATCAATATGCCCGGTAAGTTGGGAAATGATATTATTTACATGGTGTGCCGTTGATTATAGGAGGAATCCATGTCCTATGTATTAGGTTGTTGATGTCCCCTTGAGGAGCTCATAAGGTTCATCATGTAAACCCTGCAGGTTGACTTAGTCAACATGATGATAAGGTTGAGTGGTACTACTCGAGGAGTTAGATGTTAATTAATTGATGGTCAGTAAATCAATTAATTAACGGACATTCGATATCTTAAACACGGGGAGATGGATGTACAAATAATATGTGGAGCCCATATTAATTTATGGGGGTTGGTGAGGTAGTTCGATGATGATCCTCTAGTGGAATGGAACATCATTGATGGATCAAGTTTGTGTGGTTCCGATCCATCGGGTGGCAAAGACCCAACTCCTCCTCATGGTCCCTATCGTAGCCTAATATAAACCTCATGAAGTATAGATCAAATGATGGAAAACAAATCACTAGATCCGACGGTTGGGATTAAATCCCTAGAACCGACGGTTGAGATTAAATCTCTAGATCCGACGGTTGGGATTAAAACCCTAGAACCGACGGTGGAGATTAAACGAAGGCCTAAACCTAACTCTATATATATATAGGCTTAAGGTGGGCGGCAAGAGGAATTGATCATGGATGGTTTAGGGGATTAGGGTTTGCTTCCTTTGGAGGCTAGGAACCCTAGTTGGTTTAGAATCTTTTGGGAGGCTAGGGTTTGGGAGAAAGGTATGGGGCGGCAACAAGTGGAAGAAGAGTTTCTTCTTCTTCCTAAGGCATGGCCGGTCCCTTCCTTCTACCCTTCTACCTTGGTTGGTCCACATTCTATTCTTTTATCCCCTCTTCCATGGCCGGTGCATAGTTGATGGAGTTGGATGGCTTGGGCGGCAAGCAACCCTAAGGAGGAAACCCTAATTAGGGTTTGGCTCCTTTAGGGTTGGGCGGCCAAGGTTTGGAAGGAGGGTAGGCGGCATCTTGTGGAAGAGTTCTTCTTCTTCCTAGGAAAGGTGGCCGGTTTATATCTCCTCCTTCCACCTTGGTTGGGCGGCAAGAAGACCTAAGGAGGAAACCCTAATTAGGGTTTGGCTCCTATGGTTGGGCGGCTAGGGTATGCAAGGAAGGTGGGCGGCAACTATAGGAGAGGAGCTCTTCCTCTTCCTAGGTTGTGGCCGGCTCTTTCCTCTATTCCCTCCACCGTGGCCGGCGCCCAACATATTCCCTTTATCCTCTTCACTCCATCTTGGCCGGCGGTACCAAAACAAGGGTTTGTCCCTAGTTCGGTACCTTAGTTGTTTCCATTATGTTCTCTCTATTCTTGGGGCCGGCGACATCAATCCTTTTGTGGATTGGTGGTTGGCTCAAGCAAGAAGGGAAAGAGAGTTCTTCTTTCTTTGGATTGAAGAAGTTCTAGGAAGCTTCAACTTGTGGAGGATCTTCGCCCACACGAAGTCTACAAGGAGGTTAGGACATACGATAGAAGATCAAGAGGTATAAAAGTTTTATAACTTCTATTATTGTTCTTTGCATGTTCTTATTGATATGCTAGCTTATGTTCTTTATGTTAGTATATGTTGATTATACTAGTTTACATTTGCATGTATTAGTATAATCATGGACCCCGAATAAGAAACACAAAAACCGGCAATTCGTCCGTCGTCTCTTCCGCGGCTAATCGACTAGAAGAGTTTGGTTGCTTGAACAACTAGTTTGTTCAAGCGATCGCTCGAGTCGTTGGTACGACGACGAATTGGTTGTGCTTAGGAAACTCATCCCATCCGGATTAGTTTTCATTAGTGAAAATTTTAATCCGGGGACATGGGAGCCAATGAGCATTCCGAGAAATAACACATTGCTAACACAACCAACCTCTATTCTACGATTAGCCACGGAATAGACGATGTACGGATCGCCGACTTTTGCGTTTGTATTCGGGGTCCAAATAAATTAGCCACATAATAAAATATACAACATGCATATAATTGAAAAACAATTATAGACGTAATACAAAAGAATATAAACGAGCTTTATACCTCTCGATCTTCTATTGTTTGCCCTTCCTCCTTTTGGACGTTGTGTGGGCGACGATCTTCCAAAAGTCGAAGCCTCCTAGATCCCCAATCTTCCTTTCTTTGCTCGCTCCGAACAAAAAGGAAGAATAGAACAAAACTCTTCCCTATCTAGGACCTGCCACCAAGTCAAGAGACCAAGTTGAAGCTGCCGGCCAAGGAAAGGAGATGAAGGTTATGGATGCCGGCCAAGAGCTCGAAGGGAAGAGACCTTTGTCTTTGCCGTTGGCCAAGGATGAGATAAAAGAGATTGGACGTCGGCCAAGGAGAGAAGAAGAGAGGATGGGAGCCGGCCACAACCCTAGGAAGAAGGAAAAAATTTCCAAATAAGTGGCCGCCCAAGCCCTTCTCCAAAAACCCTAGCCTCCCATTTGTCTCTTGCCACCCAAGCCAAAAGAAACAAAAACCCTAATCTCTCTAATTGATCTACACGCCCAAGCCTTAAGCCCTTATTTATAGAGTTAGGCTTAAGCCTCCTTTAATCTCCACGTCGGTTCTAGGGATTTAATCTCAATGGGATATAAAGATTAAATCACAACCGTCGGATCTAGAGATTTAATCTCCACCGTCGGATCTAGAGTTTTATTTTCCATCATTGGATCTAGGCTCCATGAGGTTTTAATAGGCTACAATAGGGACCATGAGGAGGAGTTGGATCTTGGCCACCCAATGGATCAAGCCCACATAAAGTCCCATCCATTAATGATAATCCATTCCACTAGAGGATTATCATTGATCTACTTCACTAACCCCATAAGTTAATATGGGCTCCATATATTAGTTGTACATATATCTCCCCGTGTCTAAGATCTCAAATGTCCATCGATTAATTAATTTACTGACAATTAATTAATCAACATCTAACTCCATGAGTAGTACCACTCAACCTTATCATCATCTTTGGACCAAGTTCACTTGCAGGGTTTACATGATGAACCTTATGAGCTCCTCAAGGGGACATCATCATCCTAATATATAGGACACGGTTTCCTCCTATAATCAACGACACACCATATAAGTAATATCATTTCCCAACTTACCGAGCCAATCGATTTACTCTATAAATCTCGCCCATTGGTAAATCAAAGAAATGAATACTAAGTATATGTGCCCATTATTATATCAGGATTAAAAGTATGTACAACATAATATCGAGGTCGATTGATTATGTAGTCATCAATGAATCAAATCACCTTTAAGTCGGTCTGCTCAATACACACAAAGTGTACTATGATGGTCTATGGTGACAAACTAATACCAAATCACACTATAACCATACCAATGGTTTGTCCAAAGCCATCTCGGTTGTGAGCCTTTACTTATACTCTACAAGGCGATAACATGATCTATCGTGTGACACTACACACCATGTTATCTACAATGTAATGTATTAGACAATATGCATAACCATAAATATGCAAACCATGATCATGTGATTATTATTTCAAAATAAAGATGTTCATACAAAAGATAGACTTTTCAGTATACATCCCAACACCCTAAGGGTAACCAAGGTGTGTGCCTAGTGGCTAGGGTTTCAAGGAAACCTAGGGAAGCCACTAAGAAGATTACACGGGGAGTTACTGTTGGGTTTCCGGCACCGCGGCGAGTGTGTGTTCGAACATGTTTCGCAAACATGTGCACAGCGGAAGAAATAAAAATAATAAATCTACATTTATTACATCACACACATCACACGCATGCATAGTACAACATGTGTAGACATAACCGTAAATTTAAATTTTGCAATAAAAAGAAATTTAACTACGTATACCTTTCGTATCACGTGTAGCGGGAACGACATCAACCGAAACGATCCTCGCTAGAATCATCTCTATCCGTATCCACGCCGAGTATCTTC
Organism: Wurfbainia villosa; assembly: GCA_025175895.1. Taxonomy (NCBI): domain Eukaryota; kingdom Viridiplantae; phylum Streptophyta; class Magnoliopsida; order Zingiberales; family Zingiberaceae; genus Wurfbainia; species Wurfbainia villosa. The sequence continues at coordinate 52,084,591 of CM046004.1, forward strand.
GGGATGACTTCACAAAGTCACAAGCTTCGTCTTCGTACGGGTTACTAGCCTCGTGTTGAAGACGACGTGATCGAGAGAGGATCACGATCCGAATCCAAATTCGGATCCAAAGACGAGTCCTCAAAACTCGCTTCTCCAGAGAGGTATTCGTCAACCGTTTGATGAATCCTTCGTCCTCCACCTATGAGGATTACCGGAGATCGAATCCCCAGTAATTTAGGCACTATCGGAGCTCCAACCGTCGTCCAAACGATGCTCCGATGAGAGAGAAATAAGCTGTCCAGAAAACTGGACAGCTTTGGTGGAGGAATTAGGGCTGGCCAAAAAGGTAGGATGAAGCTCACCTTGATGCCAAACCCAATGGAGATCACCGGAGCTCCTCCGGCAATAGCTCGATGCCGGCAAGAGTGAAGGTCAGCACCTTCTTGACGCCGGCCTAGGAGCTTCAAGGTGGGCGGCGGCAAGGAGGAGGGTTGGCGCCGAAATCACCAAGGGGAGGTGGGCGGCAACTCTTAGGTTAGGGTTTTGGATTAGGGCTTAACAACACCTTAAGCCCTCTTTTATAGAGAACTAATTCTCTTAATGGTTATTGGATCATAACCATAAGGCCCGTTAACCCGCTCCATTAATATAAGTTAAAATAAACCAAACCATGATGCTTTATTTTAAGTTAAAATGAACCGAACCAACTTTTGGTTCATTCGTTTAAAATAAACCAAACCCTTTGGTTTATTCTCCTCCATTGGTTTAGAACCAAACCATTTTGGTTCATCCATTATGTCTTCATAAGACACGGCCCATCCACGCTTCCATTGTGACTGAAACAATTTCATGCTCGCTCCATGTTTGGTCCAACCAAACCTAGTTTCTCTCGGTCTGAGAATCTCATTCTCAAGCTCGTTTTAAATCCTTCGGATTACGCTCGTTGTGCGTGTGACCAAATAGGTTCTCGGTTTATGTTGGCCGTCTATAATTAACCATTAATTATAGAACGATCATGAGTGACACCTAGTAGTACATCATGATCCCCAATTAACAGAAAAGATCAACGGTTGATCTAGAACTATTTCTGAAACCCTTCAGCAGCTCGAATGAATTGTGCCCCATTCCCTTCACTCATCTTATACCCACTTGGTTCAGGACATGGTCTATAGTGTCAGTCCCCACTAGGCTGACTACGTCACACCTAGCCCAAGCATCATTTCCTCGTCCTACGGATTCTAGTTACTGCACATGTATTGAAGAGTACCATACTCTAAACATGTAATGCTTTGGCCAAAGACTTTAGTAAAAATCCGACGAGAGGCCATGGGTATACATCTCCTCGAAAGGAGTGGTGAATCCTTTATAGGCTATTCAAACACTTTCGATCACTTCGACTTATACCCAATCATCCCGGGTCCACATCTCCTTAGTGATGCTTGCTTAAGATGTCAAAGCATAAGTCTCCATGATCAAGATTACTTGAATACTGCAAGTCAAAGGAACATCGAACTTAAGCTACAATAAGAACTTCATTGACATATCTATATATGCAAAGAACCATATGAAGTCTTACGGCTGGTCAATCCAATGAACAAGTTACTATAACAAGCAACCAAGATTAACTCCGGACATCACAATGTCTCCACCGTGAGAATCACCGCTTGGATACACCAAGGAGTATACCTGCGTGCTAGTCTCGACAGAATTGATGGTGTCCAAATCCATCAATTCATCGACTAGGGATAATTCCGATACATCACAATTACACATGTAGAGATACTCACTAGTTGTGATCCAATCACAAATTCTCTCATGATGTGAATCGTATCGTGGACATTCAGTAAATGAGTTTAAGATCCAATCAAATACATGAAACATGTATACTCAAATAGTGAATCTTCATTTATCATATAAATGGTTCATACATAAGGCGATTGCCTTAGGACATCTCTCATATATTACTAACAGACTCCCACTTGGCCTAATGCCAATCGCTACGGTATCCAATACCATAAGCACTAACATGACCCTCAAACGTACTTTGAGGTAATGCTTTAGTCAAAGGATCCGCTAAGTTCCTTTCAGTGGGAATTTTCTCGATTTGTATTTCGTTCCTACTGATGATCTCTCTGATAAGATGATAGCGGCGAAGCACATGTTTGGATCGTTGATGAGACCTTGGCTCTTTCGCCTGTACAATTGCTCCATTGTTGTCGCAGTAGACCGGTATTGCTTCAACAATGGCCGGAATCACACCAAGTTCATGAACGAACTTCTTGATCCAAACCGCCTTTGCCGCTCGCCGCAATGTATTCTCGCACTCGATGGTAGAGTCCACTTGTCTTGTTTGGAACTTTTCCAACTCACCGCGCCCCCATTCAAGGTGAACACGTATCCAGACCGAGACTGGAATCATCCTTGTCATCCGAAGCCGCATCCGATACCCACGTATCACCATGTCCCTTCTCCATATATTAGGAACACATCCTTAGTTCTTCTTAAGTACTTAAGGATCATCTTAATACCACCCAATGATCCATTCCTAGATCGGATCGTATCCGCCGTGACACTCGTGAGCATACGATACATCGGGCCTCGTACATAACATAGCATACATGATAGATCCTATTGCGGATGCATAGGGAATCTTACTCATGCAAATCCTCTCGCCTTCTATGCGGGACACATAGACTTGAAAGGTGTACCCTATGCCCGATGGGTAGGAAACCTTTCTTGGATTCCGACATGCTAAACCTCTTAGGGCCTATATATGTAGACTCGAAAGACCAAGCAACCATTTCGATCTATCTCTATAGATCTTAATCCCGAGGATGTAGGTTGCTTCTCCTGTGTCTTTCATGGAGAATGTCTTGGATAACCAAACCTTAATCGATCAGTAAGATTGAAACATCGCTTCCTATAAGTAATATGTCATCGACATACAATACTAGGAACACGATCGCACTCTACTAACCTTCTTGTACACACAAGGTTCGCTCGATTTTGTGAGAAATCAAACTTTTGATTGTCTCATCAAACGGATATTCCAGCCTCGGATGCTTGCTTCAATCCATATATGGACCGTCGAATTTGCATACCTTGGTTTTATCAACCGATGTGAAACCCTCAGTTGTATCATATACACGCCCCTCGAGGTGTTTCCATTAAGGAAAGTGTTTTCACATCCATCCGCCATATCTCATAATCATAATGAGCCGCTATGGCGAGGAGCATCCGAATGGATTTAAGCATAGCTACAAAGTAATAGGTTTCGCCATAATCAACACCTTGTTTTTGATGATATCCTTTCGCCACTAATCTAGCCTTTATAGGTAATCACATTACCATCCATGTCGGTTTTCTTCTTGAAAACCCACTTGCACCCTATAGGCTTTATGCCTTCAGTGGGTCAACCAAGTTCCAAACTTGGTTTTCATACATGGAATCCATTTCCGACTTCATGGCACCAAGCCACTTATCCCTTTCTCGAACTTGTCAAGACTTCTTCATAATCGTAGGCTCTCATCATCAATGAGTAACATGTGCTCGATTCACTTACGAGAAATCCATATCTCTCGTGAATATTATGTGCGTTCTACTAGATCTACGAAGATGTGGTGTTACAATAGGTCCAAATTGATTGCTCATCACTATGAGTTGTCGGTTGTGTGCTTCACCTGTATCTCATCAATGTCTATTTGAGTCTCTCGAGCCTCCTCAAGCTCGACGACACTCCCATAGCTTTCTTGCAAGAGAAACTCTTTCTCTAGAAACACAAAGATGCCTCAAACAAACACCTTTGTTCCACAGATGATAGAATTGGTAACCCCTTGTTTCCTTAGGGTATCCAATAAATAGACATTTATCGACTTAGCATCCAATTTGTCTAATACAAATTGGCTTCACATAAGCAGACAACCCCATATCTTCAAGTAAGATACATGAGGTTTCTTACCATTCCATATCTCATATGGAGTAGTAGAGACTACCTGCTGGCATTCTGCTTAACAAGTAAACAAATCTCTCAAGTGCATAGCCCCAAAAGGACTTGGGAAGATTCGCATGATTCATCATTGACACCATGTCCAACAAGGTCCTAAGTTACGCCTCTCAGATACACCATTATGCTGTGGTGTATATGGCGGAGTCCATTGAGACAATATGCCATTGTCTCTTATATAATCAAGAAACTCCTGACTTAAGTATTCACCACCTCGATCCGATCGAAGTATTTTAATACTCTTGTCATGTTGTTTCTCTACTTCATTTCTGAATTCTTTGAACCTTTCAAAGGCTTCAGACTTGTGTTTCATCAAGAACACATACCCAAACCGTGAGTGATCATCGGTGAAGGTAATGAAGTAGCTATAGCCTCCTAAAGCTTGAGTTGACATAGGTCCACATACATCAGTATGTATTAGACCTAGTAACTCTCCCACTCGTTCACCTTTTCTAGTAAAAGGTAACTTAGTCATCTTGCCTTTTAAGCATGATTCGCATGTATCGTATGAATCCAATTCAAACGATTCCAGAATTCCACATCGGTGTAATTCGGACATGCGTTTCTTGCTTACATGGCCAAGACGACAATGCCACATATAGGAGTCTAATTGATTATCCTTTCGAGCACGCTTGTTGCTCGCTTCGATATTGAAAATGTCACTGGATACGTCCAACGTATAAATGCCATTACTCAAAGTTCCAGTTCCATAAAGTACGCCATTCAAAGTTATATAACAACAATTGTTACTAAACGTCAAATGGAAACCATTTCTATTTAAACAGGAAATAGAAACAATGTTCTTTATTAGAGAAGGAACATAATAGCAATTGTCCAGTTCCAAGACTAGTCCACTAGGGAGCTTCAGCAAATAAGTTCCGATGGCGACCGCAGCAACCTTTGCTCCATTGCCAACTCGCAAATTTGACTCCCCTCTGACAAGTCTTCTTCTATTCCTTAGCCAATGTATGTCATTACATATATGTGAGTAATACCCCGTATCCAATACCCAAGTTTCTGAGGAAATAGAATTACAATCATTAACGAAGATATGAAGAGGATGGGGCATCGGATGCCTTCTTCTTCTTCATGGACTCAAGATAAATCTTGCAGCTTTCTCACTGGCCTTCCTTGCCACAATGATGGCAAGTGCCCTTTGTGGGTTCTCGCTTTCTTTGCCTTTTGTTCTTCTTCCTTTCTTCTCGCTCTTTGCCTTCCTCTTAGAACCTTTCTTTGAGGAATCAACTAATAGAACCGCTTTCCTCATGCTTCACGTAAGGTTCCAGTCTTCAAAGATATCGAGGAGCTCTGGGAATAGTGGATTCCAATTTGTTCATCCGATAGTTCATCACGAATTGTGAGAAACTCTTGGACAAACAATGCAGAATTAAGTCAATACTTAATTCGTGATCCATCACAAACCCGAGGGTAGTTAGCCGCTCGATGTACCCGTTCATCTTTAGCACAAACTGCACTACAGACGAACCTTCTTGCATCTTCGTGGTGAAGAGGAGCTTAGAGACCTCGAACCTTTCGGATCTCGCTTGCTCATCGAACAACTCATGAAGATGGAAGACCATAGTATTAGCATCCATATGCTCATGCTGCTTTTGCAGCTCAGGTACTATCGCTGCTAGCATGATGCAACTCGCCAGCTCAGAATCTGCCACATGCTTCTGATAGACCAACATTTGGTCTGGAGTTGCATCGTCCTTAGGACGGTTGGGAAGAGGCTCTTCAAGGACATATGCAAGCTTTTCTGCCTTGAGAACAATTCTCGTTTCTAAGCCACCCAGAAGTTAGGCCCACTAATTTTGTTTGAATCCAAAATAGTGCGCAAATTCAAAGACGTCATGATCAATCGATTGACCTAGAAATACAAAACGAGCATATATAAGAAAATGATTTTAAAATGCATCAATATACATTTATAAATCCCATTCATTTTTTCGAATTTCAAAAACCCCAAAATCACTTCGGGAGATCGTAGGTCCATCTCCGAATGGGTTGATATCCATCATAGATATGAACAACCTTGGAGAGAGTCCAACAAGCCATTCATAACTACGAAGGTAGGTATCAACTATACCGATTGCATATCACGTATATGCAACTATCACAATGTGCTATCAATTAATTGAATGTTCACACATACATCAGGTTGTTAACACATTAACAAGTATGCATCATATGCATAGCACCCAACTTCACCTCCCTTAACATCGACCTTGGAGAGAGTCCAACAAGCTGATGCTCCAGGTTAAAGCCAACCCATTAATCGAGAAATAGTTTTAATATGGTTAGAGCACATTCAACCAATTAGCCCCGCTTGGAGAGAGTCCAACAACCAAAGCTAATGATTGACCTCTAACTCTTACCATATTAGTATTAAACTATTCCATGGTTTGAACATGTTCGGGTTCGAGCCGGGCTTGGAGAGAGTCCAACAATCCAAACAAAAAACAGAACTCTGGTTCTAACCATATTAATGGAAGGTGTAGGCTTTAATATTGAGTTAGGGTTTTTATGTCTCATCCTCTTTGCATGCAAATAACTATTATCTACATGGCATGACATACATCTACATGTCACGACACGCATGACATAATCATATGCATCTAATGCAATTACATGACATACAATTATGTCATGTACAATATTTCCTTATATGTCATAACTATTTATGGAAATAAAATATGTTTAAGATTTGATTCTCCAAATCAAATCATGATTAAATTAGGAAACAAATTTCCAAATCTAATAACATATTTTATTTGTGGAAATAGTTGATTAAGGAAAGTCAATTTAGGAAACCAATTTCCTAAATCATCAAAACTACTTATGGAAATTAAAATATTTTAAGATTTGATTTCCCAAATCAAATCAAGATTAAATTAGGAAACAAATTTCCAAAATCTAATCTAATATTTTATTTATGAAAATATTAATTTCCAAAAATACTTCCAACTTTCCAAAAGTGGAAGATTTCCATAAATACTTCTAGACTTTCCAAAATTGAAAAATTTCCAAAAATACATCTAACTTTCCAAAAGTATAAAATTTCCAGAAATATCATTATGACTATTGCAAAACCATTTTACGATTATGCCGAAACATAACCTGGGCTCTGATACCACTTGTTGGGTTTCCGGCACCGCGGCGAGTGTGTGTTCGAACATGTTTCGCAAACATGTGCACAGCGGAAGAAATAAAAATAATAAATCTACATTTATTACAACACACACATCACACGCATGCATAGTACAACATGTGTAGACAAAACCATAAATTTAAATTTTGCAATAAAAGGAAATTTAACTACGTATACCTTTCGTATCACGTGTAGCAGGAACGACATCAACCGGAATGATCCTCGCTAGAATCGTCTCTATCCGTATCCACGCCGAGTATCTTCGGGATGACTTCACAAAGTCACAAGCTTCGTCTTCGTACGGGTTACTAGCCTCGTGTTGAAGACGACGTGATCGAGAGAGGATCACGATCCGAATCCAAATTCGGATCCAAAGACGAGTCCTCAAAACTCGCTTCTCCAGAGAGGTATTCGTCAACCGTTTGACGAATCCTTCGTCCTCCACCTATGAGGATTACCGGAGATCGAATCCCCGGTAATTTAGGCACTGTCGGAGCTCCAACCGTCGTCCAAACGACACTCCGACGAGAGGGAAATAAGCTGTCCAGAAAACTGGACAGCTTTGGTGGAGGAATTAGGGCCGGCCAAAAAGGTAGGATGAAGCTCACCTTGATGCCAAACCCAATGGAGATCACCGGAGCTCCTCCGGCAATAGCTCGACACCGGAAAGAGTGAAGGTCATCACCTTCTGGACGCCGGCAAAGGAGCTTCAAGGTGGGCGGCGGCAAGGAGGAGGGTTGGCGCCGAAATCACCAAGGGGAGGTGGGCGGCAACTCTTAGGTTAGGGTTTTGGATTAGGGCTTAACAACACCTTAAGCCCTCTTTTATAGAGAACTAATTCTCTTAATGGTTATTGGATCATAACCATAAGGCCCGTTAACCCGCTCCATTAATATAAGTTAAAATAAACCAAACCATGATGCTTTATTTTAAGTTAAAACGAACCGAACTAACTTTTGGTTCATTCGTTTAAAATAAACCAAACCCTTTGGTTTATTCTCCTCCATTGGTTTAGAACTAAACCATTTTTGTTCATCCATTATGTCTTCATAAGACACGGCCCATCCACGCTTCCATTATGACTGAAACAATTTCGTGCTCGCTCCATGTTTGGTCCAACCAAACCTAGTTTCTCTCGGTCTGAGAATCTCATTCACAAGCTCGTTTTAAATCCTTCGGATTACGCTCATTGTGCGTGCGACCAAATAGGTTCTCGGTTTATGTTGGCCGTCTATAATTAACCATTAATTATAGAACGATCATGAGTGGCACCTAGTAGTACATCATGATCCCCAATTAACAGAAAAGATCAACGGTTGATCCAGAACTATTTCTGAAACCCTTCAGTAGCTCGAATGAATCGTGCCCCATTCCCTTCACTCATCTTATACCCACTTGGTTCAGGTTCAGGACATGGTCTATAGTGTCAGTCCCCACCAGGCTGACTACGTCACACCTAGCCCAAGTATCATTTCCTCATCCTACGGATTCTAGTTATTGCACATGTATCGAAGAGTACCTTACTCTAAACATGTAATGCTTTGGCCAAAGACTTTAGTAACAATCCGACGAGAGGCCATGGGTATACATCTCCTCGCAAGGAGTGGTGAATCTTTTATAGGCTATTCAAATACCTTCGATCACTTCGACTTATACCCAATAATCCCGGGGCCACATCTCCTTAGAGATGCTTGCTTTTGATGTCAAAGCATAAGTCTTTATGATCAAGATGACTTGAATACCGCAAGTCAAAGGAACATCGCACTTAAGCTACAGTAAGAACTTCATTGACATATCTATATATGCAGAGAACCATATGAAGTCTTACGGCTTGTCACTTCAATGAACTAGTTACCATAACTAGCATCCACGATCAACTCCGGACATCACAATGTCTCCAGCCAGTGAGAATCAACTGCTTGGATACACCATGGAGTATACCTCGTGCTAGTCTCGACAGAATTGATGGTGTCCAAATCCATCAATTCATCGACTAGGGATAATTCTTATACATCACAATTACACATGTAGAGATACTCACTAGTTGTGATACAATCACAAATTCTCTCATGCTGTGAATCGTATCGTGGGCATTCAGTAAATGAGTTTAAGATCCAATCAAATACATGAAACATGTATACTCAAATAGTGAATCTTCATTTATCATATAAATGGTTCATACATAAGGCGATTGCCTTAGGACATCTCTCATATATTACTAACAGTTACCTCTAGGGTTGACCTTGGCAAGACCAAAATGACCACGACTTCTATGCCTAGAAGGGTCATTAAGAGGGTGTCTAGGGAAGTTATCCCTAGCGAATACCTAGTAAATCCAAGGAGCTCCAATAGGTATTGGGTTCCTAGGAGCGTGATCGATTCACGCTAGAAGGGTTTAGGTGTGCCAACTTTAAATGGATGGGTAGTTAACCTAACCATGGTAAAGGTGACACCTTAGGTCATTTTCAAGGTCATGGGTACCTTGGAAATGTGTTTTTATTATTATCCTAAAAGATTTTAGGATGTGCAAATATAATTTATGGAATTATGAAAAATTGATCAAATTGGCACAACTTATGTTTAGAGGTCTTAGTGTGTCATTTTGGGTTTTTTGCACACTTGGGTGATAAACTAATAATATGTCAAAAATGGATTTAATAATGACAAATGGCAACTAATATAAAATTTTAGGTATTATATACCTTTATATTTTATTTGCCATGCTTGATTTTCCATATAACATGTCGTGACGTCATATTCATTTAAATCAGATAAATGTCATGATTATGTTTAGGGTTTGTCTTTTAATGTCATATAGATTTAAATTTAATCATATGTCATGACATCATGATTATTGGCCATGCTTTATTTATATCATCATTTATGCCATGATCATTTCATGCATCAATAAAAATTGAATTAAGGACATATGACATGACTTGAAGTCCCATGTATAAGGGAATCAAGTAGTGTTGTCTTAGGAAAATGCATGAAACCCTCGATTAGGATGAACAAAACCCACATCTCACATTACATTGACATGTATGTGTATTGATACACCCTAGATACATGTGAGATGCTAGGATATGAGTTGATTTCAAGGTGCATAGTTTTTGCATCTAGATGAACTAAAACTCATCTATATCATGTGATGGATCATTGGGAAATATTATGTTCAAGCCATGTACATTAATCCCAAAGAATATGATCCAATATAATGTTTTAAAACACTTTAAAAACATTTTGAAAAACTTTGGTGCAATCTATCTTTTGATAGAAGTCGCCATTGATGATGTTGATACAAAGTGAGTTAAAACATTGAAGTTTTTCTTCACTTTTGATCTTTGTGTGAATTTCGCTATTTTATGGGTAAAATATTTTTCAAATATTTTTCACCGATTGTATTGCTTATAATTAATGTACGTATTAATTTTCATGATTTTTTTATATACGTAGAATTACTTATGCTTTTTCAAAACTTGTTTCTGATAACTGAAATTCAAAAATTTCAGTTATCAATCGACTGCCGCTTGATGGCAGTCGACTGATGAGCACGGTAGTCATCTGTTGATTGATAGAGTCAACTGTTAGAGCTTTTTTCGGATAAACAAGTATATTTAGCCCATGTTTCAGCTATATTAGGGTTCCCTAACTGCTCTTAACCCTAGGATATGCTTTGGAAAGAATTGGAAAGGGTGAAAATCCATTGGATATGGATTATGAGAATTGGTTTAAGGTGTGTATCAATTTAAAGCATGGGAAAGTTCAATATTAAACTTTTAATATTATTTTTGATGGTTTAGTGTTCCTATTGGCTTAGAGACTCTCCAAGGATATTGTTGGTGCAATGGTCAAGGGGGAGCAAGCCTTTAGGGGGAGGTATCCTGAAGGGTTTTCCTTATCGAGTCCGTGAGGGGAAACTTCGCTTCCGACTTCACCTTGGTTGTTTGTTCATGGCGATCCCATCGATGTCCCCGGATTAAAAAAATTTAATCCTAGATAAAAGGGATTGCCCAAACAATCAAGTCATCGTCGTGCTATTCGTTTAGAGAGGTCACTTGAACAAACTCATTGTTCAAGCGACCAACCTCTATTGTACGAGTAGCCGTGGAATAGACGATGTACGGATCACCGGTTTTTGTATTTATGTTCGGGATCCAAGTATTATTTAGCCACAAACAGAATTTATCATGCTCACAGTTGGAAAAACAAATACAAGCACGTAACAAAAGAGAATAGAGAATAGGTATACCTCTCGATCATCTAATGTATGACCTTCCTCCTTTCGGACGTCGTGTGGGCAATGATCTACCAAAAGTTGAAGCTCCTAGATCGCCAATCTTCCTTCCTTGCTCATTCCGAGCAAGAGGAAGAATAGAAACAAAGCTCTATTCCTTCTTTCAACCAACCAACAACCTCCAAGGAAGGAGCTTGCCATCGGCCAAGAAGGTGGAGGAGATTATGGTGGAAACCGACCAAGACACCAAGGGAAAGCCCTATATCTTGTTTCCACCACCTAAGGAGAAATAGAAGAGGGTCTTTGGCTGTCGGCCAATGGCTGGCAAAGGTTGGAGGGGCACTGGCATCTTGAGGAAGGAGAAGAAGCAAGGAAAACTTTCCTTATTAGGTGCCGCCCAAACCCAAACCCAAGCTCCTCTTCTTGCCGCCAACCCCAAAACCCTAACTCCTCTTAATGCAAACTCCACTCCAACCCCTTGTACTCCTTTTATAGAGTTAGGGATAAGCCTCCTTTTAATCTCCACCATTGGTTCTAGGGATTTAATCTCAACCGTCGGATCTAGAGATTTAATCTCAACCGTCGGATCTAGAGATTTAATCTCAACCGTCGGATCTTAGAGATTTAATCTCTACCTTTGGATCTAGAGTTTTGTTTCTATCCATTCGATCTAAGCTTCATGAGGTGTTAATAGGCTACATTAGGGACCGTGAGGAGGAGTTGGATCTTGGCCACCCATGGATCAAGCCCACATAAAGTCCGATCCACTAATGATAATCCAATCCACTAAAGGATTATCATTGATCTACCTCACCAACCCTCATAAGATAATATGTGTTGGGTTTGATCACAAGTAGTGTGTGTACAAACATGTTTATAAACATGTGCACTGGAAGAAATAAAAATAATAAATCTACATTTATTACAACACACACATCACACACATGCATAGTACAACATGTGTAGACGTAACCGTAAATTTAAATTTTGCAATAAAAGGAAATATAACTACGTATACCTTTCGTATCACGTGTAGCGGGAACGACATCAACCGGAACGATCCTTGCTAGAATCGTCTCTATCTGTATCCACGCCGAGTATCTTCGGGATGACTTCACAAAGTCACGAGCTTCGTCTTCGTACGGGTTACTAGCCTCGTGTTGAAGACGACGTGATCGAAAGAGGATCACGATCCGACTCCAAATTCGGATCCAAAAATGAGTCCTCAAAACTCGCTTATCCGGAGAGGTATTCGTCAACCGTTTGACGAATCCTTCATCCTCCACCTATGAGGATTACCGGAGATCGAATCCCCGGTAAGTTACGCGCTGTCGGAGCTCCAACCATCGTCCAAATGACGCTCCGACGAGAGGGAAATAAGCTGTCCAGAAAACTGGACAGCTTTGATGGAGGAATTAGGGCCGGCCAAAAAGGTAGGATGAAGCTCACATTGATGCCAAACCCAATGGAGATCACCGGAGCTCCTCCGGCAATAGCTCGACGCCGGCAAGAGTGAAGGTCATCACCTTCTGGACGCCGGCTAAGGAGCTTCAAGGTGGGCAGCGGCAAGGAGGAGGGTTGGCGCCGAAATCACCAAGGGGAGGTGGGCGGCAACTCTTAGGTTAGGGTTTTGGATTAGGGCTTAACAACACCTTAAGCCCTCTTTTATAGAGAACTAATTCTCTTAATGGTTATTGGATTATAACCATAAGGCCCGTTAACCCGCTCCATTAATATAAGTTAAAATAAACCAAACCATGATGGTTTATTTTAAGTTAAAACGAACCGAACCAACTTTTGGTTCATTCGTTTAAAATAAACCAAACCCTTTGGTTTATTCTCCTCCATTGGATTAGAACCAAACCATTGTGGTTCATCCATTATGTCTTCATAAGACACGGCCCATCCACGCTTCCATTGCGACTGAAACGATTTCATGCTCGCTTCTTGTTTGGTCCAACCAAACCTAGTTTCTCTCGGTCTGAGAATCTCATTCTCAAGCTCGTTTTAAATCCTTCGGATTACGCTCGTTGTGCGTGTGACCAAATAGGTTCTCGGTTTATGTTGGCCGTCTATAATTAACCATTAATTATAGAACGATCATGAGTAGCACCTAGTAGTATATCATGATCCCCAATTAACCGAAAAGATCAACGGTTGATCCAGAACTATTTCTGAAACCCTTCAGTAGCTCGAATGAATCGTGCCCCATTCCCTTCACTCATCTTATACCCACTTGGTTCAGGACATGGTCTATAGTGTCGATCCCCACTAGGTCGACTACGTCACACCTAGCCCAAGTATCATTTCCTCGTCCTACGGATTCTAGTTACTGCACATGTATCGAAGAGTACCTTACTCTAAACATGTAATGGTTTGGCCAAAGAATTTAGTAACAATCCGACGAGAGGCCATGGGTATACATCTCCTCGCAAGGAGTGGTGAATCTTTCATAGGCTATTCAAACACCTTCGATCACTTCGACTTATACCCAATCATCCCGGGTCCACATCTCCACAGAGATGCTTGCTTAAGATGTCAAAGCATAAGTCTCTATGATCAAGATGACTTGAATACCGCAAGTCAAAGGATCATCGCACTTAAGCTACAGTAAGGACTTCATTGATATATCTATATATGCAGAGAACCATATGAAGTCTTACAGCTGGTCACTCAAATGAACTAGTTACCATAACTAGCATCCACGATTAACTTCGGACATCACAATGTCTCCAGCCAGTGAGAATCAGCTGCTTGGATACACCAAGGAGTATACCTCGTGCTAGTCTCGACAGAATTGATGGTGTCCAAATCCATCAATTCATCAACTAGTGATAATTCTGATACATCACAATTACACATGTAGAGATACTCACTAGTTGTGATCCAATCACAAATTCTCTCATGTTGTGAGTCGTATCGCAGACATTCAGTAAATGAGTTTAAGATCCAATCAAATACATGAAACCATGTATACTCAAATAGTGAATCTTCATTTATCATATAAATGGCTCATACATAAGGCGATTGCCTTAGGACATCTCTCATATATACTAATAGACTCCCACTTGGCGTAATGCCAATCGCTATGGTATCCAATACCATAAGCTGTAACATGACCCTCAAACTTACTTTGAGGTAATGCCTTAGTCAAAGGATCCGCTAAGTTCCTTTCAGTGGGGATTTTCTCGATTTGTATTTCTTTCCTACTGATGATCTCTCTGATAAGATGATAGCGGCGAAGCACATGTTTGGATCGTTGATGAGACCTTGGCTCTTTCACCTGTGCAATTGCTCCATTATTGTCGCAGTAGACCGGTATTGCTTCAACAATGGCTGGAATCACACCAAGTTCATAAATGAACTTCTTGATCCAAACCGCTTCCTTTGCTACTTCCGAAGCTGCAATGTATTCTGCCTCAGTGGTAGAATCCGCTACAGTGTCTTGTTTGGAACTTTTCCAACTCACTGCGCCCCCATTCAGGGTGAACACGTATCCAGACTGAGACCTAGAATCATCCTTGTCTGTCTGGAAGCTGGCATCCGTATACCCGCGTATCACCATGTCCCCTTCTCCATATATTAGGAACACATCCTTAGTTCTTCTTAAGTACTTAAGGATCATCTTAACAGCCACATAATGATCCATTTTTGGATCAGACTGGTATTTGCTCGTGACACTCAGAGCATACGATACATCGGACCTCGTACATAACATAGCATACATGATAGATCATATTGCGGATGCATAGGAAATCTTACTCATGCAAATCCTCTCGTCTTCTGTGCGCAGACACATAGACTTCGAAAGGTGTACCCCATGCCTGATGGGTAGGAAACCTTTATTGGATTCCGACATGCTAATCCTCTTTAGCACTCGGTCTATATATGTAGACTGCGAAAGTCCAAGCAACCGTTTCGATCTATCTCTATAGATCTTAATCCCGAGGATGTAGGTTGCTTCTCCCAGGTCTTTCATGGAGAATGTTTTGGATAACCAAACCTTAACTGATTGTAAGATTGAAACATCGTTTCCTATAAGTAATATGTCATCGACATACAATACTAGAAACACTACTGCACTCCCACTAACCTTCTTGTACACACAAGGTTCATCTGGATTTTGTGAGAAATCAAACTTTTTGATTGTCTCATCAAAACGGATATTCCAGCTTCTGGATGCTTGCTTCAATCCATAAATGGACCGTCGCAATTTGCATACCTTGGTTTTATCAATCGATGTGAAACCCTCAGGCTATATCATATACACGTCCTCGAGCAGGTTTCCATTAAGAAAAGTTGTTTTCACATCCATCTGTCATATCTCATAATGATAATGAGCCGCTATGGCCAGGAGCATCCGAATGGATTTAAGGATAGCTACAGGCGAATAGGTTTCGTCTTAATCAACACTTTGTTTTTGACGATATCCTTTCGCCACCAATCTAGCCTTTTAGGTAATCATGAAGCTCAATTAGCTTCTCCCACATCTCCTTGGCACTTAGGCATTCTCCTATTCGATTGATTTCTTGTTGGGGGAGCATATTGAAGAGATGATGCTTGGCTTTTGAATTTGCAAGGTGCTCTTCCCTTTGCCTTTTGGTCCACCTAGATTTCTCTATTGGCTTCCCCTCTTCATCCCTAGGCAAAACGAAACCAGATTCCATTGTAATCATAATATCAAAATCCGTTTCGAAAAATACCTCAATTCGCTTCTTCCACCAAGTGAATTCTCCTTCAAACTTCGAAGGATGGATGTTGGAGCCGGCCAATTTGAAAGTTGCTTGTTGTGGCGATTAGTCCTCGACAAGCATTCCTTGGCTCTGATACCACTTGTAGTGGATCGAACGGCCGGCTAGAGGGGGGTGAATAGCCCTCTTAAGATGGATGTCGAAATTCTCTCGTTCGTTTGCTCGTCTACACAATCGTTAGCGCAAGCGAAAGCTTAAACAATAAAGACAAAGAAATAAATGAAAATACAAACGCTAAAAAAGAATGTAACGTGGTTCACGGCTACGCCGCTAATCTACGATCCCGATTCGTCCGAGGTGAATCACTCCTCCAAAGCCAATCACTATTGGTCTCTCCTTTGCACCAAGCTAGGTGGAGGTAACCTTTACAATCAAGATCACTCTTCTGACAATATGAATGGAGTAAAAACAAGTAAGAAGAGTTTAGAGCTTGTGGGGCACTAGGAAGATCACTTAGAGCATAAGCATTAGCCTCTCAAAGGCTCACACCCTCTCTTTTTATAGAGAGGGCTGATTTCTTCCCGTTGGCCGCCACCAGTCGACTGCTGCCCTTGGCAGTCGACTACCGTCACTACAATGGCCTCCGAACACGTCGGATCCCGACCGTTGTAGTCCAACGGAACTCTTGGCAGTCGACTGATGGACCTCACCCGATCACGCCGCTCCATATCGCGCCTTGATCGGCTGGCCGGTTCTCGCCGCGATATCCTCCTCGGCCGTCATTCCATGGCGGTCATTGCTGGGCATAAACCCATCCGATCGGATACGGTCGAACTACATTCGACTAGCGATCGGCCGCCATGACATGGCAGTCGACTAGTGTCGGGAAAACCCATCCGACACTTGGCCAAATGGCCAAGTTTCACCTAAGAGCTACCCCTCCCCGGGTTACAATCGCTCACTCTCATCTCTCGGAGTCCCTCACCTTCGAAGTTCACTTCGTTCTCGGCCACGTCCCTCGGCAGCATCAGGCGCACGGCTCTGCAATGCTCCTTCACGTCTCTTGCCTCGAAGTCTACTTCCTCCGGCTTCACTCCAAGCTTCTCGTCCGGCGGTCCCTCGGATGCTCCAAGCGCATGGCTTCCGCAAAGCTATCCTTCACCGACTCAAGGCACGAGTCATGAGATGTGAAACTCGCCACGGCTCCATGTGCGAATTACTAAGTCCTGCACGACTTCAACGCACATATCAAATCAACATAACACACTAACTTAAACCCTTTGCCACACACATCAAAACCTTATCATGGCACGAGATTTCCCTAACAATCTCCCCCTTTTTGATGTGTGGCAATCCGTTTAAGTTAGGTAAAAACATTTGATAAAAATTCTAAGGTAAGAAAGCATGTAAAGATAAACATGATATAGCAACATGCAACTCCCTTAATCCATGAAACTCCCATAAAAATGTTCTCCCCTATCATAAGCATAATCATTTCTCCCCTAAATATGTTCCCTTTACTTAAACATACATTTCTCCCCCTTTGACACCATCAAAAAGATTAATCCTAATTTATAAACTCTTGGCATCAAGTATAGTAGAAAGAGAACACTAAAAACTTGATTAAAATCTGAAATCAGAAAATATTGGATTGTTTTTCAGGTTATCAGTCGACTGTTATCAGAATGGCAGTCGACTGGCACAATGGATTCCGAAATTCTGATTTTCTGGGTGAATTTAAGAAATGCATTAAAAATTCCAAAAAATTCGAAACATCATTAAATTTTGGGAACACATTTATTTTAAGTATATCTATCAGTGAAAAATAGGTTTTCATGAAAAATCATTATATTTCCACGTATTTTCCAAAAATCCATAAGCTTTAAAAACTACTAGATTTTTGATCATAAGAGTATCCATTTTAACACCTAGTCTTGCTTTGAATTGTTTCAAAACATGAATACATAGATTTTAGATTAAGAAATTGTTTTGAAAAAATATGAAATATCCAACCATGATCTTTGGGCAATATGTCTATGAATTAAACATAAGCCTTCTCCATGATTGGTCTATTATTGCTATGTTGATACTTTAAATGACTATCTAAATGCCATAGGCATTAGTGGACATTTGTATCATCCTAACATCTCACCCATGCTAAGTTTGCAATCAAGTTAGCCTATAGTGAGTGTGAGATGCATCCTAGGGGGTATTTGTATATACTTAACCCTTGTATTCATGCAATTCTATCATGGTTAAGTATCAACCTAACAATCATCATGATCATAAAGCCATATGTCAATTAATTCTACATTATGATCATGAAATACATGTATTAATTGAATAATAATCATGCATTAGGTATTATATGATGATAATAAGCAAAGTATCACCTAAAGCATGATTCAACCCTATTTCTCATGATTACGTGCCAAATATTAAAATCATAAATCATGATTTCAAACATACATAGAAATTACATTAATCATCATGATTTAAGCATTATTATCTATTTATGGGCACGTTATCATCACCCAACACTATTCTAAAAATGTTTTCCCACCATCCTAAGTCAACCAAATTAGATATAGGTCAATTTCATATGGTTGACTACCCTAGGGTTTTCCTAACCCTTAAGGATGGATTTTGGAACCCAAAATAAGTTCTTTCCTATTGGGTTCACTAAGTATTCCTTGGGGATCCATTTCCTAGCTATTACTTTCTTCTTATCTTGTCCCCTAGCTATTAGGCATTTATAGGCCTTTTCATTTTTCTTTTCCTTATAGCCTAGGCCCTTTTTGTTGAAGCTAGCTCTTTGGCTCCCAATAATCATATTCAATGTGTTGGAGCCAATTGTGAATTTTTCTAGGGCTTTTGTTAAATAATCTACCTTTTCCCTTAAGGCCCTATTTTCATTTATACATGCATCATAACATCTAATGGCACATAAAGGTCATGTGAGCATGCATCATTTAAGCTAGAAGAAATATTATCATTTAAGCATGCATTTTCTAGCTTATTTTCCAATGCCTTAATTTCGTTAAGCATGCTTTTATTTTTCTTTTTCATTCCAAATAAGTCCTTAGTTAAACTAGAAATTATGGAAACTATTTTCTTAGGAGAGGCTTTCGTTACCATAGTTTCCATATCCTCTTCTTCTTCTTCGGATGAGGAGGATGTAGAAGCTCCCCCTTCACTTGAGCTCTCTCCTCTTGAGCTTGATCCTTCATTTTCGGATGAAGAGCAATCCATGTCATCAAAGGCCATCAAGGCCAGATTGGTGACAAAGGCATTCTCCTCATCCGATGATGATGAGGAGGATGAGGATGGGTCATCCCAAGTCCTTGCCTTTAGAGCTTTGGTCTTCCCCTTTTCTTTTGTCTTCTTCTCCTCTTCCTTCTTTTTCTTGCTCCCCTTTTTCTTCTTCTTTTCTTCTTTCTTTTTCCTCTCTTCCTTGCTCTTGTTTAGGAGAGGAAAATTGTCCCTTATGTGCCCCTCTCCTTGGCAATTGTAGCATATGACCTTCCCCCTTGGTCTTCTATTTCTATCATGAGATTTATCAAATCTAAAATTCTTAAATGCACGTCTTACCTTCCTTACCATATAGGCTTCTTCGGTGCTATCCATGGAGGAGGAGGAAGACGCTTTGTCATCGGAGGAGGAGAAGATCTCTATCTTCTTCTTTCCCTTATTTGCCAACAATGCTACTCCCCTTGAAGGTTGTATTTTTGGCTCTTCTTGTATTCCTTCAAGCCTAGATTCATGTAATTCCATAGTGGAGAAAAATTCATCTAGAGTACTTACCTCTAGATTCTTTGAAATGTAAAATGAGTCCACCATTGAACTCCACTTGGATGATTGGGGGAAAGTATCTATGGCCTTCATTATCATATCGCGATTGGAGAGCCTTTCTCCTACACTTGTTAGTCCATTTAAAATTTCTTTGAATCTAGAATGCAAAGAAGTTACCTTTTCTCCCTTTTCTAATTTAATATTGGATAGTTGAGAGCGGAGGAGATCTCTCCTTGCTATCTTTGCCTCGGATGTGCCTTCATGAAGCTCAATTAGCTTCTCCCACATCTCCTTGGTGCTTAGGCATTCTCCTATTCGATTGATTTCTTGTTGGGGGAGCACATTGAAGAGATGATGCTTGTCTTTTGAATTTGCAAGGTGCTCTTCCCTTTGCCTTTTGGTCCACCAAGATTTCTCTATTGGCTTCCCCTCTTCATCCCTAGGCAAAACGAAACCGGATTCCATTGTAATCATAATATCAAAATCCGTTTCGAAAAATACCTCCATTCGCTTCTTCCACCAAGCGAATTCTCCTTCAAACTTCAGAGGATGGATGTTGGACCTGGCCATTTTGAAAGTTGCTTGTTGTGGCGGTTAGTCCTCGACAAGCTTTCCTTGGCTCTGATACCAATTGTAGGGGATTGAACGGCCGGCTAGAGGGGGGTGAATAGCCCTCTTAAGATGGATGTCGGAATTCTCTCGTTCGTTTGCTCATCTACACAATCGTTAGCGCAAGTGGAAGCATAAACAATAAAGACAAAGCAATAAATGAAAATACAAACGCTAACAAAGAATGTAACGTGGTTCACGGCTACGTCGCTAATCCACGATCCCGATTCGTCCGAGATGAATCACTCCTCCAAAGCCAATCACTATTGGTCTCTCCTTTGCACCAAGCTAGGTGGAGGTAACCTTTATAATCAAGATCACTCTTCTTACAATAAGAATGGAGTAAAAACAAGTAAGAAGAGTTTAGAGCTTGTGGGGCACTAGGAAGATCACTTAGAGCATAAGCATTAGCCTCTCAAAGGCTCACACCCTCTCTTTTTATAGAGAGGGATGATTTCTTCCCGTTGGCCGCCACCAGTCGACTGCTGCCCTTGGCAGTCGACTGCCGTCACTACAATGGCCTCCGAACACGTCGGATCCCGACCGTTGTAGTCCAACGGAACTCTTGGCAGTCGACTGATGGACCTCACCGATCGGCCGCCTCCGTAATCGGCCCGATCGGCTATACGGCTCGCCGCGATATCCTCTCCGGTAATCATTGCCATTCGATCATAGCGATCGATGGGCATAAACCCATCGATCGGATACCTCGAACTACATTTGACTCGAGTAGTCGAGCCATAACATGGCGATCGGCCCGGTGTCGGAAAACCCATCCGACACTTGGCCAAATGGCCAAGTTTCACCTAAGAGCTACCCCTCCCCGGGTTACAATCGCTCACTCTCATCTCTCGGAGTCCCTCGCCTTCGAAGTTCTCTTCGTTCTCGGCCACATCCCTCGGCAGCATCAGGCGCACGACTCTGCAATGCTCCTTCGCGTCTCTTGCCTCGAAGTCTACTTCCTCCGGCTTCACTCCAAGCTTCTCGTCCGGCGGTCCCTCGGATGCTCCAAGCGCACGGCTTTCGCAAAGCTATCCTTCACCGACTCAAGGCACGAGTCATGAGATGTGAAACTTGCCACGGCTCCATCTGCGAATTACTAAGTCCTGCACGACTTCAACGCACATATCAAATCAACATAACACACTAACTTAAACCCTTTGCCACACACATCAAAACCTTATCATGGCACGAGATTGCCCTAACAATATCCCCCTTTTTGATGTGTGGCAATCCGTTTAAGTTAGGTAAAAACATTTGATAAAAATTCTAAGGTAAGAAAGCATGTAAAGATAAACATGATATAGCAACATGCAACTCCCCCTTAATCCATGAAACTCCCCATAAAAATGTTCTCCCCCTATCATAAGCATAATCATTTCTCCCCCTTAATATGTTCCCCTTTACTTAAACATACATTTCTCCCCCTTTGACACCATCAAAAAGATTAATCCTAATTTATAAACTCATGGCATCAAGTATAGTAGAAAGAGAACACTAAAAACTTGATTAAAATCTAAGATCAGAAAATATTGGGTTGTTTTTCAGGTTATCAGTCGACTGCTATCGATGGCAATGATCACAATAATGGATTTCAAATTACGATTTTTAAATTTTTAAATACATTAAAAATTCCAAAAAATTCGAAAAATCATTAAATTTTGGGAACACATTAATTTTAAGTATATCTATCAGTGAAAAATAGGTTTTCATGAAAAATCATTTTATTTCCACGTATTTTCCAAAAATCCATAAGCTTTAAAAACTACTAGGTTTTTGATCATAAGAGTATCCATTTTAACACCTAGTCTTGCTTTGAATTGTTTCAAAACATGAATACATAGATTTTAGATTAAGAAATTGTTTTGAAAACATATGAAATATCCAACCATGATCTTTGGGCAATATGTCTATGAATTAAACATAAGCCTTCTCCATGATTGGTCTATTATTGCTATGTTGATACTTTAAATGACCATCTAAATGCCATAGGCATTAGTGGACATTTGTATCATCCTAACATCTCACCCATGCTAAGTTTGCAATCAAGTTAGCATATAGTGAGTGTGAGATGCATCCTAGGGGGTATTTGTATATACTTAACCCTTGTATTCATGCAATTCTATCATGGTTAAGTATCAACCTAACAATCATCATGATCATAAAGGCATATGTCAATTAATTCTACATTATGATCATGAAATACATGTATTCATTGAATAATAATCATGCATTAGGTATTATATGATGATAATAAGCAAAGTATCACCTAAAGCATGATTCAACCCTATTTCTCATGATTACGTGCCAAATATTAAAATCATAAATCATGATTTCAAACATACATAGCAATTACATTAATCATCATGATTTAAGCATTATTATCTATTTATGGGCACGTTATCATCACCCAACACTATTCTAAAAATGTTTTCCCGCCATCCTAAGTCAACAAAAATATGATATAGGTAAATTCCATATGGTTGACTACCCTAGGGTTTTCCTAACCCTTAAGGATGGATTTTGGAACCCAAAATAAGTTCTTTCCTATTGGGTTCACTAAGTATTCCTTGGGGATCCATTTCCTAGCTATTACTTTCTTCTTATCTTGTCCCCTAGCTATTAGGCATTTATAGGCCTTTTCATTTTTCTTTTCCTTATAGCCTAGGCCCTTTTTGTTGAAGCTAGCTCTTTGGCTCCCAATAATCATATTCAATGTGTTGGAGCCAATTGTGAATTTTTCTAGGGCTTTTGTTAAATAATCTACCTTTTCTCTTAAGGCCCTATTTTCATTTATACATGCATCATAACATCTAATGGCACATAAAGGTCATGTGAGCATGCATCATTTAAGCTAGAAGAAATATTATCATTTAAGCATGCATTTTCTAGCTTATTTTCCAATGCCTTAATTTGATTAAGCATGCTTTTATTTTTCTTTTTCATTCCAAATAAGTCCTTAGTTAAACTAGAAATTATGGAAACTATTTTCTTAGGAGAGGCTTTCGTTACCATAGTTTCCATATCCTCTTCTTCTTCTTCGGATGAGGAGGATGTAGAAGCTCCCCCTTCACTTGAGCTCTCTCCTCTTGAGCTTGATCCTTCATTTTCGGATGAAGAGCAATCCAAGTCATCAAAGGCCATCAAGGCCAAATTGGTGACAAAGACATTCTCCTCATCCGATGATGATGAGGAGGATGAGGATGGGTCATCCCAAGTCCTTGCCTTTAGAGCTTTGGTCTTCCCCTTTTCTTTTGTGTTCTTCTCCTCTTCCTTCTTTTTCTTGCTCCCCTTTTTCTTCTTCTTTTCTTCTTTCTTTTTCCTCTCTTCCTTGCTCTTGTTTAGGAGAGGACAATTGTCCCTTATGTGCCTCTCTCCTTGGCAATTGTAGCATATGACCTTCCCCCTTGGTCTTCTATTCCTATCATGAGATTTATCAAATCTAAAATTCTTAAATGCACGTCTTACCTTCCTTACCATATAGGCTTCTTCGGTGCTATCCATGGAGGAGGAGGAAGACGCTTCGTCATCGGAGGAGGAGGGGATCTCTATCTTCTTCTTTCCCTTATTTGCCAACAATGCTACTCCCCTTGAAGGTTGTATTTTTGGCTCTTCTTGTATTCCTTCAAGCCTAGATTCATGTAATTCCATAGTGGAGAAAAATTCATCTAGAGTACTTACCTCTAGATTCTTTGAAATGTAAAATGAGTCCACCATTGAACTCCACTTGGATGATTGGGGGAAAGTATCTATGGCCTTCATTATCATATCGCGATTGGAGAGCCTTTCTCCTACACTTGTTAGTCCATTTAAAATTTCTTTGAATCTAGAATGCAAAGAAGTTACCTTTTCTCCCTTTTCTAATTTAATGTTGGATAGTTGAGAGCGGAGGAGATCTCTCCTTGCTAGCTTTGCCTCGGATGTGCCTTCATGAAGCTCAATTAGCTTCTCCCACATCTCCTTGGCGCTTAGGCATTCTCCTATTCGATTGATTTCTTGTTGGGGGAGCACATTGAAGAGATGATGCTTGTCTTTTTAATTTGCAAGGTGCTCTTCCCTTTGCCTTTTGGTCCACCAAGATTTCTCTATTGGCTTCCCCTCTTCATCCCTAGGCAAAACGAAACCAGATTCCATTGTAATCATAATATCAAAATCCGTTTCGAAAAATACCTCCATTCGCTTCTTCCACCAAGCGAATTCTCCTTCAAACTTCGGAGGATGGATGTTGGACCTGGCCATTTTGAAAGTTGCTTATTGTGGCGGTTAGTCCTCGACAAGATTTCCTTGGCTCTGATACCACTTGTAGGGGATTGAACGGCCGGCTAGAGGGGGGTAAATAGCCCTCTTAAGATGGATGTCGGAATTCTCTCGTTCGTTTGCTCGTCTACACAATCGTTAGCGCAAGCGGAAGCATAAACAATAAAGACAAAGCAATAAATGAAAATACAAACGCTAACAAAGAATGTAACGTGGTTCACGGCTACGTCACTAATCCACGATCCCGATTCGTCCGAGGTGAATCACTACTCCAAAGCCAATCACTATTGGTCTCTCCTTTGCACCAAACTAGGTGGAGGTAACCTTTACAATCAAGATCACTCTTCTTACAATAAGAATGGAGTAAAAACAAGTAAGAAGAGTTTAGAGCTTGTGGGGCACTAGGAAGATCACTTAGAGCATAAGCATTAGCCTCTCAAAGGCTCACACCCTCTCTTTTTATAGAGAGGGCTGATTTCTTCCCGTTGGCGCCACTATCGCCTTGGCAATGACATCGCTACTACGCGACCTCCAACACGCGTCGGATCCGACCGTTGTAGTCCAATGGAACTCTTGGCGATCGGATCGATGGACCTCACCGCGATCGGCCTCTCGTAGTCGACTTCCCGGCCTACGAGCGGTCTCAGGCTCGCGATATCCTTCCTCTCGGCGGATCGCCATTCCATGGCGATCACGCTGGGCATAAACCCATCGATCGGATACGGTCGAACTACATTTGACTCGGTAGTCGATCGCCATAACATGGCGATCGGCGTGTCGGAAAACCCATCCGACACTTGGCCAAATGGCCAAGTTTCACCTAAGAGCTACCCCTCCCCGGGTTACAATCGCTCACTCTCATCTCTCGGAGTCCCTCGCCTTAGAAGTTCTCTTCGTTCTCGGCTACATCCCTCGGCAGCATCAGGCGCAGGACTCTGCAATGCTCCTTCGCGTCTCTTGCCTCGAAGTCTACTTCCTCCGGCTTCACTCCAAGCTTCTCGTCCGGCGGTCCCTCGGATGCTCCAAGCGCATGGCTTTCGCAAATCTATCCTTCACCGACTCAAGGCACGAGTCATGAGATGTGAAACTCGCCACGGCTCCATGTGCGAATTACTAAGTCCTGCACGACTTCAACGCACATATCAAATCAACTTAACACACTAACTTAAACCCTTTGCCACACACATCAAAACCTTATCATGGCACGTGATTGCCCTAACAATCTCCCCCGTTTTGATGTGTGGCAATCCATTTAAGTTAGGTAAAAACATTTGATAAAAATTCTAAGGTAAGAAAGCATGTAAAGATAAACATGATATAGCAACATGCAACTCCCCCTTAATCCATGAAACTCCCCATAAAAATGTTCTCCCCCTATCATAATCATAATCATTTCTCCCCCTAAATATGTTCCCCTTTACTTAAACATACATTTCTCCCCCTTTGACACCATCAAAAAGATTAATCCTAATTTATAAACTCATGGCATCAAGTATAGTAGAAAGAGAACACTAAAAACTTGATTAAAATCTGAAATCAGAAAATATTGGGTTGTTTTTCAGGTTATCATCGATCATTGCTATCGATATGGCGATCATTGCGCATAAATGGATTCAAATTGATTTTCTGGGCGAATTTCAGAAATACATTAAAAATTCCAAAAAATTCGAAAAATCATTAAATTTTTGGAACACATTTATTTTAAGTATATCTATCAGTGAAAAATAGGTTTTCATGAAAAATCATTATATTTCCATGTATTTTCCAAAAATCCATAAGCTTTAAAAACTACTAGGTTTTTGATCATAAGAGTATCCATTTTAACACCTAGTCTTGCTTTGAATTGTTTCAAAACATGAATACATAGATTTTAGATTAAGAAATTGTTTTGAAAACATATGAAATATCCAACCATGATCTTTGGGCAATATGTCTATGAATTAAACATAAGCCTTCTCCATGATTGGTCTATTATTGCTATGTTGATACTTTAAATGACCATCTAAATGACATAGGCATTAGTGTACATTTGTATCATCCTAACATCTCACCCATGCTAAGTTTGCAA
Organism: Wurfbainia villosa; assembly: GCA_025175895.1. Taxonomy (NCBI): domain Eukaryota; kingdom Viridiplantae; phylum Streptophyta; class Magnoliopsida; order Zingiberales; family Zingiberaceae; genus Wurfbainia; species Wurfbainia villosa. Next base: position 52,111,381 of record CM046004.1, read on the forward strand.
TCAAGTTAGCCTATAGTGAGTGTGAGATGCATCCTATGGGGTATTTGTATATACTTAACCCTTGTATTCATGCAATTCTATCATGGTTAAGTATCAACCTAACAATCATCATGATCATAAAGGCATATGTCAATTAATTCTACATTATGATCATGAAATACATGTATTCATTGAATAATAATCATGCATTAGGTATTATATGATGATAATAAGCAAAGTATCACCTAAAGCATGATTCAACCCTATTTCTCATGATTACGTGTCAAATATTAAAATCATAAATCATGATTTCAAACATATATAGCAATTACATTAATCATCATGATTTAAGCATTATTATCTATTTATGGGCACGTTATCATCACCCAACACTATTCTAAAAATGTTTTCCCGCCATCCTAAGTCAACCAAAATATGATATAGGTCAATTCCATATGGTTGACTACCCTAGGGTTTTCCTAACCCTTAAGGATTTTGGAACCCAAAATAAGTTCTTTCCTATTGGGTTCACTAAGTATTCCTTGGGGATCCATTTCCTAGCTATTACTTTCTTCTTATCTTGTCCCCTAGCTATTAGGCATTTGTAGGCCTTTTCATTTTTCTTTTCCTTGTTGCCTAGGCCCTTTTTGTTGAAGCTAGCACTTTGGCTCCCAATAATCATATTCAATGTGTTGGAGCCAATTGTGAATTTTTCTAGGGCTTTTGTTAAATAATCTACCTTTTTCCTTAAGGCCCTATTTTCATTTATACATGCATCATTACATCTAATGGCACATAAAGGTCATGTGAGCATGCATCATTTAAGCTAGAAGAAATATTATCATTTAAGCATGCATTTTCTAGCTTATTTTCCAATGCCTTAATTTGATTAAGCATGCTTTTATTTTTCTTTTTCATTCCAAATAAGTCCTTAGTTAAACTAGAAATTATGGAAACTATTTTCTTAGGAGAGGCTTTCGTTACCATAGTTTCCATATCCTCTTCTTCTTCTTCGGATGAGGAGGATGTAGAAGCTCCCCCTTCACTTGAGCTCTCTCCTCTTGAGCTTGATCCTTCATTTTCGGATGAAGAGCAATCCAAGTCATCAAAGGCCATCAAGGCCAAATTGGTGACAAAGGCATTCTCCTCATCCGATGATGATGAGGAGGATGAGGATGGGTCATCCCAAGTCCTTGCCTTTAGAGCTTTGGTCTTCCCCTTTTCTTTTGTCTTCTTCTCCTCTTCCTTCTTTTTCTTGCTCCCCTTTTTCTTCTTTTCTTCTTTCTTTTTCCTCTCTTCCTTGCTCTTGTTTAGGAGAGGACAATTGTCCCTTATGTGCCCCTCTCCTTGGCAATTGTAGCATATGACCTTCCCCCTTGGTCTTCTATTCCTATCATGAGATTTATCAAATCTAAAATTCTTAAATGCACGTCTTACCTTCCTTACCATATAGGCTTCTTCGGTGCTATCCATGGAGGAGGAGGAAGACGCTTCCTCATCGGAGGAGGAGAAGATCTCTATCTTCTTCTTTCCCTTATTTGCCAACAATGCTACTCCCCTTGAAGGTTGTATTTTTGGCTCTTCTTGTATTCCTTCAAGCCTAGATTCATGTAATTCCATAGTGGAGAAAAATTCATCTAGAGTACTTACCTCTAGATTCTTTGAAATGTAAAATTAGTCCACCATTGAACTCCACTTGGATGATTGGGGGAAAGCATCTATGGCCTTCATTATCATATCGCGATTGGAGAGCCTTTCTCCTACACTTGTTAGTCCATTTAAAATTTCTTTGAATCTAGAATGCAAAGAAGTTACCTTTTCTCCCTTTTCTAATTTAATGTTGGATAGTTGGGAGCGGAGGAGATCTCTCCTTGCTAGATTTGCCTCGGATGTGCCTTCATGAAGCTCAATTAGCTTCTCCCACATCTCCTTGGCGCTTAGGCATTCTCCTATTCGATTGTTTTCTTGTTGGGGGAGCACATTGAAGAGATGATGCTTGGCTTTTGAATTTGCAAGGTGCTCTTCCCTTTGCCTTTTGGTCCACCAAGATTTCTCTATTGGCTTCCCCTCTTCATCCCTAGGCAAAACGAAACCGGATTCCATTGTAATCATAATATCAAAATCCGTTTCGAAAAATACCTCCATTCGCTTCTTCCACCAAGAAAATTCTCCTTCAAACTTCGGAGGATCGATGTTGGTGCCGGCCATTTTGAAAGTTGCTTGTTGTGGCGGTTAGTCCTCGACAAGCTTTCCTTGGCTCTGATACCACTTGTAGGGGATCGAACAGCCGGCTAGAGGGGGTGAATAGCCGTCTTAAGATGGATGTCGGAATTCTCTCGTTCGTTTGCTCGTCTACATAATCGTTAGTGCAAGCGGAAGCATAAACAATAAAGACAAAGCAATAAATGAAAATACAAACGCTAACAAAGAATGTAACGTGGTTCACGGCTACATCGCTAATCCACGATCCCGATTCATCCGAGGTGAATCACTCCTCCAAAGCCAATCACTATTGGTCTCTCCTTTGCACCAAGCTAGGTGGAGGTAACCTTTACAATCAAGATCACTCTTCTTACAATAAGAATGGAGTAAAAACAAGTAAGAAGAGTTTAGAGCTTGTGGGGCACTAGGAAGATCACTTAGAGCATAAGCATTAGCCTCTCAAAGGCTCACATCCTCTCTTTTTATAGAGAGGGCTGATTTCTTCCTGTTGGCCGCCACTAGCCTACTCATCGCTTGGCGGCTGCCGCCACTACAACACCCAACACGCCGGATCCCGACCGTAGTCCAATGGAACTCTTGGCAATGATCGATGGACCTCACCACGATCGGGCCGCCCGTCGATCGCTCCGGCTACGGCGCTTTTGTGCTGAGATCCTCTCGGTAGCCGATCGCATTCCATGGCAATGATCATTGGCATAAACCATCCGGATACGGTAACTACATTCGACTCAGGCCGATCGGTGGGCATAAACCCATCGGATACCGGATACCTACATTAGACATTAGACTAGGCGATCGCCATGACATGGCCGACCGGTGTCGAAAACCCATCCAACACTTGGCCAAACAGCCAAGTTTCACCTAAGAGCTACCCTCCCGGGTTACAATCGCCACTCTCATCTCGAGTCCTCGCCGACGTTTCTTCGCTCACCACATCCCTCAAAGATCAGCGCACGGCTCGCAATGCTCCTTCGCGTCTCTTGCCTCGAAGTCTACTTCCTCCGGCTTCACTCCAAGCTTCTCGTCCGGCGGTCCCTCGGATGCTCCAAGCGCACGGCTTCCGTAAAGCTATCCTTCACCGACTCAAGGCACGAGTCATGAGATGTGAAACTCGCCACGGCTCCATGTGCGAATTACTAAGTCCTGTACGACTTCAGCGCACATATCAAATCAACATAACACACTAACTTAAACCCTTTGCCACACACATCAAAACCTTATCATGGCGCAGATTGCCCTAACAATCTCCCCTTTTGATGTGTGGCAATCCGCTTAAGTTAGGTAAAACATTTGATAAAAATTCTAAGGTAAGAAAGCATGTAAAGATAAACATGATATAGCAACATGCAACTCCCCTTAATCCATGAAACTCCCCATAAAAATGTTCTCCCTATCATAAGCATAATCATTTCTCCCCTAAATATGTTCCCTTTACATAAACATACATTTCTCCCCTTTGACACCATCAAAAGACTAATCCGAATTTATAAACTCAGGGCATAAAATATAGTCGAAAGTGAAACTCTAAAACTTGATTAAAATCTGAAATCAGATAATCTTGGGCTGTTTTTCATTATTCGATCGTATCGATGCATGATCGGCTACAATGGATTCAAATTGATTTTAAGTAATTTCAGAAATGCATTAAAAATTCCAAAAATTGAAACATCATTAAATTTTGGGAACACATTTATTTTAAGTATATCTATCAGTGAAAAATAGGTTTTCATGAAAAATCATTATATTTCCAATGATTTTCCAAAAATCCATAAGCTTTAAAACTACTAGGTTTTTGATCATAAGAGTATCCATTTTAACACCTAGTCTTGCTTTGAATTGTTTCAAAACATGAATACATAGATTTTAGATTAAGAAATTGTTTTGAAAACATATGAAATATCCAACCATGATCTTTGGGCAATATGTCTATGAATTAAACATAAGCCTTCCCCATGATTGGTCTATTATTGCTATGTTGATACTTTAAATGACCATCTAAATGTCATAGGCATTAGTGGACATTTGTATCATCCTAACATCTCACCCATGCTAAGTTTGCAATCAAGTTAGCCTATAATGAGTGTGAGATGCATCCTAGGGGGTATTTGTATATACTTAACCCTTGTATTCATGCAATTCTATCATGGTTAAGTATCAACCTAACAATCATCATGATCATAAAGGCACATGTCAATTAATTCTACATTATGATCATGAAATACATGTATTCATTGAATAATAATCATGCATTAGGTATTATATGATGATAATACGCAAAGTATCACCTAAAGCATGATTCAACCCTATTTCTCATGATTACGTGCCAAATATTAAAATCATAAATCATGATTTCAAACATACATAGCAATTACATTAATCATCATGATTTAAGCATTATTATCTATTTATGGGCACGTTATCATCACCCAACACTATTCTAAAAATGTTTTCCCGCCATCCTAAGTCAATAAAAATATGATATAGGTCAATTCCATATGGTTGACTACCCTAGGGTTTTCCTAACCCTTAAGGATGGATTTTGGAACCCAAAATAAGTTCTTTCCTATTGGGTTCACTAAGTATTCTTTGGGGATCCATTTCCTAGCTATTACTTTCTTCTTATCTTGTCCCCTAGCTATTAGGCATTTGTAAGCCTTTTCATTTTTCTTTTCCTTGTAGCCTAGGCCCTTTTTGTTGAAGCTAGCTCTTTGGCTCCCAATAATCATATTCAATGTGTTGGAGCTAATTGTGAATTTTTCTAGGGCTTTTGTTAAATAATCTACCTTTTCCCTTAAGGCCCTATTTTCATTTATACATGCATCATAACATCTAATGGCACATAAAGGTCATGTGAGCATGCATCATTTAAGCTAGAAGAAATATTATCATTTAAGCATGCATTTTCTAGCTTATTTTCCAATGCCTTAATTTGATTAAGCATGCTTTTATTTTTCTTTTTCATTCCAAATAAGTCCTTAGTTAAACTAGAAATTATGGAAACTATTTTCTTAGGAGAGGCTTTCGTTACCATAGTTTCCATATCCTCTTCTTCTTCTTCGGATGAGGAGGATGTAGAAGCTCCCCCTTCACTTGAGCTCTCTCCTCTTGAGCTTGATCCTTCATTTTCGGATGAAGAGCAATCCAAGTCATCAAAGGCCATCAAGGCCAAATTGGTGACAAAGGCATTCTCCTCAACCGATGATGATGAGGAGGATGAGGATGGGTCATCCCAAGTCCTTGCCTTTAGAGCTTTGGTCTTCCCCTTTTCTTTTGTCTTCTTCTCCTCTTCCTTCTTTTTCTTGCTCCCCTTTTTCTTCTTCTTTCCTTCTTTCTTTTTCCTCTCTTCCTTGCTCTTGTTTAGGAGAGGACAATTGTCCCTTATGTGCCCCTCTCCTTGGCAATTGTAGCATATGACCTTCCCCCTTGGTCTTCTATTCCTATCATGAGATTTATCAAATCTAAAATTCTTAAATGCACGTCTTACCTTCCTTACCATATAGGCTTCTTCGGTGCTATCCATGGAGGAGGAGGAAGACGCTTCGTCATCAGAGGAGGAGAAGATCTCTATCTTCTTCTTTCCCTTATTTGCCAACAATGCTACTCCCCTTGAAGGTTGTATTTTTGGCTCTTCTTGTATTCCTTCAAGCCTAGATTCATGTAATTCCATAGTGGAGAAAAATTCATCTAGAGTACTTACCTCTAGATTCTTTGAAATGTAAAATGAGTCCACCATTGAACTCCACTTGGATGATTGGGGGAAAGCATCTATGACCTTCATTATCATATCGCGATTGGAGAGCCTTTCTCCTACACTTGTTAGTCCATTTAAAATTTCTTTGAATCTAGAATGCAAAGAAGTAACCTTTTCTCCCTTTTCTAATTTTATGTTGGATAGTTGGGAGCGGAGGAGATCTCTCCTTGCTAGCTTTGCCTCGGATGTGCCTTCATGAAGCTCAATTAGCTTCTCCCACATCTCCTTGGCGCTTAGGCATTCTCCTATTCGATTGATTTCTTGTTGGGGGAGCACATTGAAGAGATGATGCTTGGCTTTTGAATTTGCAAGGTGCTCTTCCCTTTGCCTTTTGGTCCACCAAGATTTCTCTATTGGCTTCCCCTCTTCATGCCTAGGCAAAACGAAACCGGATTCCATTGTAATCATAATATCAAAATCCGTTTCGAAAAATACCTCCATTCGCTTCTTCTACCAAGCAAATTCTCCTTCAAACTTCGGAGGATGGATGTTGGAGCCGGCCATTTTGAAAGTTGCTTGTTGTGGCGGTTAGTCCTCGACAAGCTTTCCTTGGCTCTGATACCACTTGTAGGGGATCAAACGGCCGGCTAGAGGGGGGTGAATAGCCCTCTTAAGATGGATGTCGGAATTCTCTCGTTCGTTTGCTCGTCTACACAATCATTAGCACAAGCGGAAGCATAAACAATAAAGACAAAGCAATAAATGAAAATACAAACGCTAACAAAGAATGTAATGTGGTTCACGGCTACGCCGCTAATCCACAATCCCGATTCTTCCGAGGTGAATCACTCCTCCAAAGCCAATCACTATTGGTCTCTCCTTTGCACCAAGCTAGGTGGAGGTAACCTTTACAATCAAGATCACTCTTCTTACAATAAGAATGGAGTAAAAACAAGTAAGAAGAGTTTAGAGCTTGTTGGGCACTAGGAAGATTACTTAGAGCATAAACATTAGCCTCTCAAAGGCTCACACCCTCTCTTTTTATAGAGAGGGCTGATTTCTTCCCGTTGGTCGCCACCAGTCGACTGCTGCCCTTGGTAGTCGACTGCCATCACTACAATGACCTCCGAACACGTCGGATCCCGACCGTAGTAGTCCAACGGAACTCTTGGCAGTCGACTGATTGACCTACGATCGTCGCCTCGTAGTCGACCGATCGGCTATGAGTGGTTCTGTGCGATATCCTCGGCGGATCACCGGGCATAAACCCATCGGGCCGGATACGGTCGAACTACATTCGACAGATACGATCGCATGACATGGCAATGACCGTGTCGAAAAACCCATCCGACACTTGGCCAAATGGCCAAGTTTCACCTAAGAGCTACCCCTCCCCGGGTTACAATCGCTCACTCTCATCTCTCAGAGTCCCTCGCATTCGAAGTTCTCTTCGTTCTCGGCCACGTCCCTCGGCAGCATCAGGCGCACGACTCTGCAATGCTCCTTCGCGTCTCTTTCCTCGAAGTCTACTTCCTCCGGCTTCACTCCAAGCTTCTCGTTCGGCGGTCCCTCGGATGCTCCAAGCGCACGGCTTCCGCAAAGCTATCCTTCACTGACTCAAGGCACGAGTCATGAGGTGTGAAACTCACCACGGCTCCATGTGCGAATTACTAAGTCCTGCACGACTTCAACGCACATATCAAATCAACATAACACACTAACTTAAACCCTTTGCCACACACATCAAAACCTTATCATGACACGAGATTTCCCTAACAATTACCATCCATGTCGGTTTTCTTCTTGATAACCCACTTGCACCCTATAGGTTTTATGCCTTCAGGTAGGTCAACCAAGTTCCAAACTTGGTTTTCATACATGGAATCCATTTCCGACTTCATGGCTTCAAGCCACTTATCCCTTTCTGAACTTGTCAGCACTTCTTCATAACTGGTAGGCTCCTCATCATCAATGAGTAACACGTCGTTCGATTCACTTACGAGAAATCCATATCTCTCAGGAATGTTGCGTGTTCTACCAGATCTACGAAGATGTGGTGTTACAATAGGTCCAGTCGATTGCTCATCACTATGAGTTGTCGGTTGTTGTGCTTCACCAGGTATCTCATCAATGTCTATTTGAGTCTCTCGAGCCTCCTCAAGCTCGATGACACTCCCACTATTTTCTTGCAAGAGAAACTCTTTCTCTAGAAATACAGCATGCCTTGAAACAAACACCTTTTGTTCCACAGGATGATAGAATTGGTAACCCCTTGTTTCCTTAGGGTATCCAATAAATAGATATTTATCAGACTTAGCATCCAATTTGTTTGATGCAGTCCGCTTCACATAAGCAGGACAACCCCATATCTTCAAGTAAGATACATGAGATTTCTTACTATTCCATATCTCATATGGAGTAGTAGAGACTACCTTGGTTGGCATTCTGTTTAACAAGTAAACAGCTGTCTGAAGTGCATAGCCCCAAAAGGACTTGGGAAGATTCGCATGATTCATCATTGACCTGACCATGTCCAACAAGGTCCGGTTACGCCTCTCAGATACACCATTATGCTGTGGTGTATATAGCGGAGTCCATTGAGACAATATGTCATTGTCTCTTAGATAATCAAGAAACTCTTGACTTAAGTATTCACCACCTCGATCAGATCGAAGTATTTTAATACTCTTGTCGTGTTGTTTCTCTACTTCATTTCTGAATTCTTTGAACCTTTCAAAGGCTTCAGACTTGTGTTTCATCAAGAACACATACCCAAACCGTGAGTGATCATCGGTGAAGGTAATGAAGTAGCTATAGCCTCCTAATGCTTGAGTTGACATAGGTCCACATACATCAGTGTGTATTAGACCTAGTAACTCTCCCACTCGTTCACCTTTTCCAGTAAAAGGTAACTTAGTCATCTTGCCTTTTAAGCATGATTCGCATGTATCGTATGAATCCAATTCAAACGATTCCAGAATTCCACATCTGTGTAATTCGGACATGCGTTTCTTGCTTACATGGCCAAGACGACAATGCCACATATAGGAGTCTAATTGATTACCCTTTCGAGCACGCGTGTTGCTCGCTTCGATATTGAAAATATCACTGGATACGTCCAACGTATAAATGCCATTACTCAAAGTTCCAGTTCCATAAAGTACGCCATTCAAAGTTAAATAACAACAATTGTTACTAAACATCAAATGGAAACCATTTCTATTTAAACAGGAAATAGAAACAAAGTTCTTTATTAGAGAAGGAACATAATAGCAATTGTCCAGTTCCAAGACTAGTCCACTAGGGAGCTTCAGCAAATAAGTTCCGATGGCGACCGCAACAACCTTTGCTCCATTGCCAACTCGCAAATTTGACTACCCTCTGACGAGTCTTCTTCTATTCCTTAGCCCCTGTATGTCATTACATATATGTGAGCCACACCCAGTATCCAATACCCAAGTGTCTAAAGAAAATAGAATGACAATTAATAACGAAGATACCTGAAGAGGATGGGGCATCGGATGCCTTCTTCTTCTTCATGGACTCAAGATAAATCTTGCAGTTTCTTCGCCAGTGGCCTTCCTTACCACAATGATGGCAAGTGCCCATTTGTGCTAGTTCTGCCTTCTTTGCCTTTTTGTTCTTCCCTTTCTTCTGTTCTTTTGCCTTCCTCTTAGAACCTTTCTTTGAGGAATCAACTAACAGAACCGCCTTCTCCTCATGCTTCACAGAAGCCTCTACAATCTTCAGCATATTGAGGAGCTCAGGAATAGTGGATTCCAATTTGTTCATCTGATAGTTCATCACGAATTGTGAGAAACTCTTGGGCAAACAATGCAGAATTAAGTCAATACTTAATTCATGATCCATCACAAACCCGAGGATGGCTAGCCGCTCGATGTACCCGTTCATCTTTAGCACAAACTGCACTACAGACGAACCTTCATGCATCTTCGTGGTGAAGAGGAGCCTGGAGACTTCGAACCTTTCGGATCTCGCTTGCTCATCAAACATCTCATGAAGATGGAAGACCATAGTATTAACATCCATATGCTCATGCTGCTTTTGCAGCTCAGGTTCCATCGCCACTAGCATGATGCAACTCGCCAGCTCAGAATCTGCCACATGCTTCTGATAGACCAACATTTGGTCTGGAGTTGCATCGTCCTTAGGACGGTTGGGAAGAGGCTCTTCAAGGACATATGCTAACTTTTCCACCTTGAGAACAATTCTCAGGTTTCTAAGCCAGTCCAGAAAGTTAGGCCCAGTCAGTTTGTTTGAATCCAAAATAGTGCGCAAATTCAAAGACGTCATGGTCAATCGATTGACCTAGAAATACAAAATGAGCATATATGAGAAAATGATTTTAAAATGCATCAATATACATTTATAAATCTCATTCATTTTTTGAATTTCAAAAACCCCAAAATCACTTCGGGAGATCGTAGGTCCATCTCCGAATGGGCTGATATCCATCATAGATATGAACAACCTTGGAGAGAGTCCAACAAGTCATTCATAACTACAATGGTAGGTATCAACTATACCGATTGCATATCACGTATATGCAACTATCACAATGTGCTATCAACTAATTGAATGTTCACACATACATCGGGTTGTTAACACATTAACAAGTATGCATCATATGCATAGCACCCAACTTCACCTACCTTTACATCGACCTTGGAGAGAGTCCAACAAGCCGATGCTCCAAGTTAAATCCAATCCATTAATCGAGAAATAGTTTTAATATGGTTAGAGCGCATTCAACCAATTAGCCTGGCTTGGAGAGAGTCCAACAACCAAAGCTAACGATTGACCTCTAACTCTTACCATATTAGTATTAAACTATTCCATGGTTTGAACATGTTCGGGTTCGAGCCGGGCTTGGAGAGAGTCCAACAACCCAAACAAGAAACGGAACTCTGGTTCTAACCATATTAATGGAAGGTGTAGGCTTTAATATTGAGTAAGGGTTTTTATGTCTCATCCTCTTTGCATGCAAATAACTATTATCTACATGGCATGGCATACATGACATACATCTACATGTCACGACACACATGGCATAATGATATGCATCTAATGCAATTACGTGACATACAATTATGTCATGTATATAATTTCCTTATATGTCATAACTATTTATGGAAATAAAATATGTTTATGATTTGGTTCTCCAAATCAAATCATGATTAAATTAGGAAACAAATTTCCAAATCTAATCACAAATTTTATTTATGGAAATGGTTGATTAAGGAAAGTCAATTTAGGAAACCAATTTCCTAAATCATCAAAACTATTTATGGAAATAAAATATTTTAAGATTTGATTTCCCAAATCAAATCATGATTAAATTAGAAAACAAATTTCCCAAATCTAATCAAATATTTTATTTATGGAAAATATCAATTTCCATAAATACTTCCAACTTTCCAAAAGTGGAAGATTTCCATAAATACTTCTAGACTTTCCAAAATTGAAAAATTTCCATAAATACTTCTAACTTTCCAAAAGTAGAAAATTTCCAAAAATATCATTATGACTATCGCAAAACCATTTTACGATTATGTCGAAACACAACCTGGGCTCTGATACCACTGTTGGGTTTCCGGCACCGCGGTGAGTGTGTGTTCGAACATGTTTCGCAAACATGTGCACAGCGGAAGAAATAAAAATAATAAATCTACATTTATTACAACACACACATCACACGCATGCTAGTACAACAATATGGGCTCCATATATTGTTTGTAAATTTCTCCCCGTGTTTAAGATCTCGAATGTTCGTCGATTAATTATTTTACTGACTATTAATTAATCAACATCTAACTCCATGAGTAGTACCACTCAACCTTTTCATCATGCCGGACCAAGTCCACCGATGAACATTATGAGCTCCTCAAGGGGATATCATCATCCTAATATATAGGACACGGTTTCCTCCTATAATCAACGACACACCATATAAATAATATCATTTCCCAACTTACCGAGCCTATCGATTTAATCTATAAATCTCGCCCATTAGTAAATCAAAGATATGAATACAAAGTATATGTGCCCGTTATTATATCGGGATTAAGAGCATGTACAAAATAATATCTGAGGTCCGATTCGATTATGTAGTCAGCAATAAATCGAATCACCTCTAAGTCGGTCCTACTCAATACACACAAAGTGCACTAGTGTGATTCTATGGTCAAGACAAACCAATACCAAATCACACTACAACCATTTCGATGGTTTGTCCAAAGTCATCTTGGTTGTGAGCCTTTACTTATACTTTACAAGGAGCCGATAACATGATCTCTCGTGTGACACCACACACCAGGTTATCTACAATGTAATGTATTAGACAATATTGCATAACCATAAAAATGCAAACAATGATCATGTGATTTTTATTTCAAAATAAAGATGTTCATACAAAAGATTGACTTTTCAGTATACATTCCTACAATCTCTCACTTATACTAAAAGACTATGTTGTCCTCAAACTGTCATACATCTGATTCCCATTCCCTTCATATGCCTATCAAAAGCTCTCGCCGGAAGGGCCTTAGTGAAAGGATCTGTCATGTTATCCTCTGATGCAATCTTGGCCACAACAACTTCTCCTCTCTTTATGATTTCTCGTATCAGGTGGTACTTGCGCTCTATGTGTTTACTAGCCTTATGGGCTCATGGTTCCTTCGAGTTTGCAATTGCTCCACTATTATCACAATAAATTTTGATAGTTTTGGGCAAACCAGGAATCACATCCAAGTCCATCAGAAAGTTCTGAGTCACAGCCTTCTTTGGGTTTGCCTCGGTGGAGTCGCCACATTACTGGGCCTCCTCCATACAATGGCTCCACCTCCCAAAGTAAACACAAAACCTGAGGTAGACTTACTGTTATCCCTATCATATTGGAAGTCGGAATCCGTGTAACCCACAGGGAGTAATTGGTCTGCCCGGTAAAGTAGCATATAATCCCTAATCCTTCTCATGTACTTCAATATATGTTTTACCATAGTCCAATATCCCTGCCCTAGATTACTCTGATATCTACTGACCATGCCGACGACATAGCAGATATCTGGTCTCGTACATAGTATCGCATACATGAGGCTTCCTATTGTCGAAGCATAAGGAACCGCCTTCATCTCCTCTATCTCCTCAGATGATCTAGGACACAACTCCTTAGATAAAGGAACTTCATGCCTGAAAGGTAGAAAACCCTTATTAGAGTTCTACATGCTAAAACAATCCATAATCGTGTCTATGTATGAAGCTTGGGATAAGCACAACATCCTTTTCCTGCGATCCCTTATAACCTTGATCCCAAGGATGTGTCCCACCTCTCCCAAGTCCTTCATATTAAACTGTTCTGACAATCATACCCTTACATCCGATAACTCCTTGATATTGTTGCCAATCAACAAAATGTCATCTATGTATAGTACAAGAAATACCACTACGTTTCCGTCACATCTCTTGTATACACAGGACTCATCCGGACTTTGAATAAATCCATAAGACTGGACTACCTCATCAAAGCGGATGTTCCAAGACCTCGAAGCTTGCTTCAATCCATAAATGGACCGATTAGGCTTACATACAAGATGCTCTTTGCCCTTTGCCATGAATTCCTCTGGTTGCTTCATATAGATGTTTTCCACACCTCATAATCCTTATGAGCTGCTATGCATAAGAGAATCCGGATAGACTTAAGCATGGCTACCGACGAAAAGGTCTCCTCATAATCGATACCCTCTTTCTCAGTATACCCCTTCGCAACAAGCCTCGCTTTGAAGGTCTCAACCTTCCCATCTATTCCTCTCTTTATTTTGTAGATCCACTTGCATCCAATGGTTTTTACACCATCGGGTGGGTCTACTAGCTCCCAGACCTGATTTGAATCCATAGATTCAATCTTAGCATTCATTGCACTTTGCCAAGATTCTGCATCTTTATCTTTGATTGCCTCATCATATATCCAGGGATGAGGTTCATGTTCCCTAGAGACCAAATCAGAAGATTCTCCCAAGAACATGAATCTATCAGGCTGTCTCACAATCCTCCCACTTCGACGAGGTATCACCTGTGTATCCTCTGTGACACGCGGTGCAGTGACATGTGGTATATCCTCTTATACCGGTGGTACTAAAGAAGTGACTTCCCCTTTTAATTCCTCCAGAATAATTTTACTCTTGGGCTTGTGGCTCATCACATAGTCTTCCTTCGTTCCTTTAGAATACCCAATGAACATGCGTACTTCTGTACGAGGTTCCAACTTACCAGCATCTGCCTTCAACACATGTGTTGGACTCCCCCATATCCGAATATGTCTTAGACTAGGCTTTCGCCCAGTCCACAATTCTGTGGGAGTAGAATGCACTGATTTAGATGGAACCAAGTTCAGAATGTACACCGCCGTATCTGGAGCATATCCCCAGAACAAATCTGGTAACTCAGAATAACTCATCATCAATCAAACCATCTCCATAAGAGTCCTATTCCTTCTCTCTACTACACCGTTCTGCTAGGGTGTGCCAGGTGCAGTCAATTGGGATTGAATCCTAGCCTTAGATAAGTAGTTCCTAAACTCTCCCAAGAGGTACTCTCCACTACGATCAGATCGTAGTGTCTTGATACTTTTACCTTGACATTTCTCCACATCAGCCTTGAATACTTTGAACTTGTCAAAGCATTCAGACTTGATGCGCATCAGGTAAATGTATCCATATCTTGAGTAATCATCTATAAAATAGATGAAATTATCAAAACCACCTCTAGCCTGGATAGACATAGGACCACATAAATCAGAATGAACCAATTCTAACACATCTTTGGCTCTATACCCCTTGGCCTTAAAAGGCCTCTTGGTCATCTTACCTTCCAAGCAAGATTTGTAGGTTGGGAGATCCTCCACCACTAATGAACCCAAAGGTCCATTAGCTATCAACCTTTGAATTCTGCTTAGTGTTGGTGCAATCGGCCCAGGTCACGATTGACCAGGACTCGAGTTTGACTCGAGTGATGTTTTGATGTTCGACAAAAACATATGACAATGTAATTGTCAAGGGAAAGTCCAAGCATGGTCTTGGCATTTGAGAAGTCCAACATGGGTTGGCAAGGGAAAAGTCCAAGCATGGGTCTTGGCAATGTAAAAGTCCAACATGGGTTAGCAAGGGAAAGTCCAAGCTTGAGTCTTGGCATGAAAAGTCAAAGGGGTTTGATATTGGCTGCGTAAAGTCTAAGCGGGAGTCTTGGCAGCATAAGTCCAATGGTTGGCGGCGTAAAGTCTAAGCGGAGTCTTGGCGGCGTATGTCCAATGTGCCTTGGCGGTGTAGACACCGTTAGCATGACATAATCGATGGAAGCACCTGAAGGCTAACGCGATGGATGAACAAGTCATGGATGACTTGGAGGGATCCGAGAGGTGTGAGGCTGATGGAGGTGGCTAGAAGGCTTAGGTCTAGGCTAAGGGTGGTCTAGCAAGTATGGGGGCACCATACTTGGGCTAAAACCTCATGTTTGAGGTGTGCCAGTCGACTAGTGCCATGTGGCAGTCGACTGGACTGAGTCAACTAGTGTTTGACTGCGGGAAGTGGCCTAGCAATCGACTTCCAGAGGTGGGCAATCGGCTGATGGATCTAACAGTCGACTGATCGTGTGATCAGTCGACTGGTGCTCGGGAATTCGGCCACAGAGTGTAGTCTCACTCGACCGCTGTGACCAGCAGTCAAGTGAGGACACCATCAGTCGACTGATGGGTTTGATCAGTCGACTGATGGTAGATCCGTTGGACTTATCCAACATGGAACTAGCCGTTGTCTCACGACAACAGTGGCATCAGTCGACTGAATGTCCCGATCAGTCGACTGATAGACTTTTTCCAGCACAGGTTGAAGCTACAAAAAGAGCTCGTGATGGAGGAAATTTGCATCGGTTTCTTGAGGGTTTTGGAGCGATTTGTTGTTGCAAATCAGGGTCTCCAAGGTGATTTCAAGCAACCAAGCAATCAAGCAATCCAAAGGCAATCATAAAGTAGTTTTCTTTACTTGCATTGTATTTCATTATTGTAATTGCTTGTATTTGTATCTTATTGTTGTAAGATCACTTGTAAGGGGTTTCTCCACCTCCGACTTGTGTCGAGAAGGAGTATTTGTGATTAGTGAGTGCGTGTGCATCACTAGAGCTCGTAGAGCTCGATCCGTGGAGTAGGAACCGTGTGGTTCCGAACCACGTTAAATATTTGTGTTTGTGTGTTGTATATTTTGTTATCATTATTATCTTTCTATTTCCACTGCTCTAACGAAATTGTAGAGACAACCGCGATCGAATTCCATCTACGAACGAACACGCGCTATTCACCCCCCTCTAGCGGCGTCAAATATCCTACAATTGGTATCAGAGCCCGGGGCTCTTCTACGGATTAACCGCCGGGAGCTAAAATGCTAGAGGGTAAAAGATGGAAGTCCAAGATCAATTAGGTTGGGACATCAACACACCGGTGCCCTACACCCTATACAGAAGAGAAGGATTCAATTCTTGGAAGGGAAGAATTGACGATTTTATTATGATAAGAGACTTTGAGGAATGGTCCATTTTGATGGATGGATTTGAATATCCAAGAGGACCAAGAGGTGGATTCCTCAAAAAGAAGAAATGGACCGAAGAGCAAGTTCAAGCATCCGAGAAAAATGATAAGGTGATAAAAATTTTAATTGATTTAATGCCTAACAATATCTTGTGTATGTTAGGTAATTATGTAGATACTAAAGAGTTATAGAGCCAAGTGGCAAAGCTCCATGAAAACTCATCATCGGTCCAAGAAGAAGAAGAAGAAGAGGAGTGCTCACCCTCTCAAGCTTAAGAAGAAACATCCAAAGAGCTAGAGGATTTGAAGGTTGATAGGGAATCAACATCTGGATCTGAAGAGGTAGAAGTAGTGGAAGAAGTGGAGGAGGCATCCACCTCTAGGTTTGAGGGGGAGAGACCATCCACACCGGAGCCGAAACCAATTCAAGAAGAAGCCTCAATCTCCGGGAGGAATGAAGAATCCACTCCGGCACCCACCACAAATACCCTAGGTAACTCAAGCAATTAGGTTTAAATAAAAATCACATAACTTATTTTGAGTGTAGGGAAACCGGGCACTATAAGAGCAAGTGCCCAAAGAAGAATAGGAAAGCTCCACCGGCTCCAAAGGTCAAGGATGTCGGTCCCTCAATGCAAAAGAGCAAAGAACAAGTAATTTGCTTCAAGTGCCGACAACCGGGACATTTCCGGAGTCAATGCAAGAAGGGGGACAAGAAGACTCAAAATGGAGCATCATATGTAGGGGGAGCTAAGGCAAACCCTAGGGTAACTTCTAATTTTGCTCCTTCTTCAATTTACAAGCAAAAGCATGCTAGGGATTTCAATTCACTTGCAATTTATGAAAAGCATGCTAATAGGAACAAGTATTTTTGCTTAGGAGCTAAGAATGTCTACTTAGATAATAGGGAGAAATTTGGGACTAATGTCCCTAAAAACAATTTACCTAAGGACAAACCTAGGTCAAATAACTCAAGATCGATTTTACCTAGGGAGACAATTAGAAAGGTGCAAGAGCACCTAGGTTTCAATCCTAAATGGACTAGGCATATGCCTAAAGAAAATGGTAATGCCCAAAACTTAATCAAAATTCTAAAATTGGGCAACTAGAATTAGAGAACCAAGCCTTGAGATCAAGGCTTGAGAAATTAGAAAAGACCCTCAAAATTATGCAAAATCAAATGCAAGGGTCTAGTGGTCAAAATCAAGGGTCCAAAAGTCAAAGTCAAAGGTCTAGGACTCAAAGTCAACACCTAGGAGCTCAAAGACAAAAGTCAACCAAGGGCAAGCAAGGTTTGGGTCACAAACCTAAGCCTAAAGTGTCTTATCATAGTGTTCCATTTGACTATGGAACACAAACTAGGTCTAGGAAGACCAAGGTCAATAGGGAAGTCATCCCTAAGGTTGACCAAAGGTTGTGCCTAGTGGCAAGGGTTTCTAGGAAACCTAGGGTGGCCACTAAGAAGGTTGCAAGGGGAGTTACCCCTAGAGTCAACCTAGGTAAGACCCAAATGACCAAGGCTAACAAGCCTAGGAGGGTCATTAGGAAGGTATCTAGGGAGGTTATCCCTAAGGAATACCTAATTAACCCTAGGAGCTCAAATCGGTTTTGGGTTCCTAAGAGCGTGATTGATTCACGCTAGATGGGTTTAGGGTGTGCCAACCTTGATTGGATGGGTAGTTAACTCAACCATGGTAAAGGTGGCACTTTAGGATATTTTCAAGGTTATGGTTACCTTGGAAATAGATTTGAATCAATATCCTAAAAGATTTTAGGATGTGCCAATGCACTTTTGAAATTAAGAAAAATCGATCAAATTGGCACAATTTAGTTTTAGAGGTTTTAATGTGTCAATTTGGGTTTTTGGCACATTTGGGAAAATTTAGATTAATATGGAAAAATAAACCTAATTATATCAAATGACAATTAATATTAAAATTTAGGTATTACTATACCTATATATTTTATATGCCATGCTTTGTTTGTCATATAACATGCCATGACATTATATTTATTTTAATCATTTTATATGTCATGTTCATGTTTTAGGATTAAGGTTTTAAATGTCATGTGTTTTTATATCTCATCTTATGCCATGACATCATGATTATGAGCATATGCTTATTTATATCATCATTAATGCCATAATCATTCATGCATTTAAGAAAATTTTGATTGAAATTGATTTAAGGACTATGGCATGACTTGAAGTCCCATGTATAAGGGAATCAAGTAGGGTTGCCTAGGAAATACATGAAACCCTAGATAAAATGAATCAAAACCCATATCTCACATACAATTGACATGTATGTGTATTTATACACCCTAGATACATGTGAGATGCTAGGATATGAGTTAAGTTCAAGGTGCATAGTTTTTGCATCTAGATGAACTAAAACTCATCTTGTTTCATTTGTGGATCATTAGGAAAGCTTTTGTACAAGTCATGTGCATAGAGCCCAAGGAATATGATCCAAGGCAGGGTTTTGAAAACATTTTAAAATCATTTTGAAAAACCTTGGTGAAGTCTATCTTTTGATAGCAATCACCATTGATGAGATTGATACAAAGTGAGCTTAAACTTTAAAGTTTTTAGTGACTTTTGGATTTTGTATCAATTTCGATATTTTATGGGTAAAATAATTTTCAAATATTTTTCACCCATTGTATTGACTATAAGTAATATACGTATCAAATTTCGTGATTGTTCGATATACGTAGAATTACTTATGACTTTTTGAATTTCATTTCTGATAACTGAAAATCGAGATTTTCAGTTATCGATCGCCTACAGTGGAAGTCGATCGATGTGAGACGATCGACTAGTAGCCGAGTAGTCGACTGCCAAGGCTGATTTCAGGAAAACTAGATTTGGTTAGCCCGTGTTCAGCTATGGTAAAGGTCCCTGACTACTCCTAACCCTAGGATATGCTTTAGGAAGCATTATAAAGGGTGAAAATCCATTGGATATGGATTAGGAGCTTTGTTAGGTCAAAGTATTAAATTTAGGGTGAGTAAAAGTTCTATGTTGAACTTAGAAGCTTAATGTTGATGGTTTAGAGTTCCTATTGGCTTAGGGGCTTGCCAAGGACATTGTTGGTGCAATGGTCAAGGGGGAGCAAGCCTTTAGGGGGAGGTATCCATCTTGGGATGATGGATGTGTTTTTCTTTTTGAAGAGGAGAAGTTATTGGGAGAGTATCATCAATTGGGAAAATTGATGGGTTTTTGATACCCAATTTGGAAATTGAGAGAGAGTATAGGATTGCCTCTCTGAGTGATATGTGACTTATCACTAGGAAGATGGTAGGCATCCTAGGTATTTATTTTTGGATCAAGGGGGAGATTGTAAGATCTCATTGGGACATGAGACATTGACCTCCTTGGAGAGAAAACCTTTTTGATGTTAGTCAAAAAGGGGGAGAATGTTTGGGGGAGAACATTTGGAGAGTGTTTACCAATTTGGGATAATTGGTAAGTGATTTGAGTTAGTGTTCTAACTCAATGATTTCTTTGGTTTTTGTCAAACATCAAAAAGGGAGAGATTATTAATGCAATCGACCCAGGTCACGATTGACCAGGACTCAAGTTTGACTCGAGTGATGTTTTGATGTTCGACAAAAACATATGACAATGTAATTGTCAAGGGAAAGTCCAAGCATGGTCTTGGCATTTGAGAAGTCCAACATGGGTTGGCAAGGGAAAAGTCCAAGCATGGGTCTTGCCAATGTAAAAGTCCAACATGGGTTGGCAAGGGAAAGTCCAAGCTTGAGTCTTGGCATGAGAAGTCCAAGGGGTTTGATATTGGTTACGTAAAGTCCAAGCGGGAGTCTTGGCAGCATAAGTCCAATGGTTGGCGGCGTAAAGTCCAAGCGTAGTCTTGGCGGCGTAAGTCCAATGTGCCTTGGCGGTGTAGACACCGTTAGCATGACATAGCCGATCGAAGCACCTGAAGGCTAACGCGATGGATGAACAAGTCATGGATGACTTGGAGGGATCCGAGAGGCGTGAGGCTGATGGAGGTGGCTAGAAGGCTTAGGTCTAGGCTAAGGGTGGTCTAGCAAGTATGGGGGCACCATACTTGGGCTAAAACCTCATGTTTGAGGTGTGCCAGTCGACTGGTGTCATGTGGCAGTCGACTGGACCGAGTTAACTAGGGTTTGACTGCGGGAAGTGGCCTAGCGAATTGCGCCAGAGGTGGGCTCGATCGATGGCTCTAGCGATCGATCGATCGTGTGATTAGTCAATCGTGGTGCTGTAAATTCGGCCACAGAGTGTAGTCTCACTCGATCGCTGGGACCAGCAGTCGAGTGAGGGCACCATCAGTCGACTGATGGGTTTGATCAGTCGACTGATGGTAGATCCATTGGACTTATCCAGCGTGGATCTAGCCATTGTCTCACGACAACAGTGGCATCAGTCGATTGATGGTCCCGATCAGTCGACTGATAGACTTTTTCCAGCACAGGTTGAAGCTATAAAAGGAGCTCGTGATGGAGGAAATTTGCATCGGTTTCTTGAGGGTTTTGGAGTGATTTGTTGTTGCAAATCAGGGTCTCCAAGGTGATTTCAAGAAACCAAGCAATCAAGCAATCCAAAGGCAATCGTAAAGTAGTTTTCTTTACTTGCATTGTATTTCATTATTGTAATTGCTTGTATTTGTATCTTATTGTTGTAAGATCACTTGTAAGGGGTTTCTCCACCTCCGACTTGTGTCGAGAAGGAGTATTTGTGATTAGTGAGTGCGTGTGCATCACTAGAGCTCGATCCGTGGAGTAGGAACCGTGCAGTTCCGAACCACGTTAAATATTTGTGTTTGCGTGTTGTATATTTTGTTATCATTATTATCTTTCTATTTCCGCTGCGCTAACGAAATTATAGAGACAACTACGATCGAATTCATTCTATGAACGAACACACGCTATTCACCCCCCTCTAGCGGCGTCAAATATCCTACACTTAGGATAATGTGACCAAGCCTAAGATGCCAAAGATATGTTTGGTTCATCTTCGAAGGTTCTTTTCTCTTATTGGAATTAGAAGATGAGTTATTAATTTCAATATACATCGTGGGAGCTTTTGGTTCAAGTGTGTACAAATTTACTATCAATGCACTAACAGATAATGTCCATATTCCTTCTTATAACAACTCTGTCATTAAAAGAAATAGAATATTCATCCATAAACAATTTAGAAACCGAAATTAAATTCTTTCTAAATAAGGGTACATAAAGGCAATTCTTAAGAACCAAAAGTTTATTTTTCACAAAAGATAAATGAAATGCCCACCTTCGTGGCATCGCCAAGTACACGGTAATCTCCCACCACCGTCTGGTTTCCTGGAACCCCTGCAAAGTATTGCAGACATGATCAGTAGCTCCCGTATCTACACACCAGGTGGTGGTAGATAACACCGCTAAACATGTTTCAACGACTAGACCAAAATATATACCTTTGTTCTTGCGGTTGGGGCAGTCCTTCTTCCAGTGTCCAGTCTGCTTACAAGTGAAGCACTTGCCTTTCGGCTTCTTCACTCCTCCCTCAGTACCTCCCACCACCTTTGCCCCAGTTTGTTTCTTCTTCTTCTTTCCTTTCGGCTTAGAAGTAGAAACCTTTTGGGTCACCATGGCATATGCCCGAGCACTCTGACGAAATAGCCCCTCTGCCGCCTAGAGTTCTGTCAGAAGTTCCGCCAATGAATACAACCTCTTGTTCATGTTGTAGTTCAGGCAAAACTACTCAAAACTCCTAGGTAGAGACTGGAGTATGATATCGACCTGGGTTTCCCCATCGATCTCAGCTCCTAGGACCTCCAGCTCATTCAAATGAGCCATCATCTTGAGAACATGATCCCTCACGGGTGTTCCCTTGATCATGGTGGTCATCATCAAGTTTCTCATCGCTTCTTGCCTCGCAGCCCGATTATGGTGTCCGAAAAGCTCTTTGAGATTGAGCATCTTGTCATAAGCTGTGGGCATGGCTTAATGCTGATGTTGCAGTACATTTGACATAGATGCAAAAATGTAACACCGCGCCATCTCATCGGCCTTTATCCACTTTTATAACTCTCTCTCTCTCCTTTTCCCCAGAATCTTCGGCAGGCTTAGGAGGGCACTCTTCGAGGAGTACATATTTGTATTCCTCAGCAGTCAAGACAATGTCTAGATTCCTCTTCCAATCAACATAGTTGGGTCCAGTAAGTTTGTTCTCTTTCAGTATCACAGCAAGTGGGTTAAAAGTTATTTTGAAAGAAAACCTAAGAATCACATAAATCAAAGCATTAGATTTCAAAAAATTATTGATTACTCAAACAATAAAATTTTAAAATCAACCAACACCTCAAAACACTGAGAATATCGTATGCCACGATAGTGTGGATGTATACGAATTCTACATTTGTAAGAGGAGGTTTTACCCATTAATTTTACTATCTTGACAACCTAACTTTTTGACAAGTAAAATTAATTGTTGGTTCCTCTTTGTCCATACAAATAAAAGCAGTGACTCCGATGGGGAGGATACTTATATTTGTATCTAAGTGTTCACCATTACTCGGTACCAAGGAAATTATCTCGGGTTATGTGCCTTCCGATGGGGAAGTGCACACGCTCCTTAATAATTTCCTATAACCATATTTGACCTTGTGATCCGCAAACAAACTCATCCGATGGGGAGGAAGACACTCAGAGCCGACGCGCAAGTTTGTTTGCATCACTTGTCAAATCGTAATGGAGGTCGTAGAAATTTATAAAAATTTCCCTCTCCCACTTAGTAATTTTAAATTGAGGAATTTTCCTAGCCTACGACATGCATATCAAACAAAAAGCAAGAAATATGAAAAATAAATTATTTTCCAACTATTATGGCTTTTGTCTTCAATATGTCTCCCGTCGCAATGCCTTCTCGTCCCCTCCTCCTACGCCATGTACAAGCCATCCGGAGATCCGAGCCGAGACTGTAACCTATTTTAATTTACATCCATCGATCCTATACTCCACGAGGGAGTGTACATGAAATCTAGATCGAAAGTAAACTAAAATAAAG
Organism: Wurfbainia villosa; assembly: GCA_025175895.1. Lineage (NCBI taxonomy): Eukaryota > Viridiplantae > Streptophyta > Magnoliopsida > Zingiberales > Zingiberaceae > Wurfbainia > Wurfbainia villosa. The sequence goes on from CM046004.1 coordinate 52,134,907, forward strand.
AGTGGCTAAACAATGTCGTATCTAATTTACAAAAAATCAAATACTAGCCTCGTCAACCCCGAGGATTCAACAAAATATACACATACAATCACATACACACATATGACCATAATAGTCGGATCTTATGCCTGCAACCAAAGAGTTAAACTACGGATATCCTACTATTATCCGGCACATATAATATATGAGAAGAGCATAAAAAGTAACCGAATCCTAAACACACAAAATCGGAAACCTTGGCTCTGATACCAATTGAAGGATTTTCCTTATCGAGTCCGTGAGGGGAAACTTTGCTTCCCACTTCACCTTGGTTGTTTGTTCATGGCGATCCCATCGATGTCCCCGAATTAAAAAAATTTAATCCTAGACAAAAGGGATCGCCCAAACAATCAAGTCATCATCGTGCTATTCGTTTAGAGAGGTCACTTGAACAAACTCGTTGTTCAAGCGACCAACCTCTATTGTACGAGTAGCCACGGAATAGACGATATACGGATCGCCGGTTTTTGTATTTATGTTCGGGATCCAAGTATTATTTATCCACAAACAGAATTTATCATGCTCATAGTTGGAAAAACAAATACAAGCAAGTAACAAAAGAGAATAGAGAATAGGTATACCTCTCGATCTTCTAATGTATGACCTTCCTCCTTTCGGATGTCGTGTGGGCGACAATCTACCAAAACTTGAAGCTCCTAGATCACCAATCTTCCTTCCTTGCTCATTCCGAGCAAGAGGAAGAATAGAAACAAAGCTCTATTCCTTCTTTCAACTAACCAACAACCTCCAAGGAAGGAGCTTGCCACCGGCCAAGAAGGAGGAGGAGATTATGGTGGAAACCGGCCAAGACACCAAGGGAAAGCCCTATATCTTGTTTACACCACCTAAGGAGAAGGAGAAGAGGGTCTTTGGCTGTCGGCCAATGGCTGGCAAAGGCTGGAAGGGCACCGGCAGCTAGAGGGGCGCCGACAGCTTGAGGAAGGAGAAGAAGCAAGGAAAGCTTTCCTTATTAGGTGCCGCCCAAGCCCAAACCCTAGCTCCTCTTCTTGCCGCCAACCCCAAAACCCTAACTCCTCTTAATGCAAACTCCATGTCAACCCCTTATCCTCCTTTTATAGAGTTAGGGATAAGCCTCCTTTTAATCTCCACCATTGGCTCTAGGGATTTAATCTCAACTGTCGAATCTAGAGATTTAATCTCAACCGTCGGATATTAGAGATTTAATCTCTACCTTTGGATCTAGAGTTTTGCTTCTATCCATTGGATCTAAGCTTCATGAGGTGTTAATAGGCTACATTAGGGACCGTGACGAGGAGTTGGATCTTGGCCACCCATGGATCAAGCCCACATAAAGTCCGATCCACTAATGATAATGCAATCCACTAAAGGATTATCATTGATCTACCTCACCAACCCCCATAAGATTAAGTGGGCTCCATATATTATTTTTACATTTTCTCCCCGTGTTTAATATCTCGAATGTTCATCGATTAATTAATTTACTAACCATTAATTAATCAACATCTAACTCCATGAGTAGTACCACTCAACCTTTTCATCATGCCGGACCAAGTCCACCTGCAGGGTTTACATGATTAACCTTATGAGCTCCTCAAGGGGACATCATCATCCTAATATATAGGACATGGTTTCCTCCTATAATCAACAACACACCATATAAATAATATGATTTCCCAACTTACCGAGCCTATCGATTTAATCTATAAATCTCGCCCATTGGTAAATCAAAGAGATGAATACTAAGTATATGTGCCTGTTATTATATCGGGATTAAGAGCATGTACAAAATAATATCTGAGGTTTGATTCGATTATGTAGTCAGCAATAAATCGAATCACCTCTAAGTCGGTCCTACTCAATACACACAAAGTGCACTAGTGTGATTCTATGGTCAAGACAAACCAATACCAAATCACACTACAACCATTCCGATGGTTTGTCCAAAGCCATCTCGGTTGTGAGCCTTTACTTATACTTTACAAGGAGCCGATAACACTATCTCCCCTATTACACCACACACCATATTATCTACAATGTAATCTATTAGACAATATTGCATAACCATAAAAATGCAAACAATGATCATGTGATTCTTATTTCAAAATAAAGATGTTCATACAAAAGATAGACTTTTCAGTATACATTCCTACATATCCATCATGGGATGATGGATGTTATTTTTTATCCTCATGAGAGGGAGAACTAGGATTTTGAGATGCCCAATTTAGAAATTGAGAAACTTCATAGGAGTGTCTCTTTTGAGTGATATGAGACTTATCACTAGAAAGATTGTAGGCATTCTAGGTGTCTTTGGACCAAGGGGTAGATTGTAAGATCTCATTGGGATATGAGACATTGACCACCTTGGGAGAACCTTTTTAATGTATATCAAAAAGGGGGAGAAAGTAAAATTACCAATTTGAGAAAATTGGTAAGGGAAATTGAGTTTGGGGCCTAACTCAAGGGTGTTTTTGTCAAACATCAAAAAGGGGGAGATTGTTGGTGCAATGGGCCCAGGTCATGATTGATCAAACTTGAGTTTGGCTCTAGTAGTGTTTTGATGTTTGACATTGATATCTGACAATGTGTTGGTGAGATTGTTGGTGCAATCAACCCTGGTCATACTTGATATTTGACAATGTTTTGACTATTGTCATGGGAAAAGTCCAAGTCTTGTATACTTGGCATGAAAAGTCTAAGCTTGAGTCTTGGCAAGGAAAGTCTAAGCATGGGTCTTGGCAATGAAAAGTCCAAGCATGGGTCTTGGCAAGGAAAAGTCCAAGCATTGGTCTTGGCATGGAAAGTCCAACATGGGTCGGCAAGGGAAAGTCCAAGCTTGAGTCTTGGCAATTGAGAAGTCCAAGGGGAATTTTGGCGGCGTAAATTCCAAGCGTGGATTCTTGGCAGCATAAGTCCAATGGTTGGCGGCGTAAAGTCCAAGCGGTGTTTTGACAGTGTAAGCCCAATGTGCCTTGGCAGTGTAGACCACATTAGCATGACAATAGCTGATGGAAGCACCTGAAGGCTAGCGTATCCATGAACAAGTCATGGATTACTTAGAGGGATCCAATAGCCGTGAGGCTAATGAAGGTGGCTAGAAGGCTTAGGTCTAGGCTAAGGGTGGTCTAGCAAGTATGGGGGCACCTTATTTCGATTAAAACCTCATGTTTGAGGTGTATCAATCGACTGAGACTATAGTCAATCGACCGATGGGAGTCAACTAGAGTTCGACTGCTGATATTAGCCTAGCTGACTACCAAGATAAGCCGAATCGATCCGCGATCACGATCGTTGGGTTGGGAATTCGAGCACAGTAGGCTCTCTAGTCGAGTGATCATCGCGAGCACTCAACTTATTGAGCCATCAATCGACTGATGGGCATGATCAATCGACTGATGGTCTATCCATTAGACTTATCCGACGTGGCTCATGCCGTTGGGAGACAACGGCTACAGGGGCAGTCGACTGATGGTCCCGATCAGTCACCTTCTAGGCAAAAAATCAACCCGAATGTAGGTTATAAAAGCAGTTCATGGGGAGGATTTTTGGCAAGGTTTCTTGAGCTTCTTTGGGGCGCTTTGCTGCTGCAATTCGGGGTCTCAAAGTGCAACTCAAGCAATAAAAAAGCAAGAATCAAAATTCACAATTGTAAACTGTTTCTTTACTTGTATTTGTGTAGTTTACTTGTATTAGCTTGTATTTATCTTTATTACTATTGTAATACATTGTACAAGATTTATCCACCTCCGACTTGTTGTCGAGAAGGAGTTTATTCAGTAGTGGTGTGTGATTGGCATCGCTAGGGCTATTATGAGCCCAATCTGTGGAGTAGGAACCATTCGGTTCTGAACCACGTTATATTGTGTTGTCTCTTGTGCTTGTGTTGTATTTACTTTTATTATTATATATTCCGCTGCGTTAACAAGTGTTGTATAGTTGAACGTGATCAAATTTCATCAAGCAACGCCGACACGCTATTCACCCTCCGCCCCTCTAGCGGCCACCGAGGTCCTAACAATTCCTATACTTGATACTTAGCCGTTGAACTTTTAGATAATCATTCAATATCTATATAGTCTTGATATATATATATATATATATATATATGTAGATGTTGTGAAAAATATTTTTCACCCATTATATTGCTTATAAGTAATGTACGTATGAATTTTCATGATTTTTTGATATACGTAAAATTACTTATGCTTTTTCAAAACTTGTTTCTGATAACTTAAATTCAAAAATTTTAGTTATCAGTTGACTGCCTCTTGATGGTAGTGGATTAATGAGCATGACAGTCGACTATTGACTAATAGAGTCGACTGTTAGAGCTGATTTCGAGTAAACAAGGATGTTTAGCCCATGTTTCAGCTATGTTAGGGTTCCCTAACTGCTCATAATCCTAGGATATACTTTGGAAAGCATTAGAAAGGGTGAAAATCCATTGGATATGGATTATGAGAATTGGTTTAGGGTGTGTATCAATTTAAGGCGTGGGAAAGTTCAATATTGAACTTTTAACCTTATTTTTGATGGTTTTGTGTTCCAATTGGCTTAGGGACTCTCCAAGGACATTGTTGGTGCAATTGTCAAGGGGGAGCAAGCCTTTATGGAGAGGTATCCATCATGGGATAATGGATGTTATTTTTTTTCCTCATGAGAGGGAGAAATAGGAATTTGAGATGCCCAATTTAGAAATTGAGAGACTTCATAGGAGTGCCTTTTTTGAGTGATATGAGATTTATCACTAGGAAGATTGTAGGCATCCTAGGTGTCTTTGGATTAACGGGGAGATTGTAAGATCTCATTGGGATATGAGACATTGACCACTTTGGGAGAGCCTTTTTGATGTATTTCAAAAATGGGAAGAAAGTAAAATTACAAATTTGGGAAAATTGGTATGGGAATTTTAGTTTGGGGCCTAACTCAAGGGTGTTTATGTCAAACATCAAAAAACGGGCATTGTTGGTGCAATCGACACAGGTCACGATTGACCAGACTCGAGTTTGGCTCGAGTAGTGTTTTGATATTTGACATTGATGTCTGACAATGTGTTGGGGAGATTGTTGGTACAAACGACCCTGGTCACACTTGATGTTTGATGATGGTTTGACCATTGTCATGGAAAAAGTCCAAGTCTTGTGTACTTGACATGAAAAGTCCAATCTTGAGTCTTGGCATGGAATGTCCAACATGGGTTGACAAGGAAAGTCCAAGCATGCGTCTTGGCAAAGGAACATCCAAGCATGGGTCTTGGCAAGGAAAAGTCCAAGCATTGGTCTTGGCATGGAAAGTCCAACATGGGTTGGCAAGGGAAAGTCTAAGCTTGAGTCTTGGCAATTGAGAAGTCCAAGGGGAATTTTGGGGCGTAAATTCCAAGGGTGGAGTCTTGGCAGCATAAGTCCAATGGTTGGCGGCATAAAGTCCAAGCGGAGTTTTGGCAGTGTAAGTCCAATGTGCCTTGGCAGTGTAGACCACATTAGCATGACAATAGCTGCTGGAAGCACCTGAAGGCTAGCGTATGCATGAACAAGTCATGGATGACTTGGAGGGATCCAATAGGCGTGAGACTGATGAAGGTGGCTAGAAGGCTTAGGTCTACGCTAAGGGTGGTCTATCAAGTATGGGGGCACCATATTTCGATTAAAACCTCATGTTTGAGGTGTATCAGTCGACTGGGACTATGGTCAGTCGACTGATGGGAGTCGACTAGAGTTCGACTGATGGAATTAGACTAGCAGTCGACTGCCATCATTGGGCAGTCAACCGATGGCTTAAGCAGTGTACTGATCTGGCGATCAATCGACTGTTGGTATGGAATTCGAGCACAGTAGGCTCTCTAGTCGAGTGATCATCGCGATCACTCGTCTTATTGAGCCATCAATCGAATGATGGGCATGATCAGTCGACTGAAGGTCTATCCGTTAGACTTATCCGACGTGGCTCATGCCGTTGGGAGACAACGGCTACAGGGGCAGTTGACTGATGGTCCTGATCAGTCAACTACTAGCCAAAAAATCATTCTGAATGCAGGTTATAAAAGCAGTTCATGGGGAGGATATTTGGCAAGATTTCTTGAGCTTCGTTGGGGCAATTTGCTGCTGCAATTCGGGGTCTCAAAGTGCAACTCAAGCAATCACAAAGCAAGCATCCAAGTTCACAATTGTAAAGTATTTCTTTACTTGTATTTGTGTAGTTTACTTGTATTAGCTTGTATTTGTCTTTATTACTGTTGTAATACATTGTACGAGATTTCTCCACCTCCAACTTGTTGTCTAGAAGGAGTTTATTCATGAGTGGTGTGTGATTGGCATTGGTAGGGCTCTTACGAGCCCAATCTGTGGAGTAGGAACCATTCGGTTCTGAACCACATTATATTGTGTTGTCTCTTGTGCTTGTGTTGTATTTACTTTTATTATTATATATTCCACTGCGTTAACAAGTGTTGTATAGTCAAACGCGATCAAATTTCATCAAGCAACGCCGACATGCTATTCACCCTCCCCCCTCTAGCGGCCATCGAGGTCCTAACAATTCCTATGCTTGATACTTAGCCGTTGAACTTTTAGATAATCATTCAATATCTATATAGTCTTGCTTCATCATATATATATATATATATATGTAGATGTTGTGAAAAATATTTTCCAAACATTTTTCACCCATTGTATTGCTTATAAGTAATGTACGTATGAATTTTCATGATTTTTCGATTTACATAAAATTACTTATGTTTTTTCAAAACTTTTTTCTGATAACTGAAATTCAAAAATTTTAGTTATCAGTCGACTGCCGCTTGATGGCAGTCGACTGATGAGCACGACAGTTGATTGTTGACTAATAGAGTCGACTGTTAGAGCTGATTTCGGGTAAACAAGGATGTTTAACTCATGTTTCAGCTATGTTAGGGTTACCTAACTGCTTATAATCCTAGGATATGCTTTGGAAAGCATTGGAAAGGGTGAAAATCCATTAGATATAGATTATGAGAATTGGTTTAGGGTGCGTATCAATTTAAGGCGTGGAAAAAGTTTAATATTGAACTTTTAACCTTATTTTTGATGGTTTAGTGTTCCTATTGGCTTAGGGACTCTCCAAGGACATTGTTGGTGTAATTGTCAAGGGGGAGCAAGCCTTTATGGGGAGGTATCCATCATGGGATAATGGATGTTATTTTTTTTCCTCATGAGAGGGAGAAATAGGAATTTGAGATGTCCAATTTAGAAATTGAGAGACTTCATAGGGGTGCCTCTTTTGAGTGATATGAGACTTATCACTAGGAAGATTGTAGGCATCCTAGGTGTCTTTGGATTAAGGGGGAGATTGTAAGATCTCATTGGGATATGAGTCATTGACCTCCTTGGGAGAACCTTTTTGATGTATTTCAAAAATGGGAAGAAAGTAAAATTACAAACTTGGGAAAATTGGTATGGGAATTTTAGTTTGGGGCCTAACTCAAGGGTGTTTATGTCAAACATCAAAAAGGGGGACATTGTTGGTGCAATCGGCTCAGTCACGATTGACCAAACTCGAGTTTGGCTCGAGTAGTGTTTTGATGTTTGACATTGATGTCTGACAATGTGTTGGGGAGATTATTGGTGCAATCGACCTAGGTCATACTTGATGTTTGACAATGGTTTGACCATTATCATTGGTAAAAGTCCAAGTCTTGTGTACTTGGCATGAAAAGTCCAAGCTTGAGTCTTGCCATGGAATGTCCAACATGGATTGGCAAGGAAAGTCCAAGCATGGGTCTTGGCAAAGGAAAGTCCAAGCATGGGTCTTGGTAAGGAAAAGTCCAAGCATTGGTCTTGGCATGGAAAGTCCAACTTGGGTTGGCAAGGGAAAGTCCAAGCTTGAGTCTTGGCAATTGAGAAGTCCAAAGGGAATATTGGTGGCGTAAAGTCTAAGGGTGGAGTCTTGCCAGCATAAGTCCAATGATTGACAGAGTAAATTTCAAGCGGAGTCTTGGCAGCGTAAGCCCAATGTGCCTTGGCGGTGTAGACCACATTAGCATGACAATTGCTGATGTAAGCACCTGAAGGCTATCATATGGATGAACAAGTCATGGATGACTTGGAGGGATCCGATAGGCATAAGGCAGATGGAAGAGGCTAAAAGGCTTAGGTCTAGGCTAAGGGTGTTCTAGCAAGTATGGGGGCACCATACTTGGGTTAAAACTTCATGTTTGAGGTGTATCTGTCGACTGGGACTTTAGTCAGTCGATTGATGCGAGTCGACTAGAGTTCGACTGCTAGAATTGGCCTAGCAATGATCGGCAAAGATTGGGCGCGATCGATGGTTCGAGCAATCGACAATCCGGGCGCCACGATTGTTGGTCGAGAATTCAAGCATAGTAGCCTCTCTAATCAAGTGATCAGCTTGAGCACTCGACTGTTTGAGCCATCAGTCGACTGATAGTCTATCCGTTGAACTTATCTGATGTGGCTCATGTCGTTGGGAGACAATGACTACAGGGGCAGTCGACTGATGGTCCCGATCAGTTGACTGCTAAGCAAAAAATCAACCCGAATGTAGGTTATAAAAGCAGTTTGTGGGGAGGAATTTTGGCAAGGTTTCTTAAGCTTCTTTGTGGCGATTTGCTGCTGCAATTTGGGGTCTCCAAGTGCAACTCAAGCAATCACAAAGTAAGCATCCAAGTTCACAATTGTAAAGTGTTTCTTTACTTGTATTTGTGTAGTTTACTTGTATTAGCTTGTATTTTTCTTTATTACTGTTGTAATACATTGTACGAGGTTTCTCCACCTCCGACTTGTTGTCGAGAAGTTTATTCAGTAGTGGTGTGTGATTGTCATCGCTAGGGCTCTTACGTGCCCAATCTATGGAGTAGGAACCATTCGGTTCCGAACCACATTATATCGTGTTGTCTCTTGTGCTTGTCTTGCATTTACTTTTATTATTATATATTCCGCTGCGTTAACAAGTGTTGTATAGTCGAACGCGATCAAATTCCATCAAGCAATGCCGACACGCTATTCACCCTCCCCCCCTCTAGTGGCCATCGAGGTCCTAACAAGAATGATGAAGCAAGACTGTATAGATATCGAATATATATATATATATATATATATTCTGTAGATGTTGTGAAAGTGTATGTTGTTGTGTATAATTATAGTCTTGGATTGGATTATCATTTTATACCACTGTGGGTAAGTGATGGATCTAAATGTCGATTTGATTGTTGTATTCTTGATATTTTGTGTTGGGTATCTATTGTGAGTTAGTCTTCTGCGTGGTTGAGTGGGATGTCAGTAGAGTTTTATTTATTGACTGGTGGTCCTAACATGGTTGTCTGATTGTTGTATGTGACTCTCTGTGAGATAGAGAGTGTGTTCTGAGTTTATGTGTTGGGAGTTGTGCATCATTGCATTACATGCATGATGTTGACTTGGTCTCCCTTGTGGTTGAGAGAGTCATCAGTCATTATTGCCTCCTCGGCCACTCGGGGTAATGGTAGCTGGAGTTGAGTGCAATTCATCTATTGTGCCACACTCATCCACAGTTGATGGTGGTAGTTGGAGTTGCATGTAGTTGTCCTGACGTGCGACACTCGACCACTCATGGGTAGTGACAGTTGGAGGGGCTAGCAGTAGGGACCCCTATTATGTAGCTTATAGCTACTTACTCATACTACCCATTCGGCCACTCGACAGTAGTGGTATTTGGATTTGGGATAGTTGTCATGTCGTTCCACCTAGGGCACATTGGGGTCGTGGTAGCGAGTGGAGTGTGGAGACAGTGACCATGCATATGCACTGCCATGTTGATATGGCTCATACATATGCTTGTGAGATGTTGCATTTGGTTGAGCTACGATTGTTGCATATGGTTGTACTTTGCCAAACTTGTCATTTACATGTTACATATTGTTATATGGTGCTCAAGTGATTGTGAGTTGTATATATGTCTGATACTACTTTAGATAGATCAAGTTGGTATATAATAGTTGACAAACCTTGTGATACCATATAGGATGGTTAATATTGGGTACTGTATTTGATTATACGTTGTTCATATGATTATGGGTTGATCACATGTGTGATGTTGTTCATGCATGTTTTTTGTATGCGTTACGTTGTGTTATTTTTACTCAGGTTGCTATTAGTTATGTCATTGCAGACTTTCAGGTATGTCAATACATTACTTAATATTTGGTGGATCAGTATGGTATATGCATTGATTATATTTTATATTGAGGGGTATTCATTACTACCTTTAAGACTGTATACTTGTTGAACTCCATATGTTTATATGATGTTCATGCACTATCTAATTTTTACCACAGAGTCTTATACTCACCACCACAAAACCTGGATTTCCTGTCACCTAGGTAGCAAGTAGAAGATTTCCTTGGTGTGCTCGGAGCTCCACCAATTGATCCCGTTTCATCCCATTCATGATGGTTATGCATTTCAGATATTCTATGTTTTGTATTTTGACATGAGTATATTTGATGAACTATGTTGTTGGACTTTTGTTGGGATTGCTTTTACCTTCTAGGATTTTTTACAGTATTTCTATTACATTTTGGTCAGTCATACTGGTATGCATTATATTGAGTTTTATGTTGGATCGAAAAAGACACTAGAGGGGGGTGAATAGCGTATTTAAAATTTTCTTTTTTATTTAAAAAAAACTTTGCAGCAGAAAACACGAAAACACAAATAAAAACACACAAGGGATTTTTACTTGGTTCACAACCAACCGGCTACTAATCAAGGGCATGCGATCCTTCATCGCTCCCGAAGGGCAAACACTAAAAGTCTCTTCCTCGTTGGAGGTAAGAGACAAATGATTACAAAAGATATAAAGGAAGATGTAGCAAACCAACCTCTCCTCTTAGCAAGTAATAAAGATAATTAAAAGGGATGTACCAACTTTAAAACATAAGAATTGGGAGCTTGGTCGACGTTATGGCGTCGTCACATGTGAAAGAAAGCTTTGGATTGACGATGAATGATGTGAACAAAACATATAGGATTTTAGGAGTACTCTTCGCTCACATCTCATTGCATTTTATGTTTGTTTCATGCATATTTTACTTTGTTTTGCATGCATTTCCTATTTTCTACTTCGGAGATCTACTTTTGTAAATTTATGTGTAGGATGGCATTTTTGGAGCAAAAATAGAGCAATTTGTGGAGCACGTGTAGGGATGTATACTTAAAAGTCTATTTTTTGTATAAACATCTTTATTTTGAAATAAGAATCACATGATCATTGTTTGCATATTTTTATGGTTATGCAATATTGTCTAATACCTTACATTGTAGATAACATGGTGTGTGGTGTCACACGGGAGATCATGTTATCGGCTCCTTGTAAAGTATAAGTAAAGGCTCACAACCGAGATGACTTTGGACAAACCATCGGAATGGTTGTAGTGTGATTTGGTATTGGTTTGTCTTGACCATAGAATCACACTAGTGCACTTTGTGTGTATTGAGCAGGACCGACACAGAGGTGATTCGATTTATTGCTGACTACATAATCGAATCGGACCTCAGATATTATTTAGTACATGCTCTTAATCCCGATATAATAACGGGCACATATACTTGGTACTCATCTCTTTGATTTACCAATGGGCGAGATTTATAGATTAAATCGATAGACTCGGTAAGTTGGGAGATGATATTATTTATATGGTGTGCCGTTGATTATAGGAGGAAACCGTGTCCTATATATTAGGATGATGATGTCCCCTTGAGGAGCTCATAAGGTTCATCATGTAAACCCTGCAGGTGGACTTGGTCCGGCATGATGAAAAGGTTGAGTGATACTACTCAAGGAGTTAGATGTTGATTAATTAATGGTTAGTAAATTAATTAATCGACGGACATTCGAGATCTTAAACACGGGGAGAAAATGTACAAATAATATATGGAGCCCATATTATCATATGGGGGTTGGTGAGGTAGATCAATGATGGACCTTTAGTGGATTGGATCATCATTAGTGGATCGGACTTTATGTGGGCTTGATCCATGGGTGGCCAAGACCCAACTCCTCCTCATGGTCCCTAATGTAGCCCATTAACACCTCAAGATGCTTAGATCCAATGGATAGAAACAAAACACTAAGATCCATTGGTAGAGATTAAATCTCTAAGATCCGACGGTTGAGATTAAATCTCTAGATCCGACGGTTGAGATTAAAACCCTAGAACCAAGGAGGAGATTAATTCATGACTTATCCCTAACTCTATAAAAGGAGAGCATGGGAAGTGGTCGTGGATAACATCATTGAGAGGGAGCAAGGCTTGGGCGGCAAGAATAGGGCAATCCTAGTTGAGATAGGATTGGAATTAGGGTTAGGGTTTGGAAGCAAGGGTGGCACCAAATAAGGCAAGTTTTCCTTCTTCTTCCTTGCCTTGTGGCCAACGTCCAGCAGCTATTCCAGCCCTTCCCAGCCCTTGGCCAGTGCCCAAAACACTCCCCTCTCTTCTCCTTAGGTGGTGGAAACAAGATATAGGGTTTCCCTTGGTGTCTTGGTAGTTTTCCATCATCTTCTTCTCCTTCTAGTTGGCCGGCGGCAAGAACTTCTATAGTTCTTTGTTGGTTGAGTTTTTGAAGGAGAAAAACATTGTTTCTCTTCTTCCTCTTGCTTGGGAAAAGCAAGGAAGGAAGTTTTGCGATCTAGGAGCTTCGACTTTTGGTGGATCGTCGCCCACACGACATCCAAAAGGAGGAGGGTCATACATTAGAAGACCAAGAGGTATAACTATTCTTCTATCTCTTTTATTCATTGCTTGTGTTTGTTTTTCAAAATATAAGCATGTTATATTTCTGTAAATAGGCTAAATAATACTTGGATCCCGAGTATAAACACAAAAACCGGCGATCCGGACATTGTCTATTCCGCGGCTACTCGTAGAATAGAGGATGGTCGCTTGAACAACTAGTTTGTTCAAGTGACCTCTCTAAACGAATAGCACGACGATGACTTGGTTGCTTTGGGAATCCCTTTTGTCTAGGATTAAATTTTAATCCGGGGACATCGAAGGGATCACCATGGTCAAGCAACCGAGGCGAAGGGGAAGCGAAGTTTCCCCTCACGGATCAACCCCAACAATTGGTATCAGAGCCAAGGATTCCGGTTTTGTGTGTTTAGGATTCGGTTAATTTTATGCACTTTTTCATATATTATATGTGCCGGATAATAGTAGGATATGCGTAGTTTAACTCTTTGGTTGCAGGCATAAGATCCGACTATTATGGCCGTGTGTGTGTATGTGATTGTATGTGTGTAAATATTTATTTTGTTGAATCCTCGGGGTTGACGAGGGTAGTATTTAGTTTTTTTGTAAATTAAATACGGCATTGTTTAGCCGCTCTTTATTTTATTTTACTTTCGATCTAGATTCATGTATGTTGGATCGAAAGTGTCGCTAGAGGGGGGGGGTGAATAGCGATACGGTGTCGTTAAAAACTTTTGCAATAAGTAAAAAGCAAGTAGAGAATGCACAGCGGAAATATAAAGTAGACAAGATATTTTTACGTGGTTCACAATCTTTCGATTGCTAATCCACGGCCCTAGTGATCCTTGATCACGTACGGAGGGCAATTCACTAAAACCACTCCTCTTCGTTGGAAGTAGGAGCAACGATTATAAAAAGAAATCAAGGCAAAGGGACACTCCCCCTTTCCTTGTTACGATTAAAGCACAAAGACAATTTAAAGAAGTAGAACTTAAATAAATATACCGACAACTCTTATAAGTAGAAGATGTAGCTTTCGTTGTCGGCGGCACTTCGTCGTAGCAAATGTGAGTAGTAGTAGCGGCGTTACGACGGCGTGTTGAGAGCTCTTGAATTCTTGTTATTTGCTTGGAGTGAACATGTCTATTTATGGATATTGATCTATGAATTTAGACATAGGTAGTGTCCAAGGTGAGGTTCTTATCCCAACTCAAGGATGAGGTGTTTCATCCAACCACCTTGTGCCACCTCCAACCTCCTTGGGCGCCAACTTGAGGATGAGGTGTTTCATCCAACCACCTTGTGCCACCTCCAACCTTCTTGTGCGCCAACTCAAGGATGAGGTGTTTTATCCAACCACCTTGTGCCACCTCCAACCTCCTTGGGCGCCAACTTGAGGATGAGGTGTTTCATCCAACCACCTTGTGCCACCTCCAACCTCCTTGGGCGCCAACTTGTTGGAGCCATTCAACTTGTGCCACATCATGGAGCCAACCATCTTGTGCCAACTCACCTTATTTTGGGCGTCCACCACAAGGAAGCTTGGTGATGGTTTGGATGTCCACCTTGATGCCACATCACCCTTTGTACCAAAACACGAGTCAAGTCCAAATTCACCCCCTTGAAATTGAGCTCTTCTCGAGGTTTGGAACTTGACTAGCAGGTTGATTGTAGTCAAAGGGTTTTTACAAGTTAGCTTAAAATATAAAAATGCGATGGTTCTAACCATCCGATCTCGACCTAGACCTTCCATTGGAGGTATTGGGTCGGATCTACGCTGCGACCTTGCCCGCTTTCACACGAGCTTACCTTGTAGCCTCGCTTCCGGTCTTCACCCGAGTACCTCGGCTTCCTCCAAAGTCCCTCTGGCGTTGCCCGACCACCTCGGTTCCCACCGGGTGTCGCAGACCTTCCGCTCAACTTTAGCATTTCTGCACACTTAATTGAGCTCGTAAGATAACAAATATACCCTTAACTATTGAGCCTTTTGCCATAATCAAAATACCGGTTCGACTTTGGTGCCCACTTTGCAACAATCTCCCCCTTTTGATTCATGGCAAACCGACACAAAAGTTAAGGAAAAATTAAGCATAACAGTAAGCTAGCATAATGATTAAGCATGAATGAGCTAGCATAAAGATTAAATATGAATGAGCTAGCATAATGATTAAGCATGAATGAGCTAACATAAAGATTAAATATGAATGAGCTAGCATAAAGATTAAATATGAATGAGCTAGCATAATGATTAAATATGAATGAGCTAGCATAATGATTAAGTATGAATGAGAAATATTATTGTTTCAAGTTCTCCCCTTTGAGGTAACCTCCCCCTTGACCGAAGGTGAGTTCTTGAAAAATAATTTTTACTCCCCCTTAATAGTTGCTTAAGTAAACGGAATTACTTAATATAAAAGGTAATAATTTTGTTTACTTTCTTCCTTACTTTTGTGACTTTCTCCCCCTTTTGCCTTAACTCAAAAAGTTTGTAAATATATTTTAGGGTTTGTAAGTCCAAGCAAGTTCCCAATATAAATATATATATATTTTTTAAAATAATAATAAGCTTGAAAATATGTTCATCTAAAATGTACAACTCCGGTTGGACTTGATTGATATAGAATGATCAATAAGTCTTGAAGGAGTTGATTAATTTTAAATAATTATACTCCATGGTTCGTGTCGATGCACTGTATCTTCATGTGGTTCCTGGAGTAAGGTCCTAACTTCTCACGCCCGTCTATTGGCTAAGTACACAAACACATTAGTCCTATGTGTTGTGAGATGTGTTGGCTCCTTAAATCTATAGGTATATGATTTCTAAGGTAAGACTTAGGCTAATTTCATAAAAAGAAGCAAAAGTAGAGTACATATATAGAAAAATTTAAATCCTACTCTATTACGCACATACCTAACTTTCGTCTTAATAAACTAAATTCCGGGTAGTGGTTTGGTGAAGATGTCCGCTAGGTTTGATTTGGACTCAACATACTCTAGTTGTATAGTTCCATTAGTTACATGTTCCCTAATGAAGTGGTGTTTAACTTCTATATGTTTTGTCCTAGAATGACATATTGGATTTTTAGTTAAGTTAATTGAACTAATGTTATCTATGTAGGTTTTAATGTTGTTAAAGATTAAGCTAAAGTCTTGGAGAGTGTGCTTCATCCACGGAGTGAGAGACACACTCACCCATCGCAACGTATTCGGCCGGTGGTAGATAAGGCAGCGCAATCGCTTCCTCGCACCAACTTACTAGACTCGGTAGGATTTGACAACAACCACTCGTGCTCTTTCTATCGAGTTTACTACCGGCATAGTCGAGTCGGATAGCCGATTAGATTAAACTTCGGTAGATCTAGGGTACCAAATACCTACGTTTAGCATGCCCTTTAGATATCTAAGGATACGCTTGACTAGGGTTAGGTGAGACTCCTTGGCACAGGTTTGTAACCTTGCGCACATACTTACCGCGAATAAAATGTCGGGTCGGCTCGCGGTTAAGTATAGGAGACTTCCTATTGCGCTCCTATAGTATTTTAGGTCAACGGGTTTTCCTTCTACATCTTCGTTTATATTAACATTAGTTGCCATAGGTGTATTGATTATTTTAGCATCTTGCATTCCAAATCGATTTATTAAGTCCTTAGTATATTTTTGTTGATGTAAATATATTCCATCTTTAGTTTGTTTAATTTGTAAACCTAAGAAGAAACTTAACTCTCCCACTAAATTCATTTCAAATTCACTTTCCATAAGTGAGATGAATTCGTTTAGCAGATCGAGTTGGTAGTTCCAAAAATTATATCATCTACATAGATTTGGGCTATAAAGATTTCTTTTCCTACGGTTTTAACGAATAAGGTTGGGTCGACTAAACCTTGGTTGAATCCTTTGGACTTAAGATAGATCGAAAGCCTTTCGTACCAAGCTCTTGGGGCTTGTTTGAGTCCATATAGGGCTTTCTTAAGTCTAAGGACATGGTCGGGTTTATCTAGATTTTCGAATCCGGAGGTTGGTAGCGTAAACTTCTTCCTTAATGTATCCATTCAAAAATGCTGACTTGACATCCATTTGAAACAATTTAAAACCTCGATGTGCAGCATATGCTAACAACATTCGGATGGACTCTAGTCTGCTCTACGAGGCGTAGGTCTCATCGTAATCTAAACCTTGACTTGACTAAACCCTTTTCGACTAACCTAGCTTTATTTCTAACTACTTCACCTTTATCATCAAGTTTATTTTGAAATACCCACCTTGTTCCAATAATTGATTTTTCTTTAGGTGGTGGTACTAATTCCCAGACTTCATTTCTAGTGAATTGAGCTAGCTCTTCTTGCATAGCAATAATCCAGTCGGGATCAAGAAGTGCTTGTTCAATAGTTTTGGGTTCGAATTTGAAAATTAACGAGATTTGACTAAGGTTTCGATATGAAGCTCTAGTTCGAACCCTAAATTTGGATCACCTATAACTTGATTGATAGGATGATTTGTTTGAGTCTTAGTGTGACTCGGGTTAGGGTCATCTATCACTTGGTCGATAGGATGACTTGGGTGAGTTCTAGTTTGACTTGGGTTAGAGTCATCTATCACTTGGTCGATAGGATGACTTGGGTTAGGGCAGATTCAAGTTCAAGATCAGTCGGGTTCGCTATAAGTTGATTTGCTAGTTGGTTTTGTTAAGGATTGAGCGGGTTCGTGTCCTTTCGAAAACTATATTAATGGTTTCTTCGACTCTAAGAGTGTCGTGATTGTATACCCTATAAGCTCTCTGGTGGTTGAGTATCCTAGAAAGGTTCGATGGAGGTTTTGGATTTGAATTTCCTAGGTAATCCTTAGTGTTTAAGATATGTACCTTGCATCCAAATACCTAAAGTACTTGATGTTCGGTATTTTATCGTGATAAATCTCGTCTGAGGTCTTTTGGTGCCTCTTTACCATAAGGATCCTATTTTGGACATAGCAAGCAAGCCGTACTAACTACCTCCCAAAATCTATCGGGTAGGTTATACTCGTTTAACATTGTCCTAGCGGCTTCTTGTAGGGTTCTATTTTTCCGTTCGACTAACCCATTTTGTTGTGGGGTTCTAGGACATGAAAACTCATGGTGGAATCCGTTTAGGTTCACAATCAGTAAACTGTGGTTTTGAATTCACCACCATGATCGCTTCTAAGTCTTTTAATCTTAAGGTTCTTTTGATTTTCGATTAACCTACAAAGATTGATTAGTTGGTCTAGGTATCATTTTTATGTTTGATAAACCTAACCCAAGTAAATCTAGAATAGTCGTCAATTATGACTAAGCAAAATTGACTACCATTGAGTGACTTATCTCCATGTGAATCAAATAGATCCATGTGTAGGAGCTCAAGAACACTTTTGGTTCGTTCTTGATTAGTTAATTGATGTTGTGTCCTAGATTGTTTACCTTGTTGACAAGCATTACATATTTTATTATCCAAGTTGTTTAGTTTAGGCAAACCTATAACCAAGCCACTCGACTCATCTTGTGGGCCGAGTCTTGGGTGCAGTGTCCGAGTCTTGATTGTGCCATAACCAAGATTCCTCTTCTTGCTGTGTCATAAGACACTTGGTTGAGGAGTTGGGTAAATTTATTGTGTAGATGTTGCTACTCCTAGTTCCTTTAAGTATTATTTTAGATGTTGCATTTATTTTGATTACGCATTCATTTTCTAGAAATATGACCTTATAATTGTTATCACACAATTGGCTTACACTAAGTAAATTATATTGAAAGTTTTCTACTAATAAGACATTTTGAATTGTAAAGTTAGAGTTGAGCTCAATATCACCTGATCAGATGATTTTGAGCTTGCCATTATTCGAAGGCTACGATCCTTGTCGTTTGAATCGTAACCGAAAATTTGAGTTGATCCCGGTCATGTCGGGAGCAATCCAACATCCATTGATCCTACATAAGGTAGTTGGATCGGATATTGGAATTACTAAAGGGTTGTTTGTAAGTTTTTAAACCTAAATCATCTCACCAATATCTACATGATCAAAACATGTTATTCCTATGTGTTATTGTGAGATGACTTTCAATTTTACTTGATTAATTTTAATGAATTTAAATTAACCAACATTAGGTTAGATTCGGATTTAGTCTAAGCTCATCAAGTAATCTTTTCAAGAGATTAGCTTCCAGGTCGTGGCGAGGCACAGAGGCCTTCTTTGATCGGAACAACGACCACTTCCTTAGACAAAGCTAATTTCAAGAAATTGATAACTCGACTTACTTGAGACTACGTCTTGGTCTAACTAGTTATTTTTGAAAAGAGGCTCCCCGAGGCTCAATCTTTTCGTAGGATTTTAGTTGGTTTATTTTTGAAAAGAGGCTCCCCGAGGCTCAATCTTTTTGCAGGATTTTAGTTGGTTATGAGTCCTATCTAACCATTCTAAAAATAAAGGAAAAACTAAGCATGCAATTTCTAAGACTTAACAAAAATACATTTTGTATTGGCTCCCCCTGGACCATTGAATCGAGTAGGTCTATTCACATAGTGAATTTGGTCCTTGGGAACCCAATACATGTTAGATCCTAAAGTTGAAATCAAAGTGGTCTTAGGGACCCATGCTTGGACATTTTTCTTATGTTGGTTTACTATAGACATATATGACTTATTGGTTGTATTTGAGTTAAACCCGAGTCCGACCTTGTTGTACACGGCCCTTTGTGATCCAAGTAAGAGGTCAAGTCCCTTGGATCCCAAAGTGAACCTTTCCAACGTGTTCCTAAGGTCTTCGACTTGTGTTTTCAAAAGCGAGTTCTCAACTTCAAGCTTTTCAACTTGAGTTGAGTCCTCCTCTTGAATACGAGTAGTCGAAGAGGTTAGGGAGACCTCATGTTTGAGAAGGTTAACCTCCTCAATTAGGGTCTCGACCTTGGACTCGGACTTAGCTAGTTTCTTATTTAAAAATTTAATTGCACCATACAAAGTATTAAGTAACGACCGACTTACCCTTAATGATTCTTTTGAACCGGATACGGATCCGTGGCTTGTCTTGAATGGAAGCTCATCATCGCCGGATTCGGACTCGGACTCTTCTTGATTTAGTCGTGCTCGGTCGGCTTGGCCATTAGAGCTTGGATATATCGTCTTCTTCCTCCGACAACTCCTCCCAAGTAGCGTTTAGCGCTTTCTTGGTCTTTGATGCGTTATTCTTTAGCTTTGGGCACTCGGACTTGATGTGACCGAACTCATTGCACTCATAGCATCTAAAATTAGAAGTATTTGAATTAGGTTTAGGCTTACCTTGAGTTGTTGGTCGTTTCGTCTCTTGATCATCTTAGAACTAGATTGACTAGTTCGGATTCTATTCGAGTCTACTTCCGATTCGGACTCGTCTTCTTCCTTGGGGTGCTTGCTTGCGGGCTTCTTCTTCTTGGAACACCGCAACTAACGCAATACTCTTCTCGGCTGGACCACGTTAGTTTTTCTCATGTAATTCAAGTTCAAAACAATTCGTCTAACCTAATTTTAGAAAGGTCCTTGGAGACCTTGTAGGCATCGACCATGGATGCCCACAAGGTGGTCCTAGGAAGCGAGTTAAGAGAATAACGATAAGGTCGCGATTCTCGACCTTTTGTCCGATGGCATGGAGTTGGTTGACGATGTCTTGGATACGAGCATGTAGTTGAGTTGCGGTCTCGTTTTCCTGCATTTTCAAGTTATACAATTTATTTAAAAGTAAATCTCTTTTACATACCTTCGTGTCGTCGGTGCCTTCGTGTAGTTCCACTAGCTTGGTCCATAAGTCCTTTGCACTAATGAAGGGCCGTAGCGGTTGAGCTCTTCCTTGGACAACCCACATTGCAAGATTTGAGTTGCCTTGGCATCGGCTTCTACTTGTTTTTTCATGGAATTTGACCATTGATCGTAACCCAAAGATTCACCATCTTCATTAATAGGAAGTGTGAAACCGGTTTGGATTACGATCCACATCTCAATTTGGGTTTTAAGAAAGCATTCCATCCGACCCTTCCAATAACGAAAGTCATTACCGTTGTAAAACGGGGGTCGGGCGGTGCTAAACCCTTCGAGATGGGCCATTTAAAAACAAGAAGAAGAACGACGAAAAGAATCTTGCAAAACACACACGGAAAGAATATTCCAAGACTTTCGTCTTGGATTAGTAATCTTGAGAAGTAAAAAGATATATAAAATGTAACTTGCAAAAGAAATAAACAATCAAATGCGAATGTCGTTGAAGTTCCGGAGGACAACCTTACTCGGGATCTAACCCGAAGGACAACCTTATCCGGATCCTAAAGCCTCTAATGCAATTCTATATGTAGGAGAAGATAAGCAAGTGGAATGATTATACGAAAACAGAAATAAATAAATAAAAAATCTGTAAATAAAAAAGAAAAACAATGCTAGATTGGTGGTTTCACCGAATCTTAGCGCCCCCGGCTCTGATACCAATTGTTGGATCGAAAGTGTCGCTAGAGGGCGGGGGGGTGAATAGCGATACGATGTCGTTAAAAACTTTTGCAATAAGTAAAAGCAAGTAGAGAATGCACAGGAAATATAAAGTAGACAAGATATTTTTCGTGGTTCACAATCTTCGATTGCTAATCCACGGCCTAGTGATCCTTGATCACGTCACGGAGGGCAATTCACTAAAACCACTCCTCTTCGTTGGAAGTAGGAGCAACGATTACAAAAAGAAATCTAGGCAAAGGGACACTCCCCCTTTCCTTGTTACGATTAAAGCACAAAGACAATTTAAAGAAGTAGAACTTAAATAAATATACCGACAAATATTATAAGTAGAAGATGGAGCTTTAGTTGTAGGCGGCACTTAGTCGTAGCAAATGAGAGTAGTAGTAGCGAAGTTACGACGGCGTGTTGATACATCTTGAATTCATGTTATTTGATTGGCTTGAACATGTATATTTATGGATATTGATCTATGAATTTAGACATAGGTAGTGTCCAAGGTGAGGTTCTTATCCCAACTCAAGGATGAGGTGTTTCATCCAACCACCTTGTGCCACCTCCAACCTCCTTGGGCGCCAACTTGAGGATGAGGTGTTTCATCCAACCACCTTGTGCCACCTACAAACTCCTTGTGCGCCAACTCAAGGATGAGGTGTTTCATCCAACCACCTTGTGCCACCTCCAACCTCCTTGGGCGCCAACTTGAGGATGAGGTGTTTCATCCAACCACCTTGTGCCACCTCCAACCTCCTTGGGCGCCAACTTGTTGGAGCCATTCAACTTGTGCCACATCATGGGAGCCAACCATCTTGTGCCAACTCACCTTATTTTGGGCATCCACCACAAGGAAGCTTGGTGATGGTTTGGATGTCCACCTTGATGCCACATCACCCTTTGTACCAAAACACGAGTCAAGTCCAAATTCACCCCCTTGAAATTCGAGCTCTTCTCGAGGCTGGAACTTGACTAGCAGTTGACTGTAGTCAAAGGGTTTTGGGATGATACAAGTTAGCTTAAAATATAAAGTACGATGGTTCTAACCATCTGATCTCGACCTAGACCTTCCATTGGAGGTATTGGGTCGGATCTACGCTTAACGACCTTGCTTCGCTTTCACACGAGCTTACCTTGTAGCCTCGCTTCCGGTCTTCACCCGAGTACCTCGGCTTCCTCCGAAGTCCCTCCGGCGTTGCCCGACCACCTCGGTTCCCACCGGGTGTCGCAGACCTTCCGCTCAACTTTAGCATTTCTGCACACTTAATTGAGCTCGTAAGATAACAAATATACCCTTAACTATTGAGCCTTTTGCCATAATCAAAATACCGGTTCGACTTTGGTGCCCACTGCACCAACAATGTACACTCCCTCGTGGAGTATAGGATCGATGGATGTAAATTAAAATAGGTTTTAGTCTCGGCTCGGATCTCCGGAGGGCTTGTACATGGCGTAGGAGGAGCGGACGAGATGGCGATGCGACGGGAGCCATATTGAAGACAAAGGCCATAATAGTTGGAAAATAATTTATTTTTTATATTTATTGCTTTTTGTTTGATATGCATGTCGTAGGAAAATTCCTCATTTTTAATTTACTAAGTGGGAGAGGGATATTTTAATTAATTCCCGCGGCCTCCATTACAATTTGACGTGTGATGCAACAAACTTGCGTGTTGGCTCTGAGTGCCTTCCTCCCTGCGGATGAGTTTGTTTGCGGATCACTAGGTCAAATAATGGTTATAGGAAATTATCTAGGAGCATGTGTACTTCTACAGCGGTAAGGCACATAATCCGAAATAATTCCCTTAGTATCGTGTAATGGTGCACACTTAGATGCAAATTAAAAGTATCCTCCCCATCGGAGTCACTGCTTTTATTTGTAGGGCCAAAGAGGAACCAACTATTAATTTTATTTGTCGAAAAGTAAGGTTGACAAGATAATAAAATTAATGGGTAAAACCTCCTCTTACAAATGTAGAATTCGTATACGTCCACACTGCGTGGCATGCGATATTCTCGGTGTTTTGAGGTGTTGGTTGATTTCGAAATTTTATTGTTTTGAGGAATCAATAATTTTTTGAAATCTAAAATAATAATCTATGGGATTCTTGAAAATTCCTCACTGTCAATTTACTAAGTGGGAGAGGAATATTTTAATTAATTCCCACGACCTCCATTACAATTTGACGTGTGATGCAACAAACTTGCGTGTCGGCTCTGAGTGCCTTTCTCCCTGCGGATGAGTTTATTTGTGGATCACTAGGTCAAATAATGGTTATAGGAAATTATCTAGGAGCGTGTGTACTTCCACAGCGGTAAGGCACATAATCCGAAATAATTCCCTTAGTGTCGTGTAATGGTGCACACTTAGATGCAAATAAAAAGTATCCTCCCCATCGGAGTCACTGCTTTTATTTGTAGGGCCAAAGAGGAACCAACTATTAATTTTATTTGTCAAAAAGTAAGGTTGACAAGATAATAAAATTAATGGGTAAAACCTCCTCTTACAAATGTAGAATTCGTATACGTCTACACAGCGTGTCATGCGATATTCTCGGTGTTTTGAGGTGTTGGTTGGTTTCGGAATTTTATTGTTTTGAGGAATCAATAATTTTTGAAATCTAAAGTAATGATCTATGTGATTCTTAGGATTTTCAAAAATGTCTTTCAGTCCAATTACTATGATACTAAAAGAAATAAACTTACTGTACCCAAATAATGTTGATTGGAAAAGAATCTAGATATTGTCTTATCTGCTAAGGAGTACAAGTATGCACTCTTCGAAGAGTGTCCTCAAGCCATGGTTGCTCAAAAAGGTTTCTACTTCTAAGCCAAAAGGCAAGAAAAAAAAAACAAGGTGGAGCAAAGGTGGTGGGAGGATCTCAGGGAGGAGTGAAGAAACCGAAAGGCAAGTACTTTAAGCAGGATGGACATTGGAAGAAGGACTGTCCCAGTCCAAAACAGAACAATGGTATATCCTTTGGACTAGTCGTTGAAACATGATTAGCGGTGTTATCTACCGGCACCTGGTGTGTAGATATGAGAGTCACTAATCATATGCGCAATACTGAGGTTCGAAACCCAACGACTAGCTAAAGGGGAGATTACCATTTTGGGCAATGCCATGATGATGGCGGCTATTGCAGTGGGAGATGTTTTATTTATCTTTTGAGAAAAATAAAGTTTTTGGTTCTTAAGAATTTTCTTTATGTACATTTATTTAGAAAGAATTGATTTCGGTTTCTAAATTATGGATGGATAATCTATTTCTTTTAATGACAGATTTGTTATAAAAGGAATAGGGACATTATCTATTCAGGTACATAGATAGGAAATTTATAACTTGAACCACTAGCTCCCACGATGCAAATAGAAGTTATTAACTCATCTTCTAAGTCTAATAAGAGAAAAGAACCTTCGAAGATGAACCAAACATATCTTTGCCATCTTAGTCTTGGTCACATTAACCTAAGCAGAATTCAAAGGTTGATAGCTGATGGACCTTTGGGTTCATTAGTGGTGGAGGATCTCCCAACCTACGAATCTTGCTTGGAGGGTAAGATGACCAAGAGGCCTTTCAAGGCCACGGGGTATAGAGCCAAAGATATGTTGGAAATGGTTCATTCTGATTCGTATGGTCCTATGTCTATCCTGGCAAGAGGTAGTTTTGAATATTTCATCTTTTTCATAGACAATTATTCATGATGACACTACGATCTGATCGTGGTGGCAGTACCTCTTGGGAGAGTTTAGGAATTACCTATCGGAGGTTGGGATTCAATTCCAATTGTGCACTGGCACATCCAGTGAGAATGATGTAGAAGAGCGAAGGAATAGGACTCTTATAGAGATGGTTAGATCGATGATGAGTTATTACGACTTGCAGACTGCTTACGGGATATGCTCTAGATCTGCGGTGTACATTACGAACTTGGTTCCATCTAAATCGGTGCCTTCTACTCCACAGAGTTGTGGAGGGCAGCCTAGTCTAAGACATATTCGGATATGGGAGAGTCCGGCACATGTCTTTGAAGGCGGATGATGGTAAGTTGGAACCTCGTGCAAGTGCGCTTGTTCATTGGCTATCCTAGATGAACGAAGGGTGGATTGTTTTATAGTCCTAGAGATCAGAGAGTGATCGTTAGCACGAACACTAGATTTCTAGAGGAAGACTATGTGATGAGCCACAAGCCCAAGAGTAAAATTGTTCTGGAGGAGTTAAAAGGGGAAGTCACTTCTTTAGTACCACCGGTACAAGAGGATATACCACATGTCACTGCACCGCGTGTCACAGAGGATACACAAGTGATGTCTCGTCGTAGTGGGAGGGTTGTGAGACAGCCTGATAGATTCATGTTCTTGGGAGAATCTTTCAATTTGGTCCCTGGCGAACATGAACCTGATCCTTGGACATATGACGAGGCAATCCAAGATAAAGATGCACTATCTTGGCAAAGTGCAATGAATACTGAGATTGAATCTATGGATTCAAGTCAGGTTTGAGAGCTCTTATGCATAGCAGCTCATATGGATTATGAGGTGTGGCAGATGGATGTCAAGACAGCTTTCCTTAATGAAAGTCTTGAGGAAAACATCTATATGGAGCAACCAGACGGATTCATTGCTAAGGGCAAAGAGCGTATTGTATGGAAGCTTAATTGGTCCGTTTATGGATTGAAAGCGAGCTTGGAACATCCGCTTTGATAAGGTAAATCTAGACTTATGGATTTATTCAAAGTTCGGATGGGTCTTGTGTATGAGATGTGCGTAGTGGTATTTTTGTACTATCGTAGATGACATTTTGGTGGTTGGCGACAACATCGAAATGTTATCGAGACGTAAAGTATGGTTGTCAAGCAGTTTTATATGAAGGACTTGGGAGAAGTGGGTCACAACCTTGGGATCTTGTTGTGCTTATCCCAAGCTTCATACATAGACACAATTTTGGATCATTTTAGCATGCGAACTCCAAGAAGGGTTTTCAACCTTTGGGCATGGAGTTCCTTTATCTAAGGAGATGTGTCCTAGATCATCGAGGAGATAGAGGAGATGAAAGCGGTTCCTTATGCTTGGCGATGGAAGCCTCATGTATGCGATGCTCTATGAGACGGATATCTGCTTTGCAGTGGGCATGGTCGTGGATATCGAGTAATCAGGCGAGGATATTGGTGCGGTAAAGCATATATTGTAGTGCACGAGAAGGACTAGGGATTATATGCTAGTTTCAGGCGGACCAATTACTCCTGTGGGTTACACATTCCGATTTCAATCGATAGGGATAACGATAAGTCTACCTCGGGTTTTGTGTTTACTTTGGGAGGTGGAGCCATTGTATGGAGAGTGTCAAGCAAAATCGTGGCGGACTCCACCATGGAAGCTGAGTATGTGGCAGCCTATGAGGCGGCCAAAGAAGCTGTATGACTCAGGAACTTCCTGATGGACTTGGATGTGATTCTTGGTTTGCCCAGAACTATCACAATTTATTGTGATAATAGTGGTGCAGTTGCAAACTCGAAGGAACCACGAGCCCATAAGGCTAGTAAACACATAGAGCGCAAGTACCACCTGATACGAGAAATCGTAAAGGAGGTAGAAGTTGTTGTCGCCAAGATTGCATCGGAGGATAACCTGGTAGATCCTTTCACTAAGGGCCTTCCGGCGAGAGCTTTTGATAGGCATGTGGAGGGAATGGGGATCAGATGTATGGCACTATGAGGACAGCATAGTCTTTTAGTATAAGTGGGAGATTGTAGGGATGTATAGTTAAAAGTCTATTTTTTGTATGAACATCTTTATTTTGAAATAAGAATCACATGATCATTGTTTGCATATTTTTATGGTTATGCAATATTGTCTAATACCTTACATTGTAGATAACATGGTGTGTGGTGTCACACGGGAGATCATGTTATCGGCTCCTTGTAAAGTATAAGTAAAGGCTCACAACCGAGATGACTTTGGGCAAACCATCGGAATGGTTGTAGTGTGATTTGGTATTGGTTTGTCTTGACCATAGAATCACACTAGTGCACTTTGTGTGTATTGAGCAGGACCGACACAGAGGTGATTCGATTTATTGCTGACTACATAATCGAATCGGACCTCAGATATTATTTAGTACATGCTCTTAATCCCGATATAATAACGGGCATATATACTTGGTACTCATCTCTTTGATTTACCAATGGGCGAGATTTATAGATTAAATCAATAGACTCGGTAAGTTGGGAGATGATATTATTTATATGGTGTGCCGTTGATTATAGGAGGAAACCGTGTCCTATATATTAGGATGATGATGTCCCCTTGAGGAGCTCATAAGGTTCATCATGTAAACCCTGCAGGTGGACTAGGTCCGGCATGATGAAAAGGTTGAGTGGTACTACTCAAGGAGTTAGATGTTGATTAATTAATGGTTAGTAAATTAATTAATCGACGGACATTCGAGATCTTAAACACGGGGAGAAAATGTACAAATAATATATGGAGCCCATATTATCATATGGGGGTTGGTGAGGTAGATCAATGATGGACCTTTAGTGGATTGGATCATCATTAGTGGATCGGACTTTATGTGGGCTTGATCCATGGGTGGCCAAGACCCAACTCCTCCTCATGGTCCCTAATGTAGCCCATTAACACCTCAAGATGCTTAGATCCAATGGATAGAAATAAAACACTAAGATCCATTGGTAGAGATTAAATCTCTAAGATCCGACGGTTGAGATTAAATCTCTAGATCCGACGGTTGAGATTAAATCCCTAGAACCAATGGAGGAGATTAATTCATGACTTATCCCTAACTCTATAAAAGGAGGGCATGGGAAGTGGTCGTGGATAACATCATTGAGAGGGAGCAAGGCTTGGGCGGCAAGAATAGGGCAATCCTAGTTGAGATAGGATTGGAATTAGGGTTAGGGTTTGGAAGCAAGGGTGGCACCAAATAAGGCAAGTTTTCCTTCTTCTTCCTTGCCTTGTGGCCAACGTCCAGCAGCTATTCCAGCCCTTCCCAGCCCTTGGCCAGCGCCCAAAACACTCCCCTCTCTTCTCCTTAGGTGGTGGAAACAAGATATAGGGTTTCCCTTGGTGTCTTGGTAGTTTTCCATCATCTTCTTCTCCTTCTAGTTGGCCGGCAGCAAGAACTTCTATAGTTCTTTGTTGGTTGAGTTTTTGAAGGAGAAACACATTGTTTCTCTTCTTCCTCTTGCTTGGGAAAAGCAAGGAAGGATGTTTTGCGATCTAGGAGCTTCGACTTTTGGTGGATCGTTGCCCACACGACGTCCAAAAGAAGGAGGGTCATACATTAGAAGACCAAGAGGTATAACTATTCTTCTATCTCTTTTATTCATTGCTTGTGTTTGTTTTTCAAAATATAAGCATGTTATATTTCTGTAAATAGGCTAAATAATACTTGGATCCCGAGTATAAACACAAAAACCGGCGATCCGGACATCGTCTATTCCGCGGCTACTCGTAGAATAGAGGATGGTCGCTTGAACAACTAGTTTGTTCAAGTGACCTCTCTAAACGAAGAGCACGACGATGACTTGGTTGCTTTGGGAATCCCTTTTGTCTAGGATTAAATTTTAATCCGGGGACATCGAAGGGATCACCATGGTCAAGCAACCGAGGCGAAGGGGAAGCGTTTCTCACTGGATCAACCCCAACAATTGGTATCGAGCCAAGGATTCCTTTGTGTGTTTAGGATTCGTTAATTTTAGGCACTTTTACATATATTATATGTGCCGGATAATAGTAGGATATGCGTAGTTTAACTCTTTGGGTGCAGGCATAAGATCCGACTATTATGGTCGTGTGTGTGTATGTGATTGTATGTGTGTAAATATTTATTTTGTTGAATCCTGAGGCTAGTATTTAGTTTTGTAAATTAAATACGGCATTGTTTAG
The DNA here is from genome assembly GCA_025175895.1 of Wurfbainia villosa. Lineage (NCBI taxonomy): Eukaryota > Viridiplantae > Streptophyta > Magnoliopsida > Zingiberales > Zingiberaceae > Wurfbainia > Wurfbainia villosa. The sequence goes on from CM046004.1 coordinate 52,164,022, forward strand.
GCTCTTTATTTTATTTTACTTTTGATCTAGATTTGTACACTCCTCGTGGAGTATAGGATCGATGGATGTAAATTAAAATAGGTTTTAGTCTCGGCTAGGAGGAGCTTGATTTAGAGGCGACGATGCGACGGGAGCCATATTGAAGACAAAGGCCATAATAGTTGGAAAATAATTTATTTTTCATATTTATTGCTTTTTGTTTGATATGCATGTCGTAGGAAAATTCCTCATTTTTAATTTACTAAGTGGGAGAGGGATATTTTAATTAATTCCCGCGGCCTCCATTACAATTTGACGTGTGATGCAACAAACTTGCGTGTTGGCTCTGAGTGCCTTCCTCCCTGCGGATGAGTTTGTTTGCGGATCACTAGGTCAAATAATGGTTATAGGAAATTATCTAGGAGCATGTGTACTTCCACAGCGGTAAGGCACATAATCCGAAATAATTCCCTTAGTATCGTGTAATGGTGCACACTTAGATGCAAATTAAAAGTATCCTCCCCATCGGAGTCACTGCTTTTATTTGTAGGGCCAAAGAGGAACCAACTATTAATTTTAATTAAAAGTATCCTCCCCATCTGAAGCGAAACGGATCAAAACGGAGGCTCCAGAAAAAGACACAACCAGGCCGTGTGAAAACACACGGTCGTGCCTTTTTTTTCCAGCTTATTTTTTATCCCTCATTTCAGCCTTTTTCCAGCCTTGCACATGGCCTGGCCGTGTGAAATTCACATGGTTGTGTGGCGGCGGCATAAATTCGATGAAATAGGGTTTTTCAAGTATTTATGGAAAGGCGGAGCCGTCTCTATATATAGGAAACTTGTCTAAGAGGCTAGGGATCACGAGGGAGCCACCCTAGGGCTCCCAAACCCTAGGGGGGAGGTACGACGGCTAGGACGACACACCGAAGCTCTAAAAAGCTTCGAAAACTCAGAACGGGGAGGAGGAACATCGCCGGAGGTCCACGCTTTGCACTTCAATGCTCGAGAGAAGACCACAAAAGAATTGTAATCCCTTATTCTTACGTTTTCATTCTGATGTATTCGAATATGTACATGCTTTGTGATTCCTTCTTCATATACATGGAGTAGTTCTTTCGATTCTAGGATTAGGGAGTAGCTTGTGTGCACATTACAATGTTGGTTCATGTTAAATTCTGCCTTTGAGTTTAATTTAGCAATTGGTAGTTGTTTTTACTATATCTATGCGTGTTTGGTTTTCTATCTGCTATGCTTAGGCGATATGAGGGGTGACAACCCTCGTATCTAAGATTTAGGAGATTTTATACAAGAAACCTAGGGGTAAACCTGATCTCCTGTAACCATGGTAGAAGGATGCGATGGAACTAGACACGGTTCATCGTAGGGATTGATTCGGCATCCTCGTACCGTCTATCTCATCCTTTTAGGCAGAGATAGCTCCCGGTAGATGCTGTGGCTCATCGGGAGAGTGTATGATGTCTCTTTCACAAAACCATAGCTAAACGTCTAGACAACGCCAATTGACAACATTGTATTGTTACACACAAGCGAAACCGAAGTCCTAGAATCACTTTTGAAGATCTCGGCGTGCTCCCTTCCTCCTCTGTGTGACACCATATAGAGTATAGTCCACCGACAACCCTCACAAGTCAAAATCTCTTAGAGTTTATGTCCGAATAATTTAAACCACTGAACATACCGATATTCGAATCCCAGTCCCTGCGGGATTAATAATCTTTTATTACTTGATAACATCCGTGCACTTGCAGGCGTTGAGCGTGAACACGCGCTTCGAGTCCTCGATGGCCTTCATTGCGAGATTTGAGGTTGCGATCGCGTGCATCAAGTTTTTGGCACTGTTGCCGGGGACTGTTGATTCGATATCGAAACAAAGCCTCTCCTATGCAGGGAAGGCCCAACTCATTGCATCAGTTTTGCAGGGGGTTGAGTGCTACTGGATGTCTATATTACCCCTGCCAAACGGAGTGATCGAGCGCATTCATAGTATGTGCCGGGCTTTCATGTGTACGAGTAAGAATCCCCCCATTGCGTGGTCTGCTATATGTGGGCCGAAGGAGGAAGGTGGTCTAGGCTTGAGGGACTTGAAGTCTTGGAACCTTGAACTGCTAGCAAAGGTCCTATGGCGTATACAGGACAAGCCAGACTCACTATGGATATGTTGGGTTCATCATCATTACCTCCGACAGTCCAATATTTGGGGGCAGACATTGAGGCACACAGATTCTCCACTTATGAAAAGGATCCTACACATCAGAGATAGTTTCATGGCTACTACACGGAGCCCCACTACAACATTGCACACTTTGGCTGCATGGTTCACCAGAGGGACAGGAGGAGTGGGGAGGGCATATGATCATTTCAGAGAGCACGGGCTGAAGAAAACATGGGTCGACTGTGATGGCAAGGATATTCACCAAGCCACGATTCACACTATGGCTGTTGGCAAATGGGAGGTTGCCCACCGAGAGATCGGCTGTAATTACATAGAGGATAGAAGATGTGCCTTTGTAGGTCGGAGGAGGAGACGCAGGATCATGTATTTTTCAGATGCTAAATCGTCAGACAGTTGTGGGGGCGGGTGAGGGGATGGCTACAGATGAGATCAGAGATGAGCACGTACAGACGAGCACTACGCATCTTCAGAATTCATTATCGGAGGGACTCAGTCTAGATGAGAGCACGACATCTGGCCCTAGGAGCGACGGTACACTATGTTTGGAGGGCTAGGAACGAGATCAGATTTGAGGATTCTCGGTTCGATGAGGAGAGGATATTTAAAAGGATACAGATACATGTATATAGAGCTTTTGATGTGTCCCATGTAGCTTGAAAAAAAACGTGTGCAAATTAGGGGATACGGGTGTAATAGTGCCCAGGGTACTATTCACCCAGGGCAGTTTAAAAAAAAACTGTACAGATTAGGGGATATGGGTGGAAATAGTGCCTTGGGTACTATTACCCCGGGCACTATTCACCCAGGGCAGTTTAAAAAAAATCACCCAGGGCACTATTCACCCTAGTTCAGCATATTTTTTAGGAAAATAATAATAATAATAATAATAATAATAATAATAATAATAAATAAAAAAATAAAAAAATCACCCAGGGCACTATTCACGTAGGTTTTGGAAAAAAAACGGACGCAGATTGGATTTGGAATGCCAGTTTGGATTATGGAATTTTGTGAAGCTAATTGGTGTACAGTTTACATTTTGTACATGATTGTTGTTTATGGTGAATAGATCCACCATAAAGATCTATCTAGTTCGCAGCAAACGGCTCGCGGTAAAGTCTTACCAAATCCGTTTTTTGCTGGGGCTTGGCCAATAAGCCTTTTGGGTGAATAGATCCACCGCAATGATCTATCTAGTCCACAACAAACGACTCGTGGTAAAAACACCGCAAACCGATTGTGGTAACTACTTGCTAAAAGTGGGTACACCGGCTAATCGGAGCGGAGTGCGCATAGGATGGAGGATGGGAGATCCCGGCGGGATGTTGATTGACTCATAGGATGATTGAGCTCTGGAGTATCCGCGATCGATTATACAGGGGTCGCATCAGGGTGGGGTGGCTCGGATACACGAGGAGAGGTTGGCACAGGATATGGTCACGCTTCCATCTTCCACAGCATGACGGAAGAAGGAGGACTGACCATTGCACACAGGAGGGTTTTGGTACAGAGAGTGTGATGGTATTCATGTGAGCACATGTACTTCCTACCTCAGACATCTACTCAGATCGGACACTTCATCGGATATGACATGTGTAGAGTCTGTGGATCATGTATGGTTGTGCTGTTTTGTTGATATATATTTTTTACCTTCATAAAAAAAATAGTGGGTAGTTGGATCAGACTTAGGCTAGATTTATTTTCTTGTTTTATTTTATTTTATTTTAGTTTTATTTCATTTTATATTTTTGCTATTCAATTTTCAATTTAGATTAATTACATCTTTCTTTCTTTCAGTTTTTAGTTTTTTTTTTAGTACTTCAGTGTAATATATATATATAAAGTAGACTCTTGCCAAGCCACCGCTATTCCTTTCCTTATTTTCCTGCATATAACAATGCATACTTTTACTCCTGATTATGATCAATTTAATGCTGTGAGTTTTGGTAACATTTATTGTGAGCATTGTGGTGAAACATGACATATCATAAACGATTGTCCTAATATATTTGAACCTTCACAATTTGAATGAGAAGATGTCAGCTACAATTACAACCAGTGGCCACAAGATGATTCCTATTTATATAGTTATGACCCTGGCTACTTAAACCCTCAATATTGTCCGCCTAAATCCCGACTTGAGCAGATGATGGAAGATTTCATTCAAACACAACAAGCGGCGAACGATGAATTCCGATGGCGACATTCACAGACAAAGACTTAATATTGTTTCCCAAGTGAGAATGAGTGCTATAAATTGCCATGTGAATTTTATCCAGAACCAAGTCCCCACTTAGAAGCCCCGCTAGATAAATTTACTAGGGAATGCGAGGAGCATAGCCGACAATTTGCGGAGATTATGCAACGAGATCTAGCAAGAGATGAAACCAAATGACTAGAAGGTGGCTTTGATGTCTGTATTACCCCTAATATGGCAGAGACTCACTTTGAGCGAATGGATGAGGAGGACGTAGATGACATAGGAAGTGAAGAAGGACAATTCATTCAATCACCACTGGAAGAAGAACTTGAGGATTATATAATTGATACTTTAATCGAGGACTGCATTGCTTCAATCAAAACACCTCCTAATCTCAAGGGTCTAGAAGAGCCTACCTTAACCCTCACCAAAACTTTAGCTACCAATGACGAAGTCCATTTAGTGATTTGTAATGATAAAATTTCATTTGACATAATAGAATCGGTTGATCAATCTTTTGGTGGGGATATTTGTGGTGACTTACATTATTCACGGCATATGGATGAAACATAATATTATGATCAAACTCTTGATGATTTGTTGAGGCTATGCTTGTTCAACCTCAAGCCAAGTAAAGCAGTGCCCAAGTATCTTGCCCCTCCACGAGTAAGATTTAAAAGATATAGTGATGGAGGACTAAAAGGCAGGAAGCGAAAGGTGAGAAAGCATCTGGCCCCTCCACAAGAAAGATTTAAGGGATATAGCGATGGAGGACCAACAAGCAAGAGGCATAAAGTGAGCAAGTACCTTGCTCCCCCACGAGCAAGATTCAAATGCTTCAAATGAAACGTAGGAATAAGGTCGAGCTAAAAGACCTTAAACAAAGCGCTTCTTGAGAGGCAACCCAAGTTTAGATTTTGTGTTTATTTCTTATTAGTTGGTTTCATTCGTTTGTTTTGAACTTTGATTTATATTCATTTAGCGTGTTGCATTTGAATTAGGACTAGAAAGAACTTGCTAGGTAGAAACAAAAATCATTTTGAACCTACACGACTGAGCGTGTAAGGAGAATTCAGACCATTGTGCACCATGAGAGAGAAACGGGGGGTACACGGCGTGGCCGTGTTTTCACATGGTCGTGTCCCACATTCTAGCAGCGCACACAGCCTGGCCGTGTGTTTTCACACGGGCGTGTTATGCAAGGAATAAAGGATGTCACACCGTGCATTTTCCCCCTTTACATCACTCTCCCTCCAGTCCATACATACATAGGAGCCCACCTAGTCCACGTCGACATGAGCCTGCACCCGCACCACCACCTTTTTCTACTTTTGAGTAGGATGCAGGTACATCTGCCTATGATTTTTTCATAGTTTCGATCGTGCCTCGACGACATATACGCCGAGCAGCAGACGCAGAGGCAGCGATGGGAGGAATAGAGCGTTTACACACGGGTAGAGTTTCAGGGTTTCCATGAACACTTCTAGTAGGCCGAGGAGTTTTACGATGAGGCTCGTATCTACTTCCAAGCAGAGGCTGCCTGTCGCCAGGATGAGGCCACCCATCGCCAGGAGTTTCTATAGCACATACGTGCCCAGCAGGCACAATGGGCCCGGGAGAAGGAGCATAGAGCAGTCGCTGCATCCACCATCTCTCAGATCGACCACATGTACATGTGGCATCAGCGGCTCAGCACCAGATTCTCCTTGGATCCTGAGATGCCAAGGCTACTAGACTTTCCATCTCGTCCACCATATTAGAGGTTTGCTTCGCTTAAGTCTGGGGGGGACCCCAAGTTTTGATTTATCTTGTTTCTAGCAGTAGTTTCTTTCCTAATATTTGCATTTTAGTTAGCATTCATTTGTTCATGCATAGGTTGTTTAGTTTATTTCAGCACTTAGTTTTTGCTATCTATAAGCTGCCTCAGTAGTATTTTTTAAAGTTTTCTTCCTGAGTTGTCTCCATGGGTAGCTTATCTTCATTTACCTCATGGTATTTTATTTTATTGGCTCTGAATGAATGTTTTAAACTTACCCTGGTTAGCTTCTATTTTACACATACACAAGACAAACTTTCTGAAAGGGAGAGTTTTGTACATACCTAGTTATGATTCATCTCAGTAGTCTAGTACTTTGGAATCCATAGGTGACCCTAAGTTTAGTATTTTAATTACTGGAGATACTCGGATTGTGTAAGCCCATTCGGAAAAATCAAAATCCCCATGAGTAGAAAAAATAAAAGAGAAAAAGTGAGAGATAGAAAATAAAATATTGAAAATGATATTATGTGGGATAAAAAAATAGTTGTCGTGGATGGAAATGGTTAGGTGCCCCCATTGAGACCGAGTTAGGTTACTGGGGAAACACCTACCAATTTCTTTCAATACCGAGCACGCCTTTGAGACTTTGTACTAGATCTAGGGAACGACCCTCGCTTTGGGCAGGTAAGTGTCTAAAAGTCGGAGACCTTAGGAAAGCTATAGGATGATGACTTAACTTATCATGGAATGAGTATCCCCTAAGAAGATTCGCTTGGCACGAGCACTAGGAGCTAACTTAGTGAATTTTTAGAGCATATCTATTTTTCTTTGATTGATAATACCACTTGATAAATCTAGTTAACATGCTAAGTATGGAACAATGCTTTTTAAATTTCATGGCACTGAGGTTTGCTTGAGGATAAGCAAAGGATTAAGTCTAGTGGAATTGATGTGAGCAAAACATATAGGGTTTTAGGAGTACTTTTCGCTCACATCTCATTGCATTTTATGTTTGTTTCATGCATATTTTACTTTGTTTTGCATGCATTTCCTATTTTCTAGTTCGGATATCTACTTTTGTTAATTTATGTGTTGGATGGCATTTTTGGAGCAAAAATGGAGCAATTTGTGAAGCATGGACCTTAAGGAACATGCACTGGCCATGTCCAAAGACTTGGGCATGTTTCCGAAGTGAAACGGATCAAAACGGAAGCTCTAGGAAAAGAAACGGCTAGGCCATGTGAAAACACATGGTCGTGCCTTTTTTTTCTAGCTTATTTTTCATCCCAGATTTCAGCCATTTTCCAGCGTTGTACAAGGCTTGGCTGTGTGAAATTCACACGGCCGTGTGGCGGCGCCGCAAATTCGATGAAATAGGGTTTTTCAAGCATTTATGGAAAGTCAGAGCCGCCTCTATATATAGGAAACTTGACTAATAGGCTAGGGATCACGAGGGGGCCACCCTAGGGCTCCCAAACCCTAGGGGGGAGGCACGACGGCTAGGACGGGACACCGAAGCCCTAAAAAGCTTCGGGAACTCACAATGGGGAGGAGGAACGCCACCGGAGGTCCACGCCTTGCACTTCAACGCCGGAGAGAAGACCAAGAAAGCATTGTAATCCATTGTTCCTACGTTTTCATTCTGATGTATTCGAACATGTACATGCTTTGTGATTCCTCCTTCATATATATGGAGTAGTTCTTTCGATTCTAGGATTAGGGAGTAGCTTGTGTGCACATTACAATGTTGGTTAATGTTAAATTCTGCCTTTGAGTTTAATTTGGCAATTGGTAGTTGTTTTTACTATATCTATGCATGTTTGGTTTTCTACCTGCTATGCTTAGCTGATGTGAGGGGTGACAACCCTCGTATCTAAGATTTAGTAGATTTTATACAAGGAACCTAGGGGTAAACCTGATCTCGTGTAATCGTGGTAGAAGGATGTGATGGAACTAGACACGGTTCATCGTAGGGATTGATTTGGCATCCTCGTACCGTCTATCTCGTCCTTTTAGGTGGAGATAGCTCCCGGTAGATACGGTGGCTCATCGGGAGAGTGTATGATGTCCCTTCCACAAAATCATAGCTAAACGTCTAGACAATGCTAATTGACAACATTGTTTCGTGACACACAAGCGAAACCGAAGTCCTAGAATCACTTTTGAAGACCTCGGCATGCTCTCTTCCTCCTCTGTGTGACACCGTATAGAGTATAGTCCACTAACATCCCTCACAAGTCAATACCTCTTAGATTTTACGTCCGAACAATTTAAACCACTGAACATACCGATATTCGAATCCCAGACCCTGTGGGATCGATAATCTTTTATTACTTGATGACATACATGCACTTGCAGGCATTGAGTGCGAGCGCGCATTTCATGTCCTCGACGACCTCCATCGCGAGATTTGAGGTCACGATCGCATGCTTCAATAAACTTTGGGAACCTTTTGTTAATAAATGATGGGTGCCTCAACCCTTCTTTTATAGCTTTTCCAAACCCTAGCACATTCAAATCTATATTTGTATCCAGGATAAAACCTTATCCTTAAATTTTATCCTTGAGGTGACACTTGGTCCATCTTGCACACATCCATCGACTGATCCCATTGGCAGTCGACTGTCCCAATTAACTACTGAAACCTCCAATCGACTGCTACACTTGAGAATCCAACCTGACACCTGCAACATAAGTTTAGCACAAAAAATGCATAATGACGTGTAGTGTGACAGTCCTAGACTGTCCAATCTCGACTTCGGCCTTCCTCTAGAAACTTTAGTTGGATCGTCTCCTACGGTTGTCCCCGTATTGAGGACACGACCTGTCCTCTCCACACATAATTCTTACCTTGCTTACCTTTGGTCCTTCTGACCTGTTGCTTAGCTTTCGGTCACTTGACCACCGAGGTTTCTCGTTCTGAGATTCTCCTGGTGTCGTTGACCTTAGCAAAGTCTAATACATTACCTGCACACTTAGCATAGCATATGAGATAACAAAATAGCTTAACTTTGATTCTTTGTCATTATCAAAACCCTAGGTTCGATTATCTGGTGCCGCTACACCAACATTTTATACCTTTTATTGAGATAGTCATCCACTATTGTTTTACATATGTTTAATATATAATATGTTGGTTGCGGCTAAATGGCCTTGTATCGATGATAACTTATATTATCACAAAAGGGTGTCGTCCGATGGCCGGACAGAGTATACCTTCGAGGTGTGACAATTTTATTGGTATCAGAGACATGGTTGTGATGTCGTGCATTGATGTTTTTCATCGGGTTTTGGACCTCGGGAGTCATTTTGTTCGGTTTTGGTTTTATGAGATGGGATTGACAGCGGAATAAGCTCCGAGCAACAGGAAGCAAGAATTCTTAATTCATCATTCCTTCTGGTTAGATTTTTATTTGAATTGTTTAGCAGGTATTGATGAACTATGTTATGGCACATGTTCAAACTCATGGTAAGAATCGTCCACCAAAATGATCTGCCAAAGTTGTGGGACCTAAGACTGCTGCGGGTGAACTTGTTAGTCAAGAACGGGCTCGTTGTTCCCCTATTGAAGGTCCGGAATCTCAAAATCCAGATATACCACCAACTATGTTGGTACCTACGGATTCCAGTTGGGTAAAAGATAAAGCTCGTATACCTGTATTGGCATGTTTGATCAAGGATTGATTCACTCTATTATGTGGGGAGTCTGATCTATGGATTGCTTGTGCTTGGTTGGATAACTTGGAAGACACTTTTGAGTACATGAGTTGTACTGATAAGGAAAAAGTAGGCTTAGCTACGTATCACCTCCAAGATCAGGCAGTTACCTGGTGGAAGATGCAGAAAACCATATTAGGAGAGCGTGAGATTTCATGGTCAGCTTTTCTAGATACTTTTGAGAGGGAGTATTTCCCTTTTTCATTTTCTATGGCTCGTCGTCAAGAGTTCTTGAGTCTTAAGCAAGGCGACTGATCTGTTATGGAGTATAATGCAGAATTTACAAAACTCGTGGAGTTCTTCCCTCATTTGGTGGCTCTAGATGGAGATCGAATGTTTAAGTTCATTCAGGATCTTGTTGTATATATTCGAATCAGAATGTTTGGATCATCTATTAATTCCTACAAGGAGGCATTTGATCTGGCTATTTTTATTGAGATGACTACTCAACACGTTGCACAAGAGAAGGAGGTGATGTGAGCAAAACATATAGGGTTTTAGGAGTAGTTTTCGCTCACATCTCATTACGTTTTATGTTAGTTTTCATGCATATGTCACTCTATTTTGCACGCATTTCCTATTTTCTAGTTCGGAGATCTGCTCTTTGTACTTTTGTGTGCAGGTTAGCATTTTGGGTGAAAAAGGTGCACTTTTGGAGCAAAAGAAGGACATTTTGCAGCAAGACACAAAGTGGGACACGGGCAGGGCGTGTGGCTACACATGGTCGTGTCCAATGGGCGAGATCAGCCACCCCAGGGGCACACACGACCGTGTGGTGGCCCACCAGATTTGCATGACTAGGGCTTTTTCTGGATTTTGCAGCGTTCCAAGGTGATGTCTATATAAGGATGGCTCCGCCTAAACCCTAGGAAGGAGGCATGATGGCTAGGACGACACACCAAAGCCCTAAAAAGATTCGGGAACTCCCAACAGGGAGGAGGAACACCACCAGAGGTCCACGCTTTGCACTTCAACGCCGGAGAGAAGACCACGAAAGAATTATAATCCATTGTTCCTGTGTTTTATTTCTGATGTATTCGGACATGTACATGCTTTGTGATTCCTTCTTTATATACATGGAGTAGTTCCTTCGATTATAGGATTAGGGAGTAGCTTGTGTGCACATTACATGTTGGTTCATGTTAAATTCTGTCTTTGAGTTTAATTTGGCAATTGGAAGTTGTTTAAACTATATCTATGTGTGTTTGGTTTTCTACCTGCTGTGCTTAGGCGATACAAGGGGTGACAACCCTCGTATCTAAGATTTAGGGGATTTTATACAAGGAACCTAGGGGTAAACCTGATCTCCTGTAACCGTGGGTAGAAGGATGTGATGGAACCAGAAACAGTTCATCATAGGGATTTATTCGGCATCCTCGTACCGTCTATCCAGTCCTTTTAAGGCGGAGATAGCTTCCGATAGATGCGGTGGCTCATCGGGAGAGTGTATGATGTCCCTTTCACAAAACCATAGCTAAACGTCTAGACAATGCTAGTTGACAGTATTGTTTTGCGACACACAAGCGAAACCGAAGTCCTAGAATCACCTTTGAAGACCCCGGCACGCTCCCTTCTTTCTCCGTGTGACACCGTATAGAGTATAGTCCACCGACAACCTTCACAAATCGAAACCTCTTAGAGTTTACTTCCGAACAATTTCAACCACTGAACATATCGATATTTGAATCCTAGTCCCTGTGGAATCGATAATATTTTATTACTTGATGACATCCATGCGCTTACGGGAGTTGAGCGTGAGCGCGCACTTCGAGTCCTTGACGGCCTCCGTCATGAGATTTGAGGTCGCGTTCGCGTGCATCATGTTTTTGGGGCCGTTGCCGGGGACTGATCGATTCGATATCGAACCGAACAGTCAAAAATTGAATCGGACTTAGGATTAGATTTATTTACTTGCTTTATTTTCTTTCTAGTTTTCTTTTTTTACTTTAGTTTTATATATTCCATATTTAGATTTAGTTTTTAATTTTTATTTCCTTTTTGCATCCTTGATTTTGTTAGCTGGATTTTCTTATTTCCTTTTTCTTGGTATTAGGTAAATACTCTTAACTTTTCTCCTTAACTAAATCTTTGGTTTCACCCTCCAAGTCCTCTTTTCATATGTTCTATTAAGCATATCTCATCAAAGAACGTTGAAATGTTGACACAACCCGCTCGACCCTTGAAAGATTACATAGCGCCTAGACGAAAAGCCTGGAATTCCTGCATTGTTATTCCTCAAATTCATGCCACAAGCTGGGAAATAAACCCTGCATTAATTGCTCTTATTCAAGAAAAGTAGTTTGGAGGGGCTCAGATTGAGGAACCCTATCTGCACCTTGAAGAATTTTTTGCATACTGTGGCACAGTGCAATATGAAGGAGTCCTAGTAGATGCCATTAAGCTCATTATGTTCCCATTTTCACTTAAAGGAGGGGCTAAGCAATAGATACACGCACTACCCGCAGAAAGTATAATTACATGGGAACAAATGGAAGACACTTTCCTAAGTAAATTCCCCCCCCCCCCCCCCACAAAACAGCGTACCTTATGGATAAAATCCTTTCATTTGAGCAAGGGCGAGAGGAGACTCTGATCAAGGCATTGAAGAGGCTACAGGACCTAGTTGTTTGCTGCCCACACCATGGATTACATGATTGGTTACTCCTCCATGTTTTTTATTTCGGGATAACTAACGCGTCGAAAGAACTCTTGGACACAGCCATGGGGGACATGTTGATGAAAAGAAGCACGGACGATGCATATCGCATTATAGAGACAGTGGTAGGGACTCTCAAAATATGGGCCAACAACGAGCAACACTTTTAGGAGACTTTTCCGATAAAGGGGATAGAACACACTGAAGTAGTCTACCAGGTACAGGAGGAGGATAAAGAGAGAGAGTACCTGGTGGAAGAAGAGGAAGAATCGGGGCAGATGGCAGAAGAGAAACGCACAGGGCTTGAGATGAAGCCACTTCCCCCTAGTCTAAAGTATGAATTTTTAGGGCCACTTGCATCCCATCCGGTGATTATAAACACCAATTTGAGTGAGGAAGAGGCAAGGAAGTTGTTGGGGGTGCTTAGGATGTATAAAAAAGTGCTGGGCTATACCATCGATGACATAAAAGGGATAAGCCTGTCTCTGTGCATGCATAGGATAATACTTGAGGACGGGTGTAAGTCAACCGTGGAGCGCCAAAGGCAACTTAACCCTCATTTGCAGGAGGTAGTGAAAAAGGAAGTGCTTAAACTCTTGGATGCCAGAATAATTTACCCTATTTTAGATAGTGAGTGGGTGAGTCTAGTGCACGTAGTCCCAAAGAAAGGCAGCACTACGGTGGTCAAAAATGAGGAGAATGAGCTAATCCCTGTTCGAACGGTAACTGGGTGGAGAATGTGTATAGATTACCGTAAATTAAACAAAGCAACAAAAAAGGATCATTTTCCACTTCCATTTATCGACCAGATGTTGGAACGCCTGGCTAAACATTCCTATTTTTGCTACCTTGATGGGTACTCAGGGTTTTTCCAAATCTCAATCCACCCTAAAGACCAAGAGAAGACCACCTTCACCAACCCCTATGGAACCTTCACGTACAGACGAATGCCCTTTGGCCTATGTAATGCCCCGGCTACCTTCCAACGTTGTATGATGGCTATCTTCTCGGACATGATCGAACAAATTATGGAAGTATTCATGGATGATTTTTCAGTCTATGGAACAAATTTCGATGCATGTTTAAAGAATTTAGAAAGGGTTTTGCAAAGGTGTGAGGAGAATAGCTTGATTCTGAACTGGGAAAAATGTCACTTCATGGTAACTGAAGGAATAGTTCTAAGGCATAAGATATCAGGGAACGGTATTGAAGTAGACAAGGCAAAGGTCGAAGTAATAGAAAAATTGCCGCCATGCAGGGATGTAAGGGGGTTCGGAGCTTTCTTGGGCATGCGGGTTTCTATAGAAGGTTTATAAAGAACTTTTCTCAGATAACTAAACCTCTTATGAATCTGCTAGCTAAAGACACAGAATTTATTTTTGACCAGAAATGTTTAGTAGCATTTGAGGAAATAAAGGAAGCCTTAGTGACATCTCCGATAATTCAGCCGCCTGACTGGAGCCTACCATTCGAAGTCATGTGTGATGCTAGTGACTATGCAGTGGGGGCAGTATTAGGGCAACGGAAGGAGAAAAAACTATACGCCATTCACTATGCCAGTAAGACACTGAACGAGGAACAAATCAATTATGCCACGACTGAGAAGGAATTACTAGCAGTAGTATTTGCATTCGACAAGTTTAGACAATACTTGGTAGGGTCAAAGGTAGTGGTATACACCGACCATACTACAGTTCGTTACTTGCTAAGTAAGAAGGATGCTAAACCCTGCCTTATTCGCTGGATTTATTACTTCAGGAATTTGATATAGAAATCAGGGATAAAAAGGTGATGGACAACGTCGTCGCGGACCACTTATCGTGCATGCCCATAGATTGCAGGATAGGAGAAGGAGACAGTACCAAAATAGACGATGCTCTGCGGGATGATACCCTCATGGCTATTAAGGTCACCACCCCCTGGTATGAAGATTTGGTGAATTTTCTTGCGGGAAGTGTGATACCATAAGAATTCACGACCCAACAAAGGAAAATATTCTTTTCAGAGGTTCGACAATACGTGTGGGATGACCCCTTCCTATTCAGGAAGTGTGCAGACAACGTATAACGAAGGTGCGTGCCAGAAGAGGAAGTAGAGAGCATCCTCTTTCACTGTCATTCTTCTGCATATGGGGGACATGTCGGGATTGCAAAAATGGCCGCGAAGGTGCTTCATTCAGGATTCTACTGGCCTAGCCTATTTAGGGACACGTGCAACTATGTAGTTTCGCGATGGTTGAATGGGAAATATAGGGAGGATACATGAGATGCCGACAAGCACCATATTAGAGATAGAACTCTTTGATGTATGGGGAGTAGATTTCATGGGGCCCTTTCCCATTTTCGATGGAAACAAATACATCCTGGTCGCCATAGACTACGTCTCCAAATGGGTGGTGGCCGTGGTGTAGCCCCATTGTGATGCTAGGATTGTAATAAAAATGTTCAAACAAATATATTCCCTAGATTCGGAGTTCCTCGAGTAGTAATTAGTGATGGAGGATCCCACTTCATTGAACAATAGTTCAAAAAATTGTTACATAAGTATGGGGTGATCCACAAAGTCTCAACAACCTACCACCCACAAACTAGTGGACAGGTGGATATTTCAAATCGGGAAATCAAAAGTATCCTAGAAAAAATAGTAGTGGCATCACGGAAAGATTTGTCACCAAAACTGGATGATGCTCTCTGGGTTTACCGCACAGCTTATAAGACCCCGATAGGCATGACCCCGTTCCATTTAGTCTATGGAAAGCCTTGCCATCTACCCATTGAGTTAGAACACAAGGCTTTCTAGGCCATCAAGAAGCTCAACTTGGACTACTACGTGGCAGGAGGAAAAAGGAAACTGCAATTATGCGAGTTGGATGAAATTCGAAGAGATGCATATGAACATGCTAAGGCATATAAGGAAAGAACTAGGAAATGGCATGACCAACACATCCTGAGAAGGGAGTTTAAGGAAGGAGACTTAGTTCTCTTATATAACTCCAGGTTGAAACTCTTTCCAGGAAAACTAAAATCAAGGTGTTCAGGACTGTTTCGGGTAAAAAGGGTATATCCATATGAGGCGGTGGACATATAGAGTAGGGAATCAGGGGAGATCAAGGTAAATGGACAACGATTAAAGAAGTATCTAGGGGAGCCCCCAGATTCCGATACGGATGAATGGAGGTTCACTGAACCTCCAGAGCCAAGTTGATAGTGGAGTGTAGTCGAGTTAAACGACCTTAAACAAAGCACTTCTTGGGAGGTAACCCATGTTTTGTTTTAGATTTCCCTTTGATTGTATTGCATGCATTTATTTAATTTTAGTTTTGATTTCCATCCCATTTAGAGTTAGGACTAGAAAAGAACTTTGCTAGGCAAACATAAAATCCATATTAACCTACACGGCGAAGTGTATGAAGAAATTCGGACCATAATGCAAAACGGGGAGAAAAATGGGGGCATACGGCCTGGCCGTGTGTTTTCCCACGGCCGTGCCCGATTGACTCGAGGCGCACATGGCATGGCCGTGTGTTTTCACACGGTCATGTCGTACAAGGTTAAAAAGGGATGAACTGTGTGTTTTCACTCCATTTGCGCCGTGTGCTTCGAGTGCTCTTGCCCTAGCCATGTGGTTTCGTCTTCCCCATCATCTAGAAGCACTTCTAACCTCAAAGGAAGCCAAAAGAAGCAAGGATGAGGAGGACCAAGCATGTAGCACCTCGATCCAGTGCTTCAGAGCGATAAACAAGGAGAGTCGATGCCCCTCAAGCTCCAGAGGAGGGTAATGCCCTACCCACTCTTCTGTTTTGCAATAATGAACATAGAGATAGATATAATATGCTTTCTACTCGTAAACTCACTGCTACTAGGTACTTAGATGAAGATTTGCTAGAGTCTTTATAGTTGTTGGGTGATATTCAAGCCCTATTTGCAAAAATGGAGTGGGAAGAGATGATGGGAATAAGGCACCCAACCTACCCTAGGATAGTTCTAGAATTTTTGAGTTCCTTAGAGGCAGAAATTTTAACGGGTAGAGAGAGTGAAGAGGGTAGGATAACTTTTAGGATTTTAACATTGAGCATGAATGGACCCTTCACCAATGGAATTCATGCTTTGTCTTGCCGAGTGGGGGAGAGAGAAGAATCCATATTGGGTTCAACGCTCGGGCATTTTGGACCAAGTTGACGAGGGAGGCCTTCTAGGGCCAAAGCGTCGCGCCTCCAAAATCTCGTCTTTCGATACCTCCATCGCATCATGGCCAATACTATATTTGGTCATTGGGAGAGTGACGGTGTAGTTAGAGCTAGCGAGCTACTTTGCCTATGGGACATGCTACAAGAAAGGAGTAGCATCTATGTAGGGTCTCACTTCATTAGACACTTAGTGAAGATGGGCAAAGCAGCACGAGGAGAGATTAATGTGGGGGGCCTACTTACCCACATTTGCCATAGGATGGGGTATGATTACACTACATTAGAGAGTATAGAGGGGAGCCCTATGATCGACCTAGGAGTGTGCACGGCCATGAAGATGATTGTTAGTGAAGGGCACTCCTTATGCTTTGTAAGGAAAAATCTGATGGCCCTTAGGCTCCCCAACCCTGATCGTACCACCATCACTACACACGCCAACTAGCGCTTGGACCTGATAGTGGAGTCCCCTCCACATGAGGGACCACCCACATCGACACCCATCTCTCCCCCTTTACATCACTCTCCCTCCAGTCCACACATGCATAGGAGCCCCCCTAGTCCACGCTGACATGAGTCTACACCTGCACCACCATATTTTTCCACCTTTGAGCAAGATGGAAGTACGTCGACCTATGATTTCTCGGAGTTTTGATCGTGCCTCGATGACATATACACCGAGCAGCAGATGCAGAGGCAGCGATAGAAGGAGCAAAGCGCCTACACGCAAGCGAAGTTCAAGGGCTTCCGGGAGCACTTCCAGCGGGCTGAGGAGTTCTATTACGAGGCCTGCATATACTTCCATAAGGAGCCTGCTCATCGCCAGGATTAGGTCGCTTACCGCCAGAAGATGTGCCAACACATGCATGTCCAGCATGCATAGTGGGCAAGCGAGGAGGAGCACCGAGCAGCCATTGCATCCACCATCTCCTAGATCGACCACATGTACATGTGGCATTAGTGGCTCAAAAGCAGGTTCTCCTAGGATCCTGAGATGCCGAGGCTCCTAGACTTTCCATCTTGTCCACCATACTAGAGGTATATTTTCGATTAAGTCTGGGGGACCCTAAAGTTTATTTTGTTTGTTTTCTAGCAGTAGTTTCTTTTTTGGTATTTTCATTCATTTATTCATGCATGGGTTGTTGAGTTTCTTTCAGTACATAATTTTTGTTATCTATAAAGCTGCCTCAGTAGTATTTTTAAAAGTTGCTTACATGAGTTGTTCACATCGATAGTTTAACTTCATTTATCTCATGGTATTTTATTTTATTCGCTCTAATGAATGTTCTAGACTTACAATGGTTAGCTTTTATTTTTACACCTACACATGTCGAACATTCTGAAAGGGAGAATTTAGTACATACCTAGTTAGGATTCATCTTAGTAGTCTAGTACTTTGGAATCCATAGGTGACTCTAGATTTAGCATTTTAGTTACTGGAGATGCTCAGATTGTGTAAGCTCATTTGGAAAAATCAAAATCCCAGTGAGAAGAAAAAAAAAGAGAGAGAAAGAGAAAAAGATGAAAAAGAAAACAAACAAAAAAAAAGAAAAAAAAGGGGAGAGAGAGAGAGAATATTATGAGGGATAAAAAAATAGTTGTTGTGGGTGGAAATGGCTAGGTGTCCCTTTAAGACCGAGTTAGGTTACTAGAGAAACACCTACCAATTTCTCTCAATACCGAGCACGCCTTTGAGACTTTATGGTAGATCTAGGGAACGACCCTCGCTTTGGGCAGGTAAGTGCCTAAGAGTCGAAAACCTTAGGAAAGCTATGGGATGATGACTTAACTCACCATGGAACGGGCATCCCCTAAGAATGATTCGCTTAGCACGAGCATGAGGAGCTAACTTAGAGAATTTCTAGAACATATTTATTTTGCTTTGATTGTAAATACCACTTGATAAATTTAGTTAACATGCTAAGTATAAAACAATGTCTTTTTAAATTTCATGGCACTGTGGTTTGCTTGAGGACAAGCAATGATTTAAGTCTGGGGGAAGTGATGTGAGCAAAACATATAGGGTTTTAGGAGTAGTTTTCGCTCACATCTCATTACATTTTATGTTAGTTTTCATGCATATGTCACTCTATTTTGCACACATTTCCTATTTTCTGGTTCGAAGGTCTGCTCTTTGTACTTTTGTGTGCAGGTTAGCATTTCGGGTGAAAAAGGCACACTTTTGGAGGAAAAGAAGAACATTTTGCAGCTAGACGCAGAGTGGGATATGGCCAGGGCTTTTGGCTACACACAGCCGTGTCCAATGGGCGAGATCAGCCACCCCAGGGCCGCACATGACCTAGCCGTGTGGAAACACATGACCGTGTGATGGCCCGCCAGATTTGCATGACTAGGGCTTTTTCCGGATTTTACAGTGGTCCGAGGTGATTTCTATATAAGGATGGCTCCGACCAAACCTTAGGGAGGAGGCACGATGGCTAGGACAGCACACCGAAACCCTAAAAAGCTTCGGGAACTCCCAATGGGGAGGAGGAACGCCGCCAGAGGTCCACACTTTGTACTTCAACGTCGGAGAGAAGACCACAAAAGCATTGTAATCCCTTGTTCTTGTGTTTTATTTATGATGTATTCGAACATGTACATGCTTTGTGATTCCACCTTTATATACATGGAGTAGTTCCTTCGATTCTAGGACTATGGAGTAGCTTGTGTGCACATTACATGTTGGTTTATGTTAAATTCTGTCTTTGAGCTTAATTTGGCAATTGGAAGTTGTTTAAACTATATCTATGTGTGTTTAGTTTTCTACCTGTTGTGGTTAGGCGATACGACGGGTGACAACCTTCGTATCTAAGGTTTAGGGAATTTTATAAAAGCAACCTAGGGGTAAACCTGATCTCCTATAACCGTGGGTAGAAGGATGCGATAGAACCAGAAACGATTAATCATAGGGATTGATTCGGCATCCTCGTACCTTCTATCCCGTCCTTTTAAGGCGGAGATAGCTCTCGGTAGATGCGGTGACTCATCGGGAGAGTGTATGATGTCCCTTCTACAAAACCATAGCTAAACGTCTAGACACCGCTAGTTGACAACATTGTTTTGTGACACACAAGCGAAATCGAAGTCCTAGAATCACCTTTGAAGATCCCGGCATGCTCCCTTCTTCCTCCGCGTGACACCATATAGAGTATAGTCCACCGCCAGCCCTCACAAATCGAAACCTCTTAGAGTTTACTTCCAAACAATTTCAACCACTGAACATATCGATATTCGAATCCCAGTCCCTGTGAGATCGATAATCTTTTATTACTTGATGATATCCATGCACTTGTGAGCGTTCAACGCGAGCGCGCGCTTCGAGTCCTCGACGGCCTCCATCGCGAGATTTGAGGTCGCATTCGCGTACATCAGGAGGTTGAGAAACAAATGTCATATGGTAAACAATGGAAACAGAATTCATCAAATAACGCTCAGAAGAGGCATGATCGAAATGTAGCTACTCGGAGCTCCGCAAGTTGGTCTCGTCTCATCCCATTCCCAATGGTTATGCATTTCAGATATTCTATGTTTTGTATTTGTACTTTAGTATATTTGGTGAACCATGTTGTTGGACTTGTGTTGGGATTGCTTTTACCTTCCGAAATTCTTTACAGTATTTCTAATACATTTTGGTCAGTCATATTGGTATGCATAATATTGAGTTTTATACCTTTTATTGACATAGTCTTCCACTACTATTTTACATATGTTTAATATATAATGTGTTGGTTGCAGCTAAATGGCCTTGTATTGACAGTAACTTATATTGTCACAAGTGTTGGGTTTCCGGCACCGCGGTGTGTGTGTGTTCGATCATGTTTCGTAAACATGAGCACAGCGGAAGCAATTAAAAATAATAAATATATATTTATTACAACACACACAACACACGCATGCATATTACAACAAGTGTAGACATAACCGTAAATTAAAATTAGCAATAAAAGGAAATTAAACTACGTTATACCTTTCGTATGACGTGTAGCAGCAACGACATCAACCGGAACGATCCTCGTAAGAATCGTCTCTATCCGTATCCACGCCGAGCTCCTCGGGATGACTTCGCTAAGTCACGAGCTTCGTCTTCGTACGGGTTACTAGCCTCGTGTTGAAGACGACGTGATCGAGAGATGATCACGATCCGAATCCAAATTCGGATCCTCAAACGAGTTGTCAAAACTCGCTTCTCCGGAGAGGTATTCGTCAACCAATTGACGAATCCTTCGTCCCCCACCTCAGAGGATTACCGGAGATCAAATCCCCGATAAGTTAGCCGCTGTCGGAGCACTAACCGTCGTCCAAACGACGGTCCGACTAGAGGAGGAGAAGCTGTCCAGAAAACTGGACAGCTTGGTGGAGGAGTAGGCGCCGGCCAAAACAAGGAGAGAAAAATCTCACCTTGATGCCGAACCTATAGGAGATCACCGGAGGGTCGCCGGAGGTTCACCGGCTGGAGCTTGGACGCCGACAAGGGTCTTGGACGGCGGCACAAAGCTGGGCGGCGGCAGCTTGTAGTTGGGCGCCGAAATCACCAAGGGTGGGCGGCAACTAGGTTGGGCGGCCAAAATAGATTAGGGTTTTGGATTAGGGTTTAAGCCCTATTTTATAGAGAACTAATTCTCTTAATGGTTAATGGATCATATCCATAAAGCCCGTTAACCAGCTCCATTAAGATAAGTTAAAATAAACCAAACCATGATGGTTTATTTTAAGTTAAAACGAACCGAACCAACTTTTGGTTCATTCGTTTAAAATAAACCAAACCCTTTGGTTTATTCTCATCCATTGGATTAGAACCAAACCATTTTGATCCATCCATTATGTCTTCATAAGACACGGCCCATCCACGCTTCCATTGCGACTGAAACAATTTCATGCTCGCTTTATGTTTGGTCCAACCAAACATAGTTTCTCTCGGTCTGAGAATCTCATTCTCAAGCTCGTTTTAAATCCTTTGGATTACACTCGTTGTGCGTGTGACCAAATAGGTTCTCGGTTTATGTTGGCCGTCTATAATTAACCATTAATTATAGAACGATCATGAGTGGCACCTAGTAGTACATCATGATCCCCAATTAACCGAAAAGATCAACGGTTGATCCAGAACTATTTCTGAAACCCTTCAGTAGCTCGAATGAATCGTGCCCCATTCCCTTCACTCATCTTATACCCACTTGGTTCAGGACATGGTCTATTGTGTCAGTCCCCACTAGGCTGACTACGTCACACCTAGCCCAAGTATCATTTCCTCGTCCTACGGATTCTAGTTACTCCACATGTATCGAAGAGTACCTTACTCTAAACATGTAATGCTTTGGCCAAAGACTTTAGTAACAATCCGACGAGAGGGCATGGGTATACATCTCCTCGCAAGGAGTGGTGAATCCTTTATAGGCTATTCAAACACCTTCGATCACTTCGACTTATACCCAATCATCCCGGGTCCACATCTCCTCTGAGATGTTTGCTTAAGATGTCAAAGCATAAGTCTCCATGATCAAGATGACTTGAATACCGCAAGTCAAAGGAACATCGCACTTAAGCCACAGTAAGAACTTCATTGACATATCTATATATGCAGAGAACCATATGAAGTCTTACTACCGGTCACTCCAATGAACTAGTTACCATAACTAGCATCCACGATTAACTCCGACATCACTATGTCTCCAAACCGGTGAGAATCAGCTGCTTGGATACACCAAGGAGTATACCTCGTGCTAGTCTCGACAGAATTGATGGTGTCCAAATCCATCAATTCATCGACTAGGGATAATTCCGATACATCACAATTACAAATGTAGAGATACTCACTAGTTGTGATCCAATCACAAATTCTCTCATGCTGTGAATCGTATCGTGGACATTCAGTAAATGAGTTTAAGATCCAATCAAATACATAAAACATGTATACTCAAATAGTGAATCTTTATTTATCATATAAATGGTTCATACATAAGGCGATTGCCTTAGGACATCTCTCATATATTACTAACAGACTCCCACTTGGCCTAATGCCAATCGCTACGGTATCCAATATCATAAGCTTTAACATGACCCTCAAACTTACTTTGAGGTAATGCTTTAGTCAAAGGATCCGCTAAGTTCCTTTCAGTGGGAATTTTCTCGATTTGTATTTCGTTCCTACTTATGATCTCTCTGATAAGATGATAGCGGCGAAGCACATGTTTGGATCGTTGATGAGACCTTGGCTCTTTCGCCTGTGCAATTGCTCCATTGTTGTCGCAGTAGACCGGTATTGCTTCAACAATGGTCGGAATCACACCAAGTTCATGAACGAACTTCTTGATCCAAACCGCTTCCTTTGTTGCTTCCGTAGCAATATTCTTCCTCAGTGGTAGAATCCGCTACAGTCTCTTGTTTGGAACTTTTCCAACTCATTGCGCCCCATTTAAAGTGTGAACACGATCCGCATCGAGACCGAATCATCCTTGTCCGTCTCGAAGTCGCATCCGTATACCCTCGTATCACCATGTCCCTTCTCCATATATTAGGAACACATCCTTAGTTCTTCTCAAGTACTTAAGGATTGTCTTAATAAAATACCCAATGATCCATCCTCGATCGGATTGGTATCCGCCGTGACACTCGTGAGCGCATACGATACATCGGGCCTCGTGACATAACATAGCATACATGATAGATCCTATGATGCATAGGAATCTTACTCATGCAAATTCTCGCCTTCTCGGGCGCGGACACATAGACTTCGAAAGGTGTACCCCATGCCCGATGGGCGTATAACCTTTCTTGATTCCGACATGCTAAACCTCTTAGCACTCGGCCTATATATGTAGACCGCGAAGACCAAGCAACTGCTTCGATCTATCTCTATAGATCTTAATCCCAAGGATGTAGGTTGCTTCTCCTGTGTCTTTCATGGAGAATGTCTTGGATAACCAAACCTTAATCGATCAGAAGATTGACACATCGTTTCCTATAAGTAATATGTCATCGACATACAATACTAGGAACACGACTGCACTCCCACTAACCTTCTTGTACACACAAGGTTCGTCTGGATTTTGTGAGAAATCAAACTTTTTGATCGTCTCATCAAAACGGATATTCCAGCTCCTGGATGCTTGCTTCAATCCATAAATGGATCGTCGCAATTTGCATACCTTGGTTTTATCAACCGATGTGAAACCCTCAGGCTGTATCATATACACGTCCTCGAGCAGGTTTCCATTAAGGAAAGCTGTTTTCACATCCATCTGCCATATCTCATAATCATAATGAGCCGCTATGGCCACGAGCATCCGAATGGATTTAAGCATAGCTACAAAGTAATAGGTTTCGTCATAATCAACACCTTGTTTTTGACGATATCCTTTCGCCACCAATCTAGCCTTATAGGTAATCACATTACCATCCATGTCGGTTTTCTTCTTGAAAACCCACTTGCACCCTATAGGCTTTATGCCTTCAGGTGGGTCAACCAAGTTCCAAACTTGGTTTTCGTACATGGAATCCATTTCCTACTTCATGGCACCAAGCCACTTATCCCTTTCTGAACTTGTCAGCACTTCTTCATAACTGGTAGGCTCCTCATCATCAATGAGTAACACGTCGTTCGATTCACTTACGAGAAATCCATATCTCTCAGAATATTGTGTTCTACCAGATCTACGAAGATGTGGTGTTACAATAGGTCCAAATTGATTGCTCATCACTATGCGGCTTCACTGTGTATCTCATCAATGTCTATTTGAGTCTCTCGAGCCTCCTCAAGCTCGACGACACTCCCAATCGCTTTTCTTGCAAGAGAAACTCTTTCTCTAGAAACACAAAGATGCCTTGAAACAAACACCTTTTGTTCCACAGGATGATAGAATTGGTAACCCCTTGTTTCCTTAGGGTATCCAATAAATAGACATTTATCAGACTTAGCATCCAATTTGTCCGATACAGTCCGCTTCACATAAGCAGGACAACCCCATATCTTCAAGTAAGATACATGAGGTTTCTTACCATTCCATATCTCATATGGAGTGGTTGAGACTACCTGTAGGCATTCTGCTTAACAAGTAAACAAGTGCATAACCCCAAAAGGACTTGGGAAGAGTTGCATGATTCATCATTGACTGACCATGTCCAACAAGGTCCTGCTACGCCTCGATACACCATTATGCCGTGGTGTATAGGGCGAGTCCATTGAGACAATATGCCATTGTCTCTTAGATAATCAAGAAACTCTTGACTTAAGTATTCACCACCTCGATCCGATCAAGTATTTTAATACTTTTGTCATGTTGTTTCTCTACTTCATTTCAATTCTTGAACCTTTCAAAGGCTTCAGACTTGTGTTTCATCAAGAACACATACCCAAACCGTGAGTGATCATCGGTGAAGGTAATGAAGTAGCTATAGCCTCCTAATGCTTGAGTTGACATAGGTCCACATACATCAGTATGTACTAGACCTAGTAACTCTCCCACTGCTCACCTTTTCCAAAGAAAGGTAACTTAGTCATCTTGCCTTTAAGCATGATTCATGTATCGTATGAATCCAATTCAACGATTCCGTAATTCCACATCGGTGTAATTCGACATGCGCTTTTGCTTATATGGCCAAGACGACAATGCCACATATAGGAGTCTATGTGATTATCCTTTCGAGCACGCTGTTGCTCGCTTCGATATTGAAAATGTCACCGATACGCCCAACGATAAATGCCATTACTCAAAGTTCCAGTTCCATAAAGTATGCCATTCAAAGTTATATAACAACAATTGTTACTAAACGTTAAATGGAAACCATTTCTATTTAAGCAGGAAATAGAAACAATGTTCTTTATTAGAGAAGGAACATAATAGCAATTGTCCAGCCCAAGACTAGTCCACTAGGAGCTTCAAAGAAATAAGTTCCGATGGCGACCGCAAAGAACCTTTGCTCCATTGCCAACTCGCAAATTTGACTCTCCGACAAGTCTTCTATTCCTTAGCCCTCAGATGTCATTACATATATGTGAGCTACAGATCCAATACCCAAGTGTCTAAGGAAATAGAATGACAATCAATAACGAAGATACTCAAGAGGATGGGGCATCGATGCCTTCTTCTTCTTCATGGACTCAAGATAAATCTTGCGCTTCTTCGCCAAGCTGGCCTTCCTTGCCACAAGTTGATGGCAAGTGCCCTTTATACCGGTTCCGCCTTTCTTTGCCTTTTTCTTTCCTTTCTTCTCGTTTCTTTTGCCTTCCTCTTAGAACCTTTCTTTGAGGAATCAACTAATGTAACCGCCTTTCTCCTCATGCTTCACGTAAGGCTCCACAGCCTTCAAAGATATTGAGGAGCTCTGGAATGGTGGATTCCAATTTGTTCATCCGATAGTTCATCACAAATCAGAAACTCTTGGGCAAACAATGCAGAATTAAGTCAATACTTAACTCATGATCCATCACAAAACCGAGGGTAGCTAGCCGCCGATGTACCCGCGTTCATCTTTAGCACAAATCGCACTACTGATTTAACCTTCTTGCATCTTCGTGGTGAAGAGGAGCCTAGAGACCTCGAACCTTCGGATCTCGCTTGCTCATCGAACAACTCATGAAGATGGAAGACCATAGTGTTAGCATCCATATGCTCATGCCGCTTCGCACTGTGTACCATCGCCGCTAGCATGATGCAACTCGCCACGAGACCGCCACATGTTTCGATAGACCAACATTTGGTCCGAGTTGCATCATCCTTAGACGGCAGAAGAGGCTCTTCAAGGACATATGCAAGCTTTTCCGCCTTGAGAACAATTCTCGTGTTTCTAAGCCACCCAGAAGTTAGGCCCAGGCTTTGTTCAATCCAAAATAGTGCGCAAATTCAAAGACGCATGATCAATTTATTGACCTAGAAATACAAAACGAGCATATATGAGAAAGATGATTTTAAAATGCATCAATATACATTTATTAATCCCATTCATTTTTCGAATTTCAAAACCCCAAAATCACTTCGAGATCGTAGGTCCATCTCCGAATGGTTGATATCCATCATAGTTATGAACAACCTCGAGAGAGTCCAACAAGCCATTCATAACTACGACGGTAGGTATCAACTATACCGATTGCATATCACGATATGCAACTATCACAATGTGCTATCAACTAATTGAATGTTCACACATACATCGGGTTGTTAACACATTAACAAGTATGCATCATATGCATAGCACCCAACTTCACCTCCCTTTACATCGACCTTGAGAGAGTCCAACAAGCCGATGCTCTGTGTTAAAGCCAACCCATTAATCGACATAGTTTTAATATGGTTAGAGCGCATTCAACCAATTAGCCCAGCTTGGAGAGAGTCCAACAACCAAAGCTAACGATTGACCTCTGACTCTTACCATATTAGTATTAAACTATTCCATGGTTTGAACATGTTCGGGTTCGAGCCGGGCTTGGAGAGAGTCCAACAACCCAAACAAGAAATGAACTCGGTTCTAACCATATTAATGGAAGGTGTAGGCTTTAATATTGATTAAGGGTTTTTATGTCTCATCCTCTTTGCATGCAAATAACTATCATCTACATGGCATGGCATACATGGCATACATCTACATGTCACGACACGCATGGCATAATGTTATGCATCTAATGCAATTACATGACATACAATTATGTCATGTATATAATTTCCTTATATGTCATAACTATTTATGGAAATAAAATATGTTTAAGATTTAATTCTCCAAATCAAATCATAATTAAATTAGGAAACAAATTTCCAAATCTAATCACATATTTTATTCATGGAATTATTTGATTAAGGAAAATCTATTTAGAAACCAATTTCCTAAATCATTAAAACTACTTATGGAAATAAAATATTTTAAGATTTGATTTCCCAAATCAAATCATGATTAAATTAGGAAACAAATTTCCAGAATCTAATCAAATATTTTATTTATGGAAAATATCAATTTCCATAAATACTTCCAACTTTCCAAAAGTGGAAGATTTCATAAATACTTCTAGACTTTCCAAAATTAGCAAATTTCCAGAAATACATTATGACTATCGCAAAACCATTTTATGATTATGTGAAACACAACTGGCTCGATACCAGTTGGGTTTTAAGACACATGGCGTGTGTGTGTTCGATCATGTTTCGTAAACATGAGCACAGCGGAAGCAATTAAAAATAATAAATCTATATTTATTACAACACACACAACACACGCATGCATATTACAACAAGTGTAGACATAACCGTAAATTAAAATTAGCAATAAAAGGAAATTAACTACGTTATACCTTTCGTATGACGTGTAGCGGGAACGGCATCAACCGGAACGACCCTCGTAAGAATCGTCTCTATCCGTATCCACGCCGAGCTCCTCGGGATGACTTCGCTAAGTCACGAGCTTCGTCTTCGTACGGGTTACTAGCCTCGTGTTGAAGACGACGTGATCGAGAGATGATCACGATCCGAATCCAAATTCGGATCCTCAAACGAGTTCTCAAAACTCGCTTCTCCGGAGAGGTATTCGTCAACCAATTGACGAATCCTTCATCCCCCACCTCAGAGGATTACCGGAGATCAAATCCCCGGTAAGTTAGCCGCTGTCGGAGCACTAACCGTCGTCCAAACGACGGTCCGACTAGAGGAGGAGAAGCTGTCCAGAAAACTGGACAGCTTGGTGGAGGAGTAGGCGCCGGCCAAAACAAGGAGAGAAAAAGCTCACCTTGATGCCGAACCTATAGGAGATCACCGGAGGGTCGCCGGAGGTTCACCGGCTGGAGCTTGGACGCCGACAAGGGTCTTGGACGGCGGCACAAAGCTGGGCGGCGGCAGCTTGTAGTTGGGCGCCGAAATCACCAAGGGTGGGCGGCAACTAGGTTGGGCGGCCAAAATAGATTAGGGTTTTGGATTAGGGTTTAAGCCCTATTTTATAGAGAACTAATTCTCTTAATGGTTAATGGATCATATCCATAAAGCCCGTTAACCCGCTCCATTAAGATAAGTTAAAATAAACCAAACCATGATGGTTTATTTTAAGTTAAAACGAACCGAACCAACTTTTGGTTCATTCGTTTAAAATAAACCAAACCCTTTGGTTTATTCTCATCCATTGGATTAGAACCAAACCATTTTGATCCATCCATTATGTCTTCATAAGACACGGCCCATCCACGCTTCCATTGCGACTGAAACAATTTCATGCTCGCTTTATGTTTGGTCCAACCAAACATAGTTTCTCTCGGTCTGAGAATCCCATTCTCAAGCTCGTATTAAATCCTTTGGATTACACTCGTTGTGCGTGTGACCAAATAGGTTCTCGGTTTATGTTGGCCGTCTATAATTAACCATTAATTATAGAACGATCATGAGTGGCACCTAGTAGTACATCATGATCCCCAATTAACCGAAAAGATCAACGGTTGATCCAGAACTATTTCTGAAACCCTTCAGTAGCTTGAATGAATCGTGCCCCATTCCCTTCACTCATCTTATACCCACTTGGTTCAGGACATGGTCTATTGTGTCAGTCCCCACTAGGCTGACTACGTCACACCTAGCCCAAGTATCATTTCCTCGTCCTACGGATTCTAGTTACTCCAAATGTATCGAAGAGTACTTTACTCTAAACATGTAATGCTTTGGCCAAAGACTTTAGTAACAATCCGACGAGAGGCCATGGGTATACATCTCCTTGCAAGGAGTGGTGAATCCTTTATAGGCTATTCAAACACCTTCGATCACTTCGACTTATACCCAATCATCCCGGGTCCACATCTCCTCGGAGATGTTTGCTTAAGATGTCAAAGCATAAGTCTCCATGATCAAGATGACTTGAATACCGCAAGTCAAAGGAACATCGCACTTAAGCCACAGTAAGAACTTCATTGACATATCTATATATGCAGAGAACCATATGAAGTCTTACGGCTGGTCACTCCAATGAACTAGTTACCATAACTAGCATCCACGATTAACTCCGGACATCACTATGTCTCCAGCCAGTGAGAATCAGCTGCTTGGATACACCAAGGAGTATACCTCGTGCTAGTCTCGGTCCAGATTCATCAATTCATCGACTAGGGATAATTCCGATACATCACAATTACACATGTAGAGATACTCACTAGTTGTGATCCAATCACAAATTCTCTCATGCTGTGAATCGTATCATGGACATTCAGTAAATGAGTTTAAGATCCAATCAAATACATAAAACATGTATACTCAAATAGTGAATCTTCATTTATCATATAAATGGTTCATACATAAGGCGATTGCCTTAGGACATCTCTCATATATTACTAACAACAAGGAGGTGTCATCCGATGGTCTGACAGAGTATACCTCCGAGGCATGACAATTAACCTGAGCGCAAGTCAATCTTAGAGTACACACATGTATCCTTGAGTTGATCAAACAAATCTTCTGTCCTAAGTAATGGATATTTGTTCTTAACAGTTACCACATTCAATTGCCAATAGTCAATGCATAACCACAACGATCCATTTTTCTTTTTAACAAAAAGTACTGAAGCTCCCCATGGCGAAACACTAGGACAAATAAATCCCATATCCAATAACTCATGCAACTGTACTTTAAGTTCATTCAACTCTTTCGTTGCCATCTGATAAGAAGACTTCGATACCGAAGTTTTTCCTAGAATCACATCTATCACAAATTCCACTTGCCTAAGAGGTGGCAAGCTAGGAAGTTCATATGGAAATACATCCGAATACTCTCGGACTATTCGCACACTTGAGAGGGGTGGTAGTCCCTCACTCTCAACTTTGACTAGAGATAGTAAGTAGCCCTGACAACCGTGGGATAATAGTCTTTGAGCTTGTAATGGTAATATAACAAACACCCCATCATCTTTAGTACCTATGAATTTCAATGCAGGTTGATCCAGTGGTCGAAAAGTCACTACTCTTGCTCTACAATCTACTATAACATAATAAGTAGCTAACCAATCTATACTGAGAATGATGTCAAATTCTACCATTTCCAACACCTAAAGGTCCACTGTAAGGATATGACAATCAAAATCCAATGGGCAACCCTTGATTTCTTGATGGCTAGTCAGCACCTCTCCTGATGGTAGAGATAATGCTAATCCACAAGAACAAAATGTCGGGATCCTTCCAACCCTACCCAAAAATATTCTAGATACAAATGAATATGAACTACTAGTATCAATTAAAGTATCAGTATAAATGGAATAAACTGAAACCATACCCCAAATACCGATCCCCCCGCCCGCTGTGCCTCCTCTTTGGTAATAGCATATACATGCCTAGCCTCCACATTAGATGGTTGCATCCCTGATGAAGGAATAGAGTGCCTCCATTTAGGTTGGATCTGACTCTGTGGTACTGATATTGAAGACTGCATCTGCTGTGAAGGCATAATATACCCCAGAGAATTTGTCAGTAAATATTGCTCTATAGGAACCCCTGAGTAGTACACCACCGGAGTCACAAAATACTGAATAGTTGCTGGAATCACTAAAGAATCACTCCCCTGTATATGATATAGTTGTGGCTGAGGAGTTAATGGCTACTTTTGACTGAACGCCTACATCCTTTGTGATGTCTTCTGCTACTGATACTAAGTAGACTTCTTTCCCTTGTTGGGGTTTTCTGATAACTCCAACTGTGCTTTCAAAGTACACTCTTGGCTAGTATGCCTTATATGCTTGCAATAATAGCAAAAAGGTCGATCCAAGGGACACTTTGAAACTTTATGACTTCTAGACCTGCATCAAAAACACTTGGTTGTGTTCTGACTCTTACGATTCTTCTGAGAACCACCAGAATACCCTGAAGTTAGTCGCTTCCCTTTTTGTGATCTTGAGGACTCTTCAACAGAGTCCTGGGCATAGGCTTCACCTTAGTACAACATTTCATCTGTAGACTGATGGGCAATCAAAGAATACTATTCAGACATTGGAGGATTTATTGAGATCCTGTATTATGGATTTTTGGAGGCAATTGGGAGGATCATATTCATTTGGTGAAATTTGCTTATAACAACAATTATCATTCTTCCATTCAGATGTCACCCTTTGAGGCCTTATATCGTAGACCATGTAGATCTCCTATCTTATGGGAGGAAGTTGGAGAACGACAATTATTGGGGCCACAGAGTATTCAATAAGATGCTGAGTTAGTACGTGTCATCAGACGACGGATGTTTGAGGCTCGGGATCGACAGAAGAGTTATGCGGATTGGAGGAGAAGGCCCTTGGAGTTTTCAGTAGGAGATCATGTATTTTTGCATATTTCACCTATAAAAGGAGTCAAAAGATTTGGGCTAAAGGGAAAATTATCTCCACGTTACATTGGGACATTTGAGATATTGGAGCGGATTGGTGGCGTAGCTTACCGATTGGCTTTACCTCCGACTCTTGCAGGTGTGCATAATGTATTTCATGTTTCTATGTTGAGGAAAGATGTGCCACATTCTTATCATGTTCTGAAGAAGGTACAGATTCCACTCCAACCTAATGCAACTTATGAGTAGATTCTAGTATGTATACTTGGTCACAAGGAACGCAAGTTATGAAACAAAACCATTTGACTTGTAAAGGTTGGATGGCAAGACATCATCTTGATGAGGAGGATACTTTGGAGTTGGAAGATATCTTGTTTGAGCTCAATACCCTCATCCGCTTACTTGAGGTATGTGATGGTTTCATAAGTTTCTTGAAATTAATTGTCACATTTAAGTATGAAATTTGTGGACCAAATTTTTATTAGTGGGGAGAATGTAAAATATCATAAATAAAATTAATATATAATAATAATAATTTAATTAGGGAATCTATTAATGGATTAAATAAGTTAATGAGGATGGTTAGGGCTAAATTAAAGTTAACCTAGGTTATATGGCTTATAATTTGTTTCATACCCAGTGATCGCCTTTATAGTCCACCCTATTACGGGTGACATTTGACAATACTAAAGTACATAGCTCCATATGTAGGGAACCGTAGTGATTTTAGGTCTAAAGACTATTCATACTAATAGTCACTTGAGAAAGTTTATGACACTTTATATAACTATCCATGAAACTTTCTCATGACGGGTCAATTCAGTACATATATTCTCCAATATATATACTCATGTGTCAATGTGATATCACATATCCATGACTTGTGAGATCAAGTCATTCATTGACCTACATGCTAGTCTCAATGTATCAATATATCCTTTTGTCTATTAATACAATACTTGACTATGAATGTTTAAGTACAGTGTTCTCTACAGCTTCTCATAATCAATTCTACCAATTGAAATACTGTAGATTAGAACCTACTATGCAAGGGTATTATTATATTTATTTAGTTGGCACATGCATAAAGTAAATATAATAATCAATCTTTGCTTGTTATTAATGAAATATAATACATATGATCCCTAATCAATCATCTTATGATTGACACTAAGGGCTAACACTAACAAGTGGTAGCTGGAGTTGAGTGCAGTTAATCTATTGTGCTGCACTCGTCCACTGTTGATGGTGGTAGGGTGAGTTGCATGCAGTTGTCCTGACGTGCGATACTCAACCACTCATGGGTAGTGATAGTTGGAGTTGCTAGAAGTAAGGACCCCCATTGTGTAGCTTGTAGCTACTTACTCATACTATCCATTCAGCCACTCGAGAGTAGTGGTAGCTAGAGTTGGGATAGTTGTCATGTCCTACCACCTAGGTCACACTAGGGTCGTGGTAGAGAGCGGGGTGTACAGGCAGTGAGTATGTTGTGCGTGTGTGTTGTTGGATCGAAAGTGTCGCTAGAGGGGGGGGGGGGTGAATAGCGATACGATGTCGTTAAAAAACTTTTGCAATAAGTAAAAAGCAAGTAGAGAGTGCACAGCGGAAATATAAAGTAGACAAGATATTTTTACGTGGTTCACAATCTTTCGATTGCTAATCCACGGCCCTAGTGATCCTTGATCACGTACGGAGGGCAATTCACTAAAACCACTCCTCCTCGTTGGAGGTAGGAGCAACGATTACAAAAAGAAATCAAGGCAAAGGGACACTCCCCCTTTCCTTGTTACGATTAAAGCACAAAGACAATTTAAAGAAGTAGAACTTAAATAAATATACCGACAACTCTTATAATTAGAAGATGTAGCTTTCGTTGTCGGCGGCACTTCGTCGTAGCAAATGTGAGTAGTAGTAGCGGCGTTACGACGGCGTGTTGAGAGCTCTTGAATTCTTATAATTTGCTTGGCTTGAACATGTCTATTTATGGATATTGATCTATGAATTTAGACATAGGTAGTGTCCAAGGTGAGGTTCTTATCCCCCAAGACTTGTTCATCCACATCCTTTGCGCCAACTCAAGGATGAGGTGTTTCATCCAACCACCTTGTGCCACCTCCAACCTCCTTGTGCGCCAACTCAAGGATGAGGTGTTTCATCCAACCACCTTGTGCCACCTCCAACCTCCTTGGGCGCCAACTTGAGGATGAGGTGTTTCATCCAACCACCTTGTGCCACCTCCAACCTCCTTGTGCGCCAACTTGAGGATGAGGTGTTTCATCCAACCACCTTGTGCCACCTCCAACCTCCTTGGGCGCCAACTTGTTGGAGCCATTCAACTTGTGCCACATCATGGGAGCCAACCATCTTGTGCCAACTCACCTTATTTTGGGCGCCCACCACAAGGAAGCTTGGTGATGGTTTGGATGTCCACCTTGATGCCACATCACCCTTTGTACCAAAACACGAGTCAAGTCCAAATTCACCCCTTGAAATTCGAGCTCTTCTCGAGGTTTGGAACTTGACTAGCATTGACTGTAGTCAAAGGGTTTTGACTGATACAAGATGTTAGCTTAAAATATAAAGTACGATGGTTCTAACCATCGATCTCGACCTAGACCTTCCATTGGAGGTATTGGGCCTCGGATCCCACGCTTAACGACCTTGCTTCGCTTTCACACGAGCTTACCTTGTAGCCTCGCTTCCGGTCTTCACCCGAGTACCTCGGCTTCCTCCGTCCTCTCGGCGGTTCGACCACCTCGGTTCCCACCGGGTGTCGCAGACCTTCCGCTCAACTTTAGCATTTCTGCACACTTAATTGAGCTCGTAAGATAACAAATATACCCTTAACTATTGAACCTTTTGCCATAATCAAAATACCGGTTCGACTTTGGGGCCCACTGCACCAACAATCTCCCCCTTTTTGATTCATGGCAAACCGACACAAAAGTTAAGGAAAAATTAAGCATAACAGTAAGCTAGCATAATGATTAAGCATGAATGAGCTAGCATAAAGATTAAATATGAATGAGCTAGCATAATGATTAAGCATGAATGAGCTAGCATAAAGATTAAATATGAATGAGCTAGCATAAAGATTAAATATGAATGAGCTAGCATAATGATTAAATATGAATGAGCTAGCATAATGATTAAATATGAATGAGCTAGCATAATGATTAAGTATGAGTGAGCTAGCATAAAGATTAATCATGAGTGAGAAATATTATTGTTTCAAGTTCTCCCCTTTGAGGTAACCTCCCCCTTGACCGAAGGTGAGTTCTTGAAAAATAATTTTTACTCCCCCTTAATAGTTGCTTAAGTAAACGGAATTACTTAATATAAAAGGTAATAATTTTGTTTACTTTCTTCCTTACTTTTGTAACTTTCTCCCCCTTTTGCCTTAACTCAAAAAGTTTGTAAATATATTTTAGGGTTTGTAAGTCCAAGCAAGTTCCCAATATAAATATTTTTTTTTTTAAAATAATAATAAGCTTGAAAATATGTTCATCTAAAATGTACAACTCCGGTTGGACTTGATTGATATAGAATGATCAATAAGTCTTGAAGGAGTTGATTAATTTTAAATAATTATACTCCATGGTTCATGTCGATGCACTGAATCTACATCTGGAACCAGGAGTAAGGTCCTAACATCTCACGCCCGTCTACGTGGCTAAGTACACAAACACATTAGTCCTATGTGTTGTGAGATGTGTTGGCTCCTTAAATCTATAGGTATATGATTTCTAAGGTAAGACTTAGGCTAATTTCATAAAAAGAAGCAAAAGTAGAGTACATATATAGAAAAATTTAAATCCTACTCTATTACGCACATACCTAACTTTCGTCTTAATAAACTAAATTCGGCTTCGGGTAGTGGTTTGGTGAAGATGTCCGCTAGGTTTGATTTGGACTTAACATACTCTAGTTGTATAGTTCCATTAGTTACATGTTCCCTAATGAAGTGGTGTTTAACTTCTATATGTTTTGTCCTAGAATGACATATTGGATTTTTAGTTAAGTTAATTGAACTAATGTTATCTATGTAGGTTTTAATGTTGTTAAAGATTAAGCTAAAGTCTTGGAGAGTGTGCTTCATCCACAGGAGCTGAGAGACACACTCACCCATCGCAACGATTCGCCCGGTGGTAGATAAGGCAACGCAATGCGCTTCCTCGCACTAACTTACTAGACTCGAGCCGAGGATTTGACAACAACCACTCGTGCTCTTTCTATCGAGTTTACTACCGGCATAGTCGAGTCGGAGTAGCCGATTAGATTAAACTCGGTAGATCTAGGGTACCAAATACCTACGCTTAGCGTGCCCTTTAGATATCTAAGGATACGCTTGACTAGGGTTAGGTGAGACTCCTTGGCACAGTTTGTAACCTTGCGCACATACTTACCGCATGAATAAAATGTCGGTCGGCTCATGGTTAAGTATAGGAGACTTCTATTGCGCGCCTATAGTATTTTAGGTCAACGGGTTTTCCTTCTACATCTTCGTTTATATTAACATTAGTTGCCATAGGTGTATTGATTATTTTAGCATCTTGCATTCCAAATCGATTTATGAAGTCCTTAGTATATTTTTGTTGATGTAAATATATTCCATCTTTAGTTTGTTTAATTTGTAAACCTAAGATGAAACTTAACTCTCCTACTAAATTCATTTCAAATTCACTTTCCATAAGTGAGATGAATTCGCTTTAGCAGAGATCGAGTTGGTAGTTCCAAAAATTATATCATCTACATAGATTTGGGCTATAAAGATTTCTTTTCCTACGGTTTTAACGAATAAGGTTGGGTCGACTAAACCTTGGTTGAATCCTTTGGACTTAAGATAGATCGAAGCCTTCGCATCAAGCTCTTGGGGCTTGTTTGAGTCCATATAGGGCTTTCTTAAGTCTAAGGACATGGTCGTTTATCTAGATTTTCAATCCGGAGGTTGGTGACGTAAACTTCTTCCTTAATGTATCCATTCAAAAATGCTGACTTGACATCCATTTGAAACAATTTAAAACCTCGATGTGCAGCATATGCTAACAACATTCGGATGGACTCTAGTCCGCTCACGGGCGTAGGTCTCATCGTAATCTAAACCTTCGACTTGACTAAACCCTTTTGCGACTAACCTAGCTTTATTTCTAACTACTTCACCTTTATCATCAAGTTTATTTCAAATACCCACCTTGTTCCAATAATTGATTTTTCTTTAGGTGGTGGTACTAATTCCGGACTTCATTTCTAGTGAATTGAGCTAGCTCTTCTTGCATAGCAATAATCCGATCAAGAAGTGCTTGTTCAATAGTTTTGGGTTCGATTTTGGAAATTAACGAGATTTGACTAAGGTTTCGATATGAAGCTCTAGTTCAACCCTAAATTTGGATCACCTATAACTTGATTGATAGGATGACTTGGGTGAGTTCTAGTTTGACTTGGTTAGAGTCATCTATCACTTGGTCGATAGGATGACTTGGGTTAGGACGAGATTCAAGTTCAAGATCAGTCGGGTTAAGCTATAAGTTGATTTGCTAGTTGGTTTTGTTAAGGATTGAACGGGTTCGTGTCCTTCGTCGAAAACTATATTAATGGTTTCTTCGACTCTTATGTGTAGGATCAATGGAATTACTAAAGGGTTGTTTGTAAGTTTTTAAACCTAAATCATCTCACTAATATCTACATGATCAAAACATGTTATTCCTATGTGTTACTGTGAGATGACTTTCAATTTTACTTGATTAATTTTAATGAATTTAAATTAACCAACATTAGGTTAGATTCGGATTTAGTCTAAGCTCATCAAGTAATCTTTTCAAGAGATTAGCTTCCAGGTCGTGGCGAGGCACAGAGGCCTTCTTTGATCGGAACAACGACCACTTCCTTAGACAAAGCTAATTTCAAGAAATTGATAACTCGACTTACTTGAGACTACGTCTTGGTCTAACTAGTTATTTTTGAAAAGAGGCTCCCCGAGGCTCAATCTTTTCGTAGGATTTTAGTTGATTTATTTTTGAAAAGAGGCTCCCCGAGGCTCAATCTTTTCGCAGGATTTTAGTTGGTTATGAGTCCTATCTAACCATTCTAAAAATAAAGGAAAAACTAAGCATGCAATTTCTAAGACTTAACAAAAATACATTTTGTATTGGCTCCCCCTGGACCATTGAATCGAGTGGGTCTATTCACATAGTGAATTTGGTCCTTGGGAACCCAATACATGTTAGATCCTAAAGTTGAAATCAAAGTGGTCTTAGGGACCAATGCTTGGACATTTTTCTTATGTTGGTTTACTATAGACATATATGACTTATTGGTTGTATTTGAGTTAAACCCGAGTCCGGCCTTGTTGTACACGGCCCTTTGTGATCCAAGTAAGAGGTCAAGTCCCTTGGATCCCAAGGTGAACCTTTCCAACGTGTTCCTAAGGTCTTCGACTTGTGTTTTCAAAAGCGAGTTCTCAACTTCAAGCTTTTCAACTTGAGTTGAGTCCTCCTCTTGAATACGAGTAGTCGAAGAGGTTAGGAGACCTCATGTTTGAGAAGGTTAACCTCCTCAATTAGGGTCTCGACCTTGGACTCGGACTTAGCTAGTTTCTTATTTAAAAATTTAATTGCACCATACAAAGTATTAAGTAACGACCGACTTACCCTTAATGATTCTTTTGAACCGGATACGGATCCGTGGCTTGTCTTGAATGGAAGCTCATCATCGGATTCGGACTCGGACTCTTCTTCGGTTTCGGAGTCGTGCTCGGTCGGCTTGGCCATTAGAGCTTGGATATCGTCTTCTTCCTCCGACAACTCCTCCCAAGTAGCGTTTAGCGCTTTCTTGGTCTTTGATGCGTTATTCTTTAGCTTTGGGCACTCGGACTTGATGTGACCAACTGCTGCACTCATAGCATCTAAAATTAGAAGTATTTAAATTAGGTTTAGGCTTACCTTGAGTTGTTGGTCGTTTCGTCCTCTTGATCATCTTCCGAACTAGATTGACTAGTTCGGATTCTATTTCGAGTCTACTTCCGATTCGGACTCGCCTCTTCTTCTGGGGTGGCTTGCTTGCGGGCTTCTTCTTCTTGGAACCGCAACTAACGCAATACTCTTCTCGGCACCGACCACGTTAGTTTGCTCATGTAATTCAAGTTCAAAACAATTGCCTAACCTAATTTTAGAAAGGTCCTTGGAGACCTTGTAGGCATCGACCATGGATGCCCACAAGGTGGTCCTAGGAAACGAGTTAAGAGAATACCTGATAAGGTCGCGATTCTCGACCTTTTGTCCGATGGCATGGAGTTGGTTGACGATGTCTTGGATACGAGCATGTAGTTGAGTTGCGGTCTCGTTTTCCTGCATTTTCAAGTTATACAATTTATTTAAAAGTAAATCTCTTTACATACCTTCGTGTCGCTTCGTGCCTTCGTAGTTCCACTAGCTTGGTCCATAAGTCCTTTGCACTAATGAAGGGGCCGACGCGGTTGAGCTCTTCCTTGGACAACCCACATTGCAAGATTTGAGTTGCCTTGGCATCGGCTTCTACTTGTTTTTTCATGGAATTTGACCATTGATCGTAACCCAAAGATTCACCATCTTCATTAATAGGAAGTGTGAAACCGGTTTGGATTACGATCCACATCTCGATTTGGGTTTTAAGAAAGCATTCCATCCGACCCTTCCAATAACGAAAGTCATTACTGCTTGTAAACGGGGTCAAGAAGTGCTAAACCCTTCGAGATGGGCCATTTAAAAACAAGAAGAAGAACGATTTAAAAGAATCTTGCAAAACACACGGAAAGAATATTCCA
The DNA here is from genome assembly GCA_025175895.1 of Wurfbainia villosa. Taxonomy (NCBI): domain Eukaryota; kingdom Viridiplantae; phylum Streptophyta; class Magnoliopsida; order Zingiberales; family Zingiberaceae; genus Wurfbainia; species Wurfbainia villosa. The sequence goes on from CM046004.1 coordinate 52,203,770, forward strand.
AGACTTTCGCCTTGGATTAGTAGGGAAGTAAAAAGATATATAAAATGTAACTTGCAAAAAGAAATAAACAATCAAATGCGAATGTCGCTTGAAGTTCGGAGGACAACCTTACTCGGATCTAACCCAAGGACAACCTTATCCGGATCCTAAAGCCTCTAATGCAATTCTATATGTAGGAGAAGATAAGCAAGTGAAATAATTATACGAAAACAGAAATAAATAAATAAAAAATCTGTAAAAAAAAAACAAAGCTAGATTGGTGGTTTCACCGAATCTTAGCGCCCCCGGCTCTGATACCAATTGTTGGATCGAAAGTGTCGCTAGAGGGGGGGGGTGAATAGCGATACGGTGTCGTTAAAAACTTTTGCAATAAGTAAAAAGCAAGTAGAGAATGCACAGCGGAAATATAAAGTAGACAAGATATTTTTACGTGGTTCACAATCTTTCGATTGCTAATCCACGGCCCTAGTGATCCTTGATCACGTACGGAGGGCAATTCACTAAAACCACTCCTCCTCGTTGGAGGTAGGAGCAACGATTACAAAAAGAAATCAAGGCAAAGGGACACTCCCCCTTTCCTTGTTACGATTAAAGCACAAAGACAATTTAAAGAAGTAGAACTTAAATAAATATACCGACAACTCTTATAAGTAGAAGATGTAGCTTTCGTTGTCGGTGGCACTTCGTCGTAGCAAATGTGAGTAGTAGTAGCGGCGTTACGACGGCGTGTTGAGAGCTCTTGATTTCTTATTATTTGCTTGGCTTGAACATGTCTATTTATGGATATTGATCTATGAATTTAGACATAGGTAGTGTCCAAGGTGAGGTTCTTATCCCCCAAGACTTGTTCATCCACATCCTTTGCGCCAACTCAAGGATGAGGTGTTTCATCCAACCACCTTGTGCCACCTCCAACCTCCTTGTCGCCAACTCAAGGATGAGGTGTTTCATCCAACCACCTTGTGCCACCTCCAACCTCCTTGGGCGCCAACTTGAGGATGAGGTGTTTCATCCAACCACCTTGTGCCACCTCCAACCTCCTTGGGCGCCAACTTGAGGATGAGGTGTTTCATCCAACCACCTTGTGCCACCTCCAACCTCCTTGGGCGCCAACTTGTTGGAGCCATTCAACTTGTGCCACATCATGGGAGCCAACCATCTTGTGCCAACTCACCTTATTTTGGGCGTCCACCACAAGGAAGCTTGGTGATGGTTTGGATGTCCACCTTGATGCCACATCACCCTTTGTACCAAAACACGAGTCAAGTCCAAATTCACCCCTTGAAATTCGAGCTCTTCTCGAGTGGAACTTGACTAGCAGTTGATCGTAGTCAAAGGGTTTTGACCGCTGATACAAGTTAGCTTAAAATATAAAGTACGATGGTTCTAACCATCTGATCTCGACCTAGACCTTCCATTGGAGGTATTGGGTCGGATCTACGCTTAACGACCTTGCTTCGCTTTCACACGAGCTTACCTTGTAGCCTCGCTTCCGGTCTTCACCCGAGTACCTCGGCTTCCTCCGAAGTCCCTCTGGCGTTGCCCGACCACCTCGGTTCCCACCGGGTGTCGCAGACCTTCCGCTCAACTTTAGCATTTCTGCACACTTAATTGAGCTCGTAAGATAACAAATATACCCTTAACTATTGAACCTTTTGCCATAATCAAAATACCGGTTCGACTTTGGTGCCCACTGCACCAACATGTGTGTGTTTGTTTGATACATATTGCATATGCTTGTGAGATGTTGCATTTGGTTGAGCTATGATTGTTGCATTTTTATTGTACATTGTCATACATGCCTTTTACATATTACATATTGTTTTATGGTGCTCAGGTGATTATGAGTTGTATTTATGTGTGGTACTACTTTGGATAGATCAGGTTGGTATATAACAGTTGACTAAACTTATGATACCATAAAGGATGGTTTAGGTACTGTATTTGTGTTGGAGATTTTGGGATCATGCGCAGTGGAATAAATGAATAAAATAATTTTTATTACATCCCAGACATCCCCTGGGAGCCAGAAAAACTTGCTTTGGCATAATCACATGAAAAACCACAAAAGGAGAAGGAGAAGTTATACCTTCGTGATTCTTTCGAATCCGTTGAAATCACAAGCAAGACCAATGGGCCTTGCCTCTATCAACATCCATGCTAGGATTACCTAAGAGAACTCCTAGAGCAGCAAGTGTTTATCTCCGATTGGTGCTAGCGAATCAGTGGAGACAAGAGAAGAGGAGAGAGTAAAGACAACTACCAAGGGAGAATCATAAAACTCAAAAAAAAAAAAAACTTTTTTCCAAAGATTATTATAGATCTCTTGATTAGGACTTATTAGGAGGCTTAAATGGAACATATCTTACCATAATTATCCCATAATTAATGTAAGAACAACCCAGGGAATTTTCATGAGAGAAATCTCCAAAATCGGAGGAACTATGACACGACCGTGTGTCTTACACATGGTCGGCCATGCCAAAAAGGCACAGAGGTGCCAGGACACACGGTTGGTCGTTTGTCCTTCTGAGCACAACCCAGTTTTAGCCACTTTTCGACCAGAGTCAGGTACGACCTGTGCCAAGTTAGGCATGGTTGTGTGAGTCTCAGTATGGTTCGTTTGACTTCATTTAGGTGTGATATGGTCGTGCTAAGTTCATCAAGGCCATAAAAGGTTCCATAGCCTTCATTTCACACCCTCCCCCCCTTTGTCTGGTCTAACCAGACATATCCTTTCTCATCAAGGATCTCATTCTCAAACTTGTTTTACATCTCGAGATCACCCGTAGTACATGTGACCCAATAGGTTCCCGATTATGTTGGTCATTCATAATTAACCCCTTAATTATAAATAGATCATGAGTGGCACCTAACAGTATATCATGAACGTCAATTGATCGGAAAGTCTAAATCGACTTCAAAATATTTCTGAACCCTTCAACAGCTTCAGTTGTGTTGGATCGAATGGATTGCTAGAGGGGGGGTGAATAGCGATAAAACTTTTCTTGCATTTCGTTCGTTAAAACAATAGTAGACACGACGGAAGATAAAAGTAAACACAAGAGACAATAGTATTTTTTACTTGGTTCGTAGCCTTCAGCTACTTCTCCAAGGCCCTAACGGTCCTAGACTGTGTACGGAGGGCAATTCACTAAAACACTCCTCCTCATTGGAGGTAGGAGTTTGATGATTACAAAAACCTTCGAAAACAAAAGATAGAGAGACAAACCCTCTCTTCTATTAAGGTAAAATGCAATGATAGAAAACCTCTATAAACAATAGGAATTGCAATATGAATGAGATGACAATTTAAAGTTATACCAACAACTAGAGAATAGAAATTAAGCTAGGGTTGTTGACAGCACTTCGTCGTTGTAGAGTCGTCGGAGAGTCGCAGCATTGTGGAGGCTTTAGGGAACTTAGAATTAATGAAATGGTGAGAAATGGGCCTTCTTTTCTAGCCCTAAAAGTCCCTTCCTCGAGCACATCAAGATCCTACATCAATGGCGACCTCACCCTTGAAGAAAGGGATGAATTTTGACTCATCTCGAAGTTGATCCTTGACCAGCGGTTGAACTGATGGCTCAGCAATTGAACTGATCCTTGGCCGGTTGAACTGATTGCCAGAATTTTTGACTGTAATAAAGAGTTAGCTCGAAATATAAGTGAACTCGATGGCCACTTGCCGTCCGATCTCAACATAGACCTTCCATGGGAAGTCTTGATCGGATCGTCGCCTAAGGATGTCCCCGTATGGAGGACTCGACCTTACATACGCTCACACACACGAGATTTACCTCGATACTTACTGTGTCGCTTCCGCTTTCGGCCTTCCACTTGATTCCTTCAGCTTCCTACGAAATTACTCGAGTGTCGCCCGACCACCGTGGCTCCCTCCGGGTGTCGCTAGCCTTTAGCTCCAGCTTTAACACTTTTCTGCACACTCGATTCAGCTCGTGAGATAATGATATATCCTTGACTTTCCATTTTTTGCCATAATCAAAATACAGGTTCGACTTAGGTGCCCCTGCACCAACAATCTCCCCCTATTTGATCCTATGGCAAATTTACGCAAAGTTAAGGGAAAATATAAAGCAGAAAATGAGTAAGATAAACGTTACGCTCATTTGTAGTGAATTCCCTCTTAAACTTCGGTGAGTTTTAAAACAAAAGTTTAATTTCCAAAAATTTAAATTTTGTTCTCCCCCTTAACTTATGCTCTTCTCCCCCTTTTTCCATGAATAAAAAAAATTATGCTCTTCTTCCCCTTTTGCCATGAATCAAAAAAGGTATGGGGTATTATATAAAAAGTAGGGGTTTTTTAATAGAAAAGGTAGCATGCATAAAGATTATCTAACATGAGTCCAAAGCATGTGTCTTGATTTAATTTAGTTCGAGGTATAGCTCTCTGCACCAACAATGTATGTTTTTGGAAACTAAGTTTGATTTTCAAAATACTTATAAAATTAGCTTTGAGTTCCACAATACTTATACGCTAATAACTTTTGAAAATATATAACCCTTAGGGTTAGTTTGCTCTCCCCCTTAATCAAATATATAAGGTACAAAAGAGTTAAGGGGCGCTAAACATTGACCTAGAAGGTTGTATATTTAGAGTTTTGTCAGATCATAAGTACACGTTTAAGCTCGATAGTTTGAAAAATAGATAAAATTTTTTAAAAGATTATGCAAATTGAAATTGTTCCTTAGTCATCACATCCATTCTAAGTGTCTTAGAATTGGTTCACCTTATATGTTATCTGAGATGATTCCAATTTTATCTTAATTAAATTTAATGATTTGAAACTGGTCAACCTTGCATTAGATTTGGATTTGACCTTAAGCTCATCAAGTCATCTTTTCAAGATCTTGGCTTCCTGGTCGTGGCGAGGTACAGGGGCCTTCTTTGATCGGAAAAATGACCACTTCCTTTGACAAAACCAATTTCGAGAAAATAGTAATTTGACTCAACTAAGACCACTTTCTAGTCTAACTAGTCTAGGATACGGTGAGGTAGCTTCAGCTAGTTCCACTCGGTCAAGTGAACCGAACTAGATACGCCTTATCTAGCCCGAATACACGAGACTCCGTTTTCTTAGCGTACTATCATCTTGTCGTGTCCTGGTACTATGTTATCAAGAATTGACAAGTTATAGTCCTATCTAACCATTCTAAAGAAAATAAGAGGCTTAGGTTACCGGATATACTATTTTGGTATTAGCTCCCCATGGATCATTGAACCGATATGGTCTAGTCAAGTAATAAACTTGATCCTTAGGAATCCAAAACCTATTGGTCCTTATATGTGAGTTTAATAAAGTTTTTGGGACCCACGCTTGGACTCAATGATGACTACGGTTTACGATAGACATGTAAGATATATTTGTAGTCTATGAGCTATATCTAAGTCTGGCTCTATTGTACACGACTCTCTGAGTTCCAAGAAGTCGGTTAAGATTCTTGGACCCCGTCGAGAACTTGTTCAACTAAGCTTCGAGCTCTTGAACTCGTCCTTTCAAGAGAGAGTTCTCTTCTTCGAGTTTTTCAACTCGAATTGAGTCCTCCTCTTGAACTCGACTAGTCGAAGAGTTTAGGGGTGTCTCTTATTTGAGGGTTTCAACCTCCTCAACCAAGGACTTGACCCTAGACTCGGATTTAGCTAATTTCCTAGTTAGCAATTTAATTGTATTGTAAAGTGTATGAATTAGTTAGCGGCTAACCATAATTTTATCTTTTGGTCCGGCTTTGAGTTGCTTCTCGAAGTAGTCCTCGAGTTTGGAGTCAGTGTTGTAATTGGATTCAGATTCAGACTCTGACTCGGACTCTTCGGGTCTTACCATGCACGCTATGTCGACGCCTTCTTCGTTGTTTCATGTTGCATGAAAAGCCTTCTTTCGATTCGATTTGAATTGTGCCCTTTTTTGGTTCTTTAGTAGCCTCCTTTCCCTCCGAACGATCTTCCGCACTACGTTCACTATTGCTTCCACCTTTTCGGATTCGGACTCTGATTCATCTTCGAGTTCGAGTCCATCTTCTTGCCTGGTAGATGGCTTTCTTCTTTGTCCTACAAGTAGAGCAATACCTCTCTCGGCCCGGACCATGTTAGTTTGCTCGTGAAGTTCAAACTCGGAAAATAATTCATCTAACCTAAGCTTTGAAAGGTCCTTAGAGACCTTGTAGGCATCAACCATGGATGCCCACAAGGTAGTCCTAAGAAATGAGTTAAGAACGTACCTTAGGAGGTCGCGGTTTTTGACCTTGTGTCCGATGGTGTGCAGGCTGTTGATAATGTTCTGAAAGCGGGAGTGTAATTGCATTGCCGTCTCACATTCCTGCATTTTTAGGTTATACAATTTATTAAGTATAAGTCACACTTACTTACCTTCGCATCGTTAGTCCCTTCGTGTAGTTCTATGAGTCTTGTCCACAAATCTTTTGCGCTGATGAAGGGTCCGATGCGGTTGAGCTCTTCCTTAGACAAACCGCATTGCAATATTTGTGTTGCTCTTGCATCGACTTCGATTTGCCTCTTGGTTGCATTGGTCCACTTGTTGAAATCCAAGGGCTCATCTTGATCATTGGTGGGTAGAGAAAAGCCGGTTTGGATGGTTATCCAAGACTTGACTTGTGTTTTTAGAAAACACTCCATCCGACCTTTCTAGTAACGGAAATAATCTCCGCTAAAGAACGGAGGTCGGGTGGTGTTGTACCCCTCAATGTGGGCCATAAAGAAAAACTTGCACACACAAAACAAAAAACAAAAAAAACTTGCCAAGACTCGGAGTCTTGGATTAGTGGTGCGGGAAATAAAAAAAAAACAAATGAGAAATAAAAGGTAAAACAAAGAGATAAGAAACTTAAACAAAAAGTAAGTACTCACAACCTTTGATGTCCTCAAAAGGGTACTAAACGTTGATTTCTGGGGAAGAAAACAGCTTGTTATGGGGGTAAACTCGTGTAAGAAGTGTAGATCTCTTAGAGAGCTTTGATTTGGTGGGTAGATCGTTTCGTGAGTCCACATGTAGCAAAAGTTATGCTCGTTTGATCATGAGGTACTCCGAAGGCAATTAGTACTTGAAAAAACACAACCAAAAACTATGTACCAAGACTTGGTCTTGGATTAGTAGTGTGGGAGAAGTCTTAAAACGATAAATATGAAAATAAAAATGCTCGACCGGTGGTTACATCGAATCTGAGCACCCCCGGCTCTGATACCAATTGTTGGATCGAGCGGATCGCTAGAGGGGGGGGTGAATAGCGATAAAACTTTTCTTGCGTTTTGTTCGTTAAAACAATAGTAGACACAGCGGAAGATAAAAGTAAACACAAGAGACAATAGTATTTTTAACTTGGTTCGTAGCCTTCGGCTACTACTCCAAGGCTCTAACGGTCCTAGACCATGTACGGAGGGCAATTCACTATAACACTCCTTGTTGGAGGTAGGAGTTTGACGATTACAAAAACCTTCGAAAACAAAAGATAGAGAGACAAACCCTCTCTTCTATTAAGGTAAAATGCAACGATAGAAAACCTCGATTAAAAATAGGAATTGCAATATGAAAGAGACGACAATTTAAAGTTATACCAACAACTAGAGAATAGAAATTAAGCTAGGGTTGTTGACAGCACTTCGTCGTTGTAGAGTCGTCAGAGAGTTGCAGCGTTGTGGAGGCTTTAAGGAACTTAGAATTAATGAAATGGTAAGAAATGGACCTTCTTTTATAGCCCTAGAAGTCCCCTCCTCGAGCACATCAAGATACTACATCAATGGCCACCTCACCCTTGAAGAAAGGGATGAGTTTTGACTCATCTTGAAGTTGATACTTGACCATCGGTTGAACTGATGGCTCAGCAGTTGAACTAATCATTGGCCAGTTGAACTGATCCTTGGTCGATTGAACTGATTGTCAGAATTTTCGACTGTAATAAAGAGTTAGCTCGAAATATAAGTGAATTCGATGTCCACTTGACGTCCGATCTCAACATAGACCTTCCATGGGAAGTCTTGGTCGGATCGTCGCCTAAGGATGTCCCCGTATGGAGGACTCGACCTTACATACGCTCACACACACGAGCTTTACCTCGATACTTACTGTGTCACTTTCTCTTTCAGCCTTCCACTCGATTCCTTCAGCTTCCTACGAAATTACTCGAGTGTCGCCCGACCACCGCGGCTCCCTCCGGGTGTCGCTAGCCTTCAACTCTAGCTTTAGTACTTTTCTGTACACTCGATTCAGCTCGTGAGATAATGATATATCCTTGACTTTGCGTTTTTTTCCATAATCAAAATATAGGTTCGACTTAGGTGCCCCTGCACCAACAATCTTCCCCTTTTTGATCCTATGGCAAATTTATGCAAAGTTAAGGGAAAATATAAAGCATAAAATGAGTAAGATAAACGTTATGCTCATTTGTAGTGAACTCTCTCTTAAACTTTGGTGAGTTTTAAAACAAAAGTTTAATTTCCAAAAATTTAAATTTTGTTCTCCCCCTTAACTTATGCTCTTCTCCCCCTTTTGCCACGAATTAAAAAATTTATGCTCTTCTCCCCCTTTTGCCATGAATCAAAAAAGGTATGGGGTTTTATATAAAAAGTAGGGGTTTTTTAATAGAAAAGGTAGCATGCATAAAGATTATCTAACATGAGTCCAAAGCATGTGTCTTGATTTAATTTAGTTCGAGGTATAGCTCTCTGCACCAACAATGTAAGTTTTTGGAAACTAAGTTTGATTTTCAAAATACTTATAAAATTAGCTTTGAGTTCCACAATATTTATACGCTAATAAATTTTGAAAATATATAACCCTTAGGGTTAGTTTGCTCTCCCCCTTAATCAAATATATAAGGTACAAAAGAGTTAGGGGGCGCTAAACATTAACCTAGAAGGTTGTATATTTAGAGTTTTGTCCGAGCATAAGTACACGTTTAAGCTCGATAGTTTTAAAAATAGATAACATTTTTGAAAAGATTATGCAAATTGAAATTGTTCCTTAGTCATCTCACCCATTCTAAGTGTCTTAGAATTGGTTCACCTTATATGTTGTCTGAGATGATTCCAATTTTATCTTAATTAAATTTAATGATTTGAAACGGGTCAACCTTGCATTAGATTTGGATTTGATCTTAAGCACATCAAGTCACCTTTTCAAGATCTTGGTTTCCAGGTCGTGGCGAGGCACAAGGGCCTTCTTTGATTGGAAAAACGACCACTTCCATAGACAAAACCAATTTCAAGAAAATAGTAATTTGACTCACCTAAGACCACTTCCTAGTCTAACTAGTCTAGGATACGGTGAGGTAGCTTCAGCTAGTTCCACTCGGTCAAGTGAACCGTGTTAGGGCAATCTCTTGCCATGATTAGGTTTTGATGTGTGTGGCAAAGGGTTTAAGTTAGTTTGTAATTGTGATTTGATATGTGCGTTGAAGTCGTGCAGGACTTAGTAATTCGCACATGGAGTCATGGCGAGTTTCACATTTCATGACTCGGTGAAGGATTGCATTGCAGAAGTCATGCGCTTGGAGCATCCGAGGGACCGCCGGATGAGAAGCTTGGAGTGAAGCCGGAGGAAGTAGACTTCGAGGCAAGAGACGCGAAGGAGCATTGCAGAGTCGTGCGCCTGATGCTGCCGAGGGACGTGGCCGAGAACGAAGAGAACTTCGAAGGCGAGGGACTCCGAGAGATGAGAGTGAGCGAATGTAACCCGGGAAGGGGTAGCTCTTAGGTGAAACTTGGCCATTTGGCTAAGTATCGGATGGGATTTCCCGACACCAGTCGACTGCCATGGAATGGCAATGATCGCTTCCGAGTCGAACGTGGTTCGACCGTATTCGATTGGTCGCTTTGAGGCCGCAGCCGACGCTAAGACCATCGCTTATCTGAAGGCAGCATGACGGGTCGAAAGGGTTTGACCAAAGCGCTCGTGAGCCCGACCGAGCGACTACGGAGGCAGCAGTCGACTGATGAGGTCCATCAGTCGATTACCAAGTGTTTCGTTGGACTACAACGGTCGGGATCCGACGTGTTCGGAGACCATTGTAGTGGCGGCAGTCGACTGCCAAGGGCAGCAGTCGACTGGTGGCGGCCAACGGGAAGAAAAGCCTCCTCTCTATAAAAAGGGAGGGTGTGGAGCTTTGGGGGGCTAATGCTCTTACTCCAAATGACCATCCAAGTGCCCCACAAGCTCTAAACTCTTCTTACTTGCTTTTACTCCATTCTTATTGTAAGAAGAGTGATCTTGTTTGTAAAGGTTACCTCCACCTAGCTTGGTGCAAAGGAGAGACCAATAGTGATTGGCTTTGGAGGAGTGATTCACCTTGGACGAATTGGACCGTGGATTAGCGGCGTAGCCGTGAACCACGTTATACCATCGTGTTAGCGTTTGTTTTATTGTTTATCTTTTGCTTTGTCTATTTGTATTTGTATATTCCGCTTGCGCTAATCTTTTGTAGACGAGCAATTTACGACATCCATCGTTAGAGGGCTATTCACCCCCCTCTAGCCGGCCGTTTTGATCTCCAACAAGTGGTATCAGAGCCATGGAAAGCTTGTCGAGGACTAACCGCCACAACAAGCAACATTCAAAATGGCCATCTCCAACATCCACCCACCGAAGTTCGACGGCGAATTCTCTTGGTGGAGGAAGCGAATGGAGGTATTCTTCGAAACCGACTTTGAAATCCTTTTAATAATGGAAAACGGTTTCGAGTTGCCTAGGAACGAAAATGGGGAGCCATTGGAGAAATCAAGGTGGAGCAAGAGGCAAAGAGAAGAATACTTGGCAAATTCAAAGGCCAAGCACCACCTATACAATGTCCTTCCTCAACAAGAAGTCAATAGGATAGGAGAGTGTGCTAGCGCCAAGGAAATGTGGGAGAAACTAATAGAAATCCATTAAGGCACATCCGAGGCAAAACTAGCAAGGAGAGATGTTCTTCGCTCCCAATTGTCCTATATCAAACTTGAAAAGGGAGAGAAGGTAAAATCCCTACACTCTAGATTTAAGGAAATACTAACCGGTTTAACAAGTGTAGGTGAAAAGTTCTCCAACCGGGATATGATAATAAAAGCCATAGATGCTTTTCCCCGATCATCCAAGTGGAGTTCAATGGTGGACTCATTTTATATTTCAAAGTATTTAGAGGTAAGTACTCTAGATGAATTTTTCTCCACTATGGAATTACATGAATCTAGGCTTGAAGGTATACAAGAAGAGCCTAGAATCCAACCTTCAAGGGGAGTAGAATTGTTGGCAAATAAGGGGAAGAAGAAGATAGAGATCCCCTCCTCCTCCGATGATGAAGCCTCTTCCTCCTCCTCCATGGATAGCACAGAAGAAGCGTATATGGTAAGGAGGGTAAGGCGTGCATTAAAAGGTTTTAGATTTAATAAGTCTAATGATAGGAATAGAAGACCAAGGGGAAAGGTCATATGCTACAATTGCCAAAGAGAGGGCCACATAAGGGACAATTGTCCTCTCCTAAACAAAAGCAAAGAATAGAGGAAGAAGAAAGAAGAAAAGAAGAAGAAAAAGGGGAACAAGAAAAAGGAAGAAGAAAAGAAGGCAAAGGAAAAGGGGAAGGCCAAAGCATTCAAGGACAAGACATGGGATGACCCTTCTTCCTCTTCCTCATCCGATGAAGAAGAGCATGTCTACTCCAACCTTGCATTGATGGCCTTCGATGACTTGGATTGCTCCTCCACCGAAAATGAAGAATCAAGCTCAAGTGGAGAGAGCTCAAGTGAAGGGGGAGCCTCCTCTACCTCCTCATCCGAAGAAGAAGAGGACATGGAAACTATGGTAACCAATCTTTCACCTAGTAAAATAGTTTCTATGATTTCTAGCCTCACTAAGGACTTATTTAGAGCTAAGAAGAAGAACAAAAGCATGCTAGATCAAATTAAGGACTTAGAAAATAAGTTAGAAAAAGCATGCTTAAATGAAAATGAAAATATTTCTTCTTGCCATGATGATGCATGCTCACATGATAACTATATGCCTTTGGATGTTAGTGATGCATGTATGGAAGAAAATAGGGCATTAAGGGAAAAGGTAGATTATTTAACCAAAGCCCTAGAAAAGTTCACAATAGGCTCCAACACCTGGAACATGATCATAGGGAGCCAAAGGGCAAGCTTTAAGAAAAAAGGCCTAGGATACAAAGAAAAGAAAAATGAAAAGGCCTATAAATGGCTAATTTCTAGGGGACAAGATAAGAATAAAGTAATAGCTAGGAAATGGATCACCAAGGAGTACTTAGTGAATCCAATAGGTAAGAACTTATTTTGGGTTCCAAAATACATCCTTAAGGGTTAGGATAACCCTAGGATAGTCAACCATATACAATTGACCTATATCATATTTTGGTTGACTTAGGATGGTGGGACAACATTTTGAAATAGTGTTAGGTGATGATAACGTGCCTATAAATAGTTAATAATGCTTAAATATTGATAATCAATGTAATTGCTATGTATATGTGCAATCATGATTTATGATTTTGAAATTTGGCACATCATCATGAGAAATAGGGTTAAATCATGCTTTAGATAATATTTGCTTATTATCATGATATAATACCTAATGCAAGATTAAAAATTGATGAATACATGTATTTCATGATCATAATGTGAAATTCACACATATATGTCTTTATGATCATGAGGATTGTTAGGGTGATACTTAACCTTGATAGAATTGCATGAATATAATGGTTAAGTATATACAAATACCTCTAGGATACATCTCACACTCACTATAGGCTACCATGATTGAAAACTTAGCATGAGTGAGATGTTAGGATGATACAAATGTCCACTAATGCCTATGGAATTTAGATGGTCATTTAAAGTATCAAAATAGCAATAATAGATCAATCATGGGGAAGGCTTATGTTTAATTCATAGACATTTTGCCCAAAGATCATGGTTGGATATTTCATATGTTTTCAAAACAATTTCTTACTTTAAAATCTATTTGTTCATGTTTTGAAATAATTGAATGCCAAACTAGGTGGTAAACTTGATACTAGAATGATCAAAAACCTAGTGATTTTTATAGCTTTTGGATTTTTGGCAAATACGTGAAAATATGATGATTTTTCATGAAAAATTATTTTTCACTGATGAAGAACCTTACAAGAAATATGTTCCCCAAATTTCACTATTTTTTGAATTTTCTAGAATTTTTAATACATTTCTGAAATTCGCCTAGAAAATCAGAATTTTGGAAACCATTGTGCCAGTCGACTGCCATACTGATAGCAGTCGACTGCTCACCTGAAAAATAGTCTAATATTTTCTGATTTCAGATTTTAAACATGTTTTTGGTATTTTTCCTTCTATTAGACTTGATGTCATGGGTTTATAACTTAGTGTTAATCTTTTTGATGGTGTCAAAGGTGGAGAAATAATTATGTTTAAGTTAATTATGATAGGGGGAGAAATATGTAGTGGGAGTTTCATGGATTAAGGGGGAGTTGCATGTTGATATATCATGTTTATGTTTACATGCGTTCTTACCTTAGAAATTTTTATCAAATGTTTTTACCTAACTTAAACGGATTGCCACATATCAAAAAGGGGGAGATTGTTAGGGCAATCTCTTGCCATGATTAGGTTTTGATGTGTGTGGCAAAGGGTTTAAGTTAGTTTGTAATTGTGATTTGATATGTGGATTAAGGGGGAGTTGCATGTTGCTATATCATGTTTATGTTTACATGCATTCTTACCTTAGAAAATTTTATCAAATGTTTTTACCTAACTTAAACGGATTGCCACACATCAAAAAGGGGGAGATTGTTAGGGCAATCTCTTGCCATGATTAGGTTTTGATGTGTGTGGCAAAGGGTTTAAGTTAGTTTGTAATTGTGATTTGATATGTGCGTTGAAGTCGTGCAGAACTTAGTAATTCGCACATGGAGCCGTGGCGAGTTTCACATCTCATGACTCGGTCCTAGAGTCGGTTAAGGATTGCTTTGCGGAAGTCGTGCGCTTGGAGCATCCGAGGGACCGCCAGACGAGAAGCTTGGAGTGAAGCCGGAGGAAGTAGACTTCGAGGAAAGAGACGCGAAGGAGCATTGCAGAGTCGTGCGCCTGATACTGCCGAGGGACGTGGCCGAGAACGAAGAGAACTTCGAAGGCGAGGGACTCCGAGAGATGAGAGTGACCGAATGTAACCCGGGAAGGGGTAGCTCTTAGGTGAAACTTGGCTATTTGGCTAAGTGTCGGATGGTATTTCCCGACACCAGTCGACTGCCATGGAATGGCAGTCGACTGCTCTGAGTCGAACGTGGTTCGACTGGTATTCGACTGGGTCGTTGTTTGAGGCCAGCATGATCGCTATAGGCGGGCCGATCGCTAAGACATCATCGACTCATCAAGGCGAGCCGATCGGGTCGAAAGGGTTTCGCCAAAGAACCGCCAGAGCCGATCGAGCTCGATCATCGAGGCGAGTGATGGACTGATGAGGTCCATCAGTTGATTGCCAAGTGTTTCGTTGGACTACAACGGTCGGGATCAGACGTGTTCGGAGACTGTTGTAGTGGCGGCAGTCGATCGCCAAGGGCAGCAGTCGACTGGTGGCGGCCAACGGGAAGAAAAGCCTCCTCTCAATAAAAAGGGAGGGTGTGGAGCTTTGGGGGCCTAATGCTCTTACTCCAAATGACCATCCAAGTGCCCCACAAGCTCTAAACTCTTCTTACTTGCTTTTACTCCATTCTTATTGTAAGAAGAGTGATCTTGTTTGTAAAGGTTACCTCCACCTAGCTTGGTGCAAAGGAGTGACGAATAGTGATTGGCTTTGGAGGAGTGATTCACCTTGGACGAATCGGACCGTGGATTAGCGGTGTAGCCGTGAACCACGTTATACCATCGTGTTAGCATTTGTTTTATTGTTTATCTTTTGCTTTGTCTATTTGTATTTGTATATTCCGCTTGCGCTAATCTTTTGTAGACGAGCAATTTACAACATCCATCGTTAGAGGGCTATTCACCACCCTCTAGCCCGTCGTTTCGATCTCCAACAAACCAAACTAGATACGCCTTATCTAGCCCGAATACACGAGACACCATTTTCCTAGCGTACTATCATCTCGTCGCATCCTGGTACTATGTTATCAAGCGTTGACGAGTTATAGTCCTATCTAACCATTCTAAAGAAAATAAGAGGCTTAGGTTACCGGATATACTACTTTGGTATTAGCTCCCCATGGATCATTGAACCGATATGGTCTAGTCAAGTAATGAACTTGATCCTTAGGAATCCAAAACCTATTGGTCCTTATATGTGAGTTTAATAAAGTTTTCGGGACCCACGCTTGGACTCAATTATGACTACGGTTTACGATAGACATGTAAGATATATTTGTAGTCTATGAGTTATATCTGAGTCTAGCTCTATTGTACACAACTCTCTGAGTTCCAAGAAGTTGGTTAAGATTCTTGGACCCCGTTGAGAACTTGTTCAACTGAGCTTCGTTCTCTTGGACTCGTCCATTCAAGAGAGAGTTCTCTTCTTCGAGTTTTTCAACTCGAGTTGAGTCCTCCTCTTGAACTCGACTAGTCGAAGAGTTTAGGGGTGTCTCTTGTTTGAGGGTTTCAACCTCCTCAACCAAGGACTCGACCCTAGACTCGGATTTAGCTAATTTCTTAGTTAGCAATTTAATTGTATTGTAAAGTGTATGAATTAGTGAGCGGCTAACATTAATTTTCTCTTTTGGTCCGACTTTGAGTTGCTTCTCGAAGTAGTCCTCGAGTTTAGAGTCGGTGTTGTAATTGGATTCAGATTCGGACTCTTCGGGTCTTGCCATGCACGCTATGCCGATGCCTTCTTCGTTGTTTCATGTTGCATGAAAAGCCTTCTTTCGATTCGATTTGAATTGTGCCCTTTTTTGGTTCTTTAGTAGTCTCCTTTCCCTCCGAACGATCTTCCGCACTATGTTCACTATTGCTTCCACCTTTTCGAATTCGGACTCTGATTCATCTTCGAGTTCGAGTCCATCTTCTTGCCTGGTAGATGGCTTTCTTGTTTGTCTTACAAGTAGAGCAATACCTCTCTCGGCCCAGACCATGTTAGTTTGCTCGTGAAGTTCAAACTCGGAAAATAATTCATCTAACCTAAGCTTTGAAAGGTCCTTAGAGACCTTGTAGGCATCAACCATGGATGCCCACAAGGTAGTCCTAGGAAATGAGTTAAGAACATTCCTTAGGAGGTCGCGGTTTTTGACCTTGTGTCCGATGGTGTGCAGGCCGTTGATAATGTTCTCAACACAGGCTTGTAATTGCATTGCCGTCTCACATTCCTGCATTTTTAGGTTATACAATTTATTAAGTATTAAGTCACGCTTACTTACCTTCGTGTCGTTAGTCCCTTCGTGTAGTTCTATGAGTTTTGTCCACAAATCTTTTGCGCTGATGAAGGGTCCGATGCAGTTGAGCTCTTCCTTAGATAAACTGCATTGCAATATTTGTGTTGCTCTTGCATCGACTTCGATTTGGCTTTTGGTTGCATTGGTCCACTTGTTGAAATCCAAGGACTCATCTTGATCATTGGTGGGTAGAGAAAGGCCGATTTGGATGGTTATCCAAGACTCGACTTTTGTCTTTAGAAAACACTACATCCGACCTTTCTAGTAATGGAAATCATCTCCGCTAAAGAACGGAGGTCGGGTAGTGTTGTACCCCTAAATGTGGGCCATAAAGAAAAACTTGCACACACAAAACAAAAAACAAAAAAAACTTGCCAAGACTCAGAGTCTTGGATTAGTGGTGCGGGAAATAAAAAAAAACAAATGAGAAATAGAAGATTAAACAAAGAGATAAGAAACTTAAACAAAAAGTAAGTACTCACAACCTTTGATGTCCTCGAAAGGGTACTAAACATTGATTTCTGGGGATGAAAATAGCTTGTTATGGGTGTAACCCATGTAAGAAGTGTAGATCCCTCAGAGAGCTTTGATTTGGTGGGTAGATCGTTTCGTGAGTCCACTTGTAGCAAAAGTTATGCTCGTTTGATCGTGAGGTACTCCGAAGGCAATTAGTACTTGCAAAAACACAACCAAAAACTATGTACCAAGACTTGGTCTTAGATTAGTAGTGTGGGAGAAATCTTAAAACGATAAATATGAAAATAAAAATGCTCGACCGGTGGTTGTACCGAATCTGAGCGCCCCCGGCTCTGATACCAATTGTTGGATCGAGCGGATCGCTAGAGGGGGGGGTGAATAGCGATAAAACTTTTCTTGCGTTTTGTTCGTTAAAACAATAGTAGACACAACGGAAGATAAAAGTAAACACAAGAGACAATAGTATTTTTAACTTGGTTCGTAGCATTCGGCTACTACTCTAAGGCCCTAACGGTCCTAGACCGTGTACAGAGGGCAATTCACTAAAACATTCCTCCTCGTTGGAGGTAGGAGTTTGACGATTACAAAAACCTTCGAAAACAAAAGATAGAGAGACAAACCCTCTCTTCTATTAAGGTAAAATGCAACGATATAAAACCTCGATTAACAATAGGAATTGCAATTTGAAAGAGACGACAATTTAAAGTTATACCAACAACTAGAGAATAGAAATTAAGCTAGGGTTGTTGACAGCACTTCGTCGTTGTAGAGTCGTTAGAGAGTTGCAGCATTGTGGAGGCTTTAAGGCACTTAGAATTAATGAAATGGTGAGAAATGGACCTTCTTTTATAGCCCTAGAAGTCCCCTCCTCGATCACATCAAGATCCTACATCAATGGCCACCTCACCCTTGAAGAAAGGGATGAATTTTGACTCATCTTGAACTAATCATTGGCGGTTGAACTGATGGCTCGTGATTGAATCAACGATCCTTGGCGGTTGCTGGACTGATTGCTAGAATTTTCGACTGCAATAAAGAGTTAGCTTGAAATATAAGTGAATTCGATGTCCACTTGTCGTCTGATCTCAACATAGACCTTCCATGGGAAGTCTTGGTCGGATCGTCGCCTAAGGATATCCCCGTATGGAGGAATCGACCTTACATATGCTCACACACACGAGCTTTACCTCGATACTTACTGTGTCACTTTCGCTTTCGGCCTTCCACTCGATTCCTTCAACTTCCTCTGAAATTACTCGAGTGTCGCCCGACCACCGCGGCTCCCTCTGGGTGTCTCTAGCCTTCAGCTCCAGCTTTATCACTTTTCTGCACACTCGATTCAGCTCGTGAGATAATGATATATCCTTGACTTTGTGTCTTTTTCCATAATCAATATACAGGTTCGACTTAGGTTCCTCTGCACCAACAAGTTGTTCGTGCTTTACTCCTTTCACTCAAACTTTACCCACTTGGTTCAGGACATAGTCTATTTGTTCGTCACCACTATGCTAACTACGTCACATCTAGCCCAAGTTAGTTTCTTTGTCCTGTGAATTCAAGTTACTCCTACATGTTCCCAAGAAGACCATCTTCTTAACATGTTTGCTCTGGACAGAGACTTCTGAGTAGCAATCCTGACAAGAGGCCTAGGGCTTACATCTCCTTTATCTGGAGTGATGAATCTTCTATGGGCTATTCAAACACTTTCGATCACTTTGGCTCATACACAATCATCCCGGAGTTACACCTACTATGTAGATGGTTGAGAAGAAGTCAAAGTGCAAGGCGTCATGATCAAGATGACTTGAATACCTCAAGTCTATGGAAGCTCGCACTCAAGCTACAATGAGATCTTCAACGACATATAAAACCATATGATGTCTCATAGCAGGTCACTCCAATGAACTTGTTACCATAACTAGCATCCACATGTTCACTCTGTTAGGGCAATCAACCCATGTGATATGGTTTTGATGTGTGTGGCAAAGGGTTTAAGTTAGGATGATTGGATTTAATATGTGCATTTGAGTCTTGCATGACTTAGTAATTGGCGAGTGTCATCACTCACAACCTCGTGCTTGAGTCGGCGAAGGAGCATTGTAGAGTCATGCGCTTGATGCATCTGAGGGACCACCGGACAAGATGACTTGAAGCGAAGCCAAGGAAGCAGACTTCGAGGGCAAGAGACACGAAGGAGCATTGCAGAGTCGTGCGCTTAATGCTGCCGAGGGA
This sequence comes from Wurfbainia villosa, assembly GCA_025175895.1. Lineage (NCBI taxonomy): Eukaryota > Viridiplantae > Streptophyta > Magnoliopsida > Zingiberales > Zingiberaceae > Wurfbainia > Wurfbainia villosa. Next base: position 52,222,847 of record CM046004.1, read on the forward strand.
CGTGGCCACGAACAAAGAGAGCTTCAGCGAGGGACTTCAAGTGAGATGAGAGAATGAGTGAATTGTAAGTAGCTTATTAGGTGAACTTGGCCGAATAGCTGAGTGTCGGAGGCTCGACCGCAAGGGTTGAGGTTTACCAGACTGCCGGACGCTCAAACGGATGTTGAGTTTGAGATTTACTCGGCACCAGTCGACTGCCATGTCATGGCAGTCGACTGCTTCAAGTCGATCGTCAATCAACTAGTGTGTAGCTGATGAATCAAGTTAACATCAATCGACTACTTAAGGGAAGCAGTCGACTGATCGCACTGTGCATGATTACAGAAGCTAGTCGTCACTCGACTAGGAGTCGACATCAGTCGAATGATGATATCATCAATCGACTGATAATCTGACTGTTGGAGAAGGCGACTGTGGATCCCGTGAATTCGGCCTGGTCAGAAGCTGTTAGAGTCGACATCAGTCGACTAATAGTATCCAACAGGAAGATTTGCTTCCTCTCTATAAAAAGAGAGGGTGGGGGCTTTTAGATGGTTAATGCTTATGCTCTAAGTGATCATCCAAGTGCCCCACAAAGCTTAAACTCCTCCTAGTTTTCTTTCATATCTATTGTAAAAGAAGGAGTGATCTCATTGGTGTAACGGTTTACCTCCACCTTGCTTTGGCTAAAGGGAGAGACCAATAGTGGATTGGTTTCGGAGTGATTCACCGGAGACGAATCGGACCATGGATTAGTGGCGAGGCCGTGAACCATGTTACATATTATTGTTAGCATTGTTTTATCTTTTTGTTTGTTCTTAATTGTCTTTGCTTTATATTTTTGCTTGCGCTAACATTAATTGTAGACGATTAAGAATAACTTCCACCATACGACGATTGAGGGCTATTCACCCCCCTCTAACCGGCCACCAATGCTCCAACACACTCTCAACATCCCTATGCTTGGTTAAACCAAGGAGCATAACATGTGCTAGTCTCACAGAATTGATGATGTCCTATCTCATTAATTCATCGACTAGGGATAGTTTTAATACTTGCATATTTACACATGATGAGATACCCACTAATTATGATCCAATCACAATTTCTTTCATGCTATGCATCATATTATGGACTTCAGTACATGAGTTTAAGATCCAATTAAATACATAGATAATGTATACTCAAATAGTGAATTTTATTAATAACTTCTAAAGCGATTGCCTTAGGACACCTCTTAATTACATCAAATTCCCACTTGTTCTTCAGCCAATCGCCTTTGTATCTAATGCCATAGGCCTCTATATGCCTCTCGAACTTTTCTTGGGGAAGAGGCTTCGTCAAGGGATCTGCTAGATTCCTATCAGTGGGAACTTTTTCTATTTGTACATCTCTTGTACCAATGATCTCTCTGATCAGATGGTAATGGCGTAGTATGTGCTTGGATCGATGATGATATTGTGATTCCTTCGCCTGTGCAATGGAGCCATTGTTGTCTCAGTAAACTGGTAATGCTTCAACAATGCTCAAAACTAATCCAAGTTCAGTAATGAACTTCTTGATCCAAACCGCCTCCCTTGTTGCTTCAGAAGCTACAAATAGTATACCCGCTATCTTAATGAAACTTTAGCATGCTTAGTTATTTTGTTTTACTTTTTTTTAGAATGGCTAGATAGGACAAATAGTTAGTCAACTTTGACAACATAGTATTATGATGCGACGAGATGATAGTACATTAGGGAAATGAAGTCCTATGTGTCCATGTTAGATAAGGCGTATCTAGCTCGGTGCACTCGAATGAGTTGAACTAGATGAAGCTATCTTGTCGTATCCTAAACTAGTTAGACCAGGAAGTAATCTTAAGTGACTCAAGTAATCAATTTCTTGAATTTGTCTTTGTCTAAGGAAGTGGTCGTTGTTCCGATCAAAGAAGACCTCTATGCCTCGCCATGACCTAGAAGTTGATTTCTTGAAAAGTTTACTTGACAAACTAAGGGTTAAATCCGAATCTAACCCAAGGTTGACTATCTTTAATCAAGTTTAAATCATCTCACAAAACATATAAGGTGAACACATTTTGAGACACATAGAATGAGTGAGATGTTAAGGATAATTGAAATACACTTAACATAACTTTTTTCAAAATGCTACTTATTTTCTCCACTATTACACTTAACGAATAATTATAACATTGTTCAGATAATACTATGTATATAACTCTCTAGGCCAAGTTTAGCACCCCCTAAATCACTTATACCTCATATATTTGACTAAGGCCCAAAGTTAAGGTCACATCATTATCTCACATGCTCTGTTAAGTGTGCAAAAATGATTAAGCTGAGCTGAGGGTCGGCGACACTCAGAGAATCTTGAGTAAAGAAACCGCAGTGGTCGGGCGACACAGGGAGAACTTCGGAGGGAACCGAAGGACCTAGGTGAAGACCGAAAGCTAAGCTACAAGTCACAAAGGACCAAAGGTAAGCTTGAGTGTGAGTAAAGGTGAGGTCGGGTTCTCCGTACGGGGATGTCCTTAGACGGTGATCTAACTAAGGCTTCCAGTGGAAGGTCTACGTCGAGATCGGACGGTACATGGCCGTCGAATTTACCTTTACTTGTATGTTTTGGACTAACTCTGTATTGCAGTTGAGTAATCTAGCTGTCAGTCGGCTGTTGGCTATTGGTAGTCGACTATTGCTGGCATCAGTTGACTGATGAAGGCCATCAGTCAATTGCCATTCAAACTGCCCACCTCGAGGAAAGTCAAGATAAGCTCCACTTATCTTGGGGAGATGAGGATCTTTGACCCTTAGCTTGATCTGAATGTTGGGGGCTTCCAAGGCTATAAAAGAAGGGGGGTTTCACCCCTTTAGGTTATCAAGAAAGCTTCCGAAATGCTCCCGCAATGCCGCATCTCTACAACAATGCTACAACACCGAAATGCTGTCGCGACGTCGATGACACGTCCTCGACTTTAAGATCAATTCGTCATCAATATCACTTTTACTCTTCGTTTCAAATCTTTCAAGTATAATCGAGCTTTCATTTGTCATGTTTTCTTTTGTTAAGAGGAGAGGTGGGATTGTCCCTCTTCCTCGATCTTTGCTTTTGTATATCCGTTGTCTCCTACCTCCAACGAGGAGGAGACTTAGTTAGTGCTTTACCCTTTGTACGTGATCTAGGATCACAAGGGCCTTGGATTAGCAACTGTTAGGTTGTGAACCAAGTAAAAATAAATTGTGTCATTCATTTTTCCACTACACTACTTAGCTTTTATCGAATTGAACGAAAAGACGAAAAGATTTTACGCTTGCTATTCACCCCCCCCCTCTAGCGCGCTTTTCAATCCTACAGATTGTGGATGGCGGTTGCCCAAGACACATGACCAGGAATGTGAGCAAATTCTCCACAATTAAGTATGTCAAGAAGGGAACCATGTCCTTTGGCAATAGTGGTAACTCAAGATCTTAGGTAGAGGTACAATTGAGGTATCTCCTAAAATCATCATTCACAAGGTTTTACTAGTTAAGAGCATGAAGTTTAATTTACTTAGTGTTAGTCAACTTTGTGATGCCGGTTATAATGTTGAGTTTAAATCCTCTAAATGTTTGATTAAACACAAAAGCCTAGAAGATTTCATGTTAGTTGGATATAGGAAATCGAATATCTATTATGTTGATTTATTCTATGCTTCTAACATCCTTACTGTCTTATTTCAAAAGAAGAGGAAGGTTAGATATGACATAGAAGGCTTAGACATATCAATATGAAGAACATAGCCAAGGTAGCCAAATTGGAGTTAGTAAAGGGGCTACCAAAAGTGAAAAATATCAAGGACAAATTGTGTAATCCATGCCAAGAAGGAAAGCAATCAAAATCGTCACACAAAGATAAAACTCTAACTAGTACTTCATTACCATTAGAATTATTGCATTCATATTTATTTGATTGTCATAGCACTCCTTCATTAAATGGTAATAAATATTATTTAGTTATAGTTGATGATTTTTCTAGGTATACTTGGGTTTATTTTATGAAACATAAGGATGATACCTTAGAAATAATCATAGTGTAGGGGATCCTTTGGATGGTTAGAGGGGGTGAATAGTCTCTTTCTATTTCTATAAGATGTTAGCAGAAGCAAAAACAATAATACAATTAAGAATGAAATAAAAAGACAATAAGAGCAATGCTAACAAAAGTATTTAACGTGGTTCGGAGATGACGCTCCTACTCCACGACAATCCGTAAGGTGGATCAACCCTAGTAAGCTTTCACTAAAGTCTCCTTTTAATGATCATAACAAGGTGGAGAAGCCTTCTTACAATCACACTCTTCTTCTTACAAGATGATGGAATTAAGTTTGGGAAGAAGACATTAAGAACACTAGAAAGCTTGGAAAAGACTTAGTGAGCTTGATAGTAAAAATTGGAATGAGAGCACTAGCCCTCTCAAGCTCCCCAAGACCTCTTTTTATAGAGAAAGGCTATTTTTCCCATGAGTTGATCGATGCAAACAATGATCGTTACTCATTTGAATCCAACAACTTCAGATGAAGCCTAATCTGCGATCGTCACAGCTCAACGTTCACTTGATCAGTCGACTGCTCTAAGTAATCAATCAACTAAAAATGTTTGTGCTCGTGTCCACTTATAACAGTCGACTGTCAGGATATGGCAGTCGACTGATTGTGGACCAGTCGACTACTAAACCCTGGCAGTCGACTGATAGGCCATAAACTTCAATCGACTTTAGTTGACTATTTGACCAGCCGACTAGGTCACAACCCCATTCGATTGTTCAAGCCTTCTGGACCCTCGAATGTTGAACATTCGAGACTAGTCGACAAGTATAAGTCACAAGTCAACTGATATACTTCAAGTATGATTAATTCATACTTTAAAAATTACCCTAAGCCTAGACTTAACCTTCTAGCTTCTATATCAACCTTGGGCCTCCAGGATTCCACCAAGTCCACGACTTCTTCATCCTCGCACTTGCCTTGAGAAGCTTCCTTCAATTTCGTCATGATTTAGGTTTCTTCTTTGCCAAAGTCCGCTTGGACTTTATGCCGCTAAGACTACATACTTGGACTTACACTGCCAAGACCTTGCCTTTGGACTTCCTTCGCCAAGGTCCACTTGGACTTTACGCCACCAAGACTACATGCTTGGACTTATGGTGCCAAGACCTTCGCTTGGACTTTCCTTGCCAAGATTCATGTTGGTGCAGGAGCACCAGATGATCAAACCTATGTTTTGATTATGGAAAAGGTTCAAAGTTAAGCTCTTATTTTTATCTCATGAGCTATATTGAGTGTGCAGGAAGTGTTTAAGCTAAGCCCAATGTCAAGTGACACACGGATATTCTCGAGTCGAGAAACCATGGTGGTCGGGCAACACCAGGAGAACCTCCTCGGAGTCGAGGAACCTCGATGGAGACCAGAAGCTAAACGACAAATCAGAAGGACCAGAGGTAAGCACTGAGTGAAGAGTAATGGTGAGGTCGTGCCCTCTGTACAGGGATGAACTTAGGCAGCAATCTGACTAAGACTTCTAGTGGAAGGTCTAGGTTGAGATTGGACGGTAAGTAACCGTCAAAATGTCCATTACTTGTTAGTTCGGTGCTAACTCTTTGCTACAGGTGAGTGACCAAGCCGATAGTCAACTGAAGGCTATTGGCAGTCGTCTGCTCCTAGCATCAGTTGACTGATATTCAAATTGGTCAGCTTGAAGAAAGTCAAGATAAGCTCCACTTATCTTGGGGAGATGAGGCTCTTTGACCCAGATCTAGAACGAATTAGGGTTTGAAGGCCTATAAAAGAAGGGTCATTTCACCTCTTTGTAGAATTAATTCATGCTCTCAAAGTGCTCCCACAACGTCACTCCTTCAACGACAATTCTACGATGTCGTAACACCGACGAGATGCTAAGATTCCATCGTCCAGTTGGTAGTTTAATTTAAGTTGTCTATTTTTCTACTTGTATTCTAGCTTTCTACTATTTGAAGTTTTCATTGTAACGAGGTGAGGTAGGCTTGTTGCCTCATCCTCGAGCTTTTGTCTTTTCATTGTAATCGTTGTCTCCTACCTCCAATGAGGAGGAGACTTATAGTGGATTTCCCCTTCGTACGCGGTCAAGGATTGCTAGGCCTTGGAGTAGCAACATTTCGATAGCGTGAAGGTTTTGCAGAACCGAAGCTCTGATAACACTTGAAGGTAGGAAACTTCGCTTCCCACTTTAACTCGGTCGTTTGTTCATGGCGATCCCGTCGTCATCCCCGGATTAAAAAAAATAATCCTAGACAAAAAGGGATTACCCAAGCAACCATTTCATCGTCGTTCAATTCGATTTGAGTGGTCACTTGAACAAACTTGTTGTTCAAGCAACCAACCTCTATTCTTCGATTAGCCACGGAATAAACGATGTACGGATCACCGGTTTTTGTGTTTGTATTCAGGGTCCAAGTAAATTTAGCCACATTTAATTGAAAACAATTATAGACATAATACAAAAGAACATAAACAAGCATTATAACTCTCGATCTTCTATTGTCTGTCCTTCCTCCCTTTGGATGTCGTGTGGGCGACGATCTTCCAAAAGTCAAAGCCTCCTAGATCACCAATCTTCCTTTCTTTGTTCACTCCGAACAAAGGAAGATTATAAAACAAAACTCTACTCTATCTAGGACCAACCAACAAGCTCCAAACTTGAAGCTTGCCGCCGGTCCAAAGAGAAGTGGAGGAGTACCGACCAACCTTGAAGGAAGGTTGCCGCCGGCCAACCTAGAGAGAGAAAGAGAGAGGGAGGAGCTACCGCCGAACTAGAGAGAGAGAGAGATGGTGGAGTTGCCACCGCCCAAAGATGGCCAAACCCTAGGATTGTCTTACCGCCGTGTTCTAGGAAGAAGCAAACCCTAAGTTTGCCGCCCACCTCTCCTCTAAAGGCAACTCCAAAAACCCTAACCCTAGTCTTGTGTCATCCACACCCAAGCCCTAAGCCCTTATTTATAGAGTTAGGCTTGAGCCTCTCTTTAATCTCCACCGTCGGTTCTAGGGATTTAATCTCAACCGTCGGATCTAGAGATTTAATTTCAATCGTCGGATCTAGAGATTTAATCTCCACCGTCGGATCTAGAGTTTTATTTTCCATTATCGGATCTAGGCTCCATGAGGTTTTAATAGGCTACAATAGGGACCATGAGGAGGAGTTGGATCTTGGCCACCCAATGGATCAACTCACATAAAGTCCGATCCATTAATGATAATCCATTCCACTAGAGGATTATCATTGATCTACCTCACCAACCGCCATAAGTTAATATGAGCTCCATATATTATTTATACATTTATCTCCCCGGGTTTAAGATCTCGAATGTTCGTCAATTAATTAATTTACTAACAATTAATTAATCAACATCTAACTCCATGTGTAGTACCACTCAACCTTGTAGGGAGTTGCTTCGGAGGCTCATTGGCTCACATATCCCCGAGTTAAAATTTTCACTAATGAAAGAATTAATCCGGATGGGATGAGTTTACTTAGCACAACCAATTCATCGTCGTGCTAACAACTTGAGTGATCGCTTGAACAAACAAGTTGTTCAAGCAACACAACTCTTCTAGTTGGTTAGCCGCGGAAGAGACGACGGACGGATCGCCGGTTTTTGTGTTTGTCTTCGGGATCCATGATTATACAAAATATATACTATTGCACACTTGTATAATCAACACATAAAAGACCATGCTAAGATCAGAATATAAAGTTGTAAAACATTTATACCTTACGATCTTCTACCGTATGTCCTATCCTCATCGTGGATGACGTGTGGGCGAAGATCCTCCATGAGTAGAAGCCTTCTAGATCGCGTTCTTCCCTTTCTTGTTCGCTGCGAACAAAGAGAAGAACAAAACAAAAAAACTCCACTTTTCTAGAACCGGCCACCAATTAAAAGAACTCGATGTAACCGCTGGCCAAGGAGTGAATGGATGAGCGCCGACCAACTTGTTGCAATGTTGCCGCCGGCCACCTAGAGGTTGGAGAAGCACCGGCCACCAAGGGGTTGGAGAACCGCCGGCCACCTAGGAGCAAAAGAGGAGGAAGAGAGGAGCACTGGCAAAGGATGAGAAGAGGATGAGGGGCGCCGGCCAAAACCTAGGGAGAACCAAGCTTGCCGCCCACTTCTAGCCGCCCAAAACCCTAGCTCCTCTAGGGTTTGTTGCCGCCCACTTTGAGATGAGCAAAACCCTAATTTCCAATTGAACACATTATCCTTGTCGCCCAACCTAAGCCCTCTATTTATATAATTGGGCTTAAGCCTCCTTTAATCTTCACCGTCGGATCTAGGGATTTAATCTCCACCGTCGGATCTAGGGTTTTATCCCAACCGTCGGATCTAGGGTTTCATCCCAACCGTCAGATCTAGGATTTCATCCCAACCGTCAGATCTAGGGTTTCATCCCAACCGTCGGATCTAGGGTTTCATCCCAACCATCGGATCTAGGGATTTAATCCCAACCGTCGATTCTAGGGTTTCATCCCAACCATCGGATCTAGGGATTTAATCCCAACCGTTGGTTCTAGGGTTTCATCCCAACCATCGGATCTAGGGATTTAATCCCAACCGTTGGTTCTAGAGTTTTGTTTTACATCCTTGGATCTAGACTTCACGAGGATTATGTTAGGCTACGATAGGGACCATAAGGAGGAGTTGGATCTTGGCCACCCGATGGATCGGAACCACATAAACTTGATCCATCAATGATGTTCCATTCCACTAGAGGATCATCATTGAACTACCTCACCAACCCCCATAAATTAATATGGGCTCCATATATTATTTGTACATTCATCTCCCCGTGTTTAAGATATCGAATGTCCGTCAATTAATTGATTTACTGACCATCAATTAATTAACATCTAATTCCTCGAGTAGTACCACTCAACCTTATCATCATGTGTACTAAGTCAACCAGCTGCGTTTACATGATGAACCTTATGAGCTCCTCAAGAGGACATCATCAACCTAATATATAGGACACGGTTTCCTCCTATAATCAATGACACACCATTTAAATAATATCATTTCCCAACTTACCGGGCATATTGATTTAATCCATCTAAATCTCACCCTCTGGTAAATCAAAGAAATAAATACTAAGTACATGTGCCCGTTATTATATCGGGATTAAGAGCATGTACAACATAATATTCTTGGTCCGATTCAATTATGTAGTCAGCAATTAATTGAATCACCTCTATGTCGGTCCTGCTCAATATACCTAAGTGTACTAGTGTAACTTTATGTTCAAGACAAAACAATACCAAGCTACACTACAACCATGCTAATGGTTTGTCCAAAACCATCTTGGTTGTGAGCCTCTACTTATATTTTACAAGGGACTGATAACATGATCTTCTGTGCCTCACCAAGCACCATGTTATCTACAATGTAAAATATTAGACAATATGCACACACATATAATAAATATATAAAGTGCAAACAATGATCATGTGATTCTTATTTCAAAATAAAATGTTCATACAAAAAGAGCTAGGCTTTCAGTATACATTCCAATAATCTCCCACTTATACTAAAAGACTATGCCGTCATCACATTGCCATACATCTGATCCCCATGTCCTCCACATGCCTATCAAACGCTTTCGCTGGAAGGGCCTTAGTGAATGGATCCGCCAGGTTATCCTCTGATGCAATCTTGGCGACAGCTACTTCTCCTCGCTTTACGATCTCTCGTATAAGGTGGTACTTGCACTCTATGTGTTTACTAGCCTTATGGGCTCATGGTTCCTTCGAGTTTGCAACTGCACCACTGTTATCACAATAAATTGTGATAGTTTTGGGCAAACCAGGAATCACATCCAAGTCCATCAAGAAGTTCCTGAGCCATACAGCTTCCTTGGCTACCTCAGAGGCTGCCACATACTCAGCTTCCATGGTAGAGTCCGCCACGCATTTCTGCTTGACACTCCTCCATACTATGGCTCCACCTCCAAAAGTAAACACAAACCCCGAGGTAGACTTACTCTTGTCCCTATCTGATTGGAAATCCGAATCCGTGTAACCCACAGGGACTAATTGATCTGCCCGGTAAACCAGCATATAATCCCTAGTCCTTCTCAGGTACATCAATATATGCTTTACCACAGTCCAATGTCCCTGTCCAGGATTACTCTGATATCTACTAACCATGCCCACGGCAAAGCAGATATCCGATCTCGTACATAGCATAACATACATATGGCTTCCTACTGCCGAAGCATAAGGAACCGCCTTCATGTCCTCTATCTCCTTTGATGTTTTGGGACACATCTCTTTAGATAAAGGAACTCCATGCTTAAAAGGTAGAAAACCTTTCTTGGAGTTCTGCATGCTAAAACGAGCAAGGATAGTGTCAATGTATGAAGCTTGAGATAAGCACAACATCCTTTTCTTGCGATCCCTTATAAATTTGATCCCAAGGATGTGTCCCACTTCTCCCAAGTCCTTCATGTCAAACTGTTTGGACAACCATACCCTTACGTCTGATAACACTTTGATATTGTTGCCAACTAACAAAATGTCATCTACGTATAGTACAAGAAATACCACTACGTTTCCATCACATCTCTTGTATACACAAGGCTCATCCGGACTTTGAATAAATCCATATGACTGGATTACCTCATCAAAGTGGATGTTCCAAGATCTAGAAGCTTGCTTCAATCCATAAATGGACCGATTAAGCTTACATACAAGATGCTCTTTGCCTTTAGCAATGAATCCCTCTGGTTGCCGCATATAGATGTTCTCCTCAAGACTTCCGTTAAGGAAAGTTGTCTTGACATCCATCTGCCAAATCTCATAATCCATATGAGCAGCTATGGATAAGAGAATCCGGATAGACTTAAGCATAGCTACCGGCGAAAAGGTCTCCTTATAATCGATGCCCTCTTTCTGAGTATACCCTTTCGCAACAAACCTAGCTTTGAAGGTCTCAATCTTCCCATCTACTCCTCTCTTTCTCTTGTAGATCCACTTGCATCCAATGGCTTTTACACCATCGGGTGGTTCTACTAGCTCCCAGACCTGATTAGAATTCATAGATTCTATCTCTGAATCCATCGCTTTTTGCCAAGATACCGCATCTCTATCTTGGAGTGCCTTGTCATATGTCCAGGGATCAGGTTCATGTTCACCAGGGACTAAGTCCGAAGACTCTACCAAAAACATGAATCTGTCGGGTTGTCTAACAACCCTCCCACTACGACGAGGTGCGTCCTGTGTATGCTCTGTGACACGCGGTGCAGTGACTTGTGGTATCTCCTCTTGTACCGGTGGTACTGAAGTCGGGACTTCCCCTGTCAACTCCTCAAGAACAATCCTACTCGTGGGCCTGTGGTTCATTACATAGTCCTCCTCTAGAAATCTGGCATTCGTACTCACGATTACCTTCTGATCTCTAGGACTATAGAATAAACCACCCTTCGTTCCCTTAGGCTAGCCAACAAACAAGCGTACTTCTGTATGAGATTCCAACTTACTAACATCTCCCTTCAGCACATGTGATGGACTACCCCAAATCCGAATATGTCTTAGACTAGGCTTTCGCCCAGTCCACAACTCTGTGGGAGTAAAGGGTACTGACTTAGATGGAACCAAGTTCAGAATGTGTGATGCTGTTTCCAGAGCAAATCCCCAGAAAGAATCAGGTAACTCAGAGTAACTCATCATAGATCTGACCATCTCCATAAGAGTCCTGTTCCTTCTCTCCGCCACACCATTCTGCTGGGGTGTGCCAGGTGCGGATAATTGGGATTGAATCCCAGACTCTGATAAGTAACTCTTAAACTCTCCCAAGAGGTACTCGCCACCACGATCAGATCGTAGTGTCTTGATACTTTTACCTTGATGGTTCTCCACATCAGCCTTGAATTCTTTGAACCTGTCAAAGCATTCAGACTTGCGGCGCATCAAGTAAATGTATCCATACCTTGAATAATCGTCTATAAAAGAGACGAAGTATTCAAAGCCACCTCTAGCCTGGATAGTCATAGGACCGCACAGATTAGAATGAACCAATTCTAACACATTTTTGGCTCTATACCCCTTGGCCTTGAAAGGCCTCTTGGTCATTTTACCTTCCAAGCAAGATTCGCAGGTTGGGAGATCCTCCACCACTAATGAACCCAAAGGTCCATCAGCTATCAACCTTTGAATTCTGCTTAGGTTAATATGACCAAGCCTTAGATGCCAAAGATATGTCTGGTTCATTTGCGAAGGTTTTTTTCTCTTATTAGATTTAGAAGATGAGTTATTTACTTCTATATGCATCGTGGGAGTTTTCGGTTCTAGAGTATATAAATTGCCAACCAATGTACCAGAACAGATAATCTCCCTATTCCTTTTTATAACCACTTTGTCATTAAAAGAAACAGAATATCCATCCATAAACAATTTAGAAACTGAAATTAAATTCTTTCTAAAAGTAGGTACATAAAGACAATTTCTCAAAACCAAAACTTTATTCCTATCAAAAGATAAATAAACGTCTCCCACTGCAATAGCCGCCACCTTTGAAGCATTGCCCATGAAGACAGTAATCTCTCCCTCAGCTAGTCGTCGGGTTTCCTGGAACCCCTATAAAGTATTGCAGACATGATCAGTGGCTCCTGTATCTACACACGAGCTTTGGTAGATAACACCGCTAAACATGTTTCAACAACTAAACAAGAAGATATACCTTTGTTCTTTGGGCGAGATCCACCTTCCAATGTCGATCGCACAAGTGAAGCACTTGCCTTTCGGCTTCTTCACTCCTGCCTGAGGTCCCACTGCCACTTTCTTCGCTCCACCTTGCTTCTTCTTCTTTTTACCTTTCGGTTTAGAGGAAGAAACCTTCTGAGCGACCATGGCTTGAGCGCTTTGACGAAAAAGCCCCTCTGCTGCCTGGAGTTCTGTCAGAAGCTCCACCAACAAATACAACCTCTTGCTCATGTTGTAGTTGAGGCGGAACTGCTCAAAACTCCTAGGCAGAGACTGGAGAATGATATCGACCTGGGTTTCCCAATCGATCTCAGCTCCGAGGACTTCCATCTCATTAAGATGAGCCATCATCTTGAGAACATGATCCCTAACGGGTGTTCCCTCGATCATGGTGGTCGTCATCAAGTTTCTCATCGCCTCTTGTCTAGCCGCCCTACTCTGATGTCCGAAAAGTTTCTTGAGATTGAACATCATGTCATAAGCTGTGGCCATGGCCTGATGCTGATGTTGAAGCACATTTGACATAGATGCCAAAATGTAACACTGCACCATCTCATCTGCCTTGACCCATTTCTTATAACGTTCTTTCTCCTTTTCATCAGAGTCATCGGTGGGCTTAGGAGGACAGACCTCGAAGAGTACAAATTTGTACTCCTCCACAGTTAAGACAATATCCAGATTTCTTTTCCAATCAATATAGTTTGGTCCAGTAAGCTTATTTTCTTTTAAAATCACAGTAAGTGGGTTGAAAGCCATTTGAAAAACCTAAGAATCACAATGATCAAAATATTAGATTTCAAATATTATTGATTCCTCAAAAATATAAAATTCCGAAATCAACCAACACCTCAAAACACCGAGAATATCGCATGCCACGATAGTGTGGACGTATACGAATTCTACATCTGTAAGAGGAGGTTTTACTCATTAATTTTATTATCTTGTCAACCTTACTTTTTGACAAATAAAATTAATAGTTGGTTCCTCTTTAGCCCTACAAATAAAAGCAGTGACTCCGATGGGGAGGATACTTTTTATTTGCATCTAAGTGTGTACCATTACACGATACTAAGGGAATTATTTCGGATTATGTGCCTTACCGATGGGGAAGTACACACGCTCCTAAATAATTTCCTATAACCATTATTTGACCTAGTGATCCGCAAACAAACCCATCCGATGGGGAGGAAGGCACTCAGAGCCAACGCGTAAGTTTGTTGCATCACACGTCAAATTGTAATGGAGGCCGCGGGAATTAATTAAAATATCCCTCTCCCACTTAGTAAATTGCAATTGAGGAATTTTAAAGCATACACAACATGCATATAAAACAAATCAGCAATAAATATGGAAAAAAAATAGAATTTTTCCAACTATTATGGCATTGTTCTCCAATACACATCTCGTCGTGTCGCCACCTCGTCCGCTCCACCTTTACCCGTGCGCAAGTCACCAAAGAGATCCGAGCCGAGATATATCATTTTAATTTACATCCATCGATCCTATACTCCACGAAGGAGTGTACAAATAATCTAGATCGAAAGTAAACTAAAATGAGCGGCTAAACAATGCCATATTTAATTACAAAAATTAAATACTAATCTAGCCTCGTCAACCCCGAGGATTCAAATTATATACATACAATCACACACAAAACAATCACATACAACCAAATAGCCATAATAGTCGGATCTTATGCCTGCAACCAAAAAGTTAGCCTACGCACATCCTACTATTATCCGGCATACTCAATATATGATATGTGCATGAAAGTAACCGAATCCAAAACACACAAAACCAGAAACCGTGGCTCTGATACCACTTATAGGGAGTTGCTTCGGAGGCTCATTGGCTCCAATATCCCCGAGTTAAATTTTTCACTAATGAAAGAATTAATCCGGATGGGATGAGTTTCCTTAGCACCACTAATTCATCGTCGTGCTAACAACTTGAGTGATCGCTTGAACAAACTAGTTGTTCAAGCAACACAACTCTTCTAGTTGGTTAGCCACGGAAGAGACGACGGACGGATCGCCGGTTTTTGTGTTTGTCTTCGGGGTCCATGATTATACAAAATATATACTATTGCACACTTGTATAATCAACACATAAAAAAATATGCTAAGATCAGAATATAAAGTTATAAAACTTTTATACCTTACGATCTTCTACCGTATGTCCTATCCTCCTCGTGGACGACGTGTGGGCGAAGATCCTCCACGAGTAGAAGCCTTCTAGATCGCGTTCTTCCCTTCCTTGTTCGCTGCGAACAAAGAGAAGAACAAAACAAAAAAACTCTTCCATTCTAGAACTGGCCACCAATCAAAAGAACTCGATGTAACCGCCGGCCAAGGAGTGAATGGATGAGCGCCGGCCAACTTGTTGCAAAGTTGCCGCCGGCCACCTAGAGGTTGGAGAAGCACCGACCACCAAGGAGTTGGAGAACCGCCGGCCACCTAGGAGCAAAAGAGGAGGAAGAGAGGAGCACCGGAAATGGATGAGAAGAGGATGAGGGGCGCCGGTCAAAACCCTAGGGAGAACCAAACTTGCCGCCCATTTCTAGCCGCCCAAAACCCTCTATTTATAGAATTGGGCTTAAGCCTCCTTTAATCTCCACCGTCGGATCTAGGGATTTAATCTCCACCGTCGGATCTAGGTTTTTATCCCAACCGTCTCTAGGGTTTCATCCCAACCGTCGGATCTAGGATTTCATCCCAATCGTCGAATCTAGGGTTTCATCCCAACAGTCGGATCTAGGGTTTCATCCCAACCATCAGATCTAGGGATTTAATCCCAACCATCGATTCTAGGGTTTCATCCCAACCATCGGATCTAGAGATTTAATCCCAACCGTTGGTTCTAGGGTTTCATCCCAACCATCGGATCTAGGGATTTAATCCCAACCGTTGGTTCTAGAGTTTTGTTTTACATCCTTGGATCTAGACTTCATGAGGATTATCTTAGGCTATGATTGGGACCATAAGGAGGAGTTGGATCTTGGCCACCCGATGGATCGGAACCACACAAACTTGATCCATCAATGATGTTCCATTCCACTAGAGGATCATCACTGAACTACCTCACCAACCCCCATAAATTAATATGGGCTCCATATATTATTTGTACATTTATCTCCCCGTGTTTAAGATATCGAATGTCCGTCAATTAATTGATTTACTGACCATCAATTATTTAACATCTAATCCCTCGAGTAGTACCACTCAACCTTATCATCATGTTGACTAAGTCAACCAGCTGGGTTTACATGATGAACCTTATGAGCTCCTCAAGGGGACATCATCAACCTAATATATAGGATACGGTTTCCTCCTATAATCAACGACACACCATGTAAATAATATCATTTCCCTACTTACCGGGCATATTGATTTAATCCATCTAAATCTCACCCTCTGGTAAATCAAAGAAATAAATACTAAGTACATGTGCTCATTATTATATCGGGATTAAGAGCATGTACAACATAATATCCGAGGTCCGATTCAATTATGTAGTCAGCAATAAATTGAATCACCTCTATGTCGGTCCTGCTCAATACACCTAAGTGTACTAGTGTAACTCTATGTTCAAGACAAAACAATACCAAGCTACACTACAACCATGCCAATGGTTTGTCCAAAACCATCTTGGTTGTGAGCCTCTACTTATATTTTACAAGGGACTGATAACATGATCTTCTGTGCCTCACCAAGCACCATGTTATCTACAATGTAAAATATTAGACAATATGCACACACATATAATAAATATATAAAGTGCAAACAATGATCATGTGATTCTTATTCCAAAATAAAATGTTCATACAAAAAGAGCTAGGCTTTCAGTATACATTCCAACAAACCTTATCATCATGCCGGACCAAGTCCACCTACAGGGTTTACATGATGAACCTTATGAGCTCCTCAAGGGGACATCATCATCCTAATATATAGGACACGGTTTCCTCCTATAATCAACGGCACACCATATAAATAATATTATTTCCCAACTTACCGAGCCTATCGATTTACTCTATAAATCTCGCCCCTTGGTAAATCAAATAAATGAATACTAAGTATATGTGTCCGCTATTATATCGGGATTAAGAGCATGTACAACATAATATCTAAGGTCCGATTCGATTATGTAGTCAGCAATAAATCGAATCACCTCTAAGTCGGTCCTGCTCAATACACACAAAGTGTAGTAGTGTAATTCTATGGTCAAGACAAACCGATACCAAATTACACTACAACCATACCAATAGTTTGTCCATAACCATCTCGGTTGTGAGCCTTTACTTATACTTTATAAGGAACTGAAAACATGATCTCCCGTGTGACACTACACACCATGTTATCTACAATGTAATGTATTAGACAATATGCATAACCATAAATATGCAAACATTAATCATGTGATTCTTATTTCAAAATAAAGATGTTCATACAAAAGATAGACTTTTCAGTATACATCCCAACATTGTGAACCAAGTAAAAACAAAATTGTCTCTTTATTTTTTATTGTTTTACATTCCGTTGTGCATCACTCAAGTTTTAGACGAACAAAATGAAGTTTTGTAGGATCGCTATTCACCCCTCCCCCCCCCTCTAGCGATTCTCTCGATCCAACAATTGGTATTAGAGCGGGGGCGCTAAGATTCAGTGCAACCACCAATCTAGAAATTTTGTTTTCTTTTCGTATTCTTCGTTTCGTTCAATTTAAATTTATTATTTTTTCCCACACTACTAATCCAAGACAAAATCTTGGAAATTTTTTGTGTCTTTTACTTTCTATGTGCAAGGTTTGTTTTTGATGGCCCATCTCGAAGGGTTTAGCACTGCTCGACCTCCATTTTATAATGAAGATGACTTCCGTTATTGGAAGGGTCGGATGAAGTGCTATCTAAAAACCCAAATCGAGATGTGGATAGTGATCTAGACCATGTTCACGCTACCAACCAACGAAGATGGTGAGTTACTAGATTACGACAAATGGACGAATGCCATGAAGCATTAAATGGAGGCCGATGCCAAAGCTACACAGATCCTACAATATAGGCTCTCCAAAGAGGTACTCAACCGAGTCGGACCGTTCATCAGTGCAAAGGATTTATGGAACAAGCTCATCGAGCTACACGAAGGAACCACCGACACTAAGGTATGCAAAAGAGACCTTTTGTTAAATAAGTTATTTAATTTAGAAATGCAGGAACATGAGTCGGCCACTCAGCACCACGCAAGGATTAAGGACATCATCAACGGTCTTCATTCAATCGGACAGAAGGTGGAGAATAGGGACATAATAAGGTATGCCTTGAACGCTTTTCCTAAGACCACCTTGTGGGCATCTATGGTCAATGCCTACAAAGTGTCTAGAGATCTATCTAAAATTAGGCTAGACGAGCTTTTTTCAGAATTTGAATTGTTGGATTGGAAAGCACGCTAGAGGGGGGAGTGAATAGCGAGCGTAAAATCTTCTTTTCCTTCGATTAAAACCAAAGCAACTCAGCGGAATAATAAATGACAAAAAAAATAAGGAGGCACTTTATTTTTACTTGGTTCACAACCAAATGGTTGCTACTCCAAGGCCCCATGATCCTAGATTGCGTATGATAGGGCAATCCACTAACTAAGTCTCCTCCTCGTTAGAGGTAGGAAACGACGAATACAAGGAACAAAAGCTTGAGGAAAAGGGGAAATCCAACCTCTCCACTTTACAATGAAAGAACGATAAAGAAAGGATCGAATACAAATGTAAGACAACAAAAATAAAACTACCGATGTTTAGAAGGTGGAATTTTTGCATGACGTTAGCATAGTGGCGACGTAGTGTTGTCGTAGACCTTCGGCGTTGTAGGAGCACTTTGAGAGCGATTGAGATGACCTAAAGGAGTGAAATCCCCCTTCTTTTATAGCCCTTCAAGCTCCTGAATGTTGAATTTTGAACCTAAGTCAAATAGCCTCATCCCCCCAAGATAAGTGGAGCTTATCTTGTCTTTCTTCAGGCTAGACAGTTTGAATAGCAGTCGACGGATGGCCATCATCAGTCAACCGAAGGCAACAATAGTCGACTGCCAATAGCTAGCAGTCGACTGCCAGCTAGGTTAATCAACTACAACACAGAGTTAGCATGAAACAAAAGAAAGATAGTAAATATGATGGTTCCTTACCGTCCAATCTCGACCTAGACCTTCCACTGGAAGTCTTAGTCGGATCGCCGCCTACGGTCATCCCCATACGGAGGACATGAACTTACCATCTCTCTTCACACTCATGCTTACCTCCAGTCCTTTCCGACCTATAGCTTAGCTTCCAGTCTTTGACCTAGGTTCCTCGACTCCACGAGGTTCTCCTGGTGTTGCCTGACCACCACAGTTTCTCGACTCAAGATTCTCCGGATATCGCTGACCTTCAGCATAGCTTAAACACTTCCTGCACACTTAGTTCCGCTCATTATATAATAATAAGAACTTAACTTTGAACATTTTTCATAATCAAAACCTAGGTTTGATTATCTAGTGCCCCTACACCAACAATCTCCTCCTTTTTGATCTATGGCAAACAGATTCAAAGTTAAGGAAAATTTAAGTGCAAAACAAATAATGATAATGAATAAGTATGAATAAACTTCTTTTTCAAAATCTCCCCCTTGACCTTAGGTAAGTTTTTAAAAAAGACATTTAAAGTTAACTTTTAGAAAAAAGTTTATATTACTCCGCCTTAACTTTGCCCTCTTCTCCCCTTTTTGCCATAAATAAAAAATCGTCGTGGGGTTATATATATATATATATATATATATATATATATATAATAGGGGTGTATGATGATGAAATGTTATATACATAAAATCTTATATGCACTTACAAAACCAAAAATGGCATTAAGTATACGAGTCCAAGCATGTATCCCTTAAAGGTTTATGAATTTAAGTTAACTAGTCCTCTGCACCAACAATGTTTACTTAGTTTTTATGAGAGGATGTATAATTGCTAGTTTTGGTAAAGTAAAGTCTTGAAAACTACTTTAAACATAGTTTTGATTTCAAAACCCTATACGTGATAAGCATGAGTATATTTTCAAAATACCTTAAAGAGTAACATAATCCTTAAGATAAGTTTCTCCCCCTTAGTCAATCACATGGAGTCTAGAAGGATTAGGGGGCTAAGCTTGACCCTAAGGATTATAGTATTAGCCAACCAATAACAACTGAGAAAGTAAGTATAGATTTTTAAAAGCAATTCGAAACGTATGTTGTTCTTATTTAAATATAATTGTCCTTAGCATCTCACCCATTCTATGTGTCCCAAAAACATGTTGACCTTATGTGTTCTTGTGAGATAATTCCAATTTTTACTTAGTTAAACTTTAGTGTTTTGAAGATTAATCAACCTTGGGTTAGATTCATATTTAACCCTTAGATCGTTAAGTAAACTTTTCGAGAAAATGACTTCTAGGCCGTGGCAAGACACAAGGGCCTTCTTTGATCGGAACAACAATCACTTCCTTAAACAAAGCCAAATTCAAGAAAATGTTCACTTAAGTCACTCAAGGTTACTTCCTGGTCTAACTAGTTTAGGATACGATGAGATAGCTTTAGCTTGTTCAACTTAGCCGAGTGCACCAAGCTAGATACGCCTTATCTAGCTCAGACGCACAAGTCCTTGTTTCCCAAATGTACTATCATCTCGCCGCATCCTGATACTATATTATCAAGTTTGATTAACCATTTATCCTATCTAACCATTCTAGAAATTTAAACAAAGAGCTAAGCATATAAAGTTAAGAAATTGGATAGACAATTTTAGTATTAGTTCCCCCTAGATCATTGAACTGGTACGGTCTATCCACATAGTGGACTTGATCCTGGGGAATCCAATACTTATTAGTCATTATGTGTGAATTTAACAAAATCTTTGGGACTCATGCCTGGACTCTTTGATTACTATGATTAACAATTGACATATAAGATCGGTTCGTAGTATTTGTCCTAAATCTGAGTCTGACTTTGTTGTACACAGCTCTTTGAGTTTCAAGGAGTCGGTTAAGACTCTTGGATCCCAAAGTGAACTTTTCTAACCTAGCCTCGAGCTCTTGGACTTGTCCTTTCAAGAGAGAATTCTCTTCCTCAAGTTGTTTGACTTGAGTTGAGTTCCCCTCTTGAACTTGACTAGTCAAAGAGGTTAGAGTGGCCTCATCCTTAAGGATTTTAACCTCCTCAAGCAAAGACTCGATCCTAGACTCGAACTTAGTTAATTTCCTATTTAAAAATTTAATTGCATGATATAGATTTGTAATTAATGAGCGACTTACCTTCACCTTTTCTTTTGATCCGACTTTGAGTCTCGATTTGAAATCGTCCTCGGAGTCGGAGTCGGATTAGATTTGCAATCGACTTCAGACTCGGACTCGGATTCTACCAGATTCGCCATGAAGGCTAAGTCGTCGCCTTGGTCTTCTTCTTCCTCCCACGTTGCTTGAAATTCTTGCTTTGGTTGCTTATGCCTTGGCTTCATTTTTAGGCAGTCTGACTTGTAATGCCCCTTCTTGTTGCACTCGTAGCATGTGTAGTTTTGTGGGGATTTCTTGTTCTTCAATTGCTCTCTTTCCTTTTTAATCATTCTCCTAACTAGATTGACAAGTTCGACCTCCATTTCTTCTTCGGATTCCAATTCGTATTCATCTTCGAATTTGAATTCTTCTTCTTCTAGAGGTGGCTTGCTCTTCCTTTTTCTTCTTTGTCCTGCATACAACGCTACACCTTTCTTGACCGAGACCACATTAGTTTGATGTAATTCAAATTTGAAAAAAAAGGTCATCTAATTTAATTTTAGATAAATCTCTAGATACCTTGTAGGCATCAACCATGGATGCTCACAAGGTGGTCCTAGGAAAAGCATTAAGAATGTACCTTATTATGACTCGATTCTCGACTTTTTGTCCAATCAAATGGAGGCCATTCATAATATCTTGGATCCTTGCATGTAATTGCGTAGTAGTCTCATGTTCCTACATTTTAAAATTAAACAATTTATTTAATAAAAGTTCTCTTTTGCATACCTTAGTATCAGAGGTTCCTTCGTGAAGCTCGATGAGCTTATTCCATAGGTCTTTTGCGCTTATGAATGGTCCGACCCAGTTGAGCTCCTCCTTTTAAAGACCGCATTGAAGGATTTGGGTTGCCTGATGCATGTGAACGCATCCCTAAATCTCACGATAGGAGCCGTCAAGGACTTGAAGCACATGCTCGCGCTCAATGCCCGCAAGTGCATCGATGTCGTCAAGTAATAAATAGATTATCAATCCCACAGGGACTGAGATTCGAGCACTGATTGTTTGGTGAATGTTCTTGTTCAGTGTTTAGTTCTAGCGGTTGTGATTATGAGGATTGGTGGCAGTCTTAACTCTAGTACGGTGTCACGCAGAAGAAGAGAAGGGTTTCTATGAGTCTTTGGAGGGAATTGTAGGATTTTGGTTTCGCTTGTGCATCGCAAAACATGCTACCAATAGGGTGTTGTCAAGACGTCTAACTACGGTCTTGTGGAAGGGACATCATACACTTCCCCGATTAGCCTTCGCATCTATCAAGAACTACCTCTTCCATACCATGTCGACCCGTGGCTTTAGGACGGGGTAGGCAGTACAAGGATGCCAAATCAATCCCTGTCACGAATCAAAACGTGTCTCGTTCCCGACTCTATCACACCCTTCTATCTACGGTTACTAGAGAGATGTCAACCCTTAGGCTCCTCCTTGGTTCTCCAAAATCTTTAATACGAGGGTTGTCACCCCTCGTATCGACTACGCACAGTAGATAGAAAGCCAAAACGAATAACTATCGATCTAAACAAACATCAATTGCAAATATGAATTCAAGAACAGAAATATATTTGAAATAACATGTTCTACGCACACAAACTACTCCCTAATCCTAGAATCGGAGAATCTACTCCATGAATACGAGAAGAAAAACACAAAGCATAATCAAATTCATAGAAATAATGTAAATTACGCAAGGAACATGAATTACAATGCACTGTGGCTCTTATCTCTGGTGTTGAAGTGCAGAACTTGATCCTTGAGCCGCTTTCTTCCTCCCCGTTGTGAGTTCTTGATGCTTTTGAGGGTGTCGGTGTGCTGTCCCGGCCATCGTGCCTCCCCAAGGGTTTGGGCGTAGCTTTCCTTATATAGACACAAAGTTGGATCTTCCCGAAACCTCAAAAAAAATATAATCGTGTCGAAATCATTCCAGTGTGACATGACCATGTGGATTCACACGGCCAGACCATGTATAGTGTAGGTTCGTGATCTGGGGCCAGGCGTGTGGATCCACAGGGCCAGGCCATGTGTCCTTCTGTTCCAACAGCCAAATGCCTTCCTTTTGCTCCAAAAGTACACCATTTTCCCTGTAGAATGCTGTCCTACACACAAAAGCACAATGAGCAGATCTCTAAACTAGAAAAATAAGAAATGCATGCAAAACAAAGTACAATATGCATGAAACAAGTATAAAATATAGCGAGATGTGAGCGAAAACTACTCCTAAAATCCCATATGTTTTGCTCACATCAATTTCACCAGACTTAGAACTTTGCTTGTCCTCAAGCAAATCTCAGTGCCATGAAATTTTAAAAATATTGTTCCATACTTAGCTTGCTAACTAGATTTATCAAGTGGTATTTTCAATCAAGGCAAAAAAGATATATTCTAAAAATTCACTAAGTTAGCTTCTCGTGCATGTGCTAAGAGAATCTTCTTATTCTTAAGGGATACTCGTTCCAAAGTAAGTTAATTCGTTATCTTATAGCTTTCCTAAGGTCTCCAGCTTTTAGGCACTGGTCTTCCCAAAGTGAGGGTCATTCCCTAGATCTAACACAAAGTCTCAAAGGCGTGCTCGGTATTGAGAGAAATTAGTAGGTGTTTCCCTAGTAACCTAACTCGGTCTCAAAGGGGCGCCTAGCCATTTCCACCCACGATAACTATTTTTTTTCAAGAATAGAAATATACTTTTTGTTGGATCGTAAAAAGAGCGCTAGAGCAGGCGTGAATAACACACGATAATCATTTCATTCATTCGATAAAAAACACGAGTAAGAGTAAATGCACAGTGAAAAATAAATGAACACAATTTATTTTTACTTGGTTCACAGCCTACCAGCTGCTAATCCAAGTCCCTATTGATCCTAGACCACGTACGGAGGGCAATTCACTTACATGACTCATACTCATTGGAGGTAGGAGACAACGATTACAAATTCATGAAAAACTCGAGGTAGAGAGACACACCCTCTCTCCTCGTTACAACAAAAGCTCGATAGAAAAGAGAATGGTAATAATTATAGATGAGCACAAGATGAACTGATACCGACGACTAAGATGGAGAAGATTGAGCTCGTGTCGTCGGCGCTTCGGCGTCGTATGATCGTCATAGAGTAGTGGCGTTGTGGAGGCTTTTGGTGAGCTTAGAGATGATCAAAATAGTGTGAAACACACTTTATTTTATAGCCTTCCAACCCCCTAGTATTTGAACTCGAGTTCTATCACCAAAGGCCACCTCACCCTAAGATAAAGGGACAGAGTTTGACTCTCCTCGAAGCTGGAATTTAAACAACAGTTGAACTGATTTCCCAGCAGTTGAACTGATGCCCCAGTAGTTGAACAGATTTCCAAGCAGTTGAACTGATGCCCCAGCAGTTGAACTGATTTCCCAGCAGTTGAACTGATGCCCAGGGTTTTCGACTACAATAAAAGGTTAGCTTGAAAATGGAAGTAATACAAGTGAATTTGATAGCCACTTACCGTCCGATCTCGACCTAGACCTTCAATGGGAAGTTTTAGTTGGATCGCCGCCTAAGGATGTCCCCGTACGGAGGACCCGACCTTGCATTCACTCACATACATGAGCTTACCTCGAGCTTACCTTAGGTCCTTGTGACTTGTAGCTTTGCTTCAGGTCTCCACCTGGGTTCTTCGGCTCCCTCCAAAGTCCTACTGGTGTCGTATGACCACCACAATTTCTCAACATGAGATTCTCCAGGTGTCGTCGACCTTCAGCTTAGCTTAACATTCTTGCACACTTGGTTCAGCTCATTAGACAACAATATGACATTAGCTTTGGGTTTTTGTCATAATCAAAACTTAGGTTCGATTATCTGGTGCCTACTGCACCAACAATCTCCCCCTTTTTAATCTATGGCAAACTGACACAAAGTTAAGAGAATTTAAATCATAAAGTATAAAACAAGTAAAGTAAGTGATAAATGCATTTTTAAAAACTCCCCCTTAACCCTAGGTGAGTTTTGAAAGAAATACTTTAATTGTTTAAATTTAAGTTTTTGTGGTACTCCTCCTTAACTTACGCTCTTCTCCCCCTTTTTCCATGAATCAAAAAATAAGGTCAGGGGTTTTTTAAAAAAATAAGGGGTTTGAAAAACATAATAG
Source organism: Wurfbainia villosa (assembly GCA_025175895.1). Taxonomy (NCBI): domain Eukaryota; kingdom Viridiplantae; phylum Streptophyta; class Magnoliopsida; order Zingiberales; family Zingiberaceae; genus Wurfbainia; species Wurfbainia villosa. The sequence continues at coordinate 52,248,027 of CM046004.1, forward strand.
TATAGAATGCATAAAAAACGAAATCGAGTCCAAGCATGTGTCTCTAACTTGGTTAAATTGGTTCGAGATTTATCCCTTTGCACCAACAATAAGTTTTTTTTTGAAATATTTTTAATTTCCAAAATACTTATAAGTGAATTTTCAAGGAAAACTTTAAATATTTTGTGATATAACCATTAGGATTAGTTTTCTCTCCCCATTAGTCAAATATAAGGTATAAGAGAGTTAGGGGGTGCTAAACATTGGCCTAGAGAGTTGTATAGTTGGTATTGGCCAATTAAAATTATTCGTTTAAGTGCAATAGTTGAAAGAGTAGGTAGCTTTTTGAAAAAGTTATGTTAAGTGTATTTGAATTAACCTAAACATCTCACCCATTCTATGTGTCTCAAAATGTGTTGACCTTATATGTTTTGTGAGATGATTTGAACTCAATTAAGTTAGTCAACCATGGGTTAGATTTAGATTTAACCCTAAGCTCGTCAAGTAACCTTTTCGAGAAATTGGCTTCCAGGTCATGGCGAAGCACAGGGGCCTTCTTTGATCGGAACAACGACCACTTCCTTAGACAAAGCCAAGTTCAGGAAAATGATAACTTGAGTCACTTAAGACTACTTTCTTGTGTAACTAGTTTAGGATACGACGAGGTAGCTTCAGCTAATTCTGTTGGCAATGTGCTAGTCCTCGAAATGCTCATAGGCTCCCATGTCCCCGGATTAAAATTTTCACTAATGAAAACTAATCCGGATGGGATGAGTTTCCTAAGCACAACCAATTCGTCGTCGTGCTAACGACTCGAGCGATCGCTTGAACAAACTAGTTGTTCAAGCAACCAAACTCTTCTAGTCGATTAGCCGCGGAAGAGACGACGGACGGATTGCCGGTTTTTGTGTTTCTTATTCGGGGTCAATGATTATACAAATACATGCAAATGTAAACTAGTATAATCAACATATACTAACATAAAGAACATAAGCTAGCATATCAATAAGAACATGAAAAGAACAATAATAAAAGTTATAAAACTTTTATACCTCTTGATCTTCTATCGTATGTCCTAACCTCCTTGTAGACTTCGTGTGGGCGAAGATCCTCCACAAGTTGAAGCATCCTAGATCTTCTTCAATCCAAAGAAAGAAGAACTCTCTTTCCCTTCTTGCTTGAGCCAACCACCAATCCACAAAGGATTGATGCCGCCGGCCCCAAGTGTAGAGGATCGGTATGGCCGGCTAGAGGGGGGTGAATAGCCCTCGTTCGTTGGATGTCGTAATTCGTTCGTTCTCGTTGCGTTGCTTGTCTACGATTGTTGTTAGCGCAGCGGAAACAATAAAACAATAATAATACTAACAACAAATAAGCACACGCAAACACACACGATATACGTGGTTCGGAACCGAATGGTTCCTACTCCACGGGCGAGCTCCTCGAGCTCTAGTTATGCGCACGACACTAACTATAACACTCCTTTCGACTACACGTCGGAGGTGGAGAAACCTCTCACAAGCAATTACACTAAGTAATGAAATACAAGCAATACAAAGACAAATACGAAATACACGTAAAGAACACTTTACAACGCTTGCTTTGAATCCTTTGCTTGTTGCTTGCTTTAGATGGCTCTTGAAGGTCTGGAATGCAGCAGCAATTCCCCTCCAATAGCTTCACAAAAGGCTTGGCGAAATCCCCCAACTCAAGCTCCATTTATAACCTGCATCAAGCTATTTTCGCCATCACGACACAAAAGGCCCTCGGCGCTTCGTCCGTTGTCTCACAACGGCCAGATCCACGTCGGACAAGTTCCAACGGATCTCCTACGATCGCCAGGTCGGGCCGATCGATCGGTGACCTAGTAGTCGATCGCCGATCGGCTACGGAGCGTCTGCTCGACACTTCCATCGACCGATCGCCATCCCATGGCGACATCGCATATCACGATCCATGGCCGATCGCTAAGCACCAAAAACGCAGCCTTACACCAGTCGAACTCTAGTCGACTTGGATCAGTCGAACCGGCACCTATGCCAGTCGACTGATGTCGGGCAAGACCTCAAACATAACGATGTTTGAGCCTCCGAAACTCAGTCTTAGCCACATGGCTAAGTCCACATCACTCGTGGAGTTCCCCATCGAAGCTCTCTTCCCTCGGCCTACGTCCCTCGGATGCGCCAAGCGCACGGCTTCGCAACGCCATCCTTCGCGTCTCATGCCCTAGAAGTATGCTTCCCTTTGGGCTCACTCCATTCGCTCCCAGTCCGACGGTCCCTCGGATGCACCAAGCGCACGGCTTCGCAATGCCATCCTTCACCGACTTAAGGACCCCGAGCCTAGTGAACTTACCAAGTCCTCAAGACTTTCCAAATGCACCAAGCGCACGGCTTCGCAATGCTTTGGATTTCCCATGCCAAGCACCAAGCGCACAGCTTCGCAATGCTTTGGACTTTCCCATGCCAAGGCTTCCCCCTTGGACTTCCACACCAAGCTCCATGCTTGGATTTTCCATGCCAACCCAGGTTGGACTTTCCCATGACATGAGTTTTGTCTATCATCAAAATACCATCAAGGTACTGCTGGGCCGATTGCACCAACACCAAGAATAGAGAGAACAAAATGGAAACAAAACTCATCTCTTATCTAAGACCAACCATCAAGCTCCAAGCATGATGTTTGCCGCCGGTCCAAAGAGAACAAGAAGAGGATGAGAGGAATAGGTTGAGCGCCGACCAAGGTAGAGGGAAAAGATCTAGGAGTCGGCAACACCCTAGGAAGAAGAAGAAGATATCCTCTCCTATAGTTGCCGCCCACTTTCCCCTCCATAACCTAGCCGCCCAACCAAGGAAAGGAAAACTCTAGGGTTTCTTGCCGCCCACTAATGGAAGGGCAAACCCTAATTTCCTAAACCAACCTAATCCATAGAAAGAAGGGTGAAGCTTGGGCGCCGGCCAAACCAAGGAGGAAGGAGGAAGAATGGTTGCCGCCCACCATCATGGACTAAACCCTAACCCTAGCCTCTTCCTATTTCTTGCTGCCCAACCATGGTGGAAGGAGGAGATCTAGAACCGGCCACCTTCCCTAGGAAGAAGAAGAACTCTTCCACAAGTTGCCGCCCACTCTCCTTTCCTGACTATGGCCACCCAACCAAAGGAGCCAAACACTAATTAGGATTTCCTCCTTAGGGTTTCTTGCCGCCCAAGCAAAGAGAGACTAAACCCTAATTTCCATCATCCAAAAAAACTATTACCTCCCAACCCATGCTCCCTTATATATAGAGTTAGGTTTAGGCCTTGGTTTAATCTCCACCGTCGGTTCTAGGGTTTTAATCTCAACCGTCGGATCTAGAGATTTAATCTCAACCATCGGTTCTAGGGTTTTAATCCCAAGTGTCGGATCTAGAGATTTAATCTCAACCGTCGGATCTAGAGATTTAATCCCAACCGTCAGATTTAGAGATTTGTTTTCCATCATTTGATCTAGACTTCATGAGGTTTATATTAGGCTACGATAGGGACCATGAGGAGGAGTTGGGTCTTGGCCACCTGATGGATCGGAACCACACAAACTTGATCCATCAATGATGTTCCATTCCACTAGAGGATCATCATCGAACTACCTCACCAACCCCCATAAATTAATATGGGCTCCATATATTATTTGTACATTTATCTCCCCGTGTTTAAGATATCGAATGTCCGTCAATTAGTTGATTTACTGACCATCAATTAATTAACATCTAACTCCTCGAGTAGTACCACTCAACCTTATCATCATGTTGACTAAGTCAACCTGCAGGGTTTACATGATGAACCTTATGAGCTCCTCAAGGGGACATCATTAACCTAATATATAGGACACGGTTTCCTCCTATAATCAACGGCACACCATGTAAATAATATCATTTCCCAACTTACCGGGCATATTGATTTAATCCATAGAAATCTCACCCTATGATAAATCAAAGAAATAAATATTAAGTACATGTGCCCGTTATTATATCGGGATTAAGAGCATGTACAACATAATATCCGAGGTCCGATTCAATTATGCAGTCAGCAATAAATTGAATCACCTCTATGTCGGTCCTGCTCAATACACCTAAGTGTACTAGTGTAACTTTATGTTCAAGACAAAACAATACCAAGCTACACTACAACCATGCCAATGGTTTGTCCAAAACCATCTTGGTTGTGAGCCTCTACTTATATTCTACAAGGAACTGATAACATGATCTTCTGTGCCACACCAAGCACCATGTTATCTACAATGTAAAATATTAGACAATTTTGCATAATCATAAAAATATGCAAACAATGATCATGTGATTCTTATTTCAAAATAAAGATGTCCATACAAAAGAGCTAGGCTTTCAGTATACATCCCAACAATCTCCCACTTATACTAAAAGACTATGCTGTCATCATACTGCCATACATCTGATTCCCCTTCCCTCCACATGTCTATCAAAGCTCTCGCTAGAAGGGCCTTAGTGAAAGGGTCTACCAGGTCATCCTTTGATGCAATCTAGGCGACAACAACTTCTACCTCCTTTACGATTTCTCGTATCAGGTGGTACTTGCACTCTATGTGTTTACTAGCCTTATGGGCTCGTGGTTCCTTCGAGTTTGTAACTGCACCATTATTATCACAATTAATTGTGATAGTTCTGGGCAAACCAGGAATCACATCCAAGTCCATCAGGAAGTTCCTGAGCCACACAGCTTCTTTGGCTGCCTCATAGGCTGCCACATACTCAGCTTCCATGGTGGAGTCCGCCACGCATTTCTATCGAGAACTCCTCCATACAATGGCTCCACCTCCTAAAGTAAACACAAAACCTGAGGTAGACTTACTGTTATCCCTATCTGATTGGAAATCGCAATCCATGCAACCCACAGGGAGTAATTGGTCTGCACGGTAAACTAGCATATAATCCCTAGTCCTTCTTAGGCACTACAATATATGCTTTTACCGCAGTCCAATGTCCCTGTCCTGGATTACTCTGATATCTGCTAACCATACCAACAACAAAGCAGATATCTTGTCTCATACATAGCATACATGAGGCTTCCTACTGCCAAAGCATAAGGAACCGCCTCCAGCTCCTTTATCACCTCAGATGATCTAGGACACATCTCCTTAGATAAAGTAACTCCATACCTGAAAGGTAGAAAACCCTTCTTGGAGTTCTGCATGCTAAAACGATCCAAAATCATGTCTATGTATGAAGCTTGGGATAAGCACAACAACCTTGATCCCAATGTTGTGACCCACTTCTCCCAAGTCCTTCAAAACTATTTAGACAACCATACCCTTACGTCTGATAACACTCTGATATTGTTGCCAACTACAAAAATATTATCTACGTATAGTACAAGAAATACCACTACGTTTCCGTCACATCTCTTGTATACACAAGACTCATTCGGACTTTGAATAAATCCATAAGTCTGGATTTACCTCATCAAAGAGGATGTTCTAAGACCTCAAAGCTTGCTTCAGTCCATTAACGGACCGATTAAGCTTACATACAATACACTCTTTGCCCTTAGCAATGAATCCCTCTGGTTGCTTCATATATATGTTTTTCTCAAGACTTCCCTTAAGGAAAGTTATCTTGACATCCATCTGCCACACCTCATAATCCATATGAGCTGCTATCCATAAGAGCTCCCAGACCTGACTTGAATCCATAGATTCAATCTCAGTATTCATTGCACTTCGTCAAGATGTTGTATTTATATCTTGGATTGCCTCGTCGTATGTCTAGGGATCAGGTTCATGTTTGCTAGGGACCAAATCCGAAGATTCGTCCAAAAACATGAATCTTAGAGGCTGTCTAACAACCCTCCCACTACGATGAGGTATCATCTGTTTATCCTCTGTGACACGCGGTGCAGTGACATGTGGTATCTCTTCTTGTACCGGCGATACTAAAGAAGTGACTTCCCTTTTAACTCCTCCAGAACAATTTTACCCTTGGGCTTGTGGCTCATCACATAGTCTTCCTCTAGAAATCTGGCGTTCGTGTTAACGATCACCCTCTGATCTCTAAGACTATAAAACAAGTCAGAATAACTCATCATCGATCTAACCATCTCCATAAGAGTCCTATTCCTTCGCTCTGCTACACCGTTCTGCTGGGGTGTGTCAGGTGCAGTCAATTGGGATTGAATCCCAACCTCTGATAAGTAGTTCCTAAACTCTCCCAAGAGGTTCTCACCACCACGATCAGATCGTAGTGTCATCCATATCTTGAATAATCATCTACAAAAGAGACGAAATATTCAAGATTACCTCTTGCCAAGATAGCCATAGGACTACACAAATCAGAATGAACCATCTCTAACACATCTTTGGCTCTATACCCCTTGGCCTTAAAAAGGCCTCTTGGTCATCTTACCCTCCAAGCAAGATTCGTAGGTTGGGAGATCTTCCACCACTAATGAACCCAAAGGTCCATCAGCTATCAACCTATTGAATTCTGCTTAGGTTAATGTGACCAAGCCTAAGATGCCAAAAGATATGTTTGGTTCATTTTCGAAGGTTCTTTTCTCTTATCGGAATTAGAAGATGAGTTAAAAACTTCTATTTGCACCGTGGGAGCTTGTGGTTCAAGTTATAAATTTCCTATCTATGTACCTGAATAGATAATGTCCCTATTCCTTTTATAACAAATCTATCATTAAAAGAAATAGATTATCCATCCAAGAACAATTTAGAAACCGAAATCAATTCTTTCTAAATAAGGGTACATAAAGGAAATTCTTAAGAACCAAAAACTTTATTTTTCTCAAAAGATAAATAAAACATCTCCCACTGCAATAGCCGCCATTTTCATGGCATTGCCCAAGTAAATGGTAATATCCCCTTTAGCTAGTTGTCGGGTTTCCTGAAACCCCTACAAAGTATTGCAGACATGATTAGTGGCTCTCGTATCTACACACCAGGTGCTGGTAGATAACACTGCTAACCATGTTACAAAGACTAGACCAAATGATATACATTTGTTCTTGCTTCGGATTGGGATAATCCTTCTTCTTATGTCCAATCTGCTTGCAAGTGAAGTACTTGCCTTTCGGCTTCTTCACTCCTCCCTGAGATCCTCCCACCACCTTTGCTCCACCTTGTTTCTCCTTCTTCTAGCCTTTCGGCTTAGAAGTAGAAACCCTTTTGAGCAATGATGGCTTGAGGACACTGTTTGAAGAGTGCATACTTGTACTCCTTAGCAGATAAGATAATATCTTGAATCTTTTCCAATCAATATTATTTGGATACAGTAAGTTTATTTCCTTTAGTATCATAATAAGTGGACTGAAAGTCATTTTGAAAAACCTAAGAATCACAATGATCAAAACTTTAGATTTCAAATATTATTGATTCCTCAAAACAATAAAATTCCGAAATCAACCAACACCTCAAAACACCGAGAATATCGCATGCCACGATAGTGTGGACGTATACGAATTCTACATTTGTAAGAGGAGGTTTTACCCATTAATTTTATTATCTTGTCAACCTTACTTTTTGACAAATAAAATTAATAGTTGGTTCCTCTTTGGCCCTACAAATAAAAGCAGTGACTCCGATGGGGAGGATACTTTTTATTTGCATCTAAGTGTGCACCATTACACGATACTAAGGGAATTATCTCGGATTATGTGCCTTACCGATGTGGAAGTACACACGCTCCTAAATAATTTCCTATAACCATTATTTGACCTAGTGATCCGCAAACAAACTCATCCGATGGGGAGGAAGGCACTCAGAGCCGACGCGTAAGTTTGTTGCATCACACGTCAAATTGTAATGGAGGCCACGGGAATTAATTAAAATATCCCTCTCCCACTTAGTAAATTGAAAATGAGGAATTTTCAAGCACACACAACATGCATATAAAACAAATCAGCAATAAATATGGAAAAATCAGAATTTTTCCAACTATTATGGCATTGTTCTCCAATATGCGTCCCGTCGTGTCGCCACCTCGTTCGCTCCTCCTATACCATGTACGAGCCAACCGGAGATCCGAGCCGAGAATAAAACCTATTTTATTTTACATCCATCGATCCTATACTCCACGAGGGAGTGTACATGAAATCTAGATCAAAAGTAAAATAAAATAAAGAGTGGCTAAACAATACCGTATTCAATTACAAAAATTAAATACTAATTTAGCCTCATCAACCCCGAGGATTCAAATAATACACATACAATCACACACAAACAACCATATACACACATATAGCCATAATAGTCGGATCTTATGACTGCAACCAAAAAGTTAGCCTACGCACATCCTACTATTATCCGGCATACTCAATATATGATATGTGCATGAAAGTAATCGAATCCAAAACACACAAAACCGGAAACCGTGGCTCTGATACCAATTGTTGGCAATGTGCTAGTCCTCGGAATGCTCATAGGCTCCCATGTCCCCGGATTAAAATTTTCACTAATGAAAACTAATCCGGATGGGATGAGTTTCCTAAGCACAACCAATTCATCGTCGTGCCAACGACTCGAGCGAAAGCTTGAACAAACTAGTTGTTCAAGCAACCAAACTCTTCTAGTCGATTAGCCGCGGAAGAGACGACGGACGGATTGCCAGTTTTTGTGTTTCTTATTCGGGGTCCATGATTATACAAATACATGCAAATGTAAACTTGTATAATCAACATATACTAACATAAAGAACATAAGCTAGCATATCAATAAGAACATGCAAAGAACAATAATAAAAGTTATAAAACTTTTATACCTCTTGATCTTCTATCGTATGTCCTAACCTCCTTGTAGACTTCGTGTGGGCGAAGATCCTCCACAAGTTGAAGCATCCTAGATCTTCTTCAATCCAAAGAAAGAAGAACTCTCTTTCCCTTCTTGGTTGAGCCAACCACCAATCCACAAAAGATTGATGCCACCGACCCCAAGAATAGAGAGAACAAAATGGAAACAAAACTCATCTCTTATCTAAGACCAACCATCAAGCTCCAAGTAAGATGTTTGCCGCCGGTCCAAAGAGAACAAGAAGAGGATGAGAGGAATAGGTTGAGCGCCGACCAAGGTAGAGGGAAAAGATCTAGGAGCCGGCAACACCCTAGGAAGAAGAAGAAGATATCCTCTCCTATAGTTGCCGCCCAATTTCCCCTCCATAACCTAGCCGGCCAACCAAGGAAAGGAAAACTCTAGGGTTTCTTGCCGCCCACTAATGGAAGGGAAAACCCTAATTTCCCAAACCAACCTAATCCATAGAAAGAAGGGTGAAGCTTGGGCGCTAGCCAAACCAAGGAGGAAGGAGGAAGAAGGGTTGCCGCCCACCATCATGGACTAAACCCTAACCCTAGCCTCTTCCTATTTCTTGCCGCCCAACCATGGTGGAAGGAGGAGATCTAGAACCGGCCACCTTCCCTAGGAAGAAGAAGAACTCTTCCACAAGTTGCCGCCCACTCTCCTTTCCTCACCATGGCCGCCCAACCCTAGGAGCCAAACCCTAATTAGGGTTTCCTCTTTAGGGTTTCTTGCCGCCCAAGCAAAGAGAGGGTAAACCCTAATTTCCATCACCCAAAAAAACTATTGCTTCCCAACCCATGCTCCCTTATATATAGAGTTAGGTTTAGGCCTTGGTTTAATCTCCACCGTCGGTTCTAGGGTTTTAATCTCAACCGTCGGATCTAGAGATTTAATCTCAACCATCGGTTCTAGGGTTTTAATCCCAACTGTCGGATCTAGAGATTTAATCTCAACCGTCGGATCTAGGGATTTAATCCCATCCGTCGGATTTAGAGATTTGTTTTCCATAATTTGATCTAGACTTCATGAGGTTTATATTAGGCTACGATAGGGACCATGAGGAGGAGTTGGGTCTTGGCCACCCGATGGATCGGAACCACACAAACTTGATCCATCAATGATGTTCCATTCCACTAGAGGATCATCATCGAACTACCTCACCAACCCCCATAAATTAATATGGGCTCCATATATTATTTGTACATTTATCTCCCCGTGTTTAAGATATCGAATGTCCGTCAATTAGTTGATTTACTGACCATCAATTAATTAACATCTAACTCCTCGAGTAGTACCACTCAACCTTATCATCATGTTGACTAAGTCAACCTGCAGGGTTTACAAGATGAACCTTATGAGCTCCTCAAGGGGACATCATCAACCTAATATATAGGACACGGTTTCCTCCTATAATCAACGGCACACCATGTAAAAAATATCATTTCCCAACTTACCGGGCATATTGATTTAATCCATAGAAATCTCACCCTCTGATAAATCAAAGAAATAAATATTAAGTACATGTGCCCGTTATTATATCGGGATTAGGAGCATGTACAACATAATATCCGAGGTCCGATTCAATTATGCAGTCAGCAAAAAATTGAATCACCTCTATGTCGGTCCTGCTCAATACACCTAAGTGTACTAGTGTAACTTTATGTTCAAGACAAAACAATACCAAGCTACACTACAACCATGCCAATGGTTTGTCCAAAACCATCTTGGTTGTGAGCCTCTACTTATATTCTACAAGGAACTGATAACATGATCTTCTGTGCCACACCAAGCACCATGTTATCTACAATGTAAAATATTAGAAAATTTTGCATAATCATAAAAATATGCCAACAATAATCATGTGATTCTTATTTCAAAATAAAGATGTCCATACAAAAGAGCTAGGCTTTCAGTATACATCCCAACAATCTCCCACTTATACTAAAAGACTATGCTGTCATCATACTGCCATACATCTGATTCCCCTTCCCTCCACATGCCTATCAAAGCTCTCGCTAGAAGGGCCTTAGTGAAAGGGTCTACCAGGTCATCCTTTGATGCAATCTAGGCGACAACAACTTCTACCTCCTTTACGATTTCTCGTATCAGGTGGTACTTGCACTCTATGTGTTTACTAGCCTTATGGGCTCGTGGTTCCTTCGAGTTTGCAACTGCACCATTATTATCAAAATTAATTGTGATAGTTCTGGGCAAACCAGGAATCACATCCAAGTCCATCAGGAAGTTCCTGAGCCACACAGCTTCTTTGGCTGCCTCATAGGCTGCCACATACTCAGCTTCCATTGTGGAGTCCGCCACGCATTTCTACTGAGCACTCCTCCATACAATGGCTCCACCTCCTAAAGTAAACATAAAACCTAAGGTAGACTTACTGTTATCCCTATCTGATTGGAAATCGCAATCCATGCAACCCACAGGGAGTAATTGGTCTGCACGGTAAACTAGCATATAATCCCTAGTCCTTCTCAGGCACTGCAATATATGCTTTTACCGCAGTCCAATGTCCCTGTCCTGGATTACTCTGATATCTGCTAACCATGCCCACGGCAAAGCAGATATCTTGTCTCGTACATAGCATACATGAGGCTTCCTACTGTCGAAGCATAAGGAACCGCCTCCAGCTTCATTATCACCTCAGATGATCTAGGACACATCTCCTTAGATAAAGTAACTCCATACCTGAAAGGTAGAAAACCCTTCTTGGAGTTCTGCATGCTAAAACGATCCAAAATCATGTCTATGTATGAAGCTTGGGATAAGCACAACAACCTTGATCCCAAGGTTGTGACCCACTTCTCCCAAGTCCTTCAAAACTATTTAGACAACCATACCCTTACGTCTGATAACACTATGATATTGTTGCCAACTACCAAAATATTATCTATGTATAGTACAAGAAATACCACTACGTTTCTGTCACATCTCTTGTATATACAAGACTCATCTGAACTTTGAATAAATCCATAAGTCTGGATTTACCTCATCAAAGCGGATGTTCCAATACCTCAAAGCTTGCTTAAGTCCATTAATGGGCCGATTAAGCTTACATACAATACACTCTTTGCCCTTAGCAATGAATCCCTCTGGTTGCTTCATATATATGTTTTTCTCAAGACTTCCCTTAAGGAAAGTTATCTTGACATCCATCTGCCACACCTCATAATCCATATGAGCTGCTATCCATAAGAGCTCCCAGACCTGACTTGAATCCATAGATTCAATCTCAGTATTCATTGCACTTCGTCAAGATGCTGTATTTATATCTTGGATTGCCTCGTCGTATGTCTAGGGATCAGGTTCATGTTTGCTAGGGACCAAATCTGAAGATTCGTCCAAAAACATGAATCTTAGAGGCTATCTAACAACCCTCCCACTACGACGAGGTATCATCTATTTATCCTCTGTGACACGCGGTGCAATGACATGTGGTATCTCTTCTTGTACCGGCGGTACTAAAGAAGTGACTTCCCTTTTAATTCTTCCAGAACAATTTTACCCTTGGGCTTGTGGCTCATCACATAGTCTTCCTCTAGAAATCTGGCGTTCGTGTTAACGATCACCCTCTGATCTATAAGACTATAAAACAAGTCAGAATAACTCATCATCGATCTATCCATCTCCATAAGAGTCTTATTCCTTCACTCTGCTACACCGTTCTGCTGGGGTGTGTCAGGTGCAGTCAATTGGGATTGAATCCCAACCTCTGATAAGTAGTTCCTAAACTCTCCCAAGAGGTTCTCACCACCACGATCAGATCGTAGTGTCATCCATATCTTGAATAATCATCTACAAAAGAGATGAAATATTCAAGATTACCTCTTGCCTAGATAGCCATAGGACCACACAAATCAGAATGAACCATCTCTAACACATCTTTGGCTCTATTCCCCTTGGCCTTAAAAAGGCCTCTTGGTCATCTTACCCTCCAAGCAAGATTCGTAGGTTGGGAGATCTTCCACCACTAATGAACCCAAAGGTCCATCAGCTATCAACCTATTGAATTCTGCTTAGGTTAATGTGACCAAGCCTAAGATGCCAAAAGATATGTTTGGTTCATTTTCGAAGGTTCTTTTCTCTTATCGGAATTAGAAGATGAGTTAAAAACTTCTATTTGCACCGTGGGAGCGTGTGGTTCAAGTTATAAATTTCCTATCTATGTACCTGAATAGATAATGTTCCAATTCCTTTTATAACAAATCTATCATTAAAAGAAATAGATTATCCATCTAAGAACAATTTAGAAACCGAAATCAATTCTTTCTAAATAAGGGTACATAAAGGAAATTCTTAAGAACCAAAAACTTTATTTTTCTCAAAAGATAAATAAAACATCTCCCACTGCAATAGCCGCCATCTTTATGGCATTGCCCAATTAAATGGTAATATCCCCTTTAGCTAGTTGTCGGGTTTCCTGGAACCCCTGTAAAGTATTGCAGACATGATTAGTGGCTCTCGTATCTACACACCAGGTGCTGGTAGATAACACCGCTAACCATGTTACAACGACTAGACCACAGGATATACATTTGTTCTTGCTTTGGATTGGGATAATCCTTCTTCTTATGTCCAGTCTGCTTGCAAGTGAAGTACTTGCCTTTCGGCTTCTTCACTCCTCCCTGAGATCCTCCCACCACCTTTGCTCCACCTTATTTCTCCTTCTTTTAGCCTTTCGGCTTAGAAGTAGAAACCCTTTTGAGCAATGATGGCTTGAGGACACTCTTTGAAGAGTGCATACTTGTACTCCTTAGCAGATAAGATAATATCTTGAATCTTTTCCAATCAATATTATTTGGATACAGTAAGTTTATTTCCTTTAGTATCACAATAAGTGGACTGAAAGTAATTTTGAAAATCCTAAGAATCACAATGATCAAAACTTTAGATTTCAAATATTATTGATTCCTCAAAACAATAAAATTCCGAAATCAACCAACACCTCAAAACACCGAGAATATCGCATGCCACGATAGTATGGACGTATACGAATTCTACATTTGTAAGAGGAGGTTTCACCCATTAATTTTATTATCTTGTCAACCTTACTTTTTGACAAATAAAATTAATAGTTGGTTCCTCTTTGGCCCTACAAATAAAAGCAGTGACTCCGATGGGGAGGATACTTTTTATTTGCATCTAAGTGTGCACCATTACACGATACTAAGGGAATTATCTTGGATTATGTGCCTTACCGATGTGGAAGTACACACGCTCCTAAATAATTTCCTATAACCATTATTTGACCTAGAGATCCGCAAACAAACTCATCCGATGGGGAGGAAGGCACTCAGAGCCGACGCGCAAGTTTGTTGCATCACACGTCAAATTGTAATGGAGGCCACGGGAATTAATTAAAATATCCCTCTCCCACTTAGTAAATTGAAAATGAGGAATTTTCAAGCACACACAACATGCATATAAAACAAAATTTGGAAAAATCAAACAATATTGGAGATCCGAGCCGAGAATAAAACCTATTTTATTTTACATCCATCGATCCTATACTCCACGAGGGAGTGTACATGAAATCTAGATCAAAAGTAAAATAAAATAAAGAGTGGCTAAACAATACCGTATTCAATTACAAAAATTAAATACTAATTTAGCCTCATCAACCCCGAGGATTCAAATAATACACATACAATCACAAACAAACAACCACATACACACATATAGCCATAATAGTCGGATCTTATGCCTGCAACGAAAAAGTTAGCCTACACACATCCTACTATTATCCGACATACTCAATATATGATATGTGCATGAAAGTAACCGAATCCAAAACACACAAAACCGGAAACCGTGGATCTGATACCAATTGTTGGCAATGTGCTAGTCCTCGGAATGCTCATAGGCTCCCATGTCCCCGGATTAAAATATTCACTAATGAAAACTAATCCGGATGGGATGAGTTTCCTAAGCACAACCAATTCATCGTCGTGCCAACGACTCGAGCGAAAGCTTGAACAAACTAGTTGTTCAAGCAACCAAACTCTTCTAGTCGATTAGCCGCGGAAGAGACGACGGACGGATTGCCGATTTTTGTGTTTCTTATTCGGGGTCCATGATTATACAAATACATGCAAATGTAAACTAGTATAATCAACATATACTAACATAAAGAACATAAGCTAGCATATCAATAAGAACATGCAAAGAACAATAATAAAAGTTATAAAACTTTTATACCTCTTGATCTTCTATCGTATGTCCTAACCTCCTTGTAGACTTCGTGTAGGCGAAGATCCTCCACAAGTTGAAGCATCCTAGATCTTCTTCAATCCAAAGAAAGAAGAACTCTCTTTCCCTTCTTGGTTGAGCCAACCACCAATCCACAAAGGATTGATGCCACCGGCCCCAAGAATAGAGAGAACAAAATGGAAACAAAACTCATCTCTTATCTAAGACCAACCATCAAGCTCCAAGTATGATGTTTGCCGCCGGTCCAAAGAGAACAAGAAGAGGATGAGAGGAATAGGTTGAGCACCGACCAAGGAAGAGGGAAAAGATCTAGGAGCCGGCAACACCCTAGGAAGAAGAAGATGATATCCTCTCCTAAAGTTGCCGCCCACTTTCCCCTCCATAACCTAGACGCCCAACCAAGGAAAGGAAAACTCTAGGGTTTCTTGCCGCCCACTAATGGAAGGGCAAACCCTAATTTCCCAAACCAACCTAATCCATAGAAAGAAGGGTGAAGCTTGGGCGCCAGCCAAACCAAGGAGGAAGGAGGAAGAAGGGTTGCCGCCCACCATCATGGACTAAACCCTAACCCTAGCCTCTTCCTATTTCTTGCCGCCCAACCATGGTGGAAGGAGGATATCTAGAACCGGCCACCTTCCCTAGGAAGAAGAAGAACTCTTCCACAAGTTGCCGCCCACTCTCCTTTCCTCACCATGGCCGCCCAACCCAAGGAGCCAAACCCTAATTAGGGTTTCCTCTTTAGGGTTTCTTGCCGCCCAAGCAAAGAGAGGGTAAACCCTAATTTCCATCATCCAAAAAAACTATTGCCGCCCAACCCATGCTCCCTTATATATAGAGTTAGGTTTAGGCCTTGGTTTAATCTCCACCGTCGGTTCTAGGGTTTTAATCTCAACCGTCGGATCTAGAGATTTAATCTCAACCATCGGTTCTAGGGTTTTAATCCCAACTGTCGGATCTAGAGATTTAATCTCAACCGTCGGATCTAGGGATTTAATCCCAACCGTCGGATTTAGAGATTTGTTTTCCATCATTTGATCTAGACTTCATGAGGTTTATATTAGGCTACGATAGGGACCATGAGGAGGAGTTGGGTCTTGGCCACCCGATGGATCGGAACCACACAAACTTGATCCATCAATGATGTTCCATTCCACTTGAGGATCATCATCGAACTACCTCACCAACCCCCATAAATTAATATGGGCTCCATATATTATTTGTACATTTATCTCCCCGTGTTTAAGATATCGAATGTCCGTGAATTAGTTGATTTACTGACCATCAATTAATTAACATCTAACTCCTCGAGTAGTACCACTCAACCTTATCATCATGTTGACTAAGTCAACCTGCAGGGTTTACATGATGAACCTTATGAGCTCCTCAAGGGGACATCATCAACCTAATATATAGGACACGGTTTCCTCTTATAATCAATGGCACACCATGTAAAAAATATCATTTCCCAACTTACCGGGTATATTGATTTAATCCATAGAAATCTCACCCTCTGATAAATCAAAGAAATAAATATTAAGTACATGTGCCCGTTATTATATCGGGATTAAGAGCATGTACAACATAATATCCGAGGTCCGATTCAATTATGCAGTCTGCAATAAATTGAATCACCTCTATGTCGGTCCTGCTCAATACACCTAAGTGTACTAGTGTAACTTTATGTTCAAGACAAAACAATACCAAGCTACACTACAACCATGCCAATGGTTTGTCCAAAACCATCTTGGTTGTGAGCCTCTACTTATATTCTACAAGGAACTGAGAACATGATCTTCTATGCCACACACAAGCACCATGTTATCTACAATGTAAAATATTAGACAATTTTGCATAATCATAAAAATATGCAAACAATGATCATGTGATTCTTATTTCAAAATAAAGATGTCCATACAAAAGAGCTAGGCTTTCAGTATACATCCCAACAATCTCCCACTTATACTAAAAGACTATGCTGTCATTATACTGCCATACATCTGATTCCCCTTCCCTCCACATGCCTATCAAAGCTTTCGCTAGAAGGGCCTTAGTGAAAGGGTCTACCAGGTCATCCTTTGATGCAATCTAGGCGACAACAACTTCTACCTCCTTTACGATTTCTCGTATCAGGTGGTACTTGCACTCTATGTGTTTACTAGCCTTATGGGCTCGTGGTTCCTTCGAGTTTGCAACTGCACCATTATTATCACAATTAATTGTGATAGTTCTGGGCAAACCAGGAATCACATCCAAGTCCATCAGGAAGTTCCAGAGCCACAAAGCTTCTTTGGCTGCCTCATAGGCTGCCACATACTCATTTTCCATTGTGGAGTCCGCCACGTATTTCTACTGAGCACTCCTCCATACAATGGCTCCACCTCCTAAAGTAAACATAAAACCTAAGGTAGACTTACTGTTATCCCTATCTGATTGGAAATCGCAATCCATGCAACCCACAGGGAGTAATTGGTCTGCACGGTAAACTAGCATATAATCCCTAGTCCTTCTCAGGCACTGCAATATATGCTTTTACCGCAGTCCAATGTTCCTGTCCTGGATTACTCTGATATCTGCTAACCATGCCCACGGCAAAGCAGATATCTTGTCTCGTACATAGCATACATGAGGCTTCCTACTGTCGAAGCATAAGGAACCGCCTCCAGCTCCTTTATCACCTCAGATGATCTAGGACACATCTCCTTAGATAAAGTAACTCCATACCTGAAAGGTAGAAAACCCTTCTTGGAGTTTTGCATGCTAAAACGATCCAAAATCATGTCTATGTATGAAGCTTGGGATAAGCACAACAACCTTGATCCCAAGGTTGTGACCCACTTCTCCCAAGTCCTTCAAAATTGTTTGGACAACCATACCCTTACATCTGATAACACTCTGATATTGTTGCCAACTACCAAAATATTATCTATGTATAGTACAAGAAATACCACTACGTTTCCGTCACATCTCTTGTATACACAAGACTCATCCGGACTTTGAATAAATCCATAAGTCTGGATTTACCTCATCAAAGCGGATGTTCCAAGACCTCAAAGCTTGCTTCAGTCCATTAACGGACCGATTAAGCTTACATACAATACGCTCTTTGCCCTTAGCAATGAATCCCTCTGGTTGCTTCATATATATGTTTTTCTCAAGACTTCCCTTAAGGAAAGTTATCTTGACATCCATCTGCCACACCTCATAATCCATATGAGCTGCTATCCATAAGAGCTCCCAGACCTGACTTGAATCCATAGATTCAATCTCAGTATTCATTGCACTTCGTCAAGATGCTGTATTTATATCTTGGATTGCCTCGTCGTATGTCTAGGGATCAGGTTCATGTTTGCTAGGGACCAAATCCGAAGATTCGTCCAAAAACATGAATCTTAGAGGTTGTCTAACAACCCTCCCACTACGACGAGGTATCATCTGTTTATCCTCTGTGACACGCGGTGCAGTGACATGTGGTATCTCTTCTTGTACCGGCGGTACTAAAGAAGTGACTGCCCTTTTAACTCCTCCAGAACAATTTTACCCTTGGGCTTGTGGCTCATCACATAGTCTTCCTCTAGAAATCTGGCGTTCATGTTAACGATCACCCTCTTATCTATAAGACTATAAAACAAGTCAGAATAACTCATCATCGATCTAACCATCTCCATAAGAGTCCTATTCCTTCGCTCTGCTACACCGTTCTGCTGGGGTGTGTCAGGTGCAGTCAATTGGGATTGAATCCCAACCTCTGATAAGTAGTTCCTAAACTCTCCCAAGAGGTTCTCACCACCACGATCAGATCGTAGTGTCATCCATATCTTGAATAATCATCTACAAAAGAGACGAAATATTCAAGATTACTTCTTGCCTAGATAGCCATAGGACCACACAAATCAGAATGAACCATCTCTAACACATCTTTGGCTCTATACCCCTTGGCCTTAAAAAGGCCTCTTGGTCATCTTACCCTCCAAGCAAGATTCGTAGGTTGGGAGATCTTCCACCACTAATGAACCCAAAGGTCCATCAACTATCAACCTATTGAATTCTGCTTAGGTTAATGTGACCAAGCCTAAGATGCCAAAAGATATGTTTGGTTCATTTTCGAAGGTTCTTTTCTCTTATCGGAATTAGAAGATGAGTTAAAAACTTCTATTTGCACCGTGGGAGCTTGTGGTTCAAGTTATAAATTTCCTATCTATGTACCTGAATAGATAATGTCCCTATTCCTTTTATAACAAATCTATCATTAAAAGAAATAGATTATCCATCCAAGAACAATTTAGAAACCGAAATCAATTCTTTCTAAATAAGGGTACATAAAGGAAATTCTTAAGAACCAAAAACTTTATTTTTCTCAAAAGATAAATAAAACATCTCCCACTGCAATAGCCGCCATCTTCATGGCATTGCCCAAGTAAATGGTAATATCCCCTTTAGCTAGTTGTCGGGTTTCCTGGAACCCCTGCAAAGTATTGCAGACATGATTAGTGGCTCTCGTATCTACACACCAGGTGCTGGTAGATAACACCGCTAACCATGTTACAACGACTAGACCAAAGGATATACATTTGTTTTTGCTTCGGATTGGGATAATCCTTCTTCTTATGTCCAGTCTGCTTGCAAGTGAAGTACTTGCCTTTCGGCTTCTTCACTCCTCCCTGAGATCCTCCCACCACCTTTGCTCCACCTTGTTTCTCCTTCTTCTAGCCTTTCGGCTTAGAAGTAGAAACCCTTTTGAGCAATGATGGCTTGAGGACACTCTTTGAAGAGTGCATACTTGTACTCCTTAGCAGATAAGATAATATCTTGAATCTTTTCCAATCAATATTATTTGGATACAGTAAGTTTATTTCCTTTAGTATCACAATAAGTGGACTGAAAGTCATTTTGAAAAACCTAAGAATCACAATGATCAAAACTTTAGATTTCAAATATTATTGATTCCTCAAAAATATAAAATTCCGAAATCAACCAACACCTCAAAACACCGAGAATATCGCATGCCACGATAGTGTGGACGTATACGAATTCTACATTTGTAAGAGGAGGTTTTACCCATTAATTTTATTATCTTGTCAACCTTACTTTTTGACAAATAAAATTAATAGTTGGTTCCTCTTTGGCCCTACAAATAAAAGCAGTGACTCCGATGGGGAGGATACTTTTTATTTGCATCTAAGTGTGCACCATTACACGATACTAAGGGAATTATCTCGGATTATGTGCCTTACCGATGTGGAAGTACACACGCTCCTAAATAATTTCCTATAACCATTATTTGACCTAGTGATCCGCAAACAAACTCATCCGATGGGGAGGAAGGCACTCAGAGCCGACGCGCAAGTTTGTTGCATCACACGTCAAATTGTAATAGAGGCCGCGGGAATTAATTAAAATATCCCTCTCCCACTTAGTAAATTGAAAATGAGGAATTTTCAAGCACACACAACATGCATATAAAACAAATCAGCAATAAATATGGAAAAATCAGAATTTTTCCAACTAATATGGCATTGTTCTCCAATATGCGTCCCGTCGTGTCGCCACCTCGTTCGCTCCTCCTATGCCATGTACGAGCCAACCGGAGATCCGAGCCGAGAATAAAACCTATTTTATTTTACATCCATCGATCCTATACTCCACGAGGGAGTGTACATGAAATCTAGATCGAAAGTAAAATAAAATAAAGATTGGATAAACAATACCGTATTCAATTACAAAAATTAAATACTAATTTAGCCTCATCAACCCCGAGGATTCAAATAATACACATACAATCACACACAAACAACCACATACACACATATAGCCATAATAGTCGGATCTTATGCCTGCAACGAAAAAGTTAGCCTACGCACATCCTACTATTATCCGGCATACTCAATATATGATATGTGCATGAAAGTAACCGAATCCAAAACACACAAAACCGGAAACCGTGGCTCTGATACCAATTGTTGGCAATGTGCTAGTCCTCGGAATGCTCATAGGCTCCCATGTCCCCGGATTAAAATTTTCACTAATGAAAACTAATCCGGATGGGATGAGTTTCCTAAGCACAACCAATTCATCGTCGTGCCAACGACTCGAGCGATCGCTTGAACAAACTAGTTGTTCAAGCAACCAAACTCTTCTAGTCGATTAGCCACGGAAGAGATGACGGACGGATTGCCGGTTTTTGTGTTTCTTATTCGGGGTCCATGATTATACAAATACATGCAAATGTAAACTAGTATAATCAACATATACTAACATAAAGAACATAAGCTAGCATATCAATAAGAACATGCAAAGAACAATAATAAAAGTTATAAAACTTTTATACCTCTTGATCTTCTATCGTATGTCCTAACCTCCTTGTAGACTTCGTGTGGGCGAAGATCCTCCATAAGTTGAAGCATCCTAGATCTTCTTCAATCCAAAGAAAGAAGAACTCTCTTTCCCTTCTTGCTTGAGCCAACCACCAATCCACAAAGGATTGATGCCGCCGGCCCCAAGAATAGAGAGAACAAAATGGAAACAAAACTCATCTCTTATCTAAGACCAACCATCAAGCTCCAAGTATGATGTTTGCCGCCGGTCCAAAGAGAACAAGAAGAGGATGAGAGGAATACGTTCAGCGCCGACCAAGGTAGAGGGAAAAGATCTAGGAGCCGGCAACACCCTAGGAAGAAGAAGAAGATATCCTCTCCTATAGTTGCCGCCCACTTTCCCCTCCATAACCTAGCCGCCCAACCAAGGAAAGGAAAACTCTAGGGTTTCTTGCCGCCCACTAATGGAAGGGCAAACCCTAATTTCCCAAACCAACCTAATCCATAGAAAGAAGGGTGAAGCTTGGGCGCCGGCCAAACCAAGGAGGAAGGAGGAAGAAGGGTTGCCGCCCACCATCATGGACTAAACCCTAACCCTAGCCTCTTCCTATTTCTTGCCGCCCAACCATGGTGGAAGGAGGAGATCTAGAACCGGCCACCTTCCCTAGGAAGAAGAAGAACTCTTCCACAAGTTGCCGCCCACTCTCCTTTCCTCACCATGGCCGCCCAACCCAAGCAGCCAAACCATAATTAGGGTTTCCTCCTTAGGGTTTCTTGCCGCCCAAGCAAAGAGAGGGTAAACCCTAATTTCCATCATCCAAAAAAACTATTGCCGCCCAACCCATGCTCCCTTATATATAGAGTTAGGTTTCGGCCTTGGTTTAATCTCCACCATCGGTTCTAGGGTTTTAATCTCAACCGTCGGATCTAGAGATTTAATCTCAACCATCGGTTCTAGGGTTTTAATCCCAACCGTCGGATCTAGAGATTTAATCTCAACCGTCAGATCTAGTGATTTAATCCCAACCGTCGGATTTAGAGATTTGTTTTCCATCATTTGATCTAGACTTCATGAGGTTTATATTAGGCTACGATAGGGACCATGAGGAGGAGTTGGGTCTTGGCCACCCGATGGATCGGAACCACACAAACTTGATCCATCAATGATGTTCCATTCCACTAGAGGATCATCATCGAACTACCTCACCAACCCCCATAAATTAATATGGGCTCCATATATTATTTGTACATCCATCTCCCGTGTTTAAGATATCAGAATGTCCAGTCGATTATTGATTTCTTGACCATCAATTAATTAACATCTAACTCCTCGAGTAGTACCACTCAACCTTATCATCATGTTGACTAAGTCAACCTGCAGGGTTTACATGATGAACCTTATGAGCTCCTCAAGGGGACATCATCAACCTAATATATAGGACACAGTTTCCTCCTATAATCAATGGCACACCATGTAAAAAATATCATTTCCCAACTTACCGGGCATATTGATTTAATCCATAGAAATCTCACCCTCTGATAAATCAAAGAAATAAATATTAAGTACATGTGCCCGTTATTATATCGGGATTAAGAGCATGTACAACATAATATCCGAGGTCCGATTCAATTATGCAGTCAGCAATAAATTGAATCACCTCTATGTCGGTCCTGCTCAATACACCTAAGTGTACTAGTGTAACTTTATGTTCAAGACAAAACAATACCATGCTACACTACAACCATGCCAATGGTTTGTCCAAAACCATCTTGGTTGTGAGCCTCTACTTATATTCTACAAGGAACTGATAACATGATCTTCTGTGCCACACCTAGCACCATGTTATCTACAATGTAAAATATTAGACAATTTTGCATAATCATAAAAATATGCATACACTGATCATGTGATTCTTATTTCAAAATAAAGATGTTCATACAAAAGAGCTAGGCTTCAGTATACATCCCAACAAATTCCACTCGGTCAAGTGCACCAAGCTAGATACGCCTTATCTAGCTCGAATACATGAGACTTTATTTCACTAACATACTATCATCTCGACGTGTCCTAATACTATGTTATCAAGAGTTGACTAACTACTTGTCTTATCTAGCCGTTCTAGAAAGTAAAATAAAATTTTGATCATGCTAAGGTAGTGGGTATACTATTTTGGTATTAGCTCCCTTTGGATCATTGAACCAATATAGTCTAGTCAAAAAATCAACTAGATCCTAGGGAATCCAATACCTATTTTGGTATTAGCTCCCTTTGGATCATTGAACCAATATGTGAATTTAAGAGAATTTTAGGGACCCAAGCTTGAACTCGTTGATGACAATGATTTATGATAGACATATACAATTTATTCGTAATCTTTGAGCTAAACTCGAGTTCGGCTCTATTGTACACAGCTCTCTGAGTTCCAAGAAGTCGGTTAAGATTCTTGAACCCCATTGAGAACTTGTCCAACCGAGCCTCGAGCTCTTGGACTTGTCCATTCAAGAGGGAGTTCTCTTCTTCAAGTTTTTCAACTCGAGTTGAGTCCTCCTCTCGAACTTGACTAGTCGAAGAGGTTAGGGTGGCCTCTTGCTTGAGGGTTTCAACCTCCTCAAGCAAGGGCTTGACCCTAGACTCGGACTTAGTTAGTTTCCTACTTAACATTTTATTTGTATGATAAAGCATACTAATTAAAGAACGGATAACCTTAACT
This sequence comes from Wurfbainia villosa, assembly GCA_025175895.1. Taxonomy (NCBI): domain Eukaryota; kingdom Viridiplantae; phylum Streptophyta; class Magnoliopsida; order Zingiberales; family Zingiberaceae; genus Wurfbainia; species Wurfbainia villosa. The sequence goes on from CM046004.1 coordinate 52,272,055, forward strand.
TTCTCTTTTGTCCCGGCTTTGAGTCTCTTCTCGAAGTAGTCTTCGGGGTCGGAGTCGGAGTTGTAGTTGGATTCAGCTTCGAACTCTGACTCGGACTCTTCTGGTCTTGCCATGTACGTTACACCGACGCCTTCTTCTTCGTTATCCCAAGTTGCATGAAAAGCTTTCCTTGCTCCCTTTTGCTTTGGTTTGAATTGCCCCCTTTCTTGTCGAATTATTCTCCACACTATGTTCACTATCGTGGCCTCCTCTTTGGATTCGGACTCGAATTCGTCCTTGCGTTCGGATCCATTTTCTTGCTCGGGAGGTGGCTTGCTCTTTCCCTTTCCTCTTTCACCTGCAAGCAAGGCAACTCCTTTCTCGGCCCAGACCACTTTAGTTTGTTCGTGAAGTTCAAATTTAGAAAATAATTCATCTAATCTAATATTAGAAAGGTCCTTAGAAACTTTGTAGGCATCAACCATAGATGCCAACAAGGTTGTCCTAAGAAACGCATTTAGTTCATACCTTATTAGGTCCCACTTTTCGACCTTCTATCCAATCGAATGTAGGTCATTGACAATATCTTGAATTCGTGCATGTAATTGGGTGGCGGTCTCATGAACCTGCATTTTTAGATTATACAATTTATTTAGCAAAATATCCTTCTTACATACTTTAGCGTCATCGGTTCCTTCATGAAGCTCAATGAGCTTGTTCCAAAGATCTTTCGCACTGATGAAGGGGTCGACACGGTTGAGCTCTTCTTTAGACAAACCACATTGTAGTATTTGTGGAGCCTTGGCATCGGCTTCCACTTGGCGTCTCTTGGCATTTCTCCATTGATCGCAATCCGACGATTCACCAACTTCATTAGTAGGAAGCGTGAACCCAGTTTGGATTATGATTCACATCTCTACTTGGGTTTTTAAATAGCACTCCATCTGACCCTTCCAGTAACGGAAGTCATCTCCATTGTAAAATGGAGGTCGGACGGTGCTAAACCCTTCGAGATGGCCCATTTAGAAGAAAAGAAAAAACCTCACAAACACAAAAATAAAAGAAAGTACCAAGACTCTCGTCTTGGATTAGTAGTGTGGGATATAGTAATTTAATGAAATGAAAAATGCTACGAATCGAAAAACTAATACGAAAAGAAACTTAATCAAGATGCTAGATTGGTGGTTACACCAAATCGTAGCTCCCCCACTTTGATACCAATTGTTGGATCGTAAAAAGAGCACTAGAGGGGGGTGAATAGCGCATGATAATCTTTTCATTCGTTCGATATAAAACACGAGCAAGAGTAAATATACAGTGGAAAATAAATGAACACAATTTATTTTTACTTGGTTCATAGTCTACCGGCTGCTAATCCAAGGCCCTAGTGATCCTAGACCACATACGGAGGGTAATTTATTAACACATCTCCTCCTCATTGGAGATAGGAGACAACGATTACAAATTCATGAAAAACTCGAGGTAGAGAGACACACCCTCTCTCCTTGTTACGACAAAAACTTGAAAGAAAAGAGAATGGCAATAATTATAAACGAGCACAAGATGAACTAATATCGATGACAAAGATGGAGGAGATTAAGCTCGTGTCGTCGGCGCTTCGGCATCGTATGATCGTCCAAAGTAGCGGCGTTGTAGAGGCTTTTAGAGAGCTTAGAGATGATCAAAATAGTGTGAAACACACCTTCTTTTATAGCCTTCCAACCCCTTAGACGTTGAGCTCAAGTTCTATCACCAAAGGCCACCTCACCCTAAGATAAGGGGATGGAGTTTGACTCTCCTCGAAGATGGAATTCAAATAGTAGTTGAACTGATTTCCCAGCAGTTGAACTGATGCCCTAGCAGTTGAACTGATTTCCCAACAGTTGAACTGATGCCTAGGGTTTTCGACTACAATAAAAGGTTAGCTCGAAAATGGAAGTAATAAAAGTGAATTTGACAGCCACTTACCATCCTATCTTGACCTAGACCTTCCATGGGAAGTCTTAGTCGGATTGCCGCCTAAGGATGTCTCCGTACGGAGGACCCGACCTTGCATTCACTCACACACACGAGCTTACCTTAGGTCCTTGTGACTTGTAGCTTTGCTTCAGGTCTCCACCTGGGTTCTTCGGCTCCCTCCGAAGTCCTCCCGGTGTCACTCGACCACCACAGTTTCTCAACACGAGATTCTCCAAGTGTCACCGACCTTCAGCTTAGCTTAACATTCTTGCACACTTGGTTCAACTCGTTAGACAACAATATGACCTTATCTTTGAGTCTTTTCCATAATCAAAACTTAGGTTCGATTATCTAATGCCCATTACACTAACACTTTTGTTCTTCTCCTGCTCACAGGGATTTTGATATTTCCGAATAGGCTTACACAATCCAAGCATCTCCAGATACTAAAGTGTTAAACCTAGAGTCACCTATGGATTCTAAAGTACTAGACTATTGGGATGAATCATAACTATGTATGTACTAGATTCTTCCTTTCAGAATATTCGTCAAGTGTAAGTGTAGAAATAAAAGCTAATCAGTGCAAGTTTAGAACATTTATTAGAGCATATAAAATAAAATACCATGAGATAAATAAAGTTAAGCCACCTATGGAAACAATTTACAAGGAGATCTTAAAAATACTACTGAGGCAGCTTAAAGATAGCAAAAACTAAGTACTGAAAGAAACTAAACACTCTGCATGAACAGATGTATGCAAACTAAAACTAAGCATGCAAGTATCAAGAAAGAAACTACTGCTAGAAACAAAATAAATCAAAACTTGGGGTCATCCCCCCCAGACTTGTATGAAGTTATACCTCTAATAGGGTGGCCGAGGTGGAAAGTCTGATAGCTTCGACATGTCAGGCTCCTGAGTAAATCTAGTGCTCAGTCGCTGATGCCACATATACATGTGGTCGATCTGAGAGCTGGTGGATGCAGCAGTTGCTTGGTGCTCCTCCTCCCGGGCCCACTGTGCCTACTGGGCACTCATGTGCTGCCGAACCTCCTAGCGATGTATGGCCTCCTCCTAGCGACGGGCAACTTCCTCCTGGATGTAGACACGGGCCTCATTGTAGAACTCCTCAAACCGCTGGAAGTGCTCTCGTAAGCCTTGAAACTCCGCCTGCATATAGGCTCTAAAACGATTCTTTTGTTTTTACCTAGCAGGTTCTTTCTTGTCCTAATTTATGCTCAGAAATGCTAAATGATAGAAATAAAAATCTAATCTACTAAAACGAATGCAATTAAGTCTAAAATAAATAAAAACTAAACTTGGGTTGCCTTCCAAGAAGCGCTTTATTTAAGTTCTTTTTGCTCGACCACACTCCGTTATATCAACTCGGCTCGGGAGGCTCTGTAAACCTCCATTCGTCCGTCTCAAAAACTTTATCTTCACTTCCCTCTTTAGCTCTGGTTGGAATAATGTACATCCCTGGCATGGGTCCCTGACTTGATGAGCTAGCAGGCTCAAATTCCATCTTATCGTCTCCTACTTTTAGGGTCAACTTGTGATTCTTAACATCAATGACCATTCCGGTAGTTGCTAAAAATGGTCGCCCGAGGATGACAGGTATCTTCGGATCTTCTTCCATTTCCATGACCACAAAGTTGGTCAGAAGTGTAAAATTTTCCACCTTCACAGGTACATCTTCTAGAATCCCCAGTGGGTATCGGTATGAATGGTCGACCAGTTATAATGTCATAGTGGTGAACTTTAAATTCCCCAACCTTAGCTTTTTTCATAGGGTATAGGGCATCAAGCTCACACTAGCACCCAAGTCACAAAAGGCTTTGCTAATCAAGGTCGTCCCTATGCAACATAGGATATAGAAACTCCCAAGATCTTTTAGTTTCTGAGTGGTCTCATTCCAGAGATTGGCACTTAATATCTCTGTTATGGCGACTATTTCAAATTTTTTGACCTTCCTACGGTGTGCCAAAATATCTTTCATGAACCTTGTGAATTGGGGAATTTGATGCAACGCTTCAATTATCGGCACCTCTACTGAGATCGAATTTAGCATGTTCAAAAATTTACCGAACTCAGCATCTTTCTTTGTGTTGGTCAGCCACTGGGGGAACAGTACCGTCAAGGGTGGTTGAGTTTTCTCGGCAGGCTCCTGATTTATGTTCCCAACTTCCTCCTTCCCGGTCTCCCTCGAAGGCTCCCTTATTAGCGTTGAAGTGTAGAACTTGATCCTTGAGTTATAATGCACTGTGGCTCTTCTCTCTAGCGTTGAAGTGCAGAACTTGATCCTTGAGTGGCTTTCTTCCTCCCCATTGTGAGTTCTCGATGCTTTTTAGGGCGTCGGCGTGTCGTCCCAGTCGTTGTGCCTCCTTTAGGGTTTCGATGTAGCATTTCTTATATAGACATGAGGCTGGATCTTCCTGAAACTCGAAAAAAAAACTAATCACGTCGAAATCATCCCAGTGCCACATGACCAGTGGATTCACATAGCCAGGTTGTGTGGCGTTGGTTCATGATCTGGGGCCGAGCGTGTGGATCCATAGGGCCATGTCATGTGTCCTTCTGTTCCAGCTGCCAAATGTCTTCCTTTTGCTCCAAAAGTGCACCATTTTTCCCATAGAATGTTGTCCTACACACAAAAGCACAAAGACCAGATCTCCAAACTAAAAAATAGGAAATGCATGCAAAAAAAAGTATGATATGCATGAAACAAGTATAAAATGCAGCAAAATGTGAGCGAAAACTACTCCTAAAACCCTATATGTTTTGCTCACATCATTGCCTTTGAATCAGCCTCCACTTGACGCATCATGTCGTTTGTCCACTTGTCACAATCTAGGAACTCATCGTCTTCATTGGTAGGTAGCGAGAATCCGATTTGAATCACGATCCACATCTCTACTTGGGTTTTTAAGTAGCACTCCATTCGACCCTTCCAGTAACAAAAGTCATCTCCATTGTAAAACAGAGGTCGGGCGGTGCTAAACCCTTCGAGATGGGCCATCTAAACTAAATCTTGCACACACACAAAAAAGAAGTTCCAAGACTTCGCTTTTGATTAGTTGTGCAAGAAAAATAGTAAAGAAAAAATGAAACAAAAAACAATACGAAAAGAAAATAAAATTGCTAGATTGGTGGTTGCACCAAATCGTAGTGCCCCCGCTCTGTTACCAATTGTTGGATCGGAAAGCACACTAGAGGGGGATGAATAGTGAGCGTAAAATCTTCTTTTCGTTCGATTAAAACTAAAGTAATGCAGTGGAATAATAAATGACAAAATAAAAATAAGAAGGCACTTTGTTTTTACTTGGTTCACAACCAAACGGTTGCTACTTCAAGGCCGCACAATCCTAGACCACGTATGATGGGGCAATCCACTAACTAAGTCTCCTCCTCGTTGAAGGTAGGAGACGACGAATACAAGGAACAAAAGCTTGAGGAAGAGGGGCAATCCTACCACTCCTCTTTGTTGGTGCAACAATGCCCCAAGCATTTATATGTTTTGATGTTTGGATAATCATCTAAGTTAGGCAATACCTTGTGATCTAATTGTGAACATGTTTAAGTGACAAGAAAATCCAAGTATGAAGACTTGGTAAAGGCAAAGTCCAAGTGTGATCTTGGCAAACGAAGTCCAAGGAGAAGGCTTGGCGGTATAAGACCAAGCATGTAGTCTTGGCGGCATAAAGTCCAAGCGGACCTTGACAAAGGAAGTCCAAAGGCAAGTCTTGGCAGCGTAAGTCCAAGCATGTAGTCTTGGCGGCGTAAAGTCCAAGCACGTTTTGGCAAAGGGAAAGCCAAGACATGACAAAATCGAAGGAAGCTCTTGGAAGCAGGCGCAAAGGATGAACAAGTCACGGACTTGGAGGAATCCTGGAAGCGCAAGGCTTAAGGAAGAGCTAGAAGGTTGAGTCTAGGTCTAGGGAGTCAATTCAAGTATGAATTATTCATACTTGACAAGTATCAGTCGACTGATACGATGTATCAGTCCACTGTTAGGGTGCTCGATTGAGTCAGGCTGAAAAGCTGACGAACAATCGACTGCCTAGTCGTGGAAGTTGACTGATGTCGCTGTCAGTTGACTGCCAAATAGTGGCAGTCGACTGATCAAGTTAAACACGAACACAGAATGGAGTCTCACTCAACTATGTGCCATGATCACTCGACTAATCACTCCATCAGTCGACTGATGGAGGGATCAGTCGACTGATGAGCGTGCCATTGGATGATGACGATTATGAATCCCGTGAATCCGGCTGTTCAAAAGTCGTTAACCGCAGTGGCAGTCGACTGATGTTGTACATCAGTCGACTGATCGTGGCCCAACGGGAAAAATAGCTCTCTCTCTATAAAAAGAGGGCTTGTGGTGGTTAAGAGGGTTAATGCTTACTTTCTGATCATCCTCTCAAGCCTCGATGAATTTTCTAAGCTTTCCTAGTGTTTTAATTCCTCTCCTCCTCTCTAAACTTCATCTTAATCTTTTGTAAGAAGAGGAGGGTTGTTGTAAAAAGAGAAAGTTTCTTAGTGAGATTGATTAGGGTCAATCCCCCTTAAGGATCGCCGTGGAGTAGGAGCGTTATCTCCGAACCACATAAAGGCTTTGTGTTAGCATTGTATTTTCATTTCTATTACTATTGTATTTGTTGTGCTTCCGCTAACCATTTTTATAGAAACAAAAGCAAGATATTCACCCCCCCCCCTCTAGCTTCCAAGGATCCTCTACAAGTTGTATCAGAACCCGGATCACATCGGAAGATCTAATAATCAACCAGAGCATGATGGCTTTCCAAGAGGGGTATAGCACGGCGAGGCCTCCATTCTTCGACAGCAACGATTTCAGCTACTGGAAAGGTAGGATGGAATACTACCTTATAAATGATATTGATAACTGGTTTAGCATTGTAGATGGATTCGAGAAGCCGATCGACGAACATGGATCGCCATTACCGACCAAAGATTGGACGAGGGATATGGCCAAGAAGGCGCAAGAAAATGCAAAGGCAATGACCACACTCCAATGTAGTCTATCGAAGGAGCAATTATCCAAAGTCGGACCCTTCAACTCCGCTAAAGAGCTTTGGGAGAAGCTCATCGAATTGAATGAAGGATCAAAGGAGATGAGGAGAGCCAAGAGGGACCTCTTGATAGGCCAACTTCAAAACTTTGCCATGAAGACCAATGAGACCGTGAGCCAAATGCACGGTCGCTTCAAGGAAGTAGTCAACGGACTACATGTGATAGGTGAGAAGGTCGACAACCGAGACCTTGTAAGGTCTGTACTCCAAGCCTTCCCTAGAATAACCTTGTGGGCTTCAATGGTAGATGCCTATAAGGTCTCTAGGGATCTTTCTTTGGTTAAATTAGATGAGCTCTTTTGTGAATTTGAGTTGCATGAGCAAGCTAACACTTCGTCCAAAGAGAAAGGTGTAGCTCTTTTTGTAGGAAAGAAGGACAAGAAGAAGAAGGAGAAGAAATAAGTGTCTTCCTCATCCGAATCCGAGGAGGATTCATCTAGTAGTGAAGAAGAGCTATCGGCAAGTGAGGTGGCTCATTATGTAAAGAAGTTTGGTGGGAGGTCAAGGAAACTCACCAAGAGGGATGTGAGGAGGATGTTCCAATCCTCAAGAGGTAAGTCTTCTAGTAGTTCAACTCCTTCCTCTAATGTTGTTTGCTATGGTTACAATAAAAAGGGGCACATCAAGCCAAATTTCTCGGACTTAAAGAAGAAGGAGGAGAAAGAAAAGAAGCATAAGGAGAAGAAGGAAAAGAAGGAGAAGAAGAAGGAGGCAATGGTGGCACAAACATGGGACACACTAAGCTTGGAGGACTCTTCCGATGATGAAGAAATGTGTCATGTGACCCGGAACCTAGCCCTCATGGCCTTGGAGGAGGAAGCCAGAAGCTCAAGTGAGGAGTCTTCATCCTCATCCTCAAGCGACGAATCATCATCAAGTGATGATGAGGTAAGAGACTGAAGGTAAGAAACTTCGCTTCCCACTTCAACTCGGTCGCTTGTTCACGGCGATCCCTTCTACGTCCCCGGATAAAAAAAATTTTATCCTTGACAAGAGGGATTACCCAAGCTACCATTTCATCATCGTGTTATTCGATTAGAGTGGTCACTTGAACAAACTTGTTGGTCAAGCCACCAACCTCTATTCTACGAATAGCCACGGAATAGACGATGTACAGATCGCCGGCTTTTGTGTTTGTATTCAGGGTCCAAGTTAATTTAGCCATAAAGCAAAGCATACAACATGCATATAAATGAAAATCAATCATAGACATAACACAAAAGAATATAAAACAACATTTATACCTCTCGATCTTCTATTGTATGTCCTTCCTCCTTTTGGACGTCGTGTGGGCGATGATCTTCCAAAAGTCGAAGCCTTCTAGATCACCAATCTTCCTTCCTTGCTCGCTTCGAACAAGGGGAAGTATAGAAACAAGACACTTCTCCTTCTTTCAACCAACCACCAAGCTCCAAGCTTGGTGCTTGCCGCCGGCCAAGAAGAAGAAGAGATAGGGAAGTGGGCGCCGGCCAAGAGCTTCAAGGGAAGACCCTAAGCTTTGTTTCCACCGGCCAAGGAGAAGAGAAGGAGGAGGTTTGGACGCCGACAAAGGGAGAGGAGAAGATGATGGGTGTCGGCCACCTAATGGAAGAAGAGAAGAAAGGAAAAAATTTCCTTAATTGTGGCCGCCCAAGCCTCCAAACCCTAAGCCGCCCAAACCCTAATCCTATCTTGCTTCTAATTCTCTTCCACGCCAAGCCTTAAGCCCATATTTATAGAGTTAGGCTTAAGCCTCCTTTTAATCTCCACCGTCGATTCTAGGGATTTAATCTCAACCGTCGGATCTAGAGATTTAATCTCAACCGTCGGATCTAGGGATTCAATCTCCACCGTCGGGTCTAGAGTTTTGTTTTCAACCATTGGATCTAGGCTTCATGAGGTTTTAATAGGCTACAATAGGGACCATGAGGAGGAGTTGGATCTTGGCCACCCAATGGATCAAGCCCACATAAAGTCTGATCCATTAATGATAATCCAATCCACTAGAGGATTATCATTGATCTATCTCACCAACCCCCATAAGTTAATATGGGCTCCATATATTATTTGTACATTTTTCTCTCCATGTTTAAGATCTCGAATGTCCGTTGATTAATTAATTTACTGATAATTAATTAATTAACATCTAACTCCATGAGTAGTACCACTCAACCTTATCATCATGCCAGACCAAGTCCACCTGCAGAGTTTACATGATGAACCTTATGAGCTCCTCAAGGGGACATCATCATCCTAATATATATGATACAGTTTCCTCCTATAATCAACGACACACCATATAAGTAATATCATTTCCCAACTTACCGAGCCTATCGATTTAATCTATAAATCTCGCTCATTGGTAAATCAAAGAAATGAATACTAAGTATATGTGCTCATTATTATATCAGGATTAAGAGCATGTGCAATATAATATATGAGGTCCGATTCGATTATGTAGTCAGCAATAAATCGAATCACCTCTAAGTCGGTCCTGCTCAATACACAAAAAGTGTACTAATGTGATTCTATGGTCAAGACAAACCAATACCAAATCACACTACAACCATACCAATGGTTTGTCCAAAGGCTTCTAGGTTGTGAGCCTTTACTTATACTCTACAAGGAGCTGATAACATGATCTACTGTGTGACACTACACACCATGTTATCTACAATGTAATGTATTAGACAATATACATAATCACAAATATGCAAACAATGATCATGTGATTCTTATTTCAAAATAAAGATGTTCATACAAAAGATAGAATTTTCAGTATACATCCCAACAGAGACTCCCCTAGGGTAGATTTACTTTATAAAACCATTTCATTCATTCAAAATACCTTAAATAGATCAAAAACTAGGATTAAGGACTTAAAAGTAGAAATTAAGTCTCTTAAAAATGTAGTACCACCTTGTGATGATGCATGTACACTTAGGAATGAGAATGATGAACTTAGTAAAGAAATAGGTGATTTACATGCATGTTTAGAAAAGTTTACAAATGGGTCCAAATATCTTGATATGATTCTTAGGGACCAAAGGGACATTTATAACAAGGCCGACATAGGATACAAGCCTAAGGAAAAAGAAGTAGCCTTCACCTCTTTAATTAGTAGAAAACCAACCATTAGGAGCAAGGCTAAAAAGGCTTGGGTCCCCAAAAGTTATATAGTTGATGCTATCGGTCCTACAATTTGGGTGCCTAATGCTTGCATTTTTCATGTTGTATAGGTAGAAGAACCAAGCTTATGGATTGTTGATAGTGGGTGCTCAAAACACATGACCGGTGATGAGAGAAAATTTTCCACCATCAACCACACTAACAAGGGGAAGGTGTCTTCTAGAAATAGTGGTAAACTTAAGATTTTAGGAAAAGGCACAATTGAGATATCCCCCAACCTTGCCATTCATAAAGTGTTATTAGTTAAAAATATGAAATTTAATTTGCTTAGTGTAAGTCAACTATGTGATGCCAATTTTGATGTTCAATTTGATTCTTCAAAATGTTTCATAAGAAACAAAACTTTAAATGATTGCATGTTAGTAGGCTTTAGGAAATCAAATATATACTATGTTGATTTATCCTATGCTACTAATGCTTCTACCAAGTGTCTTATTGCAAAAGAAGAAGAGAGTTGGCTTTTGCATAGGAGGCTAGGGCACATCAATATGAAGAACATTGCCAAAATAGCCAAAATGAAGTTAGTCAAGAGGTTTCCAAAAGTCAAGTATCTCAAGGACAAAATGTGTGATGCATGCCAAGACGGGAAGCAATAAAAAACATCACACAAAGGTAAAACTTTACTTAGTACCGCTTTACCTTTAGCACTATTGCATATGGACTTATTTGATTGTCATAGTACTCCTTCCATGATTGGTAGTAAATATTTCTTAGTGATAGTAGAAGATTTTTCTAGATTTACTTGGGTATTTTTCATGAAAAATAAGGATGAAACCCTAGGAATAATCATAGGATTTAGCAAGAGAGTAGAGAATGAAAGAAAACTCAAAATCAACCGGATCCATAGTGATCATGATGGAGAATTTGAGAATTCTAACTTCTCAACCTTTTGCCTAGAACAATTGTACAAGCACAAATTTTCGTGTCCTAGAACACCCCAACAAAATGAGGTTGTGGAAAGGAAAAATCATGCCCTACAAGAAACGGCTAGGACTATGCTTAATGCATACTCTTTACCTAGCTACTTGTGGGCGGAAGCGATCAACACCGCTTGCTATATCCAAAATAGGGTTTTAATTCATAGGTTTTAAGGAAAAACCCCATTTGAATTATGGAATGGTACAATTCCAACAATTCACTATTTTAAGGTCTTTGAATGCAAAGTCTATATTTTAAACACCAAAAACAACCTAGGTAAATTTGAGTCCAAAGCAGATGAGGGAATCCTAGTTGGATACTCATCCACTAGTGTATGGTATATAGTTTATAATAAGAGAACTCAAAAGATTGAGGAATCTTCAAATGTCCAATTTGATGAAACCTCTAATACATACCCTAGGAAATCCCCCATTGATGATGATATCAATGACAAAAATCAAGAAATTACCCAAACATTTCAAGATTTAACTTTAGGGGATAATGATCAAGGGGGAGTAAGAGGTGATTCCGATGATGAAAGAAGGGTTGAGGATAATCATGATCAAACTAAATTTAATACACCTCCTAGAACAATAAGAGTTCATCAAAATCACCCTCTAGATCAAATTGTATGTGAATTATCTCAAGGTGTTAGGACTAGGTCATTTCATAGGGATCCCTCTAGTCATATAGCCCTAATCTCTCAAATTGAGCTCAAAACAATCAATGATGCATTACTTGATCCGGATTGGATCTTAGCAATGCAAGATGAATTGGCTCAATTTGAAAGGAGTCAAGTATGAGAGTTAGTTCCTAGACCTAATGACAACACCATCATTACTACAAGATGGGACTTTAGGAACAAACTAGATGACCAAGGAAATATTACTAGGAATAAGGCATGATTAGTTGCAAGGGGCTTTAATCAAATTGAAGGACTTGACTATGATGAAACATATGCCCCGGTTGCTAGGTTAGAGTCTATTAGGATCCTATTAAGGTATGCCTCTTATATGGGTTTCAAACTCCATCAAATGGATGTTAAATCGGCATTCCTAAATGGGTTCATTAAGGAAGAGGTATATGTAGAACAACCTCCCGGGTTTGAGAATATAGACTATCCAAACCATGTATTTAAACTTAAAAAGGCTTTATATGGTTTGAAACAAGCTCCCCAGGCTTGGTATGAAAGATTATCATCTTTCTTAATCTCTAAGGACTTTAGGAGGGGTAATGTAGATCAAACTCTATTTATAAAGTCAACATCAAAAAACATATTTGTAGCCCAAGTATATGTTGATGACATTATCTTTGGGTCAACAAATGATGAACTCCTTCAAGACTTTATCAAGAATATGGAAAATGAGTTTGAGATGAGTCTAGTTGGGGAACTAAATTTCTTCCTAGGATTACAAGTCAAAAAAACAAGTGAAGGAATTTATATTTACCGAACCAAATATGCTAAGGAAATGATTAAGAAATTTGGTTTGGAAAATGCTAAGGTAGTTTCAACTCCAATGGAAACCAATACAAAAACAGATAATGATCATGATGGAAAACAAATTGATCTTACACTCTATAGGAGTATGATTGGTAGTTTTTTGTATCTAACCGCTAGTAGATCCGATATATTATTTGTGGTTGGTATATGTGCTAGGTACCAATCATATGCCAAAGAATCTCATTTAGTTATCGTTAAGAGAATCTTAAGATATATTAAAGGCACACTAAATGTAGGACTATGGTACCCTAGGACTAGGTCTTTTGATTTGGTTGGGTACACCGATTCTGATTATGGAGGTTGCAAATTGGATCAGAAGAGTACTAGTGGTGGATTCCAATTCCTTGGGTCCTCCCTAGTTAGTTGGAGTAGTCGGAAGCAACCTTGTGTTGCCCTATCCACCACCGAGGCCGAGTATGTGGTTATGGGTGGTTGTGTAGCTCAACTACTATAGATGAAACATACTTAGATGACTATGAGATATCTTACTCCAACATAAAAGTATTTTATGATAATGTGAGCACCATAAATTTGACCAAAAATCCGGTGCATCACTCTAGGACCAAGCACATTGAAGTGAAACATCACTTCATTAGAGATCATGTGGCTAAGGGGAACATTGAACTAAATTACATTGAATCTAAGTCCAACCTAGCCGACATCTTTACCAAGCCTCTCCCCGAAGTAGAATTTTCATCACTTAGGAGAGAACTTGGGATGTGCTTAGTTGAGTAAAGGTGTAGGTTTGCTTGATCCTATAGAAATTCTAGGACTTATACCTTTAAGCATCTCACAAAACACCTAAGAAAACATGATTTTTGTATTGAGCCACTTAGACAACATGTGAGATGTTAGGAAGATGCACTTAGTCCATCATGCTTGTTATGATGCATTATTATGAACCAAAGTGTCATCTAGAGACATTAATCCTTCATTGGACCAATCATTGGGAAAGCTTATGCATAATTAATGTGCATATAGCTCCAAGAATATGATTGGAAATGTCAAATAAAATATAATTTAAACTATGTTTATCAATCTTTGAAAAACAATTTTCAAGTGAAATACAAAAGTGATACAAAGTTTGCAAAATACTTAGAGTTTTTGCTAGGTTTCAAAATTGTATCATTTTCGAAATTTGGAAAACATATATTTTTTAAATTATTTTTCCTTGATAGGAAATTATTTCAGAAATGTGTACACAAAATTTCGTGATTTTTCGATGTTTCTAGAATTTTTGGTGCATTTCTGAAGTTGGGCTGAAAAATCAGAAAAATGGAATTCGGGCGTAGCAGTCGACTGCATCAGAAATTAGTTGACTGTTACGCTGTGTTTTCTGAAAAATAGCTCCATTTCCTGGTGTTTAGTGTATCTTTGATTTCCTAAATCTATGGCATGATAATCTTCATTATAAAGAAGTTTTTAGGACTGTTTGATGCAATGTTTTAGGGGGAGTTTCATCATATAAATCTTTTCATCCCCTTAACTTATATTGTTGGTGCAAAGTTAGGATTTAACCTCCAATCTTTTGTTAGGCTTTTCTCCATATGTTATTCATTCATCATGAACCATATCTTGGATTAAGGGGAGCTTAATTTCAATCTTATACCTTAGTTCAAGATACAACAAATTTAACTCTTTCATGTAGTTTATGAATCCTTCTCTTTTTGATGTATGTCAAAGGGGGAGAAGAAATATTTAAGTTAGAATTCACATTGGAAATATGATTATGTGCATGTGTTAAAGACCTAACTTAAATGATTGCCAAACATCAAAAAGGGGGAGATTGTTGGTGCAACAATGCCCCAAGCATTTATATGTTTTGATGTTTGGATAATCATCTAAATTAGGCAATACCTTGCGATCTAATTATGAACATTTTTAAGTGACAGGAAAATCTAAGTATGAAGACTTGGTAAAGGCAAAGTCCAAGTGTGATCTTAGCAAAAGAAGTCCAAGGAGAAGGCTTGGCGGCATAAGACCAAGCATGTTTTCTTGGCGGCGTAAAGTCCAAGCGGACCTTGGCAAAGGAAGTCCAAAGGCAAGTCTTGGCAGCGAAAGTCCAAGCATGTAGTCTTGGCGGCATAAAGTCCAAGCATGCTTTGGCAAAGGGAAACCCAAGACATGACAAAACCGAAGGAAGCCCTAGGAAGCAGGCGCAAAGGATGAACAAGTCGCGGACTCGGAGGGATCCTAGAAGCGTAAGGCTTAAGAAAGAGCTAGAAGGTTGAGACTAGGTCTAGGGAGTCAATTCAAGTATGAATTATTTGTCAAGCCCGCCCTTTTTAAAGGCGGCGTGACGCGATCATACATACATACATCTACAGCGGAAGGCTATATGCATTTACAGTGGAAGACTTTAGACTTTTTTTTCTTTTAAAAACATAAGACATGAAACATAGAGCATGCATAATCATCTCATAAGTACTTTGTTCAAGTTCATGAAAATCAACTTAAAGAACACTAAGTAGCAACCATTCAATATCAAGTAGAGTTCGACTCTTAACAACTAACATGCAAAACTTAAAGGGAAACATGCATAAGTCTTAGAATATAAACATATCTCCTCCACCATGCCACTACCACACACACTTTGCCACTCCTGCTGCTCCCTTTAGCTTAGCCATTCTTCACCCTTATCTGCAGTACAAGGGAACATGAAACTATAAGCACATATGCTTAGTAAGATCCTTTCCTACTCACAAAAGTCATACATCAAGAATTAGACCTAGAGTAGTGACATGATCATTTAAGAACATATAAGCATAGCATACATATAAACATTCAAGAACATATAAGCATAGCATTCATATAAACATTCAAGAGCATATAAGCATAGCATTCATATAAACATTCAAGAGCATATAAGCATAGCATTCATATAAACATTTAAGAACATATAAGAATAACATTCATAGAAACATTCAAGAACATATAAGCATAGCATTCATATAAACATTCAAGAACATATAAGCATAGCATTCATATAAACATTATAATCACATAGACATGAAATAAAGGTATATGCAAGATGCTCTTTGAAAACATATATTCTTATAGGTACTTAAACATAATCTCAACATATTGGGCCCGACATTGTACCACATTCATCATCATCATTGTGTGCATCCCTAAATAGACCCGAGGTAGCTAATCCTGAACCTACTATGTTACTAGGCCCATACTATGTCCGTCGACCTAGGGGCAATCATAACATAGAAGCCCATCCTAGGCACGTACTATGTCCGTCGGCCTAGGGCAACTTAGGATCTCATCCCGTACTGTTAGTAATATATGAGAGATGTCCTAAGGCAATCGCCTTATGTATGAACCATTTATATGATAAATGAAGATTCACTATTTGAGTATACATGTTTTATGTATTTGATTGGATCTTAAACTCATTTACTGAATGTCCACGATACGATTCACAACATGAGAGAATTTGTGATTGGATCACAACTAGTGAGTATCTCTACATGTGTAAATGTGATGTATCGGAATTATCCCTAGTCGATGAATTGATGGATTAGGACACCATCAATTCTGTCGAGACTAGCACGAGGTATACTCCTTGGTGTATCCAAGCAGCTGATTCTCACTGGCTGGAGACATAGTGATGTCCGGAGTTAATCGTGGATGCTAGTTATGGTAACTAGTTCATTGGAGTGACCAGCCGTAAGACTTCATATGGTTCTCTGCATATATAGATATGTCAATGAAGTTCTTACCGTGGCTTAAGTGCGATGTTCCTTTGACTTGCGGTATTCAAGTCATCTTGATCATGGAGACTTATGCTTTGACATCTTAAGCAAACATCTCCGAGGAGATGTGGACCCGGGATGATTGGGTATAAGTCAAGTGATCAAGGTGTTTGAATAGCCTATAAAGGATTCACCACTCCTTGAGGAGATGTATACCCATGGCCTCTCGTCGGATTGTTACTAAAGTCTTTGGCCAAAGCATTACATGTTTAGAGTAAGGTACTCTTCGATACATGTGGAGTAACTAGAACTGTGAGGACGAGGAAATGATACTGGGCTAGGTGTGACGAGTCACTTAGTGGGATCGGCACAATAGACCATGTCCTCAACCAAGTGGGTATAAGATGAGTGAAGGGAATGGGGCACGATTCATTCGAGCCATCAAGGGTTTCGTAAATAGTTCGATCAACCGCTGATCTTTTCGTTAATTGGGGATCATGATGTACTACTAGGTGCCACTCATGATCGCTCTATAATTAATGGTTAATTATAGACGCCAACATAAACCGAGAACCTATTTGGTCACACGACAACGAGTGTAATCCAAAGGATTTAAAACGAGCTTGAGAATGGGATTCTCGCATCGAGAGAAACTATGTTTGGTCGACTAAACATAAAGCGAGCATGAAATTGTTTCACGCAATGGAAGCGTGGATGGGCCGTGGGTCTTATGAAGACATAATGGATGGACCAAAATGGTTTGGTTCTAATCCAATGGATGAGAATAAACCAAAGGGTTTGGTTTATATTAAACGAATGAACCAAAGGTTGGTTTCGTTTTAACTTAAAATAAACCATCATGGTTTGGTTTATTTTAACTTATCTTAATGGAGCGGGTTAACGGGCTTTATGGATATGATCCATTAACCATTAAGAGAATTAGTTCTCTATAAAAGAGGGCATTAGGGTTTGTTAAGCCCTAATAACATAGTTGCCGCCACCTCCTCCTTGGTGATTTCGGCGCCAACCTACTAGCCGCCGCCCAGCTTTTCCGCCGTCTAAGACCTCCGCGCCAAGCTCCAGCCGGTGAACCTCCGCGACCTCCGTGATCTCCTATAGGTTCGCATCAAGGTGAGCTATTCTCTCCTTGTTTTGGCCGGGCGCCTACTTCCTCCACCAAAGCTGTCCAGTTTTCTGGACAGCTTGTTCTCCTTCCGTCGGAGCGCTGCTTTGACGACGGTTAGTGCTCCGACAGCGGCTAACTTACCGGGATTTGATCTCCGTAATCCTCTGAGGTGGAGGACGGCGATTCACAAACGTTGACGAACACCTCTCCGGAGAAGCCAGTTTTGAGAACTCGTTTTGGATCCGAATTTGGATTCGGATCGTGATCATCTCTCGATCACGTCGTCTTCAACACGAGGCTAGTAACCCGTACGAAGACGAAGCTCGTGACTTAGCGAAGTCATCCCGAGGAGCTCGGGCGTGGATACGGATAGAGACGATTCTACGAGGATCGCTCCGCTTGATGCCGTTTCGCTACACGCCATACGGAAGGTATAACGTAGTTTAATTTCCTTTATTGCAAATTTTAATTTACTTATGTCTACACTTGTTGTAATATGCATGCGGTGTTGTGTGTGTTGTAATAAATATAGATTTATTATTTTAATTGCTTCACTGGGCTCATGTTTACGAAACATGATCGAACACACACACGCCATGTGCCTAAAACCCAACAAAGGGTATCAGAGCCCAGTTGTGTTTCACATAATCAGAAATGGTTTTAAGGAGTCATAATGTATTTCTAGAAATTTTCTAAATTTTGGAAATTTAGAAGTATTTATGGAAATTTTTCAATTTTGGAAAGTCTAGAAGTATTTATGGAAATATTCCACTTTTGGAAAGTTGGAAGTATTTATGGAAATTTATATTTTCCATAAATAAAATATTTGATTAGATTCTGGAAATTTGTTTCCTAATTTAATCATGATTTGATTTGGGAAATCAAATCTTAAAATATTTTATTTCCATAAGTAGTTTTAAAGATTTAGGAAATTGGTTTCCTAAATAGATTTTCCTTAATCAAATAATTCCATGAATAAAATATGTGATTAGATTTGGAAATTTATTTCTTAATTTAATTATGATTTGATTTGGAGAATCAAATCTTAAACATATTTTATTTCCATAAATAGTTATGACATATAAGAAATATAAACATGAAAGTGTATGCCATGTAATTGCATTAGATGCATAACATTATGCCATCATCGTGACATGTAGATGTATGCCATGTATGCCATGCCATGTAGATAATAGTTATTTGCATGCAAAGAGGATGAGACATAAAACCCTTACTCAATATTAAAGCTTACACCTTCCATTAATATGGTTAGAACCAGTAGTTCGCTTTCTTGTTTGGGTTGTTGACTCTCCAAGCCCTACAACTCAATATGTTCAAACCATGGAATAGTTTAATACTAATATGGTAAGAGTCGAGGTCAATCGTTAGCTTTGGTTGTTGGACTCTCTCCAAGCTGGGCTAATTGGTTGAATGCGCCTAACCATATTAAAACTATGTCCGATTAATGGGTTGGCTTTAACCCGAGCATCGGGCTTGTTGGACTCTCTCCAAGGTCGATGTAAAGGAGGTGAAGTTGGGTGCTATGCATATGATGCATACTTGTTAATGTGTTAACAACCCGATGTATGTGTGAACATTCAATTAGTTGATAGCACATTGTGATAGTTGCATATACGTGATATGCAATCGATAGATGATACCCACCGTCGTAGTTATGAATGGCTTGTTGACTCTCTCCAAGGTTGTTCATAACTATGATGGATATCAGCCCATTCGAGATGGACCTACGATCTCCAAAGTGATTTTGGGGTTTTTGAAATTAAAAAAATGAATGGGATTTATGAATGTATATTGATGCATTTTAAAATCATTTTCTCATATATGCTCGTTTTGTATTTCTAGGTTAATCGATTGATCATGACGTCTTTGAATTTGTGCTCCATTTTGGATTCAAATAAATCGATCGGGCCAACTTCTGGATCGGCTTAGAAACTTGAGAATTGTTCTCAAGGTGAAAAGCTTGCAATGTCCTCAAGCGCTCTTCCCGCCTTTCCTAGTGACGATGCAACTCGACCAATTGTTGGCCTATCGTAAACATGTGAGTGATTCTGAACAAATGAGTTGCATCATGCTTAGCCGCGATGGAACCCAAGTTACGAAGCAAAGCATGAGCATATGGATGCTCATATCGTAGTCCTTCATCTTTGTGAGTTGGTTGATGAGCAAGTGAGATTCGAAAGGTTCAAGTCTCAAAGCTCCTCTTCACCTCCGAGATGCAAGGAGGTTCATCTGTGGTATCGCTTCAATATGTCAAGACTGTGGAGTCTTCTCGAGAAGCATGAGCAGGACGGTGTTGTTAGTTGATTCCTCAAGAAAGGTTCTAAGAGGAAGTCAAAGGAACAAAGCAGAAGGGAAAGAAGAGAAGGGCTAAGAAGGTAGAACTAGCATTAAAAAGGAAACTTGCCATCATTATGGCAAGGAGAGCCATTTATGAAGAAAGTGCAAGATTTATCTTGAGTCCGTGAAGAAGGATAAGGCATCGATGCCCCATCTTCTTCGTAAATCTTCTTTATTGATTGTCATTCTATTTCCTAGACACTTGGGTATTTGATATCGGGTGTGGCTCACATATATGTAATGACATACATGGGCTAAGGAGAATAGAAGAAGACTCGCCAAGGGAGAGTCAAATTTACGTGTTGGGAATGGAGCAAAGGTTGTTGACTCACGCCATCGAACGCATTTGTTGGAAACTCCCGTAGACTTGTCTTAGAATCGACAATTGCTTTTATGTTCCTTCGTTGATAAAGAACATCATTTCTATTTCTTGTTTAAATAGAAATGGGTTCCATTTGACTTTTAGTAACAATTGTTGTTACATAACTTTGAATGGAGTTCTTTATGGAGGAACTTTAAGCAATGGTGTTTATACGCTGGACGATCAAAGGATATTTCAATATCGGGCAACACGCTGCTCGAAAGGATAATCATATATGTGGTATTGTTTGGCCATATAAGCAAGAAACGCATGTCCAATTACACCGATGTGAATTCGAATTGATTCATACGATACGAATCATGCTTAAAAGGCAAGATGACTAAGTGAACAGACATATAATATCATTAAATGTAATGTACAATTCAAACATAGGTATGACAGAAACTCAAGCTGGGTCAAGCTATATCAATATTCATAAGATATTAAATCAGATCATGTGGTATGCATCGATTATAGACAAGACATCTTAAAAATATCTAAATACACCACATAAGATATCATAGTCTCAATGGATATGCTTTAGTACAGAGATAATCTTTGGGGTCGTCAATGAAAATATCATCATAGTCTAAACCTATTTAATAAATTCTTACGACTGGGTATATCATGTGATAATCTAGAATCAGTAAAATCTTATATTACATCTTTACCAAATCTCCTATACGAGACAACATGCTATCCAAGGTACATTAGAGAACAATGGTTTTCAATAAAAATATCATCATTCTTAAGAAGATATTCCTTACATAAATAGGTTTGTCATGAAGGAAACTCAAACTACATAGTATACAATGTACAAGACTCAATATCTTCATAATACATATTTCTTCAAGGAATCATGACATGTAATCTTTAAGCAATCAAATTATCATATGAGAACTAAATAACTTATCAATCACAAGTTCATGAAAACCAAAACATGAAACCATTAGAGAACCAGTGGTAGGTTCAAGGGCTTTTTAAACATCAAACCAAATTAGCTATAACATTCATCACATACAAAAACATGCATGTATATTGATTCATGAAAGACCATAACATATGCTTAAAGTTCAAGGGTTTGATCAAACACCAAACCATACATAACATCATCATATTACAAACAAACATGGTATAGCTGATCAAATGAAAACATATGAAGGTATAGTTCATAAAGTTTCAAGGGTTATCAAACTTAACCAAATCCATATTAACATCATCATCTACATACAAAACATGGATAGCATTGATCACATGAAAACCATTAGAGCATAAAAAGTTTGCCAAAGAAGGTCTTGGGATAACATAACCAAAATAGCTATAACATGCATTTATCTCATCAAAACATGGCATGGAACATATAAATCATCCGAAACATTAGGACATATTGGTCTTAAAAAGTTCAAGTTTAGATCACATAAACCAAAAACCAAGGTATCAACATCATTTCATCTATCACAAAACATGGCATACAGACATATAGTAGAATTTAAAGACCAAAAAATTTGGCCAAAAGTTTCAAGAGGTTTGTTAACCTAATCCATGTACATATTATCATATATTCATACAAAACATGGAGTCATTAAGCATAAGGTTTTGAGAATCAGATTTCTACATCAAGAACAATTGTATGAGGGGATACTTACATCCGGAGGAAAGATATACCAGGGATGCAAGGCTCTTCCTTGATGGGTTTTCAAATGAAGAAGGGAGACTAGGTTGGAAGAAGGAGAAAGAGGAGAATCCAAGTTCTCTTTGCTCATACCCTATTTATTCACTTGAAGGTGTCCCTCCTTATTAACTATCATTTCCCATGTCCTAATGAATCATTGTTGGCTATGCATCCAAGGTTTAGTTATCACTTGAGGTTTGGGTTCAATGGGCCTTACATCCTTTGGCTTATTTTCTATTTTAAAAGAGCCACATAAAGCCCATATATCATGCAAAATTTTATAAAATTGCTAGAAATTGATTCTTCATACCTTTAAAAGTTTCATCCTCAAACTTAGAACAATGGTACTTTTCATGTCCTCCTCGCTCCTGTAGCTTTGATCATGATTTTACGGACCTTCACTAAGGCATTTTTCCTTAGTCTCTTGACTTCGGTCTAGTATCCGATAGGACTTTCATAACGTGTCCTCTGAACTTGACTGGATCAATCACTGGTATATTTAAAATGCATTTTGAGCATCAAATCTTGGAACACGCTGTGAATAGCCAACATCTCTTGAGGAGCTAAATTAGTTTTAAATCTCTCTTTCAATTCGAATATATAGCTGATTATTCCCTTCCTAATCTCATCACTTCAGGCCACTTGACCAATTGATAATTCAACGACTGATGCATAGCTCTTTTGCTTCGAGGATTTAGTCAGATAGCTCTGTGTATCGCCAATGATATCGTGAGTCCCATCCCCTTCTTTTCACCACCTCATCGATATGGAGATCTACATCTCCGATAGATCGAGGTGCCATTCCAATAGTAGCATAGCTATATTAGTTCCGCCAACATAAGTATACCACTCCTTTTGAAATCCAAGTGCAAGCTGAACATATCCTCCATTTGATCTTTTTATGTTCTTCATGTCGAGGATGAAAGATGATCAATAATAGCTTCGTGCTAGGGCCTTTAATTCTTAAAAATGGGAAATAAAGACCATCTGTAAATGATGGTCTTAGAATCATAAGGGATAATTTCTAGATAATAGCTTGCTCAAATAAGTCATCTTTGCTAAGAAGTGGGATCATTGATTATCCACAACCCATATAGCATATAATGTCTTGGTATGCGAGATGAAATCCGAAATATCTTTCCATTTCCATTCTAGATTGATCGCAAAGTTCCTCCGTCTCGTGTTCTCTTAACTAGGTGTCGTGCAGTACTAACATTCGAGCTATCTTTATACCAACCATAATCTTTCGTGATCTTGGTACATCTTGGTGGATCCAGATGGTGATAAGGTTCTATGAGCTTCCTCAAATATCTTCTTAATTGATCATTGAATACATGAGGTAGAGTACTCATTATCGAGATACAAACCATCATCCTTTCCTTCTAGGACTCTTTTGATCCTTAATGCTTGTCATGGCTTGCTTTTTCTTATATCTAAGTTGATCTTATAAAGCTGTCTGAAATGATTTCAACCTAACACAAATTTCCTTTTATGGCCTAGATACTAGATAGAGACATCAAGGTGGGCAGACTAGAGTGCATCTCGCCACCTTGTGCTTCCCGAGATGGTAGAAGATCTCGCATAATCCTTCGAGCTGAGCCATCTGCGTTGTCTCATGTTTAGGTCTTCGAAGAAATATTTGACTGTGATCTGATAAATCCTACATCAGCTCCATATAGATAATGCCTCCATGTTTTGAGAGCAAAGACCACGACCGCTAGCTCTAAATCGTGAGTGATAATTCCTTCATGTTCCTTGAGTTGCCTAGAGGTGGCAATGACCTTGATTCTCGCATGAGTACAACTCCAGTCCCAACTTCGTCATACATGTCGTTCATTATCGTCAAGAGCAAGGATTGAGCACGCTCTCAATTCTATGAACTCTTTGACGTCTTCACATATTTTTTGTTCTTTTGGTGAGAATCGGGGCGCAATTTAGAGAAGTTCTCACAAACTTGAGTAGTTGATAGCCCAGAAAGAGATTTTCGGCATTCTTTGGCTTCTAGTTACTCATCCAATCTTTGGGTTCACCATCACTGCTTGGATATAACGTGACCAAAAATGATACTTGATCGAGCAACAGATTTGGAGAACTTTGCATAGCTTCTAAGAATCAAATACCATATTCGTGTTATTTTCTGTTCTCAATACATCAGATATCGTGATGAAGGATCACAAATTTGTCGAGAATGCCGGATGATTCATCATCCATGAATATAGCAGCATTCGTAATTCAAAGGCATAAAGAACTAATGTCCATATCTGTTTTGAAAAGTCATCTTAGATCATCTTCACTTTCACCATGATAGCGATTTATCAATCTTAGAGAAGATGGTGGCACCTTTAGGGTCGAATAGGTCATGTGGTAAAGGGTACTTTGATCGTCACATTATTTAGCGCTTATTTCTATGCACATTCACATAGACCCATCTTTCTTCTTTACAACAGATCGAGCTCATGGAGAGTGACTTCAAGTCCCTTGTCGAACTCAGAGCGGTTCCTTCAAAGGCCACATACGAAGGTGCTTTAGATCGTTAGTACAGAATCAATTCATCTCAAATTCTTATGGGCTATTGTAGTTCATCCGAATACTGGTAGTTGCATACAACTCGATCTTCTAGCTGGTCCTCGATTTGACTTGTATCAACCGTGTGAAACCTATATCCATAACATCTCACGCCTAGATGATAGAAATTTATATTCTTTTTCTTGGCTCTCCAATAAATTCAAACATAGTCTCACTACTGAAACCACTTTTCTTTACGACACTATGACCATACTACTTAAGAACCTCAATAGACATCATAATCCTCATGAGCACCATCGTGATCACAGAGAGTTCTGACGATCGGGTGCGCCGCAAAGATGAAAGTAGGGCACTTGAGGGAGTGGTTAAGAACTTGCGATCAAAGCTTGTGGTGGGTCCATCTTCTGTAAAGGTGTAGAACAAACGATGTGTTGCTATCAAATAATCAAGAAGATCATAAATATCGATGACAAGTAGGCTTTCGCCACATCTTCTTGTGAGAGAGAATAGCATCACAATAATTCTTTTTGGCTTATTAGGAGTACCATGACAAAATGATGTGTATCATGAACATAGATATATCCGAGGAGGTGCTAAATCGTAGGTGAATGTTGTCAGTTGTAGCATCTATTGTGCCGAGCACAAGATGTATCTTCCCGCATGTAACAGAGGGATCTTGGATGCTTGTTCGGACCACCTAGAGATCCCATTGTTTCGCTTGTGGTTCCCTTCCAAGTACTGGTTCTTGCCTGACCGCTTAACTTGCCTTCATTGTTGTCAAGTTATTGTGTATGCTCGATCAGATCTTGAATCAACTCCTCTGGATGTCTATTAACTCCGCCACGTTTCAGAGCTATCTCGTCGAGCATCAAAGATGAGTCCATTTCTCTTTTCATGAAACATAAGCTATTTGTTGAATCTCTTCAAATTCACTAATATAGGTCACCTTTGAACTGTGAACTCGTCATAATGTTGTTTCTACATATGAAGAATTCTTTGAAAAAATTCATATTTCAAGTGTCCATCTATCTGATTTATGACTTTGTTTAACCCTTTCCCAAATATCTTCTAGCATCTAAAAGGAAAAATGAGCGCACTTAATCTTCTCATTCGCCAAAAGAGCTTACGATGCTTTCCATATCTTGAACCAGCATCCCATGGTTCATAAAGAGAAATTTTAGCTCGATGATTAGGTAAGCTTCTTGTCAAAACTATTGAGCCAGGATGCGAGGGTTTCTGATATTAAAGCATTTATCACTTGTTCTCGTGACTTATTGGAGTTCAAGAAACTACATGCTGGTGAGGGTGCTTCTCAACTCTATTATGTGCTTGCCATGTTTATCTTCATATATTATAATAAGGCTAGTATAAGATTATCATTATATTTATTTTAAACTAAAGGATCAAAATTATCATCTATATTCATGCATATTTAGAAAAGCTAGAAATAAGATTATCATACATATATTCATGCATGTTTAAACTAAAAACATTTATCATTAATGAAAGAAATATAGGCATATAATTTCTTACTGAGACACATGTGATGAGCTGATGTGTAGAGTGAAAAGATAGATCTGCTCAATGACTATCACGCCTTTTTAAATAATCATGACGATCATACATACATAATCTAAATACACATGCATTTAGCAAAGACTTTAGACTATTTTAAACATATATATGAAACATAGACATGCATTCATCTCATAAGTATTTAGTTCAAGACATGATAATCAACTTAAAGACACTAAGTAGAAATTCATCATCAAGTGAGTTCACTCTTATAACCAATATGCAAAACTTAAAGGAAACATGCATAAGTCGAATATAAACAAGATCTACCATAATACCACACACACTTTTCCTACTTTAGTTAGCCATTCTACCCTTATCTAGACAAGGTATGAAACTATAAGCACATAGGCTTAGTAAGATCCTTTCTACTCACAAAAGTCATAAACCAAGAATTAGACCAAGAGGGATACATGATCATTTAAGAACATATAAGCATAGCATAACATAAACATTCAAGAACATATGCATACAAATTCATATAAACATTCAAGAACATATAAGATAGCATTCATATAAACATTCAATATATAAGATAGTTCATATATTCAAGAACATATAAACATAGCATTCAGAAACATTCAAGAAATATATATAAGCATAGCATTCATATAAACATAAGAACATATAGCATAAGATTCATATAAACATGAACATATAAGCATAGCATTCATATATCATTATAATCACATAGACATGAAATAAAGGCATATGCAAGATGCACTTTGAAAACATATATTTATAGGTACTTAAACATAATCTCAAATATTGGGCTTACATGTACCACATTCATCATCATCATTATGCATCCCTAAATAGATGAGGTAGCAATCTCCACAAGTTACTAGTCCGATTTTCAATTTAGGCCAAAACACAGAAGCCCATCCTAGGCCCGATTTATATGCCTAGGGGCAACTTAGGAGCCCATCGACTAGGTCCGATTATGACCATCATCTAGCACGAGCCATCCTCGACCTTGTTAGGTCAAAGATGCATGAAAAAGTAAAATATATATCATGTTCCTTATCATATACATATCATATTTTTTCACAAACATATCATGTTCCTTCTCATGCATATCATGTTTCTTATAACATATATTTTTCATAACATAAAGAGTGCTCAGTCCCCATTCATAGAAGCATCTCTAGGCATTTTCATCATACATACTTGTTCATCATGATGCAATGAGCACATAATCATACATTCATACAATTAATATGGCAAAGAGCATAACAATCATACATACATGTTCATCATGATGCAATGACATAACATGTAGACATAAACCAATCATGCTATTATAAAGTCTAACTAACATCATATTAAATATCTTATATATGTTAGCATGGCATGGAGGATTAGAGGGCATGAGCATGGGTCACAAACCCCAAAGGGATTTCTAAGAATTTATACCCTAAACACTTGTACAAGATCTAACTAACCACATGTTAACATCCAATACCTATAGATCATGACATGGAAGACCATTATGAGCACAACTAGGACTTGGCCGAAATTTTCAACGGGCCATGGGTTCAAACACTCAAGCCAAACTTAGCTATCAACATGTCATCTTCATCTACATACAAAACATGGCATGGAGACATATAGATCATAGCATAAAGTACCATTAGGAGCATATATAGGTCATGGCCGAAAGTTTCAAGGGGTCTTGGGATCAAACACTCAAACCAAACCTAGCTATCAACATGTCATCTTCATCTACATACAAAACATGGCATGGAGACATATAGATCATAGCATAAAAGACAATTCGGAGGATATATAGGTCTGAAAGTTTTAAGGGATCTTGGGATCAAACACTCAAACCAATCCTAGCTATCAACATGTCATCTGTTGGGATGTATACTGAAAAGTCTATCTTTTGTATGAACATCTTTATTTTGAAATAAGAATCACATGATCATTGTTTGCATATTTTTTTGGTTATGCATATTGTCTAATATATTACATTGTAGATAACATGGTGTGTGGTGTCACACGGGAGATCATGTTATCAGCTCCTTGTAAAGTATAAGTAAAGGCTCAGAATCGAGATGACTTTAGACAAACCATCGGAATGGTTGTAGTGTGATTTGGTATTGGTTTGTCTTGACCATAGAATCACACTAGTGCACTTTGTGTGTATTGAGCAGGACCGATATAGATGTGATTCGATTTATTGCTGACTACATAATCGAATCGGACCTCGAATATTATTTTGTACATGCTCTTAATCCCGATATAATAACGGACACATATACTTAGTATTCATTTCTTTGATTTACCAATGGGCGAGATTTATAGATTAAATCGATAGGCTCGGTAAGTTGGGAAATGATATTATTTATATGGTGTGTCGTTGATTATAGGACGAAACCGTGTCCTATATATTAGGATGATGATGTCCCCTTGAGGAGCTCATAAGGTTCATCATGTAAACTCTGCAGGTTGACTTTGTCCGGCATGATGAAAAGGTTGAGTGGTACTACTCATGGAGTTAGATGTTGATTAATTAATGATCAGTGAATTAATTGATCGATGGACATTCGAGATCTTAAACATGGGGAGAAAATGTACATATAATATATGGAGCCTATATTATATTAAGGGGGTTGGTGAGGTAGATCAATGATAATCCTTTAGTGGATTGGATTATCATTAATGGATCGGACTTTATGTGGGCTTGATCCATGGGTGGCCAAAATCCAACTCCTCCTCATGGTCCCTTGTAGCCTATTAACACCTCATGAAGCTTAGATCCAATGGATAGAAACAAAACTCTAGATCCAAAGGTAGAGATTAAATCTCTAAGATCCGACGGTTGAGATTAAATCTCTAGATCCGACGGTTGAGATTAAATCCCTAGAACCAATGGTGGAGATTAAAAGGAGGCTTATCCCTAACTCTATAAAAGGAGTTTGATGGTTTTGCGTGGAGTATCAATCAAGAGAAGCTAGGGTTTTGGAGGTTGGCAAGAGATAGGAGCTAGGGTTTGGCTTGGGCACCAAATAAGGAAAGATTTTCCTTCTTCTTCTTCTTCCTCGCCGCGCCTAAGCTCCTTCCAACCTTGGCCGATCCAAACTCCTTTCTCCTTCTCCTTGTGGAAACAAGGTTTAGGGTCCTCCTTGGCTTTTTGGCCGCTATAATCTCCTCCTCTCCTTCTTGAGCAAACTCCATGGAGGTTGTTGGTTAAAGAAGGAGAATAGAGCTTTGTTTCTATTCTTCCTCTTGCTCGAAAGCAAGGAAGGAAGATTGCGATCTAGGAGCTTCAACTTTTGGTAGATCATCGCCCACACGACGTCCAAAGGAGGAAGGTCATACATTAGAAGATCGAGAGGTATATCTATTCTCTATTCTTTTTGTTACTTGTTGTATTTGTTTTTCAATTATGAGCATGATATATTCTGTTTGTGGCTAAATAATACTTGGATCCCGAACATACAAAAGTCGGATCCGACATCATCTATTCCGCTGCTACTAGAGGTTGGTCGCTGAACAAGTTTGTTCAAGTGACCTCTAAACAAATAGCATGACGATGACTTGATTGTTTGGGCAATCCTTTGTCTAGGATTAAATTTTTTAACTGGGGACATCGATGGGATCGCCATGAACAAACAACCAAGGTGAAGTGGGAAGCTAAGTTTCCTCACGGTCACGATAAGCAAAACCCTTCAATGAGCCAAGGTTTCCGGTTTGTGTGTTTAGGATTCGTTAATTTTATGCACTTTTCATATATTATATGTGTCGATAATAGTAGGATATGCGAGGTTAACTCGCTGCATAAGATCCACTATTATGGCCATATGTGTGTATGTGATTGTATGTGTGTAAATGTTTATTTTGTTGAATCCTCGGTCGATTTATGAGGCTAGTATTTAATTTTGTAAATTAGATACGACATTGTTTAGCCATTATTTTTATTTTAGTTTACTGATCTAGATTTCATGTACACTCTCGTGGAGTATAGGATCGATGGATGTAAATTAAAATAGATTTTAGTCTCGATCTCCTGATATATGAGGAGGAGAGAAGGTGATGCGACGGGAGACATATTGAAGACAAAAGCCATAATAGTTGGAAAATAATTTATTTTTCATATTTATTGCTTTTTGTTTGATATGCATGTCGTAGGCTAGGAAAATTCCTCAATTTCAAATTACTAAGTGGGAGAGGGAATTTTTATAAATTCCTGCGACCTCCATTACGATTTGATAAGTGATGCAAACAAACTTGGCCTGAAAGTGCCTTCCTCCCATCTGATGAGTTTGTTTATGATCACAAGGTCAAATATGGTTATAGAGAATTAAGGAGCGTGTACTTCCCACCTAAGGCACACACATAACCCGAGATAATTACTGGTACCGAGTAATGGTGAACACTTAGATACAAATATAAGTATCCTCCCATCGAGTCCGCTTTTATTTGTAGGGCCAAAGAGGAACCAACTATTAATTTTACTTGTCAAAAAGTTAGGTTGACAAGATAGTAAAATTAATGGGTAAAACCTCCTCTTACAAATGTAGAATTCAGATACGTCCACACTATCGTGGCATACGATATTCTCGGTGTTTTGAGGTGTTGGTTGATTTTAAAATTTTATTGTTTGAGGAATCAATAATTTTTTGAAATCTAATGTTTTGATTTATGTGATTCTTAGGTTTTCTTCAAAATGACTTTCAACCCACTTGCCGTGATATAAAGAGAACAAACTTATCGACCTAACTATGTTGATTGGAAGAGGAATCTAGACATTGTCTTGACCGAGGAATACAAATATGTACTCTCAAGAGTGCCTCCTAAGCCTGCAGATGATTGTGGGAAAAGGAGAGAGAGAGTTATAAGAAGTGGATCAAGGAGATGGCACGGTTACATTTTGGCATCTATGTCAAATGTATCGCAACATCAAGATCAAGCCATGCATTGACATGATGCTCAATCTCAAAGAGCTTTTCGACACTAATCGGCAAGAAGCCATGAGAAACTTGATGACTACCACCATGATCGAGGGAACACCCGTGAGGGATCATGTTCTCAAGACGATGGCTCATTTGAATGAGTTGGAGGTCCTCGAGCCGAGATCGATGGGGAAACCTGATATCATAATTCCGCCCTAGGAGTTTTGAGTAGTTTCACAACTACAACATGAACAAGAGGTTGTATTCATGGAACTTCCGACTGTAACTCCAGCACAGAGGGGCTATTTCGTCAGAGTGCTGTGCACATGCCATGGTGACCTAAAAGGTTTCTTCTAAGAAAGGCAAGAAGAAGAAGAAACAACCGGGCAAAGGGGAGGTACTCAGGAGGAGTGAAGAAGTAAAGGCAAGTGCTTCACTTGTAAGCGATCGATGACCGGAAGAAGGATCGCCCAACCGCAAGAGAACAAAGGTATATCTTTGGTCTAGTCTGAAACATGTTTAGCGGTTATCTATCGACCGTGTGTAGATACGGAGCCACCGATCATGTCCGCAATACTTCAGTGGTTCCTGAAACCGCAGACGATGAGGGGGAGATTACCGTAAACTTGAGCGATGCCACGAAGGTGGCTACTGTTGCAGTGGGAGATGTTCATTTATCTTTTGAGAAAAATAAACTTTTGGTTCTTAAGAATTGCCTTTATGTACCCTTATTTAGAAAGAATTTAATTTCGGTTTCTAAATTGTTTATGGATGGATATTCTATTTCTTTTAATGACAGAGTTATTATAAGAAGGAATAGGGACATTATCTGTTCGAGTACATTGATAGGAAATTTATACACTCTTGAACTAAAACCTCCCACCATGCAAATTGAAGTTAATAACTCATCTTCTAATTCCAATAAGAGAAAAGAACCTTCAAAGATGAACCAAACATATCTTTGGCATCTTAGGCTTAGTCATATTAACCTAAGCAGAATTCAAAGGTTGATAGCTGATGGACCTTTGGGTTCATTAGTGGCGGAAGATTTCCCAACCTGCGAATCTTGCTTGGAGGGTAAAATGACTAAGAGGCCTTTTAAGGCCAAGGGGTATAGAGCCAAAGATGTGTTAGAATTGGTTCATTCTGATGTGTGTGGTCCTATGTCTATCCAAGCTAGAGGTGGTTCTGAGTATTTCATCTCTTTTATAGACGATTACTCAAGATATGGATACATTTACCTGATGCGCCGCAAGTCTGAATGCTTTGACAAATTCGAAGAATTTAAGGATGATGTGGAGAAACGTCAAGTTAAAAGTATCAAGACACTACGATCTGATCGTGGTGGTGAGTACCTCTTGGGAGAGTTTAGGAACTACTTATCAGAGGCTGAGATTCAATCTCAATTGACTGCACCTGGCACACCCCAACAGAATGGTGTAGCAGAGCGAAGGAATAGGACTCTTATGGAGATGGTTAGATCGATGATGAGTTATTCTGAGTTGCCAGAGTTGTTCTGGGGATATGCTCTATATACGGCGGTCTACATTCTGAACTTGGTTCCATCTAAATCAGTGCCTTTTACTCCCATAGAATTGTGGACTGGGCGAAAGCCTAGTCTAAGACATATTCGAATATGGGGGAGTCTAACACATGTGCTGAAGGCAAATGCTGGTAAGTTGGAACCTCGTACAGAAGTATGCATGTTCGTTTGCTATCCTAGAGGAACGAAGGGTGGTTTGTTTTATAGTCCTAGAGATCAGAGGGTGATCGTTAGAACGAATGCCAGATTTCTAGAGGAAGACTATGTGATGAGCCACAAGCCCAAGAGTAAAATTATTCTGGAGGAATTAAAAGGGGAAGTCACTTCTTTAGTACCACCGGTACAAGAGGATATACCACATGTCACAGCACCATGTGTCACAGAGGATACACAGGTGATACCTCATCGTAGTGGGAGGGTTGTGAGACAACATGTTTGATTCATGGTCTTGGGAGAATCTTCTGATTTGGTCCCTGGCGAACATGAACCTGATCCCTGGACATATGACGAGGCAATCCAAGATAATGATGCAATATCTTAGCAAAGCGCAATGAATGCTGAGATTGAATCTATGGATTCAAATCAGGTCTGGGAGCTAGTAGACCCACCCGATGGTTTAAAAACCATTGGATGCAAGTGGATCTACAAAAGAAAGAGAGGAATAGATGGGAAGGTTGAGACCTTCAAAGCGAGGCTTGTTGCGAAGGGGTATACTTAGAAAGAGAGTATCAATTATGAGGAGACCTTTTCGCCGGTAGCCATGCTTAAGTCTATCAGGATTCTCTTATGCATAGCAGCTCATATGGATTATGAGGTGTAGCAGATGGATGTCAAGACAGCTTTCCTTAATGGAAGTCTTGTGGAAAACATCTATATGAAGCAACCAGAGGGATTCATTGCTAAGGGCAAAGAGCATCTTGTATGTATGCTTAATCGGTCGATTTATGAATTGAAGCAAGCTTCGAAGTCTTGGAACATCCGCTTTGATGAGGTAATCCAGTCTTATGGATTTACTCAAAGTCCTGATGAGTCTTGTGTATACAAGAGATGTGACGGAAACGTAGTGGTATTTCTTGTACTATACGTAGATGACATTTTGTTGATTAGAAACAATATCAAGGTGTTATCGGACATAAGGGTATGGTTGTCCAAACAGTTTGATATGAAGGACTTGGGAGAGGTAGGACACATCCTTGGGATCAAGGTTATAAGGGATCGAAGGAAAAGGATGTTGTGTTTATCCCAAGCTTCATACATAGACACGATTATGGATCGTTTTAGCATGCAGAACTCCAGGAAGGGTTTTCTACCTTTCAGGCATGGAGTTCCTTTATCTAAGGAGATGTATCCTAGATCATCTAAGGAGATAGAAGAGATGAAGGTGGTTCCTTATGCTTTGGTAGTAAGAAGCCTCATGTATGCGATGCTATGTACGAGACCAGATATCTGCTATGCCATGGGCATGGTCAGCAGATATCAGAGTAATCTAGGACAGGGACATTAGACTGCGGTAAAGCATATATTGAAGTACCTGAGAAGGACAAGGGATTATATGCTTGTTTACCAGGCAGACCAATTACTCCTTGTGGGTTACACGGATTTTAACTTCCAATCTGATAGGAATAACACTAAGTCTACCTCAGGTTTTGTGTTTACTTTGGGAGGTGGAGCCATTGTATGGAGGAGTGTCAAGCAGAAATGCGTGGTGGACTCTACCATGGAAGCTGAGTATGTGGCAGCCTCTGAGGCATCCAAAGAAGTTGTGTGGCTCAGGAACTTCCTGATGGACTTAGATGTGATTCCTGGTTTGGCCAGAACTATTACAATTTATTGTGATAATAGTGGTGCAGTTGCAAACTCAAAGGAACCACGAGCCTATAAGGCTAGTAAACACATAGAGCGCAAGTACCACTTGATACGAGAAATCGTAAAGAGAGGAGAAGTTGTTGTGGCCAAGATTGCATCGGAGGATAACCTGGCAGATCCTTTCACTAAGGCCCTTCTGGTGAGAGCTTTTGATAGGCTTGTGGAGGGAATGGGGATCAGATGTATGGCAATTTGAGGACAGCATAGTCTTTTAGTATAAGTGGGAGATTGTTGGGATGTATACTGAAAAGTCTATCTTTTGTATGAACATCTTTATTTTGAAATAAGAATCATATGATCATTGTTTGCATATTGTTATGGTTATGCATATTGTCTAATACATTACATTGTGGATAACATGGTGTGTGGTGTCACACGGGAGATCATGTTATCGGCTCCTTGTAAAATATAAGTAAAGGCTCACAACCGAGATGACTTTGGACAAACTATCGGAATGGTTGTAGTGTGATTTGGTATTGGTTTGTCTTGACCATAGAATCACACTAGTGCACTTTGTGTGTATTGAACAGGACCGACTTAGAGGTGATTCGATTTATTGCTAACTACATAATCGAATCGGACCTCGGATATTATTTTGTACATGCTCTTAATCCCGATATAATAACGAGCACATATACTTAGTATTCATTTCTTTGATTTATCAATGGGCAAGATTTATAGATTAAATCGATAGGCTCGGTAAGTTGGAAAATGGTATTATTTATATGGTGTACCATTGATTATAGGAGGAAACCGTGTCCTATATATTAGGATGATGATGTCCCCTTGAGGAGCTCATAAGGTTCATCATGTAAACCCTGCAGGTGGACTTGGTCCGGCATGATGAAAAGGTTGAGTGGTACTACTCATGGAGTTAGATGTTGATTAATTAATGGTCAATAAATTAATTGATCGACGGACATTCGAGATCTTAAACACGGGGAGAAAATGTACATATAATATATGGAGCACATATTATATTATGGGGGTTGGTGAGGTAGATCAATGATAATCCTTTAGTGGATTGGATTATCATTAATGGATCGGACTTTATGTGGGCTTGATCCATGGGTGGCCAAAATCCAACTCCTCCTCATGGTCCCTAATGTAGCCTATTAACACCTCATGAAACTTAGATCCAATGGATAGAAACAAAACTCTAGATCAAAAGGTAGAGATTAAATCTCTAAGATCCGATGGTTGAAATTAAATCTCTAGATCCGACGGTTGAGATTAAATCCCTAGAACCAATGGTGGAGATTAAAAGGAGGCTTATCCTTAACTCTATAAAAGGAGTTTGAGGGGTTGGCGTGGAGAATCAATCAAGAGAAGCTAGGGTTTTGAAGGTTGGCGGCAAGAGATAGGAGCTAGGGTTTGGGCTTGGGCGGCACCTAATAAGGAAAGATTTCCTTGCCTTCTTCTTCATCCCCAAGCTGCCAGTGCCCCTTGAGCTCCTTCCAGCCCTTAGCTGGCGTCCAAACTACCTCTTCTCCTTCTCCTTGGCTGGTGGAACAAAGGTTTAGGGTCCTCCCTTGATGCTTTTGGCCGGCAACCATTAATCTCCTCCTCCTTCTTGGCCGGCGGCAAACTCCATCCTTGGAAGATTGGCGATCTAGGAGCTTCAACTTTTGGTAGATCGTCACCCACACGACGTCCGAAAGGAGGAAGGTCATACATTAGAAGATCGAGAGGTATATCTATTCTCTATTCTCTTTTGTTACTTGCTTGTATTTGTTTTTCCAATTATGAGCATGATAAATTCTGTTTGTGGCTAAATAATACTTGGATCCCGAACATAAATACAAAAGCCAGTGATCTATACATCGTCTATTCCGCGGCTACTCGTAGAATAGAGGTTGGTCGCTTGAACAACGAGTTTGTTCAAGTGACCTCTCTAAACGAATGGCACAATGATGACTTGATTGTTTGGGTAATCCCTTTTTCCTAGGATTAAATTTTTTAATCTGGGGACATCGATGGGATCACCATGAACAAACAACCAAGGTGAAGTGGGAAGCGAAGTTTCCTCTCACGGATCAATGATAAGCAAAACCCTTCATCATCTTCATCTACATACAAAACATGGCATGGAGACATATAGATCATAGCATGAAAGACCATTAGGAGCATATATAGGACTTGGCCGAAAGTTTCAAGGAGGGCTTTGGAATTAAACACTCAATCAAGCCTATTTATCAACATATTATCATCATATTCATACAAAACATGGCATGGAAAAATCATTGGAAGCATGAAGGAGTCTTGGCCGAGAGTTTCAAAAAGATTTCTAAGCAATCGAAAATCGAAACAACTTGTACTGCAGGTGAGGGGATACTTACATCCTTTCACTTGTTTAGTAATAGAATATACCCTAGGTTGTGATGCCAAGACTAGAGCTTTCTTATTGCTTGGTTGGTTTTCAGAAATGGAAGAAGGGAGAGCTAGGGTTTCAGTGGGGAAGAAGAAGAGAAAGAGGAGAATGCCAACTTGGGTTCTCTTGTCTCCTCATACTCCTATTTATTCACTTGAAGGTGTCCCTTAGACTCCCTTACCCTTAACTATCATTTCCCATGTCCTAATAGCACAACCCTGCTAGGCTTCTGGTTATTGGATGCATCCTAAGGTTTAGTTATCTACTTGGAGGTTTAGGGTTCAAACCCTGGGCCTTGCATCCTTTTTGGTTATATTTTCTTTTATTTTTGAAAGAGCCCACATAAAAACCCATATGGTCATGCAAAAATTCTTATAAAATTTCTAAGAATTTTACGGGCATTACATTATTTATACCTAACAAGTATCAGTCGACTGATACGATGTATCAATCGACTGTTAGGGTGCTTGACTGAGTCGGTGAAAAAGACAATACGATCGCTTAATCGCGGCGATCAATCGATAATATCATCGTCGATCGCCATACTGATCGATCGATCGCTAAACACGGGCATAGAATGGAGT
This sequence comes from Wurfbainia villosa, assembly GCA_025175895.1. NCBI lineage: Eukaryota > Viridiplantae > Streptophyta > Magnoliopsida > Zingiberales > Zingiberaceae > Wurfbainia > Wurfbainia villosa. The sequence goes on from CM046004.1 coordinate 52,309,255, forward strand.
CTCACTCGACTGCGCACCGTGTCAGTCGACTGATGTAGGGATCAATCGACTGATGAGCGTGTCGTTGAATGATGACGATTATGAATCCTGCAAATTCGACTGTTCAGAAACCGTTAACCACGACGGTAGTCAATTGATGTTGTACATCAGTCGACTGATCGTGGCCCAATGGGAAAATAGCCCTCTCTCTATAAAAAGAAGGCTTGTGGTGGTTGAGAGGGTTAATGGTTACATTCTAATCATCCTCTCAAGCCTCCACGAATTTTCTAAGCTTTCCTAGTATTTTAATTCCCCTCCTCCTCTCTAAACTTCATCTTCATCTTTTGTAAGAAGGGGAGGGTTGTTGTAAAAAGAGAAAGCTTCTTAGTGAGATTGATTAGGGTTGATCCACCTTAAGTATCGCCGTGGAGGGGAACATTGTATTTTCATTTATATTACTATTGTATTTGTTGTGCTTCCACTAACCATTTTTGTAGAAATGAAAACAGGCTATTCACCCCCCCCCCCCCTCTCTAGCTTCCAAGGATCCTCTACACTCTTTACAATGAAAGCACGATAAAGAAAAGCTCGAATACAAATGTAAGACAACAAAAATAAAACTACCAACGTTTAGAAGGTGGAATTTTGGCATGATGTCAGTGTAGTGGCGGCGTAGCATTGTCGTATACCTTCGACATTGTGGGAACACTTTGAGAGCAATTAAGATGACCTAAAGGGGTGAAACTCCTCTTCTTTTATAGCCCTTCAAGCTCCTGAACGTTAAGTTTTGAACCTGAGTCAAAGAGCCTCATCCCCCTAAGATAAGTGGAGCTTATCTTGACTTTCTTAAGCCGACAATTTGAATAGAATCGATTGATGGTCACATCACGATCGATGTTAGCAGTGATCATTGCCACGATAACTAATGATGACTACTAGCTAGGTTACTCAATTGCAACACAGAGTTAGCATGAAACAAAAAAAGATAGTAAATATGATAGTTCTTTACCGTCCGATCTCAACCTAGACCTTCCACTGGAAGTCTTAATCGGATCACCGCCTACAGTCATCCCCATACGGAGGACATGACCTTACCATCTCTCTTCGCACTCATGCTTACCTCCGGTCCTTTCCGGCCTGTAGCTTAGCTTCCAGTCTTCCACCTAGGTTCCTCGACTCCACGAGGTTCTCCTGGTGTCGTCCAACCACCACTGTTTCTCGACTCTCTTGGTGCAATCGGCCTAGGTCACGATTGACCAGACTCGAGTAGTATTTTGATGTTAGACAAAACAAAACATATGACATGTGATTGTCATGGGAAGTCCAAGTGTGTAGCCTTGACCAAGTAAGTCCAAGTGTGTAGCATTGGCGATGAAAGTCCAAGCATGGGGCTTGGCATTGGAAGTCTAACATGGAGTTGGCAAGGGAAGACTAAGTGTGTAGCCTTGGCCACGTAAGTCCAAGTGTGTAGCCTTGGCGGTGAAAGTTCAACATGGGTTGGCATTGGCAATGGGAAGTCGAAGTGTGTAGCCTTGGCCCCGTAATTCCAAATGTGTAGCCTTGGAGGTGAAAGTCCAAGTTATGGATACTTGGCATTTGGGAAGTCTAAGGGGTGGTTTGACGGCGTAAGGCCAAGCGGTAGTCTTGGGAGCATAAGTCCATATGTACCTTGGCAATGTAGACACCGAGAGCCTGACAATAGCTGAAGGAAGCACTTGGAGGCTAGATATGGATGAACAAGTCATGGATGGCTTGGAGGGATCCACGCATGGATGAACAAGTCATGGACGACTTGGAGGGATCCGATAAGTGTGAATCTAGTAGAGGTGGCTAGAAGGCTTAGGTCTAGGCTAAGGGTGTGTCAGATGCTCAAACATGTTGTTTGAGATTTTACCCGACGGTCGAATGCTCAAACAACTTGTGTTTGAGGTTTTACTCGACAATAGTCAACTGGTGATATGTCCCAGTAGACTAGTGGTAGCCGACTGGCATTCGACTGCATTGCAATGCTTGGCAGTCGACTGCTAGCCTTGGGCAATCGACTGATGGCAGTCGACTGCCAGTGTTGGTCACGAGCACAGAATGCTCAGTAGCTAATTGATCAATCGACTACGAGGCTGGCAGTCGACTGATGGTAACTGGCAGTCGACTTCTAGTGTATCCGTTAGCTAAATGCCAACGTGGATTAGGCCATTGTCTCACAACGACTACAGGAGCAGTTAACTGGAGACTTATGACAGTCAATTGTTAGGCACGAAATCAGCCCGAGACAAGCATAAAAGGAGGAGATTGGGGAGGATTTTCCACAGCGATTTTTTGGGCAATTTTGGAGGGAAATTGATGCTGCATTCCAGACCTTCAAGAGAAAACCAAAGTAATCTACAAGCAAAGAGTTCAAAGCAATTGTTGTAAAGTGTTCTTTACTTATTTTGTTTATTGTCTTGTATTCGCTTGTATTTCGTTGTATTACTTTTGTAATCATTGTACGAGGTTTCTTCACCTCCGACGTGTTGTCGAAAAGGAGATTTAGTAATAGTGTGTTCATCACTTGAGCTCGTTGAGCTCACCCCATGGAGTAGGAATCCTCAGGTTCCAAACCACGTATATTGGTTGTGTTCTTGTGTTTGTGCATTTGTCTTTTGTATTCGTATTTGTTATTTGTATTTTTGCTGCGTATTAACGAGTATTATAGAGACGAATGATTTCCATCAAACATGATAAAAGGCTATTCAACCCCCCATCTAGCAGGACCACGATCCTCCAACAAGTGATATCAGAGCGAGGAGCTTACCGTCGGACTCATCGTCGCGATAAGCAACCAAAATGGCCAACATCAACATTCATCCACTGAAATTCAAAGGAGAATTTTCTTGGTCGAAGAAAAGGATGAAGGTATACTTCGAAATCGATTTTGATATAATTCTAACAATTGAAGACGGTTTTGAAGTACCTAGGGGTGAAGATAAGAAGATAATCGAAAAATCAAAATAGACTGAGGAGCAACGACAACAATTCAAGACAATGGTTAAGCTAATGAAAATGCTAATTAAATTAATACCTAATCATATCTTGTGCAAGCTAGGTGAATACCGGGATGCTAAGGACATATGGAATAAATTGATAAAATTCCACGAGAATCCCGAATCGGCATAAGTAGAGAAGGATGTCGAGGAAGAATTGTCATCAACATTGGAGAATGTGGATGAATTAGAGGAACCTCCACCTCTTGCATTGAAAGGGAGGAGAGATCTTCCATCCCAGAGCAAGAATAAGAAGAAGCATCTACATCTAGGAGAAGTGAAGAACAAGAAGAAAATTTCCTAGGTAACTCAAGCATTGTAATTAAGAATAAAAATCACATTATATGCTTTGAGTGTAGGATAGTAGGACATTCAAGAGTAAATGCCCAAAATTGGGCAAGGAGAAAGCACTGGCACCAAAAGTCAACCAAAGTCAAAGGATGTTGGAGTTCTCGCTAAGAAAAGCAAAGAGCACATTGTGTGCTTCAAATGCAACCGAAGGGGGCACTACCGAAGTCAATGCCCTAGGGGAAAGAAGAAGGGGCAAGAAGGAGCTACACAAGTATGGGGAGCTTCCAAAGCAAACCCTAAAGTATACTTTAATGCACCTTCTAGTTCTAGGATTAAGAAGCATGCTAGAAATTATTTTAACTCACTTGCTATTGCCCATGAACATAAGGATGCTAGTAGGAATGGATATGTTTACTTAGGGGCTAAATCCTATGAACTTACAACTAAGGACAAATCTGGATCAAACAATTCTAGACCTATTTTACCTAGGAAAAGTATTAAGAGGATCAAAGAAAATTTAGGCATTAACCCTAAAAAGGGTAGACACATGCCTAAGAAAAAGAGTCATTCCCAAAAGATCGATGAAAAATCAAAATTGGAAAAATTAGAATTGGAAAATCAAGCTTTGAGGTCAAGACTTGAAAATTTGGAAAATACCCTAGCAAAAATGACAAACTCATTTAAAGGGGCTAATGATCAAATTATAAAACCTAGGAGACAAGAACCGTCCAAGGGCAAAAAAAGTTTGGGTCACAAACCTAAGTCCTACCATAATGTTCCATTTGATTATGGAACTAAATCTAGGTCTAGAAAAACCAAGGTTAATAGGGAAGTTATCCCTAAGATTAACCATGGTGTGTGTCTAGTGTCCAAGGGTTCCATAAAACCTAGGAAGTCCACTAAGAAGGTTACTAGGGAGGCAATTCCTAAGGTTAACCTTGGAAATACCCAAATGACTAAGGCTTCAAAGCCAAAAAGGGTCATTAGGAATGTATCTAGGGAAGTTATCCCTGGTGAATACCTTGTTAACCCAAGGAGCTCCAATAGGTATTGGGTTCCTAGGAGTGTGATTGATTCACGCTAGATGGGTTAGGGTGTGTCAACCCTAAGTGGATGGGTAGTTAACCTAACCATGGTAGAGTTGACACTTTAGGATGTGCCAATGTACTTTGAGAAGTTGAAATTGATTAACTTGGCACAATTAGGTCTTAGAAGTCTTGGTGTGTCATTTTGGATTTTGGCACACTTGGTAGAGTTGGTTTATTGAGGCAAAATGGATTTAATTCTAGAAATGGAAATTTGGGATTAACACTTAGGTATTACATACCTTAGTTTTTTGTACTTGCCATGCCTTATTTGCCTTGCCATGTCATGACATCATATTTATTTTTAATCATAGAAAATTTCATTATTTATGCCTAGGAATGTCCTGCTATGCTGAAGTTAGAATCACATGTTATGACATCATGATTATTGGCGCATGCGTATTCATGTTATTATTTATGTCATAATCACTATTCATGCATTCAATAAAATTGAGTTAAGGACAATGACATAATTTGAAGTCCCTTGTATAAGGGAATCAAATAGTGTTGTCTAGCAAAATGCATGAGACTTTAAATAACAAAAACTCACATCTCACATGAACACTTGACTTGTCTGTGTTTCATACACTTAGATACAAGTGAGATGTTTAGGAAAATAAATTTGAGGTTTTAAAATCATTTTGAAAAATCATGCTGAAGTCTATCTTTTGATAGCAATCACCATTGAATGAGATGATACAAAGTAGGGCCAAACATTGAAAATTTCAATGGTTTTGAACTTTGTGTCAATCTTACTAGTTTATGGGTATTTTATTTTTCAAATATTTTTCACCCATAATGATTTTTATAAGTAACGTACATATGAATTTTCAAGATTTTTCAAATTACATATATTTACTTATGAATTTTCAAAATTTAAATTCTGAACATGATTTCTGCACTGTGTATAAATCAATCGACTGCCATGGATGGCAGTCGACTGCCATGGATGGCAATTTACTAGCATCAATGGAAGTCGAATGGTGACTGTACGAGTCGACTACCAGAGCTAATTTTGGGTAAACAAGGTTTGTTATGTTGAGGATTCATTGACCGCTAGAGGGGGGGTGAATAGCATTTCAATGTGTCGATGGATTATGATCGTGATTGCATCTACAAGTCGTGTTAGTGTGCAGTGGAATAATAACAATAAAACAATAACACAAATACAAACATGATAACACAACGATATAATGTGGTTCGGAACTGAATGGTTCATACTCCACGGATTGGGCTCATAAGAGCCCTAGCAATGCAAACACGCACTACTAATCTAATAAACTCCTTCTCGGAACAATCCGGAGGTGGAGAAACCTCGTACAAATGGTCTTACAACAGTAAGAAACAAATACAAGCAAGATACCAATGAAATACACAACAAGTAAAGAAAATAATACTTTACAATTGCTCTTTTGATTGCTTGCTTGATGGTTGCTTGAAATGCACTTGGAGACCCTAATTTGCAACAGCAAATCGCCCCAAAAATCCTCAAGAACAGATTGCAAAATCCTCCTCCACGAGCTTCCTTTATAGCTGCTGCCTGGGCTGGATTTCGCCTATCAGTCGACTGTTTGGGACCATCAGTCGACTGATGACACTGTTGATGTGAGACAACGGTGCAATCCACACTGGAAAAATCTAACAGATAGGACATCAGTCGACTGATCATGTCCATCAGTCGACTGATCGAGCCTTCACTCGACTGCTAACCCCAACAGTAGAGTCCGACTCTATTCTGTGCCAGAAATACCAAGCACCAGTCGACTGATAATAAGATCAGTCGACTGCTCGATCCAGCAGTCGACTGACCACCTATGGCAGTCGACTGCTAGGGCACTCCCCACAGTCAAACCCTAGTTGACTCACACTAGTCGATTGTCACTTGGTACCAGTCGATTGATACACCTCAAACATGAGATTTTAACCTCAAACAAGAGGTTTAACCCAAGTATGGTGCCCCTATACTTGTTAGACCACCCATAGCCTAGACCAAAGCCTTCTAGCAACCTCCATTAGCCTCATGCCTATCGGATCCCTCCAAGTCATCCATGACTTGTTCATTCAAACGCTAGTCTTCAGGTGCTTCCATCGGCTATGTCATGCTAACGATGTCTACACCGCCAAGGCACATTGGACCTATGCTGCCAAGACTCCGCTTGGACTTTACGCTGCCAACCATTGGACTTATGCTGTAAAGACTTCACCCTTGGACTCTACGCCGCCAATATCAAACCCCTTGAACTTTCCAAATGCCAAGTACTCATGACTTGGACTTTCACCGCCAAGACTACACCCTTGGACTTTACTTGTCAATCCATGTTGGACTTTCCATGCCAAGACCCATGCTTGGACTTTTCCTTGCCAAGACCCATGCTTGGACTTTACATGCCAAGTACTCAATACTTAGACTTTCCATGACATGGTCAACTCCAGTCAACCATCAAAATCCCCCTCGAATCAAACTCGAGTCCGGTCAATCATGACCCGGGTCGATTGCACCAACAATCTCCCCAAAACATTATTAGACATCAATGTCAAACCTTCATGTCAAACATCAAAATATCGCTCGAGTCATACTCAATTCCTATCAATCGTGACCTGGGTCGATTGCACCAATAATCTCCCCCTTTTTGATATTTGACAAAAACACATACCTTTGAGTTAGAACACTAACTCCCAAATTGGTAATCCCATAAATTCTCCCAAACATTCTCCCCCTTTTTAACTAACATCGAAAAGGTTTTCTCCAAGGAGGTCAATATCTCATGTCCCAATGAGATCTTATAATTTCCCCCTTGGTCCAAAAATACCTAGGATGCCTACAATCTTCCCAATAATAAGTCTCATATCACTCAAGATAGGCAATCCTACAAACTCTCCAAATTCCCAAATTGGGTATCTCAAAATTCCCATTTCCCCCTTATGAGGAAAAATACCATCTATCATCCCATAATGGATACCTCCTCCTAAAGGCTTGCTCCCCCTTGACCATTGCACCAACAATGTCCTTGGGAAGTCCCTAAGCCAATTGGAACTCTAAACCATCAAAAATAAGGTTCAAAGTTCAACATAGAACTTTCCCATCCTTAAATTTGATACATCACCCTAACAACTCTCTTAATCCATATCCAATGGATTTTCACCCTTTATAATGCTTTCTAAAGCATATCCTAGGGTTAGGAGTGGTTAGAGTACTTTACTGTAGCTGAAAATGGGCTAAACAATCTTATTTTTCTCGAAATCAGCTTATCAGTCGACTATCTCAGATATCAGTCGACTGAAGTGCTCATCAATCGACTGCCATCAAGCGACAATCGACTAATAACTAAAATTCCGAATTTCAGTTATCAAAAATGAATTTCATAAATTCATAAATAATTATACATAATTTAAAAAATCATGAAACTTCATACGTATAATACTTATGACCAATAAAATGGGTGAAAATTGTTCGAAAAATATTTTACCCATTAAAATAGGAGATTAATACAAAGTTCAAAAACCATTAAAACTTTAATATTTTTGATCTTCTTTGTATCAACTTCTTCAATGGTGATTGCTATCAAAAGATAGACTTCACCAAGGTTTTCTAAAGTGATTTTAAAATGTTTTTGAAAACCTATTTTGAACTATGAACTATTGGCTAGATGTACATGACTTGTTCATTAGCTTTCCTCATGATTCATATTGATGATTGAGATAAGTTTAAGTTCATCTAGATGCACTATCTATGCACCTTGAACTTGACTTATTTTCCTAACATCTCACATGTATCTAAGATGTATTAAGCACACACAAGTCAATGTAATTGTGAGATGTGGGATTAGGGTTATTATGGCCTCATGCATTTTCTAGGCAACTCTATTTGACTCCCTTATAGATGGGACTTCAAATCATGCCATAATCCTTAACTCAATTTTAATTAATGCATGAATGATCATGACATAAATGATAATCATAAATAAGCATAACCAATGATCATGATGACATGACATATGAATAGACTCTAAAAATGAACATGACATAGAAAATAATTCTAAACAATATCATGACATGTTATATGATAAAATAAATGTGATGTCATGACATGACAAATTTGAATATATAAACACATTAACACCCACATAATCAAACAAAAACACATGATTTTTTATAAACAAAATATTTCATTCAAATATAACTTCAATTTTTACAAGAAAAATAGATGTCTAAAACTCTCAACTTCACTACAAAACTAAAAAGAAGATCTCTAATATGTACCTAGCTATCCTCCTCGACAGATGGTGGAGGTGGTGGAGGCTGCTGGCTCAGTGTCCAGTTCCGCATCATCTCGTATATATCAATCTGGTGCTGCTCCATCCGACTCTAGCACTCCTCCATCCGGATGAGCTGCTGACCCAACCCCTGACCCATGGAGGATTGCTCCAATCTAATCTCGCCACCGTGAGTCAACAACCGTAGTCCTTAACTCGACCTCCAAATTGCAACACGCCCGAGAGACTTCGTTGGTGCATATGCAATACAAGGTCATCCTCGCCAAGAGTGTGCCCTCATACTATGTCGCAAGCTCTCCAGGCTCTAGAGGTGGCTCCCCATGCACCCTAGGCTAAGGTCGAGGTACCAGCTCCATCTATTCAACTCCAGTCCGTAGCCCAGCCAATGTGAAGTTGCGCACTGAGATGCAATCATATACCTCGGATAGTGCCCTCAACGATCCCCTGGATATGTTAATGCCAATGGACTCTAACCATGCAGTGATAATGTGTCTAAAAGGCATATGAACTTTCTCTTGTACAGGGGATATGAAATGCACAATGCAATGAAAAATGTTTAATACAATGTTCACCTCCAACCGATGACGCATGGCATACATGAGAAAGAGATGGGGAGGCCGGATCTTGGCCTGACCCTGAGTCACAATCGGAAGGAAGCACCCAACAATGACTTTGTAAAGAACATTGTCAGGTGCAGATAATTCATTGATAAGGAAGAGGTTATGAGCTGATGGGCGAGGATGACGGAAGAAGTTCTCATGCATGGAATCTAATGAGATGTGGTCAAATGGAGTCGGAAGAGGTGCATCAAAAGTAGGATAAAAAATGAAGGTGTCATTCGATGCCCTACACTCCAGGAACTCCTGCAAGATCGCAGGAGTGAACTCCAGGTCACGTTTTGCAACGCGAGTGGTGTAGATAGGGCTATCATCTACCTTCCTCATGTTTTGGTAAAATTCCTTGAGGAGGTCATCATTAATAGCATGATTGTAAAGGGTGATCTTCATCAACTGATAATGCAGTAAAATCTCAATGAAGTCGCCACACTATTATCAAAAAAATCGCTCATCTATGTACCTAACCACCATCGGTTGGTACATGTTGGGTTGATCGGTGAAGGGAAACTTCGCTTCCCATTTCCACTCGATCGCTTGTTCATGGCGATCCCATTGATGTCCCCAAATTAAAAATTTAATCCTAGACAAAAGGGAACACCCAAGCAACCTTGTCATCGTCGTGCTATTCGTTTAGAGTAGTCACTTGAACAAACTTGTTGTTCAAGCGACCAACCTCTATTCCATGAATAGCCGCGGAATAGACGATGTACGGATTGCCGATTTTTGTGTTTATGTTTGGGATCCAAGTATTATTTAGCCAGAAACAAAATATATCATGCTCATAATTGAAAAACAAATATAAACATGTAACAAATAAAATTAGAGAATCGATATACCTCTCGATCTTCTATTGTATGACCTTCCTCCTTTCGGACGTCGTGTGGGCGACGATCTACCAAAAGTTGAAGCTCCTAGATCACCAATATTCCTTCCTTGCTCTTCCAAAGCAAGAGGAAGAATAGAAACAAGCCTCTTCTCCTTCTTTCAACCAACCACCAAACTCCAAGGTTGGAGCTTGCCGTCGGCCAAGAAGGAAGAGGAGAATAGGTGAATGCCAACAAAAGATCCAAGGGAGAACCCTAAGCCTAGGTTTTACCGGCCAAAGAGAGGGAGAGGGGCTGCTTTGGATGCCGGCCAAGGGCTGGAAAAACTGCTAGGTCACCGGCCACCTTGAGGGAAGAAGAAGAAAGGAAAGACCTTCCTTATTTGGTGCCGCCAAGCCCTAAACCCTAGCCTCCAAGCCTTGCCGCCCAAAAACCCTAATCCTACCTCTAGTTGGATTTAAGTTGTCGCCCACCCCTTGCCCTCCTTTTATAGAGTTAGGGATAAGCCTTGTTTTAATCTCCACCATTGGTTCTAGGGATTTAATCTCGACCGTCGGATCTAGAGATTTAATCTCAACCTTCGGATCTAGAGATTTAATCTCTACCTTTGGATATAGAGTTTTGTTTCTATCCATTGGATCTAAGCTTCATGAGGTTTTAATAGGCTACAAAAGGGACCATGAGGAGGAGTTGGATTTTGGCCTCCCAAGGATCAAGCCCACATAAAGTCCGATCCATTAATGATAATCCAATCCACTAAAGGATTATCATTGATCTACCTCACCAACCCCCATAAGTTAATATGGGCTCCATATATTATATGTACATTTTCTCCCCGTGTTTAAGATCTCCAATGTCCGTCGATTAATTAATTTACTGACTACTAATTAATCAACATCTAACTCCATGAGTAGTACCACTCAACCTTTTCATCATGTCGGACCAAGTCCACCTGCAGGGTTTACATGATGAACCTTATGAGCTCCTCAAGGGGACATCATCATCCTAATATATAGGACACGGTGTTGGATCGATCGGATCGCTAGAGGGGGGCGGGTGAATAGCGATAGAAACTTTTTAGTACGAATTCGTTTTTAAAAAATAAACTTATATGCAACGGAAAGATAAACAAAACAATAAGTAAAGGAGACAATAGACACAAGAGATTTACTTGGTTCGTAGCCGAAGGCTACTACTCCAAGGCCCTAGTGGTCCTTGACCACGTACGGAGGGAAAACTACTAAAGAACTCCTCATCGTTGGAGGTAGGAGTTAGACGGATACAAAAAGCCCGAGGTAGAAGGACACTCCCCCTCTCCTCGTTATAATGAAAGCTTTACTAAAAGGAATAAGATGAAATACAATTTAGAACTTTCGTTACCGACGACTTTTAAAGGTTGAAGGTTGAAGCTCTAGTCGTCGTCTCGGCAGCGCTTCATCGTAGGGATGTCGGAGAGTCGGAGCGTATCGGAAGCACTTGGAAGCTTTTGAATTGATGAAAAACCCTAGGTTTGGCCCTCCTTTTATAGCCTTTGAGCCCCTCATCGAATGGGTCTTTAGCCAATCACAAATGGGCACAAAACCCCTTGAAAAATGGTGATAACTCTTGACTACTCGAGGCTGATCCTTTGACCAAAGATGACCGATGGCCATCATCATCGGCGTGATGGCGACTGCTCGATCGATTCTTGATGACCGGCGGTCGGCTTGATGGCGATCAATCCTCCAACGATGCTACAAAACATAATTTCGATGGTCGTCGACCATCCGATCCCGACCTAGACCATCTATAAGAAGTCTTTGGTCGGATCTACGCTTAAGATCATCCCCGTAAAGAGGATACGACCTTACTTACGCTCGCACACACGAGCTTACCTCAGTACTTACGTGTTGCTTTTGCTTCCGGCCTTCCACTCAATTCCTTCAGCTCCCTCCGAAGTCTCTTGAGTGTCGCCCGACCACCGCGGCTTCCTCCGGGTGTCGCTAGCCTTCAGCTCCAGCGTTGACACTTTTCTGCACACTTGATTTAGCTCATGAGATAACAATATATGCTTAACTTTGTATCGTTTGCTATAATCAAAACTTAGGTTCGACTTAGGTGCCTACTGCACCAACAAACTCCCCCTTTTTGATTTATGGCAAACCCACATACAAAGTTAAGTAAATAGAAAGCATGAAGAGTAATAATGTGCAAAAAATATGAAGATTAAGTTGGAGTAGTAAGGATTTTCTTCAAGTACTCCCCCTTGAGAAATCCTCCCCCTTGACTGAGGGTGAGTCTTGAAGAAAGACCTTAATCCTCCCCCTTGAGGGTTGCTTTAAGTAATTAACATTACTTAAAGTTGGCCTTAGTAAAACGTTTTAGTTAAGCCCTTTCTCCCCCTTAAGTAAAACATTAACGACATAAAGTTTAAAAAAAATAAGTTTAAGTAAAACGTAGACGGCACAAATAAGTTTAAGTTAAGAATTCTTTGGCCTTTTGGTAAAAGTTAACTAAGTTTTAACTTTTGTTTTAAATATGAAGTAAGAGTTAAGTTATCAAAAAAAAATTTTTATCCCTTAACTTTGGCCTTTGACCCCTTAACTTTGGCCTTTTTCTCCCCCTTTTGTCGTATATCGAAAAGAGTAAGGGGTGTGTGGAAAACAAAATAAGTGTTAAATTTAAAGTCCAAGCATGTTCCCCATTTTTTATAAAAAAAAATATATATACTGAAAATAAGCTCATCTATAAAATGTTTGACTCATATTTGGCTTGATTGATATGTAAGATCAACCAGTGCTGGTCAGAGTCGGTTAGTATGTATGATTATACTCCGTGGTTCATAGCGATGCACTAGCTCTACATCTGAAACCAAGAGTAAGGTCCTAACATCTCACGCCCATCTACGTGGCTAAGTACACAAACACATTAGTCCTATGTGTTGTGAGATGTACTGGCTCCTTAAATCTATAGGTGCATGATATCTAAGGTATGTCCTATGCTAGTTCCATGAAATTAAAGAAATAGTAGTAAGAATATATAATTTGCATGTACCTATTCTATTACGCACATGCCTAATTTTCATCTTTATAGACTAAATCCGGCTTCGGGTAGGGGTTTAGTAAATAGATCTACCAAGTTGGACTTCGATTCGACGTATTCGAGGTGTATGACTCCGTTGGCCACATATTCTCGAATGAAATGGTGTTTGACCTCTATATGTTTGGTCCTAGAGTGACATATCGGATTCTTTGTAAGATTAATTGAACTAATGTTATCTACGTGAAGTTTAGTATTCGTAAAGTCTAACTTAAAGTCGCGGAGAGTGTGCTTCATCCAAAGAAGCTGTGTGACACACTCACCCATCGCGATGTATTCGGCTTCAGTGGTAGATAAAAGCAACACAGTGTTGTTTCCTACTGCACCAACTCACTAGACTCGAGCTGAGAAGTTGACAACAACCACTCGTGCTCTTTCTATCAAGCTTACTACCAGCATAATCCGAATCGGAGTAGCCGATTAGTTTGAACTCCGTAGATCTAGGGTACCAAATACCAACGTTAAGTGTACCCTTAAGATATCTAAGGATACGCTTAACTAGGGTTAGGTGAGACTCCTTAGCACAGGTTTGAAACCTGGCGCACATACTTACTGCGAATAGGATGTCGGGTCGACTCGCAGTTAAGTATAGGAGACTCCCTATTACGCTCCTATAGTATTTTAAGTCAATGGACTTACTTTCTAGGTCTTCTCCTATGTTAAAATTTATTGCCATTGGGGTGTTTATTACCTTAGCGTCTTGCATTCCAAATCTTTTAATTAACTCCTTGGTGTATTTTTGTTGATATAGGTATATACCATCCTTAGTTTGTTTAATTTGTAGACCTAAAAAGAAACTTAACTCGCCTACCAAGTTCATTTCGAACTCATTTTCCATGAGTGAAACGAACTTGTTTAGTAAGGCTGAGTTAGAGGTTCCAAAAATTATATCGTCTACGTAAATTTGAGCTATGAAAATTTCTTTACCTAAGGTTTTTACGAAGAGAGTTGGGTCAACTAAGCCTTGGTTAAACCCTTTTGACTTAAGATGGATTGAAAGTCTCTCGTATCAAGCTCGAGGAGCTTGTTTAAGTCCATAGAGAGCTTTCTTAAGTTTTAGAACATGGTCGGGTTTATCTAGATTTTCTAATCCGGGGGGCTAGCTGACATAAACTTCTTCTTTAATGTATCCATTTAGGAATGCCGACTTAACATCCATTTGAAACAGCTTAAATCCTCGATGTGCGGCATAAGCTAGCAACATTCGAATGGATTCGAGTCTAGCTACTGGGGCATAGGTTTCATTGTAATCTAAGCCTTCGACTTGGCTAAACCCTTTGGCGACTAACCTAGCCTTGTTTCTAACTACTTCACCTTTATCATCAAGCTTATTTCGAAACACCCACCTTGTTCCAATTATCGTTTTGTCTTTAGGTGGTGGTACTAATTCCCACACTTCATTCCTAGTAAATTGAGCTAGCTCTTCTTGCATTGCAATAATCCAATCAGGATCAAGAAGAGCTTGTTCAATTGATTTGGGTTCTATCTTTGAAATTAAGGAAATTTGACTATGGTTCCTATAGGATGCTCTAGTTCGAACTCCTAGATTAGGATCTCCTATCACTTGATCGATAGGGTGGTTAGTCTGAATCCTAGATTGGGTTGGGTTTGTGTCACCTAATGCTTGATCAATGGGGTGACTTGGTTGAACACTAGTTTGGTTGGAGTCATCTATCACTTGATCAATAGAGTGACTTGGTTGACTTAGGTTAGGATTAACACTAGACCTGATCTCCGGATCAGAGTTAGGTCTAGTATGAATCGGCTCGCTAATTGGGGTTGCTGGGGGTTTTGTAGGTTCATGTCCTTCATCAAATACTACATTGATAGTCTCCTCGACTCTAAGGGTGTCATGGTTATATACTCTATAAGCTCGACTTGTAGTCGAGTATCCTAGAAAGATTCCGGTCGTGGTTTTGGATGTAAATTTCCCTAGGTAATCCTTAGTGATTAGGATATGTACCTTACACCCAAATACCCTAAAGTACTTGATGTTGGGTACTTTATCGTGATAAATTTCGTATGAGGTCTTAAGGTGCCTTTTTACCATAAGGATCCTATTTTGGACATAGCATGTTGTACTCACGGCTTCTGCCCAAAACCTATCAAGTAGGTCATACTCGTTCAACATGGTCCTAGCGGCTTCTTGTAGAGTTCGGTTTTTCCGCTCCACTAGGCCATTTTGTTGAGGGGTCCTAGGGCAAGAGAATTCATGGTGGTATCCGTTTAGGTTACAGAAGTCGGTGAACCTTTGATTTTCGAATTCACCACCATGATCGCTTCTAAGTCTTTTAACCTTAAGGTCTTTTTGATTCTCGATTAATTTGAATAGATTGATTAATTGATCTAGGGTATCATTTTTATGTTTGATGAACCTAACCTGTAAACTGAGTAGTCGTCAATTATGACTAAGCAATATTGACTTCTATTGAGTGACTTGGCTCCATGTGAATCGAATATATCCATATGCAGGAGCTCAAGTACACTTGAGGTTCGTTCTTGGTTAGTTAACTTGTGTTGTGTCCTAGGTTGTTTTCCTTGTTGACAAGCATTACATATTTTATTAACCAAGTTGTTGAGGTTGGGTAAGCCTCTGACTAAGCCACTCTGACTCATCTTGTGGACGAGTCTTGGGTGCGAGTGACCGAGTCGTCGGTGCCACAACCATGATTCCTCTTCCTGTGTCATAAGACATTTGGCTAAGGATTTGATTAAGTTAATTGTATAAATGTTATTTGTCCTAGTTCCTTTGAGTATTGTTTTAGCTATTTTATTTATTTTAATTACACATTCATTTTCTAAAAATACGACCTTATAGTTATTGTCACATAATTGGCTTACGCTAAGCAGGTTATATTCAAAATTCTCTACAAGTAATACATTTTTAATAACAAAATTCGAGTTAAGCTCGATATCACCTGATCCGATGATTTTGAGCTTGTCGTTATTCCCAAAGGCTACCGATCCTTATCGTTTGAATCGAAGCTTTGTGGATTTGAGTTGATCCCCGGTCATGTGTCGGGAGCAACCGCTGTCCAACATCCATTGATCCTACACACAAGGTGGTTGGATTGGATGTTAGATTTTTTTTTTTTTAAAAAAAATTAGTTGTAAGTTGTTAAACCTAGATCATCTCACCTGTGTCTATATGATCAATCATGTTATACTTATGTGTTTTTTGTGAGATGACTTCCAATTAAGTTGATTAAGTGCATTTAGGTTCAAGTAATTTTATGTTAGATTTGGATTTAAACCTAGGCTTGTCAAGTTTACCTTTTCAAGATCATGGCTTCCAGGTCGTGGCGAGGCACAGGGGCCTTCTTTTATCGGATCATCGACCACTTCCTTAGACAAAGCCATTTTCAAAAAAATGATGACTTGACTCACCTAAGACTATCTCCTAGTCTAACTGGTTATTTTTGAAAAGAGGCTCCCCGAGGCTCAATATTTTCGAAGAATTTTAGATGGTTATGTTTTTGAAAAGAGGCTCCCCGAGGCTCAATCTTTTCGAAGAATTTTAGTTGATTATGTTCATGTTCTAAGTGAGTTCACAAGTTTTAAAGCACAAAATTTCTAAGTTAAAGCATGCAATTTCTAAGTTAAAGCACACACTTTTTAAGTTAAAACATGCAATTTCTAAGTTAAAGCACAAACTTTCTAAGTTAAAGCATGCAATTTCTAAGTTAAAGCACAAACATGTTTTGTACTGGCTCCCCCTAGACCGTTGAATCGGTTCGGTCTATCCATATAGTGGATTTGGTCCTTGGGAATCCAGTACGGGTTGGATTCTAGAGTTGGACATGTTTCCTATGTCGACTTACAATCGACATATACGACCTATTAGTCGTGTTTGAGTTAAACCCTAGTCCAACCTTGTTGTACACGGCCCTTTGAGATCCAAGTAGGAGGTCAAGTCCTTTGGATCCCGAAGTGAACCTTTCCAACGTGTTCCTAAAATCTTCGACTTGACTTTTCAAGAGAGAGTTCTCAACTTCGAGCTTTTCAACTCGAGTTGAGTCCTTCTCTTGAACTCGACTAGTCGAAGAGGTTAGGGAGACCTCGTGTTTGAGGAGTTTAACCTCCTCAACAAGGGTCTCGACCTTGGACTCGGACTTAGCTAACTTCCTAGACAAAAACCTAACCGTATTATGTAAAGTATTAAATAAAATTCGACTTACTTTAAGGGTATCTTTTGAACCGGATGCGTATCCGTGGCTTGACTTGAAGGTAGCTTCGTAGTCCGAGTCATCCTCAGGTTTCGACTCAAGTTTAGGTTCGGTCTCCATGTCTGACTCAATCGATTTCGCCATGAAGACGTGGTCTTCGTCTTCTTCGGATGACGCTTCTTCCCATGTCGCGTTGAGGGCCTTCTTGTGCTTAGGTGCTTTGTGGTTGAGTTTGGGGCACTCGGACTTGATATGTCCAAATCTGTTACACTCATAACACCTAATATTAGAACTTTTAGACTTACCTTGGTTGGGTCGAGTTGTGGTTTGCTTTCGTCCCTTGGCTATCCTTCGAGCTAGGTTCATTAGTTCGGCAGTCAACTCCGGGTCAACTTCTTCTTCGGACTCGTCTTCCTCCTCGGTTGGTGGTGGTTTGCTTGCGATTTTCTTCTTCTTTGATCCTGCAAACAAGGCTATACCCCTCTCAGGTTCCGAGTTGGACTGCTCATGTAATTCGAAATCGGAAAAGAGTTCATCTAACCTAATTTTAGAAAGATCCTTGGAGACCTTGTAGGCATCGACCATGGATGCCCACAAGGTAGTCCTCAGAAATGAGTTTAGAACATACCTTATAAGGTCGCGGTTTTCGACCTTTTGCCCGATTGCGTGTAGGTTGTTGACTATGTCCTGGACTCGGGCGTGAAGTTGGGTCGCGGACTCGTGTTCCTGCATTTTTAGGTTATATAGTTTATTGAAAAGAAGATCACGCTTACATACCTTGGCTTCATCGGTCCCTTCGTGTAGCTCCACTAGTTTCGTCCAAAGATCTTTTGTGCTTATGAAGGGGCCGACGCGATTTAGCTCCTCCTTGGATAGGCCGCATTGGAGGATTTGTGTTGCCTTGGCGTCGGCTTCGACTTGTCGTTTTGTCGCAATGGTCCAATGATCATAATCCAAGGAGTCACCCACTTCATTAGTTGGAAGTGTGAAACCCGTTTGGATTATGATCCACATATCGATTTGGGTTTTGAGAAAGCATTCCATCCGACCCTTCCAATAACGGAAGTCATCTCCATTGTAAAAAATGCGGTGCTAAAACCCTCGAGATGGGCCATTAGAACAAAAGACACAAATAGACGGAGACGAAGAAACTAACAACGACAAAAACACGAAAACAAGTACCAAGACTCGCGTCTTGGATTAGTAGTGCGGAAAAAACTTAACAAAGCGAAATAAATAAAAAAAACAGAATTAAAAGAAAAATAAATCTGTAAAAAGGCTAGATTGGTGGTTTCACCAAATCTTAGCAACCCCCGGCTCTGATACCAATTGTTGGATCGATCGGATCGCTAGAGGGGGGGGTGAATAGCGATAGAAACTTTTTAGTACGAATTCGTTTTTAAAAAATAAACTTATATGCAGCGGAAAGATAAACAAAACAATAAGTAAAGGAGACAATAGACACAAGAGATTTACTTGGTTCGTAGCCGAAGGCTACTACTCCAAGGCCCTAGTGGTCCTTGACCACGTACGGAGGGCAAACTACTAAAGAACTCCTCCTCGTTGGAGGTAGGAGTTAGACGGATACAAAAAGCCCGAGGTAGAAGGACACTCCCCCTCTCCTCGTTATAATGAAAGCTTTACTAAAAGGAATAAGCTGAAATACAATTTAGAACTTTCGTTACCGACGACTTTTAAAGGTTGGAGGTTGAAGCTCTAGTCGTCGTCTCGGCAGCGCTTCGTCGTAGGGATGTCGGAGAGTCGGAGCATATCGGAAGCACTTGGAAGCTTTTGAATTGATGAAAAACCCTAGGTTTGGCCCTCCTTTTATAGCCTTTGAGCCCCTCATCGAATGGGTCTTTAGCCAATCACAAATGGGCACAAAACCCCTTGAAAAATGGTGATAACTCTTGACTACTCGAGTGATCGATGATTATCCATCATCGATCGATGGCAACATCCCGATTGTCTTGACCTTCGCATAATCGCTTGATGGCATCGAATCCTCCAAGTGGCAATGATCTGATGCTAGCTGCAAGGCAAGGTTAGCTCAACAAAAACATAATTTCGATGGTCGTCGACCATCCGATCTCGACCTAGACCATCTATAAGAAGTCTTTGGTCGGATCTACGCTTAAGATCATCCTCGTAAAGAGGATACGACCTTACTTACGCTCGCACACACGAGCTTACCTCAGTACTTACGTGTTGCTTTTGCTTCCGGCCTTCCACTCAATTCCTTCGGCTCCCTCCGAAGTCTCTTGAGTGTCGCCCGACCACCGCGGCTTCTTCCGGGTGTCGCTAGCCTTCAGCTCCAGCGTTGAGACTTTTCTGTACACTTGATTTAGCTCATGAGATAACAATATATGCTTAACTTTGTATCGTTTGCTATAATCAAAACTTAGGTTCGACTTAGGTGCCTACTACACCAACACACGGTTTCCTCCTATAATCAACGGCACACCACATAAATAATACCATTTCTAACTTACCGAGCCTATCAATTTAATCTATAAATCTTGCCCATTGGTAAATCAAAGAAATGAATACTAAGTATATGTTCCCGTTATTATATCGTGATTAAGAGCATGTACAATATAATATCTGAGGTCCGATTCGATTATGTAGTCAGCAATAAATCGAATCACCTCTAAGTCAGTCCTGCTCAATATACACAGTGTACTAGTGTGATTTTATGGTCAAGTCAAACCAATACCAAATCACACTACAACTATACCAATGGTTTGTCCAAAGCCATCTCGGTTATAAGCCTTTACTTATACTTTACATGGAACCAATAACATGATCTCCCGTGTGACACCACACACCATGTTATCTATAATGTAATGTATTAGACAATATGCATAGCCATTAAAATATGCAAACAATGATCATGTGATTCTTATTTCAAAATAAAGATGTTTATACAAAAGATAGACTTTTCAGTATACATCCCCACAATCCCCACTTATACTAAAAGACTATGCTATCCTCAAACTGCTATACATCTAATCCCCATTCCCTCCACATGCCTATCAAAAGCTCTCGCCGGAAGGGCCTTAGTGAAAGGATCTGCCAGGTTATCCTCCAATGCAATCTTGGCCACAACAACTTCTCCTCTCTTTACGATTTCTCGTATCAGGTGATACTTGCGCTATATGTGCTTACTTGCCTTATGGGCTCGTGGTTCCTTCGAGTTTGCAACTGCACAACTATTATCAAAATAAATTGTGATAGTTCTGGGTAAACCAGGAATGACATCCAAGTCCATAAGGATGTTCCTGAGCCACACAGCTTCTTTGGCTGCCTCAGAGGCTGCCACATACTCAGCTTCCATGGTAGAGTCCGCCACGCATTTCTGCTTGACACTCCTCCATACAATGGCTCAACCTCCCAAAGTAAACACAAAACCTGAGGTAGACTTACTGTTATCCCTATCATATTGGAAGTCAGAATCCGTGTAACCCACAGGGAGTGATTGGTCTGCCTGATAAACTAGCATATAATCCCTAGTCCTTCTCAGGTACTTCAATATATTCTTTACCGCAGTCCAATGTCCCTATCCTAGATTACTCTGATATCTGCTGACCATGCCCACAGCATAGCAGATATCTAGTCTCATACATATCATCGCATACATGAGGCTTCCTACCGCCGAAGCATAAGGAACCGCCTTCATTTCCTCTATCTCCTCAGATGTTCTAGGACACATCTCCTTAGATAAAGGAACTCCATGCCTGAAAGATAGAAAACCCTTCTTGGAGTTCTGCATGCTAAAACGATCCATAATCGTATCTATGTATGAAGCTTGGGATAAGCACAACATCCTTTTCCTGCGATCTCTTATAACCTTGATCCCAAGGATGTGTCTCACCTCTTCCAAGTCCTTCATATCAAACTTTTTGGACAACCATACCCTTACGTCCGATAACACCTTGATATTGTTGCCAATCAACAAAATATCATCTACGTATAGTACAAGAAATACCACTACGTTTCCGTCACATCTCTTGTATACACAAGACTCATACGGACTTTGAATAAATCTATAAGACTGGATTACCTTATCAAAGCGGATGTTCCAAGACGTCGAAGCTTGCTTCAATCCATAAATGGACCGATTAAGCTTACATACAAGATGCTCTTTGCCTTTAGCAATGAATCCCTCTGGTGTCTTCATATAGATGTTTTCCTCAAGACATCCATTAAGAAAAGTTGTCTTGACATCCATCTGCCACACCTCATAATCCATATGAGCTGCTATGCATAAGAGAATCCGGATAGACTTAAGCATGGCTACCGGCGAAAAGGTCTCCTCATAATCGATACTTTCTTTCTGAGTATACCCCTTCGCAACAAGCCTCACTTTGAAGGTCTCAACCTTCCCATCTATTCCTCTCTTTCTTTTGTAGATCCATTTGTATCCAATGGTTTTTACACCATCGAGTGGTTCCACTAGCTCCCAGACATGATTTGATTCCATAGATTCAATCTCAGTATTCATTGCACTTTGCCATGATGCTACATCTATATCTTGGATTTCCTCATCATATGTCCAGGGATCAGATTCATGTTCGCCAGGGACCAAATCAGAAGATTCTCCCAAGAACATGAATCTATTAGGCTGTCTAACAATCCTCCCACTACGACGAGGTATCTCCTGTGTATCCTCTGTGACACACGGTACAGTGACTTGTGGTATATCCTCTTGTACCGATGGTACTGAAGAAGTGACTTCCCCTTTTAATTCATCCAGAACAATTTTACTCTTGGACTTGTGGCTCATCACATAGTCTTCCTCTAGAAATCTGGCGTTCGTGCTAACGATCACCCTCTAATCTCTAGGACTATAAAACAAACCACCCTTTGTTCCTCTAGGATAGCCAACGAACATGTGTATTTCTGTACGAGGTTCCAACTTACCAGCATCTGCCTTCAGTACATGTGTTGAACTCCCCCATATCCGAATATGTCTTAGACTAGGCTTTCGCCCAGGCCACAACTTTGTGGGAGTAGAAGGCACTAATTTAGATGGAACCAAGTTCAGAATGTACACCGTCATATCTAGAGCATATCCCAGAACGAATCTGGCAACTCAGAATAACTCATCATTGATCTAATCATCTCCATAAGAGTCCTATTCCTTCGCTCTGCTACACCATTCTGCTGGGGTGTGCTAGGTGCAGACAATTGGGATTGAATCCCAACCTCTGATAAGTAATTCCTAAACTCTCCTAAGAGGTACTCGCCACCACGATCAGATCGTAGTGTCTTGATACTTTTACCTTGACGTTTCTCCACATCAGCCTTGAATTCTTTGAACTTGTCAAAGCATTCAGACTTGCGGTGCATCAGGTAAATGTATTCATATCTTGAATAATCGTCTATAAAAGAGACGAAATACTCAAAACCACCTCTAGCCTGGATAGACATAGGAGCACACAAATCAGAATGAACCAACTCCATCACATCTTTGGCTCAATACCCCTTGGCCTTAAAAGACCTCTTGGTCATTTTACCCTCCAAGCAAGATTCACAGGTTGGGAAATCCTCCACCACTAATGAACCCAAAGGTTCATCATCTATCAACCTTTGAATTTTGCTTAGGTTAATATGACCAAGCCTAAGATGCCAAAGATATGTTTGGTTCATCTTCGAAGGTTCTTTTCTCTTATTGGAATTAGAAGATGAGTTATTAACTTCAATTTGAATCGTGGGAGGTTTTGGTTCAAGTGTGTATAGATTTCCTATCAATGCACCTGAATAGATAATGTCCCTGTTCCTTTTTATAACAACTCTGTCATTAAAAGAAATAGAATATCCATCAATAAACAATTTAGAAATCGAAATTAAATTCTTTCTAAATAAAGGTACAAAAAGGAAATTCTTAAGAACCAAAAGTTTATTTTTCTCAAAAGATAAATGAACATCTCCCACTGCAACAGCCGCCACCTTCGTGGCATCGCCCAAGTACATGGTAATCTCCCCTTCAGCCAGTCGTCTGGTTTCCTGGAACCCCTGCAAAGTATTGCAGACATGATAAGTGTAGGGATGCATACTGAAAAGTCTATCTTTTGTATGAACATATTTATTTTGAATTAAGAATCACATGATCATTGTTTGCATTTTTATGGTTATGCAATATTGTCTAATACATTACATTGTAGATAACATGGTGTGTGGTGTCACATGGGAGATCATGTTATCGGCTCTTTGTAAAGTATAAGTAAAGGCTCACAACCGAGATGGCTTTGGACAAACCATCGGAATGGTTGTAGTGTGATTTGGTATTGGTTTGTCTTGACCATAGAATCACACTAGTACACTTTGTGTGTATTGAGCAGGACCGACTTAGAGGTGATTCGATTTATTGCTGACTACATAATCGAATCGGACCTCAGATATTATTTTGTACATGCTCTTAATCCCGATATAATAATGGGCATATATACTTAGTATTCATCTCTTTGATTTACCAATGGGCGAGATTTATAGATTAAATCGATAGGCTCGGTAAGTTGGGAGATGATATTATTTATATGGTGTGCCATTGATTATAGGAGGAAATCGTGTCCTATATATTAGGATGATGATGCCCCCTTGAGGAGCTCATAAGGTTCATCATTTAAACCTTGCAGGTTGACTTGGTTCGGCATGATGAAAAGGTTGAGTGGTACTACTCATGGAGTTAGATGTTAATTAATTAATGGTCAGTAAATTAATTAGTCGATGGACATTTGAGATCTTAAACATGGGGAGAAAATGTACAAATAATATATGGAGCCCATATTATCTTATGGGGGTTGGTGAGGTAGATCAATGATAATCCTTTAGTGGATTGGATTATCATTAATGGATCAGACTTTATGTGGGCTTGATCCATGGGTGGCCAAGATCTAACTCCTCCTCATGGTCCCTAATGTAGCCTACTAACACCTCATGAAGCTTAGATCCAATGGATAGAAACAAAACTCTAGATCCAAAGGTAGAGATTAAATCTCTAGATCCGACGGTTGAGATTAAATCTCTAGATCTGACGGTTTAGATTAAATCACTAGAACCAATGGTGGTGATTAAAAGGAGGCTTATCCCTAACTTTATAAAAGGAGGAAAAGGGGTTGGCATGGAGGACAATTCAAGAGAAGCTAGGGTTTTGGAAGTTGGAGGCAAGGCATAGGAGCTAGGGTTTGGGCTTTGGCGGCACCTAATAAGGAAATATTTTCCTTGTGTTGTTCTTCTTCCCCAAGCTGCCGGCACCCTTGGAGTTCCTTCCAGCCCTTTACTGGTGTCCAAAATAGGTCTTCTCCTTCTCCTTGGCCAGTGGAACAAATGTTTAGGGTCCTCCCTTGAAGCTTTTGGCCGGCCACTCTCAATCTCCTCTTCCTTCTTGGCCTGTGGCAAGCTTCCTCCTTGGAAGTTATTGGTTGGTTGAAAGAAGGAATAGAGATTTGTTTCTATTCTTCCTCTTGCTTTGGAAGAGCAAGGAAGGAAGATTTGCGATCTAGGAGCTTCAACTTTTGGTAGATCATCGCCCACACAACGTCCGAAAGGAGGAAGGTCATACATTAGAAGATCGAGAGGTATATCGATTCTCTAATTTTTATATGTTACATATTTGTATTTGTTTTTCAATTATGAGCATGATATAAATCTGTTTGTGACTAAATAATACTTGGATCCCGAACATAAACACAAAAACCGACGATCCGGATATCGTCTATTCCGCGGCTACTCGTAGAACAGAGGTTGGTCGCTTGAACAACGAGTTTGTTCAAGTGACCTCTCTAAATGAATAGAACGACAATGACTTGGTTGTTTGGGCAATCCCTTTTCTCTAGGATTAATTTTTTTTTAATCCGGGGACATCGAATGGATCTCCATGATCAAGCAATCGAGGTGAAGTGGGAAGCGAAGTTTCCTCTCACGGATCAATGAAACCAAACCTTCAACTGGTATCAGAGCATGGTTTCCGGTTTTGTGTGTTTAGGATTCGGTTAATTTTTATGCACTTTTCATATATTATATGTGTCGGATAATAGTAGGATATGCGTAGGTTAACTCTTTGGTTGCAGGCATAAGATCCGACTATTATGGCCATATGTGTGTATGTGATTGTATGTGTATATTTTGTTGAATCCTCGGGGTTGACGAGGCTAGTATTTGATTTTTTGTAAATTAGATATGACATTGTTTAGCCACTATTTATTTTATTTTACTTTCACTCTAGATTTCATGTACACTCCCTTGTGGAGTATAGGATCGATGGATGTAAATTAAAATAGGTTTTAGTCTCGGCTCGGATCTCCGGATGGCTCGTACATGGCGTAGGAGGAGCGGACGAGATGGCGATACGATGGAAGACATATTAAAGACAAAAGCCATAATAGTTGGAAAATAATTTATTTTTCACATTTATTGCTTTTTGTTTGATATGCATGTCGTAGGCTAGGAAAAGTCCTCAATTTCAAATTACTAAGTGGGAGAGGGAATTTTTTTATTCCCACGATCTCCATTACGATTTGACAAGTGATGCAAACAAACTTGCGCGTAAGCTCTGAGTGCCTTCCTCCCCATCAGATGAGTTTGTTTACAGATCACAAGGTCAAATATGGTTATAGGCAATTATCAAGGAGCATGTGTACTTCCCCATCGGAAGGCACATAACCCGAGATAATTACCTTTGTATCGAGTAATGGTGAACACTTAGATACAAATATAAGTATCCTCCCCATCGAAGTCACTGCTTTTATTTGTAGGGCCAAAGAGGAACCAACTATTAATTTTACTTGTCAAAAAGTTAGGTTGACAAGATAGTAAAATTAATCGGTAAAACCTCCTCTTACAAATGTAGATTTCGTATACGTCCACACTATCGTGGCATACGATATTCTCGGTGTTTTGAGGTGTTGGTTGATTTTAAAATTTTATTGTTTGAGGAATCAATAATTTTTTGAAATCTAATTTTTTGATTTATGTGATTCTTAGGTTTTCTTTCAAAATGACTTTCAACCCACTTGTTGTGATACTGAAAGAGAACAAACTTACTGGACCTAACTATGTTGATTGGAAGAGGAATCTTGACATTGTCTTGACTGCTGAGGAATACAAATATGTACTCCTCGAAGAGTGCCCTCCTAAGCCTGCAGAAGATTTTGGGGAAAAGGAGAGAGAGAGTTATAAGAAGTGGGTAAAGGCCGATGAGATGGCGCGGTGTTACATTTTGGCATCTATGTCAAATGTATTGCAACATCAGCATCAAGCCATGCCCATAGCTTATGACATGATGCTCAATCTCAAAGAGCTTTTCAGACACGAGAATCGGGCTGCGAGGCAAAAAGCCATGAGAAACTTGATGACGACCACCATGATCGAGGGAAGACCCGTAAGGGATCATGTTCTCAAGATGATTGCTCATTTGAATGAGCTGGAGGTCCTTGGAGCTGAGATCGATGGGGAAACCCAAGTTGATATCATACTCCAGTCTCTGGCTAGGAGTTTTGAGCAGTTTCTCCAGAACTACAACATGAACAAAAGGTTGTATTCATTGGAGGAGCTTCTGACAGAACTTCAAGCGGCAGAGGGGCTATTTCATCAGAGTGCTCAGGCACATGCCATGGTGACTCAAAAGGTTTCCACTTCTAAGCCCAAAGGCAAGAAGGAGAAGAAACAAACTGGGGCGAAGGCGGCGGGAGGTACTCAGGGAGGAGTGAAGAAGCTGAAAGGCAAGTGCTTCACTTGTAAGAAGACTAGACACTTGAAGAAAGACTACCCCAACCGCAAGAATAAAGGTATATCTTTTGGTCTAGTCATTGAAACATGTTTAGCGGTGTTATCTACTGGCACCTGGTGTGTAGATACGGGAGCCACTGATCATGTCTGCAATACTTTGTAGGGGTTCCAGGAAACCAGACGACTGACTGAGGGGGAGATTACCGTGTACTTGGGCGATGCCACGAAGGTGGCGGCTGTTGTAGTGGGAGATGTTCATTTATCTTTTGAGAAAAATAAACTTTTAGTTCTTAAGAATTGCCTTTATGTACCCTTATTTAGAAAGAATTTAATTTTAGTTTCTAAATTGTTTATGGATGGATATTTTATTTCTTTTAATGACAAAGTTGTTATAAAAAGGAATAGGGACATTATCTGTTCGGGTGAATTGATAGGAAATTTGTACACACTTGAACCAAAAGCTCCCATGATGCATATTGAAATTAATAACTCATCTTCTAATTCCAATAAGCGAAAAGAACCTTTAAAGATGAACCAAATATATCTTTGGCATCTTAGGCTTGGTCATATTAACCTAAGCAGAATTCAAAGGTTGATAGCTGATGGACCTTTGGGTTCATTAGTGGTGGAGGATCTCCCAACCTGCGAATCTTGCTTGGAGGGTAAGATGAACAAGAGGTCTTTTAAGGCCAAGGGGTATAGAGCCAAAGATGTGTTAGAATTGGTTCATTCTGATTTGTGTGGTCCTATGTCTATCTAGGCTAGTGGTGGTTTTGAGTATTTCGTCTCTTTTATATATGATTACTCAAGATATGAATATATTTACCTGATGCGCCGCAAGTCTGAATGCTTTGACAAGTTCAAAGAATTCAAGGCTAATGTGGAGAAACGTCAAGGTAAAAGTATCAAGACACTACGATCTGATCATGGTGGTGAGTACCTCTTGGGAGAGTTTAGGAACTACTTATCAGAGGATGGGATTCAATCCCAATTGACTGCACCTGACACACCCCAGCAGAATGGTGTAGCAGAGCGAAGGAATAGGACTCTTATAGAGATGGTTAGATCGATGATGAGTTATTCTGAGTTGCCAGATTCGTTTTGGGGATATGCTCTAGATATGGCGGTGTACATTCTGAACTTGGTTCCATCTAAATCAGTGCCTTCTACTCCAGCCGAATTATGGACTGGGCAAAAGCCTAGTCTAAGACATATTAAGATATGGGAGAGTCCAACATATGTGCTGAAGGCAGATGCTGGTAAGTTGGAACCTCGTACAGAAGTACGCATGTTCATTGGCTATCCTAGAGGAATGAAGGGTGGTTTTTTTTATAGTCCTAGAAATCAGAGGGTGATCGTTAGCACGAACGCCAGATTTCTAGAAGAAGACTATGTGATAAGCCACAAGTCCAAGAGTAAAATTGTTCTGGAAGAATTAAAAGGGGAAGTCACTTCTTTAGTACCACTGGTACAAGAAGATATACCACATGTCACTGCACCGTGTGTCGCAGAGGATACATAGGAGATACCTCATCGTAGTGGGAGGGTTGTGAGATAGCCTGATAGATTCATGTTTTTGTGAGAATCTTCTGATTTGGTCCCTGACGAACATGAACCTGATCCCTGGACATATGACGAGGCAATCCAAGATAAAGATGCAGTATCTTGGCAAAGTGCAATGAATGCTAAGATTGAATCTATGGATTCAAATCGGGTCTGGGAGCTAGTAGAACCACCTGATGGTGTAAAAACCATTGGATGCAAGTGGATCTATAAGAGAAAGAGAGGAATAGATGGGAAGGTTGAGACCTTCAAAGCGAGGCTTGTTGCGAAGGGGTATACTCAAAAAGAGGGTTGAGACCTTCAAAGCCATGCTTAAGTCTATCCGGATTCTCTTATGCATAGCAGCTCATATGGATTATGAGGTGTGGAAGATGGATGTCAAGACAGCTTTCCTTAATGGAAGTCTTGAGGAAAACATCTATATGAAGCAACCAGAGGGATTCATTGCTAAAAGCAAAGAGCATCTTGTATGTAAGCTTAATCGGTCCATTTATGGATTGAAGCAAGCTTCGAGATCTTGGAACATCTGCTTTGATGAGGTAATCCAGTCTTATGGATTTATTCAAAGTCTGGATGAGTCTTGTGTATACAAGAGATGTGACGGAAACATAGTGATATTTCTTGTACTATACGTAGATGACATTTTGTTGATTGCCAACAATATCAAGGTGGTATCGGACGTAAGGGTATGGTTGTCCAAATAGTTTGATATGAAAGACTTGGGAGAGGTGGGACACATCCTTGGGATCAAGGTTATAAGGGATCGCAAGAAAAGGATGTTGTGCTTATCCCAAGCTTCATACATAGACATAATTATGGATCGTTTTAGCATGCAGAACTTCAAGAAGGGTTTTCTACCTTTCAGGCATGGAGTTCCTTTATCTAAGGAGATGTGTCCTAGATCATCTGAGGAGATGAAGGTGGTTCTGTTGGATCGAAGCGGATCACTAGAGGGGGGGGTGAATAGAGATAAAACCTTTTTTTGTTCGTTCGTTAAAACCCGAGTAGATAATTAATTACAGCCGAAAGATAAGTAATAAATAAAAGAGACAAATATTTTTACTTGGTTCATAACCTTCGGCTACTACTCCAAGGCCCTAGTGGTCCTTGACCACGCACGGAGGGCAAAACACTAAAGAACTCCTCCTCGTTAGAGGTAGGAGTTAATCGTTACAAATAAAAGCAAAAAGCTTGAGGTAGAGGGACACTCCCCCTCTCCTCGTTACGATAAAAGCTCCGAGATTTAAAAGTAATGAACTGAAATAAACAATTTAAACCGATGTAATAAAAAGAAAACAATTAAACCTAGACGTCGAAGAAGAAGCACTTCGTTGTCGGAAAGTTGTAGCTTGGCGGGGGCTTTTGGAAGCTTAGATTTGATGAAGAAACCCTAGGATTGACCCTCCTTTTATAACCTTGGAGTCCCTTTTCGAGAGGAACTTCACCCAATAGAGTTTTGGCAAATGGCTCCTTGAAAAATGGTGATAAGGCTTGACTCCTCGAGGCTAATCCTTGACCATCTGTCGACTGATGGCCATCATCAGTCGACTGATGGTAACATCAGTCGAATGCTAACCTCAGGCAGTCGACTGTTGGACGGCAGTCGAGTCCTCCAAGCTGGCAGTCGACTGATGCTAGCTGCAAGGAAAAGTTAGCTTAACAAAAACATTAATTCGACGACCTCCGACTGTCCGATCTCGACCTAGACCACCTATAGGATGTCTTTGGTCGGATCTACACCTAAGATCATCCCCATAAAGAGAATATGATCTCACTTACGCTCGCACACACGAGCTTACCTCGATACTTACTGTGTTGGTTTTGCTTCCGGCCTTCCACTCGATTCCTTCGGCTCCCTCCGAAGTCACTCGAGTGTCGTCCGACCACCGCGACTTCCTTCGGGTGTCGCTAGCCTTCATCTCCAGCTATAGCAATTTTCTACACATTCGATTCAGCTCGTGAGATAATGACATGAGCTTAACTTTGTATCGTTTTCTATAATCAAAACTCAAGTTCGGCTTAGGTGCTTACTACACCAACAGGTTCCTTATGCTTCGGCAGTAGGAAGTCTCATGTATGCGATGCTATGTATGAGACCAGATATCTGCTTTGTCGTGGGCATGGTCAGCAGATATTAGAGTAATCCAGGATAGGGACATTGGACTGCGATAAAGCATATATTGAAGTACCTGAGAAAGACTAAGGATTATATGCTGGTTTACCGGGCAGACCAATTACTCCCTGTGGGTTACACGGATTCTGACTTCCAATCTGATAGGGATAACAGTAAGTCTACCTCAGGTTTTGTGTTTGCTTTTGGAGGTGGAGACATTGTATGGAGGAGTGTCAAGCAGAAATGTGTGGCGGACTCCACCATGGAAGATGAGTATGTGGCAGCCTCTGAGGCGGCCAAAGAAGCTGTGTGGCTCAGGAACTTCCTGATGGACATGGATGTGATTCTTGGTTTGCCCAGAACTATCACAATTTATTGTGATACTAGTGGTGCAGTTGCAAACTCGAAGGAACCACGAGCCCATAAGGCAAGTAAGCACATAGAGCGCAAGTAGCACCTGATACGAGAAATCGTAAAGAGAGGAGAAGTTGTTGTGGCCAAGATTGCATCGGAGAATAACTTGGTAGATGCATTCACTAAGGCCCTTCCGGTGAGAGCTTTTAATAGGCATGTGGAGGGAATGGGGATCAGATGTATGACAGTTTGAGGACAACATAGTATTTTAGTATAAGTGGGAGATTGTAGAGATGTATACTGAAAAGTCTATCTTTTGTATGAACATCTTTATTTTGAAAATAAGAATCACATGATCATTGTTTGCATTTTTATGGTTATGCAATATTGTCTAATACATTACATTGTAGATAACAAGGTGTGTGGTGTCACACGAGAGATCATGTTATCGGCTCCTTGTAAAGTATAAGTAAAGGCTCACAACCGAGATGGCTTTGGACAAACCATCGGAATGGTTGTAGTGTGATTTGGTATTGGTTTGTCTTGACCATAGAATCACACTAGTACACTTTTTGTGTATTGAGCAGGACTGACTTAGAGGTGATTCGATTTATTACTGACTACATAATCGAATCGGACCTCAGATATTATTTTGTACATGCTCTTAATCCCGATATAATAACGGGCACATATACCTAGTATTCATCTCTTTGTTTTACCAATGGGTAATATTTATAGATTAAATCGATAGGCTCGGTAAGTTGGGAGATGATATTATTTATATGGTGTGCCATTGATTATAGGAAGAAACCGTGTCCTATATATTAGGATGATGATGTCCCCTTGAGGAGCTCATAAGGTTCATCATGTAAACCCTGCAGGTGGACTTGGTCCGACATGATGAAAAGGTTGAGTGGTACTACTCATGGAGTTAGATGTTGATTAATTAATGGTCAGTAAATTAATTAATCGACGGACATTCGAGATCTTAAATACGGGGAGAAAATGTACAAATAATATATGGAGCCCATATTATCTTATGGGGGTTGGTGAGGTAGATCAATGATAATCCTTTAGTGGATTGGATTATCATTAATGGATCGGACTTTATGTGGGCTTGATCCATGGGTGGCCGAGATCCAACTCCTCCTCATGGTCCCTAATGTTGCCTATTAACACCTCATGAAGCTTATATCCAATGGATAGAAACAAAACTCTAGATCCAAAGGTAGAGATTAAATCTCTAGATCCGACGGTTGAGATTAAATCTCTAGATTCTACGATTGAGATTAAATCTCTAGATCCGACGGTTGAGATTAAATCTCTAGATCCGATGGTTGAGATTAAATCCCTAGAACCAATGGTGGAGATTAAAAGGAGGCTTATCCCTAACTCTATAAAAGGAGGGAAAGGGCGTGGAGGACAATTCAAGAGAAGCTAGGGTTTTGGAAGTTGGCTGCAAGGCATAAGAGCTAGGGTTTGGGTTTGGGCGACACCTAAAAAGGAAATATTTTCCTTGTGTTGTTCTTCTTCCCCAAGCTGCCGGCGCCCTTGGAGTTCCTTCCAGCATTGGCTGGCGTCCAAAACAGGTCCTCTCCTTCTCCTTGGCCGGTGGAACAAAGGTTTAGGGTCCTCCGTTGAAGCTTTTGGCTGGCCACTCTCAATCTCCTCATCCTTCTTGGCCGGCGGCAAGCTTCCTCCTTGGAAGTTATTGGTTGGTTGAAAGAAGGAATAGAGCTTTGTTTCTATTCTTCCTCTTGCTTTGGAAGAGCAAGGAAGGAAGATTTGCGATCTAGGAGCTTCAACTTTTGGTAGATCATCACCCACACGACGTCCTAAAGGAGGAAGGTCATACATTAGAAGATCGAGAGGTATATCGATTCTCTAATTTTTATATGTTACATGTTTGTATTTATTTCTCAATTATGAGCATGATATAAATCTGTTTGTGGCTAAATAATACTTGGATCCTGAACATAAACACAAAAACCGGCGATCCGGATATCGTCTATTTCGCGGCTACTCGTAGAATAGAGGTTGGTTCCTTGAACAACGAGTTTGTTCAAGTGACCTCTCTAAACGAATAGCATGATGATGACTTGGTTGTTTGGGCAATCCCTTTTATCTAGGATTAATTTTTTTTTAATCCGGGGACATCGAAGGGATCGCCATTATCAAGCAGCCGAGGTAAAGTGTGAAGCGAAGTTTCCTCTCACGGATCAATGAAACCAAACCTTCAATCAATGGCTCCCGTAACTACACATCAGGTGCTGGTAGATAACACCGCTAAACATGTTTCAACAACTAGACCAAAAGATATACCTTTGTTCTGCTTGTGGTTGGGGTTGTCCTTCTTCCAGTGTCAAGTCTGCTTACAAGTGAAGCACTTGTCTTTCGGCTTCTTCACTCCTCCTTGAGTACCTCCCACCGCCTTTGCCCCAGTTTGTTTCTTCTTCTTCTTGCCTTTTGACTTAGAAGTAGAAACCTTTTGGGTAACCATGGCATGTGCCTTAGCACTATGACGAAATAGCCCCTCTGCCGCCTGAAGTTCTGTCAGAAGCTCCGCCAACGAATACAACCTCTTGTTCATGTTGTAGTTCAGGTGAAACTGCTCAAAACTCCTAGGTAGAGACTGGAGTATGATATCGACCTGGGTTTTCCAATTGATCTCAAATCCAAGGACCTCCAGCTCATTCAAATGAGCCATCATCTTGAGAACATGATCCCTTACGGGTGTTCCCTCGATCATGGTGGTCGTCATCAAGTTTCTCATGGCTTCTTGCCTCATAGCCCGATTCTGGTGTCCGAAAAGCTCTTTGAGATTGAGCATCATGTCATAAGCTGTGGGCATGGCTTGATTCTGATGTTGCAATACATTTGACATAGATGCCAAAATATAACACCGCGCCATCTCATCGACCTTTATCCACTTCTTATAACTCTCTTTCTCCTTTTTCCCAGAATCATCTGCAGGCTTAGGAGGGAACTCTTCGAGGAGTACATATTTGTATTCCTCAGCAGTTAAGACAATGTCTAGATTCCTCTTCCAATCAACATAGTTGGGTCCAGTAAGTTTATTCTCTTTCAATATCATAGCAAGCGGGTTGAAAGTCATTTTGAAAGAAAACCTAAGAATCACTTAGATCAAAACATTAGATTTCAAAAAAATTTTGATTCCTCAAACAATAAAATTTTAAAATCAACCAACACCTCAAAATACCTAGAATATCGTATGCCACGATAGTGTGGACGTATACGAATTCTGCATTTGTAAGAGGAGGTTTTACCCATTAATTTTACTATCTTGTCAACCTAACTTTTTGACAAGTAAATTAATAGTTGGTTCCTCTTTGGCCCTACAATTAAAAGCAGTGACTCCGATGGGGAGGATACTTATATTTGTATCTAAGTGTTCACCATTACTCGGTACCAAGGTAAATATCTCGGGTTATGTGCCTTCCGATGGGGAAGTACACACGGTCCTTAATAATTCTCTATAACCATATTCGACCTTGTGATCTGCAAACAAACTCATCCGATGTGGAGGAAGGCACTCAGAGCCGACGCGCAAGTTTGTTTGCATCACATGTCAAATTGTAATGGAGGCCGTGGGAATTTATAAAAATATCCCTCTCCCACTTAGTAATTTGAAATTGAGGACTTTTCCTAGCCTACGACATGCATATCAAACAAAAAGCAATAAATGTGAAAAATAAATTATTTTCCAACTATTATGGCTTTTGTCTTCAATATGTCTTCCGTTGCATCGCCTTTTCGTCCGCTCCTCCTACGCCATGTACGAGCCATCCGGAGATCCGAGCCGAGACTAAAATCTATTTTAATTTACATCCATTGATCCTATACTCCACGAGGGAGTGTACATGAAATCTAGATCGAAAGTAAACTAAAATAAAAAGAGTGGCTAAACAATGTCGTATCTAGTTTACAAAAAATTAAATACTAGCCTCGTCAACCCCGAGGATTCAACAAAATATACACATACAATCACATACACACATATGGCCATAATAGTCGGATCTTATGCCTGCAACCAAAGAGATAACCTACGCATATCCTACTATTATCCGAGACATATAATATATGAAAAATGCATAAGAGTAACCGAATCCTAAACATACAAAACCGGAAACCTTGGCTATGATACTAATTGTTGGGTTGATCTGTGAGGGGAAACTTCGCTTCCCACTTCAACTCGGTCTCTTGTTCATGGCGATCCCATCGATGTCCCCAGATTAAAAATTTAATCCTAGACAAAAGGGAACACCCAAGCAACCTTGTCATCGTCGTGCTATTCGTTTAGAGTAGTCACTTGAACAAACTTGTTGTTCAAGCGACCAACCTCTATTCCACGAATAGCCGCGGAATAGACGATATATGGATTGTCGGTTTTTGTGTTTATGTTCAGGATCCAAGTATTATTTAGCCACAAACAGAATATATCATGCCCATAATTTAAAAACAAATATAAATATGTAACAAATAAAATTAGAGAATCGATATACCTCTCGATCTTCTATTGTATGACCTTCCTCCTTTCGGACGTCGTGTGGCCGATGATCTACCAAAAGTTGAAGCTCCTAGATCATCAATATTCCTTCCTTGCTCTTCCAAAGCAAGAGGAAGAATAGAAACAAGCCTCTTCTCCTTCTTTCAACCAACCACCAAACTCCAAGGTTGGAGCTTGCTGCCGGCCAAGAAGGAAGAGGAGAATAGGTGAATGCCAACCAAAGCTCCAAGGGAGAACCCTAAGCCTAGGTTTTACCGGCCAAAGAGAGGGAGAGGGGCTGCTTTGGATGCCAGCCAAGGGATGGAAAAACTGCTAGGTCGCCGGCCACCTTGAGGGAAGAAGAAAAAAGGAAAGACCTTCCTTATTTGGTGCCACCAAGCCCTAAACCCTAGCCTCCAAGCCTTGCCGCCCAAAAACCCTAATCCTATCTCTAGTTGGATTCAAGTTGCTGCCCACCCCTTGCCCTCCTTTTATAGAGTTAGGGATAAGCCTTGTTTTAATCTCCACCATTGGTTCTAGGGATTTAATCTCAACCGTCAGATCTAGAGATTTAATCTCAACCGTCGGATCTAGAGATTTAATCTCTACCTTTGGATCTAGAGTTTTGTTTCTATCCATTGGATCTAAGCTTCATGAGGTTTTAATAGGCTACAATAGGGACCATGAGGAGGAGTTGGATCTTGGCCACCCAATGGATAAAGCCCACAGAAAGTCCGATCCATTAATGATAATTCAATCCACTAAAGGATTATCATTGATCTACCTCACCAACCCTCATAAGTTAATATGGGCTTCATATATTATATGTACATTTTCTCCCCGTGTTTAAGATCTCCAATGTCCATCGATTAATTAATTTACTAACCATTAATTAATCAACATCTTACTCCATGAGTAGTACCACTCAACCTTTTCATCATGCCGAACCAAGTCCACCTACAGAGTTTACATGATGAACCTTATGAGCTCCTTAAGGGGACATCATCATCTTAATATATCGGACATGATTTCCTCCTATAATCAACGGCACACCACATAAATAATACCATTTCCCAACTTACCGAGCCTATCGATTTAATCTATAAATCTCGCCCATTGGTAAATCAGAGAAATGAATACTAAGTATATGTGTCCGTTATTATATCGGGATTAAGAGCATGTACAATATAATATCTGAGGTCCGATTCGATTATGTAGTCAGCAATAAATTGAATCACCTCTTAGTCGGTCCTGCTCAATACACACAAAGTGTACTAGTGTGATTTTATGGTCAAGACAAACCAATACCAAATCACACTACAACCATACCAATGGTTTGTCCAAAGTCATCTCGGTTGTGAGCCTTTACTTATACTTTACAAGGAACCGATAACATGATCTCCCGTGTGACACCGCACACCATGTTATCTACAATGTAATGTATTAGACAATATGCATATCCATAAAAATATGCAAACAATGATCATGTGATTCTTATTTCAAAATAAAGATGTTCATACAAAAGATAAACTTTTCAGTATACATCCCAACAGTTCAAACGAGATACACCCAAATTTGGGTCATTCCTACAATGTCTTCTACATGATTATATGATGAATGCAATGCAATGCAATGTGGTGACACAAATACCATGATTAGATCAAAATGTGGTATAAAAAAAAATTAGAGTTTAAGGGTTTAGAGGTATACTTTGGTGCCATTACTAATGCTATAGGCATCCTAGGTATCATCGCTAATCAAGGGGGATTATTTTTCTTAAGATCTCACTGGGACATTAATGACATTGACCTCCCAGCAATGCAACTGAACGAAGCAATAGAGCGACCAAAAACACAAATGACAGAGATAGCTTCCAAACCTAAGGCTTTTGGTCACCGGCGTGGACGTGAGAATGCTGGTCGGAGAGGATTGGAAGCAACCGGAGAGAAGGAATCGTGCGAAGAAAGCATGAAGACGTCGAACCCTTGCGGGTCGGCGTTATAAAATCGCGACGTCAATCGACTGATATGGGACATCAGTCGATTGATAACGGTTTAGTGAGCAGTTCATCGAACGGGCAGTCGACTGCTCAGGCTCAACACTCGACTATCGAATGTTCTGTGCCGAGCTACAGTCCCATCAGTCGATTGATATTGGTCATCAATCGACTGATGTGACCAGCACTCGACTGCTGGATGAGCCACTCGACTGTTGGCTCTTCTGCCCCGATGAACAGTAACATCAGTCGACTGATGTACAAACCAGTCGAGTCCTGAAAGCAGCACTCGACTACTGGGCTCGTGGTATCGTGCTACAGTGTTATCAGTCGACTGATATCTGATTTTCAGTTTTGAAATTAAGTGAATTTTGATTTATTCACTCAATTTGTTTCATTTTACCGTGTTTATTCATGTATATTGAATATATTAGTGTTATGCCTATGTTCATGTATTTGTTAATATATTTTGGTATTTTATTTCATTTTCACAAGCATTAACATCCAATAGTTTCAAATCCTAGCATCTCACCCTTTCTAAGTGTTGAAATATACAATCAAGGTGAATGATCTATTTTATGAGATGAAATACACCATAAACATTCCTTCCGTGCAAACATATGATAAAACACATGAAGCATGGTAAGTATGGGACATCAAGATATGTAGTACTTGAGTATCAATCTTAAATGTAATTTCTAAGCCTTAAGACAATTTTCTTGATACACTAATTCCCAAAGTATGCCAAAATCCTAAATTGCACACTAATACCTCTAAGTCTACATGTGCCACCTTTACTATGGTTAGGTTAACTACCCATCCATTTAAAGTTGGCACATCTAAACCCATCTAGCGTAAATCGATCATGCTCTTATGAACCCAAAACCTATTTGAGCTCCTATGGTTTACTAGGTATTCCTTAGGGATGACCTCCCTAGATACCTTACTAATGACCCTCCTAGGCTTGGTAGCCTTGGTCATTGTAGTCATGTCATGGTTAACCTTAGGGATTACCTCCCTAGTAACCTTCTTAGTGGTCTTCCTAGGTTTCATAGAAACCTTGGCCACTAGACACTTGCCTTGGTTAACCTTAGGGATAGCTTCCCTAGTAACCATGGACTTCCTAGACCTAGGTTGTGTTCCATAATCGAATGGAACACTATGGTAGGTCTCCTTGGACTTAGGTTTGTGACCCAAACATTTCTTGCCCTTAAGTGGACCTTGCTTCATAGACCCTAGATTTTGACAATTTGACCTAGATTTTTGATCATTTGACCCTTTAACTTGATTTTGAATCTTTTTTAGGGTCCTTTCAAGTTTTTCAAGCCTTTACCTCAAGGCTTGAATTTCTAACTCTAATTGTCCAATTTTTTATTTTTCATCTATTCTTTGGACATGAGACTTCCTAGGCATGTGTCTATGGTCCTTTGGATTACAACCTAGATGGTCTTCAATTTTCCTAATACTTGCCTTAGGTAGAGTATTTTTAGGGGCATTAGTCCCAAATTTCTCCTCATTTAAAATATTGTAACTCTTAGCACCTAGGCAATAGTGTCTACTATTTCTAACATGCTCTTTATGATAAATAGCAAAATTGCTAACATTATTTCTAGCATGCTTTTGATAACTATTGGAAGAAGAAGCATGCTTAAAAGTTACCTTAGGATTTGCCTTAGCTCCCCCTACATGTGTAGCTCTTCCTTTATAAGTCTTCTTCCCTCCCTTTGGGAATTGTCTCCTATAGTACCCCTTTTGATGGCACTTGAAGCAAATGATGTGTTCCTTGTTTTTCTTAGTGGAAACTCCAACTTCATTGGTCTTTTCTTGAACTCTTGATGCAGTTGACTTTTCTTGACTCTTTTAGGACATTTACTCTTGTAATGTCCTACTTCCCTACACTCAAAGCATATGATATGATTTTTAATATGAATTGATATTCTTGAGTTACCTAGGTCAATGGTGGCCGAATTTTGAGCTTCTTCATCTTGATCGGATGTTGAAACCTCTTCTTCTTGCTCTTGTGCCAGAGTGGATGGTCTTTCCTCCCCCTCAATCCTTGAGGTGGAGATTTCCTCCAATTCCACTTCTTCTCTTAACCCAAATGTTGACTCCTCTTCAACTTCTAATCACGGTCCGGATGATGATTCCGAATCCTCACTTTCTTGTGTGGAAGA
This sequence comes from Wurfbainia villosa, assembly GCA_025175895.1. Classification (NCBI taxonomy): domain Eukaryota; kingdom Viridiplantae; phylum Streptophyta; class Magnoliopsida; order Zingiberales; family Zingiberaceae; genus Wurfbainia; species Wurfbainia villosa. Next base: position 52,349,025 of record CM046004.1, read on the forward strand.
GCTTTCTTCTTCTTGTACCGAGTGAGACTCCTCATAGAATCTTGCCAACTTGCTCCATAGCTCCTTAGCATCCATGTAATCCCCTAGCTTGCACAAAATATCATTAGGTATCAAATCTTCTAAAAGCTTTGTTACCTTGACTTCGGTCTTGAACTTGAGACGTTGCTCTTGTGTCCACTTCTTCAACTTCAAGACATTTCCCTTCTTATCTCTAGGAGGTTCAAAGCCTTCCATGATGATGAACCAATCTTCTATGTCCATCATCAAGAAGTTCTCAATTCTTGCCCTCCATGCCGGAAAATCCTCTTGATCATATGGTGGCGGTGTGTTAATGTCTCATCCAAGTCTTTCTTCGAATTTAATCTTGTTCCTCTAGCGATTTTTCTCCCGGTGGTTAGTCCGTAGAAGAGCCCCGGGCTCTGATACCAATTGTTGAGGATTCGTTGACCACTAGAAGGGGGTGAATAGCATTTCGATGCGTCGATGGATTATGATCGTGATTGCATCTACAAGTCATGTTAGTGTGTAGCGGAATAATAACAATAAAACAAATACAAACATGATAACACAATGATATAATGTGGTTCGGAACTGAATAGTTCCTACTCCACGGATTGGGCTCGTAAGAGCCCTAGAAATGCAAACACGTACTACTAATCAAATAAACTCCTTCTCTAAACAATCCGGAGGTGGAGAAACCTCGTACAAATGGTCTTACAATAGTAAGAAACAAATACAAGCAAGATACAAATGAAATACATAACAAGTAAAGAAAACAACACTTTACAATTGCTCTTTTGATTGCTTGTTTGATGGTTGCTTGAAATGCACTTGGAGACCCTAATTTGCAGCAACAAATCGCCCCAAAAATCCTCAAGAACCAGTTGAAAATCCTCTGTAGGGTCGCGGTTGGCCTGCTAGAGGGGGGTGAATAGCCTTTGTCATAGACATTAGAAGTCGTTCGTTCGTTGCTCATCTACAAAACTATTAGCGCAAGCAGAAAATACAAAGCAAAGACAGTTAAGAACAAATACAAAGATAAACAATGCTAACAAATAATATAACGTGGTTCACGGCCTCGCCGCTAATCCACGGTCCGATTCGTCCACGGTCCGATTCATCCACGGTGAATAACTCCGCAACCAATCCACTATTGGTCTCTCCCTTTAGCCAATGCAAGGTGGAGGTAAACCCTTACAACTCAAGAACACTCCTTTTACAATAGATGTGAAAGAAAACTAGAAGAAGGAGTTTAACACTTGTGGAGCACTTGGATGATAGTTTGGAGGATAAGCATTAGCCATCCAAAAGGCCACACCCTCTCTTTTTATCGAGAGGGATGATTTCTTACCATTGGCCGCTATCCATCACGCCTTTGGCGATCAGCTCGCCTTTTACAACCTCGAACACATCAGATCCCGTGTTCTAGTCCAATGGAATCTTGGCGATCGTGATGTAACCATCGGTCGATTGATGCCTCAGACGTCGGGATTGCCTATGAGAGGTTACTGTGCGCGATCGCGCCTTCATGATCGCCACCTTTAGCAGTCGATTGCTGGGCCAAAAACCCATCAGTCGAACACCAGTCGAACCCTATTCGACTCAGAGTAGTCGACTTCCATTTCATGGTGTTGACTGATGTCGGGAAATCTCATCCGATACTTAGCCATTTGGCCAAGTTCACCTAATGAGCTACTTACATTTCACTCATTCTCTCATCTCACTCAAAGTTCCTCGCCGAAGCTTTCTTCGTTCGCAGCCACGTCCCTCGACAGCATCAAGCGCACGGCTCTGCAATGCTCCTTCACATCTCTTGCCTTCGAAGTCTGCTTCCTTGGCTTCGCTTCAAGTCATCTCGTCCGGTGGTCCCTCGGCAGCATCAAGTGCATGACTCTGCAATGCTCCTTCTCCGACTCAAGCACGAGGTTGTGAGTGGTGAACCCGCCTATGCTTCATGTGCGAATTACTAAGTCCTGCAAGACTCCAACGCATATATCAAATCCAATCATCCTAACTTAAACCCTTTGCCACACACATCAAAACCATATCACGGTTTGATTGCACTAACAATCTCCCCCTTTTTGATGTGTGGCAATCCGTTTAAGTTAGGTAAACATTTGATAAAATATTAAGGAAAGAAAGCATATAAATAACAAGATTAGCAACTCTCCCCTTTAACACATGAAACTCCCCCTAAATACATTCCCCCTTGGTTAAACATATATCTTTCTCCCCCTTTGACACCATCAAAAAGAGTAAACAAAGTTTATATGGCATGACATCAAGTCTAGAGAGAAAAAAAAACCAAAAAACAATCAAAAACCTGTTAAAATTAGATTACTGTGCTCATGCACAGTATATCAGTCGCCTGCTATCAGCATGGCAGTCGACTGGCACAAGTAAAATCAATTTTTTAGATTTTCTGGATGAAATTCAGAAATGCACTATAAATTCGAAAAATAGTAAAATTTTGAAAACACATTTATTTTAAGTTCCTTTATCAGTGAAAAATGAGTTTTCATGAAAATTCATTATATTTTCAAAAATTAGGCAAAATCTCAAAAGTTTGAAAATATCTAAAGTTTGTATCAATTTTGAAGCCTAGTTTTGCCTTAAAGCTTTTCAAAACATGAACATTCAATTTATGAAACAAGAAATGTTTTCCAAAATATTTGAAATATCCAACCATGATCTTTGGGTAATATGTTTATGAATTAAACATAAGTCTTCCCCATGATTGGTCTATTATTGCTATTTTGATACTTTAAATGATCATCTAAATGTCATAGGCATTAGTTGACCATTTGTATCATCCTATCATCTCACCCATGCTATGTTTTCAATCAAGGTAGCCTATGGTGAGTGTTAGATGAACCTAAGGTATTTGTATATACTTAACCATTAATTCATGCAATTCTACACAAGGTTAAGTATCATCCTAACATACCACATGATCATAAAGACATATATGTATAAATTTCACATTATGATCATGAAACAAGTGTATCAATCAATTTGTGATAATGCATTGGGTATAACATCATGATAATAAGCAAAGTATCACCTAAAGCATGATTTATCTATCTATGGGTGCATTATCATCACCCAACACTATTTCAAAAATTTATCCCGCCATCCTAAGTCAACCAAAATATATGATATAAGTGAAGTCCACTATGGTTGACTAACCTAGGGATTTAGGAACCCAAAACAAATTCTTTCCTATGGGGTTCACTAAAAATTCCTTAGGGATCTATTTTCTAGCTATTGTCTTATTTTTGCTTTGACCCCTAGCAATCAAATATTTATAGGCCTTTTCATTAGTTTTTCCCTTATATCCTAGGCCTTTCTTATTGAAATATTCTCTTTGGCTCCCTATGATCATGTTAAGGGTGTTGGAGCCTATGGTGAATTTTTCTAGGGCCTTGGTTAAATGATCTACTTTCTCCCTTAAAGCCCTATTTTCCTCAATGCATGCATCATTAACATCAAAAGGCATATAGTCATGTGAGCATGCATTTTCATGACTAGAAGAAGTATCATCATTAATATTTAAGCATGCTTTTTCTAGTTTATTTTCTAAAGCCTTAATTTGATCAAGCATGCTTTTGTTCTTTTTCTTACCCCTAAATAAATCCTTAGTAAGGCTAGAAATCATGGAAACTATCTTATTTGGTGAGAGATTTGTTATCATAGTCTCCATGTCTTCTTCTTTGGATTCCGATGTAGATGAGGATGAAGCTCCCCCTTCACTCGAGCTCTCCTCACTAGTGCTTCTTTCTTCTTGCTCGGAGGAGGAGGTGGAGTCTAGGTCATCAAACGCCTTCAAGGCAAGGTTGATGACAAAAGAATTCTCCTCTTCCGATGATGATGATGATGAAGAGGGGTCATCCCAAGTTCTTGCTTTTAGTGCCTTGGCCTTCCCCTTTTCCTTGGCCTTCTTCTCCTCTTCCTTCTTCTTGCTCCTCTTTTTCTTCTTTTCTTCTTTCTTTCTCCTCTCTTCTTTGCTCTTGTTCAAGAATGGACAATTATCTCTTATGTGTCCATCTTGTTGGCAATTGTAGCAAATTACCTTCCCCCTTGGTCTTCTCCTCCTATCATTAGATTTATTAAATTTAAATTTTTTCAAAGCACGTCTTACCTTACTTACCATGTAAGCTTCTTCCGTGCTATCCATGGAGGAGGATGAGGATGCTTCATCGGAGGAGGAGGGAGTCTCTATCTTCTTCTTCTTTCCCTTGTTGGCTACTAGGGCTACTCCTCTTGATGGCTTGATACTTGATTCTTCAATTACTCCCTCAAGCCTAGTTTCATGGAGCTCCATGGTTGAGAAGAACTCCTCCAAGGTGCTCACTTCTAGGTTCTTTGACATGTAGAAGGAGTCTACCATTGAGCTCCATTTCGAATACCGGGGAAAAGCATCGATTGCTTTCATGAGCATATCCTAGTTCGAAAGTCTTTCTCCTACACTTGTTAGCCCAATTAAAATTTCTTTAAATCGAGAGTGTAGTGAGGTTACCTTTTCTCCCTTTTCAAGTTTGATATTCGTTAGTTGGGAGCGGAGGAGGTCTCTCCTTGCAAGCTTGGCCTCGAAAGTGCCTTTATGGAGTTATATAAGCTTCTCCCACATTTCCTTGGCGCTTGCACATTCCCCTATCCGGTTTACTTCTTGTTGGGGGAGTACGTTGTAGAGATGGTGCTTTGCCTTTGAGTTCGCCAAGTACTCCTCCCTTTGCCTTTTAGTCCATCTAGACTTCTCAATTGGCTTCCCTTCTTCATCCCTAGGTATTTCGAAACCATTTTCCATTATTAATAGAATTTCGAAATCGGTTTCGAAAAATACCTCCATTCGCTTCATCCACCAAGCGAATTCCCCCTCGAACTTTGGCGGATGAATATTTGAGCCGGCCATCTCTTGATATAGTGCTTATGTTAGCGGTTAGTCCTCAACAAGTTCCTTGGCTCTGATACCCTTGTAGGGTCACGGTTGGCCGGCTAGAGGGGGGTGAATAGCCTTTGTCGTAGACGTTGGAAGTCGTTCATTCGTTGCTCATCTATAAAACTATTAGCGCAAGTGGAAAATAAAAAGAAAAGACAATATAGAACAAATATAAAGATAAACAATGCTAACAAACAATATAATGTGGTTCACGGTCTCGCCGCTAATACACGGTCCAATTCGTCCACGGTGAATCACTCGTAACCAATCCACTATTGGTCTCTCCCTTTAGCCAATGCAAGGTGGAGGTAAACCCTTACAACTCAAGAACACTCCTTTTATAATAGATGTGAAAGAAAACTAGAAGAAGGAGTTTAACACTTGTGGAACACTTGGATGATAGTTTGGAGCATAAGCATTAGCCATCCAAAAGCCCACACCCTCTTTTTTTATAGAGAGGGTTGATTTCTTCCCGTTGGCCTTTATCAGTCGACTACTGCCTTTTGGCAGTCGACTGGCGTCGCTACAACGGTCTCTGAATATGTCATATCCCGACCGTTGTAGTCCAACGGAATCCTTGGCAGTCGACTAATGTAACCATCAGTCGACTGATGCCTCTGTAGCCGACTGGTCAGTCGGCTACGAGCGGTTCTGTGCCCACGACTACCTTCATCACTCGATTGCCACCTTTGGCAGTCGACTGATTGTCTGGCAGTCGACTCCCATTCCATGGTAGTCGACTATTGGGCCAAAAACCCATCAGTCGAACACCAGTCGAACCTCGTTCGACTCAGAGCAATCGACTGTCATTTCATGGCAGTCGACTGATGTCGAGAAATCTCATTCGACACTTAGCCATTTGGCCAAGTTCACCTAATGAGCTACTTACATTTCACTCATTCTCTCATCTCACTGGAAGTCCCTCGCTGAAGCTCTCTTCATTCGCGGCCACGTCCCTCAGCAGCATCAAGCGCACGACTCTGCAATGCTCTTTCGTGTCTCTTGCCTTCGAAGTCTGCTTTCTTGGCTTCGCTTCAAGTCATCTCGTCCGACGGTCCCTTGGCAGCATCAAGTGCATGGCTCTGCAATGCTCCTTCTCCGACTCAAGCACGAGGTTGTGAGTGGTGAACCCACCAAAGCTTCATGTGCGAATTACTAAGTCCTGCAAGACTCCAACGCACATATCAAATCCAATCATCCTAACTTAAACTCTTTGCCACACACATCAAAACAATATCACAGTTTGATTTCACTAACATCCTCCTCCATGAGCTTCCTTTATAGTTGTTGCCTGGGCTGGATTTTGCTTATCAGTCGACAGATTGGGACCATCAGTCGACTGATGACACTGTTGCTGTGAGACAACGGTGCAATCCACGCTGGAAAAATCTAACGGATAGGACATCAGTCGACTGATCATGTCCATCAATCGACTGATCAAGCCTTCACTCGACTGCTAACCTCAGAAGTTGAGTCTGACTCCATTCTGTGCCTGAAATACTGAGCATCAGTCGACTGATAACAAGATCAGTCGATTGCTCGGTCTAGCAGTCGACTATCCACCTCTGGCAATCGACTGCTAGGGCACTCCATGTTAGTGAAATCCCTAGAGCCAATCATGTGATGATTGTTGTATGAACTTTATTGTATCATATTCCTATTTATAAAGGCATGGTTATTATATTTACTTATATTGGTGTCAAATAACTAAGTATAATAACGTCCTTGAATAGAAGGTTCTTATCTATATCAATCGATTGGTTGAATCGATAATGAGATGATATAGAGAACACTACTCTTAATCATTCCTAGTCAAGTATTAACATTCAGGGACAATGTTAATGCGTAGAGACTAGCATGTAGGTCAACTCGATGACTTGATCTCACAAGTCATGGATATGAGATATCAAGTTAACACATGGGTATGCATTGGAGAATGTATACTGAATGACCCGCCATGAGAAAGTATCGTGGATCGTTATATGAGTGTCATATACTTTCTCATGTGACTATTAGTCCTTAGACCTGAAGTCACCATGGTTCCCTACATAAGGAGTTGCATACTTTGGCTTCGTCAAACATCACCCGTAAATGAGTGGACTATAAAGGCGATTACTGGGTATGTAACAAATTATGCAGAGGGATGTGAGTAATGTAGATGAGATCTATCCCTCCTATATGACGGGAGTGACATCGTTATTCTTGATAGAGTTATACCACGAAGTGCATGCCCATGCCCAAATGAGTCAATATGAGATATTGAGCTCATTTGATTAGAGTGAGTCTACTTGGAGTTCAAGATATAGATTGTACCGAGGATGACACGGTCTATGCCTCAATTGGTCAATCTAGATGTCAAGGATAGAGGGACATTGTCACATATTGTGAGAGTCACAATTAGTAGTCATAAAGGTGATGTTAGATCTCAACATTCTTGTAACTTGGGTAGCAATGATGTGCTGCTAGATACCACTCATTGTTTATGTTCCTAAATCGATTTAGGAGCATTGCCAACGTTACAAGAACCTATAGGGTCACACATAAAAGGGCAATTAGATGGAGATTAGGTTCATATGATAAACCATGAGGATTAGGTTCATGGGATGAACCAAATTAGATTAAGAGTAATCCAAATTAGACTAATTGAGTTAGACTCAATTTGATTCAAGTTTTGAATGAGTCTAATTTAGATTTTATTCATTGAGTCAATTTAAATTAATGAATAGAGATTCATTAAATCAAATTGACTTGAATCAAGTGGCTAGATTTGATCAACCATGGGAGATAATAGGTCAAGTTCGACTTGACTTGAGAGGGATGATCAATGGTCAATTTTGACTTGACCAATTGCCATGTCATGGTGACTTGGCATGGGGGCCGACCAATGATGATGTTCCACATCATCATGGACTTATCATGTGGTGCCACCTCATGAGGGAGACCAAGAGCCATTGGCTCTTGGAGTTACATGCATGCATGTAACCCCCCAAAACAAAGTGGTCGGCCACTTTTGTATTGGTGGGAGAAGTTATTGGAATTAACTTAATCTTCTTCTTCCTTGCTCCTCTCAAACTCTCTCCCTCATCCTCTTCTTGATGATATTCCTCAAGGGTGCTAACACACTCTAAGGTGTCTTCTCCACCATTTGTCCGTGTGGATACTTGTAGAGGAGTGTACACTTGACACTCTTCGAGATCCGGCAAAACGTTTGGACAAGCGGGATAAGCGAAGGGTGTTGCTACGAGGGTAACGCTCTCATCATGTAGATCTAAGATAGATCTAGGTTTTAAACATGTACATGTAATTTTTATATATCTTTGCACGGATCCGTGGCCGGGCTTCCGAGGTTTTCGCAACGCAAAAAGCGGTTTTTGCGGTTCGGATAGTCCTACAGTGGTATCAGAGCCACGTGCGAAGCATGTATGTGTTTTAAATTTGTAGTTTTTGTATTAGATATAAAAATTACAAATTTTTAAGTTTCTGTAAATTTTCTATTTTTATAGATTTTTTTGGTATTTTTCTCGAAGAGTCGAAGCAATAAATGTTGGGACACTTGTAGGCTTCAACCACCAAGAAAAACTCTCCGAAACGGCGAGTTCTCGGTTTAGGTTTTTGGGACAGCGACTTAAGTCACTGTAAGATCAAGATGGGACACTCACAAAGTTTATTTTGCGAGTAGGGGCGCTGCCCCTAACTCCGAAAGGGGCATTGTCCCGCGATCGCGCCCGGAAACCGCTTAGCGGGACCGTTACGGAGAGGTGACTCATAAAATTGAAAAACAAAAAATAGGAAAAATTATAGAAATTTATGTAATATACATAATTTAGAATTATGTATAATTCTGTGATGGTCATGGCCCAAGAATCCCAATATGATTGGATGATAAATGTGTTGTAATTCATAATATGACATGCGTGCCATTTTTATGGTTGTGCATGTTGTATAGGGTATGCGACCTGTGCGTCGTGCCTCTTCTTTTAAAATTATAGTTGTAAATAGTTTTAGACTCGAATGTAACTCGAGTTTCATGTTTGTAATGTACAAAATGGAGCGGTGGAAGGTCCACTAGTAGATGGAGTTAAGAGAAGGGTGTCGACGACACATGGCGGTCAAAGGAGGCGCTTGGAGAAGCCGCTAACCCTAGGTTGACCGTCCGATCTTCTCATTGGCTTGAGAAGATTGTAGTACGGCCATGAACACATCACAATTAATATATATATATATATATATATATATATATATATATTTCTTGTATGTATGTGATGCATGATAGTAAATTTTGCTTGTATGTATATGATGCATGCTAGAATATTTTTCTTGTATGTATATGATGCATGCTAGAATAATGCTTGTATATATGTGATGCATGCTAGTGTAGGATAATAAAGGCCTTGATGCGTATATGATACACATTCACGATTAGATTAGATCCTAATCAAATCAACTCGAAAATGCCTACCAAGTCTTGATACCCATCACTACCTCAATCATTTGTAGTTGTTGAATCTGCTAAAGCAGAGCAACGCATATTATCTTGGTAGGATGCGGAGGGACAATCTTGGTCCTGCCTATCACAGCTTGGGTTAGAGTAAGCTCAATTAGATTGAGTAAAAACTAGTTAACTCAATTGGATCGAGTAGAACTATAGGCATATTCCAACCGTTGGAAAGATAGGATAAGATCGCATTTACAATAAATCTTGGGCGATTTAGCCAAAGCTAACTCAAGGTCTTTTGTGAATGTGGGTCTTGATCCTATAAACAAAAGTTGCATAGAGATGTAATCGGTAATGTGTTACCTACTGATCATACTAAGTCTTGGGTGATTTAGTCAAAGCTAACTCACGGCCTAGTATGATGTGGATCTTATCCCATGAGAATTATAGCTAGTTTGTATGAATCTAGTAATGTGGTTTGACCACATCCATAACTCGATTCTACAAAAGTCCTATAATTTAGTGGGAGCATCATTTGATTAAAGGCCTAATTAAATGATAAATGGAATATGATATTAATTTTTCTGTATTGTGTATGTTGTAGATTACCATGTCGACAAACACGAACACTCTCTCCCTGTGTTCTATCATTGAGAAGGGCAAGCTCAATGGAGAAAATTTTCTAGACTGGTATAGGAACCTGAGAATTGTTCTCACCCAAGAAAGGAAACTGTATGTCCTGGAGCAGCCCATTCTGGAGGCACCTCCTGCCACTGCCTCGCGAACTAACAAAGATGCTTACAAGAAGCATCAAGATGATGCATTAGATGTGTCATTTCTCATGCTCGTGACCATGAACTCTGAGCTTCAGAAGCAACACGAGTTCATAAATGCTTATGATATGGTTGAACATCTTCATCAACTATATCAAGGATAAGCAAGGCATGAGAGATATGAGATCTCTAATGCATTATTTCAGTCCAAGATGCAAGATGGGACTCCCGTAGGTCCATATGTACTCAAGATGGTCCATATGTACTCAAGATGATTGGGTACATAGAAAACCTACAGAGATTGGGATTCTCACTTGGCCAAGAGCTGGCCACTGACTTGATCTTGCAATCTTTGCCACAAAGCTACAATCAATTTGTCATGAATTACAACATGAATGAAATTGATAAGCCACTGCCTGAGATGCTCAGTATGTTGAGAATTGCTGAGCTCAACCTTAAGAAGGGAAAATCTGACTCCATTTTGATGGTACAAAAGAAGAAAGGCAAGGGCAAGCCTAAAGGTAAGGGAAAGTCCCAAGCCAAGGGCAAAGGCAAAGAACTGAAACCCAAAGGAGGGGTGACTAAAGAAGGGACTTGCTTCCACTGCAAGGAAGCTGGACACTGGAAGCATAACTGCAAAGCATACCTGGAAGTCTTAAGAAGAAGAGAAGTGAGACTTCTACTTTAGGTATAAATGTTATAGAAGTCAATCTATCTATTTCATCATCATGGGTATTAGATACCGGATGTGCATCTCACATTTGTACCAATGTGCAGGCGCTGAGAAAATGTAGGGCATTGACAAAGGGCGAGGTGGACCTACGAGTAGGCAATGGAGCAAGAGTTGCTACTGTTGCTGTAGGAACTTATGATCTATCTCTGCCCACTGGGCTTGTACTAGAACTAGATGAATGTTGTTATGTGGTTGCTTTAACTAAGAACATAATTTCGATTTCTTGTTTGGATAAGAAAGGATTTACATTTATAATAAAGAAAAATATTGTTCAGTTTATTTAAATGATATGTTCTATTATAGTGCACCTCTAATGAATGGACTCTACTTTCTAGACTTAGAGAGCCCCATCTATAACATAAGTACCAAAAGATTCAAGTCAAAAGAGTTGAACCAAACCTATCTCTGGCATTGTCGCTTAGGTCACATAAATGAGAGTCGCTTATCTCAGCTTCATAAGGATGGGATGCTGGACTCATTTGATTTTGAATCATATGAGACATGTGAGTCTTTCCTTTTAGGCAAGATGACCAAGACTCCCTTTAGTGGACACAGCGAAAGAGCAACAAACTTGTTAGGACTTATACATAGTGATGTATGTGACCCTTTCAATGTTGCTGCTAGAGGTGGTTACAGGTACTTCATTATATTTACTGATGACTTCAGTAGATATGGTTATGTGTATCTCATGACACATAAATCATAATCCTTTGAAAAGTTCAAAGAATTCAAGAATGAAGTATAAAACCATCTTGGCAAGAGTATTAAGATACTTCGATTAGATCGAGGTGGTGAATACCTTAGCCATGAGTTTCATGACTATCTAGCTGAGTGTGAGATTCTATCCTAACTCACTCCTCCTGGAACACCACAGTGGAATGGTGTATCCGAAAGGAGGAATCGTACCCTATTAGATATGGTACGATCTATGATGAGTCACACAGATCTTCCTATATCCTTTTAGGGATATGCTCTAAACACAACAACCTTCACACTTAACCGTATACCATCCAAGGCTGTGATAAAGACACCATATACGATATGGATAGGGAGAAATCCCAAGATGTCTTTCATGAGGATTTGGGGTTGTGAGGCTTACGTTCGATGTCAAGTCTCAGACAAACTGGGACCCAAATCTGATAAGTGCTATTTTGTTGGATATCCCAAGGAGACTAAGGGATATTACTTCTACATTCTCAGTCAGCACAAAGTGTTTGTGGCAAAGACTGAGGTTTTTCTAGAAAGGGATTTTGTTTCTAGAAAAACTAGTGGGAGTAGGTTCGATCTTGAAGAAATTCAAGATAAGGACCATAGCACTGAGCCCTTGATGGAGGTTGAACAGGAACCATAAAGTGTTGTGGGTGATGAGATTGTTGCACAAAGAGTTGTGGAACAATCACCTGTTCAAGTAGACTTATCTCTTCGCAGGTCTGATAGGGTACGTCGTCATCCTGAGAGATACTCATTTCTCTTGTCTGACCATGATGACGTTATGCTCATTGAGAATGAGCCTACCTCTTATCAGGAAGCTGTGATGAGCCCAGATTCTGAGAAATGGCTAGAGGTCATGAGATCCGAGATGGAATCCATGTACACCAACCAAGTATGGACTTTGGTTGATCCACCTGAGGGCGTCAAACCCATTGGGTGTAAGTGGGTCTTTAAGAGAAAGACTGACATGGATGGACTTACACATACATATAAGGGCCAATTGGTGGATAAAAGTTTCAAGCAAATTCATGGTATTGCCTATGATGAAACATTTTCTCTAGTGGCAATGTTTAAGTCCATTCGGATCATGCTTGCTATTGCAGCGTACCACGATTATGAGATCTGGAAGATGGATGTCAAAACCACATTTCTGTATGGAAACTTGCTCGAGGATGTGTACATGACATAACCTGAGGGTTTTGTAGATCCACAGCATACTGGGAAAGTATGCAAGCTACAAAGGTCCATTTATGGGCTAAAGCAAGCTTCTCGGAGCGAGAATCTTCGATTCGATGATGTGATCAAATAGTTTGGTTTCATCAAGAATGAAGATGAACCCTGTGTCTACAAGAGGGTTAATGGGAACACAGTTGTCTTCCTTGTATTGTATGTGGATGACATACTATGTAACGCTCGTAAAATTTCTAGTAATTTTACAAGAATTTTTGGCTTGATTATGATGGGCTTTATGTGGGCTTTTCAACAATAAAAGAAAATGAGCCAAAAAGGATGCAAGGCCTAGGAATTGAACCCCAAACCTCTAGAGATAGCCAAGCCCTAAGGGTGCATCCAATAACCAGAAGCCCAACAAGATTGTATTATTAGAGGAATGTGGGAAATTATAGTTAGGGGTAAGGGAGACTAAGGGACTCTTCAAGTGAATAAATAGGGGGAATGAGGAGACATAAGGGATCAAATTGTTTTTCTCCTTCTCTTCTTCTTCCTCACCGAACCCTAGAGCTCCTCCTTTTCATCCTTGTCCGAAATTCATCCAAGCAAGAAGGGGGCTAGGTTTGCTTCCCTTAGGTCATCTTCCAACCAAAAAGCAAAGCGAAGGATGTAAGTATCCCTTCACCTGCATACAAGTAGCTTTTCGATTTAAGTTGTTATGTCAAATCCTTTATGAACCATTCGGCCAAACCTTTTTCTTGAGTTTTCAATGAAGTTCTAAACCATATCTTGTATGAATATGATGATGTTAGGATGCTAAATTGATTAGGTTAAGAGTTTAACCCTAAACTCTCCATGAACCATTCGGCCAAACCCTTTTCTTGAGTTTTCAATGAAGTTCTAAACCATATCTTGTATGAATATGATGATGTTAGGATGCTAGATGGATTAGGTTAAGAGTTTAACCCTAAAACTCTCCATGAACCATTCAGCCAAACCTTTTTCTTGAGGTTTCAATGAAGTTCTAAACCATATCTTGTATGAATATGATGATGTTAGGATGCTAGATGGATTAGGTTAAGAGTTTAACCCTAAATTCCCCATGAAACATTCGGCCAAGACCATAACTAGGGCTTACCATGATGATCCATGCTATATCTTGTATTAATATGATGATGAGGGATTTCTTTTAGATGAGTTAGTTAAGTGGTTGATCCATGGAACCCATTGAACCATTCGGCCAAGACCCCAAAGGTGTTCCTTATGCCATGCTTTAGGTGAATTCATGATAACTTGTGATGTTAAATGATGCTAGATGAAGATAACATGCTCTAGGTTAGGTTAACATGTGTTTTATGCTTAGGTGAGTTCATGTTAACTTGTGATGTTAAATGATGCTAGATGAAGATAACATGCTCTAGGTTAGTGTTTACTCACTCTTGATGTTTATGCCTTATGCCATGCCCTATATGTGTGTGATATTTAAGATATGTTATGAAATGAAATATGATGTGATTATGAAATGAAATATGATATATTATGAAGTGAAATATGATATGTTTATGAAATGAAATATGATATGTTCATGAAGTGAAATATGATATGTTATGAAATGAAGTATGATATGTTTATGAAATGAAATATGATATGTTCATGAAGTGAAATATGATATGTTATGAAATGAAGTATGATATGTTTGCAAAATGAAATATGATATGTTATGATAAGAAGCATATAAGTATTTTACCTTCTGCATGGCTTGTACCTGGACCCTAACAAGGTCCAAAGGGATGGGCTCCTAAGTTGCCCTAGGCCGACGGACTAAGATCGGGCCTAGGATGGGCTTCTATGTATGATAGCCCCTAGGTCGACGGACTAAGATCGGGCCTAGTACGGGATGGGCTCCCAGATGCCCTAGGTCGATGGACTAAGATCGGGCCTAGGATGAGCTTCTATGTTATGATGATGACCCCTAGGTTGACGGACTAAGATCGGGTCTAGTAACCTAGTAGGTTCGAGACTTGCTACCTCGGGTCTATTTAGAGATGTGCGCTATGATGATGATGATGTGGTACAATGTCGGGCCCAATATGTTGAGATTTATGTTTACGTGCCTATAATATATGTTTTCAAAGAGAATCCTGCATATATTTACATGTTATGATTGTTATGTTTACATGTTATGATTGTTATGTTTGCATGTTATGATTGTTATGTTTACATGTTATGATTGTTATGTTTGCATGTTATGATTGTTATGTTTACATGTTATGATTGTTATGTTTGCATGTTATGATTGTTATGTTTACATGCTATGTTGCTATGTTATATATGTTGCATGTTATGTTTGATTATGTCATATATGTACATGATATGTTGCTATGTTACCTATGTTGCATGTTATGTTTGATTATGCCATATATGTACATGATATGTTGCTATGATATATATGTTGCATGTTATGTTTGATTATGCCATCTATGTACATGATATGTTGCTATGTTATATAGATTGCATGTTATGTTTGATTATGTCATATATGTACATGATATGTTGCTATGTTACCTATGTTGCATGTTATGTTTGATTATGCCATATATGTACATGATATGTTGTTATGATATATATGTTGCATGTTATGTTTGATTATGCCATATATGTACATGATATGTTGCTATGATATATAGGTTGCATGTTATGTTTGATTATGTCATATATGTACATGATATGTTGCTATGTTATATATGTTACATGTTATGTTTGCTTATGTTACTTATGCTACATGTTATGTTTGCTAACGTCATATATGTTACATGTTATGTTGCTTATATGTTATGAATGTTACATGCCATGCTTAATGTCGATGTATGGTTTTTGTGAGTAGGACATGATCTTACTAAGCCTATGTGCTTATAGTTTATTTTTTGATTGTACTACAGATAAGGGTAAGGGGTGGATAAACTAAAGCGAGCAGCAGGAGGGGCAAAAGTGTGTGTGGTAGTGGCATGGTGGAGGAGATATGTTATGTTCTTTATGTATGTTTTCCCTATGATGATGATGTTTATGGACTTGAACTAAGCACTAAGTACTTATGAAATAATGATGCATTCTCTATGTTAAGAAGAAGTATCTATAAAATGACGATGCATGTTTATGTTTAAAAGAAAAAAAAATGTGTCTAAAGTCTTCCGCTGTAAGTAGTATGATGTATGTATGTATGATCGCGTCGCGCCGCCCTTCCGGACCCTAGGAAAGGGCGGGCATGACAGGTTGGTATCAGAGAAGATCTGCCTTTCCACTACACACACATCAAGCTCCAAATCCTGCCGCTCCAAGTAAGAATTCTATGTCTACTCTAATTTTGTTAATTTTGTTCATGTATGATATGAAATGCCTTTAGCTTAAATTATGCATGAAAACATGAATGATAACTTTATGCTAGCTTTTAGTTTAATTATGCGTAGATAAATGAACGAAAAACTTATACTAGCTTTACTTTAATATATGAAGATAAACATGTCTAGAAGACGCAGTAGTAGAGCTGATGAGATAGCACCCCCGCATGACCTTACACACGTAGTTACTGAACTCCAGCGACAAGTCACAGAACAACAGCAAGTAATAAATGCCCTAATGAATTAGCGAGGAAACCCTACTGCCCCATCAGCGGGCCCTGGCCCGATGGTTCGACAGGAAGCTTACCTGATCCAGTGGCAGAGGCTGAAGCCAAAAAATTTCTCTGGTACTGGTGAACCATGGGATGCCCAGGCCTGGTTCAAGATGGTGGAAAGCATCGTGGAGCTACTGGACTGGCCCGAATGCGAGAAGATTAAGTGTGCATCATTCTGCCTTTCGGGAGATGCTTGGATG
The DNA here is from genome assembly GCA_025175895.1 of Wurfbainia villosa. Lineage (NCBI taxonomy): Eukaryota > Viridiplantae > Streptophyta > Magnoliopsida > Zingiberales > Zingiberaceae > Wurfbainia > Wurfbainia villosa. Next base: position 52,365,656 of record CM046004.1, read on the forward strand.
TGGTGGGAACGGGTCAAAGCAAAGAGAGAAGTAAATCAGATGAGATGGACAGATTTTGAGTATGAATTTTTCGAAGAATTCTTCCACATGAGGGTAACCAACAAGCATTACAACGAGTTCACTGGGTTTCTGGCACATATAGTTGATACAAGTCAAGCCAAGGATCAGAAACTAGAAGATGTCAGAGTTTTATGCAACTACCCAGAGGTATTCCCATATGAACTACCAGGGTTAGCCCCAGATAGAGAAGTTGAATTTGAGATCGAACTGATTCCTGGTACTAACCCGATCTCTAAAGCACCTTACCGTATGGCACCGGCTGAATTGAAGGAACTTCAGGGACAGCTACAGGAGTTACTCGACAAGGGACTTATTCGCCCAAGTCGCTCTCCATGGGGAGCTCCAGTGCTGTTGGTGAAGAAGAAAGATGGGTCTATGTGAATGTGCATAGACTACCGAGCGCTGAATAATGTGATGATCAAGAATCGGTACCCTTTACCGTGGATTGATGACCTATTCGACCAACTAAAGGGTGCCACCATCTTCTCTAAGATTGACCTGAGGTCTGGCTATCATCAAGTAAAAGTAAAATCAGATGATATACCAAAGACGGCCTTCCGGACAAGATACGGACATTATGAGTTCGTAGTTATGCCCTTCGGAGTGACGAATGCACCTGATCTATTCATGGATTTGATGAATCGGGTATTCTCAACATTCCTCGACAAGTTTGTGATCGTCTTCATCGACGACATACTGATATATTCGAGAACTCAAGAAGAGCACGCAGAACACCTGAATGTGGTATTACAGATTCTTCGGGAAAAGCAGTTGTTTGCAAAGTTCTCCAAATGCGAGTTCTGGCTCGAACAAGTATCATTTTTGGGTCACGTTATATCCAAGCACGGAGTGATGGTAGACCCAATAAAGATTGAAGCCATGAGTAACTGGAACCAACCAAAGAATGCCAGCGAGATCAGAAGCTTTCTTGGGCTAGCAAGCTACTACAGGAAGTTTGTAGAGAACTTCTCCAAAATTGTAGCCCCTATGACAGTCCTCACCAGAAAGAACAAGAAATATGAGTGGACGAACGCCTGCGAGAGGAGTTTCATAGAATTGAAAAGGAGACTGACCAGTGCTCCAATCCTTGCTCTTCCGGACAGTAACGAAGGCTTCGACATGTACAAAGGACGCCCAAGTTGGGGACTCGAGCCGACTCATGTAGAATGGCAAGGTCATTGTCTACGCCTCTAGGCAACTCAAGGAACATGAAAGGAATTATCCCACCCACGATTTAGAGCTAGCGGTCGTGGTCTTTGCTCTCAAAACATGGAGGCATTATCTATATGGAGCTCAGTGTAGGATTTATATGCACTCACCGTAGTCAAATATTTCTTCACACGTATGACTCGAACATGAGACAATGCAGATGGCTCGATTCGCCAAGGATTATGATCGCAGATCTTCTACCATCCGAGGAAAGCAAACAAGGTGGTCGATGCACTCAGCAGAAGTCTCGCGCCACCTTGATGTCTCTATCGCTGTTATCTCGCCTTAGAAAAGGAGATTATGCGCTAGGTGGTCAAATCATTTCTGGACAGCTCTCGACCATGACGATAGCACCGATGTTGTTCGATGATATACTGGAAAAGCAAGCCCGTGACCCAAGCATTCAGAGGATCAAGCAAGAGGTCCTAGAAGGAAAGGACGACGGGTTCAGATTCTCGATAGTGGAGTACTCTACCTCAGGGATCGCTTGTGTATTCCCGACGATCTAGAATTACGGAAGAAGATATTTGAGGAAGCTCACGGAACTCCTTATGCGATGGATCCTGGAACCACCAAGATGTACCAAGACCTAAAAAGAAAATTCTGGTGGTTCGGAATGAAAAGAGATGTGGCTCAAGATGTCAAGACTACCGACCGCCAAAGGTTAAAGCGTAACACCGTGAGACCTAGAGGAACACCGCAAATGATCCAGATTCCGTAATGGAAATGGGAAGACATTTCTATGGATTTCATCTCAGATTGCCCAAGACGCATAAACGGTTATGATGTTATATGGGTAATTGTGGATGATTGACTAAGTCCGCCATTTCTTAGCAATCAAGATGACCTATTCGATGGAGCAACTGCCCGGGCTTATATGCTAGGAAATTATCGACTACATGGAATTCCAAAGACCATCATTTCGATAGAGATGGTCGCTTATTTCCCATTTCGGGAATGTGTCTGTAAGGCCCTAGGCACGGTTATTGTTCAAGATCGCTTCCATCCCCGACGGACTGATGCACAAAGAGTAAATCAAGTACTAGAGGACATGTTACGCGCTTGCGCCCTGGATTTCAAAGGTAGCTGGTGCCGATACTTATGTTTGGTAGAATTCGCCTACAACAATAGCTACCAAGCTACTATTGGAATGGCACCCTACGAGGCTCTATAAGGGAGGAGATGTAGATCTCCCATATGCTGGTACGAGGGTGGTGAAAAGAAGGGGATGGGACTCCAGACGGACTTCATCGACAACACCACCCGAGCTATACAGAACATCCGTCAGAGATTGAAACTGCTCAGAGCCGACAAAAGAGCTATGTGGATATGCGGCATAGACCGTTAGAATTCAAAGTCAGGGACCTGGTATTCCTTAGAGTGGCCCCTATGAAGGGAGTGATGAGATTCAGAAGGAAGGGTAAGCTGAGTCCGCGCTATGTGGGACCATATCTGATATTGCAAAGGGTTGGGAAAGTAGCTTACAAGCTGAAGCTGCCTCAAGAGATGTCGGTTATTCACAATGTGTTCCATGTCTCTGTGCTCAAGAAATGCATTTCCAGTGTAGACCAAGTGATCGAGCCACAAACAGTACAAGTTCAAGAGGACCTGAGTTATGAAAGTCAACCTATCCAGATACTCGACCGAGAAGTCAAGAGACTAAGGAACAAAGAGGTGCCCTTAGTAAAGGTCCTGTGGCAGGATCAACGGTACGAAGAAGCTACCTGGGAACGCGAGGAGGACATGAAGCAGAAGTACCTAGAATTGTTCTAAGTTTCGAGGATGAAACTTTTAAAAAGGTATGAAGGATTGTAATGCCCGTAAAATTTCTAGTAATTTTACAAGAATTTTTGGCTTGATTATGATGGGTTTTATGTGGGCTATTAAAAAATAAAAGAAAATGAGCCAAAAAGGATGCAAGGCCTAGGAATTGAACCCCAAATCTCTAGAGATAGCCAAGCCCTAAGGGTGCATCCAATAACCAGAAAGCCCAACAAGATTGTATTATTAGAGGAATGTGGGAAATTCTAGTTAGGGGTAAGGAAGACTAAGGGACTCTTCAAGTGAATAAATAGGGGGAATGAGGAGACATAAGGGATCAAATTGTTTTTCTCCTCCTCTTCTTCTTCTTCACCGAACCCTAGAGCTCCTCCTTTTCATCCTTGTCCGAAATTCATCCAAGCAAGAAGGGGGCTAGGTTTGCTTCCCTTAGGTCATCATCCAACCAAAAAGCAAAGCGAAGGATGTAAGTATCCCCTCACCTGCATACAAGTAGCTTTTCGATTTAAGTTGTTATGTCAAATCCTCCATGAACCATTCCGCCAAACCTTTTTCTTGAGTTTTCAATGAAGTTCTAAACCATATCTTGTATGAATATGATGATGTTAGGATGCTAGATGGATTAGGTTAAGAGTTTAACCCTAAACTCTCCATGAACCATTCGGCCAAACCCTTTTCTTGAGTTTTCAATGAAGTTCTAAACCATATCTTGTATGAATATGATGATGTTAGGATGCTAGATGGATTAGGTTAAGAGTTTAACCCTAAACTCTCCATGAACCATTCGGCCAAACCCTTTTCTTGAGTTTTCAATGAAGTTCTAAACCATATCTTGTATGAATATGATGATGTTAGGATGATAGATGGATTAGGTTAAGAGTTTAACCCTAAAACTCTCCATGAACCATTCGGCCAAACCTTTTTCTTGAGTTTTCAATGAAGTTCTAAACCATATCTTGTATGAATATGATGATGTTAGGATGCTAGATGGATTAGGTTAAGAGTTTAACCCTAAATTCCCCACGAAACATTCGACCAAGACCATAACTAGGGCATACCATGATGATCCATGCTATATCTTGTATTAATATGATGATGAGGGATTTTTTTTAGATGAGTAAGTTGAGTGGTTGATCCATGGAACCCATTGAACCATTCTGGCAAGACCCCAAAGGTGTTCCTTATGCCATGCTTTAGGTGAATTCATGATAACTTGTGATGTTAAATGATGCTAGATGAAGATAACATGCTCTAGGTTAGGTTAACATGTGTTTTATGCTTAGGTGAGTTCATGTTAACTTGTGATGTTAAATGATGCTAGATGAAGATAACATGCTCTAGGTTAGTGTTTACTCACTCTTGATGTTTATGCCTTATGCCATGCCCTATATGTGTGTGATATTTAAGATATGTTATGAAATGAAATATGATGTGATTATAAAATGAAATATGATATATTATAAAGTGAAATATGATATGTTTATGAAATGAAATATGATATGTTCATGAAGTGAAATATGATATGTTATGAAATGAAGTATGATATGTTTATGAAATGAAATATGATATGTTCATGAAGTGAAATATGATATGTTATGAAATGAAGTATGATATGTTTGCGAAATGAAATATGATATGTTATGATAAGAAGCATATAAGTATTTTACCTTCTGCATGGCTTGTACCTGGACCCTAACAAGGTCCAAAGGGATGGGCTCCTAAGTTGCCCTAGGCCGACGGACTAAGATCAGGCCTAGGATGGGCTTCTATGTATGATAGCCCCTAGGTCAACGGACTAAGATCGGGCCTAGTACGGGATGGGCTCCCAGATGCCCTAGGTCGATGGACTAAGATCGGGCCTAAGATGGGCTTCTATGTTACGATGATGGCCCCTAGGTCGACGGACTAAGATCGGGCCTAGTAACCTAGTAGGTTCGAGACTTGCTACCTCGGGTCTATTTAGGGATGCGCGTTATGATGATGATGATGTGGTACAATGTCGGGCCCAATATATTGAGATTTATTTTTACGTGCCTATAATATATGTTTTCAAATAGCATCCTGCATATGTTTACATGTTATGATTGTTATGTTTACATGTTATGATTGTTATGTTTACATGTTATGATTGTTATGTTTGCATGTTATGATTGTTATGTTTACATGTTATGATTGTTATGTTTGCATGTTATGATTGTTATATTTACATGTTATGTTGCTATGTTATATATGTTGCATGTTATGTTTGATTATGTCATATATGTACATGATATGTTGCTATGTTACCTATGTTGCATGTTATGTTTGATTATGCCATATATGTACATGATATGTTGCTATGATATATGGTTGCATGTTATGTTTGATTATGTCATATATGTACATGATATGTTGCTATGTTATATATGTTACATGTTATGTTTGCTTATGTTACTTATGCTACATGTTATGTTTGCTTACGTCATATATGTTACATGTTATGTTGCTTATATGTTATGAATGTTACATGCCATGCTTAATGTCGATGTATGGTTTTTGTGAGTAGGACAGGATCTTACTAAGCCTATGTGCTTATAGTTTATTTTTCCTTTGTACTTCAGATAAGGGTTAGGGGTGGATAAACTAAAGGGAGCAGCAGGAAGGGAAAAAGTGTGTGTGGTAGTGGCATGGTGGAGGGGATCTGTTATGTTCTTTATGTATGTTTTCCCTATGATGATGATGTTTATGGACTTGAACTAAGCACTAAGTACTTATGAAATAATGATGCATGCTCTATGTTAAGAAGAAGTATCTATAAAATGACGATGCATGTTTATGTTTAAAAGAAAAAAAATGTGTCTAAAGTCTTCCGCTGTAAGTAGTACGATGTATGTATGTACGATCGCGTCGTGCCGACCTTCCGCACCCTAGGAAAGGGCAGGCGTGACATACTACTCATTGGAAATGACATCCCTTCGCTATAGTCTATGAAGACGTGGTTGGGGATGTGCTTCTCAATGAAGAACTTAGGTGAAGCAGCCTGTTTTCTAGGCATCAAGATCTATAGAGATAGATCTAAGAGATTGCTTGGCCTAAGTCAGAGTATATATATTGACACGGTATTACTACGGTTTGCCATGTAGAATTCCAAGAAGGGACTTCTGTCGATGTCACATGGTGTGAGTCTTTCGAAGACTCAAAGTCCCTCTTCTAGAGAGGAGAGAAACTGCATGGATAAGATCCCTTATGTATCTGCCATAGGATATATCATGTACACCATGCTATATACTCGTCCTGATGTCTCGTATGCTTTGAGCATGATGAGAAGATACCAGTCAGATCCAGGTGAGCGTCACTGGATAGCAGTCAAGAATATTCTTAAGTACTTGAGAAGGACTAAAGAATATTTCTTGATATTTGGAGGCGATGAGGAGCTAGCTGTAAAGGGTTACAGCGATGCCAGCTTCCAAACTAACCAGGATGATTATAGATCACAGTCAGGGTTCGTGTTTTGCTTGACTGGTGGCGCTGTGAGCTGGAAGAGTTCGAAGCAGGACACAGTTGTTGATTCTACAATAGAGGCTGAGTATATCGCTGCATCTGAGGCAGCAAAGGAGGCAGTTTGGATCCACAAGTTCATTACTGAGCTTGAGGTGGTTCCTAGCATAGCAGATCCTATAGAGCTCTATTGTGACAACAATGGAGCGATTGCGCAGGCTAAGGAACCTCGCTCACACTAGCGGACCAAACACAAACTACGACACTTCAATCTCATTCGAGAGATTATCGATAGAGGAGATGTGAAGATTTACAGAGTACCCACAGAGGCTAACATCGTAGATCCCTTGACCAATGCTTTGGCATAGAAAAAGCACGATGGTCACACTAGGTCATTGGGTATTAGATACTACGGTGATTGGCACTAGTGCTAGTGGGAGATTGTTAATGAAAGCCCTAGAGTCAATCATGTGATGATTGTTGTATGGACTTTATTATATCATATTCCTATTTATAAAGGCATGGTTATTATATTTACTTGTATTGATGTCAAATAACTAAGTATAATAACATCCTTGAGTAGAAGGTTCTTATATATATCAATCGATTGGTTGAATCGATAATTAGATGATATAGAGAACACTACTCTTAATCATTCCTAGTTAAGTATTAACATTCAGGGACAATGTTAATGCGTAGAGACTAGCATGTAGGTCAACTCAATGACTTGATCTCACAAGTCATGGATATGAGATATCAAGTTGACATATATGTATGTATTGGAGAATATATACTGAATGACCCGCCATAAGAAAGTATCGTGGATCATTATATGAGTGTCATATACTTTCTCATGTGACTATTAGTATGACTATTAGTCCTTAGACCTGAAGTCACCATGGTTCCCTACATAAGGAGTTGCATACTTTGGCTTCGTCAAACGTCACCCGTAAATGGGTGGATTATAAAGGCGATTACTGGGTATGTAACAAATTATGCAAAGGGATGTGAGTGATGTAGATGGGATCTATCCCTCCTATATGACGGGAGTGGCATCGTTATTCTTGATAGAGTGAGAACACAAAGTGCATGGCCATGCCCAAATGAGTCAATATGAGATATTGAGCTCATTTGATTAGAGTGAGTCTACTTGGAGGTCAAGATATATATTGTACTAAGGATGACACGGTCTATGCCTCAATTGGTCAATCTAGATGTCAAGGATAGAGGGACATTGTCACATATTGTGAGAGTCACAATTAGTCGTCATAAAGGTGATGTTGGATCTCAATATTCTTGTAACTTGGGTAGCAATGATGTGTTGCTGGATACCGCTCATTGCTTATGTTCCTTAATCGGTTTAGGAGCATTGCCAATGTTACAAGAATCTATAGGGTCACACACAAAGGGCAATTAGATGGAGATTAGGTTCATATGATGAACCATGAGGATTAGGTTCATGGGATGAACCAAATTGGATTAAGAGTAATCCAAATTAGACTAATTGAGTTAGACTCAATTTGATTCAAGTGTTGAATGAGTGTAATTTAGATTTGATTCATTAAGTCAATTTAAATTAATGAATAGAGATTCATTAAATCAAATTGACTTGAATCAAGTGATTAGATTTGATCAACCATGGGAGATAATAGGTCAAGTTTGACTTGACTTGAGAGGGAAGATGAATGGTCAATTTTGACTTGACCAATTGTCATGTCATGGTGACTTGGCATGGGGACCGACCAATGATGATGTTCCACATCATCATGGACTTATCATGTGGTGCCACCTCATGAGGGAGACAAAGAGCCATTGGCTCTTGAAGTTACATGCATGCATGTAACCCCCCAAAACAAAGTGGTCGGCCACTTTTGTATTAGTGGGAGAAGTTATTGGAATTAACTTAATCTTCTTCTTCCTTGCTCCTCTCAAGCTCTCTCCCGCATCCTCTTCTTGCCAAGATTCCTCAAGGGTGCTAGCACACTCTAAGGTGTCTTCTCCACCATTTGTCTGTGTGGATACTTGTAGAGGAGTGTACACTTGACACTCTTCAATATCGGGCAAAACGTTTGAACAAGCGGGATAAGCGAAGGGCGTCGCTACGAGGGTAACGCTCTCATCATATAGATCTAAGGTAGATCTAGGTTTTAAACATGTACATGTAATTTTTATATATCTTCGCATGGATCCGTGGCCGGGCTTCTGAGATTTCCGCAATGTAAAAAGCGGTTTTTGCGGCTCGGATAGTCCTACACTCCCCGCAGCCAAACCCTAGTTGACTCACACCAGTCGACTGCCACATGGTACCAGTCAACTGATACACCTCAAACATGAGGTTTTAACCTCAAACATGAGGTTTAAACCAAGTATGGTGTCCCCATACTTGCTAGACCACCCGTAGCCTAGACCTAAGCTTCCTAGCCACCTCCATCAGCCTCGCACCTATCGAATCCCTCCAAGTCATCCATGACTTGTTCATCCATATGCTAGCCTTCAGATGCTTCCATTGGCTATGTCATGCTAACGGTGTCTACACCGCCAAGACTCCGCTTGGACTTTACGCCGCCAACCATTGGACTTATGCTGCCAAGACTTCACCCTTGGAATTTACGCCGGCAATTTCAAACCCCTTGGACATTCTAAATGTCAAGTACTCATGACTTGGACTTTCACTGCCAAGACTACACCCTTGGACTTTACTTGCCAACCCATGTTGGACTTTCCATGCCAAGACCCATGCTTGGACTTTTCCTTGCCAAGAATCATGCTTGGACTTTACATGCCAAGTACTCAAGACTTAGACTTTCCATGACATGGTCAACTCCAGTCAACCATCAAAATCCCCCTCGAGTCAAACTTGAGTCCGGTCAATCATGACCTGGGTCGATTGCACCAATAATCTCCCCAAAATATTATCAGACATCAATGTCAAACCTTCATGTCAAACATCAAAACATCGCTCGAGTCAAACTCGATTCCGGTCAATCGTGACCTGGGCTGATTGCACCAACATGTTAGACCCATGTTTAGCTACATTTAGGTTCCCTAACTGATTCTAATCCTAGGATATGCTTTGAAGAGCTTTGGAAGGGTGGAAATTCATTAAAAATGGATTAGGAAAATTGTTTAGGGTGTGTATCGAATTAAGGGAGGTGAAAGTTCAATGTTGAATCTTTTCCCTTAATTTTGATTGTTTAGTATTCCTATTGGCTTAGGGACTCTCCAAGGACATTGTTGGTGCAATGGTCAAGGAGGAGCAAGCCTTTAGGGGGAGGTTATCCATCTTGGGATGATGGATGTGTTTTTGGACCAAGGGGGATATTGTAAAATCTCATTGGGATGTGAGACATTGACACCCTTGGGGAGGACCTTTTTGATGTATGTCAAAAAGGGAGAGAAGTTACCAATTGGAGTTAGTTGGAATTCTCAAAGGTGAGAATTGCCAATTGGGGATAATTGGTAGACTTGAATTAGGTCACCTAACTCAAAGGTGTTTGGGGTTTTATCAAACAATAAAAAGCCGGAGATTGTTGGTGCAATTAGCTCAGGTCATGATTGATCGGGCTCGAGTTTGACTCGAGCAGTATTTTGATGTTAGACAAAACATATGATATGTGATTGTCATGGGAAGTCCAAGTGTGTAGCCTTGGCGGTGAAAGTCCAAGCATGGGGCTTGGCATTGGAAGTCCAACATGGAGTTGGCAAGGGAAGACCAAGTGTATAGCCTTGGTCACATAAGTCCGAGTGTGTAGCCTTGGTGGTGAAAGTTCAACATGGGTTGGCATTGGCAATGGGAAGTCCAAGTGTGTAGCCTTAGCTGTGAAAGTCCAAGTTATAGATACTTTGCATTTGTGAAGTCCAAGGGGTGGTTTGGCGGCGTAAGGCCATGCGGTTGTCTTGGGAGCGTAAGTCCATATGTACCTTAGCAGTGTAGACACCGAGATCATTACAATAGTTGAAGGAAGCACCTGGAGGCTAGCGTATAGATGAACAAGTCATGGATGGCTTGAAGGGATCCGCGCATGGATGAACAAGTCATGGACGACTTGGAGGCATCAGATAGGCATGAAGCTAGTAGAGGTGGCAAGAAGACTTAGGTCTAGGCTAAGGGTGTGTCGAATGCTCAAACATGGTTTTTGAGGTTTTACCCGACGGTCGGATGCTCAAACAACTTGTGTTTGAGGTTTTACTCGTGATATGTCCCGATGGGTGGCCGATTGGCATTCAATGTGGTTGTGATGCTTGGCAATGATCGATTGCGCCAACCGCCGTGAAGGAGTAGTCGCCGCTGTTGGTCGTGAAGTACGTAACGCCGATAGTCGATTGATCAGTCGGCTACGAGGTTGGCAGTCGACTAATGGTAACTTTCAGTCGACTGCTAATGTATCCGTTGGTTGGAATGCCAACGTGGATTAGGTTGTTGTCTCACAACGGCTACAGGAGCAGTCGACTGGGGGCTTATGACAGTCGACTGCTAGGCACGAAATCAACCCGAGACAAGCTTAAAAGGAGGAACTTGGGGAGGATTTCTACAGTGATTTTTGGGGAGATTTTGGAGGGGAATTGCTGCTGCATTCCAGACCTTCAAGAGCAAACCAAAGGAAGCTACAAGCAAAGAGTTCAAAGCAATTGTTGTAAAGTGTTCTTTACTTGTTTTGTTTATTGTCTTGTATTCGCTTGTATTTCATTGTATTACTTTTATAATCATTGTACGAGGTTTCTCCACCTCCGACGTATTGTCGAGAATGAGATTTAGTAGTGGTGTGTTCATCACTCGAGCTCATTGAGCTCATACCATGGAGTAGGAACCCTAAGGTTCTGAACCACGTATATTGGTTGTGTTCTTGTGTTTGTGAATTTGTCTCTTGTATTCGTATTTGTTATTTGTATTTCCTCTGCGTATTAATGAGTATTGTAGAGACGAACGATTTCCATCGAACACGTCGAAAGGCTATTCAATCCCCCTTCTAGCCGGACCACGATCCTCCAACAGACTCGAGATTTTCCGAGTGTTGCTGACCTTCAGCACAACTTAAACAATTCCTGCACACTTAGTTCAGCTCATTAGATAACAATAAGAACTTAACTTTAAACCTTTGCTATAATCAAAACCCAAATTCGATTATCTGGTGCCCCTGCACCAATACGAACTACATGAACAATCTAAATTGGCCCGGGTTGAGAGAGGTGTTGCTTTGATTGTAGGTTAGAGAAGAAAGGGGAAGAGCAAGCCACCTCCCAAAGAAGAAGAGTTCGATTCTGAGGGCGAATACAAGTCGAAATCGAATGAAGAAATGGAGGTTGAACTAGTCAGCCTAGTTCGGAGAATGATTAAAAAGGGAAGGAAGCAATCGAAGAACAAGAAACCCCCACAGAACTACATGTGCTATGAGTGCAACAAGAAGGGGCACTTCAAGTAGATTGTCCAAAAATGAAGCTAAGACAAAAGAAACTGAAGAAGGCATTTCAAGCAAGTTAGGATGACAAAGAAGAAAATCAAGGTGACGGCTTAGCATTCCTGGCAAGACCAGTAGAGTCCGAGTCTGAGTCTGAAGCTAACGACGAATACGAATCCAACTCCGACTCCAACTCCGAGGATGAATTCGAGTCAAGACTCAAAGTCGGCTCAAAGAAGAAGATAAAGGTAAGTCATTTTTTAATTGGTAATCTATATCATGCAATTAAGTTATTAGATAAGAAGTTAGCTAAGTCCGAGTCTAGGGTCGAGTCCTTGCTTGAGGAGGTTAAACTCCTTAAGCATGAGACCACTCTAACCTCTTCGATTAGTCAAGTTCAAGAGGGAAACTCAACTCAAGTCAAGAAACCTGAGGAAGAGAATTCTCTCTTGAATGGGCAAGTTCAGGAGCACGAGGCTAGGTTGGAAAGGTTCACGTTGGGATCCAAGAATCCTAATCGACTCCTTGGAAATCAAAGAGTCGTCTACAACAAAGCCAGACTCGGGTTTAGGACAAATACTATGAACAAGTCTTACATGTCAATTGTCAATCCTAGTAATCAAAGAGTCCAGGCATGGGTCTCTAAAATCTTGTTGAATTCATAATTAGATACAACCAAGTATTGGATTCCCCAGGATCAAGTCCACTATGTGGATAGACCATATCGGTTCAATGGTCTAGGGGGAGCTAGTACTAAAATTGTATATATGATTTCTTAGTATCACATTATATGCTTAGTTCTTCTTTTAATTTTTAGAATGGTTAGATAGGATAAATGGTTAGTCAACCTTAATAACATAGTATCAGGACGTGGTGAGATGATAGTACGTTAGGGAAACGAGGACTTGTGTAACCAAGTTAGATAAGGCGTATCTAGCTTGGTGCACTCGACTAAGTTGAACTACCTGAAGCTACCTCGCCGTATCCTAAACTAGTTAGACCAGGAAGTGACCCTAAGTGACTTAAGTGAATATTTTCTTGAAATTGGCTTTGTCTAACGAAGTGATTATTGTTCTAATCAAAGAAGACCCCTGTGTCTCGCCACGACCTAGAAGTCATTTTCTCAAAAATTTTACTTAACGATCTAAAGGTTAAATCTGAATCTAACATAAGGTTGATTAATTTTTGAATCACTAAAGTTTAACAAAGTAAAAATTGGAATCATCTCACAAAAACATATAAGGTGAACATGCCTTAAGACACATAGAACGGGTGAGATGCTAAGGACAATTAAAAGATTAGAATAACATATTCTTGAAATGTTTTCAAGGTCTATAAAAATATTTACTTTCTTGTTATTCCTTATGAAGGTTTGGTTTCATTGATCCGTGAGGGGAAACTTCGCTTCCCACTTCACCTCGGTTGTTTGTTCATGGCGATCCCATTGATGTCCCCGGATTAAAAAAAATTAATCCTAGACAAAAGGGATTGCTCAAACAACCAAGTCATCGTCGTGCTATTCGTTTAAAGAGGTCACTTGAACAAACTCGTTGTTCAAGCGACCAACCTCTATTCTACGAGTAGCCACGGAATAGACGATGTACAGATCGCCGACTTTTGTATTTATGTTCGGGATCCAAGTATTATTTAGCCACAAACAGAATATATCATGCTCATAATTGAAAAAACAAATACAAGCAAGTAACAAAAGAGAATAGAGAATAGATATACCTCTCGATCTTCTAATGTATGACCTTCCTCCTTTTGGACGTCGTGTGGGCGACGATCTACCAAAAGTTGAAGCTCCTAGATCGCCAATCTTCCTTCCTTGCTCGTTTTGAGCAAGAGGAAGAATAGAAACAAAGCTCTATTCCTTCTTTCAACCAACCAATAACCTCCAAGGATGGAGCTTTGCCACCGGCCAAGAAGGAAGAAGAGATTAAGGGTTGCCGGCCAAAAGCTTCAAGGGAGGACCCTAAAACTTTGTTCCACCGGCCAAGGAGAAGGACAAGAGGGAGTTTGGATGCCGGCCAAGGGATGGAAGAGCTTCAAGGGGCGCCAGCAGCTTGAAGAAGAAGAAGAAGTCAAGGAAAACTTTCCTTATTAGGTGCCGCCCAAGCCTAAACCCTAGCTCCTCTTCTTGCCGCCAACTCCAAAACCCTAGATCCTCTTGATTAATTCTCCACGCCAACCCCTTGTGATCCTTTTATAGAGTTAGGGATAAGCTTCCTTTTAATCTCCACCATTGGTTCTAGGGATTTAATCTCAACCGTCGGATCTAGAGTTTTAATCTCAACCGTCAGATCTAGAGATTTAATCTCTACCTTTGGATCTAGAGTTTTGTTTCTATCCATTGGATCTAAGCTTCATGAGGTGTTAATAGGCTACATTAGGGACCATGAGGAGGAGTTGGATCTTGACCACCCATGGATCAAGCCCACATAAAGTCTGATCAATTAATGATAATCCAATCCACTAAAGGATTATCATTGATCTACCTCACCAACCCCGATAAGATAATATGGACTCCATATATTATATGTACATTTTCTCCCCGTATTTAAGATCTCGAATGTCTGTCAATTAATTAATTTACTGACCATTAATTAATCAACATCTAACTCCATGAGTAGTACCACTCAACCTTTTCATCATGCCCGACCAAGTCCACCTGCGGATGTTCCAAGACCTCGAAGCTTGCTTAAATCCATAAATGGACCGATTAAGCTTACATACAAGATGCCCTTTGCCCTTAGCAATGAATCCCTCTGGTTGCTTCATATAGATGTCTTCCTCAAGACTTCCATTCAAGAAAGCTATCTTGACATCCATCTGCCACACCTCATAATCCATATGAGCTGCTATGCATAAGAGAATCCGGATAGACTTAAGCATGGCTATCGACGAAAAGGTCTCCTCATAATCGATACCCTCTTTCTGAGTATACCCCTTCACAACAAGCCTTGCTTCGAAGGTCTCAACCTTCCCATCTATTCCTCTCTTTCTTTTGTAGAATCACTTGCATCCAATGGTTTTTACACCATCGGGTGGTTCCACTAGCTCCCAGACCTGATTTGAATCCATAGATTCAATCTCAGTATTCATTGCACTTTGCCAAGATGCTGCATCTATATCTTGGATTGCCTCGTCATATGTCCAGGGATCAGGTTCATGTTCGCTAGGGACCAAATCAGAAGATTCTCCCAAGAACATGAATCTATCAGGCTATCTAACAACCCTCCCACTACGACGAGGTATCTCTTATGTATCCTCTGTGACACGTGGTGTAGTGACTTGTGGTATATCCTCTTGTACCGGTGGTACTAAAGAAGTGACTTCCCCTTTTAATTCCTCTAGAACAATTTTACTCTTGGGCTTGTGGCCTATCACATAGTCTTCCTCTAGAAATCTAGCGTTCGTGCTAACGATCACCCTCTGATCTCTAGGACTATAAAATAGACAACCCTTCGTTCCTCTAGGATAGCCAACGAACATGCATACTTCTGAACGAGGTTCCAACTTACCAGCATCTGCCTTTAGCACATGTGCTGGACTCCCCCATATCCGAATATGTCTTAGACTAGGCTTTCACCCAGTCCATAATTCTGTGGGAGTAGAAGGCACTGATTTAGATGGAACTAAGTTCAGAATGTAAACTGTCGTATCTAGAGCATATCCCCAGAACGAATCTGGCAACTCAGAATAACTCATCATCGATCTAACCATCTCCATAAGAGTCATATTCCTTCGCTCTGCTACACCATTCTGCTGGGGTGTGCCAGGTGTAGTCAATTGGGATTGAATCCAAGCCTCTGATAGGTAATTCCTAAACTCTCCCAAAAGGTACTCGCCACCATGATCAAATCGTAGTGTCTTGATACTTTTACCTTGATGTTTCTCCATATCAGCCTTGAATTCTTTGAACTTGTCAAAGCATTCAGACTTGCGGCGCATCAAGTAAATGTATCCATATCTCGAGTAATCATCTATAAAAGAGACGAAATACTCGAAACCACCTCTAGCCTGGATAGACATAGGACCACACAAATCAAAATGAACCAATTCTAACACATCTTTGGCTCTATACCCCTTGGCCTTAAAAGGCCTCTTGGTCATTTTACCCTCCAAGCAAGATTCACAGGTTGGGAAATCCTCCACCACTAATGAACCCAAAGGTCCATCAGCTATCAACCTTTGAATTCTGCTTAGGTTAATATGACCAAGCCTAAGATGCCAAAGATATATTTGGTTCATCTTCGAAGGTTCTTTTCTCTTATTGGAATTAAAAGATGAGTTATTAATTTCAATTTGCATCGTGGGAGCTTTTGGTTCAAGTGTGTACAAATTTCCTATCAATGTACCAGAACAGATAATGTCCCTATTCCTTTTTATAACAACTCTATCATTAAAAGGAACAGAATATCCATCCATAAACAATTTAGAAACCGAAATTAAATTCTTTATAAATAAAGGTACATAAAGGAAATTTTCCACAACCAAAGTTTTATTCCTATCATAAGATAAATAATCATCTTCCACTGCAATAGCCGCCACCTTCGTGGCATTGCCCAAGTAAACGGTAATCTCCCCTTAGCTAGTTGTTGGGTTTCCTGGAACCCCTGCAAAGTATTGCAGACATGATCAGCGACTCCCGTACCTTCACTCCAGGTGCCGGTAGATAACACCGCTAACCATGTTTCAATGACTAGACCAAAGGATATACCTTTGTTCTGCTTTGGATTGGGACAGTCCTTCTTCGAATGTCCATCCTGCTTTCAAGTGAAGTACTTGCCTTTCGGCTTCTTCACTCCCCTTTGTGATCCACCTTTTCTCCACCTTGTTTCTTCTTCTTCTTGCCTTTCGGCTTAGAAGTAGAAACCTTCTGAGCAACCATGGCCTGAGCCTGAGCAAGCCTTTCTGTCGACTGTAGAATGATATTGACCTGGGTTTCCCCATCGATCTCAGCTCCAAGGACTTCCAGCTCATTCGCAGGCTTAGGAGGACACTCTTCGAAGAGTACATACTTGTACTCCTTAGCAGATAAGACAATATCTAGATTCTTTTCCAATCAACATTATTTGGGTACAGTAAATTTATTTTCCTTTAGTATCATAGCAAGTGGACTGAAATTCATTTTTGAAAATCTTAAGAATCACATAGATCATTACTGTAGATTTCAAAAAATTATTGATTCCTCAAACAATAAAATTTTAAAATCAACCAACACCTCAAAACACCGAGAATATCGTATGCCACGATAGTGTGGACGTATACAAATTCTACATTTGTAAGAGGAGGTTTTACCCATTAATTTTACTATCTTGTCAACCTAACTTTTTGACAAGTAAAATTAATAGTTGGTTTCTCTTCGGCCCTACAAATAAAAGCAGTGACTCCGATGGGGAGGATACTTATATTTGTATCTAAGTGTTCACCATTACTCGGTACTAAGATAATTATCTCGGGTTATGAGCCTTATGATGGGCAAGTACACACGCTCCTTAATAATTTCCTATAACCATATTCGACCTTGTGATCCACAAACAAACCCATCCGATGGGGAGGAAGGCACTCAGAGCCGACGCGCAAGTTTGTTTGCATCACTTGTCAAATCGTAATGGAGGCCATGGGAATTTATAAAAATATCCCTCTCCCACTTAGTAATTTGAAATTGAGGAATTTTCCTAGCCTACGACATGCATATCAAACAAAAAGTAATAAATATGAAAAATAAATTATTTTCCAACTATTATGGCTTTTGTCTTCAATATGTCTCCCGTCGCATTGCCTTCTCGTCTGCTCCTCCTACGCCATGTACGAGCCATCCAGAGATTCGAGCCGAGACTAAAATCTATTTTAATTTACATCCATCGATCCTATACTCCACGAGGGAGTGTACATGAAATCTAGATCGAAAGTAAACTAAAATAAAAAGAGTGGCTAAACAATATCGTATCTAATTTAAAAAAATTAAATACTAGCCTCGTCAACCCCGAGGATTCAAAAAAATATACACATACAATCACATACACACATATGACCACAATAGTCGGATCTTATGCCTGTAACCAAAGAGTTAACCTACTCATATACTACTATTATCCGACACATATAATATATGAAAAGTGCATAAAAATTAACCGAATCCTAAACACACAAAATCGGAAACCTTGGCTCTGATACCAATTGAAGGTTTGGTTTCATTGATCCGTGAGGGGAAACTTCGCTTCCCACTTCACCTCGGTTGTTTATTCATGGCGATCCCATCGATGTCCCCGGATTAAAAAAAAAATTAATCTTAGACAAAAGAGATTGCTCAAACAACCAAGTCATCGTTGTGTTATTCGTTTAGAGAGGTCACTTGAACAAACTCGTTGTTCAAGCGACCAACCTCTATTCTACGAGTAGCCGCGGAATAGACGATGTACGGATCACCGACTTTTGTATTTATGTTCAGGATCCAAGTATTATTTAGCCACAAACAGAATATATCATGCTCATAATTGAAAAAACAAATACAAGCAAGTAACAAAAGAGAATAGAGAATAGATATACCTCTCGATCTTCTAATGTATGACCTTCCTCCTTTCGGACGTCGTGTGGGCGACGATCTACCAAAAGTTGAAGCTCCTAGATCGCCAATCTTCCATCCTTGCTCATTCTGAGCAAAAGGAAGAATAGAAACAAAGCTCTATTCCTTCTTTCAACCAACCAACGACCTCCAAGGATGGAGCTTTGCTGCCGGCCAAGAAGGAAGAAGAGATTAAGGGTTGCCGGCCAAAAGCTTCAAGGGAGGACCCTAAACCTTTGTTCCACCGGCCAAGGAGAAGGACAAGAGGGAGTTTGGACACCGGCCAAGGGCTGGAAGAGCTTCAAGGGGCGCCGGCAGCTTGAGGAAGAAGGAGAAGTCAAGGAAAACTTTCCTTATTAGGTGTCGCCCAAGCCCAAACCCTAGCTCCTCTTCTTGCTGCCAACTCCAAAACCCTAGCTCCTCTTGATTAATTCTCCACGCCAAACCCTTGTTCTCCTTTTATAGAGTTAGGGATAAGCCTCCTTTTAATCTCCACCATTGGTTCTAGGGATTTAATCTCAACCGTCGGATCTAGAGTTTTAATCTCAACCGTCAGATCTAGAGATTTGATCTCTACCTTTGGATCTAGAGTTTTGTTTCTATCCATTGGATCTAAGCTTCATGAGGTGTTAATAGGCTACATTAGGGACCATGAGGAGGAGTTGGATCTTGGCCACCCATGGATCAAGCCCACATAAAGTCCGATCCATTAATGATAATCCAATCCACTAAAGGATTATCATTGATCTACCTCACCAACCCCCATAAGATAATATGGGCTCCATATATTATATGTACATTTTCTCCCCGTGTTTAAGATCTCGAATGTCCGTCGATTAATTAATTTACTGACCATTAATTAATCAACATCTAACTCCATGAGTAGTACCACTCAACCTTTTCATCATGCCGGACCAAGTCCACCTGCAGAGTTTACATGATGAACCTTGTGAGCTCCTCAAGGGCACATCATCATCCTAATATATAGGATATGATTTCCTCCTATAATCAACGACACACCATATAAATAATATCATTTCCCAACTTACCGAGCCTATCAATTTAATCTATAAATCTCGCCCATTGGTAAATCAAAGAAATGAATACTAAGTATATGTGCCCGTTATTATATCGGGATTAAGAGCATGTAAAAAATAATATCTGAGGTCCGATTCGATTATGTAGTCAGCAATAAATCGAATCACCTCTAAGTCGGTCCTGCTCAATACACACAAAGTGCACTAGTGTGATTCTATGGTCAAGACAAACCAATACCAAATCACACTACAATCATTCCGATGGTTTGTCCAAAGCCATCTCTGTTGTGAGCCTTTACTTATACTTTACAAGGAGCCGATAACATGATCTCCCGTGTGACACCACACACCATGTTATCTACAATGTAATGTATTAGACAATATGCATGACCATAAAAATATGCAAACAATGATCATGTAATTCTTATTTCAAAATAAAGATGTTCATACAAAAGATAGACTTTTCAGTATACATCCCAACACCTTAAATATCTTGAGTTACTCAATTTTTTGGCCAATACTAAAATTCTTAGGGCCAAGTTTAGCCCCCTAAACCTTCTAGATTCAATGTGATTGACTAAGGGGGAGAAACTAACTTTAAGGGTTATATTACAAACTCTTTAAGGTATTTTAAAAATGTACTTATGTTATAACTTCTAGGTATTTTGAAATCAAAATTAGGTTTTGAATAGTTTCAAAAACTTACTTTACCAAAACTAGTTATTATACACCTTCTCACAAAAATTAAACTAGTTTTACAATTGTTGGTGCAGAGGGATAAACCTCAAATCGATCCTACATTGTTAGTTACACCTAAGGTGCTATATAATATGTAGAATTTTAAATTAATAAACTTCAAAAGGGACACATGCTTGGACTCTTATACTTAATTTCGCTTTATGATTTTACAAGAACATCTTATGTATATAACATTTTACACCCCTCGAATTTTCGATATATGGCAAAAGGGGAAGAAGAGGGCAAAGTTAAGGGGGAGTAAAATTTTAAAATTTTAAATCAAAAACTTTTTCCTAAAGTTAACTTTAAGTGTCTTTTTCAAAACTCACCTAGGGTTAAGGGGGAGGTAGCCTTGAGGGGGAGGTTTTGAAAAAGAACTTAATCATGTTTACTACTTGTGTGCTAAATGTTTATTACCTTATTACTTCACTTTATGCTTAAATGCTCCTTAACTTTGAATCAGTTTGCCATAGATCAAAAAGGGAAAGATTGTTGGTGTAGGGGCACCAGATGATCGAACCTAGGTTTTGATTATCTCAAAGGTTCAAAGTTAAGCTCTTATTGTTATCTCATGAGCTATGTTGAGTGTGCAGGAAGTGTTTAAGCTAAGCCCAAGGTCAAGTGACACACGAAGAATCTCAAGTCGAGAAAACGTGGTGGTCAGGCGACACCAGGAGAACCTCCTCGGAGTCAAGGAACCTTGGTGGAGACCAGAAGCTAAGCGAAAAATCAGATGGACTGGAGGTAAGCACTGAGTAAAGAGTAATGGTGAGGTCGTGTCCTCCATACGGGGATGAACTTAGGCGGTGATCCGACTAAGACTTCCATTGGAAGGTCTAGGTCGAGATCGGACGATAAGTAACCGTCAAAATGTCCATTACTTGTTAGTTCGGTTCTAACTCTTTGCTGCAGGTGAGTGACCAAGCCAACAGTCGACTGAAGGCTATTGGCAGTTGACTACTCCTAGCATCAGTCGACTAATATTCAAACTAGTCAGCTAAAAAAAAGTCAAGATAAGCTCCACTTATCTTGGAGAGATGAGGCTCTTTGACCCAGATCCAGAACAAATTAGGGTTTGAAGGTCTATAAAAGAAGGGTCATTACACCTCTTTGTAGAATTAATTCATGCTCTCAAAGTGCTCCCACAACGCCGCTCCTTCAATGACAACTCTACGACACCATAATGCTGATGAGACGCCAAGATTCCATCTTCCAGTCGGTAGTTTAATTTAAATTGTCTATTTTTCTACTTGTATTCGAGCTTTCTACTATTCAAAGTTTTTATCGTAACGAGGTGAGGTAGGCTTGTTGCCTCATCCTCGAGCTTTTGTCTTTTCATTGTAATCGTTGTCTCCTAACTCCAATAAAGAGGAGACTTATAGTGGATTGCCCCTTCATACACGGTCTAGGATTGTGGGGCTTTGGAGTAGCATCTTTTTAGTTGTGAACCAAGTAAAAACAAAATTGTCTCTTTACTTCTTATTGTTTTACATTCCACTGTGCATCACTCGAGTTTTAGACGAACAAAAAGAAATTTTGTACGATTGCTATTCACCATCCCCCCTCTAGCAATTCTCTCAATCCAACAATTCACACTTGGACTTCTCTTTACCAAGTCTTCACACTTAGATTTTTTTGTCACTTAACACATTCATGGTAAGATCACAAATATTACCTAACTATAAATGATTATCCAAACATCAAAATACATAAATGTTTGGGGGCATTGTTGCACCAACACATAGGATTTAGAAAAAGGGTTGAAAATGAAAGGAATCTCAAAATCAACCAGATCCATAGTGATCATGGTAGAGAATTTGAGAATTTCAACTTTTCAAAATTTTACTTAGAATAAGAGTACAATCATGAGTTTTCTTTTCCTAGAACACCACAACAAATGGGGTGGTAGAAAGGAGAAATCGTGCCCTACAAGAGGCGGCTAGGATAATTCTCAATGTATATTCCTTACCTAGCTACTTGTGGGCGGAAGCGATTAACACTGCTTGCTATATCCAAAACCGTGTCTTAATCCATAGGTTTTTAGGAAAAACACTTTTTGAATTATGGAATGGCACAATTCCTATAATTACCTACTTTAAGATCCTTGGATGCAAAGTCTATATTTTAAACACCAAAGACAATCTAGGAAAATTTGAATCTAAGGTGGATGAAGAAATCCTAGTTGGATACTCATCCACTAGTAGAGGTTATAGAGTATACAACAAGAGGACTCAAAAGGTTGAGGAATCCTATAATGTTGAATTTGGTGAGTTTACTAGTAACTACCCTAGGAAATCCCTCATTGATAAGGATATCAATGATAAAGATCAAGACATTACCCAAAGCCTTCATGTTGGGATGTATACTGAAAAGTCTATTCTTTGTATGAACATCTTTATTTTTGAAATAAGAATCACATGATCATTGTTTGCATATTTATCGTTATGCATATTGTCTGATACATTACATTGTAGATAACATGGTATGTGGTGTCACACGGAAGATCATGTTATCAGTTCCTTGTAGAGTATAAGTAGAGGCTCACAACCGAGATGGTTTTGGACAAACCATTGGTATGGTTGTAGTGTAGTTTGGTATTGGTTTGTCTTGACCATAGAATTAACACTAGTACACTTTGTGTGTATTGAGCAGGACCAACTTAGAGATGATTCAATTTATTGCTGACTACATAATTGAATCAGACCTCAGATATTATGGTGTACATGCTCTTAATCCCGATATAATAACGGGCACATGTACTTAGTATTTATTTCTTTGATTTACCAATGGAAGAGATTTATAGATTAAATTGATAGGCTGGGTAAGTTGGGAAATGATATTATTTACATAGTGTGTCGTTGATTATAGGAGGAAACCGTGTCCTATGTATTAGGATGATGATGTCCCCTTGAGGATATAAGGATCATCATGTAAACCCTGCAGGTGGACTTGGTCTGGCATGATGATAAGGTTGAGTGGTACTACTCATGGAGTTAGATGTTGATTAATTAATTGTCAGTAAATTAATTAATTGACGGACATTCGAGATATTAAATACGGGGAGATATTTGTACAATTAATATATGGAGCCCATATTTATTTATGGGGGTTGGTGAGGTAGATTAATGATAATCCTCTAGTGGAATGGATTATCATTAATGGATCAGATTTTATATGGGTCGGATCCATTGGGTGGCCAAGATCCAACTCCTCATGGTCCCTATTGTAGCCTAATATTAAAACCCTCATGAATCCTATATCCAACGGACACGATTAAAAGAAGGCTTGGGAGAAATCTATAAATATGGGAGGCTTGTCTTGGGTGAAGACATTCTTTTGGAGATTTGGGTTTTTTTGGAGTTGGTGTGGGATAGGTTTGGGCGGCAAGAAGATTTGTCTTGCTTCCTAGGGCCGGCGGCTACAAGGAATTCTAGGGTTTAGCTCTTGCTCCTCCTTGGTCGGCAACACCTTCATTCACTCCTTCCCCTATAGCAAGCACCTCTCCTCCCTCTCTTTTGGCCGGCGGCAAAGCAAGGAAGAAGGGTTGTTTTCTTCTTTGGTTTTGGCCGGGTCATCTCTCCCTTTCCTTAGGGCCAACGGACACCAAAGATTGGTTCTTGGTGGTCGGCGCAAGTAAGGAGAAGAAGGGAGTGTGTGTCTTCCCTTTGTTCTGAGCGAGCAAGGAAGGGAAGCTAGAGATCTAGGAGGCTTCAACTCTTGGAGGATCGTTGCCCACACAACGTCCAAGAGGAGGATAGGTCATACAATAGAAGACCAAGAAGTAAACAAGAGGTATAATTCTTGTTTAAGTTTCTTTCTTGTTCTATGCAATTTGTAAGTAATTGTATGTGGCTAATTTACTTGGACCCCGAAAGATAAACACAAAAACCGGCGATCCGTACATCATCTATTCCGCGGCTAATCGAGGAAAAGTGTTAGGTTGCTTGAACAACAAGTTTGTTAAATAGACCACTCGAATCGAATAGCACGATGATGGATCAGTTGCTTGGGTAATCCGTCTTCGTCAAGGATTAATTTTTTTTAATTTGGGGACGTAGATAGGATCGCCTTACACGAGCGACCGAAGCGGGAATCAATTCCCCACACTTCAAAATCTAAACTTAGGGGGTAATGATAAAGGGGGAGGAAGAGGAGATTCCGATGATGAAAGGAGAAAGAATGATGATTATTAAAATCAATATGAGTCACCTCCTAGGACCTTTAGGATTCATCAAAATCATCCTCTAGACCAAGTAGTAGGAGAATTATCACAAGGAGCAAGTACTAGGTCCTTCTATAGAGCTCCTACTTGTCAAGTTGCCCTTATCTCCCAAATTGAGCCAAAATCAATTAATGATGTCTTGCTTGATCCGAATTAGATATTGGTAATGCAAGATGAGTTAGCTTAATTTGAGAGAAGTCAAGTATGAGAACTAGTTTCTAGGCCCAATGATAGCACTATTGTTACCAAAAGATGAGTCTTTAGGAACAAGTTGGATGACAAAGGTAAGATCTGTTGGATCGAGCGGATCGCTAGAGGGGGGTGAATAGCGATAAAAACTTTTCGTACGAATTCGTTGAGTAGACAATTAAACGCAGTGGAAAATAAATGATAAATAAAAGAGACAAGTGGATTTTTTTACTTGGTTCGTAGCCTTTGGCTACTACTTTAAGGCCCTAGTGGTCCTTGACCACGCATGGAGGGCAAAGCACTAAAGAACTCCTCCTCGTTGGAGGTAGGAGTTAATTGAATACAAGAAAACACCAAAAGCTTGAGGTAGAGGGACACTCCCCCTCTCCTCGTTACGATAAAAACTCCGAAACAATAATAAAAAGAGATAAACTGAATTGAAGCTTATACCGACGGAACAAAAATATAAACAATTAAACCTAGTGCGTCGAAGAAGTAGCACTTCGTTGTCGGAGAGTTGTCGCGTTGTGAAGGCTTTTGGAAGCTTAGAATTGATGAGAAACCCCTAGGAGAGGCCCTCCTTTTATAGCCTTTGAGCCCCTTCTCGAGAGGAACTTCAGCCAATGAGGTTTGAGCATCAATCCCCTTGAAATGAGGTGATAAGCCTTGACTCCTCGAAGCTGATCCTTGACCATCACCGATCGATGGTCATCATCGATCGATGGCAAGATCGAATGTCAATAGAGATAGTCGATCGATGGGCGCAATGAGTCCTCCAAGTTGGCTGATCGATGCTAGCTGCAAGGCAAAGTTAGCTTAACAAAAATATTATTTCGACGACCGCCGACAGTCCGATCTCGACCTAGACCATCTATAGGATGTTTTTGGTCGGATCTACGCTTAAGATCATCCCCATAAGGAGGACACGACCTCTCTTACTCTCACACACATGAGCTTTACCTCGATACTTACTGTGTCACTTTCGCTTCCGGCCTTCCACTCGATTCCTTCGGCTTCCTCCAAAATCACTCGAGTATCGCCTGACCACCGCGGCTTCCTCCGGGTGTCGCTAGCCTTCATCTCCAGCGTTGGCACTTTTTTGCACACTTGATTTAGCTCGTGAAATAATAATATGAGCTTAACTTTCATCATTTGCTATAATCAAAACTCAGGTTCGACTTAGGTGCCTACTGCCCCAACAATCTCCCCCTTTTTGATCTATGGCAAACCCACATACAAAGTTAAGAAGATAATATGCATGAAGAATTAAAATATGCATGAGACACAAGAATAATAAAGATTAGTAGGAGTAGTAAGGATTTTCTTCAAGTACTCCCCCTTGAGGAACCCTCCCCCTTGACCAAGGGTGAGTCTTGAAAGAAGACCTTAATCCTCCCCCTTGATGGTTGCTATTTAGGAAGAGTTTAAGTAATTAACATTACTTAAAGTTGGCCTTAGTAACATGTTTAAGTTAAGAGGACTTCTTAACTCGGCCCTTTCTCCCCCTTTCTTAAGTAAAGCATTAAAAATAATGTTTGGCCATAGTATTAAAAATAAATTTAAGTTAAGAATTCTCTTAACTTGGCCTTTGTTAACTCAAACAAGTTAGGATGCACAAATTAAACTTAAGTAAATTTTAAAAAAAAACTTAAAGTTAAGTAAACATTTACTTAACTTCTGGCCATGTGAATAAGTATGAAGTGAGTTAAGTTATCAAAAAAAAATTTAATTCCTTAACTTTAGCCTTTTTAAAATAAAAATTGATTCCTTAACTTTGGCCTTTTTCTCCCCCTTTTTTCATTTATCGAAAAGAGAGGGGGTGTTTTGAAAAACACATAGGTTTTACATTTAAAGTCCAAGCATGTTCCATATTATTTTAAAAATAATATACTGAAAATAAGCTCATCTATAAAATGTTCGACTCTTATTTGACTTGATTGATATGAAAGATCAACAAGTCCTGGTTAGAATCGGTTAATATATATGATTATACTCCGTGGTTCATGGTGATGCACTATCTCTACATCTGGAACCAGGAGTAAGGTCCTAACATCTCACACTCATCTACGTGGCTAAGTACACAAACACATTAGTCCTATGTGTTGTGTGATGTATTGGCTCCTTAAATCTATAGGTGCATGATATCTAAGGTATGTCCTATGCTAGTTCCATGAAAATAAAAAGTAAGAAATAGTAATAAGAAAATAGAATTTGTAAGTTTTTATTCTACTACGCACATGCCTAATTTTTGTCTTAATAGACTAAATTCGTCTTCGAGTAGGGGTTTAGTAAATAGGTCTGCTAAGTTGGACTTCGATTCGACGTATTCGAGTTGTATGGCTCTGTTGGCCACATGTTCTCGAATGAAATGATGTTTGACCTCTATATGTTTGGTCCTAGAATGACATATCGGATTCTTAGTTATGTTAATTGAGCTAATGTTATCTATGTGGAGTTTAGTGTTCGTAAAGTCTAACTTAAAGTCTCGGAGAGTGTGCTTCATACAAAGAAGCTGAGTGACACACTCACCCATCATGATGTATTCGGCTTCGGTGGTAGATAAAGTAACACAATGTTGCTTCCTACTGCACCAACTCACTAGACTCGAGTCGAGAAGTTGACAACAATCACTCGTACTCTTTCTATCGAGCTTACTACCGGCATAGTCCGAGTCGGAGTAGTCGGTTAGTTCGAACTCGGTAGATCTAGGGTACCAAATACCGACATTAAGTATACCCTTTAGATATCTAAGGATACGCTTGACTAGAGTTAGGTGAGACTCTTTGGCACAGGTTTGGAACCTTGCGCATATACTTACTGCAAATAAGATATCAGGTCAGCTCATAGTTAAGTAAAGGAGACTCCCTATTACGCTCCTATAGTATTTTAAATCAATTGAATTTCCGATTACATCTTCTTCTATATTTACATTCGTTGCCACTAGGGTATTAATAATTTTAGCGTCCTGCATTCCAAAGTGTTTAATTAATTCCTTAGTATATTTGCGTTGATGTAGGTATATTCCATCTTTAGTTTGTTTAATTTGTAGACCTAAGAAGAAACTCAACTCACCTACTAAATTCATTTCAAATTCACTTTCCATAAGTGAAATGAATTCATTTAGTAGGATCAAGTTGGTGGTTCCAAAGATGATATCATCTACGTAGATTTGGGCTATGAATATGTCTTTACCTATGGTGTTTATGAAAAGGGTTGGGTCAACTACACCTTGGTTAAATCTTTTGGACTTAAGATAAATCGAAAGCCTCTCGTACCAAGCTCGAGGAGCTTGTTTGAGTCCATAGAGAGATTTCTTTAACCTAAGGACATGGTTGGGTTTATCTAGGCTTTCGTAACTGAGGGTTTGACTAACATAAACCTCCTATTTAATATATCCATTCAAGAATGATGACTTCACATCCATTTGAAACAACCTAAATCCTCGATGTGCAGCATATGCTAATAACATTCGAATGAACTCTAATCTAGCTACTGGGGCATAGGTCTCATCGTAATCTAAACCTTCGACTTGACTAAACCCTTTAGTGACTAATCTAGCTTTATTTCTAACTACTTCACCTTTATCATCAAGTTTATTTCTAAACACCCACCTTGTTCCAATGATTATTTTATCTTTAGGTGGTGGTACTAATTCCCATACTTCGTTCCTAGTGAATTGAGCCAGCTCTTCTTGCATTGCAATAATCCAATCGGGATCAAGAAGGGCTTGGTCAATAGTTTTGGGTTCAATTTTGGAAATCAAGGAGATTTGACTAAGGTTTCTGTATGAGTCTCTAGTTCAAACTCCTAGGCTTGGATCACCTATCACTTGGTCAATAGGATGATTCATTTGAGTCCTAGTATGATTTGGGTTTGAGTCATCTACCACTTGGTCAATAGGATGACTCATTTGAGTCCTAGTTTGGTTTGGGTTTGAGTCATCTACCACTTGGTCGATAGAATGACTTGGTTGACTTAGGTTAAGATTAATACTAGACTTGATCTCCGGATCGGAGTTGAGTCTGGTATGAATCGGTTCACTAACTGGGGTTGCCGGGGGTTTTGTAGGTTCATGTCCTTCATCAAACACTACATTGATAGTCTCCTCGACTCTAAGGGTGTCATGGTTATATACTCTATAAGCTCTACTTGTAGTCGAGTATCCTAGAAAGATTTTGATCGAGGTTTTGGATGTAAATTTCCCTAGGTAATCCTTAGTGTTTAGGATATGTACCTTACACCCAAATACCCTAAAGTACTTGATGTTAGGTATTTTATCGTGATATATCTTGGATGAGATCTTAAGGTGCCTCTTTACCATAAGGATCCTATTTTGGACATAGCATGTCATACTCACGGCTTCTGCCCAAAACCTAACGAGTAGGTTATATTCGTTTAACATTGTCCTAGCAGCTTCTTGTAGGGTTCTATTTTTACGTTCTACTAGGTCATTCTGTTGTGGGGTTCTAGGGCAAGAGAACTCATGGTGGTATCCATTTAGGTTACAAAATTTTGTAAACCTGTGGTTCTCGAATTCACCACCATGATCACTCCTAAGTCTTTTGATTTTAAGGTTTTGTTGATTTTCTATCAGTTTAAATAGGTGGATTAATTGATCTAGGGTATCACTTTTGTGTTTGATGAACCTAACCCAAGTAAATCTAGAATAGTCATCAATTATGACTAAGCAGAATTTACTCCCATTAAGTGACTTAGGTCTGTGTGAATCAAATAGATCCATGTGTAGGAGCTCAAGAACACTTTTGGTTCATTCTTGATTAGTTAGTTGATGTTGTGTCCTAGATTGTTTACCTTGTTGACAAGCATTACATATTTTATTATCCAAGTTATTGAGGTTAGGCAAACCTCTGACTAAGTCACTCTGACTCATCTTGTGGATGAGTCTTGGGTGTGAGTGACTGAGTCATCGGTGCCACAACCATGATTCCTCTTGTCGTGTCATAAGACACTTGGTTGAGGAGTTAGTTAAATTAATAGTATAAATATTGTTATTTGTGGTTCCCTTAAGGATTGTTTTAGAAGTTTCATTTGTATTAATTACGCATTCATTTTCTAGAAATATGATCTTATAGTTATTATCACACAATTGGCTTACACTAAGTAAATTATATTGAAAATTTTCTACCAATAAAATATTTTGAATGATAAAGTTAGAGTTGAGCTCAATATCACCTGATCCGATTATTTTGAGCTTGTCGTTGTTTCCGAAGGCTACCGATCCTTGTCGTTTGAATCGAAGCTTCGAAAACTTGAGTTGATCCCCGGTCATGTGTCGGGAGCAACCACTGTCCAACATCCATTGATCCTACACGTAAGGTAGTTAGATCGGATATTGGATTTATTAAAGATTGGTTGATGATTATTAACCTAAATCATCTCACCCATGTCTACATGATCAAACATGTTAACCCTATATGTTCTTGTGAGATGACTTTCAATTTTACTTGATTTAGATTTAATGATTTGAACACTTGTCAACCTTGCGTTAGATTCGGATTTGACCTTAGGCTCATCAAGTCATCTTTTCAAGATCATGGCTTCCAGGTCGTGGCAAGGCACAGAGGCCTTCTTTGATCGGAAAAATGACCACTTCCTTAGATAAAGCCATTTTCAAGAAAATAGAGACTTGACTTACATAAGACCACTTCCTGGTCTAACTAGTCTAGGATACGGCGAGGTAGCTTTAGCTAGTTCCGCTCGGTCAACTGCACCGAACTAGATATGCCTTATCTAGCCCGAATACACAAGACTCCTCTTTCCTAGCGTACTATCATCTCGCCACATCCTGGTACTATGTTACCAAGTATTGACGAGTTATAGTCCTATCTAACCATTCTAAAAAGGAAAAATAAATAACTAACCTAAGCATGCAATTTCTAAGTTAAAACACAAACAAATTTTGTACTGGCTCTCCCTGGACCGTTGAATCGGTTTGGTCTCTCCACATAATGGATTTGGTCCTTGGGAACCTAATACTAGTTCGACCCTTAGTTTGAAATCAAAGCGGTCTTTGGGACCCATGCTTGGACACATTTTTTATGTCGACTTACAATCGACATATACGACTTGTTGGTCGTATTTGAGCTAAACCCTAGTCCGGCCTTGTTGTACACGGCCCTTTGCGATCCAAGTAGGAGGTCAAGCCCTTTGGATCCCAAAGTAAACCTTTCCAACGTGTTCCTAAGATCTTCGACTTGACTCTTCAAGAGTGAGTTCTCAACTTCGAGCTTTTTAACCCGAGTTGAGTCCTCCTCTCGAACTCAACTAGTCAAAGAGGTTAGGGAGACCTCGTGTTTGAGGAGTTTAAATTCCTCAACCAGGGTCTCGACCTTGGACTTGGACTTAGCTAATTTCCTAGTTAAAAATTTAATTGCACTATAAAGCGTACTAATAAGGGATTGACTTACCTTGAGTGTATCTTTTGAACCGGATGTGTATCCATGGCTTGTCTTGAATAGTGCTTCACAGTCTGATTCGTCTTCGGTTTTAGATTCGTGTTTCGATTCTGACTCTGTCTCCGATTCAACCGGTTTAGCCATGAGGATGCGATCATCGTCTTCTTTCTCGGACACTTTTTCCCACATAGCGTTGGGTGCCTTTTTGTGTTTCAGTGCTTTGCTCTTGAGCTTCGGACATTCGGACTTGATGTGTCCAAACATGTTGCATTCATAACACCTAATGTTAAAACTTTTAGGCTTACCTTTGTTGGGTCGAGTGACAGTTTGCTTTCGGCCCTTGACTATCCTCCGAACTAGGTTGACTAGTTCGGCCTCCATTTCCGGGTCGACCTCCGAATCAGACTCATCTTCTTCTTCCTTTAGGGGTGGCTTGCTCGTGGTTTTCTTCCTCGAACCTGCAAAAAGTGTTATACACTTCTCGGGTTCCGAGTTAGACTGCTCATGAAGTTTGAAATCGGAAAATAACTCATCTAATCTAAGTTTTGAAAGATCCTTGGAGACCTTGTAGGCATCGACCATGGATTCCCACAAGGTAGTCCTAGGAAATGAGTTGAGAACATACGTAATAAGGTCGCATTTTTCGACATTTTGTTCGATCGCATGTAGGTTATTGACTATGTCTTGAACGCGAGCGTGAAGTTGCATCACCGTCTCGTGTTCCTGCATTTTTAGATTATATAACTTATTGAACAAAAGATCGCGCTTACATACCTTAGCTTCATCGGTCCCTTCGTGTAGCTCCACTAGCTTTGTCCAAAGGTCCTTTGCGCTGATGAAGGGGCCGACACAATTAAGCTCCTCCTTGGACAAGCCGCATTGGAGGATTTGAGTTGCCTTGGCGTCGGCTTCGACTTGTCTTTTTGTCACATTGGTCCATTGGTCATAATCCAAGGATTCACCCACTTCGTTCTTTGGAAGTGTGAATCCCATTTGGATTATGATCCACATCTCGATTTGGGTTTTAAGAAAGCATTCCATCCAACTCTTCCAATAACGGAAGTCATCTCCATTGTAAAACGGAGGTCGGACGATGCTAAAACCCTCGAGATGGGCCATTGAAACAAAAAAGACAAAAGGATGAAGCGAAAACTTAAAACCACAAACAATGGAAATGTCCCAAGACTCACGTCTTGGATTAGTAGTGCGGGAGAAGAAAGACTACATGAATGAAAAAGAAAGAAAAAAATTCGAAATAAACAGAAAAAAATCCATAGAAAGCTAGATTGGTGGTTTCACCAAATCTTAGCACCTCCAGCTCTGATACTAATTGTTGGATCGAGCGGATCGCTAGAGGGGGTGAATAGCGATAGAAACTTTTCGTACAAATTCGTTGAGTAGACAATTAAACGCAGCAGAAAATAAATGATAAATAAAAGAGACAAGTGGATTTTTTACTTGGTTCGTAGCCTTCGGCTACTACTCCAAGGCCCTAGTGGTCCTTGACCACGCACGGAGGGCAAAGCACTAAATAACTCCTCCTCATTGGAGGTAGGAGTTAATCGAATACAAGAAAACACCAAAAGCTTGAGGTAGAGGGACACTCCCCCTCTCCTCATTATGATAAAAACTCCGAGACAATAATAAAAAGAGATAAACTGAATTGAAGCTTATACCGACGGAACAAAAATATAAACAATTAAACCTAGAGCGTCGGAGAAGTAGCACTTCGTTGTTGGAGAGTTGTAGAGTTGCGGAGGCTTTTGGAAGCTTAGAATTGATGAGAAAACCCTAGGAGAGGCCTTCCTTTTATAGCCTTTGAGCCCCTTCTCGAGAAGAACTTCAGCCAATGAGATTTGAGCACCAATCCCCTTGAAATGAGGTGATAAGCCTTGACTCTTCGAAGCTGATCCTTGACCATAATTCGACTGATGGCCATCATCAGTCGACTGATGGTAGCATCAGTTGAATGCTGACCGTAGATAGTCGACTGATGGACAGCAATCGAGTCCTCCAAGCTGGCAGTCGACTGATGCTAGCTGCATGGCAAAGTTAGCTTAACAAAAATATTATTTCAACGGTCGCTGACCGTTCGATCTCGACCTAGACCATCTATAGGATGATTTTGGTCGGATCTACACTTAAGATCATCCCCGTAAGGAGGATACGACCTCTCTTACTCTCACACACACTAGCTTTACCTCGATACTTACTGTGTCACTTTCGCTTTCGGCCTTCCACTCGATTCATTCGGCTTCCTCCGAAATCACTCGAGTATCGCCCGACCACCGCGGCTTCCTCCGGGTGTCGCTAGCCTTCAGCTCCAGCGTTGATACTTTTCTACACACTCGATTTAGCTCGTTAAATAACAATATGAGCTTAACTTTGTATCATTTTCTATAATCAAAACTCAAGTTCGACTTAGGTGCCTACTGCACCAACAATATCACTAGAAACAAAGCTAAGTTAGTGGCACGAGGTTTTAATCAAGTTGAAGGACTTGATTATGATGAGACTTATGCACCAATTTCTAGGTTAGAGTCTACCCGAATCCTATTAGGGTACGTCA
This sequence comes from Wurfbainia villosa, assembly GCA_025175895.1. NCBI lineage: Eukaryota > Viridiplantae > Streptophyta > Magnoliopsida > Zingiberales > Zingiberaceae > Wurfbainia > Wurfbainia villosa. Next base: position 52,399,319 of record CM046004.1, read on the forward strand.
CTCACATAGGTTTCAAACTCTATCAAATGGATGTGACATCGACATTTCTAAATGGGTTCATTAAGGAAGAGATCTATGTAAAGCAACCACCTGGGTTTGAAAATCTAGACTACCCAAACCATGTTTGTAAGCTTAAGAAAGCTTTATATGGTTTAAAACAAGCTCCCCGAGCTTGGTATGAGAGACTCTCATCATTCCTCATCTCTAACAACTTTAGAAGAGGCCAAGTTGACCAAACCTTATTTCTAAAGTCAAAAGAAAAAGATATCTTTATTGCCTAAGTATATGTTGATGACATTATTTTTGTGTCCACAAATGATGTACTTCTCCAAGACTTCATTAAAAATATGAAAAATGAATTTGAAATGAGTCTAGTGGGAGAGTTGACCTTTTTCTTAGGTTTACAAGTTAAACAAACTAGTGAGGGAACCCATGTCTATCAAACCAAATATTCCAAGGAAATAATCAAGAAATTTGGTTTAGAAAATGCTAAGGTTGTGTCTACTCCTATAGCAACAAACACTAAGATAGACAATGACCAAGATGGAAAATTGGTTGATTCTAAACTTTATAGGAGTATGATTGATAGCCTATTATACCTAACTGCTAGTAGACACAATATTTTATTTGCGATAGGTATGTGTGCAAGATACTAATCTGGTGCCAAAGAGTCCCACTTGATGGCGGTAAAAAGAATTTTAAGGTATATCAAGGGAACTCTTAATGTAGGTCTATGGTACCCTAGGACTCAAACCTTTAATTTGATTGGGTACATCGATTCCAATTATGTGGGTTACAAATTGGATCAGAAGAACACTAGTGATGGATGTCAATTTCTTGGATCCTCCCTAGTGAGTTGGAGTAGTAGGAAGCAACCTTATGTTGCTCTATTCACAACAGAGGTCGAGTATGTGGCCATGGGTGATTGTGTAGCTCAATTACTTTGAATGAGACATACTCTAGAGGATTATGAGCTACACTACTTCAAAGTTAAGATCTATTGTGATAATGTGAGTACCATTAATTTGACCAAAAATCCAGTACATCACTCTAGGACCAAGCACATTGAAGTGAAGCATCACTTCATTAGAGATCATGTGGCAGGAGGGGATATTAAACTTAATTACGTTGAATCTAAGTCCAACCTTGTCGACATTTTCACCAAGGCTCTCTCCGAAGTGGAATTTACATCACTTAGGAGGGAATTTGGCATGTGCTTTGTATTATAGTGATATAGGTTTGCATGATCCTATAGCAAGATCTAGGACTATACCTCAAGCATCTCACAACTACCTAAGAATCTATGATTTTTGTATTGAGCCACTTAGACATCATGTGAGATGTTAGGAAGATGCACTTGGTTCATCATGCTTGTTATGATGCATTACTATGAACCAATGTGTCATCTAAAGACATTAATCCATAATTGAACAATCATTGGAAAGACTTGTGTACAATCGATGTGCATATAGCTCTAAGAACATGGTTGGAAATGCCAAATAAAATAACTTTTAAACCATGTTTATCATATTTTAAAAAATAGTTTTTACTTGCTAAGCAAAAGTGGTAAAAAATTTGAAAAATCTTTAGAATTTTTGCTAGTTTTTAAGTTTGTATCAATTTCAAAATCTAGAAAAGATGTATTTTTATAATTATTTTTCCTTGATATAAAAAAACTTGAAAAATGTGCCTACAAAATTATGTGATTTTTTGACATCTCTATATTTTCTTGTGCATTTTGAAATTCTGTCTGAAAATCTAGTTTGCAGATTTCAGTAAATTCCAGTCGACTGATGCAAAATTCAATCGACTGGTCTTAACACAGTCAACTGATGATTCCAATAGTCGACTGGTATGACTGGGTTTTGGTTCATAAGCTTAACTTCAGCATCTAAAATCACTTCTAGACCCTCTCTACCAGGTGCTATGATTAGTGCAATAGTACAATGATAACAATTAGGGGGAATAAGGACTAATTGATGCAATGGTTCAGGAGGAACTTTCCTATGATATCTTTCTAAATCCAAAACTTATATGTTGGTGAAATCAGCCCAGGTCACGATTGACCGGACTCGAGTAGTATTTTGATGTTAGACAAAACATGTGACATGTGATTATCATGGGAAGACCAAGTGTGTAGCCTTGGCGGTGAAAGTCCAAGCATGGGGCTTGGCATTGGAAGTCCAACATGGAGTTGGCAAGGGAAGACCAAGTGTGTAGCCTTAGCCATGTAAGTCCAAGTGTGTATCCTTGGCGGTGAAAATCCAACATGGGTTGGCATTGGAAATGGGAAGTCCAAGTATGTAGCCTTGGCCACGTAAGTCCAAGTGTGTACCCTTGGCGGTGAAAGTCCAAGTTATGGATACTTGGCATTTGGGAAGTCCAAGGGGTGGTTTGGCAGCGTAAGGCCAAGCGGTAGTCTTGGGAGCTTAAGTCCATTTGTACCTTGGCGGTGTAGACGCCGAGAGCATGACAATAGCCGAAGGAAGCACCTGGAGGCTAGCGTATGGATGAACAATTCATGGATGACTAGGAGGGATCTGCGCATGGATGAACAAGTCATGGATGACTTGGAGGGATTCGATAAGCACGAAGCTAGTAGAGGAGGCTAGAAGGCTTAGGTCTAGGCTAAGGGTGTGTCGGATGCTCAAACATATTGTTTGTGGTTTTACCCAATGGTTGGATGCTCAAACAACTTGTGTTTAAGGTTTTACCCGACAACAATGACCGTTGCCGACGGTATTCGACAGATTATGATGCTTGGCACGCCTTTGGGCAATGATCGATGGTAGTTGATCACCGTGAAGGAGCAATGACCGGTGTTGGTCGCTAGCACAGAATGCTCGATATGTCACGCCCGCCCTTCCGCGACCCTAAATGTCCGGAGAGGCGGCGCGTGACGCGACCGTACATACGTTACATACAGCGGAAGACATTTATACCTACTTCTTAATTCTCACAGCGGAAGACTTTAGACATACTTCTTAATACTTTTTTTTGTTTTTCTTTTAAACATAACATGCGTTAACATATATATACATATATATATATACATACTTCTTCTTCTTAGCATAGAGTATGCTTCATAGCGTGGATAGATACTTCTTCTTACTTCTTCTTTACTTCTTCTTCTTAACATAGAGCATGCATCATATATGTAGATACTTAGTGCTTAGTAAATTCATAACATCATCATCATAAGGAGACATAAGTGAGGACATGAATAGACATCTTCATCATAGGTAAACATGTTTAGACCTAACGGATCTTCTCCACCATGCCACTACCACACACATTGGCCCCTCCTGCCTCCCTTTAGTTTATCCATCCCTTACCCTTATCTCAAAGATTTAGGGAAAGATAAACTATAAGCACATAGGCTTAGTAAGATCCTGTCCTACTCACTAAAACCATACATTATCATTAATCATGGCATGCAGCATTCACAACATAGAAGCAATATAACATGTAACATACTTGGTGTCATCAACTTAACATGTAGCATAAGTAACGTAAGTGAAATATAGCATGGATCATCGTATCATCAAACATAACTTGTAATGTATCTAACGTAAACATGTAAACATTCATAGCATATCATAAAGCATAACTTTCATAACGTATCTAACGTAAGCATGTAAACATTCATAACATATCATAAAGCATAACTTCATAACGTATCTAACGTAAGCATGTAAACATTCATAACATATCATAAAGCATAACTTCATAACGTATCTAACGTAAGCATGTAAACATTCATAACATATCATAAAACATAACTTTCATAACATATAACTTAACATCATGGCATATCGTTGAACATAACATGTAACTTAACAATCATGACATACATATGCAAGATGCTTTTGAAAATATATATATTAGGTACGTAAATATAAATCTCAACATATTTGGGCCCGGCATTGTACCACTTCTTCATTATCATAACGCGCATCCCTAAATAGGCCCGAGGTAGCAAGTCTCGAACCTAATAGGTTTCTAGGCCCGAGTCTTATTCCATCGACCTAGGGCAATCGTCATAGCGTAGAAGCCCATCCTAGGCCCGAGTCTTACTCCATCGACCTAAGGCATCTTGGAGCCCATCCCGTACTAGGCCCGAATCTTATTCCATCGACCTAGGGGCAATCATACATAGAAGCCCATCCTAGGCCCGAGTCTTATTCCATCGACCTAGGGCATCTTAGGAGCCCATCCCTTCTTTGGACCTTGTTAAGGTCTTGGTACAAGCCATGCAGAAAGTAAAATACTTATATGCTTATTTTACAACATAGCTTGTTTCTTTAACATAGCATAGCATACTTCATTTCATAACGCATCATGCTTCATTTCATTCACATAGCATAGCATACTTCATGTCATAACATCTTAGCTTATTTCATTAACATAGCATAGCATACTTCATTTCATATACATCATGCTTCATTTCATTCACATGACATGGCATAATTCATTTCATACACATCATGCTTCATTTCATTTTCATGACATGGCATACTTCATGTTATAACAACATATCCTATTTCATTAACATAGCATGGCATACTTTATTTCATAACAACATAACTTATTTCATTAACATAGCATGGCATACTTTATTTCATAACAACATAACTTATTTCATTAACATAGCATGGCATACTTTATTTCATAACAACATAACTTATTTCATTAACATAGCATGGCATGCTTCATTTCATAACAACCCAACTTATTTCTTTAACATAGCATGGCATGCTTCATTTCATAACAACATAACTTATTTCATTTTCATAGCATGGCATACTTCATTTCATAACAACATATCCTATTTCATTAACATAGCATGGCATACTTCATTTCATAACAACATATCCTATTTTATTAACATAGCATAGCATACAATTCATGGTATGGACTTCATTGTACCCTAAAGACCCAAGGTGGCCGAATGGTCCATGTAGGGCCTTTAGGTTTAACTTTGACCTAATCCCCTTTTTAAACCTTAACCTCATCATCTAGTTACAAAACATAATATGGAACTTCATTGAAACCCTATGGTGGGGTTTGGCCGAATAGGTCTTGTTGTTCCTTAGGGTTAGCTTTTGTTCTAATCCATTTTAAACCCTAAAATCATCATCTAGTTCCCATAGTATGGCATGGAACTTCATTGAAACCCTAAAGTATGGTTTGGCCGAATAGAACTATAGTGTTCCTTAGGGCTAGCTTTGGTTCTAACCCACTTTAAACCCTAAAATCATCATCTAGTTCCCATAGTATGGCATGGAACTTCATTGAAACCCTAAAGTATGGTTTGGCCGAATAGAACTATAGTGTTCCTTAGGGCTAGCTTTGGTTCTAACCCACTTTAAACCCTAAAATCATCATCTAGTTCCCATAGTATGGCATGGAACTTCATTGAAACCCTAAAATAGGGTTTGGCCGAATAGAACTAAAGTGTTCATTAGGGTTAGCTTTTGTTCTAACCCACTTTAAACCCTAACATCATGATCTAGTTATAAACATAGCATAGAGCTTCTTTGAGACCCTAGTTCATGACTTGGCCGAATGGGTCATGGAGGCCTCTAGGGTTAGATCTTTACCCTAATCCCTATAACATGCTAACATCATCACTTGCAAGCAAAAACAAGATATAACTTCCATAAAACACTAACAAAACTCATGTTGGCCGAATGGTTCATAGGGTTTCCTAGGTTTAACTTTTGACCTAATCCATTTTAAGCCCTAACATCATCATCTAATTACAAAAGCATGGCATACAACTTCATGGAAACCCTAGATCATATCTTGGCCGAAAATAACTATATAGATTTCTTTTATAAAACGTCAACCGAAGCTACTCGTATGCAGGTGAGGGATACTTACATCCTTCGCGTTGCTTTTGGTGGAGAAGACAACCTAAAGAACCAACCTAGCCCTAGCTTTCTTGCTTGGATGAGGCTCGGCCACAAGAGGGAAATGGAGAGGGAAGCCTTGGAATTTCGGTGAGAAGAGGAAGAGAAGAAGAGAGGAAGTAAACAATTTCAATCTTCCCTCTTCTTTATAAAGGGGGGAGGAAGAGAAGTTCCTCTTTTCTTTTTCTATGCCTCTTCATTTACCCTTAGTTCCATTTATCTATAGTTCCCCCCCTTTCCTTAATCATACAATCCTATTGGGCTCATGGTTAGTGGGTACATCTATAGGGCTTGGCTATCTCTAGAGGTCTGGAGTTCAATTCCTAGGTCTTGTATCCATTTTTGGCTTATTTTCTTTTGTTTTGGAAAAAGGCCTACATAAAGCCCATTATCATCAAGCCAAAAATTCTTGTAAAATTGCTAGGAATTTTACGGGCGTTACACGATAGCCGACTGATCAGCCGGCTATGAGGCTAGCAGTCGACTGATGGTTACTGGCAGTCGACTGCCAGTGTATCTCTTGGTTGAATGCCAACGTGGATTAGGTCGTTGTCTCACAACGACTACAGGAGCAGTCGACTGGGGACTTATGGCAACCGACTGCTAGGCGCAGAATCAGTCTGAGACAAGCATAAAAGGAGGAGCTTGGGGAGGATTTTCATAGTGATTTTTGGGGCAATTTTGGAGGGAATTGCTGTTGCATTCCAGACCTTCAAGGCCAATCCAAAGCAAGCAACAAGCAGGCAATCCAAAGTTCTTCCGTAAAGTGTTCTTTACTTGTTTTATGTATTGCTTATGTTTTCTTGTTGTAATTCATTGTATTACTATTGTAATCTTTGTACTAGAATTCTCCATCTTCGACTTGTTGTTGAGGAGTTTTATTAGTGGTGTTGTCATGACTAGAGCTCGTTTAGCTCGCCCCGTGGAGTAGGAACCCTAAGGTTCCGAACCAAGTATATCGTTGTGTATTTTGTGGTGTGATTGTGTATTTGTCTCTATATTCATATTGTATTTTATATTTCCGCTGTGCTAACCAAATTGTAGAGACGAATGAACAATTTCCATCATGCACGCGAGAAAGGCTATTCAACCCCCCTTCTAGTCGGACTACGATCCTCTAACAAGTGGTATCAGAGCGAGGAGGTTGTCATCGGACTCACCGCTGTGACAACAACAAAATGACCAGCATCAACATCCACCCACCAAAATTCGAGGGAGAATTTTCGTGGTGGAGAAGAAGGATGGAGGTATACTTCAAAACCAATTTTGATACTATGCTAATCATTGAGAATGGTTTTGAAGTGCCTCGGGGTGAAGACAACAAGCCGTTAGTAAAATCAAGATGGATCGAGGAGCAACGACAACAATTCAAAACAAACGTTAAGGTAACAAAATCGTTAATAAAATTGATACCTTACGATGTTTTGTGTAAGTTAGGTGAATATGGGAGTGCTAAGGAGTTGTGGGATAAGTTAGTCAAATTCCACGAACATCCCCAACTGGCTCAATCGGAGAAGGAGGCCGAGGATGAATGTCCATCAACATCGGAAGATGTGGAAGAATTGGAAGAAACCTCCACATCTAGAAGTGAGGACTCGAAAGTTGAGAGATGCTCAACATCCATATCGATAGAAGAGGTGGAAGAAGTGGAAGAAGCATCCACCTCTGGAAGAAGTGAAGAAACCTCCCATATCGCTACAACCTCCCTAGGTAACTCAAGCATTATAATTAAAAATAAAAATCACATTATATGCTTTGAGTGTAGGGTAGCCGAGCATTACAAGAGTAAATGCTCAAAATTGGCTAAGGAGAAAGTGTCGGTGCCAAAAGTTCAAGTAAAATCAAAGGATACTGGAGTCCTCGCTAGGAAAATCAAATACCATCTTGGTTGTGAGCCTCTACTTATACTCTACAAGGAACTGATAACATGATCTTCTATGCGACACCACACATCATGTTATCTACAATGCAAAGTATCAGACAATATGTATAAATATAAAATGAAAACAATGATCATGTGATTCTTATTTCAAAATGAAGATGTTCATACAAAGGCTAAGCTTTCAGTATATATCCCAACAATCTCCCACTTATACTAAAAGACTATACTGCCATCAAACTGTCATACATTTGATACTCATTCCCTCCACATGCCTATCAAAAGCTCTCACTGGAAGAGCCTTAGTGAAAGGATCTGCCAGGTTATCCTCTGATGCAATCTTGGCAACAACAACTTCTCCTCGCTTTATGATCTCTTGTATCAGGTGGTACTTGCGTTCTATGTGTTTACTTGCCTTATGAGCTCGTGGTTCCTTCGAGTTTGCAACTGCACCACTGTTATTACAATAAATTGTTATGGTTCTAGGCAAACCAGGAATCACATCCAAGTCCATCAAGAAGTTCCTGAGCCATACAGCTTCTTTGGCTGCCTCAAAGGATGCCACATACTCAACTTCCATGGTAGAGTCTGCCATGTATTTCTGCTTGACACTCCTTCATATAATGGCTCCACCTCCCAAAGTAAATACAAAATCTGAGGTAGACTTACTGTTATCCTTATCTGATTGGAAGTCAGAATCGGTGTAACCCACAAGGAGTAATTGATCTGCCTGGTATACTAGCATATAATCCCTAGTCCTTCTCAGGTACTTCAATATATGCTTTACCACAGTCCAATATCCCTATCCTGGATTACTCTGATATCTACTAACCATGCCCACGGCAAATCAGATATCCGCTCTCGTACATAACATAGCATACATGAGGCTTCCTACCGCCGAAGAATAAGGAATCGCCTTCATCTTGTCTATCTCCTTTGATGTTTTAGGATGCATCTCTTTAGATAAAGGTACTCCATTCCAAAAAGGTAGAAAGCCTTTCTTGGAGTTCTGCATGCTAAAATGAGATAGAATAGTGTCTATGTATGAAGCTTGAGATAAGCACAATATCCTTTTCTTGTGACCCCTTATAACCTTGATCCCAAGGATGTGTCCCACTACTCCCAAGTCCTTCATATCAAATTGTTTGGACAACCATACCCTTATGTCTGATAACACTTTGACATTGTTATCAACGAGCAAAATGTCATCTACGTATAGAACAAGAAATATCACTATGTTTCCGTCACTTCTCTTGTATACACAAGACTCATCCGGACTTTGAAGAAATCCATATGACTGGATTACCTAATCAAAGTGGATGTTCCAAGATCTCGAAGCTTGCATCAATCCATTAATGGACCGATTAAGCTTGCACACAAGATGCTCTTTGCCCTTTGTAATGAATCCCTCTGGTTTCTCCATATAGATGTTTTCTTTAAGACTTCCATTAAGGAAAGTTGTCTTGACATCCATCTGTCAAACCTCATAATCTATATGAGCAACAATAGACAAGAGAATTCGAATAGACTTAAGCATGGCTACCGGCGAAAAGGTCTCTTTATAATCGATACCCTTTTTCTGAGTATACCCTTTCGCAACAAGCCTTACTTTGAAGGTCTCTACCTTTCTGTCTGATCCTTTCTTTTTTCTGTAGATCCACATGCATCCAATGGCTTTTACACCATTGGATGGTTCTACTAGATCCCAAACTTGATTTGAATCCATAGATTCTATCTTAGAATTCATCACCCTTTGCCAAGATACCGCATCTTTATCTTAGATTACCTCTTCATATGTCTAGGGATCAGGTTCATGTTCTCCAAGGATAAAATCAGAAGATTCCCCTATTGGGATGTATACTGAAAAGTCTATCTTTTGTATGAACATCTTTATTTTGAAATAAGAATCACATGATCATTGTTTGCATATTTTTATGGTTATGCATATTGTCTAATACATTACATTGTAGATAACATGGTGTGTGGTGTCACACGGGAGATCATGTTATTGGCTCCTTGTAAAGTATAAGTATAGCCTCACAACCGAGATGACTTTGGACATGTTGGAATGTATACTGAAAGCCTAGCTCTTTTTGTATGAACATTTTATTTTGGAATAAGAATCACATGATCATTGTTTGAACTTTATATATTTATTATATGTGTGTGCATATTGTCTAATATTTTACATTGTAGATAACATGGTGCTTGGTGAGGCACAGAAGATCATGTTATCAGTCCCTTGTAAAATATAAGTAGAGGCTCACAACCAAGATGGTTTTGGACAAACCATTGGCATGGTTGTAGTGTAGCTTGGTATTGTTTTGTCTTGAACATAAAGTTACACTAGTACACTTAGGTGTATTGAGCAAGACCGACATAGAGGTGATTCAATTAATTGCTGACTACATAATTAAATCGAACCTCGGATATTATGTTGTACATGTTAGTAATATATGAGAGATGTCCTAAGGCAATTGCCTTATGTATGAACCATTTATATGATAAATGAAGATTCACTATTTGAGTATACATGTTTTATGTATTTGATTGGATCTTAAACTCATTTACTGAATGTCCACGATACGATTCACAGCATGAGAGAATTTGTGATTGGATCACAACTAGTGAGTATCTCTACATGTGTAATTGTGATGTATCGGAATTATCCCTAGTCGATGAATTGATGAATCTGGACACCATCAATTCTGTTGAGACTAGCACGAGGTATACTCCTTGGTGTATCCAAGCAGTTGATTCTCACTGGCTGGAGACATAGTGATGTCCGGAGTTAATCGTGGATGCTAGTTATGGTAACTAGTTCATTGGAGTGACCAACCGTAAGACTTCATATGGTTCTCTGCATATATAGATATGTCAATGAAGTTCTTACTGTGGCTTAAGTGCGATGTTCCTTTGACTTGCGGTATTCAAGTCATCTTGATCATGGAGACTTATGCTTTGACATCTTAAGCAAACATCTCTAAGGAGATGTGGACCCGGATGATTGGGTATAAGTCAAGTGATCAAGGTGTTTGAATAGCCTATAAAGGATTCACCACTCCTTGCGAGGAGATGTATACCCATGGCCTCTCGTCGGATTGTTACTAAAGTCTTTGGCCAAAGCATTACATGTTTAGAGTAAGGTACTCTTCGATACATGTGGAGTAACTAGAATCAGAGGGACGAGGAAATGATACTTGGGCTAGGTGTGACGAGTCACCTAGTGGGACCGACACAATAGACCATGTCCCAACCAAGTGGGTATAAGATGAGTGAAGGGAATGGGGCACGATTCATTCGAGCCATCAAGGGTTTCGTAATAGTTCTCGATCAACCGCTGATCTTTTCGGTTAATTGGGGATCATGATGTACTACTAGGTGCCACTCATGATCGCTCTATAATTAATGGTTAATTATAGACGGCCAACATAAACCGAGAACCTATTTGGTCACACGACAACGAGTGTAATCCAAAGGATTTAAAACGAGCTTGAGAATGGGATTCTCGCATCGAGAGAAACTAGGTTTGGTTGGACCAAACATAAAGCGAGCATGAAATCGTTTTGCAAATGGAAGCGTGGATGGGCTGGTCTTATGAAGACATAATGGATGGACCAAAATGGTTTGGTTCTAATCCAATGGATAAGAATAAACCAAAGGGTTTGGTTTATTTTAAACGAATGAACCAAAAGTTGGTTCGTTCGTTTTTAACTTAAAATAAACCATCATGGTTTGGTTTATTTTAACTTATCTTAATGGAGCGGTTAACGGGCTTTATGGATATGATCCATTAACCATTAAGAGAATTAGTTCTCTATAAAAGTGGGCTTAAGGGATTGTTAAACCCTAATCATCCAAAACCTTTTGTGCCGCTGGCCCAAGACCCTTGCCGGCGCCAAGCTCCAGCCGGTGAACCTCCAACCCTCCGGTGATCTCCTATAGGTTCGGCATCAAGGTGAGCTTTTCTCTCCTTGTTTAGGCCGCGCTACTCTCCACCAAGCAAGCTGTCCAGTTTTCGACAGCTTCTCCTCTCTCGCCGGAGCGCCGCTTGACGACGGTTAGTGCCCGACAGCGGCTAACTTACCGAGGATTTGATCTCCGTAATCCTCTGAGGTGGAGGACGAAGGATTCTGGCCAAACGGTTGACGAACACCTCTCCGGAGAAGCGAGTTTTGAGAACTCGTTTTGGATCCGAATTTGATTCGGATCGTGATCATCTCTCGATCACGCCGCCTTCAACACGAGGCTAGTAACCCGCACGAAGACGGCTCGTGACTTAGCGAAGTCATCCCGAGGAGCTCGGTGGGATACGGATAGAGACGATTCTTACGAGGATCGCTCGTTGATGCCGTTCCGCTACACGCCATAATGGAAGGTATAACGTAGTTTAATTTCCTTTATTGCAAATTTTAATTTACGGTTATGTCTACACTTGTTGTAATAGCATGCGTGTGTTGTGTGTGTTGTAATAAATAGGAGTATTTATTATTTTTATTGCTTCCGCTGTGCTCATGTTTACGAAACATGATCGAACACACACACGCCGCCGTGCCGGAAACCCAACAGTGGTATCAGAGCCCAGGTTGTGTTTCGACATAATCGTAAAAATGGTTTTGCGATAGTCATAATGTATTTCTGGAAGTTTTCTAAATTTTAGAAATTTAGAAGTATTTATGGAAATTTTTCAATTTTGGAAAGTCTAGAAGTATTTATGGAAATCTTCCACTTTTGGAAAGTTGGAAGTATTTATGGAAATTTATATTTTCCATAAATAAAATATTTGATTAGATTCTGGAAATTTGTTTCCTAATTTAATCATGATTTGATTTGGGAAATCAAATCTTAAAATATTTAATTTCCATAAGTAGTTTTAAAGATTTAGGAAATTGGTTTCCTAAATAGATTTTCCTTAATCAAATAATTCCATGAATAAAATATGTGATTAGATTTGGAAATTTGTTTCCTAATTTAATTATGATTTGATTTGGAGAATCAAATCTTAAACATATTTTATTTCCATAAATAGTTATGACACATAAGGAAATTATATACATGACATAATTGTATGCCATGTAATTGCATTAGATGCATAACATTATGCCATGTGTGTCGTGACATGTAGATGTATGCCATGTATGTCATGCCATGTAGATAATAGTTATTTGCATGCAAAGAGGATGAGACATAAAAACCCTTAATCAATATTAAAGCCTACACCTTCCATTAATATGGTTAGAACCAGAGTTCTGTTTCTTGTTTGGGTTGTTGGACTCTCCAAGCCCTACTAACCCGAATATGTTCAAACCATGGAATAGTTTAATACTAATATGGTAAGAGTCAGAGGTCAATCGTTAGCTTTGGTTGTTGGACTCTCTCCAAGCTGGGCTAATTGGTTGAATGCGCTCTAACCATATTAAAACTATGTCCCGATTAATGGGTTGGCTTTAACCTGGAGCATCGGCTTGTTGGACTCTCTCCAAGGTCGATGTAAAGGGAGGTGAAGTTGGGTGCTATGCATATGATGCATACTTGTTAATGTGTTAACAACCCGATGTATGTGTGAACATTCAATTAGTTGATAGCACATTGTGATAGTTGCATATACTGATATGCAATCGGTATAGATGATACCTACCGTCAGTAGTTATGAATGGCTTGTTGGACTCTCTCCAAGGTTGTTCATAACTATGATGGATATCACCCATTCGAGATGGACCTACAATCTCCAAGTGATTTTGGGGTTTTGAAATTGAAAATGAATGGGATTTATAAATGTATATTGATGCATTTTAAAATCATTTTCTCATATATGCTCGCTTTTGTATTTCTAGGTCAATAAATTGATCATGACGTCTTTGAATTTGCGCACTATTTTGGATTGAACAAACCGATCGGGCCTAACTTCGGACTAGCTTAGAAACACGAGAATTGTTCTCAAGGCGGAAAAGCTTGCATATGTCCTTGAAGAGCCTCTTCTGACCGGGCCCTAAGGACGATGCAACTCCGCACAAATGTTGGTCTATCGAAGCATGTGGCGATTGAGTGGCGAGTTGCATCATGCTAGCGGCGATGGTACCGAGTGAAGCGGCATGAGCATATGGATGCTAACACTATGGTCTTCCATCTTCATGAGTTGTTCGATGAGCAAGCGAGATCCAAAGGTTCGAGGTCTCTAGGCTCCTCTTCACCACGAAGATGCAAGAAGGTTCTCAGAGTACGGCTTTGTGCTAAAGATAAACGGGTACATCGAGCGGCTAGCTACCCTCGGTTTTGTGATGGATCATGAGTTAAGTATTGACTTAATTCTGCATTGTTTGCCTAAGAGTTTCTCGCAATTTGTGATGAACTATCGGATGAACAAATTGGAATCCACCATTCCCGAGCTCCTCAATATGCTGAAGACTGTGGAGCCTTCTGTGAAGCATGAGGAGAAGGCGGTTCATAGTTGATTCCTCAAAGAAAGGTTCTAAGAGGAAGGCAAAAGAATGTAAGAAAGGAAAGAAAAAGGAAAGAAGCAAGACAAAAGGGCACTTGCCATCATGGCAAGGAAGGCCATCGTAAGAAACTGCAAGATTTATCTTGAGTCCATGAAGAAGAAGAAGGCATCCGATGCCCCATCCTCTTCGTGTATCTTCTATTGATTGTCATTCTATTTCCTTAGACACTTGGGTATTGGATACGGGTGTAGCTCACATATATGTAATGACATACTGGGCTAAGGAATAGAAGAAGACTTGTCGAGGGGAGTCAAATTCATGAGTTGGGCAATGGAGCAAAGGTTGTCGCCATCTGGAACGGAACTTATTTGTCAAGCTCCCTAGTGGACTAGTCTTGAATCGACAATTGCTATTATGTTCCTTCTCTAATAAAGAACATTGTTTCTATTTCGCTTAAATAGAAATGGTTTCCATTTAACGCTTAGTAACAATTGTTGTTATATAACTTTGAATGGCGACTTTTTATGGAACTGGAACTTTGAGTAATGGCATTTATACGCTGGACGATCCAAAGGACATTTTCAATATCGGGCGATAGCAACACGCTGTGCTCAAAGGATAATCACATAGACTCTATATGTGGCATTGTCGCTTGGCCATATAAGCAAGAAACGCATGTCCGAATTACACCGATGTGGAATTCTGGAATCGTTTGAATTGGATTCATACGATACATGCGAATCATGCTTAAAAGGCAAGATGACTAAGTTACCTTTTACTGGAAAAGGTGAACGAGTGGGAGAGTTACTAGGTTTGGAACATACTGATGTATGTGGACCTATGTCAACTCAAGCATTAGGAGGCTATAGCTACTTCATTACCTTCACCGATGATCACTCACGGTTTGGGTATGTGTTCTTGATGAAACACAAGTCTGAAGCCTTTGAAAGGTTCAAAGAATTCAAAAATGAAGTAGAGAAACAACATGACAAGAGTATTAAAATACTTCGATCGGATCGAGGTGGTGAATACTTAAGTCAAGAGTTTCTTGATTATCTAAGAGACAATGGCATATTGTCTCAATGGACTCCGCCCTATACACCACAGCATAATGGTGTATCTGAGAGGCGTAACCGGACCTTGTTGGACATGGTCAGGTCAATGATGAATCATGCAACTCTTCCCAAGTCCTTTTGGGGTTATGCACTTCAGACAGCTATTTACTTGTTAAACAGAATGCCTACCAAGGTAGTCTCAACTACTCCATATGAGATATGGAATGGTAAGAAACCTCATGTATCTTACTTGAAGATATGGGGTTGTCCTGCTTATGTGAAGCTGATCAGACGCATAAATTGGATGCTAAGTCTGATAAATGTCTATTTATTGGATACCCTAAGGAAACAAGGGGTTACCAATTCTATCATCCTGTGGAACAAAAGGTGTTTGTTTCAAGGCATGCTGTGTTTCTAGAGAAAGAGTTTCTCTTGCAAGAAAACAAGGGGAGTGTCCGAGCTTGAGGAGGCCTGAGAGACTCAAATAGACATTAATGAGATAATGAAGCACAACAACCGACAACTCATAGTGATGAGCAATCGATCGATCTATTGTAACACCACATCTTCGTAGATCCGTAGAACACGCAATATTCCCGAGAGATATGGATTTCGTAGTTTAATCGAACGACGTGTTACTCATTGATGATGAGGAGCCTACCAGCTTATGAAGAAGTGCCGACAAGTTCAGAAGGGATAAGTGGCTTGGTGCCATGAAGTCGGAAATGGATTCCATGTACGAAAACCAAGTTCGAACTTGGTTGACCCACCTGAAGGCATAAAGCCTATAGGGTGCAAGTGGGTTTTCAAGAAGAAACCGACATGGATGGTAATGTGATTACCTATAAGGCTAGATTGGTGGCGAAAGGATATCGTCAAAAGCAAGGTGTTGATTATGACGAAACCTATTCGCCTGTAGCTATGCTTAAATCCATTCGGATGCTCCTGGCCATAGCGGCTCATTATGATTATGAGATATGGCAGATGGATGTGAAAACAGCCTTCCTTAATGGAAACCTGCTCGAGGACGTGTATATGATACAGCCTGAGGGTTTCACATCGGTTGATAAAACCAAGGTATGCAAATTGCGACGGTCCATTTATGGATTGAAGCAAGCATCCAGAGTCGGAATATCCGCTTTGATGAGACGATCAAAAGTTTGATTTCACAAAATCCGCATTTAACCTTGTGTGTACAAGAAGGTTAGTGGGAGTGCAGTCGTGTTCCTAGTATTGTATGTCGATGACATATTACTTATAGGAAACGATGTGTCAATCTTACAGTCAGTTAAGGTTTGGTTATCCAAGACATTCTCCATGAAAGACCTTGGAGAAGCAACCTACATCCTTGGGATTAAGATCTATAGAGATAGATCGAAACGGTTGCTTGGTCTTTCGCAGTCTACATATATAGACCGAGTGCTAAAGAGGTTTAGCATGTCGGAATCCAAGAAAGGTTATCCGCCCATCGTGCATGGGGTACACCTTTCAAGTCTATGTGTCCGCACGTAAGACGAGAGGATTTGCATGAGTAAGATTCCTATGCATCCGCAATAGGATCTATCATGTATGCTATGTTATGTACGAGGCCCGATGTATCGTATGCTCGAGTGTCACGAGCAGATACCACCGATCCAGAATGGATTATTGTGGTATTAAGACGATCCTTAAGTACTTGAGAAGAACTAAGGATGTGTTCCTAATATATGGAGAAGGGACATGGTGATACGCGAGTATACTGATGCGCCTTCCAGCAGACAAGGATGATTCCAGTGTCTCACCGATACGTGTTCACTTTGAATGGGGGCGCAGTGAGTTGGAAAAGTTCCAAACAAGAGATCAGAGCGGATTCTACCATCGAGGCGTAATATATTGCGCCGAAGCAAAGAAAGGAAGCGGTTTGGATCAAGAAGTTCGCTCATGAACTTGGTGTGATTCCGACCATTGTTGAAGCAATACCGGTCATCGCGACAACAATGGAGCAATTGACAGCGAAAGAGCCGAGGTCTCATCAACGATCCAAACATGTGCTTCGCCGCTATCATCTTATCAGAGAGATCATAAGTAGGAACGAAATACAAATCGAGAAAATTCCCACTGAAAGGAACTTAGCGGATCCTTTGACTAAAGCATTACCTCAAAGTACGTTTGAGGGTCATGTTGGTGCTTATGGTATTGGATACCGTAGCGATTGGCATTAGGCCAAGTGGGAGTCTGTTAGTAATATATGAGAGATGTCCTAAGGCAATCGCCTTATGTATGAACCATTTATATGATAAATGAAGATTCACTATTTGAGTATACATGTTTTATGTATTTGATTGGATCTTAAACTCATTTATCAATGTCCACGATACGATTCAAAGATGAGAGAATTTGTGATTGGATCACAACTAGTGAGTATCTCTACATGTGTAATTGTGATGTATCGGAATTATCCCTAGTCGATGAATTGATGAACTGACACCATCAATTTCGCTGAGACTAGCACGAGGTATACCTTGGTGTATCCAAGCACCGATTCTCACCGGGCCGGAGACATAGTGATGTCCGGAGTTAATCGTGGATGCTAGTTATGGTAACTAGTTCATTGGAGTGACCACCGTAAGACTTCATATGGTTCTCTCGCATATATAGATATGTCAATGAAGTTCTTCTGTGGCTTAAGTGCGATGTTCCTTTGACTTGCGGTATTCAAGTCATCTTGATCATGGAGACTTATGCTTTGACATCTTAAGCAAACATCTCTAAGGAGATGTGGACCCGGATGATTGGGTATAAGTCAAGTGATCAAGGTGTTTGAATAGCCTATAAAGGATTCACCACTCCTTGCGAGGAGATGTATACCCATGGCCTCTCGCCGGATTGTTACTAAAGTCTTTGGCCAAAGCATTACATGTTTAGAGTAAGGTACTCTTCGATACATGTGGAGTAAGAATCAGAGGACGAGGAAATGATACTTGGGCTAGGTGTGACGAGTCACTAGTGGGGATCGACACAATAGACCATGTCCCGAACCAAGTGGGTATAAGATGAGTGAAGGGAATGGGGCACGATTCATTCGAGCCATCAAGGGTTTCGTAAATAGTTCCGATCAACCGCTGATCTTTTTCGGTTAATTGGGGATCATGATGTACTACTAGGTGCCACTCATGATCGCTCTATAATTAATGGTTAATTATAGACGGCCAACATAAACCGAGAACCTATTTGGTCACACGACAATGAGTGTAATCCAAAGGATTTAAAACGAGCTTGAGAATTGGATTCTCGCATCAGAGAAACTAGGTTTGGTTGGACCAAACATAAAGCGAGCATGAAATCGCTTTAAATGCAATGGAAGCGTGGATGGGCTGCGTCTTATGAAGATGTAATGGATGGACCAAAATGGTTTGGTTCTAATCCAATGGATAAGAATAAACCAAAGGGTTTGGTTTATTTTAAACGAATGAACCAAAAGTTAGTTCGGTTCGTTTTAACTTAAAATAAACCATCATGGTTTGGTTTATTTTAACTTATCTTAATGGAGCGGGTTAACGGGCTTTATGGATATGATCCATTAACCATTAAGAGAATTAGTTCTCTATAAAAGTGGGCTTAAGGGATTGTTAAACCCTAATCATCCAAAACCCTAAACCTATTGGCCGCCCAACATAGTTGCCGCCGTCCAAGACCCTTGCCGGCGTCCAAGCTCCAGCCGGTGAACCTCCGGCGACCCTCCGGTGATCTCCTATAGGTTCGGCATCAAGGTGAGCTTTTTCTCTCCTTGTTTAGGCCGGCGCCTACTCCTCCACCAAGCTGTCCAGTTTTCTGGACAGCTTCTCCTCTCGTCGGAGCGTCGTTTGGACGACGGTTAGTGCTCCGACAGCGGCTAACTTACCGGGGATTTGATCTCCGGTAATCCTCTGAGGTGGAGGACGAAGGATTCGTCAAACGGTTGACGAACACCTCTCCGGAGAAGCGAGTTTTGAGAACTCGTTTTGGATCCGAATTTGGATTCGGATCGTGATCATCTCTCGATCACGTCGTCTTCAACACGAGGCTAGTAACCCGTACGAAGACGAAGCTCGTGACTTAGCGAAGTCATCCCGAGGAGCTCGGCATGGATACGGATAGAGACGATTCTTACGAGGATCGTTCCGGTTGATGCCGTTCCCGCTACACGTCATACGGAAGGTATAACGTAGTTTAATTTCCTTTTATTGCAAATTTTAATTTACGGTTATGTCTACACTTGTTGTAATAGCATGTGTGTGTTGTGTGTGTTGTAATAAATAGGAGTATTTATTATTTTTATTGCTTCCGTTGTGCTCATGTTTACGAAACATGATCGAACACACACACGCCGCGGTGCCGGAAACCCAACAGTACATGCTCTTAATCCCGATATAATAACGGGCACATGTACTTAGTATTTATTTCTTTGATTTACCAGAGGGTGAGATTTAGATGGATTAAATCAATATGCCCGGTAAGTTGGGAAATGATATTATTTACATGGTGTGCCGTTGATTATAGGAGGAAACCGTGTCCTATATATTAGGCTGATGATGTCCCCTTGAGGAGCTCATAAGGTTCATCATGTAAACCCAGCTGGTTGACTTAGTCAACATGATGATAAGGTTGAGTGGTACTACTCGAAGAATTAGATGTTAATTAATTGATGGTCAGTAAATCAATTTATTGACGGACATTCGATATCTTAAACACGGGGAGATGAATGTACAAATAATATATGGAGCCCATATTAATTTATGGGGGTTGGTGAGGTAGTTCAATGATGATCCTCTAGTGGAATGGAACATCATTGATGGATCAAGTTTGTGTGGTTCCGATCCATCGAGTGGCCAAGATCCAACTCCTCCTTATGGTCTCTATCGTAGCCTAACATAATCCTCGTGAAGTCTAGATCCAAGGATGTAAAACAAAACTCTAGAACCAACGGTTGGGATTAAATCCCTAGATCCGATGGTTGGGATGAAACCCTAGAACCAATGGTTGGGATTAAATCCCTAGATCCGATGGTTGGGATGAAACCCTAGAATCGACGGTTGGGATTAAATCCCTAGATCTGACGGTTGGGATGAAACCCTAGATCTGACGGTTGGGATGAAACCCTAGATCCGACGGTTGGAATGAAATCCTAGATCCGATGGTTGGGATGAAACCCTAGATCCGACGGTTGGGATAAAACCCTAGATCCGACGGTGGAGATTAAATCCCTAGATCCGACGGTGGAGATTAAAGGAGGCTTAAGCCCAATTCTATAAATAGAGGGCTTAGGTTGGGTGGCAAGGATAATTGGTTCAATTGGAAATTAGGGTTTTGCTCATCTCAAAGTGGGCGACAACAAACCCTAGAGGAGCTAGGGTTTTGGGCGGCTAGAAGTGGGCGGCAAGCTTGGTTCTCCCTAGGGTTTTGGCCGGCGCCCCTCATCCTCTTCTCATCCATTGCCGGTGCTCCTCTCTTCCTCCTCTTTTGCTCCTAGGTGGCCGGCGGTTCTCCAACTCCTTGGTGGCCGGTGCTTCTCCAACCTCTAGGTGGTCGGCAGCAACATTGCAACAAGTTGGCCGGCGCTCATCCATTCACTCCTTGGCTGGCGGTTACATCGAGTTCTTTTGATTGGTGGCCGGTTCTAGAAAGGAGGAGTTTTTTTGTTTTGTTCTTCTCTTTGTTCGCAGCGAACAAGGAAGGGAAGAACGCGATCTAGAAGGCTTCTACTCGTGGAGGATCTTCGCCCACACGTCGTCCACGAGGAGGATAGGACATACGGTAGAAGATCGTAAGGTATAAAAGTTTTACAACTTTATATTCTAATCTTAGCATGTTCTTTTATGTGTTGATTATACAAGTGTGCAATAGTATATATTTTGTATAATAATGGACCCCGAAGACAAACACAAAAATCGGCGATCCGTCCGTCGTCTCTTCCGCGGCTAACCAACTAGAAGAGTTGTGTTGCTTGAACAACTAGTTAGTTCAAGCGATCACTCAAGTTGTTAGCAGGACGACGAATTGGTTGTGCTAAGGAAACTCATCCCATCCGGATTAATTCTTTCGTTAGTGAAAATTTTAATCTGGGGACATGGGAGCCAATGAGCCTCCGAAGCAACTCCCTACAAGTGGTATCATAGCCACGGTTTCTGGTTTTGTGTGTTTTGGATTCGGTTACTTTCATGCACATATCATATATTGAGTATGCCGGATAATAGTAGGATGTGCGTAGGCTATCTTTTTGGTTGCAGGCATAAGATCCGACTATTATGGCTATTTGGTTGTATGTGATTGTTTTGTGTGTGATTCTATGTATATAATTTGAATCCTCGGGGTTGACTAGGCTAGATTAGTATTTAATTTTTGTAATTAAATATGGCATTGTTTAGCCGCTCATTTTAGTTTACTTTCGATCTAGATTATTTGTACACTCCTTCGTGGAGTATAGGATCGATGGATGTAAATTAAAATGATATATCTCGGCTCGGATCTCTTTGGTGACTTGCGCACGGGAAAAGGTGGAGCCGACGAGGTGGCGACACGACGGGATGCGTATTGGAGAACAATGCCATAATAGTTGGAAAAATTCTGTTTTATTTCCATATTTATTGCTGATTTGTTTTATATGCATGTTGTGTATGCTTTAAAATTCCTCAATTGCAATTTACTAAGTGGGAGAGGGATATTTTAATTAATTCCCGCGGCCTCCATTACAATTTGACGTGTGATGCAACAAACTTGCGCGTTGGCTCTGAGTGCCTTCCTCCCCATCGGATGGGTTTGTTTGCGGATCACTAGGTCAAATAATGGTTATAGGAAATTATTTAGGAGCGTGTGTACTTCTCCATCGGTAAGACACATAATCCGAAATAATTCCCTTAGTATCGTGAAATGGTGCACACTTAGATGCAAATAAAAAGTATCCTCCCCATCAGAGTCACTGCTTTTATTTGTATGGCTAAAGAGGAACCAACTATTAATTTTATTTGTCAAAAAGTAAGATTGACAAGATAATAAAATTAATGGGTAAAACCTCCTCTTACAAATGTAGAATTCGTATACGTCCACACTATCGTGGCATGCGATATTCTCGGTGTTTTGAGGTGTTGGTTGATTTCGGAATTTTATTGTTTTGAGGAATCAATAATATTTGAAATCTAATATTTTGATCATTGTGATTCTTAGCTTTTTCAAATGGCTTTCAACCCACTTGCTGTGATTTTAAAAGAAAATAAGATTACTGGACCAAACTATATTGATTGGAAAAGAAATCTGGATATTGTCTTAACTGTAGAGGAGTACAAATTTGTACTCTTCGAGGTCTGTCCTCCTAAGCCCACCGATGACTCTGATGAAAAGGAGAAAGAACGTTATAAGAAATGGGTCAAGGCAGATGAGATGGCGCGGTGTTACATTTTGGCATCTATGTCAAATGCGCAACATCGATCGTGCCATGGCCACAGCTTATGACATGATGTTCAATCTCAAGGAACTTTTCGGACATCAGAGTAGGGAGGCTAGACAGGAGGCGATGAGAAACTTGATGACGACCACCATGATCGAGGGAACACCCGTTAGGGATCATGTTCTCAAGATGATGGCTCATCTTAATGAGATGGAAGTCCTCGGAGCTAAGATCGATGGGGAAACCCAGGTCAATATCATTCTCCAGTCTCTGCCTAGGAGTTTTGAGCAGTTCCGCCTCAACTACAACATGAACAAGAGGTTGTATTTGTTGGTGGAGCTTCTGACAGAACTCCAGGCGGCAGAGGGGCTTTTTCGTCAAAGCGCTCAAGCCATGGTCGCTCAGAAGGTTTCTTCCTCTAAACCGAAAGGTAAAAAGAAGAAGAAGCAAGGTGGAGTGAAGAAAGTGGCAGTGGGACCTCAGGCAGGAGTGAAGAAGCCGAAAGGCAAGTGCTTCACTTGCAAGCAGACTGTCCTCGCCGAAAGAACAAAGGTATATCTTCTTGTTTAGTTGTTGAAACATGTTTAGCGGTGTTATCTACCAGTGCCTGGTGTGTAGATACAGGAGCCACTGATCATGTCTGCAATACTTTGCAGGGGTTCCAGGAAACCCGACGACTAGCTGAGGGAGAGGTTACCGTCTTCATGGGCAATGCTTCAAAGGTAGCAGCTATTGCAGTGGGAGACGTTTATTTATCTTTTGATAGGAATAAAGTTTTGGTTTTGAGAAATTGTCTTTATGTACCTACTTTTAGAAAGAATTTAATTTCAGTTTCTAAATTGTTTATGGACGGATATTCTGTTTCTTTTAATGACAAAGTGGTTATAAAAAGGAATAGGGAGATTATCTGTTCTGGTACATTGGTTGGAAATTTATATACTCTATAACCGAAAACTCCCACGATGCATATAGAAGTAAATAACTCATCTTCTAAATCTAATAAGAGAAAAGAACCTTCGCAAATGAACCAGACATATCTTTGGCATCTAAGGCTTGGTCATATTAACCTAAGCAGAATTCAAAGGTTGATAGCTGATGGACCTTTGGGTTCAATAGTGGTGGAGGATCTCCCAACCTGCGAATCTTGCTTGGAAGGTAAAATGACCAAGAGGTCTTTCAAGGCCAAGGGGTATAGAGCCAAAGATGTGTTAGAATTGGTTCATTCTGATCTGTGCGGTCCTATGACTATCCAGGCTAGAGGTGGCTTTGAATACTTCGTCTCTTTTTAGACGATTATTCAAGGTATGGATACATTTACTTGATGCGCCACAAGTCTGAATGCTTTGACAGGTTCAAAGAATTCAAGGCTGATGTGGAGAACCGTCAAGGTAAAAGTATCAAGACACTACGATCTGATCGTGGTGGCGAGTACCTCTTGGGAGAGTTTAGGAGTTACTTATCAGAGTCTGGGATTCAATCCCAATTATCCGCACCTGGCACACCCCAGCAGAATGGTGTGGCGGAGCGAAGGAACAGGACTCTTATGGAGATGGTCAGATCTATGATGAGTTACTCTGAGTTACCTGATTCGTTCTGGGGGTTTGCTCTGGAAACAGCAGCACACATTCTGAACTTGGTTCCATCTAAGTCAGTACCCTCTACTCCCACAGAGTTGTGGACTGGGCGAAAGCCTAGTCTAAGACATATTCGGATTTGGGGTAGTCCAGCACATGTGCTGAAGGGAGATGCTGGTAAGTTGGAATCTCGTACAGAAGTACGCTTGTTTGTTGGCTACCCTAAGGGAACGAAGGGTGGTTTATTCTATAGTCCTAGAGATCAGAAGGTAATCGTGAGTACGAATGCTAGATTTCTAGAGGAGGACTATGTAATGAACCACAGGCCCACGAGTAGGATTGTTCTTGAGGAGTTGACAGGGGAAGTCCCGACTTCAGTACCACCGGTACAAGAGGAGATACCACAAGTCACTGCACCGCGTGTCACAGAGCATACACAGGAGGCACCTCGTCATAGTGGGAGGGTTGTTAGACAACCCGACAGATTCATGTTTTTGGGAGAGTCTTCGGACTTAGTCCCTGGTGAACATGAACCTGATCCCTGGACATATGACGAGGCACTCCAAGATAGAGATGCGGTATCTTGGCAAAGAGCGATGGATTCAGAGATAGAATCTATGGATTCTAATCAAGTCTGGGAGCTAGTAGAATCGCCCGATGGTGTAAAAGCCATTGGATGCAAGTGGATCTACAAGAGAAAGAGAGGAGTAGACGGGAAGGTTGAGACCTTCAAAGCTAGGCTTGTTACGAAAGGGTATACTCAGAAAGAGGCCATCGATTATGAGGAGACCTTTTCGTCGGTAGCTATGCTTAAGTCTATCCGGATTCTCTTATCTATAGCTGCTCATATGGATTATGAGATTTGGCAGATGGATGTCAAGACAGCTTTCCTTAACGGAAGTCTTGAGGAGAACATCTATATGTGGCAACCAGAGGGATTCATTGCTAAAGGCAAAGTGCATCTTCTATGTAAGCTTAATCAGTCTATTTATGGATTGAAGCAAGCTTCTAGATCTTGGAACATCCGCTTTGATGAGGTAATTCAGTCATATGGATTTATTCAAAGTCCGGATGAACCTTGTGTATACAAGAGATGTGATGGAAACGTAGTGGTATTTCTTGTACTATACGTAGATGACATTTTGTTAGTTGGCAACAATATCAAAGTGTTATCAGACGTAAGGGTATGGTTGTCTAAACAGTTTGACATGAAGTACTTGGGAGAAGTGGGACACATCCTTGGGATCAAAGTTATAAGGGATCGCAAGAAAAGGATGTTGTGCTTATCTCAAGCTTCATACATTGACACTATCCTTGCTCGTTTTAGCATGCAGAACTCCAAGAAAGGTTTTCTACCTTTTAGGCATGGAGTTTCTTTATCTAAAGAGATGTGTCCCAAAACATCAAAGGAGATAGAGGACATGAAGGCGGTTCCTTATGCTTCGGCAGTAGGAAGCCTTATGTATGTTATGCTATGTACGAGACCGGATATCTGCTTTGCCGTGGGCATGGTTAGCAGATATCAGAGTAATCTTGGATAGGGACATTGGACTGCGGTAAAGCATATATTGAAGTACCTGAGAAGGACTAGGGATTATATGCTGGTTTACCGGGCAGATCAATTAGTCCCTGTGGGTTACACGGATTCTGATTTCCAATCAGATAGGGACAACAGTAAGTCTACCTCGGGGTTTGTGTTTACTTTTGGAGGTGGAGCCATAGTATGGAGGAGTGTCAAGCAGAAATGCGTGGCGGACTCTACCATGGAAGCTGAGTATGTGGCAGCCTCTGAGGCAGCCAAGGAAGCTGTATGGCTCAGGAACTTCTTGATGGACTTGGATGTGATTCCTGGTTTGCCCAAAACTATCACAATTTATTGTGATAACAATGGTGCAGTTGCAAACTCGAAGGAACCACGAGCCCATAAGGCGAGTAAACACATAGAGCGCAAGTACCACCTTATACGAGAGATCGTAAAGCGAGGAGAAGTAGCTGTCGCCAAGATTGCATCAGAGGATAACCTGGCGGATCCATTCACTAAGGCCCTTCCAGCGAAAGCGTTTGATAGGCATGTCGAGGACATGGGGATCAGATGTATGGCAGTGTGATAACGGCATAGTCTTTTAGTATAAGTGGGAGATTGTTGGAATGTATACTGAAAGTCTAGCTCTTTTTGTATGAACATTTTATTTTTGAATAAGAATCACATGATCATTGTTTGCACTTTATATATTTATTATATGTGTGTGCATATTGTCTAATATTTTACATTGTAGATAATATGGTGCTTGGTGAGGCACAGAAGATCATGTTATCAGTCCCTTGTAAAATATAAGTAGAGGCTCACAACCAATATGGTTTTGGACAAACCATTGGCATGGTTGTAGTGTAGCTTGGTATTGTTTTGTCTTGAACATAAAGTTACACTACTACACTTAGGTGTATTGAGCAGGACCGACATAGAGGTGATTCAATTAATTGCTGACTACATAATTAAATCGGACCTCGGATATTATGTTGTACATGCTCTTAATCCCGATATAATAATGGGCACATGTACTTAGTATTTATTTCTTTGATTTACCAGAGGATGAGATTTAGATGGATTAAATCAATATGTCCGATAAGTTGGGAAAT
This sequence comes from Wurfbainia villosa, assembly GCA_025175895.1. Classification (NCBI taxonomy): domain Eukaryota; kingdom Viridiplantae; phylum Streptophyta; class Magnoliopsida; order Zingiberales; family Zingiberaceae; genus Wurfbainia; species Wurfbainia villosa. Next base: position 52,426,218 of record CM046004.1, read on the forward strand.
GATATTATTTACATGGTGTGCCATTGATTATAGGAGGAAACCGTGTCCTATATATTAGGTTGATGATGTCCCCTTGAGGAGCTCATAAGGTTCATCATGTAAACCCAGCTGGTTGACTTAGTCAACATAATGATAAGGTTGAGTGGTACTACTCGAGGAATTAGATGTTAATTAATTGATGGTCAGTAAATCAATTAATTGACGGATATTCGATATCTTAAACATGGGGAGATGAATGTACAAATAATATATGGAGCCCATATTAATTTATGGGGGTTGGTGAGGTAGTTCAATGATGATCCTCTAGTGGAATGGAACATCATTGATGGATCAAGTTTGTGTGGTTCCGATCCATCGGGTGGCCAAGATCCAACTCCTCCTTATGGTCCCTATCGTAGCCTAACATAATCCTCGTGAAATCTAGATCCAAGGATGTAAAACAAAACTCTAGAACCAACGGTTGGGATTAAATCCCTAGATCCGATAGTTGGGATGAAACCCTAGAACCAACGGTTGGGATTAAATCCCTAGATCCGATGGTTGGGATGAAACCCTAGAATCGACGGTTGGGATTAAATCCCTAGATCCGACGGTTGGGATGAAACCCTAGATCCGACGGTTGGGATGAAACCCTAGATCCGACGGTTGGGATGAAATCCTAGATCCGACGGTTGGGATGAAACCCTAGATCCGACGGTTGGGATAAAACCCTAGATCCGACGGTGGAGATTAAATCCCAAGATCCGATGGTGGAGATTAAAGGAGGCTTAAGCCCAATTCTATAAATAGAGGGCTTAGGTTGGGCGGCAAGGATAATTGGTTCAATTGGAAATTAGGGTTTTGCTCATCTCAAAGTGGGCGGCAACAAACCCTAGAGGAGCTAGGGTTTTGGGCGGCTAGAAGTGGGCGGCAAGCTTGGTTCTCCCTAGGGTTTTGGCCGGCGCCCCTCATCCTCTTCTCATCCATTGCCGGTGCTCCTCTCTTCCTCCTCTTTTGCTCCTAGGTGGTCGGCGGTTCTCCAACTCCTTGGTGGCCGGTGCTTCTCCAACCTCTAGGTGGCCGGCGGCAACATTGCAACAAGTTGGCCGGCGCTCATCCATTCACTCCTTGGCCGGCGGTTACATCGAGTTCTTTTGATTGGTGGCCAATTCTAGAAAGGAGGAGTTTTTTTTTTTGTTCTTCTCTTTGTTCGCAGTGAACAAGGAAGGGAAGAACGCGATCTAGAAGGCTTCTACTCGTGGAGGATCTTCGCCCACACGTCGTCCACGAGGAGGATAGGACATACGGTAGAAGATCGTAAGGTATAAAAGTTTTACAACTTTATATTCTGATCTTAGCATGTTCTTTTATGTGTTGATTATACAAGTGTGCAATAGTATATATTTTGTATAATCATGGACCCCGAAGACAAACACAAAAACCGGCGATCCGTCCGTCGTCTCTTCCGCGGCTAACCAACTAGAAGAGTTGTGTTGCTTGAACAACTAGTTAGTTCAAGCGATCACTCAAGTTGTTAGCACGACGATGAATTGGTTGTGCTAAGGAAACTCATCTCATCAGGATTAATTCTTTCATTAGTGAAAATTTTAATCCGGGGACATGGGAGCCAATGAGCCTCCAAAGCAACTCCCTACAGGACAAACCATTGGTATGGTTGTAGTGTGATTTGGTATTTGTTTGTCTTGACCATAAAATCACACTAGTACACTTTGTGTGTATTGAGCATGACTGACTTAGAGGTGATTCGATTTATTGCTGACTACATAATCGAATCAGACCTTAGATATTATATTGTACATACTCTTAATCCCAATATAATAATGGACACATATACTTAGTAGTCATTTCTTTGATTTATCAATGGGTGAGATTTATAGATTAAATCGATAGGCTCGGTAAGTTGGGAAATGATATTATTTATATGGTGTGTCATTGATTATAGGAGGAAATCGTGTCCAATATATTAGGATGATGATGTCCCCTTGAGGAGCTCATAAGGTTCATCATGTAAACCCTGCAGGTGGACTTGGTCCGGCATGATGAAAAGGTTGAGTGGTACTACTCATGGAGTTAGATGTTGTTTAATTAATGGTCAATAAATTAATTAATCGATGGACATTCAAGATCTTAAACATAGGGAGAAAATGTACATATAATATATGGAGCCCATATTAACTTATGGGGGTTGGTGAAGTAGATCAATGATAATCCTTTAGTGGATTGGATTATCATTAATGGATCAGACTTTATGTGGGCTCGATCCATTGGGTGCCCAAGATCCAACTCCTCCTCATGGTTTCTATTGTAGCCTATTAATACCTCATGAAGTCTAGATCCAAAGGATAGAAACAAAACTCTAGATCCAAAGGTAGAGATTAAATCTCTAGATCCGACGGTTGAGATTAAATCTCTAGATTCGATGGTTGAGATTAAATCCCTAGAACCAATGGTGGAGATTAAAAGGAGGCTTATCCCTAAACTCTATAAAAGGAGCCTTTAAGGTTGGCATGGAGATCAATCAAGGGAAGCAAGGGTGTTAGGAGTTGGCGGCATGAGAAAGGAACTAGGGTTTGGAGCTTGGCGGCACCAAATAAGGAAATATTTTCCTTCTCTTCTTCTTCTCCATTGGTGGACGACGTCCAAACAACCCCTCTCCCCTCTTGGCCATTGTCAAAACCTAGCTCTCCTCTTCTCCTTGGCCGGTGGAACCAAGGCTTAGGGTCATCCCTTGAAGCTCTTGGCCGGCAACCATCTTTTTCTCTCTTCCCCTTGTTGGCCGGCGGCAAGCAAGAGCTTGTTGCTTGTGGGTTGGTTGAAAGAAGGAAAAGAGTCTTGTTTCTTTTCTTCCTCTTGCTCGGGACGAGCAAGGAAGGAAGATTGGTGATCTAGGAGCTTCAACTTTTGGTAGATCGTCGCCCACACGACGTCCGAAAGGAGGAAGGTCATACAATAGAAGATCAAGAGGTATATCGATTCTCTATTTTCATTTGTTACATGTTTATATTTGCTTTTCAATTATATGCATGATATATATTTTGTTTAGTGGCTAAATATACTTAGATCCCGAACATAAATACAAAAGTCGGCGATCCGTACATCATCTATTCTGCGGCTACTCGTAGAATAGAGGTTGGTCGCTTGAACAACAAGTTTGTTCAAGTGACTACTCTAATCGAATAGCACGACGATGACAAGGTTGCTTGGGCAATCCCTCTTGTCAAGGATAATTTTTTTTTATTCGTGGACGTAGAAGGGATCGCCATGAACAAGCGACCGAGTTGAAGTGGGAAGCGAAGTTTCTCCTCAGCCAACAATTGGTATCAGAGCTACAGTTTCCGGTTTTGTGAGTTTATGATTCGGTTACTCTTATGCATTTTTCATATATTATATGTGTCGGATAATAGTAGGATATGCATAGGTTAACTCTTTGGTTGCAGGCATAAGATCCGACTATTATGGTCATATGTGTGTATGTGATTGTATGTGTGTAATAGTATATTTTGTTGAATCCTTGGGGTTGACGAGGCTAGTATTTAATTTTTTTTTATAAAGTAGATACGACATTGTTTAGCCACTCTTTTTATTTTAGTTTACTTTCGATCTAGATTTCATGTACACTCCCTCATGGAGTAAAGGATAGATGGATGTAAATTAAAATAGTTTTTAGTCATGGCTCGTACATGGCGTAGGAGGAGCGGACGAGAAGGAGATATGACGGGAGACATATTGAAGACAAAAGTCATAATAGTTGGAAAATTTTTATTTTTCATATTTATTGCTTATTGTTTGATATGCATGTCATAGGCTAGAAAATTCCACAATTTCAAATTACTAAGTGAGAGAGGGAAATTTTTATAAATTCCCACGGCCTCCATTACGATTTGACAAGTGATGCAAACAAACTTACGCGTCGGCTCTGAATGCCTTCCTCCCCATCGGATGAGTTTGTTTACGGATCACAAGGTCAAATATGGTTATAGGGAATTATTAAGGAGCGTGTGTACTTCCCCATCGGAAGACACATAACCCGAGATAATTACCTTGGTATCGAGTAATGGTGAACACTTATATACAAATATAAGTATCCTCCCCATCAGAGTCACTGCTTTTATTTGTAGGGCCAAAGAGGAACCAACTATTAATTTTACTTGTCAAAAAGTTAGGTTGACAAGATAGTAAAATTAATGGGTAAAACCTCCTCTTGCAAATGTAGAATTCGTATACGTCCACACTATCGTGGCATACGATATTCTCGGTGTTTTGAGGTGTTGGTTGATTTTAAAATTTTATAGTTTGAGGAATCAATAATTTTTTGAAATCTAATGTTTTGATCTATGTGATTCTTAGGTTTTCTTTCAAAATGACTTTCAACCCACTTGCTGTGATACTGAAAGAGAATAAACTTACTGAACCCAACTATGTTAATTGGAAGAGGAATCTTGACATTGTCTTGACTGCTGAGGAATACAAATATATACTCCTCGAAGAGTGTCCTCCTAAGCCTGAGGATGATTCTGGGGAAAAGGAGAGAGAGAGTTATAAAAAGTGGATCAAGGCCGATGAGATGGCGCAGTGTTACATTTTGGCATCTATGTTAAATGTACTACAACATCAGCATCAAGTCATGCCCACTGCTTATGACATGATGCTCAATCTCAAAGAGCTTTTCGGACACCAGAATCGAGCTGCTAGGCAGGAAGCCATGAGGAACTTGATGACGACCACCATGATCGAGGGAACACCCGTGAGGGATCATGTTCTCAAGATGATGGCTCATTTGAATGAGTTGGAAGTCCTTGGAGCTAAGATCGATGGGAAAACCCAGGTCGATATCATTCTCCAGTCTCTACCTAAGAGTTTTGAGAAGTTTCGCCTGAACTACAACATGACCAAGAGGTTTTATTCGTTGGCGGAGCTTTTGACAGAACTCCAGGCGTTAGAGGGGCTATTTCGTCAGAGTGCTCAGGCGCATGCCATGGTGACCCAAAAGGTTTCTACTTCTAAGTTGAAAGGCAAGAAGAAGAAGAAACAAACTAAGGCGAAGGCGGTGGGAGGAACTCAGGGAGGAGTGAAGAAGCCGAAAGGCAAGTGCTTCACTTGTAAGCAGACTGGACACTGGAAGAAGGACTGCCCCAACCGCAAGCAGAACAAAGGTATATCTTTTGGTCTAGTTGTTGAAACATGTTTAGCGGTGTTATCTACCGGCACTTGTTGTGTAGATACGGAAGCCATTGATCATGTGTGCAATACTTTGTAGGGGTTCCAGGAAACTAGACGACTGGCTGAGGGGGAGATTATCGTATACTTAGGCGATGCCACGAAGGTGGCGGCTGTTGCAGTGGGAGACGTTCATTTGTCTTTTGAGAAAAATAAAGCTTTGGTTCTTAAGAATTGCCTTTATGTACCTTTATTAAGAAAGAATTTAATTTCGATTTCTAAATTGTTTATGGATGGATATTCTATTTCTTTTAATGATAAAGTTGTTATAAAAAGGAATAGGGACATTATCTGTTCAGGTGCATTGATAGGAAATTTGTACACACTTGAACCAAAAGCTCCCACGATGCAAATTGAAGTTAATAACTCATCTTCTAATTCTAATAAGAGAAAAGAACCTTCGAAGATGAACCAAACATATCTTTGGCATCTTAGGCTTGGTCATATTAACCTAAGCAGAATTCAAAGGTTGATAGCTGATGGACCTCTGGGCTCATTAGTGGTGGAAGATTTCCCAACCTGCGAATCCTGCTTGGAGGGTAAAATGACCAAGAGGTCTTTTAAGGCCAAGTGGTATAGAGCCAAAGATGTGTTAGAATTGGTTCATTCTGATCTGTGTGGTCCTATGTCTATCCATGCTAGAGGTGATTTTGAGTATTTTGTCTCTTTTGTAGATAATTATTCGAGATATGGATACATTTACTTGATGCGCCGTAAGTCTGAATGCTTTGACAAGTTCAAAGAATTCAAGGTTGATGTGGAGAAATGTCAAGGTAAAAGTATCAAGTCACTACGATCTGATCATGGTGGAGAGTACCTCTTGGGAGAGTTTAGGAATTACTTATCAGAGGCTGGGATTCAATCCCAATTGTCTACACCTGGCACACCCCAGCAAAATGGTGTAGCAGAACGAAGGAATAGGACCCTTATGGAGATGGTTAGATTGATAATGAGTTATTCTGAGTTGCCAGATTCGTTCTGGGGATATGCTCTAGATACGGCGGTGTACATTCTGAACTTGGTTCCATCTAAATCAGTGCCTTCTACTCCCACAGAATTGTTGACTGGGCGAAAGCCTAGTATAAGACATATTCGGATTTGGGGGAGTCCAGCACATGTGTTGAAGGCAGATGCTGGTAAGTTAGAACCTCGTACAGATGTATGCATGTTCATTGGCTATCCTAGAGGAATGAATGGTGGTTTGTTTTATAGTCCTAGAGATCAGAGGGTGATCATTAGCACGAACGCCAGATTTCTAGAGGAAGACTATGTGATGAGCCACAAGCCCAAGAGTAAAATTGTTCTGGAGGAATTAAAAGGGGAAGTCACTTCTTCAGTACCACCGGTACAAAAGGATATACCACAAGTCACTGCACCGCGTGTCACAGAGGATACACAAGTGATACCTCATCGTAGTGGGAGGGTTGTGAGACAACCTGATAGATTCATGTTATTGGGAGAATCTTCTGATTTGGTCCTTGGCAAACACGAACCTGATCCCTGAACATATGACGAAGCAATCCAAGATAAAGATGCAGCATCTTGGCAAAGTGCAATGAATACTGAGATTGAATCTATGTATTCAAATCTAGTCTGGGAGCTAGTGGAACCACCCGATGGTGTAAAAACCATTGGATGCAAGTGGATCTACAAAAGAAAGAGAGGAATAGATGGGAAGGTTGAGACCTTCAAAGTGAGGCTTGTTGCGAAGGGGTATACTCAGAAAGAGGGTATCGATTATGAGGAGACCTTTTTGCCGGTAGTCATGCTTAAGTCTATCCGGATTCTCTTATGCATTGTAGCTCATATGGATTATGAGGTATGGCAGATGGATGTCAAGACAGCTTTCCTTAATGTAAGTCTTGAGGAAAACATCTATATGAAGCAACCCGAGGGATTCATTGCGAAGGGCAAAGAGCATCTTGTTTGTAATCTTAATCGGTCCATTTATGGATTGAAGCAAGCTTCAAGGTCTTGGAACATCCGATTTGATGAAGTAATCCAGTCTTATGGATTTATTCAAAGTCCGAATGAGTCTTGTGTATACAAGAGATGTGACGGAAACATAGTGGTATTTCTTGTACTATATGTAGATGACATTTTATTGATTGGCAACAATATCAAGGTGTTATCGGACATAAGGGTATGGTTGTCCAAACAGTTTGATATGAAGGACTTGGGAGAAGTGGGACACATCCTTGGGATCAAGGTTATAAGGGATCGTAGGAAAAGGATGTTTTACTTATCCCAAGCTTCATACATAGACACGATTATGGATCGTTTTAGCATGCAAAACTCCAAGAAAGGTTTTCTACTTTTCAAGCATGGAGTTCCTTTATCTAAGGAGATGTGTCCTAGAACATCTGAGGAGATAGAGGAGATGAAAGCAGTTCCTTATGCTTCGGCGGTAGGAAGTCTCATGTATGCAATGCTATGTACGAGACCAGATATCTGCTTTGCCGTGGGCATGGTCAGCAGATATCAGTGTAATCCAGGACAGGGACAATGGACTGCGGTAAAGCATATATTGAAGTACCTGAGAAGGACTAGGGATTATAAGCTAGTTTACCAGGCAGACCAATTAAATCCATATGACTGGATTACCTAATCAAAGCAGATGTTCCAAGATCTCGAATCTTGCTTCAATCCATAAATGGGATGATTAAGCTTACACACAAGATGCTCTTTGCCATTTGTAATGAACCCCTCTGGTTTCTCCATATAGATGTTTTCTTCAAGACTTCCATTAAGGAAAGTTGTCTTGACATCCATCTGCCAAACCTCATAATCTATATGAGAAGCAATAGACAAGAGAATCCAGATAGACTTAAGCATGGCTACCGGCGAAAAGGTCTCCTCATAATCGATACCCTTTTTCTGAGTATACCCTTTCGCAACAAGCCTTACTTTGAAGGTCTCTACCTTCCTGTCTGATCCTTTCTTTCTTTTGTAGATCCACTTACATCTAATGGCTTTTAGACCATTGGATGGTTCTACAAGCTCCTAGTCCTGATTTGAATCCATAGATTCTATCTTAGAATTCATCACCCTTTGCCAAGATACCGCATCTTTATCTTGGATTACCTCTTCATATGTCCAGGGATCAGGTTCATGTTCTCCAAGGACAAAATCAGAAGATTCTCCTGTTGGGATGTATACTGAAAATTCTATCTTTTATATGAACATTTTTATTTTGAAATAAGAATCACATGATCATTGTTTGCATATTTTTATGGTTATGCATATTGTCTAATACATTACATTGTAGATAACATGGTGTGTGGCGTCACACGGGAGATCATGTTAACGGCTCCTTATAAAGTATAAGTATAGCCTCACAACCGAGATGACTTTGGACAAACCATTGGTATGGTTGTAGTGTGATTTGGTATTGGTTTGTCTTGACCATAAAATCACACTAGTACACTTTGTATGTATTGAGCAGGACCGACTTAGAGGTGATTCGATTTATTGCTGACTACATAATCGAATCCGACCTCAGATATTATATTGTACATACTCTTAATCCCGATATAATAACGGGCACATATACTTAGTAGTCATTTCTTTGATTTACCAATGGGCGAGATTTATAGATTAAATTGATAGGCTCGGTAAGTTGGGAAATGATATTATTTATATGGTGTGCCGTTGATTATAGGAGGAAATCGTGTCCTATATATTAGGCTGATGATGTCCTCTTGAGGAGCTCATAAGGTTCATCATGTAAAGCCTGCAGGTGGACTTGGTCCACCATGATGAAAAGGTTGAGTGGTACTACTCATGGAGTTAGATGTTGATTAATTAATGGTCAATAAATTAATTAATCGACGGACATTCGAGATCTTAAACACGGGGAGAAAATGTACATATAATATATGGAGCCCATATTAACTTATTGGGTTGGTGAGGTAAATCAATGATAATCCTTTAGTAGATTGGATTATCATTAATGGATCGGACTTTATGTGGGCTTGATCCGTTGGGTGGCCAAGATCCAACTCCTCCTCATGGTCCCTTTTGTAACCTATTAATACCTCATGAAGCCTAGATCCAAAGGATAGAAACAAAACTCTAGATCCAAAGGTAGAGATTAAATCTCTAGATCTGACGGTTGAGATTAAATCTCTAGATCCGACGGTTGAGATTAAATCTCTAGATCCGACGGTTGAGATTAAATCCCTAGAACCAATGGCGGAGATTAAAACAAGGCTTATCCCTAAACTCTATAAAAGGAGCCTTTAGGGTTGGCGTGGAGATCAATCAAGGGAAGCAAGGGTGTTAGGAGTTGGCGGCAAGAGAAATGAGCTAGGGTTTGGAGCTTGGCGGCACCAAATAAGGAAATACTTTCCTTCTCTTCTTCTTCTCCATTGGTGGCCAGCGTCCATACAGCCCCTCTCCCCTCTTGGCCGGCGTCAAAACCTAGCTCTCCTCTTCTCCTTGGCCGGTGGAACCAAGGCTTAGGGTCCTCCCTTGAGCTCTTGGCCGACAACCATCTTTTTCTCTATTCCCCTTGTTGGCCGGCGGCAAGCAAGAGCTTGTTTCTTGTGGGTTGGTTGAAAGAAGGAAAAGAGTCTTGTTTCTTTTCTTCCTCTTGCTCAGGACGAGCAAGGAAGGAAGATTGGTGATCTAGGAGCTTCAACTTTTGGTAGATCATCGCCCACACGACGTCCGAAAGAAGGAAGGTCTTATAATAGAAGATCGAGAGGTATATCGATTCTCTATTTTCATTTGTTACATGTTTATATTTGCTTTTCAATTATATGCATGATATATATTCTGTTTAGTGGCTAAATATACTTGGACCTCGAACATAAACACAAAAGTCGGCGATCCGTACATCGTCTATTCCACGGCTACTCGTAGAATAGAGGTTGGTCGCTGGAACAACAAGTTTGTTCAAGTGACTACTCTAATCGAATAGCACGACGATGACAAGGTTGCATGGGCAATCCCTCTTTTCAAGGATACATTTTTTTTTATCCGAGGGCATAGAAAGGATCGCCATGAACAAGCGACTGAGTTGAAGTGGGATGCGAAGTTTCCCCTCAGCCAACATCTCCCAAGTGTTGGTGCAATCGGCCTAGTCATGATTGACCGGACTCAAGTTTGACTCGAGTAAGTGTTTTGATGTTTGACATGGATGTATAACATTGATGTCTGACATGTGTTGGGGAGATTGCTGATGCAATCGATCCAGGTTAGTATTTGATGTTTGATGATTGTTTGACCATTGTCATGGGAAAAGTCCAAGTCTTGAGTACTTGGCATGTAAAGTCCAAGCATGGGTCTTGGCAAGGGAAAGTCCAACATGGGTTGGCAAAGGAAAGTCCAAGCATGGGTCTTGGCATGGAAAGTTCAACATGGGTTGGCAAGGGAAAAGTCCAAGCTTGAGTCTTGGCATTTGGAAAGTCCAAGGGGAATATTGGCGCAGAAAAGTCTAAGGGTGAAGTCTTGGCGGCATAAGTCCAATGGTTGGCGGCGTAAAGTCCAAGCAAATTCTTGGCAGCATAAGTTCAATGTGCCTTGGCGGTGTAGACACCGTTAGCATGACAATAACCGATGAAAGCACTTGAAGGCTAGCGTATGGATGAATAAGTCATGGATGACTTGGAGGGATCTGATAGGTGCGAGGTTGACGGAGGTGGCTAGAAGGCTTAGGTCTAGGCTGCGGGTGGTCTAGCAAGTATGGGGGCACCATACTTGGGTTAAAACCTCATGTTTGAGGTGTGTCAGTCGACTAGGACCATGAGTCAGTCGACTGGTGTGAGTCAACTAGGTTTTGACTGTGGAAAGTGCTCTGACAGTCGATTGCCAGAGGTAGCCAATTGACTGCTGGCCTGAGCAGTCGATTGATCAAGGAGATCATTCGACTGATGGTCGAGATCTTGGGTACAGAAGGTTCTCCAGTCGAGTGATCGCATCGACCACTCGACTGTTTGAGACATCAGTTGACTGTTGTGTAAGGTCAGTCGACTGATGGTGTATTCGTTGGATTTTTTCAACGTGGATCGAGTCGTTGTCTCACGACAACAGTGGCATCAGTCGACTGATGGTCCCGAGCAGTCGACTGATAGGCAAAATCCAGCCTGAGTTACAGGTTTAAAAGGAGCACGGAGGGAAGGATTGAGCACCGGTTTTCTTGGATGATTTGGAGCGATTTGATGATGCAAATCAGGGCCTTCAAGGCTAGTCCAAGGCAATCAACAAGCAAGCATCCAAAGCAATAGTTGTAAAGTGTTCTTTACATTGTCTTTGTGTTTCCATTTGTATTTGCTTGTTTATTGTAACTTATTATTGTAATAACTATTGTATGAGGTTTCTCCACCTCCATATTGTTCCGAGAAGAAGTATTTGTGATTAGTAGTGTGTGTTTGCATTGTTAGGGCTTTTAGAGCCCGATCCGTGGAGTAGGAACCATTCGGTTCCGAACCACGTTATATTTTGTGTTGTGAATTGTGTTTGTCTTATTTTGTTATTGCTATATATTCTGCTGCGCTAACACGACTTGTAGAGATGAACATGATCGTAATCCATCAAGCATTGAACGACGCTATTCACCCCCCCTCTAGCGAGCGCAATGTTCCTAACAATTGGTATCAGAGCCCAGGGCTCTTCTATAGACTAACTGTCGGGAGCAAACCGCTAGAGGAAGAAGATGGAGTTTCAAGAACAACTAGGATGAGACATCAACACGCTGGTCCCATATGCACTATATGGATGAGAAGGCTTCAATTCATGGAAGAGAAGAATTGAAGACTTCATTATGATGAGGGACTTTGAAGAATGGTCCATTTTGATGGAAGGATTCGAATATCCAAGAGGACCAAAGGGAGGATACCTCTGTCACGCCCGCCCTTTCCTCGTAATCTATAAGGGTAGGAAGGGCGGCGCGACGCGATCATACATACATGCATCTACAGCGGAAGACTTTAAACTTCTTTTTTTTTTCTTTTTAAAACATAAAGCATGAAATGGAGCATGCATAATCATTTCATAAGGACACTACTTAGTTCAAGTTTATGATAATCAACATAATGGACACCAAGTAGCAACCATCAACATCAAGTAGAGTTCGACTCTTAACAACTAACATGCAAAACTTAAAGGGAAAACATGCATAAGTCTAGAAACATAAAACAGATCTCCTCCACCATGCCACTACCACACACACTTTGCCCCTCCTGCTGCTCCCTTTAGTTTAGTCATTCTTTACCCTTATCTGCGGTACAAGGGAAACATGAAAATATAAGCACATAGGCTTAGTAAGATCCTTTCCTACTCACAAAAGCCATACATCAAGAATTAGACATATAGTAGTGACATGATCATTTAGACAACATATAGGCATAGCATTCATATAAAAGTAGTGACATGATCATTTAAGAACATATAAGCATAGCATTCATATAAAAGTAGTAACATGATCATTTAAGAACATATAAGCATATCATTCATATAAAAGTAGTGACATGATCAATTAAAAACATATAATCATAGCATTTATATAAATATCATAATCACATAGACATGAAATGGGTATGTGCTAGATGTTCTTTGAAAACATATACTTTATAGGTACTTAAAAATAATCTCAACATGGAGGGCCCGACATTGTACCACATACATCATCATCTTTGCGTGCATCCCTAAATAGACCCAAGGTAGCTAATCCCGAATCTACTAGGGTACTAGGTCCGTACTACGACAGTCGACCTAGGGGCAACATAGAAGCCCATCCTAGGCCCATACTATGACCGTCGGCCTAAGGCAACTTAGGAGCCCATCCCGTACTAGATCCTTACTATGACCGTCGACCTAGGGGCACGTAGGAGCCCATCCCTTGGACCTTGCTAGGGTCCGGTACAAGCCATACAAAAGTAAAATAGCATATCATGTTACTTATCATAACATATCATATTCCTTATCATAACATATCATATTCCTTTTCATAACATATCATGTTCCTTTTCATAACATAAAGAGTGCTCTTAGTCCCCATTCATAGGGAAGCATCTCTTAGGCATTTCATCATACATACTTGTTCATCATGATGCAATGAGCATAACATAATCATACATTCATACAATTAACATGGACATAAGGTAAAGGCATAAACAAATCATGCTATCATAAAGTCTAACTATCAACATGTTAACATCATATATAGATATATCATGGCATGGAAGATCATGGGTGAACATGAACAAGGTTTGGCCGAAACATCCAAGGGGGAATCTTAAGAATTCAAACCCTAATTCAACTTGTACAAGGTCTAACTAACATTATGTTAACATCTTATATACATGTAGCATGGCATGCTAGGTCATTAGTAGGCACATACATGATCTTGGCCGAAACCCTAGTGGAGGTTTTAAGGGTTTAAATGCTCAAACAACTTACACAAACCCTAACTAATATCATATTAACATCTTATATACATGTAGCATGACATGGAGAATCACTAGTAGGCACATACATGGTCTTGGCCAAAACATCCAAGGAAGGGTCTTTGGAAATCAACACCCAAAACAACTTGTACAAAACCTATCTATCAACATGTTATCATCATATATATATATAACATGGCAAGGGGGATCATTGGTGAGCATGAACACATCTTGATCGAAACCCTAATGAAGGGTCTTAGGAAATCAACACCCAAAACAACTTGCACAAAGTCTATCTATCAACATGGTAGCATCATATATATAAAAAACATGGCAAGGGGGATCATTGGTGAGCATGAACACATCTTGGCCGAAACCCTAAGGAAGGGTCTTAGGAAATCAACACCCAAAACAACTTGTACAAAGCCTATCTATCAACATGGTAGCATCATATATATATAAAACATGGCAAGGGGGATCATTGGTGAGCATGAACACATCTTGGCCGAAACCCTAAGGAAGGGTCTTAGGAAATCAACACCCAAAACAACTTGTACAAAGCCTATCTATCAACATGTTAGCATCATATATGTATAAAACATGGCAAATTTTATTTTATTTTATTTTAAATATTTTATGGGCTTTAAAATCCATATAATTACCTTGAACAGTTTTAGAATTTTATGGGCGTTAAAATTCTTCATACCTGTAAAAGTTTCATCCTCGAAACTTGGAACAACTCTGGATACCTTTGTTTCATCGACTCTATTACTGCGTCTTCCAGCCATGCTTATCTCCATATATTATAATAAGGCTAGCATAAGATTAGCATACATATATTCATGCATATTTAAACTAAAATCATTCCTTATCATACATTAAAGAAATAGAGTAGGCATAGAATTTCTTACTTGGAGCGGTAGGATAGTGTTGGGAGTATGGGGAATACAATCAAAGTCCCACATTGGTAAGACATGGAAAAGATCATGTGCTTATAAGAAAAAAGATATCTCCATTGGTATGAGGCCTTTTGGGTAAAGCCCAAAAATAAAACCATGAGGGCTTAGACCCAAAGTGGACAATATCATGCCATTGTGGAGATATGTGGAGCTTATAAGCACTAACAATTGGTATCAGAGCCATGGTCCATGTCAAGCCATGAACCTCGAACGAAGGAAGTTGAGCTCCCACGTCCGGATCAAGAGAACCAGACATCAGGAAGGAAGTCTAGTTGGGTCGGGGGGACCGAACAACTGGCAGGAAGTCCTGGTGGGTTGAAGATCGGACATCAAGCAGAGAAAATCCTTCGAGGAGGGATAGGCTTGAGGGGGGCCCAATGTGGTCCTTCGTTTGAGGGGGGGATTGTTGGGAGTATGGGGAATACAATCAAAGTCCCACATTGGTAAGACATGGAAAAGATCATGTGCTTATAAGAAAAAAGATATCTCCATTGGTATGAGGCCTTTTGGGTAAAGCCCAAAAATAAAACCATGAGGGCTTAGACCCAAAGTGGACAATATCATGCCATTGTGGAGATATGTGGAGCTTATAAGCACTAACAGATAGGAGCTTGATTTGTGTGTAGTGGGAAGGCAGATCTTCTCTGATACCAACCTGTCACGCCCGCCCTTTCCTCGTAATCTATAGGGGTAGGAAGGGCAACGCGACGCGATCATACATACATGCATCTACAGCGGAAGACTTTAAACTTCTTTTTTTTTTCTTTTTAAAGCATAAAGCATGAAACATGGAGCATGCATAATCATTTCATAAGGACACTACTTAGTTCAAGTTCATGATAATCAACATAATGGACACCAAGTAGCAACCATCAACATCAAGTAGAGTTCGACTCTTAACAACTAACATGCAAAACTTAAAGGGAAAATATGCATAAGTTTGGGAACATAAAACAAATCTCCTCCATTATGCCACTACCACACACACTTTGCCCCTCCTGTTGATCCCGTTAGTTTAGCCATTCTTTATCCTTATCTGCAGTACAAGGGAAACATGAAACTATAAGCACATAGGCTTAGTAAGATCCTTTCCTACTCACAAAAGCCATACATCAAGAATTAGACATAGAGTAGTGACATGATCATTTAGACAATATATAGGCATAGCATTCATATAAAAGTAGTGACATGATCATTGATCATTTAAGAACATATAAGCAGAGCATTCATATAAAAGTAGTGACATGATCAATTAAGAACATATAAGAATAGCATTCATATAAATATCATAATCACATAGACATGAAATGAGTATATGCAAGATGTTCTTTGAAAACATATACTTTATAGGTACTTAAACATAATCTCAATATGGAGGGCCTGGCATTATACCACATACATCATCATCTTTACGTGCATCCCTAAATAGACCCGAGGTAGCTAATCTCGAACTTACTAAGGTACTAGGTCCGTACTATGACCGTCGACCTAGGGGCAACATAGAAGCTCATCCTAGGCCTGTACTACGACCGTCGGCCTAGGGCAACTTAGGAGCCCATCCCGTACTAGGTCTGTACTATGACCGTCGACCTAGGGGCACGTAGGAGCCCATCCCTTGGACCTTGCTAGGGTCCGGTACAAGTCATACAAAAGTAAAATAGCATATCATGTTCCTTATCATAACATATCATGTTCCTTATCATAACATATCATATTCCTTATCATAACATATTATGTTCCTTTTCATAACATATCATGTTCCTTTTCATAACATAAAGAGTGCTCTTAGTCCTCATTCATAGGGAAGCATCTCTTAGGCATTTCATCATACATACTTGTTCATCATGACGCAATGAGCATAACATAATCATGCATTCATACAATTAACATGGACATAAGGTAGTGGCATAAACAAATCATGCTATCATAAAGTCTAACTATCAACATGTTAACATGGAAGATCATGGGTGAGCAAGAACAAGGTTTGGCCGAAACTTCCAAGGGGGAATATTAAGAATTCAAACCCTAATTCAACTTGTACAAGGTCTAACAAACATTATGTTAACATCTTATATACATGTAGCATGGCATGGTAGGTCATTAGTAGGCACATACATGATCTTGGCCGAAACCCTAGTGGAGGTTTTAAGGGTTCAAATGCTCAAACAACTTACACAAAGCCTAACTAACATCATATTAACATCTTATATACATGTAGCATGGCATGGAGGATCATTAGTAGGCACATACATGGTCTTGGCCGAAACATCCAAGGAAGGGTCTTAGGAAATCAACACCCAAAACAACTTGTACAAAACCTATCTATCAACATGTTAGCATCATATATATATAAAACATGGCAAGGGGGATCATTGGTGAGCATGAACACATCTTGGCCGAAACCCTAAGGAAGGGTCTTAGTAAATCAACACCCAAAACAACTTGTACAAAGCCTATCTATCAACATGGTAGCATCATATATATATAAAACATGGCATGGGGGATCATTGGTGAGCATGAACATATCTTGGCCAAAACCCTAAGGAAGGGTCTTAGGAAATCAACACCCAAAACAACTTGTACAAAGCTTATCTATCAACTTGTTAGCATCATATATGTATAAAACATGGCAAGGGGGATCATTGGTGGACATAAACATGGGTTGGCCGAAACTTCCAAGGGGGGTTTTAGGAATTCAAACAATCGAAACAACTTGTACTGCAGGTGAGGGGATTACTTACATCCTCTCGCTATCGTACTAGTATACCGCTAGGATTTTTATGAGATGAAGACCTTCCCTTGTTCCTTATACTAAGCCTTTGTATCCCCTTGAAACCCTCTCAAGAACACCAAACAAGGACATTAGGGTCTCGGTGAAGAAGGAGGAAGGAGGAGGGAACATTTCGATGGAGTTGGATCTTCTAGCAATACTTGTGAGGAACTTATCTTGGAAAAACCCCTCTTAAGAATCCCTACACAAGAATCCCTAGAGCTTGGGATGAAAAAGAGAGGAAGGAGAATGAGGAATTTCGGCCAAGGATGAGGGAGAAGGAGAATGAAGAAGGAAAGTGGGGTTTTTCTTCATCTCTTCTCTTAATTCTCCTCTTTAATACCTAGGGAATGAACACTCTTCATCTTTTCATAGGGGGATGAACCAACTCATCATCTTCCCATCTATATTCTTTGTATATTCTTTATATATCTTAGCCAAGAATTATCCTATGGTCTAGTGGTGTCAAGGCTACCTCCCTATTAGGAGGTTCATGGTTCAAATCCTAGCTATAGCGACTATACTAATTTTATTTTATTTTAAACCTTTTATGGGCGTTAAAACCCATATAATTACCATGAACAATTTTAGAATTTTACGGGCGTTACAACCTCAAGAAAAAGAGATGGATCGAAGAGCAAGTCCAAGCCTTCGAGAAAAATAAGAAGGTAGTCAAATTTTGTTTTGATTTGATTCCTAATGATATCTTGTGTAGCCTAGGGTATTACATGGATGCCAAGGCACTTTGTAGCCAATTGGCAAAATATCACAAAAACCCTCAACCGCCAAGAACAAGAAGAAGAGGAGTGCTCATCCTCTCAAGCTCAAGAAGAAGCAAGCACATCCTTATCCTCACAAGCAAGTGAGGATTCGGAAGTTGATAGAGAATCGACATCCGGATCGGTGGAAGAGGAAAAGATGGAAGAAACCTCCACCTCTAGGATTGAGGAGGAGGAGATTAGATCTCCGGGTCAAGGGCAAGAGCAAGAAGAGTCATCTACTTCGGGGAGAAGTGATGTACAAGCTCAAGAGACTCTCACCACCAACCTAGGTAACTCAAACACTTTAATTAAAAGTAAAATCCATATAATATGCTTTGAGTGTAGGGAATCCGGGCACTACAAGAGTAAGCACCCAAAAAGAGTAAAGAAGACTCCACCGGCACTGAAATCTCAAGAAAAGACCAAGGATTTCAGAGTCGCCATCCCTAAGAGCAAGGAGCATGTCATTTGCTTCAAATTCCATCAAAATGGGTATTATAGGAGTCAATGCCCTAGGGGGAGCAAGAAGGTCAAATAAGGAGTCAACAATGTAGGGGGAGCTAAGGCAAACCCTAAGGTATATCCTAGTAATGCACCTTCTAGTTTCCATGTCAAAAAGCATGCTAGAACTCATTTAAATACATTTGCTATTGCTCATGAAAAGCATGCTAGGAATAATAAATATTATTGTTTAGGAGCTAAGAGTGTCCATTTTAGCAATAAGGAGAAATTTGGGACTAATGTCCCTAGAAAAACATTACCTAAGGAAACCATTAGGAAAATAGAAAACCATTTAGGCATTAACCCTAAGAAGGGTAGGCATATGCCTAAAGGAAATGGTATTGCCCAAAGACCAAATCAAAATTCAAAAATTGGGCAATTGGAGTTGGAAAATCAAGTCTTGAGGTTAAGACTTGAGAAATTAGAGAAGACCCTTAAAATTATACAAAATCAAATGCAAGGGTCAAAGCATGAAAAATTTAGGTCAAAGAGTCAAAGCCTAGGGTCTAGGAGTCAAGCTCAAAGACCTAGGAAACAAGAACCATCCAAGGGCAAGCCTAAGCCCAAAAAGACCTACCACAATGTTCCATTTGATTATGGAACTCAAACTAGGTCTAGGAAGACCAAGGTTATTAGGGAAGTTATCGCTAAGGGTAACCAAGGTGTATGCCTAGTGGCTAGGGTTTCAAGGAAACCTAGGGAAGCCACTAAGAGGGTTACAAGGGGAGTTACCCCTAGAGCTAACCTAGGCAAGACCCAAATGACCAAGGCTACCAAGCCTAGAAGGGTCATTAGGAAGGTATCTAGGGAAGTTATCCCTAATGAATACCTAGTAAACCCAAGGAGCTCTAATAGGTATTGGGTTCCTAGGAGCGTGATCGATTCACGCTAGATGGGTTTAGGTGTACCAACCTTGAATGGATGGGTAGTTTACCTAACCATAGTAAAGGTGACACTTTAGGTAATTTTCAAGATTATGGATACTTTGGAAATAGGTTTGAATTATAATCCTAAAAGATTTTAGGATGTGCCAATATTATTTAAGAAGTTTGATAAATCAATCAAATTGGCACAATTTAGGTTTAGAGGATTTTGTGTGTCATTTTGAGTTTTTGGCACACTTGGAGGATTAGTAACAATATGGCAAAATGAGATTAATAATAACAAATAGCAAAAAATACTAAAATTTAGGTATTATATACCTTATATTTTATTTGCCATACTTTGTTTGTCATATAACATGCCATGACATCATATCTATTTTTAATCATTTAATATGTCATGATCATGTATAGGATTAAGGTTAAATGTCATGTATGCGTAGATTCCATCTTATGTCATGACATCATGATTATGAGCATGTGTTTATTTATATCATCATTAATGTCAGAATCATTCATGCATTAATAAAAATTGAGTTAAGAACATTGACATGACTTGAAATCCCATTTATAAGGGAATCAAGTAGTGTTGCCTTTAAAAAATGCATGAAACCCTAAATTAGGATGAACAAAACCCATATCTCACAATCACATTGACATGTATGTGTATTGATACACCCTAGATACATGTGAGATGCTAAGATATGAGTTAAGTTCAAGATGCATAGTTTTTGCATCTAGATGAACCAAAACTCATCTTATTTTTAGTGATGGATCATTGGGAAAGCTTATGTTCAAGTCATGTACATTAAGCCCAAAGAATATGATCCAATATAAGGTTTTAAAACTATTTTAAAATCATTTTGAAAAACCTTAGTGTAGTCTATCTTTTGATAGAAGTCACCATTGATGAAGTTGATACAAAATGAGCTAAAACATTGAAGTTTTTCTTCACTTTTGAACTTTGAATCAATTTCACTATTTTATGGGTAAAATATTTTTCAAATAATTTTCACCCATTTTATTGGTCATAAGTATTATACGTATCAAGTTTCATGATTTTTTGAATTACGTATAATTATTTATGAATTTTCAAAATTCGATTCTGATAATTGAAAATCAGATTTTGATTATCGATCATTCGCCTTGTTGGCGGTTGGTGATAGACACGATACGATCGTGATGCCTGATAAAGTCGACTACCAATGCTGATTTCGAGAAAACAAGGTATGTTTAGCTCATTTTTAGCTATGGTAAGGTTCCCTAACCACTCCTAACCCTAGGATATGCTTTGGGAAGCTTTGTAAAGGGTGAAATTCCATTGAATATGGATTAGGAGAGTTGTTAGGATGATGTATCAAATTTAAGGTATGGAAAAGTTCTATGTTGAACTTTGAACCTTAATTTTGATGTTTTAGAGTTCCTATTAGCTTAGAGACTTCCCAAGGACATTGTTGCTGCAATGGTCAAGAGGGAGCAAGCCTTTAGGGGGAGGTATCCATCATGGGATGATGGATGTTATTTTTCTTCATGAGAGGGAGAAATGGGATTTTGAGATACCCAATTTGGAAATTGGGAGAGTGTGTAGGATTGCCTCTCTTTAGTGATATGGGACTTATTACTAGGAAGATTATAGGAATCCTAGGTATTTTTGGACCAAGGGGGAGATTGTAAGATCTCATTGGATATGAGACATTGACCTCCTTGGAGTGAACCTTTTTTATGTATGTAAAAAAGGGGGAGAAAGTTAAAATTACCAATTTGGGATAATTTGTAAGGGAATTTGAGTTAGGGGCCTAACTCAAGGGTGTTTTTATCAAACATCAAAAAGGGAGAGATTATTGGTGCAATCAACCCAGGTAATGATTGACCGAACTCGAGTTTGACTCGAGTAAGTATTTTGATGTTTGACATGGATGTCTGACATTGATGTCTGACATGTGTTGGGGAGATTGCTGATGCAATCGATCCAGGTTAGTATTTGATGTTTGACGATGGTTTGACCATTGTCATGGGAAAAGTCCAAGTCTTGAGTACTTGGCATGTAAAGTCCAAGCATGGGTCTTAGTAAGGGAAAGTCCAACATGGGTTGGCAAAGGAAAGTCCAAGCATGGGTCTTGGCATGGAAAGTCCAACATGGGTTGGCAAGGGAAAAGTCCAAGCTTGAGTCTTGGCATTTGGAAAGTCCAAGGGGAATATTGACGGTGTAAAGTCCATGGCTAAAGTCTTGATAGCATAAGTCCAATGGGTGACGGCGTAAAGTCCAAGCAAAATCTTGGCAGCGTAAGTCTAATGTGCCTTGGCAGTGTAGGCACCATTAGCATGACAATAGCCAATGGAAGCACCTGAAGGCTAGCGTATGGATGAACAAGTCATGGATGACTTGGAGGGATCCGATAGGCGTGAGGCTGACGGAGGTGGCTAAAAGGCTTAGGCCTAGGCTACGGGTGTTCTAGCAAGTATGGGGGCACTATGCTTGGGTTAAAACCTCATGTTTGAGGTGTGTCAGTCGACTGGGACCATGGGTCAGTCGACTGGTGTGAGTAAACTAGGGTTTGACTGCGGAAAGTGCCCTGGCAGTCGACTGCCAGAGGTAGGCAGTCGACTGTTGGCCTGAGCAGTCGATTGATGGTCGGGATCTCGGGCACAGAAGGTTTTCTAGTCGAGTGATCGTGTCAACCACTCGACTATTTGAGACATCAGTTGACTGATGTGTAAGGTCAATCAACTGATGGTGTATCCGTTGGATTTTTCCAACGTGGATCGAGTCATTGTCTCATGACAACAGTGGCATCAGTCGACTGATAGTCCCGAACAGTCGACTGATAGGCAAAATCTAGCCTGAGTTACTGGTTTAAAAGGAGCACGGAGGGAAGGATTGAGCACCGGTTTTCTTGGACGATTTGGAGTGATTTTCTATTGCAAATCAGGGTCTTCAAGGCTAGTCCAAGGCAATCAACAAGCAAGCATCCAATGTAATAGTTGTAAAGTGTTCTTTACATTGTCTTTGTGTTTCCATTTGTATTTTCTTGTTTATTGTTTCTTATTGTTGTAAGAATTATTGTACGAGGTTTCTCCACCTCCAAATTATTCCGAGAAGGAGTATTTGTGATTAGTAGTGCGTGTTTGCATTGTTAGGTCTTTTAGAGCCCGATCCGTGGAGTAGGAACCATTCGGTTCCAAACCACATTATATTTTGTGTTGTGAATTGTGTTTGTCTTATTTTGTTATTGCTATATATTCCGCTGTGCTAACACTACTTGTAGAGATGAACACGATCGTAATCCATCAAGCATTGAACAACGCTATTCACTCCCCCCCTTCTAGCGGGCGCAATGTTCCTAACACCAAGAACATAAATCTATCAGGTTGTCTAACAACCCTATTAGGGCAATCAACCCATGTGATATGGTTTTGATGTGTGTGGCAAAGGGTTTAAGTTAGGATTGATATGGATTTGATATGTACGTTGAATTCATGCAGGACTTAGTAATTCACATATGAAGCATTGGCAAGTTTCACCTCTCATGACTCGGTCTTTGAGTCGGTGAAAGATGCATTGCGGAATCCATGCACTTAGTGCATCCGAGGGACCGCGGACGAGGAGCATTGGAGTGAAGCCGAAGGAAGTAGACTTCAGGGTGAGACGCGAAGGATGGCACTGCGAAGTAGTTGTAGGGTTTTGCTTATCGAGTCCGTAAGGGGAAACTTCGCTTCCCACTTCACCTCGGTAGCTTGTCCATGGCGATCCCTTCGAAGTCCCCGGATTAAAAAATTTAATCCTAGACAAAAGGGATTGGCAAAGCAACCAAGTCATCGTCGTGCTATTTGTTTAGAAAGGTTACTTGAACAAACTAGTTGTTCAAGCGACCATCCTCTATTCTACGAGTAGCCACGGAATAGACGATGTCAGGATCGCTGGTTTTTGTGTTTATGCTCGGGATCCAAGTATTATTTAGTCATTTACAGATTTATAACATGCTTATAAATGAAAAACAAAAACAAGCAACAAACAAAAGAAGAAAGTAGAATAGGTATACCTCTCGATCTTCTAATGTATGACCTTCCTCCTTTTGGACGTCGTGTGGGCGATGATCCACCAAAAGTCGAAGCTCCTAGATGTCAAATCTTCCTTCCTTGCTCTTCCAAAGCAAGAGGAAGAATAGAAACAAGGTTTTTCTCCTCACTAGAAACAAACAACAAGGAACCAAGCTTATCCTTGCCGCCAGCCAAATAGATGAAGGAGAAGATGGTGGAAAACAACCAAGACACCAAGGGAAGCCCTATATCTTGTTTTTACCACCTAAGGAGAGGGAAAAGGAAGCTTTTGGGCACCAGCCAAGACTGGAAAAGAGCTGGGAAGGGTGCTGGACTTTGGCCAAAAGAGGAAGAAGAAGAGAGAAAGAACCTTCCTTATTTGGTGCCACCCTTGCCTCCAAACCCTAATCCTAATCCTATCTCAAATAGGATTCCTTCTTGCCGCCCAAACCCTAGCTCTCCTATCATGTTTTTCATGCCAAATCCCTTTGCCATCCTTTTATAGAGTTAGGGATAAGTCATGAATTAATCTCCTCCATTGGTTCTAGGGATTTAATCTCAACCGTCGGATCTAGAGATTTAATCTCAACCGTCGGTTCTTAGAGATTTAATCTCTACCAATGGATCTTTGAGTTTTGTTTCTATACTTTGGATCTAAGCGTCATGAGGTGTTAATAGGATACATTAGGGACCATGAGGAGGAGTTGGGTTTTGACCACCCATGGATCAAGCCCACATAAAGTCCGATCCACTAATGATGATCCAATCCACTAAAGGTTCATCATTGATCTACCTCACCAACCCCCATATGATAATATGGGCTCCATATATTATTTGTACATTTTCTACCCGTGTTTAAGATCTTGAGTGTCCGTCAATTAATTAATTTAATGACCATTAATTAATCAACATCTAACTCCTTGAGTAGTACCACTCAACCTTTTCATCATGTCGGACCAAGTCCACCTGCAGAGTTTACATGATGAACCTTATGAGCTCCTCAAGGGGACATCATCATCCTAATATATAAGACACGGTTTCCTCATATAATCAATGACACACCATATAAATAATATCATCTCCCAACTTACCGAGTCTATCGATTTAATCTATAAATCTCGCCCATGGTAAATCAAAGAGATGAGTACAAAATATATGTGCCCGTTATTATATCGAGATTAAGAGCATGTACTAAATAATATCTGAGGTCCGATTCGATTATGTAGTCAGTAATAAATCGAATCACCTCTAAGTCGGTCCTGCTCAATACACACAAAATGCACTAGTGTGATTCTATGGTCATGACAAACCAATACCAAATCACACTACAACCATTCCAATGGTTTGTCCAAAGCCATCTCGGTTGTGAGCCTTTACTTATACTTTACAAGGAGCCGATAACATGATCTCCCGTGTGACACCACACACCATGTTATCTACAATGTAATGTATTAGACAATATTGCATAACCATAAAAATATGCAAACAATGATCATGTGATTCTTATTTCAAAATAAAGATGTTCATACAAAAGATAGACTTTTCAGTATACATCCCTACAATCTCCCACTTATACTAAAAGACTATGCTGTCTTCAAACTGTCATACATCTGATCCCCATTCCCTCCACATGCCGATCAAAAGCTCTCACCAGAAGGGCCTTAGTGAAAGGATCTGCCAGGTTATCCTCCTATGCAATCTTGGCCACATCAACTTTTCCTCTCTTTACTATTTCTCGTATTAGGTGGTACTTGCGCTCAATGTGTTTAGTAGCCTTATGGGCTCGTGGTTCCTTCTAGTTTACAACTGCACCACTATTATCACAATAAATTGTGATAGTTCTGGGAAAACCAGGAATAACATCCAAGTCCATCAGGAAGTTTCTGAGCCATATAGCTTCTTTGGCCGCCTCAGAGGTCGCCACATACTTAACTTCCATGGTGGGGTCCGCCACGCACTTCTGCTTGACACTCCTCCATACAATGGCTCCACCTCCCAAAGTAAACACAAAACCTGAGGTAGACTTACTGTTATCCCTATCAGATTGGAAGTCGAAATCCGTGTAACCCACAGGGAGTAATTGGTCTGCCCGGTAAACCAGCATATAATCCCTAGTCCTTCTCAGGTACTTCAATATATGCTTTACCGCAGTCCAATGTCCCTGTCCTGGATTACTCTGATATCTACTGACCATGCCCACGGCAAAGCAGATATTTAGTCTCGTACAGAGCATCGCATACATGAGGCTTCCTACTGCCGAAGCATAAGGAACCGCCTTCATCTCCTCTATCTCCTTAGATGATCTAGGACACATCTCCTTAGATAATGGAACTCCATGCCTGAAAAGTAGAAAACCCTTCTTGGAGTTTTACATGCTAAAACGCTCCATAATCATGTCTATGTATGAAGCTTGGGATAAGCACAACATCCTTTTCCTGCGATCCCTTATAACCTTGATCCCAAGGATGTGTCCTACCTCTCCCAAGTCCTTCATATCAAACTGTTTGGACAACCATACCCTTACGTCCGATAACACCTTGATATTGTTGTCAATCAACAAAATGTCATCTACGTATAGTACAAGAAATACCATTACGTTTCCGTCACATCTCTTGTATACACAAGACTCATCCAGACTTTGAATAAATCCATAAGACTGGATCACCTCATCAAACCAGATGTTCCAAGACCTCGAAGCTTGTTTCAATCCATAAATGGACCGATTAAGCTTACATACAAGATGCTTTTTGCCCTTAGCAATGAATCCCTCTAGTTGCTTCATGTAGATGTTTTCCTCAAGACTTCCATTAAGGAAAGCTATCTTGACATCCATCTGCCACACCTGATAATCCATATGAGCTACTATGCATAAGAGAATCCGGATAGACTTAAGCATGGCTACCGGCGAAAAGGTCTCCTCATAATCGATACCCTCTTTCTGAGTATACCCCTTCACAACAAGCCTCGCTTTGAAGGTCTCAACCTTCCCATCTATTCCTCTCTTTCTCTTGTAGATCCACTTGCATCCAATGGTTTTTACACCATCGGGTGGTTCTACTAGCTCCCAGACCTGATTTGAATCCATAGATTCAATCTCAACATTCATTGCACTTTGCCAAGATATTGCATCTTTATCTTGGATTGCCTCGTCATATGTCCAAGGATCAGGTTCATGTTCGACAGGGACCAAATCAGAAGATTCTCCCAAGAACATGAATCTATCAAGATGTCTCACAACCCTCCCACTACGACGTGGTATCACCTAGGTATCCTCTGTGACACGTGGTGCAATGACATGTGGTATATCCTCTTGTACCGGTGGTACTAAAGAAGTGACTTCCCCTTTTAACTCCTCCAAAACAATTTTACTCTTGGGCTTGTGGCTCATCACATAGTCTTCCTCTAGAAATCTGGCGTTCATGCTAACAATCACCCTCTGATCTCTAGGACTATAAAACAATCCACCCTTCGTTCCCCTGGGATATCCAACGAACAAGTGTACTTCTGTATGAGGTTCCAACTTACCAGCATCTGCCTTCAGCACATGTGCTGGACTCCCCTATATCTGAATATATCTTAGACTAGGCTTTTGCCCAGTCCACAACTCTGTGGGAGTAGAAGACACTGATTTAGATGGTACCAAGTTCAGGATGTACACCGCCGTATCTAGAGCATATCCCTAGAATGAATCTGGCAAGTCAGAATAACTCATCATCGATCTAACCATCTCCATAAGAGTCTTATTCCTTCGCTCTACTACACCATTCTGCTGGGGTGTGCCAGGTGCAGTCAATTGGGATTGAATACCAGCCTCTGATAAGTAGTTCCTAAACTCTCCCAAGAGGTACTCACCGCCACGATCAGATCGTAGTGTCTTGATACTTTTACCTTGACATTTCTCCACATCAACCTTGAATTCTTTAAACATGTCAAAGCATTCAGACTTGCGGCACATCAGGTAAATGTATCCATATCTTAAGTAATCGTCTATAAAAGAGACGAAATACTCAAAACCACCTCTAGCCTGGATAGACATAGGACCAAACAAATTAGAATGAACCAATTCTAACACATCTTTGGCTCTATACCCCTTGGCCTTAAAAGGCCTCTTGGTCATCTTACCCTCCAAGCAAGATTCACAGGTTGGGATATCCTCCACCACTAATGAACCCAAAGGTCCATCAGCTATCAACCTTTGAATTCTGCTTAGGTTAATGTGACCAAGCCTAAGATGCCAAAGATATGTTTGGTTCATATTCGAAGGTTCTTTTTTCTTATTAGAATTAGAAGATGAGTTATTAACTTCAATTTGCATCGTGGGAGATTTTGGTTCAAGTGTATACAAATTTCCTATCAATGCACCCGAACAGATAATGTCCATATTCCTTCTTATAACAACTCTGTCATCAAAAGAAATAGAATATCCATCCATAAATAATTTAGAAATCGAAATTAAATTCTTTCTAAATAAGGGTACATAAAGGCAATTCTTAAGAACCAAAAGTTTATTTTTCTCAAAAGATAAATGAACATCTCCCACTGCAACAGCCGCCACCTTCGTGGCATCGCCCAAGTATACGGTAATCTCCCCCTCAGCCAGTCGTCTAGTTTCCTGGAACCCCTGCAAAGTATTGCAGACATGATCAGTGGCTCCCATATCTACACACTAGGTGCCGGTAAATAACACCGCTAAACATGTTTCAACGACTAGACCAAAAGATATAACTTTGTTCTTGCGGTTGGGGCAGTCCTTCTTCCAGTGTCTAGTCTACTTACAAGTGAAGCACTTGCCTTTCGGCTTCTTCACTCCTCCCTGAGTTGTTAGTAATATATGAGAGGTGTCCTAAGGCAATCGCCTTATGGTCATACCATTTATTTGATAAATGAAGATTCACTATTTGAGTGTACATGTTTTCATGTATTTGATTGGATTTAAACTCATTTACTGAATGTCCGTGATACGATTCATAGCATGAGAGAATTTGTGATTGGATCACAACTAGTGAGTATCGCTACATGTGTAATTGTGATGTATCGGAATTATCCCTAGTCGATGAATTGATGGATATGGACACCATTGATTGTGTAGAGACTAGCACGAGGTGTACTCCTTGGTGTATCCAAGCAGCTGATTCTCACTAGCTAGTGACATTGTGATGTCCGGAGTTAATCGTGGATGCTAGTTATGGTAACTAGTTCATTGGAGTGACCAGCCCTAAGACTTCATATGGTTCTCTGCATATATATATATATGTCAATGAAGTTCTTACTGTAGCTTAAGTGCGATGTTACTTTGACTTGCGGTATTCAAGTCATCTTGATCATGGAGACTTATGCTTTGACATCTTAAGCAAGCATCTCTAAGGAGATGTGGACCCGGGATGATTGGGTATAAGTCGAAGTGATCGAAGGTGTTTGAATAGCCTATAAAGGATTCACCACTCCTTGCGAGGAGAAGTATACCCATGGCCTCTCGTCGGATTGTTACTAAAGACTTTGGCCAAAGCATTACATGTTTAGAGTAAGGTACTCTTTGATACATGTGCAGTAACTAGAATCCGTAGGACGAGGAAATGATACTTGGGCAAGGTGTGACATAGTCAGCCTAGTGGGGACTGACACTATAGACCATGTCCTGAACCAAGTGGGTATAAGATGAGTGAAGGGAATGAGGCACGATTCATTCGAGCTGCTGAAGGGTTTCAGAAATAGTTCTGGATCAACCGTTGATCTTTTCGGTTAATTGGGGATCATGATATACTACTAGGTGCCACTCATGATCGTTCTATAATTAATGGTTAATTATAGACGACCAATATAAACCGAGAACCTATTTGGTCACATGCACAACGAGCGTAATCCGAAGGATTTAAAACGAGCTTGAGAATGGGATTCTCAGACCGAGAGAAACTAGGTTTGGTTGGACCAAACATGGAGCGAGCATGAAATCATTTCAGTCCCAATGGAAGCGTGGATGGGCCGTGTCTTATGAAGACATAATGGATGAACCAAAATGGTTTGGTTCTAATCCAATGGAGGAGAATAAACCAAAGGGTTTGGTTTATTTTAAACGAATGAACCAAAAGTTGGTTCGGTTCGTTTTAACTTAAAATAAACCATCATGGTTTGGTTTATTTTAACTTATATTAATGGAGCGGGTTAACGGGCCTTATGGTTATGATCCAATAACCATTAAGAGAATCAGTTCTCTATAAAAGAGGGCTTAAGGTGTTGTTATGCCCTAATCCAAAACCCTAACCTAGTTTTGGCCGCCCACCTCTCCCTCCTCTCCTTGGTGATTCGGCGCCAACACCATTGTGCCGCCGTCCAACTTGTTGCCGGCGTCCAAGCTTCAGCCGGTGATCCTCCGGCAACTCTCCGGTGATCTCCTTTGGGTTCGGCATCAAGGTGAGCTTCATCTTACCCTTTTTGGCCGACGCCTACTCCACCAAAGCTGTCCAGTTTTCTGGACAGCTTGTTTTCTTCTCGTCGGAGCATCGTTTGGACGACGTTTGGAGCTCCGACAGCGCCTTACTTACCGGGGATTCGATCTCCGGTAATCCTCAGAGGTGGAGGATGAAGGATTCGTCAAACGGTTGACAAATACCTCTCCGGAGAAGCGAGTTTTGAGGACTCGTCTTTGGATCCGAATTTGGATTCGGATCGTGATCCTCTCTTGATCACGTCGTCTTCAACACGAGGCTAGTAACCCGTACGAAGACGAAGCTCATGACTTTGTGAAGTCATCCCAAAGAAACTCGGCGTGGATACGGATAGAGACGATTCTAGTGAGGATCGTTCCGGTTGATGTCGTTCCCGCTACACGTGATACGAAAGGTATACGTAGTTAAATTTCCTTTTATTGCAAATTTAAATTTATGGTTATGTCTACAAATATTGTACTATACATGCGTGTGATGTGTGTGTTGTAATAAATGTAGATTTATTATTTTTATTTCTTCCGCTGTGCACATGTTTACGAAACATGTTCGAACACACACTCGCCGCGGTACCGAAAACCCAACAGTGGTATCAGAGCCGAGGTTGTGTTTTGACATTATCGTAAAATTGTTTTGTGATAGTCATAATGATATTTCTGAAAATTTTCTACTTTTGAAAAGTTAGAAGTATTTATGGAAATTATTCAATTTTGGAAAGTCTAGAAGTATTTATGGAAATCTTCCACTTTTGGAAAGTTGGAAGTATTTATGGAAATTGATATTTTCCATAAATAAAATATTTGATTAGATTTGAAAATTTGTTTCCTAATTTAATCATGATTTGATTTGGGAAATCAAATCTTAAAATATTTTATTTCCATAAGTAGATTTGATGATTTAGGAAATTGGTTTCCTAAATTGACTTTCCTTAATCAACTATTTCCACAAATAAAATATGTGATTAGATTTGGAAATTTGTTTCCTAATTTAATCATGATTTGATTTGGAGAATCAAATCTTAAACATATTTTATTTCCATAAATAGTTATGACATATAAGGAAATATTGTACATGACATAATTGTATGCCATGTAATTGCATTAGATGCATATCATTATGCCATGCGTGTCATGACATGTAGATGTATGTCATGTATGCCATGCCATGTAGATAATAGTTATTTGCATGCAATAAGGATGAGACATAAAAACCCTTACTCAATATTAAAGCCTACACCTTCCATTAATATGGTTAGAACTAGAGTTTCGTTTCTTGTTTGGGTTGTTGGACTCTCTCCAAGCCCGGCTCGAACCCGAACATGTTCAAACCATGGAATAGTTTAATACTAATATGGTAAGAGTCAGAGGTCAATCGTTAGCTTTGGTTGTTGGACTCTCTCCAAGCCAGGCTATTTGGTTGAATGCGCTCTAACCATATTAAAACTATTTCTCGATTAATGGGTTGGCTTTAACCTGGAGCATCGGCTTGTTGGACTCTCTCCAAGGTCGATGTGAAGGGAGGTGAAGTTGGGTGCTATGCATATGATGCATACTTGTTAATGTGTTAACAACTCGATATATGTGTGAACATTCAATTAGTTGATAACACATTGTGATAGTTGCATATACGTGATATGCAATCGGTATAGTTGATACCTACCATCGTAGTTATGAATGGCTTGTTGGACTCTCTCCAAGGTTGTTCATATCTATGATGGATATCAGCCCATTCTGAGATGCACCTACGATCTCCCGAAGTGATTTTGGGGTTTTTGAAATTCAAAAAATGAATGGGATTTATAAATGTATATTGATCCATTTTAAAAATCATTTTCTCATATATGCTCGTTTTGTATTTCTAGGTCAATCGATTGATCATGACGTCTTTGAATTTGCGCACTATTTTGGATTCAAACAAACTGACTGGGCCTAACTTCCTAGACTGGCTTAGAAACCTGAGAATTGTTCTCAAGGAGGAAAAGCTAGCATATGTCCTTGAAGAGCCTCTTCCCAACCGTCCTAAGGACGATGCAACTCCAGACCAAATGTTGGTCTATCAGAAGCATGTGGCAGATTCTGAGCTGGCGAGTTGCATCATGCTAGCGGTGATGGTACCTGAGCTGCAAAAGCAGCATGAGCATATGGATGCTAATACTATGGTCTTCCATCTTCATGAGTTGTTCGATGAGCAAGTGAGATCCGAAAGGTTCGAGGTCTCTAGGCTCCTCTTCACCACGAAGATGCAAGAAGGTTCGTCTGTAGTGCAGTTTGTGCTAAAGATGAACGGGTACATCGAGCGGCTAGCCACCCTCGGGTTTGTGATGGATCATGAATTAAGTATTGACTTAATTCTACATTGTTTGCCCAAGAGTTTCTCACAATTCGTGATGAACTATCGGATGAACAAATTGGAATCCACTATTCCTGAGCTCTTCAATATGCTGAAGACTGTGGAGCCTTCTGTGAAGCATGAGGAGAAGGTGGTTCTGTTAGTTGATTCCTCAAAGAAAGGTTCTAAGAGGAAGGCAAAAGAACAGAAGAAAGGGAAGAACAAAAAGGCAAAGAAGGTAGAACCAGCACAAAAGGGCACTTGCCATCATTGTGGCAAGGAAGGCCACTGGCGAAGAAACTGCAAGATTTATCTTGAGTCCATGAAGAAGAAGAAGGCATCCGATGCCCCATCCTCTTCAGGTATCTTCGTTATTGATTGTCATTCTATTTCCTTAGACAATTGGGTATTGAATATTGGGTGTGGCTCACATATATGTAATGACATACAGGGGCTAAGGAATAGAAGGAGACTCGTCAGAGGGGAGTCAAATTTGCGAGTTGGCAATGGAGCAAAGGTTGCTGCGGTCGCCATCGGAACTTATTTGCTGAAGCTCCCTAGTGGACTAGTCTTGGAACTGGACAATTGCTATTATGTTCCTTCTCTAATAAAGAACATTGTTTCTATTTCCTGTTTAAATAGAAATGGTTTCCATTTGATGTTTAGTAACAATTGTTGTTATATAACTTTGAATGGCGTACTTTATGGAAGTGGAACTTTGAGTAATGACATTTATACGTTGGACGTATCCAGTGACATTTTCAATATCGAAGCGAGCAAAACGCGTGCTCGAAAGGGTAATCAATTAGACTCCTATATGTGGCATTGTCGTCTTGGCCATGTAAGCAAGAAACGCATGTCCGAATTACACCGATGTGGAATTCTGGAATCGTTTGAATTGGATTCATACGATACATGCGAATCATGCTTAAAAGGCAAGATGACTATGTTACCTTTTACAGGAAAAGGTGAACGAGTGGGAGAGTTGCTAGGCCTAATACATAGTGATGTATGTGGACCTATGTCAACTCACGCTTTAGGAGGCTATAGCTACTTCATTACCTTCACCGATGATCACTCACGGTTTGGGTATGTGTTCTTGATGAAATAGAAGTCTGAGGCCATTGAAAGGTTCAAAGAATTCAGAAATGAAGTAGAGAAACAACATGACAAGAGTATTAAAATACTTCGATCAGATCGAGGCGGTGAATACTTAAGTCAAGAGTTTCTTGATTATCTAAGAGACAATGGCATATTGTCTCAATGGACTCCGCCATATACACCACAGCATAATGGTGTATCTGAGAGGCGTAACCGGACCTTGTTGGACATGGTCAGGTCAATGATGAATCATGCAAATCTTCCCAAGTCCTTTTGGGGCTATGCACTTCAGACAGCTGTTTACTTATTAAACAGAATGCCTACCAAGGTAGTCTCTACTACTCCATATGAGATATGGAATAGTAAGAAACCTCATGTATCTTACTTGAAAATATGGGGTTGTCCTGCTTATGTGAAGCGGACAGTATCAGACAAATTGGATGCTAAGTCTGATAAATGTCTATTTATTGGATACCCTAAGGAAACAAGGGGTTACCAATTCTATCATTCTGTGGAACAAAAGATGTTTGTTTCAAGGCATGCTGTGTTTCTAGAGAAAGAGTTTCTCTTGCAAGAAAACAGTGGGAGTGTCGTCGAGCTTGAGGAGGCTCGAGAGACTCAAATAGACATTGATGAGATACCTGGTGAAGCACAACAACCGATAACTCATAGTGATGAGCAATCGGCTGGACCTATTGTAACACCACATCTTCGTAGATCTGGTAAAACACGCAATATTCCTGAGAGATATGGATTTCTCGTAAGTGAATCGAATGACATGTTACTCATTGATGATGAGGAGCCTACCAGTTATGAAGAAGTACTGACAAGTTCAGAAAGGGATAAGTGGCTTGGTGTCATGAAGTCAGAAATGGATTCCATGTATGAAAACCAAGTTTGGAACTTGGTTGACCCACCTGAAGGCATAAAACCTATAGGGTGCAAGTGGGTTTTCAAGAAGAAAACTGACATGGATGGTAATGTGATTACCTATAAGGCTAGATTGGTGGCAAAATGATATCGTCAAAAACAAGGTGTTGATTATGACGAAACCTATTCGCCTGTAGCTATGCTTAAATCCATTCGGATGCTCCTGGCCATAGCGGCTCATTATGATTATAAGATATGGCAGATGGATGTGAAAATAGCTTTCCTTAATGGAAACCTACTCGAGGACGTGTATATGATACAGCCTGAGGGTTTCACATCGGTTGATAAAACCAAGGTATGCAAATTGCGACGGTCCATATATGGATTGAAGCAAGCATCCAGGAGCTGGAATATCCGTTTTGATGAGACGATCAAAAAGTTTGATTTCTCACAAAATCCAGACGAACCTTGTGTGTACAAGAAGGTTAGTGGGAGTGCAGTCGTGTTCCTAGTATTGTATGTCGATGACATATTACTTATAGGAAAAGATGTTTCAATCTTACAGTCAGTTAAGGTTTGGTTATCCAAGACATTCTCCATGAAAGACCTGGGAGAAGCAACCTACATCCTCGGGATTAAGATCTATAGAGATAGATCGAAACGGTTGATTGATCTTTCGCAGTCTACATATATAGACCAAGTGCTAAAGAGGTTTAGCATGTCGGAATCCAAGAAAGGTTACTTACCCATCAGGCATGGGTTACATCTTTCGAAGTATATGTGTCCACGCACAGAAGACGAGAGGATTTGCATGAGTAAGATTTCCTATGCATCCGCAATAGGATCTATCATGTATACTATGTTATGTACGAGGCCCGATGTATCGTATGCTCTGAGTGTCACGAGCAGATACCAGTCTGATCCAGGAATGGATCATTGGGTGGCTGTCAAGACGATCCTTAAGTACTTAAGAAGAACTAAGGATGTGTTCCTAATATATGGAGAAGGGGACATGGTGATACGCAGGTATACGGATGCCAGCTTCCAGACAGACAAGGATGATTCTAGGTCTCAGTCTGGATACGTGTTCACCCTGAATGGGGCGCAGTGAGTTGGAAAAGTTCTAAACAAGACACTGTAGCAGATTCTACCACTGAGGCAGAATACATTGCAGCTTCGGAAGCAGCAAAGGAAGTGGTTTGGATCAAGAAGTTCATTTATGAACTTGGTGTGATTCCTACCATTGTTGAAGCAATACCGGTCTACTGCGACAACAATGGAGCAATTGCACAGGCGAAAGAGCCGAGGTCTCATCAACGATCCAAACATGTGCTTCGCCGCTATCATCTTATCAGAGAGATCATCAGTAGGAACGAAATATAAATCGAGAAAATTCCCACAGAAAGGAACTTAGTGGATCCTTTGACTAAGGCATTACCTCAAAGTAAGTTTGAGGGTAATGTTAGAGCTTATGGTATTGGATACCATAGTGATTGGCATTAGGTCAAGTGGGAGTTTGTTAGTAATATATGAGAGGTGTCCTAAGGCAATCGCCTTATGGTCATACCATTTATTTGATAAATGAAGATTCACTATTTGAGTGTATATGTTTTCATGTATTTGATTAGATCTTAAACTCATTTACTGAATGTCCGCGATACGATTCACAGCATGAGAGAATTTGTGATTGGATCACAACTAGTGAGTATCTCTACATGTGTAATTGTGATGTATCAGAATTATCCCTAGTCGATGAATTGATGGATATGGACACCATTGATTCTGTAGAGACTACCACGAGGTGTACTCCTTGGTGTATCCAAGCAGCTGATTCTCACTAGCTGGTGACATTGTGATGTCCGGAGTTAATCGTGGATGCTAGTTATGGTAACTAGTTCATTGGAGTGACCAGCCCTAAGACTTCATATGGTTCTCTGCATATATAGATATGTCAATGAAGTTCTTACTGTAGCTTAAGTGCGATGTTCCTTTGACTTGTGGTATTCAAGTCATCTTGATCATGGAGACTTATGCTTTGACATCTTAAGCAAGCATCTCTAAGGAGATGTGGACCCAGGATGATTGGGTATAAGTCGAAGTGATCGAAGGTGTTTGAATAACCTATAAAGGATTCACCACTCCTTACGAGGAGAAGTATACCCATGGCCTCTCGTCGGATTGTTACAAAATTCTTTGGCCAAAGCATTACATGTTTAGAGTAAGGTACTCTTTGATACATGTGCAGTAACTAGAATCCGTAGGACGAGGAAATGATACTTGGGCTAGGTGTGACGTAGTCAGCCTAGTGGGGACTGACACTATAGACCATGTCCTGAACCAAGTGGGTATAAGATGAGTGAAGGGAATGGGGCACGATTCATTCGAGCTGTTGAAGGGTTTCAGAAATAGTTCTGGATCAACCGTTCATCTTTTCGGTTAATTGGGGATCATGATGTACTACTAGGTGCCACTCATGATCGTTCTATAATTAATGGTTAATTATAGACGACCAATATAAACCGAGAACCTATTTGGTCACACGCACAACGAGCGTAATCCGAAGGATTTAAAATGAGCTTGAGAATGGGATTCTCAGACCGAGAGAAACTAGGTTTGGTTGGACCAAACATGGAGCAAGCATGAAATCGTTTCAGTCGCAATGGAAGCATGGATGGGCCGTGTCTTATGAAGACATAATGGATGAACCAAAATGGTTTGGTTCTAATCCAATGGAGGAGAATAAACCAAAGGGTTTGGTTTATTTTAAACGAATGAACCAAAAGTTGGTTCGGTTCGTTTTAACTTAAAATAAACCATCATGGTTTGGTTTATTTTAACTTATATTAATGGAGCGGGTTAACGGGCCTTATGGTTATGATCCAATAACCATTAAGAGAATTAGTTCTCTATAAAAGAGGGCTTAAGGTGTTGTTAAGCCCTAATCCAAAACCCTAACCTAGTTTTGGCCGCCCACCTCTCCCTCCTCTCCTTGGTGATTCGGCGCCAACACCATTGTGCCGCCGCCCAATCCCTTGTTCCGCCGTCCAACTTGTTGCCGGTGTCCAAGCTTCAGCCGGTGATCCTCCGGCAACTCTCCGGTGATCTCCTTTGGGTTCGGCATCAAGGTGAGCTTCATCTTACCCTTTTTGGCCGACGCCTACTCCTCCACCAAAGCTGTCCAGTTTTCTGGACAGCTTGTTTTCTTCTCGTCAGAGCGTTGTTTGGACGATGTTTGGAGCTCCGACAGCGCATTACTTACCGGGGATTCAATCTCCGGTAATCCTCAGAGGTGGAGGACGAAGGATTCGTCAAACGGTTGACAAATACCTCTCCGGAGAAGCGAGTTTTGAGGACTCGTCTTTGGATCCGAATTTGGATTCGGATCGTAATCCTCTCTCGATCACGTCGTCTTCAACACGAGGCTAGTAACCCGTACGAAGACGAAGCTTGTGACTTTGTGAAGTCATCCCGAAGATACTCGGCGTGGATACGGATAGAGACGATTCTAGCGAGGATCGTTCCGGTTGATGCCGTTCCCGCTACACGTGATACGAAAGGTATACGTAGTTAAATTTCCTTTTATTGCAAATTTAAATTTATGTCTATGTCTACATATGTTGTACTATGCATGCGTTTGATGTGTGTGTTGTAATAAATGTAGATTTATTATTTTTATTTCTTCCACTGTGCACATGTTTACGAAACATATTCGAACACACACTCGCCGCGGTGCTGGAAACCCAACATGAGTACCTCCCACCGCCTTCGCCCCGGTTTGTTTCTTCTTCTTCTTGCCTTTCGGCTTAGAAGTAGAAACCTTCTGGGTCACCATGGCATGCGTCTGAGCACTCTGACGAAATAGTCCCTCTGCCGCCTAGAGTTCTGTCAGGAGTTCCGCCAACGAATACAACCTCTTGTTCATGTTGTAGTTGAGGCGAAACTGTTCAAAACTCCTAGGCAGAGACTGGAGTATGATATCGACCTGGGTTTCCCCATTGATCTCAGCTCCTAGGACCTCCAGCTCATTCAAATGAGCCATCATCTTGAGAACATGATCCCTTACGGGTGTTCCCTCGACCATGGTGGTCATCATCAAGTTTCTCATGGCCTCTTGCCTCGCAGCCCAGTTCTGGTGTCCGAAAAGCTCCTTGAGATTGAGCATCATATCATAAGCAGTGGACATGGCTTGATGCTGATGTTGCAGTACATTTGACATAGATGTAACACCGCGTCATCTCATCGGCCTTGATCCACTTCTTATAGCTCTCTCTCTCCTTTTCCCCAGAATTATTTGTAGGCTTGGGAGGGCACTCTTCGAGGAGTACATATTTGCATTCCTCAGCAGTCAAGACAATGTCTAGATTCCTCTTCCAATCTACATAGTTGGGTCCAGTAAGTTTGTTCTCTTTCAGTATCACAGCAAGTGGGTTGAAAGTCATTTTGAAAGAAAACCTAAGAATCACATAAATCAAAACATTAGATTTCAAAAAATTATTGATTCCTCAAACAATAAAATTTTAAAATCAACCAACACCTCAAAACACCGAGAATATCGTATGCCACGATAGTGTGGACGTATACGAATTCTACATTTGTAAGAAGAGGTTTTACCCATTAATTTTACTATCTTGTCAACCTAACTTTTTGACAAGTAAAATTAATAGTTGGTTCCTCTTTGGCCCTACAAATAAAAGCAGTGACTCCAATGGGGAGAATACTTATATTTGTATCTAAGTGTTCACCATTACTCGGTACTAAGATAATTATCTCGGGTTATGAGCCTTATGATGGGCAAGTACACACGCTCCTTAATAATTTCCTATAACCATATTCGACCTTGTGATCCACAAACAAACCCATCCGATGGGGAGGAAGGCACTCAGAGCCGACGCGCAAGTTTGTTTGCATCACTTGTCAAATCGTAATGGAGGCCATGGGAATTTATAAAAATATCCCTCTCCCACTTAGTAATTTGAAATTGAGGAATTTTCCTAGCCTACGACATGCATATCAAACAAAAAGCAATAAATATGAAAAATAAATTATTTTCCAACTATTATGGCTTTTGTCTTCAATATGACTCTTGTTGCATCGCCATCTCGTCCGCTCCTCCTACGCCATGTACGAGCCATCCGGAGATCCGAGCCGAGACTAAAACTTATTTTAATTTATATCCATCGATCCCATACTCCATGAGGGAGTGTACATGAAATCTAGATCAAAAGTAAAATAAAATAAAGAGCGGCTAAACAATGTCGTATTTAATTTACCAAAAACTAAATACTAGCCTCGTCAACCCCGAGGATTCAACAAAATAAATATTTACACACATACAATCACATACACACATATGGCCATAATAGTCGGATCTTATGCCTGCAACCAAAGAGTTAAACTACGCATATCCTACTATTATCTGGCACATATAATATATGAAAAAGTACATAAAAATTAACCGAATCCTAAACACACAAAACCGAAAACCTTGGCTCTGATACCAATTGAAGGGTTTTGCTTATCGAGTCCATGAGGGGAAACTTCGCTTCCCACTTCACCTCGGTAGCTTGTCCATGGTGATCCCTTCGATGTCCCCGGATTAAAAAATTTAATCCTAGACAAAAGGGATTGCCAAAGCAACCAAGTCATCGTCGTGCTATTCGTTTAGAGAGGTCACTTGAACAAACTAATTGTTCAAGCGACCATCCTCTATTCTACGAGTAGCCGCGGAATAGATGATGTTCGGATCGCCGGTTTTTGTGTTTATGCTCGGGATCCAAGTATTATTTAGACATTTACAGATTTATAACATGCTTATAATTGAAAAACAAAAACAAGCAACAAACAAAAGAAGAAAGTAGAATAGGTATACCTCTCGATCTTCTAATGTATGACCTTCCTCCTTTTGGACGTCGTGTGAGCGACGATCCACCAAAAGTCAAAGCTCCTAGATGCCAAATCTTCCTTCCTTGCTCTTCCAAAGCAAGAGGAAGAATAGAAACAAGGTTTTCCTCCTCACTAGAAACAACCAACAAGGAACCAAGCTTATCCTTGCCGCCGGCCAACTAGATGAAGGAGAAGATGGTGGAAAACAACCAAGACACCAAGGGAAGTCCTATATCTTGTTTCCACCACCTAAGAAGAGGGAAAAGGAAGCTTTTGGACACCGGCCAACGCTGGAAAAGAGCTGGGAAGGGTTCTGGACGTTTGCCAAAATAGGAAGAAGAAGAGAGAAAGAACCTTCCTTATTTGGTGCCACTCTTGCCTCCAAACCGTAATCCTAATCCTATCTCAAATAGGATTCCTTCTTGCCGCCCAAACCCTAGCTCTCCTATCATGTTTTTCATGCCAAATCCCTTTGCCATCCTTTTATAGAGTTAGGGATAAGTCATGAATTAATCTCCTCCATTGGTTCTAGGGATTTAATCTCAACCGTCGGATCTAGAGATTTAATCTCAACCGTTGGTTCTTAGAGATTTAATCTCTACCAATGGATATTTGAGTTTTGTTTCTATCCTTTGGATCTAAGCATCATGAGTTGTTAATAGGCTACGTTAGGGACCATGAGGAGGAGTTGGGTCTTGGCCACCCATGGATCAAGCCCACATAAAGTTCGATCCACTAATGATGATCTAATCCACTAAAGGTTCTTCATTGATCTACCTCACCAACCCCCATATGATAATATGGGCTCCGTATATTATTTGTACATTTTCTCCCCATATTTAAGATCTCGAGTGTCCGTTGATTAATTAATTTACAGACCATTAATTAATCAACATCTAACTCCTTGAGTAGTACCACTCAACCTTTTCATCATGTCAGACCAAGTCCACCTGTAGGGTTTACATGATGAACCTTATGAGCTCCTCAAGGGGACATCATCATCCTAATATATAGGACAGGTTTCCTCCTATAATCAATGACACACCATATAAATAATATCATCTCTCAACTTACCAAGTCTATCGATTTAATCTATAAATCTCGCCCATTGGTAAATCAAAGAGATGAGTACTAAGTATATGTGCCCGTTATTATATCGGGATTAAGAGCATGTACTAAATAATATTTGAGGTCCGATTCGATTATGTAGTCAGCAATAAATCGAATCACCTCTAAGTCGGTCCTGCTCAATACACACAAAGTGCACTAGTGTGATTCTATTGTCAAGACAAACCAATACCAAATCACACTACAACCATTCTGATGGTTTGTCCAAAGCCATCTCGGTTGTGAGCCTTTACTTATACTTTACAAGGAGCCGATAACATGATCTCCCGTGTGACACCACACACCATGTTATCTACAATGTAATGTATTAGATAATATTGCATAACCATAAAAATATGCAAACAATGATCATGTCATTCTTATTTCAAAATAAAGATGTTCATACAAAAGATATACTTTTCAGTATACATCCCTACAGTTGTGTGCTTGGCGCATCCGAGGGACGTGGTCGGACGAAGACAACTTCAAAGGCGAGGGACTCCAAGGGAATGAGAGTGAGTGATTGTAACCCGGGACGGGGTAGCGCTTAGGTGAAACTTGGACAATTAGCTAAGTTTTGGATGGGATTTATCGACATCAGTCGATTGCCATGTCATGGTAGTCGACTGCTCCAAGTCAACTTAGACTCGACTGGTGTTCGCATCTGGTTTGTGTCCCAACAGTCGACTGCCAAGGGTTGGCAATCGACTGCCAAAACCATCAGTCGACTGCTGATGGCAGCAGTCGATTGGTCGCGAGGGTTTCGGGCACAGAATGGTTGTTAGTCGATTGGTCACTCGCGGGACTCGACTGTTGGCTCCATCAGTCAACTGATGGGAAGATCAGTCGACTGATGTGGGAGTCGTTGGATGAAATCCAACGTGGAAGAAGCCATTATAGGGCAAGGACTACAGGGGCAGTCGACTGATCGAGGTATCAGTCGACTGCTAGTTGCCCAACAGGAAGAAAGGCTTCTTCTCTATAAAAAAAAGTCATGGATCAACTTGGGAGCCTAATGCTTTAACTCCAATCAACACCCAAGTGACTAAAATGCTTCCCTACTCTTCTTTCTTGCTTTTATCTAAATTATATTGTAAGAAGAGTGATCTTGTAAAAAAAGGTTACCTCCACCTTGCTTGGTGTCAAGGAGAGAATAGTGGAAGTTTAGACGTGATTCACCTTGAACGAATCGGTCCGTGGATTAGCGGGAAGGTCATGAACCACATTACGACTTCGTGTTAGCATTTGTATTCTTTGTTATTCTTAATTATCTTTAGTTTTTGTTATTCCGCTGCACTAACGCAAAAGAGGGCTATTCACCCCCCCTCTAGCCGGCCACCTACGCTCTAACAAGTGGTATCATAGCCAAGTCGCTTGTCATCGGACTAACCGCCGCAACAAGCACAATCAAGAGATGGCCGGCTCCAACATTCACCCACCAAAATTTGAAGGCGAATTCTCTTGGTGGAAGAAGAGAATGGAGGTATTTTTTGAAACTGACTTTGAAAATATGTTAATAATGGAAAATGGTTTTGAGATACCTCGGGATGAGGAAGGGGAGCCATTGGAAAAATCGAGATGGACAAATAGGCAAAGAGAGGAGTACTTGGCAAATTCAATGGCCAAGCATCATCTATTCAACGTACTCCCCCAACAAGAAGTCAACCGAATAGAGAATGTGCTAGCACCAAAGAGATGTGGGAAAAGCTAGTGGAGCTTCATGAAGGCACATCTAAGGCCAAGCTAGCAAGGAGAGATGGCCTTTCCTCCCAACTCAACAATATCAAACTCGATAAAGGGGAGAAGGTAACATCTTTACATTCTCGGTTT
This sequence comes from Wurfbainia villosa, assembly GCA_025175895.1. Classification (NCBI taxonomy): domain Eukaryota; kingdom Viridiplantae; phylum Streptophyta; class Magnoliopsida; order Zingiberales; family Zingiberaceae; genus Wurfbainia; species Wurfbainia villosa. Next base: position 52,469,294 of record CM046004.1, read on the forward strand.
AAAGAAATTCTTAACGGTTTATCTAGTGTAGGGGAGAAGCTCTCCAATAGGGACATTATCATGAAGGCAATTGATGCCTTTCCCCAATCATCCAAGTGGAGTTCAATGGTGGACTCATTCTACATCTCAAAGAATCTAGAGGTAAGTACTCTAGATGAATTTTTCTCCACTATGGAATTGCATGAATCTAGGCTTGAAGGAATAGTTGAAGAACCAAGCATCAAGCCATCAAGGGGAGTTGCATTAATGGCCAACAAGGGGAAGAAGAAGAAGGAGACTCCACCCTCCTCATCGGATGAAGACTCCTCCTCCTCCATGGATAGCACGGAAGAGGCCTACATGGTAAGAAAGGTGAGACGTGCACTTAAGAATTTTAAATTTAATAAAACTCATGATAGGGGAAGAAGGCCAAGGAGGAAGATCATATGTTATAATTTCCAAGGAGAGGGACATATAAGGGATGATTGTCCCCTCTTGAACAAAAGCAAGGAGGAAAAGAGAAAGAAAGAAGAAAAGAAGAAGGGGAGGAAGAAAAAGGAGGAAGAGAAGAAAACTAAAGGAAAAGGGAAGGCCAAAGCATACAAGGCTACTGGGGATGATCCATCATCCTCATCAGAAGAAGAAGAGGCCTTCAAAAGCCTCGCACTAATGACCATAGAAGACTTGGACTCCTCCTCCACTGAGCAAGAAGAAAGAAGCACTAGTGAGGAGAGCTCAAGTGAAGGGGGAGCTTCATCCTCATCCTCATCAGAATCGAAGGAAGAAGACATGGAAACTATGGTAACGAATCTTTCTACTAAGAAATTAGTTTCCATGATTTCAAGTTTAACTAGGGACTTATTTAAAATGAAAAATAGAAATAAATGCATGCAAAATGAGATTAAGGCCCTAGAAGAAAAACTAGCAAATGCATGCTTAAATGTTAATGACTATATTCATTTTGATGTGAATGATGCATGCATTGAGGAAAATAGGGTCTTAAGAGAAAAGGTAGACCATTTAACTAAGGCCCTAGAGAAATTCACCATAGGTTCCTATACTTTGAACATGATAATTGGGAGCCAAAGGGCAAGCTTCAATAGGAAAGGCCTAGGTTACAAGGGGAATAAAAATGAAAAGGTCTGTCAATGCCTAATTGCTAGGGGGCAAGCCAAAAATAAAATAATAGCTAGAAAATGGATCCCTAAGGAATTTTTGGTGAACCCTATAGGAAAGAATTTGTATTGGGTTCCCAAATTCATCCTTAAGGGTTAGGAAAACCCTAGGTTAGTCAACCATAAGTAGATTTTATTTATATCATATCATATGGTTGACTTCGGATGGTGTGGGTTATAAATTTTTAACATAGTGTGGGGTGATGATAATGTATAACCCATAAATTAAATGCTTAAATCATGATTCATGCTCAATTTTATAATTTATAATCATGATATGCAATGATTGATGATTTATGATCATGATTGATAATTCTCTATGCATGTTCATGATTGGGTTTTTTGGATGATACTTAACCATGGGTAGAAATGCATGAAATTTTTGGTTATGTGTAAATACCATTAGGAACATCTCACATCCCACTATAAGGCTAACTTGATTGAGAACATAGCAATGGGTGAGATGATAGGATGTTACAAATGGTCCTCTAATGCTTATGGCATTTAGATGGGTCATTAAGTGTATCAATAGAGCAATAATAGACCAATCATGGGGAAAGCATATGTTTAATTCATAGACATATTGCCCAAAGATCATGGTTGGATATTTCAAATGATTTCAAAACCATTTTTATGTTTAATAACCTGTGAGTTCATGTTTTGAAAAGCTTCATGGCAAAACTAGGCTTTAAAGTTGATACAAACTTTAGACTTTTTACAACTTTTGAGTTTTTGCCTAACTTTCAAAAGTAAAATGAATTTTCATGAAAAATTATTTTTCACTGATAGAGGAACGCACTAGAAATATGTACTCAAAATTTCATAATTTTTTGAATTTTCTAGAATTTTTATTGCATTTCTAAAATTGTAGTTCGAAAATCAAAAAATCTGAAAATTGAGTGTCAGTCGACTGATCCTCTAATTCAATCGATTGATGTACTATGCACAAGCACAGTAATCTATTTTATCAGGTTTTGAGTGTTTTTTGGGTATTTTCTTCCATTAGAGTTGATGTCATACGTATATAACATTTGCATAATATTTTTGATGGTGTCAAAGGGGGAGAATTGATAGGTTTAAGTTAATCATGCTAAAGGGAAAATTTTAGCATGTCTTAAGGGGGAGTTGCATGTTTAAGGGGGAGTTTCTATACTCATATTATTTATATGCTTTCTTACCTTATGTTTTTATTGTATTTGTTTTACCTAACTTAAACGGATTGTCAAACATCAAAAAGGGGGAGATTGTTAGGGCAATCAACCCATGTGATATGGTTTTAATGTGTGTGACAAAGGGTTTAAGTTAGGATTGATATGGATTTGATATGTGCATTGAAGTCATGTAGGACTTAGTAATTCACACATGGAGCATTGGCAAGTTTTACCTCTCATGACTCGGTCTTTGACTCGGTGAAAGATGCATTGCGGAAGTCGTGCTCTTGGTGCATCCGAGGGACCGTCGGACGAGGAGCGTTGGAGTGAAGCCGGAGGAAGTAGACTTCAGGGCGAGACACGAAGGATGGCGCTGTGAAGCCGTGCGCTTGGTGCATCCGAGGGATGTGGCCGGACGAAGACAACTTCAAAGGTGAGGGACTCCAAGGGAATGAGAGTGAGCGATTGTAACCCGAGATGGGATAGCGCTTAGGTGAAACTTGGCCGATTGGCTAAGTGTCGGATGGGATTTCTCGACATCAGTTGACTTCCATGTCATGGCAGTCGACTGTTCCTAGTCGACTTAGACTCAATTGGTGTTCCAGTCAGATTTGTGTCCCAGCAGTCGACTACCGAAACCATTAGTCGACTGCTTGTTGGGATGTAAATTGAAAAGTCTATCTTTTGTATGAACATCTTTATTTTTGAAATAATAATCACATGATCATTGTTTGCATATTTATGGTTATGCATATTGTCTAATACATTACATTGTAGATAACATGGTGTGTAGTGTTACACGGGAGATCATGTTATCAGTTCCTTGTAAAGTATAAGTAAAGGCTCACAACTGAGATGGTTTTGGACAAACCATTGGTATGGTTGTAGTGTTATTTGGTATTGATTTGTCTTGACTATAGAATTACACTAATACACATTGTGTGTATTGAGCAGGACCGACTTAGAGGTGATTCAAATTTATTATTGACTACATAATTGAATCAGACCTCGGATATTATGGTGTACATGCTATTAATCCCGATATAATAACGGGCACATGGACTTAGTATTTATTTCTTTGATTTACCAATGGGAGAGATTTATAGAGTAAATCGATAGACTCGATAAGTTGGGAAATGATATTATTTACATGGTGTGTCATTGATTATAAGAGGAAACCATGTCCTATGTATTAGGATGATGATGTCCCCTTGAGGAGCTCATAAGGTTCATCATGTAAACCCTGCAGGTAGACTTGGTCCGGCATGATGATAAGGTTGAGTTGTACTACTCATAATGTTAGTTGTTGATTAATTAATTTTCATTAAATTAATTAATTAACGGACATTCGAGATCTTAAACACGGGGAGATATTTGTACAATTAATATATGGAGCCCATATTGATTTATGGGGGTTGGTGAGGTAGATCAATGATCGTCCTCTAGTGGAATGGATTATCATTAATGGATTGGACTTTATGTGGGCTAGATCCATTGGGTGGCCAAGATCCAACTCCTCCTCATGGTCCCTGTTGTATCCTATTAAAACCCTCATGAAGGCTAGATCCGTTGGTGGAAAATGGAACTCTAGATCCGATGGGGGAGGTAAATCTCAAGATCCGACGGTGGAGATTAAATCTCTAGATCCGACGGTTGAGATTAAATCTCTAGATCTGATGGTGGAGATTAAAAGGAGTCTTAAGCCTAACTCTATAAAAGGAGGGCTAGGGCTTGGGCGGCAACTAATGGTTTTGGATGCTTGGGTTAGGGTTTGGCTTCGGCGGCAAGGAGGAGAAGTGGTGTTAGGGTTTTGTATCCTTGGCCGGCAGCACAAGAGGGTTTAAGGTTTGTTTTCCTTGGTTTCTCCCTCTTAGCTGGCACACCACCATCTTCTCCTAGGGCCGACGGTGCCACCCTTTCCTCCTCTCCTTTGGCCAGCGGCAAGATATCCATCTTGGCCGGCAATTCCATCTCCCTCTCCTTGGTGGCCGGCGGCAACAACAAAGAGGAGAAGGTGGCTTGATCTTTCTCCAAAGGGATTGTGTCCGGAACTAGATAGGAGAAGAAGGGAGCTTATTTTCTTCCTTTTGTTCGGAGCGAGCAAGGAAAGGAAGATCGTGATCTAGGAGGCTTCAACTCTTGGAGGATCGTTTCCCACACAACGTCCAAGAGGAGGATAGGACATACAATAGAAGACCTTGAGGTAAACAAGAGGTATAATTCTTGTTTTGGTTTCCTTTTGTTTCTTTGTATGATGTAATTAATTGCATGTGGCTAATTTACTTGTACCCCGAAGACAAACACAAAAATCGGCGATCCGTATATCGTCTATTCCGCGGCTAATCGTAGATAAGAGGCAGGTTGCTTGAACAACAAGTTTGTTCAAGTGACCACTCTAATCGAATAGCACGATGATGGATCGGTTGCTTAGGTAATCCCTCTTTGTCAAGGATTATTTTTTTTAATCCCGGGATGTAGATGGAATCGCCATGCACAAGCAACCAAGTTGAAGTGGGAAGCTTCGGTTCCAAAACCCTTCAAGTGGTATCAAAGCCACGGTTTTCGGTTTTATGTGTTTAGGATTCGGTTAATTTTATGCACTTATCATATATTGTATGTGCCGGATGATAGTAGGATGTGCGTAGGCTAACTTTTTGGTTGCAGGCATAAGATTCAACTATTATGGTCATATGTTTGTGTTTGTGATTGGATGTGTGTAATATTATTTGAATCCTCGGGGTTGACGAGGTTAGTATTTAATTTTTGTAATTAAGTACGACATTGTTTAGCCACTCTTTTTATTTTAGTTTACTTTCGATCTATGTTTCATGTACACTCCTTCGTGGAGTATAGGATCGATGGATGTAAATTAAAATAATTATTCTCGGCTCGGATCTCCGGATGGCTTGTACATGGCGTAGGGAGGAGCGGATGAGATGGCGATACGATGGGAGGCATATTGGAGAACAAAAGCCATAATAGTTGGAAAATATTTTTTTTTCATATTTATTGCTTCTTGTTTGATATGCATGTCGTGTGCTAGGAAAATTCCTCAATTTTAAATTATTAAGTGGGAGAGGGATATTTTTTAAAATTCCCACGGCCTCCATTACGATTTGACATGTGATGCAAACAAACTTGCACGTCGGCTCTGAGTGCCTTCCTCCCCATCGGATGAGTTTGTTTTACGGATCACATGGTCGAATATGGTTATAAGAAATTATTTAGGAGCGTGTGTACTTCCCCATCAGAAGGCACATAACCCGAGATAATTGCCTTAGTACCAAGTAATGGTGAACACATAGATGCAAATAGGAGTATCCTCCCCATCGGAGTCACTGCTTTTATTTGTAGGGCCTAAGAGGAACCAACTATTAATTTTATTTGTCAAAAAGTTAGATTGACAAGATAGTAAAATTAATGGGTAAAACCTCCTCTTACAAATGTAAAATTCATATACATCCACACGATCATGGCATACGATATTCTCGGTGTTTTGAGGTGTTGGTTGATTTTAAAATTTTATTGTTTGAGGAATCAATAATTTTTTGAAATCTAATGTTTTGATCTATGTGATTCTTAGGTTTTTCAAAAATGACTTTCAACCCGCTTGCTATGATACTAAAAGAGAATAAACTTACTGGACCCAATTATGTTGATTGGAAGAGGAATCTTGATATTGTCTTGACTGCTGAGGAGTACAAGTATGTACTCTTCGAAGAGTGTCCTCCTAAGCCTGCAGATGATTCTGGAGAAAAGGAGAAGGAGAGTTATATGAAGTGGATAAAGGCTGATGAGATGGTGCAGTGTTACATTTTGGCTTCTATGTTAAATGTATTGCAACATCAGAATCAAGCCATGCCCACTGCTTATGACATGATGCTCAATCTCAAGGAGCTTTTCGGACACCAGAATCGGGCTGCTAGGTAGGAAGCCATGATGAACTTGATGACGACCACCATGATTGAGGGAACACCTATGAGGGATCATGTTCTCAAGATGAATATTTCATCTCTTTTATAGACGATTATTCAAGATATGAATATATTTACTTGATGTGCCACAAGTTTGAATGCTTTGACAGGTTCAAAGAATTCAAGGATGATGTGGAGAAACGTCAAGGTAAAAGTATCAAGACACTACGATCTAATCGTGGTGGTGAGTACCTCTTGGGAGAGTTTAGGAATTACTTATAAGAGGCTGAGATTCAATCCCAATTGTCTACACCTGGCACACCCCCAGTAGAATAGTGTAGCGGAGTGAAGGAATAGGACTCTTATGGAGATAGTTAGATCGATGATGAGTTATTCTGAGTTGTCAGATTTGTTTTGAGGGTATGCTCTGGATACGGAAGTATATATTCTAAACTTGGTACCATCTAAATCTATGCCTTCTACTCCCACAGAATTGTGGACTGGGCGAAAGCCTAGTCTGAGACATATTCAGATTTGGGGGAGTCCAGCACATGTGCTAAAGGCAGATGCTGGTAAGTTGGAACCTCGTACAGAAGTGTGAATATTCGTTGGCTATACTAGAGGAATGAAAGGTGGTTTGTTTTATAGTCCTAGAGATCAGAGGGTGATCGTTAGCACGAATGTCAGATTTCTAGAGGAAGACTATGTGATGAACCACAAGCCCATGAGTAAGATTGTTCTGGAGGAATTGAGAGGGGAAGTCACTACTTCAGTACCACCAGTACAAGAGGATATACTATAAGTGACTGCACTGCGTGTCACTGAGGATACACAGGTGATACCTCATCGTAGTGGGAGGGTTGTTAGATAGCCTGACAGATTTATGTTCTTGGGAGAATCTTCTGATTTGGTCCCTAGCGAACATGAACCTGATCCCTGGACATATGACGAGGCAATCCAAGATAAAGATACGGTATCTTGGCAAAGTGCAATGAATTCTGAGATTGAATCTATGGATTCAAATCAAGTCTAGGAGCTAGAAGAACCACCCAATGGTGTAAAAACCATTGGATGCAAGTGGATCTACAAAAGAAAGAGAGGAATAGACGGGAAGGTTGAGACCTTCAAAGCGAGGCTTGTTGCGAAGGGGTATACTCAGAAAGAGGGCATCGATTATGAGGAGACCTTTTTGCCAGTAGTCATGCTTAAGTCTATCCGGATTCTCTTATGTATTGCTGCTTATATGGATTATGAGGTATGGCAGATGGATGTCAAGACAGCTTTCCTTAATGGAAGTCTTGAGGAAAACATCTATATGAAGCAACCAGAAGGATGCATTGCAAAGGGCAAAGAGCATCTTGTGTGCAAGCTTAATCGGTCTATTTATGGATTGAAGCAAGCTTCGAGATCTTGGAACATCCACTTTGATGAGGTAATCCAGTCTTATGGATTTATTCAAAGTCCGAATGAGTCTTGTGTATACAAGAGATGTGATGGAAACGTAGTGGTATTTCTTGTACTATACGTAGATGAAATTTTGTTAATTAGCAACAATGTCAAGGTGTTATCGGACGTAAGGGTATGGTTGTCCAAACGGTTTGATATGAAGGACTTGGGAGAAGTGGGACACATCCTTGGGATCGAGGTTATAAGGGATCGCAGGAAAAGGATGTTGTGCTTATCTCAAGCTTCATACATAGACACCATTTTGGCTAGTTTTAGCATGCAGAACTCCAAGAAAGGTTTTCTACCTTTTAGGCATGGAGTACCTTTATCTAAAGAGATGTGTCCTAGAACATCAAAGGAGATAGAGGAGATGAAGGTGGTTCCTTATGCTTCGGCAGTAGGAAGCCTCATGTATGCTATGCTATGTACGAGATCGGATATCTGCTTTGTCATTGGAAGGTTAGCAGATATCAAAGTAATCCTGGATAGGGACATTGGACTGCGGTAAAGCATATATTGAAGTACCTGAGAAGGACTAGGGATTATATGCTAGCATACCAGGCAGATCAATTACTCCCTATGGGTTACATAGATTCCGACTTCCAATCAGATAGGGATAACAGTAAGTCTACCTCGGTTTTTGTGTTTACTTTGGGAGGTGGAGCCATTGTATGGAGGAGTCTCAAGCAGAAATGTGTGGTGGACTCTACCATGGAAGCTGAGTATGTGGCAACCTCTGAGGCAGCCAAAGAAGTTGTATGGCTCAGGAACTTCTTGATGGACTTGGATGTGATTCCCGGTTTGCCCAGAACTATCACAATTTATTATGATAATAATGGTGCAGTTGCAAACTCGAAGGAACCATGAGCCCATAAGGCAAGTAAACACATAGAGCGCAAGTACCATGTTAGTGAAAGCCCTAGAGCCAATCATGTGATGATTGTTGTATGGACTTTATTGTATCATATTCCTATTTATAAAGGCATGGTTATTATATTTACTTATATTGGTGCCAAATAACTAAGTATAATAACGTCCTTGAGTAGAAGGTTCTTATCTATATCAATCGATTGGTAGAATCGATAATGAGATGATATAGAGAACACTACTCTTAATCATTCCTAGTCAAGTATTAACATTCAGGGACAATGTTAATGCGTAGAGACTAGCATGTAGGTCAACATGATGACTTGATCTCACAAGTCATGGATATGAGATATCAAGTTGACACATGGGTATGCATTGGAGAATGTATACTGAATGACCCACCATGAGAAAGTATCATGGATCGTTATATGAGTGTCATATACTTTCTCATGTGGTTATTAGTATGACTATTAGTCCTTAGACCTGAAGTCACCATGGTTCCCTACATAAGGAGTTGCATACTTTGGCTTCGTCAAACGTCACCCGTAAATAGGTGGACTATAAAGGTGATTACTGTGTATGTAACAAATTATACGGGGGGATGTGAGTGATGTAGATGGGATCTATCCCTCCTATATGATGGGAGTGACATCGTTATTCTTGATAGAGTGAGACCACGAAGTGCATGGCCATGCCCAAATGAGTCAATATGAGATATTGAGCTCATTTGATTAGAGTGAGTCTACTTTGAGTTCAAGATATAGATTGTACCGAGGATGACACGGTCTATGCCTCAATTGGTCAATCTAGATGTCAAGGATAGAGGGACATTGTCACATATTGTGAGAGTCACAATTAGTAGTCACAAAGGTGATGTTGGATCTCAACATTCTTGTAACTTGGGTAGCAATGATGTATTGCTAGATACTGCTCATTGCTTATGTTCCTAAATCGGTTTAGGAGCATTGCCAACGTTACAAGAACCAATAGGGTCACACACAAAGGGCAATTATATGGAGATTAGGTTCATATGATGAACCATGAGGATTAGGTTCATGGGATGAACCAAATTGGATTAAGAGTAATCCAAATTAGACTAATTGAGTTAGATTCAATTCGATTCAAGTGTTGAATGAGTCTAATTTAGATTTGATTCATTGAGTCAATTTAAATTAATGAATAGGGATTGATTAAATCAAATTGACTTGAATCAAGTGGTTAGATTTGATCAACCATGAGAGATAAGAGGGCAAGTTTAACTTGACTTGAGAGGGAAGATGAATGGTCAATTTTGACTTGACCAATTGCCATGTCATGATGACTTGGCATGAGGGCCGGCCAATGATGATGTTCCACATCATCATGGACTTATCATGGGGTGCCACCTCATGAGGAAGACCAAGAGCCAATGGCTCTTGGAGTTACATGCATGCATGTAACCCCCACCCATTGAAGTGGTCAGCCACTTTCATTAGATGATGAATTCATTTGGTGAGTAACTCCATCTTCTTCTTCCTTGGATCTTCTTCCTCTCAAGCTCTCTCCCTCATCCTCTTTTGGCCGAAACTTCCAAGGAGTGCTAGCACACTCTAGGTTGTTTTCTCCACCATTTGTCCATGTGGATACCAATAGAGGAGTGTACACTTGACACTCTTGAGTTCCGGCAAGCCATTTGGACGAGCAGGATAAGCAAAGGGCGTCACATCGAGGGTAACGCTCTCATCATGTAGATCTAAGGTAGATCTATGTTTATAAACACATACATGAATTTAGTTTTTATATATCTTCGTACGGATCCGTGGTCAGGCTTCTGAAGTTTCCGCAATGCAAAAAGCGGTTTTTGCGGCTCGGAAAGTCCAACATACCCCCTGATACGAGAGATCATAAAGCGGGTAGAAGTTGTTGTCACCTAGATTGCATTAGAGGATGACCTGGTAGATCCTTTCACTAAGGCCCTTCTAGCGAGAGCTTTAATAGGCATGTGGAGGGAATGGGAATCAGATGTATGGCAGTATGAAGACAACATAGTCTTTTAGTATAAGTGGGAGATTGTTGGGATGTATACTAAAAAGTCTATCTTTTGTATCAACGTCTTTATTTTTGAAATAAGAATCACATGATCATTGTTTGCATATTTATGGCTATGCATATTGTCTAATACATTACATTGTAGATAACATGATGTGTAGTGTCACACGGGAGTGTTGGGATGTATACTGAAAAGTCTATCTTTTATATGAACATCTTTATTTTTGAAATAAGAATCACATGATCATTGTTTGTATTTTTATGGTTATGCATATTGTCTAAAATATTACATTGTAGATAACATGGTGTGTGGTGTCACACGGGAGATCATGTTATCGGCTCCTTGTAAAGTATAAGTAAAGGCTCACAACTGAGATAGCTTTGGACAAACCATTGGAATGGTTGTAGTATGATTTGGTATTGGTTTGTCTTGACCAAAGAATCACACTAGTGCACTTTGTGTGTATTGAGCAGGACCGACTTAGAGGTGATTCGATTTATTGCTGACTACATAATCGAATCGAACCTCAGATATTATATTGTACATGCTCTTAATCTCAATATAATAATGGGCACATATACTTAGTATTCATTTCTTTGATTTACCAATGGGCGAGATTTATACATTAAATCGATAGCTCGGTAAGTTGGGAAATGATATTATTTATATGGTGTGTCATTGATTATAGGAGGAAATCGTGTCCTATATATTAGGATGATGATGTCCCCTTGAGGAGCTCATAAGGTTCATCATGTAAACCCTGCAGGTGGACTTGGTCCGACATGATGATAAGGTTGAGTGGTACTACTCATGGAGTTAGATGTTGATTAATTAATAGTCAATAAATTAATTAATCGACGGACATTCGAGATCTTAAATACGGAGAGAAAATATACATATAATATATGGAGCTCATATTAACTTATGGGGGTTGGTGAGGTAGATCAATGATAATCCTCTAGTGGAATGGATAATCATTAATGGATCGGACTTTATGTGGGCTTGATCCATTGGGTGGCCAAGATCCAACTCCTCCTCGTGGTCCCTGTTGTAGCCTATTAACACCTCATGAAGCTTAGATCTAATGGATAGAAACAAAACTCTAGATCCAACGGTAGAGATTAAATCTCTAGATCTGACGGTTGAGATTAAATCTCTAGATCCAACGGTTGAGATTAAATCCCTAGAATCAATGGTGGAGATTAAAAGGAGGGATGAACCCAACTCTATAAATATGGGATGATGGCTTGGGCGGCAACTCAATGGATGAGGGGTAGGGTTTGCTTCCCTTGGGCGGCAAGCAATCCTAATTAGATTAGGATTAGGAGTGGGCGGCTAGGGTTAGGGTTTTGGGATTGGGGTGGGTGGCAACAAGTGGAGGAAGTCTCTTCTTCTTCTTCCTAAGGTTTTGTCGGCACCTATTCTTCTTCCCTCTACCTTGGCCGGAGCTCAACCTATTCTTCTGCCCTTCATCCTTGGCCAGAAATTAGGAGAGCTAGGTTTAGGGTTTGGGCGGCAACAAGGAGAAGGATTGCTTTCCTTTCTCTTCTCCAAGTGTTGGCCGGCGCCCATGCCCTTATTGTTTCTCCTTTGGCCGATTACCATACTCCATGTTCTCTTCCTTGGCCCGCGGCAACATCGAGTCTATTGACTTGGTGGCCGGTTCTAGATAGGAAGAAGAGTTTTGTTTTATATTCTTCCTTTTGTTCGGAGTGAACAAGGAAAGGAAGATTGGTGATCTAGAAGGCTTCGACTTTTGGAAGATCGTTGCCCACACGACGTCCAAAAGGAGGAAGGACATACAATAGAAGATCAAGAGGTATAACAAGAGGTATAATCTTGTTTATTTTGATTAGTGTTCTTTTATATTATATCTATAATTGTTTTTCAATTATATGCATGTTGTATGTGGTTGTTTACTTTATGTATGTGGCTAAATATACTTGGACCCCGAACATAAACACAAAAGTCGGCGATTCGTAGATCATCTATTCTGCGACTATTCGTGGATAAGAGGTTAGTCGCTTGAACAATAAGTTTGTTCAAGTGACCACTCTAAACGAAAAGCACGACGATGACAAGGTTGCTTGGGTGTTCCCTTTTGTCTAGGATTAATTTTTTTAATCCGGGGACAAAGATTGGATCACCATGAACAAGCGACCGGGTTGAAGTGGGAAGCGAAGTTTCCTACCATCAAGTGGTATCAGAGCCATGGTTTTCGGTTTTGTGTTTAGGATTCGGTTAATTTTTATGCACTTTTCATATATTATATGTGTCGGATAATAGTAGGATATGCGTAGGTTAACTCTTTGGTTGCAGGCATAGGATCCAACTATTATAGTCATATGTGTGTATGTGATTGTATGTGTGTAAATGTTTATTATGTTGAATCCTCGGGGTTGACGAGACTAGTATTTAATTTTTTGTAAATTAGATATGGCATTGTTTAGCCACTCTTTTTATTTTAGTCTACTTTCGATCTAGATTTCATGTACACTCCCTCGTGGAGTATAGGATCGATGGATGTAAATTAAAATAGTTTTTAGTCTCGGCTCGGATCTCCGGATGGCTCGTACATGGCGTAGGAGGAGCGGACGAGATGGCGATACGACGGGAGACATATTGAAGACAAAAGCCATAATAGTTGGAAAATTTTTATTTTTCATATTTATTGCTTATTGTTTGATATGCATGTCATAGTCTAGAAAATTCCTCAATTTTAAATTACTGAGTGGGAGAGGGATATTTTTTTATAAATTCCCACGGCCTCCATTACGATTTGATATGTGATGCAAGCAAACCTGCGCGTCGGCTCTAAGTGCCTTCCTCACCATCGGATGAGTTTGTTTGTGGATCACAGGGTCAGATATGGTTATAGGAAATTATTTAGGAGCGCGTGTACTTCCCCATCTGAAGGCACATAACCCGAGATAATTCCCTTGGTACCGAGTAATGGTGAACACTTAGATACAAATATAAGTATCCTCACCATCGGAGTCACTGCTTTTATTTGTAGGGTCGAGGAGAAACCAACTATTAATTTTATTTGTCAAAAAGTTAGGTTGACTGGATAGTAAAATTAATGGGTAAAACCTCCTCTTGCAAATGTAGAATTCGTATACGTCCACACGATCATGACATACGATATTCTCGGTGTTTTGAGGTGTTGGTTGATTTTATAATTTTATTGTTTGAGGAATCAATAATTTTTTGAAATCTAAAGTTTTGATCTATGTGATTCTTAAGTTTTTCAAAATGACTTTCAGTCCACTTGCTGTGATACTAAATGAAAATAAACTTACTGTACATAATTATGTTGATTGGAAAAAGGAATCTAGATATTATCTTAACTGCTGAGGAGTACAAGTATGTACTTTTCGAAAAGTGTCCTCCTAAGCCTGCAAATGAGCTGGAAGTCCTTGGAGATGAGATCGATGGGGAAACCCAAGTCGATATCATTCTCTAGCCGACAGAAAGGCTTGCTCAAGCTCAGGCCATGGTTGCTCAGAAGGTTTCTACTTCTAAGCCGAAAGGCAAGAAGAAGAAGAAATAAGGTGGAGCAAAGCAAGTGGGAGGATCTCAGGGAGGAGTGAAGAAGCCGAAAGGCAAGTACTTCACCTACAAACAGGATGGACATTGGAAGAAGGATTGTCCCAATCGGAAGCAGAACAAAGGTATATCCTTTGGTCTAGTCGTTGAAACATGGTTAAGCGGTGTTATCTACCGGCACCTGGTGTGTAGGTACGAGAGCCGCTGATCATGTCTGCAATACTTTGCAGGGGTTCCAGGAAACCCGACGACTAGCTAAAGGGGAGATTATCGTTTACTTGGGCAATGCCATGAAGGTTGCGATTGTTGCAGTGGGAGATGTTTATTTGTCTTTTGAGAAAAATAAAGTTTTGGTTCTTAAAAATTGCCTTTATGTACCTTTATTTAGAAAGAATTTAATTTCGGTTTCTAAATTATTTGAAAATAGATACTCTATTTCTTTTAATGATAGAGTTGTTATAAAAAGGAATAGGGAGATTATCTGTTCTGGTGCATTGATAGAAAATTTGTATACACTTGAACCAAAAGCTCCCACGATGCAAATAGAAGTTAATAACTCATCTTCTAATTCCAATAAGAGTAAAGAACCTTCGAAGATGAACCAAACATATCTTTGGCATCTTAAGCTTGGTCATATTAAGCTAAGCAGAATTCAAAGGTTGATAGCTGATGGACCTCTAGGTTCATTAGTGGTGGAAGATTTCCCAACCTGCAAATCTTGCTTGGAGGGTAAAATGACCAAGAGGCCTTTTAAAGCCAAGGGGTATAGAGCCAAAGATGTGTTAGAATTGGTTCATTCTGATTTGTGTGGTCCTATGTCTATCCAGGCTAGAGGTAGTTTCGAGTATTTCGTCTCTTTTATAGATGATTACTCGAGATATGGATACATTTACTTGATGCGCTGCAAGTCTGAATGCTTTGACAAGTTCAAAGAATTCAAGGCTGATGTGGAGAAACGTCAAGGTAAAAGTATCAAGCCACTACGATCTGATCGTGGTGGCGAGTACCTTTTGGGAGAGTTTAGGAATTACCTATCAGAGGCTGGGATTCAATCCCAATTGACTACACCTGGCACACCCCAGCAGAATGGTGTAGCAGAGCGAAGGAATAGGACTCTTATGGAGATGGTTAGATCGATGATGAGTTATTCTGAGTTGACAGATTCGTTATGGGGATATGCTCTAGATACGACGGTGTACATTCTGAACTTAGTTCCATCTAAATCAGTGCCTTCTACTCTCACAAAATTATGGACTGGGCAAAAGCCTAGTCTAAGACATATTCGGATATGGGGGAGTCCAGCACATGTGCTAAAGGCAGATGCTGGTAAGTTGGAACCTCGTTCAGAAGTACGCATGTTCGTTGGCTATCCTATAGGAACGAAGGGTGGTCTATTTTATAGTCCTAGAGATCAGAGGGTGATCGTTAGCACGAACGCCAGATTTCTAGAGGAAGACTATGTGATAGGCCACAAGCCCAAGAGTAAAATTGTTCTAGAGGAATTAAAAGGGGAAGTCACTTCTTTAGTACCATCGGTACAAGAGGATATACTATAAGTCACTACACCGCGTGTCACAAAGGATACATAGGAGATACCTCGTCGTAGTGGGAGGGTTGTTAGATAGCCTAATTGATTCATGTTCTTGGGAGAATCTTATGATTTGGTCCCTGGCGAACATGAACCTGATCCCTGGACATATGACGAGGCAATCCAAGATATAGATGCAGCATCTTGGCAAAGTGCAATGAATACTGAGATTGAATCTATGGATTCAAATCAGGTCTGGGAGCTAGTGGAACCACCCGATGGTGTAAAAACCATTGGATGCAAGTGGATCTACAAAAGAAAGAGAGGAATAGATGGGAAGGTTGAGACCTTCGAAGCAAGGCTTGTTGCGAAGGGGTATACTCAGAAAGAGGGTATCGATTATGAGGAGACCTTTTCGGCGGTAGCCATGATTAAGTCTATCCAGATTCTCTTATGCATAACAGCTCACATGGATTATGAGGTGTGGCAGATGGATGTCAAGATAGCTTTCTTGAATGGAAGTCTTGAGGAAGACATCTATATGAAGAAACCAGAGGGATTCATTGCTAAGGGCAAAGAGCATCTTGTATGTAAGCTTAATCGGTCCATTTATGGATTGAAGCAAGCTTCGAGGTCTTGGAACATCCGCTTTGATGACGTAATCTAGTCTTATAGATTTATTCAAAGTCTGGATGAGTCTTCTGTATACAAGAGATGTGACGGCAACGTAGTGGTATTTCTTGTACTATACGTAGATGACATTTTGTTGATTGACAACAATATCAAGGTGTTATCGGACGTAAGGGTATGATTGTCCAAACAATTTGATATGAAGGACTTGGGAGAGGTAGGACACATCCTTGGGATCAAGGTTATAAGGGATCGCAAGAAAAAGATGTTGTGCTTATCCCAAGCTTCATACATAGACACGATAATGGATCGTTTTAGCATGCAGAACTCCAAGAAGGATTTTCTACCTTTCAGGCATAGAGTTCCTTTATCTAAGGAGATGTGTCCTAGAACATCTGAGGAGATAGAGGAAATTAAGGTGGTTCCTTATGATTCGGAAGTAGGAAGCCTCATGTATGCGATGCTATATACGAGACCAGATATCTGCTATGTCGTGGGCATGGTCAGCAGATATTAGAGAAATCTAGGAAAGGGACATTGGACTGCGGTAAAGCATATATTAAAGTACCTGAGAAGGACTAGGAATTATATGCTAGTTTACCAGGCAGACCAATTACTCCCTGTAGGTTACACGGATTCCGACTTCTAATTTGATAGGGATAACAGTAAGTCTATCTCAGGTTTTGTGTTTACTTTGGGTGGTGGAGCCATTGTATGGAGGAGTGTCAAGCAGAAATGCGTGGCGGACTCCACCATGGAAGCTGAGTATGTGGCAGCCTCTGAGGCGGCCAAAGAAGTTATGTGGCTCAGGAACTTCCTAATGGACTTGGATGTGATTCCTGGCTTGCCCAGAACTATCACAATTTATTGTGATAATAGTGGTGCAGTTGCAAACTCAAAGGAACCACGAGTCCATAAGGCAAGTAAACACATAAAGCACAAGTACCACCTGATACGAGAAATCATAAAAGAGGTAGAAGTTGTTGTCGCCTAGATTACATCAGAGGATGACCTGGTAGACCTTTTCACTGAAGCCTTTTGGGCGAGAGCTTTTGATAGGCATGTCGAAGGAATGAGAATCAGATGTATGGCAGTATGAGGACAGCATAGTCTTTTAGTACAAGTGGGAGATTGTTGGGATGTATACTGAAAAGTCTATCTTTTGTATGAACATCTTTATTTTTGAAATAAGAATCACATGATCATTGTTTGCATTTTTATGGTTATGCATATTGTCTAAAATATTACATTGTAGATAACATGGTGTGTGGTGTCACATGGGAGATCATGTTATCGACTCCTTGTAAAGTATAAGTAAAGGCTCACAACCGAAATGGCTTTGGATAAACCATTGGAATGGTTGTAGTGTGATTTGGTATTGGTTTGTCTTGACCATAGAATCACACTAGTGCACTTTGTGTGTAATGAGCAGGACCGACTTAGATGTGATTCAATTTATTACTGACTACATAATCGAATCGGACCTCAGATATTATATTGTACATGCTCTTAATCCCAATATAATAACGGACACATATACTTAGTATTCATTTCTTTTATTTACCAATGGGCGAGATTTATAGATTAAATCGATAGGCTCGGTAAGTTGGGAAATTGTATTATTTATATGGTGTGTCGTTGATTATAGGAGGAAATCTTGTCCTATATATTAGGATGATGATGTCCTCTTGAGAAGCTCATAAGGTTCGTCATGTAAACCCTGCAGGTGGACTTGGTCCGGCATGATGATAAGGTTGAGTGGTACTACTTATGGAGTTAGATGTTGATTAATTAATGGTCAGTAAATTAATTAATCGACGGACATTCGAGATCTTAAACACGGGGAGAAAATGTACATATAATATATGGAGCCCATATTAACTTATGGGGGTTGGTGAGGTAGATCAATGATAATCCTCTAGTGGAATGGAAAATCATTAATGGATCGGACTTTATGTGGGCTTGATCCATTGGGTGGCCAAGATCAAACTCCTCCTCATGGTCCCTATTGTAGCCTATTAACACCTCATGAAGCTTAGATCCAATTGATAGAAACAAAACTCTAGATCCAATGGTAGAGATTAAATCTCTAGATCTGACGGTTGAGATTAAATCTCTAGATCCGACGGTTGAGATTAAATCCCTAGAATCAATGGTGGAGATTAAAAGGAGGGATGAACCCAACTCTATAAATATGGGATGATGGCTTGGGCGGCAACTCAATGGATGAGGGGTAGGGTTTGCTTCCCTTGGGGGGCAAGCAATCCTAATTAGATTAGGATTAGGAGTGGGCGGCTAGGGTTAGGGTTTTGGGATTGGGGTGGGTGGCAACAAGTGGAGGAAGTATCTTCTTCTTCTTCCTAAGGTTTTGTCGGCACCTATTCTTCTTCCCTCTACCTTGGCCAGAGCTCAACCTATTCTTCTGCCCTTCATCCTTGGCCAGAAATTAGGAGAGCTAGGTTTAGGGTTTGGGCGGCAACAAGGAGAAGGATTGCTTTCCTTTCTCTTCTCCAAGTGTTGGCCGGCGCCCATGCCCTTATTGTTTCTCCTTTGGCCGATTACCATACTCCATGTTCTCTTCCTTGGCCCGCGGCAACATCGAGTCTATTGACTTGGTGGCCGGTTCTAGATAGGAAGAAGAGTTTTGTTTTATATTCTTCCTTTTGTTCGGAGTGAACAAGGAAAGGAAGATTGGTGATCTAGAAGGCTTCGACTTTTGGAAGATCGTCGCCCACACGACGTCCAAAAAGAGGAAGGACATACAATAGAAGATCAAGAGGTATAATAAGAGGTATAATCTTGTTTATTTTGATTAGTGTTCTTTTATATTATATCTATAATTGTTTTTCAATTATATGCATGTTGTATGTGGTTTTTTACTTTATGTATGTGGCTAAATATACTTGGACCCCGAACATAAACACAAAAGTCAGCGATTCGTAGATCATCTATTCTGCGACTATTCATGGATAAGAGGTTAGTCGCTTGAACAATAAGTTTGTTCAAGTGACCACTCTAAACGAAAAGCACGACGATGACAAGGTTGCTTGGGTGTTCCCTTTTGTCTAGGATTAATTTTTTTAATCCGGGGACAAAGATTGGATCACCATGAACAAGCGACCGGGTTGAAGTGGGAAGCGAAGTTTCCTACCATCAAGTGGTATCAGAGCCACGGTTTCCGGTTTTGTGTGTTTAGTATTCGATTAATTTTTATGTACTTTTCATATATTATATGTGCCGGATAATAGTAGGATATGCATAGGTTAACTCTTTGGTTGCAGGCATAGGATCCAACTATTATGACCATATGTGTGTATGTGATTGTATGTGTGTAAATATTTATTTTGTAAAATCGTCGGGGTTGACGAGGCTTGTATTTAATTTTTTATAAATTAGATACGGAATTGTTTAGCCACTCTTTTTATTTTAGTTTACTTTCGATCTAGATTTCATATACACTCCCTCGTGGAGTATAGGATCGATGGATGTAAATTAAAATAGTTTTTAGTCTCGGCTCGGATCTCCGGATGGCTCATACATGGCGTAGGAGGAGCAGACGAGATGGTGATACGACGAGAAACATATTGAAGACAAAAGCCATAATAGTTGGAAAAATTTTATTTTTCATATTTATTTCTTATTGTTTGATATGCATGTTGTAGGCTAGAAAATTCCTCAATTTTAAATTACTAAGTGGGAGAGGGATATTTTTTTATAAATTCCCACGACCTCCATTACGATTTGACATGTGATGCAAGCAAACATGCGCGTCGGCTTTGAGTGCCTTCCTCCCCATCGGATGAGTTTGTTTGTGGATCACAGGGTCGGATATGATTATAGGAAATTATTTAGGAGCGTGTGTACTTCCCCATCGGAAGGCACATAACCCGAGATATTCCCTTGGTACTGAGTAATGGTGAACACTTAGATACAAATATAAGTATCCTCTCCATCGGAGTCACTGCTTTTATTTGTAGGTCCGAAGAGAAACCAACTATTAATTTTATTTGTCAAAAAGTTAGGTTGACAGGATAGTAAAATTAATGGGTAAAACCTCCTCTTGCAAATGTAGAATTCGTATATGTCCACACGATCGTGGCATACGATATTCTCGGTGTTTTGAGGTGTTGGTTGATTATAAAATTTTATTGTTTGAGGAATCAATAATTTTTTGAAATCTAAAGTTTTGATCTATGTGATTCTTAGGTTTTTCAAAATGACTTTCAGTCCACTTGCTGTGATATTAAAGAAAAATAAACTTACTGTACATAATTATGTTGATTGGAAAAAGGAATCTAGATATTGTCTTAAATGCTGAGGAGTACAAGTATGTACTTTTCGAAGAGTGTCCTCCTAAGCCTGCGAATGAGCTGGAAGTCCTTGGAGCTGAGATCGATGGGGAAACCCAGGTCGATATCATTCTCTAGCCGACAGAAAGGCTTGCTCAAGCTCAGGCCATAGTTGCTCAGAAGGTTTCTACTTCTAAGCCGAAAGGCAAGAAGAAGAAGAAATAAGGTGGAGCAAAGCAAGTGGGAGGATCTCAGCGAGGAGTGAAGAAGCCGAAAGGCAAGTACTTCACCTGCAAGCAAGATGGACATTGGAAGAAGGATTGTCCCAATCGGAAGCATAACAAAGGTATATCCTTTGGTCTGGTCATTGAAACATGGTTAAGCGGTGTTATCTACCGGCACCTGGTGTGTAGGTACGAGAGCCGCTGATCATGTCTGCAATACTTTGTAGGGGTTCCAATAAACCCGACGACTAGCTAAAGGGAGATTATCGTTTACTTGGGCAATGCCACGAAGGTGGCGGCTGTTACAGTGGGAGATGTTTATTTGTCTTTTGAGAAAAATAAAGTTTTGGTTCTTAAGAATTGCCTTTATGTACCTTTATTTAGAAAGAATTTAATTTCGGTTTCTAAATTGTTTGAGAATAGATACTCTATTTCTTTTAATAACAGAGTTGTTATAAAAAGGAATAAGAAGATTATCTGTTCTGGTGCATTGATAGGAAATTTGTTTACACTTGAACCAAAAGCTCCCACGATGTAAATAAAAGTTAATAACTCATCTTCTAATTCCAATAAGAGAAAAAAACCTTCGAAGATGAACCAAACATATCTTTGGCATCTTAGACTTGGTCATATTAACCTAAGTAGAATTTAAAGGTTGATAGCTGATGGACCTCTAGGTTCATTAGTGGTGGAAGATTTTCCAACCTGCGAATCTTGCTTGGAGGGTAAAATGACCAAGAGGCCTTTTAAGGCCAAGGGGTATAGAGCCAAAGATGTGTTGGAATTGGTTCATTCTGATTTGTGTGGTCCTATGTCTATCCAGGCTAGAGGTGGCTTTGAATATTTTGTCTCTTTTATATACGATTATTCAAGGTATGGATACATTTACTTGATTCGCCGCAAGTCTGAATACTTTGACAAGTTCAAAGAATTCAAGGCTGATGCGGAGAAACGTCAAGGTAAAAGTATCAAGACACTACGGTCTGATCGTGGTGGTGAGTACCTCTTGGGAGAGTTTAGGAATTACTTATCAGAGGCTGGGATTCAATCCCAATTGTCTGCACCTGGCACACCCCAGCAGAATGGTGTAGCAGGGCGAAGGAATAGGACTCTTATGAAGATGGTTTGATTGATGATGAGTTATTCTGAGTTGCAAGATTCGTTCTGGGGATACGCTATAGATACGACAGTGTACATTCTGAACTTGGTTCCATTTAAATCAGTGCCTTCTAGTCTCACAGAATTATGGACTGGGCGAAAGCCTAGTCTAAGACATATTCAGATTTTGGGGAGTCCAGCACATGTGATGAAGGCGGATACTGGTAAGTTGGAACCTCGTACAGAAGTACGCATGTTCGTTGGTTATCCTAGAGGAATGAAAGGTGGTTTGTTTTATAGTCCTAGAGATCAGAGGGTGATCGTTAGCATGAACGCCAGATTTCTAGAGGAAGACTATATGAGGAGTCACATGCCCAAGAGTAAAATTGTTTTGGAGGAATTAAAAGGGGAAGTCACTTCTTCAGTACCATCGATACAAGAGGATATACCACAAGTCATTGCACCGCATGCCACAGAGGATACACAGGAGATACCTTATCGTAGTGGGAGGGTTGTTAGACAGCCTGATAGATTCTTGTTCTTGGGAGAATCTTCTGATTTGCTCCCTGACAAACATGATCCTGATCCCTAGACATATGACGAGGCAATCCAAGATATAGATGCAGCATCATGGCAAAGTGCAATGAATACTGAGATTGAATCTATGGATTCAAATCAGGTCTGGGAGCTAGTGGAACCACTAGATGGTGTAAAAACCATTGGATGCAAGTGGATCTACAAAAGAAAGAGAGGAATAGATGGGAAGGTTGAGACCTTTAAAGTGAGGCTTGTTGCTAAGGGGTATGTTAGTAATATATGAGAGATGTCCTAAGGCAATCGCCTTATGTATGAACCATTTATATGATAAATGAAGATTCACTATTTGAGTATACATGTTTTATGTATTTGATTGGATCTTAAACTCATTTATCAATGTCCACGATACGATTCACAGCATGAGAGAATTTGTGATTGGATCACAACTAGTGAGTATCTCTACATGTGTAATTGTGATGTATCAGAATTATCCCTAGTCGATGAATTGATCAATCTGGACACCATCAATTCTGTTGAGACTAGCACGAGGTATACTCCTTGGTGTATCCAAGCAGCTGATTCTCACTGGCTGGAGACATAGTGATGTCCGGAGTTAATCGTGGATGCTAGTTATGGTAACTAGTTCATTGGAGTGACCAGCCGTAAGACTTCATATGGTTCTCTGCATATATAGATATGTCAATGAAGTTCTTACTGTGGCTTAAGTGCGATGTTCCTTTGACTTGCGGTATTCAAGTCATCTTGATCATGGAGACTTATGCTTTGACATCTTAAGCAAACATCTCTAAGGAGATGTGGACCCGGGATGATTGGGTATAAGTCAAGTGATCAAGGTGTTTGAATAGCCTATAAAGGATTCACCACTCCTTGCGAGGAGATGTATACCCATGGCCTCTCGTCGGATTGTTACTAAAGTCTTTGGCCAAAGCATTACATGTTTAGAGTAAGGTACTCTTCGATACATGTGGAGTAACTAGAATCCGTAGGACGAGGAAATGATACTTGGGCTAGGTGTGACGTAGTCAGCCTAGTGGGGTATGACACAATAGACCATGTCCTGAACCAAGTGGGTATAAGATGAGTGAAGGGAATGGGGCACGATTCATTCGAGCTACTGAAGGGTTTCAGAAATAGTTCTGGATCAACCATTGATCTTTTCGGTTAATTGGGGATCATGATGTACTACTAGGTGCCACTCATGATCGTTCTATAATTAATGGTTAATTATAGACGGCCAACATAAACCGAGAACCTATTTGGTCACACGCACAACGAGTGTAATCCAAAGGATTTAAAACGAGCTTGAGAATGGGATTCTCAGACCGAGAGAAACTATGTTTGGTTGGACCAAACATAAAGCGAGCATGAAATTGTTTCAATGCAATGGAAGCGTGGATGGGCAGTGTCTTATGAAGACAATGGATGGACCAAAATGGTTTGGTTCTAATCCAATGGATAAGAATAAACCAAAGGGTTTGGTTTATTTTAAACGAATGAACCAAAAGTTGGTTCGGTTCGTTTTAACTTAAAATAAACCATCATGGTTTGGTTTATTTTAACTTATCTTAATGGAGCGGGTTAACGGGCTTTATAGATATGATCCATTAACCATTAAGAGAATTAGTTCTCTATAAAATAGGGATTAAACCCTAACCCTAAACCTAATCAACTAGTTGCCGCCCAACACATTGTGGCCGCCCAACATCTTGTTGCCGCCCAGCTTGTGGTGCAGCCTTCCAACTTGTTGCCGGCGACCAAGCTTCAGCCGGTGAATACTCTGGCGACCCTCCGGTGATCTCCTATAGGTTTGGCATCAAGGTGAGCCTTTTCTTTCCTTGGTTGGCCGGCGCCTATATCCTCCACCAAGCTGTCCAGTTTTCTGGACAGCTTCTTCTCCTCTCGTCGGAGCGTCGTTTGGACGACGGTTAGTGCTCCGACAGCGGCTAACATACCGGGGATTTAATCTCCGGTAATCCTCTGAGGTGGAGGACGAAGGATTCGTCAATCGGTTGACGAATACCTCTCCGGAGAAGCAAGTCTTGAGGACTTGTTTTTAGGTCCGAATTTGGATTCGGATCGTGATCATCTCTCGATCACGTCGTCTTCAACACGAGGCTAGTAACCCGCACGTTTAAGACGGCTCGTGACTTAGCGAAGTCATCCCGAGGAGCTCGGCGTGGATACGGATAGAGACGATTCTTACGAGGATCGTTCCGGTTGATGCCGTTCCCGCTACACGTCATACGGAAGGTATAACGTAGTTTAATTTCCTTTTATTGCACTTTTAATTTACGGTTATGTCTACACTTGTTGTAATAGCATGCGTGTGTTGTGTGTGTTGTAATAAATAGGAGTATTTATTATTTTTATTGCTTCCGCTGTGCTCATGTTTACGAAACATGATCGAACACACACACGCCATGCAGTTTAAAACCCAAAGGGTATCAGAGCCCAGTTGTGTTTCACATAATCGTAAAATGGTTTTGCGATAGTCATAATGTATTTCTGAAATTTTCTAATTTTGGAAATTTAGAAGTATTTATGGAAATTTTTCAATTTTGGAAAGTCTAGAAGTATTTATGGAAATCTTCCACTTTTGGAAAGTTGGAAGTATTTATGGAAATTGATATTTTCCATAAATAAAATATTTGATTAGATTCTAGAAATTTGTTTCCTAATTTAATCATGATTTGATTTGGGAAATCAAATCTTAAAATATTTTATTTCCATAAGTAGTTTTAATGATTTAGGAAATTGGTTTCCTAAATAGATTTTCCTTAATCAAATAATTCCATGAATAAAATATGTGATTAGATTTGGAAATTTGTTTCCTAATTTAATTATGATTTGATTTGGAGAATCAAATCTTAAACATATTTTATTTCCATAAATAGTTATGAAATATAAGGAAATATATACATGACATAATTGTATGCCATGTAAATGCATTAGATGCATAACATTATGCCATGACATGTAGATGTATGCCATGTATGCCATGCCATGTAGATAATAGTTATTTGCATGCAAAGAGGATGAGACATAAAACCCTAACTCAATATTAAAGCCTACACCTTCCATTAATATGGTTAGAACCAGAGTTCTGTTTCTTGTTTGGGTTGTTGGACTCACTCCAAGCCCGGCTCGAACCATAACCTGTTCAAATCATTGGAATAGTTTAACTCTAATATGGTAAGAGTCAGAGGTCAATCGTTAGTTTGGGTTGTTGGACTCACTCCAAGTCTGGCTAATTGGTTGAATGCGCTCTAACCATATTAAAACTATTTCGCGATTAATGGGTCGGCTTTAACTTGGAGCATCGATTTGTTGGACTCACTCCAAGGTCGATGTGAAGAGAGGTGAAGTTGGGTGCTATGCATATGATGCATACTTGTTAATGTGTTAACAACCCAATGTATGTGTAAACATTCAATTAGTTGATAGCACATTGTGATAGTTACATATACATGATATGTAATCGGTATACTTGATACCCACCATCATAGCTAAGAATGGCTTGTTGGACTCACTCCAAGGTTGTTCTTATCTATGATGGATATCAGCCCATTCGGAGATGGACCTACGATCTCCCGAAGTGATTTTGGGGTTTTTGAATTCGAAAATGAATGGGATTTATAAATGTATATTGATGCATTTTAAAATCATTTTCTCATATGCTCGCTTTGTATTTCTAGGTCAATAAATTGATCATGATGTCTTTGAATTTATGCACTATTTTGGATTCAAATAAATTGACTGGGCCTAACTTCCTGGACTGGCTTAGAAACCTGAGAATTGTTCTCAAGGCGGAAAAGCTTGCATATGTCCTTGAAGAGCCTCTTCCTGACCGTCCTAAGGACGATGCAACCTGCATCAAATGTTGGTCTATCGAAGCATGTGGCGATTCTCGAGCCTGAGTTGCATCATGCTAGCGCGATGGTACGAGTGCGAAGCGGCATGAGCATATGGATGCTAACACTATGGTCTTCCATCTTCATGAGTTGTTCGATGAAGCAAGCGAGATCCGAAGGTTCGAGGTCTCTAGGCTCCTCTTCACCACGAAGATGCAAGAAGGTTCGTCTGTAGAGTACATTTGTGCTAAAGATGAACGGGTACATCGAGCGGACTAGCTACCCTCGGTTTTGTGATGGATCATGAGTTAAGTATTGACTTAATTCGCATTGTTTGCCCAAGAGTTTCTCGCAATTTGTGATGAACTATCGGATGAACAAATTGGAATCCACCATTCCCGAGCTCCTCAATATGAAGACCGTGGAGCCTTCATGAAGCATGAGGAGAAGGCGGTTCATAGTTGATTCCTCAAAGAAAGGTTCTAAGAGGAAGGCAAAAGAATGTAAGAAAGGAAAGAAAAAAAGGCAAAAGGCGAACTAAAGAAAAGGGCACTTGCCATCATTATGGCAAGGAAGGCCATCGCGAAGAAATTGCAAGATTTATCTTGAGTCCATGAAGAAGAAGAAGGCATCCGATGCCCCATCCTCTTCGTATCTTCTATTGATTGTCATTCTATTTCCTTAGACACTTGGGTATTGATACCGGGTGTAGCTCACATATATGTAATGACATACATGGGGCTAAGGAATAGAAGAAGACTTGTCGTCGAGGGAGTCAAATTTATGAGTTGGGCAATGGAGCAAAGGTCGTCGCACGCCATCGGAACTTATTTGTCAAGCTCCTAGTGGACTAGTCTTAGAATCGACAATTGCTATTATGTTCCTTCTCTAATAAAGAACATTGTTTCTATTTCTGCTTAAATAGAAATGGTTTCCATTTAACGCTTAGTAACAATTGTTGTTATATAACTATTTATGGAACCGGAACTTTGAGTAATGGCATTTTATACGCTGGACGATCCAGACATTTTCAATATCGGCGAGCAACACGTGCTCGAAAGGATAATCACATAGACTCTATATGTGGCATTGTCGCTGGCCATGTAAGCAAGAAACGCATGTCCGAATTACACCGATGTGGAATTCGGAATCGCTTGAATTGGATTCATACGATACATGCGAATCATGCTTAAAAGGCAAGATGACTAAGTTACCTTTTCGAAAAGGTGAACGAGTGGGAGAGTTACTAGGTCTAGTACATACCGATGTATGTGGACCTATGTCAACTCAAGCATTAGGAGGCTATAGCTACTTCATTACCTTCACCGATGATCACTACTGGTTTGGGTATGTGTTCTTGATGAAACACAAGTCCAAGCCTTTGAAAGGTTCAAAGAATTCAGAATGAAGTAGAGAAACAACATGAAAAAGTATTAAAATACTCGACGGATCGAGGTGGTGAATACTTAAGTCAAGAGTTTCTGATTATCTAAGAGACAATGGCATATTGTCTCAATGGACTCGCCTATACACCACAAAGATAATGGTGTATCCGAGAGGCGAATCGACCTTGTTGGACATGGTCGTCAATGATGAATCATGCGACTCTTCCCAAGTCCTTTGGGGTTATGCACTCGCATACCTGCTTATTTGTTAAATGTAATGCCTACCAAGGTAGTCTCTACTACTCCATATGAGATATGGGCTAGTAAGAAACCTCATGTATCTTACTTGAAGATATGGGGTTGTCCTCGCTTATGTGAAGGATGATCGCATAAATCGATGCTAAGTCCGATAAATGTCTATTTATCGATACCCTAAGGAAACAAGGGGTTACTAATTCTATCATCCCGTGGAACAAAAGGTGTTTGTTTCAAGGCATGCAGGTTTCTAGAGAAAGAGTTTCTCTTGCAAGAAAACAAAGGGGAGTGTCGTCGAGCTTGAGGAGGCTCGAGAGACTCAAATAGACATTGATGAGATACCTGGTGAAGCACAACAACCGACAACTCATAGTGATGAGCAATCGGCTGGACCTATTGTAACACCACATCTTCAGAGATCCGCAGAACACGCAATATTCCCGAGAGATATGGATTTCTCGTAAGTGAATCGAACGACGGTTACTCATTGATGATGAGGAGCCTACCAGCTTATGAAGAAGTGCCGATAAGTTCGTAAAGGGATAAGTGGCTTGGTGCCATGAAGTCGAAATGGATTCCATGTACGAAAACCAAGTTTGGAACTTGGTTGACCCACCAAGGCATAAAGCCTATAGGGTGCAAGTGGGTTTTCAAGAAGAAAACCGACATGGATGGTAATGTGATTACCTATAAGGCTAGATTGGTGGCAAAGGATATCGCCAAAAACAAGGTGTTGATTATGACGAAACCTATTCGCCAGTAGCTATGCTTAAATCCATTCGGATGCTCCTGGCCATAGCGGCTCATTATGATTATGAGATATGGCAGATGGATGTGAAAACAGCTTTCCTTAATGGAAACTCGCCGAGGACGGTATATGATACACCGAGGGTTTCACATCGCTGATAAAACCAAGGTATGCAAATTGCACGATCCATTTATGGATCAAGCAAGCATCCAGAGTCGAATATCCGCTTTGATGAGACGATCAAAAAGTTTGATTTCACAAAATCCGCATTTAACCTTGTGTGTACAAGAAGGTTAGTGGGAGGCAAATGTGTTCCTAGTATTGTATGTCGATGACATATTACTTATAGGAAACGATGTGTCAATCTTACAATAAGGTTTGGTTATCCAAGACATTCTCTATGAAAGACCTGGGAGAAGCAACCTACATCCTCGGGATTAAGATCTATAGAGATAGATCGAAACGGTTGCTTGGTCTTTCGCAGTCTACATATATAGACCGAGTGCTAAAGAGGTTTAGCATGCCGGAATCCAAGAAAGGTTATCTGCCCATCAGGCATGGGGTACACCTTTCGAAGTCTATGTGTCCGCGCACAGAAGACGAGAGGATTTGCATGAGTAAGATTCCCTATGCATCGCAATAGGATCTATCATGTATGCTATGTTATGTCACGAGGCCCGATGTATCGTATGCTCACGAGTGTCACGGATGCGGTCGATCGATCGAGGAATGGATCATTGGGTGGTATTAAGGCGATCCTTAAGTACTTGAGAAGAACTAAGGATGTGTTCCTAATATATGGAGAAGGGACATGGTGATCGCGGGTATCACGGATGCGGCTTCGAGACGAGACAAGGATGATTCATGTCTCGATGCAGGATCGTGTTCACCTTGAATGGGCGCAATGAGTTGGAAAGTTCCAAACAAGAGGCATGCGGATTCTACCGAGGCGAGAATATATTGCGGCAGGCGGCAAAGGCGGTTTGGATCAAGAAGTTCGTTCATGAACTTGGTGTGATTCGGCCATTGTTGAAGCAATACCGGTCTCACTGCGACAACAATGGAGCAATTACCTCATCTTATCGGAGAGATCATAAGCATCGAGAAAATTCCCGAAAGGAACTTAGCGGATCCTTTGACTAAGGCATTACCTCAAAATAAGTTTGAGGGTCATGTTAGTGCTTATGGTATTGGATACCGTAGCGATTGGCATTAGGCCAAGTGGGAGTCTGTTAGTAATATATGAGAGATGTCCTAAGGCAATCGCCTTATGTATGAACCATTTATATGATAAATGAAGATTCACTATTTGAGTATACATGTTTTATGTATTTGATTGGATCTTAAACTCATTTCTTGAATGTCACGATACGATTCACGGCATGAGAGAATTTGTGATTGGATCACAACTAGTGAGTATCTCTACATGTGTAATTGTGATGTATCGGAATTATCCTAGTCGATGAATTGATGGATTGGACACCATCAATTACATGAGACTAGCACAGGTATACTCCTTGGTGTATCAAGCGGTGATTCTCCTTTGGTGGAGACATAGTGATGTCGGAGTTAATCGTGGATGCTAGTTATGGTAACTAGTTCATTGGAGTGACCTAGTAAGACTTCATATGGTTCTCTGCATATATAGATATGTCAATGAAGTTCTTCGTGGCTTAAGTGCGATGTTCCTTTGACTTGCGGTATTCAAGTCATCT
This sequence comes from Wurfbainia villosa, assembly GCA_025175895.1. NCBI lineage: Eukaryota > Viridiplantae > Streptophyta > Magnoliopsida > Zingiberales > Zingiberaceae > Wurfbainia > Wurfbainia villosa. Next base: position 52,499,685 of record CM046004.1, read on the forward strand.
TGATCATGGAGACTTATGCTTTGACATCTTAAGCAAACATCTCTAAGGAGATGTGGACCGGATGATTGGGTATAAGTCGAGTGATCGAAGGTGTTTGAATAGCCTATAAAGGATTCACCACTCCTTGCGAGGAGATGTATACCCATGGCCTCTCGTCATTGTTACTAAAGTCTTTGGCCAAAGCATTACATGTTTAGAGTAGGTACTCTTGATACATGTGGAGTAACTAGAATCAGTAGGGACGAGAAATGATACTTGGGCTAGGTGTGGCGTGAAGACCTAGTGGAGACACAATAGACCATGTCCTGAACCAAGTGGGTATAAGATGAGTGAAGGGAATGGGGCACGATTCATTCGAGCTACTGAAGGGTTTCAGAAATAGTTCTGAATCAACCATTGATCTTTTCGGTTAATTGGGGATCATGATGTACTACTAGGTGCCACTCATGATCGTTCTATAATTAATGGTTAATTATAGACGGCCAACATAAACCGAGAACCTATTTGGTCACACGCACAACGAGTGTAATCCAAAGGATTTAAAGCGAGCTTGAGAATGGGATTCTCGAGGCCAGAGAAACTAGGTTTGGTTGGACCAAACATAAGCGAGCATGAAATCGTTTGATCGCAATGGGCGTGGATGGGCAGTGTCTTATGAAGACATAATGGATGGACCAAAATGGTTTGGTTCTAATCCAATGGATAAGAATAAACCAAAGGGTTTGGTTTATTTTAAGCGAATGAACCAAAAGTTGGTTCGGTTCGTTTTAACTTAAAATAAACCATCATGGTTTGGTTTATTTTAACTTATCCTAATGGAGCGGGTTAACGGGCTTTATGGATATGATCCATTAACCATTAAGAGAATTAGTTCTCTATAAAATAGGGATTAAACCTAATCCTAAACCTAATCAACTAGTTGCCCCTCCTTGAGTTGGCGCCAACAACATCTTGTTGCCGCCAGCTTGTGGTGCAGCCTTCCAACTTGTTGCCGGCGTCAAGCTTCAGGGTGAACCTCAGCGACCCTCCGGTGATCCCTAAAGGTTGGCATCAAGGTGAGCTTTAGTCTCCTTGTTTTGGCGGCGCCTATCTCCTCCACCAAGCTGTCCAGTTTTCTGGACAGCTTCTTCTCCTCGTCGGGCGTCGTTTGGGCGGCGGTTGAGTGCTCGACAGCGGCTAACATACGGGGATTTGATCTCCGGTAATCCTCTGAGGTGGAGGGCGAAGGATTCGTCAATCGGTTGTGAATACCTCTCGGAGAAGCAAGTCTTGAGGACTTGTTTTAGGTCCGAATTTGGATTCGGATCGTGATCATCTCTCGATCACGTCGTCTTCAACACGAGGCTAGTAACCCGTCACGAAGGCGAAGCTCGTGGCTTAGCGAAGTCATCGAGGAGCTCGGCGTGGATACGGATAGAGGCGATTCTTACGAGGATCGTTCGGTTGATGCCGTTCCGCTACGTCATCTGAAGGTATAACGTAGTTTAATTTCCTTTTATTGCAATTTTAATTTACGGTTATGTCTACACTTGTTGTAATAGCATGCGTGTGTTGTGTGTGTTGTAATAAATAGGAGTATTTATTATTTTTAATTGCTTCCGCTGTGCTCATGTTTACGAAACATGATCGAACACACCTGCCTTGTGATGCGGAAACCCAGGTGGTATCGAGCCCGAGTTGTGTTTCGACATAATCGTAAAATGGTTTTGCGATAGTCATAATGTATTTCTGGAAATTTTCTAATTTTGGAAATTTAGAAGTATTTATGGAAATTTTTCAATTTTGGAAAGTCTAGAAGTATTTATGGAAATCTTCCACTTTTGGAAAGTTGGAAGTATTTATGGAAATTGATATTTTCCATAAATAAAATATTTGATTAGATTCTGGAAATTTGTTTCCTAATTTAATCATGATTTGATTTGAAATCAAATCTTAAAATATTTTATTTCCATAAGTAGTTTTAATGATTTAGGAAATTGGTTTCCTAAATAGATTTTCCTTAATCAAATAATTCCATGAATAAAATATGTGATTAGATTTGGAAATTTGTTTCCTAATTTAATTATGATTTGATTTGGAGAATCAAATCTTAAACATATTTTATTTCCATAAATAGTTATGACATATAAGGAAATATATACATGACATAATTGTATGCCATGTAATTGCATTAGATGCATAACATTATGCCATGCGTGTCGTGACATGTAGATGTATGCCATGTATGCCATGCAAAGAGGATGAGACATAAAACCCTAACTCAATATTAAAGCCTACACCTTCCATTAATATGGTTAGAACCAGAGTTCCGCTTTCTTGTTTGGGTTGTTGGACTCACTCCAAGCCCTACGAACTCAACATGTTCAAATCATTGGAATAGTTTAACTCTAATATGGTAAGAGTCGAGGTCAATCGTTAGTTTGGGTTGTTGGACTCTCCAAGCCTGGCTAATTGGTTGAATGCGCTCTAACCATATTAAAACTATTTCGCGATTAATGGGTCGGCTTTAACTTGGAGCATCGATTTGTTGGACTCACTCCAAGGTCGATGTGAAGAGAGGTGAAGTTGGGTGCTATGCATATGATGCATACTTGTTAATGTGTTAACAACCCAATGTATGTGTAAACATTCAATTAGTTGATAGCACATTGTGATAGTTACATATACATGATATGTAATCGGTATATTTGATACCCACCATCATAGCTAAGAATGGCTTGTTGGACTCACTCCAAGGTTGTTCTTATCTATGATGGATATCACCCATTCGGAGATGGACCTACGATCTCCAAGTGATTTTGGGGTTTTTGAAATTCGAAAAATGAATGGGATTTATAAATGTATATTGATGCATTTTAAAATCATTTTCTCATATATGCTCGTTTTGTATTTCTAGGTCAATAAATTGATCATGACGCTTTGAATTTGCGACTATTTTGGATTCGAACAAACCGACCGGGCCTAACTTCCGGATCGCTTAGAAACCCGAGAATTGTTCTCAAGGCGGAAAAGCTTGCATATGTCCTTGAAGAGAGCCTCTTCCGACCGTCTAAGGACGATGCAACCTGCATCAAATGTTGGTCTATCAAAAGCATGTGGCGATTCTCGAAATGGCGAGTTGCATCATGCTAGCGGCGATGGTACCGAGCTGCGAAGCGATGAGCATATGGATGCTAACACTATGGTCTTCCATCTTCATGAGTTGTTCGATGAGCAAGAGATCCAAAAGGTTCGAGGTCTCTAGGCTCCTCTTCACCACGAAGATGCAAGAAGGTTCGCTCAGAGGCTTTGTGCTAAAGATGAACGGGTACATCGAGCGCTAGCTACCTCGGTTTTGTGATGGATCATGAGTTAAGTATTGACTTAATTCTGCATTGTTTGCCCAAGAGTTTCTCGCAATTTGTGATGAACTATCTGGATGAACAAATTGAATCCACCATTCCCGAGCTCTCAATATGTCAAGATGGAGCCTTGTGAAGCATGAGGAGAAGGCGGTTCATAGTTGATTCCTCAAAGAAAGGTTCTAAGAGGAAGGCAAAAGAATGTAAGAAAGGAAAGAAAAAAAGGCAAAGAAGGCGGAACTAAATAAAAAGGGCACTTGCCATCACTGGCAAGGAAGGCCACTGCTAAGAAACTGCAAGATTTATCTTGAGTCCATGAAGAAGAAGAAGGCATCCGATGCCCCATCCTCTTCAGGTATCTTCGTTATTGATTGTCATTCTATTTCCTTAGACACTTGGGTATTGGATACTGGGTGTGGCTCACATATATGTAATGACATACAGGGGCTAAGGAATAGAAGAAGACTTGTCGAGGGGAGTCAAATTTGCGAGTCAATGGAGCAAAGGTCTTGCGCCGCCATCGGAACTTATTTGTTGAAGCTCCTAGTGGACTAGTCTTGAATCGACAATTGCTATTATGTTCCTTCTCTAATAAAGAACATTGTTTCTATTTCCTCGCTTAAATAGAAATGGTTTCCATTTAACGCTTAGTAACAATTGTTGTTATATAACTTTGAATGGCGTACTTTATGGAATCGGAACTTTGAGTAATGGCATTTATACGTTGGACGTATCCAGTGACATTTTCAATATCGAAGCGAGCAACACGCGTGCTCGAAAGGATAATCACATAGACTCCTATATGTGGCATTGTCGTTTTGGCCATATAAGCAAGAAACGCATGTCCGAATTACACCGATGTGGAATTCGAATCGCTTGAATTGGATTCATACGATACATGCGAATCATGCTTAAAAGGCAAGATGACTAAGTTACCTTTTACTGGAAAAGGTGAACGAGTGGGAGAGTTACTAGGTCTAGTACATACCGATGTATGTGGACCTATGTCAACTCAAGCATTAGGAGGCTATAGCTACTTCATTACCTTCACCGATGATCACTACGCTTTGGGTATGTGTTCTTGATGAAACACAAGTCCAAGTCTTTGAAAAGGTCAAAGAATTCCGAAATGAGGTAGAGAAACAACATGACAAAAGTATTAAAATACTTCATCGGATCGAGGTGGTGAATACTTAAGTCAAGAGTGTCTGGATTATCTAAGAGACAATGGCATATTGTCTCTATGGACTCGCCTCTATACACCACAAAGATAATGGTGTATCCGAGAGGCGAATCGACTTGTTGGACATGGTCAGTCAATGATGAATCATGCGACTCTTCCCAAGTCCTTTGGGGTTATGCACTTCGCATAAGCTTACTTTGTTAAATGTAATGCCTACCAAGGTAGTCTCTACTACTCCATATGAGATATGGAATAGTAAGAAACCTCATGTATCTGACTTGAAGATATGGGGTTGTCCTGCTTATGTGAAGCGGACAGTATCAGACAAATTGGATGCTAAGTCTGATAAATGTCTATTTATTGGATACCTTAAGGAAACAAGGGGTTACTAATTCTATCATCCTGTGGAACAAAAGGTGTTTGTTTCAAGGCATGCTGTATTTCTAGAGAAAGAGTTTCTCTTTCAAGAAAACAGTGGGAGTGTCATCGAGCTTGAGGAGGCTCGAGAGACTCAAATAGACATTGTGTGATACAATAACAACCAACAACTCATAGTGATGAGCAATGGTCGACTTATTGTAACACCACATCTTCGTAGATCTGGTAGAACACGCAATATTCCTGAGAGATATGGATTTCTCGTAAGTGAATCGAACGACGTGTTACTCATTGATGATGAGGAGCCTACCAGTTATGAAGAAGTGCCGACAAGTTCAGAAAGGGATAAGTGGCTTGGTGCCATGAAGTCGGAAATGGATTCCATGTACGAAAACCAAGTTTGGAACTTGGTTGACCCACCTGAAGGCATAAAGCCTATAGGGTGCAAGTGGGTTTTCAAGAAGAAAACCGACATGGATGGTAATGTGATTACCTATAAGGCTAGATTGGTGGCGAAAGGATATCGTCAAAAACAAGGTGTTGATTATGATGAAACCTATTCACGTAGCTATGCTTAAATCCATTCGATGCTCCGCCATAGCGCTCATTATGATTATGAGATATGGCAGATGGATGTGAAAACAATTTTCCTTAATGGAAACTTGCCGAGGACGGTATATGATACACCGAGGGTTTCACATCGCTGATAAAACCAAGGTATGCAAGTTGCGACGATCCATTTATGGATTGAAGCAAGCATCCAGAGTCGAATATCCGCTTTGATGAGACGATCAAAAGTTTGATTTCTCACAAAATCCGCATTTAACCTTGTGTGTACAAGAAGGTTAGTGGGAGTGCAAAATGATTCCTAGTATTGTATGTCGATGACATATTACTTATAGGAAACGATGTGTCAATCTTACGTCAAGCTTAAGGTTTGGTTATTCAAGACATTCTCCATGAAAGACCTGGGAGAAGCAACCTACATCCTTGGGATTAAGATCTATAGAGATAGATCGAAACGGTTGCTTGGTCTTTTCGCAGCTCATATATAGACCGAAAGCAAAAGAGGTTTAGCATGTCGAATCCAAGAAAGGTTATCTCGCCATCGTGCATGGGGTACACCTTCAAGTCTATGTGTCCGCGCACGTAAGACGAGAGGATTTGCATGAGTAAGATTCCCTATGCATCCGCAATAGGATCTATCATGTATGCTATGTTATGTACGAGGCCCGATGTATCGTATGCTCGAAAGTGTCACGAGCAGATACCACCGATCCAGAATGGATCATTGGGCAATTAAGACGATCCTTAAGTACTTGAGAAGAACTAAGGATGTGTTCCTAATATATGGAGAAGGGGACATGGTGATACGCGTATACGGATGCCGCCTTGCATGCATAAGGATGATTCCGTGTCTCATGATACGTGTTCACCTTGAATGGGGGCGCAGTGAGTTGGAAAAGTTCCAAACAAGAGATCAGAGCGGATTCTACCACCGAGGCAATATATTGCGCCTTCAAGCAAAAAGAAGCGGTTTGGATCAAGAAGTTCGCTCATGAACTTGGTGTGATTCCGCCATTGTTGAAGCAATACCGGTCATCGCGACAACAATGGAGCAATTGCGACAGCGAAAGAGCCAAGGTCTCATCAACGATCCAAACATGTGCCACCGCTATCATCTTATCGAGAGATCATAAGTAGGAACAAATACAAATCGAGAAAATTCCACCGAAAGGAACTTAGCGGATCCTTGACTAAAGCATTACCTCAAAGTAAGTTCGAGGGTCATGTTGGTGCTTATGGTATTGATACCGTGAGCGATTGGCATTAGCCAAGTGAGTCCGTTAGTAATATATGAGAGATGTCCTAAGGCAATCGCTTTATGTATGAACCATTTATATGATAAATGAAGATTCACTATTTGAGTATACATGTTTTATGTATTTGATTGGATCTTAAACTCATTTATCAATGTCCACGATACGATTCACAAAGATGAGAGAATTTGTGATTGGATCACAACTAGTGAGTATCTCTACATGTGTAATTGTGATGTATCGAATTATCCTAGTCGATGAATTGATGGAATCGACACCATCAATTCTGTTGACGAGACTAGCACGAGGTATACCTTGGTGTATCCAAGCAAATGATTCTCACCGGGCCGAGACATAGTGATGTCCGAGTTAATCGTGGATGCTAGTTATGGTAACTAGTTCATTGGAGTGACCACCGTAAGACTTCATATGGTTCTCGCATATATAGATATGTCAATGAAGTTCTTATCGTGGCTTAAGTGCGATGTTCCTTCGACTTGCAGTATTCAAGTCATCTTGATCATGGAGACTTATGCTTTGACATCTTAAGCAAACATGAGATGTGGACCCGGATGATTGGGTATAAGTCGAAGTGATCAAGGTGTTTGAATAGCCTATAAAGGATTCACCACTCCTTGCGAGGAGATGTATACCCATGGCCTCTCGCCGGATTGTTACTAAAGTCTTTGCCAAAGCATTACATGTTTAGAGTAAGGTACTCTTCGATACATGTGGAGTAACTAGAACTGAGGACGAGGAAATGATACTTGGGCTAGGTGTGACGAGTCACCTAGTGGGGATCGACACAATAGACCATGTCCCGAACCAAGTGGGTATAAGATGAGTGAAGGAATGGGGCACGATTCATTCGAGCATCAAGGGTTTCGTAAATAGTTCTCGATCAACCGCTGATCTTTTCGCTAATTGGGGATCATGATGTACTACTAGGTGCCACTCATGATCGCTCTATAATTAATGGTTAATTATAGACGGCCAACATAAACCGAGAACCTATTTGGTCACACGACAACGCAGTGTAATCCAAAGGATTTAAAACGAGCTTGAGAATGGGATTCTCGCATCGAGAGAAACTATGTTTGGTTGACCAAACATAAAGCGAGCATGAAATTGTTTCACGCAATGGAAGCGTGGATGGGCCGCGGTCTTATGAAGACATAATGGATGGACCAAAATGGTTTGGTTCTAATCCAATGGATGAGAATAAACCAAAGGGTTTGGTTTATTTTAAACGAATGAACCAAAAGTTGGTTTTCGTTTTTAACTTAAAATAAACCATCATGGTTTGGTTTATTTTAACTTATCTTAATGGAGCGGTTAACGGGCTTTATGGATATGATCCATTAACCATTAAGAGAATTAGTTCTCTATAAAATAGGGATTGTGCCGCCCAACATCTTGTTGCCGCCACCAACTTGTGGTGCAGCCTTCCAACTTGTTGCCGCGATCAAGCTTCAGCGGTGAACCTCCGGCGACCCTCCGGTGATCTCCTAGGTTCGCATCAAGGTGAGCTTTTTCTCCTTGTTTTGGCCGGCGCCTATCTCCTCCACCAAGCTGTCCAGTTTTCTGACAGCTTCTCCTCTCGCCGAGCGCCGTTTGGACGACGGTTAGTGCTCCGACAGCGGCTAACTTATCGGGATTTGATCTCCGTAATCCTCTGAGGTGGAGGACGGCGATTCAAGGTTGACGAATACCTCTCCGGAGAAGCAAGTCTTGAGGACTTATTTTAGGTCCGAATTTGGATTCGGATCGTGATCATCTCGATCACGCCGCCTTCAACACGAGGCTAGTAACCCGCACGAAGACGGCTCGCGGACTTAGCGAAGTCATCCCGAGGAGCTCGGCGCGGATACGGATAGAGACGATTCTACGAGGATCGCCCGGTTGATGCCGTTTCCGCTACACGCCATACGGAAGGTATAACGAGTTTAATTTCCTTTATTGCAATTTTAATTTACGGTTATGTCTACACTTGTTGTAATATGCATGCGTGTGTTGTGTGTGTTGTAATAAATATAGATTTATTATTTTTAATTGCTTCCGCTGTGCTCATGTTTACTAAACATGATCGAACACACACACGCCATGTGCCAAAAACCCAACAAAGGGTATCAGAGCCCAAAGTGTTGTGTTTCGACATAATCGTAAAATGGTTTTGCGATAGTCATAATGTATTTCTGGAAATTTTCTAATTTTGGAAATTTAGAAGTATTTATGGAAATTTTTCAATTTTGGAAAGTCTAGAAGTATTTATGGAAATCTTCCACGTTTGGAAAGTTGGAAGTATTTATGGAAATTGATATTTTCCATAAATAAAATATTTGATTAGATTCTGGAAATTTGTTTCCTAATTTAATCATGATTTGATTTGGGAAATCAAATCTTAAAATATTTTATTCCATAAGTAGTTTTAATGATTTAGGAAATTGGTTTCCTAAATAGATTTTCCTTAATCAAATAATTCCATGAATAAAATATGTGATTAGATTTGGAAATTTGTTTCTAATTTAATTATGATTTGATTTGGAGAATCAAATCTTAAACATATTTTATTTCCATAAATAGTTATGACATATAAGGAAATATATACATGACATAATTGTATGCCATGTAATTGCATTAGATGCATAACATTATGCCATGCGTGTCGTGACATGTAGATGTATGCCATGTATGCCATGCCATGTAGATAATAGTTATTTGCATGCAAAGAGGATGAGACATAAAAACCCTTAATCAATATTAAAGCCTACACCTTCCATTAATATGGTTAGAACCAGAGTTCTGTTTCTTGTTTGGGTTGTTGACTCTCCAAGCCCGCTCAACCTCAATATGTTCAAACCATGGAATAGTTTAATACTAATATGGTAAGAGTCAGAGGTCAATCGTTAGCTTTGGTTGTTGGACTCTCTCCAAGCTGGGCTAATTGGTTGAATGCGCTCTAACCATATTAAAACTATTTCCCGATTAATGGGTTGGCTTTAACCTGGAGCATCGATTTGTTGGACTCTCTCCAAGGTCGATGTAAAGGGAGGTGAAGTTGGGTGCTATGCATATGATGCATACTTGTTAATGTGTTAACAACCCAATGTATGTGTGAACATTCAATTAGTTGATAGCACATTGTGATAGTTACATATACGTGATATGCAATCGGTATAGATGATACCTACCATCATAGCTAAGAATGGCTTGTTGACTCTCCAAGGTTGTTCTTATCTATGATGGATATCACCCATTCGAGATGGACCTACGATCTCCCAAGTGATTTTGGGGTTTTTGAAATTAAAAATGAATGGGATTTATAAATGTATATTGATGCATTTTAAAATCATTTTCATATATGCTCGCTTTTGTATTTCTAGGTCAATAAATTGATCATGACGCCTTTGAATTTGGCGCACTATTTTGGATTCGAACAAACCGACCGGGCCTAACTTCGGATCGCTTAGAAACTCGAGAATTGTTCTCAAGGCGGAAAAGCTTGCATATGTCCTTGAAGAGCCTCTTCCGACTGCCCTAAGGATCGATGCAACCTGCATCAAATGTTGGTCTATCGTAAGCATGTGGCGATTCTCGAGCCGGGCGAAGTTGCATCATGCTAGCGGCGATGGTACCGAGCCGCAAAGCGAAGATGAGCATATGGATGCTAACACTATGGTCTTCCATCTTGAGTTGTTCGATGAGCAAGCGAGATCCGGAAGGTTCGAGGTCTCTAGGCCCTCTTCACCACGAAGATGCAAGAAGGTTCTGCCTCAGAGTACGCTTTGTGCTAAAGATGAACGGGTACATCGAGCGCTAGCTACCCTCGGTGATGGATCATGAGTTAAGTATTGACTTAATTTCGCATTGTTTGCCCAAGAGTTTCTCGCAATTTGTGATGAACTATCGGATGAACAAATTGAATCCACCATTCCCGAGCTCTCAATATGCAAGACTGTGGAGCCTTCAGTGAAGCATGAGGAGAAGGCGGTTCTATAGTTGATTCTCAAAGAAAGGTTCTAAGAGGAAGGCAAAAGAATGTAAGAAAGGAAAGAAAAAGGCAAAGAAGGCGGAACTAAATAAAAGGGCACTTGCCATCATCTGGGCAAGGAAGGCCATCGCGTAAGAAACCGCAAGATTTATCTTGAGTCCATGAAGAAGAAGAAGGCATCCGATGCCCCATCCTCTTCGTATCTTCGTATTGATTGTCATTCTATTTCCTTAGACACTTGGGTATTGATAATCGGGTGTAGCTCACATATATGTAATGACATACAGGCTAAGGAATAGAAGAAGACTTGTCGAGGGGAGTCAAATTTATGAGTTGGCAATGGAGCAAAGGTTGCTGGCGCCATCTAACTTATTTGTCAAGCTCCCTAGTGGACTAGTCTTGAACTCGACAATTGCTATTATGTTCCTTCTCTAATAAAGAACATTGTTTCTATTTCCGCTTAAATAGAAATGGTTTCCATTTAACGCTTAGTAACAATTGTTGTTATATAACTTTGAATGGCGATTTTATGGAATCGAACTTCGAGTAATGGCATTTATACGCTGGACGATCCAAAGGACATTTTCAATATCGGTTTAGCAACACGCTGCTCAAAGGGATAATCACATAGACTTATATGTGGCATTGTCGTTTCTTGGCCATATAAGCAAGAAACGCATGTCCTAATTACACCGATGTGGAATTCTGGAATCGTTTGAATTGGATTCATACGATACATGCGAATCATGCTTAAAAGGCAAGATGACTAAGTTACCTTTTACGGGAAAAGGTGAACGAGTGGGAGAGTTACTAGGTTTAGTACATACTGATGTATGTGGACCTATGTCAACTCAAGCATTAGGAGGCTATAGCTACTTCATTACCTTCACCGATGATCACTACTTTGGGTATGTGTTCTTGATGAAACACAAGTCCAAGCTTTGAAAGGTTCAAAGAATTCAGAAATGAAGTAGAGAAACAACATGACAAGAGTATTAAAATACTTGATCGGATCGAGGTGGTGAATACTTAAGTCAAGAGTTTCTTGATTATCTAAGAGACAATGGCATATTGTCTCAATGGACTCCGCCTATACACCACAAAGATAATGGTGTATCCGAGAGGCGAATCGACCTTTGTTGGACATGGTCAGTCCAATGATGAATCATGCACTCTTCCCAAGTCCTTTTGGGGTTATGCACTTCGCATTACCGCTTACTTGTTAAATGTAATGCCTACTAAGGTAGTCTCAACTACTCCATATGAGATATGGAGTAAGAAACCTCATGTATCTTACTTGAAGATATGGGGTTGTCTCGCTTATGTGAAGCGGATCAGACGTACAAATGATGCTAAGTCCGATAAATGTCTATTTATTGATACCCTAAGGAAACAAGGGGTTACCAATTCTATCATCCTGTGGAACAAAAGGTGTTTGTTTCAAGGCATGCTGGTTTCTAGAGAAAGAGTTTCTCTAGAAAAAAAAGTGGGAGTGTTGCCGAGCTTGAGGAGGCTCGAGAGACTCAAATAGACATTGATGAGATACCCGGTGAGAACAACAACCGACAACTCATAGTGATGAGCAATCGGTCGGACCTAATGTAACACCACATCTTCAGATCCGTAGAACACGCAATATTCCCGAGAGATATGGATTTCTCGTAAGTGAATCGAACGACGTGTTACTCATTGATGATGAGGAGCCTACCGCTTATGAAGAAGTGGCCGACAAGTTCGTAGAAGGGATAAGTGGCTTGGTGCCATGAAGTCGGAAATGGATTCCATGTACGAAAAACCAAGTTTGGAACTTGGTTGACCCACCAAGGCATAAAGCCTATAGGGTGCAAGTGGGTTTTCAAGAAGAAAACCGACATGGATGGTAATGTGATTACCTATAAGGCTAGATTGGTGAAAGGATATCGCCAAAAACAAGGTGTTGATTATGACGAAACCTATTCGCCTCGTAGCTATGCTTAAATCCATTCGGATGCTCCCGCCATAGCGCTCATTATGATTATGAGATATGGCGATGGATGTGAAAATTTTTCCTTAATGGAAACTTGCCGAGGACGTGTATATGATACAACCGAGGGTTTCACATCGGTTGATAAAACCAAGGTATGCAAATTGCGACGATCCATTTATGGATTGAAGCAAGCATCCAGAGTCGAATATCCGCTTTGATGAGAATCAAAAAGTTTGATTTCTCACAAAATCCGCATTTAACCTTGTGTGTACAAGAAGGTTAGTGGGAGGCAAATGATTCCTAGTATTGTATGTCGATGACATATTACTTATAGGAAACGATGTGTCAATCTTACTGATCGCTTAAGGTTTGGTTATCCAAGACATTCTCCATGAAAGACTGGGAGAAGCAACCTACATCCTTGGGATTAAGATCTATAGAGATAGATCAAACGTTGCTTGGTCTTTCGCAGCCTCTACATATATAGACCGAAAAGCAAAGAGGTTTAGCATGTCGGAATCCAAGAAAGGTTATCTCGCCATCGTCATGGGGTACACCTTTCAAGTCTATGTGTCCGCGCACGTAAGACGAGAGGATTTGCATGAGTAAGATTCCCTATGCATCCGCAATAGGATCTATCATGTATGCTATGTTATGTACGAGGCCCGATGTATCGTATGCTCGAGTGTCACGAGCAGATACTCACCGATCCAGAATGGATCATTGGGCGGTCATAAGACGATCCTTAAGTACTTGAGAAGAACTAAGGATGTGTTCCTAATATATGGAGAAGGGGACATGGTGATACGCGGTATACGATGCCACGACAGACAAGGATGATTGTGTCTCACCGATCGTGTTCACCTTGAATGGGCGCAGTGAGTTGGAAAAGTTCCAAACAAGAGATCAGAGCGGATTCTACCACCGAGGCAGAATATATTGCGGCCGGAGCAAAGAGGCGGTTTGGATCAAGAAGTTCGCTCATGAACTTGGTGTGATTCCGGCCATTGTTGAAGCACACCGGCCCATCATCGCGACAACAATGGAGCAATTGCACGAAAGAGCCAAGGTCTCATCAACGATCCAAACATGCCGCTATCATCTTATCAGAGAGATCATCAGTAGGAACGAAATACAAATCGAGAAAATTCCCACTGAAAGGAACTTAGCGGATCCTTTGACTAAAGCATTACCTCAAAGTAAGTCTGAGGGTCATGTTGGTGCTTATGGTATTGGATACCGTAGCGATTGGCATTAGGCCAAGTGGGAGTCTGTTAGTAATATATGAGAGATGTCCTAAGGCAATCGCCTTATGTATGAACCATTTATATGATAAATGAAGATTCACTATTTGAGTATACATGTTTTATGTATTTGATTGATCTTAAACTCATTTATCGAATGTCCACGATACGATTCACAAAGATGAGAGAATTTGTGATTGATCACAACTAGTGAGTATCTCTACATGTGTAATTGTGATGTATCTAATTATCCCTAGTCGATGAATTGATGAATCGACACCATCAATTCACGAGACTAGCACGAGGTATACTCCTTGGTGTATCCAAGCAAATTGATTCTCACCGGGCCGGAGATATAGTGATGTCCGAGTTAATCGTGGATGCTAGTTATGGTAACTAGTTCATTGGAGTGACCACCGTAAGACTTCATATGGTTCTCGCATATATAGATATGTCAATGAAGTTCTTACTCGTGGCTTAAGTGCGATGTTCCTTTCGACTTTGATTCAAGTCATCTTGATCATGGAGACTTATGCTTTGACATCTTAAGCAAACATCTCTAAGGAGATGTGGACCCGGATGATTGGGTATAAGTCAAGTGATCGAAGGTGTTTGAATAGCCTATAAAGGATTCACCACTCCTTGCGAGGAGATGTATACCCATGGCCTCTCGTCGGATTGTTACTAAAGTCTTTGGCCAAAGCATTACATGTTTAGAGTAAGGTACTCTTCGATACATGTGGAGTAACTAGAACTGTAGGATGAGGAAATGATACTGGGCTAGGTGTGACGAGTAGTACCTTAGTGGGACCGGCACAATAGACCATGTCCCGAACCAAGTGGGTATAAGATGAGTGAAGGGAATGGGGCACGATTCATTCGAGCATCAAAGGGTTTCGTAAATAGTTCGATCAACCGCTGATCTTTTCGGTTAATTGGGGATCATGATGTACTACTAGGTGCCACTCATGATCGCTCTATAATTAATGGTTAATTATAGACGGCCAACATAAACCGAGAACCTATTTGGTCACACGCACAACGAGTGTAATCCAAAGGATTTAAAACGAGCTTGAGAATGGATTCTCAGACCGAGAGAAACTAGGTTTGGTTGGACCAAACATAAAGCGAGCATGAAATCGTTTCAAATGCAATGGAAGCGTGGATGGGCTGGTCTTATGAAGATAATGGATGGACCAAAATGGTTTGGTTCTAATCCAATGGATAAGAATAAACCAAAGGGTTTGGTTTATTTTAAACGAATGAACCAAAAGTTGGTTCGGTTCGTTTTAACTTAAAATAAACCATCATGGTTTGGTTTATTTTAACTTATCTTAATGGAGCGGGTTAACGGGCTTTATGGATATGATCAATTAAGCATTAAGAGAATTAGTTCAATTGTGGCCGCCTAACATCTTGTTGCCGCCAGCTTGTGGTGGTGCAGCCTTCCAACTTGTTGCGCTAAGCTTCAGCCGGTGAACCTCCGGCGACCCTCCGTGATCCCCTAAAAGGTTCGGCATCAAGGTGAGCTTTAGTCTCCTTGTTTTGGCCGGCGCCTATCTCTTCACCAAGCTGTCCAGTTTTCTGACAGCTTCTTCTCTCGGCCGGAGCGCCGCTTTGGACGACGGTTAGTGCCCGGCAGGCTAACATACCGGGGATTTGATCTCCGTAATCCTCTGAGGTGGAGGACGGGCGATTGGCCAATCGGTTGACGAATACCTCTCCGGAGAAGCAAGTCTTGAGGACTTGTTTTAGGTCCGAATTTGGATTCGGATCGTGATCATCTCTCGATCACGCCGCCTTCAACACGAGGCTAGTAACCCGCACGAAGACGGCTCGTGGCTTAGCGGTCATCCCGAGGAGCTCGGCGTGGATACGGATAGAGACGATTCTTACGAGGATCGTTCCGGTTGATGCCGTTCCCGCTACACGTCATACGGAAGGTATAACGTAGTTTAATTTCCTTTTATTGCAATTTTAATTTACGGTTATGTCTACACTTGTTGTAATAGCATGCGTGTGTTGTGTGTGTTGTAATAAATAGGAGTATTTATTATTTTTAATTGCTTCCGCTGTGCTCATGTTTACGAAACATGATCGAACACACACACGCCGCGGTGCCGGAAACCCAACAGGGTATACTCAGAAAGAGGGTATCGATTATGAGGAGACCTTTTCGTGGTAGCCATGCTTAAGTCTATCCGGATTCTCTTATGCATAGCAGCTCATATGGATTATGATGTGTGGCAGATGGATGTCAAGACAGCTTTCCTGAATGGAAGTCTTGAGGAAGACATCTATATGAAGCAACCAGAGGGAATCATTGCGAGGGGCAAAGAGCATCTTGTATGTAAGCTTAATCAGTCCATTTATGGATTGAAGCATGCTTCGAGGTCTTGGAACATCCGCTTTGATGAGGTAATCTAGTCTTATGGATTTATTCAAAGTCCATTCAGGAAAGATGTCTTGACATCCATCTGCCACACATCATAATCCATATGAGCTGCTATGCATAAGAGAATCCAGATAGACTTAAGCATGGCTACCATGAAAAGGTCTCCTCATAATCGATCCCTGGACATATGACGAGGCAATCCAAGATATAGATGCAGCATCATGGCAAAGTGCAATGAATACTGAGATTGAATCTATGGATTCAAATCAGGTCTGGGAGCTAGTGGAACCACTCGATGGTGTAAAAACCATTGGATGCAAGTGGATCTACAAAAGAAAGAGAGGAATAGATGGGAAGGTTGAGACCTTCAAAGCGAGGCTTGTTGCGAAGGGGTATACTCAGAAAGAGGGTATCGATTATGAGGAGACCTTTTCGTGGTAGCCATGCTTAAGTCTATCCAAATTCTCTTATGCATAGCAGCTCATATGGATTATGATGTGTGACAGATGGATGTCAAGACAGCTTTCCTGAATGGAAGTCTTGAGGAAGAAATCTATATGAAGCAACCAGAGGGAATCATTGCGAGGGGCAAAGAGCATCTTGTATGTAAGCTTAATCAATCCATTTATGGATTGAAGCAAGCTTCGAGGTCTTGGAACATCCGCTTTGATGAGGTAATCCAGTCTTATGGATTTATTCAAAGTCCGGATGAGTCTTGTGTATACAAGAGATGTGACAGAAATATAGTGGTATTTCTTGTACTATAAGTAGATTATATTTTGTTGATTGGCAACAATATCAAGGTGTTATCGGACGTAAGGGTATGGTTGTCCAAACAGTTTGATATGAAGGACTTGGGAGAGGTGGGACACATCCTTAGGATCAATGTTATAAGGGATCGCAGGAAAAGAATGTTGTGCTTATCCCAAGCTTCATACATAGACACGCTAATGGATTGTTTTACCATGCAGAACTCCAAGAAGGGTTTTCTACCTTTCAAGCATGGAGTTCCTTTATCTAAGGAGATGTGTCCTAGGAAGTATGAGACATCCGCTATCGGGCATGATCTCGAGTGATCCAGGACAGAGACATTGGACTGCGGTAAAGCATATATTGAAGTACCTGAGAAGGATTAGGGATTATATGCTAATTTACCAAAAAGACCAATTACTCCCTATGGGTTACACGGATTCCGACTTCCAATCTGATAGGGATAATAGTAAGTCTACCTCAGGTTTTGTGTTTACTTTGGGAGGTGGAGGCATTGTATGGAGAAGTGTCAAGCAGAAATGCGTGGCGGACTCCACCATGGAAGTTGAGTATGTGGCTGCCTCTGAGGCGGCCAAAGAAGTTGTGTGGCTCAGGAACTTCCTAATGGACTTGGATGTGATTCCTGGTTTGCCCAGAACTATCACAATTTATTGTGATAATAGTGGTGCAGTTGCAAACTTGAAGGAACCACAAGCCCATAAGGCAAGTAAACATATAGAGCATAAGTACCACCTGATACGAGAAATCGTAATGGAGGTAGAAGTTTTTGTCGCCTAGATTACATCAGAGGATGACCTGGTAGACCTTTTCACTAAGGCCTTTCGGGCGAGAGCTTTTGATAGGCATGTGGAGGGAATGGAAATCAGATGTTTGGCAGTATGAGGACAACATAGTCTTTTAGTATAAGTGGGGGATTGTTGGGATGTATACTGAAAAGTCTATCTTTTGTATGAACATCTTTATTTTTGAAATAAGAATCACATGATCATTGTTTGCATTTTTATGGTTATGCATATTGTCTAAAATATTACATTGTAGATAACATGGTGTGTGGTGTCACACGGGAGATCATGTTATCGGCTCCTTGTAAAGTATAAGTAAAGGCTCACAACCGAGATGGCTTTGGACAAACCATTGGAATGGTTGTAGTGTGATTTGGTATTAGTTTGTCTTGACCATAGAATCACACTAGTGCACTTTGTGTGTATTGAGCAGGACTGACTTAGAGATGATTCGATTTATTGCTGACTACATAATCGAATCGGACCTCAGATATTATATTGTACATGCTCTTAATCCCGATATAATAACGCGCACATATACTTAGTATTCATTTCTTTGATTTACCAATGGGCGAGATTTATAGATTAAATCGATAGGCTCGGTAAGTTGGGAAATGATATTATTTATTTGGTGTGCCGTTGATTATCGGAGGAAACCGTGTCCTATATATTAGGATGATGATGTCCCCTTGAGGAGCTCATAAGGTTCATCATGTAAACCCTGCAGGTGGACTTGGTCCGGCTTGATGATAAGGTTGAGTGGTACTACTCATGGAGTTAGATGTTGATTAATTAATGGTCAGTAAATTAATTAATCGACGGACATTCGAGATCTTAAACACGGGGAGAAAATGTACATATAATATATGGAGCCCATATTAACTTATGTGGGTCGGTGAGGTAGATAAATGTTAATCCTCTTGTGGAATGGATAATCATTAATGGATCGGACTTTATGTGGGATTGATTCATTGGGTGGCTAAGATCCAACTCCTCCTCATGGTCCCTATTGTAGCCTATTAACACCTCATGAAGCTTAGATCCAATGGATAGAAACAAAACTCTAGATCCAACGGTAGAGATTAAATCTCCAGATCCGACGGTTGAGATTAAATCTCTAGATCCAACGGTTGAGATTAAATCCCTAGAACCAATGGTGGAGATTAAAAGGAGGGATAAACCCAACTCTATAAATATGGGATGATGGCTTGGGCGGCAACTCAATGGATGAGAGGTAGGGTTTGCTTCCCTTGGGTGGCAAGCAATCCTAATTAGATTAGGATTAGGAGTGGGCGGCTAGGTTTAGGGTTTTGGGATTGGGGTGGGCGACAACAAGTGGAGGAAGTCTCTTCTTCTTCTTCTTAAGGTTTGGCCGGCACCTATTCTTCTTCCCTCTACCTTGGCCAGAGCTCAACCTATTCTTCTTCCCTTCATCCTTGGCCGGAAATTAGGAGAGCTAGGTTTAGGGTTTGGGCAGCAACAAGGAGAAGGATTGCTTTCCTTTCTCTTCTCCAAGTGTTGGTCGGCGCCCATGCCCTTATTGTTTCTCCTTTGGCCGGTTCCCATACTCCATGTTCTCTTCCTTGGCCGGCGGCAACATCGATTCTATTGACTTGGTGGCCGGTTCTAGATAGGAAGAAGAGTTTTGTTTTATATTCTTCCTTTTGTTCGGAGTGAACAAGGAAAGGAAGATTGGTGATCTAGGAGGCTTCGACTTTTGGAAGATCGTCGCCCACACGACGTCCAAAAGGAGGATAGACATACAATAGAAGATCAAGAGGTATAACAAGAGGTATAATCTTGTTTATTTTGATTATGTTGGTGCAGGGGCACTAGATATTCGAACCTGTGTTTTGATTATGGCAAAGACACAAAGTTAAGTTTATATAGTTATCTCACGAGCTAAATCAAGTGTGCAGAAAAGTGCTAAAGCTGGAGCTGAAGGCTAGCGACACCCGGAGGAAGCCGCGGTGGTCGGGCGACACTCGAGTGACTTCGGAGGGAGCCGAAGGAATCGAGTGGAAGGCCAGAAGCGAAAGCTACTATCGAGGTAAGCTCATGTGAGTGAGAGATTGTAAGGTCGTGTCCTCTTTACGGGGACGACCATAGGCGGCGATCCGATTAAGACTTCCCGTGGAAGGTCTAGGTCGAGATCGGATGGTCAAAAACCGTTGAATTTATCATTTCCCGAGCTAACCTCTTACTGCAAGGAAGTGGCGGTGAGCCGATCATTGCTGGACATCAAGCGATCGATGCTCATCGGTGGGTGATGGGAGGCATCGATCGATGATGGCGCATTTAATCACCTTTGCGCTAGGATCAAAATGGATAACGTTTGATGCGGCCACTTTGCGATAAAATTTGGACAACTTCGTGATTTGTTCTGAAAAAAGAGGAGACATATTCAGAGGCCAAAATCTATAAAAGGAGGGGAGGATTCCAACTCCAAGTATCATCAAATTTATTCATCAAGTGCTCCTACAACGCCAACGCTCCAACGCCATCATAACGCCGACGCGACGACAAGTTCAAATCTCCTTCATCGGCAACAGTAGCAAGTAATTATTTTTATTGTATTCTTTATTTTAATCGTAACAAGGTGAGGTAGGCTTGTTGCCTCATCCTCGTACATTCGGTTTTTGTGATCGTTGTCTCCTACCTTCAACGAGGAGGAGACGTTATAGTGCTTTGCCCTCCATACGCGGTCTAGGACCGATAGGGCCTTGGAGTAGCAATCGCTGGGTTGTGAACCAAGTAAAAATAAACGTGTTCCTTTATTTTCCGCTGCTCTTACTCGTTTAATTGTCTACTCGAACGAAACGTCGAAAAGATTTACGATCGCTATTCACCCCCCCCCTCTAGCGACGCTTCTCGATCCAACAGATTAGTGTTCTTTTATATTATGTCTATAATTGTTTTCCAATTATATGCATGTTGTATGTGGTTTTTTACTTTATGTATGTGGCTAAATATACTTGGACCCCAAACATAAACACAAAAGTCGGCGATCCGTACATCGTCTATTCCGCGGCTATTCGTGGAAAAGAGGTTGGTCGCTTGAACAACAAGTTTGTTCAAGTGACCACTCTAAACGAATATCACGACGATAACAAGGTTGGTTGGGTGTTCCCTTTTATCTAGGATTAATTTTTTTAATCCGGAGACAGATGGGATCGCCATGAACAAGCGACCGGGTTGAAGTGGGAAGCGAAGTTTCCTACCATCAGGGAGTTCATGTTATCAATTCCTTGTAAAGTATAAGTAAAGGCTCACAACCGAGATGGTTTTGGATAAACTATTGGTATGGTTGTAGTGTGATTTGGTATTGGTTTGTCTTGACCATAGAATTACACTAGTACACTTTGTGTGTATTTAGAAGGACCGACTTAGAGGTGATTCAATTTATTGTTGACTACATAATTGAATCAGACCTCGGATATTATGGTGTACATGCTCTTAATCTCGATATAATAACGGGCACATGGACTTAGTATTTATTTCTTTGATTTACCAATGGGTGAGATTTATAAAGTAAAACGATCGGCTCGGTAAGTTGGGAAATAATATTATTTACATGGTGTGTCGTTGATTATAGGAGGAAACCGTGTCCTATATATTAGGATGATGATGTCCCCTTGAAGAGCTCATAAGGTTCATCATGTAAACCCTACAAGTGGACTTGGTCCGGCATGATGATAAGGTTGAGTGGTACTACTCATGGAGTTAGATATTTATTAATTAATTGTCAGTAAATTAATTAATTGACGGACATTCGAGATCTTAAACACGGGGGGATATTTGTACAATTAATATATGGAGCCCATATTGATTTATGGGGGTTGGTGAGGTAGATCAATGATAGTCCTCTAGTGGAATGGATTATCATTAATGGATCGGACTTTATGTGGGCTTGATCCATTGGGTGGCCAAGATCCAACTCCTCATGGTCCCTATTGTAGCCTATTAAAACCCTCATGAAGCCTAGATCCGATGGTGGAAAATGGAACTCTAGATCCGACGATTGCAATTTGCACAACGAGCAATACGCAACTGAACGAAGATTAAATCTCTAGATCCGATGGTGGAGATTAAAAGGAGGCTTAAGCCTAAATCTATAAAAGGAGGGCTAGTGCTTGGGCGAGAACTAATGGTTTTGGATGCTAGGGTTAGGGTTTGGCTTGGGCGGCAAGGAGGAGAAGTGGTGTTAGGGTTTTGTATCCTTGGCCGGCGGCACAAGAGGGTTTAAGGTTTGTTTTCCTTGGTTTCTCTCTCTTGCCCGGCACACCACCATCTTCTCCTAGGGCCGGCGGCACCACCCTTTCCTCCTCTCCTTTGTCCGGTGGTAAGATATCCATCTTTGCCGGCAATTCCATCTCCCTCTCCTTGGTGGTCGGCGGCAACAACAAAGAGGAGAAGGTAGCTTGATCTTTCTCCAAAGAGATTGTGTCCGGAACTAGATAGGAGAAGAAGACAGCTTATTTTCTTCCTTTTGTTCGAAGCGAGCAAGGAAAGGAAGATCGTGATCTAGGAGGCTTCAACTCTTGGAGGATCGTTGCCCACACAACGTCCAAGAGGAAGATAGGACATACAATAAAAGACCTTGAGGTAAACAAGAGGTATAATTCTTGTTTTGGTTTCCTTTTATTTCTTTGTATGATGTAATTAATTGCATGTGGCTAATTTACTTGGACCCCGAAGACAAACACAAAAACCGACAATCCGTACATCGTCTATTCCACGGTTAATCATAGATAAGAGGTAGGTTGCTTGAACAACAAGTTTGTTCAAGTGACCACTCTAATCGAATAGCACGACAATGGATCGGTTGCTTAGGTAATCCCTCTTCATCAAGGATTATTTTTTTTTATCCAGGGACGTAGATGGGATCGCCATGCACAAGTGACCAAGTTGAAATGGGAAGCTTCGGTTCCAAAACCCTTCATTGCGGATGGCAGCAGTCGACTGGTCGCGAGGGTTTAGAGCACAGAACGGTTGTTAGTTGACTGCTCGCTCACGGGACTCGACTATTGGCTCAATCAGTCGACTGATGGGAAGATCAGTCGACTGATGTGGGTGTTGGCAATGTTGCTATTCCTCGGATCTCTCATCGGCTCCCATGTCCCCGGATTAAAATTTTCACCAATGAAAACTAATCCGGATGGGATGAGTTTCCTAAGCACAACCAATTCGTCGTCGTGCTAACCACTTGAGCGATCGCTTAAACAAACTAGTTGTTCAAGCAACACAACTCTTCTAGTTGGTTAGCCGCGGAAGAGACGACGGCCAAATCGCCGGTTTTTGTGTTTCTTATCGGGGTCCATGATTATACAAATACATGCAAATGTAAACTAGTATAATCAACATATACTAACATAAAGAACATAAGCTAGCATATCAATAAGAACATGCAAAGAACAATAATAAAAGTTGTAAAACTTTTATACCTCTTGATATTCTATCGTATGTCCTAACCTCCTTGTAGACTTCGTGTGGGCGAAGATCCTCCACAAGTTGAAGCTTCCTAGATCTTCTTCAATCCAAAGAAAGAAGAACTCTCTTTCCCTTCTTGCTTGAGCCAACCACCAATCCTCAAAGGATTGATGCCACCGGCCCCAAGAATAGAGAGAACAAAATGGAAACAAAACTCATCTCTTATCTAGAACCAACCATCAAGCTCCAAGCATGATGTTTGCCGCCGGCCCAAAGAGAGCAAAAGGATTGCCGACCAACCTTGAAGAAGGTTGCCGCCGGCCAAGAGAAGAGGAGAGGATGCTCCGTCCATGAGATGAAGATGATAAGCTTCTCCCTTCCCTCCTTGCCGCCGGCCACATCCCATAGGCCATGGGCGCCGCCCAACCATTAGGGTTCTAAACCCTAATGGTTGCCACCCATGCATTAGGGTTCTCAACCCAAATCTTGCCGTCCAAGCATTAGGTTTCTCCACCCTAATTCTTGCCGCCCATGATCTCTCCAAAACCCTAATCCTTTGCTATTTTCTTGCCGCCCAAGCCAAGAACCTCTATTTATAGAGTTAGGCTTAAGCCTTATTTTAATCTCCACCGTCGGTTCTAGAGTTTTAATCTCAACTGTCGGATCTAGGGATTTAATCTCAACCATCGGTTCTAGGGATTTAATCCCAACCGTCGGATCTAGAGATTTAATCTCAACCATCGATTCTAGAGATTTAATCTCCACCGTCGGTTCTAGGGATTTAATCCCAACCATCGGTTCTAGGGATTTAATCCCAACCATTGGATCTAGAGATTTAATCTCAACCGTCGGTTCTAGAGATTTAATCTCCATCATTTGATCTAGACTTCATGAGGTTTATATTAGGCTACGATAGGGACCATGAGGAGGAGTTGGATCTTGGCCACCCGATGGATCGGAACCACACAAACTTGATCCATCAATGATGTTCCATTCCACTAGAGGATCATCATTGAACTACCTCACCAACCCCATAAATCAATATAGGCTCAA
Organism: Wurfbainia villosa; assembly: GCA_025175895.1. Taxonomy (NCBI): domain Eukaryota; kingdom Viridiplantae; phylum Streptophyta; class Magnoliopsida; order Zingiberales; family Zingiberaceae; genus Wurfbainia; species Wurfbainia villosa. The sequence goes on from CM046004.1 coordinate 52,524,039, forward strand.
GCCAAATTCTCCAACCGGCCCAGAAGGTTGTTCCGACCGGTACATTTTAAGAACCAAAACATTATTCCTCCTTCGACAAATAAACAAATATATTTCTCCCACTACAACGCCACCTTCGCGGCTAATCGCAAGACACAATTTCGGGTCGTGGGTAAATTTCGGGGTGTTTCCAGCAATACGTGTAACTGAACGACTTATCATCATGTTGACTAAGTCAACTGCAGGTTTACATGATGAACCTTATGAGCTCCTCAAGGGGACATCATCAACCTAATACATAGGACACGGTTTCCTCCTATAATCAACGACACACCATGTAAATAATATCATTTCCCAACTTACCGGGCATATTGATTTAATCCATCTAAATCTCACCCTTTGGTAAATCAAAGAAATAAATACTAAGTACATGTGCCCAGTATTATATCGGGATTAAGAGCATGTACAACATAATATCCGAGGTCCGATTCAATTATGTAGTCAGCAATAAATTGAATCACCTCTATGTCGGTCCTGCTCAATACACCTAAGTGTACTAGTGTAACTCTATGTTCAAGATAAAACAATACCAAGCTACACTACCACCATGCCAATGGTTTGTCCAAAACCATCTTGGTTGTGAGCCTCTACTTATACTCTACAAGGGACTGATAACATGATCTTCTGTGCCACACCCAAGCACCATGTTATCTACAATGTAAAGTATTAGACAATATGCACATATATAAATAAAGTGCAAACAATGATCATGTGATTCTTATTTCAAAATAAAGATGTTCATACAAAAGAGCTAGGCTTTCAGTATACATCCCAACAATCTCCCACTTATACTAAAAGACTATGCTATCCTCATACTGCCATACATCTGATTCCCCTTCCTTTCACATGCCTATCAAAGCTCTCGCCAGAAGGGCCTTAGTGAAAGGGTCTACCAGGTCATCCTCTGATGCAATCTAGGCGACAGCAACTTCTACCTCCTTTACGATTTCTCGTATCAGGTGGTACTTGCACTCTATGTGTTTACTAGCCTTATGGGCTCGTGGTTCCTTCGAGTTTGCAACTGCACCATTATTATCACAATAAATTGTGATAGTTCTGGGCAAACCAGGAATCACATTCAAGTCTATCAGGAAGTTCCTGAACCACACAGCTTCTTTGGCCGCCACAATGGCTGCCACATACTCAGCTTCCATGGTGGAGTACGCCACGCATTTCTTCTTGACACTCCTCCATACTATGGCTCCACCTCCAAAAGTAAACACAAACCCCGAGGTAGACTTACTGTTATCCCTATCTGAGTGGAAATCGCAATCCATGCAACCCACAGGGAGTAATTGGTCTGCCCGGTAAACTTGCATATAATCCCTAGTCCTTCTCAGGCACTACAATATATGCTTTTACCACAGTCCAATGTCTCTGTCCTGGATTACTCTGATATCTGCTAACCATGCCCACGACAAAGCAGATATCTTGTCTCGTACATAGCATATATGAGGCTTCCTACTGCCAAAGCATAAGGAACCGCCTTCAGCTCCTTTATCACCTCAGATGATCTAGGACACATCTCCTTAGATAAAGGAACTCCATACCTGAAAGGTAGAAAACCCTTCTTGGAGTTCTGCATGCTAAAACGATCCAAAATCATGTCTATGTATGAAGCTTGGGATAAGCACAACAACCTTGATCCCAAGGTTGTGACCCACTTCTCCCAAGTCCTTCAAAACTGTTTGGAAAACCATACCCTTATGTCTGATAACACTCTGATATTGTTGCCAACTACCAAAATATTATCTACGTATAGTACAAGAAATACCACTACATTTTCGTCACATCTCTTGTATACACAAGACTCATCCAGACTTTGAATAAATCCATAAGACTGATTTACCTCTTCAAAGCGGATGTTCCAAGACCTCGAAGCTTGCTTCAATCCATAAATGGACCGATTAAGCTTACATACAAGATGCTCTTTGCCCTTAGCAATGAATCCCTCTGGTCGCTTCATTTGGATGTTTTCCTCAAGACTTCCATTAAGGAAAGTTGTCTTGACATCCATGTGCCACACCTCATAATCCATATGAGCTGTTATGCATAAGAGCTCCCAGACCTGATTTGAATCCATGGATTCAATCTTAGTATTCATTGCACTTTGCCAAGATGCTGTATCTATATCTTGGATTGTCTCATCGTATGTCTAGGGATCAGGTTCATGTTTGCTAGGGACCAAATCAGAAGATTCACCCAAAAACATGAATCTAAGATGCTGTCTAACAACCCTCCCACTACGATGAGGTATCATCTGTGTATCCTTTGTGACACGCGGTGCAGTAACATGTGGTATATCCTCTTGTACTGGTGGTACTAAAGAAGTGACTTCCCCTTTTAACTCCCCCAGAACAATTTTACTCTTGGGCTTGTGGCTTATCACATAGTCTTCCTCTAGAAATCTGGCATTTGTGTTAACGATCACCCTCTGATCTCTAGGACTATAAAACAAGTCAGAATAACTCATCATCGATCTAACCATCTCCATAAGAGTCCTATTCCTTCGCTCTGCTACACCGTTCTGCTGGGGTGTGCCAGGTGCAATCAATTGGGATTGAATCCCAACCTCTGATAAGTAGTTCCTAAACTCTCCCAAGAGGTTGTCACCACCACGATCAGATCGTAGTGTCATCCACATCTTGAATAATCATCTACAAAAGAGACGAAATATTCAAGATTACCTCTTGCCTAGATAGCCATAGGACCACACAAATCAGAATGAACCATTTCTAACACATCTTTGGCTCTATACCCCTTGGCCTTAAAAAGGCCTCTTGGTCATCTTACCCTCCAAGCAAGATTCGTAGGTTGGGAGATCCTCCACCACTAATGAACCCAAAGGTCCATCAGCTTTCAACCTTTGAATTCTGCTTAGGTTAATGTGACCAAGCCTAACAAGCCAAAGATATGTTTGGTTCATCTTCAAAGGTTCTTTTCTATTATTGGAATTAGAAGATGAGTTATTAACTTCAATTTGCATCGTGGGATGTTTTGGTTCAAATTTCCTTTCAATGTACCTGAATAGATATTCTCCCTATTCCTTTTTATAACAACTCTATCATTAAAAGAAATAGAATATCCATCCATAATAATTTAGAAACTGAAACTAAATTCTTTCTAAATAAAGGTACATAAAGGGAATTTTCCAGAACCAAAGTTTTATTATTCTCAAGAGATAAATAAAACTTCTCCCACTGCAATAGCCGCTACCATCATGGCATTGCCCAAGTAAATGGTAATCTCCCCTTTAGCTAGTCATCGGGTTTCCTGGAACCCCTGCAAATTGTTGCAGACATGATTAGTGGCTCCCGTATCAACTCACCAGGTGCCGGTAGATATCACCGCTAATCATGTTTCAATGACTAGTCCAAAAGATATACCTTTGTTCTGTTTTGGATTGGGACAATCCTTCTTCCAATGTCCATCCTGCTTGCAAGTGAAGTACTTGCCTTTCGGCTTCTTCACTCTTCCCTGAGATCCTCCCACCATCTTTGCTCCACCTTGTTTCTTCTTCTTCTTGCCTTTCGGCTTAGAAGTAGAAACCCTTTTTTGAGCAACGATGGCTTGAGGACACTATTTGAAGAGCGCATACTTGTACTCCTTAGCAGATAAGACAATATCTAGAATCTTTTCCAATCAATATTATTTAGGTACAATAAGTTTATTTCCTTTAGTATCACAGTAAGTGGACTGAAAGTCAATTTTGAAAATCCTAAGAATCACATAGATCATTACTTTAGATTTCAAAAAATTATTGATTCCTCAAATAATAAAATTTCGAAATCAACCAACACCTCAAAACACCGAGAATATCGCATGCCACGATAGTGTGGACGTATACGAATTCTACATTTGTAAGAGGAGGTTTTACCCATTAATTTTATTATCTTGTCAACCTTACTTTTTTACAAATAAAATTAATAGTTGGTTCCTCTTTGGCCCTACAAATAAAAGCAGTGACTCCGATGGGGAGGATACTTTTTATTTGCATCTAAGTGTGCACCATTACACGGTACTAAGGGAATTATTTCGGATTATGTGCCTTACCGCTGTGGAAGTACACACGCTCCTAGATCATTTCCTATAACCATTATTTGACCTAGTGATCCACAAACAAACTCATCCGATGGGGAGGAAGGCACTCAGAGCCGACGCGCAAGTTTGTTGCATCACATGTCAAATTGTAATGGAGGCCGCGGGAATTTAATTAAAATGTCCCTCTCCCACTTAGTAAATTGAAAATGAGGAATTTTCAAGCACACACAACATGCTTATTATTACTGTAGATTTCAATAAAAATTATTGATTCCTCTAACAATAAAATTTCGAAATCAACCAACATCTCAAACACTGAGAATATCGCATGCCACGATAGTGTGGACGTATACGAATTCTACATTTGTAAGAGGAGGTTTTACCCATTAATTTTATTATCTTGTCAACCTTACTTTTTGACAAATAAAATTAATAGTTGGTTCCTCTTTGGCCCTACAAATAAAAGTTCTTTTTATTTGCATCTAAGTGTGCACCATTACACGGTACTAAGGGAATTATTTCGGATTATGTGCCTTACCGCTGTGGAAGTACACACGCTCCTAGATCATTTCCTATAACCATTATTTGACCTAGTGATCCACAAACAAACTCATCCGATGGGGAGGAAGGCACTCAGAGCCGACGCGCAAGTTTGTTGCATCACATGTCAAATTGTAATGGAGGCCGCGGGAATTTAATTAAAATGTCCCTCTCCCACTTAGTAAATTGAAAATGAGGAATTTTCAAGCACACACAACATGCTTATTATTACTGTAGATTTCAATAAAAATTATTGATTCCTCTAACAATAAAATTTCGAAATCAACCAACACCTCAAACACTGAGAATATCGCATGCCACGATAGTGTGGACGTATACGAATTCTACATTTGTAAGAGGAGGTTTTACCCATTAATTTTATTATCTTGTCAACCTTACTTTTTGACAAATAAAATTAATAGTTGGTTCCTCTTTGGCCCTACAAATAAAAGTTCTTTTTATTTGCATCTAAGTGTGCACCATTACACAGTACTAAGGGAATTATTTCGGATTATGTGCCTTACCGCTGTGGAAGTACACACGCTCCTAGATAATTTCCTATAACCATTATTTGACCTAGTGATCCGCAAACAAACTCATCCGATGGGGAGGAAGGCACTCAGAGCCGACGCGCAAGTTTGTTGCATCACACATCAAATTGTAATGGAGGCCGCGGGAATTAATTAAAATATCCCTCTCCCACTTAGTAAATTGAAAATGAGGAATTTTCAAGCACACACAACATGCATATAAAACAAATCAGCAATAAATATGGAAAAATCAGAATTTTTCAAACTATTATGGCATTGTTCTCCAATATGCGTCCAGTCGTGTCGCCACCTCATCCGCTCCTCCAACGCCATGTACGAGCCATCCGGAGATCCGAGCCGAGAATAAAACCTATTTTATTTTACATCCATCGATCCTATACTCCACAAGGGAGTGTACATGAAATCTAGATCGAAAGTAAAATCAAATAAAGAGTGGATAAACAATGTCGTATTCAATTACAAAAATTAAATACTAATTTAGCCTCGTCAACCCCGAGGATTCAAATAATATACAATCACACACACACAACCACATACACACATATAGCCATAATAGTCGAATCTTATGCCTGCAACCAAAAAGTTAGCCTACGCACATCCTACTATTATCCGACATACTCAATATATGATATGTGCATGAAAGTAACCGAATCCAAAATACACAGAATCGAAAACCGTGACTCTGATACCAGTTGTTGGCAATGTTGCTATTCCTCGGATCTCTCATCGGCTCCCATGTCCCCGGATTAAAATTTTCACCAATGAAAACTAATCCGGATGGGATGAGTTTCCTAAGCACAACCAATTCATCGTCGTGCTAACCACTTGAGCGATCGCTTGAACAAACTAGTTGTTCAAGCAACACAACTCTTCTAGTTGGTTAGCTGCGGAAGAGACGACGGACAAATCGCCGATTTTTGTGTTTCTTATCGGGGTCCATGATTATACAAATACATGCAAATGTAAACTAGTATAATCAACATATACTAACATAAAGAACATAAGCTAGCATATCAATAAGAACATGCAAAGAACAATAATAAAAGTTGTAAAACTTTTATACCTCTTGATCTTCTATCGTATGTCCTAACCTCCTTGTAGACTTCGTGTGGGCGAAGATCCTCCACAAGTTGAAGCTTCCTAGATCTTCTTCAATCCAAAGAAAGAAGAACTCTCTTTCCCTTCTTGCTTGAGCCAACCACCAATCCTCAAAGGATTGATGTCGTCGGCCCCAAGAATAGAGAGAACAAAATGGAAACAAAACTCATCTCTTATCTAGAACCAACCATCAAGCTCCAAGCATGATGTTTGCCGCCGGCCCAAAGAGAGCAAAAGGATTGCCGACCAACCTTGAAGAAGGTTGCCGTCGGCCAAAAGAAGAGGAGAGGATGCTCCGGCCATGAGATGAAGATGAAAAGCTTCTCCCTTCCCTCCTTGCCGCCGACCACATCCCATAGGCCATGGGCGCCGCCCAACCATTAGGGTTCTAAACCCTAATGGTTGCTGCCCATGCATTAGGGTTCTCATCCCCAATCTTGCCGTCCAAGCATTAGGGTTCTCCACCCTAATTCTTGCCGCCCATGGTCTCTCCAAAACCCTAATCCTTGGCCATTTTCTTGCCGCCCAAGCCAAGAAGCTCTATTTATAGAGTTAGGCTTAAGCCTTGTTTTAATCTCCACCGTCGGTTCTAGGGTTTTAATCTCAACCGTCGTATCTAGGGATTTAATCTCAACCATCGGTTTTAGAGATTTAATCCCAACCATCGGATCTAGAGATTTAATCTCAACCGTCGGTTCTAGAGATTTAATCTCCACCGTCGGTTCTAGGGATTTAATCCCAACCATCGGTTCTAGGGATTTAATCCCAACCGTCGGATCTAGAGATTTAATCTCAACCGTCGGTTCTAGAGATTTAATCTCCATCATTTGATCTAGACTTCATGAGGTTTATATTAGGCTACGATAGGGACCATGAGGAGGAGTTGGATCTTGGCCACCCGATGGATCGGAACCACACAAACTTGATCCATCAATGATGTTCCATTCCACTAGAGGATCATCATTGAACTACCTCACCAACCCCCATAAATCAATATGGGCTCCATATATTATTTGTACATCCATCTCCCCGTGTTTAAGATATCGAATGTCCGTCAATTAATTGATTTACTGACCATCAATTAATCAACATCTAACTCCTCGAGTAGTACCACTCAACCTTATCATCATGTTGACTAAGTCAACCTGCAGGGTTTACATGATGAACCTTATGAGCTCCTCAAGGGGACATCATCAACCTAATACATAGGACACGGATTCCTCCTATAATCAACGGCACACCATGTAAATAATATCATTTCCCAACTTACCGGGCATATTGATTTAATCCATAGAAATCTCACCCTCTGGTAAATCAAAGAAATAAATACTAAGTACATGTGCCCGTTATTATATCGGGATTAAGAGCATGTACAACATAATATCCGAGGTCCGATTCAATTATGTAGTCAGCAATAAATTGAATCACCTCTATGTCGGTCATGCTCAATACACCTAAGTGTACTAGTGTAACTCTATGTTCAAGATAAAACAATACCAAGCTACACTACCACCATGCCAATGGTTTGTCCAAAACCATCTTGGTTGTGAGCCTCTACTTATACTCTACAAGGGACTGATAACATGATCTTCTGTGCCACACCCAAGCACCATGTTATCTACAATGTAAAGTATTAGACAATATGCACATATATAAATAAAGTGCAAACAATTATCATGTGATTCTTATTTCAAAATAAAGATGTTCATACAAAAGAGCTAGGCTTTCAGTATACATCCCAACAGTGGGAGCCATTGGATGAAATCCAACGTGGAAGAAGCCAGATTATAGAACGCGACTACAGAGGCGGTCGGTGATCGAGGCATTAGTCGAGTGACAGCTTCTTCTCTATAAAAAGAAGCCATGGATCAACTTGGGAGCCTAATGCTTTAACTCCAATCCACACCCAAGTGACCAAAACACTTCCCTACTCTTCTTACTTGATTTTATCTAAATTCTATTGTAAGAAGAGTGATCTTGTAAGAAAAGATTACCTCCACCTTGCTTGGTGCCAAGGAGAGAATAGTGGAAGTTTAGGCGTGATTCACCTTGAACGAATCGGTTCGTGGATTAGCGGCAAGGTCGTGAACCACGTTACGACTTCGTGTTAGCATTTGTATTCTTTGTTATTCTTAATTGTCTTTAGTTTTTGTTATTCCGCTACGCTAATGGTTTTGTCAACGAGTAATCAATGAGCGATTTCCACCGTACGCGAAAGAGGCTATTCACCCCCTCTAGTCGGCCACCTACGCTCCAACAAGTGGTATCAGAGCCAAGTCGCTTGTCATCGGACTAACCGCCGCAATAAGCACAATCAAGAGATGGCCGACTCCAACATTCACCCACCAAAATTTGAAGATGAATTCTCTTGGTGGAAGAAGAGAATGGAGGTATTTTTCGAAGCCGACTTTGAAATTATGTTAATAATGGAAAATGGTTTCGAGATACCTAGGGATGAGGAAGGGGAGCCATTGGAAAAATCGAGATGGACAAAGAGGCAAAGATAGGAGTACTTGGCAAATTCAAAGGCCAAGCATCATCTATTCAACGTATCCCTCAACAAGAAGTCAACCGAATAAGAGAATGTGCTAGTGCCAAAGAGATGTGGGAAAAGCTAGTGGAGCTAGCAAGGAGAGATGTCCTTCCCTCCCAACTCAACTATATCAAACTCGATAAAGGGGAGAAGGTAACATCTTTACATTCTCGGTTTAAAGAAATTCTTAACGGTTTATCTAGTGTAGGGGAGAAGCTCTCCAATTGGGACATGATCATGAAGGCAATTGATGTCTTTCCCTGATCATCCAAGTGGAGTTCAATGGTGGACTCATTCTACATCTCAAATAATCTAGAGGTAAGTACTCTAGATGAATTTTTCTCCACTATGGAATTGCATGATATAGGATCGAGTGAACCGAGAGAAGGGGGGTGAATCTCGGTATTTAATAATTTTAAATTAATTTTCTATTATTTATACTAATCAATGTATGCAGCGGAATATGAAGACAATTATCAACACAGGTAATTTACTTGGTTCACAACCCGGACTGGGTTGCTACTCCAAGGCCCATAGCTCTCCCGCGAGCTACCTCGATGGGCAATATCTATAATGCCCTCCGATTCGAAAACTCTCGACTTCGGAGGGAGTTCGCTTTTTACAAATGATAGAGCAAGGTAACACACTACCCACTCTTTTAAAATTAAGTGTAGAAGCGAAATAAAATAAATGAAATACAAAACTTTATACCAACACTTAAATGGATCAAAAGGTAGTCGCGGAGTGTCGAAAGATCGCCCTGTTCGTGGAGTAAGCATTTTTGTGGACGAGCAAGAATTTTGGCAGCACTTCGACGTAGTTCTTGTCTTATCTCGGATCTGGTTGAGCTCTGGTAATATAGACCTTTTCCAGTCGACTGGAATGCCTTCCAGTCGACTCCACATCAGCCCGTCGATATGAAATTTCTGGTCTTCCAGTCGACTGAAACCTCTCCAGTCGACTCCATGTCACCCGACTCCACATCGGGAATTTTTGCTCTCCAGTAAATTGAAAACTCTCCAATCGACTAGAACTTCCTTCCATTTGCGCTGCTGAATCTCCGACGATCACCAGCTCAAAACTACCAACTGGGTATTCCAGTCAATTGGATTCCAGTCGACTGAAAACCTGCAAAATCAGATTATCACAATATATAATATAATATGAATTGGCAGTAGTAATACTGCCTGATCTCGACTATTAAGTCCCACACGGACTTTTCGTCGGATCGATGCCTAGCTTTGTCCCCCTACAGAGGACTCAACCTCACCTCTTCACTCGAGTCTTACCTACCGGCTACCTATCAGACTTACCACTCTTGACATTCGATCTGATCCACCAGGGCTTCCACCAGTTGTCCGGTCTGCCTGACCCAACTGGACTTTTTGCCGATTGTCTGGTCTCCTGACCCAACCGGTCTTCATGCCAAATGTCCGATCCACGCAATCCATCTGGACTTCATGCCTAGTGTCCGGTCCTCCTGATCTATCAAGATACGTGTCTAGTATCCGGTCAACACGACCTACTAAGACTTCCTGTTAAGCCTGCACACTTAATACTTATATTAGATCACAAGTGAATCCTAACCTTTAACTGTGGTTCATACATCAAAACTAAGGAGTGATGCTCACTGCATCAACAATCTCCCCTTTTTGATGTATGACAACACATCAGTTAAAGTTAGGAGAATCAAATATCAATCTTCATTTTTCGACATGTATATGAAATGAACTAATAGCTTTTGTCATGCATAAATTTAACCATGTATGAAATGCATAGGTCCTTATCAAATTTTTGCATCCTCTTAACTTTATATCTCTTTTTAAATCTATAATTTTATATCTCTTCTCTCCCCTTTTGGCATACATCAAAATAAGGGTTAAGTTAAAAATACGCCAACATAATGTAGTGGAAAGTTATTAAGATGACAAATTATCAAACTAAAAAAAACTTTGAAATTTGATTTACTTTAAGATTTTAAACAATATTTCTAACTTCAAAAATTGTCAAAAAAATCAAACTTTTAAAAATTTACAACTTTTAACACTCCCTGAAGAATTTTTAAATACTCCCCCTTTTTAAATACGCCAACTTTTTCAAATATTTCAAAAATTCCCCCTAAATTATTCAAGATTTTTAAAATTTTCAAATTTTTCAAAAACTCCCCCTGAATTATTCAAAATTTTTAAAATTTTCAAATTCCAAAATTTTTAAAGAATTTCAAAATTTTCTTACTCTTTAAAGTTTTTCAAAACTCGCCCTTGAATAAAGCTTTATAATGTTTAATTGTTTTCTTCCCATACATTAAAAACTAAGTAGTAATTTTAAAAATCTTTAAGCTTTTTTAAGACTTAATCTTTTCAAAGTAATTTTTTCTCCCCCTTAATTTAAGTTTTAAGTTTTCAATACTCCCCCTAGAATTATGTTTTTATTTTAAGTTTTTTTTTAAAATAAGATATTTGAAAATATCTTAACTCCCCCTTAAAGCTAGAGTGTTTGAAACACATTTAATGTAAGGGATTTGAGGCCGCTAAAGGGGGGTGAATAGCGTCTCATGATGGAATTTGTTTCGCGTTCGTCTACAAATTTCATTAGCGCGCAGCGGAATAATAATGAAGCGATACGAAATAGACAAACACAAATACACAAGTGTTTAATGTGGTTCGGAACCGAACGGTTCCTACTCCACGGATCGGGCTCTAAAAGCCCTAGCAATGCAAACACACACTACTAATCACAATAACTCCTTCTCGACACAAGTCGGAGGTGGAGAAACCTCGTACAAACGATCTTACAACAACAAGAACAAAATACAAGCAATATACAATGCAAATACGAAAGACAAGTAAAGAAAAGACTTTACAACACTTGTTTTTGATTGCTTGAATGCTTGGTTACTTGCTTGCACTTAGAGACCTGATTTGCAGCAACAAATCGCCCCAATAGCTCTCAAGAACCGGATCCATTTTTCTCCATCACGAGCTCCTTTTATAGCTTCAACCTGTGCTGGAAAATGTCGATCAGTCGACTGCTCGGGACCATCAGTCGACTGATCACACTGTTGTTGTGAGACAATGGTGTAATCCACGCTGGAAAAATCCAACGACTAGGACATCAGTCGACTGATCATGAGCATCGGGCCGATCGTTCAGCTTCATCACTCATTGCTCATCCCACGGTCGAGTGAGACTTCATTCTCAGGCCCCAAAATCGAGCATTAGTCGTCGATCACAAGATCACGATCGTGTTCAATCACCGACTACCCATCTATGGCAGTCGACTGCTAGGGAAATTCCCACAGTCAAACCCTAGTTAACTATGCTAGTCGACTGCCACATAGCACCAGTCGACTGACACACCTTAAACATGAGGTTTTAGCCCAAGTATGGTGCCCCCATACTTGCTAGACCACCCTTAGCCTAGACCTAAGCCTTTTAGGCACCTCCATCAGCCTTACGCCTCTCGGATCCCTCCAAGTCATTCATGACTTGTTCATCCATCGCGCTAGACTTTAGGTGCTTCCATCGGCTATGTCATGCTAATGTTGTCTACACTGCCAAGACACATTGGACTTACGCCCCAAGACTCCACTTGGACTTTACGCCGCCAACCATTGGACTTATGCTGCCAAGACTCCCGCTTGGACTTTACGCCACCAATATCAAACCCCTTGGACTTCGCAAATGCAAAGACTCAAGCTTGGACTTTCCCTTGCCAACCCATGTTGGACTTTCCATGCCAAGACCCATGCTTGGACTTTCCTAAATGTCAAGTGTCCCACTTGGACTTTCCATGCCAAGTACCCATGACTTAGACTTTCCATAATCACATAGTCAACCCTAGTCAACCATCAAAGTCTCCCTCGAGTCAAACTCGAGTCCAGTTAAACATAACACGGGTTGATTGTATAAACAATCTCCTCAAAACATCAACAGACATTAATGTTAAACATCAATGTCAACTTACTTTGTCAAACATCAAAACATCACTCGAGTCAAACTCGAGTCTAGTCAATCATGACCTCGGACGATTGCACCAACAATCTCCCCCTTTTTGATGTTTGACAAAACAAACCTTGAGTTAGGCCCCTAACTCAAATTCCCTTACCAATTTTATAAATTGGTAATCTTATGGTCTCCCCCTTTTTGACAGACATCAAAAAGGTCTTCTCCAAGGAGGTCAATGTCTCATGTCCCAATGAGATCTTACAATCCCTCCCTTGGTCCAAAAATACCTAGGATGCCTACCATCTTTCTAGTGATAAGTCTCATATCACTCAAGAGAGGCAATCCTATATACTCTACCAATTTCCAAATTGGGTCTCTCAAAATCTCACTTTCCTCCTCATGAGGAAAAATACCATTCATCATCCCATGATGAATTCCTCCCCCTAAAGGCTTGCTCCCCCTAGACCATTGCACCAACAATGTCCTTGGGAAGTCCCTAAGCCAATAGGAACTCTAAACCATCAAAAATAAGGTTAAAAGTTCAAACATGAACTCTCCCTACCTTAAATTTGATGCAATATCCTAACACCTCTCCTAATCCATATCCAATGGATTTTCACCCTTTATAATGCTTACCAAAGCATATCCTAGGGTTAGAAGTGGTTAGGGACCTTAACCGCAGCTGAACAAGGGGTAAACAAACCTTGTTTTCCCTAAATCAAGATTAGCGATCGACTCGTCGGATACGGCCGATCAGCCGCACATCGATCGACTACCACCAAGAGCGATCATATAATGAAATTTCAATTTGATTATCGAATCAATTTCAGAAAATCATAAGTAATTCTATGTATATCGAAAAATCATGAAATTTGATACGTATAATACTTATCACACATACAATCGGTGAAAAATCTTGAAAAAATATTTTAACCATTAAAATAGGAGATTGGTACAAAGTTAAAAAACTGTTAAAACTTTAAAGTTTTTGATCTACTTTGTATCAACTTCTACAATGATGATGGCTATCAAAAGATAGACTTCACCAAGGTTTTCTAAAGTGATTTTAAAACATTTTTGAAAACCTATTTTGAACCATGATTTATTGGCTAAATATACATAACTTGTATATTAGCTTTCCTCATAATTCTTAGTGATGATTGAAATAAGTTAAGTTCATCTAGATGCACTACCTATGCACCTTGAACCTAACTTATTTTCCTAACATCTCACATGTTATCTAAGGTGTATACACACACATACATGTCAATTTAGATGTGAGATATGGAGTTAGAATTAATATGGCCTCATGCATTTTCTAGGCAACCCTACTTGATTCCCTTATGAATGGGACTCCAAGTCATGTCATTGTCCTTAACTCAATTTTAAACAAGTTAAATGCATGAATGATCATGGCATAAATGATAACAATAATAAAGCATGGCAATAATCATGATGTTGCTAAACATCCTAATAGCACTAGTCCTCTGCGGAAGGTGGAGGCGGAGGTGGCTACTGACCCAAAGTCCATGCTCGCATCATCTCGTACATATCGAGCTGACGCTGCTCAATGCGGCTCTGTGACTCCTCAATCTGAATGTAGCGCTCCTCCATCCGACTGAGATGCGCGCCTATGGAGGATTGCCCTGATATAATCTCTGCTAGACGAGAGTCCATCATCTGCTGATAGTCCTGGAAGCTGGACTCCATCTGGGCAATCTGATCCGAAGGACCTGCCGCTGATGCATCTGCTGGCATCTGGTCCTCCTCATCAGCAGCATCTAGATCCTCACATTCCTCTGCAGTCTCTCTAGGCACTAGAGGTGGCTCCCCACGTGCCCCGGGCGGAGGTCGAGGTACCAGCTCCATCTACCCATGTCCCATCCGCAGCTTAGCCAATGAGAAGTTACGAACTGATATACAATCGTAAACTTCAGATAGCGCCCTCAGAGATCCCCTGTTAATGTTAATGCCTACAGACTCTAGCCATGCAGTGATGAGATGACCAAAAGGCATATGCACTTTCCCTTGCACAGGGGATATGAAATGTACAATGCAATGAAACATGTTCAATGCAATGTTTATATCTAATCTATAGCGCATGGCATACAGGAGGAAGAGATGGGGAGGCCGAATCTTGGCCAGACCCTGAGTCACAATCGGGAGAAAACACCCAACAATGACTTTGTAAAGTACATTGTCGGGCGCAGATAGCTCATTGATGGGAAATAAGTTCTGAGTTGGCGGGCGAGGGTGGCGAAAGACATGCTCATGCATGGAGTCCAAAGAGATATGATCAAAAGGCTCAGGTAGAGGGGCATCGAAGGTAGGTAAGATATGAAAGTATCAACCGATGGCCTACACTCAAGAAACTCCTGCAATATCGCAGGAGTGAACTCTAAGTCGCGTTTTACAACGCGGGTAGTGTAGGTAGGACCATCGTATACCTTCTTTAAGTTTTGATAGAACTCCTTAAGGAGATCATCATTTATGGCATGAGTGCGTAATGCTATCTTCATGAGATGATAATATAATAAAATTTACATGACATCACCGCAGTAATGAGTAAAGAAATCCCTATCAATGTACCTAACCAACATGGTTTGGTACAACTGTGATTCAACCTCAGTCGGGTTATTTCTACGGGATCGCCTATATGAATGCAATGCAGTGAAATGAAATGCAAAGACACAAATGCACGATTAGATCATAATGAGTTATAATGAAAAAATTAGGGTTTTAGAGGAGTAAAAAGTTATACTTTGGCGCCATTGAGGATGATGAGGAGAGGGTACTCAGACACCACTGAAGAGAGCACCAGAGAGTTTGTCAGAGCAGAGGTTTCGCTGGAACCCTAATCGCAAGAAAAAATTGCCGAAGATAAGTAGATTAGGGTTGTGAGATGCTAAAAACGTGAATGGAGGGGTTGAACGTCAAACCTAGGGCTTAGGTAGCTGGCGCGGTCGGAAGAGCTGGTCGGAGAAGGAAATGACGATCTGAGAAGAAGAAGATGATGAGGGAAATCGAGCGTGAAGACGCCGAACCCTAGCAGTTCGACGTTATAAAATCGCGACGCCAGTCGACTGATGTGTGACATCAGTCGACTGTTGGCGGGTTATGAGCGGTTTAATGAACCAGCAGTCGACTGCTCCGGCTCAGCACTCGACTGCTGAGGCTTCTGTGTCGTGCTACAGTAACATCAGTCGACTGATGTTGGTAATCAGTCGACTGATGCGATCATCACTCGACTGCTCAGCGACCACTCGACTGATGATCCCTCTGCCTCGATGAATAGTACCATCAGTCGCCTGTTGTATCCTATCAGTCGATTGATGTACAAAACAGTCAAGTCCTAGAAACATCACTCGATTGTCGGACTCACCGTATCGTATACAGAGTAATAATGATCGATAAACTCAGACAATGACCGATCTCTCGATTTCGATTCTAAAAATTGAGTGAATTTCGATTTCTTCACTCAATTTGTTTCATTTTATCATGTTTACTCTTGTATGTCGAATATATTAATGTTATGCTTATATTCATGCATTTGTTAATGTATTTTGGTATTTTATTTCATTTTAACAATCATTAGCATCCAATGATTTTAAAATCCTAACATCTCACCCTTTCTAAGTGTGGAAATACACAATCAAGATGAATGGCCTATTTTGTGAGATGCAATATACCATAAACATTCCTTCCATGCAAACATATGGTAAAACACATGAAGCATAGTAAGTGTAAGATATCAAAGTGTGTGGCACTTAAGTATCACTCTTGATGTGACTTATAAACCTTAAGCACTTCTCTTGATACATTAATTCCTAAAGTGTGTCAAAATCCTAAAATGTCACACCATGACCTCTAAATCTAGATTGTGCCAATTTTATTGATTTTTCATTATTCCAAACATATATGACACATCCTAAAACCTTTTAGGATATAAGGTCAAACCTATTTCCAAGGTATCAATAACCTTGAAAATAACCTAAAATGTCAACTTTGCTATGGTTGAGTTAACTACCCATCCAATCAAAGTTGACACATCCTAACCCATTTAGCGTGAGTCAATCACGCTCCTTGGAATCCAAAATCTATTTGAGCTCATTGGATTAATTAGGTATTCCTTAGGGATGACTTCCCTAGATACCTTTCTAATGACCCTTTTAGGCTTGTTAGCCTTGGTCATTATGGTCTTGCCATGGTTAGCCTTAAGGATTGCCTCCCTAGTAACCTTCTTAGTGACTTCCTTAGGTTTCTTAGAAACCCTAGCCACTAGGCACATACTATGGTTGGCCTTAGGGATAATTTACCTAGAGACTTTGGTTTTCTTAGATTTAGGTTTAGTTCCATAATCAAATGGAACATTGTAATAAGTAGGCATTACTTTCTTAGACATAGGCTTGTGACCCAAACCTTGTCTCCTAGATGATTCTTGCCTCTTACACCCTTTTTGTTGACCTCTAGATCCTAGAGTTTGACAATTTGACCCTTTAAATTGATTTTGCATACTTGCAAAGGTCTTTTCCAATTTCTCAAGTCTTGACCTCAAGGCTTGATTTTCTAACTCTAATTGCCCAATTGATTTTTGATTAGGTTTTTGGGCATTACCATTCTGTTTAGGCATATGCCTACCCTTATTAGAGTTAATGCCTAAATGGTTTTTAATTTTCTTAATTGTTTTCTTAGGAAGGACATTTCTAGGGACATTAGTCTCAAATTTCTCCTTCTTTGAAATAGGTCTAGAGTTATCATTTCTAGATTTCTCCTTAGTCCTAAAACCAACATGTTTAGCTTCTAGACAACCATAATTATTATTTCTAGCAAGCTTTGATTCATGAGTAATAACAAAATTATTTAAATTAATTCTAGCATGCTTTTGCTTAGAATTTAAAGAATGAGCATTATGAAAATATACCTTAGGGTTAGTCTTAGAGACTCCCCCAACTTGCAAAGCTCCCTCCTTTCTTCTAGGACATTGGCTCCTATAATGTCCCGGTTGTCGGCATTTGAAGCACACCACGTGCTCCTTGCTCTTCTTGGTGGGGACGCCGGCATCCTTGACTTTTTCATTGACTTTTGGTGCCGGAGAAGCTTTCTTAGCCCTTTTTGGACACTTACTCTTGTAGTGTCCGGATTCCCTACACTCAAAGCATATTATATGAATTTTGTTATTAATTGACATGCTTGAGTTACCTAGGGTGGTGGTGAGGTTCTCTTGAGCTTGCTCTTCTTCTCTACCGGATGTAGATGATTCTTCTTGAGATTGCTCCGGTGTAGATGCTCTAATCTCCTCCCCCTCAATCCTAGAGGTGGAGGTCTCCTCTTCTTCCACCAATCCGGAAGTTGATTCCTTCTCAACTTCCGAGTCCTCACTCACTTGTGAAGATGACGATGATTCTTCCTCGGCTTCTTCCTCTTCTTGAGCCGATGAAGATTCTTCTTCTTCTACTTGTGCCAAGTGAGGCTTCTCATGGAACTTGGCCAATTTGTCCCATAGCATTTTGGCATCTTGAAATTCACCTAAACTAGACAAAATGTCATTAGGTATCAAATCTTCTAAAAGCCTTGTTACCTTGACTTCGGTCTTGAACTTGAGACGTTGCTCTTGTGTCCACTTCTTCAATTTCAAGACATTTCCGTTCTTATCCCGAGAAGGTTCAAAGCCTTCTACGAGGATGAACCAATCCTCTATATCCATCATCAAGAATGTCTCAATTCTTGTTCTCCACACCGAAAAGTCTTCTCGATCATATGGCGGTGGAGTGTTGATGTCCCATCCAAGCTTGTCTTGGAATTCCATCTTCCCTCTAGCTTCTTTAGCTCCCGACGGTTAATCCATAGAAGAGCCCCGGGCTCTGATACCAATTGTTAGTGCATATAAGATCCACATATCTCCACAATGGTATGATATTATCCACTTTGGGCCTAATCCCTCATGGTTTTATTTTTGGGCTTTACCCAAAAGGCCTCATACCAATGGAGATATCTTTTCATCTTATAAGCACATGATCTTTTACATGTCTTACCAATGTGGGACTTTGATTGTATTCCCAATACTCCAACAATCCCCCCCCTCAAAAGAAGGACCACATTGACCCCCCTCAAGCCTATCCGTCCTTGAAGGACATTCTCTACTTGATGTCTGATCCTCAACCCACCAGGACTTCCTGCCAACTATCTGGTCCTCCTGACCTAGATGGACTTCCTGCCAGTTGTTCGGTCCTCCCGACCCAACTGGACTTTCTGCCTAGTGTCTGGTTCTCTTGATCCGGACATGGGAGCTCAACTTCCTTCATTCGAGGTTCATGGCTTGACATGGACCATAGCTCTGATACTAATTGTAAGGGATTTGAGGCTGCTAGAGGGGGGTGAAAAGCGTCTCATGATGGAATTCATTTCACGTTCATCTACAAATTTCATTAGCGTGCAGCAGAATAATAATGAAGCGATACGAAATAGACAAAAATAAATACACAAGTGTTTAACGTGGTTCAGAACCAAACGGTTCCTACTCCACGGATCGGACTCTAAAAGCCCAAGCAATGCAAACACGCACTACTAATCACAATAACTTCTTCTCAACACAAGTCGGAGGTGGAGAAACCTCGTACAAACGATCTTACAACAGCAAGAACGAAATACAAGCAATATACAATGCAAATATGAAAGACAAGTAAAGAAAAGACTTTACAACACTTGTTTTTGATTGCTTGAATGCTTGGTTGCTTGCTTGCAGTTGGAGACCTGATTTGCAGCAACAAATCTCCCCAATAGCTCTCGTGAACTGGATCCATTTTTCTCCATCACAAGCTCCTTTTATTGTCGATCGATCGCTCGGGACCATCGATCATCGATCACACCGTTGTGAGACAATGGTGTAATCCACGTTGGAAAAATCTAACAGCTAGGACATCGATCCGTGATCATGAGCATCGATCACGATCGCTCCATCACTGACCGCTCATCCTGCGGCCGAGAGTGAGACTCCATTCTGTTCCCAAAATCGAGCATCACCGATCCGATCACAAGATCGGCCGATCGTTGTCTAATCACATCCATCTATGGCAGTCGACTGCTAGAGCAATTCCCACAGTCAAACCCTAGTTGACTACGCCAGTCGATTACCACATGGCATCAGTCGACTGGCACACCTCACACATGAGGTTTTAGCCCAAGTATGGTGCCCCCATACTTGCTAGACCACCCTTAGCCTTGACCTAAGCCTTCTAGGCACCTCCATCAGCCTTACACCTCTCGGATCCCTCCAAGTCATTCATGACTTGTTCATCCATCGCGCTAGCCTTCAGGTGCTTCCATCGGCTATGTCATGCTAACGGTGTCTACACCGCCAAGCCACATTGGACTTACGCCGCTAAGACTCTGCTTGGACTTTACGCCGCCAACCATTGGACTTATGCTGCCAAGACTCCCGCTTGGACTTTACACTGTCAATATCAAACCCCTTGGACTTCTCAAATGCCAAGACTCAAGCTTGGACTTTCCCTTGCCAACCCATGTTGGACTTTCCATGTCAAGACCCATGCTTGGACTTTCCCAAATGCCAAGTGTCCCACTTGGACTTTCCATGCCAAGTACCCATGACTTGGACTTTCCATAATCACATAGTCAACCCTAGTCAACCATCAAAGTCTCCCTCGAGTCAAACTCGAGTCCAGTTAAACATAACCCGGGTTGATTGTATAAATAATCTCCCCAAAATATCAACAGATATTAATGTCAAACATCAATGTCAACTTACTTTATCAAACATCAAAACATCACTCGAGTCAAACTAAAGTCTGGTCAATCGTGACCTGGGCCGATTACACCAACATTTAAGACTCCCCCTTAATTGAATCTTTTCGATATTTAATAAACTTGAAACTATTTTCTCCCCTTGACTAAATTTTGAATGGAGTGAATTATCTTGAATTGATTTGGGATTAATTGTGTTAATTCTTTTGATTTTATTTGAGTTGAATCGATTAAGTTCACTAGGTTGTTTAAGTTGAAATAGTTAAGTTGAATTGATCAGATTGCTTGGATTGATAAGATGGTTAAGTAAGTTTATTAGAATTGACTTAATTTTATTGATTATGTTTAGTTGTTTAGTTAAGTTTAATTAAGTTGTTGTTAACTTTAATTAAGTTGTGATTAAATTTAATTATTGTTAAGTATAATTAAGTTGTAATTAAGTTAAGTTATTGTTAAGTTTAATTAAGTTGTAATTAAGTTTAAGTTATTGTTAAGTTTAATTAAGTTGTGATTAAGTTTAAGTTATTGTTAAGTTTAATTAAGTTGTGATTAAGTTAAGTTATTGTTAAGTTTAATTAAGTTGTAATTAAGTTTAAGTTATTGTTAAGTTTAATTAAGTTGTGATTAAGTTTAAGTTATTGTTAAGTTTAATTAAGTTGTGATTAAGTTTAAGTTATTGTTAAGTTTAATTAAGTTGTGATTAAGTTTAAGTTATTGTTAATTTTAGTTAAGTTGTAATTAAGTTTAAGTTATTGTTAAGTTTAATTAAGTTGTGATTAAGTTTAATTATGTTATGATTAAGTTTAATTAAGTTATTGTTAAGTTTAATTAAGTTGTAATTAAGTTTAAGTTATTGTTAAGTATAATTAAGTTGTGATTGAGTTTAATTAAGTTATGATTAAGTTTAATTAAGTTATTGTTAAGTTTAATTAAGTTATTCTTAAGTTTAATTAAGTTATTGTTAAGTTTAATTACGTTGAGTTGTTTAGTTAAAGTAAATTTAGTAAGTTGTTAAGTTGGGTGAATTGAATTAAACTAATTAGGCTTAATTAAATTCTAAATCATCTCACCCAGGCTAGGTTTTCAATACACGTTAATCCTATGAGTTTGGTGAGATGATGATTTCTTTTATCTTAATTACATTTAATGAGCAATTTCAAAGTGTTTAAACTTGTGTTAGATTCAAGCTTGGTTTGAGCTAGTCAAGTAGGTTTTCCAATATTTACTTCCAGGTCGTGGCGAGGCACATGTCCTTCTTGGTTATCGGAGCAATGACCACTTCCTAAACAAAGTCAATAAGGGAATCAAGTACTTGATTCACTTTTAGACTAAGTCATGGTCTAACTAGTTAAAGACTTAGTGAGTTAGCTTCGGTCAGTTCCACTCGACTTAGTGCACCAGGTTGTGGCGAGGCACATGGCCTTCTTAGTTATCAGAGCAACGACCACTTCCTAGACATGCACTCCGAAGAGCTTCTCTAACTTACTATCAGTTCACTTGTCTTAGTACTAGTTTGTTCAAGTTTAAACTACTTTGTTTCCTATCTAGTCCATTCTAAATTAAGCAAGTAAAGTAAACTAAAGCATGCAAGTGTTTAACTAAACAAAAAAAACAAGCAAGGTATTAGCTCCCCCTAAATGGTAGCTAGTTTGAGTTTTGTTCACTAAGTGAACTTGACTCTTGGAAACACAAAATTGATTTGGTCTAGCTTGGTTGACTAAGCTAGTCTTAGGAACCCAAGCTTGGACTCGACCCTTAGCATTTCTATTAAACAAGGACATGTATGATCTATTTGTGTCCTTAGCCTTTTATCTGAGTCTGGACTTGTTGTACATGGCTCGTTGAGACCCAAGAATCATGTTGAGATACTTAGAGGCCGAAGTGAAGCTTTCCAACGATCCGGTTAGATCTTCTAATGCCTTTTTAGGACCGAGTTCTCTTCCTCAAGCTTTGCAACTCGAGTTGAGTCTCTATCCTTAATTTGGCAAGTCGAAGTCTTCGAGTTGACTTGCTCCTTAAGTACTTGGACTTCCTCAAGAAGTGAGTCGACTCGATTCTCGAACTTGGCTAGTTTTCTACCTAAGCATGAAATAATTGTAACGCCTGTAAAATTCCTAGCAAATTTTATAAGAATTTTTACATGATTATAATGGGCTTCTATGTGGGCTCTTTCAAAAATAAAAGAGAATAGAGCCAAAAAGAATGCATGGCCAAGGTTCGAACCCCGAACCTCCAAACAGGTAGCTAAACCTTAGGATGCATGTGATGACCAAAAGCCCAGCAGGGGTGTGCTGTTAGAAGGGTAAGGGAAAGGATAGATAAGGGTAGGGGAGGCGAAGGGACACCTTCACTTAGAATAAATAGGAGTAAGTGAGGAGGCAATAGGACAAAGAGTCATTTTCTTCTTCCATCTCCTTCCTCCACCGAAACCACTCCTCTCCTTCTTCTATTTTTGAAAGCTCAAGGAGAAAAAGGAGGCCTTGTCTCGGCACCAAGGGTATATCTCTTATAGTAAACCAAGCGAGAGGATGTAAGTAATCCCCTCACCTGCAATACAAGTTGTTTCGAGTGTTTGATTTCTTAAAACCTCCCTTAGAGGTTTCGTCCATGTCCAAGAACTAGGGTTAGGAAGGAATTCCAAGCCCCTCTATGGTTGCTAAAAATCCCCCATGTTAGGTAGTATGTGATGGTATTGGATACCATCCTTAAGACATGCTTATGTTTACTAATGATCTTCCATGCCATGCTATATATATATACATGACGTTGACATGATGATAGTTAGACTTTATGATAGCATGATTTGTTTATGCCACTACCTTATGTCCATGTTAATTATACTAATGTATGCTTATGTTATGCTCATTGCGTCATGATGTACACGCTTATGTTTCATGTCCACTAGGGCACACCTACGTTATGCATGACTTAAGTATGTATGATGAAATGCCTAAGAGACGCTTCCCTATGAATGGGGACTAAGAGCACTCTTTATGTTATGACAAAGAACATGATATGATATTTTACTTTTGTATGGCTTGTACCGGACCCTAGCAAGGTCCATGGGATGGGCTCCTACGTGCTCCTAGGTCGACGGTCATAGTACGGACCTAGTACGGGATGGGCTCCTAAGTTGTCCTAGGTCGACGGTCGTAGTGTGGGCCTAGTACCCTAGTAGGTTCGGGATTAACTACCTCATAGCTATTTAGGGATGCATGCAAAATGATGTATGTGGTACAATGTCGGGCCCTCATGTTGAGATTTATGTTTAAGTACCTATAAAATATATGTTTTCAAAGAACATCTTGCATATACCCATTTCATGTCTATGCGATTATCATGTTTTTATGAAATCTAGTCCTATGTTCCTAAATGATCATGTCACGACTTTTATATGAATGATATGTCTATATATTGTCTAGATGAACATGTCACTACTCTGTGTCTAATCCCTGATGTATGGCTTTTGTGAGTAGGAAAGGATCTTACTAAGCCTATGTGCTTATAGTTTCATGTTTCCCTTGTACTGCAGAAAAGGGTAAAGAATGGCTAAACTAAAGGGAGCAGCAGGAGGGGCAAAGTGTGTGTGTGGCAGTGGCATGGTGGAAGAGATCTATTTTATGTTCCAAGACTTATGCATGTTCTAAAGTTTTGCATGTTAATTGTTAAGAGTTGATCACTACTTGATGTTTTGATGGTTGCTACTTGATGTGAAACTATACTTGTTTTGTTTTATGAAACCTTGGCATGTTAAGCACTTGATTTAGTTAAAGAATTGCTAAGAACCTTCTTATCCTGATTGAATTGTTAGGTGATAGAGAACTATGTACCTAGATGATACTTTGAATTCCTCATTGATGTCCATATACTCTACACTTGTATTTAGGCTCCTATAACTCCATTATGTTGATTATCATGGACTTGAACCAAGTAGTGTCCTTTATGAAATGATTATGCATGCTTAGTAGTCCACCTCCTACTCATAGTATACTATAAGTTGCAATTAAAAGAGCATGTAAAGTATGGCAGAAAGAAAAGCTTTAACCAATTATACTCATGCATGTTAAGCATACTCCCCTGAGGTAAATGTTCACCTGTTACATAGTTAAGAATATAGAGATATTTGCATGGTTGAAGGTAAATGCTTGTTCTATTTTTTAAAGTTTAAATTCTTCCGTTGTATATGCATGCATGTATGTTCGCGTCGCGCTGCCCTTCCTCCCCCTCTAGATTACGAGAAGGGCGGGGCGTGACAATAATATTATACAATTTATCTTCTAGAGGAGAAGTTACTTCGTCAGAAACTTCAGAAACGGATGCGGATCCGTTGCTTCTCTCGGACTCGGACTCGGACTCATGTCTTGATTTGCTTCGGACTTGTCATCTGCCATGAGTGCTTCTTAGATATTTTCGCGTCCGACTCTTCCGATGATGACTTGACCAAATTTGCCTTAGATGCTTTCTTCCTTTTTCTTTTTCGCGATTTAGATTTCTTTCCTTTTTTGTTCGTTCCTGCCATCAAAACTAAACCATCCTCAGGATGACTCAAGTTAGCCTGTTCATACAATTTAATTAATTTGTCCCATAATTCTTTAGCATTTTGAACCGGCCCGACTCGACTTAGCTCATCATTTGTAAGTCCGCATTGCAAGGTGTTTAAAGCCTTGTCATCGACTTGAGCCTTTTTCCTAAAGTTTGCGGTCCATTTTTCCGGATCTAACAACTCACTCGAGTCGTCTACCAGAGCTACGAACCCTTTCCTAATCGAGAACCAGACCTCTAGGTCAGTTTTCAAAAAACACTCCATTCGCCTCTTCCAAGAAGGAAAATCCTCTCCGTTAAAGAGAGGAGGGCGAACGGTGCTTACACCCTCTAAATGCGACATTTTTATTTTTCCAAAATATTCCTAGAGTTATTAAAACTAAATAATTCTAAATGGTATAATTAATGAAAAATATTCTAAGCATAGAAAATTAATAAATTCTTTCCTAATATGTAGAAAAAATATTCTAAATTTTTCTAAATGCTGAAAACCTATTTTTAGCAATTTTTTAAATGCTGAAAAAATATTCTAAATTATATAAATGCAGAAAAACTATTTTTAGCAATTTAAATATGCAGAAAATGATTTTTTTTTACGAATTTAAATATGCAAAAAATGATTTTTACAAATTTAAATATACAGAAAATGTTTTTTATGAATTTATAAATGCAGAAAATTATTTTAATGCAGAAAATTATTTTAAAATATAGAAAATTATTTTAAAATGCATATAACTATTTTTAAAATCCAGAAAACTATTTTAAAATGCAAAAAAAATATTTTAATGCAGAAAACTAATTTAATATAGAAAACTATTTTTAAAATGCAGAAAACTATTTTAAAATCCAGAAAACTAATTTAATGAATTTAAATATCCAGAAAATGAATTTAAATATGCAAACAATTATTCTAATGGATTTAAATATGTAGAAAATTAATTTAATGAATTTAATGCAATAAAAATTAGTCTAAAGCAATAAAAATTATTCTAATGCAATAAAAATTAATCTAATGCAATAAAAATTATTCTAAAGCAATAAAAATTAATCTAATGCAATAAAAATTATTCTAAAGCAATAAAAATTAATCTAAACTCAACGATGGTGGTTGCACCAATTCGGAGCACCCCCGCTCTGATACCAATTGTAGGATCGAGTGAACCGAAAGAGGGGATGAATCTCGGTATTTTATATTTTAAACTAATATTTTATTCTAATAAAAGTACGCAGCGGAATATGAAGACAATTATCAACACAGGCAATTTACTTGGTTCACGAACCGGACTAGGTTGTTACTCTAAGGCCCGTAGCTCTCCCGCGAGCTACCTCGATGGGCAATATCTATAATGCCCTCCGATTCGAGAACTCTCGACTTCGGAGGGAGTTCGCTTTTTACAAATGATAGAGCAGGGTAATACACTACCCACTCTTTTAAAATTAAGTGCAGAGGCGAAATAAAATAAATGAAATACAAAACTTTATACCGACACTTAAATGGATCAAAAGGTAGTCGCGGAGTGTCGGAAGATCGCCCTATTCGTGGAGTAAGAATTTTTGTGGACGAGCAAGAATTTTGGCAGCACTTCGATGTAGTTCTTGTCTTATCTTGGATCCGGTTGAGCTCTGGTAATATAGACCTTTTCCAGTCGACTGGAATGCCTTCCAGTCGACTCCACATTAGTCCGTCAATATGAAATTTATGATCTTCCAGTCGACTGAAACCTCTCCAGTCGACTCCACGTCACCCGGCTCCGCATTGGGAATTTTTGCTAAAGTTTGCGGTCCATTTCTCCGGATCTAACAACTCACTTGAGTCGTCTACCAGAGCTACGAACCCTTTCCTAAGCGAGAACCAGACCTCTAGGTCAGTTTTCAAAAAACACTCCATTCGTCTCTTCCAAGAAGGAAAATCCTCTCCGTTAAAGAGAGGAGGGCGAACGGTGCTTACACCCTCTAAATGCGATATTTTTATTTTTCTAAAATATTCCTAGAGTTATTAAAATTAAATAATTCTAAATGGTATAATTAATGAAAAATATTCTAAGTGTAGAAAATTAATAAATGCTTTCCAAATATGTAGAAAAAATATTCTAAATTATCTAAATGCTGAAAACCTATTTTTAGCAAATTTTTAAATGCTGAAAAAGTATTCTAAATTATATAAATGCAGAAAAACTATTTTTAGCAATTTAAATATGCAGAAAATGATTTTTTTTTACGAATTTAAATATGTAAAAAATGATTTTTACAAATTTAAATATACAGAAAATGTTTTTTATGAATTTATAAATGCAGAAAATTATTTTAATGCAGAAAACTATTTTGAAATGCAGAAAATTATTTTAAAAAACAGAAAATTATTTTAAAATACAGAAAATTATTTTAAAATGCATATAACTATTTTTAAAATGCAGAAAACTATTTTAAAATGCACCAAAAAAAATATTTTAATGCAGAAAACTATTTTGAAATGCAAAAAACTAATTTAATATAGAAAACTATTTTTAAAATACAGAAAACTATTTTAAAATCCAGAAAACTAATTTAATGAATTTAAATATCCAGAAAATGAATTTAAATATGTAAAAAATTATTTTAATGGATTTAAATATGTAGAAAATTAATTTAATGAATTTAATGCAATAAAAATTAGTCTAAAGCAATAAAAATTATTCTAATGCAATAAAAATTAATCTAATGCAATAAAAATTATTCTAAAGCAATAAAAATTAATCTAATGCAATAAAAATTATTCTAAAGCAATAAAAATTAATCTAAACTCAACGATGGTGGTTGCACCAATTCGGAGCGCCCCCGCTCGGATACCAATTGTAGGATCGAGTGAACCGAGAGAGGGGGGAATCTCGGTATTTTATATTTTAAACTAATATTTTATTCTAATAAAAGTACGCAGCGGAATATGAAGATAATTATCAACACAGGCAATTTACTTGGTTCACAACCCGAACTGGGTTGTTACTCTAAGGCCCGTAGCTCTCCCGCGAGCTACCTCGATGGGCAATATCTATAATGCCCTCCGATTCGAGAACTCTCGACTTCGGAGGGAGTTCGCTTTTTACAAATGATAGAGCAGGGTAACACACTACCCACTCTTTTAAAATTTAGTGCAGAGGCGAAATAAAATAAATGAAATACAAAACATTATACCGACACTTAAATGGATCAAAAGGTAGTCGCGGAGTGTCAGAAGATCGCCTTGTTCGTGGAGTAAGAATTTTTGTGGACGAGCAAGAATTTTGGTAGCACTTCGACGTAGTTCTTGTCTTATCTCGGATCCGATTGAGCTCTGGTAATATAGACCTTTTCCAGTCGACTGGAATGCCTTCCAGTCGACTCCACATTAGTCCATCAATATGAAATTTATGGTCTTCCAGTCGACTGAAACCTCTCCAGTCGACTCCACGTCACCCGGCTCCGCATCGAGAATTTTTGCTCTCGAGTCGACTGAAAACTCTTCAGTCGACTGGAACTTCCTTCCATTTGCACTGTTGAATCTTCTGTTACTAATATATGACAGATATCCTAAGGCAATCACCTTATGTTTGAACCATTTATATGATAAATGAAGATTCAATATTTGAGTATATATGTTTTCATGTATTTGATTAGATCTTAAACTCATTTACTGAATGTCCACGATACGATTCACAACATGAGAGAATTTGTGATTTCATCACAACTAGTGAGTATCTCTACATGTGTAATTGTGATGTATCAGAATTATCCCTAGTCGATGAATTGATGGATTTGGACACCATTGATTCTGTCGAGACTAGCACGAGGTATACTCCTTGGTGTATCCAAGCAGTTGATTCTCACTGGCTGGAGACATTGTGATGTCCGGAGTTAATCGTGGATGCTAGTTATGGTAACTAGTTCATTGGAGTGACCAGCTGTAAGACTTCATATGGTTCTCTGCATATATAGATATGTCAATGAAGTTCTTACTGCAGCTTAAGTGTGATGTTCCTTTGACTTGCGGTATTTAAGTCATCTTGATCATAAAAACTTATGCTTTGACATCTTAAGCAAGCATCTTTGAGGAGATGTGGACCCGGGATGATTGGGTATAAGTCGAAGTGATCGAAGGTGTTTGAATAGCCTATAAAGGATTCACCACTCATTGCGAGGAGATGTATACCCATGGCCTCTCGTCGGATTGTT
This sequence comes from Wurfbainia villosa, assembly GCA_025175895.1. Classification (NCBI taxonomy): domain Eukaryota; kingdom Viridiplantae; phylum Streptophyta; class Magnoliopsida; order Zingiberales; family Zingiberaceae; genus Wurfbainia; species Wurfbainia villosa. The sequence continues at coordinate 52,553,276 of CM046004.1, forward strand.
AATAAAGTCTTTGGCCAAAGCATTACATGTTTAGAGTAAGGTACTCTTCGATAAATGTGCAGTAACTAGAATCCGTAGGACGAGGAAATGATACTTGGGCTAGGTGTGACATAGTCAACCTAGTGGGGACCGACACTATAGACCATGTCCTGAACCAAGTGGGTATAAGATTAGTGAAGGGAATGGGGCACGATTCATTCAAGTTGCTGAAGGGTTTCATAAATAGTTCTGGATCAACCGTTGATCTTTTCGGTTAATTGGGGATCATGTTGTACTACTAGGTGCCACTCATGATCGTTCTATAATTAATGGTTAATTATAGACGGCCAACAAAAACCGAGAACCTATTTGGTCACACGCACAATGAGCGTAATCCGAAGGATTTAAAACAAGCTTGAGAATGAGATTCTCAGACCGAGAGAAACTAGGTTTGGTTGGACCAAACAAGGAGCGAGCATGAAATCGTTTCAGTCGCAATGGAAGCGTGGACGGGTCGTGTCTTATGAAGACATGATGGATGGACCAAATTGGTTTGGTTCTAATCCAATGGTGGAGAATAAACCAAAGGGGTTTGGTTTGTTTTAAACGAATGAACCAAAGTTGGTTCGGTTCATTTTAACTTAAAATAGACCAACATGGTTTGGTTTATTTTAACTTAAATTAATGGAGCGGGTTAACGGGCTTTTAGTTATGATCTGATAACCATTAAGAACATTTGTTCTCTATAAAATAGGGCTTAAGGGTTTTGTTAAGCCCCGCGCCCAACCCTAGTCGCCCCCTTTTGTTCCAAGGCGCCCAAAGCTTGTTGTCGGTGTCCAAGCTTCAGCGGTGATCCTCCCACCGGTAATCCTCCTTGGCTCCGGTGACCAAGGAATAGCTGGCCCTCTTCTCTTTGGCCGGCGCAAACTCCTCCACCAAGCTGTCCAATTTTCTGGACAGCTTGTCTTCTTCGTGTTGGAGTGTCATTTGGACGATGTTTGGAGCTCCGACAGCGTCTTACTTGCCAGAGATTTGATCTCCGGTAATCCTCATAGGTGGAGGATGAAGGATTCGTCAAATGGTTGATGAAGACCTCTCCGGAGAAGCGAGTTTTTGAGGACTCATTTTGAATCCGAATTTTGATTCGGATTGTGATCTTCTCTCGATCACATCGTCTTTGACACGAGGCTAGTAACTCGTACGAAGACGAGGCTCATGACTTTGTGAACTCATCCTGAAGATACTCGACGTGGATACGGATAGAGGCAATTCTAGCGAGGATCGTTCCGGTCGATGTCTTTCCCGCTATACGTGATACGTCAGGTATACGTGGTATAAATTTCCTTTTATTGCAAAATTTGAAATTGTGGTTATATCTACACATGTTGTACTATGCATGCGTGTAGTGTGTGTGTTGTAATAAATTAGATTTATTATTTTATTTCTTCCGCTGTGCACATGTTTATGAAACATATTCGAACACACACTAGCCGCGGTGCCGGAAACCCAATAGTGGTATCAGAGCCCAGGTTGGGTTTCGACATAATCGTAAAATTATTTTGCGATAGTCATAATGGTATTTCTAGAAATTTTCTACTTTTGAAAAGTTAGAAGTATTTATGGAAATTTTTAATTTTGGAAAGTCTAGAAGTATTTATGGAAATCTTCTACTTTTGAAAAGTTGGAAGTATTTATGGAAATTGATATTTTCTATAAATAAAATATTTGATTAGATTTTTGAAATTTGTTTCCTAATTTAATCATGATTTGATTTGGGAAATCAAATCTTAAAATATTTTATTTCCATAAGTAGTTTTGATGATTTAGGAAATTGGTTTCCTAAATTGATTTTCCTTAATCAAATAATTTCATGAATAAAATATGTGATTAGATTTGGAAATTTGTTTCCTAATTTAATTATGATTTGATTTGGAGAATCAAATCTTAAACATATTTTATTTCAATAAATAGTTATGAAATATAATGAAATTTTGTACATGATAATTGTATGTCATGTAATTGCATTAGATGCATATTATTATGCCATGTGTTGTAACATGTAGATGTATGTCATGTATGTGCCATGTAGATAATAGTTATTTGCATGCAAAGAGGATGAGACATAAAAACCCTTAAACAATATTAAAGCCTACACCTTCCATTAATATTGTTAGAACCAGAGTTCCGTTTCTTGTTTGGGTTGTTGGACTCTCTCCAAGCCCGGCTCGAACCCGAACATGTTCAAACCATGGAATAGTTTAATACTAATATGGTAAGAGTCAGAGGTCAATCATTAGCTTTGGTTGTTGGACTCTCTCCAAGCTGGGCTAATAGGTTGAATGCGCTCTAACCATATTAAAACTATTTCTCGATTAATGGGTTGGCTTTAACCTGGAGCATCGGCTTGTTGGACTCTCTCCAAGGTCGATGTGAAGGGAGGTGAAGTTGGGTGCTATGCATATGATGCATACTTGTTAATGTGTTAACAACCCGATGTATGTGTGAACATTCAATTAGTTGATAGCACATTGTGATAGTTGCATATATGTGATATGCAATCGGTATATTTGATATCTACCATTGTAGCTATGAATGACTTGTTGGACTCTCTCCAAGGTTGTTCATATCTATGTTGGATATTAGCCCATTCGGAGATGGACCTACGATCTCCCAAAGTGATTTTGGGGTTTTTTAAAATTCAAAAAATGAATGGGATTTATGAATGTATATTGATGCATTTTAAAATCATTTTCTCATATATGCTCGTTATGTATTTCTAAGTTAATCTATTGATCATGATGTCTTTGAATTTGCGTTCCATTTTGGATTCGAATAAATTGACTGGGCCGAACTTCTTGGACTAGCTTAGAAACTTGAGAATTGTTCTCAAGGTTGAAAAGTTTGCATATGTCCTTGAAGAGCCTCTTCCCAACTGTCCTAGGGACGATGCAACTCCAGACCAATTGTTGGCCTATCAGAAATATGTGGCAGATTCTGAACTGGCGAGTTGCATCATGCTAGCTGCGATGGTACCTGAGCTGCAAAAGCAGCATGAGCATATGGATTCTAGTACCATAGTCTTCCATCTTCATGAGTTGTTTGATGAGCAAGCGAGATCCGAAAGGTTCAAAGTCTCCAGGCTCCTCTTCACCTATAAGATGCAAGAAGGTTCGTCTGTAGTGCAGTTTGTGCTAAAGATGAACGAGTACATCGAGCGGCTGTCCACCCTCGGGTTTGTGATGGATCATGAATTAAGTATTGACTTAATTCTGCATTGTTTATCCAAGAGTTTCTCATAATTAGTGATGAACTATTGGATGAACAAATTAGAATCCCCTATTCCTGAGCTCCTCAATATGCTGAAGACTGTGGAGCCTTCTGTGAAGCATGAGGAGAAGGCGGTTCTGTTAGTTGATTCCTCAAAGAAAGGTTCTAAGAGGAAGGCAAAGGAACAGAAGAAAGGGAAGAACAAGAAGGCTAAGAAGGTAGAGCCAGCACAAAAGGGCACTTTCCATCATTGTGGCAAGGAAGGCCACTGGCGAAGAAACTGCAAGATTTATCTTGAGTCTGTGAAGAAGAAGAAGGCATCCGATGCCCCATCCTCTTCAGGTATCTTCGTTATTGATTGTCATTCTATTTCCTTAGACACTTGGGTATTGGATATTGGGTGTGGCTCACATATATGTAATGACATACAGGGGCTAAGGAATAGAAGAAGACTCGTCAGAGGGGAGTCAAATTTGCGAGTTGGCAATGGAGCAAAGGTTACTGCAGTCGCCATCGGAACTTATTTGATGAAGCTCCCTAGTGGACTAGTCTTGGAATTGGACGATTGCTATTGTGTTTCTTCTCTAATAAAGAACATTGTTTCTATTTCCTACTTAAATAGAAATGGTTACCATTTGACGTTTAGTAACAATTGTTATTATATAACTTTGAATGGCGTACTTTATGAAACCGAACTTTGAGCAATGGTATTTATACGCTGGACGATCCAAAGGACATTTTCAATATCGAAGCGAGCAACAAGCATGCTCGAAAGGATAATCAATTAGACTCCTACATGTGGCATTGTCGTCTTGGCCATGCAAGCAAGAAAATCATGTCCGAATTACACCGATGTGGAATTCTGGAATCGTTTGAATTGGATTCATATTATACATGTGAATCATGCTTAAAAGGCAAGATGACTAAGTTACCTTTTACAGGAAAAGGTGAACGAGTGGGAGAGTTGCTAGGTCTAATACATACTGATGTATGTGGACCTATGTCAACTCAAGCTTTAGGAGGCTATAGCTACTTCATTACCTTCACCGATGATCACTCACGGTTTGGGTGTGTGTTCTTGATGAAACACAAGTCTGAAGCCTTTGAAAGGTTCAAAGAATTCAGAAATGAAGTAGAGAAACAACATGACAAGAGTATTAAAATACTTCGATCGGATCGAGGTGGTGAATACTTAAGTCAAGAGTTTCTTGATTATCTAAGAGACAATGGTATATTGTCTCAATGGACTCCGCCATATACACCACAAAGATAATGGTGTATCCGAGAGGCATAATCGACCTTGTTGGACATGGTCAGTCAATGATGAATCATGCAATCTTCCCAAGTCCTTTGGGGCTATAAACTTCGCATAATGTTTACTTGTTAAACAGAATGCCTACCAAGGTAGTCTCAACTACTCCATATGAGATATGGAATAGTAAGAAACCTCATGTATCTTACTTGAAGATATGGGGTTGTCCCGCTTATGTGAAGCGGACAGTATCAGACAAATTGGATGCTAAGTCTGATAAATGTCTATTTATTGGATACCCTAAGGAAACAAGGGGTTACCAATTCTATCATCCTGTGGAACAAAAGGTGTTTGTTTCAAGGCATGCTGTGTTTCTAGAGAAAGAGTTTCTCTTGCAAGAAAACAGTGGGAGTGTCATCGAGCTTGAGGAGGCTCGAGAGACTCAAATAGACATTGATGAGATACCTGGTGAAGCATAACAACCGATAACTCATAGTGATGAGCAACACCTATTAACACCACATCTTCAGAGATCCGCAGAACACGCAATATTCCCGAGAGATATGGATTTCGTAAGTGAATCGAACGACGTGTTACTCATTGATGATGAGGAGCCTACCAGCTATGAAGAAGTTCGACAAGTTCTGTAAAGGGATAAGTGGCTTGAAGTGCCATGAAGTCGTAAATGGATTCCATGTATGAAAACCAAGTTTAACTTGGTTGACTCCACCAAGGCATAAAGCCTATAGGGTGCAAGTGGGTTTTCAAGAAGAAAACCGACATGGATGGTAATGTGATTACCTATAAGGCTAGATTGGTGGCTAAAGGATATCATCAAAAACAAGGTGTTGATTATGACGAAACCTATTCGCCAGAGCTATGCTTAAATCCATTCGATGCTCCCGCCATAGCGGCTCATTATGATTATGAGATATGGCAGATGGATGTGAAAATAGCTTTCCTTAATGGAAACTCGCCGAGGACGTGTATATGATACACCGAGGGTTTCACATCGCTGATAAAACCAAGGTATGCAAATTGCGACGGTCCATTTATGGATTGAAGCAAGCATCCAGAGTCGAATATCCGTTTTGATGAGACAATCAAAAAGTTTTGATTTCTCACAAAATCCAGACGAACCTTGTGTGTACAAGAAGGTTAGTGGGAGTGCAGTCGTGTTCCTAGTATTATATGTCGATGACATATTACTTATAGGAAACGATGTGTCAATCTTACAGTCAGTTAAGGTTTGGTTGTCCAAGACATTCTCCATGAAAGACCTGGGAGAAGCAACCTACATCCTTGGGATTAAGATCTATAGAGATAGATCGAAACGGTTGCTTGGTCTTTCGCAGTCTACATATATAGACCGAGTGCTAAAGAGGTTTAGCATGTCAGAATCCAAGAAAGGTTTCCTACCCATCAGGCATGGGATACACCTTTCAAAGTCTATGTGTCCGCGCACAGAAGACGAGAGGATTTGCATGAGTAAGATTCCCCATGCATCCGCAATAGGATCTATCATGTATGCTATGTTATGTACGAGGCCCGATGTATCGTATGCTCTGAGTGTCACGAGCAGATACCAGTCTGATCCAGGAATGGATCATTGGGTGACTGTTAAGACGATCCTTAAGTACTTAAGAAGAACTAAGGATGCGTTCCTAATATATGGAGAAGGGTACATGGTGATACGTGGGTATACGGATGCCAGCTCCAGACAGACAAGGATGATTCCATGTCTCAGTCTGGGTATGTATTCACCTGGAATGGAGGCGCAATAAGTTGGAAAGGTTCCAAGCTTGACACTATAGCGGATTCTGCCACTAAGGCAGAATATATTGCGCAGGCTTTAAGCAAAGCGGTTTGGATCAAAGGTTCATCTCTGAACTTGATGTGGTCTCATCAGTGATCCAAACATGTGCTTCGCCGCTATCATCTTATCAGAGAGATCATCAGTAGGAACGAAATACAAATCGAGAAAATTCCCACTGAAAGGAACTTAGCGGATCCTTTGACTAAAGTATTACCTCAAAGTAAGTTTGAGGGTCATGTTAGAGCTTATGGTATTGGATACCGTAGCGATTGGCATTAGGCCAAGTGGGAGTCTGTTAGTAATATATGAGAGATGTCCTAAGGTAATCGCCTTATGTATGAACCATTTATATGATAAATGAAGATTCACTATTTGAGTATACATGTTTTATGTATTTGATTGGATCTTAAACTCATTTACTGAATGTCCACGATACGATTCACAGCATGAGAGAATTTGTGATTGGATCACAACTAGTGAGTATCTCTACATGTGTAATTGTGATGTATCGGAATTATCCCTAGTCGATGAATTGATGGATCTGGACACCATCAATTCGCTGAGACTAGCACGAGGTATACTCCTTGGTGTATCCAAGCAGCTGATTCTCACTGGCTGGAGACATAGTGATGTCCGGAGTTAATCGTGGATGCTAGTTATGGTAACTAGTTCATTGGAGTGACCAGCAGTAAGACTTCATATGGTTCTCTGCATATATAGATATGTCAATGAAGTTCTTACTGTAGCTTAAGTGCGATGTTCCTTTGACTTGCGGTATTCAAGTCATCTTGATCATGGAGACTTATGCTTTGACATCTTAAGCAAACATCTCCGAGGAGATGTGGACCCGGGATGATTGGGTATAAGTCGAAGTGATCGAAGGTGTTTGAATAGCCTATAAAGGATTCACCACTCCTTGCGAGGAGATGTATACCCATGGCCTCTCGTCGGATTGTTACTAAAGTCTTTGGCCAAAGCATTACATGTTTAGAGTAAGGTACTCTTCGATACATGTGGAGTAACTAGAATCCGTAGGACGAGGAAATGATACTTGGGCTAGGTGTGACGTAGTCAGCCTAGTGGGGACTGACACAATAGACCATGTCCTGAACCAAGTGGGTATAAGATGAGTGAAGGGAATGGGGCACGATTCATTCAAGCTACTGAAGGGTTTCAGAAATAGTTCTGGATCAACCGTTGATCTTTTCGGTTAATTGGGGATCATGATGTACTACTAGGTGCCACTCATGATCGTTCTATAAATAATGGTTAATTATAGACGGCCAACATAAACCGAGAACCTATTTGGTCACACGCACAACGAGTGTAATCCAAAGGATTTAAAACGAGCTTGAGAATGGGATTCTCAGACCGAGAGAAACTATGTTTGGTTGGACCAAACATAAAGCGAGCATGAAATTGTTTCAGTCGCAATGGAAGCGTGGATGGGCCGTGTCTTATGAAGACATAATGGATGGACCAAAATGGTTTGGTCCTAATCCAATGGATGAGAATAAACCAAAGGGTTTGGTTTATATTAAACGAATGAACCAAAGGTTGGTTCGGTTCGTTTTAACTTAAAATAAACCATCATGGTTTGGTTTATTTTAACTTATCTTAATGGAGCGGGTTAACGGGATTTATGGATATGATCCATTAACCATTAAGAGAATTAGTTCTCTATAAAATAGGGATTAAACCCTAACCCTAAACCTAATCAAACTTGGCCGCCCAACCCCTCCCTCTCTATTCGTGCCAACTCCAAGTCGCCGCCATATTTAAAGGTCCTCCAACCGCGCGTCAGAAGGTTGCTTCCTTCCTCCTCGCCGTCGAGCTGCTGCCGGAAGAGTTCCGGTCATCCTCCTTAGGTTTGGCATCAAGGTGAGCACTTTGCTTCCTTGGTTTTGGCCGGCGCCTACTCCTCCACCAAGCTGTCCAGTTTTCTGGACAGCTTCTTCTCCTCTCGTCGGAGCGTCGTTTGGACGACGGTTAGTGCTCCGACAGCGGCTAACATACCGGGGATTTGATCTCCGGTAATCCTCTGAGGTGGAGGACGAAGGATTCGTCAATCGGTTGACGAATACCTCTCCGGAGAAGCAAGTCTTGAGGACTTGTCTTTAGGTCCGAATTTGGATTCGGACCGTGATCATCTCTCGATCACATCGTCTTCAACACGAGGCTAGTAACCCGTACGAAGACGAAGCTCGTGGCTTGGCGAAGTCATCCCGAGGAGCTCGGCGTGGATACGGATAGAGACGATTCTTACGAGAATCGTTCCGGTTGATGTCGTTCCCGCTACACGTCATACGAAAGGTATAACGTAGTTTAATTTCCTTTTATTGCAATTTTAATTTACGGTTATGTCTACACTTGTTGTAATAGCATGCGTGTGTTGTGTGTGTTGTAATAAATAGGAGTATTTATTATTTTTATTGCTTCCGCTGTGCTCATGTTTACGAAACATGATCGAACACACACACGCCGCGGTGCCGGAAACCCAACAGTTATGGTAACTAGTTCATTGGAGTGACCAGCTGTAAGACTTCATATGGTTCTCTGCATATATAGATATGTCAATTGTTAGTAATATATGAGAGATGTCCTAAGGCAATCGCCTTATGTATGAACCATTTATATGATAAATGAAGATTTACTATTTGAGTATACATGTTTTATGTATTTGATTGGATCTTAAACTCATTTACTGAATGTCCACGATACGATTCACAGCATGAGAGAATTTGTGATTGGATCACAACTAGTGAGTATCTCTACATGTGTAATTGTGATGTATCGGAATTATCCCTAGTCGATGAATTGATGGATTTGGACACCATCAATTCTGTCGAGACTAGCACGAGGTATACTCCTTGGTGTATCCAAGCAGCTGATTCTCACTGGCTGGAGACATAGTGATGTCCGGAGTTGATCGTGGATGCTAGTTATGGTAACTAGTTCATTGGAGTGACCAGCCGTAAGACTTCATATGGTTCTCTGCATATATAGATATGTCAATGAAGTTCTTACTGTGGCTTAAGTGCGATGTTACTTTGACTTGCGGTATTCAAGTCATCTTGATCATGGAGACTTATGCTTTGACATCTTAAGCAAACATCTCTAAGGAGATGTGGACCCGGGATGATTGGGTATAAGTCGAAGTGATCGAAGGTGTTTGAATAGCCTATAAAGGATTCACCACTCCTTGCGAGGAGATGTATACCCATGGCCTCTCGTCGGATTGTTACTAAAGTCTTTGGCCAAAGCAATACATGTTTAGAGTAAGGTACTCTTCGATACATGTGGAGTAACTAGAATCCGTAGGACGAGGAAATGATACTTGGGCTAGGTGTGACGTAGTCAGCCTAGTGGGGACTGACACAATAGACCATGTCCTGAACCAAGTGGGTATAAGATGAGTGAAGGGAATGGGGCACGATTCATTCAAGCTACTGAAGGGTTTCGTAAATAGTTACGGATCAACGTTGATCTTTTTGCTAATTGGGGATCATGATGTACTACTAGGTGCCACTCATGATCGCTCTATAATTAATGGTTAATTATAGACGGCCAACATAAACCGAGAACCTATTTGGTCACACGCGACAACGAGTGTAATCCAAAGGATTTAAAACGAGCTTGAGAATGGGATTCTCGATCGAGAGAAACTATGTTTGGTTGGACCAAACATAAAGCGAGCATGAAATTGTTTCATGCAATGGAAGCGTGGATGGGCCGTGTCTTATGAAGACATAATGGATGGACCAAAATGGTTTGGTCCTAATCAATGGATGAGAATAAACCAAAGGGTTTGGTTTATATTAAAGCGAATGAACCAAAGGTTGGTTCGGTTCGTTTTAACTTAAAATAAACCATCATGGTTTGGTTTATTTTAACTTATCTTAATGGAGCGGGTTAACGGGCTTTATGGATATGATCCATTAACCATTAAGAGAATTAGTTCTCGATAAAATAGGGCTTAAACCCTAACCTAAATCTAATCAAACTTGGCCGCCCAACCTCCTCTCCTATTGGCGCCCAACTCCAAGCTGCTGCCGCCCAGCCCAAGGTCCTCAACCGTCCAGAAGGTTGCTTCCTTCCTCCTCGGCCGAGCTGCTGCCGGAAGAGTTCCGGTCATCCTCCTTAGGTTTGCCATCAAGGTGAGCACTTTGCTTCCTTGGTTTTGGCCGGCGCCTACTCCTCCACCAAGCTGTCCAGTTTTCTGGACAGCTTCTTCTCCTCTCGTCGGAGCGTCGTTTAGACGACGGTTAGTGCTCCGACAGCGGCTAACATACCGGGGATTTGATCTCCGGTAATCCTCTGAGGGGGAGGACGAAGGATTCGTCAATCGGTTGACGAATACCTCTCCGGAGAAGCAAGTCTTGAGGACTTGTCTTTAGGTCCGAATTTGGATTCGGACCGTGATCATCTCTTGATCACATCGTCTTCAACACGAGGCTAGTAACCCGTACGAAGACGAAGCTCGTGGCTTGGTGAAGTCATCCCGAGGAGCTCGGCGTGGATACGGATAGAGACGATTCTTACGAGAATCGTTCCGGTTGATGCCGTTCCCGCTACATGTCATACGAAAGGTATAACGTAGTTTAATTTCCTTTTATTGCAATTTTAATTTACGGTTATGTCTACACTTGTTGTAATAGCATGCGTGTGTTGTGTGTGTTGTAATAAATAGGAGTATTTATTATTTTTATTGCTTCCGCTGTGCTCATGTTTACGAAACATGATCGAACACACACACGCCGCGGTGCCGGAAACCCAACATCAATGAAGTTCTTACTGCAGCTTAAGTGTGATGTTCCTTTGACTTGCGGTATTTAAGTCATCTTGATCATAAAAACTTATGCTTTGACATCTTAAGCAAGCATCTTTGAGGAGATGTGGACCCGGGATGATTGGGTATAAGTCGAAGTGATCGAAGGTGTTTGAATAGCCTATAAAGGATTCACCACTCCTTGCGAGGAGATGTATACCCATGGCCTCTCGTCGGATTGTTAATAAAGTCTTTGGCCAAAGCATTACATGTTTAGAGTAAGGTACTCTTCGATAAATGTGCAGTAACTAGAATCCGTAGGACGAGGAAATGATACTTGGGCTAGGTGTGACATAGTCAACCTAGTGGGGACCGACACTATAGACCATGTCCTGAACCAAGTGGGTATAAGATTAGTGAAGGGAATGGGGCACGATTCATTCAAGCTGCTGAAGGGTTTCATAAATAGTTCTGGATCAACCGTTGATCTTTTCGGTTAATTGGGGATCATGTTGTACTACTAGGTGCCACTCATGATCGTTCTATAATTAATGGTTAATTATAGACGGCCAACAAAAACCGAGAACCTATTTGGTCACACGCACAACGAGCGTAATCCGAAGGATTTAAAACAAGCTTGAGAATGAGATTCTCAGACCGACAGAAACTAGGTTTGGTTGGACCAAACAAGGAGCGAGCATGAAATCGTTTCAGTCGCAATGGAAGCGTGGACGGGTCGTGTCTTATGAAGACATGATGGATGGACCAAATTGGTTTGGTTCTAATCCAATGGTGGAGAATAAACCAAAGGGGTTTGGTTTGTTTTAAACGAATGAACCAAAATTGGTTCGGTTCATTTTAACTTAAAATAGACCAACATGGTTTGGTTTATTTTAACTTAAATTAATGGAGCGGGTTAACGGGCTTTTAGTTATGATCCGATAACCATTAAGAACATTTGTTCTCTATAAAATAGGGCTTAAGGGTTTTGTTAAGCCCTAATCCAAGCAGTCTCTAGTTGCTGCCCACCCCTCCTCTCCTCTAATGGTCGGCGCCCAACCCTAGCCGCCGTCCAGCTTTGTTCCGCCGTCCAAGCTTGTTGTCGGTGTCCAAGCTTCAGCCGGTGATCCTCCGGCGACCCTCCGGTAATCCTCCTTGGCTCCGGTGACCAAGGAATAGCTGGCCCTCTTCTCTTTGGCCGGCGCAAACTCCTCCACCAAGCTGTCCAATTTTCTGGACAGCTTGTCTTCTTCGTGTTGGAGTGTCATTTGGACGATGTTTGGAGCTCCAACAGCGTCTTACTTGCCAGAGATTTGATCTCCGGTAATCCTCATAGGTGGAGGATGAAGGATTTGTCAAATGGTTGATGAAGACCTCTCCGGAGAAGCGAGTTTTTGAGGACTCGTTTTGAATCCGAATTTTGATTCGGATTGTGATCTTCTCTCGATCACATCGTCTTCGACACGAGGCTAGTAACTCGTACGAAGATGAGGCTCATGACTTTGTGAACTCATCCTGAAGATACTCGACGTGGATACGGATAGAGGCAATTCTAGCGAGGATCGTTCCGGTCGATGTCTTTCCCGCTATACGTGATACGTCAGGTATACGTGGTATAAATTTCCTTTTATTGCAAAATTTGAAATTGTGGTTATGTCTACACATGTTGTACTATGCATGCATGTAGTGTGTGTGTTGTAATAAATTAGATTTATTATTTTATTTCTTCCGCTGTGCACATGTTTATGAAACATATTCGAACACACACTAGCCGCGGTGCCGGAAACCCAATAGTGGTATCAGAGCCCAGGTTGGGTTTCGACATAATCGTAAAATTATTTTGCGATAGTCATAATGGTATTTCTAGAAATTTTCTACTTTTGAAAAGTTAGAAGTATTTATGGAAATTTTTAATTTTGGAAAGTCTAGAAGTATTTATGGAAATCTTCTACTTTTGAAAAGTTGGAAGTATTTATGGAAATTGATATTTTCTATAAATAAAATATTTGATTAGATTTTTGAAATTTGTTTCCTAATTTAATCATGATTTGATTTGGGAAATCAAATCTTAAAATATTTTATTTCCATAAGTAGTTTTGATGATTTAGGAAATTGGTTTCCTAAATTGACTTTCCTTAATCAACACTTTACACAAATAAAATATGTGATTAGATTTGGAAATTTGTTTCCTAATTTAATCATGATTGGATTTGGAGAATCAAATCTTAAACATATTTTATTTCCATAAATAGTTATGACATATAAGGAAATTTTGTACATGTCATAATTGTATGTCATGTAATTGTATTAGATGCATATTATTATGCCATGCGTGTTGTGACATGTAGATGTATGTCATGTATGTCATGGCATGTAGATAATAGTTATTTGCATGCAAAGAGGATGAGACATAAAAACCCTTACTCAATATTAAAGCCTACACCTTCCATTAATATGGTTAGAACCAGAGTTCCGTTTCTTGTTTGGGTTGTTGGACTCTCTCCAAGCCCGGCTCGAACCCGAACATGTTCAAACCATGAAATAGTTTAATACTAATATGGTAAGAGTCAGAGGTCAATCATTAGCTTTGGTTGTTGGACTCTCTCCAAGCCTGGTTAATAGGTTGAATGCGCTCTAACCATATTAAAACTATTTCTCGATTAATGGGTTGGCTTTAACCTGGAGCATCGGCTTGTTGGACTCTCTCCAAGGTCGATGTGAAGGGAGGTGAAGTTTGGTGCTATGCATATGATGCATACTTGTTAATGTGTTAACGACCCGATGTATGTGTGAACATTCAATTAGTTGATAGCACATTGTGATAGTTGCATATACGTTATATGCAATCGGTATATTTAATACCTACCATCATAGTTATGAATGGCTTGTTGGACTCTCTCCAAGGTTGTTCATATCTATGTTGGATATTAGCCCATTCGGAGATGGACCTACGATCTCCCAAAGTGATTTTGGGGTTTTTTAAAATTCAAAAAATGAATGGGATTTATGAATGTATATTGATGCATTTTAAAATCATTTTCTCATATATGCTCGTTATGTATTTCTAAGTTAATCTATTGATCATGATGTCTTTGAATTTGCATTCCATTTTGGATTCGAATAAATTGACTGGGCCGAACTTCTTGGACTAGCTTAGAAACTTGAGAATTGTTCTCAAGGTTGAAAAGCTTGCATATGTCCTTGAAGAGCCTCTTCCCAACTGTCCTAGGGACGATGCAACTCCAGACCAATTGTTGGCCTATCAGAAATATGTGGCAGATTCTGAACTGGCGAGTTGCATCATGCTAGCTGCGATGGTACCTGAGCTGCAAAAGTAGCATGAGCATATGGATTCTAGTACCATAGTCTTCCATCTTCATGAGTTGTTTGATGAGCAAGCGAGATCCGAAAGGTTCAAAGTCTCCAGGCTCCTCTTCACCTATAAGATGCAAGAAGGTTCGTCTGTAGTGCAGTTTGTGTTAAAGATGAATGAGTACATCGAGCGGCTGTCCACCCTCGGGTTTGTGATGGATCATGAATTAAGTATTGACTTAATTCTGCATTGTTTATCCAAGAGTTTCTCATAATTTGTGATGAACTATTGGATGAACAAATTAGAATCCACTATTCCTGAGCTCCTCAATATCTTTGAAGATGTGGAGCCTTCAGAAGCATGAGGAGAAGGCGGTTCTGTTAGTTGATTCCTCAAAGAAAGGTTCTAAGAGGAAGGCAAAGGAACAGAAGAAAGGGAAGAACAAGAAGGCTAAGAAGGTAGAGCCAGCACAAAAGGGAACTTTCCATCATTGTGGCAAGGAAGGCCACTGGCGAAGAAACTGCAAGATTTATCTTGAGTCTGTGAAGAAGAAGAAGGCATCCGATGCCCCATCCTCTTCAGGTATCTTCGTTATTGATTGTCATTCTATTTCCTTAGACACTTGGGTATTGGATATTGGGTGTGGCTCACATATATGTAATGACATACAGGGGCTAAGGAATAGAAGAAGACTCGTCAGAGGGGAGTCAAATTTGCGAGTTGGCAATGGAGCAAAGGTTACTGCAGTCGCCATCGGAACTTATTTGATGAAGCTCCCTAGTGGACTAGTCTTGGAATTGGACGATTGCTATTGTGTTTCTTCTCTAATAAAGAACATTGTTTCTATTTCGTACTTAAATAGAAATGGTTACCATTTGACGTTTAGTAACAATTGTTATTATATAACTTTGAATGGCGTACTTTATGAAACTGGAACTTTGAGCAATGGTATTTATACGTTGGACGTATCCAGTGACATTTTCAATATCGAAGCGAGCAACAAGCATGCTCGAAAGGATAATCAATTAGACTCCTACATGTGGCATTGTCGTCTTGGCCATGCAAGCAAGAAAATCATGTCCGAATTACACCGATGTGGAATTCTGGAATCGTTTGAATTGGATTCATATTATACATGTGAATCATGCTTAAAAGGCAAGATGACTAAGTTACCTTTTACAGGAAAAGGTGAACGAGTGGGAGAGTTGCTAGGTCTAATACATACTGATGTATGTGGACCTATGTCAACTCAAGCTTTAGGAGGCTATAGCTACTTCATTACCTTCACCGATGATCACTCACGGTTTGGGTGTGTGTTCTTGATGAAACACAAGTATGAAGCCTTTGAAAGGTTCAAAGAATTCAGAAATGAAGTAGAGAAACAACATGACAAGAGTATTAAAATACTTCGATCGTATCGAGGTGGTGAATACTTAAGTCAAAAGTTTCTTGATTATCTAAGAGACAATGGTATATTGTCTCAATGGACTCTGCCATATACACCACAGCATAATGGTGTATCTGAGAGGCATAACCGGACCTTGTTGGACATGGTCAAGTCAATGATAAATCATGCAAATCTTCCCAAGTCCTTTTGGGGCTATAAACTTCAGACAGCTGTTTACTTGTTAAACAGAATGCCAACCAAGGTAGTCTCCACTACTCCATATGAGATATGAAATAGTAAGAAACCTCATGTATCTTACTTGAAGATATGGGGTTGTCCTGCTTATGTGAAGTGGACTGTATCAGACAAATTGGATGTTAAGTCTGATAAATGTCTATTTATTGGATACCCTAAGGAAACAAGGGGTTACCAATTCTATCATCCTGTGGAACAAAAGGTGTTGGTTTCAAGGCATGTTGTGTTTCTAGAGAAAGAGTTTCTCTTGCAAGAAAACAGTGGGAGTGTCATCGAGCTTGAGGAGGCTCGAGAGACTCAAATAGACATTGATGAGATACCTGGTGAAGCATAACAACCGATAACTCATAGTGATGAGCAATCGGCTGGACCTATTGAAACACCACATCTTCGTAGATCTGGTAGAACACGCAATATTCCTGAGAGATATGGATTTCTCGTAAGTGAATCGAACGACGTGTTACTCATTGATGATGAGGAGCCTACCAGTAATGAAGAAGTTCTGACAAGTTCAGAAAGGGATAAGTGGCTTGAAGTCATGAAGTCAGAAATGGATTCCATGTATGAAAACCAAGTTTAGAACTTGGTTGACCCACCCGAAAGCATAAAGCCTATAGGGTGCAAGTGGGTTTTCAAGAAGAAAACTGACATGGATGGTAATGTGATTACCTATAAGACTAGATTGGTGACGAAAGGATATCGTCAAAAACAAGGTGTTGATTATGAGGAAACCTATTCGCCTGTTGCTATGCTTAAATCCATTCGGATGCTCCTAGTCATATCGGCTCATTATGATTATGAGATATGGCAGATGAATGTGAAAATAGCTTTCCTTAATGGAAACCTGCTCGAGGACGTGTATATGATACAGCCTGAGGGTTTCACATCGGTTGATAAAATCAAGATATGCAAATTGCATATATGGATTGAAGCAAGCATCCAGGAGCTGGAATATCCGTTTTGATGAGACAATCAAAAGGTTTGATTTCTCACAAAATCCAGACGAACCTTGTGTGTACAAGAAGGTTAGTGGGAGTGCAGTCGTGTTCCTAGTATTGTATGTCGATGACATATTACTTATAGGAAATGATGTTTCAATCTTATAGTCAGTCAAGATTTGGTTGTCCAAGACATTCTCCATGAAAGACCTGGGAGAAGCAACCTACATCCTCGAGATTAAGATCTATAGAGATAGACCGAAATGGTTGCTTGGTCTTTCACAGTCTACATATATAGACCGAGTGCTAAAGAGGTTTATCATGTCGGAATCCAAGAAAGGTTTCCTACCCATCAGGCATGGGATACACCTTTCAAAGTCTATGTGTCCGTGCACAGAAGACAAGAGGATTTGCATGAGTAAGATTCCCTATGCATCAGCAATAGGATCTATCATGTATGCTATGTTATGTGCGAGACCCGATGTATCGTATGCTCTGAGTGTCATGAGCAGATACCAGTCTGATCCAGGAATGGATCATTGGGTGACTGTTAAGATGATCCTTAAGTACTTAAGAAGAACTAAGGATACATTCCTAATATATGGAGAAGGCTACATGGTGATACGTGGGTATATGGATGCCAGCTCCAGACAGACAAGGATGATTCCATGTCTTAGTCTGGGTATGTATTCACCTGGAATGGAGGCGCAATAAGTTGGAAAGGTTCCAAGCTTGAAACTATATCGGATTCTGCCACTAAGGCAGAATACATTGCATCTTTGGAAGCAGCAAAGGAAGCGGTTTGGATCAAGAAGTTCATCTCTGAATTTGATGTGGTCTCATCAATGATCCAAACATGTGCTTCGCCGCTATCATCTGATCAGAGAGATCATTAGTAGGAAGGAAATACAAATTGAGAAAATCCCCACTGAAAGGAACTTAGCGGATCCTTTGACTAAGGCATTACCTCAAAGTAAGTTTGAGGGTCATGTTAGAGCTTATAGTATTGGATACCGTAGCGATTGGCATTAGGCCAAGTGGGAGTTTGTTAGTAATATATAAGAGATGTCCTAAGGCAATCGCCTTATGTTTGAACCATTTATATGATAAATGAAGATTCATTATTTGAGTATACATGTTTTCATGTATTAGATTAGATCTTAAACTTATTTACTGAATGTCCACGATACGATTCACAGCATGAGAGAATTTGTGATTGGATCACAACTAGTGAGTATCTCTACATGTGCAATTGTGATGTATCGGAATTATCCCTAGTCGATGAATTGATGGATTTGGACACCATTGATTCTGTCGAGACTAGCACGAGGTATACTCCTTGGTGCATCCAAGTAGCTGATTCTCACTGGCTGGAGACATTGTCATGTCCAGAGTTAATCGTGGATGCTAGTTATGGTAACTAGTTCATTGGAGTGACCAGTCGTAAGACTTCATATGGTTCTCTGCATATATAGATATGTCAATGAAGTTCTTACTGCAGCTTAAGTGCGATGTTCCTTTGACTTGCGGTATTCAAGTCATCTTGATCATAAAAACTTATGCTTTGACATCTTAAGCAAGCATCTCTGAGGAGATGTGGACCCGAGATGATTGGGTATAAGTCGAAGTGATCGAAGGTGTTTGAATAGCCTATAAAGGATTCACCACTCCTTGTGAGGAGATGTATACCCATGGCCTCTCGTCGGATTGTTACTAAAGTCTTTGGCCAAAGCATTACATGTTTAGAGTAAGGTACTCTTCGATACATGTGCAGTAACTATAATCCGTAGGATGAGGAAATGATACTTGGGCTTGGTGTGACGTAGTCAACCTAGTGGGGACTGATACTATAGACCATGTCCTGAACCAAGTGGGTATAAGATGAGTGAAGGGAATGGGGCACGATTCATTCAAGCTGCTGAAGGGTTTCATAAATAGTTCTGGATCAACCGTTGATCTTTTCGGTTAATTGGGGATCATGATGTACTACTAGGTGCCACTCATGATAGTTCTATAATTAATGGTTAATTATAGACGGCCTGTTAGGACCCATGGAACGGCTAGAGGGAGGGGTGAATAGCGTTTCGCTCGATCATGGATGGAATTCAATCTCGTTCGTGTCTACAATTTCGTTAGCGCAGCGGAATATATATAATGGTAAAAGCAATAACGAAATGGACACAACACAAATCACAACAAGAGCATATAACGTGGTTCGGAACCGAACCGGTTCCTACTCCACGGATTGGGTTCGTACGAACCCTAGCGATGCCACAAACACCACTAACCAATAAAACTCCTTCTTGACATAAGTCAAGGGTGGAGAAACCCCTTACAAGTAATCTTACAACAATAAGATACAAATACAAGCAATTACAATATTGAATATGAAATACAAGTAAAGAAAAGACTTTACAACACTTGTTTTGATTGCTTGAATGCTTGGTTGCTTGCTTGCACTTGGAGACCTGATTTGCACCAACAAATCGCCCCAATAGCCCTCAAGAACCGATCCCAAAATCCTCCATCACGAGCTCCTTATAAAGCTTCAACCTGTGCTGGAAAAGGTCTATCAGTCGACTGATCGGGACCATCAGTCGACTGATGCCACTGTTGTCGTGAGACAACGGCTAGTTCCACGTTGGATAAGTCCAACGGAACTACCATCGATGACCGATGATGACCATCGCCGATCGATGGAGTCCTCACTCGACCCGAGTCTCGACTCCATTCGGGGTCAATTCGAGCACCCCGATCGAACACACGATCGATCATTGCTCAGACATCGATCGCCAACCTATGGCAATGATCGCTAGGCTATAACCCACTAAACCCTAGTTGACTCGGTCCAGTCGACTGCCACATGGCACCAGTCGACTGGCACACCTCAAACATGAGGTTTTAACTCAAATATGGTTCCCCCATACTTGCTAGACCACCCTTAGCCTAGACCTAAGCCTTCTAGCCACCTCCATCAGCCTCACGCCTCTCGGATCCCTCCAAGTCATCCATGACTTGTTCATCCATCGCGCTAGCCTTCTGGTGCTTCCATCGGCTATGTCATGCTAACGGTGTCTACACCGCCAAGGCACATTGGACTTACGCCGCCAAGACTCCGCTTGGACTTTACGCCGCCAACCATTGGACTTATGCTGCCAAGACTACCACTTGGACTTTACGCCGCCAATATCAATCCCCTTGGACTTCAAATGCCAACCCATGTTGGACTTTCCATTTGCCAAGACCATGCTTGGACTTTACATGCCAAGACCCATGCTTGGACTTTCCTTGCCAACACATGTTGGACTTTCCATTTGCCAAGACCCATGCTTGGACTTTACATGCCAAGACCCATGCCAAGACCCATGTTTTGTCGAAACATCAAAACACATCAAAACATCACTCGAGCCAAACTCGAGTCCTGGTCAATCGTGACCTGGGCCGATTGCACCAACAATCTCCCCCTTTTTGATGTTTGACAAAAACCAAACAAATGATTGAGTTAGAATACTAACTCCAATCCTTTACCAATTATCCCAAATTGGTAAATACTCTCCAAATATTTTCCCCCAAACATTCTCCCCCTTTTTGACTAACAGCAAAAAGTTGTCTCCCCAAGAGGGTCAATGTCTCATGTCCCAATGAGATCTTACAATCTCCCTCTTGGTCCAAAAATACTTAGGATGCCTACCATCTTCCTAGTGATAAGTTCAATATCACTCAAGAGAGACAATCCTATTTACTCTCCCAATTTCCAAATTGGGTCTATCAAAAGTCCCATCAATTTCCCAATTGATGTCATATTCTCCCAATAACTTCTCCTTTTCAAGGAGAAAAACACATCCATCATCCCAAGATGGATACCTCCCCCTAAAGGCTTGCTCCCCCTTGACCATTGCACCAACAATGTCCTTGGGAAGTCCCTAAGCCAATAGGAAGTCTAAACCATCAAAATTAAGGTTAGAAATTCAACATTGAACTTTCCAACACCTTAAAATTGATACAAACCCCAAATACTTCTCCTAATCCATATCCAATGGATTTACACCCTTTGTAATGCTTCCCAAAGCATATCCTAGGGTTAGGAGTGATTAGGGACTACAATCAGACAAATCGGGTTAAACAACCTTGTTTACCCCGAAATCAGAACTACCAATGAAAGTGATTCAAATCACGATCGGGCACTCCATCACCGATCCACCAGTAATCGATCGATAAGCTAAAATCCCGATTTTCAATTATCAGAAATGAGTTTTGAAAAATCATAACTAATTATACGTATATCGAAAAATTGTGAAATTTGATACGTATAATACTTATGACTAATACAATGGGTGAAAAATGTTTGAAAATTATTTTACCCATTAAATAGTGAAATTGGCACAAAGTTCAAAACCATTGAAATTTTCAATGTTTTGGCCCTACTTTGTATCAACTTCATCAATGGTGATTGCTATCAAAAGATAGACTTCACCAAGGTTTTTCAAAATGATTTTAAAATGTTTTCAAAACCTTATCTTGGATCATATTCCTTGGGCTCTATGTACGTGACTTGTACACAAGCTCTCCCAATGATCCACAACTAAACTTAGATGAGTTTTAGTTCATCTAGATGCAAAAACTATGCGCCTTAAACTTAACTCATATCCTAGCATCTCACATGTATCTAGGGTGTATAAATACACATACATGTCAATTGAATGTGAGATGTGGGTTTTGGTTCTCCCTAATCTAGGGTTTCATGCATTTCCTAGGCAACCCTACTTGATTCCCTTATAAATGGGACTTCAAGTCATGCCATAGTCCTTAAATCAATTTCAACCAATTGCCTTAAATGCATGAATGATTATGGCATTAGAAATGATATAAATAAGCATATGCTCATAATCATGATGTCATGACATAAGATGAAATTTAAGAACACATGACATCTACAATAATCCTAAGCAATAACATGACATGGTATATAATAGGATGCAATTTCATGTCATGATATATCAACTTTCATAAGCAATACAATTATACAAATATTCATCCATACAAACAAGATTTTCAGAAACAAAGATTTCATTTAACTTAAAACTTGTCTTTTACATTCAAAATCGAGATTGGCTATGCTCAATCTCACTACAGAAACTGACAACCACAGAACATCTAATATCCTCTAATCGTCCGCAGGAGGTGGCGGTGGAGGAGGTTGCTGACTCAAAGTCCAGGCCCGCATCATCTCTAGCATATCGAGTTGATGCTGCTCTATGCGGCTATGGGACTCCTCCATCCGATCCAGACGTGCGCCGAAGGAAGCCTGGCCTTCCAATAGCTCGGCGACCTAAGCGTCAACCGGCTCGATAGTCTCGAATCTGGACTCCACCGCCACGACGATCGATGGACCTGGCTGATGTGTCCGCCGCATCCGGTCATCCTCACTGGTGGTGTCCGCATCCTCGTAGTCCTCTGTCGCCTCTCTGGGTACCGGAGGAGGCTCTCTGCGTGCCCTGGGGGGTGGTCAAGGCGCTAACTCCATCATCCAGCGCCATCCGTAGTAGCTTGCTAACGAAGTTCTGACGAATCGATATACGTACACCTCCGATAGCGCTCTCAGAGAACCCCTGTGGATGTTGACGCCTACGGAGTCTAGCCATGCTGTGATGATATGATCAAACGGCATATGCACTTTCCCTTGTACAGGGGAAGTGAAATGCACAATGCAATGAAACATGTTTAGTGCAAAGTTAATGTCTAACCTATGACGCATGGCGTATAAAAGAAAAAGATGGGGAGGCCGAATCTTGGCAAGACCCCGTGTGACAATGGGAAGAAAACACCCAACAATGACCTTGTAAAGGACATTGTCTGGTGCAGATAACTCAGTGATAGGAAATAGATTCTGGGCCGGTGGACGTGGATAACCAAAGATATGCTCATGCATGGACCCCATAGAGATATGGTCAAAAGGCTCAGATAAAGGAAAATCCATGGTAGGGTAAAAGATAAAGGTGTCATCTGAGGGCCTACACTCGAGAAACTCTGCGCAGATCGCAGAGTGAACTCTAACTCGCGTTTGCAATGCGCAGTAGTGTAGGTAGGGCCGCCATCCACCTTTTTAGATTTTGATAAAATTCCTTAACAAGGTCATTAATTGGATGCGTGCGCATAAGATTTTCATCAGATTGTAGTATGCAATTAATTCCATGACATCACTACAATGCCGATTGAAAAAGTCCCTATCGATGTACCTAACCAACATAGGTTGGTACAATCGAGATTCACCCTCGGGTGGATCATTCCTACGGGCTCTCCTATTATGAATGCAATGTGATGATATGACATGCAATGGCAACAATACACGATTAGATAAACCTAAATTGTAATGGAAATGAAAATTAGGGCTCGGGAAAAAATCGTTACTTAGGCGCCATTTGAATGTGTGGCCGGAGGGAAGACTCAAATGTTGCTGGGGGTCGCCGAAAAAGTCGCCGGAACCCTAATCGGAACAAGGAAAAAATAAGCCCTAAATCGCGTGAACTAGGGCTCGAAATAGGTGAAAAATGGAAGAGGAGAGGCTTGTCTATCAAACCTAAGACTTTGGGAGGTTGGCACGGCCGGAAGAGTCGGTCGGAGAGGGAGACGACGATCGGAGA
This sequence comes from Wurfbainia villosa, assembly GCA_025175895.1. Classification (NCBI taxonomy): domain Eukaryota; kingdom Viridiplantae; phylum Streptophyta; class Magnoliopsida; order Zingiberales; family Zingiberaceae; genus Wurfbainia; species Wurfbainia villosa. The sequence continues at coordinate 52,576,892 of CM046004.1, forward strand.
AGGAAAGGAGAAGAAAGGTTCGTCGCGTGAAGACGCCGAACCCTAGCGGTTCGGCGTTATAAAAACGCGATGCAGTCGACTGATGTGGAGCATCAGTCGACTGATAGCGGTTTATTACCGGGTTTACCGAGCCGGCGACGATCGACCGGCAAATCGATCGATGAACCTTCCGTAATGTGCTACTGAGAGCATCACCAATCGATGTGCACATCACTCGACTGCTCGTCGAGCACTCGACTGATGGCCTTCGGCCTCGGTGAACAGTACCATCAGTCGACTGATGTCCTCATCAGTCGACTGATGTTCAATCAGTCGAGTCATGAAGCTAGCACTCGACTGATGGCCGTATCGTATTGCGCTACAGTGTTATCAGTCGACTGATATCTGATTTCCAGTTCTGAAAATCAGAGGATCTCGATTTCATCATCTTAATTATTCAATTTTGTCACGTTAGGTCTTGTATATCGAATGTATTGAAGTTATACTTTTATTCATGTATTTGTTAATGTATTTTAATGTTTTATTTCATTTTTGCAAACATTAACATTCAATGATTTCCAAAACCTAACATCTCACCCTTTCTAAGTGTTAAAATACACAATCAAGGTAAAAGACTTGTTTTGTGAGATGTAATCTATCCTAGACATTCCTTCCATGCAAACATATGGTAAAACATATGAAGCATGGTGAGTACAAGACATCAAGTTGTGTGGCACTTGAGTATCACTCTAGATGTTACCTTTACATCTTAACCACATATCTCTTGATACATGACCTTCCAAAGTGTGCCAATAATCAAAGGTACACACTATGACCTCTAAATCTAGATCGTGTCAATTTTATTGATTTTCATATTTTCAAGATATATATTGACACAACCTAAAAATCTTTGAAATTAAGGCTCAAAGATATTTCCAAGGTAACCATAACCTTGAAAATAACCTAAAGTGCCTCCTTTATCATGGTTGAGTTAACTACCCATCCAATCAAGGTTGGCACACCCTAAACCCATCTTAGCGTGAATCAATCACGCTCTTAGGAACCCAAAATCGATTTGAGCTCCTAGGGTCAATTAGGTATTCCTTAGGGATAACCTCCCTAGATACCTTCCTAATGACCCTCCTAGGCTTATTAGCCTTGGTCATTTTGGTCTTGCCTAGGTTAATCTTAGGGATTGCCTCCCTAACAACCTTCTTAGTGGCCATCCTAGGTTTCTTCGAAACCTTGGCCAATAGGCACAAACCTTGGTCAACTCTAGGAATGACTTCCCCATTGACCTTGGTCTTCCTAGACCTAGTTAGTGTCCCATAGTCAAACAGAACACTATGGTAAGTCACCTTGGACTTAGGTTTGTGATCCAAATCATTCTTGCTCTTGGTTGACTTTTGACTCTTAGGTCCTAGATGTTGACTTTGACTTCTTGACCTAAGAGTTTGACAATTTGACCCTTGAAATTGATTTTGTATTTTATTTAGGGTCTTTTCCAATTTCTCAAGCCTTGACCTCAAGGCTTGGTTCTCTAATTCTAATTGCCCAATTTTAGAATTTTTATTTAAATCTTGGGCATTGGACTTTCTTGGCATATGCCTAGTCCATTTTGGATTAAAACCTAGATGTTCTTGTATTTTCTTAATAGATTCCCTAGGTATTGTTTTTCTAGGGACATTAGTCCCAAATTTCTCCTTATTCTTAAGGTGAACATTCTTAGCTCCTAAACAAATATGTTTGTTATTTCTAGCATGCTCTTCATGATACATAACAAAATTGCTAAAATTAGTTCTAGCATGCTTTTTAATATTTAAATTAGACGGAGCATTATTTAAATATACCTTAGGGTTTGCCTTAGTGGCTCCCCCTACTTGTGATGCTCCCCTTTGCCCCTTCTTCTTCTTCTTTGGGCATTGACTCCGATAATGATCTGGTAGTCGGCATTTGAAGCAAATGACATGCTCCTTGCTCTTTTGACTTGGAGAACCGGTGTCCGTTGACTTTTGTTGACTTTTAGGCGCCGGAGGAGCTTTCTTGATCCTCTTTGGACATTTGCTCTTGTAATGCCCATACTCCCTGCACTCAAAGCACATAATATGATTTTTATTTGAAAATAAAGTGTTTGAGTTACCTAGGGTGATGGTAGATGCCGGAGTTGAATTTTGAGCTTCCTCATCTTGATCGGATGTTGAAGGCTCTTCTTGAGATTGCTCCGGTGTAGAGGATGGTCTCTCCTCCTCAATCCTAGAAGTAGATGCTTCTTCCACCTCTTCTACTTCTTCTTTCTCCGATTCGGAAGTTGACTCCATCTCAACTTCCGATTCCTCACTTTCACTTGAGGATGAACTCTCCTCATGGAATCTTGCCAATTTTCTCCATAGCTCCTTGGCATACATGTAATCCCCTAGCTTGCACAAAACATCATTAGGGATTAAATCTTCCAAAAGTTTCGTTACCTTAACTTCGGTCTTGAGCTTTTGGCGTTGCTCTTGGGTCCACTTTTTCAATTTTAGGACATTCCCCTTCTTATCCCTAGGGGGTTCAAGGCCTTCAATGAGGATGAACCAATCCTCTATGTTCATCATCAAGAATGTTTCCATTCTTGCTCTCCATGCCGGAAAATCTTCTGGATCATATGGAGGTGGAGTGTTGATTTCCCATCCAAGCTTGTCTTGGAATTCCATCTTCACCCTCTAGCCTTTTGCCTTAGCTCCCGGTTGTTAATTCGTAGAAGAGCCCCGGGCTCTGATACCACTTGTTAGGACCCTTGGAACGGCTAGAGGGGGGGTGAATAGCGTTTCGCCCGATCGTGGATGGAATTCAATCTCGTTCGTGTCTACAATTTCGTTAGCGCAGCGGAATATATATAATGATAAAAGCAATAACGAAATGGACACAACACAAATCACAACAAGAGCATATAACGTGGTTCGGAACCGAACCGGTTCCTACTCCACGGATTGGGTTCGTACGAACCCTAGCGATGCCACAAACACCACTAACCAATAAAACTCCTTCTTGACACAAGTCAAGGGTGGAGAAACCCCTTACAAGTAATCTTACAATAATAAGATACAAATACAAGCAATTACAATATTGAATATGAAATACAAGTAAAGAAAAGACTTTACAACACTTGTTTTGATTGCATGAATGCTTGGTTGCTTGCTTGCACTTGGAGACCTGATTTGCACCAACAAATCGCCCCAATAGCCCTCAAGAACCGATCCCAAAATCCTCCATCACGAGCTCCTTATAAAGCTTCAACCTGTGCTGGAAAAGGTCTATCAGTCGACTGATCGGGACCATCAGTCGACTGATGCCACTGTTGTCGTGAGACAACGGCTAGTTCCACGTTGGATAAGTCCAACGGAACTACCATATCGATGTGATGACCATCGATCGATGGAGTCCTCATCGACCGACCGGTCTCGACTCCATTCGCGTGGCGAATTCTCGAGCACCGACCGATCACACGATCACCGATCGCTGAGCCATCGATCCGCCAACCTATGGCGATCGCTAGGCCATAACCCGCAGTCAAACCCTAGTTGACTCGGTCCAGTCGACTGCCACATGGCACCAGTCGACTGGCACACCTCAAACATGAGGTTTTAACTCAAATATGGTTCCCCCATACTTGCTAGACCACCCTTAGCCTAGACCTAAGCCTTCTAGCCACCTCCATCAGCCTCACGCCTCTCGGATCCCTCCAAGTCATCCATGACTTGTTCATCCATCGCGCTAGCCTTCAGTGCTTAGTCGGCTATGTCATGCTAACGGTGTCTACACCGCCAAGGCACATTGGACTTACGCCGCCAAGACTCCGCTTGGACTTTACGCCGCCAACCATTGGACTTATGCTGCCAAGACTACCACTTGGACTTTACGCCGCCAATATCAATCCCCTTGGACTTTAAATGCCAACCCATGTTGGACTTTCCATTTGCCAAGACCATGCTTGGACTTTACATGCCAAGACCCATGCTTGGACTTTCCTTGCCAACACATGTTGGACTTTCCATTTGCCAAGACCCATGCTTGGACTTTACATGCCAAGACCCATGCTTGGACTTTCCTTGACAATTATATTGTCATATGTTTTTGTCGAAACATCAAAACACATCAAAACATCACTCGAGCCAAACTCGAGTCCTGGTCAATCGTGACCTGGGCCGATTGCACCAACACGGCCAACATAAACCGAGAACTTATTTGGTCACACGCACAACGAGCGTAATCCGAAGGATTTAAAACAAGCTTGAGAATGAGATTCTCAGACCGAGAGAAACTAGGTTTGGTTGGACCAAACAAGGAGCGAGCATGAAATCGTTTCAGTCGCAATGGAAGCGTGGATGGGTCGTGTCTTATGAAGACATGATGGATGAACCAAATTTGGTTTGGTTCTAATCCAATGGTGGAGAATAAACCAAAGGGGTTTGGTTTGTTTTAAACGAATGAACCAAAGTTGGTTCGGTTCATTTTAACTTAAAATAGACCAACATGGTTTGGTTTATTTTAACTTAAATTAATGGAGAGGGTTAACGGGCTTTTGTTTATGATCCAATAACCATTAAGAGAATTTGTTCTCAATAAAATAGGGCTTAAGAGTTTTGTTAAGCCCTAATCCAAGCAATCTCTAGTTGCCGCCCACCCCTCCTCTCCTCTAGTGGTCGGCGCCCAACCCTAGCTGCCGCCCAGCTTTGTGCCGCCATCCAAGCTTGTTGCCGGTGTCCAAGCTTCAGTCGGTGATCCTCCGGTGACCCTCCGGTAATCCTCCTTGGCTCCGGTGACCAAGGAATAGCTGGCCCTCTTCTCTTTGGCCGGCGCAAACTCCTCCACCAAGCTGTCCAATTTTCTGGGCAGCTTGTCTTCTTCGTGTCGGAGCGTCATTTGGACGACGTTTGGAGCTCCGACAGCGGCTTACTTGCCAGGGATTTGATCTCCGGTAATCCTCATAGGTTGAGGATGAAGGATTCGTCAAACGGTTGACGAATACCTCTCCGGAGAAGCGAGTTTTTGAGGACTCATTTTGAATCTGAATTTTGATTCGGATTGTGATCTTCTCTCGATCACATTGTCTTCGACACGAGGCTAGTAACTCGTATGAAGACGAGGCTCGTGACTTTGTGAAGTCATCCCGAAGATACTCGGCATGGATACGGATAGAGGTGATTCTAGCGAGGATCGTTTCGGTTGATGACTTTCCCGCTACACGTGATACGTCATATATACGTAGTATAAATTTCCTTTTATTGCAAAATTTGAAATTGTGGTTATGTCTACACATGTTGTACTATGCATGCGTGTGGTGTGTGTGTTGTAATAAATTAGATTTATTATTTTATTTCTTCCACTGTGCACATGTTTACGAAACATGTTCGAACACACTCGCCGCGGTGTCGGAAACCCAACATCTTCGACGATCACCAGCTCAAAACTGCCAACTGGGTATTCCAATTGACTAGATTCTAGTTGACTAGAATCCAATTGACTGGAATCCAGTCGATTGAAAACTTACAAAACCAGATTATCACAATATACAATATAATATAAATTGGCAGTAGTAATACTGCCTGATCTCGACTACTAAGTCCCACGTGGACTTTTCGTCGGATCGACACCTAACTTTATCCCCCTACAGAGGACTCGACCTCACCTCTTCACTCGAGGCTTATCTGCTGGCTACCTGCCAGACTTACCACTCTTGACATCCGATCTGACCCACTAGGGCTTCCACCAGCTATCCGGTCTGCCTGACCTAGCTTGACTTTTTGCCGATTGTCCGGTCTCCTGACCCAACCGGTCTTCATGCAAATTGTCTGATCCACGCAACCCATCTAGACTTCATGCCTAGTGTCTGGTCCTCCTGATCTGTCAAGATACGTGCCTAGTATCCGGTCAACACGACCTACTAGGACTTCCTGATAAGCCTGCACACTTAATACTTATATTAGATCACAAGTGAATCCTAACCATTAATTGTGGTTCATACATCAAAACTAAGGAGTGATGCTCACTGCATCAACACATGAATGTAGGCTTGAAAGAATAGTTGAAGAACCAATCATCAAGCCATCAAGGGGAGTTGCATTAATGGCCAACAAGGGGAACAAGAAGAAAAAGACTCCACCCTCCTCATCAGATGAAGACTCCTCCTCCATGGATAGCACGGAAGAGGCCTACATGGTAAGAAAGGTGAGACGTGCACTTAAGAATTTTAAATTTAATAAATCTCATGATAGGGGAAGAAGGCCAAGGAGGAAGATCATATGTTGTAATTGCCAAGGAGAGGGACATATAAGGGATGATTGTCCCCTCTTGAACAAAAGCAAGGAGGAAAAGAGAAAGAAAGAAGAAAAGAAGAGAAGGGAGGAAGAAAAAGGAGGAGGAGAAGAAAACTAAAGAAAAAGGGAAGGCGAAAGCATACAAGGCTACTTGGAATGATCCATCATCCTCATCGGAAGAAGAAGAGGCCTTCATAAGCCTCGCACTAATGGCCATAGAAGACTTGGACTCCTCCTCCTCCCAGCAAGAAGAAAGAAGCACTAGTGAGGAGAGCCCAAGTGAAGGGGGAGCTTCATCCTCATCCTCATCGGAATCGGAGGAAGAAGACATGGAAACTATGGTAACAAATCTTTCTCCTAAGAAATAGTTTCCATGATTTCAAGTTTAACTAAGGACTTATTTAAAATGAAAAATAGAAATAAATGCATGCAAAATGAGATTATGGCCCTAGAAGAAAAACTAGCAAATGCATGCTTAAATGTTAATGACTATATTCCTTTTGATGTGAATGATGCATGCATTGAGGAAAATAGGATCTTAAGGGAAAAGGTAGACCATTTAAATAAGGCCCTAGAGAAATTCACCATAGTTTCCAATACTTTGAACATGATAATTGGGAGCCAAAGGGCAAGCTTCAATAGGAAAGGCCTAGGTTACAAGGGGAATAAAAATGAAAAGGCCTATCAATACCTAATTGCTAGGGGTCAAGCCAAAAATAAAACAATAGCTAGAAAATGGATCCCTAAGGAATTTTTGGTGAACCCTATAGGAAAGAATTTGTATTGGGTTCCCAAATCCATCCTTAAGGGTTAGGAAAAGCCTAGGTTAGTCAACCATAAGTAGATTTTATTTATATCATATCATATGGTTGACTTAAGATGGTGTGGGTTATAAATTTTTAACATAGTGTTGGGTGATGATAATGTATAACCCATAAATTAAATGCTTAAATCATGATTCATGCTCAATTTTATAATTTATAATCATGATATGCAATGATTGATGATTTATGATCATGATTGATAATTCTTGATGCATGTTCATGATTGGGTTTTTAGGATGATACTTAACCATGGGTAGAAATGCATGAAATTTTTGGTTAAGTGTAAATACCATTAGGAACATCTCACATCCCACTATAAGGCTAACTTGATTGAGAACACAGCAATGGGTGAGATGATAGGATGATACAAATGGTCCACTAATGCTTATGGCATTTAGATGGGTCATTAAGTGTATCAATAGAGCAATAATAGACCAATCATGGGGAAAGCATATGTTTAATTCATAGACATATCGCCCAAAGATCTTGGTTGGATATTTCAAATGATTTCAAAATCATTTTATGTTTAATAACCTGTGAGTACATGTTTTGAAAAGCTTCATGGCAAAACTAGACTTTAAAGTTGATATAAACTTTAGACTTTTTACAACTTTTGAGTTTTTGCCTAACTTTCAAAAATAAAATGAATTTTCATGAAAAATTATTTTTCACTGATAGAGGAACTCACTAGAAATATATACTCAAAATTTCATGATCTTTTGAATTTTCTAGAATTTTTATTTCATTTCTGAAATTGGAGTTCAAAAATCTGAAAATGAATCGAATGAGCCGATCCTCCGATTCTGATCCTACGATTGATCATGTATCTTGTCTGACGAGCAGAACCTATTTTATCAGGTTTTGAGTGGTTTTTGGGTATTTTCTTCCATTAGAGTTGATGTCATGCATATATAACATTTGCAAAATGTTTTTGATTGTGTCAAAGGGGGAGAATTGATAGGTTTAAGTTAATCATGCTAAAGGGGAAAATTTAGCATGTCTTAAGGGGGAGTTGTATGTTTAAGGGGGAGTTTCTATACTCATATTATTTACATGCTTTCTTACCTTATGTTTTTATTGTATTTGTTTTACCTAACTTAAACGGATTTCCACACATCAAAAAGGGGGAGATTGTTAGGACAATCAACCCATGTGATATGTGTTGGGGATCGAATCAGCCGGCTAGAGGGGGGTGAATAGCCCTCTTACGATGGATGTCGTAATTCGTTCATTCTCGTGTGCTTGTCTACAATTGTCTTTAATATACGCAGCGGAATAACAATAGAAATAACAACAATACAAGCACAATCAATACATAAGCATATACGTGGTTCGGAACCGAATGGTTCCTACTCCACGGGGTGAGCTCAACGAGCTCTAGTTATGCACACGGCACTAACCAAACTCCTTCTCGACTACACGTCGGAGGTGGAGAAACCTCTCACAAGCTCTTACAACAAGTAATATGAAATACAACAAGAAATACAAAGACAATACAAAAGAGAACTTTTACATAATTGTTTTGATCGCTTTCTTGTTGCTTGCTTTTGCTTGCTCTTGAAGGTCTGGAATGCAACATCAATTCCCCTCCAAAGTCACCTCAAAAGCCTTGGCGAAATCCTCCAACTCGAGCTCCATTTATAACCTGTATCAAGCTGTTTTCGCGCCCATCAGTCGATTGATCGTGACCATCAGTCGACTGGTCTCGTAGCCGTTGTCTCACAACGGCCAGATCCACGTTGGTTAAGTTCCAACAGATCACACATCAGTCGACTGATGGCACCCATCGATCGGTGATCATCCATCGATCGAGTCTTTGGCGAGCTCGACTCCGTGCGTGCGCGTGCAGGTGTCATCGATCGACTACCATCCCTCGGCCGATCGCGATTCTCTAATAGTCATTGCCCCCTCGGCGATCGATTGATCAACGAACTTGGTTCGAACACCGGTCGAACCCATACGACCTGCGATGATCGGCACCTATGCTACGATCGGCGATGTCGGCTACAACCTCAAACACAAAGTTGTTTGAGCATCCGACACTCAGTCTTAGCCACTTGGCCAAGTCCACCTTATCCCTCATGGAGTTCCCCACCGAAGCTCTCTTCCCTCGGCCTACGTCCCTCGGATGCGCCAAGCGCACAGCTTCGCAACGCCATCCTTTGCGTCTCATGCCCTAGAAGTATGCTTCCCTTTGGGCTCACTCCATTCGCTCCCCATCCGGCGGTCCCTCAGATGCACCAAGCGCACGGCTTCGTAATGTCATCCTTCACCGACTCAAGGACCCGAGCCTAGTGAACTTGCCAAGTTCTCAAGACATCCCAAATGCACCAAGCGCACGGCTTCATAATGCATTTCTGACCAAGCACCAAGCGCATGGCTTCACAATGCTTTGGACTTTCCCATGCCAAGCACCAAGCGCACGGCTTCGCAATGCTTTGGACTTTCCCATGCCAAGGCTTCCCCCTTGGACTTCCACACCAAGCTCCATGCTTGGATTTTCCATGCCAACCCCATGTTGGACTTTTCCATGACAATCCCATATCATGAGTTTTGTCTATCATCAAAATACTATCAAGTTACTGCTCGAGTCAAACTCGAGTCAACCTGGGCCGATTGCACCAACAATCTCCCTCTTTTTGATGATTGACAAAACTACCATCTCAAGTCTACCAATTCTCCCATATTGGCAATTCTCATATCCCAATGAGAATTCCAACGAACCCTAATTGGTAACTTGGTAACTTCTCCCCCTTTTTGACATTACATCAAAAAGGTCCTCCCCAAGGGTATGAATGTCCCATATCCCAATGAGATCTTACAATCTCTCTCTTGGAGGAACACATGCCTACAATCTTTCTAGTGATCCCATATCACTTAAAGAGAGGCAACCCAATTTTCCTCCCATGAGGAAATACACATCCATCTTCCCATAATGGATACCTCCCCGTAGAGGCTTGCTCCCCCTTGACCATTGCACCAACAATGTCCTTGGAGAGTCCCTAAGCCAATAGGAACATTAACCAAATCAAAATTAAGGCAAAGTTCAACAATGAACTCTCTTCCACCTTAAAATTGATACTCACCCTCAACCCAACTCCTAATCCATGTCCAATGGATTTCCACCCTTTCTAATGTTCTCTCAAGCATATCCTAGGGTTAGGAGCGGTTAGGGGAACAAAACATGGCTAAACATGGGCCTAACTATCAAGTTTACCCGAACTCAACTCGGCTACGACTACGATACTTGATCGACTTATTATCATCGACCGCTTTACAGTGATCGATAATCGATTCTCTGATTTTTCGAGAAATGGATTTTTGAAATCCATAAGTAAATATACGTAATTTTAAAAATCTTGAAAATGCATACATATAATACTTATCCTAAACACTATGGGTGAAAAATATTGGAAAATTATTTTACCCATTAAATTAGGAGATTGATACAAAGTCCAAAATTTAAGAAAAGCTTCAATAAAGAGCCCTCTTTGTATCATCTCATTCAATGGTGATAGCTATCAAAAGATAGGCTTCACCAAGGTTTTTCAAAATATTTTCAAAACCTTTAATTTCTTTTCCTTAAACATCTCACTTATATCTAGATGTGTAAAACACATTCAAGGCAATTAATCTAGTGAGATGTGGGTTTTTATTCTTTTAATGGTCTCATGTATATTTCTAGGCAATATTATTTGATTCCCATTAAATCATGCCATAGTCCTTAATTTCATTTTATTTATATGTATGATATGATTATGGCATAGATATGATATAAGTAAAAGCATATGCCAATATCATGATGTCATGGCATGTGAATGATGTTTTAGCATACATGACATATAAGGATAAGTCTAAACATGATCATGACATTTTTAGAGATAAAAATGAAAATGATGTCATGACATGGCAAGGCAAATAATGCATGGAAAGAAAAATATACTAAGGTATAAAATACCTAAGTGTTAAAATCAATTTGCCATTTCTAGGGATTAAATTCACTTTGTCTTAAACCGTTCATTTCCTTAGTGTGCCAAAAACCCAAAATAGCACACCACGACCTCTATGACCTAATTGTGCCAATTTAAATCATTTTTAACTTCTCAAACCATATTGGAACACTCTAATGTGTCAACTCACAATGGCTAGGTTAACCACCCATCCACTTAGGGTTGACACACCCTAACCCATTTAGCGTGAATCAATCACGCTCTTAGGAACCCAATATCTATTGGAGCTCCTTGGGTTAACAAGGTATTCCCTAGGGATAACTTCCCTAGATACCTTCCTAATGACCCTTTTAGGCTTTGAAACCATAGTCTTTTGGGTCTTACTTGGGTCAACTCTATGTTAGTAATATATGAGAGATGTCCTAAGGCAATCGCCTTATGTATGAACCATTTATATGATAAATGAAGATTCATTATTTGAGTATACATGTTTAATGTATTTGATTGGATCTTAAACTCATTTACTGAATGTCCACGATACGATTCACAGCATGAGAGAATTTGTGATTGGATCACAACTAGTGAGTATCTCTACATGTGTAATTGTGATGTATCGGAATTATCCTAGTCGATGAATTGATGGATTTGGACACCATCAATTGCCGAGACTAGCACGAGGTATACTCCTTGGTGTATCCAAGGATTCTCACCGGCCGAGACATTGTGATGTCCGGAGTTAATCGTGGATGCTAGTTATGGTAATTAGTTCATTGGAGTGACCAACAGTAAGACTTCATATGGTTCTCTGCATATATAGATATGTCAATGAAGTTCTTACTGTGGCTTAAGTGCGATGTTCCTTTGACTTGCGGTATTCAAGTCATCTTGATCATGGAGACTTATGCTTTGACATCTTAAGCAAACATCTCCGAGGAGATGTGGACCCGGGATGATTGGGTATAAGTCGAAGTGATCGAAGGTGTTTGAATAGCCTATAAAGGATTCACCACTCCTTGCGAGGAGATGTATACCCATGGCCTCTCGTCGAATTGTTACTAAAGTCTTTGGCCAAAGCATTACATGTTTAGAGTAAAGTACTCTTCGATACATGTGGAGTAACTAGAATTCGTAGGACGAGGAAATGATACTTGGGCTAGGTGTGACGTAGTCAGCCTAGTGGGGATTGACACAATAGACCATGTCCTGAACCAAGTGGGTATAAGATGAGTGAAGGGAATGGGGCACGATTCATTCGAGCTACTGAAGGGTTTCAGAAATAGTTCTGGATCAACCGTTGATCTTTTCGGTTAATTGGGGATCATGATGTACTACTAGGTGCCACTCATGATCGCTCTATAATTAATGGTTAATTATAGACGGCCAACATAAACCGAGAACCTATTTGGTCACACGCACAACGAGTGTAATCCAAAGGATTTAAAACGAGCTTGAGAATGGGATTCTCGCATCGAGAGAAACTATGTTTGGTTGGACCAAACATAAAGCGAGCATGAAATTGTTTCAGTCGCAATGGAAGCGTGGATGGGCTGCGTCTTATGAAGACATAATGGATGGACCAAAATGGTTTGGTTCTAATCCAATGGATGAGAATAAACCAAAGGGTTTGGTTTATTTTAAACGAATGAACCAAAAGTTAGTTCGGTTCGTTTTAACTTAAAATAAACCATCGTGGTTTGGTTTATTTTAACTTATCTTAATGGAGCGGGTTAACGGGCTTTATGGATATGATCCATTAACCATTAAGAGAATTAGTTCTCTATAAAAGTGGGCTTAAGGGATTGTTAAACCCTAATTAATCCAAACCCTAGTCCCCCCCTTGAGTTGCCGCCCACTCCTTGGAGGAGTTAATCGGCGCCAACCCTAGAGCTGTCGCCGCCCAGCCTTGTGCCGCCGTCCAAGACCCTTGCCGGCGTCCAAGATCCAGCCGGTGAACCTCCGGCGACCCTCCGGTGATCTCCTATAGGTTCGGCATCAAGGTGAGCCTTTTCTCTCCTTGTTTTGGCCGGCGCCTACTCCTCCACCAAGCTGTCCAATTTTCTGGACAGCTTCTCCTCCTCTCGTCGGAGCGTCGTTTGGACGACGGTTAGTGCTCCGACAGCGGCTAACTTACCGGGAATTTGATCTCCGGTAATCCTCTGAGGTGGAGGATGAAGGATTCGTCAAACGGTTGACGAATATCTCTCCGGAGAAGCGAGTTTCGAGAACTCGTTTTGGATCCGAATTTGGATTCGGATCGTGATCATCTCTCGATCACGTCGTCTTCAACACGAGGCTAGTAACCCGTACGAAGACGAAGCTTGTGACTTAGCGAAGTCATCCCGAGGAGCTCGGCGTGGATACGGATAGAGACGATTCTTACGAGGATCGTTCCGGTTGATGTCGTTCCCGCTACACGTCATACGGAAGGTATAACGTAGTTTAATTTCCTTTTATTGCAAATTTTAATTTACGGTTATGTCTACACTTGTTGTAATAGCATGCGTGTGTTGTGTGTGTTGTAATAAATATAGATTTATTAATTTTAATTGCTTCCGCTGTGCTCATGTTTACGAAACATGATCGAACACACACACGCCGCGGTGCCGGAAACCCAACACTCTAGAGGTGACTCCTCCATTGACCTTCTTAGTGGTTACATTTGATTTCTTTGAGGTGTTAGCCACTAAACACATACCATGGCTAGACTTAGGTATGACTTCCATATTAGCCTTGGTTTTCCTAGACCTAGAAATGGTTCCATAATTAAATGGAATATTATGATAAGTCTTCTTGGGCTTAGGTTTGTGACTCAAACCTTCCTTGCCCTTAGACCATTTTTGAACCTTAGGTCTTGACTTTTGGGCATTTGACCCTAGAATTGAATTTTCTATGATTCTAAGGGCTTTCTCCATTCTCTCAAGTCTCGACCTCAAGACTTGGTTCTCTAGCTCTAATTTTTCCATTTTTGAATTTTCATTAGGTTTTTGGGAAAGCCTCTTCTTCTTAGGCATGTGCCTAGACTTTTTGGGATTAATACCCAAATTTTCTTATACTCTCCTAATTGACTCCCTAGGCAAGATATTTCTAGAATTATGAGTCCTAGGTTTGTCCTTATTTATATGAACATGCTTGGCACCTAAGCAATAAACCTTATTATTTCTCCTAGCATGCTTTCCATTGATAATAGCAAGAGAGCTAAAATAATTCTTAGCATGCTTTTTAACTCTAGGAATTAAAGGTGCATTAAATAAATTTACCTTAGGGTTAGCTTTAGGAGCTACCCCTACATGAGTTGCACCTTCTTGCCCTTTCTTCCTCCCCCTAAGGCATTAGTTTCGGTAGTGTCCCTTTTGATTGCATTTGAAGCACACAATGTGCTCTTTGCTCTTGATTTTGGGAACACCGACATCCTTTGACTTTGGGTTGACTTTTGGTGTTGATGCCTTTTCCTTAGCCAATTTTGGGAATTTGCTCTTGTAATGCCCTTTCTCCCTACACTCAAAACAAATAATATAATCTTTACGATTAATTATAATACATGAGTCACCTAGGGAGTTGGTGGAAGCCTCTTGGTCATTTCTTCCGGAGGTAGATGCTTCATTTTGGCTTGGCTCCGGAGTTGAAATCCTTTCCTCCCCCTCAACGCTAGAGGTGGAGGTCTCCACCAAATCATCAACATCATCAAAAGTAGATGGTGCTTCTTCTTCGGCATTATCCTCTACATGTGTCGGTTGAGAGTTTTCTTGAAATTTCATTATCTTCTCCCATAATTCCTTTGCATCCCTATAGTCACCCAAACTAGACCAAATTTTGTTAGGTAACAAATCACTAAATAATTTTATTACCTCGAGATTTGTCTTGAAGTCCTTAATTTGGTCTTGGGTCCACCTTGACTTTTCAATTGGCTTGTTGTATTTGTCCCTAGGCATCTCAAAACCATTTTCTACAATAATCATATAATCAAAATTGGTTTCGAGATATACCTCCATCTGTTTCCTCCACCAAGCAAAATCTCCATCGAATTTCGGTGGATGGATGAAGCCGGCCATTTTGTAGTGCTCTTGCGGCGGTTAGTCCTTGAAGAGCGACCTCGGCTCTGATACCACTTGTTGGGGATCGAATCGGCCAGCTAGAGGCGGGGTGAATAGCCCTCTTACGATGGATGTCATAATTTGTTCGTTCTCGTGTGCTTGTCTACAATTGTCGTTAATATATGCAGCAGAATAACAATAGAAATAACAACAATACAAGCACAATCAATACACAAGCATATACGTGGTTCGGAACCAAATGGTTCCTACTCTACGGGGTGAGCTCAATGAGCTCTAGTTATGCACACGGCACTAACCAAACTCCTTCTCGACTACACGTCGGAGGTGGAGAAACCTCTCACAAGCTATTACAACAAGTAATATGAAATACAACAAGAAATACAAAGACAATACAAAAGAGAACTTTTACACAATTGTTTTGATAGCTTTCTTGTTGCTTGCCTTTGCTTGCTCTTGAAGGTCTGGAATGCAACAGCAATTCCCCTCCAAAGTCACCTCAAAAGCCTTGGTGAAATCCTCCAACTCGAGCTCCATTTATAACCTGCATCAAGCTGTTTTCGTGCCCATCAGTCGACTGATCGCGACCATCAGTCGACTGGTCTTGTAGCCATTGTCTCACAACGGCCAGATCCACATTGGTTAAGTTCCAATGGATCACACATCAGTCGACTGATGGCACCCATCAGTCGACTGATCATCCATCAGTCGAGTGTTGGCGAGCTCAACTCCATTCTGTGTCCGTGCACAGTGTCATCAGTCGACTACCATCCCTCGACAGTAGATTGATTCTCCCAACAGTCGACTGCCCCCCCTCGGCAGTCGACTGATCAGCCAGACTTGGTTCAGTCGAACACTGGTCGAACCCATACGACCTAGAGCAGTCGACTGGCACCTATGTCAGTCGACTGATGTCGGCTATAACCTCAAACACAAAGTTGTTTGAGCGTCCGACACTCAGTCTTAACCACTTGGCCAAGTCCACCTTATCCCTCATGGAGTTCCCCACCGAAGCTCTCTTCCCTCGGCCTACGTCCCTCGGATGCGCCAAGCGCACGGCTTCGCAATGCCATCCTTCACGTCTCATGCCCTAGAAGTATGCTTCCCTTTGGGCTCACTCCATTCGCTCCCCGTCCGGCGGTCCCTCGGATGCACCAAGCGCACGGCTTCGCAATGCCATCCTTCACCGACTCAAGGACATGAGCCTAGTGAACTTGCCAAGTTCTCAAGACTTTCCAAATGCACTAAGCGCACAGCTTCACAATGCATTTCTCACCAAGCACCAAGCGCACGGCTTCGCAATGCTTTGGACTTTCCCATGCCAAGCATCAAGCGCACGGCTTCGCAATGCTTTGGACTTTCCCATGCCAAGGCTTCCCCCTTGGACTTCCACACCAAGCTCCATGCTTGGATTTTCCATGCCAACCCCATGTTGGACTTTTCCATGACAATCCCATATCATGAGTTTTGTCTATCATCAAAATACTATCAAGTTATTGCTCGAGTCAAACTCGAGTCAACATGGGTCGATTGCACCAACAATATGGTTTTGATGTGTGTGGAAAAGGGTTTAAGTTAGGATTGATATAGATTTGATATGTGTGTTGAAGTCATGCAGGACTTAGTGGTGTACATGGAGCATTGAGATTTCACCTCTCTCGCGACTTTGGTCCTTTGAGCTTCGGTGAAAGGATAGCTATTGCGAGCCCGTCGCGGCGGTGCACATCCGAGGGACCGCCAGACGAGGAGCATTGGAGTGAAACTGGAGGAAGTAGACTTCAAGGCGAGACGCGAAGGATGGCGCTGCGAAGCCGTACACTTGGCGCATCCGAGGGACGTGGTCGGACGAAGACAACTTCAAAGGCGAGGGACTCCAAGGGAATGAGAGTGAGCGATTGTAACCCGGGATAGAGTAGCACTAAGGTTAAACTTGGTCGATTGGCTAAGTGTCAGAGCTCCAGTCGACTTAGACTCGGTGTTAGTCGAGGTTTGTGTCGTGATCATTGCCGCGAGGCTTGGCAATCATTGCGATGCGGCGATCGGTAGTCGTGAGGGTTTCGGGCATAGAATGGTTGTTAGTCGACTGCTCGCTCGTGGGACGCGATTGTTGGCTCCATCAGTCGACTGATGTGGAAGTCGTTGGATGAAATCCAATGTGGAAGAAGCTGTTATAGGGCAATGGCTACAGGAGCAGTCGACTGATCGAGGCATCAGTCGACTGCCAAGAGCCCAACGGAAAGAAAGGCTTCTTCTCTATAAAAAGAAGCCATGGATCAACTTGGGAGCCGAATGCTTTAACTCCAATCAACATCCATATGACCAAAATGCTTTCCTACTCTTCTTACTTGCTTTTATCTAAATTCTATTGTAAGAAGAGTGATCTTGTAAGAAAAGATTACCTCCACCTTGCTTGGTGCCAAGGAGAGAATAGTGAAAGTTTAGGCGTGATTCACCTTGAACAAATCGGTCCGTGGATTAGCGGCAAGGTCGTTAACCATGTTACGACTTCGTGTTAGCATTTGTATTCTTTATTATTCTTAATTTTCTTTAGTTTTTGTTATTCCGCTGCACTAATGGTTTTGTAGACGAGTAATCAAAAAGTTATTTCCGCCGTACGCGAAAGACGGCTTTTCACCCCCCTCTAGCTGGTCACCTACGCTCCAACAAGTGGTATCAGAGCCAAGTTGCTTGTCACCGGACTAACCGCCGCAACAAGACCAATCAAGAGATGGCAGGCTCCAACATTCACCCACCAAAATTTGAAGGTGAATTCTCTTGGTGGATGAAGAGAATGGAGGTATTTTTCAAAACCGACTTTGAAATTATATTAATAATGGAAAATGGTTTCGAGATACCTAGGGATGAGGAAGGGGAGCCATTGGAAAAATCGAGATGGACAAAGAGGCAAAGAGAGGAGTACTTGCCAAATTCAAAGGCCAAGCATCATCTATTTAATGTACTCCCCCAACAAGAAGTCAACCGAATAGGAGAATGTGATAGCACCAAAGAGATGTGGGAAAAGCTAGTGGAGCTTCATGAAGGCACATCCGAGGCTAAGCTTGCAAGGAGAGATGTCCTTCGCTCCCAACTCAACAATATCAAACTCGATAAAGGGGAGAAGGTAACATCTTTACATTCTCGGTTTAAAGAAATTCTTAACGGTTTATCTAGTGTAGGGGAGAATCTCTCCAATAGCGACATTATCATGAAGGCAATTGATGTCTTTCCCCGATCATCCAAGTGGAGTTCAATGGTGGACTCATTCTACATCTCAAAGAATCTAGAGGTAAGTACTCTAGATGAATTTTTCTCCACTATGGAATTGCATGAATCTAGGCTTGAAGGAATAGTTGAAGAACCAAGCATCAAGCCATCAAGGGGAGTTGCATTAATGGCCAACAAGGGGAAGAAGAAGAAGGAGACTCCACCCTCCTCATCGGATGAAGACTCCTCCTCCATGGATAGCATGGAAGGGGCCTACATGGTAAGAAAGGTGAGACGTGCACTTAAGAATTTTAAATTTAATAAATCTCATGATAGGGGAAGAAGGCCAAGGAGGAACACTACGAAAAAATCCTTTTTTGGCGACGAATTTTGCAACGAAATTTGTAAAAAATTCGTTGCAAAATTTTTTTGCAACGAAAAAATTTTCGTTGCAAACAATTCGCCGCAAAATTCTGCAACGAAAAAATAAATTTCGTCGCCAAATTGCAACGAATAATTATTTCGTTGCAAAATTCGTCGCCAAATTTGGCAACGAATAAATGTTTTCGTCGCCAATTTGGCGACGAAAAAGACAATTCGTCGCAAATTTTTGCGACGAATAACACTTTTCGTCGCCGAATTCGGCGACGAATTACACATTCGACGCTAAATTAGCGACGAATAAAATTTTTCGTCGCCAAATATGCGACGAAAATTTTATTTGTCGCAAAAATCTCCCATCCACTGCCGGGCAATATAATGAAATTTGGCGACGAATATATTTTTCGTCGCAAATTTGGCGACGAAATATTATTTTCGTCGCCAAATTGGAGACGAAAAATATATTCGTCGCCAAATTCTGATGAACGGAATTAACAAATAAAATTAAATTTGGCGACGAAAAAAAAAATTCGTCGCCAAATTTTGATGAACGGAATTAACAAATAAAATTAAATTTGGCAACGAATTTATTTTCGTCGCCAAATTTACGACGAAAATAATAATTCGTCGCCAAAAATTTAACTAGCGATCGTGATTAATACTGATCATTTGCGCTATATTTGATCGGATGACACTCGGCTACGGGCGTTACGTGAGTTTCTCTGATGATGGCGGTGATCATATCCATCGATCATTGCCGATTCGGTAGAGTTGAGTCGATCGGCTACGAAGGGTTGTAACTGCTATAGTACATCGATCCGCCATTATCTACGATCAGCGATGGCCAAAAACTTTTTGGCAGTCGAGTGAATGTCTACATTAGTCGACTGATATATATAAATTTGCAACGAAAATTATATTTTCGTTGCAAATATGGAGGAAAAAAAAATTTACAAATTAATATTTTTTCAACCATTTCAACAAACACAACAATATAAACACAATTATACAACAAACAATAATATGGAAATCAAACCAATTTATACAGATAACAAACATCTAAATTAAAGGTCTACCGTATGTATCATTATTCATCAAGAATGCGATTAAATACAACAAACTTATAAAAACATAAATATGGCATATGTCATAAGTCAAGAAGCTAACAAATAAACTTTCACAAATACAGTCAAAGATAATCAACATCATCACCATCATCATCATTTTCTCCATTATAGGGATCAGGCGGAGGAGGAGCAGAGCTAGAAGGAGGAACTTGATTTGAGCTAGACGGTAACTGAAGATGTTACATAATAAACATTTGTTGCCTTTGAACTTCGTTCATCTTTTCATTTAAGTCTTGAACTTTACAGCGTTGGTCTCGATTGGTTTCATACATTGCTAGTAAATCTCTCAAATGATTAACCTCTTCGGTTAATTGAATAACTTGGGCCTTTGATGCTGGAGAGGATGAAGAAGAAGCACCAGGGACTTTATAGGATCAGCTCAAAGAGTCGAGTCCAAGTATTCTTCCACTTTTTGGTCCTCCAGATGATTCGAGCCATAAATTTATATTGTTAACAGATGGCTCCGATTCGACTCCATCCTCACTTGCTCCCGATTTTCTTTGTGAAAGTTCGTCGTATTTCTCCTATTGTGAAAGAAAAAAGAATTAAATATTAACATAAGAAATTAAATTTTTACAATCACACACCTTTATTGTTCTATCTCTTTCACCACTCCATGTTTTATCCTTTTTTTGAAATGTGCGGGTGAAAGTGTCAATAAATAATGGCTCTGTTCCCGTCTCCTTGGCCTAAACAAAATAAACAGTTAATATGTATAAATTAGTGAGTATTAGATTATAAAATCATAAATTGAAAGTACTCACCAATCGATGTCTATGCTCATCGATATTTATGGATCCTCTCGCATACATGGCAGACATAACGCCGGAGTTAAAATTCTAATTTTGCTTATTCTGTTCACTCCTCCGCTTACTTTCATCAGATCCCCAATGTGCAACAATTTTATTCCAATTATCCTCAGTTATACAGTGGGGTTTCTTATTTCTAGTTTTTGCATGATTTAGTATGTTTCGAATATGATCACCACATTTTTTCTTAAAAATCCTCCTAATCTCTAGTGTTTCAGTCTCCTCCCAAATAAATACCCACTGCATTGATCGAAAATAAAAATTTATTATATTAACTGGAATTTCATATACTAAATATTGAAATAAATTACCTTGAATTCATTCCACCACAAAACTTTAATATCTTCCGGTGTGCTTGTATAAGTCATAGAAGCGCCGCCCCAATGATTATTCACTATTTTATTCACCTCGTGAATAACACGTACAGAATTTGTAAATCTAACAAAAACCAAAAACAAACTCCATTATATACTTTTAAAAAAAATTTAGTGTATTAAAATTTTAATATAGATATTATAAAACTTGAATACTTACGAGTCTCCTCGTGGAGATATAAACTCTCTCGTATCTTCCCTCTCCACGAGTGTTTGTTGTACCGGGGAAGAAACATTAGCAGGTATATGTTGCGAATCAGAGGATCCTGCAACTGGGGAAGAGGTGGAGGGCACATTTCCTGCAAGAGCATCAGAATGTGCGGGTGTTGAAGCAGAGGAAGACTGTGATCTTCCATCACTAGTACGTCTATGACCGCCACGTCGAAACTAACAATTATTATTATTAGAAGAATATTACAGGGAAAACAAATGTAGTTGCATATTGAATTATTAATAGGAAGAATATGAAAATATTACCATATTCATAGCAACTGGATGACCCTAAATAAAAAAAAGTTCATTAGCATATCAAATATATAGATTTTCGAATAACATAGTAAAATAAAACACAAATGGTATTCAATAAATTAAAAGGTAAATTACTAGTAATTAGAAATCGAAGTCTGCAATAAAATTTTCAGCCTGATAATGCATCTAATCGTTATCGTCATCGTCATCGTCATCGTCATCGTTATCGTCATCGTCATCGTCATCATCATTGTCATCGTCAACGTCATCGTCATCGTCATCCTCATCCTCATCATTGAAATCTTCATCTTCATACTCATTCAGTTCACTTGCATCAACGTCTATTACAATCCCACTGGGATCTCGTAACATTGAAATATTATACTCTTCGATATGAAATGTATTGACAACTTCATCTTGTTGATAGGCTATGTCCTCCCAATGTTCCTCAATTTTATTATGTGCTTTGGTTTTACAAACTGCCCACCAATCACTTTTGTCTCATCTCATACTAGGATATGAAGCATAAAATACTTGAATCACTTGCTGTGCTAATACAAATGGTTCGTACCTCTTGTATATTTTTTTGTAGTTAATTTCAACCAAATTAAACTGTGGATGCACCCTCATGCCTTTGATAGGGTCAAACCAACGACACATAAATAAAATAACTCGCAAATCTGAGCCTGGATACGCTACCTCTAAAATTTCATCTAGCAAACCGTAAAATTCATTCCTTGCACCTCCATCAATAGATGACTGAACACAAACTCCGCTATTCATTGTAGTTTTCCCAGTTCCATAAGTTTGAGTATGAAAATTATATCCGTTTATGAAATATGCGGGCCAAGTTTTAACCATTGAATTTGGACCCCATGACAGATTGTTTATTAGGTCTTGCTCAATGTGACAGTGATTATCATGAACCTAAAGTAAAATCAATATGTGTCATCAGACAAGATTTATCAAATTTAATATCATACACTACTTACATAATTTTTGAACCATTGTGCAAATTCTTCATCACAGAAATTATTAAACTCATGCTCCGGAAGCTCCGAATATAGAGTTTGAAAAATCCTACAATATAATTAAATAAAACATGAACAATATTTTAGGATATACAAAATGTTTAATATAACTAATATATACTTACTCGAAATACGGCGTTACTTCTGGACAGTTCAATAAAATATATGTATGGGCTGCTCGCCACTCGGTACCAGTTAAGTATCTACTTGTACAAGATCCACTTGGTCGACCAAGGTAATTAAAAATTGAGAATGCCCTCAAATTTGGATCAACGGGACCCTCATCGTTTCTTCCTGCTTTCCGACTCTTGCATTGAACATGAGGTTCAAAGTAATATGATGCAAAAGTTGTAACTTCCTCCACAATATAAGCATTAACTATAGAAGCTTCGACATGAGCTTTATTTTTCACTTTTTTTTTCAAGTGATAGAGGAATCTAAAAGTAATACAATAAAATTTAGTAGCAAATAAATTAGACTAGAGTTGACCAAATGAAATAACAACGACAAAAAAGTTTTAAAAAAAATCACTTTTCAAACGGATACATCCATCGAAATTGAACAGGACCTCCAACTTTAGCCTCATATGGCAAGTGAACCAAAATATGTTCCATTGAATCAAAAAATGCCGGTGGGAATATCCTTTCTAAGTTACACAAAATAATCGGAATGTCTCTCTCTAATGTCTCCATGTGTGAATGACTCAGTACTGTCGAGCAAATATCATGAAAGAAAATGCTTAATTCGGTAATTGCACCCCATACAAAATTTGGTAACAGTTCCTTCAAAGCAATAGGAATTAATCTTTCCATGAATATATGACAGTCATGACTTTTAAAACCCATAAATTTGCATTCCTTCAAATCAACGCATCTACCAATATTTGAGACATAACCATCAGAAAATTTCAAAGATTTCAACCATTCATAAACAATCCATTTTTTATCCTTATTCAATGTATAAACTGATTTCGGTTTTGGTCCCCTACTATTTGCATCAACATCAAGGGTAGGTCGGTTACATATGAGATGCAAATCTTTTCTTGCATTCAGATTGTCTTTTGTTTTTCCATTTATATCCATCACCGTATTTATCAGATTTTCAAAAACATTCTTCTCAATATGCATTAAATCAAGATTGTGGCGAATCAAATTATTCTGTCAATACAGTAAATCCCAAAAATACTGCATTTTGTCCATTTATGCGTAATTCCATAGTCATATGTTGTGACATTGGGGTCTTCAATAACAGATGGAAAGTTAAGCACTCTTTGCCATAGAGTTTGACTCGTGAATCTGATTGGTGGAGGTGTTCTTTCAATTCTATTATTAGTAAATTTTTCTTTATTTCTTCTGAATTTATGATTTGGCGGTAAAAATTGTCTATGATAATCAAAATAACTCGGTTTCTTTCCGTGTTTCAATCTGAATGACTTTGATCTCTCCATACATATTGGACATCCTAAAATCCCCGCAGTACTCCAGCCCGATAACATCC
Organism: Wurfbainia villosa; assembly: GCA_025175895.1. Lineage (NCBI taxonomy): Eukaryota > Viridiplantae > Streptophyta > Magnoliopsida > Zingiberales > Zingiberaceae > Wurfbainia > Wurfbainia villosa. Next base: position 52,600,881 of record CM046004.1, read on the forward strand.
CATAAGCAGGAAAATCATTTATGGTCCAAAGAAGTGAAGCTCTCATAGTGAACAGCTGATTAGTATGGACATCATACGTGGAAACACCCACGTCCCATAGTTGGATCAACTTGGCAATCAACGGTTGTATGTACACATCTATTAACTTCTTCGGATTATGAGGGCCTGGCACAATCAATGTTAAAAACATATAAGGTGTTTTCATACACATACCAGGAAGAAGATTGTATGGAGTTACAATAATTGGCCAGCAAGAATACGTTCTTCCTGATTTGTCAAACGGAGCAAACCCATCAGCACATAGACCCAACCTAATATTTCGGATCTCATTTGAAAACTCAGGATATGTTCGATCAAAAATTTTCCATGCCTCTGCATCAGATGGATGACACATTAGCCCATTCTCTGTTTCATGATTTGCATGCCAAGTCATGTGTTCAGCAGTTACCTTTGAAGCATAAAGCCTTTGCAATCTAGGAGTTAAAGGCAAATAGAACATTTGTCTGAATGATTTTAACCGCTTATTACGATTTGATCTCGTGGTACTCTTGTACCTGCTTTGACTACAGAATTTGCAAATCTCTAAATTTACATTATCTCCCCAATATAGCATGCAACCATTTCTGCAAACATCAATTCTTTGCACCGGAAGACCCAAATCTTTCACAAGTTTTTTCATACTGTAAAAATCATTCGGCATTATGTGATCACGCAGCAATACTTCTCCAATAGCTTGAACAAAATCATTAAAACATTCTTCTGACACATTATGCTCAGCTTTAACATTCAACAATCTTGCGGTGAGAGATAATTTTGTGTGACTGTCACAACCGGACCACACGGGTTCATCTGCAGCTCTCAATACTTCTTGAAATTTTATATATGGCTCATTGTGCACATTTGCAGTAATTTCTACCTCCTCCAATGGTGTTGAATAATTATTATACATGTGTTCAAATGCTTGAGGATACCTAGAGCTTGCCGCGTTTGGTTCCCTATTCAAATTATGACCAACTGCATCAACTATCATCCTCTGGTACGGATTGCATTGATCGTAATATACTTGCTCTCCACTAACTGTCCTTTGCATGTTTCGTTCAACCTCTTCATCGGATATAAACGGTTCACCATGACAAGTCCAATTATAATAATTTGGCGTAAAACCAAATCTACAAAGATGTTCTCGAACTTTATCACATTGGAAAAATTTACCATTATGACATTTTTTGCATGGACACCTTAACTTATTCCCATCCATAAACTCAACATTATTAGTAGCAAATCTCAAAAATTGTTCCAACCCAATTATAAATTCATCGGTTAAACCACGACGTTCTGATAAATTCTTTTTATACATCCAACTGCGTTCTCTCTCCATCGATCCTGACATCGAAATTATATCGACAACGATTATTTTTCATTTCTTCCAAATTAACTTGATCCGTATAAATATATATATATATATATATATATATATATATATATATATATATATATATATCAATCTAATCTTAAATTTTTACTCAACATTATATTTTTCTACTACTAAATATTATTTTGTGTGATATTTAATTGGAAATTATAAGATTATTATTTCGAACAAATTATGATCTACTAACGGTAATTAAATTACCTAAAATCAAACATTACAATTATAAATTATATAACATAATTCATAATACTGTAAATAATGTTATAAATAATATTTTTACACGAACCTGTCCAAAAGAAAACAACGTGGGGATGAGCTGATGCCTAGATGAACACCTTGACAAACACCTTCAAAGTAGGACAACCTATATTAAACAAAATATTATATTTAGATTACAACACAGTATTATAATTGGGACAACGCCACGAAGCTTATGGTCCGCCTGGTTACATGTATGCGATATCGCAAAGAAGAACTCACGCCGTGACGCGATCTCGCACCAGAACGAGTGCGTACGCACGGCAAAGACCTAGCCGCTTCCACCACGCGTCTGCCGCTGTGACCTCGCCACGACGATCGATGCCGCCGCTTGCTCACGACGGCTGATGCCGCCGCTTGCTCACGGTAAATATGGTCTAATACGACCTTAATTGCGCGCAGCAAGATCACCGCGTGACTCGTGCAAGCACTGGCGCGAGCACGCGCCAGGACCTGTCGCGAGCTCACGGCGCGGCACCACTACCGCGAGCACGCGGCAGGACTTGCCGCGAGCAGGCGATGACGCGCGCACGCTGATACCGCACCAAGACGCATACGCGAGCAAAGAATAATGCCGAAGCGGCAAAGAATACACATACACAAGGAAGGCGCAGCGGGCCGGCAAATGACATTGACCCCGACGACGCCACGAAGAGAGAGGGGAGAAGAGATCGGGAGACTTACCGACGGGCCGGTGACGGGATCGGAGGAGTTGGATCGGTGCGGTGGGCTAATTGTTGGTGCAGTGAGGCACCAAAATCGAACCTGTGTTTTGATTATAGCAAAGACACAAAAGTTAAGTCTATTTTGTTTTCTCACGAGCTGAATCGAGTGTGCAGAAGATTGATATAGCTGGAGCTGAAGGCTAGCGACACCCGGAGGAAGCCGTGGTGACGGGCGATACTCGAGTTACTCGAGGGAGCCGAAGGAATCGAGTGGAAGGCCGGAAGCAAAAGCGACACGTAAGTATCGAGGTAAGCTCGTGTGTGCGAGAGTAAGTAAGGTCGTATCCTCTTTACGGGGATGATCTTAAGCGTAGATCCGACCAAAGACTTCTTATAGATGGTCTAGGTCGAGATCGGATGGTCGACGACAATCGAAATTATGTTTTTGTTGTGCTAACTTTGACTTGCAGCAAGCATCACGATCCGCAACTGAGGACTCGATCGCCACAAATGGATCGCCGAAGGTCAGCAATCGACTGATGCTGCCATCAGTCGACTGATGATGGCCATCAGTCGACTGATGGTCAATGATCAGATTCGAGGAGTCAAGGATTATCACCAAATTTCAAGGGAAGATGTGCTCAAATTTGATTGGCTAGGGTTCCTCTCGAAAAGGGGCTCAAAGGCTATAAAAGGAGGGCCAAACCTAGGGTTTCATCAATTTTTCTAAGCCTCCAAAAAGTCTCCGCAAAGCTACAATTCTCCGACAACGAAGTCCTTCCTTCCGACGTCTAGGTTTAATTTTTATTATTTGTCTTTGTACGTCGGTATTATTTTGTTATCAGTTGTTCATCTACTTTTCGGAGCTTTTATCGTATACGAGGAGAGGGGGAGTGTCCCTCTACCTTAAAGTTTTTTTTGTATCGATTAACTCCTACCTCCAACGAGGAGGAGTTCCTTTAGTGCTTCTGCCCTCCGTACGTGGTCAAGGACCACTAGGGCCTTGGAGTAGTAGCCTTCGGCTACGAACCAAGTAAAACCCTTGTGTCGATTGTCTCTTTTATTTTATATTTACATTTCCGCTGTAATTAATTTATTATCTCTCGAGTTTTAACGAACGAAAGAAAAAGAAAAGGTTTTTCGCTATTCACCCCCCCCCCTCTAGCGAACCGCATCGATCCAACACTAATTAGGGAAAAAGAGAGGGAGAGGGAGAGGGAAGAAGCGGGATTTTAGGGAAAATTTAGCGATGAATGTTTTTTCGTCGCTAATTTCGTCGCCAATTTGGCGACGAATCATATATTCGTCGCCAATTTGGCGAAAAATTCTATATTCGAATGCACAAAAATTAATTGTTCGAATGCGCAGCGATTTATTTTTCGCATTCGCGTTGAAAAAAATCGCTGATTATGCAACGAAAAATATTTCATTGCAGAATTTTACAACGAAAAATAAATTCGTTGCAGAATTTTGCAATGAAATAGCAAATTCATCGCAAATATCTGCAACGAATTTTTAATTCGTTGTAGAATTGGCGACGAAAATAAATTCGTTGCAAAATTTTGCAATGAATTTATTTCCGTCGCAAATTCTGCAACGAAAAACAATTCATTGCAGAATTTTGCGACGAAAAAATAATTTCATCACAAATTTCTACAACGATTATTTTTTTCGTTGCAGAATTTGTAACGAAAATAAATTCGTCGTAGATTTTGCAATGATTTTTTAATTCGTTGTCGGATTCTGCAATGAAAAAAATAATCGTTGCAGAAATTTGCGACGAATTTATTTTTTCGTCGCAAATTGGCGACGAAAAATAATTTTCATCACCAATTTGCGATGAATTTTGCAACGAAATTTAAATATTGGAAATTTTATAATTTTTGTAACAAAGTTTCTTTAAATCGAAAATTTAAATTACAAATTTAATGAAACATAAAATTATCATAAAATTTATTACAGCAATTTGCAATTTTTTCAAAGTTAACGCTAAAAGCGATTTTTTGTAGTGGAAGATCATATGTTATAATTGCCAAGGAGAGGGACATATAAGGGATGATTGTCCCCTCTTGAACAAAAGCAAGGAGGAAAAGAGAAAGAAAGAAGAAAAGAATAAGGGGAGGAAGAAAAAGCAGGAAGAGAAGAAAACTAAAGAAAAAGGGAAGGCAAAAGCACACAAGGCTACTTGGGATGATCCATCATCCTCATCGAAAGAAGAAGAGGCCTTCACAAGCCTCGCACTAATGGTCATAGAAGACTTGGACTCCTCCTCCTCCCAGCAAGAAGAAAGAAGTACTAGTGAGGAGAGCTCAAGTGAAGGGGGAGCTTCATCCTCATCCTCATCAGAATTGGAGGAAGAAGACATGGAAACTATGGTAATGAATCTTTTTCCTAAGAAAATAGTTTTCATGATTTCAAGTTTAACTAGGGACTTATTTAAAATGAAAAATAGAAATAAATGCATGAAAAATGAGATTAAATCCCTAGAAGAAAACCTAGCAAATGCATGCTTAAATGTTAATGACTATATTCCTTTTGATGTGAATGATGCATGCATTAAGGAAAATAGGGTCTTAAGGGAAAAGGTAGACCATTTAACTAAGGCCCTAGAGAAATTCACCATAGGTTCCAATAATTTGAACATGATAATTGGGAGCCAAAGGACAAGCTTCAATAGGAAAGGCCTAGGTTACACGGGGAATAAAAATGAAAAGGTCTATCAATGCCTAATTGCTAGGGGGCAAGCCAAAAATAAAACAATAGCTAGAAAATGGATCCCTAAGGAATTTTTAGTGAACCCTATAGGAAAGAATTTGTATTGGGTTCCCAAATCCATCGTTAAGGGTTAGGAAAACCCTAGGTTAGTCAACCATAAGTAGATTTTATTTATATCATATCATATGGTTGACTTAGGATGGTGTGGGTTATAAATTTTTAACATAGTGTTGGGTGATGATAATGTATAACCCATAAATTAAATGCTTAAATCATGATTCATGCTCAATTTTATAATTTATAATCATGATATGCAATGATTGATGATTTATGATCATGATTGATAATTCTTGATGCATGTTCATGATTGAGTTTTTAGGATGATACTTAACCATGGGTAGAAATGCATGAAATTTTTGATTAAGTGTAAATACCATTAGAAATGTCTCACATCCCATTATAAGGCTAACTTGATTGAGAACACAGCAATGGGTGAGATGATAGGATGATACAAATAGTCCACTAATGCTTATGGCATTTAGATGGGTCATTAAGTGTATCAATAGAGCAATAATAGACCAATCATGGGGAAAGTATTGGGTTTCCGGCACCGCGGCGAGTGTGTGTTCGAACATGTTTCGTAAACATGTGCACAGCGGAAGGAATAAAATAATAAATCTAATTTATTACAACACACACATCACACGCATGCATAGTACAACATGTGTAGACATAACCGTAAATTTAAATTTTGCAATAAAAGGAAACTTAAACTACGTATACCTGACGTATCACGTATAGCGGGAAAGGCATCACCGGAACGATCCTCTCTAGAATCGTCTCTATCTGTATCCACGCCGAGTATCTTCGGGATGACTTCACTAAGTCACGAGCCTCGTCTTCGTACGGGTTACTAGCCTCGTGTTGAAGACGACGTGATCAAGAGAAGATCACTATCCGAATCAAAATTCGGATCCAAAATGAGTCCTCAAAAACTCGCTTCTCCGGAAAGGTATTTGTCAACCGTTTGACGAATCCTTCGTCCACCACCTATGAGGATTATCGGGAGATCAAATCCCCCAAAGTCACTTAAGTGTTGCCCGACCACCGCGGCTTCCTCCGGGTGTCGCTAGCCTTCAGCTCCAGCTATAGCAATCTTCTGCACACTCGATTCAGCTCGTGAGATAACAACATGAGCTTAACTTTGTATCGTTTGCTAAAATCAAAACTCAGGTTTAACTTAGGTGCATACTGCACCAACAATCTCCCCCTTTTTGATTTATGGCAAACCCACATACAAAGTTAAGAAAGACAAATTAAGTAAAATGAGCAAGAGATATGCATGAATGTGTAGGAGTATATAATAACTCTTTTTCAAGTGCTCCCCCTTGAGGAATCCTCCCCCTTGACCGAGGGTGAGTACTTGAGAAAGAGTTTTAACTCTCCCCCTTGATATTTGCTACTAAAAAAAATGTGTTTAAAATAAGTTTTAAGTTAAGAAATCAAAAAATTGAATTGATCCCTTAACTTTGGCCTTTTTCTCGTTAACTAAAAGTTAAGTAAATTATTTTTTTTTATTGTTAATGAAAACAAGTTAACTAAATGTGTTTAAGTTAAGAGTTCACTTAACTTGTTTTGTTAACTTAAAGTTAAGTAAGCCATAAAAAAAATGATCCCTTAACTTTGGCCTTGATCCCTTAACTTTGGCCTTTTTCTCCCCCTTTTGCCATTTATCGAAAAGAGTGACGGTGTGTGCGGAATAAGTTTTAATTTTAAAGTCCAAGCATGTTCCACATTATTTTGAAAATAATATACTGAAAATAAGTTCATCTATAAAATGTTCGACTCATATTTGGCTTGATTGATATGAAGGATCAACCAGTCCTGGTCAGAGTCGGTTAGTATGTATGATTATACTCTGTGGTTCATAGTGATGCACTAGCTCTACATCTAGAACCAGGAGTAAGGTCTTAACATCTCACGCCCATCTACGTGGCTAAGTACACAAACACATTAGTCCTATGTGTTGTGAGATGTACTGGCTCCTTAAATCTATAGGTGCATGATATCTAAGGTATGTCCTATGCTAGTTCCATAAAAAATGAAAATTAAGAAATAGTAGTAAGAAAATATAATTTGCAAGTTCCTATTCTACTACGGACATGCCCAATTTTCGTCTTAATAGACTAAATTCGACTTCGGGTAGGGGTTTAGTAAATAGGTCTGCTAAGTTAGACTTTGATTCGACGTATTCGAGTTGTATGGCTCCGTTGGCCACATGTTCTCGAATGAAATGGTGTTTGACCTCTATATGTTTGGTCCTAGAGTGACATATTGGATTCTTAGTAAGATTAATTGAACTAATGTTATCTACGTGAAGTTTAGTATTCGTAAAGTCTAACTTAAAGTCGCGGAGGGTGTGCTTCATCCAAAGAAGTTGAGTGACACACTCACCCATCACGATGTATTCGGCTTCGGTGGTAGATAAGGCAACATAGTGTTGCTTCCTCACGCATGACTCACTGACTCGAGCCGAGTAGTTGACAACAACCACTGGCTCTTTCTATCGAGCTTACTACGACATAGTCCGAATCGATGGCAGTTAGTTCGAACTCGGTAGATCTAGGATACCAAATACCGACATTAAGTGTACCCTTTAGATATCTAAGGATACGCTTGACTAGAGTTAGGTGAGACTCCTTAGCACAGGTTTGAAACCTAGCGCACATACTTACTGCGAATAGGATGTCGGGTCGACTCGCAGTTAAGTATAGGAGACTTCCTATCGTGCTCCTATAGTACTTTAAGTCAATGGACTTACTTTCTAGGTCTTCTCCTATGTTAACATTAATCGCCATTGGGGTGTTTATTATCTTAGCGTCTTGCATTCCAAATCTTTTAATTAACTCCTTAGTGTATTTTTATTGATATAGGTATATACCATCCTTAGTTTGTTTAATTTGTAGACCTAAAAAGAAACTTAACTCACCTACCAAGTTCATTTCGAACTCACTTTCCATGAGTGAAACGAACTCATTTAGTAAGGCTGAGTTAGAGGTTCCAAAAATTATATCGTCTACGTAAATTTGAGCTATGAATATTTCTTTACCTAAGGTTTTTACGAAGAGAGTTGGGTCAACTAAGCCTTGGTTAAACCCTTTTGACTTAAGATGGATTGAAAGTCTCTCGTACCAAGCTCGAGGAGCTTGTTTAAGTCCATAGAGAGCTTTCTTAAGTTTTAGAACATGGTCGGTTTATCTAGATTTTCAATGGGGTTGGCTAACATAAACTTCTTCTTTAATGTATCCATTTAGGAATGCCGACTTAACATCCATTTGAAACAAATTAAATCCTCGATGTGCGGCATAAGCTAGCAACATTCGAATGGATTCGAGTCTAGCCATCGGGGCATAGGTTTCGTTGTAATCTAAGCCTTCGACTTGACTAAACCCTTTGGCGACTAACCTAGCCTTGTTTCTAACTACTTCACCTTTATCATCAAGCTTATTTCGAAACACCCACCTTGTTCCAAGTATCGTTTTGTCTTTAGGTGGTGGTACTAATTCCCACACTTCATTCCTAGTAAATTGAGCTAGCTCTTCTTGCATTGCAATAATCCAATCGGGATCAAGAAGAGCTTGTTCAATTGATTTGGGTTCTATCTTTGAAATTAAGGAAATTTGACTAAGGTTCCTATAGGATGCTCTAGTTCAACTCCTAGATTAGGATCTCCTATCACTTGATCGATAGGGTGGTTAGTCCTAACTTGGGGATTGCTGCACTTGTCACTTGGTTGACAATAGAAGTTGGTTGATGTGGATTAGACTCGATCTCAGGGTCGGAGACGAGTTTGGTATCAGTGGGCTCAACACTTGGGGTCATTAAGGGTTTTGTAGGTTGGTACTTCATCGAACACTACATTAATAGTCTCTTCGACTTTAAGGGTATCGTGGTTATATACCCTATAGGCCCTACTCGTGGTTGAGTATCCTAAGAAGATTCCGGTGGAGGTTTTGGATTTGAATTTCCCTAGGTGGTTCTTAGTGTTTAAGATATGTACCTTACATCCAAATACCCTAAAGTACTTGATGTTGGGCACTTTATTGTGATAAATCTCGTAGGAGGTCTTAAGGTGCCTCTTTACCATAAGGATCCTATTCTGGACATAGCAAGCCGTGCTAACGGCTTCTGCCCAAAACCTATCGGGTAGGTCGTATTCGTTCAACATGGTCCTAGCGGCTTCTTGTAGAGTTCGGTTTTTCCGCTCCACTAGGCCATTTTGTTGAGGGGTCCTAGGGCAAGAGAATTCATGGTGGTATCCGTTTAGGTTACAGAAGTCGGTGAACCTTTGATTTTCAAATTCACCACTATGATCGCTTCTAAGTCTTTTAACCTTAAGGTTTTTTTGATTCTCGATTAATTTGAATAGATTGATTAATTGATCTAGGGTATCATTTTTATGTTTGATGAACCTAACCCAGGTAAACCTGGAGTAGTCGTCAATTATGACTAAGCAATATTGACTTCTATTGAGTGACTTGGCTCCATGTGAATCGAATAGATCCATATGCAGGAGCTCAAGTACACTTGAGGTTCGTTCTTAGTTAGTTAACTTGTGTTGTGTCCTAGGTTGTTTTCCTTGTTGACAAGCATTACAGATTTTATTAACCAAATTGTTGAGGTTAGGTAAGCCTCTGACTAAGCCACTCTGACTCATCTTGTGGACGAGTCTTGGGTGCGAGTGACCGAGTCGTCGGTGCCACAACCATGATTCCTCTTCCTGTGTCACAAGACATTTGGCTGAGGATTTGATTAAGTTAATTGTATAAATGTTATTTGTCCTAGTTCCTTTGAGTATTGTTTTAGCTATTTTATTTGTTTTAATTACACATTCATTTTCTAAAAATACGACCTTATAGTTATTGTCACATAATTGGCTTACGCTAAGCAGGTTATATTCAAAATTCTCTACAAGTAATACATTTTTAATAACAAAATTCGAGTTAAGCTCGATATCACCTGATCCGATGATTTTGAGCTTGCCGTTATTCCCAAAGGCTACCGATCCTTGTCGTTTGAATCGAAACTTAGTGAATTTGAGTTGATCCCCGGTCATGTGTCGGGAGCAATCGCTGTCCAACATCCATTGATCCTACACACAAGGTGGTTGGATTGGATGTTAGATTTTTTTTAAAAAAAAAAAATTGGTTGTAAGTTGTTAAACCTAGGTCATCTCACCTGTGTCTATATGATCAAACATGTTATACTTATGTGTTTTTTTGTGAGATGACTTCCAATTAAGTTGATTAAGTGCATTTAGGTTCAAGTAATTTTATGTTAGATTTGGATTTGACCCTAGGCTTGTCAAGTTTACCTTTTCAAGATCATGGCTTCCAGGTCGTGGCGAGGCACAGGGGCCTTCTTTTATCGGATCATCGACCACTTCCTTAGACAAAGCCATTTTCAAGAAAATGATGACTTGACTCACCTAAGACTATTTCCTAGTCAAACTGGTTATTTTTTAAAAGAGGCTCCCCGAGGCTCAATCTTTTCAAAGGATTTTAGTTGGTTATGTACGTGTTCTAAGTGAGTTCACAAGTTTTAAAAAAAATTCTAAGCATGCAATTTCTAAGTTAAAGCACAAACATGTTTTGTACTGGCTCCCCCTAGACCGTTGAATCGGTTCGGTCTATCCACATAGTGGATTTGGTCCTTGGGAACCCAGTACGGGTTGGATCCTAGAGTTGAAATCAAAAAGTTCTTAGGGACCCATGCTTGGACATGTTTCCTATGTCGACTTACAATCGACATATACGACCTATTAGTCGTGTTTGAGTTAAACCCTAGTCCAGCCTTGTTGTACACGGCCCTTTGAGATCCAAGTAGGAGGTCAAGTCCTTTGGATCCCGAAGTGAACCTTTCCAACGTGTTCCTAAGATCTTCAACTTGACTTTTCAAGAGAGAGTTCTCAACTTCGAGCTTTTCAGCTCGAGTTGGGTCCTCTTCTCGAACTTGACTAGTCGAAGAGGTTAGGGAGACCTTGTGTTTGAGGACTTTGACCTCTCAAGGCGGTCTCGACCTTGGACTTGGACTTGACTAATTTCCTAGACAAAAAACTAACCGTATTATGTAAAGTATTAAATAAAGTTCGACTCACTTTAAGGGTATCTTTTGAACCGGATGCGTATCCGTGGCTTGACTTGAAGGTAGCTTCGTAGTCCGAGTCATCCTCAGGTTCTGACTCAAGTTCAGGTTCGGTCTCGTGTATACGACTCAATCGATTTCGCCATGAAGACGTGGTCTTCGTCTTCTTCGGATGACACTTCTTCCCATGTCGCGTTGAGGGCCTTCTTGTGCTTAGGTGCTTGGTGGTTGAGCTTGGGGCACTCGGACTTGATATGTCCAAACCTGTTACACTCATAACACCTAATATTAGAACTTTTAGGCTTACCTTGGTTGGGTCGAGTCGTGGTTCGCTTTCGTCCCTTGGCTATCCTTCGAGCTAGGTTCATTAGTTCGGCAGTCAACTCCGGGTCAACTTCTTCTTCGGACTCGTCTTCCTTCTCGGTTGGTGGTGGCTTGCTTGCGATTTTCTTCTTCTTTGAACCTGCAAACAAGGCTATACCCCTCTCAGGTTCCGAGTTGGACTGCTCATGTAATTCGAAATATGAGAATAATTCATCTATTCTAACTTTAGAAAGGTCCTTGGAGACCTTGTAGGCGTCGACCATGGATGCCCACAAGGTAGTCCTCGGAAAAGAGTTTAGAACATACCTTATAAGGTTGCGGTTTTCGACCTTTTGCCCGATTGCTTGTAGGTTGTTGACGATGTCCTAGACTCGGGCGTGAAGTTGCGTTGCGGACTCGTGTTCCTGCATTTTTAGATTATATAATTTATTGAATAAAAGGTCGCGCTTACATACCTTGGCTTCATCGGAACCTTAGTGTAGCTCCACTAGTTTTGTCAAAAGGTCCTAAGCGCTTATGAAGGGGCCGACGCGATTTAACTCCTCCTTGGACAAGCCGCATTGGAGGATTTGTGTTGCCTTGGCATCGGCTTCGACTTGTCGTTTTGTTGCAACGGTCCATTGATCATAATCCAAGGAGTCACCCACTTCATTAGTCGGAAGTGTGAAACCCATTTGGATTATGATCCACATCTCGATTTGGGTTTTGAGAAAGCATTCCATCCGACCTTTCCAGTAGCGGAAATCATCTCCGTTGTAAAACGGAGGTCGGACGGTGCTAAAACCCTCGAGATGGGCCATTAGAACAAAAAACAAGGAGACTAAAAAGAAGACCTAGCAACGACAAAAACACACGAAAGTACCAAGACTTGCGTCTTGGATTAGTAGTGTGGGAAATAAAAAGAAACAAACGAAAAATAGAAAGTTAAGCAAAGAAATAAGAAACTAAATAAAAAGTAAGTACTCACAACCTTCGATGTCCCCGAAAGGCTACTAAACGTCGATTTTTGAGGATGAAAACAACTTGTTACGGGGGTAAACCCCTATAAGAAGTGTAGATCTCTGCGAGGGCTTCGATTTGGTAGGTAGACCGTGTCGTGGGTCAACTTGTACGAAAAGTTATGCCCGTTTGACCGTCGGCTACTCCAAAAGCGAATACTTGCAAAACAAAACCAAACGAAGAGTACCAAGACTTCGTCTTGGATTAGTAGTGCGGGAGAAAAATTTAAACGAACGAAAAACAAATCTGTAAAAAAAATGTTAGATTGGTGGTTTCACCAAATCTAAGCGCTCCCGGCTCTGATACCAATTGTTGGATCGATGTGGTTCGCTAGAGGGGGGGGTGAATAGCGAAAAACCTTTTCCTTTTCTTTTCGTTCGTTAAAACTCGAGAGATAATTAATTGCAGCGGAAATGTAAAGTAAAAGGAGACAATAAAGTTTTATTTGGTTCGTAGCCTTCGGCTACTACTCCAAGGCCCTAGTGGTCCTTGACCACGTACGGAGGGCAAAAGCACTAAAGGAACTCCTCCTCGTTGGAGGTAGGAGTTAATCGATACAAGAAGGAAAAAGCTTGAGGTAGAGGGACACTCCCCCTCTCCTCGTATACGATAAAAGCTCCAAAAAGAAATGAACTTAAATAAAAAATAAAACCGACGTTACAATAAGAGAGAATTTAAGACCTAGACGTCGGAGAGAAAGCACTTTGTGGTCGAAAAGTTGTAGCTTGGCGGAGGCTTTTGGAAGCTTTAGAATGATGAAGAAAACCCTAGGTTTGGCCCTCCTTTTATAGCCTTTGAGCCCCTTTTCGAGAGGAACCCTAGCCAATCACAATTGAGCACCAATCTCCTTGAAATGGGGTGATAAGCCTTGACTCCTCGAATCTGATCATTGACCATCAGTCGACTGATGGCCATCATCAGTCGATGGCAAGATCGATCGATTCGACCTCCGTGATCGGCGATCGATTGGCAACGATCAAGTCCTCCAAGTGGCGATCGATGCTCATCGCAAGGCAAAGTTAGCTTAAAGAAAACATTATTTCAATGGCCTTCGACCGTCCGATCTCGACCTAGACCATCGATGGGATGTCTTTGGTCGGATCTACGCTTAAGACCATCCCCGTAAGGAGGATACGACCTCACTTACGCTCGCACACACGAGCTTACCTCGATACTTACCATGTCACTTTTGCTTCCGGCCTTCCACTCGATTCCTTCGGCTCCCTCCGAAGTCACTCGAGTGTTGCCCGACCACCGCGGCTTTCTCCGAGTGTCGCTAGCCTTCAGCTCCAGCTATAGCAATCTTCTGCACACTCGATTCAGCTCGTGAGATAACAACATGAGCTTAACTTTGTATCATTTGCTAAAATCAAAACTCAGGTTTGACTTAGGTGCCTACTGCACCAACAGCTACCACTGTCGGAGCTCCAAATGTCGTCCAAACGACGCTCCGACGAGAAGGAAACAAGCTGTCCAGAAAATTGGACAGCTTTGGTGGCGGAATAGGGCCGGCCAAAAAGGGAAGGTTGAAGCTCACCTTATTGCTGAACCCAAAGGAGATCACTGGAGCTTCTCCGGCAGCAGCTCGACGCTGGCAAGAGAGAAGGTCAGCACCTTCTGGACGTCGGCAAGGGAGCTAGGTGGTGGGCGGTGGCAAAGGGGGTTGTTGGCGCCGACTTCACCAAAAAGAGGAGGGGGCGGCAACTTTAGGTTAAGGGAATTTGGATTAGGGTTTAACAAAACCCTTAAGCCATATTTTATAGAGAACAAATTCTCTTAATGGTTATCGGATCATAACCAAAGGCCCGTTAACCCGCTCCATTAATTTAAGTTAAAATAAACCAAACCATGATGGTTTATTTTAAGTCAAAACGAACCGAACCAACTTTGGTTCATTCGTTTAAAACAAACCAAACCCTTAAGTTTATTCTCCTCCATTGGATTAGAACCAAACCAATTTGGTTCATCCATCATGTCTTCATAAGACACATCCCATCCACGCTTCCATTGCGACTGAAACGATTTCATGCTCGCTCCATGTTTGGTCCAACCAAACCTAGTTTCTCTCGGTCTGAGAATTTCATTCTCAAGCTCGTTTTAAATCCTTCGGATTACGCTCGTTGTGTGTGTGACCAAATAGGTTCTCGGTTTATGTTGGCCATCTATAATTAACCATTAATTATAGAACGATCATGAGTGACACCTAGTAGTACATCATAATCCCCAATTAACCGAAAAGATCAACGGTTGATCCAGAACTATTTCTGAAACCCTTCAGCAGCTCGAATGAATCGTGCCCCATTCCCTTCACTCATCTTATACCCACTTGGTTCAGGACATGATCTATAGTGTCAGTCCCCACTAGGCTGACTACGTCACACCTAGCCCAAGTATCACTTCCTCGTCCTACGGATTCTAGTTACTGCACATGTATCGAAGAGTACCTTACTCTAAACATGTAATGCTTTAGCCAAAGACTTTAGTAACAATCCGACGAGAGGCCATGGGTATACATCTCCTCGCAAGGAGTGGTGAATCCTTTATAGGCTATTCAAACACCTTCGATCACTTCGAATTATACCCAATCATCCTGGGTCCACATCTCCTCAGAGATGCTTGCTTAAGATGTTAAAGCATAAGTCCTCATGATCAGGATGACTTGAATACCGCAAGTCAAAGGAACATCGCACTTAAGCTACAGTAAGAACTTCATTGACATATCTATATATGCAGAGAACCATATGAAGTCTTACGGCTGGTCACTCCAATGAACTAGTTACCATAACTAGCATCCACGATTAACTCCGGACATCACAATGTCTCCAGCCAGTGAGAATCAGCTGCTTGGATACACCAAGGAGTATACCTCGTGCTAGTCTTGATAGAATCAATGGTGTCCAAACCCATCAATTCATCGACTAGGGATAATTCCGATACATCACAATTACACATGTAGAGATACTCACTAGTTGTGATCCAATCACAAATTCTCTCATGATGTTAATCGTATCGTGGACATTCAGTAAATGAGTTTAAGATATAATCAAATACATGAAAACATGTATACTCAAATAGTGAATCTTCATTTATCATATAAATGGTTCAAACATAAGGCGATTGCCTTAGGACATCTCTCATATATCACTAACAAACTCCCACTTGGCCTAATATCAATCGCTACGGTATCCTATACCATAGGCTCTAACATGACCCTCAAACTTACTTTGAGGTAATGCCTTAGTCAAAGGATCCGCTAAGTTCCTTTTATTGGAGATTTTCTCGATTTGTATTTCCTTCCTACTAATGATCTCTCTGATTAGATGATAGCGGCGAAGCACATGTTTGGATCATTGATGAGACCACATCAAATTCAGAGATGAACTTCTTGATCCAAACCGCTTCCTTTGCTGCTTCCAAAGCTGCAATGTATTCTGCCTTAGTGGTAGAATCTGCTATAGTGTCAAGCTTGGAACCTTTCCAACTTATTGCGCCTCCATTCCAGGTGAATACATACCCAGACTGAGACACGGAATCATCCTTGTCTGTCTGGAGCTGGCATTCGTATACCCACGTATCACCATGTACCCTTCTCCATATATTAGGAACACATCCTTAGTTCTTCTTAAGTACTTAAGGTTCGTCTTAACAGCCACCCAATGATCCATTCTTGGATCAGACTGGTATCTACTCGTGGCACTCAGAGCATACGATACATCGGGCCTCATACATAACATAGCATACATGATAGATCCTATTGCGGATGCATAGGAAATCTTACTCATGCAAATCCTCTTGTCTTCTGTGCGCGGACACATAGACTTCGAAAGGTGTATCCCATGCCTGATGGGTAGGAAACCTTTCTTGGATTTCGACATGCTAAACCTCTTTAGCACTCGGTCTATATATGTAGACTACAAAAAACCAAGCAACCGTTTCGATCTATCTCTATAGATCTTAATCCCGAGGATGTAGGTTGCTTCTTCCAGGTCTTTCATGGAGAATGTCTTGGATAACCAAATCTTAACTGACTGTAAGACTGAAACATCGTCTCCTATAAGTAATATGTCATCGACATACAATACTAGGAACACGACTGCACTCCCACTAACCTTCTTGTACACACAAAGTTCGTCTGGATTTTGTGAGAAATCAAACTTTTTGATTGTCTCATCAAAACGGATATTCCA
This sequence comes from Wurfbainia villosa, assembly GCA_025175895.1. Lineage (NCBI taxonomy): Eukaryota > Viridiplantae > Streptophyta > Magnoliopsida > Zingiberales > Zingiberaceae > Wurfbainia > Wurfbainia villosa. Next base: position 52,617,605 of record CM046004.1, read on the forward strand.
GCTCCTGGATGCTTGCTTCAATCCATATATGGACCGTCGCAATTTGCATACCTTAGTTTTATCAACCGATGTGAAACCCTCAGGTTGTATCATATACACATCCTCGAGCAGGTTTCCATTAAGGAAAGTTGTTTTCACATCCATCTGTCATATCTCATAATCATAATGAGCCGCTATGGCCAGGAGCATCCGAATGGATTTAAGCATAGCTACAAGCGAATAGGTTTCTTTATAATCAACACCTTGTTTTTGATGATATCGTTTCGCCATTAATCTAGCCTTATAAGTAATTACATTACCATCCATGTCAGTTTTCTTCTTGAAAACCCACTTGCACCCTATAGGCTTGATGCCTTCAGGTGGGTCAACCAAGTTCCAAACTTGGTTTTCATACATGGAATCCATTTCCGACTTCATGGCATCAAGCCACTTATCCCTTTCTAAACTTGTCAGCACTTCTTCATAACTGGTAGGCTCCTCATCATCAATGAGTAACACGTCGTTCGATTCACTTACGATAAATCCATATCTCTCAGGAATGTTGCGTGATCTACCAGATCTACGAAGATGTGGTGTTACAATAGGTCCAACCGATTTCTCATCACTATGAGTTATCGGCTGTTGTGCTTCACCAGGTATCTCATCAATGTCTATTTGAGTTTCTCGAGCCTCCTCAAGCTCAACGACACTCCCACTGTTTTCTTGCAAGAGAAACTCTTTCTCTAGAAACATAGCATGCCTTGAAACAAACACCTTTTGTTCCATAGGATGATAGAATTGGTAACCCCTTGTTTCCTTAGGGTATCCAATAAATAGACATTTATCAGACTTAGCCTCCAATTTGTCTGATACAGTCCGCTTCACATAAGCAGGACAACCCCATATCTTCAAATAAGATACATGAGGTTTCTTACTATTCCATATCTCATATGGAGTAGTAGAGACTACCTTAGTTGGCATTTTGTTTAACAAGTAAACAGCTGTCTGAAGTGCATAGCCCTAAAAGGACTTGGGAAGATTCGCATGATTCATCATTGACCTGACCATGTCCAACAAGGTCCGGTTACGCCTCTCAGATACACCATTATGTTGTGGTGTATATGGCGGAGTCCATTGGGACAATATACCATTGTCTCTTAGATAATCAAGAAACTCTTGACTTAAGTATTCACCACCTCGATCCGATTGAAGTATTTTAATACTCTTGTCATGTTGTTTCTCTACTTCATTTCTGAATTCTTTGAACCTTTCAAAGGCTTCAGACTTGTGTTTCATCAAGAACACATACCCAAACCGTGAGTGATCATCGGTGAAGGTAATGAAGTAGCTATAGCCTCCTAAAGCTTGAGTTGACATAGGTCCACATACATCAGTATGTATTAGACCGAGCAACTCTCCCACTCGTTCATCTTTTCCTGTAAAAGGTAACTTAGTCATCTTGCCTTTTAAGCATGATTCGCATGTATCGTATGAATCCAATTCAAACGATTTCAGAATTCCATATCGGTGTAATTCGGACATGCGTATCTTGCTTGCATGGCCAAGACGACAATGTCACATGTAGGAGTCTAATTGATTATCCTTTCGAGCACGCTTGTTGCTCGCTTCAATATTGAAAACGTCACTGGATACGTCCAACGTATAAACACCATTGCTTAAAATTCCAGTCCCATAAAGAACTCCATTCAAAGTTATGTAACAATAATTGTTACTAAAAGTCAAATGGTACCCATTTCTATTTAAACAAGAAATAGAAATGATGATCTTTATCAATGAAGTAACATAAAAGCAATTGTCCAGTTCTAAGACAAGTCTTGTAGGGAGTTTCAACAAATACATTCCGATGGCGAGTGCAGCAACCTTTGCTCCATTCCCAACACGTAAATTTGACTCTCCCTTGACGAGTCTTCTTCTATTCCTTAGCCCATATATGTCATTACATATATGTGAGCCACACCCAGTATCCAATACCCAAGTGTTTGAGGAAATAGAATGACAAGTAATAACGAAGATATCTGAAGAAGATGGGGCATCCGATACCTTATTCTTCTTCACGAACTCAAGATAAATCTTGCAATTTCTTCGCCAATGGCCCTCCTTGCCATAATGATGGCAAGTGCCCTTTTGAGCTGGTTTTGCCTTTTTAGCCTTTTTCTTCTTCCCCTTCTATTGTTCCTTTGACTCCCTCTTAGAACCTTTCTTCGAGGAATCAACTAACAACATCATCCCCTGCTCATGCTTCTCAGAAGGCTCCACAGTCTTCAGCATGTTGAGCAGTACCACAGATGAACCTTCTTGCATCTCAGAGGTGAAGAGGAGCTTGGAGACTTCGAACCTTTCGAATCTCACTTGCTTATCAAACAACTCATAAAGATGAAGGACTACGATATGAGCATCCATATGCTCATGCTGCTTTCGTAGCTTGGGTTCCATCATGGCTAGCATGATGCAACTCATTTGTTCAAAATCACTCACATGTTTCTGATAGGCCAACAATTGGTCCAGAGTTGCATTGTCACTAGGACGGGCGGGAAGAGGCGATTCGAGGACATTTGCAAGCTTTTCAACCTTGAGAACAATTCTCAAGTTTCTAAGCCAGTCTAAGAAGTTCGGCCCAGTCAATTTATTTGAATCTAAAATGGTACACAAATTCAAAGACATCATGATCAATAAATTAACTTAGAAATACAAAATGAGTATATATGAGAAAGATGATTTAAAATGCATCAATATACATTCATAAATCTCATTCATTTTTCGAATTTCAAAAACCCCAAAATCACTTCGGGAGATCATAGGTCCATCTCCGAATGGGCTGATATCCATCATAGATATGAACAACCTTGGAGAGAGTCCAACAAGCCATTCATAACTACGATGGTAGGTATCAACTATACCGATTGCATATCACGTATATGCAACTATCACAATGTGCTATCAACTAATTGAATGTTCACACATACATCGGGTTGTTAACACATTAACAAGTATGCATCATATGCATAGCACCCAACTTCACCTCCCTTTACATTGACCTTGGAGAGAGTCCAACAAGCCGATGCTCCAGGTTAAAGCTAACCCATTAATCGAGAAATAGTTTTAATATGGTTAGAGCGCATTCACCCAATTAGCCCAGCTTGGAGAGAGTCCAACAACCAAAGCTAACGATTGACCTCTGACTCTTACCATATTAGTATTAAACTATTCCATGGTTTGAACATGTTCGGATTCGAGCCGGGCTTGGAGAGAATCCAACAACCCGAACAAGAAACGGAACTCTGGTTCTAACCATATTAATGGAAGGTGTAGGCCTTAATATTTAGTTAAGGTTTTTATGTCTCATCCTCTTTGCATGCAAATAACTATTATCTACATGGCATGGCATACATGGCATACATGGCATACATCTACATGTCACGACATGCATGGCATAATGATATGCATCTAATGCAATTACATGGCATACAATTATGTCATGTACAATATTTCCTTATATATCATAACTATTTATGGAAATAAAATATGTTTAAGATTTGATTCCCCAAATCAAATCATGATTAAATTAGGAAACAAATTTCCAAATCTAATCACATATTTTATTTGTGGAAATAGTTGATTAAGGAAAGTCAATTTAGGAAACCAATTTCCTAAATCATCAAAACTACTTATGGAAATAAAATATTTTTAAGATTTGATTTCCCAAATCAAATCATGATTAAATTAGGAAACAAATTTCCAAAATATAATCAAATATTTTATTTATGGAAAATATCAATTTCCATAAATACTTCCAACTTTCCAAAAGTGGAAGATTTCCATAAATACTTCTAGACTTTCAAAAATTGAAAAATTTCCATAAATACTTCTAACTTTCCAAAAGTAGAAAATTTCCAGAAATATCATTATGACTATCGCAAAACAATTTTACGATTATGTCGAAACACAACCTGGGCTCTAATACCACTGTTGGGTTTCTGGCACCGCGGCGAGTGTGTGTTCGAACATGTTTCGTAAACATGTGCACAACGGAAGGAATTAAATAATAAATCTAATTTATTACAACACACACATCACACGCATGCATAGTACAACATGTGTAGACATAACCATAAATTCAAATTTTGCAATAAAAGGAAACTTAAACTACGTATACCTGACGTATCACGTGTAGCGGAAAAGGCATCAACCGGAACGATCCTTGCTAGAATCGTCTCTATCCATATCCACGCCGAGTATCTTCGGGATGACTTCACTAAGTCACGAGCCTCAACTTCATATGGGTTACTAGCCTCGTGTTGAAGACGACATGATCGAGAGAAGATCACGATCCGAATCAAAATTCGGATCCAAAACAAGTCCTCAAAAACTCGCTTCTCCGGAAAGGTATTCGTCAACCGTTTGACGAATCCTTCATCCTTCACCTATGAGGATTACCGGAGATCGAATTCCCGGCAAGGCTACCGCTGTCGGAGCTCCAAACATCGTCCAAACGATGCTCCGATGAGAAGGAAACAAGCTGTCCAGAAAACTAGACAGCTTTGGTGGAGGAATAGGGCCAGCCAAAAAGGGAAGGTTGAAGCTCACCTTATTGCCGAACCCAAAGGAGATCACCCGAGCTTCTCCGGCAGCAGCTCGACGCCGGCAAGAGGGAAGGTCAGCACCTTCTGGACGACGGCAAGGGAGCTAGGTGGTGGGCGGCGGCAAAGGGGGTTGTTGGCGCAAACTTCACCAAGGAGAGGATGGGGCAGCAACTTTAGGTTAAGGGAATTTGGATTATGGTTTAACAAAACCCTTAAGCCCTATTTTATAGAGAACAAATTCTCTTAATGGTTATCGGATCATAACCAAAGGCCCATTTAACCTCTCCATTAATTTAAGTTAAAATAAACCAAACCATGATGGTTTATTTTAAGTCAAAATGAATCGAACCAACTTTGGTTCATTCATTTAAAACAAACCAAACCCTTTGGTTTATTCTCCTCCATTGGATTAGAACCAAACCAATTTGGTTCATCCATCATGTCTTCATAAGACACGGCCCATCCACGCTTCCATTGCGATTGAAACGATTTCATGCTCGCTCCATGTTTGGTCCAACCAAACCTAGTTTCTCTCGGTCTGAGAATCTCATTCTCAAGCTCATTTTAAATACTTCGGATTACGCTCGTTGTGCGTGTGACCAAATAGGTTCTCGGTTTATGTTGGTCATCTATAATTAACCATTAATTATAGAACGATCATGAGTGGCACCTAGTAGTACATCATGATCCCCAATTAATCGAAAAGATCAACGGTTGATCTAGAACTATTTCTGAAACCCTTTAGCAGCTCGAATGAATCGTGCCTCATTCCCTTCACTCATCTTATACCCACTTGGTTCAGGACATGGTCTATAGTGTCAGTCCCCACTAGGCTGACTACGTCACACCTAGCCCAAATATCATTTCCTCGTCCTACGGATTCTAGTTACTGCACATGTATCGAAGAGTACCTTACTCTAAACATGTAATGCTTTGGCCAAAGACTTTAGTAACAATCCGACGAGAGGCCATGGGTATACGTCTCCTCACAAAGAGTGGTGAATCCTTTATAGGCTATTCAAACATCTTCGATCACTTCGACTTATACCCAATCATCCCAGGTCCACATCTCCTCAGAGATGCTTGCTTAAGATGTTAAAGCATAAGTCCTCATGATCAGGATGACTTGAATACCGCAAGTCAAAGGAACATCGCACTTAAGCTACAGTAAGAACTTCATTGATATATCTATATATGCAGAGAACCATATGAAGTCTTACGGCTGGTCACTCCAATGAACTAGTTACCATAACTAGCATCCACGATTAACTCCGGACATCACAATGTCTCCAACCAGTGAGAATCAGCTGCTTGGATACACCAAGGAGTATACCTCGTGCTAGTCTCGACAGAATCAATGGTATCCAAACCCATCAATTCATCGACTAGGGATAATTCTGATACATCACAATTACACATGTAGAGATACTCACTAGTTGTGATCCAATCACAAATTCTCTCATGCTGTGAATCGTATCGTGGGCATTCAGTAAATGAGTTTAAGATCTAATCAAATACATGAAAATATGTATACTCAAATAGTAAATCTTCTTTTATCATATAAATGGTTCAAACATAAGACGATTGCCTTAGGACATCTCTCATATATCACTAACAGAAAGCATATGTTTAATTCATAGACATATTGCCCAAAGATTATGGTTGGATATTTCAAATGATTTCAAATCAATTTTATATTTAATAACCTGTGAGTTCATGTTTTGAAAATCTTCAAGGCAAAACTAGGCTTTAAAGTTGATACAAACTTTAGACTTTTTACAACTTTTGAGTTTTTGCCTAACTTTCAAAAATAAAATGAATTTTCATGAAAAATTATTTTTCACTAATAAAGGAACTCACTAGAAATATCTACTCAAAATTTCAAGATTTTTTTAATTTTCTAGAATTTTTAATGCATTTCTGAAATTGGAGTTCAAAAATCAGAAAATCTGAAAACTGAGTGTCAATCGACTGATCCTCTGATTCAGTCGACTGATGTACTGTACATGAGCATAGTAACCTATTTTATCAGGTTTTGAGTGGTTTTTGGGTATTTTCTTCCATTAGAGTTGATGTCATACGTATATAACATTTGCATAATGTTTTTGATGGTATCAAAGGAGGAGAATTGATAGGTTTAAGTTAATCATGCTAAAGGGGAAAATTTAGCATGTCTTAAGGGGGAGTTGTATGTTTAAGGGGAGTTTCTATACTCATATTATTTACATGCTTTTTTACCTTATGTTTTTATTGTATTTATTTTACCTAACTTAAACGGATTGCCACACATCAAGAAGGGGGAGATTGTTAGGGAAATAAACCCATGTGATATGGTTTTGATGTGTGTTGCAAAGGGTTTAAGTTAGGATTGATATGGATTTGATATGTTCGTTGAAGTCATGCAGGACTTAGTAATTTGCACATTGAGCATTTGCAAGTTTCACCTCTCATGACTCGGTCTTTGAGTCGGTGAAAGATGCATTGCGGAAGTCGTGCGCTTGGTGCATCCGAGGGACCGCCGGACGAGGAGCATTGGAGTGAAGCCGGAGGAAGTAGACTTCATAGCGAGACGCGAAGGATGGTGCTGGGAAGCCGTGTGCTTGGCACATCCGAGGGTTGTGGTCGGACGAAGTCAACTTCAAAGGCGAGGGATTCCAAGGGAATGAGAGTGAGCGATTGTAACTCGGGACGGGGTAGCACTTAGGTGAAACTTGGCCGATGGCTAAGTGTAGGATGGGATTTCTCGACATCAATCGACTGCCATGTCATGGCAGTCGGGCTTAGACTCATGTCGACGGAGCTCGGCGGTGTTAGTCGGGTTTGTGTTCCAACGATTACCAAGGGTGATCGCTGAAACCATCTGTCATCATTGATGGTAGCAGTCGATTGATCGCGAGGGTTTCAGGCACATAACGATTGTTAGTCGACTGCTCGCTCACGGGACTCGACTGTTAGCTACATCAGTCGACTGATAGGAAGATCAGTCGACTGATGTGGGAGTCGTTGGATAAAATCCAACATGGAAGAAGTCATTATAGGGCAATGGCTAAAGGGGCAGTCGACTGATCGAGGCATCAGTCGACTGCCAGGCGCCCAACGGGAAGAAAGGCTTCTTCTCTATAAAAAGAAGCCATGAATCAACTTGGGAGCCTAATGCTTTAACTCCAATCAACACCCAAGTGACCAAAATGCTTCCCTACTCTTCTTACTTGCTTTTATCTAAATTCTATTGTAAGAAGAGTGATCTTGTAAGAAAAGGTTACATCCACCTTGCTTGGTGCCAAGGAGAGAATAGTGAAAGTTTAGGAGTGATTCTCCTTGAACGAATTGGTCCGTGGATTAGCGGCAAGGCCGTGAACCACATTACGACTTCGTGTTAACGTTTGTATTCTTTGTTATTCTTAATTGTCTTTAGTTTTTGTTATTCTGCTATACTAACGGTTTTGTAGATGAGTAATCAACAAGCGATTTCAACCATACGCGAAACAGGGATATTCACCCCCCCCTCTAGCCGGCCACCTACGCTCCAATAAACCCTCCCACTACGATGAGGTATCACCTATGTATCCTCTGTGACACACGGTTCGGTCACTTGTGGTATGTCCTCTTGTACCGTTGGTACTGAAGTAGTGACTTCCCCTCTTAATTCCTCCAGAACAATCTTGCTCATGGGCTTGTGGTTCATCACATAGTCTTCCTCTAAAAATCTGGCATTTGTGCTAACGATCACCCTCTGATCTATAGGACTATAGAACAAAACACCTTTCATTTCTCTAGGATAGCCTACGAACAAGCGCACTTTTGTACTAGGTTCCAACTTACCAGCATCTCCCTTTAGCACATATGTTGGACTACCCCAAATTCGAATATGTCTCAGACTATGCTTTCGCCCGATCCACAATTCTATGGGAGTAGAAGGTATTGATTTAGATGGTACCAAGTTCATAATATACACTGTCATTTCTAGAGCATACCCCCAGAACGAATCTGGTAACTCAGAATAACTCATCATCAATCTAACCATCTTTATAAGAGTCTTATTCCTTCGCTCCGCCACACCATTCTGCTGGGGTGTACCAGGTGCAGATAGTTGGGATTGAATCTCAGCCTCTGATAAGTAACTCCTAAACTCTCCCAAGAGATACTCACCACCACGATCACATCGTAGTGTCTTGATACTTTTACCTTGACGTTTCTCCACATCAGCCTTGAATTCTTTGAAACTGTCAAAACATACAGACTTACAACGCATCAAGTAAATGTATCCATATCTTGAATAATCGTCTATAAAATAGATGAAATATTCAAAATCACCTCTAGCCTGGATAGACATAGGACCACACAAATCAGAATGAACCAATTCCAACACATCTTTGGCTCTATACCCCTTGGCCTTAAAATGCATCTTTGTCATTTTACCTTCCAAGCAAGATTCGTAGGTTGGGAAATCTTCCACCACTAATGAACCCAAAGGTCCATCAACTATCAACCTTTAAATTCTACTCAGGTTAATATGACCTAACCTTAGATGTCAAAGATACGTTTGGTTCATTTTTGAAGGTTCTTTTCTCTTATTAGATTTAGAAGATGAGTTATTTATTTCTATTTGCATCGTGGGAGTCTTTGGTTCAAGAGTGTATAAATTTCCTACCAATGCACCAGAACAGATAATCTCCCTATTCCTTTTTATAACAACTCTGTCATTAAAAGAAATAGAATACCCATCAATAAACAATTTAGAAACTGAAATCAAATTCTTTCTAAATGAAGGTACATAAAGGCAATTTCTCAGAACCAAAGTTTTATTCCTATCAAAAGATAAATAAACATCTCCCACTGCAATAGATGTCACCTTCGTAGCATTGCCCATGTAGACGGTAATCTCTCCCTCAGCTAGTCGTCTGGTTTCCTGGAACCCCTACAAAGAATTGCAAACATGATCAGTGACTCCCGTATCTACTCACAATGTACCGATAGATAACACCGCTAAACATGTTTCAATGACTAAACTAAAAGATATACCTTTGTTCTGCTTGCAGTTGGGACAGTCCGCCTTCCGATGTCCAGTCTGCTTGCAAGTGAAGCACTTGCCTTTCGTCTTTTTCACTCATGCCTAAGATCATGCCCCCATCTTTGCTACACCTTGTTTCTTCTTCTTCTTGCCTTTCGGCTTAGAAGTAGAAACCTTTTGAGCAACCATAGCCTGAGCACTCTAACGAAAAAGCCCCTCTACCGCTTGGAGTTCTATCAGAAGCTCCGCCAATGAATATAACCTCTTATTCATGTAGTAGTTCAGGCAAAACTTGTCACGCCCCGGGGGCATCTTCGTCATCCAAATGACGGAGGAGCCCCTTAGTGATAATTATTCCGATATACATCGCTGGAACCAAATCAGATAAAAACTTTGAAATAATATAGAAATATAAGTATTTTATTAACCGCATGCATGCACGACTAAAATATAAATCAATTAAAAGTAAATTAGTTTTATGACACCCAATCAAACTGCGACCAAAATCTAAAGTGCATAAACAAAATACAATAACATTGAAAACAATAAAACGACATCTCGACGATGCATTGGGACCAGCATGACAAGGAACTCTCTGAGCGACGCGAAGGTAAGCCAACTGGACACATCCTTGTTGGATTTTTTCGAGCCGCAAAAATCGCTTTTTGCATTGCGGAAACCTCGGAAGCCCCGGCCACGGATCCGTGCGAAGATGTATTAAAACTAAAACATGTATGTGCTTATATAAAACTCTAGATCTACCTTAGATCTATATGATAAGGACGTTACCCTCGATGCGACGCCCTTTGCAAATCCCGCTCGTCCAAAAGGTTCGTCGAAACTCAAGAGCGTCAAGTGCACACTCCTCTATTGGTATCCACACAAGCAAAAGGTGGAGAAAAGCAATCTTGAGTGTGCTAGCACTCCTTAGATGCTCGGCAAGATGAGGAAGGAGAGAGGGAGAGCTTGAGGGAAGTTGATCCAAGGAAGAAGATGAAGTTGTGTGTAACTCACCAAAAAGAATTCAACCATCAAAACTCCTAAAGTGGTCGGCCACTTCAAGGCTTGGGAGGTTACATGCATGCATGTAACTCCCATGGCTCTTGGTCTCCCTCATGAGGTGGCACCACATGATAAGTCAATGATGATGTGGAGCATCATCATTGTCCGGCCATGCCAAGTCATCATCATGACATGGCATTTGGTCAAGTCAAACTTGACCTTTCATCTTCCCTCTCAAGTCAAGTCAAACTTGACCTCTAATCTCCCATGGTTGATCAAATCTAACCACTTGACTCAAGTCAATTTAATTTAATGAATCTCTATTCATTAATTTAAATTGATTTGATGAATCAAATCTAAATTAGACTCATTCAACACTTGAATCAACTTGAGTCTAACTCAATTAGTCTAATTTAGATTACTCTTAATCCAATTTGGTTCATCCCATGAACCTAATCCTCATGGTTCATCATATGAACCTAATCTCCATCTAATTGCCCTTATGTGTGTGATCCTATAGGTTCTTGTAACGTTGGCAATGTCCCTAAACCGATTTAGGAACATAAGCAATGAGCGGTATCTAGCAACACATCATTGCTACCCAAGTTACAAGAATGTTGAGCTCCAACATCACCTTTGTGACTACTAATTGTGACTCTCACAATATGTGACAATGTCCCTCTATCCTTGACATCTAGATTGACCAATTGAGGCATAGACCATGTCATTCTCGGTACAATCTATATCTTGAACTCCAAGTAGACTCACTCTAATCAAATGAGCTCAATATCTCATATTGACTCATTTGGGCATGGCCATGCACTTCGTGGTCTCACTCTATCAAGAATATCGATGTCACCCCCATCATATAGGAGGGATAGATCTCGTCTACATCACTCACATCCCTCCGCATAATTTGTTACATACCCAGTAATCGCCTTTATAGTCCACCCATTTACGGGTGACGTTTGACGAAGCCAAAGTATGCAACTCCTTATGTAGGGAACCATGGTGACTTCAGGTCTAAGAACTAATAGTCATACTAATAGCCACATGAGAAAGTATATGACACTCATATAACGATCCATGATACTTTCTCATGGTGGGTCATTCAGTATACATTCTCCAATGCATACCCATGTGTCAACTTGATATCTCATATCCATGACTTGTGAGATCAAGTCATCGTGTTGACCTACATGCTAGTCTCTACGCATTAACATTGTCCCTGAATGTTAATACTCGACTAGGAATGATTAAGAATAGTGTTCTCAATATCATCTCATTATCGATTCAACCAATCGATTAATATAGATAAGAACCTACTACTCAAGGACATTATTATATTTAGTTATTTGGCACCAATACAAGTAAATATAATAACCATGCCTTTATAAATAGGAATATGATACAATAAAGTCCATACAATAATCATCACATGATTGACTCTAGGGCTTTCACTAACAATTGTCTACTAGCTAACCTGGAGGATAAAATAAGAGGGGGTGAGTACAACCACTCAGTGGGTGGATAGAAAATAGTGCATAATCATAATGGATATAATGGAAGTCAAAGAAAACAAACTAGAGTAACCCAAACCTCAGAGTACCAATTTCAGTCTGCAACTAACCTAATCAACAGTATAACAAATACACCTGCAACATATACAACCTACTGCAATCTACAAGCAATACATATCAAGATACCACGACAAAGCCTCGTGGCTCTTAAGGTAAAACAAAGACACTATCTGTGCGCAACCACATGCTACCACGAACAGGACTCGTGGGCAGATAAACAATAAAAGACTCCATGTCTGCGGGCAACGACATGCTACCATGACCTGGTCTCGTGGGCAGACAGAGTATATAGCTATCTAGCTATGGACTGTTGGTGCAATCGGCCCAGGTCACGATTGACCAGACTCGAGTTTGACTCGAGAGATGTTTTGATGTTTGACAAAGTAAGTTGACATTGATGTTTGACATTAATGTCTGTTGATGTTTTGGGGAGATTGTTTATACAATCAACCTAGGTTATGTTTAATTGGACTCGAGTTTGACTCGAGGGAGACTTTAATGGTTGACTAGGGTTGACCATGTGATTATGGAAAGTCCAAGTCATGGGTACTTGGCATGGAAAGTCCAAGTGGGACACTTGGCATTTGGGAAAGTCCAAGCATGGGTCTTGGCATGGAAAGTCCAACATGGGTTGGCAAGGGAAAGTCCAAGCTTGAGTCTTGGCATTTGAGAAGTCCAAGGTGTTTGATATTGGCGGTGTAAAGTCCAACCGGGAGTCTTGGCAGCATAAGTCCAATGTTTGGCAGCGTAAAGTCCAAGCAGAGTCTTAGCGGCATAATTCCAATGTACCTTGGCGGTGTAGACACCGTTAGCATGACATAGCCAATGGAAGCACCTGAAGGCTAGCGCGATGGATGAACAAGTCATGGATGACTTGGAGGGATCCGAGAGGCGTATGACTGATGGAGGTGGCTAGAAGGCTTAGGTCTAGGCTAAGGGTGGTCTAGCAAGTATGGGGGCATCATACTTGGGCTAAAACTTCATGTTTGAGGTGTGCCAGTCTACTGGTGCCATGTGGCAGTCGACTTGCATAGTCAACTAGGGTTTGACTGCGGGAATTACCCTAGCCGTCGACTGTCATAGATGGGCGATCGTCGGTGATTGAAGCAACCGATCGGATGCGGTGAGCGATCGGTGATGCTCGAATTTTGGGGCACAGAATGGAGTCTCACTCAATCGTTGGGACGAGCAGTCGAGTGATGCTTGAACAGTCGACTGATGCTCATGATCAGTCGACTGATGTCCTAGCCATTGGATTTTTCCAGTGTAGATTACACTGTTGTCTCACAACAACAGTGTGATCAGTCGACTGATGGTCCCGAGTAGTCGACTGATCGACATTTTCCAGCACAAGTTAAAGCTATAAAAGGAGCTCGTGATGGAGAAAAATGCATCCAGTTCTTGAGGGCTATTGGGGTGATTTGTTGCTGCAAATTAGGTCACCAAGTGCAAGCAAACAACCAAGCATTTAAGCAATCAAAAACAAGTGTTGTAAAGTTCTTTCTTTACTTGTCTTTCATATTTGCATTGTATATTGCTTGTATTTCATTCTTGCTGTTGTAAGATCGTTTGTACAAGGTTTCTCCCCCTCCGACTTGTGTCGAGAAGGAGTTATTGTGATTAGTAGTGCGTGTTTGCATTGCTAGGGCTTTTAGAGCCCGATCCGTGGAGTAGGAACCGTGCAGTTCTGAACCACGTTACATACTTGTGTTCTTGTCATGTTTGTCATATTTCGTTATTGTATTACTTATATTTTCGTTGCGCTAACGAAATTGTAGAGACAAACGCAACGAATTCCATTATCGAACGAGCGCGACGCTATTCACCCCCCCCCCCCTCTAGCGGCTTCAAATCTCCTACAATTGGTATCAGAGTCAGGTTCTCTTCTACGAATTAACCGTCGGGAGCTCAAGAAGCTAGAGGGAAGATAGAATTCCAAGACAAGCTTGGATGGGACATCAACACTCCACCGCCATATGATCGAGAAGACTTTTCGGCATGGAGAACAAGAATGGAGACATTCTTGATGATGGATATAGAGGATTGGTTCATCCTCGTAGAAGGCTTTGAACCTCCTCGGGATAAGAATGGAAATGTCTTGAAATTGAAGAAGTGGACACAAGAGCAACGTCTCAAGTTCAAGACCGAAGTCAAGGTAACAAAGCTTTTAGAAGATTTGATACCTAATGACATTTTGTCTAGTTTAGGTGAATTTCAAGATGCCAAGGAGCTATGGGACAAATTGGCAAAGTTCCATGAGAAGCCTCACTTGGTACAAGTAGAAGAAGAAGAATCTTCATCGACTCAAGAAGAGGAAGAAGCCGAGGAAGAATCATCGTCATCTTCACAAGCAAGTGAGGACTCGGAAGTTGAGAAGGAATCAACTTCCGGATTGGTGGAAGAAGAAGAGACCTCCACCTCTAGGATTGAGGGGGAGGAGATTAGAGCATCTACACCGGAGCAATCTCAAGAAGAATTATCTACATCCGGTAGAGAAAAAGAGCAAGCTCAAGAGAACCTCACCACCACCATAGGTAACTCAAGCATGCCAATTAATAACAAAATTCATATAATATGCTTTGAGTGTAGGGAATCCGGACACTACAAGAGTAAGTGTCCAAAAAGGGTTAAGAAAGCTCCTCCGACACCAAAAGTCAATGAAAAAGTCAAGAATGTCGGCGTCCCCACCGAGAAGAGCAAGGAGCACGTGGTGTGCTTCAAATGCCGACAACCGGGACACTATAGGAGTCAATGTCCTAGAAGAAAGGAGGGAGCTTCACAAGTAGGGGGAGTCTCTAAGACTAACCCTAAGGTATATTTTCATAATGCTCATTCTTTAAATTCTAAGCAAAAGCATGCTAGGATTAATTCAAATAATTTTGCTATTACTCATGAATCAAAGCATGCTAGAAATAATAATTATGGTTGTCTAGAAGCTAAACATGTTGGTTTTAGGACTAAGGAGAAATCTAGAAATGATAACTCTAGGTCTATTTCAAAGAAGGAGAAATTTGGGACTAATGTCCCTAGAAATGTCCTTCCTAAGAAAACAATTAAGAAAATCGAAAACCATTTAGTCATCAATCCCAATAAGGGTAGACATATGCCTAAAGTGAATGGTAATGCCCAAAAACCTAATCAAAAATCATTTGGGCAATTAGAGTTAGAAAATCAAGCCTTGAGGTCAAGGCTTGCGAAATTGGAAAAGACTCTTGCAAATATGTAAAATCAATTTAAAGGGTCAAAGTGTCAAACTCTAGGATCTAGAAGTCAACAAAAAGGGTGTAAGAGGCAAGAATCATCTAGGAGAAAAGGTTTGGGTGACAAACCTATGTCTAAGAAAGTAATGCCTACTTATCACAATGTTCCATTTGATTATGGAACTAAACCTAGATCTAAGAAAACCAAGGTCTCTAGGGAAATTATTCCTAAGGTCAACCATAGTGTGTGCTTAGTGGCTAGGGTTTCTAAGAAACCTAAGGAAGCCATTAAGAAGGTTATTAGGGAGGCAATCCCTAAGACTAACCATGGCAAGACCATAATGACCAAGGCTAACAAGCCTAGAAGGGTCATTAAAAGGGTATCTAGGGAAGTCATCCCTAAGGAATACCTAATTAATCCAATGAGCTCAAATAGATTTTGGGTTCCAAAGAGCGTGATTGATTCACGTTAAATGGGTTAGGATGTGTCAATTTTGATTGGATGGGTAGTTAACTCAACCATAGCAAAGTTGACATTTTAGGTTATTTTTAAGGTTATGGATACCTTGAAAATATGTTTGATCTTATATCCTAAAATATTTTAGGATGTGTCATATATGTTTGGAATGATGAAAAATCAATAAAATTGGCACAATCTAGATTTAGAGGTCATGGTGTGTCATTTTAGGATTTTGACACACTTTAGGAATTAATGTATCAAGAGAAGTGCTTAAAGTTTATAAGTCACATCAAGAGTGATACTTCAGTGCCACACACCTTGATGTCTTATACTTACCATGCTTCATGTGTTTTACCATATGTTTGCATGGAAGGAATGTTTATGGTATATTGCATCTCACAAAACAGGTCATTCATCTTGATTGTGTATTTCCGCACTTAGAAAGGGTGAGATGTTAGGTTTTAAAATCATTGGATGCTAATGATTGTTAAAATGAAATAAAATACCAAAATACATTAATAAATGCATGAATATAAGCATAACATTAATATATTCGACATACAAGAGTAAACATGATAAAATGAAACAAATTGAGTGAAGAAATCAAAATTAAAATCGAGATCGGTCGTGATGCGGTTTATCGATCGTTATTACTCAGCGCGATCGATCGTCGGCCCGATCGAGTGTTGTTTTTAGGACTCGATTGTTTGTACATCAGTCGACTGATAGGATACATCAGTCGACTGATGGTACTGTTCATCGAGGCAGAGGGATCATCAGTCGAGTGGTCGCTGAGCAGTCAAGTGATGATCGCATCAGTCGACTGATGACCAACATCAGTCGACTGAATGCTCAGCAATCGAGTGCTGAGCCAGTGCAGTCAATTGCTAGTTCGGTAAAACCGCTCATAAGTCGCAATCAGTCGACTGATGTTGCACATCAATCCACTGGAGTCGCGATTTTATAACGCCGAACCGCTAGGGTTCAGCGTCTTCACGCTCGATCTCTCGCCTTCTTCCTCTTCTCCGGTCGTCGCCTCCTTCTCTGACCAACTCTTTAATAAATAGGAGTATTTATTATTTTTATTGCTTCCGCTGTGTTCATGTTTACGAAATCTGTTAGTAATATATGAGAGATGTCCTAAGGCAATCGCCTTATGTATAAACCATTTATATGATAAATGAAGATTCACTATTTGAGTATACATGTTTTATGTATTTGATTGGATCTTAAACTCATTTACTGAATGTCCACGATACGATTCACAGCATGAGAGAATTTGTGATTGGATCACAACTAGTGAGTATCTCTACATGTGTAATTGTGATGTATCGGAATTATCCCTAGTCGATGAATTGATGGATTTGGACACCATCAGTTCTATCGAGACTAGCACGAGGTATACTCCTTGGTGTATCCAAGCAGTTGATTCTCACTGGCTGGAGACATAGTGATGTCCGGAGTTGATCGTGGATGCTAGTTATGGTAACTAGTTCATTGGAGTGACCAGCCGTAAGACTTCATATGGTTCTCTGCATATATAGATATGTTAATGAAGTTCTTACTGTGGCTTAAGTGCGATGTTCCTTTGACTTGCGGTATTCAAGTCATCTTGATCATGGAGACTTATGCTTTGACATCTTAAGCAAACATCTCCGAGGAGATGTGGACCCGGGATAATTGGGTATAAGTCGAAATGATCGAAGGTGTTTGAATAGCCTATAAAGGATTCACCACTCCTTGCGAGGAGATGTATACCCATGGCCTCTCGTCGGATTGTTACTAAAGTCTTTGGCCAAAGCATTACATGTTTAGAGTAAGGTACTCTTCGATACATGTGCAGTAACCAGAATCCGTAGGACGAGGAAATGATACTTGGGCTAGGTGTGACGTAGTCAGCCTAGTGGGACTGACACTATAGACCATGTCCTGAACCAAGTGGGTATAAGATGAGTGAAGGGAATGGGCCACGAATCATTCGAGCTGCTGAAGGGTTTCAGAAATAGTTCTGGATCAACCGTTGATCTTTTCGGTTAATTGGGGATCATGATGTACTACTAGGTGCCACTCATGATCGTTCTATAATTAATGGTTAATTATAGACGGCCAACATAAACCGAGAACCTATTTGGTCACACGCACAACGTGTGTAATCCAAAGGATTTAAAACGAGCTTGAGAATGGGATTCTCAGACCGAGAGAAACTATGTTTGGTTGGACCAAACATAAAGCGAGCATGAAATCGTTTCAGTCGCAATGGAAGCATG
Source organism: Wurfbainia villosa (assembly GCA_025175895.1). NCBI lineage: Eukaryota > Viridiplantae > Streptophyta > Magnoliopsida > Zingiberales > Zingiberaceae > Wurfbainia > Wurfbainia villosa. Next base: position 52,635,705 of record CM046004.1, read on the forward strand.
GATGGGTCGCGTCTTATGAAGACGTAATGGATGAACCAAAATGGTTTGGTTCTAATCCAATGGATGAGAATAAACCAAAGGGTTTGGTTTATTTTAAACGAATGAACCAAAAGTTGGTTCGGTTCGTTTTAACTTAAAATAAACCATCATGGTTTGGTTTATTTTAACTTATCTTAATGGAGCGGGTTAACGGGCTTTATGGATATGATCCATTAACCATTAAGAGAATTAGTTCTCTATAAAATAGGGGTTAAACCCTAACCCAAAAACCCTAATGAAGTTTTGGCCGCCCAACCCTTGCCTCCTTTTGTTGTTGCCGCCCAACATGGTGTTGCCGCCAACTTCATGGAGCTGCTGCCACCTCCTTGCTGCCGGCATCCAAGCTTCAGCCGGCGATGCTCCGGCGTCCCTCTGGTGATCTCTTGTGGGTTCGGTGATAAGGTGAGCTCCACATCTCCTTTGGCCGGCCTCTATTCCTCCACCAAAAGCTGTCCAGTTTTTCTGGACAGCTTGTTTCTTTGTTGTCGGAGCGTCGTTTGGACGACGGTTAGTGCTCCGACTGCGGCTAACTTACCGGGGATTTGATCTCCGGTAATCCTCTGAGGTGGAGGACGAAGGATTCGTCAAACGGTTGATGAATACCTCTCCGGAGAATCGAGTTTTGAGGACTCGGTTTTGGATCCGAATTTGGATTCGGATTGTGATCATCTCTCGATCACGTCGTCTTCAACACGAGGCTAGTAACCCGCACGAAGACGAAGCTCGTGACTTAGCGAAGTCATCCCGAGGAGCTCGGCGTGGATACGGATAGAGATTTACTACAGGATCGCCCGGCTGATGCCGCTTCCCGCTACACGTCATACGAAAGGTATAACGTAGATAAATTTCTTTTATTGCAAATTTTAATTTACGGTTATGTCTACACTTATTGTAATATGCATGCGTGTGTTGTGTGTGTTGTAATAAATATAGATTTATTATTTTTAATTGCTTCCGCTGTGCTCATGTTTACGAAACATGATCGAACACACACACGCCATGCAAGTAAACCCAACAAAGGGTATCGTGAGCCTGTGTTGTGTTTCACATAATCGTAAAATGGTTTTATGATAGTCATAATGTATTTATTGAAATTTTCTAAATTTTGGAAATTTAGAAGTATTTATGGAAATTTTTCAATTTTGGAAAGTCTAGAAGTATTTATGGAAATCTTCCACTTTTGGAAAGTTGGAAGTATTTATGGAAATTTATATTTTCCATAAATAAAATATTTGATTAGATTCTGGAAATTTGTTTCCTAATTTAATCATGATTTGATTTGGGAAATCAAATCTTAAAATATTTAATTTCCATAAGTAGTTTTAAAGATTTAGGAAATTGGTTTCCTAAATAGATTTTCCTTAATCAAATAATTCCATGAATAAAATATGTGATTAGATTTGGAAATTTGTTTCCTAATTTAATTATGATTTGATTTGGAGAATCAAATCTTAAACATATTTTATTTCCATAAATAGTTATGACATATAAGGAAATTATATACATGACATAATTGTATGCCATGTAATTGCATTAGATGCATAACATTATGCCATGCGTGTCGTGACATGTAGATGTGTGCCATGTATGCCATGCCATGTAGATAATAGTTATTTGCATGCAAAGAGGATGAGACATAAAAACCATTAATCAATATTAAAGCCTACACCTTCCATTAATATTACTAATATGGTAGAGTCGAGGTCAATCGTTAGCTTTGGTTGTTGGACTCTCTCCAAGTGGGCTAATTGGTTGAATGCGCTCTAACCATATTAAAACTATGTCTGATTAATGGGTTGGCTTTAACCTCGAGCATCGGCTTGTTGGACTCTCTCCAAGGTCGATGTAAAGGGAGGTGAAGTTGGGTGCTATGCATATGATGCATACTTGTTAATGTGTTAACAACCCGATGTATGTGTGAACATTCAATTAGTTGATAGCACATTGTGATAGTTGCATATACGAGATATGCAATCGGTATAGATGATACCTACCGTCGTAGTTATGAATGGCTTGTTGGACTCTCTCGAGGTTGTTCATAACTATGATGGATATCAGCCCATTCGAGATGGACCTACGATCTCCGAAGTGATTTTGGGGTTTTGAAATTCGAAAAATGAATGGGATTTATAAATGTATATTGATGCATTTTAAAATCATCTTTCTCATATATGCTCGTTTTGTATTTCTAAGTTAATATATTGATCATGATGTGTTTGAATTTATGTTCCATTTTGGATTCAAATAAATTATTTAGGCGAACTTCTTGGTGGCTTAGAAACTTGAGAATTGTTCTCAAGGTGAAAAGCTTGTGTATGTCCTCAGCGCCTCTTCCACGCGTCATAGTAGCGATGCAACTCTGGACCAATTGTTGGCACATCGAAACATGTGAGTGATTACGAACAAATGAGTTACATCATGCTAGCCTGATGGAACCCAAGCTCACGAGCGGCATGAGCATATGGATGCTCATATCGTAGTCCTTCATCTTTGTGAGTTGGTTGATGAGCAAGTGAGATTCGAAAGGTTCGAAGTCTCAAAGCTCCTCTTCACCTCTGAGATGCTAGAAGGTTCATCTGTGGTACTGCTCAATATGCTGAAGACTGTGGAGTCTTCTGAGAAGCATGAGCAGGGGACAGTGCTATTAGTTGATTCCTCGAAGAAAGGTTCTAAGAGGAAGTCAAAGGAACAGCAGAAAGGAAAGAAGAGAAAGGCCAAGAAGGTAGAACTAGCACAAAAGGAAACTTGCCATCATTATGGCAAGTAGGGCCATTTGCGAAGAAAGTGCAAGATTTATCTTGAGTCCGTGAAGAAGGATAAGGCATCGGATGCCCCATCTTCTTCAGAAATCTTCGTTATTGATTGTCATTCCATTTCCTCAGACACTTGGGTATTGGATACTGGGTGTGGCTCACATATATGTAATGACATATATGGGCTAAGGAATAGAAGAAGACTCGTCAAGGGAGAGTCAAATTTACGTGTTGGGAATGGAGCAAGGGTTGCTGCATTCGCCATCGGAACGTATTTGTTGAAACTCCCTGCAGGACTTGTCTTAGAACTGGACAATTGCTTTTATGTTCCTTTGTTGATAAAGAACATCATTTCTATTTCTTGTTTAAATAGAAATGGGTACCATTTGGATTTTAGTAACAATTGTTGTTACATAACTTTGAATGGAGTTCTTTATGGGACTGGAACTTTAAGCAATGGTGTTTATACGTTGGACGTATCCAGTGACATTTTCAATATCGAAGCGAGCAACAAGCGTGCTCGAAAGGATAATCAAATAGACTCCTATATGTGGTATTGTCGTCTTGGCCATATAAGCAAGAAATGCATGTCCGAATTACACCGATGTGGAATTCTGGAATCGTTTGAATTGGATTCATACGATACATGCGAATCATGCTTAAAAGGCAAGATGACTAAGTTACCTTTTACTGAAAAAGGTGAACGAGTGGGAGAGTTACTAGGTCTAATACATACTGATGTATGTGGACCTATGTCAACTCAAGCATTAGGAGGTTATAGCTACTTCATTACCTTCACCGATGATCACTCACGGTTTGGGTATGTGTTCTTGATGAAACACAAGTCTGAAGCCTTTGAAAGGTTCAAAGAATTCAGAAATGAAGTAGAGAAACAACATGACAAAAGTATTAAAATACTTTGATCGGATCGAGGTGGTGAATACTTAAGTCAAGAGTTTCTTGATTATCTAAGAGACAATGGCATATTGTCTCAATGGACTCCGCCCTATACACCACAGCATAATGGTGTATCTGAGAGGCGTAACCGGACCTTGTTGGACATGGTCAGGTCAATGATGAATCATGCGACTCTTCCCAAGTCCTTTTGGGGTTATGCACTTCAGATAGCTATTTACTTGTTAAACAGAATGCCTACCATGGTAGTCTCAACTACTCCATATGAGATATGGAATGGTAAGAAACCTCATGTATCTTACTTGAAGATATGGGGTTGTCCTGCTTATGTGAAGCGGACTGTATCAGACAAACTGGATGCTAAGTCTGATAAATGTCTATTTATTGGATACCCTAAGGAAACAAGGGTTACCAATTCTATCATCCTGTGGAACAAAAGGTGTTTGTTTCAAGGCATCTTTGTGTTTCTAGAAAGAGTTTCTCTTGCAAGAAAACAGTGGGAGTGTCGTCGAGCTTGAGGAGGCTCGAGGGACTCAAATAGACATTGATGAGATACCTGGTGAAGCACAACAGCCGACAACTCATAGTGATGAGCAATCGGCTGGACCTATTGTAACACCACATCTTCGTAGATCTGGTAGAACACGCAATATTCCTGAGAGATGGATTTCTCATAAGTGAATCGAACGACGTGTTACTCATTGATGATGAGGAGCCTACCAGTTATGAAGAAGTGCTGACAAGTTCAGAAAGGGATAAGTGGCTTGGTGCCATGAAGTCGAAAATGGATTCCATGTATGAAAACCAAGTTTGGAACTTGGTTGACCCACCTGAAGGCATAAAGCCTATAGGGTGCAAGTGGTTTTTCAAGAAGAAAACCGACATGGATGGTAATGTGATTACCTATAAGGCTAGATTGGTGGCGAAAGGATATCGTCAAAAGCAAGGTGTTGATTATGACGAAACCTATTCGCCTATAGCTATGCTTAAATCCATTCGGATGCTCCTGGCCATAGCGGCTCATTATGATTATGAGATATGGCAGATGGATGTGAAAATAGCTTTCCTTAATGGAAACCTGCTCGAGGACATGTATATGATACAGCCTGAGGGTTTCACATCGGTTGATAAAACCAAGGTATGCAAATTGCGACGGTCCATTTATGGATTGAAGCAAGCATCCAGGAGCTGGAATATCCGTTTTGATGAGACAATCAAAAAGTTTGATTTCTCACAAAATCCAGATGAACCTTGTGTGTACAAGAAGGTTAGTAGAGTGCGATCGTATTCCTAGTATTGTATGTCGATGACATACTACTTATAGGAAAGCGATGTTTCAATCTTACTGATCAGTGAAGGTTTGGTTATCCAAGACATTCTCCATGAAAGACCTGGGAGAAGCAACCTACATCCTCGGGATTAAGATCTATAGAGATAGATCGAAACGGTTGCTTGGTCTTTCGCAGTCTACATATATATAGACCGAGTGCTAAAGAGGTTTAGCATGTCGGAATCCAAGAAAGGTTTCCTACCCATCAGGCATGGGGTACACCTTTCGAAGTCTATGTGTCCGCGCACAGAAGACGAGAGGATTTGCATGAGTAGGATTCCCTATGCATCCGCAATAGGATCTATCATGTATGCTATGTTGTGTACGAGGCCCGATGTATCGTATGCTCACGAGTGTCACGGCGGATACCGATCGATCCAGAATGGATCATTGGGTGATATTAAGATGATCCTTAAGTACTTAAGAAGAACTAAGGATGCGTTCCTAATATATGGAGAAGAGTATATGGTGATACGTGGGTATACGGATGCCAGCTCCAGACAGACAAGGATGATTCCATGTCTTTGTCTGGGTATGTATTCACCTGGAATGGAGGCGCAATAAGTTGGAAAGGTTCCAAGCTTGACACTATAGCGGATTCTGCCACTAAGGCAGAATACATTACAGCTTTGGAAGCAGCAAAGGAAGCGGTTTGGATCAAGAAGTTCATCTCTGAACTTGATGTGGTCTCATCAATGATCCAAACATGTGCTTCGCCGCAATCATCTTATCAGAGAGATCATCAGTAGGAACGAAATACAAATCGAGAAAATTCCCACTGAAAGGAACTTAGCGGATCCTTTGACTAAAGCATTACCTCAAAAAGTAAGTTTGAGGGTCATGTTAGAGCTTATGGTATTGGATACCGTAGCGATTGGTATTAGGCCAAGTGGGAGTCTGTTAGTAATATATGAGAGATGTCCTAAGGCAATCGCCTTATGTATAAACCATTTATATGATAAATGAAGATTCACTATTTGAGTATACATGTTTTATGTATTTGATTGGATCTTAAACTCATTTACTGAATGTCCACAATACGATTCACAGCATGAGAGAATTTGTGATTGGATCACAACTAGTGAGTATCTCTACATGTGTAATTGTGATGTATCGGAATTATCCCTAGTCGATGAATTGATGGATTTGGACACCATCGATTACGCCGAGACTAGCACGAGGTATACTCCTTGGTGTATCCAAGCGGTGATTCTCTCACCGGTTGGAGACATAGTGATGTCGAGTTGATCGTGGATGCTAGTTATGGTAACTAGTTCATTGGAGTGACCAGTAGTAAGACTTCATATGGTTCTCTGCATATATAGATATGTCAATGAAGTTCTTACTGTGGCTTAAGTGCGATGTTCCTTTGACTTGCGGTATTCAAGTCATCTTGATCATGGAGACTTATGCTTTGACATCTTAAGCAAACATCTCCGAGGAGATGTGGACCCGGGATGATTGGGTATAAGTCGAAATGATCGAAGGTGTTTGAATAGCCTATAAAGGATTCACCACTCCTTGCGAGGAGATGTATGCCCATGGACTCTCGTCGGATTGTTACTAAAGTCTTTGGCCAAAGCATTACATGTTTAGAGTAAGGTACTCTTCGATACATGTGGAGTAACTAGAATCCGTAGGACGAGGAAATGAAATTTGGGCTAGGTGTGACGTAGTCAGCCTAGTGGGGACTGACACAATAGACCATGTCCTGAACCAAGTGGGTATAAGATGAGTGAAGGGAATGGGGCACGATTCATTCGAGCTACTGAAGGGTTTCAGAAATAGTTCTGGATCAACCGTTGATCTTTTCGGTTAATTGGGGATCATGATGTACTACTAGGTGCCACTCATGATCGTTCTATAATTAATGGTTAATTATAGATGGCAACATAAACCGAGAACCTATTTGGTCACACGCACAACGAGTGTAATCCAAAGGATTTAAAACGAGCTTGAGAATGGGATTCTCAGACCGAAAGAAATTATGTTTGGTTGGACCAAACATAAAGCGAGCATGAAATCGTTTCAGTCGCAATGGAAATGTGGATGGGCCGCGTCTTATGAAGACGTATTGGATGAACCAAAATGGTTTGGTTCTAATCCAATGGATGAGAATAAACCAAATGGTTTGGTTTATTTTAAACGAATGAACCAAAAGTTGGTTCGGTTCGTTTTAACTTAAAATAAACCATCATGGTTTGGTTTATTTTAACTTATCTTAATGGAGCGGGTTAACGGGCTTTATGGATATGATCCATTAACCATTAAGAGAATTAGTTCTCTATAAAATAGGGGTTAAACCCTAACCCAAAAACCCTAATGAAGTTTTGGCCGCCCAACCCTAGCCTCCTTTTGTTGTTGCCGCCCAACATGGTGTTGCCGCCAACTTCATGGAGCTGCTGCCACCTCCTTGCCGCCGGCATCCAAGCTTCAGCCGGCGACCCTCCGGTGATCTCTTGTGGGTTCGGTGATAAGGTGAGCTCCACATCTCCTTTGGCCGGCCTCTATTCCTCCACCAAAAGCTGTCCAGTTTTTCTGGACAGCTTGTTTCTTTGTTGTCGAAGCGTCGTTTGGACGACGGTTAGTGCTCCGACAGCGGCTAACTTACCGGGGATTTGATCTCCGGTAATCCTCTGAGGTGGAGGACGAAGGATTCGTCAAACGGTTGACGAATACCTCTCCGGAGAATCGAGTTTTGAGGACTCGGTTTTGGATCCGAATTTGGATTCGGATTGTGATCATCTCTCGATCACGTCGTCTTCAACACGAGGCTAGTAACCCGTACGAAGACGAAGCTCGTGGCTTAGCGAAGTCATCCCGAGGAGCTCGGCGTGGATACGGATAGAGACGATTCTTACGAGGATCGTTCCGGTTGATGCCGTTCCCGCTATACGTCATACGAAAGGTATAACGTAGATAAATTTCCTTTTATTGCAAATTTTAATTTACGGTTATGTCTACACTTGTTGTAATATGCATGCATGTGTTGTGTGTGTTGTAATAAATATAGATTTATTATTTTTAATTGCTTCCACTGTGCTCATGTTTACGAAACATGATCGAACACACACACGCCGCGGTGCTGGAAACCCAACACTCTTCCGACCGTGCCGGCAACCTAAGCCCTAGGTTTGATAGCCAAACTCCTCCACTCACATTTTTAGCATCTCATAGCCCTAATCTACTCATTTCCGGCGATGTTTTCTTCTTCGATTAGGGTTCCGACGAAACCACTGCTCTGGCGAACTCTCCGGCGCTCTCTTCAGCGGTGTCTGAGTACCCTCTCCTCATCATCCTCAATGGCGCCAAAGTATAACTTTTTACTCCTCTAAAACCTAATTTTTTCATTATAACTCATTATGATCTAATCGTACATTTGTGTCTTTGCATTTCATGTCACTACATTGCATTCATATAGGCGATCCCGTAGAAATGACCCGATTGAGGTTGAATCACGGTTGTACCAAACCATGTTGGTTAGGTACATTGATAGGGATTTCTTTACTCGTTACTGCGGTGACATCATGGAAATTTTATCATATTATCATCTCATGAAGATAGTATTATGCACTCATGCCATAAATGATGATCTCCTTAAGGAGTTCTATCAAAACTTAAAGAAGGTAGACGATGGTCCTACCTACACTACCCGCGTTGCAAAACGCGACTTAGAGTTCACTCCTGCGATATTGCAGGAGTTTCTTGAGTGTAAGCCATAGGCTGATACTTTCATATTTTACCCTACCTTCGATGCCCCTCTACTTGAGCCCTTTGATCATATCTCCTTGGACTCCATGCATGAGCATATCTTTCGCCACCCTCGCCCGCCAGCTCAGAACTTATTTCCCATCAATGAGCTATCTGCGCCCGACAATGTACTCTACAAAGTCATTGTTGGGTGCCTTCTCCTGATTGTGACTCGGGGTCTGGCCAAGATTCGGCCTCCCCATCTCTTTCTCCTGTACGCCATGCATCATAGACTAGATATAAACATTGCATTGAACATGTTTTATTGCATTGTACATTTCATATCCCCTGTTCAAGGGAAAGTGCATATGCCTTTTGGCCATATCATCACTGCATGGTTAGAGTCTTTAGGCATTAACATTCACAGGGGATCGCTTAGGGCGCTATATCCAAGTTTATGATCAGATATCGTAACTTCTCATTAAGTACGGATGGGACATGGGCGGATGGAGCCGCACTCGACCTCGCCTAGGGCACGTGGGAGCCACCTCTAGTGCCTAGAGAGGCCGCGAGAGGAATATGAGGATCCGGATATTCGATGAGCGAGGCGGATGCGAGATGCATCGAGCAGGAGTTCTTGGATCGGTTTGACGGTGGAAGCGATTCCAGACTACCCGGTGACATTGACTCGGTATCGCGAGCTTATAGTGGGTCAATCCTCCATGGCCGAGCATCTCAGTCAGATGGAGGAGTGATACATTCGGATTCAAGAGTCACAGAGCCGCATTGAGCAGTGTCAGGTCGATATGTACGAGATGATGCGAGCCTAGACCTTGAGCCAGCAGCCTCCTCCACCTCCACCTTCTGCAAATGATTAGAGCTAGAGGATGTTAGGATTTTTTATTTTTTGTTTTTGTAGTGAGATTGAGTGTCTCAAATCTCTATTTTGGATGTAAAAACTGAAGTTTTCTTAAATTGGATGAAATATTCTGTTTATGAAAATCATTTGTGTCTGATTATGTGCTTGTATTATTGTATTGGTTTATGGAAAATTGCCATATCATGACATGAAATTTCATCTTATCATATAACATGTCATGCCATTGTTTAGGATTATTTTAGATGTCATGTTTGTTTTTAGATTATATCATATGCCATGACATCATGATCATTAGTCATGTGTTATTATTGATATCATTTATGTCATGATCATTCATGCATTTATTTTGATTAAAATTGATTTAAGGAAAAATGGCATGACTTGGAGTCCCATTTATAAGGGAATCAAGTAGGGTTGCCTAGAAAATGCATGAGACCATAATAATCCTAACTCCACATCTCACATCTAAATTGACATGTATGTGTGTGTTTACATCTTAGATAATATGTGAGATGTTAGGATAATAAGTTAGGTTCAAGGTGCATAGGTAGTGCATCTAGATGAACTTAACTTATTTCAATCATCACTAAGAATTATGAGGAAAGCTAATATACAAGTTATGTATATTTAGCCAATAAATCATGGTTCAAAATAGGTGTTCAAAAATGTTTTAAAATCACTTTAGAAAACCTTGGTGAAGTCTATCTTTTGATAGCCATCATCATTGTAGAAGTTGATACAAAATAGATCAAAAACTTTAAAGTTTTAACAGTTTTTGAACTTTGTACCAATCTCCTATTTTAATGGTTAAAATATTTTTCCAAGATTTTTCACCGATTGTATTGACTATAAGTAATATACGTATGAAGTTTCACAATTTTTTGATATACGTAGAATTACTTATGCATTTTCAAAATCCATTTTTGATCATTGAAATTTGGAAATTTCAGTTATCAGTCGACTGCTCTTAGTGGCAGTCGACTGATGTGAGTGTCAATCGACTGGTAGCTGACGGAGTCGACTGCCAATGTTGATTTTGGGAAAACTATATTTGTTTAGCCTGATTTCAGCTACGGTTAAGGTCCCTAATCACTCCTAACCCTAGGATATGCTTTGGGAAGCATTGTAAAGGGTGAAAATCCATTGGATATGGATTTGGATAGGTGTTTAGGGTTTGTATCAAATTTAAAGTGTTGGAAAGTTCAATGTTGAATTTATAACCTTATCTTTGATGGTTTAGAGTTCCTATTGGCTTAGGGACTTCCCAAAGACATTGTTGGTGCAATGCTCAAGGGGGAGCAAGCCTTTAGGGGGAGGAATTCATCATGGGATGATGAATGGTATTTTTCCTCATGAGGAGGAAAATGAGATTTTGAGAGTCCCAATTTGGAAATTGGGAGAGCATATAGGATTGCCTCTCTTGAGTGATATGGGACTTATCACTAGGAAGATGGTAGGCATCCATGGTATTTTTGGACCAAGGGGGAGATTGTAAGATCTCATTGGGACATGAGACATTGACCTCCTTGGAGAGATAACCTTTTTGATGTATGTCAAAAAGGGGGAGAACATTAAATTACCAATTTGGAAAATTGGTAAGAGAATTTGAGTTAGGGGCCTAACTCAAGGTTTGTTTTGTCAAACATCAAAAAGGGGGAGATTGTTGGTGCAATCGGCCCAGGTCACGATTGACCAGACTCGAGTTTGACTCGAGAGATGTTTTGATGTTTGACAAAGTAAGTTGACATTGATGTTTGACATTAATGTCTATTGATGTTTTGGGGAGATTGTTTATACAATCAACCCTGGTTATGTTTAACTGGACTCGAGTTTGACTCGAGGGAGACTTTGATGGTTGACTAGGGTTGACCATGTGATTATGGAAAGTCCAAGTCATGGGTACTTGGCATGGAAAGTCCAAGTGGGACACTTGGCATTTGGGAAAGTCCAAGCATGGGTCTTGGCATGGAAAGTCCAACATGGGTTGGCAAGGGAAAGTCCAAGCTTGAGTCTTGGCATTTGAGAAGTCCAAGGGGTTTGATATTGGCGGCGTAAAGTCCAACCGAGAGTCTTGGCAATATAAGTCCAATGTTTGGCAGCGTAAAGTTCAAGCAGAGTCTTGGTGGCGTAAGTCCAATGTGCCTTGGTGGTGTAGACACCGTTAGCATGACATAGCCGATGGAAGCACCTGAAGGCTAGCGCGATGGATGAACAAGTCATGGATGACTTGGAGAGATCCGAGAGGCATAAGGCTGATGGAGGTGGCTAGAAGGCTTAGGCCTAGGCTAAGGGTGGTCTAGCAAGTATGGGTGCACCATACTTGGGCTAAAACCTCATGTTTGAGGTGTGCCAGTCGACTGGTGTCATGTGGCAGTCGACTGGCGTAGTCAACTAGGGTTTGACTGCAGGAATTTCCTAGCGATCGGTGATTGGATGAGCGATCGGTGATCGGACGATGATCTGATGCCGATGCTCAGATTTTGGGGCCTGAGAATGGAGTCTCACTCGACGCTAGGGACGAGCAATGAGTGATGTAACGATCGTGATGCTCATGATCAGTCGACTGATGTCCTAGCCGTTGGATTTTTTCAGCGTGGATTACACCATTGTCTCACAGCAACAGTGTGATCAGTCGACTGATCGACATTTTCCAGCACAGGTTGAAGCTATAAAAGGAGCTCATGATGGAGAAAAATGCATCCGATTCTTAAGGGTTATTGGGGCGATTTGTTGCTGGAAATCAAGTCTCCAAGTGCAAGCAAGCAACCAATCTTTCAAGCAATCAAAAACAAGTGTTGTAAAGTTCTTTCTTTACTTGTCTTTCGTATTTGCATTGTATATTGCTTGTATTTCATTCTTGTTGTTGTAAGATCATTTGTACGAGGTTTCTCCACCTCTGACTTGTGTCGAGAAGGAGTTATTGTGATTAGTAGTGCGTGTTTGCATTGCTAGGGCTTTTAGAGCCTGATCCGTGGAGTAGGACCCGTGCGGTTCCGAACCACGTTACATACTTGTGTTCTTGTCGTGTTTGTCATATTTCGTTATTGTATTACTTCTATTTCCACTGCGTTAACGAAATTGTAGAGACAAACGCAATGAATTCCATTATCGAACGAGCGCGATGCTATTCACCCCCCCCCCTCTAGCGGCCTCAAATCTCCTACATGGATTTCACGCAATAACATGCTACCACGACCGGGTCTCGTGGGCAGTCAAGATGTAAGGTAGCTATCTAGCTACAGACGATACACGAATCCAACTATCACTAACTCTGAATGTGTAGTCCAAGAGTATAACTCCACAGTAGATCCTCTCAACCACGAATGGGAGACATAATCGACCATAGGTATACAAAGCAATCATAGTTCAAAAGTAGAGAACCTCTACTGCAGACCCTCTCAACCACGAATGGGAGACATAGCTGGCAGTCGAGACAGGAGAAAAGTTATATATCCTCTACTGCAGACCCTCTCAACCACGAATGGGAGACATAGCTGGCAGTCGAGACAGGAGAAAAGTTATATATCCTCTACTGTAGACCCTCTCAACCACGAATGGGAGACATAGTTGGCAGCCGAGATAGGAGAAAAGTTATATATTCTCTAACAATTAATCTTATCTTAATTATACTATTTCACTAGTCCATTCATAATAACAATCCAATAAATAATACGTAATCATCTACCAACACTATCTACCTATTTATATCTCAGCACTAAATAGGCACCTATAAGAGTAATATCAATCAATAACTACATGTTAATGATGAGCAAGCAACCTAGAATCCAAGGGTTCAGCGAATATAGTATCAAAGCAATTCTAGCAATAACATCAGTAAACCACATAACCAATAAAATCATGCACTAAATTCTAAAGATGTTAAAGATCCACCCACCTCTGACTGTAAAGCGTCCTAGCAATCTTCCAATCCGAAGCTCTGCATCCGTTCTCAAATCTGTTATTTAACCCGATCAATATTTTAACTAACTAGTGGACAAGTATTTAATAACTCAATTAATCTCTTAATTGATTGTCTAATCAATTTGGGTTACATTAACTCTTGATTAATTAGCCTAAATCTAATTTAACTAATCTAATGATAATTAATCTATTAAATAGGTTAATTAATCCGGACTAATTATTCAATTAAATCCAAATTAATCAGCCTAATTAATCTAGATTAATGAACCAGACTAATAACCCTAGTTAATTAAATCAGAAATCTAATTGATTCAAATAATTTGATTAATCAACTCTTAATTAAGATCTTAATTAATTATAATCTTAGTTGCAGTTAAATCGATTTAACTCACCGACGTGGGTTGACCGCGAACAGGGGCGATGACCACTTGTTTCGGCGCGCAACCGCAAAGGTGGAGACAGTGGTTTGAGCTGGAGCAGCGGCGACCTAGGCACAGCAAAGGACGATGCACAGGAAGAAGGTGATGGCGGCGGTTCGAGCTCGGGGAAGCGACGGTGTCGGTGTGGCTGTGGATGTGAGGAAGAGGAACGGCGTCGAAGAGGAGTGTCGTGCGTGAGCAACAGGCCAAAAAGGGGGCGGCTGGCGGTGTTCGCGTGCGCAGCTGGCAGCGGCGTGTGCTGCGGGAGGGCACCAATGAGGTGTAGGCGGCGGAGGCTAGCCGTATGACGACGGGCGAAAGGGGCTGCGGCGCGGTGGCCTGGCTGCCGACGTGTGCAGCTAGGGCGAGCAGCGGCGGAGAGGGCGCGTGAGAAAGAGGAAGAAAAGGCTCAGGAATGAAAACAATCAAGGGAAAGGAAAAAATCAAGGCTTATTTATAACTTTATGGTTTGATTGAATTAATCAACCTTGATTAATTCAATTAAACAAAGTCCTAAAAAATTTATCCCAAAATATCTATCTTTTGGATAAAATAAACTATCTCAAAGTCTAATAAAATTATCCGAAACTTTTCTAATTAAATATTAGTAATTAAATCTCTGCTTTTGAAATAATAACTTTATTATTGGATAAAGCCGAATAGACTTACTCCAATCTGATAAAAGCATATCCCGAAATTATCAACTAAAATTCTAATAAATAACTAATTTCAATTTAATAAAATAGATAAATAAATTTACTTTATTTATCTCGTAATTAAATTACATTATAATTATATTATATTATTTAAATTTTTATTTAATTTGTTTTATATATATATATATATGTATATTTCCAATATATTACAAAACTGCTCAAAACTTCTAGGTAGAGATTAGAGAATGATATCGACCTAGGTTTCCCCATCGATCTCCGCTCCAAGGACTTCCAGCTCATTCAAATAAGCCATCATCTTGAGAACATGATCCCTCACGGGTGTTCCCTCAATAATGGTGGTCATCATCAAGTTCCTCATAGCTTTCTGCCTAGCAGCCCGATTCTGGTGTCCAAAAAGTTCTTTGAGATTGAGTATCATGTCATAGGCAGTAGTCATGGCCTGATGTTGATGTTGATGTTGCAATACATTTGACATAGAAGCCAAAATGTAACCCCGCTCCATCTCATCAGCCTTGATTCACTTCCTATAACTCTCTTTCTCCTTTTCACTATAATCATCCATAGGCTTAGGAGGACATTCTTCGAAGAGTACATATTTGTACTCCTCAACAGTCAAGACAATGTCTAGATTCCATTTCCAATCAACATAATTAGGTCCAGTAAGTTTATTTTCTTTCAGAATCACAGCAAGTGGGTTGAAAGCCATTTTGAAAAACCTAAGAATCACATTGTTCAAAATATTAGATTTCAAAAATTTATTGATTCCTCAAACAATAAAATTTTAAAATCAACCAACACCTCAAAACACCGAGAATATCGTATGCCACGATAGCGTGGACGTATACGAATTCTACATTTATAAGAGGAGGTTTTACCCATTAATTTTATTATCCTATCAACCTTACTTTTTGATAAATAAAATTAATAGTTGATTCCTCTTTGGCCCTATAAATAAAAGCAGTGACTTCGATGGGGAGGATACTTTTATTTGCATCTAAGTGTTTACCATTACCCGATACTAAGGCAATTATCTCGGATTATGTGCCTTCCGATGGGGAAGTAGATATTCTCCTCAATAATTTCCTATAACCATATTTGACCTAGTGATCCGAAAATAAACTCATCCGATATGGAGGAAGGCACTCAAAGCCAACGCGCAAGTTTGTTCGCATCACATGTCAAATTGTAATGGTGGCCGCGGGAATTAAAAAATATCTCTCTCCCACTTAGTAATTTAAAATTGAGGAATTTTCACACAACATGCATATCAAACAATAAGCAATAAATATGAAAAAAAAACTTTCCAACTATTATGGCTTTTGTTTTCTAATATGCTTCCCGTCGTGTCACCACCTCGTCCGTGTTAGGTGGCCGCATCGGAGGCTCATTGGCTCCCATGTCTCCGGATTAAAATTTTCACTAATGAAAGAATTAATCCGGATGGGATGAGCTTCCTTAGCACAACCTATTCATCGTCGTGCTAACAACTTGAGTGGTCACTTGAACAAACTAGTTGTTCAAGCAACACAACTCTTCTAGTTGGTTAGCCGCGGAAGAGACGACGGATGGATCGCCGGTTTTTGTATTTGTCTTCGGGGTCCATGATTATACAATATATATTCATACACACACATGCATAATCAAAACAAATAAGAACATGCTCAGATCTGTACATAAAGTTAAAATAACTTTATACCTCACGATCTTCTACCGTATGTCCTATCCTTCTCGTGGACGACGTGTGGACGAAGATCCTCCACGAGTAGAAGCCTTCTAGATCGCTTTCTTCTCTACCTTGTCCGCTGCGAACAAAGAGAAGAAACAACAAATACCTTCCTATCTAGAACCGGCCACCAAATTATGGAACTTGGTGCAACCGTCGGTCAAGGAACAATTGGATGATTCGCCGGCCAACTTCAAGAAGTGTTGCCGCCGGCCACTTTGGAGAATAGGGAGGAGGAAAAGAGCCGGCCACCAATGGGAGGAGAACCGCCGGCCAAGGAAGAAGGGAAAGACCTCTAGGATGGGCGCCGGCCAAGTGTTGATGGAGGTGGATGGGCGCCGGCAATCAACTTGAAGGAAGGAGGTTGCCGCCCACTTCTTTGCTCCAAAACCCTAGCCGCCCAATGAACCCTAGCCGCCCACTTGTGGATGAGCCAAACCCTAATTCCAATTCTAAAACCAATACTTGCCGCCCAAGCCTAAGCCCCCTATTTATAGAATTAGGCTTAAGCCTCCTTTAATCTCCACCGTCGGATCTAGGGATTTAATCTCCACCGTCGGATCTAGGGTTTTATCCCAACCGTCGGATCTAGGGTTTAATCCCAACCGTCGGATCTAAAATTTCATCCCAACCGTCGGATCTAGGATTTCATCCCAACCGTCGGATCTAGGGTTTTATCCCAACCGTTGGTTCTAGGGTTTCATCCAACCATCGGATCTAGGGATTTAATCCCAACCGTTGGTTCTAGGTTTTGTTTTACATTCTTGGATCTAGACTTCATAAGGATTATATTAGGCTACGATAGGGACCATAAGGAGGAGTTGGGTCTTGGCCACCCGATGGATCGGAACCACACAAACTTGATCCATCAATGATGTTCCATTCCACTAGAGGATCATCATTGAACTATCTCACCAACCCCCATAAATCAATATGGGCTCCATATATTATTTGTACATTAATCTCCCCGTGTTTAAGATATCGAATGTCCGTCAATTAATTGATTTACTGACCATCAATTAATTAACATCTAATTCCTCGAGTAGTACCACTCAACCTTATCATCATGTTGACTAAGTCAACCAGCTGGGTTTACATGATGAACCTTATGAGCTCCTCAAGGGGACATCATCAACCTAATATATAGGACACGGTTTCCTCCTATAATCAACGGCACACCATGTAAATAATATTATTTCCCAACATACCGGGCATATTGATTTAATCCATCTAAATCTCACCCACTGGTAAATCAAAGAAATAAATACTAAGTACATGTGCCCGTTATTATATCGGGATTAAGAGCATGTACAACATAATATCCGAGGTCCGATTCAATCATGTAGTCAGTACTAAATTGAATCACCTCTATGTCAGTCCTGCTCAATACACCTAAGTGTACCAGTGTAACTCTATGTTCAAGACAAAACAATACCAAGCTACACTACAACCATGCCAATGGTTTGTCCAAAACCATCTTGGTTGTGAGCCTCTACTTATATTTTACAAGGAACTGATAACATGATCTTCTGTGTCACACCAAGCACCATGTTATCTACAATGTAAAATATTTAGACAATATGCACACATATATAATGAATATATAAAATGCAAACAATGATCATGTGATTCTTATTTCAAAATAAAATGTTCATACAAAAAGAGCTAGGCTTTCAGTATACATTCCAACAGTCCGCTCCTCCCTTTACCATGTGCAAGCCACAAAAGGATCCGAGCCAAGATAAACTATTTTAATTTACATCCATCGATCCTATACTCCACGAAGGAGTGTACAACATATCTAGATTGAAAGTAAATTAAAATGAGCGGCTAAACAATGTCGTATTTAATTATAAAAATTAAATACCAATTAGCCTCGTCAACCCCGAGGATTCAAATAATTAGTTACAATCACACATACACAATCACATACATCCACATAGCCATAATAGTTGGATCTTATGTCTGCAAGCAAAAAGTTAGCCTACGCACATCCTACTATTATCCGGCATATACAATATATGATAAATGCATGAAAGTAACTGAATCCAAACACACAAAACTGAAAACCTTGCCTCTTATACCACTTGAAGGGAAAAGTCATGTTTCGCTTCTTCCCTTCGGTCACTTGTGCATGGCGATCCTGTCTTACATCCCCGGATTAAAATTTCATTAATTAAAACTAATCCGAACAGAGATGGATTATCCAAGCAACTGATTCATCATCATGTTATTCGATTTGATCGGTCGCTTGAACAAACATGTTGTTCAAGCAACCTAACCCATTTCCTCGATTAGCCACGGAATAGATGATGTACGGATCGCCGATTTTTGTGTTTATCATCGGGGTCCATGTCAATCAATAACATACAAATACAAAAGACCAAGAATAAAAATTAAACAATATTATACCTCTTGTTTTACCTCTTGATCTTCTATTATATTCCTACCCTCTTCTTGGACGTCGTGTGGGCGATGATCTTCCAAGAATCGAAGCCTCCTAGACCATGTATCTTCCCTTCCTTGCTCGCTCCGAACAAGGGAAGATAATCCTCCCTTCTTCTCCTTACTTGTGCCGACCACCAAACACCAAGTCCTTGGTGTCCGCCGGCCCTAAGGAGAGGGAGAAGATGGCGCTGGCCAAGAGAGAAGGATCACCCTCAACCCTTGATGTTGCCAACCCTTGGAGAAGGAGAAGAGGCATCAGCAATGAGATGGGGAGGAGGCGCTGGCCAAGGAGGAAGGAAACCCTAGCTCTTTGTCTTGTTGTCACCGACCCTAAGGAGATGGACAAACCAAAACCCTAGCATCCAACTTGTTGCCGCCCAACCTCTCCAACGCCAACCCCAAAAAAATATTATATTTAGGTCTAGTCTTCATGAGGTATTTATAATAGGCTACAATAGGGACCATGAGGAGGAGTTGGATCTTGGCCACCAAATGGATCCGAACCACATATAACCCGATCCATTAATGATGATCCATTCCACTAGAGGATCTGTAGGGATGTATACTAAAAAGTCTATCTTTTGTATAAACATCTTTATTTTGAAATAAGAATCACATTATCATTGTTTGCATATTTTTATAGTTATGTAATATTGTCTAATACTTTACATTGTAGATAACATGGTGTGTGGTGTCACACAGGAGATCATGTTATCGGCCCCTTAAAAAGTATAAGTAAAGGCTCACAACCGAGATGGCTTAAGACAAACCATCGGAATGGTTGTAGTGTGATTTGGTATTGGTTTGTCTTGACCATAGAATCACACTAGTGCACTTTGTGTGTATTGAGCAGGACTGACTTAGAGGTGATTCGATTTATTGCTGACTACATAATCGAATAATACCTCAGATATTATATTGTACATACTCTTAATCCCGATATAATAACGGGCACATATACTTAGTACTCATCTCTTTGATTTACCAATGGGCGAGATTTATAAATTAAATCGATAGGCTCGGTAAGTTGGGAGATGATATTATTTATATGGTGTATCGTTGATTATAGAAGGAAACCATGTCCTATATATTAGGATGAGGATATCCCCTTGAGGAGCTCATAAGGTTCATCATGTAAACCTTGCAGGTGGACTTGGTCCGGCATGATGAAAAGGTTGAGTGGTACTACTCAACGAGTTAGATGTTGATTAATTAATGGTCAGTAAATTAATTAATCGACGGGCATTCGAGATCTTAAACACGGAGAGAAAATGTACAAATAATATATGGAGCCCATATTATCATATGGGGGTTGGTGAGGTAGATCAATGATGATCCTTTAGTGGATTGGATCATCATTAGTGGATCGGACTTTATGTGGGCTTGATCCATGGGTGGCCAAGACCCAACTCCTCCTCATGGTCCCTAATGTAGCCTATTATCACCTCATGAAGCTTAGATCCAATGGATAGAAACAAAAGACTAAGATCCATAGGTAGAGATTAAATCTCTACGATCCGACGGTTGAGATTAAATCTCTAGATCCGACGGTTGAGATTAAATCCCTAGAACCAATGGAGGAGATTAATTCATGACTTATCCCTAACTCTATAAAATGTGGGCATGGGAGTTGGCGTGGATATCATCAAGAGAGCTAGGGTTTGGGCGGCAAGAGAAGGAATCCTAGTTGAGATAGGATTAGGGTTAGGGTTTGGAGGCTTGGGCGGCACCAAATAAGGAAGGTTCTTCTTCCTTCTTCTTGCTTCATTGGATGGCGTCCAGCAGCTCTCCCAGCCCTCTTCCAACCTTGGCCGATGGCCAAAGCTTCTCTTCTCCCTCTCCTTAGGTGGTGCAAACCAGATATAGGGCTTCCCTTGGTGTCTTGGTTGTTTTCCATCATCATCTTCTTCTCTTTTGTGGCCGGAGGCAAGGATTTTGTTTGCTCCTTGTTGGTTGGTTTTAGGGAGGAGAAGAACCTTGTTTCTATTCTTCCTCTTGCTTTGGAAAAGCAAGGAAGGAAGATTTGCGATCTTGGAGCTTCGACTTTTGATAGATCGTCGCCCATACGACGTCCAAAAGGAGGAAGGACATACATTAGAAGATCAAGAGGTATATCTATTCTCTTTTCTCTTTTTTTTGTTGCTTGTTTTTGTTTTTCAATTATAAGCATGTTATAAATCTGTAAATGGCTAAATAATACTTGGATCCCGAGCATAAACACAAAAACCGGCGATCCGGACATCATCTATTCCGTGGCTACTCGTAGAATAGAGGATGGTCGCTTGAACAACTAGTTTGTTCAAGTGACCTCTCTAAACGAATAGCACGATGATGACTTGGTGGTTTGGGCAATCCCTTTTGTCTAGGATTAAATTTTTTTAATCCGAGGACATCGAAGGGATCGCCATGGACAAGCTACCGAGGTGAAGTGGGAAGCGAAGTTTCCCCTCACGGACTCGATAAGCAAAACCCTTCAAGTGGTATCAGAGCCAAGGTTTCCGGTTTTGTGTGTTTAGGATTTGGTTAATTTTTATGCACTATTTCATATATTATATGTGGAAGATAATAGTAGGATATGCGTAGTTTAACTCTTTGGTTGCAGGCATAAGATCCGACTATTATGGCCATATGTGTGTATGTGATTGTATGTGTGTAAATATTTATTTTGTTGAATTCTCGGGGTTGACGAGGCTAGTATTTAGTTTTTGTAAATTAAATACGGCAATGTTTAGCCACTCTTTATTTTATTTTACTTTCGATCTAGATTTCATGTACACTCCCTCGTGGAGTATAGGATCGATGGATGTAAATTAAAATAGGTTTTAGTCTTGGCTCGGATCTCCGGATGGCTCGTACATGGCGTAGGAGGAGCGGACGAGATGGCAATGTGACGGGAGTCATATTGAAGACAAAAGCCATAATAGTTGGAAAATAATTTATTTTT
The DNA here is from genome assembly GCA_025175895.1 of Wurfbainia villosa. Classification (NCBI taxonomy): domain Eukaryota; kingdom Viridiplantae; phylum Streptophyta; class Magnoliopsida; order Zingiberales; family Zingiberaceae; genus Wurfbainia; species Wurfbainia villosa. Next base: position 52,657,444 of record CM046004.1, read on the forward strand.
CATATTTATTGCTTTTTGTTTGATATGCATGTCATAGGCTAGGAAAATTCCTCAATTTCAAATTACTAAGTGGGAGAGAGAATTTTTTAAAATTCCCACGGTCTCCATTACGATTTGATAAGTGATGCAAACAAACTTGTGCGTCGGCTCTGAGTGCCTTCCTCCATATCGAATGGGTTTGTTTGCGGATCACAAGGTCGAATATGGTTATAGGAAATTATTAAGGAGCGTGTGTACTTGCCCATCGTAAGGCACATAACCCGAGATAATTACCTTGGTACCGAGTAATGGTGAACACTTAGATACAAATATAAGTATCCTTCCCATCGGAGTCACTGCTTTTATTTGTAGGGCCAAAGAGGAACCAACTATTAATTTTACTTGTCAAAAAGTTAAGTTGACAAGATAGTAAAATTAATGGGTAAAACCTCCTCTTACAAATGTAGAATTCATATACGTCCACACTATCGTGGCATATAATATTCTTGGTGTTTTGAGGTGTTGGTTTATTTTAAAATTTTATTGTTTGAGGAATCAATAATTTTTTGAAATCTAATGTTTTGATTTATGTGATTATTAGGTTTTCTTTCAAAATGACTTTCAACCCACTTGCTGTGATACTGAAAGAGAACAAACTTACTGGACCCAACTATGTTGATTGGAAGAGGAATCTAGACATTGTCTTGACTGCTGAGGAATACAAATATGTACTCCTCGAAGAGTGCCCTCCCAAGCCTGCAGATAATTCTGGGGAAAAGGAGAGAGAGAGCTATAAGAAGTGGATCAAGGCTGATGAGATAGCGCGGTGTTACATTTTGGCATCTATGTCAAATGTACTGCAACATCAGCATCAAGCCATGTCCACTACTTATGATATGATGCTAAATCTCAAGGAGCTTTTCGAACACCAGAATCGGGCTGCGAGGCAAGAGACCATGAGAAACTTGATGATGACCACCATGATCAAGGGAACACCCGTGAGGGATCATGTTCTCAAGATGATGGCTCATTTAAATGAGCTAGAGGTCCTAGGAGCTGAGATTGATGGGGAAACCCAGGTCGATATCATACTCCAGTCTCTACCTAGGAGTTTTGAGCAGTTTCGCCTGAACTACAACATGAACATGAGGTTGTATTTGTTGGCGGAACTTCTGACAGAACTCTAGGCGACAGAGGGACTATTTCAGTAGTGCTCAAAGATGCCTGGTGACCAGAAGGTTTACTTCTGCCGAAAGGCAAGAAGAAGAAGAAACAAACCAGGGCGAAGGCGGTGGGAGGTACTCAGGGAGGAGTGAAGAAGCCGAAAGGCAAGTGCTTCACTTGTAAGCAGACTGGACATTGGAAGAAGGACTGCCCCAACCGCAAGAACAAAGGTATATCTTTTGGTCTAGTCGTTGAAACATGTTTAGCGGTATTATCTACCGGCACCTGGTGTGTAGATACGGGAGCCACTAATCATGTCTGCAATACTTTGCAGGGGTTCCAGGAAACTAGATGACTGGCTGAGGGGGAGATTACCGTGTACTTGGGCGATGCAACAAAGGTGGCGGCTGTTGCAGTGGGAGATGATCATTTATCTTTTGAGAAAAATAAACTTTTGGTTCTTAAGAATTGCCTTTATGTACCCTTATTTAGAAAGAATTTAATTTCGGTTTCTAAATTGTTTATGGATGGATATTCTATTTCTTTTCATGACAGAGTTGTTATAAGAAGGAATAGGGACATTATCTGTTCGGGTGCATTGATAGGAAATTTGTACACACTTGAACCAAAACCTCCCACGATGCAAATTGAAGTTAATAACTCATCTTCTAATTCCAAAAAGAAAAAAGAACCTTCGAAGATGAACCAAACATATCTTTGGCATCTTAGGCTTGGTCACATTAACCTAAGCAGAATTCAATGGTTGATAGCTGATGGACCTTTGGGTTCATTAGTGGTGGAGGATCTCCCAACCTGTGAATCTTTCTTGGAGGGTAAGATGACCAAGAGGCCTTTTAAGGCCAAGGGGTATAGAGCCAAAGATGTGTTAGAATTGGTTCATTCTGATTTGTGTGGTCCTATGTCTATCCAGGCTAGAGGTGGTTTTGAGTATTTTGTCTCTTTTATAGACGATTACTCAAGATATGGATACATTTACCTGATGCGCCGCAAGTCTGAATGTTTTGACAAGTTCAAAGAATTCAAGGCTGATGTGGAGAAACGTCAAGGTAAAAGTATCAAGACACTACGATCTTATCGTGGTGGTGAGTACCTCTTGGGAGAGTTTAGGAACTACTTATCAAAGGCTGGGATTCAATCCCAATTGTCTGCACCTGGCACACCCCAATAGAACGGTGTAGCAGAGCGAAGGAATAGGACTCTTATGGAGATGGTTAGATCGATGATGAGTTATTCTGACTTGCCAGATTCGTTCTGGGGATATGCTCTAGATACGGCAGTGTACATTCTGAACTTGGTTCCATCTAAATCTGTGCCTTCTACTCCCACAGAGTTGTGGACTAGGCGAAAACCTAGTCAAAGACATATTCGGATATGGGGGAGTCCAGCACATGTGCTGAAGGCAGATGTTGGTAAGTTGGAACCTCGTACAGAAGTACGCTTGTTCGTTGGCTATCCTAGGGGAACGAAGGGTGGATTGTTTTATAGTCCTAGAGATCAGAGGGTGATTGTTAGCACGAATGCCAGATTTCTAGAGGAAGACTATGTGATGAGCCATAAGCCCAAGAGTAAAATTATTCTGGAGGAGTTAAAAGGGGAAGTCACTTCTTTAGTACCACCGGTACAAGAGGATATACCACATGTCACTGCACTGCGTGTCACAGAGGATACACAGGTGATACCTCGTCGTAGTGGGAGGGTTGTGAGACAGCCTGATAGATTCATGTTCTTGAGAGAATCTTCTGATTTGGTCCCTGGCGAACATGAACCTGATCCCTGGACATATGACGAGGCAATCCAAGATAAAGATGCAGTATCTTGGCAAAGTGCAATGAATGTTGAGATTGAATCTATGGATTCAAATTAGGTCTGGGAGCTAGTAGAACCACCCGATGGTGTAAAAACCATTGGATGCAAGTGGATCTACACGAGAAAGAGAGGAATAGATGGGAAGGTTGAGACCTTCAAAGTGAGGCTTGTTGCAAAGGGGTATACTCAGAAAGAGGGTATCGATTATGAGGAGACCTTTTCGCCGGTAGCCATGCTTAAGTCTATCCGGATTCTCTTATGCATAGCAGCTCATATGGATTATGAGGTGTGGTAGATGGATGTCAAGACAGCTTTCCTTAATGGAAGTCTTGAGGAAAACATCTACATGAAGCAACCAGAGGGATTCATTGCTAAGGGCAAAGAGCATCTTGTATGTAAGCTTAATCGATCCATTTATGGATTGAAACAAGCTTCGAGGTCTTGGAACATCCGCTTTGATGAGGTGATCCAGTCTTATGGATTTATTCAAAGTCCAGATGAGTCTTGTGTATACAAGAGACGTGATGGAAACGTAGTGGTATTTCTTGTACTATACATAGATGATATTTTGTTGATTGGCAACAATATCAAGGTGTTATCGGACGTAAGGGTATGGTTGTCCAAGTAGTTTAATATGAAGGACTTGGGAGAGGTGGGACACATCCTTGGGATCAAGGTTGTAAGGGATTGCAGGAAAATGATGTTGTGCTTATCCCAAGCTTCATACATAGACACGATTATGGAGCATTTTAGCATGCAGAACTCCAAGAAGGGTTTTCTACCTTTCAGACATGGAGTTCCTTTATCTAAGGAGATGTGTCCTAGATCATCTGAGGAGATAGAGGAGATGAAGGCGGTTCCTTATGCTTCGGCAGTAGGAAGCCTCATGTATGTGATGCTCTGTACGAGACCAGATATCTGCTTTGCCATGGGCATGGTCAACAGATATCAGAGTAATCCAGGACAGGGACATTGGACTGCGGTAAAGCATATATTGAAGTACCTGAGAAGGACTGAGATTATATGCTGGTTTACCGAGCAGACCAATTACTCCCTGTGGGCTACACAAATTCTGACTTCCAATCTGATAGGGATAACAGTAAGTCTACCTCAGGTTTTGTGTTTACTTTGGGAGGTGGAGCCATTGTATGGAGGAGTGTCAAGCAGAAATGCATGGCGGACTCCACCATGGAAGCTGAGTATGTGGCAGCCTCTGAGGCGGCCAAAGAAGTCAATGGCTCAGAACTTCGATGGACTTGGATGTGATTCTGATTTGCTGTAACTATCACAATTTATTGTGATAATAGTGGTGCAGTTGCAAACTCAAAGGAACCACGAGCCCATAAGGCTAGTAAACACATAGAGCGCAAGTACCACCTGATACGAGAAATCATAAAGAGAGGAGAAGTTGCTGTGACCAAGATTGCATCGGAGGATAACCTGGCAGATCCTTTCACTAAGGTCCTTTCGACGAGATCTTTTGATAGGCATGTGGAGGGAATGGGGATCAGATGTATGGCACTTTGAGGACAGCATAGTCTTTTAGTATAAGTGGGATATTGTAGGGATGTATACTGAAAAGTCTATCTTTTGTATGAACATCTTTATTTTGAAATAAAAATCACATGATCATTGTTTGCATATTCTTATGGTTATGCAATATTGTCTAATACTTTACATTGTAGATAACATGGTGTGTGGTGTCACACAGGAGATCATGTTATCGACGCCTTGAAAAGTATAAGTAAAGGCTCACAACCGAGATGGCTTTGGACAAACCATCGGAATGGTTGTAGTGTGATTTGGTATTGGTTTGTCTTGACCATAGAATGGTATTGAGCAGGACCAACTTAGAGGTGATTCGATTTATTGCTGACTACATAATCGAATAATACCTCAGATATTATATTGTACATACTCTTAATCCCAATATAATAACGGGCACATATACTTAGTACTCATCTCTTTGATTTACCAATGGGTGAGATTTATAAATTAAATCGATAGGCTCGGTAAGTTGGGAGATGATATTATTTATATGGTGTGCCATTGATTATAGAAGGAAACCGTGTCCTATATATTAGGATGATGATGTCCCCTTAAGGAGCTCATAAGGTTCATCATGTAAACCCTGCAGGTGGACTTGGTCCGGCATGATGAAAAGGTTGAGTGGTACTACTCAACGAGTTAGATGTTGATTAATTAATGGTCAGTAAATTAATTAATCGATGGGCATTCGAGATCTTAAACACGGGGATAAAATGTACAAATAATATATGGAACTCATATTATCATATGGGGGTTGGTGAGGTAGATCAATGATGATCCTTTAGTGGATTGGATCATCATTAGTGGATCAGACTTTATGTGGGCTTGATCCATGGGTGGCCAAGACCCAACTCCTCCTCATGGTCCATAATGTAGCCTATTATCACCTCATGAAGCTTAGACCCAATGGATAGAAACAAAATACTAAGATCCATAGGTAGAGATTAAATCTCTACGATCCGACGATTGAGATTAAATCTCTAGATCCGACAGTTGAGATTAAATCCCTAGAACCAATGGAGGAGATTAATTCATGACTTATCCCTAACTTTATAAAAGGAGGGCATGGGAGTTGGCGTGGATATCATCAAGAGAGCTAGGGTTTGGGCGGCAAGAGAAGGAATCCTAGTTGAGATAGGATTAGGGTTAGGGTTTGGAGGCTTGGGCGGCACCAAATAAGGAAGGTTCTTCTTCCTTCTTCTTGCTTCATTGGCCGGCATCCAGCAGCTCTCCCAGCCCTCTTCCAACCTTGTCCGGTGGCCAAAGCTTCTCTTCTCCCTCTCCTTAGGTGGTGGAAACAAGATATAGGGCCTCCCTTGGTGTCTTGGTTGTTTTCCATCATCATCTTCTTCTCTTTTGTGGCCGGCGGCAAGGATTTTGTTTGCACCTTGTTAGTTGGTTTTAGGGAGGAGAAGAACCTTGTTTCTATTCTTCCTCTTGCTTTGGAAAAGCAAGGAAGGAAGATTTGTGATCTTGGAGCTTCGACTTTTGGTAGATCGTCGCCCACACGACGTCCAAAAGGAGGAAGGACATACATTAGAAGATCAAGAGGTATATCTATTCTCTTTTCTCTTTTGTTTGTTGCTTGTTTTTGTTTTTCAATTATAAACATGTTATAAATCTGTAAATGGATAAATAATACTTGGATCCCGAGCATAAACACGAAAACCGGCGATTCGGACATCGTCTATTCCGCGGCTACTCGTAGAATAGAGGATGGTCGCTTGAACAACTAGTTTGTTCAAGTGACCTCTCTAAACGAATAGCACGATGATGACTTGGTGGTTTGGGCAATCCCTTTTGTCTAGGATTAAATTTTTTTAATCCGGGGACATCGAAGGGATCGCCATGGACAAGCTACCGAGGTGAAGTGGGAAGCGAAGTTTCCCCTCACGGACTCGATAAGCAAAACCCTTCAGGATCATTATTGATCTACCTCACCAACACCTATAATTAAATATGGGCTCCACATATTATTTATATAAAATATCTCCCCGTATTTAAGATTTCAAATGTACATTAATTAATTAAATTACTAACAATTTAATTAATTAATATCTAACTCTATGAGTAGTACCACTCATCCTTATCATCATGTTGGACCAAGTCCACCTGCAAGATTTATATGATGAACTTTATGAGCTCCTCAAGGGGACATCATCATCCTAGTATATAGGACACGGTTTCCTCCTATAATCAATGGTACACCATGTAAATAATATTATTTTCCAACTTACCAGGTCTATCGATTTAACACATAAATCTCGTCCATTGGTAAATCAAAAAAATAAATACTAAATACATGTGCCCATTATTATATCGGGATTAAGAACATGTACACTATAATATCTGAGGTCTGATTCAATTATATAGTCAGTATAAATTGAATCACCTCTGAATCGGTCCTGCTCAATACATACAAAGTGTACTAGTATAATTTTATGGTCAAGATAAACCAATACCAAATTACACTACAACCATGCCAATGGTTTGTCCAAAACCATCTTGGTTGTGAGCCTCTACTTATACTCTACAATGAACTGATAACATGATCTTCTATGCGACACCACACACCATATTATCTACAATGCAAAGTATCAGACAATATGCATAAATATAAAATGCAAACAATGATCATGTGATTCTTATTTCAAAATGAAGATGTTCATATAAAGACTAGGCTTTCAGTATACATCCCAACAGAGACAAGAACCATCCAAGGGCAAGAAAGGTTTGGGTCACAAACCTAAGTCCTACCACAATGTTCCATTTGATTATGGAACTAAATCTTGGTCTAGGAAAACCAAGGTTAATAGGGAAGTTATCCCTAAGATTAACCATGGTGTCTGTCTAGTGGCCAAGGGTTCTATAAAACCTAGGAAGTCCACTAAGAAGGTTACTAGGGAGGCAATCCCTAAGGTTAACCTTAACAAGACCCAAATAACTAAGGGTTCAAAGCCAAAAAGGATCATTAGGAAGGTATCTAGGGAAGTTATCCCTAGTGAATACCTTGTTAACCCAAAGGAGCTCCAATAGGTATTGGGTTCCTAGGAGCGTGATCGATTCACGCTAGATGGGTTAGGGTGTGTCAACCCTAAGTGGATGGGTAGTTAACCTAACCATGGTAGAGTTGACACTTTAGGATGTACTAATGTGCTTTGAGAAGTTAAAAAATGATTAACTTGGCACAATTAGGTCTTAGAAGTCTTGGTGTGACATTTTGGGTTTTGGCACACTTGGTAGGTTTGGTTTATTAAGGCAAAATGGATTTAATTCTAAATGGCAATTTGTACTTAGCACTTAGGCATTTCATACCTTAGTATTTTTTACTTGCCATGCTTTATTTGTCTTGTCATGTCATGACATCATATTTATTTTTTATCATATAAAATGTCATGATTTATGCCTAGGAATGTCATGAAGGAGCAGTCGACTGCCAGTGTTGGTCGTGAGCACAGAATACTCGGTAGCCGACTGATCAGTCAACTACGAGGCTGGCAGTCGACTGATGGTAATTGGCAATCGACTGGTAGTGTATTTGTTGGTTGGATGCCAATGTGGATTAGGTCATTGTCTTACAACAGCTATAGGAGAAGTCGACTGGGGACTTATGGCAGTCGACTGCCAGGTGCGGAATCAGCCCGAGACAAGCATAAAAGGAGGAGCTTGGGGAGGATTTCCACAACAATTTTTGGGGCAATTTTGGAGGGGAATTGTTGCTGCATTCTAGACCTTCAATGTCAATCCAAAGCAAGCAACAAGCAAGCAATTCTAAATTCTTATGTAAAGTGTTCTTTACTTGTTTTGTGTATTGCTTTGTTTTTCTTGTTGTAATTCATTGTATTACTGTTGTAATCTTTGTATGAGGTTTCTCCACCTCCGACTTGTTGTCGAGAAAGAGTTTTATTAGTGGTGTTGTCATCACTAGAGCTCGTTGAGCTCGGCCCATGGAGTAGGAACCCTAAGATTCCGAACCATGTATATCGTTGTATATTTTATGGTGTGATTGTGTATTTGTCTCTATATTCATATCGTATTATGTATTTCCACTACGCTAACTGAATTGTAGAGATGAATGAACTATTTCCATCACGCACGCGAGAAAGGCTAGTCAACCCCCCTTCTAGCCGGACCACGATCCTCCAATACTATATGCATATGTTTTATCATTGGTGCAAAGTTAGGAATTACTCTTACTTATGGTTAAATGTTTTGCTCAACATGTTATTTACACATGATAAAATATGTTTTAAATTAAGGGGGAGCTTTAAGTATATTCTATACCTTAGTCAAGGCATAAACAATCTTATTCAAAGATGTTTTCATTTGATATTTATCCTTCTCTTTTTGATGTGTGTCAAAGGGGGAGAAGGAAAATTTTAAGTTTGATTAATATTGTGATTTTATTGCATATTTTAAGACTGATGCACGCAAACGCGACCTCAAATCTCGCGACGGAGACCGTCAAGGACTCAAAGTGTGCACTCGTGCTCAACTCCTGTAAGTGCACGGATGTCGTCAAGTAATAAAGAATATTGATCCCACTGGGACTGAGATTTCGAGTATCGATTTGTCTAGTGGATGTGTTGTTGTTCGGATTGGTAATCTAAGGGTTCACAAATGAGAGGTCGTTGGTGGTCCAAACTCAATACGATGTCACACGGAAGAAGAGAAAAGTTGCTACAAGGATTTGGATTGGATTCTAGGACTTCGGTTTCGTTTGTGTGTCGCAGAACATGCTATCAATTGAATGTATCTAGATTTTCTAGCTAGGGTTTTGTGGAAAGGGCATCATACACTATGGTACGAGGATGCCGAATCGATCCCTGCGACGAGCTAGAATACACATTACCGACTCTATCGCATCCTTCTATCCACAGTTGCAGGTGATGAGGCCAACCTCTAGGTTCCTCCTAATATCCCCTAAATCTTAGATACGAGGACTGTCACTCCTCGTATTGTCTATGCACAGAAGACAGAAAACTAAAACATAAAGCTATAGATCTAAACAATCATTCAACTGCAAATACGATTTCAAGAACGGAAACATATTTGAAATAGCAATGTTCTACTCAACACAAACTACTCCCTAATCCTATTATTGGAAAATCTACTCCATGAATACAAGAAGAGAGTCACAATACATTATAGAATTCATGAGTATAACGATAAACATGCAAGAAATATGAATTACAATGTAATTACAGCTCTTCCCTCTAGCGTTGTGGTGCAGATCTTGATCCTCGAGCGACTCTCTCCTTCCTCGATGTGAGCTCCCGAAGCTTTTTAGGGCTTCGGAGTGTCGTCCCGGCTGGCGTGCCTCCCCCTAGGGTTTGGGGTGTAGCTTTCCTTATATAGACATCATGTCGGATCGCTGCGAAATCTGGAAAAAACCCTGGTTGCATCAAATCGCTTGGTTGTCACACGGCCGTGTGAAAACACATGGCCTGGCCGTGTGAAAACACATGGCCTAGCCGTGTGTCAGGTTGTGGCGGTCGTTTTCGCCTTCTGAACATGGCCATGTGTAGGCACACACCCTGGTCGTGTTCCCTTCTGCATCCAACTGCCAAATGTCTTCTTTTTGCTCTGAAAGTGCACTGTTATCCCCACGAAATGCTATCCTGCACACAAAAGTATACAGAGCAGATCTCCGAACCAAAAAACAAAAAATGCATGGAAAAAAAAGTAAAATATGCATGAAACCAACATAAAATAAGATGAGATGTAAGAGAAAACTACTCCTAAAACCCTATATGTTTTGCTCACATCAATTCCCCCAGACTTAGATCTTTGCTTGTCTTCAAGCAAACCTCAGTGCCATGAAATTTTAAAAATGTATTGTTCCATACTTAGCATGTTAACTATATTTATCAAGTGGTATTTGTAATCAAAGAAAAATAGATATGTTCTAGAAATTCACTAAGTTAGCTCCTCGTGCTCATGCTAAGTGAATCTTCTTAGGGGATACTCATTCCATGGTAAGTTAAGTTGTCATCCTATAGCTTTCCTAAGGTCTCCGGCTCTTAGGCACTTACCTACCCAAAGTGAGGGGCATTCCCTAGATCTAGCATAAAGTCTCAAAGGCGTGCTCGGTATTGAGAGAAATTGGTAGGTGTTTCCCCAGTAATGTAACTCGGTCTCAAAGGGGCACCTAACCATTTCCACCCACGACATCTGTTTTTTTTATCCCTCATAATCTCTTTTTCTTCTTTCTTTTCTTTTTTATTTCTTTTTCTCTCTCTCTCTCTCTTTTCTTTTCTTTTCTTTTCTTTTCTTTTCTCTCTTTTATTTCTCGGCTCACTGGGATTTTGATTTTTCCGAATGGGCTTACACAATCCGAGCATCTTGTCACGCCCGCCCTTCCGGGACCCTAAATGTCCGGAGAGGCGGCGCGTGACGCGACCGTACATACATTTCATACAGCGGAAGACTTTATATATATATACTTCTTATTTCTTACAGCGGAAGACTTGAGACCTAAATACTTTTTTTTTTCTTTTAAACATAAATATGCATTAACACTTCTTCTTAACATAGAGCATGTTTCATAGCATAGCATGCATAGATACTTCTTCTTACTTCTTCTTTACTTCTTCTTATCAACATAACACATTCTTCTTTACTTCTTCTTATCAACATAAAGCATGCATCATATATATATATAGATACTTAGGGCTTAGTAGGTTCATAACATCATTGTCATCGGGAGACATAAGTAAAGACATCCATAGGCATCATCATCATAGGTAATACATGTATAAGTAGACTTAACGGATCTTCTCCACCATGCCACTACCACACACATTGACCCCTCCTGCTGCTCCCTTTAGTTTATCCATCCCTTACCCTTATCTGCAGTACGAGGGAAAATAAACTATAAGCACATAGGCTTAGTAAGATCCTGTCCTACTCACAAAAACCATACATCATCATTAATCATGACTTGTAGCATTTATAACATATAATCAATATATCATGTAACATACATGGCATCATCAACTTAACTTGTAGCTTAAGTAACATGAGATAATATAGCATGGATCATCCCTAACTTAGCAGCATAACATGAAATATATATATATACTTAATCAGCATAATATGCATCATATGTAACTTAGTAACCTAACATCATAGCGTACCATTGAACATAACATGTAACTTATAAATCATGACATATCATCTAACATAACAGGTAACTTAAACATTAACGCATATCATCTAACATAACACGTAACTTAAACATTATGGCATATCATCTAACATAACATGTAACTTAAACATTATGGCATATCATCTAACATAACACGTAACTTAAACATTATGGCATATCATCTAGCATAACACGTAACTTAAACATTATGGCATATTATCTAACATAACATGTGACTTAAACATTAACATGCAAACATATGCAAGATGCTTTTGAAAACATATATATTAGGTACGTAAATATAGATCTCAACATATTTGGGCCCGGCATTGTACCACTTCTTCATTATCATAGCGCGCATCCCTAAATAGGCCCGAGGTAGCAAGTCTCGAACCTAATAGGTTCCTAGGCCCGAGTCTTATTCCATCGACCTAGGGGCAATCGTCATAGCGTAGAAGCCCATCCTAGGCCCGAGTCTTACTCCATCGACCTAAGGCATCTTGGAGCCCATCCCGTACTAGGCCCGAATCTTATTCCATCGACCTAGGGGCAATCATACATAGAAGCCCATCCTAGGCCCGAGTCTTATTCCATCGACCTAGGGCATCTTAGGAGCCCATCCCTTCTTGGACCTTGTTAAGGTCTTGGTACAAGCCATGCAGAAGGTAAAATACTTATATGCTTATTTTACAACATAGCTTATTTCTTTAACATAGCATAGCATACTTCATTTCATACACATCATGCTTCATTTCATTAACATAGCATAGCATACTTCATTTCATAACACATCATGCTTCATTTCATTAACATAGCATAGCATACTTCATTTCATAACAACATAGCTTATTTCATTAACATAGCATAGCATACTTCATTTCATACACATCATGCTTCATTTCATTAACATAGCGTAGCATACTTCATTTCATAACAACATAGCTTATTTCATTAACATAGCATAGCATACTTCATGGTATGAACTTCATTGTAACCTAAAGAGATCAAAGGTGGCGAATGGCCCTTTAACCTAATTCAAGTAACATACATAGGCATACAAATTCCATAAATTTTATGGTATGAACTTCATTGTGACTTAAAGGACCAAAGGTGGCGAATGGCCCTTAAAGGCTTTTAGGGTTTAGACTTTTAACCTAATTCAAGTAACATACATATGCATACAAATTCCATAAAATTCATGGTATGAACTTCATTGTAACCTAAAACCCAAGGTGGCGAATGGCCCTTATAGGCTTTTAGGGTTTAGACATTTAACCTAATTCAAGTAACATACATATGCATACAAATTCCATAAAATTCATGGTATGAACTTCATTGTAACCTAAAAGACCAAAGGTGGCGAATGGCTTATAGGCTTTTTAGGGTTTAGACATTTAACCTAATTCAAGTAACATACATATGCATACAAATTCCATAAAATTCATGGTATGAACTTCATTGTAACCTAAAAGACCAAAGGTTAGATCTTTATCCTCAACCCCTAACATGTTAACATCATTATTTACAAGTAAAGCAAGCTATAAAACTTCAATAAAACACCAAGATCCATATTGGCGAATGGTTCTTAGGGTTCATTAGGGTTAGCTTTTGTCCTAATCCACTTTAACCCTAACATCATCATCTAGTTACAAAAACATGGCATGGAACTTCATTGAAACCCTAAAGTAGGGTTTAGCCGAATAGGTCTTTAGGGTTCATTAGGGTTAGCTTTTGTCCTAATCCACTTTAACCCCTAACATCATCATCTAGTTACAAAAACATGGCATGGAACTTCATTGAAACCCTAAAAGTAGGGTTTGGCCGAATAGGTCTTTAGGGTTCATTAGGGTTAGCTTTTGTCCTAATCCACTTTAACCCCTAACATCATCATCTAGTTACAAAAACATGGCATGGAACTTCATTGAAACCCTAAAAGTAGGATTTGGCCGAATAGGTCTTTAGGGTTCATTAGGGTTAGCTTTTGTCCTAATCCCCTTTTAACATACTTATAACATCATATGCATACCAACATGGATTAAACTTCATTAGGACATCAATATAAGGGGGGTGGCCGAATGGCCTATGTAGACTTTTAGGGTTAGATCTTTATCCTAAACCCCCTAACATGTTAACATCATTATTTACAAGTAAAACAAGCTATAAAACTTCACTAAAACACCAAAATCCATATTGGCCGAATATAACAATATAGGTTTCTCTCTTTTTTTTTTTTGTTTTTCAAAAATAGAAATCGGAACTACTCGTATGCAGGTGAGGGATACTTACATCCTTCGCTTTGCTTGTAGTGTGAAGAAGATGACCTAACACAAACCCTAGCCCTTGCTTCTTGCTTGGAGGAGTTTCGGCCAAAGGTGGAGAAGGGCTAGAATTTTGGTGAGGAGAAGAAGAAAAAGAGTGGAAGTGACCAAATCCAACCTTCCCTCTTCTTTATAAAGGGGGGAGGAAGAGAAGTTCCTCTTTTCTTTTCCATGCCTCTTCATTTACTCCTAGTCCCACTTATCTATAGTTTCCCCCTCTTCCTTAATCATATAATCCTATTGGGCTTCTGGTTAGTGGGTGCATCTATAAGGCTTGGCTATCTCTAGAGGTTTGGGGTTCAATTCTTAGGCCTTGCACCCCTTTTTGGCTTATTTTCTTTTATTTTTTTGAAAAGGCCCACATAAAGCCCATGATCATCAAGCCAAAAATTTCTGTAAAATTGCTAGGAATTTTACGGGCGTTACACATCTTCAGTAACTAAAATGCTAAACTTAGGGTTACTGTGGATTCCAAAGTACTAGACTACTGAGATGAATCATAACTAGGTATGTACTAGACTCTCCTTTTCAGAATGTTCGACATGTGTAGGTGTAAAAATAAAAGCTAACCAATGTAAGTATAGAACATTAATTAGAGCAAATAAAATAAAATACCATGAGATAAATAAAGTTAAGCTACCTATGGGAACAACTCATGAAAGTAACTTTAAAAATACTACTGAGGCAGCTTAAAGATAGACAAGACTAAGTGCAGGAAGAAACTAAACACACTATGTATGAATAAATGAATGTTAACTAAAATGTAAACATTAGGAAAGAAATCACTGCTAGAAACAAAATAAAACTTGGGGTTCCCCCCCAGACTTAAGTGAAGCATACCTCTAGTATGGTGAACGAGGTGGAAAGTCTAGTAGCCTCGACATCTCGGAATCCTGGGAGAATCTGCTGTTGAGCTGCTGATGCCACATGTACAGGTGGTTAATTTGTGAGCTGGTGGATGCAACGGTTGCTCGGTGCTCCTCCTCCCTAGCCCACTGTGCCTGCTGGGCTTGCATATGTTGCCGCATCTCCTAGTGGTAGGCAGCCTCACCGCGACGACGTAGCCTCTCCTCGAAGTATACACGCCTCGTCAGAGAACTCCTCAAAGACGCCGAAGTGCTCCCGAAGCCCCGAAACTCCGCTGCGTAGGCGCCTCGCTTCCTCCCATCGCTGCCTCTATGTCTGCTGCTTAGCATATATGTCATCAAGGAACAATCGAAACTCCAAAAAATCATAGGCAGATGTACCTGAATCCTGCTCAAAAGTAGAAAAAGGTGGTGGCGCAGGTGCAGGCTCATGTTGATGTGGACTAGGTGCGCTCCTATGCATGTGTGGGCTGGAGGGAGCATGATGCAAAGGGGGAGAGATGCACGGTGTGGTGATGTGGATGGTCCCTTATATGGCGGGGACTCCACTATCAAGTCTAAGCACTAGTTGGTGCGTGTGGTGATGGTGGTACGATCAAGGTCGGGGAGCCTAAAGGTCGTCAGGTTTTTCCTTACAAAGCATAAGAAGTGTCCCTCTCTTACAATCATCTTCATGGTCATACACACTCCCAGGTCGATTCTAGGGCTCCCCTCTATGCTATCTAGCACAGTGTAGTCGTACCCCATCCTATAGCAAATGTGGGTAAGCAGGCCATCCACATTAATCTCTCCTCTCGCTGTTTTGCTCATCTTCACTAAGTGTCTAATGAAATGTGACCCTGCATCGATGCTACTCCTTTCTTGTAACATGTCCCATAGGCAAAGCAGCTTGCTAGCTCTCACTACACCGTCACTCTCCCCACGACCAAAAATAGTACTTGCCATGATTCGGTGGAGGTATCGAAAAATGGGGTTTTGGAGGCATGATGCTTTGGTCCTCGAAGGGTCGTAAGCGTGCTCTCCTATCAATTCGGTCCAAAAGATTTGAGAGTTAAACCCAATAGTAGTTCTTCTCTCTCCCCCACTCGGCAAGCCAAAGCATAAGTTCCATTGGTGTAGTGTCCATTCATGCTCAATGTTAAATATCCTAAAGGTAATCCTACCCTCTTCGCTCTCTCTACCCGTTAAAACTTTAGCTTATAAAGAACTTAAAAATTCCAAAACTACCCTAGGTGAAGGGAAAACAATGTGTTTCCCGCTTCATCACTTCGGTCACTTGTGCATGGTGATCCTACCTCACATCCCCAGATTAAAATTTTATCAACTAAAACTAATCCAAACGGAGATGGATTACCTAAGCAACCAATTCATCATCGTGCTTCTCGATTTGAGTGGTCGCTTGAACAAACTTGTTGTTCAAGCAACCTAACTCTTTTCCTCTTTTTGATGAAAGGTAAATATATATCATCAAAGTAAGATACAAACATCCATACACCTAGGTCCTAGCTCTGGTCATGTCTGACGAACTGTCATATATGAGCAAGAAGCCCCGGTAGGGTATGGCTCCGAGATACAATCCAAACCAAAACATGACATGTCATACTATCTGGTCGTGCTCTCATCCCTCACACAAGCCAGGGATCATGTGAAAACTAGTGTCCATCCTCACTAGCTGGGTGCGCCAGTGTATCCTCAACATATGTGCTCTCCATCACCAGTATCAGCCTAACCAGAAGCACTATGGTCGGCATGGCATCATCCTCATCTCTCTGTCCTCCATCCTCCAAAATCCACTTTAAGCAAGTGGTCAGCTATCAACGAATTTGACGTGTCTTTACCACAGTCGTTACTATGGACTAGATAGGCCATTCAGGTGGGCCTATTCACTTGCTCTAAGCTTTTTGGCAAAGCCTCAGCCATCAATGGATTTGATGTGTCTTTACCACAGTCGTTACTGTGGACTAGATAGGTCATCCTGGTGGACCTATTCACCATCTCCACCATGTCCTCTCATCAAAAGTAACGTATCCACTCACCAAAATGGGGGCTAGGGTTAGGAACCCTAACCCTAAATCCTATCTACATTTTTTTTCCCCAAAAATGAGGGTTAGGGTTTAGAAACCCTAACCCTAAACCCTAACTCTACCATTTCTTTCCTCCCCCCCCCCCTAAAAAATGAGGGTTAGGGTTTGGAAACCCTAACCCTAAACCCTAACTCTACCATTTTTTTCCTCAAAATGAGGGTTAGGGTTTGGAAACCCTAACCCTAAACCCTAACTCTACCATTTTTTTTCAAAATGAGGGTTAGGGTTTGGAAACCCTAACCCTAAACCCTAACTCTGCCGCTTTTTTTTTACAAGTGTACATTAAAGTTGCTCTCTAGAGAGCGGTATACATGAATCTGGATCCTCCGCAACAATAACTCTGGATCTCACTGCGCTACATCAAACCTAAGGCTATTCCTTGCCCGCCAAACAAAATGTACCATGGTGGCTATAGCCAAGTGTCGTGCCCTGGTCAAGGTAGAAGTACCTCTGTACTGGCTCCTAAAAATACAAAACATCTGTCGATATGTGATCATCGCGGGTCTCATGTGCAACCATGATCTCAATCGACCCCACAGCAAGCTAATCGGCTGACATCTGAAAAAGAGGTGGTCCAATGACTCCAAAGCACCTCTACAGAAAACACATACCCGATCCTCCAGGTACTCCTGCCTGTTCCGGGTAGGGAGTCTCCGGTGAGCGAGAAGCCAAAGTGTGAACTGATGGCTTGGCTGGAGATAACTCTGCCAAACCTTCCTTCCCCAAACCTTCCTTGGCTTGCTCTCCCTGAAGTGATCATAAGCCTCTCTCACCCTTCCTTTGCCTCGGTAAAACCACATGTCAAGTGTGTGTGCTGCAGCAATTGGTCCCCCTGCATGTTTAAGGATACTATCTCGAATATATAGAAGCGATTTAATCAACGGGGAATCTGCATGCTTAGCTTGCCACTCCCATATCCCCACCTGCTACAGATATGTGTGATGAACCCACTTGAGCCATAGGGTGTCTTGCTTGTTCTGAATGCGCCATAGGACCTTTGCTAGCAAAGCGAGATTCCATGCTTTCAGATCATGTATAACTCATTCGGCCTGTATAACTCCGACCATGCTATAGGGGGGTTACGTAATATCCACATAAAAGCCCGACACATACTATGAATGCGATCGATCACTCCGCTCGGGAGGGGGAGGATGGACATCTAATAACACTCCACTCCCTGCAGTATTGATGCAATGAGCTATGCCTTCCCCGCATATGAGACGGTGTTCCTCGGCCAGGAGTTTATCCTTGTGGCTATAGAATCTAATAACATACTGTACTCTGAGATTTTTAGTTTCTGTGAGGCCAGTGGGATTCCTAGATATCTGAATGGCATATCCCCCTCACAAAAACCTATGATAGCTAGTAGTCTCTCCTTCGTCCGGTCATTAACCCCTGCCATGTAGATGCTGGATTTGCTGAGGTTAGCATTGATCCTGCCATATGAGAAAACTATGATAAATAGGAGACCAATATAGAGACTGAGGATACATCACCACACGATAGCAGTAATAAGTCATCAGCATAAACTATGTGTGCTATCCTCAGGTGTCCACATCTAGGATGGAAGTGAAAATATGATCTCGTAGTGGCTCTGGCTAGGAGTCTGGACAAGTACTCCATGGAGATACCAAAAAGGTAGGGAGAGAGGGGGTCGCCCTATCGTAATCCTCGCCTTCCCCTAAAATGTCCATACATGTTCCTGTTAATCACTATAGAGAATGAGGAAGTGGTGATGCACTCTCTGATCCTTGTGATATAAATAGAAGGAAAATGCAAGGCATGTATCACATCCTGTAAAAAGTCCCAGTACACCGAGTCAAAAGCCTTCTGTAAGTCCACCTTGAGCATGCATCGAGGGGATATCCTTTTCCTGAAGTAGCTGTGAAAGAGCTCCTAGGCTAACTGTATACTGTCTGTGATGGTACGCCCCTGAACAGATGCAGTCTGGGCAGGGTGGAGTAGATAATCTGAGACATCTGCCAATCGTGCAACCAAAATCTTTGAAATGACTTTATAGAAAATTGTGCAGCAGGAAATAGGTCTGTAGTCCTGGACTTTAGTGGCATTGTCAGTTTTGGGAATTAAGGCAATAAGCGTGTGGTTCCAAGCTTTGAGCAGTTGCCCATTCCTAAAAAATTCCAAAACTGTAGCAAGAAAATCCTGTCCAACTGTATCCCAAGCTTCCTTATAGAACCGAGAGCCATAACCATCAGGCCCCATGCTTTAAGGTTGCCAATATCGAATAAGGCTTTCTTGATTTCCTCTGCTGTGAGGATGCGAGTGAGTTGTACCTATTGCTATACTGTAAGGGCACGCCCATGCTGCATACACTCCACCTGGAATGGAGTGCACTCATGTTGGACCCCCAAGTGTGCCTGGAAGTAGTCAGTGAATTCCTTTTCCACTTCCTCTACCCTTGTTGTAAGTTCTCCATCCCTTTTTTCCACCGCCACTATTTCTCTTCTTTTATTGTTCCTCTTGACCAAGGAGTGAAAGAAAGGGGTGTTGCGATCAACTTCTTTAAAATACTTATGCTTGGCCTTTTGGAGATAAAATAGATATTCTGCTTGAGCCAACCGGCCAACTTCCCTCTTTGCCTCTTTGTATTGTTCCTCCATTGTGCCATGTTCTAGTCCCATTTGTTGCATCTCCTCCAACCTACTTTGGGCCATTCTAGACCGGGTTTGCACATGCCCAAAATTCTGCTCATTAAGTTGTCGTAACCCTCTCTTGAGCATATGAATTCGTTGCTTAAGCTTGTATTGGGTTGTCCCAATGGAGATGCAGCCGGTTGCATGGTTCCAAAGCTGATGTACCAAGGTTTTGAAGTTGGGGTGAGTGGCCCACATGTTGAAGAACTTGAAAGGCCTGTTTTTGTGACCTTGGTTGTCAAGTAAGGATACATAGCATGGAGCATGATCAGAGTGAACTCCAGGAGGCCTGAAATCTGCAAATGAACTACTTTCTGCTCCAACCACAATCTGTTTACCATTGCTCGATCCAACTTGCTTACCACCTTGCCATTTGTCCAAGTGTAATTGCAACCCACCGACCGTAGGTCCTCCATGCCGGCCATGGCAACAAACTGTTGGAAGTTCATTGTGGCATAAGAAGTGACATCCATTCCTCCTTTCTTGTCCCTAGGTGAGAGTGGTGAGTTGAAATCTCCAATGATGAGCCATGGCAGTTGCATCATGCTAGCTAGTTGTTGTAACCCATTCCATAATGATCTCCTAGATAGAATTGTGAGTTGGGCATATATGAAGGTAATCGCATATTGTTGCTTTGTCTCTTGGCACACAATGGTTGTATGTATAAATTGGTCTTCCCATTGTTGAATTGTGAGAGTAACCAGTTGGAAATTCCATAGCAATAGCATACGCCTTCTATCCATATCCCCCACTTGTTGATAGCTTTCCCAATGTTGAAAGGTTGTTGTTTTCAGGGCTTGATATCTTGATGGTGTGAGCTTAGACTCCAAAATGCAGAAAACACTAAGAGCTTGCGTGTGGAGACGGTGCAAAACCTCCCTCTACTTGAGGCCTTTATTGAGGCCTCTGATGTTCCATGTCCCAATCTTCATATTGGCTTGGCCAGCCCAAGCCGGCCTTTGAATTTCTTTGATCTTTCCGGATTTACTTCCTTAATGAGAGCTCCCTGCATGTCTTCTAAATCCTCTTCTTTATAATTAGCCTTCAGCTAGTCCATGGTTGGCAGTCCTAAAATGATGGGAAGGGCTTGATCAGTTGTATCCATTTGCTGCACTTCCACAGAATTATGAAAAACAGTGGTGTCCTCGATCCTGATCTCCCCTTCTTCTAGAATGTCCATATTTTGAGCCAACCTCTTAGCTTCCTTTCTTTTCTGCACCCTCGACCTAGTTTGTATCTTCCATGGACTGCTTGTTGGGATGTATACTGAAAAGTCGATCTTTTGTATGAACATCTTTATTTTTGAAATAAGAATCACATGATCATTGTTTGCATATTTATGGTTATGCATATTGTCTGATACATTACATTGTAGATAACATGATGTGTAGTGTCACACCGGAGATCATGTTATCAGTTCCTTATAGAGTATAAGTAAGGGATCACAACCGAGATGGTTTTGGATAAACCATTGGTATGGTTGTAGTGTAATTTGGTATTGGTTTATCTTGACCATAGAATTACACTAGTACACTTTGTGTGTATCGAGTAGGACCGACTTAGAGGTGATTCAATTTATTGCTGACTACATAATTGAATCGGACCTCAGATATTATGGTGTACATGCTCTTAATCCCGATATAGTAACAGGCACATGTACTTAGTATTTATTTCTTTGATTTACCAATGGGCGAGATTTATAGAGTAAATCGATAGGTTCGGTAAGTTGGGAAATGATATTATTTACATGGTGTGTCGTTGATTATAGGAGGAAACCGTGTCCTATATATTAGGATGATGATGTCCCCTTGAGGAGCTCATAAGGATCATCATGTAAACCCTGCAGGTGGACTTGGTCCGGCATGATGATAAGGTTGAGTGGTACTACTCATGGAGTTAGATGTTGATTAATTAATTGTCAGTAAATTAATTAATTGACGGACATTCGCGATCTTAAACACGGAGAGATATTTGTACAATTAATATATGGATCCCATATTTATTTATGGGGGTTGGTGAGGTAGATCAATGATAATCCTCTAGTGGAATAGATTATCATTAATGGATCGGATTTTATGTGGGTCGGATCCATTGGGTGGCCAAGATCCAACTCTTCCTCATGGTCCCTATTGTAGCCTATTAAAACCCTCATGAAGCCAAGATCCGACGGTGGAGATTAAATCTCTAGATCCGATGGTGGAGATTAAATCTCTAGATCCGACGGTGGAGATTGAAAGGAGGATTAAGCCTAGCTCTATAAAAGGAGGGCTAAGGGCTTGGGCGGTGAGATCATCCAATTAGGGTTAGGGTTTTTGGAGTTGGCTTGAGTGGCTTGGGTGGCAAGCAAGGATTGGAGGTGAGCTAGGGTTTTGGCTTCTCCTTGTGGGCGGTGGCAACCTTAGGACTCTCATCTCTTTTCCATCCTTTTGGGTGGTACCTCCATTTCTCTCTCTAGGTTGGCCAGTGACTCCTCCCTCTCTCTCTCTCTCTTTTGGTCGGCGGCAACCTTTCTTCAAGGCTGTCCAACTCTCCTTATTCCTCTCCTTGGCCGGCAGCAACCACCAAGCAAGGTGGCTTGGTGGTCGGTTCTAGATAGGAGAAGATGTTTTGTTTTATTCTTCCCTTTGTTCGGAGCGAGCAAGGAAGGGAAGAACGTGATCTAGGAGGCTTCGACTTTTGGAAGATCGTCGCTCACACGACGTCCTAAAGGAGAAAGGACATACAATAGAAGACCTTGAGGCAAACAAGAGGTATAATTCTTGTTTTGGTTTCCTTTTGTTTCTTTGTATGATGTATGTAATTGCATGTGGCTAATTTACTTGGACCCCGAAGATAAACACAAAAACCGGCGATCCGTACATCATCTATTCCGCAACTAATCGAAGAAAAGAGGTAGGTTGCTTGAACAACAAGTTTGTTCAAGTGACCACTCTAATCGAATAGCATGACGATGGATCAGTTGCTTGGGTAATCCCTCTTCATCAAGGATTAAATTTTTTTTAATCTGGAGACGTAGATGGGATCGCCATGCGCAAGCAACCAAGATGAAGCGGGAAGCGAAGCTTCGACCTTCAAGTGGTATCAGAGCCAGGTTTCCAATTTTGTGTGTTTAGGATTCAGTTACTTTTATGCACTTATCATATATTGTATGTGCCAGATGATAGTAGAATGTGCGTAGGCTAACTTTTTGGTTGTAGGCATAATATCCAACTATTATGGTCATATGTGTATGTATGTGATTGGATGTGTGTAATTGTATTATTATTTGAATCCTCAGGGTTGACGAGGCTAGTATTTATTTTTTATAATTAAGTACGGCATTGTTTAGCCACTCTTTTATTTTAGTTTACTTTCGATCTAGATTTCATGTACACTCCTTCGTGGAGTATAGGATCGATGGATGTAAATTAAAATAATTTTTTTCGGCTCGGATCTCCGGATGGCTTGTACATGGCGTAGGGAGGAGCGGACGAGATGGCGATACGAAGGGAGGCATATTGGAGAACAAAAGCCATAATATTTGGAAAATATTTTTTTTCATATTTATTTCTTCTTGTTTGATATGCATTTTATGTGCTAGGAAAATTTCTCAATTTTAAATTACTAAGTGGGAGAGGGATATTTTTTAAAATTCCCACGGCCTCCATTACGATTTGACATGTGATGCAAACAAACTTGCACGTCGGCTCTGAGTGCCTTCCTCCCCATCGGATAAGTTTGTTTTGTGGATCACAGGATCGAATATGGTTATAGAAAATTATTTAGGAGCGTATGTACTTCCCCATCGGAAGGTACATAACCAGAGATAATTGCCTTGGTACCAAGTAATGGTGCACACTTAGATGCAAATAGGAGTATCCTCCCCATCGGAGTCACTGCTTTTATTTGTAGGGCTGAAGAGGAACCAACTATTAATTTTATTTGTCAAAACATTAGGTTGACAAGATAGTAAAATTAATGGGTAAAACCTCCTCTTACAAATGTAGAATTCGTATATGTCCACACGATCGTGGCATACAATATTCTCGGTGTTTTGAGGTGTTGGTTGATTTTAAAATTTTATTGTTTAAAGAATCAATAATTTTTTGAAATCTAATGTTTTGATCTATGTGAATCTTAGGTTTTTCAAAAATGACTTTCAACCCGCTTGCTGTGATACTAAAAGAGAATAAACTTACTGGACCCAATTATGTTGATTGGAAAAGGAATCTTGATATTGTCTTGACTGCTGAGGAGTACATGCTGAACTTTCCGAGCCGCAAAAAGCACTTTTTGCATTGCGCAAACCTCGGAAGCCCGACCACGGATCCGTGCGAAGATATATAAAACTAAATTCATGTATGTGTTTATAAAACCCTAGATCTACCTTAGATCTAGAAGGTGAGAGCATTACCCTCGTAGCGATGCCCTTCGCTTATCCCGCTCGTCCAAACGCTTTGTCGGAACTCAAGAGTGTCAAGTGTACACTCCTCTACAAGTATCCACACGGACAAATGGTGGAGAAAAACACCTTAGAGTGTGCTAGCACCCTTTAGGTATTTCGGCCAAGGAAGTCTTGGGAGAGCAAGAAGGAGAGCTAGGAAGAAGATGATGAAGTTACAAACCAAAAATGAATTCATTCATCAAGGAATAGTGGTCGGCCACTTATTGTTGGGGGGTTACATGCATGCATGTAACTCCAAGAGCCTATGGCTCTTGGTCTCCCTCATGAGGTGGCACCACATGATAAGTCCATGATGATGTGGAACATCATCATTGGCCGGCCCCCATGCCAAGTCACCATTACATGGCAATTGGTCGAGTCAAAATTGACCATTCATCTTCCATCTCAAGTCAAGTCAAACTTGACCTCTTATCTCCCATGGTTGATCAAATCTAACCACTTGATTCAAGTCAATTTGATTTAATGAATCTATATTCATTAATTTAAATTGACTCAATGAATCAAATCTAAATTAGACTCATTCAACACTTGAATCAAATTGAGTCTAACTCAATTAGTCTAATTTGGATTACTCTTAATCCAATTTGGTTCATCCCATGAACCTAATCCTCATGGTTCATCATATGAACCTAATCTCCATCTAATTGCCCTTTGTATGTGACCCTATAGGTTCTTGTAACGTTGGCAATGCTCCTAAACCGATTTAGGAACATAAGCAATGAGCGGTATTTAGCAACACATCATTGCTACCCAAGTTACAAGAATGTTGAGCTCCAACATCACCTTTGTGACTACTAATTGTGACTTTCACAATATGTGACAATGTCCCTCTATCCTTGACATCTAGATTGACCAATTGAGGCATAGACCATGTCATCCTTGGTACAATCTATATCTGGAATTCCAAGTAGACTCACTCTAATCAAATGAGCTTAATATCTCATATTGACTCATTTGGGCATGGCCAAGCACTTTGTGGTCTCACTCTATCAAGAATAACGATGTCACTCCCATCATATAGGAGGGATAGATCCCATCTACATCACTCACATCCCTCCGCATAATTTGTTACATACCCAGTAATCGCCTTTATAGTCCACCCATTTACGGGTGACGTTTGACGAAGCCAAAGTATGCAACTCCTTATGTAGGGAACCATGGTGACTTCAGGTCTAAGGACTAATAGCCACATGAGAAAGTATATGACACTCATATAACGATCCATGATACTTTCTCATAGCGGGTCATTCAGTATACATTCTCCAATGCATACCCATGTGTCAACTTGATATCTCATATCCATGACTTGTGAGATCAAGTCATCGTGTTGACCTACATGCTAGTCTCTACGCATTAACATTGTCCCTGAATGTTAATACTTGACTAGGAATGATTAAGAGTAGTGTTCTCTATATCATCTCATTATCGATTCAACCAATCGATTGATATAGATAAGAACCTACTGCTCAAGGACGTTATTATACTTAGTTATTTGGCACCAATACAAGTAAATATAATAACCATGCCTTTATAAATAGGAATATGATACAATAAAGTTCATACAACAATCATCACATGATTGGATCTAGGGCTTTCACTAACAATCTCCCACTAGCACTAGT
The DNA here is from genome assembly GCA_025175895.1 of Wurfbainia villosa. Taxonomy (NCBI): domain Eukaryota; kingdom Viridiplantae; phylum Streptophyta; class Magnoliopsida; order Zingiberales; family Zingiberaceae; genus Wurfbainia; species Wurfbainia villosa. The sequence goes on from CM046004.1 coordinate 52,683,100, forward strand.
GTCAATCACCGTAGTATCTAATACCCAATGACCTAGTGTGACCATCATGCTTTTTTCTGTGCCAAAGCCTTGGTCAAGGGATCTACGATGTTAGCCTCTGTGGGTACTCTGCAAATCTTCACATCTCCTCTATCGATAATCTCTCGAATGAGATGGAAGCACCGATATATTCGGCCTCTATTGTAGAATCAGCAACTGTGTCCTGCTTGGAACTCTTCCAGCTCACAGCGGCACTATTCAAGCAAAACACGAACCCTGACTACGATCTATTATCAACCTAGTCTGTTTGGAAGCTGGCATCGCTGTAACCCTTTACAGCTAGCTCCTCATCGCCTCCAAATATCAAGAAATATTCTTTAGTCCTTCTCAAGTACTTAAGAATATTCTTGACTGCTATCCAGTGACGCTCACCTGGATCTGACTGGTATCTACTCGTCATGCTCAAAGCATACGAGACATCAGGACGAGTACACAGCATGACATACATGATAGATCATATAGCAGATGCGTAAGGGATCTTATCCATGCGGTCTCTCTCCTCTCTAGAAGAGGGACTTTGAGTCTTCGAAAGACTCACACCATGTGACATCGGCAGAAGTCCCTTCTTGGAATTCTGCATGGCAAACCATAGTAATACCGTGTCAATATATGTACTCTGACTTAGGCCAAGAAATCTCTTAGATCTATCTCTATAGATCTTGATGCCTAGAATACAGGCTGCTTCACCTAAGTCCTTCATTGAGAAGCACGTTCCCAGCCAAGTCTTCACAGACTGTAGCGAAGGGATGTCATTCCCAATGAGTAGTATGTCATCCACATACAATATAAGGAAGACAACTGTATTCCCACTAACCCTCTTGTAGACACAGGGTTCATCTTCATTCTTGATGAAACCAAACTGTTTGATCGCATCATCGAATCGAAGATTCCAGCTCCGAGAAGCTTGCTTTAGCCCATAAATGGACCTTTGCAGCATGCATACTTTCCCAGTATGTTGTGGATCTATAAAACCCTCAGGTTGTGTCATGTACACATCCTCGAGTAAGTTTCCATTCAAAAATGCAATTTTGACATCCATTTGTCAGATCTCATAATCGGGGTATGCTGTAATAGCAAGCATGATCCGAATGGACTTAAATATCGCCACTGGAGAAAAGGTTTCATCATAGTCAATACCATGAATTTGCTTGAAATCTTTAGCCACTAATTGGCCCTTATAGGTATGTGTAAGTTCATCCATGTCAGTCTTTCTCCTAAAGACCCACTTACACCCAATGGGTTTGACCCCTTCAGGTGGATCAACCAAAGTCCATACTTGGTTGGTGTACATGGATTCCATCTCGGATCTCATGGCCTCTAGCCATTTCTCAGAATCTAGGCTCATCACAGCTTCTTGATAAGAGGCAGGCTCATTCTCAATGAGCATAACGTCATCATGGTCAAACAAGAGAAATGAGTATCTCTCGGGCTGACGACGTTCCCTATCATACCTGGGAAGAGGTAGGTCTACCTGAACAGGTGGTTGTTCCACAACTCTTTGTGCAACAATCTCATCACCCACAACACTTTGTTGTTCCTGTTCAACCTCCATCAAGGCCTCAGTGCTATGGTCCTTATCTTGAATTTCTTCAAGACCGAATGTACTCCCACTAGTTTTTCTAGAAATAAAATCTCTTTCTAGAAAAACCCCAGTCTTTGCCACAAACACTTTGTGCTGACTGGGAATGTAGAAGTAATATCCCTTTGCATTCTTGGGGTATCCAACAAAATAACACTTATCAGATTTGGGTCCCAATTTGTCTGAGACTTGACGTCGAACGTAAGCTCACAACCCCAAATCTTCATGAAAGACATCTTAGGATTTCTCCCTGTCCATATCGTATATGGTGTCTTTATCACAACCTTGGATGGTACACGGTTAAGTATGAAGGTTGCTGTGTCTAGAGCATATCCCCAAAAGGATATAGGAAGATATGTGTGACTCATCATAGATCATATCATATCTAATAGGGTACGATTCCTCCTTTCAGATACGTCATTCCACTGTGGTGTTCCAGGAGGAGTGAGTTGGGATAGAATCCCACACTCAGCTAGATAGTCACGAAACTCATGGCTATGGTATTCACCACCTCGATCTGATCGAAGTATCTTAATACTCTTGCCAAGCTGGTTTTGTACTTCATTCTTGAATTCTTTGAACTTTTCAAAGGATTCTGATTTATGTGTCATGAGATACACATAACCATATCTACTGAAGTCATCAGTAAATGTAATGAAGTACCTGTAACCACCTCTAGCAGCAACATTGAAAGGGCCACATATATCACTATGTATAAGTCCTAACAAATCTGTTGCTCTTTCGCTGTGTCCACTAAAGGGAGTCTTGGTCATCTTGCCTAAAAGGCAAGACTCGCATGTCTCATATGATTCAAAATCAAATGACTCTAGCAGCCCATCCTTATGGAGCTGAGATAAGCGACTCTCATTTATGTGACCTAAGCGACAATGCCAGAGATAGGTTTGGTTCAACTCATTTGACTTGAACCTTTTGGTACTTATTGTTAGTAATATATGAGAGATGTCCTAAGGCAATCGCCTTATGTATGAACCATTTATATGATAAATAAAGATTCACTATTTGAGTATACATGTTTCATGTATTTGATTGGATCTTAAACTCATTTACTGAATGTCCACGATATGATTCATAGCATGAGAGAATTTGTGATTGGATCACAACTAGTGAGTATCTCTACATGTGTAATTGTGATATATCGGAATTATCCCTAGTCGATGAATTGATGGATTTGGACACCATCAATTCTGTCGAGACTAGCATGAGGTATACTCCTTGGTGTATCCAAGCAGCTGATTCTCACTGGCTGGAGACATTGTGATGTCCGGAGTTGATCGTGGATGCTAGTTATGGTAACTAGTTCATTGGAGTGACCAGCCGTAAGACTTCATATGGTTCTCTGCATATATAGATATGTCAATGAAGTTCTTACCGTAGCTTAAGTGCGATGTTCCTTTGACTTGCGGTATTCAAGTCATCTTGATCATGGAGACTTATGCTTTGACATCTTAAGCAAACATCTCCAAGGAGATGTGGACCCGGGATGATTGGGTATAAGTCGAAGTGATCGAAGGTGTTTGAATAGCCTATAAAGGATTCACCACTCCTTGCGAGGAGATGTATACCCATGGCCTCTCGTCGGATTGTTACTAAAGTCTTTGGCCAAAGCATTACATGTTTAGAGTAAGGTACTCTTCGATACATGTGCAGTAACTAGAATCCATAGGATGAGGAAATGATACTTGGGCTAGGTGTGACGTAGTCAGCCTAGTGGGGACTGACACTATAGACCATGTCCTGAACCAAGTGGGTATAAGATGAGTGAAGGGAATGGGGCACGATTCATTCGAGCTGCTGAAGGGTTTCAAAAATAGTTTTGGATCAACCGTTCATCTTTTCGGTTAATTGGGGATCTTGATATACTACTAGGTGTCACTCATGATCGTTCTATAATTAATGGTTAATTATAGACGGCCAACATAAACCGAGAACCTATTTGGTCACACGCACAACGAGCGTAATCCGAAGGATTTAAAATGAGCTTGAGAATGAGATTCTTAGACCAAGAGAAACTAGGTTTGGTTGGACCAAACAAGAAGCGAGCATGAAATCGCTTCAGTCGCAATGGAAGCGTGGATGGGTCGTGTCTTATGAAGACATAATGGATGAACCAAAATGGTTTGATTCTAATCCAATGGAGGAGAATAAACCAAAGGGTTTGGTTTATTTTAAACGAATGAACCAAAAGTTGGTTCGGTTCGTTTTAACTTAAAATAAACCATCATGGTTTGGTTTATTTTAACTTATATTAATGGAGTGGGTTAGCGGGCCTTATGGTTATGATCCAATAACCATTAAGAGAATTAGTTCTCTATAAAAGAGGGCTTAAGGGTTTGTTAAGCCCTAATCCAAAACCCTAACCTAGTTTTGGCCGCCCACCCTCACCATCTAATCGGCGCCAACTCCATTGCCACCGCCCACCTCTTCCAACCGGCATCCAGAAGGAGCCTTCCTTTCCCCTCGCCGGCGTCGAGTTGCTGCCGGTTGGTGCTCCGGTGATCTTCCTTGGGTTCGGTAAGAAGGTGAGCTTCCACCTTTCTTTTGGCCGGCCCTTACTCCTCCACCAAAGCTGTCCAGTTTTCTGGACAACTTGTTTCCCTCTCGTCGGAGTGTCGTTTGGACAACGTTTAGAGCTCCTACAGAGGTAGCCTTGCCGGAGATTTGCTCTCCGGTAATCCTCTGAGGTGGAGGATGAAGGATTCATCAAACGGTTGACGAATACCTCTCCAGAGAAGCGAGTCTTGAGGACTTGTTTTTGGATCCGAATTTGGATTCGGATCGTGATCATCTCTCGATCACATCGTCTTCAACATGAGGCTAGTAACCCGTATGAAGACGAGGCTCGTGACTTAGTGAAGTCATCCTGAGGATACTCGGCGTGGATACAGATAGAGACGATTCTAGCGAGGATCGTTCCGGTTGATGCCGTTCCCGCTACACGTGATACGAAAGGTATACGTAGTTAAATTTCCTTTTATTGCAAATTTAAATTTACGGTTATGTCTACACATGTTGTACTATGCATGTGTGTGATGTGTGTGTTGTAATAAATGTAGATTTATTATTTTTATTTCTTCCGTTGTGCACATGTTTGCGAAACATGTTCGAACACACACTCGCCGCGGTGCCGGAAACCCAACACTTATGTTATAGATGGGGCTCTCTAAGTCTAGAAAGTAGAGTCCGTTCATTAGAGGTGCACTACAATAGAACATATCATTTAAATAAACTGAACAACATTTGTTCTTTATTATAAATGTAAATCCTTTCTTGTCCAAACAAGAAACCGAAATTATGTTCTTAGTCAAAGCAGGCACATAACAACATTCATCTAATTCTAGTACAAGCCCAGTGGGCAGAGATAGATCATAAGTTCCTACAGCAACAGCAACAACTCTTGCTCCATTGCCTACTCGTAGGCCCACCTCGCCCTTTATTAATGCCCTACTATTTCTCAGTGCCGCACATTGGTACAAATGTGAGATGCGCATCTGGTATCTAATACCCATGATGAAGAAATAGATAGATTGACTTATATAACATTTATACCTGAAGTAGAAGTCTCACTTCTCTTCTTCTTAAGATCTTCCAGGTATGCCTTGCAGTTACGCTTCCAGTGTCCAGCTTCCAGGTATGCCTTTGGGTTTCAGTTCTTTACCTTTTCCCTTGGCTTGGGACTTTCCCTTACCTTTAGGCTTGCCCTTGTCTTTCTTCTTTTGCACCATCAAAATGGAGTCAGATTTTCCCTTCTTAAGGTTGAGCTTAGCAGTTCTCAACATGCTAAGCATCTCAGGCAGTGGCTTATCAATTTCATTCATGTTGTAATTCATGACAAATTGATTGTAGCTTTGTGGCAAAGACTGCAAGATCAAGTCAGTGGCCAGCTCTTGGCCAAGTGGGAATCCCAATCTCTGTAGGTTTTCTATGTACTCAATCATCTTGAGTACATATGGACCTACGGGAGTCCCATCTTGCATTTTGGACCCATACAATGCCTTAGAGACTTCATATCTCTCGTGCCTTACTTGTCCTTGATATAGTTGACGAAGATGTTCAACCATATCATAAGCATTCATGAACTCGTGTTTCTTCTGAAGCTCAGAGTTCATGGTCACGAGCATGAGACATGACATATCTAATGCATCATCTTGATGCTTCTTGTAAGCATCTTTGTCAGTTCGTGAGACATTGGCAAGAGGTGCCTCCGGAATGGGCTGCTCTAGGACGTACAATTTCCTTTCTTGGATGAGAACGATTCTCAGGTACACTTGAACCAAAAGCTCCCACGATGCAAATAGAAGTAAATAACTCATCTTCTAAATCTAATAAGAGAAAAGAACCTTCGAAAATGAACCAAACATATCTTTGGCATCTAAGGTTAGGTCATATTAACCTAAGTAGAATTCAAAGGTTGATAGTTGATGGACCTCTGGGTTCATTAGTGGTGGAAGATTTTCCATCCTGCGAATCTTGCTTGGAAGGTAAAATGACCAAGAGACCTTTTAAGGCCAAGGGGTATAGAGCCAAAGATGTGTTGGAATTGGTTCATTCTGATTTGTGTGGTCCTATGTCTATCCAGGCTATAGGTGGTTTTAAATATTTTGTCTCTTTTATAGACGATTATTCAAGATATGGATACATTTACTTGATGCGTCGCAAGTCTGAATGCTTTGATAGGTTCAAAGAATTCAAGACTGATGTGGAGAAACGTCAAGGTAAAAGTATCAAGACACTACAATCTGATTGTGGTGGTGAGTACCTCTTGGGAGAGTTTAGGAATTACTTATCAGAGGCTGGGATTCAATCCCAATTGACTGCACCTTGCACACCCCAGTAGAATGGTGTAGCGGAGCGAAGGAATAAGACTCTTATGGAGATGGTTAGATCGATGATGAGTTATTCTGAGTTGCCAGATTCGTTCTGGGGGTATGCTATGGATACCACAGTGTATATTTTAAACTTGGTACCATCTAAATCAATGCCTTCTACTCCCACAGAATTGTGGACTGGGCAAAAGCCGAGTCTGAGACATATTCGGATTTGGGGGAGTCCAGGACATGTGCTGAAGGCAGATGCTGGTAAGTTGGAACATCGTACAGACGTGCGCATGTTCGTAGGCTATCCTAGAGGAATAAAAGGTGGTTTATTCTATAGTCCTAGAGATCAGAGGGTGATCGTTAGCACGAACGCCAGATTTCTAGAGGAAGACTATGTGATGAACCACAAGCTCATGAGTAAGATTGTTCTGGAGGAATTGAGAGGGGAAGTCACTACTTTAGTACCACCGGTATAAGAGGATATACCACAAGTGACTGCACCGCATGTCACAGAGGATACACAGGTGATATCTTGTCGTATTGGGAGGGTTGTTAGATAGCCTTATAGATTTATGTTCTTGGGAGAATCTTCTGATTTGGTCCTTGGTGAACATGAAGCTAATCCCTGGACATATGACGAGGCAATCCAAGATAAAGATGTGGTATCTTGGCAAAGTGCAATGAATTATGAGATAGAATCTTTGGATTCAAATCAGGTCTGGGAGCTAGTAGAACCACCCAATGGTGTAAAAACCATTGGATGCAAGTGGATCTACAAAAGAAAGAGAGGAATAGATGGGAAGGTTGAGACCTTCAAAGCAAGGCTTCTTGCGAAAGGGTATACTCAGAAAGAGGGTATCGATTATGAGGAGACCTTTTCGCCGGTAGCCATGCTTAAGTCTATCCGAATTATCTTATATTTTGCTGCTCATATGGATTATGAGGTGTGGCAGATGAATGTCAAGACAACTTTCCTTAATGGAAGTCTTGAGGAAAACATCTATATAGAGCAACCAGAGGGATTCATTGCAAAGGGCAAAGAGCATCTTGTGTGCAAGCTTAATCGGTCCATTTATGGATTGAAGCAAGCTTCAAGATCTTGGAACATCTGCTTTGATGAGGTAATCCAGTCTTATGGATTTATTCAAAGTTCGGATGAGTCTTGTGTATACAAGAGATGTGATGGAAACGTAGTGGTATTTCTTGTACTATACGTAGATAACATTTTGTTAATTGGCAACAATGTCAAGGTGTTATCAGACGTAAGGGTATGGTTGTCCAAATAGTTTGATATGAAGGACTTGGGAGAAGTGGGACACATCCTTGGGATCAAGGTTATAAGGGATCCCAGGAAAAGGATGTTGTGCTTATCTCAAGCTTCATACATAGACACCATTTTGGCTCATTTTAGCATGCAGAACTCCAAGAAAGGTTTTCTACCTTTTAGGCATGGAGTACCTTTATCTAAAGATATGTGTCCTAGAACATCAAAGGAGATAGAGGAGATGAAGGTGGTTCCTTATACTTCAGCAGTAGAAAGTCTCATGTATGTTATGCTATGTATGAGACCGGATCTCTGCTTTGTCATTGGCATGGTTAGTAGATATCAGAGTAATCTAGGACAGGGACATTGGACTGCGGTAAAGCATATATTAAAGTGCCTGAGAAGGACTAGGGATTATATGCTGCTATACTAGACAGATCAATTACTTTCTATGGGTTACACAGATTTCGACTTCCAATCAGATAGGGATAACAATAAGTCTAACTCAGGTTTTGTGTTTACTTTGGGAGGAGAAGCATTGTATGGAGGAGTGTCAAGCAGAAATGCATGGCGGACTCTACCATAGAAGCTAAGTATGTGGCAGCCTCTGAGGCAGCCAAAGAAGTTGTATGGCTTAGGAACTTCTTGATGGACTTGGATGTGATTCCTAGTTTGCCCAGAACTATCACAATTTATTGTGATAATAGTGGTGCAGTTGCAAACTCGAAGGAACCATGAGCCCATATCGCAAGTAAACACATAGAGCGCAAGTACCACCTGATATGAGAAATCGTAAAGCGAGGAGAAGTTGTTGTAGCCAAGATTGCATCAGAGGATAACCTGGTAGATCCTTTCACTAAGGCCCTTCCAGCGAGAACTTTTGATAGGCATGTGGAGGGAATGGGAATCAGATGTATGGCAGTATGAGGACAGCATAGTCTTTTAGTATAAGTGGGAGATTATTTGGATGTATACTGAAAAGTCTATCTTTTATATGAACATCTTTATTTTTGAAATTAGAATCACATGATCATTGTTTGCATATTTATGATTATGCATATTGTCTGATACATTACATTATAGATAACATGGTGTGTAGTGTCACACGGGAGATCATGTTATCAGTTCCTTGTAGAGTATATGTAAGGGCTTACAACCGAGATGGTTTTGGACAAACCATTGGTATGGTTGTAGTGTAATTTGGTATTGATTTGTCTTGACCATAGAATTACACTAGTACACTTTGTGTGTATTGAGCAGGACCGACTTAGAGGTGATTCAATTTATTGCTGACTATATAATTGAATCGGACCTCGGATATTTTGGTGTACATGCTCTTAATCCCGATATAATAACAGGTACATGTACTTAGTATTTATTTTTTTGATTTACCAATGGACGAGATTTATAGAGTAAATCGATAGGCTTGGTAAGTTGGGAAATGATATTATTTAAATGGTGTGTCGTTGATTATAGGAGGAAACCGTGTCCTATATATTAGGATGATGATGTCCCCTTGAGGAGCTCATAAGGATCATCATGTAAATTTTGCAGGTGGACTTGGTCCGGCATGATGATATGGTTGAGTGGTACTACTCATGGAGTTAGATGTTGATTAATTAATTGTCAGTAAATTAATTAATTGATGGACATTCGAGATCTTAAACACGGGGAGATATTTGTACAATTAATATATGGAGCCCATATTTATTTATGGGAGTTGGTGAGGTAGATCAATGATAATCCTCTAGTGGAATGGATTATCATTAATGGATCGAATTTTATATGGGCGGATCCATTGGGTGGCCAAGATCCAACTCCTCCTCATGGTCTCTATTGTAGCCTATTAAAACCCTCATGAAGCCTAGATCCGACGGTGGAGATTAAATCTCTAGATCCGATGGTGGAGATTGAAAGGAGGCTTAAGCCTAGCTCTATAAAAGGAGGGCTAAGGGCTTGGGCGGTGAGATCATCCAATTAGGGTTAGGGTTTTTGGAGTTGGCTTGAGTGGCTTGGGCGGCAAGCAAGGATTGGAGGTGAGCTAGGATTTTGGCTTCTCCTTGTGGGCGGCGACAACCTTAGGACTCTCCTCTCTTTTCCATCCTTTTGGGCGGTGCCACCCTTTCTCTCTCTAGGTTGGCCGGTGACTCCTCCCTCTCTCTCTCTCTCTCTCTCTTTTGGCCGGCGGCAACCTTTCTTCAAGGTTGGCCGGCGCTCCTTATTCCTCTCCTTGGCCGGCGGCAACCACCAAGCAAGGTGGCTTGGTGATTGGTTCTAGATAGGAGAAGATGTTTTGTTTTATTCTTTCCTTTGTTCGGAGCAAGAAAGGAAGAGAAGAACGTGATCTAGGAGGCTTTGACTTTTGGAAGATCATCGTCCACACGATGTCCAAAAGGAGGAAGGACATACAATAGAAGACCTTGAGGCAAACAAGAGGTATAATTCTTGTTTTGGTTTCCTTTTGTTTCTTTGTATGATGTATGTAATTACATGTGGCTAATTTACTTGGACCCCGAAGATAAATACAAAAACCGGCAATCCGTACATCGTCTATTCCGCGGCTAATTGAAGAAAAGAGGTAGGTTGCTTGAACAACAAGTTTGTTCAAGTGACCACTCTAATCGAATAGCACAATGATGGATCGGTTGCTTGGGTAATCCCTCTTCGTCAAGGATTAATTTTTTTTAATCTGGAGACGTAGATGGGATCGCCATGCACAAGCAACCAAGATGAAGTGGGAAGCGGCGGCTTCACCTTCACCGCTTGTGGTTTATCGATGCGTGGGGCCTATCACGTTGGCCGAATCGCCATGTCTTTGCTATTTCCAATTGAGATGAAACTGAATTGCCTGGCTTACTAATAGACACCCCGACAAAGTGCTCGTCCCTCGATGTCGCTTATAAATTGTACTTGGCTCAATCTGAAATCAGATTCAGATTTTGCACTCTCTATCAAATCGCTGAATCACAAACCGAAATTGTATTCCCTTCCTGCTCAAAAACTTGGGATCCGTGTGTCAAGTTTGGACCTGAGGTGTCTGCACTACAATCTATCTGCTTCTGTTCCTTTCCCTAGCCTGATGAGATAGCTGGAATGTCCTGTTGTTTTAAGTTATGCTCAAATCTGCTAGGTTTCTCAGCCTGTTGTCATGCCACTACAATATCAGAAACCTGCACTTACTGATTTCCTGGGACTGCCTCTTGCTGCGCCAATTGGTGCCTAATGTCATAACCTTGTGTTTCCATAACATTTGAATCCCTGCACTGATGTTGCTTCATTGGCTGGACTGAGGTTCCCTGACCCTTGTTAGTAGTTTGATCCTTCACTTTTCCCACACTGATCTCTATGTAATTCCTTTTTATCATAATTTTAGACTGTGTCGTGCCAATCCTGTTGCCGCCTTTCAGAGTTATTGTAGCTTAGTTTTGCACTCCTGCCTTGATAGATTGCGAAGTCCCAGTAGCCAAAATCTGTTTGCATTCCACTCCCACAGAGCATCGGGTATCTTCCAGTCTGTTTCCAGAATCACAAACAGAAACAAAAACTTCCTTGTTGCCACTTCCTTGGTGAGTTACTGATCCTGCCACTCCAGCTGTTGCTTGACCATTTTCTAGTCCTTTTGCAGTCTCCAACCCAATGTTAATTCCTCTACTGCTGGCCCCTATGTTCCCTTGGTTTGAAACTGACATCCTGCCAGAGCCTGATACAACCCTCTTCAGTTTTCCAGATGCAATGCTGGCCTACTGCAACCCATCAGATATCTTCTATTTCCCCTTGTGCACCTGAGTTTGGCTGATTTTCTTCCTCTGCAGAACAATCTCCCCAAGGCCTGATCGTGCTATTACAGATGAGGGTTTATCAGATGACCCAAAAGCTTGCTTTCCAATTTGGCACGCCAGCGTGCCACTTTGCACTATTTTCTCACTACAACAAAAATGCTAAAAGACAACACCTCAAAGACAACGGTTTTAGGGGAAACCATTGTCTTTTTGTTAAAAGACAACGGTTTTTGACAAAACCGTTGTCTTTGAGCACCCATATAACACAAAAGACAACGGTTTGACAGTATCCGTTGTCGTTGAGCATTTTTTTTTAAATCAACAACACATTTTACAACGGTTTTCCAGAACTGTTGTCTTTAAGGTTTTTTTTTTATCTCAACAACAGTTGGGACAACGGTGCAATCAACCGTTGTCAATGAGAATTTTTTTGTTGTCGTTGTGATAATATTACAACGGTTTTAAACCGTTGTCAATGAAATTTTAAAAGTTTATAATACTATTTTATTATTATAATACAACGGTGAAATTATTTTTTTAATTATTAATACTTTTTTTTTTAATTATTGGAAATAAGTTTTTTTTTAAAAAAAATATAAATATATACGTTTACAACAATATATTTAAAAGTTTATATATATTTTTTAAACAATATTTACAACAATATTTTTTTTAAAAGTTGTTATATATATTTAAAAATTTGTTAGGTTAAATAAATCTTCCCTAAACTTCTTCGCCGTTCTTACTTTCCGAAAACCTCCGCGGTTTCTACTTCCCAAAAAACCTCCCCCGTTCTCCGTTGCGCGCTCGTCCATCCCATCTTCTTCCGTGCCGCATTCTCACGGTTGGTCGCCCTCTGTTCGTTCTCTTCCTTTTCCGTCGGCCATTGCTTGACCTCCGTCCGTCGGCCTTGGTCCATCGTTCAGCGTCGATTAGTCTCCAAGTTCGCCATAAACTCTTGGTTTAGGGTTATCATGTTGTGCCTTCAAACCTTTATTGGTTAAGAAGGTTTGAGTTGGATTGTTTCTATCCATTGAACCTTAATCTCATTGTCACAGATAATCCAGATTCTGCATACGAAAAATCCAGTTATGTTCCAACCTTATTCTTCATGAAGATTATTCACCTTATATCATCGTTTGTACATCATATTTATCTATTCTAGAAGCCATTCTCTCGGTATTGTATAATATAAAATGTATGTTTATAAATTTAGTTTAAATTTTTTACTTTATAGTACCTTCCAACTAAATTTATATTTAATTCATCAATAAATGCTTTGTTTGTTTGTATTTATCGTTAGTTTCTACTTAAATTTATATTTTATTCATCGAACAATTTGCTTTGTTTGTACTTTCTAACTTTAGCTTAGGTGGGCTAGATCATATACAAATTTAAGTTACTTCATATTACCTTCTTATCCTGGAAATATAAGTTTGATACATTGAAGCATCTACTGCTGCTTTATTAATGATCTAGTGGTGTTAAGTATTATGAAGGTTTATTTAATTATCATTTAATGTTTTTATGCACTAGAATGGACAAAGAATGGATGTTCAAGGATAGATTATCACCTGAGTATGCGTATGGAGTAGAGTCCTTCTTGCAATTTGCAGTGCAAAATTCTGGTGATTCTAATGCAATATCTTGTCCATGTGCCATGTGTGGTAACCTAAGAAGGAACAGTATTTATGTCACAAGGGCTCATTTAAGAAGTAATGGTATGGATTTAACATACGTAGTGTGGATATGGCATGGAGAAAAACCCTCATTTACCAACTTAATGAATGATAGTGAACAAGGCCAACAAGGTGAACAGAATTTCTTTGATGAGAAGCTTGTAGATATGGTAAATGCGACATATGAATATGATGAGAATCCAACTACATTCAATAACCTACTCCATGATGTTGAGAAACCTTTATATCCTGGATGTATAAAATTTACAAAGTTATCTGCCATTGTTAAATTGTACAACTTGAAAGCCAAATATAGTTGGAGCGATAAAGGATTCACAGACATTCTTTCTTTGTTGGGAGAAATGCTTCCAAATGGTAATGAATTGCCTTTATCAGTGTATGCTGCGAAGAAATCCTTGGCTATATTGGGTATGGAATATGAAAAAATACATGCATGTCCTAATGATTGTATCTTATATCGAAAGGAATATGCAGATTGTATCAATTGTCCTACTTGTGGGTTTTCAAGATGGAAGATATACAAGAATTCAAAAGTAAATGAAGGAATTCCTGCAAAGGTCCTCTGGTACTTTCCACCTATTCCAAGATTTCGAAAAATGTTTAGAAACCAAGAAACCTCTAAGGTGTTAACCTGGCATGCTGATAGTAGAACTTGTGATGGTTATTTGCGTCATCCAGCAGATTCACCCAATTGGAAGGTAGTCGACCATAAGTGGCCAGATTTTGCTTATGAGCCAAGAAATTTGAGATTGGCCATATCGGCAGATGGAATAAATCCACATAGATTGATGAGTTCTACGTATAGTTGTTGGCCAGTTTTGTTGATCACTTACAATCTTCCTCCATTTTTGTGTATGACGAGAAAATTTATGATGCTTACTTTATTGATATCGGGTCCTAAACAGCCAGGGAATGATATTGATGTTTACCTAGCACCTTTGATTGATGACTTAAAGCAGTTATGGGAAGAAGGTATTGAAGCATATGATGCATATCGACAAGAAAGATTCACCCTTAAGGTAGTCTTATTATGGACAATTAATGACTTTCCGGCATATGGAAACCTTTCTGGATGTCGCGTGAAAGGATATAATGCATGTCCTATCTGGTGAAAACACATGTGCAAAAGATTGAAACATAGTAGAAAAATGTCATTCATAGGCCATAGAAGGTTTCTTCACGAGAACCATCCTTATCGAAGGCAAAAGAAAGCATTTGATGGAAGCAAGACTTTTAACATTGCACTGAGACCATTGAGTGGTCGTGATATTTCCAAAATAGTTAATAAAATTAATTGTCGTTGGGGAAAAATGAACAGAAAACTTCAAGCATCGGAGGATGGTAGTCATCCATATTGGAAGAAGAAATCAATATTCTTCGAACTTGCATATTGGGAGCATCTACATGTCCGACATGTTCTTGATGTGATGCACATCGAGAAAAATATATGTGAAAGCCTGGTTGGCACATTACTTGGCATTCCAGGGAAAACAAAAGATGGATTAGCAGCACGCCTAGACCTTGTGGATATGAATGTCAGGTTGGAATTGGCACCAAAGGAGGGGAAAAAGAAAACTTTTTGCCACGCATGTTTATATGTGAAAGCACGGTCGGCACATTACTTGGCATTCCAGGGAAAACAAAAGATGGATTAGCAGCACGCCTAGACCTTGTGGATATGAATGTCAGGTTGGAATTGGCACCAAAGGAGGGGAAAAAGAAAACTTTTTGCCCATGTTATACATTAAGTAAAGATGAGAAAAGGAAATTTTGTAGCTCCTTGTTGGGAATGAAGGTTCCTCAGTTATTCATCCAATATTAGAAGCCTTGTATCAATGAAGGAATTGCAACTTTTTGGTATGAAATCACACGATTGTCACACTTTGATGCAACAGTTACTTCCAGTTGCCATTCGTGGTGTCTTACCCAAACATGTTAGATATACTATCACTCGATTGTGCTTTTTCTTCAACAAGTTGTGTAGCAAAGTGATAGATGTCTCGAAGTTAGATGATATGCAAAGAGATATTGTGACAACATTGTGCTTACTTGAAAAATATTTTCCTCCTTCATTTTTTGATGTCATGCTCCATTTGACTGTTCACCTCGTACGTGAGGTTAAATTGTGTGGACCAGTTTGGTATAGATGGATGTACCCATTTGAAAGATTCATGAAAATATTGAAAGGTTATGTGCGAAACCGCAATCGACCCGAAGGTTGTATAGCCGAATGTTATATTGCTAAGGAGGCTCTAGAATTTTTCTCAGACTACCTGTTTAATGTACCAACAAGGAATCATCAATTGGAGTTTACCAGACCTTTATCACGAGATCGAGTGCACTCCACCAATCATGAGGAGTGGGAGCAAGCACATCATCACGTATTAGAAAATAATGATGAGATAGAGCCATATATCGAGTAATTTCTCCAACTCATTGCTACTTTCAAATGCGACATTAAATTCTAGTATCTAATCGTTTCTTCAACAACAAACACATGGCTCATTTGAAGGCAACATTTCATCAGAAAGCAAAGTCAAAAAAGTGGTTACAAGATGAGCACAATAGGACTTTTATTTCGTGATTGCGTGATACTGTAAGTTACATGCAAATTAATGGGGGTATTTATAATTTATGAAGATTAATATATAATTCAACTTTTTCATTTTGCAATTTATAGGTTGCAAATGCAATTAACCATTCGACGCATCAAATCTCTGAACAATTAAAGTGGTTGGCGCATGGACCTAGCACGCGAGTATTCAAGTATTCTGCATATTTAATTGCTGGGGTTACTTATCACACAAAAGAGCGTGATGACGTGCGGGTAGTGCAAAATTCTAGAGTAAGCTTAGTTGCAAAGACTATGCAACTTTCTAGCGCAAAGGATAGGAATCCAATTGTGTCAGACATGGTATTCTATGGCGTTATTGATGAAATATGGGAGCTCAATTACCATCTCTATCGAATTCCAGTGTTTAAATGTAGTTGGGTTGATAATAATGGTGGTATTAAAGTAGATGAACATGGTTTCACATTAGTAAACCTCAAAAGGATAGGGTTTAAATATGATTCATTCATCTTAGGTAGTCAAGCGAAACAAGTTTTTTACCTTGAAGACCCTGAAGATCCCACATGGTCTGTTGCACTTGCAACTCCTAGTAGAGACTACTTTGAAAATATTATTGGTGATAATTTGGAAGAAACTGCAACCAACTATCAATGTTTTTCCCGAGGGCTCCCAATAATGGATGTCGATGAATTAGATGACAATGAACCACCGTGCATGCGTGAAGATTGTGACGAAACTTGGGTTGATGATGTTTTACCTTAGTGTGGAAATTATATTTAAATTTAAATCCTACGTTAATGTTTTGATTTGTCTTTGTGTCACCTTGTGTTAATTTGGATTGGAATTATATTTTTTTCCCATAAATTTGCTATATCTTATGGGATTGCTTTATTTTATTTGTCACTCGATTATTTCTGTTTTGGTAGATGATACTGCTTTATCTATTATCTGTTATCTGTAAATGATACTCTTTATCCCATAAATTTGATGATGGTTTACCACACCGCATCAAAATCTGTTTAAAATGATAATCGCTTTATATGTCAGATAATTTTGCAACACAATAATGAAATGTCAGTTTGATCCTTTGTGATAGTCGCTGCACCTCCAAATTTATCAACCCTTACAGGAGATTGTAAGAATTTCAACTTTGTGTTGCTTACTTGTTATTTGTTTTTCTTAATATTTGCACATATTTTAGCAAGCTCAGCTACGTGTGGATCGCAACATGATTATATTTCTTGAAAATAAACTTGCTTATTTGTATATGAGTTTTGTTCATGAACTTTTATATAAGGATACTAAGCATGCCAATTGTAGATTATATTAATCTAAAGCTGAATTTTTTGTTGTCAACTCACACAAGACAGAAGTTGCAAGTTTAATTTTTGTTGTTATCTCCATCAGTAATTTATGATATTTACCTTATATTTACAAAGTGCAGATTTTGTGATTAATAGGTTGTCAACTCTATGACAAAAATCAAAGCAAACGAGGAGGTACAAAACTTGAAAAGGGTAAGGAAAAATCATTGGCTGATTTATTAGACGAGGACAATGTTGGTCGCACACAGATTCCATGCCACCCAATCAAACAAAATGAGTAGAGGTCCTACACATATGGACAATATTTCAAGGCTAAGGAATAAGGGCATTATACTGAAAGTTGAATTCAATAATCTGGGACAGCCTATTGGGGAAAATGCAGTTAAAATGCAAAGTTCACTTGGCCAGATTGTTCGAGAGAAAGTACCAATAACTTACAATACTTGGAAGCATGTTCCTATTGACATCAAGGAGCGTGTGTGGGAAGCCGTGAATGTAAATATAAATGACCATACTTTTATTCTTCAAATATAAACTAATACTTTTTTTTGTGTTTATTAACATTTGATGTTTATCCATTTTTTTATGGATTTGTAGTTGGCGTACAAGGTTGATGTTGCTTGGAAAAAGGGATGTTTGAGCTCGGCAAATGATAAGTGGCGCCAATGGAAAAGCAGTCTCACGCAAAACTATATTTATCCCAATTACAAAACTCCAGAGAAGTTGCATATGCCACCTCCAGGATCAAATATTCCAGCAGACATATGGAGCACGTTCATAATAAGTCGTTTGTCTAATGAATTTAAAGTAAGATTTTTAAATCTCATGTCTCAAATAATGAATGTTGGTGCAATCGGCCTAGCAGTACCTTGATGGTGTTTTGATGATAGACAAAACTCATGACATGGGATTGTCATGGGAAAGTCCAACATGGTGTTGGCATGGAAAATCCAAGCATGGAGCTTGGTGTGGGAAAGTCCAACATGGTGTTGGCATGGAAAATCCAAGCATGGAGCTTGGTGTGGGAAAGTCCAACATGGGGTTGGCATGGAAAATCCAAGCATGGAGCTTGGTGTGGAAGTCCAAGGGGGAAGCCTTGGCATGGGAAAGTCCAAAGCATTGCGAAGCCGTGCGCTTGGTGCTTGGCATGGGAAATCCAAAGCATTGCGAAGTCGTGCGCTTGGTGCTTGGCATGGGAAATCCAAAGCATTGCAAAGCCGTGCGCTTGGTGCTTGATGAGAAATGCATTGCGAAGCCGTGCGCTTGGTGCATTTGGGAAGTCTTGAGAACTTGGCAAGTTCACTAGGCTCGGGTCCTTGAGTCAGTGAAGGATGGCATTGTGAAGCCGTGCGCTTGGTGCATCCGAGGGACCGCCGGACGGGGTGAGCCCAAAGGGAAGCATACTTCTAGGGCATGAGACGTGAAGGATGGCGTTGCGGTCGTGCGCTTAGGCGCATCCGAGGGCGTAGGTGAGGAAGAGAGAGATTTGGTGGGGAACTCCATGAGGATAAGGTGGACTTGGCCAAGTGGCTAAGGGAGTGTCGGAGGCTCAAACTTGATGTTTGAGGTTTACCCGACGGTCGGATGCTCAAACAACTTGGTGTTTGAGGTTTTTCGACATCACCGATCGGGCATAGGTGTCGGTTCGGTCGATCCAAGTCGACTAGAGTTCGGAGTGTAAGGCTAGGGTTTTGTGCTTGGCGATCATTGCCATGGACATGCGATCGGCGAAGTCGGCCGGATCGACGCCGAGGATGGCAATCGATTGATGGGAGGTCGCGAGCATAGAAGCGCTCCATGGTCGAGGCGATCGACTCTTGGAGTCATGATCGGTGATGGGCATCATCGACGATCGGTAGGTGATCCGTTGGAACTTGTCCGACGTGGATCTGGCCATTGTGAGACAAGCGGCTACGAGCGGTCGGAGCCTTTTGGCAATCACGCTAAGCGAAAAATAGCTCGATCACGAGGTTATAAAAGGAGCTCAAGATGGAGGTTTTTGCCATGATCTTTGTGGAGCTATTGGAGGGGAATTGCTGTTGCATTCCATTCCTTCAAGAGCCAATCAAAGCAAGCAACAAGCAAAGCGATCAAAGCAATCGGTGAAAGTTTTCTTTTGTATTGTATTTGTGTATTTGCTTGTATTTCTATATTACATTATAATTGCTTGTGAGAGGTTTCTCCACCTCCGACGTGTTGTCGAGAAGGAGTGTTATAGTTAGTGTCGTGCGCATAACTAGAGCTCGGTGAGCTCGCCCGTGGAGTAGGAACCATTCGGTTCCGAACCGCGTATATCTTGTGTTGTGTGATTGTGTATTGTTGTTAGTTTCATTATTATTGTTATTCCGCTGCGCTAACGACAATCGTAGACAAGCAACGCAAGAAGAACGAACGAATTACGACATCCAAAGAACGAGGGCTATTCACCCCCCTCTAGCCGGCCGAATCGATCCCCTACAAGTGGTATCAGAGCCGAGGTCGCTCTTCAAGGACTAACCGCCGCGAGAGCACTACAAATGGTCGGCTTCATCCATCCATCGAAATTCGATGGAGATTTTGCTTGGTGGAGGAAACGGATGGAGGTATACCTAGAAACCGATTTTGATTCTATGATTATTATAGAAAACGGTTTTGAAATGCCTAGGGACAAGTACAACAAGCCAATTGAGAAGTCAAAATGGACCCAAGACCAAATCAAAGACTTCATGACAAATCTCAAGGTAATCAAGTTGATTAGTGATTTGTTACCTAACACTATTTGGTCTAGATTAGGTGATTATAGGGATGCAAGGGAATTATGGAATAAGGTAATGAAATTCCAAGAAAATTCCCAACCGGCACAAGTAGAGGAGAATGCCGAAGAAGAAGCACCCACAACATTTGAAGATGTTGATGATTTGGTGGAGACCACCACCTCTAGCATTGAGGGGGAGGAAAGGCAATCTTCCATCCCGGAGCAAGAACAAGAAGCATCCACATCCAGGAGAAGTGAAGATCATGAAGAGGCCTCCACCACCTCCCTAGGTAACTCAAGTGTCATTATTTTAAATAAAAATCAAATAATATGCTTTGAGTGTAGGGAGAAAGGGCACTACAAGAGTAAATGCCCTAAATTGGCTAAGAAGAAGGCATCGACACCAAAAGTCAATCCAAAGTCAAAGGATGCCGGTGTTCCCAAAATCAAGAGCAAAGAGCACATTGTGTGCTTTAAATGCAACCAAAAGGGACACTATCGAAGCCAATGCCCTAGGGGGAGGAAGAAAGGGCAAGAAGGTGCAACTCATGTAGGGGGAGCTCCTAAAGCTAACCCTAAGGTACATTTAGTTAATGCACCTTTAATTCCTAAAGTCAAAAAGCATGCTAAAAATTATTTTAGTTCTCTTGCTATTATCAATGAAAAGCATGCTAAGAGAAATAATAAGGTGTATTGTCTAGGTGCCAAGCATGTTCATATAACTAAGGACAAACCTAGGACTCAAAACACTAGATCTATCCTACCTAGGAAATCAATTAGAAGAATTGAAGAGAATTTGGGTATTAATCCCAAGAAATCTAGGCATATGCCTAAGAAGAAAACCAACTCCCAAAAACCAAATGAAAATTCAAAATTGAGGAAATTGGAGTTAGAAAACCAAGTCTTGAGATCAAGACTTGAGAGAATGGAGAAAACCCTTAGAATCATAGAAAACTCAATTCTAGGGTCAAATACCCAAAAGTCAAGACCTAAGGTTCACAAATGGTCTAAGGGCAAGGAGGGTTTGGGTCACAAACCTATGTCCTACCATAATGTTCCATTTAATTATGGAACTATTTCTAGGTCTAGAAAAACCAAGGCTAATAGAGAAGCTATCCCTAAGTCTAGCCATGGTATGTGTTTAGTGGCTAACACCTCAAAGAAATCAAATGTAGCCACTAAGAAGGTCAATGGAGGAGTTACCTCTAGAGTTGACCTAGGAAAGACCCAAAAGACTATGGCTTCAAAGCCTAAAAGGGTCATTAGGAAGGTATCTAGGGAAGTTATCCCTAGGGAATACCTTATTAACCCAAGGAGCTCCAATAGATATTGGGTTCCTAAGAGCATGATTGATTCACGCTAAATGGGTTAGGGTGTGTCAACCCTAAGTGGATGGGTAGTTAACCTAACCATAGTAGAGTTGACACATTAGGGTGTGCCAATATGGTTTGAGAAGTTAAAAATGATTTAAATTGGCACAATTAGGTCTTAGAGGTATTGGTGTGCCATTTTGGTTTTTTTGGCACACTAGGGAAATGAATGGCATTAAGGCAAAATGATTTTAATTTCTAGAAATGGAAAATTAATTTTAACACTTAGGTATTCTGTACCTTAGTATATCTTACTTGCCATGCTTTATTTGCCTTGTCATGTCATGACATCATTTTCATTTTCATCTATAAAAATGTCATGATCATGTTTAGATGTCATGTATGCTTAAGTTTCATTCACATGCCATGACATCATGATATTGGCATATGTTTTTATCTATATCATATCTATGCCATAATCATATCATGCATGAATTAAAATGAAGTTAAGGACTATGGCATGATTTAATGGGAATCAAATAATATTGCCTAGAAATATGCATGAGACCATTTTAAAGAACAAAAACTCACATCTCACTAGATTAATTGCCTTGAATGTGTTTTACACATCTAGATATAAGTGAGATGTTTAAGGAAAAGAAATTAAAGGTTTTGAAAACTTTTTGAAAACATTTTGAAAAACCTTGGTGAAGCCTATCTTTTGATAGCTATCACCATTGAATGGGATGATACAAAAAGGGCTCTTTATTGAAGCTTTTCTAAACTTTTGAACTTTGTATCAATCTCCTAAGTTAGTGGGTAAAATAATTTTCTAATATTTTTCACCCATAGTGTTTAGGATAAGTATTATACATATGCATTTTCAAGAATTTTAAAATTACGTATATTTACTTATGGATTTCAGAAATCCATTTACGAAATGTCAGCAAATCTGATTATCGATCGATTGCCATGGATTAGCGATCGTGATGAAATGCTGACCGTGATTTAGTTGGTTAGGCCCATGTTCAGCTAGGTTAAGGTCCCCTAACCACTCCTAACCCTAGGATATGCTTGGGATCAGCATTAGAGAGGGTGGAAATCCATTGGATATAGATTAGGAGTTGGGTTGAGGGTGAGTATCAATTTTAAGGTGGAAGAGAGTTCATTGTTGAACTTTGCCTTAATTTTGATTTGGTTAATGTTCCTATTGGCTTAGGGACTCTCCAAGGACATTGTTGGTGCAATGGTCAAGGGGGAGCAAGCCTCTAGGGGGAGGTATCCATCATGGGAAGATGGATGTGTATTTCCTCATGGGAGGAATATTGGGTTGCCTCTCTTTAAGTGATATGGGATCACTAGAAAGATTGTAGGCATGTGTTCCTCCAAGGGAGAGATTATAAGATCTCATTGGGATATGAGACATTCATACCCTTGGGGAGGACCTTTTTGATGTAATGTCAAAAAGGGGGAGAAGTTACCAAGTTACCAATTAGGGTTCGTTAGAATTCTCATTGGGATATGAGAATTGCCAATATGGGAGAATTGGTAGACTTGAGATGGTAGTTTTGTCAATCATCAAAAAGGGGGAGATTGTTGGTGCAATCGGCCCAGCAGTACCTTGATGGTGTTTTGATGATAGACAAAACTCATGACATGGGATTGTCATGGGAAAGTCCAACATGGTGTTGGCATGGAAAATCCAAGCATGGAGCTTGGTGTGGGAAAGTCCAACATGGGGTTGGCATGGAAAATCCAAGCATGGAGCTTGGTGTGGGAAAGTCCAACATGGGGTTGGCATGGAAAATCCAAGCATGGAGCTTGGTGTGGAAGTCCAAGGGGGAAGCCTTGGCATGGGAAAGTCCAAAGCATTGCGAAGCCGTGCGCTTGGTGCTTGGCATGGGAAATCCAAAGCATTGCAAAGCCGTGCGCTTGGTGCTTGGTGAGAAATGCATTGCGAAGCCGTGCGCTTGGTGCATTTGGGAAGTCTTGAGAACTTGGCAAGTTCACTAGGCTCGGGTCCTTGAGTCAGTGAAGGATGGCATTGCGAAGCCGTGCGCTTGGTGCATCCGAGGGACCGCCGGATGAGGAGCGAATGGAGTGAGTCCAAAGGGAAGCATACTTCTAGGGCATGAGACGCGAAGGATGGCGTTGCAAAGCCGTGCGCTTGGCGCATCCGAGGGACGTAGGCCGAGGGAAGAGAGCTTTGGTGGGGAACTCCATGAGGGATAAGGTGGACTTGGCCAAGTGGCTAAGACTGAGTGTCGGAGGCTCAAACTTGATGTTTGAGGGTTTACCCGACGGTCGGATGCTCAAACAACTTGGTGTTTGAGGTTTTGCCCGACATCACCGACCGCATAGGTGCCGGTTCGATCGATCCAAGTCGACTAGAGTTCGGACCGGTGTAAGGCTAGGGTTTTGCTTGGCGGTGATCGCCATGGACATGGCAATGACGATCGGTCGACAGCCGATCGCCGAGGGATGGCGATCGATGGGAGTGTCGCGCAGAGCGCTCCATAGCCGATGGCGATCGACTCTTGGGTCACCGATCGGTCGATGGGCATCATCGGATCGGTAGGTGATCCGTTGGAACTTGTCCGACGTGGATCTGGCCGTTGTGAGACAACGGCTACAGGGGCAGTCGACTGGGGCCTTTTGGCAGTCGACTGCTAGGCGCGAAAATAGCTCGATGCAGGTTATAAAAGGAGCTCGAGATGGAGGTTTTTTCCATGATCTTTGTGGAGCTATTGGAGGGGAATTGCTGCTGCATTCCAGTCCTTCAAGAGCCAATCAAAGCAAGCAACAAGCAAAGCAATCAAAGCAATCGGTGAAAGTTTTCTTTTGTATTGTATTTGTGTATTTGCTTGTATTTCTATATTACATTGTAATTGCTTGTGAGAGGTTTCTCCACCTCCGATGTGTTGTCGAGAAGGAGTGTTATAGTTAGTGTCGTGCGCATAACTAGAGCTCGGTGAGCTCGCCCGTGGAGTAGGAACCATTCGGTTCCGAACCGCGTATATCTTGTGTTGTGTGATTGTGTATTGTTGTTAGTTTCATTATTATTGTTATTCCGCTGCGCTAACGACAATCGTAGACAAGCAATGCAAGAAGAACGAACGAATTACGACATCCAAAGAACGAGGGCTATTCACCCCCCTCTAGCCGGCCGAATCGATCCCCTACAATGAACTCTTAATAGAATATTGTGATTGGTAATGCATTGTTGTCTTGTTTATTTTTTAAGGAACTAAGTGAGAAACAACAGGAAAGGAGAGCCCAAAACAAATACCCCCATCGACTTTCTCGCAAAGGATATGCACGCCTAGCTGAAGAAATAGTAAGTAATATTTAATTATCACTTACAATAAATTTGATACCTTAACGAAGAGGTATTTAAATAATATTGATTCATTTGTTATTGTTATTAGAAGGATGAATTATCTACTGATAATGAAATAAACCGAGCTATCCTTTGGAAGAAAGGCCGACTCAATAAAGAAGGGGAGTTTGTTGGTGATCAACTGAAGGCAACAACCTCAAAAATTGTAAGTAAATGTTTTAGATTTTGGCTTGTTATGTTAATGGTTCCCATCCAAATATTAGTCAATATATGTTTTTGTGCATTGCAGGATGATGGTATCTTACAAAAGAGGGAGGGAAAGTTAATGCTTGGTGAACCGACACAAGACATTCTACTTGATTGCACTTGAATCTAAGGAACATGGTGGGCATATAAGGGTAGTTGGAGCTTACGTCACTCCAAGTACATACTTTGGCTTGTCAAAATGGGGGGCTCACGTTCAGCAAGTTGTATTTAATGATCAACAAAATATGTTGTTGGAGCAACATAAAAAAAATTTAGAGCAGGAGGATCGAATAAACAAGTTAGAAGCAATGGTTTTCAAAAATGGCAAATGCGAGATTGAGAATGATGAGAAGGGAAGTTGTAGTGTGAAGTTTCCTCCAACCTTGCAGGAAAATGAGTTTAACTATGATCATGGTCTATCAAATGAGATGAAAGCAGACAGTGATGCCGATGTGGAGTTTATTAACGAGGCTGAGCCTTTACAGGTATCTTTAATCTTTAATGATATCATTGAAATGTCCAATTTAAATACATTTATTTTTTATACAAGCATTATGTTTTGTCTTACAAGGGTCAATTAGTTGCATTGAGTGTGGAATCTGGCATCCATGTAGCTTTTGGTACAATTGTTAATATTGGGGGAGATGATGAGCATCTTAATGGTGATCCAAGTAAGCATACGAACCATTGTTTCGTAATGGTTGATGAAGCATTGGATGAAACCGCCCCTTTGCCAATTCCAACCCCTGTGTGTCAAAGCATTGGTGATGCTATCGGATCACATGTAGCTTGGCCCAGACACTTGATGCAAACACAAGATTCTTCGGTAAATGCTACAATCTATTTAAATTTAGCTATACAAGTGCCTAACAAGTATATGTTTTCATAAACTAGAAGGTCAAGGGGAAAAAACCTGACTGTGCCAAAAGGAAGCATCGATTGCAATCACCAAATGTGCAATCATTAACAGTGCGATCATCAAATATGCCTAGATCACTATGGATGTTGTATTGTTATTGCAAGTGTGCTCTTCATGATCACCAGTCTATGAAATTTATGTTGGAGTATGATGTATTTGGTGGTAAGTTCGAAGCCAGTGTTTTCCTTCAAGACATCATTCCTTTCTGCAACTTGGCACTAATTTCATACAATTGCATAGTTGTGTACATATGGTACGTATATTGTTTTCATGTACTAACACTTTGACTATTGATTTATGAGTTTTATTTATCCTGGTCTTATGCATTTTGTTGTATGTTTAAATGGTAGGCATTTATATAAAAAGATGAAGGAGGAAAATAAGTTGGAGAGGTTTAGATTTGTGGATCCATATGTTGTTGGGTGTCACTTCACATTAGTTGATAAGAGGGCCCTTGGTTTGGCAGCTAGGTTGAATGGCACACCACCAAACCAGCTAACTTTGGTTCCAGTTAACATAGGGTGTGTAAAATAGAGGTGGAATGCTAATTTTTTTACTTTGATAAACACTTGCTTAATTACATGCATTACTATTGTGTATATATGTAGTTTCCATTGGATTTTGACTATCATCGATCCTCACAAAGAGGTTGTTTCGTTGTTGGATCCTCTCAGTCAGCGTAATCGTGATGAGACTTGGAAGAATGTTGTGAAGATGTAAGTTTTAGTAGCAAAATATTGTCAATATTTATTATAATTTTTTATATACTATATGCACTAAAAGTCTATAATCTTTATGATTTTACGAAGGGCCTTGAAATTGTTCAACAGAGATTGCACGGGAAGAAACACCCTTTGTGGGAAATAATCAAGGTATGTTTTACACCAGGCAGTTTTCTTCATCTAGATCTTTATTGTCCACAATTAGCTTACCTAGGCTACTGCTCCTGCTTCGGTGCACCATTTGTGTTGGGATATCATTTTCCACGTCACAAATCAGATTCCATGGCTCATTTTCTGTTTCTTTTGTTCTTTTAGTTACTAGAAATGCCTCAAGCTGGCACCTCAATTGGTCAACAGCTGCATTCTTCTCTTCATATTGATATTTGGCTCAATATGAAGAGAAGAAGCATTTGTCTCTCCTCGTCTAGCTCTTTACGTGCCTTTACAGACTCCCGCTTCAGTTCTTCTACTTCAGCCTTGTCATCACCGATTTCTTTAATCATCTGACCACATAATTGTTCAATCATTTTCTTTGTTTTCCTCTCACTTTCCAGCTTTTCACATGCTTCTACCAGTGAAGAATTAACTTTTCCTAGTTCAACTCTGAGCCTTTCATTCTTGCACTCAGCTCTTCTTCTTAATTTTCTTTCATTCTCAAGGACCTCAATTATAGGCGGAAAAGAAAGTCTTATTCCTTCTCGTTTCTTTTTCTTCCATGTTCCTTTTTCTTCCATAATCTATTTCAAAAGATGATGAAATTTACTTTCCTCGGATTCTTTCTCATGGATAAGCTGATCAACTGAGGCAGGGGCCTGACTTAATTGGCAGTAAATGATTCTAGCAAGAGAGATTGCAGACCGTCGCTATGCAATCCACATAGACCGATGAATATTTTCATGGTAGGCATTTTGATAATCTTCAGATAACTCCGATCTATTCTGGAATTGGCTGAGGTGGGTATCAAATTAGTTCGAGTTAGATCTACAAATTCCTTATTTTTTGTTAAGCATAACCTAATCTGACCTCCTCCTTGACATTTTGTTTTTCCTAGATTTGCTTCTTTACTGTGGCTAAATTGACATTGTGCTCTGATCGGCCTACTTACTCTAATCTATTCTGGAGTGTTTTGCCAATCGACATTGTGTTCTGGAGAAAATTGACATTGTGTTCTGAATTTCCTGCGATACTGGTAGTACCCTTCTAATTTGCATTGCAATATTTTTCTCACTATCGCTCTTAATTGTTGCATTTTTTAAAATAGAATCCAGCTTGAAAATCATCATGTGATCAGGTGACTTTATGGCACAAGG
The DNA here is from genome assembly GCA_025175895.1 of Wurfbainia villosa. NCBI lineage: Eukaryota > Viridiplantae > Streptophyta > Magnoliopsida > Zingiberales > Zingiberaceae > Wurfbainia > Wurfbainia villosa. The sequence goes on from CM046004.1 coordinate 52,710,774, forward strand.
AATTTCGGGAAAGATCATGTAAATCGCTTTACATTCTGTATTCTCCTGCAAGAGGAAAAAAACAAATGATAAAAGTTGTGTAGGACTATCGTAAAAGTAAATTCTTATTACAAATTTATTATTACTTCAATGTAAGAAAAGGTTGTGTAGGCCTGTCATAACTTTTACTAAATCATTAAAAGAAATATGCAAATCTTCTTCTTTGCTCTAGATCTTGTCATTAGTTATTCTATTAAAATCAGATAAATCTCACTTTGCTGTTAATGACAATTGAAATTAAATGACAATTTTTTTTCCCTTATGCCAACTTTTTTTATGTCGTGTATAATTTATGTATCAAATTTTACTATCAGAATAACTACTATAATTTTTTCCATCACAGTTCCTTCAACCGGATGGAGCTCAATGCGGTATTTTGTTTTACGATATATGAGAGAGATAATTGAAGGCGCGTGATCCTTTGACAAGTATTCCCTACGATCAATAGTAATATTAGATATATTTTCAAATTTTCTTATTGATACCATAGCGTTTAATTACATTTTAATTTTTCACATGCGATTCATAAATTACGTGATAGGTGCAACGGAAATTGATGAGAATACGTTGAGTGGGCTGATTGCATACAAGATCACATATCGATGATTAGGAGAGATTTAAGTGCATGTACATACATCTTGGTTCAGTCTTGACTGGAGTTCTCCTGCTCGATACTATCTTTAATCAATTCTTGCTGAAGGACTAGTCTGAGTGTTTTGCTATGCAAATACTTTTGGTTCATATGATGTGTAGTTGTTTTGCCACAATATTTTTTAATATATATCGGTAAAAGTGATCATTTAAAATGTAATGTGACCTTGTACTTTACATTGCTACAAGTGAGAGTGTATATATGTGTTTTCTATAATTCTTTTTGATGTTGTATGATTTATATTAAAAATGCAACACTATAAATCTACAACGGTTTATTATGTTATAGAGTAATCGTTGAGAAATGACAACGTTGAAAAACCATTGTCTATGAGCAAAAAAAAACCGTGGTAAATCGGGGGTCGGTCAAAGACAACGGTGAAAACCCGTTATAGATTTAAGGAAAAGACAACGGTGAAAAACCGTTGTCTATTGGCAAAAAAATCCGTGGTAAATCGCCCCGTTGTGAATAGTGGTTTGGTCAAAGACAACGGTTAAAAATTGTTGTCTTATCTTTGAAACGACAAAGGTTTTTCACCGTTGTCTTTGCCCGAACCACTTTTCACAACGGGTCGATTTACCACGGATTTTTTTACCAATAGACAACGGTTTTTCACCGTTGTCTTTTCCTTAAATCTACAACGGTTTTTCACCGTTGTCTTTTCCCGAACCACTTTCCACAACGGGTCGATTAACCACAGATTTTTTGGCTAATAGACAACGGTTTTTCACCGTTGTCTATTCGATTTTTTGTTGTAGTGTCTCCTTATTACTGTTGCTATCCTTAGAACCTGTTTTGGTGGTTTGTGTACATTGTGAAAACATGGCACGCGACCTAGCAGTTTGTGTCCCCTCCCCTCCATTGGTCTCGATGTTTACTCCCGGGCAGTGCTCCTGATAATGACCTGTTTGTCTACATTTGGAACACAATTTCAGTTTGGTCTCATATCGTAGCTCCAATTCTATTTCTTGTCCGTTCGGCAGGGTGATATCCATGCTACGGGGAGGGGACTCGGTGATGTCTACCTCCACTAGAGTCCTCGCGAAGTTGAGTCGCTCCCTGTTCCTGGTGACCTGATCCGTGAATAAGGGAGTACCCACTTGAGACGCAATCTTGCTTAACCCTGTCTTGGTCCAACAATCAATAGGTAATCCTTGAATTTGCATCCATATAGGCAAGTGATTCTGAACCCCTGATTGGAAAGTGAAGCAAGGAGGCATTGTCTTAAGGTAGAGCGGGCAGTCGTATGCAATATATGGGCCACCTTGAAGAACCCTGTCACATAGCTCCTTTGAAGTGAACTTGAACACTAGCCAGCGTGTATTGTTCGTGAGCATTGTGTGTGGTGCATTCCATCTTTTGGTGAGCTCTGTGACAGCCTTCCAGCCTGGGAACTGGCCCAAGAATCTACCCACCAGGCAGTAACCAATCACCTCCTCCACTGATTCTTGATCGCCATCCGTTAGCATAAGTTTGTCCGTGATCTTACTGAAGGATTGAAGGGTCGTGTCTACTGTGCACTCCCAATTCATCTTGAACAAATCAGCCCATGTCCCTGCCTGGGCAATGTCCATCCTCCTTTGTGTCGGTGGCTCCTGGTCGTGTGTCGGTGGTTCCTTCTCCCGTCCCTGGTCTTCCCTGATTGGACACAATGTTGGATAGTAGTGAGGGAGTGTTTGGTGAGCCGATTGCTGGGCCCCAACCTCCTCTCGTTGTAGTTGTGGTTCATCTGCAAGGTCCAGCCGACGCCATCCTCTCATCGCCAGCTGGTGATGGGGCATCCCAGATCCCAAACCCTAATCGGATTCGATTAGGAGGTACCAATAACCTGCAAGTTTGAAATTCAAAATTGGTCGTCTCACGACCGTTTGATGCTCCAGCCCAGTAAACTCACCACACGTCAACTTGGAAGTGGTCCATTTTAGTCAAGTGATGCCAGCTCATCAAATTCCTTGCCAACTCAATCGTCTTCCTCCCTGGGTAGCTTCCACCGTGAGTACCTTCCACCCTTCCCAACCACTTTCCAATGGTCTTGCATTTCCTTAGCAGTGCAGCAGCTCCTGAGGTCTGGACAACCCGTTAATCTGTCTTCAGGCCAACGTATAAGGCTTGTCTTACTGTATTGTGTGGTGGGTGTGAGCACCGGTGAGAGAAAGACCTAGCTCGTCGGCAGGGTAAGCCGTTTTCGGCAATCCAACATGTAGAAATCCTCCTCACACCCAGGGAAACATTCTTGACCCCTTAGCATTCCGATCAACACCAGCAACCAGATTTCTGGATGTACACCCAATTCCTCTGTTACAACAGTGTCAAACAGAGGTGTGACAGAGGAAAGCTAGCTGAGCCTGCCACTGCCAGCTGACAGCTCCATGCAACCCCTGTCACCGGCCATGAACGTGTCTTCCGCTTGGCTGCTTCTTCAGCTTACTTGGCTGCCTCCAGCATTTTTTTTTGTCCTGGCTCGCCGGAAAGGTCCTGGTGTCGTCATCGGTCGTTCTCACATAGGGGCATTTGAGAAGACCAACACAACACAGATTCAAGCTCTCCTTCACCCGAAAGCTCTGTTGCCAGGTTTTCCCCGGCCAATTCCACGTCGTCGACCGGCAATCCAGCCAAACTCCTCGGATGAATAGTGAATTTAATTATTCACTATACCACCATTGAAAAAAATGACAACCATTTGATTTCCTTCGGTGACCGCCCACCTGCTATTTGATTGTAGGGAATTCTTTATGCCAAATGGCATATGCGCAACGGAAAAATTAGGATCCCTTCCAAGTGATCCATGCAAAAGCAAACTCGTATAAAATAAATTTCTCGAAACCAAACCTATCTTATAGGAGAGGATTACCTTTGTTGCGTGCCCTTGTTAATCCCGCTTCTTCCTTTTGTTTGTTGGATCTTTAGCACGTTCAAGTGTCCGTACCTCTATATGTATCCACACGAGCAAGCTCTTGTCTCACAAAAGAAAAACTAGGGGAGCTCTCCTTTACTTTTTGCTAGAGAAGTCCCTAAAGGAGAGGAAGAGAGGGAAAAGGAGAAAGGAAGAAGAAGACTCCTCTTCTTGCTAGCCTACACTCACAAACCCACACAACCAAAGCTTCCACCAAGCTCTCTCACAACCACAACAACACTTGCTTTGGCCGGCCACTTCATGGGGTCTTTTATAGGGTTGGAAAAACCCTTTCACCTCCACACATTCAATGCAATCCATTGCATTGGGACACAAGTTTGGCCGGCCACTTAAGGAGACAAAACCATTTTGTTTCCTTCCACCTTATCTAGCTTAGGTGGATGCTTAGGTGGCATGCTTATGTGGCATTCTTATGTGGCATTCATGCATGTTGAATTAATCTTATTAATTCAATTAAGCTTATGTTATCATATTGAATTAATCTTATTAATTCAATTAAGCTTATGTTATCATATTGAATTAATCTTATTAATTCAATTAAGCTTATGTTATCATATTGAATTAATCTTATTAAATCAATGAGGTAACATATTGAATTAATCTCATTAAATCAATTAGCTGTTCATTAAGCTTAAAGTCCAAAACCATTTTGTACTTAAGCTTATTCCCAAATTATTCTAGTCAAACTAGAATACTCTAATTATCATGCTCTTTGTGTGTGACCCTATAGGCTCTCATAACGTTGGCAGTGGACCTAAACTCTTTTAGATACACAAGCAATGAGCGGCATCTAGCAATACATCATTGCTACCCAAGTTACGAGATAAGTCAAGATCCGACTAACCTTTCCGTGACTACTATAATATATGACTGTGTCCTTCTATCCTTGATATCAGATTGATCAATGAGGCATAGACCGTGTCATCCTCGATCAATCTATGTGTTTCTTGATCCCTGAGTAAACTAACTCAAACAAATGAGCTCAATATCTCATATTGACTCATTCGAGCATGGCCATGCGTTTAGTAGTTCTACTCAATCAAGGGGCCCACCGATATCACTCTACATATGAGAGGGATAGATCCCATCTACATCACTCACATCCTCCGCATAATTTGTTATATACCCAAGAATCGCTTTATGGTCCACCCTCGCTATGTGACGCTTGACGATACCAAAGTACATAACTCCTATGTAGGGAACCGTAGTGACTTCAGTGTCCGAGGACTATTCATACCAATAGTCACATGAGAAAGTTTATGACACTCATATAACGATCCATGAAACTTTCTCATGGCGGGTCGGGCCTCAAGATATATTCTCTAATATATACCCATGTGTCAACTTGATATCATATATCCATGACTTGTGAGATCAAGTCATCAATTGACCTACATGCTAGTCTTTATGTATTAATATTGCCCTTGCATATTAATATTTGACTAGGAACATTTAGAAAGTGTTCTCTACACCTCTCATAATCAATTTCGCCAATTGATGTGTCAGTAGATAAGAACCTACTATTCTAGGGCATTACTATATTTAATTTAGCTGGCACAAGCAAAACTTAAATATAATAACCATTCCTTTGCCTTTATAGAATATGATACAAAATGTTCCCTATTCAACCATCACATGATTGGTTCTTAGGGCTATAACTAACAATCTCCCACTAGCACTAGTACCAATCACTATGATATCTAATACCTAGTGACCTAGTGTGACCATCATGCTTCCTCTGTACAAAGCCTTGGTCAATGGATCTGCGATGTTAGCTTCGTCGGTACTCGCATATCCTCACATCTCCTCTATCGATGATCTCTCGAATGAGATGGAAGCGCCGCAGTATGTGTTTGGTCCGCTGATGTGATCGAGGTTCCTTAGCCTGTGCAATAGCCCCATTGTTGTCACAATAGAGGTCTATTGGATCTGCAATGCTATGAACTACCCCAAGTTCACTGAACTGCATCGATGCAGAATATACTCCTTCTCGCTGTAGAATCAAGAATCGTGTCCTCGCTTTGAACTCTTCCGACCACAGCTCCACCATTCGTGCAAAACACGTACCGATTGCGATCTATAGTCATCCTTGTCTGCTTTGGAAGCTTGCATCACGTAACCCTTTACGCCTAGCTCCTCATTGCCTCCAAATATCGGAAATATTCTTTCGCTCTTCGTAAGTATTTAAGAATATTTTTGATCGCTATCCGTTGACTTTCACCGATCCGATCGTATCTACTGCCATGCTCAAAGCATACGAGACGCCGACAGTACAAAGCATGGCGCATATGATAGACCCTATGGAGCGCATAAGGGATCTTATCCATGCGATCTCTCTCCTCCTAGAAGAGGGACATTGAGTCTTCGAAAGACTCACACCATGTGATAAAGGCGTAAATCCTTTCTTTGAATTTTGAATAGAAAAACGATCAAGCACTTAATCAATTAATGTAATATGACTTAGACCAAGTAATCTATTAGATCTATCACTAAAGATCTTGATGCCTAGAATATAGGCATTTTCACCTAAGTCTATAATCGAGAAACAATTCCCTAACCACATCTTCACAGCTCGAGTGAGGGAATATCATTTCATGAGAAGTATGTCATCTACATACAAGACAAGAAATACAACTCTGTTCCCACTATTTCTCTTGTAGACACAAGGTTCATCTTCATTCTTGATGAAACCAAACTCCTTGATTGCATCATCGAATCGAAGATTCCAAACGAGAGGCTTGCTTTAGTCCATAAGCAGCTTGCATACCTTTCCAGATGCTTTGGATCTTCAAAACCTCGTGTTGTGTCATGTACACATCCTCGAGTAGCTTTCCATTCGTAAAAGAGGTTTTGACATCCATCCGCCAGATCTCATAATCGTGGTAGGTGCAATAGCAAGTATGATCCGAATGGATTTAAGCATCGCGAATCGGTGAAAAGGTTTCATCATAGTCAATACCATGAATTTGTTTGAATCCTTTAGCCACCAATCTACCTTTATAGGTATGCTTATTACCATCCATGTCACTTTACTTTAAAGACCCACTTACACCCAATGGGTTTTACCCCTTCGTGGATCAACCAAGGTCCATACTTGGTTAGTGTACATGGATTCCATTTCGGATCTCATGGCCTCTAGCCATTTCTCGAACTGGCTCATCATAGCTTCTTGATAGGATGTAGGCTCGCCAAGATCGACAAGCAATACCTCACCGCTGTCACCCAAGAGAAAAGAATATCTCAGGTTGACGACGGATCCTATCAGATCTACGAAGAGGTTGGTCTACTTGAACAGGTGTTTGCTCCACAACTCTTTGGGCAACAATTTCCTCATCCACAACACTTTGTGGTTCCTGTTCATTTTCCATCGAAGCCTTAGTGTTATCGTCATCTTGAACTTCTTCAAGATGAATTTTACTCCCACTAGTTTTTCTAGAAATAAATTCTCTTTCTAGAAAGACAGCATTTCTGGCAACAAACACCTTGCCAAGTGTGGGATTGTAAAAGTAATATCCCTTAGTTTCCTTGGGATATCCGACAAAATAACACTTATCTAATTTGGGTCCTAGTTTATCTGAGACTTGACGTCTTACATAAGCTTCACAACCCCAAATCTTTATAAAAGACATTTTGGGACTCTTCCCAGTCCATATCGTATATGGTGTCTTTTCTACGGCTTTTGATGGGACGCGATTAAGTGTGAAAGTGGTCGCCTCTCTAGAGCTAGTCCCCAAAAGGAAGTAGGTAGATCACCTGCTCATCATTGATCGTACCATATCTAATAGAGTACGATTTCTCCTCTCAGATACACCATTCCATTGTGGTGTTCCAGGGGGAGTGAGTTGGGATATTATCCCACACTCAACCAGGTGATCACGAAACTCTTGACTAAGGTATTCACCACCTTGATCTGATCGAAGTAGCTTTATACGCTTACCAAGTTGGTTTTGTACTTCATTCTTGAATGCTTTGAACTTTTCAAAGGATTCTGACTTATGTCTCATCAAATATAAGTAGCCAAATCTACTCATATCATCAGTGAAAGTAATAAAGTACTTATAGCCTCCTCTGGTTTTGACATTGAAAGGCCCACATACATCAGTATGTATGAGTCCTAACAAGTCTGTCGCTCTCTCTCCATGTCCACTAAATGGAGTTTTAGTCATCTTTCCTAAAAGGCAAGATTCGCATACCTCATATGATTCAAAATCAAATGAGTCCAATAATCCATCTTTATGGAGTTGGGATATGCGTTTTTCATTTATGTGACCTAGGCGATAAGGAGATATGTTTGGTCTGAATCATTCGATTTGAACCGCTTGGTATTTACGTTATAAATTGGGTTTTCTAAATCTAGAACATAGAGACCATTCATAAGTGGTGCATTACAATAGAACATTTCATTCAAATAAATGGAACAACATTTGTCCTTTATTATAAAAGAAAAGTTTTTCTTGTCTAAACAAGATACGTAAATTATGTTCTTTGTCAATGCAGTACATATAAGCACTCCTCTAGTTCTAAGATAAGCCCAGGCAAAGACAAAGAATATGTTCCTACAGCACAGACAACTTTGCCATTGCCTACTGTGAGGTCTACTTCGCTTTTGCCATTTGTCTACTATTTCTCACCCTCGCACATTATTACAAATGTGAGATGCACATCCGATCTAATACCCATGTAGAAGAAATAGATAGATTAACTTCTATAACATGTATACCGAGGCGTAAGTCCCACTTCTTTTATTCTTTACTTCCTCAAGGTAGACTTTGCAGCCCGCCCAAAGGTCCACCCTCACCGAATGGAAGGCCCCTTCCTTAGGTACTTTACCTTTACCCTTTGAAGTGGATGAATTGGCCTTGCCTTTGGCTTGGGTCTTACCCTTGCCTCAAGCGCTTACCTTTGCCCTTCTTGACCATTAGTACGTTGCTAACTTTCTTTTTGAGATCTGGTTGAATAGCTTCTTAACATCCGAGAATCTCGAGCAAAGGTTTATCAATTTCATTCATGTTATAATTCATGACGAATTGATTATATGCTTCCGCAATGATTGCAGGATAACATCGGCCAATTCTTGGCCTGGAAAACCTAGTCTTTCAAGGTTCTCAACGCACTCCAATCATTTTGAGTACGTGAGTTCCTACAGTGTTCCTTCTGCATCTTGCATGCAAAAAGAGCCTTAGACACTTCAAAACGCCGTGCCTAGCTTGTCCTTGATATAGTTGTTTCAAATGCTCAACCATATCATAGGCATCCATGTTCTCATGTTGCTTCAAGCTCGTAGTTCATGGTGGCAAGCATAAGACATGACACATCTAATGCGTCATCTTGATGCTTCTTATAAGCATCCTTTTCAAAGACGGTGCATGGGCGGGTGTTTCAGGTAGACTGCTCTAGGACATACAGCTTTGCGTTCTGCTTGAGGATAATCCTCAAGTTCCTATACACCAAGAAAGTTCGCTCCATTGCTTGTCCTTCTCAAGGACAGATCGCAAGTCGAGGGTGTGTCGTGTTAGATGTCATGGTGATCTACAACATTAAAATGCAAAGTTAAGTATCATACCTAAATCATTTAATTAGGCCTTTAATTAAATGAGGCTCTACTAAATTCTCATAGCTACTATTTAGCTATAAATTTATATGGGATAAAGATCCACATTATAATTGCCTTGAGTTAGCTTTGGCTAATCGCCCAAGACGAGTATAATTAGGTAGGCAATCTTTGCCAATTACATCTGATGTAACTCTTTAATAGCTTTGGTTAAGTTTTAGATTAGTTTAGTGTTTATTCCTAAACCTACTTCAGTCGTGGCGAGGCACAGGGCCTTCTTGGATATCTGAGCAACGACCACTTCTAAGACAAAGCGATGTTCGGAAATCACATAAAACTAATTTTAAAACTTATGTTCAAAGCTAATATATGCCTCTACTTTCTTAACTAATTAAGAAAACTTAATTAAGTCTTAACCAAGTTTGATAGCGGGACATCACGATTGTCCACTCGCACTCTTCCAAGATAAAATGCATTGCTTTGCTTTGGCAAACCCAATAACAAATGATCGAGGAAGTAGTGAGTACCAAGCTTTGGTAGGCATATCGTTTTTGACTTATTAAGAAATAAATATGTATCATATACATATTAGCATACATCACATATAAGCTAAACTAATCATGCATCACATACATATTAAACTAAGCGTGTCATGGTTATGGCCCTTATTCTACAATCTTCTCAAGCCAATGAAAAGATTGATTGGTCAACCTAGGGATAGCATCTTCTCCTAAGTGCTTCCTTTTGGTTGTCTTGTGTGTTGACTTCCTCCTTGTAACCTCATCTTCCAATGGACCCTCCATCTTTGTTTTGTACATTACAAAAGGAGAAATACTCGAGTTACATTCGAGTCTAAAACTAATTTTACAACAAGAATTTTAGGAGGAAGGCACGACACGCAGGCCGTATTTAAGAATTACAACACACACACATTCACAAACCTTTTGGGACTAGGCCATAACCATGCACCATGTCATTTTAACTTTTAAAAGACATTGGATATTTTATTATGTTTGACAATTGCTAATGCAATTATCAACTCATAATAAAATTTATCCTACTTCTATATCACATATAAAATAGAGAAAACCTATTTTATACGATCTTTCGCAAGTGGCTCTGATACCACTGTAGGGAATTCTTTATGCCAAATGGCATATGCGCAACGGAAAAATTAGGATCCCTTCCAAGTGATCCATGCGAAAGCAAACTCGTATAAAATAAATTTCTCGAAACCAAACCTATCTTATAGGAGAGGATTACCTTTGTTGTGTGCCCTTGTTAATCCCGCTTCTTCCTTTTGTTTGTTGGATCTTTAGCACGTTCAAGTGTCCGTGCCTCTATATGTATCCACACGAGCAAGCTCTTGTCTCACAAAAGAAAAACTAGGGGAGCTCTCCTTTACTTCTTGCTAGAGAAGTCCCTAAAGGAGAGGAAGAGAGGGAAAAGGAGAAAGGAAGAAGAAGACTCCTCTTCTTGCTAGCCTACACTCACAAACCCACACAACCAAAGCTTCCACCAAGCTCTCTCACAACCACAACAACACTTGCTTTGGCCGGCCACTTCATGGGGTCTTTTATAGGGTTGGAAAAACCCTTTCACCTCCACACATTCAATGCAATCCATTGCATTGGGACACAAGTTTGGCCGGCCACTTAAGGAGACAAAACCATTTTGTTTCCTTCCACCTTATCTAGCTTAGGTGGATGCTTAGGTGGCATGCTTATGTGGCATTCTTATGTGGCATTCATGCATGTTGAATTAATATTATTAATTCAATTAAGCTTATGTTATCATATTGAATTAATCTTATTAATTTAATTAAGCTTATGTTATCATATTGAATTAATCTTATTAATTCAATTAAGCTTATGTTATCATATTGAATTAATCTTATTAAATCAATGAGGTAACATATTGAATTAATCTCATTAAATCAATTAGCTAAAATTCTCATTAAGCTTAAAGTCCAAAAACCATTTTGTACTTAAGCTTATTCCCAAATTATTCTAGTCAAACTAGAATACTCTAATTCCTCTAATTATCATGCTCTTTGTGTGTGACCCTATAGGCTCTCATAACGTTGGCAGTGGACCTAAACTCTTTTAGATACACAAGCAATGAGCGGCATCTAGCAATACATCATTGCTACCCAAGTTACGAGATAAGTCAAGATCCGACTAACCTTTCCGTGACTACTATAATATATGACCGTGTCCTTCTATCCTTGATATCAGATTGATCAATGAGGCATAGACCGTGTCATCCTCGATCAATCTATGTGTTTCTTGATCCCTGAGTAAACTAACTCAAACAAATGAGCTCAATATCTCATATTGACTCATTCGAGCATGGCCATGCGTGTTAGTAGTTCTACTCAATCAAGGGGCCCACCGATATCACTCTGGCGTCATATGAGAGGATAGATCCCATCTACATCACTCACATCCCTCCGCATAATTTGTTATATACCCAGTAATCGCCTTTATGGTCCACCCTGTTACGGGTGACGTTTGACGATACCAAAGTACATAACTCCTTATGTAGGGAACCGTAGTGACTTCAGGTCTGAGGACTATTCATACCAATAGTCACATGAGAAATTTTATGACACTCATATAACGATCCATGAAACTTTCTCATGGCGGGTCAGTTCAGTATATATTCTCTAATATATACCCATGTGTCAACTTGATATCATATATCCATGACTTGTGAGATCAAGTCATCAATTGACCTACATGCTAGTCTTTATGTATTAATACTGCCCTTGCATATTAATATTTGACTAGGAACATTTAGAAAGTGTTCTCTACAGCCTCTCATAATCAATTCTGCCAATTGATGTGCTGTAGATAAGAACCTACTTTTCTAGGGCATTACTATATTTAATTTAGCTGGCACAAGCAAAACTTAAATATAATAATCATTCCTTTGCCTTTATAGAATATGATACAAAATGTTCCCTATTCAACCATCACATGATTGGTTCTTAGGGCTATAACTAACATTGATCAGTGGCACCGCAAAAAAAATCCACAACCATTTGATTTTCTTCGATGGATCCTTCTCCTGCTGTTGATCTCAGCGCTTAGCCAGCCTTGCCCTTCCCTCGTCACCATCTGAAGAGAGCGGCTAGAGCTTCACTCTCTAAACGAGCGAAGCGACAAGATAACTGAGAGCTCTTTCACAACCTAACTCATTTTCTCAATTAGCCGTGGAATAGTTGAAGTACATATCACCGATTTTTATGCTTATCATCGGGGTCCATGTCAACTAACCACATACAAATACAAAAGAACTAGAATCAATATTAAACAAGATTATACCTCTTGTTTTACCTCTTGATCTTCTATTGTATTCCTATCCTCTTCTTGGACGTCGTGTGGGCGATGATCTTCCAAGAATCGAAACCTCCTAGACCACGTATCTTCCCTTTCTTGCTTGCTCCGAACAAGGGAAGAAAACTCTCCCTTCTTCTCCTTGCTTGCGCCGACCACCAAGCACCCTCTTCTCCTTGCTTGTGCCGACCACCACAACTCCAAGAGTTGGTGTTCGCCGGCCCTAGGAGAGGAAGGGAATCTTGTTGTCGCTGGCCCTAGGAGAGGGAGAAGGTGGAGGAGCACCGACCTTAAGGAAAGAGGAGGAGGCGCCGACCAAAACTCCAAGAGAAGAAGCCAAACCCTAACTCTTGCCGCCGACCCTAAGGAAGCAAACCCTAGCATCCAACCTTTTGCCGCCAAAGCCTCTCCAACGCCAACCCTTGGATAATCATACGTCTAGGCTTCATAAGGTATTTATAATAGGCTACAATAGGGACCATGAGGAGGAGTTGGATCTTGGCCACCCAATGGATCCGAACCACATAAACCCGATCTATTAAAAATGATTCATTCCACTAGAGGATCATCATTGACCTACCTCACCAACCCCCATAATTAAATATGGGCTCCACATATTATTTGTACAAAATATCTTCCCGTGTTTAAGATATCGAATGTCCATTAATTAATTAAATTATTGACAATTTAATTAATTAATATCTAACTCCATGAGTAGTACCACTCATTCTTATCATCATGTTGGACCAAGTCCATCTGCAGAATTTACATTATGAACTTTATGAGCTCCTCAAGGGGACATCATCATCCTAATGCATAGGACACGATTTCATCCTATAATCAATGGCACACCATGTAAATAATATTATTTCTCAACTTACCAGGCCTATCAATTTAACATATAAATCTCGTCCATTGGTAAATCAAAGAAATAAATACTAAGTACATGTGCTCGTTATTATATCAGGATTAAGAGCATGTACACTATAATATCCGAGGTCTGATTCAATTATATAGTCAGTATAAATTAAATCACCTCTAAATCGGTTTTGCTCAATACACACAAATTGTCTAGTGTAATTCTATGGTCAAGATAAACCAATACCAAATTACACTACAACCATGCCAATGGTTTGTCCAAAACCATCTTGGTTGTGAGCCTCCACTTATACTCTACAAGTAACTGATAATATGATCCTCTGTGCGACACCACACACCATGTTATCTACAATGTAAAGTATCAGACAATATGCATAAATATAAAATGCAAACAATGATCATGTGATTCTTATTTCAAAATGAAGATGTTCATACAAAGCCTTGGCTTTCAGTATACATCCTAACAATCTCCCACTTATACTAAAAGACTATGCTGCCATCAAACTGCCATACATCTGATTCCCATTTCTTTCACATGCCTATCAAAAGCTTTCGCTGGAAGGGCCTTAGTGAAAGGATCTACCAGGTTATCCTCTGATGCAATCTTGGCGACAATAACTTCTCCTCGCTTTACAATCTCTCGTATCAGGTGGTACTTGTGCTCTATATATTTACTTGCCTTATGGGCTCATGGTTCCTTCGAGTTTGCAACTGCACCACTGTTATCACAATAAATTTGATAGTACTGGGCAAGCCAGAAATCAAATCCAAGTCCATCAAGAAGTTCCTGAGCCATACAGCTTCTTTGGCTACCCTAGAGGCTGCTACATACTTAGCTTCCATGGTGGAGTCTGCCGCACATTTCTGCTTGACACTCCTCCATATAATGGCTCCATGATGTGTGTAAATCATGCTATGTTTTCACTACTCCATATACATGCATTTTATCTCATTTCATGTCTTAGGCATGTATTTTATCATGATTTAGTTAAGTTTAGTATATTTTGGACAAAGAGACTGCTTTTGGGTGTTTTTCGTGTTAACAGGGCAAAGAAGCAGGCGTATCAAAACAACACAGGCGTGTCATCAGTGACACATCCGTGTCAGAAGTTCCAGCCTTCAACACACCCTAGTTCAGCAGCCGACACGCCCCGTTCAAAGCGTTGACATGGCCGACGTATCAAAACAACACAGGCGTGTTATCAGTGACACGTCTGTGTCAAGAGTTCCAGCGCTCAACACGCCCCAGTTCAGCCTTTGACATGCCCCGTTCAAGCGTAACACGCCTGTGCCCTCATTTGGCATGGGCGTGTTGTCCTGATTTCAGATTTCCTTTTCTGCGAGCAACTCGATGAAGTCGCGATCTTCGTCTCAATTAAAGGAAAATCTTTTACCTTAATTAAAGAGGACGCCAAGGCTATAAAAGAGGAGATATTCTAACCCTAAAAGAGGACGGCGGAGGGTCAAAAGGACGACAGAAGAAGGAAGGAGTCGACGACAGAGGAACACAGATGGCACTAAGTATTGTAATTTCTTTCTCTAGCAATTCTTGTTCGACCATGGAGTAGTGTCTTGTAATCTTAGGATGGGGGAGTAGCCCTTGACGATTTATGATGGATGATGTAATCTATACTACTTGAATTATTGTTTGTTTTGATCTGTTTTTGGATTCTTATTGATAAACCTAAGGAGCTAAGGGGAAGTACCTAACAGTGAACCCAAGTTCCCAAAACCCAGAACCAACTAGGGATAAACTCCTGTCAAGTAGCGGTAGTGTATCTATGAGGGCTTGCGGGGGTCTCGTGATAGGTCCCCTTAGCTGATTATGGTCCCGTATGCAAACCTATCGTGAAAAGGAAATTTAGACTCTAAAGGAACTCTTATGGACTTAATGGATCTATCAAATCCAGTTTTTACCAAGTAACGGAGGTAAGACTAGGAGGTTTCATGGGGTCTCGTGACAGGTCCCCTTAGCTGATTATGATCCCCTACGCTCGAATACCATGACAGGTAAATTGAGTTTGATAGGTACAAGAAGCGAGACTCTAAAGGGGCCGTTGATTTACCTTAGGATAGGTTCCATCAAAACAACTCTAATAGGGGTAGGAAAGAATTAAATCACCTTATAAATCATCGACGTGGTGAAACCCATATCCTGAGATTCTCCTCAACTATTGACTTTTAGCTCGTTCTTCTCATTCGTTGTTCTTGACTGCTCAGTTTCTTTGCTTAATCCACAAATTGATTGACTAGATAACTTGGTATCATGATCATTCGGTAATTGTCCCAATCCCTGTGGGATCGATATTTTTATTACTTAACGACAACCGTGCACTTGCGGAAAATAACACATCAAGTTTTTGGCGCTTCGGGATTGGCACTCAATATTGAATTGGCGTGATTTAGTTAATCTAGATTTGTTTTGTTTCTATTCTTTGTGTCTATTACGAACTCTTGTTTTGGGAGCCTCTCTTGTTGTTGCATACAAACTTAATAGGAAATTCTCGATATTGATACTAAGATAGAGAGCGTTCCTTGCTAGAAGACGATTTCAGCGTCGGGAAGACAATCGACCTCGGCATGGTGACGAGCGAGAATAAACCTTTAAGGGATTATGCGGCACCTAGTACAAGGGGATTGAGATCGAGTATTAGAAGACCCCTATTGAAGGCGAACAATTTTGAATTGAAACCGGCTCTACTATCCATGGTTCAACAAAGATCAATTCGGAGGAGCACCATCAAGATCCAAATCTACACTTGGAAGTATTTTTTGGAAGTTTGCGAGACTTTAAAAGTGAATGGAGCCTCAGCTGATGCTATTAGATTGCGCTTGTTTCCTTTCTCATTGTGGGACAAAGCTAGAGCTTGGCTACACTCTCTTCCAGAAGATTGCATAACTACCTGGGATCGGCTATAGCAAAGATTTTTAGACAAGTATTTTTCACCCAAAGAAAGCTGCAAGTCTTCGTCATCAAATCACTAATTTGCGCAAAAGGATGGAGAAAC
Source organism: Wurfbainia villosa (assembly GCA_025175895.1). Taxonomy (NCBI): domain Eukaryota; kingdom Viridiplantae; phylum Streptophyta; class Magnoliopsida; order Zingiberales; family Zingiberaceae; genus Wurfbainia; species Wurfbainia villosa. The sequence continues at coordinate 52,727,158 of CM046004.1, forward strand.
ATTATTTGAAGCCTGGGACAGATTTAAGGGATTACTACAGCAATGCCCTCATCATGGGCTGGAGAAGTGGCTCATTGTTCATACTTTCTACAATGGAATCTCGTATGCTACTAAAGTTTCTCTTGATTCTGCTGCAGGAGGAGCTCTTATGAACAAAACGTTGGATGAAGCATTTGAGATCATCGAGAATGTGGCAATGAATTCTCACCAATGGGCTACAGAACGAGGATATCAAACTAAAATGCCAGGTAAGTTTGAGGTAAGTACCCTTGATCTACTCAGTGCAAAAGTCGATGCGTTAACTCAAAAGCTCGAACATTTTAATGTATCAGCTGTAAACTCATCTAATGTCACTTGCGAGATCTGTGGTGTAACAGGACATGTAGCGATGAATTGCCAAATCCTACACGCACCATCATCGGGAGCTGGGATTGAGCAAGTAGATGCGCTAAATAATTTTAATCAGAAGCCTAATGGTGGCAACCCTTATTCGAACACGTACAATCCCGGTTGGAGGAATCATCCCAACTTCTCGTATAGAGCCAACAAAAATTCTTCTGAACAGAACAGTTTTGGAGCACCTTCGGGATTTCAGCCAGGACCCAAGTCGAGCTTAGAAAAGATGATGGAGAATTTTATTACGTGTCAGGGGAAGATAAATGATGAATTTCGACAGCATATTGTAGAATCAAATCGGCAACATCAAAATAATACCGAGGCAATCAAGCAATTGGGAGGCAAGGTTGATAATTTGACTAATCACACAAGAATGTTGGAAAATCAAGATCAAGGATGCCCGCATTTCCTGAAATTGTAAGTAAACCCAGCCGAGCATTGTAATTCCATAAGTTTGAGAAGTGGAAGGATTTTAGAAGGAGACAGAGCTCAACAAGCGGCCCCTGTGCTAAAGGACACGAGCGTGTCAGAGTTGGAAGAAGACAGTAGCACGCCTAGGTTGAATAGCAAAGGAAGTCGACAACACACCCTGACCCAGGGCGTGTTATTCAACACGCCTGAGGAAGAGAATGCCCACAAGCGCGTGTCAGCCGACACACCCGTGTCGGGTCACTCCAACAGCCAACACGACCAGCCTATGCCGAACGACACAGGCGTGTTGAACAAGGAACCAAGAACGTATAAGCCCCCTATCCCGTTCCCTCAGAGGCTGATTAAGGAAAAATTGGATGAACAATTTGGTAAGTTCCTTGAGGTAATTAGGAAGCTATATATCAATATACCTTTTACAGAAGCTCTTCAACAAATGGCTACATACTCCAAGTTCTTGAAGGATATCTTAACCAACAAAAGAAAAGTCGAGGAGCATGTAACAGTGGCTCTTACTGAGGAGTGCAGCGCTTTAATTAAGAACATGGTACCTCCCAAACTAAATGATCCAGGTAGCTTTTCTATCCCTTGCATAATTAATGACTCAAATTTTGATAAGGCTTTTTGTGATTTGGGCGGATGTCAACTGATACCTCTTTCCATATGCAAGAAATTGGATTTGGGAGAAATGAAACTAACTACTATGGCCTTGCTTAGCCGATCGCTCCATTAGATATCCTTTGGGAATCTTAGAAGATGTACAGTGGGAAATTTTATTATTCCTGTCGATTTTGTAGTGCTTGACATGGATGAAGACCCATGCATTCCACTCATTTTGGGGAGACCTTTCTTGGCTACTGCAGGGGCAATGATAGATGTCAAGAACCACAAACTCTCACTTGCATTTGGAAACGACAAAATTGAATTTGACCTTTCAAAAGCTATTAAACAACCTTCTATTTTTGATGTTTGTTGTAGGATTGACAGTTTCCAGTCAATAGCACTAGAAGGAGCACCAGAACAAACTTATCTTAATAAGCTCGAAGGGGATTTTGAGGATAAAGAGCAGGAGATTTTCGACCCCAACCTAACACATGTAGAACTTAAGCCTCTTCCATCAACACTCAGGTATGAATTTCTTGGCGAAAACTCTACTTATCCTATGATCATTAATGCTAATCTGAGCTGGTTGAGGAGGAAGAGGGGCAGAGCACACTCCTCAAGCCATATCCCCAAAACTAGGGAATAACTGAGGGGTCAAGCTAACGACCTTAAACAAGCGCTTCTTGGGAGGCAACCCAAACTATTTTCATTTTTTTTAGTCATTTTATTTTATTTTATTTTGAGTTTTATATTTTTTTTCAGGTTTACAGGAGCAGCGACGTAGGTGGGCAGAGGAGGATGCTAGTAGCAAAGACGATGACCATTGACCACCTTGAACTATTTTGTGAGTTTCGATGCACATCTTTTACTGCTTATGTTGTCTCTACTTAGATTTTTAGTTTGGTTAGTGCTATTTTGTTTGCATCTTTTCATATATCATAACATTGCATTTTTATATCATCTAGCGTAATACAACTGAACATTGGTCGGATCATGATATTCCTTTTTGCCTATTTGATAAGAACCCTATTTCACTTCTTACACGGTCTATAGGTCTGAGGTATCCAAAAAAAGATTTAAATCCCCCATATCGGACGAGTACTCGATTTTCCATTGGAGACTTGCCTGCGCAATTTGGTTACTGGAGAAACACTTTCACAAGAAGTATTATGAAAAAAAAACGAAAACTGGAATTGTTTTCAGGCATCCCTTTGAGACCAAGTAGTTATTGGGGAAACACCTAAATGGTGCCCCTTTGAGACTAACTAGTTACTGGGGAAATGCTCTCTATAAATTCCTTTCCTTCTTTCTTCTTAGAAAGTGCTCCTTTGAGACCTTTTGATGATAGGTAAGGATGATCCATGCATTAAGGCAGGTAAGTGCCTCTATGCCGAAAATAAGAATGCTCTACGATAGAAGGGATGTCAAATCCGGATTGGTGTCCAATGACTATAGTCAACTTTTCACGTGCACTATATAGGGATCTTTCAAACTTGGCAACTAGGAATGATTTGAAAAGATTAAGATCAGATTGAATACCTCTGGATGGTGTCTAGCATTCCCACAAATAAGTTGTCTTTTGAGTTTTCTTTGCTTGAGGACAAGCAAAAGTTTAGGACTAGGGGATTTTGATATGTGTAAATCATGCTATGTTTTCACTACTCCATATACATGCATTTTATCTCATTTCATGTCTTAGGCATGTATTTTATCATGATTTAGTTAAATTTAGCATATTTTGGACAAAGAGACTTCTTTTGGGTGTTTTTCGTGTTAACAGGGCAAAGAAGCAGGCGTATCAAAACAACACAGGCGTGTCATCAGTGACCGCGTCAGTTCGAGTTCGACCTTCAACACGCCACAGTTCGGAAACCGCCCGTGCTCAAAGCGTTGACACGGCCGGTGTATCAAAACAACACAGGCATGTTATCAGTGACACGTCCGTGTCAGGAGTTTCAGCGCTCAACACGCCCCAGTTCAGCCTTCGACACGCCCCGTTCAAGCGTAACACGGTCGATGGGAATTGCGTGACACGCCTGTACCCTCATTTGGCATGGGCGTGTTGTCCTGATTTCAGATTTCCTTTTCTGCGAGCAACTCGACGAAGCCGCGATCTTCGTCTCAATTAAAGGAAAATCTTTTGCCTTAATTAAAGAGGAGGCCAAGGCTATAAAAGAGGAGATATTCTAACCCTAAAAGAAGACGGCGGAGGGTCAAAAGGACGACAGAAGAAGGAAGGAGTCGACAACAGAGGAACACAGATGGCACTAAGTATCATAATTTCTTTCTCTAGCAATTCTTGTTCGACCATGTAGTAGTGTCTTGTAATCTTAGGATGGGGGAGTAGCCCTTGATGATTTATGATGGATGATGTAATCTATACTACTTGAATTATTGTTTGTTTTGATCTGTTTTTGGATTCTTATTGATAAACCTAAGGAGCTAAGGGGAAGTACCTAACAGTGAACCCAAGTTCCCGAAACCCAGAACCAACTAGGGATAAACTCCTATCAAGTAGCGGTAGTGTATCTATGAGGGCTTGCGGGGGTCTCGTGACAGGTCCCCTTAGCTGATTATGGTCCCGTGTGCAAACCTATCGTGAAAAGGAAATTTAGACTCTAAAGGAACTCTTATGGACTTAATGGATCTATCAAATCCAATTTTTACCAAGTAACGGAGGTAAGACTAGGGAGGTTTGCGGGGGTCTCGTGACAGGTCCCCTTAGCTTATTATGATCCCCTACGCTCGAATACCGTGACAGGTAAATTGAGTTTGATAGGTACAGTTAGCGTAGACCTCGAAAGGGGTCGTTGATTTACCTTATGATAGGTTCCATCAAAACAACTCTAATAGGGGTAGGAAAGAATTAAATCACCTTATAAATCATCGACGTGGTGAAACTCATATCCTGAGATTCTCCTCAACTATTGACTTTTAGCTCGTTCTTCTCATTCGTTGTTCTTGACTGCTCAGTTTCTTTGCTTAATCCACAAATTGATTGACTAGATAACTTGGTATCATGATCATTCGGTAATTGTCCCAATCCCTGTAGGATCGATATTTTTATTACTTGACGACAACCGTGCACTTGCGGAAAATAACACATCACTCCACCTCCCAAAGTAAACACAAAACCCGAGGTAGACTTATTGTTATCCCTATCTGATTGGAAGTCAGAATCTATGTAACCCATAGGGAGTAATTGATCTGTCTGGTATACCAGCATATAATTCCTAGTCCTTCTCAGGTACTTTAATATATGCTTTACCGTAGTCCAATGTCCCTACCCTAGATTACTCTGATATCTGCTAACCATGCCCACGGCAAGCAGATATCTGTCTTTATACATAACATAGCATACATGAGGCTTCCTACTGCCGAAGCTTAAGGAACCTCCTTCATCTCTTCTATCTCCTTTGATGTTTTAGGACACATCTCTTTAGATAAAGGTACTCCATGCCGAAAAGGTAGAAAACCTTTCTTGGAGTTTTGCATGCTAAAACGAGCTAGAATAGTGTCTATGTATGAAGCTTGAGATAAGCACAACATCCTTTTTCTTGCAATCCCTTATAATCTTGATCCCATGGATGTGTCCCACTTCTCCCAAGTCCTTCATATCAAATTGTTTGGACAACCATACCCTTACGTCTGATAACACTTTGACATTGTTGCCAATGAGCAAAATGTCATCTACGTACAGTACAAGAAATACCACTACATTTCCGTCACATCTCTTATATAAACAAGACTCATCCAGACTTTGAATAAATCCATATGAGTGGATTACCTCATCAAAGCAGATGTTCCAAGATCTCGAAGCTTGCTTCAATCCATAAATGGACCGATTAAGCTTGCACACAAGATACTCTTTGCCCTTTACAATGAATCCCTCTGGTTGCTCCATATAGATGTTTTATTCAAGACTTCCATTAAGGAAAGTTGTCTTGACATCCATCTGCCAAACCTCATGATCCATATGAGCAGCAATAGATAAGAGAATCTGGATAGACTTAAACATGACTACTGGCAAAAAGGTCTCCTCATACTCGATACCCTCTTTCTGAGTATACCCTTTCACAACAATCCTTACTTTGAAGGTCTCTACCTTCCCGTCTGACCCTCTCTTTCTTTTGTAGATCCACTTGTATCCAATGGCTTTTATACCATTGGGTGGTTCTACTAACTCCCAGACCTGATTTGAATCCATAGATTCTATCTCAGAATTCATCACCCTTTGCCAAGATACTGCATCTTTATCTTGGATCACCTCATCATATGTCCAAGGATCAGGTTCATGTTCGCCAAGAACCAAATCAGAAGATTCTCTCAAGAACATAAATCTATCAGGTTGTCTAACATCCCTCCCACTATGACGAGATATTACCTGTGTATCCTCTGTGACACGTGGTGCAGTCACTTGTGGTATGTCCTCTTGTACCGTTGGTACTGAAGTAGTGACTTCTCCTCTTAATTCCTCTAGAACAATCTTGCTCATGGGCTTGTGGTTCATCACATAGTCTTCCTCTAAAAATTGGGCATTCGTGCTAACGATCACCCTCTGATCTCTAGGACTATAGAACAAACCACCTTTCGTTCCTATAAGATAGCCTACGAACAGGCGCACTTCTGTACGAGATTCCAACTTACTAGCATCTCCCATCAGCACATGTGCTGGACTACCCCAAATCCGAATATGTCTCAAACTTGGCTTTCGCCCGGTCCGCAATTCTGTGGGAGTAGAAGGTACTGATTTAGATGGTATCAAGCTCAGAATATACACTGTCTTTTCCATAGCATACCCCCAGAATGAATCTAATAACTCAGAATAACTCATCATCGATCTAACCATCTCCATAAGAGTCCTATTCCTTCGCTCCGCCATACCATTCTGCTGGGGTGTACCAGGTGCAGACAGTTGGGATTGAATCCCAGCCTCTGATAAGTAACTCCTAAACTCTCCCAAGAGGTACTCACCACTACGATCAGATCGTAGTGTCTTGATACTTTTACCATGATGTTTCTCCACATTAGCCTTGAATTCTTTGAACCAGTCAAAGCATTCAGACTTGCGACGCATCAAGTAAATGTATCCATATCTTGAATAATCATCTATAAAAGAGATGAAATATTTAAAACCACCTCTATCCTGGATAGACATAGGACCACACAAATCAGAATGAACCAATTCCAACACATCTTTGGCTCTATACCCCTTGGCCTTAAAAGGCATCTTTGTCATTTTACCTTCCAAGCAAGATTCGCAGGTTGGGAAATCTTCCACCACTAATGAACCCAAAGGTTCATCAACTATCAACCTTTGAATTCTGCTCAGGTTAATATGACCTAACCTTAGATGTCAAAGATACGTTTGGTTCATTTTTGAAGGTTCTTTTCTCTTATTAGATTTAGAAGATGAGTTATTTATTTCTATTTGCATCGTGGGAGTCTTTGGTTCAAGAGTGTATAAATTTCCTACCAATGCACTAGAACAGATAATCTTCCTATTCCTTTTTATAACAACTCTATCATTAAAAGAAATAGAATACCCATCCCTAAACAATTTGGAAACTGAAATCAAATTCTTTTTAATGAAGGTACATAAAAGCAATTTCTCAGAACCAAAGTTTTATTTCTATCAAAAGATAAATAAACATCTCCTATTGCAATAGCCACCACCTTCGTAGCATTGCCCATGTAGATAGTAATCTCTCTCTCAGCTAGTCGTCTGGTTTCCTGGAACCCCTACAAAGAGTTGCAGACACGATCAGTGGCTCCTGTATCTACACACCAGGTACCGGTAGATAACACCGCTAAACATGTTTCAACGACTAAACTAAAAGATATATCTTTGTTCTGTTTCCGATTAGGGCAATCTGCCTTCCAATGTCTAGTATGTTTGCAAGTGATGCACTTGCCTTTCGGCTTCTTCACTCCTACCTGAGATCCTATCCCCATCTTTGGTACACCTTGTTTCTTCTTCTTCTTGCCTTTTGTCTTAGAAGTAGAAACCTTTTGAGCAACCATAGCTTGAGCACTCTGACAAAAAAGCCCCTCTGTCGCCTGAAGTTCTGTCAGAAGCTCTGGCAACTAATACAACCTCTTATTCAAATTAGAGGTTGTATTAGTTCTAGGTAGAAATTGAAGAATGATATCGACCTGGGTTTTCCCATCGATCTCGGCTCCAAGGACTTCTAGCTCATTCAAATGAGCCATCATCTTGAGAACATGATCCCTCACGGGTGTTCCCTCAATCATGGTGGTCATCATCAAGTTCCTCATAGCTTCCTGCCTAGCAGCCCGATTCTGGTGTCCAAAAAGTTCCTTGAGATTGAGCATCATGTCATAGGCAGTAGTTATGGCCTGATGCTGATGTTGCAATACATTTGACATAGAAGCCAAAATGTAACACCGCGCCATCACATCAGCCTTGATCCACTTCCTATAACTCTCTTTCTCCTTTTCACTAGAATCATCCATAGGCTTAAGAGGATACTCTTCGAAGAGTACATATTTGTACTCCTCAGCAGTCAAGACAATGTCCAGATTCCTTTTCCAATCCACATAGTTAGGTCTAGTAAGTTTGTTTTCTTTCAAAATCACAGCAAGTGTGTTGAAAGCCATTTTAAAAAACCTAAGAATCACAGTGATCAAATCATTAGATTTCAAAATTTATTGATTCCTCAAACAATAAAATTTTAAAATCAACCAACACCTCAAAACACCGAGAATATCGTATGTCACGATAGTGTAGACGTATACGAATTCTACATTTGTAAGAGGAGGTTTTACTCATTAATTTTATTATCCTGTCAACCTTACTTTTTGACAAATAAAATTAATAGTTGGCTCCTCTTTGGCCCTACAAATAAAAGCAGTGACTCCGATGGGGAGGATACTTTTATTTGCATCTAAGTGTTTACCATTACCCGATACTAAGGCAATTATCTCGGATTATGTGCCTTCCGATGGGGAAGTACACATGCTATTAAATAACTTCTTATAACCATATTTGACCTAGTGATCCGCAAAAAAAGATCATCTGATATGGAGGAAGGCACTCGGAGCCAATGCATAAGTTTGTTCACATCGCATGTCAAATTGTAATGGAGGTCACGGGAATTTAAAAAATATCCCTTTCCCACTTAGTAATTTAAAATTGAGGAATTTTCACACAACATGCATATCAAACAATAAGCAATAAATATGAAAAAACACTTTCCAACTATTATAGCTTTTGTTTTCCAATATGCTTCCCGTCGTGTCGCCGCCTCGTCCGCTCCTCCCTTTACCATGTGTGAGCCACAAAAGGATCCGAGCCGAGATAAACTATTTTAATTTACATCCATCGATCCTATACTCCACGAAGGAGTGTACAACATATCTAGATCAAAAGTAAATTAAAATGAGTAGCTAAACAGTGTCGTATTTAATTACAAAAATTATACTAATTAGCCTCGTCAACCCCAAGGATTCAAATAATTAAATACAATCACACATACACAATCACATAGCCATAATAGTTGGATCTTATGCCTGCAAGCAAAAAATTAACCTACGCACATCCTACTATTATCCGGCATAAATAATATATGATAAATGCATGAAAGTAACCGAATCCAAAACACACAAAATCAAAAACCGTGGCTCTGATACCACTTGAAGGGAAAACGATGTGTTTCCCGCTTCGGTCGCTTGTGCATGGCGATCCTATCTCACGTCCCCGGATTTAAATTTTATCAACTAAAATGAATCCAGACAGAGATGGATTACCCAAGCAACTGATTCATCATCGTACTTCTTGATTTGAGTGGTCACTTGAACAAACTTGTTATTCAAGCAACCTAACTCTTTTCATCGATTAGCCACAGAATAGATGATGTATGGATCGCCGGTTTTTGTGCTTATCATCGGGGTCCATGTCAACTAACCACATACAAATACAAAAAAACTAGAATCAATATTAAACAAGATTATACCTCTTATTTTACCTCTTGATCTTCTATTGTATTCCTATCCTCTTCTTGGACGTCGTGTGGGCGACGATCTTCCAAGAATCTAAGCCTCCTAGACCACGTATCTTCCCATTCTTGCTTGCTCCGAACAAGGGAAGAAAACTCTCCCTTCTTCTCCTTGCTTGCGCCGACCACCAAGCACCCTCTTCTCCTTGCTTGTGTTGACCACCACAACTCCAAGAGTTGGTGTCCGTCGGCCCTAGGAGAGAAAGGGAATCTTGTTGCCATCGGCCCTAGGAGAGGGAGAAGGTGGAGGATCGCTGGCCTTAAGGAAAGAGGAGGAGGCGCCGGCCAAAACTCCAAGAGAAGAAGCCAAACCCTAACTCTTGCCGCCGGCCCTAAAGCAAACCCTAGCATCCAACCTTTTGCCGCCCAAGCCTCTCCAACGCCAACCCTTGGATTATCTTAGGTCTAGGCTTCATGAGGTATTTATAATAGGCTACAATAGGGACCATGAGGAGGAGTTGGATCTTGGCCACCCAATGGATCTGAACCACATAAACCCAATCCATTAATGATGATCCATTCCACTAGAGGATCATCATTGATCTACCTCACCAACCCCCATAATTAAATATGGGCTCCACATATTATTTGTACAAAATATCTCCCCGTGTTTAAGATATCGAATGTCCATTAATTAATTAAATTACTGACAATTTAATTAATTAATATCTAACTCCATGAGTAGTACCACTCATCCTTATCATCATGTTGGACCAAGTCCACCTGTAGGATTTACATGATGAACTTTATGAGCTCCTCAAGGGGACATCATCATCCTAATGCATAGGACACGGTTTCATCCTATAATCGACGGCACACCATGTAAATTTTATATTATTTTCCAACTTATCACACCTATCAATTTAACATATAAATCTCGCCCATTGGTAAATCAAAGAAATAAATACTAAGTATATGTGCTCGTTATTATATCGGGATTAAGAGCATGTACATCATAATATCCGAGGTCTAATTCAATTATATAGTCAATATAAATTGAATCACCTCTGAATCGATCTTGCTCAATACACACAAAGTGTACTAGTGTAATTCTATGGTCAAGATAAACCAGTACCAAATTACACTATAACCATGCCAATGGTTTGTCCAAAACCATCTTGGTTGTGAGCCTCTACTTATACTCTACAAAGAACTAATAACATGATCCTCTGTGCGACACCATACACCATGTTATCTACAATGTAAAGTATCAAACAATATGCATAAATATAAAATGCAAACAATGATCATGTGATTCTTATTTCAAAATAAAGATGTTTATACAAAGCCTAGGCTTTCAGTATACATCCCAACACTAGGGTAGGTTTGTGTCTTATCCCCATTATCTCTCCCCACCCTATTTTTGCAAATAGGACTTGAATGTCACCCAACAACCCTAAGAACTCTAGTAAATCTTCATCAAGATACCTAGTTGCAGTAATTTTATGAGTAGAAAGCATGATATATCTATCCCTATGCTCATTGTTGCGAAAAAGAAGGGTTGGAAGAGTGTTACCCTCCTCCGAAGCTTGAGGGGCATCGGTTCTCCTTGCTCGTCGCTCCGAAGCACCGGATCGAGATACCACTTAGTTGGTCCTCTTCATTCTTGCTTCTTTTGGCTTCTTTAAAGGTTGGAAAAGCTTCTAGGTGGTGGGGACAAAGGATCCACATGACTAGGGCAAGAAAAATTGAAATAGACGGCGCATTTGGGGTGAGAACGCACGGCGTTCCCTTCTTAACCTCGCGCGATATGGCCATGTGAAAACACACGGCCAGGCCGTGTGTGCCTCGGGTTGGTCGGGCACGGTCGTGGGAAAACACACGGTCAGGTCGTGTGTCCACTATTTCCCTCCTTTTATGCACAATGGTATGAATTTTCTCACACACTTCACCGTGTTAGCTAAAAATTGATTTTATTTTTACCTAGCAATTTCTTTCTGTTCCTAATACTAAACAAAATGGAAATCAAAGTTCAAATTAACTAAATGAATGCAATACAATCAAAAGAAAACCTAAAAAACTAAACTTGGGTTGCCTCCCAAGAAGTGCTTTGTTTAAGGTCATTTAGCTCGACCACACTTCATTATCAACTTGGCTCTGGAGGTTCTGTGAACCTCCATTCATTCGTCTCGATGTCTACATTCGGTGGGCTCGGCTTTATTCTGCTGAAAGTAAAGTTGCCTAGGTAGGTAGCTCTACACTCTGATAGGATGAAGAGGATGATCTCCCCATCTATCTCTAAGGAGATCTGGTGTGCCTTTACATCTATGCATGCCCAGCAGTTGCCAGAAAGGGCCTTCCCAAGATGATGGGATTCTGAGGGTATGGTCCTGTGTCGAGTATAATAAAATTTGTATGTATCACGAAGTTCTCAACAACCACAAGCACATGTGTTAGCATGCCGACGGGTTCCTTGACTGAGTCGTCCCCCATACGAATACCAAGGTTCGCCGGTTGGAGCCCATTCAGTCTCATCTTCAAGTAGTATGCATAGGGCATCACACTTACTGATGACCCTAAGTTGCACAGTGCTTCATTGAAGCTTTCCCTATAAATCGAGTAGGGGATAACAAATTCACCAGGGTCCTCAAGCTAGGGTGGAATTTTATCTTCAATTTCAGCTTGGACTAGTAGGGTGGAAATCATGGTTGCACACCCCTTGGCGAATCTGTTTCGTTGTGCTACTCTCTCTCTGCACACTCCTTCCTCCTTAGCTTGACTCTACTCGAGTAATGACGGAGAATTATCCATAGGTTGCAACACGATTTCGGTTATTTGGGCCACTTGTGTCTCCAACATCCTTGTGTGACTTGTAAGACCATCAATAGTGGCCTTCAAGTCTATGAGTGACTTTTCTATTTTCTAATGTTTGCGACGAAACTCTTCATTGGCCTTCGTTTGGGTAGCAATGAAGTCTTCCATCATCAATTCTAACCAAGACTTCTATAGTAGCTGCTGCCCATTACCCTACTATTGCCCATACTCTCATGATGGTTGAAGTTCCCAGAGTTATTCCTATGGGAAAAGTTCGGGTGGTTCTTCCATCTGGGGTTGTAAGTACTATAGAATGGATTGTTGAGCCTTTGATTGTAGTCCCCAACCATATCACAATGCTTAATCTGCTCTTCTGAGCCACCCTGCCCTCCATAGTAGTCCTCCCAATACGCTATTGCTCCTTCCCCAAAGTCAATGGTCGCACATGCAGATGCAGAATTTATAGAGTCGAATCGTCTGCTAAGCATGTCCATTCTCGCTGGTAGGTGGTCCATGGAGTTGACAGCATACCGTCCTGCTGCAGGAGTAGGGTGACTAAGTTCGGAAGCCCATTGATGGTGGTTCTGGGCCACCTCTTCTATCAGCTCCTCTGCTTCCTCGATAGTCTTGTTCATAAGTACTCCTCCTGCGGTAGAATCAAGAGACATCTTTGTGGCATACGTGATCCCATTGTAGAAGATGTGAATCACTAGCCACCTTTCCAGTCCATTGTGGGGGCATTCGTAAAGTAGCCCCTTGTAGCGATCCCAATCTTCAAATAGGGACTCCCCCTCCTTCTGACGGAAGCTTGTGATCAGATGATGCATGTGAGCAGTTTTTCTTGGTGGGAAGTATTTGTTCAAGAACTGCTGCTCACATTGCTCCCATGTAGCAATGCTTCCCGAAGGCAGGGAGTGAAGCCATGCCTTAGCCTTATCCCACAATGAGAATGGGAATAGGCTAAGGCAAATCACGTTTGCAGGGACTCCATTTATCTTCATCGTCGAGCAGATTTCCAATAATGACTCCAGGTACTGGTTCGGGTCTTCAGTCGCAACTCCCTAAATTGACTCTGCTGGATCATATGTATGAGTGTTGGCTTCAGTTCAAAGTTGTTTGCCGAAATGGATGGTCCAGCTATACTCAGCCTAAATCCTCTAGCGCTAGGGGTTGCGTAATCCCGCAAGGGTCACCTACCTATATTCACTTTAGATGCAGCTTGGTCCTCCATCCTCTTCTGTTCGACTTTCCGACGATGATAGGTTCGTTCGATTTCTAAATTGATCGGAATCAGACCTTCCAATCCTAAGCGTATAAGCATACGAAGAATCAAGCCACAAAATTATGAGTATTTACCTAATGTTTAGAAACAAGAAATAAACTAATTTAGCTAACTAAATCGAAGAGCAAATAAGAAATAGAGAATCACTGCTAAAATAAAATAAAAAGTAAATCTAGATATGGAAAATCTAAAAATTCAAATAAAATAAAATAAAAATAAAAATAAGCAAGTAAATAAATCTAACCTAAGTCCGATCCAACTATCCACTTTCTTGATTCGATATCGAATCAATCAGTCCCCGATAACGGCGCCAAAAACTTGATACACACAAACGCGATCTCAAATCTCGCGATAGAGACCATCGAGGACTCGAAGTGCACACTCGCGCTCAATGCCCGCAAGTGCACGGATGTCGTCAAGTAATAAAGAATATTGATCCCACATGGACAGAGATTTCGAGTATCGGTTTGTCCAGTGGATGTGTTGTTGTTCGGATTGGTAATCTGAGGGTTACGAATGAGAGGTCGTAACTCAGTACGGTGTCACACGAAAGAAGAGAAATGTTGCTACGAGGATTTGGATTGGATTCTAGGACTTCGGTTTCATTTGAGTGTCGTAGAACATGCTACCAATTGAATGTATCCAGATTTTTTAGCTAGGGTTTTATGGAAAGGACATCATACACTATGGTACGAGGATGCCGAATCGATCCTAGCGACGAGCCAGAAACGATACACATTACCAACTCTATTGCATCCTTCTATCCACAGTTGCAGGCGATGAGGTCAACCTCTAGGTTCCTCCTAATATCCCCTAAATCTTAGATACAAGGACTGTCGCTCCTCGTATCATCTACGCACAAAATATAGAAAACCAAAACACAAAGCTATAGATCTAAACAATCATTCAACTGCAAATACGATTTAAAGAACGGAAACATATTTGAAATAGCAATGTTCTACTCAACACAAACTACTCCCTAATCCTAGAATTGGATAATCTACTCCATGAATACGAGAAGAGAGTCACAATACATTATAGAATTCATGAGTATAACGATAAACGTGCAAGAAATATGAATTACAATGTAATTGCAGCTCTTCCCTCTGGCGTTGTGGTGCAGATCTTGATCCTCGAGCGGCTCTCTCCTTCCCCGATGCGAGTTCCCAAAGCTTTTTAGGTCTTCGAATTGCCATCCCGGTCGGTGTGCCTCCCCCTAGGGTTTAGGGCGTAGCTTTCCTTATATAGACATCACGCCGGATCATTGCAAAATCTAGAAAAAAATCTTGGTTGAGTCAAATCGCTTGGCCACCACACGGTCGTGTAAAAACACACGACCTGGCCGTGTGTCAGGCTGTAGCGGCCTTTTTCACCTTCTGAACACGGCCGTGTGTAGGCACACGTCCTGGCCATGTTCTCTTCTGCGTCTAGCTGCCAAATGTCTTCTTTTTGCTCCGAAAGTGTGTCGTTATCCCCACAAAATGCTATCCTGCACACAAAAATATACAGAGCAGATCTCCGAACCCTATATGCATGGAAAACTACATAAAATGTGGAAACTAAGTATGGAACCAACATTAAACAAAGTAAAATATGCATGAAACCAACATAAAATGAGATGAGATGTGAGCGAAAACTACTCCTAAAACCCTATATGTTTTGCTCACATCAAACATCTAACTTAAATGATTGTCAAACATCAAAAAATGGGAGATTCTTGGTGCAACAATACCCTAAACATTAATATATTTTGTTGTTTGAATAATCATTTAAGTTAGGAAATAATTGTGATCTAACAATGATGAATGTTTAAGTGACAATAAAGTCCAAGTGTGAATACTTGGCAAGGAAAGTCCAAGGGTGAAGCCTTGGCAAGAGAACTCCAAGAATGTGGACTTGGCAGCATAAGTCTAAGCTTGTAGTCTTGGTGGTGTAAGTCTAAGTGCATTTTGACAAGGAAGTCCAAAGGTGAGTCTTGGTAGCATAAATCCAAGCATGTAGTCTTGGTGGCGTAAAGTCCAAGTGGACCTTGGCAAAGGAGGAACCCAAAGCATGACAAAATCAACGGAAGATTTTGAAGGCAAGCGCAAGGATGAAAGAGTTGTGGACTCGAAGGTATCCTAGAGGCGCAAAGCTGATGGAGAAGCTAGAAGGTTTAGTCTAGGCTTAGGGTATGTTTTCAAGTATAGGTTAGCCATACTTGAGGTATACCAGCCGACCGGTATCTTGGACCAGTCGACTGGTCTTGGGTTTTTGGCACTCGAGAACTCAAGCTGACTCAGGGCAGTCAACTGGGGTTATAACCAATTGGCTAATCGAGTAGTTGACTGATGATCTGACTGTCAACTATGCCTTGGTAGTCAACTGGCGATTACACCAGTCAACTAGTCCACATCAATCGACTGATAGGATTTGGCAGTTGACTGGAATTAAGTGGACAGAGCATTGAATGTTTTATAGTCGATAGACCAATTGACTGGGCTTGAGCAGTCGACTGATCAAGTGTCCTTCTAGTATGAGCAGTCGACTGATCAAGTGTCCGTTGAGTGATGATGATCGCGATCAGGCTTCGTCAGAAGCCATTGGATTCGATCAACAGTGGCAGCAGTCGACTGCTGATATACAACAGCTGACTGAAATAGGGCTCAACGGGCAAAAACACCCCAACTCTATAAAGAGAGGCTTTGGGAGCTTGGAGAGGGCTAGTGCTCTAATTTTAAACGTCCATACTAAGCTCTCCAAGCCTTCCCTCAAGCTTTTCAAGTTCTTTAACCTCTTCTTCCTTAGCTTAACTTAATCATCTTATGAGAAGACGAGTGTGCATTGTAATAAGGCTTCTCCACCTTGGTGTGCTCATCAAAAGGAGACATTGGTGAAAGCTTGCTAGGAGTGATCCACCTTACGGATTGCCATAGAGTAGAAGCGTCATCTCCGAACCACGTTAAATGATTTTTTTAACATTGTTCTTATTGTTTTTTGTTTTCAATTTTTCTTTTTTTTTTCTTGGCTAACAGTTTTTGTACAAAACGAAGAAGAGGCTATTCACCCTCTCTAGCCATCCAAAGATCCCTCTACATAGAATCACAACAGCATTTCCCCTTCAAAACCCTTAGAAATCGGCTTCTTCAAATGTCCATCGTTGCCTCATTTTAAAGCTCCGCTCAGGCTATTTTTTTTGTCGAACAGTCGACTGGCCTTACTCACCAATCAACTGGCCTTACTCACTAGTTAATTGCCCACTTGACCATTGTCTCACAACTGACTAATCTACGTTAGAGAAAATTGATTAGTCGACTGCTTATAGCCATCAGTCAATTGCCCAAGCCACCATGACTACCCTGAGCTAGCAGTCGACTCAGAAATATTTTGTGCTCTTGTCCACTTAATCCAGTTGACTGCTCAATCCAACAGTCGATCGCCAGTGGCCAATCGACTGGTCTAACTCACCAATCGACTATCAAAGCCACAGCCAGCTTTCTCGAGTCAACCACTCGATCAGTCGACTGGTCCATAACACTAGTCGACTGCCCGAGCACCAGTTAGTTTTCCTGAGTTACACAATTCTGAGCACCTAGTCTGAATCCCGAGTTCCACAGCTGAAGTCAGGCTTTCACTTGACCAGTCGACTGGTCCATAGTCCGAGACGATTGCTTAAGTATTCTAAGCTCCCGAGTACTGAGCACTCGACCAGTCGACTGGTCCAAAGCTCCAGTCGACTGGTAAACCTTAAAACTAAGGTTTAACACCCAAGTATGATCCCTTCATACTTGACACTTACCCTTAGCCTAGACATAAGCCTTCAAGACACTTCCATCAGTCTCACGCCTTTGGTTCGAGTCCATGACTCATCACCCTTGCACTAGCCTTCAAGTGCTTCCATCGATTTCATCATGCTACCGAGTCTTCCTTTGCCAAGCATGGTCTCCCTGACCTACTGAGACTTCACTCGAAAAGCACAATCTCCCTAACCTACAGGGGGCTTCACTCGCCAAACATGATCTCCTTGACCTGTCGGGACTTCACTCGCCAAGCACGGTCTCTCTGACCTGTCAGAACTTCACTTGCCTAATCATCTGATCACCTTGACTTATCAGGACTTTACTCCACCAAACATTCAGTCCTACTTGACCTGTTTGGACTTTCCTTGCCCTGCTGATGTGAGAAAATTATATAGGATTTTAGGAGTAGTTTTAGCACACATCTCATTGCATTTTATACTTGTTTTATGCATATTCTTCCTTGTTTTGCATTCATTTCCTATTTTCTAGTTCGGAGATCTGCTTTTGTTATTTTTATGTGCAAAGCATCATTTTTGGAGCAAAAATGGAGCAATTTGTGGAGCACAAACCTCAAGGAAAATGCACTGGCCATGTCCCAAGACATGGGCATGTTTATGAAGCAAAACGGATTAAAATGAACGCTCCAGAAATCCAAACAGTCGATCGTGTGAAATTCACATGCCCATGTGTTTTTTCTAGCCCAATTTTCAACCTAGAATTCATCAATTTCTAGCCTTGTACACAGTCGATCGTGTGAAATTCACACGGTCGTGTGGCGGCGCCGTTGATTCGAGTAAATAGGGTTTTTCCAAGCACTTATGGAAAGCCGGAGCTGCCTCTATATATAGGAAACTCGTCTAAGAGGTTGGGGATCACGATGGGAGCCACCCTAGGGCTCTCAAGCCCTAGAGGAGGCCCGACAGCTACAACGGCAAGAAGGTGTCCTAAAAAGCACCGGAGACTCACACCGGAGAAATTTGCACTCCAATGCCAAAGAAAATGACTAAGAGTGCTGTAATTTCATTCTTAGATATCTTTACATTGTAATGATTCATTCTATGATGCCTTGTGATCATTCTCTTACATCTATGGAGTAGATACTTTGATTCTAGGATTAGGGAGTAGCTTGTGTATGTAGGACATGTTAGTTTGAATATATTTTCTATTCTTGGATTTATATTTGCAATTGGTATTGTTTAGAGCGATGAAAAATATTGTTTTGATTCTATATCTATTGCGTATAGCCGATACAAAGGGTGACAGTCTTCGTATCAAAGATCTAGGAGAACCAAGGAGGAACCTTGTGGTTGTGCTCCCTCCGATAACCATAGATAGTAGAATATGATGGAGTGAGAAATGAGACACGTTCTGACTCTTCATAGGGATTATTAGGACATCCTCTTACCCAATTGCCTATCTTAACAGAAGGGCCGAAGTAGGAGAAATTAACTCTAGAAGGGTTTAGGGACCTTAGTGACGGGGGGCTCCCAACGGTATCAACCCCCTGAGCTATGATGATCCGAAAGGTCAGCTTGGTTAGGAATAGGTAGTTCCCTGTAGAAGCAAAAGTTCATTGGGCAAATGTATGATGATTCTCCCACAAGATCATAATTAGAGATCTAGACAGTATTTAATTGATAGCATGTTCCAATAATACACAAGTGAAACCAAAGTCCTAGAATCCTCTTAGGGAACTTTGAACCTTCCTTCTCTTCCTCCGAGTGACACCGTACTAGAGTTAGGACTGTCGTCAACCTTGCAACCCTCATATTTAGGACATTCACTCCGAACAACAAGATCCACTGGACATACGGTACTCGAATCTTAGTCTCTGTGGGATCGATAATCTTTTATTACTTGATGACATCCGTGCACTTGCGGGCATTGTGCACGAGTGCGCGCTTAGGGTCCTCGACGATTCCCGTCGGAGATTGGAGGTTGTGCTCGTGTGCATCAAGTTTTTGGCGTCGTTGCCAAGGATTGTTGATTCGATATTGAATCGAAAGTGGATAGTTTGGATCGTACCTAGTTTAGGTTTATTTCCCTAGTTTTTATTACTTTCCAATTTAATTTAGTAATAATTTAGATTTTAGTTTTCTTCTAGCTTTAGTTAATTTCTAGCAATTTTTTTTAGCCTCTTGCCAAAGCACTGTAGTTCGTTTCTTATCTATAATTTCCTATATATAACGATGCATGCTTTCACTCATGATTATGATCAATTTAATGTTGTGAGTTTTGGTAACATTTATTGTGAGCATTGTGGTGAAACATGGCATACCATTAATGATTTTCCGAATATATTTGAACCTTCGCAATTTGAACAAGAAGTTGTCACCTATGATTACAACCAGTGGCCACAAGATGATTCTTATTCATATAGATCTAACCCTGGCTACTTAAACCCTCAATATTGTCCTCCTAAATCCCGATTTGAGCAGATGATAGAAAATTTCATTCAAACACAACAAGTGGCGAACATTGAATTCTAGTGGCGGCGTTCGTAGACGGAGATGATTAGAAGAATTAAGCACATCTGTGAATGACATTGGTAGTCGACAAAAGAAGCTGGAGATTCAGATAGCACAGATCGCCGGCTAGGCTGCTAGAACACCGGGTCGATTACTAGGAAAATCTGATGGAAAATCCATTCAATCACTACTAGAAGGAGAACTTGAAGATTATATAGTTGATACTTTAATAGAGGAGTGCATTGCTTCAATTAAAATACCTCCTAACCTCAAGGACCCAGAAGAGCCTGCCTTAATGATGTGCACGGTATTTGTCATGGTACCATTTCAAATTAATTACCAAACCCCCTAACTATACTAATATAGCATAGTGGATGGCCCGGATCGTTTCCCAACGAGTGTAATCGACAGAATAGTAAACTTAGGATTTCTAATTATTGCTTTGGGTTTTCTAATGAAGATGGGGATTTGGGATTTGAGATCTAACCTATAGTTGCAAGGTAATTAAAATTCTAAACTAACACGCAGCAACTAAATCAATTAATGCAGGAAGTAAAGCAACAAAAACTGGAAAAGGAAATAATCTGATCAACCCAAGATAGGCCCGGTGAATGACCAAGTTCCTTCGGCCAAGTCCAGCGAAGCTCGATCGAGACTCCGCAAACGGCAGTGGATGTGAGATGGTGCAAACTCTTGAATCCAGTAGTTTGATGGATATTCCGAACTCTCGTAGATCCGATTGAGCTCGAAGAAGTGTCGTCGGGGCGGAACTTCTCCTCAAATCCGAAAGAGAAGGTGGATGAGTTGTGAGATGGAGGACGTCGCCGAATTCTCTCGATGAAGCAGTTCCTCCTCGAATCTGTGGAGGAAAGTGGGCGGAGGCAAGGTGGACGCAGCTACTAAGGCTCAAGGGAAGAAAAGATTTAACTAACAATCTAATGAAAACATGATTAAAAGAAAGAAATTAAAGTAAAGCTTGAAATTAAATCTAACCTAACTAACTACAACCTAATTACCCATAGAAACATTTCATCAAACACTAAATAGGCATGAACCAAATTAAACTAACTACGTGCAAATTAAACATGGAAGGGAAATG
The DNA here is from genome assembly GCA_025175895.1 of Wurfbainia villosa. NCBI lineage: Eukaryota > Viridiplantae > Streptophyta > Magnoliopsida > Zingiberales > Zingiberaceae > Wurfbainia > Wurfbainia villosa. The sequence goes on from CM046004.1 coordinate 52,747,986, forward strand.
TGATTACAAACGTTCAACCAATTAACAACCAAATAATCAAAACATGTAGATGCTGGAAAATGGAGCTGCTGATCAATGTGAAGAAGCTGCCGATTATGAAACCGAGCTGGAACAGGAACTGTCGGAGCTAGAAATTGGATGAAGGTCGGAGCTGTGATGGGCTAGTCGGATGGAGATGGTTGAGGGAGCTACCGGTAGTGGATGGTCAGAGCTGTGAAGATGGAGAACACGACGGCGGCAGAGCTCGTGGTGAAACGAATGGTTGCCAGAGATGTCGGAGTGAGGAGATGATAGAGGGCTACCACCAATCACCAGAGAAGGAGGGGATCCCCTTCCTCTCCGGCGACCAGCGAGGAAGGCGGCGGCGAGCGTGGCAGTGGTGGCGTTGGGTGGAAATCGCGAAGAAGAAGTAAATGTCGGCTGAAGCTTGCGGAAGAGATGGTGAAACATTAAATGGATTTTTGTAGACGTCCAATCGAATGCCATCAAATCCCAACCGTCCAATTGAACCTAGGTTTTGATTGCCTTGATTAATCCATTAATGTGTTGTGCATCCAACGGCTGAGAATTCTCTAACTTTGAATGGATGGATCTGATCCATCCGAAGGGATAATCACAATCGGTTGAATCTGGATGAAGGGCTCAGATGTACAAATCAATATGTATGGACCGGATCTCTCCAAATCTGGGTAAATGGCTCAGAATCAAGCCACTTTCATCGGACGATCCATATCGCTCAGATCTGATCTCTTGATTAAATTGCCCTCGATCATGATAAAAGGTCCAGATTGATCCAGCTTAAAATATCCTTCTAGCCCTAGATGAAGTCATATTTAATCCAACTTGAGTCTAGTTCAGTGGCTCATCTCGATCTCCTACAAACAAAGATAAAATTCGCATATAAGTCCAAAATTTAGGAGAATTTACACTAAGGTCCAAAAATATATCCAACTCATAAAACATGATAGTAATCAATAAATAAACACACGAGAGGATTAAAATAGTGATATTAAGGACCAAAATAACCTGACAAAATGGTAGTTATCACTTAACCCTCACCGAAACTTTAGTTACCAATAACGAATCCCTTTTAGTGATTGGTAATGATAAAATTTCATTTGACATAATAGAATCTACTGATTAATCTTTTGGTGAGGATGTCAGTGGTAAGTTACATTATTTACAACATTTGGACACAATGGAATATCATGATCAACTTCCTGATGATTCTTTGAGGCTAAGCATGTTCAATCTTGAGCCAAGGAAAGCAGCTAGCAAGTATCTTGCCCCTCCACGAGCAAGATTTAAGAGATATAGTGATGGAGGACCAAAAGGCAAGAAGCGAAAAGTGAGCAAATATCTTGCTCCTCCACAAGCAAGATTTAAGAGATATACCAAGGGAGGACCACAAGGAAAGAGGCGTAAAGTGAGCAAATATCTTGCTCCCCCACGAGCAAGATTCAAACGCATTAAGAAAGGGAGGAAAAGTCTCCTTGGGCCACTAAAGCCAAGATAAAATGTAGGGGTACGGTCAAGCTAGAGACCTAAAACAAGCGCTTCTTTGGAGACAATCCAAGTTTAAATCTACATGTTTTTAGTCTTTTTGCATTCATGCATGTTAGTTTAGACTTTAATTTTTGTCCATTAGAATCTTCACAAGTGTTTTAGGGTCAAATAGAACTTGCTAGGTAGAAAGGAGATCCCTTGTTAGAACCTCCGAAGGAAGCATAGGTGGTCGTGTGGATTTCACACGGTCATGTCCAACCATCATAAGAGCACATGACTAGGCATGTGGAAAGTCTCGAACCTTGTTGCACTCCGAGAGAAATCCAGAGTCGCATACGGTCGACCGTGTGAATTTCACACGGTCGTGCCAAATCTATAACTTTTTCCAAGCGCCCAATAGGAGCCCACCTAGTCCACGCCACGAACCTACACCTACACTGCCTTCTTTTTCTACCTTTGAACAAGATGCAGGTACATCGGCCTATGATTTCTCTGAGTTTCGATCGCACCTCAATGACATTCACGCCGAGCAACAGACATAGGGGCAGCGATGGGAGGAGCATAGGACTTATACACAGGCGGAGTTTCAGGACTTCCAAAAACATTTCCAGTGGGCCGAGGAGTTCTATGGCTAGACCCATGATTATTTTCAGAAGGAGGTTGTCTACTGTCAAGAGGTACAACAGTTCATGCACGATACACTATCACAGTGGGTCAGGGAGGAGGATCACAGAGCCGCCACTACATCCACCAGTTCCTAGGTTGACCACATGTACATGTGGCACCAGGGGTTGAGCACCCGATTCTCCTAGGCGCCCGACATGCCGAGACTGCTAGATTTCCTACCTCGACCTCCATACTAGAGGTACGGTATCATTTAAGTTTGAGGGCCCCAATTTTGATATGCTTTTCTACTAGTGTTAGTTTCTCTTTGACATATAGGTTTAATTTTAGTTTTATTTGCATTTATTTGTCTATGCATACAGTATTTAGTTTTCTTTCAGCACTTAGTTGTTTGTCACTTTAAGCTGTCTCAGTAATATTTTCAAAATTTTTCACAATTTTCTTCCATGCCATAGATAGCTTAACTCTATTTATCTTATGGTATTTTATTTTTTGTTGCTTTGATGGATATTCTAGATTTGCACTTGTTAGCTTTTATCTTTCACTTACACTTGATGAATATTTTGAAAGGGATAATCTATTACATACATAGTTATGATTCATCCCAGTAGTTTATTACTTTGGAATCCATATGTGACTCTAAATCTAGCATTTTAGTTACTGGAGATGCTCAGATTGTGTAAACCCATTTGGAAAAATCAAAATACCAGTGAGCTAGAGAGGAACAAAGTTCCTTGAAAAAAATAAATAAATAAAAAGAATAAAGAGAGAGAGAGAGAGAGAGAGAGAGTAAAAAATAATTGTCGTGGGTGGAAATGGTTAGGTGCCCCTTTGAGACCGAGTTAGGTTACTGGGGAAACACCTACCAATTTCTGTCAATACCGAGCACGCCTTTGAGACTTTATGCTAATTCTAGGGAACGACCCTCGCTGAGGGCAGGTAAGTGTCTAAAAGTTGGAGGCCTTAGGAAAGCTATAGGATGACGGCTTAACTCACTATGGAACGAGTATCCCATAGGAAAGTTCTCTCAACACATGCATGAAAAGCTAACTTAGTGAACTTTTAGAACATATCTATTTGCTTTGATTGAAAATACCACTTGATAACTTTAGTTAGCATGCTAAGTATGGAACAATACTTTTAAAATTTCATGGCACTGAGGTTTGCTTGAGGACAAGAAAAGATCTAAGTCTGGGGGAATTGATGTGAGCAAAATATATAGGGTTTTAGGAGTAATTTTAGCACACATCTCATTGCATTTTATACTTGTTTCATGCATATTCTTCCTTGTTTTGCATTCATTTCCTATTTTTTAGTTCGGAGATCTTCTTTTGTTATTTTTATGTGCAGAGCATTATTTTTGGAGCAATTTATGGAGCACGGACCTTAGGGAACACGCACTGGTCATGTCCCAAGACATGGGCATGTTTCTGAAAAGAAACGGATCAAAATAGACGCTCTAGAAATCCATACGACCATCCGTGTGAAATTCACACTGCTATGTGTTTTTTCCAGCCTAGAATTCATCAATTTTCAGCCTTGCACATTGTCATGTGGCAGCATCACTGATTCGAGGAAATAGGGTTTTTCCAAGCACTTATGGAAAGCTAGAGCCGCCTCTATATATAGGAAACTCGTCTAAGAGGCTGGGGATCACGAGAGGAGCCACCCTAGGGCTCCCAGCTGCGACGGCAAGAAGGTGCCCTAAAAAGCACCGGAGACTCACACCGGGGAGGAAAGAAGCGACTCGATGACCAAAATCTACACTCCAACGCCAAGGAGAACGACCAAGAGTACTGTAATTTCATTCTTAGATATCTTTACATTGTAATGATTCATTCTATGATGCCTTGTGATCATTCTCTTACATCTATGGAGTTGATACTTCGATTCTAGGATTAGGGAGTAGCTTGTGTATGTAGGACATGCTAGTTTGAATATATTTTCTATTCTTGGATTTATATTTGCAATTGGTATTGTTAGGATCGATGAAAATTATTGTTTTTATTCTATATCTATTGCGTATAGCTGATACAAAGGGTGATAGCCTTCGTATCAAAGATCTAGGAGAACGAAGGAGGAACCTTGTGGTCATCCTCCCTCCGATAACCATAGATAGTAGAATATGATGGAGTGGTAAACGAGACACATTCTGACTCTTCATAGGGATTTTTAGGACATCCTCTTACCCAATAGCCTATCTTAACAGAAGGGCCGAAGTAGGAGAAATTAACTCTAGAAAGGTTGAGGGACCTTAGTGACATGGGGCTCCCAACGGTATCAAGCCCCTGATGTGAGTGAAACATATAGGGTTTTAGGAGTAGTTTTTGCTCACATCTCATTACATTTTATGTTAGTTTCGTGCATATGTTACTCTATTTTGTGCGCATTTCCTATTTTCTAGTTCGGAGGTCTGCTGTTTGTACTTTTGGGTGCATGTTAGCATTTCGATAGAAAAAGGCGCACTTTCGGAGCAAAAGATGGACATTTGTAGCTAGACGCAGAGTGGGACACGGCCAGGGCGTGTGGCTACACACGACTGTGTCCAATGGGCGAGATTAGCCAACTTAGGGCCGCACACGGCTTGGCCGTGTGGAAACACACGGCCGTGTGGCGACCCGCCAGATTTGCACGATTAGGGCTTTTTCGGATTTTACAGCGGTCCGAGGTGATGTCTATATAAGGATGGCTCCGCCCAAACCCTAGGGGAGAGGCACGATGGATAGGACGGCACACCGAAGCCTTAAAAAGCTTCGGGAACTCACAATGGGGAGGAGGAACACCGCCGGAGGTCCACGCCTTGCACTTCAATGCCGGAGAGAAGACCATGAAAGCATTGTAATCACTTGTTCCTACATTTTCATTCTGATGTATTCGAACATGTACATGCTTTGTCATTCCTCCTTCATATACATGGAGTAGTTCTTTCGATTCTAGGATTAGGGAGTAGCTTGTGTGCACATTACAATGTTGGTTCATGTTAAATTCTGCCTTTGAGTTTAATTTGGCAATTGGTAGTTGTTTTTACTATATCTATGCGTGTTTGGTTTTCTACCTGCTGTGCTTAGGCGATACAAGGGGTGACTGCCCTCGTATCTAAGATTTAGGGGATTTTATACAAGGAACCTAGGGGTAAACCTTATCTCCTATAACCGTGGGTAGAAGGATGCGATGGAACCAGACACGGTTCATTATAGGGATTGATTCGGCATCCTCGTACCGTCTATCCCGTTCTTTTAGGCGGAGATAGCTCTCGGTAGATGCAGTGGCTCATCGGGAGAGTGTATGATGTCCCTTCTACAAAACCATAGCTAAACGTCTAGACAACGCCAATTGACAGCATTGTTTTGTGACACACAAGCGAAACCGAAGTCCTAGAATCACTTTTGAAGACCTCGACACACTCCCTTCTTCCTCCGTGTGACACCATATAGAGTATAGTCCATCAACAGCCCTCACAAGTCAAAACCTCTTAGAGTTTACGTCCGAACAATTTAAATCACTGAACATACCGATATTCGAATCCCAGTCCCTGTGGGATCAATAATCTTTTATTACTTGACGATATTCGTGCACTTGCGGACGTTGAGCGCGAGCACGCGCTTCGAGCCCTCAACGGCCTCCATCGCAAGATTTGAGGTTGCGATCGCGTGCATCAAGTTTTCGGCGTCGTTGACGGGGACTGATCGATTCAATATCAAATCGAACAGTGGAGAATTAGATCGGACTTAGGATTAGATTTATTTACTTTCTTTATTTTTTTATTTTTTTTAGTTGCCTTATTTACTTTAGTTCTACACTTTCTATATTTAGATTTAGTTTTTAATTTTATTCTAGCAGTAGTTATTTTTATTTCCTTTTTGCATCTTAGATTTTATTAGCTAGATTGTTTTATTTTCTGCTTTTAGAATTAGTTAGCACTCCTAATTTTTGTGGCTTGGTTCGTCGTATGCTTAGACGCTTAGGATCGGAAGGTCTAATTCCGATCGACTTAGAAATTGAGTGAACCTTTCATCGTCGGAGAGCAGAGCAGCGAAGGATGGAGGATCAAGTCGCATTCGAAGTGAACATAGGTAGCCGACCTCTGCGGGACTACGCAGCTCCTAACGCTAGAGGATTTAAGCCGAGTATAGCTGGACCATCTATTTCGGCAAATAACTTTGAGCTGAAATCAGCACTTATACATATGGTCCAGCAGAGTTAATTCAGGGGAGCTGTGACTGAAGACCCAAACCGGCACCTTGAGGCATTTTTAGAAATCTGCTCGACAATGAAAATGAATGGAGTCCCTACTGACGAGATCCGCTTGAGCCTATTCCCGTTCTCACTGCGGGATAAGGCTAAGGCATGGGTTCACTCCTTGCCTTCGAGGAGCATCACTACATGGGAGCAATGTGAGCAACAGTTTTTGAACAAATAATTCCCACCAAGCAAAACTGCTCACATGTGCCATCTTATCACGAGCTTCTGCCAGAAGGAGGGGGAGTCCTTATTCGAAGCTTGGGATCGCTACAAGGGGCTACTCTACCAATGCCCCCACTACGGACTGGAGAGGTGGTTGGTGATCCACATCTTCTACAATGGGATCACGTATGCCACAAAGATGCCCCTGGATTCTACTGTAGAAGGAGCACTGATGAATAAGACCATAGAGGAAGCAGAGGAGCTGATAGAAGAGGTGGCCCAAAACCACCATCAATGGGCTTTCGAACGTGGTCAACCTACGCCTACAGCGGGACGATACACTATCAATTCCATGGACCATCTGGAAGCAAGGATGGACGTGCTCAATAGACGGTTCGAATCATTGAATCCTTCATCTGCATGCGTGGCCATTGACTTTGGAGAGGGAGCGGCAACATATCGAGAGGACCACTATGGAGGGCAGGGAACCTCAGAGGAGCAGATTGAGCATTGTGACGCAGTTGGGGACTACGACCAAAGGCCCAACAATCCATACTCCAACACCTACAATCCCGGATGGAGGAATCACCCAAATTTCTCTTATAAGAATAACTCAGGAAACTCACAACCATCAGGGGAGTATGGGCAGCAGCAGGGCAATGGGCAATGACCATAGAAGTCCAGACTGGAATTAATGATGGAGGACTTCATTTCTACCCAAACTAAGGCCAACGAGGAATTTCGTCGCCAACATCAGAAGTCTGAAGAATCACTCAGAGACTTGAAGGCCACCGTCGATGGCCTTGCAAGTCACACCAGGATGTTGGAGACACAAGTGGCCCAGATAGCCCAAACCATGTCGCAACCTGTGAAGAACTCTCCGGTGAGTCAAGCTAAAGAGGAAGGAGTGGGGCAGAGTAGCAAATTCGCCAAGGGGTGTGCAGCCATGATTACCACCCTATCTGACCAAGTTAAAATTGTAGAGAAGATTCCACTATAGCTTGAGGACCCCGGTGAGTTTGTTATCCCCTGCTCAATTTATGGGGAGAGCTTCGATGAAGCTTTATGTGACTTGGGGTCATCAATCAGTGTGATGCCCTATGCATATTATCTGAAGATGGGACTGAGCGGACTCCAACCAGTGAATCTTGGTATTTGTATGGGGGATGATTCAGTCAAGGAGCCCGTTGGCATGCTACCACACGTGTCTATGGTGATTGAGGATTTCGTGATACCCACGGACTTCATCATACTGAACACAAGACCCAATCCCTAAAATCCCATCATTCTGGGAAGACCTTTTCTGGCAACTGTAGGGGCGTGCATAGACATGAAGGCACACCAGATCTCCCTGGAGGTAGATGGGGAGATCATCTTCTTCAGCCTTTCGGAGCATAGAGCCCCCTACCTCGACGGCTTCACATTTAGTAGAATGAAGTCGGAACTGTCAGATGAAGCTTCCGAGATGGATGAATGGAGGTTCACTGAACCTCCAAAGTCGAGTTGATAGTGGAGTGCAGTCAAGCTAAATGACCTTAAACAAAGTGCTTCTTGGGAGGCAACCCAAGTTTAGTTTTAGGTTTCCCTTTGATTGTATTGCATGCATTCATTTAATTTTAGTTTTGATTTCCATCTCATTTAGAGTTAGGACTAGAAAAGAACTTTGCTAGGCAAAAATAAAATCCATATTAACCTACACGGTGAAATGTATGAGAAAATTTGAACCCTAACACAAAATGGGGAGAGAAATGGGGACACACGGCCTAGCCGTGTGTTTTCCCACGGCCATGCCCGACCGACCCGAGGCGCACACGGCCTGGCCATGTGTTTTCACACGGTCGTGTCACACAAGGTTAAAAGGGGCGAGTCGTGTGTTTTCACCCCATTTACGCCGTGTGCTTCAAATGCTCTTGCCCTAGCCGTGTGGTTTTGTCTTCCCCACCATCTAGAAGCACTTTTAACCTCAAAGGAAGCAAAAAGAATCAAGGATGAGGAGGACCAGCATGTAGCACCTTGATCTGGTGCTTCGGAGCGACAATCAAGGAGAGTCGACGCCCCTCAAGCTCCGGAGGAGGGTAACACCCTACCCACTCTTCTTTTTCACAATAACGAACATAGAGATAGATATAATATGCTTTCTACTCGTAAACTCATTGCTACTAGGTACTTAGATGAAGATTTGCTAGAGTCTTTAGGGTTGTTGGGTGATATTCAAGCCCTATTTGCAAAAATGGGATGGGAAGAGATGATGGGAATAAGGCACCCAACTTACCCTAGGATAGTTCTAGAATTTTTGAGTTCCTTAGAGGCGGAAATTTTAACGGGTAGAGAGAGAGAGGAGGGTAGGATAACTTTTAGGCTTTTTAACATTGAGCATGAGTGGACCCTCCACCAATGGAACTCATGCTTTGGCTTGCCGAGAGGGGGAGAGAGAAGAATCTCTATTGGGTTCAACTCTCGGGTATTTTGGACCGAGTTGACGGGAGAGCACGCTTATGACCCTTCTAGTGCCAAAGCGTCGCGCCTCCAAAACCCCATCTTCCAATACCTCCACCGCATCATGGAATGTACTATATTTGGTCATGGGGAGAGTGACGGTGTAGTTAGAGCTAGCGAGCTGCTTTGCCTCTGGGACATGCTACAAGAAAGGAGTAGCATCGATGTAGGGTCCCACTTCATTAGACACTTAGTGAAGATGGGCAAAGCAGCACGAGGAGAGATTAATGTGGGGGGGGCCTCCTTACCCACATTTGCCATAGGATGGGGTGTGATTACACTGCATTAGAGAGTATAGAGGGGATCCCTAGGATCGACCTAGGAGTGTGCTTGGCCATGAAGATGATTGTGAGAGAAGGACACTCCTTATGCTATGTAAGGAAAAATCTGATGGCCCTTAGGCTCCCCGACCCTGATCGTACCACCATCACTACACGCGCCAACTGGCGCTTGGACATGATAGTGGAGTCCCCTCCAAATGAGGGACCATCCACATCGGCGCCCATCTCTCCACCTTTATATCACTCTCCCTCGAGTCCACACATGCATAGGAGCCCACCTAGTCCACGACGACATGAGTCTGCACCTGCACCACCACATTTTTCCACCTTTGAGTAAGATGCAGGTATGTCGGCCTATGATTTCTCGGAGTTTCGATCGTGCCTTGATGACATATACACGGCGGAGATCTGAGTCGTGATGGGAGGAAGCGAGCGCCTACATGCGGCGGAGTTCTAGGACTTAGGAGCATTTCAGTGGGGAGTTCTCTGATGAGGCCACATATACTTCGGAGAGGCTGCTCGTCGCCGGGGATGAGGCCACCTACCCGCGGAGATCGGCGACATGCATGCCCATGAGCCCAGATGGGCTAGGAGGAGGAGCACCGAGCAGCCTTGCATCCACGGCTCCCGGATCGACCACATGTACATGTGACATCGGCTCACTCGGCCGAGGTTCTCCCGGGATCGGAGATCAAGGCTCCCGGACTTTCCACCTCGTCCACCATACTAGAGTATATTTTCATTTAAGTCACAGAGACCCCAACAAAGTTTATTTTGTTTTGTTTCCTAGCAGTAGTTTCTTTTCTAGTATTTTCATTCATTTATTCATGCATGGGTTGTTGAATTTCTTTTAGTACTTAGTTTTTGTTATCTGTAAAGCTGCCTCAGTAATATTTATAAAAAGTTGCTTACATGAGTTGTTCCCATAGGTAGCTTAACTTCATTTATCTCGTGGTATTTTATTTTATTTGCTCTAATGAATATTCTAGACTTACACTGGTTAGCTTTATTTCTTTACACTTACACATGTCGAACATTCTGAAAGGGATAATCTAGTACATACCTTGTTATGATTCATCTCAGTAGTCTAGTACTTTGGAATCCATATGTGACTCTAGGTTTAACATTTTAGTTACTAGAGATGCTCGGATTGTGTAAGCCCATTTGGAAAAATCAAAATCCTAGTGAGAAGAGAAAACAAAAAGAGAGAGAAAGAGAAAAAGATGAAAAAGAAAAAAAAAGAGGAGAGAGAGAGAAGATGCCCCTTTGAGACCGAGTTAGGTTACTGGGAAAATACCTACCAATTTCTCTCAATACCGAGCACGCCTTTGAGACTTTATGCTAGATCTAGGGAACGACCCTCGCGTTGGGTAGGTAAGTGCCTAAGAGACGGAAACCTTAGAAAAGCTATGGGGTGATGACTTAACTCACCATGGAACGGACATCCCCTAAGAATGATTCACTTAGCACGAGCACGAGGAGCTAACTTAGTGAATTTCTAGAACATATTTATTCTGCTTTGATTGTAAAAATCACTTGATAAATTTAGTTGACATGCTAAGTATAGAACAATGTCTTTTTAAATTTCATGGTACTGAGGTTTGCTTGAGGACAAGCAAAGATTTAAGTCTGGGGGAAGTGATGTGAGTGAAACATATAGGGTTTTAGGAGTAGTTTTCACTCACATCTCATTACATTTTATGTTAGTTTCATGCATATGTTACTCTATTTTGTACGCATTTCCTATTTTCTAGTTCAGAGGTGTGCTCTTTGTACTTTTGGGTGCAGGTTATCATTTCGAGAGAAAAAGGTGCACTTTCGAAGCAAAAGACGGACATTTTGTAGCTAGATGCAGAGTGGGACACGGCCAGGGCGTGTGGCTACACACGGTCGTTTCCAATGGCCGAGATCAGCCAACTTAGAGCCACACACGGCCTGGTCATGTGGAAACAGACAGCCGTGTGGCGATCCGCCAGATTTGCACGACTAGGGCTTTTCCCAGATTTTGCAGAGGTCCGAGGTGATGTCTATATAAGGATGGCTTCGCCCAAACCCTAGGGGAGAGTCACAACGGCTAGGACGGCACACCGAAGCCATAAAAAGCTTCAGAAACTCGCAACAGGGAGAAGGAACGCCGCTGGAGGTCCATGCCTTGCACTTCAACGTCGGAGAGAAGACCACGAAAGCATTGTAATCACTTGTTCCTACATTTTCATTCTGATGTATTCGAACATGTACATGCTTTGTGATTCCTCCTTCATATACATGGAGTAGTTCTTTCGATTCTAGAATTAGGGAGTAGCTTGTGTGTACATTACAATGTTGGTTCATGTTAAATTCTGCCTTTGAGTTTAATTTGGCAATTGGTAGTTGTTTTTACTATATCTATGCGTGTTTGGTTTTTTACCTGCTGTGCTTAGGCGATACGAGGGGTGACAGCCCTCATATCTAAGATTTAGGGGATTTTATACAAGGAACCTAGGGGTAAACCTGATCTCTTGTAACCGTGGATAGAAGGATGTGATGGAACCAGACACGGTTCATCGTAGGGATTGATTCAGCATCCTCGTACCGTCTATCCCGTCCTTTTAGGCGGAGATAGCTCCCGGTAGATGTGGTGGCTCATCGGCAGAGTGTATGATGTCCCTTCCATAAAACCATAGCTAAACGTCTAGACAACGTCAATTAACAGCATTGTTTTGTGACACACAAGCAAAACTGAAGTCCTAGAATCACTTTTGAAGACCTCAGCACGCTCCCTTCTTCCTCCGTGTGACACCGTATAGAGTATAGTCCACTGACAACCCTCACAAGTCAAAACCTCTTAGAGTTTACGTCCGAACAATTTAAACCACTGAACATACCGATATTCGAATCCCAGTCCCTGTGGGATCGATAATCTTTTATTACTTGACAACATTCGTGCACTTGCAGGTGTTGAGCGTGAGCGCGCGCTTCAAGTCCTCAACAGTCTCCGTTGCGAGATTTGAGGTCACGATCGCGTGCATCACCCCCTGAGCTCTGATGATCTGAAAGGTCAACTTGGTTAGGAATAGGTTGTTCCCAGTAGAAAAAAAAAGTTCATCGAGCAAACGTATGATGATCCTACCGCAAGATCATAATTAGAGATCTAGACAGTATTTAATTGATAACATGTTCCTGAAAAGGTACATGTATATATAAAATCGCCTCATGAGGAAAATACCCTCAATCCACGCATCATCCCAATACAAGACTCATCAACATATTATCTTAACATCTCTGACCCATTATGGTCACCATACCACCCCACGCAGGGGGTTCACTTCACGACCCCTACTCTCTCCACATCCATAGTATCCAACACAAGCTCACAAAGAGCCACACAAGTTTCCGTCCACAAACCATTCGAATACAAAACTGCCCACATCCCACATAAGACATTAGCAACATCTAAACAAAAAAAAACAAACCAAAATGGACCACTAACAAAACTTTCATTTGTTATATGGACCTTTCGGAAAACTCCATCAATGTTATATGGCACACCTTCATACTTTCATTTGTTCCAAGCTGTCCATATTTGATATATGTCGCATGAAATACCAAGGAACCTTGCCTTGGCCATCGGTTCCACTCCTTTATATCGCCTTTTTGAGCCGTCCAGCAGCTCCTCCACCTTCTCAAATCAAAACTTGATAGCAAGCCATTAATTTATCTGATCCCAAAGGCCATAAGCAAAGGGGCATTTGAAGAAGAGATGATCCATAGTTTCTGTAGGGGATCGATTGGCCGGCTAGAGGGGGGTGAATAGCCCTCGTTCGTTGGATGTCGTAATTCGTTCGTTCTTCTTGTGTTGCTTGTCTACGATTGTCGTTAGCGCAGCGGAATAACAATAATAATGAAGCTAACAATACACAATCACACAACACAAGATATACGTGGTTCGGAACCGAATGGTTCCTACTCCACGGGCGAGCTCACCGAGCTCTAGTTATGCGCACGGCACTAACTATAACACTCCTTCTCGACAACACGTCGGAGGTGGAGAAACCTCTCACAAGCAATTACAATGTAATATAAAAATACAAGAAGAAATACAAAGACAATACAAAAGAGAACTTTTACACAATTGCTTTGATCGCTTTCTTGTTGCTTGCTTTGATTGGCTCTTGAAGGACTGGAATGCAGCAGCAATTGCCCTCTAATAGCTCCACAAAAACCATTGCAAAAACCTCCATCTCGAGCTCCTTTTATAACCTGCATCGAGCTGTTTTTGCGCCCAATAGTCGACTGCCAAAAGGCCCCAGTCGACTGCCCCTGTAGCCATTGTCTCACAACGGCCAGATCCACGTCGGACAAGTTCCAACGGATCACCTACCAGTCGACTGATGATGCCCATGACCGATCAGATAGTCGACGCCGATCGGCCACGGAGCGTTTGTGCTCGCGACACTATCACCGATCGCCATCCTCTAGCGATCATCGACTTCGGGCCGATCGCATATGTCCATGGCAGTCGACTGCCAAGCACAAAACCCTAGCCTTACACCAGTCGAACTCTAGTCGACTTGGATCAGTCGAACCGGCACCTATGCCAGTCGACTGATGTCAGGAAAAATCTCAAACACCAAGTTGTTTGAGCATCCGACCGTCAGGTAAACCCTCAAACATCAAGTTTGAGCCTCCGACACTCAGTCTTAGCCACTTGGCCAAGTCCACCTTATCCCTCATGGAGTTCCCCACCAAAGCTCTCTTCCCTCGGCCTACGTCCCTCGGATGCGCCAAGCGCACGGCTTCGCAACGCCATCCTTCCCGTCTCATGCCCTAGAAGTATGCTTCCCTTTGGGCTCACTCCATTCGCTCTCCTTCCGGCGGTCCCTCGGATGCACCAAGTGCACGGCTTCGCAATGTCATCCTTCACCGACTCAAGAACTCGAGCCTAGTAAACTTGCCAAGTTCTCAAGACTTCCCAAATGCACCAAGCGCACGGCTTCGCAATGCATTTCTCACCAAGCACCAAGCGCACGACTTCGCAATGCATTTCTCACCAAGCACCAAGCGCACGGCTTCGCAATGCTTTGGACTTTCCCATGCCAAGGCTTCCCCCTTGGACTTCCACACCAAGCTCCATGCTTGGATTTTCCATGCCAACCCCATGTTGGACTTTCCCATGACAATCCCATGTCATGAGTATTGTCTATCATCAAAATACCATCAAGGTACTGCTGGGCCGATTGCACCAACAATCTCCCCCTTTTTGATGATTGACAAAACTACCATCTCAAGTCTACCAATTCTCCCATATTGGCAATTCTCATATCCCAATGAGAATTCCAACGAACCCTAATTGGTAACTTGGTAACTTCTCCCCCTTTTTGACATTACATCAAAAAGGTCCTCCCCAAGGGTATGAATGTCTCATATCCCAATGAGATCTTACAATCTCTCCCTTGGAGGAACACATGCCTACAATCTTTCTAGTGATCCCATATCACTCAAAAAGAGGCAACCCAATTTTCCTCCCATGAGGAAATACACATCCATCTTCCCAAGATGGATACCTCCCCCTAGAGGCTTGCTCCCCCTTGACCATTGCACCAACAATGTCCTTGGAGAGTCCCTAAGCCAATAGAAACATTAACCAAATCAAAATTAAGGCAAAGTTCAACAATGAACTCACATCCACCTTAAAATTGATACTCACCCTCAACCCAACTCCTAATCCATATCCAATGGATTTCCACCCTCTTTAATGCTCTCCCAAGCATATCCTAGGGTTAGGAGTGGTTAGGGGACCTTAACATGGCTAACATGGGCCTAACCAATCAAATCGAAATCACACCAATCGATCATTGCCATCGCCATCAGGCAATGACCGATATAATTCTGATTTTCAAGATTTTAAAATGGATTTTCAAATCCATAAGTAAATATACGTAATTTTAAAAATCTTGAAAATGCATGTATAATACTTATCCTAAACACTATGGGTGAAAAATATTGAAAATTTATTTTACCCACTAAATTAGGAGATTGATACAAAGTTCAAAAGTTTAGAAAAGCTTCAATAAAGAGCCCTCTTTGTATCATCCCATTCAATGGTGATAGCTATCAAAAGATAGGCTTCACCAAGGTTTTTCAAAATGTTTTCAAAAAGTTTTCAAAACCTTTAATTTCTTTTCCTTAAACATCTCACTTATATCTATATGTGTAAAACACATTCAAGGCAATTAATCTAGTGAGATGTGGGTTTTGTTCTTTAAAATGGTCTCATGCATATTTCTAGGCAATATTATTTGATTCCCATCAAATCATGTCATAGTCCTTAACTCCATTTTAATTCATGCATGATATGATTATGGCATAGATATGATATAGATAAAAACATATGTCAATATCATGATGTCATGGCATGTGAATGAAACTTAAGCATACATGACATCTAAACATAAATCTAAACATGATCATGACATTTTATAGATAAAAATGAAAATGATGTCATGACATGGCAAGGCAAACAAAACATGGCAAGTAAAATATACTAAGGTATAGAATACCTAAGTGTGAAAATCAATTTGCCATTTTTAGGATTAATTCTATTTTGCCTTAATGCCATTATATTCATAGTGTGCCAAAAACCCAAAATGTCACACCAATACATCTAAGACCTAATTGTGCAAATTTAAATCATTTTAAACATCTCAAACCATATTGGAACACCCTAATATGACAACTCACAATGGCTAGGTTAACCACCCATCCACTTAGGGTTGACACACCCTAACCCATTTAGTGTGAATCAATCACGCCTTTAGGAACCCAATATCTATTGAGCTCCTTGGGTTAACAAGGTATTCCCTAGGATAACTTCCCTAGATACCTTTCTAATGACCCTTTAGGCTTTGAAGCCATAGTCTTTTGGGTCTTTCCTAGGTCAACTCTAGAGGTGACTCCTCCATTGACCTTCTTAGTGGCTACATTTGATTTCTTTGAGGTGTTAGCCACTAAACACATACCATGGCTAGACTTAGGGATGACTTCCCTATTAGCCTTGGTTTTCCTAGACCTAGACGTGGTTCCATAATTAAATGAAACATTATGGTAGGACATAGGTTTGTGACCCAAACCCTTCTTGCCCTTAGATGTTTCTTGTTTCCTAGGTCTTGACTTTTGTGCATTAGACCCCTTAACCAAGTTTGATATTATTGCTAGGGTCTTCTCCAATTTTTCTAGCCTTGACCTCAAGGCTTGGTTTTCTAACTCTAATTTTCCAAATTTTTAATTTTCATTAGGTTTAGGGGAAATGTTCTTCTTCTTAGGCATATGCCTAGATTTCTTGGGATTAACACCCAAGTTTTCTTCAATTCTCCTAATTGACTCCCTAGGTAAAATAGATCTAGTGTTTTGAGTCCTAGGTTTGTCCTTAGAGAAACTAACATGCTTGGCACCTAAGCAATAAACCTTATTATTTCTCTTAGCATGCTTTTCATTGATAATAGCAAAAGAGCTAAAATAATTCTTAGCATGCTTTTTAACTCTAGGAATTAAAGGTGCATTAAGTAAATGTACCTTAGGGTTAGCTTTAGAAGCTCCCCCTACATGAGTTGCACCTTCTTGCCCTTTCTTCCTCCCCCTAGGGCATTGGCTTCGGTAGTGCCCCTTTTGATTGCATTTGAAGCACACAATGTGCTCTTTGCTCTTGATTTTGGGAACACCGGCATCGTTTGACTTTGGGTTGACTTTTGGTGTCGATGCCTTCTTCTTAGTCAATTTAGGGCATTTTCTCTTGTAATGCCCTTTCTCCCTACACTCAAAACAAATAATATAATTTTTATTTAAAATAATACACATGAGTCACCTAGGAGTTGGTGGAAGCCTCTTGGTCATTTCTTCGGAGGTAGATGCTTCATTTTCTTGCTCGGAGTTGAAATCCTTTCCTCCCCCTCAACGCTAGAGGTGGAGGTCTCCACCAAGTCATCCACATCTTCAAAAGTGGATGGTGATTCTTCTTCGGTATTTTCCTCTACTTGTGCCGATTGGGAATTTTCTTGAAATTTCATTACCTTATTCCATAATTCCCTTGCATCCCTATAATCACCCAATCTAGACCAAATAGTGTTAGGTAACAAATCACTAATCAATTTAATTACCTTGAGATTTATCTTGAAGTCTTTGATTTGGTCTTGGGTCCATTTTGACTTCTCAATTGGCTTGTTGTACTTGTCCCTAGGCATTTCAAAACCATTTTCTATAATAATCATAAAATCAAAATCGGTTTCTAGATATACCTCCATCCGTTTCCTCCACCAAGCAAAATCTCCATCGAATTTCGGTGGATGGATGAAGCCGGCCATTTTGTAGTGCTCTCGCGACGGTTAGTCCTTGAAGAGCGACCTCGGCTCTGATACCACTTGTAGGGGATCGATTGGCCGGCTAGAGGGGGGTGAATAGCCCTCGTTCATTGGATGTCGTAATTCGTTCATTCTTCTTGCGTTGCTTGTCTACGATTGTCGTTAGCACAGCGGAATAACAATAATAATGAAGCTAACAATACACAATCACACAACACAAGATATACGTGGTTCGGAACTGAATGGTTCCTACTCCACGGGTGAGCTCACCAAGCTCTAGTTATGCGCACGGCACTAACTATAACACTCCTTCTCGACAACACGTCGGAGGTGGAGAAACCTCTCACAAGCAATTACAATGTAATATAGAAATACAAGAAGAAATACAAAGACAATACAAAAGAGAACTTTTACACAATTGCTTTGATCGCTTTCTTGTTGCTTGCTTTGATTGGCTCTTGAAGGACTGGAATGCAGCAGAATTCCTCCAATAGCTCCACAAAACCATTGCAAAACCTCCATCTCGAGCTCCTTTATAACCTACATCGAAGCTTTTCGCCACTGATCGCCAAAAGGCTCTAGATCGCTCGTCAGTGTCTCACAACGTAGATCCACGCTTGACAAGCCCCAATGATCACCAGCAATACGTAAAGTCGATGATGATGCCCATCACCGATCAGACTAATAATCGACGCCCGATCGGCTATGGAGCGCTTTGTGCTCACGACACTCCCATCACCGATCCATCCCTAGCCGATCACTACCCATGGCAACACCGCACACAAACCCTATCCTTAAACCGAACTCTAGTCGATTTGGATCACGAATCGCAATGCACTTATGCGGCCGATCTGGCAAAACCTCAAACACCAAGTTGTTTGAGCATCCAACCGTCGGGTAAACCTCAAACATCAAGTTTGAGCCTCCGACACTCGGCCTTAGCCACTTGGCCAAGTCCACCTTATCCTCATGGAGTTCCCCACCAAAGCTCTCTTCCCTCGTCGCCCTCGGATGCGCCAAGCACACGGCTTCGCAACGCCATCCTTCGCGTCTCATGCCCTAGAAGTATGCTTCTCTTTGGGCTCACTCCATTCGCTCCCCGTCCGGCAGTCCCTCGGATGCACCAAGCGCACGGCTTCGCAATGCCATCCTTCACCGACTCAAGGACCCGAGCCTAGTGAACTTGCCAAGTTCTCAAGACTTCCCAAATGCACCAAGCGCACGGCTTCGCAATGCATTTCTCACCAAGCACCAAGTGCACGGCTTCGCAATGCTTTGGATTTCCCATGCCAAGCACCAAGCGCACGACTTCGCAATGCTTTGGACTTTCCCATGCCAAGGCTTCCCCCTTGGACTTCCACACCAAGCTCCATGCTTGGATTTTCCATGCCAACCCCATGTTGGACTTTCCCATGACAATCCCATGTCATGAGTTTTGTCTATCATCAAAATACCATCAAGGTACTGCTGGGCCGATTGCACCAACAGTTTCTTCCTCTTGCTTACTTACTGGACACATTTTGTTCTCCTCATAAGGCATCCTATCCGTCGTACAAAGTTTCCTTCGTATTAGTAGCCACATAATGAATCAGTGCTTTGGCATAATTTCGGATCTCCAAAGAGTAGGAACCCACGGAGGTTTTTGACTAGTGCCTTGAAAGAACTCATATGCTTTTGAAACCCCTTTCTTTTCCATGACAAACCATTCCATGAATTTCATATTTGCTACCCCCACTCCATTTGAGCATTGCTTGATTTCTTCCTTGATTTCTACCAACCTCTTAATTAAAGGGGAATCCGAATCCTTTGCTTTCCATTCCCAAAATTCTGCCCTCTTCACATAATGAAGTCGCACCCATTTTATCCATATTGTATTCGCACTAGATTTGATGCCCCATAGTACTTTGTGTTGGAAATTGGGCGCCGCTAGAGGGGGGTGAATAGCGTTTGACCGTTCGTAGATGGAAAACGTTCGCGTGCTTGTCTACAATTTTCGTTAGCGCAGCGGAAACAAAGATAATAAAGCAATAACGAAAACACAAACACACAAACGCAAGGATATAACGTGGTTCGGAACCGAACTGGTTCCTACTCCACGGATCGAGCTCTAAAGAGCTCTAGCGATGCCAATGCAATCACTAACCACAAATACTCCTTCTCGACACAAGTCAGAGGTGGAGAAACCTCTTACAAGCTATTCTTACAACAATAAGAAATAGATACAAGCAATTACAACAATGAAATATAATGCAAGTAAAGAAAACTACTTTACAAGAGCACTTTGGTTGCTTGATCTTTGGTTGCCTTGGACTAGACTTGAAGGACTGGAAGAGCACCAACAATTCCCTTCAAATCGCCTTAAGAAAACCCTTGCTTCAATCCTCCACGAATAGCCGCTTTAACTCAGATTTGCCGATTTCCGCTATCCGATCGCCATAAGTCACTAGTCGATGCCATCGTTGTCGTGAGACAACGGCCGATCCACGTGAAAAACTCCAGCGGATCTCTTGCGATCGACGCCGCCACCGTAGCGATCGCTCTGGAGCGCTTCGCTCGACATTGACCGGCAATCGACTATCGATTGGCGATCGTTGCCGACACCGCGATCGCTTCCGAATGAGCAGCCGATCGCCGTGAGCATTTCGGCTCTAAACCGGCAATAACTGTCGACTCACGGCAAATGAACCGCCATAATGTCAGACCGCCAACCTCAAAAATGAGGTTTTAACCCAAGTATGGTGCCCCCATACTTGCTAGACCACCCTTAGCCTAGACCTAAGCCTTCTAGCCACCTCCATCAGCCTCACGCCTCTCAGATCCCTCCAAGTCATCCATGACTTGTTCATCCATCGCGCTAGCCTCTAGGTGCTTCCATCGGCTATGTCATGCTAACAGTGTCTACACCGCCAAGGCACATTGGACTTACGCCGCCAAAACTCCGCTTGGACTTTACGCCGCCAACCATTGGACTTATGCTGCCAAGACTCCCGCTTGGACTTTACGCAGCCAATATCAAACCCCTTGGACTTCTCATGCCAAGACTCAAGCTTGGACTTTCCCTTGCCAACCCATGTTGGACTTTTACATTGCCAAGACCCATGCTTGGACTTTTCATGTGCCAAGTGTCCCACTTGGACTTTTCATGCCAAGTCTCAAGACTTGGACTTTACCAAATGCCAAGTGTTCCACTTGGACTTTCCATGCCAAGTACACAAGACTTGGACTTTCCCATGACAATCACATTGTCATATGTTTTTGTCGAAACATCAAAACATCACTCGAGTCAAACTCGAGTCCTGGTCAATCGTGACCTAGGCCGATTGCACCAACAATCTCCCCCTTTTTGATGTTTGACAAAAATCAAACAAATCATTTGAGTTAGACCACTAACTCAAATCCCTTACCAATTATCCCAAATTGGTAAACACTCTCCAAATGTTCTCCCCCAAACATTCTCCCCCTTTTTGACTAACATCAAAAAGGTTTTCTCTCTAAGGAGGTTAATGTCTCATGTCCCAATGAGATCTTACAATCTCCCCCTTGATCCAAAAATAAATACCTAGGATGCCTACCATCTTCCTAGTGATAATTCACATATCACTCAAGAGAGGCAATCCTATACTCTCTCCTAATTTCCAAATTGGGTATCAAAAACCCATCAATTTTCCCAATTGATAATACTCTCCCAATAACTTCTCCTCTTCAAGTAGAAAAACACATCCATCATCCCAAGATGGATACCTCCCCCTAAAGGCTTGCTTCCCCTTGACCATTGCACCAACAATGTCCTTGGGAAGCCCCTAAGCCAATAGGAACTCTAAACCATCAAAATTAAGGTTCTAAGTTCAACATAGAACTTTCACTCACCCTAAATTTGATACTTTGACCTAACACAGCTCCTAATCCATATCCAATGGATTTTCACCCTTTATAATGTTTCCTAAAGCATATCCTAGGGTTAGGAGTGATTAGGAACCTTTTCCATAGCTGAACACGGGCTAAACAAATCTTGTTAACTAGTCGACTCGTCGAATCGATCACCGACCCACTATATCACCGATCGCCACTATTACGCTGATCGATAGTAAATTTCAATTTCGCTATCAGAATCGAGATTTGAAAAAGCATAAGTAATTCTACGTAATTTGAAAAATCATAAAATTTGATACGTATATTACTTATAGTCATTACAATGCGTGAAAAATATTTGAAAATTATTTTACCCATAAAATAGTGAGTTTGATACAAAACTCAAAACCATTGAAATTTTCAATGTTTTGGCCCTATTTTGTATCAACTTCATCAATGGTGATTGCTATCAAAAGATAGACTTCACCAAGGTTTTCTAAATTGATTTTAAAATGATTTCAAAACCATGTCTTGGATCATATTCCTTGGGCTCTATGTACATGACTTGTACACATGCTCTCCCAATGATCCACAAATGAAACAAGATGAGTTTTAGTTCATCTAGATGCAAAAACTATGCACCTTGAACTCAACTCATATCCTAGCATCTCACATGTATCTAAGGTGTATAAAATACACATACATGTTAATTTAATGTGAGATGTGGGTTTTGTTCATCCTAATCTAGGGTTTCATGCATTCTCTAAGGCAACCCTACTTGATTCCCTTATAAATGGGACTTCAAGTCATGTCATAGTCCTTAATTCAATTTCAACCAAATTGTCTTAAATGCATGAATGATTATGGCATTAGAAATGTTATAAATAAGCATATGCTCATAATCATGATGTCATGGCATAAGATGAAATCTAAAAACACATGACATTTGAAACCTTAATCCTAAACATGAACATGACATATAAAATGATTGAAATAAACATGATGTCGTGGCATGTTATATGGCAAACAAAGCATGACATATAAAATATATAGGTATAGTAATACCTAAATTTTAATATTAATTGTCATTTGATATAATTAGATATATTTTGCCATATTATCATTAATCTCCCTAGTGTGCCAAAAACCCAAAATGGCACACTAACCTCTAAACCTAAGTTGTGCCAATTTAATGATTTTTCTTAATTTCAAAAGTGCATTGGCACATCCTAAAATCCTTTAGGATTCAAATCAAACCACATTCCCAAGGTAACCATAACCTTGAAAATGACCTAAAATGTCACCTTTATCATGGTTGAGTTAACTACCCATCCAATCAAGGTTGGCACACCCTAAACCCATCTAGTGTGAATCAATCACGCTCTTAGGAACCCAAAACCGATTTGAGCTCCTAGGGTTAATTAGGTATTCCTTAGGGATAGCCTCCCTAAATACCTTCCTAATGACCCTCCTAGGCTTGTTAGCCTTGGTCATTTGGGTCTTACCTAGGTTGACTCTAGGGGTAACTCCCCTTGCAACCTTCTTAGTGGCCACCCTAGGTTTCCTAGAAACCCTAGCCACTAGGCACAACCTTTGGTCAACCTTAGGGATGACTTCCCTATTGACCTTGGTCTTCCTAGACCTAGTTTGTGTCCCATAATCAAATGGAACACTATAGTAAGCTACCTTAGGCTTAGGTTTGTGACCCAAACCTTGCTTGCCCTTGGTTGACTTTTGACTCTTAGGTCCTTGGTGTTGACTTTGACTTTTGGACCTTTGACTTTGACCATTAGACCCTTTAAATTGGTTTTGTATATTCCTAAGGGTCTTTTCTAGTTTCTCAAGCCTTGACCTCAAGGCTTGGTTTTCTAATTCCAATTGCCCAATTGATTTTTGATTAAATTCTTGGGCATGGGACTTTCTAGGCATATGCCTAGTCCATTTAGGGTTTAGACCTAGATGTTCTTGTACCTTCCTAATTGTCTCCCTAGGTAGGATTGGTCTTGAGTTATTTGACCTAGGTTTATCCTTAGATAAATTATTTTTAGGGACATTAGTCCCAATTCTCTCCTTACTTTTGAAATTAACACTTTTAGCTCCTAAACAAATATATTTATCTCTAGCATGATTTTCATGGTGAATTGCAAGAGAATTAAAATTTCTAGCATGCTTTTGACTTTTAAATTTAGAAGATGCATTATTTAAATATACCTTAGGGTTAGCTATAGAAGCTCCCCCTACTTGTAATGCTCCTCCTTGCCCCTTCTTCTTCCCCCTAGGGCATTGGCTTCTATAGTGCCCCTTTGAGTTGCACTTGAAGCATATGATATGCTCCTTGCTCTTTTGACTTGAGGCACCAGCATCCTTTGACTTTTATTGACTTTTGGACGCCAGAGGAGCTTTTCTTACTCTCTTTGGGCATTTGCTCTTGTAATGCCCACTTTCCCTACACTCAAAGCAAGTTATGTGATTTTTATTTAAACCTAAATTGCTTGAGTTACCTAGGGTATTTGTGGTGGGTGGGAGCGATTCTTCATTCCTCCAGATTGAGGCTTCTTCTTGAATTGGTTCCGCCGTGGATGGTCTCTCCTCAAACCTAGAGGTGGATGCCTCCTCCACTTCTTCCACTGCTTCTACCTCTTCAGATCCAGATGTTGATTCCCTATCAACCTTCGAATCCTCTAGCTCTTTGGATGTTTCTTCTTGAGCTTGAGAGGGTGATGGTCCTTCTTCTTGGACCGATGATAGACTTTCATGGAGCTTGGCCAAATTGCTCCATAGCTCCTTGGCATCCACATAGTCACCTAGACTACACAAGAGGTCATTAGGAATTAAATCAAAAATGAATTTTATTACCTTCTTGTTTTTATCGAATTGTTGGAGTTGCTCCTCACTCCACTTCTTCTTCTTGAGAAACCCTCCCTTTGGTCCCTTAGGATATTCAAATCCTTCCATCAACGCGGACCACTCCTCAAGGTCTCTCATCATCAAAAAAATCTTCAATTCTTGCCTTCCAAGAATTGAAACCTTCTCGTCCATAGAAGGAATAGGGAATTGGGGTGTTGATGTCCCATCCCAATTGTCCTTGAACTTCCATCTTTTCCTCTAGCGTCTTGACTCCGGGTTGTTAATCCGTAGAAGAGCCCCGGGCTCTGATACCAATTATTGGAAATTGGGTGCCGCTAGAGGGGGGTGAATAGCGTTTGACCGTTCGTAGATGGAAAACGTTCGCGTGCTTATCTACAATTTTCGTTAGCGCAACGGAAACAAAGATAATAAAGCAATAACGAAAACACAAACACACAAATGCAAGGATATAACATGGTTCGGAACCGAACCGGTTCCTACTCCACGGATCGAGCTCTAAAGAGCTCTAGCGATGCCAATGCAATCACTAACCACAAATACTCCTTCTCGACACAAGTCGGAGGTGGAGAAACCTCTTACAAGCTATTCTTACAACAATAAGGAATAGATACAAGCAATTACAACAATGAAATATAATGCAAGTAAAGAAAACTACTTTACAAGAGCACTTTGGTTGCTTGATCTTTGGTTGCCTTGGACTAGCCTTGAAGGACTGGAAGAGCACCAACAATTCCCCTTCAAATCGCCCAAGAAAACCCTTGCTTCAATCCTCCACGAATAGCTGCTTTTAACCTGCATCGGGCTGGATTTCCGCCTATCAGTCGACTGCCATAAGTCACCAGTCGACTGATGCCACTGTTGTCGTGAGACAACGGCTCGATCCACGCTGGAAAAACTCCAACGGATCTCTTGGTAGTCGTAATATTGGCGATCATTGCGCCACGTAGCCCGGCCGACCGTCGGTTACGGAGCGTTCTGTGCTTGACATTGGACTGGCAGTCGACTGTCGACCCTTGGCAGTCGACTGCCGTCGACACCAGTCGACTGCTCCAATGAGCAGTCGACTGCCAGAGCATTTCCAGCTCTAAACTGGCAGTCGAACTCAAGTTGACTCACAGCAGTCGAACCGGCCATAATGTCAGTTGACTGCCAACCTCAAAAATGAGGTTTTAACCCAAGTATGGTGCCCCCATACTTGCTAGACCACCCTTAGCCTAGACCTAAGCCTTCTAGCCACCTCCATCAGCCTCACGCCTCTCGGATCCCTCCAAGTCATCCATGACTTGTTCATCCATCGCGCTAGCCTCTAGGTGCTTCCGTCGGCTATGTCATGCTAACGGTGTCTACACCGCCAAGGCACATTGGACTTGCGCCGCCAAGACTCCGCTTGGACTTTACGCCGCCAACCATTGGACTTATGCTGC
Source organism: Wurfbainia villosa (assembly GCA_025175895.1). NCBI lineage: Eukaryota > Viridiplantae > Streptophyta > Magnoliopsida > Zingiberales > Zingiberaceae > Wurfbainia > Wurfbainia villosa. Next base: position 52,773,771 of record CM046004.1, read on the forward strand.
CAAGACTCCCGCTTGGACTTTACGCAGCCAATATCAAACCCCTTGGACTTCTCATGCCAAGACTCAAGCTTGGACTTTCCCTTGCCAACCCATGTTGGACTTTTACATTGCCAAGACCCATGCTTGGACTTTTCATGTGCCAAGTGTCCCACTTGGACTTTTCATGCCAAGTCTCAAGACTTGGACTTTACCAAATGCCAAGTGTTCCACTTGGACTTTCCATGCCAAGTACACAAGACTTGGACTTTCCCATGACAATCACATTGTCATATGTTTTTGTCGAAACATCAAAACATCACTCGAGTCAAACTCGAGTCCTGGTCAATCATGACCTGGGCCGATTGCACCAACACTTTGGTAAGCAAAGCTTTGTTCCACCCAAGTAAGTTCCGAAGCTCATAACCACCATCCTCCTTTGGATTACAAATAGTGTCCCATGCTATAGGTGGATATTTGGAATCCCATACAAACATTCGGCATATGACTTTGATCTTGTCAATCACTCCTCCCGGTATTGATAGTAATGAGAACCAATAGCATTCCATTCCTTGGATGACCGTATTTATAAGCTCTAGCCTTCCCGCATATGACAAAGACTTCTTTGGCCATCCACTCATCTTTTTCGATATCACATCTAATAAAGGCCCATAGTTTGCAATTCGTAGCTTCTCCGTCGCCAATGGAATACCCAAATACTTAAAGGGGAAAGACCCCTCTTGGAAGCCCAAAATATTGATAGCATGTTCCAATAACACACAAGTGAAACTGAAGTCCTAGAATCCTCTTAGGGAACTTTAAACCTTCCATCGCTTCCTCCTAGTGACACCGTACTGGTGTTAGGACTGCCGTCAACCTCGCAACCCTCATCTTTAGGACATTCACTCCGAACAACAATATCCACTAGACATATGGTACTCGAATCTCAGTCTCTGTGGGATCGATAATCTTTTATTACTTGACGAAATCCGTGCACTTGCGGGTTTTAAGCGCGAGCGCACGCTTCGCATCCTCGACGATTTCCGTCGGAGATTTGAGGTCGTGCTCGCGTGCATCACTTGCCTCTTGTCTCCAGACCTGCAAGGGTTTTCCTGACACCAAGCCTTCGATCTCCAGACCTGCAAGGGCTTTTATCTCCTCGTGCCAAGTGTCCGGTCAACCTTGACCAACCCGGACTTCCCTTGCCAACTCCCAGTTGGACTTACCATCACAAAGTCCCACTTCGATTTCCTCACTTGCTTTCCATACTCAACTCCATAAGACTACGAATGTCCCATACCACCCCATAGTCACATTATTACCTCTAATCATATTGTCAAACATTAAAACTCAACTCAAGTCTCACTCGAGCTTGGTCAATCTTGACCTAAGGCCGATTGCACCAACATATACAAGACTTGATTACTTTGCAGCAATAGCTTGCAAGTTCCAATCCCTCTCATCTCCATGAATGCCCCATTCCCCACATATAGCCTTCTCGCATGTGGACTTAAATGATGAAATTCTATGTGAGCACTCCTATATCAAGCTACATTGTATGTTGCTAGCTACAAGAAAAAGGGAAATTAGCAACGAATTATTAGTGGCTTCTGAGTCTACACTCCACAAAAGAGACAAGTTAGCAAACATCACACTAGATGACGCATAACTCAAACCATATAAAGAAGAAGGATATATCTTTTGCTCGCTACACTCAAGTGTGAAATGCCCAAGCTTACCACATACATAGCATCGGACTTTGCTCTTTACGAGCTCCTTTTTCTTTCTCTTCTGTCCCTTTCCAGTTGTCCTGATGAATGACTTCTTCTTGCTAGGACCCTTCATCTTCTTCTCATGCTTGCACCACTTGTGCTTTGTACCCCGGGAGCTCTTACTTAACTCCTCAAGATTAGCATGACCTGAAGTAGACTTGGTCACCTCTTTGCACTCCTCCTCGAGCTCACAGTGCCTACTCACATCCATGAAAGTTTGGATACTTGCACTGTGTGTAAGGTAGATCTTAACAACATCTCAGGAGTCAGGCAATGACTTGATCACTCCAAGTACCTAAAACTCATTCGAATTAGCTCCCACATATTCTTTAAAGAAGCAATCATACTCGACATATGCATTAAATGTTGTTTCATAGTATGATCAAGTCTCTTTTTATAAGTTATGAACTTATAAGTCAGCATCCTCAACTTTGGAGTTGATGGGGCTCCATATTACTCTTTAAGAGTAATGTGAGAAAAACATATAGGATTTTAGGAGTAGTTTTCGCTCACATCTCATTACATTTTATGTTCGTTTCATGCATATTCCACTTTTTTTTGCATGTATTTCCTATTTTCTGGTTCGGAGATCTGCTCTTTGTACTTTTATGTGCAGGATAGCATTTCATGGGGAAAAAAGGTGCACTTTCGGAGCAAAAGAAGGGCATTTTGCAACTGGACACAGAAGGGGACATGGCCAGGGCGTGTGGCTACACACAATCGTGTCCAAGGGGCGAAATTGACCACCCCAATGCCACACACGACCTGGTCATGTGGCGTTGCACGATTCTGACACGAGTTGTTTATTTTCCAGGTGTTAGAGAGATCCAGGCTGATATCTATATAAAAAAAAGCTACACCCAAACCCTAGGGGGAGGCATGATGGCGGGGACAGCACCCCGATGCCCTAAAAAGCTTCGGGAACTCGCATTGGGGAGGAAGAAAGTCGCTGGAGATCCAAATTCTACACTTCAATGTCGGAGAGAAGAGTCACATTGCATTGTAATTTCTATTCCTTGATTAATTTCTATGGTTTATATGAACATGATCGTGCTTTGTGTTTCTCCTTTCTTATCTATGGAGTAGACTCTCCAATTCTAGAATTATAGAGTAGTTTGTGTGCGTAGAACATATTATTCCAAATTTAAATTATGTTCTTGAAATTCTATTTGCAATTGGCGTTTGGTTTTAGAGCTATAGTTATTGTTTTGGTTTTCTATCTACAATGCTAGCCGATACGAGGGGTGATAGCTCTTGTATCTAAGATTTAGGAGAATCAAGGAGGAACCTAGGGGTTGACCTCATCTCTTGTAACCGTGGGTAGAAGAATGCGATAGAGTAGGAAACGCATCCCATTTTCGACTCATCGCAGGGATCGATTCGGCATCCTCATACCGACTATCCCGTCCTAAGTCTAGGGGTCGACCTAGTAATGGCAAAGGTAGCTTCCGATAGATGCGAAGTCTCATCGGGGGAGTGTATGATGTCCTTTCCACAAAACAGTAGCTAGAACCCTAGACGAAACCCGATTGACAACGTGTCCTGTGACACACAAACAAAACCGAAATCCTAGAATCCTTTCCAAAATCTCGCAACATAGTTTCTTTCTTCTTCCGTGTGACACCGTATTGAGTTGGGACCGCTGTTAACCCTCGCATTCACAACCATTAAATCTGAATTTCGAACAATAACCTCCACTTACCAAATCGGTACTCGAATCTCAGTCCCTGTGAGATCAATAATCTTTTTATTACTTGACGACATCCGTGCACTTGCGGGCATTGAGCACGAGCGCGCGCTTCGAGTCCTCGACAGTATCCATCACGAGATTTGAGGTTGTGTTCGCGTGCATCAAGTTTTTGGCACCGTTGTCGGGAACTGATTGATTCGATATCGAATCAAGAAGTGGATAATTGGATCAGACTTAGGATTAGATTTATTTGCTTGCTTTACTTTTATTACTTTCTTTTATTTTCATTTTATTTTATTTACTTCAGTTTTAGATTTTCCATATATAGATTTATTTTTTTATCTTTATTTTTATTTTAGCAGCAGTTTTACATTTTTATTTTATAATTAGCTTTTCTCAATTTGATTCAGTATTTAGTTCAGTTTATTTTCTATTTTAATTTAGTATTAGGTAATACTCCTAATTTCATGGCTCGGTTCTTCATATGCTTAGACGCCTAAGATCGGAAGACCTGATTCCGATCGATCTAGAAATTGAACGAACCTATCATCGCCGAAGAGCTGAATAGAAGAGGATGGAGAATCAAGCTGCATCCGAGGTGAATATAGGTAGCCGACCTTTGCGAGATTATGCAGCCCCTAGTGCTAGAGGATTTAGGGGTCGAGTAAAGTTGGACCATCCATTTCAGCAAACAACTTTGAGCTGAAACCGGCACTCATTCACATAGTCCAGCAAAGTAAATTTGGGGGAGCTGCGACTAAAGACCCGAACCAGCACCTGGAGACATTCTTGGAAATCTTCTCAATAATGAAGATTAATAGAGTCCCTGCATATGCGATTTGCCTGAGCCTATTCCCATTCTCATTGCGGGATAAGGCTAAGGCATGGTTTCACTCCCTACCTTCAGGAAGCATTACTACCTGGGAGCAATGTGAGCAATAGTTCTTGAATAAATACTTCCCACCTAACAAGACTACTCACATGCGCCATCTAATAACGAGCTTCCGTCAGAAGGAAGGGGAGTCCTTATTTGAAGCCTGGGATCGCTATAAGGGGCTACTCTACCAATGCCCTCATCATGGACTTAAAAGGTGACTGGTGATCCACATCTTCTATAATGGGATCACGTACGCTACAAAGACATCCATTGATTCTACCACAGGAGGAGCACTTATAAACAAGACTATCGAGGAAACGAAAGAGCTAATAGAAGAGGTGGCCCAGAACCACCATCAATGGGCTTCGGAACGTAGTCACCCAGTTCCTGCTGCGGGATGATATGTTGTCAACTCCGTAGACTATATGGCAACAAGGTTGGATGCGCTTAGTAGACATTTCGACTCTTTCTATCCTGTTTCTGCATGTGCAACCAAAGACTTTGGAGAAGGAGCAACAACGTATCGGGAGGACTACTATGAAGGGCAGGGTAGCTTAGAAGAACATATTGAGCATGTCGATGCGGTTGGGGATTACAATCAAAGGTCCAACAACCCATACTCCAGTACTCACAACCCCGGATGGAAGAATCACTCGAACTTTTCCTATCGGAATAACTCAGGGAATTTCCAACCATCACGAGGGTATGGGCAACAACAAGGCAATGGGCAGCAGCAACCACAGAAGTCTAGGATAGAATTGATGATGGAAGACTTCATCGCTACCCAAACAAATTCCAATGAAGAGTTTCGACGCCAACATCAGAAAATAAAAGAGTCACTTAGGGATTTAAAGGCCACTGTTGACGGTCTTACAAGTCACACGAGGATGTTGGAAACAGAAGTGGCCCAAATAGCCCAAATCGTGTCACAATCTATTGATAGTTCTCCATCACTACCCGAGCCGAGTCAAGTCAAGGAGGAGGGAATATTCGGTGAAAGAGTGGGTCAGAAGAATAGATCCGCAAAGGGGTGTGCAACCATGATATCAACGCTACCCGACCAAGCCAAAATTGAAGATAAAATTCCATCACAGTTGGAGGACCCTGGGGAATTCGTTATCCCCTGCTCGATTTATGGGGAAAGCTTCGATGAAGCACCGTGCGACTTAGGGTCATCAGTAAGTGTGATGCCCTACACAAACTATTTGAAGATGGGACTAAATGGGGTCCAACCAGCAAACCTTAGTATTCGTATGGGAGATGACTCAGTCAAAGAGCCCATCAGCATGCTAGAACATGTGCCTATGGTCATTGAGAATTTCATGATACACATGGATTTTATTATATTATACACAAGAAAAAATCCTCATAACCCCATCATTTTGGGAAGACCTTTTCTGGCGACTGCAGGAGCATTAATAGATGTAAAGGCGCACAAAATCTCCTTGGAGGTAGATGGGGAGATCATCATTTTCAATCTATCAGAATGTAGAGCTCCCTTCCTGGATGGCTACACTTTTATTAGGGTAGATCCAAACCCACCGGATGTCAACTCCGAGACGGATGAATGGAGGTTCACAGAACCTCCGAAGCCAAGTTGAGACCATGGAGTAGGGTCGAGCTAAAAGACCTTAAACAAAGCGCTTCTTGGGAGGCAACCCAAGTTTAGATTTTTGTGTTTATTTCTTATTAGTTTGTTGCATTCGTTTGTTTTGAACTTTGATTTCCATTCATTTAGCATTTTAACATGAATTAGGACTAGAAAGAACTTGCTAGGTAAAGGTAAAATCACTTTGAACCCACATGACTAAGCGAGTAAGAAGAATGCAGACCGTTGTGCACTGTGAGAAAGAAACGGGGGACACACAGCCTAGCCATGTGTTTTCACACGGTCGTGTCCCTTCTTCTAGTGGCGCACACGGCCTAACTGTGTGTTTTCACATGGCCATGTCGCGCAGGGGTTAAATAGCCAAGTCGTGCATTTTCACCCCAAATGCGCCATGTGCTTTGGTTCCTCTTGCCCTAGCCGTGTGAATCTTTCTTTACCACCACCTAGAAGCCTTTTCAACCTTCAAGGAAGCTCAAAAGAAGTAAGGATGAGGAGAATCAAGCAAGTGACATCTCGATCTGGTGCTTCAGAGCAAAGGACAAGGAGAATGGATGCCCCTCAAGCTCCGGAGGAAGGTAACGTTCTTCCAGCCCTCCTTTTTCGAAATAATGAGCATAGGGATAGATATAACATGCTTTCTACTAGAAGAATCACCGCAACTAGGTATCTTGATGAAGATTTACTAGAATCCCTAGGTTTATTTGGTGATATTCAAGCCCTATTTGTAAAAATGGGGTGGGGAGAGATAATGGGGATAAGACACCCAACCTACCCTAGGATAGTTTTAGAGTTTTTAAGTTCTTTAGAAGTTGAGGTTTTAACGGGTAGAGAGAGCAAAGAGGGTAGGGTTACCTTTAGGTTATTTAACATTGAGCATGAATGGACACTACACCAATGGAACACATGTTTTGGCTTGCCTAGTGGGGGAGAGAGAAGAACCCCTATTGGGTTCAACTCTCGAATCTTTTGGACTGAATTGACAGGAGAGCACGCGTACGACCCTTCTAGGGCTAAAGCGTCATGCCTCCAAAACCCCTTTTTCCGGTACCTACACCGAATCATGGCAAGTACTATTTTTGGTCATGTGGAGAGTGGCAGCGTAGTGCGAGCTAGTGAGCTGCTTTGCTTGTGGGACATGCTACAAGAAAGGAGTTGCATTGATTTAGGGTCCCATTTCATTGGACACCTAGGGAAAATGAGCAAAGCAGCGAGAGGAGAGATCATTGTGGGGGGTCTACTTACTCACATTTGTCATAGGATGGGGTACGACTACACTACACTTGATAGCATAGAGGGGAGCCCTAGGATCGACCTAGGAGTGTGTATGACCATGAAGATGATAGTGAGAGAGGGACACTCCTTATGCTTTATAAGGAAAAACCTATCATCCCTTAGGCTCCCCTACCCCGATCGTACCACCATCACCACACGCGCCAACTGGCACTTAGAACTGATAGTGGAGTCCCCACCATATGAGGGACCATCCACATTGGCACCCATCTCTCCCCCTTTACATCACTCTCCCTTCGTCCACACATTCATAGGAGCCCACCTAGTCCACGTAGACATGAGCCTACACCTGCACCGCCACCTTTTTCTACTTTTAAGCAGGATGCAGGTACATCTGTCTATGATTTTTTGGAGTTCCGATCGCTCCTCGATGACATATATGTCGAGAAGCTGATGAAGAGGCAGCGATGGGAGGAGCAGATTGCTTACACGCAAGTAGAGTTTCAGGGCTTTCGGGAGCACTTCCAGTGGTCGAAGGAGTTCTACGATGAGGCCTGCGTCTACTTCCAGGAGGAGGATGTCTGTCGCCAGGATGAGGCCACCTACCGTCAAGAGATGCGGCAGCACATGCATGCCCAGCAGGCACAGTGGGCCCAGGAGGAGGAGCACAAAGCGGTCGTTGCATCCACCAGCTCTCAGATTGACCACGTGTACATGTGGCTTCAACGGCTAAGCACCAGATTTTCCCAGGAGCCTGACATGCCGAGACTACCAGACTTCCCACCTCGGCCACCATATTAGCGGTATGGTCTCATATAAGTCTGGGGGGCCTGAGTTTTGATTTATTTTGTTTCTAGCAGTAGTTTCTTTCCTGTCATATGCATTTGTTTTAGTTAGCATTCATTTATTCATACATAGAGTTTTTAGTTTCGTCAGTACTTAATTTCTGCTATCTTTAAGCTACCTCAGTAGTATTTTTAGAATTTTCTTTTATGAGTTGTTTCCATGGGTAGCTTAACTTCATTTACCTCATGGTATTTTATTTTATTTGCTCTAATGAATGTTCTAGTCTTACACTGGTTAGCTTTTATATTTACACCTACACATGACAAATATTCTGAAAGGGAGAGTTTAGTACGTACCTAGTTATGATTCATCTCAGTAGTCTAGTACTTTAGAATCCATAGGTGACCCTAAGTTTAGCATTTTAGTTACTAGAGATGCTCGGATTGTGGAAGCCCATTCAGAAAAATCAAAATCCAAAAAAAATGAGGGATAAAAAAAAACAGTTGTCATTGGTGGAAATGGTTAGGTGCCCCTTTGAGACTGAGTTAGGTTACTGGGGAAACACCTACCAATTTCTCTCAATACCGAGCACGCCTTTGAGACTTTGTGCTAGATCTAGCGAACGACCCTCGCTTTGGGCAGGTAAGTGCCTAAGAGCCAGAGACCTTAGGAAAGTTATAGGATGAGGACTTAACTTACCATGGAACGAGTATCCCCTAAGAAGATTCGCTTAGCACGAGCACGAGAAGCTAACTTAGTGAATTTCTAGAACATATCTATTTTGGTTTGATTGCAAATACCACTTGATAAATCTAGTTAACATGTTAAGTATGGAACAATACCTTTTGAAATTTCATGGCACTGAGGTTTGCTTGAAGACAAGCAAAGATTTAAGTCTGGAGGAATTGATGTAAGCAAAACATATAGGGTTTTAGGAGTAGTTTTCGCTCACATCTCATTACATTTTATGTTTGTTTCATGCATATTTCACTTTGTTTTGCATGCATTTCCTATTTTCTGGTTCAGAGATCTGTTCTTTGTACTTTTGTGTGTATGATAGTATTTCATGGGGAAAAATGTGCACTTTCAGAGCAAAAGAAGGGCATTTACTGACACGAGGGGGACACGGCGAGGCGTGTGGCTACACAGGCGTGTCCAAGGCAAATTCACCCGGTTACACATGGCCTAGCCGTGTGGAAACACACGGTCGTGTGCCATTGCGCGATTCCGACATGAGTTGGTTATTTTTCAGATTTTAGATAGATCCAGGCTAATATCTATATAAAGGAGAATATGCCCAAACCCTAGGGGGAGGCATGACGGCCGGGACAGCACCTCGACGCCCTAAAAAGTTTCGAGAACTCTCATTGGGGAGGAAGAAAGTCACCGGAGATCCAAATTCCGCACTTCAACGCCGAAGAGAAGAGTCACATTACATTGTAATTTCTTTTCCTTGCTTAATTTCTATGGTTTATACGAACATGATCATGCTTTGTGTTTCTCCTTTCTTATCTATGGAGTAGACTCTCCGATTTTAGGATTAGAGAGTAGTTTGTGTGCATAGAACATGTTATTCCAAATTTAAATTCTGTTCTTGAATTTCTATTTGTAATTGGCATTTGGTTTTAGAGCTAAGTTATTGTTTTGGTTTTCTATCTACTGTGCTAGCCGATACGAGGGGTGACAGCTCTTGTATCTAAGATTTAGGAGAATCAAGGAGAAACCTAGGGGTTGACCTCATCTCCCGTGACTGTGGGTAGAAGGATGCGATAAAGTAGGAAATGCACCCCATTTTTGACTCGTTGCAGGGATCGATTCGGCATCCTCGTATCGACTATCCCATCCTAAGTTCAGGTTCGACCTAGTAATGATAGAGGTAGCTTCCGATAGATGCGAAGGCTCATCGGGGGAGTGTATGATATCCTTTTCACAAAACCGTAGATAGAACCCTAGATGAAACCCGATTTACAGCGTGTTCTGCGATACACAAACAAAATCGAAATCCTAAAATCCTTTCCAAAATCTTGCAACATAGTTTCTTTCTTCTTCCGTGTGACACCGTATTGAGTTGGGACCGCCGTTAACCCTCGCATTCACAACCATTAAATCTGAATTCCGAACAATAACCTCCACTTACCAAATCGGTACTCGAATCTCAGTCCCTGTGGAATCAATAATCTTTTTATTACTTGATGACATCCGTGCACTTGTGGGCATTGAGCACGAGCGCATGCTTCGAGTCCTCGACGGTCTCCGTCGCGAGATTTGAGGTCGCATTCGCGTGCATCAAAGAGCAAGCTAGATCGACATTGCTATAGGATACTGCTCATAGATCGAGATTAGCTCATCATGCATGCTACTTAGAAGAATTACCCTAGCTTGGCAATCCTTCTTTTTCCAAGCACGATATACCTCCTGATCCCATCTTGCTTGAGTTATGGTACCCTCCCCAGGGTCAACCATCTCGTTCTTAAGAACCTCCCCAAATTCTTGTTCCTCAAAGACAAATTGAGCCTTCCAGTGCCAAATGTCATAGTTGTCACCGTTCAACTTGTCTCCCTTCATGAGATCCAGTATGACACTCTTTATCATAGCCATGTATTTGTCACATAGAATAGAGAGACATAAGTGACAATTGATACTTAATATCTCAACATTGTGTACCCTACTAATCATCAAAACTCATAAATGACTTGAATACACATTCCAAGATGAGCGTATAAATAAACATACACCACAATCTAGAATTGCATCTCACCATTCAATTAAGATGTGGTACACAAATAGTCACATGTACTATAATACTCTCGGTAAGCCTATGTGCCACTTTAATGATCTACACACTGTCATACACCGGTAGCCTTTTGTCACTCTTCTCAGAGTTAAACCTCTTCGTCTTCTCCAAGACACTCGGCTTAGGCCTGGACCGAATGGACTACTCCCACTCTCTTGGGCAAGTCCGAATGAATTCGAATATTTACAAAGCATTATGACTCATGTCGAGCAACTCAGTGCAACCTAAGTACCTCTACTTATGTCAAGCTCTTGTGAGCCTCAGCAATCTTGAGCACCAAGCACCTTTCTCGAACCAAGCACCTTTCTCATATTGAGCTCCCGAGCTCTTCGGCTCTTCCCAAGTACCCGAGAATTTCTTCATGTGCTTGACATCTCGAGGTTTTACACACCTCAACTCTTCCAGAGTACTAGTAGATACTTGGTTCTTCCCAAGAAACATCGAACCGAGCAGTACCAAGTGTGTCCGAGCCCTGCTAACCACTGCCAATCACTCTTAGAAACTGTTAAGCACATTGGCAAGTATTCTGAGCACTGCCGAGCACCTCCAAGTACTCCCGACTAAGAATCTTGACTTTCCCAAGCATCGTGCTAGAGAAACTCCCAAGCACCATTAGCGTCGAGCACCGCTCGTGTGACTCTAGGTTTCCCATCAGGCCCGAGCACCTTTTCCACAGCCCAAGCTCCAAATCACCTGAGCACCTCTGCACCTAAGCTCTGCATCACCCGAGCTCTTCTGGTGCCCAAGAACCCCATTCCCGAGGTCGCTCAAGCATCACTAGGACCTAGCATTGCGGTGCTCCTGAGCACCATAGTTCCTGAGCATCATGATACTTCAAGCGCGCAGACTCGAGCACCTCTGCATGCTCAAGCAACGCAGTCGCTCGGCCCAAGCACCTCCTCGCTCTCGAGCAGCGCACGAGCTCACCCCGAGCAGCTCACGCACCCGGCTCGAGCACCTCCTTGCACCTGAGAAGTGCATGTGCTTGACCTGAGCACTTCCTCGTGCTCAAGCAGTGCACACTGCATGCACATCCTGAGCACCATGACTTGATGCTCGTTCCATGCTCCTGAGCACCACGCTCAATCACATTCTCGGGCATCCCAAGCACCTTTACGTGCTCGAAAACTTCTACGCATGCTTGAGAGCTTCGCATCTCGGACATCCTGATCACTTCTGTGTGCTTCGGACGTCTGAACACCTCTATCCATGATTGCACAGTCGAACACATCTGCCGATCATTTCTTCTCGGGCTTCCCAAGCACCTCTATGTGCCCTAGTATCCTGAGAAAACTAAGTGCATGATTACTAACTCAGCAGTCGGGTTCATGAGTTTCTCACTTGGCAGTCGGGTTCACAAGAGAAAAGAGAAGAGCTTCGCACTTTTCTGTCCCGAGCACCCAAAGTGCTCGGGCAATGCTTTTTCTCAATCAGATTACCACTCGACACAAATTCGTTGTTCATCTTCTCCATGATGAACTTGTGAACTCGTCAACCATTCTTGAGTGTTAACTCAGGAAATGGATGACCGATTTCATGTTCAACCTTGCTCTGATATCAATGAAAAACTTATAAAAAATATGAAATTGGTCTAGAATTGATCAGGAACTTTGTTGTGAACTCTTATCCTTGCAGAATGCTTGCAGTCGGGGTGATAATCACAAACAGAATATCACCACAGTTCCATGACGTCTCAATCCAAAACCTCGATGATGTGACGACGATCTCTTGTTCTTCTCAATAAGAGATTTGCACTTTGCATTGCCTGCCTTCACGCATAGCATTGCACAACCTTCACTGAAGACACAAACCTCACGTTCTCATCAGCAAGCAGTCAATCTCAATACTTCTTCACAAGAAGTATATAAGGGAGGAGAGTATAGGGTTCATGAACATGGGATAATGGGGTTAACCACCATCCCATGATCCCACTTGGCATGCCCCTATGTGGGCATTACTAACAACAAATGATGAACTTCTCCAAGACTTCATCAAGAGCATGGAAAATGAGTTTGAGATGAGTCTAGTAGGAAAATTGACTTTCTTCTTAGGATTGCAAGTCAAACAAACTAGTGAAGGAGTCCATGTCTACTAAACCAAATATGCTAAGGAAATTATTAAGAAATTTGATTTAGAGAATGCTAAAATAGTATCTACTCCTATGGGAACCAATACTAAGATAGTGATCTAGATGGAAAATCAATAGATCTAAAATATTATAGGAGTATGATTGACAATTTATTATACCTAACTGCTAGTAGACCAGATATACTATTTGTGGAAGGCATGTGTGCAAGATACTAATATTATGCCAAAGAGTCTCATTTAGTAGTGGCCAAGAGGATCTTAAGATATAATAAGAGTACTCTTAATGAAGTTCTTTGGTACCCTAGATATCAAAATTTTGATTTGTTTGAGTACATCGATTCCGATTATGTGGGTTGCAAATTGGATCGAAAAAATACTAGTGGTGGGTGCCAATTTCTTGGATCCTCCCTAGTAAGTTGGAGTAGTAGAAAGCAATCTTGTATTTCTTTATCCACAACTGAGGCCGAATATGTGACCATGGGTGGTTGTGTGACTCAATTACTTCGGATGAAACATACCCTAGATAATTATAAGTTCCACTACTCTAAAGTCAAAGTTTATTGTGATAATATAAGTACCATCAATTTGACAAAAATAATCTAGTACATCACTCTAGGACAAAGCACATTGAGGTGAAACATCACTTCATTAGAGAGCATGTGGCAAAAGGAGACATTGAACTCAATTATATTGAATCTAAGTATAACCTTATCGACAGCTTTACCAAGGCTCTACCCGAAGCAAAGTTTACATCACTTAGGAGATAACTTGGAATATGCTTTGTAGAGTAATAGATATAATCTTGCATGATTCCATAGCTAAAACTTAGGATTATACCTCAAAACATCTCACAAAAGACTTAAGAAGCCTTGATTTTTGTATTTAGTCACTTCGATATCATGTGAGATGTTGGGAAGATGTATTTGTTCATCATGCTTGTTATGATGTATTACTTTGAGCCAAAGACATCTAAAGACATAAATTCTTAATTGGATCAATCATTGGGAAGGCTTGTGTATAACTAATGTGCACATAGCTTTTAGAATATGATTGAAAATGTCAAACAAAATATTTTTCAAAATGTATTTATTATGCTTGGAAAAATAGTTCTTATTAGTCAAGCAAGAGTGATACAAATTTTTGAAAAATATTAAAGTTTTTGTTGGTCTTCAAGTTTTTGACAATCTAGAAAATATTTTTTTTTTAATTTATTTTTCCTTGATAGGGAATGGATTAATAAATGTGTTTGCAAATTTTTATGAATTGTTGACACTCATAGATTTAGTTATGCATTTCTAAACGTTGTCTCAAAAGTCAACTGAAAACTTCAGTTGATATTAGTCGACTGCTGCAGATATAAATCGACGGTCTTATAGTAGTCGACTGGTTTTTCTCTTAGTCGACTGATAGGACTAGTTTTGGCTAAATAGGTCTGATTTAGCCATATAACAACAACCCTAGGTAGTTTTAACTACTCCTAACCCTATGATATGGTTAAGGGAAAGCAAGTTTTTTGGGGAGGCTAAAATATATAAACTCAAGGCATAAGGTTGAATCTTTTATTGTTGGTGCAAAGTTAGGCAATGATTTCATTCATATTTCATTACTTTGCCTTACCATGATGAGGTTATCTTTCAAAAGTTGATTGATTCATCATTTTCACCTTAGAAAGTGTCTTGGATTAAGGAGGAGCCTTAAGTGTATTTTCTCTCTTTTTGATATGTGTCAAAGGGGGAGAAAGGAAAAAATATAAGTTAGAATCTTCATGTTAAGGAAAAAGACATATTGTGCTTTCCTATGTGCTCTCATATTATATCTTATTGCATATTTAAAGACCTAACTTAAATGTTTGATTATTTGCCAAATATTAAAAAAAAAATTGTTGGTGTAAACTTGTTCCAAGCATTAATTACTTTTGATGTTGGGACAATCAAGTTTAAGTAAAGCTATGTTGGTGATCTTGATGTAATTGAGAGGTGTCCTAAGATAATCGCCTTAGAAGTTATTAATAAAATTCATTATTTAAGTATATATTATCTATGTAATTGATTGGATATTAAACTCATGTACTGAAGTCCACAATACGATGCATGGCATGAAAGAAATTATGATTGGATCACAATTAGTGGGTATCTTATCATGTGTAATCATGAAAGTATTGAAACTATCACCAGTCGATGAATTGATGAGATTGGACATCATCAATTCTGTAAGACTAGCACACTTAGTTTATCCAAGTATTCGGTACTCACTGAATGGAAGTATAGGGATGCTGAGAGTGAACATGTGAATGCTAGTTATGGTAACTAGTTTATTGGAGTGACCTACTATGAGACTTTATATGGTTTTATATGTCGTTGAAGATCTCATTGCAGCTCGAGTGTGAGATTCCTTATACTTGAGGTATTCAAGTCACCTTAATCATGGCGCCTTATACTTTGACTTCTTCGCAGCCATCTCCATAGGGGGTGTAACTCTAGAATGATTGGGTATAAGCCAAAGTGATCGAAGGTGTTTGAATAGCCCACAGACAATTCACCACTCCTGATAAAGGAGATTTATACCCTAGACCCCTTGTCAGGATTGTTACTCATAAGTCTCTGGTCAGAGAAAACATGTTAAGAAAATGGTCTTCTTTGGAAAATGTAGGAGTAACTTGAATCCACATGACAAGGAAACTAACTTAGGCTAGGTGTGACGTAGTGAGCCTAGTGGGGACGAGCACATAGACCATGTCCTAAACCAAGTGGGTATAGGATGAGTGAAAGGAACAAGGTACGAACAACTGAAGCTGCTGCAGGGTTCAGAAATGTTCTAGAGTTAATTTAGACTTTTCGATCAATTGGGGGTCATGATGCATTGCTAGGTGTCACTCATGATCTATTCATAATTAAGGGGTTGATTATGAATGGCCAATATAACCGGGAACCTATTGGGTCACACATACTATGGGTGATCTTAAGATGTAAAACAAATATGAGAATGAGATTCTTGATGAGAGAGGATATATCTAGTTGGACTAGACCAAGAGGGTGTGAAATAGAGGCTATGGAACCTCTTATAGCCTTATCAGATTTAGTATAGCCATATCGTACCTAAACGAACTCAAATAGACCATATAAAGCCTCACACAGTCGTGCCTAACCTGGCACGGGTCGCGCCTAGCTCTGGCCAAAAATGGCCAAAAGCTGGGTTGTGCCTAGAAGGGCACACGACTGATCATGTGTCCTAGCATGGTTGTGCCTTTTGGCACGGTCGACCATGTGTAAGACACACGGTCGTGTCGCATCTCCGTCGTTTTTGGAGATTTCTCTTATGAAAATTTCTTGGGTTGTTTTTACCTTAATTATGGGATAATTATGGTAAGATAGGTTCCGTTTAAATCTCCTAAGATGCCCTAATCAAGAGATCTATAAATATATCCCTTGATAATATTAGGAGACATGGGTTTTTTCTTAGGTTTTCCTTGGTAGTCGTCTCTCTCTCTTCTTCTCTTGTCTCCACCGGTTGGCTAGCACCAATCAGAGACAAAGACTTGTTACTCTAGGAGTTGTCTTAGGTGATCCCAGCTAGATACTGATAGAGGCAAGGCCCGTTAGTCTTGCTTATGGTTTCAACGGATTCGAAAGAATCTCAAAGGTATAATTTCTCCTTCTCCTTTGTGTTTTTACATGTGATCATGCCAAAGCAAGTTTTCCTGGCCCCCAGGGGATGTCTGAGATGTAGGGAAATCTCGTATGCCAAATGGCATATGCGCAACGGAAAATAGGATCCCTTCCAAGTGATCCATGCGAAAGCAAACTCGTATAAAATAAATTTCTCTAAACCAAACCTATCTTATAGGAGAGGATTACCTTTGTTGCGTGCCCTCGTTAATCCCACTTCTTGCTTTTGTTTGTTGGATCTTTAGCACGTTCAAGTGTCCGTGCCTCTATATGTATCCACACGAGCAAGCTCTTGTCTCACAAAAGAAAAACTAGAGGAGCTCTCCTTTACTTCTTGCTAGAGAAGTCCCTAAAGGAGAGGAAGAGAGGGAAAAGGAGAAAGGAAGAAGAAGACTCCTCTTCTTGCTAGCCTACACTCACAAACCCACACAACCAAAGCTTCCACCAAGCTTTCTCACCACTACAACACCAAAAACTCTATATGGCCGGCCACTCCATGGAGCCTTTTATAGGGTTGGAAAAACCCTTCCACCTCCTTCACATTCAATGCAATCCATTGCATTGAGACACACTCAACAAGGATTTGGCTTCCTTGTTTGGCCGGCCACTTAAGGAGACAAAACCATTTTGTTTCCTTCCACCTTAACTAGCTTAGGTGGATGCTTAGGTGGCATGCTTATGTGGCATGCTTATGTGGCATTCTTATGTGGCATTCATGCATGTTGAATTAATCTTATTAATTCAATTAAGCTTATGTTATCATATTGAATTAATCTTATTAATTCAATTAAGCTTATGTTATCATATTGAATTAATCTTATTAATTCAATTAAGCTTATGTTAACATATTGAATTAATCTTATTAAATCAATAAGGTAACATATTGAATTAATCTCATTAAATCAATTAGCTAAAATTCTCATTAAGCTTAAAGTCCAAAAACCATTTTGTACTTAAGCTTATTCCCATATTCTCTAGTCAAACTAGAATACTCTAATTCCTCTAATTATCATGCTCTTTGTGTGTGACCCTATAGGCTCTCATAACGCGTTGGCGGTGGACCTAAACTCTTTAGATACACAAGCAATGAGCGGCATCTAGCAATACATCATTGCTACCACAGTTACGAGATAAGTCAAGATCCGACGAACCTTTCCGTGACTACTATAATATATGACCGTGTCCTTCTATCCTTGATATCAGATTGATCAATGAGGCATAGACCGTGTCATCCTCGATCAATCTATGTGTTTCTTGATCCCTGAGTAAACTAACTCAAACAAATGAGCTCAATATCTCATATTGACTCATTCGAGCATGGCCATGCGTTTTAGTAGTTCTACTCAATCAAGGGGCCCACCGATATCACTCTCGTCATATGGAAGGGATAGATCCCATCTACATCACTCACATCCCTCCGCATAATTTGTTACATACCCAGTAATCGCCTTTATGGTCCACCCTGTTACGGGTGACGTTTGACGATACCAAAGTACATAACTCCTTATGTAGGGAACCGTAGTGACTTCAGGTCTAAGGACTATTCATACCAATAGTCACATGAGAAAGTTTATGACACTCATATAACGATCCATGAAACTTTCTCATGGCGGGTCAGTTCAGTATATATTCTCCAATATATACCCATGTGTCAACTTGATATCATATATCCATGACTTGTGAGATCAAGTCATCAATTGACCTACATGCTAGTCTTTATGTATTAATATTGCCCTTGCATATTAATACTCGACTAGGAACATTTAGGAAAGTGTTCTCTACAGCCTCTCATAATCAATTCTGCCAATTGATGTGCTGTAGATAAGAACCTACTTTTCTAGGGCATTATTATATTTAAATTAGCTGGCACAAGCAAGATGTAAATATAATAACCAATCCTTTGCCTTTATAGAATATGATACAAAAATGTTCCCTATTCAACCATCACATAATTGGTTCTAGGGCTTTAACTAACATGAGATGTAATAAAATTTATTTTATTCACTTTATTCCACTGTACATTATCCCGGAATCTTCAATAAGTGGTATCATAGTCACCTTGTTTGTTTGGCATAGATTGCATGTTATAAGAGAATGTTTAAAGCATGTTTGATGTTTTAATATACCTGTGCCATATTTTTCTATATAATAGATTAGAGTATGCATGATTCTACATATACGATATGTTTTGAAAGCTAAAAGGGAAAATTGAGGATGTGCCTGGAAACATCGAAGGTGTTGGCCACATCATTAGAGCCTAAGCATAGACTCATGTTCACATCGGGAAATTTATTTCCTAATGTGACTTTGGTTTTTCCATATTTAGGTTTATTTCCTTTTATAGATGAGACCCATAATAACCTGAAATCCCTCGTGCAAATATTAGCGCTAACACCTTCCATTAATATGGTTGAACTAGAGTTCTTTTTCGTGTTTGGGTTGTTGGACTCTCTCCAAGCCTAGCATGACATCGAGCATGTTCAATTCAAATGAGATTCGATGTTTATTTTAAATGGTAAGGACCAGAGGTCAATTTCAAGTTTGGGTTGTTGGACTCTCACCAAGCCTGGCTTGTAAATTAGATGTGGTCAAACCATTTAAATTCGATCTCATGATTAATGGGTCGCCCCTAAGTGAAAGCACTGATTTGTTGGACTCTCTCCAAGGTCAATATGGACATAGGTGTAATTAGGTGATATGCATTGGATGTATATATGTTAATGAGTTAACAACCTAATGTATATGTGAACATTCAATTAGTTGATAGCATAAAATGATAGTTATATATTTGATATATAACGGGTACTGTTGATACCTAATATTATGACTATGAATGGCTTGTTGGACTCTCTCCAAGGTTGTTCTTAGTTATAATGGATATCACCCACTAGGAGATAATCTACCATCTCTCGAATTCAAAGTGAGGGCTATTGAATTTAATAAAAATAGTCGGAGTTTCTTGTTAATGTAAATTGTTTGCATTACTATAAATACATCTCTCTTATACACCTCTTTTTGTATGTCTAGGTACTAATTAGAATAGCATGTCAACCTCCATTAACTTACGTTCTATTTTGGACAATAATAAATTGACTGGGCCAAACTTCTTGGACTGTCTTCACAACCTGAGAATTATTCTCAAGGCTGAAAAGTTAGCTTATGTCCTTGAAGAGGTTCTTCCCCAATATCCTGTAGACAATGCATTTGGTGACCAAAAGTTGGCTTACCAGAAACATGTTGTTGACTCTGAGATAGCGAGTTGCATTATGCTAGCGTCGATGTCTCCTGAGTTACAGAAGCAACATGAGCTAATACAATTGTCTTCCATCTTCGAGAGTTGTTCGATGAGCAGGCGCGATCTGAAAGGTTCGAGGTCACCCATCTCCTCTTTCGCTCAAAGATGCAGGAGGGTGTTGGTGCAATCGGCCCAGGTCACGATTGACCAGACTCGAGTTTGACTCGAGTGATGTTTTGATGTTTGAAAAAGGGATTTGACAAAGTGGTTTGGCATTGATGTTTGACATTAATGTCGGTTAATATGTTGGGGAGATTGTTGGAGCAATCGACCCGGGTCATGTTTGACCGGACTCGAGTTTGACTCGAGGAAGACCTTGATGGTTGACTGGGGTTGACCATGCGATTATGGGAAAGTCCAAGCATGGGTCTTGGCATTTGGTAAAGTCCAAGTCTTGAGTACTTGGCATGAAAAGTCCAAGTGGGACACTTGGCGCATGGAAAGTCCAAGTCATGGGTACTTGGCATGAGAAGTCCAAGCATGGGTCTTGGCAAATGAGAAGTCCAAGCATGGGTCTTGGCAAATGGAAAGTCCAAGCATGGGTCTTGGCATGGAAAGTCCAACATGGGTTGGCAAGGGAAAGTCCAAGCTTGAGTCTTGGCATTTGGGAAGTCCAAGGGGTTTGATATTGGCAGCGTAAAGTCCAAGCAGAGTCTTGGCGGCGTAAGTCCAATGTGTCTTGGCGGTGTAGACACCGTTAGCATGACATAGCCGAGGGAAGCACCTGGAGGCTAGCGCGATGGGTGAACAAGTCATGGATGACTTGGAGGGATCCGAGAGGCGTGAGGCTGATGGAGGTGGCTAGAAGGCTTAGGTCTAGGCTAAGGGTGGTCTAGCAAGTATGGGGGCACCATACTTGGGTTAAAACCTCATGTTTGAGCTGGCCGCGGGCGGAATCGATCACCGTGATGTCATTGGCGATACATGGGCAGAATGATCGGCCCAGATTACGGCGTTGGCAGTCGACTGCCAAGAGTCCCGTTGGAACTTGTCCAACGTGGATTGAGCCGTTGTCTCACAGCTACAGTGCTGGCAGTCGACTGGGGACTTATGGCAGTCGACTGCTAGGCGGAAATCCAGCCCGATGGAGGATAAAAGCAGATGTTCGTGGAAGGCTCGATAATCAGATTTTTGGGAGCTTTGGTGAGGCGATTTGAAGGCGATTTGCAGGTGCATTTCAGGGTCCTTCAAGCTCATCCAAGCAACCAACAAGCAAGCGCTCAAAACCCTAGTTTGTAAAGTGTTCTTTACATTTCCTTGTATTTTGCTTGTATTTTTGTGTATTACTTGTTGTAATCCATTATACGAGGTTTCTCCACCTCCGACTTGTTGTCGAGAAGGAGTTATTGCTTAGTGGTGTGTGATTGGCATCACTAGGGCTCGTTTGAGCCCGATCCGTGGAGTAGGAACCGTGCGGTTCCGAACCACGTTACATCTTTGTGTTTGCGTGTTGTATGTTTCGTTATCATTATTATTCTTGTTATTCCGCTGCGTACTAACGAAATTGTAGACAAGCACGCGAACGATTTCCATCTTCATACGGTCAACACGCTATTCACCCTCCCTCTAGCGCCCTCAAATCTCCTAAAAGTGGTATCAGAGCAAGGTTGCTCTTCAACGGATTAACAACCGGGAGCAAGATGCTAGAGGGTAAAAGATGGAAGTCCAAGATCAATTAGGTTGGGACATCAACACACCGGTGCCCTACACCCTATACGGACGAGAAGGATTCAATTCTTGGAAGGGAAGAATTGAGGATTTTATTATGATGAGAGACTTTGAGGAATGGTCCATTTTGATGGATGGATTTGAATATCCAAGAGGACCTAGAGGTGGATTCCTCAAAAAGAAAAGATGGACCGAAGAGCAAGTTCAAGCATCTGAGAAAAATGATAAGGTGATAAAAATTTTAATTGATTTAATACCTAACAATATCTTGTGTATGTTAGGTAATTATATAGATGCTAAAGAGTTATGGAGCCAAGTGGCAAAGCTCCATGAAAACTCATCATCGGTCCAAGAAGAAGAAGAAGAAGAAGAGGAGTGCTCACCCTCTCAAGCTCAAGAAAGTTCACCATCAATTCAAGAAGATAAGGAGGGTGAAGAAGAGAGATCATCCTCACAAGGAAGTGAGGATTCGGAGGTTAATAGGGAATCAACATCCGGATCGGAAGAGGTGGAGGAAGTGGAAGAAGCATCCACTTCTAGGATTGAGGAGGAGATTAGAGTTTCCTCAACACCGGAGCATCAAGAAGAAGCTTCGACATCCGGTCAAGATGAAGAAGCCCAAAATCCAATTCCGGTCTCCATTAACCTAGGTAACTCAAACACTCTAATTTCAAATAAAAATAATATTATGTGTTTTGAGTGTAGGGAATTTGGGCACTATAAGAGCAAGTGCCCAAAGAAGATTAGGAAAGCTCCACCGGCACCAAAAGTCAAGGATGTCGGTTCCCCAACACCTAAAGGCAAGGAGCACATCATATGCTTCAAGTGCAATTCAAAGGGGCATTATCGGAGTCAATGCCCTAAGGGGAAGAAGAAGGGGCAAGGAGGAGCATTACAAGTAGGGGGAGCTTCTATAGCTAATCCTAAGGTATATTTAAATAATGCACCTTCTAAATTTAAAAGTCAAAAGCATGCTAGAAATTTCAATTCCCTAGCAATTTGCCATGAAAAGCATGCTAATAGAAATAAATACTTTTGTTTAGGAGCTAAAAATATTCACTTAGATAATAGGGAGAAATTTGGGACTAATGTCCCTAAAAACAATTTATCTAAGGACAAACCTAGGTCAAATAACTCTAGAAAATTTTTACCTAGGGAGACAATTAGAAAGGTGCAAGAGCACCTAGGTCTAAACCCTAAATGGACTAGGCATATGCCTAGGAAGTCCAATGCCCAAGATTTAAATCAAAATTCTAAAATTGGGCAATTAGAAAAGGAAAATCAAGTCTTGAGGTCAAGGCTTGAAAAACTTGAAAAGACCCTAAATAAGATACAAAATCAATTTAAAGGGTCTAGTGGTCAAAATCAAGGGTCCAAAAGTCAAAGTCAACACTTAGGACATAAGAGTCAAAAGTCAACTAAGGGCAAACAAGGTTTGGGTCACAAACCTAAGCCCAAGGTGACTTACCATAGTGTTCCATTAGATTATGGAACACTAACTAGGTCTAGGAAGACCAAGGTCAATAGGGAGGTTATCCCTAGAGTTGATCAAAGGGTGTGCCTAGTGGCTAGGGTTTCTAGGAAACCTAGGGTGGCCACTAAGAAGGTTGCAAGGGGAGTTACCCCTAGAGTCAACCTAAGTAAGACCCAAATGACCAAGGCTAACAAGCCTAGGAGGGTCATTAGGAAGGTATCTAGGGAGGTTATCCCTAAGGAATACCTAATTAACCCTAGGAGCTCAAATCGGTTTTGGGTTCCTAAAAGCGTGATTGATTCACGCTAGATGGGTTTAGGGTGTGCCAACCTTGATTGGATGGGTAGTTAACTCAATCATGGTAAAGGTGGCACTTTAAGATGTTTTCAAGGTGATGGTTACCTTGGAAATAGATTTGAATTATAATCCTAAAAGATTTTAGGATGTGCCAATATTAGTTATGAAGTTTGACAAAATAATCAAATTGGCACAATTAGGGTTTAGAGTGTTAGTGTGTCATTTTGGGTTTTTGGCACACTAGGGAGATTAAGGTTAATATGGCAAAATATATCTAATTGTATCAAATGGCAATTAATATTAAAATTTAGGTATTATTATACCTATATATTTTATATGCCATGCTTTGATTGCCATATGCCATGTCATGACATCATGCCTAGTTCTATGATTTTATATGTCATGATTCATGTTTAGGTTTAAGGATTTAAATGTCATGTGTTTTAGATTTCATATTATGTCATGACATCATGGTTATGAGCATATGTTTATTTATGTTATCATTAATGCCATAATCATTCATGCATTTAAGAAAATCTCAATTGAAATTGATTTAAGGACTATGGCATGACTTGGAGTCTCATTTATAAGGGAATCAAGTAGGGTTGCCTAGAAAAATGCATGAAACCCTAGTTTTAAATGAACCAAAACCCACATCTCACATCCAATTGACATGTATGTGTATTTATACACCTTAGATACATGTGAGATGCTAGGATATGATTTGAGTTCAAGGTGCATAGTTTTTGCATCTAGATGAACTAAAACTCATCTTGTTTCCAAAGTGGATCATTGGGAGAGCATGTGTACAAGTCATGTACATAGAGCCCAAGGAATATGATCCAAAATAAGGTTTTGAAAATATTTTAAAATCATTTTGAAAAACCTTGGTGAAGTCTATCTTTTGATAGCAATCACCATTGATAGAGTTGATACAAAATAGGGCCAAAACATTGAAAATTTCAATGGTTTTGAGTTTTGTATCAAACTCACTATTTTATGGGTAAAATAATTTTCAAATATTTTTCACCCATTGTGTGTGTCATAAGTATTATACGTATGAATTTTCATGATTTTTTGAATTACGTATAATTATTTATGAATTTTCAGAAAATCGAGATTTTCGATTATCGATCCGCCTATACGTGTGTGATCGTGATCGACAATCGATCGGTGATGTGAGTCGATTGCCAGTCTGATTTCGGGTTAACAAGGTTTGTTTAGCCCGTGTTCAGCTATGGAAAAGGTTCCTAATCACTCCTAACCCTAGGATATGCTTTAGGAAGCATTATAAAGGGTGAAAATCCATTGGATATGGATTAGGAGAAGTGTTAGGTCAAAGTATCAAATTTAGGGTATGGAAAGTTCAAGTTTGAACTTAGAACCTTAATTTTGATGGTTTAGAGTTCCTATTGGCTTAGGGCTTCCCAAGGACATTGTTGGTGCAATGGTCAAGGGAGCAAGCCTTTAGGGAGGTATCCATCTTGGGATGATGGATGTGTTTTTCTCCTTGAAGAGGAGAAGTTATTGGGAGAGTATCATCAATTGGGAAAATTGATGGGTTTTTGATACCCAATTTGGAAATTGGGAGAGAGTATAGGATTGTCTCTCTTGAGTGATATGTGAATTATCACTAGGAAGATGGTAGGCATCCTAGGTATTTATTTTTGGTTCAAGGGGGAGATTGTAAGATCTCATTGGGATATGAGACATTGACCTCCTTGGAAAGAAAACCTTTTTGATGTTAGTCAAAAAGGGGAAGAATGTTTGGGGGAGAACATTTGGAGAGTGTTTACCAATTTGGGATAATTGGTAAGGGATTTGAGTTAGTGGTCTAACTCAGATGATTTGTTTGGTTTTTGTCAAACATCAAAAAGGGGGAGATTGTTGGTGCAATCGGCCCAGGTCACGATTGACCAGACTCGAGTTTGACTCGAGTGATGTTTTGATGTTTGACAAAGGGATTTGACAAAGTGGTTTGGCATTGATGTTTGACATTAATGTTGGTTAATATGTTGGGGAGATTGTTGGAGCAATCGACCCGGGTCATATTTGACCGGACTCGAGTTTGACTCGAGGAAGACCTTGATGGTTGACTGGGGTTGACCATGTGATTATGGGAAAGTCCAAGCATGGGTCTTGGCATTTGGTAAAGTCCAAGTCTTGAGTACTTGGCATGAAAAGTCCAAGTGGGACACTTGGCGCATGGAAAGTCCAAGTCATGGGTACTTGGCATGAGAAGTCCAAGCATGGGTCTTGGCAAATGAGAAGTCCAAGCATGGGTCTTGGCAAATGGAAAGTCCAAGCATGGGTCTTGGCATGGAAAGTCCAACATGGGTTGGCAAGGGAAAGTCCAAGCTTGAGTCTTGGCATTTGGGAAGTCCAAGGGGTTTGATATTGGCAGCGTAAAGTCCAAGCGGAGTCTTGGCGGCGTAAGTCCAATGTGTCTTGGCGGTGTAGACACCGTTAGCATGACATAGCCGAGGGAAGCACCTGGAGGCTAGCACGATGGATGAACAAGTCATGGATGACTTGGAGGGATCCGAGAGGCGTGAGGCTGATGGAGGTGGCTAGAAGGCTTAGGTCTAGGCTAAGGGTGGTCTAGTAAGTATGGGGGCACCATACTTGGGTTAAAACCTCATGTTTGAGGTTGGCAGTCGACTGGCATTATGGCCGGTTCGACTGCCGTGAGTCGACTTGAGTTCGACTGCCGTTAAGAGTCGAATCGCTCAGCGCGATCGCTCATCGAGCAATCGATGTCTCTGGCACGATCGCCAAAGGTCGCAAATGATCGCTTAGTTCTCGTCGAGGCGACGCCCGTAGCCGCGTCGACTACAGCGTTAGCGCCGATCGCCAATGTTGGCGTCGATCGCTAGAGTCCCGCTGGAACTTGTCCAACGTGGATTGAGCCGTTGTCTCCCATACTGATCGGGCAATGATCGGGACTTATGGCGATCGCTAGGCGAATCGCCGGAGGATAAAAGCAGATGTTCGTGGAAGGCTCGATAATCAGATTTTTGGGAGCTTTGGTGAGGCGATTTGCAGGTGCATTTCAGGGTCCTTCAAGCTCATCCAAGCAACCAATAAGCAAGCGCTCAAAACCCTAGTTTGTAAAGTGTTCTTTACATTTCCTTGTATTTTGCTTGTATTTTTGTGTATTACTTGTTGTAATCCATTGTACGAGGTTTCTCCACCTCCAACTTGTTGTCGAGAAGGAGTTATTGCTTAGTGGTGTGTGATTGGCATCACTAGGGCTCGTTTGAGCCCGATCCGTGGAGTAGGAACCGTGCGGTTCCGAACCACGTTACATCTTTGTGTTTGCGTGTTGTATGTTTCGTTATCATTATTATTCTTGTTATTCCGCTGCGTACTAACGAAATTGTAGACAAGCACGCGAACGATTTCCATATTTATACGGTCAACACGCTATTCACCCCCCCTCTAGCGCCCTCAAATCTCCTCGATGTCTCCTGAGTTACAGAAGCAACATGAGCTAATACAATTGTCTTCCATCTTCGAGAGTTGTTCGATGAGTAGGCGCGATCTGAAAGGTTCGAGGTCACCCATCTCTTCTTTCGCTCAAAGATGCAGGAGGGTTCATCTACAATGCAATTTGCACTAAGGATGAATAGTTATATTAAGCGATTGGGATCATTAGGGTTTTTCATGGACCATGAATTAAGTATTGACTTAATTCTTTACAATATGACTGGTAATTCACAATTTGTGATGAACTATCAGATGAATAAGATTGAATCCACAATTCCCAAATTGATCAATATGCTTAAAATAGTGGAGTCATATGTTGCTAAAGAATAGAAGGTGGTGATGTTAATTGACTCCTCAAAGATAGGTTCTAAGAGGAAGTCAAAAACCAAAGATAAAGGAAAGAAAATGGCAAAGAAGGAAGAATTAACTCCCAAGGGCACCTGCCATCATTGTGGCAATGATGGGCATTGGAAGAGAAACTGCAAGTGGTATCTGGAGTCACTAAAGCAGAAAAAGGCATCGATGCCCAATCTACTTCAAGTATATTTGTTATTGAATGTCATACTGTTTCTTCTAGCACTTGGATATTGGATACCAAGTGTGGATCACATATATGTAATGACATATAGGGGCTTAGGAATAGAAGAAGATTGATTTAGGGAGAAGCAGATCTATGGGTTTGCAATGAAGAAAAAGTTGCTATTGTAGCCAAGGGTACTTTTATGTTGCGACTTCCTACGGGACTAGTTTTAGAGTTGGATGATTGATTTTATATTCCTACATTAATAAAGAATATTGTTTCTATTTCATGTTTGAATAAGAAAGGTTATCATTTGACGTTTAGTAATAATTGTTGTTACATTACATTAAATGGTGTTCTTTAAGCTACTGGAATGTTAAATAATGGAATCTACACATTAGATACATCCAATGATATATTCAATATCGAATCAAATAGCAAACACGCTAAATTAGATAATCAATTAACCTCGCAATTATGGCATTGCCGTCTTGGCCATATAAGCAATGAATGCATATCCAAACTGCATAAGCATGGCATTTTGGAGTCTTATGAATCAGATTCATTAGATATGTGTGTTTCATTCTTAAAAGGAAAGATGACTAAGTTACCTTTTCGTGGAAAGGGTGAACGAGCAGTTGAGGTATTGGGCCTTATACATACCGATGTATGTGGACCAATGTCAACTCATGGCATAGGAGGTTATAGCTACTTCATTACCTTTATCGATGATTATTCACGATATGAGTATTTGTATCTGTTAAAATACAAATCTGAAGTCTTTGAAAGGTTTAAAGATTTCAGAAAGGAAGTTGAGAAACAACTTGGGAAAAAGATTTAAAGTACTTCGATCGGATCGAGGTTGTGAATACTTAAGTCAAGAGTTTCAAGATTATCTGAGGGACAATGGCATCTTGTCCCAAAGGACTCCACCTTACATGCCACAACATAATGGTATGGCTGAAAGGCGAAATCAAACCTTGTTGGACATGGTTAGGTCAATGATACAACATGTAAGTCTTCCAAAAATCTTTTAGAGTTATGCACTCGAGACCGTTGTTTACTTATTAAATAGAGTCTCAACTAAGGCAATCTCTACTACTCCATATGTAATGTGGATTAGTAGAAAACTTCATTTATCTTATTTGAAGATATGGGGTTATCCTACTTATGTGAAGAGGACAGTATCAGACAAGCTGGAGGCTAAGTCTGATAAGTGTCTATTTATTAGTTACCCGAAGGAAACGAGGGGTTACCAATTCTATCATCCCTTGAAACAAAAGGTGTCTGTTTTAAAGCATGTTGTATTCCTACATCACTAGAGCTCTTTTGAGCTTGCCCCATAGAGTAGGAACCCTAAGGTTCCAAACCACATTTATGTTCTTGTGTTTGTGTGTGATTGTTTTATCTTTCGTTTATGCTTTTATTTTCCGCTGCACACTAATCATCTTATAGAGACAATCATGAACGAATTCCATCAAGCGAATGAACACGCCATTCACCCCCTCTAGTGCATCACCAACGGTCCTACAAGTGGTATTAGAGCTTGGAGCTCTTCATTTGGACTAACTGT
The DNA here is from genome assembly GCA_025175895.1 of Wurfbainia villosa. Taxonomy (NCBI): domain Eukaryota; kingdom Viridiplantae; phylum Streptophyta; class Magnoliopsida; order Zingiberales; family Zingiberaceae; genus Wurfbainia; species Wurfbainia villosa. The sequence goes on from CM046004.1 coordinate 52,802,574, forward strand.
CAAGGAGAAAACGCACTAGAGAAGAAAATGGTGGTTGAAGAAAGATTGGGTGATGACATCAATGTGCCTCCTCCATATGAACTCTATGGAGCCAAGTAATTTGAGCAATGGCCGGTAAGAAGGAAATATTTTCTTATGTGCGATTATGATAATTGAATTAGTGTGATAGTAGGGTTCGACGCTCCGAAGGATGATAATGGAAGGATACTCAAGAAGAAGAAGTGGAGAAAAGAGCAACTCCGATACTTCTGTTGGTGCAGGGGCACTAGATAATCGAACCTTGGTTTTGATGATGGCAAAGATTCAAAGTTAAGTTATTTTGTTATCTCATGTGATATGCTAAGTGTGCAGGAAGTGTTTAAGCTAAGCCAAAGATCGAGCGACATCCAGAGAATCTCAAGTTGAGAAACCGTGGTGGTCGGGCGATACCAGGAGAACCTCGGGGAGTCGAGGAACGTCAGTGGTGACCGAAAGCTAAGCGACAGGTCAAGAGGACCAAAGGTAAGCTTCGTGTGTGGAGCGGTGGTAAGGATGTGCCCTCGGTTAGAGGACAATCCTAGGCGTCGATACGACTAAGGCTTCCGGAGGAATGCTGAAGTTGAGATCGAGACCAAAGGATCGCACACTGCATGGCATTATGCATCTATTGTGCTAATCTTGTATTGCAGGAATTCTCAAGTACGAGTCAATCGAGATGTCGAGTCAATCAAGGCGCTTGATGCTAAGAGGATCACGATCGATGTCGATTTAATCACCAAAGGCACAAGGTCAAAGAGATAGAGATTGATGCCACCACCTCAAGATAAGATAAGCTGCCACCTCAGGATAAGATAAGCCGCCACCTCAAGATAAGATCCACGAGTTTTGGATCTGGATCGGGACAAATTCTAAGGCGCAAATCTATAAAAGGAGGGGAGGACTCACACCCAAATTCAAGAATCTCCCAAGTGCTCGTGCTCTCTACAACGCTTACTACTAGCGCCATCTTCTAATTAATTGTGATATTATTATCTTTCTGTACTTAATTTGTATAAGGACCAGTAAGGTTGTTATTGGCCTTATAATCATTGTAATCGTCTTGTCTCTTACCTCCAACGAGGAAGAGACTTTTAGTGATTGCCCTTCGGAAGCGATCAAGGATCGCAGGGCCTTGGATTAGCAGCCGGTGGGCTGTGAACCAAGTAAAAAAGCTTTGTGTCTTTCTTGTGTTTGTCTTTTAGTTTTCCGCTGTGTACTTGGTTTTAATCGTCGAAAAAGAAAAGTTTTTATGAACGCTATTCACCCCCCCTCTAGCGCTCATATCGATCCAACAATTGGTATCAGAGCGGGGGCGCTCAGATTCGGCGCAACCACCGATCTAGCATTTTCTTTTCTTTATTTTTATTTTTATTTTTATTTTTAAATATCTCCCGCACTACTAATCCAAGACCAAGTCTTGGGACTTTTTGGTTTGTGTTTTTTTTGCGAGTTTTAGAAAATCGTTGAGCCCATGGAAGAGTCTCCTACAAGGCATAAAGGTAACAATGTCAATTTAAATTTTAAATTTCATATTATTTGCTTTAAGTGCAGGAGAGAGGACACTATAAAAATAAGTGTCCTACTGTAAGACTCGACGACGCGAATCGACGACAAAGGAGACACCATTGCTGTGAATCCCGGAAGAACAAGGAGCACATCCAGTGCTTCGGGTGCGGAAGATTCGATACTACAAGAATCGGTGTCCTAAAAAAAAGGTTAGTAAAGTTAATAATTTTGAAAAGTTGAGTTTTAGAATAGTTGATAATTTAGATAAATTGTGTAATTGTTGTCAATTAATTAATACAATTAATAATTCAACTAATAAAAAATTAATTAATTCAGATTTAATTAGTTTAAATAATAATAATAATAATATCATGGAAGAAAATGATCAAATTAATCTAACATTTGATAAAATTAACAAAGAGATTAATCAAATATTTAGTTTAATCAACATAGATCTAGATCAAGTCAAAGATAAAACTAACCTAGGACTTAATCGTAATAATCAAACCCTTGATCGTAATAATCAAACCATAGGACAGAATCATCAAATCCTAGATCTGATTAATCAAGATAATTCCGAATTAAAAAATTCTGTTTTGAAAAATTCAACCATAAAAAAATCGAAATTAACTTTAAAAATTCTAAAGATAATCTAAATAATTCTAATAATAATTCTACCTTTAAAAACTCTAACAATTTTATCTTAAATAATTCTAATAATAATTCTACCTTAAAAAACTCTAACAATCTTATCTTAAATAATTCTAATAATAATTCTACCATTAAAAATTCTAATAATCTTATCTTGAATAATTCTAATAATTCTACCTTAAAAAATTCTAATAATTTTAATAATTCTATTTTTAAAAAGTCTAATAATCTTATCTTAAAAAATTCTAATAATTCTATTTTTAAAAAGTCTAATAATCTTATCTTAAAAAATTCTAATAATCCTATTTTAAATAATTCACAATCTAACTTAATTAAAAATTCAAAATTAGATAATCAAACCAATAAAATTAATTATAATAGAGTACCATTTGATTATACAATTAATAATCTAGTAATTAAACCTTCAACTTTTAAAAATTCAACTAATAAACATGTAGACTTGGGTTACAAGTCTAAGCTAACCAAAAATCAAGACACTAAAATTTGTAAACCTAATTATAATAAAGTATCTTATAACTATAGAACAAATAAAAGTCTACCCAAGAAAATAACCGTTTCTTTAAATTGATTGAATGTAGCTTGCTCATGCATACATATCATTATCATGCTTATTTTTTCATGTCATACATACTAGTTTTAAATTCACTCTCATAGAATGGTTAGAGAGGAAATAATTAATTAATCTTGACAACATAGTATCAGGATGCGGTGAGATGATAGTACATTAAGGAAACGAAGTCAAGTGTATCCGAGTTAGATAAGGAGTATCTAGCTTGGTGCATTTAACTAAGTGGAACTAACTGAAGCTACCTCAACACATCCTAAACTAGTTAGACCAGGACGTAATCCTAAGTGAATTAAGTGTGTAATTTCCTAAGTTGGCTTTGTCTAAGGAAGTGGTCGTTGTTCCGATCAAAGAAGGCCCCTGTGCCTCGCCACGACCTGGAAGCCCTCTTTTGAAATGTTCACTTAACTAACTAAAGGTGAAATCCGAATCTAACCCAAGATTAATTAATTTCTAAGGCATTAAATTAAATTCATCTCACAATACCTATAAGAATAACTTGGTTGATCATGTAGAATGGGTGAGATGGTAAGGACAACAAATTAAAAATGATTTTGAAAATGATTTCAAAATTTATATACACATAAATAGATTCTTAAAACTATTTTTATTGGTTGCCATGATTATTGTGTGTAGTTATATGTAGTTTTCAAAACAACTATACTTAAAATGATGGTTAGTTGACCAATACTGAACGTATAAATCCTTAGGTCAACTTTAGATACCTAGACCCTCTGGACACTTAGGTGAGTCTTCCTTATGGCCAACAAGGATGTCCTAAGAGTTTGTCAGACAAAAGGGGAGACCCTCTAGATATGCCTTCCTTGTGGCTAACAAGGATGTTAGGTTAAGGGGGAGGTTCTAATTGGATAATCATCATAGAAGTTGTTAAAAAATATTTTGTTTAAAAAAATCACCAATACTTTCTCAATTTAAATCCTTCTTTTGATAATATGCCAAGGGGGAGAGAAGACTTAAGTTGGACAAACTTAGTATCTAGCTACCTCCAGTTTGGCATAAAACCAATAGACATGAGCCTTTAAAATGTTTTTTTTAATTCTTTCTCAAAATTTTATAACAATGTTAAAGGTTAGGGGGTCACATTCTAACCTAGGATATACATTGTTGGTGCAGGATCTAGAAAACTAAACTCCTAAACTCTTAAGTATTAAAGGGAGTTGAACATATTAAATCAACTTGATTAACATGTTTAAAAATTCTATTTCTTGGCAATGTACCCAATATAAAGTTATTTTTGATATATGTCAAAGGGGGAGAGAGAATAAAGTTAAGAGGTTACTTACTTTTTCTTTCCCAAAAAGTAATTGTTTTTCAAAACTCACCTAGGGTTAAGGGGGAGGTACCCTTAAGGGGGAGGTTTTGAAAAATGATTGTTCAATGCTTACTGCTTATTTTCTCTTAACTTTGAATTGGTTTGCCATAAATCAAAAAGGGGGAGATTGTTGGTGCAGGGGCACTAGATAATCGAACCTTGGTTTTGATGATGGCAAAGATTCAAAGTTAAGTTATTTTGTTATCTCATGTGATATGCTAAGTGTGCAGGAAGTGTTTAAGCTAAGCCAAAGGTCGAGCGACATCCAGAGAATCTCAAGTTGAGAAACCGTGGTGGTCGGGCGATACCAGGAGAACCTCGGGGAGTCGAGGAACGTCAGTGGTGACCGAAAGCTAAGCGACAGGTCAAGAGGACCAAAGGTAAGCTCCGTGTGTGGAGTGGTGGTAAGGACGTGCCCTCGGTTAGAGGACAATCCTAGGCGTCGATACGACTAAGGCTTCCGGAGGAATGCTGAAGTTGAGATCGGACAGTCAAAGGACTGTCACACTGCATGGCATTATGCATCTATTGTGCTAATCTTGTATTGCGTGAATTCTCAAGTCAAGTGCAGCGATCAATCGGAGATGTCGATGAGTCAATCAAGGCGCTGATCGCTAAGAGAGATCGATGCCACCACCTCAAGATAAGATAAGCTGCCACCTCAGGATAAGATAAGCCTCCACCTCAAGATAAGATCCACGAGTTTTGGATCTGGATCGGGACAAATTCCAAGGCTCAAATCTATAAAAGGAGGGGAGGACTCACACCCAAATTCAAGAATCTCCCAAGTGCTCGTGCTCTCTACAACGCTACTCCGACCGTGCACCATCTTCTAATTAATTGTCGGTATTATTATTATCTTTCTGTACTTAATTTGTATAAGGACCGGTAAGGTTGTTATTGGCCTTATAATCATTGTAATCGTCTTGTCTCTTACCTCCAACGAGGAAGAGACTTTTAGTGATTGCCCTTCGGAAGCGATCAAGGATCGCAGGGCCTTGGATTAGCAGCCGGTGGGCTGTGAACCAAGTAAAAAAGCTTTGTGTCTTTCTTGTGTTTGTCTTTTAGTTTTCCACTGTGTACTTGGTTTTAATCGTCGAAAAAGAAAAGTTTTTATGAACGCTATTCACCCCCCCCCCTCTAGCGCTCATATCGATCCAACAACTTCAACATAAACAATAAGGTAATGGGTATATTAGTTTGTGCAATTCCTAATGATATATTGTGTAGATTAGGAGATTGTAAGGATGCCAAGGAGCTTTGGGGAAAGTTAGCTAAGCTCTATAAAGAACCTTCGACGACCCAAGAAATAGAGGAGCCCAAGGAACAAGAATGATCATCGGCTCATTTGGAGAAAGAGACCGAAGAAGCAAGCTCATCCTCACAAGAAAGTGAGGATTCGGAAGTTGAGAGATGCTCAACATCTGGATCGGTAGTAGAAGTGGAAGAATTGGAGGAAGCCTCTACCTCTAGGATTGAGGGGGAGGAGATTAGGTCATCCTCAATGTCGGAGCAAGAAGAGGAGCCATCAATCTCTGGGAGAAGTGATGAACAAGTTCAAGAGGCTTCCACCACCACCCTAGGTAACTCAAGCATTTTAATCAAAAATAAAAATCATATTGTATGATTTGAATGTAGGGAAGTAGGACACTATAAGAGCAAGTGTCCTAAAAGAGTCAAGAAGACTCAACCAGCACCAAAAATCAAGGACAAGTCAAAGGATGTCGGAGCCCCAACACATAGGAGCAAGGAGCACGTGGTGTGCTTCAAATGAAATCAAAAAAGGGCATTATAAGAGTCAATGCCCTGGGGGGAGGAAGTAAACCAAGGGTCAGGAAGGAGCATCACATGTAGGGAGAGCTTCTAAAGCAAACCCTAAGGTAAAATTTAGTAATGCACCTTCCTTGTTTCATAATGGAAAGCATGCTTTTAATACTCTTGCAATTGTACATAATCATGAAAAGCATGTTAGGAATAGAGTCTATTGCTTAGGTACTAAATATTGTAATTTTAGGTTTAAGGACAAATCTAGAAACAATAACCCTAAAATAATTCTACCTAAGGAAGCAATTAGGAAGGTAGAAGATCACTTAGACATTAACCCTAAGAAAGGTAGGCATATGCCTAAGAGAAAGGATCATTCCCAAAATATTAGTGAAAAGTCAAAATTGGGAAAATTAGAGTTAGAGAACCAAGTCTTGAGGTCAAGGCTTGAGAAATTAGAGAAGGAAGATGCAAAATACAATTCAAGGGTCAAATGACCAAAAATTAATGTTTAAGAGGCAAGAACCATCTAGGGGAAAGAAAGGTTTGGGTCACAAACCTAAGACCAAGGAGATCTACCATAGTGTTCCATTCGATTATGGAACCATCCATAGGTCTAGGAAAACCAAGGTTACTAGGGAAGTCATCCCTAAGGCTAACCATGGTGTGTGCCTAGTGGCTAAGGTTTCAAGGAAACCTAGGGAAGCCACTAAGAAGGTTACAAGGGAAGTTACCCCTAGAGTTAACCTAGGTAAGACCCAAATGACCAAGGCTTCAAAGCCTAGAAGGGTCATTAGGAAGGTATCAAGGAAAGTTATCCCTAGTGAATACCTAGTAAACCCAAGGAGCTCCAATAGGTATTGGGTTCCTAGGAGAGTGATCGATTCACGCTAGATAGGTTAGGTTGTGTCAATCTTTGAATGGATGGGGTAGTTAATCTAACCATAGCAAAGTTGGAATTTTAGGTCATTTCCAAATGTATGGGGTACTTTGAAAATAAGTTTTAATTTCATATCATAAAGGATTGTAGGATGTGCCAATATCATATAAGAAGTTTAAAAATTTAATCAAAATTGGCACAATTAGGTTTAGAGATCATAGTGTGTGTCATTTTGAGTTTTTGTCACACTTGGGAGATAAGTGGTCTTATGGCAAAATGGACTTAATTCTAACAAATAGCAATTAATATTTAAATATACGTATTCTTATGCCTTTATATTTTATTTATCATGCTTATATTTGTCATATGTCATGTCACGACATCATATTTCATTTTATTATTTAAAATGTCATGACAATGCTTAGGTCTATTTTTTAAATGTTATGAAAATGTTTAGATATATATGTCATGTATGTTTAAGTTTACTTATATGCCATGAAATCATGATTATTGGCACATATATTTATTTATGCTATCATTATATGTCATAATCATTATTCATGCATTTAAATTAATTAAAATTGATTTAAGAACTATAACATGATTTGAAATCTCATGTATAAGGGAATAAAATAGTGTTGCCTAGAAAAATACATGAGACCTTAGATTAGGAAGAACAAAACTCACATCTCACATCAAATTGATATGTGTGTGTATTGATACACTATAGATACATGTGAGATGTTAGGAAAATGAGTTAAGTTCAAGGTGTATAGTTTTTGCATCTAGATGAACTCAAACTCATTTCAATCTAATGATGGATCATGGGGAAAGCTAATGTGCACATTGAGCTCATAGATCATGGTCCAATATAAGGTTTTAAAATCATTTCAAAATCTTTTTGAAAAATCTTGGTGTAGTCTATCTTTTGATAGAAGTCACCATTGATGATGTTGATACAAAGTAGGTTCAAAATATTGAAGTTATCCTTGTCTTTGAACTTTGTATCAATCTCACTATTTTATAGGTATTTTATTTTTCAAATATTTTTCACCCATAATGATTGACTTAAGTATTATACGTATGAAGTTTCATGCATTTTCAAAGTATGTATATTTACTTATGAATTTACAAATTACATTTCTGAATTCTGGATTTCTGCATTTGTAAAAATTAGTTGACTGTCGCCTTGGGCAGTCGATAGTGTTGAGGGCAGTTGACTGCCAAGTCTGATTTCAGGTAAACAAAGTTGTTTAGCCCATGTTTCAGCCATGTTAGGCTACCTTAACTGCTCCTAACCCTAGGACATGATTTGGAAGCATTTGAAGGGTGAAAATCCATTGGAAATAGATTTGGAGAGTTGTTTAGGGTAGGAATCAAATTTTAAGGTGTGTGAAAGCTCAAATTTAAACTTTTGTCCTTAATTTTGATGATTTAGAGTTACTATTGGCTTAGGGTCTCTCTAAGGACATTGTTGGTGCAATGGTCAAGAGGAGCAAGTCTTAAGGGCGAGGTTATCCATCATGGGATGATGGAAGTCTTTTTCTTTAAAGGGGGAAGATTGAAAAATGAGGATTGTCTCTCATTTAGTGATATGGGACTTATCACTAAGAAGAGTGAAGGCATCCTAGATATTTTTGGGACCAAGGAGAGATTGTAAGATCTCATTGGTATATGAGACATTGATACCCTTGGGGAGTCTTTTTGATGTATGCCAAAGGGGGAGAAGTGAGGTTTAAGTTAGGTAAACCTTCACTATGCTTTGGCATTGGAAGTGTTTAAGTTTAGATTATTGTTAGCCTAACTTAAAGGGTATTGTCAAACATCAAAAAGGGGGAGATTGTTGGTACAATTATCCTAGGTCACGATTGACCGGACTCGAATTTAACTCGAGTAGTATTTTGATGTTTGATAATGGGTTGACCATTGCTTGACAATGGGTTGACTATATGGTTGACATGGGGTTGACTATATGATGGAAAGTCCAAGTCTTGAGTACTTGGCATGAAAAGTCCAAGCATGGGTCTTGGCAATGGTAAAGTCCAAGTTATGGGTACTTGGCAATTGGAAAGTCCAAGTCATGAGTACTTGGCAATGGAAAGTCCAAGCATGGGTCTTGGCAATTGGAAAGTCCAACATGGAGTTGACAAGAGAAAGTCCAAGCATGGGTCTTGGCAATTGAAAAGTCCAACATGGAGTTGGCAAGGGAAAGTCCAAGGGTGTGATATTGGTAGCGTAAAGTCCAAGTGATAGTCTTGGCAGCATAAGTCCAATGTTTGGCGGCGTAAGGTCCAAGCGTGTGTCTTGGCAGCATAAGTCTAAATGTACCTTGGCGGTATAGACTCAGTTAAAATGACAATAGCCGATGGAAGCGCCTAAAGACTAGCGTATGAATGAACAAGTCATGGATGACTTGGAGGGATCCAATATGCGCGAGGCTGATGGAGGTGGATAGAAGGCTTAGGTCTAGGCTAAGGGTGGTCTATCAAGTATGAAGGGATGATATTTAAGTTAAACCTCATGTTTGAGGTGTGTCAGTCGACTAGGGTTATGGATCAGTCGACTAGCCGAGTGTTTGACGCTTGGAAACCTAGTCAACTTGGATCAGTCAACTGGGGTTATGAGCAGTCGACTAGTAGGAGTTGACTAATGCTTGACTACTATTCTATGGTCCAAAGAATCGGTACATAGCGATCGACTATTCTCTACAATGACTATTCTACATCACGACTTCTATGAAGGGCAATGATCGCTCAAGATGGATACGAGCACATAAGCCGGTATTTCGATCGATCGATCGTTGATCGATTCTTTGGTAAGGGCAATCGACTGCTAGTATATCCGTTGGAGCTTTTCCAGCATGGATTGAGCCATTGTGAGACAACAACTATAGGGCCAATCGACTACTAGGTATGGGCAGTCGAATGCTTGGCAAAAATCAGTCCGAGTTGCAACTTTATAAGGATCTCAAAGAGGAGGATTTTGGCAATGGTTCTTAGGGCGATTTGAGGCAATTTGCTGGTGAAATTCAAGGTCTTTAAGTGCAGCCCAAGGAACCTAACAAGCAAGCAAGAGCATTCTTTGTTGTAAAGTTTTCTTTACTTGTTTTTCATTGTATTTGCTTGTAGTTATCTTGTTTATTGTTGTAAATATTGTACGAGGTTTCTCCACCTCTGGATTATTCCGAGAAGGAGTGTATTAGTGGTGTGTGCATCACTAGAGCTCATTTAAGCTCGCCCCGTGGAGTAGGAACCCTAAGGTTCCGAACCACGTTATGTTCTTGTGTTCATATGTGATTGTTTTGTCTTTTCTTTGTGCTTTTATTTTTCGCTGCACACTAATCATCTTATAGAGACAATCACGAACGAATTCCATTAAGTGAACGAACACGTCATTCACCCCCCTCTAGCGCGTCACCAACGGTCCTACACACGCAACTCCAACTACCACTATCCACAGTGGACGAGTGCAGCACAACAAATAAGCTGCACTCAACTCCAGCTACCACTACCCTGAGCGGCCAACGAGCCAATAATGACTGACGACTCTCTCAACCACAAGGGAGACTAAGTCGACAGCATACATGTAATGTGATGATGCATAACTCCAAGCACATAAACCCACAACACGCTCTCTATCACACAGAGAGTCATATACAATAGACAAACAACTATGCTCAGACCTCCAATCCGTCAACAAAACTCTACTGACAATCCACTCAACCATACATAAAAGACATGACCAACAAGAGACACACAATATAAGGTAATATGATAAGACAATCAAGTCTACATTTAAACCCATCACCTGCCCCCCAGTGATATAACATGATGACCCAATCCAAGACTACAACTGTACTTAGCAACATGCACTTATCCATCATCTATATATATATCAACCAAACATAATATATATAATCAGCAACAGTGATGAAACGAGACTGTATAGATAATGAATGGAGTATCTCAAAGTTCAATGACTAAGTATCAAGCACAAGAATAATAAGAGTGGAGTCAAGGTAATATTACTATCATCATAGCAAAGCTCATGCACTAAGATCATCGATCTACCAAAACAAAGGAAGGAACTACCCACTTGGAATGTAGATCATACTGATAATCTTCACATTCGTGAATCTACCTCGAATCAAATACTTATAACCAAGAATGCAACATATAATTTAGTTTTAACATACACTCGGTAATAGAGTTAACACCTACTAAACTAACCTCAATAATCCCTTAATCAGATTCAATCTATGATACTTCACAAATAACTCTGCTTTAACATCCTATTGCAAAGTTATCACACATTCACCTCGAATCAATAACAACATCTGCTATCATGGTAATATACATTCATAAGCATCAAGATCTGGACTCACCTAGTTAAATCTCAATTGCACACCCTCTTTATCCACCTAGCAACATCCAATCTGAACAAATTAATCTCATTTCATCATACCGATAATAAAACCATTGTGAAACTCATATTACATCCAGATCTACACTTACCTCATGCAGTTCCCACATACCCCAGCCTAGCTAGAAAACAAATCCACTATCGATCACCAACAATAAGATGTGTAGCTGAATAAGTTGACCAATTTGTTGATCTGAACTCCCTAACCACTGTGGTGATATTCCTTCCCTGTCGTAGCAACATCACAACCGAATACCTGAAATCACAAGACAACTAAATTTCCTCTGATCTACAAATCTTCGATTCCTTGATCCTACTAACATAATGACAATGTGAAGTGTTACCAGAAAATTATCGGTTGTGTAAACTATGGGAACCCATCGGCTGCTCACCGATTTGAAATCACAACCACCATCGGTAGTTGTTATGGTGTCCTTCCCTGTCGCCCAACAAAACCATCAAAACCCACTCACAGATCACCTCCTGGGAATAGAGTTGTGCTCTGGATCGGAAATCTTCTAAGAGAATGGTGGTGATTCAGATCGAAATGGTGAGGAGAAGAAAGATCACCGGACGGAGCTCATGATGCAAGGAAACGGTGATTGCGGAGCTAACCGTGGCTATAGGGTGGCCACAATCTCACATATGGGGTAAAGGCTGGTCGCGATGAGTGAAGGTAGATGGCGTCATCTATCTAAGCTCGAAGAAGTGAATAGGTCAGCGGAGTTGCAGATGCGATAGGAGAAACATTACTAAAGGAGAATCAACGGGGCAGAAAGAGACGACAACAATGGAAGATTGAGCTCGCGATGGCTACCGGTGAATATCTCTAGCGTGGGCGGTGATGGAGCGACGATGATGAGAACACGGGGAAGAAGAGAGTGCAGATCAGAAGATTTGTGCGAAAATGAGGCAACGAGAGATGAGGGAAATAGGGATCGGGAGAAAATAAGAATAGGAAACATAAGGTTTAATATCTAAACCTAGGTAAATTAAACGTATTAACTCTTAATAACAAATAGTCCAAACAATCTTTAGAAAAGCCTATTCACTTTTATCCCCATGAAATATCCATAAAAATTCCATTTAAACCTAGGAAATTTTCTAAAAAAAATATGAGGGAATTCTATAAGGTAATTTCTTAATCAACCAGTATTATTTTTCCCCCAAAAATCTTAGAATAACGATTGCTAAATTATAGTTATTGATAAAAAATAGTTAAAAAATCTCCACCATTATTTTTTTAATTTTTGGGCATTGAAACTGTTGGTGCAATCGGCCCAGGTCACAATTGACCAGACTCGAGTTTGACTCGATAGTGTTTTGATGTTTGACAATGTTTTGGGGAGATTATTGGTGCAATCGACCTGGGTCATGATTGATTGGACTCGAGTGATATTTTGATGTTTGATGATGGTTTGACCATTGTTTGACTATATGGTTGACATGGGGTTGATCATATGATGGAGAAGTCCAAGACTTGTGTACTTGGCATGGAAAGTCCAACATGGGTTGGCAAGGAAAGTCCAACATGGGTTGGCATGAAAAGTCCAAGCATGGGTCTTGGCAAGGGAAAGTCCAAGCTTGAGTCTTGGCAAATGGAAAGTCCTATTGGTGCAATAGGCACCTGAATCGAACCTGAGTTTTGATTATAGTAAATACACAAAGTTAAGTTCACTTTGTTATCTCACGAGCTGAATCAAGTGTGCAGAATTGCTAAGCTCAAGCTGAAGGTCGGTGACACTCGGAGGTTAGCCGTAGTGGTTGGGCAACACCTAGAGAACTTCAGAGGGAGCCAAAGAACTCAGGTGAAGACCGGAAGCAAAGATTCAAAGGTAAAGGTTGAGGTAAGCTCGTGTGAGTGAGTGTAAGTAAGGTCGTGTCCTCCGTACGAGGATGTCCTTAGGCAATGATCCGACCAAGACTTCCCATGGAAGGTCTAAGTCGAGATCGGATGGTAAATGGTCATCGAGCTTACTTATATTAACTGCATTTTTAAGATAACTCTTCATTGCAGTTGGAAACCCTGCCATCAGTCGATCGATAGCTTGTATCAGTTGACTGATGCCTCAAGCAGTCGACTGATAGGGTTGATCAGTCGATTGTTGGTCAAGGATCAGCCTCAAGGAGAGTCAAAGTTTATCACCATTTCTCAAGGGCTAGGTGGCATCACCTCATAAAATCTCATCTCAATGATTAGGGTTTCACAAAGCTATAAAAGAAGGTGTTCTCCACCCCATTATCATCATTCTAAGTGCTCAAAAGTGCTCTTGCTACGCTACTCTTCTACGACGATCTTACGACGATGAAGTGCTACCGCATCTCCGACGGTAAGAGCTCAAGTTCTATTTTTCAATAGTCATTGGTATATTTTTATTAAATTTTCATCTTTAAATCTTGTTCACATCTTTCCTTATCGAGCTTTAATCGTAACAAGGAGAGGGGGAGTGTCCCTCTACCTTGATTTTTTTCGTATTGATTGTACTCGCTTACTCCTACCTCTAACGAGGAGTGTTTTTAGTGTTTTACCCTCCGTACGCGGTCTAGGACCGTTAGGGCCTTAGATTAGCAGTCGAAGGTTGTGAACCAAGTAAAAACAAAATTGTTATATTTATTTTCCACTGCACTTTACTCTTCTTATGTATTGAATTGACGAACGAATTCGAAAAGTTTTCCTTGCGCTATTCACCCCCCTCCCCTCTAGCGCTCAAATTGATCCAACAATTGGTATCAGAGTCGGGGGCGCTACGATTTGGTGAAACCACCAATCTAGCAATTTTTGTAGATTTTTTTTCTGTTTATTTTTGTTTTACAAGTTTTTCATTTCGTTTAAATTTATTCTCTCGCACTACTAATCCAAGACGAAAGTCTTGGTACATTTCGATTGTTTTTGTTTTGTGAGGTGCTTGTTTTCCTTATTTTGTCTAAATGGCCCATCTCGAAGGGTTTAGCACCGTCCGACCTCCATTTTACAATGGAGATGACTTCCGTTATTGGAAGGGTCGGATGGAGTGCTTCCTTAAGACCCAGATCGAGATGTGGATCGTAATCCAAATTGGATTCACGCTTCCTACTAATGAAGTGGGTGAATCCTTGGATTATAATCAGTGGACTAATTCCATGAAAAGACAAGTGGAAGCTGACGTAAAGGCTACCCAAATCCTTCAATGCGGCTTGTCCAAAGAGGAGCTAAACCGTGTCGGCCCCTTCACAAGTGCAAAGGACTTGTGGACTAAACTCGTTGAGTTACACGAAGGAACTGACGATGCAAAGGTTTGTAAACAAGACCTTTTATTCAATACATTATATAACTTAAAAATGCAGGAACACGAGATGACGACATAACTACATGCCCGTATTCAAGATATCATCAATAGCTTGCATGACATTGGACAAAAGGTCAAGAATCGAGACCTTATAAGGTATGCTTTAAATGCTTTCCCTAGGACTACCTTGTGGGAATCCATGGTCAATGCTTACAAGGTTTCTAAGGACCTTTCAAAAATTAGATTAGATGAGTTATTTTCTGAATTTGAACTCCATGAACAGTCTAATTCAGTTCCCGAGAAAGGTATTGCCTTACTTACAGGTTCGAAGAAGAAGGCCGCAAACAAACTAACCCCCAAGGAAGAGGACGAGTATGAGTACGAGTCGGAGGTAGACCCCGAGATGGAAATCGAACTAGTGAATCTAGTTCGGAAGATGATCAAAAGCCAAAGACGACCTGTCAATCAAGGTAACCTAAGTCTAATTCGAATTTGAGATGTTTTGAATGCAACAGGTTTGAACACATCAAGTCGGAGTGTCCGAAACTAAAGAACAAAGTACCCAAGTCCAAGAAAGCACTTAACGCTACTTGGGAAGAATCGTCAGAAGAGAAAGTCGACGATCTCGTCCTTATGGCCAAACTGACCAAACCCGATCAAGAGTCTGAACCCGAGGAAGAGTCCGAGTCAAGATCCGACGACGAGTCACTATTCAAGACAAGCCACGGATACGCATCCGGTTCAAAAGAGTCACTTCAAATAAGTCGATCTTTGCTTAGCACTTTATACAATGCAATTAAATTTCTAACTAGAAAGTTAGCTAAGTCCGAGTCCAAGGTCGAGACCTTAGTTAAGGAGGTTAAACTCCTTAAACACAAGGTCTCCCTAACCTCTTTGACTAGTCAAGTTTAAGAGGAGGACTCAACTCGAGTTGAAAAACTCGAAGTTGAGAACTCACTTTTGAAAAGTCAAGTCGAAGACCTTAGGAATATGTTGGAAAGGTTCACTTTGGGATCCAAGGGACTTGACCTTTTACTTGGATCGCAAAGGGGCATGTACAACAAGGTCGGGCTTGGGTTTAGCTCAAATACGACTAACAAGTCGTATATGTCAATTGTAAGTCGAAATAGAAAACATGTCCAAGCATGGGTACCTAAGACCACTTTGATTTCTCAATTAGGATCTAACCAGTACTGGGTTCCCAAGGACCAAATCCACTACGTGGAAAGACTGAACCGATTCAATGGTCCAGGGGGAGCTAGTATAAAATTTGTTTGTGCTATTACTTAGAATTTGCATGCTTAGGTCTTTTTCTTTTTATTTTTAGAATGGTTAGATAGGAACTATAACTCGTTAACACTTGACAATATAGTACTAGGATGCGGCGAGATGATAGTACGCTAGGAAAGCAAAGTCTTGTGTGTCCGAGTTAAATAAGGTGTATCTAGCTCGATGCACTCGACTAAGTGAAACTAGTTGAAGCTACCATGTCGTATCCTTAACTAGTTAGACCAGGAAGTGATCTTAGGTGAATCAAGTTATTATTTTCTCGAACTTGGCTTTGTCTAAGAAAGTGGTCGTTGTTCTGATCAAAGAAGGCCTCTGTGCCTCGTCGCGACCTAGAAGCCAATTTCTTGAAAAGGTGACTTGGTGAGCTTAGGGTTAAATCTGAATCTAACCCAAGGTTGACTAGTTTCGATTCATTTAAATTAATCAAGGAAAATTGAAGTCATTTCACAAGAACACATAAGGATAATGTGTTTGATCATGTAGAAATGGGTGAGATGATCTAGGACTAATAATCTTCAACCAACCTTTAATTTCCAATATCCGATCCAACTACCTTGTGTGTAGGATCAATGGATGTTAGATAGTGAGTGCTCCCGACATATGACTAGAGACCAACTTAAATTTTCGAAGCTTAGATTCAAACGACAAGGATCGGTAGCATTCGGAAACAACGGCAAGTCAAAATCATCGGTTCAAGTGATATTGAGCTAAACTCTAATTTCACAATTTATAATGTTTTATTAGTCGAAGATTTTCAATATAATTTACTTAGTATAAGTCAATTGTGTGATAACAACTATAAGGTTATATTCTTAGAAAATGAGTGTTTAATTAAAACAAATGAAACCTCTAAAACAATACTTAAAGGAACTAGGAATAGCAACATCTACATTATTAATCTACCTAACTCCTTAACCAAGTGTCTTATGACACAACAAGAGTGGCACCAACGACTCGATCACTCGCACCCAAGACTCGTTCACAAGATGAGTCAGAGTGGCTTAGGCAAAGGTCTACCTAACCTTAACTTAGACAATAAAATTTGTAATGCTTGTCAACAAGGTAAACAACCTAGGATACAATATCAACTAACTAACCAAGAACGAACCAAAAGTGTGCTTGAGCTCATTCATTTGGATCTATTCAATTTTCATGGAGCCAAAGTCACTTAATGGGAGTCAATTTTGCCTAGTCATAATTGACGACTATTCTAGGTTTACCTGAGTTAGGTTTCTTAAACACAAAAGTGATACCTTAGATCAACTCATCAACTTGTTTTAATTAATCGAAAACCAAAAGAACCTTAAAATTAAATGACTTAGAAGCGATCATGGTGGTGAATTCGAAAACCACAGGTTCACAGATTTTTGTAACCTAAACAGATACCACCATGAATTCTCGTGTCCTAGAACCCCATAACAAAATGGCCTAGTCGAGCGGAAAAATAGAACCCTACAAGAAGTCGCTAGGACCATGTTGAACAAATACAACATACCCGATAGATTTTGGGCAGAAGTCGTTAGTATGGCTTGTTATGTCCAAAATAGAATTCTTATGGTAAAGAGGCACCTTAAAACCTCATACGAAATCTACCATGACAAAGCACCTAACATTAAATACTTTAGGGTATTTGGATGTAAGGTACATATCCTAAACACTAAGGACTACCAAGGAAAGTTCACATCCAAAACCTCCACCGGTATCTTCCTAGGATACTCAACTCCAAGTAAAGCCTATAGGGTATATAACCATGACACCCTTAAAATTGAGGAAACAATTAATGTAGTATTCGACGAAGGACATAAACCCACAAAATCTGTAGTAAAACCAACTAGCGAACCGATTGATACCAGACTCGACTCTGACCTTGAAATCGAGTCTACTATTAATCCTAATCCGAGCCAGTCTAGGATTCAATCGAGTCATCTTATCGATCAAGTGATAGGTGACCCTAACCCAAGTCATTCTAGGATTCAATCGAATCATTTTATCGACCAAGTGATAGGTGATCCTAGCCTAGGAGTTCGAACTAGATCATCATATAGAAATCTTAGTCAAATCTCCTTGATTTCGAAAATCGAACCCAAGACCATTGAACAAGCTCTTCTTGATCCCGATTGGATTATTGCAATGCAAGAAGAGCTAGCTCAATTTGCTAGGAATGAAGTTTAGGAATTAGTACCATCACTAAAGATAAATCAATTATTAGAACAAGGTGGGTCTTCCGAAACAAACTTGATGACAAAGGTGAAGTGGTTAGAAACAAAGCTAGATTGGTCGCGAAAGAGTTTAGTCAAGTAGAAGGGTTAGATTACGATGAAACCTATGCCCTCATAGCTAGATTAGAATCTATCCGAATGTTGTTGGCATACGCTGCACATCAAGGATTTAAATTGTTTCAAATGGATGTCAAGTCAGCGTTTTTGAATGGACTTATTAAGGAAGAAGTGTAGGTTAGTCAACCCCCAAGATTCGAAAGCCTAGACAAACCCAACCATGTGCTTAAACTCAACAAAGCTTTATATGGACTAAAATAAGCTCCTAGAGCTTGGTATGAGAGGCTTTCTGTATACCTTAAGTCCAAAGGGTTTAGCCAAGGCTTAGTCGACCCAACCCTTTTCATAAAATCTGTAGGCAAAGAAATTTGTATAGCCCAAGTCTATGTAGATGACATAATCTTTGGAGCAACTAATTCAATCCTACTAAACAAATTCATTTCACCCATGGAAAGTAAATTTGAAATGAACTTAGTAGGAGAATTAAATTTCTTTCTAGGATTACAAATTAAGCAAACTAAAGAAGGAATTTATTTACATCAACAAAAATATGCTAAAGAATTAATTAATCGATTCGGAATGCAAAATGCTAAAATCATTAATACACCCATGGCTACAAATGTTAATATAGGAGAAGATGTAGACGGAAAACCTATTGACCTAAAGTACTATAGGAGCGCAATAGGGAGTCTCCTCTACTTAATTGCGAGTCGACCCGACATACTATTCACAGTAAGTATGTGCGCAAAGTTCCAAACCTATGCTAAGAAGTCTCACCTAACATTAGTTAAGTGTATCCTTAGATATATAAAAGGCACGCTAAGCATAGGTATTTGGATTATGCCGGTAGTAAACTCAATAGAAAGAGCACGAGTGGTTGTTGTCAACTTCTCGGCTTAAGTCTAGTGAGTTGGTGCAGTATGAAGCAACACTATGTTGCCTTATCTACCACCGAAGCTGAATACATCGCGATGGGTGAGTGTGTGGCTCAGCTTCTTTGGATGAAGCACACACTCCAAGACTTTAACTTAAACTTCAGCAATATTAAAACTCACATAGATAATATTAGCTCAATCAACTTAACCAAAAATCTCATATGTCACTATAGGACCAAACATATAGAGGTCAAACACCACTTTATTCGAGAACATGTACCTAACGAAACCATACAACTCGAATACATGGAATCAAAGTCAAATCTAGCGGACCTATTTACCAAACCTTTACCCGAAGTCGAATTTAGTCTACTAAGATGAAAATTGGGCATGTGCGTAATAGAGTAGGATTGACAAACTTATATTTTTATATACTCTATTATTTACTTTTCTTTTCATGTTAATGGAACTAGCTTAGGGTTTACCCTAGATATCATGTACTTATAGATTTAAGGAGCCAATACATCTCACAACACATAGGACTAATGTGTTTGTGTACTTAGCCACGTAGATGGGAATGAGATGTTAGGACCTTACTCCTGGTTCCAGATGTAGACTTAGTGCATCGACATGAACCATGGAGTATAATTATATAAATTAACCAACTCTACTCAAGACTTGTTGATCATTTCATATCAATCAAGTCAAATAGAGTTGAAAATCTAAATAGATGAGCTTATGTTTAAGCTACTATTTTCAAACTTTATTTGTAATATGCTTGGATTTAAAACTAAATTCAAAACTATGTTTTTCAAACCCCCCACTCCTTCCGATTTATGGCAAAAGATGGAGAAAGGCCAAAGTTAAGGGATCATTTTTTTGATAACTTAACTTGAGTATAGATCTTATACTTTTATGGCCCAAAGTTAAGTTAACTTTGTTTACTTAACTTTTTTTTTAACCTAACCTTGTTTACTTAACTTTTTAAACTTAACCTTTATGGTTAAACTTTCTTAATTGATAAAGGGGGAGAAAGGCCAAGGTTAACTTGAACTTATTCTAAACACTAAGGCCATTGTTAAGTAATTTCGATTACTTAACAATCCTCTTTAGTAGCTAACATCAAGGGGGAGGGTTAAAACCCTTTTTCAAGTACTCACCCTCGGTCAAGGGGGAGGATTCCTCAAGGGGGAGCACTTGAAAAAGAGTCTTACTCATACTCCTACTTAACTTGTTAAGCAAAGTGTACTCATTCTTGTTAGTCGTTCACTTAATGCACTTAAATTATTTCCTTAACTTTGTGTTGATTTGTCATAGATCAAAAAGGGGAAGATTATTGGTGTAGTAGGCACCTGAATCGAACCTGAGTTTTGATTATAGAAAATATACAAAGTTAAGTTCACTTTGTTATCTCACGAGCTGAATCAAGTGTGTAGAATTGCTAAGCTCAAGCTGAAAGTCGGTGACACCCAGAGGTTAGCCATGGTGGTCGGGCAACACCGGGAGGACTTCAGAGGGAGCTGAAGAACTCAGGTGAAGACCAGAAGTGAAGCTTCAAAGGTAAAGGTTGAGGTAAGCTCGTGTGAGTGAGTGTAAGTAAGGTCGTGTCCTCCGTACGGGGACGTCCTTAGGCGACAATCTGACCAAGACTTCCCATGGAAGGTCTAAGTCGAGATTGGATGGTAAATGGCCATCGAGCTTACTTATATTAACTGCATTTTCGAGCTAACTCTTCATTGAAGCTGGAAATCCTTCCATCAGTCGACTAATGGCTTGTATCAGTTGACTGATGCCTCAAGCAGTCGACTGATAGGGTTGATCAGTCGACTGTTGGTCAAGGATCAGCCTCGAGAAGAGTCAAAGCTGTTAGGGCAATCAACCCATGTGATATGGTTTTGATGTGTGTGGCAAAGGGTTTAAGTTAGGTTGTTATTGTTTTGATATGTGCGTTAGAGTCTTGCAAGACTTAGTAATTTGCATATGGAGCTTTGGCAAGTTTCACCAACTCACAACCTCATGCTTGAGTTGGTGAAGGAGCATTGCGAAGTCATGCGTTTGATGCATCCGAGGGACCGCCGGACGAGATGACTTGAAGCGAAGCCAAGGAAGAAGACTTCGAGGGCAAGAGACGCGAAGGAGCATTGCAGAGTCGTGTGCTTGATGCTGCCGAGGGACGTGGCCGCGAACAAAGAGAGCTTCGGTGAGGGACTTCAAGTGAGATGAGAGAATGAGTGAAATGTAAGTAGCTCATCAGGTGAACTTGGCCAAATGGTTAAGTGTCGGAGGCTCGACCGCAAGGGTTGAGATTTACCCGACTGCCAAACGCTCAAACGGATGTTAAGTTTAAGGTTTACCGACATCGATCAGCCGATCGCATTATGGCGATGCCATCGCGATATATGCGATCGCCAAGTCGATCGCATCGATCGTATACGAAGTCTGGATTTTATGTCATCGATCGATCGCCATGTTTGTCGATCGATCAAGACCTACCCGCTTGATCGATTATGGCATCGATCGGTGATCGCGAGGGTTTGGGCACAGAATGGTGAGCAGTCGAGTGGTTGCTTTTTGCACTCGACTAATAGCTCTATCAGTCGACTGATGGGATGATCAGTCGACTAATGTGGGAGTCGTTGGATGAAATCCAATATGGAAGAAGTCATTATTGGGAAATGGCTGCAGGAGCAGTCGACTGATCGTGGCATCAGTCGACTGCTAGTGGCCAACGGGAAGAAAATAGTCTTCTCTATTTATAGAGAAGGTGTGGGCTTGTGGATGGCTAATGCTTATGCTCTAAGTGATCATCCAAGTGCTCTACAAGCTTCCAACTCTTTTTCTTGTTCTTATTTCAAATCCATTGTAAGAAAGAGTGTTCTTGAGTTGTAAGAAGGTTTACCTCCACCTTGCTTTGGCTAAAGGGAGAGACCGATATTGGATTGATTTTTGAGTGATTCACCGGAGACGAATCGGACCGTGGATTAGCGACAAGGTCGTGAACCACGTTATATCTTTTGTTAGCATTGTTCTTTATTTTATGTTGTTCTTAATTATCTTAGCTTTATATTTCCACTTGCGCTAATGTTAATTGTAGACGATTAAGAATGACTTCCACCATACGACGATTGAGGGTTATTCACCCCCCTCTAGTCGGCCACCTACGTTCCAACAAGTGGTATCAGAGCCAAGGTAGTTTGTTGAGGACTAACCGCCGCAACAAGCACTACATCAAGGATGGTCGGCTCCAATATTCACCCACCAAAGTTTGAGGGAGAATTCTCTTGGTGGAAGAAGAGAATGGAGGTATTTTTTGAAACCGATTTCGAAATTTTCTTGATAATGGAAAATGGTTTCGAGATACCTAGGGATGAAGATAGGGAGCAAATAGAGAAGACAAGATGGACAAAGAGACAAAGAGATGAGTACTTGGCAAATTTGAAGGCCAAGCATCACTTGTACAACGTACTCTTCCAACAAGAGATCAACCGGATAGGGGAATGTGCAAGCACCAAGGAAATATGGGAGAAACTCATAGAGCTTCATGAAGGCACTTTCGAGGCCAAGCTTGCAAGAAGAGATCTCCTTCGCTCCCAATTAAGCAACATCAAACTCGAAAATGGAGAGAAGGTAAATTCTTTACATTCTAGGTTTAAAGAAATTTTGATTGGACTAACAAGTGTAGGAGAAAAACTCTCCAACCGGGACATGGTCATGAAGGCAATAGATACCTTCCCTCGGTCATCAAGATGGAGCTCAATGGTGGACTCTTTCTACATATCCAAGAATCTAGAGATAACCACTCTAGAGCAATTCTTTTCCACCATGGAGTTGCATGAGACAAGGCTTGAGGGAGTAATTGAATAATCAAGCATCAAGCCATCAAGAGGAGTAGCCTTAGTAGCCAACAAGGGGAAGAAGAAAAAGATAGAGACTTCCTCCTCCTCCGATGAAGCATCCTCCTCATCCTCCATGAATAACAATGAAGATGCTTATATGGTAAGGAAGGTAAGGCGTGCTTTAAGAAATTTAAAATTTAACAAATTTTATGATAGGAGAAGACACAAGAGGATGATAATTTGTTATAATTGCCAACAAGAGGGACATATAAGAGATGAGTGTCCCCTCTTGAACAAGAGCAAAGAAGAGATGAAGAAGAAAGGGAGTAAGAGAAAGGAAGAAGAGAAGAAGGCCAAAGAAAA
This sequence comes from Wurfbainia villosa, assembly GCA_025175895.1. Lineage (NCBI taxonomy): Eukaryota > Viridiplantae > Streptophyta > Magnoliopsida > Zingiberales > Zingiberaceae > Wurfbainia > Wurfbainia villosa. The sequence continues at coordinate 52,825,640 of CM046004.1, forward strand.
GGGGAAGGCCAAAGCACTCAAAGCAAGGACATGGGATGATCCTTCTTCTTCATCGTCGGAAGAAGAACATGTCTACTCAAACCTTGCCCTAATGACATTTGATGATCTAGATTCCACCTCCTCCTCCAAGCAAGAAGAAAGAAGCACAAGTGAGGAGATCTCTAGTGAAGGGGGAGCTTCATACTCATCCTCATCGGAATCCGAGAAAGAATACATGGAAACTATGATAACGAATCTTTCACCCAAGAAAATAGTTTCCATGATTTCTAGCTTAACTAAGGACTTGTTTAGGGCTAAAAAGAAAAATAAATGCATGACAAATGAAATTAAAGCCCTAGAAGAAAAATTAGAAAAAGCATGCTCAAATGTTAATGATAATGTTTCTAGTATTGATAATGCATGCTCACATGATTATATTCCTTTTGATGTTAATGATGCATGCATTGAAGAAAATAGGGTGTTAAGGGAAAAGGTAGACCATTTGACTAAAGCCCTAGAAAAATTTACAATATGCTCCAATACTTTGAACATGATCATAGGGAGCCAAAGGGTAAGCTTAATAGGAAATGCCTAGGTTATAAGGGAAAGACAAATGAAAAGACCTATAAATGTCTGATTGCTAGGGGTCAAGCCAAGAACAAGACAATAGCTAGAAAATGGATCCCTAAAGAATATTTAGTGAACCCTATAGGAAAGAACTTGTATTGGGTTCCTAAATCCATCCTTAAGGGTTAGGAAAACCCTAGGTTAGTCAACCATAAGGATTTTACTTATATCATATGTTTTGGTTGACTTAGGATGGCGTGGACTTAATTTTTGAAATAGTGTTGGGTGATGATAATGCACTCATAAATAGTTTAAATCATGCTTTGGGTGATAATTGACTTGTTATCATGATTTTATACTTAATGCATGATTACAACTTGATTGATACATTTGTTTCATGATCATAATGTGAAATCAATGCATATATGTCTTTATGATCATGTAGTATGTTAGGGTGATACTTAACTATGGGTAGAATTGTATGAATTTGAAGGTTAAGTATATAAATATCTTTAGGAACATCTCACACTCACCATAAGGCTAACCTTGATTGAAAACATAGTATGGGCGAGATGATAGGATGATACAAATGGTCCACTAATACTTATGACATTTAGATGGGTCATTAAGTGTATCAATAGAGCAATAATAAACCAATCATGGGGAAAGCATATGTTTAACTCATAGACATATTACCCAAAGATCATGGTTGGATATTTCATATGTTTTCGAAACCATTTTTTACTTTAAAATCTGTGCTTTCATGTTTTGAAACATTCTAAAGCAAAACTAGGTGTTAAAATTGATACAAACTTGATCAAATACTAGTTTATTTTTGAAACTTTTGGATTTTTGGCAAATCATTGAAAATATAAGTAATTTTAATGAAAACTCATTTTTCACTGATAAAGGACCTTAAAAGAAATGTGTTTTCAAAATTTCATAATTTTTTAGATTTTCTAGAATTTCTAGTGCATTTCTGAATTTCGATCCGAAAATCAAAAATGGCTGAAAACTGAGTGTCAGTCGACTGGTAGTCTGAACCAGTCGACTGATATACTGTGCACGAGTACAGTAACCTGATTTTATCAGGTTTTGTTTGGTTTTTGGGTATTTTTCCTCCTTAGAGATGATGTCATGTGTGTATAACATTTAGAAAATGTTTTTGATGGTGTCAAAGGGGAAGAATTGATAGGTTTAAGTTAATCATGCTAAAAGGGAAAATTTAGTATGTCTTAAGGGAGAGTTGCATGTTTAAGGGGGAGTTTTGATGCTCATATTATTTACATGCTTTTCTTGCTTATGTTGTTATTGTTATTTGTTTTACCTAACTTAAATGGATTGTCACACATCAAAAAGGGAGAGATTGTTAGGGCAATCAACCCATGTGATATGGTTTTGATGTGTGTGGCAAAGGGTTTAACTTAGGTTGTTATTGTTTTGATATGTGCGTTGAAGTCTTGCAGGACTTAGTAATTCGCACATGGAGCTATGGCAAGTTTCACCAACTCACAACCTCATGCTTGAGTCGGCGAAGGAGCATTGCGAAGTCGTGCGCTTGATGCATCCGAGGGACCGCCGGACTGTTAGTGCAATCAACCCGTGATATGGTTTTGATGTGTGTGGCAAAGGGTTTAAGTTAAGATGTTTGGATTTGATATGTGTGTTGGAGTCTTGCAGGACTTAGTAATTCGCACATTGAGCATTGGCAAGTTTCACCTCTCATGACTCGGTCCTTGAGTCAGTGAAGGATAGCTTTACGGAAGTCGTGAGCTTGGAGCATCCGAGGGACCGTCGGACGAGAAGATTGGAGTGAAGCCGAAGGAAGTAGACTTCAGGGCGAGACGCGAAGGATGGCGCTGCGAGTCATGCGCTTGGCGCATCTGAGGGACGTGGTCGGACGAAGATAACTTCAAAGGCGAGGGACTCCAAGGAATGAGAGTGAGCGAATGAAACCTGGAAAGGGGTAGTGCTCTTAGGTGAAACTTGACCAATTGGCTAAGTGTCAGATGGGATTTCCCGACATCAGTCGACTGCCATGTCATGGCAATCGACTACTCTAAGTCGACTGTGACTCGACTAGTGTTCGAGTCTAGTTCATATGCCAACAGTCGACTGCCGAGACCACCAGTCGACTGATGAAGGCATTAGTCGACTGGTCGCAAGGGTTTCGGGCACAGAATGGAGTGTCCACTTCCGGCACTCGACTGATAGCTCCATCAGTCGACTGATGGTAAGATCAGTCGATTGATGTAGGAGTCGTTGGGTGAAAGCCAATGTGGAAAGCAGTTGTTATTGGGCAACAGCTACAGGATCAGTCGACTGATCGGGGCATCAGTCAACTGGTCCTGTGTCAACGGGAAGAACCCTCCTCTTCTATAAAAAGAAGAGGTGAGGAGCTTTGGGGGCCTAATGCTTCAACTCATAACATCTCCCAAAGTACTCTAAGGATTTTCCACTCTTCTACTTGTGTTAATTCTCATTCCATTGTAAGAAGAGTGAATTCTTGTAAAGAGGTTACCTCCACCTAGCTTGGTGCAAAGGAGAGAATAGTGAAAGCTTGCGGAGTGATTCACCGTGGACGAATCGGACCGTGGATTAGCGGCGAGGCCGTGAAACACGTTACATCTTCTTGTTAGTGAATTGCTCTTTACTTTGTTTTATCTTAATTGTCTTGTATTAGTATATTCCACTTGCACTAATAGTATTTGTAGAGAGCAACGAATGAACGACTTCCACCGTCGACGACAAAGGCTATTCACCCCCCTCTAGCTGGCCAACATCGACCCTACAAGTGGTATCAGAGCCAAGGCGCTTATTGAGGGATAACTGCCAACACAAGCACTATATCAAGGATGGCCGACTCCAACATTCATCCACCGAAGTTTGAAGGAGAATTCTCTTGGTGGAAAAAGAGAATGGAGGTATTTTTCGAAACCGATTTCGAAATTCTATTAATTATGGAAAATGGTTTCGAAATGCCTAGGGATGAAGAAGGGGAGCCATTGGAAAAATCAAGGTGGAGCAAGAGGCAAAGGGAAGAGTACTTGGCAAACTCAAAAGTTAAACATCACCTCTACAACGTACTTGTAGTGCCCGCCCTTATCTGCTCTCAGGGCGGCGCTACTTTTTTTTTTTATATAACATAACCTATATGGATCATTTCACAATCTACATAATCAACATGTTATCATGACATAAATCTTCTTTTATAGCATGCATCACATATCATAGACCTAATTAGCATGTTAACTTATCATAACTTCTTTTATAACATGCATTACATATCATAATCATAATTAGCATGTTAACATATCATAACTTCTTTCATAACATGCATCACATATCATAATCATAATTAGCATGTTACCACATCATATCTCATTTTATAACATGCATAACATAAAGATTAGAGAAGATAACTATTATTAACACGATCCATTCATGAGTTCTAACATATCAAACTTTCATAAGTAAGGTGAATAATAACATAAACTAAGCAACATCCAACATGGTACTAATAAATCACAAGTCATAAAAGCGGAAGCAAATGTCTTAAGTTGTTCATTGAGCATATAAATAAAAGCAGAGAGTAATAGGGTCTTTTTCCACCATACCACTATCACACACACTCTGCCCCTCCTGCTACTTCCTCTAGTTCATGTTTCCTTTATCTGCAGTATATGGACAACATAAACTATAAGCATATAGCTTAGTAAGATTCTTGCCTACTCACAAAAGCCACAAATTACATCAAATAATTAGAAAACATGAGCATACTAGCATAAATAACATAAGTATTTCATAACAACACTAAACATCAACATACTAACGTAATGAAACATAAGCATGACATAAAATTGACATAAGCATGCTGAACATAATTAAATCTAAGTAGGGCATAAATTAAACATAAGCATTCATGACATCATCATCAATCCTAAACATGCATAAAGGACATAATCATAATCATTCTTAAACTTGAACATAAGTATTCATGACATCATCAATCCTAAACATGCATAACGGACATAATCATAAGCATTCTTAAACTTGAACATAAGTATTCATGACATCATCAATCCTAAACATGCATAAAGGACATAATCATAAGCATTCTTAAACTTAAACACAAGCATTCACAATTTCATACAAGACCTTTCTTTTCAAAACATATACATATAGATACTTCAACATAATCATAACATGAAGGGGGGCCCAGGCTAAGTACCACATAAAGCGCGTTCCCTAATAGGTTGGGGTAGCTAGCCACCAGACCTACTAGAGCAAGACCTCTTACGTCTTACCAGGGCAAGACCTCTTACGTCTTCTTATGTCCCTTGGATTTGATTAACGACCACCTAACGGGTCGGGTACTTAACCTCTTACAAAGTAAAATACTTAATTTTCTTTCTTATCATATCATAAAGAATGCTCTTAATCCCCAACATAAAAAGGGAAGCATCTCCGTCTTATCTTATCATAAAGAGAGCTCTTAATCCCAACATAAAAAGGGGAAGCATCTTCTTAGACATTTCATAGCATATATGCATTCATAACATAAGAATACCCTAAAGGGGTCTTAAAGCATAAACATGTTCATCACATAGGCATATTTCATGGCATATTAAATCATAAACATGTTCATCACATAGGCATAATTCATGGCATATTAAATCATAAACATGTTCATCACATAGGCATAATTCAAAATCATAAACATGTTCATCACATAGGCATATTTCATGGCATAATAAATCATAAACATGTTCATCACATAGGCATATTTCATGGCATATTAAATCATAAACATGTTCATCACCTAGGCATAATTCATGGCATAATAAATCATAAACATGTTCATCACATAGGCATATTTCATGTAACATATCATAATTTCATAAGGAGTGTTTTCATGCAAACCTAGCCCTAAAACCCTAGGTGGCCGAAACATTAGGGGCACCAAAACTTTATTTTTGTCACATAAAATTTATACATGAAGGCATACAACATATCATAATTTCATAAGGAGTATTTTCATGCAACCCTAGCCCTAAAACCCTAGGTGGCCGAAACATTAGGGGCACCAAAACTTTATTTTTGTCACATAAAATTTATACATGAAGGCATACAATATATCATAATTTCATAAGGAGTGTTTTCATACAACCCTAGCCCTAAAACCCTAATTGGCCGAAACTTGTAGGGGCACAAAACTTTCATTTTTGTCACATAACATTTATACATGAAGGCATACAACATATCATAATTTCATAAGGAGTGTTTTCATGCAACCCTAGCCCTAAAACCCTAATTGGCCGAAACTTGTAGGGGCACAAAACTTTCATTTTTATCACATAACATTTATACATGAAGGCATACAACATATCATAATTTCATAAGGAGTGTTTTCATGCAACCCTAGCCCTAAAACCCTAGTTGGCCGAAACTTGTAGGGTATCAAGCATCATATTTCTTTCATATATCATGTCCTACAAGAGCAAATATACTGCAGGTGAGGGAATCTTACCACTTATAATTGTTACCCCTTAATAAGAGAGAGACCTTGATTGGAGAGGAGACAAAGAAATAATCTTGCCCTAGAACCCTTCTTGGTGCTCTTGACCCTTAGATGAAGGTTAGCCCCTTAGATGAACCCTTCTCTTTGCTTAACTTACTCGGGTGGAACCCTAGTTTGCTTTGGCCGAAACTCAAGGAAGGAGCCCTAGGATTTCGGTGGAAGGAGGAAGAAGGAAGAAGAAGTGGTCAAATGAAACCTTCCCTCTTATTTATAAAGGGAGGAAGAGAAGTGTCTTTTCTCTTTTCATGCCTCTTCATTTACCCTCCTCACACTCATCTAACATTTCTCCTCTTTCTCCAACAGTAAGCTACTGCTGAGCACTTGGTCATCACATGCATGGTAAGAGTTAACTCTCACCAAGAGGTTTAAGGTTCAATCCTCACCTCTCCACTTTTATTCTTTTATCATCATTTTTTTTTGCACATGATTCCATATATAATCTACTAGACATGAAATTAAATTCTATACAAAAATATTTGGAGAAAAATTTTGGGGTGTTACAGTACTCTCCCAACAAGAAGTGAATCGGATAGGGGAATGTGCTAGCGCCAAGAAAATGTGGGAGAAACTCATAGAGATTCATGAAGGCACATCCGAGACCAAGCTAGCAAGGAGAGATGTCCTTCGCTCCCAACTATCAAATATCGAACTTGAAAAGGGAGAGAAGGTAAAATCCCTACACTCTAGGTTTAAGGAAATTCTAATCGGTTTGACAAGTGTAGGGAAAAAGCTCTTCAACCGGGATATAATAATGAAGGCTATAGATGCCTTTCCCTGGTCCTCAAGATGGAGCTCTATGGTGGATTCCGTCTACATCTCCAATAACCTAGAAGTTAGCACCTTGGAGGAATTCTTCTCAACCATGGAGCTCCACGAAACAAGGCTCGAAGGAGTAGTAGAAGAGCCAAGATTTCAACCTTCAAGAGGAGTAGCTTTGATGGCCAACAAAGGGAAGAAGAAGATGGAGACTCCCTCCTCCTTCGATGAAGCATCCTCCTCCTCCTCCATGGATAGCATGGAAGAAGCTTACATGGTAAGGAAGGTAAGACGTGCTTTGAAAATTTTTAAATTTAATAAATCTAATGATAGGAGGAGAAGATCAAGGGGGAAGGTAATTTGCTATAATTACCAAGGAGAGGGACACATAAGGGACAATTGTCCCCTCTTGAACAAGAGTAAAGAAGAGAGGAAGAGAGGAAGAAGAAAGAAGAAAAGAAGAAGAAGGGGAGCAAAAAGAAGGAAGAAGAGAAGAAGGCCAAAGAAAAGGGAAAGGCCAAAGCACTCAAGGCAAGGACATGGGATGATCCTTCTTCTTCATCATCCTCATCCGAAGAAGAAGAAGAACATGTCTACTCAAACCTTTCCCTAATGGCAATAGATGATCTAGACACCTCCTCCTCCGAAAATGAAGAAGCAAGCTCAAGTGAAGAGAGCTCGAGTGAAGGGAGAGCTTCATCCTCATCATCATCGGAATCCGAAGAAGAAGACATGGAGACTATGGTAATGAATCTCTCACCCAAGAAAATAATTTCCATGATATCTAGCCTCACTAAGGACTTGTTTAGAGCAAAGAAAAAGAACAAATGCATGCTTGATCAAATTAAGGACCTAGAAGAAAAACTAGAAAAAACATGCTCAAATATTAATGATAATATTTCTTCTAGCCTTAATAATGCATGCTCACATTATAACTATATGCCTTTTAATGTTAGTGATGCATGTATGGATGAAAATAGGGTTTTAAGAGAGAAAGTAGATCACTTAACCAAGACCCTAGAAAAATTCACCATAGGCTCCAACACCCTTAATATGATTATAGGGAGTCAAAGGGCAAGCTTCAACAAAAAAGGCCTAGGATATAAGGAAAATAAAAATGAAAAGACCTATAAATATTTAATTGCTAGGAGTCAAGATAAAAAGAAAACAATAGATAGAAAATGGATCCCTAAGAAATTTTTAGTGAACCCCATAGGAAAGAATTTATTTTGAGTTCCTAAATCCATCCTTAAGGGTTAGGAAAATTCTAGGATAGTCAATCATATGGAATTTACCTATATCATACTTTGGTTGACTTAGGATGACAGGACAAATTTTTAGCATAGTGTTGGGTGATGATAATGTGCCCATAAATTGATAATAATGCTTAAATCATGATAGTTAATGCAATTGCTATATATGTTTGTAATCATGATTTATGATCTTGACATTTGATATATAATTATGGGCAATAAGGTTTTAGATCATGCTTTAGGTGATATTTGGCTTATTATCATAATTCATACCTAATGCATGATTATTAATTAATGAATACATTTGTTTCATGATCATAATGTAAAAATCAATGCATATATATCTTTATGATCATGTGGTAGTTAGGATGATACTTAACCTTGTATAGAATTGCATGAAATTAATGGTTAAGTATATGCAAATACTTTAGGATACATCTCACGCTCACCATAGGCTACCTTGATCGAAAACTTAGCATGGGTGAGATGATAGGATGATACTAATGGTCCACTAATGCCTATGGCATTTAGATGGTTATTTAAGGTATCAAATAGCAATAATAGACCAATCATGGGGAAGATTTATGTTTAATTCATAGACATATTGTCCAAAGATCATAGTTGGATATTTCATATATTTTCAAAACAATTTCTTACTTTAAAATCTGTGTGTTCATATTTTGAAACAATCTAAAGCAAAACTAGGTGTTAAAATTGATACTAACTTAATCAAAAATCTAGTTATTTTTGAAACTTTTGGATTTTTGGCAAATACTTAAAAATATAATGATTTTTCATGGAAAACTATTTTTCATTGATAAAGGACCTTAAATGAAATGTGTTCCCCAAATTTCATAATTTTTCGAATTTTGTAGAATTTTTAATATATTTCTGAAATTTACCCTGAAAATAAAAAAAAATCCAAAATTAGAGTGCCAGTCGACTGGTAGTCTGAACCAGTCGACAGATCGACTGATAACATGCCCAGTAACCTCTTTTTATCTGATTTTAAGGCATGTTTTGGCTTTTGTTTCCCTCTAAACTTGATGTCATGCTTATATATACTTTGTTTAATATTTTTGATGGTGTCAAAGGGGGAGAAATATATATGTTTAAGTAAGGGAGATTTGTATTTAGGGGGAGTTTCACGTATTAAGGGGGAGAGTTGCTAATCATGTTATTTACATGCTTTCTTACCTTAGTATTTTTATCAAATGTTTTACCTAACTTAAACGGATTGCCACAGATCAAAAAGGGGGAGATTGTTAGTGCAATTAACCCGTGATATGGTTTTGATGTGTGTGACAAAGGGTTTAAGTTAGGATGTTTGGATTTGATATGTGCGTTGGAGTCTTGCAGAACTTAGTAATTCGCACATGGAGCATTGGTGAGTTTCACCTCTCATGACTCGGTCCTTGAGTCGGTGAAGGATAGCTTTGCGGAAGCCGTACGTTTGGAGCATCCGAGGGACTGCCGGATGAGGAGATTGGAGTGAAGTCGGAGGAAGTAGACTTCAGGGCGAGACGCGAAGGAAGGCGCTGTAGAGTCATGCACTTGGCGCATCCGAGGGGCATGGCTGGACGAAGATAACTTCAAAGGCGAGGGACTCCAAGGAATGAGAGTGAGCGAATGTAACCCAGGAAGGGGTAATGCTCTTCGACCGCGTGACTCGACTAGTGTTCGAGTCTGGTTCATGTGCCAACAGTCGACTGTCATGGATTGGCAATCGACAGCCGAGACCACCAGTCGACTGATGAAGGCATCAGTCGACTGGTCGCAAGGGTTTCGGGCACAAAATGGAGTGTCCACTTCCGACACTTATGTAGGAGTCGTTGGGTGAAAGCCAACGTGGAAAGAAGCTGTTATTGGGCAACGGCTACAGGATCAGTCGACTGATCGGGACATCAGTCGACTGGTCCTGTGTCAACGGGAAGAAACCCTCTTCTTCTATAAAAAGAAGAGGTGAGGGGCTTTGGAGGACTAATGCTTCAACTCATAACATCTCCCAAAGTACTCTAAGGGTTTTCCACTCTTCTACTTGTGTTAATTCTCATTCCATTGTAAGAAGAGTGAATTCTTGTAAAGAGGTTACCTCCACCTAGCTTGATGCAAATGAGAGAATAGTGAAAGCTTGCGGAGTGATTCACCGTGGACGAATCGGACCGTGGATTAGCGGCGAGGCCGTGAAACACGTTACATCTTCTTGTTAGCGAATTGCTCTTTACTTTGTTTTATCTTAATTGTCTTGTATTAGTATATTCCACTTGCGCTAATAGTATTTGTAGAAAGCAACGAATGAACGACTTCCACCGTCGACGACAAAGGCTATTCACCCCCTCTAGCCGGCCAACATCGACCCTACACGGACGAGATGACTTGAAGCGAAACCAAGGAAGCAGACTTCGAGGGCAAGAGACGCGAAGGAGCATTGCAGAGTTGTGCGCTTGATGTTGCCGATGGATGTGGCCATGAACGAAGAGAGCTTCGGCGAGGGACTTCAAGTGAAATGAGAGAATGAGTGAAACGTAAGTAGCTCATTAGGTGAACTTGGCCGAATGGCTAAGTGTCGGAGGCTCGACCGCAAGGGTTGATGTTTACCTGATCGCCGGACGCTCAAACGAATGTTAAGTTTGAGATTTACCCGGCATCAGTCGACTGCCATGTCATGGCAATCGACTGCTCCAAGTCAACTGTGACTCGACTTGTATACGAGTCTGGATTTTGTACCATCAGTCGACTACCACTGTTTGTCAATCGACTGTCAGACCACCAGTCGACTGATTATGGCATCATTCGACTGGTCGCGAGGATTTTGGGCAGCGGAATGGAGCCGAGTGCTCGCCGCACTCGATCGATAGCTCCATCACCAATGATGGACGATCCGATCGATGTGGGAGTCGTTGGATGAAATCCAACGTGGAAGAAGCCGTTATTGGGCAACGGCTACAGGAGCAGTCGACTGATCGTGGCATCAGTTGACTGCTAGTGGCCAACGGGAAGAAAACAGCCTTCTCTATTTATAGAGAAGGTGTGGGCTTGTGGATGGCTAATGCTTATGCTCTAAGTGATCATCCAAGTGCTTCATAAGCTTCTAACTCTTTCTCTTGTTCTTATTTCAAATCCATTGTAAGAAAGAGTGTTCTTGAGTTGTAAGAAGGTTTACCTCCACCTTACTTTGGCTAAAGAGAGAGACCGATATTGGATTGGTTTCGGAGTGATTCACCGGAGACAAATCGGACCGTGGATTAGCAGCGAGGCCGTGAACCACGTTATATCTTTTGTTAGCATTGTTCTTTATTTTGTGTTGTTCTTAATTGTCTTAGCTTTATATTTCCACTTGCGCTAACGTTAATTGTAGACGATTAAGAACGACTTCCACCATATGATGATTGAGGGCTATTCACCCCCCTCTAGCCGGCCACCTACGTTCCAACAAAAACTTGTCATCATTTCTCAAGGGCTAGGTGACATCACCTTATGAAACCTCATCTTAACGATTAGGGTTTCACAAGGCTATAAAAGAAGGTGTTCTCCACCCCATTATCATCATTCTAAGTGCTCAAAAGTGCTCTTGCTACGCTACTCTTCTACGACGATCTTACGATGATGAAATTCTACCGCATCTCCGACGGCAAGAGCTCAAGTTCTATTTTTCAATAGTCATTGGTATATTTTTATTAAATTGTCATCTTTAAATCTTGTTCACATCTTTCCTTATCGAGCTTTAATCGTAACAGAAGAGGGGGAATGTCCCTCTACCTTCATTTTTTTCGTATTGATTGTACTCGCTTACTCCTACCTCTAACAAGGAGGAGTGTTTTTAGTGTTTTGCCCTTCATACGGGGTCTAAGACCATTAGGGCCTTGGATTAGCAGCCGAAGGTTGTAAACCAAGTAAAAATAAAATTGTTATATTTATTTTCCACTGCACTTTACTCTTCTTACGTATTGAATTGACGAATGAATTCGAAAAGTTTTCCTTGCTATTCACCCCCTCTCTAGTGCTCAAATCGATCCAACAAGTCCAACATGGGTTGGTAAAGAAAGTATAAGGGGTGATATTGGCGGCGTAAAGTCCAAGAGTGGAGTCTTGGTAGCATAAGACCAATAGTTGGCGGCGTAAAGTCCAAGCGGGAGTTTTGGCAGCGTAAGCTCAATGTGCATTGGCGGTATAGACCACGTTAGCATGACAATAGCTGATGGAAGCACCTGAAGGGTAGCGTATGGATGAACAAGTCATGGATGACTTGGAGGGATTCGATATGCGTGAGGCTGACGGAGGTGACTAGAAGGCTTAGGTCTAGGCTATGGGTGGTCTAGCAAGTATGATGGTATCATAGCGGGCCGGCAATGATCGATGATGGTCGGCGTCGCGATACGTAAAGTTCCAGAGTCGACTGTTATGGTTTAATAGTCAAGTGATGACTCGATCAGTCGACTGATGGACATAATCAATCGACTGATGGTCTATCCGTTGGAACTTATCCAACGTGGCTCGGGCCGTTGTGAGACAATGGCTACAGGAGCAGTCGACTAATGGTCTCGATCAGTCGACTGCTAGGTGAAATCCAGCCTGAATGCAGGTTATAAAAGTAGCTCGTGGAGTAAGTTTTTGCCAAGGTTCCTTGAGGCGATTTGGAGGGGATTTGCTGCTGCAATCCGGACTTTCAAGACTCTTCTCAAGCAATCAAAGATCAAACAATCAAAAGCTCGTTGTAAAGTTTTCTTTATTTGCATTTTAGTGTATTTGCTTGTATTTGTGTTGTATTACTTTTGTAATCATTGTAAGAGGTTTCTCCGCCTCCGACTTGTTGTCGAGAAAGAGTATTTGTGATTTTTAGTGGTGTTTAGCATCGTTAGGGCTCGTTCGAGCTAAACCCGTAGAGTAGAAACCTTGAGGTTCCGAACTACATTATATCTTGATGTATTGATCTTGCGATTGTCGTGTTTTATTCATGTTATTATTATTTCCGTTGCGTTAACACGATTTGTAGAAATGAACGATCAAATTCTATCATCCGATGAAAAATATTATTCACTCCCCCTCTAACGACGATCAATTCCCCAATCAAATGACTCAACTTAAGATTTCAACCTTTTAAATCACTAATTCCAATGTTAAAAAAAACTATTAAATCGGAGGTTTAAATGGTCGATTCAATGATTTTTGGATCATTGAATCGAAATCATAAATCAATTACGATCCTGGCCCATTTTACTAGATCAATGTGTAAATGAATCCCAGCTAGATCCGATTTGGACCCGAGATCGAGTCTAGGAATAAATTGTATCCTACCTAAAATACTAACCCTTGATTTGATCTACCTATTGAGTATATATTATTTTTTATACATAAACTAACAATGATATTATAAATCTTCAAATGTTTTAAATAGTATTTAATAAAAATTGTTATTAATAATTTTTAGAAAGATGCCCCAGGCATTTTATTTTATTCTCTTCTAAATAAAATTTAACTTGAAAATTAATATTTTTTTTGGGAATTTAATTTCTCTCGACCATGATTTGATCGGTCAGACGACGACAATGACTCCGATGAGTTTATGATTAACTGATCACCAGAACAACAATGCGTGAGAATGAAGTACTGTTCATTTCCACACCGTTCGCTGCTAGTCCGTCGAATACATTAATGTATGTTCAACTACTATCTATCGAATACATTTGAATATGTTCGATCATGGTCTATTGAATATAATACAATGTGCTAAGTTTCTATCTATCGAATCGGAAAGGAAAGGGAGAAAGCAAATTAAATTTTATAAAAAGGATATTTTAGATTTTTCAACTAAGAGTATTTTTGTGAAAAAAATAGGGTATGTTTAATAATCGATGGTGTGGCCTGACTCTTAATTTATTATCCAAGTGTAAGAAATAAATTGTCCTCTCGAAATAATCCATTGACATAGCTTCCTCGTAATTTATCTTCCATTATAATCATCTAAAAATTGACGGTGAAGACTGCGAGCGAATGTAATTATTTTTACTGCAAATGAAATAAACTAAAAATTGGTAAATGGAATTTAAGGGGTAAATACGAAATATTCTCGAAGTCATGGTCTCGCGAAAAGAAAGATTTGCTCTGCTCCTGCCCTTCACCTCCGGGGTTTCGAGACCAAATGGCTCCCGTAACCGAGCCGGAAGGACAAGGACTGGGAGATAAGGCAAGACGAAGTGAAGATGATGCAGAGGAAGCAGAAGATGATGCGGACAAAGAGGAGCAGGAGGACGAAGCTGACGCTAATGCCCCCTCGCATCTTCCCCTTGCTCCTCACTCCGATTCTGAGGTTATTAGCCAGGAAAGGGATGAAGTTATTTCGCCTTCTCTTCGTTTTACGTTTGCAATCAAGATTATCGTTGTTTGGGTAACCTCTTGCCATATCTTGGCCTTGGGACAGGCTGATATGGGTAGGAAAAGAACTATTTTTTTCCACGCATAGTGGCGATCATCTTGTATGCTTATTTTTGTTTGTTTTAGAGTAACTCACATTTCGAGAGGTGAGACTTTGGCAATGGCGATAAATAATTGATTTCCTGTAGAATGCCTAAGATATTGCTAACTACATTCAAGGCAAATATTACCACACTTTGACAAGTATAACAACAATTAGATAAAGAAGAAATAAAGAGCAATGTGAACACCACAGGAGACAGTGCTTTTGTTGGACAAAAATATCCTTTTATATCTATATAGTATATATCCACATTAACTTCAGTCAAACACAAGAAATGGATCTTGACAGATATTGTCCTGATCACTCTCAAAACTTGTTTGTATCCCTTGAATTTGTTAAATTCAGTCCATTTTTTATCATTTCGTTTAATCCCTATATATTTGAACTTCGTGATATGTTACAAAGGAACAGAAAAAGGAAAAGAGAATGTACATATGATTTGAACATCAAAAGCCTCCAATTTTGGTTCAGATGTAAATGACTCTAAAAAATCCGAGGTTACCTTTTTCTGTATCTTAGAATGACATTTTTATTTGACTCCTTACATAGAACTATTCATTAGCTTCACCTGGGCACAAAAAATTGAACTCAAATAACCAGAAGAAATGGATATCAGTTTGTTGTTAGCCTACCTAAAAGATCTTTGATTTTCTAATTATTTAGCTTTTGGTCTTTCTAATTTGAAGTATAGTGGTAGAAAAATTTGAAAAGTTACTTTTTGTTTAATTATTTATTCAAATCCATGTCACTTGTGATGAAATAGCTGAGGTGAACCAAATTGATTTGTATTTTATGTTCTCAAGTAATACTTGTTTTAAAAATCTGAAGCTCTGAATTTTTCTCGTCTCTCTCAAAGCCCTAAGATGCTAGATTAAAGTAGAAGGATCCACTTTATAACAGTTTATTTGGTATTTAACCATTTATTTCACATTAATTTGAATTTATCCAAAATTGAGGCATTTACTCATTAATGATCGCATAGTGGTAGATATTTTAGATTTGGATAGTTGGATCTCTTATTCAACAAACATAAGATATTTATGAAAATATCATTAATAAGACAAAGATTACATGGGCAGAGAGGATAGTAGTCTCTCGATTCTCATTTGATTGTCATGCTCCCCTTAGGTTAATAGGAAGGATTATAAGATGGCGGCACAACCAACCATACTTTATGTCTGATCCAATGAATGTTGGCATTAGGAAACAACAAGTATACTAATTTTAATCTAGCAAAGATGATAATGCTAACATGAATACATGTGATTATTAGAAAAGTTATTCCTCTCCAAAATTTAGAGCACTTGGTTGTAGCTCAAATGATGAAGAAAACGAGAAAAATAAGTTAAGATAGGATAATATGTTCATAGGTGAGGTATACAATTTGTAGTTACAAAAGTGGAATGAATTATAGTTGAAATTTTAATGGCTTTAGAGACCAAAGATTGTTCTAGATCTTAGACTGGGCTGCTTGATACAGCTGGATTTAAAAGTGTGACACTCTGTCTGACAACAACCATTACTGGAGAGTACTCCATTTCTACACAATGACACATTCTAATAATTTTTTTGAGCCTGATATGGATTGGCAAATCGCAATATGCCAGTGCTATATCTGTGCGACATTTTTTGAAGAAAAAAATGAAGTCCATGATCTAAAACTTGAGAGTTTGTCTATCTGGAATCTGAACTTTCTAGTTAGAGTTGTTTTCCATTCTCTGCATTTGAAAACACTAATTGAAAATGATTTAGAACATCTGAATGCGATGAGGTATAACCTTCCATAAAGTTCAATGCAGGAATAAAATGCATGCATCTAACCCTAAATAGTTGGGACTAACACAACATAATGGTGATGATGATTCTTCGCATTTGATGCTTTTACTATGATAACATCTTATTGAAAGTTAAAACCTCAATGGTTGTTTCACCTTTTCTTTTGCAGATATTAGATACAACAACAACAGTGGATCCTAGCTATATCATCTCTCTTATACGACAACTTCTACCATATGACTCGAGTGTAGAAAAACAATCTAAGATGGCAGGTATTTGGTTCAAAGGCTGAAGAATATGTTTGGGGAAGAAAATTTTAGAAATATAATTCATTATAGAAAGAATCTAGGAATGATAAGCATTCTTTGAAAGTCTTCATTATGGCACCTCAAATAAAAACATTCAAAACTGTATAAAGGTTCATGAACATATCATTGATGAGACTCCATCTGGCTCAGACTCTGATTTGCAAAAAGAATTTGGTAAAGGAGAAAGAAATGTTGAGTTAGATGATAGGAAACCGTTGACTGAAGATACGAAAGAACCACGGGAAGACTGTGGCTGTATCCTATGGGATCTTGCAGCTACCAAATGGCATGCTGAACTAATGGTATGTATTATTTGGAAGTTTAAATCCTTTTCTTTTAACACTCAAGCTATTAACTGCGACATAAGCATTTGGAGTAAAAGTTGAAAACTTGCTCAGGATTTGATACTCTGGTTCCTGAAGGTTTTCGCAGTTTGGTTCTATTTGTTTACACATTGTTTGGTTCGTTTCCAGTACTAAACTATTTATCCCATATTAGAGCTGCTTGGTCTGCTTTTTGTCTTCCACACATTTTTACAGTTCTAATTCAAATATGCAGCATTTTTTGATAGTTTAGACATGATTAATTAGTGAAAGGGACTGTCGTTGTTGATCCGCTTGTGAAACAAAATTCAGGTGCAAAATCTAATACTGGAAGTGCTTGTTGCCAATCTCCATGCAACGGGTTCTTTCCGGCTGAAGGTAAGATGCTGCTGCTGTTAAACTTTACATGTTACATCTTTAAATGATGTTTCAGAAACATCAATTAATGCAATTTTGTGTGCTAACCAAATTTTACAATGTTTTCTTTGTGAAAATTTGGGCTCATGAAGATGCATGTTTCTTTATCCTATCATGCACACTAAGTTGACACACCACAGAAATTTATAAGCTCAGCAAGACAAGTCTTGGTCTATTATGCTCAATGTGTCCTACATGGACTTTTGTGATATTAATGCTTGAAAGAAATGCTTCCATAAACCTTTTCCATAAACCTTCCTATTCCTAGAAGCAGATAAGTGATGATTTTAATTAAATAGAATTTGATATATCTTAATAACACTGCAAACTTACGTCATATTCTATTTATCTAGCAAAGTGAAGCATCTATTGTGTTGAAACTCAAAGTTCAAATGCTGAATCATATTAGCTAAGAAAGTGAATAATTAGTCTTATTTTTGTTGCTTGATGAATTCCATCATCATGTTTTGAGTCAAATATTTGTTGGCACTCCCTAGGCCCCAAATTTGCCGCACTTATGAGTATTTGTTGGCTTTCTATTTTATCAATTCAAGATACCATATTTTTATTTTTTGTTAAAAAAAAATTGAAGGATTCTATGATAAACAGCTTGTAACTTTTAAATAACCTTGACAACCTACATTAGAAACATTTTGTAGTGGAAAATTCAAACAGTTGAAGGTGAGAAGACTAAGAGATTGCTACAGCAGCTACATATTCTATTGGCAAAATATGACATCTTATTATGTTTATCATATTTTACATCCTGACTTGGATATCTGCGAGTTATTATTATTATTGAACAATTAGAAGGTCCTTAAGGATGACAATCAATGACAATGTAACCCCTCTTCACTCCTCTCTCCCATTTACATCGTGTGATAGGGATAAGTTGGGGAATTCAAAAGCAGAAACTTACAAACAGACTGGGGGATAGGATTTTGTGCTCTACCTCATCTCATATGCCATGCTCTTCCCACATCTTTTTATATTATAAAATTATTTGCTTAAATATATTTCTCACTTATAGTTTAATATTTTTTTCCTTTTATTTTTTTCATTGTGCTTCCCCAGTTGCCTCATCATCACTCTTGAGTTAGGCATGCTGAAATGATTTTTCAGCGATAATCTCCAAGATAATTTTGGTGATCTAAATAAGCAAGGGCTAATAAGCTGGAGCGAGTGGGATTGATTTTCATTTAGGCTTTTTGTTTTCTTATTGACACGTGTTGTATGTGAAAAATTTTGAAAAATTGATTTGCCATTGTAATTATACTTTGCCTTTGAAAAATAACCTTAAATTTCAAGGCATAAAGCTATGAAGGATAATTCATTTAAAGCAAATTAGGTATACTTGTGAATTTGGATCCAATTAATCACATTTGCCATTATTTATTATTAAAAATAAGGCAAATAATACTTATCTATCACTTAATGGCGCATGAGCATGACTATGGCATCTGTGCTAAGCAGTCATTCTATGCTGTTGGAATTCTTAGCTAAGGCATTACAGTATCTACAACACTTGTTAGTTTATTCATAGACTATCAAGTATCAACGTTCTAAAGCTGACACTGAGCTTAAGACGAATGAGCGTTTCATGTTGGAAGTTTTTTGATGTCACTAGTACAATGTTTTATTCAGGAATTTCAGTTCATAAGTCATAAAATGGTTCTCATGAAGATCATGTTGGTAATAAAAGAATGGTAAGGCTTTGTGTTTGATTCTCAATTGACAAAATTTCCTGAATAATTGACAACTAATAAATTCTATTGTTAGATAAGATGAATCAATAAGGAATATAGGTGTAAGAGGTTGCGGGAGACCAGTGAAAACTATACTTAATTAAAAATGACATGAAAGATCTTGAACTTAGTATCAGTTTGCTTGATATATAGTTCTGGCAAGACAGGCAAGAGGTGGATGATGAAAAAACTCCAAGTGGAACTGGTGAATTAAATTCATATAGTTGATCCTAGATTGTTGGGATTCTCATTCTATTTGTTTGAATTTTTGTTCATTATGTTATTCAACAAGATCTGAAATAAAATGCTGCACATGTATAATTTTCTCCAGGAAATTTGCTTGGGAATCATTGGGAACTTAGCCTGCCACAAAAATCTAAGCTCTACAATAGTATCTACAGATGGTTTGATTCAGATAATTGTTTATCAGTTGTTTCAAGATGATTCTGCCTGCCTTTCAGAGACATTCAGGTGTTGCCTTAATTAGCCATACATATGTTTGGAAATTGCTATCTGCAGTTTGATTGTAGGTTGTGGTATTTAGGTTGATGCACACTTAACATTGGAGATCAGGTGTCTCTGAAAGATCATTTACCATTGTAGTTCAAAAATTTGTATGCATGTTACAAAAATTGTGATGAAAATATATTAGTGCTAATTATAATCCACTCTTATAATGGTCTCGATCACATCATTACTAGCTACAGCAAGGAGTGTTAAATCTTAACAATTTTGTTCAACTATGTGGGTGTTTCTTTGAGATTTGGCTTTGTATGAAGTCTTTACTGATATATATATATATATATATATATATATATATATATATATAGACACACACGTATATTTATTGCATTAATCTTGATTCAACTTTGACTATCTATATTTGTTTGTCTATTTTCTCAGCATATCTATGGTGACCACCTATTCTTAAAAAGTAATACCATTATGTTCTTTCTGACAAGTCCCCATATCTATTTCATTAGATGGATATCAACATTAGTTTTTGTTGGAAATTTGAATGGAAAGATGAAGGAAGGATGAGGAAGACGTTCTGTCATCCTTCTCATTTTCATTGAATGGTAAGATGACGGAAGGATTGGGGAAGACGTTCAACCATCCTTCTCATCTAAATGTTGATAATGGGAGAGCAGACGAAGTGGCAGGAATTATTGTTGACGCTTCAAGGCTAATGCTTCGAATAGAGACGGGCAATAAAGGCTTCCTCTACCAACGAAGTGACAGGAATTATTGTTGATGCTTCGAATAGAGACAGGTAATAAAGGCTTCCTCTACCATTAATCAAGGGTCTCGCCTCTATATAAAGAGAAAGACTACAACAAAGGATTGTGAGTTCCTCACTCTTTGTTTTCTCCATAGTGATAGCTCATGTGTGTGTTCAATTCGCCGCGAACAATTCGTGCTTAGTTGTGTCCGCGGTTTACCATTGTATCTTAAGAAATAAACGTCCTACGAAACCTTGCAAGCACTCTATCGGAGGAGGACGAATTTGTTTTAAGGAAACTGTGTGTACATAGGCCTCCGCATGCTTCTCACTCGGGCAATCTCCTCTTCTCACTCGGCTCTCGAGCACCTATAGTGCTTTCTTGAGCAGCTCGACATCGGGGCTCTCCGCTTCCCACTCGGACGCTCCGCTTCTCAGTCGGGCACTTAGGCGGTCCACTTGGCTCAACTACTTCCCGACACCCTCAGCTCCGGAACAGCAATAGTGTTTTCCGAGCACCAACAGTGCTCGACTGCTCCACTTCTCACTCGGATGCTCTTCTCACTCGAACGCTCCTCTTCTCACTCGGCAGCTACGTTCTCATCGGCTCCCGAGCAGCAACAGTGTTTCTCGAGCACCAACAGTGCTCGACTGCTCCGTTTCTCACTCGGACACTCCTCTTTTTGCTTGGCAGCTTTGCTTCTCACTCGGCTCTTGAGTACCTTCCGAACACCAATAGTGCTTGATGCTCCGCTTCTCACCCGGATCCCGAGCACTTATAGTGCTTGGCCTCGATGTCCTTTTTCTCATTAGGCTCGGCAATCTCCAAAAGCCTGACTCAGCTAAGCACTCTATAGTTGCCGTCTAAATAGATAAGTCCAAAATTGTTTGGAATTCGAATTCTCCTTTGTAACTCCCGCATATACAACTTGTAACAAGCTTAAAACAGATTCTTTCCGTTGAGATGGCCACGACACAAGAGGTTGAGGTGCAACAGACTCAATGTGCGATGGTTCCCTCCACCCCGATTGGAATTGTTTCAATCAATCATGGGGAAAAGACAGAGAAGTTCATTGGGTTGAACTTGCGGTGGCAGTAGAAGATGCTCTTCTACCTGACCATGCTGAATCTAGCTTGGTTCTTGACTGAGGATCTTCCCAATGCACCTGAGGGTACGAGTGATGTCAAAACCTTCTATATTGTGGAGGCATAGAATAACTCGGAGTTTCTGTGTAGAAACTACATCCTCAACTACCTTGTCGACTCGCTATATGCTGTGTATAGCATGAAAAGAACGACTAAGAAACTGTAGGAGTCCTTGCATAAGAAGTATAAGACGGAGGATGCGAGAGGCAAGAAGTTCATCATGGGCCGATTCCTGGATTACAAAAATGATTGACTCTAAGATGGCGATCAACCAAGTTCAGGAGCTTCAAGTGATTTTGCACGAGATTCACTCGGAAGGTATGGTTCTGAGTGAAACATTTCAGGTGGTAGCTATCATAGAGAATCTATCGCCGAGTTGGAAAGACTTCAAAAACTACCTGAAGCATAAGCGGAAGGAGATGAATGTGGAAGAATTCATTATTCGACTTTGAATTGAGGAAGACAACAAGGGTTCGGAGAGGAACATGTTCTCTTTAGACTACTGTAAAAGTTAATATAGTCGTGCACGATCAAAGTTCGAAACGAAAGAATTCTAAGTCCTCTAAGATGGGACCTAAAGGAGGCGCCAGTAAAAAGTTCATTGGGAAGTGCTTCAATTATGACCGAATCGGTCACAAGTTTTCAGAGTGTAAAGCGAAGAAAAAGATGTAAGGCCAACTCGAAGGGCTGAAGGGCGATTTACGTGTTGTGATCTCGAATCAACCTCATGCGGGATCTAACCCTAGGGACATGGTGGTTGAATCGACACACTGTACATGTGTCGCAACAAGGTGCTCCGTCGCAGCTTTGAAGAAGTCAAAGGGGAGAAGCTGTACATGAGGAACTCAGCAATCTCGGATGTAATGGGCTAAGAAAAAGTGTTACTGAAGATGACCTCGGGCAAGTAGTTCACTCTGAACAATGTATTGTATGTTTCATAGGTTTGGAAGAATCTGATATTCGGATCACTATTAAGCAAGCATGACTTTTGCATTGTTTTAGAGTCGGATAGGATTGTTCTATCAGAATGGAGTGTTTATAGGAAAGGACTATGTAACTGACGGGCTATTTAAACTAAGTGTAATGTCTATTAAGCCCAAAGTTAATAAAGCTGAAAGCTCTTCCACTTATATGCTTGAGTCTTCGTGTTCATGGCATGGTAGACTAGGACATGTTAACTACGATGTGTTGCGTAGATTGATTAACATGCGAAGCATACCTATATTCCACCTTGACCCGAAACACAAGTGTCAAACTTGTGTTGAAGCAAAAATGACAAATCATCTTTTCAACATGTTGAAAGATGCAATGAGCCACTCGGCCTAATCCACATCGATGTATGAAACCTAAAAGGGACACTGACACGTGGTGGGAATAAGTATTTCATCACTTTTATTGATGATAGCATAAGATATTGTTATGTGTATCTTCTCAAAAGTAAGAATGAAGCTATAAAGAAATTTAGTCTCTATAAGAATGAGTTAGAAAACGAACTTAATAAAAAGATTAAGGTGGTTCGAAGTGACCGAAGCGGTGAGTATGGATCACCGTTTGCAGAGTTGTGTGCTGAACATGAGATTGAATACGAAACTACGACTCCTTACATGCCTCAACAAAATGGTATTGCTGAACGAAAGAATTGTACTCTAAAAGAGATGATGAATGCTCTACTATTGAGCTTTGATCTACAGAGTATTTGTGGGGGGAAGCTGTATTAATACTAATTACTTTTTGAATAAGATACTCCAAAAGAAAATATATAAGAGTCCGTATGAGTTATGGAAAGGTAGAAAGTCATCTTACAAATACGCATGAGTATGGAGGTGTCTTGCGAAAGTGTTGGTTTCTGATCCAAAAAGAATTAAAATAGGACCAAAGACTGTTAATTACATATTTATTGGATATGCATATAGCAACAATGCCTATAGGTTCTTTGTGTATGAATCTCAGGTACTAAAGATACACAAGAACTGGATTATTGAATCTAGAAATGTCTCATTCTTCGAGCATGTATTCCCTTATAAGACCCGAGAGGATGCTAGTTTCTTAAAACGGACATATGAGGCCAAAGAGGAAGGAGTTAATGAACCAGTTAAGGGTGAGCTCAGACAAAGTAAGAGAGCAAGAGTGAAGAAATCCTTTGGGACGGATTTTATCACTTTCATGTTGGAAAGTGATCCCTAAAGTTACTCAGAAGCAGTAAATTTGTCTGATGGACCTCAATGGAAGGAGACAATTACATATGAGATTACTTCAATCTTGTAAAATCACACTTGCGGCTAGTGGACCTTCCTCCTGGGAGTAAAGCATTAGGCTGTAAGTGGATTTTCAAAAGAAAAATAAAATCAAATGACACCATATAAAAGTACAAGGCTAGATTGGTAATTAAAGGTTATCGACAACGTGAGGACCTGGACTATTTTGATATAATCAAGAATAATCTCCATTAGGGTGTTATGAGCAATTGTCACTCTTTGGAACCTAGAAGTACATCAAATGAATGTAAATACTGCTTTTTTAAATTGGGATTTAGAAGAGGAAATCTATATGGAATAATTTGAAGGGTTTTCTACTCCAGGGTAGGAAAATAAAGTATGTAGATTGATCAAGTCATTGTATGACTTGGAACAAATACCAAAGCAATGACATGAAAAATTTGATAATATCATGCAAGACGGTAGATTTAAAATCAATGAGAGTGATAAATGTATTTATAATAAAGATACGAGAGATGACTTCATCTTATGTCTTTATATAGATGACATACTTATCATTAGAAACAATGATAAGATAATTAAATCCACTAAAGAAATGTTGAATTCAAGATTCGATATGAAAGATATGGGTCTTGCTGATATAATACTAGGAATTAATATTCTTAAAATATCAAAAGGAGTGGTGTTATGTCAGTCCCATTATATAGACAATATTCTTGAAAAATTCAATAAAGAAAATATTGCGTTGGCATGAACTGCGATAGATACGAGTCAACATTTATTGAAAAATCGAGGAGTGAGTATCTCTCGGGTAGAGTACACCTGGGTAATTGAAAGTCTGATGTATTCAATGAGTTGTACAAGACCAGATTTGGCCTATGCAGTGAGTAAGTTGAGCAGATTCATGAGTAATCCTGGTGTTGAACACTGGAAAGGGATAACTAGAGTACTGAGGTATCTGCGTTATATTCGTAATCATTGATTATACTATATGAGATTTCCATCTGTGATTGAAGGATACAACGATGCTAATTGGATATTTGAAGTGAAAGGCTCGAAGTCTACAAGTGGATATATATTCATTTTAGGAGGTGCAGTCGTATCATGGTAATCTTTTAAGCCAACCATAATAACTAGACCCACAATGGAGTCTGAGTTTGTAGCCCTTTATAAGTGTGATGAAGATGTAGGATCGTAAATACGCTAGAGGGGGAGGGGGGAGGGGGGAGGGGGTGAATAGCGTATTTTTTAAAAAAACTTTTCTTTTAAAAATCTCGTAGCGTAAAACAAAAACAAAACAAAGAACACAAGGACACACTTTATTTTACTTAGTTCACAACCAAATGGTTGCTAGTCCAAGGTCCACGATCCTTGATCGCTTTCAGTGGGCAATCAACTAATTGATCTTTTCCTTGTTGGAGGTAAGAGACAGGAACTTACAAAAGATAAAGGAAGCGGTAAAAGCCTTACCGCTCCTTATAGCAATTAGAAAATGAACAACGATAAGATATACCGACAAGAATAAATTTAAGTGATGAAGCTTGGTCGGAGTTGCGGCGTTGTAGTATGAAGAGTTATCGTCCATGATATTTAAGAGAAATAACACTTCAAGCAAATTCCATGACGTAGGGTTTGTGAACCCTTCTTTTATAGACCTTTGGCTTGACATAGTCTAGATCCAGATCTAGATCCTATTTACTTGGATCTTATCTTGAGGTGACACTTTCTTCTTGTGAATCGAAGAAACTTGCAGTTGTGGTGATCACTTTGCCTCGATCATTCTTACTTTCAGGTCATTGTTGATTTATCTGTCATTCTTATACTTAGGCGTGTGAGTTAGCCTGAGATATACACAATATCATGAGTTAGTGTTATTTCGTAACTTAGAGATACCTAACTTACATGAAATAAACCCTATTTATAGACAAGATTAGGGCTTATTCAAACGAATAAATTAAACCCTATCCTAGGAATAAATCAAAATTCTATCCTAAGAAATAATTATTCCTAATGATATTTAGGGATATGATTATCCTAATCGTATCTCTGATATTCTAACACTCCCCTCAGCGGGAGGCGTATAAATTATATGCACCCGACATTATTCATATATAGTCGGATTCGGGGACCTCTCGGAGACTTAGTAAAGCATGTCTGCTAGTTGATGCATGCGAGTTAACAAAACTAGTAGATATTTCTCGGAATATGACTTTCTCGAAAGTAATGATCGACTTGATATGTTTTGTCCTCTCATGAAAAGCTGGATTGTAGCGATATGCATGGCGGCTGGTTATCAGCGTATATAGGTTGTGTAACATCTCGAACTGAGCTCGAGCGATTGTTTGAGCCATATAAGCTCTTGGTGGCTATGACCGTAGCTCGATACTCTGCCTCATGCTGGATCTACGCCTGACATTACGCTTTTTGCTTTTCCGAGAAAGCAAGGTTACCTCAAAATGAATATCTGAAAACGGTGGATCTCTGTCGATTGGAGATCACCGCGATCTAACGTCGAATATCCTATAACTTCGAGTATGTCCTTTGTTTTGAGCAAAGACCTTTTCTGGGCGCCTTTGATATATCGAGCAATGCGAATCCACGGCATCCCAATGTTCTTTGCGGAGAGTTGAGAACCGACTTACTACACTTACGCAAAATGAGATATCCGACGAATGAAGGTAGCTTAATCTCCCTACTAATCACTGTATCGTTCGGGATCCGCAGAGGCTCCCGATTTGGCGGGAGCTTAACATTAGGATCCATAGGGTCATTGCTCTTTGAGTTTAACATTCTCGCTTCTTACAGAATATCCATCGTGATATTTCCTTTGGGGATATAATGATCCCATTTTCTGACTACTTCTATCCCCAAGAAATATTTGAGTTCGAGATCTTTTATTCGAAATGTTTGAAAAGATGTTTCACTGTGAAATCCCAAGATCGATCACCGCTGATGATAATATCATCAACATAAACCACTAGATAGATAACACGTAGATGAGTGGCGATAAAAGAGAATGGTCACCTCGCTCGAGTCACGCCGAATCTGTTGAATTACAATAATCTGAATCTACCAACCGTACTCTAGGTATCGCTGAGACCGTATAAAGATTTTCATGGCATACAAGACCGGAAGACTCCTCGAGCAACAAAACACGGAGGTTTCTCCACGTAGACTTCTTCGAGCGGTCACCGTAAGAACGCATTCTTGATGTTTAAGCGATAAAGAGGCGGTGTTGAATCGCAACAATTGATGGGCGTGAATAGGCGATCGAAGACATTTTAGCAACAGGGGAAAAAGTATCCCATAATCCAATCCAAAGATCCGAGTATAGCCTTTAGCAACAAAGACGAGCCTTAAGTCTTTCAACTGCTCTCGACCAACCTTCACCGTGATATACCCATCGATACCAACAACCGATTTTCTGGTGGTAGAGGATGAGGTCCTAAGTCCCACAACTCCGTAAGGCACTCATTTCGCTCAAAGATACTGCTTCCATCTGGACGGGAATGCATCTCCTGGTTTCTAAGAGAAAGTATTTAAGAGGAGGAAAGACAAGAATAATAGCAAGAAGAAAGGCGATAACTCAAAGACACATAATGAGGAGAAGGATTACGAGTCAACGATACTGCAAGTGCAAATGGAATATCGATTCAAGATTGACGGAGGAAGGGGCGAAGGATCCGCTCGGACATGATTCCACAAGAGAATCGTGTTAGGCGGCAGATAAAGGTCAAGACGACTGATAAACCCGCAACGAGGAGAAATTGAAGCCGGGGGTGATAAAGAGTCCTCCGGAGGATAAAAAGATCAGAGTATGAATGAGGAAACTCTGACGACTTTCAAGGTCCAAAGAAAGGAACCGAATCAAAGAACGCGACATCAACAGAGATGAAATACTGACGAGAGTAGGAGAATAACACTCAGACTTTTTGAGACCGTGGTATCCAAGAAAAACACATTTACGAGGAGAGAGAGTTTATCAATGCTGTGGTCAAGAGTACGAGCAAAATACGTAGAACCAAAGACCTTAGGTGGTAAAGGATTTAAGGGACCGATTTGGATAAAGTACATGTGAGGTATTCGACCAGAAAATAGAGGAAGGTACGATCGATAAGATAATACGCAGAAGTACACCTTCTCCCAAAACGAAGAAGAGGAATACGAGAGTGATGAAGAAGAGTCCGGCGGTCTCGAGAAGATGTCGATTCTCGCGCTCGCAACTCCATTCTGCTGGGAGTATGAGGACAAAACGCTTCGATGTAATACGCCCGAGACGCTAAGAAGGTTCAAACGGAGTAGATAGATACTCACGCTCCACTTTGCGAAGGATCAAGAGGGATACCAAATCGTGTTTAATTTCATTAAAAAGATCGGAAAATAAAAACAATTCAACGATCCTTCATCGATATAATCAAGTGCAACGAAAAATCATCTATGAAGGTAACAAAAATATCGTGATCCGAATGTAGAAGAAACACGACTTGGACCCCAAATATCGAATGAACCAAAGCAAAAGGAGACGCCGACTTATAATGCGAGGAGAAAATGAACTACGAATACGCTGGCTTAATCGATACGACTACAAGATAAAGACTTTAAGTGAGAAAGACTAGGATGTAATTGTTTTAACTTATCAAGATTAGGATGTCCCAACCGAGCATGAATAACAAGTGGAGACGCCACACGAACCAACAAAAGAGGCTCGTGAAATCGATATAAAGCATGAGACTCATATCCGAGCTAATCATCCTCCTGCATCTCGGTCCTCAGAATGACCACGTAAGATTTAGTAAACGAGACGACGCAATCAAGAGACCGAGTGTCGACTTATTGATAACAAATTAAAGGGGCTCCGGAACATAAAGAACATTATGAATGGAAAGAGATGAGAAGGATGAACAATACCAATACTGAGATCGACTGAGAACCATTTGCCTACGGTGACAAATGGTAAATAACCGGAAGTAGATAGTGAAGAAAAAAGAGATCTATTACCAGTGATATGATCGGTGACCCCAGAATCAAGTACCCAAGGATCCCAGAGCGAGATATACCAATACAGAAAATACCAACTTGTGTAACAGCAGCAAGGGAATTAGAACTGGCCATCTGAGCTTCTGAAGCGGCAGAGAATATCTCGAAGAACTCACTGAGAACTTCGTGGACGGGCAGAATCGCGGATCGCACAACTCGCAGATCGCAAGGCCATGCCACGCCTAGGACGATGGCGCCGACGGCGACGGGATGACGACGACGGACGGCGCGAGGCGAGTGAGGAAGTCGGGTCGGGACTCGAAGACGAGCGCACCGGCCGACGCGACGCAGAAAGGCTCGCCACCGGAGAGTGCGAGGATGTCCCGAGCTCGAGCGTGGGAGAGCGCCCGAACGCTCCTTCCAGTCGGCCGACAGACCAGAGCGAGGCGCCGGTGGTGGAGGCGCCGCTTTCCGAGGAGGCTCCACGCAAACCGAGGTCATCGCCACGAGAGGTCACGACGGAGAGGTCCCAAAATCGGGTGGAGTAGTGGCCGCGGCCGTCGAATCAGAGCGGGCCGCCAAGTCGCCGAAGGAGTCAAGGACGCGAGGAGCACGAGGAAGCCTCGAGGCGGCCTCCGAGAAGGAGGAAGACGGCGCGCGAACGCCACGGAGAGGTTGCCCGAGGCGGCCGTAGACCAGCCGAGCGCGCGAGAGGTGCGGAGGTCGCCGCAGTCGCAGACGCGGCTGAGTCGAGGGCGCCGCGGTGGAAGAGGTGGACGCCGATTCGGCGAAGGAATGTGCGTCTCGGGAAAGGAACGCGCAGAGCGCCGCGTCAGAAAGGAACGCCAGGAGCGCCGCTGCTCGTGAAAGGAACGCAAGTAACGGGCGGAAAAAAAAAACGCCAAAGTTGAGAATCGAAAACCTATGGCTCTGATACCATGTTATTTCGTAACTTAGAGATACCTAACTTACATGAAATAAACCCTATTTATAGACAAGATTAGGGCTTATTCAAACGAATAAATCAAACCCTATCCTAGGAATAAATCAAAATTCTATCCTAAGAAATAATTATTCCTAATGATATTTAGGGATAACAATTATCCCTAATCATATCTACAATATTCTAACAGTTAGTATAAGATATACCTGCATCACATGGTTACCACAAGATATATAATAATAGTGATCGTGACAGTCTTTGACTGTCTGATCTCGACTTTGACATTCCTCAGGAACCCTTAGTCGGATCGATGCCTAAGGTTGTCCCCATACCGAGGACGCGACCTTACCACCGCTCCTCTCATGGAGCTTACCTTTGCCAAACCCCTGGTTCTTTTGACCTGTTGGACTTCTCTGCTTAGCTTCTAATCCTATCAACTAAGTCCTGCAAGTTTGACACAGAATATAAGACCATAATATGATTTAATTTTGAATTTTTGTTATTATCAAAACTCAGGTTCGATTGTCTAGTGCCCCTGCACCAACAATCTCCCTCATTTTGATTTATGACAATATTGTTCAAAGTTAAGGAAATAAAAGTATAAAAAAATAAAAGCATAAAAGCATCAACAGATTGTTTTTCAAAACTCCCCTTTAATATTTTTCTTAACTTTACTCTCTCCCCTTTTGACATATATAAAAAAGAATGAAATTTAAAGTTGCACTGACAATGTTTAACCTAGGTTAGGATTTTACTCTCCAACCTTTAACATTTTTATAAAACATCAAAACTTAAGGTTCATTTAGATCTATCAAATTTTTAAAACATTTTTTTAAAGAAATTAAAGGCATGTTTAAAATTTAAAAGACTCAAGTCTAATAGGTCTAATATGCCTAACTAGAGATAGCTAGAGATATTAAGTTTGTCTGACTTGAGTCTTCTTTCCCCCTTTGACATACATTAAAAAAAGTGTGATTTTAGGTTCTCAAGGTCCTGCACCAACAATGATTTTATCTTTTAAAAAGATTATATACTTAACATATAGTAAAGTTTTCAAAATACTTTTAATAGTTATAATATGAATACAACAACAACAACTAAGTCTTATCCCACTAGGTGGGGTTGGCTATATGAATCTTTCTATGTCATTTGACTCTATCCCCTACTATATTATCATCTATATTTAAATAAATTTTATCTTGTTTTATTGTTGCTAACCAAGTCTTTTTTAGTCTTTCTCTTCCTCGTTTGATGTGTATATTTGTCATCGTTTCACATCGTCTAACTGGAGCATTTATTGGTTGTTTAAGTACATGTCCGTACCACTTTAAATGTGTCTCTCGGAGCTTTCCTTCAATAGATGCAACACTGATTTTTTCTTTAATATTTTTATTTCTTATTCTGTCCATCCTCGTATGTCCGCACATCCACCTTAACATCCTCATCTCTATAACTCTCATCTTTTGCTTATGTGCTCGAGTCGTAGCTCAACATTCAATGTCATATAACATAGCAGGTCTAATCGCCGTTTTGTAGAACTTCCCTTTAAGTTTTAGAGGCACTTTACGATTACATAAAACACCCCACGCTTTCCTCCTATGATGAGTTAACCTTGTTGTGGTCGGTCCCAAGTCCGGATAATGGAGGAGGGTTGTGTTAGGTTGCCATCCAACGTTAAACTAAGGCAAATGTTCAATGAATGAATCAATCAAACTATAATATAAATGAATAATTTAAATAATTTAAGAATTTAATAAGAATATTTTCAATGAATGGTTAAAGAAAAAAATAGAATGATTTAAAAATATATACCAATTTTTCAAATCATAATTTTTTTTAAAATATATTTTTAAAACTTTATAAGTACTGATTTTTCAATTTGAACCTCTCCCTTAACCTAACATCCTTGTTAACCACAAGGAAAGCTTACCTAAATGTCTAGAGGGTCTCGGTCAATTAAAACCTCCCCTTAACCTGACATACTCTTAGGATATTCTTGTTAACTATAAGGAAGATTTTCCTAAATGTCTAGAGGGTCTCGGTATCTGAAATTGCCCTAAGGATCTAGTCAATCAATCAGCCTTTTAAGAAAAATAAGTTTTCAAAAATTAAGTATAACCACAATAAACATGACAATAAAAAAAAAGTTTTGAGAAAATATATATTTATAGATTTTGAAATCATTAAAAAAATCAATTTGATTGTCCTTAACATCTCACTCATTCTATATGTCTAAATACAAACAGTACATGTTAACCTTATGAGTTTAGTGAGATGAGGGTTCATTATTTTTTTTTAATTATAGTGAAACTTGTGTTAGATTCAAGTTTAACTTGGGCGAGTCGAGTAAATTTTTCAAAATCAACTTCCAAGTAGTGGCGAGTCATATGATCTTCTTGGATATTAGGTGGACCATATCCTTAGACAAAGTTGATCAAGAAATTAAGTACTAGACTTGTTTTAGACTAAACTTTGGTCGAACTAGTTAAAGACTAAGTAAGTTAGCTTCGGTTAGTTCTACTCAATTTAGTGTACTAGGTAGGACGCATCCAGCCTAGACATACACTTCGAAGAGATTCCCTAACTTACTATCAGTTCACTTTGTCTTAGTACTAAATTGTTCAAGTTTAAATTAACCTTTAATCTTATCTAACAATTCTATTAATTTAAAGCTAGTATGTATGACATGACATAATTAAGCATGATAATTAATTAAACATGATACGAATGTATGAATGAGGATGCCATATTCAATTCAACAAATTTAAATTATTAGGTTGTTTGGGTAGATTTTTATTTGTTCCATAGTTATAGGATACTCTATGATAATTAAGTTTACAAATTTTAAGATATTGATTTTTGATTAACTTAGAGTTGTAATCCAAGTCTATATATTTCTTAGTTGAATTTTTAAAAGTTGAAGGTTTAATTACTAAATTATTGATTTGTGTATAATCAAATGGTATTTTATTATAATTAATTTTATTAGTTTGATTATCTAATTTTGAATTTTTTATTAAGTTAGATTTTGAAAATTTCAAATTAGACTCTTTCAAAGTGGGATAAGAATTTTTAAAAATAGGATTTAAATTTTTTCAAATTAGATTTAAAATTTTAAAATTGGAATTTAAATTAGATTTAGAATTTTTTAAATTTGAGTTCGGATTTTATAAATTTGAATTTTTCAAAACAAAATTTTTTAATTTAGAATTATCTTGATTAATCAGATTTAGGGTTTGATAATTCTGCCCTAGGTTTTGATATTCTGATCTAGACTTTGATTATTCTAATCAAGTCCTAGGTTGGTTTTAGTCTTGATTTGATTTAAATCTATGTTGATTAGACTAAAAATTTGATCAAGTTCTCGATTAATCTTATCAAATGTCAGATTAATTTGATCATTTTCTTCACTAATATTTTTAAACTAATTAAATTTGGATTATTTAATTTTTTTCTAGTTGAATTATTAATTGTGTTAATTAATTGACCCTTATTGTTTGAACAAAAATCAACTATTTTGTTATATTTATTATGACTAGTATTACTACATTTAATACACAATTTATCTAAATCATTATGCATTTTAAAACTTAAATTATTAAAATCTTTACTAATTTTGGCCGCATCCCCTAATTTTGTGGACTTTTTCTTTTTCTCCGGACACCGATTTTTGTAATGGCTGAACCTTCGCAAGGGCGACATGATGTCTTCGTTTGTTCCTCAACTCGCATCGTGCCACCTTCGCTACCGGGTCAGGCCGTCCGAGTCTTACGAGTAGGATACTTATTTTTGTAGTGTCCTTTCTCCCTGCACTTGAAACAAATAATATGAAATTTAAATCTTAAATCGACATTGTTATCTTTCTCCCCCTCGATTCTAGGCCTTGTGCAATGCTCCACCATGGTTAATTTGGTTGAGGATCTTCCAATACTTACACGAACATAAAAAAAATATCCCGATACTTGGTCTTGGATTAGTAGTGTGGGAGTAAAAAAAAAAAAAATACAAAAAAAAAGCAAAATGAAGGGAAAGAAGAGAAATTTTTTTTGCTCAAAGTCGATGGTTGCACCAAAATTGAGCGCTCCCGCTCTGATACCAATTGTAGGATCGTTAAGACGCTAGAGGGGGAGGGGGGTGAATAGCATATTTAAAAAAAAACTTCTTTTCTTTTAAAAATCTTCGCAGCGAAAAACGAAAACAAAACAAAGAACACAAGGACACACTTTATTTTACTTGGTGCACAACCAAATGGTTGTCAGTCCAAGGCCTACTATCCTTGATCGCTTTCGATGGGCAATTAACTAATTGATCTCTTTCTCATTGGAGGTAAGAGACACGAACTTACAAAAGATAAAGGAAGCGGTAAAAACCTTACCGCTCCTTATAGGAATTAGAAAAAGAACAACAATAAGATATACCGACAAGAATAGATTTAAGTGATGAAGCTTGGTCGGAGTTGTGACGTTGTAGTATGAAGAGTTGTCGTCCACGAGATTTAAGAGCAATAGCACTTCAAGCAAATTCCATGGCGTAGGATTTGTGAACCCTTCTTTTATAGACCTTTGGCTTGACATAGTCTAGATCTAGATCCTATTTACTTGGATCTTATCTTGAGGTGACATTTTCTTCTTGACCAATCCAAAGAAACTTGGCATTGTGGCTAATCCGCCTGCCTCAGTTGACTACTACTTTCGCCAGTCGACTGGACCAGTCGACTGTTGGTCCATCCCAGTTGACTGCTAGAGCATCACAAGATTAGCATAAGATATACCTGCATCATAAGGTTAGCATAAGATACACTTGCATCATAAGGTTAGCACAAGATATATAATAATAGTGATCGTGACAGACCATCCGATCTCGATTTCGGCATTCCTTCGGAACCCTTAGTCGAATCGACGCCTAAGGCTGTCCCCATACTGAGGACGCGACCTTACCATCGCTCCTCTCATGGAGCTTACCTTGCCAAACCCCTGGTCCTCTGACCTATTGGACTTCTCTGCTTAGCTTCTGATCCTGCCAACTTACTAAGTCCTGCAAGCTTGACACAGAATATAAGACCATAATATGACTTAATTTTGAACTTTTGCCATTATCAAAATTTAGATTCGATTGTTTAGTGCCCCTGCACCAACAGAAGAGGTTGAATGGTTATTACTATTCTTAGAAGATGTTATGAGATGGTCGAAATCTATGGCGGCAATCTGTATACATTGTGACAGTCATTCAACGATTGGTCGAGCACAGAACCTTCTGTATAATGGTAAGTCTAGACATATGCGTCGTAAATATAACACCATTAAATAACTACTCTCAATGGAAATGATCACGATTGACTATGTAAGGTCAAAAAATAATTTAGCGGATCCACTAACCAAAGGGTTAAATCGAGAGTTAGTTGCAAGCTCATCATTGAGGATGAGTTTAATGTAGATAAAAAATATTGGTGCAAAGGAAATTCAACCTATGCAGACTGGAGATCCTAAGAACCAAGTTCAAAGGGACAATCTAACTGCATTAACTAAGAAAGATCATTGTGGGTGCATGACCCAATGAAACAGTGAAAGGATGAAGGTTAAGCACACGATTTTTAATGGTTTGAAAGAGTAGTA
Organism: Wurfbainia villosa; assembly: GCA_025175895.1. Lineage (NCBI taxonomy): Eukaryota > Viridiplantae > Streptophyta > Magnoliopsida > Zingiberales > Zingiberaceae > Wurfbainia > Wurfbainia villosa. The sequence continues at coordinate 52,860,936 of CM046004.1, forward strand.
TGAAATACTCTGAGGAGATCACCTATGTGAGAAAGGAGTGAGGCCATTTCGAAGAGAATTGAAAGCACAATTCTTAAATTTTCTCACAAAATCAGGCATGTTCATAGCCTAGAACCAACACAAATATGAGAGTTGAACTACATCAAGGTAAGTCCAGTGTGAAATGTGACAATGTCTACATAAATGATCGAACAGTTCAAAGACATCATGTCTACTAGTCAACCAGTATATAAATATATTTTCACAAAAGAAGGTTCAAAGGGTCAAATCTACCTGTCCTATGTTGGACTTAACTACCGAAAGTTATCATATATTAATTTCCATTCATGTGGGGGATTGTTGAAAATTTGAATGGAAAGATGAAGGAAGGATGGGAAAGATGTTCTGCCATCCTTCTCATTTTCGTCGAATGGTAAGATGATGGAAGGATGGGGAAGACGTTCAACCATTCTTTTCATCTAAATGTTGATTAATGGAAGAGTAGATGAAGTGGCAGAAATTATTGTTGACGCTTCAAGGCTGATGTTTCGAATAGAGACAAGCAATAAAGACTTTCTCTACCAACGAAGTGGCAGAAATTATTGTTGATGCGTTAAGGCTGATGCTTTGAATAGAGACAGGCAATAAAGACTTTATCTACCATTAATCAAGGGTTTCACCTCTAGATAAAGAGAAAGACTACAACAGAGGATTGTGAGTTCCTCACTCTGTGTTCTCCACAGTGATAGCTCTTAGGTGTGCATTCAGTTTGTCATGAACAATCCATACTTGGTTGTGTCCGCGGGTTGCTGTTGTATCCACGAAAATAGATATCCTACGAAACCTCGCAATCACTATACCGAAGGAGGACAAATCTATTTTAAGAAAACTGTGTGTACACAGGCTTCAATGTGCTTCTCATTCAGGCAATCTCCGCTTCTCACTCGGCTCCCGAGCACTTACAGTGCTTTCCTGAGCAGCTCGGCATCGGGGCTCTTTGCTTCCCACTCGGATGCTATGCTTCTCAGTCGGGCACTCAGGCGGTCCACTCTGCTCGGCTACTTCTCGAGCACCGTCAACTTTGCTTCTCACTGGCTCCCGAACAACAACAGTATTTCCCGAGCATCAACAGTGCTTGGCTGCTTCGCTTCTCACTCGGACGCTCCTTTTGTCGCTCGACAACTACGTTCTCATCGGCTCCCGAGCAGCAACAGTATTTCCCGAGCACCAACAATGCTCGGTTGCTCCACTTCTCACTCGGACGCTCCTCTTCTCGCTCGACAACTCTGCTTCTCACTTGGCTCTTGAGTACCTTTCGGACACTAGTAGTGCTTGTTGCTACTCCGCTTCTCAACTGGCTCCCGAGCACCTTCCTGAGCACCAACGGTGCTTGACCTCGACGTCCTTTTTCTCATTCGGCTCGACAGTCTTCAAAAGCCCGACTCAGCTAAGCACTCTGCAGTTGCCGTCTGAACATATAAGTCCGAAATCGTTTTGAATTCGCATTCTCCTTTGTATTTCCCGCATATACAACTTGTAACAGTTTTTGCATGTTTTTCTTAATTATCCAACACTTTTATTAATCAAGAGCAGCTCATTCTGGAAATGTTTGTGAATAGCTTCTTTCACTCCAATACGCAAAGGATGTTAATCTTTCATTAGAAATACCAGGCATCTATTTGTGTCCTCCAGCTTCTCTGCTACAATCTCAAATATCTAAAATTATTAAATAAACTTGAGTTTACTTTACATTAATCCTAACTTGTCTCAATGTCCCTCTTAGTACTGCTAAAACTGAACCTATTAAATCTTGCTTATACTATGGGGTCTCTAGTTTCTAGGTAAAGAAAGAAAAAATTAGTCATAAATCTAAAACATTTTTAAATTACTAATTTTTTTTCACATTGGTGTCCGTGCAGGCTATTGTCAGTGAGTCTCCAGAGTAGTAGTTCTGTCACCTGGGTTGAAGCTTTGCTAAACGATCAGATTCTTTTACGGATACTGTGGATTATTGGGAATACACTCAACTTGACTCTTCTAGAAAAGGTCTAGTATGCCAATGTATAGGTCACCAACAGAATGCCACTAGATTTGGCTAATCTTTGGCTTGAAATTTTAAGTTCTTACACCCTTTCATATGAATTAATAGTGCCTCCAGTTACTATAATATGCGATTAGTGTGGATGATTGTTGTATTTTTTGAGAATGCTAAAAATTCTTTTTTCATCAAATCTGGGAATATTAGATGGTCAATTAACCCAGATAAAGGTGTTTTTTTTTTAAACTCTCCGAGTCGAAATGAAATGGGAAAATTGTTTAGTTGGGTATATGGCTTTTGCTTAACATTACAAATCAAGGCAAGCCGTTAGAATTGATACAAAAATACTTTGCAATTGTTTTTACAAGATCAAAGTAATCTCTGGAAGACATCTTGTTTCTAGGTTTGGTGATACCCCATGTGTAGACAGGGCATTTATCTTGATATAAGAGTTCTCTTTCATTTGTATCATGATCTCAGCAATTAATAGGGATGCATATATGTACTGTAGTCCACTCCTTACTCTGCCAGCAAGTCTATGTTGTTGTTTGTTGTGCTTATTCTGTTTCTCTTTGCCATAAATTAGCCAAACTAGTACTTCATTAAACTTTTCTGGTGATATATTTCCTGTTGTCGCTTGCCCTTTTGGTGCCCTGATTCACTGATGACAGAGCATTGAGTTTTTGCTGACCATAATTCAACATGAAGAAGCGGGGGCTGTTCTTCTTCAGCCTTTGGTGAAGTTTGGTTTACCAAATCTTGTTTTGAGTCTATTAGAATCTGAGTTCAAGCAGTTAAAGGAGAACAAACTGGAAAGGTACGTTGAACTGCCTTTTATGTTTGGCAATTGCTTTGTTTTCAAATCCTTCAAAGAAATTGTGCATCACTTGCTTTTGTCTGTTGCAACTTCTGAAGCCACGTTATTCTGTTAATACAAATGTGAAAATGCATATTTTGCTGTAACCATCTCAGGTTGGCTGTTTTTGATCTAGTTCTTCAAGTAGTTGAAGCACTTTCAACAGCAGATAATTGTTTCGATCTGATAACTTCCAACAATCACATTTTCCACCTTGTTTGTGAAGTGGTTAAGCTGTCTCATAAGATTGAGGTGTGCATGATGCTTGAAGACATTATTCTGTTGTATCGTTTAGTTCAGTTGCTATTGCTCATTGTGCAGTTCTTGGCTATATCTTCTTTCTCTGTATAGCTTACTTTACATGTCCACTGTAGCTTGTGATGGGTGTTATTAAAAATGAAAATTACTTGACACTTAGACTAAATACAGGTTGATAGCTTATGTGCGTCTGCTGTTGTCATACTTGCAAATATCTTGGTCGATCAGCATAATTTGGTCCTATCCATCTCAAATGGTATGCTGCTCTTCGGTGATATTGTTTGAGAAGCATTATTATTATATCAGATTAACTTATGCTGTATGTTTCCTGCCAGACTTTCAATTTCTTCAGGGTCTGCTTGATGTTTTACCCCTTGTTTCTAATGATTCTACTGCTCGAAGTGCATTATGGTCTATCCTGGAAAGGGTGTTGTGTCAAGCTGAGGAAAATGATGATGGTTCACTGGACCTGCATCGGTTAACATTGCTTCTATTGGACAAACACTTTCTCATCGAGAATGACATTGATAGTCATGCCAGCGATGATTTTGGGGGTGATGAAGGAAAAGAATTTGTCATCGCTAGCGTATCCTTTCTAGCAAAATAACACCAAAGGGAAAAGAGACTGAATAGTATTCTATCTTAGTAAGAATATTTGGAATAACAAGCTTTCTTTTCATCGTTGATTTTTCTAGTTTATGCTGCTTGTCATTTTGCTGGATCCATAATTTCATGTTTGTACAATGTTGTCCTTAACCTTCTCTCAGGTAAAGAGAATTGCCAGTATTATAGAGAAATGGAAAGAGAAAGATCCATCTGTGAGTGAGTATTACGACGGTAAAGCCCAGAAGTTGCTCGACTACTGTCGTAAGTAGTGTTTATAGGCTCGCATTGCATTCCAGGGTAGGTCTAACCCATTATGAGGTCACTATGTTTCTTGTAGGACATCGACATGTGTTATTCTATTACTGAATGTTATATGTTATGTAAACCAACTCTTGTTTTTTTACCTTTTTTTAAAAATGTTTTTATTTTCTGTCAAGACACTGAATTCTAAATTAGTAGGTCGAGACTTGGACATATTGTATAAGGGCAAACAATATGATAGATCTCCTGTCATTTTTGTCAAGGTTTGCATCGCTGAAGCTGTTTAAGTATCAAGAACTTCGTTGCTTTTGTATTTACCACGCAGTTAATTTTATCAAATAAGTCTACCATTACAAATGGGTAAAATTCGATCTTTTTTGCACAAGAAAAGAGTTGCGCATTAATACAGTTACAAAAACTGCAGTAGAAAAAGATGCGTTTTAAAATGAAGAAAAACAATGCTTTTTTGGGGATAAATAATAAAACTGGAGAAGGCTTTGTTTTTAAAGTGTTCTATCGTTTAATCCTGTTAAAAAGTTGATTTTTCTTTTTTTTTTTCTAGAAACCGAGATTAAAAATTTTCTAAAAAAATGCTTTTTATTGAAAAATATCACTGAACTCGAGAATACTTCAATTCATCGGAAACTGATTCATCTGGTAAGAGTATCACCAGTTGGAGCTCCTTTGAGCTCCCACCAGTGACATGGCATCGGGAGGGACCGCTCCCTCCCATTGTGAGGGAGCGGTCTAGCTCCCAAGCGGGGTTGGGAGCCGCTCCTTCTTATTTTTATTTTTATTTTTTTTTATTTTTAGTGGAAAGAAAAATCTGATTAATGGAAAAAAAAAATAAAGATGTGAATGTATTCGTTGAACAACGATTAATTTTTTAGCCGTTGTTCAACGATTATTTTTTAATTTTTTAAAAATAAATTTTTTCTATAAATACATCTTCATTCACTCAAGAGTTTTACAATTCTCCTACAAATTTCTTCTTCTTCATTCCTGTGATCTTGTTATTTTCTCCTTCTTTCTTCAGATGGATGCAAATTTCAATTCTTCTTTTACAAATCTTTTGAATTTTTCAAATATGGAAGAAACTTCTTCTCAAAATACTCGTATTCCTTCAAATATTCAATATTCTTAATTTTCATCCCACACTCAATATCCTCCAAATGTTCCACAATATCCTCCAAATTTCTAAAAATTTTCAATGAATCCGAGTAACATGCCCCATCTCCATTTTATATGTATCCACCTCAAGATTGGTCGGCAATGGGTAGTCAATTTGGGATGTCAACTCTACCGCATATATTTCCTCCTCTTCAACCACCGACGATACCTTCGAATGAATCAAGAAGGGCTATTGTTAATACAATTGTCAGCGATAAAGAGCCTATAACGCCATCATCAGTTCTAGCAACTCAGTGACCATCACATTCATCACAGATAGAGCCTGAATACAAGCCGGAGATAGATGATTCAAATCGAGCAATTTGGTCTCCTGACGAAGACGTGGTCCTTGCGAAGTCATGGGCCACTATCATCACTGACGCAGTCATCGGTAATGACCAGAAGGATCAAGCTTTTTGGAAACGTATCGCTGATTATTACAATAATCATCGATCCACTGGAACTGTGTCAAGAATTTGGAAGCGATTAAAATCACATTACTACAAGTTCGCGCCAATGGTAAATAAATTTTCTGCATATTATAATATTTTTTATTCTCATCGTCAAAGCGGTTGGAGTGATGAAAATGTGTTAGAAAACACACTTCAAATGTGGAAAGCCAACAACAATAACAAGGACTTCAAATATATGCATGTATGGAGGGTTCTCAAAGAGTATGAAAAATATACTCCACAATCAGTTAGTCATCACTCCAGCAAGAAGCCAAGAACATCCGAATCAGGAGGGTACATTTCTAGCTCAAATCCAGATTTGAATATTGATGTGGACGACTATGAAGCATGCATTCGTCCAATAGGACAAAAAGGCGGCGAAGAGGAAGGGCAAATCCAAAGTCGAGAAAGTGATAAAACAGAGCAAAACGACGATACAGATTGACAAGAAATCAAAGATTATCAAATGTAAAAAATGACTTTCTGAGAAACTGAGATCCTTCCTAAGGATTATGAAATTCTTATGAAGGATACTAATAAGATAACTCCGAAACAGCTTCGTATACACGAGAAAATAACTGAAAAAATTAAACAGAGGCATAATCTCATGTAATTTATATATTGTTGTAATTTTTTATTTTATGTATCGCAATATTTATGTAATTTACTTTTGAATTATTATGCATTATTTATGTAATTTTTTTTTACATTTTTAATGGTTAGTAATTTTATGAAATTAATAAATAGGTATAAAAATAATCATTATAAAATAGTATTTATAATGAATATATATAATGTAAAATATAGATAAATAATGAGATCCATAAAAGAGTTGTTGAAAGATTTTTTTATAATAAAGAGATAAATGAGATTTTTTTTTGATGTGACATTGACGTGGCACGATGAAATCCACAAAGGAGCTAGGGAAGAACTACGAGATGCTCTAAGGGATCGACTGCAGGGAATTATTTTAGACCGTACGATCTATGACACGTGGTGGGATCATTTATGGTTGATCAATTCCTCCGGCACAACCCAAACGTATGTTACCCTCAATTAAAGTGGAAGGGTAATAAAACGAAGCAGCAGCCCGCCGCTGTGGTCATTTGCTCTCTCTTCGTCCCAGGGTCATGCCTCTCAAAGGGAAGGGAAAGCAGGTCACCGGAAAAGCTCCGGCCACGGCGGCTGTAGGTTCTTCTTCGGGAAAGAGGAAAATGACCGCTTCCAAGAACTCAGACGGCGGAATCAGCAAGAGGAAACGGAAGCGCTCGGGGGTCCTCCAGTTCTTTGACGAAGTGGCTGCCGAAACCGACTCAGACTTTGAGAACGATGGGGATCTTGAGATGGAAGAAGAAGATGAGGGCGAAGGTATAATATCGCAACCCTTTTCTTGTACATTTCTCTTCTAGGGTTCGGTTCGTGTTTTCCTGATCTAATTTGCGATCGATTTAGCTGGAGGAGTTGTTGAGCTTTTGCTCTGATGGTTAAATTTGATTTGGTTATACGTGTTCTCTGGGGTTTTGGAGTTATGGTAGTTTTGTCTTGTGGTTCTGGAAATCAAATGATAGGTTTTGCGTTGGTCGTAAAGCGGTGTAAAATCATCATCAAATGACACTAAAAGCTTTTCCAACTGCCTGCTTATGGTCTCTTGAGTTAAGTATATTTGTAAGATGGCCGAACCTGTTTTCCTGAGCTGCTTCGTTTTGTATCTTTATTTTTGTGCAATTTCGCAAAATCCTTATCCAAGTTCAACTGACATTACACATATTGTCGCTATTATGTTTTGATATTTGTTTCTCAATGCTGTGTTTGATGGTGTCTTAGTTGAGTTAGTTGTGTATTTCTTGCATGGACATTATATTGTTGTTTGCTACAAGGCTGTTTGTTCAGTTTAACAAGCTAATCTCCGTTGAAATTCTATTGTGGTGTTCTTGAATCCACTATTAGCTGTACGAAGGTTGTCTGGCTAAGGAGTTAGTGACCGATTTGCACTGCTCCATTCCCAAAACGATGGAAGCATGCCCTTTTTTTTGAAGAGTATGTGTTTAAGGTTTCAGACAGAGGTCAAGCTCAACGTTTGTTGCACTGCTATGGCATACTAAGAAAATGAATAAAAATAAACCTTGATATCCAGTGAGACTGTACCAAGCTGTATACTGCTTCTACCAGCTGTTTGACCAACTGTGCTAATCATCATTTCTGTGGGCAATTCTTAACTAACAATGTAAAATTAGTGTCTTTCTTTTGGTCATCTCTCAAGACCATGAATGCTGGCTGTGTTGAGTGGCATAGGATGGGTTTAAGTGCTATGAAGAACATAATCACATTTGACCATTCACTTTTTTTTTTGGCTTCATGAGAATATCTGATTGCCTCTTGGTATCCTATCTTAGTATTGCAGATTAAATCCAAGTTCTTTTTCTAGCTGCCTGTAAATTGTCCTAGTCTGTTATTATTGAACATGTGTTGACTGGATTTAGTGAAATCTCTCTATTTGCTATTTATCGGTACCTTCTGTTTACTGAACACAAACAAAATTGAATGTGAGATTTTTTTTTATTTAAAGTTTTGGTATTGACCTTGAGAAGTCTGTACATCACATTCTATGCAATATTATTTCCCTTTTGGGGCAGTAGAAACACTGTTAAACCCTTCAAATCATGCAATTTCATTGATTTGAAACTCTGTAAATTGACACAAAGCCCTCTGGATTTAACTTGTGCACTAATATACCAGACAACTGGCGACGATATGAAAATTTTTAGGTGGGTGAAATATTATAAATAGACTGAAGAAAAAAAAAATAGAGGAATTTATGTTGTTTGATGACTTTTGCATATACTAATTGTTGAGAGAGGAGGATACAGAGAATAATGATTAGACACAAGTTAGATGCAATGGATGTTACAGTAGAATCAATCTTTTTTTTATGGCTAAATTTTCATCTTTAATCTTGTAGTTTATGTAATTGTGCAAGTTGGTCATTTTTCTGGTTGACCAGAATTTTTTTAGGATTCTCTAATATTCATATACTTTTAGGATATCCATTTTTAATATTTCTTTAGCAGTGATTAATTTCTTTCTTTTTGTCATGTACATACCTTTAAATTGTTACTTATAGTCATGGTTTGAAATTTTATGTTGTTTTGGGCGACACAATGAAACATACCATTTGGGTAAGTTACTAGAACTAGATAATGATTGGCACTAACAATCTCTTTCGTGCTATTGGTGTTGATGAGCATCTTGCTGTACCCATAGTTGTTAAAGGTGAGTGCCTCTTGCCTCAAGGCGAGAGGAGCCACCAGGCGCTGCTGCTGCTGCTGCGCCTGGAGTCATCCTAGGCGCAGTGGGGCAATCAGGCAAGCCTAGGCGTGCGCCTGTGCTCGCCTCGGCAGGTCACTCAGGCGCGCCGGAGTGTTTTTTTAATTATTTGTTTAATAATCAATAAAAAAAAGTCCAGGTCCAAGCCTTAGCCCTCTAATCCAATGTAAAATAATCCAACGTAAAAGAAGAGCAGACGTAGCGCAGAAAAGTATACGAAGAAGACAGCAAGCGAAGGAAAAGGCTCGAAAAGGCTCCAAGTAAGAAAGTGATGAAGACCAAGAAGAATGCAAGTCCGAAAGTTTTGGTGACTTTGATGATTCGATGGAAGAAGATGAACTTGATTTGGATGATTGAAGAATTTTAATCATGTTATTAATTACTGTGGATTTATTAATTATTTTTTGTTTTATGTGACATTGTGACTTAATTATTTCAGTTTTTAATATATTTATTCTAAGATAAAATATTTTTTAAACACATTTAAAAATGTGCGCCTTGCTTTAGTAAGGCGCATGCCTCGCCTTGCGCTTGCGCCTCAGGCTCTAGGGCCTTTGTGTGCCTCGGTGCGCTTTGCGCTCTTGACAACTATGGCCGGGCCTACACCCAGTATGTTTCAATATATTTAAGTAATATTTCTTTTTTTTCTTATTTTTTAAAAAATAATTTGATTAATTATTTAATGTCTAAGTTTATTTTTAAAAGTAAACAAATTGAGTGAAATAAGAATATAGGGGAAATATTTGTCTAAATTTATTTTGACATAGATAAAAGTAAAATTAAGTAAAAATCATTTTCAATTTTACTATTTAACTTATATAATTTTACTATCTAACTGATGTGGTTCTGTATAGTGAAAGGCTGAGTGTAAGAGAATTAAGTGACTAAATAATTTATCTCAACATGCTTTAGTGCATGTCAAAGTGTGTCGAGTATTGGTGTGGATCTTCCTTTCTTTCTTACCAAAATATCAGAATTGTACCTAGTACAATAAAATTTTAAATTGGCTATAGCTAATATTTATACTTTAGTTTTTGGAAGTAAATAAAGTGATAGCATATGAAAGAGGTAAGGTTCATCTAATTTCATCTTGGTATTTTTTGATGCTGTACAATTGTTGACGCAACACAATGCTGAATTGGACTATTCCTAGTCCAAAACTCCAATATGGAGCAATGCTTTAAACCTTGCTCCTATCAAATGCATGACACTGACACTTATGGATCTAAAATTTTAGTTTAAATATCTTTTTTTAAATGCTGTAGACTTATTCAGAGATAAACAAGTCAAGTGAATGTGAATGAGGATCATAGATGTAAAATATATTTAAATTCATCAAGGCACACTCATGAGTGTCTATACATGGAAACTGCATCATTCTTGTTGGATACCAAAATTTAGGAATGACATCAGATTTTAAACCGTGCATATAATATATAAATTTTGTAAATTCTAGTATTCATTATTGGTTATAAATATGTGTTGGTAATGCTGGATATGAGGTTAGTCAAAGGAATCACTGTGCTTTTTAGAAGAATTTGCTGTATCTTTTATTTCCTCGGCTTGTAATCCATTTCACAGATAATTACAAGTTGGAGAATGAAAAACCTGGACTTGGAAAGTCTCATCACCTTCCATTTTTAGTAAAAGAGGAGGAATTGAGTGGTGATGAACTTGAAGAGCTAATCAAAGAACGGTATGGACCTGGTTCGGAGGATGTCATACACAATGATAATCCTATTGAATGTGAGGACAAGGTAGTTGGAGAATTAGGCGTGCCCATCTGGAAAGTGAAATGCATGGTAAGTTAGAATATCTTCTGATTATGCCGGTATTGCTAAATATGTTTGTCCCCCAAGTGAACTTAGCAGCTGATTACTTTCAGGTTGGACGCGAACAGCAGATGGCCTTCTGTCTGATGCAAAAGTATGTTGAATTGGACTACTTGGAAACCAAACTGCAGATTATTTCTGCATTTGCTCTTGAACATGTAAAAGGCCATGTTTTTCTTGAAGCTGACAAATTATCTGATGTTATGGAGGTACTTTTGTTTCTGAAGCTGAGAATTTTTTAGGACATTGACGATTTGCATATGGTTTGGCTTGGTATTTATGCTCTTTCTATCTGGTATACTTCTATCTGCTTGGGTTATGGGAAATTGTACATTTGAATTTTTGATCTGCCTGGATTGTCTAATCTACCTGGCTGCAGACAGTCCACATCCCTAGGCACCGGTATGCTTGGGTCCAAGCGTTAAAATCTCATATCGTGTCGGTTGGCACCGGTGAAAATTTCCATTTTGTTCGCCTTGCCCGCCAACTAGCACTGCGACCGCAAGGTCATTGCGACCTCGCGGTGGTCTTGCGACGTCGTAGAGCATGTTGCGACCCTTGCGGTGACTTTCACGAGGATACAGAAAGTGGCACAACACTCTTGGCACCCTCTATAGGGGTGCAGAAGGCGCCACAACACTCGCGGCGCCCTCCGCGAGGGTGCGGAGGGCCGTGACCCCAGTGATGCCCTATGTGGGGAAGCATAGGGGCCACAACCCCACGAGGGGCACAAAGGAGTCATGGTACCCTGCAACACCCTTCGTAGGGACGCAGAGATGCCGCAAAAGCATTCCCAGGGTTGGGGCAACCATCGCGATTTTTTTTTAAATTTTCAATGTTTTATTTATTTTATTTTTGTGATTTATTTTTTTATTTTCAGGTTGATTTATATGTATTTTTTTAACATCTATCTCTCTTTCCCTATTAAAATTTTCTTTCTTCAATTGTTTTCTCTTTTATCTGTTAATTTTTTTCTTATTGATTTTTTCCCCTCTTTTATTCGATATTTTTTCTCCATTAAAATAAACAAAGAGGAAAAAAATCTCTTAAAAGTAAATAGAGGAAGAATAGAACCTCTTAATATCCTCTTCCCCTTAGATAAAAAATTTATATATAATATATTTTCTAACTTTATAAAATATATTGCTATCCATAAATTAAATTGTTTTATATATAACCTGGATTTAATTTTAAACTAATCCAAATATATCTAAATTAAATATAGCTTAAACATTTTTAATGGACTTCAATTAATCTAAATCGATTTTTACTCTAATCCAAATATACCTAAATTAAATATAGCAGAACCTTTTGCTTCATTTTACTTTTTAATAAAAGTTCTTTCTCTTATTTTCTTTGTTAAGAAAAGAGTGGAGAGGTATATTTGAAGAGATAAATTTAAGTATCTATCTGCTAAAAATTGGATTGAAAACTAATTAACACTTGTGGATTAGAAAAAAGTGACCATCCTCCTCATTTATATCCTTTTGGGGTGGCAACTCAAAGGATAATTTTTTTTTGATCCCTCCCCTCCACTTTCTATCTTTTTATATATTCATCATTTGTGGATTAGGAAAAAGTGACCATCCTCCTCATTTACATCCTTTTAAGGAGGCAACTCAAGGGGTAAATTTCTTTCGATCCCTCCCCCTCAACTTTATGACTTTTTATGTATTCATCCTTTTAATGTGCCATCACTTCATGGGAAACAAGGCCTTAGAGGGAAATTCATGTGTGGATGATGGGGATTTGATGTGAGATTGAAGAAGGCTTTGGTGCCAAATTGATGCAGATTAAGAGCATATGATATCAAACTAGGAAGGGGAGAAGAGGGGGGGGGGGGATGGAGGATTAGAGAAGGATAAGATCTCCAATAAGATGAAATAATCTAATACATAAATCATAACTCGATTCCACATTAGATAAAGCTGAGCATTCTGCTACAGAGACTCCTTAAATAGGTGATAATTCTTCTTAGGAACAAATTCTCACCTCTTATAGTGGTGGCTGTGAGAAAGAACTACATGCTAAAAGGACTGGAATTGAAGGTTATTGCCGGTTCGGTCTAGGCAATCAATCACCAAGCCAACATTAGATATTAAGGTAATGCAAAAACAAATAAGAAATGCTGCTACAATATCTCCATAGACTTTGCACTGAAAAAATGGCCTTTGCACTTCAAAAAGAAAAACTCAAAACCAATTTAATGGGTATCATGGGGATTCACTAATTGACTCATTCTTCAGTCTTTTACATAAAATTAAAAAAATAATGAAAAATAGTTGATATGGAAAATTTTTAGATTGTGAAGATGCATATGCATCCGTTGCCATTGGCATATGAGTCAATATTTGAAAGAAATGTCATCTTTGTTATGACTGATCTCTTTCACGAGTTTTGTTAATGTTTCATGGTGAAATGTTAATATTGTTGAAACACGGAAACTACAATATTAGATTATGGAATCCACTTGTTAGCATTTGCATTATGTTTTAGCTAAATATATGACAGTTGAAGTTAAATTTGGTATATTAATCCAAATACACTTATTTAACTTATTATCTCATTGAAGTGTTTGCTAGCCTTTGTATTTATTTTCTGCTAATCTGTGCTTTAAGAATTGTTTTGGTGCAATTGGGTGTGAATTCGTAGGAATTATATGTATATTTTTATATATTTTATCTACAAGTTTTTTATATTCCTGTTGAAATTGGTCAATATTATTTAAGTGTACGAAGTCTTATATTATTAATCAAGTAATTGGTTTTAAAAACTACCTGAAGAATCTAAAAGTTATTTATAGTATTTTGCAAAGACATTTTGTTGTGATTTGATGTTTGGATGGTTTTTAGATATTATGATGTTTTGATTTGTTCTAAAAGTAAAATGAACTATTTTTAAAATAGTTTAATAATTTTAGTGTTACCAGTTCTCTCATCGCAGTTTTTTAGCCTAAAAAGAGCCCAAATTTGGTTAAATATCTTGTAATATATTTTAATCGTATCAAATTGTTCAAATGTATGCAAAATATGGCACCTTTCCTGATGCAACGCCCTATTTTGTCATTCATTTAACCCATGAGTATTAATCTTCTTTAGGACCCACAATATTTCTCCTCCTTCTAAGTTTTACTCTAGTTTTATGCCGTATGTGCTCAGAATGTTTTATTTGCAGGCATGCAAAGGGTTTTGTAGTATATATCCAAGTAGAATCAATCTCGTCCCAAGAAATGAAATTCCTAACTTGCTTACTAGCTGGAATAAATTATGTGAAGTATCTAATGGTGCATGGGTTCGATTGAAGAGTGGAAAATATAAAGGGGATTTGGCAAAGGTTATATGAGGTTCTTTTGGCTCTTTTTTACCTTTGAAACTCATGAAGGTTTTCATTTCTTCTTGTTACTGATAGTTCGTCTCATAATTTTTTGTAGGTTGTGGTGGTTGATGATAAACATAAACAAGTAACCATAAAACTGGTCCCAAGAATTGACTTACAAGCTATTGCGAAAAAATTTGTAAGTGAAAAATAGTTTAATCTGTTTAATTTGAACCTTTAGTGGTCATTCCTGTCTTTTATATATATTTGGATAAATTTGAATATTTTACTTAATTGTATAACAAATCCTTTTCCATGACATTTTTTGTCCTTTAAGATCTAGATGTGCTTGGTTTTAGGTCATTGAGTAGGTAATGCATCTTATGTTTACAACATTTGATTCTGATATGCATGCACCTTAAGATTGACTCCTTACTAATAATCTTAATCTGGCTGACCTAATGCTATTATGTTATGTTTCCTATCTTTTATCCTTCGAAGGATCTTTGTCAAACAATTGGTCTAGGTAAATGTTTGAGCAGTAGAGTTGTTAGATGGTCTGTTATAATGGAATGGAGTACTCCAAAGAGAGAAGATATTTAACCTTTCAGATTTTTTTTTACTTATTGAGAATACTATTATATGGTTTATGAGAAGGGCAGCACTTCCAATCTGTTAGGATCCTTTCTGATTAGCCTTGCTAGATTGGTAACTAGTTTATTAAAGCTATTATCTTGCTGCAATGGCTGTTTGTCCATTTTAAAGCCTGAAAGATTTCTACATTTCTTCTGCATGTGCTATCCCTTTGATTAGGTAAGTTCAGTGACTTGGATTTGATTGATGACTAATATGAGAGTCCATGATGTTGCTGTAAATCTAATAATACTGGGGCACAGGCCATAGCCTTTGCTGTTGGATGCTGCAATCTTGCTTACTATTTGTCTTGCTTTTATCTGTTTTATCTATTTCTATGAGGATCAACTGGCTAAAGATTGGATGGGTAGAATAAGAAATAATTGCATCATACCTTCACACCATCTATGCTTGTTGACAGATTGTTCCCAAGTTGAACATTTGGAAATGCTGTCAAGTCATCATTAGTTTCTCATATGAAATGCACTTATGTCTGAATTTTGTATCCATTATTGAGCCCTTGCCTTATAATTTAACATTTGAAACATGAACGGGTGAAAATAGTTAATTAATATGTTTCCTAGTTTTAGCTTGCTGAATTATTGAAGTAAACCTTCTAATGTTTTTCTTAATTCTGTAAGAAAATTTCTTTCTTGATTTTGTGCCTCTTTTTTGCTTGTAGCGTTTTATCATATTTGTGCTAAGTCAAACATACAAACATGTTTATTTTCAAAGAGTTGAAAAAAAAAATCTGTATTTTCTATTAACATTTGAAACATGTAATTCAACATTTGAAACATGAACGGGAATATAGTTAATTAATATGTTTCCTAGTTTTAGCTTGCTGGATTATTGAAGTAAACCTTCTAATGCCTTTCTTAATTCTGTAAGAAAATTTCTGTCTTGATTTTGTGCCTCTTGTTTGCTTGTAGGATTTTATCATTTTTACATTTAGTCAAACGTACAAACATCTTTATTTTCAAAGTTGAAAAAAATCTGTGTATTCTATTAAATCTGGAAAAATGTCTCAATTTTATATGCAAAATAATCATTAACTTTCCTGGACCAGTCCTCACAAAGTTCATGATTGCTCCTCAATTGCACTTTGCATGCTCTTGCCTGTCAGCATATACAGTTGTATTTGGAAGTTTACTCTTCTTCTTTAAATTTAAAATACCTTATGAGAAGATAATACCAACTGTTCTATGCTGCCTGCTGTCTACCACTGTGCACTAGGACTCGTGTGCAGATTGTATCGAATATCAACGTGGTACGCACTTGTTTATTGGTTGCACCACTGGACAACTCCCGGGGTGTGAAATTGTGTATGCTGTCTGAAGATGTTAAATTGTTAAATATTTTTATTGTTGATTATTACAATTATCTTAACGCTTCAGGTCTAATAACTGGTGAAATGGTCATTTTAACGGGATTTTGCTATTATCCTTCTTCTGTGGGCTCTTAACACGCTAACAATTGTCACTGACCTTGCAGGGTGGTGGCGTGTCATTAAGGCTGGCTGCAGTCCCTGCACCTCGGTTGATTAGTTCCCATGAACTGGAGTAATTACTTTCCCATTTTTGATATCATTGAGAGTTATTTCATAATTCCTTCAACTGAGATACTAAAGTCAAACCTGTCTATCTATCAGGACCTTCAGACCCCATATTGATGTCAAACATGATTGTCAAACTGGAGATAGTTTTGAGGTGCTTGATGGCATGATGTTGAAAGATGGTTACCTGTACAAAAAGGTTTCAATTGGATCATTAATCTCGTGGGGAGTACAACCTTCAAGCAGTGAGTTATTGATGTTCACTGAGGTAACTAAGCATGCAGATGTGGACTTAAATTGGTTTTCAAGCATATATGGTACACACAAGAAAAAAGCAGTAGCTGAATCATCAGAGGATAAAACAACCAATGTCATGAACGATGGATACAATCTCCATGATCTTGTCTTGTTTGGGTGAGTTCATGTCGAAGTTTTGATCTTTTCAACTTTGAACTTTACAATATCGATCTGTAAAAGCTTTCTTGTTCTGCCAGGCGGAATAACTTTGGTGTTATTGTTGCTTTTGAAAAAGATTGCTTCAAGGTAACATGCTGGTGCATAAACTTTTGCCCTTCTGCATTACTAGTATTTACATACTCACCTTCATAATTTCAGATACTAAGAGGAGATGCTGAGGGATCAGAAGTGATGTCAGTTAAAATTCAAGACATAAAGAAATCATGTGATGATAAAATGTTTACAGCGTCAGATTCGACTGGGGAAACTATATTCATCAAAGACACTGTCAGAACCTCTGTTGGGCCATCAGAGGTAGTACATTTTTATTGCTTGAATGTTCATATTACCATCTAACATTAAATGTTGTTTTTGTAGCTATGCGATTATTTTTTCTGGTTAATGAATTGGTTGTTCTGAGGCTTTGTGGTACTAAGAATCTGTAATGAAGAAAGATTGTTTCATGGATGAAATGTAAGTTTAATAGTAAATGTCAATCATTACTGTTAACATGGATTGTTAATGAAGTGGTTTTTATGGAAAAGGTTCTACAGTTCAACACTATGCTTTGTTGTGTTGGTTGTTGTACGCATGGCTTAAAATCTCGACCCGTGCTAGGCAGTACGGGTGAAATTTGCCGCGTTCCAACTGCCACTCGACATTGGTACAAGATTGCGGCGGGATTGTGGTTCCTCTGCGGGGGTCGCAGTGGGATCACAATGCCTCCTCGACCCTATAGAGGTCGCTGTCTTTTCTCTTTTTTATTTTTTTGTATTTTTATTTTTTTTAATATTTAAGTTAAGATTTTTATTTTTAATTAATATATTTTATATTTAAAAAGTATCATCACAACATAATATGCTATTAAAACCGTATCATTTTAGTCATGGACTAAACCCTTGGCACAGATCTAGATTTTAAACCATAGTTGTATGCAAGATATTAAATACCGATCCGTTCCGTTCGAAACAGATGATTTTTTGTGTTTCGACGTGGAACCGACATCGGCATGCACGCGAGATGTGACAGAAGGAAGTAGCAGCTGCAACAACAGGCGATCGTGCTATGGGAACACAATCACGATTGTGTCGCGGTAACGTGATCGCGCTGTGGGATCAGGAACACGATCGTGATTGCGCTGTGGGAACGCGATCGCGCGGCTGTGGGATCGCGGTAAATCAGATTTAAACTATAAATTTTAATTAAATAAATTATTAATTAATTTATATAATTATATAAAATTATATTTTTATTATTTTTATTTAAAAATGTACAAATTTAAAAAATAAAAAATACTTTAATTAAAATTCTAAATTTGAATTTATAATTTATTTAAAATTAAATCTTATTTAAAAAAAATTAAAAATTTTGAAATAATTTTAGAATTTTATAAAGAAATAGAGAAGAAATCAAAATATACTTAACAATAAACATCTGAAATCAAATGAATAATAAACATTTTAAATAATTAAATATTAATGTTTGAAAAATAAAAAAAAATCGAAATATTATCGGCAAGGATGATACGGTACTGAAACTGTATCATTCCGGTCGTGGACCGAAACCTCAGTACGGTTCGAGATTTTAAACCTTGATTGTATGTGTGTTCATTTGATGGCGTACACCATATTGTGTTGTTTATTTGAAAGGGGGGAGTTTCTAGTTTCTGTTGTAGCAGTGGTTGATTATTCTACAATATTTATTCATATGAACAAACAATGTCCATATTTTATGCAGTGTCTATAATCTTGATAGGCTAAACTGGATGAGTATGCTTTCATTAGCCCATCTCACTGTATCTTTAAGGTTCAGTTGACGGACCATAGAGCTTAAGATAATGCTCTTTAACTTTTTCTGTTTTCTTTCTTAGTTCTGGTGTTATTTGTTTTGAAACTTCATCAGTCGGTGGGTTGTTTTTCTTTGACAGGGTAGAGAAGGAATAGTGAGGCATATGTACAAAGGCAAACTTTTTGTTCAAGTTGAAAATGAATCAGAGAATGGTGGATTTTTTTGTGCAAAATCCAATTCGTGTCGGAAAACTAATGTGGGAAAGGTGGGTTATGCTATATTAGGCTTGTATTATATGTGGATTCTTCATCTGTGTTTTTTTGTACTTGCAGGTAAAGGAAAAATTGAAAAATTCCTCTATTCAATCACCTACCATGCCACAGGATGAAGAAAATATTAATACTCATGGCTGTATGAAACATATACTTCCATTGATCTTTTAGATTAACATGTCATTTTCATAATCTTGTCTCTCACATGCAGTCAACCGAGGTCGTCGCAGAGATTATGACCATGCGTTTTCTATTGGTCAAAGCTTGAGGATCAGGGAAGGCCAACTAAAGGGATACCTTTGCCGTGTGGTAGGTATCTATCGCTCAGATGTCACAGTTAAGCTTGATTCTCTAGGGAAGCTTATTACAGGTTTGTAGAAAATATGAGTTCAGTGCATCTGAAGATTGTATGCATCTATTCTCTGACATTCTTTAATGATGTCAATGCAGTCAAGGATACATCTCTAGCAGTTCCACGAACACTGGGGTATATTATATTTGTAAAGATTTTTTTCTCACCACTTTGTTTACTTGAGTCATTCTTCTTCTCCTTCTTATGTTATGGCTCTGTGGATGAATAGGGTTAATTCATCCGCACATACGACTCAGGAACATGATAATTTTGGGTCTCGAGAGATTCTTTCTGCAGGTGTTACGCTATATAACACTTTTTTTTCTCTGATTATGCCCCAAGTTGAAATGAATTTTGGTTTTTACCATTACTTCAACTAATCAGTTTGTGTTGAAAAGTTGAAGTTGGAGCAGCTATTTGTTTTGCTTGTTTCTTAATTCTCTTTTCTAACTGATTTTTTCTTTTAGATTTCAAGAATTAGTTACTTTATCATATTGCATAAGTACAAATGTCAAAATGCTTGTTGATTTTGTAGCTGGTACATCTGGAGAAACATCAAGGCAAGCAGAGAAAAGTTCATGGAAATCTATGGTGCCTTCATTTGATAGGTTAGTGTGGATATCCTTTTTCTGAATATTAGTGATATAACCTTAGCAGTTAGTTATGTAGCCAACTCCAGTTGCTTGGGACAAACATAGTTTAATGTTGATGCTGATGAGGAATTAGTATTCTCAAATATGCTTTGCTTGTGGGGTTGCACCACTTATTTCTATCTCATTGAATTGGAAGATTGTGATTAACTGCAAAATTAACTTGGAGAAGCCTGATAACTGTGGGAAGTCAAAATCATTATAGGGTTATACCTTCCTAAATTTTTAAGTGTCCCATGGATGTGAGTTAGTATCAGTGTAGTTGGAAAACCCCTTTGCAGTTCACTTGAAATGTTTTTTGCATGTCTATAATTGTTGGCATTATGCATACAACAACCACCACAACAAGTAAGCTTTATCTCACTAGGTGAGGTTGTTTGTATGGATCCTTCTATACCATTGAACTCAATTGTTGGCTTTATGCAGGCTTAGCAAAATCAGCTGATTTGATATGAATTGCCTGAGTTGCATTGGTATGAGCAAAATGATTGACTTGATATTTTTGAAAAATTAGTATATTAAAAATTGAAGAGAAGTTTAGAAAAAGTATATCTTCAGAAAAATTAGCTAGAAACTAATTAAATGAAATCTATTAAAATTTGAACAAATTGATAGTCAAAATGCATTAAGTCGTGTTAAAATTTGATAAGATTAAGATGACTTTGAAAAATTGGCTGATTTTGTTCTTAGAGACTTGCAAGGAAGTGAGTCTGTCACTCTCTTAAATTGCTTGGCCTGCATGTCGAGATATACCATGAGATCTAGGACGTTTCACTCAACCTTGCCCTAATTTGTTAGACTTAATGCTTCAACCATCTTGCTCTCGCTCGCTATCGATGAAGTGACATTACTATGGATTGAGAGAGATTATTGTGGAGTGATTCTAAAACTTATAAAACTCCTTTTATGACATTGAATATTAAAGAATAATATATTAAAAAGTTATATATTTGTAATCCATTTTGGTTGAGTAACCTTGTCATGCTCCGAGAGTATATTTGTCCATCAAACGGACGGTACTCTCTAGTGACAATATAAGATACAAAATCAATACAAGGCCCTTACAGCTGCAAGCACCCACAAGCCATATATCACAGTATAATAACACTGATAAACAATAAAAATATCAAGATACAAAGATGCACTCCGGAGTGACTTTGACACAACAATAAAACATAATCGAAACTAACCTCCAAACCAAATCCATAACAACACAACCGATTACCAAACAATGGAAACAATATAGGATAAAAATCCAAAACATATCCAAAATAATACAACACCAATAAGAAATAGACTCCAAAAACTCGATGTGAGATGGGATTTGCTGGCAGAGCTCTGAGCACACTAAGGAATCTCCTATCTGCTACCTGAGCGATAGGAAAACTCAGGGTCTGTGGTGGTGAGTATAAGACTCAGTGGTATATGAAAGATAGTGCATGAACATAATATAACATATGAAGATCAACAGGTATATAGCCTTAAAGGTAATAACAATTAACTATTAATATAATTATAATCAATGCATATACCAAACTGATCAACTGGATATAATGTAATGTACTGACATACTTGAAGGTCTGCAATAATACAACTCATAACAACCTGAACAAGTATACAATAATGAAACACATACAAATAACATACATGAACAATACCACACCTGTGATCAACACATAATCAAATGCATAGACAATCCTGGTCCATCCTATACAACATGATGCTGATCAAATGCGTAACCAACCTGATCCACTAAATATGCCGAATAAAACTAAGGATCCACACCGGTCATAACCATAATCCACTGCACCACATATATCAGTATATAACATGCGAATGGTGTGCATGGCGATGTACAAACATATGCAACAATCATAGCTCAACCACATGCAACATCTCACAAACATATGCAATATATATCACACACACACACACATATATACATATATGAGCCATATCAATGGCAGTGCATATGCATGGTCATGTCTGCACACCCCGTTCGCTACCACAACCTCAGTGTGGTCTAGGTGGCATGACATGACAATTTACCCAACTCACACCTATCACAACTCTCGAGTGGCCGAGTGAGCAGTATGAGTAAGTAGCTAGCCACGAGAGCTATAAGCTACACAACGGGGGTTCCTGCTGTTGGCCACTCCAACTGTCACTACCCATGAGTGGTCGAGCGTCGCACACAAGACAAACTGCACACAACTCCAACTACCACTATCTACAGTGGTTGAGTGCACAACTCCAACTACCACCATTAATAGTGGCTGAGTAACGCAACTCCAACAATCACTATCTACAGTGGTCGAGTGCGGCACAACAGATGAACTGTACTCAACTCAGCTACCACTACCCTGAGTGGCCGAGGAGGCAGGATGACTGACGATCCATCTCAACCACAAGGGAGACCCAGTCGACAGTATGCATGCAATGTAATAATGCACAACTCCACACAACTCTGCAACACACACTCTATTTCACAGAGAGTCATAACCAACTGACAATCAACCATGCTAGGACCTCCAGTCTGTAACAACACACTATTGACAACCCACTTAACTATACATAGAAAACATGATCCACAATAGATGCACAATGTAAACGAATACGACACAACAATCAACTCCACATTTAGAACCATCACCTACCCCCAGTGATATAACAAGATGACCCAAATCCAAGTTTACAACTGTGCCCAACTACATGCACTTAATTAAACATCTATAGGTCAAACATCCAATAGAGTCTGTAATCCATAATAGTGATGGACGAGACTGTAAAGATAACAACAGAGCATCTTAAAGTTCAAAGGCTAAGTATCAAACACAAGAATAAATAAGAGTGGAGCCAAGGTAATGATACTATCATCATTATATAGTTCATGCACTAAGATCAACGATCTACCTGACCAAGGTAGGAATTACCCACCTGATATATATAGATTGTACTGATTGTCGTCACATCCGGATCTCTGTTCCGAATTAACATCCTGCAACCAAAGAATACAACATATATCAAAGTTCTACTGTCAATCTAATAGTAGAATCAAACCAATCCCTTAACCTATTACTCCACATCAATCCAAATCCCGAATTCTACTAACAACCAACTTCTTCCACTTACTACTAATCAGCTAACCAATAGTAATCTTCTAGATCTATACTTACCTCACTCCAATTCAATCACACTGGCCCCTTGATCCGGTGTAGAACATTGAATCTGCACAATCCAACCCATCTGGAGACAACCCCCCCTTCCAATACATGTAATCATAGAACACCCCAAATCTGCCACAAATCGATGAAACTAAGGCCAAATCAAATCTCAACTCCAATGTATCCTAAGCACTTACACAAGAATTAGATGCATAAGCCATAAGAAACATAATTTGCTCGTTCGCAGATCTGCCCTTGAATTTGTAGCTAGGATGTTGCCGATCTGATCGTTTCTACAAGCTAGGCGAAGGTGGCCTCGGAGTCGTCCATTGAGATGAATATCGTCGGTTCCCTGAGATTGGCTCGCAGAACAACTCCAATCTGGCTCGAGAATGTCGGGAAGGAGAAACACCATTGGAACAAGCTTGGAATCACCAAGGGAGAAATCGCCGGCTCAACAATCTGCAATGCAAGGAGTGCAGGACGACGACAATCAGCCGACAACAGCATCAATCGGGCACGCGACGGCACAAGAGATCTCGATTAAAAATCATTGGCACTCACCCTCACCTGGATCGGCGGAGCACAACAAGGAGACGACGATGCGGATCTTGCCGAGCTGAGCTCGCGAGGTCAACAACGTCGCAGGCAGGTGACTCCAATGATTGGAGGTAAGCCGTCAATGGGCGGAGCAGAGGCAGCGGCGGAGGAAGAAGGGCAACGAGGGATGGAGAAGAGATGGTCGCGGCAGCGAAGAAAGAAAATGCCGATTGGAGAAGAGAAGAAAATCGAAGAAAAATAAAGAAACCATAGGTAGAAATAGGAAAATGAAACATAAGGTTTAATATTTAAACCTAGGTAAATTGACCCTATTAACTCCTACCAAGCAGATAATTCAAATAGGCTTTATAAAGGCCTATTCGCTTCGTCCCCATAAACTGTCATATAAATTCCATTTAAATCCAATAAAATTTTTAAAAATTCTTGAAAAATTCCATAAGATAATCTATTAACTAACTAGGAGTATTTTATTATTATTTTATTTTTCCGATATCTCACAAACCTTGATTCAAAATGTATTTGTAATTCATGTAAGAAGGGGAACTTTGACGCAATAGTAAAGTTATTGCCATGTGATCTAGAGGTTACGGGCTCGAGTCTTGAAAGCAACCTCTTGCAATGTAAATATAATTTTATTATTGGTTATTATCTATTTTTATTATTTTTTATTTTTTATATTTATAAATGATATTATTTGTATATTGCATTATTAGATTTTACTTATCTGGTTGAAATGATCATTCAACTGGAAGCTTTTTCCAGTCGATTGAAAAAATAACTGTTGGAGTTTAACGTCCGTATTGGAGAACTTTTTTTTAGGAGATCTTTGGGACTAAGGTTGGGACTATATAAGCTTTTGGAGATTTTTTTTGCACTAAGAACACACGAAAAATACTCCAAAAAAAGTCCTGTGCTTAATCTAATCGAGCATCCAAAAGATCCAAAAACTTGAGCCAAACTTGAGTTGAAGGCTTCAACATCTCAAGCTCTTGGTAATTTACCTTATTTTTTTTTATCTTTATTGTATGTGGGATTCATTGATAAGTGGACACTGTTTGTTCACCCATTTAGCTGGCCATACAAGGTCTTACACAAACTATGCAGTGCCCTGTAATCTTCTGAAGTAACTTGTAAAGGGAAAGTGTACTATGCAAGTTCATATTTAGTAATATATTGGTTCTCTAGTTGCAAATGCGCATCTGCGTCATTTCTTGCATCATAAACTTTTGTATCCCCTTACAGTAACAAGGCAGGGCAAATGATTGCTTCGAGTGAACCCTCTAGGTTTCATGCATCTTAATATTTGGAGATTAGTTTTACTAATGGAACATTTATCAAGGGTTGATGATAAATAGGTGTGGGCTGCTTTTCTGCCAAAAATTCGATTAGTAAATAATTCGTTTTTCAGCTCCTAGATTTTCCTTTAGCATTCTTGGTTTTTGTATGCTTTTCCCCCTCTGTATCATGCATTTTTTTATTTTTTATTTTGCCCACAAAAATTCACGTGAAACAGAAGAATACACGTCTGTGTTGTGCCTTTTAGATTTCCTTTAAGCATTCGTAATTTTTGTAAGCTTTTCATCTATATGGCATGGATGATTTTTTATTTAGCCAACAAGATTGCATGTGAAACAGCAGAAGACAGCCTCGTTACATTTTCATGCTGCATTTTTCTCAGGGATTCTTGGCAGCCCTTTTCTACCTCCACTCATGCAGGCTTTGCAGATAATAAGAAAGGTACATTGATAAACTAGCTTGTGCTTATATTAGTCGCATTTCACTACACTTATTTTAGGTTTCTTTGATGGGTTATGAATTTTGGAAGTATGATGCTATTGACTATAATGAGATCATCTGCCGATACATTTGAGCTCGAGTAGTTAATTGTTCATTATAATTAGGTTTTTCCTCACACTTAATTTAAGTCTTTTTCGACTTTTTCATCTCCTTTGGATGAGATTTAGAAGCTGTGTAACAGAAATTTTCATGCTTTGAATATGGCTGATGTTGTGCCTATCGTTGAAATATTTGATCAGTCAGTAGGAGGTAGATATTATGCAAACCTTGAAGTTGCATAATATTTACTCAAATCAGACCTACTTCAACCTAATTAGAGGTGATAATTTGTTGGGCATGGCCTGGGCCGAGTCAGTTTATTAGGTGCCTTACCTGGTCGGGGATGGCCGCCCAAATGGTCTAATGAGTTAGCCCAGCCAGAGCATGCAATCCATGAGTGTCGTCCTGGGCTTGCCAGTCCAACTATTTTCAAAATATTTTAAATTTATTTTAAAAATACTAAAAAATTAATTTAAAAATATTTTAAAAATGATATTTTTTTGTTAAATATTATTAAAAATATTTAACATACTATACTGTGTAGGACTGCCCCACAGGTGGCCCAGCACAATTGTCACCTCTATGCCTAATCTTAATTTGTTACAGATTTTTTTTTACTAAAATGAAACTTGTAATCATCCTCACTGTTTTTTTTTGCTACTATTTTCTTTTACAAAAGCATATCAATATGTTTCTGATGATTTTGTCCACCACAAATTTGGCGAACAAAAACTTAAGTGTAGATTGATGGTTATGCTTTTTTACACATATAGGTGAAGTTTGATGTTTAAAGTTTAATCCCAAATGAGATCCAAATACTTGGTTATTTTGAAGGATTAGAAGTTGAATTTCATATTGCGGTTGGAACTGCCAACCTAGCTGAATTTCATACTGTGACATAGCATGTCTGGAGTTCCATTTATAATGAAATTGTCCCTGAATCTTTAACTAGACATGTTTATTTCTGGAATTATTTACTCACAGAAGAGTGTCTGTACTTTCTTATTGCATGATCCTAGTTTAATTAGACAAGGCTACTTTTTTTTTTCCTTACTGGAACTTAATGTTTTGTCAATGCCAATTACATTTCTGAAGCAATTAATTTAGTTTCTGGTCAATTGTGCTGACAAATCAATCCTAGTACAAGAGCCTGGCTGCCTTTTCTTTTTAATGACATAAATGCTGATTCATATAAGTCCCAGAAAGTGGCAAGGCATTGCTGCATTAGGCAATGTATTGAACTGAATCTAAGTCAACTGGAACCTGCAACAACTGCATCCATAGTTAACAATACTGCTATTTTTACTACCTGATTGAAAGGTAACTAGGATTAATACTTAACAACAAATCTGAAACAACCAATAATTGTGACATTTTTTCTATTTACTTGTTTTAACAAAATTATTTCATCGCTATTATTGATTTTCTCATCTTGCATATATTGTTGTACACCATATGTTTCTCTTGTGTATGACCTTTGTGACATAAACTGTACCTTTAGTGAATGGAATAAATGTAAGTTTAAATTTTGTTATGACTTGTTGATATAAGTTGTTTTTCTGAATTTCTTTTGTTTGCTGTATCATTCATCTGCATTAACATGCACTAATTGTTCTTGTTTCTGCATTTCATAAGTGGGAGTTGAAGAGGATCCTTGGGGAAGTAAACTGGGAACTATGACTAAAAATGATACAGATGACTTTGGTAACACAACGGACAACTGGGGTAAACAACCTATTCCTAATAGTAGGCTTGAACCAATTGTCTCCCTAGTTTAACTGTATTTTTTTACTAGATGTGTATTGGCTAAGTGCTCCAATATTGAACAGATGACGGACAGAAATCTGATCCTTGGGCTAGTATGGGGCACACGGCTAAACAGATGACACGTGGCTCTGGTGAAGCTCTAGATGGATGGGACAAAGCAACAGACTCATTCACTGGTGAGAAAGAATAAGCAATCCTTTCTAGTTGTGTTTGTTTAGTTCTTTAAAATTTAAATATTCATGCTCTTGTAAAATTGTAATTGGTCAAGAACTTGGAGCTGATTCTTGGAATAGTAAAGTGACATGTGCTGACAAAACAGAAGATGGTAGGGGAAAGTCATCTAGTTCTTGTGCTCATGAAAAAAGCCAAACTTCTGATAACAGTATTGTAACAGATGATCTGATGAAATCAAAAATTTCCATCAGTGATGTTGGTGGAAGCTGGGATATGGAAGGTGGTAAAAAGGACAACGAATTTTCTTGGTGTAGCAAAGGAAAAGAAAAACTGAATAGTGAAGAAGATACTTGGAGCAAACCTGCAAAATCTCAAGAGAAAATCAACCAGTGCTTTGATGATAGGACTACAGTAGAAGACAGATGGGAAACTGCAAAATTTTCTATCAGTAATGCAGGTGGAAGCTGGGATATGGAAGTTCCTAAAAAAGACGATGCATGCTCTTTGGACAGCAAAGGAAAAGGAAATTTGAATTACAATGATGCTTGGAGCCAACCTGCAAAATTTTCTATCAGTAATGCAGGTCGAAGCTGGGATATGGAAGGTGCTAAAAAAGACAATGCATGCTCTTTGGACAGCAAAGGAAAAGAAAGTTTGAATAACAATGATGCTTGGAGCCAAACTTCAAAGTCTCAAGAAAAGATCAATCAGAGCTGTGATAATGAGAACACTGTAGCAGCTGGATGGGAGATGTCAAAATTTTCTACCAATAATGCTGGAGGAAGCTGGAGTATGGAAGGTGCTAAAAAGGATAGTGCATGTTCCAGGGACAGTATAGAGAAAGGGAATAGTGACAGCAATTGTTGGAGCCAAGCTACAAAACCTCAAAGAAATAATGAGAGTTGTCATGATCAGACTAATGGTACAGATGGATGGGAGAAGTCAACACTTCCCATTGATCAGACTAATGCATCTTCCTGGGACAGCAAAGGGAAAGTGAATAGTGAAGATGTACGGAGTAAACCTGCAAATTCTCAGACAAAAGTGGATCAGATATGTGATGCTTCTGCTGGCTGTTGGACACAATCTGATAAAAATTTACATGAAAAACAAAAGGTAAGGTCTGAAGAGGATTCTTGTGGCAAAATTGCAAAACCACAGGTGAAAGTCAATGATGTTTGGTGTGCTTCTAAAGCTGAAAAAGTGAATTGGGACAGTGGAAATGGATCTCAGGTTGGTGGATTGAACAAGAACTCTAATTGGGGTCAAACATCTACATTGGAAGTAGATGGGGAGAGAAATGATGAAGATGGTGAACATAATAACTCTGGGAAGAATTTTATCCAACAAAGATATATTGATGGGACTATGCAAAGTAATTGGGGAAGAGGAAGAGGTCGAGATGGCTCAAAGGGAAGTGGTGGTTTTAATGAAGTTGATGATGAGCAAACATGGTCTTCTGCTACGGAAGAAGGTAGATCTAGAGGTAGAGGACATTGTGGGCAGTTTGTAAATGGTAGGGATGATTTTCATGCGGCAAATACTAGTGCTCAGGTTCTTAGTTGGCAAAGAGATAATGGTGATTCTCAGACTACAGTCTGGAAGAATTGGCAGAGTTGTGGCAATGAATCAATTGCCAAGGATCAAACATCTACTTGGGAAAATGATAAAAATTCAGGAAAAGATAAATGGTCTGGTAGAGGAGATGGTAAGAATGACGATGAGCCTGGATGGAACCCAGTAAAAGCTTCAGATACCAAGCAAATTTCTGGATGCATCGATGCCACCTCAACAAAAACAGAAGGTTGTGTAGAAACATTCAAAGGTTTAAGAATAATATGGCTTTTCAATTCTTTTTCTTCTTCTTTTAATGCTTAAGCTCTTCATTTTTTGTGTTTTCCAGGAAATTGGGATAAAGCAAGGACCGATGAGGCCTTTGATATTTCAAGAAAGAGTTATGGTATTCCTAATTGGGATTTAGCTGAAAGTAGTGCCAAAAACCCAAAAGATGTCAGTTCGGATAAAGTCAGTAACTGGACTAACCCAGAAGATGGCACTGATAAATCAAATTCTTGTGGCATCAAGGACAAAAGTAAAATTGCAGGAGATTGCTGGGGTAAAACTAATTATCAACAGAGGAAGATAGATGATGCTGACAATTGGGTAAGTAATTCAAGCCAAATTAAAGAATTATCAACCTTTCCTACTCTTCAACCTCTGGCAGGCATGGCCAAAGATTCTCCTGTCCAAGTTTGCAGCTGGGAAAAAGCAAAAGATTCTTCAAATGCCACTGAAACAGGAGGTTGGAACCAAGCAAGATCCTTTGAACATAGTGAAAATGATAACTGGAATAGAGGGAATTCTTTTGGTGAAGCAGCTGGTAGTGATTGGAGTGATTGCTGGAAAAAATCTAGTGACAGTGGTTATGGCTTTGGTAGGGGAAGAGGGAGAGGCCAAAATAATTGGGACACTGAAAATAACCAAAATAATAGTAGCTGGGTGAAACCTATGGGTCAGGGTGGATATCAAAGATCTAGTTGGGGAAGAGGAAGGGGAAGAAATGCTGATGCTGGTGGTGATCAACAAAGACCATGGAAGCTCAGCAATGACTCTGATGGTGGCAGGGGATCTGGTTGGGGAAGAGGAAGGGGAGGAAATGATGATGCTGGTGGTGATAAACGAAGACACTGGAAACTCAGGAATGATTATGATGGTGGCAAGGGATCTGGTTGGGGAAGAGGAAGGGGTGGAAATGATGCTGCTGCTGGTGATCAACAGAAGCAATGGAATCGCCAGCATGATTCTGATGCGGGTTGGGGAAGAGGTAAGGGGCGAAACAATGATGCTGGTGGCAATCAACAGACACAATGGAACTGCATGAATGATTCTGATGATAGCAGGGGATTTCGTCATGGACGATTTGGAAGTCAT
Source organism: Wurfbainia villosa (assembly GCA_025175895.1). NCBI lineage: Eukaryota > Viridiplantae > Streptophyta > Magnoliopsida > Zingiberales > Zingiberaceae > Wurfbainia > Wurfbainia villosa. Next base: position 52,891,166 of record CM046004.1, read on the forward strand.
GACAAATTAGATGGTGGTTGGCATGGTAGAGGTGGAGGCCAGGGAAACAACCTTGGAAACACTAGTGGTGCTGGTGGTCAGGGTCCTCGAGCTGGGTTTTTCTCTTCTGGCAGGAACAATGGCCAAGGAAACTTTGGGGATGAATCCTATATGGGAAATTCTGGATCAAAGTGGGGCCAAGATGAAAACAAAGGTTGCTCCACTAACTGGAGCAAGGATCCAGTAGGCAGCTCAGATAACAGCAAGAAAGAAGAGAAATGGGGTAATGCTAATGCATTCAGCAGCAGTCAGTTTTCTGCTTGGAGTAACCAGCCTGGACAAGCCAAAGATCTCAAAGTGGAAGGAACATGGACAAATTCTCAAGATGCACCAGTTGCGGGTGATGAAGGAAGCAGTTGGGGAAAAGCTGTTGGATCTTGGCGGAAAAATGAGGGAAGCGGAAGCATGGGAGGATGGTAAGTTGATGTTATTCTAGGTTGATGTTCTTAGGCCTTGTGCATAAATCTGGTGTATGCTGGCGAATCCTGCAAGTCTGTTTCAACTGCCAGTGTCAACTGTTTTTAAACTCATGTAGGACTTTTGTTAACTTCGTCTGCATCAAATCTTCCTGTCACCTCTACATACACGGTGGCTTGCATAAATTCTATTGCCTGTGTGGTAGAGCTTAAATTTTTTGTTTGTGGAAGAGGAACAGGATGTGGTTGAAAGTGATGGAAAATGTCCGACTTACCATTCAAATTCCTCATTCCCGCTCGGTGCTACAGCCCCAAGACCTGGTCGTTGCACCTTCCTCACGATGCATGGTTACTTACCGGCCACCTTGATCTCAACAATGTACCATGCTTCAGCTTGAAGACGTCGCCAAAGAGGTAGCAAGCGTATTACCATGCTTTGACTGGATGTTAGCGCTAGACTCATTGTGGGGACCAAAACAAACTTGAGGCAAGTGTGGAGGAATGTATCTTGCTGCATAGGAGTTTATCTCTAAGCAAATGAAGGGAAACCTATATTCTCCAATTCCCTTTCGGACTATCTTTGAGAAAAATGGCTAAGGTAACAGCACCTAAGTTGATTTTATCAGTTTAAGTCAACTCTATTCTTTGCGATCACTCTTTGGAAAATTTTCTTCCTTTTTATTAAAGGCTGCGTTTAAAATTTTCAATTAAAAATCTGGAAGAGATGCATTATAGGTTTTTTTTATCAAACGTACTTAATTTTCGAAATATCCCTTCAATCAATATGTTTACGCTTTCTCAAGTATTTGATTCATAATTTGAAAAAAATTATTTATTTAGGTTCAGATGCACTTAATTTTGACATCTCCTCTCTTTTTTAACTTATGAAAATTGAAATTCTTAAAAAGCCAAAACAATTTGCAGAAAATGAAATTCTCGTGCAGTCCAAATATCTCTTCCGTATCATTCGATTTTAAGATTTTTGTTCATCATCTTCATTCTCTCATTCAAGTTTAGAATTGACGTCAAACATTTGATAATCACTTATCAAGTTTTATTCTGTGTTCTGATGCTGATTCATTTCTCTCTTTTTTTCCTTACCGTTCACTCAATTTTAAGGATTATTAATTTAGTCTTGTAAATTGTACTTATATTATAGTGGTTTAAGAATATGATTTAACCTCCATCATTCATAAGAATATGTTTTCGATTTCTATTTTAGTGAAGCATGAAATTCTCACTTTTTTTTCACGTGTTTTCGTTGTCTTTTACATGTAACTCTGGATTCCTTTGATTCTATAATGATTTGTATTGTTCTTCACAAACACATTGTGTTGTTACTATATATTCGAAGTTTATAAATCCTAGTTTTTTATCAAAATTTATTGATGTAGAGTATTATCAATGTCAAAAATATGCAAACTACACTGTCGATATCTGAAAATTTGGCACATTATTTATTTTAAAATTTGAGTTTTTTTAATTATAATATAATGGAAATTTTTAGTATTGTATTAATTTTTTATTTTCAAAATTGTAGATATAAATTGATGTTGGAAAGAAACTCCAATAGATCAGCATTTTAAACCAACGTTGTTTTGGAGGTTCAACAAGTAAAGGAAAAAAGTGTGGCTCTATTTGTTTGCATGATAGACATAATCAAAGAGATCATTAAATAGTTTCAATTTGTTATTTTTTTCAACATACAAGATATTTCATAAATCTGTGAGCTATCAGTGAATATATTTTAAAGTTGGAATTCAACATCTCAAACCTTTAAGTTTTCAAATATTTCAATTGCTTTCATCAAAAGAAACGTGTCTTTTTTGCTTGGTATTGCAGACAGAGGTGTTAACGTTTCTATCAATTTAACTAATGCATCGGATGACCTCTTTTTTTCTCATTTTTCTAAAAAAAAATTTACTAGATCAAGAATAGAGGAGTTGCTTAAAATATTTTCTCGTAGAGTTGAAGTAGATGAAGATATTTTAGTATTTTGTAAATTATATATTTATGCATGTGTTATTTTCTATTAGTACATATAAGGTTCTATAGGTCTTGTAGATATTATATATGATTTTGACAATCTAGTTAGATTCAATTGGATTGAAGTCATCTATCAATTTATAACTCAACAATTATCTACGATTGACGATCTTTTTTTTCATCTATTAAGACATATGAAATGATCACTTCACTTTCTTACCTAAAGGGATTTGCTAAACTTTTGACTATAAATTGCTATTTACTAATTTGTTTCATTTTCTATATGAACATCAGTGTGTAATACTTTGCATATAAAGCAAGCTTGTTTCTAAATGTCTAGAGACCATATAATACTGAAAAGACATGAATAAATAAGTGGATAAGCACTCTTTCATATATTAGTAAGATGAGAGTTTTGTTAAACAAATCTCACCTAAACAGATAAATATCAAGGAATTGACTTAACTTTTTAACATTTTCAATTTTTAAATAATTTTTTAAAATATTTTGATAGGTTGTTATTGATTTAGTCTCTACCCATGCTGAAATTACATTATTTGAGAACCTGCACTACCTTGATGATACTCCACATCTATTAGAGACATTATCACTACATGCTATAAAAGGAGGATACCATACTAGTGAATGTCATAACTATATTGTGCATTAGAACTGAATCAAAGAGCTAACAATGGAGAATGCAGCTAAATGAAAAAGTTAAATAATTATTTGAAATTATAGAAAGAGAAAGCATTCAAATTGAATAAAGTGACCTTGTAGTGGATTCTTATCCTGAGCTAGTTGCTACTAGAAAGATGACTAAGAGAGGACGTGACAGAAGTCACGATGATTATAAGGATACTCTTATTGATAGTTATATATGGCTCAAATTGGTACCTCAGAGGAAGAAAAACAAGAGATAAATTTATGAGGTTGAGGTATCATAAAGGAAGGTTGAAAAATATATAAAAGAAGTAGAAGTTATTGGGGATAGGAAAAAAAGTTGATATGGATCAATTGCAATAAGGGATTGATACAATTTCAATTTTTGAAAGAAATTTTGAAGAAGAGATCGAGAGGGAGGTAGCAAGGATTGCTAAACTTAATTAAATGATAATGGAAGTTATTCTTGTACGTCACTATGCAAAGAAGAATTTGTTTGAGTATTTTTATTTCAATTACTAATTATATGTGTGTTTTCTTTATTTTAGTATGCCAAGAAATAATTTAAGACTCCGAAGAAGGAAAAAAAAATTAAGATGTGACACATTTATTAAATATATTAGAAAAATTAAAGTATGATAATTACATCCTCATTACATTAGAAAATTATGTTACAATAATATACAAATTATAAGTATTTATTTAGCATTATTTTTCTTTGTAGGCCTATTATGAGTTTTGTTTGGGAGGAAGGATATTTTTCTTTTAACTTTGAATTCCTTCTTCTTAGGAGTAATTGACACTGTTTTTATAATTGGGGAGTTGATTGATATGTATTATTTGATTCTTTTTTGGGGGGCCTCTTCATCAGATAGTCGGACACTTTTCAAAGGTGAAGAAACCTCTTTTAAATTTCACAAAACACAAATAGTTAACTTAAAAAAAATAGTGATATAATAAATTATACACAATCTTTTGAATTCCCTCTGGAAGCCCTGACTGAATGCAGCTGCATTCACCTTGGAACTTCCTAAATCTCACAAATAGGTGACCTAAGAGCTTTTTCATAAGTACGAATATGATTGATCGTGGAGCTCGATCAATCATGTCTAGAGATCATGGGTATTTTTGTACTTCCCTAATATGCATACAATTTTGTTAGACAAAACTTCTAAAATTAATTTTATTACCTTTTCATTGTCTCTTTTTCGAAAGACAATTCCTTTAGAGCAACCCATCCATCAAAGTTGCCCATGCCCACTAGCAATAGGGTGCACATGCCCTATTGTCATATATTGACCTCTCTATTGGGATCATTAGGAGTTTATATTACTTTAGGTAATATCAAACCCCTGAGTGAGTATGACATAATAGGAGATATACAATTTGCATTAGTTAGGATAGAAATAAATGATCATTTCATGCCATGGAAGAGGGGGGACCAACAGTAGCAACCACCAATAGAGGATGAGGACATGCCTGATTTTGATTTCACCTACCTCCCTCAACTTCCTCCACCTCCAATCACTCCATCACTAGAGGATCAGGTCTCTAGACTTGAGGAGGCTATAACCAGTGGATTTCAATGAGTTGAGGAGCGCCAGTAGGAGATGATGGATATGATGCGATCATGGATAAGTGGGCATCCTCCTCCTCCACCTCCATCTTCTGATTAGGATAATCATAAAGTGTTTTATATGTTTTTTTATGTTAACATATGTAAATATCTAATCCTATTTCAATTCACTATGACTTACTTATATGACAGTGCAGTGTGCTTAGTAGAATAGGATTACTTGCATCACTTGTATTTATAAAAGTGATGTGGGTATAATCCAGTATTGGACCCCATGGGGAGTCAGGACACCATGAAGAGTTGGGATGTTTGAAGAAGTCAGGAGGGCAGAAGTCAAGGGGGCAGTTGACTGAGGGTGAGATCGAGTTTGGAGTAGAGTGACTCGGGAAGTTAGAAGTGGCCCAAGTCAGGAGGGGGATGCCTCGGAAAGTCAGTAGTGGAGCGAGTCGAGAGCCAAGTGACTTGGAAAAACAAGAATCAACCGAGTCATGAGTAGGGTGACTCAGGAGGCTAGTAGAAGTGGTGAAGTAGGGAACTCAAAGGTAGGAGCAAGCTTAGGGACCACAATGGAGATTCCTCTCGACAACTGTCACATCGGGTCTCCTAAAGGCTTCGCCCCATAATTACTCTTAGATGTGTGGCATGATAGGTGGAGATTCCCTGCAGTAATTGCCCCCCTAAATGCCTAACAAAGGGCGTTAGTAGTGGAGACAAAGAACCTTAGAGACACTATAAAAAGACAGGTTAAGGTAAAGGAAAGCTCTATGACTTTTTCGCTACTGAGTACTTTCTCTACATACACATTTTTCTTGATCTTCCTGTCTGACTTAAGCATTGGAAGATCATAGCCGGAGCACTAGCGATTGTCTGACCTGTGTTATGTTTGATAGTATACTGCTGTAGAAATGAGAACCCACCCTCTCCTGAGGACTCAACGAAATGGGCCAAAAAGAGACCGCATCAGTTATCGTCGTTTGTTGAAAACACTTTGAGCTGAGATGTTGAAGATGAAATTAAGGGAAGTTCCTTCCTTAGCCTTCACCTTAGAGGGGGCTCTCATAACACTCACTCAGTACCAACTGGCAGCAATTATACAGAAAGCGATGGAGGACGCGTTGGCACAAGGAGGAAGAACCAACGACCCCCACCTAATCCCCAAGAGGAAAGAGGGGACCAACTTGTAAGATCTTTGAGAATTGGCTAGAGGGGGGGGGGTGAATAGCACTTCTTTGATTTCTACAAGTTAGTTAGCAGAAGCAATACAAGTAAAACAATAATTAGAAAAAAAATCAAGGAAAACAGTGCTAACACGTCGATGTAATATGGTTCAGAAATGACGCTCCTACTCCAAGGCAATCCGTAAGGTGGATCACTCCTCACAAGCTTTCACTAGAACCTCCTTTTGATGAGAACATCAAGGTGGAGAAGCCTTCTTTACAATCACACTCTTCTTCTTACAATATGATGGAGGTAAGTTTGGGAAGAAGAGGTTAAGAACGCTTGAATGCTTAGAGGAAGACTTGAGGAGCGTAGGATGAATGTTTAGAATGAAAGCATTGGCCTCCTCGAAGCTTCCCTAGCTACTTTTTATAGAGCAGGGCTATTTTTGCCCGTTCAGCCCGATAGCAGTCGACTGCTGCATACCATCAGTCGACTGCTACTACTATTGATTGGATCCAATGACTTCTGACAAAGCCTGATTATGATCATCACGGCTCAACGCCTACTTGATCAGTCGACTATCAACCATTCTGTGCCCGCGACAATCGATTTCCCATAATACCAGTCGACTGTTAGACCTTGATTAGGCTTCTAGATCTGAGTTCAAGTCTGCCAAGGGCGAGCACCTTTGTCGAGCTATATAGATCAGTTGATTGGTATTATACACCAGTCGACTACCAAGCTTATGTTCGGCAGTCGAATCTATAGTCTACTACTTGACTAGTCGACTGAGGCATAACCCTATTCGACTGCTCAAGTATTTCGGATCCTCGAGTGCTAGACACTCGAGACAAGTCGACTGGTATAACATGTCAGTCGATTGACACAACTCAAGTATGACTAATTCATACTTGAAAACATACCCTAAGCCTAGACTTAACCTTCTAGTTTCTCCATCAGCCTTGCGCTTCCAGGATTCCTCCGAGTCCATGACTCCATCCTTGTGCTTGCCTTCAAAAGCTTCCATTGGTTTCGTTATGCTTTGGGTTTCTTCTTTGCCAAAGTCCGCTTGGACTTTTCGCCACTAAGACTACATGCTTGGATTACGCTGCCAAGATCTTGCCTTTGGACTTCCTTTGCCAAGGTTCACTTGAACTTTACGCCGCTAAGACTACATGCTTGGACTTATGTTGCCAAGACCTTCCCCTGGATTTTCCTTGCCAAGATTCACACTTGGACTTCTCTTTACCAAGTCTTCATACTTGGATTTTTCCGTCACTTAAACATTCATGGTTAGATCACAATTATTGCCTAACTTTAAATGATTATCCAAACATCAAAATATATTAATGATTGAGGCATTCTTGCACCAACACTATTGGTGCAGAGGCACCAGATAATCGAACCTAGGTTTTGATGATGACAAAAATTCAAAGTTAAGTCATTCTTGTTATCTCATATGTTGAGTTGAGTGTGCAGGTAATGTATTAAGCTTTGCTAAGGTCAACGACGCCAGGAGAATCTCGGAACGAGAAACCTCGGTGGTCGGGTGATACTACGAGAACCTCGGGAAGTCGAAGAACCTCGGTGGTGACCAAAAGATAAGCGATAGGTCAAAAGGACCAAAGGTAAGCTCCGGGTGTGGAATGATGGTAAGGACGTGTCCTTCATACGGGGATGACCATAGACGGCGATCCGATTAGGACTTTCAGAGGAAGGTCTAAGTCGACATCGGACGGTATAGGACCGTCGGATTTACCATCAATAAAGACTTGTTGTGTTAACCATGTATTGTAGGTGAGTTATCAAGTTGTCAGTCGGCTGGAGAGAAATAACAGTCGACTGTTGTATGACATCAGTCGACTGTTGGTCAAGCTGATCACTTCGAGGAGTGTCAAGATAAGATCCACCAAAGAAGGGGTGATGTGAAGGTTTGACCCAGATCTAGATCTCAACAAGATAGGGTTTAAATGGCTATAAAAGGAGGAGCAATTCACCTCTTTCTATCATCTAAAAAGGCTCCCAAAGTGCTATGACGAATCCAAGTACTCTTCGATAATGCAACGCCATCATAACGTCGATCGCATGTGCATCTCCATTCCATAAGTGGGTAGTGTCTTTTTGTAGTTGTTCTTATTCTTATACTTGTGCTTTTAATTGCTAAGAGGAGAGGTAGGCTAGTTGTTGATGCATGCAAGCACGACCTCAAATCTTCGACGAGAATCGTCAAGGACTCGAAGTGCGTGTGCGCTGACACTCAACGCCTGCAAGTGCACGAATGTTGTCAAGTAATAAAAGATTTATCGATCCCACAAAGACTGAGATTTGAATACCGTTTGTCCAGTGGATGTTGTTGTTCAGAGTTAATATCCTGAGAATAAGGGTTTCGAGGTTAACGGTAGTCCTAACTCAAGTACGGTATCACTCGGAAGAAGCGAAGGTAGGTTCGAAGTTCCCTAAGAGGATTCTAGGACTTCGATTTCACTTGTGCGTCGTGGAACATGCTATCAATTAGGTGCTTTTGGGATCTCTAATTACGATCTTGCAGGAGGATCATCATGCATTTGCCCGATGAGCTTTTGCTTCTACCGGGAACTACCTATTCCTAATCCAGTTTCTCTTTCGGATCATCAAAGCTCAGGGGGTTGATACCGTTGGGAGCCTTCTGTCACTAAGGTCCCTCAACCCTTCTAGAGTTAATCTCTCATACTTTGGGCCTTCTTCCAAGATAAGTTATTGGGGTACGAAGATGTTCTAATAATCCCTATGAAGAGGCGGATCGTATTTCATATCCTACTCTATCATATTCTATCTTCTACGATTACGGGAGGGAGGATGACCGCAAGGTTCATCCTCGGTTTTCCTAGATTTTTGATACGAAGGCTCTCACCCTTGTATTGCCTATGTTCAATATAAATAGAATCAAGACATAATCCTCATCGATCTAAACAACAAAAAATTTGCAAATAGAATCAAAAGAGATGAATAACTATTTGAACTAGCATGTCCACATACACAAGTTACTCCCTAATCTTAGAATCGAAGTATCTACTCCATAGATAAATGAGAATAAACACATACATCTTAAGAAAAGTCATCCCAATGCAAGTAGAACAAGAAAATAAAGAAAGTACTTTCTGTCCTATCCAATTTATGTGTCTTGGTTGTTCTCCATGGTGCCGAAGCATCGAGATGGATCTTCTAGCCGCTTCCTTCCTCCCCATTGCGAGTATCGAGTGCTTTTTAGGGCACCTTCTTGTCGTCCTAGCCGTCGGGCCTCCCCTAGGATTTGGGCATGCCTTCCTATTTATAGAAGAGGAGCCAACTTTCATTAAATCTCCACGAAACCCTAGTTGCGTCAAGTCAGCCTAGCGCCACACGGTCGTGTGGGGCACTAGAATTTTTGTCTGATTTTGGCTTCGGGGGTTGGACACGACAGTGTGGGATTCACACAGCTAGGCTGTGTCTGCCTCTGAACTATTCGGTGAATGTCTTCTTTTGCTCCAAAGCATGCCCGTGTTTTGGGAGAAACATGGGCAGAGCATGCTCGCCTTCCTTTGGCTCTAAAAATGTGTCATTTTACCTCCAAAATGTCATCCTATACATAAAAATAGCAAGAGCAGATCTCCGAACTAGAAAATAGGAAATGAATGCAAAACATAGAAAACTATGCACGAAACACGTATGAAATGTCCTAAAATCCAATATGTTTTGCTCACATCAATTCCCCCAGACTTAGATCTTTACTTGTCCTCAAGCAAACCTCAGTGCCATAAAATTTTTAAAAAAATATTGTTCCCATATCTAACATGTTAACTAAATTATCAAGTGGTATTTTCAATCAAAGAAAATAGATATGTTCTAAAAGTTCATTAAGTTAATTTTTTGATGTGCTGAGAGAATTTTCCTAAAGGATACTCGTGCCACAGTGAGTTAAGTCGTCATCCTATAGCTTTCCTAAGGTCTTCAACTTTTAGGCACTTACCTTCTCTAAGCAAGGGTCGTTTCCTAGAATTAGCATAAAGTCTCAAAGGTGTGCTTGATATTAAGAGAAATTAGAAGGTGTTTCCCCAGTAACCTAACTGGGTCTCAAAGGGGCACCTAACCATTTCCACTCACGATAACTATTTTTAACCCTCTCTTTTTTTTTCTCTTTTTTTTTTCTTTTTATTTTTCAAGAAACTTTGTTCCTCTCTAGCTCACTAGTATTTTGATTTTTCTAAATGGGCTTACACAATCCGAGCATCTCTAGTAACTAAAATTCTAAATCTAGAGTCACCTATGGATTCCAAAGTACTAGACTACTGGGATGAATCATAACTATGTATGTAATAGATTTTCCCTTTCAGAATATTCTTCAAGTGTAAGTGAAAGATAAAATCTAACAAGTGCAAATCTAGAACATCCATCAATGTAACCAAAAATAAAATACCACAAGATAAATGAAGTTAAGCTATATATGGTATGGAAGAAAATCGTGAGAGATTTTGAGAATACTACTGAGGCAGCTTAAAATGACAAACAACTAAGTGCTGAAAGGAAACTAAATACTGTATGCATGGACAAGTAAATACAAATAATCTAAAACTAGATATAAATATCAAGAAAGAAACTACTGCTAAAAAAAGGGCATGTCAAAATTCGGGGTCCCCCCAGACTTAAACGAAATCGTACCTCTAGTATGGCAGTCGAGGTGAGAAATTTGGCGGTCTCGGCATGTCGGGCTCCTAGGAGAATCTGGTGCTCAGCCACTGATGCCACATGTATATGTGGTCGATCTGGGAATTGGTGGATGTAGCGGCAGCTCTGTGCTCCTCCTCCCTGGCCCACTGTGCTTGTGTAACACACATGTGTTGTCGAACCTCTTGGTAATAGGCAACCTCCTTCTGAAAATAGGCACGGGCCTCTTCGTAGAACTCCTCATCCCTCTGAAAATGCTCCCGTAGATCCTGGAACTCTGCCTGTGTATAGGTCCTATGCTCCTCCCATCGCTGCCCCTGTGTCTACTGCTCGGTGTAAATATCGTCGAGGCATGATCGGAACTCAGAGAAGTCATAAGCTGACGTACTTGCATCCTGCCCAAAAATGAAAAAAGAAGGAGGTGCAGGTCTAGGATCACGGCGTGGACTAGGGGGGCTCCTATACATGGATGGATCTACAGGTGAGTGATGGGTAGGAGGTGAGAGGGGTGCATGAGTGGAAGGCCCGACATGTGGTGGGGACTCCACTATGAGATCCAATCACCAGTTGGCACGGTTGGTGATGGTGGTACAATTGGTGTCGGGGAGCCTAAGGGGTCCCAAGTTCTTCCTCACAAAATAAAAATAGTGCCCATCTCTCACTATTATTTTCATAGCCATGCACACCCATAAATCGATACTAGGGCTCCCTTCTACTCTATCCAAGGTGGTGCAATCGTACTCCATCCTATTGCAAATGTGGGTGATTAATCTCCCTAAAATAATCTCTCCCTTGGCTGTCTTGTTGGAGATCGTTTGCGCCCGCTAGAGGGGGGGGGGGTGAATAGTGCGTGACCGTACGATGATGAAATTCATTGCGTTTGTTTCTACAATTTCGTTAGCGCAACGGAATAACAAGAATAATAATGATAACGAAACATACAACACGCAAACACAAAGATATAACGTGGTTCGGAACCGCACGGTTCCTACTCCACGGATTGGGCTCAAACGAGCCCTAGTGATGCACACGCACTCACTAATCAATAAACTCCTTCTCGACAACAAGTCGGAGGTGGAGAAACCTCGTACAATGAATTACAACAAGTAATACAAAGTAAACAAGCAAATACAAGTGAAAATGTAAAGAACACTTTACAAACTAGGGTTTTGAGCGCTTGCTTGTCGGTTGCTTGGATGAGCTTGAAGGACCTTGAAATGCACCTGCAATTCGCCTTAAATCGCCTCACCAAAGCCCCCAAAGAACTGATGATTGTGCCTTCACGAATAGCTGCTTTTATCCTCCATTGGGCTGGATTTCCGCTTGGCAGTCGACTGTCATAAGTCCCCAGTCGACTGCCAACACTGTAGCTATGAGACAACGACTTAATCCACGTTGGACAAGTTCCAACGGGACTCTTAGCGATGATCGCTAGCGTCGTAGCCGTGTCGGGCCGACTACGATGGCGTTACGTGCTCGACCGCAGTAACTAGCGATCCGACAACGATCGATTGCCATCGACATCAGTCGACTGCTTGATAACACTCGTTTTGGTAGTTTATATTGGCTTTAATAATTGATGATTCTATCCTTTTATTGTTTAATTGTGGAGAATTAGCACATTTTATGAGCAGGACGTGTGTTGGACTATAATGATCATTCCTACATAATTTGGATTGATTTTTAACATTTTCGATGTCTTCTTGTAGGATACAACCGAGCACAGGCGTGTCGACACGGGCAGTGCCAAAACGACACGGGCTTTGGACGCAGCCGAGCACAGGCGTGTCGCTCTTTTCCCGTTACATGACACGGGCTTTGTACACAGATGAGCACGGGCGTGTTGCTCTCTGACCGTCACGACACGGGCAGTACCAAAATGACACGGGCTTTGGACATAAGCGTGTCGCTCTTTTCCCGTTACACGACACGGGCGCACACAGATGAGCACGGGCGTGTTGATCTCTGTCCGTCACGACACGGGCAATATCAAAACGATGACACGGGCGTGTCGTCTTGGCACGGGCAGCAGGAAGTTAAAAATTCAACGAAGATTTTGGGCTAAAATGAAAAGAAGTGAAGGCGGTAAAAAGGGGGGAGTCCTCTTCGTTCCATTGACATTCGGATCTGAAGTCACTTCACGCATTATCGGAGCGGAGGCAAGGGATTCCTCTTCGTTCCGTTCATCTTCGATCTAAAGCCACTACACGCATCATCGGAGCGGAGGCAAGGGATTCCTCTTCGTTCCGTTCATCTTCGATCTAAAGCCACTACACGCATCATCGGAGCGGAGGCAAGGGATTCCTCTTCGTTCCGTTCATCTTCGATCTAAAGCCACTACACGCATCATCCGGAGCGGAGGCAAGGGATTCCTCTTCGTTCCGTTCATCCTCGATCTAAAGTCACTTCATGCATCACCCGGAGCGGAGGCAAGGGATTCCTCTTCGTTCCGGTCATCTTCGATCCGAAGTCACTTCACGCATCGCTTCACTTCTTCCGGTGGCAAGAGATACAGGGAGATTACTAGATCTAATTTCTTTTACATTGTTGAGCAGTTATTAGATTTGTTTGGCTTGTTGAGTGTTTGGTTGAATTTCCCCATCGTAGTTTAGATGCTGTTTAGTCTTCATTTTCCCCGTTTATTCAGTTGTTGCACTGATTTACTCATCGGATGTTCTTTACTTCAAGAATGCACATAATTCATTATGATTAGTTTTCTTTCTTGTTTTCCCTTGAGATTAGATGATTTAGGAATCAATACATAACCCCCCCCTCTCTATTCAATCTAAAAAAAAGAATCAAAACTGCAATAACCATTTGAATTATCATACACCATCTTCAATCGTTGGGAGACGACTCAAGTCATCCTATACTACTTTAGTTAGGGGGATTCGGTATTACAAATTGGTTGAGCTCATTTAGACGACAATCTGAGTCTTACATCAATTTTAGTAGTTGCAGGATTGATAGAGGTGCATAGGCAGTTCTAATGTGTTTGCTTGAAAAATAATTTTACTTCTCAATTTCCAATTCTATTTCCATTTACTTGTATTGCTGAGGAGGTAATATAATTTTTTTTTTAAGAAAACAATTTGACATTTCAATACCTCATTATACTTGTCGTTGCTATACCTGTTCTACACCAGTTGTGTCTTGTTTACTTGCTTGCAGTGAGACTATAGTGCATGACTAGGACATCTACAGAGAAGATACCAGCATACGATCCAGAGATTGACAGAACATTCCACGCTTTACAGAGAGCTCAGAGGATTTCAGTGATTAGCATGGAAGACAACAACACAAAAAGCAGTGATAGAACACTCAGAGAATTGGCAGAGCCAAATGTAGCTTATCAACCTTCGTGTATCAGGTATCAGGGACTTGAAGGGAATTTTGAGCTAAGATCAGGGGTAATTCATCTGCTACCAAAGTTTCATGGCTTAGCTGGTGAGGATCCAAACAGACACCTCCAGGAATTCCATATGGTGTGCTCAACCATGAAGCCTCAAACCATATCAGAGGATGATATGAAGCTCAGGGCATTTCCATTCTCATTGACAGACAAGGCTAAGGATTGGTATTACTATCTTCCCCCAGGATCCATTACTAGTTGGAATGATATGAGCAAAATATTTCTGGAGAAATTCTTTCCTGCATCAAGGATTGCAGCAATCAGGAAAAATATATGTGGAGTTCAACAACTGATTGGGGAAACATTATACGAGTATTGGGAGCGTTTCAAGAGACTCTGTGCGAGCTGCCCCCAACACCAAATTAGTGAGCAATTGTTGATTCAATACTTTTACGAAGGATTGTTACCTATGGATAGGAATATGATAGATGCTGCTAGTGGAGGAGCGCTTGTAAACAAAACACCTTTTCAAGACAAGGAACTTATTGAGATTATGGAAGCTAACTATCAGCAATTTGGGAGTCGGACTGTACCCATCAAGAGTGTGCATCATGTTCAGGACTCTGATACTGAACAACCTAGAATCGAGAGTCGGTTGGATGGGATTGAAACAATGTTAAGGCAGATAGCTATTAGTCAGACTCGACAGGCATATACTCAGTCTGCTCAACCAACACGAGTTTGCAGCATTTGTGCCAGTGCAGCACACTCGGCTGATACCTACTTAACCTTGTAGTCAGAAGAAGGAGGGTTTGTCTCGGACCAGGTGGCAGCAACAAATATGTTTCAGAATAGATCGCAATATCAGCAAACACAAAGATCACAGTATGATCCTATGTCAACTACATACAATCCTGGATGGAGAGATCATCCAAATCTGAGGTATGCAATAGACCAATCGGGTACAACAACCATCATTCCAGCCTGCTGCAACAAACTTGCAGAAGCCTCTAGGATTTCATAATAGTTCCACGCAGTATAAACCTTTCCAGATTTCACAATCACAACTTATTTCTGGACCAAGTCATTTAGATTCATCCACACAGGATTTGAAAGACATGATGCAGCAACTTTTGTTACAACAATAAGCACAATTTCAACAACAACAACAGAGGAGTGATAGTGCCATTCAGAATTTAGAAAGGCAAATGAGTCAGATGGCTACGACACTCATCCAGTTTCAGTCCCAAGGGTCCAGTCAACTACCAGCTCAGACTATTCCAAACCCCAGAGGGAATGTGAGTGCTATGTCACTAAGGAGTGGGAAAACTATGATACATCCCAACCTTCCGAGACCTGCCACAGTTCATGCACCTGTGCCTATAGCAGTTTCTAACGAAGAAAAGGAACAAAAACTACAATCAGGTGATAAATCGCAAGAGGTAGTGCAGATTCCTTTCCCTCAAAGAGCAGGAATTTACGAGAAAATGTTACGCGGGGAAGGACTAATGATCTCGAAGAATTAGTGGACATTTTTAGTAAGGTGGAAGTAAACATACCATTATTGAAGGTTATCAAACATATACCAAGATATGCTAAGTTTTTGAAGGATCTTTGTGTTCATAAGAGGAAACTGAAAGGTAATGAATTGGTAAGCATGGGAAAGAATGTATCAGCTTTGATTCAGGCAATGCCCATGAAATGTAAAGATCCAGGAATGTTTACCATACCATGTGTGATTGGAGAATGCAGATTCTCAAATGCAATGTTGGATCTGGGTGCATCCATTAATGTCATGCCTAAGTCTGTTTTCCTATCCTAGGTATTGGACCATTACACATTGGGGTAATTATTAAATTAGCCAATCGAATTTTAGCTAATACATATGGATTTTTTGAAGATGTCTTAGTTAAGGTGAAGGATCGATTTTTCGGTGATTTCTACGTTCTTGATATGGAAGGAGATATGACTTCAAGCCAAACTCCTCTGATTTTAGGGAGGCCGTTCCTCAAGACTGCAAGGACAAAGATTGATGTACATGCAGGAACATTGACCATGGAGTTTGGAGACACGCAGTACGATTTGGCATTCTTGAAGCAATGAGGTATCTGAAGAAGATCACTCACTACTTAACATTGATATTATTGACAAGTTGGAAGGTAGTGCGAGACCGTGGATTGATAGGGATCTGAGCTACGAGGTAATAGAAGATGACTCTATTAGCATCATTGATAACATTGAGGATGCTTTGCGAGAATTCATTAATAGAAGCAGTCTGAAAAATTGTTTCCTTCCCATGATCAACCTCCAAACTGGAATTGAAACTTCACGAGCACTTGAAGTATGCTTACCTGGGGAAAGAGAAGGAATTACCGGTCATTATTGCTAAGAATTTAGGAGCAGATCAGGAGATAAGGTTGTTGGATCTGCTAAGGCTTTATCAGAAGGCCATAGGATGAACCATTGCAGATATTCACAGCATCAACCCTTCCTTTTGCATGCATAGGATTTTTTTGGAGGAGAACAAGAACCCAGTCAGGCAACCACAGAGAAGATTGAACCCATTGCTTACCGAAGTGGTAAAGACAGAGATTCAAAAATTGTTGCAAGCAGGTATCATTTATCCCATTTCAGATAGTCAGTGGGTGAGCCCAATACATGTGGTACCAAAGAAATCGGGGATGACAGTGATTGTCAATGAGGACAGTGAGATGATTTCCACAAGAGTGAAAAATTTATGGAGGGTGTGCATAGATTATCGGAAGCTTAACCATGCTACAAGGAAGGATCATTTCCCACTACCTTTTATTGATCAAATGTTGGAGAGATTAGCGGGAAAGACTCATTACTGCTTCTTGGATGGATTTTCTGGATATTATCAGATTTGCATAGCACCCAAGGACCAGGAGAAGACTACATTCACATGCCCCTATGGGACATTTGCATTCTGACGCATGCCCTTTGGGCTCTGCAATGCCCCAGGTACATTTCAGCGATGCATGGTAAGCATTTTTGCATATTTATTAGAGCATTGTATGGAAGTATTTATGGATGATTTTACCGTGTATGGCTTATCATTCGATGAATGTTTAGATAGTCTTTCTCAAGTTTTGCAGAGATGTGTGGAAACTGACCTGGTCTTAAACTTTGAGAAGTTCCATTTCGTGGTTGAACATGGTATTGTTTTAGGACATATTGTTTCGAGTAGGGGCATAGAGGTAGATCCTGCTAAGGTCAAGGTTATTTCTTCTTTGTCTTTTCCCACATGCGTGCGGGAGGTTCGAGCTTTCCTTGGTCATGCAGGTTTTTACAGGAGATTCATTCAAAATTTTAGTGATATAGCCCTTCCCCTTTCACGCTTACTGCAAAAGGATGTGGAATTTGGATTCGATCAAAAATGCAAGGACGCTTTCAACCAACTCAGGGATGCTCTCATCTCAGCTCCTATTATGAGTTCTCCTAATTGGGAATTACCTTTTGAATTAATGTGTGATGCTTCTAATTTTGCAGTGGGTGCAGTGTTGGCTCAAAGGGTTGACGGAGTTTCACATGTTATCTATTATGCATCCAAGACGTTAGATCCTGCTCAAGCAAATTATACAACCACGGAAAAGAGCTTGGCCATTGTGTTTGCGTTGAATAAGTTTCGTTCATATTTATTGTGCTCTCATGTGGTTGTCTTTTCAGATCATGCAACTCTCAAATTCCTTTTAAAGAAGTCAGATGCAAAGCCCAGATTAATCAGATGGATACTTCTACTCCAAGAATTCGCCGTGGAAATACGCAATAGGAGTGGAAAGGAAAATATGGTGGCTGATCATTTGAGCAGAATCATGCAGGATAGGGAGCTTACACCCATTCCAGATTGTTTTCCAGATGAACAACTCACGACCTTTGCAAGGGAAGTACCATGGTATGCTGACATCGTTAATTATTTTGTTACACGTGTTATACCTGCAAATTTCTCTCAAGTACAGGTTAACAAATTAAGATGTGATGCTAAATACTATGTTTGGGATGAACCTTACTTGTGGAAGTGGTGCAGCGATCAGGTAATTAGACGATGTGTTCCTAACGATGAGTTTCAATTTGTTCTTACATTTTGCCATTCTTTATCTTGTGGAGGACATTTTGGACCACAAAGAACAGCTAGGAAAATTTTAGATTCAGGTTTATATTGGCCTAGTCTGTTCCGTGATGCATATGAGTTTACTAGAACATGCGAACAATGTCAAAAAGTTGGGAGTATTGGACGTAGAAATGAGATGCCCCAACAGTCTATTTTGTTTTGTGAAGTGTTTGATGTATGGGGAATCGACTTTATGGGTCCATTGCTTATGGTTTCACATACATCTTATTGGCGGTGGACTATGTTTCCAAGTGGGTGGAAGCTATTCCTACGGGTGATGATGCATCTGTGGTTGTTAGTTTTGTCGAGTCAAACATCTTTTGCGAGTTTGGGTGGCCTAGACGATCATTAGTGATCAAGGGTCCCCATTTACGTAATAGACACATGAAGATCTTGCTTAACAAATATGGCGTTTGCACAAAGTTGCTACCGCTTATTATCCTCGCATAACGGCAAGCAGAGGTATCAAATAGAGAGATTAAGCGATTTTGGAAAAATGGTAAAACCCGACAGGAAAGATTGGAGCAAAAGGTTGGATGGCGCCTTGTGGGCTTACAACCGCTTCAAAACACCAATTGGAATGTCACCATTTAGGATTGTGTTTGGCAAAGCATGTCACTTACAGATTGAGATAGCACACAAAGCATTACGGCTCAAGTCATGTAACCTGGATATGGATCAAGCTGGAGTTGGGAGGAAAATGCAATTACAGGAATTGGAAGAGTTAAGACTTGAAGCCTATGAGAACTCTCAGATTTACAAGGAAAAGACCAAAGCATATCATGATAAGCACATACTGAGGAAAGAGTTTCAAATAGGTGATAAAGTTTTGTTGTACAACTCCAGACTCAAATGGTTTCCAGGTAAATTGAGATCTAAGTGGGATGGGCCTTTCTACATTATTAATATCTTTCCCTATGGAGTGATTGAGTTGCAGGACAAGGAAGATGGACGGACCTTCAAAGTGAATGGGCACCGCTTGAAGAAATTTCATGATGGAGTTATGCATGCGGTGTTGGAATGTGAAGCACTAGACAACCCCATCTATCCAATTTAAAGGGGAGTTCAGTTGTTGTTAATGCTTTTGTTTTAATGCTTTTGTTATTTTTGTTTGCATAAATGTGTTAGTGAATAAAATCTTTGAATAGAATCCCTGAGTGCTCATATCAGTTTTAGGGGATGTGAAAGTTAAGTTAAGTTTGATTATCATGTTTTCTGGATTCTAGGGCATGATTAGATACTTTACATGCATATGCTCATTAGTGTGGTGATGGATGCTAATTGGTTGATTGTACTTGATGATTTTACACACCTAGTAAGGATCTAGCCATTTTCTCCTTGTGTGTGATATGCAATCTTGTTGTGGAGCTCTAGAACTTGCTATGTTTCTTCTCAAGGTTACAATTTCATAAAAGTTGTGATAATTATAAAGGCTATCTTCTCTATACCCTTGGAATTTCTCTTGCGCTATCTTCTTTGTATAAATGCCTTCTTCTTATTGTCTCAAACAATTTATCTTGTTGGATTTCTTGCCCGAGACGGTCAAATTTTAAGTGTGGGGGATCTTGAGAGGATGTGAGGATGGTTGTCTTGTTGTCTTGTTGAAGGTAAGGTGAGATATAATGGTAAGCATGAGCACTTGATTACCAGGGTTGGACTAACCTTGATTGCCTTTGAGGTCATATTTTCTTTGTTAAGAGATTTGGACTAAGGAAAAGGAAACTGTATACCAGCTAGAAAGAAATGTGCACACACAGATATTATAGAGTATTATGTGCACTGGTTTTATTGGCACATCGGATGATAACATCTATGCAGAATCAAAAAAAAAAAAAAAAAAAGGGAAAGAGTTGTAGCCGATTACTGGATTATTCGGTATCATGGAAAAGGTCAGCACACTGGCACTGGATAGTCTGTAAGGTTAATGAAATCCAATTGTCTGCAATTGGAGGAAGCTACAGAATTCTGAATTTTTGCATAACGAAATTTGAAATTTTGTCGTCACACATTAGGCATTTCAGACCTGGGACCTAGGTTGAGTAAAGTTGGGATTCAAACTAAATTGATGGGTCACTTGGCCCTGAATTTTGAATAGCTTGAAAGTCTAAAAAAGGAAGCTATACTTCATTATGAAAAAAAAAAAAACATAAAATTTTTTTTTTGAGCCTGCAGTTATTGAGTTCTGAAATTCTGGGAGTTAAACATGATTTAGAAACTCATCTCAAGAATCTGGAATTTGAGCCAATTGGAAGTGTTGAAACTTAATTTCCAGATACTAGAAATAAAAGTTTAATAATGAATTAGAAATTCTGGAATGTTGCAACACTCAATCGGCAGGAAAGGGAATTGTAATGTCGGAGAAGAAGTTACATAGTCTGTAGAAATTGGCACGGCTAGGGAGTTTGCGTAGAAGGAGTTTGAAATGCAGGAATTGCAAGTCGTATAATTAGGAAAATTCAATTGGAAGCAATTTGGAAGTTTGAAACTGAATGGAAATTTCTAAATTCCTTAAACCCCAGATAGTGTTTATTGCCTTCTTTATTACATTGTCATATCATCTTTCCACAACTTCTTGCTTTCTTATGTTCTATTGTGATTTTCCACAAATTTTACTTCATGATGATAAGCCTTTGGAGTCACGGAAACTTGTGATCTAGTGATGGAGAGTAGAAAATATGCAAGCATATGGTAGTGAAACATCATTAGTTGCATTGAGTGGAACTCCATTTACTTACATGCTATTGAGAGTGAGAGCACTACCTTATGCATCATATATCTTGTGAGGATTGCGTCAAGCTTTAGTTAATCATGTGTTGAAATCACCATGCGTAGTGACTTGTGTCTGAATCGGATCTATGTGCCTTGGTCTAAATAAATATGATAAGCCTAAGTAACTACTTTTTACTTTCTTTTGAGGCAACGATATGAGTTACTTAGGGGGAAGTTGTTCTTTTTGCTTGCCCGGGACGTGCAAGAATAAGTGTGGGGGAATTGATAACACTCGTTTTGGTAGTTTATATTGGCTTTAATAATTGATGATTCTATCCTTTTATTGTTTAATTGTGGAGAATTAGCACATTTTATGAGCAGGACGTGTGTTGGACTATAATGATCATTCCTACATAATTTGGATTGATTTTTAACATTTTCGATGTCTTCTTGTAGGATACAACCGAGCACAGGCGTGTCGACACGGGCAGTGCCAAAACAACACGGGCTTTGGACGCAGCCGAGCACAGGCGTGTCGCTCTTTTCCCGTTACACGACACGGGCTTTGTACACAGATGAGCACGGGCGTGTTGCTCTCTGACCGTCACGACACGGGCAGTACCAAAATGACACGGGCTTTGGACACAGCCGAGCACAGGCGTGTCACTCTTTTCCCGTTACACGACACAGGCGCACACAGATGAGCACGGGCGTGTTGATCTCTGTCCGTCACAACACGGGCAATATCAAAACGATGACACGGGCGTGTCGTCTTGGCACGGGCAGCAGGAAGTTAAAAATTCAGCGAAGATTTTGGGCTAAGATGAAAAGAAGCGAAGGCGGTAAAAAGGGGGGAGTCCTCTTTGTTACATTGACATTCAGATCTGAAGTCACTTCACGCATCATCGGAGCGGAGGCAAGGGATTCCTCTTCGTTCCGTTCATCTTCGATCTAAAGCCACTACACGCATCATCGGAGCGGAGGCAAGGGATTCCTCTTCGTTCCGTTCATTTTCAATCTAAAGCCACTACACGCATCATCCGGAGCGGAGGCAAGGGATTCCTCTTCGTTCCTTTCATCCTCGATCTAAAGTCACTTCATGCATCACCCGGAGCGGAGGCAAGGGATTCCTCTTCGTTCCGGTCATCTTCGATCCGAAGTCACTTCACGCATCGCTTCACTTCTTCCGGTGGCAAGAGATACATGGAGATTACTAGATCTAATTTCTTTTACATTGTTGAGCAGTTATTAGATTTGTTTGGCTTGTTGAGTGTTTGGTTGAATTTCCCCATCGTAGTTTAGATGCTGTTTAGTCTTCATTTTTCCCCGTTTATTCAGTTGTTGCACTGATTTACTCATCGGATGTTCTTTACTTCAAGAATGCACATAATTCGTTATGATTAGTTTTCTTTCTTGTTTTCCCTTGAGATTAGATGATTTAGGAATCAATACATAACCCCCCCTCTCTATTCAATCTAAAAAAAAGAATCAAAACTGCAATAACCATTTGAATTATCATACACCATCTTCAATTGTTGGGAGACGACTCGAGTCATCCTATACTACTTTAGTTAGGGGGATTCGGTATTACAAATTGGTTGAGCTCATTTAGACGACAATCTGAGTCTTACATTACTGCTCCAATGAGCAGTCGACTGCTAGAGCATTTCCAGCTCTAAACTGGCAGTCGAACTCAAGTCGACTCACGACAGTCGAACCGGCCATAATGTCAGTCGACTGCCAACCTCAAAAATGAGGTTTTAACCCAAGTATGGTGTCCCTATACTTGCTAGACCACCCTTAGCCTAGACCTAAGCCTTCTAGCCACCTCCATTAGCCTTGCGCCTCTCGGATCCCTCCAAGTCATCCATGACTTGTTCATCCATCGCGCTAGCCTTCAGGTGCTTCCATCGGCTATGTCATGCTAACGGTGTCTACACCACCAAGGCACATTGGACTTATGCTGCCAAGACTCCACCCTTGGACTTTACCTTGCCAATCCATGTTGGACTTTCCATGTGCTAAGACCCATGCTTGGACTTCCCATGCCAAGTACTCAAGACTTGGACTTTCCCACATGCCAAGTGTCCCACTTGGACTTTCCATGCCAAGTACCCATGACTTGGACTTTACCTTGCCAAGACCCATGCTTGGACTTTCCCATAATCACATGGTCAACCCTAGTCAACCATCAAAGTCTCCCTCGAGTCAAACTCGAATCTGGTCAATTATAACCCGGGTCGATTGCTCCAACAATCTCCCCAACATATTAACCGACATTAATGTCAAACATACTACGTCAAAACACTTTGTCAAACATCAAAACATCACTCGAGTCAAACTCGAGTCTGGTCAATCGTGACTTGGGCCGATTGCACCAACAATCTCCCCCTTTTTGATGTTTGACAAAACAAACCTTGAGTTAGACCCCTAACTCAAATTCCCTTACCAATTTTCCAAATTGGTAATTTCACTTTCTCCCCCTTTTGACATACATCAAAAAGGTTATCTCTCCAAAGAGGTCAATGTCTCATGTCCCAATGAGATCTTGCAATCTCCCCCTTGATCCAAAAATACCTAGGATGCCTACCATCTTCCTAGTGATAAGTCTCATATCACTCAAGAGAGACAATCCTATACTCTCTCCCAATTTCCAAATTGGGTTTCTCAAAATCCCATCAATTTTCCCAATTGATGATACTCTCCCAATAACTTCTCCCCCTCCAAGAAGAGAAACACATCCATTATCCCAAGATGGATAACTCCCCCTAAAGGCTTGCTCCCCCTTGATCATTGCACCAACAATGTCCTTGGGAAGTCCCTAAGCCAATAGGAACTCTAAACCATCAAAATTAAGGTTCTAAGTTCAAACCTAAACTTTCCATACCTTAAATTTGATACAAATCCTAACACCTCTCCTAATCCATATCCAATGGATTTTCACCCTTTATAATGCTTCTCAAAGCATATCCTAGGGTTAGGAGTGGTTAGAGACCTTTACAATGGCTGAAATTACGCTAAACTAACCTTGTTAACCCGAAATCAGACCTGACAGTTGACTCCTAACAGTAATCAGTCGATTGCCACTCACATTAGTCGACTGCCACCAAGGACAGTCGACTGATAGCTGAAATTTCTGAATTTCAACTATCAGAAGTGAATTTCAGAAATTCATAAATAATTATACGTATATCAAAAAATCATGAAAATTCATACGTATAATACTTATGACCAATACAATGGGTGAAAAATGTTTGAAAAATATTTTACCCATAAAATATCAAAATTGATACAAAATCCAAAAATGAAGAAAAACTTCAATGTTTTAGCTCACTTTGTATCAATCTCATCAATGATGATTGCTATCAAAAGATAGGCTTCACCAAGGTTTTCTAAAATGATTTTAAAATATTTTTAAAACCTTATTTTGGATCATATTCCTTGGGCTCTATGTACATGACTTGTACACATGCTCTCCCAATGATCCACCAATGAAATTAGATGAGTTATAGTCCTTCTAGATGCAAAAACTATGCACCTTAAAACTCAACTCATATCCTAGCATCTCACATGTATCTAGGGTGTATAAATACACATACATGTCAATTGGATGTGAGATGTGGGTTTTGGTTCTCCTTAATCTAGGGTTTCATGCATTTTCTAAGGCAACTCTACTTGATTCCCTTATAAATGAGACTCCAAGTCATGCCAAAGTCCTTAACTCAATTTTCAATACATTAAATGATGAAATGATCATGACATAATGATAGCAAAATTAAAGCATGACCAATGATCATGATGTCATGACATATGATAGAATCTAAAACACATGACATTAATCCTTAATCCTAAACATGATCATGACATATTAAGTAATTTAAAATAGATATGATGTCATGACATGTCATATGGCAATCAAGACATGACAAATAAAAAGTATAGGTATAATGATACCTAAATTTTAATATTAATTGCCATTTGATATAATTAAGTATATTTTTCCATATAAACCTAAATTCTCCCAAATGTGCCAAAAACCCAAAATTACACATTAAAACCTCTAAACCTAAATTGTGCAAATTTGATCATTTTATCAAACTTCTCAATTAATATTCGCACATCCTAAAAACTTTTAGGATTAACAATCAAACCACATTCCCAAGGTAACCAAAACCTTAAAAATGACCTAAAGTGCCACCTTTACCATGGTTAGGTTAACTACCTGAAAAGACCTAACCCAGTATGCACATACTAAATCCCTAGTCACACATCAATATTACCCATTATTTACAAGATCAAAATGCCCGACACAATTTATTTTTATTCCATCCAGTTTATCAGTCTCAACTACACACTTAACTCTCAGAACCTGAAGAAAAATAGAACATCAAATCATCTCCCCTCAATCTGGAAACTCTGTTTCGTAGATCCCCCGGACAATGTGTGCCATGCTCATCATCATCTCCTCAGTTACACCACCTCCGCTTCTTGTATCTCAATCTGGGTATCCTGTTCCCTACCTGAAATTGTTATGTGACATCATGAGTTCACAGCCCAGTAAGTAGATCAATGACAGAGTTATAACACAGGGAGAAGAAAAATTCAAAAGAAATCATATATCTCTACAACTGTAAATGAAAATTACTGTAGCTCAACATACATTTTCGGTTATACTTTCTGTAAGTCAATATGAAACCTAACCAATTCTTTTAACATCATATCATTATAACAAGTACAACGGACCCCATCATGCCTTTCTGTTATGCTGATTGTACCTAAACATAAACCCTCGTGGTACCTCACATTATTCATTTAAAATGCTGAGCCAGTCAAATACCTTAATTTCTTGTGCAATCCTGAGGTACCTCTAGGAAGAAACTAAGGGAATCAGTCATCAGTCATCAGTCAATCTGTCAATTTGGGTGGGCCCTCCCCGGAGCTCAACCCGGGGAGCCCAACCCGTCCAGGCACCACTAATGCTCATGTACGTACAGTTAGCTAATTAAAGAGTTTCTGTCATTTTCTATCATGCTCCGTCACAGAAGGTTAACATGGAACATCATGGGTGGACATTTATAACTATTTATATATATATAACATCTAACCTCATACACAGGTAGATGGTAATTACACCCATATACATATAGCATCTAACCTCATACACCGGTAGATGGTAATTACACCCATATACATATAGCATCTAGCCTCATACACAAGTAGATGATACTTACTCACATATACATGTAGCATCTAATCTTACACACGGGTAGTTGATAGTATAACTTATTCACATAACATCGAGGCACTAGATAGATTTGATGAACCATTAGCTAAAAATGTCAACATAGGACATCATGGGTGACATATATATCTATATATAGCATCTAACCTCATACACAGGTAGATGGTAGTTACACACATGTACATATAGCATCCAACCTCATATACAGGTAGATGATAGTTAAACCACATATACATATATATTTAGCATCTGACCTCATACACAGGTAGATGATAATTATCACATATTACATAACATATACAACATTAAGAAAAAAAGAATTTTATGAAAGATTAACTAAGCATGTTGACTGATAACGAATATAATGGGAGTCATCTACTGACATAATGCTTATGTACATACACATTTACATCCACCCTAGTATGCTGATTCCTTCCAAACTATTTGCTCATTACGTCTATTAAACATTTATCTGGCTATTAACTCGATATTTAAACCCCATTTACGTAACTCAGCATTCCCAATTTCATAATGACCCCAACATGTATATCATCAGTTATTACATATCCACCGGAGGAAGCCCACAATGTCAATCCGCGTACAACTTCAAACAGAAGCTATCCCAACTCAAAGTCCAATCCCCCATACATTCTAATAATAGAAATCCATTTATACATACCCCTTCCCCTATTCCTAACCTACTAAAAATCCTAATTCAAACAGTCCGAACACCTTCCCATCAAGAACCCCCATCATAACCCAGAAAATTGAATCCCTAATCCCCTTCCCGTGCTTCCCCTATTCTTCCAATCCTCTAATCCGAAGGGTAATGCTCAACCAAAACCCACAGCTTGATCCATTCCTAAAATCCCGAAAAAAATACACCCACGAGCTCTACTAGAACCCAATCTGGAAAACTCAGTGCTTAACCAAAA
The DNA here is from genome assembly GCA_025175895.1 of Wurfbainia villosa. Lineage (NCBI taxonomy): Eukaryota > Viridiplantae > Streptophyta > Magnoliopsida > Zingiberales > Zingiberaceae > Wurfbainia > Wurfbainia villosa. The sequence goes on from CM046004.1 coordinate 52,918,054, forward strand.
TCAAACCCGAAATCTCGATCTCAATCCCGCCCTTCAATCCCAAAACCCGAGCTAAAAATCTCGCCCTCGCCAGCCCTAAACAGAGATCTACTTACTGGGAAGAGGAAGGAGGAGGGTCGGTGGAGCTCCGGCAGCTTGGCGTCGACTCCGGCGGCAGGGATTCGACGATCGCCTTTCGCCATCTGCGGCGGCTCGCGGGCGGAGTAGGGTTGCGCGAACGAAAAGAAAATGGGAAAAAGAAAAAGAAAAGGAAAATATATAGGGGTTCGGCCGGTTAATTGGGGTTTAGGGTTTTTCCCCTTCATGCCTCTCAACTGTGATTATTTAGGGTGTAAATAGACCCCGAAATTTATCCCCCTTTTTCGATGATTTTCGCCCGTGTATTTATTTATTTATTTATTTATTATTATTACTATTTTTTCGAGACTTGACACTACCCATCCAATCAATGTTGGCACACCCTAAACCCATTTAGCGTGAATCAATCACGCTCTTAGAAACCCAAAGCCTATTTGAGCTCCTAGGGTTAATTAGGTATTCCTTAGGGATAACCTCTCTAGATACCTTCCTAATGACCCTCCTAGGCTTGTTAGCCTTGGTCATTTGGGTCTTACCTAGGTTGAATCTAGGGGTAACTCCCCTTGCAACCCTTTTAGTGGCCACCCTAGGTTTCCTAGAAACCCTAGCCACTAGGCACACCCTTTGATCAACCTTAGGGATGACTTCCCTATTGACCTTGGTCTCCCTAGACCTAGTTTGTGTTTCATAATCAAATGGAACACTATGGTAAGCCACCTTAGGCTTAGGTTTGTGACCCAAACCTTGCTTGCCCTTTGATGACTTTTGCTTCTTAGGTCTTAGGTGTTGACTTTGACTTTTGGACCCTTGACTTAGACCACTAGACCCTTGAACTTGATTTTGTATATTCCTAAGGGTCTTTTCTAGTTTTTCAAGCCTTGACCTCAAGGCTTGATTTTCAACCTCTAATTGCCCAATTGATTTTTGATTAAATTCTTGGGCATGGAACTTTCTAGGCATATGCCTAGTCCATTTAGGATTAAGACCTAGATGATCCTGTACCTTCCTAATTGTCTCCCTAGGTAAAATTTGTCTAGTGTTGTTTGACCTAGGTTTATCCTTAGATAAATTGTTTTTAGGGACATTAGTCCCAAATTTCTCCTTATTATCTAAGTGGATATTCTTAGCTCTTAAACAAAAATACTTGTTCCTATTAGCATGCTTTTCATAAATTGCAAGAGAGTTAAAATTCCTAGCATGCTTTTGTCTATTAAACCTAGAAGAATGAGCATTATTGAAATGATATACCTTAGGGTTTGCCTTACTAGCTCCCCCTACTTGTGATGCTCCTTCTTGGGTCTTTTTACTCCCCCTAGGACATTGATTCCTATAATGTCCTTTTTAATTGCACTTGAAGCATATGATGTGCTCCTTGCCTTTAGGTGTTGGGGAACCGGCGTCCTTGACTTTTGGTGCCGGTTGAGCTTTCCTAATCTTCTTTGGACACTTGCTCTTGTAGTGCCCGACTTCCCTACACTCAAAACATATGATATGCATTTTATTATTAACATATATGTTTGAGTTACCTAGGGTGGTTGTGGTGGTCAAAGTGGATTCTTGAGCTTGCTCATCTTGACCGGATGTGGAAGCTTCTTCTTGTTGCTTCGGAGTGGAAACTCTTTCCTCCCCCTCAATCCTAGAGGTGGAGGTTTCTTCTTCTTCTTCCATCTCCTCTTCCACCGATCCGAGAGTTGATTCCCTATCAACCTCCGAATCCTCAAGCTCTTTAGATGATGGTGTACTTGCTTGAGCTTGAGAGGGTGAGCACTCCTCTTCTTCCAAATCTTCTTGGACCGATGATGAGTTTTCATGGAGCTTTGCCACTTGGCTCCATAACTCTTTAGCATCTACATAATTGCCTAACATACACAAGATATTGTTAGGTATTAAATCGATTAAAAACTTCAATACCTTATCATTTTTCTCGGATGCTTGGACTTGCTCTTCGGTCCATCTCTTCTTCTTAAGGAACCCTCCCTTTGGTCCTATTGGGTAGCTAAAGCCCTCCATCAAGATAGACCATTCTTCGAAGTCCCTCATCATTAGGAAGTCTTCAATTCTTGACTTCCATTGCTTAAACCCTTCTTGTCCATAGAAGGTATAGGGGACTGGGGTGTTGATATCCCATCCCAATTGTCCTTGGACATCCATCTTTTACCCTCTAGCTTGCTCCCTTCGTTGTTAGACTTAGAAGAGCGGCTTCGCTTTGATACCACTTGTTGGAGATCGTTTGCGCCCGCTAGAGGGGGGGTGAATAGCGCGTGACCGTACGATGATGAAATTCGTTGCGTTTGTTTCTACAATTTCGTTAGCGCAGCGGAATAACAAGAATAATAATGATAACGAAACATACAACACGCAAACATAAAGATATAACGTGGTTCGGAACCGCACGATTCCTACTCCACGGATTGGGCTCAAACGAGCCCTAGTGATGCACACACACTCACTAATCAATAAAATCCTTCTCGACAACAAGTCGGAGGTGGAGAAACCTCGTACAATGAATTACAACAAGTAATACAAATTAAACAAGCAAATACAAGTGAAAATATAAAGAACACTTTACAAACTAGGGTTTTGAGCGCTTGCTTGTCGGTTGCTTGGATGAGCTTGAAGAACCTTGAAATGCACCTGCAAATCGCCTCACCAAAGCCCCCAAAGAACTGATGATCGAGCCTTCACGAACAGCTGCTTTTATCCTCCATCGGGCTGGATTTCCGCCTGGCAGTCGACTGCCATAAGTCCCCAGTCGACTGCCAACACTGTAGCTGTGAGACAATGACTTAATCCACGTTGGACATCTAACAACATTGCTTGGCCGATCGGCGGCTAGCCGACCCTCGCGGTCGACATCGATCGCCTGCTCCAATGAGCGATCCAATCGCCGAGCATTTCCAGCTCTAAACTGGCAGTCGAACTCAAGTCGACTCACGACAGTCGAATCGGCCATAATGTCAGTCGACTGCCAACCTCAAAAATGAGGTTTTAACCCAAGTATGGTGTCCCCATACTTGCTAGACCACCCTTAGCCTAGACCTAAGCCTTCTAGCCACCTCCATCAGCTTTACGCTTCTCGGATCCCTCCAAGTCATCCATGACTTGTTCATCCATCGCGCTAGCCTTCAGGTGCTTCCATCGGCTATGTCATGCTAACGGTGTCTACACCGCCAAGGCACATTGGACTTATGCTGCTGATGTGTTATTTTCCGCAAGTGCACGGTTTTCGTCAAGTAATAAAAATATCGATCCCACAGGGATTGAGACAATTACCGAATGATCATGATACCAAGTTATCTAGTCAATCAATTTATGGATTAAGCAAAGAAACTGAGCAGTCAAGAACAACGAATGAGAAGAACGAGCTAAAAGTCAATAGTTGAGGAGAATCTCAGGATATGGGTTTCACCGCGTCGACGATTTATAAGGTGATTTAATTCTTTCCTACCCCTATTAGAGTTGTTTTGATGGAACCTATCCTAAGGTAAATCAACGGCCCTTTCGAGGTCTATGCTAACTGTACCTATCAAACTCAATTTACCTGTCATGGTATTCGAGCGTAGAGGATCATAATCAGCTAAGGGGACCTGTCACGAGATCCCCGCAAACCTCCCTAGTCTTACCTCCGTTACTTGGTAAAATTTGGATTTGATAGATCCATTAAGTCCATAAGAGTTCCTTTAGAGTCTAAATTTCCTTTTCACGATAGGTTTGCACACGGGACCATAATCAGCTAAGGGGACTTGTCACGAGACCCCCGCAAGCCCTCATAGATACACTACCGCTACTTGATAGGAGTTTATCCCTAATTGGTTCTGGGTTTCGGGAACTTGGGTTCACTGTTAGGTACTTCCCCTTAGCTCCTTAGGTTTATCAATAAGAATCCAAAAATAGATTAAAATAAACAATAATTCAAGTAGTATAGATTACATCATCCATCATAAATCGTCAAGGGCTACTCCCCCATCCTAAGATTACAAGGCACTACTCCATAGTCGAACAAGAATTGCTAGAGAAAAAAATTACGATACTTAGTGCCATCTATGTTCCTCTGTCATCGACTCCTTCCTTCTTCTGTCGTCCTTTTGACCCTCCGTCGTCCTCTCTTAGGGTTAGAATATCTCCTCTTTTATAGCCTTGGCCTCCTCTTTAATTAAGGCAAAAGATTTTCCTTTAATTGAGACGAAGATCACGGCTTCGTCGAGTTGCTTGCAGAAAAGGAAATCTGAAATCAGGACAACACGCCCATGCCAAATGAGGGCACAGGCGTGTCGCGCAATTCCCATCGACCGTGTTGTGCTTGAACGGGGCGTGTCGAAGGCTGAACTGGGGCGTGTTGAGCGCTGGAACTCCTGACACGGACGTGTCACTGATAACACGCCTGTGTTGTTTTGATACGCCGATCGTGTCAACGCTTTGAATGGGGCATGTCGGCTGCTGAACCAGGGTGTGTTGAAGGCTGGAACTCCTGACACGGATGTGTCACTGATGACACGCCTGTGTTGTTTTGATACGCCTGCTTCTTTGCCCTGTTAACACGAAAAACACCCAAAAGCAGTCTCTTTGTCCAAAATATGCTAAACTTAACTAAATCATGATAATATACATGCCTAAGACATGAAATGCGATAAAATGCATGTATATGGAGTATTGAAAACATAGCATGATTTACACACATCAAAATCCCCTAGTCCTAAACTTTTGCTTGTCCTCAAGCAAAGAAAACTCAAAAGACAACTTATTTGTGGGAATGCTAGACACCATCCAGAGGTAATCTTAATCTTTTCAAATCATTCCTAGTTGCCAAGTTTGAAAGATCCCTATATAGTGCACGTGAAAAGTTGACTAAAGTCATTGGACACCAATCCGGATTTGACATCCCTTCTATCGTAGAGCATTCTTATTTCTGGCATAGAGGCACTTACCTGCCTTAATGCATGGATCATCCTTACCTATCATCAAAAGGTCTCAAAGGAGCACTTTCTAAGAAGAAAGAAGAAAAGGAATTTATAGAGAGCATTTCCCAAGTAACTAGTTAGTCTCAAAGGGGCACCTTTTAGGTGTTTCCCCAGTAACTACTTGGTCTCAAAGGGGTGCCTGAAAACAATTCCAGTTTTCATTTTTTTTTCATAATACTTCTAGTGAAAGTGTTTCTCCAGTAACCAAATTGCGTAGGCAAGTCTCCAATGGAAAATTGAGTACTCGTCCGATATGGGGGATTTAAATCTTTTTTTGGATACCTCAGACCTATAGACCGTGTAAGAAGTGAAATAGGGTTCTTATCAAATAGGAAAAAAGGAATATCATGATCCGACCAATGTTCAGTTGTATTACGCTAGATGACATAAAAATGCAATGTTATGATATATGAAAAGATGCAAACAAAATAGCACTAACCAAACTAAAAATCTAAGTAGAGACATCATAAGCAGTAAATGATGTGCATCGAAACTCACAAAATAGTTCAAGGTGGTTAATGGTCATCGTCTTCGCTACTAGCATCCTCCTCTGCCCACCTACGTCGCTGCTCCTGGTAAAACTCCCGGGACTCCTATCGAAATCTATCATCATCTTCTCTCCGGGCGGACTCAGCAGTGAAAAACTCATCAGCTCACCTGTAAAAATCAGCTGCCCTATCCAAATGTTGTGTCACCATACGATGGTGCTCCTCTGTAGCTTGGGCATACCGATCCCACACACCTATGTGCGAGGTATGCTCGACCCTGAAAGCTTCGAATGATAATCGGAATCCTGAAAAATCAAAAGAAGAGTACCCTGCAGAAACATTGTCAGTAGGAAACCGTGGGGGTTCAGGAGTCGAATGTGATGGCTCAGGGGCTATGTGAGATGACTCCCTAGGAGAGGGTGATGGAGTATGGGCAGTGGGGGTAGGAAAGGGTCCCTAGACATCTCTAAAAAGCCAATTGGATGAATTATGTACAGTCATCCGCTCAGGGTTTGGAAGAGGGATTTTAATTCCATTTCTTAACACCAAATGATACCCCTCGTCACATGCCTCAATCATCTTCAAATTTATACAAGCATCCAAATCCAATCTAGGGCTAGCAGGACAATATTCAAGGTCATCCAATTCACATCCTAAGGCCACAGCAATCCTAGTGATGATACCACCTATGACTATGACCCCAGATGGGCTATTACTAACCTTAACTAAATGTCTAACCATATGGGCTCCAGAATCAATATTAACTTCATTTAGCATGACCCATAAAAATTGTAACTCACTCTGCCTAGCCACCCCTGCACTATCATAACTTCTGGAGATTGTATTAGCCATAAACCTAAGGAGATAACGAAAAGTAGGATTAGGGATGTTAAATGATTTAGACCTAGATGCATCATAAGGGCGAGGGTCATCAGAAATTAATCTCCAAAATTGATGATCAATAAAATGTCTATGAATTTGCCTCTCCCCTCCGCAAGGAAAATCAAATATCATATTAAAATCACTTAAAGAAAGGGTAAACTCATGGTTCATTAATCTAAATTTGATTTTTTCTTTCTCACAATCCTTTCCTTGCAGTATTTCAGCAGACAGGGAGCTAAGGAATTCAAGAGTGATACTAGGGTAAGTAAGATGATGATGCGTGATAAATTCGGTCCAGCCTATCCTATTGGTCAACCAAGTTATGTCATCTCTTAACCCTAGGGTGGTCAACGTGTAGAAGTCTATAGTTCTTGTAGATACTAACTTCCTTTTTTCAAGCTTACTGAATTTAGACTTCATAACCTCATCCCTAAAAACAATTCCATATGGATGGCAGGAGGTCGGAGGAGGATCGTTACCCAAATCCTGAGCTTTTCTCTTTCCCTTATCCCTTGCCGAGGTGGAAGAAGCTCCTCCTCTAGTCTTCACTCGCTTACTCATGGCGATTGGGGAGGGAGAGACAGCAGGTTAGCTCCTCGGCTGCTCGAGAGAGACCAGCGGCAGCTGCTTCAAGCTTGTATCGCGAGTGGAAAATTAGGGCGTGCTCAGGCCAGCTTTAGAGGGCTATCCGCAATATAGGCGTGTCGGGCATCCTCTTACGCAAATACCCGACCCGTTTAAGCGTGACATAGGCATGCTTCCGTCCGGCCCAGGCGTGCCTCCGTCCAGCCCAGGCGTGCCGCAGGTGAGAAAGGTGCGACACGGGCGTGCTTCCGTCCGACCCAGGCGTGCCTCCGTCCGGCCCAGGCGTGCCGCAGGTGAGAAAGGTGCGACACGGGCGTGTTCAGTAGCACGCTCGACCTGTGTTGTCTTCGGGTAACCTCAACACGCCTGTGTCGTTCGACATAGGCGGGTCGTGTCAATTTGGCACGCAGTGGCACGTTTAACATGTCGTGTCCTGTAAACCTGAAAAAATAAAAAATAGAATAAAAATAAAATAAAATAAAATAAAATGACTAAAAAAAATGAAAATAGCTTGGGTTGCCTCCCAAGAAGCGCTTGTTTAAGGTCGTTAGCTTGACCCCTCAGTTATTCCCTAGTTTTGGGGATATGGCTCGAGGAGTGTGCTCTGCCTCTCTTCCTCCCCAATCAGCTTAGTAGAATTGTTTGCGAAGTATCTCTTAAGTCTTTGACCATTTACTTTGAAAATTCCTGTAGACTCACTAGATATATCAATAGCTCCATGAGGATAAACCTTTTCAACTCGATATGGCCCCGACCATCTGGATTTCAGCTTCCCAGGAAAGAGTTTCAATCTTGAGTTGAATAGTAATACCAAGTCTTCTTGATGGAATTCTCTGTGCATGATATTCTTGTCATGCCACCTCTTCGTTTTCTCCTTGTAAGACCTTGCATGTTCATAAGCATCAAGGCGTAGTTCTTCAAGTTCATTTAGCTGCAGTTTTCTTTTCTCTCCGGCTTTCTTTAGGTCAAAATTAAGCCATTTAATTGACCAATATGCCCTGTGCTATATTTCAACTGGAAGATGACATGGTTTTCCATAAACTAGTCGAAACGGAGTAATTCCAATGGGTGTCTTGTAAGCAGTTCGATAGGCCCATAGAGCATCGTCAAGTCTTAAAGACCAATCCTTCCTTGATCTTGATACTGTTTTCTCCAAGATAGTCTTGATTTCCCCATTTGAAACTTCTACTTGCCCGCTCGTTTGTGGATGATATGGTGAGGCTAGTTTATGAGTTACTCCATACTTCTTGAGAAGGCTTTCAAATTGTCTTTCGATAAAGTGTGAGCCTCCATCACTTATTACTGCTCTCGGTATTCCAAATCTTGGAAATATTATACTTTTAAAGAGCTTTATGACTGTTTTTGCATCACAAGAGGGGGATGGTAGAGCCTCAACCCATTTAGACACATAGTCCACTGCCACCAGTATATAGGTATTTTTATAGGAAGTAGGGAAGGGTCCCATATAGTCAATTCCCCAGACGTCGAACAATTCGACTTCCAATATCGAATTTTGAGGCATCTCATGTCTCCTTGATACGTTCCCGGTCCTTTGACAGCGGTCACAAGTTGTCACATAATTCTGAGAGTCTTTAAAAATATGAGGCCAATAAAATTTTGCTTGCAAAACCTTTGCCGCAGTCTTGTCTGTGCTCGTGTGACCCCCATATGCTGAAGAATGACAGTGATACAATATATCCTCAATCTCTTCTTCGGATATACATCTTCGATATATAGCATCCGCCCCTTGCTCGAACAGGAATGGTTCGTCCCACACATAATGCTTTACATCCGAAAGGAACTTCTTCCTCTGATGATAACTCATGTGAGAAGGTATTATCCCGCAAGCTAGGTAGTTGGCAAAATCAGCATACTGATAACTGCCATTTTGTGGTATTATTTTGGTCCTTAATATCACTGTTTTTATCCTCTCGAGTGATTTATTATTGATTATTTACATGTTTTATGAGTTGGATATATTTTTGGACCTTATTGTAAATTCTCCTAATTTTTGGACTCATATGCAAACTTTATCTTTGTTTGTAGGAGATCGAGATGAGACACTGGACTAGACTCAAAGTGGATCAAGTATGGCTTCATCTGGGGTCATAATGGACATTTCAAAAGGATTTAATCTGAGCCCTTCATCCAGATCAGAAGGCAAATTAAATCAAGGGTTCAGATCTGAGCATTATGGACCGTCCGAGGAAAGTAATTGATTTTGAGCCATCCATCTGGATCTGGAGCGATCCGGGCCGTATATTAAGATCTACACGTCTTGGCCGTTCATCCGGACCGTTGGATCGTGATTATACCTTCAGACGGATCAGATCCGTCCATTTCAAATCAGACTGATTTCAGCCGTTGGATGGAGCAGCCTAATTAAGCAATTGATATATCCATTAAACCCTAGCTTGTTTGGATGGCTGGGATTAGATGAAGCTCAGATCGGACGGGGTGTTTTTGATTAATAACTTACCTACCCAAATCGCAGAGCAGATCGCAAATCCATTCGAGCGGCCGTCTTCTTCCTCGCGCGCGCGGCGCCGGCGACTACGCCTGGCGGCGACTCCACTCCGGCGACCTTCCCTCCGACTGCCAGCGATGATCCCAGGCGAGCCTCAGCGGACGATTAGATGCCGTGATTCGATGGTGGAAGAGGGCGGCGAGCGGATTCTCGCGAGTACAACCTTCACCGGCGTTCACTCCATCCGGCGGGCCGGATAGGCCTTCCCTTCCTCGCCGGAGCCACCCACACGCGCGCCATTAGGGCAGACGCCATCTCCACCGGTGGAGTTCCACCTCATGTCCGGTGACTCCACCGGGAGCGGTGATCGTGTTCCTCGTCTGTCGTCTCCTCCTCCACTGGGTTGGGCTCGCATTCACGCCGGAGAGGGTTGTTCGGTTTGTTGCGACCGCCGTGTGGTTACCGGTCGTTGTTTATTTGGATTAATATGGGTGTCTAAGCATGTTTGATTGTGTGTTGGAACACCTGATTAGTTGAGATTTTGTGTTAGTTACGTTCCATTAATTATTCTGTTAGATTATGCATTTGGTAGTAGCCGATTAGATTTGTTTTACATTAAGTGTTTGTTTGTTTACGTGCAATGTTATTTCTATAGGTTAATTGTAGCTTAGTTGTTTAATTTTGTTCGTCGTGCATTCATAGGGTAGGTTAATTTCTTGTTGTTGATATACTAACCCCATCAATTAAAATTGTCCAATTCAGGCATCGTATAGTGACAGTGCGGTGTTTGATTGGAGTGCTTTCATTATTAGATTAGATTTCATTTACATTCGACCAGTTGCCGTATAGTGACAGTGCGGTGTCTGGACGAATTGCTTTCATTTATTGCATTTCATTTATTGCAATTTTTAGTGACTGTTTGACTACTGTGTCGTATAGTGACAGTGCGGTACATGGTTAAATTGTTCACCTTTGTTTCGTGATCATTGTACCGTATAGTGACAGTGCGGTGCGTGATTACTTACTTTTGCGCATTAGTTAGATTTACTTCCTGCAGATTTAATTTCCATGTCTTTTTACCAGAATTGTTTGACCATTGCATCGTATAGTGACAGTGCGGTGCAAGGTTGAATCGTTCTTGCAATAGGTTAGCTTTGAATAATTGTTTTGATGAATTGTAAAAACCCCCAGTGTTTACTTCTGTTTAAAAACAAACGTTCAGCCATTAGGTTCGTTGGGAGATGACCCGAGTCAGTCCTATACTGCATTAGTGTAGTTAGGGTTCGTAAATAATTTGGGAACGTATTGCGACATTAAAAATCGTCGATCAAATTTTAGGCCACACGTGGACTTCTAATGGGTTTGTTTGTCTTTAAACTGTAGTTTGTTTGTTTGTTTTCTTTTTCTTTTGTTATTATTGTCTTTCTTATCATTTATATTTGTTTCTCATTTTATTTGTTTGTGTGGATGACTAGGTCTTCAGGCGATAATCTACTTGAGTTTTATGCAGCAGTTTTTCTCTTCCCTCAGAGGCCAGCCTAGGAAGGGGGTTGTTGAAGAAAAGGCTAGGGAAGCAGATTCCCAAGTATGCCGAGGTTTTGTGTTCACTAGAAGTTGTACTCTTTCTATGGAGGTAGGAGATACTGTAGTTCGGTTCAGTATTTTGGACGCTATGAGGTACCTAATGGAGGATCATTCTATTCTTAGTGTGGTTATAATTGATGAGCTGAACTGCATGAACTTTATTTCTTAGTCTGTTTTTCATTTGGATATTTCTGCACCTTCTACATTTTTATTGTGATTTTATTGATTTTGATGTTGATGATGATTTTTCATTAGGACCTATCTATGGGTCTTCTTTATTGTAGACAAGGATATGGAATGTGTAGGGACTGCCCCAAGGATCACTTCCATCAGATGTTTGTGAGAAATGTCATTTCATGGTCGAGCATGGGATAGTCTTAGGTTGTATTATCTCTGTGTATGGTATTAAAGTAGATCCTGTTAAAATTCATGTTATATCTTATTTATCTTACGCGGGAAGTTGCTTTTTAGGTTATGAGGTTCTACAGACGTTTTATCATAGACTTGATTTGCCCTACCCTTGACCACATTTGTTACGGGAGGTGGTATTTCACCTTGACCAGATTGTGATGGAGATCGAGCCCACCTCTATAGCGCTTTCTTTTCCAGATGAGCAATTTTTTCACCTGTAGGGTAAGACACCATGGTATGCAGATCTTGCTATTTATTTAGTTGCCGTGTTGTACCTTCACATTTTACTCATGCACAAGTCCAGAAATTGATAAGTAATGCTAAGTATTATGTATGGGATGATCTTTATCATTGAAAATTTTGTAGTGATCAGATCATTAGATAATGTGTACTTGATTATGAGTTTCTTTCCATACATACTTACTTTTTGTTATTCTCTGGCTTGTGGGGGTATTTTGTGTACCCAAAAGAACTGCTAGGAAAGTTTGAGAGTCTGGTTTGTATTGACCCACCTTATTTCACAATGCCTCTGAATTTTAAAAGTTTGTGAGCGATGCCAATGAACAAGGAACATAGGACGTAGAAATGAAATGCCTCAATAATTCTTGTTATTCTGTGAGATTTTCAATGTTTGAGGTATTGATTTTATGGGTCCTTTTCCTGTATCTTTTGGATTTCCATATATTCTGTTGGCATATGATTATATTTCTAAAGGGGTGGAGGCCATCCCCACCAGGACTGATAATTCTCTAGTTGTGGATTTTGTTAGGTCTCACATATTTTGCAGATTTGGAGTACCCAGGGCGATCATTAGTGATCAAGGGTTTCACTTTTGCAATAGACGTAGGTCATTTTAAGCAAAGAAATCAAATCTATTCTAGAGGATACGGTGGGGCCAGACATGATGATGCTTCTTCTCCGACTTGAAAGGGGAGTGTGTTCCTTTATTTACTGCATTTATTTTCTTCCTTTCATGTTCAGAATAATTTGTGTGGAATTGCTTGTTTGCCTGTTTACCTAGGTTTGTTTGTCTGTTGTTGAGTCAAATAATATTCTCTATGCATGCCTTAGTATCATTTCAGAGGTGGTAAAAATTAGTTAAGTTTGATCATCAAATTATGGATTTTTTGTGTATGATAGGAGACTTCACTTGCATGCAGTCACTTGTTATGATGGTGAACTTTTTATTGATAGTCTAAGCTTGATGTTTATTCACCTAGTGAGGTTACAAGCCATTCTTATCATCTACCCAATTTTGTGTGATAACACATGTGATTCTTGTTACTCTAGAACTTGCTTTGAGTCTTTTCAAAACTGCAGTAACATTTACTTGCATGAATATGATGAAGGATTTCATTCTTTGACTCTTTTCCTGACTTGGTTTGATTGTCTAATCCACTTGATACTTCCATCTTCCATGTTTTACTTGTCTTATCTTTTCATTTGCTATTCATGGTCTTTGTATCTTTGTGGATTATCTTTTTCATATCTATTATTTTCCATATTGGAGGAATAGTTTGATGGGTTGTATTGTCCGAGACGGACAAAATTTTTAAGTGTGGGGGAGGAGCTATATTATTTGTGTTGGAAACATGATATGGAAGGCATGATTTTCAGAGGTCATTGGTCCTGAGATATATTTGTCTGTGATTAGTACTTGAGTTTCTGCACAAAAAAAAAACAAAAAGAAAGAAAAAAAAAAGAGAAAAAGAAAAGAAAAGAAATAAATGGAGCCATCGATGTTTCTTTTGTTGAAAAAAAAAATGTGCAAATGTAATGCAGGCAAATGGGATTGCAATGTGTTGGATAGAGCCATTTGATCCTGAATCAAATTCTAAAGTTTCCAATTGTCCTGGCCTCTTCCCATATTCGATTCTCGAGTATTTCACAGAGCAACTCATCAGGTTTATTTCTCCAATTCTTCTCTTGTTCCCTATTCATTTGTACCTTTGTCTTGTACTTCTCTTTGCATACTTTATCTGCCATCTACTTTTGATCTTATTCTGATTCATGATAAATCCTTTTGATTCATGTATGAGATGTATTGATAGCAGTAGAGAAGTAGATGATAAGCAAGCATATGGTAGTACAAAATTGCATGTTGTTTTGAGGGCGCCCCACTCCTATGTTATTATGTGAGCATCAGTGCATTTATCCATTATGGGAGGTTTTGTATCGAGCTTAGTCTATTTGATTTTCTTGTAAATCATCATACATGTTATTTGTTGTAGGAGTCGGATCTTTTGAATACCCTAGATCTGATGAATTTGGTGATCCTAAGTAACTTATTTTTCGTCTCGAATTATTGATCTAGGTATTGCTAGGGGAATGAGTTAGGGTGTTAGTGTTTCTTTATTTTCATTATCAAAAAAAAATAAGTGTGGGGAATTGATAATCGCCATTTTGTGGTATTATTTTGGTCCTTAATATCACTGTTTTTATCCTCTCGAGTGATTTATTATTGATTATTTACATGTTTTATGAGTTGGATATATTTTTGGACCTTATTGTAAATTCTCCTAATTTTTGGACTCATATGCAAACTTTATCTTTGTTTGTAGGAGATCGAGATGAGACACTGGACTAGACTCAAAGTGGATCAAGTATGGCTTCATCTGGGGTCATAATGGACATTTCAAAAGGATTTAATCGAGCCCTTCATCCGGATCGAAGGCAAATTAAATCAAGGGTTCGGGATCCGAGCATTATGGACCGTCAGGAAAGTAATTGATTTTGAGCCATCCATCGGATCTGGAGCGATCCGGGCGTATATTAAGATCTACACGTCTTGGCGTTCATCGGACCGTTGGATCGTGATTATACCTTGACGGATCGATCCGTCCATTTCAAATCGGTGATTTGTAGTTGGATGGAGCAGCCTAATTAAGCAATTGATATATCCATTAAACCCTAGCTTGTTTGGATGGCTGGGATTAGATGAAGCTCAGATCGGACGGCTGGTGTTTTTCAGTTAATAACTTACCTACCCAAATCGGCAGAGCAGATCGCGCAAATCCATTCGAGCGAGCGCCGTCTTCTTCCCCTCATGGCGGGCGGCCATGACTCCAGCGGCGGCGGCCCGGCACTCCACTCCGGCGACCTTCCCTCCGACAGCCGGCGATGATCCCAAGCGAGCCTCGGCGGACGATTAGATGCCGTGGTTCGGACAGCTAATCGGAAGAGTGGCGAGCGCGGATCTGGCGAGTACAACCTTCACCGGCGTTCACTCCATCCCGGGCTGGGATAGGCCTTCCCTTCCTCGCCGGAGCCACCCACAGCTGCGCCCGATTAGGACGCGCCATCTCCACCGGTGGAGTTCCACCTCGTCCGGTGACTCCACAGGAGCGGTGATCGCGTTCCTCCGTCTGTCAGTCCTCCTCCGGCTTTGGTTGGGCGGCTCGCATTCACACCGGAGAGGGATGTTTGGTTTGTTGCGACCGTCATGTGGTTACTGGGTCGTTGTTTATTTGGATTAATATGGGTGTCTAAGCATGTTTGATTGTGTGTTGGAACACGATTAGTTGAGATTTTGTGTTAGTTACGTTCATTAATTATTCTGTTAGATTATGCATTTGGTAGTAGCCGATTAGATTTGTTTCATTAAGTGTTTGTTTGTTTACGTGCAATGTTATTTCTATAGGTTAATTGTAGCTTAGTTGTTTAATTTTGTTCGTGCATTCATAGGGTAGGTTAATTTCTTGTTGTTGATATACTAACCCCATCAATTAAAATTGTCCAATTCAGGCATCGTATAGTGACAGTGCGGTGTTTGATTGGAGTGCTTTCATTATTAGATTAGATTTCATTTACATTCGACCGATTCTTGCCGTATAGTGACGGTCACGGTGTATGGAATTGCTTTCGTTTATTGCATTTCATTTATTGCAATTTTTAGTGACTGTTTGACTACTGTGTCGTATAGTGACAGTGCGGTACATGGTTAAATTGTTCACCTTTGTTTCGTGATCATTGTACCGTATAGTGACAGTGCGGTGCGTGATTACTTACTTTTGCGCATTAGTTAGATTTACTTCCTGCAGATTTAATTTCCATGTCTTTTTACCAGAATTGTTTGACCATTGCATCGTATAGTGACAGTGCGGTGCAAGGTTGAATCGTTCTTGCAATAGGTTAGCTTTGAATAATTGTTTTGATGAATTGTAAAAACCCCCAGTGTTTACTTCTGTTTAAAAACAAACGTTCAGCCATTAGGTTCGTTGGGAGATGACCCGAGTCAGTCCTATACTGCATTAGTGTAGTTAGGGGGTTCGGTAAATAATTTGGGAACGGTATTGCGACATTAAAAATCGTTCGATCACATACCACGGAGCCTTGATTGTCCTGACCGCTAGTAGCTGCTCATCCGGGAAGAAATCATTTATAGCAAGATCATCGGCTCTTCCCGCATTTGATTCTTGAAGAAGCCTCGATAGATGGTCTGCAACTACGTTCTCCGTTCCTTGCTTATCTCGGATTTCCAAATCAAACTCTTATAGAAGAAGTATCCACCGGATAAGTCTTGGCTTAGATTCCTTTTTACTCAGCAAGTATCTAATGGCTGCATGATCTGTGTAAACTATCACCTTGGTCCCTATGATATAAGATCTGAACTTGTCGAAAGCAAATACTATAGCCAAGAGTTCCTTCTCTTTGGTAGCATAATTCATTTGTGCTTCATCCAATGTTTTACTGGCGTAGTAGATTGCATACACCTTGCGATCCTTCCTTTGTCCCAACACTGCACCCACAACAAAATCACTTGCATCACATATAATTTCAAAAGGGAGACTCCAATCTGGAGGTTGCATTATTGGGGCGGTTGTTAATGCTTCCTTTAACCTAGAAAATGCATCAAGACAAGGATTATCAAAGTGAAACACAACATCTTTAGCAAGCAAATTAGTTAATGGCTTTGAAATTTTTGAGAAGTCCTTGATGAACCGTCGGTAGAACCCTGCATGTCCTAGGAAACTACGCACTCCCTTGACCTCAGTTGGAGGAGGAAACTTCTTGATCACTTCAGTTTTAGCGATGTCCACCTCGATACCACGGTGTGAAACTAGGTGCCCAAGTACTATGCCTTCTTGCACCATGAAGTGGCACTTCTCCCAATTAAGCATTAAATTCATTTCGTCGCATCTCTACAAGACCTTGACCAAATTAGATAAACACATATCAAAATCTGCACCATATACAGAAAAATCATCCATGAATACTTCCATTATATTCTCGATCATATCAGAAAAAATTGAAGTCATACACCTCTGAAAAGTGGCGGGTGCATTGCATAGTCCAAAAGGCATTCTCCTGAAAGCAAAAGTACCATATGGGCAGGTGAAAGTTGTTTTCTCTTGGTCATTATGATAAATAGGGATTTGATAGAAACCGGAATGTCCATCTAAGTAATAGAAATGCGAGTGTTTTGCTAATCGGTCTAGCATTTGGTCAATAAATGGGATGGAAAAGTGGTCCTTTCTAGTTTCCTTATTCAATTTCCTATAATCAATACACATTCTCCATCCCGTAACCGCTCTCGTGGGGATTAACTCATTCGTAGCATTCCTTATTACCGTTATCCCCCCTTTCTTTGGCACAACATGGACAGGACTTACCCATTCGCTATCGGATATTGGGTAGATAATTCCTGCATCTAGCAATTTCATGACCTCTTTCTTAACTATCTCTTTCATGGCTGGGTTCAGTCTTCTTTGATGCTCTATAGAGGTTTTAAAATTTTCTTCTAGTAGAATTTTGTGCATGCAAACCGATGGACTAATTCCCCTAATGTCATCAATCTTGTATCCAATGACGTTCTTGTGTGTTTTCAATGGTTTTCTCTGCATTGCTCAGATTAGCATTAATGATCACAGGATAAGTAGAGTTTTCGCCAAGAAATTCATACCTGAGTGTCGATGGAAGAGGCTTAAGTTCTACCTGTGGTGTTACGTTGGGGTCGAAAATCTCCAGCTCTTTATCCTCAAAATCCCCTTTGAGCTTATTAAGATAAGTTTGTTCTGGTGCTCCTTCTAGTGCTATTGACTGGAAACTGTCAATCCTACAACAAACATCAAAAACAGAAGGTTGTTTAACAACTTTTGAAAGGTCGAATTCAATTTTGTCATTTCCAAATGCAAGTGAGAGTTTGTGGTTCTTGACATCTATCATTGCCCCTACAGTAGCCAAGAAAGGTCTCCCCAAAATGAGTGGAATGCATGGGTCTTCATCCATGTCAAGCACTACAAAATCGACAGGAATAATAAAATTTCCCACCTGCACTGGTACATCTTCTAAGATTCCCAAAGGATATCTAATGGAGCGATCGGCTAACTACAAGGCCATAGTAGTTAGTTTCATTTCTCCCAAATCCAATTTCTTGCATATGGAAAGAGGTATCAGATTGACACTGGCGCCCAAATCGCAAAAAGCCTTATCAAAATTTGAGTCATTAATTATGCAAGGGATAGAAAAGCTACCTGGATCATTTAGTTTGGGAGGTACCATAATGACTCCTCAAGAAGATACCATCCGCTACATGCTCTGACTTTCTTTTGTCAAGATTAAGATATCCTTCAAGAACTTGGAGTATGTAGGCATTTGTTGAAGAGCTTACGTAAAAGGTATATTGATATATAGCTTCCTAATTACCTCAGAACTTACCAAATTGTTCATCCAATTTTCCTTAATCGACCTTTGAGGAGCAGGATGGGGGCTTATGTCGCTTGTTGAGCTCTGTCTCCTTCTAAAATCCTTCCACTTCTCAAACTTATGGAATTACAATGCTCAGCTGGGTTTACTTCTGAATTTCCAGGAAATCTGTCGGGCGTCCTTGATGCTGAGCTGGCAATTTGGGAAATTTGATTTTCCAGCATTCTTGTGTGATTAGTCAAATTATCAACCTTGCCTCCCAATTGCTTGATTGCCTCGGTATTATTTTGATGTTGCCGATTTGATTCTACAATATGCTATAGAAATTCATCATTTATCTTCCCGTGACACGTAATAAAATTCTCCATCATCTTTTCTAAGCTCGACTTGGGTCCTGGCTGAAATCCCGAAGGTGCTCCAAAATTGTTCTGTCCAGAAGAATTTTGGTTGGCTCTATATGAGAAGTTGGGATGATTCCTCCAACCGGGATTGTACGTGTTCGAATAAGGGTTGCCACCATTAGGCTTCTGATTAAAATTATTTAGCGCATCTACTTGCTCAATCCCAGCTCCCGATGATGGTGCGTGTAGGATTTGGCAATTCATCGCTACATGTCCTGTTACACCACAGATCTCGCAAGTGACATTAGATGAGTTTACAGCTGATACATTAAAATGTTCGAGCTTTTGAGTTAACGCATCGACTTTTGCACTGAGTAGATCAAGGGTACTTACCTCAAACTTACCTGGCATTTTAGTTTGATATCCTCGTTCTGTAGCCCATTGGTGAGAATTCATTGCCACATTCTCGATGATCTCAAATGCTTCATCCAACGTTTTGTTCATAAGAGCTCCTCCTGCAGCAGAATCAAGAGAAACTTTAGTAGCATACGAGATTCCATTGTAGAAAGTATGAACAATGAGCCACTTCTCCAGCCCATGATGAGGGCATTGCTGTAGTAATCCCTTAAATCTGTCCCAGGCTTCAAATAATGTTTCTCCATCCTTTTGCGCAAAATTAGTGATTTGATGACGAAGACTTGCAGTTTTGCTGGGTGGAAAATACTTGTCTAAAAATCTTTGCTCCAGCTGATCCCAGGTAGTTATGCAATCTGCTGGAAGAGAGTGTAGCCAAGCTCTAGCTTTGTCCCGCAATGAGAAAGGAAACAAGCGCAATCTAATAGCATCAGCTGAGGCTCCATTCAGTTTTAAAGTTTCGCAAAATTCCAAAAATACTTCCAAGTGCAGATTTGGATCTTCAGTGGGTGCTCCTCCGAATTGATGCTGTTGGACCATGGATAGTAGAGCCGGTTTCAATTCAAAATTGTTCCCTCAATAGGGGGTCTTCTAATACTCGATCTCAATCCCCTTGTACTAGGTGCTGCATAATCCCTTAAAGGTTTATTCTCGTTCTGGTTAGCCATGTCGGAGGTCAGATTGTCTTCCTGACGTTGCTGAAATCGTCTTCTAGCAAGGAACGTTCTCTCTATCTCAGTATCAATATCGAGAATTTCCCTATTAAGTCTGTGCATGCAACAACAAGAGAGGCTCCCAAAACAAGAGTTCAGAATAGACACAAAGAATAGAAACAAAAATAGAAATCTAGATTAACTAAATCACGCTCAATTCAATATTGAGTGCCAATCCCCGGCAACGGCGCCAAAAACTTGATGTGTTATTTTTCGTGTCACGGTTTTCAAGTAATAATAAAAATATCGATCCCACGAGGATTGGGACAATTACCGAATGATCATGATACCAAGTTATCTAGTCAATCAATTTATGGATTAAGCAAAGAAACTGGCGATCCAAGAACAAATGAGAGAAGAACGAGCTAAAAGTCAATAGTTGAGGAGAATCTTAGGATATGGGTTTCACCGCGTCGACAATTTATAAGGTGATTTAATTCTTTCCTACCCCTATTAGAGTTGTTTTGATGGAACCTATCCTAAGGTAAATCAACGGCCCCTTTCGAGGTCTACGCTAACTGTACCTATCAAACTCAATTTACCTGTCACGGTATTCGGTGTAGGGGATCATAATCACCACGGGGACTGTCCACGAGACCATAAACCTCCCTAGTCTTACCTCCGTTACTTGGTAAAAACTGGATTTGATAGATCCATTAAGTCCATAAGAGTTTCTTTAGAGTCTAAATTTCCTTTTCACGATAGGTTTGCACACGGGACCATAATCAGCTAAGGGGACCTGTCATGAGACCCCCACAAGCCCTCATAGATACACTACCGCTACTTGACAGGAGTTTATCCCTAATTGGTTCTGGGTTTCGGGAACTTGGGTTCACTGTTAGGTACTTACCCTTAGCTCCTTAGGTTTATCAATAAGAATCCAAAAATAGATCAAAATAAACAATAATTCAAGTAGTATAGATTACATCATACATCATAAATCGTCAAGGGCTACTCCCCCATCCTAAGATTACAAGACACTACTCCATAGTCGAACAAGAATTGCTAGAGAAAGAAATTACGATACTTAGTGCCATCTGTGTTCCTCTGTCGTCGACTCCTTCCTTCTTCTGTCATCCTTTTGACCCTCCGCCATCCTCTCTTAGGGTTAGAATATCTCCTCTTTTATAGCCTTGGCCTCCTCTTTAATTAAGGCAAAAGATTTTCCTTTAATTGAGACGAAGATCGCGGCTTCGTCGAGTTGCTCGCAGAAAAGGAAATCTGAAATCAGGACAACACGCCCATGCCAAATGAGGGCACAGGCATGTCGCGCAATTCCCATCGACCGTGTTGCGCTTGAACGGGGCGTGTCGAAGGCTGAACTGGGGCGTGTTGAGCACTGGAACTCCTGACACGGACGTGTCACTGATAACACGCCTGTGTTGTTTTGATATGATGGTCGTGTCAACGCTTTGAACAGGGCGTGTCGGCTGCTGAACCAGGGCGTGTTGAAGGCTAGAACTCCTGACACGGACGTGTCACTGATGACACGCCTGTGTTGTTTTGATATGCCTGCTTCTTTGCCCTGTTAACACGAAAAACACCCAAAAATAGTCTCTTTGTCCAAAATATGCTAAACTTAACTAAATCATGATAAAATACATGCCTAAGACATGAAATGAGATAAAATGCATGTATATGGAGTAGTGAAAACATAGCATGATTTACACACATCAGCTACCAAGACTCCACCCTTGGACTTTACCTTGCCAATCCATATTGGACTTTCCATGTGCCAAGACCCATGCTTGGACTTCCCATGCCAAGTACTCAAGACTTGGACTTTCCCACATGCCAAGTGTCCCACTTGGACTTTCCATGCCAAGTACCCATGACTTGGACTTTACCTTGCCAAGACCCATGCTTGGACTTTCCCATAATCACATGGTCAACCCTAGTCAACCATCAAAGTCTCCCTCGAGTCAAACTCGAATCTGGTCAATTATAACCCGGGTCGATTGCTCCAACAATCTCCCCAACATATTAACCGACATTAATGTCAAACATCAATGTCAAACATACTACATCAAAACACTTTGTCAAACATCAAAACATCACTCGAGTCAAACTCGAGTCTGGTCAATCGTGACTTGGGCCGATTGCACCAACACGCCTTACCCATCTTCACTAAGTGCCTAATGAAATGGGACCCTACATCAATGGTACTTCTCTCTTGTAGCATGTCCTATAGGCAAAGAAGCTCACTCATCCTCACTACTCAATCGCTCTCCCCTCTCCCAAAAATATTACTTGCCATAACTCGGTGAATATTCCAGAAAATGGAGTTTTGAAGGCGTGAGACCTGTTAGTGAAAGCCCTAGAGTCAATCATGTGATGATTGTTGTATGGACTTGTTGTATCATATTCCTATATTTATAAAGGCATTTCTTTATGGTTATTATACTTACTTGTATTGGTGCCAAATAACTAAGTATAATAATGTCCTTGAGTAGAAGGTTCTTATCTATATCAATCAATTGGTTGAATCAATAATGAGATGATATAGAGAACAATACTCTTAATCATTTCTAGCTAGTCAAGTATTAATATTCAGGGACAATGTTAATGCGAAGAGACTAGCATGTAGGTCAACTCGATGACTTGATCTCACAAGTCATGGATATGAGATATTAAGTTGACATATGGATATGCATTGGAGAATGTATACTGAATGACCCACCATGAGAAAGTGTCATGGATCATTATATGAGTGTTATATACTTTCTAATGTGACTATTAGTATGACTATTAGTCCTTGGACCTGAAGTCACCATGGTTTCCTACATAAGAAGTTGCATACTTTGGTTTCGTCAAACGTCACCCGTAAATGGGTGGACTATAAAGGTGATTACTGAGTATGTAACAAATTATGCGGAGGGATGTGAGTGATGTAGATGAGATATATCCCTCCTATATGATGGGAATGATATCATGATTCTTGATAGAGTGAGACCACTAAGTGCATGACCATGCCCAAATGAGTCAATATGAGATATTGAACTCATTTGATTAGAGTGAGTCTACTTGGAGTTCAAGATATAGATTATACAGAGGATGACATGGCCTATGCTTCAATTGTTCAATCTAGATGTCGAGGATAGAGAGACATTGTCACATATTGTGAGAGTTACAATTAGTAGTCACAAAGGTGATGTTGGATCTCAACATTCTTGTAACTTGGGTAGCAATGATGTGTTGCTAGATATCGCTCATTGCTTATGTTTCTAAATTGGTTTAGGAGCATTACCAACGTTACAAGAACCTATAGGGTCACACACAAAGGGCAATTAGATGGAGATTTGGTTCATATGATGGACCAAGAGGATTAGGTTCATGTGATGAACCAAATTGGATTAAGAGTAATCCAAATTAGACTAATTGAGTTGAACTCAATTTGATTCAAGTGTTGAATGAGTCTAATTTAGATTTGATTCATTGAGTCAATTTAAACTAATGAATAGAGATTCATTAAATTAAATTGACTTGAATCAAAGATTGAATTTGATCAACCATGGGAGATAAGAGGTCAAGTTTGACTTGACTTGAGAGGGAAGATGAAGGGTCAAGTTTGACTTGACCAAATGCCACTTCATGGTGACTTGGCAAAGTGGCCGGACAATGATGATGTTCCACATCATCATGGACACATCATGATGTGCCACCTCATGAGGAAGACCAAGAGCCATGTTTATAACCCCATCCTTAATGTGGCCGGCCATAGCATTAGTGGTGAATTGATTTCATCTTCTTCCCTCCCTTCTTGCTCTCTCCCTTTCCTCCATTACCGTGACCTCCAAGGGTTCTATCACACTCTAAGTGGTCTTCTCCACCTTTTGTCCATGTGGATACGTGTAGAGGAGTGTACACTTGACACTCTAAGCGGGATAAGCGAAGAGCATCACTACAAGGGTAACACTCTTCCATGTAGATCTAAAGTAGATCTAGTGTTTCTAAACATGTACATGAATTAATTTTATTTATCTTCACACGGATCTGTGGTCGGCTTTCGAGGTTTCCGCAACGCAAAAAGCGGTTTTTGCGGCTCAGAAAGTCCAACAGTGGTATCAGAGCCATGTGCGAAGCATGTATGTGTTTAGTTTTGTAATTTTTTGTATTAGATACGAAAATTATAGATCTGTAAGTTTCTGTAATTTTCCTAATTTTATATATTTTGTGAGTAATTTTCTCATAGAGAATAAGCAACAAGTGTTTGGACACTTGTAGGCTTCAACCACCAAGAAAAACTCTCCGAAACGGAAAAGTCTCGCTTTAGTCTTTTGGGACAGCGACTTAAGGTGCTGTAAGATCAAGATGGGACACTCGCCAAATTCATTTTGCGAGAAGGGGCGTTGCCCCTAACCCCGCAAGGGGCATTGCCCCACGATCGCGCCCAAAAATCGCTTAGCGGGACCGTTGCGGAGATGTGACTCATAAAATTGAAAAAAAAAGATAGGAAAATTATAGAAATTTATGTAAAATACATAATTTAGAATTATATATTATACTGTGATGGTCATGGCCCAAGAACCCCAATGTGATTGGATAAAATGTGTTGTAATTCATAATATGGTTTGCGCACCGTTTTTGTGTTGTGCATGTTGTATATGATATGCGACCTGCGCGTCGTGCCTCTCCTTTTTAATATTCCTGTTGTAAATAGTTTTTTTTAGACTCGAATGTAACTCAAGTTTCATATTTGTAATGTACAAAATAAAGCGGTGGAAGGTCCACTAGTAGACGGAGTTACGAGGAGGGTGCCAACGACACATGGCGGTCAAAGGAGGCGCTTGGAGAAGCCGCTAACCCTAGGTTGACCATCCGATATTCTCATTGGCTTGAGAAGATTATAGTAGGGTCATGACCTCATCACAATTTAATATATATATATATATATATATATATATATATATATATATATATATATATATATATATATTTGTTTTTCTTGTATGTATGTGATGCATGCTAGTATATTTTACTTGTATGTATATGATGCATGCTAGTATATTTTGCTTGTATGTATGTGATGCATGCTAGTGTAGGGTAATTAAGGCCTTAATGTGTATATGATACACATTCACGATTAGATTAGATCTTAATCGAATCAACTCGAAATGCCTACCAAGTTTTGATACCCATCACTACCTCGATCATTTGTTGTTGTTGAATCTGCCAAAGTAGAACAACGCATATTATCTTGGTAGGGTGCGGAATCTTGGTCCCGCCTATCACAGCTTGGGTGAGAATAAGCTCAATTAGATTGAGTGAAACTAGTTAACTCAATTGGATCGAGTAAAACTATAGGCATATTCCAACGGTTTGAAAGATAGGATAAGATCACATTTACACTAAATCTTGGGCGATTTAGCCAAAGCTAACTCAAGTTCTTTTGTAAATGTGGATCTTGATTCTATAAACAAGAGTTGCATAGAGATGTAATTGGTAATTTGTTACCTACCGATCATACTAAGTCTTGGGCGATTTAGCTAAAGCTAACTCAAGGCGTAGTATAATGTGGATCTTGTCTCGATAGAATTATAGCTAGTTTGTATGAATCTAGTAGTGTGGTTTGACCACATCCATGACTCGATTCTACAAAAGTCCTATAATTTAGTGGGAGCATCATTTAATTAAAGGCCTAATTAAATGATAAATGAAATATGATATTTACTTTCTACATTGTTTATGTTGTAGATTGTCATGTTGTCAAACACAAACACTCTCTCCCTGCGTTCTGTCCTTGAGAAGGACAAGCTCAATGGAGCTAATTTCCTGGACTGGTACAGGAATCTGAGAATTGTTCTCACTCAAGAAAGAAAATTGTATGTCCAGGAGCAGCCCATTCCGGAAGCACCTCTTGCCACTGCCTCATGAGCTGACCGAGATACTTACAAGAAGCATCAAGATGATGCATTAGATGTATCATGCCTCATGCTCGCGACCATGAACTCTGAGCTTCAGAAGCAACACGAGTTCATGAATGCTTTTGATATAGTTGAACATCTTCGTCAACTGTATCAAGGACAAACAAGGTACGAGGGATACGAGATCTCCAAGGCACTATTTCAGTGCAAGATGCAAGATGGGACTCCCATAGGTCCATATGTACTTAAGATGATTGGGTACATAGAGAACCTACAGAGGTTGGGATTCCCGCTTGGCCAAGAACTGGCCACTGACTTGATCTTGCAATCTTTGCCACAAGGCTACAATCAATTTGTCATGAATTACAATATGAATGAAATTGATAAGTCACTGCCTGAGATGCTTAGCATGTTGAGAACTACTGAGCTCAATCTTAAGAAGGGAAAACCCGACTCCATTTTGATGGTTCAAAAGAAGAAAGGCAAGGGCAAGCCTAAAGGTAAGGGAAATTCCCAAGCCAAGGGCAAAGGCAAGGCACTGAAACCGAAAGGAGGGGTGGCCAAGGAAGGGAATTGCTTCCACTGTAAGGAAGCTGGACACTGGAAACGTAACTGCAAAGCATACCTGGAAGATCTTAAGAAGAAGAGAAGTGAGACTTCTACTTTAGGTATACATGTTATAGAAGTCAATCTATCTATTTCTTCATCGTGTGTATTAGATACTGGATGTGCATCTCACATTTGTACTAATGTGCAGACGCTGAGAAATAGCAAGACATTGATGAAGGGCGAGGTAGACCTACGAGTAGGCAATGGAGCAAGGGTTGATGCTGTTGCTGTATGAACTTATTTTCTATCTCTGCCCTCTGGGCTTATACTAGAATTAGATGAATGTTGTTATGTACATGCTCTTACGAAGAACATAATTTCAGTTTCTTGTTTAGACAAGAAAGGCTTTTCATTTATAATAAAGAACAAATATCGTTCAGTTTATTTAAATGATATGTTCTATTATAGTGCACCTCTGATGAACGGACTCTACATTCTAGACTTAGAGAACCCCATCTATAACATAAATACCAAAAGGTTCAAGTCAAATGAGTTGAATCAAACATATCTCTGGCATTGTCGCTTAGGTCACATAAATGAGAGTCGCTTATCACAACTCCATAAGGATGGGCTACTAAACTCATTTGATTTTGAATCATATTAGACATGCGAGTCTTGCCTTCTAGGCAAGATGACCAAGACTCCCTTTAGTGGACACAGTGAGAGAGCAACAGACTTGTTAGGACTTATACATAGTGATGTATGTGGCCCTTTCAATGTTGCTGCTAGAGGTGATTATAGGTACTTCATTACATTTACTGATGACTTCAGCAGATATGGTTATGTATACCTGATGACACATAAGTCAGAATCCTTTGAAAAGTTCAAATAATTCAAGAATGAAGTACAAAACTAGCTTGGCAAGAGTATTAAGATACTTCGATCAGATTGAGGTGGTGAATACCTTAGCCATGAGTTTCGTGACTATCTAGCTGAGTGTGGGATTCTATCTCAACTCACTCCTCCTGGAACACCATAGTGGAATGGTGTATCTGAAAGGAGGAAGCATACCCTATTAGATATGGTACGATCTATGATGAGTCACACAGATCTTCTTATATCCTTTTGGGGATATGCTCTAGACACAACAACCTTCACACTTAACCGTGTTCCATCCAAAGCTGTGATAAAGACACCATATACGATATGGACAGGGAAAAATCCCAAGATGTCTTTCATGAGGATTTGGGGTTGTGAGGCTTACGTTCGACGTCAAGTCTCGGACAAACTGGGACCCAAATTCGATAAGTGCTATTTTGTTGGATATCCCAAGGAAACGAAGGGATATTACTTCTACATTTCCAGTCAGCACAAAGTGTTTGTGAGAAAGACTGGGGTATTTCTAGAAAGGGATTTTGTTTCTAGAAAAATTAGTGGGAGTACGTTCGATCTTGAAGAAATTCAAGATAAGGACCATAGCACTGAGGCCTTGATGGAGGTTGAACAAGAACCACAAAGTGTTGTGGGTGATGAGATTGTTGCACAAAGAGTTGTGGAACAACAACCTGTTCAGGTAGACCTACCTCTTCACATGTTTGATACGGTACATCGTCAGCCTGAGAGATACTCATTTCTCTTGTCTGACCATGATGATGTTATGCTCGTTGAGAATGAGCCTACCTCCTATCAGGAAGTTGTGATGAGCCCAGATTCTGAGAAATGACTAGAGGCCATGAGATCCGAGATGGAATCCATGTACACCAACCAAGTATGGGCCTTGGTTGATCCACCTGAAGGCGTCAAACCCATTGGGTGTAAGTGGGTATTTAAGAGAAAGACTGACATTGATGGACTTATACATACCTATAAGGGTCGATTGGTAGCCAAAGGTTTCAAGCAAATTCATGGTATTGACTATGATGAAACTTTTTCTCCAGTTGTGATGTTTAAGTCCATTCGGATCATGCTTACTATTGCAGCGTACCATGATTATGAGATCTAGCAGATGGATGTCAAAACCGCATTTCTGAATGGAAACTTGCTCGAGGATGTGTACATGACACAACCTGAGGGTTTTGTAGATCCACAGCATGCTGGCAAAGTATGCAAGTTGTAAAGGTCCATTTATGGGCTAAAGCAAGCTTCTCGGAGTTAGAATATTCTATTCGATGATGCGATCAAACACTTTGGTTTCATCAAGAATGAAGATGAACCCTGTGTCTACAAGAGGGTTAATGGGAACATAGTTGTCTTCCTTGTATTGTATGTGGATGACATACTACTCATTGGGAATGACATGCCTTCGCTACAGTCTGTGAAGACTTGGCTGAGGAAGTGTTTCTCAATGAAAGACTTAGGTGAAGCTACCTGTATTCTAGGCATCAAGATCTATGGAGATAGATCTAAGAGATTGTTTGGCCTAAGTCAGAGTACATATATTGACATGGTAATACTATGGTCTGCCATGCAGAATTCCAAGAAGGGACTTCTGTCGATGTCACATGGTGTGAGTCTTTAGAAGACTCAAAGTCCCTCTTCTAGAGAGGATAGAGACCGCATGGATAAGATCCCTTATGCATCTGTCATAGGATCTATCATGTACGTCATGCTATGTACTCGTCTTGATGTCTCGTATGCTTTGAGCATGACGAGTAGATACAGTCGATCCGGTGAGCGCCATCGATAGTAGTCAAGAATATTCTTAAGTACTTGAGAAGGACTAAAGAATATTTCTTGATATTTGAGGTGATGAGGAGCTAGTCAGAAGGGTTACAATGATGCCAGCTTTCCAAACTCCACTGTGATGATTATAGATCGCAGTCAGGGTTCATGTTTTGCTTGAATGGTGGCGCTGTGAGCTGGAAGAGATCGAAGCAAGACACAGTTGATGATTCTATAACAGAGGCCGAGTATATTGCTGCATCAGAGGCAGCAAAGGAGGCAGTTTGGATCCGCAAGTTCATTACTGAGCTTGGGGTGGTTCCTAGCATAGCAAATCCTATAGAGCTCTATTGTGACAACAATAGAGCGATTGCGCAGACTAAGGAACCTCGCTCACACCAGCGGACCAAACACATACTACGACGCTTCCATCTCATTCGAGAGATTATCGATATAGGAGATGTGAAGATTTATAGAGTACCCACAGAGGCTAACGTCGCAGATCCCTTGACCAAGACTTTGGCACAGAAAAAGCATGATGGTCACACTAGGTCATTGGGTATTAGACACTACAGTGATTGACACTAGTGCTAGTGGGAGATTGTTAGTGAAATCCCTAGAACCAATCATGTGATGATTATTGTATGGACTTGTTGTATCATATTCCTATATTTATAAAGGCATTTCTTTATGGTTATTATACTTACTTGTATTGGTGCCAAATAACTAAGTATAATAACGTCCTTGAGTAGAAGGTTCTTATCTATATCAATCGATTGGTTGAATCGATAATGAGATAATATAGAGAATACTACTCTTAATCATTCCTAGTAAAGTATTAATATTCAGGGACAATGTTAATGCGAAGAGACTAGCATGTAGGTCAACTCGATGACTTGATCTCACAAGTCATGGATATGAGATATTAAGTTGACACATGGGTATGCATTGGAGAATGTATACTGAATGACCCGCCATGAGAAAGTGTCATGGATCGTTATATGAGTGTCATATACTTTCTCATGTGACTATTAGTATGACTATTAGTCCTTGGATCTGAAGTCACCATGGTTCCCTACATAAGGAGTTGCATACTTTGGCTTCGTCAAACGTCACCCGTAAATGGGTGGACTATAAAGGCGATTACTGGATATGTAACAAATTATGCGGAGGGATGTGAGTGATGTAGATGAGATATATCCCTCCTATATGACGGGAGTGATATCATAATTCTTGATAGAGTGAGACCACTAAGTGCATGGCTATGCCCAAATGAGTCAATATGAGATATTGAGCTCATTTGATTAGAGTGAGTCTACTTGGAGTTCAAGATATAGATTATACAGAGGATGACACGGTCTATGCCTCAATTGTTTAATCTAGATGTCGAGGATAGAGGGACATTGTCACATATTATGAGAGTCACAATTAGTAGTCACAAAGGTGATGTTGGATCTCAACATTCTTGTAACTTGGGTAGCAATGATGTGCTGCTAGATATCGCTCATTGCTTATGTTTCTAAATCGTTTTAGGAGCATTACCAACATTACAAGAACATATAGGGTCACACACAAAGGGCAATTAGATGGAGATTATGTTCATATGATGGACCAAGAGGATTAGGTTCATGTGATTAACCAAATTGGATTAAGAGTAATCCAAATTAGACTAATTTAGTTGGACTCAATTTGATTCAAGTGTTGAATGAGTCTAATTTAGATTTGATTCATTGAGTCAATTTAAACTAATGAATAGAGATTCATTAAATTAAATTGACTTGAATCAAAGGTTGGATTTGATCAACTATGGGAGATAAGAGGTCAAGTTTGACTTGACTTGAGAGGGAAGATGAAGGGTCAATTTTGACTTGACCAAATGCCACTTCATGGTGACTTGGCAAAGTGGCCGGCCAATGATGATGTTCCACATCATCATGGACACATCATGGTGTGCCACCTCATGAGGAAGACCAAGAGCCATTGCTCTTGATATTACATGGATGTTTATAACCCCATCCTTAATGTGGCCGGCCATAGCATTAGTGGTGAATTGATTTCATCTTCTTCCCTCTCCCTTCTTGCTCTCTCCTTTTCCTCCATTGCCGTGACCTCCAAGGGTGCTAGCACACTCTAAGTGGTCTTCTCCACCTTTTGTCCATGTGGATACATGTAGAGGAGTGTACACTTGACACTCTACGAGATCCGACAATCGTTTGGACGAGCGAGATAAGCGAAGGGCATCGCTACAAGGGTAACACTCTTCCATGTAGATCTAAAGTAGATCTAGTGTTTCTAAACATGTACATGAATTAATTTTATTTATCTTTGCACGAATCTGTGGTCAGCTTTCGAGGTTTCCGCAATGCAAAAAGTGATTTTTGTGGCTCGGAGAGTCTAACAAGACCTTAGCCCTAGAAGGGTCATATGCACTCTCCCCTGTCAAATCGAACCAAAAGGTTCATGCATTAAACTCATTGAGGTCCTTCTCTCTCCCCCACTAGGCAGTCCAAAACACGAGTTCCATTGGGGCAAGGTATACTCATGTTCAATGTTAAATAACCTAAAAGTGACCTTTCCCTCTTCACTATCTCTCCCCGTCAAGATCTCCGCCTCCACTGAACTTAAGAATTCCAAAACTATCCTAGGGTAGGTTGGGCATCTCACCCCCATAATCTCTCCCCAACCCATTTTTATAAAAAGGCCTTGTACATCCCCAAGCAAACCTAGGGTTTCTAAAAGATCTACATCCAAATATCTAGTAGTAGTGATTTTTTGATTGGAAAACATGTTAAATCTATCCCAATGTTCATCATTACAAAATATGATGCTTGGGGGAGCATTACCTTCCTCCGGAGCTTGTAGGGTGTTAGTGCAATCGACCCAGGTTGACTCGAGTTTGACTCGAGCAGTACCTTGATAGTATTTTGATGATAGACAAAACTCATGACACGGGATTGTCATAGGAAAGTCCAACATGGTGTTGGCATGGAAAATCCAAGCATGGAGCTTGGTGTGGAAAAGTCCAAAGCATTGCGAAGTCGTGCGCTTGGTGCTTGGTGAGAAATACATTGCGAAGTCATGCACTTGGTGCATGTGGGAAGTCTTGAGGACTTGACAAGTTCACTAGGCTCGGGGTCCTTGAGTCGGTGAAGGATGACATTGTGAAGTCGTGCACTTGTTGCATCCGAGGGACCGTCGGACGGGGAGCGAATGGAGTAAGGCCTAAGGGAAGCATACTTCGAGGGCATGAGACGCGAAAGATGGCGTTGCGAAGCCGTGCGCTTGGCGCATCCGAGGGATATAGGCCGAGGGAAGAGAGCTTCGGTGGGAAACTCCATGAGGGATGATGTGGACTTGGCCAAGTGGCTAAGACTGAGTGTCGGAGGCTCAAACTTGATGTTTGAGGGTTTACCCGACGGTCGGATGCTCAAACAACTTGGTGTTTGAGGTTTTGCTCGGCGATCGATCGTAGGCATAGGTCGGTTGGTATTCGAAGGTAGGGTTCGGGTGTTGTAGGTTTTGTGCTTAGCGGTCATTGCCATGGGAGCGATCGGCGATGTCGATATGATCGGCTAGGGATGGCGGTCGTGATGGGAATGTCATGAGCACACAGCGTAGCCGGCGGATCGACTACTAGGTCACGCCGATCATTGCCATGGGATCGGTCGATCATTTAGGAAGATCCGTTGGAACTTGTGCAATGTGGATCTGGCCATTGTGAGACCATCTAAATCAAGCTACAAGCAAAGGGTTCAAAGCAAGCATTGTAAAGTGTTCTTTACGTGTATTTCGTATTTGTCTTTGTATTGCTTATATTTCATATATTACTTGTTGTAATAGCTTGTGAGAGGTTTC
This sequence comes from Wurfbainia villosa, assembly GCA_025175895.1. Taxonomy (NCBI): domain Eukaryota; kingdom Viridiplantae; phylum Streptophyta; class Magnoliopsida; order Zingiberales; family Zingiberaceae; genus Wurfbainia; species Wurfbainia villosa. Next base: position 52,950,549 of record CM046004.1, read on the forward strand.
TCCACCTCCGATGTGTAGTCGAGAAGGAGATTAGTTAGTGTCGTGTGCATAACTAGAGCTCGGAGAGCTCGCCCGTGGAGTAGGAACCATTCGGTTCCGAACCACGTATATCGTGTGTGTTTGCGTATGCTTGTATTGTTGTTAGTATTATTATTGTTTCTATTGTTTCCGCTACGCTAACGACAATCATAGGAAAGCAACGCAACGAGAACGAACGAATTCCACCATCGAACGATTGAGGACTATTCACCCCCCTCTAACCGGTCAACATCTACACTTCATCGATCCTACAAGTGGTATCAGAGCCAAGATGCTTGTCGAGGACTAACCGCCGACACAAGCACTATAAAATGGCCAGCTACAACCTTCAACCACCAAAGTTCGAAGGAGATTTTCTATGGTGGAGAAGAAAAATGGAGGTATATCTAGAAATCGATTTTGATTTTATGCTAATCTTAGAAAACGGTTTCGAATTGCCTAGGGATGAAAGAAATAGGCAAATTGAGAAGTCAAGGTGGACCCAAGACCAAATCAAGGACTTCGAGAAAAATCTCAAGGTAATCGAATTACTTAGTAATTTGATTCCTAACAATATTTGGTCTAGGTTGGGTAATTTTAGGGATGCAAAGGAATTATGGGACAAAGTAATGAAATTTCAAGAAAATTCCCAACCGGCACAAGTGGAGGAGAATGTCGTGGAAGAATTGCCTTCCACATTCGAAGATGTGGATGATTTGGTGGAAACCTCCACCTCTAGCATTGAGGGGGAGAAGAGGCAATCTTCCATCCTGGAGCAAGAACAAGAAACATCCACATCCGGGAGAAGTGAAGATCAAGAAGAAGAATCCTCCACCTCCCTAGGTAACTCAAGTGTTATTATTTTAAATAAAAACCACGTAATATGCTTTGAGTGTAGGGAGAAAGGGCATTACAAGAGCAAATGCCCTAAATTGGCTAAGGAAAAGGCATCGGCACCAAAAGTCAACCCAAAGTCAAAGGATGCCGGAGTCCCCACAACTAGGAGCAAAGAGCACATTGTGTGCTTTAAATGCAATCAAAAGGGGCACTACCGAAGCCAATGCCCTAGAGGGAGGAAGAAAGGACAAGAGTGTGTATATCATGTAGGGGGAGCTCCTAAAGCTAACCCTAAGGTAAATTTAAATTATGCACTTTCATTTCCTAAAGTTAAAAAGCATACTAAGAATTATTTTAGCTCTCTTGCAATCATTAATGAAAAGCATGCGAGTAGAAATAAATATTTTTGCCTAGGTGCCAAGCATGTTCATGTAACCAAGGACAAACCTAGGACTCATAATTCTAGAAATATTTTACCAAAGGAGTCCATTAGGAGAGTAGAAGAAAATTTGGGTATTAATCCCAAAAAGTCTAGGCACATGCCTAAGAAGAAGAGGCCTTCCCAAAAACCTAATGAAAATTCAAAAATGGGAAAATTAGAGCTAGAGAACCAAGTCTTGAGGTCAATACTTGAGAGAATGGAGAAAACCCTTAGAATCATAGAAAATTCAATTCTAGGGTCAAATGCCCAAAAGTCAAGACCTAGGGTTCAAAAACGGTCTAAGGGCAAGGAAGGTTTGGGTCACAAACCTAAGCCCAAGAAGACTTATCATAATGTTCCATTTGATTATGGAACTATTTCTAGGTCTAGGAAAACCAAGGCTAATAGGGAAGCTATCCTTAAGACTAGCCATGGTGTTTGCTTAGTGGCTAAGGACTTAAGAAAATCTAAGAAAGCCACTAGGAAGGTCAAAGGAGGAGTCACCTCTAGAGTTGACCTAGGAAAGACCCATTTGACTAAGACTTCAAAGCCTAAAAGAGTCATTAGAAAGGTATCTAGGGAAGTTATCCCTAGAGAATACCTTGTTAACCCAAGGAGATCAAATAAATATTGGGTTCCTAAGAGCGTGATCGATTCATGCTAAATGAGTTAGGGTGTGTCAACCCTAAGTGGATGGGTAGTTAACCTAACCATAGTAGAGTTGACACATTAGGATGTGCCAATATGCTTTGAGAAGTTGAAAAATAATTAAATTGACACAATTAGGTCTTAGAGGTATTGGTGTGTCATTTTGGGTTTATGGCACACTTGGGAGAAAATGACTTTAAGGCAAAATGGAATTAATTCCTAGAAATGTCAACTTGGATTTAACACTTAGGTATTCCATACCTTAGTATATTTTACTTGCCATGATTTATTTGTCTTGTTATGTCATGACATCATTTTCATTTATAAAAATGTCATGATCATGTTTAGAATTATTTTTAGATGTCATGTATGCTTAGATTTCTCTCACATGCCATGACATCATGATTTTGACACATGCTTAAGTTATATCATATATATGCCATAATCATCATCATGCATATAACTAAAAATAGATTTAAGGACTATGACATGGTTTGATGGGAATCAAATAATATTGCCTAGAAATATGCATGAAACCATTAACAGGACAAAAACCCACATCTCACTAAAAACTTGACTTGTATGTGTTTTACACATCTAGATATAAGTGAGATGTTTAGGAAAAAGAAATTAAAGGTTTCAAAAACATTTTGAAAACATTTTGAAAAACCTTGGTGAAGCTTATCTTTTGATAGCTATCACCATTGAATGGGATGATACAAAGAGGGCTCTTTATTGAAGCTTTTCTCAACTTTTGGACTTTGTATCAATCTCCTAATTTAGTGGGTAAAATAATTTTTAAATATTTTTCACCCATAGTGTTTGTGATAAGTAATATACATATCAAATTTCAAGATTTATCAACTTATGTATATTTACTTATGAATTTCGGAAAGTCATTTACGAAATTGAGCTACAAATCTGATTATCGATCGTACCAAATGGATGTCGATCGGTGATGGTGTGCAATGTGATTTCTGAATTCTGATTTGTAAATCTTGTTGGTTAGGCCCATGTTCAGCTAGGTTAAGGTCCCCTAACCACTCCTAACCCTAGGATATGCTTGGGAGAGCATTAGAAAGGGTGGAAATCCATTGGACATGGATTAGGAGAAGGGTTTAGGGAGAGTATCAATTTTAAGGTGGATGAGAGTTCATTGTTGAACTTTGCCTTGATTTTAATTGGTTAAATGTTCCTATTGGCTTAGGGACTCTCCAAGGACATTGTTGGTGCAATGGTCAAGGGGGAGCAAGCCTCTAGGGGGAGGTATCTATCATGGGAAGATGAATGTGTTTTTCCTCATGGGAGGAAAACTAGGTTGCCTCTCTTTAAGTGATATGAGATCACTAGTAAGATTGTAGGCATGTGTTCCTCCAAGGGAGAGATTGTAAGATCTCATTAGGATATGAGACATTCATACCCTTGGGGAGGACCTTTTTGATGTAATGTCAAAAAGGGGGAGAAGTTACCAAGTTACCAATTAGGGTTCATTGAAATTCTCATTGGGATATGAGAATTGCCAATATGGGAGAATTGGTAGACTTGAGATGGTAGTTTTGTCAATCATCAAAAAGGGGGAGATTATTGGTGCAATCGACCCAGGTTGACTCGAGTTTGACTCGAGCAGTACCTTGATAGTATTTTGATGATAGACAAAACTCATGACATGGGATTGTCATAGGAAAGTCCAACATGGTGTTGGCATGGAAAATCCAAGCATGGAGCTTGGCGTGGAAAAGTCCAAAGCATTGCGAAGCCGTGCACTTGGTGCTTGGTGAGAAATGCATTGCGAAGTCGTGCGCTTGATGCATGTGGGAAGTCTTGAGGACTTGGCAAGTTCACTAGGCTCGGGGTCCTTGAGTCGGTGAAGGATGACATTGCGAAGCCGTGCGCTTGTTGCATCCGAGGGACCATCGGACGGGGAGCGAATGGAGTGAGGCCTAAGGGAAGCATACTTCGAGGGCATGAGACGCGAAAGATGGCATTGTGAAGTCGTGCGCTTGGCGCATTCGAGGGATGTAGGCCGAGGGAAGAGAGCTTCGGTGGGGAACTCCATGAGGGATGATGTGGACTTGGCCAAGTGGCTAAGACTGAGTGTCGGAGACTCAAACTTGATGTTTGAGGGTTTACCCGACGGTCGGATGCTCAAACAACTTGGTGTTTGAGGTTTTGCTCGGCAATGATCGGCATAGGTGTCGATCGACTAGGGTTCACCGAGTGTTAGACTACGGAGTTTTGTGCTTGCGCGATGCCATGGACGTGATCGTCGATGTGATCGCCGAGGATAATGATCGTGATGGGAATGTCGTGAGCACAGAATGCTCCGTAGCCGACTGGGCAGTCGACTACTAGGTCACCAGTCGACTGGTAGGAGATCCGTTGGAACTTGTCCAACGTGGATCTGGCCGTTGTGAGACAACGGTTACAGGGGCAGTCGATTGGGGCCTTTTGGCAGTCGACTGCTGGGTGCGAAATTAGCTTGATGTAGGTTATAAAAGGAGCTCAAGAGGGAGGATTTCGCCATGACTTTTGTACAGCTATTGGAGGGGAATTGTGGCTGCATTCCAGACCTTCAAGAGTCATCTAAAGCAAGCTACAAGCAAAGGGTTCAAAGCAAGCGTTGTAAAGTGTTCTTTACGTGTATTTCGTATTTGTCTTTGTATTGATTGTATTTCATATATTACTTGTTATAATAGCTTGTGAGAGGTTTCTCCACCTCCGACGTGTAGTCGAGAAGGAGATTAGTTAGTGCCGTGCGCATAACTAGAGCTCGGAGAGCTCGCCCATGGAGTAGGAACCATTCGGTTCCGAACCACGTATATCGTGTGTGTTTGCATATGCTTGTATTATTGTTAGTATTATTATTGTTTCTATTGTTTCCGCTGCGCTAACGACAATCATAGGAAAGCAACGCAACGAGAACGAACGAATTCCACCATCGAATGATTGAGGGTTATTCACCCCCCTCTAGCCGGTCAACATCTACACTTCATCGATCCTACATGGGGTGCTCCTTCTCCTTGACCTTGGCTCTAAAGGAGCAGATCTTGTTTCACTATGCTTGGTCCTCCTTATTTTTGCTCCTTGGAAGCTTCATGAAGGTTGGAGAGGCTCCTTATGTTGGGTTTCCTCGGCACCGCGGTGAGTGTGTGTTCGAACACGTTTCATAAACATGCACACAGCGGAAGCAATAAAAGCAATAAATCTAATTTATTATAACACACACATCACACGCATACAGGATACAACATGTGTAGACATAATCGCTATTTAAAATTTTGCAATAAAAGGAAACTTATACTAGGTATACCTGACGTATCACGTGCAGCGGAAATGACATCAACCGATGCAACTCACGCTAGAGTTGCCTCTATCCATATCCACGCCGAGTACCGTCAGGATAGCTTCGCCAAGCTACGAGCCTCGTCTTCGTAGGAGTCACTAGCCTCATGTCGAAGACGATGTGATCAAGAGAAGATCAAAATCCGAATCAAAATTCGGATGCAAAAATGAGTCCCCAAAACTCGCTTCTCTGAAGAGGTATTCATCAACCGATTAACAAATCCTTGGTCCTCCACCTATGAGGATTATCAGAGATCCAATCCTCGGCAAGGAAGTCATTGTCGGAGCTCCAAACGCCGTCCAAACGACGCTTCGACAAGAAGGAAACAAGCTGTCCAAAAACAGGATAACTTGGTGGAGGACTTGGTGCCGGCCAAAGGAAGAGGGTCGGCTGGTCCTTGGTCACCTGAGCCAAGGAGGGTCGCCGGAGGATCACCGGAGGGTGGCCGACAGCAGCTGAAGGCCAGCGGCACAAGCTTGAGTGGTGGCAAGGAGAAGAGAGGGAGAGAAGAGGAAGAGAAGTTTCCAAAAATAAAACTTAGGGCTCTCTAAACCTCTAGCCGCACTTTTATAGAGTGTGTGTTTCTTAACCATTAAGAAACCTTCTCCTTAGAGTTATTGGTTCCTAACCAAAACCCATTAACCCACTCCAATAACTTAAGTTAAAATAAACCAAACCGTATTGGTCTATTTTAAGTTAAAACGAACCGAACCAACTTTGATTCATTCGTTTAAAATAAACAAAACCACTTTGGTTTATTTTCCACCATTGGATTAGAACCAAATCAATTTGGTTTATCCATCATGTCTTCAAAAGGCACTGCCCATCCATGCTTCCGTTGCGACTAAAACGATTTCATGCTCGCTCCCTGTTTGGTCCAACCAAATCTTGTTTCTCTCATTCTGAGAATCTCATTCTCAAGCTCATTTTAAATCCTTCGGATTACGTTCATTGTACGTGTGACCAAATAGGTTTCCGATTTATGTTGGTCGTCTATAATTAACCATTAATTATAGAACAATCATGAATGGCACATAGTAGTACATCGTGATCCCCAATTAACCAGAAAATCAACGGTTGATCTCAGAACCATTTCTGAAACCCTTCAGCAGCTACAATGAATCGTGCTCCATTCCTTTCACTCACCTTATACCCACTTGGTTTGGGAGATGGTCTATTGTGTCAGTCCCCATTAGGTTGACTACGTCACACCTAGCCCAAGTATTACTTCCTCGTCCTCCGGATTCTAGTTACTACACATGTATCCAAGAGTATCATACTCTAAACATGTAATGCTTTGGTCAAAGACTTTAGTAACAATCTGAGGAGAGGCCATAGGGTATACATCTCCTCGCAAGGAGCGGTGAATCCTCTGTAGGCTATTCAAACCACTTCGACTTATACCCAATGATCCCAGGTCCACATCTCCTCGGAGATGCTTGCTTAAGATGTCAAAGCATAAGTCTTCATGACCAAGATAACTTGAATACCGCAAGTCGAAGGAACATCACACTTAAGATGCAGTAAGAACTTCATTGACATATCCATATATGCAGAGAACCATATGAAGTCTTACAGCTAGTCACTTCAATGAACTAGTTACCATAACTAGCATCCACGATCAACTCTAGACATCCCAATGTCTCCAGCCAGTGAGAAACAGTTGCTTGGATAAACCAAAGAGTATATCTCATGCTAGTCTTAACAGAATCGATGGCATCCAAATCCATCAATTCACCGACTAGGGATAATTCCAATACATCACAATTACACATGTAGAGATACTCACTAGTTGTGATCCAATCACAAATTCTCTCATGCTGTGAATCGTATTGCGGACATTCAGTAAATGAGTTTAAGATCAAATCAAATACATGAAAACATGTATACTCAAATAGTGAATCTTCATTTATCAAATAAATGATACAACCATAAGGCGATTGCCTTAGGACACCTCTCATATATTACTAACAAACTCCCACTTGACCTAATGCCAATCGTCACGGTATCCAATACCATAAGCTCTAACATGACCCTCAAACTTACTTTGAGGTAAGCCCTTAATTAAAGGGTCCGCTAAGTTTCTTTCAGTGGGAATCTTCTCGATTTGTATTTCCTTCCTACTTATGATCTCTCTGATCAAATGATAGCGGTGAAGCATATGTTTGGATTATTGATGAGACCACATCAAGTTCAGAGACGAACTTCTTGATCCAAACCGCTTCCTTTGCTGCTTCCAAAGCTGCAATGTATTCTGCCTCAGTGGCAGAATCCGCTATAGTTTCTTGCTTGGAACTTTTCCAACTTATTGTGCCTCCATTTAAGGTAAATACGTACCCAGACTGAGACCTAGAATCATCCTTATCTGTCTGAAAGTTGGCATCCGTATACCTGCGTATTACCATATCACCTTCTCCATATATAGGAACACATCCTTAATTCTTCTTAAGTACTTAAGGATTGTCTTAACAGTCGCCCAATGATCCATTCCTGGATCAGACTGATATCTGCTCGTGACACTCAGAGCATACGATACATCCGGCCTCATACATAACATAGCATACATGTTAGATCCTATTGCGAATGCATAGAGAATCTTACTCATGCAAATCCTCTCGTCTTCTGTGCGCGGTCACATAGACTTCGAAAGGTGTATCCCATGCATGATGGAAAGGAAACCTTTCTTGGATTCCGATATGCTAATCCTCTTTAGCACTCGGTCTATATATGTAGACTACGAAATACCAAGCAACCGTTTCGATCTATCTCTATAGATCTTGATCCTGAGAATGTAGGTCGCTTCTCCCAGGTCTTTCATGGAGAATGTTTTGGATAACCAAATTTTAACCGATTGTAAGATAGATATATTATTTCCTATAAGTAATATGTCATCGACATACAACACTAGGAACACGACTGCACTCCCACTAACCTTCTTGTACACACAAGGTTCGTCCGGATTTTGTGAGAAATTAAACCTTTTGATTGTCTCATCAAAATGGATATTCCAGCTCCTGGATGCTTGCTTCAATCCATATATGGACCGTCGAAGTTTGCATACCTTAGTTTTATCAACCGATGTGAAACCCTTAGGTTGTATCATATACACGTCCTCGAGTAGGTTTTCATTAAGGAAAGTCATTTTCACATCCATCTGTCATATCTCACAATCATAATGAGCCGCTATGGCCAGAAGCATCCGAATGGATTTAAGCATAGCAACTGGTGAATAGGTTTCATCATAATCAATACCTTGTTTTTGACGATAGCCTTTCGCCACTAATCTAGCCTTAAAGGTAATCACATTACCATCCATGTCGATTTTCTTCTTGAAAACCCACTTACACCCTATAGGCTTAATGCCTTCAGGTGAGTCCACTAAGTTCCAAACTTGATTTTTATACATGGAATCCATTTTCAACTTCATGGATTCAATTCATTTGTCCCTTTCTAAACTTTTCATAACTTCTTCATAATTGGTAGGCTCCTCATCATCAATGAGAAACACATCGTTCGATTCACTTACGAGAAATTCATATCTCTCAGGAATGTTACGTGTCATACCAGATCTACGAAGAAGTGGTGTCACAATAGGTTCAACCGATGTCTCATCACTATGAGTCATCGATCGAGGTGCTTGACCAGGTATCTCCTCAATGTCTACTGGAGTCTCTTGAACCTCCTCAAGTTCAACGCCACTCCCACTGTTTTCTTGCAAGAGAAACTCTTTCTCCAGAAACACAGCATGCCTTGAAACAAACACCTTTTGTTCCATAGGATGATAAAATTAGTAACCCCTCATTTCCTTAGGGTATCCAATAAATATACATTTATCAAACTTAGCATCCAGTTTGTCTGATACAATCCGCTTCACATAAGCAGGACAACCCCATATCTTCAAGTAAGATAAATGAGGTTTCTTACTATTCCATATCTCATATGGAGTAGTAGAGACTACCTTGGTCGGGACTCTGTTTAACAAGTAAACAACAGTCTGAAGTGCATAGCCCCAAAAGGACTTGGGAAGATTCGCGTGATTCATCATTGACCTAACCATGTCCAATAAGGTTCGATTTCGCCTCTCAGATACACCATTATGATGTGGTGTATACGGCAGAGTCTATTGAGACAATATACCATTGTCCCTTATATAATTCAGAAACTCTTGACTCAAATATTCACCACCTCGATCCGATCGAAGTATTTTAATACTCTTGCCAAGTTGTTTCTCTAATTCATTTCTGAATTCTTTGAACCTTTCAAAGACTTCAGACTTGTGTCATCAAGAACACATACCCAAATCATGAGTGATCATCGGTGAAGGTAATGAAGTAGCTATAGCCTCCTAGAGCTTGAGTTGACATAGGTCCGCATACATTAGTATGTATTAGACCAAGCATCTCTCCCACCGGTTCACCTTTTCCCGTAAAAGGTAACTTAGTCATCTTGCCTTTTAAGCATGATTCACATGTATCGTATGAATCTAATTCAAACAATTCTAGAATTTCACATCGGTGTAATTCGGACATACATTTCTTGCTCACATGGCCAAGATGACAATGCCACATGTAGGAGTCTAATTGATTATCTTTTCAAGCATGCTTGTTGCTTGCTTCGATATTGAGAATGTCACTGGATACGTCTAATGTATATATACCATTGCACAATGTTCCAGTCCCATAAAGCACGTCATTCAAAGTTATGTAACAACAATTGTTACTAAAAGTCAAATGGTACCCATTTCTATTTAATCAAGAAATATAAATGATGTTCTTTATCAATGAAGGAACATAAAAGCAATTGTCCAGTTCTAAGACAAGTCCTGTAGGGAGTCTCAACAAATATGTTCCGATGGTGAGTGCGACAACCTTTGCTCCATTCCCAACACAAATTTGACTCTCCCTTAACGAGTCTTCTTCTATTCCTTAGCCCATGTATGTCATTACATATATGTGAGCCACACCCAGTATCCAATACCCAAGTGTTTGAGGAAATAGAATGACAATGAATAACGAAGATATCTGAAGAAGATGGGGGCATCTGATGCCTTATTCTTCTTCACGAATTCAAGATAAATCTTGCAGTTTCTTCACCAATGGCCTTCCTTACCACAATGATGGCAAGTGCCCTTTTGAGCTGGTTTTACCTTTTTAGCCTTTTTCTTCTTCCCCTTCTGCTATTCCTTTGACTTCCTCTTAGAACCTTTCTTCGAGGAATCAACTAATAGCACCGCCCCCTACTCATGCTTCACAGAAGGCTCCACAGTCTTCAGCATGTTGAGTAGTACCACAGATGAACCTTCTTGCATCTCAGAGGTGAAGAGGAGCTTGGAGACTTCGAACCTTTCGAATCTCACTTGCTCATCAAACTACTCATAAAGATGAAAGATTATAGTATGAGCATCCATATGCTCATGCTGCTTTTGCAGCTCGGGTACCATTGTGGCTAGCATGATGCAACTCACTAGTTCATAATCACTCACATGTTTCTGATAGGCCATCCAGAGTTGCATCATCACTAGGACGGGCGAGAAGAGGCTCTTCAAGGACATACACAAGCTTTTCCGCCTTGAGAACAATTCTCAAGTTTCTAAGCCAGTCTAAGAAGTTCGGCACAGTCAATTTATTCGAATTCAAAATAGAGTGCAAATTCAAAGACATCATGATCAAGCAATTAACCTAGAAATACAAATCGAGCATATATGAGAAAGATGATTTAAATGCATCAACATACATTTATAAGTCCCATTTATTTTTCAAATTTCAAAAATCCCAAAATCACTTCGGGAGATCGTAGGTCCATCTCCGAATGGGCTGATATCCAACATAGATATGAACAACCTTGGAGAGAGTCCAACAAGCCATTCATAGCTACAATGGTAGGTATCAAATATACCGATTGCATATCACATATATGCAACTATCACAATGTGCTATCAACTAATTGAATGTTCACACATACATTGGGTTGTTAACTCATTAACAAGTATGCATCATATGCATAAAACCCAACTTCAACTCCCTTCACATCAACCTTGGAGAGAGTCCAACAAGCCGATGCTCCAGGTTAAAGTCAACCCATTAATCAAGAAATAGCTTTAATATGGTTAGAGCGCATTCAACCAATTAACCCGACTTGGAGAGAGTCCAACAACCAAAGCTAACGATTGACCTCTGACTCTTACCATATTAATATTAAACTATTCCATAGTTTGAACATGTTCAGGTTCGAGTCGGGCTTGGAGAGAGTCCAATAACCCAAACAAGAAACAGAACTCTGGTTCTAACCATATTAATGGAAGGTGTAGGCTTTAATATTGTGCAAGGATTTTAATGTCTCATCCTCTTTGCATGCAAATAACTATTATCTACATGGCATGACATACATGATATATATCTACATGTCACGACATGCATGACATAATGATATGCATCTAATGTAATTACATGACATACAATTATGGCATGTACAAAAATTTCCTCATTTGTCATAACTATTTATGGAAATAAAATATGTTTGAGATTTGATTCTCCAAATCAAATCATGATTAAATTAGGAAAGAAATTTCCAAATCTAATCACATATTTTATTTATGAAAAATATTAATTAAGGAAAGTCAAATTTAATTTAGGAAATAAATTTCCTAAATTGTCAAAACTATTTATGGAAATAAAATATGTTTTAGATTTGATTCCCCAAATCGAATCATGATTAAATTAGGAAATAATTTTCAAATCTAATCACATATTTTATTTATGGAAAGTGTTAATTTCCACAAATACTTCTAAACTTTTCAAAAGTAGAAGATTTCCATAAATACTTCTAAACTTTTCAAAATTAGAAAATTTTCATAAATACTTCTAAACTTTCTAAAAGTAGAAATTTTCCATAAATACAATTATGACTATCGCAAAATAATTTTATGATTATGTTGAAACACAACCTAGGCTCTGATACCACTGTTGGATTTCCCCGACACCGCGACGAGTGTGTGTTCGAACACGTTTCGTAAACATGCACACAACGGAAGCAATAAAAGCAATAAATCTAATTTATTACAACACACACATCACACACGTACAGGATACAACATGTGTAGACATAATCGCTATTTAAAATTTTGCAATAAAAGGAAACTTATACTAGGCATATCTGACGTATCACGTGTAGTGAGAATGACATCAATCGGAGCAACTCATGCTAGAGTTGCCTCTATCCATATCCACGTTGAGTACCGTCAGGATAGCTTCGCCAAGCTACAAGCCTCATCTTCGTAGGAGTCACTAGCCTCATGTTGAAGACGATGTGATCGAGAGAAGATCACAATCCGAATCAAAATTCGGATGCAAAAATGAGTCCCTAAAACTCGCTTCTCCGAAGATGTATTCGTCAACTGATTGACGAATCCTTGGTCCTCCACCTATGAGGATTATCGGAGATCCAATCCCCAGCAAGGAAGTCACTGTCAGAGCTCCAAACGCTGTCCAAATGACGCTCCGACAAGAATGAAACAAGCTGTCCAAAAACTGGACAGCTTGGTGGAGGACTTGGCGCCGGCCAAAGGAAGAGGGTCGGCTAGTCCTTGGTCACTGGAGCCAAGGAGGGTCACCGGAGGATCGCCGGAGGGTGGCCGATAGCAGCTGGACGTGGCTTCCTTGGGCGTGGCTTCCTTGGGCGGTGACAAGGAGAAGAGAGGGAGAGGAGAGGAAGAGAAGTTTCCAAAAATAAAAGTTAGGGCTCTCCAAACCTCTAGCCGTGCTTTTATAGAGTGCGTGTTTCTTAACCATTAAGAAACCTTCTCCTTAGAGTTATTGGCTCCTAACCAAAACCCATTAACCTGCTCCAATAACTTAAGTTAAAATAAACCAAATCGCGTTGGTCTATTTTAAGTTAAAACGAACCGAACCAACTTTGGTTCATTCGTTTAAAACAAACAAAACCACTTTGGTTTATTTTCCACCATTGGATTAGAACCAAACCAATTTGGTTTATCCATCATGTCTTTAAAAGACACTGCTCATCCATGCTTTCGTTGTGACTAAAACGATTTCATGCTCACTCCTTGTTTGATCCAACCAAATCTTGTTTCTCTCGTTCGAGATTCTCATTCTCAAGCTCGTTTTAAATTCTTCGGATTACGCTCGTTGTGCGTGTGACCAAATAGGTTCCCGATTTATGTTGGTCGTCTATAATTAACCATTAATTATAGAATGATCATGAGTGACACCTAGTAGTACATCATGATCCCCAATTAATCGGAAAATCAACGGTTGATCTCAGAATCATTTCTGAAACCCTTCAGCAGCTACAATGAATCGTGCTCCATTCCTTTCACTTATCTTATACCCACTTGGTCGGGACATGGTCTATTGTGTCAGTCCCCACTAGGTTGAATACGTCAACCTAGCTTAAGTATTACTTCCTCATCCTCTGGATTCTAGTTACTGCACATGTATCCAAGAGTACCATACTCTAAACATGTAATGTTTTGGCCAAAGACTTTAGTAACAATCCGACGAGAGGCCATAGGGTATACATCTCCTCGCAAAGAGTGGTGAATCCTCTGTAGGCTATTCAAACACCTTCGACCACTTCGACTTATACCCAATCATCTCAAATCCACATCTCCTCGGAGATGCTTGCTTAAGATGTCAAAGCATAAGTCTCCTTGACCAAGATGACTTGAATACCGTAAGTCGAAGGAACATCGCACTTAAGCTGCAGTAAGAACTTCATTGATATATCCATATATGCAAAGAACTATATGAAGTCTTACAGCTAGTCACTCCAATGAACTAGTTACGTAACTAGCATCCACGATCAACTCCGGACATCCCAATGTCTCTAGCCAGTGAGAAACAGCTGCTTGGATAAATCAAAGAGTATACCTCGTACTAGTCTCAACAGAATCGATAGTGTTCGAATCCATCAATTCATCGACTAGGGATAATTCTAATACATCACAATTACACATGTATAGATACTTGCTAGTTGTAATCCAATCACAAATTCTCTCATGTTGTGAATCGTATTGTAGACATTCAGTAAATGAGTTTAAGATCCAATCAAATACATGAAAACATGTATACTCAAATAGTGAATCTTCATTTAGTAAATAAATGATACAACCATAAGGAGATTGCCTTAGGACACCTCTCATAAATTACTAACACCTTAGAGGTTGGAGGAGAGGATTTCGCATGGGCTAGGAAAGAGGGTTTGAGTTACACGGGTGATTTGGAGAAAACCGCATGACTTCTCCCCTTTTAAAGAGATGCAACACGGTTGTGTGGAATCCACATGGTCGACCGTGTGCGACGCTCACCTAGGCGATTGGGAAAAGTTCAGGATTTGGCACGGCCGTGTGAAATTCACATGACTGACCGTGTGTGACTCTGGATTTTTGCCAGAGCTCCATACGGTCCGAGCCTTTCCACACGCCCTGCCATGTGCCCTGCTAGCCTTTAGGCATAACCGTGTGGAATTCACACGGGCGCCCGTGCTTCCTTCTGGGGTTCTAAAAAGAAATATCTCTTCTAGCCAGTAAGTTCTAAGTAACTCTTAACTACTTGAAATGATTCCAATGGACAAAAATTCATAATTAAACCTAACATGCATGACTAAAAGAAAATCAAGAAAACTACACTTGGGTTGCCTCCCAAGAAGCGCTTGTTTAGAGTCTTTAGCTCAACCATACTCCTTTGCTTCAGCTCGGCTCCGATGGCTCCGTGAACTTCCATTAATCCGTTTTAGAATCTTATCTTCCAGTGGGATATTTGCTATCCTGCAGGAAGTATACCCATCTGAGAATGGAGCCTTACACTCCGATAAGTTGAATATGATAATCTCGACATCCACTTCCAAAGAGACTTTGTGCTCCTTCATGTCTATGCATGCTCCTGCAGTGGCCAGAAAAGGGTCTCCCTAAGATGATTGGGTTCTGAGGGTTTGGTCCTGTGTCCAACATAATGAAGTCTGTGGGTATCACAAAACTTTCTATTACAATAGGTACATTCGTCAGCATACCAACTGGTTCCCTGACCGTGTCATCCTCCATACGAATAACTAGGCAAGTCAGTTGTAACCCACTTAGTCCCATCTCCCTATAGATCGCGTAGGGCATAATGCTAACGGACAATCCTAGGTCACATAATACTTCGTTGACGCACTCCCCATAGATCATACAGGGTAAGACAAAATCACCAGGGTCCTCAAGCTTAGGTGGAATCTTATCTTCAATTTCTGCTTGGTTTGGCAAAGTTGAGATCATGGTTGCGCATCCCTTAGTGACTTTGCTTTTCTGACCTACTACTTCGCTGTACTCTCCCTCTCCCTTAACCAGGTTTTGCTTGGATGGTAGGGGAGAACTGTCCATGATTTGTGATACGGTCTTGGCTATTTGGGATACTTGTGTTTCTAGCATCTTAGTGTGGCTTATGAGCCCATCGACAGAGGCCTTCAACTCCCTCAGTACCTCTTTGGCTCTTTGATACTGCCGCTGAAATTCTGCATTGGCCTTCGTTTGGGTAGCAATGAAACCTTCAATCATTGACTCAAGTCTAGATTTAGGCACTTGTTGCAGCTCGTTGCCCTGTTGCCTATATCCTCCCAATTGTTGGAAATTTCTCGAATTATTCTTATAGAAAAAGTTCGGGTGGTTCCTCTATCTGAGATTGTATGTGCTCGAATATGAGTTGTTGGGTCTCTGATTGTACTCGCCCATCGCATTAACATGCTCAACCTGCTTCTCAGAGCTACTTTGCCTTCCATAGTATTCCTCCTGATACGCTGCTACTCCCTCTTCAAAAGAATTTGCCGCACATACAGAAGCAGGGGTTAGGGAGTCAAATCGTCTACTTAGTGCATCCATTCTCGCCGCTAGATGATCAATGGAGTTAACGACACATCTACCGGCTGTTGGTGCTTGGTGACCACGCTCGGAAGCCCTTTGGTGGTGCTTTTGGGCCACCTCCTTGATCAAATCTTCCGCTTCCACGATGGTCTTGTTCATTAACGCTCCTCCTGTAGCAGAATCGAGGGAAACTTTCATGGCATATGCGATCCCATTATCGAATATGTGGATCACCAGCCACCTCTCTAGACCGTGATGAGGGCATTGATAGAGTATCCCTTTGTAGAGATCTCAAACTTCAAACAATGATTCTCCTTCCTTCTGGCAGAAGCTGGTAATCAAGTGGCGTATGTGAGAAGTCTTACTTGGTGGGAAGAATTTATCCAGGAATTGCTTCTCGTACTGCTCCCATGTGGTGATGCTTTCTGAAGGAAGGGAGTGAGCCTTGTCTTCGCCTTGTCCCGTAGTGAGAACAGGAAGAGGCTCAGACGGATCGCATCGGTGGGTATTCCATTGAATTTCAATGTTGAGCATATCTCTAAAAACATCTCTAGGTGCCGATTCGGATCTTCAATTATAGCTCCTCCGAATTAGCTCTGTTGGACCATGTGTATGAGCGCAGGTTTTAATTCGAAATTATTAGATGTGATGGATGGTCTGGCTATACTCAGCCAATACCCTCTAACATTGGGGGCTGCATAATCCCGCAGAGGTTGACTACCTAAGTTCGCTAAAGGGGTGTCTTGCTCCTCCATACTTCTCTGTTCATCTCTCATACGATGGTAGGTTCGTTCTATTTCTAGGTCTATCGGAAGCAGATTTTCCGATCCTAAGCATCTATGCATACGATGAACTAAGCTGCGCAATCGAGAGTATATATACTACCTATTAAAAGGAAATCAAATAACCTACAACACTAAACCAAACGAAGAAAAACTTAAAACTGAACTAAAGCAAGATGTAATATGACTATTAAAATTAATCTAAACTGATTATGAATAGCAAAAATCCAAAACTGAATAAATCGAAATGAAATAAAATAAAATAAGAAAACAAACCTAGCCTAGGTCTGATCCAAACTATCCGCTTTTTATTCGATATCGAATCAATAGTCCCAGGCAACGACACCAAAAACTTGATGCATGCGAACATGACCGTAAATCTTCGATGAGAATCATTAAGGACTCGAAGCATGCGCTCGTGCTCAACGCCCATAAGTTCACGGATGTCGTCAAGTTAATAAAAGATTTATCGATCCCACAAAGACTGAGATTTGAATACCGTTTGTTCAGTGGATGTTGTTGTTCGGAGTTAATATCCTAAGAATAAGGGTTTCGAGGTTGACGGTAGTCCTAACTCAAGTACGGTAGGTTCCAAGTTCCCTAAGAGGATTCTAGAACTTCGGTTTTACTTGTGCGTCATGGAACATGCTATCAATTAGGTGCTTTTGAGATCTCTAATTATGATCTTGCGGGAGGATCATCATGCATTTGCCCAATGAACTTTTGCTTCTACCGGGAACTACCTATTCCTAACCCAGTTTCCCTTTCGGATCGTCAGAGCTCAGGGGGTTGATACCGTTGGGAGTCTTCTATCACTAAGGTCCCTCAACCCTTCTACAGTTAATCTCTCCTACTTTGGACCTTCTGCCAAGATAGGTTATTGGGGTACGAAGACGTCCTAATAATCCCTATGAAGAGGCGGATCGTATTTCATATCCTACTCTATCATATTCTATCTTCTACGATTACGGGAGGGAGGATGACCGCAAGGTTCATCCTCGGTTCTCCTAGATTTTTGATACGAAGGCTCTCACCCTTGTATCGCCTATGTTCAATATAAATATAATCAAGACATAATCCTCATCGATCTAAACAACACAAAATTACAAATAGAATAAAAAAAGATGAATAACGATTTGAACTAGCATGTTCATATACACAAGTTACTCTCTAATCCTAGAATCGAAGTATTTACTCCATAGATAAATGAGAATAAACACAAGACATCTTAAGAAAAGTCATTCCAATGCAAGTAGAACAAGAAAATAAAGAAAGTACTTTCTATCCTAATCAATTTATGTGTCTTAGTTGTTCTCCATGGTGCCGGAGTTTCGAGATGAATCTTCTAGCCACTTCCTTCCTCCCCGTTGCGAGTCTCCGGTGCTTTTAGGGCACCTTCTTGTCGTCCTAGCTGTCGGGCCTCCCACTAGGGTTTGACCATGCCTTCCTATTTATAGAAGAGGAGCCAATTTTCATTAAATCTCCACGAAACCCTAGTTGCATCAAGTCAGCCTAGCGCCACACGACCGTGTGGAATCCACACGGTCGCCCGTGTGGGGCACTGGAATTTCTGTCTGATTTTGGCTTTGGGGGTTGGACACGATCATGTGAGATTCACATGGCTAGGTCATGCCCGCCTCTGAACTATCCGGTGAATGCCTTCTTTTGCTCCGGAGCATGCATGTGTTTTAGGAGAAACACGGCCAGAGCCTGCTCGCCTTCCTTTGGCTCCAAAAGTGTGTTGTTTTACCTCCAAAATGTCGTCCTACACATAAAAATAGCAAGAGCAGATCTCCGAACTAGAAAATAGGAAATGAATGCAAAACATGGAAAAGATGCATGAAACACGTATGTAATGCAATGAGATGTGTGCTAAAACTACTTTTAAAACCATATATGTTTTGCTCACATTAGTTGCATCTAGGATCGTGGGACCTTGGACTAGCAGCCGTTTGGTTGTGAACCAAGTAAAAACAAAGTTGTCTTTCTTATTTTGTATTTGAGTTTTCCGTTTCATACTTTGGTTTTAAACGACGAAACAAAAAGATTTTCGAACGCTATTTACCCCATCTAGCGTTTCTCGATCCAACAATTAGTATGAGAGCGGGGGGGGGGGGCCCTCAGATTCGGTGCAACCACTAGTCTAACAATCTTTTTATTCTTTTCATATTCTTTGTTTTCTTTTTAATTTAATTTAAGATTTCTCCCTGCACTACTAATCCAAGACAAAGTCTTGGAAATTTTCATTTTTCATGTTTTTGCAAGGTTGTTTGAATGGCCCATCTTGATGGTATAACATCGCCCGACCTCTATTCTTTAATGGAGATGACTTCCATTATTGGAAGGGTTGGATGGAATGCTATCTTAAGACCCAAGTCGAGATGTGGATCATCATTCAGACGGGATTCACTTTACCAACAAATGAAGAAGGAGAGTTTGTGGAATGCGACAAGTGGACCAACGTAATGAAGGGACAAGTAGAGGCCGATGCGAAAGCCACTCAAATCCTATAATGCGGTCTATCAAAGGAAGAGCTCAACCGTGTTGTCCCCTTTAATAGTGCCAAGGTCCTCTGGAACAAACTCATTGAGTTACATGAAGGGACGACTGACATAAAGGTATGTAAATGGGACCTACTCCTTAATAAGTTGTTCAATCTAAAAATGCAAGACAATGAGATGACGACCCAACTCCACGCGTGGATCCAAGACATCATGAACGACCTCTACTCCATAGGACAAAAGGTTGAAAACTTAGACGTCATAAGGTACGCATTTAACGCTTTCCATAGGACCACTTTATGGGCATCCATGGTTGATAATTACAAAGTATCTAGAGATCTTTCAAAAATTAGACTAGATGAATTATTTTCTGAGTTTGAATTGGATGAACAGTCTAACTTGACCCCGATGGAGAAAAGTGTAGCTTTGATTGCAGGACAAAGAAGAAAGGAAAAGAGCAAGCCTCCTCCCGAAGAAGAAGAGTACGAATCGGAGGTAGACGATGAAATGGAGACCGAGCTAGTCAACCTAGTTTGGAAGTTGACCAAAAGTAAAAGTCGACCCATCAAGCAAACTAAGGAGAAGAGACCTGATCAAAATCAAAATTACAATTGCTACGAATGCAACAAGAGAGGTCACTTCAAATCCGAGTGTCTGAGGCTAAAGAACAAGCAACCACAAACCAAGAAGGCACTCAACGCGACTTGGGAAGAATCCTCGAAGGAGGAAGAAGAACTCAACAATTTGGCATTCATGACGAGACCAACTGAGTTCGAGTCCGAAATCAAAGTCAACTACGAATCCGAGATCGAGTCCGACTCCGGATCTAACACCGAGCTTCAATTCAAGACAAGCCACGGATCTACATCCATTTCAAAAGATTCAATCAAGGTAAGTCGATCTTTAATCAATACTTTATACAATGCAATTAAGTTTTTAAATAAGAAGTTATCTAAGTCTGAGTCTAAGGTAGAGTCTTTGCTTAAGGAGGTTAAACTCCTCAAGCATGAGGCTACCCTAACCTCTTCGACTAGTCAAGTTCGAGAGGGAAACTCAACTCAAGTTGAAAAACTTGAGGAAGAGAATTCTCCCTTTAAAGGACAAGTTCAAGAGCTTAGGAAGTAGTTGGAAAGGTTCACATTTGGATCCAAAGGTCTTGATCTACTTCTTGGATTACAAAGAGTCGTGTACAACAAAGTCGGACTCAAATTTAGAACAACAACAACAAATAAGTCTTACATGTCAATTGTTAATCGTAATAATCTAAAAGTCCAAGCATGAGTCCCTAAGACCTTTTTAAACTCACAACTAGGTGTTACTAAGTATTGGGTTTCCAAGGATCAAATCCACTATGTGGATAGACCGCATCAGTGTTGGTGCAGGGGCACCAGATAATCGAACCTGTGTTTTGATTATGGCAAAGACACAAAGTTATGTTTACATCGTTATCTCACGAGCTAAATCGAGTGTGCAGAAAAGTACTAAAGCTAGAGCTGAAGGCTAGCGACACCCGGAGGAAGCCGCGGTGGTCGGGCGACACTCGAGTGACTTCGGAGGGAGCCGAAGGAATCAAGTGGAAGGCCAGAAGCGAAAGTGACACAGTAAGAATCGAGGTAAGCTCGTGTGAGTGAGAGATGGTAAGGTCGTGTCTTCTGTACGGGGACGACCGTAGGCGGCGATCCGACTAAGACTTCTTGTGGAAGGTCTAGGTCAAGATCGGACGGTTAGAAACCATCGTATTTATCATTTTCCGAGCTAACCTCTCACTGCAGGGAAGTGGCTTTGGCGATTGACTCTGGATATGAGGCGATCGGTGATGCTCATCGATCGATGGGAGGCATCATCGATCGTGATGACGATGAATCAACCCTTGCGCTAGGTCAAAACGGATAAGGTTTGACACGGCCACTTCGCGATAAAAATTATACAACTTCGTGATCTGTTCCGAAATATGAGGAGACAAATTCAGAGGCCAAAATCTTTAAAAGGAGGGGTGGATTCTAACTCTAAATATCATCAAGTTTATTCATCAAGTGCTCCTACAACGCCAACGCTCCAACACCGTCATAACGCCGACGCGACGACAAGTTCAAATGTCCTTCGTCGGCAGCAGTAGCAAGTAATTGTTTTCATTGTATTCTTTGTTTTAATCGTAACGAGGTGAGGTAGGCTTGTTGCCTCATCCTCGTACTTCCGGTTTTGTGATCGTTGTCTCCTACCTCCAACGAGGAGGAGACGTTATAGTGCTTTGCCCTCCGTACGTAGTCTATGATCGATAGGGCCTTGGAGTAGCAATCACTGGGTTGTGAACCAAGTAAAATAAATGTGTCTCTTTATTTTTTGCTGTGCTTACTCATTTAATTGTCTACTCGAACGAAACATCGAAAAGATTTACGATCGCTATTCGCCCCCCCCCTTTAGCGACGCTTCTCGATCCAACAATTGGTATCAGAGCAGGGGCGCTAAGATTTGGTGAAACCACCGATCTAGCACGTTTTGATTTTCTGTTCGTATTTTTTGATTCATATTTTTTTTGGTCTTTTTCCTCCCGCACTACTAATCCAAGACGAAGTCTTGGTACGTTTCTTTTGGTTGTGTGCTTGCAAGTATTCTCTCTTGTAGTAGCCGACGGTAAAACGGCCATAACTTTTCGCACAAGTGGACTTACATAACGATCTACCTACCAAATCGAAGCTCTCTGAGAGATCTACATTTCTTATGAGGGTTTACCCTCATAACAAGCTGTTTCCAGCCCCAAAATCCAACATCTAGTACCCTTTCGGGGACATCGAAGGTCGTAAGTTGTTAGTTTTTGTTAGTTTCTTATTTTTCTCATTTAATTCTGTTTATTTCCTATTTATTTCCCGCATTACTAATCCAAGACCAAATCTTGGAATTCTCTTTGGTTTTTATTCGTGTTTTGCAAGATACTTAATGGCTCACATTGAGGGGTATAGCACCACCCGACCTCCGTTCTTTAACGGAGATGATTTCCATTATTGAAAAGGTCGGATGGAGTGTTTCTTGAAAACACAAGTCGAGACTTGGATAATAATCCAAACCGGCTTTGCTCTACCCACCAATGATCAAGGAGAGCCCTTGGATTTCAACAAGTGGACAAATGCAACCAAGAGGCAAATCGAAGTCGATGCAAGAGCAACCCAAATATTGCAATGCGGCTTGTCCAAGGAGGAACTCAACCGTATCGGACCATTCATTAGCGCCAAGGACCTATGGAACAAATTAATCGAGCTACAGAAGGAACGTCCGATGCTAAGGTATGTAAACGTGACCTTATTTTCAATAAGTTGTATAACCTTAAGATGCAGGAACACGAGACGACGACGCAACTACACGCCCGCGTCCAAGACATTGTCAATGGCCTGCACACCATTGGACACAAGGTCAAAAACTGTGACCTACTAAGGTACGTTCTTAATTCATTTCCAAGGACTACCTTGTGGGCATCCATGGTCGATGCCTACAAGGTCTCTAAGGACCTTTCGAAGCTTAGGTTAGATGAATTATTTTCTGAGTTTGAACTTCACGAGCAAACTAATATGGTCTGGGCCGAGAGAGGTATTGCTCTACTTGCAGGACAAAGAAGCAAGCCACCTACTAGGCAAGAAGATGGACTCGAACCCGACGACGAATTAGAGTCCGAATCCGAAAAGGTGGAAGCAATAGTGAACGTAGTGCGGAAGATCGTTCGGAGGGAAAGGAGACTACTAAAGAATCAAAAGAGGGCACAATTCAAATCAAATCAAAAGAAGGCTTTTCATGCAACATGGGACAATGAAGAAGGCGGCGGCATAGCATGCATGGCAAGACCCGAAGAGTCCGAGTCAGAGTCCGAATCCGAATCCGAATCCAATTACAACACCGACTCCGAACTCGAGGACTACTTCGAGAAGCAACTCAAAGCCGGACCAAAAGAGAAAATTAAAGTTAGCCGCTCACTAATTCATACGCTTTACAATACAATTAAAATGCTTAATAGGAAATTAACTAAGTCTGAGTCTAGGGTTGAGTCGTTACTTGAGGAGGTTGAAACCCTCAAGCAAGAGGCTACTCTAACCTCTTCAAGTAGTCAAGTTCAAGAGGAAAACTCAACCCAAATTGAAAAACTTGAGGAGGAGAATTCTCTCTTGAAAGACCGAGTTCAAGAGGTTGAGGCTATGTTGGAAAGGTTCACGTTGGGATCTAAGAATCTTAACCGACTACTTGGAACCCAAAGAGCTGTGTACAACAAAGTCGGACTCGGATTTAGGTCAACGACTACGAATAGGTCATATATGTCTATCGTAAATCGTAGTCATCAAAGAGTCCAGGCATGAGTCCCAAAGGTTTTATTGAATTCACATATAAGGACTAATAAGTTTTGGATTCCCCAGGATCAAATTCATTATTTGAATAGACCATATTGGTTCAATGGTCCAGGGGGAGCTAACACTAAAATAGTATACCCGCTTACTTAGCAAAACCATTGAATATTTTACTTTAATTTGTAGAACGGCTAGATAGGGAAAATAGTTAGTCAACTCTTGACAACATAGTATCAGGACGCGGCGAGATGATAGTACGTTAGGGAAACAAAGTCTCGTGTATTCGAGCTAGATAAGGCGTATCTAGCTTGGTGCACTTGACCGAGTGGAACTAGCTGAAGCTACCTCGCCGTATCCTAAACTAGTTAGACCAGAAAGTAACCCTAAGTGACTTAAGTGATATTTTCTTGAATTTGACTTTGTCTAAGGAAGTGGTCATTATTCCGATCAAAGAAGGCCCCTGTGCCTCGCCACGACCTAGAAGCCAGTTTCTCGAAATGTTACTTAACGATCTAAAGGTTAAATCTGAATCTAACCCAAGGTTGACTATCTTTAATCAATTTAAAATCATCTCACAAAACATATAAGGTGAACAAATTCTGAGACACATATAATGGGTGAGATGTTAAGGATAATTGAAATATACTTAAAACAACCTCTTCAAAATACTACTTACTTTCTCAACTATTGTTGTACTAAACAACTCTTAGGCCAAAGTTTAGCGCCCCCTACATCTCTTATACTTCATATATTTGACTAAGGGGGAGAGCAAACTAACCCTAAGGGTTATATTACAAACCTTTAGATTATTGGTGCAGAGGGTCACACCTCGAACCAATCTATCTGACTACTGCTAGACGCATGTTTGGACTCATAGTTAATTTATCTTGATGCATGCATATACCATATTGTTTTTAAACCCCTATTTTATATAAATAACTCCAATTTTACATAACAAACCCCAACATTTGTTTTGATTTATGGCAAAAGGGGGAGAAGAACGAAAGTTAAGGGGGAGTAACACAAAATTTATTTAATTTTGAAAACTAAAGTATCTCTTTCAAAACTCACCTAGGGTTAAGGGGGAGTTTTTGAAAATGACATTCATCATTTACTATACTTGTTTTATGCTTTAATTTCCCTTAACTTTGTGTTGGTTTGCCATAGATCAAAAAGGGGGAGATTGTTGGTGCAAGGGCACCAGATAATCGAACCTGTGTTTTGATTATGGCAAAGACACAAAGTTAAGTTTACATCGTTATCTCATGAGCTAAATCGAGTGTGCATAAAAGTACTAAAGCTAGAGCTGAAGGCTAGCGACACCCGGAGGAAGCCGCGGTGGTTGGGCGACACTCGAGTGACTTCAGAGGGAGCCGAAGGAATCAAGTGGAAGGCCGGAAGCGAAAGCGACACAGTAAGAATCGAGATAAGCTTGTGTGAGTGAGAGATGGTAAGGTCGTGTCCTCTGTACGGGGACGACCGTAGGTGGCGATCCGACTAAGACTTCTTGTGGAAGGTCTAGGTCAAGATCGGACGGTTAGAAATCGTCATATTTTTCATTTTTCGAGCTAACCACTCACTGCAGGGAAGTGGCCAGGCTGGCAGTCGATTGCTGGACATGGGGCAGTCAACTGATGCTCATCAGTCGACTGATGGGAGGCATCAGTCGACTGATGGCGACGAATCAACCCTTGCGCTAGGTCAAAATGGATAAGGTTTGATGCGGCCACTTCGCGATAAAAATTATACAACTTCGTGATCTGTTCCGAAATATGAGGAGACAAATTCAGAGGCCAAAATCTATAAAAGAAGGGGTGGATTCCAACTCCAAATATCATCAAGTTTATTCATCAAGTGCTCCTACAATGCCAACGCTCCAACACCGTCATAACGCCGACGCGACGACAAGTTCAAATCTCCTTCGTCGACAGCAGTAGCAAGTAATTATTTTCATTGTATTCTTTGTTTTAATCATAACGAGGTAAGGTAGGCTTGTTTCCTCATCCTCGTACTTCCGGTTTTGTGATCGTTGTCTCCTACCTCCAACGAGGAGGAGACGTTATAGTGCTTTGCCCTCCGTACGTGGTCTAGGACCGATAGGGCCTTGGAGTAGCAACCACTGGGTTGTGAACCAAGTAAAATAAACGTGTCTCTTTATTTTCCGCTGTGCTTACTCGTTTAATTGTCTACTCGAATGAAACGTCGAAAAGATTTACGATCGCTATTCACCCCCCCTCTAGCGACTCTTCTCGATCCAACAATCAGTTCAATGATCTAGGGGGAGCTAATACTAAACTTGTGTGATCAATTTCTTGATTAGTGTAACTTTGCATGCTTAGTTTTTTTATTTTTAGAATGGTTAGATAGGACCAATGATTAATCAACCTTGATAACACAGTATCAGGATGCGGTGAGATGATAGTACATTAGGGAAATAAGGTCTTATGTATCCGTGTTAGATAAGGCATATTTAGCTTGGTGCACTTAGCTAAGTTTAACTAACTGAAGCTACCTCATCACATCCTAAACTAGTTAGACCAGGACATAACCATAAGTGAGTTAAGTGTGCAATTTCTCAAGATTGGCTTTGTCTAAGGAAGTGGTCATTATTCCAATCAAAGAAGGCCTCTATGCCTTGCCACGACTTGAAAGCCATCTTTTGAAAGGTTCACTTAACTAACTAAAGGTTAAATCTAAATCTAACCCAAGGTTAATTAGTCTTCAAATCACTAAATTTAACATAGTAAAATTGAAGTTAACTCACAAAAACATATAAGGTTAACATGTTTGGTTATGTAGCTGATATGATCCTGTATCTTGCAATTTAATAGTTATATTCTATCCAAGGGTAGGATGAGGTTCGAATAGTGCTTTGAATTAGAATGACGATGGCCAAACCCGAAGCTTGAAAGAATCGGTTCGGTTCCAAAACTGTAAAGCATCGTGTTTTTATTTATTGGTTTAAATTTTTTTTAATCGTAACGGAATCGAATCGAAATCGAACCGAAATCAAATCGGAATCGAATCGGAACTGATATTTTAGCCATTTTAAAATCAGAATTGATTTTTTAAAAATAATTTGATATTTAAATGCTAAGTGAACTATGATGATTTTGATTCCTTTATGTTGAGGATTCGGTGACCGCTAGAGGGGGGTGAATAGCGCGTTGGCTTGTCAATGGAGGAATTCGATCGTTTCTACAAATTGTGTTAGCGCGCAGCAAGAATAATGATAATAGCAATAACAAATAGCACAATCACATAATTACACAATCATATAACGTGGTTGGGAACTGAATGGTTCCTACTCCACGGATTGGGCTCGTAAGAGCCCTAGCAATGTAAACACGCATTACTAATCCAATAAACTCTTTCTCGACAATAAGTCGGAAGTGGAGAAACCTCGTACAATGAATTACAACAAGTAATACAAAGTAAACAAGCAAATACAAGTGAAAATGTAAAGAACACATTACAATCTAGGGTTTTGAGCGCTTGCTTGTTGGTTTCTTGGATGAGCTTGAAAACTTGAAAAATGCATTCAAATCGCCTCACAAAGCATTCAATGCGATGAAATTCTCCTAAAGGGCTCCTCTTTTTAACCTACATGCTGGAATTTCCACAGCGGCTAGATGCCGTATGGCCCGATCAAGCCGATCGCTTGTTGTCGTGAGCAGCATCCTGTGCGGATTCTCTTGGAAAAATCTTGCGGATCGGATATCGCTAATCATATCACGTCTCACCATGTTCGGCGCGCGTCAAAATCCCCGCAAAGTCAAAAATCCGATCCGGTATTTATTGATCGTGCGTCAACCAATCGATCGACTACCAAGGCATTTTCAATCCTTAACCGACAGTCGAACCAGCCATATTGCCAGTCGACTGCCAACCTCAAACATGAGGTTTTAACCCAAGTATGGTGCCCCCATACTTGTTAGACCACTAGCACCTAGCCCTCTAGCCACCTCCAGCTGACCTCGCTCGATCCTCAGTCATCCATCCAAGTCATCATCGTTCATCCATACGCTATCTTGGTGCTTCCCGGATCGGATATGCGCCAGTGTCTACACATAGGCAGTTGGACTTAAAGATACGCTTGGACTGCCTTGACCATTGGACTTATCTTGCAAAGACTCAGTTGTTAGTGCATATAAGATCCACATATCTCCACAATGGTATGATATTGTCCACTTTGGGCCTAAGCCCTCATGGTTTTGTTTTCCTCTAAAAGGCCTCATTCAATGGAATATCTTTTTATAAGCACATAAGCATGATCTTTTCCATGTCTTACCAATGTGGGACTGTGAGTGTATTCCCCCGACTCCCAACACGCCCCCCCTCAACCGAAGGACCACATTGGGCCCCCTCCTATCCCTCCTCGAAGGATTTTCTGCGCTTGATGTCCGATCTTGACCCACGAGGACTTCACTTGTTTATTGACCAACTAGACTTCCTTCACGATATGCAGTTCTCTTGGAGGGCTCAACTTCCTTCGTTCGAGGTTCATGGCTTCAATCATGGACCATGGCTCGATACCAATTGAGCTGATATTATAAGCTCAATATCTCACATGACATGATATTGTCCACTTGGGGCCTAAGCCCTCATGGTTTTGTTTTTGGGCTTTACCCAAAAGGCCTCATACCAATGGAGATATCTTTTTTCTTATAAGCACATGATCTTTTCCATGTCTTACCAATGTGGGACTTTGATTGTATTCCCATACTCCCAGCTTGACTTTACATCGCCATATATCAAAGGACTTCTCTTGAGCAGGAACTTGGACTTTCAAACTTGCGACCATGATGAACTTTCCATGCCAAGACCATGCTTGGACTTTCCTGTACCAAGACCCATGCTTGGACTTTACATGCAGTACTCAAGACTCACTGACATGGTCAAGTACCCTAGTGACCATGAGTCAACTCAGGTCCCCGAGTCGATCACTGGCCGGTCGATTGCACCAACAATCTCCCAAAACATTATCGAGACATCAATGTCAAACACCTTCATGTAAACATCAAACATCGCCGCAGTCACTGATCATGACTTGGGAGTCGATTGTATCTCTCCTTTGAACCCTTTTTGATGTTTGACAAAAACACATACCTTTGAGTTAGAACACTAACTTAAATCTTCTTACCAATTATCCCAAATTGGTAGTCCCAAATATTTTCCCAAACATTCTCCCCAAACATTCTCCCCCTTTTTGACAAACATCAAAAAGGTTCTCTCCAAGGAGGTCAATGTCTCATGTTCCAATTGTTGGTGCAGGGGCACTAGATAATCGAACCTGTGTTTTGATTATGGCAAAGACACAAAGTTAAGTTTACATTGTTATCTCACGAGCTAAATCAATTAATCGAGAAAAGTATTAAAGTTGGGTGAAGGCTAGTGACACCGGAGGAGATCGCGGTGGTCAGGCGACTCAGTGACCGGAGGCGAAGGAAATCGAATGAGTGAATCGAAGAGCTACAAGGTAAGTATCGAGGAAAGCTCGTGTGAGTGAGAGATTGTAAGGCCGTGTCCTCTTTACGGGGATGACCGTAGGCGGCGATCCAACTAAGACTTCTTATGGAAGGTCTAGGTCGAGATCGGACGGTTAGGTCGATTGTCATTTATCATTTTGAGCTAACCTCTTCTGCAGGAAGTGGCGGTCGACTCACTATTGGACATTAGGCGTTAGTTGATGCTCATCATTCGGTGATGGGAGGCATCGATGGCGATTTAATCGGTCAAAGCGGATAACCTTCGGCCAGCGGCATAAAATTATAAAATTATACCGTGATAATTACGAAAAAGAGACATATTGGAAGAAAATCTATAAAGGAGGGAGGATTCAACTCCAAACATCATCAGTTTATTCATCAAGTGCTCCTACAATGTCATGCTCCAACCATACATTATAACGCGAGCGATAACAGAATCTTCTTTATCGGCGTGACATCTAGTAACATATTTTGTATTATTGTATATTTTTTTGTGAGGTAGAGGTAGGCTTGTTGCCTCATCCTCGTACATTCGTTTTGTGATGTTGTCCTGCCTCTCCCAAGGAGGAGACGTTATAGTGCTTTGCCCTCCGTACGTGGTCTAGGACCGATAGGGCCTTGGAGTAGCAACCGTTGGGTTGTGAACCAAGTAAAATAAACGTGTCTCTTTATTTTCTGCTGTGCTTACTCGTTTAATTGTCTACTCGAACGAATCGAACGAAAAGATTTACGATCGCTATTCACCCCCCCCCCCCCACTAGCAAACCGCTTCGATCCAACACCAATGAGATCTTACAATCTCCCCCTTGGTCCAAAAATACCTAGGATGCCTACAATCTTCCTAGTGATAAGTCTCATATCACTCAAGAGAGGCAATCCTACAAACTCTCCCAATTTCCAAATTGGGTATCCCAAAATTCCCATTTTTCCTTCTCATGAGGAAAAATATCATCCATCATCCCATGATGGATACCTCCCCCTAAAGGCTTGCTCCCCCTTGACCATTGCACCAACAATGTCCTTGGAAAGTCCCTAAACCAATAGGAACTCTAAACCATCAAAAATAAGGTCTAAAGTTCAACATTGAACTTTCCCATACCTTAAATGTGATACATCACCCTAACACCTCTCCTAATCCATATCCAATGGATTTTCACCCTTCATAATGCTTCCCAAAGCATATCCTAGGATTAGGAGAGGTTAGGGAACTTTACCGTAGCTGAACACGGGCTAAACAACCTTGTTTTTCCCGAAATCAGCCTGGCAGTCAACTCTTGATAGTTATCGATCAACCGCCTTCATCATCCACCGCCATCAAGCTGATCGATAACTAAAATCGCCAAATTCAATTTCAGAAATCGAGTTTTGAAAAAGCATAAGTAATTCTATGTATTTTGAAAAATCGTGAAAATTCATACGTACATTACTTATGACACATACAATGGGTGAAAAATGTTATAAAAATATTTTGCTCATAAAATAGTGAAATTGACACAAAGTTCAAAAGTGAAGAAAAACTTCAATATTGTAGCTCACTTTGTATCAATTTCATCAATGGTGATTGCTATCAAAAGATAGACTTCACCAAAGTTTTCTAAAATGATTTTAAAATGTTTTTGAAAACCTATATTGTGTTGGATCGAAGTGGATCGCTAGAGGGGGGGGGTGAATAGTGATAAAAACTTTTCTTTTAAATCGTTCGATAGACAATTAAACGCAGCGGAAATGTAAATAAAAACTAAATGAGACAAATAGTTTTTTTACTTGGTTCGTAGCCTTCGGCTACTACTCCAAGGCCCTAACGGTCCTAGACCATGTACGGAGGGCAATTCACTAAAATACTCCTCCTCGTTGGAGGTAGGAGTTTTACGATTACAAAAGCCTTCGAAGCAAAAAGATAGAGAGACAAACCCTCTCTTCTATTAAAGTAAAATGCAACGAAAAGCCTCGATTAAAAAGAATTGCAATATTGAAAGGAATAACAAATTAAGATTATACCAACAACTAAACAAAAGAAACTTTAAGCTAGGGTTGTTGGCAGCACTTCGTTGTTGTAGAGTCGTCGGAGAGTTGCAGCGTAACGGAGGCTTTTGAGCACTTAGAATTAAGGATGAAACCCTAGGTTTGACCCTCCTTTTATAGCCTTTAAGCCCCTCAACGAATGGGTCTTCAACTAATCACAAATGGGCACAAAACTCCTTAAAAATGGTGATAAAGCTTGACTCCTCGAGGCTGATTTTGACCGGTTGGCGGCGGTTGAATCGCCGATTGAATCGGTGGTTGAATCGATGGCCAGGATTTTTGACTACAATAAAGAGTTAGCTCAAAATATAAGTGGATTCGACGGCCACTTGCCGTCCGATCTCAACATAGACCTTCCATGGGAAGTCTTGGGTCGGATCGTCGCCTAAGATCATCCCCGTAAAGAGGATACGACCTCACTTACGCTCGCACACACGAGCTTACCTCAATACTTACGTGTCGCTTTTGCTTCCGGCCTTCCACTCGATTCCTTCGGCTCCCTCCGAAGTAACTCAAGTGTCGCCCGACCACCGCGGCTTCCTCCGGGTGTTGCTAGCCTTCAGCTCCAGCATTGAGACTTTTCTGCACACTTGATTTAGCTCGTGAGATAACAATATAAGCTTAACTTTATATCGTTTGTTATAATCAAAACTTAGGTTCGACTTAGGTGCCCACTGCACCAACAATCTCCCCCTTTTTGATTTATGGCAAACCCACATACAAAGTTAAGACAAAAATAAGTATGAGATTATGCATGAATGAGTAGGAGTATAAAAAATTCTTTTTCAAGTGCTCCCCCTTGAGGAATCCTCCCCCTTGACCGAGGGTGAGTACTTGAGAAAGGGTTTTAACTCTCCCCCTTGATATGTTCTACTAAGAAAAAGAATTAAGTAACCGAAATTACTTAATATTGGCCATAGTGTTTAAAATAAGTTTTAAGTTAAGAAACCAAATGATTTCTTAACCTTGGCCTTTTGTTAAAAGTTAAATAAGTTTTCAAAACTTAAAGTTAACTTTTGGTTTAATTATGAAGTAAGAGTTAAGTTATCAAAAAAAATTTTTGACCCCTTAACTTTTGTCCTTTTTCTCCTTTTTCTCCCCCTTTTGTCGTATATCGAAAAGAGTAAGGGGTGTGTGGAAAACAAAATAAATGTTAAATTTAAAGTC
The DNA here is from genome assembly GCA_025175895.1 of Wurfbainia villosa. Taxonomy (NCBI): domain Eukaryota; kingdom Viridiplantae; phylum Streptophyta; class Magnoliopsida; order Zingiberales; family Zingiberaceae; genus Wurfbainia; species Wurfbainia villosa. The sequence continues at coordinate 52,982,954 of CM046004.1, forward strand.
CAAGCATGTTCCACATTTTTATTTTTAAAAATAATATACTGAAAATAAGTTCATCTATAAAATGTTCGACTCATATTTGGCTTGATTGATATGAAGGATCAACCAGTCCTGGTCAGAGTCGGTATGATTATACTCCGTGGTTCATAGCGATGCACTAGCTCTACATCTGGAACTAGGAGTAAGGTCCTAACATCTCACGCCCATCTACGTGGCTAAGTACACAAACACATTAGTCCTATGTGTTGTGAGATGTATTGACTCCTTAAATCTATAGGTGCATGATATCTAAGGTATGTCCTATGCTAGTTCCATGAAAAAAAATAAGAAATAGTAGTAAGAAAATATAATTTGTAAGTTCCTATTCTATTACGCACATGCCTAATCCTCGTCTCAAGAGACTAAATTCGGCTTCGGGTAGTGGTTTAGTAAATATGTCTGCTAGGTTAGACTTCGAGTCAACATATTCGAGTTGTATGGAGCCGTTGGCTACATGTTCTCGAATGAAATGGTGTTTTACCTCTATATGCTTTGTCCTTGAATGACATATAGGGTTCTTAGTTAGATTTATCGAACTTATGTTGTCTACAAAAATTTTAGTTTTGGTGAAGTCCAACCTAAAGTCTCGGAGAGTGTGCTTCATCCAAAGAAGCTGAGTTACACACTCACCCATCGCAACGTATTCGGCTTCGGTGGTAGATAAGGCAACACAATGTTGCTTCCTACTGCACCAACTCACTAGACTTGAGCCGAGTAGTTGACAACAACCACTCGTGCTCTTTCTATCGAGTTTACTACCGGCATAATCCGAATCGGAGTAGCCGATTAGTTCGAACTCCGTAGATCTAGGGTACCAAATACCAACGTTAAGTGTACCCTTAAGATATCTAAGGATACGCTTAACTAGGGTTAGGTGAGACTCCTTAGCACAGGTTTGAAACCTGGCGCACATACTTACTGCGAATAGGATGTTGGGTCGACTCGCAGTTAAGTATAGGAGACTTCCTATCGTGCTCCTATAGTACTTTAAGTCAATGGACTTACTTTCTAGGTCTTCTCCTATGTTAACATTAATCGCCATTGGGGTGTTTATTATCTTAGCGTCTTGCATTCCAAATCTTTTAATTAACTCCTTAGTGTATTTTTGTTGATATAGGTATATACCATCCTTAGTTTGTTTAATTTGTAGACCTAAAAAGAAACTTAACTCGCCTACCAAGTTCATTTCAAACTCACTTTCCATGAGTGAAACAAACTCGTTTAGTAAGGCTGAGTTAGAGGTTTCAAAAATTATATCGTCTACGTAAATTTGAGCTATGAATATTTCTTTACCTAAGGTTTTTACGAAGAGAGTTGGGTCAACTAAGCCTTGGTTAAACCCTTTGACTTAAGATGGATTGAAAGTCTCGCATCAAGCTCGAGGAGCTTGTTTAAGTCCATAGAGAGCTTTCTTAAGTTTTAGAACATGGTCGGGTTTATCTAGATTTTCAATCCGGGGTTGGCTAACATAAACTTCTTCTTTAATGTATCCATTTAGGAATGCCGACTTAACATCCATTTGAAACAGCTTAAATCCTCGATGTGCGATAAGCTAGCAACATTCGAATGGATTCGAGTCTAGCCATCGGGGCATAGGTTTCATTGTAATCTAAGCCTTCGACTTGACTAAACCCTTTGGCACTAACCTAGCCTTGTTTCTAACTACTTCACCTTTATCATCAAGCTTTATTTCAAACACCCACCTTGTTCCAATTATCGCTTTGTCTTTAGGTGGTGGTACTAATTCTACACTTCATTCCTAGTAAATTGAGCTAGCTCTTCTTGCATTGCAATAATCCAATCGATCAAGAAGAGCTTGTTCAATTGATTTGGGTTCTATCTTGAAATTAAGGAAATTTGACTAAGGTTCCTATAGGATGCTCTAGTTCAACTCCTAGATTAGGATCTCCTATCACTTGATCGATAGGGTGGTTAGTCCTAATCCTAGATTGCTGGGTTTGTGTCACCTAATGCTTGATCAATGGGGTGACTTGGTTGAACACTAGTTTGGTTGAGTCCATCTATCACTTGATCAATAGAGTGACTTGGTTGACTTAGGTTAGATTAACACTTAGACCTGATCTCGGATCGAGTTAGGTCTAGTATGAATCGGCTCGCTAATTGGGGTTGGGGTTTTGTAGGTTCATGTCCTTCATCAAATACTACAGTGATAGACTCCTCGACTCTAAGTGAGTCGTGGTTATATACTCAATAAGCTCGACTTGTAGTCGAGTATCCTAGAAAGATTTCGGTCGTGGTCTTGGATGTAAATTTCCCTAGGTAATCCTTAGTGTTTAGGATATGTACCTTACACCCAAATACCCTAAAGTACTTGATGTTAGGTATTTTATCATGATAAATCTCATATGAGGTCTTAAGGTGCCTCTTTACCATAAGGATTCTATTTTGGACATAGCATGTCGTGACTCACGCTTCGCCCCAAAACCTATCGGGTAGGTCATATTCGTTCAACATGGTCCTAGCGGCTTCTTGTAGAGTTCGATTTTTCCGCTCCACTAGGCCATTTTGTTGAGGGGTCCTAGGGCAAGAGAATTCATGGTGGTATCCGTTTAGGTTACAGAAGTCGGTGAACCTTTGATTTTCGAATTCACCACCATGATCGCTTCTAATTCTTTTAACCTTAAGGTTTTTTTGATTCTCGATTAATTTGAATAAATTGATTAATTGATCTAGGGTATCATTTTTATGTTTGATGAACCTAACCCAGGTAAACCTGGAGTAGTCGTCAATTATGACTAAGCAATATTGACTTTTATTGAGTGACTTGGCTCCATGTGAATCGAATAGATCCATATGCAGGAGCTCAAGTACACTTGAGGTTCGTTCTTGGTTAGTTAACTTGTGTTGTGTCCTAGGTTGTTTTCCTTGTTGACAAGCATTACAGATTTTATTAACCAAATTGTTAAGGTTGGGTAAGCCTCTGACTAGGCCACTCTGACTCATCTTGTGGACGAGTCTTGGGTGCGAGTGACCGAGTCGTCGGTGCCACAACCATGATTCCTCTTCCTGTGTCATAAGACATTTGGCTGAGGATTTGATTAAGTTAATTGTATAAATGTTATTTGTCCTAGTTCCTTTGAGTATTGTTTTAGCTGTTTCATTTGTTTTAATTACACATTCATTTTCTAAAAATACGACCTTATAATTATTGTCACATAATTGGCTTACGCTAAGCAGGTTATATTCAAAATTCTCTACAAGTAATACATTTTTAATAACAAAATTCGAGTTAAGCTCGATATCACCTGATCCGATGATTTTGAGCTTGCCGTTATTCCCAAAGGCTACCGATCCTTGTCGTTTGAATCGAAGCTTCGCGAATTTGAGTTGATCCTGGCCATGTGTCGAGCAACATGCCTAACATCCATTGATCCTACACACAAGGTGGTTGGATTGGATGTTAGATTATTATATTTTTTAAAAAAAAAATTGGTTGTAAGTTGTTAAACCTAGGTCATCTCACCGGAGTCTATATGATCAAGCATGTTATACTTATGTGTTCTTTGTGAGATGACTTCCAATTAAGTTGATTAAGTGCATTTATGTTTAAGTAATGTTAGATTTGGATTTGAACCTAGGCTTGTCAAGTTTACCTTTTCAAGATCATGGCTTCCAGGTCGTGGCGAGGCACAGGAGCCTTCTTTTATCGGATCATCGACCACTTCCTTAGACAAAGCCATTTTCAAGAAAATGATGACTTGACTCACCTAAAATTATTTCCTCGTCTAACTAGTTATTTTTGAAAAGAGGCTCCCCGAGGCTCAATCTTTTCGAAGGATTTTAGTTGGTTATTTGAAAAGAGGCTCCCCGAGGCTCAATCTTTTCGAAGGATTTTAGTTGGTTATTTACGTGTTCTAAGTGAGTTCACGAAAGAAAAAAACAAAAAAATCTAAGCATGCAATTTCTAAGTTAAAACACAAACATGTTTTATCTTGGCTCCCCTAGACCGTTGAATCGGTTCGGTCTATCCACATAGTGGATTTGGTCATGGGAACCCGATGCGAGTTGGATCCTAGAGTTGAAATCAAAGTGGTCTTAGGGACCCATGCTTGGACACATTTTTATGTCTACTTACGATTGACATATCGACTTATTGGTCGTGTTTGAGCTAAACCCTAGTCCGCCTTGTTGTACATGCGATCCAAGTAGGAGGTCAAGTCCTTTGGATCCCAAAGTAAACCTTTCAGCGTATTCCTAAGATCTTGACTTGACTTTTCAAGAGTGAGTTCTCAACCCGAGTTTTCAACCCGAGTTGAGTCCTTCTCTTGAACTCGACTAGTCGAAGAGGTTAGGAGACCTCATGTTTGAGAGTTTAACTTCCTCGACCAGGTCTCGACCTTGGACTCGGACTTAGCTAACTTCCTAGACAAAAACCTAACCGTATTATGTAAAGTATTAAATAAGGTTGACTCACCTTAAGGGTATCTTTTGAACCGGATCGTGTCGTGGCTTGACTTGAAGGTAAGCCGTGGTCAGTCATCCTCGAGTTGACTCAAGTTGAGTTCGGTCTCAGTGTCGGACTCAATTGATTTCGCCATGAAGGCGTGGTCTTCGTCTTCTTGGATGATGCTTCTTCCCATGTCGCATTGAGGGCCTTCTTGTGCTTAGGTGCTTGGTGGTTGAGCTTAGGGCACTCGGACTTTATATGTCCAAACTTGTTACACTCATAACACCTAATATTAGAACTTTTAGGCTTACCTTGGTTGGGTCGAGTTGTGGTTCGCTTTCGTCCCTTAGCTATCCTTGAGCTAGGTTCATTAGTTGGCGATCAATTCGGGTCAACTTCTTCTTCGAACTCGTCTTCCTCCTCGGTTGGTGGTGGCTTGCTTGCGATTTTCTTCTTCTTTGAACCTGCAAACAAGGCTATACCCCTCTCGGGTTCAGAGTTGGACTGCTCATGTAATTCAAAATCCGAAAAGAGTTCATCTAATCTAAGTTTAGAAAGGTCCTTGGAGACCTTGTAGGCATCGACCATGGATGCCCACAAGGTAGTCCTCGGAAAAGAGTTTAGAACATACCTTATAAGGTCGCGGTTTTCGACCTTTTGCCCGATTGCATGTAGGTTGTTGACTATGTCTTGGACACGGGCGTGGAGTTGCGTCGTGTTCCTGCATTTTTAGTGTGTACAATTTATTGAACAACAAATCATGTTTGCAAACCTTAGCTTGATCCGATCCTTCGTGTAACTCGATCAGCTTTGTCCAAAGGTCCTTTGCGCTAATGAAGGGGCCGACGCGATTTAACTCCTCCTTGGACAAGCCGCATTGGAGGATTTGTGTTGCCTTGGCGTCGGCTTCGACTTGTCGTTTTGTCGCAATGGTCCATTGATCATAATCCAAGGAGTCACCCACTTCATTAGTCAGAAGTGTGAAACCCGTTTGGATTATGATCCACATCTCGATTTGGGTTTTGAGAAAGCATTCCATCCGACCCTTCCAATAACGGAAGTCATCTCCGTTGTAAAACGGAGGTCGGACGGTGCTAAAACCCTCGAGATGGGCCATTAGAACAAAAGACAAAAAGGGACGAAGACGAAGAAACTAGCAACGACAAAAACACAAAACAAAGTACCAAGACTCGCGTCTTGGATTAGTAGTGCGGGAGTAAATTTAACAAAGCGAAATAAATCAGAAATAAATAGAAATAAAAGAAAAATAAATCTGTGAAAAATGGCTAGATTGGTGGTTTCACCAAATCTTAGCAACCCCCGGCTCTGATACCAATTGTTGGATCGAAGCGGATCGCTAGAGGGGGGGGTGAATAGCGATAAAAACTTTTCTTTTAAATCGTTCTATAGACAATTAAACGCAGCGGAAATGTAAATAAAAACTAAATGAGACAAATAGTTTTTTTACTTGGTTCATAGCCTTCGGCTACTACTCCAAGGCCCTAACGGTCCTAGACCGTGTACGGAGGGCAATTCACTAAAACACTCCTTCTCGTTGGAGGTAGGAGTTTTACGATTACAAAAGCCTTCGAAGCAAAAAGATAGAGAGACAAACCCTCTCTTCTATTAAAGTAAAATGCAACGAAAAGTCTCGATTAAAAAGAATTGCAATATTGAAAGCAATAACAAATTAATATTATACCAACAACTAAACAAAAGAAACTTTAAGCTAGGGTTGTTGGCAGCACTTCGTTGTTGTAGAGTCGTCGGAGAGTTGCAGCGTAACGGAGGCTTTTGAGCACTTAGAATTAAGGATGAAACCCTAGGTTTGGCCCTCCTTTTATAGCCTTTAAGCCCCTCAACGAATGGGTCTTCAACCAATCACAAATGGGCACAAAACTCCTTGAAACATGGTGATAAAGCTTGACTCCTCGAGGCTGATTTTTGACCACTGGTTGAACTGGCCGGTTGAACTGATGGCCAGGATTTTTGACTACAATAAAGAGTTAGCTCAAAATATAAGTGGATTCGACAGCCACTTGCCGTCCGATCTCAACATAGACCTTCCATGGGAAGTCTTGGGTCGGATCGTCGCCTAAGATCATCCCCGTAAAGAGGATACGACCTCACTTACGCTCGCACACACGAGCTTACCTCGATACTTACGTGTCGCTTTTGCTTCCGGCCTTCCACTCGATTCCTTCAGCTCCCTCCGAAGTAACTCGAGTGTCGCCCGACCACCGCGGCTTCCTCCGGGTGTCGCTAGCCTTCAGCTCCAGCATTGAGACTTTTCTGCACACTTGATTTAGCTCGTGAGATAACAATATAAGCTTAACTTTATATCGTTTGCTATAATCAAAACTTAGGTTCGACTTAGGTGCCCACTGCACCAACATATTGGATCATATTCTTTGGGCTCAATGTACATGACTTGTACACTAGCTTTTCCAATGATCCATAAATAACATAAGATGAGTTATAGTTCATCTAGATACTAAACCTATACACCTTGAACTTAACTCAAATCCTATCATCTCACATGTATCTAGGGTGTATAAATACACATACATGTCAATGTGATGTGAGATGTGGGTTTTGTTTTCCTAATATAGGATTTCATGCATTTTCTAAGGCAACACTACTTGATTCCCTTATAAATGGGACTTCAAGTCATGACATTGTCCTTAACTCAATTTTAATCAAATTAAATGCATGAAATGATCATGGCATAAATGATAGCATAAGTAAAGCATGGCCAATGATCATGATGTCATGACATATGAATAAATCTAAATACACATGACATAAAAACCTAAATCCTAAGCATGATCATGATATATAGATGGTAAAAATAAACATGATAACATGACATGGTATATGACAAACAAAACATGGCAAATAAAATATATAGGTATAATAATACCTAAATTTTAATATTAGTTACCATTTGTTATAATTAATCTCATTTTTCCATATTATCAATTGTTCCCAAAGTGTGCCAAAAACCCAAAATGGCACACTAAGACTTCTAAACCTAAATTGTGTCAATTTGATTGATTTTTCATAATCTTCAAAGTATATTGGCACATCCTAAAATCTTTTAGGATTTAAGATCAAACTTATTTCCAAGGTATCCATAACCTTGAAAATATCCTAAAGTGCCAACTTTGCTATGGTTGGGTTAGCTACCCTTCCAATTAAGGTTGACACACCTAAATCCATCTAGCGTGAGTCGATCACGCTCATAGGAACCCAAAATCTATTTGAGCTCCTAGGGTTTACTAGGTATTCCTTAGGGATGACCTCTATAGATACCTTCCTAATGACCCTTCTAGGCTTGTTAGCCTTGGTCATTTGGGTCTTAATTAGGTTAACCTTAGGGATTGCCTCCCTAGTAACCTTCTTAGTGGTCTTCCTGTTGGGTTTCCGGCACCGCGGCGTGTGTGTGTTCGATCACGTTTCGTAAACATGAGCACAGCGGAAGCAATAAAAATAATAAATCTATATTTATTACAACACACACATCACACACATGCATAGTACAACATGTGTAGACATAATCGTAAATTTAAATTTTGCAATAAAGGAAATTTAACTACGTTATACCTTTCGTATCACGTGTAGCGGGAACGACATCAACCGGAACGATCCTCGCTAGAATCGTCTCTATCCGTATCCATGTCGAGTATCCTTAGGATGACTTCGCTAAACCACGAGCTTCATCTTCATACGGGTTACTAGCCTCGTGTTGAAGACTACGTGATCGAGAGATGATCACGATCCGAATCCAAATTCGGATCCAAAACTGAGTTCTCAAAACTCGCTTCTCCGGAGAGGTATTCGTCAACCGATTGACGAATCCTTCGTCCTCCACCTCAGAGGATTACCGGAGATCGAATCCCCGGTAAGTTAGTCGCTGTCGTAGCTCTAACCGTCGTCCAAACGATGCTCCGACGAGAGGAGAACAAGCTGTCCAGAAAACTGGACAGCTTTGGTGGAGGAGATAGGCGCCGGCCAACCAAGGGAAGATAAAGCTCACCTTGATGCCAAACCTAAAGGAGATCACCGGAGGGTCGCCGGAGGATCACCGGCCGAAGCTTGGACGCCGACAACAACTTGGATGGTGTCACAAGAGGTTGGGCGGCAATGGAGGTTGGTGCCAACTCTTAGAGAGGATGAAGTGGGCGGCAACTTAGGGCTAGAGTTTTGCATTAGGGCTTAATTATCCCTTAAGCCCTCTTTTATAGAGAACTAATTCTCTTAATGGTTATTGGATCATAACCATTAGGCCCGTTAACCCGCTCCATTAAGATAAGTTAAAATAAACCAAACCATGATGGTTTATTTTAAGTTAAAGCAACGAACCAACTTTTGGTTCATTCGTTTAAAATAAACCAAACCCTTTGGTTTATTCTCCTCCATTGGATTAGAACCAAACCATTTTGGTTCATCCATTATGTCTTCATAAGACTCGGCCCATCCACGCTTCCATTGCGACTGAAACGATTTCATGCTCGCTTCATGTTTGGTCCAACCAAACCTAGTTTCTCTCGGTCTGAGAATCCCATTCTCAAGCTCGTTTTAAATCCTTTGGATTACGCTCGTTGTGCGTGTGACCAAATAGGTTCTCGGTTTATGTTGGCCATCTATAATTAACCATTAATTATAGAACGATCATGAGTGGCACCTAGTAGTACATCATGATCCCCAATTAATCGAAAAGATCAACGGTTGATCAAGAACTATTTTACGAAACCCTTGGCTCGAATGAATCGTGCCCCATTCCCTTCACTCATCTTATACCCACTTGGTTGGGACATGGTCTATAGTGTCGATCCCCACTAAGTGACTCGTCACACCTAGCCCAAGTATCATTTCCTCGTCCTCACAGTTCTAGTTACTCACATGTATCGAAGAGTACCTTACTCTAAACATGTAATGCTTTGGCCAAAGACTTTAGTAACAATCCGACGAGAGGCCATGGGTATACATCTCCTCGCAAGGAGTGGTGAATCCTTTATAGGCTATTCAAACACCTTCGATCACTTTGACTTATACCCAATCATCCCGGGTCCACATCTCCTTGGAGATGTTTGCTTAAGATGTCAAAACATAAGTCTCCATGATCAAGATGACTTGAATACCGCAAGTCAAAGGAACATCACACTTAAGCTACAGTAAGAACTTCATTGACATATCTATATATGCAGAGAACCATATGAAGTCTTACAGCTGGTCACTCCAATGAACTAGTTACCATAACTAGCATCCACGATCAACTCTGGACATCACTATGTCTCCATCTAGTGAGAATCAGCTGCTTGGATACACCAAGGAGTATACCTCATGCTAGTCTCAACAGAATTGATGGTGTCCAAATCCATCAATTCATCGACTAGGGATAATTCCGATACATCACAATTACACATGTAGAGATACTCACTAGTTGTGATCCAATCACAAATTCTCTCATGCTGTGAATTGTATCGTGGACATTCAGTAAATGAGTTTAAGATCCAATCAAATACATAAAACATGTATGTTGGTGCAGTCGGCCCAGGTCACGATTGACCAGGACTCGAGTTTGGCTCGAGTGATGTTTTGATGTGTTTTGATGTTTCGACAAAAACATATGACAATATAATTTTCAAGGAAAGTCCAAGCATGGGTCTTGGCAAATGGAAAGTCCAACATGTGTTGGCAAAGGAAAGTCCAAGCATGGGTCTTGGCAAATGGAAAGTCCAACATGAGTTGGCAAGGAAAGTCCAAGCATGGTCTTGGCATGGAAAGTCCAACATGGGTTGACATTTGAAGTCCAAGGGGATTAATCTTGGTGGCGTAAAGTCCAAGCGGTAGTCTTGGCAGCATAAGTCTAATGGTTGGCGGCGTAAAGTCCAAGCGGAGTCTTGGCGGCGTAAGTCCAATGTGCCTTGGCGGTGTAGACACCGTTAGCATGACATAGTCGACGGAAGCACCTGAAGGCTAGCGCGATGGATGAACAAGTCATGGATGACTTGGAGGGATCCGAGAGGCGTGAGGCTGATGGAGGTAGCTAGAAGGCTTAGGTCTAGGCTAAGGGTGGTCTAGCAAGTATGGAGGAACCATACTTGAGTTAAAACCTCATGTTTGAGGTGTGCCATGTGGCGCCGATCGACCGAAATCAACTAGGGTTTATTGCGAGGTTATGGCCTAGCGATGGCGCCATAGGTTTGCGATCGTGATGGCTCAGCGATCGATCGTGTGATCGACCGGCGGTGCTCGAATCGACCTGAGAATGGAGTCGAGACTCGACTAGTCGAGTGAGGACTCCATCAGTCGACTGATGGTCACAATCAGTCGACTGATGGTAGTTCCGTTGGACTTATCCAACGTGGAACTAGCCGTTGTCTCACGACAACAGTGGCATCAGTCGACTGATGGTCCAGATCAGTCGACTGATCGACTTTTTCCAGCACAGGTTGAAGCTATATATGGAGCTCGTGATGGAGGAAAAAGTAATCGGTTCTTGAGGGCTATTGGGGCGATTTGTTGGTGCAAATCAGGTCTCCAAGTGCAAGCAAGCAACCAAGCATTCAAGCAATCAAAACAAGTGTTGTAAAGTCTTTTCTTTACTTGTATTTCATATTCATTATTGTAATTGCTTGTATTTGTATCTTATTGTTGTAAGATTACTTGTAAGGGGTTTCTCCACCCTTGACTTGTGTCAAGAAGGAGTTTTATTGGTTAGTGGTGTTTGTGGCATCGCTAGGGTTCGTACGAACCCAATCCGTGGAGTAGGAACCGGTTCGGTTCCGAACCACGTTATATGCTCCTGTTGTGATTTGTGTTGTGTCCATTTCGTTATTGCTTTTATCATTATATATATTCCGCTGCGCTAACGAAATTGTAGACACGAACGAGATCGAATTCCATCCACGATCGGGCAAAACGCTATTCACCCCCCTCTAGCCATTCCAAGGGTCCTAACAATGTATACTCAAATAGTGAATCTTCATTTATCATATAAATGGTTCATACATAAGGCGATTGCCTTAGAACATCTCTCATATATTACTAACAGACTCCCACTTGACCTAATGCCAATCGCTACGGTATCCAATACCATAAGCTCTAACATGACCCTCAAACTTACTTTGAGGTAATGCCTTAGTCAAAGGATCCGCTAAGTTCCTTTCAGTGGGAATTTTCTCAATTTGTATTTCGTTCCTACTGATGATCTCTCTGATAAGATGATAGCGGCGAAGCACATGTTTGGATCATTGATGAGACCACATAAAGTTCAGAGATGAACTTCTTGATCCAAACCGCTTCCTTTGCTGCTTCCAAAGCTGCAATGTATTCTGCCTTAGTGGAAGAATCCACTATAGCGTCAAGCTTGGAACCTTTCCAACTTATTGCGCCTTCATTTTAGGTGAATACATACCCAGACTGAGACATGGAATCATCCTTGTCTGTCTGGAGCTGGCATCCGTATACCCACGTATCACTATGTACCCTTCTCCATATATTAGGAACACATCCTTAGTTCTTCTCAAGTACTTAAGGATCGTCTTAACAGCCACCCAATAATCCATTCCTGGATCAGACTGGTATCTGCTCGTGACACTCAGAGCATACGATACATCGGGCCTCGTACATAACATAGCATACATGATAGATCCTATTGCGGATGCATAGGGAATCTTACTCATGTAAATCCTCTCGTCTTCGGGCTTGCGGACACATAGACTTCAAAGGTGTATCCCATGCCCGATGGGTAGGAAACCTTTCTTGGATTCGACATGCTAAACCTCTTTAGCACTCGGTCTATATATGTAGATGCGAAGACCAAGCAACCTGCTTCGATCTATCTCTATAGATCTTAATCCCGAGGATGTAGGTTGCTTCTCCCGTGTCTTTCATAGAGAATGTCTTGGATAACCAAACCTTAATCGATCAGAAGATCAAACATCGTTTCCTATAAGTAATATGTCATCGACATATAATACTAGGAACACGATTGCACTCCCACTAACCTTCTTGTACACACAAGGTTCGTCTGGATTTTGTGAGAAATCAAACTTTTTGATTGTCTCATCAAAACGGATATTCCAGCTCCTGGATGCTTGCTTCAATCCATAAATGGATCGTCGCAATTTACATACCTTGGTTTTATCAACCGATGTGAAACCCTCAGGCTGTATCATATATACGTCCTCGAGCAGGTTTCCATTAAGGAAAGCTATTTTCACATCCATCTGTCATATCTCATAATCATAATGAGCCGCTATGGCCAGGAGCATCCTAATGGATTTAAGCATAGCTACAGGCGAATAGGTTTCGTCATAATCAACACCTTGCTTTTGACGATATCCTTTCGCCACCAATCTAGCCTTATAGGTAATCACATTACCATCCATGTCGGTTTTCTTCTTGAAAACCCACTTGCACCCTATAGGCTTTAGGCTTTGTGCGTGGGTCAACCAAGTTCCAAACTTGGTTTTCATACATGGAATTCATTTCGACTTCATGGCACCAAGCCACTTATCCCTTTCTCGAACTTGTCAGACTTCTTCATAACTGGTAGGCTCCTCATCATCAATGAGTAACACGTCGTTCGATTCACTTACGAGAAATCCATATCTCTCAGGAATATTGCGTGTTCTACCAGATCTACGAAGATGTGGTGTTACAATAGGTCTAGCCAATTGCTCATCACTATGAGTTGTCGGCTGTTGTGCTTCACCAGGTATCTCATCAATGTCTATTTGAGTCTCTCGAGCCTCCTCAAGCTCGACGACACTCCCTGCTTTCTTGCAAGAGAAACTCTTTCTCAGAAACACAAGATACCTAAACAAACACCTTTTGTTCCACAGGATGATAGAATTGGTAACCCCTTGTTTCCTTAGGGTATCCAATAAATAGACATTTATCAGACTTAGCATCCAATTTGTCTGATACCCCTTCATATAAGCAGGACAACCCCATATCTTCAAGTAAGATACATGAGGTTTCTTACTATTCCATATCTCATATGGAGTAGTTGAGACTACCTTGGTAGGCATTCTGTTTAACAAGTAAACAGTATCTAAGTGCATAGCCCCAAAAGGACTTGGGAAGAGTCGCATGATTCATAATTGACTGACCATGCCCAACAAGGTCGATTCGCCTCTCAGATACACCATTATGCTGTATATGGCGGAGGCCATTGAGACAATATGCCATTGTCTCTTAGATAATCAAGAAACTCTTGACTTAAGTATTCACTACCTCGATCCAATCAAAGTATTTTAATACTCTTGTCATGTTGTTTCTCTACTTCATTTCTGAATACTTTGAACCTTTCAAAGGCTTCAGACTTGTGTTTCATCAAGAACACATACCCAAACCGTGAGTGATCATCGGTGAAGGTAATGAAGTAGCTATAACCTCCTAATGCTTGAGTTGACATAGGTCCACATACATCAGTATGTATTAGACCTAGTAACTCTCCCACTCGTTCACCTTTTCCAGTAAAAGGTAACTTAGTCATCTTGCCTTTTAAGCATGATTCGCATGTATCGTATGAATCCTATTCAAACGATTCCAGAATTCCACATCGGTGTAATTCGGACATGCGTTTCTTGCTTACATGGCCAAGACGACAATACCACATGTAGGAGTCTAATTGATTATCTTTTTGAGCATGCTTGTTGCTCGCTTCGATATTGAAAATATCACTGGATACGTCCAACGTATAAACACCATTGCTTAAAGTTCTAGTCCCTTAAAGAACTCCATTCAAAGTTATGTAACAACAATTGTTACTAAAAGTCAAATGGTACCCATTTCTATTTAAACAAGAAATAGAAATGATGTTCTTTATCAACGAAGGAACATAAAAGCAATTGTCCAGTTCTAAGACAAGTCCTACAGGGAGTTGCGGCAAAGAATGTTGCTCCATTCCCAACACGTAAATTTGACTCTCCCTTGGCGAGTCTTCTTCTATTCCTTAGCCCATGTATGTCATTACATATATGTGAGCCACACCAGATCAAATACCCAAGTGTCCGAGGAAATAGAATGACAATCAATAAAGAAGATTTACGAAGAAGATGGGGCATCCGATGCCTTATCCTTCTTCAACGACTCAAGATAAATCTTGCACTTTCTTCAAGAATGGCCCTACTTGCCATAATGATGGCAAGTGCCCTTTTGGTTACGCCTTTTTAGCCTTTTTCTTCTTCCCATACATTGTTCCTTTGACTCCTCTTAGAACCTTTCTTGAGGAATCAACTAACAACACGTTCCTGCTCATGCTTCTCGAGAAGGCTCCACGGTCTTGACATGTTGACGATACCACAGATGAACCTTCTTGCATCTCGAGTGAAGAGGAGCTTGGAGACTTGAACCTTCGAATCTCACTTGCTTATCAAACAACTCATAAAGATGAAGGACTACGATATGAGCATCCATATGCTCATGCTTTGCGTAGCTTGGGTTCCATCGGCTAGCATGATGCAACATCGATTGAGAATCGGTCATCATGTTTACGATAGACCAACAATTGGTCCGGAGTTGCATCGTCACTAGGATGGGCGGGAAGAGGCGCTTCGAGGGCATACTAAGCTTTTCACCTTGAGAACAATTCTCAAGTTTCTAAGCCAGTCCAAGAAGTTCGGCCCAGTCAATTTATTTGAATCCAAAATGGAATGCAAATTAAAAGACAACATGATCAATTTTAGAAATACAAAACGAGCATATATGAGAAAGATGATTTTTAAAATGCATCAATATACATTTATAAATCCCATTCATTTTTCGAATTCAAAAACCCTTGAAATCAATTCGGGAGATCGTAGGTCAATCTCCGAATGGGCTGATATCCAATATAGATAAGAACAACCTTGGAGTGAGTCCAACAAGCCATTCTTAGCTATGATGGTGGGTATCAAGTATACCGATTACATATCATGTATATGTAACTATCATAATGTGCTATCAACTAATTGAATGTTTACACATACATTGGGTTGTTAACACATTAACAAGTATGCATCATATGCATAGCACCCAACTTCACCTCTCTTCACATCGACCTTGGAGTGAGTCCAACAAATCGATGCTCCAAGTTAGAGCCGACCCATTAATCGCGAAATAGTTTTAATATGGTTAGAGCGCATTCAACCAATTAGCTAGGCTTGGAGTGAGTCCAACAACCCAAACTAACGATTGACCTCTGACTCTTACCATATTAGAGTTAAACTATTTCAATGATTTGAATATGTTCAGGTTCGAGCCGGGCTTAGAGTGAGTCCAACAACCTAAACAAGAAACAGAACTCTGGTTCTAACCATATTAATGGAAGGTGTAGGCTTTAATATTGAGTTAGGGTTTTATGTCTCATCCTCTTTGCATGCAAATAACTATTATCTACATGGCATGACATACATGGCATACATCTACATGTCACGACACGCATGGCATAATGTTACGCATCTAATGCAATTACATGGCATACAATTATGTCATGTACATAATTTCCTTATATGTCATAACTATTTATGGAAATAAAATATGTTTAAGATTTGATTCTCCAAATCAAATCATGATTGAATTAGGAAACAAATTTCCAAATCTAATCACATATTTTATTTATGAAAATAATTGATTAAGGAAAATCAATTTAGGAAACCAATTTCCTAAATCATCAAAACTACTTATGGAAATAAAATATTTTAAGATTTGATTCTCCAAATCAAATCATGATTAAATTAGGAAACAAATTTCCAGAATCTAATCAAATATTTTATTTATGGAAAATATCAATTTCCATAAATACTTCCAACTTTCCAAAAGTGGAAGATTTCCATAAATACATCTAGACTTTCCAAAATTGAAAAATTACCATAAATACTTCTAAATTTCCAAAATTAGAAAATTTCCAGAAATAACATTATGACTATCGCAAAACCATTTTACGATTATGTCGAAACACAACCTGGGCTCTGATACCACTGTTTGGGTTTTCGGCACCGCAGCGTGTGTGTGTTCGATCACGTTTCGTAAACATGAGCACAGCGGAAGCAATAAAAATAATAAATCTACATTTATTACAACACACACATCACACGCATGCATATTACAACATGTGTAGACATAACCGTAAATTTAAATTTTGCAATAAAGGAAATTTAACTACGTTATACCTTTCGTATCACGTGTAGCGGGAACGACATCAACCGGAACGATCCTCGCTAGAATCATCTCTATCCGTATCCACGCCGAGTATCTTTAGGATGACTTCGCTAAGCCACGAGCTTTGTCTTCGTACGAGTTACTAGCCTCGTGTTGAAGACGACGTGATCGAGAGATGATCACTATCCGAATCCAAATTCGGATCCAAAACCGAGTTCTCAAAACTCGCTTCTCCGGAGAGGTATTCTTCAACCGATTGACGAATCCTTCGTCCTCCACCTCAGAGGATTACCGGAGATCGAATCCCCGGTAAGTTAGCCGCTGTCGGAGCTCTAACCGTCGTCCAAACGACGCTCCGACGAGAGAAGAACAAGCTGTCCAGAAAACTGGACAGCTTTGGTGGAGGAGATAGGTGCCGGCCAACCAAGGGAAGAAAAAGCTCACCTTGATGCCAAACCTAAAGGAGATCACCGGAGGGTCGCCGGAGGATCACCGGCCGAAGCTTGGACGCCGGCAACAACTTGGACGGCGGCACAAGAGGTTGGGCGCCAATGGAGGTTGGCGCCAACTCTTAGAGAGGATGAAGTGGGCGACAACTTAGGGCTAGGGTTTTGGATTAGGGCTTAATTATCCCTTAAGCCCTCTTTTATAGAGAACTAATTCTCTTAATGGTTATTGGATCATAACCATTAGGCCCGTTAACCCTCTCCATTAAGATAAGTTAAAATAAACCAAACCATGATGGTTTATTTTAAGTTAAAACGAACCGAACCAACTTTTGGTTCATTCATTTAAAATAAACCAAACCCTTTGGTTTATTCTCCTCCATTGGATTAGAACCAAACCATTTTGGTTCATCCATTACGTCTTCATAAGACTCGGCCCATCCACGCTTCCATTGCGACTGAAACGATTTCATGCTCGCTTCATGTTTGGTCCAACCAAACATAGTTTCTCTCAGTCTGAGAATCCCATTCTCAAGCTCGTTTTAAATCCTTTGGATTACGCTCGTTGTGCGTGTGACCAAATAGGTTCTCGGTTTATGTTGGCCGTCTATAATTAACCATTAATTATAGAACGATCATGAGTGGCACCTAGTAGTACAACATGATCCCCAATTAACCGAAAAGATCAACGGTTGATCCAGAACTATTTCTGAAACCCTTCAGCAGCTCGAATGAATCGTGCCCCATTCCCTTCACTCATCTTATACCCACTTGGTTCAGGACATGGTCTATAGTATCAGTCCCCACTAGGCTGACTACGTCACACCTAGCCCAAGTATCATTTCCTCGTCCTACGGATTCTAGTTACTGCACATGTATCGAAGAGTACCTTACTCTAAACATGTAATGCTTTGGCCAAAGACTTTAGTAACAATCCGACGAGAGGTCATGGGTATACATCTCCTCGCAAGGAGTGGTGAATCCTTTATAGGCTATTCAAACACCTTCGATCACTTTGACTTATACCCAATCATCCCGGGTCCACATCTCCTTGGAGATGTTTGCTTAAGATGTCAAAGCATAAGTCTCCATGATCAAGATGACTTGAATATCGCAAGTCAAAGGAACATCGCACTTAAGCTACAGTAAGAACTTCATTGACATATCTATATATGCAGAGAACCATATGAAGTCTTACGGCTGGTCACTCCAATGAACTAGTTACCATAACTAGCATCCACGATTAACTCCGGACATCACTATGTCTCCAGCCAGTGAGAATCAGCTGCTTGGATACACTAAGGAGTATACCTCGTGCTAGTCTCAACAGAATTGATGGTGTCCAAATCCATCAATTCATCGACTAGGGATAATTCTGATACATCACAATTACACATGTAGAGATACTCACTAGTTGTGATCCAATCACAAATTCTCTCATGCTGTGAATCGTATCGTGGACATTCAGTAAATGAGTTTAAGATCCAATCAAATACATAAAATATGTATACTCAAATAGTGAATCTTCATTTATCATATAAATGGTTCATACATAAGGCGATTGCCTTAGGACATCTCTCATATATTACTAACACTTCCTAGGTTTCATGGAAACCTTGGCCACTAAACACCTACCTTGGTCAACCTTAGAGATGACTTCCCTATTGACCTTGGTCTTCCTAGACCTAGGTTTAATTCAATAATCAAATGAAACATTATGATAAGTCACCTTAGGCTTAGGTTTGTGACCCAAACCTTGCTTGCTCTTGGATGACCCTTGTCTCCTATGCCCTAGGTTTTGACTTTGACTTCTAGACCCTAGAGTTTGACCATTTGACCTTTGCATTTGATTTGTCTTTTTTGCAAGGGTTTTTTTAAGTTTCTCAAGCCTTAACCTCAAGGCTTGATTTTCAACCTCAAATTGCCCAATTTTTGAATTTTGATTTAATCCTTGGACATGATTCTTTCTAGGCATATGCCTAGTCCACTTGGGGTTAAAACCTAGGTGCTCTTGTACCTTTCTAATTATCTCCCTAGATAGAATTGGTTTAGAATTATTTGACCTAGATTTTTCTTTAGGTAAATTTATTTTAGGGGCATTAGTCCCAAATTTCTCCTTATTCCTAAGGTTGACCTTCTTAGCTCCTAGACAATATTCATTGTTCCTAGCATGCTTTTCATGTACAATAGCAAGATTGTTAAAATTATTCCTAGCATGCTTTTTGACATTTAAACTAGAAGGTGCATTATTAAAATATACCTTAGGGTTAGCCTTAGCTCCCCCTACATGTGATGCTCCTTCTTGGGTCTTTTTCTTCCCCTTTTGACATTGACTCTGGTAATGTCCCTTTTGATGGCTTTTGAAGCACACCACGTGCTCCTTGCTCTTCTTGGTGGGGACTCCAGCTTCATTTGACTTCTCTTGACTTTTAGGTGTCGGTGGAGTCTTCTTTACTCTTTTTGGACACTTGCTTTTATAGTGCTTATTTTCTCTACACTCAAAACATATTATATGCATTTTATTATTAACATATATGTTTGAGTTACCTAGGTCCGTGGTGGAAGCCTCTTGAGCTTGTTCATCTTCTCAATCGAAGGTTGATGGTTCCTCTTGAGGTTGCTCCGGTGTAGATGCTCTAATCTCCTCCCCCTCAATTCTAGAGGTGGAGGCTTCTCCTACTTCTTCCTCTCCCACCGATCCGGAAGTAACTCCTCCCCAACTTCTAAATCCTCACTTAAAGCCGGTGATGGTCCTTCTTCTTGAACCAGTAATGAATCTTCATGGAGCTTTGCCACTTGGCTCCATAGCTCCTTGGCATCTATATAATTACCTAACATACACAAAATATTATTAGGTATCAAATCAATCAAAAATTTCATTACCTTATCATTTTTCTCGAAGGCTTAGACTTGCTCTTCAGTCCATCTCTTCTTCTTGAGGAACCCTCCCTTTGGTCCTCTTGGATAGCTAAATCCCTCCATCAAAATGGACCATTCTTCGAAGTCCCTCATCATTAGAAAGTCTTCAATTCTTGTCTTCCATTGCCTAAACCCTCCTTGTCCATAGAAGGTGTAAGGCACCGGTGTGTTGATGTCCCAACCTAGTTGTTCTTCAAACTGCATCTTCACTCTCTAGTGGTGTTGCTCCCGGTGGTTAGTCCGTAGAAGAGCCCTGGACTCTGATACCAATTGTTGAGGATTCAGTGACCGCTAGAGGGGGGTGAATAGTGTGTTGTCTTGTTAATGGAGGAATTCGATCATTTCTACAAATTGTGTTAGCGCGCAGTGGAATAATGATAATAGCAATAACAAACAGCACAATCACACAATTACATAATCATATAACGTGGTTCAGAACCGAATGGTTCATACTCCACGGATTGGGCTCGTAATATAGGGGATCGATTAGACGCTAGAGGGGGGTGAATAGTATCGTGCTATGCGTCGATGGAATTCGTTCGTGATCGCGTCTATAAATTTCGTTAGCACAGCAGAAACAAAGATAATAAAGCAATAATAAAAAACACAATCACAAACACAATTGTTTAACGTGGTTCCTACTCCACAGTTGAGCTCAATGAGCTCTAGTGAT
Organism: Wurfbainia villosa; assembly: GCA_025175895.1. NCBI lineage: Eukaryota > Viridiplantae > Streptophyta > Magnoliopsida > Zingiberales > Zingiberaceae > Wurfbainia > Wurfbainia villosa. The sequence continues at coordinate 53,003,592 of CM046004.1, forward strand.
GCACATGCAACCACTAATCACAAATAACTCCTTCTCGGAACAATCTGGAGGTGGAGAAACCTCGTATAATGATTATAAAAGCAATACACGAAAATACAAAGAAATGTAAAGAACACTTTACAAAACTAGGGTTTGAGCGCTTTGCTTGTTGGTTGCTTGGATGAGGTTGAAGGGCCATGAAATGCACCTGCAAATCGCCTTCAAATCACCCTAAGAAAGCTCCCAAAGAACCAATGTCGAAATCCTCCTCGAGCTTCTCTTTTTAACTTGGATTTCCACCGATCGATCGCCATAAGTCACCGATTTCTTTGAGACAACGACTCAATCCACGCCGAAAAGTTCCAATGCGGAACTCTCCGCCGATCGCCAACATTGGCGATCAGCGACACCCGTAGTCGACGCCTGTGCAACGGAGCATTTTGTGCTCGTGACTCAAGCGGCGATCGATCGCCATCACCAATCGCTCTAATTAGCGATTGCCCGAATCAATCGCTCAATTAGCAATTGACTGCCAAGGCAATTTCAACCCTAAATGGTAGTCAAGCTCTAGTCAACTCACGACAGTCAAACCGACCATAATGTCAGTCGACTGCCAACCTCAAAGATGAGGTTTTAACCCAAGTATGTGTTGGATCGATGCGGTTCGCTAGAGGGGGGGGTGAATAGCGAAAAGCCTTTTTCTTTCGAATTCGTTTCAAGACAAATATACACAGCGGAAATGTAAATGAAACAAAAAGAGACAAGTTTATTTTTTACTTGGTTCGTAGCCTTCGGCTACTACTTCAAGGCCCTAACGGTCCTAGACCGTGTACGGAGGGCAATTCACTAAAACACTCCTCCTCGTTGGAGGTAGGAGTTTGATGATTACAAAAAAACTTCGAAGCAAAATGATAGAGAGACAAACCCTTTCTTCTATTAAAGTAAAATGCAACGATAGAAAAACCTCGAGTAAAAGAGTTGCAATATTGAAAACAATAACAAGGATTATACCAACAACTAAAAAGAAAGACCTTAAGCTAGGGTTGTTGGCAGCACTTCATTGTCGTAGAGTCGTCGGAGAGTCGCAGCGTTGCGGAAGCTTTTGAGCACTTAGAATTATATGAAAACCCTAGGTTAGGACCTCCTTTTATAGCCTTTGAGCCCCTTTTCGAGAGGAACCCTAGCCAATCATATTTGAGCACCACTCCCCTTGAAATTTGGTGATAAACCTTGACTCCTCGAGGCTGATCCTTTGACGAATGACTGATGGCCATCACCATCGGCAGCAACATCACCGAGTGCTAGCCGTAGTCACCCGACTGATGGACGAATGAGTCCTTCAGTTGCTGACCGATGCCGGGCCGCAAGGCAATGTTAGCTTAAAGAAAACATTATTTCGACGGTCGTCGACCGTCCGATCTCGACCTAGACCACCTATGAGATGTCTTGGGTCGGATCTACGCTTAAGTCTTTCCCCGTAACGAGGATACGACCTTACTTACACTCGCACACACGAGCTTACCTCGATACTTACGTGTTGCTTTTGCTTCTGGCCTTCCACTCAATTCCTTCGGCTCCCTCCGAAGTCACTTGAGTGTCGCCCGACCACCGCGGCTTCCTCCGGGTGTCGCTAGCCTTCAGCTCCAGCTATAGCAATTTTCTGCACACTCGATTCAGCTCGTGAGATAACAACATGAGCTTAATTTTGTATCGTTTGCTATAATCAAAACTCAGGTTCGACTTAGGTGCCTACTGCACCAACAATCTCCCCCTTTTTGATTTATGGCAAACCCACATACAAAGTTAAGTGCATTAAGAAAAGATATGCATGAATGAGCAGGAGTGTTAAGAGCATGAATGAACAGGAGTATAAAAACTCTTTTTCAAGTGCTCCCCCTTGACCGAGGGTGAGTACTTGAGAAAGAGTTTTAACTCTCCCCCTTGACATTTGCTACTAAAAAAGAATTAAGTAACCGAAATTACATAGTATTTAAAAATAAATAAGTTCAAGTGTCGTAAATCGAAAAAATTTGACCCCTTAACTTTGACCTTTTAACTTTGGCCTTTTTCTCCCCCTTTTGCCGTATATCGAAAAGAGTAAGGGGTGTGTGGAAAACAAAATAAGTGTTAAATTTAAAGTCCAAGCATGTTCCCCATTTTTTATTTTTAAAAAAAAAATACTGAAAATAAGCTCATCTATAAAATGTTCGGCTCATATTTGGCTTGATTGATATGAAAGATCAACCAGTCCTGGTCAGAGTCGGTTAGTGTGTATGATTATACTCCATGGTTCATGGCGATGCACTAGATCTACATCTGGAACCAGGAGTAAGGTCCTAACATCTCACGCCCATCTACGTGGCTAAGTACACAAACACATTAGTCCTATGTGTTGTGAGATGTATTGGCTCCTTAAATCTATAGGTGCATGATATCTAAGGTATGTCCTATGCTAGCTCCATAAAAATGAAAATTTAAGAAATAGTAGTAAGAAAATATAATTTGCAAGTTCCTATTCTACTACGCACATGCCCAATTTTCGTCTTAATAGACTAAATTCGGCTTCGGGTAGGGGTTTAGTAAATAGGTCTGCTAAGTTAGACTTCGATTTGACGTATTCGAGTTGTATTGCTCAGATTGGCCACATGTTCTCGAATGAAATGGTGTTTGACCTCTATATGTTTGGTCCTAGAGTGACATATCGGATTCTTAGTAAGATTAATTGAACTAATGTTGTCTACGTGAAGTTTAGTATTCGTAAAGTCTAACTTAAAGTCGCGGAGAGTGTGCTTCATCCAAAGAAGTTGAGTGACACACTCACCCATCGCGATGTATTCAGCTTCGGTGGTAGATAAAGTGACACAGTGTTGCTTCCTACTGCACCAACTTACTAGACTCGAGCCGAGAAGTTGACAACAACCACTCGTGCTCTTTCTATCGAGCTTACTACCGGCATAGTCCGAATCAGAGTAGCCGATTAGTTCGAACTCCGTAGATCTAGGGTACCAAATACCAACGTTAAGTGTACCCTTAAGATATCTAAGGATACGCTTAACTAGGGTTAGGTGAGACTCCTTAGCACAGGTTTGAAACCTGGCGCACATACTTACTGCGAATAGGATGTCGGGTCGACTCGCAGTTAAGTATAGGAGACTTCCTATTGCGCTCCTATAGTACTTTAAGTCAATAGACTTACTTTCTAGGTCTTCTCCTTGTTGGGTTTCCGGCACCGCGGCGTGTGTGTGTTCGATCACGTTTCGTAAACATGAACACAGCGGAAGCAAAAAAAATAATAAATCTATATTTATTACAACACACACAACACACGCATGCATATTACAACAAGTGTAAACATAACCGTAAATTTAAATTTGCAATAAAAGGAAATTTATCTACGTTATACCTTTCGTATGACGTGTAGCGGGAACGGCATCAACCGAAATGATTCTCGCTAGGATCGTCTCTATCCGTATCCATGCCGAGTTCCTCGGGATGACTTCGCTAAGCCACGAGCTTCGTCTTCGTATGGGTTATTAGCCTCGTGTTGAAGACGACGTGATCGAGAGATGATCACGATCCGAATCCAAATTCGGATCCAAAACGAGTCCTCAAAACTCGCTTCTCCGGAGAGGTATTCGTCAACCAATTGACAAATCCTTCATCCTCCACCTCAGAGGATTACCGGAGATCGAATCCCTGGTAGTTTAGCCGCTGTCGGAGCTCTAACCGTCGTCCAAATGACGCTCCGACGAGAGGAGAAGAAGCTGTCCAGAAAACTGGACAGCTTGGTGGAGGAGTAGGCGCCGGCCAAAACAAGGAAGCCAAGTGCTCACCTTTTCACCGAGGCCTAGGAAGATCACCGGAGGGTCGCCAGAGGATCATCGGCTGAAGCTTGGATGCCGGCAAGGACTTGGACGGCGGCACAAGAAGCTGGGCGGCAATGGAGTTGGCCGGCAATGAGGGTTGGGCGGCAACTCCTTGCTAGGGCTTGGATTCGGGCTTAATTATTCCTTAAGCCTTCTTTTATAGAGAACTAATTCTCTTAATGGTTATTGGATCATAAGCATTAGGCCCGTTAACCCGCTCCATTAAGATAAGTTAAAATAAACCAAACCATGATGGTTTATTTTAAGTTAAAACGAACCGAACCAACCTTTGGTTCATTCGTTTAAAATAAACCAAAACCTTTGGTTTATTCTCCTCCATTGGATTAGAACCAAACCATTTTGGTCCATCCATTATGTCTTCATAAGACACAACCCATCCACGCTTCCATTGCGACTGAAACGAGTTCATGCTCGCTCTATGTTTGGTCCAACCAAACTTAGTTTCTCTCGGTCTGAGAATCCCATTCTCAAGCTCGTTTTAAATCCTTTGGATTACGCTCGTTGTGCGTGTGACCAAATAGGTTCTCGGTTTATGTTGGCCGTCTATAATTAACCATTAATTATAGAACGATCATGAGTGGCACCTAGTAGTACATCATGATCCCCAATTAACCGAAAAGATCAACGGTTGATCCAGAACTATTTCTGAAACCCTTCAGTAGCTCGAATGATTCATGCCCCATTCCCTTCACTCATCTTATACCCACTTGGTTCAGGACATGGTCTATTGTGTCAGTCCCCACTAGGCTGACTACGTCACACCTAGCCCAAGTATCATTTCCTCGTCCTACGGATTCTAGTTACTCCACATGTATTGAAGAGTACCTTACTCTAAACATGTAATGCTTTGGCCAAAGACTTTAGTAACAATCCGACGAGAGGCCATGGGTATACATCTCCTCGCAAGGAGTGGTGAATCCTTTATAGGCTATTCAAACACCTTCGATCACTTCGACTTATACCCAATCATCCCGGGTCCACATCTCCTTAGAGATGTTTGCTTAAGATGTCAAAGCATAAGTCTCCATGATCAAGATGACTTGAATACCGCAAGTCTAAGGAACATCGCACTTAAGCCACAGTAAGAACTTCATTGACATATCTATATATGCAGAGAACCATATGAAGTCTTACGGCTGGTCACTCCAATGAACTAGTTACCATAACTAGCATCCACGATTAACTCCGGACATCACAATGTCTCCAGCCAGTGAGAATCAGCTGCTTGGATACACCAAGGAGTATACCTCGTGCTAGTCTCGATAGAATTGATGGTGTCCAAATCCATCAATTCATCGACTAGGGATAATTTCGATACATCACAATTACACATGTAGAGATACTCACTAGTTGTGATCCAATCACAAATTCTCTCATGCTGTGAATCGTATCGTGGACATTCAATAAATGAGTTTAAGATCCAATCAAATACATAAAATATGTATACTCAAATAGTGAATCTTCATTTATCATATAAATGGTTTATACATAAGGCGATTGCCTTAGGACATCTCTCATATATTACTAACACTCCTATGTTAACATTAATCGCCATTGGGGTGTTTATTATCTTAGTGTCTTGCATTCCAAATCTTTTAATTAACTCCTTAGTGTATTTTTGTTGATATAGGTATATATCATCCTTAGTTTGTTTAATTTGTAGACCTAAAAAGAGACTTAACTCGCCTACCAAGTTCATTTCGAACTCACTTTTCATGAGTGAAACGAACTCGTTTAGTAAGGCTGAGTTAGAGGTTCCAAAAATTATATCGTCTACGTAAATTTGAGCTATGAATATTTCTTTACCTAAGATTTTTACGAAGAGAGTTGGGTCAACTAAGCCTTGGTTAAACCCTTTTGACTTAAGATGGATTGAAAGTCTCTCGTACCAAGCTCGAGGAGCTTGTTTAAGTCCATAGAGAGCTTTCTTAAGTTTTAGAACATGGTCGGGTTTATCTAGATTTTCGAATCCGGGGGGTTGGCTAACATAAACTTCTTCTTTAATGTATCCATTTAGGAATGCCGACTTAACATCCATTTGAAACAGCTTAAATCCTCGATGTGCGGCATAAGCTAGCAACATTCGAATGGATTCGAGTCTAGCTACTGGGGCATAGGTTTCGTCATAATCTAAGCCTTCGACTTGACTAAACCCTTTGGCGACCAACCTAGCCTTGTTTCTAACTACTTCACCTTTATCATCAAGCTTATTTCGAAACACCCACTTTGTTCCAATTATCGTTTTGTCTTTAGGTGGTGGTACTAATTCCCACACTTCATTCCTAGTAAATTGAGCTAGCTCTTCTTGCATTGCAATAATCCAATCGGGATCAAGAAGAGCTTGTTCAATTGATTTGGGTTCTATCTTTGAAATTAAGGAAATTTGACTAAGGTTCCTATAGGATGCTCTAGTTCAAACTCCTAGATTAGGATCTCCTATCACTTGATTGATAGGGTGGTTAGTTTGAATCCTAGATTGGGTTGGGTTTGTGTCACCTAATGCTTGATCAATAGGGTGACTTGGTTGAACACTAGTTTGACTCGGATCACTTGTCACTTGGTCGACAAGAGAAGTTGGTTGATGTGGATTAGACTCGATCTCAGGGTCGGAGACGAGTTTGGTATCAGTGGGCTCAACACTTGGGGTCATTAAGGGTTTTGTAGGTTCGGGTACTTCATCGAACACTACATTAATAGTCTCTTCGACTTTAAGGGTATCGTGGTTATATACCCTATAGGCCCTACTCGTGGTTGAGTATCCTAAGAAGATTCCGGTGGAGGTTTTGGATTGAATTTCCTAGGTGGTTCTTAGTGTTTAAGATATGTACTTTACATCCAAATACCCTAAAGTACTTGATGTTGGGTACTTTATTGTGATAAATCTCGTCACGAGGTCTTAAGGTGCCTCTTTACCATAAGGATCCTATTCGACATAGCAAGTCGTGCTAACTACCGCCAAAACCTATCAGGTAGGTCGTATTCGTTCAACATGGTCCTAGCGGCTTCTTGTAGAGTTCGGTTTTTCCGCTCCACTAGGCCATTTTGTTGAGGGGTCCTAGGGCAAGAGAATTCATGGTGGTATCCGTTTAGGTTATAGAAGTCGGTGAACCTTTAATTTTCGAATTCACCACCATGATCGCTTCTAAGTCTTTTAATCTTAAGGTTTTTTTGATTCTCGATTAATTTGAATAGATTGATTAATTGATCTAGGGTATCATTTTTATGTTTGATGAACCTAACCCAGGTAAACCTGGAGTAGTCGTCAATTATGACTAAGCAATATTGACTTCTATTGAGTGACTTGGCTCCATGTGAATCGAATAGATCCATATGCAGGAGCTCAAGTACACTTGAGGTTCGTTCTTGGTTAGTTAACTTGTGTTGTGTCCTAGGTTGTTTTCCTTGTTGACAAGCATTACAGATTTTATTAACCAAGTTGTTGAGGTTGGGTAAGCCTCTGACTAAGCCACTCTGACTCATCTTGTGGACGAGTCTTGGGTGCGAGTGGCCGAGTCGTCGGTGCCACAACCATGATTCCTCTTCCTGTGTCAAAAGACATTTGGCTGAGGATTTGATTAAGTTAATTGTATAAATGTTATTTGTCCTAGTTCCTTTGAGTATTGTTTTAGCTATTTTATTTGTTTTAATTACACATTCATTTTCTAAAAATACGACCTTATAATTATTGTCACATAATTGACTTACGCTAAGCAGGTTATATTCAAAATTCTCTACAAGTAATACATTTTTAATGACAAAATTCGAGTTAAGCTCGATATCACCTGATCCGATGATTTTGAGCTTGCCGTTATTCCCAAAGGCTACCGATCCTTGTCGTTTGAATCGAAGCTTTGTGAATTTGAGTTGATCCCCGGTCATGTGTCGGGAGCAACCGCTGTCCAACATCCATTGATCCTACACACAAGGTGGTTGGATTGGATGTTAGATTTTAAGAAAAAATTGGTTGTGAGTTGTTAAACCTAGGTCATCTCACCTGTGTCTATATGATCAAGCATGTTATACTTATGTGTTTTTTGTGAGATGACTTCCAATTAAGTTGATTAAGTGCATTTAGGTTCAAGTAATTTTATGTTAGATTTGGATTTGACCCTAGGCTTGTCAAGTTTACCTTTTCAAGATCATGGCTTCCAGGTCGTGGCGAGGCACAGGGGCCTTCTTTTATCGGATCATCGACCACTTCCTTAGACAAATCCATTTTCAAGAAAATGATGACTTGACTCACCTAAGATTATTTCCTAGTCTAACTGGTTATTTTTGAAAAGAGGCTCCCCGAGGCTCAATCTTTTCGAAGAATTTTAGTTGGTTATGTTTTTGAAAAGAGGCTCCTCGAGGCTCAATCTTTTCGAAGAATTTTAGTTGGTTATGTTCATGTTCTAAGTGAGTTCACAAGTTTTAAAGCACAAACTGTCTAAGTTAAAGCATGCAATTTCTAAGTTAAAGCACAAACTTTCTAAGTTAAAACATGCAATTTCTAAGTTAAAGCACAAACTTTCTAAGTTAAAGCATGCAATTTCTAAGTTAAAGCACAAACTTTCTAAGTTAAAGCATGAACTTTCTAAGTTAAAACATGCAATTTCTAAGTTAAAGCACAAACATATTTTGTACTGGCTCCCCCTAGACCGTTGAATCGGTTCGGTCTATCCACATAGTGGATTTGGTCCTTGGGAATCCAGTACGGGTTGGATCCTAGAGTTGAAATCAAAAGGTTCTTAGGGACCCATGCTTGGACATGTTTCCTATGTCGACTTACAATCGACATATATGACCTATTAGTCGTATTTGAGTTAAACCCTAGTCCAGCCTTGTTGTACACGACCCTTTGAGATCCAAGTAGGAGGTCAAGTCCTTTGGATCCCGAAGTGAACCTTTCCAACGTGTTCCTAAGATCTTCGACTTGACTTTTCAAGAGTGAGTTCTCAACTTCGAGTTTTTCAACTCGAGTTGAGTCCTTCTCTTGAACTCGACTAGTCGAAGAGGTTAGGGAGACCTTGTGTTTGAGGAGTTTGACCTCCTCAACCAGGGTCTCGACCTTGGACTCGGATTTAACTAATTTCCTAGACAAAAATCTAACCGTATTTTGTAAAGTATTAAATAAAGTTCGACTTACTTTAAGGGTATCTTTTGAACCGGATGCGTATCCGTGGCTTGACTTGAAGGTAGCTTCATAGTCCGAGTCATCCTCAGGTTCTGACTCAAGTTCAGGTTCGGTCTTCGTGTCTGACTCAATTGATTTCGCCATGAAGACGTGGTCTTCGTCTTCTTCGGATGACACTTCTTCCCATGTCGCGTTGAGGGCCTTCTTGTGCTTAGGTGCTTTGTGGTTGAGCTTGGGGCACTCGGACTTGATATGTCCAAACCTGTTACACTCATAACACCTAATATTAGAACTTTTAAGCTTACCTTGGTTGGGTCGAGTTGTGGTTTGCTTTCGTCCCTTGGCTATCCTTCGAGCTAGGTTCATTAGCTCGATCAATTCGGGTCAACTTCTTCTTCGGACTCGTCTTCCTCCTCGGTTGGTGGTGGCTTGCTTGCGATTTTCTTCTTCTTTGAACCTGCAAACAAGGCTATACCCCTCTCGGGTTCCGAGTTGGACTGCTCATGTAATTCAAAATCGAAAAAGAGTTCATCTAATCTAAGTTTAGAGAGGTCCTTGGAGACCTTGTAAGCATCGACCATGGATGCCCACAAGGTAGTCCTCGGAAAAGAGTTTAGAACATACCTTATAAGGTCACGGTTTTCGACCTTTTGCCCGATTGCGTGTAGGTTGTTGACTATGTCTTGGATACGGGCGTGGAGTTGCGTCGCGGACTCGTGTTCCTGCATTTTTAGATTATATAATTTATTGAACAAGAGGTCGCGCTTACATACCTTGGCTTCATCGGTCCCTTCGTGTAGCTCCACTAGTTTTGTCCAAAGATCTTTTGCGCTTATGAAGGGGCCGATGCGATTTAGCTCCTCTTTGGATAGGCCGCATTGGAGGATTTGTGTTGCCTTGGCGTCGGCTTCGACTTGTCGTTTTGTCGCAATGGTCCATTGATTGTAATCCAAGGATTCACCTTCTTCATTAGTAGGAAGGGTGAACCCGGTTTGGATCACAATCCACATCTCTATTTGGGTTTTTAGGAAGCATTCCATCTGACCCTTCCAATAACGGAAGTCATCTCCGTTGTAAAACGGAGGTCGGACGGTGCTAAAACCCTCGAGATGGGCCATTAGAACAAAAGACACAAGGAGACGACGACGAAGAAACTAGCAACGACAAAAACACAAAAACAAGTGCCAAGACTCGCGTCTTGGATTAGTAGTGCGGGAGAATACTTAACAAAGAGAAATAAATAAAAAAAACGGAATTAAAAGAAAAAAATAAATCTATAAAAATGGCTAGATTGGTGGTTTCACCAAATCTTAGCAATCCCCGGCTCTGATATCAATTGTTGGATCGATGTGGTTCGCTAGAGGGGGGGTGAATAGCGAAAAGCCTTTTTCTTTCGAATTCGTTTCAAGACAAATATACGCAGCGGAAATGTAAATGAAACAAAAAGAGACAAGTTTGTTTTTTACTTGGTTCGTAGCCTTCGGCTACTACTCCAAGGCCCTAACGGTCCTAGACCGTGTACGGAGGGCAATTCACTAAAACACTCCTCCTCGTTGGAGGTAGGAGTTTGACGATTACAAAAAAACTTCGAAGCAAAATGATAGAGAGACAAACCCTCTCTTCTATTAAAGTAAAATGCAACGATAGAAAAACCTCGAGTAAAAGAGTTGCAATATTGAAAACAATAACAAGGATTATACCAACAACTAAAAAAAAGACCTTAAGCTAGGGTTGTTGGCAGCACTTCGTTGTCGTAGAGTCGTCGGAGAGTCGCAGCGTTGCGGAAGCTTTTGAGCACTTAGAATTATATGAAAACCCTAGGTTAGGACCTCCTTTTATAGCCTTTGAGCCCCTTTTCGAGAGGAACCCTAGCCAATCATATTTGAGCACCACTCCCCTTGAAATTTGGTGATAAACCTTGACTCCTCGGTGATCCTTTGACCGTGATCGTGATGGCCATCACCCGATCTTTGGCGATCACCGAGTGCTAGCCGTAGTCACCCGACTGATGGATGGCAGTCGAGTCCTTCAGGTTGGCAGTCGACTGATGCTGGCTGCAAGGCAATGTTAGCTTAAAGAAAACATTATTTCGACGGTCGTCGACCGTCCGATCTCGACCTAGACCACCTATGAGATGTCTTGGGTCAGATCTACGCTTAAGTCTTTCCCCGTAACGAGGATACGACCTTACTTACACTCGCACACACGAGCTTACCTCGATACTTACGTGTTGCTTTTGCTTTCGGCCTTCCACTCAATTCCTTCGGCTCCCTCCGAAGTCACTTGAGTGTCGCCCGACCACCGCGGCTTCCTCCGAGTGTCGCTAGCCTTCAGCTCCAGCTATAGCAATTTTCTGCACACTCGATTCAGCTCGTGAGATAACAACATGAGCTTAACTTTGTATCGTTTTCTATAATCAAAACTCAGGTTCGACTTAGGTGCCTACTGCACCAACAGTATGGTGTCCCCATACTTGCTAGACCACCCTTAGCCTAGACCTAAGCCTTTTAGCCACCTCCATCAACCTCACGCCTATCGGATCCCTCCAAGTCATCCATACGTTAGCCTTCAGGTGCTTCCGTCAGCCATGTCATGCTAAGTCGGTCTATACCGCCAAGGTATATTGGACTTGCGCTGCCAAAACTTATCTTGGACTTTACGCCGCCAACACATGTTGAACTTTCCATGCCAAGACCCATGCTTGGACTTTCCTTGCCAACCCTTGTTGGACTTTCCCATGCCAAGACCCATGCTTGGACTTTACCTTGCCAAGACCCATGCTTGGACTTTCCCATAATCACATGGGCAACCCTAGTCAACCATCAAAGTCTCCCTCGAGTCAAACTCGAGTCTGGTCAATTATAACCTGGGTCGATTGTATAAACAATCTCCCCAAAACATTAACCGACATCAATGTCAACTCACTTTGTCAAACATCAAAACATCACTCGAGTCAAACTCGAGTCTGGTCAATCGTGACCTGGGCCGATTACACCAACAATCTCTCCCTTTTTGATGTTTGACAAAACAAACCTTGAGTTAGACCCCTAACTCAAATTCCCTTACCAATTTCCCAAATTGGTAATCTTAAGTTCTCCCCCTTTTTGACATACATCAAAAAGGTTTTCCCTCCAAGGAGGTCAATGTCTCATGTCCCAATGAGATCTTACAATCTTTCCCTTGGTCCTAAAATACCTAGGATGTCTACCATCTTCCTAGTGATAAGTCTCATATCACTCAAGAGAGGCAATCCTATTCACTCTCCCAATTTCCAAATTGGGTATCAAAAACCCATCAATTTTTCCAATTGATGACACTCTCCCAATAAGTTCTCCCCCTTCAAGAAGAAAAACACATCCATCATCCCATGATGGATACCTCCCCCTAAAGGCTTGCTCCCCCTTGACCATTGCACCAACAATGTCCTCGGGAAGTCCCTAAGCCAATATGAACTCTAAACCATCAAAAATAAGATTCAAAATTCAAACTTGAACTTTCCACACCTTAAATTTGATACATCGACCTAACACCTCTCCTAATTCATATCCAATGGATTTTCACCCTTCATAATGCTTCCCAAAGCATATCCTAGGGTTAAGAGTGATTAGGAACCTTTACCATAGCTGAACACTGGCTAAACAACCTTGTTTTTCCCGAAATCAGCTTGGCAGTCGACTACTTACAGTTATTAGTCGAACTGCCCTACATTAGTCGACTGCCATCAGGCGGCAGTCGACTGATAACTGAAATTCTCAAATTTTAGCTATCAGAATCGAATTCTGAAAAGTCATAAGTAATTCTACGTATTTTGAAAATTTATGAAAATTCATACGTACATTACTTATAAGCAATACAATGGGTGAAAAATATTTGAAAATTATTTTACCCATAAAAGAGTGAGTTTGATACAAAACTCAAAACCATTGAAATTTTCAATGTTTTGGCCCTATTTTGTATCAACTCTATCAATGGTGATTGCTATCAAAAGATAGACTTCACCAAGGTTTTTCAAAATGATTTTGAAATGTTTTTAAAACCTTATTTTGGATCATATTCCTTGGGCTCTATGTACATGACTTGTACACAAGCTTTTCCAATAATCCACCAATGAAATTAGATGAGTTATAGTCCATCTAAATGCAAAAACTATGCACCTTCAACTCAACTCATATCCTAGCATCTCACATGTATCTAGGGTTTATAAATACACATACATGTCAATGTAATGTGATATGTGGGTTTTGTTCTCCCTAATCTAGGGTTTCATGCATTTTTCTAAGGCAACTCTACTTGATTCCCTTATAAATGAGACTCCAAGTCATGTCAAAGTCCTTAACTCAATTTTAATCAAATGCATGAATGATTATGGCATTAATGATGATATAAATAAGCATATGCTCATAATCATGATGTCATGGTATAAAATAAAATCTAAAAACACATGACCTTTAAAACCTTAATCCTAAACATGATCATGACATATAAATGATAAAGATAAACATGATGTCATGACATGTTATATGACAAACAAAACATGACAAATAAAATATATAGGTATAATGATACCTAAATTTTAATGTTAATTGTCATTTGATATAATTAAATATATTTTGCCATATCATCACTAATCTCCCAAGTGTGCCAAAAACCCAAAATGACATACTATGACCTCTAATCCTAAATTGTGCCAATTTGATTGATTTTTCATAAACTTCAAAGTATATTGGCACATCCTAAAATCTTTTAGGATATAAGATCAAACCTATTTCCAAGGTATCCATAACCTTGAAAATGACCTAAAATGCCACCTTTACCATGGTTAGGCTAACTACCCATCCATTTAAGGTTGACACGTCCTAACCCATCTAGCGTGAATCAATTACGCTCTTAGGAACCCAAAACTTATTTGAGCTCCTAGGGTTAATTAGGTATTCCTTAGGGATAACCTCCCTAGATACCCTCCTAGGCTTGTTAGCCTTGGTCATTGTGGTCTTACCACGGTTAACCTTAGGGATTGCCTCCCTAGTAACCTTCTTAGTGGCCACCCTAAGTTTTCTTGAAACCCTAGCCACTAGGCACAAACCTTGGTCAACTCTAGGGATGACTCCCCTATTGACCTTGGTCTTCCTAGACCTAGTTTGTGTTCCATAATCAAATGGAACACTATGATAAGCCACCTTAGGCTTAGGTTTGTGACCCAAACCTTGCTTGCCCTTGGTTGACTTTTGACTCTTAGGTCCTAGGTGTTGACTTTGACTTTTGGACCTAGACTTTTGATCACTTGACCCTTTAAATTGATTTTGCATAATTTTAAGGGTCTTCTCAAGTTTTTCAAGCCTTGATCTCAAGGCTTGGTTCTCTAATTCTAATTGCCCAATTTTAGAATTTTGATTTAATCCTTGGGCATGGTTCTTCCTAGGCATACGCCTAGTCCATTTGGGGTTAAAACCTAGGTGCTCTTATATTTTCCTAATAGAATCCCTAGGTATGACATTTTTAGGGACATTAGTCCCAAATTTTTCCTTCTTTGAAAAGTAGACATTCTTAGCTCCTAGACACAATTCCTTATTTCTAGCATGCTCTTTATGATAGATAGCAAGATTGCTAAAATTATTTCTAGCATGCTTTTTGACATTATTTGAATAAGGAGCTTTATTTAAAAATACCTTAGGGTTAGCTTTGGAAGCTCCCCCTACTTGTGTAGCTCCTTCTTGCCCCCTTCTTCTTCCCTCTTGGGCATTGACTCCGGTAATGTCCTGGTAGCCGGCATTTGAAGCAAATCACTTGCTCCTTGCTCTTTTGCATTGAGGGACTGGCATCTTTGACCTTTGGCGCCGGTGGAGCTTTTCTTACTTTCTTTGGACACTTACTCTTATACTGTCCGGCTTCCCAACACTCAAAGCATATAATATTCATTTTATTATTAATTGACATGCTTGAGTTACCTAGGGTGGTGATGAAGTTCTCTTGAGCTTGATCTTCCTCTCTACCGGATGTAGATGATTCTTCTTGTTGCTCTGGAGTTGATGATGCTCTAATCTCCTTCCCCTCAATCCTAGAGGTGGAGGTCTCCTCTTCTTCCACCAATCCGGAAGTTGATTCCTTCTCAACTTCCGAGTCCTTACTCGCTTGTGAAGATGATGATGATTCTTCCTCGACTTCTTCCTCTTCTTGAGCCGATGAAGATTCTTCTTCTTTTACTTGTGCCAAGTTAGGCTTCTCATGAAACTTGGCCAATTTGTCTCATAGCTCCTTGGCATAAAGATATTCACCTAGCCTAGAAAAAACATCATTAGGTATCAAATCTTCTAAAAATTTTGTTACCTTGGCTTCGGTTTTGAATTTTTGTCGTTGCTCTTGGGTCCATTTCTTCAACTTGAGGACTTGTCCCTTCTTATCCCTAGGAGGTTCAAAGCCTTCTACGAGGATGAACCAATCCTCTATGTTCATCATCAAGAATATTTCTATTCTTGCTCTCCATGCCAAAGTCTTCTCGATCATATGGTGGTGGAGTGTTGATATCCCATCCAAGCTTGTCTTGGAACTCCATCTTCACCCTCTAACGTGCTCCCTTTGTTGTTAAACTTCAAGAGCGGCCTCGCTCTGATACCACTTGTAGGGGATCGATTGGACGCTAGAGGGGGGGTGAATAGTGTCGTGCTATGCGTCGATGAAATTCGTTCATGATTGCGTCTACAAATTTTGTTAGCGCAGCGGAAACAAAGATAATAAAGCAATAATGAAAAACACAATCACAAACACAATTGTTTAATGTGGTTCGAAACCTCAAGGTTCCTACTCCACGGTTGAGCTCAACGAGCTCTAGTGATGCACACGCAATCACTAATCACAAATAACTCCTTCTTGGAACAATCCGGAGGTGGAGAAACCTTGTACAATGATTACAAAAGCAATACATGAAAATACAAGCAAAATACAAAGAAATGTAAAGAACACTTTACAAAACTAGGGTTTGAGTGCTTTGCTTGTTGGTTGCTTGGATGAGGTTAAAGGGCCTTGAAATGCACATGAAAATCGCCTTCAAATCACCCCAAGAAAGCTCCCAAAGAACCAATGCCGAAATCCTCCTCGAGCTCCTCTTTTTAACCTGCATCGGGCTGGATTTTCGTCGATCAGTCGACTGCCATAAGTCACTAGTCGACTGATGTCACTGTTGCTGTGAGACAACGACTCAATCCACGCTGGAAAAGTTCCAACGGATTCTCACACGATCGCAACATTGGCGGCCGATCGCCACTCGTAGTCGACTACCCGGCCAACGGAGCATTCTCAGGTCACGACTCAACCGCCGATCGTCATCCATGATCGACTTTCAAAGAATAATCGCCAATTAGCAATGACTACCATCGCCCAATGAGGCTTGATCGCCAAGGCAATTTCAGCCCTAAATGCAACCTCAAAGATGAGGTTTTAACCCAAGTATGGCATCCCCATACTTGCTAGACCACCCTTAGCCTAGACCTAAGCCTTCTAGCCACCTCCATCAGCCTCACACCTATCAGATCCCTCCAAGTCATCCATGACTTGTTCATCCATACATTAGCCTTCAGGTGCTTCCGTCGGCCATGTCATGCTAAGTCGGTCTATACCACCAAGGCACATTGGACTTACGCTACCAAGACTCCGCTTAGACTTTACGCCGCCAACACATGTTGGACTTTCCATGCCAAGACCCATGCTTGGAATTTCCTTGCCAACCCATGTTGGACTTTCCCATGCCAAGACCCATGCTTGGACTTTACCTTGCCAAGACCCATGCTTGGACTTTCCCATAATCACATAGTTAACCCTAGTCAACCATCAAAGTCTCCCTCGAGTCAAACTCGAGTCTGGTCAATTATAACCTGGGTCGATTGTGTAAACAATCTCTCCAAAATATTAACCGACATCAATGTCAAACATCAATGTCAACTCACTTTGTCAAACCACTTTGCCAAACATCAAAACATCACTCGAGTCAAACTTGAGTCTGGTTAATCGTGACCTGGGCCGATTGCACCAACACGTAAGAGCCCTAGCAATGCAAACACGCACTACTAATCCAATAAACTCCTTCTCGACAACAAGTCGGAGGTGGAGAAATCTCGTACAATGAATTACAACAAGTAATACAAAGTAAACAAGCAAATATAAGTGAAAATGTAAAGAACACTTTACAATCTAGGATTTTGAGCGCTTGCTTATTGGTTGCTTGGATGAGCTTGAAGGACCCTGAAATGCACTTGCAATTCGCCTTCAAATCGCCTCACCAAAGCTCCCAAAGAACCAATGCCGAAATCCTCCTCAAGCTCCTCTTTTTAACTTGCATCGGGCTGGATTTTCTCCTAGTAGTCGACTGCCATAAGCCCCCAGTCGACTGCCAACACTGTTGTCGTGAGACAACGACTCAATCCATGCTGAAAAAATTCCAACGAATCTCTTGGCAGTCGACTGATGACATCACCAGTCGACTGCTAACATCCGTAGTTGACTGCCCAGTCGACTTCAAAGCATTTTGTGGTTGCGGTCGAAAAACCCCGTCCAGCAGTCGACTGCCATCCATGGCAGTCAACTGCCATCAATCGACTAATCCAATGATCAGTCGACTGCCAAGGCATTTTCATCCCTTAATTGACAGTCGAACTCTAGTCGACTCACGGCAGTCGAACCTTCCATATTGCCAATCGACTGTCAACCTCAAACATGAGGTTTTAACCCAAGTATGATACCCCCATACTTGTTAGACCACCCTTAGCCTAGACCTAAGCCTTCTAGCCACCTCCGTCAGCCTCGCGCCTATCGGATCCCTCCAAGTCATCCATGATTTGTTCATCCATACACTAGCCTTCAGGTGCTTCCATCGACTATGTCATGCTAACAGTGTCTACACCGCCAAGGCACATTGGACTTACGCTGCCAAAACTCCACTTGGACTTTACGCTGCCAACTATTGGACTTATGCTGCCAAGACTCCCGCTTGGACTTTACGCCGCCAATATCAAACCCCTTGGACTTCTCAAATGCCAAGACTCAAGCTTGGACTTTCCCTTGCCAACCCATGTTGGACTTTCCATGCCAAGACCCATGCTTGGACTTTTCCTTGCCAAGACCCATGCTTGGACTTTACATGCCAAGTACTCAAGACTTGGACTTTCCATGACATGGTTAACCCCATTCAACCATAAAAATTCCCCTCGAGTCAAACTCGAGTCCGGTCAATCATGACCCGGGTCGATTGCACCAACAATCTCTCCAAAACATTATCAGACATCAATGTCAAACATCAATGTCAAACCTTCATGTCAAACATCAAAATATCGCTCGAGTCAAACTCGAGTCCGGTCAATCATGACCTGGGCCAATTGCACCAACACTTTAGACCTCAAAAGGATACATAGACAATTTAATTTATATAAATTAAGTTTAAGTTCTTTCTTTTTTTAGTGTTAAATCAAAAAATGAGAGAGGTAACATATTATAATAATAATAATAATATATATTTTTCCTTTTTAATTTATTAATGTGAATTTATTATTTAAATATATTTCAATGATAATTTTTTATGATAAATATTTGATTTAATGAGTTATATAAATAAATAAATCGATATAAGTTAAATCTCCATGAATAAAATTTAAATTTAAATATAATTTAAATTTAAATAAATCGACCAAATTAATAAATTAAAAAATAATATACTTATATCGTCTATTAAAAAAATGAGAGACTTAAAATTAAATAATTTAAATTTCAGTTTTAAACGGTTTTAATCAAAATCGAATCGTAAGGAACTGAAATCGTCGGTTAACGGTTCGGTTTCGATTCCGATGGATGTTGAACCGGAATCGATGGTTCCAAAATCAAAATCAAACTATAAGGAACTGGAACCGACGGTTTCGAAACCGGAACCAAAACCGTTGATGAGTGGTTCGGTTCCGATTCCGATTCCATTGGATGATAAATCGGAACCGGCGGTTCCAAAATCGAAATCGACGATTTTGGAACCGTGGTCACCCCTATTCTTACCTAATGAGTGCTTGATTAAAAATAATGATTGTTCAAAAACTATACTTAAGAGAATTAGGAATAATAACATTTACACAATAAATCTACTTAACTCCTCAACCAAGTGTCTAATGACACAGCAAGAAGAATTATGGTTGTGGCAACGACGACTCAGCCATTCCCATCCAAGACTCATACATTAAATAAGTCAAAATGGTCTAGTTAGAGGTCTACCCAACCTAAGTAACCTAGAAAATAGAATATGTAATGTTTGTCAACAAGGAAAACTGTTGGGATGTATACTGAAAGCCTACCTCTTTTGTATGAACATCTTTATTTTGAAATAAGAATCACATTATCATTGTTTGCACTTTATTTATATATGTGCATATTGTCTAATACTTTATATTGTAGATAACATGGTGCTTGGGTGTGGCACAGAAGATCATGTTATCAGTCCCTTGTAGAGTATAAGTAAAGGCTCACAACCAAGATGGTTTTGGACAAACCATTGGCATGGTTGTAGTGTAGCTTGGTATTGTTTTGTCTTGAACATAGAGTTACACTAGTACACTTAGGTGTATTGAGCATGACCGACATAGAGGTGATTCAATTTATTGCTGACTACATAATTGAATCGGACCTCGGATATTATGTTGTACATGCTCTTAATCCCGATATAATAACGGGCACATGTACTTAGTATTTATTTCTTTGATTTACCAATGTGTGAGATTTAGATGGATTAAATCAATATACCCGGTAAGTTGGGAAATGATATATTTACATGGTGTGTCGTTGATTATAGGAGGAAACCGTGTCCTATATATTAGGTTGATGATGTCCCCTTGAGGAGCTCATAAGGTTCATCATGTAAACCCTGCAGGTTGACTTAGTCAACATGATGATAAGGTTGAGTGGTACTACTCGAGGAGTTAGATGTTAATTGATTGATGGTCAGTGAATCAATTAATTGACGGACATTCGATATCTTAAACACGGGGAGATGGATGTACAAATAATGTATGGAGCCCATATTAATTTATGGGGGTTGGTGAGGTAATTCAATGATGATCCTCTAGTGGAATGGAACATCATTGATGGATCAAGTTTGTGTGGTTCCGATCCATCGGGTGGCCAAGATCCAACTCCTCCTCATGGTCCCTATTGTAGCCTATTTACACCTCATGAAGTCTAGATCAAATGATGAAAAACAAATCTCTAGATTCGACGGTTGGGATTAAATCCCTAGAACCAACGGTGGAGATTAAATCTCTAGATCCGACGGTTGGGATTAAAACCCTAGAACCGACGGTAGAGATTAAATCTCTAGATACGATGGTTGGGATTAAAACCCTAGAACCGACGGTTGAGATTAAATCTCTAGATCCGACGGTTGAGATTAAATCTCTAGATCCGACGGTTGAGATTAAATCTCTAGAACCAATGGAGGAGATTAAACCAAGGCCTAAACCTAACTCTATATATATGGGCTTAGGCTTGGGTGGCAAAAAAAAAGAAAAAAAACCTAATTGAGACAAGGTGGTTTGGGCGGCAAGAAATAGGAGGAGGTTAGGGTTAGGGATTAGGTTGGGCGACAACAAGAAGAACAAGCTTCTTCTTCTTCTTCCCAATGATGGCCAGCAACCCTTTTCTCCTCTTCCCTCCTTGGTTTGGTCGGCGCCCAAGCTTCTCCCTTCCTTCTATGGCTTAGGTTGGATGGCATTAGGATAGCTTCCCTTGGGCGGCAATCAAGTCCTAGTTGGGATAGGATTGGGGTTGGGCGGCTAGGGTTAGGGTTTTGGGATTAGGGTGGGCGGCAACAAGAAGATGAAGATCCTTTTCTTCTTCCTTCTAAGTGTTGGCCGACCACTATCCTTGTTCCCTCTACCTTGGCCGGAGCTCAACCTATTCTCCTTCCCTTCATCCTTGGCCGGAAATTAGGAGAGCTTTGTCTAGGGTTTGGGCGGCAACAAGGAGGAGGATTGCTTTCCTTTCCTTTCTCCAAGTGTTGGCCAGCGCCCATACCCTTGGTGTTTCTCTTTTGGTTGGTTTCCATACTCCATTTCATCTTCTTTGGCCGGCGGCGACATCAAGTTTATTGACTTGATGGCCGGTTCTAGAAAGGAAGATGAGTTTTGTTTTAGGATCTTCCTTTGTTCCTAGTGAACAAGGAAAGGAAGATTGGTGATCTAGGAGGCTTCAACTTTTGGTAGATCGTCGCCCACACGACGTCCAAAAGGAGGGAGGACATACAGTAGAAGATCAAGAGGTATAACAAGAGGTATAATCTTTTTTATTTTGATTAATGTTCTTTTGTATTATGTTTATAATTGCTTTTCAATTATATGCATGTTTTGTGTGGATGCTTACTTTATGTATGTGCTGATTATACTAGTTTACATTTGTATGTATTTGTATAATCATGGACCCCGAAGATAAACACAAAAACCGGCGATCCGTCCGTCGTCTCTTCCGCGGCTAACCGACTAGAAGAGTTGTGTTGCTTGAACAACTAGTTTGTTCAAGCGATCGCTCGTGTCGTTAGCACGACGACGAATTGGTTGTGCTTAGGAAACTCATCCCATCCGGATTAGTTTTCATTTGTTGAAAATTTTAATCCAGGGACATGGGAGCCGATGAGCCTCCGAGGAATAGCACATTGCCAACAAATGGTATCAGAGCCACGGTTTCCGATTTTGTGTGTTTAGGATTCGGTTACTTTCATGCACATATCATATATTGAGTATGCCGGATAATAGTAGGATGTGCGTAGGCTAACTTTTTGGTTGCAGGCATAAGATCCGACTATTATGGCTATATGTGTGTATGTGATTGTTTGTGTGTGATTGTATGTATATTATTTGAATCCTCGGGGTTGACGAGGCTAGATTAGTATTTAATTTTTGTAATTAAATATGACATTGTTTAGCCACTCTTTATTTTATTTTACTTTTGATCTAGATTTCATGTACACTCCCTCGTGGAGTATAGGATCGATGGATGTAAAATAAAATAGGTTTTATTCTCGGCTTGGATCTCCGGATGGCTCGTACATGGCGTAGGAGGAGCGGACAAGGTGATGACACGACGGGACGCATATTGGAGAACAAAGCCATAATAGTTGGAAAAAATTCTATTTTTTTCATATTTATTGCTGATTTGTTTTATATGCATTTTGTGTGTGCTTGAAAATTCCTCATTTTCAATTTACTAAGTGGGAGAGGGATGTTGGTGCAGTAGGCACCTAAGTCGAACCTGAGTTTTGATTATAGCAAACGATACAAAGTTAAGCTCATGTCATTATCTCAAGAGCTGAATCGAGTGTGCAGAAGATTGCTATAGCTGGAGCTGAAGGCTAGCGACACCCGGAGGAAGCCGCGGTGGTCGGGCGACACTCGAGTGACTTCGGAGGGAGCCGAAGGAATCGAGTGGAAGGCCGGAAGCAAAAGCAACACGTAAGTATCGAGGTAAGCTCGTGTGTGCGAGCGTAAGTGAGGTCGTATCCTTATTACGGGGATGATCTTAAGCGTAGATCCGACCAAAGACATCCTATAGATGGTCTAGGTCGAGATCGGACGGTCGACGATCGTTGAAATTATGTTTTTGTTGAGCTAACTTTGACTTGCAGCAAGCATCAGTCGACTGCCAGCTTGGAGGACTCGACTGCCGTCAATCGGCCGATCGCGAGGTCAACACTGATCGATGTCGCCATCACGATCGATGATGGCCATCGTCGATGGTCAATGATCAGATTCAAGGAGTCAAGGCTTATCACCCCATTTCAAGGAGATTGGTGCTCAATTGTGATTGGCTAGGGTTCCTCTCGAAAAGGGGCTCAAAGGCTATAAAAGGAGGTCCTAACCTAGGGTTTTCTCATCAATTCTAAGTGCTCAAAAGCCTCCGCAACGCTGCGACTCTCCGACGACTCTACAACAACGAAGTGCTGCCAACAACCCTAGTTTAAGTCCTATCTTCGAGTTGTTGGTATAATCTTAGTTTGTCATTTCTCTTAATCTTGCAATTCGTTTGTTAATCGAGGCTTTCTACTGTTGCATTTTAGTTTAATAGAAGAGAGGGGTTGTCTCTCTATCTTTTTCTTCGAAGGTTTTTGTAATCGTAAAACTCCTACCTCCAACGAGGAGGAGTGTTTTAGTGAATTGCCCTCCGTACACGGTCTAGGATCGTTAGGGCCTTGGAGTAGTGGCCGAAGGCTACGAACCAAGTAAAAAAACTATTTGTCTCATTTAGTTTTTTACATTTCCGCTGCATTTAATTGTCTACCGAACGATTTAAAAGAAAAAGTGTTTATCGCTATTCACCCCCCCTCTAGCGATCCACTCGATCCAACAAGGGATATTTTAATTAATTCCCGCGGCCTCCATTACAATTTGACGTGTGATGCAATAAACTTGCGTGTCGGCTCTGAGTGCCTTCCTCCCTACGGATGAGTTTGTTTGTGGATCACTAGGTCAAATAATGGTTATAGGAAATTATCTAGGAGTGTGTGTACTTCCACAGCGGTAAGACACATAATCCGAAATAATTCCCTTAGTATCGTGTAATGGTGCACACTTAGATGCAAATATAAAGTATCCTCCCCATCGGAGTCACTGCTTTTATTTGTAGGGCCAAAGAAGAACCAACTATTAATTTTATTTGTCAAAAAGTAAGGTTGACAAGATAATAAAATTAATGGGTAAAACCTCCTCTTATAAATGTAGAATTCGTATACGTCCACACTGCGTGGCATGCGATATTCTCGGTGTTTTGAGGTGTTGGTTGATTTCGGAATTTTATTGTTTTGAGGAATCAATAATATTTGAAATCTAAAATAATGATCCATGTGATTCTTAGGATTTTCAAAATGACTTTCAGTCCACTTATTGTGATACTAAAGGAAATAAACTTACTGTACCCAAATAATGATGATTGGAAAAGAATCCAAATATTGTCTTATCTGCAAGGAAGTACATGTATGCACTCTTTGAAGAGTATCCTCAAGCCATGGTTGCTCAAAAAGGTTTCTACTTCTAAGCCGAAAGGCAAGAAGAAGGAGAAACAAGGTGGAGCAAATGTGGTGGGAGGATCTCAGGGAGGAGTGAAGAAGTCGAAAGGCAAGTACTTCACTTACAAGCAGGATGGACATTGGAAGGAGGACTGTCCCAATCCAAAATAGAACAAAAGTATATCCTTTGGTCTAGTCGTTGAAACATGGTTAGCGGTGTTATCTACCGGCACCTAGTGTGTAGATACGAGGGTCGCTAATCATGTCTGCAATACTTTGCAGGGGTTCCAGGAAACCCTACGACTAGCTAAAGGGGATATTACCATTTACTTGGGCAATGCCATGAAGATGGCGGCTATTGCAGTGGGAGATGTTTTATTTATCTTTTGAGAAAAATAAAGGTTTTGGTTCTTAAGAATTTCCTTTATGTACCCTTATTTAGAAAGAATTGATTTCGGTTTCTAAATTATTTATGGATGGATAATCTATTTCTTTTTATGATAGATTTGTTATAAAAGGAATAGGGACATTATCTATTCAGGTACATAGATAGGAAATTTATAACTTGAACCAGAAGCTCCCACGGTGCAAATAGAAGTTATTAACTCATCTTCTAATTCCGATAAGAGAAAAGAACCTTCGAAAATGAACCAAACATATCTTTTGGCATCTTAGGTTTGGTCACATTAACCTAAGCAGAATTCAATAGGTTGATAGCTAATGGACCTTTGGGTTCATTAGTGGTGGAGGATCTCCCAACCTGTGAATCTTGCTTGGAGGGTAAGATGACCAAGAGGCCTCTCAAGGCCAAGGGGTATAGATACAAAGATGTGTTGTAATTGGTTCATTTTGATTCGTATGGTCCTATGTCTATCCAGATAAGAGGTAGTTTTGAACATTTCATCTTTTTCATAGATGATTGTTCAAGATACGGATGACACTATGATCTGATCGTGGTGGTGAGTACCTCTTGGGAGAGTTTAGGAACTACTTATCAGAGGCTGGGATTCAATCCCAATTGACTGCACCTGGCACACCCCAGCAGAACGGTGTAGCAGAGCGAAGGAATAGGACTCTTATGGAGATGGTTAGATCGATGATGAGTTATTCTGACTTGCCAGATTCGTTCTGGGGATATGCTATAGATACGACGGTATACATTCAACTGGTTCCATCTAAATCGTGCCTTCTACTCCCAGCAATTGTGGGTAAAGCCTAGTCTAAGACATATTCAGATATGGGAGTCCGGCACATGTGTCAAGGCGAGACATCGTAAGTTGGAACCTCGCATGTAATCGCATGTTCATTGACTATCCCAGGGGAACGAAGGGTGGATTGCTTTATAGTCCTAGAGATCAGAGGGTGATCGTTAACACGAACGCCAGATTTCTAGAGGAAGACTATGTGATGAGCCACAATCCCAAGGGTAAAATTGTTCTGGAGGAGTTAAAAGGGAAGTCACTTCTTTAGTACCACCGGTACAAGAGGATATACCACATGTCACTACACCGCATGTCACAGAGGATACGCAGATGATACCTCGTCATAGTGGGAGGGTTGTTAGACAACCTTATTGATTTATGTTCTTGGGTGAATCTTCTGATTTGGTCCCTAGCAAACATGAACCTAATCCCTAGACATACGACGAGGCAATCCAAGATATAGATACAACATCTTGGCAAAGTGCAATGAATACTGAGATTGAATCCATGGATTCAAGTTAGGTCTGGGAGCTCTTATGCATAGCAACTCATATGAATTATGAGGTGTGACACATGGATGTCAAGACAGCTTTCTTTAATTGAAGTCTTGAAGAAAACATCCAAATGAAGCGACCAGAGGGATTCATTGCTAAGGGAAAAGAGCATCTTGTATGTAAGCTTAATCGGTCCATTTATGGATTGAAGCAAGCTTTGAGGTCTTGGAACATCCGCTTTGAGGAGGTAAATCAGTCTTATGGATTTATTCAAAGTCTGGATGAGTCTTGTGTATACAAGAGATGTGACAGAAACGTAGTGGTATTTCTTGTACTATACGTAGATAATATTTTGGTAGTTGGCAACAATATCAGAGTGTTATCAGACGTAAGGGTATGGTTGTCCAAACAGTTTTGAAGGACTTGGGAGAAGTGGGTCACAACCTTGGGATCAAGGTTGTTGTGCTTATCCCAAGCTTCATACATAGACATGATTTTGGAACGTTTTAGCATGCAGAACTCCAAGAAGGGTTTTCTACCTTTCAGGTATGGAGTTCCTTTATCTAAGGAGATGTGTCCTAGATCATCTGAGGTGATAAAGGAGCTAAAGGCGGTTCCTTATGCTTCGGCAGTAGGAAGCCTCATGTATGCTATGTACGAGATAAGATATACGCTGCAGTAGGCATGGTTAGCGCGAATGTCGAGTAATCGGGACAGGGACATTGGACTGCGGTAAAAGCATATATTGTAGTGCCTGAGAAGGACTAGGGATTATATGCAAGTTTACCGGGCAGACTAATTACTCCCTGTGGGTTGTATGGATTGCGATTTCCAATCATATAGGGATAACAATAAGTCTACCTCAGGTTTTGTGTTTACTTAGGGAGGTGGAGCCATTGTATGGAGGAGTGTCCAGCAGAAATGCGTGGCGGACTCCACCATGGAAGTTGAGTATGTGGCAGCCAAAGAAGCTGTGTGGCTCAGGAACTTTCTGATGGACTTGGATGTGATTCCTGGTTTGCCCAGAAATATCACAATTTATTGTGATAATAATGGTGCAGTTGCAAACTCGAAGGAACCACGAGCCCATAAGGCTAGTAAACACATAGAGTGCAAGTACCACCTGATACGAGAAATCGTAAAGGAGGTAGAAGTTGTTGTCGCCTAGATTGCATCAGAGGATGACCTGGTAGACCCTTTCACTAGGGCCCTTCTGGTGACAGCTTTGATAGGCATGTGAAAGGAAGGGGAATCAGATGTATGGCAGTATGAGAACAGCATAGTCTTTTAGTATAAGTGGGAGATTGTTGGGATGTATACTGAAAGTCTACCTCTTTTGTATGAACATCTTTATTTTGAAATAAGAATCACATGATCATTGTTTACACTTTATTTATTTATGTGCATATTGTATAATACTTTATATTGTAGATAACATGGTGCTTAGGTGTGGCACAGAAGATCATGTTATCAGTCCCTTGTAGAGTATAAGTAAAGGCTCACAACCAAGATGGTTTTGGACAAACCATTGGCATGGTTGTAGTGTAGCTTGGTATTGTTTTGTCTTGAACATAGAGTTACACTAGTACACTTAGGTGTATTGAGCATGACCGACATAGAGGTGATTCAATTTATTGCTGACTACATAATTGAATCGTACCTCGGATATTATGTTGTACATGCTCTTAATCCCGATATAATAACGGGCACATGTACTTAGTATTTATTTGTTTGATTTACCAATGGGTGAGATTTAGATGGATTAAATCAATATGCCCGGTAAGTTGGGAAATGATATTATTTACATGGTGTGCCGTTGATTATAGGAGGAAACTGTGTCCTATATATTAGGTTGATGATGTTCCCTTGAGGAGCTCATAAGGTTCATCATGTAAATCCTGCAGGTTGACTTAGTCAACATGATGATAAGGTTGAGTGGTACTACTCGAGGAGTTAGATGTTAATTAATTGATGGTCAGTAAATCAATTAATTGACGGACATTCGATATCTTAAACACGGGGAGATGGATGTACAAATAATATATGGAGCCCATATTAATTTATGGGGGTTGGTGAGGTAGTTCGATGATGATCCTCTAGTGGAATGGAACATCATTGATGGATCAAGTTTGTGTGGTTCCGATCCATCGGGTGGCCAAGATCCAACTCCTCCTCATGGTCCCTATTGTAGCCTATTTACACCTCATGAAGTCTAGATCAAATGATGGAAAACAAATCTCTAGATCCGACGGTTGGGATTAAATCCCTAGAACCGACGGTGGAGATTAAATCTCTAGATCCGATGGTTCGGATTAAAACCCTAAAACCGACTGTAGAGATTAAATCTCTAGATCCGACGGTTGAGATTAAATCTCTAGATCCGACGGTTGAGATTAAATCTCTAAAACCAATGGAGGAGATTAAACCAAGGCCTAAACCTAACTCTATATATATGGGCTTAGGCTTGGGCGGCAAAAAAAAAGAAAAAAAAACCTAATTGAGACAAGGTGGTTAAGATGGCGGCAGAAATAGAGGAGGTTAGGGTTAGGATTAGGTTCATTAGTGTTGGGCAAACAAGAAGAACAAGCTTCTTCTTCTTCTTCCCAATGATGGTCTGGCAACCCTTTTCTCCTCTTTCCCTCCTTGCTCAGGCATTAAGCTTCTCCTTCCTTCTATGGCTTAGGTTGGATGGCATTAGGATAGCTTCCTTGGCGGAAATCAAGTCCTAGTTGGGATAGGATTGGGGTTGGGCGGCATTAGGGTTAGGGTTTTGGGATTAGGGTGGGCGGCAACAAGAAGATGAAGATCCTTTCTTCTTCTTTCTAAGTGTTGTTTGCCACTATCCTTGTTCCTCTACCTTGGCAGAGCTCAACCTATTCTCCTTCCCTTCATCCCTTGGCCGGAAATTAGAGAGCTTTGTCTAGGGTTTGGGTGGCAACAAGGAGGAGGATTGTTTTCTTTCCTTTCTCCAAGTGTTGGCCGAACAGCCCATACCCTTGGTGTTTCTCTTTGGTTGGTTTCCATACTCCATTTCATCTTCTTTGGGACAGTAAAGACATCGAAAGTTTATTGGCTTGATGGCCGGTTCTAGAAAGAAAGATGAGTTTATTTTTAGGATCTTCCTTTGTTCCTAGTGAACAAGGAAAAGGAAGATTGGTGATCTAGGAGGCTTCAACTTTTGGTAGATCGTCGCCTACACGACGTCTGGGGTAAAGGAGGAGGATACATACAATAGAAGATCAAGAGGTATAACAAGAGGTATAATCTTGTTTATTTTGATTAATGTTCTTTTGTATTATGTTTATAATTGCTTTTCAATTATATGCATGTTTTGTGTGGATGCTTACTTTATGTATGTGTTGATTATACTAGTTTACATTTGTATGTATTTGTATAATCATGGACCCCGAAGATAAACACAAAAATCGGCGATCCGTCCGTCGTCTCTTCCGCGGCTAACCGACTAGAAGAGTTGTGTTGCTTGAACAACTAGTTTGTTTATCGCCGCGATCGTTAGCTGTCATTTGTACGCAAGCATTTAATTGATTGTGCTTAGGAAACTCATCCCATCCGGATTAGTTTTCATCTGTTGAAAATTTTAATCCGGGGACATGGGAGCCGATGAGCCTCCGAGGAATAGCACATTGCCAACAAAAACAAACTAGGACTTCACATAAACTAACTAATCAAAAAAGAACTAAAAGTGTACTTGAGCTCCTACACTTAGACCTATTTGACTCTCATAGAGCCAAGTCACTAAACGGAAATCAGTATTGCCTAGTAATAATAGATGACAACTCTAGATTCACATGAGTAAAGTTCTTAAAACATAAGAGTGAAACCTTATATCAACTTACTAATTTATGTAAACTAATAGAAAATGAAAAGAACCTAAGGATTAAGAGAATTAGAAGTGATCATGGTGTTGAATTCGAAAGCTATAAGTTTATTGATTTTTGCAATCAAAACGGATCCCACCATGAATTCTCTTGCCCTATGACCCCTCAACAAAACGGGTTAGTTGAACGTAAAAATAGAACCCTACAAGAAGCTACTAGGACCATGCTAAATGAATACAATCTACCAAATAGGCTTTTAGGCAACACGCCTCGCTATGATCTAAATCTTAGCCCCTTAGCTATGTTCAAATAGAACCATGAAATTTAATAGTTAAGCTGACATCTTGAATCTATCCTCTTTCAGAACGCTTTCCTATGCATTGGAATTTAGTCGTTGATGAAAATTTGCCATTTATGGAGTTTGCCCTAAGAGATCTTGCCTAAAAAATATCGACTTCGAGTCAAAGTCAGTCTTGCTTTGGATTCTTCTTCATATCTTTAGAATCGTTTCCAAATCTTAATTCTAACCTAATTGATAAACTACTTTATGTTGCATATGAAAATTTATTAACTAGCCCCGGAGTTGTTCCCTAAGAGGAATCTTGGCATGGATATTGATAGATTCCACTAGCTTTGTGAGTCTGTGTTTTTGAGTCTTGCTTTCATGTACATATAGAATCTCCCAACAAGGTATAATCTCTAATGTTTTTCAAGGATAAAAATAGATTTACTTCATGTTATGTCCTTAAGCATGGATCTAGATAGTATATGCATGGAGATGTAATGTACGAGGATGCAATAAAATTATTTTATTTTTGTGTTGCTACATGTCTTTTGAAGCCGAGGCTTCTATGAAGCTATGAATGATTCACGCTACCGAATAGCTACCCTCCAACATAAGTGATGTCATGTGCGCCAAGTGCTCTTTAAGGCATTTTAATACAAGGTCTTGATGTTGATTTTTTTTAGGTTTTAATTTTAAAATGAATGTATGATTTATATTATATTAGATATGCTAGATAGTATATGCATGTTACCGAGAGGAAAAGACCAAGGATGCACCAAGAAGCACTTATGGTGTTGCCACATCGCTGAGGTCCAAGCCTAAAGATGATTAAATACCTGTTCAATAGCTACTCAATTCATAATGGTGGCATAAATGGTTAAGGCTATGTTTGACTCTCTTCATCATAAATGCTGTTTGAAAATCGATGTATCCTTGATCACGAAGTTGATTTTTTTCCTTTTTGATTTTAATTTCGTCGATAGATGAGACCTAATTTGTACTTAAGATTATGTAAAATATTAAAGGTGCTAGCACCTTTCATTAATATAGTACTTAACTAGAGAAATTTCAACCGATTCATGTTCCATGAGTTGTTAAGATTCTTTCCCAAGTTAGCATACATTGATAATGTTCAAATCCATTTATTTTGAAAAGATTCGATCTTCCATTTTAAATGGTTAGAACCGTAATTAACTTCCCCTGTTTGATTGTTGGACCTCTCTTGCTGAATAACTGGTTTGAAAATCTGGATGTGGTTCTCTTGATTTATCCAATTTGATCCTGATTTAAATGACAAGGCTAAACTTGGATGATAATTTGTTGGACTATCTCTCCCTTTAGGTTAATGTGATAGAGGGTCACCTCCTTATTATCTCAGTTGCATTAGTCGCTATGATAAATTTGCTGAAAAGTTTGAAATCAACTGAAGTTGATCAACTCAAAGCCGATCCATGAATTTTTAATTTTTGTTATTGGCTTTTAATTTTCTTTGTCCAAGCGATTTCCAATTTCTATATGGATTTATTTTTAAATGATTAATTTCGCCTTCCTCTTCATGTTTTTCGGATATTTTTTTCGATCATAATATTAGAAGCTATTGGTTTTCAGTCACTAATCTGAATAATTGATAAACA
Source organism: Wurfbainia villosa (assembly GCA_025175895.1). NCBI lineage: Eukaryota > Viridiplantae > Streptophyta > Magnoliopsida > Zingiberales > Zingiberaceae > Wurfbainia > Wurfbainia villosa. The sequence goes on from CM046004.1 coordinate 53,035,042, forward strand.
AAGGTTGTTTTTGACTTTTCCACAAGCCCTAACCCATTTCATATAAATGACAAGATGATGATAAACCCTAGTCACGCTTCTCCTTTAATCGTGTATCTCCTCTTTAGTCTTTTTATTGTGCTAGGTCACCTCCTTCTCCTCTTCTTGCATTAGGGCCTTCACATCTTTGCCAAAAAGGGCTTATAAGAAAGGGTAAGAAGGACTAGATTCAACTCGGCTCTACTCTGCGAGACGAGGATTGATATGGTGAGTATTGGTAGGTGCTGCTTATCGATAAAGCGGCTTTTACCTTTCTTTCTATTTTAATAGGTTAACATTTCAATTTCCTATGCAATTTGTTTTTATATTTAATGTGGTAGAGGTCTATACGATTGGAGCTAATCATTTACGCCTTTCTCCTTCTTTTTTACGGTTGCCCCGTCTCATATCAATGAGTCCACGATTGGAGAAGACTACTATAAAGAGTTTATAGGAAGGATTAAGCGATGATCGCTTTGTCTCACGACAAGGATCACGATCTGGATAGGTGAAAAGTCAAGCCTGTATCTGTAGGTGAAGCGTTCTTACCTTTTCTTTGTTTCCAGGTTAACTTTTTTGTCCCTCCTTTCTTTCTTGTAATTCATTATCGCAGTTGAGACGGCCGATGGTGCAAAAATTCAGATGAACGATAATAGTAAATTTAATTTATCGTAAAAATCTGCATGACCGAGGATCGCACCCGTGAAACTTAATTTGCTAATTGAGTTTTTAAAGTAGTCTCACAATAGAAACCTAATTTGTTTAATTTTAATAAATTGGGTCCAAAAGAGAGATCATTTTATGAGTAACACTAGTAGTCAACTGCTAGAGCCATAATCGAGCCTCAATTGACTCCTCGACTAGTTAACTTGTCATAACTCGAGTCAAACTAGGCTCCCAAGTGTTGTACACTTGGCCAGTCGACTGTTCCATAATCTCAGTCGGTAAACATCAAATATGAGGTTTAACTCAAGTATGATCCCCTCACATTTGATCGACCACCCTTAGATTAGACCTAATCCTTCTAGCTACTTCCATCACTCTCACGCCCTTAAGGTCCCTCCGAGTCCTCAATGACTTATTCACCCTTCGTGCTAACCTTCAAGTGCTTCCATCGGCTATGTCATGCTAACCGGGTCCTTTGCTAATGTTCATTTGGACTTATGCCATCAAAACTCCATGTTTGGACTTTATGCTGCCAAAACCTCACCCTTGGACTCCTTGCTAAGGTCTGCTTGGACTTTACATCGCCAAGACTATATGCTTGGACTTATGCTGCCAACACCTCACTCTTGGACTTTCTTGCCAAGATCTATTTGGACTTACGCTACCAAGATTACATGCTTGGACTTTATGCTGCCAAAATTATATCCTTGGACTTTCCTATTGCTAAGCCTCAATGCTTGGACTTTCACTGCCAAAACTACACACTTAGACTTACGTGGCCAAGACCATTCTTGGACTTTCCAATTGTCAAGCATCCATACTTGGACTTTTCATTGCCAAGTATCCAAACTTGAACTTCCCTTGCCAAGACCCATATTGTGTTGGTGCAGGGGCACTAGATAATCGAATCTAGGTTTTGATTATGGCAAAGATCCAAAGTTAAGGTCATATTGTTATCTCACGAGCTGGATTAAGTGTGCAGGAATGCTAAGCTAAGCTAAAGATCAGCGACACTCAGAGGGAACAGTGGTGGTCGGGCGACACCGGGAGGACTTCGGAGGGAGCCGAAGAACTCAGGTGAAGACCGGAAGTGAAGCTTCAAAGGTAAAGGTTGAGGTAAGCTCGTGTGAGTGAGAGATGGTAAGGTTGTGTCCTCTGTACGGGGACGACCGTAGGCGACGATCTGACTAAGACTTCCAGTGGAAGGTCTAGGTCGAGATCAGACAGTAAGGAACCGTCATATTTATAATTTTTCATGCTAACCTCTTACTTTGCCGGGGGAAGTAATTGGTGTGATCGACTACTAGTCATTGGCGATTAGTGATGTACATGTCAAAAATCGACCTCTCAAGCTTTATCACCATTTTTCAAGGAGTTTTGTGCCCATTTGTGATTGGTTGAAGACCCATTCGTTGAGGGGCTTAAAGGCTATAAAAGGAGGGCCAAACCTAGGGTTTTTCATCAATTCAAAAGCTTCCAAGTGCTTCCGATCGCTCCGACTCTCCGACATCCCTACGACGGCTGAAGTCGACGACTAAAGCTTCAACCTCCAATCCTTGAAGTCATTTTAATTTTGTATAAGTTGTCTTTATTTTCAAGCTTTAAATCATATCAAGGAGAGGGTGTCCTCTACCTTGAATCTTTATTGAGTTTTTGTATTCGCTAACTCCTATCTCTATCGAGAAGGAGTTCATTTAATATTGCCCTCGTGCGTGGTCAAGGACCATTAGGGCCTTGGAGTAGTAGTGAGGCTACGAACCAAGTAAAAACCCTCGTGTTTTTATTTATTTATTGCTATCTTTCCGCGTTTACTCGTGCCAATTCAACGATTACGAAAAGTTTTTTTTTAAGCTATTCACCCCCTCTAGCGCCAAATCGATCCAACAATTGGTATCGAGGCGGGGTTGCTAAGATTTGGTGAAACCACCAATCTAGCTTTTTTTTACAGATTTATTTTCTTTTAATTCTGTTTATTTCTATTTATTTTGTTTGTTAAATTCTCTCCCGCACTACTAATCCAAGATGCGAGTCTTGGTACTTGTTTTTGAGTTTTTGTCTTTGCTAGCTTTTAGGTCTTCGTCTCTTTTTGTCTTTTTGTTTCAATGGCCCATCTCGAGGGTTTTAGCACCGTCCGACCTCCGTTTTATAACGGAGATGACTTCCGTTATTGGAAGGGTCGGATGGAATGCTTTCTCAAAACCCAACTCGAGATGTGGATCATAATCCAAACGGGTTTCACACTTCCGACTAATGAAGTGGGTGACTCCTTGGATTATGATCAATGGACCGTTGCAACAAAACGACAAGTCGAAGCCGACGCCAAGGCAACACAAATCCTCCAATGCGGCCTATCCAAGGAGGAGTTAAATCGCGTCGGCCCCTTCATAAGCGCAAAGGATCTTTGGACTAAACTAATCGAGTTACACGAAGGATCGGATCAAGCCAAGGTATGTAAGCGTGATTTGTTATTCAATAAATTGTACACACTAAAAATGCAGGAACACGAATCTGCGACGCAACTCCACGCCTGTGTCCGGGACATCGTCAACAACTTACACGCAATCGGGCAAAAGGTCGAAAACCGCGACCTTATAAGGTATGTTCTAAACTCTTTTCCGAGGACTACCTTGTGGGCATCCATAGTCGATGCCTACAAGGTCTCCAAGGATCTTTCTAAAATTAGGTTAGATGAACTCTTTTCCGATTTTGAATTACATGAACAATCCAACTCGGAACCCGAGAGGGGTATAGCTTTATTTGCAGGATCAAAGAAGAAGAAAATCGCAAGCAAGCCACCACCAACCGAGGAGGAAGACGAGTCCGAAGAAGAAGTTGACCCGGAATTGACTGCCGAACTAATGAACCTAGCTCGAAAAATAGCCAAGGGACGAAAGCGAACCACGACTCGACCCAACCAAGGTAAACCTAAAAGTTCTAATATTAGGTGTTATGAGTGTAACAGGTTTGGACATATCAAGTCCGAGTGCCCCAAGCTCAACCACCAAGGACCTAAGCACAAGAAGGCCCTCAACGCGACATGGGAAGAAGCGTCATCCGAAGAAGACGAAGACCACGTCTTCATGGCGAAATCAATTGAGTCAGACACGGAGGCAGACCGAACCCGAACTTGAGTCGAACCGAGAGGATGATTGGACTACGAAGCAACCTTCAAGTCAAGCCACGGATACGCATCCGGTTCAAAAGATACCCTTAAGGTGAGTCGTACTTTATTTAATACTTTACATAATACGGTTAGGTTTTTGTCTAGGAAGTTAGCTAAGTCCGAGTCCAAGGTCGAGACCCTGGTTGAGGAAGTTAAACTCCTCAAACACGAGGTCTCCCTAACATCTTCGACTAGTCGAGTTCAAGAGAAGGACTCAACTCGGGTTGAAAAACTCGAAGTTGAGAACTCACTCTTGAAAAGTCAAGTCGAAGATCTTAGGAATACGTTGGAAAGGTTTACTTTGGGATCCAAAGGACTCGACCTCCTACTTGGATCGCAAAGGGCCGTGTACAATAAGGTCTGACTATGGTTTATCTCAAACACGACCAATAAGTCGTATATGTCAATCGTAAGTAGACATAAAAAATGTGTCCAAGCATGGGTCCCTAAGACCACTTTGATTTCAACTCTAGGATCTAACTCGTACTGGGTTCCCAAGGACCAAATCCACTATGTGGATAGACCGAACCGATTCAACTGTAGAGCCAAGTACAAAACATGTTTGTGCTTTAACTTAGAAATTGCATGCTTAGTTTTTTTGTTGTTTTTCTTTTAACTCACTTGGAATACACAAATAACCAACTAAAAATCCTTGAAAAGATTGAGCCTCGGGAGCCTCTTTTCAAATAACCAACTAAAATCCTTGAAAAGATTGAGCCTCGGGAGCCTCTTTTCAAAATAACTAGTTAGACTAGGAAATAGTCTTAGGTGAGTCAAGTCATCATTTTCTTGAACATGGCTTTGTCTAAGGAAGTGGTCGATGATCCGATAAAAGAAGGCCCTATGCCTCGCCACGACACGAAGCCATGATCTTGAAAAGGTAAACTTGACAAGCCTTGGGTTAAATCCAAATCTAACTTGAACCTAAATCCACTTAATCAAACTTAATTGAAAATCATCTCAACATAAAATTACTTGAACCTAAATCCACTTAATCAACTTAATTGAAAATCATCTCAATATAAAATTACTTGAACCTAAATCCTAATTACTTGAACCTAAATCCACTTAATCAATTTAATTGAAAATCATCTCAACATAAAATCACTTAAACCTAAATCCACTTAATAAATTTAATTGGGAGTCATCTCACAAAAAACACATAAGTATAACATGCTTGATCATATAGATTCGGGTGAGATGACCTAGGTTTAACAACTTACAACCAATTTAAAAATAAAAATCTAACATCCAATCCAACCACCTTGTGTGTAGGATCAATGGATGTTGGACAGTGGTTGCTCCCGACACATGACCGGGGATCAACTCAAATTCACAAAGCTTCGATTCAAACGACAAGGATCGGTAGCCTTTGGGAATAACGGCAAGCTCAAAATCATCGGATCAGGTGATATCGAGCTTAACTCGAATTTTGTTATTAAAAATGTATTACTTGTAGAGAATTTTGAATATAACCTGCTTAGCGTAAGCCAATTGTGTGACAATAACTATAAGGTCGTATTTTTAGAAAATGAATGTGTAATTAAAACAAATGAAACAGCTAAAACAATACTCAAAGGAACTAGGACAAATAACATTTATACAATGAACTTAATCAAATCCTCAGCCAAATGTCTTATGACACAGGAAGAGGAATCATGGTTGTGGCACCGACGACTCGGTCACTCGCACCCAAGACTCGTCCACAAGATGAGTCAGAGTGGCTTACCCAACCTCAACAACTTGGTTAATAAAATCTGTAATGCTTGTCAACAAGGAAAACAACCTAGGACACAACACAAGTTAACTAACTAAGAACGAACCTCAAGTGTACTTGAGCTCCTGCATATGGATCTATTCGATTCACATGGAGCCAAGTCACTCAATAAAAGTCAATATTGCTTAGTCATAATTGTGACTACTCCAGATTTACCAGGTTAGGTTCATCAAACATAAAAATGATACCTAGATCAATTAATCAATCTATTCAAATTAATCGAGAATCAAAATACCTTAAGGTTAAAAGACTTAGAAGCGATCATGGTGGTGAATTCAAAATCAAAGGTTCACCGACTTACGTAACCTAAGCGAATACCACCATGAATTCTCTTGCCCTAGGACCCCTCAACAAAATGGCCTAGTGGAGCGGAAAAACCGAACTCTACAAGAAGCCGCTAGGACCATGTTAAACGAATATAACCTACCTGATAGGTTTTGGGCAGAAGCCGTTAGCACGGCTTGCTATGTACAGAATAGGATCCTTATGGTAAAGAGGCACCTTAAGACCTCGTATGAGATTTATCACGATAAAATACCTAACATCAAGTACTTTAGGGTATTTGGGTGTAAGGTACATATTCTAAACACTAAGGATTACCTAGGAAATTTACATCCAAAACCACGAGGAATATTTCTAGGATACTGGACTACAAGCCGAGCTTATAGAGTATATAACCACGACACCCTTAGAGTCGAGGAGACTATCAATGTAGTATTTGATGAAGGACACGAACCTACAAAACCCCGACAACCCCACTTTGCGAGCCTACTCATACTAGTCCTAACTCTGACCCTGAGTTCGAGTCTAATCCACATCAACAAACTTCTCTTGTCGACCAAGTGACATGTGATCCTAGTCAATCTAGTGTTCAACCAAGTCACCCCATTGATCAAGCATTAGGTGACACAAACCCAACCCAATCTAGGATTCAGACTAACCACCCTATCGATCAAGTGATAGGAGATCCTAATCTAGGAGTTCGAACTAGAGCATCCTATAGGAACCTTAGTCAAATTTCCTTAATTTCAAAGATAGAACCCAAATCAATTGAACAAGCTCTTCTTGATCCCGATTGGATTATTGCAATGCAAGAAGAGCTAGCTCAATTTACTAGGAATGAAGTGTGGGAATTAGTACCACCACCTAAAGACAAAACGACAATTGGAACAAGGTGGGTGTTTAGAAATAAGCTTGATGATAAAGGTGAAGTAGTTAGAAACAAGGCTAGGTTAGTCGCCAAAGGGTTCAGTCAAGTCGAAGGCTTAGATTACGACGAAACCTATGCCCCAATAGCTAGACTCGAATCCATTCGAATGTTGCTAGCTTATGCCGCACATCGAGGATTTAAGCTATTTCAAATGGATGTTAAGTCGGCATTCCTAAATGGATACATTAAAGAAGAAGTTTATGTTAGCCAACCCCCCGGATTCGAAAATCTAGATAAACCCGACCATGTTCTAAAACTTAAGAAAGCTCTCTATGGACTTAAACAAGCTCCTCGAGCTTGGTACGAGAGACTTTCAATCCATCTCAAGTCAAAAGGGTTTAACCAAGGCTTAGTTGACCCAACTCTCTTCGTAAAAACCTTAGGTAAAGAAATATTCATAGCTCAAATTTACGTAGACGATATAATTTTTGGAACCTCTAACTCAGCCTTACTAAACGAGTTCGTTTCACTCATGGAAAGTGAGTTTGAAATGAACTTAGTAGGCGAGTTAAGTTTCTTTTTAGGTCTACAAATTAAAAAAACTAAGGATGGTATATACCTATATCAACAAAAATACACTAAGGAGTTAATTAAAAGATTTGGAATGCAAGACGCTAAGATAATAAACACCCCAATGGCGATTAATGTTAACATAGGAGAAGACCTAGAAAGTAAGTCCATTGACTTAAAGTACTATAGGAGCGCGATAGGAAGTCTCCTATACTTAACTGTGAGTCGACCCGACATCCTATTCGCAGTAAGTATGTGCGCCAGGTTTCAAACCTGTGCTAAGGAGTCTCACCTAACCCTAGTTAAGCGTATCCTTAGATATCTTAAGGGTACACTTAACATTGGTATTTGGTACCCTAGATCTACGGAGTTCGAACTAATCGGCTACTCCGATTCGGATTATGCCGGTAGTAAACTCGATAGAAAGAGCACGAGTGGTTGTTGTCAACTACTCGGCTCAAGTCTAGTGAGTTGGTGCAGTAGGAAGCAACATTGTGTTGCCTTATCTACCACCGAAGCCGAATATGTTGCGATGGGTGAGTGTGTAACTCAGCTTCTTTGGATGAAGCACACTCTCCGAGACTTTAGGTTGGACTTCACCAAAACTAAAATTTTTGTAGACAACATAAGTTCGATAAATCTAACTAAGAACCCTATATGCCATTCAAGAACAAAGCATATAGAGGTAAAACACCATTTCATTCGAGAACATGTAGCCAACGGCTCCATACAACTCGAATATGTTGACTCGAAGTCTAACCTAGCAGACATATTTACTAAACCACTACCCGAAGCCGAATTTAGTCTCTTGAGACGAAAATTAGGCATGTGCGTAATAGAATAGGTTTTGCAAATTATATTACTACTATTTCTTACTTTTTCATGAAACTAGCATAGGTCATACCTTAGATATCATGCACCTATAGATTTAAGGAGCCAATACATCTCACAACACATAGGACTAATGTGTTTGTGTACTTAGCCACGTAGATGGGCGTGAGATGTTAGGACCTTACTCCTGGTTCCAGATGTAGAGCTAGTGCATCGCTATGAACCATGGAGTATAATCATACATACTAACCGACTCCGACCAGGACCGGTTGATCCTTCATATCAATCAAGCCAAATATGAGTCGAACATTTCATAGATGAGCTTATTTTCAATATACTATTTTAATAAAAAATGTGGAACATGCTTGGACTTTAAATTTAGCAATTATTTTGATTTCCACACACCCCTTACTCTTTTCGATATATGTGAAAAGGGGAGAAAACGGCCAAAGTTAAGGGGTCAAATTTTTTCAAATTTTTTGATAACTTAACTCTTACTTCATGTTTAAACCAAAAGTTAACTTTAGGTTTTGAGAACTTATTTAACTTTTGACAAAAGGCCAAGTTAAGATAATTCTTAACTTATTTATGTCGTTAGTGTTTTACTTAAGGGGGAGAAAGGGCTTAACTAAAACGTTTTACTAAAGCTAATTTTAAAACGTTTTACTAAAGCTAATTTTAAGTAATGTTAATTACTTAAAGCAACCCTCAAGGGGGAGGATTAAGGTCTTTCTTCAAAGACTCACCCTCGGTCAAGGGGGAGGTTTCCTCAAGGGGGAGTACTTGAAGAAAATCCTTACTACTCCAACTTAATCTTTATTTTTTTTTTTTTATTTTTTTTTTTCTCATGCACATTATTATTCTTCATGCTTGCTTAACTTTGTATGTGGGTTTGCCATAAATCAAAAAGGGGGAGATTGTTGGTGCAGTGGGCACCTAAGTCGAACCTATGTTTTGATTATAGCAAACGATACAAAGTTAAGCTTATATTGTTATCTCACGAGCTAAATCAAGTGTGCAGAAAAGTCTCAATGCTGGAGCTGAAGGCTAGCGACACCCGGAGGAAGCCGCGGTGGTCGGGCGACACTCGAGTTACTTCGGAGGAGCCAAGGAATCGAGTGGAAGGCCGAAGCAAAGCGACAAGTAAGTATCGAGGTAAGCTCGTGTGTGCGTAAGTGAGGTCGTGTCCTTTGTACGGAGGGCGTCCTTAGGCGACGATCAACCCAAGACTTCCTATGGAAGGTCTATGTTGAGATCGGACGGCAAGTGGCCGTCAATTCACTTGTATTTTGAGCTAAACTCCTTTTTAGTCAAAAATCGTGGTAGCCAATTCAACCGCCAGCCAACCGGCGTTCAGCGATTCAAGCCAGTTCAATCAGCTAGCGATTCAACCGACCAGTTCGACCGGTGGTCAAAAATCAGCCTCGAGGAGTCAAGCTTTATCACCATTTTTCAAGGAGTTTTGTGCCCATTTGTGATTGGTTGAAGACCCATTCATTGAGGGGCTTAAAGGCTATAAAAGGAGGGCCAAACCTAGGGTTTTTCATCAATTCAAAAGCTTCCAAGTGCTTCCGATACGCTCCGACTCTCCGACATCCCTACGACGAAGCGCTGCCGAGTCGACGACTAAAGCTTCAACCTCCAATCCTTGAAGTCGTCGGTATAATCTTTAATTTTGTATAAGTTGTCTTTATTTTCAAGCTTTAAATCATATCAAGGAGAGGGGGAGTGTCCCTCTACCTTGAATCTTTATTGAGTTTTTGTATTCGCTTAACTCCTATCTCTATCGAGAAGGAGTTCGTTTAATATTTGCCCTCCGTGCATGGTCAAGGACCATTAGGGCCTTGGAGTAGTAGCCGTAGGCTACGAACCAAGTAAAAACCCTCGTGTTTTTATTTATTTATTGCTATCTTTCCGCTGCGTTTACTCGTGCCAATTCGAACGATTACGAAAAGTTTTTTTTTAGCGCTATTCACCCCCCCCTCTAGCGCTCAAATCGATCCAACAATTTGTACTTAAAATTCCTTATGTAAATATTAAGGCTAGCACCTTTCATTAATATAGTATGAACTAGAGTTCAATTTCATGTTTGGGTTGTTAGATTCTTTCCAAGCCTAGCATGACATTGGATATGTTCAAACCATTGAGATTTGATCTTCCATTTAAATGGTTAGAACCAGAATTCAATTTCTAGTTTGGATTGTTGGACTCTCTTCAAACCTGGTTTGAAAATTGGATGTATTCGGACCATTTAAATTTGATCTTGTGATTAATGGGTCGGCCTAAACTTGAAGCATTAATTTGTTGGACTATCTCCAAGGTTAATGTGGATAGAGGTGCATTTAGGTAGGGCTGGCAATAAAATTTGAAAAGTTTGAAATCCGAACCGATTCGAACCAAACCGATCCATGAATTTTAAATTTTTTGTTATTGGTTCTGATAACCATCGGATTTATTTTAAAAATTTGATTCATATTTTTTTCGGATCATAACATTAGAAGCTATTGGTTTCGGACTAATCTGAATAATCTGATAAACAAAGGTTGTTTTTGACTTTTCACAAGCCCTAACCCATTCATATAAATGACAAGATGATGATAAACCCTAGTCATTTCACCTTCTCCTTTAATCGTGTTCTCCTCTTTAGTCTTTATTGTGCTAGGTCACCTCCTTCTCCTCTTCGTTGCATTAGGTCGCCTTTATCTTTGTTGACAAGGCCAATGAAGGGTTTATAAGAAAGGTGAAGCGATGATCAACTCTGTCTCTATCAGCGAGGACACAAATTGGATAGGTGAGAAGCCGAAGCTTCTTGCTTAGAATCGACGAAGCTTTTTACCTTTTCTTTTGTCTGGGGTTAACATTTCAATTTCTATGCAATTGTTTATTTAATGTGGTAGATTATACGATTTGGAGCAATCATTTCGCCTTCTCCTCTTCACTGCGCTAGGTTGCCTGTCTCTATCAATGAGTCCACTGATTGGAGAGGCTACTAAAAGGTTTATAGGAACGACTAAGCGATGATCATCTTTGTCTCTGCTGACAAGGATGCGATCTGGATAGGTGAGAAGCTGAAGCTTTTCTGTAGGTGAAGCGTTTTACCTTTTCTTTTGTTTGTGGTTAACTTTTTTTTTTGTCCCTCCTTTCTTTTCTTGTAATTCATTACTTCAGAGTTGAGACGGTTGATGGTGCAAAATTCAGATGAATGACAACAGTAAATTTAATTTATTGCAAAATTCAGATGACTGAGACTGGCAACGGTAAACTTAATTTGGTTAATTGAGTTTTTTAAAGTAGTCTGACAATAGGAAACCTAATTTGTTTAATTTTAATAAATTGTACAAAAGAGATCATTTATGAGTATTTTCAGTCCGAGTGATTCTGTTAATTAATTTTTTTATAATCGAAACATAATAATTAGTAAATTTTTTAAAACATATGACTTTTTTTATTGAAACAATTTGAACTTTAGTGAAACATATGACATTTATAATATTTAAAAATTTTATGTTATCATAATTTATTATTTAACTTATTTATTATTTATAATTGTAGATTCTTAAGATGGCGAAATATAATAATAAAAATAATGTGCAACCTAGAAATGAAAAGGCATGTGGTGATACCACTAGTCAACTAGCTTCGGTTCAGTCAAATTCCATTCCCATAGGTCAAGGCAAGCCGCCTCTTTACTCTAGTAAGAGAAAAAAAAGGTCAACTGTTGGGTTCATTTTGACGCATTGCCTTCAGATGATTTGAATAATGAAAGGGCTAGATGTTGATATTGTCTCTAAAAAAATTCAGCGAAAAGTGTGCAAGGGACTAGCACACTACATAATCATCTTGGAAGGTGTATGAAGGACCCTAATAAAAATATAGAAAAAAATCAACCAGGTATTCCTTTTTGTTGGGGAACATTTGATGCGCTAGAGGGGGTGAATAACAATTCGTTGATTTTGCTTCGATTCATATTGTGTGCTTGTCTACAAGATATTAATGCACAACGGAATATACAAAATAAAATACACAAGCTAAAATACACCACAAGCATAACACAAGATTTATGTAGTTCGGAACTAAGGTTCATACTCTATGGGACGAACTCTAGTGATGCACACTATCACTATCAAACTTCTCCTTCTCGGTATGATATTGGAGATGGAGAAACCTCTTACAATAGGATCTTACAACAATAAGAAACAAGAACAAGCAAATACAATAAGAAAATGGAACAAGTATCCCCTCGTCCCCTACCTAGATCTCCTTCTCTTCTGCCTCGATGCCTTTTTGCAGGGCCTTCTCCCCCTCCTCCACGATCTCCTCTGCCTCCTCCTTGATCTTCTCTATCCTCTTCCTGATTCTGAAGAGAGGAATGCCTGCTGACCTAGATGGGGAAGGGAGAGCGGTAGAGGAGAGGGCGAGGAGGAGGAGGAGGAGGAGGAGGAGGAGGAGGCACTGCCTTCTACTTCCCAGACCTTGCCGGGGCGTTGGAGAAGAGGTGGGGCCGACGACACAGCGTACGAAAATGCGTCAGATGACAGAGGTGCCATTGGAAGGAAGGGGTAGTCGAGTGCTTAGTATCCAGTTGATTGTTGAACACTAGTAGTCAACTGCTAGAGCCATAATCGAGCCTCAATTGACTCCTCGACTAGTTAACTTGTCATAACTCGAGTCAAACTAGGCTCCCAAGTGTTGTACACTTGGCCAGTCGACTGTTCCATAATCTCAGTCGACTGGTAAACATCAAATATGAGGTTTAACTCAAGTATGATCCCCTCACATTTGATCGACCACCCTTAGATTAGACCTAATCCTTCTAGCTACTTCCATCACTCTCACGCCCTTAAGGTCCCTCCGAGTCCTCAATGACTTATTCACCCTTCGTGCTAACCTTCAAGTGCTTCCATCGGCTATGTCATGCTAACCGGGTCCTTTGCTAATGTTCATTTGGACTTATGCCATCAAAACTCCATGTTTGGACTTTATGCTGCCAAAACCTCACCCTTGGACTCCTTGCTAAGGTCTGCTTGGACTTTACATCGCCAAGACTATATGCTTGGACTTATGCTGCCAACACCTCACTCTTGGACTTTCTTGCCAAGATCTATTTGGACTTACGCTACCAAGATTACATGCTTGGACTTTATGCTGCCAAAATTATATCCTTGGACTTTCCTATTGCTAAGCCTCAATGCTTGGACTTTCACTGCCAAAACTACACACTTAGACTTACGTGGCCAAGACCATTCTTGGACTTTCCAATTGTCAAGCATCCATACTTGGACTTTTCATTGCCAAGTATCCAAACTTGGACTTCCCTTGCCAAGACCCATATTGTGTTGGTGCAGGGGCACTAGATAATCGAATCTAGGTTTTGATTATGGCAAAGATCCAAAGTTAAGGTCATATTGTTATCTCACAAGCTGGATTAAGTGTGCAGGAATGCTAAGCTAAGCTAAAGATCAGCGACACTCAGAGGGAACAGTGGTGGTCGGGCGACACCGGGAGGACTTCGGAGGGAGCCGAAGAACTCAGGTGAAGACCGGAAGTGAAGCTTCAAAGGTAAAGGTTGAGGTAAGCTCGTGTGAGTGAGAGATGGTAAGGTTGTGTCCTCTGTACGGGGATGACCGTAGGCGACGATCTGACTAAGACTTCCAGTGGAAGGTCTAGGTCGAGATCAGACAGTAAGGAACCGTCATATTTATAATTTTTCGTGCTAACCTCTTACTGCAGGGAAGTGGTCAGGCTGGCAGTCGACTACTAGTCATTGGGCAGTTGACTGATGTACATCAGTCGACTGATGGAAGGCATCAGTCGACTGATGGCGACGAATCAACCTTTTACACTAGGTCAAAACGGATAATATTTGACGCGACCACTTCGCGATAAGATAAGGAACCACCTCATGATCAGTTCCAAAAGTTGAGGATTTATATCAGAACTTATTCCAATGCAAAAATCTATAAAAGGAGGGGGGGACTCCAACCCAAAGATCAATCATCTTGCTCTCAAAGTGCTTCCGCAACGCCAAAGCTCTAAATGTCGTAACGCTGATGCAACGCCAAGTTCAGAATTTCTTCATCGGTAGCAAGTATTATTTTCATTTACTGTATTCATTGTTTTAATCGTAACGAGGTGAGGTAGGCTTGTTGCCTCATCCTCGTGCTTTCGTTTTTGTGATCGTTGTCTCCTACCTCCAACGAGAAGGAGACTCTATAGTGGATTTCCCCTTCGTACGCAGTCAAGGATCGCGGGGCCTTGGATTAGCAGCCGATGGGCTGTGAACCAAGTAAAAATAAATTATGTTATTTTTTTTCCTCTGTGCTTGCTTTTATCGAACGAACGAAAGAAAGTTTTACGCTCGCTATTCACCCCCCCCCCTCTAGCGACGCTTCTCGATCCAACATATTGGACTTTCCATGTCAAGTATCTGAACTTGGACTTTTCATGCTAAGTATCCGAACTTGGACTTTCCATGCAAAGTATCCATACTTGGACTTTCCATGTCAAGTATCCAAACTTGGACTTTCGAGGTTGATTGCTTCAATAATCTCCCCCCAAATAATCTCTCTCATATGACTTTGGATATTCCAATCATCCACTAGTCACATGGTCAATATATGGTCAAACCATATTGTCAAACAATGGTCAAACCCATTGTTAACCCATTATCCAACATCAAAACCCTACTCGAGTCCCACTCAATCTGGTCAATCATGACCTGAGCTAATTGCACAAACGCTTCAGCCATTAAAATGTTCTTCTAGTAGGAAAATATAGAAATTTGATCAAACAGCTAGTAGAAGGGCACTTGCATTGATGTCATACTTGATGAATTGCCATTTAGGCATGTGGAAAAGGATGGATTTAGACAATTCATGACCACAGTACAACCTGAATTTTTAGTCCCTTATCGTAATACTTTGAGAAATGATATCCTTATCATTAATGAGGAAGAACTTAATTTATTTCTCACTAATGTCAAATTGAATTAGTCTTACCACTGATACATGGACATCGTGTCAAAACTTAAATTATGTGTTTAACTGCACACTTTATAGATGTTGATTGGAACTTGCAAAAAAAAATTTAAAACTTTTGTCCTATTTCTAGTCATTCGAGAGAGATAATCGGTAAATCTATTGAGTTATGTTTGGCAGATGGGGTATTAATAAATTTTTTTGCTTGATTGTTGATAATTCTAGCTCAAATGATCTTGGTATTCAATATTTGAAAAGTGTTTCAATCTTGGAATACACTTATTTTGAAAGGCCAATATCTTCATATGAGATGTTGTGCACATATTTTTAGCTTGATTATTAAATATGGGTTAAAAGAATTGGACGATGCAATTGTAAGAATTAGAAACATAGTTTGGTATGTAAGAGCTTCTCCCTCTTGACTTTCTAAATTTATAAAATATGTTCAAAGAGAAAAAATAGAGTCTATAAGTCTCTTATGCTTGGATGTAGAAATTGTTGGAGATCTTGCTCTAGGCTAAAGGGGGTGAATAGCATTTCTTCAACTTGTCTCTACAACTCGTTAGCGGAAGCAAATACAAATACAATAACTAAAATAAAAATTAACAAGAACAAGAGCTAACACAAATGATATAACGTGGTTTGGAGATTCACTCCTACTCCATGGCAATCCTTGAGGTAGATCAAGCCTTCACTAAATCTCTCCTTTTGATGAGCACACCAAGGTGGAGAAACCTTTTTTACAAGACAATCTCTTCTTCTTACAATGATGGTGGAAGTAAGCTTAGGAAGAAGAGATTAAAGACTTAGGAGAAGGCTTGGAGAGCTTAGGATGAAGAATTTCGTGTGTTAGCACTAGCCTCTCTAAGCCTCCAAAGGCCTCCTTAAATAGATTTTCAAGCATTTGCCCATTTCTACCCGTTGAGCACTTTGCCAGTCAACTGCTGCATACCAGCAGTCGACTGGTGCTATTGTTAACCAAATTCAATAACTTCTAACTCACTTTGATCGTAATCGTCACCACTCAATGGACACCTGATCAGCCGACTACCTGAGCCATCAGTCGATTGCCATAAGCCGACAATCGACTCAAAAATATTCTGTGCTCTTGTCCACTGAAATCAGTCGACTGCTCAATGCTAACAGTCAACTGTCAATGGCCAGTCGACTGGTCCAAACTGCCAGTCGAATGTTGCAACATTGTTCTGTTGCCAAGTACCACAGTCGAATGAGCACTTCAGTAACTCAACTGCCCAAGGCCAATCTACTGCCATGTCATGGTAGTCGATTAGCCAAGCACCGAGTCTGAGTGTCGAGTCACTGCTCGGACTTCCCGAGTGTCGAGCACCCGAGACCAGTCGATTAGTTAAAGAGCCAGTCAACTGTTAAATAATCTATTCGATTGTTTTTACCTCACCAGTCGACTGATTTAAACATCAGTCAATTGGTACACTTCAAGTATGACTATTTAATATTTGAAACTAAATCCTAAGCCTAGACTAAACCTTCAAGCTCTTCTATCATCCTCACGCCTTCAAAATCCCTTTGAGTCCACGGTTCCTTCATCCTTGTGCTTGTCTTCAAAAGCTTCCTTCGGCTTTGTCATGCTTTAGGGTCTTCCTTATTGGGGACCATTGGATGCGCTAGGGGGAGGGGGGGTGGTTAATAACATTCTTTGATTTCACTTTGACTCGGTTCGTGCTTGTTTGTCTACAATCGTTAATGCGTAGCAGAATAAACAAAAATAAATTCAAACGAAAACAACACAAGCACAACACAATATTTTACATGGTTCGAAACCTATGGTTCCTACTCCATAGCGGCGCTCTAGTGATCTATACTCACTAAAATCTCTCCTACTTGGTATGACACCGGAGGTGGAGAAACCTTGTCCAATATTAAGCTTACAACAAGCTACAAACAATCAAATACAAGATTATGAATGAAATACAAAACAAAGAGCTAAAAATACTTTATAAGAAGTGAGCTTTATTTGCTTGATGATTTGGTTGCTTTGGATGCCTTTAAAGACATAAAATGCAGTAGCATTTTGCCTTAAAATCACCCCAAATACCACTGTGGAAGAAGCTCCTATTGTTCTCCATTTAAGGCTCCACTAGGGCTAGATTTCCACCTAGCAGTCGACTTTCCTTACCCAGTAGTCGACTACCCATAGTACTGTTATCTCACAACGGACTAATCCACGTCAGATTCGGCCTGACCAGTCGATTATTCATACCTAGCAGTTGACTACCTAGCTATCAGTCGACTATTAGAAGTCAGCAGTCGATTACGAACCCTTCTGTACCCTGACCACTGAAACCAGTCGACTGTCCAAACCTAGTAGTCGACTGCCAGTGGTCAGTCAACTACTAAACCCTAGTAGTCGACTGCCAGAGCCACAAGTCGCAGTCGAGTCTCAGTCGACTATATGACCAATTGATTGGGTCATAACCCTAGTCAACTATCCGAGTCAACTAGGTCTCCTGAGTGTCGTGTACTCGACTAGTCGACTGGTTCAAAGCTTCAGTCGACTGTTAAACCTCAAACATGAGGTTTAACTCAAGTATGATCCACTCATACTTGATATTCACCCTTAGCCTAGACCTAAGCATTCAAGCCACCTTCATCAGCCTCACGCCCTCAGGGTTCATCTGAGTCCTCCAAGACTCGTTCTCCCTTTGCGCTAGCCTTCAGGGGCTTCCATCAATTATGTCATGCCATCGGATCTACTTTTGCCAAGAGGTTGTCGTGCCTCTGGGACTTCTCTATTGTCAAGCCTTAATGCTTGGACTTTCACCGCCAAGACTATATACTTGGACTTACATGACCAAGACTATGCCCTTAGACTTTTCCTTTGCCAAATATCCATATTTAGACTTTCGCCGCCAAGACTACATACTTGGACTTACACGACCAAGACTACACCCTTTAGACTTTTTCTTTTGGCAGATATTCATATTTGGACTTTTCCTTGCCAAGATTCTACCCTTGGACTTTTCCTTACTGAGTATCCATACTTGGACTTCTCTATTGCCAATACTTCAATCTTGGACTTCTACTAGAGTCTCACTCCCTTTGACCTGAGGCTGATTGCTCCAACAATCTCCTCATAACAATCTCTCCCATATGACCTTGAATATTCCAATCATCCACTAGTCATATGGTCAACATATGATCAAACCATATTGATAAACACATTGACAATCACATTGTCAAATCCATTGTCAAACATCAAAATACTATTCAAGTCCCACTCGATTCTGGTCAATCGTGATCTAGGTCGATTGGGCGAACATTCCTTTATCAAGGTTCACTTGGACTTATGGCGCCAAGACTACACACTTGGACTTATGTCGCCAAGACTACACACTTAGACTTATGCCGTCAAGTTCACATCCTTGGACTTTCTTTGCTAAGATTCACTTGGACTTATGCCGCCAAGACTACACACTTGGACTTATGCCGCCAAGTCCACATCCTTGGACTTTCTTTGCTAATATTCACTTGGACTTACGCTGCCAAGACTACATATTTAGACTTACGTCGCCAAGTCCTCATCTTTAGACTTTTTTTGCCAAGTCTTCACTCTTGAACTTTTCTTGTCAAGTCTTCACTCTTGGACTTTCTTTATACCTGATACTTAACATCCATGTTAGATCACAAACATTGTGTAACTTAAACTTGATAATCAAAACATCAAAAGTAAATAATACTTGAGACATTCTTGCACCAACAATTTCCCTCTTTTTGATGTTTGACAATCATTTAAGTTAGGTCTTTAAATATGTTATAATATCAAAGCATATATGTAACCACGCTATGTCTATTTCAATTATCATGAATTCTAACTTAAATTCTTCCCCTCTCCCCTTTTGACATACATCAAAAAGAGATAGAAGAATTTCCAACATATTCAATAAACAAATCATGTATGGATAAGATGTTATGTTTTGAATTAAGGAATAAAATACACTTGATGCTCCCCCTTAATCCAAGACATATTAGCATGATAAACTAATCAAATTTGAGAAAAACCTTTATCATGGATGGGCAAAGCATTGAGACATGAGTGAAATCAATATATAATTTTGCACCAACAATAAAACATGTGCACTTAGATCTTGGATTTAGATATATTTCATAGTTAAAGCTCCCATTTAACTATTGCATCAATTAGTCCTACTATCTCTTTTTTCTTTAAACAATTATCATTTTAAATGGTCCTCTAATTATATCATAGGGTTAGGACATTCTGGGATTGGTGTTAGACGGTCAAATCTAGTTTAGGTCCCAAAAAATAGGATTAACAATCGACTCAAGAGATCATTAGTCGATTGGTACTAGATCAATCGATAGGTATATGTAACAGTCGATTATTATTCTTTGAAAATTACAATTTGAGTTTTCAATCGAAAATTTAAAATGCATAAATAAAACTAAGAGTATCAACGATTCATAAAGTTTTTTAAATATATACATTATATGTATTTTTGTAAAAATAAATAGGAAGGGACATGCATTGCGGTAGCTAACAAGGTGCAAAGTGAAAATTTCCGCCAATTTCACCGTTTGGTCGTATTATTAATATACATTATGTTAACGGAGTAAAACGCAAAGATCGCTTTGGCCCCACCCCGGAATCAGCATCAAATGGTGACATGAGAGAGAACAAGAGAAGAGGATAAGGGTTTTTGCGTGGAATCTGAAGCGAAGGGCTTCAACGATCGATTGCCGGCGACGAGCGTGCGGTGGTTGGTGGTTCTGAGGGCGTAAACTAGATGCTACTTTGCCGATCCGTACTGGTTGGGTCGTCCTCTTCCTCGCCGCCTCCATGGGGTACGTCTTAAGTTTGTGGGGTACAACTCCCATTGCCCAGGACTTTTTCCTTCTTTTTTCCTTTCAGTTAGATGCTTTTTCTCGCGAGGTCTGATGGGGCGGAGTAAGCACGAGGTTGATTGTTTCCTTAAATAAGCGGGAGTTGATACACGCAGCCATTGATTTGTTGGTCTTTGTCTTTCACTTTGTATATTCATCCGCAAGAATCCTTTTTTGTGAGAGGATCACTATCACAGGAATGCTTCTCAGGGGAAAAAAATATTAACTTCCTGATGATGATTTGAGCAGCTTCTAAATTGAGCGTGAATGCTTTAGATTGTAATACCGATGCTAAGCAAAGTGGCTAGAAAATTCAACGATTTTAGAAAAGGGAAAGTGAATCTTGCTTAGGATCGAGTATATAGATTAAGAAATCAAAGTTGATGAGTTTGTACTTCAATTCTTGTGTTGAAAATTTAAAAAAGACTCATGATGTACTAATTATTCTTTGTTTTTGATTCTTATTTTGGGTTGCGATCAAATTTGAAGAATTAGCCATATGTATATATAGAAGTAAGCTGGCATTATATTGGTGGGACTTAGAAGCTTGATCATTATTTGAAAAATAAGAAGTCAAAAAAGGGGAAAGTAGAACTATAATTCCATACAATTTCACATTCTGAATTACATCTTCGATTCTACTCTATTCCACTTGTCTAACTATGAAATAACTATACCATCCTAACCATTTTTTTTCTCATTTTATCATTTACTAATCTAATCCTCTTTTTTCAAGTATTTAGTATTTTTATTAATCTTTTCTAGTAACTTTGGAGCTTCATCTTAACATTTTCATCTCTATTTCAATTGGCATTTTTGCATGTTGTTGCCTAACTATTAGTAGTTTTATAATATTTTCCTTTAGCTGAATTGGAACACAACTAAATAAGACTCCAAAGGCTTCTCTCCTTCTCAACCACCCCCTATCTAAAACTCTTAGTTGCAGGAAAATATATCTATCTACCTTGATTATTTTCTTACTTAAGGAAACTCTATTTCTTTCTTCAGAGCAGTTTCTTTTCCCGTCCCCTCGCCCTAGCATAGTGCTTCACTTCTAGTTCTTCGGATGACAACAGTATATGATACTAAAATTAGTCCATGTGGGACTATTACTATAGCAATAACTTTAACACACTTGTAAGAAGTTTCATTAGACCTCACATGGCTGTTGTTATCATATTTGGTTTAGTCATGTGTATGGTCTAATGCAATACCTGTTGATACTAGATTTAGTCCATATGGGACCATCACTCTAGCAATGACTTTAACCCAGTGTAAGAAGCTGTATCATTGTATGTGGGCCATGGAGGTTCTCAGTCACTTAGCTAATAGCAGTCATGATTCTGGCAGCAATTCATTACCCTGCAAATACAATTATCGGTGTATTTGATTCACAGGAATAACTATTATGTATCCTATGGATTCCCATGGAATAAGTATTTCTATCTTTGGTTGTAAATATTCACTCAAAATATCAATTGTAATGGAATTGTGATTCAATATTAATAAAAAAAAATAGTTATTCCTTGTTCTATTTCAGGAGTTGCTACTCATCTATTCTATTTCTCCAAAGAAAACATATTCTTACTATTTTTAATTGTCCAAAATAATTTATAATGAATGACCAAAGTGAACACCTACCAAACAGGCTGAACAAGCTACATGGGCTATAGAGTTGATCATCCTTGCTGGGCCAATTGGGTCACTAGCATGGTAGGTCAGGCTCTAGTTGAGCCATTATCCTTGGTTGAGTTAGATGGGTCGGTTTGCCCAGTAGGTCAGTCAGCTTTGTCACACTGGATGAGTCTGTCAGACCTAGTGGACATGATCGGGTTGAATGGACTCGGGTTGAATGGACAGAATCGACAAATAATTTAAACAATATTTATCATTGTGAAAATATTTCTTGTCTATCTTTATAAAATTTCCACAAACCAAACATAAAAAAATGTTATTTCAATATTGTTCTGTTCCATGAACTGAACTAAGAAATATTTGTTCCTCCCTATCCTTTGTCTATCCCATTCTCTAAGAAAACCTATTCCATTCCTTGCCTTCTTTATTCTGTAAACCAAATGCACCATCAGAGTTTTGAAGGTAGATTCTGGTCAGGAAAATGTATTCGAATCTCTGTGGAAGTAATCATATTATTTGATGCTGCTCTAATTCCTAATGTGAGGTTTGCTTTATTATTAGTATTGTTATTGTTACTGTTTTCTGATTTCTTCATAATGGAGCTTGTATATTTTATAAACTTATTCTAGTATATGATACTTCCAACAAGTTATATCTGTTTTGTTGCAGTGCAGAGGTTGCCTTGAATGTTGTACCAAGCCGCCTCCAACTATTACTGTTGATGAGCCTTCTAGGGGTTTGAAAATCCAAGGCCAAACAATGAAGAAATCTACTGCAACTGAGGAATGTTTGAGTACAAGCGCACATGATATGGGCAACAGTAGAGTTCAATCACAAAGGAGCATGTCTTCAATTAGTACCTTGGCACCAGCCTCCCTTGATCACCATGAAATGGGAAGCACAAGCAATGCTCTGGAATTTGTAAATCATGGTTTGTGAAAAAAAACTCATCTAACAATTCTTTATTTCTTGGGAAAAGTAGCAATTGTTGATGGTTTATCCTTTCAATTATCTACAACTAAGACTACATAATGGAAGCTCTTCAAAGGAAAGTCTAAAACTGTCTGATTAGTTAAAGTGCTGTCTTTCACTCATATACTACTAGACAATGGCATTACTATGACTATTAAGATACATTAGCCTTTAAGATATCTATAACTGTAGATCTTACACCGAAAGCCCGAAAATGGAAGTAGATAATGGTTTCTTTAATGTCAGAGTTTCACTTGAATGTTGTTGATACATTCATTACGCTGCATTAAACACTATGAACATCACGCAGGTCTTGTTCTATGGAATCAAACAAGACAACAATGGATTGGAGACAAAAGGCCCATTGTCCAACCTTGGCGTGTTCGAGAATCTAGGTTAAGGTATATCCTTGACTAAATTCCTTCCACACAGTGTAAGGATGCCGTGTAAAAATGCATGTACAAAGCAGTCCAATAATTGAAGAGACAGAAAATTTCTATTCTTGTGTCATCAAAGTTTACGAATCCATGAGCCTCTATCTATTCCGACATTATGCCATGTGGAGTGACTCTGTTTGGCAGATCTCCCAATCTTAATGGATATGTCTATTTTTCATAACAGTATGTATAAGATCAGCTTATAATCTATATCCCAATGAATTTCAAGCATGAAATGTGAAAAAATTTGGCATATCGTATCTTTAACACACATTGGAATTGACATAAAACTGACTTTTGTCAATGCAGATGGAATGCTACATATGATAATTTGCTTGTGAGCAACAAGCCATTTCCACGGCCTGTTCCTCTATCGGTAAAAGCTAGATCTGTAGCATAATAAATAGCCTGCATGGTGAAATTAGTTCCAGTGTTAGATTTTTTTCAAACTCTTTCTTTTGATGACAGGAAATGATACATTTTCTCGCAGACGTGTGGGAGCAGGAGGGTTTGTATGACTAATAAACCAATACAAGGTTTGCTCTTAAACCTATGCAAAATGTGATGGTTGACTATTGTTGATCTGATCTTATCAGTGTAAAAGTCATTACCCAGAGAACAAGAGTGTTCGTCATCAGAAATCTTAATAGTGACGTTATGAGGTCAGATGTTTACGAGTATTGCTCAGTTGATTAGTTAGAAGTGTGGTTGCTGATGGTACATTCTCTCTCTGTCATTAATATAATTGTATGTAGGTAAAACTCAAACCTTAGCGGTCAAATATGGGTTCGTAAATAAATTCATAATGTTCGAAGCTCATTTGATTAAATTTCTTGCATTATATTAATGAATCGAAAGGCAAATTCGGATCATGCCGTTAGAGTGCTTTGAAGGGTAAAAGAGCCTTTATCTACATTGACATGATGAAAAAGTGAGTAGGGAATTTTCAGTCGAGTCAGTTTGTCCTTCGCCAAAGGAATTAGCATCTGCTCAAAAGATCATGGCTTCATTGTCGCCTCCCTTTTTGTGGGAACGACACAATTTTGTCGTCTAACCTGACCACAATTATATAGTAATAAAAAGGTACAACTTAAATACTGGTTAAACGAGCCTGATTTATTTAACTTATTTATCAAATTGAAAATATATCCTAGTTTAGTTACATGATTATTATAATAATCATAATTTTAGTAGTGAAATTCATATTAAATAGAATTAATAGATTAAGATCTAACAGCCAAAAAATGATTAAGATCTAAAGACTAAAATTGATCTAAAAATTAGAAAAACATTTTTTTTATCTTGACTGCAAACGAGAGGGTATTCTAATATGATATTATACACTCTGAAATAGATGATAATTCTAAGCTTATATTTGGCACACTGGCAAAAAAAAAAAAACAAAAAGCTTTTGCTAACAAAATAAAACCCGAATATCAGAAGCCCAAGAATTAAGATTTTTAAATTTCTATCAATGGAAAATCCCAAAGAAAGATCTAGTGTAAGTGATGATACCATGTATTATAAGAGACTTTACTACTCAAATCTGCAACTACCAAATCACATGGCAATACTGTACCATTGCATCAAAATTCTTCTGTGTCAAAAAAAAAAAAACTGATTTATTCGATCTGTGCCTAAGTCAATTGGCACGTCTGATCCGATTACAACCGCATTGGATGAACCAAGGTTCAATTTTTCTGATCAGCGGTCGTATTCTTATTACTAGATATGTGGTTCAAAGAACAATAATCTTGGGACAAAGTCAGTAGTAATTATCAAAAAAAACGAAACAGTGAAATCAACCGAAGATTCAAAAACTCAATTCCAATGGCGTTGCAAAATTTAAAGCCAATTTGTAGATTTTCGATCCGATTGAAACTAGGAATGAAAATTTAGTTTAACACCCTAGCCAAGTTTTGCAAAGAAGCCAGAATCTCATATTGCACAATTAGACTAACCAATGAACCAAATCGGTGTCTATGACAAGACCATTGCAAAACAAAAGGATCATTCAGCAATACGACTGCTCACACAAAGCTCTAGCAACAAAATCAAAAGACTAAGAAATTAATGGGACAATCTAATCTTGCTCATGGAACATTAGTTGGGGTATCAACATTTATTTTTTTCATGCTCTTTCTCAATCAATGTTGTAGTGACGAACACAAGTCTAGTATCCACTTATTCGCTTTTTTGGTAATTAAGATGGCTGATTGACTCAACGAGTGGAGATGCTGCTGTAAATGTGAAAGGTCAAGAATTTAAGTCAAAACAGCTTCATGTCTAATTATACAATTGTTGATGTTAAACAAGTTCTGAAATGCTCCTTCGACCATGATCTCTAAGAAAGATGTACTTGCACTGCAATGTAACAAGATACCAATAATAAGCAGCAATTACTAAAAAAAATATAATAATGTGATACACATATCAGCTTAAATAACAAGATTGATGGAAAAGGTAAAAAAATGGATAAGACATAATTGATGTGGAAGTTTTTTTTTTTTTTAAATTCTAACATTATAGGACCTTTAACATAGTTTCTTAGCTGGTACCTCAAATCGAAGAATAAGAATCATTATAGCATTATCTAACAAATGGGATATTCATCAAAAAAACTTCAATTCTTGAGAATACTTTCCAATATCTTTAAGACAACATCATATTTATCAGCAAAGAAATCAATGGTCAACAGATCACACTGCAATACGATGAACATTATCGACCACCAGTTTCAATTTTCAAGTTGCTTGGAAAAATTTTGATGTTGAACAAATCAAGATGCCAGGAAATTGAAAGGAACAAATAATGGAATGGCTGAATACTTGGTTCTCATCAACAACACCCTAAATGCAGAACAATTATGCTGGAGCTACTTGAAGAATTAAAGTTATAGCAGTTTGGATAATAATTAAAGGTCACAATTAGCAAATGATACCGACAAGAACGAATTCACTGAAAGCTAGGGTTCTCAAGACTGTATTTCTTCATATCTCAAGCAGCTGAAAGCATGGAGTAGTTCATGAGATAAGTAAACCCATTTGAAATCTTGACCCACAACTCTCTCCCTTGCTTTAGTGGCCTAGTGCATTAAAACCATACATGGCAATGGATTCGTTTTGTTGCTATTATTTTTTGTTCTTTGCTTTTCGACTGTAGCACATAACTTTTGGCAACAGAAAATTCATTTCTAGCTGCAAAATGCTTCTAGTAATTATAGTGGCATTAATGCCTTGGAATGAGCTAGATAAGTTGTTATACATGCACGTTTGGTCCTTTGATTTTGTTACGGAAGGAAATTATCAGGTTAAAACCATGGATTAACTAGGATGGATTGGTGATCTGTCTGTGGAGATTATTCTTATTGGCTGTGTGTGTGTGTGGGTGTGTGTGAGAGAGAGAGAGAGAGAGAGAGAGAGAGAGAGAGAGATGTTTATGCATATGCAGAGCATCACTGCATCACATGTTACATATCCGATATGCTGGAATTATAGAGTTGAATTAGATACGCTACCAAGTCGAAGATTATGCAAGCTGCATGATGCATACTGGCTATATGTTCTTTTAATCTTCAATTGGCTCACATCTAGAACAAGCCAGATTAACGTCTAGCAAAATCAACTAAAATGGCACCATCAAGGACTCAATCACAAGATTTTAAAACCTTACTTCAAACAGCCCATTGAGCTGTCACCATATGACAATTAACTGCCCTACTAGCTGGGGAAGATTATTTCTCATACTCTTATGCGGACTTTTTATGGTTCTGTGCACAAATGTCTAGTCAGGACAAACAATGTTGTTTACTTCTATTATATTTCATAAGGTTAAGAGTTTTGGGATAAAGAACTTCATAGGCAACAAGAAAAAGCATGTGGCATGCAGGCATTTATTCTTATAATAAGAAAAGAATATTATAAGAATGCTAATGGAACAAGGAGAGAATCAAAGGCAGTCAAATCATGCAGTGGAATTGCAAACCCCTTCTGGTCATGCATCAATGCCTCACTGTAGGTTCAAGCTCCATAAGAGTGAATGACAAATTATGCCTACTACATATAAACTACAATGCTACTTGCATCTCTCTATGCCAGCAATTGTTCCAAGGCCTCGTGATGGGTAGCATTTACTTATCACTTGTTCCTAACTATTTTTGCAAAATTTTCTTTTTCATATGAGAAACTTTGCATGGAATGAACTTGCATGAGATCCACTATATGTGGCCATCTTCAATATCCTGGACCAAGCAATCTGTGCAGCCAAATATACAATACATGCGGCATGAAAATGCAAAAATGGGGGAAATAGGTATTGGATTCGTGCTAATTAGTATCCTATTTATTTAGTACTTCCAATCAGATTAAAATGAGTAAAAGGATAGCAACAATTACCGTGTTCTTCAGAAACCTTCTCGGATTTATGCACAATTAGTTTCAGATTTATTTAGTACCTCCAAGAAGATTGAAACAAGCAAAGCAGCAATTAGCATCTTTCTTCCCACAAAGACTACTCTCGAATTACTAAAACAGTTAATTTTCTCCTCAGCACAAACATTACAAACTATTTCCTCTTAAATCCAATCCTAAACACATTTCTTATAGCTAATTTACAAAATTTAAGTTATTATGTTGCTAAAAGCCAAATCAGAACCAAGATTAAAAAATCAATTAAAAAATAACACTTGGATAAGTAACATGTCACAAGGAGGATAGCAATCAGTTGTGTCCAAGATAAAGCAGCGTACAAAGAACTGTACCTGACTCATGGGCCTATAAAGCTTGGGCCATGCTTACAAAATCCAAATATCATTGGAAAAGGAGCAGACCTCAGGTAATCTTTTCTTCATGTGTAGAAAAATACAATTATACAACGGAAACAATCAATGCACCTACTCTAACTGTAATCTTCTCTTTGTTATCATAATGCTTATAGTCAGCCATATGTCAATTATGGTGGATATGGAGAAAAATCTGAATACCTCCTTAATCAAGGGAAAGAGACTTTTTCATTGATTCGTAAACTAGATAAGTAATACTAGCAGATGGCACTACTTTGAGCAGGTTCGGGAATAGCCCCTTGTAGAACCCTGACAATCCTTCATTCCTAAAGGTTTTCCGGAACACATCCGACATCCCACTATAAGGAGTAGAGGAGTTGGTGTGCTGTGCCTGCATTCTGAAAATAAAATCAAGGAGTCAGCTGTAGAAGACAATATCAAAAAAGGAGTCTAATGCATGAAGCTCCCACAAGTGTAAGGCCCCGGAGAAGGGTCAGATTACATTGGATTTATTGTACGCAGTCTTATCTTGCATTGCAAGAGATTGTTTCTGCGATTACAACACCAAAATGTTGAAAATACAATCTAAAGCAATTTAATAATTAACTACCTTGTTCTAATAACCTGCAAAGGGTAAACACATGTTGCTCCTAGAGCACCAGAGATAGTCCCACAACCCAGTTGCACAAGAGGACCCGGTTCTACATGTTAGTTGAGACTATCAAGTCAGACTACATACAAAATCAATAGTAAAACAACATGAAAATGTGAAAATTTTAAAACTTACCAGTATTGTTGAGAATATATGTTCTAGACATATCCTTTAGGGTCTCATATGCAGTAAGATCTATGCCTGCATAAGGAATAATTCCGAGAAGGGATGGTACAACCCCTCTATAGAAAGCTCGAGGTCCTTCATGAACCCAAATGTCTTTTGTCAAAGTAACTAGACTAGGAACTCTACCACTTTCACATGCATAAGTCTGTAGCCGAGTTTTCACAAGATCCAGAGGATAGATAGCAGTTTGTGCCACTGCACCTGCTAAACCACCAGCAATCAAACGGCCAGAAGCACCAATATCACTCTTATCAGTGCCTTTGGCTTTAACTATATAGTCTTTCAGCAATTCAAATGCGAAAAATCTTATTGCACTCTCAGGTGCAACCTTCATCACATTTAAACCATTACCTCTAAAAAACCCCAAGAAACCACCCTCTTTCCATATCTTCTTTGTTGCTGGCAGAATCTGTGCTTGAGTTGTCTGTACTTGCAAAATCACTTTAAGCCTGTCAAGAGGAGCAGTTGCAGTCCGAGAAGATGCTCCAGCTACCCCACCTGCAATGAGGTATTTGGCTGCATTTGAATGTTTACTTATCCCTTCTGGGATAACAGCCTGCTCACCAATATCAACGTGACAAACTTTTTCCCAGTACTGATAGATGTTCTCCATAGTTATTTCATGAGGGCAAAGTAGAAGAAAATCTCTCCATTCCTCAAAAGTTATAATCCCATTGTTATCCTTATCCACATGATCCACAAAACTAGCAAGTTCTTCATCATCAATTTCAATTCCTGCAAGACAGACACTAGCAGTTCTTATGATAAAAGCTTTAGCAGAAGAAGATGGTGAAAATATTAGTGAAAATGTTAAGCAAACTATAAGGCCCCTTTGGAAACATGCTTTGAGATCCTATAGGCTGACATTCAACTGCTAAAAGATGCAGATCTTCTATAACTCACTTGTAATCACAATAATCCTGACCAAATGATGAACCCGAAGCTAGCCCTTCAGGGTTTTTTGCAAAGTTTTCGAACACCTGGTAGTTATGAATATGTCTAATGGCAGTAATTCAAAGTTTAGACATGAAGTGGAGACAATGCAGTTGTTAATTCGGCCAATAAACAGAGAAGTTCATGTGTGTTTCTAACAAACAAAGAATATTTGGTACATAAACTTTCCATATAAAGCTGGATCTTCTACATATTTTTACTAGACAACTAAACTTGCAGTCTTGTTAACTAGACAATTTTTTTATATTTGACCAACTCTTGGAAGGTAATAAACTTTATGAAAACATCTCTTCCACCAATGAATAAATTTCTTTAAGTCTTTCCTCATTAGTTGCAGAAATTTTGGCATGAAGAGAAACATCCTACAATTTAGAAGATTATAGTCAATTCGAATATAGAAACTTGAACACAACCATAACAACAGATATTTCACCAGAAAAGCTTTAGAAGATGCTCATCAAAGCATCAGGGGGATTTTACATCTAAGAGCTATTAAGGAAGATGGTGATAACCAAAGCTAAGATCCTGGATACAAATATATATTTTGCAGAGAGGTAAGTTGTTCTTGCATCTTTTAGCAGTGCAGCATGACATGCATGGCTCTTATCATGAAAGGTCTTTTTTTTAAAATAAAAGAAAATCCCTGTAAAACTGTTCAATAGTTTCTAAAGTGAAATTGTCGGACAGCATATATTAAATAATGAAAACGATGACAAAAAATGGAAGGAATTGAAGTGTCCTTGCCTCTTTGAAATTTGATACCTAAAATAATTATACAAAATGCACCTAGGGTATCAAGGAAAATGATCGT
Organism: Wurfbainia villosa; assembly: GCA_025175895.1. Lineage (NCBI taxonomy): Eukaryota > Viridiplantae > Streptophyta > Magnoliopsida > Zingiberales > Zingiberaceae > Wurfbainia > Wurfbainia villosa. The sequence continues at coordinate 53,065,499 of CM046004.1, forward strand.
CGAACATAATTATAAAACTATATGATAATTATCACATTCAGGATCCTAGTACCCACTGTCTTCCATAGATGTTAGGGATGAAGTTAACATACTTCCGGAAAATTATTGGACCAATATTTTGTTAATGGCTCCTATCTACAACGTTATTTTGTTACTTGAGATGTAGATGACAGTGTTCCATATTGAATGGATTTTACCTGCCTTGACGAGTGCATCCCAGAGTTCCTCGGGCAAGATGCAGCCGTTGTGCTCGACATCGATGGCCTGGAAGATGCGGTAGAGCTCGAGCTCCTTGTCGTCCATGTACCTGCGGAACTCCTGGTACTCCACGCGCCCATCGCGATCGGAGTCGCAAACCTTTAGGAGATCCCTGGCGTACTTATACTCGGCGGGGATGTTGAGGGCGGACAGACCAGCCTCGATCTGGCCGTAATCGAGGTAGCCAAGCCCAGCCTTGTCAAAGAAACCGAAGAGACTCCGGATCCGGTTCTCCCGCTCCTCCTTGGTCTCGCGCATCGCGAGCAGGACGTGGTCCATGGACACTGGCCCAGGCTTCTTCACCGGGTTGCAACCGCCAGGATTCCTCTTCTGCTGCTTCTGGTCGGCCTTCCTCGTCGGCGGTTCCATCTTGGCGGGGAGGTCGATCCGCTGCTCCACTGCCTTGACCGCGCCGGACATCTTCTGCCGCGGCGATGCCTCACAGTACCGATCAACAGGGGAGAAATTGCATCCTCTAATTCAATAAAATTCGATCAAACCACAAATTGCAATTCCACGTCCCAACCGGAGGAGGACGAAGAATGCCAATAAATCGAAGGCAGAAGGGGATGGCTTCGTTACGAGATGCCTCTCTCTCTCTCTCTGCCACTCTACAAATTACTGCTGCTATTTATATTTATTATATGTATAATAGTATCAATTTTCCAAATTTTAGTTTTTAATTGAAATTTCATCCTATATATTAAATATAATGAATGTCTAATTTCACTCGAAATTGATTTTTTCGCAAATTTTATTTGGTCAATAATTAAATTTGACTAATTCATTCCATATATTCTTTATAAATCGAACTCTAAACATTTTAAGAAAGATTAGTTTGTCTATATAGATGCATGTTTTACTTCTTTTTTTCCAATCCTAATTACGAGGTGATGATAGAATTTTAAAATTGAAAATTTGATGAATAATTGTCAATTGGATAGGTCAAACCGAAGTAATGACATCATTATCAAAGACAATCAATTAGCAACTTCTTGTTAATTTCTTCGGTTGGATTGAATTCTTTTAAAATTATTTCCTAAATTTTAAGCATGAAGAGATTTATTGGATTGGTTCCAACGCAATGTGAGTGCATGCTTCCTACAAAAAAACAAACAAACAAACAAAGCCAGGTATTGTGCTGGCGAATGTTCCAATCGCATTCCTTTATTTCCCCATTCAATTATTAATAATTACATCTCCACCAAGAATGGCCAACTTATAACTTGCTTAGACCGGTAGGGATGCATCGAGTCCAGTTGTTTTGAAACCCGATTTAGGGCCTGGACCGGCAAAGGAAGGAGCTTTTACAAATTTATGAAACCTTGTGGAGTTATGTAAAGAGTCGAGTCGAGTATATTTATGGAACGGAACACAAGTAAAAAATAATTATTTTTCGAGAATATAATCGACGAGTAATAAAATAAAACCTTGATTCATAACTAAAATAGAATGCGATTGTATAAATGCCTAAGAAGAATTCATGTGAATGTGAATATTTGGCTATTTTTGTTGTCTTTTAATTAACAAGAGGTCAAAGTCAGGTGTGGAGAGATCAACAAGTGGCATGCTTTATGGGACTGTGGAATGATGCGGTCTTTATTTTTATTAATTTGCCACGATCTGATCTTGCACCCATCGGTTGTTTCTAGGTAGGTTTAGCGAATCGATTCAAATTCGTTAAATTTAAAATCGAAATTGATTCAAATGAACTGATTTTGAAATTGAATCGGAACCAGAATCATTCCGATTCTAATTCGGAATCGTTTCGGAGCCGGTTCGAAACTGTTTCGGAATCGATTCGGAATCGTTTCTGATTTTGATGTGGATCTGGTTCCGATTGTCAATTTAAAGATGGAAATTCTTATCATGCTAATATATCTACAAGATTATTTTGTAATAGAAAAAAAAAATAGGATCATCAACGCATTAGATGAATTTGGAAGCTCAAATTCGAGAGAGGTGATTCGAAACTATTTCGGAATCGATCTGGAACCGTTTCAGAACTGATTCGGAACCGGTTCGGATCGAATTAGTTCCAAAGTTAAAACTTTAGAATCGGAATTAGTTCGAAATCGATTTTGAATCGGTTCGGACCAATTCTAATATTGACGGATTCGAAATCGATTAGAATCGAACTAGAATCAAAATCGAAGAACCGATCAACATATCTAATTGTTTCCATTGATGGAGTCCAAATCTGCCTTTAAATTTATTTTAATAAATTATATATTATTATAAAAAATATATAACAAAAAAATCATTACATTATATTATTCAACTAAATTATATCTTACGAAATTTTGAAATATAAAATTCATTTATAATAAAATTTACATTTATATCCTTAATTAAATCTCATTAAATATAAAAAGTGTCAAATAATCAACAAAAAAGTCACTCTTCATTTTAATATACGTAAACTTTTGATCGTCTACTCTTAATTAATTACAAATACAATTCCATAAGTATAAAAATCTCTAAATTATGCATCACATCAAATTTATAATATACCAATTCATATTACAAAGCAACCATGACTTGATCTATGAAATCTTTAGGATAAAATTTAATTGTAAACTTACAAATATCATCACTATTAATTGAATTAAATGAATTTTTAAGATGAAAGAGGCTCTATTGATAACTTATTGAACTGAGTATTTAACTCCATTAAGATGAAATTTGTTGCTACATTAAAAATATTAAATTGATAATAATGTCGAACTGTAGTTGTGGGATAATGCCCATGTAAGGACATGCAAGTGAGATTATGGGATGATGGTTAACCCCATTATCCCATGTCCATGACCATATCTTCCTCACTCTTCTCTTTATTTATATACTTCTTGTGAAAAAGTAATTTTGGTTGTCTTCTTATTGATGATGAGTTGAAGTTTACTACTTGTGAGGTGTGGCAAGCGAGCAGTGCATAGGAGGTGAAGAGACTTTTTGTGCGTGGTGCTGTGAGTTCTTTTTGAAGGAGAGTTTTTCTTGTACAAAGGTTATGCGTAAAGGTACGACTTACAAAAACATATAACTCTTAGATAACTCTCATCCTTATTGAGCAGAACAAGGAACAATCGTCGTCACCGAGCTTAGGGTTACGACGTTGTGAAACTATGATGGAAGTTTGAGTTAACCCTCATGTTTTCCATCCTGATTGTGAGTGTTCCGAGAGATCCAAAATTTGCAGAAATTTCAAAGCAATTTCAGTTATTTAGCATCTACTTATTTGAGGGATACTTTATGATTCCACAAATTTTCTATTTTTCATAAGTTATTCTTACATTGGTATCAGAGCCAGGTTGAACGCGAGATCGATCAACAAATTCTTGAGTAAAAACTCAAGAAAGGGTTTTTGATTGCGAAACACAGTTCTCATCAAAGAGGATGATCAGTGTTCCGTATCGTGTGTAGGAGAAACAATGGTGAAGCACTGTTGGTGCTCGGGCACAGTAGGATGCACAGTGAGGAAACCTGGCGTTCGAGTGGAGAAACAGTGTGTGCACTGTTAGTGCTTGGGATCATGTTCGGTGCTCGGCTACATGAGCATTGCTCGATCGTGCACGCGGTACTGATTGCATGCGAGGTGCTCGGCCGCATGAGTAGTACAAGGCTGCATGCGAGATGCTTGGTTGAACGGGAGGTTCTCGGTCGTGGCGCGGTGCTAGAGCATAAGCACAGTGCTCGGCCTCACGCAAGGTGCTTGGTCATGTGTGTGGTGCTCGGTCGCGTGCATAGTGCTCGACTAGAATGCACAGTGCTCGGGCACACGTATTGGTGCTCGATAAAATCGTAATTCTCAGGCAGCGTCGCGTTTCTCACTCGGACACACATAGAGGTGCTCGGAAAAGTCGCGATTTTCAGTGGGCCTTGCTCTACAAGTGCTCGAATGTGGTCGGCGAGTACTTGGCAGTGCTTAAAGAAGTTGGCAAAATGGTTGACAACACTCATGAGAGCTCGACACAAGCAAGGTCCTAGGTGCTCGAGGTCGTTGAGGATCTCAAGAGCTTGACACGAGTAGAGGTATTCAAGTTGCAGTGAGTTGCTCAACACACAGAGGTGCTCTGGCAAGTGTACAAAACCAAGTTAGTGTTAGTATGAGCCCTTAGTGCCAATTATGAGATGATTGGTGAGCGAGACTTTTGTATTATATTCTTGCATTAATAAAGGCAAAGATTGATTATTATATTTCTTTATACGTGTGCCAGCTAAATAAATATAATAATGCCCATGAATAGTAGGTTGTTATCTACAGTATATTAATTGGTAGAATTGATTATGAGAAGCTGTAGAGAATACTATTCTTAAATATTCCTAGTCGAGTATTGTATTAATAGATAAGGGCTATATTGATACATTGAGACTAGCATGTAGGTCAATGGATGACTTGATCTCACAAGTCATGGATATATGATATCACATTGATACATGGGTATATATATTGGAGACTATATATACTGAATTGACCCACCATGAGAATGTATCATGGATCGTTATATGAGTGTCATATACTTTCTCATGTGACTATTGATATGAATAGTCCTTAGACCTAAAGTTACTACGGTTCCCTACATAAGGAGTTATGTACTTTGATATCGTCTAACGTCACACCGTAATTGGGTGACTATAACGGCGATCACTGAGTATGTAACGAATTGTGCGGAGGGATGTGAGTGATGTAGATGAGATCTATCCCTCCCATATGACGGAAGTGATATCTTTGGCCTCTTGATAGAGTAGGACCACGAAATGCATGACCATGCTCAAATGAGTCAATATGAGATGTTGAGCTCATTTGTTTGAGTGAGTCTACTTGGGGATCAAGAAACATAAAGATTGATAAGAGGGTGATACGGTCTATGCCTCATTGATCGATCTGAGATATCAAGGATAGAAGGACACTATCATATGATAATAGTCACGGAAGAGGTTGTCGGATCTCGACATTCTCATCACTTGGGTAGCAATGATGTATTGCTAGATGCCGCTTATTGCTTATGTATCTAAAATGGTTTTGGATACATTGCCAACGTTATGAGAGCCTATAGGGTCACACACAAAGAACATATTATTTTGGAGAGGAAATCATTTTGGTTTGACTAAAATGAATTATTAGTTAATTGGATTAACTAGAATGAGTAAGACTCATTACTTGGCTAAATTTGAGTTGGACTCAAATTGGTTTATGTTGAGTTAGACTCAAGTCAAACCAAGAGAAGAAGGCTAAAATGAATAATACACGAATTAATAATATAATACACGAATTAATAAATGGGGTTTTAAAACTCATTAATGTGCATTTAATGAGCATTAATTGACTTCCTTTCTTTTACCATGGAGAATAAGGAAGTGCATTTAATGTCTCATTAAGGTGTATTATGGTTGCTTCTTTTTCTTCAACGTGGACAATGAAAAATAGAATCTGATTTTATTTTTTTCGTTGACAACACAAGAGGGCCAAGTACCGAGTGGAAAAGTGAGACCTTGGAGTGGTTGCTAGCACAACCGAAAGGGCTTACCTCTTCTCTCCAAGATCGTGTGTGTGTGCACTGTAGAGGCGTGGACATTCTGACCACGCTGAGATCCGCAAGTGTTGCCGACTGGAATTCGAAGGGCACGCTTCAAAGGTAATCTCGATTCCTATAGGATAGAATCGATAATTGAAACGAGTATATTTTTTTTTTGCTTGGATCTCTGGAGGGATCCTAAGTTTTCCGCTGTGAATTTTGTTTATCGCTCGGGATCCCTACAGTGGTATCAGAGCCACTTGTTAAAAAAAATGTACACGTTTTTTTTAGATGTTTTATGTGATATAAACATGAGATTAGTTTTATTATGTTTTTTTTTGCCGACTCGGTATATGTCCGAGTTGATTTAGCCAAGCAGATAGTCGAGTAATCAAGTCGGATGGTGCCAACTCGGTATATGTCTGAGTTGATTTAGCCAAGCAGATAGTCTGCCGAGTGGGCTGAATCAAGTCGGATGGTGCCAACTCGGTCTATGCCCGAGTTGATTTAGCCAAGCAGATAGTCTGCCGAGTGGGCTGAATCAAGTCGGATGGTGCCGACTCGGTCTATGTCCGAGTTGATTTAGCCAAGCAGATAGTCTGCCGAGTGGGTTGAATCAAGTCGGATGGTGCCGACTCCGCCTGTGTCTGAGTTGATTCATGGCGATGGTCTACCAAGTGGGTTTCAAGTCTGGACGGACGGCCGAACAACACACCTGGCCATCTGGAGGTCTCGGGTTCATAGAGATGGACAAAATGGGCAGCGACTCATAAGATCGAACACACCTGTCGAGCGGGACCGCCGTGGTGTTGCGGCTAATCGACATAGCGGCTTAAAAATTGCACATAATAAAACTGATAAATAAAATAATTTATTAAATCATTGTGAATGATTTGTATATGGTGCATGGTTATGGCCTAGGACCCAATATGATTGTGGTTATGTGTTGTAATTCATAATACGACCTGCGTGCCGTCATATGTATGTGGGTGTTGTATTTTTTTTTTTACACGGCCTACGTGTCGTGCCTTCACTTCTATTTTCTAGTTGTAAAATAGATTTAGACTCGAATGTAACTCGAGTATTCTCATTTTGTAATGTACAAAATAAATAAGGAATGAAAGTCCATTGAAGGTGGAGATACCATGTTACAAGGACGATGCTGACAACACATGTTGACCAAAGAAAGCGCTTGGAGAAGATGCTATCCCTAGGGTAACCAATCGATTTTCTCATTGGCTTGAGAAATCGTAGAATAAGGGCCATAACCATGTCACGTTTATCGTATATGTGATATATTTTGTGTGTATGTGATGCATGCTAGATAATCTGTTATCTTAAAATTAAGTCAAATGAATATGCCTACCAAAGTTTGATACTCATAAACTACCTCGATCATTTGTGTTGGGTTTGCCAAAGCAAAGCAGCGCATTTTATCTTGGTAGAGTGCGAGAGGACAATTGTGATGTCCCACTATCAAACTTTGGATGAGACTTCACTAAGTGTCTCAATTAGATTGAGAAATACTTAGAGGCATTTCCTAATAGTTAGGAGACACGGATAAGAGAACATTTATACTAAGTCTTGGGCGATTAGCCAAAGCTAACTCAAGATGATGTATAATGTGAATCTTGATCCTTTATTCCAAGAGTTGCATACGATGCAATTGGTAAAATGTTACCTACCTAGTGATACTAAATCTTGGGCGATTAGCCAAAGCTAACTCAAGGTGAGGTATGATGTGGATCTTGTCCCACATGAACTTGAAGCTCAATAGAACTGGTATGACTAGCTCCTATTGAAGCTAAGGGAATCAGTGGGAGTCTCATTTAATTAAAGGCCTAATTAAATGATTTCAGATATAATACTCATTTCTGCATATCATTTCTGTTGTAGATTACTATGTCTTCAAATACGTCAAATACCCTCTCTCTGCGATCGGTCCTTGAGAAGGACAAGCTCAATGGAGCAAACTTCATTGACTGGTTCAGAAATTTGAGAATAGTTCTCAAACAGGAGCGGAAACTCTATGTCCTAGAGCAACCCATTTCTGAACCACCCGCCAATAATGCTACTCGTGCAGATAAGGATGCATACAAGAAGCATCAAGATGATGCATTAGATGCATCATGCCTTATGCTTGCAACCATGAACTCCGAGCTTCAGAAGCAACATGAGAACATGGATGCCTTCGATATGGTTGCATACTTGAAGCAATTATATCAAGGGCAGGCGAGGCACGAGAGATCTGAGGTATCTAAGGCATTATTTTCATGTAAAATGAAGAAGGAACACCCGTAGGAACTCATGTACTCAAGATGATTGGGTATGTTGAGAACCTTGAAAGATTGGGGTTTCCTTTAGGCCAAGAGTTGGCCACTGACCTTATTCTATATTCGCTGCCTAGAGGCTTTAGTCAATTTGTCATGAATTATTACATGAGCGAAATTGACAAACTATTGCCTGAGCTCTTAAGCATGTTAAGAACTGCTGAGAGCAATCTTAAGAAGATGCAACCTGGTACTAATGATGTACTTATGGTTAAAAAGGGCAAGGGTAAGAAAAAGTCTAAAGGCAAGGGTAAGACCCAGAATAAAGATAAGGACAAAGCATTAAAGCCTAAAGGTGGGGTGGCCAAAGAAGGGACTTGCTTCCACTGCAAGGAAGCTGGACATTGGAAGAGGAACTGCAAAAAGTACCTCGAGAAAGTTTAGAAGAAGAAAGGAAGTGAGACTTCCACTTCAGGTATACATGTTATAGAAGTCAATCTATCTATTTCTTCCTCATGGGTATTGGATACCGGTTGTGCTTCTCACATTTGTACCAATGTGCAGGGCTTGAGAAGAAGTAGATCTTTGACAAAAGGAGAAGTGGACCTACGTGTTGGCAATGGCGCAAGAGTTGCTACTATAGCTGTAGGAACATATTCCTTATCATTACCCAGTAGTTTAATTCTAGAACTTGAAGAGTGTTATTTTGTACCTGCAATAACTAAGAACATTATGTCTATATCTTGTTTGGACAAGAAAGGTTTTTCATTTATAATTAAGGACAAGTGTTGTTCTATATATTTAAATGAAATGTTCTATTGCAGTGCACACTTGATGAATGGACTCTATGTTCTAGACCTTGAAAACCCAGTCTATAACATAAATACCAAATGATTCAAATCTAATCATTTGAATCAAACATATCTTTGGCATTATCACTTGGGTCACATAAATGAGAGTCGCATAGCCTAGCTCCATAAGGATGGATTACTGGACTCATTTGATTTTGAATCATATGAGGTATGTGAATCTTGTCTTTTAGGCAAGATGACCAAGACTCCATTTAGTGGACAAGGCGAACGAGCGACAGATTTGTTAGGTCTCATACATAGTGATGTATGCGGTCCTTTCAAAGTCGCAGCCAGAGGAGGTTATCAGTACTTCATCACATTTACTGATGATTTCAGTAGATATAGATATGTGTATCTTATGAGACACAAATCAGAATCCTTTGAAAAGTTCAAAGAATTCAAGAATGAAGTACATAACCAACTTGGTAAGAGTATTAAGATGCTTCGATCAGATCGAGGTGGAGAATACCTAAGCCAAGAGTTTAGTGACTATCTAGTTGAGTGTGGGATAAGATCTCAACTCACTCCACCTGGAACACCACAGTTGAATGGTGTATCTGAGAGGAGAAATCATACTCTATTAGATATGGTACGATCAATGATAAGTCATACAGAACTTCCTCCTTCCTTCTGGGGATATGCTCTAGAGACCGCCGCTTTCACACTTAACCGTGTTCCTTCTAAGGCAGTCGAAAAGACACCATATGAGATATGGACTGGGAAGAGTCCCAAGATGTCTTTTATGAAGATTTGGGGTTGTGAGGCTACGTGACGACGTCCAAGTATCGGATAAATGGGCCCCAAATCGGATAGATGCTATTTAGTTTGGATATCCCAAGGAAACTAAGGGATATTACTTTTACAACCCCACACAAGGCAAAGTGTTTGTTGCCAGAAATGGTGTTTTTCTAGAAAGGGAATTTATTTCTAGAAAAATAAGTGGGAGTAAAATTGATCTTGAAGAAGTTCAAGATACATAAAATAGCACTGATACCTTAATGGAACAAGAAGAGTCATCACAAGGAGTTGTGATACAACATTCGAGTAGACCAAGCTCCAGTCCGATAGGATACGTCATCAACCTGAGAGATATTCTTTTCTCTTGGATGATAACGATGGTATCATGCTTGATGAGCCGACATCCTATCAGGAAGCTGTAATGAGCCCAGATTCTGAGAAATGGCTCGAGGCCATGAGATCCGAAATAGAATCCATGTACACTAACCAAGTTTGGACTTTGGTTGATCCACCTGAAGGGGTCAAACCCATTGGGTGTAAGTGGGTCTTTAGGAGAAAGATTGACATGGAAGGTAATGTGCATACCTATAAAGGGCGATTGGTAGCAAAAGGATTCAAGCAGATTCATGGTATTGACTATGATGAAACCTTTTCTCGATTCGATGATGCTCAAATCCATTCGGATCATGCTTGCTATTGCGGCTTACTATGACTATGAGATCCGGCGGATGGATGTCAAAAACAACATTTCTTAGGAAATCTACTCGAGGATGTGTATATGACACAACTGAGGGTTTTGTCGATCCAAAGGATCTTTGGAAAGGTTTGTAAGTTGCATAGGTCCATTTATAGTTTAAAGCAAGCTTCAGAAATTTGGAATCTTCGTTTCCATAATGCGATCAAAACGTTTGGTTTCATTAAGAATGAAGATGAACCTTGTGTCTACAAGAAGGTTAGTGGGAGCTCAATTGTTTTCCTCATATTGTATGTAGATGACATACTGCTCATTGGAAATGATATCCCTATGCTGCAGTCTGTGAAGACTTGGCTTGGGAATTATTTTTCAATGAAAGACTTAGGTGAAGCAGCCTATATTCTAGGCATCAAGATCTATAGAGATAGATCTAAGAGATTGCTTGGCTTGAGTCAGAGTACATATGTGGACAAGGTGCTTAAGCGTTTTGCCATGCAGAATTCCAAGAAGGGATTTTTGCCAATGTCACATGGTATGAGTCTTTCGAAGACTCAATCTCCCTCTTCTAAGGAGGAGAGAGATCGCATGGATCAGATCCCTTATGCATCAGCTATAGGATCTATCATGTACGCCATGATTTGTACTCGCCCCGATGTCTCGTATGCTTTAAGCATGACGAGCAGGTATCAGTCAGATCCCGGTGAATGTCACTGGACAGCTGTCAAGAATATTCTTAAGTACTTGCGAAGGACAAAAGAATATTGTTCTGATGATGCGAGCTTCAGTGAAGGATGACTCCAGATCGAAGTCAGGGTATATATTTTCCTTGAATGGTGGCACTGTGAGCTGGAAGAGTTCGAAGCAGGACACAGTTGCAGATTCTACAACAGAAGCCGAGTATATTGCTGCGTCTTCTGCAGCAAAGGAGGTTGTTTGGATCCGAAAGTTCATCACTGAACTTGAGGTGGTTCCTAGCATAGCAGACCCAATAGACCTCTATTGTGACAACAATGGGGCTATTGCTCAGGCTAAGGAACCTCGCTCTCATCAGAGGACCAAACACATACTGCGGCGGTATCACCTCATTCGAGAGATCATCAATAGAGGAGATGTTTAGATATGCAGAGTAGACACTGATGCTAACATTGCGGATCCCTTGACCAAGGCTTTGGCACAGAGGAAGCATGATGGTCATACTAGGTCACTGGGTCTTAGAGATTACAGTGATTGACACTAGTGCTAGTGGGAGATTGTTAGTATGAGCCCTTAGTGCCAATTATGAGATGATTGGTGAGGGAGACTTTTGTATTATATTCTTGCATTAATAAAGGCAAAGATTGATTAATATATTTCTTTATGTGTGTGCCAGCTAAATAAATATAATAATGCCCATGAATAGTAGGTTGTTATCTACAGTATATCAATTGGTAGAATTGATTATGAGAAGCTATAGAGAACACTATTCTTAAATATTCCTAGTCGAGTATTGTATTAATAGACAAGGGCTATATTGATACATTGAGACTAGCATGTAGGTCAATGGATGACTTGATCTCACAAGTCATGGATATATGATATCACATTGATACATTGGTATATATATTGGAGACTATATATACTGAATTGACTCACCATGAGAAAGTATCATGGATCGTTATATGAGTGTCATATACTTTCTCATGTGACTATTGGTATGAATAGTCCTTAGACCTGAAGTCACTACGGTTCCCTACATAAGGAGTTATGTACTTTGGTATCGTCTAACGTCACACCGTAATTGGGTGACTATAACGGCGATCACTGAGTATGTAATGAATTATGCGGAGGGATGTGAGTGATGTAGATGGGATCTATCCCTCCCATATGACGGGAGTGATATCTTTGGCCTCTTGATAGAGTAGGACCACGAAATGCATGACCATGCTCAAATGAGTCAATATGAGATATTGAGCTCATTTGTTTGAGTGAGTCTACTTGGGGATCAAGAAACATAAAGATTGATAAGAGGGTGACACGGTCTATGCCTCATTGATCGATCTGAGATATCAAGGATAGAAGGACACTGTCATATGATAATAGTCATGGAAGAGGTTGTCGAATCTCGACATTCTCATCACTTGGGTAGCAATGATATATTGCTAGATGCTGCTCATTGCTTATGTATCTAAAATGGTTTTGGATACATTGCCAACATTATGAGAGCCTATAGGGTCACACACAAAGAACATATTATTTTGGAGAGGAAATCATTTTGGTTTGACTAAAATGAATTATTAGTTAATTGGATTAACTAGAATGAGTAAGACTCATTACTTGGCTAAATTTGAGTTGGACTCAAATTGGTTTATGTTGAGTTAGACTCAAGTCAAACCAAGAGAAGAAGGCTAAAATGAATAATACATGAATTAATAATATAATACACGAATTAATAATATAATACACGAATTAATAAATGGGGTTTTAAATGGGATTTAAAACTCATTAATGTGCATTTAATGAGCATTAATTGACTTCCTTTCTTTTACCATGGAGAATAAGGAAGTGCATTTAATGTCTCATTAAGGTGTATTATGGTTGCTTCTTCTTCTTCAACGTGGACAATGAAAAATAGAATCTGATTTTATTTTTTTTCGTTGACAACACAAGAGGGCCAAGTACCGAGTGGAAAAGTGAGACCTTGGAGTGGTTGCTAGCACAACCGAAAGGGCTTACCTCTTCTCTCCAAGATCATGTGTGTGTGCACCGTAGAGGCGTGGACATTCTGACCACGCTGAGATCCGCAAGTGTTGCTGACTGGAATTCGAAGGGCACACTTCGAAGGTAATCTCGATTCCTATAGGATAGAATCGATAATTGAAACGAGTATATATTTTTTTTGCTTGGATCTCTGGAGGGATCATAAGTTTTCTGCTGCGAATTTTGTTTATCGCTCAGGATCCCTACAGTTTGATTTTGAGATTATTCAAAATCTGATATGAAGGTCGAGAAGGATTTTCAGAATTGACTCGACCTAAGTGTGTGGGGCCTTTTTGTGCGCTAGGAGGGGTGAATAGCAATTTCACCCTTCGATGTTCGTTCGATTGTGTTTGTCTATAAAATTCATTGTGCATAGTGAAAATAATAAATCATAAATCAAAAGTAAAGACAAACACTCACAACACCATTGTTTAAAGTGGTTCGGAGATAAAACTCCTACTTCACGACGATCCTTAAGGCATATCACTCATCTTCAATGGTTCCACTAACCTCCTCCTTTAAGTAAGCACTAAGATGGAGTAAACCTCTTTACAACCTGAGCTTTACAATAAAATACAATAAGTATACATTGTAATAAGCAAATACAAGTAAAGAAACATTTTACACAACAAATCTTTGCTTGAGAACTCTTTGGTTGCTTTTAAAGGCTTTTAAAGACCTAGAATGCAACAACAATTCCTCTCCAGAAGCTCCCAATAATAGCTGTTAGGAATCCTCCCTGAAGTCTCCTTTTATAACTCTGCATGGGCTATTTTTTTGCCTCCCAGTCGACTAGACTTACTCACCAGTCGATTGATCGCAATGTCATTATCTCACAATGGCTTAATCCATGTCAAATTAAGTCGAACAGTAGATTGCCCTTACCCGATGATCATGCTGAGCCATCACCGATGACCAAGGTCATCAATCTCAAAAATCTTCGCCTTGTCCACTTAAAGCCGCATCGCTCAACCATAGTAGTTGATCGCTAACCTAGCGATCGTATCGGATATACAATGAACAGTCGAGCCTCAGTCGACTACTCGACCAGTTGACTGGTTGAGAAGTCGACTGAGGCTCAAAGAAATGATGGAAAATCAAAACTTTGGCACCTTGAGGCAGAAAATCAAGTTTTAAGGTCAAAGCTTGATAGGTTGGAAAAAGACCCTCAAAAGAATGAAAAATATGTTAAAAGGGTCTAGTGTGCTAAATTTGGGCATTAGAAGGCAAGAATCATCTAAGGACAAGAAAGAATTAGGGTTACAAGCTTGAGTCCAAGGTATATAAGCCTACCTAGCATAGTGTTCCATATAGTTATGAAATCAATCCTAGGTATAAGAGAGTCAAGGGCACAAGGGAGGCCATCCCTAGAGTTGACCATGATAGGACTCAAGTGACTAAGGCTTCGAAGAAGTCTAGGAAGGTCACTAAAAAGGTTACAAGGGAAGATATTCCTAGGATTAACCTTAATGAGACCAAAATGACCAAGACTTCCAAACCTAGGAGGGTCATTGGAAGGTACTGAGAGAGATTATCCCTAGTGAGTACCTAGTAAAATCAAGGAGATCAAATAGATTTTGAATTTCTAAGAGCGTGATCCCTTCATGCTAGATGAGTTTAGAGTGTGTCAACGTTAAATGAATGGGTAGTTAACAAAACCATGGTAGAGTTGACACTTTAGGACAATTTTCAGGTAATATGATACCTTGGAATGAATTTAGAAATAGATCCTAAAAGATTTTAGGATGTGTCAATGGATTTCATAGAAGATGAAAAATTGATTATAATTGGCACAAGTAGGTTTAGAGTCAAAAGTGTGTCATTTTGGGTTTTGGTACACTTGGGAGATTGAGTCATTACGGTTAATTGAATATAATTCTATAAAATGCCAATTTGATTTAAGACTTAAGTATTATATACCTTTGTATTTTATATATTTGTCATATGTCATGTTATGACATCATATTTCATATTATTATCTAAAATGTCATGATAGTACTTAAGTTTTTATTATTATACTATGATATCATGCATCATTGGTAATACCTTAAATTATGCAAATTATTTATGTCATGATCATAATTCATGCATTAAGGTTAATCAAATTGAAATTAAGGACAAGTGACATTATTTGATGTCTTTGATAAAGGAATCAAATGGATATGCCTAGATATAATGCATGAACCCTTAGATTTAGAGAAGAACAAATCGACATCTCACAAAACCCATAGGATGACATGTGTGTGTATTGATATACCTTAGACACATGTGAGATACTAAGAAATTGAGTTAAATTCAATGTGCTTATATGGTACATCAAAATGAACTCAAACTCTTTCAATCATATGTACAAATCATTGGGAAAGCTAGTGTACAAGTCATGTATACTTATCTCATAAACTATGATTGAAAATAGGATTTTGAAAACCATTTTAAAATCATTTTGGAAAATCTTGGTGAAGTCTATCTTTTGATAGTAATCACCATTCATAAGATTGATACAAAGTTAGGTAAAATATTGAAGGTTTCAATACTTTTGAACTTTATATCATTCTTTAAAATTAATGGATATTTTAATATAAAACTATTTTTCACCCATTATATTTAGCATAAGTAATATGTATATACAATTTCATGATTTTTCGAGACCTACGGAATTACTTATGCATTTTTAAAATGCGTCTGAACAGTTTGATTTTTAGAAATCACTCCAATCGACTACCTCATGGAGCAGTCGACTGGCGATAGTAACAGTCGACTGGTTGCTGACACAGTCGATTGTTGATGCTGATTTTGACTGAATAAGAGTTGTTTAGCTATTTATCAGCACCCACTAAGTGCCCTAACTATTCCTAACCCTATGATATGCTTAGAGAAGTATTGGAAGGGTGAAATATTCATTGAAAATGAATTGGAGAGTTGATTAGAGTGAAGATCAAATTTTAAGGGGGTTAAAGTTCAAGTTTGAACTTTTATTCTTTTTTTTGATGGTTTAGATTTCCTATAGGCTTAGGAACTCTTAAAGGACATTGTTGGTGCAATGGTAAAGGGGGAGTTTGTCCTTCAAGGGATGATGGATGCTAAAAGGGGGAGAATGAAGAATTGTCTATCATTTATGTTGGGAGATTGTTGGATCGGCTAGAAGGGGAGTTGAATAGCCTTGATTGTTGTTCGATGGAATTTGTTCGCGCTTGTCTCTACAATACTAGTTAATACAGCGGAATATAGAAAAACAAATATAGAGACAAATACAAACACGAATGGACAACGATATAACGTGGTTCGGAACCTTAGGGTTCCTACTCTACGGGGCGAGCTCAACGAGCTCTAGTGATGCACAAACCACTACTAAAACTCCTTCTCGACAACACATCGGAGGTGGAGAAACCTCGTGCAAGTAATTACAAACATAATACAAAAAGTACAAGCAAATACAATGACAATAATGAAATACGTAAAGAAAACTTTACAATAAATGCTTTAAACTCTTGCTTGTTGCTTGGTTTGGTTTGCTCTTGAAGGTCTAGAATGTAGCAACAATTCCCCTTCAAAATCTCCCCAAAACTTGCTGTAATCCTCCAACTCGAGCTTCTTTTATAACCTGCATCGAGCTGATTTTTCACCTAGTAGTCAACAGCCATAAGACCCCAGTTGACTGCCCCTGTAGCCGTTGTCTTACAACGGCTTAATCCACGTTGGCATCCCAGCCAATGGATACACTAGCAGTCGACTACCAACCTCGTAGCCGACTGGTCAGTCGGTTACCGAGAGTTCTGTGCTCGCGACCAAGACCATCAGTTGACTACCTTCCATGGTAGTCGACTGTCCAAAGTTGACAGTCGACTACCAAGGCTACACAACCATAGTAGATCGCTAATCGACTCACAGCAGTTCGACTGGTAAGAATACCAGTCGACTGATATACTTCATCCATGAGGTTTAACCCAATAGATCATCCTTAGCTTAGACATAAGCCTTCTAGCCACCTCCATCAGCCTCACGCCTCTCAAATCCCTCCAAGTCCTCCATGACTTATTCATCCATACGCTAGCCTCCAGGTGCTTCCCTCAGCTATTGTCATGCTACCCGGGTCTACACTGCCAAGGCTACACACTTGGACTTTCCATGCCAACTCCATGTTGGACTTTCCCAATGCCAACTTCATGTTGGACTTTCCATGCCAAGGCTACACACTTGGACTTCTCATGCCAACTCCATGTTGGACTTTCTATTTGCCAAGCCCCATTCTTGGACTTTCACCGCCAAGGCTACACACTTGAACTTACATGGCCAAGGCTACACACTTGGACCTCCCAATGACAATTACATTTTCATACATTTTATCAAATATCAAAATACTATTCGAGTCAAACTCGAGTCGATTGTATCAACAATCTCTCCCTTTTTGATGTTTGACAAAAACAATAAAAACCTTTGAGTTAGGCCACCTAACTCAAATCTCCCAATTATACCAAATTGGTATATCCTACCAATTATCCCAAATTGGTCTCACAATATTCTCCTCCTTTTTGACATATATCAAAAAGGCTCTTCCCAAGGGTGTCAATGTCTCATATCCCAATGAGATCTTACAATCTCTCCCTTGGTCCAAACATATCTAGGATGCATTCACTTTTCCTAGTGATAAGTCCCATATCACTAAATGAGAAGCAATCCTCATTCTCCCCCTGATGAGGAAACACACATCCATCATTCCATGATGGATAACCTCTCCCTAAAGGCTTGCTCCCCCTTGACTATTGCACCAACAATGTCTTTGGAGAGTCTCTAAGCCAATAGGAACACTAAACCATCGAAATTAAGGAAAAGATTCAACATTGAACTTTTACCTCCCTTAAAATTCGATATACACCCTAAACAACTCTTCTAATCCATATCCAATGGATTTTCACCCTTCTAATGATTTCCAAAACATATTCTAGGGTTAGGAGTAGTTAGGGAACCTAGAAATAGCTGAACATGGGCTAAACATACTTTGTTTACTCGAAATCAACACTTGGCAGTCAATTCTGTCAGCTACTAGTCGACTGCCCTTAAGGCCAGTCGACTGCCATCCATAGTAATCGACTGATTTTTGCACTGTGCAGAAATCAGAAATCAGAAACGAAGTTTAAAAATACATAAGTAATTATACATAAATTGAAAAATTATGAAAATTCATATGTATAATACTTAAGTCAATCATTATGGGTGAAAAATATTTAGAAAATAAAATACCCATAAAATATTGAGATTGATACAAAGTTCAAAACAATTGAAAATTTTTAATGTTTGACCCTATTTTGTATCATCTCCTTCAATGGTGATTGCTATTAAAAGAAAGACTTCACCAAGGGTTTTCAAAATATTTTTGAAATGATTTTAAAACCTTAATTCATTTGCCTAACATCTCACTTGTATCTAAGGTGTATAAAAATACATACAATTCAAGTGTTCTTATGAGATATAGATTTTGGTTATTTAGGGTTTCATGCATTTTCTAGGCAACTTTATTTGATTCCTTTATACATGGGACTTCAAATCATGCTATTGTCCTTAACTCAATTTTATTTAATGCATGAATGATGATTATGGTATAAATGATAAAATAAATAAGACTTGTACCAATAATTATGATGTCATGACATATAACATAAACCTAAGCACAACATGACATTAAAAGATAAACCTAAGATATTATGACATTTTATATGATGAAACTAAACAAGATGTCATGACATGGTAATTGACAATCAAATAATGGAAAATAAAGAGTAAGGCATAAGAATACCTAAATTTTAATATTAGTTTCCTTTTGCCTAAATTTTAGTATTAGTTTCCATTTGTTAGGATTAAATTCATTTTTTCCATATTACCATTTTTCTCCCAATGTGCCAAAAATCCAAAATGGCAAACCATTACCTCTAAGACCTAATTGTGTCAATTTGATCAATTTTTCAAACTTCTCAAAGTATATTGGCACATCCTAAAATGTACTAAAGTGTCAACTATACCATGGTTAGGTTAACTACCCATTCACTTAGGGTTGACACACCCTAACCCATTTAGTGTGATGAAATCACGCTCCTAGGAACTCAATATCTATTGGAGCTCCTCGAGTTTACAAGGTATTCACTAGGGATAACTTCCCTAGATACCCTCCTAATGACCCTCCTAGGCTTAGAAGCCTTGTTCATTGTGGTCTTGTCAAGGTTAATAAACCTTAGGGATTGCCTCCCTAGTAACCTTTTTAGTGGTCTTCCTTGGTTTTATAGTGTTGGGATGTATACTGAAAAGTCTATCTTTTGTATGAACATCTTTATTTTGAAATAAGAATCACATGATCATTGTTTGCATATCTATGGTTATGCATATTGTCTAATACATTACATTGTAGATAACATGGTGTGTGATGTCATACAGGAGATCATGTTATCGGCTCCTCGTAAAGTATAAGTAAAGGCTCACAACCGAGATGACTTTGGACAAACCATTGGTATGGTTGTAGTGTGATTTGGTATTGATTTGTCTTGACCATAGAATCACACTAGTACACTTTGTGTGTATTGAGCAGGACTGACTTAGAGGTGATTCGATTTATTGCTGACTACATAATCGAATTGGACCTTAGATATTATATTGTACATGCTCTTAATCCCGATATAATAACTGGCACATATACTTTAGTGGATTGATCCATCATTAATGGATCGGACTTTATGTGGGCTTGATCCATTGGGTGGCCAAGATCCAACTCCTCCTCATGGTCCCTATTGTAGCCTATTAAAACCTCATGAAGCCTAGATCCAATGGTTGAAAACAAAACTCTAGATCCAATGGTAGAGATTAAATCTCTAGATTCGACGGTTGAGATTAAATCTCTAGATCCGACGGTTGAGATTAAATCCCTAGAACCAATGGTGGAGATTAAAGGAGGCTTAGGCCTAACTCTATATAAGGGTGCTTAAGGGTGGATGGTAAAGAATATAGAAGAAGGATTAGGGTTAAGGGGCGGCAAGCTTGGGCGATTAGGTTTTGGGGTGTAGGCGGCCACAAATAAGGAAAGGTTTTCCTTTTTCTTTTCTTCTTGTTGTTGGCCGGCGCCCAAACTAGCTTTTCCCCTCCTTTGCCGGTGTCCAAACCCCTTCATCCTCTTCTCCTTGGCCGGTGGAAACATAGCTTAAGGTCTTCCCTTGGAGCTTTTGGCTGGCATCCATCTTTCTCATCCCTTTTCCTTGTTGGCCAGTGGCAAGTATCTAGGTTGGTGCTTGTTGGTTGGCTAAAGGAAGGAGAAGGGTCTTGTTTCTATACTTCCTCTTATTCGGAGCGAGCAAGGAAGGAAGATTGGTAATCTAGGATCTATGAC
The DNA here is from genome assembly GCA_025175895.1 of Wurfbainia villosa. NCBI lineage: Eukaryota > Viridiplantae > Streptophyta > Magnoliopsida > Zingiberales > Zingiberaceae > Wurfbainia > Wurfbainia villosa. The sequence goes on from CM046004.1 coordinate 53,085,925, forward strand.
TTTTGGTAGATCGTCTCCCACACGACGTCAAAAAGGAGGAAGGACATACAATAGAAGATCGAGAGGTATATCGATTGTCTATTTTCTTTTGTAACATGTCTATAATTGTTTTTCAATTATATATGCATGTAGTATTCTATTTTTATGGCTAAAATAACTTGGACCCCGAATATAAACACAAAAGCCAACGATCCGTACATCGTCTATTCTGCGGCTAATCATAGAATAGAGGTTGGTTGCTTGAACAACAAGTTTGTTCAAGTGACTACTCTAATTGAATAGCACGACGATGAAATGGTTGCTTGGGTGATCCCTTTTGTCTAGGATTAAATTTTTTTTATCCGGGGACATCGATGGGATTGCCACGAACAAGCGACCGAGTTGAAGTGGGAAGCAAAGTTTCCTACCATCAAGTGGTATCAGAGCCACGGTTTTCGATTTTGTGTGTTTAGGATTCGATTACTTTTATGCAATTTTCATATTTTATATGTGTCGGATAATAGTAGGATATGCGTAGGTTAACTCTATGGTTGCAGGCATAGGATCCAACTATTATGGCCATATGTGTGTATGTGATTGTATGTGTGTAATTGTATATTTTGTTGAATCCTCGAGGTTGACGAGGCTAGTATTTAATTTTTGTAATTAGATACAACATTGTTTAGCCACTCCTTTTATTTTAGTTTACTTTCGATCTAGACTTCATGTACACTCCCTCGTGGAGTATAGGATCGATGAATGTAAATTAAAATAGTTTTTCTCGGCTCGGATCTCCGGATGGCTTGTACATGGCGTAGGGAGGAGCGGACGAGATGGCGATACGACGGGAGACATATTGAAGACAAAAGCCATAATAGTTGGATAATATTTATTTTTCATGTTTATTTCTTATTGTTTGATATGCATGTCGTAGGCTAGAAAATTCCTCAATTTTAAATTACTAAGTGGGAGAGGGATATTTTTTATAAATTCCCACGACCTCCATTACGATTTGACATGTGATGCAAACAAACTTGCGCGTTGGCTCTGAGTGCCTTCCTCCCCATCGGATGAGTTTGTTTGCGGATCACAAGGTCGAATATGGTTATAGGAAATTATTAAGGAGTGTGTGTACTTCCCCATCTGAAGTCACATAACCCGAGATAATTACCTTGGTACCGAGTAATGGTGAACACTTAGATACAAATATAAGTATCCTCCCCATCGGAGTCACTGCTTTTATTTGTAGGGCCAAAGAGGAACCAACTATTAATTTTACTTGTAAAAAAGTTAGGTTGACAAGATAGTAAAATTAATGGGTAAAACCTCCTCTTACAAATGTGGAATTCGTATACGTCCACACTATCGTGGCATACGATATTCTCGGTGTTTTGAGGTGTTGGTTGATTTTAAAATTTTATTGTTTGAGGAATCAATAATTTTTTGAAATCTAATATTTTGATCTATGTGATTCTTAGGTTTTCTTTCAAAATGACTTTCAACCCGCTTGCTGTGATACTGAAAGAAAATAAACTTACTGGCCCCAACTATGTTGATTGGAAGAGGAATCTTGATATTGTCTTGACTGCTGAGGAATACAAATATGTACTCCTCGAAGAGTGCCCTCCTAAGCCTGCGGATGATTCTAGGGAAAAGGAGAAGGAGAGTTATAAGAAGTGGATTAAGGCCGATGAGATGGCGCAGTGTTACATTTTGGCATCTATGTCAATGTACTGCAACATCAGCATCAAGCCATGCCCGCTGCTTATGACATGATGCTCAATCTCAAAGAGCTTTTTGGACACCAGAATCGGGCTCCTAGGCAGGCAGCCATGAGGAACTTGATGACGACCACCATGATCAAGGGAACACCCGTGAGGGATCATGTTCTCAAGATGATGGCTCATTTGAATGAGCTGGAAGTCCTCAGAGCTGAGATCGATGGAGAAACCCAGGTAGATATCATTCTCCAGTCTCTACCTAGGAGTTTTGAGCAGTTTTGCCTGAACTACAACATGAATAAGAGGTTGTATTCGGTGGCAGAACTTCTGACAGAACTCCAGGCGGCAGAGGGGCTATTTCATCAGAGTGCTCAGACACAAGCCATGGTTTCCCAAAAGATTTCTACTTCTAAGCCGAAAGGCAAGAAGAAGAAGAAACAAGCTGGGGCAAAGGCGGTGGGAGGAACTCAGGGAGGAGTGAAGAAGTCGAAAGGCAAGTGCTTCACTTGTAAGCAGACTGGACACTGGAAGAAGGACTGCCCCAACCGGAAGCAGAACAAAGATATATCTTTTAGTCTAGTCGTTGAAACATGTTTAGCAGTGTTATCTACCGACACCTGGTGTGTAGATACGGGAGCCACTGATCATGTCTGCAATACTTTGCAGGGGTTCTAGGAAACCAGACGACTGGCTGAGGGGGAGATTGCCGTATACTTGGGCAATGCCACGAAGGTGGCGGCTATTGCAGTGGGAGATGTTTATTTATCTTTTGAGAAAAATAAAGTTTTGGTTCTTAAGAATTGCCTTTATGTACCTTTATTTAGAAAGAATTTAATTTCAGTTTCTAAATTGTTTATGGATGGATATTCTATTTCTTTTAATGACAGAGTTGTTATAAAAAGGAATAGGGAGATTATCTGTTCGGGTGCATTGATAGGAAATTTATACACACTTGAACCAAAAGCTCCCACGATGCAAATTGAAGTTAATAACTCATCTTCTAATTCCAATAAGAGAAAAGAACCTTCGAAGATGAACCAAACATATCTTTGGCATCTAAGACTTGGTCATATTAACCTAAGTAGAATTCAACGGTTGATAGCTGATGGACCTTTGGGTTCATTAGTGGTGAAAGATTTCCCAACCTGCGAATCTTGCTTGGAGGGTAAAATGACCAAGAGGCCTTTTAAAGCCAAGGGGTATAGAGCCAAAGATGTGTTAGAATTGGTTCATTCTGATTTGTGTGGTCCTATGTCTATCCAAGCTAGAGGTGGTTTTGAGTATTTCGTCTCTTTTATAGACGATTATTCGAGATATGGATACATTTACCTGATGCACCGCAAGTCTGAATGCTTTGACAAGTTCAAAGAATTCAAGGCTGATGCGGAGAAACATCAAGGTAAAAGTATCAAGACACTACGATCTGATCGTGGTGGTGAGTACCTCTTGGGAGAGTTTAGGAATTACTTATCAGAGGCTGAGATTCAATCCCAATTGTCTGCAACTAGCACACCCCAGCAGAATGGTATAGCAGAGCAAGGAATAGGACTCTTATGAAGATGGTTAGATCGATGATGAGTTATTCTGGGTTGCCAGATTCATTCTGGGGATATGCTCTAGATACGATAGTGTATATTCTGAACTTGGTCCCATCTAAATCAGTGCCTTCTACTCCCACAGAATTGTAGATTGGGCGAAAGCCTAGTCTAAGACATACTCGGATTTGGGGGAGTTCAACACATGTGCTGAAGGCAGATGCTGGTAAATTGGAACCTCGTACAGAAGTGTGCATGTTCGTTGGCTATCTTAGAGGAACGAAAGGTGGTTTGTTTTATAGTCCTAGAGATCAGAGGGTGATCGTTAGCATGAATGCTAGATTTCTAAAGGAAGACTATGTGATGAATCACAAGCCCATGAGTAAGATTGTTCTGGAGGAATTGAAAGGGGAAGTCACTTCTTCAGTACCACTGGTACAAGAGGATATACCACAAGTCACTACACCGTGTGTCACAGAGGATACACAGGAGATACCTCGTCATAGTGGGAGGGTTGTGAGACAACCTGATAGATTCATGTTCTTGGGAGAATCTTCTAATTTGGTCCCTGGCGAACATGAACCTGATCCCTGGACATATGACGAGGCAATCCAAGATAAAGATGTAGTATCTTGGTAAAGTGCAATGAATGCTGAGATTGAATCTATGGATTCAAATCAGGTCTAGGAGCTAGTACAATCACCCGATGGTATAAAAACCATTGGATGTAAGTGGATCTACAAAAGAAAGAGAGGAATAGATGGGAAGTTTGAGACCTTCAAAACGAGGCTTGTTGCGAAGGGGTATACTCAGAAAGAGGGTATCGATTATGAGGAAACCTTTTCGTCGGTGGCCATGCTTAAGTCTATCCGGATTCTCTTATGCATTGCAGCTCATATGGATTATGAGGTGTGACAGATGGATGTCAAGACAGCTTTCCTTAATGGAAGTCTTGAGGAAAACATCTATATGAAGCAACCAGAGGGATTCATTGCAAAGGGAAAAGAGCATCTTGTGTGTAAGCTTAATCGGTCCATTTATGGATTGAAGCAAGCTTCGAGGTCTTGGAACATCCGCTTTGATGAGGTAATCCAGTCTTATGGATTTATTCAAAGTCCAGATGAGTCTTGTGTATACAAGAGATGTGACGGAAACGTAGTGGTATTTCTTGTACTATACGTAGATGACATTTTGTTAATTGACAACAATGTAAAGGTGTTATCGGACGTAAGGGTATGGTTGTCCAAACAGTTTGATATGAAGGACTTGGGAGAAGTGGGACACATCCTTGTGATCAAGGTTATAAGGGATCGTAAGAAAAGGATGTTGTTCTTATCTCAAGCTTCATACATAGACACCATTATGGATCGTTTTAGCATGCAGAACTCCAAGAAGGGTTTTCTACCTTTCAGGCATGGAGTTTCTTTATCTAAGGAGATGTGTCCTAGAACGTCTGAGGAGATAGAGGAGATGAAGGCGGTTCCTTTTGCTTCAGCAATAGGAAGCCTCATGTATGCGATGCTATGTACGAGACCAGATATCTGCTTTGCCGTGGGCATGGTCAGCAGATATCAGAGTAATCCAGGACAGGGACATTGGACTGCGGTAAAGCATATATTGAAGTACCTGAGAAGGACTAGGGATTATATGCTAGTTTACCAGGAAGACCAATTACTCCTTATGGGTTATACGGATTCCGACTTTAAATCAGATAGGGATAACAGTAAGTCTACCTCAGGTTTTGTGTTTACTTTGGGGGGTGGAGCCATTGTATGGAGGAGTGTCAAGACGAAATGCGTGGCAGACTCCACCATGAAAGCTGAGTATGTAGCGACCTATGAGGCGGCCAAAGAAGATGTGTGGCTCAGGAACTTCCTGATGGACTTGGATGTGATTCCTGATTTGCCCAGAACTATCATAATTTATTGTGATAATAGTGGTGCAGTTGCAAACTCGAAGGAACCACGAGCCCATAAGGCAAGTAAACACATAGAGCGCAAGAACCACTTGATACGAGAAATCATAAAGAGAGGAGAAGTTGTTGTGGCCAAGATTGCATCGGAGGATAACCTGCCAGATCCTTTCACTAAGGCTCTTCCAACGAGAGCTTTTGATAGGCATGTGGAGGGAATGGGAATCAGATGTATGGCAGTTTGAGGACAATATAGTCTTTTAGTATAAGTGGGAGATTGTTGGGATGTATACTGAAAAGTCTATCTTTTGTATGAACATCTTTATTTTGAAATAAGAATCACATGATTATTGTTTGCATATTTATGGTTATGCATATTGTCTAATACATTATATTGTAGATAACATGGTGTGTGGTATCACACGGGAGATCATGTTATCGGCTCCTTGTAAAGTATAAGTAAAGGCTCACAACAGAGATGACTTTGGACAAACCATTGGTATGGTTGTAGTGTGATTTGGTATTGGTTTGTCTTGACCATAGAATCACACTAGTACACTTTGTGTGTATTGAGCAGGATCGACTTAGAGGTGATTCGATTTATTGCTGACTACATAATCGAATTGGACCTTAGATATTATATTGTACATGCTCTTAATCCTGATATAATAACGGACACATATACTTAGTATTCATTTCTTTGATTTACCAATGGGCGAGATTTATAGATTAAATCGATAGGCTCGGTAAGTTGGGAAATGATATTATTTATATGGTGTACCATTGATTATAGGAGGAAACCGTGTCCTATATATTAGGATGATGATGTCCCCTTGAGGAGCTCATAAGGTTCATCATGTAAACCCTGCAGGTGGACTTGGTCTGACATGATGATATGGATGAGTGGTATTACTCATGGAGTTAGATGTTGATTAATTAATGGTCAATAAATTAATTAATCGACGGACATTCGAGATCTTAAACACGGGGAGAAAAATGTACAAATAATATATGGAGCCCATATTAACTTATGGGGGTTGGTGAGGTAGATCAATGATAATCCTTTAGTGGATTGGATTATCATTAATGGATCGGACTTTATGTGGGCTTAATCCATTGGGTGGCCAAGATCCAACTCCTCCTCATGGTCCTTATTTTAGCCTATTAAAACCTCATGAAGCCTAGATCCAATGGTTGAAAACAAAACTCTAGATCCAACGGTAGAGATTAAATCTCTAGATCCGACGGTTGAGATTAAATCTCTAGATCCGACGGTTGAGATTAAATCCCTAGAACCGATGGTGGAGATTAAAGGAGGCTTAGACCTAACTCTATATAAGGGTGCTTAAGGGTGGACGACAAAGAATATAGAAGAAGGATTAGGGTTAAGGGGCGGCAAGCTTGGGCGATTAGGGTTTGGGGTGCAGGTGGCCACAAATAAGGAAAGGTTTCCCTTTTTCTTTTCTTCTTGTTGTTGGCCGGTGGCCAAACCAGATTTTCCCCTCCTTTTCCGGTGTCCAAACCCCTTCATCCTCTTCTCCTTGGTTGGTGGAAACATAGCTTAAGATCTTCCCTTGGAGCTTTTGGCTGGCATCCATCTTTCTCATCCCTTTTCCTTGTTGGCCGGCGGCAAGTATCTAGGTTGGTGCTTGTTGGTTGGCTATAGGAAGGAGAAGGGTCTTGTTTCTATACTTCCTCTTGTTTGGAGTGAGCAAGGAAGGAAGATTGGTGATCTAGGAGCTTCGACTTTTGGTAGATCGTCGCCCACACGACGTCCAAAAGGAGGAAGGACATACAATAGAAGATCGAGAGGTATATCGATTGTCTATTTTCTTTTGTAACATGTCTATAATTGTTTTTCAATTATATATGCATGTAGTATTATGTTTTTATGGCTAAAATAACTTGGACCCCGAATACAAACACAAAAGTCGGCGATCCGTACATCGTCTATTCCGCGGCTAATCATAGAATAGAGGTTGGTTGCTTGAACAACAAGTTTGTTCAAGTGACTACTCTAATTGAATAGCACGACGATGAAACGGTTTCTTGGGTGATCCCTTTTATCTAGGATTAATTTTTTTTATCCGGGGACATCGATGGGATTGCCACGAACAAGCGACCGAGTTGAAGTGGGAAGCGAAGTTTCCTACCATCATATAGAACCCTTGGCCACTAGACACACACCATGGTTTGCCTTAGAGATAACCTCCCATGTAACCTTGGTTTTCCTAGACCTAGAAATGGTTCCATAATCGAATGGAACATTATGATAGGTCTTCTTGGGGTTAGGTTTGTGACCCAAACCTTTCTTGCCCCTAGACAGTTCTTGCCTCCTAGGACCTAGATTTTGATCATTTGACCTATTAAATGAGTTTGTCATTTTTGGTAGGGTCTTTTCTAATTTTTCAAGCCTTGACCTTAAGGCTTGGTTTTCTAACTCTAATTTTCTCAATTTTAATTTTTCATTAATATTTTGGGAAATATTTTTCTTCTTAGACATATGCCTACCCTTCTTAGGGTTAATGTATAAGTTTTCTTCTATCCTCCTAATACTTTCCCTAGGTATGATTATTTTAAGGTTATTGGATCTAGTCTTGTCCTTAGACCTAAAACTATAACTCTTAGCACCTATACAAAGGTATTTGTTTTTAGCATGATTTTCATGAATAATAACAAGATTACTAAAGACATGCTTTTTAACATACGAACTCGAAGGTGCATTATTTAAATTTACCTTAGGGTTAGCTTTAGAAGCTCCCCCTACATATGATGCTCCTTCCTTGACCTTGGAGGCATGTATTTCCTTAGGGCATTGGCTCCTATAATGCCCCTTTTGATGACACTTGAATCACACCACGTACTCCTTCCTCGTCCTAGTGGGGACACCGACATCCTTGACCTTTTGCACCGGTTGGACCTTCTTAGGACACTTACTCTTATAATGCCTATATTCCCTACACTCAAAACACATAATATGGTTTTTATTTATAATTAAGGTGCTTGAGTTACCTAGGGTGGTGGTGGAAGACTCTTGAGCTTGTTCATCATTTCTCCCGGAGGTCGATGCTTCCTCCAATTCTTCCACTTCTTCTATCGATCCAGATGTTGACTCCTTCTCAACCTCTGAATTCTCACATTCTTCCTCGGCTTCCTTCTCTACTCGTGCTGTTTCGGGATTTTCGTGGAATTTGACCGACTTATCCCACAACTCCTTAGCATCCCCATAGCTCCCTAATCTAAACAAAATATCGTAAGGTATCAATTTTATTAACATTTTTATTACCTTAATGATTGTCTTGAATTGTTGTCGTTGCTCCTTGGTCCATCTTGATTTTTCTATGAGCTTATTGTCTTCATCCCTAGGCACTTCAAAACCATTTTTTAATTATTAACATAATATCAAAATCGGTTTGGAAATATACCTCCATCCTTTTCTTCCACCACGAAAAATCTCCTTCGAATTTTGGTGGGTGGATGTTTATGTCGGCCATTGTTGTGCTTATCCCGACGATGAGTCCGATGATAAAAGCCTCGCTCAGAAACCACTTATTGGGAGATCATTGGCCCGACTAGAAGGGGGGTTGAATAGCTTTGATCGTCGTTCGATGGAATTTATTCGCGCTTGTCTCTACAATACTAGTTAATGCAGCGGAATATAGAAAAACAAATATAGAGACAAATACAAACACGAATGCACAATGATATAACGTGGTTCAGAATCTTATGGTTCCTGCTCCATGGGGTGAGCTCAACAAGCTCTAGTGACGCACACACCACTACTAAAACTCCTTCTCGTTAACACGTCGGAGGTGGAGAAACCTCGTACAAGAAATTACAAACGTAATACAAAAAGTACAAGAAAATACAAAGACGATAATGAAATACGTAAAGAAAACTTTACAAAAAATGCTTTAAACTCTTACTTGTGCTTGCTTTGGTTTTCTCTTGAAGGTCTGGAATGCATCAACAATTCCCCTTCAAAATCTCCCCAAAAGTTGCTTCAAAATCCTCTAACTCGAGCTCCTTTTATAACCTGCATCGAGCTGATTTCACGCCTAACAGTCGACAACCATAAGGCCCCAGTCGACTGCCCCTGTAGCTATTGTCTCACAACGACTTAATCCACATTGGCATCCCGACCCTCACGGATACCAGCGGTCTGATCGCCAACCTCGTGAATCAATCGATCGGCTACCGAGAGTTCTGTGCTTGCAACCAAGACCATCGATGATCGCCCTCCATGGCGGTCGGTACGCTCATCCATGAGGTTTAACCCAATAGATCACCGTTAGCATAGACCTAAGACTTCTAGCCACCTCCACCAGCCTCACGCCTCTCAGATCCCTCCAAGTCCTCCATGACTTATTCATCCATACACTAGCCTCCAGGTGCTTTCCTCAGCTATTGTCATGCTACTCGGGTCTACACTGCCAAGGCTACACACTTGAACTTTCCATGCCAAGTCCATGTTGGACTTTCCCAATGCCAACTCCATGTTGGACTTTCCATGCCAAGGTTACACACTTAGACTTCCCATGCCAACTCCATGTTGGACTTACCATGCCAAGGCTACACACTTGGACTTTCCATGCCAACTCCATGTTGGACTTTCCATTTGCCAAGCCCCATGCTTGGACTTTCACCAAACTTACGTGGCCAAGGCTACACATTTGGACTTCCCAATGACAATTATATTTTCATACATTTTGTCAAACATCAAAATGCTGCTCGAGTCAAACTCGAGTCGATTGCACCAACAATCTTCCCCTTTTTGATGTTTGACAAAAACCACAAAAACCTTTGAGTTGGGCCACCTAACTCAAATATCCCAATTATCCCAAATTGGTAAATCTTACCAATTGTCTCAAATTGGTCTCACAATAATCTTCCCATTTTTGACATACATCAAAAAGGCTCTCCCCAAGGGTATCAATATCTCATATCCCAATGAGATCTTACAATCTCCCTCTTGGTTCAAACACATCTAGGATGCCTTCACTCTTTCTAGTGATAAGTCCCATATCACAAAATGAGAGGCAATCCTCATTCTCCCCCTCATGAGGAAACACACAACCATCATCCCATGATGGATAACCTCCCCTAAAGACTTGCTCCCCCTTGACCATTGCACCAACAATGTCCTTGGAGAGTCCCTAAGACAATAGGAACACTAAACCATCAAAATTAAGGAAAAGATTCAACATTGAACTTTCACCTCTCTTAAAATTTAATACACACCCTAAACAACTCTCCTAATCCATATTCAATGGATTTTCACCCTTCTAATGCTTTCCAAAATATATCCTACGGTTAGGAGCAGTTAGGGAACCTAGAAATAGTTGAACATGAGCTAAACATACCTTGTTTACCCAAAATCAACACTTGGCAGTCGAGTTTGTCAGCTACCAGTCAACTACCCTTAAGGCCAGTCGACTGCCATCCATGACAGTCGACTAATTTTTGCACTCAGCACAAATCAGAAATCAGAAACGAAGTTTGAAAATACATAAGTAATTATACATAAATCGAAAAATCATGAAAATTCATATGTATAATACTTAAGTCAATTATTATGGGTGAAAAATATTTAAAAAATAAAATACCCATAAAATAATGAGATTGACACAAAGTTCAAAACAATTGAAAATTTTCAATGTTTGACCCTACTTTGTATCATCTCCTTCAATGGTGATTGCTATCAAAAGATAGACTTCACCAAGGTTTTTCAAAATGTTTTTGAAATGATTTTAAAACCTTAATTCATTTGCCTAACATCTCACTTGTATCTAAGGTGTATGAAAACACATACAAGTCAAGTGTTCTTGTGAGATGTGGGTTTTGGTTGTTTAGGGTTTCATGCATTTTCTAGGCAACTCTATTTGGTTCCCTTATACATGGGACTTCAAATCATGTCATTGTCTTTAACTCAATTTTAATTAATGCATGAATGATGATTATGACATAAATGATAAAATAAATAAGACATGTGCCAATAATCATGATGTCATGACATATAACATAAACCTAAGCACAACATGACATTAAAAGATAAACCTAAGATATCATGACATTTTATATGATGAAGCTAAACATGATTTCATGACATGGTAAATGACAATCAAAGCATGGCAAATAAAGAGTAAGGCATAAGAATACCTAAATTTTAATATCAGTTGTCATTTGTTAGAATTAAATTCATTTTTTCCATTTTATCATTTTTCTCTCAAATGTGCAAAAAATCCAACATGACACACCATGACCTCTAAGACCTAATTGTTCAAATTTGATAAAATTTTGAAACTTCTCAAAGTACATTGGCATATCCTAAAATGTCAACTCTACCATGGTTAGGTTAACTACCCATCCACTTAGGGTTGACACACCCTATCCTATTTAGCATGATGGAATCACGCTCCTAGGAACCCAATACCTATTGGAGCTCCTTGGGTTTACAAGGTATTCACTAGGTATAACTTCCCTAGATACCCTCCTAGGCTTAGAAGCCTTGGTCATTGTGATCTTATCAAGGTTAACCTTAGGGATTGCCTCCCTAATAACCTTCTTAGTGGTCTTCCTTGGTTTTATAGAACCCTTGGCCACTAGACACACACCATTGTTAGCCTTAGGGATGACCTCCCAAGTAACCTTGGTTTTCCTAGACCTAGAAATGGTTCCATAATCGAATGGAACATCATGATAGGTCTTCTTGGAGTTATATTTGTGACCCAAACATTTCTTGCCCCTAGACGGTTGTTGCCTCATAGGACCTAAATTTTGATCATTTGACCACTTAAATGAGTTTGTCATTTTTTCTAGGGCCTTTTCCAAATTTTCAAGCCTTGACCTCAAGGCTTAGTTTTTTAACTCTAATTTTCCCAATTTTGATTTTTCATTAACCTTTTGGGAAATGTTTTTCTTCTTAGGCATATGCCTACCTTTCTTAGGGTTAATATGTAAGTTTTCTTCTATCCTCCTAATACTTTCCCTAGGTAATATTGTTTTAGGGTTATTGGTTCTAGTCTTGTCCTTAGACTTAAAACTATAACTCTTAGCACCTAAATAAAGGTATTTGTTTTTAGCAAGCTTTTCATGAACAATAGCAAGATTACTAAAGACATGCTTTTTAACATAGGAACTTCAAGGTGCATTATTTAAATTTACCTTAGGGTTAGCTTTAGAAGCTCCCCCTACATATGATGCTCCTTCCTTGATCTTGGAGGCTTGTCTTTCCTTAAGGCATTTGCTCTTATAATGTTTCTTTTGATGACACTTGAAGCACACCACGTGCTCCTTCCTCTTCCTAGTGGGGACACCGACATCCTTGACCTTTTGCACCGATTGGGCCTTCTTGACCTTCTTAGGACAGTTACTCTTATAGTACCCATATTCCCTACACTCAAAACACATAATATGATTTTTATTTATAATTAAGGTGCTTGAGTTACCTAGGGTGGTGGTGGAAGCCTTTTGAGCTTGTTCATCATTTCTCCCAGAGGTGGATGCTTTGTCCAATTCTACCACTTCTTCTACCGATCCAGATGTTGACTCCTTCTCAACCTCCGAATTCTCACATTCTTGAGCCGATGAAAATTCTTCCTCGGCTTCCTTCTCTACTCGTGTCGGTTCAGAATTTTCGTGGAATTTGACCGACTTATCCCATAACTCCTTAGCATCCCCATAGCTCCCTAATCTAGATAAAATATCATAAGGTTTCAATTTTATTAATATTTTTGTTACCTTAACGGTTGTCTTGAATTATTGCCGTTGCTCTTCGTTCAATCTTGATTTTTCTATGAGCTTATTGTCTTCATCCCTTGGCACTTCAAAACCATTTTCCATTATTAACATAATATCAAAATCGGTTTCGAAATATACCTCCATCCTTTTCTTCCACCACGAAAAATCTCCTTCGAAGTTTGGTAGGTGGATGTTTATTCAGGCCATTGTTGTGCTTATCCCGGTGATGAGTCCGATGATAAGAGCCTCACTCTGATACCACTTGTTGGGAGATCGTTGGCTCGGCTAGAAGGGGAGTTGAATAGCCTTGATCGTCGTTCGATGGAATTTGTTCACGCTTGTCTCTATAATATTAGTTAACATAGCGGAATATAGGAAAACAAATATAGAGACAAATACAAACACTAATGCACAACGATATAACATGGTTCAGAACCTTAGGGTTCCTACTCCACGGGGCGAGCTCAACGAGCTCTAGTGATGTACACACCACTACTAAAACCCCTTCTCGACAACACGTCGGAGGTGGAGAAACCTCGTACAAGAAATTACAAATATAATATAAAAAGTACAAGCAAATACAAAGACAATAATAAAATATGTAAAGAAAACTTTATAACAAATGCTTTGAACTCTTGCTTGTTGCTTGCTTTGGTTTACTCTTGAAGATCTAGAATGCAGCAGCAATTTCCCTTCAAAATCTTCCCAAAAGTTGCTTCAAAATCCACCAACTTGAGCTCCTTTTATAACCTGCATCGAGCTATTTTCGCGCCTGATAGTCGACTACCATAAGTCCCTAATCGACTGCCCATGTAGCCATTGTCTCACAATGACTTAATCCACGTTGGCATCCCAACCAACGGATACACTGGCAGTCGACTTCCAACCTCGTAGCTGACTGATCAGTCGGCTACCGAGAGTTTTGTGCTTGCAACTAAGACCATCAGTCGACTACCCTCCATGGTAGTTGACTGCTCAAGGCCAATTGAATGCCCAAAGCTGGCAGTTGACTGCCAAGGCTATGCAGCCACTGTCGATTGCCAATCGACTCACAACAGTTCGACTGGTAAGAATACTAGTCGACTGATACACCTCATTCATGAGGTTTAACACAATAGACCACCCTTAGCTTATACCTAAGCCTTCTAGCCACCTCTACCAGCCTCACGCTGTAGAGAAAATGTGACCGCTAGAGGGGGGGTGAATAGCGTCGTTCTAGTATGTTGATGGAATTCAATTGCGTTTGTCTCTACAAATTTTGTTAGCGCAGTGGAAATATAAATAATAGCAATAACGAAACAAGACAAACACAAATATACCAATACACAAGTATTTAACGTGGTTCGGAATCGAATGGTTCATACTCCACGGATCGAGCTCTAAAGAGCTCTAGTGATGCACACGCAACCACTAATCATAAATAACTCCTTCTCGACACAAGTCGGAGGTGGAGAAACCTTGTACAAATGATCTTACAACAGCAAAAAATAAATACAAGCAATATACAAATGAAATACACAACAAGTAAAGAAAACAACACTTTACAATTGCTCTTGGATTGCTTGCTTTGTGGTTGCTTGAATTGCACTTGGAGACCCTGATTTGCAGTAACAAATCGCCCCAAAACACCTCAAGTAATGTTGTTGATTTCCTCCTCCACGAGCTCCATTTAAAGCTTCTGCTTGGGCTGGAAATTGTCGATCAGTCGACTGCTTGGGACCATCAGTCAATTGATGCCATTGTTGTCGTGAGACAACGGCTAGATCCACATTGGAAAAATCCAACGGATCCATCATCAGTCGACTGATCATACCCATCAGTCGACTGATGGAGCCTTCACTTGACTGCTAACCCCGCAGTCGAGTCTCGACTCCATTCTGTGTCGAAATTCCCGAGCACCTATCGACTGATCACATGATCAGTCGACTGATTAAGCCAACAGTCGACTGCCCTCCTTTGGCAGTCGACTACTGGGACACTTCCCGTAGTCAAACCCTAGTTGACTCACACCAGTCGACTGTCACACCTCAAACATGAGGTTTTAACCCAAGTATGATGCCCCCATACTTGCTAGACCACCCTTAGCTTAGACCTAAGCCTTCTAGGCACCTCCGTCAGCCTTACGCCTCTCGGATCTCTCCAAGTCTCCATGACTTGTTCATCCATGCGCTAGCCTTCAGGTGCTTCCATCGGCTATGTCATGCTAACGGTGTCTACACCACCAAGGCACATTGGACTTACGCTGCCAAGACTCCGCTTGGACTTTACGCTGCCAACCATTGGACTTATGCTGCCAAGACTCCTGCTTGGACTTTACGCCGCCAATATCAAATCCCTTGGACTTCTCAAATGCCAAGACTCAAGATTGGACTTTCCCTTGCCAACCCATGTTGGACTTTCCATGCCAAGTACTCAAGACTTGGACTTTCCTTGCCAACCCATGTTGGACTTTCCATTGCCAAGACCCATGCTTGGACTTTCCATGACATGGTCAACTCCAGTCAACCATCAAAATCTCCCTCGAGTCAAACTCGAGTCTGGTCAATCATGACCCGGGTCAATTGTGCCAATAATCTCCCCAAAACATTATCAGACATCAATGTCAACTCTCTATGTCAAACATCAAAACATCACTCGAGTCAAACTCGAGTTCGGTCAATCGTGACCTGGGTCGATTGCACCAACAATCTTTCCCTTTTTGATGTTTGACAAAAACATATACCTTTGAGTTAGAACACTAACTCAAATTTCCTTACCAATTATCCCAAATTGGTAATCCCAAACATTCTCCCCAATTCTCCGAATTGACAATTGATAACATCAATTGATAACACTCTCCATACCATTCTCCCCAAAACATTTTGGAGAAAGGTAAGATTACCAATTTCCATAACATTCTCTCCCAAAATATTCTTCCCCTTTTTGACTAACATCAAAAAGGTTTACTCTCCAAGAAGGTCAATGTCTCATATCCAATGAGATCTTACAATCTCCCTCTTAGTCCAAAAATACCTAGGATGCCTACCATCTTCCTAGTGATAAGTCCCATATCACTCAAGAGAGGCAATCCTATACACTCTTCCAATTTCCAAATTGGGTATCTCAAAATTTCATTTTTCCCCTCATGAGGAAAAATACCATCCATCATCCCTCCCCTAAAGGCTTACTCCCCCTTGACCATTGTATCAACAATGTCCTTGGAAAGTCTCTAAGCCAATAGGAACTTTAAACCATCAAAAATAAGGTTCAAAGTTCAACATAGAACTTTCCCATCCTTAAATTTGATACAAACCCTAAACAACTCTCCTAATCCATATCCAATGGATTTTCACCCTTTCTAATGCTTCCCAAAGCATATCCTAGGATTAGGAGTGGTTAGGGAACCTTACCATAGATGAAATGGGGTTAAACATCTTTGTTTTACCCGAAATCAGCATAGGCAGTCGAGTCCTTCAGAAATCAGTCGACTAGCACCAAGCGTGATCGTGATGGCGTGCACTAGCGATTCGCGCCGAGCACTTCTACGAAGCGGTTTCGCGCGAGCCTGCGCGAGCGGTTTTGCGCCGAGTAGTTGTCACCGAGCGTGCCGTCCCATCGATCGCCTTAAGCGGTGGTAGTCGTGATAAGCGAAAATTGATTTTGATTATCAAAAATGAACATCAGAAATAGATAAGTAAATATACATAAGTTGAAAAATCTTGAAAATTCATACGTATAATACTTATTACAAACACTATGGGTGAAAAATATTAGAAAATTATTTTACCCATAAAATAATGAGTTTGATACAAAACTCAAAACCATTGAAATTTTCAATGCTTTGGCCCTATTTTGTATCAACTCTATCAATGGTGATTGCTATCAAAAGATAGACTTCACCAAGGTTTTCTAAAATAATTTTAAAATGTTTTTGAAAACATATATTGGATCATGTTCCTTGGGCTCATTGTACATGACTTGTACAAAAGCTTTCCCAATGATCCACCAATGAAATAAGATGAGTTTTAGTTTATCTAGATACAAAAACTATGCACCTTGAAATTAACTCATATCCTAGCATCTCACATGTATCTAGGGTGTATAAATACACATACATGTCAATTTAATGTGAGATGTGGGTTTTGGTTATCCTAATCTAAGGCCTCATGCATTTTCTAAGACAACTCTACTTGATTCCCTTATAAATGAGACTTCAAGTCATGCCATTGTCCTTGAATCATTTTTAACCAAATTAAATGCATGAAGTATGATCAGGCATAAATGATAACATACGTAAACATGACCAATGATCATGATGTCATGACATATGATATAATCTAAAAACACATGACATTAAACCTTAATCCTAAACATGATCATGACATTTTAAATAATTAAAAATAAACATGATGTCATGGCATGTTATATGGCAAACATAGCATGACAAATAAAATGTATAGGTATAATAATGCCTAAATTTTAAAGTTAGTTGCCATTTGATATAATTAAGCATATTTTGCCATATTATCGCTTTTCTCCCTAGTGTGCCAAAAATCCAATATGACACACTATGACCTCTAATCCTAAATTGTGTCAATTTGATTGAATTATCAAACTTCTTAAATTATATTGGTACACCCTAAAATCTTTTAGGATTATGATTCAAGTCTATTTCCAAGGTACCCATAACCTTGAAAATGACCTAAAGTGTCACCTTTTCCATGGTTAGGTTAACTACCCTTCCATTTAAAGTTGGCACACCTAAACCCATCTAGCGTGAATCGATCACGCTCTTAGGAACCCAAAGCCTATTTAAGCTCCTAGGGTTAACTAGGTATTCCTTAGGAATAACCTCCCTAGATACCTTCCTAATGACCCTCCTAGGCTTGGTAACCTTGGTCATTTTGGACTTGCCTAGGTTAACTCTAGGGGTTACTCCCCTTGTAACCTTCTTAGTGGCTTCCCTAGGTTTCTTCGAAACCCTAGCCACTAGGCACCTACCTTGGTTACCCTTAGGGATGACTTCCCTATTGACCTTGGTCTTCCTAGACCTAGTTTGTGTTCCATAATCAAATGGAACACTATAATAAGCCACCTTAGGCTTAGGTTTGTGACCCAAACCCTTCTTTCCCTTGGTTGAATTTTGTCTCTTAGGTCCTAGGTATTGACTCTTGGTCCTAGACTCTTGACTTTGACCATTTGACCCTTTTATTTGATTTTGCATATTCCTAAGGGTCTTCTCTAATTTCTCAAGCCTTGACCTCAAGGCTTGGTTCTCTAATTCTAATTGCCCAATTTTTGATTTTTTATTTGGTTTTTGGGCATTGTTCTTTCTAGGCATATGCATAGTCCATTTGGGGTTTAAGCCTAGGTGCTCTTGTGCCTTTTTAATTGTCTCCCTAGGTAGAATTGGTCTAGAATTATTTGACCTAGATTTGTCTTTAGATAAATTATTTTTAGGGACATTAGTCCCAAATTTCTCCTTATTATTGAAATGAATATTCTTAGCTCCTAGACAAAAATATTTATTGTTCCTAGCATGCTTTTCATGATAAATAGCAAGTGAATTGTGTTGGTGAGGTAGGCACCTAAGTCGAACCTGAGTTTTGATTATAGAAAATGATACAAAGTTAAGCTCATATTGTTATCTCACGAGCTGAATCGAGTGTGCAGAAAGGTGCTAGGGCTAGAGCTGAAGGTTAGCGACACCCGGAGGAAGCTGCGGTGGTCGGGCGACACTCGAGTGACTTCGGAGGGAGCCGAAGGAATCGAGTGGAAGGTCAGAAGTAAGAGCAATAAAGTAAGTATCAAGGTAAGCTCGTGTGTGTGAGCGTAAGTGAGGTCGTATCCTCCTTACGGGGATGGTCTTAAGCATAGATCCGACCAAAGACATCCCATGGATGGTCTAGGTCGAGATCGGACAGTCGGCAACCATCGAAATAATGTTTTTGTTAAGCTAACTTTTGATTTCAGCTAGCATCAGTCGACTGCCGGCTTAGAGCACTCGACTACCGTCCATCAGTCGGCTGCCTACGGTCAACACTCGACTGATGCTACCATCAGTCGACTGATGGTCAAGGATCAGCTTCGAGGAGCCAAGCCTTATCACCTCATTTCAAGGGGATTGATGCTCAAATCTGATTGGTTGAAGATCCTCTCGAGAAGGGACTCAAAGGCTATAAAAGGAGGGCCTCTCCTAGGGTTTTCTCATCAATTCTAAGTTCTCTAAAGCCTCCGCAAATGCTGCGACTCTCCGGCAACGAAGTGCTACTACTCCGACGATCTACGCTTGAGTTTTCATCTCTTATTTGTCGGTATAAGTTTCATTTAGCTTGTCTTTTTATACTATTGTCTCGGAGTTGTTTTTATCGTAACGAGGAGAGGGGGAGTGTCCCTCTATTTTAAGCTTTTGTGGTTTTGTGTATTCGATTAACTCCTACCTTCAACGAGGAGGAGTTCTTTAGTGCTTTGCCCTTCGTGCGTGGTCAAGGACCACTAGGGCCTTGGAGTAGTAGCCGAAGGATATGAACCAAGTAAAAAAAAATACTATTGTCTCATTTATCTTGCATTTATCTTCCGCTGCATTTACTTGTGTCTTGAAACGAATTCGAACGAAAAAGTTTTTCCATCGCTATTCACTCCCCCTCTAGTGATCCGCTCGATCCAACAATTGGTATCAAAGTCGGGGGTACTAAGATTTAGTGAAACCACCAATCTAGCTTTTTATAGATTTTTTTCTTTTTTTATTCTATTTATTTTGAATTTATTTCATTCATTTAGTTTTTCTCCCGCACTACTAATCCAAGACGCGAGTCTTGGTACATTTCGATTGTTTGTGTTGTTGTTAGGTTTTTTCGTCTTCATTCTCTTGTTTTTTTTTGTATCAATGGCCCATCTCGAGGGTTTTAGCATCGTCCGACCTCCGTTTTACAATGGAGATGACTTCCGTTATTGGAAGGGTCAGATGGAGTGCTTTCTTAAGACCCAAATCGAGATGTGGATCATAATCCAAACGGGATTCACACTTTCGACTAACGAAGTGGGTGAATCTTTGGATTATGACCAATGGACCAATGCTACAAAAAGACAAGTCGAAGATGACGCCAAGGTGACTCAAATACTCCAATGCAGCTTGTCCAAGGAGGAGCTTAATCGTGTCGGCCCCTTCATCAGCGCAAAGGATCTTTGGACAAAACTAGTGGAGCTACACGAAGGGACCGATGAAGGCAAGGTATGTAAGCGCGATCTCTTGTTCAATAAGTTATATAATCTAAAAATGCAGGAACACGAGACGACGATGCAACTTCACGCCCGTGTTCAAGATATCATCAACAACCTACATGCAATTGGACAAAGGGTCGAAAACCGCGACCTTATTAGGTATGTGCTAAACTCATTTCCTAGGACTACCTTGTGGGCATCCATGGTCGATGCCTACAAGGTCTCCAAGGATCTTTCAAAACTTAGATTAGATGAGTTGTTTTTCGATTTCGAACTCCATGAACAGTCTAACTGGGAACCCAAGAAGGGTATATCACTTTTTGCAAGTTTGAAGAAGAAAACCGCGAGCAAGCCACTTTCAAAGGAGGAAGAAGATGAGTCCGATTCGGAGGTCGACCCAGAAATGGAGGCCGAACTAGTCAACCTAGTTTGGAGGATGGTCAAGGGCCGAAAGCGAACCATCACTTGACCCAACGAAGGTAAGCCTAAAAGTTCTAATATTAGGTGTTATGAATGCAACAGATTTGGACATATCAAGTCCGAATGTCCGAAGCTCAAGAACAAGGCACCGAAACACAAAAAGACACTCAATGCTACATGGGAAGAAGTATCCGAGGAAGAAGACGATGATCACATCTTCATGGCTAAACCAGTTGAATCGGAGATAGAGTCAGAACCGGAACATGAATTTGAAATTGAAGATGAATTGGGCTGCGAAACTCTATTCAAGACAAGCCACAGATACGCATCCGGTTCAAAAGATACACTCAAGGTAAGTCGATCCCTCATTAGTACGCTTTATAGTGCAATTAAATTCTTAACTAGGAAATTAGCTAAGTCCAAGTCCAAGGTTGAGACCCTAGTTGAGGAGGTTAAACTCCTCAAACACGAGGTCTCCCTAACCTTTTCGACTAGTCGAGTTCGAGAGGAGGACTCAAGTCGAGTTGAAAAGCTCGAAGTTGAGAACTCACTCTTGAAGAGTCAAGTCAAAGATCTTAGGAACACGTTGGAAAGATTTACTTTGGGATCCAAAGGACTTGACCTCCTACTTGGATCGCAAAGGGCCGTGTACAACAAGGTCGGACTAGGGTTTAGCTCAAATATGACCAACAAGTCGTATATGTCGATTGTAAATCGACATAAAAAATGTGTCCAAGCATGGGTCCCTAAGACCGCTTTGATTTCAAACTTAGGATTGGACAAGTATTGGGTTCCCAAGGACCAAATCCACTATGTAAAGAGACCGAACCGATTCAACGGTCCAGGGGGAGCTAGTACAAAACTTGTTTGTGCTTTAACTTAGAAATTGCATGCTTAGGTTCTTTATTTATTTTGATTTTTCTTTTTAGAATGGTTAGATAGGACTATAACTCGTCAATACTTGATAACATAGTACTAAGACACGGTGAGATGATAGTACACTAGGAAAGCGGAGTCTTGTGTAGTCAGGCTAGATAAGGCGTATCTAGTTCGGTGCACTTGACCGAGTAGAACTAGCTGAAGCTACCTCATCGTATCCTAGACTAGTTAGACCAGGAAGTGGTCTTAGGTGAGTCAAGTCTCTATTTTCTTGAAAATGACTTTGTCTAAGGAAGTGGTCATTTTTCCGATCAAAGAAGGCCTCTGTGCCTCGCTACGACCTGGAAGCCATGATCTTGAAAAGATGACTTGATGAGCTTAAGGTCAAATCCGAATCTAATGCAAGGTTGACAAGTGTTCAAATTATTAAATTTAAATCAAATAAAATTGGAAGTCATCTCACAAGAACATATAAGTTTAACATGCTTGATCATGTAGATGTGGGTGAGATGATTTAGGTTTAATAATTTACAACCAACCTTTAATAATTCCAATATCCGATCCAACTACCTTGCGTGTAGGATCAATGGATGTTGGACAATGGTTGCTCCCGACACATGACCGGGGATAAACTCAAGTTTTCGAAGCTTCGATTCAAACGACAAGAATCGGTAGCCTTCGGAAACAATGGCAAGCTCAAAATCATTGGATCAGGTGATATTGAGCTCAACTGTAACTTTATTATTCAAAATGTCTTATTGGAAGAAAATTTTCAATATAATTTACTTAGTGTAAGCCAATTGTGTGATAATAACTATAAGGTCGTATTTCTAGAAAATGAATGTGTAATAACTCCGACTCCGACCCAAGATTATTTTGAGAGAAAACTCAAAGCCGGACCAAAAGGGAAAGTTAAGGTTGATTTCTCTTTAATTAGTACACTTTACAAAGATAATTAAACCGCTTAATAGGAAATTAACTAAGTCCGAGTCTAGGGTTGAGTCGTTACTTGAGGAGGTTGAAACCCTCAAGCAAGAGGCTACTCTAACCTCTTCAACTAGTCAAGTTCAAGAGGGAAACTCAACCCAAATTGAAAAACTTGAGAAGGAGAATTCTCTGAAAGACCAAGTTCAAGAGGTCGAGGCTAGGTTGGAAAAGTTCACGTTGGGATCTAAGAACCTTAACCGACTACTTGGAACCCAAAGAGCCGTGTACAACAAAGCGGACTCGGATTTAAGTCAAAGACTACGAATAGGTCTTATATGTCTATCGTAAATCGTAGTCATCAAAGAGTCCAAGCATGGGTCCCAAAGGTTTTATTAAATTCACATATTAGGACTAATAAGTATTGGATTCCTCGATCAAGTTCATTATTTGAATAGACCTTATTGGTTCAATGGTCTAGGGGGAGCTAACACTAAAATAGTATACCCGCTTACTTAGCAAAACCATTGCATGCTTAGAATTTCTGTTAACTTGTGAACTTACTTAGAATACGTATACATAACCAACTAAAATCCTTGAAAAGATTGAGCCTCGGGGAGCCTCTTTTCATAAATAACTAGTTAGTCAACTCTTGATAATATAGTATCAGGACGCGGCCAGATGATAGTACGTTAGGGAGACAAAGTCTCGTGTATTCGAGCTAGATAAGGCGTATCTAGCTTGGTGCACTTGACCGAGTGGAACTAGTGAAGCTACCTCGTATCCTAAACTAGTTAGACCAGAAGTAACCTAAGTGACTTAAGTGATATTTTCTTGAATTTGGCTTTGTCTAAGGAAGTGGTCGTTGTTCCGATCAAAGAAGGCCCTGTGCTCTCGCCACGACACTGAAGCCGCTCGAAAAGTTACTTAACGATCTAAAGGTTAAATCAATCTAACCCAAGGTTGACTATCTTTAATCAATTTAAAATCATCTCACAAAACATATAAGGTGAACAAATTATGAGACACATAGAATGGGTGAGATGTTAAGGATAATTGAAATATACTTGAAACAATCCTTCAAAATACTACTTATTTTCTCAACTATTGTACTTAACAACTCTGAGAGGCCAAAGTTTAGCGCCCCTACATCTCTTATACTTCATATATTTGACTAAGGGGAGAGCAAACTAATCTTAAGGGTTATATTATAAATCTTTAGATTATTGGTGCAGAGGACACACTCGAACCAATCTATCTAACTATTGCTAGACGCATGCTTGGACTCATATTTGATTTATCTAGATGCATTCATAAGCGACATTGTTTTAAACCCTATTTTATACAAAAACCCCAACACTCTTTTTGATTTATGGCAAAAGGGGGAGAAGAGCAAAAGTTAAGGGGGAGTAACACAAAATTTCATTTTGAAACACAAAATTTGCTTTTGAAAACTAAAGTATCTCTTTCAAAACTCACCTAGGGTTAAGGAGGAGTTTTGGTTAAGGGGGAGTTTTTGGAATGGCATTCATCATCTACTATATGTGTTTTATGCTTTAATTTCCTTAACTTTGTGTTGGTTTGCCATAGATCAAAAGGGAGATTGTTGTGCAGGGCACTAGATAATCGAACCTGTGTTTTGATTATGGCAAAGACACAAAGTTAAGTTTATATTGTTATCTCACGAGCTAAATCAAGTGTGCAGAAAAGTACTAAAGCTGGAGCTGAAGGCTAGCGACACCCGGAGGAAGCCGTGGTGGTCGGGCGACACTTGAGTGAATTCGGAGGGAGCCGAAGGAATCGAGTGGAAGGCCGGAAGCGAGAGCTACTATCGAGGTAAGCTCGTGTGAGTGAGAGATTGTAAGGTCGTGTCCTCTTTACGGGGGACGGCCGTGGCGACGATTCGACTAAGACTTCTGTGGAAGGTCTAGGTCGAGATCGGACGGTTAGAAACCGTCGTATTTATCATTTTCCGAACTAATCTCTTCTTGCGAAGTGGCGGTGCGATTATTCTTGGACATTGAAGCGATCATGCATCGATTGGTGATGAGATGCATCGATCGTATCATCGATCGTGATGAGAGGCATCGATCGTGATGGCGGCGATTCGACTTTGCGCTAGGTCAAAGCGGATAACGCTTTGCGCTACTTCAGCGATAAAAATTTGGAAAAATTCATGATCCGTTCAAAGAAATAGGAGACAAATTCAGAGGCTAAAGTCTATAAAAGGAGGAGGATTCATCTCCAAAGATTATCAATTATTCATCAAGTGCTCCTACAACGCCTAACGCCTAACACCGGCTATAACGCCGACGCTGAACATAACCTCGTGATCTTCTTCCAGCAGATTCAAGTAATATTTTTGATATTATATTCTGTGTTTTTTATCTTCATAACGAGGTGAGGTAGGCTTGTTGCCTCATCCTCGTGTATTCGGTTTTTGTAATCGTTGTCTCCTACCTCCAACGAGGAGGAGACGTTTTAGTGCTTTGCCCTCCGTACGCGGTCTAGGACCGATAGGGCCTTGGAGTAGCAACCGCTGGGTTGTGAACCAAGTAAAATAAACATGTTCATTTATTTTCCGCTGTGCTTACTTTGCGTATTGAACGAACGAAAAAGAAAAGATTTACGATCGCTATTCACCCCCCCCTCTAGCGACGCTTCTCGATCCAACATACCTATTTACTAAACCCCTACCTGAAGCCGAATTCAGTCTATTAAGATGAAAATTAGGCATGCGCATAGTAGAATAGGAATTTACAAATTATATTTTCTTACTACTATGTATTACTTTTCATTTTCATGGAACTAGCATAGGACATACCTTAGATATCATACATGTATAGATTTAAGGAGCCAATACATCTCACAACACATAGGACTAATGTGTTTGTGTACTTAGCCACATAGATGGGCGTGAGATGTTAGGACCTTACTCCTGGTTCCAGATGTAGAGCTAGTGCATCGCCATGAACCACGGAGTATAATCCTATATATTAACCGACTCTGAAAGGACTTGTTGATCCTTCATATCAATCAAGTCAAATGAGAGTTGAACATTTTATAGATAAACTTATTTTCAGTATATTATTCTCAAAATAATATGGAACATGCTTGGACTTGAAACTTAAACTTATTACCTATAGTTTCTTTCTTTTCAAAACCCCCCTACTCCTTTCGATATATGGCAAAAGGGGGAGAAAAAGGCCAAAGTTAACCAAAGTTAAGGGATCATTTTTTTTTTTGATAACTTAACTTAAAACTTCATAATGGTCAAAGGTTAAGTAAATGTTTTCTTTTACTTAACTTTAATTTTTGCAAATTTATTTAAACTTAATTGTTTTAATAAGGGAGAAAGGGCCAAGTTAAGAAGTATTTTTAACTTAAGTTTTTTTACTAAGGGCAACTTTAAGTAATTACTTAAATTCTTCCTAAAATAGCAAACATCAAGGGGGAGGTTTGAGATCCTCTTTCAAGACTCACCCTCGGTCAAAGGGAAGGTTTCCTCAAGGGGGAGACTTGGAAGAAGATCTCTACTACTCCTACTTAATCTTTATTATTTTTAATTCTCATGCATATTATTATTCTTCATGCACATTATTTTCTTAACATTGTATGTGGGTTTTCCATAGATCAAAAATGGGGAGATTGTTCATGAAGTAGGCACCTAAGTCGAACCTGAGTTTTGATTATAGCAAACGATACAAAGTTAAGCTCATATTGTTATCTTACGAGCTGAATTGAGTGTGCAGAAAGGTGCTAGGGTTGGATCTGAAGGCTAGCAACACCCGGAGGAAGCCGCGGTGGTTGGGCGACACTCGAGTGACTTCGGAGGGAGCCGAAGGAATCGAGTGGAAGGTCGGAAGCAAGAGCCACAAAGTAAGTATCAAGGTAAGCTCATGTGTGTGAGCATAAGTGAGGTCGTATCCTCCTTACGGGGATGACCTTAAGCGTAGATCCGACCAAAGACATCCCATGGATGGTCTAGGTCAAGATTGGACAGTCGGCAACCATCGAAATAATGTTTTTGTTAAGCTAACTTTTGATTTCAGCTAGCATTAGTCGACTTCTAGCTTGGAGCACTTGACTACCGTCCATCAGTCGATTGCCTACGGTCAGCACTCGACTGAGGCTACCATCAGTTGACTGATGGTCAAGGATCATCTTCGAGGAGTCAAGCCTTATCACCTCATTTCAAGGGGATTGGTGCTCAAATCTGATTGGTTGAAGATCCTCTCGAGAAGGGACTCAAAGGCTATAAAAGGAGGGCCTCTCCTAGGGTTTTCTCATCAATTTTAAGTTCTCTAAAGCCTCCACAAACACTGCGACTCTCCGGCAACGAAGTGCTACTACTCCGATGATCTACGCTTGAGTTTTCATCTCTTATTCGTCGATATAAGTTTCATTTAGATTGTCTTTTTATACTATTGTCTCGGAGTTGTTTTTATCGTAACGAGGAGAGGGGGAGTGCCCCTCTACCTCAAGTTTTTGTGGTTTTGTGTATTCGATTAACTCCTACCTCCACCGAGAAGGAGTTCTTTAGTGCTTTGCCCTCCGTGCGTGGTCAAGGACTACTAGGGCCTTGGAGTAGTAGCCGAAGGATACGAACCAAGTAAAAAAAATACTATTGTCTCATTTATCTTGCATTTATCTTCCGCTGTGTTTACTTGCATCTTGAAATGAATTCGAACGAAAAAGTTTTTCCATCGCTATTCACCCCCCTCTAGCGATCCGCTCGATCCAACAAATTGAAATTCCTAGCATGTTTTTTAAAATTAATTGAAGGTGCATTATTAAAATATACCTTAGGGTTAGCCTTAGCTCCCCCTACATGTGATGCTCCTTCCTTATCCTTGAGTTCCTTCTTCTTAGGGCATTGACTTCTATAGTGCCCCTTTTGATGGCACTTGAAACATACTACAAGCTCCTTGCCCTTCCTAATTGAGACACTGACATCCTTTGAATTTATGTTGACTTTTGGTGCCGAAGGAGTCTTCTTAACCCTTTTCGAGCACTTACTCTTGTAATGCCCACTTTCCCTACACTCAAAGCAAATTATATGATTTTTATTTAAAATTACATTGCTTGAGTTACCTAGGTCTGTGGTGGAAGCTGGAATTGCTTCTTTACTTCTTCCGGAGGTTGAGGTGACCTCTTGATTCGGCATGGAAGGTGATCTAACTTCCTCCCCCTCAATCCTAGAGGTGGAGGTTTCTTCTAATTCTTCCACCTTCTCTTCCACCGATCCAGAAGTTGACTCCTCCTCAACTTCCTCATCCTCACTTGCTTGTGAGGATGATGAACTCCCTTCATCAACCTCTTCCGATTGAGCCGATGAGCACTCTTCACCCTCTTGTGATTGTTCTTCACTTGAAGACGATGATGATCCTTCATGGTACTTTGCCAACTCGCTCCAAAGCTCCTTGGCATCCTTGTACTCACCTAACTTGGACAAGACATTATTAGGAATTAAATCACTTATCAATTTGATTACCTTAATATTTTTCTTGAACTCTTTGAGTTGTTCCTTGGTCCATTTTTTAACCTTGAGGATTCCACCCTTTTTGCCTTCTGGAAATTCACAACCTTCTATCAAGGCGTACCAAAGCTTGATATCCACCATCATTAGAAAATTCTCAATTCCTATTTTCCATGAGTTGAAGCCTTCAAATCCATAGTCCTCATAAGATGGTGGTGTGTTAATGTCTCGACCCAAATTCTCTTGAAACTCCATCTTCACCCTCTAGTGTCTTAACTCCTGGCGGTTAGTCCGTAGAAGAGCCCCGGGCTCTGATACCAATTGTAGAGGAAATGTGACCGCTAGAGGGGGGGGGTGAATAGCATCGTGCTAGTATGTTGATGGAATTCAATTGCGTTCGTCTCTACAAATTTCGTTAGCATAGTGGAAATAGAAATGATAGCAATAACGAAACAAGACAAACACAAATACACCAATACACAAGTATTTAACGTGGTTCGAAACTAAATGGTTCCTACTCCACGGATCGAGCTCTAAAGAGCTCTAGTGATGCACACGCAACCACCAATCACAAATAACTCCTTCTCGACACAAGTCGGAGGTGGAGAAACCTCGTACAAATGATCTTACAACATCAAGAAATAAATACAAGCAATATACAAATGAAATACACAACAAGTAAAGAAAACAACACTTTATAATTGTTCTTGGATTGCTTGCTTTGTGGTTGCTTGAATTGCACTTGGAGACCCTGATTTGCAGCAGCAAATCACCCCAAAATACCTCAAGAAACACAGTTGATTTCCTCTTCCACGAGCTCCATTTAAAACTTATGCCTGGGTTGGAAATCACCGATCAGTCGACTGCTCGGGACCATCAGTCGACTGATGCCACTATTGTCGTGAGACAATGGCTAGATCCACGCTGAAAAAATCCAACGGATTCATCATCAGTCGACTGATCATACCCATCAGTCGACTGATGGAGCCTTCACTCGACTACTAACCCCATAGTTGAGTCTCAACTCTATTCTGTGTTGAAATTCTCGAGCACCAGTCGATTGATTACACGATCAATCAACTGATCGAGCCAGCAGTCAACTGCCCTCTTCTGGCAGTCGACTGTTGGGATACTTCCCGCAGTCAAATCCTAGTTGACTCACACCAGTCGACTACCATATGACATCAGTCGACTGACACACCTCAAACATGAGGTTTTAACCCAAGTATGGTGCCCCCATACTTGCTAGACCACCCTTAGCCTAGACCTAAGCCTTCTAGCCACCTCCGTCAGCCTCACGCCTCTCGGATCTCTCCAAGTCATCCATGACTTGTTCATCCATGCACTAGCCTTCAGGTGCTTCCATCGGCTATGTCATGCTAACGGTGTCTACACCGCCAAGACACATTGGACTTACGCTGCCAAGACTCTGCTTGGACTTTACGCCGCCAACGATTGGACTTATGCTACCAAGACTCCCGCTTGGACTTTACGCCGCCAATATCAAACCCCTTGGACTTCTCAAATGCCAAGACTCAAGCTTGGACTTTCCCTTGCCAACCCATGTTGGACTTTCCATGCCAAGTACTCAAGACTTGGACTTTCCTTGCCAACCCATGTTGGACTTTCCATTGCCAAGACCCATGCTTGGACTTTCCATGACATGGTCAACTCCAGTCAACCATCAAAATCTCCCTCGAGTCAAACTCGAGTCTGGTCAATCATGACCCGGGTCGATTGTGCCAATAATCTCCCCAAAACATTATCAGACATCAATGTTAAATATCAATGTCAACTCTCTATGTCAAACATCAAAATATTACTCGAGTCAAACTCGAGTCCGGTCAATCATGACCTGGGTTGATTGCCCCAACACACGCCTCTCGGATCCCTCCAAGTCCTCCATGACTTGTTTATCCATACGCTAGCCTCTAGGTACTTCGCTTAGCTATTGTCATGCTACTTGGGTCTACACTGCCAAGGCTACACACTTAGACTTTCCATGCCAAGTCCATGTTGGACTTCCCATGCCAACTCCATGTTGGACTTTCCATGCCAAGGCTACACACTTAGACTTCCCATGCCAACTCCATGTTAGACTTTCCATGCCAAGGCTACACACTTGGATGTCCCATGCCAACTCCATGTTGGACTTTCCATTTGCTAAGCCCCATGCTTGAACTTTCACCGCCAAGGCTACACACTTGGACTTACGTGGACTCAAACCAAGGGCTTAAGGCTGATGAAAGTGGCTTGAAGGCTTAGATCTAAGCTAAGGGTATCCGATGGCAAGACGAAGTTGATGGAAGCACCTGAAGGCTAGTGCAAAGAGTGAAGGAGTCATGGAGGACTCGGATGGACATTGAGGGTGTGAGGCTGATAAAGGTGGCTTGAAGGCTTAGGTATAGGTCTAGGGTGAGTTTCAAGTATAAGGGGATCATACTTGGGTTAAACCTTAGTTTTGAGATTTACCAAACAACTGGTTGAGTGCTCAGCACTCGGGAGGCCTAGTTGACTTGGGTAATCGACTAGGGTTATATCCCAGTCGACTAGTCGAGTAGTCGACTGAGGCTCTACTACTGACTTATGGCTCTGACAGTCGACTGGTGGTTTGCACCAGTCGACTGACCACTGGCAGTCGACTACTAGTGATGAGTAGTCCACTGTTCATAAGGCAGTCGGTTGGTGGCTATGACAGTTGACTGCTAGGTAAGGGAAGTCGATTGTTCGGGCAGAATCCGACGTGGATTTTGATGGATTGGAAAGCACGCTAGAGGGGGTCTTGAATATCATGTTTAAAACTTTTTCTCTTTTGTAAAACACAAGTAATTGCAGTGGAAAAACATAAAGCACAAGACAATAAGACAAAGTTGTTTTTACTTAGTTCACAACCTAATGGCAGATAGTCTAAGGCTCACGATCCTTGATCTCTTACTATGGGAAATCTACTATAAGATCTCTTCCACGTTGGAAGTACGAGACATGAGCTTACAAAAGATAAAGGAAACAATAACAACCTTACCACTCCTTTTAGAGATTAAGTACATGGAAATCAAAAAGTTAAAGGAGGCAGTAACAACCTTATCGCTCCTTTCGGAGATTAAGTACATGAAAAATAATAAGAGCTAAGATATACTGACAAAGTAACTTAATGATGAGGCCGATCGGAGTTGTGGCATTGTAGCATGAAGTTTTGAGAGCATGAGCACTTGAGTGTAATTCAAATCATTGATCATAGGGTTTGTGCCCAACACTTCTTTTATAGACCTTCCTAGGCCCTTGAAATAGTCCATTTCATTTAGATCTAGACCTAGATCTAGATCTAGATCCTACTTATCCAGAATTCTTATCTCAACGTGGCGACTTGGCTCTTAAATGCGCGCTCTAGTCGACTTCTCCTTTTGCCAGTCGACTATTGGTTCATCCCAGTCGACTATTGTACTTATGTTTCCATCGAGTCACCTGTATCACAAGATTAGTGCAAGGTATATAATAATAGTGATCATAATAGTCCTTTGACCATCTGATCTCGACTTCGGCCTTCCACCAGAATCTTTAGTGGGATTGACGCCTAAGGTTGTCCCCGTACCGAGGACGCGACCTCACCATCACTCCTCACAAGGAGCTTACCTTTGCCAAATCCCTAGTCCTCTGATCTATTGAACTTCTCTGCTTAGCTTCTGATCCTACAAACTTACTAAGACCTGCAAGCTTGACACATAATATAAGATACAATATGACTTAACTTTGAACCTTTACTATTATCAAAACTCAGGTTCGATTATCTAGTGCCCTTGCACTAAAAATCTCTTCTTTTTTAATTTATGACAACATGATTCAAAGTTAAGGAAATAAATACATTAATCAAATATTTTTCAAAAGACTCCCCCTTAACATTCGGTGAATATAAAATTCTTATTTATTAAATTAACATCTCTCCCGGTTTGACATATATTAAAAATTATGTAATAACAGGTCTAATAGGTCTTATGCCAAACTAGAGGTGGCTAGAGATATAAGATTTGTCTACTTAAGTCTTCTGATGGCGTGAATCCGCAAGCGCATGGTCGTCGTCAAGTAATAAAATATTGATCCCATAGAGACTGGTCAAGTACCGGATGAATGCACAAAAAGATTATCAAGAAGATTAAATAATTGAGTAAAGGTTGAATGAGAGAGGAAAAATAGACTATAGAGACACGAGTATAGGACTAGTTTATGAAGCAATCTTAGGACTTTGGTTTCACTACAATTTTTAATGTCTTGACAACTCTTAGTTAATATATATTCTTGAAGGAAACCTATCTAAGGATATATTTAGGTTCTACTTTCACAGTATTAGTTCTTTTGGAGAACTTGTTGCAACGACGGGAACCTGTCATGAGAACCTAGGCAGATCTCTGCTTAAGAACTAGTACTGATTACTTATAGAATCCATAAATTATTAGGTTCTAGGATAGGGTATGAAATATCTTTTGGAGCATTCATAGGTTGATGAACTTATTTGCAATAGTGGGCACCTGTCACGAAAGCCCTATAAATAGATCATGAAATCCTCGAGAGATTCTAATTACTTTTGGAGCATTCATAAGTCGATGAACTTATTTGCAACAGCGGGCACCTATCATGAACCCAGATAGATCACTACTATCAATGAAAGCCCTTAATTGCTATAGTTTCTCACGATTTGTTATACAAATTTGGGATAGAAAAATCCAAAAGCATGTGAATAAGTGATCAACAAACTCGCAAGACAATCCATATGCACCATAAAACCAATTCAAGAAATTTGCAATGAATAAATAAAAAGAGTCGTACAATCCAAGACAAACCGACAAAAGAGCTACTTCCTAATCCTAAGATTCCATAAAGGAGCTACAAAACATAGACGATAAAAAAAAGGAAGAATTAACCCGATGTCCTATGCTTTGAGCGTCTCATCCTCAGGGCATCCTTGACTTCAGGACTTGCCCTAAGGATCTTATACTCGATGTTCTTCGATGATCTATTCAAACTCCTCATTGATCATGATTGCTAAAGGCTTGGGGTCCTTTTTGTATAATTTTCTAGAGAGAAAATTTGGAAATTAGTTGCAAGAAATTCGGAACAACCTTGAGAAAAATCGGGATTCGGTTATCCCGTGACACGACCATGCCATTTAGCATGACCTGGGCATGTCAGGCACTATGAAGGCCTAGCATGTTAGTTCCTATAAGATCCACATGTCTCTACAATGATATGATATTTTCCACTTTGGGCCTAAACCCTCATGGTTTTGTTTTTGGGCTTTACCCTAAAGTCCTCATACCAATGGAGATATCTTTTTTATCTTGTAAGAATATGATCTTTTCCATGTCTTACCAATGTGAGACTTTGATTGTATCCCCATACTCCTAACATTCCCCCCCCTCCCCCCCTTTCCCCCTTCAAATGAAGGACCACATTGAGCCTCCCTCAAGCCTATCCTTCCTCGAAGGACTTTCTCTGCTTGATGTCCAATCCTTAATCCACCAGGGCTTTCTACCAACTGTCTAGTCCTCCTGACCCAGTTGGTCTTCCTGTCTGGTATCTGGTTCTCTTGATCCGGACATGGGAGCTCCACTTCCTTCGTTCGAGGTTCATGGTTTGACATGGATCATGCCTCTGATACTAATTGTTAGTTCCTATAAGATCCACATATCTCCACAATGGTATGATATTATCCACTCTAGGCCTAAACCCTCATGGTTTTGTTTTTTGGCTTTACCCTAAAGGTCTCATACCAATGGAGATATCTTTTTATCTTATAAGCACATGATCATTTTCATGTCTTACCAATGTGGGACTTTGATTGTATTCCCCATACTCCCACCATAGCACACCTCGAAATTGAACGTGCTGAAGAGGCTGAGCAAGGGTGTGCCCCCTGGCATGCCCTGGGCGTGTTGGACACTGGCGATTTCAAAAAATGTGCATTGTGGCTCCGTTTGCTCCCTGTTTCATCATGGTTTTCCTCCATGGCTCTATTATATCTGTTGGTGCAGGGGCACTAGATAATCGAACTTGTGTTTTGATTATGGCAAAGACACAAAGTTAAGTTTACATCATAATCTCACGAGCTAAATCGAGTGTGCAGAAAAGTACTAGCTAGAGCTGAAGGCTAGCGACACCCGGAGGAAGCCGCGGTGGTCGGGCGACACTCGAGTGACTTCGGAGGGAGCCGAAGGAATCGAGTGGAAGGCCGGAAGTGAGATCTACAAAGTAAGTATCGAGGTAAGCTCGTGTGAGTGAGAGATGGTAAGGTTGTGTCTTCTTTACGGGGACGACCGTAGGCGGCGATCCGACTAAGACTTCCTGTGGAAGGTCTAGGTCGAGATCGGACGGTTAGAAACCGTCGTATTTATCATTTTCCATGCTAACCTCTTACTGCAGGGAAGTGGCCAGCCGGTTATCGCTAGACATGGCCGATCGTGATGCTCATCGGTCGTGATGGAGGCATCGATCGGTCGATGATGGCGACGAATCAGCCTTTGCACTTGGTCAAAACGGATAATGTTTGACGCGGCCACTTCGCGATAAAATTTTGTACAACTTCGGGATATGTTCCAAAACATTAGGAGACATATTCAGAGGCCAAAATCTATAAAAGGAGGAGAGGATTCCAACTCCAAATATCATCAAGATTATTCTCAAGTGTTCCTACAACACCAAAGCTCCAACACTGTCATAACGCCGACGCGACAACAAGTTCTAATCCTCTTCGTCGGCAATAGTAGCAAATAATTGCTTTTATTATTGTATTCTTTGTTTTTATTCATAACGAGGTGAGGTAGGCTTGTTGCCTCATCCTCGTACTTCCGGTTTTGTGATCGTTGTCTTCTACCTCCAACGAGGAGGAGACGTTATAGTGCTTTGCCCTCCGTATGCGGTCTAGGACCATTAGGGCCTTGGAGTAGCAACCGTTGAGTTGTGAACCAAGTAAAAATAAATTTGTCTTCTTATTTTTCCGCTGTGTCTACTCGTGTTTTAACGAACGAAAGAAATTCTACGCTTGCTATTCACCCCCTCTAGCGACGCTTCTCGATCCAACAATATCTTCTTTTATCTAGATTTATGCTCTTTTGAGAATAAAAACATAGGAATCATAGTTATCTGAACTAAAAGTGCAATATGAAAGTAAATGCTTTGTTTTATGCATGCTATGCAAATAAAATACTAGAAAAATATGGTAAATTAACCCTAAAATATGCATGTGATTCACATTCATCACACCCCCAAACATAAACTTTTGCTTTTCCTCAAGAAAAGAAAAAGAAAGAAACTATGAGTGAGAATCATGATAACTTGTTAGAAACACATCCTAAAGTATAAAATACTTAGTCTTATCGATTCATTCCCAGTGGCTTAGCTTGAAAGATCCTTGTGTAGTGCATGTGAGTTTTGAACTTTAAGGTTTTGGACACCAATCCAAGTTTATATTCATTCTACCGTATTCCTCGCATACTCGTGAAGGGAGGAAACTTTGCTTCCCACCTCAACTCGGTCGCTTGTTCATGGTGATCCCTTCTACGTCCCCAGATAAAAAAAATTATCCTTGACAAGGAGGGATTACCCAAGCTACCGTTTCATCGTCGTACTATTCGATTAGAGTGGTCACTTGAACAAACTTGTTGTTTAAGCAATCAACTTCTATTCTACGATTAGCCGCGGAATAGACGATGTACGGATCGCCGGTTTTTGCATTTGTATTCAGGGTCCAAGTTAATTTATCCATAAAACAGAACATACAACATATATATGATTGAAAAACAATTATAGACATGTTACAAAAGAATATAAATAAGCGTTATACCTCTCGATCTTCTATTGTATGTCCTTCCTCCTTTTGGATGTCGTGTGGGCGATGATCTTCCAAAAGTCGAAGCCTCCTAGATCACCAATCTTCCTTTCTTTGCTCGCTCTGAACAAAAGGAAGAATAAGAAACAAAACTCTCCTCTATCTATGACCAACCAACAAGCTCCCAACTTGAAGCTTGCCGCCGGCCTAAAGAGAGAGGAAGGTGGGCACCGGCCAAGAGCTCCAAGGAATCACCCTAACCCTTGTTTCCACCGGCCAAGGAGAAGAGAAGGAAGAGCTTTGGATGCCGGCCAAGGAGAGGAGAGGATGGGCACCGACCACCTAAGGAAGAAGAAGGAAAATCTTTCCAAGTTTGTGGCCGCCCAAGCTTCCTTGCCCTTGCCGCCCAAAAACCCTAATCCTCTTTGCCTCCAAAATTGCCTTGCCACCCACCCTAACCACTCCTTTTATAGAGTCAGGCTTAAGCCTTGTTTTAATCTCCATCGTCGGTTCTAGGGATTTAATCTCAACCGTCGGATCTAGAGATTTAATCTCAACTGTCGGACCTAGAGATTTAATCTCTACCGTCGGATCTAGAGTTTTGTTTTCCATCATTGGATCTAGGCTCCATGAGGTTTTAATAGGCTACAATAGGGACCATGAGGAGGAGTTGGATCTTGGCCACCCAATGGATCAAGCCCACATAAAGTCCGATCCATTAATGATAATCCATTCCACTAGAGGATTATCATTGATCTACCTCACTAACCCCCATAAATTAATATGGGCTCCATATATTATTTGTGCATTTATCTCCCCGTGTTTAAGATCTCGAATGTCATTCAATTAATTAATTTACTGACAATTAATTAATTAACATCTAACTCCATGAGTAGTACCACTCAACCTTATCATCATGCCGGACCAAGTCCACCTGCAGGGTTTACATGATGAACCTTATGAGCTCCTCAAAGGGACATCATCATCCTAATATATAGGACACGGTTTCCTCCTATAATCAACGACACACCATATAAATAATACCATTTCTCAACTTACCGAGCCTATCGATTTACTCTATAAATCTCTCCCATTGGTAAATCAAAGAAATGAATACTAAGTATATGTACCTGTTATTATATCGGGATTAAGAGCATGTACAAGATAATATCTGAGGTCCGATTCGATTATGTAGTCAGTAATAAATCGAATAACCTCTATGTCGGTCCTGCTTAATACACACAAAGTGTACTAGTGTAATTCTATGGTCAAGACAAACCAATACCAAATCACACTACAACCATTCCAATGGTTTGTCCATAACCATCTCGGTTGTGAGCCTTTACTTATACTTTACAATGAACCGATAACATGATCTCCTGTGTGATACTACACACCATGTTATCTACAATGTAATGTATGAGACAATATGCATAATCATAAATATGCAAACAATGATCATGTGATTCTTATTTCAAAAATAAAGATGTTCATACAAAAGATAGACTTTTCAATATACATCCCAACAACTCGGCATAAAGACACTTATCTGCCAATGTGCTTGGATCATCCTCTTACTAACATACTTAGTCTTAAAGGAGCATTCAATAGTCAAGGAGAAAAAAAATAGGAAATAAACATCAAGTATTTTCTCAGTAACTAGTTAGCCTCAAAGGGGCATCTATTGAGTGTTTCCCCAGTAACTACTTGATCTCAAAGGGCTACTTTAATGATATTTCATCTTTTCTTTTTCTCTTTTTTTTTCTATTCTCTTTTTTTTTTCAGATTTTCTTCTTCTTTTTTTCTACTTACCTTTTCTTTTAAACTCCTGAGATGAATGTTTCTCTAGTAACTAAGTATTGCGAAAGTCCCCATGGAAATTTGAGTACTAGTCCGATATGGGGACAAACCCTTTTTGGATACCTCTACCTCATTTATTGTATAAAAAGTGAAATAAGGTTCTTATCAAGTAGGACAAAATGACCTTTACCGATCTAACTAAGTTTAGGTATACTACTCTGGATAGAGGAACAATAGGTTATCAATCTAAGAAAATATGCTCAGGAAGTATGCTAACAATGAAAGGAAATATGTGCATAAAGTACTACAAAATTATAGCAAATAGAAAAAACATGCAAAGCTACCCCCCCCCCCCCCCCCCCAACTTAAAATATGCATTGTCCTCAATGTACAAAAGGGTAACATTAAAGTAAACTACTCAGGAGGAGGAGGTGGAAAGAAATGACCTTGCGAAATGTGCCACTGGTATATGACCTCTATCATCTACCTTTGAGCGCTAAGTTCAGCCTACTGCTCCCTTAGGTGGAGATTGTTATTCTTGAAATCTAAAAAAAAAATTGTATAGAAGGAAAGTATACTTGGGTTGCCTCCCAAGAAGCACTTGTTTTAGGTTGTAAGCTCAACCCCCTTTGTAAATAAAAAGAATAGAAATTGTGGAAAAGAAATTAAAAAAAATTAAATCTTGGGTTCCCTCCCAATAAGTGCTTGTTTTAGGTCTTTAGATCGACCCCTGTTTCTTCTAACCTGGTTTGAAGTAGATGTTCCTTACTTATCTTAAGGGGTTGCATATGTCGTAATCAATTGAGTAAGGATGTCCATCGGCTCTGGGTTGTAGCTTAAACAGTTCTTCTATTGAATATTGACGCACTTTTTTTGAAAGGCTTGCGTCATCCTACAAGTGGATTCTCTGATAATTGTTTCATTAGGATTGGAAAGATTAAATTGGATCTTGTCATTTTCCATTCCTAAAGATAATCTCTAATGTTTCACATCAGTATGAGCTCCAACGGAAGCTAATAAAGGTCTCCTTAAAATAATAGGGGTTTCAGTAGTGTGGCCCATATCTAAGACAAGAAAGTCAGTAGGTATTGTAAATCTTCCTACTACCACTAGGATGTCTTCTAACATGCCTAAGGGTTGCCTCATTATTTCATCGGCTAATTGTAAGGTCATGTCTGTTTGGTTTTAATCCTTTTAGCTTCATTATTTCATAAAAGGAAGTTGGTATGAGATTTACAACAGACCCTAGGTCACATAAAGCTATATCAAAAGAAAAATCATAAATTTCACATGGAATTATAAAGTCACTTGGATCGTCAAGTTTAAGAGGAGATTTGTTTAGAGGTACCATGTTTCTTTCTCCTTCCATAGTGATAGCTACATAGTCCTTGACTTCTCTTTTTCTGCTCCTCTGCTTTAAAGTAGACCGCGGGGGCTTCAGAGTTACTTTCATGGCATTGTGTTGTTACAACATTGCATCTTTCTATGGGGTTGATTTTTGACTTTCCTAGGAATCTTCCTGGTGCTCTTGCTGATGAATTTGCTATTTTCACCATCCGAGTTTCCAATATTTTAGCATGGTTAGCTAAGTTGTCGACCTTGCTCACAAGTTGTTGGATTGCTTCGTTAGTTTTTTTGTGTTATCAATCTAAATTCATCATATATTGTCAGAACTCATGGTTACTGGCAGTTTGGGATTGAATAAAATTTTCAATCATCTTTTCTAAGTTAGCCATTTGCCCTTGTTGATGCCCTTTTGATTGTCCCACATTGTTCTGATTAACTTGGTTCTGATTATTTCGATATGAAAAGTTAGGATGATTCCTCCACCTTGGATTATAGGTGTTGGAATGGGGATTGTTCATGGGGTGTTGGTTGAAATTATTGATGGCATCAATCTTCTCCACAGATGTTGAAAGTTTTATTTCACAATTTTGTGCTAAATGTCCCGGAACACCACATATCTCACAAGAAATATTCGTAGAATTAATAGCATTAACACCGAAATGTGTAAATTTTTTAGAGAGGTTATCTACTTTGGCTAATATATATCTAAAGAACTTACCTCATACTTACCTTGCGTCTGAATGGAGTTCCCTCATTCTGTAGCCCATCGGTGGTGATTGAGAGCAACGCTTTCGATAATATCGAATGCTTCGTCTAACATTTTGTTCATTAGAGCCCCACCTACGGCATAGTCTGGAGAGGTT
This sequence comes from Wurfbainia villosa, assembly GCA_025175895.1. Classification (NCBI taxonomy): domain Eukaryota; kingdom Viridiplantae; phylum Streptophyta; class Magnoliopsida; order Zingiberales; family Zingiberaceae; genus Wurfbainia; species Wurfbainia villosa. The sequence goes on from CM046004.1 coordinate 53,125,540, forward strand.
TTTGTAGAATAAGATATACCATTATAAAAGGTGTGGATGATAAGCTATTTCTTCAATCCGTGATGTGGACATTACTGCAATAGCCCTTTGAATCTGTCTCAAGCTTTAAAAAGTGATTCTCTATTTTTTTTTGCATGAAGTTTGTGATTTGATGGCGGAGATTTATTGTTTTGCTTGGGGGAAAATATTTGTCCAGAAATTTTTGTTCTAGCTAATCCCATGTTGTAATGCAATCCATAGGAAGAGAATGCAACCATGGCCTTGCTTTGTCCCGTAAGGAGAAGGGAAATAATCACAGTTTGATCGCATTTGTAGAGGCTCCATTAAATTTTAAAGTTTCACAAAATTCTAATAATACCTTTAAATGTAGATTAGGATCTTCTGAAGGCATTCCTTCAAATTGATGTTGTTGAATCATGGATAGAAGTGCAGGTTTCAGCTCAAAATTATTGGCTTCTATTAGGGGTTTTCAGTTGTTCGATCTTAGCGCCCTTGTATTTGGCATTGCATAATCACGTAAAGGTTTATTTTATTCATTTATCACCATTTTAAAGGTTGGAGTTTCTTCTAGTCGCATTAGGAGTCTTCGTCTAGTTAGGAGAGTTCTTTCGAGTTCAGGATCTAGCTCTGTCAACTCCCTAGTAGACTTGTTCATGCAACAAGTAGAGCGACTCCAAATAAAGTGTGGTAAATGAAATAAATTAAGTAAAATAAAATAGAAAATAAATAAAAATCTAGATTAATCTAATTGCAATCAAATTGATATTGACATAGTCCCCGGCAACGAAGCCAAAACTTGATGGTGTGAATCCGCAAGCGCACGATCGTCGTCAAGTAATAAAATATCGATCCCACAAAGACCGGTCAAGTACCGGATGAATGCAAGGAAAGAAATCTAGAAGATTAAATAATTGAGTAAAGGTTGAATGAGAGAAGGAAAACAGACGATCGAGACACGAGTATAGGACTAGTTTATGAAGCAATCTTAAGACTTTGGTTTCGCTATAATGTCTAATGTCTTGGCTGTAGGATTGCAGTAATCTGAGAGAGGGGGGTGAATCTCGGAGTTTAATAATTTTCTTTAATTTAAAACTTATTAAGTACGCAGTGGAAATTAAAAATAATTCAAACACAGTCAGTTTACTTGGTTCACAACCCTAATTGGGTTGCTACTCCAAGGCTCGTAGTTCTTCCGAGAGCTACTTCGATGGACAATCACTATAGTACCCTCCGATTTGAGAACTCTCAACTTCGGAGGGGTTCGCTTTTTACAAAGATAAGAGAAGGGTAACACACTACCCTCTCTTGAAGTTAAGTACACAAGCGAATAAATAAAGAAGCTTATACTCTACTTTATATTGACACAAATGAAGGATTGGATGTAGACACGAGGTGTCGGAAAAGCGCCTTGTTGAAGATTCAAAACTTTTGTGAGCGAGAGTAAATTTTTATAGCACTTCGGCATAGTAGTAGTATCCTTTTTTCGGATTTGGTCGAGCACTTATTTTATAATCTTTTTCCAGTCGACTAAAATGCCTTCCAGTCAACTCCACATCAGCCCGTCGATATGGAACTTCTGGTCTTCTAGTCGACTGAAACCTCTCCAGTCGACTCTAGGTCACCCAGCTCCGCAGTGGGAAGTTTCCCACTTCAGTCGACTGAAACACTTTACAACTATAGTGCCAGATCTTCGAATGATCACTAACTAATCCTGCCATGTGTGTATCCAGTCGACTGAACCAAATAGAGTCGACTGGAGTATATTTAGTTGACTGATACCTGCAAAATGAGATTAGTACAAATGCATAAAATCAAATGTGATAGCAGTAGTAATACTGCTCTATCTCAACTACTAAGTCTCACGCAGACTTTCCGTCAAATCGACGCCTAGCTTTGCCCCCTATAGAGGACTCGACCTCACCTCTTCACTCGAGGCTTACCTGCCGGCTACCTTCCTGACTTATCACTCTTGACATTCGATCTGACCCACCAGGGCTTCCACCAACTGTCTGGTCTGCCTGACCCAGCTGGACTTTTTATCGATTGTCTGGTCTCCTGACCCAACCGATCTTCATGCCAAATGTCTGGTCCACACGACCCATCTGGACTTCATGCATGGTGTCTGGTCCTTCTGATCTGTCAAGTCAACTGCCTAGTATCCGATCAACATAACCTACTAGGACTCTCTGTTAAGTCTGCACACTTAACACTGATCTTAGACCACAAGTAATTCCTAACTTTAACTACGGTTCATACATCAAAACTAAGGAGTGATGCTCACTGCATCAACAATCTCTTCCTTTTTAATGTATGACAACACATTAGTTAAAGTTAGGAGAATAAGACAATAATATTCAAATTTTGACATATATAAGAAATGCATATGCATGAGATGCATATATATATTTTTACATCTCCCTTTCAATAATTCTCTTCTCTCTAACTTTATATTTCCTCTCTCCCCCTTGGCATACATCAAAATCAAAAATCAAGTCTAAGATGCTACAACTTTAAAGCTGAGAGTTAAAGTGTTTTAACCATGATAATTGAATATTAAGCTAAAAAATGCTTAAGTTTTGAAATCAATCCTCCTCTATAGGGTTTTATTTATTTAGAAATAGGATCCTTCCCTTTATAAAAAGTTTCAAAAGAATTTTCCAAATTTTTAATTATCAAAATTTTAACAACCCCTAAACATACTTATAAATTCCAACATATTTTCAACTTTTCAAAAATTTTCAAAATTTACTAACTCCTTCTGAATAATATTATATTTCCAAAATTTTCAGAATTTTTCAAAAATTTTCTGACTCCCCTTGAATAATAACATATTTTCAAAAATTTCAAAATTTTCAAAAACTTTCAAAATTTTTTAACTCCCCCTGAATAATAACATATTTTCAAAAATTTTAAATTTTTCAAAAAATTTTAATTTTTTTTTAAACTTTCAAGCGAATATTAAAATTTTCAAAATGTACAAGATGATGCAACTGTGATAGATAATATGTCCAAGCATGAACTTCCAGATATTATTTTTATATATATAAAAATACACATTTAAGAATTGTCCTTAAAGCAAATGTCCAACTCTTTACTAGCTCAAATGATATAGAACTAACCATCAAACTTTGAATTAAAGTTAGTCACCGAAGTGATTGATTTGCTCTTGTAAATCCCGTTTTGGTTCATGTCGATGCACTTGATCTACATTTAGAACCAGGGGTGCAGTCCTAACATCTCACGCCCATCTTCGTGGCTCAATACACAAATAGGTAATCCTAGGTGTTTGTGAGATGCGAAGGCTTACTTAAATCTATAGGCTCATGAAATCTAAATTATCCTAGATTGATTTTTTTAACTTTTCTTTAAAAAATAATATAATATTATTTTTCAAAAAAAATTTGAGTAATGAGTATGCAAACATCCTAATCTACCAAGTGTAAACCTAATTGTATTCTAAGCATACTAAATTCTGCTTCCGGAAGTGTTTTAGTGAAGATGTCAGCAAGGTTAGATTTGGACTCAACATAGTTGAGTTCAATACTACCTTTTGCCACATGATCTCTTACAAAATGATGTTTAATGTGTTTAGTGTGTGAGTGATGTATTGGATTTTTAGTTAAATTTATTGAACTTATGTTATCCACTAATGTTTTGACCTTTTTGTAATCTAATTCGAAATTCTTAAGTGTGTGCATCATCCATAATATTTGTGCCACACATTCATCTAATGCTATGTATTCTGCTTTAGTTGTGAAAAGAGCAACACAATGTTGCTTCCTACTGAACCAGCTTACTAAGCATGATCCTAAGAGTTGACATCCTCCACTAGTACTTTTCCTATCTAGTTTTCACCATGCATAGTCTGAGTCAGAGTATCCTATTAACTCAAAGTTACTAGATCTTGGATACCACATACCTACATTAATTGTTCCTTTAATGTATCTTAGGATTCTTTTGACATGTGTTAAATGTGATTCCTTAGCACAAGTTTGATATCTAGCACACATACTTACTACAAATAGTATGTCGGGTATACTTGCAGTTAAATATAGTAAACTACCTATGACACTCCTTAGTACTTTAGATCTACAGATTTTCCTTCCTTGTCTTCATTTAATATAACATTCATAGCCATGGGTGTTTTAATGTCTTTTGAATTTTCCATACCAAATTTTTTAATTAATTCTCTTGTATACTTATTTTGGTATATATAGTTACCGTCTCTTGTTTGTTTTATTTGTAAACCTAAGAAGAAGTTTAACTCACCTACTAAACTCATTTCGAATTTTTGTTCCATTAGGTTTATAAATTATGTTAAAAAATTTGAGTTTGTTGATCCAAAGACTATATCATCTACGTATATTTGAGCAATAAAAATGTTTTTGTTCAAGGTTTTTACGAAAAGTGTTGAGTCAATTTGACCTTGTTTGAAGCCTTTAGAGATTAAGTATGAAAACAATCTCTCATACCAGGCTCTAGGAGTTTGTTTTAATCTGTATAAGGTCTTTTTTTAACTTGTATACATAATTAGGGTATTCTTGTTGGTGCAACAATGCCCCCAAGCATTTATATATTTTGATGTTTGGATAATCATTTATAGTTAGGCAATATTTGTGATCTAACCATGAATGTGTTAAGTGATAGGAAAATCCAAGTGTGAAGACTTGGTAAAGGAAAGTCCAAGTGTGATCTTGGCAAGAGAAGTCCAAGGGAAGGTCTTGGTAGCATAAGTCCAAGCATGTAGCCTTGGCGGCGTAAAGTCCAAGCGAACCTTGGTAAGGAATTCCAAAGGCAAGGTATTGGCAGTGTAAGTCCAAGCATGTAGTCTTGGCGGTGTAAAGTGTTGGATCGAGAAGCGTCGCTAGAGGGACGGGGTGAATAGCGAGCGTAAATCTTTTATTTTCGTTCGTTCGATACACGAGCAAACACAGCGGAAAAATAAAAGGCACATTTATTTTTACTTAGTTCACAACCCAGCGGTTGCTACTTTAAGGCCCTAACGGTCCTAGACTGCATACGGAGGGCAAAGCACTATAAGGTCTCCTCCTCATTAGAGGTAGGAGATAATGATCACAAAATCGAAAGTATGAGGATGAGGCAACAAACTTACCTCACCTCGTTACGATTAAAACAAAGAATACAATAACAAAAACAATTACTTGCTGTTGCCACCGACGAAGAAGATTAGAACTTGTCGTCGTGTCGGTGTTATGATGGTGTTGGAGCTTTAGCATTGTAGGAGCACTTGAGAATAATCTTGATGAATGAATGGGTTGGAATCCTCCCCTCCTTTTATAGATTTTGGCCTTTGAATCAGTCTCCTCATCTTTTGGAACAGATCACGAAGTGGTACCAAATTTTATCGCGAAGTGGCCGCATCAAACATTATCTGTTTTGACCTAGCGCAAAGGCTGATTCATCGCCATCAGTCGACTGATGCCTTCCATCGATCGATGAACATCACCGATCGCCTTCAATGACCGAATGATCGCCACCGCCACTTCCGCAATAAGAGGTTAACATGAAAAATAATAAATACGATGGTTTTTTACCATCCGATCTCGACCTAGACTTTCCACAGGAAGTCTTAGTTGGATCGCCGCCTACGGTCGTCCCCGTACAGAGGACACGACCTTACCATCTCTCACTCACACGAGCTTACCTCTGGTCCTTTAAGATCTGTCGCTTTGCTTCCGGTCTTCCACCTAGGTTCTTCAACTCCCACGAAGTTCCCTCGGTGTTGCCTGACCACCACAGCTCCCTCTGGGTGTCGCTGACCTTCGGCTTAGCTTAGCCTTTCTACACACTTGATTTAGCTCGTGAGACAACGATGTAAACTTAATTTTGTGTCTTTGCCATAATCAAAACACAGGTTCGATTATCTGGTGCCCCTGCACCAACATAAAGTCCAAGCGGACTTTGGAAAAAGAGAAACCCGAGACATGACAAAACCGAGGGAAGCTCTTGAAAGCAAGCACAAGGATGAAGGAGTCACGGACTCGGAGGGATCTTGGAGGTGCAAGGCTAAAAGAAGAGCTAGAAGGTTGAGTCTAGGTCTAGGGAGATGATTTCAAGTATGATTTGATCATACTTGAAGTGTATCAGTCGACTGGTGCTTTGACCCAGTCGATTGATCAGTCAGTCAATTGAAGACGACTGAGTTCTGTGGTCCAACAATCGACTGCTAGGGTTTGGCAGTCGACTGGTCCACCATCAGTCGACTGCTATCCCTAGTAGTTGACTATTTTAAGTGGACATGGGCACAGAAAGATTTTGAGTCGATTAATTGCACGGAGCAGTCGATTGATGACTCAATCAGTCAACTGATGGTATGATTAGTCGACTGGTCATAGTTCTGTTGGGCAGTGACAAATCGAGATTAGGCTTCGTCAGAAGCCATTAGATTTGGTTAATAGTGGCATCAGTCAACTGAAGGTCTCCATCAGTCGACTGTTGCAGCCCCAATGAGAAAATCAACCTCTTCTCTATAAAAAGAGGCCTTGGGGTGCTTGAGAGTGCTAGTGCTCTCATTCCTAACTATACTCTCAAGCTCTCCAAGCCTTCTTAAGCTTTCTATTGTGTTTTAACCTCTTCTTCCCTAATCTTTATTTTCCATCATTTGTAAGAAGAGGAGTGCTTTGTAAAAGAAGGTTTTTACTGAAGGATTTCCTTGGATTGATCCACCTTATTGTTGGATCGAAGCGGATTGCTAGAGGGGGGGGGGGTGAATAGCGATAAAACTTTTTCGTATGAATTTGTTTCAAAGCAATTAAGTGTAGCGGAAAGATAAATAAAAACAAATAAAAGAGACAAGTAGATTTTTTACTTGGTTCGTAGCCTTCGGCTACTACTCCAAGGCCCTAGTGATCCTTGATCACGCACGGAGGGCAAATCACTAATGAACTCCTCCTCGTTGGAGGTAGGAGTTAATCGGATACAAAAACCACAAAAGAAACTCGAGATAGAGGGACACTCCCCCTCTTCTCGTTACGATAAAACCACAATAAAAAGAAGTACAGAATGGAATTAAACTAAGATTATACCGATGACTCATAGATGAAAAGATGAAACCCTAGTCGTCGTAATCCGGCAGAGCTTGGCGTCAGAGGAATGCTCTGAGACTCAGAGCGATGCACTTGGAAGCTTTTGAATTGATGAAAAACCCTAGGACAAGCCCTCCTTTTATAGCCTTTGAGCCCCTCATCGAATGGGTCTTCAACCAATAGGAATTGGGCACAAGACTCCTTGAAAAATGGTGATAAAGCTTGACTCCTTGAGGTTGATCCTTGACCATCAGTCGACTAATGGCCATCATCAGTCGACTAATGGTAGCATCAATCGAATGCTGACCGCAGACAGTCGACTGATGGACGGCAGTCGAGTCCTCCAAGTTGGCAGTCGACTGATGCTAGCTGCAAGGCAAAGTTAACTTAACGAAAACATTATTTCGACGACCTTCGACTGTCCGATCTCGACCTAGACCATCGATGGGATGTCTTTGGTCAGATCTACGCTTAAGACCATCCCCGTAAGGAGGATACAACCTCACTTACGCTCACACACACGAGCTTACCTCAATACTTATTGTGTCGCTTTCGCTTTCGGCCTTCCATTCGATTCCTTCGGCTCCCTCCGAAGTCACTCGAGTGTCGCCCGACCACCGCGGCTTCCTCCGGGTGTCGCTAGCCTTCAGCTCTAGCTTTAACACTTTTCTGCACACTCGATTCAGCTTGTGAGATAATGATATATCCTTGACTTTGCGTCTTTTGCCATAATCAAAATACAGGTTCAACTTAGGTGCCCCTGCACTAACAATCTCTCCCTTTTTGATCCTATGACAAATTTACGCAAAGTTAAGGGAAAATATAAAGTAGAAAATGAGTAAGATAAACGTTACACTCATTTGTAGTGAACTCCCTCTTAACCTTCGGTGAGTTTTAAAACAAAAATTAAATTTTCAAAAATTTAAATTTGGTTCTCCCCCTTAACTTATGCTCTTCTCCCCCTTTTGCCATGAATCAAAAAAGGTATGGAGTTTTATATAAAAAGTAGGGGTTTTTTAATAGAAAAGGTAGCATGCATAAAGATTATCTAACATGAGTCCAAGCATGTGTCTTGATTTAATTTGGTTCGAGGTATAACCCTCTGTACCAACAATGTAACTTTTTGGAAACTAAGTTTGATTTTCAAAATACTTATAAAATTAGCTTTGAGTTCCACAATACTTATATGCTAATAACTTTTGAAAATATATAACCCTTAGGGTTAGTTTGCTCTCCCCCTTAATCAAATATATAAGGTACAGAAGAGTTAGGGGGTGCTAAACATTGACCTAGAAGGTTGTATATTTAGAGTTTTGTCCCAGTATAAATAAACGTTTAAGCTCAATATTTTGAAAAATAGATAACATTTTTGAAAAGATTATGTAAATTGAAATTGTTCCTTATTCATCTCACCCATTCTAAGTGTCTTAGAATTGGTTCACCTTATATGTTGTGTGAGATGATTCCAATTTTATCTTGATTAAGTTTTAATAATTTGAAACTGGTCAACCTTGTGTTAGATTCAGATTTGATCCCAAGCTCATCAAGTCACCTTTTCAAGATCTTGGCTTCCAGGTCGTGGCGAGGCACAGGGGCCTTCTTTTATCGGAAAAACGACCACTTCCTTAGACAAAGCCAATTTCGAGAAAATAATAACTTGACTCACCTAAGACCACTTCCTGGTCTAACTAGTCTAGGATACGGCGAGGTAGCTTCATCTAGTTTCACTCGGTCAAGTGAATCGAACTAGATACGCCTTATCTAGCCCGAATACACGAGACTCCGTTTTACTAGCGTACTATCATCTCGCCGCATCCTGGTACTATGTTATCAAGTATTGATAAGTTATAGTCCTATCTAACCATTCTAAAGAAAATAAGAGGTTTAGGTTACCGGATATACTATTTTGGTATTAGCTCCCCCTGAATCATTGAACCGATATGGTCTGGTCAAGTAATGAATTTGATCCTTGGGAATCCAAAACCTATTGGTCCTTATATATGAGTTTAATAAAGTTTTCGGGACCCACGCTTGGACTCGATGATGACTACGGTTTACGATAGACATGTAAGATATATTCGTAGTCTTTGAGCTATATCCGAGTCCGACTCTATTGTACACGACTCTCTGAGTTCCAAGAAGTCGGTTAAGATTCTTGGACCCCGTCGAGAACTTGTTCAACTGAGCTTCGAGCTCTTGGACTCACCCTTTCAAGAGAGAGTTCTCTTCTTCGAGTTTTTCAACTCGAGTTGAGTCTTCGTCTTGAACTCGACTAGTCGAAGAGTTTAGGGGTGTCTCTTGTTTGAGGGTTTCAACCTCCTCAACCAAGGACTCGACCCTAGACTCGGATTTAGCTAATTTCCTAGTTAGCAATTTAATCGTATTGTAAAGTGTATGAATTAGTGAGCGGATAACCTTAATTTTCTCTTTCGGTCTGGCTTTGAGTTGCTTCTCGAAGTAGTCCTCGAGTTCGGAGTCGGTGTTGTAGTTTGATTCAGATTCGGACTCTGACTCAGACTCTTCGGGTCTTGCCATGCATGCTATGCTGACGCCTTCTTCATTGTCCCATGTTGCATGAAACGCCTTCTTTTGATTTGATTTGAATTGTGCCCTCTTTTGATTCTTTAGTAGCCTCCTTTCCCTCCGAATGATCTTCCGCACTACGTTCACTATTGCTTCCACCTTATGATCTTCCGCACTACGTTCACTATTGCTTCCACCTTTTCGGATTCGGACTCTGATTCGTCTTCGGGTTCGAGTCCATCTTCTTGCTTGGTGGGTGTCTTGCTTCTTTGTCCTGCAAGTAGAGCAATACCTCTCTCGGCCTGGACCATGTTAGTTTGCTCGTGAAGTTCAAACTCAGAAAATAATTCGTCTAACCTAAGTTTTGAAAGGTCCTTAGAGACCTTGTAGGCATCGACTATGGATGCCCACAAGGTAGTCCTAGGAAATGAATTAAGAACGTACCTTAGGAGGTCGCGGTTTTCGACCTTGTGTCCGATGGTGTGTAGGCCATTGACAATGTCCTGGACGTGGGCGTGTAGTTGCGTTGCTGTCTCACATTCCTGCATTTTTAGGTTATACAATTTATTAAGTAGTAATTCACGCTTACTTACCTTCGCGTCGTTAGTCCCTTCGTGTAGGTCTATGAGTTTTGTCCACAGATCTTTTGCACTGATGAAGGGTCCGATGCGGTTGAGCTCTTCCTTAGACAAACCACATTGCAATATTTGGGTTGCTCTTGCATCAGCTTCGATTTGCCTCTTGGTTGCATTGGTCCACCTGTTGAAATTCAAGGGCTCGCCTTGATCATTGGTGGGTAGAGCAAATCCGATTTGGATGATTATCCAAGACTCGACTTGTGTTTTTAGAAAACACTCCATCTGACCTTTCCAATAACGGAAATCATCTCCGCTAAAGAACGGAGGTTGGGTGGTGTTGTACCCCTCAATGTGAGCCATAAAGAAAAACTTGCACACACAAAACAAAAAAAAACTTGCCAAGACTCGAGTCTTGGATTAGTGGTGTGGGAAATAAAAAAAACAAACGAGAAATAGAAGGTTAAACAAAGAGAAAAGAAACTTAAACAAAAAGTAAGTACTCACAACCTTCAATGTCCCCGAAAGGATACTAAACGTCGATTTCTCGGGATGAAAACAGCTTGTTACGGGGTAAACCCCCATAAGAAGTGTAGATCTCTCAGAGAGCTTCGATTTGGTGGGTAGATCGTTTCGTGAGTCCACTTGTAGCAAAAGTTATGCTCGTTTGATTGTGAGGTACTCCGAAGGCGATTAGTACTTGCAAAAACACAATAAAAAAACTATGTACCAAGACTTGGTCTTGGATTAGTAGTGTGGGAGAAATCTTAAAATGATAAATACGAAAAGAAAAATACTCAATTGGTGGTTGCACCAAATCTGAGCGCCCCCGGCTCTGATACCAATTGTTGGATCGAAGCGGATCGCTAGAGGGGGGGGGTGATTAGCGATAAAACTTTTTCGTATGAATTTGTTTCAAAGCAATTAAGTGCAGCGGAAAGATAAATAAATAAAATAAAAGTGACAAGTAGATTTTTTACTTGGTTCGTAGCCTTTAGCTACTACTCCAAGGCCCTAGTGATCCTTGATCACGCACAGAGGGAAAATCACTAATGAACTCCTCCTCGTTGGAGGTAGGAGTTAATCGGATACAAAAACCACGAAAGAGACTCGAGATAGAGGGACACTCCCCCTCTTCTCGTTATGATAAAACCACAATAAAAAGAAGTACAAAATGAAATTAAACTAAGATTATACCGACGACTCGTAGATGAAACCCTAGTCGTTGTGTCTGTAGAGCTTCGTCGTAGGAATGTCGGAGACTCATAGCGTACCGGAAGCACTTGGAAGCTTTTGAATTGATGAAAAACCCTAGGACAAGCCCTCCTTTTATAGCCTTTGAGCCCCTCATCGAATGGGTCTTCAACCAATAGGAATTGGGCACAAGACTCCTTGAAAAATGGTGATAAAGCTTGACTCCTCGAGGTTGATCCTTGACCATCAGTCAAATGATGGCCATAATCAGTTGACTGATGATAGCATCAGTCGAATGCTAACCGCAGACAATCGACTGATGGACGACAGTCGAGTCCTCCAAGTTGGCAGTCGACTGATGCTAGCTGCAAGGCAAAGTTAGCTTAACGAAAATATTATTTCGACGACCTTCGACCGTCCGATCTCGACCTAGACCATCGATGGGATGTCTTTGGTCGGATCTATGCTTAAGACCATCCCCATAAGGAGGATATGACCTCACTTACGCTCACACACACGATCTTACCTCGATACTTACTATGTCGCTTTCACTTTTGGCCTTCCACTCGATTCCTTCGGCTCTCTTCGAAGTCACTCGAGTGTCGCCCGACCACCGCGGCTTCCTCTGGGTGTCGCTAGCCTTCAACTCTAGCTTTAGCACTTTTCTGCACACTCGATTCAGCTCGTGAGATAATGATATATCCTTGACTTTGCGTCTTTTGCCATAATCAAAATACATGTTCGACTTAGGTGCCCCTGCACCAACACTTATGGATCGCCGTAGAGTAGAAGATAATCATCGAACCACGTTAAACAATCTTGTTAGCGCTTGTGTTATTTTGTCTCTTGTTTCCATTTTATATTTGTTTTGCTTTCGCTAATCTTAATTGTAGAAACGAAAAGAGGCTATTCACCCCCCTCTAGCCTTTCAAGGATCCCTAACAAGTGATATCAGAGCCCGGATCACATTGGAAGCAATCAACCAGAGCACAATGGCGTTTCAAGAGGGATATAGCACGACGCAGCCTCCCTTCTTCGACGGTAATGACTTCGGCTATTGGAAAGATAGGATGGAATATTACCTTATGAATGATACTGAAAATTAGTTTAGTATTGTAGATGGGTTCGAGAAGTCGGTCGACGAATTCGGAGTGCCAATACCAACGAAGGATTGAACAAGGGAAATGGAGAAGAAAGATCAAGTCAACACAAAAGAAATGACCACACTTCAATGTGGTCTATGCAAGGAGAAACTATCCAAGGTCAACCCCTTCAACTCCGCAAAAGAGCTTTGGGAGAAGCTCATCGAACTAAATGAAGGGTCAAAGGAGACAAGAAGAGCCAAGAGGGACCTATTGATAGGTCAACTCCAAAGCTTTAGCATGAAGACCAAAATAGGTGAGAAGGTTGAAAACCGAGACCTTGTAAGGTATGTGCTTCAAGTCTTCCCTAGAATAACTCTATGGGCATCAATGGTAGATGCTCATAAGGTTTCTAGGGACCTTTCTTTAGTTAAGTTAGATGAATTATTTTATGAGTTTGAACTACATAAGCAAGCTAACACTTCATCGAAGGAGAAAGGTTTAGCTCTTGTTGTAGGTAAAAAGGAGAAGAAGAAGAAGAAAGAAAAGAAGGAGGTCTCTGTTAGTGCAGTAGGCAACTAAGTTGAACCTGAGTTTTGATTATAGCAAAAGACACAAAGTTAAGTTCATTTTGTTATCTCACGAGCTGAATCAAGTGTGCAGGAATACTAAGCTAAGCTGAAGGTCAGCGACACCCGGAGGTTCTCGTGTTGAGAAACCGTGGTGGTTGGGTGACACCGGGGGGACTTCGGAGGGAGCCGAAGAACTCAAGCGGAGACTAGAAGAAAAGCTAAAACAAAGGTAAAGCTCAAGGTAAGCTTGTGTGAGTGAGTGATGCAAGGTCAAGTCCTCTGTACGAGGATGTCCTTAGGCGACGACTCGACTAAGACATCCCATGGAGGGTCTATGTCGAGGTCGGACGGTTGGTGGTCGTCGAAATCACTTATTTTCGAGCTAACTCTTCATTGCATCTGGAAACCCTAGCAACAGTCGACTGTTGATTATTGGCAATCGACTGGTGCCTCTATCAGTCGACTGATAGGGTTGATCAGTCGACTACTAGTCAAGGATCAGCCTCGAGGAGAGTCAAAGCTTATCACTATTTCTCAAGGGCTAGGTGGCATCACCTCATGAAACTTCATCTAAACGATTAGGGTTTCTCAAGGCTATAAAAGAAGGGGTTCTCCACACCATTTTCTTCATCAAAAAGCTCTCCAAAAGCCTCCGCAACACCGTGACTCTTCGACGACTCTACGAAGACGAAGTTCTAATACTCCGACGATCAAAGCTTGAGTTCTTATTCTTCTTTCGTCGGTATAAGCTTAATTTAGTTCGTCTATTTTAAATTCTTGTATTAGTCTTTTTTTCTCAGAGCTTTTTATTGTAATGAGGAGAGGGAGAGTGTCCCTCTACCTCGAGTTGTTGCTTTTTCTTGTACTCGCTTACTCCTACCTCCAACGAGGAGGAATATTTTAGTGATTTTCCCCCTGTACATGGTCTAGGACCGTTAGGGCCTTGGATTAGCAGCCGAAGGCTGTGAACCAAGTAAAAACAAAAGTGTTCTATTTACTTTTCCGCTACTCACTCTTTTCTTAATTGAACAAATTCGTAAAAAAATTATTTTGCGCTATTCACCCCCCCTCTAGCGCTCAAATCGATCCAACAAGTGGTATTAGAGACGGGGGCGCTATGGTTTGGTGAACCCACCAATCTAGCAATTTCTTACAGATTTTTTTCCTTTTAGTTTTGGTTTTATGATCTTTTCATTTCGTTTAATTTCGTTTTCCCACACTACTAATCCAAGATGAAAGTCTTGGTACATTCACTTATTTTTGTCATTGCAAGGTACTTGTTTTCCTTCTTTTCTTAAATGGGTCGTCTCGAAGGGTTTAGCACTATCCAACCTCTGTTTTACAACGGAGATGACTTCTGTTATTGGAAGGGTCGGATGGAGTGCTTCTTAAAGACCCAAATTGAGATGTAGATTGTAATCCAAATCGGATTCACACTTCCTACTAATGAAGTGGGTGAATCGTTGGATTATGATCAATGGACGAACGCCATGAAAAGACAAGTGGAAGCTGACACCAAGGCAACCCAAATCTTACAATGCGGCTTGTTCAAAGAGGAGTTAAACCTCGTCGAACCCTTCATTAGTGAAAAAGATCTATGGACTAAACTCGTAGAGCTACACGAAGGAACCGACGATGCGAAGGTATGTAAACGTGATTTGCTTTTCAATAAGTTATATAATCTTAAGATGAAAGAACACGAGACAGCAATACAACTACACGCCCGCATTCAAGACATCGTCAATAGCTTGCACGCCATCGGACAAAAGGTCGAGAATCAAGATCTCATAAGGTATGCTTTAAATGCTTTCCCTAGGACTACCTTGTGGGCATCCATGGTCGATGCCTACAAGGTCTCTAAGGACCTTTCAAAAATAAGACTAGATGAATTATTTTTTGAATTTGAACTTCATGAACAGTATAATTCGGTTCCCAAGAATGGTATTGCCTTACTTGCAAGTTCGAAGAAGAAGCCCGCAACCAAACCACCCCCCAAGGAAGAGGACAAATACAAGTCAGAGGTAGACCCCGAGATGGAAACCGAATTAGTGAATCTAGCTCAGAAGATGATCAAGAGCCGAAGATGAATGGTCAATAAAGGTAAATCTAAATCTAATTCTAATTTTAGATGTTTTGAATGTAACAGGTTCGGACACATCAAGTCAGAGTGTCCGAAACTCAAGAACAAAGCACCCAAGTCCAAGAAAGCGCTTAGCGCTATTTGGGAAGAATCATCAGAGGAGGAAGACAATGATCTGATCTTCATGGCTGAGCTGACCGAGCTCGAACAAGACTTCGAACCCGAGGAAGAGTCCGATTTTGAATCCGACGACGGGTTGCTATTCAAGACAAGCCACGGATATGCATCTGGTTCAAAAGGGTCACTTAAGATAAGTAGATCTTTGCTTAGCACTTTATACAATGCAATTAAATTCTTAACTAGAAAGTTAGCTAAGTCCGAGTCCAAGGTCGAGACCTTAGTTGAGGAGGTTAAACTCCTTAAGCATGAGGTCTCCCTAACCTCTTCGACTAGCCAAGTTCAAAAGGAGGACTCAACTCGAGTTGAAAAGCTTGAAGTTGAGAAATCACTTTTGAAAAGTTAAGTCGAAGATCTTTGGTATACATTGGAAAGGTTCACTTTGGGATCCAAGGGACTTGACCTCTTACTTGGATCACAAAGGGTCGTGTACAACAAGGTCGAGCTTGGGTTTAGCTCAAATACGACTAACAAGTCATATATGTCGATTGTAAGTCAAAATGAAAAACATGTCCAAGCATGGGTCCCAAAGACCGTTTTGATTTCTAAATTAGGATCTAACAAGTACTGGATTCCCAAGGACCAAATCTACTATGTGGAAAGATCGAACCGATTCAATGGTTCAGGGGGGGCTAGTACAAAATTTATTTGTGCTATTAATTAGACTTTGCATGCTTAGGTATTTTTCTTTTTATTTTTAGAATGGTTAGATAGGACCTATAACTAGTCAATTATTGACAACATAGTACTAGGACGTGGCGAGATGATAGTACACTAGGGAAGCAAAGTCCCATGTGTCCAAGCTAGATAAGGCGTATCTAGTTCGGTGCACTCGACTAAGTGGAACTAGCTGAAGCTACCTCGCTGTATCCTTACCTAGTTAGACCAGGAGGTGATCTTAGGTGAATCAAGTTATTATTTTCTTGAACTTGGCTTTGTCTAAGGAAGTGGTCGTTGTTCCGATCAAAGAAGGCATCTGTGCCTCGCCACGACCTGGAAGCCAATTTCTTGAAAAGGTGACTTGACGATCTTAGGGTTAAATCCAAATCTAACCTAAGGTTGACTAGCTTCAATTCATTAAAGTTAATCAAGTAAAATTGAAGTCATCTCACAAGAACACATAAGGGTAACGTGTTTGATCATGTAGAAATGGGTGAGATGATATAGGACTAATAATCTTCAACCAAACCTTAAATTCCAATATCTGATCCAACTACCTTGTGTGTAAGATCAATGGATGTTGGACAGTGGGTGCTCCTGACATATGACCGGAGACCAACTTAAATTTTCGAAGCTTAGATTCAAACGACAAGGATCGGTAGCTTTCGAAAACAATGACAAGCTCAAAATCATCGGATCAGGTGATATTGAGCTAAATTCTAATTTCACGATTCACAATGTTTTATTAGTTGAAGATTTTTAATATAATTTACTTAGTGTAAGTCAATTGTGTGATAAAAATTATAGGGTCATATTCCTAGAAAATGAATGCTTAATTAAAACAAATGAAACCTCTAAAACAATACTTAAAGGAACTAGGAATAGCAACATCTACACAATTAACTTACTCAACTCCTCAACTAAGTATCTTATGACACAGCAAGAGGAATCTTGGTTGTAGCACTGACGACTTGGTCACTCGCACCCTGAAGGGAAAAAATGTGTTTCTCTTCTTTGCTTCGGTCACTTGTGCATGACAATCCTATCTCACATCCTTGGATTTAAATTTTATTAATTAAAACTAATCCGGACAGAGATGGATTACCCAAGCAACCGATTCATCATCGTGCTATTCAATTTGAGTGGTCGCTTGAACAAACTTGTTGTTCAAGCAACCTAACTCTTTTCCTCGATTAGCCATGGAATAGATGATGTATAGATCTCCGATTTTTGTGTTTATCATCGGGGGTCAATGTCAACTAACCACATACAAATACAAAAGAACTAGAATCAATATTAAACAAGATTATACCTCTTGTTTTACCTCTTGATCTTCTATTGTATTCCTATCCTCTTCTTGGATGTCGTGTGGGCGACGATCTTCCAAGAATCGAAGCCTCCTAGACAACGTATCTTCCCTTCCTTGCTCACTCTAAACAAGGAAAGATAACCCTCCCTTCTTCTCCTTGCTTGTTCCGACCACCAAACACCAACTTTGGTTGCCGTTGGCCCTAGAAGAGGGAGAGGAGGAGAGAGCGCCGACCTTATACCAAGGAAGAAGGAAAACCCTCTCCTTTGTTGTGTTGTCGCCGACCCTAAGGAGATGGAGATGGTGGCACCGGCCAAAGGAGAAAGAAGAGAAGGAAACCCTTTGTTGCCGCCGGCCAAAAGAGAGCCAAACCCTAGGTTGCCTCCGCCCAATAGAGAAGCCAAACCATAGGTTGCTGCCCAAGCCTCCAACCCCAACCAACAAACCCTAGCACAACTCTTGTTGCTGCCCAAGCCTCTTCCTCCTTTTTATGGATCTAGGCTTCATGAGGTATTTATAATAGGCTATAATAAAAACCATGAGGAGGAGTTGGATCTTGGCCACCTAATGGATCCGAACCACATAAAACCCGATCCATTAATGATGATCCATTCCACTAGAAGATCATCATTGATCTACCTCACCAACCCCATAATTAAATATGGGCTCCACATATTATTTGTACAAAATATCTCCCCGTATTTAAGATATCGAATGTTCATTAATTAATTAAATTACTAAAAATTTAATTAATTAATATCTAACTTCATGCATGATTTACATGATGAACTTTATGAGCTCCTCAAGGGGACATCATTATCCTAATATATAGGACACAGTTTCCTCCTATAATCAACGACACACCATGTAAATAATATTATTTCCCAACTTACCAGGCCTATCAACTTAACACATAAGTCTCACCCATTGGTAAATCAAAGAAATAAATACTAAGTACATGTGCCCGTTATTATATCGGGATTAAGAGCATGTACACCATAATATATGAGGTCTGATTCAATTATATAGTCAGTATAAATTGAATCACCTCTGAATCGGTCCTGCTCAATACACATAAAGTGTACTAGTATAATTCTATGGTCAAGATAAACCAATACCAAATTATACTACAACCATGCCAATGGTTTGTCTAAAACCATCTTGGATGTGAGCCTCTACTTATATTTTACAAGGAACTGATAACATAATCTTCTATGAGATACCACACACCATGTTATCTATAATGTAAAGTATCAGACAATATGCATAAATAAAAATGCAAACAATGTTCAGGTGATTCTTATTTCAAAATGAAGATGTTCATACAAAGGCTAGGCTTTCAGTATACATCCCAACAATCTCCCACTTATATTAAAAGACTATGCTGCCATCAAACTTCCATACATTTGATTCTCATTCCCTTCACATGCCTATCAAAAGCTCTCGCTGGAAGGGTCTTAGTGAAAGGATCTGCCAAGTTATCCTCTGATGCAATCTTGGCGACATCAACTTCTCCTCGCTTTATGATCTCTCGTATCAGGTGGTTCTTGCGCTCTATGTGTTTACTTGCCTTATGAGCTCGTGGTTCATTCGAGTTTACAACTGCACCATTGTTATCACAATAAATTGTTATAGTTCTGGGCAAACCAGGAATCACATCCAAGTCCATCAAGAAGTTCCTGAGCCATACAACTTCTTTGGTTGCCTCAAAGGCTGCCACATACTCAGCTTCCATGGTGGAGTCCGCCACGCATTTCTGCTTGACACTCCTCCATATAATAGCTCCACCTCCCAAAGTAAACACAAAACTCGAGGTAGATTTACTGTTATCCCTATCTGATTGGAAGTCAAAATCTGTGTAACCCACAGGGAGTAATTGATCTGCCTGGTATACCAGCATATAATCCCTAGTCCTTCTCAGGTACTTTAATATATGCTTTACCGTAGTCTAATATCCCTGCCTTGGATTACTCTGATATCTGCTAACCATGCCCATGATAAAGCAGATATCCGGTCTCGTACATAACATAGCATACATGAGGCTTCCTACCGCCAAAGCATAAGGAACCACCTTCATCTCCTTTGATGTTCTAGGACACATCTCTTTAGATAAAGGTACTCCATGCCGAAAAGGTAGAAAACCTTTCTTGGAGTTCTGCATGCTAAAACGAGCTAAAATAGTGTCTATATATGAAGCTTGAGATAAGCACAACATCTTTTTCTTGTGATCCCTTATGACCTTGATCCCAAGGATGTGTCCCACTTCTCCCAAGTCCTTCATATCAAATTGTTTGGACAACCATACCCTTACATCTGATAACACTTTGACATTATTGCCAATGAGCAAAATATCATCTACGTATAGTACAAGAAATACCACTATGTTTCTATCACATCTCTTGTATACACAAGACTCATCCGCACTTTGAATAAATCCATATGAATGGATTACCTTATCAAAGTGGATGTTCCAAGATCTCGAAGCTTGCTTCAATCCATAAATAGACTGATTAAGCTTGCACACAAGAAGCTCTTTGTCCTTTGTAATGAATCCCTCTGGTTGCTCCATATAGATGTTTTCTTCAAGACTTCCATTAAGGAAAGTTGTCTTGACATCCATTTGTCAAACCTCATAATCCATATGAGCAAGAATAGACAAGAGAATCCAGATAGACTTAAGCATGGCTATCGGTGAAAAAGTCTCCTCATAATCGATACCCTCTTTTTGAGTATACCCTTTCGCAACAAGCCTTGCTTTGAAGGTCTCTACCTTCCCGTCTGATCCTCTCTTTCTTTTGTAGATCCACTTGCATAAATTGCCTCGTCATATGTCTAGGGATCAAGTTCATGTTCGCTAGGGACCAAATCAGAAGATTCTCCCAAGAACATAAATCTATCAGGTTGTCTAACAACCCTACCACTACGACGAGGTATCTCCTGTGTATCCTCTGTGATATGCGGTGCAATCACTTGTGGTATGTCCTCTTGTACCGTTGGTACTGAAGTAGTGACTTCCCCTCTTAATTCCTTCAGAACAATCTTGCTCATGGGCTTGTGGTTCATCACATAGTCTTCCTCTAAAAATCGGGTGTTCGTGCTAACGATCACCCTCTGATCTCTAGGACTATAGAATAAACCACCTTTCGTTCCTTTGGGATAGTCTACAAACAAGCGCACTTCTGTACGAGGTTCCAACTTACCAGCATCTCCCTTCAGAACATGTGCTGTACTACCCCAAATCTGAATATGTCTCAGACTAGGCTTTCGCTCGGTCCATAATTCTGTGGGAGTAGAAGGTACTGATTTAGATGGTACCAAGTTCAGAATATACACTGTCGTTTCCAGGGCATAACCCCAGAACGAATCTGGTAACTCAGAATAACTCATCATCGATCTAACCATCTCCATAAGAGTTATATTCCTTCGCTCTGCCACACCATTCTGCTGGGGTGTACCAGGTGCAGATAGTTGAGATTGAATCCCAGCCTCTGATAAGTAACTCCTAAACTCTTTCAAGAGGTACTTACCACCACGATTAGATCGTAGTGTCATGATAATTTTACCTTGATGTTTCTCCACATCAGTCTTGAATTCTTTGAACCTATCAAAGCATTCAGACTTGCGGCGTATCAAGTAAATGTATCTATATCTTGAATAATCGTCTATAAAAGAGATGAAATATTCAAAACCACCTCTAGCCTGGATAGACATACGACCACATAAATCAGAATGAACCAATTCCAACACATCTTTGGCTCTATACCCCTTGGCCTTAAAAGGCCTCCTAGTCATTTTACCTTCCAAGAAAGATTCATAGGTTGGTAAATCTTCCACCACTAATGAACCCAAAAGTCCATCAGCTATCAACCTTTGAATTCTACTAAGGTTAATATGACCTAACCTTAGATGCCAAAGATACATTTGGTTCATTTTTGAAGGTTCTTTTCTCTTATTAGATTTAGAAGATGAGTTATTTATTTCTATTTGCATCGTGGGAGTTTTTTGGTTCAAGAGTGTATAAATTTCTTACCAATGTACCAGAACAGATAATCTTCCTATTCTTTTTTATAATAACTCTGTCATTAAAAGAAATAGAATACCCATCCATAAATAATTTAGAAATTGAAATCAAATTCTTTCTAAATGAAGGTACATAAAGACAATTTCTCAGAACCAAAGTTTTATTTTTATCAAAAGATAAATAAACATCTCCCACTGCAATAGTCGCCACCTTCGTAGCATTGCCCATGTAGACGGTAATATCTCCCTCAGCTAGTCGTCTGTTTTCCTGGAACCCTTGTAAAGAGTTGCAGACATGATCAGTGGCTCCCGTATCTACACACCAGGTACCGATAGATAACACTGCTAAGCATGTTTCAATGACTAAACTAAAAGATATACCTTTGTTCTATTTGCGGTTGGGACAGTCCCCCTTCCAATGTATAGTCTGCTTGCAAGTGAAGCACTTGCCTTTCGACTTCTTCACTCCTCCCTGAGATCCTCTCTCCACCTTTGCTACACCTTGTTTCTTCTTCTTCTTGCCTTTCGACTTAGAAGTAGAAACCTTTTGAGCAACCATGGCCTGAGCACTCTGACAAAAGAGCCTCTCTGCCGCCTGGAGTTCTATCAGAAGCTCCACCAATGAATACAACCTTTTATTCATGTAGTAGTTCTGGCGAAACTGCTCAAAACTTCTAGGTAGAGATTGGAGAATGATATCGACCTGGGTTTCCCCATCGATCTCTGCTCCAAGGACTTTCAGCTCATTCAAATGAGCCATCATCTTGAGAACATGATCCCTCATGGGTGTTCCCTCAATCATGGTGGTCGTCATCAAGTTCCTCATAGCTTCCTGCCTAGCAGCCCGATTCTGGTGTCCAAAAAGTTCCTTGAGATTGAGCATCATGTCATAGGCAGTAGTCATGGCCTGATGCTGATGTTGCAATACATTTGACATAGAAGCCAAAATGTAACACCACGCCATCTCATCAGCCTTGATCCACTTCCTATAACTCTCTTTCTCCTTTTCACTAGAATCATCCATAGGCTTAGGAGTACACTCTTCCAAGAGCATATATTTGTACTCCTCAGCAGTCAAGACAATGTCCAAATTCCTTTTCCAATCCACATAGTTAGGTCCAGTAAGTTTATTTTCTTTCAGAATTACAGCAAGTGGGTTGAAAGCTATTTTAAAAAACCTAAGAATCACAGTGATCAAAACATTAGATTTCAAAATTTATTGATTCCTCAAACAATAAAATTTTAAAATCAACCAACACCTTAAAACACCGAGAATATCATATGCCACGATAGTGTGGACGTATACGAATTCTACATTTGTAAGAGGAGGTTTTACCTATTAATTTTATTATCCTGTCAACCTTACTTTTTGACAAATAAAATTAATAGTTGGTTCCTCTTCGGTGTTACAAATAAAAGTAGTGACTCCGATGGGGAGGATACTCTTATTTGCATCTAAGTGTTTACCATTACCCGATACTAAGGCAATTACCTCAGATTATGTGCCTTCCGATGGGGAAGTACACACGCTTCTAAATAATTTCCTATAACCATATTTGACCTAGTGATCCACAAAACAAACTCATTTGATATGGAGGAAGGCACTCAGAGCCAACGTGTAAGTTTGTTCGCATCACATGTCAAATTGTAATGGAGGCCGCAGGAATTAAAAAATATCTCTCTGCCACTTAGTAATTTGAAATTGAGGAATTTTCACACAACATGCACATCAAACAATAAGAAATAAATATGAAAAAAACTTTCCAACTATTATGACTTTTGTTTTTCAATATGCTTCCTGTCGTGTCGCCACCTCGTCCGCTCCTCCCTTTACCATGCGCAAGCCACAAAAGGATCCGAGCCGAGATAAACTATTTTAATTTACATTCATCAATCCTATACTCCAAGAAGGAGTCTATAACAAATCTAGATCGAAAGTAAATTAAAATGAGCGACTAAATAATGTTGTATTTAATTACAAAAATTAAATACTAATTAACCTCGTAAACCCCGAGCATTCAAATAATTAAATACAATCACACATACACAATCACATACAATCACATAGCCATAATAGTTGGATCTTATGCCTGCAAGTAAAAAATTAGCCTACACACATCCTACTATTATCCGACATAAATAATATATGATAAATGCATGAAAGTAACCGAATCCAAAACACACAAAACAAGAAGCTGTGGCTCTGATACCACTTATAGGGAAAACGATGTGTTTCTCTTCTTCGCTTCGGCCGCTTGTGCATGACAATCCTATCTCACATCCCTGGATTCAAATTTTATTAATTAAAACTAATCCGGACGGAGATGGATTACTCAAGCAACTGATTCATCATCGTGCTATTCGATTTGAGTGGTCACTTGAACAAACTTGTTGTTCAAGCAACCTAACTCTTTTCCTCGATTAGCTGCGGAATAGATGATGTACGGATCGTCAATTTTTGTGTTTATCATCGGGGTCCATGTCAACTAACCACATACAAATAAAAAAGAACTAGAATCAATATTAAACAAGATTATACCTCTTGTTTTACCTCTTGATCTTCTATTGTATTTCTATCCTCTTCTTGGACGTCGTGTGGGCGACGATCTTCCAAGAATCGAAGCCTCTTAGACCACGTATCTTCCCTTCCCTGCTCACTCCGAATAAGGGAAGATAACCCTCCCTTCTTCTCCTTTCTTGTGCTGACCACCAAACACCAACTATTGTTGCCGCCGACCCTAGGAGAGGGAGAGGAAGAGAGAGCGCCAGCCTTATACCAAGGAAGAAGGAAAACCCTCTCCTTTGTTATGTTGCCGCCGACCCTAAGGAGATAGAGATGGTGGCACCAACCAAAGGAGAAAGAAGAGAAGGAAACCCTTTGTTGCCACCGGCCAAAAGAGAGCCAAACCCTAGGTTGCTGCCGCCCAATAGAGAAGCCAAACCCTAGGTTGCCGCTAAAGCCTCCAACGCCAACCAACAAACCCTAGCACAACTCTTGTTGCCGCCCAAGCCTCTTCCTTTTTTTTATAGATCTAGGCTTCATGAGGTATTTATAATAGGCTACAATAGGGACCATGAGGAGGAGTTAGATCTTGGCCACCCAATGGATCCGAACCACATAAAACCCGATCCATTAATGATGATCCATTCCACTAGAAGATCATCATTGATCTACCTCACCAACCCCATAATTAAATATGGGCTCCACATATTATTTGTACAAAATATCTCCCCATATTTAAGATATCGAATGTCCATTAACTAATTAAATTATTGGCAATTTAATTAATTAATATCTAACTCCATGAGTAGTACCACTCATCCTTATCATCATGTTGGACCAAGTCCATCTGCAAGATTTATATGATGAACTTTATGAGCTCCTCAAGGCGACATCATCATCCTAATATATAGGACACGATTTCCTCCTATAATCAATGACACACTATGTAAATAATATTTTTTCCCAACTTACTAGGTCTATCGACTTAACACATAAGTTTCACTCATTGGTAAATCAAAGAAATAAATACTAAGTACATGTGCCTGTTATTATATCAGGATTAAGAGCATGTACACCATAATATCTGAGGTCTGATTCAATTATATAGTCAGTATAAATTGAATCACCTCTGAATCGGTCCTGCTCAATACACACAAAGTGTATTAGTGTAATTTTATGGTCAAGATAAACCAATACTAAATTACACTACAACCATGCCAATGGTTTATCCAAAACCATCTTGGTTGTGAGCCTCTACTTATATTCTACAAGGAACTGATAACATGATAATACTGTGTTGCCTTATCTACCACCGAAGCCGAATACGTCGCAATGGGTGAGTGTGTGGCTCAACTTCTTTGGATGAAGCACACTCTCCAAGACTTTAACTTAAACTTCAACAATATTAAAACTCACATAGATAATATTAGCTCAATCAACTTAACCAAGAACCCTATATGCCACTCTAGGACCAAACATATAGAAGTTAAACACCACTTTATTCGAGAACACGTAGCTAAAAGAATCATTCAACTCGAATATGTGGAATCCAAGTCAAACCTAGCTGATCTTTTTACCAAGCCGCTACTCGAAGCCGAATTTAGTCTACTAAGACGAAAATTGGGCATGTGCGTAATAGAGTAGGACTTATATTTTTTTTTATATACTCTATTACTTACTTTTCATGTTAATGGAACTAGCTTAGGGCTTACCCTAGATATCATGTACCCATAGATTTAAGGAACCAATACATCTCACAACACCCGACCTTCGTTTTACAACGGAGATGACTTCTATTACTGAAAAGGGTCGGATGGAGTGCTATTTAAGAACCCAAGTAGAGATATGGATCGTAATCCAAATCGGATTCACACATCCTACTAATGAAGATGGTGAATCGTTGGGTTGCGATCAATGAACAAATGCCATGAAATGCCAAGTGGAAGCCGATGCCAAGGCTACGCAAATCCTACAGTGCAGCTTGTCCAAAGAAGAGCTCAACTGCGTCGGCCCCTTCATCAGTGCGAAGGACTTATGGAACAAGCTCGTCGAGCTACACGAAGGAACCGACGATGCTAAGGTATGTAAGAGGGATCTATTTTTAAATAAATTATACAATCTAAAAATGCAGGTTCATGAGACCGCCACCTAATTACATGCACTAATCCAAGATATTGTCAACAGTCTACATTCGATCAGATAGAAAGTCAAAAACCGGGACTTAATAAGGTGCACACTTAATGCATTCCCTAGGACTACCTTGTGGGCATCCATGGTTGATGCCTACAAGGTTTCTAAGGACCTTTCTAAAATTAGATTAGATGAAATGTTTTCTGAATTTGAATTACATGAGCAGTCTAATTCGGCCCCTGCCGAGAAAAGTATTGCCTTATTTGCAGGTCCGAAGAAGAAGCCCAAAGCAAACCATCTCCTGAGGAAGAAGACGAGGATGAGTCGGAGATAGACGATGAGATGGAAATCGAACTAGCAAATCTAGTTCAGAAGATGATCAAAAGTCGAAAATGACACATCAATCAATCCAAGGAAGGTAAGTCTAAATCAAATTCCAACTATAGATGCTATGAGTGTAACAGGTTGGGCCACATCAAGTCGGAATGTCCAAAGCTCAAGAACAAGGCACAGAAGTCCAAGAAAGCACTCAACGCTACATGGGAGGAATCGTCGGAGGAGGAAGATGAGCTCAACAACCTCATCTTCATGGCCAAGCCGACCGAACTCAAGGAGAAGTCCAAACCTGAGGGAGAGTCCGACTCCAGATCCGACGATGAGTCTCTATTCAAGACAAGTCACGGATCCATATCCGGTTCAAAAGGTTCACTCAAGGTAAGTCGGTCTTTAATTGATATGTTATATAATGCAATTAAGTTTTTAACTCAAAATTTAGCTAAGTCCGAGTTCAAGGTCGAGACCTTAGTTGAGGAGGTTAAACTTCTTATACACGAGGTCTCCCTAACCTCTTTGACTAGTCAAGTTCAAGAGGAAGACTCAACTCGAGTTGACAAACTCGAAGTTGAGAACTCACTCTTGAAAGGACAAGTTGAATATCTTAGGCAAATGTTGGAAAGGTTTACTTTGGGATCCAAGGGACTTGACCTACTACTTGGATCGCAAAGGGTCGTGTACAACAAGGCCGGACTAGGGTTTAGATCAAATATGACTAACAAGTCGTATATGTCAATTGTAAATCGTAATAGAAAATAAGTCCAAGCATGGGTCCCTAAGACTGCCTTAACTTTACAACTAGGATCTAATAAGTACTGGGTTCCTAATGACCAAATCCACTACATGGATAGACCGAATCGATTCAATGGTCTAGGGGGAGCTAGTACTAAATTTGTTTGTTCCATTACATGAAATTAGTCTTTTCATGCTTAATAATTTTGTTTTAATTTTTAGAACGGCTAGATAAGGTTAATAACTCGCCAATCTTGACAACATAATACTAGGATGCAGCGAGATTATAGTACGTTAGGGAAACAAAGTCTTGTGCGTTCGAACTAGATAAGGCGTATCTAGCTGTGTGCACTCGACTAAGTTGAACTAGCTGAAGCCACCTTGTCGTATCCTTAACTGGTTAGACCAGGAAGAAATCTTAAGTGACTCAAGTAATCAATTTCTTGAATTTGACTTTGTCTAAGGAAGTGGTCATTATTTCGATCAAAGAAGGCCTCTGTGCCTCGCCACGACCTGGAAGCCAACTTCTCGAAAAAGTTACTTGACGAGCTTAGGGTTAAATCCGAATCTAACCCAAGGTTGATTAGTTTCAATTCATTAAATTTAATCAAGTAAAATCGAAGTCATTTCATAGAACACATAAGGATAACATGTTTGATCATGTAGAAAGGGTGAGATGACTCTAGGACTAATAAACTTCAACCAAATCTCAAATTCTAATATCCGATCCAACTACTATATGTGTAGGATCAATTGATGTTGTACAGTAGGAGCTCCCGACACATGATCAGAGACCGACTGAAATTTTCGAAGCTTAGATTCAAAAGTCAAGGATCGATAGCTTTCGAAAACAATGACAAGCTCAAAATCATCGGATTAGGTGATATTGAGCTAAACTCTAACTTTACAATTTGAAATGTTTTATTAGTCAAAAATTTTGAGTATAATTTACTTAGTGTAAATCAATTGTGTGACAACAACTATAAGGTTATATTCTTAGAAAATGAATGCTTAATTAAAACTAATGAAACCTCTAAAACAATACTTAAAGGAACTAGGAATAACAATATATACACAATTAATTTACCCAACCCCTCATCCAAGTGTCTAATGGCACAACAAGAGGAATCTTGGTTGTGGCATCAATGACTCGGCCACTCGCACCCAAGACTCATTCACAAGGTGAGTCAGAGTGGTTTAGTAAGAGGTTTACCAAATCTTAACAACTTAGACGATAAAATTTATAATGCGTGTCAACAAGGTAAATAAACTAGGGCACAACATCAACTAATTAACCAAGAAAGAACCAAAAGTGTGCTTGAGCTCCTACACTTGGATCTATTCGATTCTTATGGAGCCAAGTCACTAAACGGAAGTCAATTTTGCTTAGTCATAATTGACGACTACTCTAGGTTCACCTGGGTTAGGTTCCTTAAACACATAAGTGATACCTTAGACCAACTTACCAACTTATGTAAATTAATAAAAAACAAAAAGAACCTTAAGATTAAAAGACTTAGAAGCGATCATGGTGACGAATTCGAAAACCATAGGTTCACCGACTTCTATAACCTAAACGGATACCACCATGAGTTCTCCTATTCTAGAACCCCACAACAAAATGGTCTAGTCGAGAGAAATAATAGAACCCTACAAGAAGCCGCTAGAACCATGTTGAATGAATACAACCTTCCTAATAGGTTTTGGACAGAAGCCGTTAGTACAGCGTGCTATGTTCAAAATAGAATCCTACTAGCCAAAAGACACATTAAAACCTCATACGAAATCTGTTGGATCGATGCGGTTCGCTAGAGGGGGGGGTGAATAGCGAAAAAAAAACTTTTTCTTTCGAATTCGTTTCAAGACAAATATACGCAGCGGAAATGTAAATAAAAACTAAAAGAGACAAATAGTTTTTTACTTGGTTCGTAGCCTTCGGCTACTACTCCAAGGCCCTAACGGTCCTAGACCGTGTACGGAGGGCAATTCACTAAAACACTCCTCCTCGTTGGAGGTAGGAGTTTACGATTACAAAAAAAACTTTCGAAGCACAAGATAGAGAGACACACCCTCTCTTCTATTAAAATGAAAATGCAACGAAAGAAAGCCTCGATTAACAAACTAATTGCAAGATTAAAAGAAATGACAAGACAAGATTATACCAACAACTCGAAGATAGGACTTAAACTAGGGTTGTTGGCAGCACTTCGTTGTCGTAGAGTTGTCGGAGAGTCGCAGCGTTGTGGAGGCTTTTGAGCACTTAGAATTGATGATTAAACCCTAGGTTTGACCCTCCTTTTATAGCCTTTGAGCCCCTTTTCGAGAGGAACCCTAGCCAATCACAATTGAGCACACCTCCCCTTGAAACTTGGTGATAAACCTTGACTCCTTGAGGCTGATCCTTTGACCATCGATCGGTGATGGTCATCATCGATCGGCGATGGCATCATCGGTCGATCTTGACCTCGACGATCGGCGATTGCGGCGATCGGGATTGTGATCGAGTCCTCCAAGCCGCGATCGGTGATGCTTGCTGCAAGTCAAAGTTAGCTCAACAAAAACATAATTTTGACGGTCGTCGACCATCCGATCTCGACCTAGACCATCTATAGGATGTCTTTGGTCGGATCTACGCTTAAGATCATCCCCGTAATGAGGATACGTCCTCACTTACGCTCTCACACATGAGCTTACCTCGATACTTACATGTTGCTTTTGCTTCCGGCCTTCCACTCGATTCCTTCGGCTCCCTACGAAGTCACTCGAGTGTCGCCCGACCACCGCGGCTTCCTCCGGGTGTCGCTAGCCTTCAGCTCCAGCTATAGCAATTTACTGCACACTCGATTCAGCTCGTGAGATAATGACATGAGCTTAACTTTGTATCTTTTGCTATAATCAAAACTCAGGTTCGACTTAGGTGCCTACTGCACCAACAATCTCCCCCTTTTTGATTTATGGCAAACCCACATACAAAGTTAAGAAAGATAAATTAAGCAAAAAGAGTATGAGATATACATGAATTGTGTAGGAGTATAAAAACTCTTTTTCAAATGCTCCCCCTTGAGGAAACCTCCTCCTTGACCGAGGGTGAGTACTTGAGAAAGAGTTTTAACTCTCTCCCTTGATATTTGCTACTAAAAAAGAATTAAGTAACCGAAATTACTTAATATTGGCCATAGTGTTTAAAATAAGTTTTAAGTTAAGAAATCAAAAAATTGATTTCTTAACCTTGGCCTTTACTTCCACTTTGTTAACAAGTTAACTTAAAGTTAAGTAAATTACTTTTTGTTAACAAGTTAACTAAAAGTTAAGTAAATTATTTTCTGTTAACAAGTTAACTAAATGTGTTAAAGTTTGAGTAAGCCTTAAAAAAAATATTGATCCCTTAACTTTGGCCTTTTTCTCCCCCTTTTGCCATATATCGAAAAGAGTGAGAGTGTGTCTGGAATAAAAACAAGTTTTAATTTTAAAGTCCAAGCATGTTCCACATTATTTTGAAAATAATATACTGAAAATAAGTTCATCTATAAAATGTTCGACTCATATTTGGCTTGATTGATATGGAATATCAATCAGTCCTGGTGGGAGTCGGTTAGTATGTATGATTATACTCCGTGGTTCATAGCGATGCACTAGCTCTACATCTGGAACCAGGAGTAAGGTCCTAACATCTCACGCCCATCTACATGGCTAAGTACACAAACACATTAGTCCTATGTGTTGTGAGATGTACTGGCTCCTTAAATCTATAGGTGCATGATATCTAAGGTATGTCCTATGCTAGTTCCATGAAATTAAAGAAATAGTAGTAAGAACATATAATTTGCAAGTACCTATTCTATTACGCACATGCCCAATTTTCGTCTTAATAGACTAAATTCGGCTTCGGGTAGGGGTTTAGTAAATAGGTCTGCCAAGTTAGACTTCGATTCGACGTATTCGAGTTGTATGGCTCCGTTGGCCACATGTTCTCGAATGAAATGGTGTTTGACCTCTATATGTTTGGTCCTAGAGTGACATATCGGATTTTTTGTAAGATTAATTGAACTAATGTTATCTACGTGAAGTTTAGTATTCGTAAAGTCTAACTTAAAGTCGCGGAGAGTGTGCTTCATCCAAAGAAGCTGCGTGACACACTCACCCATCGCGATGTATTCGACTTCGGTGGTAGATAAAGCAACACAGTGTTGCTTCCTACTGCACCAACTCACTAGACTTGAGCCGAGAAGTTGACAACAATCACTCATGCTCTTTCTATCGAGCTTACTACCGGCATAGTCCGAATTGGAGTAGCCGGTTAGTTCAAACTCGGTAGATCTAGGATACCAAATACCGACATTAAGTGTACCCTTTAGATATCTAAGGATACGCTTAACTAGGGTTAGGTGAGACTCCTTAGCATAGGTTTGAAACCTGGCACACATACTTACTGCGAATAGGATGTCAGGTCGACTCGCAGTTAAGTATAGGAGACTTCCTATCGCGCTCCTATAGTACTTTAAGTCAATGGACTTACTTTCTAGGTCTTCTCCTATGTTAACATTAATCGCCATTGGGGTGTTTATTACCTTAGCGTCTTGCATTCCAAATCTTTTAATTAACTCCTTAGTGTATTTTTGTTGATATAGGTATATACCATCCTTAGTTTGTTTAATTTGTAGACCTAAAAAGAAACAAGTTCATTTCAAACTCACTTTCCATGAGCGAAACGAACTCGTTTAGTAAGGCTGAGTTAGAGGTTCCAAAAATTATATCGTCTACGTAAATTTGAGCTATGAATATTTCTTTACCTAAGGTTTTTACGAAGAGAGTTGGGTCAACTAAGCCTTGGTTAAACCCTTTTGACTTAAGATGGATTGAAAGTCTCTCGTACCAAGCTCGAGGAGCTTGTTTAAGTCCATAGAGAGCTTTCTTAAGTTTTAGAACATGGTCGGGTTTATCTAGATTTTCGAATCCGGGGGGTTGACTAACATAAACTTCTTCTTTAATGTATCCATTTAGGAATGTCGACTTAACATCCATTTGAAACAGCTTAAATCCTCGATGTGCAGCATAAGCTAGCAACATTCGAATGGATTCGAGTCTAGCTACTGGGGCATAGGTTTCGTCGTAATCTAAGCCTTCGACTTGACTAAACCCTTTGGTGACTAACCTAGCCTTGTTTCTGACTACTTCACCTTTATCATCAAGCTTATTTTGAAACACCCACCTTGTTCCAATTATCATTTTGTCTTTAGGTGGTGGTACTAGTTCCCACACTTCATTCCTAGTGAATTGAGCTAGCTCTTCTTGCATTGCAATAATCCAATCGGGATCAAGAAGAGCTTGTTCAATTGATTTGGGTTCTATCTTTGAAATTAAGGAAATTTGACTAAGGTTCCTATAGGATGCTCTAGTTCCCACTCCTAGATTAGGATCTCCTATCACTTGATCGATAGGGTGGTTAGTTTGAATCCTAGATTGGGTTGGGTTTGTGTCACCTAATGCTTGATCAATTGAGTGACTTGGTTGAACACTAGTTTGACTCGGATCACTTGTCACTTGGTCGACAAGAGAAGTTGGTTGATGTGGATTAGACTCGATCTCAGGGTCGGAGACGAGTTTGGTATCAGTGGGCTCAACACTTGGGGTCATTAAGGGTTTTGTAGGTTCGGGTACTTCATCGAACACTACATTAATAGTCTCTTCGACTTTAAGGGTATCGTGGTTATATACCCTATAGGCCCTACTCGTGGTTGAGTATCCTAAGAAGATTCCGGTGGAGGTTTTGGATTTGAATTTCCCTAGGTGGTTCTTAGTGTTTAAGATATGTACTTTACATCCAAATACCCTAAAGTACTTGATGTTGGGTACTTTATTGTGATAAATCGTCTGAGGTCTTAAGGTGCCTCTTTACCATAAGGATCCTATTACGGACATAGCAAGTAGTGCTACTTAAAACCTATCGGGTAGGTCGTATTCGTTCAACATGGTCTAGCGGCTTCTTGTAGAGTTCGGTTTTCCGCTCCACTAGGCCATTTTGTTGAGGGTCCTAGGGCAAGAGAATTCATGGTGGTATCCGTTTAGGTTCTGAAGTCGGTGAACCTTTGATTTTCGAATTCACCACCATGATCACTTCTAAGTCTTTTAACCTTAAGGTTTTTTTTATTCTTGATTAATTTGAATAGATTGATTAATTGATCTAGGGTATCATTTTTATGTTTGATGAACCTAACCCAGGTAAACCTGGAGTAGTCGTCAATTATGACTAAGCAATATTGACTTCTATTGAGTGACTTGGCTCCATGTGAATCGAATAGATCCATATGCAGGAGCTCAAGTACACTTGAGGTTCGTTCTGGGTTAGTTAACTTGTGTTGTGTCCTAGGTTGTTTTCCTTGTTGACAAGCATTACAGATTTTATTAACCAAATTGTTGAGGTTGGGTAAGCCTCTGACTAAGCCACTCTGACTCATCTTGTGGACGAGTCTTGGGTGCGAGTGACCGAGTCGTCGGTGCCACAACCATGATTCCTCTTCCTGTGTCATAAGACATTTGGCTGAGGATTTGATTAAGTGAATTGTATAAATGTTATTTGTCCTAGTTCCTTTGAGTATTGTTTTAGCTATTTTATTTGTTTTAATTACACATTCATTATCTAAAAATACGACCTTATAGTTATTGTCACATAATTGGCTTACGCTAAGCAGGTTAAATTCAAAATTCTCTATAAGTAATACATTTTTAATAACAAAATTCGAGTTAAGCTCGATATCACCTGATCCGATGATTTTGAGCTTGTTGTTATTCCCAAAGGCTACCGATCCCTGTCGTTTGAATCGAAGCTTCGTGAATTTGAGTTGATCCCCGGTCATGTGTCGGGAGCAACCGCTGTCCAACATCCATTGATCCTACACACAAGGTGGTTGGATTGGATGTTAGATTTTATATATATTTTTTTTAAAAATTGGTTGTAAGTTTTTAAACCTAGGTCATCTCGCCTGTGTCTATATGATCAAGCATGTTATACTTATGTGTTTTTTGTGAGATGACTTCCAATTAAGTTGATTAAGTGCATTTAGGTTCAAGTAATTTTATGTTAGATTTGGATTTGACCCTAGGCTTGTCAAGTTTACCTTTTCAAGATCATGGCTTCCAGGTCGTGGCGAGGCACAGGGGCCTTCTTTTATCGGATCATCGACCACTTCCTTAGACAAAGCCATTTTCAAGAAAATGATGACTTGACTCACCTAAGACTATTTCCTGGTCTAACTGGTTATTTTTGAAAAGAGGCTCCCCAAGACTCAATTTTTTCGAAGGATTTTAGTTGGTTATGTATGTGTTCTAAGTGAGTTCACAAGTTAAAAAAAAAACAAAACAAAAAAAAATTCTAAGCATGCAATTTCTAAGTTAAAGCACAAACATGTTTTGTACTGGCTCCCCCTAGACCGTTGAATCGGTTTGGTCTATCCACATAGTGGATTTGGTCCTTGGGAACCCAGTACGGGTTGGATCCTAGAGTTGAAATCAAAAAGTTCTTAGGGACCCATGCTTGGACATGTTTCCTATGTCGACTTACAATCGACATATACGACCTATTAGTCGTGTTTGAGTTAAACCCTAGTCCAGCCTTGTTGTACACGGCCCTTTGAGATCCAAGTAGGAGGTCAAGTCTTTTGGATCCCGAAGTGAACCTTTCCAACGTGTTCCTAAGATCTTCAACTTGACTTTTCAAGAGAGAGTTCTCAACTTCGAGCTTTTCAACTCGAGTTGAGTCCTTCTCTTGAACTCGACTAGTCGAAGAGGTTAGGGAGACCTCGTGTTTGAGGAGTTTAACCTCCTCAACAAGGGTCTCGACCTTGGACTCGGACTTAGCTAATTTCCTAGACAAAAACCTAACCGTATTATGTAAAGTATTAAATAAAGTTCGACTCACTTTAAGGGTATCTTTTGAACCGAATGCGTATCTGTGGCTTGACTTGAAGGTAGCTTCGTAGTCCGAGTCATCCTCGTGTTCACTCAAGTTCGTGTTCGGTCCTCGTGGTTCGACTAATCGATTTCGCCATGAAGACGTGGTCTTCGCCTTCTTGGATGACGCTTCTTCCCATGTCGCGTTGAGGGCCTTCTTGTGCTTAGGTGCTTGGTGGTTGAGCTTGGGGCACTCGGACTTGATATGTCCAAACCTGTTACACTCATAACACCTAATATTAGAACTTTTAGGCTTACCTTGGTTGGGTCGAGTCGTGGTTCGCTTTCGTCCCTTGGCTATCCTTCGAGCTAGGTTCATTAGTTCGGCAGTCAACTCCGGGTCAACTTCTTCTTCGGACTCGTCTTCCTCCTCGGTTGGTGGTGGCTTGCTTGCGATTTTCTTCTTCTTTGAACAATCAAGGCTATACCCCTCTCGGGTTCCAAGTTGGACTGCTCATGTAATTCGAAATCTGAGAATAATTCGTCTATTCTAACTTTAGAAAGGTCCTTGGAGACCTTGTAGGTGTCGACCATGGATGCCCACAAGGTAGTCCTCGGAAAAGAGTTTAGAACATACCTTATAAGGTCGCGGTTTTCGACCTTTTGCCCGATTGCGTGTAGGTTGTTGACGATGTCACGACGCAGCATGCAATTGTATTCTGTCTGTGTTCCTGCATTTTTAGTGTGTACAATTTATTGAACAACAAATCGCGTTTGCAAACCTTAGCTTGATCCGATCCTTCGTGTAACTCGATCAGCCTCGTCCAGAGATCTCTTGCGCTGATGAAGGGTCCGACTCGGTTCAGCTCCTCCTTGGATAGCCCGCACTGCAGGATTTGAGTCGCCTTTGCATCTGCCTCGACTTGTCGTTTAGTGGCAATGGACCACTGATTGTAATCCAAGGATTCACCTTCTTCATTAGTAGGAAGGGTGAACCCGGTTTGGATCACAATCCACATCTCTATTTGGGTTTTTAGGAAGCACTCCATCCGACCTTTCCAGTAACGGAAATCGTCACCGTTGTAAAATGGTGGTCGGACGGTGCTAAAACCCTCGAGATGGGCCATTAACACGAAAGACACAAAGAGACGAAGACGAAGAAACTAGCAACGACAAAAACACAAAAACAAGTACCAAGACTCGCGTCTTGGATTAGTAGTGCGGGAGAAAAACCTAACAAAGAGAAATAAATAATAAAAAAACAGAATTAAAAGAAAAATAAATCTGTAAAAATGGCTAGATTGGTGGTTTCACCAAATCTTAGCAACCCCCGGCTCTGATACCAATTGTTGGATCGATGCGGTTCGCTAGAGGGGGGGGTGAATAGCGAAAAAAAAACTTTTTCTTTCGAATTCGTTTCAAGACAAATATACGCAGCGGAAATGTAAATAAAAACTAAAAGAGACAAATAGTTTTTTACTTGGTTCGTAGCCTTCGGCTACTACTCCAAGGCCCTAACGGTCCTAGACCGTGTACGGAGGGCAATTCACTAAAACACTCCTCCTCGTTGGAGGTAGGAGTTTACGATTACAAAAAAAACTTTCGAAGCACAAGATAGAGAGACACACCCTCTCTTCTATTAAAATGAAAATGCAACGAAAGAAAGCCTCGATTAACAAACTAATTGCAAGATTAAAAGAAATGACAAGACAAGATTATACCAACAACTCGAAGATAGGACTTAAACTAGGGTTGTTGGCAGCACTTCATTGTCGTAGAGTTGTCGGAGAGTCGCAGCATTGCGGAGGCTTTTGAGCACTTAGAATTGATGATTAAACCCTAGGTTTGACCCTCCTTTTATAGCCTTTGAGCCCCTTTTCGAGAGGAACCCTAGCCAATCACAATTGAGCACACCTCCCCTTGAAATTTGGTGATAAACCTTGACTCCTCGAGACTGATCCTTTGACCATCGATCGGTGGATCATCATCACCGTGATGGTAGCATCATCGAGTCGATCTTGACCTCCGGCCGATCGGTCGATTGACGATCGAGTCCTCCGCCGGCGATTGATGCTTGCTACAAGTCAAAGTTAGCTCAACAAAAACATAATTTCGACGGTCGTCGACCATCCGATCTCGACCTAGACCATCTATAGGATGTCTTTGGTCGGATCTACGCTTAAGATCATCCCTGTAACGAGGATACGTCCTCACTTACGCTCTCACACACGAGCTTACCTCGATACTTACATGTTGCTTTTGCTTCCGGCCTTCCACTCGATTCCTTCGGCTCCCTACGAAGTCACTCGAGTGTCGCCCGACCACCGCGGCTTCCTCCGGGTGTCGCTAGCCTTCAGCTCCAGCTATAGCAATTTAC
The DNA here is from genome assembly GCA_025175895.1 of Wurfbainia villosa. Classification (NCBI taxonomy): domain Eukaryota; kingdom Viridiplantae; phylum Streptophyta; class Magnoliopsida; order Zingiberales; family Zingiberaceae; genus Wurfbainia; species Wurfbainia villosa. The sequence goes on from CM046004.1 coordinate 53,162,740, forward strand.
TGCACACTCGATTCAGCTCGTGAGATAATGACATGAGCTTAACTTTGTATCTTTTGCTATAATCAAAACTCAGGTTCGACTTAGGTGCCTACTGCACCAACAAAATCTACCATGATAAAGTACCTAACATTAAATACTTTAGGATATTTTGATGTAGGGTACATATCCTAAATACTAAAGATTACCTAGGCAAATTTACCTCTAAAACAAATACCAAAATATTCCTAGGATACTCAACCACAAGTAGAGCCTATAGAGTCTACAATAATGAAACCCTAAAAATCAAAGAAACCATTAATGTTGTATTCGACGAAGGAGATAAAACCATAAAACCCGTAGTACAACCAATTGATGAACCGATTAATACTAGACCCGAATCTGACCATGAAAATGAGTCTAGTATAAATCCTAACCCGAGTCAGTCTAGGTTACAATCGAATCATCCTATTGATCAAGTGATAGGTGATCATAACCTAGGGTTCGAATTAGAGCATCATACAGAAACCTTAGTCAAATCTCTTTAATCTCGAAAATCGAACCCAAATCAATTGAACAAGCTCTTCTTGATCCCGATTGGATTATTGCTATGCAAGAAGAGCTAGCTCAATTCACTAGGAACGAAGTTTGGGAATTAGTACCACCACCTAAAGATAAATCAATTATTGGAACAAGGTGGGCATTCCGAAACAAACTGGATGACAAAGGTGAAGTAGTTAGAAATAAAGTGAGATTGGTCACAAAAGGATTTAGTCAAGTAGAGGGGTTAGATTATGATGAAACCTACACCCCCGTAGCTAGACTAGAATCAATCATAATGTTATTAGCCTACGCTGCACATTGAGGATTTAAACTATTTCAAATGGATGTGAAATCAACGTTCTTAAATGGAGTTATTAAGGAAGAAGTCTATGTTAGCCAACCCCATGGATTTGAAAGATTAGACAAATCTGACCATGTTTTTAAACTTAAGAAAGCCTTATATGAACTAAAACAAGCTCCTAGAGCTTGGTATGAAAGACTTTCTATTTATCTCAAGACTAAAGGGTTTAGCCAAGGCCTAGTCGACCCAACCCTCTTCATAAAATCCGTAGGCAAAGAAATCTTTATTTCCCAAATTTACGTAGACGATATAATTTTTGGAACAACCAACTCAATCCTACTAAATGAGTTCATTTCACTAATGGAAAGTGAATTTGAAATGAACTTAGTAGGAGAATTAACTTTTTTCCTACGATTACAAATTAAACATGATGGATCGAAAAGCGCGCTAGAGGGGGGGGGTGAATAGCGAGCGATAAAACTTTCTTTTCGTTCGATTAAAATCAAAGTAATGCAGTGAAAAATTAAAAAACAAGACACAAATATTTTTTACTTGGTTCACAACCCACCGACTGCTAATCCAAGGCCCTGCGATCCTTGATCGCTTCTGTAGGGAAAAACACTAACAATCTCTTCCTCGTTGAAGGTAAGAGACAACCGAATACAATGATGTAGAGGAAGAGGTAATAACCTTACCTCTCCTCTTTGTAAATAATAATTAAGTCAAGAATACCGACAAAGAACTTGTAGCGGATGCACGGTCGGAGTAGCTTTGTAGCACGAAGGATTGCGGAGAGCCGACACACTTAGGAGTTCATTGATTGATTGGGTTTGAGTCCTCCCCTCCTTTTATAGAATGATGCTTTGGAATTTGTCCCGATCTAGATCCAAAACTCGTGGATCTTATCTTGAGGTGGTGGCTTATCTTATCATGAGGTGGCGGCATTAATCTCTATCTCTTTGACCTTGCGCACTGGGCTGATTCGTCAACATCAGTTGACTGATCCTCCTAGCAGTTGACTGCTTCACTTGAGAATTCCTGCAACACAAGGTTAGCACAAGCGATGCATAATGTCATGCAGTGTGATAGTCCTTTGACTGTCCGATCTCGACTTTGGCATTCCTCCAGAAGCCTTGGTCGGATCAACGCCTAGGATTGTCCTCTAACCGAGGATATGTCCTTACCACCGCTCCACACTCGGAGCTTACCTTTGGTCCTCCTAACTTGTCACTTAGCTTTCGGTCTCCATCGAGGTTCCTTGACTCCACGAGGTTCTCCTGGTGTCGCCCAACCACCACGGTTTCTCGACTCGAGATTCTCTGGGTGTCGCTCGATCTTTGGCTTAGCTTAAACACTTCCTACACACTTAGCATAACACATGAGATAACAAAATAGCTTAACTTTGGATCTTTGCCATCATCAAAACCAAAGTTCGATTATCTAGTGCCCCTGCACCAACAATCTCCCCCTTTTTGATCTATGGCAAACCAATTCAAAGTTAAGAGAAAATAAGCAGTAAGCATTAAACACACATTTTTAAAAATCTCCCCCTTAAGGGTACCTCCCCATTAACCCTAGGTGAGTTTTGAAAAACAAATATGTTTTGGAAAAAAATAGGTAACCTCTTAACTTTATCCTCTCTCCTCCTTTGACATATATCAAAAATAACTTTATAAGGGGTGCATATTTAAGATTAATATTTGCCAAAAAAATAGAATTTTTAAACATTCTAATATGTTCAACTCCCTTTAATACTTAGGAGCTTAGGTTTCTAGATCCTTCACCAACAATGTATATCCTAGGTTAGGATGTGACCCTCTAACCTTTAACATTGTTATAAAATTTTGAGAAAGAAAAAAAAACATTTTAAAGGCTCATGTCTATTGGTTTTTTTTGTCAAACTAGAGATAGCTGGAGATACTAATTTTGTCTAACTTAAGTATTCTCTCCCCCTTGGCATATTATTAAAAAAAAAGATTTTAAATTTTGGAAGTATTGGTGATAATATTTTTTTTAAAAATATTTTAACAACTTTTACAACTGACGATTATCCAATTAGAACCTCCCCCTTAACCTAACATCCTTGTTAGCCACAAGGAAGGCTTATCTAGAGGGTCTCCTCCTTTGGCTAACAAACTCTTAGGACATCCTTGTTGGCCACAAGGAAGGCTCACCTAAGTGTTCAGAGGGTCTAGGTGTCTAAAGTTGACCTAAGGACTTAGACGTTCAATATTGGTCAACTAACCATCATTTTAAGAAGCATAGTTATTTTGAAAACTACGTATAACTACACACAACAATCATGACAACCAATAAAAATAGTTTTAAGAATCTATTTATGTATATATAAATTTTGAAATTGTTTTCAAAATTATTTTTAATTTGTTGTCCTTATCATCTCACCCATTCTACATGATCAACCAAGTTATCCTTATAGGTGTTGTGAGATGAATTTAATTTTATTTAGTTAATTTTAATGATTTGAAAATTAATTAACCTTGGGTTAGATTCGGATTTAACCTTTAGATCGTTAAGTAAACTTTTTGAGAAAATGACTTCCGGGTCGTGGCGAGGCATAAGAGTCTTCTTTGATCGGAACAACGACCACTTCCTTAGACAAAGACAATTTCAAAAAAAATATTCACTTAAGTCACTTAGGGTTACTTCCTGGTCTAACTAGTTTAGGATGTGACGACGTAGCTTCAGCTAGTTCAACTTAGTCGGGTGCACCAAGCTAGATACACCTTATCTAGCTCAAATACACGAGACATCGTTTCCCTAACGTACTATCATCTTGCCGCATCCTGATACTATGTTGTCAAGGTTAATTACCCATTTTCTATCTAACCGTTCTATGAGATTTAATTTAAGACTAGTATATATGACATGACAAAAATAAGCATGGTAATTAATTAAAATGAGATGTATGCATGAGCATGTTATGTTCAATCAATTCAAAGAAATGGTTGCTGCTTAGGTAGATTTTTATTTATTGAATTTCTAAAAATTGAAGGTTTAATTGCTAAATTATTAATTTTTGTATAATCAAATGGTACTCTATTATAATTAATTTTATTAGTTTGATTATTTAATTTTAAATTTTTAATTAAGTTAGATTTTGACTTTAAAATAGATTTAATGGGATTATTAGATTTTTTAAAAATAGAATTATTATTAGAATTTTTAAAAGAAGAATTATTATTAAAATGTTTAAAAGTGGAATTATTATTAGAATGTTTAAAAGTGGAATTATTATTAGAATGTTTAAAGATAAGATTGTTAGAGTTTTTAAAGGTAGAATTATTATTAGAATTATTTAAGATAAGATTGTTAGAGTTTTTAAAGGTAGAATTATTATTAGAATTATTAGAATTTTTTAAGATAAGATCGTTAGAGTTTTTAAAAGTAGAATTATTAATAGAATTTTTTAAGATAAGATTGTTAGAGTTTTTAAAGTTAGAATTATTAATAGAATTATTAGAATTTTTTAAGATAAGATTGTTAGAGTTTTTCAAAGTAGAATTAATATTATTTTTATAATTATTTAGATTATCTTTGGAATTTTTTAAAGTTAATTTCAAATTTTTTATGGTTGAATTTTTTAATTCGGAATTATCTAGATTAATCAGATCAAGGGTTCGATGATTCTGTTCTAAGGTTTGATTATTCTAATCTAGTGTTTGATTATTCTGATTAAGTCCTAAGTTGGTTTTATCCTTGACTTGATCTAGATCTATGTTGATCAAACTAAAAATTTGATTAAGCTCTTGGTTAATTTTATCAAATGTTAGATTAATTTGATCATTTTCTTTCATAATATTGTTATTATTATTATTTAAACTAATTAAATCTGAATTAATTAATTTTTGTTGGTTGAATTATTATTTGTATTAATTAATTGACAATAATTAACTAATTTACTAGCTTTAATGCACAATTTATCTAAATTATCAAGTATACTAAAACTCAAAATTTCAAAATTATTGATTTTACTAACCTTTTTCTCCGGGCACCGATTTTTGTAATGACTGAATCTTCTGCACCCGAAGCACTTGATGTGCTCCTTGTTCTTTCGGACTCCTGGCGGTGTCTCCTTTGTCGTCGGTTGTGCCGTTCGAGTCTTACAAGTAGGACACTTATTTTTATAGTGTCCTCTCTCCTTGCACTTGAAACAAATAATATGCAATTTAAAATTTAAATTGAGATTGTTACCTTTAGGCCTTGTGGGAGACTCTTCCATGGTTGGCTCGGTTAACGATCTTCTAAAACTCGCAAAAAAAAACACAAACCAAAAAGTCCCAAGACTTGGTCTTGGATTAGTAGTGTGGGAGATATTTAAAAATAAAAATAAAAATAAAGAAAAGAAAATACTTGATCGGTGGTTGCACCGAATCTGAGCGCCCCCGCTCTGATACCAATTGTTAGATCGAAAAGTGCGCTAGAGGGGAGGGTGAATAGCGAGCGATAAAATTTTTTTTTCATTCGATTAAAATCAAAGTAACACAGTGAAAAATTAAAACACAAGACACAAATATTTTTTACTTGGTTCACAGCCCACCGACTGCTAATCCAAGGCCCTGCGATCCTTGATCGCTTTCGTAGGGCAAAACACTAACAATCTCTTCCTCATTAGAGGTAAGAGACAACTAAATACAATGATGTAGAGGAAGAGGTAACAACCTTACCTCTCCTCTTTGCAAATAATAATTAAGTAAAGAATACCGACAAAGAACTTGTAGCGGATGCACGGTCGGAGTAGCGTTGTAGCACGAAGGATTGTGGAGAGCCGACACACTTAGGAGTTCATTGATTGGTTTGGGTTTGAGTCCTCCCCTCCTTTTATAGAATAACACTTTGGAACTTGTCTCGATCTAGATCCAAAACTCGAGGATCTTATCTTGAGGTTGTGTCTTATCTTATCATGAGGTGGCAACATTAATCTCTATCTCTTTGACCTTGTGCATTGGGCTGATTCGTCGACATTAGTCGACTGATCTGTAACGCTCGTAAAATTTCTAGCAATTTTACAAGAATTTTTGGCTTGATGATAATGGGCTTTATGTGGGCTCTTTCAAAAAAATAAAAGAAAATAAGCCAAAAAGAATGCAAGGCCTAGGAATTGAAACCCAAACCTCTAGAGATAGCCAAACCCTATAGATGCACCCAATAACCAGAAGCCCAACAAGAATGTATTGTTAGAAGAACATGGGAAATTATAGTTAGAGGTAAAGGAGATGAAGGGACTCTTCAAGTGAATAAATATGGGGAATGAGGGGGCATGAGTTACCAAACTTATTTTCTCCTCCTCTTCTTCTTCCTCACCAAATCCTAGAGCTTCCCCTCTCCATTTCTTTGGCCGAACCCCATCCAAGCAAGGAGAAGGCTAGATTTGGCTTTCCTTAGGTCATCTTTCCACTAAAAGCAAAGCGAAGGATGTAAGTATCCCTCACCTGCATACGAGTAGCTTTCGGTTGATATTTTATGCAGAAACCCCTATGATATGTTCGGCCAACATGTGTTCTTGGTGTTTTCTTGAAGTTCTATACCTTGTTTTACATGCACATGATGAAGTTAAGATGTAGAATGAATTAGGTTAAAAGTTAACCCTAGAAACCCCTATGATAGGTTCGGCCAACATGTGTTCTTGGTGTTTTATTGAAGTTCTATACCTTGTTTTACATGCACATGATGAAGTTAAGATGTAGAATGAATTAGGTTAAAAGTTAACCCTAGAAACCCCTATGATAGGTTCGGCCAACATGTGTTCTTGGTGTTTTATTGAAGTTCTATACCTTGTTTTACATGCACATGATGAAGTTAAGATGTAGAATGAATTAGGTTAAAAGTTAACACTAGAAACCCCAATGATAGGTTAGGCCAACATGTGTTCTTGGTGTTTTATTGAAGTTCTATACCTTGTTTTACATGCACATGATGAAGTTAAGATGTATAATAAATTAGGTTAAAAGTTAACCCTAAAAGCCTACATGGACCATTCGGCCACCCCCTTGTATTGATGTTTCAATGAAGTTTTATTCCATATTTTGTATGCATATGATGATGTTAGTATGTTAGAGGGATTAGGTTAAAAGACTAGCCCTAAAAGCCTACATGGACCATTCGGCCACCCCCTTGTATTGATGTTTCAATGAAGTTTTATTCCATATTTTGTATGCATATGATGATGTTAGTATGTTAGAGGGAATTAGGTTAAAAGATTAGCCTTAAAAGCTTCCATGGATCATTCGGCCACCCCCTTGTTTTGAAGTTTCAATGAAGTTTTATTCCATGTTTTTGTATGCATATGATGGTGTTAGTATGTTAGAGGGATTAGGTTAAAAGTCTAACCCTAAAAGCTTCCATGGATCATTCGGCCACCCCCCCCCTTGTTTTGATGTTTCAATGAAGTTTCATTCCATGTTTTGTATGCATATGATGATGTTAGTATGTTAGAGGGATTAGGTTAAAAGTCTAGCCCTAAAAGCTTCCATGGACCATTCGGACACCCCCCTTATTTTGATGATTCAATGAAGTTTTATACTATGTTTTGTATGCATATGATGATGTTAGTATGTTAGAGGGATTAGGTTAAAAGTCTAACCCTAAAAGCCTACATGGACCATTCGGCCACCCCTTGGTTTTGATGTTTCAATGAAGTTTTATACAATGTTTTGTATGCATATGATGATGTTAGCATGTTAGAAGGATTAGGTTAAAGGTTTAACCCTAAAAGCCCCATGAACCATTCGGCCAACCATTGTTCTTTAACATGCTCTAGGTTAGGTTAACATGTGTTTTATGTTTAGGTGAATTCATGTTGACTTGTGATATTAAATGATGCTAGATGAAGATAACATGCTCTAGGTTAGTGGTTACTTACTCTTGATGTTTATGCCTTATGCCATGCCCTATATGTATGTGATATTTAAGATATGTTATGAAATGAAATACGATATGATTATGAAATGAAAAAATGATATGTTCATGAAATGAATATGATATGATTATGAAATGAAGTATGATATGTTTATGAAATGAAAAATGATATGTTCATGAAGTGAAGTATGATATGTTAGGAAATGAAGTATGCTATGTTTGCAAAATGAAATAAGATATGTTATAATAAAAGCATATAAGTATTTTACCTTCTGCATGGCTTGTACCAGGACTCTAACAAGGTCCAAAGGGATGGGCTCCTAAGATGCCCTAGGTCGACGGACTAAGATCGGGCCTAGGATGGGCTTCTATGTATGATTGCCCCTAGGTCGACGGACTAAGATCGGGCCTAGTACGGGATGGGCTCTAAGATGCCCTAGGTCGATGGAGTAAGACTCGGGCCTAGGATGGGCTTCTACGCTATGAAGATTGCCCTAGGTCGACGGACTAAGATCGGGCCTAGTAACCTAGTAGGTTCGAGACTTGCTACCTCGGGTCTTTTTAGGGATGCGCGCTATGATGATGAAGAAGTGGTACAATGCCGGGCCCAAATATGTTGAGATTATGTTTACGTACCTATAATATATGTTTTCAAAAGCATCCTGCATAGGTTACACGATTTGATTGCTATGTTCACATGCTATGTTGATATGTCATATATATGTTGCATGTTATGTCATGTTTATGTTGCTATGTTACATATGTTGTATGTTATGTTTGGTTAAGTCATATATATACATGTTATGCTGCTATGTTATGGATGATACATGTTATGTTTACTTATGTTACTTATGCTACATGTTAAGTTGCTTACGTCATGTATGTTACATGTTATGTTGCTTATATGTTATGGATGTTACATGCCATGATTAATGTCAATGTATGGTTTTTGTGAGTAGGACAGGATCTTACTAAGCATATGTGCTTATAGTTTACCTTTCCCTCGTACTGCAGATAAGGGTAAGGGATGGATAAACTAAAGGGAGCAGCAGGAGGGGCCAAATGTGTGTGGTAGTGGCATGGTGGAGAAGATCCGTTATGTCCTTATATATATGTTTCCCTATGTTGATGACGTTTATGGATGTACTTATTTATGTCCCCTTATGATGATGATGTTTATGGACTATGTTAAGAAGAAGTATCTATATATATTATGATGGATGTTCTATGTTAAGAAGAAGTATCTACAAATGTCAATGCATGTTTATGTTTAAAAGAAAAGAAAAAAAAATAATACATCTAAAATCTTCCGCTGTAAGTAGTAAGAAGTATATGTATGTACGGTCGTGTCACGCGCCGCCCCTCCGGACCCTTGGTAAAAGGGCGGGCGTGACAGGTTGGTATCAGAGTAGATTTGCCTTTCCACTACACACACATCAAGCTCCAAATCCTCCCGCTCCAAGTAAGAATTCTATGTCTACTCTAATTTTGTTAATTTTGTTCATGTATGATATAAAATGCCTTTAGCTTATTTTGTTCATGTATGATATGAGATGCCCTTAGCTTATTTTGTTCATGTATGATATGAGATGCCTTTAGCTTATTTTGTTCATGTATGATATGAAAAGCCTTTAGCTTAAAATATGCATGAAAACATGAATGATAACTTTATGCTAGCTTTTGTCTAATTATGCGTAGATAAACGAATGAAAATTTATACTAGCTTTACTTTAATATATGAAGATAAACATGTCTGGAAGACGCAGTAGTAGAGCTGATGAGATAGCACCCCCGCATGACCTTACACATGTAGTTACTGAACTCCAAATGACAAGTCACGAACAACGACCAAGTAATAAATACCTAATGAATCAGCGAGAAACCCCTACGCCCACCCCGGCCTGGCCTAATGGTTCGACAGAAGTTTACGATCCAGCGCGAGTAGATAGGAAAATTTCTCTGTACTGGTGAGCCATGGGATGCCCAATCCTGGTTCAAGACGGTGGAAAGCATCGTGGAGCTCGGATCGCCCTAATGCGAGAAGATTAAGTGTGCATCATTCTGCCTTTAGGGAGATGCTCGGATGTGGTGGGAACGGGTTAAAGCAAAGAGACAAGTAAATCAGATGAGATGGACAGATTTCGAGTACGAATTTTTCGAAGAATTCTTCCACATGAGGGTAACCAACAAGCATTACGACGAAGTTCATCGGGTTCCGGCAAGGTGACCTATCGGAAGGCCTGAAGAGATTCAATGACTTCGCACACCTATGCCCGAGTTGGTCGTCAGAAGAGAAAGGGTCGACTATCATCAAGATGCTCCACCGAAATAGATCAATGTGGCCGACGGAGTTCATAGATCGCAAACCGCAGAGGACCTGCTCGTGAGTGCCTTGATTACAGGCATTACTCGAACAACATTAATCAAGAAAAGAAAGCACCGAGTGAAGGCAGTGCGGCCTTCGGGAGGTCGAGGAACCAGAGTACTTGGAAAGGGAACCACACTGGCAAGAGAAGACAATGGGAGGATCCTAAAGGTGGTCCAGCAACCAAGCAGCCCAGGATCCCTCTGTGTGCTACCTGTGGAAAGATACATCCAGGAGTATGCTACCAAGGCACAAATAGATGTTAAGCATGGGCCAGGCAGACATAGAGTCGAGGATCGCCCTATCGAGTTCAGCACCTCCTCGTATGCCCACCGAGTACTCCTCCACAACATCGGATGCACGGAATCGAAGGAACCCCGATCAACCAAGGGAGACTAGAAGCCCCACCAGTTATGACAGATGCCAGGGTATTCTCTCTCACCCAAGAAGATGTGGCGAACGCCTCTACAGTTGTCACAGGTCAAATATTTATTTTCTATCAGCATGCTACTGCATTATTTGATACTGGGGCAACACATTCGTTTGTTTCTACACACTTTACTCGAAAGATAGACATGCCACCACAAGCTCTAGATCGCCAGTTCTTAACCACTCTGCCCTCGGGAGAAGTAATGCCCTCCACTCATATGCTGCGAGTCGCACCCAACAGAATCGCAGACAGAGAACTCTATTGTGATCTGATAGTGCTCGACATGCAAAATTATGATATTATACTGGGCATGGATTTCCTAAGCAAGTATGGTGCTTCAATCGAGTGTCGTAAAAGAAAAGTGGTCTTCCAGCTGGAGGCAAAACCTAGGTTTGAATTTATTGGAGAGCCAAGGAGAAGAGTCAATAAGATTTTATCAGCCCTACAGGCACGCAAGATGTTAGACAGTGGATGCACTGGGTTTCTGGCACACATAGTTGATACAAGTCAAGCAGAGGATCAGAAGCTAGAAGATGTCAGAGTTGTATCCAACTACCCAGAGGTATTCCCAGATGAACTACCAGGGTTAGCCCCAGATAGAGAAGTTGAATTTGAGATCGAATTGATTCCTGGTACTAACCCGATCTCTAAAGCACCTTACCGTATGGCGCCGGCTGAATTGAAGGAACTTCAGGGACAGCTACAGGAGTTACTCAACAAGGGACTTATTCGCCCAAGTCGCTCTCCATGGGGAGCTCCAGTACTGTTGGTGAAGAAGAAAGATGGGTCTATGCGAATGTGCATAGACTACCGAGCACTGAATAATGTGACGATCAAGAACCGGTACCCTTTTTGCGGATTGGCGGACATTCGACCAACTAAAGGGTGCCACCATCTTCTCTAAGATCGACCGAGGTCCTATCATCAAGTAAAAGTGAAATCGGATGATATACCAAAGGCGACCTTCCGGACGGATCACGGACATTACGAGTTCGTAGTTATGCCCTTCGGAGTGACGAATGCACCTGCTCTGTTCATGGATTTGATGAACCGGGTATTCTCGGCATTCCTCGACAAGTTTGTGATCATCTTCATTGACGACATATTGATATATTCGAGAACCCCAGAGGAGCACGCAGAACACCTGAATGTGGTATTGCAGATTCTTGAAGCTATTTGCAAAGTTCTCCAAATGCGAGTTCTGGCTCGAACAAGTATCATTTCTGGGTCATGTTATATCCAAGCACGGAGTGATGGTAGACCCAATAAAGATTGAAGCCGTGAGTAACTGGAACCGACCAAAGAATGCCAGCGAGATCAGAAGCTTTCTTGGGCTAGCAAGTTACTACCAGAAGTTTGTAGAGAATTTCTCCTGGATTGCCGCCCCTATGACAGTCCTCACCAGAAAGAACAAGAAATATGAGTGGACGGACGCCTGCGAGAGGAGTTTCACAGAATTGAAAAGGAGACTGACCAGCGCTCCAATCCTTGCTCTTCCAGACAGTAATGAAGGCTTCGACATGTACAGTGACGCTTCCAAGTTGGGACTCAGAGCTGTACTCATGCAGAATGGCAAGGTCATTACCTACGCCTCTAGGCAACTCAAGGAACATGAAAGGAATTATCCCACCCACGATTTAGAGCTAGCGGTCGTGGTCTTTGCTCTCAAAACAGGAGGCATTATCTATATGGAGCTCAGTGTAGGATTTATACAGACCATCAGAGTCTGAAATATTTCTTCACACAGAAGGACCTGAACATGAGACAACGCAGATGGCTCGAGCTCGTCAAGGATTATGACTACGAGATCTTCTACCATCCGGGGAAAGCAAACAAGGTGGCGGATGCACTCAGCAGGAAGTCCTGCGCCACCTTGATGTCTCTATCAGTATTACCTCGGCCCTTAGAAAAGAAGATTATGCGTTACGGGGTTGAAATCATTTCTGAACAGCTCTCGACCATGACGATAGCACCGACGCTGTTCGATGATATACTAGAAAAGCAAGCCCATGACCCAAGCATTCAGAGGATCAAGCAAGAGGTCTTAGAAGGAAAGGACGACGGGTTTCGTATCTCTGATAGTGGAGTACTCTACCTCAGGGATCGCCTATGTATTCCTGACGATCCAGAATTACGGAAGAAGATATTTGAGGAAGCTCACGAAACTCCTTATGCGATGCATCCTGGAACAACCAAGATGTACCAAGACCTGAAAAGAAAATTCTGGTGGTTCGGAATGAAAAGAGATGTGGCTCGATATCAAGATTACTGACTGCGGAGGGTTAAAGCAGAACACCAGAGACCTGGAGGAACACTGCAGCCGATCCAGATTCCAGAATGGAAATGGGAAGACATTTCTATGGATTTCATCTCAGGATTGCCCAAGACAACAAATGGTTATGATGCTATATGGGTAATTGTGGACAGATTGACGAAGTCCGCCCACTTCTTAGCAATCAAGATGACCTATTCAACGGAGCAACTGGCTCAGTTATATGCTAGGGAAATTATCAGACTACATGGAATTCCTAAGACCATCATTTCTGACAGAGATGGTCGCTTTATTTCCCATTTCTGGGAATGTGTTCAGAAGGCCCTAGGCATGAAGCTATTGTTCAGTACTGCCTTCCATCCCCAGACGGACGGACAGACCGAAAGAGTAAATCAAGTACTGGAGGATATGTTACGAGCTTGCGCCTTGGATTTCAAAGGTAGTTGGTGCCGATACTTATGCTTGGCAGAATTCGCCTACAACAATAGCTACCAAGCTACTATTGGAATGACACCCTACGAGGCTCTATACGGGAGGAAATGTAGGTCTCCCATATGCTGGTACGATGGTGGTGAAAAGAAGAGGATGGGACTCCAGACGGACTTCATCGACGACACCACCCGAGCTATACAGAACATCCGTCAGAGAATTGAAACTGCTCAGAGCCGACAAAAGAGCTATACGGATATGCGGCGTAGACCGTTAGAATTCGAAGTCGGGGACCTGGTATTCCTCAAAGTGGCCCCTATGAAGGGAGTGATGAGATTTGGAAGGAAGGGTAAGTTGAGTCCGCGCTACGTGGGACCGTATCCGATATTGCAGAGGATTGGCAAGGTAGCTTACAAGCTGGAGCTGCCTCAAGAGATGTCGGCTATTCACAACGTGTTCCATGTCTCTGTGCTCAAGAAATGCATTTCCAGTGTGGACCAAGTGATCGAGCCACAAACAGTACAAGTTCAAGAGGACCTGAGTATTGAAAGTCGGCCTATCCAGATACTAGACCGAGAAGTCAAGAGGCTAAGGAACAAAGAGGTGCCCTTAGTAAAGGTCCTGTGGCAGAATCAACGATACGAGGAAGCTACCTGGGAACGCGAGGAGGACATGAAGCAGAAGTACCCAAAATTGTTCTAAGTTTCGAGGAAGAAACTTTTAAAAGGTATGAAGGATTGTAACGCCCGTAAAATTTCTAGCAATTTTACAAGAATTTTTGGCTTGATGATAATGGGCTTTATGTGGGCTCTTTCAAAAAAATAAAAGAAAATAAGCCAAAAAGAATGCAAGGCCTAGGAATTGAACCCCAAACCTCTAGAGATAGCCAAACCCTATAGATGCATCCACTAACCAGAAGCCCAACAAGAATGTATTGTTAGAAGAACATAGGAAATTATAGTTAGAGGTAAATGAGATGAAGGGACTCTTCAAGTGAATAAATGGGGGGAATGAGGGGGCATGAGTTACCAAACTTATTTTCTCCTCCTCTTCTTCTTCCTCACTGAATCCTAGAGCTTCCCCTCTCCATTTCTTTGGCCGAATCCCATCCAAGCAAGGAGAAGGCTAGATTTGGCTTTCCTTAGGTCATCTTTCCACTAAAAGCAAAGCGAAGGATGTAAGTATCCCTCACCTGCATACGAGTAGCTTTCGGTTGATATTTTGTGCAGAAACCCCTATGATATGTTCGGCCAACATGTGTTCTTGGTGTTTTCTTGAAGTTCTATACCTTGTTTTACATGCACATGATGAAGTTAAGATGTAGAATGAATTAGGTTAAAAGTTAACCCTAAAAACCCCTATGATTGGTTCGGCTAACATGTGTTCTTGGTATTTTATTGAAGTTCTATACCTTGTTTTACATGCACATGATGAAGTTAAGATGTAGAATGAATTAGGTTAAAAGTTAACCCTAGAAACCCCTATGATAGGTTCGGCCAACATGTGTTCTTGGTGTTTTATTGAAGTTCTATACCTTGTTTTACATGCACATGATGAAGTTAAGATGTATAATAAATTAGGTTAAAAGTTAACCCTAAAAGCCTACATGGACCATTCGGCCACCCCCTTGTATTGATGTTTTTATTCCATATTTTGTATGCATATGATGATGTTAGTATGTTAGAGGGATTAGGTTAAAAGACTAGCCCTAAAAGCCTACATGGACCATTCGGCCACCCCCTTGTATTGATGTTTCAATGAAGTTTTATTCCATATTTTGTATGCATATGATGATGTTAGTATGTCAGAGGGATTAGGTTAAAAGACTAGCCCTAAAAGCCTACATGGACCATTCGGCCACCCCCTTGTATTGATGTTTCAATGAAGTTTTATTCCATATTTTGTATGCATATGATGATGTTAGTATGTTAGAGGGAATTAGGTTAAAATACTAGCCCTAAAAGCTTCCATGGATCATTCGTCCACCCCCTTGTTTTTTAACATGCTCTAGGTTAGGTTAACATGTGTTTTATGTTTAGGTGAATTCATGTTGACTTGTGATATTAAATGATGCTAGATGAAGATAACATGCTCTAGGTTAGTGGTTACTTACTCTTGATGTTTATGCCTTATGCCACGCCCTATATGTATGTGATATTTAAGATATGTTATGAAATGAAATACGATATGATTATGAAATGAAAAAATGATATGTTCATGAAATGAATATGATATGATTATGAAATGAAGTATGATATGTTTATGAAATGAAAAATGATATGTTCATGAAGTGAAGTATGATATATTAGGAAATGAAGTATGCTATGTTTGCAAAATGAAATAAGATATGTTATAATAAAAGCATATAAGTATTTTACCTTCTGCATGGCTTGTACCAGGACCCTAACAAGGTCCAAAGGGATGGGCTCCTAAGATGCCCTAGGTCGACGGACTAAGATCGGGCCTAGGATGGGCTTCTATGTATGATTGCCCCTAGGTCAACGGACTAAGATCGGGCCTAGGATGGGCTTCTATGTATGATTGCCCCTAGGTCAACGGACTAAGATCGGGCCTAGTACGGGATGGGCTCCAAGATGCCCTAGGTCGATGGAGTAAGACTCGGGCCTAGGATGGGCTTCTACGCTATGACGATTGCCCTAGGTCGACGGACTAAGATCGGGCCTAGTAACCTAGTAGGTTCGAGACTTGCTACCTCGGGTCTATTTAGGGATGCACGCTATGATGATGAAAAAGTGGTACAATGCCGGGCCCAAATATGTTGAGATTATGTTTACGTACCTATAATATATGTTTTCAAAAGCATCCTGCATACGTTACACGATTTGATTGCTATGTTCACATGCTATGTTGATATGTCATATATATGTTGCATGTTATGTCATGTTTATGTTGCTATGTTACATATGTTGTATGTTATGTTTGATTAAGTCATATATATACATGCTATGCTTCTATGTTATGGATGATACATTTTATGTTTACTTATGTTACTTATGCTACATGTTAAGTTGCTTACGTCATGTATGTTACATGTTATGTTGCTTATATGTTATGGATGTTACATGCCATGATTAATGTCGATGTATGGTTTTTGTGAGTAGGACAGGATCTTACTAAGCCTATGTGCTTATAGTTTACCTTTCCCTCGTACTGCAGATAAGGGTAAGGGATGGATAAACTAAAGGGAGCAGCAGGAGGAGCCAAATGTGTGTGGTAGTGGCATGGTGGAGAAGATCCGTTATGTCCTTATATATATGTTTCCCTATGATGATGACGTTTATGGATGTCCTTATTTATGTCCCCTTATGATGATGATGTTTATGGACTATGTTAAGAAGAAGTATCTATATATATTATGATGCATGTTCTATGTTAAGAAGAAGTATCTACAAATGTCAATGCATGTTTATGTTTAAAAGAAAAGAAAAAAAAATACATCTAAAGTCTTCCGCTGTAAGTAGTAAGAAGTGTATGTATGTACGGTCGCGTCACGCGCCGCCCCTCCGGACCCTTGGTAAAAGGGCGGGCGTGACATGATCCTCCTAGCAGTTATCTGCCTCCAGTTGACTGCTGACACCTCCAGTTGACTACTGACACCTCCAGTCGACTGTTGCACTTGAGAATTCCTACAACACAAGATTAGCACAAGTGATACATAATGCCATGTAGTGTGACGGTCCTTTGACTCTCCGATCTCGACTTCAGCATTCCTCCAGAAGCCTTGGTCGGATCAACGCCTAGGATTGTCCTCTAATCAAGGATGTGTCCTTACCACCGCTCCACACTTGGAGCTTACCTTTGGTCCTCCTGACCTATCACTTAGCTTCCGGTCCCCACCGAGGTTCCTCGACTCCACGAGGTTCTCCTGGTGTCGCCTAACCACCACGGCTTCTTGCCTTGAGATTCTCCAGGTGTCGCTTGACCTTTGGCTTAGCTTAAACACTTCCTGCACACTTAGCATAGCACATGAGATAACAAAATAGCTTAACTTTGAATCTATCAAAACCAAGGTTTGATTATCAAAACCAACAAAACAAACTAAAGAGGGAATTTACTTACACCAACATAAATACGCTAAGGAATTAATTAATCGATTCAGAATGCAAAATGCTAAGGTAATAAATACACTGATGGCCACAAATGTTAATATAGGATATGACTTAAAAGGCAAACCTATAGACCTTAAATACTATAGGAGCACAATAGGTAGTCTCCTGTACTTAACTGCGAGTCGACCCGATATATTATTCGCAGTAAGTTTGTGCGCAAGGTTCCAAACTTATGCTAAGGAGTCACACCTAATGTTAGTTAAACATATCCTTAGATACCTAAAGGGTACACTAAACATAGGGATTTGGTACCCTAGATCTACCGAGTTCAAACTAATATACTACTCTGACTCGGATTATGCAAGTAGTAAACTCGATAGAAAGAGCACGAGTGGTTGTTGTCAACTCCTCGGCTCGAGTCTAGTGATTTGGTGCAGTAGAAAGCAACATTGTGTTGCCTTATCTGTTGGAGTATTGGAAATACAATCAAAGTCTCACATTGGTAAGACATGGAAAAGATCATGTGCTTATAAGATGAAAAGATATCTCCATTGGTATGAGGCCTTTTGGGTAGAGCCCAAAAATAAAACCATGAGGACTTAGGCCCAAAGTGGATAATATCATGCCATTATGGAAATATGTGAAACTTATAGACACTAACAATTGGTATCAGAGTCATGGTCTATGTCAAGCCATGAACCTTGAACGAAGGAAGTTGAACTCCCATGTCCGGATCAATAGAACCAGACACCAGGCAAGAAGTCTAGTTGGGTCGGGAGGACCGAACAACTGGCAGGAAGTCCAGTTGGGCCAGAAGGGTTGGACAACTGGCAGGAAGTCTAGCTGGGTCAGGAAGACCAGACAGTTGGTAGGAAGTCCTAGTGGGTTGAGGATCGGACATCAAGCAGAAGATGTCCTTCGAGGACGGATAGGCTTGAGGGGGGGGGGTCAATGTGGTCATTCGTTTGAGGGGGGGGATTGTTGGAGTATTGGAAATACAATCAAAGTTCCACATTGGTAAGACATGGAAAAGATCATGTGCTTATAAGATGAAAAGATATCTCCATTGATATGAGGACTTTTGGGTAGAGCCCAAAAATAAAACCATGAGGGCTTAGGCCCAAAGTGGAATATATCATGTCATTGTGGAGATATATGAATCTTATAGGCACTAACATTATCTACCACCGAAGCCGAATACGTCTCGATGGGTGAGTGTGTAGCTCCACTTCTTTGGATGAAGCACACTCTCCAAGACTTTGTAGGATCGAGAAGCGTCGCTAGAGGGGGGTGAATAGCGAGCGTAAAAATTTCTTTTGTTCGTTTGATAAGAGCAAACACAATGAAAAAATAAATAACATAATTTATTTTTACTTGGTTCACAGCCCACCGACTGCTAATCCAAGACCCCGCGATCCTTAACCACGTACGAAGGGGCAATCCACTATAAAGTATCCTCCTCGTTGGAGGTAGGAGACAACGATCACAAAACCGAAAGGATGAGGATGAGACAACAAGCCTACCTCACCTCGTTACGATTAAAACAATGAATACAATAAATAAAAGAAATACTTGCTACCGACAAAGAAGTTCTGAACTTGGCGTTGCATCGGCATTACGACATTTAGAGCTTTGGCATTGCGGGAGCACTTTGAGAATAGAATTGATTGATGATTGGGTTGGAGTCCTCCCCTCTTTTTATAGACTTTTGCATTGGAATAAGTCCTGATAGAAATCCTCATCTTTTGGAACTGATCACGAGGTGACTCCTTATCTTATTGCGAAGTGGCCACGTCAAACATTATCCGTTTTGACTTAGAGTAAAAGGATGATTCACCGCCATCAGTCGACTGATGCCTCCCATCAATCAACTGATGTGCATCGGTCGACTGCCCAATGACCAGCAGTCAACTGTTAGCCTGACCACTTCCCTGCAGTAAGAGGTTAGCACAGAAAATGGTAAATATGATGGTACCTTACCGTACGATCTCGACCTAGACCTTCCACTGAAAGTCTTAGTCGGATCGTCGCCTACGGTCATCCCCGTACAGAGGACACGATCTTACCATCTCTCTTCGCACTCGTGCTTACCTCTGGTCCTTTATGACCTATCCCTTTGCTTCCGGTCTTCCACCTAGGTTCTTCGACTCCCACGAAGTTCCCCCGGTGTCGCCCGACCACCACAGTTTCCCGACTCAGGATTCTCCGGGTGTCGCTGACCTTCAGCTTAGCTTAACCATTTCCTTCACACTTAATTCAGCTCATGAGATAACAATATGACCTTAACTTTGGATCTTTATCATAATCAAAACCTAGGTTCGATTATCTAGTGCCCCTGCACCAACAATCTCCCCCTTTTTGATCTATGATAAACCGTCACAAAGTTAAGGAAAAAATTAAAGCATAAAACAAGTGTAAATGATAAACGTCCTTTCAAAAACTCCCCCTTAACCCTAGGTGAGTTTTGAAAGAGATACTTTGAATTTTTTAAAAAATTTAAATTTCTATTACTCCCCCTTAACTTTTGCTCTTCTCCCCCTTTTGTTATAAATCAAAAAAGGTGTCGGGGTTTTTATATAAAATAGGGGTTTAAAAACAACATGTTTCTAGAAAAGATAAATCAACTGTGAGTCCAAGCATGCGTCTAGCAGTAGTTAGATAGATTGGTTCGAGGTGTGTCCCTCTACACCAATAATCTAAAGGTTTGTAATATAACCCTTAGGGTTAGTATGCTCTCCCCCCTAGTCAAATATATGAAGTATAAAAGATGTATGGGACACTAAACTTTGGCCTAGAGAGTTGTAAATAGTCGTTAAGTACAATAGTTGAGAAAATAAGTAGCATTTTGAAAAGGTTATATTTCAATTATCCTTAATATCTCACCCATTCTATGTGTCTCAGAATTTGCTCACCTTATATGTTTTGTGAGATGATTTGAAATTGATTAAAGATAGTAAACTTTGGGTTAGATTCGGATTTAACCTTTAGATCGTTAAGTAACTTTTCGAGAAACTGGCTTCTAGGTCATAGCGAGGCACAGGGGCCTTCTTTGATCGGAACAACGACCACTTCCTTAGACAAAGCCAAATTCAATAAAATATCACTTAAGTCACTTAGGGTTACTTCCTGGTCTAACTAGTTTAGGATACGGTGAGGTAGCTTCAGCTAGTTCCACTCGGTCAAGTGCACCAAGCTAGATACGCCTTATCTAGCTCGAATACACGAGACTTCATTTCCCTAACGTACTATCATCTCGCCGCATCCTGATACTATGTTGTCAAGAGTTGACTAACTATTTTCTCTATCTAGTCGTTCTAAAAGTTAAAATAAAATAACTAATCATGCAATGGTTTTGCTAAGGAAGCGGGTATACTATTTTAGTGTTAGCTCCCCCTGGACCATACTTGATCCTAGGGAATCCAATACTTATTAGTCCTTATATGTGAGTTCAATAAAACCTTTGGGACCCATGCTTGGACTCTTTGATGACTACGATTCACAATAGACATGTAAGATCTATTCATAGTCATTGACCTAAATCCGAGTCCGGCTTTATTGTACACGGCTCTTTGGGTTCCAAGTAGTCGGTTAAGATTCTTAGATCCCAACGTGAACCTTTCCAACCTAGCCTTGACCTCTTGAACTCGGTCATTCAAGAGAGAATTCTCCTCCTCAAGTTTTTCAACTTGGGTTGAGTTTCCCTCTTGAACTTGACTAGTTGAAGAGGTTAGAGTAGCCTCTTGCTTGAGGGGTTCAACATCCTCAAGTAATGACTCAACCCTAGACTCAAACTTAGTTAATTTCCTAGTAAGCATTTTAATTGTAAGATAAAGTGTACTAATTAAAGAACGGCTAACCTTGACTTTCCCTTTTGGTCCGACTTTGAGTTTCCTCTCGAAGTAGTCTTCGGGGTCAAAATCGGAGTTGTAGTTGGACTCGACTTCGGATTCTGACTCGAACTCTTTCGGCCTTGCTATGTAAGCTATGTCGACGCCTTCTTTTCCATTGTGCCAAGTTGCATGGAAGGCTTTTCTTGCTCCCTTTTGCTTTGGCTGCCTCCTTGACTTGAATTGCTCTTTGTTCTCGTTCTTCAATTTCCTTCTTTCTTGTCGAACTATTCTCCACACAATGTTGACTATTGCGGCCTCCTCTTCGGATTCAGATTTGGGTTCGTCTTCAGGTTCGGATCCATCTTCTTGCTCGGGACGTGGCTTGCTCTTCTCCTTTTTTCTTCGTTCTACAAGTAAAGCAACACCTCTCTCGACCGAGACCGCGTCAGTTTGTTCATGTAACTCAAATTCTGAAAAGAATTCATCTAATCTAATCTTAGATAAATCTTTAGATACCTTGTAGACATCAACCATGGATGCCCACAAGGTGGTCCTAGGAAAAGCATTAAGAGCGTACCTTATTATATCTCAATTGTCTACCTTTTGTCCGATGGCATGTAGGCCGTTCAATATGTCTTGGATCCGTGCATGGAGTTGTGAAGCGGTCTCGTGATCCTGCATCTTTAGATTTTACAGTTTATTTAAAAGTAAATCTCTTTTACAGACCTTAGCATTGGACGTCCCTTCGTGTAGATCAATTAATTTGTTCCAAAGGTCTTTGGCACTAATGAATGGTCCAATTCGGTTGAGCTCCTCCTTGGACAAGTCGTATTGCAATACTTGGGTTGCTCTTGCATCGGCTTCGATTTGCCTCTTGGTTGCATTGGTCCACTTGTCGAAATCCAAGGACTCCCCTTGATCATTGGTGGGTAGAGCAAAGCCGGTTTGTATTATTATCCAAGTCTCGACTTGTGTTTTCAAGAAACACTCCATCCGACCTTTCCAATAACGGAAATCATTTCCGTTAAAGAACGGAGGTCGGGTGGTGCTATACCCCTCAATGTGAGCCATTAAATATCTTGCAAACCACGAATAAAAACCAAAAGGAATTCCAAGACTTGGTCTTGGATTAGTAATGTGAGAAATAATAAGAAATAAACAGAAATAAATAAGAAGAATAGGAAACTAACAAAAACTAGAAACTTACGACCTTTGGTGTTCCTGAAAGGGTACTAGACGTTGGTTTTTGGGAATTAAGATAGCTTGTTACGAGGGTAAACCCTCATAAGAATGTAGATATCTCAGAGAGCTTCGATTTGGTAGGTAGATCGTTTTGTGGGTCCACTTGTGCGAAAAGTTATGGCCGTTTTACCGTCAGCTACTCTAAAGAGAATACTTGCAAACACACAACCAAAAGAAGAGTACCAAGACTTCGTCTTGGATTAGTAGTGCGGGAGAAAAAAACCTAAAAAAAAATGAATAAAAAAATATGAAAAGAAAGTCAAAAAGTGTTAGATTGATGGTTTCACCAAATCTTAGCGCCCCCGCTCTGATACCAATTGTTGGATCGAAATGCGTCGCTAGAGGGGGGGGTGAATAGCAAGCGTAAAACTTTCTTTCGTTCATTCGATAAGAGCAAACACAGTAGAAAAATAAATAACACAATTTATTTTTATTTGGTTCACAGCCCACCGGCTGCTAATCTAAGGCCCTGTGATCCTTGACCACGTACGAAGGGGCAATCCACTATAAAGTCTCCTCCTCGTTGGAGGTAGGAGACAACGATCACAAATTCGAAAGGACAAGGATGAGGCAATAAGCCTACCTCACCTCGTTATGATTAAAACAATGAATACAATAAATAAAAAAAATACTTGCTTCCGACGAAGAAGTTCTGAACTTGGCGTTGCGTCGGCATTACGACATTTAGAGCTTTGGCGTTGCGGGAGAACTTTGAGAATAGAATTGATTGATGATTGGGTTGGAGTCCTCTCCTCTTTTTTATAGACTTTTGCATTGGAATAAGTCCTGATATAAATCCTCATCTTTTGGAACTGATCACGAGGTGACTCCTTATCTTATCACGAAGTGACCGTGTCAAACATTATCCATTTTGACCTAGCGCAAAAGGTTGATTCGTCGCCATCAGTCGACTGATGCCTCCCATCAGTCGACTGCCCAATGACCAACAGTCGACTGCCAGCCTGGCCACTTCCCTGCAGTAAGAGGTTAGCACGGAAAATGGTAAATATGATGGTTCCTTACCGTCCGATCTCGACCTAGACCTTCCACTTGAAGTCTTAGTCGGATCGCCGCCTACGATCGTCCCCGTACAGAGGACACGACCTTACCATCTCTCTTCGCACTCGTGCTTACCTCTAGTCCTTTATGACCTATCTCTTTGCTTCCGATCTTCCACCTAGGTTCTTCGACTCCCACAAAGTTCCCTCGGTGTTGCCCGACCACCACGATTTCTCGACTCGAGATTTTTCGAGTGTCCCTGACCTTCAGCTTAGCTTAACCATTTCTTGCACACTTAATTCAGCTCATGAGATAACAATATGACCTTAACTTTGGATCTTTGTCATAATCAAAACCTAGATTCGATTATCTAGTGCCCCTGCACCAACAAACTTTAACTTAAATTTTAACAACACCAAAATTTACATCGACAACATTAGTCCAATTAATTTAACCAAAAACCTAATATGTCATTCTAGAACCAAACATATAGAGGTCAAACGCCACTTTATTCGAGAACATGTAGCTAACGAGACCATAAAACTCGAATACATGGAGTCTAAATTGAACCTAGCAGACTTGTTTACCAAACCTTTACCCGAAGCAGAATTTAGTCTGCTTAGACATAAATTAGGTATATGCATAATAGAGCAGGACATAAAACTTATATTTTTGCTATACTTTATTTACTTTTCATGCAAAATGGAACTAGCTTGGGGCTTACCCTAGAAAACATGCACCTATAGATTTAAGGAGCCAATACATCACACAACACATAGGACTAATGTGTTTGTGTACTTAGCCACGTAGATGAGCATGAGATGTTAGGACCTCATTCCTGATTCCAGATGTAGATCTAGTGCATCAACATGAACCATGAAGTATAATTATCTAAATTAACCAACTCTAATCAGGACTTATTGATCATTTTATATCAATAAAGTCAAATAGAGTTGAACATTCTATTAGTTCGGCTTATGTTTAAAATATTATTTTCAAAAACTAATAGGAACATGCTTGGACTTATAAAACATAATCACTATGTTTCGAAAAGTTTTTTCTATAAACCCCCACACTTTTTGATTTATGGAAAAAGGGGAAGAAAAGGACAAAGTTAAGGGATCAAAAATTATTTTTTGATAACATAACTTAAACTTAACTTATAGGCCAATGTTAAGTAATCTTGATTACTTAAGTTGTAACCATTAAGGGGGAGAGCTAAGATCCTTTTTCAAGTACTCACCTAAGGTCAAGGGGGAGGTTACCTCAAGGAGGAGGACTTGAAAAAGAGTTCTACTCATACTCCTACTTATGCTAACATACTAAGTTACTCTCACTAACTTACTAAGTTATGCATTTATGCCTCTTTCATAATCATTTAATTAATGCATGTTTATTTTTCCTTAACTTTGTGTCAGTTTGCTATAGATCAAAAAAAGGGAGATTGTTGGTGCAGTAGGCACCAGATAATTGAACCTAGGTTTTGATTATCATAAAGACACAAAACTAAGGTCATATTGTTGTCTAACGAGTTGATCCAAGTGTGCAGGATTGGTTAAGCTGAGCTGAAGGTCGACGACACTCGGAGAATCCCGAGTCGAGAAACTGCGGTGGTCGGGTGACATCGGGAAAACTTTAGAGGGAGCCAAAGAATCTAGGTAGAGACTTGAAGCAAAGCTGCAAGTCACAAAAGGACCTAAGGTAAGCTCGTGTGTATGAGTGAAAGTCAGGATGGGTCCTCCGTACGGGGACATCCTTAGGCGACGATCTAATTAAGACTTCCCGTGGAAGGTCTAGGTCGAGATCGGATGGTACGTGGTCGTTGAATTCACTCTTATTACTTTGATTTTGATCTAACTCTTTGATGTTGGAGGATCGGTGGCCGGCTAGATGGGGGTGAATAGCCCAATTCGTAGATGATGGTGGCGTTCGATCGTTCGTGCATGTTGCTTGTCTACAATTGTCATTAGTACAGTGGAAACAATAGAAATACTAAATAACAATACAAGCACACACAAATACACAATGATATACGTGGTTCGGAACAGTAGGGTTCCTACTCCACGGGGTGAGCTCAACGAGCTCGTGTTATTCGCATGACACTAACAAAACTCCTTCTCGACAACAAGTCAGAGGTGGAGAAACCTCGTACAAGAAATTACACTAAGTAATACACAAAGGTACAAGAAAATATAAATACAACAATGAAATACGTAAAGAAAACTTTACAACAATGGATTTGAACTCTTGCTTGTTGCTTGCTTTGATTTGCTCTTGAAGGATTGGAATACAGTAGCAATTCCCCTCCAAAATTGCCCCAAAAACTATTGTTGAAATCCTCCCTAAGCTCCTCCTTTTATGCTTGTCTCGGGTTGATTCTGCGCCAATCAGTCGACTGCTTGTGACCATCAATCGACTGCTCTTGTAGTCGTTGTCTCACAACGACTTAATCCACGTTGGCAAAGTTCCAATGGATAACCATCAGTCGATTGATCATACCCATCAGTCGACTGGTAAACCCATCAGTCGAGTGCTCGACGTGATCACTCGACTGGAAAACCTTCTGTGTCAGAATTCACCTTGATCAGTCGACTGCCATCCCTTGGCAGTTGACTGATGGTGTCGGCAGTCGACTGATGTCGGGTAAAATCTCAAACACCAAGTTGTTTGAGCACCCGATCATCGAGTAAAACCTTAAACACCATGTTTAAGCATCCGACACTCAGTCTTAGCCACTTGGCCAAGTCCAGTACCTTATCCTCTCATGGAGTTCCCCACCGAAGCTCTCTTCTCTCGGCCTATGTCCCTCGGATGCACCAAGTGCACGACTTCGCAATGTCATCCTTCGAGTCTCTTGCCTTCGAAGTCTGCTTCCCTTTGGCCTCACTCCATTCGCTCCCCATCTGACAGTCCCTCGGATGCACCAAGCGCACGGCTTTGCAATGTCATCCTTCACCGACTCAAGGACCCCGAGCCTATGAGACTAGTGACCTTGCCAAGTCCTCAAGACTTCTCATTGCCAACTCCATGTTGGACTTCCCACACCAAGCCTCATGCTTGGATTTTACCAAAACCAAGCCCTATGCTTGGATTTTCAATGCCAAACCCCATGCTTGGACTTTCACTGCCAAGGCTACACACTTGGACTTATATGGCCAACCCATGTTGGACTTTCCCAATGATAATCACATGTCATATGTTTTGTCTAACATCAAAATACAATTCGAGTCAAACTCGAGTCCGGTTAATCATGACTTGGGCCGATTGCACCAACAATCTCTCCCTTTTTGATGTTTGACAAAACCAAACTCAAGTCTACCAATTATCTCCAATTGGCAATTCTCACATCCCAATGAAAATTCCAACTAACCCCAATTGGTAACTTCTTTCCCTTTTTGGCATACATCCAAAAAGGTCCTCCTCAAGAGTGTCAATGTCTCATATCCCAATGAGTTCTTACAATCTTCCCCTTGGTATAAAAACATCTAGGATGCCTTCAATCTTCCTAGTGATAAGTCCCATATCACTTAAGAGAGGCAATCCTCCAATTTTCCTCCCATGAGAAAAACTACATATCCATCTTCTCATGATGGATACCTCCCCCTAAAGGCTTGCTCCTCCTTGACCATTGCACCAACAATGTCCTTGGAGAGTCCCTAATCCAATAGGAACACTAAACTATCGAAATTAAGGGAAAAGATTTAACATTGAACTTTTACCTCCCTTAAAATTTGATACACACCCTAAACACTTTTCATAATCCATGTCCAATGAATTTTCACCCTTTCTAATGCTCTCCAAAGCAAGTCCTAGGGTGAGGAGTAGTTAGGGAACCTAAACATAGTTGAACATGAGCCTAACAAATCTTGTTTATCCGAAATCAACTTTTGGCAGTCGACTCTGACAGTAATCAGTCGACTGCCATACATGGCAGTCGACTGATATATGCAGAATGCATATTTCAGTTATCAGAATCGAATTTTCAAAATTCATAAGTAAATATATGTAATTTGAAAAATCTTGAAAATTCATACGTATAATACTTATAACAAACACTATGGGTGAAAAATATTGGAAAAATAAAATACCCATAAACTAATGAGATTGATACAAAGTTCAAAACTATTGAATTTTTCAATATTTGAGCCTACTTTGTATCACCTCATTCAATGGTGATTGCTATCAAAAGATAGACTTCACCAAGGTTTTTTTAAATGATTTTGAAATGTTTTAAAAACCTTATATTCAATTTTCTAACATCTCACATATATCTAATATCAACAAACACCCAAGGCAATTTGATGTGAGATGTGAGTTTTGTTCTCCTTAAACTAGGGTCTCATACAATTTACTAGGCAATACTATTTGATTCCCTTATGCATGGGACTTCAAATCATGTCATAGTCCTTAAATCAATTTTAAATCATGCATGAGTAATGATTATGACATAAATGATAATATAAGCAAGCATGTATCAATAATCATGATGTCATGACATGTGAATGAAATCTAAGCATACATGACATATAAAAATAACCCTAAATATGATCATGACATTTTATATGATAAAAATAAACATGATGTCATGTCATGGTATATGGCAAACAAATATGGCAAGTAAAAAGATGAAGGTATAAGAATACCTAAAATTTAGTATTAGTTTCCTTTTGATACAATTAAATCCATTTTTTTCATAATACAACCCATTTCCCTAGTGTGTCATAAACCCAAAATGGCACACTATAACCTCTAAACCTAAAGTGCCAATTTTAATCAATTTTCAACTTCTCAAAACTCATTGGCACATCCTAGAGTGTCAACTCTACTATGGTTAGGTTAACTACCTATCCACTTAGGGTTGACACACCCTAACCCATCTAGTGTGACTCGATCACACTCCTAGGAACCCAATACCTATTGGAGCTCCTTGGGTTGACAAGGTATTCACTAGGGATAACTTCCCTAGATACCCTTCTAATGACTCTTCTAGGATTTGAAGCCTTAGTCATTTTGGTCTTGTCAAGGTTAACCTTAGGGATTACTTCCCTAGTAACCTTCTTGATAGACTTCCTAGACCTAGACCTTGTTCCATAATTGAATGGAACATTGTGGTAAGTTGGCATGACTCCCTTGGATTTAGGTTTGTGACCCAAACCTTTTCTATCCTTGGAAGGCTCTTGCCTCATAACACTCAAGTTTTGACTTTTAGACCCTTTAAATGAATTGGTCATAATTTTAAGGGTCTTTTCAAGTTTCTTAAGTTTTGACCTCAAGACTTGGTTATCAAATTCTAATTTTCCAATTTTGATTTATCATTAGGTTTTTGGGAAAGACTCTTCTTCTTAGGCATGTGCCTACCCTTCTTAGGGTTAATGCCTAAGTGGTATTCAACCTTCCGAATAGACTCCCTAGGTAGAATTTGTCTAGAATTATTGTGTCTAGGTTTGTCCTTAGGTAATTCAACATGCTTGGCACCTAGACAATAATATTTGTTTTTACTTCTAGCATGCTCCTTATGATTAACAATAGCAATATAACTAAAATAATTTTTAGCATGCTTATTAACCTTAGAAATTGAAGGTGCATTAATTAAATTTATCTTAGGGTTAGCTTTAGAAGCTCCCCCTACATGAGATGTCTCTTCTTGCCCCTTTTTCCTCCCCCTAGGGCATTGACTTATATAATGTCCCCTTTGATTGCATTTGAAGCACACAATGTATTTTTTGCTTTTCCTAGTGGGGACTCCGACATTATTTGCTTTTTCTTGAACTTTCGGTGCCGGTGGAGCCATCTTAATCTTTTTCGGACACTTGCTCTTATAGTGTCCATATTCCCTACACTCAAAATATATTATATGATTTTTATTTATAATCACAATACTTGAGTTACCTAGGGAATTTTTGTCACGCGCCGAGAGTATGTCGAGTCGAAAGTCAAACGGACGACATCTCCCCTGTACGTGGCAACATATCCTGTTTATACAAGGACCTTGGGCCCACAATAACAATAACATATAAACATAACTACATCAAAACACAGCGGAAACATAATACAACCACATCACCACTATATACAGTGCATACTGGTATGACTGACATATCACAACATAACGGAACATCGACAAAATCCAAATCCATAAGTGTGTACATCACATGACAAGTTCACAACACAATACACCACGAAAAAAAATCCAAATACATAACACAACGTACGAAAAGGCCAAAATGACCACAGGAGTCTCGGAGGTGAGATGAGATGTTGTCAGCCAGCAGTGCTCCAAGCCATCACGAAGACTTCTACTTGTTACCTGGGCGACAGAAAAACCCAGGGTCCGTGGTGGTGAGTAAAACTCAGCAGGTAATAGGAAAAACATGTATATATCAAATATCACATGTAATTCAACAGCATAACCTAGAGGTACAACAGGTATACCAGCACAGTATATAAATACATGCATATACCATCTAACCAAATAAATAACGTATAATGCAGACATACCTGAAAGTCTGCTATGCTACTCTGATCCAACCTGAGCATATATCCAATATATAATAGGAAGAGTAATACTAACTCACTATATACTCATGATATAGATCAAAGGTATCTAATGGTCTGTCCAACAAGTATACAGGTATCCAACACAACTGTATAACAGATGCGAGTAGCATGTATGAAGGTGATGTACAACCAAATGTAAAAGGATAGTACAATCAAATGCAACATCACAATAAGCATATATATATAGACTGCATCTATATATATATATATATACATGAATATATGTATATATATATATGGTAATATGCAAAGCGCCATATGATACGGCAATGCAGCATGCATGGTCATGCTTGCGCACCCCTACTCGCTACCACGACCCCAATATGGCCTAGGTGGCACGACATGACAACTGTCCCAACTCAACACAAACCACTGCTCTAGAGTGGCCGAGAGGGTAGTATGATCAAGTAGCATATGAGCGTAAAGAGCTCGCTACACAATAGGGGTCCATGCTGCTGGCCACTCCGACTAACACTACCTATAAGTGGTCGAGTGCCACGCACCCAGGACAACTACACGCAACTCCAACTACCACCGTCTATAGTGGTAGAGTGCGACACAACAAATGATCTGCCTTCACCCTAGTTACTCCTCTGGGAGTAACCTGGGAGGTAGGATGGCTGACGACTCTCTCAACCCCAAGGGAGACTATGTCGTCAGTATCCATGCAAATGACATGAATGTACTGTCACACATACAAACATCTACCATAGACTCTCTATTATACAGAGAGTCGTACCAATCTAATCTACGTACTCTCTATCCTACAGAGAGTCATACTCAACTGATCATAACACTCTCTATCCGATAGAGAGTCATACTCAACTAATTGACGCACTCTCTATCTTGTAGAGAGTCTTACTCAACTAATCATATCAAGCTGGGACCACCGGTCCGTAGCGACACACTAATCATCATTCACTTAACCATTACACAACACATGGTTGGTAATAAGTATGCAACATATGGGTATTGGAATAAATCCTACATTTAGGGAATTACCTACCCATGAATGAACTTTTACCCAATTTACAGATCAGGTCATCATCCGTACTCCAACATCTACACCCTACTAAACATTTATAGATCTACTTACATCACATCTGTAACTCCTCAATCATGATAAAGGAAAAATGGGATATCAACATTTGAGCATATATAGCCAACGACAAGTATCAAGCATAAGGATAAATAAGAGCAAGGTCAAGATAATATGAACATATAACATGATCATATCTATGTCTAAATCTAAATGCAATTACAACTACCTGACCACGGTAGGAAATTATCCACCTGCTGTAATGCTCGTAATAATAAAGCCCTCACGCCCGCGGACCTATCTCGTATTCACGTCCTACCCATATCAAATATTATGGTTAAGTGCACGCACACAATGAAGGATCAAATCGAATCTTACATCGACTTCGTATTTCGATCAACTAGATTGATCTAGTTATCCAATTAACCTAATTAATCCTTCACATTAATCCCTATCAACCATTAGGCCACTTAACAACTTATTATGCATTTATAACCACCCATATCTGAACTTACCAACCTTATTTACACTTGCACAACTCCTTGATCTCAAGTAGAGATATCACATCCAACCATTCACATCCCCTTTTTACCACCACGACAGAGCCATTCCCAGATCGACATTCATTCATGCTGAACATAGCAACACAACCACAAAACACCCCTATTCACAGCCATTACATCAACCATTCCAGACCTACAAGTTAAATCACTCACAACTAACCTACTCCATCCATAGCTGAATTCCAATGATTCCATAGCCGATTCCACCCATAAATCCACCATCAACAAAACAAAACAATCCATATCAGCTTAACATCAAAAACTGATCACATACCACCAATTCCTTAACTCAAAGTCCATTCATATAGCATAACAATTACAACCATACATGTAGCATAAAGATAACTAAACTCACCCTTCAATCTCTCAGTCACCAAACAGCTTAGATCCACACCCACAGCTTCAAGAATTGATAATAACCCGTTGCAAAAATAGAATAGCCTAGTTACAATTGTTAACCGAGGCATCTTAGAACCCCTTCACTACTTGGATGATCTTACCAAGGGCTTAATCTCCCAACACAACAACCACAAATTTCCAATGCGTGGATAACCCCCTTCCCAAGCCAAGCTATTCACCGAAACAAACCACTGCCCAAATCAAAGATCCAATTCAACGAAAGAAAATTACAACTCCAAAACTCAGCAGCAGGACAAATTACCGGCGATAAACGTGAGGCCGGGCTCGGCGACGATCCAAATTGACGATGACCGCCATAAGATCAGAGGAACTTCAAGGAGATCGACTACCGAGGTTGTTCGTGGTGGCCAGAGGCTAATCTGCTGGCAGCGATAGTAGAGCAAGAGGGAGGACGACTGATGGTGCTGGAGCAATGTCCAAATCTGGTGGCGATGAGTGGCCAGGCGATGGAGTTTAGTCGTGACGGCGGGCGACAGGTTATGTCTCGGTGGCGTGTGAAGCGAGCGGCGGCGAGGAGACGACCTTATTCTCCCTCTCGGTCTCGAGATCTCCTCAGGAGAGGCTGACGGTTGCTGGAGATGCTCATTGTCGGTGATGGAGCTTCTTCACGCCGCCGGTTGCGAGGAGAAGGTTGTTGCGAAGAAATCAGGAGAGAAGAAGGGGAATCGCAAAAAAGAAATGGACGGTCGCGAGAATGAGAAGTCACGATTAATCACCTATAAATTTCTCAATAGCAAATAGCAGATAGTCTAAACAGGCTTTACAAAAGCCTATTCGCTTTATCCCCATGAAATATCCATAGAACCTCCGTTTAAATCCAGAAAAATTTCTAGAAATTCCTAAAAATTCCATAAGAAAATTTCTTAATTAAAAAGGATATTTATTATTATTATTATTTCGGTATTTTACATTCTCCCCCACTAATAAAAATTTGGTCCCCAAATTTCGTACTAACATGCAAAAATTACTTCAAGCAAGTTTCCGAAAGGACCGCATACATTCCTCAAGTAAACAGATGAGGGTATCGAGCTCGGATAGTATCTTCTAGCTACCATGTAGCCTTCTCATCGGTATGATGCTGCCATCCAACCCTTACAAGTCGGATGGTTTTGTTCCTCAACTGACGCTCCTTGCGACCAAGAATCCATACTGGAATCTCCTCATAAGTCGCATTCGCCTGGAGTGGACTCGGAACCTCCTTCAGAACACGATCTAAACGTGGCACGTATTTCCTTAGCATAGAAACATGAAATACATTGTGAACACCTGCCAGTGTCAGAGATAAAGCCAACCGTAAGCTACACTCCAATCCACTCCAATATCTCAAATGGACCAATGTAGCATGGAGTTAATTTTCCTTTCAACCCAAATCACTTCACCCCTTTCGTAGGTGAAACATGCAGAAATACCTAATCCCCAATTAAAAATCTCAAAGGCCCTCGCCTCCGATCTGCGTAACTCTTCTGTTGGTCCTGTACCTCCAATAACCATCATCTGATACCATCGTCTGATGACACACACCAACTCTTCTGTTGTTATAGGCAGATTCCACTGAATGAACGTGGTCCTCCTAACTACCTCTGAAGTCCCTGACATAGGATCTCAATAGATTCTCCAATGTCTGAATCATACGCTCAGACTGTCCATTTGTCTGTGGATGAAACGTTGTACTGAGTCGAAGCTCTATGCCCATGGTCTGATGCAGACTCTACCAAAAATCACGAGGTAAATCGTGGGTCTCTATAAGATATAATACCCAAAGGCACTCCGTGCAATCTGATAATCTCTCGATAGTACAACTTTGCCCGATGATCCAACGAGTCCTTTCCATGAATAGGCAGAAAGTGAACTGATTTGGTTAGTCGATCCATGATCACCCATATCACATCATGTCCTTTACGGGTTCTAGGGAATCCCGTAACAAAATCCATTGTGATTTGCTCCCCCTTCCATTCCGTAATCGGAATTTTCTGGAGCAATCTAGCAGGTTTATGATGTTCAGTCTTCACCTGCTGGCACACTAAACATCGAGCAGCAAAATCTACTATATCTCTCTCCATACCATTTCACCAGTATAAACATTTCAAATCTTAGTACATCCGAGTACCACCAGGATGTATAGCACTTCTCGAATGATGTGATTCCTGTAGCAACTCTTCCTTAACTGGATGCGTATCCGGAACACATAACCGTCCAAAATCCAATCCACCACACACTTTATAAGTGTATGGGAGACTATAGCGACCAATCCCACTTATTGCAACTATTTGCGTTCCAGCAACTCTATAGTAGCTACCCAGTAGCTAGTTAAATTCAATGAGCACTTTTGCTCCATACATCCATAAATCCAGATAATAACTACTAAAGCCACGTCATGTATATGATAGTCTATCTCGTAGTTTCTTACTATCGAAAGCATAAGATACGTCTCATTCAACTGCATCGGAATCGCTCCGATCCCTGAAGCGATGCATTGGCGTACAACATCCTTTTATCCACCCCGAAAGGATTAACTAATACTCGTGTAAAAGTTAACCACCGTCTAGGTCCTGTAAACTGGTTTCACCAACTTTCGACTAAATGATTTCCATCATCACCTTTGTCAAACAAGTCCGTGGTATAGTAATGCTAAAACATTCTATCCACATCTACAGTAATAACCAAATCATACAAGGAAAATCCCCATCTACGGTGGTCGAGTGTGCAACTCCAACTACCACAATCAACAGTGGCCAGGTTACGCAACTCCAACAACCACAAACTGATTCAATCATGTCCAGGATACACGATTCTCAAATCCAGTGGCGACTAAATCGTTAATTAGTCTAACAACTTAATCAAACTCATAAAATTCATACTAAGTATGAACTTATCATCTTTACACACTTGCATTCTCTTTACTCTACACTGATGATATATCAATCATCACAACGACAATGATAATTGTATAACATCATGTCACTACAATATCAACACACCAGTCGTAAACCAACCCTAGAGCATGCACAGGTGTCTTCAGCTAATCTAAACAGATCATCTATCCACAACGAAGGATATTCACTTTTAACAACTATCGCATTCCATCATCGATAATCGATGCATAATCTCAAAGGTTCATCTCTCTTTCAACAAAGAGTTCCAGATCTTCTCAAGGAGAAATACTGGGACAGATAAATATCCCGTCCAACATCTCCTATAATCGCAACTTACGTTCTTCTAATTTCCGTAGTGTTTAGCAACACTGATGCTAACAAAAATTATCACTCGTATGAGGAATTCAATATCAACACTATCTTCGAAATCACTCCGATCACTACTCCACTTGCGTATGTAACGACAAGCCTAGGAGTTCATCCAAAACTATATTCGACTACTCTCGGATTATATGCACATCTGAGAGACATATCATACCATACTTCCAACAATCTAACCATCCATAAGGATATGTCTACAGTAAAGATATGTCTATCAAGGTCCAAGGGCATCCCTTGACTTCTTAATTGTGGATCCACATCTCACTTGATGGTAGAGATACCACCGACTCACAAGTCAATGTATAGGAACCCTTCTAATCCGAACTAAGAATATTCTAGACAAAGATACCTGTAAACTATAAGTATCTCTCAATATATTAACTTAGAGGTAAAAATTAAAGTAATACCCTGAACGATCAATTATCTGTCGATCCAATCCAAAGGCTCCCCCATAGGTCTCGGCCTTTCTCCGAAGAGAACAAGATCAGATCCAATAGTCCGTGATAAAGCGGTCGCATTTATGCGACAAATGACCCTAGGATTTTCCTAGATCATATGATCCCATCACTTAATCCTATGAGCTTCAACTGTAGATTACCGAATAGATACGACCATTGTCATATACTCTCTCCTCTGTACAAAGCCAATCCACATTTGGGGGGTAACTGTTGTTGTCTGCATGAGTCTTATATGATGTCTTCTGCTAATACTGCTGCGTAAATCACTTCCCTTGAAGGGAAGTATCATGGAACTCCAACCACACCTGAGGTAGTAGGTCGTTGTTGATGAGATAACCCAATCTTCTGTGCTGATCTCTGCTGTCGAGACGGTGCATCATCCTCCTGGAACACCATCGATAGTCTTCAACT
The DNA here is from genome assembly GCA_025175895.1 of Wurfbainia villosa. Taxonomy (NCBI): domain Eukaryota; kingdom Viridiplantae; phylum Streptophyta; class Magnoliopsida; order Zingiberales; family Zingiberaceae; genus Wurfbainia; species Wurfbainia villosa. The sequence continues at coordinate 53,198,776 of CM046004.1, forward strand.
GAGTCTTCAAAATACACCTCCTCAATCTGTACTGGTTGCTTACAATAGCAACAGATGAACTGATCCAATAGATAATCTGACTTCGCGTGTCTTCGTGATCCACACTGCACGCACATAATACCTTTGGAGTCTTTGTTCTGATTTTGCTGATGTGCATGAGAACATTCTGATGATCTGTGGTTAATCTTCTATAATTGGAAAGTAGCTCCAGGCCTATAACTCTGATCATGCTCCTTTTTATCCAACAGTCAGAGACTTCTGACTCTAATAAGTTGACCTACAATATCTGCTTATCGGTCTTCAACTCTTAAACACTTGTACAGAGTCATTTCTAAACTCCTGACTCAATCCAATGTCTTTCGGCAGGATCTGATAGAAGATCCAATCATCTTAATCCAACAGTAAGCCAACAACCGTGGGTGGCTTAAAATATCCATTCACATTCTTGAGCTATTAGGTGAGCGTAAACTCTGCAAGTCTAACGACTTTGCATGGTATTTTCGTTACCGACGATCACCCTACTTGAAGCTCAAGAATTTCATACAATATGTCACAAAAAGTGACACGGGGAAATACTCTCTCTCTACATCACTAACCATGATAAGTGTTATATTATTCTCCGAAGATTATTTTCTACATTTACCACCAAATACCGGCTTGATCCCGATATTGGTATGCAAATAACTCTACTTTCTCTGTATAACACGAGTTAAGTACTCAAAAGTACCCTCAAAGTTATACAACTCAGTACGAACAACTCAGGGATCAAAATCCCTATGAAGCACCTTATACTAACCCTCCGCATGCTGTAGCAATAATAGTATACACACCTAGTCCATTACCCCACGGGTAATGATCTGACTAGCACCGTTAGTGAAAATCTCTAAACTGTAGTCTTTGATTTCCACAAGAAATGTGACGACTTGATCTCTGTTTTCTGACTCGGTATTAGTCGACTCTCAAAGGTAAATCACCTTTTCGACACAGGTTCAAGACTCACATACTCAACAGGTCATTCCCGTGGTCAACTCACACCACGATTACGAAGAATAACCAACGAACTACAGGTTATTCCCTATTATATACACTAAATGCATAGCCAACACAACCAGGAGTATAAACCCTAAAGGTCACTCCGGTTGGTCGCCTCGGTGGACAACCCCTACTACAAGTCTGTATAGGTGTAATAACTTTGATTGTATACACCCGTTGAACAAGTTTAGATAAGTATCTAACCAGGCTATAAGTTATCAGGAATTCTTACCTCGTGCTGATTGGAGCTTATGCGGCTGTCAATCCCATCTCACAAAACCAAAACAGAACAAATCAACTCCCGAGAATCCAAGACTCGACACAAAAACAACATTGTATGGCATCGCAGAACCTAGGGCTCTGATACCACTAAAGTTGTCATGCCCCGAGAGTATGCCGAGCCGAAAATCAAACGGACGGCATCTCCCCTGTACGTGGCAACATATCTTGTTTATACAAGGCCCTTGGGCCCACAATAACAATAACATATAAACATAACTACATCAAAACACAGCGGAAACATAATACAACCACATCACGACTATATACAGTGCATACCGGTATGACTGACACATCACAACATAATGGAACATCGACAAAATCTGAATCCACAAGTGTGTACATCACATGATAAGTCCACAACACAGTACACGACAAAAAACCCCAAATAAATAACACAACGTACGAAAAGCCCAAAACGACCATAGGAATCTCGGAGGTGAGATGAGATGTTGTCAGCCAGTAGTGCTCCAAGCCATCACGAAGACTTCTACCTATTACCTGGGTGACAGAAAAACCCAGGGTCCGTGGTGGTGAGTATAACTCAGCAAGTAATAGGAAAAATATGTATATATCAAATATCACATGTAATTTAACAGTATAACCTAGAGGTATAACAGGTATACCAGTACAGTATATAAATACATCCATATACCGTCTAACCAAATAAACAACATATAATGTAGACATACCTGAAAGTCTGCTACGCTACTCTAATCCAACCTGAGCATATATCCAATATATAACAGGAAGAGTAATACTAACTCACAATATAATCATGATACAGGTCAAAGGTATCTAATGGTCTGTCCAACAAGTATACATGTTACACCCCAAAATTTTTCTCCAAAATTTTTGGTATAGAATTTAATTTTTTGTCTAGTAGATTATATATGGGATCCCGGAAAATGATGATAAAAGAACAAAAAAAGTGGAGAGGTGGGGTTTGAACCTTAAACCTCTTGGTGAGAGTTAACTCTTACCATGCATGTGATGACCAAGTGCTCAGCAGTAGCTTACTGTTGGAGAAAGAGGAGAAATTGTAGATGAGTGTGAGGAGGGTAAAATGAAGAGGCATGAAAAGAGAAGAGGCACTTCTCTTCCTCCCTTTATAAATAGGAGTGGAAGTTCCATTTGGCCACTTCTTCCTCCCTCTTCTCTTCTTCTTCTGCACCGAAACTCACCTTCTCCCTTTCCATTTTCCGAAATTCATCCAAGCAAGAAGAAGGCTAGGGTTGGCTTCCATTAGGTCATCTTCAAACTAAAAGCCAAGCGAAGGAAGTAAGATTCCCTCACCTGCAGTATATTTATTCTTGTAGGACATGATACATGAAAGGAATATGATTCTAGATACCTTATAAGTTTCGGCCAACCAAGGTTTTTGGGCTAGGGTTGCATGAAAATGCTTCTAAGGAAATTTTTATAGGTTGTATGCTTCATGTAGGAATTTTTAGGTGACAAAAACCCAAGCTTTGTGCCCCTACATGTTTCGGCCAACCAAGGTTTTTGGGCTAGGGTTCCATGAAAACACCCCTTATGAAGTTATGTTATGTTGTATGCCTTCATGTATGAATTTATGTAACCAAAAATAAAATTTTGGTACCCTACAAGTTTTGGCCAACATTGGTTTTAGGGCTAGGGTTTCATGAAAACACCCCTTATGAAGTTATGTTATGTTGTATGCCTTCATGTATGAATTTATGTAACCAAAAATAAAATTTTGGTACCCTTCAAGTTTCGGCCAACAATGGTTTTGGGGCTAGGGTTGCATGAAAACACCCCTTAGGAAATTAGGATATGTTGTATGCCTATGTGATGAACATGTTTATGATTTTAATATGCCATGAATTATGCCTATGTGATGACCATGTTTCTGATTTTAATATGCCTATGTGATGAACATGTCTATGATTTTAATATGTCATGAATTATGCCTATGTGATGAATATGTTTATGATTTTAATATGCCATGGATTATGCCTATGTGATGACCATGTTTCTGATTTTAATATGCCTATGTGATGAACATGTCTATGATTTTAATATGTCATGAATTATGCCTATGTGATGAATATGTTTATGATTTTAATATGCCATGGATTATGCCTCTGTGATGACCATGTTTGATTTCTTCCCCTCTTTATATTGGGATTAAGAGCTCTCCTTATGATAAGATAAGACAGAGATGCTTCCCTTTTTAAGTAGGGATTAAGAGCTCTCCTTATGATAAGATAAGACGGAGATGCTTCCCTTTTTATGTTGGGGATTAAGAGCATTCTTTATGATATGACAAGAAAGAAAGGAATTAAGTATTTTACTTTGTAAGATGTTAAGTACCCGACCCGTTAGGTGGTCGTTAATCAAATCCAAAGGGACATAAGAAGACGTAAGAGGTCTTGCCCTGGTAAGACGTAAGAGGTCTTGCTCTAGTAGGTCTGGTGGCTCGCTACCCCAGCCTATTAGGGAACGCGCATTATGTGGTACTTAACTTGGGCCCCCCCATTCAAGTTATGATTATGTTGAAGTACCTATATGTATATGTTTTGAAAGGAAAGGACTTGTATGAAATTAAGAATGCTTATGATTATTTCCTTGACGCATGTTTAGGATTTATGAAATTAGGAATGCTTATGTTCAAGTTTAAGAATGCTTATGATTATGTCCTTGATGCATGTTTAGGATTTATGAAATTATGAATGCTTATGTTCAAGTTTAAGAATGCTTATGATTATGTCCTTGATGCATGTTTAGGATTTATGAAATTATGAATGCTTATGTTCAAGTTCAAGAATGCTTATGATTATGTCCTTGATGCATGTTTAGGATTTATGAAATTATGAATGCTTATGTTCAAGTTTAAGAATGCTTATGATTATGTCCTTGATGCATGTTTAGGATTTATGAAATTATGAATGCTTATGTTCAAGTTCAAGAATGCTTATGATTATGTCCTTGATGCATGTTTAGGATTTATGAAATTATGAATGCTTATGTTCAAGTTTAAGAATGCTTATGATTATGTCCTTGATGCATGTTTAGGATTTATGAAATTATGAATGCTTATGTTCAAGTTCAAGAATGCTTATGATTATGTCCTTGATGCATGTTTAGGATTTATGAAATTATGAATGCTTATGTTCAAGTTTAAGAATGCTTATGATTATGTCCTTTATGCATGTTTAGGATTTATGAAATTATGAATGCTTATGTTCAAGTTTAAGAATGCTTATGATTATGTCCTTTATGCATGTTTAGGATTGATGATGTCATGAATGCTTATGTTTAATTTATGCCATGATTAGATTTAATTATGTTTAGCATGCTTATGTAAATCTCATGCCATGCTTATGTTTTATTACGTGGGTATGTTGATGATTAGTGTTGTTATGAAATACTTATGCTATTTATGCTAGTATGCTCATGTCTTCTAATTGTTTGATGAAGTTGTGGCTTTTTGTGAGTATGCAAGAATCTTACTAAGCTATATGCTTATAGTTTATGTTGTCCATATACTGCAGATACAGGAAACATGAACTAGAGGAAGTAGCAGGAGGGGCCAAGTGTGTGTGATAGTGGCATGGTGGAAAAAGACCCTATTACTATCTGCTTATATTTATATGCTCAATGAATAACTTAAGACATTGCTTCCGCTTATAAGACTTGTGATTTATTAGTATCATGTTGGATGCTGCTTAGTTATGTTACTGTTCAATTACTTAAGAAGGTTTGATATGTTAGAACTCATGAATGAATCTTTATGTTATGCATGTTATAAAATGAGATAAGATATGTTAACATGCTAATTATGAATATGATATGTGATGCATGTATAAAAGAAGGTTTAAGCCATGATAACATGTTTAAGTATGTAAATGGTGAAATGATCCATATATGTTATGTTATATATATATATATATATATATATAAAAAGTAGCACTGCCCTGAGAGCAGATAAGGGCGGGCGTTACAATACAGGTATCTAACACAACCGTATAACAGATGCGAGTAGCATGTATGAAGGTGATGTACAACCAAATGCAGCAAACATAGTACAATCAAATGCAACATCACAATAAGCATATATATATAGACTGCATATATATATATATTAATCACAATCATCCATATATATATATACATGCATATATTTATATATATGGTAATATGCAAAGCGTCATATGATACGACAATGCAGTATGCATGGGCATGCCTGCGCACCCCTACTCGCTACCACAACCCCAGTGTGACCTATGTGGTACGACATGATAACTGTACCAACTCAACACCAACCACTACTCTAGAGTGGCCGAGTGGGCAGTATGATCAAGTAACATATGAGCATAAAGAGCTCGCTACACAATGGGAGTCCCTGCTGCTGGCCACTTCGACTGACACTACCTATGAGTGGTCGAGTGCCACGCACCCAGGACAACTGCACGTAACTCTAACTACCACTGTCTATAGTGGTAGAGTGTGGCACAATAAATGCTCTACCCTCACCCTAGTTACTCCTCTGAGAGTAACCTGGGAGGCAGAATGACTGACGACTCTCTCAACTCCAAGGGAGACTATGTCATCAGTATGCATGCAAATGACATGAATGTACTGTCACACATACAAACATCTACCATAGACTCTCTATTATACAATGATGCGTACCAATCTGATCAACGCACTCTCTATCCTGCACTCAACTGATCAACGTACTCTCTATCCTGTAGAGAGTCATACTCAACTAATCATATCAAGCTAGGACCACCGGTCCGTAGTGACACACTAATCACCATTCACTTAACCATTACACAACACATGGTTGGTAATAAGTATGCAACATACAAGTATTGGAATAAATCCTACATTTAGGACATTACCTTCCCACGGATGAACTTTTACCCAATTTACAGATCAAGTCATCATCCGTACTCCAACATCTACACCCTACTAAACATTTATAGATCTACTTACATCACATCTGTAACTCCTCAATCATGATAAAGGAAAATGTGATATCAACATTTGAGCATATATAGCCAACAAGTATCAAGCATAAGGATAAATAAGAGCAGGGTCAAGATAATATAAACATATAACATGATCATATCTATGTCTAAATCTGAATGCAATTACAACTACCTGACCAGGGTAGGAAATTACCCACCTGTTGTAATGCTCGTAATAATAAAGCCCTCACGCCTGTGGACCTGTCTCGTATTCACATCCTGAACATATCAAATATTATGGTTAAGTGCACTCACACAATGAAGGATCAAATCGAATCTTACATCGACTTCGTATTTCGATCAACTAGATTGATCTAGTTATCCAATTAACCTAATTAATCCTCCACATTAATCCCTATCAACCATTAGGCCACTTAACAACTTATTATGCATTTATAACCACCCATATCTGAACTTACCAACCTTATCTACACTTGCACAACTCCTTGATCTCAAGTAGAGATATCACATCCAACCATTCGCATCCCCTTTTTACCACCATGATAGAGCCATTCCCAGATCAACATTCATTCATGCTTAACATAGCAACACAACCACAAAACACTCCTGTTCACAGCCATTACATCAACCATTCCAGATTTGCAAGTTAAATCACTCACAACTAACCTACTCCATCCATAGCTGAATTCCAATGGTTCCACAGCCGATTCCACCTATAAATCCACCATCAACAAAACAAAACAATCCATATCAGCTTAACATCAAAAACTGATCACATACCACCAACTCCTTAATTCACAGTCCATTCATATAGCATAACAATTACAACCATACATGTATCATAAAGCTAACTAAACTCACCCTTCAATTTCTTAGTCACCAAACAGCTTAGATCCACGCCCACAGCTTCAAGAATCGATAATAACCCGCTGTAAAAATAGAACAACCTAGTTTTAATTTTTAACCGAGGTATCTCAGAACCCCTTCACTACTTGGATAATCTTACCAAGGGCTTAATCTCCCAACGCAACAACCACAAATTTCCAACGTGTGGACAACCCCCTTCCCGAGCCAAGCTATTCACCGGAACAAACCACTGCCCAAATCAAAGATCCAATTAAACGAAAGAAAATTACAGCTCCAAAACTCAACAGCAGGACCAATTATCGACGATAAACGTGAGGCTGGGCTCGGCAGCAATCCGAATTGGCGATGACCGCCGCAAGATCAGAGGAACTCTAAGGAGGTTGACTATCGAGGTTGCCCATGGTGGCCAAAGGCTAATCGGCTGACAGTGACAATAGAGCAAGAGGGAGGACGACTGACGATGCTAGAGCAATGTCTAAATCCGGTGGTGATGAGTGGCCAGGCGACGGAGTTTAGCCGTGACGACGGGCGACAGGTTATGACTTGGTGGCGTGCGCAGCGAGTGGCGACGAGGAGACGACCTAATTCTCACTCTCGATCTCGAGATCTCCTCAGGAGAGGCCGATGGTTGCTGGAGATGCTCACTGTCGGCGATGGAGCTTCTTCACGCTGCCGGTCGCGAGGAGAAGGTTGCTGCGAAGAAATCGAGAAAGAAGAAGAGGAATTGTGGAAAAGAAATGGACGATGACGAGAATGAGAAGTCACGGTTAATTACCTATAAATTTCTCAATAGCAAATAGCAGATAGTCTAAACAGGCTTTACAAAAGTCTATCCGCTTTATCCCCATGAAATGTCCATAGAACCTCCGTTTAAATCTAGAAAAATTTCTAGAAATTCCATAAGAAATTTTTTTAATTAACAAGGATATTTATTATTATTATTATTTTTGGTATTTTACAATTTTTGCTTCTCCTGGGTATAGATGCTTCGTCTTGATCTTGCTCTGGAATGGAAACCCTCTCCTCTCCCTCAATGCTAGAGGTGGAGGTTTCCTCCAAGTCATCCACATCTTCGAATGTTAATGGCGATTCTTCCTCGGCATCCTTCTCTACTTGTGCCGGTTCGAGAATTTTGTGGAATTTGACCACCTTATACTACAACTCCTTTGCATCCCTATAATTACCTAATCTAGACCAAATATGGTTAGGAATCAAATCACTTAGTAATTTGATTGCCTTGAGATTTGTCTTGAAATCCTTGATTTGTTCCTTGTTCCATATCGTCTTTTCAATTTGCCTATTGTCTTCATCCCTAGGCATTTCAAAACTATTTTCAAAAATTAACATTATATCAAAATCAGTTTCGAGATATACCTCCATTTTTCTTTTCCACCATTGAAAATCCCCATCGAATTTTGGTGGTTGGAGGTTAAAGCCGGCCATCTTATCATGCTTGTGTGGGAAATGAGTCTGCGATAAGCTCCTCGCTTTGATACCACTTGTTGGAGGATCGGTGGCCATCTAGAGGGGGTGAATAGCCCAATTCGTAGACGATGGTGGCATTCGATCGTTCGTGTGTGTCGCTTGTCTACAATTGTCGTTAGTGCATCGGAAACAATAGAAATACTAAACAACAATACAAGCACACACAAATACATAATGATATATGTTGTTACATGAGGTGAGCTCAACGAGCTCGTGTTATGCGCACATCACTAACAAAACTCCTCAACAACAAGTAGGAGGTGGAGAAACCTCGTACAAGCAATTACACTAAGTAATATACAAAGGTACAAGCAAATACAAATACAATAATGAAATACGTAAAGAAAACTTTACAACAATGGATTTGAACTTTTTCTTGTTGCTTGCTTTGATTTGCTCTTGAAGGACTGGAATGCAGCAGCAATTCCCCTCCAAAATTGCCCCAAAAACTGTTGTTGAAATCCTCTCCAAGCTCCTCCTTTTATGCTTGTCTCGGGTTGATTCCGTGCCGATCAGTCGACTGCTTGTGACCATCAGTCGACTGCTCCTATAGCCGTTGTCTCACAACGGCTTAATCCACGTTGGCAAAGTTCCAACGGATAACCATCAGTCGACTGATCATACCCACCAGTCGATTGGTAAACCCATCAGTCGAGTGCTCAATGCAATCACTCGATTGGAAAACCTTCTGTGCTCGAATTCACCTTGATCGATCATTGCCATCCTTGGCAAGTCGACTAATGTCGGCGATGACGCCAACCCTTGGCGATCGACTATTGGGGTAAACACATCGATCCAAACACCAGTTGATTGCTATCGACTTGGAGCAGTCGACTGGTACCTATACCAGTCGACTGATGTCAAGTAAAACCTCAAACACCAAGTTGTTTGAGCATCTAACCGTCGGGTAAAATCTTAAACACCATGTTTGAGCATCCGACACTCAGTCTTAGCCACTTGGCCAAGTCCACCTTATCCTCTCATGAAGTTCCCCACCGAAGCTCTCTTCCCTCGGCCTACGTCCCTCGGATGTACCAAGCGCACAACTTCGCAATGTCATCCTTTGCGTCTCTTGCCCTCGAAGTTTGCTTCTCTTGGGCCTCACCCCATTCTCTCCCCGTCCGACGGTCACTCAGATGCACCAAGCGCACAACTTTACAATGTCATCCTTCACCGACTCAAGGACCCCGAGCCTACGAGACTAGTGACCTTGCCAAATCCTCAAGACTTCTCATTGCCAACTCCATGTTGGACTTCCCACACCAAGCCTCATGCTTGGATTTTACCAACAACAAGCCCTATGCTTGGATTTTCAATGCCAAGACCCATGCTTGGACTTTCACTACCAAGGCTACACACTTGGACTTATGTGGTCAACCCATGTTGGACTTTTCCAATGACAATCACATGTCATACGTTTTATCTAACATCAAAATATAGTTCGAGTCAAAACTCGAGTCTGGTCAATCATGACCTGGGTCGATTGCACCAACATTTGATGCAGCTGGATACCCTAGCCAACAGTCAATTGTTGGCTGTTAGCAGTCAACTGCTGGTGGAATCAGTCGACTGTCATTCAAATTCCAATTTTGATGAGAGTCAAACTCGAAATCAAAGTAATAAGAGTGAATTAAATGTCCACATATCGCCCGATCTCGACCTAGACCTTCCACGGGAAGTCTTGATCGGATCGCCACCTAAGGATGTCCCCATACGGAGGACCCATCCTTACTTTCACTCACACACACTAGCTTACCTTAGGTCCTTTTGTGACTTGCAGCTTTGCTTCAGGTCTCCTCCTGGATTCTTCGGCTCCCTCCAAAGTTTTCCCAGTGTCGTCTGACCACCGCGGTTTCCTGACTTGGGATTCTCTGGGTGTCGTTGACCTTCAGCTCAGCTTAACCATTCTTGCACACTTGGATCAGCTTGTTAGATAACAATATGACCTTAGCTTTGGGTCTTTGCCATAATCAAAACCTAGGTTCGATTATCTGGTGCCTACTGCACTAACAGTTAGGGAAATCAAACCAAGTATGATCTTGGTTTTGATGTGTGTGGCAAAGGGTTTAAGTTATGATGTAATGTGTTTTGATGTGTGTGTTCAAGTTATGCAGGACTTGGTGAATCACGCATGGTTTACTTGATGAAGCATTGGCAAGTTCATCGTCTCATGGCTCAGGTCCTTGAGTCGGTGAAGGATAGCATGGGGAGAAGTCGTGAGCTTGGTGCATCTGAGGGACCGCCGGACAAGGAGCAAATGGAGTGAAGCCAAAGGAAGCAAACTTCAGGTCAAGATGTAATGGATGGCATGGGAGAAGTCGCGAGCTTAGTGTATCCGAGGGGTGTAGGCCGGAGGAAGAGAGCTTCAGTAAGGGACTCCATGGGAGATGAGAGTTGAGCAATTGTAATCCAGGACAGGGTAGTTGTTGGGTTTCCAGGGCACCGACGTGGGCATGTGTTCGAACATGTTTCGTAAACATGCATAGCGAAAGCAAATAAAAATGGTAATAAAATATTTTATTACATCACACACACCATACGCATGCAGGATATAACAGTGTAGACATAATCGTACATTTAAATTTTACAATAAAGGAAATTACATTAGGTATACCTGACGAATTACGTGTAGCAAAAATGACATCAACCTTAGCGACCCTCGCAAGTTTCACCTCTATTCGAGTCCACACCGAGTATCATCGGGATAGCTTCACTAAGCTACGAGCCTCATCTTCACGAGAGATACTAGTCTCACGTCGAAGACGTTGTGATCCAAGAGACGATCACAAAATAAGTTCCACGAACTTGTTTCCTTGGAAATGTCACCAATCAAATTGGTCGGTGACACCAAGGTGTCCGACGGCTACTGGCTGGCCGGTGGCTAGAGCTGCTGGCCAGAGGGTGGCCGTCAGCTGGTGGCAGGCCAGCGGCAGGAGGAGGTGGTAGCCAAGGGTGGGCGGCGCCAATGGGGTGGGCGGCGACACAAGAGAGGAAGAGAGGAAGGTGTCTAGGGTTTCACAAACCTTAACTCGTCCACGAAATTTGTATCAACCCTTTTTATTTATAGAGAACATTTTTCTTGACCATCAAGAAACCCTCTGTCAACGGTTATTTGTTCACAATCAAAACCCGTTAATGCGCTTCATTAATTTAAGTTAAAATAAACCAGACTGCATTAGTCTATTTTAAGAAAATAAACCAAACCAATTTTGGTTCATTCATTTAAAACAAACCTAACCCCTTTGGTTTATTTTCCACCATTGGATTAGAAACAAACCAATTTGGTTCATCCATAATGTCTTCAAAAGACTCGGTCCATCCATGCTTCTGATGCGACTGAAACAATTTTATGCTCGCTCCTTGTTTAGTCCAACCAAACCAAGTCTCTCTCAATATAAGAATCCCATTCTCAAGCTCATTTTAAATCCTTCGGATAACACTCATAGTGTGTGTGACCAAATAGGTTCCTGATTTATGTTGGTCATCTATAATTAATCATTAATTATAGAACGATCATGAGTGGCACCTAGTAGTACACCATGATCCCTAATTAACTAGAAAATCAACGGTTGACCCCAGAACAACTTCTGAAACCTTTCAGCAGCTAAAGTGAATCGTGCCCCATTCCCTTCACTCATCTTATACCCACTTGGTTCAGGACATGGGCTATTATGTCAGTCCCCACTAGGCTGACTATGTCACACCTAGCTCAAGTATCATTTCTTCATCCTGTGGATTCTAGTTACTGCACATGTATCCAAGAGTACCATACTCTAAACATGTAATGCTTTGGCTAAAGACTTTAGTAACAATCCGACGAGTGGCCACAGGGTATACATCTCCTCGCAAGGTGTGGTGAATCCTCTATAGGCTATTCAAACACCTTCGGACACTTCAACTTATACCCAATCATCTCGGGTCTACATCTCCTCAGAGATGCTTGCTCAAGATGACTTGAACACCACATGTCGAAGGAACATCACACTTAAGCTACAGTAAGAACTTCATTGACATATTTGTATATGCAGAGAACCATATGAAGTCTTACAGCTTATCACTCCAATGAACTAGTTACCATAACTAGCATCCAAGGTTAACTCCGGACATCCCATTGTCTCCAGCCAGTGAGAAATAGCTGCTTAGATAAACCAAAGAGTATAACTCGTGCTAGTCTCAACAGAATTGATGGTGTCCGAATGCATCAATTCATCGATTAGGGATAATTCCAATACATCACAATTACACATGTAGAGATACTCACTAGTTGTGATCTAATCACAAATTCTCTTATGTTGTGAATCGTATTGCGAACACTCAGTAAATGAGTTTAAGATCCAATCAAATACATGAAAGCATGTATACTCAAATAGTGAATCTTCATTTATCAAATAAATGGTACAACCATAACGTGAGAGCCTTAGGACACCTCTCATATATTACTAACAAACTCCCACTTGTTCTAATGCCAATCGCCACGGTATACAATGTCATAAGCTCTAACATGACCCTCAAATTTACTTTGAGGTAAGACCTTAGATAAAGGGTCCGCTAAGTTCTTTTCAGTGGGAATCTTCTCGATTTGTATTTCCTTCCTACTGATGATCTCTCTGATCAAATGATAGCGGAGAAGCACATGTTTGGATTGTTGATGAGACCTTGGCTCTTTTGCTTATACAATCCCTCCATTGTTGTCGTAGTAGACTGGTATTGCTTTAACAATGGTTGGAATCACACCAAGTTCAGAGATGAACTTCTTGATCCAAACCACTTCCTTTGCTGCTTCCGAAGCTGCAATGTATTCTGCCTCAGTAGTAGAATCCATTGCAGTGCCTTGCTTGGAACTTTTCCAGCTTATTGCGCCTCCATTCAAGGTGAATATGTACCCTGACGGAGATCTGGAATCATCCTTGTCTATCTAGAAGTTGGCATCTGTATACCTGCATATTACCATATCACCTTCTCCATATATTAGAAACACATCCTTAGTTCTTCTCAAGTACTTAAGGATTGTCTTAACAGCCGCCCAATGATCCATTCCTAGATCAGATTGGTATCTTCTCGTGACACTCAGAGCATACTGTAGGGGATCGATCAGCCGGCTAGAGGGGGGTGAATAGCCCTTTGTCGTTAGATGGTGGAATTTGCTCGTCTACAAACAAGATCAGCACAACGGAAACAACAAGACAAGTAAATAAATAAAGAAGAATACAAACAATGCTAACACTGAAATATAACGTGGTTCACGGCTACGCCGCTAATCCACGGTCCCCGATTCATCCTTGGTGAATCACTCCGCAACCAAATCACTATCGGTCTCTCCTTTGCACTAAGCTAGGTGGAGGTAACCCTTACAACTCAAGAACTGTAGGGATGTATACTGAAAAGTCTATCTTTTGTATGAACATCTTTATTTTGAAATAAGAATCACATGATCATTGTTTGCATATTTTTATGGTTATGCAATATTATCTCATACTTTACATTGTAGATAACATGGTGTGTGGTGTCACACAGAAGATCATGTTATCGGCCCCTTGGAAAGTATAAGTAAAGGCTCACAACCGAGATGGCTTTGGACAAACCATCGGAATGGTTGTAGTGTGATTTGGTATTGGTTTGTCTTGACCATAGAATCACACTAGTGCACTTTGTGTGTATTGAGCAGGACCGACATAGAGGTGATTTGATTTATTGTTGACTACATAATCGAATCGGACCTCAGATATTATTTAGTACATGCTCTTAATCCCGATATAATAACGGGCACATATACTTAGTACTCATCTCTTTGATTTACCAATGGGCGAGATTTATAGATTTAATCGATAGACTTGGTAAGTTGGGAGATGATATTATTTATATGGTGTGCCGTTGATTATAGGAGGAAACCGTGTCCTATATATTAGGATGATGATGTCCCCTTGAGGAGTTCATAAGGTTCATCATGTAAACCCTGCAGGTGGACTTGGTCCGACATGATGAAAAGGTTGAGTGGTACTACTCAAGGAGTTAGATGTTGATTAATTAATGGTCAGTAAATTAATTAATCGACGGACATTCGAGATCTTAAACACGGGGAGAAAATGTACAAATAATATATGGAGCCCATATTATCATATGGGGATTGGCGAGGTAGATCAATGATGGACCTTTAGTGGATTGGATCATCATTAGTGGATCGGACTTTATATGGGCTTGATCCATGGGTGGCCAAGACCCAACTCCTCCTCATGGTCCCTAATGTAGCCTATTAACACCTCATGAAGCTTAGATCCAATGGATAGAAACAAAACTCTAAGATCCATTGGTAGAGATCAAATCTCTAAGATCCGACGGTTGAGATTAAATCTCTAGATCCGACGGTTGAGATTAAATCCCTAGAACCAATGGAGGAGATTAATTCATGACTTATCCCTAACTCTATAAAAGGAGGGCATGGGGAGTGGTCATGGATTACATGATGAATAGGAGGAGAGCTAGTGTTTGGGCGGCAAGGAGCAATCCTATTTGAGATAGGATTGGGATTAGGGTTTTAAGGCTAGGGTGACACCAAATAAGGAAGGTTCTTTCTCTCTTCTTCTTCTTCTTCGGGCCAACGTCCAGCAGCCTTTTCCATCTCTTTTCCAGCCTTGGTCGGCGCCCAAAGTCCCCTTCTTCTTCTCCTTAGGTGGTGGAAACAAGATATAGGGTTTCCCTTGGTGTCTTGGTAGTTTTCCACCATCTCCTTCTCCTTCTAGTTGGCCGGCGGCAAGGGCTTTGATAGCTCTTTGTTGGTTGAGTTTTGGAAGGAGAAAAACATTGTTTCTTTTCTTCCTCTTGCTTGGGAAAAGCAAGGAAGGAAGTTTTGAGATCTAGGAGCTTCGAGTTTTGGTGGATCGTCGCCCACACGACGTCCAAAAGGAGGAAGGTCATACATTAGAAGACCAAGAGGGATACCTATTCTTCTTTCTCTTTTATTCATTGCTTGTTTTTGTTTTACAAATATAAGCATGTTATATTTCTGTAAATGGATAAATAATACTTGGATCCCGAGTATAAACACAAAAACTGACGATCCGGACATCGTCTATTCCGCGGCTACTCGTAGAATAGAGGAAGGTTGCTTGAACAACTAGTTTGTTCAAGTAACCTCTCTAAACGAATAGCACGACGATGACTTGGTTTCTTTGGAAATCCCTTTTGTTTAGGATTAAATTTTTTAATCCGGGGACATCGAAGGGATCACCATGGTCAAGCAACCGAGGCGAAGGGGAAGCGAAGTTTCCCCTCACGGACTCGACAAGGGACATCCCTTCAATTGGTATCAGAGCCAAGGTTTCCGGTTTTGTGTGTTTAGGATTCGGTTAATTTTTATGCACTTTTTCATATATTATATGTGCCAGATAATAGTAGGATATGCGTAGTTTAACTCTTTGGTTGCAGGCATAAGATCCGACTATTATGGCCATATGTGTATATGTGATTGTATGTGTGTAAATATTTATTTTGTTGAATCCTCGGGGTTGACGAGACTAGTATTTAATTTTTGTAAATTAAATACGACATTGTTTAGCCACTCTTTATTTTATTTTACTTTCGATCTAGATTTCATGTACACTCCCTCGTGGAGTATAGGATCGATGGATGTAAATTAAAATAGGTTTTAGTCTCAACTCGGATCTCCGGATGACTCGTACATGGCGTAGGAGGAGCGGACGAGATGGTGATGCGACGGGAGTCATATTGAAGACAAAAGCCATAATAGTTGGAAAATAATTTATTTTTCATATTTATTGCTTTTTGTTTGATATGCATGTCGTAGGCTAGGAAAATTCCTCAATTTCAAATTACTAAGTGGGAGAGGGATATTTTTATAAATTCCCGCGGCCTCCATTACAATTTGACAAGTGATGCAAACAAACTTGCACGTCGGCTCTGAGTGCCTTCCTCCCTGCGGATGGGTTTGTTTGCGGATCACTAGGTCAAATAATGGTTATAGGAAATTATCTAGGAGCGTATGTACTTCCACAGCGGTAAGGCACATAATCTGAAATAATTCCCTTAGTATCGTGTAATGGTGCACACTTAGATGCAAATAAAAGTATCCTCCCCATCGGAGTCACTGCTTTTATTTGTAGGGCCAAAGAGGAACCAACTATTAATTTTATTTGTCAAAAAGTAAGGTTGACAAGATAATAAAATTAATGGGTAAAACCTCCTCTTGCAAAATGTAGAATTCGTATACATCCACACTCCGTGGCATGCGATATTCTCGGTGTTTTGAGGAATCAATAATATTTGAAATCTAATATTTTGATCATTGTGATTCTTAGGATTTTCAAATGGCTTTCAACCCACTTGCTGTGATATTAAAAGAAATAAACTTACTATACCGAAATAATATTGATTGGAAAAGAAATTTGGATAGTGTCTTAACTGTCGATGAGTGTCCTCATAGGCCTGCGAATGATTCTGGGGAAAAGGAACTTTTCGGATACCAGAATTGGGCTGCTAGGCAGGAAGCCATGGTTGCTCAGAAGGTTTCTACTTCTAAGATGAAAGGCAAGAAGAAAAAGAAACAAGGTGGAGCAAAAATGGCGGGTGGGCCTCAGGGAGGAGTTAAGAAGCCGAAAGGCAAGTGCTTAACTTGCAAACAGACTGGACAGGGGAAGTCACTTCTTTAGTACCACCGGTACAAGAGGATATACCACATGTCACTGCACCGCGTATCACAAAGGATAGACAAGTGATATCTCGTCATAGTGGGAGGGTTGTGAGACAGTCTAATAGATTCATGTTCTTGGGAGAATCTTCTGATTTGGTCCCTGGCGAACATGAACCTGATCCCTGGACATATGATGAGGCAATCCAAGATAAAGATGCAGTATCTTGGCAAAGTGCAATGAATGCTGAGATTGAATCTATGGATTCAAATCAGGTTTGGGAGCTAGTAGAACCACCCGATGGTGTAAAAACCATTGGATGCAAGTGGATCTACAAAAGAAAGAGAGGAATAGATGGGAAGGTTGAGACCTTCAAAGCGAGGCTTGTTGCGAAAGGGTATACTCAGAAAAAGGGTATCGATTATGAGGAGACCTTTTCGCCGGTAGCCATGCTTAAATCTATCCGGATTCTCTTATGCATAGCAGCTCATATGGATTATGAGGTGTGGCAGATGGATGTCAAGACATCTTTCCTTAATGGAAGTCTTGAGGAAAACATCTACATGAAGCAACCAGAGGGATTCATTGCTAAGGGCAAAGAGCATCTTGTATGTAAGCTTAATCGTTCCATTTATGGATTGAAGCAAGCTTCGAGGTCTTGGAACATCTGATTTGATGAGGTGATCCAGTCTTATGGATTTATTCAAAGTCTGGATGAGTCTTGTGTATACAAGAGATGTGACGGAAACGTAGTGGTATTTCTTGTACTATACGTAGATGACATTTTGTTGATTGGCAACAATATCAAAGTGTTATCGGACGTAAGGGTATGGTTGTCCAAACAGTTTGATATGAAGGACTTGGGAGAGGTGGGACACATCCTTGGGATCAAGGTTATAAGGGATCGCAGGAAAAGGATGTTGTGCTTATCCCAAGCTTCATACAAAGACACGATTATGGAGCGTTTTGTTAGTAATATATGAGAGATGTCCTAAGGCAATCGCCTTATGTATGAACCATTTATATGATAAATGAAGATTCACTATTTGAGTATACATGTTTTATGTATTTGATTGGATCTTAAACTCATTTACTGAATGTCCATGATACGATTCACAGCATGAGAGAATTTGTGATTGGATCACAACTAGTGAGTATCTCTACATGTGTAATTGTGATGTATCGGAATTATCCCTAGTCGATGAATTGATGGATTTGGACACCATCAATTCTGTCGAGACTAGCACGAGGTATACTCCTTGGTGTATCCAAGCAGCTGATTCTCACTGGCTGGAGACATTGTGATGTCGGGAGTTAATCGTGGATGCTAGTTATGGTAACTAGTTCATTGGAGTGACCAGCCGTAAGACTTCATATGGTTCTCTGCATATATAGATATGTCAATGAAGTTCTTACTGTGGCTTAAGTGCGATGTTCCTTTAACTTGCGGTATTCAAGTCATCTTGATCATGGAGACTTATGCTTTGACATCTTAAGCAAACATCTCTAAGGAGATGTGGACCCGGGATGATTGGGTATAAGTCGAAGTGATCGAAGGTGTTTGAATAGCCTATAAAGGATTCACCACTCCTTGCGAGGAGATGTATACCCATGGCCTCTCGTCGGATTGTTACTAAAGTCTTTGGCCAAAGCATTACATGTTTAGAGTAAGGTACTCTTCGATACATGTGCAGTAACTAGAATCCGTAGGACGAGGAAATGATGCTTGGGCTAGGTGTGACGTAGTCAGCCTAGTGGGGACTAACACTATAGACCATGTCCTGAACCAAGTGGGTATAAGATGAGTGAAGGGAATGGGGCACGAATCATTCGAGTCTTGAAGGGTTTAAATAGTTCGATCAACCGTTGATCTTTTCGGTTAATTGGGGATCATGATGTACTACTAGGTGCCACTCATGATCGTTCTATAATTAATGGTTAATTATAGACGGCCAACATAAACCGAGAACCTATTTGGTCACACGCACAACGAGCGTAATCCGAAGGATTTAAAACGAGCTTGAGAATGGGATTCTCAGACCGAGAGAAACTAGGTTTGGTTGGACCAAACATAAAGCGAGCATGAAATCGTTTCAGTCGCAATGGAAGCATGGATGGGCCGAGTCTTATGAAGACGTAATGGATGAACCAAAATGGTTTGGTTCTAATCCAATGGAGGAGAATAAACCAAAGGGTTTGGTTTATTTTAAACGAATGAACCAAAAGTTGGTTCGGTTCATTTTAACTTAAAATAAACCATCATGGTTTGGTTTATTTTAACTTATCTTAATGGAGCGGGTTAACGGGCCTAATGGTTATGATCCAATAACCATTAAGAGAATTAGTTCTCTATAAAAGAGGGCTTAAGTGATGGTTTAAGACCTAATCCACAACCTTAAGTTGCCGCCCACCTCTCCTTGGAGAAATTCGGAGCTAACTCTCCTCCTCCTTGCCGCCGCCCACCTTGCTCCTCCAACCGGCATCCAGAAGGCTGTTTCCTTCCCCCTCGCCAGCGTCGAGCTGCTGCCGGTTAGTGCTCCGGTGATCTCCTTCACGTTTGGCATCAAGGTGAGCTCTATCTCCCTTGTTTGGCTGGCGCCTATCACCTCCACCAAAGCTGTCCAGTTTTCTGGACAGCTTGTTCTCCTCTCGTCGGAGAATCGTTTGGACGACGGTTAGAGCTCCGACAGCGGCTAACTTACCGGGGATTCGATCTCCGGTAATCCTCTGAGGTGGAGGACGAAGGATTCGTCAATTGGTTGACGAATATCTCTCCGGAGAAGCGAGTTTTGAGGACTCGTCTTAGGATCCGAATTTGGATTCGGATCATGATCATCTCTCGATCACGTCGTCTTCAACACGAGGCTAGTAACCCGTACGAAGATGAAGCTCGTGGCTTAGCGAAGTCATCCCGAGGTACTCGGCGTGGATACGGATAGAGACGATTCTAGTGAGGATCGTTCCGGTTGATGCCGTTCCCGCTACACGTCATACGAAAGGTATAACGTAGATAAATTTCCTTTTATTGCAAATTTAAATTTACGGTTATGTCTACACTTGTTGTAATATGCATGCGTGTATTGTGTGTGTTGTAATAAATGTAGATTTATTATTTTTATTGCTTCCGCTGTGTTCATGTTTACGAAACATGATCGAACACACACACGCCATGGTGCCGGAATCCCAACAGTGGTATCAGAGCCCAGGTTGTGTTTCGACATAATCGTAAAAATGATTTTGCGATAGTCATAATGTATTTCTGGAAATTTTCTAATTTTGAAAATTTAGAAGTATTTATGGAAATTTTTCAATTTTGGAAAGTCTAGAAGTATTTATGGAAATCTTCCACTTTTGGAAAGTTGGAAGTATTTATGGAAATTGATATTTTCTATAAATAAAATATTTGATTAGATTCTGGAAATTTGTTTCCTAATTTAATCATGATTTGATTTGGGAAATCAAATCTTAAAATATTTTATTTCCATAAGTAGTTTTAATGATTTAGAAAATTGGTTTCCTAAATAGATTTTCCTTAATCAAATAATTCCATGAATAAAATATGTGATTAGATTTAGAAATTTGTTTCCTTATTTAATTATGATTTGATTTGGAGAATCAAATCTTAAACATATTTTCTTTCCATAAATAGTTATGACATATAAGGAAATTATATACATGACATAATTATATGCCATGTAATTGCATTAGATGCATAACATTATGTCATGCGTGTCGTGACATGTAGATGTATGCCATGTATGACATGCCATGTAGATAATAGTTATTTTCATGCAAAGAGGATGAGACATAAAACCCTTAAACAATATTAAAGCCTACACCTTCCATTAATATGGTTAGAACCAGAGTTCTGTTTCTTGTTTGGGTTGTTGGACTCACTCCAAGCCCGGCTCGAACCTGAACATGTTCAAATCATTGGAATAGTTTAACTCTAATATGGTAAGAGTCAGAGGTCAATCGTTAGTTTGGGTTGTTGGACTCACTCCAAGCCTGGCTAATTGGTTGAATGCGCTCTAACCATATTAAAACTATTTCACGATTAATGGGTCGGCTCTAACTTGGAGCATCGATTTGTTGGACTCACTCCAAGGTCGATGTGAAGAGAGGTGAAGTTGGGTGCTATGCATATGATGCATACTTGTTAATGTGTTAACAACCCAATGTATGTGTAAACATTCAATTAGTTGATAGCACATTGTGATAGTTACATATACATGATATGTAATCGGTATACTTGATACCTACCATCATAGCTAAGAATGGCTTGTTGGACTCACTCCAAGGTTGTTCTTATCTATGATGGATATCAGCCCATTCGGAGATGGACCTACGATCTCCCGAAGTGATTTTGGGGTTTTTGAAATTCGAAAAATGAATGAGATTTATAAATGTATATTGATGCATTTTTAAAAATCATCTTACTCATATATGCTTATTTTGTATTTCTAAGTTAATATATTGATCATGATGTGTTTGAATTTGCGTTCCATTTTGGATTCAAATAAATTGACTGGGCCGAACTTCTTGGACTAGCTTAGAAACTTGAGAATTGTTCTCATGGTGGAAAAGCTTGCGTATGTCCTCGAAGCGCCTCTTCCCGCCCATCCTAGTGACAATGCAACTCTGGACCAATTGTTGGCCTATCAGAAACATGTGAGTGATTCTGAACAAATGAGTTGCATCATGCTAGCCATGATGAAACCCAAGCTACGAAAACAGCATGAGCATATGGATGCTCATATCGTAGTCCTTCATCTTTATGAGTTGGATGATGAGCAAGTGAGATTCGAAAGGTTCGAAGTCTTCAAGCTCCTCTTCACCTCTGAGATGTAAGAAGGTTCATCTGTGGTACTGCTCAACATGCTGAAGACTGTGGAGCCTTCTGAGAAGCATGAGCAGGGGACGGTGTTGTTAGTTGATTCCTCGAAGAAAGGTTCTAAGAGGAAGTCAAAGGAACAGCAGAAGGGAAAGAAGAGAAGGGCTAAGAAGGTAGAACTAGCTCAAAAGGGCACTTGCCATCATCATGGAAAGGAGGGCCATTGGCGAAGAAATTGCAAGATTTATCTTGAGTCCGTGAAGAAGGATAAGGCATCGGATGCCCCATCTTCTTCAGGTATCTTCGTTATTGATTGTCATTCTATTTCCTTAGACACTTGGGTATTGGATACTGGGTGTGGCTCACATATATGTAATGACATACATGTTCTAAGGAATAGAAGAAGACTCGTCAAGGGAGAGTCAAATTTACGTGATGGGAATGGAGCAAAGGTTGCTGCACTTGCCATCAGAACGTATTTGTTGAGACTCCCTACAGGACTTGTCTTAGAACTGGACAATTGCTTTTATGTTCCTTCGTTGATAAAGAACATCATTTCTATTTCTTGTCTAAATAGAAATGGGTTCCATTTGACTTTTAGTAACAATTGTTGTTACATAACTTTGAATGGAGTTCTTTATGGGACTGGAACTTTAAGCAATGGTTTATACGTTGGACGTATCCAGTGACATTTTTAATATTGAAGTGAGCAACAAGCGTGCTCGAAAGGATAATCAAATAGACTCCTATATGTGGCATTGTCGTCTTGGCCATATAAGCAAGAAACGTATGTCCGAATTACACCAATGTGGAATTCTGGAATCGTTTGAATTGGATTCATACGATACATGCAAATCATGCTTAAAAGGCAAAATGACTAAGTTACCTTTTACTGGAAAAGGTGAACGAGTGGGAGAGTTACTAGGTCTAATACATACTGATGTATGTGGACCTATGTCAACTCAAGCATTAGGAGGCTATAGCTACTTCATTACCTTCACCGATGATCAATCACGGTTTGGGTATGTGTTCTTGATGAAACACAAGTCTGAAGCCTTTGAAAGGTTCAAAGAATTCAGAAATGAAGTAGAGAAACAACATGACAAGAGTATTAAAATACTTCGATCTGATCGAGGTGGTGAATACTTAAGTCAAGAGTTTCTTGAAATGGTATATTGTCTCAATGGACTCCGCCATATACACCACAGCATAATGGTGTATCTGAGAGGCGTAATCGGACCTTGTTGGACATGGCCAGGTCAATGATGAATCATGCAACTCTTCCCAAGTCCTTTTGGGGCTATGCACTTCAGACAGCTGTTTACTTGTTAAACAGAATGCCTACCAAGGTAGTCTCAACTACTCCATATGAGATATGGAATGGTAAGAAACCTCATGTATCTTACTTGAAGATATGGGGTTGTCCTGCTTATGTGAAGCGGACTGTATCAGACAAATTGGATGCTAAGTCTGATAAATGTCTATTTATTGGATACCCTAAGGAAACAAGGGGTTACCAATTCTATCATCCTGTGGAAAAAAAAAAGTGTTTGTTTCAAGGCATGCTGTATTTCTAGAGAAAGAGTTTCTCTTGCAAGAAAACAGTGGGAGTGTCGTCGAGCTTGAGGAGGCTCGAGAGACTCAAATAGACATTGATGAGATACCTGGTGAAGCACAACAACCGATAACTCATAGTGATGAGCAATCGGCTGGACCTATTGTAACACCACATCTTCGTAGATCTGGTAGAACACGCAATATTCCTGAGAGATATGGATTTCTCGTAAGGGAATCGAATGACGTGTTACTCATTGATGATGAGGAGCCTACCAGTTATGAAAAAGTGCTGACAAGTTCAGAAAGGGATAAGTGGCTTGGTGCCATGAAGTCGGAAATGGATTCCATGTATGAAAACCAAGTTTGGAACTTGGTTGACCCACCTCAAGGCATAAAGCCTATAGGGTGCAAGTGGGTTTTCAAGAAGAAACCGACATGGATGGTAATGTGATTACCTATAAGGCTAGATTGGTGGCAAAAGGATATCGTCAAAAGCAAGGCGTTGATTATGACGAAACCTATTCGCCTGTAGCTATGCTTAAATCCATTCGGATGCTCCTGGCCATAGCGGCTCATTATGATTATGAGATATGACAGATGGATGTGAAAACAGCTTTCCTTAATGGAAACCTACTCGAGGACGTGTATATGATACAACCTGAGGGTTTCACATCGGTTGATATAACCAAGGTATGCAAATTGTGACGGTCCATTTATGGATTGAAGCAAGCATCCAGGAGCTGAAATATCCGTTTTGATGAGACAATCAAAAAGTTTGATTTCTCCCAAAATCCAGACGAACCTTGTGTGTACAAGAAGGTTAGTGGGAGTGCAGTCGTGTTCCTAGTATTATATGTCGATGACATATTACTTATAGAAAACGATGTTTCAATCTTACAGTCAGTTAAGGTTTGGTTATCCAAGACATTCTCCATGAAAGACCTGGGAGAAGCAACCTACATCCTCGGGATTAAGATCTATAGAGATAGATCGAAACGGTTGCTTGGTCTTTCGCAGTCTACATATATAGACCGAGTGCTCAAGAGGTTTAGCATGTCGGAATCCAAGAAAGGTTTCCTACCCATCAGGCATGGGGTACACCTATCGAAGTCTATGTGTCCGCGCACAGAAGACGAGAGGATTTGCATGAGTAAGATTCCCTATGCATCCGCAATAGGATCTATCATGTATGCTATGTTATGTACAAGGCCCGATGTATCGTATGCTCTGAGTGTCACGGCGGATACACCGATCCAGGAATGGATCATTGGGTGGCTGTTAAGACAATCCTTAAGTACTTAAGAAGAACTAAGGATGTGTTCCTAATATATGGAGAAGGGTACATGGTGATACGTGGGTATACGGATGCCAGCTTCCAGACAGATAAGGATGATTCCATGTCTCAGTCTGAGTATGTATTCACCTGGAATGGAGGCGCAATAAGTTGGAAAGGTTCCAAGCTTGACACTATAGCGGATTCTGCCACTAAGGCAGAATACATTGCAGCTTTGGAAGCAGCAAAGGAAGCGGTTTGGATCAAGAAGTTCATCTCTGAACTTGATGTGGTCTCATCAATGATCCAAACATGTGCTTCGCCGCTATCATCTTATCAGAGAGATCATCAGTAGGAATGAAATACAAATCGAGAAAATTCCCACTGAAAGGAACTTAGCGGATCCTTTAACTAAGGCATTACCTCAAAATAAGTTTGAGGTCATGTTAGAGCTTATGGTATTGGAATCTGTAGCGATTGGCATTAGGCCAAGTGGAGTCTGTTAGTAATATATGAGAGATGTCCTAAGGCAATCGCCTTATGTATGAACCATTTATATGATAAATGAAGATTCACTATTTGAGTATACATGTTTTATGTATTTGATTGGATCTTAAACTCATTTACTGAATGTCCATGATACGATTCACAGCATGAGAGAATTTGTGATTGGATCACAACTAGTGAGTATCTCTACATGTGTAATTGTGATGTATCGGAATTATCCCTAGTCGATGAATTGATGGATTTGGACACCATCAATTCTGTCGAGACTAGCACCTTGGTGTATCCAAGCGGTGATTCTCACCGGGAGACATTGTGATGTCCGAGTTAATCGTGGATGCTAGTTATGGTAACTAGTTCATTGAGTGATCACCGTAAGACTTCATATGGTTCTCTGCATATATAGATATGTCAATGAAGTTCTTCTGGCTTAAGTGCGATGTTCCTTTGACTTGGTATTCAAGTCATCTTGATCATGGAGACTTATGCTTTGACATCTTAAGCAAACATCTCTAAGGAGATGTGGACCCGGATGATTGGGTATAAGTCAGTGATCGAAGGTGTTTGAATAGCCTATAAAGGATTCACCACTCCTTGCGAGGAGATGTATACCCATGGCCTCTCGTCGGATTGTTACTAAAGTCTTTGGCCAAAGCATTACATGTTTAGAGTAAGGTACTCTTCGATACATGTGCAGTAACTAGAATCCGTAGGACGAGGAAATGATGCTTGGGCTAGGTGTGACGTAGTCAGCCTAGTGGGGACTAACACTATAGACCATGTCCTGAACCAAGTGGGTATAAGATGAGTGAAGGGAATGGGGCACGAATCATTCGAGCTGCTGAAGGGTTTCAGAAATAGTTCTGGATCAACCGTTGATCTTTTCGGTTAATTGGGGATCATGATGTACTACTAGGTGCCACTCATGATCGTTCTATAATTAATGGTTAATTATAGACGGCCAACATAAACCGAGAACCTATTTGGTCACACGCACAACGAGCGTAATCCGAAGGATTTAAAACGAGCTTGAGAATGGGATTCTCAGACCGAGAGAAACTAGGTTTGGTTGGACCAAACATAAAGCAAGCATGAAATCGTTTCAGTCGCAATGGAAGCGTGGATGGGCCGAGTCTTATGAAGACGTAATGGATGAACCAAAATGGTTTGGTTCTAATCCAATGGAGGAGAATAAACCAAAGGGTTTGGTTTATTTTAAACGAATGAACCAAAAGTTGGTTCGGTTCGTTTTAACTTAAAATAAACCATCATGGTTTGGTTTATTTTAACTTATCTTAATGGAGCGGGTTAACGGGCCTAATGGTTATGATCCAATAACCATTAAGAGAATTAGTTCTCTATAAAAGAGGGCTTAAGGGATGGTTTAAGACCTAATCCACAACCCTAAGTTGCCGCCCACCTCTCCTTGGAGAAATTCGGAGCTAACTCTCCTCCTCCTTGCCGCCGCCCACCTTGCTCCTCCAACCGGCATCCAGAAGGCTGTTTCCTTCTCCCTCGCTAGCGTCGAGCTACTTCCGGTTAGTGCTCCGGTGATCTCCTTCAAGTTTGGCATCAAGGTGAGCTCTATCTCCCTTGGCGGCCTCGCCAATCACCTGTTGAGCTGTGATCAGGGACAGCTTCCCTTCTGCTTGACTATATGGATCTTGATGTCCCCTCGAAAAAAATTTAATCCCAGACAAAGGCCGTGATCTCAAGTCATCGTCGTGCTATTCGTTTAGAGAGGTCACTTGAACAAACTAGTTGTTCAAGCGACCATCCTCTATTCTACGAGTAGCCGCGGAATAGACGATGTCCGGATCGCCGGTTTTTGTGTTTATACTCGGGATCCAAGTATTATTTAGCCTATTTACAGAAATATAACATGCTTATATTTTGAAAAACAAACACAAGCAATGAACAAAAGAGATAGAAGAATAGTTATACCTCTTGGTCTTCTAATGTATGACCCTCCTCCTTTTGGCGTCGTGATAGAGGCGATTCCACCAAAGTCGAGCTCGACTAAAACTTCCTTCCTTGCTTTTCCCAAGAGGAAGAAGAGAAACAATGTTTATCTCCTTCAAAACTCAACCAACAGGAGCTATCAAAGCTCTTGCACTTGTTGTAACTAAAGGAGAAGGAGATGGTGGAAAATACCAAGACACCAAGAAACCCTATATCTTGTTTCCACCACCTAAGGAGGAGAAGAAGAGGACCTTGGGCGCCAAGGCTGGAAAAGAGATGGATAAGGCTGCTGGACGTTGGCACAAAGAGGAAGAAGAGAGAAAGAACCTTCCTTATTTGGTGCCACCTAGCCTCAAACCCTAATCCCAATCCTATCTCAATTAGGATTGCTCCTTGCCGCCCAAACCCTAGCTCTCCTCTTCATTTTCA
This sequence comes from Wurfbainia villosa, assembly GCA_025175895.1. Taxonomy (NCBI): domain Eukaryota; kingdom Viridiplantae; phylum Streptophyta; class Magnoliopsida; order Zingiberales; family Zingiberaceae; genus Wurfbainia; species Wurfbainia villosa. The sequence continues at coordinate 53,226,601 of CM046004.1, forward strand.
TGTTATCCACCAATCCCCTTGCCCTCCTTTTATAGAGTTAGATAAGTCATGAATTAATCTCCTCCATTGGTTCTAGGGATTTAATCTCAATGGATCTAGATTTAATCTCAACCGCTCGGATCTTAGAGATTTGATCTCTACCAATGGATCTTAGAGTTTTGTTTATATCCATTGGATCTAAGCATCTTGAGGTGTTAATGGGCTACATTAGGGACCATGAGGAGGAGTTGGGTCTTGGCCACCCATGGATCTAGCCCACATAAAGTCCGATCCACTAATGATGATCCAATCCACTAAAGGTCCATCATTGATCTACCTCACCAACCCCCATATGATAATATGGGCTCCATATATTATTTGTACATTTTCTCCCGTGTTTAAGATTCGAATGTCCGTTGACATTAATTATGACCATTAATTAATCAACATCTAACTCCTTGAGTAGTACCACTCAACCTTTTCATCATGGACAAGTCCACTGCGGGTTTACATGATGAACCTTATGACTCAGGACATCATCATCCTATTATATATAGATCCCTATAATCAACGACACCATATAAATAATATCATCTCCCAACTTACCAGTCTATCGATTTAATCTATAAATCTCCCCATTGGTAAATCAAAGAGATGAGTACCAAGTATATGTGCCTTATTATATCGGGATTAAGAGCATGTACTAAATAATATCAGGTCCGATTCGATTATGTAGTCAGCAATAAATCGAATCACCTCTAAGTCGGTCCTGCTCAATACACACAAAGTGCACTAGTGTGATTCTATGGTCAAGACAAACCAATACCAAATCACACTACAACCATTCCGATGGTTTGTCCAAAGCCATCTCGGTTGTGAGCCTTTACTTATACTTTACAAGGAGCCGATAACATGATCTCCCGTGTGACACCACACACCATGTTATCTACAATGTAAGGTATTAGACAATATTGCATAACCATAAAAATATGCAAACAATGTTCATGTGATTCTTATTTCAAAATAAAGATGTTCATACAAAAAATAGACTTTTAAGTATACATCCCTACATCACCTCCACCAAAGCTGTCCAGTTTTCTGGACAGCTTGTTCTCCTCTCGTCGGAGCGTCGTTTGGACGATGGTTAGAGCTCCGACAGCGGCTAACTTACCGGGGATTCGATCTCCGGTAATCCTCTGAGGTGGAGGACGAAGGATTCGTCAATTGGTTGACGAATATCTCTCTGGAGAAGCGAGTTTTGAGGACTCATCTTAGGATCCGAATTTGGATTCGGATCGTGATCATCTCTCGATCACGTCGTCTTTAACACGAGGCTAGTAACTTGTACGAAGATGAAGCTCGTGGCTTAGCGAAGTCATCCCGAGGTACTCGGCGTGGATACGGATAGAGACGATTCTAGTGAGGATCGTTCCGGTTGATGCCGTTCCCGCTACACATCATACGAAAGGTATAACGTAGATAAATTTCCTTTTATTGCAAATTTAAATTTATGGTTATGTCTACACTTGTTGTAATATGCATGCGTGTGTTGTGTGTGTTGTAATAAATGTAGATTTATTATTTTTATTGCTTCCTCTGTGTTCATGTTTACGAAACGTGATCGAACACACACATGCCGCGGTGCCGGAATCCCAACACGTTTTAGCATGCAGAACTCCAAGAAGGGTTTTCTACCTTTCAGGCATGGAGTTCCTTTATCTAAGGAGATGTGTCCTAGATCATCTGAGGAGATAGAGGAGATGAAGGTGGTTCCTTATGCTTCGGCAGTAGGAAGCCTCATGTATGCGATGTTCTGTACGAGACCAGATATCTGCTTTGCCGTGGGCATGGTCAGCACATATCAGAGTAATCCAGGATAGGGACATTGGACTGCGGTAAAGCATATATTAAAGTACCTGAGAAGGACTAGGGATTATAGCTGGTTTACCGAGCAGACCAATTACTCCCTGTGGGTTACACGGATTCCGACTTCCAATCTAATAGGGATAACAGTAAGTCTACCTCAGGTTTTGTGTTTACTTTGGGAGGTGGAGTCATTGTATGGAGGAGTGTCAAGCAAAAGTGCGTGGCGGACTCCACCATGGAAGCTGAGTATGTGGCGGCCTCTGAGGTGGACAAAGAAGTTGTATGGCTCAGGAACTTCTTGATGGACTTGGATGTGATTCCTGGTTTGCTCAGAACTATCACAATTTATTGTGATAATAGTGGTGCAGTTGCAAACTCGAAGGAACCACGAGCCCATAAGGCTAGTAAACACATAGAGCGCAAGTATCACCTGATACGAGAAATCGTAAAAAGAGGAGAAGTTGCTATTGCAAAGATTGCATCGGAGGATAACCTGGCAGATCCTTTCACTAAGGCCCTTTCGGCGAGAGCTTTTGATAGGAATGTGGAGGGAATGGGGATTAGATGTATGGCACTTTGAGAACAGCATAGTCTTTTAGTATAAGTAGGAGATTGTAGGGATGTATACTGAAAAGTCTATCTTTTGTATGAACATCTTTATTTTGAAATAAGAATCACATGATCATTGTTTGCATATTTTTATGGTTATGCAATATTGTCTCATACTTTACATTGTAGATAACATGGTGTGTGGTGTCACACAGGAGATCATGTTATCAGCCCCTTGGAAAGTATAAGTAAAGGCTCACAACCGAGATGGCTTTGGACAAACCATCGGAATGGTTGTAGTGTGATTTGGTATTGGTTTGTCTTGACCATAGAATCACACTAGTGCACTTTGTATGTATTGAGCAGGACCGACATAGAGGTGATTCGATTTATTGCTGACTACATAATCGAATCGGACCTCAGATATTATTTAGTACATGCTCTTAATCCCGATATAATAACGGGCACATATACTTAGTACTCATCTCTTTGATTTACCAATGGGCGAGATTTATAGATTAAATCGATAGGCTCGGTAAGTTGGGAAATGATATTATTTATATGGTGTGCCGTTGATTATAGGAGGAAACCGTGTCCTATATATTAGGATGATGATGTCCCCTTGAGGAGCTCATAAGGTTCATCATGTAAACCCTGCAGGTGGACTTGGTTTGACATGATGAAAAGGTTGAGTTGTACTACTCAAGGAGTTAGATGTTGATTAATTAATGGTCAGTAAATTAATTAATCGACGGATATTCGAGATCTTAAACACGGGGAGAAAATGTACAAATAATATATGGAGCCCATATTATCATATGGGGGTTGGTGAGGTAGATCAATGATGGACCTTTAGTGGATTGGATCATCATTAGTGGATCGGACTTTATGTGGGCTTGATCCATGGGTGGCCAAGACCCAACTCCTCCTCATGGTCCCTAATGTAGCCTATTAACACATCATGAAGCTTAGATCCAATGGATAGAAACAAAACTCTAAGATCCATTGGTAGAGATCAAATCTCTAAGATCCGACGGTTGAGATTAAATCTCTAGATCCGACGGTTGAGATTAAATCCCTAGAACCAATGGAGGAGATTAATTCATGACTTATCCCTAACTCTATAAAAGGAGAGCATGGGGAGTGGTCGTGGATTACATGATGAATAGGAGGAGAGCTAGGGTTTGGGCGGCAAGGAGCAATCTTATTTGAGATAGGATTGGGATTAGGGTTTTAAGGCTAGGGTGGCACCAAATAAGGAAGGTTCTTTCTCTCTTCTTCTTCTTTTTCTCCAGCAGCCTTTTCCATCTCTTTTCCAGCCTTGGCTGGCGCCCAAAGTCCCCTTCTTCTTCTCCTTAGGTGGTGGAAACAAGATATAGGGTTTCCCTTGGTGTCTTGGTAGTTTTCCACCATCTCCTTCTTCTTCTAGTTGGCCGGCGGCAAGGGCTTTGATAGCTCTTTGTTGGTTGAGTTTTGGAAGGAGAAAAACATTGTTTCTTTTCTTCCTCTTGCTTGGGAAAATAAAGGAAGGAAGTTTTACGATCTAGGAGCTTTGACTTTTGGTGGATCGTCGCCCACACGACGTCCAAAAGGAGGAAGGTCATACATTAGAAGACCAAGAGGTATACCTATTCTTCTTTCTCTTTTATTCATTGCTTGTTTTTGTTTTACAAATATAAGCATGTTATATTTCTGTAAATGGCTAAATAATACTTGGATCCCGAGTATAAACACAAAAACCGGCGATCCGGACATCGTCTATTCCGCAGCTACTCGTAGAATAGAGGAAGGTCGCTTGAACAACTAGTTTGTTCAAGTAACCTCTCTAAACGAATAGCACGACGATGACTTGGTTGCTTTGGAAATCCCTTTTGTCTAGGATTAAATTTTTTAATCCAGGGACATCGAAGGGATCACCATGGTCAAGCAACCGAGGCGAAGGGGAAGCGAAGTTTCCCCTCACGGACTCGACAAGGGACATCCCTTCAAGAATACTCCTTCTTTTACAATAGATGTGAAAGAGATCTAGAAGAAGGAGTTTATCACTTGTGGAGCACTTGGATGATGGTTTGGAATATGAGCATTAGCCATCCAAAAGCCCACACCCTCTCTTTTTATAGAGAGGGTTGATTTCTTTCCGTTAGCCACCACCAGTCGACTGCTGCCCTTGGCAGTCGACTGCCGCCACATCAACAGCCTCCGAACATGTCGGATCCCGACCGTTGTAGTCCAACGGAACACTTGCATCGATCATTCCATTCGATCGGGGCATCCGTCGGCCGGCCGAATGGTTCTGTGGCTAAACCTTAATCCATTCGCCTTCGGATCGATGATGGCCCGCGCCCACATATGGCGATGATTGCTGGCCCCAAAATAACTTAGTCGGATACCAGTCGAACTGATTCGATTCGAGCGATATGATCATGGCATGCGATGTCTAAACATCCGACACTTAGCCATTCGCCAAGTTCACCTAAAGCTACTTACAATTCACTCATTCTCTCATCTCACGTCCTCGCGCTCTTCGCCGCCACGCCTCGCCGATCGAGACAGCCGCAATGCTCCTTCGCCTCTTGCCTCCGCCCTTCGCTTCAAGTCATCTCATCCGGTCCTTACGATCAAGCGCACGGCTTTGCAATGCTCCTTCTTCGACTCAAGCACGAGGTTCTGAGTGGTGAACCCACCAAGGCTCCATGTGTGAATTACTAAGTCCTGCAAGACTCCAATGCACATATCAAATCATAATAACAACCTAACTTAAACTCTTTGCCACACACATCAAAACCTTATCATGGCAAGAGATTGCCCTAACAATCTCCCCCTTTTTGATGTGTGGCAATCCATTTAAGTTAGGTAAAACATTTGATAAAACTATTAAGGGAAGATAGCATGTGAATAAACATGATTAGCAACTCTCCCCCTTAATACATGAAACTCCCCCTAAATATATTCCCCCTTACTTAAACATACACATTTACCACAACAATGTTTATACAAGCATGACATCAAGTCTAGAGGTAAACAAAAGCCAAAAATATGCCTTAAAACCGTGTATCAGAAATTGCTGGGCTATTTTTCAGGTGAGCAGTCGACTGACACAATAAATTCCGAAATTCTAATTTTCTGGACGAATTTCAGAAATACACTATAAATTCCAAAAAATTTGAAAAATAGTGAAATTTGGGGAACACATTTCTTTTAAGTATATTTATCAATGAAAAATAGTTTTCCATGAAAAATCATTGTATTTTCAAGTATTTGTCAAAAATCCAAAAGCTTTAAAAAACCACTAGGTTTTTGATCATGTTAGTATCCATTATAACACCTAGTCTTGCTTTGAATTGTTTCAAAACATGAATACACAGATGTTAAAGTAAGAAATTTTTTTGAAAACATATGAAATATCCAACCATGATCTTTGGGCAATATATCTATGAATTAAACATAAGTCTTCCCCATGATTGGTCTATTATTGCTATTTTGATACTTTAAATGATCATCTAAATACCATAGGCATTAGTGGACATTTGTATCATCCTAACATCTCACTCATGCTAAGTTTTCAATCAAAGTAGCCTATAGTGAGTGTGAGATGTATCCTAAAGGTATTTGTATATACTTAACCATTATTTTCATGCAATTCTATCAAGGTTAAGTATCATCCTATCATTCCACATGATCATAAAGATGTATATGAATTAATTTCACATTATGATTATGAAACAAATGTATTCATCAAATTGTGATCATGCATTAGGTATTATATCATGATAATAAAGCAAATATCACCTAAAGCATGATTTATCTATTTATAGGTGCATTATCATCACCTAACACTATTTCAAAAATGTTATCCCGCCATCCTAAGTCAACCAAAAATATGATATAGGTAAAGTGTAGGGATGTATACTTAAAAGTCTATTTTTTGTATGAACATCTTTATTTTGAAATAAGAATCACATGATCATTGTTTGCATATTTTTATGGTTATGCAATATTGTCTAATACTTTACATTGTAGATAACATGGTGTGTGGTGTCACACGGGAGATCATGTTATCGGCCCCTTGAAAAGTATAAGTAAAGGCTCACAACCGAGATGGCTTTGGACAAACCATCGGAATGGTTGTAGTGTGATTTGGTATTGGTTTGTCTTGACCATAGAATCACACTAGTACACTTTGTGTGTATTGAGCAGGACCGACATAGAGGTGATTCGATTTATTGCTGACTACATAATCGAATCGGACCTCAGATATTATTTAGTACATGCTCTTAATCCCGATATAATAACGGGCACATATACTTAGTACTCATATCTTTGATTTACCAATGGGCGAGATTTATAGATTAAATCGATAGACTCGGTAAGTTGGGAGATGATATTATTTATATGGTGTGTCGTTGATTATAGAAGGAAACCGTGTCCTATATATTAGGATGATGATGTCCCCTTGAGGAGCTCATAAGGTTCATCATTTAAACCCTGCAGGTGGACTTGGTCCGGCATGATGAAAAGGTTGAGTGGTACTACTCAAGGAGTTAGATGTTGATTAATTAATGGTTAGTAAATTAATTAATCGACGGACATTCGAGATCTTAAACACGGGGAGAAAATGTACAAATAATATATGGAGCCCATATTATCATATGGGGGTTGGTGAGGTAGATCAATGATGGACCTTTAGTGGATTGGACCATCATTAGTGGATCGGACTTTATGTGGGCTTGATCCATGGGTGGCCAAGACCCAACTCCTCCTCATGGTCCCTAATGTAGCCCATTAACACCTCAAGATGCTTAGATCCAATGGATAGAAACAAAACACTAAGATCCATTGGTAGAGATTAAATCTCTAAGATCCGACGGTTGAGATTAAATCTCTAGATTCGACGGTTGAGATTAAATCCCTAGAACCAATGGAGGAGATTAATTCATGGCTTATCCCCAAACTCTATAAAAGGTGGCATGGGGTTGGCGTGAAGATTATGATTGAGAGGGAGCAAGGTTTGGGCGGCAAGAATAGGGCAATCCTAGTTGAGATAGGATTGGAATTAGGGTTAGGGTTTGGAAGCAAGGGTGGCACCAAATAAGGCAAGTTTTCCTTCTTCTTCCTTGCCTTGTGGCCAACGTCCAGCAGCTATTCTAGCCCTTCCCAGCCCTTGGCCGGCACCCAAAACACTCCCCTCTCTTCTCCTTAGGTGGTGGAAACAAGATATAGGGTTTCCCTTGGTGTCTTGGTAGTTTTCCATCATCTTCTTCTCCTTCTAGTTGGCCGGCGGCAAGAACTTCTATAGTTCTTTGTTGGTTGAGTTTTTGAAGGAGAAAAACATTGTTTCTCTTCTTCCTCTTGCTTGGGAAAAGCAAGGAAGGAAGTTTTGTGATCTAGGAGCTTTGACTTTTGGTGGATCGTCGCCCACATGACGTCCAAAAGGAGGAGGGTCATACATTAGAACACCAAGAGGTATAACTATTCTTCTATCTCTTTTATTCATTGCTTGTGTTTGTTTTTCAAAATATAAGCATGTTATATTTCTGTAAATAGGCTAAATAATACTTGGATCCCGAGTATAAACACAAAAACCGGCGATCCGGACATCGTCTATTCCGCGGCTACTCGTAGAATAGAGGATGGTCGCTTGAACAACTAGTTTGTTCAAGTGACCTCTCTAAACGAATAGCACGACGATGACTTGGTTGTCTTGGGAATCCCTTTTGTCTATGATTAATTTTTTTAATCCGGGGACATCGAAGGGATCACCATGGTCAAGCAACCGAGGTGAAGGGGAAGCGAAGTTTCCCCTCACAGACTCGACAAGGGAAATCCCTTCAATTGGTATCAGAGCTTCCGGGCAAAACCTTCAATTGGTATCAGAGCCAAGGTTTCCGGTTTTGTGTGTTTAGGATTCGGTTAATTTTTATGCACTTTTTCATATATTAAATGTGTCGGATAATAGTAGGATATGCGTAGCTTAACTCTTTGGTTGCAGGCATAAGATTCCACTATTATGGCATGTGTGTGTATGTGATTGTATGTGTGTAAATGTTTATTTTGTTGAATCCTCGTGGTTGACGAGGCTAGTATTTAGTTTTTGTAAATTAAATATGGCATTGTTTAGCCGCTCTTTATTTTATTTTACTTTCGATCTAGATTTCATGTACACTCCCTCGTGGAGTATAGGATCGATGGATGTAAATTAAAATAGGATTTAGTCTCGGCTCGGATCTCCGGATGGCTCGTACATGGCGTAGGAGGAGCGGACGAGATGGCGATGCGACAGGAGTCATATTGAAGACAAAAGTCATAATAGTTGGAAAATAATTTATTTTTCATATTTATTGCTTTTTGTTTGATATGCATGTCGTAGGCTAGGAAAATTCCTCAATTTCAAATTACTAAGTGGGAGAGGGATATTTTTATAAATTCCCGCGGCCTCCATTACAATTTGACAAGTGATGCAAACAAACTTGCACGTCGGCTCTGAGTGCCTTCCTCCCCATCGGAACGTTTGCGGATCACTAGGTCAAATAATGGTTATAGGAAATTATTTAGGAGCGTGTGTACTTCCATATCGGTAAGGCACATAATCCGAGATAATTCCCTTAGTATCGTGTAATGGTGCACACTTAGATACAAATAAAAAGTATCCTCTCCATCGGAGTCACTGCTTTTATTTGTAGGGCCAAAGAGGAACCAACTATTAATTTAATTTGTCAAAAAGTAAGGTTGACAAGATAATAAAATTAATGGGTTAAACCTCCTCTTACAAATGTAGAATTCGTATACGTCCACACTATCGTGGCATGCGATATTCTCGGTGTTTGAGGTGTTGGTTGATTTCAAAATTTTATTGTTTGAGGAATCAATAATTTTTATTGAAATCTACAGTAATAATAAGCATGTTGTGTGTGCTTGAAAATTCCTCATTTTCAATTTACTAAGTGGGAGAGGGATATTTTAATTAATTCCCGCGGCCTCCATTACAATTTGACATGTGATGCAACAAACTTGCGCGTCGGCTCTGAGTGCCTTCCTCCCCATCGGATGAGTTTGTTTGCGGATCACTAGGTCAAATAATGGTTATAAGAAATTATTTAGGAGCGTGTGTACTTCCACATCGGTAAGGCACATAATCCGAGATAATTCCCTTAGTATCGTGTAATGGTGAACACTTAGATGCAAATATAAGTATCCTCCCCATCGGAGTCACTGCTTTTATTTGTAGGGCCGAAGAGAAACCAACTATTAATTTTACTTGTCAAAAAGTTAGGTTGACAAGATAGTAAAACTAATGGGTAAAACCTCCTCTTACAAATGTAGAATTCGTATACGTCCACACGATCGTGGCATGCGATATTCCCGGTGTTTAGAGGTGTTGGTTGATTTTGAAATTTTATTGTTTGAGGAATCAATAATTTTTTGAAATCTACAGTAATGATCTATGTGATTCTTAGGATTTTCAAAATTGACTTTCAGTCCACTTATTTTGATACTAAAGGAAATAAACTTATTGTACCCAAATTATATTGATTGGAAATGAATCCAAATATTGCCTTATCTGCTAGTATGCACTCTTCGAAGAGTGTCCTCAAGCCATCATTGCTCAAAAGAGTTTCTACTTCTATGCCGAAAGGCAAGAAGAAGAAGAAACAAGGTGAAGCAAAGATGGTGGGAGGATCTCAGGGAAGAGTGAAGAAGCCGAAAGGCAAGTACTTCACTTGCAAGCAGGATGGACATTGGAAGAAGGACTGTCCCAATCCAAAACAGAACATAAGTATATCTTTTGGACTAGTCATTGAAACATGATTAGCGGTGATATCTACCGGTACATGGTTTGTAGATATGAGAGCCACTAATCATGTCTGCAACACTTTACAGGGGTTCCAGGAAACCCGACGACTAGCTAAAGGGGAGATTACCATTTTGGGCAATGCCATGAAGGTGGTGGCTATTGCAGTGGGAGAAGTTTTATTTATCTCTTGAGAAAAATAAAACTTAGGTTCTGGAAAATTCCCTTTATGTACCTTTATTTAGAAAGAATTTAGTTTCAGTTTCTAAATTATTATGGATGGATATTCTATTTCTTTTAATGACAGAGTTGTTATAAAAAGGAATAGGGAGAATATCTGTTCAGGTACATTGAAAGGAAATTTGTATACAAAACCTCCCACGATGCAAATTGAAGTTAATAACTCATCTTCTAATTCCAAAAGGAGGAAAGAACCTTCGAAGATGAACCAAACATATCTTTGGCTTCTTAGGCTTGGTCACATTAACCTAAGCAGAATTCAAAGGTTGATAGCTGATGGACCTTTGGGTTCATTAGTGGTGGAGGATCTCCCAACCTACGTATCTTGCTTGGAAGGTAAAATGACCAAGAGGCCTTTTAGGCCAAGGGGTATAGAGCCAAAGATGTGTTAGGAATGGTTCTTTCTGATTTGTGTGGTCCTATGACTATCCAGGCAAGAGGTGGTCTTGGATATTTCGTCTCTTTTATAGATGATTATTCAAGATATGGATGACACTACGACCTGATCGTGGTGGTGAGAACCTCTTGGGAGAGTTTAGGAACTACTTATCAGAGGTTGGGATTCAATCCCAATTGACTGCACCTGGCACACCCCAGCAGAACGGTGTAGCAGAGCGAAGGAATAGGACTCTTATAGAGATGGTTAGATCGATGATGAGTTGTTCTGACTTGCCAGATTCGTTCTAGGGATATGCTCTAGATATGGTGGTGTACATTCTGAACTTGGTTCCATCTAAATCAGTGTCTTCTACTCCTACAGAGTTGTGGACCGGGCGAAAGCCTAGTCTAAGACATATTCGAATATGGGAGAGTCCAGCACATGTGCTGAAGGCAGATGATGATAAGTTGAAACCTCGTACAAAAGTGCGCTTGTTCGTTGGCTATCCTAGATGAACGAAGGGTGGATTGTTTTATAGTCCTAGAGATCAGAGGGTGATCGTCAGCACGAACACCAGATTTCTAGAGAAAGACTATGTGATGAGCCACAAGCCCAAGAGTAAAATTGTTCTAGAGGAGTTAAAAGGGGAAGTCACTTCTTTAGTACCACCGGTACAAGAAGATGTACCACATGTCACTGCACCGCGTGTCACAGAAGGATACACAGGTGATACCTCGTTCGTAGTGGGAGGGTTGTTAGACAGCCTGATAGATTCATGTTCTTGGGAGAATCTTCTGATTTGGTCCCTGGCGAACATGAACCTGATCCCTGGACATATGACGAGGCAATCCAAGATAAAGATGCAGTATCTTGGCAAAGTGCAATGAATACTGAGATTGAATCTATGGATTCAAGTCAGGTCTGAGAGCTCTTATGCATAGCAGCTCATATGGATTATGAGGTGTGGCATAGGGATGTCAAGACAGCTTTCCTTAATGGAAGTCTTGAGGAAACCATCTGCATGAAGCAACCAGAGGGATTCATTGCTAAGGGGAAAGAGCATCTTGTGTGAAAGCCTAATCGGTCCATTTATGGATTGAAGCAAGCTTCAAGATCTTAGAACATCCGCTTTGATGAGGTAATCCAGTCTTATGGATTTATTCAAAGTCCGGATGAGTCTTGTGTATACAAGAGATGTGATGGAAACGTAGTGGTATTTCTTGTACTATACGTAGATGACATTTTGGTGGTTGGCGACAACATCGAAGTGTTATCGGACGTAAGGGTATGGTTGTCCAAATAGTTTGATATGAAGGACTTGGGAGAGGTAAGACACATCCTTGGGATCAAGGGATCGCTGGAAAAGGATGTTGTGCTTATCCCAAGCTTCATACATAGACACGATTATGGAGCGTTTTAGCATGCAGAACTCCAAGAAGGGTTTTCTACCTTTCAGGCATGGAGTTCCTTTATCTAAGGAGATGTGTCCTAGATCATCTGAGGAGATAGAGGAGATGAAGGCGGTTCCTTATGCTTCGGCAGTAGGAAGCCTCATGTATGCGATGCTCTGTACGAGACCAGATATCTGCTTTGCCGTGGGCATGGTCAGCAGATATCAGAGTAATCCAGGACAGGGACATTGGACTGCAGTAAAGCATATATCAAGTACCGAGAAGGACTAGGATTATTTTACCGAAAGGCACCAATTACTCCTCAGGTTATACGGATTTCGACTTCAAATCTGATAGGGATAACAGTAAGTCTACCTCAGGTTTTGTGTTTACTTTGGGAGGTGGAGCCATTGTATGGAGGAGTGTCAAGCAAAAGTGCATGGCGGACTCCACCATGGAAGCTGAGTATGTGGCGGCCTCTTAGGCGGCCAAAGAAGTTGTATGGCTCAGGAACTTCCTGATGAACTTGGATGTGATTCCTGGTTTGCCCAGAACTATCACAATTTATTGTGATAATAGTGGTGCAGTTGCAAACTCGAAGGAACCACGAGCCCATAAGGCTAGTAAACACATAGAGCGCAAGTACCACCTAATACGAGAAATCGTAAAGAGAGGTAGAAGTTGATGTTGCCTAGATTGCATCAGAGGATGACCTGGTAGACCCTTTTCACTAAGGCCCTTCTGGCGAGAGCTTTGATAGGCATGTGGAGGGAAGGGGAATCAGATGTATGGCAGTATGATGACAGCATAGTCTTTTAGTATAAGTGGGAGATTGTAGAGATGTATACTTAAAAGTCTATTTTTTGTATGAACATCTTTATTTTGAAATAAGAATCACATGATCATTGTTTGCATATTTTTATGGTTATGCAATATTGTCTAATACTTTACATTGTAGATAACATGGTGTGTGGTGTCACACGGGAGATCATGTTATCGGCCCCTTGAAAAGTATAAGTAAAGGCTCACAACCGAGATGGCTTTGGACAAACCATCGGAATGGTTGTAGTGTGATTTGGTATTGGTTTGTCTTGACCATAGAATCACACTAGTACACTTTGTGTGTATTGAGCAGGACCGACTTTGAGGTGATTCGATTTATTGCTGACTACATAATCGAATCGGACCTCAGATATTATTTAGTACATGCTCTTAATCCCGATATAATAACGGGCACATATACTTAGTACTCATCTCTTTGATTTACCAATGGGCGAGATTTATAGATTAAATCGATAGACTCGGTAAGTTGGGAGATGATATTATTTATATGGTGTGCCGTTGATTATAGAAGGAAACCATGTCCTATATATTAGGATGATGATGTCCCCTTGAGGAGCTCATAAGGTTCATCATGTAAACCCTGCAGGTGGACTTGGTCCGGCATGATGAAAAGGTTGAGTGGTACTACTCAAGGAGTTAGATGTTGATTAATTAATGGTTAGTAAATTAATTAATCGATGGACATTCGAGATCTTAAACACGGGGAGAAAATGTACAAATAATATATGGAGCCCATATTATCATATGGGGGTTGGTGAGGTAGATCAATGATGGACCTTTAGTGGATTGGACCATCATTAGTGGATCGGACTTTATGTGGGCTTGATCCATGGGTGGCCAAGACCCAACTCCTCCTCATGGTCCCTAATGTAGCCCATTAACACCTCAAGATGCTTAGATCCAATGGATAGAAACAAAACACTAAGATCCATTGGTAGAGATTAAATCTCTAAGATCCGACGGTTGAGATTAAATTTCTAGATCCGACGGTTGAGATTAAATCCCTAGAACCAATGGAGGAGATTAATTCATGGCTTATCCCCAAACTCTATAAAAGGTGGCGTGGGGTTGGCATGAAGATTATGATTGAGAGGGAGCAAGGTTTGGGCGGCAAGAATAGGGCAATCCTAGTTGAGATAGGATTGGAATTAGGGTTAGGGTTTGGAAGCAAGGGTGGCACCAAATAAGGCAAGTTTTCCTTCTTCTTCCTTGCCTTGTGGCCAACGTCCAGCAGCTATTCCAGCCCTTCCCAGCCCTTGGCCGGCACCCAAAACACTCCCCTCTCTTCTCCTTAGGTGGTGGAAACAAGATATAGGGTTTCCCTTGGTGTCTTGGTAGTTTTCCATCATCTTCTTCTCCTTCTAGTTGGTCGGCGGCAAGAACTTCTATAGTTCTTTGTTGGATGAGTTTTTGAAGGAGAAAAACATTGTTTCTCTTCTTCCTCTTGCTTGGGAAAAGCAAGGAAGGAAGTTTTGTGATCTAGGAGCTTTGACTTTTGGTGGATCGTCGCCCACACGACGTCCAAAAGGAGGAGGGTCATACATTAGAAGACCAAGAGGTATAACTATTCTTCTATCTCTTTTATTCATTGCTTGTGTTTGTTTTTCAAAATATAAGCATGTTATATTTCTGTAAATAGGCTAAATAATACTTGGATCCCGAGTATAAACACAAAAACCGGCGATCCGGACATCGTCTATTCCGCGGCTACTCGTAGAATAGAGGATGGTCGCTTGAACAACTTGTTTGTTCAAGTGACCTCTCTAAATGAATAGCACGACGATGACTTGGTTGTCTTGGGAATCCCTTTTGTCTATGATTAAATTTTTTAATCCGGGGACATCGAAGGGATCACCATGGTCAAGCAACCGAGGTGAAGGGGAAGCGAAGTTTCCCCTCACGGACTCGACAAGGGAAATCCCTTCAATTGGTATCAGAGCTTCCGAGCAAAACCTTCAAAAAGTCCATATGGTTGACTATCCTAGGGTTTTCCTAACCCTTAAGGATGGATTTTGGAAACCAAAATAAGTTCTTTCCTATGGGGTTCACTAAAAATTCTTTAGGGATCCATTTCCTAGCAATTACTTTCTTTTTGTTTTGACCCCTAGCTATTAGACATTTATAGGCCTTTTCATTTTTCTTTTCCTTATAACCTAGGCCTTTCTTGTTGAAGCTTGCCCTTTGGCTCCCAATTATCATGTTAAGGGTATTGGAGCCTATTGTAAACTTTTCTAGGGCTTTGGTCAAGTGGTCTACCTTTTCCCTTAAAGCCCTATTTTCTTCTATGCATGCATCATTAACATCTAAAGGCATATAGTTATCATGTGAGCATGCATCATTATCATTATCATTTAAGCATGCTTTTTCTAGCTTATTTTCTAAATCCTTAATTTGCTCAAGCATGCATTTATTCCTTTTCTTTGCCCTAAATAAATCCTTAGTGAGGCTAGAAATCATGGACATTATTTGCTTAGGGGGTAGACTTGTTAGCTCACTTACCAAATCCTCTTCCGATGATGAGGATGTAGAGGAGGCTCCCCCTTCACTTGAGCTCTCTCCACTTGAGCTTGATCCTTCATTTTCGGAGGAGGAGCAATCCAAGTCGTCAAAAGCCATCAATGCCAAATTTGTGACAAAAGCATTTTCTTCCTCGGATGATGATGAGGAGGAGGAGGATGGGTCATCCCAAGTCCTTGCTTTTAATGTCTTTGCCTTCCCTTTTTCCTTGGCCTTCTTTTCTTCTTCCTTTTTCTTCTTGCTCCCCTTTTTCTTCTTTTCTTCCTTCTTTCTCTTCTCCTCCTTGCTTTTGTTCAAGAGGGGACAATTGTCCCTTATGTGTCCCTCTCCTTGGCAATTGTAACAAATGACCTTTCCCCTTGGTCTTCTCCTCCTATCATTAGATTTATTAAATTAAAAACCTTTTAAAGCATGCCTTACCCTCCTTACCATGTAGGCTTCTTCCGTGCTATCCATGGAGGAGGAGGAGGAGGGGATCTCCATCTTCTTCTTCCCCTTGTTGGCCAAAAGTGCTACTCCTCTTGAAGGTTGAAATTTTGGCTCTTCAACTATTCCTTCAAGCCTTGTTTCGTGGAGCTCCATTGTTGAGAAGAACTCCTCCAAGGTACTCACTTCTAAGTTCTTGGAGATGTAAAACGAGTCCACCATAGAGCTCCATCTTGAGGACCGGGGAAAGGCATCTATGACCTTCATTACCATATCCCGGTTGGAGAGCTTTTCACCTACACTTGTCAAGCCGGTTAGAATTTCCTTAAATCTAGAGTGTAGGGATTTTACCTTCTCTCCCTTTTCGAGTTTGATGTTGGATAATTGGGAGCGAAGGACATCTCTCCTTGCTAGTTTCGCCTCGGATGTGCCTTCATGAATTTCTATTAGTTTCTCCCACATTTCCTTGGTGCTAGCACACACCCCTATCCTATTTACTTCTTGTTGGGGGAGGACATTGTAGAGGTGATGTTTGGCTTTTGAATTTGCCAAATACTCTTCCCTTTGCCTCTTGCTCCATCTTGATTTTTCCAATGGATCCCCTTCTTCATTCCTAGGCAATTCGAAACCGTTTTCCATAATCAAAAGAATTTCAAAATCGGTCTTGAAAAATACCTCCATTCTCTTTTTCCACCAAGAGAATTCGCCTTCGAATTTAGGTGGGTGAATATTTGAGCCGGCCATTCTTGAATGTGCTTGTTGTGGCGGTTAATCCTCGACAAGCTTTCCTTGGCTCTGATACCACTTGTAGGGGATCGATCGACCGGCTAGAGGGGGTGAATAGCCCTTTGTCGTTGGATGGTGGAATTTGCTCATCTACAAACAAGATTAGCGCAACGGAAACAACAAGACAAGCAAATAAACAAAGAAGAATACAAATAATGCTAACACCGAAATATAACATGGTTCACAGCTACGCCGCTAATCCACGGTCCCCGATTCATCCTCGGTGAATCACTCCACAACCAAATCACTATCGGTTTCTCCTTTGCACTAAGCTAAGTGGAGGTAACCCTTACAACTCAAGAACACTCCTTTTACAATAGATGTGAAAGAGATCTAGAAGAAGGAGTTTATCACTTGTGGAGCACTTGGATGATGGTTTGGAATATGAGCATTAGCCATCCAGAAGCCCACACCCTCTCTTTTTATAGAGAGGGATGATTTCTTTCCGTTGGCCGCCACCAGTCGACTACTGCCCTTGGCAGTCGACTGCCGCCACTTCAACGGCCTCCGAACACGTCGGATCCTGACCGTTGTAGTCCAACAGAACACTTGGCATTCGATTGATGGATCCCATCAGTCGACTGCTGCCTCCGTAGTCAACTGCCCAGTCGGCTACGAGTGGTTCTGTGGCCAAACCCTCTTAATCGATCGATGATGCGGCCGATCGCCTACATATGGCGCCGATCACGCCCCAAAACAACTTAGTTGGATACCAGTCGAACCTATTCGACTCAGAGCAGTCGACTGCCATTTCATGGCAGTCGACTGATATCGGGAAAACTCATCCGACACTTAGACATTCGTCCAAGTTCACCTAATGAGCTACTTACAATTCACTCATTCCCTCATCTCACTCGAAGTCCCTCACCGAAGCTCTCTTCGTTCGCTGCCACGTCCCTCAGCAGCATCAGGCGCACGGCTCTACAATGCTCCTTCGCGTCTCTTGCCTCCGAAGTCTGCTTCCTTGGCTTCGCTTCAAATCATCTCATTCGGCGGTCCCTCGGCAGCATCAAGCGCACGACTCTGCAATGCTCCTTCTTCGACTCAAGCACGAGGTTCTGAGTGGTGAACCCGCCAAGGCTCCATGTGTGAATTACTAAGTCCTGCAATACTCTAATGCACATATCAAATCATAATAACAACCTAACTTAAACCCTTTACCACACACATCAAAACCTTATCATGGCAAGAGATTGCCCTAACACATACGATACATCGGGTCTCGTACATAATATAGCATACATGATAGATCCTATTGCCGATGCATAGGGGATCTTACTCATGAAAATCCTCTCGTCTTCTGTGTGTGGACACATAGACTTCAAAAGGTGTATCCCATGTCTGATGGGAATGAAACCTTTCTTGGATTCCAACATGCTAAACCTCTTTAGCACTTGGTCTATACATGTAGAATGCGAAAGACCAAGCAACCATTTCGATCTATCTCTATAGATCTTAATACCGAGGATATAGGTCGCTTCTCCCAGGTCTTTCATGGAGAATATTTTGGATAACCAAATTTTGACCGACTATAAGACAGATATATCATTTTCTATAAGTAATATGTCATCAATATACAACACTAGGAACACGATTGCACTCCCACTAAACTTCTTGTACACACAGGGTTCGTCTGAATTTTGTGAAAAATAAAACCTTTTTATTATCTCATCAAAATGGATATTCCAACTCCTGGATGCTTGCTTCAGTCCATATATGGACCGTTGAAGTTTGCATACCTTAGTTTTATCAACCGATGTGAAACCTCGGGTTGTATCATATACACATCCTTGAGTAGGTTTCCATTAAGGAAAGTCATTTTCACATTCATCTGCCATATCTCATAGTCATAATGAGCCGCTATAGCTAGGAGCACCCGAATGGATTTAAACATAGCTAGTAATGAATAGGTCTTGTCATAATCAACACCTTGCTTTTGATTATAGCCTTTCGCCACTAATCTAGCCTTATAGGTAATAACATTACAATCCATGAAAACCCACTTGCACCTTATAGGCTTAATGCCTTAAGGTGGGTCCACCAAGTTCCAAACTTGATTTTCATACATGGAATCCATTTCTGACTTTATGGCTTCAAGTCATTTGTCCCTTTCTGAACTTTTCAGAATGTCTTCATAATTGGTAGGCTCCTCATCATCAATGAGTAACACATCATTCAATTCACTTACGAGAAATCCATATCTCTCAAGAATGTTGCGTGTTCTACCAGATCTATGAAGATGTAGTGTTACAATAGGTTCAGCCGATGGCTCATCACTATGAGTTATTGATTGAGGTGCTTGACCAGGTATCTCATCAATGTATATTGAAGTCTCTTAAACCTCCTCAAGTTCAACGACACTCCCATTATTTTCTTACAAGAGAAACTTTTTCTCTAGAAAGACAGCATGCCTTGAAACAAACACCTTTTGTTCCACAGGATGATAGAATTGGTAACCCCTCATTTCCTTAGGGTATCCAATAAATAGATATTTATCATACTTAACATCCAATTTATCTGATATAGTCCGCTTCACATAAGCAAGACAACCCTTTTATTCATGTCTCATATGGAGTAGTAGAGACTACCTTGGTCGGGACTCTGTTTAGCAAGTAAATAGTTGTCTGAAGTGCATATCCCCAAAAGGACTTAGGAAGATTCGCATGATTCATCATAGACCTAACCATGTCCAACAAGGTTCAGTTTCACCTCTCAGATATACCATTATGTTGTGGTGTATATGGCAGAGTCCATTGAGACAATATACCATTGTCCCTTAGATAATCCAAAAACTCTTGACTCAAGTATTCATCACCTCGATCAAATCGAAGTATTTTAATACTTTTGCCAAGTTGTTTCTCTACTTCATTTCTGAATTCTTTGAACTTTTCAAAGGCTTCAAACTTGTGTTTCATCAAGAACACATACCTAAATCGTGAGTGATCATCGATAAGGGTAATGAAGTAGCTATAGCCTCCTAGAGAATGAGTTGATATAGGTCCGCATACATCAGTATGTATTAAACCAAGCAACTCTCCTACCGGTTCACCTTTTCCAATAAAAGGTAACTTAGTCATCTTGCCTTTTAAGCATGATTCGCTTGTATCGAATGAATCAAATTCAAACAATTCCAGAATTCCACATCGGTGTAATTCGGACATGCGTTTCTTGCTTACATGGCCAAGACGACAATGCCACATGTAGGAGGCTAATTAATTATCTTTTTGAGCACACTTATTGCTCGCTTCGATATTGAAAATGTCACTAGATAGGTCTAACATATATATACCATTGTACAAATTTCCAGTCCCATAAATAACGTCATTCAAAGTTATGTAACAACAATTGTTACTAAAAGTCAAATGGTATCCATTTTTATTTTAGCAGGAAATAGAAACAATGTTCTTTATTAACGAAGGAACATAATAGCAATTATCCAGTTCTAAGACAAGTCCTGTAGGGAGCATCAACAAATATGTTCCGATGGCGACCGCATCAACCTTTGCTCCATTTCCAACTCACAAATTTGATTCTCCCTTGACGAGTCTTCTTCTATTCCTTAGCCCCTGTATGTCATTATATATATGTGAGCCACACCCAGTATCCAATACCCAAGTGTCTAAGGAAATAGAATGACAATCAATAATGAAGATACCTGAAGAGGATGGGGCATCAGATGTCTTCTTC
Organism: Wurfbainia villosa; assembly: GCA_025175895.1. NCBI lineage: Eukaryota > Viridiplantae > Streptophyta > Magnoliopsida > Zingiberales > Zingiberaceae > Wurfbainia > Wurfbainia villosa. The sequence goes on from CM046004.1 coordinate 53,247,053, forward strand.
TTCTTCACAGACTCAAGATAAATCTTACAATTTCTTTGCCAATGACCCTCCTTGCCACAATGATGACAAGTGCCCTTTTGAGCTAGTTTTGCCTTCTTCTTCCCCTTATGTTGTTCTTTTGATTTCCTCTTAGAACCTTTCTTTGAGGAATCAACTAATAGCACCGTCTTATCCTCATGCTTCACAGAAGGCTCCATAGTCTTTAGCATGTTGAGGAGTTCAAGACTGGTGGATTCAAGTTTGTTCATCCGGTAGTTCATCACAAACTGTGAGTAACTCTTGGGAAAACAATGTAGAATTAAGTCAATACTTAATTCATGATCCATCACAAACTCGAGTGTAGCTAATCGCTTGATGTACCCATTCATCTTTAGCACAAATTGCACCACAGATGAACCTTCTTGCATCTTAGAGGTGAAGAGGAGCTTGGAGACTTCAAACCTTTGGGATCTTGCTTGCTCATCAAACAACTCATAAAGATGAAAGACTATGGTATTAGCATCCATATGCTCATGCTGCTTCTGAAGCTCAGGTACCATCATGGCTAGCATGATGCAACTTGCTAGTTCAGAATCAATCACATGTTTCTAATAGGCCAACAATTGGTCCAGAGTTGCATCATCCTTAGGATGGTTGGGAAGAGGCTCTTCGAGGACATACGCAAGCTTTTCTACCTTGAGAACAATTCTCAGGTTTTTAAGCCAGTCCAAGAAGTTTGGCCCAGTTAACTAATTATTTGAATCCAAAATAGAGCACAAATTTAAAGACGTTATGATCAAGCGATTAACCTAGAAATACAAATCGAGCATATTTGAGAAAGATGATTTAAAATGCATCAACATACATTTATAAATCCCATTCATTTTTCGAATTCAAAAACCCTTAAAATCAATTCGGGAGATTGTAGGTTCATCTCCGAATGGGTTGATATCCAACATAGATAAGAACAACCTTGGAGAGAGTCCAACAAGTCGTTCATAGCTACGATGGTAGGTATCAAATACACCAATTACATATCACGTATATGTAATTATCACATTGTACTATCAACTAATTGAATGTTCGCACAAACATTGGTTTGTTAACACATTAACAAGTATGCATTATATGCATAGCACCCAACTTCATCTCTCTTCACATCGACCTTGGAGAGAGTCCAACAAGTCGATGCTCCAAGTTAAAGCCGACCTATTAATCGAGAAATAGTTTTAATATGGTTAAAGTGCATTCAATCGTTTAGTCAGGCTTGGAGAGAGTCCAACAACCCAAACTAAAGATTGTCCTCTGACTCTTACCATATTAGTATTAAACTATTTCAATGGTTTGAACATGCTCAGGTTCGAGCCGGGCTTGGAGAGAGTCCAACAACCCAAACAAGAAATGGAACTCCGGTTCTAACCATATTAATGGAAGGTGTAGGATTTAATATTATGTAAGGGTTTTGAGGTCTCATCCTCCTTTCCATGCAAATAACTATTATCTACATGACATGACATGCATGACATACATATGTGCAACTAATACATCTACATGTCACGACACACATATCATAATGATATGCATCTAATGCAATTGCATGACATACAATTATGACATGTTCAAGTAATTTCTAAATTGTTATAATTAATTTTGGAAATAAAATATGTTTGTGATTTGATTTCTAAAATCAAATCTCATTTATTAAATTAGGAAACAAATTTCCAAATTTAATCACATACTTTATTTATGGAAAATATTAATTAAGAATATTCAAATTTAATTTAGGAAACAAATTTCCTAAATTCTAATTTCCTAATCACATTAGGAAATTCCTAATTTGAATTTCTTAACTAATTCAAATTTCCATAATTTTTTCTAAACTTTTCAAAAGTAGAAAATTTCCAAAATTATAATTATAACAAAACATTCATCGTAAAATAATTTTACGATTATGTCGAAACATAGGCGGGCTCTGATACTACTGTTGGTTTCCGGGGCACCGACATGGGTGTGTGTTCGAACATGTTTCGTAAACATGCACAGCGGAAGCAAATAAAAATGGTAATAAACTATTTTATTACATCACACACACCACACGCATGCAGGATATAACAGTGTAGACATAATAGTACATTTAAATTTTGCAATAAAGGAAATTACATTAGGTATACCTGACGAATTACGTGTAGCAGAAATGACATCAACCTTAGCGACCCTCGCAAGTTTCGCCTCTATTCAAGTCCACGCCGAGTATCGTCGGGAAAGCTTCACTAAGCTACGAGTCTCGTCTTCACGAGAGATACAAGTCTCATGTCAAAGACGTTGTGATCCGAGAGACGATCACAAAATAAGTTCCACAAACTTGTTTTCTCGGAAGTGTCGGCCAATCAAATTTGCCAGCGACACCAAGGTGGCTGACGATTGCTGGCTGGCCGACGGTTGGAGCTATTGGACAGAGGGTGGTTGTCGGCTAGTGGCAGACCGGTGGCAGGAGGAGGTAGCGACCAAGGCTAGGCCACGCAAATGGGGTGGGCGACGACACAAGAGAGGAAGAGAGGAAGGTGGCTATGGTTTTACAAACCTTAACTCGTCCACGAAATTTGTCTCAACCCTTTTTATTTATAGAGAACGTGTTTCTTGACCATCAAGAAACCCTCTCTCAATTGTTATTGGTTCACAACCAAAACTCGTTAACCCGCTCCATTAATTTAAGTTAAAATAAACTAAAATGTGTTGGTCTATTTTAAGTTAAAATAAACCAAACCAATTTTGGTTCATTCGTTTAAAACAAACCAAATCCCTTTGGTTCATTTTCTAGCATTGGATTAGAACCAAATCAATTTGTTTAATCCATCATGTCTTCAAAATACTCGGTCCATCGATGCTTTCGATGTGACTGAAACAATTTCATGCTTGCTCCTTGTTTGGTCCAACCAAACCAAGTCTCTCTCGATCTGAGAATCCTATTCTCAAGCTCATTTTAAACCCTTTGGATATCACTCGTAGTGCATGTGACCAAATAGGTTCCTAGTTTATGTTGGTCCTCTATAATTAACCATTAATTATAGAACGATCATGAGTGGCACCTAGTAGTACATCATGATCCCCAATTAATCAAAAAATCAACGGTTAACCCCAGAACAACTTCTGAAACCTTTCAGCAGCTAAAGTGAATCGTGTCTCGTTCCCTTCACTCATCTTATACCCACTTGGTTCAGGTCATGAGCTATTGTGTCAGTCCCCACTAGGCTGACTATGTTAAACCTAGCCCAAGTATCATTTCCTCGTTCTGTGGATTCTAGTTACTGCATATGTATCCAAGAGTACCATACTCTAAACATGTAATGCTTTAGCCAAAGACTTTAGTAACAATCTGACCAGTGGCCACAGGGTATACATCTCCTCGTAAGGAGTGGTGAATCCTCTATAGGCTATTCAAACACCTTCGGGCACTTCGACTTATACCTAATCATCTCGGGTCCATATCTCCTCTGAGATGCTTGCTCAAGATGTCAAAGCATAAGTCTTCATGACCAAGATGACTTGAACACCGTAAGTCAAAGGAACATCACACTTAAGTTGTAGTAAGAACTTCATTGACATATTCGTATATGCAAAGAACCATATGAAGTTTTACAGCTGGTCACTCCAATGAACTGGTTATCATAACTAGCATCCACGGTTAACTCCGAACATCCTAATGTCTCCATCCAGTGATAAACAACTGCTTGGATAAATCAAAGAGTATAACTTGTGCTAGTCTCAACAGAATTGATGGTGTCCGAATGCATCAATTCTTTGACTAGGGATAATTCCAATACATCACAATTACACATGTAGAGATACTCACTAGTTGTGATCCAATCACAAATTCTCTTATGCTGTGAATCGTATTGCGGACATTCAGTAAATGAGTTTAAGATCGAATAAAATATATGAAAGCATGTATACTCAAATAGTGAATCTTCATTTATCAAATAAATGGTACAACCATAAGGCGATTGCCTTAGGACGCCTCTCATATATTACTAACAGTAGCTCAAGTTAGGTGAACTTGGTCAAATGGCTAAGATCAAGTGTCAGATGCTCAAACATGGTGTTTGAGGTTTTACCCGACAGACGGATGCGCAGACAACTTATTGTTTGAGGTTTTACCTGACAACAGTCGACTGATATAGGTATCAGTCGACTGGTCCAAGTCGACTGCTAGTTGACTAGTGTTCGACTAGGGTTTGTTGCCTAGCAGTCGACTGTCAAAGGATGACAATCGACTGTTATAGGTGGACGCGGGCATAGAACCTCCCGTAGTCGATTGATCAGTCGGTTACGCAGGCATCATTCAGTTGCCCAAGGTGTTGTTGGATGGTGACGACTATAAGTCAGGCTTAGTTAGAAGTCGTTGGAGGCGGGCCGTTACAGCGGGAGTCAACTGATGACCTGCATCAGTCGACTGTTGCATGCCCAATGGGAAGAAAGCCCTCTTCTCTATAAAAAGAGAGCTTGGGGCCTTGGAGTAGCTAATGCTTTCACTCCTAAGTGTGCTCCAAGTCTCCTAAATGTTTTTACTCTCCTCTTCCTTATTTCTATCTCTATTTTATTGTAAGTGGGAGAGCTTGTGTAAAAGAGGTTTTTCTCCACCTTGATTGAGCTAAAGGAGAAGTTTAGTGGATTGGTTGAGGGAGTGATCCGCCTAATGGATCATCATGGATTAGGGGCAAGGGTCGTTAACCACGTTACATCTATTGTGTTTGCATTGCTTTCTCTTTACTTTGTTTCTAGTCTTAATTGTCTTTATTATCTTTATTCCGCTCCGCTAACAAGATTGTAGATGATTAAGCACGAGCGAGTTCCATCAAGCACGATCAAGGTTATTCAACCCCTCTTCTAGCCGAGCCATCGATCTCTAGCATCATATATGTCCTGATATTGTCGGGGGTAACTCTAAGGCTCAATAGGAAAAACACTTTGTTGCTCACTTTGGTGTGAATAATAAGCTTGATTGAAGTCTCCGAATCGCTGATAATAAGAATCCATATTTAAAGAAATTTCTTGTTCTTTCCTAAAATACTAACAAACAATATCAAAAGACACAGGAAGTATACATGATAAAATACATGGATATACAAGAGAATAAAAGAATGAAGCCCTAAACAAAATTTTTGGATTTTTGATTTTTTTTTAAGAAAAATGGGTAAACAATCATAAGTCTACCAAGCACCATTACACTCCCCGACAACAGCACCATTTTTTTTATAACGGTCTTTGTCATGGTACCATTACAAAATAAAATTTATAATTAAATCGAACCCCCTCTACACTAATGTAGTATAAAGATGACTCGGGTCGTCTCCCAATGAATGCAATTGGTAGAATGGTTTTCGTAGGATCATTTCCATTCTTGCTTTGGGTTTTCTTAATATAACTGGGGGGATTGTGATTTGAATTCTAACCTACGATTGCAAAATAATGAAAACTCTAAACTAACATGCAAGTAATTAAAACATGAAACAAATAGAACAATGAAGGAACTAAAACAATAAAAACTAGAAGAGAAATTAAGACAAACACTTAATGTGCACAATTCAAAATTAAGATAAACAAAGTAAATCAAATGTAAGGGGTAAGTTAACAAACACTTGATATGTAGAAAGTTAATCTAAACTAAACAAAAAAATGATCAAATCAACCCAAGATAGGCCCGGAGTATGAACAAGTTTCTCTGACTAAGTCCAACGGAGCTCGATCGAGACTCCGCAAACAGTAGTGGATGTGGGATGGCGCAAACTCCTGAATCCAGTAGGTTGATGGATGCTCCGAATTCTCGTAGATCCGATTGAGCTCGAAGAAGCATCATCAGAGTGGAACTCCTCCTCGGATCTGAAGGAGAAGGTTGATGAGATGTGGAGATGGAGGACGTCGATGAAATCCCTCGATGAAGCGGTTCCTCCTCGAATCCGAGGAGGAAAATGTTAGGGCAATCGACCCAAGTTATGGTTTTGATGTGTGTGGCAAAGTTTTAAGTTAGGATATTATTGTGGATTCAATATGTGTGTTAAAGTCATGCAGGACTTAATAATTCGCACATATGATGAACAACATTGGTAAGATCACCAACTCACAACCTCGTGCTTGAGTCGGCAAAGGACCATTGCGAAGTCGTGCGCTTGATGCATCCGAGGGACCGCCGGACGAGATGACTTGAAGCGAAGCCAAGGAAGCAGACTTTGAGGGCAAGAGACATGAAGGAGCATTGCGAAGCCATGCGCTTGGTGCTGCCGAGGGACGTGGCCGCGAACAAAGAGGGCTTCGACGAGGGACTTCAAGTGAGATGAGAGAATAAGTGAAATATAAGTAGCTCATTAGGTGAACTTGGCCGAAATGGCTAAGTGTCAGAGGCTCGACCGAGTTGGTTGAGGTTATACTCGACATGTTTAGTTAAGTCGGATGCTTAACCGAAGGGTTGAGGTTTTACCCGATTGTCGGATGCTCAAACGGATGTGAAGTTTGAGGTTTACCCAGATCGATGCTAGCTATGAATGGGCGGATCGCTCCAATTCGACTTAGGTTCGATTTGGGTGGGTTTTGGCCCGTGATGCGACTACCTAAGGACGGCGATGATAAAGCGATCGCAAGCAGCGAAACCTCCGTAGCCGATGATCACGCCACTACGAGCATCAATCGGCCCGATGGATACATCGTCAATCGCAAGCCTCCCGTTGTATTACAACGGTTGGGATCTGACGTGTTCAGAAGTCATTGTTGTAGGATCGATGTTGGCCGGCTAGAGGGGGGTGAATAGCCCTCTTTCGTCGTATGATGGAAGTCGTTCGTTCTTGCATGCTTGTCTACAATTGTCATTAATATACACAGTGGAATAACAATAGAAATAACAACAATAACAATCACACACAACACAAGATATACATAGTTCAGAACTGAATGGTTCCTACTCCACGGGTGAGCTCACCGAGCTCTAGTTATGCGCACGACACTAACTAAACTCCTTCTCGACTACACGTCGGAGGTGGAGAAACCTCGTACAAGCTATTACAACAAGTAATATGAAATACAAGAAGAAATACAAAGACAATACAAAAGAGAACTTTTACACAATTTCTTTGATCACTTTCTTGTTGCTTGCTTTAGATGACTCTTGAAGGCTTAGAATGCAACAGTAATTCCCCTCCAATAGCTTCACAAAAGGCTTGGTGAAATCCCCCATCTTGAGCTCCATTTATAACCTGCATCAAGATGATTTCGCATGCATCAGTCAACTGATCATGACCATCAGTCGACTGGTCCTGTAGTCATTCTCTCACAACAGCCAGATCTACGTTGGTCAAGTTCCAATGGATCACACATCAGTCGACTGATGGCATCCATCAATCGACTGGTAACCCATCAGTCGAGTGTTGGCAAACTCGACTAGCTTCTGTGCTCGTGCACAGTGCAATCAGTCGACTGCTTTTCTTAAGCAGTCGACTGATGATGTTAATAGTCGACTACCCTCCCTTGGCAGTCGACTAATTAGCCAGACTGCGATCGAACCGGTCAAACCCATACGACCTAGAAGCGATGTTGGAACCTCAAACATCAAGTTATTTGAGCATCCGACACTCAGTCTGAGCCACTTGGCCAAGTCCACCTCATCCCTCATGGATTTCCCCACCGAAGCTCTCTTCCCTCGGCCTACATTTCTCGGATGCGCCAAGCGCATGACTTCGCAATGCCATCCTTCGCATCTCTTGCCCTCGAAGTATGCTTTCCTTTGGGCTCACTCAATTTGCTCCCCGTCCGGTGGTCCCTCAGATGCACCAAGCGCACGATTTGCAATATCATCCTTCACCGACTCAAGGACCCCGAGCCTAGTGAACTTACCAAGTCCTCAAGACTTCCCACATGCACCAAGCGCACGGCTTCGTAATGCTTTGGACTTTTCAACACCAAGCTCTATGCTTGGAATTTCCATGCCAACTCCATGTTGGACTTTCTTATGACAATCCCATGTCATAAGTTTTGTCTATCATCAAAATACCGCTCGAGTCAAACTCGAGTCAACCTGGGCTGATTGCACCAACAATCTCTCCCTTTTTGATGATTGACAAAACTACCATCTCAAGTCTACCAATTCTCCCATATTGGTAATTCTCATATCCCAATGAGAATTCCAACGAACCCTAATTGGTAACTTCTCCCCCTTTTTTGACATTACATCAAAAAAGTCCTCCCCAAGGGTATGAATATCTCATATCCCAATGAGAACTTACAATCTCTCCCTTGAAGGAAACACATGCCTACAATCTTTCTAGTGATCCCATATCACTTAAAAGAGGCAACCCAATTTTCCTCCCATGAGGAAATACACATCCATCTTCCCATAATGGATACCTCCCCCTAGAGGCTTGCTCCCCCTTGACCATTGCACCAACAATGTCCTTAAAGAGTCCCTAAGCGAATAGGAACATTAACCAAATCAAAATTAAGGCAAAGTTCAACAATGAACTCTCATCCACCTTAAAATTGATACTCTCCCTAAACACTTCTCCTAATCCATGTCCAATGGATTTCAACCATTTCTAATGCTCTCCCAAGCATGTCCTAGGGTTAGGAGTAGTTAGGGGACCAAAACACAGCTGAACATGGGCCTAACCACCAAGGTTTACCCAAAATCATCACATGTGCGGTCGACTATGTCACCTACGATGACTCCTTCCCATCATCGATCAGCTACTACCGGCAATCATCGATAATCAGAATGTAGTTTTCTAAATTTTAGAAATAAACTTCTAAAATTCGTAAGTAAATATAAATACGTTGATAAATCATGAAATTTTATACGTATATTACTTATCATAATTATTATGGGTGAAAAATATTGAAAAATTATTTTACCCACAAAATAGTGAGATTGATACAAAGTCCAAAAGTTTAGAAAAGCTTCAATAAAAAGCCCTCTTTGTATCATTCCATTCAATGGTGAGAGCTATCAAAAGATAGACTTCACCAAGGTTTTTCAAAATATTTTCAAAAACCTTTAATTCCTTTTTCCTAAACATCTCACTTGTATCTAGATGTGTAAAACACACACAAGTCAATTAATCTAGTGAGATGTGGGTTTTTGGTTCTTTAATGGTCTCATGCATATTCCAAGGCAATATTATTTGAGTACCATCAAATCATGCCGTAGTCCTTAATTTCATTTTATTATATGCATGATATGATTATGGCATATATATGTGTAACTAAACATGTGCCAAAATCATGATGTCATGGCATGTGAATGAAATTTTAGCATACATGACATATAAAAATAAGTCTAAACATGATCATGACATTTTTAGAGATAAAAATGAAAATAATGTCATGACATGGCAAGGCAAATAAATCATGGCAAGTAAAATATACTAAGGTATAAAATACCTAAGTGTTAAATCCAAATTTCCATTTCTAGGAATTAATTCTATTTTGCATTAAAACCATTTTCTCCCAAGTGTGCCATAAACCCAAAATGACACACTCATACCTCTAAGACCTATTTGTGGCAATTTAATCATTTTTCAACTTCTCAAGCATATTGGCACATCCTAATGTGTCAACTCACCATGGCTAGGTTAACTACCCATCCATTTAGGGTTGACACACCCTAACCCATCTAGCATGAATCGATCATGCTCCTAGGAACCCAATACCTATTGGAGCTCCTTGGGTTAACAAGGTATTCACTAGGGATAACTTCCTTAGATACCTTCCTAATGACCCTTTTAGGCTTTGAAGCCATAGTCTTTTGGGTCTTTCCTAAGTCAACTCTAGAGGTGACTCCTCCTTTGACCTTCTTAGTGACTTTCTTGATTTTCCTTAAGTCCTTAGCCACTAAGCAAACACCATGGCTAGTCTTAGGGATAGCTTCCCTATTAGCCTTGGTTTTCCTAGGCCTAGATGTTGTTCCATAATCAAATGGAACATTATGATAAGTCCTCTTGGGCTTAGGTTTGTGACCCAAACCTTCCTTGCCCTTAGACCATTTTTGAACCCTAAGTCTTGACTTTTGGGTATTTGACCCTTGAGTTGAACTTTCTATAATTCTAAGGGTTTTCTCCATTCTCTCAAGTCTTGACCTCAAGACTTAATTTTCTAATTCTAATTTTCCCAATTTTGATTGTTTATTATGTTTTTGGGAAGGCCTCTTTTTAGGCATATGCCTAGACTTTTTGGGATTAATACCCAAATTTTCTTCTACTCTCCTAATTGATTCTCTAGGTAAAATAGTTCTAGTGTTATTGGTCCTAGGTTTGTCCTTAGATAAACTAACATGCTTGACACCTAGACAAACATATTTCTTTCTCCTATCATGCTTTTCATTAATAATTGCAAGAGAGCTAAAATAATTCTTAGCATGCTTTTTAATTCTAGGAATTGAAGGTGCATTATCTAAATTTATCTTAGGGTTAGCTTGGGAAGCTCCCCCTACATGAGATACACCTTCTTGCCCCTTCTTCCTCCCCCTAGGGCATTGGCTTCGGTAATGTCCCCTTTGATTGCATTTAAAGCACACAATGTGCTCTTTGCTTCTAGTTGTGGGGATTCCGGCATCCTTTGACTTTTGGTTGACTTTTGGCGCCAATGCCTTTTCCTTAGCCAATTTTGGGCATTTACTCTTGTAATGCCCTTTCTCCCTACACTCAAAGCATATTATATGATCTTTATTTAAAATCACAACACTTGAGTTACCTAAGGAGTTTTCTTCTTGCTCTTCATTTCTCCTGGATGTGGATGTTTCTTGTTGAACTTGCTCCGGGATGGAAGATTACCTCTCCTTCCCCTCAATACTAGAGGTGGAGGTTTCCACCAAGTCATCAACACCTTCAAATGTGGTGGGTGCTTCTTCCCCGGCAATCTCCTCTACTTGTGCCGGTTGGGAATTTTCTTAGAATTTCATTACTTTATCCCATAATTCCTTTGCATCCCTAAAATTACCCAACCTAGACCAAATGTTGTTAAGAATCAACTCACTAAGTAATTCGATTACCTTGAGATTTGTCTCGAAGTCCTTGATTTGGTCTTGGGTCCACCTTGACTTCTCAATTTGCCTATTTCTTTCATCCCTAGGCAATTCGAAACCGTTTTCTAAGATTAGCATAAAATCAAAATCGGTTTCTAGGCATACCTCCATTTTTCTTCTCCACCATAGGAAATCTCCTTCGAATTTTGGTGGTTGGAGGTTGTAGTCGGCCATCTTATAGTGCTTGTGTCAGTAGTTAGTCCTCGATAAGCTCCTTGGCTTTGATACCACTTGTAGGATCGATGTTGGCCGGCTAGAGGGGGGTGAATAGCCCTCTTTCGTCGTATGATGGAAGTCGTTCATTCTTGCATGCTTGTCTACAATTGTTGTTAATATATGCAGCAGAATAACAATAGAAATAACAACAATAACAATCACACACAACACAAGATATACGTGGTTCGGAACAAAATAGTTCCTACTCCACGGGCAAGCTCACCGAGCTCTAGTTATGCGCACAACACTAACTAAACTCCTTCGCAACTACACGTCAGAGGTGGAGAAACCTCGTACAAGCTATTACAACAAGTAATATGAAATACAAGAAGAAATACAAAGACAATACAAAAGAAAACTTTTACACAATTGCTTTGATCACTTTCTTGTTGCTTGCTTTAGATGGCTCTTGAAGGCCTGGAATGCAACATCGATTCCCCTCCAATAGCTTCACAAAAGGCTTGACAAAATCCCCCATCTTGAGCTCCATTTATAACCTGCATCAAGCTGATTTCATGCGCATCAGTCAACTGATCGTGACCATCAGTCGACTGGTCATGTAGTCGTTGTCTCACAATGGCCAGATCCACATTGGTCAAGTTCCAACAGATCACACATCAGTCGACTGATGGCACCCATCAGTCGACTGATAACCCATCAATCGAGTGCTGGCAAGCTTGACTAGCTTCTGTGCGTGCGGTGCAATCGATCGTGATGATGTCAACGATCATTGCCCTCCCTTGGCGATTGGTCGATTAGAACTCTATTCAGTCGAACATTGGTCGAACCCATATGACCTAGAGTAGTCGACTGGAACCTATGCTAGTCGACTGATGTTGGGTAAAACCTCAAACATCAAGTTGTTTGAGCATCTGACACTCAGTCTTAGCCACTTGGCCAAGTCCACCTCATCCCTCATGGAGTTCCCCACCGAAGCTCTCTTCCCTCGGCCTACGTCCCTCGGATGCCTAAGCGCATGACTTTGCAATGCCATCCTTCGCGTCTCTTGCCCTCGAAGTATGCTTCCCTTTGGGCTCACTCCATTCGCTCCCCGTCCGACGGTCCCTCAGATGCACCAAGCGCACGACTTCGCAATGTCATCCTTCACCGACTCAAGGACCCCGAGCCTAGTGAACTTACCAAGTCCTCAAGACTTCCCACATGCACCAAGCGCACGGCTTCGCAATGCATTTCTCACCAAGCACCAAGCGAACGGCTTCGCAATGCTTTGGACTTTTCAACACCAAGCTCCATGCTTGGATTTTCCATGCCAACTCCATGTTGGACTTTCCTTTAACAATCTCATGTCATAAGTTTTGTCTATCATCAAAATACCGCTCGAGTCAAACTCGAGTCAACCTGGGCCGATTACTGCGATTATACTTGGCCAGCGATCGATTGCCAAAGCGTGATCGTGATGGGCAACCAACGGGAAGAAATCAACCCTCTCTATAAAAAGATAGGGTGTGGGCTTTTGGATGACTAATGCTTATGCTCTGATTGATCATCCAAGTGCCCCACAAGCTTTAAACTCTTTCTCTTGTTCTTATTTCAAATCCATTGAAAGAAAGAGTGTTTTTGTGTTGTAAGAAGGTTTACCTCCACCTTGCTTTGGCTAAAGGGAGAGACCATATTGGATTGGTTTCGGAGTGATTCACCAGAGACGAATCGGACCGTGGATTAGTGACATAGGGCTGTGAACCATGTTATATCTCCTTGTTAGCATTGTTTTTATCTTGTTTTATCTTTATTGATGTTTAGTTTTATTTTCGCTGTGCTAACCCTAACGTGTAGACGAACGAACGATTGAATTTCATTCTACGATGACTTAGGGCTATTCACCCCCCTCTAGTCAGCCACCGACGCTCCAACAAGTGGTATCAGAGCAAGGTCGCTTGTCAACGGACTCACCGCCACAACAAGCACTACATCAAGGATGGTCGGTTCAAATATTCATCTACCAAAGTTCGAGTGGGAATTCACTTGGTGGAAAAAGCGAATTGAGGTATTTTTCAAAACCGACTTCCAAATTTTATTAATAATGGAAAATAGTTTCGAGATACCTAGGGATGAAGATGGGGAGCAAATAGATAAGACAAGATGGACCAAAAAGCAACGGGAGGAGTACTTGGTAAACTCAAAAGCCAAACATCATCTCTACAACGTACTCCCTCAACAAGAAATCAACCGGATAGGGGAGTGTGTGAGTGCCAAAGAGATGTGGGAGAGGTTGATAGAGCTTCATGAAGGCACCTCAGAGGCCAAATTAGCAAGAAGAGACCTCCTCCGCTCCCAACTAACTAATATCAAACTTGAAAAGGGAGAAAAGGTAACCTCATTACACTCTTGTTTTAAAGAAATTTTAAATGGGCTAACGAGTGTAGGAGAAAAACTCTCAAACTGGGATATGATTATGAAAGCAATCAACGCCTTTCCCGGTCATCGAAATGGAGCTCAATGGTAGACTCCTTCTACATCTCAAAGAACCTAGAAGTTAGCACCTTAGAGGAGTTCTTCTCAACCATGGAGCTCCACGAAACAAGGCTTGAAGGAGTAGTAGAAGAGCTAAGAATTCAACCATCAAGAGGAGTAGCCTTGATAGCCGAAAAGGGGAAGAAGAAGAAGAAGGAGACACCACCTTCCTTCTCCGATGAAGCATCCTCCTCATCCTCCATGAATAGCAATGAAGATGCTTATATGGTAAGTAAGGTATGGCATGCTTTAAGAAATTTAAAATTTAACAAATCTTATGATAGGAGAAGGCACAAGAGGAAGTTCATTTGCTATAATTGCCAACAAGAGGGACACATGAGGGATGATTGTCCCCTCTTGAACAAGAGCAAGGAACAAAGAAGAAAAGAAGAAGGGGAGCAAGAAAAAGGAAGAAGAGAAGAAGTCCAAGGAAAAAAGAAAAGGAGAAGAAGGCTAAATCACTCAAAGCAAGGACATGGGATGATCCTTCATCATCATTATCGGAGGAAGAAAATGCCTTTGTCACAAATCTAGCTCTAATGGCAATAGAAGATGTGGACACCACTTCCTCTGAAAAAGAAGAAACAAGCTCAAGTGAAGGGGGAGGCTCATCATCATCCTCATCATCCGAAGAAGAAGACATGGTAACTATGGTAAAACATCTTCCCACTCAAGAAATAGTTGCCATGATTTCTAGCCTAACTAAGGATTTGTTTAGGGATAAAAAAAAAATAAGAGTATGCTTGATCAAATTAAGGCCCTAGAAGAAAAACTAGAAAAAGCATGCTTAAATGTTAATGATGATGCATGCTCACATGATAACTACATGCCTTTTGATGTGAATGATGCATGCATTGAGGAGAATAGGATCTTAAGGGAAAAGGTAGACCATTTAACTAAGGCCCTAGAGAAATTCACTGTAGGCTCTAATACTTTGAACATGATCATAGGGAGCCAAAGGGCAAGGAGAATAAAAATGAAAAGGTCTATCAATGCCTAATTGCTAGGGGTCAAGTCAAAAACAAAACAATTGCTAGAAAATGGATCCCCAAGGAATATTTAGTGAATCCTATAGGAAAGATCTTGTATTGGGTTCCTAAATCTATCCTTAAGGGTTAGGAAAACCCTAGGATAGTCAACCATAAGTGGACTTCACTTATATCATATTATATGGTTGACTTAGGATGATGTGGGTAGTGAAATTTAATTTATAAGCATGATGGATGAAGTGATTATAATGTTAGAATCATATACTTGATTTGAATAATGATACATGCTTATGACTTAGAATGATCGGGACTTAATTTTTGAAATAGTGTTGGGTGATGATAATGCACCCATAAATAGCTTAAATCATGCTTTGGGTGATACTTGACTTATTATCATGATTTTATACCTAATGCATGAATAGAAATTGATTGATACACTTGTTTCATGATCATAATGTGAAATCAATGCATATATGTCTTTATGATCATGTGGTATGTTAGAGTGATATTTAACCTTGTGTAGAATTGCATGAATTTGAAGGTTAAGTATATAAATACCTTTAGGAACATCTCACACTCACCATAAGGATAACCTTGATTGAAAACTTAGCATGGGTGAGATGTTAGGATGATACTAATGGTCCACTAATGCCTATGGCATTTAGATGGTCATTTAAAGTATCAAAATAGTAATAATAGACCGATCATGGGGACGGTTTATATTTAATTCATAGACATATTGCGCAAAGATCATGGTTGGATATTTCATATGTTTTTAAAACCACTTCTTACTTTAAAATCTGTGTTTTCATGTTTTGAAACAATCTAAAGCAAAACTAGGTGTTAAAATTGATACAAACTTGATCAAATACTAGTTGTTTTTGAAACTTTTGGATTTTTGGCAAATCATTGAAAATATAAGTAATTTCCATGAAAATTCATTTTTCACTAATAAAGGACTTTAAAAGAAATGTGTTTTCAAAATTTCACATCTTTTCGAATTTTCTGAAATTTCTGGTGTATTTCTGAATTTCGGTTCGAAAATCAAAAATTGTTGAAACCAGCGTGCCAGTCGACTGATGTCTGATTCAGTCGACTGGTGGCACTATTCATAGCCTGATTTTAGTGTTTTCAGGCTATTTTGATGGTTTTTCGGCCCTTAGACTTTGATGCCTTGGATTATGATATTATGTTAATATTTTTTATGGTGTCAAACGGGGAGAAATAGGGTTGTTTAAGTTTAATCATTCTATGGAGGAGATTAGCATGGGTTAAGGGGGAGTTGCATGTATTTAGGAGGAGTTTGATGCTCATGAATTGTTTACATTCTGTCCTTGCTTATGTTATTGATTACCTAACTTAAACGTAGTTGCCACATATCAAAAAGGGGGAGATTGTTAGGGCAATCGACCCAAGTTATGGTTTTGATGTGTGTGGCAAAGGTTTAAGTTAGGATATTATTGTGAATTTAATATGTGTGTTAAAGTCATGCAGGACTTAGTAATTTGCACATATGATGAATAGCATTGGTAAGATCACCAACTCATAACCTCGTGCTTGAGTCGGCGAAGGAGCATTGCGAAGTCGTGCGCTTGATGCATCCGAGGGACCGCCGGATGAGATGACTTGAAGTGAAGCCAAGGAAGAAGACTTCGAGGGCAAGAGACGCGAAGGAGCATTGCGAAGTCATGCGCTTGGTGCTGCCGAGGGACATGGTTGCGAACGAAGAGAGCTTCAGCGAGGGACTTCAAGTGAGATGAGAGAATGAGTGAAATGTAAGTAGCTCATTAGGTGAACTTGGCCAAAATGGCTAAGTATCGGAGGCTCGATCGAGTTGGTTGAGGTTATACCCGACATGTTTAGTTAAGTCGGATGCTCAACCAACTTGGTTGGGGTTTTACCCGACAAGTCGAATGCTCAACCGAAGGGTTGAGGTTTTACCCGACCGTCGGACGCTCAAACGGATGTGAAGTTTGAGGTTTACTCGGCATCAGTCGACTGCTATGAATGGGCAGTCTACTACTCCAAGTCGACTTAGGTTCGACTGGTGTTCGATCGCAGTGGGTTGCCAGCTGATCGCCAAGGAATGGCAATGATCGCAAGGATGGCAATCGATCGATGAAGCGGATCGCGGAGAACCTTTCGTAGCCGACTGATCAGTTGGCTACGGAGGCATCAGTCGACTGATGGATACATCAGTCGACTGCCAAGTCTCCCGTTGGACTACAACAGTCAGGATCTGACGTGTTCAGAAGCCGTTGTAACGACGGCAGTCGACTGCCAAAGGCAGCAGTCGACTGATGGGCGACCAACGGGAAGAAATTAGCCCTCTCTATAAAAAGAGAGGGTGTTGGCTTTTGGATGGCTAATGCTTATGCTCCAATTGATCATCCAAGTGCCCCACAAGCTTTAAACTCTTTCTCTTGTTCTTATTTCAAATCCATTGTAAGAAAGAGTGTTTTTGTGTTGTAAGAAGGTTTACCTCCACCTTGCTTTGGCTAAAGGGAGAGACCATATTGGATTGGTTTCGGAGTGATTCACTGGAGACGAATCGGACCGTGGATTAGCGGCATAGGATCGTGAACCACATTATATCTCCTTGTTAGCATTGTTTTATCTTGTTTTATCTTTATTGTTGTTTAGTTTTTTTCCCGCTGTGCTAACCCTAACGTGTAGATGAACGAACGATTGAATTTCATTCTACGACGACTTAGGGCTATTCACCCCTCTCTAGCCGGCCACCGACGCTCCAACAGAAAATGGATGGAAGGGAGGTGGAGGCGGCTACTAGGGATCAAGGGAAGAAGAGATGGCATCTTTTCTAGCCTTTCCTGCTTTTAAACGTGCTCCAACCCTAAATCAAGACTCGTGACACGATCGTGCCTTTTTGGCATGGCCGACCATGTTGCATTCTATCAAAAAAAACTTTCTAATGCTACAGTAATTTTTCTATAGTAATTTTATTGTAGCTACAGTGTTTTTACCTTTGCTATAATTTTTTTACTATAGCTACAGTGCATGCCATGCCAAATTGGCACGGGCAGCCGTGCTTCATTCTGCTTCTTCCCACGTTTGCTACAGTACCACTGCTACAGTAAAATGCTATAGTACTTTTCATTTTTTTTTCCATGTGCATTCCTCAATTTGCTCTTAAATGTCCTACAAAATAAAGTATACAACAAATTAGTGTTTAAGACATCAAATTAGCATGTATTTGCATTAAAGCTCTAAAATGATCCATAGTCGTAAAATGTGATAAATATATTGAATTACGCATACAAATGGATCAAAACATCGAGGAATGAATACAAAATATCATGTCAAAACATGAGTTATCAATGTTCCAGATATTAATATGAACACTGATGTTGTGTATTTTGATGACAATATTATTGCATGCAAATCTTGGGATGATAGTGCTATTATTGTAAATATTATTGTTGATAAGGTTTCGTGTGAAATTTCTGATGAAGCTTCTGTTGTTTCTGATGTGGATGATAATGTTAGTGTACTGACAACTGATCCTGTTGAAAATCTTAATGTAGAAGAGACAATAGAAGCAGAGATAGTGCCCATTAAATTTTTTCCTTCAATTGTAAAGCCACCTGAATTTAAATATGAGTTGGTCTTTATCAATTTGAAGGATATGTGTTTAGAGGGAGTGAAGGACAGCTGGAGGTTTTTAGACTAGACATTCCCATTATAGTTAGAGCCTCTTTTCTATCGCTTCAGTCTTTACAATGCTTTAGGTACTTTACAAGGTTTCATGGTTAGTATGTTTTCTTATTTTTTAGAAAATTTCATGGAGGTACCTTTAGTTGATTTTATTGGATGTGATTTATTTGTTGATATAAGCTTTGCAAGGATTGATATTATTTCTGCTCTATCTTACCCCGTATGCGTGTAGAAAATACATCCTTTCTTTTTCAATGCTTCAGGTTTCTATAGGTCTTCTATTTTTAATCAATCATGCAAGGATGCATTTGATTATTCAAAGAAGGCTCTGACCTTAACGGAAATCATTGAGCCACCAAAGTGGATTCTACAATTAAATCGTCTCCGACCACTTGGAGGAACTTTCACAGAGACAATAATGGAGGGTGTGGCTCTTGGAGATATTGAATATTTAAGGAAGACCCTCACCTCATTTTTTTTATCATTCCACCTCCGGTGTGGATCTTACAGCTAAACCATCTTCAACCACCGGGGAGGATTCATTCTTATGTCGTTCCACCTCCCACCCGGCTTCTATTACTGAACCGCTTCCAACCCCAGGAATTTAGGGGAGTTTGTTCCTTTCTTTATCTTTTAGTTTCATTTTCTTATTGTACATATGCTTGATTGCTTTTACTTGTTTTCTTTTGCTTGCTTTGTTGTAGTGTTTGAAATAAATCCCTTACTCATTCTTCCGTAGTGCTTTGAGAATCGTAAAACATAATTAAGTTTGACTATCAAGTTTTGTATTCATTGGTATGATTGAGTACATTGCTTGCATGTAATCATTTGTTATGGTGATGGACTCTACCTTGATAGATCAAGCTTGATATTCTTTTTCACCTAGTGAGGTTTATTGCCATGTTTATCCTTTATCCTCTTGTGTGTGAAAACACTTGTGATACTTGACACTCTAGAACTTTCTTTGATTCTTTTTGAAATTACAATAATATAAGCTTGCATGAATATGATGGATGCAATTTCTCTTGTTATTTCTTTTGATTTCTCCCATTTCCTTTGTCATTGTTACTCGTCATACATTCTACCTGATACTTTCATGACATTGTAATTTTCTTGATATATTTTTTTCATTGTCATTATATTGTTACTTCCACATCTTTATTGGTTTTTCTTTCCCTATCATATGATAAGAGTTTTGTGTAGAGGATTCGGTGGCCGCTAGAGGGGGTGAATAGTGTTTTGAATGCATCGATGGAACTCGTTGCGTGCTTGCTACAAAATGTGTTATACGCAGTGGAAATAGAAATAATAAAACAAAAACAACACAAATACAAGCACTTTACAAGGATATAACGTGGTTCAGAACCAAATGGTTCATACTCCACGGATTGGGCTCATAAGAGCCCTAGCGATGCAAATCACACACCACTACTAAGTAAACTTCTTCTCGGAACAATCTGGAGGTGGAGAAACCTCGTACAATGATTACAAAAGTAATACAATAAGAATACAAACAAGATATAAATGAAATACATAAGAACACGTAAATAACACTTTACGAATTTGCTTTTGGATGCTTGATTCTTTGGTTGTTTGAAATGCACTTGGAGACCCTAAATTACACCATCAATTCGCCCCAAAAGCTCCCAAGAACCGGTTGCAAAATCCTCCTCCACGAGCTTCCTTTATAGCTACTGCTTGGGTTGGATTTTGCCTATCAGTCGACTGATCGGGACCATCAGTCAACTGATGACACTATTGCTGTGAGACAAACGTGTAATCCACGATAGAAAAATTCAACGGATACGACATCAGTTGACTGATCATGTCCATCAGTCGATTGATCGAGCCTTCACTCGACTGCTAACCTCAGCAGTCGAGTCTGACTTCATTCTGTGCCCGAAATACTGAGCATCAGTCGACTGATCACAAGATCAGCTGACTGATCAGTCCAGCAGTTGACTGCCCACCTCTAGCAATCGACTGCTAGGGCACTCTCCGCAGTCAAACCCTAGTTGACTCACATCAGTCGACTGCCACATGGTACTAGTCGACTGATACACCTCAAACATGAGATTTTTGTTGGTGCAATCGGCCCAGGTCACGATTGACCAGACTCGAGTTTGACTCGAGTGATGTTTTGATGTTTGACAAAGTGAGTTGACATTGATGTCTATTAATGTTTTAGGGAGATTATTTGCACAATCGACCCGGGTTATGATTAACCAGACTCGAGTTTGACTCGAGGGAGACTTTGATAGTTGACTGGAGTTGACCATGTCATGGAAAGTCCAAGTCTTGAGTATTTGGCATGTAAAGTCCAAGCAAGGGTCTTGGCAAGGAAAAGTCCAAGCATGGGTCTTGGCAAAGTAAAGTCCAAGCATGGGTCTTAGCATGGAAAGTCCAACATGGGTTGACAAGGGAAAAGTCCAAGCTTGAGTCATGGCATTTGAGAAGTCCAAGGGGAATATTGGCGGCGTAAAGTCCAAGGGTGAAGTCTTGGCAGCATAAGTCCAATGGTTGGCGGCGTAAAGTCCAAGCGGAGTCTTGGCAGCGTAAGTCCAATGTGACTTGGCGGTGTAGACACCGTTAGCATGACATAGCCGATGGAAGCACCTGAAGGCTAACGCAATGGATGAACAAGTCATGGATGACTTGGAGGGATCCGAGAGGCATGAGGCTGATGGAGGTGGCTAGAAGGCTTAGGTCTAGGCTAAGGGTGGTCTAGCAAGTATGGGGGCACCATACTTGGGTTAAAACCTCATGTTTGATTCCATGTGTGATCGGGTGTGAGTCAACTAGGGTTGATGCGGGATGTGTCCCAACCATTGCCGAGCAGCACTCGATTGATTGAATGACGATCGGTGATCTTGTGATCTGTCGACTGATGCTCGGATTTTGGGACACAGAGTGGAGTCTCACTCGACCGCTAGGACGAGCAGTCGAGTGATGGCTTGAACAGTCGATTGATGGTAATTATCAGTCGACTGATGTCCTAGCCGTTGGATTTTTCCAGTATGGATTACACCATTGTCTCACAGCAACAGTGTAATCAGTCGACTAATCAGCTTTTTCCAGCACAGGCAGAAGATATAAATGGAGCTCATGGAGGAGAAAAATATAACCGATTCTTGAGGGCATTTGGGGTGATTTGTTGCTGCAAATCAGGGTTTCCAAGTTCTTTTCAAGCACCAAGCGATCAAGCATTCAAAGAGCAATTGTAAAGTAGTTTTATATACTTGCATTGTATTTCATTATTGTAATTGCTTGTATCTATTTCTTATTGTTGCAAGAATAGTTTGTAAGAGGTTTCTCCACCTCCGGCTTGTGTCGAGAAAGAGTATTTGTGGTTAGTGATTGCATTGGCATCGCTAGAGCTCTTTAGAGCTCGATCCGTGGAGTAGGAATCGTTTCGATTCCGAACCACATTAAATATTTGTGTATTGGTATGTTTGATTGTGTCTATTTCGTTATTTCTTTTATTATCATTATTCCGCTGCGCTAACGAAATTGGTAGACTCATTCACAAACAAATTCCATCATCGATACTAGCACGCGCTATTCACCCCCCCCCCCTCTAGCGTCCAATCGATCCCCTACAAGTGGTATCAAAGCGAGACCACTCTTTAAAGTTTAACAACTAAGGGAGCACGCTAGAAGGTGAAGATGGAATTCCAAGAGAAGCTTGGATGGGATATCAACACTCCACCACCATATGATCGAGAAAATTTTTCGACGTGGAGATTAAGAATGGAGACATTCTTGATGATGGACATAGAGGATTGGTTCATCCTCATAGAAGACTTTGAACCTCCTAGGGATAAGAAGGGACAAGTCCTCAAGTTTAAGAAATGGACCCAAGAGCAACGGAAAAAATTCAAAACCGAAGCCAAGGTAACAAAACTTTTAGAAGATTTGATACCTAATGATGTTTTGTCTAGGCTAGGTGAATATCTTGATGCCAAGGAGCTATGGAACTTGGCACAAGTAGAAGTAGAAGAATCTTCATCAGCTCAAGAAGAGGGAGAAGTCAAGGAAGAATCATCATCATCTTCACAAGCGAGTGAGGACTCGGAAGTTGAGAAGGAATCAACTTCTGGATTGGTGGAAGAAGAGGAGACTGTTGGAAAATTGAGGCAGCTAGAGGGGGGTGAATAGCGTTTGACCGTACGTATATGGAATTCGTTTGCGATCGTCTCTACAAAGCTCATTATATGCAGCGGAATAGAAATAATAAAAGCAATAACGAAAAGATATAATCACGAACACAAGGATATAACGTGGTTCGGAACCGAACGGTTCCTACTACACGGATTGAGCTCTAACGAGCTCTAGCGACGCCAATGCAATCACTAATCAATAAACTTTTTCTCGACAATAAGTCAGAGGCGGAGAAACCTCGTACAAACGTTTACAACAATAAACGAAAGAAATACAAGAAAATACAAGTGAAAATGTAAAGAACACTTTACAAACTAGGGTTTTGAGCGCTTGCTTGTCGGTTGCTTGGATGAGCTTGAAGGAACCTGAAATGCACTTGCAAATCGCCTTCAAATCGCATCACCAAAGCCCCCCAAAGAACTGAAGATGAAATCCTCCACGAGCTTCCCTTTTTATCTTCCGATTTCCCGATCGCTATAAGTCCCTAGTCGATCGATGTCATCCGTCGGAGACAACGGCTCAATCCACGCACAAGTTCCAACGACTTTTGGCTCAACTTCCAACATTGGCGCCGATCGCATACCAGAAGTCGACCGTCGGCCACGGAGCGCTGGCCGATCGATTGGATCGGCAATGATCGCTGACGGGCCGATCGTTGCCGACACCAGCCGATCGCTTCCAATGAGCAATGATCGCCAGAGCATTTCATTTAAACCGCAAATAACTCAAGTCGACTCACGGCAGACGAACCGGCCATAATGCCAGTCGACTGCCAACCTCAAAAATGAGGTTTTAACCCAAGTATAGTGCCCCCATACTTGCTAGACCACCCTTAGCCTAGACCTAAGCCTTCTAGCCACCTCCATCAGCCTCATGCATCTCGGATCCCTCCAAGTCATCCATGACTTGTTCATCCATTGTGCTAGCCTCTAGGTGCTTTCGTCGGCTATGTCATGCTAACGGTGTCTACACCGCCAAGGCACATTGGACTTACGTCGCCAAGACTCTGCTTGGACTTTACGCCGCCAACCATTGGACTTATGCTGCCAAGACTCCTGCTTGGACTTTACGCAGCCAATATTAAACCCCTTGGACTTCTCATGCCAAGACTCAAGCTTGGACTTTCCCTTGCCAACCCATGTTGGACTTTTAAATTGACAAGACCCATGCTTGGACTTTTCCCTTGCCAACCCATGTTGGACTTCTCAAATGCCAAGACCATTGCTTGGACTTTCCCTTGCCAACCCATGTTGGACTTTTACATTGCCAAGACCCATGCTTGGACTTTTACATTGTCAACTGTCCCACTTGGACTTTTCATGCCAAGTACACAAGAATTGGACTTTCCCATGACAATTACATTGTCATATGTTTTTGTCGAAACATCAAAACATCACTCGAGTCAAACTTGAGTCCTGGTCAATCGTGACCTGGGCCGATTGCACCAACAATCTCCCCCTTTTTGATGTTTGACAAAAACCAAACAAATCATTTGAGTTAGACCACTAACTCAAATCCCTTACCAATTATCCCAAATTGGTAAACACTCTTCAAATGTTCTCCCCCAAACATTCTCCCCCTTTTTGACTAACATCAAAAAGGTTTTCTCTCCAAGGAGGTCAATGTCTCATGTCCCAATGAGATCTTACAATCTCCCCCTTGATCCAAAAATAAATACCTAGGATGCCTACCATCTTCCTAGTGATAATTCACATATCACTCAAGAGAGGCAATCCTATACTCTCT
The DNA here is from genome assembly GCA_025175895.1 of Wurfbainia villosa. NCBI lineage: Eukaryota > Viridiplantae > Streptophyta > Magnoliopsida > Zingiberales > Zingiberaceae > Wurfbainia > Wurfbainia villosa. Next base: position 53,271,350 of record CM046004.1, read on the forward strand.
CCCAATTTCCAAATAGGGTATCAAAAACCCATCAATTTTCCCAATTGATGATACTCTCCCAATAACTTCTCCTCTTCAAGGAGAAAAACACATCCATCATCCCAAGATGGATACCTCCCCCTAAAGGCTTGCTTCCCCTTGACCATTGCACCAACAATGTCCTTGGGAAGCCCCTAAGCCAATAGGAACTCTAAACCATCAAAATTAAGGTTTTACGTTCAACATAGAACTTTCACTCACCCTAAATTTGATACTTTGACCTAACACAGCTCCTAATCCATATCTAATGGATTTTCAACCTTTATAATACTTCCCAAAGCATATCCTAGGGTTAGGAGTGATTAGGAACCTTTTCAATAGCTGAACACGGGCTAAACAAACCTTGTTAACCCGAAATCAGACCTGGCAGTCGACTCCTGACAGTAATCGAGATCGCCACCCATATCGATTATCGCCACCCAGGCGTTGATTGATAGCTGAAATTTCCGAATTTCAACTATCAGAATCGAGATTTGGAAAAGCATAAGTAATTCTTCGTAATTTGAAAAATCATAAAATTTGATACGTATATTACTTATAGTCATTACAATGGAGGAAAAATATTTGAAAATTATTTTACCCATAAAATAGTGAGTTTGATACAAAACTCAAAACCATTGAAATTTTCAATGTTTTGGCCCTATTTTGTATCAACTCTATCAATGGTGATTGCTATCAAAAGATAGACTTCACCAAGGTTTTCTAAATTGATTTTAAAATGATTTCAAAACCATGTCTTGGATCATATTCCTTGGGCTCTATGCACATGACTTGTACACAAGCTTTCCTAATGATCCACTAATCATATAAGATGAGTTTGAGTTCATCTAGATGCAAAACCTATGCACCTTGAACTCAACTCATATCCTAGCATCTCACATGTATCTAGGGTGTATAAAATACACATACATGTCAATTTAATGTGAGATGTGGGTTTTGTTCATCCTAATCTAGGGTTTCATGCATTTCCTAGGAAACCCTACTTGATTCCCTTATAAATGGGACTTCAAGTCATGCCATAGTCCTTAAATCAATTTCAACCAATTGTCTTAAATGCATGAAGGATTATGGCATTAGAAATGATATAAATAAGCATATGCTCATAATCATGATGTCATGGCATAAGATGAAATCTAAAAACACATGACATTTAAAACCTTAATCCTAAAACATGAACATGACATATAAAATGATTAAAAGTAAGCATGATGTCATGGCATGTTATATGGCAAACAAAGCATGGCATATAAAATATATAGGTATAATAATACCTAAATTTTAATATTAATTGTCATTTGTTGGGATTAATCATATTTTTCCATATTAACCTAATCTCCCTAGTGTGCCAAAAACCCAAAATGACACACTAACCTCTAAACCTAAATTGTGCCAATTTAATTGATTTTTCTTAATTTCAAAAGTGCATTGGCACATCCTAAAATCTTTTAGGATATTGATTCAAATATATTTCCAAGGCAACCATAACCTTGAAAATATCCTAAAGTGCCACCTTTACCATGGTTGAGTTAACTACCCATCCAATCAAGGTTGGCACACCCTAAACCCATCTAGCGTGAATCAATCACGCTCTTAGGAACCCAAACTCGATTTGAGCTCCTAGGGTTAATTAGGTATTCCTTAGGATAACCTCCTAGATACCTTCCTAATGACCCTCCTAGGCTTGTTAGCCTTGGTCATTTGGGTCTTACCTAGGTTGACTCTAGGGGTAACTCCCCTTGCAACCTTCTTAGTGGCCACCCTAGGTTTCCTAGAAACCCTAGCCACTAGGCACAACCTTTGGTCAACCTTAGGGATAACTTCCCTATTGACCTTGGTCTTCCTAGACCTAGTTTGTGTTCCATAGTCAAATGGGACACTATGATAAGCCACCTTAGGCTTAGGTTTGTGACCCAAACCTTGCTTGCCCTTTGTTGACTTTTGACTCTTAGGTCCTATGTGTTGACTTTGACTTTGACCTTGATTTGACCACTAGACCCTTTAAATTGATTTTGTATCTTATTTAGGGTCTTTTCAAGTTTTTCAAGCCTTGACCTCAAGACTTGATTCTCTAATTCTAATTGCCCAATTGATTTTTGATTAAATTCTTGGGCATTGGACTTCCTAGGCATATGCCTAGTCCATTTAGGGTTTAGACCTAGGTGCTCTTGCACCTTTCTAATTGTCTCCCTAGGTAAAATTGATCTTGAGTTATTTGACCTAGGTTTGTCCTTAGGTAAATTGTTTTTAGGGACATTAGTCCCAAACTTCTCCCTATTATCTAAGTAGACATTCTTAGCTCCTAAGCAAAAATACTTGTTCCTATTAGCATGCTTTTCATAAATTGCAAGTGAATTGAAATTCCTAGCATGCTTTTGCTTGTAAATTGAAGAAGGAGCAAAATTAGAAGTTACCCTAGGGTTTGCCTTAGCTCCTCCTACATATGATGCTCCATTTTGAGTCTTCTTGTCCCCCTTCTTGCATTGACTCCGGAAATATCCCGGTTGTCGGCACTTGAAGCAAATTACTTGTTCTTTGCTCTTTTGCGTTGAGGGACCGGCATCCTTGACCTTTGGAGCCGGTGGAGCTTTCCTATTCTTCTTTGGGCACTTGCTCTTATAGTGCCCGGTTTCCCTACACTCAAAATATATTATATGCATTTTATTATTAACACATATGTTTGAGTTACCTAGGTTAATGGAAACCAGAATTGGACTTTGGGCTTCTTCATCTTTACCGGATGTCGAAGCTTCTTCTTGATGTTCCGGTGTGGAAGTTATCTCCTCCCCCTCAATCCTTGAGGTGGATGCTTCTTCCACTTCCTCCACCTCCTTGGAGATTGATGGCCTCTCAACCTCCAATTCTTCACACTCTCCTCTTACCCCGGATGTTGACTCTTCTTCAACTTCCGAATCCTCACTTGCTTGTGAGGAGGAGCTTGCTTCTTCGACCTCTTCCGATTGAACCGATGAGCATTCTACATCTTCTTCTTCTTCTTGGACCAGTTGAGGGTTTTCATGGAGCTTAGCCAAATCGCTCCATAGCTCCTTGGCATCCACATAGTCACCTAGACTACACAAGAGGTCATTAGGAATTAAATCAAAAATGAATTTGATTACCTTCTTGTTTTTCTCGAATTGTTGGAGTTGCTCCTCACTCCACTTCTTCTTCTTGAGAAACCCTCCCTTTGGTCCCTTAGGATATTCAAATCCTTCTATCAACACGGACCACTCCTCAAGGTCTCTCATCATCAAAAAATCTTCAATTCTCGCCTTCCAAGAATTGAAACCTTCTCGTCCATAGAAGGAATAGGGAATTGGGGTGTTGATGTCCCATCCCAATAATTCTTCCATCTTCACCCTCTAGCCTCTTTATCTTAGCTCCTGGCGGTTAGTCCGTAGAAGAACCTGGCTCTGATACCACTTGTTGGAAAATTGAGGCCGCTAGAGGGGGGTGAATAGCGTTTGACCGTACGTAGATGGAATTCGTTCATGATCGTCTCTACAAAACTCGTTATGCGCAGCGGAATAGAAATAATAAAAGCAATAACGAAAAGATATAATCACGAACACAAGGATATAACGGGGTTCGGAGCCGAACGGTTCCTACTCCATGGATTGAGCTCTAACGAGCTCTAGCGACGCCAATGCAATCACTAATCAATAAACTCCTTCTCGACAACAAGTCGGAGGCGGAGAAACCTCGTACAAATGTTTACAACAATAAACGAAAGAAATACAAGCAAATACAAGTGAAAATGTAAAGAACACTTTACAAACTAGGGTTTTGAGCGCTTGCTTGTCGGTTGCTTGGATGAGCTTGAAGGACCCTGAAATGCACCTGCAAATCGGCTTCAAATCGCCTCACCAAAGCCCCCAAAGAACTGACGATGAAATCCTCCACGAGCTCCCCTTTGTATCTTGCGTCGGGCTGGATTTCCGCCTATCAGTCGACTGCCATAAGTCCCCAGTCGACTGATGCTACTGTTGTCGTGAGACAACGGCTCAATCCACGTCGGACAAGTTCCAACGAGACTCTTGGCAGTCGAATGCCAACATTGGCGCGCCGATCACCAGTAGCCGATCGCACGGCCACGGAGCATTCTGCGGATCGACATTGACCGCGCAATGATCGCCGATTGGCAATGATCGCCGCATCCCAATCGCTAATGAGCCGATCGCCACATTTATCATTCTAAACCGCAATAACTGGTCGATCAGTCGACTTAATGAACCGGCCATAATGCCAGTCGACTGCCAACCTCAAAAATGAGGTTTTAACCCAAGTATGGTGCCCCCATACTTGCTAGACCACCCTTAGCCTAGACCTAAGCCTTCTAGCCACCTCCATCAGCCTCACGCATCTCGGATCCCTCCAAGTCATCCATGACTTATTCATCCATCGGGCTAGCCTCTAGGTGCTTCCGTCGGCTATGTCATGCTAACGGTGTCTACACTGCCAAGGCACATTGGGCTTACGCCGCCAAGACTCCGCTTGGACTTTACGCCGCCAACCATTGGACTTATGCTACCAAGACTCCCGCTTGGACTTCTCATGCCAAGACTCAAGCTTGGACTTTCCCTTGCCAACCCATGTTGGACTTTTAAATTGCCAAGACCCATGCTTGGACTTTTCCCTTGCCAACCCATGTTGGACTTCTCAAACGCCAAGACCATTGCTTGGACTTTCCCTTGCCAACCCATGTTGGACTTTTACATTGCCAAGTGTCCCACTTGGACTTTTCATGCCAAGTACACAAGACTTGGACTTTCCCATGACAATTACATTGTCATATGTTTTTGTCGAAACATCAAAACATCACTCGAGTCAAACTCGAGTCCTGGTCAATCGTGACCTGGGCCGATTGCACCAACAGATACCTCCACCTCTAGGATTGAGGGGGAGGAGATTAGAGCATCTACACCGGAGCAATCTCAAGAAGAATCATCTACATCCGGTAGAGAGGAAGAGCAAGCTCAAGAGAACCTCACCACCACCCTAGGTAACTCAAGCATGTCAATTAATAACAAAATTCATATAATATGCTTTGAGTGTAGGGAATCCGGACACTACAAGAGTAAGTGTCCAAAAAGGGTTAAGAAAGCTCCTCCGGCACCAAAAGTCAATGAAAAAGTCAAGGATGCCGGCGTCACCACCAAGAAGAGCAAGGAGCACGTGGTGTGCTTCAAATGTCGACAACCGGGACACTATAGGAGCCAATGTCCTAGAAGAAAGGAGGGAGCTTCACAAGTAGGTTTCATAATGCTCATTCTTTAAATTCTAAGCAAAAGCATGCTAGAATTAATTTAAATAATTTTGCTATTACTCATGAATCAAAGCATGCTAGAAATAATAATTATGATTGTCTAGAAGCTAAACATGTTGGTTTTAGGACTAAGGAGAAATCTAGAAATGATAACTCTAGGCCTATTTCAAAGAAGGAGAAATTTGGGACTAATGTTTCTAGAAATGTCCTTCCTAAGAAAACAATTAAGAAAATCAAAAACCATTTAGGCATCAATCCTAATAAGGGTAGACATATGCCTAAAGAGAATGGTAATGCCCAAAAATCTAATCAAAAATCATTTGGGCAATTAGAGTTAGAAAATCAAGCCTTGAGGTCAAGGCTTGAAAAATTGGGAAAGACCCTTGCAAATATGCAAAATCAATTTAAAGGGTCAAATTGTCAAACTCTAGGATCTAGAAGTCAACAAAAAGGGTATAAGAGGCAAGAATCATCTAGGAGACAAGGTTTGGGTCACAAGCCTATGTCTAAGAGAGTAATGCCTACTTATCACAATGTTTCATTTGATTATGGAACTAAACCTAGATCTAAAAAAACCAAGGTCTCTAGGGAAATTATCCCTAAGGCCAACCATAATGTGTGCCTAGTGGCTAGGGTTTCTAAGAAACCTAAGGAATCCACTAAGAAGGTTACTAGGGAGGCAATCCCTAAGACTAACCATGGCAAGACCATAATGACCAAGGCTAACAAGCCTAGAAGGGTCATTAGAAAGTTATCTAGGGAAGTCATCCCTAAGGAATACCTAATTAATCCAATGAGCTCAAATAGATTTTGGGTTCCAAGGATCGTGATTGACTCACGCTAAATGGATTAGGATGTGCCAACTTTGATTGCGTGGGTAGTTAACTCAACCATAGCAAAGTTGACATTTTAGGTTATTTTCAAGGTTATGGATACCTTGGAGATAGGTTTGATATTCTATCCTAAAAGATTTTAGGATGTGCCAATACATTTTTGGAATTATGAAAAATCAATAAAAATTTGCACAATCTAGATTTAGAGGTCATAGTGTGTCATTTCAGCTTTTGGCACACTTTAGGAATTAATGTATCAAGAGAAGTGTCTTAAGGTGTAGAAGTTACATCAAGAGTGATACTCAAGTGCCACACACCTTAATGTCTTGCACTTACCATGCTTCATGTGTTTCACCATGTGTTTGCATGGAAGGAATGTCTAGGGTATATTGCATCTCACAAAACAAGTCTTTTACCTTGATTGTGTATTTCAACACTTAGAAAGGGTGAGATGTTAGGATTTTGAAACCATTGGATGCTAATGTTTGCTAAAATGAAATAAAATACCAAAATACATTAACTAATACATGAATATAAGCATAACATTAATATATTCGACATACAAGATTAAACATGAGAAAATGAAACAAGTTGGATAAAGAAATCGAGATTTTTTGAAATTTAGATCTGGAAATCAGATATAAATCGACTGATACAGTCTATCAGTTAACTGTTACTATTGTAGCATGATACAGTGAGTCCGGCAGTCGAGTGGTGTTTCCAGGACTCTACTGATTTGTACATCAGTCGACTGATATGATACATCGATCGCTGGTACCGCATCGAGGCGTAAGGATCATCGATCAGTGGCTCGCTCGGCCGGATGATCGCGAAGTCGATGATGACCAATATCGATCGAGATGTTACCGTAGCTCGACATGAATGCTCGTGATCAATCGAGCCGCGATGCCGACTATCGGTTCAGTAAAACCGCTCATAAGCCACCATTAGTCGACTGATGTCGCACATCAATCGATTGGCATCGTGATTTTATAACGTCGAATCGCTAGGGTTCGGCGTCTTCTTCCTCTTCTCTGATCGTCGCCTCTTTCTCCGACCAGTTCTTTCGACCGCGCCGACCACCTAAGCCCTAGGTTTGACAGCCAACTCCTCCATTCACGTTTTTTAGCATCTCACAGCTTTAATCTGTTCCTCTCCGATGATTTTTTTTTGCGATTAGGGTTCCGGCGAAACCTCTGCTCCGGCGAACTCTCCGGCGCTCTTTTCAGTAGTGTCTGAGTACCTTCTCTTCATCATCCTCAATGGCGCCAAATTATAACTTTTTACTCTTTTAAAACCCTAATTTTTCATTATAATTCATTGTGATCTAATCACATAATTGTGTCTTTGCATTTCATTCCACTGCATTGCATTCATATAGACGACCACGTAGGAACGACCCCAATGAGGGTGCCTCACGACTGTATCAACCCATGGCGGTTCGGTACATCGATGGTGAGTTTTTTAGGAATTTTTGTACTGATGTCATTGAGATCTTATCATACTATCAGCTTATGAAGGTAGCTCTTTGCAACCATTCCATAAATGATGATCTTTTTAAGGAGTTCTATCAAAACCTAAAGAAAGTTGATGATGGTCCGATATACACCACTCGGGTCGCAAAACGCGACCTAGAGTTCACTCCTGCAATCCTGCAGGAGTTCCTTGAGTGTCGGCCATCAAATGACACTTTCATATTTTACCCTACCTTCGATGCTCCTCTACCTGAGCCTTTTGATCATATCTCCATGGACTCCATGCATGAGCATATCTTTCGCCACCCTCGCCCACCAGCTCAGAACCTATTTCCCATCAATGCGCTGTTTGCGCCCGACAATGTACTCTACAAAGTCATTGTTGGGTGTTTTCTACCTATTGTCACTTGGGGACAGGCCAAGATTCGGCCTCCCCATATTTTTCTTATGTAGACCATGTGTCACAGATTGGACATAAACATTGCATTGAACATGTTTCATTGCATTGTACATTTTATAGCCCCTGTGCAAGGAAAGATCCACATGCCTTTTGAACATATCATAACTGCATGGCTAGAGTCCATAGGCATAAATATTTCCAGGGGTTCGCTGCGGGCATTATCTGAAGTTTACAACTGTATATCAATTCGTAACTTCACCTTGGTGGGGCTCCGAACCGGTGACGGACGGATGGAGTTGATACCTCGACCTCAGGTCGGGGCACGTAGAGAGGCACCTCGAGTCCATGGAGAGGATGCAGGACGATATGAGGACCCTAATGCTGCTGACGAGGATGATCAGATACTAGCAGATGCATCAATAGCAGGTCCTTCAGATCGAGTTGCAGACCTGGAGGTTATATTTTAGGAGTATCAGCAGACCGTGGACTCTCGACTAGCTGAGATTCTGGAGGGGCAAGGCCGCATTGAGCAGCGTCAGCTCGACATGTACGAGATAATACGAGCCTGGACCTTGAGTCAGCAGCCACCTCCATCTCCACCTTCCACAGAGGACTAGCGATATAGGATGTTTAACGATATAGGATGTCTTTTTGTTTGAACATTTCACATTTTGGATGTAAAAACTTGAAGTTTTTAATGAAATGCTTTGTTTCTAAAATTATTGTTGTCTGATTGTATGTTTGGTTGAAATGTCTTTGTGTGTGTAAGCTTGCTATGTCATGGCATCTAATTCCATTTTCTCATATAACATGTCATGTTGTTGATTAGGACTTTTGTAGATGTCATGTTCACTTTTTAAAAGCTTATTGATATATCATGACATCATGATCATTACCATGCTTTATTATTGTTATCATTTATGCCATGATCATTCATGCATTTAACTTGATTAAAATTGAGTTAAGGACAATGGCATGACTTGGAGTCTCATTTATAAGGGAATCAAGTAGGGTTGCCTAGAAAATGTATGAGGCCATAATAATCCTAACTCCACATCTCACATCTAAATTGACATGTATGTGTGTGTATACACCTTAGATAACATGTGAGATATTAGGATAATAAGTTAGGTTCAAGGTGCATAGGTAGTGCATCTAGATGAACTTAAACTTATTTCAATCATCACTAAGAGTCATGAGGAAAGCTAATATACAAGTCATGTATATCTAGCCAATAGTCCATGGTTCAAAATGGGTTTTCAAAAATATTTTATAATCACTTTAGAAAACCTTGGTGAAGTCTATCTTTTGATAGCAATCATCATTGTAAAAGTTGATACAAAGTAGATCAAAAACTTTAAAGTTTTAATAGTTTTTGAACTTTGTACCAATCTCCTATTTTAATGGTTAAAATATTTTTCCATGATTTTTCATCGATTGTATGTGTGATAAGTATTATACATGCGAAATTTTGTGATTTTTCAAACTATATATATTTAGTTACGATTTTTCAAAGTTGGAGTCTGATAACTGAAAAATAGGGTTTTTCAGTTATCGATCATCGCTTCTACAGGCGATCCAGCGATGGCGGCATTTCTAGCAATAGCTCTACTGAAACCGCTCGCACAAGATCATCCGATGATGGGCATTTCAATGATCGTGGTTTCGTCGACTCGACTGATAGCCTGATTTTGGAGTAAACAAGATTGTTTAATCCGATTTCAGCTACGGGTAAGGTCCCTAACCACTCCTAACCCTAGGATATGCTTTGGGAAGCATTATAAAGGGTAAAAATCCATTGGATATAGATTTAGAGAGATGTTAGGTCAAAGTATCAAATTTAAGGGTGGAAGAGTTCATGTTTGAACTTTGAACCTTAATTTTGATGGTTTAGAGTTCCTATTAGCTTAGGGACTTCCCAAGGACATTGTTGGTGTTGGGTTTCCGGCACCGCGGCGTGTGTGTGTTCGATCATGTTTCGTAAACATGAGCACAGCGGAAGCAATAAAAATAATAAATACTCCTATTTATTACAACACACACAACACACGCATGCTATTACAACAAGTGTAGACATAACCGTAAATTAAAATTGCAATAAAAGGAAATTAAACTACGTTATACCTTCCGTATGACGTGTAGCGGGAACGGCATCAACCGGAACGATTCTCGTAAGAATCGTCTCTATCCGTATCCACGCCGAGCTCCTCGGGATGACTTCGCCAAGCCACGAGCTTCGTTCAGACGGGTTACTAGCCTCGTGTTGAAGACGACGTGATCGAGAGATGATCACGGTCCAATCCAAATTCGGACCTAAAACAAGTCCTCAAGACTTGCTTCTCCGAGAGGTATTCACAACCGATTGACGAAATCCTTCGCCCTCCACTCAGAGGATTACCGGAGATCAAATCCCGTAATGTTAGCCGCTGTCGGAGCACTAACCGCCGCCCAAACGACGCCCGAGAGGAGAAGAAGCTGTCCAGAAAACTGGACAGCTTGGTGGAGGAGTAGGCGCCGCCAAACCAAGGAAGCAAAGCTCACCTTGATGCCAAACCTAAGGAGGATGATCAATCGAGGGTCAGCAGGTCGACGCCGGGGGAGAAGCAGACTTCTACGCTTGAGGACCTTGGGCGGCGCAACTTGGAGTTGGGCCGAGAGAGGGGCTGGGCGCCAATTTGATTAGATTTAGGTTAGGTTTAATCCCTATTTTATAGAGAACTAATTCTCTTAATGGTTAATGGATCATATCCATAAAGCCTAACCCGCTCCCATTAAGATAAGTTAAAATAAACCAAACCATGATGGTTTATTTTAAGTTAAAACGAATCAACCAACCTTTGGTTCATTCGCTTAATATAAACCAAACCCTTTGGTTTATTCTCATCCATTGGATTAGAACCAAACCATTTTGGTCCATCCATTATGTCTTCATAAGACACGCCCATCCACGCCCATTGCGATCAAACAATTTCATGCTTTCGCTTATGTTTGGTCCAACCAAACATAGTTTCCTGGCCCGAGAATCCCATTCTCAAGCTCGCTTTAAATCCTTCGATTACACTCGCGGTGACCAAATAGGTTCTCGCTTATGTTGGCCGCCTATAATTAACCATTAATTATAGAACGATCATGAGTGGCACCTAGTAGTACATCATGATCCCCAATTAACCGAAAAGATCAACTTGATCCGTAACTATTTCAAACCCTTCAAGAGCTCGAATGAATCGCGGCCCCATTCCTTCACTCATCTTATACCCACTTGGTTCAGACATGGTCTATTGTGTCAGCCCTCACTAGGTCACTACGCCACACCTAGCCCAAGTATCATTTCCTCGCCCTACTGATTCTAGTTACTCCACATGTATCAAGAGTACCTTACTCTAAACATGTAATGCTTTGGCCAAAGACTTTAGTAACAATCCGACGAGAGGCCATGGGTATACATCTCCTCGCAAGGAGTGGTGAATCTTTATAGGCTATTCAAACACCTTCGATCACTGACTTATACCCAATCATCCCGGTCCACATCTCCTTAGAGATGTTTGCTTAAGATGTCAAAGCATAAGTCTCCATGATCAAGATGACTAATACCGCAAGTCAAAGGAACATCGCACTTAAGCCACAAGAAGAACTTCATCGACATATCTATATATGCAGAGAACCATATGAAGTCTTACTACCGTCACTCCAATGAACTAGTTACCATAACTAGCATCCACGATTAACTCGACATCACTATGTCTCCAAAGGAGAATCACCGCTTTGATACACCAAGGAGTATACTGTTAGATTAATCGATGTGTCCAAATCCATCAATTCATCATCTGACTAATTAGCAACATGTAACTGAAACGACTAGTTGTGATCCAATCACAAATTCTCTCATGCCGTGAATCGTATCGTGGACATTCAAGAAATGAGTTTAAGATCCAATCAAATACATTAAACATGTATACTCAAATAGTGAATCTTCATTTATCATATAAATGGTTCATACATAAGGCATTGCCTTAGGACATCTCTCATATATTACTAACAGACTCCCACTTGGCCTAATGCCAATCGCTACAGATCCAATACCATAAGCACTAACATGACCCTCAAACTTACTTTGAGGTAATGCTTAGTCAAAGGATCCGCTATGGGAATTTTCTCGATTTGTATTTCATTCCATGATCTCTCGATAAGATGATAGCGCACATGTTTGGATCGTTGATGAGACCTTGGCTCTTTCGCTCTGAATTGCTCCATTGTTGTCGCAGAGACCGATTGCTTCAACAATGGCCGAATCACACCAAGTTCATGAACGAACTTCTTGATCCAAACCGCCTTCTTTGCCTAAGCCGCAATATATTCTCGCCTCATGGTAGAATCCGCTATGCCTCTTGTTTGGAACTTTTCCAACTCATTGCCCCATTCAAGGTGAACACGATCCAGACCGAGACCTGGAATCATCCTTGTCGTTCGAAGCCGCATCCGTATACCCGCGTATCACCATGTCCCTTCTCCATATATTAGGAACACATCCTTAATTCTTCTCAAGTACTTAAGGATCGCCGTCTTAACATACCAATGATCCATTCTCGATCGATCGTATCCGCCGTGACACTCAGAGCATACGATACATCGGGCCTCGTGACATAACATAGCATACATGATAGATCCTATCATGTGATGCATAGGAATCTTACTCATGCAAATCCTCTCGCCTTCGGCGCGGACACATAGACTTGAAAGGTGTACCCCATGCCCGATGTAAGATAACCTTTCTTGATTCCGACATGCTAAACCTCTTAGCACTCCTGGCCTATATATGTAGACCGCGAAGACCAAGCAAACGCTTCGATCTATCTCTATAGATCTTAATCCCAAGGATGTAGGTTGCTTCTCCTGTGTCTTTCATGGAGAATGTCTTGGATAACCAAACCTTAATCGATAAGATGGACACATCGCTTCCTATAAGTAATATGTCATCGACATACAATACTAGGAACACGATCGCACTCTACTAACCTTCTTGTACACACAAGGTTCGTCTGGATTTTGTGAGAAATCAAACTTTTGATCGTCATCAAAACGGATATTCCAGCTCCTGGATGCTTGCTTCAATCCATAAATGGATCGTCGCAATTTGCATACCTTGGTTTTATCAACCGATGTGAAACCCTCAGGCTGTATCATATACACGTCCTCGAGCAGGTTTCCATTAAGCAAAGCTGTTTTCACATCCATCTGCCATATCTCATAATCATAATGAGCCGCTATGGCCAGGAGCATCCGAATGGATTTAAGCATAGCTACAGGCGAATAGGTTTCGTCATAATCAACACCTTGTTTTTGACGATATCCTTTCGCCACCAATCTAGCCTTATAGGTAATCACATTACCATCCATGTCGATTTTCTTCTTGAAAACCCACTTGCACCCTATAGGCTTTATGCCTTCAGGTGGGTCAACCAAGTTCCAAACTTGGTTTTCGTACATGGAATCCATTTCGACTTCATGGCACCAAGCCACTTATCCCTTTCTCAACTTGTCACACGCTTCTTCATAACTGTAGGCTCTCATCATCAATGAGTAACACGTCGCTCGATTCACTTACGAAATCCATATCTCTCAGAATATCGTGTTCTACCAGATCTACGAAGATGTGGTGTTACAATAGGTCCAGCCGATTGCTCATCACTATGAGTTGTCGTCTGTTGTGCTTCACCAGGTATCTCATCAATGTCTATTTGAGTCTCTCGAGCCTCCTCAAGCTCAACGACACTCCCACTGTTTTCTTGCAAGAGAAACTCTTTCTCTAGAAACACAACATGCCTTGAAACAAACACCTTTTGTTCCACAGGATGATAGAATTGGTAACCCCTTGTTTCCTTAGGGTATCCAATAAATAGACATTTATCAGACTTAGCATCCAGTTTGTCTGATACAGTCCGCTTCACATAAGCAGGACAACCCCATATCTTTAAGTAAGATACATGAGGTTTCTTACTAGCCCATATCTCATATGGAGTAGTAGAGACTACCTTGGTAGGCATTCTGTTTAACAAGTAAACAGCTGTCTGAAGTGCATAACCCCAAAAGGACTTGGGAAGAGTCGCATGATTCATCATTGACCTGACCATGTCCAACAAGGTCCGGTTACGCCTCTCGGATACACCATTATGCTGTGGTGTATAGGGCGGAGTCCATTGAGACAATATGCCATTGTCTCTTAGATAATCAAGAAACTCTTGACTTAAGTATTCACCACCTCGATCCGATCGAAGTATTTTAATACTTTTGTCATGTTGTTTCTCTACTTCATTTCTGAATTCTTTGAACTTTTCAAAGGCTTCAGACTTGTGTTTCATCAAGAACACATACCCAAACCGTGAGTGATCATCGGTGAAGGTAATGAAGTAGCTATAGCCTCCTAATGCTTGAGTTGACATAGGTCCACATACATCAGTATGTACTAGACCTAGTAACTCTCCCACTCGGTCACCTTTTCCAGTAAAAGGTAACTTAGTCATCTTGCCTTTTAAGCATGATTCGCATGTATCGTATGAATCCAATTCAAACGATTCCAGAATTCCACATCGGTGTAATTCGGACATGCGTTTCTTGCTTATATGGCCAAGACGACAATGCCACATGTAGGAGTCTATTTGATTATCCTTTCGAGCACTCTTGTTGCTCGCTTCGATATTGCAAATGTCACTGGATACGTCCAACGTATAAACACCATTGCTTAAAGTTCCAGTCCCATAAAGAACCCCATTCAAAGTTATGTAACAACAATTGTTACTAAACGTCAAATGGAAACCATTTCTATTTAAACAAGAAATAGAAATGATGTTCTTTATCAACAAAGGAATATAAAAGCAATTGTCCTAAGACAAGTCCTGCAGGAGTTTCAACAAATACGCTCGATGGCGAGTGCAAAGAACCTTGCTCCATTCCCAACACGTAAATTTGACTCTCCCCTTGACGAGTCTTCTTATATTCCTTAGCCCATGTATGTCATTACATATATGTGAGCCACACCCAGTATCCAATACCCAAGTGTCTAAGGAAATAGAATGACAATCAATAAAGAAGATTTCTGAAGAAGATGGGGCATCCGATGCCTTATCCTTCTTCACGGACTCTTGATAAACCTTGCAATTTCTTCGCCAATGACCCTCCTTGCCATAATGATGGCAAGTGCCCTTTTGAGCCGGTTCCGCCTTTTAGCCTTTCTCTTCTTTCCCTTCTGCTGTTCCTTTGACTTCCTCTTAGAACCTTTCTTCGAGGAATCAACTAACAAAGACCGCCCCCTCGCCATGCTTCTCGTAAGACTCCACAGCCTTCAAAGATATCGAGCAAAGACTCACGATGAACCTCCTAGCATCTCGAGGTGAAGAGGAGCTTTGAGACTTGAACCTTCAATCTCACTTGCTCATCAACCAACTCACAAAGATGAAGGACTACGATATGAGCATCCATATGCTCATGCTGCTTTCGTAGCTTGGGTTCCATCGTGGCTAGCATGATGCAACTCATTTGTTCTGAATCACTCACATGTTTCTGATAGGCCAACAATTGGTCCAAAGTTGCATCGTCACTAGGATGGGCGGGAAGAGGCGCTTCGAGGACATATACAAGCTTTTCACCTTGAGAACAATTCTCAAGTTTCTAAGCCAGTCCAAGAAGTTCTACTACCAATTTATTTGAATCCAAAATGGAACGCAAATTCAAACACATCATGATCAATATATTAACTTAGAAATACAAAACGAGCATATATGAGAAAATGATTTTAAAATGCATCAATATACATTTATAAATCCCATTCATTTTTCGAATTTCAAAAACCCCAAAATCACTTCGGGAGATTGTAGGTCCATCTCCGAATGGGCTGATATCCATCATAGTTATGAACAACCTTGGAGAGAGTCCAACAAGCCATTCATAACTACGACGGTAGGTATCATCTATACCGATTGCATATCACGTATATGCAACTATCACAATGTGCTATCAACTAATTGAATGTTCACACATCGGGTTGTTAACACATTAACAAGTATGCATCATATGCATAGCACCCAACTTCACCTCCCTTTACATCGACCTTGGAGAGAGTCCAACAAGCCGATGCTCCAGGTTAAAGCCAACCCATTAATCAGGACATAGTTTTAATATGGTTAGAGCGCATTCAACCAATTAGCCCAGCTTGGAGAGAGTCCAACAACCAAAGCTAACGATTGACCTCTGACTCTTACCATATTAGTATTAAACTATTCCATGGTTTGAACATATTCAGGTTCGAGCCGGGCTTGGAGAGAGTCCAACAACCCAAACAAGAAACAGAACTCTGGTTCTAACCATATTAATGGAAGGTGTAGGCTTTAATATTGATTAAGGGTTTTTTTATGTCTCATCCTCTTTGCATGCAAATAACTATTATCTACATGGCATGGCATACATGGCATACATCTACATGTCACGACACGCATGGCATAATGTTATGCATCTAATGCAATTACATGGCATACAATTATGTCATGTTTATAATTTCCTTATATGTCATAACTATTTATGGAAATAAAATATGTTTAAGATTTGATTCTCCAAATCAAATCATAATTAAATTAGGAAACAAATTTCCAAATCTAATCACATATTTTATTCATGGAATTATTTGATTAAGGAAAATCTATTTAGGAAACCAATTTCCTAAATCATTAAAACTACTTATGGAAATAAAATATTTTAAGATTTGATTTCCCAAATCAAATCATGATTAAATTAGGAAACAAATTTCCAGAATCTAATCAAATATTTTATTTATGGAAAATATCAATTTCCATAAATACTTCCAACTTTCCAAAAGTGGAAGATTTCCATAAATACTTCTAGACTTTCCAAAATTGAAAAATTTCCATAAATACTTCTAAATTTCCAAAATTAGAAAATTTCCAGAAATACATTATGACTATCGCAAAACCATTTTACGATTATGTAAAACACAACCCGGGCTCGATACCATCAAGGTTTTGATCATGGGCGTGTGTGTTCGATCATATTTTCGTAAACATGAGCACAAATGGAAGCAATAAAAATAATAAATACTCCTATTTATTACAACACACACAACACACGCATGCTATTACAACAAGTGTAGACATAACCGTAAATTAAAATTGCAATAAAAGGAAATTAAACTACGTTATACCTTTCGTATGACGTGTAGCGGGAACGGCATCAACCGGAACGATCCTCGCTAGAATCGTCTCTATCCGTATCCACGCCGAGTTCCTCGGGATGACTTCGCTAAGCCACGAGCTTCGTCTTCGTACGGGTTACTAGCCTCGTGTTGAAGACGACGCGATCGAGAGATGATCACGATCCGAATCCAAATTCGGACCTAAAACAAGTCCTCAAGACTTGCTTCTCCGGAGAGGTATTCGTCAACCGATTGACGAATCCTTCGTCCTCCACCTCAGAGGATTACCGGAGATCAATCTCGGTATGTTAGCCGCTGTCGAGCACTAACCGTCGTCCAAACGACGCCCGACGAGGAGAAGAAGCTGTCCAGAAAACTGGACAGCTTGGTGGAGGAGTAGGCGCCGCCAAAACCAAGGAAGCAAAGTGCTCACCTTGATGCCAAACCTGGCGAGGAGGAAGAACCTTCGGACGCCGGTTGGAGGACCTTTGGGCCGGCGGCAGCTTGGAGTTGGGCGCCGAATAGGAGAGGGAGGGGTTGGGCGGCCAAGTTTGATTAGATTTAGGGTTAGGGTTTAATCCCTATTTTATAGAGAACTAATTCTCTTAGTGGTTAATGGATCATATCCATAAAGCCCGTTAACCCGCTCCATTAAGATAAGTTAAAATAAACCAAACCATGATGGTTTATTTTATGTTAAAACGAACCGAACCAACCTTTGGTTCATTCGTTTAATATAAACCAAACCCTTTGGTTTATTCTCATCCATTGGATTAGGACCAAACCATTTTGGTCCATCCATTATGTCTTCATAAGACACTGCCCATCCACGCTTCCATTGCGACTGAAACAATTTCATGCTCGCTTTATGTTTGGTCCAACCAAACATAGTTTCTCTCGGTCTGAGAATCCCATTCTCAAGCTCGTTTTAAATCCTTTGGATTACACTGTTGCGTGTGACCAAATAGGTTCTCGGTTTATGTTGGCCGCCTATAATTAACCATTAATTATAGAACGATCATGAGTGGCACCTAGTAGTACATCATGATCCCCAATTAACCAAAAGATCAACGGTTGATCCGTAACTATTTCTCAAACCCTTCAAGAGCTCGAATGAATCGTGCCCCATTCCCTTCACTCATCTTATACCCACTTGGTTCAGTGACATGGTCTATTGTGTCCCCCTCACTAGGTCGACTACGCCACACCTAGCCCAAGTATCATTTCCTCGTCCTACGGATTCTAGTTACTCCACATGTATCGAAGAGTACCTTACTCTAAACATGTATTGCTTTGGCCAAAGACTTTAGTAACAATCCGACGAGAGGCCATGGGTATACATCTCCTCGCAAGGAGTGGTGAATCCTTTATAGGCTATTCAAACACCTTCGATCACTTCGACTTATACCCAATCATCCCGGGTCCACATCTCCTTAGAGATGTTTGCTTAAGATGTCAAAGCATAAGTCTCCATGATCAAGATGACTTGAATACCGTAAAGTCAAAGGAACATCGCTTAAGCCACAAAGAAGAACTTCATTGACATATCTATATATGCAGAGAACCATATGAAGTCTTACGGCTGGTCACTCCAATGAACTAGTTACCATAACTAGCATCCACGATCAACTCCGGACATCACTATGTCTCCAGCCAGTGAGAATCAGCTGCTTGGATACACCAAGGAGTATACCTCGTGCTAGTCTCGACAGAATATATGGTGTCCAAATCCATCAATTCATCGACTAGGGATAATTCCGATACATCACAATTACACATGTAGAGATACTCACTAGTTGTGATCCAATCACAAATTCTCTCATGCTGTGAATCGTATCGTGGACATTCAGTAAATGAGTTTAAGATCCAATCAAATACATTAAACATGTATACTCAAATAGTGAATCTTCATTTATCATATAAATGGTTCATACATAAGGCGATTGCCTTAGGATATCTCTCATATATTACTAACAGTTTGTGCAATGGTCAAGGGGGAACAAGCCTTTAGGGGGAGGTATCCATCATGGGATGATGGATGGTAATTTTCCTCATGAAAGGGAAAATGGGATTTTGAGAAACCCAATTTGGAAATTTGGAGAGAGTATAGGATTGTCTCTATTGAGTGATATGAGACTTATCACTAGGAAGATGATAGGCATCCTAGGTATTTTTGGACCAAGGGGGAGATTGTAAGATCTCATTGGGACATGAGACATTGACCTCCTTGGAGAATAAACTTTTTGATGTATGTCAAAAAGGGGGAGAACATAAGATTACCAATTTATGAAATTGGTAAGGAAATTTGAGTTAGAGGTCTAACTCAAGTTTTGTTTTGTCAAACATAAAAAAGGGAGAGATTGTTGGTGCAATAGGCCCAGGTCACGATTGACCAGACTCGAGTCTGACTCGAGTGATGTTTTGATGTTTGACAAAGTGAGTTGACATTGATATTTGACATTTATGTCTATTAATGTTTTAGGGAGATTGTTTGTACAATCGACCCGGGTTATGATTAATCGGACTCGAGTTTGACTCGAGGGAGACTTTGATGGTTGACTGGAGTTGACCATGTCATGGAAAGTCCAAGTCTTGAGTACTTGGCATGTAAATTCCAAGCATGGGTCTTGGCAAGGAAAAGTCCAAGCATGGGTCTTGGCAAAGTAAAGTCCAAGCATGGGTCTTGGCATGTAAAGTCCAACATGGGTTGGCAAGGGAAAAGTCTAAGCTTAAGTCTTGGCATTTGAGAAGTCCAAGGGGAATATTGGCGGCGTAAAGTCCAAGGGTGAAGTCTTGGCAGTATAAGTCTAATGGTTGGCGACGTAAAGTCCAAGCGGAGTCTTGGCAGTGTATGTCCAATGTGCCTTGGCGGTGTAGACACCGTTAGCATGACATAGCCGATGGAAGCACCTGAAGGCTAACGCAATGGATGAACAAGTCATGGATGACTTAGAGGGATCCGAGAGGCGTGAGGCTGATGGAGGTGGCTAGAAGGCTTAGGTCTAGGCTAAGGGTAGTCTAGCAAGTATGGGGGCACCATACTTGAGTTAAAACCTCATGTTTGAGGTGTGTCAGTCGATTGATTCCATGTGGCAGTCGACTTGTGTGAGTCAACTAGGGTTGACTGCGGGATGTGTCCCAATAGTCGACTGCCGAAGCTTGGCACTCCACTGATTGGACGAGTAGTCGACTGATCTTGTGATCAGTCGACTGATACGGGACACAGAGTGGAGTCTCACTCGACCGCTGGGACGAGCAATCGAGTGATGGCTTAAACAATCAACTGATGGTAATTATCAGTCGACTGATGTCCTAGCCGTTGGATTTTTTCAGCATGGATTACACCGTTGTCTCACAGCAACAGTGTGATCAGTCGATTGATGGTCCTGATCAGTCGACTGATCGACTTTTTCCAGCACAGGCAGAAGATATAAATGGAGCTCGTGGAGGAGAAAAAGCTAACCGGTTCTTGAGGGCATTTGGGGCAATTTGTTGCTGCAAATCAGGGTTTCCAAGTTCTTTTCAAGCAACCAAGTGATCAAGCATTCAAAGAGCAATTGTAAAGTAGTTTTCTTTACTTGCATTGTATTTCATTGTTGTAATTTCTTGTATCTATTTCTTATTATTGTAAGAATAGTTTGTAAGAGGTTTCTCCACCTCCGTCTTGTGTCGAGAAGGAGTATTTGTGGTTAGTGATTGCATTGGCATCGCTAGAGCTCTTTAGAGCTTGATCCGTGGAGTAGTAATCGTTTCGGTTCTGAACCACATTAAATATTTGTGTATTGGTGTGTTTGATTGTGTCTATTTCGATATTTCTTTTATTATCATTATTCCACTGTGCTAACGAAATTTATAGACTCAATCATGAACAAATTCCATCATCGGTACTAGCACGCGCTATTCACCCCCCCCCCTCTAGCATCCAATCGATCCCCTACAATTTTAACCTCAAACATGAGGTTTAACCCAAGTATGGTGCCCCCATACTTGCTAGACCACCCGTAGCCTAGACCTAAGCCTTCTAGCTGTTGGTGCAGCAGGCACCTAAGTCGAACCTGAGTTTTGATTATAGCAAACGATACAAAGTTAAGCTCATGTCGTTATCTCACGAGCTGAATCAAGTGTGCAGAAGATTGCTAAAGCTGGAGCTGAAGGCTAGCGACACCCGGAGGAAGCCGCGGTGGTCGGGCGACACTCGAGTGATTTCGGAGGGAGCCGATGGAATCGAGTGGAAGGCCGGAAGCAAAAGCAACACGTAAGCATCGAGGTAAGCTCGTGTGTGTGAGCGTAAGTGAGGTCGTATCCTCTTTACGGGGATGATCTTAAGCATAGATCCGACCCAAGACATCTCATAGGTGGTCTAGGTCGAGATCGGACGATCGAAGACCATCGGAATTATGTTTTTGTTGAGCTAACTTTGACTTGCAGCAAGCATCAGTCGACTGCCAGCTTGGAGGACTCGACTGTCGTGTATCAGTCGACTGCCAAAGGTCATCAATCGACTGATGCTGCCATCAGTCGACTGATGATGGCCATCAGTCGACTGATGGTCAATGATCAGATTCGAGGAGTCAAGGCTTATCACTCCACCTCAAAGCGGTTTGGTGTCCATTTGTGATTGGTTGAAGACCCACTCGAAAAGGGGCTCAAAGTCTATAAAAGGAGGGCCAAACCTAGGGTTTTATCAATAATTCTAAGCTTCCAAAAAGTCTCCGCAAAGCTACCGACAACAACGTGCTTCTTCTTCTCCGACGTCTAGGTTTCATTTCCTTTATTTTTGTACGTCGGTTTTAATTTTAGTGTCGTTGCTCATTTACATTCTTCACAAGAGAAATTGGGTGAATTTCACTGTCCATGCAAATTCACCCCCTGTCATCCCCGAACATTTATAAAACTAGCAATACGTAACTGAACGAAGTACACTGATTTGCCCTCCGTGCGTGGTCAAGGACCACTAGGGCCTTGGAGTAGTAGCCTTCGGCTACGAACCAAGTAAATATCTTGTTTCTATTGTCTCCTTTACTTTTTGTTTTGCTTATCTTTCCGCTGCGTATATTTGTCTTGAAACGAATTCGAAAAAGTTTTTTCTTTCGCTATTCACCCCCCCCCCCTCTAGCGAACCGCATTGATCCAACACTAGCCACCTCCGTCAGCCTCGCGCCTATCGGATCCCTCCAGGTCATCCATGACTTGTTCATCCATACGCTAGCCTTTAGGTGCTTCCATCGACTATGTCATGCTAATGGTGTCTACACCGCCAAGGCACATTGGACTTACACTGTCAAGACTCCGCTTGGACTTTACGCTGCCAACCATTGGACTTATGCTGCCAAGACTCCTTCTTGGACTTTACGCCGCCAATATCAAACCCCTTGGACTTCCCAAATGCCAAGACTGAAGCTTGGACTTTCCCTTGCAAACCCATGTTGGACTTTCCATGCCAAGACCCATGCTTGGACTTTTCCTTGCCAAGACCCATGTTTGGACTTTACATGCCAAGACCCATGCTTGGACTTTTCCTTGCTAAGACCCATGCTTGGACTTTACATTACAAGTACTCAAGACTTGGACTTTCCATAACATGGTCAACCCCAGTCAACCATCAAAATCCCTCTTGAGTCAAACTCGAGTCTGGTCAATCGTGACCCGGGTCAATTGCACTAACAATCTTCCTAAAATATTATCAGACATCAAAACATCGCTTGAGTCAAACTCGAGTCCGATCAATCATGACCTGGGCTGATTGCACCAACAATCTCTCCCTTTTTTATGTTTGACAAAAACACATACCTTTGAGTTAGAACACTAACTCAAATCTCCTTACCAATTATCCCAAATTGGTAATCCCAAACATTTTCCAAAACATTCTCCCCAAACATTCTCCCCCTTTTTGACTAACATCAAAAAGGTTTTCTCTCCAAGGAGGTCAATGTCTCGTGTCCCAATGAGATCTTACAATCTCCCCCTTGGTCCAAAAATACCTAGGATGCCTACAATTTTCCTAGTGATAAGTCTCATATCACTCAAGAGAGGCAATCCTACAAACTCTCTTAATTTCCAAATTGTGTATCTCAAAGTTCCCATTTTTCCCTCTCAAGAGGAAAAATATCATTCAACATCCTATGATGGATACCTCTCACTAAAGGCTTGCTCCCCTTTGACCATTGCACCAACAATGTCCTTGGGAAGTCTCTAAGTCAATAGTAACTCTAAACCATCCAAAATAAGGTTCAAAGTTCAACATAGAACTTTCCCATCCTTAAATTTGATACATCACCCTAACAACTCTCCTAATCCGTATACAATGGATTTTCACCTTTTATAATGCTTCCCAAAGCATATTCTAGGGTTAGGAGTGGTTAGGGTGTTGGGATGTACACTGAAAAGTCTATCTTTTGTATGAACATCTTTATTTTTGAAATAAGAATCACATAATCATTGTTTGCATATTTATGGTTATGCATATTGTCTGATACATTACATTGTAGATAACATGGTGTGCAGTGTCACACGGGAGATCATGTTATCAGTTCCTTGTAAAGTATAAGTAAAGGCTCACAACCGAGATGGTTTTGGACAAACCATTGGTATGGTTGTAGTGTGATTTGGTATTGGTTTGTCTTGACCATAGAATTACACTAGTACACTTTGTGTGTATTGAGCAGGACCAACTTAGAGATTATTCAATTTATTGCTGACTACATAATTGAATCAGACCTCGGATATTATGGTGTACATGCTCTTAATCCTGATATAATAACGGGCACATATACTTAGTATTTATTTCTTTGATTTACCAATGGGCGAGATTTATAGATTAAATCGATAGGCTCGGTAAGTTGGAAAATGATATTATTTACATGGTGTGCCATTGATTATAGGAGGAAATTGTGTCTTATATATTAGGATGATGATGTCCCCTTGAGGAGCTCATAAGGATCATCATGTAAACCCTGCAGGTGGACTTGGTCTGACATGATGATGAGGTTGAGTGGTACTACTCATGGAGTTAGATGTTGATTAATTAATTATCAATAAATTAATTAATTGACGGACATTCCATATCTTAAACACGGAGAGATATTTGTACAATTAATATATGGAGTCCATATTTATTTATAGGGGTTGGTGAGGTAGATCAATGATAATCCTCTAGTGGAATAGATTATCATTAATGGATCTGATTTTATGTAGGTCGGATCCATTGGGTGGCCAAGATCCAACTCCTCCTCATGGTCCCTATTATAGCCTATTAAAATCCTCATGAAGCCAAGATCCAACGGTGAAAATTGAATTCCTAGATCTGATGGTGGAAATTGAATTCCTAAGATTCGACGGTGGAAATTGAATTCTTAGATCCGACGGTGGAAATTGAATTCCTATATCCGACGGTGGAGATTGAAAGGAGGATTAAGTCTAAATCTATAAATAGGAGTCCAAGGCATGGGCAGCAAGGAAGATTAAGGAGATTTGGTTTGCTTCCAAGGTTTTGGTCGGCTAGGGTTTGGAGTTGGCTAAGGAGAGGCATTGGGCGGCAACCTAGGTTGGATCTCTCTCCATTGGGTGGTGCCTCTCTCTCTCTCTAGGTTGGCCGATGACTCCTCCCTATCTCTCTCTTTCCTTGGCCGACGGCAACAAGAGCCTTAGTTCTTCTAGACGCCCTATTCATCTACTTTCCTCCTGGCCAGCGGTAATTCTTAGCAATACGTAACTGAACGAAGCACACTGAAGAAGTATCGAGTATTCTTCCCTTTGTTTGGAGCGGACAAGGAAGGGAAGAATGAGATCTAGGAGGCTTCATCTCTTGGAGGATCGTTGCCCACACAATGTCGAAGAGGAGGATAGGATATACAATAGAAGACCTTGAGGTAAAAAAGAGGTATAATTCTTGTTTTGGTTTCCTTTTGTTTCTTTGTATTATGTATATAATTGCATGTGACTAATTTACTTGGACCCCGAAGATAAACACAAAAACTGGCGATCCGTACATCATCTATTCCACGGCTAATCGAGGAAAAGAGTTAGGTTGCTTGAACAACTAGTTTATTCAAGAGAACACTCTAATCGAATAGCACGATGATGGATCGATTACTTGGGTAATCCGTCATCGTCTTGGATTAATTTTTAATCTAGGGACGTAGATGGGATCGCCATGCACAAGCGACCAAGTTGAAGCGGGAAGCGAAGCTTCGACCTTCAAGTGGTATCAGAGCCACGGTTTTCGATTTTGTTTGCTTATGATTCGGTTACTTTTATGCACTTATCATATATTGTATATGTTAGATGATAGTAGGATGTGCGTAGGCTAACTTTTTGGTTGCAGGCATAAGATCCAACTATTATGGTCATATGTGTGTGTATGTGATTGGATATATGTAATTGTAATATTATTTGAATCCTCGGGGTTGACGAGGCTAGTATTTAATTTTTTATAATTAAGTACGGCATTGTTTAGCCACTCTTTTATTTTAGTTTACTTTCGATCTAGATTTCATGTACACTCCTTCATGGAGTATAGGATCGATGGATGTAAATTAAAATAATTGTTTTCGGCTCGGATCTCCAGATGGCTTGTACATGGTGTATGGAGGAGCGGACGAGATGGCGACACGACTGGAGGCATATTGGAGAACAAAAGCCATAATAGTTGGAAAATATTTTTTTTCATATTTATTACTTCTTGTTTGATATGCATGTCATGTGCTAGGAAAATTCCTCAATTTTAAATTACTAAGTGGGAGAGGGATATTTTTTATAAATTCTCACGGCCTCCATTACGATTTGACATGTGATGCAAACAAACTTGCGCGTCAGCTCTGAGTGCCTTCCTCCCCATCGGATGAGTTTGTTTTGCATATCACAGGGTCAAATATGGTTATAGGAAATTATTTAGGAGTGTGTGTACTTTCCCATCGGAAGGCACATAATCCGAGATAATTGTCTTGGTATTGAGTAATGGTGAACACTTAGATGCAAATAGGAGTATTTTCCCCATCGGAGTCACTGCTTTTATTTGTAGGGCCGAAGAGGACCCAACTATTAATTTTATTTGTCAAAAAGTTAGGTTGACAGGATAATAAAATTAATGGGTAAAGCCTTCTCTTACAAATGTAGAATTCGTATACGTCCACACTATTGTAGCATACGATATTCTCGGTGTTTTGAGGTGTTGGTTGATTTTAAAATTTTATTGTTTGAGGAATCAATAATTTTTTGAAATCTAATGTTTTGATCTATGTGATTCTTAGGTTTTTCAAAAATGACTTTCAACCCGCTTGCTGTGATACTAAAAGAAAATAAACTTACTGGACCCAATTATGTTGATTAGAAAAGGAATCTTGATATTGTCTTGACTGCTGAGGAGTACAAGTATGTACTCTTCGAAGAGTGTCCTCCTAAGCCTGCGGATGATTCGGGGGAAAAGGAGAAAGAGAGCTATAAAAAGTGGATTAAAGCTGATGAGATGGTGCGATGTTACATTTTGGCTTCTATGTCAAATGTATTGCAACATCAGCATCAAGCCATGCCCACTGCTTATGACATGATGCTCAATCTCAAGGGACTTTTCGGACACCAGAATCGGGTTGTAAGGCAGGAATCCATGAGGAACTTGTTGACGACCACCATGATCGAGGGAACACCCATGAGGGATCATGTTCTCAAGATGATGGCTTATTTGAATGAGCTGGAAGTCCTTGGAGCTGAGATCGATGGGGAAACCTAGGTCGATATCATTCTCCAGTCTCTACCTAAGAGTTTTGAGCAGTTCCGCCTGAACTACAACATGAATAAGAGGTTGTATTCGTTGGCGGAGTTTCTGACAGAACTCCAAGTGGCAGAGGGGCTTTTTCGTCAGAGTGCTCAGGCACAGGTCATGGTTGCTCAGAAGGTTTCGACTTCTAACCTGAAAGGCAAGAAGAAGAAGAAACAAAGTGGAGCAAAGGTGGCGGGAGGATCTCAGGTAGGGGTGAAGAAACCGAAAGGCAAGTGCTTCACTTGCAAGCAGACTGGACATTGGAAGAAGGACTGCCCCAACCGGAAGCAGAACAAAGGTATATCTTTTGGACTGGTCATTGAATCATGTTTAGCGGTGTTATCTACCGACACCTAGTGTGTAGATACGGGAGCCACTGATCATGTCTGCAATACTTTGTAGGGGTTCCAGGAAACCAAACGACTAGCTGAAGGGGAGATTACCATTTACTTGGGCGATGCTACGAAGGTGGCGGTTGTTGCAGTGGGAGATGTTTATTTATCTTTTGATAGGAAAAAAACTTTGGTTCTGAAAAATTGTCTTTATGTACCTTTATTTAGAAAGAATTTGATTTTGGTTTCTAAATTGTTTTTGGATGGATATTCTATTTCTTTTAATGATAGAGTTGTTATAAAAAGGAATAGGGAGATTATCTGTTCTAGTGCATTGATAGGAAATTTATATACCCTTGAACCAAAAGCTCCCACGATGCAAATAGAAGTAAATAACTCATCTTCTAAATCTAATAAGAGAAAAGAACCTTCGAAAATGAACCAAACATATCTTTGGCATCTAAAGTTAGGTCATATTAACCTAAGTAGAATTCAAAGGTTGATAGCTGATGGACCTCTAGGTTCATTAGTGGTGGAAGATTTCCCAACCTGCGAATCTTGCTTGGAAGGTAAAATGACCAAGAGGTCTTTTAAGGCCAAGGGGTATAGAGCCAAAGATTTGTTGGAATTGGTTCATTCTGATTTGTGTGGTCCTATGTCTATCCAAGCTAGAGGTGGTTTTGAATATTTTGTCTCTTTTATAGATGATTATTCAAGATATGGATACATTTACTTGATGGGCCGCAAGTATGAATGTTTTGACAGGTTCAAAGAATTCAAGACTGATGTGGAGAAACGTCAAGGTAAAAGTATCAAGACATTACGATCTGATCGTGGTCGTGAGTACCTCTTGGGAGAGTTTAGGAATTACTTATCAAAGGCTGGGATTCAATCTCAATTGTCTACACCTGGCACACCCTAGCAGAATGGTGTAGCGGAGTGAAGGAATAGGACTCTTATGAAGATGGTTAGATCGATGATGAGTTATTCTGAGTTGTCAGATTCATTCTAAGGGTATGCTCTAGATACGACAGTGTATATTCTAAACTTGGTACCATCTAAATCACTACCTTCTACTCCCACAAAATTGTGGGCTGGATGAAAGCCTAGTGTGAGACATATTCTAATTTAGGGGAGTCCAGCACATGTGCTGAAGGTAGATGCTGGTAAGTTAGAACCTCGTACAGAAGTTCGCATGTTTGTAGGCTATCCTAGAGGAACGAAAGGTGGTTTGTTCTATAGTCCTAGAGATCAGAGGGTGATCATTTGCACGAATGCCAAATTTTTAGAGGAAGACTATGTGATGAACCACAAGCCCATGAGTAAGATTGTTCTGGAGGAATCGAGAGGGGAAGTCACTACTTCAGTACCACCGGTACAAGAGGATATACCACAAGTGACTGCACCGCGTGTTACAGAGGATACATAGGTGATACCTCATCATAGTGGGAGGGTTGTTAGACAGCTTGATAGATTTATGTTCTTGAGAGAATCTTCTGATTTGGTCCCTGGTGAACATGAACCTGATCCCTGGACATATGATGAGGCAATCCAAGATAAAGATGCGGTATCTTGGCAAAGTGCAATGAATTCTGAGATAGAATCTATGGATTCAAATCAAGTCTGGGAGCTAGTAGAACCACCCAATGGTGTAAAAACCATTAGATGCAAGTGGATCTACAAGAGAAAGAGAGGAATAGAAGGGAAGGCTGAGACCTTCAAAGCAAGGCTTGAAGGGTATACTCAGAAAGAGGGTATTGATTATGGGGAGACTTTTTGCCGGTAGTCATGCTTAAGTCTATCTGGATTCTCTTATGTATTGCTGCTCATATGGATTATGAGGTGTGGCAGATGTATGTCAAGACAGCTTTCCTTAATGGAAGTCTTGAGGAAAACATCTATATGGAGCAACCAGAGGGGTTCATTGCAAAGGGCAAAGAGAATCTTGTGTGCAAGCTTAATCGGTCCATTTATGGATTGAAGCAAGCTTCGAGATCTTGGAACATCCGCTTTGATGAGGTAATCCAGTCTTATGGATTTATTCAAAGTTTGGATGAGTCTTGTGTATACAAGAGATGTGATGGAAACGTAGTGGTATTTCTCGTACTATACGTAGATGATATTTTGTTAATTGGCAACAATGTCAAGGTGTTATTGGACGTAAGGGTATGGTTGTCCAAGCAGTTTGATATGAAGGACTTGGGAAAAGTGAGACACATCCTTGGGATCAAGGTTATAAGGGATCACAGAAAAAGGATATTGTGCTTGTCTCAAGCTTCATACATAGACACCATTTTGGCTTGTTTTAGCATGCAGAACTCCAAGAAAGGTTTTCTACCTTTTAGGCATGGAGTACCTTTATCTAAAGAGATGTGTCCTAGAACATCAAAGGAGATAGAGGAGATGAAGGCGGTTCCTTATGCTTCGGCAGTAGGAAGCCTCATATATGTTATGCTATGTACGAGACCAGATATCTGCTTTGCAGTTGGCATGGTTAGCAGATATTAGAGTAATCCAAGATAGGAACATTGGACTGTGGTAAAATATATATTGAAGTACCTGAGAATGACTAGAAATTATATGCTGGTATACCATGCAGATCAATTACTCCCTGTGGGTTACACAGATTTTAACTTCCAATCAGATAGGGATAATGTTAGGGCAATCAACCCATGATATGTTTTTGATGTGTGTGGCAAAGGGTTTAAGTTAAGATGTTTGGATTTGATATGTGCGTTGGAGTCTTGCAGGACTTAGTAATTCGCACATGGAGCATTGGCGAGTTTCACCTCTCATGACTCGGTCCTTGAGTCGGTGAAGGATAGCTTTGTAGAAGTCATGCACTTGGAGCATCTGAGGGACCGCAAGACGAGGAGATTAGAGTGAAGCTGGAGGAAGTAGACTTTAGGGCGAGACGCGAAGGATGGCACTGCAGAGCCGTGCGCTTGGCACATCCGAGGGACGTGGTCAGACGAAGAAAACTTCAAAGGCGAGGGACTCCAAGGGATGAGAGTGAGCGAATGTAACTCGGGAAGGGATAGTGCGCTTAGGTGGAACTTAGCCAATTGGCTAAGTGTCGGATGGGATTTCCCGACACCAATCAACTGCCATGTAATGGTAGTCGACTACTCTAAGTCGACTGTGACTCGACTAGTGTTCGAGTCTAGTTCATGTGCCAACAGTTGACTGCCATGGATTGGCAGTCAACTAAGAGACCACCAGTCGACTGATAAAGGCATCAATCGATTGGTCACAAGGGTTTCGGGCACAGAATGGAGTGCTCGCTTCTAGCACTCGACTGATAGCTCCATCAGTCGACTGATGGTAAGATCAGTCAACTGATGTGGGAGTCGTTGGATGGAATCCAACGTGAAAGAAGTCGTTATTGGACAACGACTACGGGATCAGTCAACTGATCGGGGCATCAGCCGACTGGTCCTGTGTCAACGGAAAGAAATGTTGGTGCAGTGGGCACCTAAGTCGAACTTAAGTTTTGATTATAGCAAACGATACAAAGTTAAGCTTATATTGTTATCTCACGAGCTAAATCAAGTGTGCAGAAAAGTCTCAATGCTGGAGCTGAAGGCTAGCGACACCCGGAGGAAGCCGCGGTGGTCGGGCGACACTCGAGTTACTTCGGAGGGAGCCGAAGGAATCGAGTGGAAGGCCGGAAGCAAAAGCGACACGTAAGTATCGAGGTAAGCTCGTGTGTGCGAGCGTAAGTGAGGTCGTATCCTCTTTACGGGGATGATCTTAGGCGACGATCCGACCCAAGACTTCCCATGGAAGGTCTATGTTGAGATCGGACGGCAAGTGGCCATCGAATCCGCTTATATTTTGAGCTAACTCTTTATTGTAGTTAAAAATCATGGCCATCAGTTCAACCGGCCAGTTCAACCGGTGGTCAAAAATCAGCCTCGAGGAGTCAAGCTTTATCACCATTTTTCAAGGAGTTTTGTGCCCATTTGTGATTGGTTGAAGACCCATTCGTTGAGGGGCTTAAAGGCTATAAAAGGAGGGCCAAACCTAGGGTTTCATCCTCAATTCTAAGTGCTCAAAAGCCTCCGTTACGCTGCAACTCTCCGACGACTCTACAACAACGAAGTGCTGCCAACAACCCTAACTTAAAGTTTCTTTTGTTTAGTTGTTGGTATAATCTTAATTTGTTATTGCTTTCTATCTTTTTGCTTCGAAGGCTTTTGTAATCGTTAAACTCCTACCTCCAACGAGGAGGAGTGTTTTAGTGAATTGCCCTCCGTACACGGTCTAGGACCGTTAGGGCCTTGGAGTAGTAGCCGAAGGCTACGAACCAAGTAAAAAAACTATTTGTCTCATTTAGTTTTTATTTACATTTCCACTGCGTTTAATTGTCTATCGAACGATTTAAAAGAAAAGTTTTTATCGCTATTCACCCCCCCCCTCTAGCGATCCGCTTCGATCCAACAATTGGTATCAGAGCCGGGGGTTGCTAAGATTTGGTGAAACCACCAATCTAGCCATTTTTCACAGATTTATTTTTCTTTTATTTCTGTTTATTTCTGATTTATTTCGTTTTGTTAAATTTACTCACTTTTTACTAATCCAAGACGCGAGTCTTGGTACCTTGTTTTGTGTTTTTGTCGTTGCTAGTTTCTTCGTCTTCGTCCCTTTTTGTCTTTTGTTCTAATGGCCCATCTCGAGGGTTTTAGCACCGTCCGACCTCCGTTTTACAACGGAGATGACTTCCGTTATTGGAAGGGTCAGATGGAATGCTTTCTCAAAACCCAAATCGAGATGTGGATCATAATCCAAACGGGTTTCACACTTCCGACTAATGAAGTGGGTGACTCCTTGGATTATGATCAATGGACCATTGCGACAAAATCACAAGTCGAAGCCGACGCCAAGCCAACACAAATCCTCCAATGCGGCTTGTCCAAGGAGGAGTTAAATCGCATCGGCCCCTTCATTAGCGCAAAGGACCTTTGGACAAAGCTGATCGAGTTACACGAAGGATCGGATCAAGCTAAGGTTTGCAAACGTGATTTGTTGTTCAATAAATTGTACACACTAAAAATGCAGGAACACGAGTCCATGACGCAACTCCACGCCCATGTCCAAGACATAGTCAACAACCTACACGCAATCGGGCAAAAGGTCAAAAACTACGACCTTATAAGGTATGTTCTAAACTCTTTTCCGAGGACTACCTTGTGGGCATCCATGGTCGATGCCTACAAGGTCTCCAAGGACCTTTCTAAACTTAGATTAGATGAACTCTTTTCGGATTTTGAATTACATGAGCACTCCAACTCGGAACCCGAGAGGGGTATAGCCTTGTTTGCAGGTTCAAAGAAGAAGAAAATCGCAAGCAAGCCACCACCAACCGAGGAGGAAGATGAGTTCGAAGAAGAAGTTGACCCGGAATTGACTGCCGAACTAATGAACCTAGCTCGAAGGATAGCCAAGGGACGAAAGCGAACCACAACTTGACCCAACCAAGGTAAGCCTAAAAGTTCTAATATTAGGTGTTATGAGTGTAACAGGTTTGGACATATAAAGTCCGAGTGCCCCAAGCTCAACCACCAAGCACCTAAGCACAAGAAGGCCCTCAATGCGACATGGGAAGAAGCGTCATCCGAAGAAGACGAAGACCACGTCTTCATGGCGAAATCGATTGAGTCCGACACGGAGACTGAACACGAACTTGAGTCGAACACGAGGATGACTCGGACTCTGAAGCTACCTTCAAGTCAAACCACGGATCACATCCGGTTCAAAAGATACCCTTAAGGTGAGTCAGACCTTATTTAATACTTTACATAATACGGTTAGGTTTTTGTCTAGGAAGTTAGCTAAGTCAGGAGTCAAGGTCGAGACCACTGGTTGAGGAAGTTAAACTCCTCAAACACGAGGTCTCCCTAACCTCTTCGACTAGTCGAGTTCAGAGAAGGACTCAACTCGGGTTGAAAAACTCGAAGTTGAGAACTCACTCTTGAAAAGTCAAGTCGAAGATCTTAGGAATACGTTGGAAAGGTTTACTTTGGGATCCAAAGGACTTGACCTCCTACTTGGATCGCAAAGGGCCGTGTACAACAAGGCCGGACTAGGGTTTAGCTCAAACACGACCAATAAGTCGTATATGTCAATCGTAAGTAGACATAAAAAATGTGTCCAAGCATGGGTCCCTAAGACCACTTTGATTTCAACTCTAGGATCCAACTCGTACTGGGTTCCCAAGGACCAAATCCACTATGTGGATAGACCGAACCGATTCAACGGTCTAGGGGGAACCGATTCAAAGATATGTTTGTGTTTTAACTTAGAAATTGCATGCTTAGATTTTTTTTTCTTTCATGAACTCACTTAGAACACGTAAATAACCAACTAAAATCCTTCGAAAAGATTGAGCCTCGGGGAGCCTCTTTTCAAATAACCAACTAAAATCCTTCGAAAAGATTGAGCCTCGGGGAGCCTCTTTTCAAATAATCAACTAAAATCCTTCGAAAAGATTGAGCCTCGAGGAGCCTCTTTTCAAAAATAACTAGTTAGACGAGGAAATAATTTTAGGTGAGTCAAGTCATCATTTTCTTGAAAATGGCTTTGTCTAAGGAAGTGGTCGATGATCCGATAAAAGAAGGCCCCTGTGCCTCGCCACGACCTGGAAGCCATGATCTTGAAAAGGTAAACTTGACAAGCCTAGGGTCAAATCTAAATCTAACATTACTTAAACATAAATGCACTTAATCAACTTAATTGGAAGTCATCTCACAAAGAACACATAAGTATAACATGTTTGATCATATAGACTCCGGTGAGATGACCTAGGTTTAACAACTTACAACCAATTTTTTTTTTAAAAAATATAATAATCTAACATCCAATCCAACCACCTTGTGTGTAGGATCAATGGATGTTAGACAGCGGTTGCTCCCGACACATGACCGGGGATCAACTCAAATTCGCGAAGCTTCGATTCAAACGACAAGGATCGGTAGCCTTTAGGAATAACGGCAAGCTCAAAATCATCGGATCAGGTGATATCGAGCTTAACTCGAATTTTGTTATTAAAAATGTATTACTTGTAGAGAATTTTGAATATAACCTGCTTAGCGTAAGCCAATTATGTGACAATAATTATAAGGTCATATTTTTAGAAAATGAATGTGTAATTAAAACAAATGAAACAGCTAAAACAATACTCAAAGGAACTAGGACAAATAACATTTATACAATTAACTTAATCAAATCCTCAGCCAAATGTCTTATGACACAGGAAGAGGAATCATGGTTGTGGCACCGACGACTCGGTCACTCGCACCCAAGACTCATCCACAAGATGAGTCAGAGTGGCTTAGTCAGAGGCTTACCCAACCTTAACAATTTGGTTAATAAAATCTGTAATGCTTGTCAACAAGGAAAACAACCTAGGACACAACACAAGTTAACTAACCAAGAACGAACCTCAAGTGTACTTGAGCTCCTGCATATGGATCTATTCGATTCACATGGAGCCAAGTCACTCAATAAAAGTCAATATTGCTTAGTCATAATTGATGACTACTCCAGGTTTACCTGGGTTAGGTTCATCAAACATAAAAATGATACCCTAGATCAATTAATCAATTTATTCAAATTAATCGAGAATCAAAAAAACCTTAAGGTTAAAAGAATTAGAAGCGATCATGGTGGTGAATTCGAAAATCAAAGGTTCACCGATTCAGAACCTAAACGGATACCACCATGAATTCTCTTGCCCTAGGACCCCTCAACAAAATGGCCTAGTGGAGCGGAAAAACCGAACTCTACAAGAAGCCGCTAGGACCATGTTGAACGAATATGACCTACCCGATAGGTTTTGGGCAGAAGCCGTGAGTACGGCATGCTATGTCCAAAATAGAATCCTTATGGTAAAGAGGCACCTTAAGACCTCATACGAGATTTATCACGATAAAATACCTAACATCAAGTACTTTAGGGTATTTGGGTGTAAGGTACATATCCTAAACACTAAGGATTACCTAGGGAAATTTACATCCAAGACCACGATCGGAATCTTTCTAGGATACTCGACTACAAGTCGAGCTTATAGAGTATATAACCATGACACCCTTAGAGTCGAGGAGACTATCAATGTAGTATTTGATGAAGGACATGAACCTAAAAATCAACAAGCAAACCCAATTAGCGAGCCGATTCATACTAGACCTAACTCGATCCGAGATCAGGTCTAGTGTTAATCCTAACCTAAGTCAACCAAGTCACTCTATTGATCAAGTGATAGATGACTCCAACCAAACTAATGTTCAACCAAGTCACCCCATTGATCAAGTATTAGGTGACACAAACCCAACCCAATCTAGGATTCAGACTAACCACCCTATCGATCAAGTGATAGGAGATCCTAATCTAGGAGTTCGAACTAGAGCATCCTATAGGAACCTTAGTCAAATTTCCTTAATTTCAAAGATAGAACCCAAATCAATTGAACAAGCTCTTCTTGATCCCGATTGGATTATTGCAATGCAAGAAGAGCTAGCTCAATTTACTAGGAATGAAGTGTGGGAATTAGTACCACCACCTAAAGACAAAACGATAATTGGAACAAGGTGGGTGTTTCGAAATAAGCTTGATGATAAAGGTGAAGTAGTTAGAAACAAGGCTAGGTTAGTCGCCAAAGGGTTTAGTCAAGTCGAAGGCTTAGATTACGACGAAACCTATGCCCCAGTAGCTAGACTCGAATCCATTCGAATGTTGCTAGCTTATGCCGCACATCGAGGATTTAAGTTTTTAAATGGATGTTAAGTCGGCATTCTTAAATAGATATATTAAAGAAGAAGTTTATGTTAGCCAACCCCCCGGGTTTGAAAATCTAGATAAACCCGACCATGTTCTAAAACTTAAGAAAGCTCTCTATGGACTTAAACAAGCTCCTCGAGCTTGGTACGAGAGACTTTCAATCCATCTTAAGTCAAAAGGGTTTAACCAAGGCTTAGTTGACCCAACTCTCTTCGTAAAAAACCTTAGGTAAAGAAATATTCATAGCTCAAATTTACGAGACGATATAATTTTTGGAACCTCTAACTCACCTTACTAAACGAGTTCGCTTTCACTCATGGAAAGTGAGTTTGAAATGAACTTGGTAGGCGAGTTAAGTTTCTTTTTAGGTCTACAAATTAAACAAACTAAGGATGGTATATACCTATATCAACAAAAATACACTAAGGAGTTAATTAAAAGATTTAGAATGCAAGACGCTAAGATAATAAACACCCCAATGGCGATTAATGTTAACATAGGAGAAGACCTAGAAAGTAAGTCCATTGACTTAAAGTACTATAGGGGCGCGATAGGAAGTCTCCTATACTTAACTGCGAGTCGACCCGACATCCTATTCGCAGTAAGTATGTGCGCCAGGTTTCAAACCTGTGCTAAGGAGTCTCACCTAACCCTAGTTAAGCGTATCCTTAGATATCTTAAGGGTACACTTAACGTTGGTATTTGGTACCCTAGATCTACGGAGTTCGAACTAATCGGCTACTCCGATTCGGATTATGCCGGTAGTAAACTCGATAGAAAGAGAACGAGTGGTTGTTGTGCTCAAGTCTAGTGAGTTGGTGCAGTAGGAAGCAACATTGTGTTGCCTTATCTACCACCGAAGCCGAATACGTTGCGATGGGTGAGTGTGTAACTCAGCTTCTTTGGATGAAGCACACTCTCCGAGACTTTAGGTTGGACTTCACCAAAACTAAAATTTTTGTAGACAACATAAGTTCAATAAATCTAACTAAGAACCCTATATGCCATTCAAGGACAAAGCATATAGAGGTAAAACACCATTTCATTCGAGAACATGTAGCCAACGGCTCCATACAACTCGAATATGTTGACTCAAAGTCTAACCTAGCAGACATATTTACTAAACCACTACCCGAAGCCGAATTTAGTCTCTTGAGACGAAGATTAGGCATGTGCGTAATAGAATAGGAACTTACAAATTATATTTTCTTACTACTATTTCTTACTTTTTTTTTCATGGAACTAGCATAGGACATACCTTAGATATCATGCACCTATAGATTTAAGGAGCCAATACATCTCACAACACATAGGACTAATGTGTTTGTGTACTTAGCCACGTAGATGGGCGTGATATGTTAGGACCTTACTCCTGGTTCCAGATGTAGAGCTAGTGCATCGCTATGAACCACGGAGTATAATCATACATACTACCCGACTCTGACCAGGACTGGTTGATCCTTCATATCAATCAAGCCAAATATGAGTCGAACATTTTATAGATGAACTTATTTTCAGTATATTATTTTTAAAAATAAAAATGTGGAACATGCTTGGACTTTAAATTTAACATTTATTTTGTTTTCCACACACCTCTTACTCTTTTCGATATACGACAAAAGGGGGAGAAAAAGGAGAAAAAGGACAAAAGTTAAGGGGTCAAAAAAAAAATTTTTGATAACTTAACTCTTACTTCATAATTAAACCAAAAGTTAACTTTAAGTTTTGAAAACTTAATTAACTTTTAACAAAAGGCCAAGGTTAAGAAATCATTTGGTTTCTTAACTTAAAACTTATTTTAAACACTATGCCCAATATTAAGTAATTTCGGTTACTTAATTATTTTTCTTAGTAGCACATATCAAGGGGGAGAGTTAAAACCCTTTCTCAAGTACTCACCCTCGGTCAAGGGGGAGGATTCCTCAAGGGGGAGCACTTGAAAAAGAATTTTTATATACTCCTACTCATTCATGCATAATCTCATACTTATTTTTGTCTTAACTTTGTATGTGGGTTTGCCATAAATCAAAAAGGGGGAGATTGTTGGTGCAGTGGGCACCTAAGTCGAACCTAAGTTTTGATTATAGCAAACGATACAAAGTTAAGCTTATATTGTTATCTCACGAGCTAAATCAAGTGTGCAGAAAAGTCTCAATGCTGGAGCTGAAGGCTAGCGACACCCGGAGGAAACCGCGGTGGTCGGGCGACACTCGAGTTACTTCAGAGGGAGCCGAAGGAATCGAGTGGAAGGCCGAAAGCAAAAGTGACACGTAAGTATCGAGGTAAGCTCGTGTGTGCGAGCGTAAGTGAAGTCGTATCCTCTTTACGGGGATGATCTTAGGCGACGATCCGACCCAAGACTTCCCATGGAAGGTCTATGTTGAGATAGGACGGTAAGTGGCCGTCGAATCCGCTTATATTTTGAGCTAACTCTTTATTGTAGTCAAAAATCCTGGCCATCAGTTCAACCGGCCAGTTCAACCGGTGCCAGTTCAACCGGCCAGTTCAACCGGTGGTCAAAAATCAGCCTCGAGGAGTCAAGCTTTATCACCATTTTTCAAGGAGTTTTGTGCCCATTTGTGATTGGTTGAAGACCCATTCGTTGAGGGGCTTAAAGGCTATAAAAGGAGGGCCAAACCTAGGGTTTCATCCTCAATTCTAAGTGCTCAAAAGCCTCCGTTACGCTGCAACTCTCCGACGACTCTACAACAACGAAGTGCTGCCAACAACCCTAACTTAAAGTTTCTTTTGTTTAGTTGTTGGTATAATCTTAATTTGTTATTGCTTTCAATATTGCAATTCTTTTTAATCGAGGCTTTTCGTTGCATTTTACTTTAATAGAAGAGAGGGTTTGTCTCTCTATCTTTTTGCTTCGAAGGCTTTTGTAATCGTTAAACTCCTACCTCCAACGAGGAGGAGTGTTTTAGTGAATTGCCCTCCGTACACGGTCTAGGACCGTTAGGGCCTTGGAGTAGTAGCCGAAGGCTACGAACCAAGTAAAAAAACTATTTGTCTCATTTAGTTTTTATTTACATTTCCGCTGCGTTTAATTGTCTATCGAACGATTTAAAAGAAAAGTTTTTATAGCTATTCACCCCCCCCCCTCTAGCGATCCACTTCGATCCAACAAGAAATCCTCTTCCTCTATAAAGAGGAGGGGTGAGGGCCTTTGGGAGGCTAATGTTCATGCTCTAAACTCTCCCAAAGTGCCCTAAAGGTTTTCCATCCTCTTACTTGAGTTTATTTACATCATAATCGTAAGAGGAGTGATTCTTGTGTAAAGAGGTTACCTCCACCTAGCTTGGTGCAAAGGAGAGAATAGTGAAAGCTTGAGGTGTGATTCACCTTGGACGAATCGGACCGTGGATTAGCGGCGAAGCCGTGAACCACATTACATTGCGGTGTTAGCATTTGTGTTTCTATTCTTCCTTTGCTTTGTCTTTAATTGTTTGTATTTGTATATTCCGCTTGAGCTAATAGTGTTTGTAGACGAGCAACGAACGAACGAATTCCACCGTCTGCGATAAAGGTTATTCACCCCCCCCCCCTCTAGCCGGCCACCATCTACCCTACAAGTGGTATCAGAGCCAAGTCACTTGTCGAGGACTAACCACTGCAATAAGCACTTCATCAAGAGATGACCGGTTCTAATATTCATCTGCTAAAGTTCGAGGGGGAATTCGCTTGGTGGAAGAAGCGAATGGAGGTATTTTTCGAAACCGATTTCGAAATTCTATTAATAATGGAAAATGGTTTCGAAATACCTAGAAATGAAGAAGGGGAGACATTGGAGAAGACAAGATGGACAAAAAGACAAAGAGAGGAGTACTTGGCGAATTCGAAGGCCAAGCACCACCTCTACAATGTACTCCCCCAACAAGAAGTGAATCGGATAGGAGAATGTGCTAGTGCCAAGGAGATGTGGGAGAAACTCATAGAGATTCATGAAGACACTTCCGAGGCCAAGATAGCAAGGAGAGATGTCCTTCGCTCCCAACTATCCAATATTAAACTTGAAAAGGGAGAGAAGGTAAAATCCCTACACTCTAGGTTTAAGGAAATTCTAACCGGTTTGACAAGTGTAGAGGAAAAGCTCTCCAACCAGGATATGGTAATGAAGGCTATAGATGCCTTTCCCCGGTCCTCAAGATGGAGCTCAATGGTGGACTCTTTTTACATCTCCAAGAACCTAGAAGTTAGCACCTTGGAGGAATTCTTCTCAACCATTGAGCTCCACGAAACAAGGCTCGAAGGAGTAGTAGAAGAGCCAAAACTTCAACCATCAAGGGGAGTGGCACTATTGGCCAACAAGGGGAAGAAGAAGATGGAGACTCCCTCCTCCTCCAATGAAGCATCCTCCTCCTCCTCCATGGATAGCACGGAAGAAGCATACATGGTAAGGAAGGTAAGACGTGCTTTGAAAAATTTTAAATTTAATAAATCTAATGATAGGAGGAGAAGACCAAGGGGGAAGGTAATTTGCTATAATTGCCAAGGAGAGGGACACATAAGGGATAATTGTCCCCTCTTGAACAAGAGCAAAGAAGAGAGGAGAAAGAAAGAAGAAAAGAAGAAGAAGGGGAGAAAGAAGAAAGAAGAGGAGAAGAAGGCCAAAGAAAAGGGGAAGGCCAAGGCACTAAAGGCAAGGACATGGGATGACCCCTCCTCCTCATCATCATCATCGGAAGAGGACAATGCTTTTGTCACCAACCTTGCTTTGATGGCGTTTGATGACCTAGACACCTCCTCCTCCGAAAATGAAGAAGCAAGTTCAAGTGAGGAGAGCTCTAGTGATGGGGGAGGCTCTTCATCATCATCCTCATCCGAAGAAGAAGACATGGAAACTATGGTAACGAATCTCTCACCCAAGAAAATAGTTTCCATGATATCTAGCCTCACTAAGGACTTGTTTAGGGCAAAGAAAAAGAACAAATGCATGTTAGATCAAATTAAGGACTTAGAAGAAAAATTAGAAAAAGCATGCTTAACTATTAATGATAATATTTCTTCTAGCCTAAATGATGCATGCTCACATGATAACTATATGCCTTTCAATATTAGTGATGCATGTATAGATGAAAATATGGCTTTAAGGGAGAAAGTACCAAGGCCCTAGAAAAATTCACAATAGGCTCCAACACCCTTAACATGATCATAGGGAGCCAAAGGGCAAGCTTCAATAAGAAAGGCCTAGGATATAAGGAAAATAAAAATAAAAAGGCCTATAAATGTTTAATTGCTAGGGGTCAAGATAGAAAGAAAACAATTGCTAGAAAATGGATCCCTAAGGAACTTTTAGTAAACCCCATAGGAAAGAACTTGTATTGGGTTCCTAAATCCATCCTTAAGGGTTAGAAAAACCCTAGGATAGTCAACCATATAGAATTTACCTATATCATATTTTTGGTTGACTTAGGATGGCGGGACTAATTTTTGAAATAGTGTTGGGTGATGAAAATGCACTCATAAATAGTTTAAATCATGCTCAACACTTAGTGTTATTTGATACTCATGACCTATACATTTTTAGCATAGTGTTGGGTGATGATAATGTGCCCATAAATTGATAATAATGCTTAAATCATGATAATTAATGTAATTGTTATATATGTTTGCAATCATGATTTATGATCTTGATATTTGGCACATAGTCATGGGCATTAGGATTTAAATCATGCTTTGGGTGATACTTTACTTATTATCATAATTCATACCTAATGCATGATTATAAATTGATGAATACATTTGTTTCATGATCATAATGTGAAATTAATTCATATATGTCTTTATGATCATGTGGGTTGTTAGGATGATACTTAACCTTGTATAGAATTGCATGAAATTCATGGTTAAGTATATACAAATACCTTTAGGATACATCTCACACTCACCATAGGCTACCTTGATTGAAAAATTAGCATGAGTGAGATGATAGGATGATACAAATGGTCCACTAATGCATATGACATTTAGATGGTCATTTAAAGTGTCAAAATAGCAATAATAGACCAATCATGGGGAAGACTTATGTTTAATTCATAGACATATTGCCCAAAGATCATGGTTGGATATTTCATATGTTTTCAAAATAATTTCTTACTTTAAAATCTGTGTGTTTATGTTTTGAAACAATCTAAAGCAAAACTAGGTGTTAAAATTGATACAAACTTGATCAAAAACCTAGTTGATTTTGAAACTTTTGGATTTTTAGAAAAATCTTGGGAATACAAGTATTTTTCATGAAAAACTATTTTTCATTGATAAAGGACCTTAAAAGAAATGTGTTCCCCAAATTTCATGATTTTTTGAATTTCGTAGAATTTTTAATACATTTT
Organism: Wurfbainia villosa; assembly: GCA_025175895.1. Taxonomy (NCBI): domain Eukaryota; kingdom Viridiplantae; phylum Streptophyta; class Magnoliopsida; order Zingiberales; family Zingiberaceae; genus Wurfbainia; species Wurfbainia villosa. The sequence continues at coordinate 53,313,755 of CM046004.1, forward strand.
TGAAATTCACCCCAAAATCGAAAAAATCGAAATTAGATGTCAAGGTAGTCAGAACGATCAAGTGATTGGTGATAACATGCCCAGTAACTTCTTTTATCAGATTTTAAGGCATGTTTTGGTAATTTTGTTCCCTAGAATTGATGTCATGCTTATATAAACTTTGTTTAAATATTTTTTATGGTGTCAAAGGGGGAGAAATATGCATGTTTAAGTAAGGGGGGAATTGCATTTAGGGGGAGTTTCATGTATTAAGGGGGAGAGTTGATAATCATGTTTATTTACATGCTTTCTTACCTTAATATTTTTATCAAATGTTTACCTAACTTAAACGGATTGTCACACATCAAAAAGGGAGAGATTGTTAGGGCAATCAACCCGTGATATGGTTTTGATGTGTGTGGCAAAAAGTTTAAGTTAGGATGTTTGGATTTGATATGTGCATTGGAGTCTTGCAGGACTTAGTAATTCGCACATGGAGCATTGGTGATTTTCACCTCTCATGACTCGGTCCTTGAGTCGGTGAAGGATAGCTTTGCGGAAGTCGTGCGTTTGGAGCATCCGAGGGACCGCCGAACGAGGAGATTGGAGTGAAGCCGGAGTAAGTAGACTTCAGGGCGAGACGTGAAGGATGGCACTGCAGAGTCGTACGCTTGCCGCATCCGAGGGACGTGGTCAGACGAAGACAACTTCAAAGGCGAGGGACTCCAAGGGATGAGAGTGAGCGAATGTAACCCGGGAAGGGGAAGTGCGCTTAGGTAGAACTTGGCCAATTGGCTAAGTGTCGGATGGGATTTCCCGACACTAGTTGACTGCCATGTAATGGTAGTCGACTACTCTAAGTCAACTGTGACTCAACTAGTGTTCGAGTCCAGTTCATGTGCCAACAATCGACTGCCATAGATTGGCAGTCGACTGAGAGACCACCAGTCGACTGGTCGCAAGGGTTTCGGGCACAGAATGGAGTGCTCGCTTCCGGCACTCGACTGATAGCTCCATCAGTCGACTGATGTGGGAGTCGTTGGATGGAATCCAACATGGAAGAAGCCGTTATTGGGCAATGGCTACGGGATCAGTCGACTGATCGGGGCATCAGTTGACTGGTCCTGTGTCAACGGGAAGAAATCCTCTTCCTCTATAAAGAGGAGGGGTGAGGGCCTTTGGGAGGCTAATGTTCATGCTCTAAATTCCCCCAAAGTTCCCTAAAGGTTTTCCATCCTCTTACTTGAGTTTATTTACATCATAATCGTAAGAGGAGTGATTCTTGTGTAAAGAGGTTACCTCCACCTAGCTTGGTGCAAAGGAGAGAATAGTGAAAGCTTGAGGCATGATTCACCTTGGACGAATCGGACCGTGGATTAGCGGCGAAGCCGTGAACCACGTTACATTGCAGTGTTAGCGTTTGTATTTCTATTCTTCCTTTACTTTGTCTTTAATTGTTTGTATTTGTATATTCCTCTTGCACTAATAGTGTTTGTAGACGAGCAACGAACGAACGACTTCCATCATCTACGATAAAGGCTATTCACCCCCCCTCTAGCCGACCACCATCTTCCCTACAGATAATAGTAAGTCTACCTCAGGTTTTGTGTTTACTTTGGGAGGTGGAGCCATTGTATGGAGAAGTGTCAAGCAGAAATGTGTGGCGGACTCTACCATGAAAGTTGAGTATGTGGTAGCCTCTGAGGCAGCCAAAGAAGTTGTATGCCTCAGGAACTTCTTGATGAGCTTGGATGTGATTCCTGGTTTACCCAGAACTATCACAATTTATTGTGATAACAGTGGTGCAGTTACAAACTCGAAGGAACCACGAGCCCATAAGGCAAGTAAACACATAGAGCGCAAGTACCACCTGATACGAGAAATCGTAAAGCAAGGAGAAGTTGTTGTAGCCAAGATTTCATCAGAGGATAACCTGGAAGATCCTTTCACTAAGGCCCTTCCAGCGAGAGCTTTTGATAGGCATGTGGAAGGAATGGGAATCAGATGTATGGCAGTATGAGGACACCATAGTCTTTTAGTATAAATGGGAGATTGTTGGGATGTATACTGAAAAGTCTATCTTTTGTATAAACATCTTTATTTTTGAAATAAGAATCACATGATCATTATTTGCATATTTATAGTTATGTATATTGTCTGATACATTACATTGTAGATAACATGGTGTGTAGTGTCACACGGGAGATCATGTTATCAGTTCCTTGTAAAGTATAAGTAAAGGCTCACAGCCGAGATGGTTTTGGATAAACCATTGGTATGGTTGTAGTGTGATTTGGTATTGGTTTGTCTTGACCATAGAATTACACTAGTACACTTTGTGTGTATTGAGCAGGACCGACTTAGAGGTGATTCAATTTATTGCTGACTACATAATTGAATCGAACCTTGAATATTATGGTGTACATGCTCTTAATCCCGATATAATAACAGGCACATGTACTTAGTATTTATTTCTTTGATTTACCAATGGGCGAGATTTATAAATTAAATCGATAGGCTCGGTAAGTTGGGAAATGATATTATTTACATGGTGTGTCATTGATTATAAGAGGAAACCGTATCCTATATATTAGGATGATGATGTCCCCTTGAGGAGCTCATAAGGATCATCATGTAAACCCTGCAGGTGGACTTGGTCCAGTATGATGATGAGGTTGAGTGGTACTACTCATGGAGTTAGATGTTGATTAATTAATTATCAGTAAATTAATTAATTGACGGACATTCGAGATCTTAAACATGGGGAGATATTTGTACAATTAATATATGGAGCCCATATTTATTTATGGGAGTTGGTGAGGTAGATCAATGATAATCCTCTAGTGGAATGGATTATCATTAATGGATCAGATTTTATGTGGGTAGAATCCATTGGATGGCCAAGATCCAACTCCTCCTCATGGTCCCTATTGTAGTCTATTAAAACCCTCATGAAGCCTAGATCCAACGGTGAAAATTGAATTCCTAGATCCGACGGTGGAAATTGAATTCCTAAGATCCGACGGTGGAAATTGAATTTCTAGATCCGACGGTGGAAATTGAATTCCTAGATCTGACGGTGGAGATTGAAAGGAGGCTTAAGCCTAAATCTATAAATAGGAGTCCAAGGCATGGGCGGCAAGGAAGATTAAGGAGATTAGGGTTTTGCTTCCAAGATTTTGGTTGGCTATGGTTTGGAGTTGGCTAAGGAGAGGCATTGGGCGGCAACCTAGGTTGGATCTCTCTCCATTGGGCAGTGCCTCCCTCTCTCTCTCTAGGTTGGACGACGGTTCCTCCCTATCTCTCTCTTTCCTTGGTCGACGGCAACAAGAGCCTTAGCTCTCTTGGCCGGCGCCCATTCATCTACTTCCTCTCCTTGGTTGGCGGCAACATCAAGCTTGGTGGCTTGGTGGTTGGCGCTAGATAGAAGAAGAAGTATCGAGTATTCTTCCCTTTGTTCGGAGCAGACAAGGAAGGAAAGAACGAGATCTAGGAGGTTTCATCTCTTGGAGGATCATTGCCCACACAACGTCCAAGAGGAGGATAGGACATATAATAGAAGACCTTGAGGTAAACAAGAGGTATAATTCTTGTTTTAGTTTTCTTTTGTTTCTTTGTATTATGTATGTAATTACATGTGGCTAATTTACTTGGACCCCGAAGATAAATACAAAAACCGGTGATCTGTACATCACCTATTCCGCGGCTAGTCGAGGAAAAGAGTTAGGTTGCTTGAACAACTAGTTTATTCAAGAGACCACTCTAATCGAATAGCACGATGATGGATCAGTTGCTTGGGTAATCCATCACCGTCTTGGATTAATTTTTAATCCGAGGACGTAGATGGGATCACCATGCACAAGCGGCCAAGTTGAAGCGGGAAGCGAAGCTTCGACCTTCATAGGGAACTTTATCGTAGCTGAAAACGGGCTAAACAACCTTGTTTTTCTCAAAATCAGCCTGGCAGTCGACTTTATCAGGCAACAGTCAACTGTCGTGCCCATCATTCGACTGCCAACAAGGGCAGTCGACTGATAACTGAAAAATCAGAATTTTAATTATCAGAAATGAGATTCGAAAAAACATAAGTAATTCTACGTATATAGAAAAATCACGAAAATTCATACATATATTACTTATAAGCAATACAATGGGTGAAAAATGTTAGAAAAATATTTTACCCATAAAATATTGAAATTGATACAAAGTTCAAAAGTGAAGAAAAACTTCAATGTTTTAGCTTACTTTGTATCAACTTCATCAATGGTGATTGCTATCAAAAGATAGACTTCACCAAGGTTTTCTAAAAGGATTTTAAAATGATTTTGAAAACATATATTGTATCATATTCCTTGGGCTTAATGTACATGACTTGAACATAAGCTTTCCCAATGATCCACAATTAAGATAAGATGAGTTTTAGTTCATCTAGATGCAAAAACTATGCACCTTGAACTTAACTCATATCCTAGCATCTCACATATATCTAGGGTGTATAAATACACATACATGTCAATTTATATGTGAGATGTGGGCTTTGTTTTTTCAATCTAAGGCCTCTTGCATTTTCTAAGGCAACACTACTTGATTCCCTTATAGATGGGACTTCAAGTCATGCCATAGTCCTTAAATCAATTTTAATTATTTTAAATGCATGAATGATCATGGCATACATGGTAGCATAAATAAAGTATGATCAATGATCATGATGTCATGACATATGATTAAATCTAAACATACATGATTTTTTTTTAACCTTAATCCTACACATGATCATGACATATTAAATGATTAAAAATAAATATGATGTCATGGCATGTTATATGACAAACAAGGTATGACAAATAAAAGGTATAGGTATAATAATACCTAACTTTTAATATTTGTTGCCATTTGATATAGTTAAATATATTTTTCCATATTACCCAAGTGTGCCAAAAACCCAAAATGGCACACCAATACCTCTAAGTCTACATGTGCCAAGTTTAATCAATTTTTCACAATTCTCATGGCTTATTGGCACATCCTAAAATCCTTTAGGATTATAATTCAAATCTATTTCCAAGGTATCCATAACATTGAAAATTACCTAAAGTGCCACCTTTACCATGGTTAGGTTAACTACTCATCCATTTAAAGTTACCTAAACCCATTTAGCATGAATCGATCACGCTCTTAGGAAGCCAAAACTTATTTGAGCTCCTAGGGTTTACTAGGTATTCCTTAGGGATAACCTCCCTAGATACCCTCCTAATGACCCTCTAGGCTTGTTAGCCTTGGTCATTGTGGTCTTGCCATGGTTAACTCTAGGGGTGACTCCCCTTGTAACCTTCTTAGTGACTACCCTAGGTTTCATGGAAACCTTGGCCACTAGGCACCTACCTTGGTCAACCTTAGGGATGACTTCCCTATTGACCTTGGCTTTTCTAGACCTAGTTTGTGTTCCATAATCAAATGGAACACTATGATAAGTCACCTTAGGCTTAGGTTTGTGGCCCAAACCTTTCTTGCTCTTGGTTGACTCTTGTCTCCTATGCCCTAGGTTTTGACTTTGACTTCTAGACCCTAGAGTTTGACCATTTGACCTTTGCATTTGATTTGTCATTTTTGCAAGGGTCTTTTCAAGTTTCTCAAGCCTTGATCTCAAGGCTTGATTTTTCTTTTCTAATTGCCCAATTTTTGAATCTTGATTTAATCTTTAGGCATTGTTCTTTCTAGGCATATGCCTAGTCCATTTGGGATTAAAACCTAGGTGGTCTTCAATTTTTCTAATAGATTCCCTAGGTAAGGTTTTTCTAAGGACATTAGTCCCAAATTTCTCCTTATTATTAAAATGGATATTCTTAGCTCCTAGACAAAAATATTTGTTATTCCTAGCATGCTTTTCATGATAATTGCAAAAGAATTAAAATTCCTAGCATGATTTTCGACATTTAAATTAGAAGGAGCATTACTAAAATGTACCTTAGGGTTAGCCTTAGCTCCCCCTACATGTGATGCTCCCTTTTTAGCCTTTTTCTCCCCCTTTGGGAATTGACTCCAGTAATGACCCGGTAGTCGGCATTTGAAGCAAATCACTTGTTCCTTGCTTTTGATTGTTGGGGGACCGGCATCCTTGACCTTTGGTGTCGGTTGAGGCTTCTTGATCTTCTTTGGGCACTTGCTCTTATAATGCCCAAACTCCCTACACTCAAAACACATTATATGAATTTTATTTGAAATTGAGGTGTTTGAGTCACCTAGAATGGTGGCGAGGGTCTCTTGAGCTTGCTCTTCCTCTCGACCGGATGTAGATGGTTCTTCTTGTTGCTCCGGTGTTGAGGATGCCCTAATTGTAGGGATGTATACTGAAAAGTCTATATTTTGTATGAACATCTTTATTTTGGAATAAGAATCACATGATCATTGTTTGCATATTTTTATGGTTATGCAATATTGTCTAATACTTTACATTGTAGATAACATGGTGTGTGGTGTCACACAGGAGACCATGTTATCGACCCCTTGAAAAATATAAGCAAAGGCTCACAACCGAGATGGCTTTGGACAAACCATCGGAATGGTTGTAGTGTGATTTGGTATTGGTATGTCTTGACCATAGAATCACACTAGTGCACTTTGTGTGTATTGAGCAGGACCGACTTAGAGGTGATTCGATTTATTGCTGATTGCATAATCGAATCGGACCTCAGATATTATTTAGTACATGCTCTTAATCCCGATATAATAACGGGCACATATACTTAGTACTCATCTCTTTGATTTACCAATGGACGAGATTTATAGATTAAATCGATAGGCTCGGTAAGTTGGGAGATGATATTATTTATATGGTGTGTCGTTGATTATAGGAGGAAATCGTGTCCTATATATTAGGATGATGATGTCCCCTTGAGGAGCTCATAAGGTTCATCATGTAAATCCTGTAGGCGGACTTGGTCCGGCATGATGAAAAGGTTGAGTGGTACTACTCAAGGAGTTAGATGTTGATTAATTAATGGTCAGTAAATTAATTAATCGACTGGACATTCGAGATCTTAAACACGGGGAGACAATGTACAAATAATATATGGAGCCCATATTATCATATGGGGGTTGGTGAGGTAGATCAATGATGAACCTTTAGTGGATTGGATCATCATTAGTGGATCAGACTTTATGTGGGCTTGATCCATGGGTGGCCAAGACCCAACTCCTCCTCATGGTTCCTAATGTAGCCTATTAACACCTCATGATGCTTAGATCCAATGGATAGAAACAAAACTCTAAGATCCATAGGTAGAGATTAAATCTCTAAGATCCGACGGTTGAGATTAAATCTCTAGATCCGACGGTTGAGATTAAATCCCTAGAACCAATGGATGAGATTAATTCATGACTTATCCCTAACTCTATAAAAGGATGTCAAGGGAGTTGGCGTGGAAAAATTGATGAGAGCTAGGGTTTTTGGGCGGCAAGGAAGAGGAGTCCTAGTTGAGATAGGATTAGGATTAGGGTTTGGAGGCAAGGGTGGCACCAAATAAGGAAGGTATTCTTCTCTTCTTCTTCCTCTTTTGGCCAACGTCCAGCACCTCTCCAGCCTCTTTTCCAGCCTTGGCCGGTGCCCAAAAGCTCCCTTCTCCTTCTCCTTAGGTGGTGGAAACAAGATATAGGGCTTCCCTTGGTGTCTTGGTTGTTTTCCACCATCTTCTCTTTCACCTAGTTGGCCGGCGGCAAGGATAGTTTTAGTTCCTTGTTGGTTGTTTCTAGAGAGGAGAAAAACCTTGTTTTTATTCTTCCTCTTGCTTTGGAAGAGCAAGGAAGGAAGATTTGCGATCTAGGAGCTTCGACTTTTGGTAGATCGTCGCCCACACGACGTCCAAAAGGAGGAAGGTCATACATTAGAAGATCGAGAGGTATACCTATTCTACTTTCTTCTTTTGTTTATTGCTTGTATTTGTTTTTCAATTATAAGCATGTTATAAATCTGTAAATGGATAAATAATACTTGGATCCCGAGTATAAATACGAAAACCGGCGATCCGGACATCGTCTATTCCGCGGCTACTCGTAGAATAGAGGATGGTTGCTTGAACAACTAGTTTGTTCAAGTGACCTCTCTAAATGAATAGCATGACGATGACTTGGTGATTTGGGCAATCCCTTTTGTCCATGATTAAATTTTTTTAATCTGGGGACATCGAAGGGATCGCCATGGACAAGCTATCGAGGTAAAGTGGGAAGCGAAGTTTCCCCTCACGGACTCGATAAGAAAAACCCTTCAATTGGTATCAGAGCCAAGGTTTCCGGTTTTGTGTGTTTAGGATTCGATTAATTTTTATGCACTTTTTCATATATTATATGTGCCGGATAATAGTAGGATATGCGTAGTTTAACTCTTTGGTTGCAGGCATAAGATCCGACTATTATGGCCATATATGTGTATGTGATTGTATGTGTGTAAATATTTATTTTTGTTGAATCCTCGGGGTTGACGAGGCTAGTATTTAGTTTTTGGTAAATTAAATACGGCATTGTTTAGCCACTCTTTATTTTATTTTACTTTCGATCTAGATTTCATGTGCACTCCCTCGTAGAGTATAGGATCGATGGATATAAATTAAAATAGATTTTAGTCTCGGTTCGGATCTCCGGATGGCTCGTACATGGCGTAGGAGAAGCGGACGAGATGGCGATGCGACGGGAGTCATATTGAAGACAAAAGCCATAATAGTTGAAAAATAATTTATTTTTCATATTTATTGCTTTTTGTTTGATATGCATGTCGTAGGCTAGAAAAATTTCTCAATTTCAAATTACTAAGTGGGAGAGGGAATTTTTTAAAAATTCTCACGGCCTCCATTACGATTTGACATGTGATGTAAACAAACTTGCGGGTCGGCTCTGAGTGCCTTCCTCCCCATCGGATGGGTTTGTTTGCAGATCACAAGGTCTAATATGGTTATAGGAAATTATTAAGGAGCGTGTGTACTTGCCCATCGTAAGGCACATAACCCGAGATAATTACCTTAGTACCGAGTAATGGTGAACACTTAGATACAAATATAAGTATCCTCCCTATCGGAGTCACTGCTTTTATTTGTAGGGCCAAAGAGGAACCAACTATTGATTTTACTTGTCAAAAAGTTAGGTTGACAAGATAGTAAAATTAATGGGTAAAACCTCCTCTTACAAATGTAGAATTCGTATACGTCCACACTATCGTGGCATACGATATTCTCGGTATTTTGAGGTGTTGGTTGATTTTAAAATTTTATTGTTTGAGGAATCAATAATTTTTTGAAATATAATGTTTTGATTTATGTGATTCTTAGGTTTTCTTTCAAAATGACTTTCAACCCACTTGCTGTGATACTGAAAGAGAACAAACTTACTGGACCCAACTATGTAGATTGGAAGAGGAATCTAGACATTGTCTTGACTGCAGAGGAATACAAATATGTACTCCTCGAAGAGTGCCCTCCCAAGCCTGCAGATAATTCTGGGGAAAAGAAGAGAGAGAGCTATAAGAAGTGGATCAAGGTCGATGAGATGGCGTGGTGTTACATTTTGGCATCTATGTCAAATGTACTGCAACATCAGCATCAAGCCATGTCCACTGCTTATGATATGATGCTCAATCTCAAGGAGCTTTTTGGACACCAGAATCGGGCTGCGAGGCAAGAGGTCATGAGAAACTTGATGACGACCACCATGGTCGAGGGAACACCCATGAGGGATCATGTTCTCAAGATGATGGCTCATTTGAATGAGCTGGAGGTCCTAGGAGCTGAGATCGATGGGGAAACCCAGGTCGATATCATACTCCAGTCTCTGCCTAGGAGTTTTGAGCAGTTTCACCTCAACTACAACATGAACAAGAGGTTGTATTCGTTGGCGGAACTTCTGACAGAACTCCAAGCGACAGAGGGACTATTTCGTCAGAGTGCTCAGGCACATGCCGTGGTGACCCAGAAGGTTTCTACTTCTAAGCCGAAAGGCAAGAAGAAGAAGAAACAAATCGGGGTGAAGGCGGTGGGAGGTACTCAGGGAGGAGTGAAGAAGTCGAAAGGCAAGTGCTTCACTTGTAAGCAGACTAGACACTGGAAGAAGGACTGCCCCAACCGCAAGAACAAAGGTATATCTTTTGGTCTAGTCATTGAAACATGTTTAGCGGTGTTATCTACCGACACCTGGTGTGTAGATACGGGAGCCACTGATCTTGTCTGCAATACTTTGTAGGGGTTCCAGGAAACCAGACGACTGGCTGAGGGGGAGATTATCGTGTACTTGGGCGATGCCACAAAGGTGGCGGCTGTTGTAGTGGGAGATGTTCATTTATCTTTTGAGAAAAATAAACTTTTGGTTCTTAAGAATTGCCTTTATGTACCCTTATTTAGAAAGAATTTAATTTCGGTTTCTAAATTGTTTATGGATGGATATTCTATTTCTTTTAATGATAGAGTTGTTATAAGAAGGAATAGGGACATTATCTGTTCGGGTGCATTGATAGGAAATTTGTACACACTTGAACAAAAACCTCCCACGATGCAAATTGAAGTTAATAACTCATCTTCTAATTCCAATAAGAGAAAAGAACCTTCGAAGATGAACCAAACATATCTTTGGCATCTTAGGCTTGGTCACATTAACCTAAGCATAATTCAAAGGTTGATAGCTAATGGACCTTTGGGTTCATTAGTGGTGAAGGATCTCCCAACCTGTGAATCTTGCTTGGAGGGTAAGATGACCAAGAGGCCTTTTTTAAGGCCAAGGGGTATAGAGCCAAAGATGTGTTAGAATTGGTTCATTTTAATTTGTGTGGTCCTATGTCTATCCAGGATAGAGGTGATTTTGAGTATTTCGTCTTTTTTATAGACGATTACTCAAGATATGGATACATTTACCTGATGCGCCGCAAGTCTGAATGCTTTGACAAGTTCAAAGAATTCAAGGCTGATGTGGAGAAACGTCAAGGTAAAAGTATCAAGACACTACGATCTGATCGTGGTGGTGAGTACCTCTTGGGAGTGTTTAGGAACTACTTATCAGAGGCTGGGATTCAATCCCAATTGACTGCAACTGGCACACCCCAGCAGAACGGTGTAGCAGAGCGAAGGAATAGGACTCTTATAGAGATGGTTAGATCGATGATGAGTAATTCTGACTTGCCAGATTCGTTCTGGGGATATGCTCTAGATACAGCGGTGTACATTCTGAACTTAGTACCATCTAAATCAGTGCCTTATACTCCCACAGAGTTGTGGACTGGGCGAAAGCCTAGTCAAAGCCATATTCTGATATGGGGGAGTCAAGCACATGTGCTGAAGGCAGATGCTGGTAAGTTGGAACCTCGTACAGAAGTATGCATGTTCGTTGGCTATCCCAGGGGAACGAAGGGTGGATTGTTTTATAGTCCTAGAAATCAGAGGGTGATCGTTAGCATGAATGCCAGATTTCTAGAGGAAGACTATGTGATGAGCCACAAACCCAAGAGTAAAATTGTTCTAGAGGAGTTAAAAGGGTAAGTCACTTCTTTAGTACCACCGGTACAAGAGGATATACCACATGTCACTGCACCGTGTGTCACAGAGGATACACAGGTGATACCTCATCGTAGTGGGAGGGTTGTGAGACAGCCTGATAGATTCATGTTCTTGGGAGAATCTTTTGATTTGGTCCCTGGCGAACATGAATCTGATCCCTGGACATATGACGAGGCAATCCAAGATAAAGATGCAGTATCTTGGCAAAGTGCAATGAATGCTGAGATTGAATCTATGGATTCAAATCAGGTCTGGGAGCTAGTAGAACCATCCGATGGTGTAAAAACCATTGGATGCAAGTGGATCTACAAGAGAAAGAGAGGAATAGATGGGAAGGTTGAGACCTTCAAAGCGAGGCTTGTTGCGAAGGGGTATACTCAGAAAGAGGGTATCAATTATGAGGAGACCTTTTCGCGGGTAGCCATGCTTAAGTCTATCCGGATTCTCTTATGCATAGCAGCTCATATGGATTATGAGGTGTGGCAGATGGATGTCAAGACAACTTTCCTTAATGGAAGTCTTGAGGAAAACATCTACATGAAGCAACCAGAGGGATTCATTGCTAAGGGTAAAGAGCATCTTGTATGTAAGCTTAATCGGTCCATTTATGGATTGAAACAAGCTTCGAGGTCTTGGAACATCCGCTTTGATGAGGTGATCCAGTCTTATGGATTTATTCAAAGTCTGGATGAATCTTGTATATACAAGAGATGTGACGGAAACGTAGTGGTATTTCTTGTACTATACGTAGATGATATTTTGTTGATTGGCAACAATATCAAGGTGTTATCGGACGTAAGGGTATGGTTGTCCAAACAGTCTGATATGAAGGACTTGGGAGAGGTGGGACACATCCTTGGGATCAAGGTTATAAGGGATCGCAGGAAAAGGATGTTGTGCTTATCCCAAGCTTCATACATAGACACGATTATGGAGCATTTTAGCATGCAGAACTCCAAGAAGGGTTTTCTACCTTTCAGGTATGGAGTTCCTTTATCTAAGGAGATGTGTCCTAGATCATCTGAGGAGATAGAGGAGATGAAGGTGGTTCCTTATGCTTCGGCAGTAGGAACCCTCATGTATGTGATGCTATATACGAGACCAGATATCTGCTTTGCCGTGGGCATGGTCAGTAGATATCAGAGTAATCCAGGATAGGGACATTGGACTACGGTAAAGCATATATTGAAGTACCTGAGAAGGACTAGGGATTATATGCTGGTTTACCGGGCAGACCAATTACTCCCTGTGGGTTAAACAGATTCCGACTTCCAATCTGATAGGGATAACAGTAAGTCTACCTCAGGTTTTATGTTTACTTTGGGAGGTGGAGCCATTGTATGGAGGAGTGTCAAGCAGAAGTGTGTGGCGGACTCCACCATGGAAGCTGAGTATGTGGCGGCCTCTGAGGCGGCCAAAGAAGCTGTATGGCTCAGGAACTTCCTGATGGACTTGGATGTAATTCCTAGTTTGCCCAGAACTATCACAATTTATTGTGATAATAGTGGTGCAGTTGCAAACTCGAAGGAACCACGAGCCCATAAGGCTAGTAAACACATAGAGCGCAAGTACCACCTGATACGAGAAATCATAAAGAGAGGAGAAGTTGTTGTGGCCAAGATTGCATCGAAGGATAACCTGGCAGATCCTTTCACTAAGGCCCTTCCAGTGAGAGCTTTTGATAGGCATGTGGAGGGAATGGGGATCAGATGTATGACACTTTGAGGACAGCATAGTCTTTTAGTATAAGTGGGAGATTGTAGGGATGTATACTGAAAAGTCTATCTTTTGTATGAACATCTTTATTTTGGAATAAGAATCACATGATCATTGTTTGCATATTTTTATGGTTATGCAATATTGTCTAATACTTTACATTGTAGATAACATGGTGTGTGGTGTCACACAAGAGACCATGTTATCGGCCCCTTGAAAAATATAAGCAAAGGCTCACAACCGAGATGGCTTTGGTTAAACCATCGGAATGGTTGTAGTGTGATTAATATGTCTTGAGCATAGAATCACACTAGTGCACTTTGTATGTATTGAGCAGGACTGACTTAGAGGTGATTCGATTTATTGTTGACTACATAATCGAATCGGATATGAAATCCTTCCATTAGGATGGACCATTCCTCAAAGTCCCTCATCATCAAGAAATCTTCAATTCTTGTCTTCCATTGCCTAAACCCTTCTTGTCCATAAAAGGCATATGGAATTGGGTTGTTGATGTCCCAACCCAATTGTTCTTCAACTTCCATCTTTCCCTCTAGCGTCTTTGCTCCCTGTGGTTAGTCCGTAGAAGAGTCCCGGGCTCTGATACCAATTGTAGAGGATTCGGTGGCCGCTAAAGGGGGGTGAATAGCATTTTGAATGCGTCGATGGAATTTGTTGTGTGCTTTCTACAAAATGTGTTATACGCAGAGGAAATAGAAATAATAAAACAAAAACAACACAAATACAAGCACTAAACAAGGATATAACATGGTTCAGAACCGAATGGTTCCTACTCCACGGATTGGACTCATAAGAGCCCTAGCAATGCAAATCACACACCACTACTAAGTAAACTCCTTCTCGGAACAATTCGGAGGTGGAGAAACCTCGTACAATGATTACAAAAGTAATACAATAAGAATACAAGCAAGATATAAATGAAATACACAAGAACATGTAAAGAACACTTTACAAATTCGCTTTTGGATGCTTGATTCTTTGGTTGCTTGAAATGCACTTGGAGACCCTGAATTACACCATCAATTCGCCCTAAAAGCTCCCAAGAACCGGTTGCAAAATCCTCCTCCATGAGATTCCTTCATAGCTACTTCCTAGGCTAGATTTCGCCTATCAGTCGACTGATCATGACCATTAGTCGACTGATGACACTGTTGCTGTGAGACAACGGTACAATCCACGCTGAAAAAATCCAACGGATAGGACATCAGTCGATTGATCATGTCCATCAGTAGACTGATCGAGCCTTCACTCGACTGCTAACCCCAGTAGTCGAGTCCGACTCCATTTTGTGCCCGAAATATCGAGCACCAGTCGGATCGATCACAAGATCACCAAGCGATCGCCCACCTCACGGTAGTCATCGCTAGGGCACTCCCCACAGTCAAACCCTAGTTGACTCATACTAGTCAACTGCCACATGGTACCAGTCGATTGATACACCTCAAACATGAGGTTTAACCCAAGTGTGGTGCCCCCATACTTGCTAGACCACCCGTAGCCTAGACCTAAGCCTTCTAGTCACCTCCGTTAGTCTCGCACCTATCGGATCCCTCTAAGTCATCCATGACTTGTTCATCCATATGCTAGCCTTCAAGTGCTTCCATCGGCTATGTCATGCTAATGGTGTCTACACCGCCAAGGCACATTGGACTTACGCTGCCAAGACTCCGCTTGGACTTTACGTCGCCAACCATTGGACTTATGCTGCCAAGACTCCCGTTTGGACTTTACGCCACCAATATCAAACCCCTTGGACTTGTCAAATGTCAAGACTCAAGCTTGGACTTTCCCTTGCCAACCCATGTTGGACTTTCCATGCCAAGACCCATGCTTGGACTTTTCCTTGCCAAGACCCATGCTTGGACTTTATATGCCAAGTACTCAAGACTTGGACTTTCCATAACATGGTCAACCCCAGTCAACCATCAAAATCCCTCTCGAGTCAAACTCGAGTCCAGTCAATCATGACCCGAGTCGATTGCACTAACAATCTCCCCAAAACATTATCAGACATCAATGTCAAATATCAATGTCAAATTTCCATGTCAAACATCAAAACATCATCAAGTCAAACTCGAGTCCGGTCAATCATAACCTGGGGCGATTGCACCAATATTTTGGGGGATTACATGATGAGTACATTGTCCAGGATGGACAAGTTTAAGTGTGGGAGAGAGTGTTATGTGTGAAAAAAAAGTGATGAAATATGTGTTACATTATATTGATTTCATGTTGAGAGGAGATTCCACATGTTGAAGAATAGGAAGCCAAGTTTATCATCATCACAGTCATGTATTTTGTTAATGCAAAAAAAACATGTTGTATATTTGCAAAACATGTACCTTTGCATGTTGAAAAAAAAGAAAGAAAGAAAAGGAAAGAAAAAGAAAGAAAAAAAATAAAAGTTTCAAATGTTGTATCTTTGCATGATATGTGATTGATGAATATAAGCATTGCTATGGTTTCTAAATTATCTAGCATTAGTGGAATAGAGTTTTTGAATATATTATTCCTATTCATTTGATTTTGCCATGTGAAAGTACTTTTGGATTGAGAGCTTATTGAAGATATGTATTTTTGGAGATGTAGGAATATTTAGTTTGTGTATTACATTGAAAAGGTACAAGGGAGTTGAGTGTTGGATGTTTTGAGTGATTTCATGCTTATTATTTTATTGTAGTCATCATGTGATTATTCCAATGCTCTCATGTTCTTTTGTTCTTCCTTATTGCCTATCTTTCTTGTTCTTTTGAATTTATCTTGGCTTCATTGCTACTCTTGATAAGTCCTCTTGATTTATGTGCACTTATGTTCATAGTAGTGGAGAATTAGAAGATAAGCAAGCGTATGGTAGTGCAATATCATAAGTTGTTTTGAGTGAGCTCCATTTTCATATTTATTATGTGTGTATCAGTGCATATATCTATCTTGTGAGATTCCATCATGCTTAATCTATTCAAGCTGATTGAAATTACCTTGCTTATTGACTTGTGTGGGAAGTGGAAATATGAGTACCTAGATTCTCAAAACTTGATGATCCTAAGTAATTATGCTTTACTATTTTCAAAATATTTTAGGGGATGATAGGGATATGCTTTGGTTATCTTTCAATTTTCTTTACTTGCTCGGGACGTGCAAGAATAAGTGTGGGGGAATTGATAACTGTCATTTTATCGTATTATTTTGGTCCTTAATCTCAATATTTTTATCTTCTCGAGTGATTAATTATTGATTATTTGTATGTTTTATGAGTTAGATATTTTTGGACCTTATTGTAAATTATCCTAAATTTTGGACTTATATGCAAATTTTATCTCTTGTTTGTAGGAGATCAAGATGAGCCAATGGACTAGACTCAAGTTGGATCAAGTATGACTTCATTTAGGGTCATAAGGAGCATTTTTAAGCTGGATCAATTTGAACCGTTCATCAAGATCAAAGGCAATTCAATAAAAGGTTAAGATCTAATCAATCTGAATCGTCCAATGAGATCGTCTTGATTCTGCACCATCCATCTAGATCTGAAGAGAGGAGAGATCTGGTCCATACATTAAGATCCACACATCTTGATCATTCATCCGGACCATTCGATCTCGACCACTCATTCATATCTGATCAGATCCGTCCATCTTAAATCGAAGCAATTTTGGTCAACCAAATCTAGAAATTAATTATAAAAATCAAAAATTTCCCAACGGATTGGGGCCTTCTTCTATGAATGCAACTTCTTCCGCCTCAATCTCCGTCGCACTCTTCCACTTCCTCACCTTCCCATCGGTCGCCATAGAGAAAAGGGGATTCCCTCCTTCTCGAGTGACCAATCCTGAGCCACCTCCAGCCTCTGCATCCATCGATTAGGCTTTTCCGGATCAACATTTCTCCACCTCTCCAAGCTTTACCTCCGCCGACCAATCGGAGAAGGGGTTTGTCCTCTGATCACTCCATTCCTCTTTTCCAGTTGATCAGCTCCATCATAGCTCCTTCGGCCACCAGCCACATCTTCCTCACCAAGCTCCGCCGCCAACAGCTAATCGGAGAAGGGTTTCCCCTCCAATCGATGGTCTTCTTCCTTCCCTTTTGGTTCATCCAGTGTCAGACAACCACCATCCTCCTATTTCAGCTCATCCAGTACCAGCAGCCCTGTTTCATCTCCGATCAGCAGCATCTTCACTTCCAATCAGCTCTGTTTCTCTCGGATTTTGATGCAATTTCAAGCTTAGGGGATTTCCCGAGCTTGATTTGTGAGCTTATTCAAGTTGGATTTATTTGAGTTAATTTTTTTGTGTTGTATTTCTTTTGAATCGAATTCCTCTGCTATGTTTTGATTCTGTTTGAAGATTTCTTGATTTTAGCTGTTGATTGTCGTTTGTTCAAGTTGTTGTTGTGTTATTCTTAGGATTATAGGTTGAATCAGAGTTGTTATAGGATTGAATTCTTGTTTGTGCTAATTAATCAGTGTTTCATCCTAAAAATTATGTTAATCTATGTTTTCATATGTTGCTATTGTCCAGCTTCAATGGTTTTCTTCATTAGGTGTTTAAGCTTTGATAGATAAGTTACTACACAATTAGTTGCAATGAATTTTAGTTGTTAATTTCTTTCTTTAATAAGATTAGTTAATTCAGTTAGGTTCTTTGAAATATTTCTCTCCGATGGTGATCCGATTTCAAGCTAAGGGGTTGCCCTAGCTTGACTCTTGAGATGCTTACTTGCTTTAGCATGTTTGGTTTGTTAGAATTGTAGTTTAAATTCTTGCTTCTTGAATTGTTCTTGTTCATGGTGTGTTTCGCATGATTTGATTTGTTTTTGTTCATTTAGTGAAATGAATCTTTGACTTACTTGATCAATGCATTAGAGTTAGATTGCATTGTTAATTTCAAGTTTCATGAATTGTTTTGGTTGTTTAGATTTTCTTTAATAGATTGTCTTTAATTCTTGTTTCAATTGTTCATTTTATGCCATTGAAACCCCCCCCCCCAAACCTTTGATCGTGAATAATTGATCCTAAGATTAATATCCTATCGTTACATTCGTTGGGTGATGATCTAAGTTACCCTATACTGCATTAATTAAGGGGTTCAGTAATCTGTTTTGATATATCATATTGCGACAATGCATTATCAGGCCTCCTTCGTGACCTTGGTTTTCCTAGACCTAGAAAGAGTTCCATAGTATAATGGAATGCTATGGTAGGTTGACATGACTACCTTGGACTTAAGTTTGTGACTCAAACCTTTCCTATCTTTGGAAGAGTCTTGCCTCCTAACACCTAAAGTTTGACTACTAGATCCTTTAATTGAATTGGTCATTTTTCCAAGGATCTTTTCTAATTTATCAAGTCATGACCTCAAGGCTTGGTTTTCCTTTTCTAATACCTCAATTTTTGAATTTCCATCATTTCTTGAGATATTCTTCTTCCTAGGTATGTGTCTAGATTTCATGGGATTTATGCCTAGGTTCTTGTTATTCTTAGGTGGGATTGACCTAGAATTGTCCTTAGGCAAATTAACATGCTTAGCACATAAACAAAAATATTTATTACTATATTGATCCTTAGGCTTACTATTAGCATGCTTCTTATGGTTAACAAATGCAAGTAAATTAAAATCATTATAGCATGCTTTCTATGATTACGTAAAAGATGAGCATTATTCAATGTTACCATGGGGTTTGCCTTAGCTCCCCCTACATGTGATGCTCCTTTCTTGTCCTTCTTAGGGCGACTCCCCCTTGGACATTGACTCCGGTAGTGCCCTCTTAGATTGCACTTCATGTTAGTGAAAGCCCTAGAGTCAATCATGTGATGATTGTTGTATGGACTTTATTGTATCATATTCATATTTATAAAGGCATGGTTATTATATTTACTTGTATTGGTGCCAAATAAACTAAGTATAATAACGTCCTTGAGTAGAAGGTTCTTATCTATATCAATCGATTGGTTGAATCGATAATGAGATGATATAGAGAACACTACTCTTAATCATTCCTAGTCAAGTATTAACATTCAGGGACAATGTTAATGCATAGAGATTAGCATGTAGGTCAACTCGATGACTTGATCTCACAAGTCATGGATATGAGATATCAAGTTGATACATGGGTATGCATTGGAGAATGTATATCTTGAATGACCCGCCATGAGTATCATAGATCATTATATGAGTGTCATATACTTTCTCATGTGACTATTAGTATGACTATTAGTTCTTGGACTTGAAGTCACCATGGTTCCCTGCATAAAGAGTTGCATACTTTGGCTTCGTCAAACGTCACCCGTAAATGGGTGGACTATAAAGGCGATTACAGGGTATGTAACAAATTATGCGGAGGGATGTGAGTGATATAGATGGGATCTATCCCTCCTATATGACGGGAGTGACATCGTTATTCTTGATAGAGTGAGACCACGAAGTGCATGGCCATGCCCAAATGAGTCAATATGAGATATTGAGCTCATTTGATTAGAGTGAGTCTACTTGGAGTTCAAGATATAGATTTTACTGAGGATGACACGGTCTATGCCTCAATTGGTCAATCTAGATGTCAAGGATAGAGGGACATTGTCACATATTGTGAGAGTCACAATTAGTAGTTACAAAGGTGATGTTGGATCTCAACATTCTTGTAACTTGGGTAGCAATGATGTGTTGCTAGATACCGCTCATTGCTTATGTTCCTAAATCGGTTTAGGAGCATTGCCAACGTTACAAGAACCTATAGGGTCACACACAAAGGGCAATTAGATGGAGATAAGATTCATATGATGAACCATGAGGATTAGGTTCATGGGATGAACCAAATTGGATTAAGAGTAATCCAAATTAGACTAATTGAGTTAGACTCAATTTGATTCAAGTGTTGAATGAGTCTAATTTAGATTTGATTCATTGAGTCAATTTAAATTAATGAATAGAGATTTATTAAATCAAATTGACTTGAATCAAGTGGTTAGATTTGATCAACCATGGGAGATAATAGGTCAAGTTTGACTTGACTTGAGAGGGAAGATGAATGGTCAATTTTGACTTGACCAATTGTCATGTCATGGTGACTTGGCATGGGGGTCGGCCAATGATGATGCTCCACATCATCATGGACTTATCATATGGTGCCACCTCATGAGGGAGACCATTGGCTCTTGGAGTTACATGCATGCATGTAACCTCCCAACTTGAAGTGGTCGGCCACTATTATTCATGGTGTGAATTGATTTGGTGAGTAACTTCATCTTCTTCCTTTCTCCTCTCAAGCTCTCTCCCATTCCTCATCTTGTCGAAATTTCCAAGGAGTGCTAGCACACTCTAGGTTGTTTTTCTCCACCATTTGTCCATGTGGATACCAATAGAGGAGTGTACACTTGACACTCTTGAGTTCCGGCAAGCTATTTGGACGAGCGGGATAAGTGAAGGGCGTCGCATCGAGGGTAACGCTCTCATCATATAGATCTAAGGTAGATCTAGGTTTACTTAAACACATACATGTAGTTTTATTTTTATATCTTCGCAGGGATCCGTGTCCAGGCTTCAGAGGTTTCCGCAACACAAAAAGTGGTTTTTGCGGCTCAGAAAGTCCAACACTTCAAACATACTACGTGCTTCTTTCTCTTCCTTATCGGGGCTTCGACCTCCTTTGACTTTTCCTTGACTTTTGGCACTTGAGTTTTCTTCTTGGCCAATTTTGGGCATTTACTTTTGTAATACTTATATTTCCTACACTCAAAGCACATAATATGTTTTTTATTTTTATTTAGAATTCTTGAGTTACCTTCTTGGTTCGTAGGAAAATGGTGGATCTCTTCTTCATTTCTTCTTGAGGTAGAGGGTTCCTCTTCTTGCTCTAGCTCCGTCATCGAGGATGATCTCCTTCCCCTCAATTCTAGAAGTGGAGACTTCTTCAACCTCCTCTTCCTCGGATGTTGAGCATCTCTCAAATTTCATTCCTCAAGCTCTTGAGATGATGATGTGCTTTCTTCTTGAGCTTGAGAGGATGAACACTCCTCTTTGGACTCCTCTACTACTTGTGTCGATGAGGGCTCTTCATGGAGCTTGGCTAGCTTACTCCATAATTCCTTAGCATCCCTAAACTCACCTAACTTTGCCAAAATATTTTTAGGTAACAAATTAACTAACATTTTCATTATCTTATTATTTATTTTAAAAAATCATATTTGCTCCTTGGTCTACTTCTTCTTCTTGAGTATTCTTCCCTTCTCATCCTTTAGAGCATTGAACCCTATTATAATGCTAATCCAATTATCAAAATCACACATAAAAAATACATCATTCTACCTTTCCAATGTGCGAATTTTTTGTGGTCAAGGAAAGACGAAACCGGGATGTCATCCCCTAATCTTTCTTGAAACTTCATTTCTTCTGGCGTGTGCTCCCTTGATTATTAATTCTTGAAGAGCAACCTTACTATGATACCAATTGTAGAGGAATTGGTCATCACGCTAGAGAAATGGCGAATAGCATCTTTTGTTATTTCGTTGATCATGATCATGTCGTGTTTGTCTACAAAAATGTTATGCGCAGCGGAATACAATACAAATAGAAATAAAGGCAAAACACATGCACAACACAAGAGATTTAATGTGGTTCGGAACTTGGGTTCTACTCCATAGGGCGAGCTCTAATTGAGCTCTAGTGATGCACACTACCACTATCAAACTTCTCCTTCTCGGTATGACAACGGAGGTGGAGAAACCTCATACAATAAGTGTTTACAACAATAAACAAGAAGATACAATCAAATACAAGGATGAAGCAAAAAAATAAAAGTAAAGAACACTTTACAAAAACTTGATTGCTTGCTTGCTTGCTTGTTGATTGCTTTGAATTGCTCTTGAAGGATTAAAATGCAACAACACTTCTCCTTTAAAATTGCCCCAAAAATCTTAGCCAAAATCCTCCATGAGTTGCTTCTTTTATAACCTGTAGTTAGTTGATTTCGCTCCCAACAATCGACTGCTAGCCTATCTGTTGTCTCACAACGACTCCATCCATATTGGAATCTGCCCAACAGATATATCAGTAGTTGACTGCCCATACTAGCAGTCGACTATTGCCTAATAGTCAACTGGTCAGTTGAATACGCAATAATCTATGCACTGCTACAATAGTAGTCGACTGCTCAAGGCTAGTCAGCTGCCCATACATAGTAGTTGACTGCAACAACCTTAGCCAAGAAGTCCAGTCTCAGTCATTTCTTTGACCAGTCGGTTGTGTTGGATCGAAGCGGATCGCTAGAGGGGGGGTGAATAGTGATAAAAACTTTTTCTTTTAAATCGTTCGGTAGACAATTAAACGCAGCGGAAATGTAAATAAAAACTAAATGAGACAAATAGTTTTTTTACTTGGTTCGTAGCCTTCGGCTACTACTCCAAGGCCCTAACGGTCCTAGACCGTGTACGGAGGGCAATTCACTAAAACACTCCTCCTCGTTGGAGGTAGGAGTTTTACGATTACAAAAACCTTGAAGCACAAGATAGAGAGACAAACCCTCTCTTATTAAAATGAAATGCAGCGGTAGAAAGCCTCGATTAACAAGCGAATTGCAAGATTAAAAGAAATGACAAAACAAGATTATACCAACAACTCAAGATAGGACTTAAACTAGGGTTGTTGGCGGCTTCGTTATGCGTAGAGTTATCGGAGAGTCGCAGTGTTGTGGAGGCTTTTGAGCACTTAGAATTGATGATGAAACCCTAGGTTAGGACCTCCTTTTATAGCCTTTGAGCCCCTTTTCGAGAGGAACCCTAGCCAATCATATTTGAGCACCACTCCCCTTGAAATTTGGTGATAAACCTTGACTCCTCGAAGCTGATCCTTTGACCATCAGTCGACTGATGGCCATCATCGATCGTGATGGCGCATCGATCAGTGCTAACCTCCGGGATCGGTGATTGTGGCGATCGAGTCCTCCAAGTGGCGGTCGGTGATGCTTGCTGCAAGTCAAAGTTAGCTCAACAAAAACATAATTTCGACGGTCGTCGACCATCCGATCTCGACCTAGACCATCTATAGGATGTCTTTGGTCGGATCTACGCTTAAGATCATCCCCGTAACGAGGATAGAAACTCACTTACGCTCGCATACACGAGCTTACCTCGATACTTACGTGTTGCTTTTGCTTCTGTCCTTCCACTCGATTCCTTCGGCTCCCTCCGAAGTCACTCGAGTGTCGCCCGATGACCGCGGCTTCCTCCGGGTGTCGCTAGCCTTCAGCTCCAGCTATAGCAATCTTCTGCACACTCGATTCAGCTCGTGAGATAACGACATGAGCTTAACTTTGTATCGTTTGCTATAATCAAAACTCAGGTTCGACTTAGGTGTCTACTGCACCAATAGGCTGGTCATAATCCTAGTCAACTGCTCTAAGTTGACTAGGCTTCTGAGTGTCAAACACTCGATCAGTCGACTAACCCAAAGTCCCAGTCAACTAATAAACCTCAACCATGAGGTTTAACCCAAATATGATTCCCTCAAACTTGATTGACCACCCTTAACCTAGACCTAATCCTTCTAGCCACCTCCATCAGCCTCGCACCTCTCGGATCCCTCGAGTCTGCGACTCTTCATCATTCGCGTTAGCCTTCAGGTGCTTCCATCGACTATGTCATGCTAACCGGGTCCTTTGCCAAGGTTCATTTGAACTTATGCCGCCAAGACCACATGCTTGGACTTTACACTACCAAAATCTCACCCTTTGACTTCCTTGCCAAGATCTATTTGGACTTACACCGTCAAAACCCATGCTTGGACTTTACGCCGCCAAACCTACACCCTTGGACTTTCACATTACCAAGATCTATTTGGAATTACACTGCCAAGACCCATGCTTGGACTTTACGCTACCAAACCTACCTTTAGACTTCCCAATTGCCAAAGCTCACTTGGACTTTATGCGCCAAGACTACATGCTTAGACTTATGCTGCACTATATCTTTGGACTTTATCATTGCCAAGTACCCAAGACTTGGACTTTCCTTGCCAAGACCATTCTTGGACTTTTGATTGCAAGACCATGCTTGGACTTTTCTATGCCAAGACCATTCTTGGACTTTCCATGCCAAGACCATGCTTGGACTTTCCATGCCAAGTATCCAAACTTGGACTTCCAAGGTTGATTTCTCTAACAATCCCCCCTAAATAATCTTCTTCCCTATATGACTTTGGATATCCCATCATCCACTAGTCATATGGTCAAACCATATTGTCAAACAATGGTCAAACCCATTTGTCAATTCATTATCAAACATCAAAACACTACTCGAGTCCCACTCGAATTTGGTCAACATTGATCCGGGGTTTATTGCACTAACACGTTCCACTTTTCACTCCAAACAAACACTTCTTTGGATTTAGCTTTATATTATAACGGCTGAGTGTAGCAAACATTTCTTCGAGGTCTTGTATTAAATTTTGACTAAGCCGAGATTTTACTAGGATATCATCAACAAACACTTCCGCATTCCTTCCCTTCTGCTCGACAAATATCTTTGTCTATAAGCCTTTGATATGTGGCTCCTGCATTCTAAGTCCGAAAGACATTACTACATAAGAATATCTGCCATCACAAAGCTAACTTTACCTTGATCTTCTCTAGCTAACGGAATCTGATGATACCCCTTGATAAGCATCCATGAGTGAAACAACTTTATAGCCTACTATGAAATCAATTAACTGATCAATACGAGGCAAGAGGTAGCAGTTTTTAGGGAAGGCTTTATTTACATCACGAAAATCAGTACACATGAGCAATTGCCTGAGGGCTTGGGAACCAAAACTTCATATGACACTCATTCATGAAATTGAATTTCTTTTACATGACCTGCTTGCAGCAACTTCTCCACTTCTTCAGCATGACTTTGTCTTTCTCCGGCCCGAAGTTTAGCCTCTTTTGTTGGATCGGTCGAGCTCCTTTAGCAATGTTCAAATGATTCTCTACAACTCAGCATTCATTCCCAGTCAGGTCATGTACATCCTTAACAAAAATATCTTCATTTCTTCGCAAGCAAGCAATGGGCTCCTCCTTCACCTCAAGCTGCTTGGCCACCTGAGTCAGTTTTCTTGCAGTTATCTCCACTTTCTCTTTCCTAGGTGCAGCCTCCTCCAACACATATATCTCAAAAATTATAGGTGTTTTCCTTTGGAATCATTCACCTGAGCTCTCTTTCTATCATCCCAAACCATCTGCACATAACAGCTCTGAGCTACATTTTATTCTCCCCTGACCTCCCTGACTAGTCGACCCACCAAGAATTTTACCTTTTGATGATAAGGGGAAGGCACCGCCTGAAAAGATGCTAAGAATGGATGACCAAGAATGGCATTGTATGCTGAAGGGGCATCCACCACTAGGAAAGGAGTCATGTTGGTCTTCTGACTCGGCTTCATTCCTAGGGTAAGGGGCAGAGATATTTGACCTAAAGGTTGCACCATATGCCCTGCAAACACAAATAGAGGGGTCGAAACCTCCTCCAACTATGCATTCCCTATTTGAATCTAGTTAAATACTTCCTAGAAAACAATATTAATAGAACTTTCATTTGAAATATCCAACCATGATCTTTGGGCAATATGTCTATGAATTAAACATTTGCTTTCCCCATAGTTGGTCAATGATTAATCTATTGATACACTTAATGACCCATCTAAATGTCATAAGCATTAGTGAACCATTTGTATCATCCTATCATCTCACCCATTGCTAAGTTTTCAATCAAAGTACCCTTATAGTGGGATGTGAGATGTTCCTAAAGGTATTTACACTTAACCAAAATTTCATGCATTTCTATCCATGGTTAAGTATCATCCTAAAAACCCAATCATGAACATGCATCAAGAATTATCAATCATGATCATAAATCATCAATCATTGCATATCATGATTATAAATTATAAAATTGAGCATGAATCATGATTTAAACATTCAATTTATGGGTTATGCATTATCATCACCCAACACTATGTTAAAAAATTTATAACCCACACCATCCTAAGTCAACCATATGATATGATATAAATAAAATCTACTTATGGTTGACTAACCTAGGGTTTTCCTAACCCTTAAGGATGGATTTAGGAACCCAATACAAATTCTTTCCTATAGGGTTCACCAAATATTCTTTAGGGATCCATTTTTTAGCTATTATTTTATTTTTGGCTTGACCCTTAGCAATTAGGCAATGATAGGCCTTTTCATTTTTATTTCCTTTATAACCTAGGCCTTTCTTATTAAAGCTTGCCCTTTGGCTCCCTATGATCATGTTCAATGTGTTGGAGCCTATAGTGAATTTTTCTAGGGTCTTAGTTAAATGGTCTACCTTTTCTCTTAAAACCCTATTTTCCTCAATGCATGCATCATTCACATCAAAAGGCATGTAATTATCATGTGAGCATGTATTATCAAAACTAGAAGAGACATTATCATTAATATTTAAACATGATTTTTCTAGCTTTTCTTCTAGGGTCTTAATTTCATTTTGCATGCTTTTGTTTTTCTTTTTAGCCCGAAGTAATTCCTTAGTTAAGCTAGAAATCATAGACATAATTTTCTTGGGAGGGAGATTTGTTACCTCACTTACCAAATCCTCTTCCGATGATGAGGATGAAGATGAGGATGCTCCCCCTTCACTCGAGCTCTCCTCCTCACTTGTGTTGGAGTATTGGGAATACAATCAATGTCCCACATTGGTAAGACATGGAAAAGATCATGTGCTTATAAGATGAAAAGATATCTCCATTGTTATGAGGCCTTTTGGGTAAAGCCCAAAAACAAAACTATGAGGGCTTGGGCCCAAAGTGACCATTGTGGAGATATGTGGATCTTATATGCACCAACAATTGGTATCAGAGTCATGGTCCATGTCAAGCCATGAACCTTGAATAAAGGAAGTTGAGCTCCCATGTCAGGATCAAGAGAACCAGACATCAGGCAGGAAGTCCAATTGGGCCAGAAGGGCTGGACAACTGGCAGGAAGTCCAGCTGGGTCAGGAGGATCACCCAGTTGACAGGAAGTCCTAGTGGGTTGAGATCGGACATCAAGTAGAGGATGTCCTTTGAGGACGGATAGGCTTGAGGGGGGGTTAATGTGGTCCTTCGTTTGAGGGGGGGATTGTTGGAGTATTAGGAATATAATTAAAGTTCCACATTGGTAAGACATGGAAAAGATCATGTGCTTATAAGATGAAAAGATATCTCCATTGGTATGAGACCTTTTGGGTAAAGTCCAAAAACAAAACCATGAGGGCTTGGGCCCAAAGTGGACAATATCATACCATTATGGAGATATGTGGATCTTATATGCACCAACAACTTGTGTTTCCTTCTTGTTCGGAGGATGAGGTGGAGTCCAAGTCTTCTATAGCCATAAGGGCAAAGCTTGTGAAGGCTTCTTCTTCTTCCGATGAGGATGATGGATCATCCCATGTCACCACTTTGTGTGCCTTAGCCTTCCCTTTCTCCTTGGTTTTCTTTTCATCCTCCTTCTTCTTGCTCCCCTTCTTCTTTTATTCTTTCTTCCTCCTTTCTTCTTTGCTCTTGTTCAAGAGGGGATAATAATCCATTATATGTCCATCTCCTTGGCAATTGAAGCAAATAATTTTTTACCTACCTTCTCTTCCTATCATTAGATTTGTTAAATTTAAAACTTTTCAAATCTTACCTTCCTTACCATGTAGGCTTCTTCCGTGTTATCCATGGAGGAGGAGGAGGAGGAGTCTTCATCCGATGATGAAGGTGGCGTCTCCTTCTTCTTCTTCCCCTTGTTGGCTATCAATGCAACTCCTTGTCTTGATTTGGTCTTCTACTATTCCTTCAAGCCTAGACTCATGTAATTCCATAGTGGAGAAAAATTCATCTAGAGTACTTACCTCTAGATGTTTTGAGATATAAAATGAGTCCACCATGGAACTCCACTTTGATGATCGGGGAAAGGCATCAATTGCCTTCATGATCATGTCCCTATTGAAGAGCTTCTCCCCTACACTAGATAAACCGTTAAGAATTTCTTTAAACCGAGAATGTAAAGATGTTACCTTCTCCCCTTTATCAAGTTTGATATTATTGAGTTGGGAGCGGAGGACATCTCTTCTTGCTAGCTTGGCCTCGGATGTGCCTTCATGAAATTCTATAAGCTTCTCCCACATCTCTTTAACGCTTGCACATTCTCCGATCCGATTTACTTCTTGTTGGGGGAGCACATTGTACAAATGATGCTTTGCCTTTGAGTTTGCCAAGTACTCCTCTCTTTGCTTCTTAGTCCATCGTGATTTATCTATAGGCCTCCCCTCTTCATCCCTAGGTATATCGATACTGGATTCCATTATTAACATGATATCAAAATCCGTTTCGAAAAATACCTCCATTCGCTTCTTTCACCAAGCGAATTCCCCCTCAAACTTGGGTGGATGGATGTTTGAATCGGCCATCTTTGTTGTCGTGCTTGTTGCAGCGGTGAGTCCGGTGACAAGCAACCTTGGCTCTGATACCACTTGTTGGAACTTCGGTGGCCGGCTAGAGGGAGGTGAAAAGCCCTCTTTCGTGTACGATGGAAATCGCTCGTTGATTACTCGTCTACAAAACCGTTAGCACAGCAGAATAAAAAAACTAAAGACAATTAAGAATAACAAAGAATACAAACGCTAACACGAAGTTGTAACGTGGTTCACAACCTTGCCGCTAATCCACAGACCGATTCGTTCAAGGTGAATCATGCCTAAACATTCACAATTCTCTCCTTGGCACCAAGAAAGGTGGAGGTAACCTTTTCTTACAAGATCACACTTCTTACAATAGAATTTAGATAAAAGCAAGTAAGAAGAGTAGGGAAGCATTTTGGTCACTTGGGTGTTGATTGGAGTTAAAGCATTTTGCTCCCTAAGTGTCCAAAGGCTCATTCTTATAGAGAAGAGCCCAATCTTCCCGTTAACACGGTGCAGCGACTAATGCCCGATCGATGACTACTCTGCGTGTCGTTGATAACGACTTCATCCACGTTGGTTTTTCGTCAATGGTTCCCACATCGATCGTGATCCTCCCATCGATCGGTGATGGAGCTCCGATCGAGTCAGCGGCGAGCAATCGACTAACAACCATTACATGCGAAACCCTCGTGACGGTTGGGATATCATCATCGATCGGTGATAGTTTTAACGATCATTGCCCGATCCTTGCGATCGATTGTTGGGACACAAACGACTCGAACACGGTAGAGTCTAAGTCGACTTAGGCGATCGATTGTCATGGCATGGCGGATTGGTGATGTCGGAAAATCCCATCGACACTTAGCCAATCGGCGGATTTCACCTAAGCGCTACTGTCGGTTATAATCGCTCACTCTCATTCCCTTGGAGTCCCCTGCCTTTGAAGTTATCTTCGTCCATCCACGTCCCTCGGATGCGCCCAGCGCACGGCTTTTCAGCGTCATCCTTCGTGTCTCGCCCTGAAGTCTACTTCCTCTGGCTTCACTCCAATGCTCCTCGTCTAGTGGTCCCTCAGATGCACCAAGCGCACAAATTCCGCAATGCATCTTTCACGACTCAGGCGGAGTCATGAGATGGTGAATCTTGTCAATCTCTCCATGTCACATGTCACAATTACTAAAATTCAACGCACACAACAAATCCAATACAATCCTAACTTAATCCCTTTGCCACACACATCAAAACCATATCACATGGGTTGATTGCCCTAACAATCTCCCCCTTTTTGATGTGTGGCAATCCGTTTAAGTTAGGTAAAAATAATAACATAAAACATAAGGCAATCAAGCATGTAAGTAAAAACATGAGTATCAAACTCCCCCTTAAGACATGCTAAATTTTCCCTTTTAGTATGATTAACTTAAACCTATTAATTCTCCCCCTTTGACACCATCAAAAACATTATGCAAATGTTATATACATATGACATCAACTCTAATGGAAGAATATACCAAAATCCACTCAAAACCTGATAAAAATAGGTTACTATGCTCGGGCACAGTACATCAGTCGACTGAATCAGACTATCAGTCGACAGGCAACAGATTTCAGGTTTTTCTGATTTTTCGAATAAACTTCAAAAATGCATTAAAAATTCTAGGAAATTCAAAAAATTATGAAATTTGAAGTACATATTTCTAGTGAGTTCCTTTATCAGTGAAAAATAAGTTTTCATGAAAATTCATTTTAATTTTGAAAGTTAGCCAAAAACTCAAAAGTTGTAAAAAGTCTAAGGTTTGTATCAACTTTAAAGCCTAGTTTTGCCTTGAAGCTTTTCAAAACATGAACTCACTATTTATGAAACATAAAATGGTTTTAAAATCATTTGAAATATCCAACCATGATCTTTGGGCAATATGTCTATGAATTAAACATTTGCTTTCCCCATAGTTGGTCTATGATTAATCTATTGTTACACTTAATGACTCATCTAAATGTCATAAGCATTAGTGAACCATTTGTATCATCCTATCATCTCACTCATTCCTAAGTTTTCAATCAAAGTACCCTTATAGTGGGATGTGAGATGTTCCTAAAGGTATTTAGACTTAACCAAAATTTCATGCATCTCTACCCATGGTTAAGTATCATCCTAAAAACTCAATCATGAACATGCATCAAGAATTATCAATCATGATCATAAATCATCAATCATTGCATATCATGATTATAAATTATAAAATTGAGCATGAATCATGATTTAAACATTCAATTTATGGGTTATGCATTATCATCACCCAACACTATGTTAAAAAATTTATAACCCACATCATTCTAAGTCAACCATATGATATGATATAAATAAAATCTATTTATGGTTGACTAACCTAAGGTTTTCCTAACCCTTAAGGATGAATTTAGGAACCCAATACAAATTCTTTCCTATAGGGTTCACCAAATATTCTTTAGGGATCCATTTTCTAGCTATTATTTTATTTTTGGCTTGACCCCTAGCAATTAGGCAATGATAGGCCTTTTCATTTTTATTTCCTTTATAACCTAGGCCTTTCTTATTAAATCTTTCCCTTTGGCTCCCTATGATCATGTTCAATGTGTTGGAGCCTATAGTAAATTTTTCTAGGGCTTTAGTTAAATGGTCTACCTTTTCCCTTAAGATCCTATTTTCCTCAATGCATGCATCATTCACATCAAAAGGCATGTAATTATCATGTGAGCATGTATTATCAAAACTAGAAGAGACATTATTATTAATATTTAAACATGCTTTTTCTAGCTTTTCTTCTAGGGCCTAAATTTCATTTTGCATGCTTTTGTTTTTCTTTTTAACCTGAAATAATTCCTTAGTTAAGCTAGAAATCATAAACATAATTTTCTTGGGAGGAAGATTTGTTACCTCACTTACCAAAACCTCTTCCAATGATGAGGATGAAGATGAGGACGTTGTTGGATTTTTTGAGCCGCAAAAACTGCTTTTTGCGTTGCGAAAATCTCAGAAGCCCCGACCACGGATCCGTGCGAAGATGTATTAAAACTAAAACATGTATGTGTTTACCAAAAACCCTAAATCTACCTTAGATCTAGAAGGTGAGATCATTACCCTCGATGTGACACCCTTCGCAAATCCTGCTCGTCCAAAAGCTTCGCCGGAACTCAAGAGCGTCAAGTGCACACTCCTCTATTGGTATCCACACAAGCAATAGGTGGAGAAAACACACCCTTGAGTGTGCTAGCACCCTATGGATGGTTTGGCCAAAGAAAGGGATGGGAGAACAAGCTTGAGAGGAAGATGATCCAAGGAAGAAGATGAAGTTGTGTAACTCACACAAATAATTCTCATCTAATGAGAATAGTGGTCGGCCACTTTTCTTAGGGGGGTTACATGCATGCATGTAACTCCTCCAAGAGCCAATGGCTCTTGGTCTCCCTCATGAGGTGGCACCACATGCTAAGTCAATGATGATGTGGAGCATCATCATTGGCCAACCATGCCAAGTCATCATCATGACATGGCATTTGGTCAAGTCAAACTTGACCTTTCATCTTCCCTCTCAAGTCAAGTCAAACTTGACCTCTTATCTCCCATGGTTGATCAAATCCAACCATTTGATTCAAGTCAATTTAATTTAATGAATCTATATTCATTAATTTAAATTGATTTGATGAATCAAATCTAAATTAGACTCATTCAACACTTGAATCAAATTGAGTCCAACTCAATTAGTCTAATTAGGATTACTCTTAATCCAATTTGGTTCATCTCATGAACCTAATCCTCATGGTTCATCATATGAACCTAATCTCCATCTAATTACCCTTATGTGTGTGACCCTATAGGTTCTTGTAACGTTGGCAATGTCCCTAAACTGATTTAGGAACATAAGCAATGAGCGGTATCTAGCAACACATCATTGCTACCCAAGTTACAAGAATGTTGAGCTCCAACATCACCTTTGTGACTACTAATTGTGACTCTCACAATATGTGACAATGTCCCTCTATCCTTGACATCTAGATTGACCAATTGAGGCATAGACCGTGTCATCCTCGATACAATCTATATCTTGAACTCTAAGTAGACTCACTCTAATCAAATGAGCTCAATATCTCATATTGACTCATTTGGGCATGGCCATGCACTTCGTGATCTCACTCTATCAAGAATATCGATGTCACCCCCATCATATAGGAGGGATAGATCCCATCTACATCACTCACATCCCTCCGCATAATTTGTTACATACCCAGTAATCGCCTTTATAGTCCACCCATTTACGGGTGATGTTTGACGAAGCCAAAGTATGCAACTCCTTATGTAGGGAACCATGGTGACTTCAGGTATAAGGACTAATAGTCATACTAATATCCACATGAGAAAGTATATGACACTCATATAACGATCCATGATACTTTCTCATGGTGGGTCATTCAGTATACATTCTCCAATGCATACCCATGTGTCAACTTGATATATTATATCCATGACTTGTGAGATCAAGTCATCGTGTTGACCTACATGCTAGCCTCTACGCATTAACATTGTCCCTAAATGTTAATACTTAACTAGGAATGATTAAGAGTAGTGTTCTCTATATCATCTCATTATTGATTCAACCAATCGATTGATATAGATAAGAACCTACTACTCAAGGACATTATTATATTTAGTTATTTTGCACCAATACAAGTAAATATAATAACCATGCCTTTATAAATAGGAATATGATACAATAAAGTCCATACAACAATCATCACATGATTGACTCTAGGGCTTTCACTAACAATCTCCCACTAGCACTAGTGTCAATCACCGTAGTATCTAATACCCAATGACCTAGTGTGATCATCATGCTTTTTCTGTGCCAAAGCCTTGGTCAAGGGATTTGCGATGTTAGCCTCTGTGGGTACTCTGCAAATCTTCACATCTCCTCTATCGATAATCTCTCAAATGAGATGGAAGTGTCGTAGTATGTGTTTGGTCCGCTGGTGTGAGCGAGGTTCCTTAGCCTGTGCAATCGCTCCATTGTTGTCACAATAAAGCTCTATGGGATCTGCTATGCTAGGAACCACCCCAAGCTCAGTAATGAACTTGCGGATCCAAACTTCCTCCTTTGCTGCCTCAGATGCAGCAATATACTCGGCTTCTATTGTAGAATCAGCAACTGTATCCTGCTTCGAACTCTTCCAGCTCACAGCGCCACCATTCAAGCAAAACATGAACCCTGACTGCGATCTATAATCATCCTGGTCAGTTTGGAAGCTGGCATCGCTGTAACCCTTTACAGCTAGCTCCTCATCACCTCCAAATATCAAGAAATATTCTTTAGTCTTTCTCAAGTACTTAGAATATTCTTGACTGCTATCCAGTGATGCTTACCTGGATCTGACTAGTATCTACTCATCATGCTCAAAGCATACGAGACATCAGGACGAGTACACAACATGGCATACATGATAGATCCTATAGCAGATGCGTAAGGGATCTTATCCATGCGGTCTCTCTCCTCTCTAGAAGAGGGACTTTGAGTCTTCGAAAGACTCACACCTTGTGACATCGGCAGAAGTCCCTTCTTGGAATTCTGCATGGAAAACTGTAGTAATACCGTGTCAATGTATGTACTCTGACTTAGGCCAAGCAATCTCTTAGATCTATCTCTATAGATCTTGATGCCTAGAATACAGGCTGCTTCACCTAAGTCCTTTATTGAGAAGCACGTCCCCAGCCAAGTCTTCACAGACTGTAGCGAAGGGATGTCATTCCCAATAAGCAGTATGTCATCCACATACAATACAAGGAAGACAACTGTATTCCCATTAACCCTCTTGTAGACACAGGGTTCATCTTCATTCTTGATGAAATCAAACTGTTTGATTGCATCATCGAATCGAAGATTCCAGCTCCGAGAAGCTTGCTTTAGCCAATAAATGGACCTTTGCAGCTTGCATACTTTCCCAGTATGTTGTGGATCTTCAAAACCCTCAGGTTGTGTCATGTACACATCCTCGAGTAAGTTTCCATTCAGAAACGCGGTTTTGACATCCATCTGCCAGATCTCATAATCATGGTATACTGCAATAGCAAGCAAGATTCGAATGGACTTAAACATCGCCACTGGAGAAAAGGTTTCATCATAGTCAATACCATGAATTTGCTTGAAACCTTTAGCCACCAATCAGCCCTTATAGGTATGCGTAAGTCCATCCATGTCAGTCTTTCTCCTAAAGACCCACTTACACCCAATGGGTTTGACCCCTTCAGGTGGATCAACCAAAGTCCATACTTGGTTGGTGTACATGGATTCCATCTCGGATCTCATGGCCTCTAGCCATTTCTCAGAATCTGGGCTCATCACAGCTTCCTGATAGGAGGTAGGCTCATTCTCAATGAGCATTACATCATCATGGTCAGACAAGCGAAATGAGTATCTCTCAGGCTGACAATGTACCCTATCAGATCTGCGAAGAGGTAGGTCTACCTGAACAGGTGGTTGTTCCATAACTCTTTGTGCAACAATCTCATCACCCACAACACTTTGTGGTTCCTGTTCAACCTCCATCAAGGCCTCAGTGCTATGGTCCTTATCTTGAATTTCTTCAAGATCGAATATACTCCCACTAGTTTTTCTAGAAATAAAATCTCTTTCTAGAAAAACCCCAGTCTTTGCTATAAACACTTTGTGCTGACTGAGAATGTAGAAGTAATATCCCTTTGTATCCTTAGGATATCCAACAAAATAGCACCTATCGGATTTGGGTCCCAGTTTGTCTGAGACTTGACGTCGAACGTAAGCCTCACAACCCCAAATCCTCATGAAAGACATCTTGGGATTTCTCCCTGTCCATATCGTATATGGTGTCTTTATCACAACCTTGGATGGTACACGGTTAAGGGTAAAGGCTGCTGTGTCTAGATCGTACCATATCTAATAGGGTACGATTCCTCCTTTCGGATACACCATTCCACTGTGGTGTTCCAGGAGGAGTGAGTTGGGATAGAATCCCACACTCAGCTAGATAGTCACAAAACTCATGGCTAAGGTATTCACCACCTCGATCTGATCGAAGTATCTTAATACTCTTGCCAAGCTAGTTTTGTACTTCATTCTTGAATTCTTTGAACTTTTCAAAGGATTCTGATTTATGTGTCATAAGATACACATAACCATATCTACTGAAGTCATCAGTAAATGTAATGAAGTACCTATAACCACCTCTAGCTGCAACATTGAAAGGGCCACATACATCACTATGTATAAGTCCTAACAAGTCCGTTGCTCTTTCGCTGTGTCCACTAAAGGGAGTCTTGGTCATCTTGTCTAAAAGGCAAGACTCGCATGTCTCATATGATTCAAAATCAAATGAGTCTAGCAGCCCATCCTTATGAAGCTGAGATAAGCGACTCTCATTTATGTGACCTAAGCGACAATGCCAGAGATGGGTTTGGTTCAACTCATTTGACTTGAACCTTTTGGTACTTATGTTATAGATAGGTCTCTCTAAGTCTAGAAAGTAGAGTCCGTTCATTAGAGGCGCACTACAATAGAACATATCATTTAAATAAACTGAACAACATTTATTCTTTATTATAAATGTAAATCCTTTCTTGTCCAAACAAGAAACCAAAATTTTGTTCTTAGTTAAAGTAGGCACATAACAACATTCATCTAATTCTAGTACAAGCCCAGTGGGCAGAGATAGATCATAAGTTCCTACAGCAACAGTAGCAACTCTTGCTTCATTGCCTACTCGTAGGTCCACCTCGCCCTTTGTCAATGCCCTGCTATTTCTCAGCGCCTGCACATTGGTACAAATGTGAGATGCACATCCGGTATCTAATACCCATGATGAAGAAATAGATAGATTGACTTCTATAACATTTATACCTGAAGTAGAAGTCTCACTTCTCTTCTTCTTAAGATCTTCCAGGTATGTCTTGCAGTTACGCTTCCAGTGTCCTGCTTCCTTGCAGTGGAAGCAAGCCCCTTCCTTGGCTACCCCTCCTTTGGGTTTAAGTTCTTTGCCTTTGCCCTTGGCTTGGGACTTTCCCTTACCTTTAGGCTTGCCCTTGCCTTTCTTCTTTTGCACCATCAAAATGGTGTCAGATTTTCCCTTCTTAAGGTTAAGCTCAGCAGTTCTCAACATGCTGAGCATCTTAGGCAGTGGCTTATCAATTTCATTCATGTTATAATTCATGACAAATTGATTGTAGGCTTGTGGCAAAGATTGCAAGATCAGGTCAGTGGCCAGCTCTTGGCCAAGTGAGAATCCCAGCCTTTGTAGGTTTTCTACGTACCCAATCATCTTGAGTACATATGGACCTACGGGAGTCTCATCTTGCATTTTGGACCCAAACAATGCCTTAGAGACTTCATATCTCTCATTCCTTGCTTGTCCTTGATATAGTTGACGAAGATGTTCAACCATATCATAAGCATTCATGAACTCATGTTGCTTCTGAAGCTCAAAGTTCATGGTCACGAGCATTATACATGACACATTTAATGCATCATCTTGTTGCTTCTTGTAAGCATCTTTGTCAGCTCGCGAGGCAATGGCAGGAGGTGCCTCCGGAATGGGCTGCTCCAGGATGTACAGCTTCCTTTCTTGGGTGAGAACAATTCTCAGATTCCTGTACCAGTCCAGGAAATTTGCTCCATTGAGCTTGTCCTTCTCAAGGATAGAACGCAGAGAGAGAGTGTTCATGTTTGTCGACATAGTAATCTACACCATACAATGCAGAGAATTAATATCATATTCCTTTTATCATTTAATTAGGCCTTTAATCAAATGATGCTCCCACTAAATTATAGAAATTTTGTAGAATCAAGTTATGGATATGGTCCACATTACTAGATTCATACAAACTAGCTATAATTCTTGCGGGATAAGATCCACATTATACTAAGCCTTGAGTTAGCTTTGGCTAAATCGCCCAAGACTTAGTATGATCGGTGGGTAACACATTACCGATTACATCTCTATGCAACTCTTGTTTATAGGATCAAGACCCACATTTACAAAAGACCTTGAGTTAGCTTTGGCTAAATCACCCAAGATTTAGTGTAAATGCGATCTTATCCTATCTTTCCAATGATTGGAATATGCCTATAGTTCTACTCGATCCAATTGAGTTAACTAGTTTTACTCAATCTAATTGAGCTTACTCTAACCCCAAGCCATGATAGGCGGGACCAAGATTGTCCCTCTGCACCCTACCAAGATAATATGCATTGCTCTGCTTTGGCAGATTCAACAACTACAAATGATCGAGGTAGTGATGGGTATCAAGGACCTGGTAGGCATTTACGAGTTGATTCGATTAAGATCTAATCTAATCGTAATGTGTATCATATACGCATTAAGGCCTTTATTATCCTATATTAGCATGCATCACATACATACATACATTATTCTAGCATGCATCATATACATACGAGCATTATTCTACTAGCATGCATCTCATACATACAAGCAAAATCAAATATATATATATATATATATATATATATATATATATATATATATATATATATATATATATATATATATATATATATATATATATATATATATATATATATATATATATATATATATATATATATATATATAAACATATATATATATATATATAATCAACTGTGATGTGGTCATGGCCCTACTACGATCTTCTCAAGCCAATGAGAAGATCGGACGGTCAACCTAAGGCTAGCGGCTTCTCTAAGCGCTTCCTTTGACCGCCATGTGTCGTCGGTACCCTTCTCGTAACTTTGTCTACAAGTGAACTTTCCACAGCTCTATTTTGTACATTACAAATATGAAACTCGAGTTACATTCGAGTCTAAAACTATTTACAACTAGAATTTCAAAAGAAGAGGAACGACACGCAAGTCGCATACACTATACAACACACACAACCACAAAAACGGCACGCAGGCCGTATTATGAATTACAACACATCATAATCCAATCAAATTGGGGTCATTGGGCCATGACAATCATAGAATTATACATAATTCTAAATTATGTATTTTTACAGAAAATTTCTACAATTTTTCCTATTTTTTTAAATTTTATGAGTCACCTATCCGTAACGGTCCCGCTAAGCGATTTACGGGCGCGATCGTGGGACAAGGCCCCTTTCGGGGATAGGGGCAGCGCCCCTACTCGCAAAATAAACTTTGTGAGTGTCCCTACTATGATCTTACAATGACTTAAGTCACTGTCCCAAAAACCTAAAGCGAGAACTCACCGTTTCGGAGAGTTTTTCTCGGTGGTTGAAGCCGACAAGTGTCCCAACACTCGTTGCTTCGACTCTTCGAGAAAAATACCCAAAAATTCTATAAAAATAAAAAATTTACAGAAACATAAAATTCTGTAATTTTTATATCTAATACAAAAACTACAAAAACGAAACACATACATGCTTCGCACGTGGCTCTGATACCACTGTTGGACTTTCCGAGCCGCAAAAACCTGCTTTTTGTGTTGCGAAAACCACGAAAGTCCGGCCACGGATCCGTGCGAAGATGTATTAAAACTAAAACATGTATGTGTTTACTAAAAACCCTAGATCTACCTTAGATCTAGAAGGTGAGATCATTACCCTCGATGCGACGCCCTTCGCAAATCCCGCTCGTCCAAAAGCTTCGCCGGAACTCAAGAGCGTCAAGTGCACACTCCTCTATTGGTATCCACACAAGAAATAGGTGGAGAAAACACACCCTTGAGTGTGCTAGCACCCTATGGATGGTTCGGCCAAAGAGAGGGATGGGAGAGCAAGCTTGAGAGGAAGATGATCCAAGGAAGAAGATGAAGTTGTGTAACTCACACAAATAATTCTCATCTAATGAGAATAGTGGTCGGCCACTTTTCTTAGGGGGGTTACATGCATGCATGTAACTCCTCCAAGAGCCAATGGCTCTTGGTCTCCCTCATGAGGTGGCACCACATGCTAAGTCAATGATGATGTGGAGCATCATCATTGGCCAGCCATGTCAAGTCATCATCATGACATGGCATTTGGTCAAGTCAAACTTGACCTTTCATCTTTCCTCTCAAGTCAAGTCAAACTTGACCTCTTATCTCCCATGGTTGATCAAATCCAACCATTTAATTCAAGTCAATTTAATTTAATGAATCTCTATTCATTAATTTAAATTGATTTGATGAATCAAATCTAAATTAGACTCATTCAACACTTGAATCAAATTGAGTCTAACTCAATTAGTCTAATTAGGATTACTCTTAATCCAATTTGGTTCATCTCATGAACCTAATCCTCATGGTTCATCATATGAACCTAATCTCCATCTAATTACCCTTATGTGTGTGACCCTATAGGTTCTTGTAAGGTTGGCAATGTCCCTAAACCAATTTAGGAACATAAGCAATGAGCATTATCTAGCAACACATCATTGCTACCCAAGTTACAAGAATGTTGAGCTCCAACATCACATTTGTGACTACTAATTGTGACTCTCACAATATGTGACAATGTCCCTCTATCCTTGACATCTAGATTGACCAATCGAGGCATAGACCGTGTCATCCTCGGTACAATCTATATCTTGAACTCCAAGTAGACTCACTCTAATCAAATGAGCTCAATATCTCATATTGACTCATTTGGGCATGGTCA
Source organism: Wurfbainia villosa (assembly GCA_025175895.1). Lineage (NCBI taxonomy): Eukaryota > Viridiplantae > Streptophyta > Magnoliopsida > Zingiberales > Zingiberaceae > Wurfbainia > Wurfbainia villosa. The sequence continues at coordinate 53,354,086 of CM046004.1, forward strand.
TGCACTTCGTGATCTCACTCTATAAAGAATATCGATGTCACCCCCGTCATATAGGAGGGATAGATCCCATCTACATCACTCACATCCCTCTGCATAATTTGTTACATGCCCAATAATCGCCTTTATAGTCCACCCATTTACGGGTGACGTTTGACGAAGCCAAAGTATGCAACTCCTTATGTAGCAAACCATGGTGACTTCAGGTCTAAGGACTAATAGTCATACTAATAGACACATGAGAAAGTATATGACACTCATATAACGATCCATGATACTTTCTCATGGCGGGTCATTCAGTATACATTCTCCAATGCATACCCATGTGTCAATTTGATATCTTATATCCATGACTTGTGAGATCAAGTCATCGTGTTGACCTACATGCTAGTCTCTACGCATTAACATTGTCCCTAAATGTTAATACTTGACTAGAAATGATTAAGAGTAGTGTTCTCTATATCATCTCATTATCGATTCAACCAATCGATTGATATAGATAAGAACATACTACTCAAGGACATTATTATATTTAGTTATTTGGTACCAATACAAGTAAATATAATAACCATGCCTTTATAAATAGGAATATGATACAATAAAGTTCATACAACAATCATCACATGATTGGCTCTAGGGCTTTCACTAACAGACGCTCCCCCTTCACTCGAGCTCTCCTCCTCACTTGTGCTTGCTTCTTGTTCGGAGGATAAGGTGGAGTCCAAGTCTTCTATAGCCATCAGGGCAAGGCTTGTGAAGGCTTCTTTTTCTTCCAATGAGGATGATGGATCATCCTATGTCACCCCTTTGTGTGCCTTAGCCTTCCATTTCTCCTTGGTTTTCTTTTCATCCTCCTTCTTCTTGCTCCCCTTTCTCTTTACTCCTTTCTTCCTCCTTTCTTCTTTACTCTTGTTCAAGAGGGGACAATCATCCCTTATATGTCCCTTTCCTTGGCAATTGTAGAAAATAATTTTTTGCCTCGGCCTTCTCCTCCTATAATTATATTTGTTAAATTTAAAACTTTTCAAAGCACGTCTTACCTTCCTTACCATGTAGGCTTCTTCCGTGCTATCCATGGAGGAGGAGGAGGAGGAGTCTTCATCCAATGATGAAGGTGGCATCTCCTTCTTCTTCTTCCCCTTGTTGGCTATTAATGCAACTCCCCTTGTCGGCTTGATTTGGTCTTCTACTATTCCTTCAAGCCTAGACTCATGTAATTCCATAGTGGAGAAAAATTCATCTAGAATACTTACCTCTAGATGTTTTGAGATATAAAATGAGTCCACCATGGAACTCCACTTTGATGATCGGGAAAAGGCATCAATTGCCTTCATGATCATGTCCCTATTGAAGAGCTTCTCCCCTACACTAGATAAATCGTTAAGAATTTCTTTAAACCGAGAATGTAAAGATGTTACCTTCTTTCCTTTATCGAGTTTGATATTATTGAGTTGGGAGCGAAGGACAACTCTTCTTGCTAGCTTGGCCTCGGATGTGCCTTCATGAAGTTCTATAAGCTTCTCCCACATCTCTTTAGCGCTTGCACATTCTCCAATCCAGTTTACTTCTTGTTCGTGGAGCACATTGTACAAATGATGCTTGGCTTTTGAGTTTACCAAGTACTCCTCTCTTTGCTTCTTAGTCCATCGTGATTTATCTATAGGCTTCCCCTCTTCATCCCTAGGTATATCGAAACCGGATTCCATTATTAACATGATATCAAAATCTGTTTCGAAAAATACCTCCATTTCCTTCTTCCACCAAGTGAATTCTCCCTCGAACTTGGGTGGATGGATGTTTGAGCCGGCCATCTTTGTTGTCGTGCTTGTTGCAGCGGTGAGTTCGGTGACAAGCAACCTTGGCTCTGATACCACTTGTTGGAACATCGGTGGCCGGCTAGAGGGGGGTGAATAGCCCTTTTTCGTGTACGATGGAAATCGCTCGTTGATTACTCGTCTATAAAATCGTTAGCGCAGCGGAATAAAAAAAACTAAAGACAATTGAGAATAACAAAGAATACAAATGCTAACACGAAGTCGTAACGTGGTTCACAGCCTTGCCGCTAATCCACAGACCGATTCGTTCAAGGTGAATCATGCCTAAACTTTGTTGGGTTTCCGGCACCGCGGCGTGTGTGTGTTCGATCATGTTTCGTAAACATGAGCACAGCGGAAGCAATTAAAAATAATAAATCTATATTTATTACAACACACACAACACACGCATGCATATTACAACAAGTGTAGACATAACCGTAAATTAAAATTAGCAATAAAAGGAAATTAAACTACGTTATACCTTTCGTATGACGTGTAGCGGGAACGGCATCAACCGGAACAATCCTCGTAAGAATCGTCTCTATCCGTATCCACGCCGAGCTCCTCGGGATGACTTCGCTAAGTCACGAGCTTCGTCTTCGTACGGGTTACTAGCCTCGTGTTGAAGACGACGTGATCGAGAGATGATCACGATCCGAATCCAAATTCGGATCCTCAAACGAGTTCTCAAAACTCGCTTCTCCGGAGAGGTATTCGTCAACCAATTGACGAATCCTTCGTCACCCACCTCAGAGGATTACCGGAGATCAAATCCCCGGTAAGTTAGCTGCTGTCGGAGCACTAACCGTCGTCCAAACGACGGTCCGACTAGAGGAGGAGAAGCTGTCCAGAAAACTGGACAGCTTGGTGGAGGAGTAGGCGCCGGCCAAAACAAGGAGAGAAAAAGCTCACCTTGATGCCGAACCTATAGGAGATCACGGAGGGTCGCGGAGGTTCACTGGAGCTTGGGCGCCGACAAGGGTCTTGACGGCGGCACAAGTCAAGGCGGCGGCAGCTTGTAGTTGGGCGCCGAAATCACCAAGGGTGGGCGGCAACTAGGTTGGGCGGCCAAAATAGATTAGGGTTTTGGATTAGGGTTTAAGCCCTATTTTATAGAGAACTAATTCTCTTAATGGTTAATGGATCATATCCATAAAGCCCGTTAACCCGCTCCATTAAGATAAGTTAAAATAAACCAAACCATGATGGTTTATTTTAAGTTAAAACGAACCGAACCAACTTTTGGTTCATTCGTTTAAAATAAACCAAACCCTTTGGTTTATTCTCATCCATTGGATTAGAACCAAACCATTTTGATCCATCCATTATGTCTTCATAAGACACAGCCCATCCACGCTTCCATTGCGACTGAAACAATTTCATGCTCGCTTTATGTTTGGTCCAACCAAACATAGTTTCTCTCGGTCTGAGAATCCCATTCTCAAGCTCGTTTTAAATCCTTTGGATTACACTTGTTGTGCGTGTGACCAAATAGGTTCTCGGTTTATGTTGGCCGTCTATAATTAACCATTAATTATAGAACGATCATGAGTGGCACCTAGTAGTACATCATGATCCCCAATTAACCGAAAAGATCAACGGTTGATCCGTAACTATTTCAAACCCTTCAAGAGCTCGAATGAATCGTGCCCCATTCCTTCACTCATCTTATACCCACTTGGTTCAGACATGGTCTATTGTGTCAATCCCACTAGGTCGACTACGCCACACCTAGCCCAAGTATCATTTCCTCGCCCCACTTGATTCTAGTTACTCCACATGTATCGAAGAGTACTTTACTCTAAACATGTAATGCTTTGGCCAAAGACTTTAGTAACAATCCGACGAGAGGCCATGGGTATACATCTCCTCGCAAGGAGTGGTGAATCCTTTATAGGCTATTCAAACACCTTCGATCACTTGACTTATACCCAATCATCCGGGTCCACATCTCCTGAGATGTTTGCTTAAGATGTCAAAGCATAAGTCTCCATGATCAAGATGACTTGAATACCGCAAGTCAAAGGAACATCGCACTTAAGCCACAGTAAGAACTTCATTGACATATCTATATATGCAGAGAACCATATGAAGTCTTACTGGTCACTCCAATGAACTAGTTACCATAACTAGCATCCACGATTAACTCCGACATCACTATGTCTCCCCGGTGAGAATCACCGCTTGGATACACCAAGGAGTATACCTCGTGCTAGTCTCGACAGAATTGATGGTGTCCAAATCCATCAATTCATCGACTAGGGATAATTCCGATACATCACAATTACACATGTAGAGATACTCACTAGTTGTGATCCAATCACAAATTCTCTCATGCTGTGAATCGTATCGTGGACATTCAAGAAATGAGTTTAAGATCCAATCAAATACATAAAACATGTATACTCAAATAGTGAATCTTCATTTATCATATAAATGGTTCATACATAAGCGATTGCCTTAGGACATCTCTCATATATTACTAACAGACTCCACTTGGCCTAATGTCCAATCGCTACGGTATCCAATACCATAAGCTCTAACATGACCCTCAAACTTACTTTGAGGTAATGCTTTAGTCAAAGGATCCGCTAAGTTCCTTTCAGTGGGAATTTTCTCGATTTGTATTTCGTTCCTACTGATGATCTCTCTGATAAGATGATAGCGGCGAAGCACATGTTTGGATCGTTGATGAGACCTTGGCTCTTTCGCCTGTGCAATTGCTCCATTGTTGTCGCAGTAGACCGGTATTGCTTCAACAATGGTCGGAATCACACCAAGTTCATGAACGAACTTCTTGATCCAAACCGCTTCCTTTGCTGCTTCCGAAGCTGCAATATATTCTGCCTCAGTGGTAGAATCCGCTACAGTCTCTTGTTTGGAACTTTTCCAACTCACTGCGCCCCCATTCAAGGTGAACACGTATCCAGACTGAGACCTGGAATCATCCTTGTCTGTCTGGAAGCTGGCATCCGTATACCCTCGTATCACCATGTCCCCTTCTCCATATATTAGGAACACATCCTTAGTTCTTCTCAAGTACTTAAGGATTGTCTTAACAGCCGCCCAATGATCCATCCCTGGATCGGATTGGTATCTGCTCGTGACACTCAGAGCGTACGATACATCGGGCCTCGTACATAACATAGCATACATGATAGATCCTATTGCGGATGCATAGGGAATCTTACTCATGCAAATCCTCTCGTCTTCTGTGCGCGGACACATAGACTTCGAAAGGTGTACCCCATGCCTGATGGGCAGATAACCTTTCTTGGATTCCGACATGCTAAACCTCTTTAGCACTCGGTCTATATATGTAGACTGCGAAAGACCACGCAACCGTTTCGATCTATCTCTATAGATCTTAATCCCAAGGATGTAGGTTGCTTCTCCCAGGTCTTTCATGGAGAATGTCTTGGATAACCAAACCTTAACTGACTGTAAGATTGACACAACGTTTCCTATAAGTAATATGTCATCGACATACAATACTAGGAACACGACTGCACTCCCACTAACCTTCTTGTACACACAAGGTTCGTCTGGATTTTGTGAGAAATCAAACTTTTTGATCGTCTCATCAAAACGGATATTCCAGCTCCTGGATGCTTGCTTCAATCCATAAATGGATCGTCGTAATTTGCATACCTTGGTTTTATCAACCGATGTGAAACCCTCAGGCTGTATCATATACACGTCCTCGAGTAGGTTTCCATTAAGGAAAGCTGTTTTCACATCCATCTGCCATATCTCATAATCATAATGAGCCGCTATGGCCAGGAGCATCCGAATGGATTTAAGCATAGCTACAGGCGAATAGGTTTCGTCATAATCAACAAATTTTTTTTGACGATATCCTTTCGCCACTAATCTAGCCTTATAGGTAATCACATTACCATCCATTTCTTTCTTATTCTGAATACCCACTTGAACCCTATATGCTTTATGCCTTGGTGGGTCAACCAAGTTCCAAACTTGGTTTTCGTACATGGAATCCATTTGACTTCATGGCACCAAGCCACTTATCCCTTCAACTTGTCGACTTCTTCATAACTAGTAGGCTCTCATCATCAATGAGTAACACGTCCGCTCGATTCACTTACGAGAAATCCATATCTCTCGTGAATATCGTGTTCTACCAGATCTACGAAGATGTGGTGTTACAATAGGTCCAAGATTGCTCATCACTATGAGTTGTCCGTTGTGCTTCACTGTATCTCATCAATGTCTATTTGAGTCTCTCGAGCCTCCTCAAGCTCGACGACACTCCCACTGCTTTTCTTGCAAGAGAAACTCTTTCTCTAGAAACACAAGATGCCTTGAAACAAACACCTTTTGTTCCACGATGATAGAATTGGTAACCCCTTGTTTCCTTAGGGTATCCAATAAATAGACATTTATCGGACTTAGCATCGGTTTATACGATATCCGCTTCACATAAGCAGACAACCCCATATCTTCAAGTAAGATACATGAGGTTTCTTACCATTCCATATCTCATATGGAGTGGTTGAGACTACCTGTAGGCATTCTGCTTTAACAAGTAAACAAATTATCAAGTGCATAACCCCAAAAGGACTTGGGAAGAGTTGCATGATTCATCATTGACCTGACCATGTCCAACAAGGTTCGGTTACGCCTCTCAGATACACCATTATGTTGTGGTGTATAGGGCGGAGTCTATTGAGACAATATGTCATTGTCTCTTAGATAATCAAGAAACTCTTGACTTAAGTATTCACCTCCTCGATCCGATCGAAGTATTTTAATACTCTTGTCATGTTGTTTCTCTACTTCATTTCTGAATTCTTTGAACCTTTCAAAGGCTTCAGACTTGTGTTTCATCAAGAACACATACCCAAACCGTGAGTGATCATCGGTGAAGGTAATGAAGTAGCTATAGCCTCCTAATGCTTGAGTTGACATAGGTCCACATACATCATATGTACTAGACCTAGTAACTCTCCCACTCGCTCACCTTTTCCAAAGGTAACTTAGTCATCTTGCCTTTTAAGCATGATTCGCATGTATCGTATGAATCCAATTCAAACGATTCCAGAATTCCACATCGGTGTAATTCGGACATGCGTTTCTTGCTTATATGGCCAAGACGACAATGCCACATATAGGAGTCTATGTGATTATCCTTTCGAGCACGCATGTTGCTCGCTTCGATATTGAAAATGTCACTGGATACGTCCAACGTATAAATGCCATTACTCAAAGTTCCAGTTCCATAAAGTACGCCATTCAAAGTTATATAACAACAATTGTTACTAAACGTTAAATGGAAACCATTTCTATTTAAGCAGGAAATAGAAACAATGTTCTTTATTAGAGAAGGAACATAATAGCAATTGTCCAATTCCAAGACTAGTCCACTAGGGAGCTTCAGCAAATAAGTTCCGATGGCGTAGAAGAACCTTTGCTCCATTGCCAACTCGCAAATTTGACTCTCGACAAGTCTTCTTCTATTCCTTAGCCCTGTATGTCATTACATATATGTGAGCTACACCGATCCAATACCCAAGTGTCTAAGGAAATAGAATGACAATCAATAACGAAGATACCTGAAGAGGATGGGGCATCGGATGCCTTCTTCTTCTTCATGGACTCAAGATAAATCTTGCAGTTTCTTCGCCAGTGGCCTTCCTTGCCACAGTGATGGCAAGTGCCCTTTTGCGCTGGTTCCGCCTTCTTTGCCTTTTTCTTTCCTTTCTTCTATTCTTTTGCCTTCCTCTTAGAACCTTTCTTTGATGAATCAACTATGAACCGCCTTCTCCTCATGCTTTATGTAAGGCTCACGGTCTTGATATTGAGGAGCTCGGGAATGGTGGATTCCAATTTGTTCATCCGATAGTTCATCACAAATTGCGAGAAACTCTTGGGCAAACAATGCAGAATTAAGTCAATACTTAACTCATGATCCATCACAAAATCGAGGGTAGCTAGCCGCTCGATGTACCCGTTCATCTTTAGCACAAATCGTACTACACGAACCTTCTTGCATCTTCGTGGTGAAGAGGAGCCTAGAGACCTCGAACCTTTCGGATCTCTCTTGCTCATCGAACAACTCATGAAGATGGAAGACCATAGTGTTAGCATCCATACCATCGCCGCTAGCATGATGCAACTCTTTGGTACCGCCACATGTTTCGATAGACCAACATTTGGTCTGAGTTGCATCGCCCTTAGACGGTCGGAAGAGGCTCTTCAAGGACATATGCAAGCTTTTCCGCCTTGAGAACAATTCTCAGGTTTCTAAGCCAGTCCAGGAAGTTAGGCCCAGTCAATTTGTTCGAATCCAAAATAGTGCGCAAATTCAAAGACGTCATGATCAATTTATTGACCTAGAAATACAAAACGAGCATATATGAGAAAGATGATTTTAAAATGCATCAATATACATTTATTAATCCCATTCATTTTTCGAATTTCAAAAACCCCAAAATCACTTCGGGAGATCGTAGGTCCATCTCCGAATGGGCTGATATCCATCATAGTTATGAACAACCTTGGAGAGAGTCCAACAAGCCATTCATAACTACGACGGTAGGTATCAACTATACCGATTGCATATCACGTATATGCAACTATCACAATGTGCTATCAACTAATTGAATGTTCACACATACATCGGGTTGTTAACACATTAACAAGTATGCATCATATGCATAGCACCCAACTTCACCTCCCTTTACATCGACCTTGGAGAGAGTCCAACAAGCCGATGCTCCAAGTTAAAGCCAACCCATTAATCGGGACATAGTTTTAATATGGTTAGAGCGCATTCAACCAATTAGCCCAGCTTGGAGAGAGTCCAACAACCAAAGCTAACGATTGACCTCTGACTCTTACCATATTAGTATTAAACTATTCCATGGTTCAACATATTCGTGTTCGAGCGGCTTGAGAGAGTCCAACAACCCAAACAAGAAACAGAACTCTGGTTCTAACCATATTAATGGAAGGTGTAGGCTTTAATATTGATTAAGGGTTTTTATGTCTCATCCTCTTTGCATGCAAATAACTATTATCTACATGGCATGGCATACATGGCATACATCTACATGTCACGACACGCATGGCATAATGTTATGCATCTAATGCAATTACATGGCATACAATTATGTCATGTTTATAATTTCCTTATATGTCATAACTATTTATGGAAATAAAATATGTTTAAGATTTGATTCTCCAAATCAAATCATAATTAAATTAGGAAACAAATTTCCAAATCTAATCACATATTTTATTCATGGAATTATTTGATTAAGGAAAATCTATTTAGGAAACCAATTTCCTAAATCTTTAAAACTACTTATGGAAATAAAATATTTTAAGATTTGATTTCCCAAATCAAATCATGATTAAATTAGGAAACAAATTTCCAGAATCTAATCAAATATTTTATTTATGGAAAATATCAATTTCCATAAATACTTCCAACTTTCCAAAAGTGGAAGATTTCCATAAATACTTCTAGACTTTCCAAAATTGAAAAATTTCCATAAATACTTCTAAATTTCCAAAATTTAGAAAATTTCCAGAAATACATTATGACTATCGCAAAACCATTTTACGATTATGTCGAAACACAACCTGGGCTCTGATACCACTGTTGGGTTTCCGGCACCGCGGCGTGTGTGTGTTCGATCATGTTTCGTAAACATAAGCACAGCGGAAGCAATTAAAAATAATAAATCTATATTTATTACAACACACACAACACACGCATGCATATTACAACAAGTGTAGACATAACCGTATCCTCAAATCCAAATTCGGATCCTCAAACGAGTTCTCAAAACTCGCTTCTCCGGAGAGGTATTCGTCAACCAATTGACGAATCCTTCGTCCCCCACCTCAGAGGATTACCGGAGATCAAATCCCCGGTAAGTTAGCCGCTGTCGGAGCACTAACCGTCGTCCAAACGACGGTCCGACTAGAGGAGGAAAAGCTGTCCAGAAAATTGGACAGCTTGGTGGAGGAGTAGGCGCCGGCCAAAACAAGGAGAGAAAAAGCTCACCTTGATGCCGAACCTATAGGAGATCACCGGAGGGTCGCCGGAGGTTCACCGGCTGGAGCTTGGACGCCGACAAGGGTCTTGGACGGCACAAAGGCTGGCGGCGACTTGTAGTTGGCGCCGAAATCACCAAGGGTGGGGCAACTAGGTTGGTGCCAAAATAGATTAGGGTTTTGGATTAGGGTTTAAGCCCTATTTTATAGAGAACTAATTCTCTTAATGGTTAATGGATCATATCCATAAAGCCCGTTAACCCGCTCCATTAAGATAAGTTAAAATAAACCAAACCATGATGGTTTATTTTAAGTTAAAACGAACCAAACCAACCTTTGGTTCATTCGTTTAATATAAACGACTCTACGCTACCTAGCCCAAGTATCATTTCCTCGTCCTACGGATTCTAGTTACTCCACATGTATCGAAGAGTACTTTACTCTAAACATGTAATGCTTTGGCCAAAGACTTTAGTAACAATCCGACGAGAGGCCATGGGTATACATCTCCTCGCAAGGAGTGGTGAATCCTTTATAGGCTATTCAAACACCTTCGATCACTTCGACTTAAACCCAATCATCCCGGGTCCACATCTCCTCGGAGATGTTTGCTTAAGATGTCAAAGCATAAGTCTCCATGATCAAGATGACTTGAATACCGCAAGTCAAAGGAACATCGCACTTAAGCCACAGTATGAACTTCATTGACATATCTATATATGCAGAGAACCATATGAAGTCTTACGGCTGGTCACTCCAATGAACTAGTTACCATAACTAGCATCCACGATTAACTCCGGACATCACTATGTCTTCAGCCAATGAGAATCAGCTGCTTGGATATACCAAGGAGTATACCTCGTGCTAGTCTCGACAGAATTGATGGTGTCCAAATCCATCAATTCATCGACTAGGGATAATTCCGATACATCACAATTACACATGTAGAGATACTCACTAGTTGTGATCCAATCACAAATTCTCTCATGCCGTGAATCGTATCGTGGACATTCAGTAAATGAGTTTAAGATCCAATCAAATACATAAAACATGTATACTCAAATAGTGAATCTTCATTTATCATATAAATGGTTCATACATAAGGCGATTGCCTTAGGACATCTCTCATATATTACTAACAAACTTCCACTATTCTCTCCTTGGCACCAAGCAAGGTGGAGGTAACCTTTTCTTACAAGAACACTCTTCTTACAATAGAATTTAGATAAAAGCAAGTAAGAAGAGTAAGGAAGCATTTTGGTCACTTGGGTGTTGATTGGAGTTAAAGCATTTTGCTCCCCAAGTGTCCAAAGGCTCATTCTTATAGAGAAGAGCCCAATCTTCCCATTAACACAGCGGTAGTCGACTGATGCCTCGATCAGTCGACTGTTGCTGTAGTCGTTGCCCAATAACGACTTCATCCATGTTGGTTTTCATCCAACGGCCCCCACATCAGTCGACTGATCTTTGTGAGAGATCGGATGGCCGGCTAGAGGGGGGTGAATAGCCCTTTTCGTTTGGATGGCGGTATTTTGCTCGTCTACAAAACGTTAGCGCAAGCGGAATATACAAATATAAATAAAGACAAGCAAAATAGAAACAAGCAATACAAACACCAAGATATAACGTGGTTCACGGCTACGCCGCTAATCCACGGTCCGATTCGTCCACGGTGAATCACTCCGCCAAAACCAATCACTATCGGTCTCTCCTTTGCACAAAGCTAGGTGGAGGTAACCTTTACAACCAAGATCACTCTTCTTACAAATAGAATGGAGTAAAAGCGAGTAAGAAGAGTTTAGAGCTTGTGGGGCACTAGGAAGATTGTTTGGAACTTAAGCATTAGCCTCTCAAAGGCTCACACCCTCTCTTTTATAGAGAGGGCTAGAACACGCCAAAACTCTTGGCAATGATCACCGGACCTCATCGGCCGATCGCGACCCGTAGTCGACGCCTGGGCCGGCTACGAGCGGTTCTGCGGGCTAAACCCTATTGACTACCGATCGCCGCTGCCGATCGATTCTTGGCGCGACGCCGCTAACGATGGCGCCGATCGCGCCGCTACAAACCGCCAGATACCGGGCCGAGCTACACTGACTGGGCCGATCCGCCATTCCATGGCCGATCGTGTCGAAAACCCATCCGACACTTGGCCAAATGGCCAAGTTTCACCTAAGAGCTACCTCCCGGGTTACAATCGCCACTCATTTCTGAGTCCTTCGCCTTCGTTCTCGTTCGCTCGCCACGCCCCTCGCAAAGATCAGCGACGGCTCGCAATGCTCCTTCGCCTCTTGCCTCAAGTCTACTTCCTCCGCTTCACTCCAAGCTTCTCGTCCGCGGTCCCTGATGCTCCAAGCGCACGGCTCGCAAAGCTATCCTTCACCGACTCAAGGCACGAGTCATGAGATGTGAAACTCGCCACGCTCCATGTGCGAATTACTAAGTCCCGCACGACTTCAACGCACATATCAAATAACATAACACACTAACTTAAACCCTTTGCCACACCATCAAAACCATATCACGGCAAGAGATTGCCCTAACAATCTCCCCTTTGATGTGTGGCAATCCGCTTAAGTTAGGTAAAACATTTGATATAAATTCTAAGGTAAGAAAGCATGTAAAGATAAACATGATATAACAACATGCAATTCCCCTTAATCCATGAAATTCTATGCAAATTTTCTCCTATCATATATTTCTCTACATATATTTCTCCCCCTACATGTATTTCTCCCCCTAATGTGATTAACTTAAACATACTTATTTCTCCCCCTTTGACACCATCAAAAAGATTAACACTAAGTTATAAGCTCATGGCATCAAGAATAATGGAGGAAAAAATATGTCAAGTTGATTTAAAAACTGTCGGAGGCATCAAGTATATTTCTACCACTTGTAGGAGGTTTACAAACTGAATTCGCCTTCAATATTCTGATTTATAGCCACCAATGATCAAGCTATCGATGGCAATGACTGGCACAAAGGAAGCCGAATTTCTGATTTTCTGGATGAAATTCAGAAATGCATTAAATATTCCAGAAAATTCGAAAAATCATGAAATTCGAGGAACATATTTCTCTTAAGTATATTTATCAAGGAAAAATAGTTTTTCATGAAAAATCATTATATTTTACAAGTTTTGCCAAAAATCCAAACACTTGAAAAACCACTAGTTTTTGAGCATGTTAGTATCAAGTTAGCTACCTAGTTTTGCATCCAATTGTTTCAAAACATGAATACATGTATTTTAAGGTAAGAAATTGTTTTGAAAACATTAGAAATATCCAATCATGATCTTTGGGCAATATGTCTATTAATTAAACATAAGCCTTCCCCATGATTGGTCTATTATTGATATTTTGATACTTTAAATGACCATCTAAATGCCATAGGCATTAGTGGACATTTGTATCATCCTAACATCTCACCCATGCTAAGTTTGCAATCAAGTTAGCCTATAGTGAGTGTGAGATGCATCCTAAGGGGTATTTGTATGTACTTAACCAATATATTCATGCAATTCTGTCAAGGTTAAGTATCAACCTAACAACCTACATGATCATAATGACATATATCAATTAATTTCACATTATGATCATGAAATACATGTTTTCATCAAATTATAACCATGCATTAGGCATTATATGATGATAATAAATAAGTTATCACCTAAAGCATGATTTAAACCTATTTTTCATGATAATGTGCCCAATATCAAAATCATAAATCATGATTACACATATGCATAGAAATTACATTAATCATCATGATTTTAAGCATTATTACCTATTTATGGGCACGTTATCATCACCCAACACTATCTAAAAATGTTGTCCCGTCATCCTAAGTCAACCAAAATATGATATAGGTCAAGTTCATATGGTTGACTACCCTAGGGGTTTTCTAACCCTTAAGGATGGATTTTGGAACCCAAAATAGATTTTTACCTATGGGTTCACTAGAAATTCCTTGGGGATCCATTTCTTAGCTATTACTTTGTTTTTGTCTTGTCCCCTAGCTATTAGGCATCTATAGGCCTTCTCATTTTTCTTCTCTTTATATCCTAGGCCTTTCTTGTTAAACTTGCCCTTTGGCTCCCTATGATCATATTCAAAGTGTTGGAGCCAATTGTGAATTTTCCTAGGGCTTTGGTTAAATAATCTACCTTTTCCTTAATGCACTATTTTCCTCTATGCATGCATCACTAACATCTAAAGGCACATAATTATCATGTGAGCATGCATCATCATGGCAAGAAGAAGTATCATTATTATTTAAGCATGCATTTTCTAGCTTATTTTCTAATGCCTTAATTTGATCTAGCATGCATTTATTTTTCTTCTTTGCTCTAAACAAATCCCTAGTTAAACTAGAAATCATAGAAACTATTTTACTAGGAGAGGCTTTCGTTACCATAGTTTCCATGTCCTCTTCTTCTTCTTGGATGATGAGGAGGATGATGATGTGGAGGAGGCTCCCCCTTCACTTGAGCTCTCTCCTCTTGAGCTTGATCCTTCATATTCGGAGGAGGAGGAGCAATCCAAGTCGTCAAAGGCCATCAAGTCCAAAGTGGTGACAAAGGCATTCTCCTCAGCCGCTGATGAGGAGGAGGATGAGGAAGGAGCATCCCAGGTCTTGGCCTTGAATGCTTTGGCCTTCCCTTTCTTTTGTCTTCTTCTCCTCTTCCTTCTTTTTCTTGCTCCCTTTTCTTCTTCTTCTTTCTTCTTTCTTTTCCTCTCTTCCTTGCTTTTGTTTAGAGAGGACAATTGTCCCTTATGTGTCCCTCTCCTTGGCAATTGTAGCATATGACCTTCCCCTTGGTCTTCTATTCCTATCATTTGATTTATCAAATCTAAAATTCTTAAAGACACGCCTCACCGTCCTGACCATGTAGGCTTCCTCGGTGGTATCGATGGAAGAGGAGGAGGCTTGTTCGTCGGAGGAGGAGGTGACTTCCTTCTTCTTCTTCCCCTTGTTTGCAATCAATGCTACTCCTCTTGAGGTTGAATTTTAGGCTCTTCTTGTATTCCTTCAAGCCTAGTTTCGTGGAGTTCCATTGTTGAGAAGAACTCCTCCAAGGTGCTCACTTCTAGGTTCTTGGACATGTAGAAGGAGTCCACCATGGAGCTCCACTTTGAGGACCGGGAAAGGCATCTATAGCCTTCATGAGCATGTCCTGTTCGATAGCTTCTCACCTACACTTGTTAGCCCAATTAAAATTTCTTTAAACCTAGAGTGTAGTGAGGTTACCTTTTCTCCCTTTTCTAGTTTTATATTGATAGTTGGGAGCGGAGGAGGTCTCTTCTTGCAAGCTTGGCCTCAGGTGCCTTCATGAAGCTCTAAGCTTCTCCCACATCTCCTTGGCGCTAGTGCATTCTCCGATCCGGTTGATCTCTTGTTGAGGGAGCACATTGTAGAGATGGTGCTTGCCTTTGAGTTTGCAAGGTGCTCCGTGCTTCTTATTCCACCTTGATTTCTCTATTTGGCTTCCCCTTTCATCCCTAGGCAACTCAAACCATTTTCCATTATAAGCATAATATCAAAATCGGTTTCAAGAATACCTTCCATTCTCTTTTCCACCAAGAGAATTCTCCTTCAAACTTTGGAGGTGGATGTTGAGCCGCCATTTTGATGTAGGGCTTGTTGTATGCGGTTAGTCCGTGACAAGCTTTCAACCTTGGCTCGATACCACTTGTAGGATCGGATGGCCGCTAGAGGGGGTGAATAGCCCTTTCGCTTGATGATGTATTTTGCTCGCCTACAAAACGTTAGCGCGAATATACAAATATAAATAAAGACAAGCAAAATAGAAACAAGCAATACAAATAATTAAGATATACGTGGTTCACGGCTACGCCGCTAATCCACGGTCCGATTCGTCACGGTGAATCACTCCTTAAAACCAATCACTATCGGTCTCTCCTTTGCACAAAGCTAGGTGGAGGTAACCTTTACAACCAAGATCACTCTTCTTACAAATAGAATGGAGTAAAAGCGAGTAAGAAGAGTTTAGAGCTTGGGGCACTAGGAAGATTGTTTGGAACTTAAGCATTAGCCTCTCAAAGGCTCACACCTCTCTTTTATAGAGAGGGCTAACTTCTTCCGTTGGCGCCATCGATCATTGCCGCCCATGGCGATCATGCCCGTCCTACAACGACCTCGAACACGTCGGATCCGGCCGTTGTTGTCAGCGGAACTCTTAGCGATCGATTCTGGACCTCACGATCGGCTGCGACCCGTGGTCGGCCGCGATCGGCTCTGGCGGTTGGCAAACCCTATTGACGATCATGCGCCTTGGCGATCGGTAATCTATCTTGATCGGCCAGCGTATCGATCGATCGCGCCACGCCACAAACCCGATCGTATACGGTCGAGCTACACTCGACTCGGAAGCGATCATTGCCATTCCATGGCGATCGGCCGTGTCGAGAAAACCCATCCGACACTTGGCCAAATGGCCAAGTTTCACCTAAGAGCTACCTCCCGGGTTACAATCGCCACTCTCATTTCTGAGTCCTTCGCCTTCGGTTCTCTTCGTTCTCGGCCACGTCCCTCGGCGGCAAAGATCGGCGCCGCGGCTCGCAATGCTCGCTTCGGCGTCTCTTGCCTCGAAGTCTACTTCCTCGGCTTCACTCCAAGCTTCTCGTCCGGCGGTCCCTCGGATGCTCCAAGCGCACGGCTTCCGCAAAGCTATCCTTCACCGACTCAAGGCACGAGTCATGAGATGTGAAACTCGCCACGGCTCCATGTGCGAATTACTAAGTCCTGCACGACTTCAACGCACATATCAAATAACCATAACACACTAACTTAAACCCTTTGCCACACCATCAAAACCATATCACGGCAAGAGATTGCCCTAACAATCTTCCCATCAGTCGACTGATGGAGCCAATAGTCGAGTCCCGCGAGTGAGCAGTCGACTAACAGCCATTCTGTGCTCGAAACTCTCGCAACCAGTCGACTGATGCCATCATCAGTCAATTGATGGTTTCGGCAGTTGACTGCCAACCCTTGGTAGTCGACTACTGAGACATAAATCTGACTCGAACACTAGTCGAGTCTAAGTCGACTTGGAGCAGTCGACTGTCATGGCATGGCAATCGACTGATGTCGAGAAATCTCATCCGACACTTAGCCAATCGATCAAGTTTCACCTAAGCGCTACCCCGTCTCGGGTTACAATTGCTCACTTTCATTCCCTTGGAGTCCCTCACCTTTGAAGTTGTCTTCGTCCGGCCACATCCCACATCCCCGAATGCGCACGACTTTGCAGTGTTATCCTTTGTGTCTCACCCTGAAGTCTACTTCCTTCGACTTCACTCCAATGCTCCTCGTCCGGTGGTCCCTCAAATGCACCAAGCGCATGGCTTCCACAATGCATCTTTCACCTACTCAAAGACCAAGTCATGAGAGGTGAAACTTACCAATGCTCCATGTGTGAATTACTAAGTCCTGCATGACTTCAATGAACACATCAAATCCAATACAATCCTAATTTAAACTCTTTGCCACACACATCATAACCATATCACATGGGTTGATTGCCCTAACATCTTCTTATTCCCTTCCTACCAAAGCTAAAACACATTAAACCTCTGCCGACCTACTCTGCAGAAGTCCTCTGATGCTTAAGTTAGAGCTTGTATGAGAAAGAGAAGCAAGTAATAGCAATGAGAAAGATGAATACAATAAAGAAAATAATCAGTGTAAAAAAGAATGAGATCAGATCCCCCCTCTCCTCTTATATCTCATGAAGCATTAGGACAAGCTATAGTGTAACAAACTATGAGGATCGTCGTCCACATGGAAAGCCACGGGGATCAAGATGATGGTGTTGTTACGCCATTATAGAATGCCCATTGTAAGGAATCTTTTGTGGGGCCTTTAAGGCATTTTCAATTTGTTACTAAAGATGATGACGTGTATGAATGAACTCTAACAAACCCTTCAAGGAATATTTCACGAGGTCCCACCTTAACTAACAGATGACTCTATATCACCTTCCCGAATTGCTCCTTCCCGACTCAATGCCTTGCCCACTTCCCAAGTCGCTCCTTCCCGACTCAGCACTCCACCTTCATCCCGACTTGGCATTCCACCTTCTTCCCGAGCTCTTCCTTCCTTGACTCGGCACTCCACCTTCTTCCCGAGCTGTTCCTTCCTGACTCAGCACTCTGCCCTCTTCCCAAGCTATTCCTTCCCGACTTGGCATTCTACCTTCTTCCCGAGTTGTTCCTTCCCGATTCGGCACCCGATGGACCATGTTTCATACCCTACTCTTTCATGACCTATTGTCTACAGTTTTGGGAGGGAAGATGACCATTCAATTCCTCCTTGATTCTTCTAGGTTTCTATATAGAGGCTTTTGACCTCTATATCGATTAAGCGTGGTAGAAATAGAATCAAGTCATAATTATCATTGAACTAGAAAACATAAATCACAAACATAATTAAAATACATTAATATATATTTTCTCTAACATGTCCAACAAGCACAAGCTACTCCCTATTCCTAGAATCGAAGTCTCTACTCCATAAATATCAAAGGACAAACACAAGATATTGTATTCTTAATCATTACAACAAAACAACAATTAAAATAGAAGAAATATGTCCATTTGGTTTGTCAAGTCATCTTGGCAGCCTCCCAGTGTATTGGAGCTTTGTTGCTAGTCTTGAATCGCCTTCCTCCTCCCCATTTGCGGACCTCTAGTGCTTTTTAGGGCACCCCTTTTTGTTGTCCCAGTAGTCGTCTCCCTTTGAGGGTTAGGCATGCCTTCCCTTATATAGGAGTGAACCTGCCTTTCCTTATTTTATAGCAAAACTAGATTTCTTTATTTTGTGTCTCCGCCACACGTGTGGATTCCACATGGCCAGTCGTGTGGATTTCACACGGCTAGTCGTGTGAAGCGCTGGAAGTTGCGACTTGAAAATTGGATCTAAGGAAAAGGAATGATTGTGTGAATTTCACACGGTCGGTCGTGTCTTCCTCTGGAGCATCGTATGGATGTTGTCTTTTCGTCCCGAAGTGTTCCCGTGTTTCGGGAACATGGCCAGAGCATGCTCTTCTTTTGCTTGCTTCATTTGGCATGTCATTTAAATCCAAAAACTTTGTCCTGCATATAAAAGTAACAAAAGTAGATCTTTGAAGTAAATAAGTGCAAAGTAAAGGAAATATGTATGAAACAACCACAAAATTCAATAAGATGTGTGCTAAAACTACTCCTAAAATCCTATATGATTTGCACATATCAAAATCCCCCAGACTTAGATCTTTTATTGTCCTCCAACAAACCTAGTGCTATGGTTTTCAAAATATGTGTTCCAAAACTTAGCATGTTTACTAAAACTTATCAAGTGGTACTTTCAATCAAAGAAAATAGATATGTCTTCTAAGTTGACTAGGTTAGCTTTCCGTGCATGTGCTAAGAAGTTTCCTAAGGGGTTCATGTTCCAATTTAAGTCAATACATCATCCTATAACTTTCCTAAGGCTTCCGACATTTAGGCACTTACTTTCCCTAAGTGAGGATCGTTCCCTAGTGTTAGCACAAAGTCTCAAAGGCATGCTCTATCGAGAGAAATTGGTAGGTATTTCTCCGATAATCCAACTCGGTCTCAAAAGAGAACCTAACCATTTCCACCCATGATACTCTCCCTCAATATTTTTATCCTCTTTTTTTTTTAAAACCCTCACATTTTTTTCTCTTTTTGCTCTTTTCACTATTTTTTTTTCTTTTTAGCATTACATGATCCGAGCATCTCTAGTAACTAAAATGCTAACCTAGAGTCACCTATGGATCCCTAAGTACTAGACTATTTGGATGAATCATAACTAGGTATGTAGTAGGTTCTCCCTTTCAGAATTTTCAATGAGTATAAGTGAAAGTAAAAGCTAACAAGTGAGACATTGAGAACATTCATTATAGCATCTCAAAATAAAGAACCAAAAGATAAGAGAAAGTAAACTGCCTACAACATGGAAACATATTATTAAGATTTTCTAAAAATATTACTGAAGCAACTCATAAGAACAAACAACTAAGTGTTGGAAGAAACCTAAAACAAAACTACATGCATGACAAACTGAAATAAATGCAGAAACAAAAATACCAACTAGACCTAAGAAACAAGAAGATAGAACTACTGAAACAATAGAAGAAAAATGCAATCAAATATAAGGCCCCCTAGACTTAGAGTCGATCATACCTCTACCATGGTGGTCTAGGTGGAAAATTAGGTAATCTCGACATCTTTGGCTCATGAGAGAGGCGCGAGCTCAATCGTTGGTGCCATATAAACATGTGGTCGACATGTGAGCTGGTGGATGCAGCGGCAACTCTATGGTCCTCCTCCCTGGCCCATTGTGAGCGTGCATCCTGCATGAACTACTGCATCTCCTGGCTGTAGGTGGCCTCCTCCTAGAAATAATGTTGTGCCTAGTCGTAGAACTCCTCGGCCTGCTGAAAATGCTCTCGTAAATCTTGAAATTCTACCTGAGTATATGTTTGATGCTCCTCCCATCGCTGCCCCTGTACCTACTGCTCTGCGAAAATGTCATCGAGGCACGATCTAACCTCCAAGAAATCAAAGGTAGAATGGCCTGCATCCCGCTCAAAAGAAGGACAAGAATATGGTGCAGACACGATTCGCAGACTAGGAGGGCTCCTATGTATAGGTGGATCTAAGGGTGAATGATGTGAAGGTGGTGAAGGGGTACATGGGTAGAGGGTCCCTCGAGTGGTAGGGACTCCACTATCCTATCCAACCGTCAGTTGGCAGGGTTGGTGATGGTGGTACAATCTGGGTCGGGGAGCCTAAGGGGTGCCTTGTTCTTCCTTACAAAATAAAAATAATTACCTTCCCTTGAAATCATCTTCATGGTCGTACACACCCCTAAGTCAATGCTAGGGCTACCTTCTACTCTATCTAATCCCTCACAATCGTACCCCATACTCTGACAAATATGGGTTAACAAACCCCCTAAAATTATCTCCCCCTTGGGTGCCTTACCTACCTTTACCAAATGTCGAATAAAGTGTGATCCCACATCCACCAATTTATTACCTTGCAACATGTCCCATAGACATCGCTAGCTTTAACTACCCCATCACTCTCTCCTTTACCAAAAATAGTGCTTGCCATGACTTGATGGAGGTATCGAAAAACACGATTTTGAAGTCGAGATGCCTTAGCTCTAGAGGGATCATAGGAGGTTTCTCCAGTTAGTTCAGACCAAAATAATCTTGCGTTGAAGCCCTTAGGTGTCCTCCTCTCTCCCCCATGAGGTAACCCAAAACAAAGGTTTCATTGGCTAAGGGTCCATTCATGTTCGATATTAAATAACCTAAATGTTATTTTCCCCTGTGGACTATCCATTCCCGATAGGATATCTGCATCCGCCGAGCTCAAGAATTTGAGTACAACCCTTGGATAGGTTGGGCTTCTAACTCCCATTAACTCTTCCCAACCTACATTATGAAACAACCATTGCTTAACCCTAGGGTTTCTAAGAGTGGCTCATGAATATATCTAGTAGAGACTATTTTGTGGGTAGAAAACATTTCAAACCTAGTTCTATGAGCATTATTACGAAATATAATGCCAAGAGGGGTGTTACCTTCCTCTGGAGCTTGATGCTCGCCTCTTCCTCTAGATCTCGGCCTTAAAGGAATAGATTTTGTTGCGATATGCTTAGTCCTCATCATCTTTGCTTCTAGAAGTCTCCTTGGTGCATATTGAGGTTAAGAAAAGGCTCCTTGGAGGTTAAAGAAGAATAATGGTGTGGGCTAGGGCAAAAAATCTGAAACACATGGTCGATTTAGGGCAAAACACGTGGGTCGTTCCTTTTTATCGGAATGCGACACGACCATGTGAATTTCACATGATCGACCATGTGTCATGTTGTGCCCTGCGCTCGAGAAATTTTTCAGAAAAGGCACGACCATATGAATTTCACATGGACGACGATATGTCACACTGAAAATTCTTGTTGTGACACATGGTCCGCGACTTTTCCACACAATTTGTCATGCTTTCTTCAGTCCATAAGGCACGATCATGTGACTTTCACACAACCTCTCATGCTTCATGTTGTGGCTTCAAAAATCTTTTTCTTCTTTTGCATGGTAAGTCCTACATGAAACTATAAACTTAAAACATAATGATAAGCAACAACTAAAAATTTAAACTAGGATAAATGTAAGTAACAATTGAAGGAAACTAAAACAAACTTGGGTTGCTTCCCAAGAAGCACTTGTTTAAGGTATTTAGCTCGACCATACTCCCTGCTGGTAACTACCGTAACCAAAGTCTAGCCTTCTCTTTTAGAGAAAGCAGAAAGGTAATAAGCCTAATAGCGTCTGTTGGAACTCCTTCATACTGTACTATACCATAATATGCTAGAAACTCCTCAAGGTCTAAGTAGGGTTCCTTGTCTTATGTTCCTTCAAACTGATTTCTTTGAATAAGAGAAAATAATACTGGATTTATCTCCCAGCTCTTAGCCTTGATAGGAGGAGTAATAATGTTGGAGTTCCATACTTTTATCCTAGGCGCCGAATAGTTCTTTAACAGTCTTGTGGATGTTAGTAATATATGAGAGATGTCCTAAGGCAATCGCCTTATGTATGAACCATTTATATGATAAATGAAGATTCACTATTTGAGTATACATGTTTAATGTATTTGATTGGATCTTAAACTCATTTACTGAATGTCCACGATGCGATTCACAGCATGAGAGAATTTGTGATTGGATCACAACTAGTGAGTATCTCTACATGTGTAATTGTGATGTATCAGAATTATCCCTAGTCGATGAATTGATGGATTTGGACACCATCAATTCTGTCGAGGCTAGCACGAGGTATACTCCTTGGTGTATCCAAGCAGCTGATTCTCACTGGCTGGAGACATAGTGATGTCCGGAGTTGATCGTGGATGCTAGTTATGGTAACTAGTTCATTGGAGTGACCAGCCGTAAGACTTCATATGGTTCTCTGCATATATAGATATGTCAATGAAGTTCTTACTGTGGCTTAAGTGCGATGTTCCTTTGACTTGCGGTATTCAAGTCATCTTGATCATGGAGACTTATGCTTTGACATCTTAAGCAAACATCTCTAAGGAGATGTGGACCGGAGATGATTGGGTATAAGTCGAAGTGATCGAAGGTGTTTGAATAGCCTATAAAGGATTCACCACTCCTTGCGAGGAGATGTATACCCATGGCCTCTCGTCGGATTGTTACTAAAGTCTTTGGCCAAAGCAATACATGTTTAGAGTAAGGTACTCTTCGATACATGTGGAGTAACTAGAATCCGTGGGGACGAGGAAATGATACTTGGGCTAGGTGTGGCGCGTAGTCGACCTAGTGGGGCTGACACAATAGACCATGTCCCGAACCAAGTGGGTATAAGATGAGTGAAGGAATGGGGCACGATTCATTCGAGCATCTGAAGGGTTTTGAAATAGTTCGGATCAACCGTTGATCTTTTCGGTTAATTGGGGATCATGATGTACTACTAGGTGCCACTCATGATCGTTCTATAATTAATGGTTAATTATAGGCGGCCAACATAAACCGAGAACCTATTTGGTCACACGCACAACGAGTGTAATCCAAAGGATTTAAAACGAGCTTGAGAATGAGATTCTCGTGACCGAGAGAAAACTATGTTTGGTTGGACCAAACATAAAGCGAGCATGAAATTGTTTGATGCAATGGAAGCGTGGAAGGGCAGTGTCTTATGAAGACATAATGGATGGACCAAAATGGTTTGGTCCTAATCCAATGGATGAGAATAAACCAAAGGGTTTGGTTTATATTAAACGAATGAACCAAAGGTTGGTTAGGTTCGTTTTAACTTAAAATAAACCATCATGGTTTGGTTTATTTTAACTTATCTTAATGGAGCGGGTTAACGGGCTTTATGGATATGATCCATTAACCATTAAGAGAATTAGTTCTCTATAAAATAGGGATTAAACCCTAACCCTAAACCTAATCTAATTGTGGCCGCCCAACATCAAGAGTTGCCGCCAACCTCCTTGGTGAAGTTGCCGCCCAGCTTGTGTTGCCGCCCAGCCCACAGCTCCTCCAACCGGCGTCCAGAAGGCGGCTTCCTTCCTCCTCGCCGGTGTCGAGCTGCTGCCGGAAGAGTTCCGGTGATCCCCTAAAAGGTTCGGCATCAAGGTGAGCTTTTGTCTCCTTGTTTTGGCCAGCGCCTATCTCCTCCACCAAGCTGTCCAGTTTTCTGGACAGCTTCTTCTCCTCTCGTCGGAGCGTCGTTTGGACGACGGTTAGTGCTCCGACAGCGGCTAACATACCGGGGATTTGATCTCCGGTAATCCTCTGAGGTGGAGGACGAAGGATTCGTCAATCGGTTGACGAATACCTCTCCGGAGAAGCAAGTCTTGAGGACTTGTTTTAGGTCCGAATTTGGATTCGGATCGTGATCATCTCTCGATCACGTCGTCTTCAACACGAGGCTAGTAACCCGTACGAAGACGAAGCTCGTGGCTTGGCGAAGTCATCCCGAGGAGCTCGGCGTGGATACGGATAGAGACGATTCTTACGAGGATCGTTCCGGTTGATGCCGTTCCCGCTACACGTCATACGGAAGGTATAACGTAGTTTAATTTCCTTTTATTGCAATTTTAATTTACGGTTATGTCTACACTTGTTGTAATAGCATGCGTGTGTTGTGTGTGTTGTAATAAATAGGAGTATTTATTATTTTTATTGCTTCCGCTGTGCTCATGTTTACGAAACATGATCGAACACACACACGCCGCGGTGCCGGAAACCCAACAGTGGATAGCGTTTGCATCCATTGAATAAAGTTTTTGAGAAAAAAGCAATCTCCCGCAAAACGTATAAGCCTAAACTAGAGGAATTATTAAAGGATGAACATTCTGCTAATAACTAAGAAGGAAGGTTACTAGGAAAAACCCATCTAACTAAAGTTATCGACTTTAGGAGACTATAACCAAACAAATGCTAAAATGAATTAACATTGATTTAGAACTAAAGTTAGAATAAAAGCTAAATTAAGAAGAAAATGAATAAATCCTAGAGAAATAAATCTATACTAGGTATGATCCGATCTATTAACCTTCGAACCATTATCAAATTGATCAGTCTCTGGAAACGGTACCAAAAACTTGATGCGTCGACCAAAGCCCTCAACTGCGAGGTCTAGGATCGGGTCAGTGCTCAACGCCCACAAGTGCACAGTTGTCGTCAAGTAATAATAAATATCGATCCCACAGGGATTAGGATTCAATTATTGGGGTGTCCGATGAACGTTGATCATTCGGAGTAATTCTTCATGGGAAGGCTCAAGTACGGTGTCATTTAGAGAAAGGAAAACGAGTGTGCTCAAGGTCAATCAAGAGATTCCAAGATTTTAGTTTCACGTGTGCTTTGTCGGACGTGTCATAATTTTATGCTCCTAAGTTTCCTAATTATGTTCTTGTGGGTGAAGTCATCAAGTGTAATCCCGGTGAACTTTTTCTTCTACACGAGACTTACCTAATTTTCTAGAGCATCCCTTTCAGATCCACAAAGCTCAGGAGGTTGTTGTTACTGGGTAGCCCCTGTCACGGGTCTCATAACCACTGAGTTGATTTCTCTTACTTCGCGACCTCTAGATAAACTAGGTTCATGGAGTTATAAGATATTCTATGTTACCCCCATGAACAAGTGAACCATGTTTCATGCTCTACTCTTTCACGACCTATTGTCTACGGTTTTGGGAGGGAGGATGACCATTCGGTTCCTCCTTGATTCTCCTAGGTTTTGATATAGAGGCTTTTGATCTCTATATTGACTAAGCATGATAGAAACAGAATCAAGTCATAATTATTATTGAACTAGAAAACATATATCACAAACATAATTAAAAGACATTAATATATATTTGTTCTAACATGTCCAACTAGCACAAGCAACTCCCTAATCCTAGAATCGAAGTCTCTACTCTATAAATATCGAAGGACAAACACAACACATTGTATTCTTAATAATTACAACCAAACAACAATTAAAATAGAAGAAATATGCCTTGTTTGGTTTGTCATGTTGTCTTGGCAGCCTCCCGGTGTATTGGAGCTTCGTCACCGGCCTTGAGTCGCCTTCCTCCTCTCTGTTTGCGAGTCTCCGGTGCTTTTTAAGGCACCCCTTTTTGTCGTCTCCCCTTTAGGTTTAGAAGTGTCTTCCCTTATATAAGAGTGAACATGACTTTCCTTATTTTCCTGTGATATCGAATTTCCTTATTCTACATCATTGCCACACAACCGTGTGGATTCCACACAGCCAGTCGTGTGAAGCGTTGGAAGTTGCGACTTTAAAACTGGATCTGGGGAAAGGCATGGTTGTGTGAATTTCACATGGCTGCCCATGTCTTCCTCTGGAGCACCATATGGATGTCGTCTTTTCGTCCCAAAGCGTGTCCGTGTCTTGGGAACACAGCCAAAGCACGCTCCTCTTCCTCTTGCTTTGTTTGGCATGTCATTTAGCTCCAAAAACTCCATCCTACACATAAAAGTAATGAAAACAGATCTCCAAACTAGAAAATAGCAAATAAGTACAAAGTAAAGAAAATATGCATGAAACAACCACAAAATGCAATAAGATGTGTGCTAAAACTACTCCTAAAATTCTATATGGTTTGCACACATCACCTCGTCCACTCTCCGAACTACATCTCCTCCAGTTCAGCACTCAGTCTGCTCTCCGAGTTACTTCCTTCCACTTAAGCATATTGTTGCAGTATCAATAATTAATTATATTAGTTTGATTATCTAATTTTGAATTTTTAATTAAGTTAGATTTTGAATCTTTCGAATTAGACTTTTTCAAAATAGGATTAGAATTAAATTTAGAATTTTTCAAAATAAGATTAGAATTAGATTTAGAATTTTTCAAATTAGGAATAAAATTTTTCAAATTTAAAATAAGATTAAAAATTTTCAAATTAGATTTTTTTTTAAATAGTATTTTTCAAAATAAAATTTTCCAAATTAGATTTAGAATTTTTTTAATTCAGAATTATCTTAATTAATTAGATCTAGTGTTTGATAATTCTAACCTCGGCTTTTATGGTTCTGATCTAGTTTTTTATTATTCTGATCAAGTCATAGATTAGTGTTAATCTTGATTTGATCTAGATATATGTTGACTAGACTAAATATTTGATCAAGTTTTCGATTAATTTTGTCGATGATTAGATTAAATTAATTATCTTCTTCACAAATAATTTTATATTTAATATAATAAAATCTGAATTATTTGATTTATTCTTAGTTGAATTAAATGAATTAATATCTAAATCATTATTAATTGAACTAGACTTAAGTAAATTTCATTGAACATTATTAATAAAACTAGAATTAACATCTACTAAATTGTCATGCCTTTCAAAAATATAATTTTCAAAAACTTTAAATCTACTAACATTACTCGCATCCCCTAATTTCGTGAGTTTTTTCTTTCTCTCCGAGCATCGATTTTTATAATGAACGAACCTTCTGCACCTGAAGCACATAATGTGCTTCTTGTTCCTCCAAAGTCCTTGCATCGGAGCCTCCATTATTGCCAGTTGTGTCGTCTGAGTCTTACGAGTATGACACTTATTTTTGTAATGCCCTTTCTCCCTGAACTTGAAACATATAATATGGAATTTAATTTTTTTACCTTAATCTAAACTCTCCCCCTAGTCCTTAGTATGCTGGAATGCTCCACTTTGAGTTTTTTCCATTTTCCTGTAATGTTAGATACAAAAGAAGAACAAAAATACACAAGAAGATAAAACTTACATAATCGATGCCCCTACAAGTGCCTTAGATGATGTTTTTTGGGGTCAGAACTAGCTTGTTATAGGGTAAAACCCAAGAAGTGTATATCTTTGAGAGAGCTTCGATTTGGTAGGTTGTGCATTATGTGGTTCCACATATATCAAAAGTTACGCACGTTTTACCTCCAACTGCTCCTTTGGAAGTTGGTCTGGTTGTAGAACTTTCAATACATGCAAAAACATGAATAAAAATAATGTACCAAGACTTGGTCTTGGATTAGTAGTGCGGGAAATAGAATTAATGAAAAAGAAAAAAAGAAAATGCTCAATCGGTGGTTGCACCGAATCTGAGCGTCCCCACTCTAATACCAATTATTGGATCGGAAAGAACGCTAGAGGGGGGGAGGTGAATAACCTATTTAAGACTTTTCTTTCCTTTCATTTAACACACATAAATCAAAGTAAGATGCAGCGGAAAATGTAAAAGACAAAATGCAATAGATTTTTTACTTGGTTTACAGTTGAACGACTGCTAATCCAAGGGTCACGATCCTTGATCGCTTTCGACGGGCAATTCACTAAGATATCTCTTCCTCGTTGAAGGTAAGAGATACGATGCTTACAAAAAGTAAAAGAGACAATAACAACCTTACTACTCCTTTTAGAAATTAAGTATACACAATAGAATCAAGAGCTAAAGTATACCGACAAAAATAACTAAATGAAGAAACAGGATCAGAGTTGTAGCATTGTAGTGTGAAAGATCGTTCTTTTCCCAAGTTTTGACAGCAAGAGCATTTGAGCAACAAAATTGATTGTTAGGGTTTATGTCCAACCCCATTTTTATAGATCAACCGCATTGACTTGGTCCAGATTTAGATCCTACTTATCCGCAATCTCTATCTTGATGTGGCAATCTCTATCTTGATGTGGCAATTAGCTTTTGACCGAACCTATATATTCACCTCAGTCGATTGGACCTTTCACTACAAAAAATTAAGTATTTGGCGACAAATTTTGCAACGAATTTTGAATAAAAATTAGTTGCAAAATTTGTTTGCAATGAAATTTGCAACGAATTTTTTTTCGTTGGAAATAATTCGCCGCTAAATTTGGCAACGAAAACAAAAAATTCGTCGCAAAAATTGCAACAAATAAAATTTTCGTTGCAAAATTCGTCGCTAAATTTGGCGACGAAAATAATTATTCGTCGCCAAATTTGGCGACGAAACTAAGTTCGTTGCCAAATTTGCGACGAAAAAATAATTCGTCGCCAAATCTGCGACGAAAAAATAATTCGTCGCCAAATCTGCGACGAAAATAACTATTCGTCACCAAATTTAGCGATAAATAATTAATTTCGTCACCAAATCTGCGACGAAAATATAGTTCGTCGCAAAAGTCTAATAAATAAATTTTCATGAATAAAAATAAATTTAGCGACGAAATGTTTTTCGTCGCCAAATCTGCGACAAAAACAAAAAAATCGTTGCAAAATATTCATCCCTAGTCGACTGAAAAATACCATCAGTCGACGTGTACGTTAGTGTTGGCTACCAAGATTTTGTAAGGTGCTCTGATAAATCAATCGACTAATACTAATGAGCGATCGATATCTTTGTTCCATCATCGATCGTGGTGGATTTTCCAGTCGACTGGCATTGCAGATTTTTTAAAAAATATATATTTTCGTCGCCAAAATAATTTAAAAAAATATGAAAAAAATACTATTATATAATTTATTATTTTTATCTGTTTTTACAATTTGTATTCCAAACACATATAACAATATATAAAAATTCACATATCAAATTTGATAAACACATCTAATCATTCAAAATGATTCATCAGTACAAATAATAAACTATTAATCGTATGAAATTTATAATACAAAATTATTGAATGTAACTGCAGTCAAGAAACATTTAGGTATAAAATTGAAACATAACTACGCTCAACTCTCGCGTATATTTCCTCTCAACAATTGATTTTTACTGGAGAAAGAGATCCTGCAGCTAGAGAACCGAAGATCCTGCTGTAACTGGAGAAGGAGATCTTGTAGTTGGAGCTAGAACCAGAAAATTCAACAATTGGAGAGATCAGTCGGGAAGAGCGAATACACATGTCCATCACTATTCCATCTATAACTGTCACGTCAAAACTATCAATCATAATTATTAGAATAATAAAGTAAAAAAGATTCACATATTCATCGAATGTATAATGCATAATATGAAAAAAAAACTTACCATATTTTATCTGCAATACTAGATGAAATAATCTACCAATATATCAAAAAATTCTTCGACGTCTTATAACACAATTTTTTCTTGCTCGATTTGCATCCCTACCTATCTATATGTGATATCTCTTCTTGAAATTTAGCTTGACTTTCCTCGGCTTAGACTCGATCATATCTAGTAACATGACACGAAAAGAATCTACCAAAATTGTTCTAACTTCTTGTAGTCCTAAAGTGACTCTTATGTCTGACGACATAAGAAGTTAGAACAATTTCTGATCCTCTTCATGTCATGTTACTAGATATGATTCAAGCCTAAGTCGGAAAGAGAGAATTCGAACCGAGAAATTAAGATACCACATATAGATAGCGATACAAATCAAATGAAGAAAAAATTGTAAGTTATCGAACTTGTCATCTTCTCAAAGTGATGATATCTTGTAAATATATGGATCAACATAGATACTTATCATAAAATTTGAAACCTACAAAAGTAGAAAAGAAAAAAAAATAATAATAAAATCTTCGGAGAAGAAATACAAAAAATTAAACATTAATGTAGTATAAAACAATAATGTTATAAATTTTAGAATATATAATATACCTGCTCTATGGACAGAACGGATGAGCTCCCAGCAGAAGACTTTACAAACTCGCGGATCACCTGAAAAATGGAAATACGATAAACCGATGAAAAATAAAACATTAATTTTTTATTTATATTATATAATTTAATTCAAATAACATGCGTATCGTGCCCGCGTCGTGCGCCAGATGTCGTGCTGCCGCACGTGCCAATGCGCCGTGGCCGCTGCCGCCGTGCAGCCGCGGCCGTGCCACCGTTCTGCAATGCCCGCTGCGTGTTGTAGTGCCCGGCGTCGTGCTGCGCCGTGTGTGCCGCACATCGTGCCCGCGATGTCGTGCCACCGCGCGCGTGACTGGCGTGGCACCTACGCGCCAAATGTACGACGTCCCTGCCGCGCGCGTATCGCCGTGACAGATACCGGCGGCGGGCCAATTGTCGGCCGAACGCGCATCGGCGTGCAGCCTGCTCCGCGCGCGATCTTGAACTGCCGCGAGCTCGCGGCCGGTCGGCGCAGCGACGCAGCGTGCTCGCGGTAGGGAGCTCTCTGCGAGCACCGCGAAGCTCGCGGCCAGAGCTCACGCATGCTCGCGACGTCAGGGCTCTCGCGGCGTGGCGGCGGCCGGGCCACGAGCACGACGTGTGCTCGCGGCCGCGAGCTCCCCCGCGAGCACGTGTGAGCTCGCGAGCGCGAGCTCTCCGTTAGCACACACAAGCTCACGGCCGAGCTCGCGTGCTCGCGGTGTCAGGGCTCGTGCGTGCACGCGCGACCGCGAGCTCCCGTGAGCCGCGGCAGCCGCGGCGTGCTCGCGACGGTCCGCCGAGCACGCGCGCGTGCTCGAGTGCTCGCGGCCGACCCGTGAGCGATGCATGCTCCGCGTGCTCGCGGCGGTCGGCCGAGTGAGCACGCGCGCGTGCTCATGGCGGTCGGCCGTGTGAGCGCGATGCGTGCTCGCGGTCGCGAGCTCTCCGCGAGCACACGAGCTCACGACCACCCATCGTGAGCACGACGCGCGGTCGAGATCCGTGCTCGCGGCAGGCGGCCGCGAGCACGACGATGCGTGCTCGCGGCAGGCGACCGCGAGCACGACGACGCTGCTCGCGGCAGGCGACCACAAGCATGACGATGCGTGCTCGCGGTCGTCTCCTCATGCGGCAGGACGGCGCGAGCTCACGGCGACAAGCAGGAGCGAGGACGTCGGATCTTCTCCGACCGAAAGAGCGGAGAAAGGGAAGAGATACGTACCGGGATTTCGGAGGGATCGGATCGGCGAAAATGAAAAGAGAAAGGGAAAGGGAAAGTGAGGGATATTGATAATTAGAAATTTGGCAACGAATGAAATATTCGTCGCTAATTTTGCGACTAATTTAATATTCATTGCAAAATTTTCAATGAATTATTAAATCGTTGCAGATTCAGCGACGAATTTATATTTCGTTGTAATATTTTGCGATGAATTTATTTTTTCGTCGCAAAATTAGTGACGAAAATAAAAATCGTTGCCAAATTGGCGATGAATATAAAATTCGTCGTAAAGTTATCCCGCCGTTATTTTTTCTAAATAATTGAAATTGTCCGATGAAAAACTTTCGTTCCTAAATTTATCGCAAAAATTGCAACGAATCCGGGATTTGTTGCAAAAGTTTGCAACGAATCCGGGATTCGTTGCAAAAATGGCAACGAATCCAAGATTCATTGCAAACTTTTGCATCGAATTTGACATTTCGTCGCAAATTTGCCATGAAATATCATTTTCGTCGCAAATTTGCGACGATATTTGCGACGAAAATAAATTTATTGGAAATGTAATAAGTTTGCAATAAAAAAAAATTGTCGCAAATTTCGTTACAAATTTGCGATGAATTTTCGAATTCGTCGCAAAATTTATTGCAGATTTGCAACAAATTATTTTCGTCGCTAAATTTCGTTGCTAAATTCATGTATTTTTGTAGTGTTTTACCAGTCGACTGGACTAGTAGACTGGGTTCCATTCTAGTCGACTGATGCTTGAGTTTCATTTCCTTGAATTCCCATCCAGTCACCTATATCACAAGATTAGCACAGTGTATACAACAATAGTAATCATGACAGTCTTTGGCCATCTAATCTCTACTTCCGCCTTCCCAGGGACCCTTAGTCAGATCGATGACTAAGATTGTCCCCGTACCGAGGACACGACCTTACCATTCCACACAAGGTCATTACCTTTGCCAAACCCCTGGTCCTCTGACCTATTTGGACTTTCCTGCTTAGCTTATGATCTTTAGACCATCACAGCTTCTTTCTGGTGTCCAGACTCTTCTGACCCATCACGAATCTCACTTGGTGTCTTTGACCATCCTGACTTCTTTCTGATGTCCAGTCCTTGCAGAAAAAGTAGATAATTTATCTCAAAAATTTGAACAATTCAATGTTAATGCTATTAATATCACTAATATTTTTTATGAGATATGTGGCATTCCAGGACATTCAGTACAAAATTGTCAGATAGGAATTTCAACACCCATGGAGTAGATTGATACCATCAATAATTTCAACCAACCCCCCATGAACAATCCTTATTCCAACACCTATAGTCCAAGGTGGAGGAATCATCTCAACTTTTCATACCGGAATAATCAGAACCAAGTTAATTAGAACAATCCGAGACAACCAGAAGGATATCAACAAGGGCAGATAACTAACTTAGAAAAAATAATCAAAAATTTTATTCAATCCCAAACTGCCAATAACCATGAGTTCTGACAGTATATGATGAATTCAGATCGGCAACACAAAGAAACTAACGAAACAATCCAACAACTTGTGAGCAAGGTCGACAACTTAGCTAACCATGCTAAGATATTGGAAACTGGCGCAAATAGCAAATTCATCCGCAAGAGCACCAGGAAGATTCCCAGTGAAGCTAGAAATCAACCCCATAGAAAGATGCAACATTGTATCTATAACAACACATCACAATGAAAGTAAACCTGAAGCCCCCGCAACTTTCTTTAACATAGTTGAAGCAGAGGTTAATGAGCAACTTGAAGAGCAGAAAAGAGAAGTCAAGGATTGTACAACCATCACTATAGAAGGAGAAAGAAACATGGTACCACTAAATAAATCTCCTCTTAAACTGGACGATCTAGGTGACTTTATAATTCCATGTGCAATTTATGACTTTAATTTTGATATAACTCTATGCGACCTAGGGTCTGCCATGAATCTCATATTGGCTTCCTTTTATGAAATAATGAGGCTAAAAGGATTAAAGTTGATAGACGTAACCTTACGATTAGCCGATGAAACAATAAGGCAACCCTTAGGCATGCTAGAAGACATCCTAGTGATAGTAGGAAGATTTACAATACCTACTAACTTTCTTATCTTAGATATGGGTCACACTACTGAAACCCCTATTATCTTAGAGAGGCCCTTATTAGCTTCCACTGGAGCTCTTATTGACGTGAAAAATAGAATAGGAAACGACATGATCCAATTTAATCTTTCCAACCCTAATGCAACAAATATCATAGAATCCACATGTAGAATGACACAAGTGCATCAATACTCAATAGAAGAACTTTTTAAGCTACAACCCAGAGTTGATGGGCATCCTTACTCAATCGATTATTCAACTAGCACCTAAAAATCTCGATTTCTGATTTCTGAACCCAATTTCAGAAATGTATTAAAAATTATAAAAAATTCAAAAAATCATGAAATTTGAGGAACACATTTCTGATGAGTCCCTTTATCAAGGAAAAATAAATTTTTATGAAAATTCATTCAAATTTTGAAAATAAGGCAAAAACTCAACAATTTGAAAAAGACTCAATTTTGTATCAACTTGAAAGCTAGTTTTGCCTTAGAAATGTTTTAAAACATGAGCCCACAATTTATAAAATATGAAATAGTTTTAAAACATTTAAAATATCCAACCATGACCTTTGGGCAATATGTCCATGAATTAAACATAAGCTTTCCCCATGGTTGGTCTATGATTACTATGTCATGATACTCTAAGTGACCCATCTAAATGTCATAAGCATTAGTGAAACACTTATATCAACCTAACATCTCACCCATGCTGTGTTTTCAATCAAGTTAGCCTCATGGTGAATGTGAGATGTTACTAAAGATAATTATACTTAATCAAAATTTCATGCAATTCTATCCAAGGTTAAGCATCATCCATAAACACCCATCATGATTATAAAACAAATATTATCCATAATTACACATCATGATCATAAATCAAATTTTATCACAACATCATCATAAAGATCATAAGTCAACCATTTATCATGATATAAAATAAGTCCACTTATGGTTGACTATCTTAGGCTTCTCTAACCCTTAATGATTGACTTGGGAATCCAATATAGATTCTTTCCAATATGACTCACCAAGTACTCCTTTGGGATCCATTTCCTAGCTACCATGGTTGTTTTAGATTGTCCTCTAGATATTAAACAATGGTAGACTTTTTCATTTTTGGATCCCTTGTATCCTAAGCCCTTTTTGTTAAAACTTGCCCTTTGGCTCTCAATGATTATATTTAGGGTATTTGAGCCGATGGTAAATTTTTCAAGGGTCTTAGTAAGGAATTCTACCTTTTCCCTTAAAGCCTTATTTTCTTTTAAGCATGCATCATTTACACTAGAAGAAGAGTCATTAACATGTTAACATGCATTTTTTCAATTTTCCTTCTAATTTCTTAATTTCATCAAACATGCATTTGTTTTTCTTCTTAGCCCTAAATAAGTCCCTAGTTAAACTAGAAATCATGGAAATAACCTTTTTAGGAGGAAGATTTGTTACGTCACTTACCCAATCCTCTTGTTCTAAATTCAAGGTAGACGGAGCCCTTCACTTGAGCTCTCCTCCTCACTTGTACTTCCTTCTTGTTCGGATGAGGTGGAGGCTATGTCGTCCATTCCCATGAATGCAAAATGGGAGACTATTTCTTCTTCCTCCGATGAAGATGGATCATCCCATGTGGCTTTCAAATTGTGGGCTTTTGACTTCCCTTTTTCATTCTCCTTTGACTTCTTCTCTTCCTTCTTCTTGCTTTCTTTCTTCTTATCATGCCTCTTCTTTTCTTCCTTGCTTTTGTTCAATTGTGGACACTCATCTCTCATGTGTCCCTCTCCTTGGCAATTATAGCAAATAACTTTTCTTCTTCTTCTCCTATCATTAGACTTGTTAAATTTAAAATTGTTCAATACACACCTTACCTTTCTTACCATATAAGCTTCTTCATTGCTATTCATTGATGAGGAAGATGAGTTGTCATCCGATGAGGTGGGTGGAGTCTCCTTCTTCTTCTTTCCTTTGTCGGCCACTAATGCTACTCCCCTTGATTGCTTGATTGGATCTTCAACTATTCCTTCAAGCCTAGTTTCATGTAATTCCATGGTAGAAAAGAATTCTTCTAGAGTACTTACCTCTAGATTTTTTGAAATGTAGAATGAGTCCACCATGGAACTCCACTTTGATGACCGAGGGAAGGTATCAATTGCTTTCATTATCATGTCTTGGTTCGAAAGCTTCTCACATACACTTGGTAACCCATTAACGATCTCCTTAAACCTAGAATGTAGTGAAAGTACCTTTTATCCTTTGTCTAGCTTGATATTGTTCAATTGAGATCGGAGGAGGTCCCTTCTTGCGAGTTTGGTTTCGGAGGTGCCTTAATGAAGCTCCACTAGCTTTTCTCACATTTCTTTGGCGCTAGAGCACTGACCAATCCGGTTGATCTCTTGTTGAGGTAGCACATTGTAGAGATAGTGTTTTGCTTTTGAATTTGCCAAGTGCTCCTCTCTTTGCTTCTTTGTCCATCTTGATTTCTCTAGTAGTCTCCCTTCTTCATCCCTAAGAACTTCGAAACCGTTTTCCATAATAAGCATGATATAAAGAATACCTCCATTCTCTTCTTCCACCAAGCGAAGTCCCCTTCAAAATTTAGTGGATGAATGTTCGAGCTGGTCATTTCGTTGTCATGCTTGTTTTGGCGATGAGTCCATCGACAAGCTCCTCGCTCTGATACCACTTGTTGGAGGATCATGGCCCAACTAGAAGGGGGGTTGAATAGCTTGATGTCGTAGATGGAAATCGCTCGCATCTTAATCATTTACAAGAGTGATTAGCGCAGCGGAAATGCTAAAACAAGACAATTAAAACAATACAAAAGAGTGAAGAAGAAGCAAACACTAACACAATTATGTAATGTGGTTCACGACCCTTGTCACTAATCCACGGACGATTTGTATGGCGAATCACTCCTCACCTCAATCCACTAGTCTCTCCTTTAGCCCAAAGCAAGGTGGAGGTAAACCTTCTTACACAATCTCTCCCTCTTACAATAGATTTGAAGAAAGAACAAGAAGGAGGAGGAAAACATGTTCACAACACTTGGGAGTATGACTAGGAGTTAAGCATTAACCTCCCAAAGGCACCTAAGCCTTCATTTTATAGAGAAGAGGGCTTTCTTCCCATTGGGCATGTAGTAGTCGACTACTACATGCATCAGTCGACTGTTGCATGCATCAGTCGACTACCACCGTTCCAATGACTTCTGACCATGCCAGTTCGTGGTCATCACGGCCAATGACACTCTGATCAGTCGACTGATCATGTCCATCAATCGACTGATAAAGCCATCAGTCGAGTGATCTAGGCAATTAGTCGACTCAAAAACCTTCTGTGCCCACGACCACCTTCAGTAGTCGACTGTCATCCCTTAGCAATCAACTGATGGTGTAGCAATCGACTGCCAAACCCTAGCGATCATTGCTAGGCTGGGGTTCATCAGTTGAACACCAGTCGATCACTCTCGATTTGGGTTAGTCGACTGCTATCTATAACAGTTGACTGATGTCGGGTAAAACCTCAAACAAACATTTGTTTGAGCATCCGACCGTCGGATAAACCTCAAACCACATGTTTGAATATCCGACACTTCTATTTGTCGGGTAGAAACCTCAAACTCATATTTGAGCATCCGACTTAATCAATCGTCGAGTAAAATCTCAAACATAATTTTGAGCATCCGACTTGTCGGGTAAAATCTCAAACCTAAGTTTGAGAGTTCGACACTTGACTTAGTCATTCGGCCAAGTTCACCTAGCTGAGCTACCCGTCCCAAGTTACAATCGCTCACTCTCATCTCTCATGAAGTCCCTCGCCTCGAAGCTCTCTTCGGCCTGCGCCCCTCAGATGCACTAGACTCTCGCCTCCTCCAGTGCCATCCTTCGCATCTTACCACGAAGTCTGCTTCCTCCGGCTTCACTTCATTTGCTCCTCGTTCGACAGTCCCTCGCATGCACCAAGCGCATGACTTCCGCAATGTCATCCTTCACCGACTCAAGGACTTGAGCCATGAGATGGTGAATTCGTCAATGCTTTCATCAAGTCAACCATGTGTGATTCACTTAAGTCCTACACAACTTAAACACATACATCAAATCACATAAACAACCTAACTTAAAATCTTTGCCACACACATCAAAACTAAACCATACTTGGATTGATTGCCCTAACAATCCTATCCACTCGACCCATCTGGACTTCTTGCCTAGTGTCCGATCCTTTTGATCCGTCAAGATTTTTGCCTAGTATCCAGTACACTGACCTACTAGGACTTCAATCTCATTTTATAGTATCTGATCAACCTGATCTACTAGAACTTTCTGTTAAGTATGTGTACTTAATCACACACATTAGATTACAAGTAATTCTTAACTTTAAACCATGGTTCATATATCAAAACTTAGAAGTGGTCTCTCTGCACTAACAATGTTTGTGGACGTCAATTGAGCAGTGAAAGTTACTTGTTGCCACTGCAAGAATCTATCAAATCTCTGAAATGATCAATAATGGATTAAAAGGGATTAGAACCCGATCTTAGGGTGTCTTGAATGGAGCTCAATAGAGGGATTGCATTTCGATCTAGAGTCAACTGATCAGGATAGTTTCTTCTTTACTTGCCTAGTTTTGATTTTATATTACTCGTGACTTGGCAAAAAGAGCTTGTCGTAGCATACCTATTGGGCACTTTAGGATTATCCTCGTTAGGAACATTCCTTTAAAGTTCACATAAGATGTCAGTTAGACACTCACTTTGGGAACATTTCCGTTGAGAACATCCCTAGTCTATTTGACTATTTTAGAAATATTCCCGCTCTATTTGACTATTTTGAGAACATTCTTATTCCATTCATTTTCAAGGAGCATGATGATTTGCTCCTCAATCCGACTCAAGGGAGAGGGAGGACCTATGATGCACCCGAGATTGCCCTTATTTGGGTAGCATCTCTCCATGCTCTGGACGGCTTTATCAACTGGTCCATTCTTTGTTCAACGAGACTTGTTCAAATAGAGGCATTCTGGCTGAGCCATATTCCTTTTCCGCTTCCTCCGATCTCAACCTCCAATGATTCTCGACTAAAGTAGCCACTATTCATAATTAATTGTTCAAGTGTGCATTAACTATCAATATAAAATGGTCAAACAATTAATGTAAATTCCATAATCACCTAGGTGAGACGGTTCTTCTTCACCACCATAACTAATTTTTAAAAGTTGGGGCAATCCATGTGGATTCTCATTCCTCCATCTATATAAAGGTAAGCGACGAGAGAGGATATTCAGTTCATTTGTTTTTTCCTCGCATAACCAAGAATTTCATTTCCTCAACTTGAAACTAATTTAATCATCGAAGGGAGTCGCATCGATCATGCTAGTACTTTCTGATGAGTGTTGACATACAAAGTTGTTGAGCCATTCGAATTACAAGTCAAATCGTCAAAAACAAGAAAAGAAAAAGAAGGTGCTCGGATGCCAAAGAATCGTCGTAAAGCAAAGAGATTAAATTAGATTATCAAGTACTTCAAATTTCAATTATCAAAGATACTTATCTTTTTTTTAATGAACCAAACCAAATATGAATACATATTTTTTTTTTAAATTTGAATATTATTTAGTGATAGTCTCAATTAATTGGGACTACTATGGTTTGATTATTATAAAGAATATTGTTGTAAAATCACCTAACAACTGCAAGCACCGCCGTAAAATCACCCAACAACAACGACATTATTCTTATTTGACAAAAATAAAACAGCTTTTTAAGCATTGGAAACATGATTTAATTTTCCTCCTTAATAAACAGTGGCGTTGTGTCTCAATTGAAATGCAAATTTTCAGCGATTCAAATTAATATTTTTCCAAAAATTAATTTAAAATATTTTCCATAGGTCAAAAAAGCGAACAAGCAACCAATTATAAGCTCGTGGTCCGGACGGTGACAGCTCATCCTACGTTACTGCAGCACCGACGCAAAACGCACACCGGCCCAACAACCGCTTCGCTCCGCCACGGGCAGTAGCCGGTCACCCGAGCTCTCCGCGCCACTGACAATCTGTGCACGGTCCCCATGATGTCGACCCCGCAACGTGTCCCGTTAATCTGACGTTTCTAAATTCCGTTGCACTATCCATCGGACGGTCTTTGTTCGACGTTGATCTTTTTTCCACTCCGTAACTGAGAAGTCACTGTTGGATGACCGGTAGCTTGTCGCTCTTATTCCACGGCCGAATTAATTAAAATATTAGTTTTTAATTATTTTTGGAAAAATCTTTTATCTAAACCCAAGAGTTTAGTTTTTTTATAAATATCCCCTCATGTTTATTACACTTCTAATTACTAAAAATAGTGTAGCTTAATTTGATACATTAAATATAATACTATGTTCATGATTAAGGGACAAACAAATAATAGTTCAAAATTTCAGGGCGAATTTTTGAATACAAGGTAAATACTAAATAATTTATATTTAGATCAATTTCGGAGGTAATAAATTAACTTTGGAGCTTCCTTGCGCGTTGTATTAAAAGAGACAGGAAAGAGAAGAAGAGGTTCCCCTGGGTTCATTGGATGGGAGATAGCATCAGGTGGTGATTGAGTCCTCAGCATTCGTCTGTGGTGCTTCTTCGGCTCCGATCGGAAGCGGAGGCTGCCCCGATATCGCCCCCTTTGTCTCCCTCTTTGTCCCTCATGTTTTGTTAGAGATCTGAGCGAGTAAGCCGGGAGAAAAGTTGGATCTTTGGAGAGATTTGAGGGAGCAATGGAAGCCAATGCTGGAATGGTCGCGGGGTCGCACAAGCGGAATGAATTCGTGATGATCCGCCACGAAGGCGATTCTGGGGTGAGTGTCCCTCATCTGTCCCTCTCGATTCTGATTCTTATTCTACCAGATACGATATTTTACTTGTTTTCTTCCATCTTTTAATGGAATATGTGGCATTTTAGTCGTTTGATGTTCCGGATCTAGCGGTGGACTGAAGTCGTTAGCGGGTTGACTTCAGTTCAGGTTCATGATCGATGCTAATTTTAATTTTAGGGGAGAAGAGATTTTGGTCCTTTACTTTGTCAATGTCTAATCTGGATTTTATGCTGTCGAATTTCACTATGATCTATGATCTTAGACTGATGTTGACTACGTTAAGTGTTTCACTGTCGTTCTTGAAAGAATTCAGCCTGTAAAATCGTCGATCATCTAATGCTATCACAAATGTAGGCGTTGAGAAAATTATGTTGCAGTTTGAGTTTTCTACCAACGTTACTGCCTGAAAGCAACTCTTGTTAAACTTGAGACATTTATCTGTGCTATTGGCTTATTCCTGTTGAAATTTTCTAATAGTCCTTCTAAATAATCTTAGTTTTACGTTTTTCAATATGCATGATTGAGAAAAGCTAGATCAAGACAGACCTTGAAGAAATCCAATATATTTCACTTGCACTGGTTCTTCCTCCTTATTTGCTTAATAAATTATATCTCGTAGTGGTCTTCTATCTTCTGATAGTATAGATCTCGTAGTCTCCCTTGCTTATTGTGACAAGATGCTTATATCTTGAAATTGCAAAAATGCTTCTCTCCTTTTTCCCTTGGATAGAACTGTATTCTACTTATATTGATTTCTGCTTGCCTTCTATGCTTGGGGGCAATATTTCATAAGATCTTTCATCAAGGAGTATTAAAACGGGAACTTGGACTGTATATGAGTTTTGGTTTGTGAGATACATTTAGTGTGTTTTTATTTATCATTTTACTGAAATATTAGCTGTTTGAACTTTAATCCATGACCATATCTTGAGATAGCTTCCGTTTTTTAGTTGGAGGAAAAGCCTACCTAGAATTTTGAAGTGGCTTCTAATTCTCCTCATTTTCTTTTTGTTTCATCTCTCTTCATGTTCACAACAAAGAATCATTACACATTGTTTCTGATTACTGTCTACTCGCAATTGCTCATTCCAACCAGATCAAATTTTTTCATATTTCCAGTGCCTTGTTCTTTACTCGTGTTTGTCATCAATGCAGCCAAAGATGGTAAAGAACTTCAATGGTCAAGAATGTCAGATTTGTGGTGATACAGTTGGGCTCTCAGCCACAGGAGATCTATTTGTTGCTTGTAATGAGTGTGCCTTCCCAGGCTTGTTATGAATATGAAAGGAAAGAAGGAAATAGGTCGTGCGCAAGACTCGTACAAGAGACACAAAGGTAACCTCGATAGTTCTGATCAATTTTCTTTAAGATTTTTGTTAGATATTCATGCTTAAGGGTAAACATGAATTTCTCACTAGTCTTTTCACTGGCACTGGATTATAGATCTAATATGTTTCATGATATCAGGTAGTCCTCGGGTTGAGGGAGATGAGGAAGAGGAAGATATTGATGATCTGGACAATGAGTTTAATTACAGGCATGGCAATGCCAAGGTGGGAAGCAAATGGCAGGGAGAAGATGTTGATTTATCTTCATCTTCTAGACATGAACCTCAACACCGTATTCGCGGCTTGACCAGTGGGCAACAGGTAGAACAACTGATAATTCTTTAGTGTCATAGGTTGATAGATAGTTGACAGACAGATATAGCCATTGCAAACTTAGAACATATACTTCAATGTTGTTGAACAACAAATAAGCTGTTTAGCTAAATTCTATAGGTAGATCACAACAAATGCTGTCATGGTAAGCAAGATAAGAACCATGAAACAGAACTATAGAGAGATCTATATTAAAAGATGCCATCTATTCTTTACTACATGTTATCTTTTTCCCCTTTGTAGTTACACTATTATTTTGTATTTACAAACATCATTAGTACTTTTTGGAGTCTCTTTTAGGCTACATAAGATGAGGAATCCAGCAATACAACTTGCAGGAGTGTTTGTCTTGTTCACCTATATTTAGCCTTCATTAAGGGAATAATGCTATTAGGACCTCTTCCAGTCTGAATCTTGTCCTATTAATTCAGAGTACTCACTCGATTGAGTTTTGCCATAAAGGCACACTTCATCTCAAGGAAGAATAACCTTTAATATACTTGTATTATTTTGAACTTGATTATATATTCCATCAATGGTCAATAACTTGAAACCTTCTTTTGTCTCTTCTTACCTTTCCTTCATTGTGCACGACGTTAATGGCTTCAGAATGTACTAAATCTGTTTTGAATTATTTCCTAGTGTACATCCTTCTATGACCTTTCTTAGCCACCAAAATCAAATAATTATGGATTTGCATTGGTTATTTCGTCGTGCTTGGAAAAAACTAACTCCTTTTTATCACATGCAAAATATGTTTCACTTGGCTTGTTTAACAAAAATAGAGTTATACTCCACATATTCTTCATAATTGCAAATTCTATCTGCAAATCCTGATAATAAGATGATAACCCATTGTTGGCCAACCTTTTGCTTAGGCTTATCATCATTACTAATTTTCTAGATTTCTGGTGAATTACCTGATGCAACACCTGATCGTCATTCTATTCGAAGTCCATTGTCAGGATATGTGGATCCCAGTATGCCAGGTAATTTATAATCCTATTATCATATGCAATGCTGTTAACTGAAAGACTGGTTTGTTTTGGCTCTTCAGTAGCTTGATTCTTATCGGGTTACTTTGCAGTTCCTGTAAGGATTGTGGATCCTTCAAAAGACTTGAATTCTTATGGACTTGGAAGTATTGATTGGAAAGAAAGAGTTGAAGGTTGGAAGCTTAAGCAGGACAAAAACATGATGCAAATGACTAACAAATACAATGATGGAAAAGGAGATATGGAAGGAACTGGTTCAAATGGTGAAGATCTACAAATGTATGGACTTGCATTTGTTCTATTGTACCTCATTTTTTTTTTTATTTTCAGTTCCTAAATGAGATATTTTTATATAAGCTACAATCTTAGTGTTTGTATTATTTTCCCTCGAATGGACTTGAACTCACATGTATTTGCGTTTTCCTGTTATGCTTCATTTTTTTCAATTTCCAATCCCTAAAACTTTAAATTCTCATAGAACTAATACACAAAAGGGGTTACATTTTTGTAGGGCTGATGATGCTCGTCTACCTCTGAGCCGCATAGTGCCAATTCCTGCTAACCAACTAAACCTCTATCGCGTGGTTATCATACTTCGGCTTATCATTTTATGTTTCTTCTTCCAATATCGTGTAACTCATCCAGTACATGATGCTTATCCTCTGTGGCTAACCTCGGTCATTTGCGAGATTTGGTTTGCTTTGTCATGGCTTCTTGATCAATTTCCAAAATGGTATCCGATCAACCGTGAGACTTATCTTGAGAGGCTTGCATTGAGGTCAGTTATTAGTACAATGTTCTCATAAACTAAACATGATATTCTACTCACTTGTTCTATAACTTATTTCTGAAAATTCACACTTGTAGATATGATAGAGAAGGTGAACCATCACAGCTAGCCCCTATTGATGTGTTTGTTAGTACAGTCGATCCTCTGAAGGAACCTCCTCTAATAACTGCCAACACAGTTTTGTCTATTCTAGCTGTGGATTACCCTGTTGACAAAGTTTCGTGCTATGTTTCTGATGATGGTTCAGCGATGCTTACTTTTGAAGCCCTATCAGAGACTGCTGAATTTGCAAGGAAGTGGGTACCTTTTTGCAAGAAGCATAATATTGAACCCAGGGCCCCAGAGTTTTATTTTGCCCAAAAGATAGATTATCTTAAAGACAAAATCCAACCTTCTTTTGTGAAAGAACGGAGAGCAATGAAGGTAAGAATGTGAAATAGTTGCTCATATCCTTTGGGCTTGCGGCTATCGGAAGTGCTAATATACGGACCATTTCATTTCAGAGAGAATATGAGGAATATAAGGTTCGCATAAATGCTCTTGTTGCAAAAGCACAGAAAACTCCAGAGGAAGGTTGGACAATGCAAGATGGAACTCCGTGGCCTGGAAATAATCCAAGAGATCATCC
The DNA here is from genome assembly GCA_025175895.1 of Wurfbainia villosa. NCBI lineage: Eukaryota > Viridiplantae > Streptophyta > Magnoliopsida > Zingiberales > Zingiberaceae > Wurfbainia > Wurfbainia villosa. The sequence goes on from CM046004.1 coordinate 53,398,841, forward strand.
TGGCATGATACAGGTTCATATTTTTTTCAGTGTACATTCTGTTGTTTTACATCTGCTTCTTTATATCATTTGTTGGTCGAATGTAGGTCTTTCTAGGGCATAGTGGAGGGCTTGATACTGATGGCAATGAGTTACCTCGGCTTGTATATGTTTCCCGTGAGAAAAGACCAGGTTTTCAGCATCATAAAAAGGCCGGTGCAATGAATGCCTTGGTTTGTATCCTTCATCCCATGCTTGTATATTTATCATATATATTCTGCATTTATCACCTACATGATGTTGATTATTGGGTCAACCTCTGTTTTTGTTTTCTGTTTAGATTCGGGTTTCTGCTGTTTTAACCAATGGTGCCTACCTTCTGAATGTGGATTGTGATCACTACTTCAACAATAGCAAAGCTCTTCGGGAAGCAATGTGCTTTATGATGGATCCTGCACTTGGAAAGAAGACATGCTATGTGCAGTTCCCTCAACGGTTTGATGGCATTGACTTGCACGATCGATATGCCAATCGCAATATTGTGTTTTTTGATGTAAGAAATATGACAATTTTCAAATGCATTTACATAACAAACAAAAAAAAAACTTACTATCATAATGTTTCACAGATCAACTTGAAAGGTTTGGATGGCATCCAAGGTCCTGTCTATGTAGGAACAGGGTGTTGTTTTAACAGGAAAGCTTTGTATGGCTATGATCCTGTATTGACCGAGGCTGATCTAGAGCCGAATATTGTGATCAAGAGTTGTTGTGGTTCAAGAAAGAAACAAAAGGGTGGGGATAAGAGCTATATTGATAGCAAGAAAAGAGCTATGAAGAGAACTGAATCTTCAGTTCCCATCTTCAATATGGAAGATGTGGAAGAAGGTATAGAAGGTAGTAAATTATTTATCCTTTTATTTCTGTGTTTTATGTCACAGATGAGGAACTATATGCTAGCACGTAAAATCCATTTTTCAAAAGATTGTTAGATTGACAGAATAATCAAGCATTAAGTATAGAAGGTGGATGAGAACATTGTTTGAATAGCAAGAATCCTACTTCTTGAGCTTGGAATAGGGCATACTTTTTTATACAAGGTTTTCATGGCATGTTTTGCCTTTATTTTTTCCTTATCACAAAACAAGCACTTCACCACAATCAAATATGGAGATATAGTTGCAACATTTTTCCATTCTGCATGAGACATTTTGCCTACTTTTATGTCCCCCTTTTCTCTCCTTTCTATCTGTCACAATCCACCTTCCCTTATGTAGTGTAGTAGTTTTTGTTATTATAGTTATATATATTTTTTCTTATAAATTCATTAAGAGCAATTATTTTACGATAACACTACCTCTACATTGGAGATCCTGTGATATTCATGTATTTGCAAATTATTACCGAGCACATCCCTCTATGCATTCCATTTTTGCTAAAAGAAAAAACTGGTTTTAACTTTGTCTGGGTGAATATTGCTGCTTTGTTCTTTTTAAAATTCATGTAAATTGAGTGTAGCCTGTTTTATTTTTTTTGGTTAATTATTTTTGTCTTTCTCAATATGGTATTGGGGCATTGCATTACATCTAGTATGTATAGTTTTGTTTGCCAGGCATAAGCATGATTATTGTGTTCCAGAGGGGCACACAATGTACGAACTTCAATTTGCATGACACTACTAATTCAGAGATCCTGTTTCTACTATTTAATCCTTGCTTGTTACAGACTCTTTTCATTGTCTCCATCATTTACTACACTATGAAACTTGAGCTGTTTTCTTTGTTTGCATCTTTAAGGTTATGAGGATGAGAGGTCACTGCTTATGTCCCAGAGGAGTTTGGAAAAGCGATTTGGTCAGTCACCAATTTTCATTGCCTCCACTTTCATGGAGCAGGGAGGCATACCACCATCCACCGATCCAGCATCTCTTCTGAAGGAAGCCATACATGTTATTAGCTGTGGCTATGAAGACAAAACTGAATGGGGAAAAGAGGTTAGTCTATGGCACCTCACCTCCTGGTATTATTTAGTTCTATGTTAAAAAGAAATTGCTTAATTGTGTTTGTGCACGTGCATCTAGATTGGCTGGATATACGGCTCAGTTACTGAGGATATTCTTACTGGGTTTAAGATGCATGCTCGTGGATGGATTTCCATATACTGCATGCCGCCTCGTCCTGCATTTAAGGGTTCTGCTCCGATCAATCTTTCTGATCGTCTTAACCAAGTGCTTCGGTGGGCCTTGGGATCAGTGGAAATTCTGCTCAGTAGGCATTGCCCTATATGGTATGGTTACAGTGGAAGATTGAGGCTTTTGGAACGGCTGGCATACATCAATACTATAGTTTATCCAATCACTTCTATCCCACTGATTGCCTACTGTGTACTTCCTGCCATTTGCCTTCTTACAGGAAAATTCATTATTCCAGAGGTTAGCTCTTTGCTTTAAGCCTCATTTTCTCTCTTGATTTCATGGACGCACATTGTTGTTTTGGTTTTTTTTTTTTTGCGATTTTTATTTAGACCTATGAAAAAGTAAATTATTGCCAGCAAGTATTTCCTCTGTGATATATATTCTCTTAGCAAATAATTTCTGCATTATGGTTAATGAAGCAATGTTTCTTCTTGTTTGAAACCTTGTGTGTGATTTTAGTCTGTCCAACTTTAGCAGAGTTAGAAGTTGCACCTTTTTGACCAAAAAATTGTCAGATATTTTCTTAATTTCAGTCATCTGTCTTTTGGATTGCTGAACTCTTTGTGTTTTAATCCGTCTATGGTTTTTGCAGATAAGCAATTATGCAGGAATGTGGTTCATTCTGCTCTTCATTTCTATTTTTGCCACGGGTATTCTTGAGCTCAGGTGGAGTGGTGTTGGGATCGAGGACTGGTGGAGAAATGAGCAGTTCTGGGTTATCGGTGGCACATCTGCCCATTTGTTTGCTGTCTTCCAGGGTTTGCTCAAGGTGTTGGCAGGGATAGACACAAGCTTTACTGTCACATCAAAGGCCTCTGATGATGATGGAGATTTTGCTGAACTCTACATCTTCAAGTGGACAAGTCTCCTCATCCCCCCAACCACTGTCTTGGTCATCAACATGGTAGGGATTATGGCAGTGTATCCTATGCGATCAACAGTGGGTACCAGTCATGGGGCCCCTTGTTTGAAGGCTTTTCTTCGCATTCTGGGTGATTGCGCACCTATATCCTTTCCTCAAGGGTCTCATGGGGCGGCAGAACAGAACCCCTACCATCGTTATTGTCTGGTCCATTCTGCTTGCTTCCATCTTCTCATTGCTGTGGGTTCATATTGATCCGTTCACTTCTCCAACGCAAAAGGCTGCCCAAATGGGACAGTGCGGTGTTAATTGCTGATGATCCTTACCTCTCAGGCTCAGATATTATTGTTTCTTCTCATTTGGAGATCAAGGATCTACATATGTTTAGTTATTTATGCTTATTTATTCTCATAGTATAAATTGCTTGGTTACTGTATTGTTGAAGGCTGATGTTGCAGTGATCTTTAAGGTTCCACTTCCGCTTTTATTTCTCCTTTTTGTGTAGATGACAAAATTATATATATATATATGAACAAGGACACTGTACAATGTGTATCTGTGACTCGTATCAATCCATTCCATGTTGGACGACTGCTCACTTGTGGTGGTTGTCAGCAAATGTATGACTGGAAATAATATTAGCATCAGTTGTGCTATTTGCTATATACGTCTGGGTGCCTGGAAACGACTCAATGATGGTCCGATTGTAAGCTAGAAAATAATTTGTTAAAAATATTTTATTTTTGTTTGTTTCTCGTTGATGGCTGGATGCCATTTCCTTAAAAGCTCGTATATTTCTTTAACCAACAATATTACAATTTTTATATCCAGTCAACTACTAAAATATGTATATATTGTAAGCATGCTTTTACGCTGATTTAGAAGAATAAATTTAAGCGAGGACATGGAATAAGTGAGTTTATTATAAATTAAAAGTACATATTATTAAATTTTATCCTTTACACTTCCCTAAAATTTTGTTGTCTTTAAGAACATACTAATAATGTTCTGGTTTTGAGTTCTTACGCTACGAATCCCAATCCCCTTTCCTGCACTTGTTAACTCGTTTTGAGTTAATTGGATACAATTATCGACATATTAGGCGCATGGCAAATATAGATTGAGAAAAAGTGAATGGAAGATTTATTACTTGATCAATTAAATGTTTGAACTCGTCAACTTTCAATACTAATATAGCTGAAAAAGTATATAGATTGAGAAAAAAAAAGTTAATGCTACGAATCCCAATCCGCTTTCCTGTGTTTCTCAATTCTATTTTTTCCTTCAGCTGCGAAGATTTTTTAATCGATCATTAAATGTTTGAACTCGTTAACTGTGTTCAGAGCGTTTCGCTCAGTTTGCATTTTGCTAATCGACTGGCGTTTCTTTGTTCCGTCGAGCATCGCTTCGGCTGCTTCGCTCAGATTTGTCTCATTCCCGAGAGGGCACGCGCAAAGCACATGCAGTGCAAACGGCCCAACTCAAATGTACCTCTTCTCTCCCTCGCTGGTTGACATCCCACTCTTTTTAAAGAAAGCCTCGATCGATTGGTTACCCACTGCTTCACTCATTCACCACTCTTATTGCTCTTCCTTCTCTCTCTCTCTCTCCCCCACCCCCTTGTCTCTCTCCCTTCGTCACATCGCCGGCTGATATCTTTTGCTCGCCTCGATCTTCACCACGAGTAGCGGTTCCGCAAGGGTCAGCAGCTGCGGTGCCGAGAAATTGAGCCTTCTCCACCATTATCACCGGCGATGTCTGGGCCCCGACCGACCCGCTTGACCTACCGCCCTCATTTCCGCAACCATAACGCTCTTCCTCGTGGTCCGACCACCTTTCCTCCGAATCCAACACAACGCGCCGCGGTTCCTTCAATTCTGAACCCGGTGCCCGAACCTACCGCCGTGGCTTCGGATGCCGCGTGGAGCTTAACCCCTTTGACATAACCGACGCTTCTGCTGGTAGTGGCGGGATTAACTTTGACGCTTACGATGACGTTCCCGTGGAGGCCAGCGGGGTCGATGTGCCGCCTCCTGCTGCAAGCTTCGCGGAGATCCATTTGGGCGGTGTCTTGCAGGGAAATATCGAGCGGTGCAGGTACACGAACCCTACTCCGGTGCAGCGACACGCCATGCCCATCTTGATCGCAGGGAGGGACCTGATGGCCTGTGCGCAGACGGGGTCGGGGAAGACCGCTGCATTTTGCTTCCCGATCATCTGTGGCGTAATGAAGCAGCCACCACTGCCGCCGAATGATCCACCCCACTGTAGCAGTGCTTTTCCTCTTGCACTTCTTCTTTCCCCAACCAGGGAGTTAGCAAATCAGGTCTGATGCTCTGCTTACTGCTTAGTCTCACTTGAACAACTATTTTTCTTTACTTTCATATTCCAACGTTTGTCCCTTCGACATGTTATTTCCTTCACGCTGTAGATTTATGAAGAAGCCAAGAAGTTTGCATATCAAACAGGTGTCAGGGTAGTCGTTGCCTATGGTGGAACTCCAATTTCGCAACAGGTTTATTGGTGGAGATATCTTTATTTGTTATTATCCATCTGTATCTAGCGTATACTAAACTTCAGCTCAAAACGGCTTTCTTTTATTGTTTTTCCTTTTAACAGAAAATGTGCTTTGTTTAATCGCTCTTTTATTTTTGGTGTTCGTGCGACACTAGCAGCTCCGTTCTTTAGAGCGAGGTGTCGAAATTTTAGTCGCAACACCTGGTCGTTTGATGGATCTATTAGAAAGAGCAAGAATTTCTCTTCGAGACATCAGATATTTGGCACTTGATGAAGCAGATAGAATGTTGGATATGGGTTTTGAGCCACAGATTAGGAGAATAGTGGAGCAGATGGGCATGCCCCCCCCAGGTAGAAGACAAACAATGCTCTTTAGTGCGACCTTCCCCCAGGAGATACAGGTTTGCGTTTGAATCGCTCAGTAATCCATCGACATGAATATTATGTTGTATAGGTCATAGTATTAAACTAGCGCTTGATTTTCAAATTATTGGTAGATTCTTGGAGTGGAGCATTCACTTTGCTTCTACATGGCTAGAATGAGTGACTTAAAATGGAACAGTTTCCATTGATGAAACACTTCGAGAAGCATGAATGAAAAAAACATGTTTTTTTATTGTGAACGTGTCTTATCGGTTTTATATTGCGGTTGCTACTCGATTTGAACGTGTCTTATTGGTTTTATATTGTGGTTGCTACAGCGATTGGCTTCAGACTTCCTGTCGAACTACATTTTTTTATCTGTGGGACGGGTTGGATCTAGCACAGGTTTAATCTCTCAAAGAGTTGAATATGTACCTGATATGGAGAAAAGAAATTACTTAATGAATCTTCTCCGTGCACAAAGAGATTGTGGAAGTTATGAAAAGGTATATTAATTGAGTTCTGTTAACAATTATGGTATTTGTCTTGGCTTTTAGTATTTTAATACGACAAATAATATTGCATAGTCATCTGTTTTTTGAGCATAGTTTAAGAGTTCATTTTCTGATTCATTGCGATCCAACGTGATCATATCCCGTAAATTGTTGCTATGCATATCATTGACGGTTTGCATTCCCCTTCGTCACTTGTTTTACTGAGAATTTGGATAAAGATTGTTTGGTGCAGTCTTTCTTTGCATAAATTTGTAAAAAACTTCGCCGGTAGTTTTTGGTGTAACATTTCCTTTGTTTCTTGTAGCATGATTTGACCTTAGTATTTGTGGAAACTAAAAAGGAAGCTGATAAATTGGAGAGCTGGCTGTCTAGAAATGGTTTTCATGCAACATCTATTCATGGCGATAGAAATCAATTAGTAAGTTGGAGATTCTTTTCTATTGTGAAATTCCAGATTTTTGTTACCAAGATCATGGTCTTTTGTTCTCTTGCCTTGGCATTGTTAGTTTGTTTCATATTCTGCTTGATTAATGAACAAATGAAAATATATTGGTTATAATTTTTACTATAATTTATTTGCTAGATAGGATGGCTAAGCTAATCTCTCTCTATAACTTTTTGGCGAAAATGAAAATGATGTTCCTTTTTGATTTTTTTTTTTAAATCAAAGGTGTCTTTTTTATATTTTTTTATGAAAAGGGAACCCCTCAATTTTTGTTAAAAGGTTGCTTAATCTTTGTATTCCTAAATTACGCATATTAAATTGAAGTAATTCTTATTGTTTATTTGTGTGAAATACTTTATGGAAATTATAATAAATTTATCCTTGTACTTCTATTGACATGAATATTTTTATCAAAAGATAACCGTGCTCTTGATCTTTCTATGCTTAATTTTCCTTATTAAATTGAAATAACTTTTTTTTTATGTGAAATACTTTATGGAAATTATAAAATTATGTTTTATGAATTTAAATTTAACCTTGTACTTCTATTGGCATGAATATTTTTTTTATCAAAAGGTAACTTATTGACATTTAATAAAAGGGTGTTCTTGATCTTTCTCTTAATTTCCCTTATTAAATTGAAGTAACCTTTTTTCTGTTAAATACTTTGGAAATTATAAAATTATGTTTTATGAATTCAAATATAGCATCGTACTTCTAATGACGTGAATATTGTTATCAAATGTATTTTTTTTATAGAAAATGTAAATATTAATTATAAAACCAAAGATGCTGGTATTTTTTTTTCCTGATAGTAAAAAAATAATGGTGCTCTTCTTGAAATGTATTAAAAGGGTCCTCTAAAACTTTGTTTAATTTTTTTCTAAATTATCCTTATTTAATGGAAGTAGTTATATTGCATATGTTATACGTTATGGAAATTATAAAAATTGTGTTACGAATTCAAATTTATCCTTGTACTTCGTATCCTTTTCTTCTGTATTTCCTCTAGTTAGGACTTGCGCCTAACTTACCAAGCTGTCATATTTGTATTTTGATATGTACAAGGAAAGAGAGAGGGCTTTGAAAGCGTTCAGAAGTGGTAGAATGCCAATCATGGTGGCGACTGATGTTGCAGCACGGGGACTTGATGTCCCTCATGTTTCACATGTCATAAACTATGATTTACCCAAGGGCATTGATTCATATGTCCATCGAATTGGGAGGACTGGGCGTGCTGGAAAGGCCGGTATGGCTACAGCATTCTTTAGCGATGCAAACCAGCCTTTGGCAAAAGCACTAGCTGAATGCATGGATGAAACCAAGCAAGAAGTCCCGGATTGGCTCCGTGACTATGCTAATATGGCATCAGCATATTCTGGCAAGGGAGTACTGCGAACAGGAGGTTTACGGTTTGGCAGCAGAGACTATCGCAAGGGTTCAACAAGTGGAAGTCAGTATTCTACTCCATATGGAGATAAGAATCTGAGTCGTGACAATTATGATTACCAAAGTTACTGTAGTAATCTAGCAGGTAATTCATATGATTACCAAAGTTACTGTAGTAATCTAGCAGGTAATTCATATGATTATCAAAGATATGGTGGTGCTGCTGGAGAGAATTATGAATCACAAAGTTACAGCGCTGTTGGCGATGCTGATGAGTTGCAAACGTATGGTGCTAATGCAGACAAAGATGACAGTATTATCGGTGTCAGTTATGAATTGCAACAAGCCGATCTTGGTAATTTACAAATCATTCCAACCGGATGGAATTGAACGTTGAGCAAATTTCATTAACGTAGGTGATAGTGCACTAATACATATGGCTCACTGCTGAGTTGATCTTTTGTGTTTAATTTGGTAGTGTAACCTTTTGTTTTCTTATTTACAGAACAGTGTTGGTCGATGATTATTATGTTGATTATCAGCAGTAAACCTGTCTTCGAACTTTTGGACGTTGAATCTCTATCTTGCAGTTCTTGTTAGTCTTCCATGTCAATTTCTATTTTGGTGTGTTTAAAGAAATGAATTAATAGATTTACTTGAATCAGGCTGAAATATTTTCTCGTTAGCAACTTTAGCTGCACTACTGAACCCTGCCCAGGACCAACATTTGCTAAGGTTTTCCATAGCTAAAACTGTGTGCCTATTTTGGCAACTCAAATGGAGGTCAACGCCCAAAATTTCATCTTTTGTTGACACTCATTCACTCAGTTTGCGGCTGCCAAATAGATATCCATGTCTGAATCCTGTTTTTTATAACGAATCTCCATTCCCAAACTCTCAGCCATTGAGTGTATTTCTTCCGCAAGAGGATGAGTTTCATCGCCAGAGGAAAATCTATGCATGTGGAGGGATTCTTCAGAGCCAACGTCCACCCAGCTGAATCCAATCTCTTTCCTCACTCCTCTCTGCCTCATTCCCCTTCTTAACTTTGCTACATTATCCCACTCACCCTTTTCTGCATAAATGTTCGACATCAGCACATAGGCACCTGATTCGGCCGGTTCAACTTTCATCAGAGCCTCCGCCATCCTGCTCCCAATCTCAGTATTTCTGTGCACACGGCATGCCCCTAACAGGCTCTGTAATGCTGATATCCCAAGTGGCTTCGGTGCTAGTTGCAGGAACTCTTCTGCTTCTTCTAACCTCCCAGCCTTCCCCAACATGTCCACCATGCAAGCATAGTGCTCTTGCCATGGTTCAATCTCAAATTCATTCACCATTGAGTCGAACACCTTGCGCCCCATATCAACCTTCCCTTTGCAACAACATGCAACAAGGACTGCAAGGAATGTGATGTGATCGGGATGAATGCCCATTCGCTTCAGGCTTTCAAAGAGGCTCATCACCTCTTCATAGTTTCCGTGTTTTGAGTGTGCAGAGATGATCGCTGTCCAGGTTATAAGACTCTTGAGGGGGGCCTCTTCGAAGGCTCTCCTAGACTCGTCAATACTTCCCCGCTTGGCATACAAGTCAATGAGAGCAACAGAAACATAGGCATCCGCATTAAGACCCAATTTGAGAATGTTGGCATGGAAGCTCTGGCCGTAAGTCAAGGAAACCTTTTCAGTTGCAGTTATGGCGCTCAAGATGCTCCCGAACGTGTACTGATTTGGCATGCAATGTAAGATCAAGGAGGAAAAGACCAACAGAGCATCTTCGAATTGTCCATTTTGAGCATATCCAGAAACTAAAGCATTCCAGGACACAATCTCCTTACAATGTATTGTGTCAAACACCTTCCTTGCATCGGCCATCAACTTCAGCTTAGCATACATAGTTATGAGACTGTTGGAAACATTCAACTCCTTGGCAATTCCAAGCTTAAAGCCGGCTCCATGAATCATTTGCCCTTCTCTCAACAATTGATCGTTAACAGCAAAAATAAGTGCAACAAAAGTAACATCATTTGGTTGCACATCTTGAAGCCTCATAGCATTAAAGAGATGAATTGCATTGTCTGGATCAATAGAGATCATGGTCGTCCACGAAATGGCATCCCTTTGCAACATATTATCGAACACCTTCTTCGCAGAGCAAATATCCCCATGCTTGTAGTACATTGACATGAGCAGATTGGAGACTGATACATGGACCTCAACGCCAACCTTAGTTGCAAAGCCATGGACTTGACATCCGAAGCCGATATTCCCCTCTTGGCCACACGCAGAGATCACAGTGGCAAGTGAGATACGATCAGGCCTAACGCCTTCCTCCCTCACCATTTCTAGGAACAACTCAATGGCTTCAGCTCCGCCTCTGCCGTCTTGAGTGAGGCCACAAAGCAGCGAATTCCAGGTGACCGAATCTCTTAATTGCATTTCGTCGAACATCTCGTGGGCTTCCACGGAATAGCCTGCTCTGGAATAAGAAGTGATGACCGCGTTCCCCACGATGAGGTCGGAACCGAAGCCAGATTTAAGGACGAGGCAGTGCAGCTGCCGGGCAGGTTTCGGATCCAGCAGGTTCGCCGATGCAGCCAAGGTCACAGTGAGGGTGACACCATCGGGAGGCACGCCTGTTCGACGCATGAGTGCAAAGAAGTCGAGGGCTTCGATGCTGGAAGCTATGCCGGAGAGGTAAGTGTTCCAGGAGACGACATCGGGACGGGGCATTCCGTCGAACACCTTGCGCGCGAGGTCGGCGGCGCCGGACTTAAAGTACAAGCTCATGAGGGAGTTGGAGACGATGGTGTGGGCGACGAGACCGGAGGAAAGAACGAGGCCGTGCAGTTGGAGGCCCTCCCGGCCTCGGCAGTGCTTGAGTGAGGCGGCGATGGCGCCGGGGTCGAGGGAGGCCTCCGACCGGAGTCGGTCCCTGATGGCTTTGATGGGGTTGAATAGTGCGGCGGCGGCGGCGGCGGCGGTGACTTTGTCGAGGCATGTGGGAGAGGAATTTAGGTGCGAGATTTCGTCGAGCAGGTAGCGGCGATGAGAGAGAGACGAGGGAAGATGAGGTGAAGCACCAAGATTTGGAGAAAAAGAAAAGCGTCGCATGAGCAATGACCGCGAAGGTTTAATGGATTTGGAGTTGACGGCATTTTGTTTTATCTTAATACTTTAATTGATTTTTTAATCATCTCTATAATTTTGTCATCCTTCTTTATGTTCATATTTTCTAACCGTGGTTGAAATGAATCCCAAAATTTTATCTTAATTTTATTTTAACAAGTTTTAGTGATTCACATTTCTTCTTTATTAGCAGAAATTCTCATATAAGTGAGAGAAAATTTACAAAATATGAAAATAAACAATGATAATAAACTATAAAAGACATTACTTTTGAGGATGAAATTCCTGAAAGCCCTCTCTTATTTATCCGCAATGAGTAAATAGATTTTAGTTGATTAATAGTTATTATATCATTATTTTATCCTTTCTATTGCCATGTGTATTTGGTAATTTGTGTTGTGTACATATACCTTTGCCTTGTAATGGAAAGGAAATACGATGATTTATCAAACAGCGCACGTGAAGTTTAGAATTGTTTAAACAATGTCCCATACTTTCATATTTATCAAAGGGCGTACCTCATTCTTTTTTACCCCTCCCGTCAAATGTGTATTTAATATTCAGATATTGCATGCATCTGAATCATAATTGAAAATCCTGAACCATCCAAACGTGGTGCTGGAAATTCAAATCTCAGGACCACTGTGTTCTTGGAAATATAATTCCCAGCACTACTTTTTTTTATCTGATTTTTAATTTATATCGGCATTATTTCTGAAATATTGCAGTGAATACCTAATAAAATCTTGAATATCAGAAATTTTAACCACGGATACACAGAGAGGGCACTACCCAAACTCAATGGACTTGGATTGGATCGAAGAAGAGGTGAATAGGGTCATCAATGGATTTTGACCGAAATCCATTAATAGACCTAGAGGAGTCCAAATTCTGAAATCTTGACATAGACTGAAAGATTTTACAATATGAATTTTTGATATGTCGAGGAAACTTAGTTCTAATCCTCCTCCCTCTCAATTTTGATGATGTATCGAAAAAAAAGATGGTACTAAGAATTAAATCCCAATACCACAGTGGAATTGTAAATCCCAGCATCACCACTGTGGTGCTGAAATTTACAATTTCCAGCACTACTGTGGTGTTGGAATTATAATTCTCAGCACTACAGTGGTGTTGCAAATCTCAACACCACCACAGTGATGTTGCAAAATCCCAGCACCACCACTGTGATGCTGGGATTTGCAATCCCATCGCCACTGTGGTGTTGGGATTGCAATTCTCAGCACCACAGTGGGTGTTGGGACCAGCACCACCGTGGTGTTGGGATTTACAATTCCATTGTGGTGTTGGGATTTAATTTTCAGCAATATTTTTTTCAATACATAGTCAAAATTGGGAGGTAGGAGGATTAGAACTAAGTTTCCTCAACATATCAAAAATTAATGTTGTAAGATCTTTTAGTCTATGTCAAGATTTCAAAATTTGGACTCCTCTAGGTCCATCAATGGGTTTCGGTCAAGACCCATTGATGGCCATATTCACCACTTCTTTGATCCAATCTAAGTCCATTGAGTTTGGGTAGTGCCCCTCTGTGTATCCGTAGTCAAAATTTTTGATATTTAAGGTTTTATTAGGTATTCACATCAATATTTCAGAAAATCAGGCCGATATAAATTAGAAATCAGATAAAAAAAAGGGTGGTGCTGGGAATTATATTCCCAAGAACACAGTGGTTCTGAGATTTGAATTCCTAGCACCACGTTTGGATGGTTCGGGATTTTCAATTGTGGTTCGGATGCATGCAATATCTGAGCATTAAATACACATTTAGTGGAAGGGGTAAAAAAGGAATGAGGTGCGCCCTTTGATAAATATGAAAGTATGAGACGTTGTTTGGACAATTCTAAACTTCACGTGCGTTGTTTGGTAAATTGCCGAAGGAAATAAGATAGCATCATAGTTTTCCGATCGTCACTCTCTTCTTCACCATCTTCTTCTTCTTCATCTCAATAATTCTTCATGGTATCAAAGCTTGATTCAAGTTCTTGAAGTTGAGATTTCTGATCAGCCCTAGCTCCACTCCGCAAAGATGTCCACAAAGGAGGGAAATTGAGGATCAATGTTTGGAATCCCTCATAGCTAAGCTACCGCTAGCAACCATGGTTTTGTCTCCATTGTCCATCGACATCAATCACTCAGTCCAATCCTTGTATGAATCAATAAACTCTAGCCTCTATTGTTCAACCTAATCTCAATCCCCTTCCCACACTTCTTTCCATGAATCAATCCTTCTTTGTTAAACTAGAAGAAAACAACTACTTGATTTGGAAAAATCATCTCCTAAAGATAGTGATAGCTAATGGATTAGAAGAGTTTATAGATGGTACTCGTTCTTGTCCTCCTAAAATCCTTGATCTAAACAATCTGGTTGTTAATACTGCGTACATATCATTGCAACACTGCAACCGTTTAATAATGAGTTGGATTTATTCATCCTTGACCGAAAGACTCATAACTCAAATTGTTGGGTATTCAACAACACAAGATATTTGTTTAGATCTCGATCAAATTTTTTCGGCCTCTTTGTTTGCATGTATATCGGAATTAATAAGTATGTTGCAAAATCTAAATAAGAATGAGCTCTCAACAATGGAATATATTCATAAGCTTAAAGGTATATCCAACAAACTTGTTTCTATTAGAGAACCTGTTTCTTATAATGATCACTTGTTGTATTTGTTGGGTGGCCTTGGGAAGGAATGCAATGCCTTTGTCGCTTCAATTCAAAATTGTAGTGATCAACCTTCTATTGAAGAGGTGCATAGTTTATTGCTGAGTTATGAGTACTTATTAGAAAGGCAAGAAACTGTAGATAAGTTAAGCTCCCTTCAATCTAATATGGTTTGTTTGTCAATGACCACAAACCTCACTTAGCCAATGCAGCATCAATTTTCTACATCATCAACTAATTCAAATAGTCCTTCCCAGTCGAAATTATAGGATCGAGAATTCCCGAGAGAGGGGGTGAATCTCGGAGAATATAAAAATTTTCTTTATTGTTTGAAAAACTATTCTTTTGATTTTAAAATAAAGATTAATGCAGCGGAAAAGTAAATGATTGTTGGGTTTCCGGCACCGCGGCGTGTGTGTGTTCGATCATGTTTCGTAAACATGAGCACAGCGGAAGCAATTAAAAATAATAAATACTCCTATTTATTACAACACACACAACACACGCATGCTATTACAACAAGTGTAGACATAACCGTAAATTAAAATTGCAATAAAAGGAAATTAAACTACGTTATACCTTCCGTATGACGTGTAGCGGGAACGGCATCAACCGGAACGATCCTCGTAAGAATCGTCTCTATCCGTATCCACGCCGAACTCCTCGGGATGACTTCGCCAAGCCACGAGCTTCGTCTTCGTACGGGTTACTAACCTCGTGTTGAAGACGACGTGATCGAGAGATGATCACGATCTGAATCCAAATTCGGATCCAAAACGAGTTCTCAAAACTCGCTTCTCCGGAGAGGTATTCGTCAACCGTTTGACGAATCCTTCGTCCTCCACCTCAGAGGATTACCGGAGATCAAATCCCCGGTATGTTAGCCGCTGTCGGAGCACTAACCGTCGTCCATACGACGCTCCGGCGAAGGAGAAGAAGCTGTCGACTGGACAGCTTGGTGGAGAAGATAGCGCCGGCCAACAAAGGAAGCCAAGTGCTTACCTTGATGCCAAACCTAAGGAGGATCGCGAACTCTTCGGCAGCAGCGGCAAGCCTTGGCGCGGCAAGGAGGAAGAAAGCGCCTTCAATGTTGGCGCGGTTGGATTAGATTTAGGGTTAGGGTTTAATCCCTATTTTATAGAGAACTAATTCTCTTAATGGTTAATGGATCATATCCATAAAGCCCGTTAACCCGCTCCATTAAGATAAGTTAAAATAAACCAAACCATGATGGTTTATTTTAAGTTAAAAACGAACCAACCTTTGGTTCATTCGTTTAATATAAACCAAACCCTTTGGTTTATTCTCATCCATTGGATTAGAACCAAACCATTTTGGTCCATCCATTATGTCTTCATAAGACACGGCCCATCCACGCTTCCATTGCGACTGAAACAATTTCATGCTCGCTTTATGTTTGGTCCAACCAAACATAGTTTCTCTCGGTCTGAGAATCCCATTCTCAAGCTCGTTTTAAATCCTTTGGATTACACTCGTTGTGCATGTGACCAAATAGGTTCTCGGTTTATGTTGGCCGTCTATAATTAACCATTAATTATAGAACGATCATGAGTGGCACCTAGTAGTACATCATGATCCCCAATTAACCGAAAAGATCAACGGTTGATCCAGAACTATTTACGAAACCCTTGATGCTTCGAATGAATCGTGCCCCATTCCCTTCACTCATCTTATACCCACTTGGTTGGGACATGGTCTATTGTGTCAGTCCCCACTAGGCTGACTACGTCACACCTAGCCCAAGTGTCATTTCCTCGTCCTACGGATTCTAGTTACTCCACATGTATCGAAGAGTACCTTACTCTAAACATGTATTGCTTTGGCCAAAGACTTTAGTAACAATCCGACGAGAGGCCATGGGTATACATCTCCTCGCAAGGAGTGGTGAATCCTTTATAGGCTATTCAAACACCTTCGATCACTTCGACTTATACCCAATCATCCCGGGTCCACATCTCCTTAGAGATGTTTGCTTAAGATGTCAAAGCATAAGTCTCCATGATCAAGATGACTTGAATACCGCAAGTCAAAGGAACATCGCGCCTTAAGCCACGATAAGAACTTCATTGACATATCTATATGCAGAAAACCATATGAAGTCTTACGGTTGGTCACTCCAATGAACTAGTTACCATAACTAGCATCCACGATTAACTCCGGACATCACTATGTCTCCAGCCAGTGAGAATCAGCTGCTTGGATACACCAAGGAGTATACCTCGTGCTAGTCTCGACAGAATTGATGGTGTCCAAATCCATCAATTCATTGACTAGGGATAATTCCGATACATCACAATTACACATGTAGAGATACTCACTAGTTGTGATCCAATCAAAAATTCTCTCATGCTGTGAATCGTATCGTGGACATTCAGTAAATGAGTTTAAGATCCAATCAAATACATAAAATATGTATACTCAAATAGTGAATCTTCATTTATCATATAAATGGTTCATACATAAGGCGATTGCCTTAGGACATCTCTCATATATTACTAACAGACTCCCACTTGGCCTAATGCCAATCGCTACGGTATCCAATACCATAGTCTCTAACATGACCCTCAAACTTACTTTGAGGTAATGCTTTAGTCAAAGGATCCGCTAAGTTCCTTTCAGTGGGAATTTTCTCGATTTGTATTTCGTTCCTACTGATGATCTCTCTGATAAGATGATAGCGGCGAAGCACATGTTTGGATCGTTGATGAGACCTTGGCTCTTTCGCCTGTGCAATTGCTCCATTGTTGTCATGATGGGCCGGTATTGCTTCAACAATGGCGGAATCACACCAAGTTCATGAGCGAACTTCTTGATCCAAACCGCTTCCTCTTTGCCCAGGTGCAATATACGCCTCGGTGGTAGAATCCGCTGATCTCTTGTTTGGAACTTTTCCAACTCACTGCGCCCCATTCAAGGTGAACACGTATCGGTGAGACACAGAATCATCCTTATGCATGCAGGTGGCATCTGTATACGCGTATCACCATGTCCCCTTCTCCATATATTAGGAACACATCCTTAGTTCTTCTCAAGTACTTAGGATCGTCTTAAGATCCGAATGATCCATTCTGGATCGGTGGTATCTGCTCGTGACACTCGGAGCATCGATACATCGGGCCTCGTACATAACATAGCATACATGATAGATCCTATTGCGGATGCATAGGGAATCTTACTCATGCAAATCCTCTCGTCTTAAACGTGCGCGGACACATAGACTTGAAAGGTGTACCCCATGCCCGATGGGCGGATAACCTTTCTTGGATTCACATGCTAAACCTCTTTGCTTTTCGGTCTATATATGTAGGCTGCGAAGACCGACCAAGCGATCTTCGATCTATCTCTATAGATCTTAATCCCAAGGATGTAGGTTGCTTCTCCCAGGTCTTTCATGGAGAATGTCTTGGATAACCAAACCTTAACTGACGGTAAGATGGACACATCGTTTCCTATAAGTAATATGTCATCGACATACAATACTAGGAACATTTGCACTCCCACTAACCTTCTTGTACACACAAGGTTAAATGCGGATTTTGTGAGAAATCAAACCTTTTGATCGTCTCATCAAAGCGGATATTCCGACTCTGGATGCTTGCTTCAATCCATAAATGGGATCGTATACAATTTGCATACCTTGGTTTTATCAACCGATGTGAAACCCTCGGTATATCATATACACGTCCTCGAGCAGGTTTCCATTAAGGAAAGCTGTTTTCACATCCATCTGCCATATCTCATAATCATAATGAGCCGCTATGGCCAGGAGCATCCGAATGGATTTAAGCATAGCTACAGGCGAATAGGTTTCGTCATAATCAACACCTTGCTTTTGGCGATATCCTTTGCCACCAATCTAGCCTTATAGGTAATCACATTACCATCCATGTCGGTTTTCTTCTTGAAAACCCACTTGCACCCTATAGGCTTTATGCCTTGGTGGGTCAACCAAGTTCGAACTTGGTTTTCATACATGGAATCCATTTCCGACTTCATGGCATCAAGCCATTTATCCCTTTCTGAACTTGTCAGCACTTCTTCATAACTGGTAGGCTCCTCATCATCAATGAGTAACACGTCGTTCGATTCACTTACGAGAAATCCATATCTCTCGGGAATGTTGCGTGTTCTACGGATCTCTGAAGATGTGGTGTTACAATAGAGTCGGTAGATTGCTCATCACTATGAGTTATTATTGTTGTGCTCACCGAGTATCTCATCAATGTCTATTTGAGTATCTCGAGTTTCCTCAAGCTCGACGACACTCCCACTGTTTTCTTGCAAGAGAAACTCTTTCTCTAGAAACACAGCATGCCTTGAAACAAACACCATTTGTTCCACAGGATGATAGAATTGGTAACCCCTTGTTTCCTTAGGGTATCCAATAAATAGACATTTATCAGACTTAGCATCGGTTTATGCGACGTCTGATCCGCTTCACATAAGCGAGACAACCCCATATCTTCAAGTAAGATACATGAGGTTTCTTACTATTCCATATCTCATATGGAGTAGTTGAGACTACCTTGGTAGGCATTCTGTTTAACAAGTAAACAGCTGTCTGAAGTGCATAGCCCCAAAAGGACTTGGGAAGAGTTGCATGATTCATCATTGACCTGACCATGTCCAACAAGAGTCGATTCGCCTCTCGGATACACCATTATCTTTGTGGTGTATAGGCGGAGTCCATTGAGACAATATGCCATTGTCTCTTAGATAATCAAGAAACTCTTGACTTAAGTATTCACCACCTCGATCCGATCAGTATTTTAATACTTTTGTCATGTTGTTTCTCTACTTCATTTCTGAATTCTTTGAACCTTTCAAAGGCTTGGACTTGTGTTTCATCAAGAACACATACCCAACCGTGAGTGATCATCGGTGAAGGTAATGAAGTAGCTATAGCCTCCTAATGCTTGAGTTGACATAGGTCCACATCGGTATGTACTAGACCTAGTAACTCTCCCACTCGTTCACCTTTTCGTAAAGGTAACTTAGTCATCTTGCCTTTTAAGCATGATTCGCATGTATCGTATGAATCCAATTCAAGCGATTCTTCCACATCGGTGTAATTCGGACATGCGTTTCTTGCTTATATGGCCAACGACAATGCCACATATAAGTCTATGTGATTATCCTTTCGAGCACGCGTGTTGCTCGCCCGATATTGAAAATGTCCTTTGGATCGTCCAGCGTATAAATGCCATTACTCAAAGTTCGGTTCCATAAAGTCGCCATTCAAAGTTATATAACAACAATTGTTACTAAGCGTTAAATGGAAACCATTTCTATTTAAGCGAAATAGAAACAATGTTCTTTATTAGAGAAGGAACATAATAGCAATTGTCCAGTTCAAGACTAGTCCACTAGGAGCTTGACCAAATAAGTTCGATGGCGGAGCGTGACCTTTGCTCCATTGCTGACTCTCATGAAATTTGACTCCCCTCGACAAGTCTTCTTCTATTCCTTAGCCCTGTATGTCATTACATATATGTGAGCCACACCAGTATCAATACCCAAGTGTCTAAGGAAATAGAATGACAATCAATAACGAAGATACGAAGAGGATGGGGCATCGGATGCCTTCTTCTTCTTCATGGACTCAAGATAAATCTTGCGATTTCTTCGCGGTGGCCTTCCTTGCCATGATGATGGCAAGTGCCCTTTTCTTGTTAGTTCGCCTTCTTTGCCTTTTTCTTTCCTTTCTTGTTCTTTTGCCTTCCTCTTAGAACCTTTCTTTGAGAATCAACTATGAACCGCCTTCTCCTCATGCTTCACGAAGGCTCCACAGGTCTTGACATATTGAGGAGCTCGGGAATGGTGGATTCAATTTGTTCATCAGATAGTTCATCACAAATTGCGAGAAACTCTTGGGCAAACAATGCAGAATTAAGTCAATACTTAACTCATGATCCATCACAAACCGAGGGTAGCTAGCCGCTCGATGTACCGTTCATCTTTAGCACAAAGCGTACTCTGAGGCGAACCTTCTTGCATCTTCGTGGTGAAGAGGGCCTAGAGACCTCGAACCTTCCGGATCTCGCTTGCTCATCGAACAACTCATGAAGATGGAAGACCATAGTGTTAGCATCCATATGCTCATGCTTGCCTGCGGCTCGGTACCATCGCCGCTAGCATGATGCAACTCGCCCATTTCGAGAATCGCCACATGCTTACGATAGACCAACATTTAGTGCAGGTTGCATCGTCCTTAGGGCCCGATCGGGAAGAGGCTCTTCAGGACATATGCAAGCTTTTCCGCCTTGAGAACAATTCTCGAGTTTCTAAGCGATCCGAAGTTAGGCCCGGTCGATTTGTTGAATCCAAAATAGTCGCAAATTCAAAGCGTCATGATCAATTTATTGACCTAGAAATACAAAACGAGCATATATGAGAAAATGATTTTAAAATGCATCAATATACATTTATAAGTCCCATTCATTTTTCGAATTTCAAAAACCCCAAAATCACTTCGGGAGATTGTAGGTTCATCTCCGAATGGGTTGATATCCATCATAGTTATGAATAACCTTGGAGAGAGTCCAACAAGCCATTCATAGCTACGACGGTAGGTATCATCTATACCGATTGCATATCACGTATATGCAACTATCACAATGTGCTATCAACTAATTGAATGTTCACACATACATTGGGTTGTTAACACATTAACAAGTATGCATCTTATGCATAGCACCCAACTTCACCTCCCTTAACATCGACCTTGGAGAGAGTCCAACAAGCCGATGCTCCAGGTTAAAGCCAACCCATTAATCAAGAATAGTTTTAATATGGTTAGAGCGCATTCAACCAATTAGCCCAGCTTGGAGAGAGTCCAACAACCAAAGCTAACGATTGACCTCTGACTCTTACCATATTAGTATTAAACTATTCCATGGTTTGAACATGTTGAGTTGGTAGGGCTTGGAGAGTCCAACAACCCAACAAGAAAGCGGAACTCTGGTTCTAACCATATTAATGGAAGGTGTAGGCTTTAATATTGTTTAAAGGTTTTATGTCTCATCCTCTTTGCAAATAACTATTATCTACATGGCATGGCATACATGGCATACATCTACATGTCACGACACGCATGGCATTTATGTTATGCATCTAATGCAATTACATGTCATACAATTATGTCATGTACAATATTTCCTTATATGTCATAACTATTTATGGAAATAAAATATGTTTAAGATTTGATTCTCCAAATCAAATCATAATTAAATTAGGAAACAAATTTCCAAATCTAATCACATATTTTATTCATGGAATTATTTGATTAAGGAAAATCTATTTAGAAACCAATTTCCTAAATCATTAAAACTACTTATGGAAATAAAATATTTTAAGATTTGATTTCCCAAATCAAATCATGATTAAATTAGGAAACAAATTTCAGAATCTAATCAAATATTTTATTTATGGAAAATATCAATTTCCATAAATACTTCAACTTTCAAAAGTGGAAGATTTCCATAAATACTTCTAGACTTTCCAAAATTGAAAAATTTCCATAAATACTTCTAAATTTCCAAAATTAGAAAATTTCCAGAAATACATTATGACTATCGCATAAAACCATTTTACGATTATGTGAAACACAACTGGGCTCACGATACCCTTTGTTGGGTTTAAACGGCATGGCGTGTGTGTGTTCGATCATGTTTCGTAAACATGAGCCAGCCGTGAAGCAATAAAAATAATAAATACTCCTATTTATTACAACACACACAACACCGCATGCTATTACAACAAGTGTAGACATAACCGTAAATTAAAATTGCAATAAAGGAAATTAAACTACGTTATACCTTCCGTATGGCGTGTAGCGGGAACGACATCAGCGGAGCGATCCTCGTAAGAATCGTCTCTATCCGTATCCACGCCGAGCTCCTCGGGATGACTTACGCCAAGCCACGAGCCGTCTTCGTGCGGGTTACTAGCCTCGTGTTGAAGGCGGCGTGATCGAGAGATGATCACGATCGAATCAAATTCGGATCTAAAGCGAGTTCTCAAAACTTCGCTTCTCGGAGAGGTATTCGTCAGCGTTTGGCCAGATCGCCGTCCTCCACCTCAGAGGATTACGGAGATCAAATCCCGGTATGTTAGCGCTGTCGGGCACTAACCGTCGTCCAAGCGGCGCTCGGCGAGAGGAGAAGAAGCTGTCAGAAAACTGGACAGCTTGGTGGAAGAGATAGCGCCCGGCCAAAACAAGGAAGCCAAAGCTCACCTTGATGCGAACCTAGGAGATCACGGAGGATCGCGGAGGTTCACGGCTGAAGCTTGGGCCGGCAAGGAAGATGGCAGCACTCAATGAGGTTGGGCGGCTGCCCTTGTTTATTAGGCTTAATACAACAAGAGAACTAATACTATTAGTGGTTAATGGATCATATCCATAAAGCCCGTTAACCCGCTCCATTAAGATAAGTTAAAATAAACCAAACCATGATGTTTTATTTTAAGTTAAAACGAACCGAACCAACCTTTGGTTCATTAGTTTAATATAAACCAAACCCTTTGGTTTATTCTCATCCATTGGATTAGAACCAAACCATTTTGGTCCATCCATTATGTCTTCATAAGACACTTCCCATCCACGCTTCCATTGCGACTGAAACAATTTCATGCTCGCTTTATGTTTGGTCCAACCAAACATAGTTTCTCTCGGTCTGAGAATCCCATTCTCAAGCTCGTTTAAATCCTTTGGATTACACTCGTTGTCGTGTGACCAAATAGGTTCTCGGTTTATGTTGGCCGTCTATAATTAACCATTAATTATAGAGCGATCATGAGTGGCACCTAGTAGTACATCATGATCCCCGATTAGCGAAAAGATCAGCGGTTGATCGAACTATTTACGAAACCCTTGATGCTTCGAATGAATCGTGCCCCATTCCCTTCACTCATCTTATACCCACTTGGTTCGAGGACATGGTCTATTGTGCCGATCCCCACTAAGTGACACTATGTCACACCTAGCCCAGTATCATTTCCTCGTCCTCAGATTCTAGTTACTCCACATGTATCGAAGAGTACCTTACTCTAAACATGTAATGCTTTGGCAAAGACTTTAGTAACAATCGACGAGAGGCCATGGGTATACATCTCCTCGCAGGAGTGGTGAATCCTTTATAGGCTATTGAACACCTTGATCGACTTAGACTTATACCCAATCATCCCGGGTCCACATCTCCTTAGAGATGTTTGCTTAAGATGTCAAAGCATAAGTCTCCATGATCAAGATGACTTGAATACCGCAAGTCAAAGGAACATCGCACTTAAGCCACAGTAAGAACTTCATTGACATATCTATATATGCAGAAAACCATATGAAGTCTTACGGTTGGTCACTCCAATGAACTAGTTACCATAACTAGCATCCACGATTAACTCCGGACATCACTATGTCTCCAGCCAGTGAGAATCAGCTGCTTGGATACACCAAGGAGTATACCTCGTGCTAGTCTCGACAGAATTGATGGTGTCCAAATCCATCAATTCATTGACTAGGGATAATTCCGATACATCACAATTACACATGTAGAGATACTCACTAGTTGTGATCCAATCACAAATTCTCTCATGCTGTGAATCGTATCGTGGACATTCAGTAAATGAGTTTAAGATCCAATCAAATACATAAAATATGTATACTCAAATAGTGAATCTTCATTTATCATATAAATGGTTCATACATAAGGCGATTGCCTTAGGACATCTCTCATATATTACTAACAATGATTACTTTCTTTTTTACTTGGTTCACAACCCGAGTCGGGTTGTTACTCCAAGACCTGTAACTCTCCAAGAGTTACCTCGATGGACAATCTACTAAAGTCTCTCCGAATTGAGAACTCTCAATCTCAGAGGGTTTCACTTTTTACAAAAAGTAGAATATAAGGTACAAGCTACCTATCCTCTTGAAGTTAAGTACAAGATAGCGAAATTACAAGCAATGAATAAAAGTTATACTGACAACTAAAGTAAAGAATGGAGCTTAGTTGTCAGGGTTGCGGAGTTGTGACTTGACGATGATCTTGCGCACAGCAAATGAAATAACAACACTTCGGAGTAGTGGAAATCTTGTTCTCAGAGCTAATCGTCCATTTATTTTATAAGCCTTTGTAGGAACGTTGGTGGCCGGCTAGAGGGGGGTGAATAGTCCTCTATCATCGTACGGTGGAATATGATCGTTCTTGCATGCTTGTCTACAATTATCGTTAATATACGCAGCGGAAATAATACAAATAATAACAAACAATATAATCACACGCAATACACAAAGATATACGTGGTTCGGAACCGAATGATTCCTACTCCACGGGCGAGCTCACCGAGCTCTAGTTATGGGCACGACACTAACTAAACTCCTTCTCGACAACACATCGGAGGTGGAGAAACCTCGTACAAGCTATTACAACAATAATATAGAAATACAAACAAGAATACAAATACAATACAAAAGAACACTTTTCACCAATTGCTTTTGATCACTTGTTTGTTGCTTGCTTTGGTTGGCTCTTGAAGGTCTGGAATGTAGCAGCAATTCCTCTCCAAAGTCACTCTTAAAGTCTTGGCGAAATCCTTCATCTTGAGCTCCATTTATAACCTGCATCAAGCTGATTTGGCGCCCATCAGTTGACTGATCATGACCATCAGTCGACTGGTCCTGTAGCCGTTGTCTCACAATGACTCGATCCACGCTGGCCAAAAGCCAATGGATCCATCATCAGTCGACTGATGATACCCATCAGTCGACTGATGATACCCATCGATCGGTAACACCATCGATCAGTCTTTGGCGTGAGCACTCATTTGGAAGGCATTCGTGGCTAAAAACATCCCGATCGATCGGTGATCTCCATCATCGATCGGTGATGGTGTTGCTCGATCAACTACCATCCCTCGGCGGTCGGTGATCAACGGACCACAGTCATCGAACACCAGTCGAACCCTAGTCGACTTAGAGCAGTCGACTGATGTTAGGTAAAATCTCAAACACTAAGTTGTTTGAGCATCCGCCACTCAGTCTTAGCCACTTGGCCAAGTCCACCTCATCCCTCATGGAGTTCCCCACCGAAGCTCTCTTCCCTTGGCCTACATCCTTCATGTCTCTTGTCCTCGAAGTATGCTTCCCTTGGGCCTCACTCCATTCGCTCCCCGTCTGGCGATCCCTCGGATGCACCAAGTGCATGGCTTCACAATGTCATCCTTCACCGACTCAAGGAACCCGAGCTTAGTGAACTTGCCAAGTCCTCAAGACTTCCCAAATGCACCAAGCGCATGGCTTCGCAATGCATTCCTTACCAAGCACCAAGCACATGGATTCACAATGCTTTGGACTTTTCCACACCAAGCCCCATGCTTGGATTTTCCATGTCAACTCCATGTTAGACTTTCCTATGACAATCCCATGTCATAAGTTTTGTCTATCATCAAAATACTGCTCGAGTCAAACTCGAGTCAACCCGGGCCGATTGCACCAACAATCTCCCCCTTTTTGATGATTGACAAAACTATCCCTTAAGTCTACCAATTATCCCTAATTGGCAATTCTCACATCCCAATGAGAATTCCAAACCCAATTGGTAACTTGGTAACTTCTTCCCCTTTTTGACATACATCAAAAAGGTCCTCCCCAAGGGTATGAATGTCTCATATCTCAATGAGATCTTACAATCTTTCTCTCGGAGAAATACACATGCCTACCATATTTCTAGTGATAAGTCTCATATCACTTAAGAGAGGCAACCCAATTTTCCTCCCATGAGGAAAAATACACATCCATCTTTCCATGATGGATACCTCCCTCTAGAGGCTTGCTCCCCCTTGACCATTGCACCAACAATGTCTTTGGAGAGTCTCTAAGCCAATAGGAACATTAAACAATCAAAATTAAGGCAAAGTTCAACAATGAACTCTCATCCACCTTAAAATTGATACTCTTTCTAAACACTTCTCCTAATCCATATCCAATGGATTTCCACCCTTTCTAATGCTCTCCCAAGCATGTCTTAGGGTTAGGAGTAGTTAGGGGACCAAAACCTAGCTGAACATGGGCCTAACCACCATGGTTTACTCGAAATCAGCAGTTTCAGTCGACTGAATCAGATATTAGTCGACTCCTTCTCACATCAGTCGACTGGCCTCCCTGGTAGTCGACTGATAACTGCATTTGCAGTTTTCTGATTTTCAAAAATGAATTTCTAAAATTCATAAGTAAATATACATAAGTTGAAAAATCTTAAAATTTTGTATGTATATTACTTATTACAATCATTATGGGTGAAAAATATTAGAAAATTATTTTACCCACCAATTAGCGAGATTGATACAAAGTTCAAAAGTTAAGAAAAGCTTTAATATTGAGCGCTCTTTGTATCATCCCATTCAATGGTGATAGCTATCAAAAGATAGACTTCACCAAGGTTTTTCAAAATGTTTTCAAAATATTTTTGAAACCTTTAATTCCTTTTTCCTAAACTTCTCATTTGTATCTAAATGTGCAAAACACATTCAAGGCAAATATTCTAGTGAGATGTGGGTTTTTGTTCTTTAATGGTCTCGTGCATATTCTAAGGCAACTCTACTTGATTCCCTTATGCATGAAACTTCAAGTCATGCCAATGGTCCTTAAATCAATTTTATTTTATGCATGATATGATTATGACATATATATTGTTGGAGATCGTTTGGAAGCTAGAGGGGGGGGGATGAATAGCGCTTTTCGGTTTCTACAAAAATGATTAGCGGAAGCAAGAACAAATAATATTTGTAAAAACATAAAAACAAAGCTAACAAGGCCTTTACATGGTTCGGAGATAACGCTCCTACTCCACGGCGATCCTTAAGGTGGATCAACCCAAGCAATTTCACTAAGAAGCTTTCTCTTTACAAAGACCTCCTCTTCTTACAAAAGATGACAATGAAGATTTGAGAGGAGGAGGGAGATTAATACACTTAGAAAGCTTGGAAAACTTGTGGGAGCTTAGAAGGATGATCAAAATATAAGCATTAGCCCCTTCTTGCTCCCCTTGAGCTCTTTATATAGGAAAGAGCCTCTTTTTCCCATTGGAGGTTCATCAGTCGACTGATGACTTACATCACATTGCCCGATTCTAACGGCTTACGAGCGATCGGATTCGCGGGATTTTCGTCGTCGCCATCGCGAGAAAACTATCGATCGGCCAGCGATGGCGATTCGGTAATCTTGCTAGCCGGCGATCGACTACGAGCCATTGTTAGTGGCGATCGGCGCCAATAATGGCGATCATTGCCGGCGTATCTTTGCGTTGAGTGCGAGTCGACTCTTATCGG
Organism: Wurfbainia villosa; assembly: GCA_025175895.1. Lineage (NCBI taxonomy): Eukaryota > Viridiplantae > Streptophyta > Magnoliopsida > Zingiberales > Zingiberaceae > Wurfbainia > Wurfbainia villosa. The sequence goes on from CM046004.1 coordinate 53,426,268, forward strand.
TTCGGTAGGATAACTCGATCATTGCTAATGCGATCTTCGACCTCTAATGTATTTTAAGGGCGATTCGATAGACACCATGTTCCGATTGGTAGCACACCCCTATGACTAATTCATACTTGAAAACATAACCTAAGCCTAGACTTAACCTTCTAGCTTCTCCATCGACCTTGCGCCTCGGGATTTCTTTGAGTCCACGACTCCATCCATGCGCTTGCCTTAGCTTCCTTGGTTTCGTCATGCTTTGGTTTTCTTCTTTACCAAATGCGCTTGGACTTTCGCCGCCAAGACTATATGCTTGGACTTATGCAGACTTTCCTTTGGTCTTTCTTTTCCAAGGGCTGCTTGGACTTTACGCAGCCAAGACTACATGCTTGGACTTACGCTGCCAAGACCAAGACCTTTCCTTTGACTTCTCTTTTGCCAAGATCACACTTGGACTTGTCTTTTACCAAGTCTTCATACTTGGATTTTCCTGTCACTTAAACATGTTTACAATTAGATCACAAAACATTGCCTAACTTAGATGATTATCCAAACATCAAAATATATAAATGCTTGGGGCATTGTTGCACCAACAATCTCCCCCTTTTTGATGTTTGACAATCATTTAAGTTAGGTCTTCTTATACATATAAACATATTTCAATATGAATTCTAACTTAAATATCCCTTCTCCCCTTTGACATACAACAGAAAGAGTTAAACCAATAAGTGCGGGAAGAATTGACATATCTTTGAACAAAGGTATAAAATTGATATGAAGCTCTCCCTAAATCCAAGACATGTTTCATGATGGGGAAATAACATGTGAAGCAAGGCATAAGCAATAGAATAAGCAAATATGTCATAGCCTTGCACCAACAATTATAGAAATTAAGGATGTAGCTCCCCCTAAACCAGTGCACCAAGAAAATCTGCCTTTCCATACAAGTTATCATGTATATCTTTGTGGAAATCATATAATGTCCAAAATTGAACCTTTTAATCGATGAAAAATCATTTTCTATTCCAAAACAGTGTCACCGGTTCGACTGGAATAGGCATCGATCAAGCTATGCGGCCTTCGATCGATCAATATACGGATCGTGATATCGAATAAAATCAAAATCGAATTTTTGATCAAGGTTTGAAAATCGTAGAAAATTCCGTGGGTGTCCAAAAATCACGAAACTCGTCATACACATTTTATTAACTAATATAACATATAAAAATATTAGACGAAAAATATGCTCATCAGATTAATGGATTGATACGATATTCAAAATAACAAAATTATGACACAAAAAGTGTAATTGTATCGTATCAATATTCATAACTTGGTACTATATGCTAAACTTCTAAACATGACAAATAACAAGTTGTAGGCACTTATAGAAATGAATTAAAACAAAGACACAATTTAATTTCATTAATCAAAAGTCATTACACAAGTAGGAGTTTATGCCGCGTACATACGGCCAAAAGAAAAAAAACAACAAAAACATGCTAGCTACGATCGTCGCCTCGGATCCATCGGTGCAGATGACGAACCATCGTGAGGTGGGTGTCCAGGTGCAGCAGGGCGGAGAATCGCCAAGATGTCCTGCTGCTGCCGATGCATCCCTCTCACGAGGGAGAGGAGCTCCTGATGCTCCCGTGGCTCCTCGCTCAAGCGCGGCTCCTCAAATGTGTGTCTACCGCTCTGCAAAAGCATCGAAGCGGGCAACGGCGATGGATCCGCATAACATGCTCGCTGCGCAGTCTACTCTCCGCATCGGCTCCTCGGCCAACACCTCGAACTCCTGCGGCATCCTCGTGCCGAGCGCCACTAGCCGGCCGTCGGGGTCCCGAGCGGATCCTCTCAGCCGCCTTCCAAGGAGAGAAACTCGTGAGTCATCCGATCATATTTTCTATTCTTGACTTTATTGACTCCTATATTGACATCAATGCCTACGGAGCTGAGCCATTGAGTAAGGACATTTCCAAAAGGAATATGAACCTTCCCATTGTTTGGCCTTATGAAATGAGTGATGCAATGGAAGGTATTGAGGCCAATATTGATGTCTAAGTATTGACGAAAGATATGCATGAGAAGGAAGTGTGGAGGGCGAACCAAAGGCCAAACCACAGTAACTATAGGGAGAAGACAATGAGCAATGACCTTACAAAGGACATTGTCGAGGCGAAAAGTTCTTGTGATTGAAATAGATTAGTGTTCAAAGGTCGAGGAGAATGATAGAAAGTAGTGTGAAGGGAATCAAAGAAATCTCCTCAAAAGGAGGTGGAAGAGGTTCACTCCAAGATGGATAGAAGATGAAATCATTCTCGGAAGAGAGACAATCGAGAAAATCAGTCGGATCTGGGGTGAAATCCAAATCGCATGAGCAGCCTTGAGTCCATTATCTCCATCTCCAGTAGTCGTAGGTTGTTGAAAATTCAGAGAGAAGAGTGATATTAACATGATGTTCACAAAAGACTAAAGACTCAAGTTTGTAATGTTGAATGATTTGAACAATGTCAAAAGCAGTAGTTTTTAAGAAAATTGGGATCCATTGATCTAGGTGGAATAAGTTGGAATTTGTTTTTGTTGAAAGCACTTTCAAGTCTGCGGAGTTTGAAATCGAGGATCGACGATTGGGTCGAGGTTTGGACGGCCCTCGTTGGTCGGAGGTGCCCGAGCAGCTTAGTAGCAATGCGCTTAAGTCTAAATGTGGAAAAAGACAACACAAAAAATATGCACAATGTAGGTTGATGATGCATGGGCAGAGACAACAAGACAAGCATGGGTTAGTGAAATACAATCATAGGAACAAACAACCATTGATCGAGGAATGAAAATATACCTAGGCGACATGGTGAACAAAGAGCGATCTTGACCACGAAACCCTAAGCCGAGTATTTGGAAACTAGAGCCTTGACGGAGTGACAAGAGAAGGTCCTCGAGTTGGAGAGCACTCCAAATGGGAACCTCGGTGAAGCGTCGGAAAAATGAGGAGAACGGCAAAGGCGGTGGAGGTTAAATCGGAAGAGAAAGAGGAGAGAAAATCGGAATGGTTTGATGAGTCGAACGGTGGAAAGCCCTAAAATCGACATCGATCATTGCCTTTAGTCGTGATCACCGATGGGGATCGATCCAACCGTTGATCGTATCTGAGCGATTACGTATCGTTAGTTGATCGCCATAAATGGCGATCGGCGATAGACATCGGTCGAATGACGATCGCATACTGACGATTTTGTCTTGGCGTCGATCATTGCCATAAATGGCGGTCGAACTGATAACGAACCGTAAGCCGGTTCATATATCATCATATCGGTCGCTGGCGTCGGTACGATCGATATCGATCGATAACCTTTTGAGAATAAAAAATTCATAATTAATTCAATAAAGATAAAAAAATCACGAAATTTTATGGGTAATATTTTTAGAACATTTCCTATCAAGGAAAAATTATTTTAAAATTATATCACCTCTAGATTTTGATATTGACACAATCTTGAGATTTTGCAAAAGTTATGATATTTTTGCAAAACTTTGTATCACTTTAGCTTATCAATAGGAAATTGTTTCTCAAGATTTGATAGACATAGTTTAAATTTTATTTTATTTGACATTTCCAATCATATTCTTGGAGCTATATGCACATTAATTGTACATAAGCCTTCCCAATGATTGGTCCAATGAAGGATTAATGTCTCTAGATGACACTTCGGTTCATAGTAATGCATCATAATAAGCATGATGATCCAAGTGCATCTTCCTAACATCTCACATGTTGTCTAGGTGGCTCAATACAAAAATCATAGTTTCCTAAGTATTTTGTGAGATGGTTAAAGGTATAAATCCTAGTATTTCTATAGGATCATGCAAACCTACATTTCTATTCTACAAAGCACATTCCAAGTTCTCTCCTAAGTGATGAAAATTCTATTTCGGGGAGAGGCTTGGTAAAGATGTCGACTAGGTTGGACTTAGATTCAATGTAATTAAGCTCAATGTCCCCCTTAGCCACATGGTCTCTAATGAAGTGATGTTTTACTTCAATGTGCTTAGTCCTAGAGTGATGCACTGGATTCTTGGTCAAGTTAATGGTGCTCACATTATCACAAAATACTTTCATGTTGGAGTAAGATAGCTCATAATCTTCTAAGGTATGTTTCATCCATAATAATTGAGCTACACAACCACCCATAGCCACATATTCGGCCTCGGTGGTGGATAAAGCAACATAAGGTTGCTTCCTACTACTCCAACTTACTAGGGAGGACCCAAGGAATTGACATCCACCACTAGTACTCTTCCGATCCAATTTGCAGCGGCATAATCGGAATCGGTGTACCCAACCAAATCAAAGGACCTAGTCCTAGGGTACCATAGACCTACATTTAGTGTGCCTTTAACATATCTTAAAATTCTCTTGACGGCAACTAAATGAGATTCCTTAGCACATGATTGATACCTAGCACACATACCAACCGCAAATAATATGTCGGGTCTACTAGCGGTTAAATACAAGAGGCTACCAATCATGCTCCTATAAAGGGTAAGATCTATTTGTTTTCCTTCACTATCACTATCTATTTTAGTATTGGTTGCCATTGGAGTTGACACTACCTTAGCATTTTCCAAACCAAATTTATTAATCATTTCCTTAGCATATTTGGTTTGATAAATGTAAATTCCTTCACTTGTTTGTTTAACTTGCAATCCTAGAAAGAAATTTAATTCTCAACTATACTCATCTCAAACTCTTTTTCCATATTTTGAATGAAGTTTTGAAGAAGTTCATCATTTGTTGACCCAAATATAATGTCATCAACATACACTTGGGCTACAAAGATGTCCTTAGATGTTGATTTTATAAAGAGAGTTTGATCTATACTACCCCTTTTGAAATCCTTAGAGATTAGGAAAGATGACAATCTTTCATACCAAGCCCGGGGAGCTTGTTTCAAACCATATAAGGCTTTCCTAAGCTTGTATACATGGTTTGGGTAGTCCATATTTTCAAACCCGGGAGGTTGTTCTACATACACTTCTTCCTTAATAAACCCATTTAGAAATGCCGATTTGACATCCATTTGATGGAGTTTGAAACCCATATAGGAGGCATATGCTAAAAGTATTCTAATGGACTCTAATCTAGCAACCGGGGCATATGTTTCATCATAATCAAGTCCTTCAACTTGATTAAAAACTCTTGCAACTAATCGTGCTTTATTTCTAGTGATATTCCCTTGGTCATCTAGTTTGTTCCTAAAAACCCATCTTGTAGTAATAATAGTGTTTTCACTTGGTCTAGGAACTAACTCCCACACTTGACTCCTATCAAATTGAGCCAATTTATCTTGCATTGCTAAGATCCAATCCGGATCAAGTAATGCATCTTTAATGTTTTTGGGCTCAATTTGAGAAATTAGAGCTATATGACTAGTGGGGTCCCTATGGAATGACCTAGTCCTAACTCCTTGAGATAATTCACCCACAATTTGATCTAATGGGTGACTTTGATGAACTCTTGTGGTTCTAGGAGGCGTATCAAGTTGAGTTTGATCGTGATTAACTTCAATCCTATGTTCATCATCAGAGTCATCCCTTACTCCCCCTTGATCCAATCCTCCCCCTTGATTAATACCTCCTAAGTTTAAATCTTGAAATTGTTTGGTAATTTCTTGATTTTCATTATTTATGTCATCATCAATAGGGGATTTTCTAGGGTATGTACTTGAAGTTTCATCAAATTGAACATTTGAAGATTCTTCAATCTTTTGAGTCCTTTTATTGTAGACTCTATATCCTACACTAGTGGATGAGTATCCAACTAGGATTCCCTCATCCGCTTTGGACTCAAACTTACTTAGGTTGTCTTTGGTATTTAAGATATAGACTTTACATCCAAAGACCTTAAAATAATGAATTATTGGAATTGTACCATTCCACAATTTAAATGGAGTTTTTCCTAAAAACCTATGAATTAATACCCTATTTTGGATATAGCAAGCGGTATTAACCGCTTCCGCCCACAAGTAGCTAGGTAGGGAATATGCATTAAACATTGTCCTAGCCGCTTCTTGTAGGGCACGATTTTTTATTTCCACCACCCCATTTTGTTGGGGTGTTCTAGGACAAGAAAATTCATGCTTGTACCCTTGTTCTAAGCAAAAAGTTGAAAAGTTAGAATTTTCAAACTCTCCACCATGATCACTACGGATTCGGTTGATTTTGAGTTTTCTTTCATTTTCTACTCTTTTGCTAAAACCTATGATTATTTCTAAGGTTTCATCCTTATTTTTCAAGAAAAACACCCAAGTAAATCTAGAAAAATCATCTACTATTACCAAGCAATATTTACTACCAATTATAGATGGGGTACTATGACAATCAAATAAATCCATATGTAGTAATTCTAATGGTAAAGCGGTACTAAGTAAATTTTTACCTTTGTGTGATGTTTTTGATTGTTTCCCTTCTTGACAAGCATCACACATCTTGTCCTTGAGATATTTGACTTTAGGCAATCCTTTGACTAGCTTCAATTTTGCTATTTTGGCTATATTCTTCATGTTTATGTGACCTAGTCTCCTATGCCAAAGCCAACTTTCTTCCTCTTTTGCAATAAGACACTTAGTGGAAGGATTAGTAGCATAAGATAAATCAACATAATATATATTTGATTTTCTAAAGCCTACTAACATGCAATCATTTATAGTTTTGTGTCTTATAAAGCATTTTGAGAATCAAATTTAACATCAAAATTTGCATCACATAATTGGCTTACACTAAGTAAGTTAAATTTCATATTTTTAACTAATAGAACTTTATGAATAGCAAGATTGGGAGATACCTCAATGGTGCCCTTTCCTAGAATTTTAAGTTTACCGCTATTACCAAATGACACTTTTCCTTTGCTAGTATGGTTGATAGTGGAGAATTTTCTCTCATCTCCGGTCATATGCTTTGAGCACCCACTATCAACTATCCATAAGCTTGGTTCTTCTACCTATATCACATGAAAAACACAATCCTTAGGTACCCAAATCTTAGGACCACTAGCATCAATTATAAATTTTTTAGGTACCCATGCTTTTCTCCCCTTGCTTTTAATCATGGATTTTCTACTAACTAGGGATGCAAATGCTACCTCTTTCTCCTTAGGTCTATATCCTAAATCGGCCTTATTGTAAATTGCCCTTTGGTCCTTAATAATCATATCTAGATATTTAGAACCATTAGTGAACTTTTCTAGGCATGTTCTTAATTTACTTATTTCTTTTCTTAACTCATCATTTTCATCCCTAAGAGTACAATCATCATCACTAGATGGTTTATCACATGATGCATCTATATTCTTAAATGATTTGATCTCTAATTTTAGATCCTTAATCCTAGTTTTTGATCTATTTAAAGCATTTTGTAAGCATGTAATAGTCTTATATAGTAAATCTACTTTGGGTGAGTCATTTACCTCATCATCATCACTTGATGATGATTCATCACTGGAAGAGGAAGAAGACTCCTCGCTTGAGCTTCCGGTTTCTTCCAATGCCATGAGGGCTAAGTTCCGGGTTGTATGACAAACTTCTTCATCGTCGGAAGACTCCTCCATACTTAGAGTATCCCACGTTTGTGCCATCATCGCCTCCTTCTTCTTCTTTTCCTTCTTTTCCTTCTTCTTCTTATCCTTCTCCTCCTTTTTCTTTAGTTCCGGGCAATTGGGCTTTATATGCCCTTTCTTGTTGCAACCAAAACACGTCATGTTAGAAATAGAATTTGAATTGTTAGAAGATTTACCTCTTGAGGATTGAAACATCCTCTTCACATCTTTCTTGGTGAGCCTCCTTGACTTCCCATCAAATTTCTTGACATAGTGTGCTACCTCACTTGCCGACAACTCATCCTCACTACTTGATGAGTCCTCCTCAGATTCGGATGAGGAAGACACCTCCTTCTTTCCTACAAAAAGAGCTATACCCTTCTCTTTGGGTGAAGTATTAGCTTGTTCATGCAATTGAAATTCACAAAATAGCTCATCTAATTTAACTAATGAAAGATCCCTAGAGACCTTATAGGCATCTACCATTGAGGCCCATAAGGTGGTCCTAGGGAAAGCTTGTAGTACATACCTTACAAGGTCTCGGTTGTCGACCTTTTCACCTATAACGTGTAGTCCGTTGACTACTTCCTTGAAGCGCTCGTGCATTTGGCTCACGGTTTCATTTGTCTTCATAGTGAAGCTTTGGAGTTGGCCAATCAAAAGATCCCTCTTGGCCCTTCTTGTCTCTTTGGATCCTTCGTTGAGTTCGATGAGCTTCTCCCAAAGCTCTTTTGCGGAGTTGAATGGCCCGACCTTAGAGAGTTGCTCCTTGGATAGACCACATTGAAGTGTGGTCGTTGCTTTTGCTTTTGCTTGTGCTTTCTTGACCATCTCTCTTGTCCAATCTTTTGTCGGTAGTGGTGCTCCGAAACCATCTACAACACTAAACCAATTCTCAATATCAATCATTAAATAATACTCCATCCTACCTTTCCAATATCCAAAATCATTGCCGTCGAAGAACGGAGGCCTCACCGTGCTATACCCCTCTTGAAATGCCATCTTTGCTCCGGTTGATTGCTAGATCTTCCGATGCGATCCGGGCTCTGATACCACTTGTTGGAGATCGTTTAGAAGCTAGAGGGGGGATGAATAGCGCTTTTCGGTTTCTACAAAAATGATTAGCGGAAGCAAGAACAAATAATATATGTAAAAACACAAAAACAAAGCTAACAAGGCCTTTACGTGGTTCGGAGATAACACTCCTACTCCACGGCGATCCTTAAGGTGGATCAACCCAAGCAATTTCACTAAGAAGCTTTCTCTTTACAAAGACCTCCTCTTCTTACAAAAGATGACAATGAAGATTTGAGAGGAGGAGGGAGATTAATACACTTAGAAAGCTTGGAAAACTTGTGGGAGCTTAGAAGGATGATCAAAATATAAGCATTAGCCCCTTCTTGCTCCCCTTGAGCTCTTTATATAGGAAAGAGCCTCTTTTTCCCGTTGGAGGTTCATCGATCGGTGATGACTTACATCGATCGATTGCGCCGATTCTCCCACGAGCGATCGATTCACGGAATTTGCCGTCGTCATCGCCATGCGGAAAACTATCGATCGACCGCCAGCGGTGGCGATTCGGTGATCTTGCTAAATAGCCGTGCGATCGGCTACGAATTCTGATTGTAATCATGCGACCAATAGCGATCATTGCCGGCTGTATCTTTGCGATTGAGTCGACTCTTATCGATTCAGGATAACTCCCGATCGGCGCTACGATCTTCCAACCTCTAATGCTACATTTTAAGGGCGATTCGGGACACCATGTTCCGATCGTGGCACACTTATGACTAATTCATACTTGAAAACATAACCTAAGCCTAGACTTAACCTTCTAGCTTCTCCATCAGCCTTGCGCCTCCAGGATTTCTTTGAGTCCACGACTCCATCCATGCGCTTGCCTTCAAAAGCTTCCTTCGATTTCGTCATGCTTTGGTTTTCTTCTTTACCAAAGTACGCTTGGACTTTACGCCGCCAAGACTATATTCTTGGACTTATGCCGCCAAGACTTTCCTTTGGTCTTTCTTTTCCAAGGACTACTTGGACTTTACGCAGCCAAGACTACATGCTTGGACTTACGCTGCCAAGACCAAGACCTTTCCTTTGACTTCTCTTTTGCCAAGATCACACTTGGACTTGTCTTTTACCAAGTCTTCATACTTGGATTTTCCTGTCACTTAAACATGTTTACAATTAGATCACAAAACATTGCCTAACTTAGATGATTATCCAAACATCAAAATATATAAATGCTTGGGGCATTGTTGCACCAACATATATGATATAACTAAGCATGCATGTGCCAAAATCATGATGTCATGACATGTGAATGAAATTTTAGCATACATGATTTATAAAAATAAGTCTAAACATGATCATGACATTTTTAGAGATAAAAATAAAAATGATGTCATGTCATGGCAAGACAAATAAATCATGGCAAGTAAAATATACTAAGGTATAAAATACCTAAGTGTTAAAATTCAAATTTGCCATTTCTAGGAATTAACTCCATTTTGCCTTAATACAATTATCTCCCAAGTGTGCCATAAACCCAAAATGGCACATCCATACCTCTAAGACCTAATCGTGCCAATTTAATCATTTTTCAACTTCTCAAGCATATTGGTACATCCTAATGTGTCAACTCACTATGGCTAGGTTAACTACCCATCCACTTAGGGTTGACACACCCTAACCCATCTAGCGTGAATCGATCACGCTCTTAGGAACCCAATACCTATTGGAGCTCATTGGGTTGACAAGGTATTCACTAGGGATAACTTCCCTAGATACCTTTCTAATGACCCTTTTAGGCTTTGAAGCCATAATCTTTTGGGTCTTTGCTAAGTCAACTCTAGAGGTAACTCCTCCAATGACCTTCTTAGTGGCTTTCTTGGTTTTTCTTAAGTCCTTAGCCACTAAACACACACCATGGCTAGTCTTAGGGATAACTTCCCTATTAGCCTTGATTTTACTAGACCTAGATGTTGTTCCATAATCAAATGGAATATTATGATAAGTCTTCTTGGGCTTAGGTTTTTGACCCAAACCTTCCTTGCCCTTAGACCGTTCTTGAACCCTAGGTCTTGACTTTTGGGCATTTGACCCTTGAATAGAATTTTCTATAATCCTAAGGGCCTTTTCCATTCTCTCAAGTCTTGACCTCAAGACTTGGTTTTCTAATTCTAATTTTCCCAATTTTGATTTATCATTAGATTTTTGGGAAGACCTCTTCTTCTTAGGCATGTGCCTAGACTTTTTGGGATTAATACCCAAATTTTTTTCTATTCTCCTAATTGATTCCCTAGGTAAAATAGTTCTAGTGTTATTGGTTCTAGGTTTATCCTTAGATAAATTTACATGCTTAGCACCTAAACAATAACCTTATTATTTCTACTAGCATGCTTTTCATTAATAATTGCAAGAGAACTAAAATAATTTTTAGCATTCTTATAAGTTCTAGAAATTGAAGGTGCATTAAATAGATTTTCCTTAGGGTTAGCTTTGGAAGCTCCCCCTACTTGAGATACACCTTCTTGCCCTTTCTTCCTCCCCCTAGGGCATTGGCTTCTATAATGCCCCCTTTGGTTGCATTTGAAGCACAAAATGCACTCCTTGCTTCTAATTATGGGGACTCCGATATTTTTGGCTTTTGGTGCCAGTTGAGCCTTCTTCACCTTCTTGGGACACTTACTTTTATAGTGCCCTTGTTCCCTACACTCAAAGCATATTATATGATTTTTATTTATAATAATAACACTTGAGTTACCTAGGAAATTTTCGCTTCTTCCGGATGTTGAAGCTTCTTCTTGAACTTGTTCCGGGATGGAAGGCCTCTCCTCCCCCTCAATGCTAGAGGTGGAGGTCTCCACCAAATCATCAACATCTTCGAATGTGGTGGGAAATTCTTCCTCAGCATTCTTCTCTACTTGTGCTGGTTTGGGATTCTTGTGGAATTCAACCACCTTATTCCACAAATCCTTTGCATCCCTAAAATTACCTAGCCTAGACCAAATGTTGTTAGGAATCAAATCACTAAGTAATTCGATTACCTTGAGATTTGTCTTGAAGTCCTTGATTTGGTCTTGGGTCCACTTTGACTTCTCAATTTGCCTATTTCTTTCATCCCTAGGCAATTCGAAACCATTTTCTATAATAAGCATAATATTGAAATCGGTTTCGAAATATACCTCCATTCTTTTCTTCCACCAAGAAAAGTCTCCATCGAATTTCGATGGATGGATGCTGTAACCGACCATCTTGTAGTGCTTGTGTCGACGGTTAGTCCTCTACAAGCGACTTGACTCTGATACCACTTTTAGGAACATTGATGGCTGGCTAGAGGGGAGTGAATAACCCTCTATCATTGTACGGTGGAATACGATCATTCTTGCGTGTTTGTCTACAATTGTTGTTAATATACACAGCGGAAACAATAGAAATAATAACAAACAATAAAATCACATGCAATACATAAAGATATACGTGGTTCGGAACCGAATGGTTCCTACTCCACGGGCGAGCTCACCGAGCTCTAGTTATGGGCACGACACTAACTAAACTCCTTCTCGACAACATGTCGGAGGTGAAAAAACCTCGTACAAGCTATTACAATAATAATATAGAAATACAAACAAGAATACAAATACAATACAAAAGAACACTTTTCTACGATTGCTTTTGATCACTTGTTTGTTGCTTGCTTTGGTTGTCTCTTGAAGGTCTAGAATATAGCAGCAATTCCCCTCCAAAGTAACCCTTAAAGTCTTAGCGAAATCCTCCATCTTGAGCTCCATTTATAACCTGCATCAAGCTGATTTTGCGCCCATCAGTCGACTGATCGTGACCATCAGTCGATTGGTCCTATTGCCATTGTCTCACAATGACTCGATCCATGATGGCCAAAAGCCAACGGATCCATCATTAGTCGACTAATGATACCCATCAGTCGACTGGTAACACCATCAGTCGAGTGCTAGCGCGAGCACTCAACTGGAAGGCATTCTGTGGCTGAAAACACCCTGATCAGTCGATTGATCTCCACCATCGATCGATGGTGTTATCGATCGGACCTCCCTTGGCGGTCGGTCGATTAACGGAACCTGGTCAATTGAACACCGACAAACACCAAGTTGTTTGAGCATCTGACACTCAGTCTTAGCCACTTGGCCAAGTCCACCTCATCCCTCATGGAGTTTCCCACTGAAGCTCTCTTCCCTCGGCCTACGTCCCTCGGATGCACCAAGCGCATGACTTTGCAACGCCATCCTTCGCGTCTCTTGCCCTCGAAGTATGCTTCCCTTGGGCCTCACTCCATTCGCTCCCCCCATCCGACAGTCCCTCGGATGCACTAAGCACACGACTTCGCAATGCCATCCTTCACCGACTCAAGGACCTCGAGCCTAGTGAACTTGCCAAGTCCTCAAGACTTCCCAAATGCACCAAGCGCACGACTTTGTAATGCATTCCTCACCAAGCACCAAGCGCACGGCTTCACAATGCTTTGGACTTTTCCACACCAAGCCCCATGCTTGGATTTTCCATGCCAACTCCATGTTGGACTTTCCTATGACAATCCCATGTCATAAGTTTTGTCTATCATCAAAATACTGTTCGAGTCAAACTCGAGTCAACTCGGGCCGATTGCACCAACAACCTTTTCTAGTCAATTGGAACACCCTCCAGTCGACTCCAAATTAGCCTGTCGATTTGGTATGTTGGGCTTCGCAGTCGAATGGACATGGTCCAGTCGACTCTAAGCTGGCTGGCTCCGCTCCTCAGCAGTTTGAAAAATTTTCTATCCCAATCGACTGGAATACTTGCCATCTCGGTCGCACGATCTCCAATCGATCGCCAACGTGCCTTGCCAACTCGACATCCCAGTCGACTGAACCATACTTAGTCGACTAGGTCTGAGTTGATTGGAAACCTTTCAGTCACCTGGAGACTTGCAAAATGAGATTAGCAAAATACACAGTTTGAAATGAAATGACAGTAGTAATACTGTCCGATCTTGACTTCCGAGTTCAACACGAACCCTCCGTTGGATTAACGCCTAGTTTTGTCCCCACCTGAGGACTCGGTCTCACCTCTTCACTCGAGGCTTACCTACCGACTGTCCTACCAGATTTACCATACTTGACATCCGATTTGACCCACCAGAGCTTCATGCAAGTTGACCGGTCTCCCTGATCTAGCTGGACTTCCTACTGGTTGTTTGGTTTCCTGACCCAATCGATCTTCAGCTAGATGTTTGGTCCACTCAACTTGCCTAGTATCCAGTCAACACGACCTATTAAGACTTTCCTGTTAAGCATGTACACTTAACACATATATCAAATCACAAGATTATCCTAACTTTAAGCCTTGCTCATACATCAAAACATAGGAGTGATGCTCCTTGCATCAACAATCTCCCCCTTTTTTTATGTATACCAACCGTTTAAAGTTAGGTGTAGATATACCAAAATTTTTAACCATAACAATGACATGCAACATCATGCAATGCATTCTTAGTTCACTTCTAACATAGTTCTAACTTTAAACACACTCTCTCCCCTTTTGACATACTTCAAAACAAAATAAAATCTAACATTGTTATGCCACAATATAACACTTTTTGAAGTTACATAAGTGTTTGAAATAGGTTGACCAACCATAAAATATGTGTTAATTTCATTTAGTAAAGAGAAAGTGAAGGTTTAACTCCCTAAAATAATTGAACCAACTTATGTTCGCAACCCTAAAGTTAGATAAAAAAACTTATTGAAACTCTCCCTTTAAAATGTATCTTAAATTTTTAAACCTTTTTGAAATTCTCCTTTAAACTTTTAAAAGATAATATATCATTCTTAGATGAATGACCTCTTCCCCTTAATGCATACTTCCATTTTCAAGATAAACTTTTAAACTCAAAGTACAATCAAGCTCTCCTTGTTGTCTTAATTCAAAACTTTATGAATTTTCAAAAACAATATTTAGAAAAATTCTAAATCTTCCCTTATTGTTTTGAAAATTTTCTATGACAAGTAACCTTTCTTAACTTCTCGACCTCTCTTTTTGAAACATAATTTTGAATGTATGGTCTCCTTCTTAGTTCATGCAAGGCTCCCCTAGAATTATGCTTTTACTTTAAGTTTTCAAAATAATATTTTCAAAAGTATCTTAACCCTCCCTTAATCTCATACTCATGTCACTTAATGATGCCTATAATTTACACATTGTTTCTTACAACTTAAGCTTAAGCTTAGTTCTTTTGAAATTAAACTTAAGTTCTTGAGTTTAAATGCTTAAGTTTAAAACAAAGTTTCCATAAACTTATGTACTTCCTAAAAATATCGTAGAAATATTCTTTTAAAAATTAACCTCCCTCTTAACATATTCTTACCATGTTCAAAAATAAACTTTTAAATCTTATAAAATTTTCCATACATCAAAACTTAATTAATAAGTAAAAAAGATAAAGTAACACTTCTTGCACACTTTTAACTTGAAATTAGTTTTATAATAAGTAACTCTCTTTTTCATTAATTTGAAAATAACCCATATTAAAATATACTTTATAGATTTTCAAAAATAATTTCCATGATAGTTTCTTATTAATGATACAAACTTTCTTTAAAGACTCTAAATATAGATCCTATCATGATTTTTTTAGATTTTGAGGTAATTATTTTAAGTTTTTACTTAGCTTAGCTAACTTTGAGCTTCCAAATTTGGATAATGCTAAGTTACCTAGGATAAATACTAGTTCAAGTTTAAGTAGTTTAGATAGACAAGTTTGTTGGAGATTTGACGCCGCTAGAGGGGGGTGAATAGCGTTTGACCGTTCGTAGATGGAATTCGATCGCGTGTTCGTGTCTACAAGTTTCGTTAGCACAGTGGAATATATATATGATAACAATAACGAAACACAATCACAAACACAATAACACGAAGATTTAACGTGGTTCGGAACCACACGGTTCCTACTCCACGGATTGGGTTCGAACGAACCCTAGCGATGCCACAAACACCACTAAGCAATAAAGCTCCTTCTCGACAACAAGTCGGAGGTGGATAAACCTCGTACAATGAATTACAATAAGTAATACAAAGTAAACAAGCAAATACAAGTGAAAATGTAAAGAAAACTTTACAAACTAGGATTTTGAGCGCTTGATTGTCGGTTGCTTGGATGAGCTTGAAGGACCCTGAAATGCACCTGCAAATCGCCTCACCAAAGCCCCCAAAGAACTGATTCTTGAGCCTTCCACGAACAGCTGCTTTTATCCTCCATCGGGCTGGATTTTCTCCTAGCAATGACGCGCCATAAGTCCCCATGATCCAAGATCGTAGTCAGTGAGACAACGGCTCAATCCATGTTGGACAAGTTCCAGCGGACTCTTGCGCGATCATTCGCCAACATTGGCCGATCGCTAACGCCTGTAGTCGACCGCCCACGGTCGGCTCTGGCGCTCTGTGCTCGACACGTAACTAGAAGTCGACCATCGACCCGGGCAATCATCGCCAGACATCGGTCGATCGCTCCAATGAGCGGTACGAGAGCAATTCCAGCTCTAAATTGGCAGTTGAACTCAAGTCGACTCACGACAGTCGAACCGACCATATTTCCAGTCGACTGACAACTTCAAACATGAGGTTTTAACCCAAGTATGATGCCCCCATACTTGCTAGACCACCCTTAGCCTAGACCTAAGCCTTCTAGCCACCTCCATCAACCTCACGCCTCTCGGATCCCTCCAAGTCATCCATGACTCGTTCATCCATCGCGCTAGCCTCCAGGTGCTTCCCTCGGCTATGTCATGCTTGTTAGGAATATTGGAACGGCTAGAGGGGGGGTGAATAGCATTTCGCCCGATCGTGGATGGAATTCAATCTCGTTCGTGTCTACAATTTCGTTAGCGCAGCGGAATATATATAATGATAAAAGCAATAACGAAATGGACACAACACAAATCACAACAAGAGCATATAACGTGGTTCGGAACCGAACCGGTTCCTACTCCACGGATTGGGTTCGTATGAACCCTAACGATGCAACAAACACCACTAACCAATAAAACTCCTTCTTGACACAAGTCAAGGGTGGAGAAACCCCTTACAAGTAATCTTACAACAATAAGATACAAATACAAGCAATTACAATAATGAATATGAAATACAAGTAAAGAAAAGACTTTACAACACTTGTTTTGATTGCTTGAATGCTTGGTTGCTTGCTTGCACTTGGAGACCTGATTTGCACCAACAAATCGCCCCAATAGCCCTCAAGAACCGATTGCTTTTTCCTCCATCACGAGCTCCATATATAGCTTCAACCTGTGCTGGAAAAAGTCTATCAGTCGACTGATCGGGACCATCAGTCGACTGATGCCGCTGTTGTCGTGAGACAACGGCTAGATCCACGCTGGATAAGTCCAAAGGAACTACCATCAGTCGATCGACAGACCATCACCGACCGATGGAGTCCTCACTCAACCAGAGTCTCGACTCCATTCTCGTGGTCGATTCTCGAGCACCGGGCCGACCGATCACACGATCACCGATCGCTGAGCCATCACCGATCGCCACCCGCGCCACCTTTGGCGATGCTAGGCCATAACCCGCAGTCAAACCCTAGTTGACTCGGTCCAGTCGACTGCCACATGGCACCAGTCGACTGGCACACCTCAATCATGAGGTTTTAACTCAAATATGGTTCCCCCATACTTGCTAGACCACCCTTAGCCTAGACCTAAGCCTTCTAGCCACCTCCATCAGCCTCACGCCTCTCGGATCCCTCCAAGTCATCCATGACTTGTTCATCCATCGCGCTAGCCTTCAGCCTTCCGCTCGGCTATGTCATGCTAACGGTGTCTACACCGCCAAGGCACATTGGACTTATGCCGCCAAGACTCCGCTTGGACTTTACGCCGCCAACCATTGGACTTATGCTGCCAAGACTACCGCTTGGACTTTACGCCGCCAATATCAATCCCCTTGGACTTCAAATGCCAACCCATGTTGGACTTTCCATGCCAAGACCTTGCTTGGACTTTCCTTGTCAACTCATGTTGGACTTTCCATTTGCCAAGACCCATGCCTGGACTTTCCTTGCCAACACATGTTGGACTTTCCATTTGCCAAGACCCATGCTTGGACTTTCCTTGACAATTATATTGTCATATGTTTTTGTCGAACCATCAAAACACATCAAAACATCACTAGAGCCAAACTCGAGTTCTGGTCAATCGTGACCTGGGCCGATTGCACCAACAATCTCCCCCTTTTTGATGTTTGACAAAAACCAAACAAATAATTGAGTTAGAATACTAACTCCAATCCTTTACCAATTATCCCAAATTGGTAAATACTCTCTAAATGTTTTCCCCCAAACATTCTCCCCCTTTTTGACTAACAGCAAAAAGTTGTCTCCCCAAGAGGGTCAATGTCTCATGTCCCAATGAGATCTTATAATCTCCCCCTTGGTCCAAAGATACTTAGGATGCCTACCATCTTTCTAGTGATAAGTTCAATATCACTCAAGAGAGACACTCCTATTTACTCTCCCAATTTCCAAATTGGGTCTCTCAAAAGTCCCCATCAATTTCACAATTGATGTCATATTCTCCCAATAACTTCTCCTTTTCAAGGAGAAAAACACATCCATCATTCCAAGATGGATACCTCCCCCTAAAAGCTTGCTCCCCCTTGACCATTGCACCAACAATGTCCTTGGGAAGTCCCTAAGCCAATAGGAACTTTAAATCATCAAAATTAAGGTTAGAAATTCAATATTGAACTTTCCAACACCTTAAAATTGATACAAACCCCAAATACTTCTCCTAATCCATATCCAATGGATTCACACCCTTTATAATGCTTCCCAAAGCATATCCTAGGATTAGGAGTGATTAGGGACCATAATCGTAGCTGAAATCGGGTTAAACAACCTTGTTTACCCCGAAATCAGGTTACCAGTCGAGTGATTCAGAAATCGATCGAACCTCCATCGATCGGATACAGGCGATCGATGATAACCAAAATCGATTTTCGCTTATCAAATGAGTTTTGAAAAATCATAACTAATTATACGATATCGAAAAATCACGAAATTTGATAATGATAATACTTATGACTAATACAATGGGTGAAAAATGTTTGAAAATTATTTTACCCATTAAATAGTGAAATTGGTACAAAGTTCAAAACCATTGAAATTTTCAATGTTTTGGCCCTACTTTGTATCAACTTCATCAATGATGATTGCTATCAAAAGATAGACTTCACCAAGGTTTTTCAAAATGATTTTAAAATGTTTTCAAAACCTTAACTTGGATCATATTCCTTGGGATCTATGTACGTGACTTGTACACAAGCTCTCCCAATGATCCACAACTAAAATTAGATGAGTTTTAGTTCATCTAGATGCAAAAACTATGCACCTTGAACTTAACTCATATCCTAGCATCTCACATGTATCTAGGGTGTATACATACACATACATGTCAATTAGATGTGAAATGTGGGTTTTGTTCTCCCTAAACTAGGGTTTCATGCATTTTCTAAAGCAACTCTACTTGATTCCCTTATAACTGGGACTCCAAGTCATGCCATAGTCCTTAAATTAATTTTAATCAAGTTAATGCATGAATGTATGATCATGGTATAAATAATAGCATTATTAAAACATGGCCAATGATCATGATGTCATGACATATGATGAAATTTAAGAACACATGATTATACAAATATTCATTCATACACACAAGATTTTTCAGAAACAAAGATTTCATTTAACTTAAAATTTGTCTTTTACATTCAAAATGGAGATTGGCTATGCTCAATATCACTACAAAAATTGACAACCACAAAAAAAATCTAATATCCTCTAATCGTCCGCAGGAGGTGGCGGCGGAGGAGGCTACTGACTCAGGGTCCAGGCCCGCATCATCTCTAGCATATCGAGCTGATGCTGCTCTATGCGACTCTGGGACTCCTCCATCCGATCCAGACGTGCACCGAAGGAAGCCTGGCCTGCCAATAGCTCTGATACCACTTGTTAGGAATATTGGAATGGCTAGAGGGGGGGGGTGAATAGCGTTTCGCCCGATCGTGGATGGAATTCAATCTCGTTCGTGTCTATAATTTCATTAGCGCAGCGGAATATACATAATGATAAAAGCAATAACAAAATGGACACAACACAAATCACAACAAGAGCATATAATGTGGTTGGAATCAACGTTCCTACTCACGGATTGGGTTAAGATGCAACAAACACCACTAACCAATAAAACTCCTTCTTGACACAAGTCAAGGGTGGAGAAACCCCTTACAAGTAATCTTACAACAATAAGATACAAATATAAGCAATTACAATAATGAATATGAAATACAAGTAAAGAAAAGACTTTACAACACTTGTTTTGATTGCTTGAATGCTTGGTTGCTTGCTTGCACTTGGATACCTGATTTGCACCAACAAATCGCCCCAATAGCCCTCAAGAACCGATTGCTTTTTCCTCCATCACGAGCTCCATATATAGCTTCAACTGTCTTTGGAAAAGTCTATCGGTCGATCGGGATCACATCGTTGTTGTCGTGAGACAACAGCTAGTTCCACGTTGGATAAGTCCAACGGAACTACCATCAGTCGACTGATTGTGACCATCAGTCGAATGATGGAGTCCTCACTCGACCAGTCGAGTCTCGACTCCATTCTGTGGTCAAATTCTCGAGCACCCGATCGATCACCGCGATCGATCGCTGAGCCATCGATCAGCCCACCTCACGCTAGGCCATAACCCGCAGTCAAACCCTAGTTGACTCGGTCCAGTCGACTGCCACATGGCACCAGTCGACTGGCACACCTCAATCATGAGGTTTTAACTCAAATATGGTTCCCCCATACTTGCTAGACCACCCTTAGCCTAGACCTAAGCCTTCTAGCCACCTCCATCAGCCTCACGCCTCTCGGATCCCTCCAAGTCATCCATGACTTGTTCATCCATTGCGCTAGCCTTCAGGTGTTTCCGTCGGCTATGTCATGCTAACGGTGTCTACACCGCCAAGGCACATTGGACTTACGCCGCCAAGACTCCGCTTGGACTTTACGCCGCCAACCATTGAACTTATGCTGCCAAGACTACCGCTTGAACTTTACGCCGCCAATATCAATCCCCTTGGACTTCAAATGCCAACCCATGTTGGACTTTCCATGCCAAGACCATGCTTGGACTTTCCTTGCCAACTCATGTTGGACTTTCCATTTGCCAAGACCCATGCTTGGACTTTCCTTGCCAACACATGTTGGACTTTCCATTTGCCAAGACCCATGCTTGGACTTTCCTTGACAATTATATTGTCATATGTTTTTGTCGAACCATCAAAACACATCAAAACATCACTCGAGCTAAACTCGAGTTCTGGTCAATCGTGACCTGGGCCGATTGTACCAACAATGCTAACGGTGTCTACACTGCCAAGGCACATTGGACTTACGCCGCCAAGACTCCGCTTGAACTTTACGCTGCCAAAATCAATCCCCTTGGACTACCCAAATGCCAAGACTCAAGCTTGGACTTTCCCTTGCCAACCCATGTTGGACTTTCCATGCCAAAACCCATGCTTGGACTTTCCATTTGCCAAGACCCATGCTTGGACTTCTCATTCGCCAAGACCCATGCTTGGACTTCTCATGCCAAGTACTCAAGACTTGGACTTTCTCAAATGCCAAGTACTCATGACTTGGACTTTCCATGCCAAATACCCATGACTTGGACTTTACCTTGCCAAGACCCATGCTTGGACTTTCCCACAATCACATGGTCAACCCTGGTCAACCATCAAAGTCAATTATAACTTGGATCGATTGTATAAACAATCTCCCCAACACACTAACCGACATCAATGTCAAACATCAACGTCAAACCACTTTGTCAAACTACTTTGTCAAACATCAAAACTTCACTCGAGTCAAACTCGAGTCTGGTCAATCGTGACCTGGGCCGATTGCACCAACAATCTCCCCCTTTTTGATGTTTGACAAAACACACCATGAGTTAGGCCACTAACTCAAATTTCCTTACCAATTATCCCAAATTGGTAATCCCAAATACTCTCCCAAAACTTCTCCCCCTTTTTGACTAACATCAAAAAGGTTATCTCTCCAAGGAGGTCAATGTCTCATTGTCCCAATGAGATCTTACAATCTCCCCCTTGATCCAAAAATACCTAAGATGCCTACCATCTTCCTAGTGATAATTCACATATCACTCAAGAGAGGCACTCCTATACTCTCTCCCAATTTCCAAATCGAGTTTCTCAAAATCTCATCAATTTTCCCAATTGATGATACTCTCCCAATAACTTCTCCCCCTTTCAAGAAGAGAAACACATCCATCATCCCAAGATGGATAACTCCCCCTAAAGGCTTGCTCCCCCTTGACCATTGCACCAACAATGTCCTAGGGAAGTCCCTAAGCCAATAGAAACTCTAAACCATCAAAAACAAGGTTCAAAGTTCAAACTTGAACTTTCCACACCCTAAATTTGATACTTTGACCTAACACCTCTTCTAATCCATATCCAATGGATTTTCACCCTTTATAATGCTTCCCAAAGCATATCCTAGGGTTAGAAGTGGTTAGGTACCTTTACCATGGTTGAAAATGGGCTAAACCAACCTTGTTAACCCGAAATCAGACCTGGCAGTCGACTCCTGATAGTAATCACGATCACATCATCGATCGATCGCCACGTAGTAGTCGATCGATCAAAATCTCGATTTTCAACTATCAGAAATGAATTTTGGAAATTCATAAATAATTATACGTAATTCAAAAAATCATGAAAATTCATACGTATAATACTTATGACACACACAATGAGTGAAAAATATTTGAAAATTATTTTACCCATAAAATATTGAAATTGATACAAAATCCAAAAATGAAGAAAAACTTCAATGTTTTAGCTCACTTTGTATCAATCTCATCAATGGTGACTGCTATCAAAAGATAGGCTTCACCAAGGTTTTTTTTTAAAATGATTTTAAAATGATTTCAAAACCTTATTTTGGATCATATTCCTTGGGCTCTATGTACATGACTTGTACACATGCTCTCCCAATGATCCACTAATCATATAAGATGAGTTTGAGTTCATCTAGATGCAAAACCTATGCACCTTGAACTTAACTCATATCCTAGCATCTCACATGTATCTAGGGTGTATAAAATACACATACATGTCAATTTAATGTGAGATGTGGGTTTTGTTCATCCTAATCTAGGGTTTCATGCATCTTCTAAGGCAACCCTAATTGATTCCCTTATAAATGGGACTTCAAGTCATGCCATAGTCCTTAATTCAATTTCAACCAAATTGTCTTAAATGCATGAATGATTATGACATTAGAAATGATATAAATAAGCATATGCTCATAATCATGATGTCATGACATAAGATGAAATCTAAAACACATGACATTTAAAACCTTAATCCTAAACATGAACATGACATGTAAAATGATTAAAATAAACATGATGTCATGGCATGTTATATGGCAAACAAAGCATGGCATATAAAATATATAGGTATAATAATACCTAAATTTTAATATTAATTGCCATTTGTTGGGATTAATCATATTTTGCCATATTAACCTAATCTCCCTAGTGTGCCAAAAACCCAAAATGGCACACTAACCTCTAAACCTAAATTGTGCCAATTTAATTGATTTTTCTTAATTTCAAAAGTGCATTGACACATCCTAAAATCTTTTAGGATATTGATTCAAATCTATTTCCAAGGTAACCATAACCTTGAAAATATCCTAAAGTGTCACTTTTACCATGGTTGAGTTAACTACCCATCCAATCAAGGTTGGCACACCCTAAACCCATCTTAGCATGAATCAATCACGCTCTTAGGAACCCAAAACTGATTTGAGCTCCTAGGGTTAATTAGGTATTCCTTAGGGATAACCTCCATAGATACCTTCCTAATGACCCTCCTAGGCTTGTTGGCCTTGGTCATTTGGGTCTTACCTAGGTTGACTCTAGGGGTAACTCCCCTTGCAACCTTCTTAGTGGCCACCCTAGGTTTCCTAGAAACCCTAGCCACTAGGCACAACCTTTGGTCAACCTTAGGGATGACTTCCCTATTGACCTTGGTCTTCCTAGACCTAGTTTGTGTCCCATAATCAAATGGAACACTATGGTAAGCTACCTTAGGCTTAGGTTTGTGACCCAAACCTTGCTTGTCTTTGGTTGACTTTTGACTCTTAGGTCCTTGACTTTGACCATTAGACCCTTTAAATTGGTTTTGTATATTCCTAAGGGTCTTTTCTAGTCTCTCAAGCCTTGACCTCAAGGCTTGGTTTTCTAATTCTAATTGCCCAATTGATTTTTGATTAACTTCTTGGGCATGGGACTTTCTAGGCATATGCCTAGTCCATTTAGGGTTTAGACCTAGATGTTCTCCTATTTTCCTGATTGATTCCTTAGGTAAAATATTTTTAGGGGCATTAGTCCCAAATTTCTCCTTACTCCTAAGGTAAACATTTTTAGCACCTAAGCAAAATTCCTTACTTCTAGCATGCTCTTTATGAATTGCAAGGGAATTAAAATTCCTAGCATGCTTTTGACTTTTAAATCTAGAAGGTGCATTATTGAAATATACCTTAGGGTTTGCCTTGGAGGCTCCCCCTACATGTATAGCTCCCTCTTTGACTTTCTTGCTCCCCCTAGGGCATGAATTCCTAAAATGCCCCGGTTGTTGACACTTGAAGCAAATGACGTGCTCTTTGCTTCTTCTAGTGGTGGCACCGACATCTTTTGATCTTTCTTGAGGTTTTGGTGCCGGAGGAGCTTTTCTGATCTTCTTTGGGCACTTGCTCTTATAGTGCCCGATTTCCCTACACTCAAAGCAAATTATATGATTTTTATTTAAACTTAAATTGCTTGAGTTACCTAGGTTAATGAGGATCGGAATTGGACTTTGGGCTTCTTCATCTTGACCGGATGTCGAAGCTTCTTCTTGATGTTCCGGTGTGGAGGTTCTCTCCTCCCCCTCAATCCTTGAGGTGAATGCTTCTTCCACTTCCTCCACCTCTTCCGATCCGGATGTTGATTCCCTATCAACCTCCGAATCCTCACTTCCTTGTGAGGATGATCTCTCTTCTTCACCCTCCTTATCTTCTTGAATTGATGGTGAACTTTCTTGAGCTTGAGAGGGTGAGCACTCCTCTTCTTCTTCTTCTTCTTGGACCGATGATGAGTTTTCATGGAGCTTTGCCACTTGGCTCCATAACTCTTTAGCATCTACATAATTACCTAACATACACAAGATATTGTTAGGCATTAAATTAATTAAAATTTTTATCACCTTATCATTTTTCTCGGATGCTTGAACTTGCTCTTCGGTCCATCTCTTCTTTTTGAGGAATCCACCTCTTGGTCCTCTTGGATATTCAAATCCATCCATCAAAATGGACCATTCCTCAAAGTCTCTCATCATAATAATATCCTCAATTCTTCCTTTCCAAGAATTGAATCCTTCTCGTCCGTATAGGGTGTAGGGCACCGGTGTGTTGATGTTCTAACTTAATTGATCTTGGACTTCCATCTTCACCCTCTAGCGTCTTGCTCCCGGTTGTTAATCCGTTGAAGAGCCACCGAGCTCTGATACCACTTGTTGGAGATTTGACGCCGCTAGAGGGGGGTGAATAGCGTTTGACCGTTCGTAGATGGAATTCGATCGCGTGTTCGTGTCTACAAGTTTCGTTAGCACAACAGAATATATATATGATAACAATAACGAAACACAATCACAAACACAATAACACGAAGATTTAACGTGGTTCGAAACCACACGGTTCCTACTCCACAGATTGGGTTCGTACGAACCCTAGCGATGCCACAAACACCACTAAGCAATAAAGCTCCTTCTTGACAACAAGTCAGAGGTGGAGAAACCTCGTACAATGAATTACAACAAGTAATACAAAGTAAACAAGCAAATACAAGTGAAAATGTAAAGAACACTTTACAAACTAGGGTTTTGAGCACTTGCTTGTCGGTTGCTTGGATGAGCTTGAAGGACCCTGAAATGCACCTGCAAATCGCCTTCAAATCGCCTCACCAAAGCCCCCAAAGAACTGATTCTTGAGCCTTCCACGAACAGCTGCTTTTATCCTCCATCGGGCTGGATTTCCGCCTAGCAGTCGACTGCCATAAGTCCCCAGTCGACTGCCAGCACTGTAGCTGTGAGACAACGGCTCAATCCACGTTGGACAAGTTCCAACGGGACTCTTAGCGATCGGATCGCCAAATGCTCGTGATCGGCCCGCGGTCGGCTACGAAGCATTCTCGCGCTCGACACGAACTAGCAATGACCAGACCCTTGGCGGATCGTGCCGTAGACATCAGTCGACTGCTCCAATGAGCAGTCGACTGCCAGAGCAATTCCAGCTCTAAATTGGCAGTCGAACTCAAGTCGACTCACGACAGTCGAACCGACCATATTGCCAGTCGACTGACAACCTCAAACATGAGGTTTTAACCCAAGTATGATGCCCCCATACTTGCTAGACCACCCTTAGCCTAGACCTAAGCCTTCTAGCCACCTCCATCAGCCTCACGCCTCTCGGATCCCTCCAAGTCATCCATGACTCGTTCATCCATCGCGCTAGCCTCCAGGTGCTTCCCTCATCTATGTCATGTTAACGGTGTCTACACCGCCAAGGCACATTGGACTTACACCACCAAGACTCCGCTTGGACATTACGCTGCCAAAATCAATCCCCTTGGACCTCCCAAATGCCAAGACTCAAGCTTGGACTTTCCCTTGCCAACCCATGTTGGACTTTCCATGCCAAGACCCATGCTTGGACTTTCCATTTGCCAAGACCCATGCTTGGACTTCTCATTCGCCAAGACCCATGCTTGGACTTCTCATGCCAAGTACTCAAGACTTGGACTTTCCCAAATGCCAAGTACTCATGACTTGGACTTTCCATGCCAAATACCCATGACTTGGACTTTACCTTGCCAAGACCCATGCTTGGACTTTCCCACAATCACATGGTCAACCCTGGTCAACCATCAAAGTCAATTATAACCTGGATCGATTGTATAAACAATCTCTCCAACACACTAACCGACATCAATGTCAAACATCAACGTCAAACCACTTTGTCAAACTACTTTGTCAAACATCAAAACATCACTCGAGTCAAACTCGAGTCTGGTTAATCGTGACCTGGGCCGATTGCACCAACAAAGTTTAATTTTAAGTTTCAATTCTTAGATTTCTTCCCCCCTAAGCTCTCAACATAAATCCATTATAATTTCCAAAAAATATTATAAATTCCAGTTTTGAAAATATTTTACTAATTTTGACCAAAATGTAAATAGACTTTTCTAATCTCCCCTTAAAATGTTGTTGGGAATAATTAGTTGGTTTGATTGAGTTAGCCTTATTCATCTTACCGAGACTAGGTTTTCAAAATATGTTAATCTTATATGTTTCGTGAGATGAAAGTTCATTCTTATCTTGATTAATTTTAGTAAAAATTAAAAGTGTTTAAACTTGTGTTAGATTCAAGTTTAGCTTGGGCTAATCAAGTAAGTTTTTCCAAAATCGACTTCTAGGTAGTGGCGAGGCATATAACCTCCTTGGATATCAGATGGATCACTTCCTAAGACAAAGTCAATCAAGGAATCAAGTGTTAGAGCAAGAATGACCCAAGTATTAATGTATTTTGATGTTTGGACAATCATTTAAGTTAGATCTTTAAATATGCATTTAGAACATCATATTTCATCATATGAAATCTAACTTAAATCTTCCCCTCTCCCCCTTGTAGGAACCTTGAGGATTGGCTTGAGGGGGGTGAATAGCCTCTTTTGATTTCTATAAAATGTTAGCGGAAGCAAAGTAATAATATAAATATAAATAAAATAAAAAGATAATGATAACACAAGTGTTTAACGTAGTTCGGAGATGATACTTCTACTCCATGGCAATCCGTAAGGTGGATCAACCATAGCAAGCCTTCACTAAAGTCTACTTTTGATGATCACACCAAGGTGGAGAAGCCTTCTTACAATTACACTCTTCTTCTTATAAGATGATGAAATTAAAATAGAGAAGAAGAGGTTAAGAAATACTAGAAAGCTTGGAGAAGACTTGGTGAGCTTGAGAGCTAAGATTGGAATGAGAGCACTAGCCCTCTCAAACTCTCCAAGGTCTCCTTTTATAGAGAAAAGACTGATTTTCTTGTTGAGCCTGTGAGTAGTCGACTACTGCATATCAGCAGTCCATCGATGCCACTGTTGATAGAATCCAACAACTTCTGACAAAGCCTGATCTCGATTCGTCACTGCCCAATGGAACTCTGATTAGTCGACTCAAAATGTTTCTATGCTCGTGTCCACCTCCATCAGTCGACTGCCCTTCATCGCAGTCGACTAATCATGACGCCAGTTGGCTGCCCAAAGTTGGCGATTGGTACAATAATGGCCGTGGTCAAGCTCGATCGACTCTGCCCTCGGGTCATAACATACTTCAAGTATGATCAATTCATACTTGAAACCAACACCCTAAACCTATACTCAACCTTCTAGCTCTTCCTTGCACCTATAGGATCCCTCTGAGTCCATGACTCTCTTCATCTTTGCACTTGCCTTCGAGAGCTTCCCTCGGTTTCGTCATGTTTCGGATTTCTCCTTTGCTAAAGTCCGCTTGGACTTTACGGTGCCAAAACTATATGCTTGGACTTACATTGCCAAAACTATATGCTTGGACTTACATTGCCAAGACCTTGCCTTTGGACTTCCTTGGCCAAGGTCCGCTTGGACTTTACGCCGCCAAGACTACATGCTTGGACTTACGCTGCCAAGACCTTCCCTTGGACTTTTCTTGCCAAGATCCACCTTTGGACTTCTCTTTACTAAGTCTTCACACTTGGATTTTTCTGTCACTTAACACATTCACGGTTAGATCACAAATATTGCCTAACTATAAATGATTATCCAAACATCAAAATACATAAATACTTGGGGCATTGTTGCACCTACACCCCTTTGACACTCATTAAAAAGAGAAAGACAAATTTTCAATAAATATGTATGAATAGGATGTTTATGCCTTGAATTAAGGTACAAAATATACTGAAAACTCCTCCTTAATCCAATACACATACTAATTGTAACCATGTTGAGCAAAGTATGAAGACATGAGTAAGAGTAATTCCTAACTTTGCACAAACAATAAACCATGTGCATATAAGTTTTAGGTTTAGAAAGATATCATAGGAAAGCTCCCCCTAAACCAATGCATTAATTAGTTCTACTCCCCCTTAATTGTTGTGTTAATCATATCATAGGGTTAGGACAACTTAGGTTGGGCTTTAAATGATGAAATCAAGTTAATATGTCCAAAAAATCATGCCAGTAGTCGACTAAGTCGATTGAAGAACATGCTAGTCGATTGTTCTAATACCAATTGTAGGGATCTTTTGTATGGCTAGAGGGGGGTAAATAGCCCTTTTTCATTTTCTAAAGGAATCATTAGTAGAAGAAAAACAAAAATACAATTGAAAATGAAAACAATAAGAACAAAGACAATGCTAACTCAAGGATGTAACATAGCTCAAAGATAAAGCTCCTGCTCCATAGTGATCCTAAAGGTGGATCACTCCTTCACACCTTCACTAAGATCTCCTTTGGATGAACCCAAGGTGGAGAAACTTTTTCTTACAATGAACACTCTTCCTTTTGCAAGATGATGAAGAATAAGCTTAGAAGGAAGAGTTTGAGAGCTTAAGAACTTGGAAGAAGGCTTGAGAGCTTAGAGGATGAGAATTTTGTGTGTTAGCATTAACCTCTTCAAGCTCCCAAGCCTCCCCTTATATAAACTTTCAAGCATCAACCCGTTTATGCTCGTTGAGGGTTTCGACAGTTGACTGCTACATACCAGCAGTCGATTGGTGTCACTGTTGATCGCATCCAACGACTTCTGATAAAGCCTGATCACGATCATCACCGCTCAATGATTATTTGATTATTCGACTGCTCATACCAGCAGTCGACTGCTCAAGCTAACAGTCGACTTCTCTAAGTGATCAGTAGACTAAGAAAGATTCTGTGCTCGTGTCCACTTAAAACAGTTAACTGATGTGGGCTAGTTGAATGATTCAAAAACACTAGTCAACTGCTAGATATTTTGTTTAGCAGTCGACCCGCAGTCGACTACTTGACAGTTGACTAGGTCATAACCCCAGTCGACTGCTCAAGTCTTCTGGACCTTTGAGTGTTGAATGCTCGAGACCAGTTGACTGGTCTAAAATACCAATCGACTAGCACACCTCAATTATGACTAATTCATACTTGAGAATACACCCTAAGTCTAGACTAATCCTTCTAGCTTCTCTATCATCCTTGCACCTCCAGGATCCCTCCGAGTCCACTACTCCTTCATCCTTGCGCCTTCAAAAACTTCCTTCGATTTCGTCATGCTTTGGGTTCCTCCTTTGCCAAGGTCTGCTTGGACTTTATGCCACCAAGACCACATGCTTGGACTTATGCTACCAAGACCTCACCCTTGGACTTCCTTGCCAAAATCCACTTGGACTTCTGAAACCTAAAACTAAATCATCCATGTTAGATATCAAACATTGCCTAACTATAAATGATTGCTAAACATCAAACATTCTTGCACCAACAATCTCCCCCTTTTTGATGTTTGAATAATTATTTATAGTTAGACAATGTTTGTGATCTAACATTGATGATTAAGTTTTAGGTTTCATAATTTCAAGTGGATCTTGGCAAGGGAGTCCAAGCGTGAGATCTTGGTAGCATAAGTCCAAGCATGTAGTCTCGGTGGCGTAAAGTCCAAGTGGACCTTGGAAAAAGAGTAATCCAAAGCATGATGAAACCGAAGGAAGCTTTTGAAGGCAAGCGCAAGAATGAAGGAGTCGTGGACTCGGAGGGATCCTAGAGGCGTAAGGCTAATGGAAAAGCTAGAAGGTTTAGTCTAGACTTAGGGTGTGTTCTCAAGTATGAATTAGGTGTGCCAGTCGATTGGTATCTTAGACTAGTCGACTGGTCTCGAGTGTTCAACACTCAAAGGTTCAGAAGACTTGAGCAATCGATTGGGATTATGACCTAGTCGACTGGTCAAGTAGTGGACTGTGGGTCGACTGCTAAACAAAGCTGTTAAATATGGAAAATTAAAATACTAAATTAAATGGCCAAAATTTAGAAAAATAATCATAGGAAATTATTTTTGATATTTTTGGAGAATTTTAGAAATTTTTCTAGAATTTTTTTGGAATTAAATGGGGCTTGTACGGGATATTTACGGGGATAAGAAAAACAGACTTTTAAAGGGTATGTTTAGATTATTTAATAGGTATAATTAACCTAAGTTATAAACCTAGGTTTACTATTCCTATTTCTCCTGAGTGTTTTTGTAGCCGCGCCCGACTTCTCCATCTCGCGATTTTCTTTTTGCGATCTCTTCTCCATTCGCCCGACCTTCCCTCTTTTCTCTCCGCAAGATCTCTTTCCTATCTCTGTGAGCACCGATCTCCTTCCTCCTGCTCGATTACTTGCCGATCTCTGCCCTTCTCTTGATCTCGCTCGAGTGCCACCGGACCTCTCTTCCCTCTCCCCTTCGTGTGATCTAGCCCGACGACGCCGTCGCACATTCACCGTCATGCGCCCCGCCCTGCAGTGCCGACTTTGTTGGCGTCGTCGCCTCGATCGATGGAGTTGCCACTGCTTCCGTTTCACCGCTTTAGTTGCCCATGCCAAAGATCGATCTCTACAGTTGTCCGATCCTTCTTCTGTTGCTGATGGTCGTCATTGCATCGTCGGTAGATCAGCTCGCTTAACACCACTCTGCCCTAACTCCATTTCCGACACTCACAACCTGATCTCTGCCTAAGCAAGGTGAGGCATAGTTTTCCTTGATTTTGGATGGGATTCGAGTCCTAGCTGAGCCTTTCCTCAGTCAGTTTGAATCTGTGATTTTGGGCAATGATTTTTTCGATGGACTGAACGAATTGGGAAGGAGTGCCACCGGTGAACAAGGCAACTTTAGGGAAAGGGCTACCGGTGGAGGTTCCTAGGGCTGGTAAGCTTGATCTACCCTCCTCCTTTCATCTGTTAATTGTTGGATTTTGCTAGGTATCAATGTATTATGCGTGAATGGAGGGTCCTGTTTAGGAATTGTCGGCTGTACTGGCTGTGAGGTTTTGATTGGAGTGTTGAACGACTATGTATAGCTGTGTGTGTTGTTGTGTGGGTGAAATTGTGTGCGGTGAAGGCTGTAATGGTGGTAGATAGATGTGTGTGTGATAGGTTGAGTGTGAGCTAGTTGTTAGTGACCTATAGTTGGCTGTGTTGTTGATTTCGGTGTGATATTGATCGGTTCTATAAGTATGTATGGAATTGAATGTGTAAGTTAGCGGATTTGCTACTTGAAACGGTGGGTTTAATTACGGTGTTAAATGTACAAGTGGGGGGGGGGTTCTAATTTGTATTCGATAAAAGGATGCAAATATAGAAACTATATAGTAGTAATTTAGCATGTTGTCGTGTGCTTGAACTTAATGGTATTTATGTTATATGTAGGTTTCGATCACGAGATAGGCCCACGGGCATAAATACAGTTGGTATTATTCATAGCAGGCGGGTATCTTTGACTTATCTTCTTTTAGATATTGTCATATTGTTGTGCATTGTTTACTATAGCTAGTAGTAGTTTTCTATGCTTGTTAACTGCCCTGGTATGTCACTACCTAGTACGTGTTGTAGTCTTTTCATATGCTTATTATATTATGCTCTATCACTCTGATACTTGTCATTTGTTTATTTAGCACTAGAGTAGTGACATACCTTACATACTGGGCATTGAATGAATAATGAATATATCTTGCATGTGTACATAGACTTATGTACTTAGGTTATTTGATATGGGATCCTATTGGTACATACCATAAGTAGCCATGGATTGATAGGTGTATCGTGCATTAGTGACATGCACTATCTTGCATTATTGCATGACTGATGATCATCGGCTCCTCGGTAGGAGGTGATACTACTTGGTAGTTGAGCCCATCGTCAGTCACATTATCTACACATACAACCACTCGTGGGTTAGTGGTATTTCAGGTGTGTGTGTATAGTCGCTCTGTTAGGGCTCCACGATGGTTGCTTAGGATATTGGTATTGCGACGTGGTAGCAGACAGGGATCCCTCCTTTGTCGTGAGACGAGGAGATGAGACGAGGTGATGTCCCCCATATATATACATGGGATAGGAGAGTGATACTCCGCCAACATCCTATCAACTTGGTCACATAGGTGTAGTGACGGCAGAGTGCACAGTTGTTACAACCCTACCCACTCGGCCGACACATATGACATGTTGTTGGCTTGACTGACGTTAGGGGTGACACAGGTCATTGCATCATGTGCATACGTTTTTACTATATGTATTGCTTGTTGCACTTTTGGTTGTTGCATATGATTGTCATGCACATATAGGAGGTATTATGTTGTTTGTTTTGGTGATTCTACATATGCTTGTGTGGATGTATTTTATGTCAGCTTAGGTGATTCTGGTATGTACAGTTTCAGGTATGTATTTTTATTGAGAAACTGTACCAGCATGATTATTATTGCTACTTATAGTTTACTATGCATGACTGTTAGATATCCACTGAGTTTTTACTCCATTGATATCTCTTTTATTTCAGGATGACGCCTTCCAGAGGGTCCAGTTGCTAGTCCTCTGATTTGATGACTCCGTTATTTGGTTTTCAGGCATCCTCATTTTTTTTATCTCTAGTACTCTATGTTTCAAACTTGTAGAATTTTATACTCGTGGTTGTTTGGTAGTATTTGATTATGTCCTTAGGGACTTTTTGTTCGATGTGTTTTAGTTATATGTGTGGTTATGTATTCTTGCTTAGATGGCAGAAGAGGTGAGTCTAGTAGTTTTAGGCCTCGTATGTACTTTGGGTTGTTGGCCTGAGGCCATATACTATTTGCATTGTGTTTTATGTTCCGAACATGTTGGCTGATGTGTAGTGGGCCGTGTGGGTCTTGTATATAGGTTTCAATTGTCTGCAGTACAAGGGAGGTGATGTCTGATTTTCGTCGGACAAGTACCCCTCTTAGGGCATGACAATTTATTTGGTATCAGAGCCTAGGTTCCATGTTCCTAAGGGTTTTTGGGTTTCGGAGTTTGCCACGTTTGGCAGGTCAACCAGTGCATTTTTGGATTTTTACGGATTTTCGTAGATTTGGGCATTTCGGATATTTTCAAGTCATAATTCGACAAGATCGTATAGGGGAGTTGGCGGCAATAGGACATCTCCAGATGGCTAACAGGTGAAATTATTGATTTTCTATCGGTAGTAATACTTGGGTAATAATTTAGCAGATATGAAATGAGGTGGACGTGCTCTCACGCTGAGGCATGGTGCAGGGTAGCCACGCAAGAGGACATTGAGATCTCTGGCGATGGAGTTGCTAGAAAGGTCTACGGAGAATGAGCCTGTCAATCAGGGTCAGACTTCACATGATGTCGTGGTGTAGTTGGTTATCACATTCATTTATTTCTCGGGCATTTATGAGAGAGATTGGTAGACTACCCACACTTAGGTCACAAATTAATGGTATCTCTACCCTCTAGGGATAAATTAGAAGTCACCCAATAGGTTAAAGGATGTCCATTAGATTTCGGCAGTGTTATACTCCCGGTAGATTTGTTGGTTCTCGACATGATCGAATTCAACATCATACTTGGCATGGACTGGCTAACAACGTATCATGCCACTATGGATTGCCAGACGAGGGTGGTTACGTTCCATCCTCCTAACGAATCCTCGTGGGATTTCACTGACACCAGAAACGATGATATATCGACTGTTTCTGCGATTCAGGCTCGGAAGCTTTTATCACATGATTATTAGGGGTTTCTATTATCATTGATCAACGTCGAGGACAGTGGTGACTCTTAGATCTCGGACATTCCTATCGTTCGAGAGTATTTGGATGTCTTTCCAAAGAAGTTACCGGGCCTGCCTCCCAGAAGGCAAGTGAAGTTCACAATTGAGTTAATTTCGGGGATGGTGCCGGTATCGAAAGCTCCATTTTCGTATGGCCTCGAAAGAGTTGGATGCGCTAAAGGTTCATCTTTAGGAGCTTTTGGATAGAGGTTTTATCTGCCCTAGCGTATCTCCCTGGGATTCTCCGGTTCTCTTCGTAAAGAAGAAAGACGGTTCGATGAGATTATGCATCGACTACAGGCAATTAAACGCCGTCACCATCAAGAATAAATATCCCCTGTCACATATTGAGGACTTGTTTAATCAGCTCAGAGGTACATCAGTGTATTCTATGATTGATCTGCAGTCCAAATATTATCAGTTAAGGGTCAGAGATTCGAACGTTTAGAAGACAACGTTCAGTACCAGATATGGTCACTATGAGTTTTTGGTAATGCCATTTGGGCTTACCAATGCTCCGGCAGTATTCATGGACTGGATAAACCGTGAATTTATGGATTTCCTAGATTGGTTCGTGATTGTCTTTATTGATGACATTTTGGTCTATTCCCGTTCCGAAGAGGAACATGCGCAGCATCTTCGCATTGTCCTGGATAGGCTTCGACAGAAGCAACTATATGCGAAGTTCAGTAAATGCACGTTTTGGTTACCCTCAGTCGGTTTTCTGGGATACGTGGTTTCTAGCGAGGGCATTTCAGTTGACCCCGAGAAGATCGAGGTTATTACTAGTTGGGAGCAGTCGAAATTGGTTCAGGAGGTTCGTAGTTTCTTGGGCTTAGCCGGATATTACAGATGGTTCATTGAGGGTTTCTCAAGCATTGCTATGTCGTTGACACGCCTTACCAGGAAGGGTGCGAAGTTCACGTGGTCAGAGGCCTGCGAGACCAGCTTTCAGGAGTTGAAGAAGAGACTGGTGTCAGCATCGATTCTGGTATTACCATCAGAGGACGATGGTTTCGTCCTTTATACCGATGCGTCTCTCCAGGGTTTAGGTGTAGTATTGATGCAACATGGCAGGGTGGTCTCTTATGCTTCTTGCCAGTTGAAGGAGCATGAGAAAAATTACCCAGTACCTGATCTAGAGTTAGTCGCTATTATTTTTGCCTTGAAGATTTGGAGGCATCATCTGTATGGTATTACATTTGAGATTCTCACTAATCATAGAAGTCTCAAATATCTATTTACGCAGAAGGAACTCAATCTCCGACAGAGGAGATGGATAGAGTTTCTGAAGGATTAGGACTGTATCATTAGCTACCACTGAAGGGAACCTAGATTATTAAGATAAATGCTTAGAAGGTATATATTGGTTCTTTGACTCTCTAGATTTTAATGCATGGTGATATGATTACGTTGCTTACGTGGTTTATAATGTATTTGCACTTGATGCTCTATTTAGTATTGTCTTGACTTCGTACTGGCATGATCCCTTTAGTTATACTTTAATTAATTTCAGTCATTGATTTCTATTAGTATGTTTTTGCTGTTATTATTGGACATCATGGTTAAATGCTTATTTGGTTATGTATTGTCGCGTTTGATACCACGATTGAGACTAGTAGATAGTATAATTTAGATGAGGTCATGCCGTAGGAGCGGATCTCATGAATGAAACAACATTAGTAGAACCCTAGGTGTTCGATAACCCTAGGCTTAACACCCTAGGATAATCGACTGCCCACGAGACCTATTCGTGGTAGCATGTTGTTGCATGCAGTCGATAACTAGATAGTTATACATTCTGACTGCCCATGAGACCTATTCGAGGTAGCATGTTGTTGCGTGCAGTCAATAACTAGATAGTTATACACTCTGATTGCCCACGAGACCTGTTCGTGGTAGCATGTTGTAGCATGCATGATTGAATTGATAGAAATGATATAATTTAGACTTAACTGGATCAACATGTTTATGAGTAGATTTATGATCTTATCGGCCTGGATAGGCATTTCCTGTTAGAAGGGTTGGAACCCTAGACTTAACCGCCCGGGGAAATCCAATGTGGTTGCCGATTCACTTAGCCGGAAGTCCCGAGGGATTTTAGCTTGCTACTGAGTTTTAGTCACGAATTTGATTTAGGGTTTCTCCGAGTTGGGCCTTGAGGAGCAGGGACCGATAGAACAGGGCATTCTTGTTGCCATGATTGCTCAGTCATCTATCAGGATGAGAGTCCGAGAGGCTCAGGCCGGTGGTCAGCACTTACAGTTCATTGACAGCCAGATAACCTTTGGACAACAGACTGAGTTCACCCAAGATGATGAGGGTATTATTTATTTCGGGGGCAGATTATGCGTACCTCAGTCTCACCCAGTTATGGAGGAGTTACTCCAGAAGGCTCATCGCTCTTGATTTGTGATCTACCCAGGCGAAACCCGCATGTATCGAGATTTAAGGTGTTTGTATTGGTGGAACGACATGAAGAAAGACATCGCAAATTTTGTAGCTAGATGCCTAGTTTGCCAACAGGTGAAGGCTGAGCACCAGAGACCAGCCGGACTACTTCAGAGGATTCTTATTCCTAAGTGGAAGTGGGATCACATTACCATGGATTTTATGGTGGGTCTGCCTAGGAAACGACGAGGCCATGACGCAATTTGGGTAGTCGTTGATCGATTAACCAAATCTGCACACTTCTTAGCGATTCGAAAGACTGACTCTCTGGATCGTATGGCAAAGTTATATTGTCGGGAGATCATCAGATTACATGGTGTCCCTTTGAGCATTATATCAGATAGAGATCCTCGGTTCATGTCCTGGTTCTGACAGAGTCTACAACAGGCCTTGGGCACACAACTCTGTTTTAGTACAACATTCCATCCGCAGACAGATGGACAGTCTGAGCGGACCATTCAGACTCTAGAAGAGTTATGCCGATAGGAGACGAAGACCTCTGGAGTTCTCTATTGGTGAACATGTATTCTTACGAGTCTCACCCACGAAAGGGGTGAAGAGATTTGGCCTCCGTGGTAAGCTAGCTCCAAGGTACATTGGTCCTTTCGAGATTTTGGAGAGGATCGGAGCAGTCGCTTACCGCCTAGCACTACCACCGTCCTTGGCTGATATTCATGATGTGTTTTATGTGTCCATGCTGAGGAAGTATGTGCCAGACCCTGTACATATTCTGTCAGATGTGTTAGGTTTCATTCAACCTGATGCTACTTACGAAAAGGTTCCGGTATGGATTCTGGATCACAAAGAATGACAATTGCGGAACAAGATTGTGCGACTTGTTAAAGATGGGTGGAGTCACCACACCGATGAGGAGACTACTTGGGAGCTTGAGGAAAAGATCATAGCTCAATACCCCCACCTGTTTACTTAAGGTACGTGAAATATACTTTCAGTACTTGTGCTACTTGAGTGTGCTATCTCTTACTCATTATACATTTGAGTGGAAAATTTGGGGACCAAATTTTTATTAGTGGGGGAGAATGTTAAATACGGAAATTTAAAATACTAAATTAAATGGATAAAATTTAGGAAAATAATCCTAGGAAATTATTTTCGGGATTTTTAGAGAATTTTAGAAATTTTTCCAGAATTTTTTTGGAATTAAACGGGGCTTGTACGGAATATTTATGGGGATAAGAAAAATAGGCTTTTAAAGGGTCTGTTTAGATTATTTAATAGGTATAATTAGCCTAAGTTATAAACCTAGGTTTACTATTCCTATTTCTCCCGAGCGTTTTCGTAGCCATGTCCGACTTCTCCATCTCACAATTTTCTTCTTACGATCACTTCTTCATGTGCCCGACCTTCCCTCTTTTCTCTCTGCGAGATCTCTTTCCTATCTCTGCGAGCGCCGGTCTCCTTCCTCCCATTCGATTTCTCGCCGATCTCCACCCTTCTCCCGATCTTGCTCAAGCGTCGCCGGACCTCTCTTCCTTCTCCCCTTCGCGCGATCTAGCTCGACGATGCCATCGCACGTTCACCGCAGTGCGCCGACTTTGTTGCTACCGTTGCCTCGATCGATGGAGCCATCGCTGCTCCCGTTTTGCCGCTTTAGTCGCCCACGCCAGAGATCGATCTCTGCAGTTGTTCGATCCCTCCTCTGCCACTGATGGTCATCGTCGCATCGCCATCAGAGCAGCTCGCTAAACACCACTGTGCCCTAACTCCATTTCCGACACTCACAACCTAATCTCTGTCGAAGCAAGGTGAGGCATAGTTTTCCTTGATTTTGGATGGGATTCGAGTCCTAGCTGAGCCTTTCCTCAGTCAGTTTGAATATGTGATTTTGGGCAGTGGTTTTTTCGGCGTACTGAACGAATTGGGAAGGAGTGCCACCGGCGAACAGGGCAGCTTTAGGGAAAGGGCTGCCGGTGGAGGTTCCTAGGGCTGGTAAGCTTGATCTACCCTCCTCCTTTCATCTGTTAATTGTTGGGTTTTGCTAGGTATCAATGTATTGTGCATGAATGGGGGGTCCTGTTTAGGAATTGTCGGCTGTGCTGGCTGTGAGGTTTTGATTGGAGTGTTGAATGACTGTGCACGGCTGTGTGTGTTGTTGTGTGGGTGAAATTGTGTGCGGTGAAGGCTGTAATGGTGGTGGATAGATGTGTGTGTGATAGGTTGAGTGTGAGGTAGTTGTTAGTGACCTATAGTTGGCTGTGTTGTTGATTTCAGTGTGATATTGATTGGTTCTGTAAGTATGTATGGAATTGATTGTGTAGGTTAGCGGATTTGCTACTTGAAACGGTGGGTTTAATTATGGTGTTAAATGTACAAGTAGGGGGGGGTTCTAATTTGTATTCGATAAAAGGATGCAAATATAGAAACTATATAGTAGTAATTTAGCACGTTGTCGTGTGCTTGAACTTAATGGTAATTATGTTATATGCAGGTTTCGGTCACGAGATAGGCCCACGGGCATAAAGATAGTTGGCATTATTCATAGCAGGCGGGTATCTTTGACTTATCTTCTTTTAGATATTGTCATATTGCTGTGTATTGTTTACTATAGCTAGTAGTAGTTTTCTATGCTTGTTAACTGCCCTGGTATGTCACTACCTAGTACGTGTTGTAGTCTTTTCATATGCTTATTATATTATGCTCTATCACTCTGATACTTGTCATTTGTTTATTTAACACTAGAGTAGTGACATACCTTACATACTAGGCATTGAATGAATAATAAATATATCTTGCATGTGTACATAGACTTATGTACTTAGGTTATTTGATATGGGCTCCTATTGGTACATACCATAAGTAGCCATGGATTGATAGGTGTATCGTGCATTAGTGACATGCACCATCTTGTATTATTGCATGACTGGCAATCATCGGCTCCTCGGTAGGAGGTGATACTACTTGGTAGTTGAGCCCATCATCAGTCACATTATCTATACACACAACCACTCGTGGGTTAGTGGTATTTCAGGTGTGTGTGTAGTCACTCTGTCAGGGCTCCATGGTGGTCGCTTAGGATATTGGTATTGTGACATGGTAGCAGACAGGGATCCCCCCTTTGTCGTGAGACGAGGAGATGAGACGAGGTGATGTCCCCCATATATATACATGGGGTAGGAGGATGATACTCTGCCAGCATCCTGTCCACACGGTCACATAGGTGTAGTGACGACAGAGTGCACAGTTATCACAACCCTACCCACTCGGCCGGCACACATGACATGTCGATGGCTTGACTGGTGTCAGGGGTGACATATGTCATTGCATCATGTGCATACGTTTTTACTATATGCATTGCTTGTTGCACTTTTGGTTGTTGCATATGATTGCCATGCACATACAGGAGGTATTATGTTGTTTGTTTTGGTGATTCTACATATGCTTGTGTGGATGTATTTTATGTCAGCTTAGGTGATTCTAGTATGTATAGTTTCAGGTATGTATTTTTATTGAGAAACTGTACCAGCATGATTATTATTGCTACTTATAGTTTACTATGCATGACTGTTAGATATCCACTGAGATTTTACTCACTCCATTGATATCTCTTTTATTTCAAAATGACACATTCCGGAGGGTCCAGTTGCTAGTCCCCTGATCTGATGACTCCTTTATTTGGTTTTCAGGCTTCTGCATTTTTTTATCTCTAGTACTCTATGTTATAAACTTGTAGAATTTTATACTCGTGGTTGTTTGGTAGTGTTTGATTATGTCCTTAGGGACTTTTTGTTCGATGTGTTTTGGTTATATGTGTTGTTGTGTATTCCTGCTTAGATGGCAGAAGAGGTGAGTGTAGTAGTTTTAGGCCTCATATGTACTTTGGGTTGTTGGCCTGAGGCCATATACTATTTTCATTGTGTTTTATGTTCCGACCATGTTGGCCGATGTGTAGTGGGCCGTGTGGGCCTTGTATACAGATTTCATGTTAGTAATATATGAGAGATGTCCTAAGGCAATCGCCTTATGTATAAACCATTTATATGATAAATGAAGATTCACTATTTGAGTATACATGTTTTATGTATTTGATTGGATCTTAAACTCATTTACTGAATGTCCACGATACGATTCACAGCATAAGAGAATTTGTGATTGGATCACAACTAGTGAGTATCTCTACATGTGTAATTGTGATGTATCGGAATTATCCCTAGTCGATGAATTGATGGATTTGGACACCATCAGTTCTGTCGAGACTAGCACGAGGTATACTCCTTGGTGTATCCAAGCAGCTGATTCTCACTGGCTGGAGACATAGTGATGTCCGGAGTTGATCGTGGATGCTAGTTATGGTAACTAGTTCATTGGAGTGACCAACCGTAAGACTTCATATGGTTCTCTGCATATATAGATATGTCAATGAAGTTCTTACTGTGGCTTAAGTGCGATGTTCCTTTGATTTGCGGTATTCAAGTCATCTTGATCATGGAGACTTATGCTTTGACATCTTAAGCAAACATCTCTAAGGAGATGTGGACCCGGGATGATTGGGTATAAGTCGAAGTGATCGAAGGTGTTTGAATAGCCTATAAAGGATTCACCACTCCTTGCGAGGAGATGTATACCCATGGCCTCTCGTCGGATTGTTACTAAAGTCTTTGGCCAAAGCATTACATGTATAGAGTAAGGTACTCTTCGATACATGTGGAGTAACTAGAATCCGTAGGATGAGGAAATGATACTTGGGCTAGGTGTGACGTAGTCAGCCTAGTGGGGACTGACACAATAG
The DNA here is from genome assembly GCA_025175895.1 of Wurfbainia villosa. Taxonomy (NCBI): domain Eukaryota; kingdom Viridiplantae; phylum Streptophyta; class Magnoliopsida; order Zingiberales; family Zingiberaceae; genus Wurfbainia; species Wurfbainia villosa. Next base: position 53,468,057 of record CM046004.1, read on the forward strand.
ACCATGTCCTGAACCAAGTGGGTATAAGATGAGTGAAGGGAATGAGGCACGATTCATTCGAGCTACTGAAGGGTTTCAGAAATAGTTCTGGATCAACCGTTGATCTTTTCGGTTAATTGGGGATCATGATGTACTACTAGGTGCCACTCATGATCGTTCTATAATTAATGGTTAATTATAGACGGCCAACATAAACCGAGAACCTATTTGGTCACACGCACAACGAGTGTAATCCAAAGGATTTAAAACGAGCTAGAGAATGGGATTCTCAGACCGAGAGAAACTATGTTTGGTTGGACCAAACATAAAGCGAGCATGAAATTGTTTCAGTCGCAATGGAAGCGTGGATGGGCCGTGTCTTATGAAGACATAATGGATGGACCAAAATGGTTTGGTTCTAATCCAATGGATGAGAATAAACCAAAGGGTTTGGTTTATATTAAACGAATGAACCAAAGGTTGGTTCGGTTCGTTTTAACTTAAAATAAACCATCATGGTTTGGTTTATTTTAACTTATCTTAATGGAGCGGGTTAACGGGCTTTATGGATATGATCCATTAACCATTAAGAGAATTAGTTCTCTATAAAATAGGGCTTAAAAACTAATCAAAACCCTAGCCCTTGGTGTTGCCGCCCACCCCTTGTTGGAGTTTTCGGCGCCCAACCCTAAGCTGCCGCCGCCCAGCTTTTGTGCAGCCTTCCAACTTGTTTCCGGCGACCAAGCTTCAGCCGGTGAACCTCCGGCGACCCTCCGGTGATCTCCTCTAGGTTCGGTGATAAGGTGAGCTTCCATCTCTCCTTGGCCGGCCTCTATTCCTCCACCAAAAGCTGTCCAGTTTTTCTGGACAGCTTGTTTCTTTGTTGTCGGAGCGTCGTTTGGACGACGGTTAGTGCTCCGATAGCGCCTAACTTACCGGGGATTTGATCTCCGGTAATCCTCTGAGGTGGAGGACGAAGGATTCGTCAAACGGTTGACGAATACCTCTCCGGAGAAGCGAGTTTTGAGAACTCATTTTAGGATCCGAATTTGGATTCGGATCGTGATCATCTCTCGATCACGTCGTCTTCAACACGAGGCTAGTAACCCGTATGAAGACGAAGCTCGTGACTTAGCGAAGTCATCCCGAGGAGCTCGGCGTGATACGGATAGAGATGATTCTTACGAGGATCGTTCCGGTTGATGCCGTTCCCGCTACACGTCATACGAAAGGTATAACGTAGATAATTTCTTTTATTGCAAATTTTAATTTACGGTTATGTCTACACTTGTTGTAATATGCATGCGTGTGTTGTGTGTGTTGTAATAAATATAGATTTATTATTTTTAATTGCTTACGCTGTGCTCATGTTTACGAAACATGATCGAACACACACCTGCCTTGTGATCAAAACCCTTGATGGTATCGAGCACAGTTGTGTTTCGACATAATCGTAAAATGGTTTTGCGATAGTCATAATGTATTTCTGGAAATTTTCTAATTTTGGAAATTTAGAAGTATTTATGGAAATTTTTCAATTTTGGAAAGTCTAGAAGTATTTATGGAAATCTTCCACTTTTGGAAAGTTGGAAGTATTTATGGAAATTGATATTTTCCATAAATAAAATATTTGATTAGATTCTGGAAATTTGTTTCCTAATTTAATCATGATTTGATTTGGGAAATCAAATCTTAAAATATTTTATTTCCATAAGTAGTTTTAATGATTTAGGAAATTGATTTCCTAAATAGATTTTCTTTAATCAAATAATTCCATGAATAAAATATGTGATTAGATTTGGAAATTTGTTTCCTAATTTAATTATGATTTGATTTGGAGAATCAAATCTTAAACATATTTTATTTCCATAAATAGTTATGACATATAAGGAAATTATATACATGACATAATTGTATGCCATGTAATTGCATTAGATGCATAACATTATGCCATGTGTGTCGTGACATGTAGATGTATGCCATGTATGCCATGCCATGTAGATAATAGTTATTTGCATGCAAAGAGGATGAGACATAAAAACCCTTAATCAATATTAAAGCCTACACCTTCCATTAATATGGTTAGAACCAGAGTTCTGTTTCTTGTTTGGGTTGTTGGACTCTCTCCAAGCCCGGCTCGAACCTGAATATGTTCAAACCATGGAATAGTTTAATACTAATATGGTAAGAGTCAGAGGTCAATCGTTAGCTTTGGTTGTTGGACTCTCTCCAAGCTGGGCTAATTGGTTGAATGCGCTCTAACCATATTAAAACTATGTCCTGATTAATGGGTTGACTTTAACCTGGAGCATCGGCTTGTTGGACTCTCTCCAAGGTCGATGTAAAGGGAGGTGAAGTTGGGTACTATGCATATGATGCATACTTGTTAATGTGTTAACAACCCGATGTATGTGTGAACATTCAATTAGTTGATAGCACATTGTGATAGTTGCATATACGTGATATGCAATCGGTATAGATGATACCTACCGTCGTAGTTATGAATGGCTTGTTGGACTCTCTCCAAGGTTGTTCATAACTATGATGGATATCAGCCCATTCGGAGATGGACCTACGATCTCCCGAAGTGATGTTAGGGGTTTTGAAATTCGAAAAATGAATGGGATTTATAAATGTATATTGATGCATTTTAAAATCATCTTTCTCATATATGCTCATTTTGTATTTCTAAGATTGATCATGATGTCTTTGAATTTGCGTTTCATTTTGGATTCAAATAAATTGACTGGGCCGAGCTTCATGGACTGGCTTAGAAGCTTGAGAATTGTTCTCAAGGTTGAAAAGCTTGCAAATGTCCTCGAAGCGCCTCTTCCCGCCCGTCCTAGTGACGATGCAACTCTGGACCAGTTGTTGGCCTATCAGAAACATGTGAGTGATTCTGAACAAATGAGTTGCATCATGCTAGCCACGATGGAACCCAAGCTACGAAAGCAGCATGAGCATATGGATGCTCATATCGTAGTCCTTCATCTTTGTGAGTTGGTTGATGAGCAAGTGAGATTGAAAGGTTGAAGTCTCAGCTCCTCTTCACCTACGAGATGCTAGGAGGTTCATCTGTAGTCTTGCTCGATATCTTTGAAGGCTGTGGAGTCTTACAGAAGCATGGCGGGGCAGTCTTGTTAGTTGATTCCTCGAAGAAAGGTTCTAAGAGGAAGTCAAGGCGAGAAGGAAAAGAGAAGGGCTAAGAAGGTAGAACTAGCACAAAAGGAAACTTGCCATCATTATGGCAAGGAGAGCCATTTGCGAAGAAAGTGCAAGATTTATCTTGAGTCAGTGAAGAAGGATAAGGCATCGGATGCCCCATCTTCTACAGGAATCTTCTTTATTGATTGTCATTCTATTTCCTCAGACACTTGGGTATTGGATACTGGGTGTGGCTCACATATATGTAATGACATACATGGGCTAAGGAATAGAAGAAGACTCGTTAAGGGAGAGTCAAATTTACATGTTGGGAATGGAGCAGCGGTTCTTTGCACTCGCCATCGGAACGTATTTGTTGGAACTCCCTGTAGGACTTGTCTTAGAACTGGACAATTGCTTTTATGTTCCTTCGTTGATAAAGAACATCATTTCTATTTCTTGTTTAAATAGAAATGGGTACCATTTGACTTTTAGTAACAATTGTTGTTACATAACTTTGAATGGAGTTCTTTATGGGACTGGAACTTTAAGCAATGGTGTTTATACGTTGGACGTATCCAGTGACATTTTCAATATCGAAGCGAGCAACACGCGTGCTCGAAAGGATAATCACATAGACTCCTATATGTGGCATTGTCATCTTGGCCATATAAGCAAGAAACGCATGTCCGAATTACACCGATGTGGAATTCTGGAATCGTTTGAATTTGATTCATACGATACATGCGAATCATGCTTAAAAGGCAAGATGACTAAGTTACCTTTTACTGGAAAAGGTGAACGAGTGGGAGAGTTACTAGGTCTAGGACATACTGATGTATGTGGACCTATGTCAACTCAAGCTTTAGGAGGCTATAGCTACTTCATTACCTTCACCGATGATCACTCACGGTTTGGGTATGTGTTCCTGATGAAACACAAGTCTGAAGCCTTTGAAAGGTTCAAAGAATTCAGAAATGAAGTAGAGAAACAACATGACAAAAGTATTAAAATACTTCGATCGGATCGAGGTGGTGAATACTTAAGTCAAGAGTTTCTTGATTATCTAAGAGACAATGGCATATTGTCTCAATGGACTCCGCCCTATACACCACAAAGATAATGGTGTATCGAGGCGAATCAGGACCTTGTTGGACATGGTCGTCAATGATGAATCATGCGACTCTTCCCAAGTCCTTTTGGGGTTATGCACTGCATACCGCTTACTTGTTAAAATGTAATGCCTACCAAGGTAGTCTCAACTACTCCATATGAGATATGGAATGGTAAGAAACCTCATGTATCTTACTTGAAGATATGGAGGTTGTCCTCGCTTATGTAAGGTATATCAGATCGCATAAACTGGATGCTAAGTCTGATAAATGTCTATTTATTGGATACCCTAAGGAAACAAGGGGTTACCAATTCTATCATCTTGTGGAACAAAAGGTGTTTGTTTCAAGGCATGCTGTGTTTCTAGAGAAAGAGTTTCTCTTGCAAGAAAACAATGGGAGTGTCATCGAGCTTGAGGAGGCTCGAGAGACTCAAATAGACATTGATGAGATACCTGGTGAAGCACAACAGCCGACAACTCATAGTGATGAGCAATCGGCTGGACCTATTGTAACACCACATCTTCGTAGATCTGGTAGAACACGCAATATTCCTGAGAGATATGGATTTCTCGTAAGTGAATCGAACGATGTGTTACTCATTGATGATGAGGAGCCTACCAGTTATGAAGAAGTGCTGACAAGTTCAGAAAGGGATAAGTGGCTTGGTGCCATGAAGTCGGAAATGGATTCCATGTATGAAAACCAAGTTTGGAACTTGGTTGACCCACCTGAAGGGATAAAACCTATAGGGTGCAAGTGGGTTTTCAAGAAGAAAACCGATATGGATGGTAATGTGATTACCTATAAGGCTAGATTGGTGGCGAAAGGATATCGTCAAAAGCAAGGTGTTGATTATGACGAAACCTATTAGCCTGTAGCTATGCTTAAATCCATTCGGATGCTCCTGGCCATAGCGGCTCATTATGATTATGAGATATGGCAGATGGATGTGAAAACATCTTTCCTTAATGGAAACCTGCTCGAGGACGTGTATATGATACAGCCTGAGGGTTTCACATCGGTTGATAAAACCAAGGTATGCAAATTGCGACGGTCCATTTATGGATTGAAGCAAGCATCTAGGAGATGGAATATCCGTTTTGATGAGACCATCAAAAAGTTTGATTTCTCACAAAATCCAGACGAACCTTGTGTGTACAAGAAGGTTAGTGGGAGTGCAGTCGTGTTCCTAGTATTGTATGTCGATGATATAGTACTTATAGGAAACGATGTTTCAATCTTACAGTCAGTGAAGGTTTGGTTATCCAAGACATTCTCCATGAAAGACCTGGGAGAAGCAACCTACATCCTCGGGATTAAGATCTATAGAGATAGATCGAAACGGTTGCTTGGTCTTTCGCAGTCTACATATATAGACCGAGTGCTAAAGAGGTTTAGCATGTCGGAACCCAAGAAAGGTTTCTTACCCATCAGGCATGGGGTACACCTTTCGAAGTCTATGTGTCCGCGCACAGAAGACGAGAGGATTTGCATGAGTAAGATTCCCTATGCATCCGCAATAGGATCTATCATGTATGCTATGTTATGTACGAGGCCCGATGCATCGTATGCTCTGAGTGTCACGAGCAGATACCAGTCCGATCCAGGAATGGATCATTGGGCGACTGTTAAGACGATCCTTAAGTACTTGAGAAGAACTAAGGATGTGTTCCTAATATATGGAGAAGGGTACATGGTGATACGTGGGTATACGGATGCCAGCTCCAGACAGACAAGGATGATTCCATGTCTCAGTCTGGGTATGTATTCACCTAGAATGGAGGCGCAATAAGTTGGAAAGGTTCCAAGCTTGACACTATAGCGGATTCTGCCACTAAGGCAGAATACGTTGCGACTGCTTTAGGCGCAAAGGAAGCGGTTTGGATCAATAAGTTCATCTATGAACTTGATGTGGTCTCATCAATGATCCAAACATGTGCTTCGCCGCTATCATCTTATCAGAGAGATCATCAGTAGGAACGAAATACAAATCGAGAAAATTCCCACTGAAAGGAACTTAGCGGATCCTTTGACTAAGGCATTACCTCAAAATAAGTTTGAGGGTCATGTTAGAGCTTATGGTATTGGATACCATAGCGATTGGCATTAGGCCAAGTGGGAGTCTGTTAGTAATATATGAGAGATGTCCTAAGGCAATCGCCTTATGTATAAACCATTTATATGATAAATGAAGATTCACTATTTGAGTATACATGTTTTATGTATTTGATTGGATCTTAAACTCATTTACTGAATGTCCACGATACGATTCACAGCATGAGAGAATTTGTGATTGGATCACAACTAGTGAGTATCTCTACATGTGTAATTGTGATGTATCGGAATTATCCCTAGTCGATGAATTGATGGATTTGGACACCATCAGTTTTGTCGAGACTAGCACGAGGTATACTCCTTGGTGTATCCAAGCAGCTGATTCTCACTGGCTGGAGACATAGTGATGTCCGGAGTTGATCGTGGATGCTAGTTATGGTAACTAGTTCATTGGAGTGACCAGCCGTAAGACTTCATATGGTTCTCTGCATATATAGATATGTCAATGAAGTTCTTATTGTGGCTTAAGTGCGATGTTCCTTTGACTTGCGGTATTCAAGTCATCTTGATCATGGAGACTTATGCTTTGACATCTTAAGCAAACATCTCTAAGGAGATGTGGACCCGGGATGATTGGGTATAAGTCGAAGTGATCGAAGGTGTTTGAATAGCCTATAAAGGATTCACCACTCCTTGCGAGGAGATGTATACCCATGGCCTCTCGTCAGATTGTTACTAAAGTCTTTGGCCAAAGCATTACATGTATAGAGTAAGGTACTCTTCGATACATGTGGAGTAACTAGAATCCGTAGGACGAGGAAATGATACTTGGGCTAGGTGTGACGTAGTCAGCCTAGTGGGGACTGACACAATAGACCATGTCCTGAACCAAGTGGGTATAAGATGAGTGAAGGGAATGGGGCACGATTCATTCGAGCTTCTGAAGGGTTTCAGAAATAGTTCTGGATCAACCGTTGATCTTTTAGGTTAATTGGGGATCATGATGTACTACTAGGTGCCACTCATGATCGTTCTATAATTAATGGTTAATTATAGACGGCCAACATAAACCGAGAACCTATTTGGTCACACGCACAACGAGTGTAATCCAAAGGATTTAAAACGAGCTTGAGAATGGGATTCTCAGACCGAGAGAAACTATGTTTGGTTGGACCAAACATAAAGCGAGCATGAAATTGTTTGATGCAATGGAAGCGTGGATGGGCCGTGTCTTATGAAGACATAATGGATGGACCAAAATGGTTTGGTTCTAATCCAATGGATGAGAATAAACCAAAGGGTTTGGTTTATATTAAACGAATGAACCAAAGGTTGGTTCGGTTCGTTTTAACTTAAAATAAACCATCATGGTTTGGTTTATTTTAACTTATCTTAATGGAGCGGGTTAACGGGCTTTATGGATATGATCCATTAACCATTAAGAGAATTAGTTCTCTATAAAATAGGGCTTAAAAACTAATCAAAACCCTAGCCCTTGGTGTTGCCGCCCACCCCTTGTTGGAGTTTTCGGCGCCCAACCCTAAGCTGCCGCCGCCCAGCTTTTGTGCAGCCTTCCAACTTGTTGCCGGCGACCAAGCTTCAGCCGGTGAACCTCCGGCGACCCTCCGGTGATCTCCTCTAGGTTCGGTGATAAGGTGAGCTTCCATCTCTCCTTGGCCGGCCTCTATTCCTCCACCAAAAGCTGTCTAGTTTTTCTGGACAGCTTGTTTCTTTGTTGTTGGAGCGTCGTTTGGACGACGGTTAGTGCTCTGATAGCGCCTAACTTACCGGGGATTTGATCTCCGGTAATCCTCTGAGGTGGAGGATGAAGGATTCGTCAAACGGTTGACGAATACCTCTCCGGAGAAGCGAGTTTTGAGAACTCGTTTTAGGATCCGAATTTGGATTCGGATCGTGATCATCTCTCGATCACGTCGTCTTCAACACGAGGCTAGTAACCCGTACGAAGACGAAGCTCGTGACTTAGCGAAGTCATCCCGAGGAGCTCGGCGTGGATACGGATAGAGATGATTCTTACGAGGATCGTTCCGGTTGATGCCGTTCCCGCTACACGTCATACGAAAGGTATAACGTAGATAATTTCTTTTATTGCAAATTTTAATTTACGGTTATGTCTACACTTGTTGTAATATGCATGCGTGTGTTGTGTGTGTTGTAATAAATATAGATTTATTATTTTTAATTGCTTCCGCTGTGCTCATGTTTACGAAACATGATCGAACACACACACGCCGCGGTGCCGGAAACCCAACATTTCAATTGTCCGCAGTACAGGGGAGGTGTTGTCCGATTTTCGTCGGACAAGTACCCCTCTCGGGGTGTGACAAAAGGTCTGGCAGCCGACTGGTGTTTTTGAATCAGTCGACTAGTCCACATTAGTCGACTACTAGGGATGAAAATCGATTGGTTTAAGTGGACATGAGCACATAAGCTTTCTTAGTAGACTGATCACTTAGAGCAGTCGACTGTTAGCTTTAGCAGTCGACTGATCAGATGACCATTGAGTGGTGACGATCGCGATCAGACTTTATCAGAAGCCGTTGGATGCGGTCAACAGTGGCACCAATCGACTCCTGGTATGCAACAGTCGACTGGCGAAACCCTCAATAGGTAGAAACAGGCTGATGCCCAAAAGTTTATATAAGGAGAAGCTTGGGATCTTGAGGAAGCTAATGCTAACACACAAAATTCTCATCCTCTAAGCTCCCAAGCCTTCTTTGAAGTTCTTAAGCTCTCAAACTCTTCATTCTAAGTGTAAGGTTACGACCGATGCGTAGATGTATTTTTTTCGTTTCACAAACGAACGCAGTAGAAGAAAAACGTAATAATTTCCTAAATTATTGCAATACTCACACCCACGCATGCAGGATTACAACACATGTGGGCATATCCGCCAAATAAAATTTTACATACAACAATAATAAAATAAATTTTACTCTAGGTATACCTTTTGGATGATGGCGAGCTGGAAGGTCATCAACCATACAATGCTCGCGGAGCTTCTTCTCTATTCGTATCCATGCAAAATCTTTGGAGGGATGACTTCTCAAAGTCACGAGTTTGACCTTCTCTTTGCTACTAGACGAAGCAAGAAGGTCGATTGATTGGAGAGCAATCACCGATTTGTTTTGTGACACAAATGAGTCCTCGAACAACCTTCATAAGGTTGTTGATTTGTGTCAAAATTAGCAACTATTTTTGAAGCTTCAATAAGTGACAATAACTACCCTAAAACCTAGAGTGGCTAACAGAACACTAAACCCTAATTCTTCTAGGTTTGGCCAAGGGAACAAAGGAAGAAACCTTTGTTCCAAGACTTAGCCGAATAGTCAATCAACCTTGAGGAAGACTTGGTCAAAGTTCACCACTTCTTTGGGAAGGAGTTGGCCGAACCTAAACAAGAGGGAGCCTTGCTAGGGCCGGCAACAAAGAAGAAGGAAGAGGGTAGAGAGTTCGGCTAGGTTGAGGAAGAGGGCCTTAAGGACTTCTCTTCATTAGGTTTAACCATTATAACCTTTTATATAGGCACTAATCCTAATGGGTTATAGGTTAGTGGATCAAATCCCTAAGCCCATAACTATTAAGGCTTAATCTCATCCATTAAACCCTAATTGGGCCCTTAACCAAAAGAGAACTCTTTTAATTAAAACTAAATGGGTTTGATTTATAATTAAACCTTTTAAGGCCCAATTCATCTTCTTAAGACGTGCTCCTTTCGCGTTTTCAACTTGACAAATATTTCCATATTTGTCATGTGTTTGGTCCAACCAAACTTGATCTCTCTCGATCTTGAGAGTATAATTCTCAAACTTGTTTTAAGTCTCTTTGAAGGATTCGTAGTGCGTGTGACCTAATAGGTTCTTGGTTTATATTGGTCATTCATAATTAACTATTAATTATGGAACGATCATGAGTGACACTTAATAATACATCATGACCTTCAATTAATCAGAAAATCAATGTTGGTGCAATCGCCCCAGGTCACGATTGACCGGACTCGAGTTTGACTCGAGCGATGTTTTGATGTTTGACATGAAGGTTTGACATTGATGTCTGATAATATTTTGGGGAGATTATTGGTGCAATTGACCCGGGTCATGATTGACCGGACTCGATTTTGACTCGAGGGAGATTTTGATGGTTGACTGGGGTTGACCATGTCATGGAAAGTCCAAGCCTTGAGTACTTGGCATGTAAAGTACAAGCATGGGTCTTGGCAAGGAAAAGTCCAAGCATGGGTCTTGGCATGGAAAGTCCAACATGGGTTGGCAAGGGAAAGTCCAAGCTTCAGTCTTGGCATTTGAGAAGTCTAAGGGGTTTGATATTGGCGGCGTAAAGTCCAAGCGGGAGTCTTGGCAGCATAAGTCCAATGGCTGGTGGCATAAAGTCCAAGCAGAGTCTTGACAGTGTAAGTCCAATGTGCCTTGGCGGTGTAGACACCGTTAGCATGACATAGCCAATGGAAGCACCTAAAGGCTAGCATATGGATGAACAAGTCGTGGATGACTTGGAGGGATCCGATAGGCAGGAGGATGACGGAGGTGGCTAGAAGGCTTAGGTCTAGGCTAAGGGTGGTCTAGCAAGTATGGGGGCACCATACTTGGGTTAAAACCTCATGTTTGAGGTTGGCAGTCGACTGACAATATGGCCGGTTCGACTGTCATGAGTCGACTAGAGTTCGACTGCTGGTTAAGGGCTAAAAATGCATTAGCAGTTGACTGATCATTGGATAAATCGACTGATGGTAGTCGATTGATCATTGGATTAGTCGACTGATGGCAGTCGATTGATCATTGGATCAGTCGACTGATGGAAATTGACTGCCTTGGATAGCAGTCGACTGCTGGATAGGGTTTTTCCGGCCGCGACCATATAATGCTTCGTAGCCGATTGGGTAGTTGACTACGGACGTTAGCAGTCGACTGGTAATGTCATCAGTCGATTGCCAAGAGATCCGTTGGAATTTTTCCAGTGTGGATCGAGCCATTGTCTCACAATAATAGTGTTGGCAGTCAACTGCCATGTGGAAATCTAGCTCGATGCAGGTTAAAAAGAGGAGCTCGAGGAGGGTTTCGACATTGGTTCTTTGAGAGCTTTGGTGAGGCGAATTGAAGGCGATTTGCAGGTGCATTTCAGGGTCCTTCAAGCTCATCCAAGCAACCAATAAGCAAGCGCTCAAAACCCTAGATTGTAAAGTGCTCTTTACATTTTCACTTGTATTTGATTGTTTACTTTGTATTACTTGTTGTAATTCATTGTACAAGGTTTCTCCTCCGACTTGTTGTCGAGAAGGAGTTTATTGGATTAGTAGTGTGTGTTTGCATTGCTAGGGCTCTTATGAGCCCAATCCGTGGAGTAGGAATCGTTCAGTTCCGAACCATATTATATTGTGTGTTGTGTTTGTGTGTTTGTATTTATTTTGTATTTTTCTATTATTTACTCTGTGTACTAATACAGTTGTAGCAAGCACGCAAAAGAATTCCTCCATCTATGACGTACATGCTATTCATCCCCCTCTAGCGGCCACTGAATCCTCAACAATTGGTATTAGAGCCCGGGGCTCTTCTACGGACTAACCACCGAGAGAAAAACCGCTAGAGGAAGAAGATGAAATTTGAAGAACAATTGGGTTGGGACATCAATACCCCAATTCCATACACCTTCTATGGACAAAAAGGTTTTGAGCAATGGAGGGTAAGGATGGAGAACTTCTTCATGATGGACTTCGAAGATTGGATGATCCTAGTGAAGGGTTTTGAATTTCCAAGAGGTCCAAAAGGTGGATACCTCAAGAAGAAGAGATGTACCGAAGAGCAAGTCCAAGCTTTTGAGAGAAATGATAAGGTAATGCAGTTGATGTTGGCAGGGGCACCAGATAATCGAACCTGTGTTTTGATTATGGCAAAGACACAAAGTTAAGTTTACATCGTTATCTCACGAGCTAAATCGAGTGTGCAGAAAAGTACTAAAGCTAGAGCTGAAGGCTAGCGACACCCGGAGGAAGCCGCGGTAGTCGGGCGACACTCGAGTGACTTCGGAGGGAGCCGAAGGAATCGAGTGGAAGGCCGGAAGCGAGAGCTACAAATTAAGTATCGAGGTAAGCTCATGTGTGTGAGAGATGGTAAGGTCGTGTCCTCTTTACGGGGATGACCTTAGGCGACGATCCGACTAAGACTTCCTGTGGAAGGTCTAGGTCGAGATCGGACGGTTAGAAACCGTCACATTTATCATTTTTCGAGCTAACCTCTTACTGCAGGGAAGTGGCCAGGCTGGCAGTCGACTGTTATCAGTTGACTGATGAGAGGCATCAGTCGACTGTCATCAGTCGACTGATGGCGACGAATCAGCCTTTGCTGTAGGTCAAAATGGATAACGTTTGACGCGGCCACTTCACGATAAATTTTGGACAACTTCATGATCCGTTCCGAAAAAAGAGGAGACAAATTCAAAGGCCAAAATCTATAAAAGGAGGGGAGGATTCCATCTCCAAATTACATCAAGATTATTCATCAAGTGCTCCTACAACGCCAACGCTCCAACACCATCATAACACCGACGCGACGACAACCTCAGATCTTCTTTGTCGGTAGCAACATCTAGTAATTTATTTTAATATTGTATTCATTGTTTTTATTCGTAACGAGGTGAGGTAGGCTTGTTGCCTCATCCTCGTTTTCCCGGATTTTGTGATCGTTGTCTCCTACCTCCAACGAGGAGGAGACGTTATAGTGCTTTGCCCTCCGTACGTGGTCTAGGACCAATAGGGCCTTGGAGTAGCAACCGCTGGGTTGTGAACCAAGTAAAATAAACGTGTCATTTTATTTTCCGCTGTGCTTACTTATTTACTTGTGTCTCAACGAACGAATTCGACGAAAGATTTACGATCGCTATTCACCCCCCTCTAGCGACGCTTCTCGATCCAACAATTGGTATCAGAGCGGGGGCGCTCAGATTTGGTGAAACCACCGATCTAGCACGTTTTGGTTTTCTATTCGTATTTTTCGATTCGTATTTTTTTTAGGTCTTTTTCCTCCCGCACTACTAATCCAAGACGAAGTCTTGGTACGTTTCTTTTGGTTGTGTGCTTGCAAGTTTTTCTCTCTTGGAGTAGCCGATGGTAAAACGGCCATAACTTTTCGCACAAGTGGACTCACATAACGATCTACCTACCAAATCAAAGCTCTCTAAGAGATATACATTTTTGCACAAGTTTACCCTCGTAACAAGCCATTTCCAGCCCCAAAATCCAACGTCTAGTACCCTTTCGGGGGCATCGAAGGTCGTAAGTTGTTAGTTTTTGTTAGTTTTTTATTTTTCTCATTTAATTCTATTTATTTCCTATTTATTTCCCACACTACTAATCCAAGACCAAAGTATTGGAATTCCCTTTGGTTTTTATTCGTGTTTTTCAAGATACTTAATGGCTCACATTGAGGGATATAGCACCACCCGACCTCCGTTCTTTAACGGAGATGATTTCCGTTATTGGAAAGGTCGGATGGAGTGTTTCTTGAAAACACAAGTCGAGACTTGGATAATAATCCAAACCGGCTTTGCTCTACCCACCAATGATCAAGGAGAGCCCTTGGATTTCAACAAGTGGACAAATGCAACCAAGAGGCAAATCGAAGCCGATGCAAGAGCAACCCAAATATTACAATGTGGCTTGTCCAAGGAGGAGCTCAACCGCATCGGTCCATTCATTAGCGCCAAAGACCTCTGGAACAAATTGATTGATCTACACGAAGAGACGCCCGATGCTAAGGTATGTAAAAGATATTTACTTTTAAATAAATTGTACAATTTAAAGATGCAGGATCGCGAGACCGCCACCCAATTACATGCGCGGATCCAAGACATCATCAACGGTCTTCACTCGATCGGGCAAGCCATAGAGAACCGAGACCTTATAAGGTATGCTTTAAATACTTTCCCTAGGACTACCTTGTGGGCATCCATGGTTGATGTCTATAAGGTCTCTAAGGACCTTTCGAAGCTTAGGTTAGACGAATTATTTTCCGAGTTTGAACTTCACGAGCAAACTAACGTGGTCCGGGCCGAGAGAGGTATTGCTCTACTTGCAGGACAAAGAAGCAAGCCACCTACTAGGCAAGTAGATGAACTCGAACCCGAAGATGAATCGGAGTCCGAATCGGAAAAGGTGGAAGCAATAGTGAACGTAGTGCGGAAGATCGTTAGGAGGGAAAGGAGACTACTAAAGAATCAAAAGAGGGCACAATTCAAATCAAATCGAAAGAAGGCTTTTCATGCAACATGGGACAATGAAGAAGGCGACGGCATAGCATGCATGGCAAGACCCGAAGAGTCTGAGTCTGAGTCCGAATCCAATTACAACACCGACTCCGAACTCGAAGACTACTTCGAGAAGCAACTCAAAGCCGGACCAAAAGAGAAAATTAAGGTTAGCCGCTCACTAATTCATACACTTTACAATACAATTAAAATGCTTAATAGGAAATTAACTAAGTCCGAGTCTAGGGTTGAGTCGTTACTTGAGGAGGTTGAAACCCTCAAGCAAGAGGCTACTCTAACCCCTTCAACTAGTCAAGTTCAAGAGGGAAACTCAACTCAAATTGAAAAACTTGAGGAGGAGAATTCTCTCTTGAAAGACCAAGTTCAAGAGGTTGAGGCTAGGTTGGAAAGGTTCACGTTGGGATCTAAGAACCTTAATCGACTACTTGGAACCCAAAGAGCAGTGTACAACAAAGCCGAACTCGGATTTAGGTCAACGACTACGAATAGGTCATATATGTCTATCGTAAATCGTAGTCATCAAAGAGTCCAAGCATGGGTCCCAAAGGTTTTATTGAACTCACATATAAGGACTAATAAGTATTGGATTCCTCAGGATCAAGTTCATTATTTGAATAGACCATATTGGTTCAATGGTCCAGGGGGAGCTAACACTAAAATAGTATACCCGCTTACTTAGAAAAATCATTGAATATTTTACTTTAATTTTTAGAATGGCTAGATAGGAAAAATAGTTAGTCAACTCTTGACAACATAGTATCAGGACGCGGCGAGATGATAATATGTTAGGGAAATAAAGTCTCGTGTATTCAGGCTAGATAAGGCGTATCTAGCTTGGTGCACTTGACCGAGTGGAACTAGCTGAAGCTACCTCGCCGTATCCTAAACTAGTTAGACCAGGAAGTAACCCTAAGTAACTTAAGTGATATTTTCTTGAATTTGGCTTTGTCTAAGAAAGTGATCGTTGTTCCGATCAAAGAAGGCCCCTGTGCCTCGCCACGACCTGGAAGCCAGTTTCTTGAAAAGTTACTTAACGATCTAAAGGTTAAATCCGAATCTAACCCAAGGTTGACTATCTTTAATCAATCTAAAATCATCTCACAAAACATATAAGGTGAACAAATTCTGAGACACATAGAATGGGTGAGATGTTAAGGATAATTGAAATATACTTAAAACAATCTTCAAAATACTACTTATTTTCTCAACTATTGTACTTAATGACTCTTTAGGCCAAAGTTTAGCGCCTCCTACATCTCTTATACTTCATATATTTGACTAAGGGGGAAAGCAAACTAACCCTAAGGGTTATATTATAAACCTTTAGATTATTGGTGCAGAGAGACACACCTCGAACTAATCTATCTAACTATTGCTAGACGCATGTTTGGACTCATAGTTGATTTATCTTGATGCATGCATATACCATATTGTCTTTAAACCCCTATTTTATATAACAAACTTCATTTTTACATAACAAACCCCAACATTTGTTTTGATTTATGGCAAAAGGGGGAGAAGAGCGAAAGTTAAGGGGGAATAACACAACATTTATTTAATTTTGAAAACTAAAGTATCTCTTTCAAAACTCACCTAGGGTTAAGGGGGAGTTTTGGTTAAGGGGGAGTTTTTGAAAATGGCATTCATCATTTACTATACTTGTTTTATGCTTTAATTTCCCTTAACTTTGTGTTGGTTTGCCATAGATCAAAAAGGGGGAGATTGTTGGTGCAGGGGCACCAGATAATCGAACCTATGTTTTGATTATGGCAAAGACACAAAGTTAAGTTTACATCGTTATCTCACAAGCTAAATCGAGTGTGCAGAAAAGTACTAAAGCTAGAGCTGAAGGCTAGCGACACTCGGAGGAAGCTGCGGTAGTCGGGCGACACTCGAGTGACTTCGGAGGGAGCCGAAGGAATCGAGTGGAAGGCCGGAAGTGAGAGCTACAAATTAAGTATTGAGGTAAGCTCGTGTGTGTGAGAGATGGTAAGGTCGTGTCCTCTTTACGGGGATGACCTTAGGCGACGATCCGATTAAGACTTCCTGTGGAAGGTCTAGGTCGAGATCGGATGGTTAGAAACCGTCACATTTATCATTTTTCGAGCTAACCTCTTATTGCAGGGAAGTGGCGGCAATGCTGGACATTGGCGCCGATCGTTATCAATTGGTCGATGAGAGGCATCACGATCGGTGATGGCGACGAATCATCCTTTGCGCTAGGTCA
This sequence comes from Wurfbainia villosa, assembly GCA_025175895.1. Taxonomy (NCBI): domain Eukaryota; kingdom Viridiplantae; phylum Streptophyta; class Magnoliopsida; order Zingiberales; family Zingiberaceae; genus Wurfbainia; species Wurfbainia villosa. Next base: position 53,484,872 of record CM046004.1, read on the forward strand.
AAACGGATAACGTTTGACGCGGCCACTTCGCGATAAATTTTGGACAACTTCGTGATCCGTTCCAAAAAAAGAGGAGACAAATTCAGAGGCCAAAATCTATAAAAGGAGGGGAGGATTCCATCTCCAAATTACATCAAGATTATTCATCAAGTGCTCCTATAACGCCAACGCTCCAACACCGTCATAACGCCGACGCGACGACAACCTCAGATCTTCTTCGTTGGCAGCAACATCTAGTAATTTATTTTAATATTGTATTCATTGTTTTTATTCGTAATGAGGTGAGGTAGGCTTGTTGCCTCATCCTCGTATTCCCGGATTTTGTGATCGTTGTCTCCTACCTCCAACAAGGAGGAGACGTTATAGTGTTTTACCCTCCGTACGCGGTCTAGGACCGATAGGGCCTTGGAGTAGCAACCGCTGGGTTGTGAACCAAGTAAAATAAACGTGTCATTTTATTTTCCGCTGTGCTTACTTATTTACTTGTGTCTCAACGAACGAATTAAACGAAAGATTTATGATCGCTATTCACCCCCCCTCTAGCGACGCTTCTCGATCCAACAGTTGATATTAAATTCATTACCTAATGGTATTGTGTCTAGGTTAGGTGAACACATGGATGCTAAGGAGCTATGGAGCCAAGTGGCAAGACTCCATGAGGAGCCCAAAGAACAAGAGTGCTCATCAGCTCAATTGGAGGAGACCGAGGAAGCAAGCACATCATCCTCACAAGCAAGTGAGGATTCGAAAGTTGATTGAGAATCAACATCCGAGAAGGAAGAAGAGGTGGAAGAAGCCTCCACCTCTAGGATTGAGGGGGAGGAGAGAATTCCCACACCGAAGCAAGAGCAAGAAGTTGCTTCAACCTCCAAAAGAAGTGAAGAAGCAACTCCGGCTTCCACCATAGACCTAAGTAACTCAAACAATATAGGTTTTGTTGGATCGAGAAGTGTCGCTAGAGGAAGGGGGGGGGGGGTGAATAGCGAGCATAAAAATTTTCGTTCGTTTCGATACTTGAGTTACGCAACAAAAAGAATAAAAAGAAAAGTTTATTTTTACTTGGTTCACAACCCAGCGGTTGCTACTCCAAGGCCCTAACGGTCCTAGACTGCGTACGGAGGGCAAAGCACTATAAGATCTCCTCCTCATTGGAGGTAGGAGATAACGATCACAAAATCGGAAGTACGAGGATGAGGCAACAAGCCTACCTCACCTTGTTACGATTAAAACAAAGAATACAAAAGATATTACTTGCTGCTGCTGCCGATGAAGAAGATGGAAGCTTGGCATCACGTCGGCGTTATGACGGTGTTGGGGCTTTGGCGTTGTAGGAGCACTTGAGAATAATCTTGATTGATGTTTGGGTTGGAATCCTCCCCTCCTTTTATAGAGTTTGGCCTCAGAATAAGTCTCCTCATCTTTTGGAACAGATCACGAAGTGGTACCATATTTTATCACGAAGTGGTCACATCAAACATTATCCATTTTGACCTATCGCAAAAGGTTGATTCGTCGCCATCAGTCGATTGATGCCTTCCATCAGTCGACTGATGAGCATCAATCGACTGATGAGCATCAATCGACTGCCCAATGACCAGCAGTCGATTGCCAGCCTGGCCACTTCCCTACAATAAGAGGTTAGCATGGAAAATGATAAATATGATGATTTCTTACCATCCGATCTCGACCTAGACCTTCCACAGAAAGTCTTAGTTGGATCGCTGCCTATGGTCGTCCCCGTACAGAGGACACGACCTTACCATCTCTTACTCACACGAGCTTACCTCTGGTCCTTTAAGATCTGTTGCTTTGCTTCCGATCTTCCACCTAGGTTCTTCGACTCCCACAAAGTTCCCTCGGTGTTACCCGACCACCACAGCTCCCTCTGGGTGTCGCTAACCTTTGGCTTAGCTTAGCCTTTCTGCACACTTGATTTAGCTCATGAGACAATGATGTAAACTTAACTTTGTGTCTTTGCCATAATCAAAACACAAGTTCGATTATCTGGTGCCCCTGCACCAACAATCTCTCCCTTTTTGATCTATGAAAAACCAACACAAAGTTAAGGAAAATTAAAGCATAAAACAAATATAGTAAATGATGAATGCCATTTCCAAAAACTCCCCCTCAACCAAAACTTCCCCTTAACCCTAGGTGAGTTTTGAAAGAGATAATTTAATTTTCAAAATAAAATTTTGTGTTACTCCCCCTTAACTTTTGCTCTTCTCCCCCTTTTGCCATAAATCAAAAGAATGTTGGGGTTTTTGTATAAAATAGGGGTTTAAAAATAATATCGTATATGCATGCATCGAGATAAATCAACTATGAGTCCAAGCATGCGTCTGGCAGTAGTTAGATAGATTGGTTTGAGGTGTGTCCCTCTGCACCAATAATCTAAAGGTTTATAATATAACCCTTAGGGTTAGTTTGCTCTCCCCCTTAGTCAAATATATGAAGTATAAGAGATGTAGGAGGCACTAAACTTTGGCCTAAAAAGTTGTAAATAGTCGTTAAGTACAATAGTTGAGAAAATAAGTAGTATTTTGAAAAGGTTATTTTAAGTATATTTCAATTATCCTTAACATCTCACCCATTCTATGTGTCTCAGAATTTGTTCACCTTATATGTTTTGTGAGATGATTTAAGATTGATTAAAGATAGTCAACCTTGGGTTAGATTCGGATTTAACCTTTAGATCGTTAAGTAACTTTTCGAGAAACTGGCTTCCAGGTCGTGGCGAGGCACAGGGGCCTTCTTTGATCGGAACAACGACCACTTCCTTAGACAAAGACAAATTCAAGAAAATATCACTTAAGTCACTTAGGGTTACTTCCTGGTCTAACTAGTTTAGGATACGGTGAGGTAGCTTCAGCTAGTTCCACTCGGTCAAGTGCACCAAGATAGATATGCCTTATCTAGCTCGAATACACGAGAGTTTATTTCCCTAACGTACTATCATCTCGCTGCATCCTGATACTATGTTGTCAAGAGTTGACTAACTATTTTCCCTATCTAGCCATTCTAAAAATTAAAATAAAATATGCAATGGTTTTGCTAAGTAAGCGGGTATACTGTTTTAGTATTGACTCCCCCTGGACCATTGAACCAATATGGTCTATTCAAATAATGAACTTGATCCTGGGGAACCCAAAACTTATTAGTCCTTATATGTGAGTTCAATAAAACCTTTGGGACCCATGGTTGGACTCTTTGATGACTATGATTTACGATAGACATATATGATCTATTCGTAGTCTTTGGACTAAACCCAAGTCCAACTTTGTTGTACACGACTCTTTGGGTTCCAAGTAGTCGATTAAGATTCTTAGATCCCAACGTGAACCTTTCCAACCTAGCCTTGACCTCTTGAACTTAGTCTTTCAAGAAAGAATTCTCCTCCTCAAGTTTTTCAACTTGGGTTGAGTTTCCCTCTTGAACTTGACTAGTTGAAGAGGTTAGAGTAGCCTCTTGCTTGAGGGTTTCAACCTCCTCAAGTAACGACTCAACCCTAGACTTGGACTTAGTTAATTTCCTAGTAAGTATTTTAATTGTAAGGTATAGTGTACTAATTAAAGAGCGGCTAACCTTGACTTTCCCTTTTGGTCCAGCTTTGAGTTTCCTCTCGAAGTAGTCTTCGGGGCCGGAGTCGGAGTTGTAGTTGGACTCGGCTTTGGATTCTGACTCAGACTCCTCCGGTCTTGCCATGTAAGCTATGTTTTCTCCATTGTCCCAAGTTGCATGGAAGGCTTTCCTTGCTCCCTTTTGCTTTGGCTGGCTCCTTGACTTGAATTGCTCTTTGTTCTCGTTCTTCAATTACCTTATTTCTTGTCGAACTATTCTCTGCACAATGTTGACTATTGCGGCCTCCTCTTCGGATTTGGATTCGGATTCATCCTCTTCCTTGGGGGTGGTTTGTTTGCGGCCTTTTTCTTCGAACTTGCAAATAAGGCAATACCTTTTTCGGGAGCCGAATTAGACTATTCATGGAGTTCAAATTTAGAAAATAATTCGTCTAGTCTATGTTTAGAAAGGTCCTTAGAAACCTTGCAGGCATCGACCATGGATGCTCACAAGGTAGTCCTAGGGAAATCATTTAAAGCATACCTTATAAGGTCCCGATTCTCTATGGCTTGCCCGATCGAGTGAAGACCGTTTACGATGTCTTGGATCCGCACATGTAGTTGGGTGGCGGTCTCGCGATCCTGCATCTTTAGATTGTATAGTTTATTTAAAAGCAAATCCCTTTTACATACCTTAGCATCGGGTGTTCCTTCGTGTAGCTCGATTAGTTTATTCCATAGGTCCTTTACGCTAATAAAGGGTCTGATGCGGTTGAGCTCCTCTTTGGATAGACCGCACTGCAACATTTGGGTCGCCTTTGCATCGGCTTCGATTTGCTTCTTGGTTGCATTGGTCCACTTGTCGAAGTCCAAGGGTTCGCCTCGATCATTGGTGGGTAGAGCAAAGCCGGTTTAGATGATTATCCAAATCTCGACTTGTGTTTTTAGAAAACACTCCATCTGACCTTTCCAATAATGGAAATAATCTCCGTTAAAGAACGGAGGTCGGGTGGTGTTGTACCCCTCAATGTGAGCCTTTAAATATCTTGCAAAACATGAATAAAAATCAAAAGAAATTTCTAGACTTGGTCTTGGATTAGTAATGTGGGAAATAATAAGAAATAAACAGAAATAAATAAGAAGAATAGGAAACTAACAAAAACTAGAAACTTACGACCTTCGATGTCCCCGAAAGAGTACTGTACATTGGTTTTTGGGGATGGAGACAGCTTGTTACGAGGGTAAACCCATGTAATAAGTGTAGATCTTTCAGAGAGCTTCGATTTGGTAGGTAGATTGTTTTGTGAGTCCACTTGTGCGAAAAGTTATGGTCGTTTTACCGTCGACTACTCCAAAAGAGAATACTTGCAAACACACAACCAAAAGAAAAGTACCAAGACTTCGTCTTGGATTAGTAGTGCGGAAAAAAAATCTAAAAAAAACACGAATCGAAAAATATGAAAAGAAAACCAAAAAGTGCTAGATTGGTGGTTTCACCAAATCTTAGCGCCCCTGCTCTGATACCAATTGTTGGATCGAGAAGCGTCGCTAGAGGGGGGGGTGAATAGCGAGCATAAAAAGTTTCGTTCATTTCGATACTTGAGTTACGCAGTGGAAAGAATAAAGAGACAAGTTTATTTTTACTTGGTTCATAATCCAACGGTTGCTACTCCAAGGCCCTAACAATTCTGGCATCGTGTCGGCGTTATGACGGTGTTGGAGCTTTGGCATTGTAGGAGCACTTGAGAATAATCTTGATTGATGTTTGGGTTGGAATCCTCACTTCCTTTTATAGAGTTTGGCCTCGGAATAAGTCTCCTCGTCTTTTGGAACAAATCACGAAGTGGTACCATATTTTATCGTGAAGTGGTCGCGTCAAACATTATCTGTTTTGACCTAGTGCAATCGGCAATAACTGAGCGATCACTAGCAATGCACGGCCGCCCGCTACAATAAGAGGTTAGCACAGAAAATGATAAATACGATGGTTTCTTACCATTCGATCTCGACCTAGACCTTCCACAGGAAGTCTTAGTCGGATCGCCACCTATGGTCGTCTCCGTACAGAGGACACGACCTTACCATCTCTCACTCACATGAGCTTACCTCTGGTCCTTTAAGATCTGTTGCTTTGCTTCCGGTCTTCCACCTAGGTTCTTCGACTCCCACGAAGTTCCTTCGGTGTTGCCCGACCACCACAGCTCCCTCTGGGTGTCGCTGCCCTTCGGCTTAGCTTAGCCTTTTTGCACACTTGATTTAGCTCATGAGACAACGATGTAAACTTAACTTTGTGTCTTTGCCATAATCAAAACACAGGTTCAATTATCTGATGCCCCTACACCAACATGTTTAAATAAAAATCATATAATTTGTTTTGAGTGTAGGGAATCTGGACACTACAAGAGTTAGTGTCCTAAAAGGGTCAAGAAGACTCCACCGGTGCAAAAAGTCAAGGATGTCAGTTTCCCAACAATCAAGAGCAAGGAGCATGTCATTTGCTTCAAATGCCGACAACCAGGACACTACCGGAGTCAATGCCCAAAGGGGGAGAAAAAGACTCAAAAGGGAGCTACACATGTAGGGGGAGCCTCTAAGGTAAACCCTTAGGTAAAATTCAATAATGCTTCTACTTTAATTTTTAGGCAAAAGCATGCTAGGAGTAATCTTGCTATTTATCATGAAAAACATACTAGAAATAATAAATATTTTTGCCTAGGAGCTAAGAGTGTCCATTTTAACAATAAGGAGAAATTTGAGACTAATGTTTCTAGAAAAATCTTACCTAGGGAATCTATCAAGAAAATAGAAGACCACCTAGGTTTTAACCCCAAATAGACTAGGCATATGCCTAGAAAGAACAATGCCCAAAGATTAAATCAAAATTCAAAAATTGGGCAATTAGAAAAGGAAAATCAAGCCTTGAGGTCAAAACTTGAGAAATTAGAGAAGACCCTTAGGAATATACAAAATCAATTTAAAGGGTCAAATGATAAAAAATCTATGTCCAATGGTCAAAGTCAAAGACCTAAAAATCAAGAACCATCCAAGTGTAAGCTTAAGCTGAAAAAGACCTAACATAATATTCCATTTGATTATGGAACTCAAATTAGGTCTAGGAAGACTAAGGTTACTAGGGAAGTCATCCCTAAGGGTAACCAAGGTATGTGCCTAGTGGCTAGGGTTTCGAAGAAACCTAGGGAAACCACTAAGAAGGTTACAAGGGGAGTCACCCCTAGAGTTAACCTAGGCAAGACCCAAATGACCAAGGCTAACAAGCCTATAAGGGTCATTAGGAAGGTATCTAGGGAGGTCATCCCTAAGGAATACCTAATTAACCCAAGGATCTCAAATAGGTTTTGGGTTCCTAGGAGCGTGATCGATTCACACTAGATGGGTTTAGGTGTGTCAACTTTGATTGGAAGGGTAGCTAACCCAACCATAGCAAAGTTGGCACTTTAGGATATTTTCAAGGTTATGGGTGCCTTGGAAATAAGTATAGAGCTAAATCATAAAAGATTTTAGGATGTGCCAATATACTTTGAAGATTATGAAAAATCAATCAAATTGGCACAATTTAGGTTTAGAGGTCTTAGTGTGCCATTTTGAGTTTTTGGCACACTTTGGGAGATAATTGGCAACATGGAAAAATATACTTAATTATAACAAATGGCAACAAATATTAAAATTTAGGTATTGTATACCTTATATTTTATTTGTCATGCTTGATTTGCCATATAACATGCCATGACATCATATTTATCTTTAATCATTTAATATGTCATGATCATGTTTAGGATTAAGTTTAAATGTCATGTATGCTTAGATTCCATCTTATGCCATGACATCATGATCATTGGCCATGCTTTATTTATGTCATCATTTATGCCATGATCATTCATTCATTCAATTCGATTAAAATTGAGTTAAGGACAATGACATGACTTGAAGTCCCATTTATAAGGGAATCAAGTAGTGTTGCCTTAGAAAATGCATGAGGCCTTAGTTTAAAACCAAAACCCACATCTCACATCTAATTGACATGTATGTGTATTCTTACACCTTAGATACATGTGAGATGATAGGATATGAGTTGAGTTCAAGGTGCATAGTTTTGCATCTAGATGAACCAAAACTCATCTTATATTATTAGTGGATCATTGGGAAAGCTTATGTTCAAGTCATGTACATTAAGCCCAAAGAATATGATCCAATATAAGGTTTTAAAACCATTTTAGAAAACCTTGGTGAAGTCTATCTTTTGATAGCAATCACCATTGATGAAGTTGATACAAAGTGAGCTAAAACATTGAAGTTTTTCTTCACTTTTGAACTTTGTGTCAATTTCGCTATTTTATGGGTAAAATATTTTTCTAACATTTTTCACTCATTGTATTGCTTATAAGTAATGTACGTATAAATTTTCATAATTTTTCGATATACGTAAAATTACTTATGTTTTTTTGAAATTCATTTCTGATAATTGAAAATCGAAATTTTCAGTTATCAGTCTACTGCACTTGGTGGCAGTCGACTGATGGGCACGACAGTCGATTGATGCTTGATAAAGTCGACTGCCAAGCTGATTTCGAAAAAAACAAAGTTGTTTAGCCCGTGTTCAGCTACGGTAAAGTTTCCTAACCACTCCTAACCCTAGGATATGCTTTGGGAAGCATTATAAAGGGTGAAAATCCATTGGATATGGATTAGGAGAGTTGTTAGGGTGATGTAATTTAAGGGGTTGGAAAGTTCAATGTTGAACTTTGAACCTTATTTTTGATGGTTTAGAGTTTCTATTGGCTTAGGGACTTCCCAAAGACATTGTTGGTGTAATGGTTAAGGGGGAGCAAGCCTTTAGGGGGAGGTATCCATCATGGGATGATGGATGTTATTTTTCCTCATGAGGGGGAGAAATGGGATTTTGAGATACTCAATTTGGAAATTGGGAGTGTGTAGGATTGCCTCTCTTAAGTGATATGAGACTTATCACTAGGAAGATTGTAGGCATCCTAGATATTTTTGGACCAAGGGAGAGATTGTAAGATCTCATTGGGACATGAGACATTGACCTCCTTGGAGAGAACCTTTTTGATGTTAGTCAAAAAGGGGGAGAATGTTTGGGAGAATTATTGGGAGAATTTATGGGATTACCAATTTGGGATAATTGGTAAGAAGATTTGAGTTAGTGTTCTAACTCAAAGGTATGTGATTTTGTCAAACATCAAAAAGGGAGAGATTGTTGGTGCAATCGGCCTAGGTCACGATTGACCGGGCTCGAGTTTGACTCAAGCGATGTTTTGATATTTGACATGAAGGTTTGACATTGATGTTTTGACATTGATGTCTGATAATGTTTTAGGGAGATTGTTAGTGCAATTGACCCGGGTCATGATTGATCGAACTCGAGTTTGACTCGAGGTTGATTTTGATGGTTGACTGGGGTTGACCATGTCATAGAAAGTCCAAGTCTTGAGTACTTGGCATGTAAAGTCCAAGCATGGGTCTTGGCAAGGAAAAGTCCAAGCATGGGTCTTGACATGGAAAGTCTAACATGGGTTGGCAAGGGAAAGTCCAAGCTTGAGTCTTGGCATTTGAGAAGTCCAAGGGGTTTGATATTGGCGGCGTAAAGTCCAAGCGAGAGTCTTGGCAGCATAAGCCCAATGGTTGGCGGTGTAAAGTCCAAGCGGAGTCTTAGCAGCGTAAGTCCAATGTGCCTTGACGGTGTAGACACCGTTAGCATGACATAGCCGATGGAAGCACCTGAAGGCTAGCGTGTGGATGAACAAGTCAAGGATAACTTGGAGGGATCCGGTAGACGCGAGGCTGACGGAGGTGGCTAGAAGGCTTAGGTCTAGGCTAAGGGTGGTCTAGCAAGTATGGGAGCACCATACTTGGGTTAAAACCTCATGTTTGAGGTTGGCAGTCGACTGACAATATGGTCGGTTCGACTGTCGTGAGTCGACTAGAGTTCGACTACCGGTTAAGGGTTGAAAATGCCTTGGCAGTCGACTGCCATCCATGGCAGTCGACTGCTGGATGGAGTTTTTTCGACCGTGACCACAGAACGCTCCGTAGCCGACTGGGCAATTGGATATGAACATTAGTAGTCGACTGGTGATGTCATCAGTCGACTACCAAGAGATCCGTTGGAATTTTTTCAGTGTGGATCGAGCCATTGACTCACGACAATAGTGTTGGCAATCGAACTGGGGATTTTGGCAATCGACTGCCAGGCAGAAATCCAGCCTGATGTAGGTTAAAAAGAGGAGTTTGAGGAGGATTTCGGCATTGGTTCTTTGGGAGCTTTGGTGAGACGAATTGAAGGTGATTTGCAGGTGCATTTCAGAGTCCTTTAAGCTCATCTAAGTAACCAACAAGCAAGCGCTCAAAACCCTAGATTGTAAAGTGCTCTTTACATTTTCACTTGTATTTTCTTGTTTACTTTGTATTACTTGTTATAATTTATTGTACGGGGTTTCTCCACCTCTGACTTATTGTCGAGAAGGAGTTTATTGGATCAGTAGTGCGTGTTTGCATTGCTAGGGCTCTTATGAGCCCAATCCGTGGAGTAGGAACCGTTCGGTTCCGAACCACATTATATTGTGTGTTGTGTTTGTGTGTTTGTATTTATTTTGTATTTTATATTATTTCTATTGCATACTAATACAATTGTAGCAAGCACGCAAAAGAATTCCTCCATCTACGATGTACATGCTATTCACCCCCCTCTAGCGGCCTTCGAATCCTCAACAATCAATGGTTGATCTAAGAACCATTTCTGAACCCTTCAGTAGCTACAGTGAATCGTGTCTCGTTTCTTTCACTCATCTTATACCCACTTGGTTCAGGACATGGTCTATGTGTCAGCCCCCACTAGGCTGACTATGTCACACTTAGCCCAAGTCTTACTTCTTCGTTTAGTGGGTTCTAATTACTTCGACATGTATCTAAGAGTACCATACTCTTGACATGCAATGCTTTGGCCAAAGGCTTTGAGTAACAATCTTGACGAGTGGCCATAGGGTATACATCTCCTCGCAAGGAGTGGTGAATCCTTTGTTGGCTATTCAATCACCTTCGAGTACTTCGACTTATACCCAATTATCTCGTACCCCCACCTCCGTAGAGATGTATCGACTAAGATGTCAAAGTATAAGTCTCCATGACCAAGATGACTTGAATACCTCAAGTCGAAGGAAACTCGCACTTGAGCTGCAGTAAGAGCTTCACTGACATATCTTATATGCAGAGAAACATGTGAAGTCTTAAAGCAAGTCACTCCAATGAACTAGTTACCATATCTAGCATCCACGTTTAACTCTCGACATCTCAATGTCTCTAGTCAGTGAGGAGCAGCTGCTTGGATAAACTAAGGAGTATAACCCATGCTAGTCTCCCAGAATTGATGATGTTCGAACTCATCAATTAATCGACTAGAGATTATTTCAATACATTCATAATTACACATATAGAGATACTCACTAGTTGTGATCCAATCACAAATTCTCTCATGCTATGAATTGTATCGCGGATATTTAGTAAATGAGTTTAAGATCCAATCAATCACATATGACATGTACACTCAAATAGTGAATCTTTATTTATCAAATAAATAGTACAACCATAAGGTGATTGCCTTAGGACACCTCTCAAACATAACAGACTCCCACTTAGCCTAAAGCAAATCGCCATGGTATCCAATACCATAGTCCCTAACGTGACTCTCAAACTTACTTTGTGATAGAGCCTCTGTCAAAGGATCCGCTAGGTTCCTTTCTATGAGAATCTTCTCAGTTTGTATTTCTTTCCAACTGATGATTTCTCTGATCAGATGATATCGCCGAAGCACATGTTTGGATCATTAGTGAGACCTGGGTTCCTTTGCCTGTGTGATAGCTCCAGTATTGTCACAGTAAAATGGTAATGCTTCAACAATGGATGGAACCACTCCAAGTTTGGAGATGAACTTCTTGATCCCAACTGCCTCCTTTGCTACTTCAGAAGATGTAATGTATTCTGCCTCCGTGGTAGAATCAGTAACTGTGTATTATTTGGAACTTTTCCAACTCACTGTGCCACCATTCAATGTGAATATGTACCCAGACTGTGACTTGGAGTCATCCTTGTCGGTCTGAAAGATGACATATGTATACCCGCATGTAACCATATCACCTTCTCCATATACCAAGAACATATCCTTAGTTCTTCTCAAGTACTTAAGGATTGCCTGACAGTCACCCAATGATACATTCCTGGATCAGACTGGTATCTTCTCGTGACACTCAAAATATATGATACGTCTGGCCTTGTACATAACATAGTAGACAAAATAGATCCTATTGCCGAAGCATAAGGAATTTTATTCATGCAAATCCTCTCGTCTTTTGTGCGGGGACACATAAACTTTGAAAGGTGAATCCCATGTCGCTGTTGGGATGTATACTGAAAGCGTAACTCTTTGTATGAACATCTTCATTTTGAAATAAGAATCACATGATCATTGTTTGCATTTTATATTTATGCATATTGTCTGATACTTTACATTGTGTTGGTGATCATTTGGAAGCTAGAGGAGGGGTGGATAGCTTGTTTTTCTTCTCTACAAAAATATTAGCGGAAGCAAACAAAAATAATATAAGTAAAAACGAAAGAACAATGCTAACAAGGCCTTTACGTGGTTCGGAGATAATGCTCATACTCCACGATGATCCTTAAGGTGGATTAACTCAAGCAATTCCACTAAGAAGCTCTCCTTTACAACAAACCTCCTCTTCTTTACAAAGAATGAAACTTGAGCTTAGAGAGAGGAGGAGGGGATTTAAGATCACTTAGAAAGCTTGAAAACTCGTGGAGGCTTTGGAGAAGAATCAGAGAATAAGCATTAACCTCAAAAACCTCCACCATCCCTCTTTTTATAGAGAGAAGGCTGATTTTCCCATTGGAGAACAATCAGTCGACTGATGCATAGCATCAGTCGGCTGTCGGCGCGATTAATGACTTATGAACAGCCGGATTCGCGGGATTCTGAGTCATTTCATCCAACGACATTCTCATCAGTCGACTGATCCATCCATCAGTCGACTGATCACAGGTTGCAGTCGAGTGTGACTCCACTGCGTCGATTTAACTTGATCACCGACCGCCATCGTTGGCGCCGATCGATCGCAACATCGCATCGCCATGATCAAAGCAATGATCGATGGTCGTGGTTTCATCCTAACTCGCTTGAGCACCGACTAATCGATACATCGTATCAGTCGACTGATACTCATCAAGTATGAGTAATTCATACTTGATTTTACCCCTTAGACTTAGACTCAACCTTCTAGCTCTTCCTTAAGCCTTGTGCCTCCAGGATCCCTCAGAGTCCGCGACTTGTTCATCCTTTGTGCTTTGCTTCCAAGAGCTTCCTTTGGTTTTGTCATGTCTTGGGTTTCCTTTGCCAAGGCGTGCTTAGACTTTACGCCGCCAAGTCTACATGCTTGGACTTACGCTGCCAAGATTTGCCTTTGGACTTCCTTTGCCAAGGTCCGTTTGGACTTAATGCTGCCAAGACAACATGCTTGGTCTTATGCCGCCAAACCTTTACCTTGGACTTCTCTTGCCAAGATCATACTTGGACTTTGACTTTACCTGTCACTTAATCATGTTCACCATTAGATCACAATTTGTTGCCTAACTTAGATGATTATCCAAACATCAAAACATATAAATGCTTGGGGCATTGTTGCACCAACAATCTCCCCCTTTTTGATGTTTGGCAATCATTTAAGTTAGGTCTTTTAAAGATACACATAATCATATATCCAATTCTAACTTAAACATTTCTTCTCCCCCTTTGACATACATCAAAAAGAGAAGAAATCATATATTTCATAAAAGAATTGAATGCATGGTAATCTTGAACTAAGGTATAGAATTTGAAATTTAGCTCCCCCTTAATCCAAGATATAGTTCATGATGAGTAAAATACATGTGGAGCAAAAGTCTATCAAACAATTTGAAGGTTTAAATCCTAACTTTGCACCAACAATGTAAATTTGGAAATGAAAAAGACACATCTTATGAAACTCCCCCTAAACCACCGCATTAAACAATTCTAATAGTTGGTTTATACTCAGTATTATCATGCTAAAGTTTTAGGAGATCAAAGATACACTCAATATCAGAAAATGGAGCTATTTATCAGAAAACACAGAGTATCAGTCGACTGGTTTATGAACCAGTCGACTGCTACGCCTGAAGTTCGAATTTTAGCCTTTTTAGCCAAAATTCAGAAATACATCAGAAATTCCATAAATCTCAAAAAATCATGAAATTTTGTGTACACATTTCTGAAATCATATTTTATCAAGGAAAAATATTTTGAAAAATATATGTTTTCTAGATATCAAGATTGATACAAACTTGGAAACCAACAAAAGTTCTAATATTTTTACAAACTTTGTATCACTTTTGTGTTTCACTTAAAAACTGTTTTTCAAAATATGATAAACATAGTTTAAAATATGTTTTATTTGACATTTCCAATCATGTTCTTGGAGCTATATGCACATCAATTGTGTATTAGCCTTCCCAATGATTGGTCCAATGAAGGATTAATGTCTCTAGATGACACTTTGATCCATAGTTATGCATCATAACAAGCATGATGAACCAAGTGCATCTTCCTAACATCTCACATGTTGTCTAAGTGGCTCAATACAAAAATCATGGTTTCTTAGGTATTTTGTGAGATGCTTAAAGGTATAAATCCTAGTATTTCTATAGGATCATGCAAACCTATACCTTTACTCAACCAAGCACATTCCAAGTTCTCTCCTAAGTGATGAAAATTCTACCTCGGGGAGAGCCTTGGTGAATATGTCGGCTAGGTTGGACTTGGATTCAATGTAATTAAGCTCAATGTCCCCCTTAGCCACATGATCTCTAATGAAGTGATGTTTCACTTCAATGTGCTTGGTCCTAGAGTGATGCACCGGATTTTTGGTCAAGTTAATGGTGCTCACATTATCACAAAATACTTTCATGTTGGAGTAAGATAGCTCATAATCCTCTAAGGTATGTTTCATCCATAGTAGTTGAGCTGCACAACCACCCATAGCCACATACTCGGCCTTGGTGGTGGATAAGGCAACACAAGGTTGCTTCCTACTACTCCAACTAACTAGGGAGGACCCAAGAAATTGGCATCCACTACTAGTACTCTTCCGATCCAATTTGCAACCGGCATAATCGGAATCGGTGTACCCAATCAAATCAAAAGATCTAGTCCTAGGGTACCATAATCCTACATTTAGTGTGCCTTTAACATATCTTAAGATTCTCTTAACGGCAACTAAATGAGATTCTTTAGCACATGATTGATATCTAGCACACATACCAACCGCAAATAATATGTCGGGTCTACTAGCGGTTAAGTACAAAAGACTACCAATCATGCTCCTATAAAGTGTAAGATCAATTTTTTTTCCTTCATTATCACTATCTATTTTAGTATTGGTTGCCATTGGAGTTGAAACTACCTTAGCATTTTCTAAACCAAATTTCTTAATCATTTCCTTAGCATATTTGGTTTGATAAATATAAATACCTTCACTAGTTTGTTTGACTTGCAATCCTAGGAAGAAATTTAATTCCCCAACTAGACTCATTTCAAACTCTTTTTCTATATTTTTAATAAAGTCTTGGAGAAGTTCATCATTTGTTGACCCAAAAATAATGTCATCAACATATCCTTGGGCTACAAAGATGTCCGTTGATGTTGACTTTATAAATAGAGTTTGATCTACACTACCCCTCTTAAAGTCCTTAGAGATTAAGAAAGATGATAATCTTTCATACCAAGCCCGGGGAGCTTGTTTCAAACCATACAAAGCTTTCCTAAGCTTGTATACATGGTTTGGATAGTCCATATTCTCAAACCCGGGAGGTTGTTCTACATATACCTCTTCCTTAATAAACCCATTTAGGAATGCCGATTTGACATCCATTTGATGGAGTTTGAAACCCATATAGGAGGCATACCCTAATAGTATTCTAATAGACTCTAATCTAGCAACCGGGGCATATGTTTCATCATAGTCAAGTCCTTCAACTTGATTAAAATCCCTTGCAACTAATATTGCTTTATTTCTAGTGATATTTCCTTGGTCATCTAGTTTGTTCCTAAAGACCCATCTTGTAGTAATGATGGTGTTTTCATTAGGTCTAGGAACTAACTCCCATACTTGACTCCTTTCAAATTGAGCCAATTCATCTTGCATTGCTAAGATCCAATCCGGATCAAGTAATGCATCTTTGATTGTTTTGGGCTCAATTTGAGAAATTAGAGCAATATGACTAGTGGGATCCCTATGAAATGACCTAGTCCTAACACCTTGAGATAATTCACCCACAATTTGATCTAAGGGGTGATTTTGATGAACTCTTATAGTTCTAGGAGGTGTATTAATTTGAGTTTGATCATGATTAACCTCAATCCTTTGCTCATCATCGGAATCGCCTCTTACTCCCCCTTGATTTAATCCTCCCCCTTGATCATTTCCCCCTAAGGTTAAATCTTGAAATTGTTGGGTAATTTCTTGATTTTCATTATTAATATCATCATCAATAGGGGATTTTCTAGGGTATGTATTGGAAGTTTCATCAAATTGGACATTTGATGATTCTTCAATCTTTTGAGTTCTTTTATTGTAAACTCTATACCCTACACTAGTGGATGAGTATCCAACTAGGATTCCCTCATCTGCTTTGGACTCAAACTTACCTAGGTTGTCTTTGGTATTTAAAATATAGACTTTCCATCCAAAGACCTTAAAATAATGAATTGTTGGAATTGTACCATTCCACAATTCAAATGGAGTTTTTCCTAAAAACCTATGAATCAATACCCAATTTTGGATATAGCAAGCGGTATTAACCGCTTCTGCCCACAAGTAGCTAGGTAAGGAGTATGCATTAAGCATTGTCCTAGCCACTTCTTGTAGGGCACGATTTTTTCTTTCCACAACCCCATTTTGTTGGGGTGTTCTAGGACAAGAAAACTCATGCTTGTACCCTTGTTCTAAGCAAAAAGTTGAAAAATTAGAATTCTCAAATTCTCCACCATGATCACTACGGATCTGGTTGATTTTGAATTTTCTTTCATTTTATACTCTTTTGCTAAATCCTATGATTATTCCTAAGGTTTCATCTTTATTTTTCAAGAAAAATACCCAAGTAAACCTAGAGAAATCATCTACTATTACTAAGCAATATTTACTACCAATAATAGAAGGGGTACTATGACAATCAAATAAATCCATATGTAAGAGTTCTAAAGGTAAAGCGGTACTAAGTAAATTTTTACCTTTGTGTGATGTTTTTGATTGTTTTCCTTCTTGGCATGCATCACACATCTTGTCCTTGAGAAATTTGACTTTAGGCAACCCTTTGACTAATTTCATTTTTGCTATTTTGGCTATATTCTTCATGTTTATGTGTCCTAGCCTCTTATGCCAAAACCAACTTTCTTCCTCTTTTGCAGTGAGACACTTAGTAGAAGCATTAGTAGCATAGGATAAATCAACATAATATATATTTGATTTCCTAAAACCTACTAACATGCAATCATTTAGAGTTTTGTGTCTTATAAAACATTTTGAGGAATCAAATTTAACATTAAAGTTTGCATCACATAGTTGGCTTACACTAAGTAAATTAAATTTCATATTTTTAACTAATAGCACTTTATGAATGACAAGATTGGGGGATACCTCAATTGTGCCCTTTCCTAGAATCTTAAGTTTGCTGCTATTACCAAATGAGACCTTTCCTTTGCTAGTGTGGTTGATAGTGGAGAATTTTCTCTCATCACCGGTCATATGCTTTGAGCACCCACTATCAACTATCCACAAGCTTGGTTCTTCTACCTATATCACATGAAAAATACAATCCTTAGGTACCCAGATCTTAGGACCACTAGCATCAATTATAAATTTCTTAGGTACCCAAGCCTTTCTACCCTTGCTTTTAATTATGGATTTTCTACTAACAAGGGATGTAAATGCTACCTCCTTTTCCTTAGGTCTATATCCTAATCCGGCCTTGTTGTAGATAGCCCTTTGATCCTTAATAATCATGTCTAGGTATTTAGAGCCATTAGTAAATTTTTCTAAGCATGCTCTTAAGTTACCTATTTCTTTTCTTAATTCATCATTTTCATCCCTAAGGGTGCATTCATCACTAGATAACTTACCACAAGATGATTCTATACTCTTAAGTGATTTAATCTCTATTTTTAAATCCTTAATCCTAGTTTTTGATCTATTAAAAGTATTTTGTAGGCATGCAATAGTCTTGTAAAGTAAATCTACTTTAGGTGAGTTGTTTACCTCATCATCATCACTTGATGATGATTCATCGCTTGAAGAGGAAGAGGACTCCTCGCTTGAGCTCCCGGCTTCTTCCTCTAATGCCATGAGGGCTAGATTCCGGGTGGCATGACATACTTCTTCATCGTCGGAAGAATCCTCCATGCTTAGGGTGTCCCATGTTTGAGCCACCATTGCCTCCTTCTTCTTCTTCTCCTTCTTTTCTTTCTTTTTCTTTTCCTTCTCCTCCTTCTTCTTTAGTTCCTGGCAATTTGGCTTTATATGCCCTTTCTTGTTGCAACCAAAACAAGTCACGTTAGAGGTCGAATTTGAACTATTTGAAGACTTACCTCTTGAGGATTGGAACATCCTCTTCACATCTTTCTTGGTGAGTTTCCTTGACTTCCCACCAAACTTCTTGACGTAATGTGCCACCTCGCTTGCCGATAACTCATCTTTACTACTTGATGAGTCTTCCTCGGATTCAGATAAAGAGGACACTTCTTTCTTCTCCTTCTTCTTTTTGTCCTTCTTTCCTACAAAAAGAGCTATACCCTTCTCTTTGGATGAAGTGTTAGCTTGTTCATGTAATTGAAATTCACAAAATAGCTCATCTAACTTAACCAATGAAAGATCCCTAGAGACCTTATAGGCATCTACCATTGAGGCCCATAAGGTTGTTCTAGGGAAAGCTTGTAACACATACCTTACAAGGTCTCGGTTGTCGACCTTCTCACCTATAACATGTAGTCCGTTGACTACTTCTTTGAAGCGACCGTGCATTTGGCTCACGGTCTCATTGGTCTTCATTGAGAAGCTTTGAAGTTGGCCAATTAGAAGATCTCTCTTGGCCCTTCTTGTTTCTTTGGATCCTTCATTGAGCTCGATCAACTTCTCCCAAAGCTCCTTCGCCGATTCAAATGGTCCCACCTTGCTTAGTTGCTCTTTTGACAAACCACATTGAAGTGTGGTTGTTGCCTTGGTGTTGGCTTGAGCCTTCTTGGCCATGTCTCTCGTCCAATCCTTCGTCGGTATGGGTGCTCTATGTTCATCCACCGGCTTCTCGAAACCATCTACAACACTAAACCAATTCTCAATATCATTCATTAAGTAATACTTCATCCTACCTTTCCAATAGCCGAAGTCGTTGCCATCAAAGAACGGAGGCCTCGCCGTGCTATACCCCTCTTGAAAAGCCATCTTTGCTCCGGTTGATTGCTAGATCTTCCGATGCGATCCGGGCTCTGATACCACTTGTTGGTGATCGTTTGGAAGCTAGAGGGGGGGGGTGAATAGCTTGTTTTTCTTCTCTACAAAAATATTAGCGGAAGCAAACAAAAATAATATAAGTAAAAACGAAAGAACAATGCTAACAAGGCCTTTATGTGGTTCGGAGATAACGCTCCTACTCCACGGCGATCCTTAAGGTGGATCAACCCAAGCAATTCCACTAAGAAGCTCTCCTTTACAACAAAACTCCTCTTCTTTACAAAGAATGAAACTTGAGCTTAGAGAGAGGAGGAGGGGATTTAAGATCACTTAGAAAGCTTGAAAACTCATGGAGGCTTTGAAGAAGAATCAGAGAATAAGCATTAACCCAAAAAACCTCCACCAGCCCTCTTTTTATAGAGAGAAGGGATTCGCTCTCCAACGACATTCTCATCACCGACCGATCCATCCATCACCGACCGATGGAGTGATCACCGAGTGATCACAGCCACAATGAGTGTGACTCCACTGCGATCCGTGATTTTTCGATCACCGATCGATCGCTGCGGCCGATCGATCGCAACATCGCCGATCGCCAACCAGCGCCGATCGATGGTCGTGGTTTCATCCGACTCGGGCCGAGCACGACCCGATCGATACATCGATCACGATCGATACTCATCAAGTATGAGTAATTCATACTTGATTTTACCCCTTAGACCTAGACTCAATCTTCTAGCTCTTCCTTAAGCCTTGCACTTCCAGGATCCCTCCGAGTCCGCGACTTGTTCATCCTTTGCGCTTTGCTTCCAAGAGCTTCCTTTGGTTTTGTCATGTCTTGGGTTTCCTTTGCCAAGGCATGCTTGGACTTGACGCCGCCAAGTCTACATGCTTGGACTTACGCTGCCAAGACTTGCCTTTGGACTTCCTTTGCCAAGGTTCGTTTGGACTTAATGCTGCCAAGACAACATGCTTGGTCTTTTGCCGCCAAACCTTTACCTTGGACTTCTCTTGCCAAGATCATACTTGGACTTTGCCTTTACCTGTCACTTAATCATGTTCACCATTAGATCACAATTTGTTGCCTAACTTAGATGATTATCCAAACATCAAAACATATAAATACTTGGGGCATTGTTGCACCAACATATTGTAGATAACATAGTGTATGGTGTCGCACAGAAGATCATGTTATCAGTTCCTTGTAGAGTATAAGTTGAGGCTCACAACCAAGATGGTTTTGGACAAACCATTCGCATGGTTGTAATGTAATTTGGTATTGGTTTATCTTGACCATAGAATTACACTAGTACACTTTGTGTGTATCGAGTAGGACCATTTTAGAGGTGATTCAATTTATACTGACTATATAATTGAATCATACCTCATATATTATAGTGTACATGCTCTTAATCCCGATATAATAACGGGTACATGTACTTAGTATTTATTTCTTTGATTTACCAATGGGCGTGACTTATGTGTTAAGTCGATAGGCCTGGTAAGTTGGGAAATAATATTATTTACATGGTGTACCATTGATTATAGGAGAAAACCGTGTCCTATATATTAGGATGATGATGTCCTCTTGAGGAGCTCATAAAGTTCATCATGTAAATTCTGTAGGGGGACTTGGTCCAACATGATGATGAGTGGTACTACTCATGGAGTTAGATATTAATTAATTAAATTATCAGTAATTTAATTAATTAATGGACATTTGATATCTTAAACACGGGGAGATATTTTATACAAACAATACGTGGAGCTCATATTTAATTATGGGGGTTGGTGAGGTAGATCAATGATGATCCTCTAGTGGAATGGATCATCATTAATGAATCAGATTTTATGTGGTTCGGATCCATTGGGTGGCCAAGATCCAACTCCTCCTCATGGTCCCTATTGTAGCATATTATAAATACCTCATGAAGCTTAGACCTAAATGAGATTATTGGAGTTGGCATTGGAGAGTCTTGGGTGGAAAGAAGGTTTTTGGTTTTGCTTCCTAGGGTTGGCGGCAACAAGTTGTGTTAGGGTATGGCTCTTGCATCTCCTTGGCCGGTGCCACCCTCATCCTCTCCATCTCCTATAGCCGACGCTTCCTCTCCCTCTCCTAGGGCCGGCGGCAACAAGGCTCCCCTTCTCTCCTAGGGTCGGCGGACACCAATTCTTGGAGTTGTGGTGGTCGACACAAGCATGGAGAAGAGGAGGATTTGTGTTCAGAACGAGATAGGAGAAGAAGGAAGAGTTTTTCTTCCCTTGTTCGGAGCGAGCAAAGAAGGGAAGATACGTGGTCTAGGAGGGTTCAATTCTTGGAAGATCGTCGCCCACACGACGTCCAAGAAGAGGATAGGAATACAATAGAAGATCAAGAGGTAAAACAAGAGGTATAATCTTGTTTAATATTGATTCAAGTTCTTTTGTATTTTGCATGTTATTGATTGACATGGACCCCGATGATAAACACAAAAACCGACGATCCGTTTATCATCTATTCCGTGACTAATCGAGGAAAAGGGTTAGGTTGCTTGAACAACGAGTTTGTTTGAGCGACCACTCAATTCGAATAGCACGATGATGAATCGGTTGCTTGGGTAATCCGTCTCCATCCAGATTAGTTTTAATTAATGAAATTTTAATCCAGGGATGTGAGATAGGATCGCCATGCACAAGCGACCGAAGCGAAGAAGCGGGAAAAATGGCTTTTCCCTTCAAGTGGTATCAGAGCCATAGTTTTTGGTTTTGTGTGTTTGTATTCGATTACTTTCATGCATTTATCATATATTGTATATGCCGGATAATAGTAGGATGTGCATAGGCTAATTTTTTGCTTGCAGGCATAAGATCCAACTATTATGGCTATGTGGATGTATGTGATTGTTTATGTGTGATTGTAACTAATTATTTGAATCCTCGGGGTTGACGAGGCTAATTAGTATTTAATTTTTGTAATTAAATACGACACTGTTTAGCCACTCGTTTTAATTTACTTTCGATCTAGAGATGTTGTACACTCCTTCGTGGAGTATAGGATCGATGGATGTAAATTAAAATAGTTTATCTCGGCTCGGATCCTTTTGTGGCTTGCGCATGGTAAAGGGAGGAGTGGATGAGTTGGCGACACGACGGGAAGCATATTGGAAAACAAAAGCCATAATAGTTGGAAAGTTTTTTTTTTCATATTTATTGCTTATTGTTTGATATGCATGTTGTGTGAAAATTCCTCAATTTTAAATTACTAAGTGGGAGAAGGATATTTTTTAATTCCCGCAGCCTCCATTACAATTTGACATGTGATGCGAACAAACTTGAGCGTTGGTTCTGAGTGCCTTCCTCCATATCGGATGAGTTTGTTTTGCGGATCACTAGGTCAAATATGATTATAGGAAATTATTTAAGAGTGTGTGTACTTCCCCATCGGAAGGCACATAATCCGAGATAATTGTCTTAGTATTGAGTAATGGTAAACACTTAGATGCAAATAAAAGTATCCTCCCCATCGGAGTCACTGCTTTTATTTGCAGAGCCGAAGAGGAACTAACTATTAATTTTATTTGTCAAAAAGTAAGGTTGACAGGATAATAAAATTAATGGGTAAAACCTCCTCTTACAAATGTAGAATTAGTATACGTCCACACTATCGTGGCATACAATATTCTCAGTGTTTTAAGGTGTTGGTTGATTTTAAAATTTTATTGTTTGAGGAATCAATAAATTTTTGAAATCTAATGTTTTGATCATTGTGATTCTTAGGTTTTTCAAAATGGCTTTCAACCCACTTGCTGTGATTCTGAAAGAAAATAAACTTACTGGACCTGACTATGTTGATTGGAAACAGAATCTGGACATTGTCTTGACTGCTGAGGAGTACAAATATGTGCTCTTCGAAGAGTGTCCTCTTAAGCCTATGGATGATTCTAGTGAAAAGGAGAAAGAGAGTTATAGGAAGTGGACCAAGGCTGATGAGATGGCGGGACATTACATTTTGGCTTCTATGTCAAATGTATTGCAACATCAGCATCAGACCATGACTACTTCCTATGACATGATGCTCAATCTCAAGGAACTTTTCGGACACCAAAATTGGACTGCTAGGAAGGAAGCTATGAGAAACTTGATGATGACCACCATGATTGAGGGAACACCCATGAGGGATCATGTTCTCAAGATGATGACTCATTTAAATGAGCTGGAAGTCCTTGGAGCGGAGATCGATGGGGAAACCTAGGTTAATATCATTCTCCAATCTCTACCTAGAAGTTTTGAGCAGTTTTACTTGAACTACAACATGAATAAGAGGTCGTATTCATTGGTGGAGCTTTTGACAGAACTCTAGGTGGTAGAGGGGCTTTTTCGTCAAAGTACTCAGGCTATGGTTGCTCAAAAGGTTTCTACTTCTAAGCCGAAAGGCAAGAAGAAGAAGAAACAAGGTGTAGCAAAGGTGGGGGCAGGATCTCAGGCAGGAGTGAAGAAGCCGAAAGGCAAGTACTTCACTTGCAAGCAGACTTGACATTGGAAGGCGGACTGTCCTAACCGCAAATAGAACAAAGTTATATCTTTTAGTTTAGTTATTGAAACATATTTAACAGTGTTATCTACCGGTACCTGGTGTGTAGATACGAGATCCACTGATCATGTTTGCAATTCTTTGCAGGGGTTCCTGGAAACCAGACGACTAGCTGAGGGGGAGATTACTGTCTACATGGGCAATGCTACAAAGGTGGCGGCTATTGTAGTGGGAGATGTTTATTTATATTTTGATGGGAATAAAACTTTGATTCTGAGAAATTGCCTTTATGTACCTACATTTAGAAAGAATTTGATTTCAGTTTCTAAATTGTTTTTGGATGGATATTCTATTTCTTTTAATGACAGAGTTGTTATAAAATGGAGTAGGGAGATTATCTGTTCTGGTGCGTTGAAAGGAAATTTATACACTCTTGAACCAAAACCTTCCACGATGCAAATAGAAATAAATAACTCATCTTCTAAATCTAATAAGAGAAAAGAACCTTCAAAAATGAACCAAACATATCTTTGGCATCTAAGGTTAGGTCATATTAACCTGAGTAGAATTCAAAGGTTGATAGTTGATGGACCTTTAGGTTCATTGGTGGTGGAAGATTTCCCAACCTGCGAATCTTGCTTGGAAGGTAAAATGACCAAGAGGCCTTTTAAGGCCAAGGGGTATAGAGCCAAAGATGTGTTAGAGTTGGTTCATTCTGATTTGTATGGTTCTATGTCTATCCAGGCTAGAGGTGGTTTTGAATATTTCATCTCTTTTATAGACGATTATTCAAGATATGGATATATTTACTTGATGCACTGCAAGTCTGAATGTTTTGACAGGTTCAAAGAATTTAAGGCTGATGTGGAGAAATGTCAAGGTAAAAGTATCAAGACACTACGATCTGATCGTGGTGGTGAGTACCTCTTGGGAGAGTTTAGGAGTTACTTATCAGAGGTCGATTCAATCTCATGCTCAGACTCGAGTACACCCCAACAGAATGGTGTGGTGGAGCGAAGGAATAGGACTCTTATGGAGATGGTTAGATCGATGATGAGTTATTCTGAGTTATCAGATTCGTTCTGGGGGTATGCTCTGGAAATGACAGTGTATATTCTGAACTTGGTACCATCTAAATCAGTACCTTCTACTCCCACAGAATTGTGGGCTGGGCGAAAGCCTAGTCTGAGATATATTCGGATTTGGGGTAGTCTAGCACATGTGCTGAAGGGAGATGCTGGTAAGTTGGAATCTCGTACAGAAGTACGCTTGTTCGTAGGCTATCCTAGAGGAACAAAAGGTGGTTTGTTCTATAGTCCTAGAGATCAGAGGGTGATCGTTAGCACGAACACTTGATTTTTAGAGGAAGACTATGTGATAAACCACAAGGCCTTGAGCAAGATTGTTCTGGAGGAATTAAGAAGGGAAGTCACTACTTCAGTACCAACGGTACAAGAGGACATACCAGAAGTGACTGCACTGCGTGTCATAGAGGATACACAGGTGATACCTCATCATAGTGGGAGGGTTGTTTAACAACCTGATAGATTTATGTTCTTGGGAGAATCTTCTGATTTGATCACTGACAAACATGAACCTGATCCGTGGACATATGATGAGGCTGTTGGTACAATCAGCCCAAACTCGAGTTTGACTCGAACTATATTTTGATGTTAGACAAAACGCATGACATGGGATTGTCATTGAAAGTCCAACATGGGTTGGCCACGTAAATCTAAGTGTGTAGCCTTGGTGGTGTTGGGAAAATCCAAGCATGAGGCTTGGTGTGGAAGTCTTGAGGACTTGGCAAGTTCCCTAGGCTCGGGGTCCTTGAGTCGGTGAAGGATGACATTGTGAAGCCATGTGCTTGATGCATCCGAGGGACCTTCGGATGGGGAGTGAATGGAGTGAGGCCCAAGGGAAGCATACTTCGAGGGCAAGAGACGCGAAGGATGGCACTGCGAAGCAGTGCGCTTGGCGCATCCGAGGGAAGTAGGCCAAGGGAAGAGAGCTTTGGTGGGGAACTCCATGAGAGGATGAGGTGGACTTGGCCAAGTGGCTAAGACTGAGTGTCGGAGGCTCAAACGTGATGTTTGAGGGTTTACCCAACAATCGGATGCTCAAATAACTTGGTGTTTGAGGTTTTACTCGACATTAGTTGATTGACATAGGTGCCAGTCGACTGCTCCAAGTCGACTAGGGTTCGACTGGTGTTCAACTAACTGTGGTCTGCCAAGTAGTCGATCACGAGGAGCAACATGTAACTGAAACGATCGATAATCGATGAGGAGATCACCGATCGATCGGTGTTTTTAGCCATAGAAGGTCTTCCAGTCGAGTGATCACGGTGACCACTCGACTGATGGGATCTTCAGTCGACTGATGGGCATGATCAGTCGACTGATGATGGATTCGTTGGCTTTTGGCCAGTGTGGATCGAGTCATTGTGAGACAACGACTACAGGACCAGTCGACTGATGGTCATGATCAGTCGACTGATAGGCGCGGAATCAACTCGATGCAGGTTATAAATGGAGCTCGAGATGGAGGATTTCGCCAAGACTTTTGGGGTGACTTTGGAGGGAAATTGTTGTTGCATTCCAGACCTTCAAGACCAAACAAAAGAAAGCAACAAGCAAGTGTTCAAAAGCAATTGGTGAAAAGTTTTCTTTTGTAATGTATTTGTATTCTTTTTTGTACTTCGTGTATTACTTTGTAATTGCTTGTACGAGGTTTCTCCACCTCCGACGTGTTGTCGGGAAGAAGTTTAGTTAGTGTCGTGCACATAACTAGAGCTCATTGAGCTCGCCCCGTGGAGTAGGAACCATTCGGTTCTTAACCACGTATATCTTGGTGTATTGTGTGTGCTTGTGTGTATTTGTTTATCTTGTTAGTATTATTATTGTTATTCCACTGCGCTGACGAGAATCGTAGACAAGCGACACACAAGAATGAGCAAATTCCATTCTATGATGACTTAGGGCTATTCACCCCCCTCTAGCCAGCCACCTACGTTCCAACAAGTGGTATCAGAGCTAGGAGCTTGTCGAGGACTAACCGCCAACACAAGCATGACAAGATGGCCAACTACAACCTCCAACCACCTAAATTCGAAGGGGACTTTCGATGGTGGAGAAGAAAAATGGAGGTATATCTCAAAACCGATTCGATTTCATGTTAATTCTAGAAAATGGTTTTGAAATGCTAAGGATGAAAGCAATAGACAAATTGAAAAGGCAAGATGGACCAAAGACCAAATGAAGGATTTCGAGACAAATCTCTGTTAGTGAAAGCCCTAGAGCCAATCATGTGATGATTGTTGTATGGACTTTATTATATCATATTCCTATTTATAAAGGCATGGTTATTATATTTACTTGTATTGGTGCCAAATAACTAAATATAATAATGTCCTTGAGTAGTAGGTTCTTATCTATATCAATCGATTGGTTGAATCGATAATGAGATGATATAGAGAACACTACTCTTAATCATTCCTAGTCAAGTATTAACATTCAGGGACAATGTTAATGCGTAGAGACTAGAATGTAGGTTAACACGATGACTTGATCTCATAAGTCATGGATATGAGATATCAAGTTGACACATGGGTATGCATTGGAGAATGTATATTGAATGACCCACCATGAGAAAGTATCATGGATCATAATATGAGTGTCATTTACTTTCTCATGTGGCAATTAGTATGACTATAAGTCCTTAGACCTGAAGTCACCATAGTTCCCTACATAAAGAGTTGCATATTTTGGCTTCGTCAAACGTCACCCGTAAATGGATGGACTATAAACGCAATTATTGGGTATGTGACAAATTATGCAGAGGGATGTGAGTGATGTAGATGAGATCTATCCCTCCTATATGACGGGAGAGACATCGCTATTCTTGATAGAGTGAGACCACGAAGTGTATGACCATTCCCAAATGAGTCAACATGAGATATTGAGCTCATTTGATTAGAATGAGTCTACTTGGAGTTCAAGATATAGATTGTACCGAGGATGACACGGTCTATGCCTCGATGGTCAATCTAGATCTCAAGAATAGAGGGATATTGTCACATATTGTGAGAGTCACAATTAGTAGTCACAAAGGTGATGTTGGAGCTCAACATTCTTGTAACTTGGGTAGCAATGATGTGTTTCTAGATACCGCTCATTGCTTATGTTCCTAAATCGGTTTAGGGACATTGCCAACGTTACAAGAACCTATAGGGTCACACACAAAGGGCAATTAGATGGAGATTAGGTTCATATGATGAACCACGAGGATTAGGTTCATGGGATGAACCAAATTGGATTAAGAGTAATCCTAATTAGACTAATTGAGTTGGACTCAATTTGATTCAAGTGTTGAATGAGTCTAATTTAGATTTTATTCATCAAATAAATTTAAATTAATGAATAGAGATTCATTAAATTAAAATTGACTTGAATCAAATGGTTGGATTTGATCAACCATGGGAGATAAGAGGTCAAGTTTGACTTGACTTGAGAGAAAAGATGAAAGGTCAAGTTTGACTTGACCAAATGTCATGTCATGATGATGACTTGGCATGGCCGGCCAATGATGATGCTCCACATCATCATTGACTTATCATGTGGTTCCACCTCATGAGGGAGACCAAGAGCCATTGGCTCTTGGAGTTACATGCATGCATGTAACCCCCCAAGGTTAAAGTGGCCGGCCACTTCTTGATGAGGAGTGATTTGATTTTGGGTAACTCCATCTTCTTCTTCCTTGGATCATCTTCTTCCTTGGCTCTCTTCCTCTCTTGCTCTCCCAAAACCTCCATTGCTGAGACCTTCAAGGAGTGCTAGCACACTCAAGATTGTCTTTGCTCCACCTATTGCTTGTGTGGATACTAATAGAGGAGTGTGCACTTGACACTCTCGAGTTCCGACAATCCATTTGGATGAGCGGGATAAGCGAAGGGCATCGCTTCAAGGGTAACTTCTTATCATGTAGATCTAGAGTAGATCTAAAGGTATTAGACACATACATGTTAGTTTTATTTTTTTATACTTCGTATGGATCCATGGGGCTTAGGAGTTTCCGCGGTTTTGCTGTGTTTTCATTTTTGTAGTTTTTGTATGAGATATAAAAATTACAGAATTTTATGTTTCTGTAAATTTCCTATTTTTATAGAATATTTGGGTATTTTTCTCGAAGGGTCGAAGCAACGAGTGTTGGGACACTTGTAGGCTTCAACCGTCGAGAAAAACTCTCCGAAATGGCGAGTTCTCACTTTAGGTTTTTGGGAAAGCGACTTAATTCACTGTAAGATCGTAATAGGGACACTCGTAATGTTTATTTTGCAAGTATGGGCGCTGCTCCTAACTCCGAAAGGGGCCTTGTCCCGCGATCGCGCCCGGAAACCGCTTAGCGGGATCGTTACGGAGAGGTGACTCATAAAATTGAAAAAAATAGGAAAAATTATAGAAATTTTCTATAAAATACATAATTTAGAATTATGTATAATTCTATGATGGTCATGGCCCAAGAACCCCAATGTGATTGGACTTAATGTGTTGTAATTCATAATACGGCCTGCGTGCCATTTTTGTGGTTGTGCGTGTTGTATAGTGTATGCGACTTGCGCATCGTGCCTCTTCTTTTGAAATTCTAGTTGTAAATAGTTTTAGACTCGAATATAACTCGAGTTTCATATTTTTAATGTACAAAATGGAGCGGTGGAAAGTCCACTTGTAGATGGAGTTACGAGAAGGGTGCCGACGACACATGGCGGTCAAAGGAGGTGCTTGGAGAAGCCGCTAACCTTAGGTTGACCGTCCGATCTTCTCATTGGCTTGAGAATATCGTAGTCATAGTAGGGCCATGACCTAATCACAATTAATATATATATATATGTATATATGTTGATATACATATATATATATATATATATATATATATATATTTGTTATGCTTGTATGTATGTGATGCATGCTAGTAGAATAATGCTTGTATGTATATGATGCATGCTAGGATATTTTTCTTGTATGTATATGATGCATGCTAGAATAATGCTTGTATGTATGTGATACATGCTAATATAGGATAATAAAGGTCTTAATGCGTATATGATACACATTACGATTAGATTAGATCTTAATCGAATCAACTCGTAAATGCCTACCAAGTCCTTGATACCCATCACTACCTCGATCATTTGTAGTTGTTGAATCTGTCAAAGCAGAGCAATGCATATTATCTTGGTAGGGTGCGGAGGGACAATCTTGGTCCCTCCTATCACGGCTTGGGTTAGAGTAAGTTCAATTAGATTGAGTAAAACTAGTTAACTCAATTGGATCGAGTAGAACTATAGGCATATTCCAACCGTTGGAAAGATAGGATAAGATCGCATTTACACTAAATCTTGGGCGATTTAGCCAAAGCTAACTCAAGGTCTTTTGTAAATGTGGGTCTTGATCCTATAAACAAGAGTTGTATAGAGATATAATTGGTAATGTGTTACCCACTGATCGTACTAAGTCTTGGGCGATTTAGCCAAAGCTAACTCAAGGCTTAGTATGATGTGGATCTTGTCCCGCAGGAATTATAGCTAGTTTGTATGAATCTAGTAATGTGGTTTGACAACATCCATAACTCGATTCTACAAAATTCCTATAATTCAGTGGGAGCATCATTTGATTAAAGGCCTAATTAAATGATAAAAGGAATATGATATTAATTCTCTGCATTGTATGTTGTAGATAACTATGTCGACAAACACGAACACTCTCTCTCTGCATTCTATCCTTGAGAAGGACAAGCTCAATGGAGCAAATTTCCTGGACTGGTATAGGAACCTGAGAATTGTTCTCACCCAAGAAAGGAAGTTGTACGTCCTAGAGCAGCCCATTCTGGAGGCACCTCCTGCCACTGCCTCGCGAGCTGACAAAGATGCTTACAAGAAGCATCAAGATGATGCATTAGATGTGTTATGTCTAATGCTGGCGACCATAAACTCTAAGCTTCAGAAGCAACACGAGTTCATGAATGCTTATGATATGATTGGACATCTTCGTCAACTATATCAAGGACAAGCAAGGCATGAGAGATATGAAGTCTCTAAGGCATTGTTTGGGTCCAAAATGCAAGATGAGACTCCCGTAGGTCCATATGTACTCAAGATGATTGGGTATGTAGAAAACCTACAAAGGCTGGGATTCCCACTTGGCCAAGAGCTGGACACTGACCTGATCTTGCAATCTTTGCCACAAGCCTACAATCAATTTGTCATGAATTACAACATGAATGAAATTGATAAGCCACTACCTGAGAAGCTCAGCATGTTGAGAACTGCTGAGCTCAACCTTAAGAAGGGAAAATCTGACTCCATTATGATGGTGCAAAAGAAGAAAGGCAAGGGCAAGCCTAAAGGTAAGGGAAAGTCCCAAGCCAAGGGAAAAGGCAAAGAACTTAAACCCAAAGGAGGGGTGGCCAAGGAAGGGGCTTGCTTCCACTGCAAGGAAGCTGGACACTGGAAGCGTAACTGCAAGGCATACCTGGAAGATCTTAAGAAGAAGAGAAGTGAGACTTCTACTTCAGGTATAAATGTTATAGAAGTCAATCTATCTATTTCTTCATCATGGGTATTAGATACCGGATGTGCATCTCACATTTGTACCAATGTGCAGGCGCTGAGAAATAGCAGGGCATTGACAAAGGGTGAGGTGGACCTACGAGTAGGCAATGGAGCAAGAGTTGCTACTATTGTTGTAGGAACTTATGATCTATCTCTGCCCTCTGGGCTTGTACTAGAATTAGATGAATGTTGTTATGTGCCTGCTTTAACTAAGAACATCATTTCGATTTCTTGTTTGGACAAGAAAGGATTTACATTTATAATAAAGAACAAATATTGTTCAGTTTATTTAAATGATATGTTCTATTGTAGTGTACCTTTAATGAATGGACTCTACTTTCTAGACTTAGAGAGCCCTATCTATAACATAAGTACCAAAAGGTTTAAGTCAAATGAGTTGAACCAAACCTATCTCTGGCATTGTCGCTTAGGTCACATAAACGAGAGTCGCTTATCTCAACTCCATAAGGATGGGCTGCTAGACTCATTTGATTTTGAATCATATGAGACAAATGAGTCTTGCCTTTTAGGCAAGATGACCAAGACTCCCTTTAGTGGACACAGCGAAAGAGCAACAGACTTGTTAGGACTTATACATAGTGATGTATGTGGCCCTTTCAATGTTGCAGCTAGAGGTGGTTACAGGTACTTCATTACATTTATTGATGACTTCAGTAGATATGGTTATGTGTATCTTATGACACATAAATCAGAATCCTTTGAAAAGTTCAAAGAATTCAAGAATGAAGTACAAAACCAGCTTGGCAAGAGTATTAAGATACTTCGATCAGATCGAGGTGGTGAATACTTAGCCATGAGTTTCGTGACTATCTAGCTGAGTGTGGGATTCTATCCCAACTCACTCCTCCTGGAACACCACAGTGGAATGGTGTTTCCGAAAGGAGGAATCGTACCCTATTAGATATGATATGATCTATGATGAGTCACACAAATCTTCCTATATCCTTTTGGGGATATGCTCTAGACACAACAGCCTTTACCCTTAACCGTGTACCATCCAAGGCTATGATAAAGATAGCATATACGATATGGACAGGGAGAAATTCCAAGATGTCTTTCATGAGGATTTGGGATTGTGAGGCTTACGTTCGACGTCAAGTCTCAGATAAACTGGGACCCAAATCCGATAGGTGCTATTTTGTTGGATATCCCAAGGACACAAAGGGATATTACTTCTACATTCCCAGTCAGCACAAAGTGTTTGTGGCAAAGACTGGGGTTTTTCTAGAAAGAGATTTTGTTTCTAGAAAAACTAGTGGGAGTACGTTCGATCTTGAAGAAATTCAAGATAAGGACCATAGCACTGAGGCCTTGATGGAGGTTGAACAGGAACCACAAAGTGTTGTGGCTGATGAGATTGTTGCACAAAGAGTTGTGGAACAACCACCTGTTCAGGTAGACCTACCTCTTCGCATATCTGATAGGGTACGTCGTCAGCCTGAGAGATACTCATTTCTCTTGTCTGACCATGATGATGTAATGTTCATTGAGAATGAGCCTACCTCCTATCAAGAAGCTGTGATGAGCCCAGATTCTGAGAAATGGCTAGAGGCCATGAGATCCGAGATGGAATCCATGTACACCAACCAAGTATGGACTTTGGTTGATCCACCTGAAGGGGTCAAACCCATTGGGTGTAAGTGGGTCTTTAGAAGAAAGATTGACATGGATGGACTTACGCATACCTATAAGGGCCGATTGATGGCTAAAGGTTTCAAGCAAATTCATGGTATTGACTATGATGAAACCTTTTCTCCAGTGACGATGTTTAAGTCCATTTGGATCTTGCTTGCTATTGTAGTATACCATGATTATGAGATCTGGCAGATGGATGTCAAAACCATGTTTCTGAATGGAAACTTACTCGAGGATGTATACATGATACAACCTGAGGGTTTTGAAGATCCACAGCATACTGGGAAAGTATGCAAGCTGCAAATGTCCATTTATGGGCTAAAGCAAGCCTCTCG
Organism: Wurfbainia villosa; assembly: GCA_025175895.1. NCBI lineage: Eukaryota > Viridiplantae > Streptophyta > Magnoliopsida > Zingiberales > Zingiberaceae > Wurfbainia > Wurfbainia villosa. The sequence goes on from CM046004.1 coordinate 53,518,102, forward strand.
GAGCTGGAATCTTCTATTCGATGATGCGATCAAACAGTTTGGTTTCATCAAGAATGAAGATGAACCCTGTGTCTACAAGAGGGTTAATGGGAACACAATTGTCTTCCTTGTATTGTATGTGGATGACATACTACTCATTGGGAATGACATCCCTTCACTACATTCTATGAAGACTTGGTTGGGGACGTGCTTCTCAATGAAGGACTTAGGTGAAGCAGCCTGTATTCTAGGCATCAAGATCTATAGAGATAGATCTAAGAGATTGCTTGGCCTAAGTTAGAGTACATACATTGACACGGTATTACTACGGTTTGCCATGCAAAATTCCAAGAAGGGACTTCTGCCGATGTCACATGGTGTGAGTCTTTCGAAGACTCAAAGTCCCTCTTCTAGAGAGGAGAGAGACCGCATGGATAAGATCACTTATGCATCTGCTATAGAATCTATCATGTACACCATGCTGTGTACTCGTCCTGATGTCTCGTATGCATTGAGCATGACGAGTAGATACCAGTCAGATCAAGGTGAGCGTCACTGGATAGCAGTTAAGAATATTCTTAAGTACTTAAGAAGGACTAAAGAATATTTCTTGATATTTGGAGGCGATGAGGTGCTAGCTGTAAAGGGTTACAGTGATGTCAGCTTCCAAACTGACCAGGATGATTATAGATCGCAGTCAGGGTTTGTGTTTTGCTTAAATGGTGGCGGTGTGAGCTGGAAGAGTTCGAAGTAGGACACAGTTGCTGATTCTACAACAGAAGTCGAGTATATCGCTGCATCTAAGGCAGCAAAAGAGGCAGTTTGGATCCGCAAGTTCATTACTGAGCTTGGGGTGGTTCCTAGCATTGCAGATCCTATAGAGCTCTTTTGTGACAACAATGGAGCGATTGCACAGGCTAAGGAACCTCGCTCACACCAGCGGACCAAACACATACTACGACGCTTCCATCTCATTCGAGAGATTATCGATAGAGGAGATGTGAAGATTTGCAGAGTACCCACAGAGGCTAACATCACAGATCCCTTGACCAAGGCTTTGGCACAGAAAAAGCATGATTGTCACACTAGGTCATTGGGTATTAGATACTATGGTGATTGACACTAGTGCTAGTGGGAGATTGTTAGTGAAAGCCCTAGAGCCAATCATGTGATGATTGTTGTATGGACTTTATTGTATCATATTCCTATTTATAAAGGCATGGTTATTATATTTACTTGTATTGGTGCCAAATAACTAAATATAATAATGTCCTTGAGTAGTAGGTTCTTATCTATATCAATCGATTGGTTGAATCGATAATGAGATGATATAGAGAACACTACTCTTAATCATTCCTAGTCGAGTATTAACATTCAGGGACAATGTTAATGCGTAGAGACTAGCATGTAGGTCAACACGATGACTTGATCTCACAAGTCATGGATATGAGATATCAAGTTGACACATGGGTATGCATTGGAGAATGTATACTGAATGACCCGCCATGAGAAAGTATCATGGATCGTTATATGAGTGTCATATACTTTCTCATTTGGCTATTAGTATGACTATTAGTCCTTAGACCTGAAGTCACCATGGTTCCCTACATAAGGAGTTGCATACTTTGGCTTCGTCAAACGTCACCCGTAAATGGGTGGACTATAAAGACGATTACTGGGTATGTGACAAATTATGCGGAGGGATGTGAGTGATGTAGATGAGATCTATCCCTCCTATATGACGGGAGAGACATCGTTATTCTTGATAGACTGAGACCACGAAGTGCATGACTATGCCCAAATGAGTCAACATGAGATATTGAGCTCATTTAATTAGAGTGAATCTACTTGGAGTTCAAGATATAGATTGTACCGAGGATGACACAGTCTATGCCTCGATTGGTCAATCTAGATGTCAAGGATAGAGGGACATTGTCACATATTGTGAGAGTCACAATTAGTAGTCACAAAGGTGATGTTGGAGCTCAACATTCTTGTAACTTGGGTAGTAATGATGTGTTGCTAGATACCGCTCATTGCTTATGTTCCTAAATCAGTTTAGGGACATTGCCAACTTACAAGAACCTATAGGGTCACACACAAAGGGCAATTAGATGGAGATTAGGTTCATATGATGAACCATGAGGATTAGGTTCATGGGATGAACCAAATTGGATTAAGAGTAATCCTAATTAGACTAATTGAGTTTGACTCAATTTGATTCAAGTGTTGAATGAGTCTAATTTAGATTTGATTCATCAAATCAATTTAAATTAATGAATAGAGATTCATTAAATTAAAATTGACTTGAATCAAATAGTTGGATTTGATCAACCATGGGAGATAAGAGGTCAAGTTTGACTTGACTTGAGAGGGAAGATGAAAGGTCAAGTTTGACTTGACCAAATGCCATGTCATGATGATGACTTGGCATGGCCGGCCAATGATGATGCTCCACATCATCATTGACTTATCATGTGGTGCCACCTTATGAGGGAGACCAAGAGCCATTGGCTCTTGGAGTTACATGCATGCATGTAACCCCCAAGGTTAAAGTGGTCGGCCACTTCTTGATGAGGAGTGATTTGATTTTGGATAACTCCATCTTCTTCTTCCTTGGATCATCTTCTTCCTTGGCTCTCTTCCTCTCTTGCTCTCCCAAAACCTCCATTGCCGAGACCTTCAAGGAGTGCTAGCACACTCAAGATTATCTTTGCTCCACCTATTGCTTGTGTGGATACCAATAGAGGAGTGTTCACTTGACACTCTCGAGTTCCGACAATCCATTTGGACGAGCAGGATAAGCGAAGGGCATCGCTTCAAGGGTAACTTCTTATCATGTAGATCTAGAGTATATCTAAAGGTATTAGACACATACATGTTAGTTTTATTTTTTTATACTTCGCACGGATCCGTGGCGGGGGCTTCCGAGGTTTCCGCAACGCAAAAAGCGGTTTTTGCGACTTGGAAAACCCAACAATCTCAAGGTAATCACATTGCTTAGTGATTTGATTCCTAACAACATTTCGTCTAGATTAGGTAATTTTAGGGATGCTAAGGACCTATGGGACAAGGTGACAAGATTTCATGAAGAGCCCACATTGGTCCATGCCAAGGAAGAATGTTCATCAACACTCGGATCCGAGGATGTTGAAGAATCGCCATCCACCTTCGATGATGTTGATGATTTGGTAGAGACCTCCACCTCTAGCATTGAGGGGGAGGAGAGGCCTTTCATCTCGGAACAAGTTCAAGAAGAAGCTTCAACATCTGGGAGAAGTGAAAATTCCCTAGGTAACTCAAGCATTATGATTATAAATAAAATCATATAACATGCTTTGAGTGTAGGAAACAAGGGCACTATAAAAGTAAGTGTCCCAAGAAGGTGAAGAAGGCTCAATCAACACCAAAAGCCAAAAATGTCAAAGTCCCCACAATTAGAAGCAAGGAGTACATTGTGTGCTTTAAATGCAACCAAAGGGGGCATTATAGAAGCCAATGCCTTAGGGGGAAGAAAAAGGGGCAAGAAGGTGTATCTCATGTAGGGGGAGCTTCCAAAGCTAACCCTAAGGTAATGCACCTTCAATTCCTAGGACAAATAAGCATGCTAGAAATTATTTTAGTTCACTTGCTATTATCAATGAAAAGCATGCTAATAGGAATAAATATGTTTGTTTAGGTGCCAAGCCTATTAGTTTATCTAAGGACAAACCTAGGACCAATAATACTAGACCAATCCTACCTAGGGAGTCAATTAGGAGAATAGAAGAAAACTTGGGTATTAACCCCAAGAAATCTAGGCATATGCCTAAAATGAAAAACAATTCCCAAAAATCTAATGATAGATCAAAATTGGGAAGATTAGACATGGAGAATCGAGCCTTGAGGTCAAGGCTAGAAAAATTGGAAAAGACCCTTAAAAATATGAAAAAATCATTTAAAGGGTCTAGGGATCAAAATTCAAGGCCTAGGAAACAAGAAATGTCCAAGGGCAAGAAGGGTTTGGGTCACAAACCTATGTCCTACCATAATGTCCCATTTAATTATGGAACAATTTTTAGGTCTAGAAAAACCAAGACTAATAGGAAAGCTATCCCTAAGACTAGCCATGGTGTGTGTTTAGTGGCTAAGGACTTAAGAAAAACCAAGAAAGCCACTAAGAAGATCAAATGAGGAGTCACCTCTAGAGTCGACCTAGGAAAGACCCAAATGACTAAGGTGTCAAAACCAAAAAGGGTTATTAGAAAGGTATCTAGGGAAGTTATCCCTAGTGAATACCTTGTAAACCCAAGGAGCTCCAATAGGTATTGGGTTCCTAGAAGCGTGATCGATTCATGCTAGATGGGTTAGGGTGTGTCAACCCTAAGTGGATGGGTAGTTAACCTAGCCATGGTGAGTTGACACATTAGGATGTGCCAATGTGGTTTGAGAAGATAAAAAATGATTAAATTGGCACAATTAGGTCTTAGAAGTATTGGTGTGCCATTTTGGGTTTTTGGCACACTAGGGGGATAATGGCATTAAGGCAAAAATAGGTTTAGTCTTAGAAATGACAATTTGAATTTAACACTTAGGTATTTTATACCTTAATATCTTATAATTGTCATGCTTTGTTTTCCTTGCCATGACATGACATCATATTTATTTTTATCATATAAAATGTCATGATCATTTTTAGGGTTATGTTTATATGTCATGAATGTTGGTGCAACAATGCCCCAAGCATTTATATATGTTTTGATGTTTGGTTAAATCATCTAAGTTGGGCAATGCTTTGTGATCTAATTGTGCACATGTTTAAGTGACAGGGAAATCTAAGGATGAAGACTTGGTAAAAGAGATGTCCAAGTATGATCTTGGCAAGGAAAGTCTAAGGGACGGACTTGGCAGCATAAGACCAATCTTGTAGTCTTGGCAGCGTAAAGTCCAAGTGAACCTTGGCAAAGAAAGTCCAAGGGATGGACTTGGCAGCGTAAGACCAAGCTTGGAGTCTTGGCAGCGTAAAGTCCAAGTGAACCTTGGCAAAGGAAGTCCAAAGTAAAGTCTTGGCAGCATAAGTCCAAGCTTGTAGTCTTGGCGGCATAAAGTCCAAGCATTTGGCAACCCAAGACATGACGAGGTCGAAGGAAACTCTTGAAGGCGGGTGCAAGGCTGAAGGAAGAGTTAGAAGGTCAAGTCTAGGTCTAGGGAATCAATTCAAGTATGAATTATTCATACTTGACTAGTATCACGATCGATCGATGTATCATCGACCGTCAGTGCTCGATCGAGTCGATGAAACCACGACTATCGGCCGATCGCTTGGTCATAGCAGATCGATGAGAATCGATCGCCAATTCAGCAATGATCGATCGAGTAAAAAATGGGTGTTGGTGCAATCGGCCCAGGTCATGATTGACCAGGACTCGAGTTTGGCTCGAGTGATGTTTTGATGTTCGACAAAAACATATGACAATGTAAGTGTCATAGGGAAGTCCAAGTCTTGAGTACATGGCATGAGAAGTCCAAGTGGGACACTTGGCATTTGGTAAAGTCTAAGCATGGGTCTTGGCAAATGGAAAGTCCAACATGGGTTGGTAAGGGAAAGTCCAAGCATGGGTCTTGGCATAAAAAGTCCAACATGGGTTGGCAAGGGAAAGTCCAAGCTTGAGTCTTGGCATTTGAGAAGTCCAAGGGTTTGGTATTGGCGGCGTAAAGTCCAAGCGGGAGTCTTGGCAGCATAAGTCCAATGGTTGGCGGCGTAAAGTCCAAGCGGGAGTCTTGGTAGCATAAGTCCAATGGTTGGTGGCGTAAAGTCCAAGAGGAGTCTTGGCGGCGTAAGTCCAATGTGCCTTGGCGGTATAGACACCGTTAGCATGACATAGCCGATGGAAGCACCTGAAGGCTAGCGCGATGGATGAACAAGTCATGGATGACTTGGAGGGATCCGAGAGGCGTGAGGCTGATGGAGGTGGCTAGAAGGTTTAGGTCTAGGCTAAGGGTGGTCTAGCAAGTATGGGGAAACCATACTTGGGTTAAAACCTCATGTTTGAGGTGTGTCAGTCAACTGGTGCCATGTGGCAGTCGACTGGACCGAGTCAACTAGGGTTTGACTGCGGGTTATGGCCTAGATCGGCGCGAGGTGGGCATTCGGTGAAGGCTCGGCGATCGTGATCATGTGATCGATCGGGTGCTCGAAATCGACCCGCGAATCGGAGTCGAGACTCGACTGGTCGAGTGAGGACTCCATCAGTCGACTGATGGTCACAATCAGTCGACTGATGGTAGATCCATTGGACTTATCCAGCGTGGATCTAGCCGTTGTCTCACGACAACAGTGGCATCAGTCGACTGATGGTCCCGATCAGTCGACTGATCGACTTTTTCCAGCACAGGTTGAAGCTATAAAAGGAGCTCGTGATGGAGGAAATTTGCATCGGTTTCTTGAGGGTTTTGGAGCGATTTGTTGTTGCAAATCAGGGTCTCCAAGGTGATTTTAAGCAACCAAGCAATCAAGCAATCCAAAGGCAATCGTAAAGTAGTTTTCTTTACTTGCATTGTATTTCATTATTGTAATTGCTTGTATTTGTATCTTATTGTTGTAAGATTACTTGTAAGGGGTTTCTCCACCTCCTACTTGTGTCGAGAAGGAGTATTTGTGATTAGTGAGTGCGTGTGCATCACTAGAGCTCGTAGAGCTCGATCCGTGGAGTAGGAACCGTGCGGTTCCGAACCACGTTAAATATTTGTGTTTGCGTGTTGTATATTTTGTTATCATTATTATCTTTCTATTTCCGCTGTGCTAACGAAATTGTAGAGACAACCGCGAACGAATTCCATCGACGAACGAATTCTACGCTATTCACCCCCCTCTAGCGGCGTCAAATCTTCTACAATTGGTATCGTAACTGGGCTCTTCTACGGACTAATCACGGAGCTAAGACAAAAGACGCTAGAGGGTGAAGATGGAAGAACCATTGGGATGGGACATCAACACCCCAATTCCGTATTCCTTATATGGACAAGAAGGATTTCGACAATGGAAGGCGAGAATTGAGGACTTCCTAATGATGAGAGACCTTGAGGAGTGGTCCGCTTTGATGGAAGGGTTTGAATATCCTAAGGGACCAAAGGGAGGGTTTCTCAAGAAGAAGAAATGGAGTGAGGAGCAACTCCGACAATTCGATAAAAACAAGAAAGTAATCAAACTTATTTTTAATCTAATTCCTAATGACCTCTTGTGTAGCCTAGGTGACCTTGAGGATTGTAAAGACGCCAAGGAGGTATGGAACAAATTGGCAAAATTCCATGAAGAGTCTCATTCAATCCATGAAGAAAAGGAGAATGAAGAAGAGAGTTCATCCTCAAGTGAAAGTGAGGAATCGGAAGTTGAGATAGAGTCAACTTCCATATCGGAAAAAGAAAAGGTGGAAGAAGTGGAAGAAGCATCCACTTCTAGGATTGAGGAGGAGAGACCATCCTCCACACTGGGGCAATCTCAAGAGGAGCCATCCACCTCCAGGAGAGATAAAGAATCCACTCCGGGGCCTACAACCACTCTAGGTAACTCAAGCAATTCGGTTTTAAACAAAAATCATATAATTTGTTTTGAGTGTAGGGAATCCGGGCACTACAAGAGTAAGTGCCCAAAAAGGGTAAAGAAGGCTCAACCGGCACCAAAAGTCAAGGATGCCGGTCCCCAAAGTCAAAAGAGCAAGGAGCATATCATATGCTTCAAGTGCAACTCAAAGCGGCATTACCGGAGTCATTGCCCAAGGGGGAAGAAGAAAGGGCAAGAAGGAGCAACACAAGTAGGGGGAGCCTCTAAGGCAAACCCTAAGGTAAAATTTATTAATGCACCTTCAATTTCTAGGGACAAGAAGCATGCTAGGAATAATTTTAATAGTCTTGCTATTGTACATGAAAAGCATGCTAGAAATAATAGACATATTTGTTTAGGTGCTAAGAGTGTCCACTTAGGAAATAAGAAGAAATTTGGGACTAATGTCTCTAAAAATATTTTACCTAGGGAATCTATCAAGAAAATAGGAGAACACCTAGGTTTCAATCCTAAATGGACTAGGTATATGCCTAGGAAGTCCAATGCCCAAGGTTTAAATCAAAATTCTAAAATTGGGCAACTAGAAAAGGAAAATCAAGTCTTGAGGTCAAGGCTTGAAAAGATGGAAAAGACCCTTGCAAAAATGCAAAATCTATTTCAAGGGTCAAGAGGTCAACATGTAGGGTCTAGAAGTCAAAGCCTAGAGTCAAATGGTCAAAAATCAAGACCTAGGAAATTAGATTCATCCAAGGGTAAACCTAAGCCAAAGGAAACCTATCACAATGTTCCATTTGATTATGGAACTAAACCTAGGAAAACTAAGGTCAATAGGGAAGTCATCCCTAGAGTTGACCAAGGGTTGTGCCTAGTGGCCAAGGTTTCTAAGAAACCTAGGGTGGCCACTAAGAAGGTTGAAAGGGGAGTTACCCCTAGAGTCAACCTAGGTAAGACCAAAATGACCAAGGTTAATAAGCCTAGGAGGGTCATTAGGAAGGTATCTAGGGAGGTTATCCCTAAGGAATACCTAATTAACCCTAGGAGCTCAAATCGGTTTTGGGTTCCTAAGAGCGTGATTGATTCACGCTAGGTGGGTTTAGGGTGTGCCAACCTTGATTGGATGAGTAGTTAACTCAACCATGGTAAAGGTGACACTTTAGGATATTTTCAAGGTTATGGTTACTTTGAAAATACATTTGAGCTTTAATCCTAAAAGATTTTAGGATGTGCCAATATTATTTGAGAAGTTTGATAAAATGATTAAATTGGCACAATTGAGTTTTAGAGATTAGTTTTTCATTTTGGGTTTTTGTCACACTAGGAAGATTAGTGATAATATGGCAAAATATAATTAATTGTATCAAATGGCAATGAATATTAAAATTTAGGTATACTTATACCTATACTTTTTACTTGCCATGATTTGTTTGCCATATGCCATGACATGACATCATGTTTATGTTCTATCATTTATATGTCATGAGTATGCTTAGGGATTAAGGACAAATGTCATGTGTTTTTAGATTTTATCATATGCCATGACATCATGATCATTGGCCATGCTTAATTATTGCTATCTTTATGCCATGATCATTTCATGCATTTAATTGATTAAAATTGAACTAAGGACAATGACATGACTTGGAGTCCCATTTATAAGGGAATCAAGTAGGGTTGCCTAGAAAAATACATGAAACCCTAGTATGAGGAAGAACAAAACCCACATCTCACATCCAATTGACATGTATGTGTATTTATACACCCTAGATACATGTGAGATGCTAGGATATGAGTTAAGTTCAAGGTGCATAGGTTTTGCATCTAGATGAACTCAAACTCATCTTATATGATTGGTGGATCATTGGGAGAGCTTGTGTACAAGTCATGTACATAGAGCCCAAGGAATATGATCCAAGATAAGGTTTTGAAAACATTTTAAAATCTTTTTGAAACACCTTGGTGAAGTCTATCTTTTGATAGCAATCACCATTAATGAAGTTGATACAAAGTAGGGCCAAAACATTGAAAATTTCAATGGTTTTGAACTTTGTGTCAATTTCACTATTTTATAGGTAAAATATTTTTCCAAAATTTTTCACCTATTGTATTGGTCATAAGTATTATACGTATCAAATTTCGTGATTTTTTGATATACGTATAATTATTTATGATTTTCTGAAATTCAACTCTGATAACTGAAATTCGGAAATTTCAGTTATCAGTCGACTGCCATTGGTGTCAGTCGACTGATGGAGGTGTCAGTCGACTGATTTCTGAATCACTCGACTGGTAGCCTGATTTCGGGGTAACCAAGGTTGTTTAACCCGATTTCAGCTGCGGTTAAGGTCCCTAATCACTCCTAACCCTAGGATATGCTTTGGGAAGCATGATGAAGGGTGAAAATCCATTGGATATGGATTAGGAGAGGTGTTTAGGGTTTGTATCAATTTTAAGGTGTTGGAAAGTTCAATGTTGAATTTCTAACCTTAATTTTGATGGCCTAGAGTTCCTATTGGCTTAGGGACTTCCCAAGGACATTGTTGGTGCAATGGTCAAGGGAGAGCAAGCCTTTAGGGGGAGGTATCCATCTTGGGATGATGGATGTGTTTTTCTCCTTGAAGAGGAGAAGTTATTAGGAGAGTGACATCAATTGGGAAATTGATGGGACTTTTGAGAGACGCAATTTGGAAATTGGGAGAGTAAATGGGATTGCCTCTCTTGAGTGATATTGGACTTATCACTAGGAAGATGGTAGGCATCCTAAGTATTTTTGGACCAAGGGGGAGATTGTAAGATCTCATTGGGACATGAGACATTGACCTCCTTGGAGAGGAAACCTTTTTGATGTTAGTCAAAAAGGGGGAGAATGTTTGGGGGAGAACATTTGGAGAGTATTTACCAATTTGGGATAATTGGTAAGGGATTTGAGTTAGTGTTCTAACTCAATAATTTGTTTGGTTTTTGTCAAACATCAAAAAGGGGGAGATTGTTGGTGCAATCGGCCCAGGTCATGATTGACCAGGACTCGAGTTTGGCTCGAGTGATGTTTTGATGTTCGACAAAAACATATGACAATGTAAGTGTCATAGGGAAGTCCAAGTCTTGAGTACTTGGCATGAGAAGTCCAAGTGGGACACTTGGCATTTGGTAAAGTCCAAGCATGGGTCTTGGCAAATGGAAAGTCCAACATGGGTTGACAAGGGAAAGTCCAAGCATGGGTCTTGGCATAAAAAGTCCAACATGGGTTGGCAAGGGAAAGTCCAAGCTTGAGTCTTGGCATTTGAGAAGTCCAAGGGTTTGGTATTGGCGGCGTAAAGTCCAAGCGGGAGTCTTGGCAGCATAAGTCCAATGGTTGGCGGCGTAAAGTCCAAGCGGAGTCTTGGCGGCGTAAGTCCAATGTGCCTTGGCGGTATAGACACCGTTAGCATGACATAGCCGATGGAAGCACCTGAAGGCTAGCGCGATGGATGAACAAGTCATGGATGACTTGGAGGGATCCGAGAGGCGTGAGGCTGATGGAAGTGGCTAGAAGGTTTAGGTCTAGGCTAAGGGTGGTCTAGCAAGTATGGGGAAACCATACTTGGGTTAAAACCTCATGTTTGAGGTGTGTCAGTCGACTGGTGCCATGTGGCAGTCGACTGGACCGAGTCAACTAGGGTTTGACTGCGGGTTATGGCCTAGCAATGATCGCCAGAGGTGGGCAATGATCGATGAGCCGAGCGATCGATCGTGTGATCACCGACCGGTGCTCGAGAAATCGACCACGAATCGGAGTCGAGACTCGACCGTCGAGTGAGGACTCCATCACGATCGATGGTCACAATCACCGATCGATGGTAGATCTGCTGACTTATCCAGGATCTAGCCGCTGTCTCACGACAACGCATCACGATCGATGGTCCCGATCACCGACCGATCGACTTTTTCCAAAGACAGTTGAATCTATAAAAGGAGCTCATGATGGAGGAAATTTGCATCGGTTTCTTGAGGGTTTTGGAGCGATTTGTTGTTGCAAATCAGGGTCTCCAAGGTGATTTCAAGCAACCAAGCAATCAAGCAATCCAAAGGCAATCGTAAAGTAGTTTTCTTTACTTGCATTGTATTTCATTATTGTAATTGCTTGTATTTGTATCTTATTGTTGTAAGTTTACTTGTAAGGGGTTTCTCCACCTCCGACTTGTGTCGAGAAGGAGTATTTGTGATTAGTGAGTGCGTGTGCATCACTAGAGCTCGTAGAGCTCGATCCGTGGAGTAGGAACCGTGCGGTTCCGAACCACATTAAATATTTGTGTTTGTGTGTTGTATATTTTGTTATCATTATTATCTTTCTATTTCCGCTGTGCTAATGAAATTATAGAGACAACCGTGAACGAATTCCATCGACGAACGAATTCTATGCTATTCACCCCCTCTAGCGGCGTCAAATCTTCTACAATGGGCACAGAATGGAGTCTCACTCGACTCCTCGCGGCGATCACTCGACTGATCGCCTCATCAGTCGACTGATGAGGTGATCAGTCGACTGATAGGACTCCCGTTGGAAATGGCGGTTGTGAATCCCCGCAGATCGGCTTTGTCAGAAGCCGTTAGCTTCGACGGCAGTCGACTGATGGTGATCATCAGTCGACTGATCAAAGCCCAACGGGAAAAACATCCCTTCTTCTATAAGAAGGGGCCTTGGGGAGCTTGGTGAAGCTAGTGCTCTCATTCCTAACTACACCCTCGTGCTCACCAAGCTTTCTCCAAGTGTTTTTGTAATTCTAAACCTCCTCTTCTCTAGTCTTCATCTTCCATCATTGTAAAGAAGAGGAGTGCATTGTAATACAAGGTTTCTCCACCTTGGTTCATCCAAAGGAGGATATAGTGAAGCTTGTCTAGGGCTAATCCACCTTACGGATTACCGTGGAGTAGGAGAGTCATCTCAGAACCACGTACATCAGGTGTTAGCATTGTTTTTCTTGTTTCTTATTCTTATTCGTATTTGTATTTGTATTGCTTCCGCTAAAGTATTTGTAGAAACAAAGAAAGGCTAATCACCCCCTCTAGCCATTACAAAGATCCAACAAGTGGTATCAGAGCACGGATAGCTTGGAAGATTTCACCATCAACCAAGGCATCAATGGCTCTTCAAGAGGGATATAGTACCGCCAAGCCACCGCTCTTCGATGGGAGTCACTTTGCGTATTGAAAAGGTAGGATGAAGTATTATCTAATGAGTAATATTGAGATTTGGCATAGCATTGTAGATGACTTTGAGGAACCGGTGGATGAACATGGAAACCCTATTCCAAGCAAGGATTGGACAAGGGAAATGAATAGGAGGTTCGAATTAAATGCAAAGGCGGTACTCACCATCCAATGCGGTATTACAATGGAGCAACTCAACAAGGTGGGGCCTTTCGAATCCGCCAAGGAATTATGGGAAAAGCTCATTGAGCTAAATGAAGGATCCAAGGAGTCAAAGAGGGCCAAGAAGGACTTGCTAATTGGACAACTTCAAGCCTTCCAAATGAAGATGCATGAAACCGTAAGTCAAATGCATGGAAGGTTTAAGGAGATTGTGAATGGACTCCACATCATAGGTGAGCGAGTTGACAACCGGGATTTGGTAAGGTATATTCTCCAAGCATTTCCTAGAACTTCTCTATGGACTTCTATAGTTGATGCTATTAAGGTAACTAGAGATCTTTCTTAAATTAAAATTGATGAATTATTTTGTGAGTTTGAATTGCATGAGCAAACTAACATGTCCTCTAAGAAAAAGGGTTTAGCTCTATTTGTTGAAAAGAAGGAAAAGAAGAAGAAAGAAAGGAAAGAAGTGTCATCATCATCCGAGTCGGAGCATGATTCAAGTAGTGATGGAGACTCATCTAGTGAGATGGCCAACTTTGTCAAGAAGCTCTATAGAAAATCAAAGGACTTCAAGAATAGAGAAGCAAGGAAGGGGTCCCATTCTTCAAGAGGTAAGTTTAGTGGTAATTCAAATTTTAATAATAATGTGATTTGCCATGCTTGCAATAAGAAGGGGCACATAAAGCCAAATTGCCCGGAGCTAAAGAAGAAGGAGGAAAAAGAAAAGAAAAAGAAGGATAAGAAGGAAAAGAAGAAGAAGGAGACCATGATGGCTCAAACCATATGGGACACACCGAGTGTTGAAGATTCCTCCTCCGATGTTGAGCTTTGCCACATCACACGCCATGTGGCACTCATGGCCCAAGGAGATGACTCCGGTACATCAAGTCAAGAAGAAGACTCTTCAAGTGATGAATCGTCATCTAGTGACGATGAGGTAATGAACTCTCCAAAAGTTAAGCTTCTTTATAAATCAATTGCTTATCTTAAAGAGGCTCTAGATAAGTCTAAATCTAAGGTTAGAAGCATGAAGGTAGAATTAAAGGCCATTAGGAATGAAAAACCTTCACATGTTGACTCTTGCATACTTAAGGAAGAGAATGACAAACTTAAGGATGAGGTTAGTGAATTAAAGGCATGCTTAGAGAAATTTACGAATGACTCAAAATATCTTGACATGATCCTTAGCCGACAAAGAGCCGTTTACAACAAGGCCGGTTTAGGATATAAGCCAAAAGAAAAAGAAGTTGCTTATATATCATTGATTAATAGAAAAGCAACCACTAAGGGTAAGGTTAAGAAATCATGGGTACCTAAGAAGTTTTTACTTAATGTTACCGGTCCAAATGTTTGGGGTACCAAAAGATTGTGTTTTTCATGTGATTTAGGTAGGAAAGCAAGGTATGTGGATTGTGGATAGCGGTTGCTCAACACATATGACCGGGGATGTGAGCAAGTTCTCCACAATTAAGTATGTGAAGAAGGGAGCGGTGTCTTTTGGAAATAGTGGAAAACTCAAGATACTAGGTAGAGGTACAATTGAGGTATCCCCCAAAATTGTTATTCACAAAGTTTTACTAGTTGAAAATATGAAATTTAATTTATTAAGTGTTAGTCAACTTTGTGATGCAAGCTACCATGTTTCTTTTGAATATTCTAAATGCATGATTAGACACAAGGAATTAAATGATTGTATGTTAGTTGGATATAGGAAATCAAATATTTATTATGTTGATCTTTCATATGCTTCTAACATTTCTACTAAGTGTCTTGTTGCAAAAGAAGAAGAAAGTTGGCTATGGTATAGGAGATTGGGGCACATCAACATGAAAAACATAGCCAAGGTAGCCAAATTGGAGTTGGTCAAAGGGCTACCAAAGATCAAGTATGTCAAGAACAAAATGTGTGATGCATGCCAAGAAGGAAAACAAACAAAGGCATCACACAAAGGTAAAACCTTAACTAATACCTCTTTATCGTTAGAACTATTGCATCTTGATTTATTTGATTGCCATAGTACTCCTTCTTTAAATGGTAACAAATATTGTTTAGTCATAGTAGATGATTTTTCTAGGTATACTTGGGTTTATTTTATGAAACATAAGGATGATACCTTAAAAATACTTATAGGATTTAGTAAAAGAGTTGAAAATGAAAAGAGTCTCAAAATCAACCGGATCCGTAGTGATCATGGTGGTGAATTTGAGAATTCTAAATTTTCACAATTTTGTTTAGAGCAAGGGTACAAGCATGAGTTCTCTTGTCCTAGAACACCCCAACAAAATGGGGTGGTTGAAAGGAGAAATCGTGCCCTACAAGAGGCAACTAGGACTATGCTTAATGTATATTCTCTACCTAGCTACTTGTGGGCGGAAGCGGTTAATACCGCTTGCTATATCCACAATAGGGTTCAAATCCATAGGTTTTTAGGAAAGACACCTTTTGAATTATGGAATGGGACTATTCCCACAATTCATTATTTCAAAGTTTTTGGATGTAAGGTTTATATTTTAAATTGATAAGGATATTAATGACAATAATCAAGACATTACCCAAAAACTTCAAAATTTGACCATAAGGGGTAATGATCAAGGGGGAGGAAGAGGAGATTCCGATGATAAAAGGAGGGTAGAAGATAACAATGATCAATTTGAAACCCCTTCTAGAACCATAAAAATTCATCAAGATCATCCACTTGACCAAGTAGTAGGAGATCTATCTAAAGGAGTAAGAACTAGGTCATTTCATTGAGTTCCTACTAGTCAAGTTGCTCTTATTTCACAAATTGAGCCCAAATCGATCAATGAAGCATTACATGATCCGGATTGGATTTTGGCAATGCAAGATGAATTGGCTCAATTTGAGAGGAGTCAAGTATGGGAGTTAGTACCTAGACCCAATGATAGCACCATAATTACTACAAGATGGGTCTTTAGGAATAAGCTAGATGACCAAGGAAATATCACTAGGAATAAGGCTAGGTTGGTTGCTAGGGGATTCAATCAAGTTGAGGGGCTTGATTATGATGAGACTTATGCCCCGGTTGCTAGGTTAGAGTCTATTAGAATTCTTTTAGGATATGCTTCCTATATGGGATTTAAACTTTATCAAATGGATGTTAAATCGTCATTCCTAAATGGTTATATTAAGGAAGAAGTATATGTAGAACAACCACCCGGGTTTGAAAACCTAGATTATCCAAACCACGTATATAAGCTTAGGAAAGCGTTATATGGGTTAAAACAAGCTCCCCGGGCATGGTATGAAAGATTGTCATCCTTCTTAATTTCTAAGGATTTTAGAAGAGGCCAAGTAGATCAAACCTTGTTCATAAAGTCAACATTAAAGGATATCTTCATAGCCCAAGTATATGTTGATGACATTATTTTTGGGTCAACAAATGATGATCTTCTTCAAGACTTTATAAAAAACATGGAGAATGAATTTGAAATGAGTTTAGTTGGAGAGCTTAACTTTTTCCTAGGGTTACAAGTCAAGCAAACCAATGAAGGGATTCATATTTATCAAACCAAATATGCAAATGAAATGATCAAGAAATTTGGTTTGGAAAATGCCAAAATTGTAACCACTCCTATGGCCACTAGCACTAGAATAGATAGTGATCATGATGGTAAATCAATTGATCTTAAACTTTATAGGAGTATGATTGGTAGCCTACTATACCTAACCGCTAGTAGACCCGATATCTTATTTGCGGTAGGTATGTGTGCAAGATACCAATCTTGTGCCAAAGAATCACATTTAGTAGCCGTTAAGAGAATTTTAAGATATATTAAAGGCACCCTAAATGTAGGACTTTGGTATCCTAGGACTAGGTCTTTTGAGTTGCTTGGCTATACCGATTCCGATTATGCCGGTTGCAAATTGGATAGGAAGAGTACTAGTGGTGGATGCCAATTTCTTGGGTCCTCCCTAGTTAGTTGGAGTAGTAGGAAGTAACATTGTGTTTCTTTATCAACCACCGAAGCCAAATATGTGGCTATGGGTGGTTGTGTAGCTCAATTACTTTGGATGAGACATACTCTTGAGGACTATGAGCTACACTACTCTAATATTAAAGTTTATTGTGACAATGTGAGTACCATCAACTTGACCAAAAATTTGGTACATCACTCTAGGACCAAGCACATTGAAGTGAAACATCACTTCATAAGAGATCATGTGGCAAGAGGAGACATTGAACATAATTATGTAGAATCTAAGTCTAACCTTGCCGATATCTTCACCAAAGCTCTTCCGGAAACCGAATTTTCATCATTAAGGAGAGAGCTTGGTATGTGCTTTGTAGAGCAAAATTCTAGGTTTGCATGATCCCATATTCATATGTTAGTCTTATACCTTGATGCATCTCACAAAAAGCCTTAAGAAACCTTGATTTTTGTATTGAAACACTTAGGAACATGTGAGATGATAGGGAAGGTGTACTTGGCTCATCATGCTTGTTATGATGCATTACTATGAGCCAATGACACACCTAGAGACATGAATACCTCATGGACAAATCATTGGGAAGGCTTATAATCAAGTAATGAATACATAGCTCTAAGAACATGGTTGGAAATTTCAAATAATATATAGTTTAAACTATGTTCATCATATTTTGAAAAATAGTTTTCAAGTGGAAGGCAAAGGTGATACAAGTTTGCACAATTATTAGACCTTTTGATTAGTTTCCAAGTTTGTATCAATCTTGAAATCTGGAAAACATATATTTTTCAAAATATTTTTCCTTGATAAAGTATGATTTCAGAAATGTGTACGCAAAATTTCGTGATTTTTCGAGATTTCTAGAATTTCTACCGTATTTTTGAATTTGGACTAAAAAAAGCTGAATTTCGAATTTCAGACATAGCAGTCGACTGGTTCAGAAACCAGTCGACTGATACACTATGTTTTCTGAAAAATAGCTTCATTTTGTGATATTTAGTGTATCCTGGATGTCCTAAAACTCTAGCATGATAATATTGGGTATAAAAAAACTTGTGTAACTATTTCATACAATGTTCTAGGGGGAGTTTTCATAATGTATATCTTTTCATCCCCAAACTTACATTGTTGGGGCAAAGTTAGGATTTAACTTTCAAACTTTTGTTATGCTTTGCTTCAAATGTTAGTCACGCATCATGAAGCATATCTTGGATTAAGGGGGAGCTTAATATCAATCTTATACCTTAGTCCAAGATACAACAAACTTTAATTCTTTCATAAAATTTATGAATCCTTCTCTTTTTGATGCATGTCAAAGGGGGAGAAGGAATGCTTAAGTTAGAATTCATATTATGATTATGTAAATACCTAACTTAAATGTTTGCCAAACATCAAAAAGGGGGAGATTATTGGTGCAACAATGCCCCAAGCATTTATATATTTTTTGATGTTTGGTTAAATCATCTAAGTTGGGCAATGCTTTGTGATCTAATTGTGCACATGTTTAAGTGACAGGGAAATCCAAGGATGAAGACTTGGTAAAAGAGAAGTCCAAGTATGATCTTTGCAAGGAAAGTCCAAGGGACGGACTTGGCAGCATAAGACCAAGCTTGTAATCTTGGCAGCGTAAAGTCCAAGTGAACCTTGGCAAAGAAAGTCCAAGGGATGGACTTGGCAGCGTAAGACCAAGCTTGGAGTCTTGGTAGTGTAAAGTCCAAGTGAACCTTGGCAAAGGAAGTCCAAAGTAAAGTCTTGGCAGCATAAGTCCAAGCTTGTAGTCTTGGCGGCATAAAGTCCAAGCATTTGGCAACCCAAGACATGACGAGGCCGAAGGAAACTCTTGAAGGCGGGTGCAAGGCTGAAGGAAGAGTTAGAAGGTCAAGTCTACGTCTAGGGAGTCAATTCAAGTATGAATTATGTAAGAGATCGGATGGCCGGCTAGAGGGGGGTGAATAGCCCTCGTTCGTTGGTTATCGGAATTTGCTCGTCTACAATTAGATTAGCGCAAGCGGAAACAACAATACAAGCAAATTAAACAAATAAAAACAAAGCAAAGGAAATAGACAATGCTAACACAAGATGTAACGTGGTTCACGGCTACGCCGCTAATCCACGGTCCCCGATTCGTCCTCGGTGAATCACTCCGCTCAACCAATCCACTAAATGGTCTCTCCTTTGCACCAAGCTAGGTGGAGGTAACCTTTACAATCAAGATCACTCTTCTTACAAATAGAATGGAGTAAAAGCGAGTAAGAAGAGTTTAGAGCTTGTGGGGCACTAGGAAGATTGTTTGGAACTTAAGCATTAGCCTCTCAAAGGCTCACACCCTCTCTTTTTATAGAGGCCGTTGTTGTCAGCGGAAATCTTAGCGATCTGGACCTCCGATCTCTTGGCCATTAATCGGCCCCGCGATCGGCTCAGCGGCCTATGGCCAAAACCCTATTGACGGTCATGCGCCTTGGCCCGTGATAGCTAATCTTGGCGATCGACTTCCAGCGTATGGCGATCGGCTAACGCCCTAAACCGATCGATCGTATACGGTCGAGCTACACTCGACTCGGAAGCGATCATTGCCAAGACATGGCGATCGGCCCGTGTCGAAAACCCATCCGACACTTGGCCAAATGGCCAAGTTTCACCTAAGAGCTACCCTTCCCGGGTTACAATCGCTCACTCTCATTTCTGAGTCCTCGCCTTGAGTTCTCTTCGTTCTCGGCCACGTCCCTCGCAAAGATCAAAGACGGCTCGCAATGCTCCTTCGCGTCTCTTGCCTCGAAGTCTACTTCCTCCGGCTTCACTCCAAGCTTCTCGTCCGGCGGTCCCTCGGATGCTCCAAGCGCACGGCTTCCGCAAAGCTATCCTTCACCGACTCAAGGCACGAGTCATGAGATGTGAAACTCCCCACGGCTCCATGTGCGAATTACTAAGTCCTGCACGACTTCAACACACATATCACATCAACATATCAAACTAACTTAAACCCTTTGCCACACCATCAAAACCATATCACGGCAAGAGATTGCCTTAACAATCTCCCCCTTTTTGATGTGTGGCAATCCGCTTGCTAGGTAAAAACTTTTGATATAAGTTCTAAGGTAAGAAAGCATGTAAAGATAAACATGATATAACAACATGCAATTCCCCCTTAATCCATGAAACTCTCCATGCAAATTTTCTCCCCCTATCATATATTTCTCCCCCTACAATATATTTCTCCCCCTAAAGTGATTAACTTAAACATACTTATTTCTCCCCCTTTGACACCATCAAAAAGATTAACACTAAGTTATAAAGCTCATGACATCAAGTATAATGGAGGGAAAAATATGTCAAGTTGATTCAAAATTGGGTACCACTTGTTGATGGCATCAAGTATATTTCTACCACTTGTAGGAGGTTTATAAACTGAATTCGGCCTTCAATATTCTGATTTATAGGCCACCAATGATCTATCAAGATGGCAAATGATCCGGCACAAATGAATCCATATTTCTGATTTTCTGGACGAATTTCAGAAATGCATTATAAATTCCAGAAAATATGAAAAATCATGAAATTTTGGAAACATATTTCTTTTAAGTATATCTATCAATGAAAAATAGTTTTTCATGAAAACTCATTATATTTTCTTGTTTTTGCCAAAAATCCAAAAGTTCTAAAAACCACTAGGTTTTTGATCATTCTAGTATCAAGTTAGCTACCTAGTTTTGCATCCAATTGTTTCAAAACATGAATACATGTATTTTAGGGTAAGAAATTGTTTTGAAAACATTAGAAATATCCAACCATGATCTTTGGGCGATATATGTCTATTAATTAAACATAAGCCTTCCCATGATTGGTCTATTATTGATATTTTGATACTTTAAATGACCATCTAAATGCCATAGGCATTAGTGGACATTTGTATCATCCTAACATCTCACCCATGCTAAGTTTGCAATCAAGTTAGCCTATAGTGAGTGTGAGATGCATCCTAGGGGGGTATTTGTATATATATACTTAACCAATATATTCAAGCAATTCTATCATGGTTAAGTATCAACCTAACAACCTACATGATCATAATGACATATATCAATTAATTTCACATTATGATCATGAAATACATGTTTTCATCAAATTATAACCATGCATTAGGCATTATATGATGATAATAAATAAAGTATCACCTAAAGCATGATTTAAACCTATTTCTCATGATGATGTGCCCAATATCAAAATCATAAACCATGATTACACATATGCATAGAAATTACATTAATCATCATGATTTAAGCATTATTACCTTTTTATGGGCACGTTATCATCACCCAACACTATCTAAAAATGTTGTCCCGTCATCCTAAGTCAACCAAAATATGATATAGGTCAAGTTCATATGGTTGACTACCCTAGGGGTTTTCTAACCCTTAAGGATGGATTTTGGAACCCAAAATAGATTTTTACCTATGGGGTTCACTAGAAATTTCTTGGGGATCCATTTCTTAGCTATTACTTTGTTTTTGTCTTGTCCCCTAGCTATTAGGCATCTATAGGCCTTCTCATGTTCCTGCTCTTTATATCCTAGGCCTTTCTTGTTAAAACTTGCCCTTTGGCTCCCTATGATCATATTCAAGGTGTTGGAGCCAATTGTGAATTTTCCTAGGGCTTTGGTTAAATAATCTACCTTTTCCCTTAATGCCCTATTTTCTTCTATGCATGCATCACTAACATCTAAAGGCACATAATTATCATGTGAGCATGCATCATCATGGCAAGAAGAAGTATCATTATTATTTAAGCATGCATTTTCTAGCTTATTTTCTAATGCCTTAATTTGATCTAGCATGCATTTATTTTTCTTCTTTGCTCTAAACAAATCCCTAGTTAAACTAGAAATCATAGAAACTATTTTACTAGGAGAGGCTTTCATTACCATAGTTTCCATGTCCTCTTCTTCTTCTTCGGATGATGAGGAGGAGGATGATGTGGAGGAGGCTCCCCTTCACTTGAGCTCTCTCCTCTTGTGCTTGATCCTTCATTTTCGGAGGAGGAGCAATCCAAATCGCCAAAGGCCATCAAGGCCAAATTGGTGACAAAGGCATTCTCCTCATCCGATGATGAGGAGGAGGATGAGGAAGGATCATCCCATGTCTTGGCCTTGAATGCTTTGGGCTTTCCCGTCTCCTTTGTTTTCTTCTCGTCTTCCGTTCTCTGGCTCCCCTTCTTCTTCCTCTTCTCTTCTTTCTTTTTCTTCTCTTCTTTGCTTTTGTTTAGGAGGGGACAATTGTCCCTTATGTGCCCTTCTCCTTGGCAATTGTAGCATATAACCTTCCCCCTTGGTCTTCTCATCCTATCATTAGATTTATCAAATCTAAAATTCTTAAATGCACGTCTTACCCTCCTTACCATATAGGCTTCTTCGGTGCTATCCATGGAGGAGGAGGAAGACGCTTCGTCATCGGAGGAGGAGGGGATTTCCATCTTCTTCTTCCCCTTACTTGCCAATAATGCTACTCCTCTTGAGGGTTGAATTTTAGGCTCCTCTTGTATTCCCTCAAGCCTAGTTTCGTGGAGTTCCATTGTTGAGAAGAACTCCTCCAAGGTGCTCACTTCTAAATTCTTTGAGATATAGAATGAGTCCACCATGGAGCTCCACTTTGAGGACCGGGGAAAGGCATCTATGGCCTTCATTACCATATCCCGGTTTGATAGCTTCTCACCTACACTTGTTAGTCCATTTAAAATTTCTTTGAATCTAGAATGCAAAGAAATTACCTTTTCTCCCTTTTCTAATTTGATGTTGGATAGTTGGGAGCGGAGGAGGTCTCTTCTTGCAAGCTTGGCCTCCGAGGTGCCTTCATGAAGCTCAATTAGCTTCTCCCACATCTCCTTGGCGCTTAGGCATTCTCCTATTCGGTTGATTTCTTGTTGGGGGAGCACATTGTAGAGATGGTGCTTGGCTTTGGAGTTTGCAAGGTGCTCCTCTCTTTGCCTCTTGGTCCACCTAGATTTCTCTATTGGCTTCCCTTCTTCATCCCTAGGCAAAACGAAACCGGATTCCATTGTAATCATTATATCAAAATCCGTTTCGAAAAATACCTCCATTCGCTTCTTCCACCAAGCGAATTCTCCTTCAAACTTCGGAGGATGGATGTTGGAGCCGGCCATTTTTGATGTAGGGCTTGTTGCGGCGGTTAGTCCGGTGACAAGCAACCTCGGCTCTGATACCACTTGTAAGAGATCGGATGGCCGGCTAGAGGGGGGTGAATAGCCCTCGTTCGTTGGTTATCGGAATTTGCTCGTCTACAATTAGATTAGCGCAAGCGGAAACAACAATACAAGCAAATTAAACAAATAAAAACAAAGCAAAGGAAATAGACAATGCTAACACAAGATGTAACGTGGTTCACGGCTACGCCGCTAATCCACGGTCCCCGATTCGTCCTCGGTGAATCACTCCGCTCAACCAATCCACTAAATGGTCTCTCCTTTGCACCAAGCTAGGTGGAGGTAACCTTTACAATCAAGATCACTCTTCTTACAAATAGAATGGAGTAAAAGCGAGTAAGAAGAGTTTAGAGCTTGTGGGGCACTAGGAAGATTGTTTGGAACTTAAGCATTAGCCTCTCAAAGGCTCACACCCTCTTTTTTTATAGAGAGGGCTAACTTCTTCGATCCCGCCATGGCCCGACTGCCGTCACTACAACGGCCTCCGAACACGTCGGATGCCGACCGTTGTTGTCCAACGGAACTCTTGGCAGTCGACTGCTGGACCTCACCAGTCGACTGCTGACCCCGTAGTCGACTGCCCAGTCGGCTACGAGCGGTTCTGTGGCCAAAACCCTATTGACTACCGATCGCTGCCGCAGCCGATCGACTATTAGTCTTGGCATCGACTTCCAACGTATGGCGATCGATCACGCTACAAATCGTCAGTATACGGTCGAGCTACACTGATTCGGAGCGATCGCCAAGACATGGCGGCCGACCGTGTCGGAAAAACCCATCCGACACTTGGCCAAATGGCCAAGTTTCACCTAAGAGCTACCCTTCCCCGGGTTACAATCGCTCACTCTCATTTCTCGGAGTCCCTCGCCTTCGAAGTTCTCTTCGTTCTCGGCCACGTCCCTCGGCAGCATCAGGCGCACGGCTCTGCAATGCTCCTTCGCGTCTCTTGCCTCGAAGTCTACTTCCTCCGGCTTCACTCCAAGCTTCTCGTCCGGCGGTCCCTCGGATGCTCCAAGCGCACGGCTTCCGCAAAGCTATCCTTCACCGACTCAAGGCACGAGTCATGAGATGTGAAACTCGCCACGGCTCCATGTGCGAATTACTAAGTCCTGCACGACTTCAACGCACATATCACATCAACATATCAAACTAACTTAAACCCTTTGCCACACCATCAAAACCATATCACGGCAAGAGATTGCCTTAACAAATTATTCATACTTGACTAATATCACCGACCGTCAGTGCTCGACCGAGTCGATGAAACTCGACTATCACCGATCGCTTGGTCGTAGTAGCGATCGATGAGGCAATCAGTCGATTGCCAATTCAGGTAGTCGACTGATCGAGTCAAAAATGGGCACAGAATGGAGTCTCACTCGACTCCTCACGGTGATCACTCGACTGATTGCCTCATCAGTCGACTGATGAGGTGATCAGTCGACTGATAGGCCTCCCGTTGGAAATGACGGCTGCGAATCCCCGCGGATCGGCTTTGTCAGAAGCCGTTAGCTTCGACGACAGTCGACTGATCAAAGCCCAATGAGAAAAACAACCCTTCTTCTATAAGAAGGGGCCTTGGGGAGCTTGGTGAAGCTAGTGCTCTCATTCCTAACTACACCCTCGTGCTCACCAAGCTTTCTCCAAGTGTTTTTGTAATTCTAAACCTCCTCTTCTCTAGTCTTCATCTTCCATCATTGTAAATAAGAGGAGTGCATTGTAATACAAGGTTTCTCCACCTTGGTTCATCCAAAGGAGGATATAGTGAAGCTTGGCTAGGGCTAATCCACCTTACGGATTACCGTGGAGTAGGAGCGTCATCTCTGAACCACGTACATCGAGTGTTAGCATTGTTTTTCTTGTTTCTTATTCTTATTCGTATTTGTATTTGTATTGCTTCCGCTAACATATTTGTAGAAACAAAGAAAGGCTAATCACCCCCTCTAGCCATTACAAAGATCCAACAATGAATACTTATATTTCATTCACACGCCATGACATCATGATTATATGGCACATGCTTTATTCTTGTATCATTATGCCATAATCATCATTCATGTATAAATAAATTGAAATTAAGGACTAAGGCATGATTTGAAGTCCCATGCATAAGGAAATCAAATAATGTTGCCTAGAAATATGCATGAAACCCTAAATAACAAAGACCCCACATCTCACTAATATTTGACTTGTATGTGTTTTACACATGTAGATACAAGTGAGATGTTTAGGAAAAAGGAATTAAATGTTTTAAAAACATTTCAAGAACATTTTGAAAAACCTTAGTGGAGTCTATCTTTTGATAGCTATTACCATTGAATGGGATGATACAAAGAGGGCTCAATATTGAAGCTTTTCTCAACTTTTAAACTTTGTATCAATCAAACTATTTTGTGGGTAGAATAATTTTCAAATATTTTTCACCCATAATGATTGTAATAAGTAATATACGTACAAAATTTCAATATTTTTCAACTTATGTATATTTACTTATGAATTTCAGAAATTCATTTCTGAAAACCTGAAAATTGCATTGATTATCGCTTGCCATAGTGAATGATCGATGAAGGTAGCAATGATCGATATCCGATATACTGATCACTGCGATTTCGGGTAAACCATGGTGGTTAGGCCCATGTTCAGCTATGTTTTGGTCCCCTAACCACTCCTAACCTTAGGACATGCTTGGGAGAGCATTAGAAAGGGTGGAAATCCATTGGATATGGATTAAGAGAGGTGTTTAGGGTGAGTATCAATTTTAAGGTGGATGAGATTTCATTGTTGAACTTTGCCTTAATTTTGATTGTTTAAATGTTCCTATTGACTTAGGGACTCCCCAAGGACATTGTTGGTACAATGGTCAAGGGGGAGCAAGCCTTTAGGGGGAGATATCCATCATGGGAAGATGAATGTGTATTTTTTCTCATGAGAGGAAAATTGGGTTGGCTCTCTTAAATGATATGAGACTTATCACTAGAAAGATTGTAGGCATGTGTGTTCCTCTAAAGAAGAGATTGTAAGATCTCATTGGGATGTGAGACATTCATACCCTTGGGGAGGACCTTTTTGATGTATGTTAAAAGGGGGAGAAGTTACCAATTGGGATAGTTGGAATTCTCATTGGGATGTGAGAATTGCCAATTGGGGATAATTGGTAGATTTGGATTTGAGGTTTTGTCGAACATCAAAAAGGGGGAGATTGTTGGTGCAATCAGCCCAGACTCGAGTTTGACTCGAACTATATTTTGATGTTAGACAAAATGCATGACATGGCATTGTCATAGGAAGTCCAACATGGGTTGACCATGTAAATCTAAGTGTGTAGCCTTGGTGGTGTTGGGAAAATCCAAGCATGAGGCTTGGTGTGGAAGTCTTGAGGACTTGGCAAGTTCACTAGGCTCGGGGTCTTTGAGTCGGTGAAGGATGACATTGTGAAGCCGTGTGCTTGATGAATCCAAGGGACCGTCGGATGGGGAGTGAATGGAGTTAGGCCCAAGGGAAGCATACTTCGAGGGCAAGAGACGCGAAGGATGGTACTGCAAAGTCGTGCGCTTGGCGCATCCGAGGGACGTAGGCCGAGGGAAGAGAGCTTCGGTGGTGAACTCCATGAGAGGATGAGGTGGACTTGGCCAAGTGGCTAAGACTGAGTGTCGGAGGCTCAAACGTGATGTTTGAGGGTTTACCCGACGGTCGGATGCTCAAACAACTTGGTGTTTGAGGTTTTACCCGACATTAGTCGACTGGCATAGGTGCTAGTTGACTGCTCCAAGTCGACTAGGGTTCGACTGGTGTTCGACTAACCAGGATCTGGCTGAGCAGTCGACTGCCGAGGGATGGCAGTCGACTGACAAAACCATCAGTCGACTGATGAGGGAGATCAGTCGACTGATCGGGGTGTTTTCAGCCACAGAAGGTCTTCTAGTCGAGTGATCGTGGTGACCACTCGATTGATGGGCTCATCAGTCGACTGATGGACATGATTAGTTGACTGATGATGGATCCATTGGCTTTTGGCCAGCGTGGATTGAGTCATTGTGAGACAACGGCTACAGGACCAGTCGACTGATGGTCACGATCAAACGACTGATGGGCGTGGAATCAACTTGATGCAGGTTATAAATGTTAGTAATATATGAGAGATGTCCTAAGGCAATCACCTTATGTATGAACCATTTATATGATAAATGAAGATTCACTATTTGAGTATACATGTTTTCATGTATTTGATTGGATCTTAAACTCATTTACTGAATGTCCACGATACGATTCACAGCATGAGAGAATTTGTGATTGGATCACAACTAGTGAGTATCCCTACATGTGTAATTGTGATGTATCGGAATTATCCCTAGTCGATGAATTGATGGATTTGGACACCATCAATTCTGTCGAGACTAGCACGAGGTATACTCCTTGGTGTATCCAAGCAGCTGATTCTCACTGGCTAGAGACATTGTGATGTCCGGAGTTGATCGTGGATGCTAGTTATAGTAACTAGTTCATTGGAGTGACCAGCCGTAAGACTTCATATGGTTCTCTGCATATATAGATATGTCAATGAAGTTCTTACTGTAGCTTAAGTGCGATGTTCCTTTGACTTGCGGTATTCAAGTCATCTTGATCATGGAGACTTATGCTTTGACATCTTAAGCAAGCATCTCTAAGGAGATGTGGACCCGGGATGATTGGGTATAAGTCGAAGTGATTGAAGGTGTTTGAATAGCCTATAAAGGATTCACCACTCCTTGCGAGGAGATGTATACCCATGGCCTCTTGTCGGATTGTTACTAAAGTCTTTGGCCAAAGCATTACATGTTTAGAGTAAGGTACTCTTCGATACATGTGTAGTAACTAGAATCCGTAGGACGAGGAAATGATACTTGGGCTAGGTGTGACGTAGTCAGCCTAGTGGGGACTGACACTATAGACCATGTCCTGAACCAAGTGGGTATAAGATGAGTGAAGGGAATGGGGCACGATTCATTCGAGCTGCTGAAGGGTTTCAGAAATAGTTCTAGATCAACCGTTGATCTTTTCGATTAATTGGGGATCATGATGTACTACTAGGTGACACTCATGATCGTTCTATAATTAATGGTTAATTATAGACGGCCAACATAAACCGAGAACCTATTTGGTCACACGCACAACGAGTGTAATCCGAAGGATTTAAAACGAGCTTGAGAATGAGATTCTCAGACCGAGAGAAACTGGTTTGATTGGACCAAACATGGAGCGAGCATGAAATCATTTCAGTCGCAATGGAAGCATGGATGAGCCGTGTCTTATGAAGACATAATGGATGAACCAAAATGGTTTGGTTCTAATCCAATGGAGGAGAATAAACCAAAGGGTTTGGTTTATTTTAAACGAATGAACCAAAGTTGGTTCGGTTCGTTTTAACTTAAAATAAACCATCATGGTTTGGTTTATTTTAACTTATATTAATGGAGCGGATTAACGGGCATTATGGTTATGATCCAATAACCATTAAGAGAATTAGTTCTCTATAAAAGAGGGCTTAAGGGTTTGTTAAGCCCTAATAAAAAAAACCCTAGCTAGAGTTGCCGCCCACCCCATTGAAGGAGTCAGCGCCAACCCTAGTGCCGCCGCCCCACCTCTTCCAACCGGCATCCAGAAGGAGCCTTCCTTCCCCCTCGCCGGCGTCGAGCTGCTGCCGGTTGGTGCTCTGGTGATCTTCCTTGGGTTCGGTAATAAGGTGAGCTTCCACCTTTCTTTTGGCTGGCCCTTACTCCTCCACCAAAGCTGTCCAGTTTTCTGGACAGCTTGTTTTCTTCTCGTCGGAGCATCATTTGGACGACGTTTGGAGCTCCGACAGTGCCTTACTTACTGGGGATTCGATCTCCGGTAATCCTCTGAGGTGGAGGATGAAGGATTCGTCAAACGGTTGACGAATACCTCTCCGGAGAAGCGAGTTTTGAGGACTCGGTTTTGGATCCAAATTTGGATTCGGATCGTGATCATCTCTTGATCACATCATCTTCAACACGAGGCTAGTAACCCGTACGAAGATGAGGCTCGTGACTTAGCGAAGTCATCCGGAGGATACTCGGCGTGGATATGGATAGAGACGATTCTAGCGAGGATCATTCCGGTTGATGTCGTTCCCACTACACGTGATACAAAAGGTATACGTAGTTAAATTTCCTTTCATTGCAAATTTTAAATTTACGGTTATGTCTACACATGTTGTACTATGCATACGTGTGATGTGTGTGTTGTAATAAATGTAGATTTATTATTTTTATTTCTTCCGCTGTGCACATGTTTGCGAAACATGTTCGAACACACACTCGCCGCGGTGCCGGAAACCCAACAATAAATGGAGCTCGAGATGGAGGATTTCACCAAGACTTTTGGGGTGACTTTGGAGGGGAATTGCTATTGCATTCCAGACCTTCAAGACCAAACAAAAGCAAGCAACAAGCAAGTGTTCAAAAGCAATCTGTGAAATTTTTTCTTTTGTATTATATTTGTATTCTTGTTTGTACTTCATGTATTACTTTGTAATTGCTTGTACGAGGTTTCTTCACCTCCAACGTGTTGTCAAGAAGGAGTTTAGTTAGTGTCGTGTGCATAACTAGAGCTCGCCTCGTGGAGTAGGAACCATTCGGTTATGAACCATATATATCTTGGTGTATTGTGTGTGCTTGTGTGTATTTGTTTATCTTGTTAGTATTATTATTGTTATTCCGCTGCGCTAACGAGAATCGTAGACAAGTGACATGCAAGAACGAGCAAATTTCATTCTACGATGACTTAGGGCTATTCATCCCCCTCTATCCGGCTACCTACGTTCCAACAGAGGCAATCCAAGATAAAGATGCAGTATCTTGGCAAAGGGCGATGAATTCTGAGATAGAATCTATGGATTCAAATCAGGTCTAGGAGCTAGTAGAACCACCAAATGGTGTAAAAGCCATTGGATGCAAGTGGATCTACAAAAGAAAGAGAGGATCGGACGGGAAGGTAGAGACCTTCAAAGAAAGGCTTGTTGCGAAAGGGTATACTTAGAAAGAGGGTATCGATTATGAGGAGACTTTTTCGTCGGTAGCCATGATTAAGTCTATCCGGATTCTCTTGTCTATTGCTGCTCATATGGATTATGAGGTTTGGAAAATGGATGTCAAGACAGCTTTCCTTAATGGAAGTCTTGAAGAAAACATCTATATGGAGCAACCAGAGGGATTCATTATAAAGGGCAAAGTGCATCTTGTGTGCAAGCTTAATCGGTCCATTTATGGATTGAAGCAAGCTTCGAGATCTTGGAACATCCACTTTGATGAAGTAATCCAGTCATATGGATTTATTCAAAGTCCGGATGAGTCTTGTATATACAAGAGATGTGATGGAAACGTAGTGGTATTTCTCGTATTATACGTAGATGACATTTTGCTCATTGGAAATAATGTCAAAGTGTTATCAGACGTAAGGGTATGGTTATCCAAACTGTTAGGGAAATCAACCCATGTGATATGGTTTTAATGTGTGTGGCAAAGGGTTTAAGTTAGGATTGTATTGGATTTGATGTGTGCGTTGAAGTCATGCAGGACTTAGTAATTTGCACATGGAGCATCGACAAGTCACCATTTCATGACTCGGTCCTTGAGTCGGTGAAGGATCATTGCAAAAGTCGAGTGCTTGGTGCATCCGAGGGACCGCCGGATGAGGAGCATTGGAGTGAAGCCGAAGGAAGTAGACATCAGGGCGAGATGCGAAGGATGGCGCTGCAAAGCCGTGCGCTTGCTGCATCCGAGGGACATGGCCGGACGAAGATAACTTCAAAGGCGAGGGACTCCGAAGGGATGAGACTGAGCGAATGTAACCTGGGTCGGGTAGCTCGTAGGTGAACTTGGTCGGATGGCTAAGTCAAGAGTCAGAGGCTGCCCCGAGTTGGTTGAGGTGAACCCGACGGTCGGATGTAGCCAAGTTTGAGGGTTTTCTCGACATCAGTCGACTGCCATGTCATGGTAGTCGACTGCTCCAAGTTGACTAGAGACTCGACTGGTGTTTGAGTCTCCGTTCTGGCCGAACAGTCAACTGCCAGCTCTTGGCAGTCGATTGATGGCTCCATCAGTTGACTGCCAAAGGGGAGCAGTCGACTGGTGTCGAGGGTTTCAGGAACAGAATCTTTTCTAGTCGAGTGATCGCGTCGACCACTCGACTGATGACACCATCAGTCGACTGATGGTCACAATCAGTCGACTGATGTGAGAGCCGTTGGTTGGAAACCAACATGGATGAAGTCGTTATTGGGCAATGGCTATAGCAGCAGTCGACTGATTGGGGCATCAGTCGACTGTCGCTGTGTTAACGGGAAGATTGAGCTCTTCTCTATAAGGAGCCTTTGGACACATAGGGAGCCTAATGGTTCATTGCTAAACATCTCCCAAGTGCTCAAAATGATTTTCCTCCTCTTCCTTGTGTTTATTTTCATCTTATTGTAAGAGGAGAGAATTCTTGTAAGGAAAGGTTACCTCCACCTAGCTTTGTGCAAAGGAGAGATTAGTGTAAGGTTTAAGGCGTGATTCACCTTGGATGAATCGGGTCGTGGATTAGCGGCAAGGCCGTGAACCATGTTACATCTTGGTGTTAGCATTTGATTTCCTTTACTTATTGCTTTGTCTTTATTGTTTATATTTCCGCTTGCACTAACGAATTTGTAGATGAGCAATCAATGAGTAAATTCCACCGTACGACGAAAGAGGGCTATTCACCCCCTCTAGCTGGCCATCGACGGTTCAACAAGTGGTATTAGAGCCAGGTTGCTTGTCACCGGACTCACCGCCGCAACAAGCACGACAACAAAGATGGCCGACTCAAACATCCATCCACCCAAGTTCGAGGGGGAATTCACTTAGTGGAAGAAGTGAATGGAGGTATTTTTTGAAATGGATTTTGATATCATGTTAATAATGGAATCTGGTTTCGATATACCTAGGGATGAAGAGGGGAAGCCTATAGATAAATCATGATGAACTAAGAAGTAAAGAGAGGAGTACTTGGCGAACTCAAAGGCCAAGCATCATTTGTACAATGTGCTCCCCCAACAAGAAGTAAACCGGATCGAAGAATGTCCAAGCGCTAAGGAGATGTGGGAAAAACTCATAGAGCTTCATGAAGGCACTTCCGAGGTGAAGCTTGCAAGGAGAGACCTCCTCCGATCACAATTGAGTAACATCAAGCTAGAAAAGGGAGAGAAGGTATTATCATTACATTCACGCTTTAAAGAAATAATAACCGGTTTATCTAGTGTAGGGGAGAAGCTCTCCAATAGGGACATGATCATGAAGGCAATAGATGTCTTCCCGTGGTCATCAAAGTGGAGCTCAATGGTGGACTCCTTCTACATCTCCAAGAATCTAGAGATAACCACTCTAGAGGAATTCTTTTTCACCATGGAGTTGCATGAGATAAGGCTTGAAGGTATAGTTGAAGAGCAAATTAAGCCAACAAGGGGAGTAGCATTATTTGCCGACAAGGGAAAGAAGAAGAAGAAGGATACGTCACCCTCCTCATCCGATGAATCATTCTCCTCCTCATCCATGGATAGCAATGAGGAGGCCTATATGGTAAGGAAGGTGAGACATACACTTAAGAATTTTAAATTTAACAAATCTAATGATAGGAGAAGAAGGTCAAGGAGGAAAATCATATACTATAATTTCCAAGGAGAGGGACACATAAGGGATGATTGTCCCCTCTTGAACAAAAGCAAGGAGGAGAGAAGGAAGAAAGAAGAGAAGAAGAAGGGAAGCAAGAAGAAGGAGGATGAAAAGAAAGCCAAGGAGAAAGGGAAGGCCAAGGCACACAAGGCAACATGGGATGATCCATCATCCTCATCGGAAGAAGAAGAGGCCTTCACAAGCCTCGCACTAATGGCCATAGAAGACTTGGACTCCTCCTCCTTTGAGCAAGAAGAAAGAAGCACTAGTGAGGAGAGTTCAAGTGAAGGGGGAGCTTTATCCTCATCCTCATCGGAATCGGAGGAAGAAGACATGGAAACTATGGTAACGAATCTTTCTCCTAAGAAAATAGTTTCCATGATTTCAAGTTTAACTAGGGACTTATTTAAAATAAAAAATAGAAATAAATGCATGCAAAATGAGATTAAGGCCCTAAAAGGAAAACTAGCAAATGCATGCTTAAATGTTAATGACTCTATTCCTCTAGATGTTAATGATGCATGTATTGAGGAGAATAGGGTCTTAAGGGAAAAGGTAGACCATTTAACTAAGGCCCTAGAGAAATTCACTATAGGCTCCAACACATTAAACATGATCATAGGGAGCCAAAGGGCAAGCTTTAATAAGAAAGGCCTGGGTTATAAAGGAAATAAAAATGAAAAGGCCTATCATTGCCTAATTGCTAGGGGTCAGACCAAAAATAAACTAATAGCTAGAAAATGGATCCCTAAGGAATTTTTGGTGAACCCTATAAGTAAAAATTTGTATTGGGTTCCCAAATCCATCCTCAAGGGTTAGGAAAACCCTGGGATAGTCAACCATAGTGGACTTTATCTATATCATATTATTTGGTTGACTTAGGATGGTGTGGGTTATAAATTTTTAACGTAGTGTTGGGTGATGATAATGCATAACCCATAAATTGAATGTTTAAATCATGATTCATGCTCAATTTTTATAATTTATAATCATGATATGCAATGATTGATGATTTATGATCATGATTGATAATTCTTGATGCATGTTCATGATTGGGTTTTTAGGATGATACTTAACCATGGGTAGAAATGCATAAAATTTTGGTTAAGTGTAAATACCATTAGGAACATCTCACATCCCACTATAAGGCTAACTTGATTGAGAACTTAGCAATGGGTGAGATGATAGGATGATACAAATGGTTCACTAATGCCTATGAAATTTAGATGGGTCATTAAGTCTATCAATAGGGCAATAATAGACCAATCATGGGGAAATCATATGTTTAATTCATAGACATATTGCCCAAAGATCATGGTTGGATGTTTCAAATGATTTTAAAACCATTTTATGTTTCATAAACAGTGAGTTCATGTTTTGAAAAGCTTCAAGGCAAAACTAGGCTTTAAAGTTGATACAAACCTTAGACTTTTTACAACTTTTGAGTTTTGCCTAACTTTCAAAATTAAAATGAATTTTCATGAAAAATTATTTTTCACTGATAGAGGAACTCACAAGAAATATTTATTTCAAATTTTATGATTTTTTGAATTTTCTATAATTTCTGGTGCATTTCTGAAGTTCATTCGAAAAATCAGAAAAACCTGAAATCTGTGTGCCAGTCGACTGATAGTCTGATTCAGTCGACTAATGTACTATGCACGAGCACAGTAACCTATTTTATTAGGTTTTGAGTGGTTTTTGGGTATTTTTATTCCTTAAAGTTGATGCCATGCATGTATAAAATTTGCATAATATGTTTGATGGTGTCAAAGGGGGAGAATTGATAGGTTTAAGTTAATCATGCTAAAAGGGAAAATTTAGCATGTCTTAAGGGGGAGTAGCATGTTTAAGGGGGAAAATTGATAGGTTTGATACTCATGCTTTTACATACATGCTTTCTTGCCTTATGTTTTATGTTATTGTTTTTACCTAACTTAAATGGATTGCCACACATCAAAAAGTGGGAGATTGTTAGGGCAATCAACCCATGTGATATGGTTTTGATGTGTGTGGCAAAAGGTTTAAGTTAGGATTGTATTGGATTTGATGTGTGCATTGAAGTCATGTAGGAATTAGTAATTCACACATGGAGCATCGACAAGTCACCATCTCATGACTCGATCCTTGAGTCGGTGAAGGAGTATTGCGGAAGCTGCACGCTTGGTGAATCCGAGGGACCACCGGACGAGGAGCATTGGAGTGAAGTCGAAGGAAGTAGACTTCAGGGTGAGACATGAAGGATGACGCTGTGAAGCCGTGCGCTTGGCGCATCCGAGGGATGTGGTCGGACGAAGATAACTTCAAAGGCGAGGGATTCTGAAGGGATGGGAATAAGCGAATGTAACCCAGCTCGGGTAGCTCATAGATCAACTTAGTCGGATGGCTAAGTCAAGAGTCGGAGGCTCAACCAAGTTGGTTGAGGTGAACTTGACGGTCGGATGTACCCAAGTTTGAGGGTTTTCCCGAAATCAGTCGATTGCCATGTCATGGCAGTCGACTGCTCCAAGTCGATTGGAGACTCGACTGGTGTTCGAGTCTCCGTTTAAACCGATCGCCACTCATGGCGGTCGATGATCCATCGATCGACCGCTAAGAAGCAATGACTGGTGTCAAGGGTTTCGAGCATAAAACCTTCTCTAGTCGAGTGATCGCGTCGACCACTCGACTGATGGCACCATCAGTCGACCGATGGTCACGATCAGTTGACTGATATGGGAGCCATTGGCTGGAAACTAACGTGGATGAAGCCGTTATTGGGCAACGACTACAGCAATAGTCGACTGATCGGGGCATCAGTCGACTGCTGCTGTGTTAACGGGAAGATTGGGCTCTTCTCTATAAGAAGGAGCCTTTGGATACTTGGAGAGCCTAATGGTTCATTACTAAACATCTCCCAAGTGTTCAAAACGATTTTCCTCCTCTTCCTTGTGTTCATTTTCATCTAATTGTAAGAGGAGAGAATTCTTTTAAGGAAAGGTTACCTCCACCTAGCTTTGTGCAAAGGAGAGATTAGTGGAAGGTTTAAGGCATGATTCACCTTGGACGAATCGGGTCGTGGATTAGCGGCAAGGCCGCGAACCACGTTACATCTTGGTGTTAGCATTTGATTTCCTTTACTTATTGCTTTGTCTTTATTGTTTATATTTACGCTTGCTCTAACGAATTTGTAGACGAGCAATCAACGAGTAAATTCCACTGTACGATGAAAGAGGGTTATTCACCCCCTTCTAGCCGGCCACCGACGGTCAAACACAAACAATTTGATATGAAGGACTTGGGAGAAGTGGGACACATCCTTGGGATCAAGGTTATAAGGGATCACAAGAAAAGGATGTTGTGCTTATCTCAAGCTTCATACATAGACACTATTCTAGCTCGTTTTAGCATGCAGAACTCCAAGAAAGGTTTTCTACCTTTTCGGCATGGAGTACCTTTATCTAAAGAGATGTGTCCTAAAACATCAATGGAGATAGAGGAGATGAAGGCGGTTCCTTATGCTTCGGTGGTAGGAAGCCTCATGTATGCTATGTTATGTATGAGATCGGATATCTGCTTTGCCATGGGCATGGTTAGCAGATATCAGAGTAATCCAGGATAGGGACATTGAACTGCGGTAAAGTATATATTGAAGTACCTGAGAAGGACTAGGGATTATATGTTGGTATACCAGGCAGATCAATTACTCCCTATGGGTTACACAGATTCTGACTTCAAATTAAATAGGGATAATAGTAAGTCTACCTCGGGTTTTGTGTTTACTTTGGGAGGTGGAGCCATTATATGGAAGAGTGTCAAACAGAAATGCGTGGCGGACTCTACTATGGAAGCTGAGTATGTGGTAGCCTTTGAGGAAGTCAAAGAAGTTGTATGGCTCAGGAACTTCTTGATGGACTTGGATGTGATTCCTGGTTTGCCCAGAACTATCACAATTTATTATGATAACAGTGGTGCAGTTGCAAACTCGAAGGAACTATGAGCCCATAAGGCAAGTAAACACATAGAGTGCAAGTACCACCTAATATGAGAGATCGTAAAGCGAGGAGAAGTTGCTGTCACTAAGATTGCATTAGAGGATAACCTGGCAGATCCTTTCACTAAGGCCCTTCCAGCAAGAGCTTTTGATAGACATGTAGAGGGAATGATAATAAGATGTATGACAGTTTGATGGCAGCATAGTCTTTTAGTATAAGTGGGAGATTGTTGGGATGTATATTGAAAGCCTAGCTCTTTGTATAAACATCTTCATTTGGAAATAAGAATCACATGATCATTGTTTGCATTTTATATTTATGCATATTGTCTGATACTTTACATTGTAGATAACATGGTGTGTAGTGTCGCACAGAAGATCATGTTATCAGTTCCTTATAGAGTATAAGTGGAGGCTCACAACCAAGATGGTTTTAGACAAACCATTGGCATGGTTGTACTGTAATTTGGTATTGGTTTATCTTGACCATAGAATTATACTAGTACACTATGTGTGTATTGAGTAGGACCATTTTAGAGGTGATTCAATTTATACTGACTATATAATTGAATCAGACCTCAGATATTATGGTGTACATACTCTTAATCCCGATATAATAACGGGCACATGTACTTAGTATTTATTTCTTTTATTTACCAATGGACAAGACTTATGTGTTAAGTCGATAGGCCTGATAAGTTGAGAAACAATATTATTTACATGGTGTGTCGTTGATTATAGGAGGAAACTATGTCCTATATATTAGGATGTTGATGTCACCTTGAGGAGTTCATAAAGTTCATCATGTAAATCCTACAGGTGGACTTGGTCCAACATGACGATAAGGATGAGTGGTACTACTCATGGAGTTAGATATTAATTAATTAAATTGTTAGTAATTTAATTAATTAATGGACATTCAATATCTTAAACACAGGGAGATATTTTGTACAAATAATATGTGGAGCCCATATTTAATTATGGGGGTTGGTGAGATAGATTAATGATGATCCTCTAGTGAAATGGATCATCATTAATGGATCGGGTTTTATGTGGTTCAGATCCATTGGGTGACCAAGATCCAACTCCTCCTTATGGTCCCTATTGTAGCCTATTATAAATACCTCATGAAACCTAGACCTAAATGAGATTATTGGAGTTGGTGTTGGAGACGCTTGGGCGGCAAGAAGGTTTGTGGTTTTGCTTCCTAGGGTTGGCGGCAACAAGTTGTGCTAGGGTTTGGCTCTTGCATCTCCTTGGCCAGTGCCACCCTCATCCTCTCCATCTCCTATAGCCGGCACTTCCTCTCCCTCTCCTAAGACCGACGACAACAAGACTCCCCTCCTCTCCTAGGGCCGGCAGACACCAACTCCTGGAGTTGTGGTGGTTGGCACAAGCAAGGAGAAGAGGAGGCTTTGTGTTCTGCACGAGATAGGATAAGAAGGGAGAGTTTTTCTTCTCTTGTTTGGAGCGAGCAAAGAAGGGAAGATACATGGTGTAGGAGGCTTCGATTTTTGGCAGATCGTCACCCACACGACATCCAAGAAGAGGATAGGAATACAATAAAAGATCAAGAGGTAAAACAAGAGGTATAATCTTGTTTAATATTGATTCTAGTTCTTTTGTATTTTGCATGTTATTCATTGACATGGACCCCGATGATAAACACAAAAACCGACGATCCGTTCATCATTTATTCCGCGGCTAATCGAGGAAAAGGGTTAGGTTGCTTGAACAATGAGTTTGTTCGAGCGACCACTCAATTCGAATAGCACGATGATAAATCGATTGCTTGGGTAATCCGTCTCCATCCAGATTAGTTTTAATTAATGAAATTATAATCAGGGGACGTGAGATAGGATCACCATGCACAAGCGACTAAAGAGAAGAAGCGGGAAACACGGCTTTTCCCTTCAGTTGCATGGGTATATAACCTTTCTTGGATTTAGACATGCTAAATTGCTTTAGCACTTTATCTATATATGTAGACTGTGAAAGACCAAGCAACCTTTTCGATTTATATCTATAGATCTTAATCCTGAGGATGTAGGCCGCTTCTCCCATGTCTTTCTGTAGGGAGGTATACTGAAAATTCTATTTTTTCTATGAACATCTTTATTTTTGAAATAAGAATCACATGATCATTGTTTGCATATTTTTATGCATATTGTCTAATACGTTACATTGTAGATAACATGGTGTGTGGTGTCACACGGGAGATCATGTTATTGGCTCCTTGTAAAGTATAAGTAAAGGCTCACAACCGAGATGACTTTGGATAAACCATCGGAATGGTTGTAGTGTGATTTGGTGTTGGTTTGTCTTGACCACAGAATCATACTAGTGCACTTTGTGTGTATTGAGCAGGATCGACATAGAGGTGATTTGATTTATTGCTGACTACATAATCGAATCGGACCTCAGATATTATTTAGC
The DNA here is from genome assembly GCA_025175895.1 of Wurfbainia villosa. Classification (NCBI taxonomy): domain Eukaryota; kingdom Viridiplantae; phylum Streptophyta; class Magnoliopsida; order Zingiberales; family Zingiberaceae; genus Wurfbainia; species Wurfbainia villosa. Next base: position 53,557,226 of record CM046004.1, read on the forward strand.
ACATGCTCTTAATCCCGATATAATAACGGGCACATATACTTAGTACTCATCTATTTGATTTACCAATGGGCGAGATTTATAGATTAAATCGATAGGCTCGGTAAGTTGGGAGATGATATTATTTATATGGTGTGCCGTTGATTATAGGAGGAAACCGTGTCTTATATATTAGGATGATGATGTCCCCTTGAGGAGCTCATAAGGTTCATCATGTAAACCCTGCAGGTGGACTTGGTCCGGCATGATGAAAAGGTTGAGTGGTACTACTCAAGGAGTTAGATGTTGATTAATTAATGATTAGTAAATTAATTAATCAACGGATATTCGAGATCTTAAACACGGGGAGAAAATGTACAAATAATATATGGAGCCCATATTATCATATGAGGGTTGGTGAGGTAGATCAATGATGAAACTTTAGTGGATTGGATCATCATTAGTGGATCGGACTTTATGTGGGCTTGATCCATGGGTGGCCAAGACCCAACTCATCCTCATGGTCCCTAATGTAGCCTATTAACACCTCATGATGCTTAGATCCAATGGATAGAAACAAAACTCTAACATCCATTGGTAGAGATTAAATCTTTAAGATCCGACGGTTGAGATTAAATCTCTAGATCCGACGGTTGAGATTGAATCCCTAGAACCAATGGATGAGATTAAATCATGGCTTGATCCCAACTCTATAAATAGAGTCATGAAGTGGGCGGCAAGAATAAGGATAGATGAGGGGATTAGCTTGGGTGGCAACCAATCCTAATTGGATTAGGATTGGGAGTGGTGGCTAGGGTTAGGGTTTTGAGAGCTAGGGGTGGGCGGCAACTCAAGGAGGTATTCCTTCTTCTTCCAAAGGTTGGCCGGCCCATATTCTTCTCCTCTCTACTTTGGCATGAGCTCATCCTATTCTTCTTACCCTCTTCCATGGCCGACCATAAGCAAAGCTAGGATTAGGGTTTGGAGGCTTAGGGTTTAGGAGGTTTGGGTGGCACCAAATAAGGAAAGTTTTGTTTCTTCTTCCTCCTTTGGTGGCCGGCGCCCACAGCTTTATCCCAGCCCTTGGGAAGCATCCAAAGACCTCTTTTTCTTCTCCTTAGGTGGTGGAAACAAGATATAGGGCTTCCCTTGGTGTCTTGGTTGTTTTCCACCATCTTCTCCTTTTCATCTAGTTGGCTGCCGGCAAGGAAAGCTTTGGTTCCTTGTTGGTTGTTTCTAGTGAGGAGAAAAACCTTGTTTATATTCTTCATCTTGCTTTGGAAGAGCAAGGAAGGAAGATTTACGATCTAGGAGCTTCGACTTTTGGTGGATCGTCGCCCACACGACATCCAAAAGGAGGAAGGTCATACATTAGAAGATCGAGAGGTATACCTATTCTACTTTCTTCTTTTGTTTGTTGCTTGTTTTTATTTTTCAATTATAAGCATGTTATAAATCTGTAAATGGCTAAATAATACTTGGATCCTGAGCATAAACACAAAAATCGGCGATCCAGACATCGTCTATTCCGTGGCTACTCGTAGAATAGAGGATGGTCACTTGAACAACTAGTTTGTTCAAGTGACCTCTCTAAACGAATAGCACGACGATGACTTGGTGGTTTGTGCAATCCCTTTTGTCTATGATTAAAATTTTTTAATCCGGGGACATCGAAGGGATCGCCATGGTTAAGCTACCGAGGTGAAGTGGGAAGCGAAGTTTCCCCTCACGGACTCGATAAGCAAAACCCTTCAATTGGTATCAGAGCCAAGGTTTCTGGTTTTGTGTGTTTAGGATTCGGTTAATTTTTATGCACTTTTTCATATATTATATATGCCGGATAATAATAGGATATACGTAGTTTAACTCTTTGGTTGCAGGCATAAGATCCGACTATTATGGCCATATGTGTGTATGTGATTGTATGTGTGTAAATATTTATTTTGTTGAATCCTCGGGGTTGATGAGGCTAGTATTTAGTTTTTGGTAAATTAAATACGACATTGTTTAGCCACTCTTTATTCTATTTTACTTTCGATCTAGATTTGATGTACACTCCCTCGTGGAGTATAGGATCGATGGATGTAAAATAAAATAGGTTTTAGTCTCGGCTCGGATCTCCGGATGGCTCGTACATGACGTAGGAGGAGCGGACGAGATAGCGATGCGACGGGAGTCATATTGAAGACAAAAGCCATAATAGTTGGAAAATAATTTATTTTTCATATTTATTTCTTTTTGTTTGATATGCATGTCGTAGGCTAGGAAAATTCCTCATTTCCAAATTACTAAGTGGGAGAGGGATATTTTTATACATTCCCATGGCCTCCATTACGATTTGACATGTGAGTCAAGCAAACTTGTGCGTCGGCTCTGAGTGCCTTCCTCCCCATTGGATGGGTTTGTTTGCGGATCACAAGGTCGAATATGGTTATAGAAAATTATTAAGGAGCGTGTGTACTGGCCCATCGTAAGGCACATAACCCGAGATAATTACCTTAGTACCGAGTAATGGTGAACACTTAGATACAAATATAAGTATCCTCCCCATCGAAGTCACTGCTTTTATTTGTAGGGCCAAAGAGGAACCAACTATTAATTTTACTTGTCAAAAAGTTAGGTTGACAAGATAGTAAAATTAATGGGTAAAACCTCTTCTTACAAATATAGAATTCGTATACGTCCACACTATCGTGGCATACGATATTCTCAGTGTTTGAGGTGTTGGTTGATTTTAAATTTTATTGTTTGAGGAATCAATAATTTTTAAAATCTACAGTAATGATCTATGTGATTCTTAGGATTTTCAAAAATGACTTTCAGTCCACTTACTATGATACTAAAGGAAATAAACTTACTGTACCCAAATAATGTTGATTGGAAAAGAATCCAGATATTGTCTTATCTGCTAAGGAGTACAAGTATGCACTCTTCGAAGAGTGTCCTCAAGCCATGGTTGCTCAAAAAGGTTTCTACTTCTAAGCCGAAAGGCAAGAAGAAGGAGAAACAAGGTGGAGCAAAGGTGGTAGGAGGATCTCAGGGAGGAGTGAAGAAGCCGAAAGGCAAGTACTTCACTTATAAGCAGGATGGACATTAGAAGAAGGACTGTCCCAATCCAAAGCAGAACAAAGGTATATCCTTTGGTCTAGTCGTTAAAACATGATTAGCAGTGATATCTACCGGCACCTGGTGTGTAGATGCAGGAGCCACTAATCATGTCTGCAACACTTTGTAGGGGTTCCAGGAAACCCGACGACTAGATAAAAGGGAGGTTACCATTTACTTGGACAATACCATGAAGGTGGCGGCTATTGCAGTGGGAGAAGTTTTATTTTTCTCTTTAGGAAAAATAAACTTTTGGTTCTTAAGAATTGCCTTTATGTACCCTTATTTAGAAAGAATTTAATTTCGATTTCAAAATTGTTTATGGATGGATATTCTATTTCTTTTAATGACAGAGTTGTTATAAGAAGGAATAGGGACATTATCTGTTCGGGTGCATTGATAGGAAATTTATACACACTTGAACCAAAACCTCCCACGATGCAAATTGAAGTTAATAACTCATCTTCTAATTCCAATAAGAGAAAAGAACCTTCGAAGATGAACCAAACATATCTTTGGCATCTTAGGTTTGGTCACATTAACCTAAGCAGAATTCAAAGGTTGATAGCTGATGGACCTTTGGGTTCATTAGTGGTGGAGGATCTCCCAACCTGTGAATTTTGCTTGGAGGGTAAGATGACCAAGAGGCCTTTTAAGGCCAAGGGGTATAGAGCCAAAGACGTGTTAGAATTGGTTCATTCTGATTTGTGTGGTCCTATGTCTATCCAGGCTAGAGGTGGTTTTGAGTATTTCGTCTCTTTTATAGACGATTACTCAAGATATGGATACATTTACTTGATGCGCCGCAAGTCTGAATGCTTTGACAAGTTCAAAGAATTCAAGACTGATGTGGAGAAATGTCAAGGTAAAAGTATCAAGACACTACGATCTGATCGTGGTGGTGAGTACCTCTTGGGAGAGTTTAGGGATTACTTATCAGAGGCTGGGATTCAATCCCAATTGACTGCACCTAGCACACCCCAGCAGAATGGTGTAGCAGAACGAAGGAATAGGACTCTTATGGAGATGGTTAGATCGATGATGAGTTATTCTGACTTGCCAGATTCGTTCTGGGGATATGCTCTAGATACGACAGTATACATTCTGAACTTGGTTCCATCTAAATCAGTGCCTTCTACTCCCACAGAGTTGTGGACTAGGCGAAAGCCTAGTCTAAGACATATTCGGATATGGGGGAGTCCAGCACATGTGATGAAGGCAGATGCTGGTAAGTTGGAACCTCGTACAGAAGTACGCTTGTTCGTTAGCTATCCCAGGGGAACGAAGGGTGGATTGTTTTATAATTCTAGAGATCAGAGGGTGATCGTTAGCACGAATGCCAGATTTCTAGAGGAAGACTATGTGATGAGCCACAAGCCCAAGAGTAAAATTATTCTGGAGGAGTTAAAAGGGGAAGTCACTTCTTTAGTACCACCAGTACAAGAGGATATACCACATGTCTGTTAGGGCAATCTCTTGCCGTGATATGGTTTTGATGGTGTGGCAAAGGGTTTAAGTTAGTTTGATATGTTGATGTGATATGTGCGTTGAAGTCGTGCAGGACTTAGTAATTCGCACATGGAGCCGTGGCAAGTTTCACATCTCATGACTCGTGCCTTGAGTCGGTGAAGGATAGCTTTGCGGAAGCCGTGCGCTTGGAGCATCCGAGGGACCGCCGGACGAGAAGCTTGGAGTGAAGCCGGAGGAAGTAGACTTCGAGGCAAGAGACGCGAATGAGCATTGCAGAGCCGTGCGCCTGATGCTGCCGAGGGACGTGGCCGAGAACGAAGAGAACTTCGAAGGCGAGGGACTCCGAGAAATGAGAGGAGCGATTGTAACCCGGGAAGGGTAGTTTAGGTGAAACTTGGCCATTTGGCCAAGTGTCGGATGGGTTTTCGACACCACCGATCGCCATGTCATGGCGATCGATCGCTCGAGTCGAGTGAGTTCGACCGTATACGATCGATCGGATTATGGCCAGATCTACTATACGCGGGCCGATCATTGCGAAGATTATCGCCGATCGAAGGCGCATGATCGATAGTCAATAAGGGTTCGCCATTAGCCGCTCGTAGCCGATCGGGCATCGATTACGAGGTGAGCAATGATCGATGAGGTCCATCACCGATCGCTAAGAGTTCGCTGGACTACAGCACGGGATCCGACGTGTTCGAGGCCGCTAGAGCGGGCAATGATCGCCAAGGGCGGCAATGATCGATGATGGCTAACGGAAGAAGTTAGCCCTCTCTATAAAAAGAGAGGGTGTGAGCCTTTGAGAGGCTAATGCTCATACTCCAAACGATCTTCCTAGTGCCCCACAAGCTCTAAACTCTTCTTACTTGTCTTTACTTCAATCCTATTGTAAGAAGAGTGATATTGGTTGTAAAGGTTACCTCCACCTAGCTTGGTGCAAAGGAGAGACCATTTAGTGGATTGGTTTAACGGAGTGATTCACCGAGGACGAATCAGGGACCGTGGATTAGCGGCGTAGCCGTGAACCACGTTATACCATCGTGTTAGCGTTTGTTTTCTTGCTTGTCTTTTGCTTTGTATTTGTATATTCCGCTTGCGCTAACGTTTTTGTAGACGAGCAATTTACAACGTCCAACGTACGAGGGCTATTCACCCCCCCCTCTAGCCGGCCATATCGATCCCCTACAAGTGGTATCAGAGCCAAGGAAAGCTTGTCAAGGACTAACCGCCACAACAAGCAACTTTCAAAATGGCCGGCTCCAACATCCATCCTCCGAAGTTTGAAGGAGAATTCGCTTGGTGGAAGAAGCGAATGGAGGTATTTTTCGAAACGGATTTTGATATAATGATTACAATGGAATCCGGTTTCATTTTGCCTAGGGATGAAGAGGGGAAGCCAATAGAGAAATCTAGGTGGACCAAGAGGCAAAGAGAGGAGCACCTTGCAAACTCCAAAGCCAAGCACCATCTCTACAATGTGCTCCCTCAACAAGAGATCAACCGGATCGGAGAATGTGCTAGCGCCAAAGAGATGTGGGAGAAGCTTATAGAACTCCATGAAGGCACATCCGAGGCCAAGCTAGCAAGGAGAGACCTCCTCCGCTCCCAACTATCCAATATAAAACTAGAAAAGGGAGAAAAGGTAACCTCACTACACTCTAGGTTTAAAGAAATTTTAATTGGGCTAACAAGTGTAGGTGAGAAGCTATCAAATCGGGACATGCTCATGAAGGCTATAGATGCTTTTCCCGTCCTCAAAGTGGAGCTCCATGGTGGACTCATTCTATATCTCAAAGAATTTAGAAGTGAGCACCTTGGAGGAGTTCTTCTCAACAATGGAACTCCACGAAACTAGGCTTGAGGAATACAAGAGGAGCCTAAAATTCAACCCTCAAGAGGAGTAGCATTATTGGCAAGTAAGGGAAGAAGAAGATGGAAATCCCTCCTCCTCCGATGATTTGCCGCCTTCCTCCTCCTCCATGGATAGCACCAAGAAGCCTATATGGTAAGGAGGGTAAGACGTGCATTTAAGAATTTTAGATTTGATAAATCTAATGATAGGAATAGAAGACCAAGGGGAAGGTCATATGCTATAATTGCCAAGGAGAGAGGGACACATAAGGGACAATTGTCCTCCTAAACAAGAGCAAGAAAGGAAAAAGAAAGAAGAAAAGAAGATGAAAAAGGAGAGCAAGAAAAAGAAGAAAGAGTATAAGAAGACAAAGGAGAAGGGAAAGGCTAAGGCTCAAAGGCAAGGACTTGGGATGATCCATCCTCATCCTCTCATCATCATGATGAGAGAATGCCTTGTCACCAATTTGGCCTTGATGGCCTTTGATGACTTGGATTGCTCTTCATCCGAAAATGAAGGATCAAGCTCAAATGGGGAGAGCTCAAATGAAGGGGGAGCTTCCACATCCTCCTCATCCGAAGAAGAGGACATGGAAACTATGGTAACCAATCTCTCACCTAGTAAAATAGTTTCTATGATTTCTAGTTTAACTAGAGATTTATTTAGAGCTAAGAAGAAAAACAAAAGCATGCTAGATCAAATTAAGGACCTAGAAAATAAACTAGAAAATGCATGCTTAAATGATAATATTTCTTCTAGCTTAAATGATGCATGCTCACATGATTATATGCCTTTAGATGTTAATGATGCATGCATAGAGGAAAATAGGGCATTAAGGGAAAAGGTAGATTATTTAACCAAAGCCCTAGAGAAATTCACTATTGGCTCCAACACATTGAACATGATCTTAGGGAGCCAAAGAGCTAGTTTCAACAAGAAAGGCCTAGGATACAAAGAAAAGAAAAATGAAAAGGCCTATAAATGCCTAATAGCTAGGGGACAAGATAAAAAGAAAGTAATTGCTAGGAAATGGATCCCCAAGGAGTATTTAGTGAACCCAATAGGAAAGAATTTATTTTGGGTTCCAAAATCCATCCTTAAGGGTTAGAATACCCTAGGTAGTCAACCATATGAACTTGACCTATATCATATTTTGGTTGACTTAGGATGACGGGACAACATTTTTTAGATAGTGTTGGGTGATGATAACGTGCCCATAAATAGGTAATAATGCTTAAATCATGATGATTGATGTAATTCCTATGTACATTTACAATCATGATTTATGTTTTTTGATATTTGGCATGTTATCATGAGAAATAGGTTTAAATCATGCTTTAGGTGATAATTTGTTTATTATCATCATAAAATACCTAATGCATGACTATAATTTGATGAAAACATGTATTTCATGATCATAATGTAGAATTAATTGATATATGTCATTATGATCATGTAGGTTGTTAGGTTGATACTTAACCATGATAGAATTGCATGAATATATTGGTTAAGTATATACAAATACCCCCTAGGATGCATCTCACACTCACTATAGGCTAACTTGATTGAAAACTTAGCATGGGTGAGATATTAGGATGATACAAATGTCCACTAATGCCTATGGCATTTAGATGGTCATTTAAAGTATCAAAATAGCAATAATAGACCAATCATGGGGAAGACTTATGTTTAATTCATAGACATATTGCCCAAAGATCATGGTTGGATATTTCATATGTTTTCAAAACAATTTCTTACCTTAAAATACATGTATTCATGTTTTGAAACAATTGGATGCAAAACTAGGTACCTAACTTGATACTAGAATGATCAAAAACCTAGTGGTTTTTAGAGCTTTTGGATTTTTGGCAAAAACAAAAAAATATAATGAGTTTTCATGAAAAACTATTTTTCCTTGATAGATATACTTAATAGAAATATGTTCCCCAAATTTCATGATTTTTTGAATTTTCTGGAATTTATAATGCATTTCAAATTCCCGTAAAATCAAAATTTGATTCTTTGTGCTACTGCCGATCACATACCGATAGCAATGATCGTGGCCTCAGAATCAGAAACATTGAAGGCCAATTCAGTTTGTAAACCTACAACAAGTGGTAGAAATATACTTGATGCCATCAACAAGTGGTACCCAATTTTAAATCAACTTGTCATATTTTCCTCCATTATACTTGATGAGAGCTTATAACTTAGTGTTAATCTTTTGATGGTGTCAAAGGGGGAGAAATAATTATGTTTAAGTTAATTATTTTAGGGGGGAGAAATATATGATAGGGGGAGAAAATTTGCATAGAGAGTTTCATGGATTAAGGGGGAGTTGCATGTTGTTATATCATGTTTATCTTTACATGCTTTCTTACCTTAGAATTTATATCAAATGTTACCTAACTTAACGGATTGCCACACATCAAAAAGGGGAGATTGTTAGGCAATCTCTGCCGTGATATGGTTTTGATGGTGTGGCAAAGGGTTTGCTAGTTTGATATGTTGATGTGATATGTGCTGAAGTCGCGGCAGACTTAGTAATTCGCACATGGAGCCGTGGCGCAAGTTTCACATCTCATGACTCGCGGCCTTCGAGTCGGTGAAGGATAGCTTTATGGAAGCCGCGGCGCTTGGAGCATCCGAGGGACCACGGACGAGAAGCTTGGAGTGAAGCCGAGGAAGTAGACTTCGAGGCAAGAGACGCCGAAGGAGCATTGCAGAGCCGCGGCGCTCGAGGCCGCCGAGGACGTGGCCGAGAACGAAGAGAACTTCAAGGCAGGGACTCCGAGAATGAGAGGAGCGATTGTAACCCGGGAAGGGTAGTTTTAGGTGAAATCTTGGCCATTCGGCCAAGTGTCTGATGGGTTTTCGACACCGCCGACGCTATGTCATGGCAATGATCGCTTCCGAGTCGAGTGAGTTCGACCGGGTATACGATCGATCGATCAGGCTGCAATGACCGGGCTATACGTAAGTCCCTTTATTGGGCCGGATCAAGATTATCGAATGACCACGGACCGCAGAACCGTCGTAACCGTGGCGTCGACTACGGAGGCGTGATCGGCCCGGAGGTCCATCACCATTGCCAAGAGTTCCGTTGGACTACAGTCGGGATCCGATGTGTTCGGAGGCCCGTTGTAGTAATGGCGATGATCGCCAAGGGCGGCGGATCGTGATGGCGGCAAGCGGGAAGAAGTTAGCCCTCTCTATAAGAGAGGTGTGAGCCTTTGAGAGGCTAATGCTCATACTCCAAACGATCTTCCTAGTGCCCCACAAGCTCTAAACTCTTCTTACTTGTCTTTACTTCAATCCTATTGTAAGAAGAGTGATATTGGTTGTAAAGGTTACCTCCACCTAGCTTGGTGCAAAGGAGAGACCATTTAGTGGATTGGTTTAACGGAGTGATTCACCGAGGATGAATCGGGGACCGTGGATTAGCGACGTAGCCGTGAACCACGTTATACCATCGTGTTAGCGTTTGTTTTCTTGCTTGTCTTTTGCTTTGTATTTGTATATTCCGCTTGCGCTAACGTTTTTGTAGATGAGCAATTTACAACGTCCAACGTACGAGGGCTATTCACCCCCCCTCTAGCCGGCCATATCGATCCCCTACAATGTCACTGCACTGCGTGTCACAGAGGATACACATGTGATATCTCGTCGTAGTGAGAGGGTTGTGAGACAGCCTTATAGATTCATGTTCTTGGGAGAATCTTCTGATTTGGTCCCTGGCGAACATGAACATGATCCCTGGACATATGATGAGGCAATCCAAGATAAAGATTTAGTATCTTGGCAAAGTGCAATGAATGTTGAGATTGAATCTATGGATTCAAATCAGTTCTGGGAGCTAGTAGAACCACTCGATGGTGTAAAAACTATTGGATGCAAGTGGATCTATAAGAGAAAGAGAGGGATAGATGGGAAGGTTGAGACCTTCAAAGCGAGGCTTGTTGCGAAGGGGTATACTCAGAAAGAGGGTATGGATTATGAGGAGACCTTTTCGCCGGTAGCCATGCTTAAGTCTATCCGAATTCTCTTATGCATAGCAGCTCATATGGATTATGAGGTATGGCAGATGGATGTCAAGACAACTTTCCTTAATGGAAGTCTTGAGGAAAATATCTACATGAAGCAACCAGAGGGATTCATTGCTAAGGGCAAAGAGCATCTTGTATGTAAACTTAATCGGTCCATTTATGGATTGAAACAAACTTCGAGGTCTTGGAAAATCCAGTTAGATGAGGTGATCCAGTCTTATAGATTTATTCAAAGTTCGGATGAGTCTTGTGTATACAAGAGATGTGATGGAAATGTAGTGGTATTTCTTGTACTATACGTAGATGACATTTTGTAGATTGGCAACAATATCAAGGTGTTATCGGACGTAAGGGTATGGTTGTCCAAACAGTTTGATATGAAGGACTTGGGAGAGGTGGGACACATCCTTGGGATCAAAGTTATAAGGGATCGCAGGAAAAGGATGTTGTGCTTATCCCAAGCTTCATACATAGACACGATTATGGAGCATTTTAGCATGCAAAACTTCAAGAAGGGTTTTCTACCTTTCAGGCATGGAGTTCCTTTATCTAAGGAGATGTGTCCTAGAATATCTGAGGAGATAGAGGAGATGAAGGCGGTTCCTTATGCTTCGGCAGTAGGAAGCCTCATGTATGTGATGCTATGTACGAGACTAGATATCTACTTTGCCGTGGGCATGGTCAGCAGATATCAGAGTAATCCAGGACAGGGACATTGGACTGTGGTAAAGCATATATTAAAGTGCCTGAGAAGGACTAGGGATTATATGCTAGTTTACCGGTCAGACCAATTACTCCCTGTGGTTTACATAGATTGCGACTTCCAATCTGATAGGGATAACAGTAAGTCTACCTCAGGTTTTGTGTTTACTTTGGGAGGTGGAGCCATTGTATGGAGGAGTGTCCAGCAGAAATGCGTGGCGGACTCCACCATGGAAGCTGAGTATGTGGAAACCTCTGAGGCGACCAAAGAAGCTGTATGGCTCAGGAACTTCCTGATGGACTTGGATGTGATTCCTTGTTTGCTCAGAACTATCACAATTTATTGTGATAATAATGGTGCAGTTGCAAACTCGAAGGAACCACGAGCCCATAAAGCTAGTAAACACATAGAGCGCAAGTACCACCTGATACGAGAAATCATTAAGGAGGTAGAAGTTGTTGTCGCCTAGATTGCATCAGAGGATGACCTGGTAGACCTTTTTCACTAAGGCCCTTCTAGTGAGAGCTTTGATAGGCATGTGGAGGGAAGGGGAATTAGATGTATGGCAGTATGAGGACAACATAGTCTTTTAGTATAAGTGGGAGATTGTAGGGATGTATACTGAAAAGTCTATTTTTTCTATGAACATCTTTATTTTTGAAATAAGAATCACATGATCATTATTTGTATATTTTTATGCATATTGTCTAATATGTTACATTGTAGATAACATGGTGTGTGGTGTCACACAGGAGATCATATTATCGGCTCCTTGTAAAGTATAAGTAAAGGCTCACAACCGAGATGACTTTGGACAAACCATTGGAATGGTTGTAGTGTGATTTGGTGTTGGTTTGTCTTGACCATAGAATCACACTGGTGCACTTTGTGTGTATTGAGTAGGACCGACATAGAGGTGATTTGATTTATTGCTGACTACATAATCGAATCGGATCTCAGATATTATTTAACACATGCTCTTAATCCCGATATAATAATGGGCACATATACTTAGTACTCATCTCTTTGATTTACCAATGGGCGAGATTTATAGATTAAATCGATAGGCTCGGTAAGTTGGGAGATGATATTATTTATATGGTGTGTTGTTGATTATAAGAGAAAACCGTGTCCTATATGTTAGGATGATGATTTCTCCCTTGAGGAGTTCATAAGGTTCATCATGTAAACCCTGCAGGTGGACTTGGTCCGGCATGATGAAAAGGTTGAGTGGTACTACTCAAGGAGTTAGATGTTGATTAATTAATGGTCAGTAAATTAATTACTCGATGGCCATTCGAGATCTTAAACACGGAAAGAAAATATACAAATAATATATGGTGCCCATATTATCATATGGGGGTTGGTGAGGTAGATCAATGATGAACCTTTAGTGGATTGGATCATCATTAGTGGATCGAATTTTATGTGGGCTTGATCCATGGGTGGCCAAGACCCAACTCCTCCTCATGGTCCCTAATGTAGCCTATTAACACCTCATGAAGCTTAGATCCAATGGATAGAAACAAAACTCTAGATCCAAAGGTAGAGATTAAATCTCTAAGATCCGACGGTTGAGATTAAATCTCTAGATCCGACGGTTGAGATTAAATCCCTAGAACCAATGGATGAGATTAAATCATGGCTTGAGCCCAACTCTATAAATAGAGTCATGAAGTGGGCGGCAAGAATAAGGATAGATGAGGGGATTAGCTTGGGCGGCAACCAATCCTAATTGGATTAGGATTGGGAGTGGTGGCTAGGGTTAGGGTTTTGGGAGCTAGGGGTGGGCGGCAACTCAAGGAGGTATTCCTTCTTCTTCCAAAGGTTGGCCAGCCCCTATTCTTCTCCTCTCTACCTTGGCATGAGCTCATCCTATTCTTCTTCCCCTCTTCCATGGCCGGCCATAAGGAAAGCTAGGATTAGGGTTTGGAGGCTTAGGGTTTAGGAGGTTTGGGTGGCACCAAATAAGGAAAGTTTTGTTTCTTCTTCCTCCTTGGTGGCCGGCGCCCACAGCCCTATCCCAGCCCTTGGGAAGCATCCAAAGACCTCTTTTCCTTCTCCTTAGGTGGTGGAAACAAGATATAGGGCTTCCCTTGGTGTCTTGGTTGTTTTCCACCATCTTCTCCTTCATCTAGTTGGCCGGCGGCAAGGAAAGCTTTGGTTCCTTGTTGGTTGTTTCTAGTGAGGAGAAAAACCTTGTTTCTATTATTCCTCTTTCTTTGGAAGAGCAAGGAAGGAAGAATTGCGATCTAGGAGCTTCGACTTTTGGTGGATCGTCGCCCACACGATGTCCAAAAGGAGGAAGGTCATACATTAGAAGATCGAGAGGTATACCTATTCTACTTTATTCTTTTGTTTGTTGCTTGTTTTTGTTTTTCAATTATAAGCATGTTATAAATCTATAAATGGATAAATAATATTTGGATCCCGAGCATAAACACAAAAACTAACGATCCGGACATCGTCTATTCCATGGCTATTCGTAGAATAGAGGATGGCCGCTTGAACAACTAGTTTGTTCAAGTGACCTCTCTAAACGAATAGCACGACGATGACTTGGTGGTTTGGGCAATCCCTTTTATCTAGGATTAATTTTTTTTAATCCGGGGACATCGAAGGGATCGCCATGGTCAAGCTACCGAGGTGAAGTGGGAAGCGAAGTTTCCCCTCACGGACTCGATAAGCAAAACCCTTCACTTTCATGGAGAACATTTTGGATAACCAACCTTTGATTGACTGTAAGATAGGTATATCATTTCCTATGAGTAATATGTCATCGACATATAGTACTAGGAATACGATCGCACTCCCACTAACCCTCTTGTACACACAAGGTCCGTCAGGATTTTGTGAGAAATCAAACTCTTTGATTGCCTCATCTAAACAAATATTCCATCTCTGGAATGCTTGCTTCAGTCCATAAATGAACCGTTGAAGCTTGCATACTTTGGTTTTGTCAACTGATGTGGAACCCTCGGGTTGTATCATATACATATCCTCATGTAGGTTTCCATTAAGGAAATCTATTTTCACATCCATTTGCCATATCTCATAATCATAATGAGCTGCTATGGACAGGAGTATCCGAAAGGATTTAAGCATGACAACTGGTGAGAAGGTCTCGTCATAGTCAACACCTTGCTTTTGACAATAACCTTTTTCCACCAATCTAGCTTTATAGTTAATCACATTACCATCCATGTCAGTTTTCTTCTTGAAAACCCACTTGCACCCAATAGCCGTGATGCCTTTAGGTGGATCCACCAAGTTCCAAATTTGGTTTTCATACATAGAATCCATTTCTGACTTTATGTCTACTAGCCATTTATCCCTTTCTGAACTTTTCAAAACTTCTTCGTAACTAGTAGGTTCCTCATCCTCAATGAGTAACACATCATTAGATTCATTTACGAGAAACCCATATCTCTCAGGAATCTTATGTGACCTACTAGATCTGCGAAGAGGTAGTGTAATGATAGGTTCAGTCATTATCTCATCATCATGAATAATCGACTATGATTCCGATATAGATGCCTCTTTAGTGTCTATTAGAGTTTCTTAAACTTCTTCAAGTTCAACTTGACTCCCACTATTTTCTTACAAGAGAAACTCTTTCTCTAGAAATACAATATTTCTTGAAACAAACACCTTTTGTTCCAAGGGATAATAGAATTGGTAACCCCTCATTTCCTTGGGGTATCTAATAAATAAACACTTATCAGACTTAACATCCAGCTTGTCTGATGTAGTCCTTTTCATGTAAGCAGGACATCCCCATGTCTTAAAATAAGACAATTGGGGTTTCTTACTAGTCAATATCAGATATGGAGTAGTAGAGACTGCCTTGGTCAGGACTCTATTCAGCAAGTGAATAGCTATCTCAAGTGAGTAGCCCCAAAAGGATTTGGTAAGGCTTGCATGATTCATCATCGATCTCACCATGTCCAACAAGGTTCGATTTCGCCTTTCAGATACACCATTATATTGCGGTGTATAAGGCGGAGTCCATTGAGACAATATGCCATTGTCTTTTAGATAATCCTGAAACTCTTGGCTTAAGTATTCTCCACCTCGATCGGATAGAAGTATCTTAATACTTTTACCAAGTTATTTCTCTACTTCATTTCTAAATTCTTTTAATTTTTCAAAGGCTTCAGATTTATATCTCATAAGATATACATACCTAAATCGTGAGTGATCATCGATAAAGGTAATTAAGTAGCTATAACTCCTTGAGCATGAATTGATATTGGTCCACATACATCAGTATGTATGAGACCAAGTAACTCTTCCACTGGCTTACCCTTTCCAGAAAAGGGCAACTTTGTCATCTTGCCTTGTAAGCATGATTCACATGTATCAAATGAATCCAATTCAAATGATTATAGAATTCCACTCTTGTGTAACTCTGACATGCGCTTCTTGCTTATATAGCCAAGGCGACAATGCCATGTGTAAGAGGTTAACTGATTATCCTTTCGAGCATGCTTGTTGCTCGATTCAATATTGAATGCGTCATTGGATGTATCTAACTCATAGATGCCATTGCATAAAGATCCGGTGCCATAAAGAACACCATTCAAGATTATATAACAACAATTGTTATTAAACGTCAAATGGAAACCCTTTCTATTTAAACAAGAAATAGAAACAATGTTCTTTATTAATGTAGGAACAAAATAATAATTGTCTAGTTCTAAGATAAGTCCACTAGGAAGCTTCAGCAAATATGTTCCGATGGCGATAGTTGCAACCTTTGCTCCATTGCCGACTCACAGATTCGCTTCTTCCTTGACAAGTCTTCTACTATCCATTAGCTCTTGTATGCTATTACATATATGTGAACCACACTCGGTATCCAATATCCAAGAGTCAAAGGAAATAACATGATAGTCAATAACGAAGATGCTTGAAGAGGATGGGGCATCAGATGCCGACTTCTTCTTCATGGACTCAAGATAGATCTTGTAGTTCTTTCGCCAATGGCCCATCTTGCCACAGTGATGGCATGTGCCCTTTGGAGCTGACTCTCCAATCTTGGCCTTCTTCTTCTTCCCCTTTGGTTGTTGCTTTGACTTCCTCTTGCAACCTTTCTTCGAGGAGTCAACCAACATCACTGTCTTCAGTTCTTTAGTCATAGAAGTTTCACAGTCTTAAGCATATTGATCAGCTCAGGAATGGTGGATTCAAGATTGTGCATCCGATAGTTCATTACAAATTGTGAGAAACTCTTGGACAAACTATGCAGAATTAAGTCAATACTCATTTCATGATCCATCGCAAACCCTAGTTATCCTAGCCGCTCGATGTACCCATTCATCTTTAGTATAAACTATGTTGCAGATGAACCCTCCTCCATCTTCGAGCTAAAGAGAAACTTCGAGACCTCGAACCTTTTGAATCTTGACTGCTCATTGAAGAGTTAATGAAGATGGTAAATGATCGTGTAAACATCCATATGCTTGTGCTGCTTTTGTAGCTCAGGAGTCATCGTCGCTAGCATGATGCAACTGGCAAGCTCAGAATTAGCCGTATGCTTCTGATGGGCCAACATTTGGTTCAGAGTTGCATCATGGTTAAGAATGGTGGGAAGAGACTCTTCAAGGACATAAGCAAGCTTCTCAGCCTTGAGAACGATTCTCAAGTTTCGAAGCTAGTCCAAGAAGTTAGACTCAATCAATTTGTTCGATTCCAAAATCCGACACAGATTAACAGATGACATTATCAAATGATTAACCTAGAAATACAAAATTGAGAATGTGAGAGAGATGATTTGATAAGTAAACAATTTACATCTTAGGCTCCCACTAACTTTTCGAATTCAAGAGCCCTTTGAATTCGAGAGATCGTAGGTTTTTCTCCAAGTAGGTTGATATCCACTATATATAAGAACAACCTAGATGTTAGGCCAACAAGCCATTCTTAGCTATAGTGGTAGGTATCAAGTATACCGATTACATATCGCGTATATGTAACTATCACATTATGTTATCAACTATTTGAATGTTCGCATAAACATCGGGTTGTTAACACATTAACAAGTATACATCAATTGTATATCACCCGACTTCACCTCTATCCACATTGACATTAGCGTTAGGTCAATAAGCCAATGCTTCAAATTAAAGCCAAACCCGTTAATCATGAGATCGTATCTCTATGGTTTGAACATATCTAATTTCAGGTTGAGCATGACTTGGGCCAACAACTCAAACAAGGAATTAAACTCTAGTTCTTACCATATTAACAGTAGGTGTAAGCTTTAAAATTTGTATAAGGGTTTTAGGTCTCATCCGTATGCATATGTTCTACCTATATGACATTGCACGCATGACATATATGATGATATGTTACAACACACATATGATAAAATGCATCTAATCATAATATATGATATGACATGATTATATCATAGTTGTCATTATATTATTTTGGAATTAAAATATGTTTAGAAATTTGATTTCCATAAATCAACATTCCTTTGATTAAATTAGGAAATAATTTCCAAATTTAATCTCATATTTTTTTTTGGGAAATATATTAAAGATAAAATATATTTTAGAATCTAGATTTCATGAATCATGATTCTTTAATTAAATAAGGATTTAAATCAGAATTAAATATTATATTTTATCTAGGAAATATATTAGAAATAAAATATGATTTAGAATCTTGATTTTCATAAATCATGATTCTCTAATTAAATAAGGAATTAATTCCGAATTTAATTTCATATTTTATTTGATAAATATTTTTGGAAAAAAAATATTTTATAGAATATTGATTTTCATAAATTAAAATTCCATAATTAAATTAGGAAACAATTTCCAATTTAATCACATACTTTATTTAAGGAAATAAATACCTATAAAGAAAATCTAATTAATTAGGAAATATTTTCTATAATAATATTTCTTGATCAAATATTTTCATAAATATAATTTCCTAAATTATTTATGAAATTTCCAAATATGGATTTTTTTAACAAATTAGAAAACTTTTCAAAAATAAAAAATTTTCCAAAATAGAAAATTTTCCAAAATAATTCTACGACCAACTATGATTTCGTAAAATCTATTTTATAAATATGTCGAAGCATGATCAGGCTCTGATACCACTATAGGATTACGACCGATGCGTAGATATGTTTTTGTCGTTTCACAAATGAACACAGTGGAAGAAAAACTTAATAATTTTCTAACACGTGCGGACAAATCCACCATGCAGGATTATAACACGTGCATACATATTGTTGGTGCAATCGGCCCATACTCGAGTTTGACTCGAACTGTATTTTGATGTTAGACAAAATGCATGACATGGTATTGTCATGGGAAGTCCAACATGGGTTGGCCACGTAAATCCAAGTGCGTAGCCTTGGTGGTGAAAAGTCCAAGCATGAGACTTGGTGTTGAGAAAATCCAAGCATAGGGCTTGGCATGGAAAATCCAAGTATGAGGCTTGGTGTGGGAAGTCTTGAGGACTTGGTAAGTTCACTAGGCTCGGGATCCTTGAGTCGGTGAAGGATGACATTGCGAAGCCGTGCGCTTGATGCATCCAAGGGACCGCCAGACGAGGAGTGAATGGAGTGAGGCCCAAGGGAAGCATACTTCGAGGGAAAGAGACGCGAAGGATGACATTGCAAAGCCGTGCGCTTGGTGCATCCGAGGGACATAGGTCGAGGGAAGAGAGCTTCGGTGGGGAACTCTATGAGAGGATGAGGTGGACTTGGCCGAGTGGCTAAGACTGAGTGTCGGAAGCTCAAACGTAGTGTTTGAGGGTTTACCCAATGGTCGGATGCTCAAACAACTTGGTGTTTGAGGTTTTACCTGATATCAGTCGACTGGTATAGGTACCAGTCGACTGCTCTAGGTCGATTGGACTTGATCGGTGTTCGACTAACTAGGTTCTGACTAAATAGTCACTGCCGAGGGAGGGTAGTCGACTGCCGACACCATCAGTTTACTGATGATGGAGATCAGTCGACTAATCGGGGTGTTTTCGGCCATAGAAGGTCTTCCAGTCGAGTGATCGTGACGACCACTCGACTAATGGGCATGATCAGTCGACTGATGGTGGATCCATTGGAACTTGGCTAGCATGGATCGAGTCATTGTGAGACAACGACTACATGACCAGTTGACTGATGGTCACAATCAATCGGCTGATGGGTGCGGAATTAGCTCGATGTAGGTTATAAATGAAGCTCGAGATGGAGGATTTCCCCAAGACTTTTGGGGTGATTTTGGAGGGGAATTGCTGTTACATTCCAGACCTTCAAGAGCAAACCAAAGTAAGCAACAAGAAAGCATTCAAAGCAAAGAGTTGTAAAATTTTCTTTACTTGTATTTCTTAGTGTCTTTGTATTAGCTTTAATCTTTTATATTACTATTTGTAATTGCTTGTACGAGGTTTCTCCACCTCCGACGTGTTATCGAGAAGGAGTGTTGTTAGTGCCGTGTGCATAACACGAGCTCGTTGAGCTTATCCGTGGAGCAGGAACCCTAAGGTTCCGAACCATGTATATCTTGGTGTATTGTGTGTGCTTTTTATTTGTCTCGTATATTCGTACTTGTTATTTGCATTTCCATTGCGCTAACAAATTGTAGAGACGATCACGCAACGAACGAACGAATTCCACTGCATATGCGAATTTGGGATATTCACCCCCCTCTAGCCAATCATCGACGTTCCAACAAGTGGTATTAGAGCAGGTTGCTTGTCAAGGACTAACCGCCAACACAAGCACGATAAGATGGCCGGCTACAACCTCCAACCACCAAAATTCGAAGGGGACTTTCAATGGTGGAGATGAAAAATGGAGGTATATCTCGAAATCGATTCGATTTCATATTAATTCTAGAAAATGGTTTCGAAATGCCTAGGGATGAAAGCAATAGGCAAATTGAAAAGACAAGATAGACTAAGGACCAAATGAAGGATTTCAAGACAAATCTCAATGTAATCATATTGCTTAGTGATTTGATTCCTAATAACATTTGGTCTAGGCTAGATGAATATAGGGATGCAAAGGAGCTATGGAATAAGGTGGTAAAATTCAATGAACATCCCAAATCGACACAAGTAGAGGAAGAAGCCGAGGAAGAGTGCCCATCAACATCCGGAACCGAGGATGTTGAAGAATTGCCATCCACATTCGAAGATGTGGATGACTTGGTGGAAACCTCCACCTCTAGCATTGAGGGGGAGGAGAGGTCTTCCATTCTGGAGCAAGGTCAAGACAAAGCATCTACCTCCGGAAGAAGTGATCAAGAGGCTTCCACCACCTCCCTAGGTAACTCATGCATTATAATTAAAGATAAAAAATACATAATATGCATTGAGTGTAGGGAGCAAGGATATTATAAAAGTAAGTGTCCCAAGAAGGTGAAGAAAGCTCAACCGGTACCAAAAGTGAAAGATACCGGAGTTCCCTCAACTAGAAGCAAGGAACACATTGTGTGCTTCAAATGCAATCACAGGGGACATTGTAGAAGCCAATGTCCTAGGGGGAGGAAGAAAGGGCAAGAAGGTGTATCACATGTAGGGGGAGCTTCCAAAGCTAACCCTAAGGTAAATTCAATCAATGCACCTTCAATTTCTAAGGTTAATAAGCATGCTAGGAATTATTTTAGCTCTCTTGCAATTATTAATGAAAAGCATGCTAATAGAAATAAATATGTTTGTCTAGGTGCTAAGCATGTAAGTTTACCTAAGGACAAACCTAGGACAAATAACTCTAGACCAATTCTACCTAGGGAGTCCATTAGGAGAATTGAGGAAAATTTGGGCATTAATTCCAAGAAATCTAGGCATATGCCTAAAAAGAAAAACAATTCCCAAAAGATCAATAAAAAATCAAAATTGGGAAGGTTAGAGGTGGAAAACCAAGCCTTGAGGTCAAAGCTTGAGAAACTTGAGAAGACCCTAGCAAGAATCACAAATTCAATTAAAGGGTCAAATGTTCAAAATTTAAGGCCTAGGAAACAAGAAATGTCCAAGGGCAAGATAGGTTTGGGTCACAAACCTATGCCCTATCACAATGTTCCATTTAATTATGGAACAATATCTAGGTTTAGAAAAACCAAGGCTAATAGGGAATTTATACCTAAGACTAGCCATGGTGTGTGTTTAGTGGTCAAGGACTTAAGAAAAACCAAGGTAGCCACTAAGAAGGTCAAAGGAGGAGTCACCTCTAGAGTTGACCTAGGAAAGATCCATTTGACTAAGGCTTCAAAGCCAAAAAGGGTCTTTAGGAAGGTATCTAGGGAAGTTATCCCTAATGAATACCTTGTTAACCCAAGGAGCTCCAATAGGTATTGGGTTCCTAGGAGCGTGATCGATTCACGCTAGATGGGTTAGAGTGTGTCAACCCTAAGTGGATGGGTAGTTAACCTAGCCATGGTGAGTTGACACTTTAGGATGTGCCAATGTGGATTGAGAAGATTGAAAATGATTAAGTTGGCATAATTAGGTCTTAGGAGTAATGGTGTGCCATTTTGGGTTTTTGGCACACTAGGGGGATAATGACATTAAGGCAAAAATTTATTTAATTTTAGAAATGACAATTTGAATTTAACACTTAGGTATTTTATACCTTAATATCTTATAATTGCCATGCTTTGTTTGCCTTGTCATGTCATACCATCATATTTATTTTTATCATATAAAATGTCATGAACATATTTAGGGTTATTTATATATGTCATGAATGCTTAGATTTCATTCACATGCCATGACATCATGATTATATGGCACATGCTTTATTCTTATATCATTATGTCATAATCATCATTCATGCATAAATAAAATGAAATTAAGGACTAAGACATGATTTGAAGTCCCATGCATAAGGGAATCAAATAATGTTGCCTAGAAATATGCATGAAACCCTAAATAACAAAGACTCCACATCTCACTAATATTTGACTTGTATGTATTTTACACATGTAGATACAAGTGAGATGGTTAGGAAAAAAGAATTAAAGGTTTTAAAAATATTTCAAAAACATTTTAAAAAACTTTTGTGAAGTCTATCTTTTGATAGCAATCACCATTGAATGAGGTGATACAAAGAGGGCTACATATTGAAGCTTTTCTCAACTTTTGAACTTTGTGTCAATCTCACTATTTTGTAGGTAAAATAATTTTCTAATATTTTTCACCCATAATGATTGTAATAAGTAATATACATACAAAATTTCATGATTTTTCAACTTATGTATATTTACTTATGAATTTCAGAAAATCATTTCTGAAAATCTGAAAACTGTATTTTGCAGTTATCAGTCGACTGCCATGGATGGTAGTCGACTGATGTGGGAAGGATGTTGGGTTTCCGGCACCGCGGCGAGTGTGTGTTCGAACATGTTTCGCAAACATGTGCACAGCGGAAGAAATAAAAAATAATAAATCTACATTTATTACAACACACACATCACACGCATGTATAGTACAACATGTGTAGACATAACCGTAAATTTAAATTTTGCAATAAAAGAAAATTTAACTACGTATACCTTACATATCACGTGTAGCGGGAACGACATCAACCAGAATGATCCTCGCTAGAATCGTCTCTATCCGTGTCCACGCCGAGTATCTTCGGGATGACTTCACTAAGTCACGAGCCTCGTCTTCGTACGGGTTACTAGCCTCGTGTTGAAGACGATGTGATCGAGAGAAGATCACGATCCGAATCCAAATTCGGATCCAAAGATGAGTCCTCAAAACTCGCTTCTCCGGAGAGGTATTCGTCAACCGTTTGATGAATCCTTCGTCCCCCACCTATGAGGATTACTGGAGATCGAATCCCCGGTAAGTTAGGCGCTGTCGAAGCTCCAACCGTCGTCCAAACAATGCTCCGACGAGAGGGAAATAAGCTATCCAGAAAACTAGACAGCTTTGGTGGAGGAATTAGGGCCGGCCAAAAAGGTAGGATGAAGCTCACCTTGATGCCAAACCCAAAGGAGATCACCGGAGAGTCGTCGGAGGATCACCGGCCGAAACTTGGACGCCGACAACAATTTGGACGGCGGCACAAGGGGCTGGGCGGCGGCAATGGAGGTGTTGGCGCTGAAATCTCCAATGAGACGAGGTGGGCGGCAACTTAGGTTAGGGTTTTTGGATTAGGGTTTAAGCCCTCTTTTATAGAGAACTAATTCTCTTAATGGTTATTGGATCATAACCATAAGGCCCGTTAACCCGCTCCATTAATATAAGTTAAAATAAACCAAACTATGATGGTTTATTTTAAGTTAAAATGAACCGAACTAACTTTTGGTTCATTCGTTTAAAATAAACCAAACCCTTTGGTTTATTCTCCTCCATTGGATTAGAACCAAACCATTTTGGTTCATCCATTATGTCTTCATAAGACACGGCCCATCCACGCTTCCATTGCGACTGAAATGATTTCATGCTCGCATCTTGTTTGGTCCAACCAAACTTAGTTTCTCTCGGTCTGAGAATCTCATTCTCAAGCTCGTTTTAAATCCTTCGGATTACGCTCATTGTGCGTGTGACCAAATAGGTTCTCGGTTTATGTTGGCCGTCTATAATTAACCATTAATTATAGAATGATCATGAGTGGCACCTAGTAGTACATCATGATCCCCAATTAACCGAAAAAATCAACGGTTGATCCAGAACTATTTCTGAAACCCTTCAGCAGCTCGAATGAATCGTGCCTCATTCCCTTCACTCATCTTATACCCACTTGGTTCAGGACATGGTCTATAGTGTCAGTCCCCACTAGGCTGACTATGTCACACCTAGCCCAAGTATCATTTCCTCGTCCTACGGATTCTAGTTACTCCACATGTATCGAAGAGTACCTTACTCTAAACATGTAATGCTTTGGCCAAAGACTTTAGTAAAAATCCGATGAGAGGCCATGGGTATACATCACCTCGCAAGGAGTGGTGAATCCTTTATAGGCTATTCAAACACCTTCGATCACTTCGACTTATACCCAATCATCCCGGGTCCACATCTCCTTAGAGATGCTTGCTTAAGATGTCAAAGCTTAAGTCTCCATGATCAAGATGACTTGAATACCGCAAGTCAAAGAAATATCGCACTTAAGCTATAGTAAGAACTTCATTGACATATCTATATATGTAGAGAACCATATGAAGTCTTACAGCTGGTCACTCCAATGAACTAGTTACCATAACTAGCATCCACGATTAACTCCGGACATCACAATGTCTCCAGCCAGTGAGAATCAACTGCTTGGATACACCAAGGAGTATACCTCGTGCTAGTCTCGATAGAATCGATGGTGTCCAAATCCATCAATTCATCGACTAGGGATAATTCCGATACATCACAATTACACATGTAGAGATACTCAATAGTTGTGATCCAATCACAAATTCTCTCATGCTGTGAATCGTATCGTGGACATTCAGTAAATGAGTTTAAGATCCAATCAAATACATCAAAACATGTATACTCAAATAGTGAATCTTCATTTATCATATAAATGGTTCATACATAAGGCGATTGCCTTAGGACATCTCTCATATATTACTAACAGACTCCCACTTGGCCTAATGCCAATCGCTACGGTATCCAATACCATAAGCTCTAACATGACCCTCAAACTTACTTTGAGGTAATGCCTTAGTCAAAGGATCCGCTAAGTTCCTTTCAGTGGGAATTTTCTCGATTTGTATTTCATTCCTACTGATGATCTCTCTGATAAGATGATAGCGGCGAAGCACATGTTTGGATCGTTGATGAGACCTTGGCTCTTTCGCCTATGCAATTGCTCCATTGTTGTCGCAGTAGATCGGTATTGTTTCAACAATGGATGGAATCACACCAAGTTCATAAACGAACTTCTTGATCCAAACCGCTTCCTTTGCTGCTTCCGAAGCTGCAATGTATTCTTCCTCAGTGGTAGAATCCGCTACAGTGTCTTGTTTGGAACTTTTCCAACTCACTGCGCCCCCATTCAAGGTGAACACGTATCGGTGAGACACGGAATCATCCTTATGCTGTCTGAAGTCACATCTCAGTATACTCGCGTATCACCATGTCCCCTTCTCCATATATTAGGAACACATCCTTAGTTCTTCTTAAGTACTTAAGGATCGTCTTGACAGCCACCCAATGATCCATTCATGGATCAGACTGGTATCTGCTCGTGACACTCAGAGCATACGATACATCGGGCCTCGTACATAACATAACATACATGATAGATCCTATTGCGGATGCATAGGGAATCTTACTCATGCAAATCCTCTCGTCTTTTGTGTGCGGACACATAGACTTCGAAATGTGTACCCCATGCCTGATGGGTAGGAAACCTTTCTTGGATTCCGACATGTTAAACCTCTTTAGCACTCGGTCTATATATGTAGACCGCGAAAGACCAAGCAACTGTTTCGATCTATCTCTATAGATCTTAATCCCGAGGATGTAGGTTGCTTCTCCCAGGTCTTTCATGGAGAATGTCTTGGATAACCAAACCTTAACTGACTGTAAGATTGAAACATCGTTTTCTATAAGTAATATGTCATTGACATATAATACTAGGAACAAGACTGCACTCCCACTAACCTTCTTGTACACATAAGGTTTGTCTGGATTTTGTGAGAAATCAAACTTTTTGATTGTCTCATCAAAAAGGATATTCCAGCTCCTGGATGCTTGCTTCAATCCATAAATGGACCGTCGCAATTTGCATACCTTGGTTTTATCAACCGATGCGAAACCCTCAGGCTGTATCATATACACGTCCTCGAGCAGGTTTCCATTAATGAAAGCTATTTTCACATCCATCTTCCATATCTCATAATCATAATGAGCCACTATGACCAGGAGCATCCGAATGGATTTAAGCATAGCTACAGGCGAATAGGTTTCGTCATAATCAACACCTTGCTTTTGACGATATCCTTTCGCCACCAATCTAGCCTTATAGGTAATCACATTACCATCCATGTCGATTTTCTTCTTGAAAACCCACTTGCACCCTATAGGCTTTATGCCTTCAGGTGGGTCAACCAAGTTCCAAACTTGGTTTTCATACATGGAATCCATTTCTGACTTCATGGCACCAAGCCACTTATCCCTTTCTGAACTTGTCAGCACTTCTTCATAACTGGTAGGCTCCTCATCATCAATGAGTAACACGTCATTCGATTCACTTACGAGAAATCCATATCTCTCAGGAATATTGCGTGTTCTACCAAATCTACGAAGATGTGGTGTTACAATAGGTCCAACCGATTGCTCATCACTATGAGTTGTCGGCTGTTGTGCTTCACCAGGTATCTCATCAATGTCTATTTGAGTTTCTCGAGCCTCCTCAAGCTCGACGACACTCCCACTGTTTTCTTGAAAGATAAACTCTTTCTCTAGAAACACAGCATGCCTTGAAACAAACACCTTTTGTTCCACAGGATGATAGAATTGGTAACCCCTTGTTTCCTTAGGGTATCCAATAAATAGACATTTATCAGACTTAGCATCCAATTTGTTTGATACAGTCCGCTTCACATAAGCAGGACAACCCCATATCTTCAAGTAAGATACATGAGGTTTCTTACCATTCCATATCTCATATGGAGTAGTAGAGACTACCTTGGTAGACATTCTGTTTAATAAGTAAATAGCTGTCTGAAGTGCATAGCCCCAAAAGGACTTGGGAAGATTCGCATGATTCATCATTGACCTGACCATGTCCAACAAGGTCCGGTTACACCTCTCAGATACACCATTATGCTGTGGTGTATATGGCGGAGTCCATTGAGACAATATGCCATTGTCTCTTAGATAATCAAGAAACTCTTGACTTGAAGGGAATTGCTTCGGAAGGCTCATTGGCTCCCATGTCCCCGGATAAAAATTTTCACTAATGAAAAAACTAATCCGGATGGGATGAGTATTCTAAGCATAACCAATTCATCGTCGTGCTAACAACTTGAGTGATTTCTTGAACAAACTAGTTGTTCAAGCAACCCAACTCTTCTAGTTGGTTAGCCGCGGAAGAGACGACGGACGGATCGCCGGTTTTTGTGTTTGTCTTCGGGGTCCATGATTATACAAATACATACAAATGCAAACTAGTATAATCAACACATAAGAACATGCTAAGATCAGAAAAAAATTGTAAAACTTTTATACCTCTCGATCTTCTACTGTATGTCCTATCCTCCTCGTGGACGTCGTGTGGGCGAAGATCCTCCACGAGTAGAAGCCGCCTAGATCACGTTCTTCCTTTCCTTGTTCGCTCCGAATAAAGAGAAGAACCAAACATAGACTCCTTCTCCTTTCTAGAACCGACCACCAAGCCAAGGAGCTTGATATCGCCGCTGGTCAAGGAGTAGATAGTTGAGTGCTGGCCAACCTTGAAGAAAGGTTGCCGCCGGCCAAGGAGTGGATGATTGGGCGCCGGCCAACTTTGGATAAAAGATGCCGCCGGCCAACCTTGAAGAGAGGTTGCCGCCGGCCAAGGAATAGAAGAAGAAACAATGAGGATGGGCGCCGGCCAAAACAAATTGGAAGAAGATGGGCGCCGACTTTTCCTTTCCAAGAATTGCCGCCCAAGCCTATCTTCCAAACCCTAGCCGCCCAATCTAAAAACCTAACTTCCTTCTTGATTTCTCCCACGCCCAACCCTTAGCCTTCCTTTTATAGAGTTAGGCTTAGGCCTCCTTTAATCTCCACCGTCGGATCTAGGGATTTAATCTCCACCATCGGATCTAGGGTTTCATCCCAACCGTCGGATCTAGGGTTTTATCCCAATCGTCGGATCTAGGGTTTCATCCCAACCGTCGGTTTTAGAGATTTAATCTCAACCGTTGGTTCTAGAGTTTTGTTTTACATCCTTGGATCTAGAGTTCATGAGGATTATATTAGGCTACGATAGGGACCATGAGGAGGAGTTAAATCTTGGCCACCCGATGGATCGGAACCACACAAACTTGATCCATCAATGATGTTCCATTCCACTAGAGGATCATCATTGAATTACCTCACCAAACCCCATAAATCAATATGGGCTCCATATATTATTTGTACATCCATCTCCCCGTGTTTAAGATATCGAATGTCCATTAATTAATTGATTTACTGACCATCAATCAATTAACATCTAACTCCTCGAGTAGTACCACTCAACCTTATCATCATGTTGACTAAGTCAACCAGCTGGGTTTACATGATGAACCTTATGAGCTCCTCAAGGGGACATCATCAACCTAATATATAGGACACGGTTTCCTCCTATAATCAACAGCACACCATGTAAATAATATCATTTCCCAACTTACCGGGCATATTGATTTAATCCATCTAAATCTCACCCTTTGGTAAATCAAAGAAATAAATACTAAGTACATGTGCCCGTTATTATATCGGGATTAAGAGCATGTATAACATAATATCCAAGGTTCGATTCAATTATGTAGTCAGCAATAAATTGAATCACCTCTATGTCGGTCCTGCTCAATACACCTAAGTGTACTAGTGTAACTCTATGTTCAAGATAAAACAATACCAAGCTATACTACAACCATGCCAATGGTTTGTCCAAAACCATCTTGGTCGTGAGCCTCTACTTATATTCTACAAGGGACTGATAACATGATCTTCTGTGTCACACCAAGCATCATGTTATCGACAATGTAAAATATTAGACAATATGCACACATATAATAAATATAAAGTGCAAACAATGATCATGTGATTTTTATTTCAAAATAAAAATATTCATACAAAAAGAGCTAGGCTTTCAGTATACATTCCAACAATCTCCCACTTATACTAAAAGACTATGCTGTCATCACACTGCCATACATCTGATCCCCATGTCCTCCACATGCCTATCAAACGCTTTCGTTGGAAGGGCCTTAGTGAATGGATCCGCCAGGTTATCCTCTGATGCAATCTTGGCGACATCTACTTCTTCTCGCTTTACGATCTCTCGTATCAGGTTGTACTTGCGCTCTATGTATTTACTCGCCTTATGGGCTCGTGGTTCCTTCGAGTTTGCAACTGCACCACTATTATCACAATAAATTATGATAGTTCTGGGCAAACCATGAATCACATCCAAGTCTATCAAGAAGTTCCTGAGCCATACAACTTCCTTGGCTGCCTCAGAGGCTGCCACATACTCAGCTTCCATGGTAGAGTCCGCCACGCATTTCTGCTTGACACTCCTCCATACTATGGCTCCACCTCCAAAAGTAAACACAAACCCCGAGGTAGACTTATCGTTATCCCTATCCGATTGGAAATCGAATCCAGTAACCCATGTGACTAATTGATCCGCCTGAAACCAAAGATATAATCCCTAGTCCTTCTCAGGTACTTCAATATATGCTTTACCGCAGTCCAATGTCCCTGTCCAGGATTACTCTGATATCTGCTAACCATGCCCATGGCAAAACAGATATCCGTCTCGCATAAAGATATAGCATACATGAGGCTTCCTACTGCCAAAGCATAAGGAACCGCCTTCATCTCCTCTATCTCCTTTGATGTTTTAGGACACATCTCTTTAGATAAAGGAACTCCATGCCTGAAAGGTAGAAAACCCTTCTTGGAGTTCTGCATGCTAAAACGAGCTAGGACCGTGTCTATGTATGAAGCTTGAGATAAGCACAACATCCTTTTCTTGCGATCCCTTATAACTTTGATCCCAAGGATGTATCCCACTTCTCCCAAGTCCTTCATGTTAAACTGTTTGGACAACCATACCCTTACGTCTGATAACACTTTGATATTGTTGCCAACTAACAAAATGTCATCTACGTATAATACAAGAAATACCACTACGTTTCCGTCACATCTTTTGTATACACATGGCTCATCCGGACTTTGAATAAATCCATATGACTGGATTACCTCATCAAAATGGATGTTCCAAGATCTGGAAGCTTGCTTCAATCCATAAATGGACCGACTAAGCTTACACACTAGATGCTCTTTGCCTTTAGCAATGAATCCCTCTGGTTGCTGCATATAGATGTTCTCCTCAAGACTTCCGTTAAGGAAAGCTGTCTTGACATCCATCTGCCAAATCTCATAATCCATATGAGTAGCTATAGATAAGAGAATCCGGATAGAATTAAGCATAGCTATCGACGAAAAGGTCTCCTCATAATCGATACCCTCTTTCTGAGTATACCCTTTCGCAACAAGCCTAGCTTTGAAGGTCTCAACCTTCCCGTCTACTCCTCTCTTTCTCTTGTAGATCCACTTGCATCCAATGACTTTCACACCATCGGGTGGTTCTACTAGCTCCTAGACATGATTGGAATCCATAGATTCTATCTCTGAATTCATCGCTCTTTGCCAAGATACCGCATCTCTATCTTGGAGTGCCACATCATATGTCCAGGGATCAGGTTCATGTTCGCCAGGGACCAAATCAGAAGATTCTCCCAAGAACATGAATCTATCAGGCTGTCTAACAACCCTCCCACAACGACGAGGTGCCTCCTGTGTATGCTCTGTGACACGCGGTGCAGTGACTTGTGATATCTCCTCTTGTACCAGTGGTACTGAAGTCGGGACTTCCCCTGTCAACTCCTCAAGAACAATCCTACTTGTGGGCTTGTGGTTCATCACATAGTCCTCCTCTAGAAATCTGGCATTCGTACTCACGATCACCTTCTGATCTCTAGGTCTATAGAACAAACCACCCTTCGTTCCCTTAGGGTAGCCAACAAACAAGCGTACTTCTGTACGAGATTCCAACTTACTAGTATCTCCCTTCAGCACATGTGCTGGACTACCCCAAATCCGAATATGTCTTAGACTAGGCTTTCGCCCAGTCCACAATTCTACGGGGTTAGAAGGTACTGATTTAGATGGAACCAAGTTCAGAGTATACATTGTCGTATCCAGCGCATACTCCCAGAACAAAACTGGCAACTCAGAATAACTCATCATTGATCTAACCATCTCCATAAGAGTCTTATTCCTTCGCTCCGCCATACCATTCTGTTGGGGTGTGCCCGGTGCAGACAATTGGGATTGAATCCCAGCCTCTGATAAGTAACTCCTAAACTCTCCCAAGAGGTACTCGCCACCACGATCAGATCATAGTGTCTTGATACTTTTACCTTGACGGTTCTCCACATCAGCATTGAATTCTTTGAACCTGTCAAAGCATTCAGACTTGCGGCGCATCAAGTAAATGTATCCATATCTTGAATAATCGTCTATAAAAGAGACGAAATATTCAAAACCACCTCTAGCCTGGATAGACATAGGACCGCACAAATCAGAATGAACCAATTCTAACACATCTTTGGCTCTATACCCCTTGACCTTGAAAGGCCTCTTGGTCATTTTACCTTCCAAGCAAGATTCGCAGGTTGGGAGATCCTCCACCACTAATGAACCCAAAGGTCCATCAGCTATCAACCTTTGAATTCTACTCAGGTTAATATGACCAAGCCTTAGATGCCAAAGATATGTCTGGTTCATTTTCGAAGGTTCTTTTCTCTTATTTGACTTAGAAGATGAGTTATTTACTTCTATATGCATCGTGGGAGTTTTTGGTTCAAGAGTGTACAAATTGCCAACCAATGTACCAGAACAGATAATCTCTCTATTCCTTTTTATAACCACTTTGTCATTAAAAGAAATAGAATATCCATCCATAAACAATTTAGAAACTGAAATTAGATTCTTTCTAAAAGTAGGTACATAAAGACAATTTCTCAAAACCAAAACTTTATTCCTATCAAAAGATAAATAAACGTCTCCCACTACAATAGCCGCCACCTTTGAAGCATTGCCCATGAAGATGGTAATCTCTCCCTCAGCTAGTCGTCGGGTTTCCTGGAACCCCTGCAAAGTATTGCAGACATGATCAGTGGCTCCTGTATCTACACACCGCATTAATCGGTAGATAACACCGCTAAACATGTTTCAACAACTAAACAAGAAGATATACCTTTGTTCTTCAAATGAGGACAGCCGCCTTTCCAATGTCCAGTTGCAAGTGAAGCACTTGCCTTTCGGCTTCTTCACTCGCTCGAGGTCCCATCGCCACTTTCTTTGCTCCACCTTGCTTCTTCTTCTTCTTACCTTTCGGTTTAGAAGAAGAAACCTTCCGAGTAACCATGGCTCGAGCGCTTTGATGAAAAACCCTTCGCCACCGAGTTCTCACGTAAGCTCCGCCAACGAATACAACCTCTTGTTCATGTTGTAGTTGAGGCGGAACTGCTCAAAACTCCTAGGCAAAGACTGGAGAATGATATCGACCTGGGTTTCCCCATCGATCTCAGCTCCGAGGACTTCCATCTCATTAAGATGAGCCATCATCTTGAGAACATGATCCCTGACGGGTGTTCCCTTGATCATGGTGGTCGTCATCAAGTTTCTCATAGCCTCCTATCTAGCCGCCCTACTCTGATGTTCGAAAAGTTCCTTGAGATTGAACATCATGTCATAAGCTGTGGCCATGGCCTGATGCTGATGCTGCAGCACATTTGACATAGATGCCAAAATGTAACACCGCGCCATCTCATCTGCCTTAATCCATTTCTTATAACTTTCTTTCTCCTTTTCATCAGAGTCATCGGTGGGCTTAGGAGGACAGACCTCGAAGAGTACAAATTTGCACTCCTCTGCAGTTAAGACAATATCCAAATTTCTTTTCCAATCAATATAATTTGTTCCAGTAAGTTTATTTTCTTTTAATATCACAGCAAGTGGGTTGAAAGCCATTTGAAAAACCTAAGAATCACAATGATCAAAATATTAGATTTCAAATATTATTGATTCCTCAAAACAATAAAATTCCAAAATCAACCAACACCTCAAAACACCGAGAATATCGCATGCCACACTGTGTGGACGTATACGAATTCTACATTTGTAAGAGGAGGTTTTACCCATTAATTTTATTATCTTGTCAATCTTACTTTTTGACAAATAAAATTAATAGTTGGTTCCTCTTTGGCCCTACAAATAAAAGCAGTGACTCCGATGGGGAGGATACTTTTATTTGCATCTAAGTGTGCACCATTACACGATACTAAGGGAATTATTTCGGATTATGTGCCTTACCGCTGTGGAAGTACACACGCTCCTAGATAATTTCCTATAACCATTATTTGACCTAGTGATCAGCAAACAAACTCATCCGCAGGGACGAAGGCACTCAGAGCCGACACGCAAGTTTGTTGCATCACACGTCAAATTGTAATGGAGGCCGCGGGAATTAATTAAAATGTCCCTCTCCCACTTAGTAAATTGACAATGAGGAATTTTCAAGCATACACAACATGCATATAAAATAAATCAGCAATAAATATGGAAAAAACAGAATTTTCCCAACTATTATGGCATTGTTCTCCAATACGCATCCCGTCGTGTCGCCACCTCATCCGCTCCATCTTTTCCCGTGCACAAGTCACCAAAGAGATCCGAGCCGAGTTAAACTATTTTAATTTACATCCATCGATCCTATACTCCACGAAGGAGTGTACAAATTGTCTAGATAAAAAGTAAACTAAAATGAGTGGCTAAACAATGCCGTATTTAATTACAAAAATTAAATACTAATCTAGCCTCGTCAACCCCGAGGATTCAAATAATATACATACAATCACACACAAAACAATCACATACACACAAATAGCCATAATAGTCGGATCTTATGCCTGCAACCAAAATGTTAGCCTACGCACATCCTACTATTATCCGACATACTCAATATATGATATGTGCATGAAAGTAACCGAATCCAAAACACACAAAACCGGAAACCGTGGCTCTGATACCACTTGAAGGGAATTGCTTCGGAAGGCTCATTGGCTCCCATGTCCTCGGATTAAAATTTTCACTAATGAAAAAACTAGTCCAGATGGGATGAGTTTCCTAAGCATAACCAATTCGTCGTCGTGCTAACAACTTGAGTGATTGCTTGAACAAACTAGTTGTTCAAGCAACCCAACTCTTCTAGTTGGTTAGCCGCGGAAGAGACGACGGACGGATCACCGGTTTTTGTGTTTGTCTTCGGGGTCCATGATTATACAAATACATACAAATGCAAACTAGTATAATCAACACATAAGAACATGCTAAGATCAGAAAAAAATTGTAAAACTTTTATACCTCTCGATCTTCTACCGTATGTCCTATCCTCCTTGTGGACGTCGTGTGGGCGAAGATCCTCCACGAGTAGAAGCCGCCTAGATCACGTTCTTCCTTTCCTTGTTCGCTCCGAACAAAGAGAAGAACCAAACAAAGACTCCTTCTCCTTTCTAGAACTGACCACCAAGCCAAGGAGCTTGATATCGCCGCCGGTCAAGGAGTAGATAGTTGAGTGCCGGCCAACCTTGAAGAAAGGTTGCCGCCAGCCAAGGAGTGGATGATTAGGCGCCGGCCAACTTTGGATAAAAGATGCCGCCGGCCACCAAGGTGAGGGATCAATGAACGCCGGCCAACCTTGAAGAGAGGTTTCCGCTGGCCAAGGAATAAGAGAAGGAACAATGAGGATGGGCGCCGGCCAAAACAAGTTGGAAGAAGATGAGCGCCGACTTTTCCTTTCCAAGAATTACTGCCCAAGCCTATCTTCCAAACCCTAGCCGCCCAAACTAAAAACCTAACTTCCTTCTTGATTTCTCCCACGCCCAACCCTTAGCCTTCCTTTTATAGAGTTAGGCTTAGGCCTCCTTTAATCTCCACCGTCGGATCTAGGGATTTAATCTCCATCGTTAGATCTAGGGTTTCATCCCAACCGTCGGATCTAGGGTTTTATCCCAACAGTCGGATCTAGGGTTTCAACCCAGCCGTCGGATCTAGGGTTTCATCCCAACCGTCGGTTTGAGAGATTTAATCTCAACCGTTGGTTCTAGAGTTTTTTTTTACATCCTTGGATCTAGAGTTCATGAGGATTATATTAGGCTATGATAGAGACCATGAGTAGGAGTTGGATCTTGGCCACCCGATGGATCAGAACCACACAAACTTGATCCATCAATGATGTTCCATTCCACTAGAGGATCATCATTGAATTACCTCACCAACCCCCATAAATTAATATGGGCTCCATATATTATTTGTACATCCATCTCCCCGTGTTTAAGATATCGAATGTCCGTTAATTAATTGATATACTGACCATCAATCAATTAACATCTAACTCCTCGAGTAGTACCACTCAACCTTATCATCATATTGA
Source organism: Wurfbainia villosa (assembly GCA_025175895.1). Classification (NCBI taxonomy): domain Eukaryota; kingdom Viridiplantae; phylum Streptophyta; class Magnoliopsida; order Zingiberales; family Zingiberaceae; genus Wurfbainia; species Wurfbainia villosa. The sequence goes on from CM046004.1 coordinate 53,592,553, forward strand.
CTAAGTCAACCAGCTGGGTTTACATGATGAACCTTATGAGCTCCTGAAGGGGACATCATCAACCTAATATATAGGACACGGTTTCCTCCTATAATCAACGACACACTATGTAAATAATATCATTTCCCAACTTACCGGGCATATTGATTTAATCCATCTAAATCTCACCCTTTGGTAAATCAAAGAAATAAATACTAAGTACATGTGCCCGTTATTATATCGGGATTAAGAGCATGTACAACATAATATCCGAGGTCCGATTCAATTATGTAGTCAGCAATAAATTGAATCACCTCTATGTCGGTCTTGCTCAATACACCTAAGTGTACTAGTGTAACTCTATGTTCAAGATAAAACAATACCAAGCTACACTACAACCATGCCAATGGTTTGTCCAAAACCATCTTGGTCATGAGCCTCTACTTATATTCTACAAGGAACTGATAACATGATCTTCTGTGCCACACCAAGCACCATGTTATCTACAATGTAAAATATTAGACAATATGCACACATATAATAAATATAAAGTGCAAACAATGATCATGTGATTCTTATTTCAAAATAAAAATGTTTATACAAAAAGAGTTAGGCTTTCAGTATACATTCCAACATGACTTAAGTATTCACCACCTCGATCCGATCGAAGTATTTTAATACTCTTGTCATGTTGTTTCTCTACTTCATTTCTGAATTCTTTGAACCTTTCAAAGGCTTCAGACTTGTGTTTCATCAAGAACACATACCCAAACCGTGAGTGATCATCGATGAAGGTAATGAAGTAGCTATAGCCTACTAAAGCTTGAGTTGACATAGGTCCACATACATCAGTATGTATTAGACCTAGTAACTCTCCCACTCGTTCACCTTTTCCAGTAAAAGGTAACTTAGTCATCTTGCCTTTTAAGTATGATTCGCATGTATCGTATGAATCCAATTCAAACGATTCCAGAATTCCACATCTGTGTAATTCGGACATGCGTTTCTTGCTTACATGGCCAAGACGACAATGCCACATATAGGAGTCTAATTGATTACTCTTTCGAGCACGCGTGTTGCTCGCTTCGATATTGAAAATGTCACCGGATACGTCCAACGTATAAATGCCATTACTCAAAGTTCCAGTTCCATAAAGTACGCCATTCAAAGTTATATAACAACAATTGTTACTAAATGTCAAATGGAAACCATTTCTATTTAAACAAGAAATAGAAACAATGTTCTTTATTAGAGAAGGAACATAATAGCAATTGTCCAGTTCCAAGACTAGTCCACTAGGGAGCTTCAGCAAATAAGTTCCGATGGCGACTGCAGTAACCTTTGCTCCATTGCCAACTCGCAAATTTGACTCCCCTCTGACGAGTCTTCTTCTATTCCTTATCCCCTGTATGTCATTACATATATGTGAGCCACACCCAGTATCCAATACCCAAGTGTCTAAGGAAATAGAATGACAATCAATAACGAAGATATCTGAAGAAGATGGGGCATCCGATGCCTTATCCTTCTTCACGGACTCAAGATAAATCTTGCAATTTCTTCGCCAATGGCCCTCCTTGCCATAATGATGGCAAGTGCCCTTTTGAGCTGGTTCTGCCTTTTTCTTCCCCTTTTGTTATTCCTTTGACTTCCTCTTAGAACCTTTCTTCGAGGAATCAACTTACAGCACCGTCCCCTGCTCATGCTTCCCAGAAGAGTCCACAGTCTTCAGCATGTTGAGCAGTATCATAGATGAACCTTCTTGCATCTCAGAGGTGAATGTTAGGGCAATCTCTTACCGTAATATGGTTTTGATGGTGTGGCAAAGGGTTTAAGTTAGTTTGATATGTTGATTTGATATATGCGTTGAAGTCGTGCAGGACTTAGTAATTCGCACATGGAGCCATGGCGAGTTTCACATCTCATGACTCGTTCCTTGAGTCGGTGAAGGATAGCTTTGCGGAAGCCATGTGCTTGGAGCATCCGAGGGACCGCCGGACGAGGAGCTTGGAGTGAAGCTGGAGGAAGTAGACTTCGAGGCAAGAGATGCGAAGGAGCATTGCAGAGCTATGCGCCTGATGCTGCCGAGGGACATGGCCGCGAACGAAGAGAACTTCGAAGGCGAGGGACTCTGAGGGATGAGAGTGAGCGATTGTAACCCGGGAAGGGTAGCTCTTAGGTGAAACTTGGCCATTTGGCCAAGTGTCGGATGAGTTTTTCGACACACCGACCATTGCCATGTCATGGCGCCGATCGCTCGAGTCGATGGTTCGATCGACCGGTCTAATATGGTGAATCAGTTGATCACCGATCCGCCGCATGGGCCGATCGATGAGTTTGATCGACCGCCAAGGACGGCGTGATCGATGTCACCGCGCGCACGAGAATGGAGTCGACCTCGTTGAGGACTCGACTGGTTGACATCAGTCGACTGATGGGTGCCATCAGTCGACTGATGCCAGTACCGTTGGATAGTATCCAACGTGGAAAGCGGCCGTTATTGGGCAACGACTACAGCACCAGTCGACTGATGGGTGCCATCAGTCGACTGCTCCTGTGTCAACGGGAAGAAACCCTCTTCCTCTATAAAAAGGAAGGGGATGAGGCTTTGGGGGGTTAATGCTTGAACGCCCAATTACTCCCAAAGTGCCCTAAATGATTTTCCACTCTTCTACTTGCTCTAATCTTCATTCCATTGTAGAAGAGTGATCTTTGTGTAAAAGAGGTTACCTCCACCTAGCTTTGTGCAAAGGAGAGATCTAGTGGATAGATTTCGGAGTGATTCACCGTGGACGAATCGGACCGTGGATTAGCGGCGTAGCCGTGAACCACGTTACATCTCCGTGTTTGTATTGTCTTTGTTTTATTTCTATTTGCTTGTCTTAGTTTATTGCTTTCGCTTGCGCTAACGTTTTGTAGACGAGCGAATTATGACATCCAACGAATGAGGGCTATTCACCCCCCTCTAGCCGACCAATCGATCCCCTACAAGTGGCATCAGAGCCAGGTTAAGCTTGTCGAGGACTAACCCCCACAACAAGCAACATTTAAAAATGGCCAGCTCAAACATCCATCCTCTGAAATTTGAAGGAGAATTCGCTTGGTGGAAGAAGCGAATGGAGGTATTTTTTGAAACGGATTTTGACATTATGATTACAATGGAATCCGGTTTCGTTTTGCCTAGGGATGAAGAAGGGAAGCCAATAGAGAAATCTAGGTGGACCAAAAAGCAAAGGGAAGAGCACCTTGCAAACTCGAAAGCCAAGCATCATCTTTTCAATGTGCTTCCCCAACAAGAAATCAACCGAATAGGAGAATGCCTAAGCGCCAAGGAGATGTGGGAGAAGCTAATTGAGCTTCATGAAGGCACATCCCAGGCGAAGCTAGCAAGGAGAGATCTCCTCCGCTCCCAACTATCCAACATTAAATTAGAAAAGGGAGAAAAGGTAATTTCTTTGCATTCTAGATTCAAAGAAATTTTAAATGGACTAACAAGTGTAGGAGAAAGGCTTTCCAACTGGGATATGGTAATGAAGGCCATAGATGCCTTTCCCCGGTCCTCAAAATGGAGCTCCATGGTGGACTCATTTTATATCTCCAAGAACTTAGAAGTAAGCACCTTGGAGGAATTTTTCTCAACAATGGAGCTTCACGAAACTAGGCTTGAAGGAATACAAGAGGAGCCTAGAATTCAACCATCAAGAGGAGTAGCCTTGATGGCAAACAAGGGGAAGAAGAAGATGGAAGTCCCCTCCTCCTCATCCGATGAAGCCTCTACCTCCTCCATGGATAGCACGGAAGAAGCCTACATGGTAAGGAAGGTAAGGCGTGCATTTAAGAATCTTAGATTTGATAAATCTCATGATAGGAATAGAAGACCAAGGGGGAAGGTCATATGCTATAATTGCCAAGGAGAGGGGCACATAAGGGACAATTGTCCCCTCCTAAACAAGAGCAAGGAAGAGAAGAAAAAGAAGGAAGAAAAGAAGAAGAAGAAAGGGAGCAAGAGAAAGGAAGAAGAGAAGAAGGCAAAAGGAAAAGGGAAGGCCATGGCACTCAAAGCCAAGACATGAGATGACGTTGCTTCATCCTCCTCATCCGAAGAAGAAGAGCATGTCTACTCCAACCTAGCACTAATGGCTCTTCATGACTCGGATTGCTCCTCCTCCACCGAAAATGAAGGATCAAGATCAAGTGGGGAGAGCTCAAATGAAGGGGGAGCTTCTACATCCTCATCATCCGAAGAAGAAGAGGACATGGAAGCTATGGTAACGAAAGCCTCTCCTAAGAAAATAGTTTTCATAATTTCTAGTTTAACTAAGGACTTATTTGGAATGAAAAAGAAAAATAAAAGCATGCTTGTTCAAATTAAGGATTTAGAGCATAAGCTAGAAAATGCATGCTTAAATGAAAATAATTCTTCTTGCCATGATGAAGCATGCTCACATGATAACTATATGCCACTTAATATTAGTGATGCATGCATGGATGAAAATAGGGCATTAAGGGAAAAGGTAGATTATTTAACAAAAACCCTAGAAAAATTCACAATTGGCTCCAACACATTGAACATGATCTTAGGGAGCCAAAGAGCTAGTTTCAACAAAAAGGGCCTAGGCTACAAGGAAAAGAAAAATGAAAAGGCCTACAAATGCCTTATAGCTAGGGGACAAGATAAGAAGAAAGTAATAGCTAGGAAATGGATCCCCAAGGAATACTTAGTGAACCCAATAGGAAAGAACTTATTTTGGGTTCCAAAATCCATCCTTAAGGGTTAGGAAAACCCTAGGGTAGTCAACCATATGGAATTGACCTATATCATATTTTGGTTGACTTAGGATGACGGGACAACATTTTTAGAATAGTGTTGGGTGATGATAACGTGCCCATAAATAGATAATATTGCTTAAATCATGATGATTTATGTAATTCCTATGTATACTTGCAATCATGATTTATGTTTTTGAAATTTGGCACGTTATCATTTGAAATAGGTTTGAATCATGCACTAGGTGATACTTTGTTTATTATCATCATATAATACCTAAGGCATGACTTTTATTTGATGAATACATGAATTTCATGATCATAATGTAGAATTCATTCATATATGCCTTTATGATCATGAGGATTATTAGGTTGATACTTAACCTTGATAGAATTGCATGAATATATTGGTTAAGTATGCACAAATACCCCCTAGGATGCATCTCACACTCACCATAGGCTACCTTGATTGAAAACTTAGCATGAGTGAGATGTTAGGATGATACAAATATCCACTAATGCCTATGACATTTAGATGGTAATTTAAAGTATCAAAATAGCAATAATAGACCAATCATGGGGAAGACTTATGTTTAATTCATAGACATATTGCCCAAAGATCATGGTTGGATATTTCATATGTTTTCAAAACAATTTCTTACTTTAAAATACATGTATTCATGTTTTGAAACAATTGGATGCAAGACTAGGTGTTAAAATGGATACTCTTATGATCAAAAACCTAGTAGTTTTTAAAGCTTTTGGATTTTTGGCAAATACGTGAAAATATAATGATTTTTCATGAAAACATATTTTTCACTGATAGATATACTTAAAAGAAATGTGTTCCCCAAATTTCATGATTTTTTTAATTTTTTAGAATTTTGAAAATTAGAAAATCCCAAAATTGTGCCACGATTAGATCGTATCCGAACTACGATGATCGATGGATGATGAATATCGGACCAAAAAGGCTGAATTCCGATTTTAAATCAACTTGTGGTATTTTCTTTCTATTAGACTTGATGTCATGTGCTTTTCACTTAGTGATAATCTTTTTGATGGTGTCAAAGGGGGAGAAATGATTATGTTTAAGTTAATTATGATAGGGGGAGAAATTAAGGGAGAAATTAAGGGGGAGTTGCATGTTGCTATATCATGATTATGTTTACATGCTTTCTTTCCTTTAAAATTTATATCAAATGTTTTTACCTAACTTAAACGGATTGCCACACATCAAAAAGGGGGAGATTGTTAGGGCAATCTCTTGCCGTAATATGGTTTTGATGGTGTGGCAAAGGGTTTAAGTTAGTTTGATATGTTGATTTGATATGTGCGTTGAAGTCGTGCAGGACTTAGTAATTTGCACATGGAGCCATGGCGAGTTTCACATCTCATGACTCGTGCCTTGAGTCGGTGAAGGATAGCTTTGCGGAAGCCGTGCGCTTGGAGCATCCGAGGGACCGCCGGACGAGGAGCTTGGAGTGAAGCCGGAGGAAGTAGACTTCGAGGCAAGAGACGCGAAGGAGCATTGCATAGCCGTGCGCCTGATGCTGCCGAGGGACGTGGCCGCGAACGAAGAGAACTTCGAAGGCGAGGGACTTCGAGGGATGAGAGTGAGCGATTGTAACCCGGGGAAGGGTAGCTCTTAGGTGAAACTTGGCCATTTGGCCAAGTGTCGGATGAGTTTTTCCGACACCGGCCGATCGCTATGTCATGACCGATCGCTCGAGTTGATGGTTCGATCGACCGGGTCTAATATGGTGAATCAGTTGATCGACCGCGCAAGATGGCGGCCGATCGATGGCTTGATCGATCGACCGCCAAGGACGGCACGATCGATGTCACCGGCACGCACGCAATGGAGTCGACCTCGCTGAGGACTCGATCGTTGACATCGGGCCGATCGATGGGTGCCATCACGATCGATGCGCATCGCTGGATAGTATCCAACATGGAAAGCGACCGTTATTGGGCAGCTAGGGCTGATCGATGGGTGCCATCACGATCGCTTCTCGTATCAATGGGAAGAAATCCTCTTCCTCTATAAAAAGGAAGGGGATGGGGCTTTGGGGGGTTAATGCTTGAACGCCCAATTACTCCCAAAGTGCCCTAAATGATTTTCCACTCTTCTACTTGCTCTAATCTTCATTCCATTGTAGAAGAGTGATCTTTGTGTAAAAGAGGTTACCTCCACCTAGCTTTGTGCAAAGAAGAGATCTAGTGGATAGATTTCAGAGTGATTCACCGTGGACGAATCAGACCGTGGATTAGCGGCGTAGCTGTGAACCACGTTACATCTCCGTGTTTGTATTGTCTTTGTTTTATTTCTATTTGCTTGCCTTAGTTTATTGCTTCCGCTTGCGCTAACGTTTTGTAGACGAGCGAATTACGACATCCAACGAACGAGGGCTATTCACCCCCCTCTAGCCGGCCAATCGATCCCCAACAGTGAAGAGGAGCTTGGAGACTTCGAACCTTTCAAATCTCACTTGCTCATCAACCAACTCATAAAGATGAAAGATTATGGTATGAACATCCATATGCTCATGCCGCTTCCGCAGCTCAGGTACCATCGTGGCTAGCATGATGCAACTCGCCATTTCATAATCAGTCACATGTTTCTGATAGGCCAATAATTGGTCCGGAGTTGCATTGTCATTAGGACGGGCGGGAAGAGGCGCTTCGAGGACATTTGCAAGCTTTTCAACCTTGAGAACAATTCTCAAGTTTCTAAGCTAGTCCAAGAAGTTTGGCCCAGTCAGTTTATTCGAATCCAAAATGGAACGCAAATTAAAAGACATCATGATCAATCTTAGAAATACAAAACGAGCATATATGAGAAAGATGATTTTAAAATGCATCAATATACATTTATAAATCCCATTCATTTTTTGAATTTCAAAAACCCCAAAATCACTTCGGGAGATCGTAGGTCCATCTCCGAATGGGTTGATATCCATCATAGATATGAACAACCTTGGAGAGAGTCCAACAAGCCATTCATAACTACGACGGTAGGTATCAAATATACCAATTGCATATCACATATATGCAACTATCACAATGTGCTATCAACTAATTGAATGTTCACACATACATCGGGTTGTTAACACATTAACAAGTATTCATCATATGCATAGCACCCAACTTCACCTCCCTTTACATCGACCTTGGAGAGAGTCCAACAAGCCGATGCTCCAGGTTAAAGCCAACCCATTAATCAAGACATAGTTTTAATATGGTTAGAGCGCATTCAACCAATTAGCCCAGCTTGGAGAGAGTCCAACAACCAAAGCTAACGATTGATCTCTGACTCTTACCATATTAGTGTTAAACTATTCCATGGTTTGAACATGTTCGGGTTCGAGCCGGGCTTGGAGAGAGTCCAACAACCCAAACAAGAAACGGAACTCTGGTTCTAACCATATTAATGGAAGGTGTAGGCTTTAATATTGAGTTAGGGTTTTTATGTCTCATCCTCTTTGCATGCAAATAACTATTATCTACATGGCATGACATACATCTACATGTCACGACACGCATGGCATAATGATATGCATCTAATGCAATTACATGACATACAATTATGTCATGTACATAATTTCCTTATATGTCATAACTATTTATGGAAATAAAATATGTTTAAGATTTGATTCTCCAAATCAAATCATGATTAAATTAGAAAACAAATTTCCAAATCTAATCACATATTTTTTTTGTGGAAATAGTTTATTAAGAAAAGTCAATTTAGGAAACCAATTTCCTAAATCATCAAAAACTACTTATGGAAATAAAATATTCTAAGATTTGATTTCCCAAATAAAATCAAGATTAAATTAGGAAAAAAATTTCCAAATCCAATCAAATATTTTATTTATGGAAAATATCAATTTCCATAAATACTTCCAACTTTCCAAAAGTGGAAGATTTCCATAAATACTTCTAGACTTTCCAAAATTGAAAAATTTCCATAAATACTTCTAACTTTCCAAAAGTAGAAAATTTCCAAAAATATCATTATGACTATCACAAAACCATTTTACGATTATGTCGAAACACAACCTGGGCTCTGATACCACTGTTGGGTTTCCGGCACCGCGGCGAGTGTGTGTTCAAACATGTTTCGCAAACATGTGCACAGCGGAAGAAATAAAAATAATAAATATACATTTATTACAACACACACATCACACGCATGCATAGTACAATATGTGTAGACATAACCGTAAATTTAAATTTTTCAATAAAAAGAAATTTAACTACGTATACCTTACGTATCACGTGTAGTGGGAACGGCATCAACCGGAACGATCCTCGCTAGAATCGTCTCTATCCGTGTCCACGCCGAGTATCTTCGGGATGACTTCACTAAGTCACGAGCCTCATCTTCGTATGGGTTACTAGCCTCGTGTTGAAGACGATGTGATCGAGAGAAGATCACGATCCGAATCCAAATTCGGATCCAAAGACGAGTCCTCAAAACTTGCTTCTCCGGAGAGGTATTTGTCAACTGTTTGACGAATCCTTCGTTCTCCACCTATGAGGATTACCGGAGATCGAATCCCCGGTAAGTTAGGCACTGTCGGAGCTCCAACCTTCGTCCAAACGATGCTCCGACGAGAGGGAAACAAGCTGTCCAGAAAACTGGACAGCTTTGGTGGAGGAATTAGGGCCGGCCAAAAAGGTAGGATGAAGCTCACCTTGATGCCAAACCCAAAGGAGATCACCGGAGAGTCGCCGGAGGATCACCGGCCAAAGCTTGGACGCCGACAACAATTTGGACGGCGGCACAAGGGGCTGGGCGGCGGCAATGGAGGTGTTGGCGCCGAAATCTCCAATGAGATGAGGTGGGCGGCAACTTAGGTTAGGGTTTTTGGATTAGGGTTTAAGCCCTCTTTTATAGAGAACTAATTCTCTGAATGGTTATTGGATCATAACCATAAGGCCCGTTAACCCGCTCCATTAATATAAGTTAAAATAAACCAAACCGTGATAGTTTATTTTAAGTTAAAATGAACCGAACCAACTTTTGGTTCATTCGTTTAAAATAAACCAAACCCTTTGGTTTATTATCCTCCATTGGATTAGAACCAAACCATTTTGGTTTATCCATTATATCTTCATAAGACACGGCCCATCCACACTTCCATTGTGGCTGAAACGATTTCATGCTCCCATCTTGTTTGGTCCAACCAAACTTAGTTTCTCTCGGTCTGAGAATCTCATTCTCAAGCTCGTTTTAAATCTTTCGGATTACACTCATTGTGCGTGTGACCAAATAGGTTCTCGGTTTATGTTGGCCGTCTATAATTAACCATTAATTATAGAACGATCATGAGTGGCACCTAGTAGTACATCATGATCCCCAATTAACCGAAAAAATCAACGGTTGATCCAGAACTATTTCTGAAACCCTTCAGCAGCTCGAATGAATCGTGCCCCATTTCCATCACTCATCTTCTACCCACTTGGTTCAGGACATGGTCTATAGTGTCAGTCCCCACTAGGCTGACTACGTCACACCTAGCCCAAGTATCATTTCCTCGTCCTACGGATTCTAGTTACTCCACATGTATCGAAGAGTACCTTACTCTAAACATGTAATGCTTTGGCCAAAGACTTTAGTAACAATCCGACGAGAGACCATGGGTATAAATCTCCTCGCAAGGAGTGGTGAATCCTTTATAGGCTATTCAAACACCTTCGATCACTTCGATTTATACCCAATCATCCCGGGTCCACATCTCCTTAGAGATGCTTGCTTAAGATGTCAAAGCATAAGTCTCCATGATCAAGATGACTTGAATACCGCAAGTCAAAGGAACATCACACTTAAGCTACAGTAAGAACTTTATTGACATATCTATATATGCAGAGAACCATATGAAGTCTTACGGCTGGTCACTCCAATGAACTATTTACCATAACTAGCATCCACGATTAACTCCGGACATCACAATGTCTCCAGCCAGTGAGAATCAGCTGCTTGGATACACCAAGGAGTATACCTCGTGCTAGTCTCGACAGAATCGATGGTGTTCAAATCCATCAATTCATCGACTAGGGATAATTCCGATACATCACAATTACACATGTAGAGATACTCACTAGTTGTGATCCAATCACAAATTCTCTCATGCTGTGAATCGTATCATGGACATTTAGTAAATGAGTTTAAGATCCAATCAAATACATCAAAACATGTAGACTCAAATAGTGAATCTTCATTTATCATATAAATGGTTCATACATAAGGTGATTACCTTAAGACATCTCTCATATATTACTAACAAAGGAGTCGACTGGTAGCTGAGAGAGTCGACTGAACTGCTGATTTCGGGTAAACCTTGGTTGTTAGGCCCATGTTCAGCTATGTTTTGGTCCTCTAACCACTCCTAACCCTAGGACATGCTATGGAGAGCATTAGAAAGGGTGGAAATCCATTAGATATGGATTAGGATAAGTGTTTAGGGTGAGTATCAATTTTAAGGTGGAGGAGAGTTCATTGTTGAACTTTTCCTTAATTTTGATTGTTTAAATGTTCATATTGTCTTAGGGACTCTCAAAGGACATTGTTGGTGCAATGGTTAAGGGGGAGCAAGCCTTTAGGGGGAGGCATCCATCATGAGAAGATGGATGTGCATTTTTCCTCATGGGAGGAAAATTGGGTTGCCTCTCTTAAGTGATATGAGACTTATCACTAGAAAGATTGTAGGCATGTGTTCCTCCAAGGGAGAGATTGTAAGATCTCATTGGGATATGAGACATTCATACCCTTGGGGAGGACCTTTTTGATGTACGTCAAAAAGGGGGAGAAGTTACCAATTGGGATAGTTGGAATTCCCATTGGTATGTGAGAATTACCAATTGGGGATAATTGGTAGACTTGAGTTTGAGGTTTTGTCAAAAATCAAAAAGCGGGACATTGTTGGTGCAATCGGCCCGGACTCGAGTTTAACTCGAACTGTATTTTGATGTTAGACAAAACGCATGACATGGTATTGTCATGGGAAGTCCAACATGGGTTGGCCACGTAAATCCAAGTGTGTAGCCTTGGTGGTGAAAAGTCCAAGCATGGGGCTTAGCGTTGGGAAAATCCAAGCATAGGGCTTGGCATGGAAAATCCAAGCATGAGGCTTGGTGTGGGAAGTCTTGAGGACTCGGTAAGTTCACTATGCTCGGGGCCCTTGAGTCGGTGAAGGATAGCATTGCGAAGTCGTGCGCTTGGTGCATCCGAGGGACCGCCAGACGAGGAACAAATAGAGTGAGGCCCAAGGGAAGCATACTTTGAGGGCAAGAGACACGAATGATGACATTGTGAAGTCGTGTGCTTGGTGCATCCGAGGGACATAGGCCGAGGGAAGAGAGCTTCGGTGGGGAACTCCATGAGAGGATGAGGTGGACTTGGCCAAGTGGATAACACTGAGTGTCGGAGGTTCAAACGTGGTGTTTGAGAGTTTCCTTGACGGTCGGATTCTCAAACAACTTGATGTTTGAGGTTTTACCCGACATCAGTCGACTGGTATAGGTACCAGTTGACTGGTCTTGGTCGATTGGACTCGACCGATGTTCGACTAACCAAGTTTTGGCTGAACAGTTGATTGTCGAGGGAGAGCAGTCGACTGCCGACACCATCAGTCGATTAATGATGGAGATCAGTCGACTGATCGGGGTGTTTTCAGCCACAGAAGGTCTTCCAATCGAGTGATCACGGCGACCACTCGACTGATGGGGTTATCAGTTGACTGATGGGCATGATCAGTCGACTGATGATGGATCCGTTGGAACTTGGCCAGCGTGGATTGAGTCATTGTGAGACAATGACTACAGGACCAATCGATTGATCGTCACGATCAGTCGACTGATGGGTGCGGAATTAGCTCGATGCAGGTTATAAATGGAGCTCGAGATGGAGGATTTCGCCAAGACTTTTGGGGTGACTTTGGAGGGGAATTGCTGTTGTATTCCAGACCTTCAAGAGAAAACCAAAGCAAGCAATAAGAAAGCATTCAAAGCAAAGAGTTGTAAAGTGTTCTTTACTTGTATTTCTTAGTGTCTTTGTATTAGCTTTAATCTTGTATATTACTATTTGTAATTACTTGTACAAGGTTTCTCCACCTCCGACGTGTTGTCGAGAAGGAGTGTTGTTAGTTCCGTGTGCATAACACGAGCTCGTTGAGCTCACCCATGGAGTAGGAACCCTAAGGTTCCGAACCACGTATATCTTGGTGTATTGTGTGTGCTTTGTATTTGTCTCGTATATTCGTACTTGTTATTTGTATTTCCGCTGCGCTAATGAATTGAAGAGACAAGCATGCAACGAACGAACAAATTCCATCGCATACGTGAGTTGGGGCTATTCACCCCCTCTAGCTGGTCACCGACGTTCCAACACATATCCCACCAAATACAATTTTACATACAACAAGAATAAAATAAATTTTACTCTAGGTATATCTTTTTGATGATGGTGAGCTGGAAGGGCATCAACCATATGATGCTCGCGGAGCTTCGTCTCTACTCGTATTCACGTCGAATCTTCCGAGGGATGACTTCTCAAAGCCACGAGTTTGACCTTCTTTTTGCTACTAGACGAAGCAAGAAGGTCGGGTGATCGGAGAGCAATCACTGACTCATTTTGCGACACAAATGAGTCCTCGAACAACCTTCGTAAGGTTGTCGATTCGTGTCAAAATTAGATGCTATTTTTGAAGCTTCAATAAGCGACAATAACAACCCTAAAACCTAGAGTGGCTAGCCGAACACCAAACTTTAATTCTCCTAGGTTCGGCCAAGGGCACAAAGGAAGAAAACTTTATTCCAAACCTTGGCCGAATAGTCAATCCACCTTGAGGAAGACTTGGCCGAAATTCACCACTTCCTTGGGGAAGAGTTGACCAGATCTAAACAAGAGGGAGCCTTGCTAGGGCCGGTGGTAAAGAAGAAGGAAGAGGGTAGAGAGTTCGGTTAGGTTGAGGAAGAGGGTCTTAAGGACATCGCACTAATCCTAATGGGTTATAGGTTAGTGGATCAAATCCCTAAGCCCATAACCATTAAGGCTTAATCTCATCCATTAAACCCTAATTGGGCCTTTAACCAAACGGGGACCCTTTTAATTAAAACCAAATGGGTTTAGTTTATAATTAAACCTTTTAAGTCTCAACCCATCTTCTTAAGACTTGCTCCTTTTGCGTTTTCGACTTGACAGATATTTCCATATTTGTCATGTGTTTGGTCCAACCAAACTTGATCTCTCTGGATCTTGAGAACCCAATTCTCAAACTCGTTTTAAGTCTCTTCGAAGGATTCGTAGTGCGTGTGACCTAATAGGTTCTCGGTTTATGTTGGTCATCCATAATTAACCATTAATTATTGAACGATCATGAGTGGCACCTAGTAGTACATCATGACCCCCAATTAACCGAAAAATCAACGGTTGATCTCGGAACCATTTTTGACCCTTCAGCAGTTACAGTAAATCGTGCCTCGTTCCTTTCACTCATCTTATATCCACTTGGTTTAGGACATGGTCTATGTGTTAGTCCCCACTAGATTGACTACGTCACTTCTAGCCCAAGTCTTATTTCCTTGTCCAGTGGATTCTAATTACTTCGACATGTATCCAAGAGTACCATACTCTTGACATGTAATGCTTTGGCCAAAAACTTTGAGTAACAATCTTGACGAGTGACTATAGGGTATACATCTTCTCGCAATGAGTGGTGAATCCTTTGTTGGGTATTCAATCACCTTCGGGCACTTCAACTTATACCCAATCATCCCATACCCACACCTCTGTAGAGATGTATCGACTAAGATGTCAATGAATAAGTCTCCATGACCAAGATGACTTGAATACCTCAAGTCGAAGGAAACTTACACTCGAGCTGCAGTAAAAGCTTCACTAACATATCTTATATGCAAAGAACTATGTGAAGTCTTACAACAAGTCACTCCAATGAACTAGTTACCATAACTTACATTGACGTTTAACTCTGACATCTCAATGTCTCCAGCCAGTGAGGAGCAGTTGCTTTGATAAACCAAGGAGTATAACCCATGCTAGTCTCCCAGAATTAATGATGTCCGAACTCATCAATTTATCGACTAGGTATTATTTCAATACATTCATAATTACACATGTAGAGATACTTACTAGTTGTGATCCAATCACAAGTTCTCTCATGCTATGAATCGTATCACGAACATTCAGTAAATGAGTTTAAGATTCGATCAAACACATATGACATGTGCACTCAAATAGTGAATCTTTATTTATCAAATAAATAGTACAACCATAAGGCGATTGCCTTAGGACATCTCTCAAACATAACACTAAGCTTATTCTTCATCATCTTGTAAAAGGAAGAGTGTTCATTGTAAGAAAAGATTTTTCCACCTTGGGTTCATCCAAAGGAGATCTTAATGAAGGCATAAAGGAGTGATCCACCTTAAGGATCACTGTGGAGTAGGAGCTTCATCTTTGAATCACGTTACATCCTTAAGCGTTGTCTTTGTTCTTATTGTTTTCGTTTGCAATTGTGTTTTTCTTTTTATTCCACTAACGATTCTTGTAGAAAATAAAAAAAGGCTATTCACCCCGTCTATCCATACAAAAGATCCTTACATCAACTACTTGACTCGCTTTGAACTAAGCTTTGGTCTAACAAGTTAAAGATTTAGTAAGTTAACTTCAGTTAGTTTCACTCAACTTAGTGCACTAGGCAGTGATAAGGCATATAACCTTCTTGGATATCAGATGGACCACTTCCTAAACTTGCACTTTGAAGAGCTTCCCTAACTTACTATTAGTTCACTTCATCCTACTGTGGCCACCCTATATTGTTAAGATAGGATAGACGGTACGAGGATGCCAAATCAATCCCTATGAAGAGTCGAAATGTATCCCGTTTCCTACTCCATCATACCCTTCTATCTATGGTTACCGGAGAGAGGACAACCACTAGGTTCCTCCTTAATTCCCCTAGATCTTTGATACAAGGGCTGTAACCCATTGTATCGGCTATGCACAATAGATAGAAAACTAAAACACAATCATATCCAAACAACACAAACTGCGAATATAAATTCAAAGATGAAACATATATTCAACTAGCATGTTCTACGCACACAAGCTGCTCCCTAATCCTAGAATCAGAGTATCTGCTCCATAAACAAAAGAGAAGAAACACAAGGCATGATTGAATTCATCATTACAATGTAGAAGATGTATAGAAAATAAATTTCAGTGCTCTTTGGTTCTTCTCTCCGGCGATGGAGCGCAGAATTTACTCCTCGGGCCGCTTCTTTCCTCCTCGTTGTGAGTTTCCAGTGCTTTTTAAGGTATCAGTGTGCCACCCCAGCCATCGGGCCTTCTTTTGGGGTTTGGGTGTTGTTAGTTATAGCCCTAGAACAAATCATGTGATGGTTGAATAGGGAACATTTTGTATCATATTCTATAAAGGCAAAGGATTGGTTATTATATTTACATCTTGCTTGTGCCAGCTAAATTAAATATAATAATGCCCTAAAAAAGTAGGTTCTTATCTACAGCACATCAATTGGCAGAATTGATTATGAGAGGCTGTAGAGAATACTTTCCTAAATGTTCCTAGTCAAGTATTAATATGCAAGGGCAATATTAATACATAAAGACTAGCATGTAGGTCAATTGATGACTTGATCTCACAAGTCATGGATATATGATATCAAGTTGACACATGGGTATATATTAGAGAATATATACTGAACTGACCCGCCATGAGAAAGTTTCATGGATCGTCATATGAGTGTCATAAACTTTCTCATGTGACTATTGGTATGAATAGTCCTCAAACCTAAAGTCACTACGGTTCCCTACATAAGGAGTTATGTACTTTGGTATCGTCAAACGTCACCCGTAACAGGGTGGACCATAAAGGTGATTACTGGGTATATAACAAATTATGCGGAGGGATGTGAGTGATGTAGATGGGATCTATCCCTCCCATATGACGGGAGTGATATCTGTGGGCCCCTTGATTGAGTAGAACTACTAAAACACATGGCCATCCTCGAATGAGTCAATATGAGATATTGAGCTCATTTGTTTGAGTTAGTTTACTCAGGGATCAAGAAACACATAGATTGATCGAGGATGACACGGTCTATGCCTCATTGGTCAATCTGATATCAAGGATAGAAGGACACAGTCATACATTATAGTAGTCACGGAAAGGTTAGTCGGATCTTGACTTATTTCGTAACTTGGGTAGCAATGATGTATTGCTAGATGCTGCTCATTTCTTGTGTATCTAAAAGAGTTTAGATCCACTGCCAATGTTATGAGAGCCTATAGGGTCACACACAAAGAGCATGATGATTAGAAGAATTAGTGCATTCTAGTTTGACTAGAATAATTTGGGAATGAGCTTAAGTACAAAATGGTTTTTGGACTTTAAGCTTAATGAGAATTTTAGCTTATTGATTTAATGAGATTAATTCAATATGCTAAGCTTATTAATTTAATAAGATAGCCTAAGCTTAATTGATTTAATAAGATTAATTCAATATGTTACCTTATTGATTTAATGAGATTAATTCAATATGATAACATAAGCTTATTGAATTAATAAGATTAATTCAACATGCATGAATGCCACATAAGCATACCACCTAAGCTTGATGAGGTGGAAGGAGACAAAGGGTTTTGACCTTTGGAATTTCTCCACATGTGGCCAGCCAAACAAGGAGTGTTGATTATTTTTCAATGCAATTGATTGCATTGAATGTGATAGGAGGTGAAAGGTTTTTTCAATCCTATAAAACACTCCATGGGGTGGCTGGCCAAACTTGGTGGAAGCTTGAGGCTTGGAGAAAGCTTGGTGGTGAGAGGCTTTGGTTGTGTGGCTTTTGTGAGTGTAGGCTAGCAAGAAGAGTGGTCTTCTTCTTCCTTTCTCTTTTTCCCTACCTTCCTCTCCTTTAGGTACTTCTCTAGCAAGAAGTAAAGGAGAGCTCTTCTAGTTTCTTTTGTGAGACAAGAGCTTGCTCGTGTGGATACATATAGAGGCACGGACATTTGAACGTGCTAAAAGATCCAACAAACCCAAGGAGAAGCGGGATTAAAAAGGGCACGCAACAAAAGTAATATTCTCCTATAAGATAGGTTTTGAGAAATTTATTTTTTGTACAAGGTTTTCTTTCGCAAGGATCACTTGGAAGGGATCCTATTTTTCCGTTGCGCATATGCTATTTTGCATAAAAAATCCCTACAGTGGTATCAGAGTCACTTGCGAAAGATTGTATAAAAAAATAGATTTTCTCTATTTTATATATGATATAGAAGTGGGATAAATTTTATTATGAGTTGATAATTGCATTAGCAATTTTTCAAACATAATAAAATATCCGATGTCTTTTAAAAGTTAAAATTGACATGGTGCATGGTTATGGCCTAGTCCCAAAAAGTTTGTGAATGTGTGTGTTGTACTCATGGTCGCGTGCCTTTCTCCTAAAATTCTTGTTGTAAAATTAGTTTTAGACTCGAATGTAACTCGAGTATTTCTCCTTTTGTAATATACAAAACAAAGATGGAGGGTCCATTGGAAGATGATGTTACAAGAAGGAAGTCAACAACACAAGACAACCAAAAGGAAGCACTTGGGAGAAGATGCTATCCCTAGGTTGACCAATCAATCTTTTCATTGGCTTGAGAAGATTGTAGAATAAGGGCCATAACCATGACACGCTTAGTTTAATATGTATGTGATGCATGTTAATTTAGCTTATATGTGATGTATGCTAATATGTATGTGATGCATGTTTAAGTTTATTTCTTAATAAGTCAAAAATGATATGCCTACCAAAGTTTGGTACTCACTACTTCCTCGATCATTTGTTGTTGGGTTTGCCAAAGCAAAGAAATGCATTTTATCTTGGAAGAGTGCGAGTGGACAATCGTGATGTCCCGCTATCAAACTTGGTTAAGACTTAATTAAGTTTTTCTTAATTAATTAAGAAAGTAGAGGCATATATTAGCTTTGAACATAAGTTTTAAAAATTAGTTTTGTGTGATTTTAACACGCCTTTGTCTTAGAAATTGGTCATTGCTCCGATATCAAAGAAGGCCTCTGTGCCTCGTCACGGCCTGGAAGCTGGTTTAGGAATAAGCACTAAACTAATCTAAACTTAACCAAAGCTATTAAAGAGTTACATCAGATGTAATTGGCAAAAGATTGCCTACCTAATCATACTACGTCTTGGGCGATTAGCCAAAGCTAACTCAAGACGAAGTATGATGTGGATCTTTATCCCATATAAATTTATAGCTAAATAGAAGCTAATGATGTAAGCAAAATGTGTTTACCTACATCAATGATTAGCTCATATCAAAGCTATGAGAATTTAGTGGGAGCCTCATTTAATTAAAGGCTAAATTAAATGACTTAGGTATGATACTTAATTTTGCATTTTAATATTGTAGATCACCATGTCATCTAACACAACATAGCCCCTTAACTTGCGATCTGTCCTTGAGAAAGACAAGCTCAATGGAGCTAACTTTCTAGATTGGTATAGGAACTTGAGGATTATCCTCAAGCAAGAACGTAAACTGCATGTCCTAGAGCAGTCTACCCCTGAAACACCCGCCCCTGTGGCCACTCGTGCTGAAAAGGATGCTTATAAGAAGCATCAAGATGACGCATTAGATGTGTCATGTCTTATGCTTGCCACCATGAACTCTGAGCTTGTATAACATGAGAACATGGATGCCTATGGTATGGTTGAGCATTTGAAACAACTATATCAAGGACAAGCTAGGCACGAGCATTTTGAAGTGTCTAAGGCTCTTTTTGCATGCAAGATACAAGAAGGAACACCTGTAGGAACTCACGTACTTAAAATGATAGGGTACGTTGAGAACCTTGAAAGACTAGGTTTTCCACTGAGCCAAGAATTGGCAACCGATGTTATCCTGCAATCATTGCCAGAAGCATATAATCAATTCGTCATGAATTATAACATGAATGAAATTGATAAGCCTTTGCCTGAGATTCTCAGCATGTTAAGAACTGCTGAACCGAATCTCAAGAAGAAAGTTAGTAACGTACTAATGGTCAAGAAGGGCAAAGGTAAGGGTAATACCCAAGCCAAAGGCAAGGCCAATTCATCCACTTCAAAGGGTAAAGGTAAAGTACCTAAGGAAGGGGATTGTTTCCATTGCGGTGAGACTGGACACTGGAAGCGGAACTGCAAAGTCTACCTTGAGGAAGTAAAGAAGAAAAGAAGTGGGACTTCTGCCTCAGGTATACATGTTGTTGGTGCAATCGGCCCAGGTCACGATTGACCAGGACTCGAGTTTGACTCGAGTGATGTTTTGATGTTTCGACAAAAACATATGACAATGTAATTGTCATGGGAAAGTCCAAGTCTTGTGTACTTGGCATGGAAAGTCCAAGTGGAACACTTGGCATTTGGTAAAGTCCAAGTCTTGAGTACTTGGCATGAAAAGTACAAGCATGGGTCTTGTCAATGTAAAAGTCCAAGCATGGGTCTTGGCAATGTAAAAGTCCAAGCATGGGTCTTGGTAATGTAAAAGTCCAAGCATGGGTCTTGGCAATGTAAAAGTCCAACATGGGTTGGAAAGGGAAAGTCCAAGCATGGTCTTGGCATTTGAGAAGTCCAACATGGGTTGGAAAGGGAAAGTCCAAGCTTGAGTCTTGGCATGAGAAGTCCAAGGGGTTTGATATTGGCTGCGTAAAGTCCAAGCGAGAGTCTTGGCAGCATAAGTCCAATGGTTGGCAGCGTAAAGTCCAAGAGGAGTCTTTGCGGCGTAAGTCCAATGTACCTTGGTGGTGTAGACACCGTTAGCATGACATAGCCGACGGAAGCACCTAGAGGCTAGCACGATGGATGAATAAGTCATGGATGACTTGGAGGGATCCGAGATGCGTGAGGCTGATGGAGGTGGCTAGAAGGCTTAGGTCTAGGCTAAGGGTGGTCTAGCAAGTATGGGGGCACCATACTTGGGTTAAAACCTCATGTTTGAGGTTGGCAGTCGACTGGCAATATGGCCGGTTCGACTGCCGTGAGTCGACTTGAGTTCGACTGCCAATTTATGTTAGTAATATATGAGAGATGTCCTAAGGCAATCGCCTTATGTATGAACCATTTATATGATAAATGAAGATTCACTATTTGAGTATACATGTTTAATGTATTTGATTGGATCTTAAACTCATTTACTGAATGTCCACGATGCGATTCACAGCATGAGAGAATTTGTGATTGGATCACAACTAGTGAGTATCTCTACATGTGTAATTGTGATGTATCGGAATTATCCCTAGTCGATGAATTGATGGATTTGGACACCATCAATTCTGTCGAGACTAGCACGAGGTATACTCCTTGGTGTATCCAAGCCCGATTCTCACCGGGCCGGAGACATTGTGATGTCCGAGTTAATCGTGGATGCTAGTTATGGTAACTAGTTCATTGGAGTGACCACCGTAAGACTTCATATGGTTCTCTCGCATATATAGATATGTCAATGAAGTTCTTACTGTGGCTTAAGTGCGATGTTCCTTTGACTTGCGGTATTCAAGTCATCTTGATCATGGAGACTTATGCTTTGACATCTTAAGCAAACATCTCTAAGGAGATGTGGACCCGGGATGATTGGGTATAAGTCAAAGTGATCGAAGGTGTTTGAATAGCCTATAAAGGATTCACCACTCCTTGCGAGGAGATGTATACCCATGGCCTCTCGTCGGATTGTTACTAAAGTCTTTGGCCAAAGCATTACATGTTTAGAGTAAGGTACTCTTCGATACATGTGGAGTAACTAGAATCCGTAGGATGAGGAAATGATACTTGGGCTAGGTGTGACGTAGTCAGCCTAGTGGGGACTGACACAATAGACCATGTCCTGAACCAAGTGGGTATAAGATGAGTGAAGGGAATGGGGCACGATTCATTCGAGCTACTGAAGGGTTTCAGAAATAGTTCTGGATCAACCGTTGATCTTTTCGGTTAATTGGGGATCATGATGTACTACTAGGTGCCACTCATGATTGTTCTATAATTAATGGTTAATTATAGACGGCCAACATAAACCGAGAACCTATTTGGTCACACGCACAACGAGTGTAATCCAAAGGATTTAAAACGAGCTTGAGAATGGGATTCTCAGACCGAGAGAAACTATGTTTGGTTGGACCAAACATAAAGCGAGCATGAAATTGTTTCAATAGCAATGGAAGCGTGGATGGGCCGTGTCTTATGAAGACATAATGGATGGACCAAAATGGTTTGGTTCTAATCCAATGGATGAGAATAAACCAAAGGGTTTGGTTTATATTAAACGAATGAACCAAAGGTTGGTTCGGTTCGTTTTAACTTAAAATAAACCATCATGGTTTGGTTTATTTTAACTTATCTTAATGGAGCGGGTTAACGGGCTATATGGATATGATCCATTAACCATTAAGAGAATTAGTTCTCTATAAAATAGGGCTTAAACCCTAATCTATTTTTGGCCGCCCAACCTAGTTGCCGCCCACCCTTGGTGATTTCGGCGCCCAACTACAAGCTGCCGCCGCCCAGCTTTGTGCCGGCGTCCAAGACCCTTGCCGGCGTCCAAGCTTCAGCCGGTGAACCTCCGGCGACCCTCCGGTGATCTCCTCAAGGTTCGGTGATAAGGTGAGCTTCTATCTCTCCTTGGCCGGCCTCTATTCCTCCACCAAAAGCTGTCCAGTTTTTCTGGACAGCTTGTTTCTTTGTTGTCGGAGCGTCGTTTGGATGACGGTTAGTGCTCCGACAGCGGCTAACTTACCGGGGATTTGATCTCCGGTAATCCTCTGAGGTGGGGGACGAAGGATTCGTCAATTGGTTGACGAATACCTCTCCGGAGAAGCGAGTTTTGAGAACTCGTTTGAGGATCCGAATTTGGATTCGGATCGTGATCATCTCTCGATCACGTCGTCTTCAACACGAGGCTAGTAACCTGTACGAAGATGAAGCTCGTGACTTAGCGAAGTCATCCCGAGGAGCTCGGCGTGGATACGGATAGAGACGATTCTTACGAGGATCGTTCCGGTTGATGCCGTTCCCGCTACACGTCATACGAAAGGTATAACGTAGATAATTTCTTTTATTGCAAATTTTAATTTACGGTTATGTCTACACTTGTTGTAATAGCATGCGTGTGTTGTGTGTGTTGTAATAAATATAGATTTATTAATTTTAATTGCTTCCGCTGTGCTCATGTTTACGAAACATGATCGAACACACACACGCCGCGGTGCCGGAAACCCAACAGTGGTATCAGAGCCCAGGTTGTGTTTCGACATAATCGTAAAAATGATTTTGCGATAGTCATAATGTATTTCTGGAAATTTTCTAAAGTTTGGAAATTTAGAAGTATTTATGGAAATTTTTCAATTTTGGAAAGTCTAGAAGTATTTATGGAAATCTTCCACTTTTGAAAGTTTGAAGTATTTATGGAAATTGATATTTTCCATAAATAAAATATTTGATTAGATTCTGGAAATTTGTTTCCTAATTTAATCATGATTTGATTTGGGAAATCAAATCTTAAAATATTTTATTTCCATAAGTAGTTTTAAAGATTTAGGAAATTGGTTTCCTAAATAGATTTTCCTTAATCAAATAATTCCATGAATAAAATATGTGATTAGATTTGGAAATTTGTTTCCTAATTTAATTATGATTTGATTTGGAGAATCAAATCTTAAACATATTTTATTTCCATAAATAGTTATGACATATAAGGAAATTATAAACATGACATAATTGTATGCCATGTAATTGCATTAGATGCATAACATTATGCCATGCGTGTCGTGACATGTAGATGTATGCCATGTATGCCATGCCATGTAGATAATAGTTATTTGCATGCAAAGAGGATGAGACATAAAAACCTTTAATCAATATTAAAGCCTACACCTTCCATTAATATGGTTAGAACCAGAGTTCTGTTTCTTGTTTGGGTTGTTGGACTCTCTCCAAGCCCGGCCAACTCAATATGTTCAAACCATGGAATAGTTTAATACTAATATGGTAAGAGTCAGAGGTCAATCGTTAGCTTTGGTTGTTGGACTCTCTCCAAGCTGGGCTAATTGGTTGAATGCGCTCTAACCATATTAAAACTATGTCCTGATTAATGGGTTGGCTTTAACCTAGAGCATCGATTTGTTGGACTCTCTCCAAGGTCGATGTAAAGGGAGGTGAAGTTGGGTGCTATGCATATGATGCATACTTGTTAATGTGTTAACAACCCGATGTATGTGTGAACATTCAAGTAGTTGATAGCACATTGTGAGAGTTGCATATACGTGATATGCAATCGGTATAGTTGATACCTACCATCGTAGTTATGAATGGCTTGTTGGACTCTCTCCAAGGTTGTTCATATCTATGATGGATATCAGCCCATTCGGAGATGGACCTACGATCTCCCGAATTGATTTTGGTGTTTTTGAAATTCTAAAAATGAATGGGATTTATTAATGTATATTGATGCATTTTAAAATCATCTTTCTCATATATGCTCGTTTTGTATTTCTAAGTTAATATATTGATCATGATGTCTTTGAATTTATGCTCCATTTCGGATTCAAATAAATTGATCGGGCCGAGCTTCTTGGATGACTTAGAAGATTGAGAATTGTTCTCAAGGTTGAAAAGCTTGCATATGTCCTCGAAGCGCCTCTTCCTGCCCGTCCTAGTGACGATGCAACTCGGACCAATTGTTGGCCTATCGTAAACTTGTGAGTGATTCTCAACAAATGAGTTGCATTAGCCGGAACCTGTTACGAAAAGCGGCATGAGCATATATGGATGCTCATATCGTAGTCCTTAATCTTTGTTAGTTGGTTGTGGAGCAAGTGAGATTCAAAATGTTCGAAGTCTCAAAGCTACTCTTCACCTCAGAGATGTTAGAAGGTTCATCCGTGGTACTACTCAATATGTCAAGACCGTGGAGTCTTCTCGAGAAGCATGAGCAGGGGACGTATTGTTAGTTGATTCCTCAAGAAAGGTTCTAAGAGGAAGTCAAAGGAACAAGCAGAAGGGAAAGAAGAGAAGGGCTAAGAAGGTAGAACTAGCATTAAAGGAAACTTGCCATCATTATGGCAAGGAGAGCCATTCGAAGAAAGTGCAAGATTTATCTTGAGTCCATGAAGAAGAAGGCATCCGATGCCCCATCCTCTTCGTAAATCTTCATTGATTGTCATTCTATTTCCTCAAACACTTGGGTATTGATACTGGTGTGGCTCACATATATGTAAAGACATACATGGGCTAAGGAATAGAAGAAGACTCGCCAAGGGAGAGTCAAATTTACGTGTTGGGAATGGAGCAAAGGTTGCCGTGACTCGCCATCGAACGTATTTGTTGAAACTCCCCGCAGACTTGTCTTAGAATCGACAATTGCTTTTATGTTCCTTCGCTGATAAAGAACATCATTTCTATTTCTTGTTTAAATAGAAATGGGTACCATTTGACTTTTAGTAACAATTGTTGTTACATAACTTTGAATGGAGTTCTTTATGGACCGGAACTTTAAGCAATGGTGTTTATACGCTGACGATCCAAAGGATATTTTCAATATCGGGTTGCGAGCAACACGCGCTCGAAAGGATAATCAAATAGACTCCTATATGTGGCATTGTCGTTTGGCCATATAAGCAAGAAACGCATGTCCGAATTACACCGATGAATTCGAATCGCTTGAATTGGATTCATACGATACATGCGTAATCATGCTTAAAAGGCAAGATGACTAAGTTACCTTTACCGAAAAGGTGAACGAGTGGGAGAGTTACTAGGTCTAATACATACCGATGTATGTGGACCTATGTCAACTCAAGCTTTAGGAGGCTATAGCTACTTCATTACCTTCACGATGATCACTCACGGTTTGGGTATGTGTTCTGATGAAACACAAGTCCAAGCCTTTGAAAGGTTCAAAGAATTCAGAAATGAAGTAGAGAAACAACATGACAAAAGTATTAAAATACTGATCGGATCGAGGTGGTGAATACTTAAGTCAAGAGTTTCTTGATTATCTAAGAGACAATGGCATATTGTCTCAATGGACTCCGCCTATACACCACAAAGATAATGGTGTATCCGAGAGCGAATCAGGACCTTGTTGGACATGGTCAGTCAATGATGAATCATGCGACTCTTCCCAAGTCCTTTTGGGGTTATACACTTGCATTGTTTACTTGTTAAATGTAATGCCTACCAAGGTAGTCTCTACTACTCCATATGAGATATGGAATAGTAAGAAACCTCATGTATCTTACTTGAAGATATGGGGTTGTCCTGCTTATGTGAAGCTGATCAGACGTACAAATTGGATGCTAAGTCTGATAAATGTCTATTTATTGGATACCCTAAGGAAACAAGGGGTTACTAATTCTATCATCCTGTGGAACAAAAGGTGTTTGTTTTAAGGCATGCTGTGTTTCTAGAGAAAGAGTTTCTCTTGCAAGAAAACAGTAGGAGTGTCGTTGAGCTTGAGAAGGCTCGAGAGACTCAAATAGACATTGATAAGATACCTGGTGAAGCACCACAACCGATTACTCATAGTGATGAGTCATCGGCTGAACCTATTGTGACAACATCTTCGTAGATCTAGTAGAACATGCAACATTCCTAAGAGATATGGATTTCTCGTAAGTGAATCGAATGACGTGTTACTCATTGATGATGAGGAGCCTACCAGTTATGAAGAAGTGCTGACAAGTTCAGAAAGGGATAAGTGGCTTGGTGCCATGAAGTCGGAAATGGATTCCATGTATGAAAACCAAGTTTGGAACTTGGTTGACCCACCTGAAGGGATAAAGCCTATAGGGTGCAAGTGGGGTTTCAAGAAGAAAACCGACATGGATGGTAATGTGATTACCTATAAGGCTAGATTGGTGGCGAAAGGATATCGTCAAAAGCAAGGTGTTGATTATGATGAAACCTATTCGCCTGTAGCTATGCTTAAATCCATTCGGATGCTCCTGGCCATAGCGGCTCATTATGATTATGAGATATGGCAGATGGATGTGAAAACAGCTTTCCTTAATGGAAACCTGCTCGAGGACGTGTATATGATACAGCCTGAGGGTTTCACATCGGTTGATAAAACCAAGGTATGCAAATTGCGACGGTCCATTTATGGATTAAAGCAAGCATCCAGGAGCTGGAATATCCGTTTTGATGAGACGATCAAAAAGTTTGATTTCTCACAAAATCCAGACGAACCTTGTGTGTACAAGAAGGTTAGTGGGAGTGCAGTCGTGTTCCTAGTATTGTATGTCGATGACATATTACTTATAGGAAACGATGTGTCAATCTTACAGTCAGTTAAGGTTTGGTTATCTAAGACATTCTCCATGAAAGACCTGGGAGAAGCAACCTACATCCTTGGGATTAAGATCTATAGAGATAGATCGAAACGGTTGCTTGGTCTTTCGCAGTCTACATATATAGACCGAGTGCTAAAGAGGTTTAGCATGTCGGAATCCAAGAAAGGTTATCTGCCGATCAGGCATGGGGTACACCTTTCAAAGTCTATGTGTCCGCGCACAGAAGACGAGAGGATTTACATGAGTAAGATTCCCTATGCATCTGCAATAGGATCTATCATGTATGCTATGTTATGTACGAGGCCCGATGTATCGTACGCTCTGAGTGTCACGAGCAGATACCAATCCGATCCAGGAATGGATCATTGGGCGGCTGTTAAGACGATCCTTAAGTACTTGAGAAGAACTAAGGATGTGTTCCTAATATATGGAGAAGGGGACATGGTGATACGCGGGTATACGGATGCCAGCTTCCAGACAGACAAGGATGATTCCAGGTCTCAGTCTGGATACGTGTTCACCTTGAATGGAGGCGCAGTGAGTTGGAAAAGTTCCAAACAAGAGACTGTAGCGGATTCTACCACTGAGGCAGAATATATTGCAGCTTCGGAAGCAGCAAAGGAAGAGGTTTGGATCAAGAAGTTCGTTCATGAACTTGGTGTGATTCCGGCCATTGTTGAAGCAATACCGGTCTACTGCGACAACAATGGAGCAATTGCACAGGCAAAGGAGCCAAGGTCTCATCAACGATCCAAACATGTGCTTCGCCGCTATCATCTTATCAGAGAGATCATCAGTAGGAACGAAATACAAATCGAGAAAATTCCCACTGAAAGGAACTTAGCGGATCCTTTGACTAAAGCATTACCTCAAAGCAAGTTTGAGGGTCATGTTAGTGCTTATGGTATTGGATACCGTAGCGATTGGCATTAGGCCAAGTGGGAGTCTGTTAGTAATATATGAGAGATGTCCTAAGGCAATCGCCTTATGTATGAACCATTTATATGATAAATGAAGATTCACTATTTGAGTATACATGTTTAATGTATTTGATTGGATCTTAAACTCATCTACTGAATGTCCACGATGCGATTCACAGTATGAGAGAATTTGTGATTGGATCACAACTAGTGAGTATCTCTACATGTGTAATTGTGATGTATCGGAATTATCCCTAGTCGATGAATTGATGGATTTGGACACCATCAATTCTGTCGAGACTAGCACGAGGTATACTCCTTGGTGTATCCAAGCGGTGATTCTCACCGGCCGAGACATTGTGATGTCCGGAGTTAATCGTGGATGCTAGTTATGGTAACTAGTTCATTGGAGTGACGGTAGTAAGACTTCATATGGTTCTCTGCATATATAGATATGTCAATGAAGTTCTTACTGTGGCTTAAGTGCGATGTTACTTTGACTTGCGGTATTCAAGTCATCTTGATCATGGAGACTTATGCTTTGACATCTTAAGCAAACATCTCTAAGGAGATGTGGACCCGGGATGATTGGGTATAAGTCAAAGTGATCGAAGGTGTTTGAATAGCCTATAAAGGATTCACCACTCCTTGCGAGGAGATGTATACCCATGGCCTCTCGTCGGATTGTTACTAAAGTCTTTGGCCAAAGCATTACATGTTTAGAGTAAGGTACTCTTCGATACATGTGGAGTAACTAGAATCAGCAGGACAGGAAATGATACTTGGGCTAGGTGTGACGAGTCACCTAGTGGGATGACACAATAGACCATGTCCTGAACCAAGTGGGTATAAGATGAGTGAAGGAATGGGGCACGATTCATTCGAGCTATCAAGGGTTTCATAAATAGTTCGGATCAACCGTTGATCTTTTCGGTTAATTGGGGATCATGATGTACTACTAGGTGCCACTCATGATCGTTCTATAATTAATGGTTAATTATAGACGGCCAACATAAACCGAGAACCTATTTGGTCACACGCACAAAGAGTGTAATCCAAAGGATTTAAAACGAGCTTGAGAATGGGATTCTCAGACCGAGAGAAACTATGTTTGGTTGGACCAAACATAAAGCGAGCATGAAATTGTTTCAGTCGCAATGGAAGCGTGGATGGGCCGTGTCTTATGAAGACATAATGGATGGACCAAAATGGTTTGGTTCTAATCCAATGGATGAGAATAAACCAAAGGGTTTGGTTTATATTAAACGAATGAACCAAAGGTTGGTTCGGTTCGTTTTAACTTAAAATAAACCATCATGGTTTGGTTTATTTTAACTTATCTTAATGGAGCGGGTTAACGGGCTATATGGATATGATCCATTAACCATTAAGAGAATTAGTTCTCTATAAAATAGGGCTTAAACCGTAATCTAAAACCCTAATCTATTTTTGGCCGCCCAACCTAGTTGCCGCCCACCCTTGGTGATTTCGGCGCCCAACTACAAGCTGCCGCCGCCCAGCTTTGTGCCGCCGTCCAAGACCCTTGCCGGCGTCCAAGCTTCAGCCGGTGAACCTCCGGCGACCCTCCGGTGATCTCCTCAAGGTTCGGTGATAAGGTGAGCTTCTATCTCTCCTTGGCCGGCCTCTATTCCTCCACCAAAAGCTGTCCAGTTTTTCTGGACAGCTTGTTTCTTTGTTGTCGTAGCGTCGTTTGGACGACGGTTAGTGCTCCGACAGCGGCTAACTTACCGGGGATTTGATCTCCGGTAATCCTCTGAGGTGGGGGACGAAGGATTCGTCAATTGGTTGACGAATACCTCTCCGGAGAAGCGAGTTTTGAGAACTCGTTTGAGGATCCGAATTTGGATTCGGATCGTGATCATCTCTCGATCACGTCGTCTTCAACACGAGGCTAGTAACCCGTACGAAGACGAAGCTCGTGACTTAGCGAAGTCATCCCGAGGAGCTCGGCGTGGATACGGATAGAGACGATTCTTACAAGGATCGTTCCGGTTGATGCCGTTCCCGCTACACGTCATACGAAAGGTATAACGTAGATAATTTCTTTTATTGCAAATTTTAATTTACGGTTATGTCTACACTTGTTGTAATAGCATGCGTGTGTTGTGTGTGTTGTAATAAATATAGATTTATTAATTTTAATTGCTTCCGCTGTGCTCATGTTTACGAAACATGATCGAACACACACACGCCGCGGTGCCGGAAACCTAACAATTTAGAGCTGGAATTGCTCGCAAATAACTTCTCATTGAGGCGATCGATGTCTGATAGTCGATCGCCATGGGTAGCCGATCGCTAGTTCTGTCAGCGTAACGCTAGCCGACTGGCCAATCGACTACAGGCGTTGGCAGTCGACTGCCAAGAGTCCCGTTGGAACTTGTCCAACATGGATTGAGCCGTTGTCTCACACTCTGATCTTTGGCAATGATCGGGGACTTATGGCAGTCGACTGCTAGGCGGAAATCCAGCCCGATGGAGGATAAAAGCAGCTGTTCGTGGAAGGCTCAAGCATCAGTTCTTTGGGGGCTTTGGTGAGGCGATTTGAAGGCGATTTGCAGGTGCATTTCAGGGTCCTTCAAGCTCATCCAAGCAACCGACAAGCAAGCGCTCAAAACCCTAGTTTGTAAAGTGTTCTTTACATTTTCACTTGTATTTTCTTGTTTACTTTGTATTACTTATTGTAATTCATTGTACGAGGTTTCTCCACCTCCGACTTGTTGTCGAGAAGGAGCTTTATTGCTTAGTGGTGTTTGTGGCATCGCTAGGGTTCGTACGAACCCAATCCGTGGAGTAGGAACCGTTACGGTTCCGAACCACGTTATATCGTGCGTGTTGTGATTGTATCTTGTGTTTGTATTTGTTATTGTTTATTCCGCTGCGTACTAACAAGATTGTAGACAAGCAACGCGAACGAATTCCATCTACGTACGGTCAAACGCTATTCACCCCCCCTCTAGCGGGCTCAAATCTACAACAAGTGGTATCAGAGCCCGGGGCTCTTCTACGGACTAACCGCCGGGAGCTAGGACAAAGAAGCTAGAGGGTGAAGATGGAAGAACAATTGGGATGGAATATTAACACACCGATCCCTTACTCCTTCTATGGACAAGAAGGATTTAGACAATGGAAGGCGAGAATTGAGGACTTCCTAATGATGAGGGATTTCGAAGAATGGTCCATCTTAATGGAAGGATATAGCTATCCAAGAGGACCAAAAGGTGGATTCCTCAAGAAAAAGAGATGGACCGAAGAGCAAGTCCAAGCCTTCGAAAAGAATGAGAAGGTAATGAAGTTGTTAATCGATTTAATACCTAACAATATCTTGTGTATGTTAGGTAATTATGTAGATGCAAACGAGCTATGGAGCCAAGTGGCCAAGCTCCATGAAAGCCCATCAACGGTCCAAGAGGAAGAGACCGAAGAGGCTAATGCATCATCCTCACAAGGAAGTGAGGACTTGGAGGTTGAGAGATCATCAACATCCAAGGAGGAAGAGGAAGTAGAATCGGAAGTTGATAGGGAGTCAATTTTCGGGTTGGTGGAGGAAGTGGAAGAAGCATCCACTTCTAGGATTGAGGAGGAGATTAGAGTTTCCTCAACACCGGAGCATCAAGAAGAAGCTTCGACATCCGGTCAAGATGAAGAAGCCCAAAATCCAATTCCGGTCTCCATTAACCTAGGTAACTCAAACACTCTAATTTCAAATAAAAATAATATTATGTGTTTTGAGTGTAGGGAATTTGGGCACTATAAGAGCAAGTGCCCAAAGAAGATTAGGAAAGCTCCACCGGCACCAAAAGTCAAGGATGTCGGTTCCCCAACACCTAAAGGCAAGGAGCACATCATATGCTTCAAGTGCAATTCAAAAGGACATTATAGGAATCAATGTCCTAGGGGGAGCAAGAAGACTCAAAATGGAGCATCATATGTAGGGGGAGCTAAGGCAAACCCTAGGGTAACTTCTAATTTTGCTCCTTCAATTTACAAGCAAAATCATGCTAGGGATTTCAATTCACTTGCAATTTATGAAAAGCATGCTAATAGGAACAAGTATTTTTTGCTTAAGAGCTAAGAATGTCTACTTAGATAATAGGGAGAAATTTGAGACTAATGTCCCTAAAAATGTTTTACCTAGGGAATCTATCAAGAAAATAGGAGAACACCTAGGTTTCAATCCTAAATGGACTAGGCATATGCCTAGGAAGTCCAATGCCCAAGATTTAAATCAAAATTTTAAAATTGGGCAATTAGAAAAGGAAAATCAAGTCTTGAGGTCAAGGCTTGAAAAACTTGAAAAGACCCTAAATAAGATACAAAATCAATTTAAAGGGTCTAGTGGTCAAAATCAAGGGTCCAAAAGTCAAAGTCAACACCTAGGACCTAAGAGTCAAAAGTCAACCAAGGGCAAGCAAGGTTTGGGTCACAAACCTAAGCCTAAAATGGCTTATCATAGGGTTCCATTTGATTATGGGACACAAACTAGGTCTAGGAAGACCAAGGTCAATAGGGAAGTCATCCCTAAGGTTGACCAAAGGTTGTGCCTAGTGGCTAGGGTTTCTAGGAAACCTAGGGTAGCCACTAAGAAGGTTGCAAGGGGAGTTACCCCTAGAGTCAACCTAGGTAAGACCCAAATGACCAAGGCCAACAAGCCTAGGAGGGTCATTAGGAAGGTATCTAGGGAGGTTATCCCTAAGGAATACCTAATTAACCCTAGGAGCTCAAATCGGTTTTGGGTTCCTAAGAGCGTGATTGATTCACGCTAAGATGGGTTTAGGGTGTGCCAACCTTGATTGGATGGGTAGTTAACTCAACCATGGTAAAGGTGGCACTTTAGGATATTTTCAAGGTTATGGTTACCTTGGAAATAGATTTGAATCAATATCCTAAAAGATTTTAGGATGTGTCAATGCACTTTTGAAATTAAGAAAAATAAATTAAATTGGCACAATTTAGGTTTAGAGGTTAGTGTGCCATTTTGGGTTTTTGGCACACTAGGGAGATTAATGATAATATGGCAAAATACATCTAACTATATCAAATGGCAATTAATATTAAAATTTAGGTATTACTATACTTATATATTTTATATGCCATGCTTTGATTGCCATATGCCATGTCATGACATCATGCCTATTTCTATGATTTTATATGTCATGAGTATGCTTAGGTTTTAGGTTAATGTCATGTATGCTTAGTTTTATATCATATGCCATGACATCATGATTATGTGCATATGCTTATTTATATCATTTCTAATGCCATAATCATTCATGCATTTAAGACAATTTGGTTGAAATTGAATTAAGGACTATGGCATGACTTGAAGTCCCATTTATAAGGGAATCAAGTAGAGTTGCCTTAGGAAAATGTATGAAACCCTAGATTAGGATGAACAAAACTCACATCTCACATTAAATTGACATGTATGTGTATTTTATACACCCTAGATACATGTGAGATTCTAGGATATGAGTTAAGTTCAAGGTGCATAGGTTTTGCATCTAGATGAACTCAAACTCATCTTATATGATTAGTGGATCATTAGGAAAGCTTGTGTACAAGTCATGTGCATAGAGACCAAGGAATATGATCCAAGACATGGTTTTGAAATCATTTTAAAATCAATTTAGAAAACCTTGGTGAAGTCTATCTTTTGATAGCAATCACCATTGATGAAGTTGATACAAAATAGGACCAAAACATTGAAAATTTCAATGGTTTTGAGTTTTGTATCAAACTCACTATTTTATGGGTAAAATAATTTTCAAATATTTTTCACCCATTGTAATGACTATAAGTAATATACGTATCAAATTTTATGATTTTTCAAATTACGTATAATTACTTATGTTTTTCCAAATCTCGATTCTGATAGCTGAAATTCAGAAATTTCAGCTATCACGATCGCCTTGTGGCAATGATCGGTATGGGTGGTGATCGACATCGTCAGAGTCGATCGCTGTGTCTGATTTCGGGTTAACAAGGTTTGTTTAGCCCGTGCTCAGCTATGGAAAAGGTTCCTAATCACTCCTAACCCTAGGATATGCTTTAGGAAGCATTATAAAGGGTGAAAATCCATTGGATATGGATTAAGAGCTGTGTTAGGTCAAAGTATCAAATTTAGGGTGAGTGAAAGGTCTATGTTGAACTTAGAACCTTAATTTTGATGGTTTAGAGTTCCTATTGGCTTAGGGGCTTCCCAAGGACATTGTTGGTGCAATGGTCAAGGGGGAGCAAGCCTTTAGGGAGAGGTATCCATCTTGGGATGATGGATGTGTTTTTCTCCTTGAAGAGAAGTTATTGGGAGAGTATCATCAATTGGGAAAATTGATGGGTTTTTGATACCCAATTTGGAAATTGGGAGAGAATATAGGATTGCTTCTCTTGAGTGATATGTGACTTATCACTAGGAAGATTGTAGGCATCCTAGGTATTTATTTTTGGATCAAGGGGGAGATTGTAAGATCTCATTGGGACATGAGACATTGACCTCCTTGGAGAGAAAACCTTTTTGATGTTAGTCAAAAAGGGGGAGAATGTTTGGGGGAGAACATTTGGAGAGTTTTTACCAATTTGGGATAATTGGTAAGGGATATGAGTTAGTGGTCTAACTCAAATGATTTGTTTGGTTTTTGCCAAACATCAAAAAGGGGGAGATTGTTGGTGCAATCGGCCCAGGTCACGATTGACCAGGACTCGAGTTTGACTTGAGTGATGTTTTGATGTTTCGACAAAAACATATGACAATGTAATTGTCATGGGAAAGTCCAAGTCTTGTGTACTTGGCATGGAAAGTCCAAGTGGAACACTTGGCATTTGGTAAAGTCCAAGTCTTGAGTACTTGGCATGAAAAGTCCAAGCATGGGTCTTGGCAATGTAAAAGTCCAAGCATGGGTCTTGGCAATGTAAAAGTCCAACATGGGTTGGCAAGGGAAAGTCCAAGCATGGTCTTGGCATTTGAGAAGTCCAACATGGGTTGGAAAGGGAAAGTCCAAGCTTGAGTCTTGGCATGAGAAGTCCAAGGGGTTTGATATTGGATGCGTAAAGTCCAAGCAAGAGTCATGGCAGCATAAGTCCAATGGCTGGCGGCGTAAAGTCCAAGCGGAGTCTTGGCAACGTAAGTCCAATGTGCCTTGGCAGTGTAGACACCGTTAGCATGACATAGCCGACGGAAGCACCTAGAGGCTAGCACGATGGATGAACAAGTCATGGATGACTTGGAGGGATCCGAGATGCGTGAGGCTGATGGAGGTGGCTAGAAGGCTTAGGTCTAGGCTAAGGGTGGTCTAGCAAGTATGAGGGCACCATACTTGGGTTAAAACCTCATGTTTGAGGTTGGCAGTCGACTGGCAATATGACCGATTCGACTGCCGTGAGTCGACTTGAGTTCGACTGCCAATTTAGAGCTGGAATTACTCGCAGCTCATTGGAGCGATCGATGATCTGACGATCGCCGAAGGTATCATCGCTAGTTCTGTCGAGCACAGACGCCGAGCCGACCAGCGTCGACTACGAGCGTTAGCGACCGCCAATGTTGGCGATCGGCAAGAGTCCCGTTGGAACTTGTCCAACGTGGATTGAGCCGTTGTCTCACAGCTACAGTGCTGGCAATCGACTGGGGACTTATGGCAGTCGACTGCTAGGCGGAAATCCAGCCCAATGGAGGATAAAAGCAGCTGTTCGTGGAAGGCTCAAGTATCAGTTCTTTGGGGGCTTTGGTGAGGCGATTTGAAGGCGATTTGCAGGTGCATTTCAGGGTCCTTCAAGCTCATCCAAGCAACCGACAAGCAAGCGCTCAAAACCCTAGTTTGTAAAGTGTTCTTTACATTTTCACTTGTATTTGCTTGTTTACTTTGTATTACTTGTTGTAATTCATTGTACGAGGTTTCTCCACCTCCGACTTGTTGTCGAGAAGGAGCTTTATTGCTTAGTGGTGTTTGTGGCATCGCTAGGGTTCGTACGAACCCAATCCGTGGAGTAGGAACCGTTACGGTTCTGAACCACGTTATATCGTGCGTGTTGTGATTATATCTTGTGTTTGTATTTGTTATTGTTTATTCCGCTGCGTACTAACAAGATTGTAGACAAGCAACGCGAACGAATTCCATCTACATACGGTCAAACGCTATTCACCCCCCCTCTAGCGGCCTCAAATCTACAACACACGTTATAGAAGTTAATCTATCTATTTCTTCTACATGGGTATTAGATACCGGATGTGCATCTCACATTTGTACTAATGTGCAGGGACTGAGAAATAGTAGACTAATGGCAAAAGGCGAAGTGGACCTACGAGTAGGAAATGGCGCAAAAGTTGCTGCTGTAGCTGTAGGAACATATTCTTTGTCTTTGCCCACTAGGCTTATCTTAGAACTAGGGGAGTGCTTTTATGTACCTACATTAACGAAGAACATAATTTCTGTATCTTGTTTAGACAAGAAAAACTTTTCTTTTATAATAAAGGACAAATGTTGTTCCATTTATTTGAATGAAATGTTCTATTGTAATGCACCACTTATGAATGGTCTCTATGTTCTAGATTTAGAAAACCCAATTTATAACGTAAATACCAAATGGTTCAAATCGAATAATTTGAACCAAACATATCTCTGGCACTGTCGCCTAGGTCACATAAATGAAAAACGCATATCCCAACTCCATAAAGATGGATTATTGGACTCATTTGATTTTGAATCATATGAGGTATGCGAATCTTGTCTTTTAGGAAAGATGACTAAAACTCCATTTAGTGGACATGACGAGAGAGTGACGGACTTGTTAGGACTCATACATACTGATGTATGTGGCCCTTTCAATGTCGAAGCCAGAGGAGGCTATAAGTACTTTATTACTTTCACTGATGATATGAGTAGATTTGGCTACTTATATTTGATGAGACATAAGTCAGAATCCTTTGAAAAGTTCAAAGAATTCAAGAATGAAGTACAAAGTCAACTTGGTAAGCGTATAAAGCTACTTCGATCAGATCGAGGTGGTGAATACCTTAGTCAAGAGTTTCGTGATCACCTGACTGAGTGTGGGATAATATCCCAACTCACTCCACCTGGAACACCACAATGGAATGGTGTATCTGAGAGGAGAAATCGTACTCTATTAAATATGGTACGATCAATGATGAGCCAGACTGATCTACCTACTTCCTTTTGGGGTTTAGCTCTAGAGACAGCCGCTTTCACACTTAATCGCGTCCCATCAAAAGCCGTAGAAAAGACATCATATATGTTATGGACTGAGAAGAGTCCCAAAATGTCTTTTATAAAGATTTGGGGTTGTGAAGCTTATGTTAGATGTCAAGTCTCAAATAAACTAGGACCCAAATCAGATAAGTGTTATTTTGTAGGATATCCCAAGGAAACTAAGGGATGTTACTTTTACAATCCCACACTTGGCAAGGTGTTTGTTGCCAGAAATGCTGTCTTTCTAGAAAGAGAATTTATTTCTAGAAAAACTAGTGGGAGTAAAATTCATCTTGAAGAAATTCAAGATGAAGATAACACTAAGGCTTCGATGGAAAATGAATAGGCACCACAAAGTGTTGTGGATGAGGAAAATTTTGCCCAAAGAGTTGTGGAGCAAACACCTATTCAAGTAGACCAACCTTTTCGTAGATCTGATAGGATCCGTCATCAACCCGAAAGATATTCTTTTCTCTTGACTGACAACGGTGATGTATTGCTTGTCGATCTTGACGAGCCTACATCCTATCAAGAAGCTATGATGAGCCCAGATTCCGAGAAATGGCTAGAGGCCATGAGATCCAAAATGGAATCCATGTACACTAACAAAGTATGGACTTTGGTTGATCCACCTGAAGGGGTAAAACCCATTGAGTGTAAGTGGGTTTTTAAAGTAAAGACTGACATGGATGGTAATAAGCATACCTATAAAGGTAGATTGGTGGCTAAAGGATTCAAACAAATTCATGGTATTGACTATGATGAAACCTTTTCACCAGTTGCGATGCTTAAATCCATTCGGATCATACTTGCTATTGTAGCCTACCACGATTATGAGATCTGGCAGATGGATGTTAAAACCGCTTTTCTGAATGGAAAGCTACTCGAGGATGTGTACATGACACAGCCTGAGGGTTTTGAAGATCCAAAGCATCCTGGAAAGGTATGCAAACTGCAAAGGTCCATTTATGGACTAAAGCAAGCCTCTCGAATCTGGAATCTTCGATTCGATGATGCAATCAAGGAGTTTGGTTTTATCAAGAATGAATATAAACCTTGTGTCTACAAGAGAAATAGTGGAAGCACAGTTGTATTTCTTATCTTGTATGTAGATGACATACTTCTCATCGGAAATGATATTCCCTCACTCCAGTCTGTAAAGATGTGGTTAGGGAATTGTTTCTCGATGAAAGACTTAGGTGAAGCTGCCTATATTCTAGGCATCAAGATCTATAGAGATAGATCTAAAAGATTACTTGGCCTAAGTCAGAGTACATACATTGATAAAGTGCTAGATCATTTTGCTATGCAAAATTCCAAGAAAGGATTTCTGCCTTTATCACATGATGTGAGTCTTTCGAAGACTCAATGTCCCTCTTATAAGGAGGAGAGAGATCGCATGGATAAGATCCCTTATGCATCTGCTATAGGGTCTATCATGTACGCCATGCTTTGTACTCGTCCTGACGTCTCGTATGCTTTGAGCATGACGAGTAGATACCAGTCGGATCCAGGTGAAAGTCACTGGATAGCAGTCAAAAATATTCTTAAATACTTACGAAGAATGAAAGAATATTTCCTGATATTTGGAGGCAATGAGGAGCTAATCAGAAGGGTTATAGTGATGCAAGCTTCCAAACAGCATAAGGATGACTATAGATCGCATAATCGGGTACGTGTTTTGCCTCGAATGGTGGAGCCGTGAGTCGGAAGAGTTCAAGCAGACACGCTTGATTGATTCTACAACAAAAGCCGAGTATATTGCCGCTATTCGATGCAACAAAAGGAGGTCGTTGGCTCGCAAGTTCATCGCTGAACTTGGGGTAGTTCGTAGCATTGCAGCATCCAATAGACCTCTATTGTGACAACAATGGGGCTATTGCAGCTAAGGAACCTCGATTACATCATGGACCAAACACATATCGCGGGCGCTTCCATCTCATTCGAGAGATCATCGATAGAGGAGATGTGAGGATATGCAGGTAAGCTAACATCGCAGATCCATTGACCAAGGCTTTGGCACAGAGGAAGCATGATGGTCACACTAGGTCACTAGGTATCAGATATTATAGTGATTGGTACTAGTGCTAGTGGGAGATTGTTAGTTATAGCCCTAGAACCAATCATGTGATGGTTGAATAGGGAACATTTTGTATCATATTCTATAAAGGCAAAGGATTGGTTATTATATTTACATCTTGCTTGTGCCAACTAAATTAAATATAATAATGCCCTAGAAAAGTAGGTTCTTATCTACAGCACATCAATTGGCAGAATTGATTATGAGAGGCTGTAGAGAACACTTTCCTAAATGTTCCTAGTCAAGTATTAATATGCAAGGGCAATATTAATACATAAAGACTAGCATGTAGGTCAATTGATGACTTGATCTCACAAGTCATGGATATATGATATCAAGTTGACACATGGGTATATATTAGAGAATATATACTGAACTGACCCGCCATGAGAAAGTTTCATGGATCGTCATATAAGTGTCATAAACTTTCTCATGTGACTATTGGTATGAATAGTCCTCAAACCTGAAGTCACTACGGTTCCCTACATAAGGAGTTATGTACTTTGGTATCGTCAAACGTCACCCGTAACAGGGTGGACGATAAAGGTGATTACTAGGTATATAACAAATTATGCGGAGGGATGTGAGTGATGTAGATGGGATCTATCCCTCCCATATGACGGGAGTGATATCTGTGGGCCCCTTGATTGAGTAGAACTACTAAAATGCATGGCCATGCTCGAATGAGTCAATATGAGATATTGAGCTCATTTGTTTGAGTTAGTTTACTCAGGGATCAAGAAACACATAGATTGATCGAGGATGACACGGTGTATGCCTCATTGGTCAATCTGATATCAAGGATAGAAGGACACGGTCATACATTATAGTAGTCACAGAAAGGTTAGTCGGATCTTGACTTATTTCGTAACTTGGGTAGCAATGATGTATTGCTAGATGTCGCTCATTGCTTGTGTATCTAAAAGAGTTTAGATCCACTGCCAACGTTATGGGAGCCTATAGGGTCACACACAAAGAGCATGATGATTAGAAGAATTAGTGCATTCTAGTTTGACTAGAATAATTTGGGAATGAGCTTAAGTACAAAATGGTTTTTGGACTTTAAGCTTAATGAGAATTTTAGCTTATTGATTTAATGAGATTAATTCAATATGCTAAGCTTATTAATTTAATAAGATAGCCTAAGCTTAATTGATTTAATAAGATTAATTCAATATGTTACCTTCTTGATTTAATGAGATTAATTCAATATGATAACATAAGCTTATTGAATTAATAAGATTAATTCAACATGCATGAATGCCACATAAGCATGCCACCTAAGCTTGATGAGGTGGAAGGAGACAAAGGGTTTTGACCTTTGGAATTTCTCCACATGTGGCCAGCCAAACAAGGATTGATTATTTTTCAATGCAATTGATTGCATTGAATGTGATAGGAGGTGAAAGGTTTTTTCAATCCTATAAAACACTCCATGGGGTGGCCGGCCAAACTTAATGGAAGCTTGAGGCTTGGAGAAAGCTTGGTGGTGAGAGGCTTTGGTTGTGTGGCTTTTGTGAGTGTAGGCTAGCAAGAAGAGTGGTCTTCTTCTTCCTTTCTCATTTTCTCTATCTTCCTCTCCTTTAGGGACTTCTCTAGCAAGAAGTAAAGGAGAGCTCTTCTAGTTTCTTTTGTGAGACAAGAGCTTGCTCGTGTGGATATATATAGAGGCACGGACATTTGAACGTGCTAAAAGATCCAACAAACCCAAGGAGAAGCGGGATTAAAAAGGGCACGCAACAAAGGTAATATTCTCCTATAAGATAGGTTTTGAGAAATTTATTTTTTGTATGAGGTTTTCTTTCGCAAGGATCACTTGGAAGGGATCCTATTTTTCCGTTGCGCATATGCTATTTTGCATAAAAAATCCCTACAGGTGTGACCTTCCTTATATAGACTTGAGCTCAACGCTACCTGAATCCATGAAAAAACCTTAGTCGCACCAAAAAATGCCAGTGCCACATGGTCGTGTGATTTCACACGGCCAGGTCGTGCCTCCCTTCATTCCACTTGTCGAATGCCTTCCTTTTGCTCCAAAAGTGTGCCATTTATCTCGTAAAATACTGTCCTACACACAAAAACACAAAGAGTATATCTCCAAACTAGAAAATAGGAAATGCATGCAAAACAAAGTATGATATACATGAAACAAGTATAAAATACAGCAAAATGTGAGCGAAAACTACTCCTAAAGCCCTATATGTTTAGCTCACATCAATTCCCCCAGACTTAAATCTTTGCTTGTTCTCAAGCAAACCTCAGTGTCATGAAATTTTAAAAAGCATTGTTCCATACTTAGCATGTCAACTAGATTTATCAAGTGGTATTTTCAATAAATGCAAAATATATATGTTCTAAAAATTCACTAAGTTAGCTTCTTGTGCATGTGCTAAGCGAATCGTCTTAAGGAATACATCATTTCATGGTAAGTTAAGTCGTCATCTTATAGCTTTTTTAAGGTTTCCAGCTTTTAGGCACTAGTTTGCCCTAAGCGAGGGTCATTCCCTAGATCTAGCATAAAGTCCCAAAGGTGTGCTCGATATTATGAGAAATTGGTAGGTGTTTCCCCAGTAACCTAACTCGATCTCAAAGGGACACCTAAACATTTCCACCCACGACATCTAATTTTTTTTATATTTTTTTTCATTAACTAGGATTTTGATTTTTTTGAATGACCTTATACAATCCAAGCATCTCTAGTAACTAAAATGTTAAACCTGGAGTCACCTATGGATTCCAAAGTACTAGACTAATGGGATGAATCATAACTATATATGTACTAGATTCTTCCTTTCAGAATATTCGTCAAGCGTAAGTGTAGAAATAAAAGCTAACCAATGCAAGTCTAGAACATTCATTAGAGCATATAAAATAAAATACTATGAGATAAATAAAGTTAAGCTACCTATGGAAACAATTCGCAAAGAGATCTTAAAAATACTACTGAGGTAGCTTAAAGATAGCAAAAACTAAGTGTTGAAAGAAACTAAACACTCTACGACAAACTAAAACTAAAAATGCAAATATAAATAAAGAAACTACTGCTAGAAATAAAATAAATCAAAACATGGAGTCTCCCCCCCAGACTTGTATGAAGCTATACCTCTAATACGACGGCTGAGGTGGGAAGTTCAGCAGTCTCGACATGTCGGGCTGCCGGGAAAACTTGGTGCTCACCCGCTAATGCCACATATACATATGGTCAATATGAGAGCTGGTGGATGTAGCGGCTACTCTGTGCTCCTCCTCCCGGGCCCACTGTGCCTGTTGGGCACTCATGTGCTGCCGAACATCCTAGCGATATATGACCTCCTCCTGCCGATGGGCAGCGTCCTCCTGGAAGTAGATATGGGCCTTGTCGTAGAACTCCTCGGCCCACTAAAAATGCTCCCGTAAGCCATGAAACTCTGCTTGCGTATAGGCGCTCTGCTCCTCCCATCGCTGCCTCTGCATCTGCTGCTTAGCATATATGTCGTCGAGGCGCGATCGGAACTTGGAGAAATCATAGGTGGATGTACCTGCATCCTGCTCAAAAGTAGGAAAAGAAGGTGGTGCAGGTGCAGACTCTCTACATGGACTAGGTGGGCTCCTATACCTATAAAAATAAACACACGACCTGGTCGTGTGCCCCCCTGTTTCTCTCTCGAAGTGCACTACAGTCAGAATTCTCCCACACGCCCCATCGTGTAGGCTCAAAATGATTTTTATTTCTACCTAGCAAGTTCTTTCCGACCCTAAACTACTTGCAAATATGCTAAAGGACCAAAATTAAAGTCTAAACTATACACATGAATGTAAAAAGATTAAAAACATGTAAAATTTAACTTTGGTTACCTCCCAAGAAGCGCTTGTTTAAGGTCTTTAGCTCAACCGTACTCCTATGTCTCATCTTGGCTCTAGTGGACCAAGGAGATTTTTCTTCCTCCCCTTCTTGATGCGTTTGAATCTTGCTCGTGGCGAAGCAAGATATTTGCTCATTTTAGGCCTCCTCCCTTGTGGTCCTCTATCACCACATCTCTTAAATCTTGCTCGTGGAGGGGTAAGATAGTTACTAGCTGCCTTCCTTGGTTCAAGATTGAACATGCTTATCTTCACAGAATTATCAGGAGTGTGACCATAATATCCCACTTTGTCCAAATGTTGTAAATAACATAACTTACCACGGACATCCTCACCAAAAGATTGATTAGTAGATTCTATTATGCCGAATGAAATTTTATCATTACAAATCACTAAAAGAGCTTCGCTATTGGTAAGTGAAGTTTCAGTGAGGGTTAAGACAGGCTCTTCTGGGTCCTTAAGGTTAGGAGGTATCTTAATTGAAGTAATGCACTCCTCGATTAAAGTATCAATTATATAATCCTCAAGGTCTCCTTCACGTGGCGATTGAATGGATTATCCTTCTTCACTTCCTATGTCATCACATCTTCCTCATCCTTTCATTCAAAGTGAGTCTCTGCCATATTGTTAGTAATATATGAGAGATGTCCTAAGGCAATCGCCTTATGTATGAACCATTTATATGATAAATGAAGATTCACTATTTGAGTATACATGTTTTATGTATTTGATTGGATCTTAAACTCATTTATCAATGTCCACGATACGATTCACAAAGATGAGAGAATTTGTGATTGGATCACAACTAGTGAGTATCTCTACATGTGTAATTGTGATGTATCAGAATTATCCCTAGTCGATGAATTGATGGATTTGGACACCATCAATTCTGTTGAGACTAGCACGAGGTATACTCCTTGGTGTATCCAAGCAGCTGATTCTCACTGGCTGGAGACATTGTGATGTCCGGAGTTAATCGTGGATGCTAGTTATGGTAACTAGTTCATTGGAATGACCAGCCGTAAGACTTCATATGGTTCTCTGCATATATAGATATGTCAATGAAGTTCTTACTGTGGCTTAAGTGCGATGTTCCTTTGACTTGCGGTATTCAAGTCATCTTGATCATGGAGACTTATGCTTTGACATCTTAAGCAAACATCTCTAAGGAGATGTGGACCCGGATGATTGGGTATAAGTCGAAGTGATCGAAGGTGTTT
Organism: Wurfbainia villosa; assembly: GCA_025175895.1. Taxonomy (NCBI): domain Eukaryota; kingdom Viridiplantae; phylum Streptophyta; class Magnoliopsida; order Zingiberales; family Zingiberaceae; genus Wurfbainia; species Wurfbainia villosa. The sequence continues at coordinate 53,636,950 of CM046004.1, forward strand.
GAATAGCCTATAAAGGATTCACCACTCCTTGCGAGGAGATGTATACCCATGGCCTCTCATCGGATTGTTACTAAAGTCTTTGGCCAAAGCATTACATGTTTAGAGTAAGGTACTCTTCGATACATGTGGAGTAACTAGAACTGAGGACGAGGAAATGATACTTGGGCTAGGTGTGACGTAGTCAGCCTAGTGGGGACTGGCACTATAGACCATGTCTTGAACCAAGTGGGTATAAGATGAGTGAAGGGAATGGGGCACGAATCATTCGAGCTACTGAAGGGTTTCAGAAATAGTTCTGGATCAACCGTTGATCTTTTCGGTTAATTGGGGATCATGATGTACTACTAGGTGCCACTCATGATCGTTCTATAATTAATGGTTAATTATAGACGGCCAACATAAACCGAGAACCTATTTGGTCACACGCACAACGAGCGTAATCCAAAGGATTTAAAACGAGCTTGAGAATGGGATTCTCAGACCGAGAGAAACTAGGTTTGGTTGGACCAAACATAAAGCGAGCATGAAATCGTTTCAGTCGCAATGGAAGTGTGAATGGGCCGAGTCTTATGAAGACGTAATGGATGAACCAAAATGGTTTGGTTCTAATCCAATGGAGGAGAATAAACCAAAGGGTTTGGTTTATTTTAAACGAATGAACCAAAAGTTGGTTCGGTTCGTTTTAACTTAAAATAAACCATCATGGTTTGGTTTATTTTAACTTATCTTAATGGAGCGGGTTAACGGGCCTAATGGTTATGATCCAATAACCATTAAGAGAATTAGTTCTCTATAAAAGAGGGCTTAAGGGATAATTAAGCCCTAATCCAAAACCCTAGCTTGGAGTTGCCGCCCAACCTTCATTGCCGCCCAACCTCCATTGCCGCCCAACTTGTTGTGCCGCCGTCCAGCTCCTTGTCGGTGACCAAGCTTCAGCCGGTGATCCTCCAGCGACCCTCCGGTGATCTCCTATAGGTTTGGCATCAAGGTGAGCCTTTTCTTCCCTTGGTTGGCCGGCGCCTATCTCCTCCACCAAAGCTGTCCAGTTTTTCTGGACAGCTTGTTCTCCTCTCGTCGGAGCGTCGTTTGGACGACGGTTAGAGCTCCGTCAGCGGCTAACTTACCGGGGATTCTATCTCCGGTAATCCTCTGAGGTGGAGGACGAAAGATTCGTTAATTAGTTGACAAATACCTCTCCGGAGAAGCGAGTTTTGAGAACTCGTATTAGGATCCGAATTTGGATTCGGATCGTGATCATCTCTCGATCACGTCGTCTTCAACACGAGGCTAGTAACCCGTACGAAGACGAAGCTCGTGGCTTAGCAAAGTCATCCCGAGGAACTCGGCGTGGATACGGATAGAGACGATTCTAGCGAGGATCGTTCCGGTTGATGCCGTTCCCGCTACACGTCATACGAAAGGTATAACGTAGATAAATTTCCTTTTATTGCAAATTTAAATTTACGATTATGTCTACACTTGTTGTAATATGCATGCGTGTGTTGTGTGTGTTGTAATAAATGTAGATTTATTATTTTTATTGCTTCCGTTGTGTTCATGTTTACGAAACGTGATCGAACACACACACGCCGCGGTGCCGGAAACCCAACACATATTAGGTATAATCTAGTCATCAAAACCACCTTTTCGTCGTTGGGTTTCTTCTCTTGCTAGACCTCATTGCATAAGCTCTGTGAATTGTCGACTATGCTCCTTGCATTTCCTAGTAAAACTTTCTAGCAAGGCTTCTAAGTGGGGACTTGGCTCTGGATAAAATTCGCATGGTGATTCATAGCTCTTGTTCTCACTTGGGAAACCATATTGAGGGTTCAAGTAGCCACGGTCATAACTATATGAATAAGAATCATCTCGTGACCACTGATTGTAATCATAGATGACATCTTCTTGTTCATATTGCGAAGGTTCAAATATATTCGGGCAATCATTAATGGTATGTCATGTTTCACCACAATGCTCACAATAAATATTACCAAAACTCATAGCATTAACTTGACCATAATCATGAGAAAAAGCATGCAATTTTATCTACAAGAAAATATAAATAAGGAAAGGAACAGTGCCACAACAAGAGACTAAAGCTGCTAGAACTATGATTAAACTAAAAGAAAAACTACTAGAAAATAATTGAAGCTAGAAGAAAACTGAAATCTAAACTTAGTAATAAATTAAACTAGAAATTAACAAAGACTAGGAAAATAACCCTAAACTGAATAGAGATAAAAAAAAAATTAAGACTATATAAACTAAAATAAAGTAAAACTAGAAAGTAAATCTACTCTAGGTCTGATCCAACTGTCCACTTTTGATTCGATATCAAATCAATCAGTCTTCGGCAACGATGCCAAAAACTTGATGCACATGAACACGACCTCAAATCTCGCAACGGGAACCATCGAGGACTCGAAGCGTGCACTTATGATCAACGCCCATAAGTGCACGGATGTCGTCAAGTAATAAATAGATTATCGATCCTACAGGGACTGAGATTCGAATATCGTTTGTCCAGTGGATGTTTGTTGTTTGGAATTAGATTCTAAGGATGTGGTGGTGAGATTGACGGTGGTCCTAACTCTAGTACGGTGTCACACGGAGGAAGGAAAGGTTGGTTCGGGGATCTAAAAAGGGATTCTAGGACTTTGGTTTTACTTGTGCATCACGGAACATACTATCAATTAAATGTTTTCTAGATCTCTAATCATAATCTTGTGGAAGGAACATCATACACTTTCTCGATGATCTCTCGCATCTATTGAGAACTACTTGCTCCTAACAAGCGAACCTTTCGGATCATTAGAGCTCAGGGGGTTGATACCGTTGGGAGCCCCCTATCACTAAGGTCCCTTAACCCTTCTAGAGTTAATTTCTCCTACTATGGCTGCCCTATATTGTTAAGAAATGATAGATGGTACAAGGATGCCAAATCAATCCCTATGAAGAGTCGAAACATATCCCGTTTCCTACTCCATCATACCCTTCTATCTATGGTTATCGAAGAGAGGACAACCACTAGGTTCCTCCTTAATTCCCCTAGATCTTTGATACAAGGGCTGTCACCCTTTGTATCGGCTATGCACAATAGATAGAAAACTAAAACACAATCATCATCAATCCAAACAACACAAACTGCGAATATAAATTCAAAGATGAAACATATATTCAACTAGCATGTTCTACGCACACAAGCTACTCCCTGTTGGTGTAGGGGCACCAGATAATCGAACCTGTATTTTGATTATGAAAAAGACACAAAGTTAAGTTTACATTGTTATCTCACGAGCTAAATCGAGTGTGTAGAAAAGTACTAAAGTTGGAGCTGAAGGCTAGCGACACCCGGAGGAAGCCCTGTGGTCGGGCGACACTCGAGTGACTTCGGAGGGACCCGAAGGAATCGAGTGGAAGGCCAGAAGCAAGAGCTACAAAGTAAGTATCGAGGTAAGCTCATGTGAGTGAGAGATGGTAATGTCATGTCCTCTGTACGGGGATGACCGTAGGCGGCGATCCGACTAAGACTTCCTGTGGAAGGTCTAGGTCGAGATCGGACGGTTAGAAACTGTCGAATTTATCATTTTTCGTGCTAACCTCTTACTGCAGGGAAGTGGTCAGGCTGGCAGTCGACTGCTGGACATTGGGCAGTCAACTGATGCTCATCAGTCGACTGATGGGAGGCATCAGTCGATTGATGGTGATGAATCAACCTTTGCGCTAGGTCAAAACGGATAACGTTTGACGCGACCACTTTGCGATAAAATTTGGTACCACTTCGTGATCTGTTCCAAAAGATGAGGAGACTTATTCAGAGTCCAAACTCTATAAAAGGAGGGGAGAATTCCAACTCCAAAGTTCATCAATATTATTCTCAAGTGCTCCTATAATGCCAAAGCTCCAACACCATCATAACGCCGATGCGACGACAAGTTCTAATCCTCTTCGTCGGCAGCAGCAACAAGTAACATATTTTGTTATTGTATTCTTTGTTTTTATTAGTAATGAGGTGAGGTAGGCTTGTTGCCTCATCCTCGTACTTTCGGTTTTGTGATCATTGTCTCCTACCTCCAACGAGGAGGAGACATTATAGTGTTTTGCCCTCCGTATGTGGTCTAGGACCGTTAGGGCCTTGGAGTAGCAACCGCTGGGTTGTAAACCAAGTAAAAATAAATGTGTCTTTTTATTTTTCCACTGTGCTTACTCGTGTAATGAACGAACGAACGAAAAGATTTACGCTCACTATTCACCCCCCTCTAGTGACGCTTCTCGATCCAACAATTAGTATCAGAGTGGGGGCGCTAAAATTTGGTGAAACCACCAATCTAGCACTTTTTGGTTTTCTTTTTGTATTTTTTGATTAGTGTTTTTTTTAGGTTTTTTTTCTTCCCGCACTACTAATCCAAGTCGAAGTCTTGGTACCTTTCTTTTGGTTGTGTGTTTGCAAATATTCTCTTTTGGAGTAGTCGACGGTAAAACGACTATAACTTTTTGCACAAGTGGACTCATGAAACGATCTACCTACCAAATTGAAGCTATTTGAATGATCTACAATTCTTATGAGGGTTTACTCTCGTAAAAAGCTGTTTCCAGCCCCCAAAACTAACATTTAGTACCCTTTCGGGGACATCGAAGGTTGTAAGTTGTTAGTTTTTGTTAGTTTCTTATTCTTCTTATTTATTTTTGTTTATTTCCTATTATTTACCACACTACTAATCCAAGACCAAGTCTTGGAATTACCTTTGGTTTTTATTCGTGTTTTGCAAGATACTTAATGACTCACATTGAGGGGTATAGCACCACCCGACCTCCGTTCTTTAACATAAATGATTTCCGTTATTGGAAAGGTCGGATGGAGTGTTTCTTGAAAACACAAGTTGAGACTTGGATAATAATCCAAACCGGATTTGCTCTACCCACCAATGATCAAGGGGAGCCCTTGGACTTTAACAAGTGGACAAATGCAACCAAGAGGCAAATCGAAGCCGATGCAAGATCAACCCAAATATTGCAATGCAGCTTGTCCAAGGAGGAACTCAACCGAATCAGACCATTTATTAGTGCCAAGGACCTATGGAACAAATTAATTGAGCTACACGAAGGAACGTCCGATGCTAAGGTATGTAAACGTGACCTTCTTTTCAATAAGTTGTATAACCTTAAGATGCAGGAACATGAGACGGCGATGCAACTACACGCTTGCGTCCAGGACATTGTCAACGGCCTGCACACCATCAGACACAAGGTCAAAAAGTGTGACCTACTAAGGTACGTTCTTAATTCATTTCCTAGGACTACCTTGTGGGCATCCATGGTCGATGCCTACAAGGTCTCTAAGGACCTTTCGAAGCTTAGGTTAGATGAATTATTTTCTGAGTTTGAACTTCCCAAGCAGACTAATGTGGTCTGGGCCGAGAGAGGTATTGCTCTACTTGCAGGACAAAGAAGCAAGCCACCTACCAGGCAAGAAGATGGACTCGAACTCGAAGACGAATCAGAGTCCGAATCCGAAGAGGTGGAGGCAATAGTGAACGTAGTGCGGAAGATCGTTCGGAGGGAAAGGAGGCTACTAAAGAACCAAAAGAGGACACAATTCAAATCAAATCAAAAGAAGACTTTCCATGCAACTTGGGACAACAAAGAAGATATAGCTTACATGGCAAGACTGGAGGAGTCCGAGTCAGAATCTGAAGCCGAGTCCAACTACAACTCCGACTTTGACCCCGAAGATTACTTCGAGAGGAAACTCAAAGTCGGACCAAAAGGGAAAGTCAAGGTTAACTGCTCTTTAATTAGTACACTTTACCTTACAATTAAAATGCTTACTAGGAAATTAACTAAGTCCGAGTCTAGGGTTGAGTCGTTACTTGAGGAGGTTGAAACTCTCAAGCAAGAGGCTACTCTAACCTCTTCAACTAGTCAAGTTCAAAGGGAAACTCAGCCCAAGTTGAAAAACTTGAGGAGGAGAATTCTCTCTTGAAAGATCGAGTTCAAGAGGTCGAGGCTAGGTTGGAAAGGTTCACATTAGGATCTAAGAATCTTAACCAACTACTTGGAACCCAAAGAGTTGTGTACAACAAAGCCGAACTCGGGTTTAGTCCAAAGACTATGAATAGATCATATATGTATATCGTAAATCGTAGTCATCAAAGAGTCCAAGCATGGGTCCCAAAGGTTTTATTGAACTCACATATAAGGACTAATAAGTTTTGGAATCCCCAGGATCAAGTTCATTATTTGAATAGATCAATGGTCGAGGGGGAGCTAACACTAAAATAGTATACCCGCTTACTTAGCAAAACTATTGCATATTTTACTTTAATTTTTAGAATGACTAGATAAGAAAAATAGTTAGTCAACTCTTGACAATATAGTATCAGGATGCGGCGAGATGATAGTACATTAGAGAAATAAAGTCTCGTGTATTCGAGCTAGATAAGACATATCTAGTTTGGTGCACTTGACCGAGTGGAACTAGCTGAAGCTACCTCACCGTATCCTAAACTAGTTAGACCAGGAAGTAACCCTAAGTGACTTAAGTAATATTTTCTTGAATTTGGCTTTGTCTAAGGAAGTGGTCGTTGTTCCGATCAAAGAAGGCCCCTGTGCCTCGCCACGACCTGGAAGCCAGTTTCTCAAAAAGTTACTTAACGATCTAAAGGTTAAATCTGAATCTAACCCAAGATTGACTATCTCTAATTAAGTTAAAATCATCTCACAAAACATATAAGGTGAACAAACTCTGAGACACATAGAATTGGTGAGATGTTAAGGATAATTGAAATATATTTAAAATATAACCTCTTCAAAATGCTACTTATTTTCTTAACTATTGTACTTAATGACTATTTACAAACCTTTAGATTATTGGTGCAGAGGGACACACCTCAAACCAATCTATCTAACTACTGCTAGACGCATGTTTGGACTAATATTTGATTTATCTAGATGCATGCATATACGATATTGTTTTTAAACCCCTATTTTATACAAAAACCCTAACTTTTTTTCATTTATGGCAAAATGGGGAGAAGAGCGAAAGTTAAGGGGGAGTAATGTAAAATTTAATTTTGAAAAGTAAAGTATCTCTTTCAAAACTCACCTAGGGTTAAGGGGGAGTTTTGGTTAAGGGGGAGTTTTTGGAAATGACATTCATCATTTACTATACTTGTTTTTTGCTTTAATTTCCCTTAACTTTGTGTTGGTTTGCCATAGATCAAAAAGGGGGAGATTGTTGGTGCAGGGGCACCAGATAATCGAACCTGTGTTTTGATTATGGCAAAGACACAAAGTTAAGTTTACATTATTATCTCACGAGATAAATCGAGTGTGCAAAAAGTACTAAAGCTGGAGCTGAAGGCTAACGACACCCGGAGGAAGCCTGGTGGTCGGGCGACACTTGAGTGACTTCGGAGGGAGCCGAAGGAATCGAGTGGAAGGCCGGAAGCGAGAGCTACAAAGTAAGTATCGAGGTAAGCTCGTGTGAGTGAGAGATGGTAAGGTCGTGTCCTCTGTATGGGGAAGACCATAGGCGGCAATCTGACTAAGACTTCCTATGAAAGGTCTAGGTCAAGATAGGACGGTTAGAAACCATCACATTTATCATTTTCTATGCTAACCTCTTACTACAGGGAAGTGGCTAGGCTGGCAGTCGACTATTGAACATTGGGCAGTCGACTGATGCTCATCAGTCGACTGATGCTCATCAGTCGACTGATGCTCATCAGTCGACTGATGGGAGGCATCAGTTGACTGATGGCGATGAATCAACCTTTACGCTAGGTCAAAACGGATAACGTTTGACATGACCACTTCGCAATAAAATTTGGTACCACTTCGTGATCTGTTCCAAAAGATGAGGAGACTTATTCAGAGGCCAAACTCTATAAAAGGAGGGGAGGATTCCAATTCCAAAGTTCATCAAGATTATTCTCAAGTGCTCCTACAATGCCAAAGCTCCAACACCGTCATAATGCCGATGCGACGACAAGTTCTAATCCTCTTCGTCGGCAGCAGCAATAAGTAACATATTTTGTTATTGTATTCTTTTTTTTATTCGTAACGAGGTGAGGTAGGCTTGTTGCCTCATCCTCGTACTTTCGGTTTTGTGATCGTTGTCTCCTACCTCCAACAAGGAGGAGACGTTATAGTGCTTTGCCCTCCGTACGCAGTCTAGGACCATTAGGGCCTTGGAGTAGCAATCGCTGGGTTGTAAACCAAGTAAGAATAAATGTGTCTTTTTATTTTTCCACTGTTCTTACTCGTGTAACAAACGAACGAACGAAAAGATTTACGCTTGTTATTCATCCCCCTCTAGCGACGCTTCTCGATCCAACACTCCCTAATCCTAGAATCAGATTATCTACTCCATAAATGAAAGAGAAGAAACAAAAGGCATGATTGAATTCATCATTACAATGTAGAAGATGTATAGAAAATAAATTACAGTGCTCTTTGGTTATTCTCTCTGGCGTTGGAGTGCAGAATTTGGTCCTCGGGCCGCTTCCTTCCTCCCCGTTGCGAGTTTCCGGTGCCTTTTAGGGCACCGGTGTGCCACCCCGACCATCAGGCCTTCTTTTAGGGTTTGGGTGTGACCTTCCTTATATAGACTTAAGGCCGGCGCTGCCTGAATCCATGAAAAAACCCATGTCATGTCGAAAAATGCCAGTGCCACACGACCATGTGGATCCACATGGCCAGGCCATGTGTGGCGCTTGGTTGGTGGGGCATGACCGTGTGATTTCACACAGCTGGGTCATGCCTCCCTTCGTTCCGCTTGCCGAATGCCTTCCTTTTTCTCTAAAAGTATGCCATTTATCCCGTAAAATGTTGTCCTACACACAAAAGCACAAAGAGCAGATCTCCGAACTAGAAAATAGGAAATGCATGCAAAACAAAGTACAATATGCATGAAACAAGTATAAAATGCAACGAGATGTGAGTAAAAACTATTATTAAATCCCTATATGTTTTGCTCACATCAGGTATCCACACAAACACACTTTAAAGAATCAAAGTTGTGCTAGTAACTCCACACAAGGGGTCTTCACTAAAGATAAGGTCCGGTCATAATGAAGAAGAAGAAGAACCAAAATCACATTCCAAATCACATCCAAAAACCTTTTATATTCATCCTATTAATACCAAAGGTTTTTTTGCATCCTTTTGTATTCCACCTTTAATGCATAATTAATCCAATTAATCATGATGAATCCATTCATCTTATTCAAATTAATTTGAGTAAAACTCAAATTTAACCAATTTGAGTCTAACTCAATTTCGGGCAATCTATTTGAGTCTAACTCAAATTCAACCCTTTCAATGAGTCTAACTCCATGATTCCAATTCAATAGCCTAATGGTTCATTTAGTCAAACTAAAATGAACCCTTCTCCAAAATAATATGTTCTTTGTGTGTGACCTAATAGGTTCTCATAACGTTGGCAATGTCTCTAAAAACCCCTTTTTAAAAAATATAAGCAATGAGTGGCATCTAGCAATGCTTCATTGTTACCCAAGTGACGAGAATATCGAGATCTGACATAACCTGTCTGTGACTATTATCTTGTATGACTCAATCCTTCTATCCTTGATATCTAGATTGATCAATGAGGCATAGACCATGTCATCCTCTTGTCAATCTTTATGTTTCTTGATCTCCAAGTAGACTACCTTAATTAAATGAGCTTAATATCTCATATTGACTAATTTGAGCATGGTCATGCATTTTAGTAGTCCTACTTTATCAAGGGGCCCATAGATATCACTTCTGTCATATGGAAGGGATAGATCCCATCTCCATAACTCACATCCCTCAGCATAATTCATTGCATACCCAGTGATCGACTTTATAGTCCACCTTGTTACAAATGACGTTTGTCGATACCAAAGTATACAACTCCTTATATAGGGAACTGTAGTGATTTCAGGTCTAATGACTATTCATACCAATAGTCACTATGAGAATGTTTATGACACTCATATGATGATCCCTGAAACATTCTCATGGTGGGTAAGTTCGGTACGTATTCTCTAATACATACCCATGTGCCAATTTGATATTTTATATCCGTGAATTGTGGGATTAAGTCATCAGTTGACTACATGCTAGTCTCAACGTATTAATATTATCCTTATATATTAATACTTAAATAGGAACAATTACGAGTTAATATATATATATATATATCCCACTATCAAGTCACCAACTTGATATGTCGTATACTAGAACGAACTACCCTAGGATATTATTATATTTATTCAAATGACACATCAATGAAGTAAATACAACAACTATAAACTTTGCCTTTATTATGAAATATGAGTTTCCCTTACTAATCATCTCATGATTGATTGACACTAAGGGCTAATACTAATAATCTCCCACTAGCACTAGTGTCAATCACTGAAATATTGAATACCCAGTGACCTAGTGTGACCATCATGCTTCCTCTTGTTGAAGTATTGGGAATACAATCAAAGTCATACATTGGTAAGACATGGAAAAGATCATGTGCTTATAAGATTAAATAATATTTCCATTGGTATGAGGCCTTCTGGGTAAAGCCCAAAAATAAAACCATAAGGGCATAGACCTAAAGTGGATAATATCATGCCATTATGGAGATATATGATTTTTATAGGCACTAAAAATTGGTATCAGAGCCATGATCCATGTCAAGCCATGAACCTCGAACGAAGGAAGTGGAGCTCCCATGTCCTGATCAAGAGAACCCGACACCAGACAGGAAGTTTAGTTGGGTCGGGAGGACTGAACAATTGGCAAGAAGTCCAGTTGGGCCAGAAGAGCTGGACAAGTAGAAGAAATCCAACTGGGTCAGGAGGACCAGATAGTTGGCAGAAAGTCCTAGTCGATTGAGGATTAGACATCAAGCAGAGGATGTCCTTCGAGGATGGATAGACTTGAGTGTAGGAACCTTCGTGACCGCTAAAGGAAGGGGGGGGGGAGTGAATAACGCGTTCGTCGTAGGATCATGGAATTCAATCGTGTTTGCTACAAATATATTAGTACGTAACAGAAATAGAAATAATACAATGCAAACACACAAACATGATCTCAACACGAAGATATAATGTGGTTTGGAACCGAATGGTTCCTACTCCACGGATTGAGCTCAAACGAGCTCTAGCGAAGCGTACCACACCACTAATCAAATAAACTCCTTCTTGGAACAATCCGAAGGTGGAGAAACCTTGTACAAGTGGTCTTACAATAGTAAGAAACAAATACAAGCAAATACAAATATGAAATACACTAGAAGTAAACAAAAAACACTTTACAAATGCTCTTTTGATTACTTGATCTTTGGTTGCTTGAATTGCACTTGGAGACCCTGATTTGCAGCAACAAATCGCCTCAAACACGTCCGAGAACCGGTGCCAAATCCTCCCTCCATGAGCTCCCTTTAAATCTACTCCTTGGGCTGGATTTCGCCTAGCAGTCGACTGATTGGGACCATCAGTCGACTGCCTCTGTAGTTGTTGTGAGACAACGACATGTGCCATGTTGGATAAGTTCCAACGGATAGACCATTAATCGACTGATCATACCCATCAGTCGACTGATGGCTTAATCAGTCGAGTGTTCAGGCCGATCACTCGACTGGAGAGCCTTCTGTGCTTGAAATCCCAACCATCAATTGAATGATCACCAGATCAGTCGACTGTCCAACTCTGATAGCTGACTGCTAGGGAACTTCCTACAGTCAAACCCTAGTTGACTCCCATTAGTCGACTGACCATAGTCCCAGTCGACTAATACACCTCAAACATGAGATTTTAACCCAAGTATAGTGCCCCCATACTTGCTAGACCACCCGTACCCTAGACCTAAGCCTTCTAGCCACCTCCATCAGCCTCGCGCCTATCGGATCCCTCCAAGTCATCCATGACTTGTTCATCCATACGCTAGCCTTCAGGTGCTTCCATCGGCTATTGTCTTACTAACGATGTCTACACCGCCAAGGCACATTGGACTTACGCTGCTAAGACTCCCGCTTGAACTTTATGTCGCCAACTATTGGACTTATACTGCCAAGACTTTCTCTTGGACTTTACATCGCCAATATTCCCCTTGGACTTTCCAAATGCCAAGCCTCAAGCTTGGACTTTCCCTTGCCAACCCATGTTGGACTTTCCATGCCAAGACCCATGCTTGGACTTTTCCTTGCCAAGACCCATGCTTGGACTTTCCTTTGCCAACCCATGTTGGATTTTCCATGCCAAGACTCAAGCTTGGACTTTCCATGCCAAGTACACAAGACTTGGACTTTTCCCATGACAATGGTTAAACCATCGTCAAACATCAAGTATGACTTGGGTCGATTGCATCAGCAATCTTTCCAACACATGTCAGACATCAATTTCAGACATCCATGTCAAATATCAAAACACTACTCGAGTCTGGTCAATCGTGGCCTGGGCCGATTGCACCAACAATCTCTCCCATTTTGATGTTTGACAAAAACACCCTTGAGTTTGGCCCCTAACTCAAATTCTCTTACCAATTTTCCAAATTGGTAATTTTACTTTCTCCCCCTTTTTGACATACATAAAAAAGGTTCACCCAAGGAGGTCAATGTTTAATAATCTAATGAGATCTTAGAATCTTTCCCTTGGTCCAAAAATACCTAGGATGCCTACCATCTTCCAAGTGATAAGTCCCATATCACTTAAGAGAGACAATCCTACAAACTCTTCCAATTTCCAAATTGGGCATCTCAAAATCCCATTTCTCCCCCTCATGATGAAAAATAACATCCATCATCCCATGATGGATACCTCCCCCTAAAGGCTTGCTCCCCCTTGACCATTGCACCAACAATATCCTTGAGAAGTCCCTAAGCCAATAGGAGCTCTAACCCATCAAAATTAAGGTCCAAAGTTCAACATTGAACTTTCCCATACCTTAAAATTGATACATCACCCTAACAACTCTCCTAATCCATATCCAATGAATTTTCACCCTTTCTAATGCTTTCCAAAGCATATCCTAGGGTTAGGAGTGGTTATGGAACCCTAACATAGCTAAAATTGAGCTAAACATACCTTGTTTACCCGAAATCAGCCTGACAGTCAACTTTATCAGGCAACAATCGACTACCGCTCATCATCAGTCGACTACCATCCATGACAGTCGATTGATAACTGAAAATTCTGATTTTCAATTATTAGAATCGAATTTCAAAAATTGATAAGTAATTATACGTAACTTTAAAAATTATGAAACTTCATACGTATAATACTTATTATCAATACAATGGGTGAAAAATGTTTGAAAAATATTTTTCCCATAAAATAGCGAAATTGATACAAAGTTCAAAAGTGAAGAAAAACTTTAATGTTTTAGCTCACTTTGTATTAACCTCATCAATGGTGATTGCTATCAAAAGATAGACTTCACCAAGGTTTTTTTTTAAAATGATTTTAAAATAGTTTTAAAACCTTATATTGGATCATATTCTTTGGGCTTAATATACATGGCTTGAGCATAAGCTTTCCCAATGATCCATAAATAATGTAAGATGAGTTTTAGTTCATCTAGATGCAAAAACTATACACCTTGAACTTAACTCATATCCTAGCATCTCACATTTATCTAGGGTGTATAAAATACACACAAGTCAATGTGATTGTGAGATGTTGTTTTTGTTCTCCTAATCTAGGGTTTCATGCATTTTCTAAGGCAATCCTACTTGATTCCCTTATACATGAGACTTCAAGTCATGTCAATTATCTTTAACTCAATTTTTATTAATACATGAATTATCATGGCATAAATGATAACATAAGTAAACATGGCCAATGATCATGATGTCATGACATATGATTAAATTTAAATACACATGACATTAAACCTTAACCCTAAGTATGATCATGACATTTAGATGATAAAAATAAAATATGATGTCATGACATGTTATATGACAAATCAAGCATGGAAAATAAAATGTAAAGGTATATAATACCTAAGTTTTAATATTAATTGTCATTTGTTATTATTAAGTCCATTTTGCTATATTGTCAATTATCTCCCAAGTGTGCCGAAAACCCAAAATGACACACTACAACCTCTAAACCTAAATTGTGACAACTTAATTGATTTTTCATAATCCCAAAAATATATTAGCACAACCTAAACTCTATTAGAATCATAATTCAAATCTATTTCCAAGGTATCCATAACCTTGAAAATAACCTAAAGTGCCACATTTACCATGGTTAGGTTAACTATCTATCCATTCAAGGTTGGCACACCTAAACCCATCTAGTGTGAATCGATCACGCTCCTAGGAACCCAAAACCTATTTGAGCTCCTTGGGTTTACTAGGTATTCCTTAAGGATGACCTCCCTAGATACCCTCTTAATGACCCTCCTAGGCTTGGTACCCTTGGTCATTTGGGTCTTGCCTAGGTTAACTCTAGGGGTAACTCCCCTTGTAACCTTCTTAGTGGCTTCCCTAGGTTTTCTTGAAACCCTAGCCACTAGGCACACACCTTGGTTACCCTTAGGGATGACTTCCCTAGTAACCTTGGTTTTTCTAGACCTAGTTTGAGTTCCATAATCAAATGAAACATTGTGGTAGGTCTCCTTGGGCTTAGGTTTGCCCTTTGATGGTTCTTGTTTCCTAGGCCTTTGACTTTGACTCTTAGACCTAGATTTTTGATCACTTGACCCTATAATTGAATTTTGCATCTTTGCAAGGGTCTTTTCAAGTTTTTCAAGTCTTGACCTCAAGGCTTGATTTTCTAACTCTAATTGACCAATTTTTGATTTTTCATCTATTCTTTGGACATGAGCCTTCCTAGGCATATGCCTAGTCCATTTAGGGTTAAAGCCTAAGTGGTCTTCAATTTTCCTAATACTTGCCTTAGATAAAATATTTTTAGGGACATTTGTAAAATACCATAGAAAAAATAAATAAATAAATAAATAAATGTTGGGTAATTAGGAGAATACCCTATGGAATTTTCCAGGAATGTTTAGGAATTTTTCTGGACTGGAATGAAGATTTCTAAGACCCTCTTTTCTTAGGAGTTAAAGGTGTTTAACAGGTCTGAAATTTGACCCGTTTAAGCTGCCCAAATCTGACCCATTTTCTCACATAAGGCTGAGTCGCCGTCCATCTTTTTATTTCGCCGAAATCCTTTATTTCCGAGCATTTCTATGTCAAAATCCCGACTTTTCCTTCGTTCTCACGACTCCTTCCATTCTCCACAGATCTCCATGCGTTCTTTCTTCTTCCCCGAAGTGTCTGCGATCGGTCGCTCCCTCTCTCTAATTACTCCCTCTCGCTGCTTTCTCCCCCTCCTCTGCAAGCACGATCGCCCACTGCTCGCCGATACCCACGGACAATCCAGAGCAACAAGTTTGGGTCGATGGTGTCTATAGCGTGTGTTGGTTGGATGCTGAGATCTTTGTCGAGGCAGATGGTGGTGGGCAGCGATTAGGCGACGAAGGTGAGAAGAGTCGTCGGTTTTGGGGATTTTGCTGCCGATGGTCATCAAAACTTGGTAAGGGCTGGTTTCTTCTTACCTTGGACGAGCTATAGTCTTCTTTTCATTGAGCTTGATCTATTTTGGGCAGTGGTAGGTTTTCGATGGACGGTGGAATTTGGGAAAGGTGTGGCTGCCAGTTGTTGGGGATTTTTGCTATCGACGGGGTTTCAAATTTCGAGTAAGCAAGATTAATTCCTCTTTTGTTATGTGAATTCCTTTCGGTGGAGATGGCTTGGGGTGTTGTCGGTTGGACTTGAGTCAGTGGCTACAATTGAGAATAGAAGGTATGTTTCAACGTTAGACTCAATTTTGGGTATTTCCTGATTTCATATCTTTTTGATTTTTGATTGTCTTGATGGGGTAGCTATGATTTTTGGTTATCGTTCATTGTTGCCCTTGATTTATCTAGTTAACAGTGGAAAGGGTTGATGGAGGAGGTTGTGATTTTAGTTGGCCGACTGTGAATGGATTGATGGATTGTTGGTGTGGCTGTGAGAGAGAGGAGAAGACTTGTGAGGTTGTGCCGGTGAATCGAACCGACTGTGAGGTCGGTAATATTCTTTTTGAGAGGTTGTGAGTGGAGTTAGGTCAGTTGTAATTGTCTGAGCGAGCGAGGATCGACTGTATGATTGGAATTGAGTGTAAAAGACTATGTGAGTAAGTTGTGAATAGTTGTGCGACTGTGGGCAAGGAATTGCCTATGGTGCGGCTGTGAACAAGGCTGCTCTTGGTCGCGAAGGGGCTGAAATGACCTTGAAATGGTTAGTACTAGGTTTAGCTCGGTTGGGGCTAAAAGAAAAAGAGTCGGATGGAACGGAATGTGTCAATTAGAGTGGTTAGATCTCTGATTTTGCATAATTATGGGTGGTTATGCACCGTTTCAAGGTGAGTAATTAGGGCTTGGTTAAGATTAGTCAGGTCCTGAAATTAGTGCAAAATGTCGATTGTCGATCGAGCTGTGTGATGTTCTGATCTCGGCTACAAAATGGAAGTTATAACACGTATTCGATAAGGGATATGGATATGGGGAAATACGTAGTAGTTAATTCATATTTTGTTATATGCTTGCACTAAATTATAATTGATGATATTTGTAGGACGTGGATACGAGACCGGTCTGCGGACATGAGGACTCTAGTA
Organism: Wurfbainia villosa; assembly: GCA_025175895.1. Taxonomy (NCBI): domain Eukaryota; kingdom Viridiplantae; phylum Streptophyta; class Magnoliopsida; order Zingiberales; family Zingiberaceae; genus Wurfbainia; species Wurfbainia villosa. The sequence goes on from CM046004.1 coordinate 53,653,611, forward strand.
TTGCAAGCATTTACAACAGGTTGGTAATTTCCTACCCTGGTCAGTAAATGTAATTGCATTCAGATTTAGTCTTAGATATGAGCATGTTAGGTGTTCATATTATATTGACCCTGCTCTTATTTATCTTATGCTTGATACTTGTCGTTGGCTATATTTGCTCAGAGGTTGATATCACATTTTCCTTTATTATGATTTAGGAGTAACAGATGTGATGTAAATAGGTCTAAATGTTTAGTAGGGTGTAGATGTTAGAGTATGGGTGATGACCCAATTTATAAATTGGTAAAAAGGTCATCCGTGGGTAAGTAATGCCCTAAATGTAAGAGTTATTCCAATATCTGTATGTTGCATACTTATTTACCAACTATGTGTTGTGTAAATGGTCAGGTGAGTCGTTAATAGTGTGTCGCTATGGACCGGTGGTCCTAGTTTGCCATGATAAGTTGAGTACGACTCTCTATAGGATAGAGAGTGTACTGATCAAATGGGTATGACTCTCTATTGAACAGAGAGTGTGTGGTAGTCTGTATGTGAGACAGTACATTCATGTCATTGCATGCATTTTGACGACACAGTCTCCCTTGGGGGTTGAGAGAGTCGTCAGTCATCCTGTTGTAGGATCGTTGGCGTCGCTAGAAAGGGGGGGGGATGAATAGCTATGCTCATCTTTTCGATTCGTTGTACCTTTCTACAATGATTAGTACGCAGCGGAAACAAGACAACGAATACAGAAAGAATAACAAACGCAAACACCCCAATTTTACGTGGTTCGGAACACAAGTCCCTACTCCACGGTTGAGCCCTCGTCGGCTCTAGTGATGCACACCACCACTATAAACTTCTCCTTCTCGGTGATACACCGAAGGTGGAGAAACCCTTTTGCACAGTCTATCAGAAACTTTACAAGAAAGCTTACAGTAGTCACTGAAGAAGCAGTAAAACAAATACAGATTTCAGAGAGAATGGTACTGCTCCTTGCTTGCTGAATCGTTGAAGCTCCTGTGGGATGATGAAGGCTTTTTGAATCAAGAAGCTCTTTTATTCAGAAAATTGTCTTAAGTTATTCTTCTTAACTTTGAAATATATAAGCCTAGAATACTTGATAGCTCGAGCCTGATTAGGGCTTTTCTGCCCGCCCAGTCGAGTCACCTCAGCTGGTGCCTCAACTGGAGCATTAATTAGCATTTATTAATGGTTTCAACGGTAAGATTTAGACCATAATTAGTTTTATTTCCATTGAAAACATAGGTCTAGTCGAGGTGATGATCCGACGACTCAACTGGCAGGCTTTGGTTCCAACTGAACAGAGCAACAGTCGAGCTCCCAGTCAACAGTCCCTTGTGTTTGTTCAGTTGGATCAAAGCACTAGTCGAGTTGCCGCCTCGACTGGTAGGCCTTGGTTCCAACTGAATAGAGCAACAGTCGAGCTCCCAGTCGATAGTCCCTTGCGTCTGTTCAGTTGGATCAAAGCTCTAGTCGAGTCACCGCCTTGACTGGTAGGCCTTGGTTCCAACTGAACAGAGCAACAATCGAGCTCCCAGTCGACAGTCCCTTGTGTCTGTTCGGTTGGATCAAAGCTCTAGTCGAGTCGCCTCCTCGACTGGTAGGCCTTGGTTCCAACTGAACAGAGCAATAGTCGAGCTCCCAGTCGACAGTCCCTTGGGTCTGTTCGGTTAGATCAAAGCTCTAGTCGAGTCGCCGCCTCGACTGATACAGTCAGAACCTGCTATTTGTCCAGAGCAGTCGAGCTCTCAGTCGACACCTCCTTTCTTCTACTTAGTTGAACCAAGCATCAGTCGAGGTGTCGCCTCGACTGGTATGAGTCAACCTGCTACTCGACAAGAGCAGTAGGTTCCAGTCGAGGCGTCACCTCGACTACACCTTTACCTAATGCCTATGAATTACTGTTCATAGGTCTTCCATGCCAGGAATCATCTCTGGGACTTCGTGCCAAGACTCCTTGTCCGGGTCTTCACTGCCAAGAGGTCGCGCCTCCGGGACTTCACTGCCAAGACTCCCTGTCCGAGTCTTCACTGCCAAGAGGCCGCGCCTCCAGGACTTCACTTCCAAGACTCCTCGTCCGAGTCTTCACTTGCCAGGACTCCACGTCCGGGTCTTCATCAATCTTGCATCCAGTTCTCGACCTACAAGAGATTTTCTGAAAATACCTCTCAAATAACCGTATGAGATAACACATAATTATCACCTTGACTTAAACCCTTGTCAATCACCAAAAACATCCTTTGGGTCTGATTGCACCAACAATCTCCCCCTTTTTTGATGATTGACAATACGGTTTAAGTTTAGGTGATGAAATTATAGCACAATATAACGTATTCAAAATTTAATATGTAAAAAGAAGAGATATAGATGTGTAGTTTCAAAAGCTTTAATTTCAGACTTAAAGCCCATCTTCTCCCCCTTTGGCAAACACCCAAAAAGAAAAGTTGCTTATAGAAGCACTCCCCCTGAATTCATTACCCTTAGGTTATCAAATGCACTAACAATATATTTTAGCAAGATAAATGTCAGTCGTGCATTTCTAAAGAAAGATATAAACCACCAGAAGAAAACTTTGACATACACAGAGATATTAGAAATACATATACAAGCATACACCCAAAAAGTCACCCAAAACATCCTGATATATATATATATTCTTGAATTCAAACTGTTCATATAGATAAAAAAAAACAAAAACTAAACTGCTGAAGATGATGGTTCTGATGAATTCGACATCATGGCATGAAGGAGAGATAGAATTTCCTCCTGCTGGGCAGAGATCTCGGACAACCGAGCATCTAGCTTGGAGTGAAGCTCTTCGAATTTAGTGTTGATTGACGTACTAAGGTCCTTGAATTTAGTATCAACTGAGTTTATGAACTCAGCTTGATCTTTTCGCAGATTCTCAAATGTTGGATACATGGTGGAAGATGGTTCAACAGCTGGATGTTCTTGTTCACCTTCTTCCTCCATATCCCACCTTTCACCCGCTTGATGTCCATCCGCCCACTCAACGGTGCTACCAACTTTTGACATGCCGGCCAAAGAAAAGTTTCTCCACATTATGAAATCAAAGTCTGTCATCTGCCTAATTTTCCTCCTGCTTGTGTTGATGCCTATGGATTCTAGCCAAAATGTGATGATATGACCAAAAGGCATGTAAATTTTCTTTTGGACAGGAGTTGAGAAGTGGACTATGCAGAGAAAGATGTTTAAAGCAACATTAAAGTTTAAACGTTGCTTTAAGAGATGTAGAGCTAGTAAATGATGTGGTCTTATCTTAGCTTGCCCCCTAGTAACTATTAGAAGGATGCAACCTACAATGACCTTATATAGGACATTATCAGGGGCAGCTAATGCCATGGCCGGAAATAGAGTAAGACCAGGTTGTCTGGGTTTTTTAAAGAAGTACTCATGAATTACATTTATGGAGTATCCCTCAACAGGTTCTTGAATGCTTGGATAGCATTCAAGGGTTGAGTTTGACTCTCGACACTCTAGAAATGCTCTGAGGATATCAGGAGTGAAAGATATGTCCTTTCTGGCTACCCTACTCTTAAAGATGAGCCTATCACTTGTAGGCTGTAGATTGTTGTAGAATTCACTAACTAAGTCTATATTGATGTCATGATCACAATAGACTAGTTTATTGAGCCCATAGTAGTTGATCATTTGTATAACATGTTGAGCTTGTTTTTCAAAAAATTCTTTATCTAATGATCTAGTATGCATCAACTTAAATTTGTGGGCAGTAAAGGTATGTTGATGATGTGCGGAGGGAAACCGGGGATCCGTAGATGGATTTTCCTGAGGTGTTTCACTTGACTCGCCTATCCTACGTTTTTGTCTAATGAATGCCAAAATGATGTTCCAAAAAAAATCAATATGATGGTATGATGAATGCCAATAACCAACACCCAATTAGTTTACCCAATATTACTAAGTCTTGTAATCAAAGAGATGAGTTTAGAAATTTACTTATGTGCCATTTTTCCTGTTGTTGACTGGTCTTGAGGAATCAGGAAGATGACTTCTATGAAATCACCTTCTCCAGCTAGAGAAAACAGAACTGGCGAACCCTAGAAAATCTGGCAAAATCAAGGGTTTTAGAAAATCGTCGACTAGGGTTAGGGATTGACCAAAAGAAGGAATGAGGGGCTGGAGAACTTACTTGAAGTTAGTTTAGGAGTGAGTGAGGTAATCTAGGGTTTTGTCGGTGTTAAATTTGGCCGGAGACTTGAACGACGACAGCTAGGCGACAGAGGAGAAAGAACCGGGGCGAGAGGAGTCGAGGCGAGTCGTGAGTTTGGGAGAGTCGATAAGTGAAATTCCTTATATATTTCTTAGTTACGCAGTCGAGGCGGTAAGTTGAATGCCTCGACCGTTATATCAGTCGAGGCGCCGGTCGAGTGCGCCTCGCTTTTGTTTGCTCACACCCTCGTTCAGTCGAGGTGATTATTGAAATGTCTCGACTGTTATTCTGAAGGTTCGTTTTTGTCTTAGATATTTTAAGTTCCAAATTCATTGTATTCAGGTATTTAAAACATTTTAAAAGTGACAATATCCTCTATCGACCATATCAAACATATATTGGATGTTTCACTTGAGTTTTAAGATGTCCAACCAATTTTACTTGGTTGGAATGTCCAATTATGTTTTTTAAACCAAATACACATGAATTATGTATCAGTCTTCCCCATAATTGGTCAACTTAATGATTCATGCAATTTTCAACCGCATTACTCAAGTTATGCATCATAACAAGCAATTTGAGTAAATTGGTTGCTCCTAACATCTCACCCCTATCTAGCAATACACAAGCATAGTTAATCCTATGATTTGTGTGAGATGTTTCCCAAAGGTATCCCAAACATTATTTTCCCATTTCTTTTGAACTTATGAATTAGTCCTTATGATCATGGAGAGTTTTCACTCAGCTGTACACATTCCCAACTCTCTTCTTAAATGACTAAATTCATTTTCTGGAAGAGGTTTTGTGAAAATATCACAAGATTCCTTAGACTCAACATAATTGAGTATAATATCTCCTCTTGCTACATGATCCCTAATGAAGTGATGTCTCACTTCAATGTGTTTTGTTCTGGAATGATGGACTGGGTTTTTTGTTAAGTTGATCGTGCTAATATTATCACAAAGCACTTGCACGTTCTTATATGAAAAACCATAATCCTCCAATGTGTGAGTCATCCATAACAATTGTGACACACTCTCTCCCATGTCACCGGTGGAGAGAGCAACACAATGTTGCTTTCGACTTGACCAACCAACTAAAGCTGAACCTAGGAATTGACAGCCCCCGCTAGTACTTTTTCTATCTAGTTTGCATCCTGCATAATCTGAATCTGTATAGCCTACTAAATCAAAAGACTCAGTTCGGGGATACCACAGTCCAACTGATATTGTTGCTTTAAGATATCTCATAATTCTTTTAACAGCAACCCAATGAGACTCTTTAGCACACGATTGATATCGTGCACACATGCCCACCGCAAATACTATATCAGGTCTACTTGCTGTAAGATATAAAAGACTACCTATGGCACTCCTATAACGTTTTAGATCAACAGGTTTACCATCTACATCACTATCTAGATGAGTGTTTTGTGCCATTGGAGTGGCAACCTCCTTCACATTTTCCATGTTGAATCTTTTTAGCAACTCCATGGCATATTTTGATTGACAAACATGAATTCCTTCTTTGGTTTGTTTGATTTGAAGTCCAAGGAAAAATGTCAACTCCCCTACTAGACTCATCTCAAACTCACTCTCCATGTGTTCTATGAATTCATTGAGATAATCCCTATTGTTTGAACCACAGATTATGTCATCGACATAAATCTGAGCTACAAATATGTCTTCACCGTTTCTTTTCAGAAAAAGTGTGGGATCAATTTGACCTCTTCTAAAACCCCTCTCAACTAGAAAAATTGACAACCTTTCGTACCAAGCACGAGGTGCTTGTTTCAGCCCATAAAGAGCCTTCTTTAGCTTATACACGTGATTTGGAAATTCAGAATTTTCAAATCTTGGTGGTTGTTAAACATAGACTTCTTCCTTTATAAACCCGTTCAAAAATGCTGACTTCACATCCATTTGATATAATTTGAATCCTCTATATGCTACAAATGCTAGCATTAATCGAATGGATTCTAACCTAGCCACGGGTGCATAAGTTTCACCATAATCAAGTCCCTCAATTTGATTGTATCTTTTGGCTACTAACCTAGCTTTATTTCTCATTATTTCTCCTTTATCATTCAATTTATTCTTGAATACCCATTTGGTTCCTATTATGGTAGCTTGATCAGGTCTTGGAACTAAATCCCAAACTTAACTTCTCTCAAATTGTCTCAATTCATCCTGCATTGCTATAATTCAGTCCGGATCAAGCAAAGCTTCATCAATTACTTTTGGTTCAATTTCAGAGATTAATGCTACCTGATTCACTTCATTTCTAAAGTATGATCTTGTCCTCACCCCTTAATGGATGTCTCCAACAACTTGGTCTAGGGAATGACTAGTGCCCATTCTAGTGGATCTTGGTACTTGAGATGTTTCTTGAACCACATTGTTAGATACAATCTCAAGCAACGACCCTTCTGATCTAGATTTTTCATTTTTGGAGTCAGATTTGACTCCCCCTACACTTGTGTCCTCCTTCAAACTTAATCTTTTGAGTTCGACCTTTACTGCATCACTATTATCCTTAGAATCAATTTGGTCTTTCCATTCCTCAAAAACCACATTTGACGATTCCTCAACCAAATTTGTTCGTTTGTTGTAAACTCGATAAGCCTTACTAGTGAGGGAATATCCTAACAGGACACCTTCATCTGCTTTTGCAGTGAATTTTCTTAGATGATCCTTAGTGTTTAATATGAAAACCTTGCAACCAAAAACCCTAAGATGTTTGACTGTTGGTGGTTTTTCAAACCATAGTTCATGAGGTGTTTTTCCTAAGAATCTATGTATCAAAACTCTGTTTTGAACATAGCATGCAGTGTTAATTGCCTCAGCCCACAAGTAACTAGGAAGAGTATACTCATTTAGCATACTCCTCGCAGCTTCTTGCAAAGCTCTATTCTTCCTTTCTACCACACCATTTTGTTGTGGTGTCCTAGGAGTGGAAAACTCATGTTTATAGCCTTTTTCTGAACAATTCCTTAAACCTCATATTTTCAAATTCTCCTCCATGATCACTCCTAATTGTTTTAATTGTTGAGTTTTTCTCATTTTCAATTCTTCTACAAAAAGGAATAAAAATTTCTAATGTTTGATCCTTATGTTTGAGAAAGAAAGTCCATGTATATCTAGTATAATCATCTACAACTACCAAGCAATATCTACTTCCATTCAAGGTTTTTGTGGAGCTACTATCAAACAAATCTAAATGCAATAAATCTAAAGCATTTAAAGTACTTACAGTGTTCTTGCTTTTATGTGATGCTCTTATTTGTTTACCTTTTTGACATGCATCACATAGCTTGTCCTTTTTGTACTTGAGCAATGGTAGACCCCGCACAAGCTCTTCCTTGGCCAACCTCTTGATATTTTTCATGTTGACGTGTGCTAGTCTCCGATGCCATAGCCATGATTCATCTTCTTTGGACAAAAAACACTTCACATGCAGGTTAGTAGCACTACTAAATTGAGCTTGATAGATATTTTCCTTCCTCGTCCCTACTAGCATGATAGTGTCGGTTTCATTATGTTTAATTAAGCATTTAGTTGAATAAAATTCTACTCTATATCCTTCATCACATAATTGACTGACACTTAATAAATTAAAAACCATTCCTCTAACTAGCAGAACATTCTTAATCCTAAATTGTTCAGATATTACTATGTCTCCTACTCCTATGACTTTTAGTTTGCCACTATTACCAAAAGAAACAGTACCTTTACTCCTGTTTTTAAATGTAGCAAACTTTGTGGAGTCCCCGGTCATGTGCTTGGAGCATCCGCTATCTACGACCCACATCATTGGATACTCCCCCTCGACCGGTACCTAATCAAACATGAAAAACAAGATCTTTTGGAACCCAGATTTTGGGTCCATTAGCACTTACAACATACTGTTTAGGAATCCAAGCCTTAGTTGTGTTTGCTTTACCAACATGAGTTCTATTGACTAATGACATGAAACTGAATTCCCTTTTTGTTGGTTTGTAGCCTATTCCTGCTCTGTTGTAAACTGCCCTTTGGGCATCTAAAATCATGTTAAGAGTTTGAGAGCTTGTTGTGAATCTCTCAAGTGTGCACTTGAGATCATCAACTTGTGCTCTCAAGAGATTGTTTTCTTCCCTAAGTTTTTCGATTTCATTAGTCTCAATCCTAATTTCTGCAGGAACAGAATCCTGAGTTTTAAGCTCCTCTAATTCTGATTTTAACATCTTAGCTTTAATTTTTGATCTACTCAAGGCATTAGTTAAGCATGCTACTGTTTCATACAATTTATCTAGTTCAGGAGATGTTACCTCATCATCATCAGATGATGATGATGTGTCCTTCCGTGAAGACTCATCTGAATCTGTGTGATCAAACGCCATTAGTGCCGTATGCTTGGCTCCTTTTGCCCTGTCTTCATCTTCTGAGGAACTGGAAGAAGAGTCATCCCATGTTGCCCTCAATGCCTTCTTCTTCCTGGACTTGTCCTCTTTCTTGTTGAGATCAGGACATTCACTCTTGATGTGCCCTTTCCTGTTACACTCAAAACACACCACATCAGATTTACCTCTAAATTTATGTGATGACTTACCTTTCCTCTTGTCTGCGAAGATTTTCTTTACATCCTTCTTATTGTACTTTCTTCTTCTCCTCATCATTCTCCTCGCGAAATTGGCTACCTCGCTGGATGAGGACTCGTCGTCACTGTCACCACTAGTCTCAGATGAGGATGAAGATGACTCCTTCTTCTCCTTTTTCTTGTTCTCCTTGTATTGCTCACCTGCAACAAAAGCAATACCTTTCTCTTTTGGACCCTTGTTAGCTTGCTCATGTAATTCCATTTCACAAAATAATTCATCCAACTTTATAGTAGACAGATCCCTTGATACTTTGTAGGCATCTACCATAGATGACCATAAAGCATTTCGGGGAAAAGACTTTAGGACGTACCTGATAATGTCTCTGTTCTCCAAGTTTTCACTGACCGAATGCAGCCCATTCAATACTTCCTTGAACCTTCCATGCAACTCACCAACAGTCTCGCCATCTTTCATAGCAAGATTTTGCAGCTGGTTCATGTAGAGATCTCGCTTTGCTATCCTCGAGTCTCTTGTCCCTTCGTTCAGTTCTATCAGTTTATTCCAGAGAACTTGCGCGCTGTTGAACGGACCCACTTTGTTGAGTTGATCCTTCGCTAGACAACATTGTAGAGTCACGGTGGCCTTAGCATTTGCTTGCGCCTTGCATTTTTGTTCAACAGTCCACCTTCCAGACTCAAGTACTTTGCCTTCTGCGTCCATCGGTGTTGTGAAGCCTTCGGTTACCGAAAACCACATATCTATTTCAGTCATGAGATAATACTCCATCCGGCTTCGCCAATACTGAAAGTTTGTTCCGTCAAAGAATGGAGGCATGTTTGTGCTGTAACCTTCTTGCATCGCCATTTGAACTTGCTCTTGCGGTTGTGAATCCGAAGAAGAGCACCAGGCTCTGATACCAATTGTAGGATCGTTGGCGTCGCTAGAAGGGGGGGGGGATTGAATAGCTATGCTCGTCTTTTCGATTCGTTGTACCTTTCTACAATGATTAGTATGCAGCGGAAACAAGACAACGAATACTGAAAGAATAACAAACGCAAACACCCTAATTTTACGTGGTTCGGAACACAAGTCCCTACTCCACGGTTGAGCCCTCGTCGGCTCTAGTGATGCACACCACCACTATAAACTTCTCCTTCTCGGTGATACACCGAAGGTGGAGAAACCCTTTTGCATAGTCTATCAGAAACTTTACAAGAAAGCTTACAGTAGTCACTGAAGAAGCAGTAAAACAAATACAGATTTCAGAGAGAATGGTACTGCTCCTTGCTTGCTGAATTATTGAAGCTCCTGTGGGATGATGAAGGCTTTTTGAATCAAGAAGCTCTTTCACCCGCGTCTTTTCTTCAGAAAATCATCGTAAGTTATTCTTCTTAACTTTGAAATATATAAGCCCAGAACACTTGATAGCTTGAGCCTAATTAGGGCTTTTCTGCCCACCCAGTCGAGTCGCCTCAGTTGGTGCCTCGACTGGAGCATTAATTAGCATTTATTAATGGCTTCAACGGTAAGATTTAGACCATAATTAGTTTTATTTCCGTTGAAAACATAGGTCCAGTCGAGGTGATGATCCGACGACTCGACTGGCAGGCTTTGGTTCCAACTGAACAGAGCAACAATCTAGCTCCCAATCGACAGTCCCTTGCGTCTATTTGGTTAGATCAAAGCTCTAGTCGAGTCGCCGCCTCGACTGGTAGGCCTTGGTTCCAACTGAACAGAGAAACAGTCGAGCTCCCAGTCGACAGTCCCTTACGTCTGTTCGGTTGGATCAAAGCTCTAGTCGAGTCGCCGCCTCGACTGGTAGGCCTTGGTTCCAACTGAACAGAGCAACAGTCGAGCTCCCAGTCGACAGTCCCTTGCGTCTGTTCGGTTGGATCAAAGCTCTAGTCGAGTCGCCGCCTCGACTGGTAGGCCTTGGTTCCAACTGAACAGAGCAACAGTCGAGCTCCCAGTCGACAGTCCCTTGCGTCTGTTCGGTTGGATCAAAGCTCTAGTCGAGTCGCCGCCTCGACTGATACAGTCAGAACCTGCTGTTTGTCCAGAGCAGTCGAGCTCTCAGTCGACACCTCCTTGCTTCTGCTTAGTTGAACCAAGCATCAGTCGAGGCGTCGCCTCGACTGGTATGAGTCAACCTGCTGCTCGACAAGAGCAGTAGGTTCCAGTCGAGGCGTCACCTCGACTACACCTTTACCTGATGCCTATGAATTACTGTTCATAGGTCTTCCATGCCAGGAATCATCTCCGGGACTTCGTGCCAAGACTCCCTGTCCGGGTCTTCACTGCCAAGAGGCCGCGCCTCCGGGACTTCACTGCCAAGACTCCCTGTCCGGGTCTTCACTGCCAAGAGGCTGCGCCTCCGGGACTTCACTGCCAAGACTCCTCGTCCGGGTCTTCACTTGCCAGGACTCCACATCTGGGTCTTCATCAATCTTGCATCCAGTCCTCGACCTACAAGAGATTTCCTGAAAATACCTCTCAAACAACCGTATGAGATAACACATAATTATCACCTTGACTTAAACCCTTGTCAATCACCAAAAACATCCTTTGGGTCTGATTGCACCAACACCTGCCTCCCAGGTTACTTCCAGAGGAGTAACTAGTGTGAGGGAAGAGTATTGTTATGCTGCACTCTACCACTATAGACAGTGGTAGTTGGAGTGCGTGCAGTTGTCCTGGGTGCATGACACTCGACCACTCATTGGTAGTGTTAGTCGGAGTGGCCAGCAGCAGGGACCCCCATTGTGTAGAGAGCTCTTTATGCTCATATGCTACTTGATCATACTGCCCACTCGGGCACCCTAGAGCAGTGGTTGGTGTTGAGTTGGGACAATTGTCATGTCGTGCCACCTTAGTACATGACCATATATATATTGCCATATATATATATATATATATATATATATATATATATATATATATATATATATATATATATATATATATATATATATATATATATATATATATGATAATGCATGATCACGATCTATATGTATACTCACTCTGATGATGCATTTGTTTGTACTATGCTTGTTGCATTTGTTTGTACATATTCATACATGCTATTGTATTTTTTGTATGGTAGTAGGCCAGGTATTTGTATACTTGTTGGTCGATCATTGTGATACCCTCGACCCGTATCATGATGTAGTGTGAGTTAGTATTACTCTTTATACCTTGTGTTGTGGATATATGCCCAAGTTGGATGAGTGTAGAGTAGCTGACTATCAGGTATGTCAGCACCTTTTGTTGTTCAGTTTATTTAGTGTATGCATGTATGTATATTTATTATGCTGATGTATACCTGTCGTACCAGTAGATTGTGCTGTTGAATTACATGTGATATTGATATATATTTACATGTTCTATCTTATTACCTGCTGAGTTTTTACTCACCACCACAGACCCTGGGTTTTTCTATTGCCCAGGTAACAGGTAGAAGTTTTCGTTACGGCTTGGAGCTGCTTCGACGATCCATCCCATCTCCATTTTTCCAAGCATCCCGGGGACTTTGTTTATGTTATGGACTTGTTTTATATTATGGACTTTGTCGTTATGTCATGGACTTTATTTCTGTGTCCGATGCTTTATGTACGGTTTTAGTACTGTGGACTTGTCAGGTGGTGTACACCTGTGTATTTTTGGTTTGTATGTTAGTATGTATGTTGTGGGTATGTGGTTTATGTTTCCGCTGTGTTTGATATATTTATATTTTCATATTATGTTGTTGTTGTGGGCCTACGGGCCTTGTATTAACTCGAGATGTTGCCACGTACAGGGGAGATGCCATCCGTTTGCTTTTCGCCACGACATACTCTCGGGGCATGACAACATTAGTCCCAAAATTCTCCTTATTCCTAAGATTGACACTCTTAGCTCCTAAGCAATACTCCTTATTTCTAGCATGCCCTTTATGATAAATTGCAAGATTGCTAAAATTATTTCTAGCATGCTTTTGCTTATAACTTAAAGAATGAGCATTATTAAATTTTACCTTAGGGTTTACCTTAGAGGTTTCCCCTTCTTGTGATGCTCCTTCTTTGTCTTTGATTTCCTTCTTCCTAGGGTTTTGACTTCTATAATGGCTCCGTTGTTGGCACTTGAAGCACACCACGTGCTCCTTGTCCTTCCTAATTGGGGTTTCGGCTTCATTTGACTTTTCTTAACTTTTAGGCGCCGGTGGAGTCTTCTTAACTTTCTTAGGGCACTTACTCTTGTAATGCCCATACTCCCTACACTCAAAACACATAATATGGATTTTATTTTGAATTAACGTGTTTGAGTTACCTAGGGTGGTGGTGAGGGTCTCTTGAGCTTGTACATCACTTCTCCCCAAAGTAGATGGCCCTTCTTGCTCTTTCCCTTGTTCCGGAGTAGACGGTCTCTCCTCCCCCTCAAACCTAGAGGTGGAAGCTTCTTGTACTTCTTCCTCTTCTTCCACCGATCCCGATCCGAATGTTGATTCTCCATCAACTTCCAAATCCTCATTTTCTTGTGAGGATGAGGATTCTTCTTCTTCGAGCTCTCTTTCTACTTGAGCCATGGAGGGTTCTTCATGGAGCTTGGCCAATTTTTCCCATAGCTCCTTGGCATCTAGAAATTCACCTATCCTAGACACAATATCGTTAGGTAAAAAATTTAATATTAATTGCGTTACCTTATCATTTCTTTCGAAGGCTTGGATTTGCTCTTTGGTCCATCTTTTCCTCTTGAGGTATCCACCTTTTGGACCTCTTGGAAGTTCGAATCCATCTTGTATGATGAACCATTGCTCAATGTCCATCATCAAAAAAATCTCCATTTGTGCCCTCCATTGCTCAAATCCTTCTTGTCCATAGAGGTTATATAGGACCAGAGTGTTGATGTCCCATCCTAGTCTTTCTTCAAATTTCATCTTCTTGCCCTCCAGCAGTGCTCTCTTGGTTGTTAATCCGTAGAAGAGCAGCCTAGCTCTAATACCAGTAGAAACCTTCATGACCGCTAGAGGGGGGGGGTGAATACCGTGTTTGTCGTAGGATGATGGAATTCGATCGTGCTTGCTACAAATATATTAGTACACAGCGGAAATAGAAATAATACAATGCAAACACACAAACACGATCACAACACGAAGATATAATGTGGTTTGGAACCGAATGATTCCTACTCCATGGATCGAGCTCAAATGATCTCTAGCGATGCATATAACACCACTAATCAAATAAACTCCTTCTTGGAACAATCCGGAGGTGGAGAAATCTCGTACAAGTGGTCTTACAATAGTAAGAAATAAATACAAGAAAATACAAATATGAAATACACTAGAAGTAAAGGAAAAACACTTTACAAATGCTCTTTTGATTGCTTGATCTTTGGTTGCATGAATTGCACTTGGAGACCCTGATTTACAGCAACAAATCACCCCAAACACGTCCAAGAATCGGTGCCAAATCCTCCCTCTACGAGCTCCCTTTAAAGTTGCTCCTTGGGCTGGATTTCACCTAGTAGTCGACTGATCGGGACCATCAGTCGATTGTCTCTATAGCCATTGTGAGACAATGGCATGTGCCATGTTGGATAAGTTCCAACGGACATACCATCAATCTAATGATCATACCCATCAGTCGACTGATGGCTCAATCAGTTGAGTGTTCGGGCCGATCACTCGACTGGAGAGCCTTCTATGCTTGAAATCTCAACCATCAGTCAACTGATCATTAGATTAGTCGACTGCTCAGGCCAGCAGTCGACTGACCAACTCTGGCAGTCGACTGTCAGGGCACTTCCTGTAGTCAAACCCTAGTTGACTCTCATCAATCGACTGACCATAGTCCCAGTTGATTGATACATCTCAAACATGAGGTTTTAACCCAAGTATAGTGCCCCCATAGTTGCTAGACCACCCGTAGCCTAGACCTAAGCCTTCTAGCCACCTCCGTCAGCCTCACACCTATCGGATCCCTCCAAGTCATCCATGACTTGTTCATCCATCCACTAGCCTTCAGGTGCTTCCATCGGCTATTGTCATGCTAACAGTGTCTACACTGCCAAGGCACATTAGACTTACGCTGCCAAGACTCCCGCTTGGACTTTACGTCGCCAACCATTAGACTTATGCTACCAAGACTCCCGCTTGGACTTTATGTCACCAATATTTCCCTTGGACTTCCAAATGCCAAGACTCAAGCTTGGACTTTCCCTTGCCAACCCATGTTGGACTTTCCATGCCAAGACCCATGCTTGGACTTTTCCTTGCCAAGACCCATGCTTGGAGTTTCCTTTGCCAACTGAAAGTCTCAAGCTTGTACTTTCCATGCCAAGTACACAAGACTTGGACTTTTCCCATGACAATAGTCAAACCATCGTCCAACATCAAGTATGACCTGGGTCTATTGCATCAGCAATCTTCCCAACACATGTCAGACATCAATGTCAGACATCCATGTCAAACATCAAAACACTACTCGAGTCAAACTCGAGTATGATCTATCGTGACTTGGGCCGATTGCACCAACATTGAGGGGGGGGGTCAATATGGTCCTTCATTTGATGGGGGGGATGTTGGAGTATTGGGAGTACAATCAAAGTTCCACATTGATAAGACATGGAAAAGATCATGTGCTTTTAAGATTAAAAATATTTCCATTGGTATGAGGTCTTTTGGGTAAAGGCCAAAAACAAAACCATGAGGATTTAGGCCCAAAGTGGACAATATCATACCATTGTAGAGATATGTGAATCTTATAGGCACTAACATGTCTGTGCCAAAGCCTTGGTCAAAGGATTAACAATGTTAGCATCGGTCGGTATTCTGCATATCCTCACATCGCCTTTATCGATGATCTCTCAAATGAGATGGAACTGCCGTAGTATGTGTTTGGATCGCTGATGAGAGCGAGGTTCCTTAGCCTATTCTATAGCCCCATTTTTATCACAATAGAGGGCTATGGGGCTCAATATGCTAGGAACAACCTCAAGCTCGGAAATACACTTTCTGATCCAAACAACCTCTTTTGCTATAGTTGAAGCAACAATATACTCGGTCTCTATAGTAGAATCAACTACTGTGTTTTGCTTTGAACTCTTCCATCTCACAACACCACCATTTAAGTAAAATACATACCCTGACTATGATCTGGAATCATCCATGTCTGTTTGGAATCTTGCATCACTATAACCCTTTACAACGAGCTCCTCATTACCTCCAAATATCAAGAAATAATCTTTTGTTCTTCTCAAATACTTAAGAATATTCTTGACTACTGTCCAGTGACTTTTATATGGATCTAACTGGTATTTGCTCGTCATGCTTAACGCATATGAAACGTCAGGGTGAGTACATAACATGGCGTACATGATAGACCCTATAGCAGATGCATATGAAATCTGATCCATGCGATTCCTTTCTTCCTTAGAAGAAGGGCATTGAGCCTTCAAAAGGCTCACACCATGTGATCGACAGGAATCCCTTCTTGGAATTATGCATGGCAAAATGATTAAGCACTTTGTCAATATATGTACTCTGACTTAGGCTAAGCAGTCTCTTAGATCTATCTCTATAGATCTTGATGCCTAATATATAGGCTGCTTCACCTTAGTCTTTCATTGAGAAATAATTCTCAAGCCAAGTCTTTACAGAATGTAGCATAGGGATATCATTTCCAATGACTAGTATGTCATCTACATATAAGATGAGAAAAATGACTGTGCTCCCACTAACCCTCTTGTAGACACAAGGTTCATCTTTGTTCTTTATGAAACCAAACATTTTGATCACATCTTCAAATCGAAGATTCCAGCTTCTAGAAGATTGCTTTAAACCATAAATGAACCTTTGCAGCTTACATACCTTTCCAGCATCCCTTGGATCTGTTGGTGCAAGGGCACTAGATAATCGAACCTTGATTTTGATAATAGCAAAGATTCAAAGTTAAGCTATTTTGTTATCTCATATGCTATGCTAAGTGTACAGGTATTGTATTAGACTTTGGTAAGGTCAACGACACCAGTGTTGGATCGATGCGGTTCGCTAGAGGGGGGGGGGTGAATAGCGATAAAAACTTTTTCTCGTTTCTTTCGTTAAAACTCGAGAGAAAATTAATTGCAGCGGAAATGTAAAGTAAATAGAGACAAATAGGTTTTACTTGGTTTGTAGCCTTCGGCTACTACTCCAAGGCCCTAATGGTCCTTGACCACACACGGAGGGCAAATACTAAACGAACTCCTTCTCGATGGAGATAGGAGTTAAACGAATACAAAAACTCAAGAAAGACTCAAGGTAGAGGGACACTCCCCCTCTCCTTGATATGATTTAAAGCTCGAAATAAAAACAACTTATACAAATTTAAAGATTATACCGACGACTTCAAAGATTGGAGGTTGAAGCTCTAGTCGTCATCTCGGCAGCGCTTCGTCGTAGGGATGTCGGAGAGTCGGAGCGTATCGGAAGCACTTGGAAGCTTTTGAATTAATGAAAAACCCTAGGTTTGACCCTCCTTTTATAGCCTTTGAGCCCCTCATCGAATGGGTCTTTAGCAAATCACAAATGGGCACAAAACCCCTTGAAAAATGGTGATAACTCTTGACTACTCGAGGCTGATCCTTTGACCGCGATCGTGATGGCCATCACCCGATCGACTATTAGCGGCATCGATCGAGTCTTGACCTTCTCGGCGGTCGATTGACGGCATTGAGTCCTCCGTCGGATGCTTACTGCAAGTCAAGGTTAGCTCAACAAACACATAATTTCGATGGTCGTCGACCATCCGATCTCGACCTAAACCACCTATGAGATGTCTTGGGTCAGATCTACGCTTAAGTCTTTCCCCGTAAAGAGGATACGATCTTACTTACACTCGCACACACGAGCTTACCTCGATACTTACGTGTTGCTTTTGCTTCCGGCCTTCCACTCGATTCCTTCGGCTCCCTCCGAAGTAACTCGAGTGTCGCCCGACCACCGCGGCTTCCTCTGGGTGTCGCTAGCCTTACTTGGCTATATCAATTTACTGCACACTCGATTCAGCTCGTGAGATAATGATATAAGCTTAACTTTGTATCGTTTGCTATAATCAAAACTCAGGTTCGACTTAGGTGCCTACTGCACCAACAATCTCCCCCTTTTTGATTTATGGCAAACCCACATACAAAGTTAAGAAAATTAAGTGCATTAAGAAAAGATATGCATGAATGAGCAGGAGTGTTAAAAGCATGAATGACCAGGAGTATAAAAACTCTTTTTCAAGTGCTCCCCCTTGAGGAATCCTCCCCCTTGACCGAGGGTGAGTACTTGAGAAGGAGTTTTAACTCTCCCCATTGCTACTAAAAAGAATTACTTAATATTGGCCATAGTATTTAAAATAAGTTTTAGGTTAAAAAAATTGATTTCTTAACCTTGGCCTTTACGTTCGTTTTGTTAACAGGTTAACTTAAAGTTAAGTAAATTATTCGTTAACAACAACAAGTTAACTAAATGTGTTTAAGTTAAGAATTAACTTGTTTTGTTAACTTAAAGTTAAGTAAGCCTTGGCCATAAAAAAAATGATCCCTTAATTTTGGCCTTTTTCTCCCCCTTTTGCCATATATCGAAAAGAGTGAGGAATAATAAAAAAAATTAATTTTAAAGTCCAAGCATGTTCCACATAATTTTGAAAATAATATACTGAAAATAGATTCATCTATAAAATGTTCGACTCATATTTGGCTTGATTGATATGAAGGATCAACCAGTCCTGGTCAGAGTCGGTTAGTATGTATGATTATACTCTGTGGTTCATAGCGATGCACTAGCTCTACATCTGGAACCAGGAGTAAGGTCCTAACATCTCACACCCATCTATGTGGCTAAGTACACAAAAACATTAGTCCTATATGTTGTGAGATGTACTGGCTCCTTAAATCTATAGGTGCATGATATCTAAGGTATGTCCTATGCTAGTTCCATGAAATTAAAGAAATAGTAGTAAGAACATATAATTTGCATGTACCTATTCTATTATGCACATGCCCAATTTTCGTCTTAATAGACTAAATTCGGCTTCGGGTAGGGGTTTAGTAAATAGATCTGCCAAGTTAGACTTCGATTCGACGTATTCGAGGTGTATTGCTCCGTTGGCCACATGTTCTTGAATGAAATGATGTTTGACCTCTATATGTTTCCTAGAGTGACATATCGAATTCTTTGTAAGATTAATTGAAATAATATTATCTACATGATGTTTAGTATTCGTAAAGTCTAACTTAAAGTCGCGGAGAGTGTGCTTCATCCAAAGAAGTTGAGTGACACACTCACCCATCGCAATGTAATCGGCTTCGGTGGTAGATAAAGCAACACAGTGTTGCTTTCTACTGCACCAACTCACTAGACTCGAGCCGAGAAGTTGACAACAACCACTCGTGCTCTTTCTATCGAGCTTACTACCGGCATAATCCGAATCGGAGTAGCCGATTAGTTCGAACTCCGTAGATCAAGGGTACCAAATACCAACGTTAAGTGTACCCTTAAGATATCTAAGGATATGCTTAACTAGGGTTAGGTGAGACTCCTTAGCACAGGTTTGAAACCTGGCGCACATACTTACTACGAATAGGATGTCGAGTCGACTCGCAGTTAAGTATAGGAGACTCCCTATTACGCTCCTATAGTATTTTAAGTCAATGGACTTACTTTCTAGGTCTTCTCCTATGTTAACATTTATCGCCATTGGGGTGTTTATTACCTTAGCGTCTTGCATTCCAAATCTTTTAATTAACTCCTTAGTGTATTTTTGTTGATATAGGTATATACCATCCTTAGTTTGTTTAATTTGTAGACCTAAAAAGAAACTTAACTCGCCTACCAAGTTCATTTCAAACTCACTTTCCATGAGTGAAACGAACTCGTTTAGTAAGGCTGAGTTAGAGGTTCCAAAAATTATATCATCTACGTAAATTTGAGCTATGAATATTTCTTTACCTAAGGTTTTTACGAAGAGAGTTGGGTCAATTAAGCCTTGGTTAAACCCTTTTGACTTAAGATGGATTGAAAGTCTCTCGTACCAAGCTCGAGGAGCTTGTTTAAGTCCATAGAGAGCTTTCTTAAGTTTTAGAACATGGTCGGGTTTATCTAGATTTTTTGAATCTGGGGTTGGTGACATAAACTTCTTCTTTAATGTATCCATTTAGGAATGCCGACTTAACATCCATTTGAAATAGCTTGAATCCTCGATAAAGCGGCATAAGCTAGCAACATTCGAATGGATTCGAGTCTAGCTCGGGCATAGGTTTCGTAATCTAAGCCTTCGACTTGGCTAAACCCTTTGGCGACTAACCTAGCCTTGTTTCTAACTACTTCACCTTTATCATCAAGCTTATTTCGAAACACCCACCTTGTTCCAATTATCGTTTTGTCTTTAGGTGGTGGTACTAATTCCCACACTTCATTCCTAGTAAATTGGGCTAGCTCTTCTTGCATTGCAATAATCCAATCGGGATCAAGAAGAGCTTGTTCAATTGATTTGGGTTCTATCTTTTAAATTAAGGAAATTTGACTAAGGTTCCTATAGGATGCTCTAGTTCAAACTCCTAGATTAGGATCTCCTATCACTTGATCGATAGGGTGGTTAGTTTGAATCTTAGATTGGGTTGGGTTTGTGTCACCTAATGCTTGATCAATGGGGTGACTTGGTTGAACACTAGTTTGGTTGGAGTCATCTATCACTTAATCAATAGAGTGACTTGGTTGACTTAGGTTAGGATTAACACTAGACCTAATCTCGGGATCAGAGTTAGGTCTAGTATAAATCGGCTCGCTAATTGGGGTTGCTGGGGGTTTTGTAGGTTCGTGTCCTTCATCGAACACTACATTAATGGTTTCCTCGACTCTAAGGGTGTCATGGTTATATACTCTATAAGCTCTACTTGTAGTCGAGTATCCTAGAAAGATTCCGATCGTGATTTTGGATGTAAATTTCCCTAGGTAATCCTTAGTGTTTAGGATATGTACCTTACACCCAAATACCCTAAAGTACTTGATGTTAGGTATTTTATCGTGATAAATCTCGTATGAGGTCTTAAGGTGCCTTTTTACCATAAAGATCCTATTTTGGACATAGCATGCCGTACTTACGGCTTCTGCCCAAAACCTATCGGGTAGGTCGTATTCGTTCAACATGGTCCTAGCGACTTCTTGTAGAGTTCGGTTTTTCCGTTCCACTAGGCCATTTTGCTGATGGGTCCTAAGGCAAGAGAATTCATGGTGGTATCCATTTAGGTTACAGAAGTCGGTGAACCTTTGATTTTCGAATTCACCACCATGATCGCTTCTAAGTCTTTTAACCTTAAGGTCTTTTTGATTCTTGATTAATTTGAATAGATTGATTAATTGATCTAGGGTATCATTTTTATGTTTGATGAACCTAACCCAGGTAAACCTGGAGTAGTCGTCAATTATGACTAAGCAATATTGACTTCTATTGAGTGACTTGGCTCCATGTGAATCGAATAGATCCATATGCAGGAGCTCAAGTACATTTGAGGTTCGTTCTTGGTTAGTTAACTTGTGTTGTGTCCTAGGTTGTTTTCCTTGTTGACAAGCATTACAGATTTTATTAACCAAGTTGTTGAGGTTGGGTAAGCCTCTGACTAAGCCACTCGACTCATCTTGTGGGCCGAGTCTTGGAGTGCGACCGAGTCGCATGTTACAACCATGATTCCTCTTCCTGTGTCATAAGACATTTGGCTGAGGAATTGATTAAGTTAATTGTATAAATGTTATTTGTCCTAGTTCCTTTGAGTATTATTTTAGCTGTTTTATTTGTTTTAATTACACATTCATTTTCTAAAAATACGACCTTATAGTTATTGTCACATAATTGGCTTACGCTAAGCAGGTTATATTCAAAATTCTCTACAAGTAATACATTTTTAATAACAAAATTCGAGTTAAGCTCGATATCACCTGATCCGATGATTTTGAGCTTGCCGTTATTCCCAAAGGCTACCGATCCTTGTCGTTTGAATCGAAGCTTTGTGAATTTGAGTTGATCCCCGGTCATGTGTCGGGAGCAACCGCTGTCCAACATCCATTGATCCTACACACAAGGTGGTTGGATTGGATGTTAGAATTTTTTTTTTTAAATTGGTTGCAAGTTGTTAAACCTAGGTCATCTCACCTGTGTCTATATAATCAAGCATGTTATACTTATGTGTTTTTTGTGAGATGATTTCCAATTAAGTTGATTAAGTGCATTTAGGTTCAAGTAATTTTATGTTAGATTTGGATTTGACCCTAGGCTTGTCAAGTTTACCTTTTCAAGATCATGGCTTCCAGGTCGTGGCGAGGCACAGGGGCCTTCTTTTATCGGATCATCGACCACTTCCTTAGACAAAGCCATGTTCAAGAAAATGATGACTTGACTCACCTAAGATTATTTCCTAGTCTAACTGGTTATTTTTGAAAAGAGGCTCCCCGAGGCTCAATCTTTTCGAAGTTGATTATGTTCATGTTGTAAGTGAGTTCACAAGTTTTAAAGTACAAACTTTCTAAGTTAAATCATGCAATTTCTAAGTTAAATCACAAACATTCTAAGTTAAAACATGCAATTTCTAAGTTAAAGCACAAACATGTTTTGTATTGGCTCCCCCTAAACCGTTGAATCGATTCGGTCTATCCACATAGTGGATTTGGTCCTTGGGAATCCAGTACGGGTTGGATCCTAGAGTTGAAATCAAAAGGTTCTTAGGGACCCATGCTTGGACATGTTTCCTATGTCGACTTACAATCGACATATACGACCTATTAGTCGTGTTTGAGTTAAATCCTAGTTCAGCCTTGTTGTACACGGACCTTTGAGATCCAAGTAGGAGGTCAAGTCCTTTGGATCCCGAAGTGAACCTTTCCAACGTGTTCCTAAGATCTTCGACTTGACTTTTCAAGAGAGAGTTCTCAACTTCAAGCTTTTCAACTCGAGTTGAGTCCTTCTCTTGAACTTGACTAGTCGAAGAGGTTAGGGAGACCTCATGTTTGAGGAGTTTAACCTCCTCAACAAGGGTCTCGACCTTGGACTCGGACTTAGCTAACTTCCTAGACAAAAACCTAACCGTATTATGTAAAGTATTAAATAAAGTTCGACTTACTTTAAGGGTATCTTTTGAACTGGATGCGTATCCGTGGCTTGACTTGAAGGTAGCTTCGTAGTCCGAGTCATCCTCAGGTTCTGACTCAAGTTCAGGCATGGTCTCCGTGTCCGACTCAATTGATTTCGCCATGAAGACGTGGTCTTCGTCTTCTTCGGATGACGCTTCTTCCCATGTCGCGTTGAGGGCCTTCTTGTGCTTAGGTGCTTGGTGGTTGAGCTTGGGGCACTCGGACTTGATATGTCCAAACCTGTTGCACCCATAACATCTAATATTAGAACTTTTAGGCTTACCTTGGTTGGGTCGAGTCGTGGTTCGCTTTCGTCCCTTGGCTATCCTTCGAGCTAGGTTCATTAGTTCGGCAGTCAACTCCGGGTCAACTTCTTCTTCAGACTCGTCTTCCTCCTCGGTTGGTGGTGGCTTGCTTGCGATTTTCTTCTTCTTTGATCCTGCAAACAAGGCTATACCCCTCTCTGCCCGAGTTAGACTGTCAAAATCCGAAAAGAGTTCATCTAACCTAATTTTAGAAAGGTCCTTGGAGACCTTATAGGCATCGACCATGGATGCCCATAAGGTAGTCCTCGGAAAAGAGTTTAGGACATACCTTATAAGGTCGCGGTTTTCGACCTTTTGCCCGATTGCGTGTAGGTTGTTGACGATGTCCTAGACTCGGGCATGAAGTTGTGTCGCGGACTCGTGTTCCTGCATTTTTAGGTTATATAGTTTAATGAAAAGAAGATCACGCTTACATACCTTGGCTTCGTCGGTCCCTTCGTGTAGCTCCACTAGTTTTGTCCAAAGATCTTTTGCGCTTATGAAGGGGCCGACAAGATTTAGCTCCTCCTTGGATAGGCTGCATTGAAGGATTTGCGTTGCCGTCGGCCGACTTCTTGTTTTTTTGTCGCAATGGTCCATTAGTCATAATCCAAGGAGTCACCCACTTCATTAGTCGGAAGTGTGAAACCCATTTGGATTATGATCCACATCTCGATTTGGGTTTTAAGAAAGCATTCCATCCGACCCTTCCAATAACGGAAGTCATCTCCGTTGTAAAATGGAGGTCGGACGGTGCTAAACCCTTTGAGATGGGCCATTAGAACAAAGAACACAAGGAGACGAAGGGAAAAAAAAACTAGCAACGACAAAAACACACAAAAAGTACCAAGACTCGCGTCTTGGATTAGTAATCTTGAGTAAATTTAACAAAGCGAAATAAATCTGAAATAAACAGAAATAAAAGAAAAATAAATCTGTGAAAAATGGCTAGATTGGTGGTTTCACCAAATCTTAGCAACCCCCGGCTCTGATACCAATTGTTGGATCGATGCGGTTCGCTAGAGGGGGGGGGGGTGAATAGCGATAAAAACTTTTTCTCATTTCTTTCGTTAAAACTCGAGAGAAAATTAATTGCAGCGGAAATGTAAAGTAAATAGAGACAAATAGGTTTTACTTGGTTCGTAGCCTTCGGCTACTACTCCAAGGCCCTAATGGTCCTTGACCACGCACGGAGGGCAAATACTAAACGAACTCCTTCTCGATGGAGATAGGAGTTAAACGAATACAAAAACTCAAGAAAGACTCAAGGTAGAGGGACACTCCCCCTCTCCTTGATATGATTTAAAGCTCGAAATAAAAACAACTTATACAAATTTAAAGATTATACCGACGACTTCAAAGATTGGAGGTTGAAGCTCTAGTCGTCTGCCTCCCAGCCAGCCGTCGTAGGGATGTCGAGAGTCTGAGCGAAGCTTTGAATTGATGAAAAACCCTAGGTTTGGCCCTCCTTTTATAGCCTTTGAGCCCCTCATCGAATGGGTCTTTAGCCAATCACAAATGGGCACAAAACCCCTTGAAAAATGGTGATAACTCTTGACTACTCGAGGCTGATCCTTTGACCAGCAGTCGACTGATGGCCATCACCAGTCGACCAGCAAAGATCGGGCCGACCTTCTAATGATCGATTGACGGTAGTCGAGTTAGCTCAACAAACACATAATTTCGACGGTCGTCGACCATCCGATCTCGACCTAGACCACCTATGAGATGTCTTGGGTCGGATCTACGCTTAAGTCTTTCCCTGTAAAGAGGATACAACCTTACTTACACTCGCACACACGAGCTTACCTCGATACTTACGTGTTGCTTTTGCTTCCGGCCTTCCACTCGATTCGTTCGGCTCCCTCCGAAGTAACTCGAGTGTCACCCGACCACCACGGCTTCCTCCGGGTGTCGCTAGCCTTCAGCTTCAGCTATATCAATTTACTACACACTCGATTCAGCTCGTGAGATAATGATATAAGCTTAACTTTGTATCGTTTGCTATAATCAAAACTGAGGTTCGACTTAGGTGCCTACTGTACCAACAACCAGGAGAATCTCTGGATGAGAAACCTTGGTGGTCAACGACACCTGGAGAATCTTAGGATGAGAAACCTTGGTGGTCCGATGACACCAGGAGAATCTCAGAAGGAGAAACATCGGTGGTCGGGTGATTTCAGGAGAATCTCAGAAGGAGAAACCTCGGTGATCAAGTGACCAAAAGCTAAGTGATAGGTCAGTAGGACCAAAGGTAAGCTTCGGGTGTGGAGAGATGGTAAGGACGCATCCTCGATAAGAGGACAATCCTAGGCGTCGATTCAACCAAGGTTTCCAGAGGAATGGCGAAGTCGAGATCGGACAGTCAAAGGACTATCACACTGCATGGCATGATGTGTTGATGCAGTAAGCATCACTCCTAAATTTTGATGTATGAATCACAGTTAAGAGTTAGGATCCACTTGTGATCTAATATAAGTGTTAAGTGTGAAGGCTTAACAGAAAGTCATAGTAGGTCGTGTTGACCGGATACTAGGCACGTATCTTAACAGATCAGGAGGACCAGACACTAGGCATGAAGTTTAGATGGGTCGCATGGACCGGACATTTGGCATGAAGACCGGTTGGGTCAGAAGACCGGACAATTGGTAAAAAGTTCAGCTAGGTCAGGCAGACCGGACAGCTGGTGGAAGCCTTGGTGGGTTAGATCGGATGTCAAGGTAGGTAATCGAAAGATAAGCCTCGAGTGAAGAGGTGAGGCCGAGTCCTCTTTAGGGGGACAGAGTTAGGCGTCGATCCGACGAAAAGTCCGCGTGGGACGTAGTAGTCGAGATCGAGCAGTATTACTACTACTATCGTATTTCATATCTTGTACTAATCCTATTTTGCAGAGAACAGTCGACTGAATAGATTCAAGTTGACTGAACTCTAGTTGACTGGAGTTGTATCAATCGATTGGATTCCTATTTGGAAGGATCAGTTGGTGATTGATCAGAGATCGTGCGACGTAGATGGAAAGGCTTGAGTCGACTAAAGAGTTTGAGTTGACTGAAAAGGGAAAATTCCTGATGCAGAGCCGAGTGATATGGAGTTGACTGGAGAGGATTCAGTCGACTGGAAGACCACGAATTCCATAACGACGGGCTGATGTGGGGTCGATTGGAAGACATTCTAGTCGATTGGAAAGAGTTTATAAAAATTGTGCTCGACCAGATCCAATTATCGATCTCAATCAACGTCGAAGTGCTGCCGAAATATTTGCTCTTCCACTAAATTTTCATTCCACAACAAGGCGACCTTCCGACACATTGCAACTACTTCTACAATCCCTTAGTGTCGGTATAAAGTCTTGTATTTCATTTTAATTTATTATTTCGCTTCTGCACTTAATTTTAAGAAGAGTGGGTAGTGTATTACCATTCTTCATCATTTATTATTTTTCTTGCTTAGAACAATTTAAATTGATTTTTCTTGCATTAAAATAATTTTAATTAATTTTTCTTGCATTAGAATAATTTTAATTAATTTATCTTGCATTAGAATAATTTTAATTAATTTTTCTTGCTAAGAATAATTTTAATTAATTATTTTTGCTTAGAATAATTTTAATTAATTTTTCTCAATTAGTAAATTAAATTAATTTTCTGCACATTTAATTAATTAAATTAATTTCCTGCACACTTAGTAAATTAAATTAATTTTATGCACATTTAATTAATTAAATTAATTTTCTATATTTAAAAATTATTTTCTCAATTTAAAATCATTTTCTACATTTAAAAATAATTTTTTGCATTTAAAAATAATTTTCTGCATTTAAAAAATCCTTAATATATTTTTTTGCATTTAAAAAATTACCATAATATTTTTTTCAGAATTTAAAAAATTACCACAATATTTTTTTTTCAGTATTTAAAAAATTACCTTAATATTTTTTCAGCATTTAAAACATTACCATAATATTTTTTATTATTTAAAAATTGCAAAAATATTTTTTTTTCATTTAGAAAATTTCCAAAATATTTTTCTGCATTAGATTATTTTTTTATTTGCTATAATTAGTTTAATTTTTAATAATCTTTGCTTAGAGTAAATTTCATTAACAGTTGCAATTTAAATAATTCTTAATTTTAGTTAATTTAAATAGAAATGTCACATTTAGAGGGTCTAAGCATCGTTCGCCCTTCTCTCTTTAACGGAGAGGATTTTCCTTCTTGGAAGAGGCGAATGGAGTATTTTTTGAAAACTGACCTAGAGGTCTGGTTCTTGATTAGGAAAAGGTTCATAGCTCCGGTAGACGACTCGGGTAAGTTGTTAGATCCAGAGAAATGGACTGCAAACTTTAGAAAAAAGACTCAAGTCGATTACAAGGCTTTAAACACCTTGCAATGCGAACTTACAAATGAGGAGCTAAATCGAGTCGGGTCCGTTCAAAATTCTAAGGAATTATGGAAAAAATTAATTAAGTTGCATGAGGATACAAATGACACTAGGGTAGCCAAACGGGACATGCTATTAAATAAATTATTTAATTATAAAATGAACAAAAACAAAAATGCTAGTCAACTCACTACAAGAATAATGGTCTTTAAGGACACTCATAAATGTCCTTATAGTATATTTTTAGTGACACTAATGTTTTAGTGACATCACTAAAAAACGCCCTATAAAGTGATGTCGTCTTAGACCCAATTCGTTTTCCTGACATTTTATAATGTCATTATACAATATAAATATTAACATCAAAAGCATCTTAATATAGATATATAATGACATGCTAAAATGTCAGAAAAAGTCATATTTTAAGGACATCTACATATGTTTTATTATCATCGTAATAAGGACATCTACATGTGTCTTATTATCATTGTAATAAGGACAAAACTAAATGTCACTTAAACTTATTTATTTTGACATTTATAAATGTCTTATATTTTTTATAAGGATAATAAAAATTATCAGTAAAAATAATTTATAAGATCATTTTAAAATGTCACCTTAGATAATCTATAATGACATTTATTAATGTCATTATAATAATTTATAAATAGATTAAAATGATCTCTAATGTAAGCATGAATCCAATATTTATATATCATCATAATTCATCCTCTGTTCAGAATATAAAAAAATTATAAAATACAATTTAAAGTGATAATAGAAAATCTAAATTCATTCCATAATCATTGAGTCAAAGTTACAAATGCCTTGATGAGTCTTTTACATCCAAAACTAACTACACACTATACTCAAAATATTAAATTTTAGAACTAACAAAGTCTTATAAAAAAAAACTCAACTAGACAGACTATCTTTAACCATAATATTGATGCATAAAAATTCAGGTACCCGTCACCTACAAATACAATGAATATATTTATATTATTACTGAAATAAAATAATAAACAAGAAAAGTTAATAGAAATAATGGTAAAGATTAGATATCATACCAAACAGGGAAATGCAAAGTATCATTCCATATGCACCTAATAGTGATCTTCGCTGACTGTTAACTTTTCAAAATGAATTACATTAATTTTGTAATGCATAAAATTTGATAATACCTCATTCAAATGGTGTGCAATGGTCTTTTCTTCTGCACATTTCAAAAGCAGTAAGCATCTTGTGGAATTTAACGACTGCCATAGAATTTTTGTTAACAGAAATGTAACTAATTTAATATCTAAAATGAATAAGTTGAATAAATTTGGGGTAAATCTTCTCATTATCATTTGATCAAAAAATTGATTCAAGATGACCACATAATCTGTTAATTTTTTTGGTTGTTTATTTTGCCTTTTGGGTGCGGGATTCCATTGCATTGGTGGGTTTCTCTGTGTTTGAGCTTCATCTATATTGTCAGTCTTGTCATCATCTCTTTAGTTTTTTTAGAAATACTAGGTTTATCCTTTCTCATGTTGTAATTGCTATGTTGCATTACCGCATAGGTCAACTTCTCATTGTTGAATGGCTCTCTTATTTTTTTTTCATATTGGAAAATGTGTGACTTTGGTGTCAAGTATGGTGATATAGAGTGATAAAATAAAGAAAATGGAGAGTAAACAGGGAGGAGACTTACCTTGCTCACAAAGTAAATTTTTCCAACAAATATTGGTGAAGTTTTCTCCTAAACTATAATTCAACGGAACTGTTTGTCCCAAAACATCAATTAGTATGTTCATCCAAGACTTGTGGCTTCAATTTTTAAACTTGTAGCTCAACTTCTTGGTAAAGGGAAAATGATTTGGGCCCTCCTGAGTGTAGTGCAAGTTATTAATCTGCTCAGATGCCAATTTGTATTGCTAAATAATGTCTTGATGAAATACAAGACTCATTCTTTTGTAGACATCTAAAAAAATAAATATCATCTGTCAGGCATTAAGTTGCAATGGAAACTTACTTCAGCTTCCCCTTCTGGATTTTTTTTCACTATCTTGATGAATACCTGAGTTTTAATTTTCAATCAGTCAGTAAATATTGCCCCATTGCAGGAAAAACAAGAAATAAAAATCTCAAATCATCAATCTGGTTTCAGTTCAGCAGGATAGAGCATATCCTAGAATAGGACGAGCATTAAATAAACTATGATAGAAGTTGGGGGTTACAATTCCTAGGCTCCTACCCAAGCAAAGTAAAAGAAGTTTCATCTTACATTGCAATAATTTGAAACCATAATTGGTGATTTTCCAAGCTCAAAAACCTCTACCCTCAACCTTTCAACAGTTACAAGAACAAGCACCATCTCATCATCATTTTGGGACTCCATAAGGTACTCCTAATTTCACATCGCAAGTTGCATATGAATTACTGCACAAACTGCTCAACATAATCCAGTTAGAGTTGTATAAGATTACCAAGTAGGCAAACATAAAACTATGGTAGAAACAATTCCCATCCCCTTTTAAATTTTACATTAATATAATATTCAAAATGAATTAAAAGTTTACTTTTCTTTCCAACAAATAATAAATTTATGATACATAAAATTAGATAATACCTCGTTCAGTTGAATATTGATTTGTGTGATTTGTACTCATACCTGAAATGAGATTTCCTATTAGTTCGATGCTTAGGAGGCATACCTACTACAAACAATGTTAGTTATAAATTATAGATAATATAAAATTAGCTAAACAATCTAGAAACTGTTACTTTATTATAGAAAATAATAGTTTTAGGAACTGCTGTATTTCTGTCAACTGCAGAAGAGCAGATTTTTTATTTAGAAATGCAGTTTCTGGATTCTTTTCCTCGCCATCAACTCCATTGTAGTCAACAAGAACCTGCAAGTGAATTGTTCTGCTCATCACAAATTCAAATTTAAGTCAACTGCTATATGAAACACCTAAAGAGCAAACATCTTCTTTAATAGCAAATTGATATACATGTTATAAAAGAATACTCAAATATAAGACGACAGAATTATGTTAAATTTCCCCTAACTTCACTGCCCTTAGTTTTGAATTTCTCTTCAAGAAAGTTATCGCCGACCAAGTTGAAAAACATTACACAATTAAAGAAACAAGAATTTCAATAACATACCAAAGAAGTAGTTTCTTACCAATCAAATATAAAATTCAGAATATAACATACAACAAACCTCTTCAAGGCTAGAGGTCGTCCAGTGCATACTAGGTCCCATGATCAATTCACAGTCTGGGAACATTTAACCATTCTACACAATAGCTACATGCAAACTCTATCAATGAATGTTATTACCAAAATACTTCAGTCATTAACCATTCTTAGTTAAATAGCAGATTTAACTAAGAAACAAAGCATAATGTGTATAGACATAATTTTCGATTGTCAAAAAATTTCCATGAATCTGATTTATTGTTTTTTGACACAAAGCCAATGCATCAATGCCCTTGTGTGTCTGTTCAACCTGTAAATACATATATCTCTTGGATCAGATAAATACATAAAAGACAAATAATCATTCTCTTTGTCACAGTGAAGATAACATATCACTATCAGTATGTTAGTATGCCATTATTGCTACCTGTTCTGCTATCATTGTGCTCAACTGTGCATCATTTTCCTGAAAGCACAAAAGGGGATTGAAGTTTAAGCTCCTTGAAATCTTTCAAAAAAGATCATGTTTTTAAAATTTTTATAGCAGGGATAAAAATATTCCAATACAAGTGAAAAAGCCCACAAGCCAATAGAGAGTTGTACAAGTGCAGAGCGAGTAAGATCATAAACCGATATTGCACCAAGCTTCCTTTTGAATGACAGGAGTTGGCAATTTTTGGTAAAGCAACAAATTAATTGTAACAGTAGTGAGTTGCACATTGAAGTTTCAATTTAGATAAGGTAATTATTTGATCATGGTCTTTTCGAGAATACAAAGGATTTAAAATAGGTGCTAAATTTGTGAACACATTTAGCAGTACTTTTTATCAGTCACTAAGAATAAGGGGCACAATAAAAGCGATTTAAGGCACAGAATTTCTTAAGGAGAAGATTAAGAAATAGCTTCCTCATAAGACCTAATTTAGATACTCCCAATCATCAAAAACGATATCATCATTTCCCGAGTGCGAAAATTACTAATTAGTGTCATGGACTCCACAAGAATTTCACGTGGATCAACTAAATCAAGAAAAAATGAGTCTCCTTTGGTATGCAAGTCAAATTCAATAATTTTGGGTTGCTAGAAAGAAAGTAAGAGTATGAAGGCATCGAATTCAGAGTCCAAGAAGAGTTTAACCTGTTGATGGGAAAGGTAATCGAATTTGATGGACGCGATTAAGGCCAGAATATCTGGGAGGGGGAGAATCTTGGCCATCTCACGTACAACAGCCTCCTTCGCCTCGATGCCTAGATCTTCCATCTTTTCCACAACCGTGAGATCCCGCTGATTCCCTCCCTCATCGCTCCTCTTCGCACAATTCTATTTTAGAGCTTTCTCAAATTTCAAACGAGAAGCAAATCAAGAGTTTCGACCTCTTGCCCCTTCGTCGTCCAGGTGCACGTACAGTTGTTGAGACGCTGTCACAAAGCAATGACGCACACTCGAAATGTCGAGGAGGCGATCACGATAGCGTACCGACGTCAAGGAGATAGACGTCGATAGCAACGTCAATGGCGGTGATGTTGGAGACGGAAAGGTGAAGTCCGAAAGTGGAGATGGAAAGGTTGCTCACGTGAGAAGATATGGGAGAAAAAGTTAATAA
This sequence comes from Wurfbainia villosa, assembly GCA_025175895.1. Lineage (NCBI taxonomy): Eukaryota > Viridiplantae > Streptophyta > Magnoliopsida > Zingiberales > Zingiberaceae > Wurfbainia > Wurfbainia villosa. The sequence goes on from CM046004.1 coordinate 53,685,994, forward strand.
AACCTAAACATTAGTAAATCTAAATTAATATGTTTATTAAGTATAATGACATTTATGATATATGTCATTAAAAGGTATCTAATTAAATACTTAAAAAAAACTAAAAATCATTTTTAATAAGTGTCATTATAAGAGGTTTATAACTACACTATAAAATAAATGTCGTTAAGAAAATGTCATGATAGCCTATTATTCTTGTAGTGACTTTATACAAGAATTAAAGACATTAAATGGATTGCATTTAATAGGACATCGAATAGAGAATAGGGACTTAATTAGGTATACTTTTAAGGCATTCCCAAGAAATGCCTTATGGACATCGATTGTCGATGTCTATAAGGTATCTAGGGATCTCTCCACAATTAGGTTAGACGAACTATTTTGTGAACTCGAACTACACGAACAAGCTAACTCAGGTCAAACCGAGAATGGTATAGCTTTGATGGTAGGTTCAACTAAAAAGGAAAGAAAAGTGAAGAGTGAATCCGAAGACGAGTCAGAGTTGGAGACAAACAGAGAAGAGGAGATCATAAATATTGTTTGGAAGATGTTCAACCGGAGGAAGAGATTTACGAAGAAAGATGCCAAAAAGGTGGTTGACAACAAACCGAGACACCGATCGGAAGTAATGTGCTACGAATGCAACGGAAAGGGACACTGCATGTCGGAGTGCGTAAACTTAAAAAAGGAAGAAAAACCAAAAAAGGAAAAGAAGAAAAAGGTGCTTAAGGCAACATGGGATGAGTCGTCATCGGAGGAGTCGGACGCGAAAAGACGAAGAGAAGCTTCGTTGCATTTATGGCCGAATCGAGATCCGAAGCCGAGTCAAGTTTCGAGTACGAGTCCGATTCCGAGTTCGAGAGAAGCCACGGATCTGTATCCATTTCCGAAGGTTCAAATGAGGTAACTTCTCCATTAGAAGATAAATTATATAACATTATTGCATGCTTAGGTAGGAAATTAGCTATGTCCGATAATCGGGTCAACTCGCTACTTAAGGAAGTCCAAGTACTTAAGGAGCAAGCCAACTCGAAGACTTCGACTTGCCGAATTAAGGATAGAGACTCAACTCAAGTTGAAAAGCTTGAGGAAGACAACTCAGTCTTGAAAAGGCAAGTAGAAGACCTAACCAGATCTTTGGAAATGTTCACTTTGGGTTCCAAGTATCTCAACATGATGCTTGGATCTCAACGAGCTGTGTACAACAGATCCAGACTCGGGTATAAGGCTAAGTCCACCTATAAATCATACATGTCATTACTTAGCCAAAATGCTAAAAATAGAGTCCAAGCATGGGTTCCTAAGTCTAGCTTAGTCAACCAAATTGGACCAAATCAATTTTGGGTTCCCAAGAGTCAAGTTCACTTAATGAACAAAACTCAAACTAGCTACAATTTAGGGGGAGCTAACACCTTGCTTGTTTCCTTATTTTAGTTAAACACTTGCATGTGTTAGTTTACTTTACTTGCTTAATTTAGAACGAACTAGATAGGAAACAAAGTAGTTTAAACTTGAACAACCTAGTACTAAGACAAGTGAACTGATAGTATGTTAGGGAAGCTCTTCGAAGTTCATGTCTAGGAAATGGTCGTTGCTCCGATAACCAAGAAGGGCATGTGCCTCGCCATGACTTGGTGCACTAAGTCGAGTGGAACTGACCAAAGCTAACTCACTAAGTCTTTAACTAGTTAGACCAAGGCTTAGTCTAAAGTGAATCAAGTACTTGATTCCTTTATTGACTTTGTCTAGGAAGTGATCGTTGGTTCGATAACCAAGAAGGCCATGTGCCTCGCCATGACCTGGAAGTCAATACTGGAAAAACCTACTTGACTAGCTCAAATCAAGCCTGAATCTAACACAAGTTTAAAAACTTTGAAATTGCTCATTAAATTTAATTAAGAAAAAAAAAAGTCATCTCACAAAACACATAGGGATAAGTGTATTGAAAACCTAGCTTGGGTGAGATGATTTAGAACTTAATTGAGTTTAATTTAGCTTAATTCAATCTAATCTATCTTAACAATTTACCTTAATTAAACTTAACTTAATTCAACCTAGTGTACTATACATGAAATAAACAAATATACCCAACTAAAACAAATTAACTTAATAAACTAAGGAGAGATAAACTCAAGTTAAACCTAAGGTAGCAAAGATTAAAACGAACTTAATCACCAAATTAGTTAACCTACTAAATTTAATCACCTAAATCATTATAACTAACTTAATCAAATAAGAATAATTAAGTAAATAATAATTTAAATTTTGAGTAAATCGAATTAAATAGTCAAAAATCAAACATACTCAAATTAAGTCGACTGAATTGTGTTCAATCGACTGAATCAAAATTAGTTGCCTTCGAGTATCAGGAAGGTAAAATGCAACTTCAGTCGACTGAAATGAGTCGTTAGATAAAGTTTAGGCGGCGAAGTAAATGGTAACATTTATTATAGTCGGCTGAAATGTGTTCAGTCGACTTAATTTCAAGCGACTGGAATGTTTTCAGTCGACTGAATCCTGTCTATAAGAACAACACTGAGCCATGCCAAATTCATTCACAACAGCTGATATTCCACCACAAAAACCCTAACTTCAGGCTTCCGAAGTGCTTAGGTCGTCATATTCCTTTAAAATCATCCAAAATGCCGAGGTAATAACTCTAAAACTTTAGTTTGAATTATTTTCAATAAATATTGAATATTTATAATTCAATATGGGGTAAAATGAAGAGCTATTGAGTTTAAGTCCTCGACTCCATGCATGGATATTAGGATTCCCACTGAGGGGCATAGGATTAGATTTGAAAGCACCATTTACATTCCTATGCCGACTAGGTACATTAGTAGATCATACTTTAGTAATGCATGCATGCTTAGCATGGAGGTCATCGCACACTATGGATTAGAAAAACTAGTTTATTGTAAAAACTCCATTAACATAGATGTATGTGAGGAGTTTTTCAATAACTTTAGTAAAATTGATGACCTTTCATACTCGACTAGGGTACAGGGTAAGGACTTTATTTTTACCCCTACCATGTTAAGAGAGCATTTAGGACTTATGCATTTGACATGCCCTGTTGTATGTTTTCCATCCACAGAGTTACCATACGGTGACCCTTACTCTCATATTACATTAGATAGGATTCACATGCATCTTTTTGATGAGGAAAGAGCTCCATCTGTGAGTATCTTTAGTTCTACTAGACTCAGAGTACAGGACTATGCCCTATACCGAGTCATAGTGAACTGTATTTTGCCGTTCACTACTAGGGACATCGCTATGATACACCCTTATCATTCATTTTTACTTTATGCACTTAGTCATAGGTTAGATTTAGACATTATCCTACAGATGTTCCATTCCATCATTTATCATTCCAGGTCAGTCACCAGTAAGAAGGCACATTTGCCTTAGTGCCATGTCATAACATCTCTCTTAGTTGCATTAGGGTTTGATGTTACCATAGGTAACATCAAACAACTTATTGAGTACGACATAATAGGGTCTGGGAAATTTGGTTTAGCAAAAGTAGGTTTAGATGACAATAATATCCTTGCATGGAAGAGAGATGGACCTTAGCCTCAGCCCGAGCCTGACCCGAAGTAGGAGCATGAGCCAGAGATCGACCCCGTCCACCACTCACAGACCGAGCATCAGGAAGCCCCAGGATTTGATAGTTTATCACCATTTCTTGGGATTCCAACTGCTCCTACCGTAGCAGAGAGATTATCTAGGTTAGAGGATGCGATGCAGTGCTAAGAGCAGCAACATCTTGAGATGATGCAGATCTTGTAGGAGGAGAGAGCAGACCATAGAGAGATGATGGAGCTTCTTAGGTCATGGGGCATGGGTGTAAGAATACAAAAAAAATTGATATGGATTAACCCAGTTAATTAGGTTTAATTAAGGGCTAGGGTTAATTGAGGTTGGTTTTAATTGAATTTGGCTGAACCGGTTTGGCCTGAACTGGCTGACTTGAACCGATTGATCGAATGACCTTTAAAAGAGCCGAACGAATCTTTTCACCTCATTTCTTCTTCCTCCCTATCGCGATCGGCTTCTTCTTCATTCTTCCTCGCGATTTTTGCTAATCAGTCTCTTATCCCCTCTACATCTCGTCATCGTCGTTCATCGGGTAGGAGATCCAGCTGGAGGGAGGGACTGCGGTCGAGCTCCGATGGTGAGAGACCTCGCTGGGAGCTAGGATTCAGCAGTGATTCGATTGGATCTCCAACTGTGAGCTAGGATTCACGAGTTTCTATTGAGATTTGGGTAAGCAGTCGATATGTTTTCCTTGATTTGGATGAAATCAATTCTTGCTTGTGATTCTCACTGCCAGTAGCTCAGATCGATGTTTGGGCAGTGCTTTGGAGCTTGGTTTGTGTCGGTGAACAGAGTAACTGAGGGAGGTGCGGTTGGTGGAGAGTTGAGTACGGTAAGCTCTTGTTACCCTTTCTGTGTTGTCTGTTGATTGCAGTGTTTGAAGTGTTTTCTGTTTGATCTATGCGATGGATTGTGGAATTGGAAGCTGTGGTTGGAATGATGTTGACTGTGGTGTAGGTGTTGTTTAGGGTTGCTGTGATTAATTCAATGATCAATAGAGCTGTAATCGGTTGTTAGTGTATCTTCCGATTGTTTCTTCTTTTGTTGTCCAGGGCGTTTTTGTGGATTGATTTCAGTTGTGTATGGTTGTGGGTGATGCTATGAAAGTTTAAGAAGAAGGTAAGCTGAGGTGTTGTTAATGTGTCTGATTGATCTTGGATTGGATGGAGTGGTATCTGATTGTAGTGTGAGTGATGCTCAGATGAGCAATAGTGTGTAATCTAATTGTTCTTGAGGTTGCCCACCAAGGTTGTTGTGTTGCTATAAATGATGGAGTTGTGGTGAGGTTAGATCTGTGAGTATGCAGGTTGATTTAAGTGTGTTTAGATCTATTTACCTTAATTGATCTTGTGGATGTGGGTGATCTATTGTGAGTTTGGTTATGGTGTATCAGATTGGGATAGTCGAGTTTCTAACTCATAGACGAGGAAAGGATGTGAATATAGAAATGAATTAGTGTTTAGTTCTTATATTTATCGGAGACTTGTACTTAATCATAGTTTGCTATTATGTGCAGGTTTGGGATACGAAGCAGGTCCATGGCCATGAGGATTTTTTCGAGCTTCATATCAGGTGGGTAATATCTACCCTGGTCAGGTAGTTTGATCTGAATCTGGTGCATGAATTTAGCTTATGCTATTACTTTTGATCTTAAATTCACTCTTATTTAATCACGTGCTTGTACTTAGCCTTGACCTTTGAGATATATTGATGTTAATTCATCGTTCATTTATCACGGATATGAACTACAAACCCTATTGTGTGTTAGTTGATGGATGTTCAGTTAAGTACATGTGGTTAGGATTACCTTTGTGATCTCAGATTGGGTTACCGTGTTACATCACTAGGGTTAGGTAATGGATTAGATTATGGAGTCGATTTCTGTATCGTACACATATTAGTTGTGCATCTATGGTGGATCTAGTCATCTGAGCATAGATAAGTGTGTGTGGTTGTCGGTATGTGGTTAAGGACTGGAGGTCCTAACATGATTGTATATCCATTATGGATCGTGTATCTGTGTATGGTTATATGGATTGCCGATAGTATATCTTTACGGACTGGAGGTCCTAGCATGTTTGATTGTTAGTTGTGTATGACTCTCTATGTGGTAGAGAGAGTGTCTTGTGGATTGGTAGTCCTTGCATAGTTGACTTTTGGTTGACCAGGACTCCCCGTGGGATAGAGAGTATTGCGGGGATACGTATGTAGAGCTATGCATCATTACATTTCATACATGTTGTCGACTGGGGTCTCTCTTGTGGTTGAGACGGGTCGTCAATCATCCTGCCTCCCCGGCCACTCGGGGTAGCGATAGCAGGGTTAAGTGCAGAGCATTGGTTGTGCCACGCTCGACCACTATAGACGGTGGTAGCTAGAGATGCGCACTTGGCCACTATGCAGAGTGGTAGTTAGCGCACTCGCCCACTATAGACGGTGGTTGCGTGATGTGAAGTTGTCCTGTATACTGTCCTCATCTACTCATGGGTAGTGACAGTGCGGCTTGCAGCAGGGACCCTCGTGGGGTAGCATATAGCTCTATGGCGGCTAGCTACCATTCATACTACCCAACTCGGACACTCGAGAGTAGTGGTAGTTGGAGTTGGGATAGTTGTTATGTTGTGCCACATAGGCCATACTTGGGTCGTGGTTGGATGGGTCCGCAGACATGGTCATGCATATGCATTGGTGAGATATATGTATGCATGTATTTGATATATGTTTTACATATGCCTGTGAGATGTTACATTTATTTGTTGCATATGTTTGTTCATCATACTACATGCCATTTGTATATTATATACTACTGTATGTTGAGCATGATGTATGTGTTGGTCAGATATGGGATTAACCTTGTATGTTATATGGGTTATATTATTGTATACCTGTTCAGGATTATATAGCTTATGGTGTTGCAGACCGTCAGGTATGTTGGTACATTACTTCATGTTCAGTTGATCAGTTTAGTATATGCATTGAGTATGACTATACTAGTGGTAACTGGTTATTACATTTAGGACTGTATGTCTGTTGGACTCTTTCTGTATACTTGTAGATCTTCACATGTATACTTGTAGATCTCTTTAGCCTATATGTTGTTCATACACTTTCTACATATTACCCCTGAGTTTATACTCATTGCCATAGACCCTCGGTTTCCTGTCGCCCAGGTAATAGGTAGAAGAGTCCTTGGATGTTCGGAGCTCTGCTAGCTGATCCCATCTCACACCGAATGGTTGGATGTTTATTCCATTTTATTATATTCTATTGGATTGTTGGTTTTGGGATTTTATCATATATTGTTCCGCATTTGTGGTATACGGATGTGTTGTAAGTATTTGGTCTATTATGACTTTTGTTGTGTTAAAGTCACTCCGAAGTGCATATTTGGGTCTTTATTATTTGTCAGTATATTTCCGCTGTGCTTTATGGTTATATACATATATATATGTTATGTGGTTGTGGCCGAAAGGCCTTGTATCAATAGGATATTGTATCACATATAGGGGAGATGTTGTCCGTTTATTTTTGGCTCAGCATACTCTTGAGGGGTGACAATTTTATTGGTATCAGAGCCCTAGGTTGTGAAGTCCACTTTCGGATTTTATTTCGTTCAAACATCGAGTTTTTCTTTACTTGGTTTTGGTTTTGTGAGTTTTGGGATCTGGCAGTTGCGGACATCTCCGAGCTACAAGGGTTAAGGTATGTTAACTATTATCATATATCCTTCTGATGACTTGTAGTGTGTTAGTCACTACGCGTAACTGTGGTTTGAGTTACCACGGGAATGACTTGTTGAGTCTGTGAGTTTTGTACCTGCATTCGAAAAGGTGAATTACCTTTGAGAGCCGACTGATACCGAGTCGGATAGTAGGGATCAGGTAGTCACATTTCTTGTGGAAATCAAAGATTATAGTCTCAGAAATTTTCACTAACTATGCTAGTCAGATCATTAACTGTGGGGTAATAAACAAGCGAGTATACTATTACTGATGCAGATTGTGGAGGATTAGTATATGGTGTTTCATAGGGATTTTGATCCCTGAGTTAGTCATGTTAGGTTGTGTGACTTTGAAGGTACTTAACCCATGTGATGCAGAAAAAGGAGAGTTGGTTGAATACCATTATTGGGATCAAGCTGGTACTTGATGGAAGAGGTAGGAAATGACCTTCGGGAAATCACACATCACTTGGTCACGGTTTAATGATGTTGTGAGAGAGTGTATTTCCCCATGCCATCTTCTTTGACTCATTGTCAGGGAATTCTTGAGCTTCAAGTAGGGTGATCATTTGGTATCGAAGGTATCATGCAAAGTCGTTAGACTTGCGAAGGTTACGACCACCTAATAACTCGAGAATGTGATCGACATGTCATAAGCCACCCACTATTTATTGGTTGACATCTTGATTAGGATGTTTGGATCTCCTACCAGATCCAATTGGAAGGCATTAGACCGAGTCATGTCTATAGAAATGACTCCGTAGCAAGTGTTTTGAGAGTTGAAGATTTGATAAGCAGACATTGCAAGTCAAATTATTAGAATTAGAAGTCTAGGAATGTTGGACAAAAGGAGCAAGATTGGAGTCATGGGCCATGAGCGACTATTGGAGAGTTTTCTGACCAAAGAAGACCGATGGTAGATCGTCAGCATCTTCTAATGTTATCAGCGAAATCAGAAGAAAGACTTCGACGGAATTATGTGTTGGTGCAATCGGCCCAGGTCATGATTGACCGGACTCGAGTTTGACTCGAGCGATGTTTTGATGTTCGACAAAAACATATGACAATGTGATTGTCATTGGGAAAGTCCAAGTCTTGAGTACTTGGCATGTAAAGTCCAAGCATGGATCTTGGCAAGGGAAAGTCCAACATGGGTTGGCAAATGAAAGTCCAAGCATGAGTCTTGGCATGGAAAGTTCAACATGGGTTGGCAAGGGAAAGTCCAAGCTTGAGTCTTGGCATTTGGAAAGTCCAAGGGGAATATTAGCAGTGTAATGTCCAAGCAGGAGTCTTGGTAGTATAAGTCCAATGGTTGGCGGTGTAAAGTCCAAGTGGGAGTCTTGGCAGCATAAGTCCAATGTGCCTTGGCAGTGTAGACACTGTTAGTATGACAATAGCCGATGGAAGCACCTGAAGGCTAACGTATGGATGAACAAGTCATGGATGACTTAGAGGGATCTGATGGGTGCGAGGCTGACAGAGGTGGCTAGAAGGCTTAGGTCTAGGCTACGGGTGGTCTAGCAAGTACGGGGGCACCATACTTGGGTTAAAACCTCATGTTTGAGATGTATCAGTTGACTGGGACTATGGTCGGTCGACTGATGGGAGTCAACTCGGGTTTAACGACGGAAAGTGCTCTGGCAGTCGACTGCCAGAGTTTGGCAGTCCATTGCTGGCCTAAGCTGTCGACTGATCTGTTGATCAGTCGACGGATGGTCAGGATCTCGGGCACAAAAGGATCTCCAGTCGAGTGATCGGCTCGAACACTCGACTGATTGAGCCATCAATCGACTAATGGGTATGATCAGTCGACTTATGGTCTATCCATTGGACTTATCCAACATGGATTTGTTCGTTGTGAGACAACGACTATAATAGCAGTCGACTGATGGTCTCGATCAGTCAACTTCCAGGCAAAATCCATCCCAAGGAGCAACTTTAAAGGGAGCTCATGGAGGGAGGATTTGGCACCAGTTCTTGGACGTGTTTGGGGCGATTTGTTGCTGCAAATCAGGGTCTCCAAGTGCAATTCAAGCAACCAAAGATCAAGCAATCAAAATCGCAATTGTAAAGTGTTTTTCCTTTACTAGTAGCATATTCCTGTTGGGTGGATGTCGCTTCGGAGGCTCATTGGCTCCCAAGTCCCCGGATTAAAAATTTTACTAATGAAAGACTTAATCCGGATGGGATGAGCTTCCTTGGCACAACCTATTCGTCGTCGTGCTAACAACTTGAGTGGTCGCTTGAACAAACTAGTTGTTCAAGCAACACAACTCTTCTAGTTGGTTAGCCGTGGAAAAGACGACGGATGGATCGCCGGTTTTTGTGTTTGTCGTCGGGGTCCATGATTATACAATATATATCCATTCATACACAAGCATAATCAAAATATTAAAGAACATATTCAGATCTGTAAATAAAGTTAAAAACAACTTTATACCTTACGATCTTCTATCGTATGTCCTATCCTTCTCGTGGACGACGTGTGGACGAAGATCTTCCACGAGTTGAAGCCTTCTTGATCACTTTCTTCTCTACCTTGTCCGCTGCGAACAAAGAGAAGCAATCACAAATACCTTTCCTATCTAGAACCGACCACCAAATTAGGGAATTTGGTGCAACCGCCGGCCAAGGAGCAAGTGGATGATGCGCCGGCCACCAAATGAAAGGAAACCGCCAGCAACCTTGGAGAGATTGGAGGAAGATGATTGCCGGCCACCAATGGATGGAGAACCACCGGCCAAGGAGCAAGGAAAAGGGAAGAGTGCCGCCCAAAACCAAGGAGGAGAAGAGAGGGATGACCGGCAAAACCCTAGCTTGCCGCCCAAGCTTGTAGCCGCCCAAACCCTAGCCGCCCAATGGAAGATGAGCCAAACCCTAACCCTAATTCGAAAACCAATCTCCTTTTCTTATCCTTGCCGCCCAACCCTAAGCACCTATTTATAGAATAGGGCTTAAGCCTCCTTTAATCTCATCCGTCGGATCTAAGGATTTAACCTCCACCGTCGGATCTAGGGTTTTATCCCAACCGTCAGATCTAAGGTTTCATCTCAACCGTCGGATCTAGGATTTCATCCTAATCGTCGGATCTAGGATTTCATCCCAACCGTCGGATCTAGGGTTTTATCCCAACCGTCGGATCTAGGGATTTAATCTCAACCGTCGATTCTAGGGTTTCATCCTAACCATCGGATCTTAGGGATTTAATCCCAACCGTTGGTTCTAGGGTTTCATCCTAACCATCGGATCTTAGGGATTTAATCCTAACCATTGGTTCTAGGTTTTGTTTTACATTCTTGGATCTAGACTTCACGAGGATTATGTTAGGCTACAATAGGGACCATAAGGAGGAGTTGGGTCTTGGCCACCCGATGGATCGGAACCACACATACTTGATCCATCAATGATGTTCCATTCCACTAGAGGATCATCATTGAACTACCTCACCAACCCCCATAAATTAATATGGGCTCCATATATTATTTGTATATTAATCTCCCCGTGTTTAAGATATCGAATGTCCGTCAATTAATTGATTTACTGACCATCAATTAATTAACATCTAACTCCTCGAGTAGTACCACTCAACCTTATCATCATGTTGACTAAGTCAACCAGCTGTGTTTACATGATGAACCTTATGAGCTCCTCAAGGGGACATCATCAACCTAATATATAGGACACGGTTTCCTCCTATAATCAACGGCACACCATGTAAATAATATTATTTCCCAACTTACCGGGCATATTGATTTAATCAATCTAAATCTCACCCACTGGTAAATTAAAGAAATAAATACTAAGTATATGTGCCCATTATTATATCGGGATTAAGAGCATGTATAACATAATATCCGAGGTCCGATTCAATTATGTAGTCAGTACTAAATTGAATCACCTCTATGTCGGTCCTACTCAATACACCTAAGTGTACTAGTGTAACTCTATGTTCAAGATAAAACAATACCAAGCTACACTACAACCATGCCAATGGTTTATCCAAAACCATCTTGGTTGTGAGCCTCTACTTATATTTTACAAGGGACTGATAACATGATCTTCTGTGCCACACCAAGCACCATGTTATCTACAATGTAGAATATTAGACAATATGCACACATATATAATGAATATATAAAATGCAAACAATGATCATGTGATTCTTATTTCAAAATAAAATGTTCATACAAAAAGAGCTAGGCTTTCAGTATACATTCCAACAATCTCCCACTTATACTAAAAGACTATGCCGTCATCACTCTGCCATACATCTGATCCCCATGTCCTCCACATGCCTATCAAACGCTTTCCATGGAAGGGCCTTAGTGAATGGATCTGCCAGGTTATCCTCTGATGCAATCTTGGCGACAACAACTTCTCCTCGCTTTACGATCTCTCGTATGAGGTGGTACTTGCGCTCTATGTGTTTACTCGCCTTATGGGCTCGTGGTTCCTTCGAGTTTGCAACTGCACCACTGTTATCACAATAAATTGTTATAGTTACGGCAAACCAGAATCACATCCAAGTCCATCAAGAAGTTCGAGCCATACGCCTTCCTTCGCGCCTCGAGGTCGCCACATACTCAGCTTCCATGGTAGAGTCCGCCACGCATTTCTGCTTGACACTCCTCCATAGTATGGCTCCACCTCCAAAAGTAAACACAAACCCCGAGGTAGACTTACTCTTGTCCCTATCTCGATGTGTAACTCACAGGGACTAATTGATCTGCCCGGTAAACCAGCATATAATCCCTAGTCCTTCTCAGGTACTTCAATATATGCTTTACCGTAGTCCAATGTCCCTGTCCAGGATTACTCTGATATCTGCTAAACATGCCCACGGCAAAGCAGATATCCGGTCTCGTACATAGCATAACATACATAAGGCTTCCTACTGCCGAAGCATAAGGAACCGCCTTCATGTCCTCTATCTCCTTTGATGTTTTGGGACACATCTCTTTAGATAAAGGAACTCCATACCTAAAAGGTAGAAAACCTTTCTTGGAGTTCTGCATGCTAAAACGAGCAAAGATAGTGTCAATATATGAAGCTTGAGATAAGCATAACATCCTTTTCTTGCGATCCCTTATAACTTTGATCCCAAGGATGTGTCCCACTTCTCCCATGTCCTTCATGTCAAACTGTTTGGACAACCATACCCTTACGTCTGATAACACTTTGATATTGTTGCCAACTAACAAAATGTCATCTACGTATAGTACAAAAAACACCACTACGTTTCCGTCACATCTCTTGTATACACAAGGTTCATTCGGAATTTGAATAAATCCATATGACTGGATTACCTCATCAAAGCGGATGTTCCAAGATCTAGAAGCTTGCTTCAATCCATAAATGGACCGATTAAGCTTACATACAAGATGCTCTTTACCTTTAGCAATGAATCCCTCTGGTTGCCGCATATAGATGTTCTCCTCAAGACTTCCGTTAAGGAAAGCTGTCTTGACATCTATCTGTCATATCTCATAATCCATATGAGCAGCTATAGATAAGAGAATCCAGATAGACTTAAGCATAGCTACTGGCGAAAAGGTCTCCTCATAGTCGATACCCTCTTTCTGAGTATACCCTTTCGCAACAAGCCTAGCTTTGAAGGTCTCAACCTTCCCATCTACCCCTCTCTTTCTCTTGTAGATCCACTTGCATCCAATAATTTTTACACCATCGGGTGGCTCTACTCGCTCCCAGACCTGATTAGAATCCAACGATTCTATCTCTGAATTCAGCGCTCTTTGCCAAGATACGCATCTCTATCTTGGATTGCCTCACATATGTCCAGGATCAGTTCATGTTCACTGTGGACTAAGTCCAAGACTCTCCCAAAAACATGAATCTATCGGGTTGTCTAACAACCCTCCCACTACTGACAGGTACCTCCCGTGTATGCTGCGTGACACGCGCGGTGCAGTGACTTGTGGGGTATCCTCTTGTACCGGTGGTACTGAAGTCGGAACTTCCCCTGCCAACTCCTCAAGAACAATCCTACTCTAGGGCTTGTGGTTCATTACATAATCCTCCTCTAGAAATCGTCGTGCTAACGATCACCTCTGATCTCTAGGATTATAAAATAAACCACCTTCGCTTCCTTAGGGTAGCCAACAAATGCATTTAGATTCCAACTTACAAAGATCTCCCTTCAAAGACATGTGCTGGACTCCCCCATATCCGAATATGTCTCAGACTAGGCTTTTGCCCAGTCCACAATTCTACAGGGGTAGAAGGTACTGATTTAGATGGAACCAAGTTCAGAGTATACATTGCCGTATCCAGTGCATACCCCCAGAACGAAACAGGTAACTCAGAATAACTCATCATCGATCTGACCATCTCCATAAGAGTCCTATTCCTTCGCTCCGCTACACCATTCTGCTGGGGTGTGCCAGGTGCAGACAATTGGGATTGAATCCCAGCCTCTGATAAGTAACTCCTAAACTCTCCCAAGAGGTACTTGCCACCACGATCAGATCGTAATGTCTTGATACTTTTACCTTGACGGTTCTCCACATCAGCCTTGAATTCTTTGAACTTGTCAAAGCATTCAGACTTGCGGCGCATCAAGTAAATGTATCCATACCTTGAATAATCGTCTATAAAAGAGACGAAGTATTCAAAGCCACCTCTTGCCTGGATAGACATAGGACCGCACAAATCAGAATGAACCATTTCCAACACATCTTTGGCTCTATACCCCTTGGCCTTGAAAGGCCTCTTGGTCATTTTACCTTCCAAGCAAGATTCGTAGGTTGGGAGATCCTCCACCACTAATGAACCCAAAGGTCCATCATCTATCAACCTTTGAATTCTACTTAGGTTAATATGACCAAGCCTTAGATGCCAAAGATATGTTTGGTTCATTTGCGAAGGTTCTTTTCTCTTATTAGATTTAGAAGATGAGTTATTTACTTCTATATGCATCATGGGAGTTTTTGGTTCAAGAGTATATAAATTGCCAACCAATGTACCAGAACAGATAATCTCCCTATTCCTTTTTATAACCACCTTGTCATTAAAAGAAACATAATATCCATCCAAAAACAATTTAGAAATTGAAATTAAATTCTTTCTAAAAGTAGGTACATAAAGACAATTTCTCAACACCAAAAATTTATTCCTATCAAAAGATAAATAATGTCTCCGCAATAGCTCGCCACCTTTGAAGCATTGCCCATGAAGACTGGTGATTTCTCCCTCTAGTCGTCGGGTTTCTGGAACCCCGCAAAGTATTGCAGACATGATCAGTGGCTCTGATCTACACACCAATCGTAGATAACACCGCTAAACATGTTTCAACAACTAAACAAGAAGATATACCTTTATTCTTTCGGCGAGGACAGTCCGCCTTCCAATGTCCAGTCTGCTTGCAAGTGAAGCACTTGCCTTTTGGCTTCTTCACTCCTGCCTGAGGTCCTCCTGCCACTTTCTTCGCTCCACCTTGCTTCTTCTTCTTCTTACCTTTCGGTTTAGAGGAAGAAACCTTCTGAGCGACCATGGCTTGAGAACTCTGATGAAAAAGCCCCTCTGCCGCCTGGAGTTCTATCAAAAGCTCCGCCAACGAATACAACCTCTTGTTCATGTTGTAGTTGAGGCGGAACTGCTCAAAACTCCTAGGCAGAGACTGGTGAATGATATCGACCTGGGTTTCCCCATCGATCTCAGCTCCGAGGACTTCCATCTCATTAAGATGAGCCATCATCTTGAGAACATGATCCCTAACGGGTGTTCCCTCGACCATGGTGGTCGTCATCAAGTTTCTCATTGCCTCCTGCCTAGCCGCCTACTGATGTCCGAAAAGTTCCTTGAGATTGAACATCATGTCATAAGCGTGGCTATGGCACGATCGTCGATGTTGCGACATTTGACATAGATGCCAAAATGTAACACCGCCATCTCATCCGCCTTAACCCATTTCTTATAATGTTCTTTCTCCTTTTCATCGAGTCATCGGTGGGCTTAGGAGGACAGACCTCAAGAGTACAAATTTGTACTCCTCATGATTAAGACAATATCCAGTTTCTTTTCCAATCAATGTAGTTTGGACCAAGAAGTTTGTTTTCTTTTAAAATCACAGCAAGTGGGTTGAAAGCCATTTGAAAATTCCTAAAAATCACAATGATCAAAATATTAGATTTCAAATATTATTGATTCTCAAAACAATAAAATCCCTAAATCAACCAACACCTCAAAACACAGAGAATATCGCATGCCACGATAGTGTGGACGTATACGAATTCTACATTTGTAAGAGGAGGTTTTACCCATTAATTTTATTATCTTGTCAACCTTACTTTTTGACAAATAAAATTAATAGTTGGTTCCTCTTTAGCCCTACAAATAAAAGCAAAGGACTGATGGGGAGGATACTTTTATTTGCATCTAAGTGTGCACCATTACACGATACTAAGGGAATTATTTCGGATTATGTGCCTTACCGATGGGGAAGTACACACGCTCCTAAATAATTTCCTATAACCATTATTTGACCTAGTGATCTGCAAACAAACCCGTCCGCAGGAGGAAGGCACTCAGCCAACACACAAGTTTGTTCGCATCACACGTCAAATTGTAATGGAAGGTCATGAATTAATTAAAATATCCCTCTCCCACTTAGTAAATTGCAAATAAGGAATTTTAAATCACACACAACATGCATATAAAAAAAATAAGCAATAAATATGGAAAAAAATAGAATTTTTCCAACTATTATGGCATTGTCCTCCAATATGCATCCCGTCGTGTGGCCACCTCGTCCGCTCCATCTTTTCCCGTGCGCAAGTCACCAAAGAGTTCCGAGCCGAGATAAAACATTTTAATTTACATCCATCGATCCTATACTCCACGAAGGAGTGTACAAATAATCTAGATCGAAAGTAAACTAAAATGAGCGGCTAAACAAAGCCGTATTTAATTACAAAAATTAAATACTAATCTAGCCTCGTCAACCCCGAGGATTCAAATAATAAATTTTTACACACATCCATTCACATACACACACATGGCCATAATAGTCGGATCTTATGCCTGCAACCAAAGAGTTAAACTACGCATATCCTACTATTATCCGGCACATATAATATATGAAAAATGCATAAAAAATTAACCGAATCCAAAACACACAAAACCGGAAACCGTGGCTCTGATACCAATTGTTGGGTGGATGTCGCTTCAGAGGCTCATTGGCTCCCATGTCCCCGGATTAAAATTTTCACTAATGAAAGACTTAATCCGGATGGGATGAGCTTCCTTGGCACAACCTATTCGTCGTCGTGCTAACAACTTGAGTGGTCGCTTGAACAAACTAGTTGTTCAAGCAACACAACTCTTCTAGTTGGTTAGCCGCGGAAAAGACGACGGATGGATCGCCGGTTTTTGTGTTTGTCTTCGGGGTCCATGATTATACAATATATATCCATTCATACACATGCATAATCAAAATATTAAAGAACATATTCAGATCTGTAAATAAAGTTAAAAACAACTTTATACCTTACGATCTTCTATCGTATGTCCTATCCTTCTCGTGGACGACGTGTGGACGAAGATCTTCCACGAGTTGAAGCCTTCTTGATCACTTTCTTATCTACCTTGTCCGCTGCGAACAAAGAGAAGCAATCACAAATACCTTTCCTATCTAGAACCGACCTCCAAATTAGGGAATTTGGTGCAACCGCCGGCCAAGGAGCAAGTGGATGATGCGCCAGCCACCAAATGAATGGAAACCGCCGGCCACCTTGGAGAGATTGGAGGAAGATGATTGCCGGCCACCAATGGATGGAGAACCGCCAGCCAAGGAGCAAGGAAAAGGGAAGAGTGCCGCCTAAAACCAAGGAGGAGAAGAGAGGGATGACCGGCTAAACCCTTGCTTGCCGCCCAAGCTTGTAGCCGCTCAAACCCTAGCCGCCCAATGGAAGATGAGCCAAACCCTAACCCTAATTCGAAAACCAATCTCCTTTTCTTATCCTTGCCGCCCAACCCTAAGCACCTATTTATAGAATAGGGCTTAAGCCTCCTTTAATCTCATCCGTCGGATCTAGAGATTTAACCTCCACCGTCGGATCTAGGGTTTTATCCCAACCGTCGGATCTAGGGTTTCATCTCAACCGTCGGATCTAGGATTTCATCCTAATCGTCGGATCTAGGATTTCATCCCAACCGTCGGATCTAGGGTTTTATCCCAACCGTTGGATCTAGGGATTTAATCTCAACCGTCGATTCTAGGGTTTCATCCTAACCATCGGATCTTAGGGATTTAATCCCAACCGTTGGTTCTAGGGTTTCATCCTAACCATTGGATCTTAGGGATTTAATCCTAACCGTTGGTTCTAGGTTTTGTTTTACATTCTTGGATCTAGACTTCACAAGGATTATGTTAGGCTACGATAGGGACCATAAGGAGGAGTTGGGTCTTGGCCACCCGATGGATCGGAACCACACATACTTGATCCATCAATGATGTTTCATTCCACTAGAGGATCATCATTGAACTACCTCACCAACCCCCATAAATTAATATGGGCTCCATATATTATTTGTACATTAATCTCCCCGTGTTTAAGATATCGAATGTCCGTCAATTAATTGATTTACTGACCATCAATTAATTAACAGCTAACTCCTCGAGTAGTACCACTCAACCTTATCATCATGTTGACTAAGTCAACCAGCTGGGTTTACATGATGAACCTTATGAGCTCCTCAAGGGGACATCATCAACCTAATATATAGGACACGGTTTCCTCCTATAATCAACGGCACACCATGTAAATAATATTATTTCCCAACTTACCGGGCATATTGATTTAATCCATCTAAATCTCACCCACTGGTAAATTAAAGAAATAAATACTAAGTACATGTGCCCGTTATTATATCGGGATTAAGAGCATGTATAACATAATATCCGAGGTCCGATTCAATTATGTAGTCAGTACTAAATTGAATCACCTCTATGTCGGTCCTACTCAATACACCTAAGTGTACTAGTGTAACTCTATGTTCAAGATAAAACAATACCAAGCTACACTACAACCATGCCAATGGTTTGTCCAAAACCATCTTGGTTGTGAGCCTCTACTTATATTTTACAAGGGACTGATAACATGATCTTCTGTGCCACACCAAGCACCATGTTATCTACAATGTAGAATATTAGACAATATGCACACATATATAATGAATATATAAAATGCAAACAATGATCATGTGATTCTTATTTCAAAATAAAATGTTCATACAGAAAAGAGCTAGGCTTTCAGTATACATTCTAACAAATCCATATTTGTATTTGCTTATATCTATTTGTTTATTGTTGTAAACAATTATAAGAGGTTTCTCCACCTCCGGATTGTTCTGAGAAGGAGTTTATTGGATTAGTGGTGTGTGGTCGCATCGCTAGAGCTCGTTTGAGCTCGATTCGTGGAGTAAGAACCATTCGATTCCGAACCACGTTATATTGTCATGGTTGTGTGCTTGTATTTTGTTATTGCTTTATTTCTATTATTTCTGCCGTGCACTAATCAAATTGTAGCAAGCATGCGATCGCGAAAGATTTCCTTCATCTACTTCATACGCGCTATTCACCCCCCTCTAGCGGTCACGAAGGTCCCTACAATGTTGGTGCAGGGGCACCAAATAATCGAACCTGTGTTTTGATTATGGAAAAGACACAAAGTTAAGTTTACATCGTTATCTCATGAGCTAAATCGAGTATGCAGAAAAGTACTAAAGCTAGATCTGAAGGCTAGCGACACTCGGAGGAAGCCGCGGTGGTCGGGCGACACTCGAGTGACTTCGGAGGGAGCCGAAGGAATCGAGTGGAAGGCCGAAAGCAAAAGCGACACAGTAAGTATCGAGGTAAGCTCATGTGAGTGAGAGATGGTAAGGTCGTGTCCTTTGTACGGGGATGACCTTAGGCGGCGATCTGACTAAGACTTCTTGTTGAAGGTCTTGGTCGAGATCGGACGGTTAGAAACCATCATATTTATCATTTTTCGAGCTAACCTCTCACTGCAGGGAAGTGGCCAGGCTAGTAGTCGACTGCTGGACATTGGACAGTCGACTAATGCTCATCAGTCGACTGATGGGAGTCATCAGTCGACTGATGGCGACGAATCAGCCTTTGCGCTAGGTCAAAACGGATAAGGTTTGACGTGGCCACTTCACGATAAAATTTATTACAACTTCGTGATCTGTTCCAAAAAAAGAGGAGACATATTCAGAGGCCAAAATCTATAAAAGGAGGGGTGGATTTCAACTCAAAACATCATCAAGTTTATTCATCAAGTGCTCTTACAACGCCAACGCTCCAACACCGTCATAACGTCAACGCGACGATAAGTTCAGATCTTCTTCGTCGGCAGCAGCATCTAGTAATATATTTTTGATATTGTATTCGTTGTTTTTATTCGTAACGAGGTGAGGTAGTCTTGTTGTCTCATCCTCGTACTTTCGGTTTTGTGATCGTTGTCTCCTACCTCCAACGAGGAGGAGACGTTTTAGTGCTTTGCCCTTCGTACGCGGTCTAGGACCGATAGGGCTTTGGAGTAGCAACCGCTGGGTTGTGAACCAAGTAAAATAAACGTGTCTCTTTATTTTCTGCTGCGTTTAATTGTCTACTCGAACAAAATGACGAAAAGATTTACGATCGCTATTCACCCCCCCTCTAGCGACGCTTCTCGATCCAACATACAATTTGTATCAGAGCTTGAAGCTCTTCTGTGGACTAACACTCGGGAGAAAAGATGCTAGAGGGAAGATGGAGTTTAAAGAACAATTAGGATGGGACATCAACACACCGGTCCCGTACACCTTCTATGGACATGAAGGGTTTAGGTAATGGAAGGCAAGAATTGAAGATTTCTTGATGATGTTGGACTTTAAGGAGTGGTCCATCTTAATGGAAGGATTCCAATACCCAAGAGGACCCAAGGGAGGCTTCCTCAAAATGAAGAAATGGACCGAGGAGCAACTCCAAGGGTTTGATAAAAATAAGAAGGTAATAAATTTTTTGATTGATTTAATACCTAACAATATTGTGTCTAGTTTAGGGGACTACATGGATGCCAAGGAGCTATGGAGCCAAGTGGCAAGATTCCATGAAGACCCATCACCAGCTCAAGAAGAGGAGGTCGAAGAAGATAGCTCTTCCTCACAAGAGAGTGAGGATTCAGAAGTTGATAGGGAATCAACATCCGGATCGGAATCAATGGAAGAGGTAGAAGTAGAAGAAGTCTCCACCTCTAGGATTGAGGGGGAGGAGATTAGATCATCTACACCGGAGCAACCTCAAGAAGAACCATCCACCTCCGGTCAAGAGGAAGAGGAAGCTCGGGGCTCCCCTACCATGGAAGGTAACTCAAGCATGTCAATAAATAATAAAATTCATATTATATGCTTTGAGTGTAGGGAGCAAGGACACTACAAGAGTAAGTGTCCTAAACGAGTCAAGAGGTCTCAATCGGTGCCAAAGGTCAAGGATGTCGGTCCCCCAACAACTAAAGGCAAGGAGCATATCATTTGCTTCAAATGCCGACAACCGGGACACTACCGGAGTCAATGCCCAAAGGGGGAGAAGAAGACTCAAAAGGGAGCATCACAAGTAGGAGGAGCTAAGGCTAACCCTAATGTATATTTTAATAATTCACCTTCAACTTATGTTAAAAAGCATGCTAGAAGTTATGTTAATAATCTTTCTATTTCTCATGAACAAAAGCATGCTAGTAGAAATAATAGATTTTATTGTCTAGGTGCTAAGAATGTCAACCTTAGGGATAAGAAGAAATTTGAGACTAATGTCCCTAAAAATATTTTACCTAAGGAAAGTATTAGGAAAATAGAGAACCACCTATGTTTTAACCCTAAATGGAATATGCATATGCCTAGGAAAAATAATGTCCAAAGAATAGATGAAAAAGCAAAAATTGGACAATTAGAGCTAGAAAATCAAGCCTTGAGGTCAAGGCTTGAGAAATTAGAGAAAACCCTTAGAAAGATGCAAAATCAAATTAAAGGGTCAAATTGCCAAAATCTAGGGTCTAGGAGTCAAAACCTAGGGTCAAGGAAGCATGGTCCACCTAAGGGCAAGAAAGGTTTGGGTCACAAACCTAAGCCTAAGGAGACCTACCATAATGTTCCATTTGATTATGGAACTCAATCTAGGTCTAGGAAAACCAAGGTTACTAGGGAAGTCATCCCTAAGGGTAACCAAGGTGTGTGCCTAGTGGCTAGGATTTTGAAGAAACCTAGGGTGGTCACTAAGAAGGTTACCAGGGGAGTCACCCCTAGAGTTAACCTTGGCATGACCACAATGACCAAGGCTACCAAGCCTAGAAGGGTCATTAGGAAGGTATCTAGGGAGGTTATCCCTAAGGAATACCTAGTTAACCCAAGGAGCTCAAACAAGTATTGGGTTCCTAAGAGCGTGATTCCATCATGCTAAGTGGGTTGGGGGTGTTAACTTGAATTGGTGGGTAGTTAACCTAACCATAGTAAAGTTAACATTTTATAGCATTTTCAAGGTTATTTGATACCTTGGAAATAATATTGAATGTTAATCCTAAAATATTTTAGGATGTGCCAATAAACCTTGAGAATTGTGAAAAATTGATTCAATTTGGCACATTTAGACTTAGAGGTATTGGTGTGCAATTTGGGGTTTTGGCACACTTTGGAAATTAGAGTATCAAGAAAATTATCTTAAGGCTTAGAAATTACATTTAAAATTAATACTCAAGTACTATACATCTTAATGTCACATACTTACCATGCTTCATGTGTTTTACCATATGCTTACATGGAAGCAATGTTTATGATGTATTGCATCTCACAAAATATATCATTCACCTTGATTGTGTATTTCAACACTTAGAAAGGGTGAGATGCTAGGATTTGAAACTCTTGGATGTTAATGCTTGTGAAAATGAAATAAAATACCAAAATACATTAACAAATACATGAACATAGGAATAACACTAATATATTTGATATACATGAATAAACATGTTAAAATGAAACAAATTGAGTGAAGAAATCGAAATTCACTTAATTTCAGAACTGAAAATCAGATATCAGTCGACTGATAACACTGTAGCATGATATCGCGAGCCAAGCAGTCGAGTGCTGCTTCCAAGACTTGACTAATTGTCCATCAGTCGACTGGATATCAACAACAGTTGACTGATGTTACTATTCATCGGGGTAGAAGAGTCAACAGTCGAGTGGCTCGTCCAATAGTCGAAATCTTGGCCACATCGGTCGATGAGATTGTAACAACAGCACAAAACGCGTTGGCAATCAAGTGCCAAGGCAGAGCGATCGACTTAGATTATGTGAACCCGATCAACAGCTGCTATCGATCAATGATGTGTCACATCGATGCAAACCGCTAGGGTTTGGCTTTTTCACGTTCTCCTCTCGCGCGATTTCTTCTCCGATCGTCCCAAAACCCTCCGACCAACCTCCTCGTGCCCACACAGGCGACTCACAGCCCTTAGGTTTGGAACCTAACCCTATCCTTCGTGTTTTTGGTCCTTCTATCATGATAATAGTGTCTCACAGCTTTCATCCTCCTCCGGGGTTAGGGTTCCGGCGAGACCTTCTTTCCGGTGATCCTGTGGCGTCCTCTCCAGCAAGTAGGCTACTCTGTTCATCCCTCACAACCCTCAACCCAACAATGGCGCCAAAGTATACCTCTAAACCCTTAAACCCTATTTTCTACATATACCACATTTTAGATCTAATCATGTTATTTGTGTCATCACATTTCATTGCATTGCATTCATCATAATCATGTAGAAGACAATGTAGGAATGAGCCAAATGAGGGTATATCGCTCTCGTACCAACCGATGCCGGTTAGGTACATAGATGAGCGATTTTTTAGATTCTACTGTGGCCACGTCATTCAGATTTTATTGCATTACCAATTGATGAAGATCGCCCTTTGCAACCATGCCATTAACGATGACCTACTCAAGGAATTTACCAAAATTTGAGGAAAGTCGACGATAGCCCTACCTACACCACTCGCATTGCAAAATGCGACCTGGAGTTCACTCCTGTGATCTTGCAGGAGTTCCTGGAGTGTAGGGCATCGGATGACACTTTCATCTTTTATCCTACTCTTGATGCACCTTTTTCGGCTCCATTTAACCATATCTCATTAGACTCCATGCATGAGCATTTCTTCCATCATCCTCGTCCACTAACTCAAAACTTATTTCCTATCAATGAATTATCTGCACCTCATAATGTTCTTTACAAAGTCATTGTTTGGTTCTTCCTTCTGATCGTGACTCAGGGTTAGGCCAAGATCCGGCCTCCCCATCTCTTTCTTATGTATGTCATGCCTCATCGGTTGGACGTGAACATTGCATTGAACATTTTTCATTGCATTGTCCATTTCATATCCCCTGTATAAGGGAAAGTTCATATGCTCTTTGGACACATTATCACTGCATGGTTAGAGTCCATTGACATTAACATATCCAGGGGATCATTGAGGGTGCTATCAGAAGTATATGACTGCATCACAGTGCGCAACTTCACACAGGCTAGGATGTGGACTGGCGCTGGACAGATGGAGTTGGTGCCTCGGCCTCAGCCCGTGGGGCAAGAGGAGCCGACCATAGAGCCTGGAGAGCCTACGACACAACATGAGGGGCCCGCTGCTGAGGAGGATGACCCTGTGACAGCAGATGCATCAGCAACAGGTCTCTCAGAGCATGTTGCACATATGGAGGTTATATTTGAGGACTACCAGCAGACTGTTAACTCACGACTGGCAGAGATCAGATTGGAGCAGTCCTCCATGGGTCAGCACCTCAACCGAATAGAGCAGCGCCAGATTGATATATATGAGATGTTGCGGACCTGAACGCTAAGCCAATAGCCTCCACTACCTCCACCATCTGCAGGAGATGATAGCTAGGCGAGGATTAGGGATCTTGTTTCGTAGTGATGTCGAGAGTTGTTCTTGAACATATATTTTGATTGTAAAACAAATTTTCTTGTTGAATGAAATCCTTTGTTTATGAAAAATCATGTGTCTTTGTCTGATTGTGTGGGTGTTAATGTGTTCATATATTCTATTTTTCCATGTCATGACATCAAGTTTCCTTTTATCATATAAAATGTCATGATATTGCTTAGGGCTACTTTTAATGTCTTGTATTCTTCAGTTATATTTTATGCCATGACATCATAATCATTGGCCATGTTTATTTATGATTATCACTTATGCCATGATCATTCATGCATTAATTAAAATTGAGTTAAGGACTATGGCATGATTTGAAGTCCCATGTATAAGGGAGTCAAATAGAGTGCCTAGAAAATCCATGAAGCCATAACAACCCTAATTCCACATCTCAAAATCACATTGACTTGTGTGTGTTTTATACACCCTAGATACATGCAAGATGTTAGGAAAATAAGTTAAGTTCAAGGTGCATAGATGTTGCATCTAGATGAGCTTAAACTTATTTCAATCATAAATATGAATCATGAGGAAAGCTAATGTACAAGTCATGTACATCTAGCCAATAGTCCATGGTTCAAAATTGTTTTTCAAAATCATTTTAAAATCCTTTTAGAAAACTTTGGTGAAGTCTATCTTTGGATAGCAATCACCATTGAAGAAGTTGATACAAAGTAGATAAAAAACATTAAAGTTTTAATGGTTTTTGGACTTTGTATCAATCTCCTATTTTAATGAGTATTTTATTTTCAAACTATTTTTCACCCATTATATTCCATGTAAGTAATGTGCGTATGAAATTTCAAAATTTTTTGAAATACGTATATTTACTTACGCATTTTTAAAGTTCATTTTTGAAAACCTGATTTCTGAAAATTAGGGATCAGTCGACTGTTACATATTATCAGTCAATTGATGATGATTTCAGTCGACTGTTCTATAGAAGAGTCGACTGATAGGTTGATTTCAAGTAAAAAAGGATGTTTAGCCCATGTTTCAGCTATATTAGGGTTCCCTAACCACTCCTAACCCTAGGATATGCTTTGGGAAGCATTAGAAAGGGTGAAAATCCATTGGATATGGATTAGGAGAATTGTTAGGGTGATGTATCAAATTTAAGGTGTGAGAAAGTTCAATGTTGAACTTTGAACCTTATTTTTGATGGTTTAGAGTTCCTATTGGCTTAGGGACTTGCCAAGGACATTGTTGGTGCAATTGTCAAGGGAGAGCAAGCCTTTAGGGGGAGGTATCCATCTTGGGATGATGGATGTTATTTTTCCTCATGAGAGGGAAAAGTGGGAATGTGAAATGCCCAATTTGGAAATTGGGAGAGTTTTTAGGAGTGCCTCTCTTTAGTGGTATGAGACTTATCACTAGGAAGAGTGAAGGCATCCTAGGGAGGGGGAGATTGTAAGATCTCATTGGAAAATGAGACATTGACCTCCTTGGAGAGAACCTTTTTGATGTTAGTCAAAAAGGGGGAGAATTTATGAGGAGAATTTATAAAATTACCAATTTGGGATAATTGGTAAGGGAATTTGAGTTAGGGGCCTAACTCAAGGGTGTTTTTGTCAAAGATAAAAAAGGGAGAGATTGTTGGTGCAATCGACCTAAGTCACGATTGACCGGACTCGAGTTTGATTCGAGTGATATTTTGATGTTCGACAAAAACATATGACAATGTGATTATCATTGGGAAAGTCCAAGTCTTGAGTACTTGGCATGTAAAGTCCAAGCATGGATCTTGGCAAGGGAAAGTCCAATATTGGTTGGAAAAGGAAAGTCCAAGCATGGGTCTTGGCATGGAAAGTTCAACATGGGTTGGCAAGGGAAAGTCCAAGCTTGAGTCTTGGCATTTGGAAAGTCCAAGGGAAATATTGGCAGTGTAAAGTCCAAGCGGATGTCTTAGTAGCATAAGTCCAATGGTTGACGGCGTAAAGTCCAAGCGGGAGTCTTGGCAGTGTAAGTCCAATGTGCCTTGGCGGTGTAGACACCCTTAGCATGACAATAGCCAATGGAAGTACCTGAAGGCTAACGTATGGATGAGCAAGTCATGGATGACTTAGAGGGATCCGATAGGCGCGAGACTGACGGAGGTGGCTAGAAGGCTTAGGTCTAGGCTACAGGTGGTCTAGCAAGTATGGGGGCACCATACTTGGGTTGAAACCTCATGTTTGAGTTGTATCAGTCGACTGGGACTATGGTCGGTCGACTGATGGGGAGCCAAGGTTTGGTGAAGTGCCCGTAGTCGACTTCAAGAGTTGGGCGATCAGCTAGCACGAGCAATCGGTAGTCTGTTGATCGATCGCGATGGTCAAAATCTCGAGTACGAAGAATCTCCAGTCGAGTGATCAGCTCGAACACTCGACTGATTGAGCCATTAGTCGACTGATGGGTATGATCAGTCAACTGATGATCTATCCATTGGACTTATCCAACGTGGATCTGCTCGTTGTGAGACAACGACTTTAGCAGCAGTCGACTGATGATCTCGATCAGTCGACTGCTAAGAGAAATCTAGCCCAAGGAGCAGCTTTAAAGGGAACTCATGGAGGGAGGATTTGGCACCGGTTATTGGACGTGTTTGGGGCGATTTGTTGCTGCAAATCAGGGTCACCAAGGTAATTCAAGCAACCAAATATCAAGCAATCAAAAGAGCAATTGTAAAGTGTTTTTCCTTTACTTGTAGCATATTTCATATTTGTATTTTCTTGTATCTATTTGTTTATTGTTGTAAACAATTGTAAGAGGTTTCTCTACCTCCGGATTGTTCCGAGAAGGAGTTTATTGGATTAGTGGTGTGTGGTCGCATCGCTAGAGCTCGATTGAGCTCGATCCGTGGAGTAGGATCCATTCGATTCATAACCACATTATATTGTCATGTTTGAGTGCTTGTATTTTGTTATTGCTTTATTTCTATTATTTCCGCTTTGCACTAATCAAATTGTAGCAAGCACGCGATCGCGATAGATTTCTGTTGGATCGAAAGTGTCGCTAGAGGGGGGGGTGAATAGCGATACGATGTCGTTAAAAAACTTTTGCAATAAGTAAAAAGAAAGTAGAGAGTGCACAGCGGAAATATAAAGTAGACAAGATATTTTTACGTGGTTCACAATCTTTCGATTGCTAATCCACGGCCCTAGTGATCCTTGATCACGTACGGAGGGCAATTCACTAAAACCACTCCTCCTCGTTGGAGGTAGGAGCAACGATTACAAAAAGAAATCAAGGCAAAGGGACACTCCCCCTTTCCTTGTTACGATTAAAGCACAAAGACAATTTAAAGAAGTAGAACTTAAATAAATATACCGACAACTCTTATAAGTAGAAGATGTAGCTTTCGTTGTCGGCGGCACTTCGTCGTAGCAAATGTGAGTAGTAGTAGCGGCGTTACGACGGCGTGTTGAGAGCTCTTGAATTCTTGTATATTTTGCTTGGCATGAACATGTTTATTTATGGATATTGATCTATGAATTTAGACATAGGTAGTGTCCAAGGTGAGGTTCTTATCCCAACTCAAGGATGAGGTGTTTCAACCAACCACCTTGTGCCACCTCAAGGAAGCCTTCACGCCAAGAAGAAGAAGCCATCCAACTTGTGCCACATCATGGGAGCCAACCATCTTGTGCCACCTCAAGGAGGCCTTCACGCCAAGAAGAAGAAGCCATCCAACTTGTGCCACATCATGGGAGCCAACCATCTTGTGCCACCTCAAGGAGGCCTTCACGCCAACTCAAGGATGAGGTCCAAGCTTGGTGATGGTTTGGATGTCCACCTTGATGCCACATCACCCTTTGTACCAAAACACGAGTCAAGTCCAAATTCACCCCCTTGAAATTCGAGCTCTTCTCGAGGCTGGAACTTGACTAGCAGTTGACTGTAGTCAAAGGGTTTTGGACTGCAGTACAAGTTAGCTTAAAATATAAAGTACGATGGTTCTAACCATCTGATCTCGACCTAGACCTTCCATTGGAGGTATTGGGTCGGATCTACGCTTAACGACCTTGCTTCGCTTTCACACGAGCTTACCTTGTAGCCTCGCTTCCGGTCTTCACCCGAGTACCTCGGCTTCCTCCGAAGTCCCTCGGGCGTTGCCCGACCACCTCGGTTCCCACCGGGTGTCGCAGACCTTCCGCTCAACTTTAGCATTTCTGCACACTTAATTGAGCTCGTAAGATAACAAATATACCCTTAACTATTGAGCCTTTTGCCATAATCAAAATACCGGTTCGACTTTGGTGCCCACTGCACCAACAATCTCCCCCTTTTTGATTCATGGCAAACCGACACAAAAGTTAAGGAAAAATTAAGCATAACAGTAAGCTAGCATAATGATTAAGCATGAATGAGCTAGCATAAAGATTAAATATGAATGAGCTAGCATAATGATTAAATATGAATGAGCTAGCATAAAGATTAAGCATGAGTGAGAAATATTATTGTTTCAAGTTCTCCCCTTTGAGGTAACCTCCCCCTTGACCGAAGGTGAGTTCTTGAAAAATAATTTTTACTCCCCCTTAATTGTTTCTTATGTAAACGGATTTACTTAATATAAAATATATTATTTTTGTTTACTTTATCCCCTTTAATTTTGGTTAATTTTGGTTACTTTTGTGACTTTCTCCCCCTTTTGCCTTAACTCAAAAAGTTTGTAAATATATTTTAGGGTTTGTAAGTCCAAGCAAGTTCCCAATATGATTTCTAAGGTAAGACTTAGGCTAATTTCATAAAAAGAAGCAAAAATAGAGTACATATATAGAAAAATTTAAATCCTACTCTATTACGCACATACCTAACTTTTAATGTTGTTAAAGATTAAGCTAAAGTCTTGGAGAGTGTGCTTCATCCACAGGAGCTGAGAGACACACTCACCCATCGCAACGTATTCGGCTTCGGTGGTAGATAAGGCAACGCAATGTCGCTTCCTACTCACTAACCATCGCATACTAAACATCGAGCAAAATCTACTATATCTCTCTTTGCTTCTACCGATAAATGTTTCAAATCTTAAGTCTAAGGACATGGTCAGTTTATCTAGATTTTCAATCAGGAGGTTGGACGTAAACTTCTTCCTTAATGTATCCATTCAAAAATGCCGACTTGACATCCATTTGAAACAATTTAAAACCTCGATGTGCATATGCTAACAACATTCGGATGGACTCTAGTCCTGCTCACGGGGCGTAGGTCTCATCGTAATCTAAACCTTCGACTTGACTAAACCCTTTTGCGACTAACCTAGCTTTATTTCTAACTACTTCACCTTTATCATCAAGTTTATTTCGAAATACCCACCTTGTTCCAATAATTGATTTTTCTTTAGGTGGTGGTACTAATTCCCAGACTTCATTTCTAGTGAATTGAGCTAGCTCTTCTTGCATAGCAATAATCCAGTCGGGATCAAGAAGTGCTTGTTCAATAGTTTTGGGTTCGATTTTGGAAATTAACGAGATTTGACTAAGGTTTCGATATGAAGCTCTAGTTCGAACTCCCTAAATTTGGATCACCTATAACTTGATTGATAGGATGATTTGTTTGAGTCTTAGTGTGACTCGGGTTAGGGTCATCTATCACTTGGTCGATAGGATGACTTGGGTGAGTTCTAGTTTGACTTGGGTTAGAGTCATCTATCACTTGGTCGATAGGATGACTTGGGTTAGGACGAGATTCAAGTTCAAGATCGTAGCCTCGGGTTCGCTATAAGTTGATTTGCTAGTTGGTTTTGTTAAGGATTGAACGGGTTCGTGTCCTTCTCAAAACTATATTAATGGTTTCTTCGACTCTTATGTGTAGGATCAATGGAATTACTAAAGGATTGTTTGTAAGTTTTTAAACCTAAATCATCTCACCAATATCTACATGATCAAAACATGTTATTCCTATGTGTTACTTGTGAGATGACTTTCAATTTTACTTGATTAATTTTAATGAATTTAAATTAACCAACATTAGGTTAGATTCGATTTAGTCTAAGCTCATCAAGTAATCTTTCAAGAGATTAGCTTCCAGTGTCGTGGCGAGGCACGAGGCCTTCTTTGATCGGAATAACGACCACTTCCTTAGACAAAGCTAATTTCAAGAAATTGATAACTCGACTTACTTGAGACTACGTCTTGGTCTAACTAGTTATTTTTGAAAAGAGGCTCCCCGAGGCTCAATCTTTTCGTAGGATTTTAGTTGATTTATTTTTTGAAAAGAGGCTCCCGAGGCTCAATCTTTTCGCAGGATTTTAGTTGGTTATGAGTCCTATCTAACCATTCTAAAAATAAAGGAAAAACTAAGCATGCAATTTCTAAGACTTAACAAAATACATTTTGTATTGGCTCCCTGGACCATTGAATCGAGTGGGTCTATTCACATAGTGAATTTGGTCCTTGGGAACCCAATACATGTTAGATCCTAAAGTTGAAATCAAAGTGGTCTTAGGGACCCATGCTTGGACATTTTTCTTATGTTGGTTTACTATAGACATATATGACTTATTGGTTGTATTTGAGTTAAACCCGAGTCCGCCTTGTTGTACACGGCCCTTTGTGATCCAAGTAAGAGGTCAAGTCCCTTGGATCCCAAAGTGAACCTTTCCAACGTAGTTCCTAAGGTCTTCGACTTGTGTTTTCAAAAGCGAGTTCTCAACTTCAAGCTTTTCAACTTGAGTTGAGTCCTCCTCTTGAATACGAGTAGTCGAAGAGGTTAGGAGACCTCATGTTTGAGGAGGTTAACCTCCTCAATTAGGGTCTCGACCTTGGACTCGGACTTAGCTAGTTTCTTATTTAAAATTTAATTGCACCATACAAAGTATTAAGTAGCACCGACTTACCCTTAATGATTCTTTTGAACCGGATACGGATCCGTGGCTTGTCTTGAATGGAAGCTCATCATCGGATTCGGACTCGGACTCTTCTTCGGTTTGAGTCGTGCTCTCGGTCGGCTTGGCCATTAGAGCTTGGATATATCTTCTTCCTCCGGGTGGCTTGCTTGCGGGCTTCTTCTTCTTGGAACTCGCAACTAACGCAATACTCTTCTCGGCCGACCACGTTAGTTTGCTCATGTAATTCAAGTTCAAAACAATTGCCTAACCTAATTTTAGAAAGGTCCTTGGAGACCTTGTAGGCATTGACCATGGATGCCCACAAGGTGGTCCTAGGAAACGAGTTAAGAGAATACCTGATAAGGTCGCGATTCTCGACCTTTTGTCCGATGGCATGGAGTTGGTTGACGATGTCTTGGATACGAGCATGTAGTTGAGTTGCGGTCTCGTTTTCCTGCATTTTCAAGTTATACAATTTATTTAAAAGTAAATCTCTTTTACATACCTTCGTGTCGTCGGTGCCTTCGTGTAGTTCCACTAGCTTGGTCCATAAGTCCTTTGCACTAATGAAGGGGCCGACGCGGTTGAGCTCTTCCTTGGACAACCCACATTGCAAGATTTGAGTTGCCTTGGCATTGGCTTCTACTTGTTTTTTCATGGAATTTGACCATTGATCGTAACCCAAAGATTCACCATCTTCATTAGGAAGTGTGAAACCGGTTTGGATTACGATCCACATCTCGATTTGGGTTTTAATAAAGCATTCCATCCACCCTTCCAATAAGGAAAGTCATTACTGCTGTAAAACGGGGGTCAAGTGTGCTAAACCCTTCGAGATGGGCCATTTAAAAACAAGAAGAAGAACGATTTAAAAGAATCTTGCAAAACACACGAAAGAATATTCCAAGACTTTCGCCTTGGATTAGTAGGGAAGTAAAAAAAGATATATAAAATGTAACTTGCAAAAAGAAATAAACAATCAAATGCGAATGTCGTTGAAGTTCCGGAGGACAACCTTACTCGGGATCTAACCCGAAGGACAACCTTATCCGGATCCTAAAACCTCTAATGCAATTCTATATGTAGGAGAAGATAAGCAAGTGAAATAATTATACGAAAACAGAAATAAATAAATAAAAAATCTGTAAAAAAAGAAAAACAAAGCTAGATTGGTGGTTTCACTGAATCTTAGCGCCCGACTCGATACCAATTGTTGGATCGAAAGTGTCGCTAGAGGGGGTGAATAGCGTCTCGATGTCGTTAAAAAACTTTTGCAATAAGTAAAAAGCAAGTAGAGAGTGCACAGCGGAAATATAAAGTAGACAAGATATTTTTACGTGGTTCACAATCTTTCGATTGCTAATCCACGGCCCTAGTGATCCTTGATCACGTACGGAGGGCAATTCACTAAAACCACTCCTCCTCGTTGGAGGTAGGAGCAACGATTACAAAAAGAAATCAAGGCAAAGGGACACTCCCCCTTTCCTTGTTACGATTAAAGCACAAAGACAATTTAAAGAAGTAGAACTTAAATAAATATACCGACAACTCTTATAAGTAGAAGATGTAGCTTTGTTGTCGTGACTTCGTCAGAGCAAATGTGAGTAGTAGTAGCGGCGTTACGACGGCGTGTTGAGAGCTCTTGAATTCTTGTATATTTTGCTTGGCATGAACATGTCTATTTATGGATATTGATCTATGAATTTAGACATAGGTAGTGTCCAAGGTGAGGTTCTTATCCCAACTCAAGGATGAGGTGTTTCAACCAACCACCTTGTGCCACCTCAAGGAAGCCTTCACGCCAAGAAGAAGAAGCCATCCAACTTGTGCCACATCAAGGGAGCCAACCATCTTGTGCCACCTCAAGGAGGCCTTCACGCCAAGAAGAAGCCATCCAACTTGTGCCACATCATGGGAGCCAACCATCTTGTGCCACCTCAAGGAGGCCTTCACGCCAACTCAAGGATGAGGTCCAAGCTTGGTGATGGTTTGGATGTCCACCTTGATGCCACATCACCCTTTGTACCAAAACACGAGTCAAGTCCAAATTCACCCCCTTGAAATTCGAGCTCTTCTCGAGGCTGGAACTTGACTAGCAGTTGACTGTAGTCAAAGGGTTTTGGACTGCAGTACAAGTTAGCTTAAAATATAAAGTACGATGGTTCTAACCATCTGATCTCGACCTAGACCTTCCATTGGAGGTATTGGGTCGGATCTACGCTTAACGACCTTGCTTCGCTTTCACACGAGCTTACCTTGTAGCCTCGCTTCCGGTCTTCACCCGAGTACCTCGGCTTCCTCCGAAGTCCCTCTGGCGTTGCCCGACCACCTCGGTTCCCACCGGGTGTCGCAGACCTTCCGCTCAACTTTAGCATTTCTTCACACTTAATTGAGCTCGTAAGATAACAAATATACCCTTAACTATTGAGCCTTTTGCCATAATCAAAATACCGGTTCGACTTTGGTGCCCACTGCACCAACAATTTCCTCCATCTACATCATAGGTGCTATTCACCCCCCTCTAGTGGTCATGAAGGTCCCTACATTTTGTGCATGAAGTGTGGATCACGATGACACAAAGTCGGATTATCCATTGGATCAGTTCACTTGTTGCTATGGTAAGCAACCAGTACATATGAGGAGGTGTACCTTGAAGACTCAGTTGAAGACTATGGATGATGCTTTCGAGAGGACGATCCACAACCTCAAAAGCCGAGATCATCACAGAAGAGTGGATTATCACATCAGCAGCAATCTACTACCTCAGATATAGTTGGAGCTCTTTGATACTTCCATCCGGGAGAAGCAATTTACTCAGCAGTGTCAACAGAAGACATCTTAGAAGACTCAGACGTCCAAACAGCAACTGTTACCTCTCTAGATGCAGCTATACTATTTGCAAAGTTGGAGTGTGCTACAATGTTGATAGCTATTCAGTACTTCACAATCGGTGGTGTACTCATTACTAGTACAACAGTGTTTACCATCTCTATTGCAGACATTTTGGGTATTGTATCTCAGTTCAGCAGTTGACTTCAGTTCCTCCATGGTAGTCTTTTGCACCTACATGTTCTCAGCCGTCAAGAACAGATGTTGGGTGAGTTTACATGATTACTTGAGAAGAGGTATAGAAGACCGAAGAATTGGTCATTCGGGGTATTACTTTAGGTTACCCTATTTGCGGATATATCGAGAGATACTGGTAGTTACAGGTAGCTAGGTCTAGAACATTCTTAGATAGGATTAGAAGGGTTCCTATCGACTTGTGGGTTGGTGATTTTTCTCGACCGTCAGGTGAGATGTGGATCAATAACCAAGAAGTGGTCTTAGGTGAGTCAAGTTACTATTTTCTCGAAATTGGCATTGTCTAAGGAAGTGTTCATTTTTTCAATCAAAGAAGGCCCCTGTGCCTCGCCACGACCTGGAAGCCAAGATCTTGAAAAGGTGACTTGATGAGCTTGGGATCAAATCCGAATCTAACGCAAGGTTGACCAGTTTCAAATCATTAAAACTTAATCAAGATAAAATTGGAATAATTTCACACAACATATAAGGTGAACCAATTCTAAGACACTTAGAATGGGTGAGATGAATAAGGAACAATTTCAATTTACATAATCTTTTTAAAAATGCTATCTATTTTTCAAACTATTGAGCTTAAACATTTATTTATACTCGGACAAAACTCTAAATATACAACCTTCTAGGTCAATGTTTAGTGCCTCCTAACTCTTCTATACCTTATATATTCGATTAAGGGGGAGAGCAAACTAACCCTAAGGGTTATATATTTTCAAAAGTTATTAGCGTATAAGTATTGTGGAACTCAAAGCTAATTTTTTAAGTATTTTGAAAATCAAACTTAGTTTCCAAAAAACTTACATTGTTGGTGCAGAGGGTTATACCTCGAACCAAATTAAATCAAGACACATGCTTGGACTCATGTTAGATAATCTTTATGCATGCTACCTTTTCTATTAAAAAAAACCCCTACTCTTTATATAAAACCCCATAGCTTTTTTGATTCATGGCAAAAGGGGGAGAAGAGCATAAGTTAAGGGGGAGAACAAAATTTAAATTTTTGAAAATTAAACTTTTGTTTTAAAACTCACTGAAGGTTAAGAGGGAGTTCACTACAAATGAGCGTAACGTTTAGCTTACTAATTTTCTGCTTTATATTTTCTCTTAAATTTGCGTAAATTTGCCATAGGATCAAAAAGGGGGAGATTGTTGGTGTAGGGGCACCTAAGTCGAACCTGTATTTTAATTATGACAAAAGACGCAAAGTCAAGGATATATCATTATCTCACGAGCTGAATCGAGTGTGCAGAAAAGTGCTAAAGCTGGAGCTGAAGGCTAGTGACACCCGAAGGAAGTCGTGGTGGTCGGGTGACACTCGAGTGACTTCGGAGGGAGCCGAAGGAATCGAGTGGAAGGCCGAAAGCGAAAGCAACACAGTAAGTATCGAGGTAAGTTCGTGTGAGTGAGCGTAAGTAAGGTCGAGTCCTCCATATGAGGACATCCTTAGGTGACGATCCGACAAAGACTTCCCATGGAAGGTCTATGTTGAGATCGGACGGCAAGTGGCCATCGAATTCACTTATATTTCGAGCTAACTCTTTATTATAGTCGAAAAGTCTAGCAATCAGTTCAACAGGCCAAGGATCACCAATTCGAGCCATCGGGCCTAATCGCCAAGGATCGGTTCAATCGCCTGAGCCATCCCAACCGCCAAGAAATCAGTTCAACCGATGGTCAATATTCAGCCTCGAGGAGTCAAGCTTTATCACCATTTTTCAAGGAGTCTTGTGCCCAATTCCTATTGGTTGAAGATCCTCTCAAAAAGGGGCTCAAGGGCTATAAAAGGAGGGCCTCTCCTAGGGTTTTTCATCAATCTCTAAGTGCTCAAAAGCCTCTGCAACACTGCGACTCTCCGACGACTCTACAACGACGAAGTGCTGCCAACAACCCTAGCTTAATTTATATTTCCTAGTTGTTGGTATAATCTTATTTTTTCATCTCTTTAATACTGTAATTTTTTTTTATCGAGGTTTTCTATCGTTGCATTTTACATTAATAGAAGAGAGGGTTTGTCTCTCTATCTTTTGCTTTCGAAGGTTTTTGTAATTGTCTAACTCCTACCTCCAACGAGGAGGAGTGTTTTAGTGAATTGCCCTCCGTACACAGTCTAGGACCGTTAGGGCCTTGGAGTAGTAGCCGAAGGCTACGAACCAAGTAAAAAAACATTTGTCTCCTTTTATTTATCATTTATCTTTCCGCTGCAATTAATTGTCTACTCGGGTTTTAACGAACGAAACGAAAGAAAAGTTTTTATCACTATTCACCCCCCCTCTAGCGATCCGCTTCGATCCATCAGATTTAAGTGTGTTTAGATCTATTTACCTTAATTGATCTTGTGGGTGTGGGTGATCTATTGTGAGTTTGGTTATGGTGTGTCAGATTGGGATAGTCGAGTTTCTAACTCATAGACGAGGAAAGGATGTGAATATAGAAACAAATTAGTGTTTAGTTCGTATATTTATCGGAGAATTGTACTTAATCATAGTTTGTTATTATGTGAAGGTTTGGGATACGAAGCAGGTCCACAGCCGTGAGGATAATTTCGAGCTTCGTATCAGGTGGGTAATATCTACCTTGGTCAGGTAGTTTGATATGAATCTCGTGCATGAATTTGGCTTATGCTATTACTTTTAATCTTAAATCCACTCTTATTTAATCATGTGCTTGTACTTAGCCTTGACCTTTGAGATATATTGTTATTAATTCATTGTTCATTTATCACGGATATGAACTACAAACCATATTGTGTGTTAGTTGATGGATGTTCAGTTAAGTACATGTGGTTAGGGTTACCTTTGTGACCTCAGATTGGGTTACCGTGTTACATCACTAGGGTTAAGTGATGGATTAGATTATGGAGTCGATTTCTGTATCGTACACATATTAGTTGTCCATATATGGTGGATCTAGTCATCTGAGCATAGATAAGTGTGTGTGGTTGTCAGTATGTGGTTATGGACTGGAGGTCCTAACATGATTGTATATCCATTATGGATCATGTATCTGTGTATGATTATATGGATTGTTGATAGTATATCGCTAAGGACTGGAGGTCCTAGCGTAGTTGACCGTCAGTTGTGTATGACTCTCTGTGTGGTAGAGAGAGTGTCTTGTGGATTGGTAGTCCTTGCTTAGTTGACTTTTAGTTGACCAGGACTCCGCGAGGGACACACTACAAAAAATTATGTATTTGGCGACAAATTTTGCAACGAATTTTTTTTCGTTGGAAATAATTCACCGGTAAATTTGGCAACGAAAACAAAAAAATCGTCGCAAAAATTGCAACGAATAAAATTTTCGTTGCAAAATTCGTCGCTAAATTTGGCGATGAAAATAATTATTCGTAGCCAAATTTGGCGACAAACATAAGTTCGTTGCCAAATTTGTGATGAAAAAATAATTCATCGCCAAATCTGCGACGAAAAAAAAATTCGTCACAAAAATTTGGCGACGAAAATAACTATTCGTCGCCAAATTTGGCGACAAAAATAACTATTCTTCGCCAAATTTGGCGACGAAATTAATTATTTGTCGCCAAATTTGACGACGAAACATATTTCATCGCCAAATCTGTGACGAAAATAAATATTCATCGCAAAATTTGGCGACAAATAATTAATTTCGTCGCCAAATCTGCGATGAAAATATAGTTCGTCGCAAAAGTCTAATAAACAATTTTTCATGAATAAAAATAAATTTAGCGACGAAATGTTTTTCGTCGCCAAATCTGCGATGAAAACAAAAAATTCGTTGCAAAATATTCATCCCTAGTCGATCAAAATACCATCGACCGATCGACGTGTGACCGCTGACCGGTGATCGGTTATCAAGATTCTATAATGTGCTACAAGAATCACGATCGATATGTTCCATCATGATCGTGGATTTTCCAATGATCGGGCATTGCAGATTTTTTAAAAAAAATATATTTTCATTGCCAAAATAATTTAAAAAAATATGAAAAAAATACTATTATATAATTTATTATTTTTATCTGTTTTTACAATTTGTATTCCAAACACATATAACAATATATAAAAATTCACATATCAAATTTGATAAACACATCTAATCATTCAAAATGATTCATCAGTACAAATAATAAACTATTAATCGTATGAAATTTATAATACAAAAATATCGAATGTAACCGTACTAGTCAAGAAACATTTAGGTATAAAATTGAAACATAACTATGCTCAACTCTCGCGAATATTTCCTTTCAACAATTGATTTTTACTGGAGAAAGAGATCCTGCAGCTAGAGAACCAAGATCTCCTCAATCGAGAAGGAGATCTTGTAGTTGGAGCTAGAACCAGAAAATTCAACAATTGGAGAGATCCTGCAGCTGGGGAAGAGCCCGAATACACATGTCCATCACTATTACATCTATAACTGTCACGTCAAAACTATCAATCATAATTATTAGAATAATAAAGTAAAAAAGATTCACATATTCATCGAATGTATAATGCATAATATGAAAAAAACTTACCATATTTTATCTGCAATACTAGATGCCGAAATAATCTACCAATATATCAAAAAAATTCTCTGATGCCTTATAACTTACAATTTTTTTCTTCGCTCGATTTGAATCCCTACCTATCTATATGTGATATCTTAACTTCTTCGGTCGAAATTTCAGCTTCAACTTTCCTCTGGCTTAGACTCAGAATCATATCTAGTAACATGACACGAAAAAAATCTACTAAAATTGTTCTAACTTCTTGTGTAGTCCTAAAGTGACTCTTATGTCCTGGACGACATAAGAAGTTAGAACAATTTTGATTGATCCTCTTCATGCCATGTTACTAGATATGATTCCAAGCCTAAGTCAGAAGAAATTTTAAGCCGAGAATTCGACTGGAGAAATTAAGATACCACATATAGATAGCGATACAAATCAAATGAAGAAAAAAATTGTAAGTTATAAGAAACTGCTAGTCATCTTCTCAAAGACCGATCAACATAGATACTTATCATAAAATTTGAAACCTACAAAAAGTAACGTAAAAGAAAAAAAAATAATAATAAAATCTTCGGAGAAGAAATACAAAAAATTAAACATTAATGTAGTAAAAAATAATAATGTTATAAATTTTAGAATATATAATATACCTGCTCTATGGAAGGAACGGATGAGCTCCCAGCAGAAGACTTTACAAACTCGTGGATCACCTGAAAAATGGAAATACGATAACTCGATGAAAAATAAAACATTAATTTTTTATTTATATTATATAATTTAATTGAAAAAACATGTTAATATTTTGTGCCTGATCTAAAGTCAACACAATAGTTGTGTCGATCCAGGGACGCCGATGAAATACCCACGCCGAACTGCATCGCGCCACGCACCGGCAGGCGTGCCACTACGCTGCGCGATGTCGCGCCACCGCCGCCATGCCATACGCCTGCAACCACTGCCACCGTGCCGCGCCACCGACGCCGCGTGCTATCGCGCCATGCCACCGACGCCGTGCCACCGACGTCGTGCCACCGCGGCGCATGATCGTGTGGCACCTATGCGCTTAAATGTACGACGCCCTCGCCAGACGCGCGTGATCGCTGTGGACACCGACGACGGGCGATGCCAGCCGGCCGCGAGCACGACGCGCTCGCCGCGAGCTCGCGGCAGTCGCCAGCGAGGATGCGTGGTCGCGGCCGGGAGCTCTCCCGAGAGCACGCGCAAGCTCGCGGCTGTGCTCGCGCATGCTCGCGGCGTTCGAGCTTGCACGTGCTCACGGCGGCCGGCCACGAGCACGACGTGTGCTCGTGGCCACGAGCTCACCTGCGAGCACGCGCGAGCTCTCCCACGAGCACGCGTAACCTTGCGGCCGAGCTCGCGCATGCTCGCGACGTCTGAGCTCGCGCGTGCACGCGATCGCGAGCTCCCACGCGAGCATGCGCGTGTTCGCAGTGGTCGGCCGTCGTGCTCATGGCGGCCGGCCGCGAGCACGATGCGTGCTCCACGTGCTCGCGGTGGCCGACCGTGAGCACGACGCATGCTCCGTGTGCTCGCGGCGGTCGGCCTTGAGCACGCCGCATGCTCCGTGTGCTCGCGGCGGTCGGCCGCGAGAACGATGCGTGCTCATGGCCGCG
Source organism: Wurfbainia villosa (assembly GCA_025175895.1). NCBI lineage: Eukaryota > Viridiplantae > Streptophyta > Magnoliopsida > Zingiberales > Zingiberaceae > Wurfbainia > Wurfbainia villosa. Next base: position 53,726,307 of record CM046004.1, read on the forward strand.
AGCTCTCCCGCGAGCATGCACGTGCTCGCGACCACCCATCGCGAGCACGACGCATGGTCGAGATCCGTGCTCGCGGTAGGCGGCCGCGAGCACGAAGACGCGTGCTCACGGCAGGCGACGCAAGCATGACGACGCGTGCTCGCGGCAGGCGACCGTGAGCATGACGATGCGTGCTCGCGGTCGTCTCCTCGTGCAGCAGGACGGCGTAAGCTTGCGGCGACAAGCAGGAGCGAGGACGTCGGATCTTCTCCGACCGAAAGAGCGGAGAAAGGGGAGAGATACGTACCGGGATTTCGGAGGGATCGGATCGGCGAAAATGAAAAGAGAAAGGGAAAGGGAAAGTGAGGGATATTGATAATTAGAAATTTGGCAACGAATGAAATATACGTCGCTAATTTTGCGACTAATTTAATATTCATTGCAAAATTTGCAACGAATTATTAAATCGTTGCAGATTCAGCGATGAATTCATATTTCGTTGCAATATTTTGCGACGAAAATAAAAATCGTTGCCAAATTGGCGATGAATATAAAATTTGTCGCAAAGTTATCCCGCCATTATTTTTTCCAAATAATTGAAATTGTCCAATGAAAAATTTTCGTTCCTAAATTTATCGCAAAAATTGCAATGAATCCAAGATTCGTTGCAAAATTTTCAACGAATCCGGGATTCGTTGCAAAAGTTTGCAACGAATCCGAGATTCGTTGCAAAAATTGCAATGAATCCTGGATTCGTTGCAAAATTTGCAACGAATCTCGGATTCGTTGCAAAAGTTTGCAACGAATCCTGGATTCGTTGCAAAATGGCAACGAATCCTGGATTCGTTGCAAAAGTTTGCAACGAATCCTGGAACGAATCTTGGATTCGTTGCAAAAGTTTGCAACGAATCCTGGATTCATTGCAAAAGTTTGCAATGAATCCTAGATTCGTTGCAAAAATGGCAACGAATCCAAGATTCGTTGCAAACTTTTGCATCGAATTTGACATTTCATCGCAAATTTGCCACGAAATATCATTTTCGTCACAAATTTGCCACGAAATATCATTTTCGTCGCAAATTTGCGACGAAGATAAATTTATTGGAAATGCAATAAGTTTGCAATAAAAAAAATTTTGTCACAAATTTCATTACAAATTTGCGATGAATTTTCGAATTCGTCGCAAAAATTATTGCAGATTTGCAATAAATTATTTTCGTCGCTAAATTTCGTTGCTAAATTCATGTATTTTTGTAGTGACAGGGAGTGTTGTGGGGATACGTATGTGGAGCTATGCATCATTACATTTCATGAAAACTGTCGACTGGGGTCTCCCTTGTGGTTGAGACGGGTCGTCAGTCATCCTGCCTCCCCGGCCACTCGGGGTAGTGGTAGCAGGGTTGAGTGCAGAGCATTGGATGTGCCGCGCTCTGCCACTATATATGGTGGTAGCTGGAGATGCACACTTGGCCACTGTGCAGAGTGGAAGTTAGCGCACTCGTCCACTATAGACGGTAGTTGTGTGATGTGCAGTTGTCCTATGTGCGGTACTCGTCTACTCATGGGTAGTGACGGTGTGACTTGCAGCAGGGACCCCCGTGGGGTAGCATATAGCTCTATGGCGGCTAGCTACCGTTCTTACTACCCAACTCGGCCACTCGAGAGTAGTGGTAGCAGGAGTCGGGATAGTTGTCATGTTGTGCCACCCAGGCCATACTGGGGTCGTGGTTGGATGGGTCCGCAGACATGGCCATGCATATGCATTGGTGAGATATATGTATGCATGTATTTGATATATATTTTACATATGCCTATGAGATGCTGCATTTGTTTGCTGCATATGTTTGTTCATCATACTACATGCCATTTGCATATTATATACTACTGTGTGTTGAGCATGATGTATGTGTTGGTCAGATATGGGATTGACCTTGTATGTTACATGGGTTATATTATTGCATACCTGTTCAGGATGATATAGCTTATGGTGTTGCAGACCGTCATGTATGTTAGTACATTACTTCATGTCAGTTGATCAGTTTAGTATATGCATTGAGTATGACTATACTGGTGGTTACTGGTTATTACATTTAGGACTGTATGTCTGTTGGACTCTTTCTGTATACTTGTAGATCTTCACATGCATACTTGTAGATCTCTTTAGCCTATATGTTGTTCATGCACTTTCTACATATTACCCTTGAGTTTATACTCACCACCACGGACCCTGGGTTTCCTGTCGCGTAGGTAACAGGTAGAAGATTCCTTGGATGTTCGGAGCTCCGCTAGCTGATCCTATCTCACATCGAATGGTTGGATGTTTATTCTTTTTTGTTGTATTCTATTGGATTGTTGGTTTTTGGATTTTATCCTATATTGTTCCGCATTTGTGGTATACGGATGTGTTGTAAGTATTTGGTCTATTATGACTTTTGTTGTGTTAAAGTCACTCCGGAGTGCATATTTGGGTGTTTATTATTTGTCAGTATATTTCCACTATGCTTTATGGTTATATACATATATATATGTTATGTGGTTGTGGCCGAAAGGCCTTGTATCAACAGGATATTGTATCACGTACATGGGAGATGTTGTCCGTTTATTTTTGGCTCAGCATACTCTCGGGGCATGACAATGGGTCCTTCTCATCCTCCATCTACTGATTAGGAGTGTTATGACACTTGAACTTTATAAAAAAAAATTCTTCTTGTGTGTGCATTTTGTCTATGCTTGGTAGATTAGCAATTTTTTGTGCTTATCATTCCGAATTATTTTGAAAAATAATATTATATTTTTACAAAAATTGAAAATTAATCTAGATTAGGTCAATCTAGACTTCATGATCCTATAGATCTAGGTAGTCTTCACATCTCACAAACACCTTGGATTACCTGTTTGTATATTGAGCCATGAAGATGGGCGTGAGATGTTAGGACAACACCCCTGGTTTCAGATGTAGATCAAGTGCATCGACATGAACCAACATCGGGTTTACAAGAGCAAATCAATCACTTCTATGACTAACTCTAATTCAAAGCTTGATGATTAATTCTATATCATTTGAGCTAGTAAAGAGTTAAACATTTGCTTTAAGGACAATTTTTAGATGTGTATTTTCAATATTTAAATTTAATATTTAGGAATTCATGCTTGGTCTTATTCCCTATCACTTTTGCATTAAAGTTTTTAAAAATTTTGAAAATTTTATATAATTCAGGGGGAGTTTTTGAAAAATTTAAAAATTTTAAATTTTTTTTTAATAATTCAGGGGAAGTTTAAAAAAAATTGAAAAATTGAAAATTTTTATATTTTTTGAATTATTTAAGGGGAGATTTTGGAGTTTTTGAAAAAGTTGAAAGATTTGAAAATTTGAATTTTTTTTTGAATTATTCAGGGGGAGATTTTGGAGTTTTTGAAGCTTGTAAATTTGTTATTTTAAATCTCCACTACATTAAGTTGGCATATTTTTTTTTAACTCAATCCTTATTTTGATGTATGCCAAAGGGGGAGAGAAGAGATATAAAATTATAGACTTAAAAAGTTAAGAGAATGCAAAAATTTGATGAGAACCTATGCATCTTATACATGGTTAAATTTATGCATGACAAAAGTTATTAGTTCATTTCTTATACATGTCAAAATATGAAGATTGATATTTGATTCTTCTAACTTTAACTAATGATTTGTCATACATCAAAAAGGGGAGATTGTTGGTGTAGTAAGCATCACTCCTTAATTTTGATGTATGAACCACAATTAAGAGTTAAGATCCACTTGTGATCTAATATAAGTGTTAAGTATGCAGTCTTAATAGAAAGTCCTAGTAGATCGTGTTGATCGGATACTAGACACGTATCTTGACAGATCAGGAGGATCGGACACCATACATGAAGTTCAGATGGGTCGCGTGGACCGGACATTTGGCATGAAGACCGGTTTGGTTAGGAGACCGAACAATCAACAAAAAGTCTAGCTGGGTTAGGCAGACCGGACAGCTGGTGGAAGCCCTGGTGGGTCAGATCAAATATCAAGAATGGTAAGTTTGGTAGGTAGCCGCTAGGTAAGCCTCGAGTGAAGAGGTAAGGCTGAGTCCTCTTTAGGGGGACAAAGCTAGGCGTCGATCCGACGAAAAGTCCACGTGGAACGTAGTAGTCGAGATCGAGCAGTATTACTACTACTATCATATTTCATATCTTGTACTAATCCTGTTTTGTAGAGAACAATAACAAATGGATTACGAAGTTGACCGAACCTAAACGATCGAGTTGTATCAATGACCGGATTCCTATTCGTAGTCTGGCCTAAGGTGATCAATCGATGATTGATCGAGATCAGCGACATAGATGGAAAAGGCTTGAGTCGACTGAAGAGTTTGAGTCGAATGAAGAGGAAAAATTCCCAATGTAGAGTCGAGTGACGTGGAGTTGACTGGAGAGGATTCAGTCGACTTGAAGACCATGAATTCCATAACGACGGGCTGATGTGGAGTAGACTGAAAGACATTCCAGTCGACTATAAAAAGTTTATAAAAGTTGTGCTCGACTAGATCCAATTATCGATCTCAATCAATGTCGAAGTGCTGCTAAAATATTTGCTCGTCCACTAAATTTTCATTCCACAACAAGGTGACCTTCCGACACACTGCAACTACTTTTACAATCCCTTAGTGCCGGTATAAAGTCTTGTATTTCATTTTAATTTATTATTTTGCTTTTGCACTTAATTTTAAGAAGAGTGGGTAGTGTGTTACTCTTCTTCATCATTTGTAAAAAGCGAAACCCTCCGAAGTCGAGAGTTCTCGAGTCGGAGGGCATTTAGTGAATTGCCCATCGAGGTAGCTCGCGGGAGAGCTACGATCCTTGGAGTAGCAACCCAGTTAGGGTTGTGAACCAAATAAATTATTGTGTCTAACTTGTTTAATTTTTGCTGCATATTCTATTTAGAAAAATTTATAAAATATCGAGATTCACCCCCTCTCTCGGTCTACTCTATCCTACATGATGCATCTCTTGTGCTAACCTTATGTTGCAGGTGTCAGGTTAGTCGACTGGAGGTTTCAACAGTCGACTGATGACAATGAATCAACCCAATGCACAAGGTCAAAGAGTTATCGATCGATGCCGCCACCTCAAGATAAGATAAGTTGCCACCTCAAGATAAGATCCACGAGTTTTGGATCCAAATCTGGACTTACTCTAAGGCACCAATCTATAAAAGGAGGGGAGGACACAACCCCTATTAATTTAATGAACTCCTAAGTGCGCTTGTACTCTGATCGTAATTCTACATGCTACAATGCTACTCCGACCATGCATCCTCTATAATTCAGTTGTCGGTACCTTGCTTATTTCTTACTTATTATTTGCTAAGAGGAGAGGTAGGTTTGTTACCTCTTCCTCTACATCATTATTGTAATTGGTTGTCTCTTACCTCCAATGAGGAAGAGATATTTAGTGTTTTTCCCTTCGGAAGCGATCAAGGATCGCATGGCCTTGGATTAGCAACCGATGGACTGTGAACCAAGTAAAAATAAACGTGTCATTGTGTTTTGTGCTTCATTATTCCACTGCGTACTTTGTGTTTTAACCTATGAGAAGAAAGGTTTTTCGGAATGCTATTAACCCCCTCTAGCATTTTCTCAATCCAATAATTGGTATCAGAGTGGGGGCGCTCAGATTCGGTGCAACCACCAGTCAAGCATTTTCTTTTCGGGTTTATTAATTTTATTTTATTATCTCCCGCACTACTAATTCAAGACTAAGTATTGGAACATTTTTTTTTGTGTTCTTACATGCAAATATCAGAAGATCTTCGATCGGGCTGACCATGGAAGAACATCCCACAAGGCCAAAAGGTAATGATGTAAATTTAAACTTTAAATTCCAAATTATTTGTTTCAAATGCAGGGAGAGAGGACACTATAAAAATAAGTGTCCTACTTGGAAGACTAGAATGGCGCAACCGACAGTAAAGGAGACACCAATGCCAGTAGTCTGAAGAAACATCACATCAAGTCCTTTGGGTGTGGAAGATTCGGTCACTATAAGAATCGATGCTCGGAGAAAAAGAAGGTTAGTAAAATTAATAATTTTAAAAATTTAAGTTTTAGAATACTTTATAATTTAGATAAATTGTGTATTAAAGCTAGCAAATTAGTTGATTATTGTCAATTAATTAACACAGTTAATAATTCAACTAATAAAAACATAATTAATTTAGATTTAATTAGTTAAATAATAATAATATTATTGAAGAAAATGATCAAATTAATCTGACCTTTGATAAAATTAATCAAGAGCTTAAACAAATCTTTAGCTTAATCAACATATATCTAGATCAAGTCAAGAATAAAACCAACCTAGGACTTAATCAGAATAATCAAAGCCTAGATCAGAATAATCATACTTTAGGACGAAATTATCAAACACTAGATCTGATTAATCTAGATAATTCTGTTTTGAAAAATTCAACCTTAAAAAATTTGAAATTAAATTTAAAAAATTTCAAATCTAATCTAAAAAATTTCAAATCTAATCTAAAAAATTCTAATAATTCTATTAATAAATCTACTTTTAAAAATTCTAATAATCTTATCTTCAATAATTCTAATAATTCACTTTTTAAAAATTCTAATAATCTTATCTTAAAAAATTCTAATAATTCTAATAATCTTACCTTGAAAAATTGTATTAATAATTCTACTTTTGAAAAGTCTAATAATCTTATCTTAAAAATTCTAAATTCTAATAATTCTACTTTTAAAAAGTCTAATAATCTTATTTTGAAAAAGTATAATAATCCTATTAAATCTATTTTAAATTCAAAATCTAACTTAATTAAAAATTCAAAATTAAATAATCAAACCAATAAAAATAATTATAATAGAGTACCATTTAAATATATAAAAATTAATAATTTAGTAATTAAACCTTCAACTTTTAGAAAGTCAACAAATAAAAATCTATCTAAGAAATGAACCACTTCTTTGAATTGATTGAATATAACATGCTCATGCATACATATCATTTTAATTAGTAATCATGCTTATTTTTGTCATGTCATACATTCTAGTCTTAAATTAACTCTCATAGAATGGTTAGATAAGAAACAATTAATTAACCTTGACAACATAGTATCAGGACGTGGTGAGATGATAGTACGTTAGGGAAATGAAGTCTCGTATATCCGAGTTAGATAAGGAGTATCTATGTAAGATATCAGAAAATAAAATACCCTTGTTAATTAGGAAAATACCCTATGGAATTTTTCAGATATTTTTTAGAAATTTATTTGGATTTAAATGGAATTTCTATTAACTTATAGGGAAAGATTTAATAGGATTTTACAAGGCCTGTTTAATTTGTCTGTTATTAAGGGAAGTAATACGTTAATTAACCTAGGTTTAAATAGGAAACCTATAGTTGTTTTTCCCTCATTATCGATCCTTCTCCATCACTGCGATTCCCACTCCCGAACACTCCGTTTCTTCTTTTCTCATGAGGTGGCATCATCTTTTCCCTGATTCTTTCTTTCTCCCTCTTGGTTTCTCATGCGATTCCTCCTCTTTTCCATGCTCACCGTCGCCCGACTGTCGATCGCATGCCTACCTTACTGTCGCACCATCGCCGCAGCCTGATCCCCTTCGTCGGCGTCTTGATCCTTCCCGATTGCTCCGGCAGCACATAGGCAGCACTGCCTTCGACTTGTGTGTCATCGCAGTTGTGCACGTTGTTGGTGCAGGGGCACTAGATAATCGAACCTGTGTTTTGATTATGGCAAAGACACAAAGTTATGTTTACATCGTTATCTCATGAGCTAAATCAAGTGTGCAGAAAAGTGCTAAAGCTGGAGCTGAAGGCTAGCGACACCCGGAGAAAGTCGCGATGGTCGGGCGACACTCGAGTGACTTTAGAGGGAGCCGAAGGAATCGAGTGGAAGGCCGAAAGCGAGAGCTACTATCGAGGTAAGCTCGTGTGAGTGAGAGATTGTAAGGTCATGTCCTCTTTATGAGGATGACCGTAGGCGGCGATCCGACTAAGACTTCCTGTGGAAGGTCTAGGTCGAGATCAGACGGTTAGAAACCGTCGTATTTATCATTTTCTGAGCTAACCTCTTACTGCAGGAAGTTGTTGCGGGTTAGGATCATTCTTGGACATTGAGCGATCGATCGATGCTCATCGATCGGTGATGGGAGTCATCAGTCGACTGATGGCGACGAATAAGCCTTTGCGCTAGGTCAAAACAGATAACGTTTGACGCGGCCACTTCGTGATAAATTTTGGACAATTTCATAATCCGTTCCTAAAGATGAGGAGACAAATTCAGAGGCCAAAATCTATAAAAGGAGGGGAGGATTCCAACTCCAAATCACATCAAGTTTATTCATCAAGTGCTCCTACAACGCCAACGCTCCAACATCGTCATAACGCCGACGCGATGCCAAGTTCCGATATTCTTCGTCGGCAACAGAATCATGTAATATTTTTGATATTGTATTCTTTGTTTTTCTTCATAACGAGGTGAGGTAGGCTTGTTGCCTCATCCTTGTATATTCGGTTTTGTGATCGTTGTCTCCTACCTCCAACGAGGAGGAGACGTTATAGTGCTTTGCCCTCCGTACGCGGTCTAGGACCGATAGGGCCTTGGAGTAGCAACCGCTGGGTTGTGAACCAAGTAAAATAAACGTGTTCATTTATTTTCCGCTGTGCTTACTCGTTTACTTGTGTATCAACGAACGAATTCGAACGAAAGATTTACGATCGCTATTCACCCCCCTCTAGCGACGCTTCTCGATCCAACACACGTGACACCGTCTCGTCGTCGGAGATCCCATCTGAGCAGTCGCCCAGTCGCCACCTGCCTCTCCGTTCGATCGCCTTCAACCACCATGAACTACCGTTGCCACATCCAGTCACCGACCTCCGTTGAACCAAGCGTAAGCATGCGATGACTTCTAACCTGCTTGGGTTCTGTCATCGACGGACAACACCACCCATTCGTGTTTTCTTCCGAGCCGACAATAGTCGATGTTGCCGCCATGGCCGATCACTCCGGACGCAAGTCAGTTCGATGTCTTCCTTTATGATTCTGATCTTGTCTTCATCAGATCAGGATCTCGAGTTTGTCTTTGGCTCGATTCCAAGAGCTTCCAGTGCTAGTGGTTCTTCTCTGCGTTGTGGACAATTCAGATCATCGTCGAGGACAAGATGGCAGTCGTCCATGGGTAATTTTGGCCTTTGATCATCACTGTTATCCCTGGGTTTGCTTTGTTTATGATGTGTCTGGAGCTGTGATAGGTGAAATCTGAATTTGGATGGGCTGTGCAAGGTAAGTCCTATCTGGATGTTTGTGGATAATTTTGTGTTGATTCAATGATTTATAGAAAATGGAAAGGAGATGTTGTTGTTGATTGTAGTAGGGTTGCGATTTGTGAATTGGAAAGAATGGGAGGCAACTACGAGCTGATGTCAAGGATTCGAAACTAGGATTTGTTGGGGATCGATACGGCCGGCTAGAGGGGGGTGAATAGCCCTCGTTCGTTGGTTTACGGATTTTGCTCGTCTACACAAAGATTAGCGCAAGCGGAATACAAATACAAATAAATAAAGATAAGCAAATAAACAATGAGAACAAACAATACAAACACCGAGATGTAACGTGGTTCACGATTACGTCGCTAATCCACGGTCTGATTCGTCCACGATGAATCACTCCGCAATCTATCCACTAGATCTCTCCTTTGCACAAAGCTAGGTGGAGGTAACCTATTTACACAAAAACACTCCTCTTACAAATATGATGGAAATAAACTCAAGTAAGAGGATGGAAAGCTTTAGGGAACTTTGGGAGAGTATTAGAGCATAAGCATTAGCCTACCAAAGCCCCATCCCCTTCCTTTTTATAGAGGAAGAGGGTTTCTTTCCGTTGACACAAGATCAGTCGACTGATGGCACCCATCAGTCGACTGGTCTTGTAGCCGTTGCCCAATAACGACTGCTTTCCACATTGGATTCCATCCAACGGTATTGGCATCAGTCGACTGATGGCACCCATCAGTCGACTGATGTCAATCAGTCGAGTGCTCCGCGAGATCGACTCCATTCTGTGCCCATGCACAGTGTCATCAGTCGACTGCCATCCCTTGGCAGTCGACTGATCAACATCGATCGCCCTATGCCGGATGATCGATCAACGATTCGCTTAAACCGGTCGGATCGAACCATCGACTCGGAAGTCGCGCCATGACATGGCAGTCGACTGATGTCGGGAAATCCCATCCGACACTTATCCAAATGGCCAAGTTTCACCTAAGAGCTACCCCTTCCCGGGTTACATTCGCTCACTCTCATCTCTCGGAGTCCCTTGCCTTCGAAGTTCTCTTCGTTCGCGGCCACGTCCCTCGGCAGCATCAGGTGCACGACTCTGCAATGCTCCTTTGCGTCTCTTGCCTCGAAGTCTACTTCCTCCGGCTTCACTCCAAGCTTCTCGTCCGACGGTCCCTCGGATGCTCCAAGCGCACGACTTCTGCAAAGCAATCCTTCACCGACTCAAGGACCGAGTCATGAGATGTGAAACTTGCCACGGCTCCATGTGCGAATTACTAAGTCCTGTACGACTTCAACGCACATATTAAATCAACATAACAAACTAACTTAAACCCTTTTCCACACACATCAAAACCTAATCATGGCAAGAGATTGCGCTAACAATCTCCCCCTTTTTGATGTGTGGCAATCCGTTTAAGTTAGGTAAAAATATTTGATAAAAATTCCTAATGTAAGAAAGCATGTAAACATAAACATGATATAGCAACATGCAACTCCCCCTATCATAATTTACTTAAACATAATCAATTCTCCCCCTTTGACACCATCAAAAAGATTAACACTAAGTTATAAACTCATGACATCAAGTCTAATAGGAGGAAAATTCCAAAAATTGTTTTAAAACCTGAAATCAGCCTTTACTATTCAGAATATCAGGTCACCAGTCGACTGGTTCAGACTACCAGTCGACTGGCACACTGTTTTCAGAATTTCTGATTTCCGGGGTGAAATTCAGAAATGCATTAAAAATTCCAGAAAATTTGAAAAAACATGAAATTTGAGGAACATATTTCTTGTAAGATTCTTTATCAGTGAAAAATAGTTTTTCATGAAAAGTCATTATATTTCCAGAGATTTGACAAAAATCCAAAAGTTTTAAAAACCACTAGGTTTTTTATCATTCTAGTATCAAGTTTAACACCTAGTTTGTGTTCCAATTGTTTCAAAACATGAATACATAGATTTTAGATTAAGAAATTGTTTTGAGAACATATGAAATATCCAACCATGATCTTTGGGCAATATGTCTATGAATTAAACATAAGCCTTCCCCATGATTGGTCTATTATTGCTATTTTGATACTTTAAATGACCATCTAAATGTCATAGGCATTAGTGGACATTTGTATCATCCTAACATCTCACCCATGCTAAGTTTTCAATCAATGTAGCCTATTGTAAGTGTGAGATGCATCCTAGAGGGTATTTGTATATACTTAACCATTACATTCATACAATTCTATCAAGGTTATGTATCACCCTAACAATCCACATGATCATAATGACATATATGAATGAATTCTACATTATGATCATGAAACACAAGTATTCATCAAATTAATAATCATGCATTAGGTATTACATGATGATAATTAGCCAATATCACCTAAGGCATGATTTAAATCCTATTTCTCATGATTATGTGCCAAATATCAAAATCATAAATCATGATTGCAAACATACATAGCAATTACATTAATCATCATGATTTAAGCATTATTAACTATTTATAGGCACGTTATCATCACCTAACACTATTTAAAAATGTTGTCCCGCCATCCTAAGTCAACCAAAATATGATATAAGTCAATTGCATATGGTTGACTACCCTAGGGGTTTTCTAACCCTTAAGGATGGATTTTGGAACCCAAGATAAGTTCTTGCCTATGGGGTTCACTAGATACTCCTTAGGAATCCATTTCCTAGCTATTACTTTCTTCTTATCTTGTCCCCTAGCAATTAGGCATTTGTAGGCCTTTTCATTTTTCTTTTCTTTATAACCTAGGCCCTTTTTGTTGAAGCTAGCTCTTTGGCTCCCTATGATCATGTTCAAGGTGTTGGAGCCTATGGTGAATTTTTCTAGGGCTTTTGTCAAGTAATCTACCTTTTCCCTTAGAGTCCTATTTTCATCCATGCATGCATCACTAACATTAAATGGCATATAGTTATCATGTGAGCATGCATCATCATGGCAAGAAGAAATATTTTCATTTTGATTTAAGCATGCTTTTTCTAACTTATTTTCTAAGTCCTTAATTTGATCTAGCATGCTTTTGTTCTTCTTCTTAGCTCTAAATAAGTCCTTAGTGAGGCTAGAAATCATTGACATAATTTGCTTAGGGGGTAGATTTGTTACCACACTTACCAAATCCTCTTCTTCGGATGAGGAGGATGTAGAGGCTCCCCCTTCACTTGAGCTCTCTCCACTTGAGCTTGATTCTTCATTTTCGGTGGATGAGTAATCCAAGTCATCGAAAGCCATCAATGCAAGGTTGGAATAGACTTGTTCCTCTTCTTCGGATGAGGATGAGGAAGCAAGGTCATCCCATGTCTTTGCTTTGAGAGCCATGGCCTTTCCTTTTTCCTTGGCCTTCTTTTCCTCTTCCTTTTTCTTCTTGCTCCCCTTTTTCTTCTTCTTTTCTTCTTTCTTCTTCCTCTCTTCTTTGCTCTTGTTTAGGAGAGGACAATTGGCCCTTATGTGCCCCTCTCCTTGGCAATTATAGCATATGACCTTCCCCCTTGGTCTTCTATTCCTATCATTAGACTTATTAAATCTAAAACCTTTTAATGCACGTCTTACCCTCCTTACCATATAGGCTTCTTCCGTGCTATCCATGGAGGAGGAGGAGGAAGCTTCGTCATTGGAGGAGGAGGGGATCTCTATCTTCTTCTTCCCCTTGTTTGCTATCAAAGCTACTCCTCTTGAAGGTTGGATTCTTGGCTCTTCTTGTATTCCTTCAAGCCTTGTTTCGTGGAGCTCCATTGTTGAGAAAAACTCCTCCAAGGTACTTACTTCTAAGTTCTTGGAGATATAAAATGAGTCCACCATGAAGCTCCATCTTGAGGACCGGGGAAAGACATCTATGGCCTTCATTACCATATCCCGGTTGGAGAGCTTTTCTCCTACACTTGTTAGCCCAATTAATATTTCTTTAAACCTAGAATGTAATGATGTTACCTTTTCTTCCTTTTCCAATTTGATATTTGATAGTTGGGAGCGGAGGAGGTCTCTCCTTGCAAGTTTGGCTTCCGAAGTGCCTTCATGAAGTTCAACCAATCTCTCCCACATCTCCTTGGCACTTGAGCATTCCCCAATTCGGTTGATCTCTTGTTGGGGGAGCACATTGAAGAGATGGTGCTTGGCTTTTGAATTTGCAAGGTGCTCTTTCCCTTTGCTTTTTGGTCCACCTAGATTTCTCTATTGGCTTTCCTTCTTCATCCCTAGGCAAAATGAAACCGGATTCCATTGTAATCATAATATCAAAATCCGTTTCAAAAAATAACTCCATTCTCTTTTTCCACCAAGAGAATTCGCCGTCGAACTTCGGTGAGTGGATGTTGGAGCCGGCCATTTTGAATGTTGCTTGTTGTGGCGGTTAGTCCTCGACAAGATTTCCTTGGCTCTGATACCACTTGTTGGGGATCGATACGGCTGGCTAGAGGGAGGTGAATAGCCCTCGTTCGTTGGTTTACGGATTTTGCTTGTCTACACAAAGATTAGCGCAAGTGGAATACAAATACAAATAAATAAAGACAAGCAAATAAACAATGAGAACAAACAATACAAACATCGAGATGTAACGTGGTTCATGGCTACGCCGCTAATCCACAGTCTGATTCGTCCACGGTGAATCACTCCGCAATCTATCCACTAGATCTCTTCTTTACACAAAGCTTGGTGGAGGTAACCTCTTTACACAAAAACACTCCTCTTACAAATATGATGGAAATAAGCTCAAGTAAGAGGATGGAAAGCTTTAGGGAACTTTGGGAGAGTATTAGAGCATAAACATTAGCCTACCAAAGCCCCATCCCCTTCCTTTTTATAGAGGAAGTGGGTTTCTTCCTGTTGACACAGGATCAGTCGACTGATGGCACCCATCTGTCGACTGGTCCTGTAGTCGTTGCCCAATAATGACTGCTTTCCACGTTGGATTCCATCCAACGGTATTGGCATCAGTCGACTGATGTCACCCATCAGTCGACTGATGTCAATCAGTCGAGTGCTCCGCGAGATCGACTCCATTACGTGCTGCATGTCATCACCGATCGCTGCCCCCTTGGCGGTCGGTGATCGATCAACTTGATTCAGCTGACTTAAACCAGTCTATCGAACCATCGACTCAGAGCAGTCGACTACCATGACATGGCAGTTGACTGGTGTCGGGAAATCCCATCCGACACTTAGCCAAATGGCCAAGTTTCACCTAAGAGCTACCCCTTCCCGGGTTACATTCGCTCACTCTAATCTCTCGGAGTCCCTCGCCTTCGAAGTTCTCTTCTTTCGCGGCCACGTCCCTCGGCAGCATCAGGCGCACGACTCTGCAATGCTTCTTCGCGTCTCTTGCCTCGAAGTCTACTTCCTCCGGCTTCACTCCAAGCTTCTCGTCCGGCGGTCCCTCGGATGCTCCAAGCGCACGACTTCCGCAAAGCAATCCTTCACCGACTCAAGGACCGAGTCATGAGATGTGAAACTTGCCACGGCTCCATGTGCGAATTACTAAGTCCTGCACGACTTCAACGCACATATCAAATCAACATAACAAACTAACTTAAACCCTTTGCCACACACATCAAAACCTAATCATGGCAAGAGATTGCCCTAACAGGATCTGGATTTGAGATAGATTCACGGATGTGAAGACCATCAACATAGTCTACCTAGTAGGTGGGTAATATTTCTACCATGGTTAGGTAGTTGATAACCTTAGTGCATGATATTTTATATTGATGAATTTATTACCTTGACTCCACTCATGTTAATCTGTGCTTGATAATTAGTCTTTGCACTTTGAGATATACTGTTGTTGTTGTCATATTTCGTTCATCGTTGCTATAAATTACCGATGCTATGGTATGTAGATATTTAGATGCTTAACCATGGGGGGGGGGGTGTAACTGAGTATAGATGTCGATTTGACTCGTGTCATCGGGAACAATCATCCGGAGGTGGATGATGTCCTTAACGTAAAGTTTGTGGTTGTATCACCTTACCTTTCGTTGTATAACTATTACGGATTATATGTATGTATATGGTAGTGTGGATGTCGATAGTGTGTCACTATGGACTGGAAGTCCTAGCTGTGGGGGATCGATCGGTGTGTGATGGCCCGGCTATAGGGGGGTGAATATCCCTCAATTGTCCGATGGTGGAATTTGCTCGTTCTCATTGCGTTGCTTGTCTACGATTGTTGTTAGCGTAGTAGAATAACAATGATAATAGCAATACTAACAACACATAACAATCACAAGCAATACACAAGCATATACGTGGTTCGGAATCAAATGGTTCCTACTCCACGGGCGAGCTCACCGAGCTCTAGTTATGCGCACGACACTAACTAAACTCCTTCTCTACTACACGTCGGAGGTGGAGAAACCTCGTACAAGCTATTACAAC
Source organism: Wurfbainia villosa (assembly GCA_025175895.1). NCBI lineage: Eukaryota > Viridiplantae > Streptophyta > Magnoliopsida > Zingiberales > Zingiberaceae > Wurfbainia > Wurfbainia villosa. The sequence goes on from CM046004.1 coordinate 53,742,012, forward strand.
AGTAATACTACAAGAAATACAAAGACACAAGAAATACAAGTAAAGAACGCTTTAAAACTCTTAGATTTGAATCCTTTCTTGTTGCTTGCTTTGGATGGCTCTTGAAGGACTGGAATGCAGCAGCAATTCCCCTCCAATAGCTCCCTTAAAGTCTTGGCGAAATCCTCCAACTTGAGCTCCATTTATAACCTGCATCAAGCTGTTTTCATGCCCATCAGTCGACTGCTAAAAGGCTCCAGTCGACTGCCCCTGTAGCCATTGTCTCACAACGGCCAGATTCACGTCAGATAAGTTCCAACGGATCTCCTACGATCGCCCCATGGCTCGATCATGACCTAGTAGCCGATCGTCGACTACTGAGCGCTCGTGCTCGCGACACTACTCATCACCGACCGCCATCCCCAGAGTCGACTGTCGACATCAATCGACTGCCAAGCAAAAAACCACAAGTATAACACCAGTCGAACCCTAGTCGACATGGACCAGTCGAACCGGCACCTATGCCAATCGACTGCTGTCGGGCAAAACCTCAAACACTAAGTTGTTTGAGCATCCAACCATCGGATAAACCCTCAAACATCAATTTTGAGCCTCCGACACTCAGTCTTAGCCACTTGGCCAAGTCCACCTTATCCCTCATGGAGTTCCCCACCGAAGCTCTCTTCTCTCGGCCTACGTCCCTCGGATGCGCCAAGCGCACGGCTTCGCAACGCCATCCTTCGCGTCTCATGCCCTCGAAGTATGCTTCCCTTTGGGCTCACTCCATTCGCTCCCTGTCCGGCGGTCCCTCGGATGCACCAAGCGCACAGCTTCACAATGTCATCCTTCACCAACTCAAGGTCCCCGAGCCTAGTGAACTTACCAAGTCCTCAAGACTTCCCACATGCACCAAGCGCACGACTTCGGAATGCATTTCTCACCAAGCACCAAGCTCACGGCTTCGCAATGCTTTGGATTTTCCATGCCAACACCATGTTGGACTTTCCCACACCAAGCTCCATGCTTGGATTTTCCATGCCAACTCCATGTTGGACTTTTCCATGACAATCCCATGTCATAAGTTTTGTCTATCATCAAAATACTAACAAGGTATTGCGCGAGTCAAACTCGAGTCAACCTGGGCCGATTGCACCAACAATCTCCCCCTTTTTGATGATTGACAAAACTACCATCTCAAGTCTACCAATTCTCTCATATTGACAATTCTCACATCCTAAATGAGAATTCCAAACCCAATTGGTAACTTGGTAACTTCTCCCCCTTTTTGACATTACATCAAAAAGGTCCTCCCCAAGGGCATGAATGTCTCATATCCCAATGAGATCTTACAATCTCTCCCTTGGAGGAACACATGATTACAATCTTTCTAGTGATCCCATATCACTTAAAGAGAGGCAACCCAATTTTCCTCCCATGAGGAAATACACATCCATCTTCCCATGATGGATACCTCCCCCTAGAGGCTTGCTCCCCCTTGACCATTGCACCAACAATGTCCTTGGAGAGTACCTAAGCCAATAGGAACATTTAACCAATCAAAATTAAGGCAAAGTTCAACAATGAACTCTCTTCCACCTTAAAATTGATACTCTCCCTAAACCCATCTCCAATGGATTTCCACCCCTTCTAATGCTCTCCCAAGCATATCTTAGGGTTATGAGTGGTTAGGGGACCTTAACCTAGTTGAACATGGGCCTAATCAACAAGATTTACCGAAAATCAACTAGGGCAGTCGACTAAATTCAGAAACCAGTCGGTTGCCATCTCCATCAGTTGACTGGCCTCCCTGGCAATCGACTGATAATTGCTTTTGCAGTTTTCTAAATTTCAGAAATGACTTTCCGAAATTCATAAGTAAATATACATAAGTTGATAAATCTTGAAATTTGGTATGTATATTACTTATCATAAACAGTATGGGTGAAAAATATTTTAAAATTATTTTACCCAGTAAATTAAGAGATTTATACAAAGTCCAAAAGTTGAGAAAAACTTCAATAAAGAGCCCTCTTTGTATCATCCCATTCAATAGTGATAGCTATCAAAAGATAAGCTTCACCAAGGTTTTTCAAAATGTTTTTGAAACCTTTAATTTATTTTTCCTAAATATCTCACTTGTATCTAGATGTGTAAAACACATACAATCAAGTTTTTAGTGAGATGTGGGTTTTTGTTCTTTTAATGGTTTCATGCATATTTCTAGGCAATATTATTTGATTCCCATCAAATCATGCCATAGTCCTTAATTTCATTTTAGTTATATGCACGAAGATGATTATGGCATAAATATGATATAGATAAAAACATATGCCAAAATCATGATGTCATGGCATGTAAGAGACATCGAAGCATACATGACATCTAAAAATAATTCTAAACATGATCATGACATTTTTATAGATAAAAATGAAAATGATGTCATGACATGGCAAGACAAATAAATCATGGAAAGTAAAATATACTAAGGTATAAAATACCTAAGTGTTAAATCCAAATTGCCATTTCTAGGGTTAAGTCCATTTTTGCCTTAATGCCATTTATCCCCTAAGTGTGCCATAAACCCAAAATGGCACACCAATACCACTAAGACCTATTTGTACCAATTTAATCATTTTTAACTTCTCAAGCACATTAGCACATCCTAATGTGTCAACTCTACTATGGTTAGGTTAACTACCCATCCACTTAGGGTTGACACACCCTAACCCATCTAGCGTGAATCGATCACGCTCTTAGGAACCCAATATCTATTGGAGCTCCTTGGGTTAACAAGGTATTCTCTAGGGATAACTTCCCTAGATACCTTCCTAATGACCCTTTTAGGCTTTAGAGCCATAGTCTTTTGGGTCTTTCCTTGGTCAACTCTAGAGGTGACTCCTTTGACCTTCCTAGTGGCTACATTTGATTTCTTTGTGGTTTTAGCCACTAAGCAAACACCATGGCTAGACTTAGGGATGACTTCCCTATTAGCCTTGGTTTTCCTAGACCTAGAAATAGTTCCATAATCAAATGGAACATTATGATAAGTCTTCTTGGGCTTAGGTTTGTGACCCAAACCTTTCTTGCCCTTAGACATTTCTTGTTTCCTAGGTCTTGACTTTTATACATTAGACCCCTTAACCGAATTTGAGATGATTGCTAGGGTCTTCTCCAATTTTTCTAGCTTTGACCTCAAGGCTTGGTTTTCCACCTCTAATCTTCCCAATTTTGAATTTTCATTTTTTCTTTGGAAGGACTCTTTCTAGGCATATGCCTAGATTTCTTGGGGTTGACACCTAGGTGGTTTTCAATTCTCCTAATGGACTCTTTAAGTAAAATAGGTCTAGTGTTTTGAGTCCTAGGTTTGTCCTTAGAGAAACTAACATGCTTAGCACCTAAGCAATAAACCTTATTGTTTCTCCTAGCATGCTTTTCATTGATAATAGCAAGATAACTAAAATAATTTTTGGCATGCTTTTTGACTTTAGGAATTGAAGGTGCATTAACTAAATGTACCTTAGGGTTAGCTTTTGAAGCTCCCCCTACATGAGATACACCTTCTTGCCCTTTCTTCCTCCGCCTAGGGCATTGGCTTCGGTAGTGCCCCCTTTGGTTGCATTTGAAGCACACAATGTGCTCTTTGCTCTTAATTGAGGGAACTCCGGCATCCATTGACTTTGAGTTGACTTTTGGTGCCGATGCCTTTTCCTTAGCCAATTTAGGGCATTTGCTTTTGTAATGCCCTTTCTCCCTACACTCAAAGCATATTATGTGATTTTTATTTAAAATAACAACACTTGAGTTACCTAGGGAGGTGGTGGAGGCCTCTTCACTTCTTCTGGAGGTAGAAGCTTCATTTTGATCTTGCTCTGGAATAGAAACCCTTTCCTCCCCCTCAATGCTCGAGGTGGAGGTCTTCACCAAATCATCAACATCTTCAAATGTTGTGGGTGCTTCTTTCTCGGCATTCTCCTCTACTTGTGCCGGTTGGGAATTTTCTTGGAATTTCATTATCTTCTCCCATAATTCCTTTGCATCCCTATAGTCACCCAATCTAGACCAAATATGATTAGGTAACAAATCACTAAGTAATTTTATTACCTCGAGATTTGTCTTGAAGTCCTTAATTTGGTCTTGGGTCCACCTTGACTTCTCAATTGGCTTGTTGTTTTTGTCCCTAGGTATTTCAAAACCGTTTTCTACAATAAACATAAAATCAAAATCGATTTCTAGGTATACCTCCATTTTTCTTCTCCACCATAGGAAATCTCCTTTGAATTTTGGTGGTTAGATGAGGCCAGCCATTTTGTGGTGCTCTCGCGGCGGTTAGTCCTTGAAGAGCAACTTGGCTCTGATACCACTTGTGGGGGATCGATCGGTGTGTGATGGCCCGGCTAGAGGGGGTGAATAGCCCTCAATCGTCCGATGGTGGAATTTGCTCATTCTCGTTGCGTTGCTTGTCTACGATTGTTGTTAGCACAGCGGAATAACAATGATAATAACAATACTAACAACACATAACAATCACAAGCAATACACAAGCATATAAGTGGTTCATAACCGAATGGTGCCTACTCCATGGGCAAGCTCACCGAGCTCTAGTTATGCGCACGATACTAACTAAACTCCTTCTCGACTACATGTCAGAGGTGGAAAAACCTCGTACAAGCTATTACAACAGTAATACTACAAGAAATACAAAGACACAAGAAATACAAGTAAAGAACGCTTTACAACTCTTAGCTTTGAACCCTTTCTTGTTGCTTTCTTTGGATGGCTCTTGAAGGACTGGAATGCAGCAGCAATTCCCCTCCAATAGCTCCCTTAAAGTCTTGGTGAAATCCTCCAACTTGAGCTCCATTTATAACCTACAACAAGATGTTTTCGCGCCCATCAGTCGACTGCCAAAAGGCCCCAGTCGACTGCCCTTGTAGCCGTTGTCTCACAATGGCCAGATCCACGTTGGATAAGTTCCAACGGATCTCCAACCAGTCGACTTCCAGTCCATGGCAGTCGACTGGTGACCTAGTAGTCGACTGTCTATTCGGCTACGGAGCGTTCTGTGCTCATGACACTTCCATCAGTCGACTGCTGTCGACATCAGTCGACTTCCAGTCCATGGCAGTCGACTACCAAGCACAAAACCATAAGTCTAACACCAGTAGAACCCTAGTCGACTTGGACCAGTTGACCGTTGTCGGGCAAAACCTCAAACACCAAGTTGTTTGAGCATCCGACCGTCGGGTAAACCCTTAAACATCAAGTTTGAGCCTCCGACACTCAGTCTTAACCACTTGGCCAAGTCCACCTTATCCCTCATGGAGTTCCCCACCGAAGCTCTCTTCCCTCGGCCTACGTCCCTCGGATGCGCCAAGCGCACGACTTCGTAATGCCATCCTTCGCGTCTCATGCCCTCGAAGTATGCTTCCCTTTGGGCTCACTTCATTCGCTCCCTGTCCGACGGTCCCTCGGATGCACCAAGCGCACAGCTTCACAATGCCATCCTTCACCGACTCAAGGACCCTGAGCCTAGTGAACTTACCAAGTCCTCAAGACTTCCCACATGCACCAAGCGCACGACTTCACAATGCTTTGGATTTTCCATGCCAACACCATGTTGGACTTTCCCACACCAAGCTCCATGCTTGGATTTTCCATGCCAACTCCATGTTGGACTTTTCCATGACAATCCCATGTCATGAGTTTTGTCTATCATCAAAATACTAACAAGGTACTGCTCGAGTCAAACTCGAGTCAACCTGGGTCGATTGCACCAACACTAGCAAGGTCGATGGTTAGTTGTATACGACTCTTTGAGGGATAGAAAGTGTAATGCGAGTGTACGTATGTGTAGTTGTGCATTCATTCCATTTGCATGCATGCTGGCGACTTAGTCTCCCTTGTGGTTGAGAGGATCGTCAGTCATCCTGCCTCCACGGTTACTCGTGATAGTAGTAACTGGTGTGAGGGCAGTTCATTTGTTTTGCTGCACTCGACCATTATTCATAGTGATAGTTGGAGTTGCGTGCAGTTGTCCTGGGTGTGTGGCACTCGACCACTCATGAGTAGTGTTAGTCGGAGTGACAAGTAGCAGGGACCCCCGTTGTACAGCTTATAGCTCTTTAGCTTATCGCTACTTATTCATACTGCCCACTCAGCCACTCAAGAGCAGTGGTTGTTATTGAGTTGGGACAGTTGTCATTTTGTGCCACCTAGGCCACACTGGGGTCGTGGTAGCGAGTGGGGTGCGCAGGCATGACAATGCATTTGCATTGCCATGTGTGAGGGCATTTGTATATATATACATATAGATATATTTATGTATATGTATATGTGTGTGAGTGTGAGTAGTATATATAGATATGGTCTATATATATATGCTTCTTGTATTGTTGCATTTGTTTGTGCTATGATTGCTGCATTTGATTATACATCATCTTGCATGTTATTTGCATGATCTATACTGTTGTGTGAGGGATACTAGTGAATGACTTGGACCGAACTGTTGTACGCTTATGGCCAGTATCATGATGTTGTATAGGACTGACTAGGTTTGATGATGTTGTTGTTTATAGGTTAGTAAGGCAGTGTGTGATTACATGCTTAGTGTTGTTCTTTCATGTTGTATTTGTTATATGGTAGTATGTGTGTTTAGGTTATACGAGTTGTATCATTGCAGATCTTCAGGTATGTCAGTACATTACGTTATGTACAGTTGATCAGTTGGTTGTTTATCCACTGTTTAGATTCACGCTGATAGTTAGTTGGCAATACCTTCACGACTGCATACCATTGATCTCCATCTATATATATCTGTTCATCTCCATTTGTATATCTGTCGCCCTTTATATCTTAGTTGTTGATCATGCAATATCTTGCATATTACCACTGAGTTTGTACTCACCACCACAAACCCTAGGTTTTCTTGTCGTCCAGGTAATAGGTAGAAGATTCCTTAGTGTGTTCGAAGCTCCGCCAGCTGATCCCATCTCACCTCGAATATTTGGGATTTTATTTCCTATTGGTTCCGCTGTTGTTTCTGGATTATCATTTGTGTATGTAATTTTTTGTATTTGGCTTTTATTATGCTTTTGGTTTGGATGTTGGATGTGATCTTATTTTGTTTAGTGTGTTAGAGTCGCACTGGTGCACATCGTTGTGTTGTTATGGTTGTATTAATTGGTAGTGTCTTTTTATTATGTTGTGTGGTTGTGGCCGAAAGCCTTTGTACCAACAGGTAATTGTATAATGTACAGGGGAGATGCTATCCGAAAGGATTTGTATCAATAGTTAATTGCATACTCTCGGGGTGTGACAATTTTATTGGTATCAGAGTCCTAGGTTGCGAAGTCCACTTTCAGATTTTATTTCAGTTTGGACATCGTGTTTTTGATTTATTCGATTTTGGTTTTGTGAGTTATGGGATCTGGCTGTTGCGGGACGTCTCCGAGCTGCAAGGGATAAGGTATGCTAATTGTTATCTCATATCTTTTGTTGGCTATGCATTTAGTTGCTTATAACAGTGCATGACATGTAGTGTGTTAGTAATTATTCGTAACCATGGTTTGAGTTGACCACGAGAATGACATGTTGAGGTTATTAGACATGTACCTACTATCAAAAAGGTGAATTACCTTTGAGAGCCGACTGATACCGAATCGGAAAGATGGGGTTAGGCTGTCACATTTCTTATGGAGATCAAAGATTACAATCTTAGGGATTTTCACTAACTATGCTAGTCAGATCATTACCTGTGGAGTAATGGACTAGGTGGGTATACTATTGTAGCTACAGTAAGTGGATGATTAGTATATGATGTTTTATAGGGATTTTGATCCCTGAGTTGTTCATGCTGGGTTGTATAATTTTGAAGGTACTTTTGAGTACTTAACTTGAGTTATACAGAGGAAGTAGGGTTAGTTTCATACCATTATCGGTATCAAACCGGTGCATGGTGGAAGATGTAGGAAAAAACTTTCGGAGAATAACATATCACTTGATCACGATTTAGTGATGTTGTTAGAGAGTATTTCCCCACGTCACTTTCTTTGACTCGTTGTTAGAGAATTCTTGAGCTTCAAGTAGGGTGATCATCGGTAATGGGAATACCATGCAGAGTCATTAGACTTGCAGAGTTTATGCCCACCAAATAGCTCAAGAGTGTAAATGGATGTCTTAAGCCACCCAGGGTTTATTGGCTTACATTTTGATTAGGATGTTTGGATCTTCTATCAGATCCTACTGGTAGACATTGGATCGAATCATGAGTTTAGAACTGACTCCGTACAAGTGTTTAAGAGTTGGAGACCGATAAGCAAATATTATAGGTCAAAATATTGGAATCAGAAGCTCCGAATGTTGGATAAAAGGAAATAGATCGGAGTCATGGGTCATGAGCTATTGTACGATCATGGACGACCAACCCCATATTATCAGAATCCTCTCATGCTTATCAGTGAAATCAAAAGAAAGACTCTGAAGGAATTATGTGCATGCAGTGCAGGTCACATCGACATGCAAAGTCAGATTATTTAGTTGGATCAGTCTATCTGCTTCTACAGTAGACAATCAATACTTATGATGTGAGAGTGTACTTTGAAGACTCAGTTGAAGACTATCGATGTTGCTTTGGGAGGACGATTCACAATCTAAATAGTAGAGATCATCATAGAAGCGATTTACCACCTCAGACATAGTTGGAGTTCCTTGATACTTCCTTCCAGGGGAAGCGATTTACTGAGCAGCATCAGCAGAAGACATTTCAGAAGATTTAAATGTCTAGACAACAACTGTTGTTACCTCTCCAGGCGTGATTTTCTTTGTACAAAGGAGAGAGTATACGACGATGGTCATATATATTCTATATTCTTCAGTTGCAGCGATATTATTTGCAGAGTTGGAGCATGCTACGAGGTTGGCAGTTCTTTAATACCTTACAGTTGGTGGTGTACTCATTACCAGTACAACAGTGTTTACCACCTCCATTATAGCCGTTTCAATTTGTGTCTTCATTTTGGCAGTTAATGTCAGTTCCCCCAGGGTAGTCTTTTGCACCTACAGGAACTTAGCCATCAAGAACAGAAGTTGGACGGGTTTACATCTTTACTCGAGAGGGGAGGTAGATGGGCAAAGGATTGGTCATTTAGGGTATTACTTTAGTTTACCCTCTCAGTTAATATATTGAGAGATACTGGTAGTTTATAGGTATCTATGTCTAGAACATTCTTAGTTCAGATTAGAAGGGATTCTATACATCGACTTGTGGGTCGGTGGTATCTCTACGATCAGGTGAGATGTTGACCAACAACCAAGAAGTCAAGGGATACCTTAGACTTTGATAGACATATCCTTTCTATAGACATATCCTTACGGATAGTTAAATTGTTGAAATGGTGGTATGATATGTCTCTCGGATATGCATATAATCCGAGAGTATTCAGATGTAGTTTCGGATGAACTCCCAAGCTTGCCATTGCATAAGCAAGTGGAGTATACGATCGAAGTGATTTCGGAAATAGTTTTGATACTGAAGACCTCATATTGGGAGATAATTTTATTGGTATCAGTGTGGCTAAACACTATGTAATTGGAAGAATGAAAGTTGCAATTATAGAAGGTATTGGATGGGAGATGTATCTGTCCTAGTGGTTCGTCTTGAGAAGATCTGGAATTTTTTGTTAAAAGAGAGACAGACCTTTGAGGTCAGACATTGATTATCGATGATGGAATGCAGTAGCTGTGGGGAATGAATATCGTTCGTCATGGAAAGATGATCTATTTAGATCAGTTAAAGGACACCTGTGTATACTCTAAGGTTGATCTATGATTAGAGTGTTGATATTGTAGTGACTTGGTGTCATACAATTATCATTGTCGGTGTGATGATTGTGATATCATCAGCTTAGAGTAAAAAGGATGTAGGTGTGTAGAAGACGATATTTCATACTTGGTATGAATTTTATAAGTTGTTGATAATGTTTTTAGACTTATTGACGATTTAGTCGTCAATGGACTTGAGGAATTGAGTATCCTGGAAGCAATTGGATCAGTTTGTGATTGTTGGAGTTACGTGACTTGACCATTATTGATGGTGGTAGTTGGAGTTGCGCACTCGACCACCATAGAGGGTGGTTTCCCTTGTATTGATTTGGTTATTACCGCATATGTGGATAGGATGCTTTTAAGCGTTAGTATATCACTAACTTGTTTGATCAGGAAGATGATGGAATTTACTTGGTTAGAAGCTTAAAAAACTAGTTTTCAGGGCTCAGACGATGGTTGACTTTTGCATTAGTGTTAGTTAATCCTTCCGATGTGGATGGAAGGGTATTGTACGCAGATGCATTGTTTTAGAGAATGGAGAGATTCTGATGTAGTTGATTGAGACATACCGTAAGCTTACGATAGTTGAGGAATTGTGAGATAAGCTATCATATACATGATGTGGACTTAGCAGTTATTATCTTGTTTTGTAGAGGTATGGAGCAGGTATGCTCATGGGATTTTGGCTAGCTATTGTGAAGCTACTATAGAGTTGCTGGAATACAGACAGTTACAACAAGGGAGATTGAGCATTATAGTCTCTCAGTCACTTACAGTATGTGTAACGGAGTGGATTTTGGACAGTAGATTTCTCTTGTGAGAAAATAATTCTCTGTCTCTGAGGAGAATAGTGGATTACAGAGTTGCATTCGAATTATGAATAGTTGCTTTAGGAGACTAGTCATTCGAGATCGGTGATTTTTCAGAGTGATCCGAAAATAGTGAGTTTCGAAACGTTCTTGGTGGTGGAACATCATACAGGACATGAGTTGATTTCATAGTTTGATGTTGGGTGTGCAAACAAGTAAAGGTGGAATATTAGTGACTAGTAGGGTTACATTCCGAGATGGAAGTGGGAGCCTAGTATGATGGATTGTGTTGGGAGATTATCTAGAATTTGGAAAGAACTTGATGCGATTTAGGGTAATCGATGATCGATTGTCTAAGTTTGTTCATTTTCTATCGAGCCGTAAGATGGATTTCGTTGGGTCGCTCGACAAAATTATACTACAAGGAGATATTCAATTTTCATGGAGTATCCTTAAGTATCATTTCTAATAGTAATTCATGAATCACCTTACAATTTTGGGGAAAAAAAAGTCTCCAACAAGTCACGGATAAAAGCTCCACTTTGGTACAATAGTTACCATTTGAAAGATGGTCAATATAAAGGTATTTCTTATATTTTAGAAGTTCTTGTTGAGAGTATATGTGATAGATGTTAGAGGCTATTAGTACCCCACTAGTTACTTGATGTGTGTGAGTTTTCTTCAAGTACTTGAGTCGAGCAGTGTGGTATTGCTTACTCATCGTACTTGAGTAGGAAATTTGGAGACTAAATTTTTATTAGTAGGGGAAAATGTAAGATATCAGAAAATAAAATACCCTTTTTATTAGGAAAATACCCTATGGAATTTTCTAGATATTTTTAGAAATTTATTTGGATTTAAATGGAATTTCTATTAACTTATAGGGAAAGATTTAATAGGCTTTTACAAGGCCTGTTTAATTTGTCTATTATTAAGAGAAGTAATATGTTAATTAACCTAGGTTTAAATAGGAAACCTATAGTTGTTTTTCCGTCATTACCGATCCTTCTCCATCACCGTGATTCCCACTACCGATCACGCCGTTTCTTCTTTTCTCATGCAGCGACATCCTCTTTTCCCCGATTCTTTCTTTCTCCCTCTCGATTTCTCAAGTGATTCCTCCTCCTTTCCATGCTCACCGCCGCCCGACTACCAATCGCGTGCCTACCTTGTTGCCGCACTGTCACCGTAGCCTGATCCCCTTCGTCGGCATCTTGATCCTTCCCGATTGCTCCGACAACACACAGGTAGCACTGCCTCTGACTTGTGTGTCGCCGTAGCTATGCATGCGACACCGCCTTATCATTGGAGATCCCATTCGAGCAGTCGCCCGGTCACTGCCTGCCTCTCCATTCGATCGCCTTCAGCCACCGTGAACTACCATTGCCACATCCAGTCGCCGGCCTCCGTTGGACCAAGCATAAGCGTGCGATGATTTCTTCCCTTCTTGGGTTCTGTCATTGACGGACAACACCACCCATTCATGTTTTCTTCTGAGCCGACAACAGTCGATGTCGCCGCCATGGCCAATCACTCCAGTCGCAGGTTAGTTCGATGTCTTCCTTTATGATTCTGAGCTTGTCTTCATCAGATCAGAATCTCGAGTTTGTCTTTGGCTCGATTCCAAGGGCTTCTAATGCTAGTGGTTCTTCTCTACGTTGTGGACAATTCGGATCATCATCGAGCACAAGCTGGGAGTCTTCCAAGGGTAATTTTGGCCTTTGATCTTCGTTGTTATCTCTAGGTTTGCTTTGTTTATCCTGTGTGTTGTTAGGACCCCGGTGGTCACTAGAAGGGGGGGGGGCGGTGAATAGCGTCGTCGCTTGTCGATGTTGATGGAATTTGATCGCGTTCGTCTCTACAACACTTGTTAATGCAGTGGAATATATAATAACAAAAGTAAATACAACACAAGCACACGAGACAACACGATATAATGTGGTTCATAATCGAATGGTTCCTACTCCATGGATTAGGCTCGTAAGAGCCCTAGCGATGCAATCACACACCACTAATCCAATAAACTCTTTCTCGACAACAAGTCGGAGGTAGAGAAACCTCGTACAATGAATTACAACAAGTAATACAAAGTAAAATAAGCAAATAAAAGATGAATATACAAAACAACGTAAAAAAAACTTTACAACTATTGCTTTGGAATACTTGCTTGTTGATTGCTTGAATCGTGCTTGAAGCCTATGATTTGCACCAACAAATCGCCTCAAAGACGTCCAAGAACCAATGGTGAAAACCTCCTCCACGAGATCCCTTTAAAGCTTCTCCTTGAGTTGGATTCTGCCTAGCAGTCGACTGATCAGGACTATCAGTCGACTGCCCCTATAGCTGTTGTCTCACAATGACATAAGCCACGTTAGATAAGTTCCAACGAATAGACCATCAGTCGACTGATCATACCCATTAGTCGACTGATCTGGTCATCACTCGACTATCAAACCCTAACAGTCGACTCGGGAACCTTTTGTGCTCGATATCCAGATCGATCGATTGCTCAGCTTAGCGATCGCCTAATGTCCGAAGTCGACTACTGTGCCATTTCCCGATTGAACTCCGGTCGACTCACATCAGTCGACTGACCATAGTCACAGTCAATTGATACATCTCAAACATGAGGTTTTACCCCAAGTATGGTGCACCCATACTTACTAGACCACCCTTAGCCTAGACCTAAGCCTTCTAGCCACCTCCTCAATCTTATGCCTATTGGATCCCTCCAAGTCATCCATGACTTGTTCATCCATATGCTAGCTTTCAGGTGCTTCCATCAACTATTGTCATGCTAATGTGGTCTACACCGCCAAGGCACATTGGACTTACGCTGCCAAAACTCCGCTTGGACTTTACGCCGCCAACCATTGGACTTATGCTGCCAAGACTCCACCCTTGGACTTTATGCCGCCAATATTCCCCTTGGACTTCTCAATTGCCAAGACTCAAGCTTGGACTTTCGCTTGCCAACCCATGTTGGACTTTCCATGCCAAGACCCTTGCTTGGACTTTCCCTTGCCAAGACCCATGCTTGGACATTCCTTGCCAACCCATGTTGGACTTTCCATGCCAAGACTCAAGCTTAGACTTTTCATGTCAAGTATACAAGACTTGGACTTTTCCCATGACAATGGTCAAACCATAGTCAAACATCAAGTATGACCTAGGTTGATTGTACCAACAATCTCCCTAACACATTGTGAGACATCAATGTCAAACATCAAAATACTACTCGTGTCAAACTCGAATTTGGTCAATCGTGACCTGGGTCGATTGCACCAACAATCTCCCCATTTTTTATGTTTGACAAAAAACATCCTTGAGTTAGGCCCATAACTCAAATTCCCTTACTAATTTTCTCAAATTAGTAATTTTACTTTCTCCCATTAATTCTCCCCTTTTTTGGCATACATCAAAATGGTTCTCCCCAAGGAGGTCAATGTCTCTCATATCCCAATGAGATCTTACAATTTCCCCCTTGGTCCAAAAACATCTAGGATGCCTACAATCTTCCTAGTGATAAGTCCCATTCACTCAAGAGAGACACTCCTATAAGCTCTCCCAATTTCCAAATTGGGCATCTCAAATTCCCATTTCTCCCCCTCATGAGGAAAAATAACATTCATCATCCCATGATGGATACCTCCCCCTAAAGGCTTGCTCCCCCTTGACCATTGCACCAACAATGTCCTTGGAGATTCCCTAACTCAAGGACATTGAACCATCAAAAATAAGGTTAAAAGTTCAACATTGATCTTTCCCACATCTTAAATTGATACACACCCTAATCCAATTCTCCTAATCCATATTCAATAGATTTTCACCCTTTCTAATGCTTTCCAAAGCATATCCTAGGGTTAGGAGTGGTTAGGGAACCCTAACATAGCTAAAACATGGGCTAAACATCCTTGTTTGCTGGTCGACTTATCACCAAAAGTCGATTGCCTATACATCGCCGATCGCCATCAAGCGATCCGATTGATAACTGAAAATTCTGATTTTCAATTATCAAAAATGAATTTCAGAAATGCTTAAGTAATTATACGTAACTTTAAAAATCGTGGAACTTCATACGTATAATACTTATATGTCACGCCCCGAGAGTATGCCGTACTGAAAAGCAAACGGACGACATCTCCCTTGTACGTGACAACATATTGTGTTAATACAAGGCCCATAGGCCCACAACCACAACATAATAAGCAAAAATATATATCCAACACAGTGGAAACATAATACAACTACATCACAAACTACACACAGTGCATATCAATATGACTGACACCACAACATAAATGAAATATCGGCAAAACCCGAATCCACAAGTGTGTACATCACATAACAAGTCCAACACATAAATCTGGATCGAAATAAGGAACATCTGAAATCAAAAGAAAACATAAATCCATGTTGGGATCCTTGGAGACGAGATGAGATGATGACAGCTAGCGATGCTCCAAGTCCATCACGAAGTCGGCTACCTGTTACCTGGGCAACAGAAAAACTCAGGGTCTGTGGTGTGAGTAAAACTCAACAGGTAATAAGGGAGAACATGTATATATATCAAATATCACATATCATTCAACAGTAAAATCTACAGGTACATCAGGTAAACACAAGCATGATAATCATATACATGCATATACCTTCTAACCAAATGAACAATGTAAAATACAGACATACCTGAAAGTCTGCTCCGCTACACCTATCCAACCTGAGCACATATCCATAATATATATGTATATATCACAGGAAATCTGGTCTAAACCATCCAACATCATAAATACTGGTCAAAGGTATCTAATGGTCCGACCAACAAGTATACATGTATCTGACACAACCATATAACAAATGCGAGTAGCATGTATGAAGATGATGTACAACCAAATGCAGCAAAAATAGTACAATCAAATGTAACATCACAATAAGCATCTATATATAGATTGCATATATATATATATTAATCACAACCATCCATATATATATATATACATGCATATATGTATATATATGGTAATATGCAAAGCGCCATAAGATACGATAATTTGGCATGCATGGTCATGCCTGCACACCCCTACTCGCTACCACGACCCTAGTGTGGCCTAGGTGGAACGACATGACAAGTGTCCCAACTCAATACCAACCACTGCTCTAGAGTGGCCGAGTGGGCAGTATGATCGAGTAGCATATAAGCGTAAAGAGCTCGCTATACAATGGGGGTCGCTGCTGCTGGCCACTCCAACTAACACTACTCATTAGTGGTCGAGTGCCACGCACCCAGGACAAATGCACTCAACTCCAACCACCACCGTCTATAGTGGTAGAGTGCGGCACAATAGATGCTCTGCCCTCACACCAGTTACTCGTTCATGAGTAACCTGGGAGGCAGGATGACCAATGACCCTCTCAACCACAAGGGAGACTATGTCGTCAGTATACATGCAAATGATATGAATGCATAGTCACACATACAGACATCCACTATAGCCTCTCTATTCTACAGAGAGTCATACCAATCCGATCAATGCACTCTCTACTCAACTGATCGATGCACTCTCTATCTTGTAGAGAGTCGTACTCAATTGTTCGATGCACTCTCTATCCTATAGAGAGTCGTACTTAAATGATCGATGCACTCTGTATCCTGTAGAAAGTCGTATTCAACTAATCATAAAGCTAGGACCACCAGTTCATAGCGACACATTAATCACAATTTACCTGACCATTTACACAACACATGATCGGTAGTAAATATGCAACGTAAGGATATTGGGATCAATCCTACGTTCATGGCATTACCTACCCACGGATGACCTTTTACCCAATTTACAAATTAGGTCATCATCTATACTCCAACATCTACACCTAACTAAACATTTATAGATCAACTTACATCACATCTGTAACTCCTCAATCATGTTAAAGGAAAATGTGATATCAACATTAGAGCATATATGGCCAACGACAAGTATCAAGCATAAGTATAAATAAGAGCAGGGTCAAAATAATATGAACATATAATATGATCATATCAATGTCTAAATCTGAATGCAACTACAACTACCTGACAAGGGTAGGAAATTACCCACCTACTATGTAAACCGTAACTGTATTCACGTCCAAAAGACTATTCTGAATCAAGGTCCTGCAGTTACAAAACATAAAGAGAAACTAAATTCTAGCATAACCCTAATGCTAGAATAATTCTCTAAATTACATCCTAACCCTTGATTAGTCAATTTAATCATGTAGTAGTGTACTCCTCTACACTTCATTTACTAATCATATTTGATCAATGATTACTTCACAAATAATACTATTGTAACATATCATATCGAATCAATAACCATATCCAAATCTAGGTCAACTTCTGATATCAACTATCACTAGATCAATTAAATCACAAGGGTAATGGTATTCATTATAAATTAATCCAACCCAACTTACCTTGCACAATCACAGTTGCACAACTCCTGGATCTGCTATAGGAGATCTGCTCATCCTATAGGAATATGTTAACTTAATTAACATACAAAATCCTTACCTCTCCCTACATCAATCAGTCACAACTTCTTGATCCACTACGGGAACAACACCGACCTATACAATTCAAGTGAACAGAGGTAACAACCCAACTCCTTCACCTAAAATCACAGCAACCTCTTAATCCAATTATATAGTATCATCAATCCAATTCCAACCTTACTAACCTCGATTAGCATCAATTGAACTTCTGGATCCGGTATCTTGGCCCTGTACAATACATCAACCGAACTCATAAACCCAACTAATTTAACCCAAAATCGATTCCACTACCTTACCTCCCTTCTCCAACGGTAACAACAACAACCTAAATCCCACGAACTAGCAGGTAAAAGGAAGCTACCAAAACAAAATCAATCACCATCAAGGGGAAGACTGCATTGGACTGTCAATCGAGCCACCAATTCTACCCTCGTCGATCTAAACTCACGCGAATAAGGGAGTCGAGGGGGGGCAACCACATAGTGAGTGGCAACCTACGACACTGCTTGGGGTGTAGAGTCAGCTGAAGATGCCTTGCGCTTGCTGAGATCAGGAGGTAATGGCGTGCAGTGAGACACTTCGAAGGCAATGGGATGGTTCTATCTTGCAGAAGAGAAAGGGCGCAAACATCACGGTGACAACAGGCGATCTGTCACGATGAGGTGAGGTGGAGAAACAGTGTCGACATGGCGGCAGTGAAGAGGAGAAAGAGAAAAATGCGATCGGGAGAGGAAATGAGGTGGTGGCGACAGATCTGCTCGAGTTATGGTGATCGCGTCGTCTGAAGGAATCACACTGGTCAATGAGCAGGAAGAAAAGTTGCGCGTCGAGAGGAAAGGAAAAAGGCAGAGAGAAAACCGAAAATGCTCGAGAGAGCGGCGCGGATAAAAGATGGATGACGAGGAATTAGCCGCATGGAGAGAACTACGTGCGATGAGGAAACGGAATTGGCTAGGCATTTAGGGAACGAAGCGGATCGAGTTGGAGAAAGTGGGTCGGGTCCACGTGATTAAAATTAAATCCATGTTTATTTAATTCCATAAACATTAAGCCCTAAGTTAGATTTAATTAAATCCCTAACTATCCCTCTAAAATTTTAATTAACCCATTCATAATATTACTCCTCTAGCCATCTATTTATGGTATTTTACATTCTTCTCCACTAATAAAAATTTAGTTCCCAAATTTCATACTTATGAAGGGTTTGTTTCATTGATCTGTGAGGGGAAGCTTCGCTTCCCACTTCACCTTGGTCGCTTGTTCATGGCGATCCCATCGATGTCCCCGGATTAAAAAAAAATTAACCCTAGACAAAAGGGATTGCCCAAACAACCAAGTCATCGTCGTGCTATTCGTTTAGAGAGGTCACTTGAACAAACTTGTTGTTCAAGCGACCAACCTCTATTCTACGAGTAGCCACGGAATAGACGATGCCCGGATCACCGGATTTCATGTTTATGTTCGGGATCCAAGTATTATTTAGCCACAAACAGATTTATATCATGCTCATAATTGAAAAACAAAAACAAACATGTGACAAAAGAGAATAGAGAATCGATATACCTCTTGATCTTCTAATGTATGACCTTCCTCCTTTCGGACGTCGTGTGGGCGACGATCTACCAAAAGTTGAAGCTCCTAGATCGCCTATCTTCTTTCCTTGCTAGTTCCGAGCAAGAGGAAGAATAGAAACAAGGCTCTTTTCCTTCTTTCAACCAACCAACAACCTCCAAGGATAGAGCTTGCCGCCGGCCAAGAAGGAAGACGAGATTAATGGTTGCCGACCAAAAGCCTCAAGGAAGGACCCTAAGCCTTTGTTCCACCGGCCAAGGAGAAGGAGAGGACCTACTTTGGATGCCGGCCAAGAGCTGGAAAGGCTTCTATGGGCACCGACAGCTAGAAGAAGAAGAAGAAGGCAAGGAAAAACTTTCCATATTAGGTGCCGCCAAGCCTAAACCCTAGCTCCAAGCACTTGCCGCCAACCTCCAAAACCCTAGCTTCTCTCAAATTGTCCTCCATGCCAACCCCTTGTGCTCCTTTTATAGAGTTAGGGATAAGCCTCCTTTTAATCTCTACCATTGGTTCTAGGGATTTAATCTCAACCGTCGGATCTAGAGATTTAATCTCAACCGTCGGATCTTAGAGATTTAATCTCTACCTTTGGATCTAGAGTTTTGTTTCTATCCATTGGATCTAAGCTTCATGAGGTGTTAATAGGCTACAATAGGAACCATGAGGAGGAGTTGGATCTTGGCCACCTATGGATCAAGCCCACATAAAGTCCTATCCATTAATGATAATCTAATCCACTAAAGGATTATCATTGATCTACCTCATCAACCCCATAAGATAATATGGGCTCCATATATTATTTGTACATTTTCTCTCCGTGTTTAAGATCTCGAATGTTCATCGATTAATTAATTTATTGACCATTAATTAATCAACATCTAACTCCATGAGTAGTACCACTCAACCTTTTCATCATGCCGAACCAAGTCCACCTGCAGGGTTTATATGATGAACCTTATGAGCTCCTCAAGGGGACGTCATCATCCTAATATATAGGACACAGTTTTCTCCTATAATCAACGGAACACCATATAAATAATATCATCTCGCAACTTACCGAGCCTATCGATTTAATCTATAAATCTCGCCCATTGGTAAATCAAAGAGATGACTGATAAGTATATGTGCCCATTATTATATCGAGATTAAGAGCATGTACAATATAATATCTGAGGACCGATTCGATTATGTAGTCAGCAATAAATCGAATCACCTCTAAGTCGGTCCTGCTCAGTACACATAAAGTGCACTAGTGTGATTCTATGGTCAAGACAAACCAATACCAAATCACACTACAACCATTCCGATGGTTTGTCCAAAGTCATCTCGGTTGTGAGCCTTTACTTATACTTTACAAAGAGCCGATAACATGTTCTCCCGTGTGACACCACACACCATGTTATCTACAATGTAATGTATTAGACAATATTTCATAACCATAAAAATGCAAACAATGATCATGTGATTCTTATTTCAAAATAAAGATGTTCATACAAAAGATAGACTTTTCAGTATACATCCCTACAATCTACCACTTTTACTAAAAGACAATGTTGTCCTCAAACTTCCATACATCTAATTCCCATTCCCTCCACATGCCTATCAAAAGCTCTCGCCAGAAGGGCCTTAGTGAAAGGATCTGCCAGGTTATCCTCCGATGCAATCTTGGCCACAACAACTTCTCCTCTCTTTATGATTTCTCGTATCAGATGGTACTTGCGCTCTATGTATTTACTAGCCTTATGGGCTCATGGTTCTTTCGAGTTTGCAACTGCACCACTATTATCACAATAAATTGTGATAGTTCTGGGCAAACCAGGAATCACATCTAAGTACATCAAAGTATCGCCACATACTTTCTTCCATGGTAGAGTCTGCCACGCATTTCTGCTTGACACTCCTCCATACAATGGCTCCACCTCCCAAAGTAAACACAAAATCTGAGGTAGACTTACTGTTATCCCTATCATATTGGAAGTCGGAATCCGTGTAACCCACAGGGAGTAATTTGTCTACCCGGTAAACCAGCATATAATCCCTAGTCCTTCTCAGGTACTTCAATATATGCTTTACCACAGTCCAATGTCCCTGTCCTGGATTACTCTGATATCTGTTGACCATGCCCATGGCATAGCAGATATCTGGTCTCATACATAGCATCGTATACATGAGGCTTCCTACCGCCGAAGCATAAGGAACTGCCTTCATCTCCTCTATCTCCTCAGATGTTCTAGAACACATCTCCTTAGATAAAGGAACTCCATGCCTGAAAGGTAGAAAATCCTTCTTGGAGTTCTGCATGCTAAAATGATCCATAATCGTGTCTATGTATGAAGCTTGGGATAAGAAAAACATCCTTTTCTTATGATCCCTTATAACCTTGATCCCAAGGATGTGTCCCACCTCTCCCAAGTCCTTCATATCAAACTGTTTGGACAACCAAACCCTTATGTCTGATAACACCTTGATATTATTTCCAATCAACAAAATGTCATCTACGTATAGTACAAGAAATACCACTACGTTTTTATCACATCTCTTGTATACACAAGACTCATCTGGACTTTGAATAAATCCATAAGACTGGATTACCTCATCAAAGTGGATGTTCCAAGACCTCGAAGCTTGCTTCAATCCATAAATGGACCGATTAAGCTTACATACAAGATGCTCTTTGCCTTTAGCAATGAATCCCTCTGGTTGCTTTATATAGATGTTTTCCTCAAGACTTCCATTAAGGAAAGCTATCTTGACATCCATCTGCCACACCTCATAATCCATATGAGCTGCTATGCATAAGAGAATCCGGATAGACTTAAGCATGGCTATCGGCGAAAAGGTCTCCTCATAATCGATACCCTCTTTCTGAGTATACCCCTTCGCAACAAGCCTCGCTTTGAAGGTCTCAACCTTCCCATCTATTCCTCTCTCTCTCTTGTAGATCCACTTTCATCCAATGGTTTTTACACCATATGGTGGCTCTACTAGCTCCCATACTTGATTTGAATCCATAGATTCAATCTCAGCATTCATTGCACTTTGCCAAGATATAGCATCTTTATCTTGGATCGCCTCGTCATATGTCCAGGGATCAGGTTCATGTTTGCCAGGGATCAAATCAGAAGATTCTCCAAAGAACATGATCTATCAGGCTGTCTCACAACCCTCCCACTATGACGAGGTATCCCCTGTGTTTCCTCTGTGACACGCGGTACAGTGACTTGTGGTATATCCTCTTGTACCGGTGGTACTGAAGAAGTGACTTCCCCTTTTAATTCCTCCAGAACAATTTTACTCTTGAGCTTGTGGCTCATCACATAGTCTTCCTTTAGAAATTTGGTGTTCATGCTAACGATCACCTTCTGATCTCTAGGACTATAAAACAAACCACCCTTCATTCCTCTAGGATAGCCAACGAACATGCGTACTTCTGTACGAGGTTCCAACTTACCAGCATCTGCCTTCAGCACATGTGTTGGACTCTCCCATATCCGAATATATCTTAGACTAGGCTTTTGCCCAGTCCACAATTCTGTGGGAGTAGAAGGCACTGATTTAGATGGAACTAAGTTCAGAATGTACACCGCCGTATCTAGAGCATATCCCCATAACGAATCTGGCAACTCAGAATAACTCATCATCGATCTAACCATCTCCATAAGAGTCCTATTCCTTCGCTCTGCTACACCATTCTGCTGGGGTGTTCCAGGTGCAGTCAATTGGGATTGAATCCCAGCCTCTGATAGGTAATTCCTAAACTCTCCCAAGAGGTACTCGCCACCACGATCAGATCGTAGTGTCTTGATACTTTTACCTTGATGTTTCTCCACATCAGCCTTGAATTCTTTAAACTTGTCAAAGCATTCAGACTTGTGGCGCATTAGGTAAATGTATCCATATCTCGAGTAATCGTCTATAAAAGAGACGAAATACTCGAAACCACCTCTAGCCTAGATAGACATAGGACCACACAAATCAGAATGAACCAATTCTAACACTTCTTTGGCTCTATACCCCTTGGCCTTAAAAGGCCTCTTGGTCATTTTACCCTCCAAGCAAGATTCGCAGGTTGAGAAATCTTCCACCACTAATGAACCCAGAGGTCCATCAGCTATCAACCTTTGAATTCTGCTTAGGTTAATATGACCAAGTCTTAGATGCCAAAGATATGTTTGGTTCATCTTCGAAGGTTCTTTTCTCTTATTGGAATTAGAAGATGAGTTATTAATTTCAATTTGCATCGTGGGAGCTTTTGGTTCAAGTGTACAAATTTCCTATCAATGTACTAGAATAGATAATGTCCCTATTTCTTTTTATAACAACTTTGTCATTGAAAGAAATAGAATATCCATCCATAAATAATTTAGAAACCGAAATTAAATTCTTTCTAAATAAAGGTACATAAAGGCAATTCTTAAGAACCAAAAGTTTATTTTCTTCAAAAGATAAATGAACGTCTTGTTAGTTATAACCCTAGAACCAATCATGTGATGGTTGAATAGGGAACATTTTGTATCATATTCTATAAAGGTAAAGGATTGGTTATTATATTTACGTCTTGCTTGTGCCAGCTAACTTAAATATAATAATGCCCTAGAAAAGTAGGTTCTTATCTACAGCACATCAATTGGCAGAATTGATTATGAGAGGCTGTAGAGAACACTTTCCTAAATGTTCCTAGTCAAGTATTAATATGCAAGGACAATATTAATACATAAAGACTAGCATGTAGGTCAATTGATGACTTGATCTCACAAGTCATGGATATATGATATCAAGTTGACACATGGGTATATATTAGAGAATATATACTGAACTGACCCGCCATGAGAAAGTTTCATGGATCGTCATATGAGTGTCATAAACTTTCTCATGTGACTATTGGTATGAATAGTACTCAAACATGAAGTCACTATGGTTTCCTACATAAGGAGTTATGTACTTTGGTATCGTCAAATGTCACCCGTAACAGGGTGGACCATAAAGGCGATTACTGGGTATATAACAAATTATGCGGAGGGATGTGAGTGATGTAGATGGGATCTATCCCTCCCATATGACGGGAGTGATATCTGTGGGCCCCTTGATTGAGTAGAACTACTAAAATGCATGGCCATGCTCGAATGAGTCAATATGAGATATTTAGCTCATTTGTTTGAGTTAGTTTACTCAGGGATCAAGAAACACATAGATTGATCGAGGATGACACGATCTATGCCTCATTGGTCAATCTGATATCAAGGATAGAAGGACACGGTCATACATTATAGTAGTCACGGAAAGGTTAGACGGATCTTGACTTATTTCGTAACTTGGGTAGCAATGATGTATTGCTAGATGCCGCTCATTGCTTGTGTATCTAAAAGAGTTTAGATCCACTACCAACGTTATGAGAGCCTATAGGGTCACATACAAAGAGCATGATGATTAGAAGAATTAGTGCATTCTAGTTTGACTAGAATAATTTGGGAATGAGCTTAAGTACAAAATGGTTTTTGGACTTTAAGCTTAATGAGAATTTTAGCTTATTGATTTAATGAGATTAATTCAATATGCTAAGCTTATTAATTTAATAAGATTAAATAAATATGTTATCATGATAGCCTAAGCTTAATTGATTTAATAAGATTAATTCAATATGTTACCTTATTGATTTAATGAGATTAATTCAATATGATAACATAAGCTTATTGAATTAATAAGATTAATTCAACATGCATGAATGCCACATAAGCATGCCACCTAAGCTTGATGAGGTGGAAGGAGACAAAGGGTTTTGACCTTTGGAATTTCTCCACATGTGGCCGGCCAAACAAGGAGTGTAACTCCTTGTTTGATTATTTTTCAATGCAATTGATTGCATTGAATGTGATAGGAGGTGAAAGGTTTTTTCAATCCTATAAAACACTCCATGGGGTGGCCGGCCAAACTTGGTGAATCTTGAGGCTTGGAGAGAGCTTGGTGGTGAGAGGCTTTGGTTGTGTGGCTTTTGTGAGTGTAGGCTAGCAAGAAGAGTGGTCTTCTTCTTCCTTTCTCTTTTTCCCTACCTTCCTCTCCTTTAGGGACTTCTCTAGCAAGAAGTAAAGGAGAGCTCTTCTAGTTTCTTTTGTGAGACAAGAGCTTGCTCGTGTGGATACATATAGAGGCACGGACATTTGAACGTGCTAAAAGATCCAACAAACCCAAGGAGAAGCGGGATTAAAAAGGGCACGTAACAAAGGTAATATTCTCCTATAAGATAGGTTTTGAGAAATTTATTTTTGTACGAGGTTTTCTTTCGCAAGGATCACTTGGAAGGGATCCTATTTTTCCGTTGCGCATATGCTATTTTGCATAAAAAATCCCTACACGTCTCTCACTGCAACAGCTGCCACCTTTGTGGCATCGCCTAAGTATACGGTAATCTCCCCCTCATCCAGTCGTCTGGTTTCCTGGAACCCCTGCAAAGTATTGCAGACATGATCAGTGGTTCCCGTATCTACACACCAGGTGCCGGTAGATAACACCGCTAAACATGTTTGAACGACTAGACCAATAGATATACCTTTGTTCTTGTGGTTGGGGCAGTCCTTCTTCCAGTGTCCAGTCTGCTTACAAGTGAAGCACTTGCCTTTCGGCTTCTTCACTCCTCCCTGAGTACCTCCCACCGCCTTCGCCCTAGTTTGTTTCTTCTTCTTCTTGCCTTTCGGCTTAGAAGTAGAAACCTTTTGGGTCACCATGGTATGGGCCTGATCACTCTGATGAAATAGCCCCTCTGCCGCCTGGAGTTCTGTCAGAAGTTCCGCCAATGAATACAACCTCTTTTTCATGTTGTAGTTTAGGCGAAACTGCTCAAAACTCCTAAGTAGAGACTGGAGTATGATATCAACCTGGGTTTCCCCATCGATCTCAGCTCCAAGGACCTCCAGCTCATTCAAATGAGTCATCATCTTGAGAACATGATCCCTCACGGGTGTTCCCTTGATCATGGTGGTCATCATCAAGTTTCTCATGGCTTCTTTCCTCGTAGCCCGATTCTGGTGTCCGAAAAGCTCTTTGAGATTGAGCATCATGTCATAAGCAGTGGGCATGGCTTGATACTGATGTTGCAGTACATTTGACATAGATGCCAAAATGTAACACCGCACCATCTCATCGGCCTTGATCCACTTCTTATAACTCTCTCTCTTCTTTTCCTCAGAATCATTTGCAGGCTTAGGAGGGCACTCTTCGAGGAGTACATATTTGTATTCCTCAGTAGTCAAGATAATGTCTAGATTCCTCTTCCAATCAACATAGTTGGGTCCAGTAAGTTTGTTCTCTTTCAGTATCACAACAAGTGGGTTGAAAGTCATTTTGAAAGAAAACCTAAGAATCACATAAATCAAAACATTAGATTTCAAAAAATTATTGATTCCTCAAACAATAAAATTTTAAAATCAACCAACACCTCAAAACACCAAGAATATCGTATGCCACGATAGTGTGGACGTATACGAATTCTACATTTGTAAGAGGAGGTTTTACCCATTAATTTTACTATGTTGTCAACCTAACTTTTTGACAAGTAAAATTAATAGTTGGTTCCTCTTTGGCCCCACAAATAAAAGTAGTGACTCCGATGGGGAGGATACTTATATTTGTATCTAAGTGTTCACCATTACTCGGTATCAAGGTAATTATCTCGGGTTATGTGCCTTCCAATGGAGAAGTGCACACGCTCCTTAATAATTTCGTATAACCATATTTGACCTTGTGATCCGCAAACAAACTCATCCGATGGGGAGGAAGGCACTCAGAGCCGACGCGCAAGTTTGTTTGCATCACATGTCAAATTGTAATGGAGGCCGTGGGAATTTATAAAAATATCCCTCTCCCACTTAGTAATTTGAAATTGAGGAATTTTCCTAGCCTACGACATGCATATCAAACAAAAAGAAATAAATATGAAAAATAAATTATTTTCCAACTATTATGGCTTTTGTCTTCAATATGTCTCCCGTCGCATCGCCTTCTCGTCCGCTCCTCCTACGCCATGTACGAGCCATCCAGAGATCCGGGCCGAGACTAAAATATATTTTAATTTACATCCATCGATCCTATACTCCACGAGGGAGTGTACATGAAATCTAGATCGAAAGTAAACTAAAATAAAAAGAGTGGCTAAACAATGCCGTATCTAATTTACAAAAAATTAAATACTAGCCTCGTCAACCCCGAACATTCATCAAAATAAACATTTACACACATACAATCACATACACACATATGGCCATAATAGTCGGATATTATTCCTGCAAGCAAAGAGTTAACTTACGCATATCCTACTATTATCCGACACATATAATATATGAAAAGTGCATAAAAATTAACCGAATCCTAAACACACAAAATCGGAAACCTTGGCTCTGATACCAATTGAAGGGTTTGTTTCATTGATCCGTGAGGGGAAACTTCGCTTCCCACTTCACCTTGGTCGCTTGTTCATGGCGATCCCATCGATGTCCCCGGATTAAAAAAAATTAATCCTAGATAAAAGGGATTGCCCAAACAACCAAGTCATCGTCGTGCTATTCGTTTAGAGAGGTCACTTGAACAAACTTATTGTTCAAGCGACCAACCTCTATTCTACGAGTAGCCACGGAATAAATGATGTTCGGATCGCCGTCTTTCATGTTTATGTTTGGGATCCAAGTATTATTTATCCACAAACAGATTTATATCATGCTCATAATTGAAAAACAAAAACAAACATGTGACAAAAGAGAATAGAGAATCGATATACCTCTTGATCTTCTAATATATGACCTTCCTCCTTTCGGACGTTATGTGGGCGATGATCTACCAAAAGTTGAAGCTCCTAGATTGCCAATCTTCCTTCCTTTCTCATTCCGAGCAAGAGGAAGAATAGAAACAAGTATCTTTTCCTTCTTTCAACCAACCAATAACCTCCAAGGATGGAGCTTGCCGCCGGCCAAGAAGGAAGAGAAGATTAATGGTTGTCGTCCAAAAGCTTCAAGGGAGGACCCTAAGCCTTTGTTCCACCGGCCAAGGAGAAGGAGAGGACCTACTTTGGACGCCGGCCAAGAGCTGGAAAGGCTTCTATGGGCGCCGGCAGCTAGAGGAAGAAGAAGAAGGCAAGGAAAAACTTTCCATATTAGGTGCCGCCAAGCCTAAATCCTAGCTCCAAGCACTTGCCGCCAACCTCCAAAACCCTAGCTTCTCTCAAATTGTCCTCCATGCCAACCCCTTGTGCTCCTTTTATAGAGTTAGGGATAAGCCTCCTTTTAATCTCTACCATTGGTTCTAGGGATTTAATCTCAACCGTCGGATCTAGAGATTTAATCTCAACCGTCGGATCTTAGAGATTTAATCTCTACCTTTGGATCTAGAGTTTTGTTTCTATCCATTGGATCTAAGCTTCATGAGGTGTTAATAGGCTACAATAGGGACCATGAGGAGGAGTTGGATCTTGGCCACCCATGGATCAAGCCCACATAAAGTCCTATCCATTAATGATAATCCAATCCACTAAACGATTATCATTGATCTACCTCACCAACCCCCATAAGATAATATGGGCTCCATATATTATTTGTACATTTTCTCCCCGTGTTTAAGATCTCGAATGTCCGTCAATTAATTAATTTACTGACCATTAATTAATCAACATCTAACTCCATGAGTAGTACCACTCAATCTTTTCATCATGTCGGACCAAGTCCACCTGCAGGGTTTACATGATGAACCTTATGAGCTCCTCAAGGGGACATCATCATCCTAATATATAGGAAATGATTTCCTCCTATAATCAACGGCACACCATATAAATAATATCATCTCCCAACTTACTGAGCCTATCGATTTAATCTATAAATCTCGCCCATTGGTAAATCAAAGAGATGACTACTAAGTATATGTGCCCATTATTATATCGGGATTAAGAGCTTGTACAATATAATATTTGAGGTCCGATTCGATTATGTAGTCAGCAATAAATCGAATCACCTCTAAGTCGGTCCTACTCAATACACACAAAGTGCATTAGTGTGATTCTATGGTCAAGACAAACCAATACCAAATCACACTACAACCATTCTGATGGTTTGTCCAAAGCCATCTCGATTGTGAGCCTTTACTTATACTTTACAAGGAGCCGATAACATGATCTCCCGTGTGACACCATACACCATGTTATCTATAATGTAATGTATTCGAACATATTACATAAGCATAAAAATGCAAACAATGATCATGTGATTCTTATTTCAAAATAAAGATGTTCATACAAAAGATAGACTTTTCAATATACATCCCTACAACTAACATCCAAAAATTACTTCAAGTAAGTTTTCCAAAGGACCACATACATTCTTAAAGTGAACAGATGAGGGTATCGAGCTCGGATAGTATCTTCTAGCTCCCACATAGCCTTCTCATCGGTATGATGCTTCCATCCAACCCTTACAAGTTGGATGGTTTTGTTCCGCAACTGATTCTCCTCGCGACCAAGAATCCGTACTGGAATCTTCTCATAAGTCGCATTAGGATGAAGTGGAATTGCTACCTCCTTTAGAACATGATCAACATGCGACATGTATTTCCTCATCATCGAAACATGAAATACGTGACGAACACCCACAAGTGTTGGAGGTAAAGTCAATCTGTAAGCCACACCTCCAATCCGTTCCAACATTTCAAATGGAACAATATAGCATGGAGCAAATTTTCCCTTTTGTCCAAATCTTTTCACTCCTTTTGTAGGTGAAACACACAGACAATACATGATCCCCTACTGAGAATTCCAAAGGCCTTTGCCTTCGGTCTACATAACTTTTCTGTCGATCCTGTACCTCCAATAACCATCATCTGATGACGCGCACCAACTCTACATCATGTTGGATACTCGGTGTCCCCAATAGCTATCATTCACCGACTTCCTCCCACAACACAGAAGATCTGCAGGGTCTACCATATAAGGCCTCGAATGGAGCCATCAGAATAGAAGAGTGGTAGCTATTGTTATAGGAAGATTCCACTAAATGAACGTGGTCCTCCCAACTGCCTCTAAAATCCATGACCCAGGATCTGAATAGATCCTCCAACATCTGAATGATTCGATCAGACTGTCCATCAATTCGCGGATGAAATGTTGTACTGAGCCGAAGCTCTATGCCCATAGTTTGATGCAGACTCTACCAAAATCATGAGGTAAATCACGGATCTCTATCAGATATAATACTCAAAGGCACTCCGTGCAATCTGATAATCTCTCGAATAACGTGCCTTCTGTAGCAACTCTTTCTTAAGTGGATGCATATCTAGAACACATATCCATATTAGAGACGGGAAATTATCTTCTCACAAGAGAAGTCCATCTACCGTCCAAAATCCACTCCACACACTCTGTAAGTGCATGGAAGACTATAGCGACCAATCTCACAAGTTGCAACTATTCACGTTCCAACAACTCTATAGTAGCTACCCAGTAGCTAGTTAAATTCAATGGACACTTCTGCTCCATACATCTACAAATCCAGATAATAACTACTAAAGCCACGTAATGTATATGATAGCCTATCTCGTAGTTTCTTAGCTGTCATAGGTATATGATACGTCTCATTCAACTGCATCGGGATCGCTTCGATCCCTGAAATGATGCATCTGTGTACGACATCCTTCCATCCTCATTGGAAGGATTAACTAACACTAATGCAAAAGTCCACATCGACTGAGCCCTGAAAATTAGTTTCATAGGCTTCAGGCCAAGTAAATTCCATCACCTTTCTGATCAAACAAGTCAATGATATACTAACGCTTAAAAGCATCCCATCCACATTCGTAGGAATAACCAAATCATACAAGGCAAACCACCATCTACGGTGGCCGAGTGTGCAATCCCAACTACCACCATCCACAATGGCCAAGTTGCGCAACTCCAACAACCATAACCTGATCCAATCATGTCCAGAATACACAATTTCTCAAGTCCATACATGACTAAATCATTAAATAGTCTAACAACATAATCAAACTCATAAAATTCATACCAAGTATGAAATTATCATCTTTATACACCTGCATCCTCTTTACTCTTCATTGATGATATATCAATCATCACAACGACAATGATAATTGTATGATATTATGTAACTACAATATCAATACTCCAGTCATAAAATCAACCCTAGAGTATACATAGGTGTCCTTTCCTGATCTAAACAGATCATCTATCCACAACGGAGGATATTTACTTTTAACAACTATCGCATTCCATCATCGTTAATCGATGCATAATCTCAAAGGTCCATCTCTCTTTCAACAAAGAGTTCCGGATCTTCTCAAAGAGAGATACTGGGATAGATAAATATCCCCTCCAATATCTCCTATAATCACAACTTATATTCTTCCAATTTCCATAGTGTTTAGTAACACTTATACCAATCAAATTATCACCCGGTATGGGATCTTCAATATCGGAACTATTTTCGCAATCATTTCGATCGCCTACTCCACTTGCCTATGCAACGGCAAGCCTTGGAGTTCATCCGAAACTACATCCGAATACTCTTAGATTATACGCACATTCCAAGACATATCCTACCATACTTCCAACAATTTAACCATTTGTAAGGATATGTCTATAGTAAAGATATGTCTATCCAAGTCTAAGGGCATCCCTTGACTTCTTAATTGTTGATCCACATCTCACCAGACGGTAGAGATACCACCGACCCACAAGTCGATGTAAAGGAATCCTTCTTATCCAAACTAAAAATATTCTAGACAAGGATACTTGTAAACTACCAGTATCTCTCAATATATTAACCAAGAGGGTAAACTAGGGTAATACCTTGAACGATCAATTATCTGTCGATTCGATCCAAAGGCTCCACGCAAGTCTCGGCCTTTCCCCGAAGAGAACAAGATTAGATCTAACAGTCCGCGACAAAGCGGCCGCATTTCTGTGATGAATGCCTCGAGGATTTTTTCCTAGATCATCTGATCCCATCACTAAATCCTACGAGCTGCAACTGTAGAATACAAAATAGATATGACCATTATCGTATACTCTCTCCTCTATACAAAGCCAATCCACATCTAGGGGGGGTAACTGTTGTTGTTGTCTGCATGAGTCTTCTATGATGTCTTCTGCTGATACTGCTGCGTAAATCACTTCCTTTGAAGGGAAGTATCACGGATCCAACCATGCCTGAGTAGTAGGTCGCTGCTGATGAGATAACCCAATCTTATGTGTTGATCTCTGCTGTCGAGACTATGCATCATCCTCCCGGAATACCCTTGATAGTCTTCAACTGAGTCTTCAAAGTATACCTCCTCAATGTACTGGTTGCTTGCAATAGCAATAGATGAACTGATCCAACGAATAATCTAACTTCGTGTGTCTTCGTGATCCGTACTGCATCCACATAATCCCTTCGAAGTCTTTGTTCTAATTTCGCTGATAGCATCAGATAGTTCTAATGATCTGCGGTGGGTCTTCTATGATCAGAAAAACTCTCCACTAGTAGCTCGTGACCTATGACTCTGATCTTGCTCCTTTTGTCCAACATTCAGAGGCTTATGACTCTAATAAGTTGACTTGCATTATCTGCTTATCGGTCTCCAACTCTTAAACACTTGTACGGAGTCATTTCTAACCTCCTCACTCAATCCAACGTCTTTCGGCAGGATCTGGTAGAAGATCCCGGCATCCTAATCCAACTATAAGCCAATAACTCTGAGTGGCTTAAAACATCCATTCACATTCTTAAGCTATTAGGTGAGCGTAAACTCTACAAGTCTAACGAATTTGCATGGTATTCCCATTACCGATGATCACCCTACTTGAAGCTCAAGAATTCCCTACAATGTGTCACAGAAAGTGACGTGGGAAAATACTCTCTCTCAACATCACTAACCATGATCAAGTGATATATTATTCCCCCAAAAGTTATTTTCTACATTTACCACCAAATACCGGCTTGATCCCGATAATGGTATGCAAATAACTCTACTTTCTCTGTATAACATGAGTTAAGTACACAAAAGTACCTTCATAGTTATACAACCCAGTATGAACAACACAGGGATAAAAATCCCTATAAAACACCGTAAACTAGCCTTCTACTATCTGCATCAACAATAGCCTACTTGTCTTGTCCATTACGCAACAGGTAATGATATGACTAGCATAATTAGTGAAAATCCCTAAGACTGTAGTCTCTGATTTTCACAAGAAATGTGATGACTTGACCCCTATTTTTTGACTCGGTATCAGTCGACTCTCAAAGGTAAATCACCTTTTTGACACAGGTTCAAGACTCACAGACTCAACAGGTCATTCCCATGGTCAACTCATACCACGGTTATGAATAATAACCCACATATTGTAGGTTATTCCCTGTTATATACACTAAATGCATAGCCAACAAAACAGAGAGTATAAACCCTAAAGGGTAACTTCGGTTAGTCGCCTCGATGGATGACCCTTACTACGAGTCTGCACAGGTGTCATAACTTTGACTGTATACAACTATTGATCAAGTTTAGATAACTATCTACTAAATCATAAGTTATCAGAAATTCTTACCTCGTGCTACTTGGAGCTCAGGCCACTGTCAGTGTCATCTCAGAAAACCAAAACCGAAACAAATCGACTCCCGAGAATCCAAGACTCGACACAAAAACAACATTATATGGCATCGCAAAACCTAGGGCTCTGATACCACTAAAGTTGTCACGCCCCGAGAGTATGCCGTGTCGAAAAAGCAAACTCGTCCCCTATACGTGGAAACATATCATGTTAATACAAGGCCCGTAGCCCCACAACCACAACATAATAAGCAAAAATATATATCCAACACAACGGAAACATAATACAACTACATCACAAACTACACATAGTGCATACCGGTATGACTGACACCACGACATAAAGGAAACATCGGCAAAACCCGAATCCACAAGTGTGTACTGTTGGTGCAGGGGCACCAGATAATCGAACCTGTGTTTTGATTATGGCAAAGACACAAAGTTAAGTTTACATCGTTATCTCACGAGCTAAATCGAGTATGCAGAAAAGTACTAAAGCTAGAGCTGAAGGCTAGCGACATCCGGAGGAAGCCGCGGTGGTCGGGAGACACTCGAGTGACTTCGGAGGGAGCCGAAGGAATCGAGTGGAAGGCCAGAAGCAAAAGCGACACAGTAAGTATCGAGGTAAGCTCGTGTGAGTGAGAGATGGTAAGGTCGTGTCCTCTGTACGGGGACGACCGTAGGTGGCGATCCAACTAAGACTTCTTGTGGAAGGTCTAGGTCAAGATCAGACAGTTAGAAACCGTCGTATTTATCATTTTCCAAGCTAACCTCTCACTGCAGGGAAGTGGCCAAGCTGGCAGTCGACTGATGCTCATCATTCGACTGATGGCGACGAATCAACCTTTGCGCTAGGTCAAAACGGATAAGGTTTGACGTGGCCACTTCGTGATCTGTTCCAAAAAAAAGGAGACATATTCAGAGGCCAAAATCTATTAAAGGAGGGGAGGATTCCAACTCTAAATCACATCAAGTTTATTCTCAAGTGCTCCTACAACGCCAACGCTCCAACGCCGTCATAATGCCGATGCGATGACAAGTTCAAATCTCCTTCGTCGGCAGCAGTAGCAAGTAATTGTTTTTATTGTATTCTTTATTTTAATCGTAATGAGGTGAGGTAGGCTTGTTGCCTCATCATCGTACTTTTGGTTTTGTGATCGTTGTCTCCTACCTCCAACGAGGAGGAGACGTTATAGTGCTTTGCCCTCCGTACGCGGTCTAGGACCGATAGGGCCTTGGAGTAGCAACCGTTGGGTTGTGAATCAAGTAAAAATAAACGTTTCTCTTTATTTTCCACTGCTCTTACTCATTTAATTATCTACTCGAACAAAACATCGAAAAGATTTACGATCGCTATTCACCCCCCCTCTAGCGACGCGTCTCGATCAAACATGTACATCACATAACAAGTCCAACACATAAATCTGGATCGAAATAAAGAACATCCAAAATCAAAAGAAAACATAAATCTATGTTGGGACCCTCAGAAATGAGATGAGACGATGACAGCCAGCGATGCTCCAAGTCCATCACGAAGTCGGCTACCTGTTATCTGGGCGGCAAAAAAACCTAGGGTCCATGGTGGTGAGTAAAACTCAGTAGGTAATAAGGGAGAACATGTATATATATCAAATATCACATGTCATTCAAGAGTAAAATCTATAGGTACATCAGGTAAACACTAGCATGATAATCATATACATGCATATACCTTCTAACCAAATGAACAATGTAAAATGCAGACATACCTGAAAAGTCCGCTCCGCTACACCTATCCAACCTGAGCACATATCCACAATATATATGTATATATCACAGGAAATCTGGTCTAAACCATCCAACATCATAAATATTGGTCAAAGATATCTACTGGTCCGACCAACAAGTATACAGGTATCTGACACAACCATATAACAAATGTGAGTAGCATGTATGAAGATGATGTACAACCAAATGCAACAAGCATAGTATAATCAAATGCAACATCACAATAAGCAAATATATATAGACTGCATCTATATATATACTAATCACAACCATCCATATATATATATATATACATGCATATATATATATATGGTAATATGCAAAGCACCATAAGATACGGCAATGCAGCATGTATGGTCATGCCTACGCACCCATACTTGCTACCACGACCCGAGTGTGGCCTAGGTGGCACGACATGACAACTGTCCCAACTCAACACCAACCACTGCTCTAGAGTGGCCGAGTGGACAGTATGATCGAGCATCATATGAGCATAAAGAGCTCGCTACACAACGGGGGTCCCTGCTGCTTGCCACTCCGACTAACACTACTCATGAGTGGTCAAGTGCCACGCACCCAGGACAACTGCACTAAACTCCAACTACCTCCGTTTATAGTGGTAGAGTGCGACACAATATATGCTCTACCCTCACACCAGTTAGTCCTCCTTGAGTAACCTGGGAGACAGGATGACTGACGACCCTCTGAACCACAAGGGAGACTATGTCTTCAGTATGCATGCAAATGATATGAATGCACAGTCACGCATACAGACATCCACCACAGACTCTTTATTCTACATAGAGTCATACTAATCTGATCAACACACTCTCTATCCTGCAGAGAGTCATACTTAACTGATCGATGCACTCTCTATCTTGTAGAGAGTTGTACTTAACTGTTCGACATACTCTCTATCCTATAAAGAGTAGTATTCTATTGATCGACACACTCTCTATCCTATAGAGAGTCATATTCAATTGATCATAAAGCTAGGACCACCGGTCCGTAGCGACACACTAATCACAATTTAGCAGACCATTTACACAACACATGATCGGTAGTAAATATGCAACGTAATGATATTGGGATCAATCCTACATTCATGGCATTACCTACCCACGGATGACCTTTTACCCAATTTACAAATTAGGTCATCATCCGTACTCCAACATCTATACCTAACTAAACATTTATAGATCTACTTATATCACATCTGTAACTCCTCAATAATTTTAAAGGAAAATGTGATATCAACATTAGAGCATATATGGCCAATGACAAGTATCAAGCATAAGGATAAATAAGAGCAGGGTCAAGATAATATGAACATATAATATGATCATATCAATGTCTAAATTTGAATGCAACTACAACTACCTGACCAGGGTAGAAAATTACCCACTTGCTATGTAAACCGTAACTGTCTTCACGTCCAAAAGACTATTCCAAATCAAGGTCTTGCAGTTACAAAACATAAAGAGTAACTAAATGCTAGCATAACCCTAATGCTAGAATAATTCTCTAAATCACATCCTAACCCTTGATTAGTCAATTTAATCATGTAGTAGTGTACTCCTCTACACTTCATTTACTAATCATATTTGATCTATGATTACTTCACAAATAATACTACTGTAACATATCATATCGAATCAATAACCATATCCAAATCCAGGTCAACTTCTGATATCAACTATCACTAGATCAATTAAATCACAAGGGTAATGGTATTCATTATAAATTAATCCAACCCAACTTACTTTGCATAATTGCAGTTGCACAACTCCTGGATCTGCTATAGGAGATCCATTCATCCTATAGGAATATGTTAACTTAATTAACATACAAGATCCTTACCTCTCCCTGCATCAATCAGCCACAACTTCTTGATCAACTACGAGAACAACACCGACCTATACAATTCAAGTGAACAAAGGTAACAACCCAACTCCTTCATCTAAAATCACAGCAACCTCTTAATCCAATTATATAGTATCATCAATCCAATTCCAACCTTATTAACCTCGCTTAGCATCAATTGAACTTCTGGATCCGGTATCTTGACCCTGTACAATACATCAACCAAACTCATAAACCCAACTAATTTAACCCAAAATCGATTCCACAACCTTACCTCCCTTCTCCAATGGCAACAACAGCGACCTAAATCCCACGAACTAGTAGGTAAAAGGAAGCTACCAAAATAAAATCAATCACCATCAAGGGGAAGACTGCACTGGACTGTCGATCGAGCCCCCAATTCTGCCCTCGTCGATCTAAACTCACGCGAATAAGGGAGTTGAGGGGGGGGCAACCACATAGTGAGTGGCGACTGACAACACTGCTTGGGGTGCAGAGTCAGTCGAAGATGCCCTGCGCTTGCTGAGATCGAGAGGTAGCGGCGTGCAGCGAGATGCTCCGAAGATAATGGGACAGTCGTCTCTTGCAGAAGAGAAAGGGCGCAATCATCGTGGCGACTGTTAGGGCAATCAACCCATGTGATATGGTTTTGATTTGTGTGGCAAAGGGTTTAAGTTTGGATGATTGGATTTGATATGTGCGTTGGAGTCTTGCAGGACTTTGTAATTCGCACATGGAGCTTAGGCAAGTGTCACCACTCACAACCTCGTGCTTGAGTCAACGAAGGAGAATTACAGAGCCATGCTCTTGATGCTGCCGAGGGATCGCCGGATGAGATAACTTGAAGCGAAGCCAAGGAAGAAGACTTCGAGGGCAAGAGACGCGAAGGAGCATTGCAGAGCCGTGCGCTTGATGTTGCCAAGGGACGTGGCCGCGAACGAAGAGAGCTTCGGCGAGGGACTTCAAGTGAGATGAGAGAATGAGTGAATTGTAAGTATCTCATTAAATGAACTTGGTTGAATGGCTTAGTGTCAGAGGCTTGACCGCAAGGGTTGAGGTTTACCTGACCGCCGAAAGCTCAAACGGATGTAAGGTTTGAGTTTTACCCGACACCAATCGACTGCCATGTAATGGCAGTCGACTGCTCCAAGTCGATCGACAATCAACTGGTGTGGCTGATGAGTCAAGTCGACATCATTCGACTGCTTAAGGGAAGCAGTCGACTGATAGCATTGTGCACGGGCATAGAAGCTAGTTGAGCTCCCGGGTCACTCGACTAGAAGTCGACATCAGTCGACTGATCATCTGACTATTGGAAAAAGCAGCCGCAGATCCCATGAATCCGGCCTGGTTAGAAGCCATTGGAGTCGACATTAGTCGACTGATGTCACCATCAGTCGACTGATAGTGTCCAATGGGAAGAATTGCTTCCTCTCTATAAAAAGAGAGGGTGGGAACTTTTAGATGGGTAATGCTCATGCTCTAAACATCTTATTAAGTGCCCCACAAAGCTTAAACTCTTTCTTCTAGTTTTTTTTTCACATCAATTGTAAAAGAAGGAGTGTTCTTGAGTTGTAAAGGTTTACCTCCACCATGCTTGGGCTAAAGGGAGAGACCAATAGTTGATTGGTTTCGGGGTGATTCACCCGAGACAAATCGGACCGTGGATTAGCGGCGAGGCCATGAACCACGTTATATCGTGTGTTAGCATTGTTTATCTTTTTACTTATCATTATTTCTTGTTTAGTTTTGTTTCCGTTGCACTAATTATATTTGTAGACAAGCAATTCCGTTCATATGACGAAAGAGGACTATTCACCCCCCTCTAGCCGGCCAACAACGTTCCTACAGCGACAACAAGCGATCTGGCGTGATGAGGTGAGGTGGAGATTATTAGGGCAATCAACCCATGTGATATGGTTTTGATGTGTGTGGCAAAGGGTTTAAGTTAGGATGATTGGATTTGATATGTGTGTTGGAGTCTTACAGGACTTAGTAATTCGCACATGGAGCTTAGGCAAGTGTCACCACTCACAACCTCGTGCTTGAGTCGGCGAAGGAGCATTGCAGAGCCATGCTCTTGATGCTGCCGAGGGACCACCGGACGAGATGACTTGAAGCGAAGCCAAGGAAGCAGACTTCCAGGGCAAGAGACACGAAGGAGCATTGCAGAGTCGTGCGCTTGATGCTACTGAAGGACGTGGCCATGAACGAAGAGAGCTTCGGCGAGGGACTTTAAGTGAGATGAGAGAATGAGTGAATTGTAAGTAGCTCATTAGGTGAACTTGGCCGAATGGTTGAGTGTTGGAGGCTTGACCGCAAGGGTTGAGGTTTACTCGACCGTCGAAAGCTCAAACGGATGTAAGGTTTGAGTTTTACTCGGCACCAGTCGACTACCATGTAATGGTAGTTGACTGCTCCAAGTCGATCGACAATCGACTGGTGTGGCTGATGAGTCAAGTCAACATCAGTCGACTGCTTAAGGGAAGTAGTCGGCTGATAGCACTGTGCACGGGCACAGAAGCTAGTCGAGCTCGCGGGTCACTCGATTGGAAGTCAACATCAGTCGACTAATGATATCATCAGTCGACTGATCATCCATCTGTTGGAGAAAGCGGCCACGGATCCCATAAATCTGGCCTGGTCAGAAGCTGTTGGAGTCAACATCAGTCGACTGATAGTGTTCAACAGGAAGAATTGCTTCCTCTCTATAAAAAGAGAGGGTGGGGGCTTTTAGATGGGTAATGCTCATGCTCTAAACATCCTACTAAGTGCCCCACAAAGCTTAAACTCCTTCTTCTAGTTTTCTTTCACATCTATTATAAAAGAAGGAGTGTTCTTGAGTTGTAAAAGTTTACCTACACCATGCTTGGGCTAAAGGGAGAGACCAATCGTGGATTGGTTTCGGGGTGATTCACCGGAGATGAATCGGACCATGGATTAGTTGTGAGGCCGTGAACCACGTTATATCGTGTGTTAGCATTGTTTATCTTTTTGCTTATCGTTATTACTTGTTTAGTTTTTTTTTCCATTGCGCTAATTATATTTGTAGACAAGTAATTCCGTTCATACGACGAAAGAGGGTTATTCAACCCCCTCTAGCCAGCCAACAACGTTCCTACAGCAACAACAAGCGATCTTGCGTGACGAGGTGAGGTGGAGAAACAGCGCCGACAGGGCGGCGGTGAAGAGGGGAAAGGGAAGAATGCGATCGGGAGAGGAAACGAGGTGGTGGTGATGGATCTGCTCGAGCGACGGTGATCGTGTCGGCTGAAGGAATTGCACTGGTCGATGAGCAGGAAGAAAAGTTGTGTGTCGAGAGGAAAGGAAAAAGGCAGAGAGAAAACCGAAAATGCTCGAGAGAGCGGCGGGGATAAAAGCTGGATGGCGAGGAATTAGCCACGCGGAGAGAACTGCGTGCGATGAGGAAACGGAAGTGGCTAGGCATTTAGGGAAGGAAACGAATCGGGTTGGAGAAAGTGGGTCGGGTCCACGTGATTAAAATTAAATCCATGTTTATTTAATTCCATAAACATTAAGCCCTGAGTTAGATTTAATTAAATCTCTAACTATCCCTCAAAAATTTTAATTAACCCACTAATAATATTACCCCTCTAGCCATCTATTTACGATATTTTACATTATTACCAATACAATGGGTGAAAAATATTTGAAAAATAAATTACCCATAAAATAGTGAAATTGACACAGAGTTTAAAAGTGAAGAAAAACTTCAATATTTAAGCTCACTTTGTATCAACATCATCAATGGTGACTTCTATCAAAAGATAGATTTCACCAAGGTTTTTCAAAATGATTTTAAAACCTTATATTGGATCATATTCTTTGGGATTAATGTACATGGCTTGAATATAAACTTTCCCAATGATCCATCTCATGATATAAATGTGTTTTAGTTCATCTAGATGCAAAAACTATGCACCTTGAACTCAACTCATATCCTAGCATCTCACATGTATCTAGGGTGTATCAATACACATACATGTCAATGTAATGTGAGATGTGAGTTTTGTCCATCCTAAACTAGGGTTTTATGCATTTTTCTAAGGCAACACTACTTGATTCCCTTATATATGGGACTTCAAATCATGCCAATTGTCCTTAAATTAATTTTATTAATGCATGAATGATCATGACATAAATGATGATATAAATAAAGCATGGCCAATGATCATGATGTCATGACATATGATTAAATTTAAATCTATATGACATTAAAAGACAAACCCTAAACATATTCATGACATTTATATAATTTAAATGAATATGATGTCATGACATGTTATATGGCAAATCAAGCATGACAAATAAAATGTAAAGGTATAATAATACCTAAATTTTAATATTTGTTTCCATTTGTTAGAATCAAATTCATTTTTCCATATTACTAGCTTATCCCAAGTGTGCCAAAAACCCAAAAATGACACATCTCAACCTCTAAATCTAAATTGTGCCAATTTGATTGTTTTTTCACTTTCATAAATAATATTGGCACATCCTAAACTCTTTTAGTATTTAACACTCAACCCTATTTTCAAGGTATTCATAACCTTGAAAATAACCTAAAGTGCCACCTTTACTAAGGTTAGGTTAACTACCCATCAATTTAAAGTTGGCACACCTAAACCCATCTAGCGTGAATCGATCAAGCTCTTAGGAACCCAATACCTATTGGAGCTCCTTGGGTTTACTAGGTATTCCTTAGGGATGACCTCCCTAGATACCCTCCTAATGACCCTCCTTGGCTTAGAAGCCTTGGTCATTGTTGTCTTAACTAGGTTAACTCTAGGGGTAACTCCCCTTGTAACCTTCTTAGTAGCCTCCCTAGGTTTCTTTGAAACCCTTGCCACTAGACATCTACCTTGGTCAACGTTAGGGATGACTTCCCTATTGATCTTGACTTTCCTAGACCTAACTTGAGTTCCATAATCGAATGGAACATTATGATAGGTCTCCTTGGGCTTAGGTTTGTGACCCAAACCTTTCTTGCCCTTGGTTGGACCTTGCTTCCTAAAACCTAGGTTTTGACTCCTTGACCTAGATTTTTGATCATTTGACCGTTGCATTTGGTTTTGCATAATCCTAAGGGTCTTCTCTATTTTCTCAAGCCTTGACCTCAAGGCTTGGTTTTCCAACTCTAACTTTTCAATTTTTGTGGGTCCATTATTTCTTTGACTTGATTTGTTCATTCTAGGCATATGTCTAGTTTTTTTTGGAGTAAAGCCTAGATGATCTTCAATTTTTCTAATACATGCCTTAGGTAGAATATTTTTAGGGACATTAGTCTCAAATTTCTCCTTATTCCTAATATTGATACTCTTAGCACCTAGACAATAGTATTTATTATTCCTAGCATGCTTTTCATGAGTAATAGCAAGATTACTAAAATTATTTTTAGCATGCTTTTGCCTATACCTTAAAGAATGAGCATTATTAAATTTTACCTTAGGGTTTGCCTTAGAGGCTCCCCCTACATGTAATGCTCCCTCTTGAGTCTTCTTCCTCCCCCTAGGGCATTGACTTCTATAATGCCCTTTTTGGTTGCATTTGAAGCAAATGATGTGTTCCTTGCTTTTATGTGTTGGGGGACCGGCTTTATTTGACTTCTCTTGTCTTTTAGGTACCGGTGGAGTCTTCTTAACTCTTTTTCGACACTTACTCTTGTAGTGTCCTTGTTCCCTACACTAAAAGCATATAATATGAATTTTATTTTTAATCGAAATGCTTGAGTTACCTTCCATGGTAGGAGAATCCTAAGCTTCCTCTTCCTCTCGACCAAAGGTAGATGGTTCTTCTTGTTGCTCCGGTATTGAGGATGCCCTAATCTCCTCCAATTCTTCCTTTTTTTTTGACCCAGATGTTGACTCCTCTTCAACTTCCAAATCCTCACTTTCTTGTGAGGATGATGTGCTTGCTTCCTCAATCTCCTCCGATTGAGCCGATGAGCACTCTTCGGCTTCTTGTGATTGTTCTTCACTTGAAGCCGGTGATGGTCCTTCTTGGACCGGTGATGAACCTTCATGGAGCTTTGCAATTTGCTCCAAAGCTCCTTGGCATCTTGATATTCACCTATTCTAGAAAAAATATCATTAGGTATCAAATCTTCTAGAAGTTTTGTTACCTTGACTTCGGTCTTGAACTTAAGACGTTTCTCTTAGGTCCACTTCTTCAACTTCAAGACCTCTACTTTCTTATTCCTAGGTGGTTCAAAACCTTCCATGACGATGAACCAATCTTCTATGTCCATCATCAAGAATGTCTCCATTCTATCCCTCCATGCTGGAAAATCCTCTTGGTCATATGGTGGCAGTGTGTTGATGTCCCATCCTAATTTTCCTTCAAATTCCATCTTGTTCCCTCTAGCGTCTTTGCTCTCGGTTGTTAATCCGTAGAAAAGCCCTGGGCTCAGATACCAATTGTTAGGACCTCGGTGGCCACTAGAGGGGGGGATGAATAGCGTTGTCACTTGTCGACGTTGATGGAATTTGATCATGTTCGTCTCTACAACACTTGTTAATTCAGTGGAATATATAATAACAAAAGTAAATACAACACAAGCACATGAGACAACACGATATAATGTGATTCGGAACCGAATGGTTCCTACTCCATGGATTGGGTTCGTAAGAGCCCTAGCGATGCAATCAC
Organism: Wurfbainia villosa; assembly: GCA_025175895.1. Lineage (NCBI taxonomy): Eukaryota > Viridiplantae > Streptophyta > Magnoliopsida > Zingiberales > Zingiberaceae > Wurfbainia > Wurfbainia villosa. Next base: position 53,785,598 of record CM046004.1, read on the forward strand.
ACACCACTAATCTAATAAACTCTTTCTCGACAACAAGTCGGAGATGGAGAAATCTCATACAATGAATTACAACAAGTAATACAAAGTAAAACAAGCAAATACAAGATGAATATACAAAACGATGTAAAGAAAACTTTACAACTATTGCTTTGGAATGCCTGCTTGTTGATTGCTTGAATCATGCTTGAAGACCCTGATTTGCACCAGCAAATCCCCTCAAAGACATCCAAGAACTGATGGTGAAAACCTCCTCCATAAGCTCCCTTTAAAGCTTCTCCTTGAGCTGGATTACGCCTAGAAGTTGACTGATCGGGACCATCAGTCGACTACCACTATAGTCGTTGTCTCACAACGACATGAGCCACACTAGATAAGTTCCAACGGATAGACCATCAGTTGACTGATCATACCCATCAATAGACTGATCTGGTCATCACTCGGCTGTCAAATCCTAACAGTCGACTCGGGAACCATCTGTGCCCAAATTCTCGACCAGCAGTCGACTGCCTAATGATGGCAGTCGACTTCCAGGCCATTTCTCGACAGTTGAACTCCGGTCGACTCACATCAATCAACTGACCATAGTCCCAGTCGACTGATACACCTCAAACATGAGCTTTTACCCCAAGTATGGTACCCCCATACTTGCTAGACCACCCTTACCCTAGACCTAAGCCTTCTAGCCACCTCCACCAGCCTCAAGCCTATCGGATCCCTCGAAGTCATCCATGACTTGTTCATCCATATGCTAGCCTTCAGGTGCTTCCATCATCTATTGTCATGGTAATATGGTCTACACCGCCAAGGCACATTGGACTTACATTGCCAAGACTCTGCTTGGACTTTATACCGCTAACCATTGGACTTATGCTGCCAAGACTCCACCCTTGGACTTTACGCCGCCAATATTCCCCTTAGACTTCTCAATTTCCAAGACTCAAGCTTGGACTTTCCCTTGCCAACCCATGTTGGACTTTCCATGCCAAGACCCATGCTTGGACTTTCCCTTGCCAAGACCCATGCTTGGACTTTCCTTGCCAACCCATGTTGGACTTTCCATGCCAAGACTTAAGCTTGGATTTTTCATGCCAAGTATACAAGACTTGAACTTTTCCCATGACAATGGTCAAACCATCATCAAACATCAAGTATGACCTGGGTCAATTGTACCAACAATCTCCCCAACACATTGTTAGATATCAATGTTAAACATTAAAACACTACTCAAGTCAAACTCGAGTCTGGTCAATCGTGACTTGGGTCGATTGCACCAACAGTGTGTGTGGAGCTATGATCTGTGAAATCTGAATTTGGATGGGCTATGGAGGGTAAGTACGATCTGGATGTTTATGGATAATTTTGTGTTCATTCAATGATTTATAGAAAATGGAAAGGAGATGTTGTTCTTGATTGTAGTACAGTTGCGATCTATGAATTGGACAGAATGGGAGGCAACTATGGGTTGATGTCAAGGATTTGAAACTAGGATCTGGATTCGAGATAGATTCATGGATGTGAAGACCATCAACATAGTCTACCTAGAAGGTGGGTAATATTTCTATCGTGGTCAGGTAGTTGATAACCTTAGTGCATGATATTTTATATTGATGACTTTATTACCTTGACTCCACTCATGTTAATCTGTACTTGATACTTAGTCTTTGCACTTTGAGATATACTGTTGTTGTTGTCATATTTCGTTCATCGTTGCTATAAATTACTGATGCTATGGTATGTAGGTCTTTAGATGCTTATCCTTGGGGGGGGGGGTGTAACCGAGTATAGATGTTGATTTGACTCGTGTCATCAAGAATAATCATCCGGGGGTGGATGATGTCCTTAACGTAAATTTTGTGGTTGTATCACCTTACCTATCGTTGTATAACTATTACGTATCATATGTCTATATATGGTAGTGTGGATGTCGACGGTGTGTCGCTACGTATTGGAAGTCCTAGCATGGTCGATGGTTAGTTGTATACGACTCATTGAGGGATAGAGAGTATAATGCGGGTGTATATATGTGTAGTTGTGCATTCATTCCATTTGCATGCATGTTGGTGACTTGGTCTCCCTTGTGGTCGAGAGAGTCATCAGTCATCCTGCCTCCACGGTTACTCGTGATAGTAGTAACTGGTGTGAGGGAAGTTCATTTGTTGTGCCACACTCAGCCACTATTTTTAGTGGTAGTTGAAGTTGAGTGCAGTTGTCTCGGGTGTGTGGCACTCGACCACTCATGGGTAGTGTGTCAGTCGGAGTGGCCAGCAGTAGGGTCCCCCGTTGTGTAGCTTATAGCTCTTTAGCTTATCGCTACTTATTCATACTGCTCACTCGACCACTCGAGAGCAATGTGTTAGTAATATATGAGAGGTGTCCTAAGGCAATCGCCTTATGGTTGTACCATTTATTTGATAAATGAAGATTCACTATTTGAGTATATATGTTTTCATGTATTTGATTGGATCTTAAACTAATTTACTGAATGTCCACAATATGATTCACAGCATGAGAGAATTTGTGATTGGATCACAACTAGTGAGTATCTCTACATGTGTAATTGTGATGTATTGGAATTATCCCAAGTCGATGAATTGATGGATTTAGACACCATCAATTCTGTCGAGACTAGCACGAGGTATACTCTTTGGTATATCCAAGTAGCTGATTCTCACTGGCTGGAGACATTGTAATGTCCGGAGTTAATCGTGGATGCTAGTTATGGTAACTAGTTCATTAGAGTGACCAGCTGTAAGCCTTCATATGGTTCTCTGCATATATGGATATGACAATGAAGTTCTTACTGCAGCTTAAGTGCGATGTTCCTTTGACTTGGGGTATTCAAGTCATCTTGGTCATGGAGACTTATACTTTGACATCTTAAGCAAGCATCTCCAAGGAGATGTGGACCCGGGATGATTGGGTATAAGTCGAAATGCCCTAAGGTGTTTGAATAGCCTATAAAGGATTCACCACTCCTTATGAGGAGATGTATACCCATGGCCTCTCGTCGAGTTGTTACTAAAGTCTTTGGCAAAAGCATTACATGTTTAGAGTAAGGTACTCTTTGATACATGTGTAGTAACTAGAATCTGTAGGATGAGGAAATGATACTTGGGCAAGGTGTGACGTAGTTGACCTAGTAGGGACTGACACTATAGACCATGTCCTGAACCAAGTGGGTATAAGATGTGTGAAGGGAATGGGCACGATTCATTGTAGCTGCTGAAGGGTTTCAGAAATGGTTCTTGAATCAACTGTTGATTTTCCAGTTAATTAGGGATCATGATGTACTACTAGGTGTCACTCATGATCATTCTATAATTAATGGTTAATTATAGACAACCAACATAAATCGAGAACCTATTTGGTCACACGCACAACGAGCGTAATCCAACGGATTTAAAACGAGCTTGAGAATGAGATTCTTAGATCGAGAGAAACTAGGTTTGGTTAGACCAAACAAGGAGCGAGCATGAAATCGTTTCAGTCGCAACGGAAGCATGTATGGGTCGAGTCTTATGAAGACATGATGGATGAATCAAATTGGTTTGGTTCTAATCCAATGGTGGAAAATAAACCAAAGTGGTTTGTTTGTTTTAAACGAATGAACCAAAGTTGGTTCGGTTCGTTTTAACTTAAAATAGACCAATGTGGTTTGGTTTATTTTAACTTAAGTTATTGGAGCGGGTTAACGGGTTTTGGTTATGAACCAATAACCATTAGGAGAATGTGTTCTCTATAAAACATGGCTTAAGGGTTTTTCGTGGAGGATTAATTGGTTCAAGGGTTTTGGAAACCCTAGCCACCTTCTCCACTTCTTCCTTGCTCTAGCCGCCCAAGTTTGTTGCCGCCCAACTTTATTGCTTCCTTCTCCTCGCCGCTGGCCACCCACCAGCCGCCAGCGACTCCTCCGGCCATCCTCCATTGGCCACCGGCGACCAAGGGGCAGCCGACCATTGATTGGCCGGCCATATCTTCCACCAACGGACAGCTTGTTCTCCTCTTCGTGGAGAGGTCGTTTGGTCGGCGTTTTGCGCTCCGATAGAGACCTATTTTCCATGGATTGATTCTCCGACAATCCTCATAGGTGGAGGGTTGAGTTTTCGTCAATCGATTGACGAAAACTGCTTCCGAGAAGCGAGTTTGCGAAACTCAATTTTTGGATCCGAATTTTTTATTCGGATTGTGATCGTCTCTCGGATCACATCGTCTTCGACTCGAGGCTAGTGACTTTTGCGAAGACGAGGCTCGTGGCTTTGTGAAGCCATCCCGATGATACTCGGTGTGGATACGGATAGAGGCAATTCTAGTGAGAGTTGCTCCGGTTGATGTCATTCCCGCTGCACATGATATGTCAGGCATAACTAGCATAATTTCCTTTTATTGCAAAATTTGAAACTGCAATTATGTCTACACATATTGTACTATGCATGCGTGTGATGTGTGTGTTGTAATAAATTAGATTTATTACTTTTTAATTCTTCTGTTGTGCACATGTTTACGAAACATGTTCGAATACACACTCGTCGCAGTGCCAGAAACCCAACAGTGGTATCAGAGCCCAGGTTGTATTTCGATATAGTCGTAAAATTGTTTTGCGATAGTCGTAATTGTATTTATGGAATTTTTTACTTTTGGAATGTTTAGAAGTATTTATGGAAATTTTCTAATTTTGGAATGTTTAGAAGTATTTATGGAAATCTTCTACTTTTGGAAAGTTAGAAGTATTTATGGAAATTAACACTTCCCATAAATAAAATATTTGATAAGATTTGGAAATTTATTTCCTAATTTAATCATATTTTGATTTTGGAAATAAAATCTAAAATATATTTTTTGTCCATAAATAGTTTTGACAATTTAGAAAATTTGTTTCTTAAATTAAATTTGACTTTCCTTAATTGAGACCTTCCATAAATAAAATATATGATTAGATTTGAAAATTTGTTTCCTAATTTAATCATGATTTGATTTTGGGAATCAAATCTTAAACATATTTTATTTCCAAAAATAGTTATGACATATAAGGAAATTTTGTACATACCATAATTGTATGTCATGTAATTGCATTAGATGTATATCATTATGTCATGCGTGTCGTGAAATATAGATGTATGTCATGCCATATAAATAATAGTTATTTGCATGCAAAGAGGATGAGACATAAAAACCCTTACACAATATTAATGCCTACACCTTTCATTAATATGGTTAGAACCAAAGTTATGTTTCTTGTTTGGGTTGTTGGACTCTCTCCAAGCCCGGCTCGAATCCGAACATGTTCAAACCATGGAATAGTTTAATACTAATATGGTAAGAGTCAGAGGTCAATCGTTAGCTTTGGTTGCTGGACTCTCTCCAAGCCGGGCTAATTGGTTGAATGCACTCTAACCATATTAAAACTATGCCTTTGATTAATGGGTTGGATTTAACCTGGAGCATCGACTTGTTGGACTCTCTCCAATGTCGATATGAAGGGAGGTGAAGTTGGGTGCTATGCATATGATGCATACTTGTTAATGAGTTAACAACCCGATGTATGTGTGAACATTCAATTAGTTGATAGCACATTGTGATAGTTGCATATATGCGATATGCAATTGATATATATGATACCTATTATTGTAGTTATGAATGGTTTGTTAGACTCTCTCCAAGGTTGTTCATATCTATGTTGGATATCAACCCATTCGGAGATGGACCTACGATCTCCCGAAGTGATTTTGGGGTTTTTGAATTCAAAAAATGAATGGGATTTTGTAAATGTACATGGATGCATTTTAAAATTATTTTCTCATATATGCTTGATTTGTATTTCTAGGTTAATTGATTAATCATGATGTCTTTGAATTTGTACTCTATTTTGGATTCAAATAAATTGACTGGGTCAAACTTCTTTGACTGGCTTTTGGATTCAACCTGAGAATTGTTCTTAAGATTGAAAAGCTTGCGAATGTCCTCGAAGCGCCTCTTCCCGCCCGTCCTAGTGACAATGCAACTCCAAACCAATTGTTGGCCTATCAGAAACATGTGATTCATTCTGAAATGGCGAGTTGCATCATGCTAGCCGCGATGGTACCTGAGCTGCAGAAGCAGCATGAGCATATGGATGCTCATACCATAGTCTTTCATCTTTATGAGTTGTTTGATGAGCAAGTGAGATTCGAAAGGTTCGAAGTCTCTAAGCTCCTCTTCACCTCTGAGATGCAAGAAAGTTCATCTGTGGTACTGCTCAACATGATGAAGACTGTGGAGCCTTCTGTGAAGCATGAGCAGGGGACGGTGTTGTTAGTTGATTCCTCGAAGAAAGGTTCTAAGAGGAAGTCAAAGGAACAACAGAAGGGGAAGAAAAAGGCTAAAAAGATAGAACCAGCTCAAAAGGCACTTGCCATCATTATGGCAAGGAGGGCCATTGGTGAAGAAACTGCAAGATTTATCTTGAGTCCGTGAAGAAGAATAAGGCATCAGATGCCCCATCTTCTTCAGATATCTTCGTTATTGATTATCATTCTATTTCCTTAGTCACTTGGTTATTGGATACTGGGTGTGGCTTACATATATGTAATGACATACATGGGCTAAGAAATAGAAGAAGACTCGTCAAGGGAGAGTCAAATTTACGTGTTGGAAATGGAGCAAAGGTTGTTGCACTCGCCATCGGAACGTATTTGTTGAGACTCCCTATAGGACTTGTCTTAGAACTTGACAATTGCTTTTATGTTCCTTCGATGATAAAGAACATCATTTCTATTTCTTATTTAAATAGAAATGGGCACCATTTAACTTTTAGTAACAATTGTTGTTACATAACTTTGAATGACATTCTTTATGGGACTGAAACTTTAAGCAATGGTATTTATACGTTGGACGTATCCAGTGACATTTTCAAAATCGAAACGAGCAACAAGCGTGCTCGAAAGGATAATCAATTAAACTCCTACATGTGGCATTATCGTCTTGGCCATGTAAGCAAGAAATGCATGTCTGAATTACACTGATGTGGAACTCTGGAATCGTTTGAATCTGATTCATTTGATACATGCGAATCATGCTTAAAAGATAAGATGACTAAGTTACCTTTTACGAGAAAAGGTGAACCAGTGGGAGAGGTGTTTGGTCTAATACATATTGATGTATGTGGATCTATGTCAACTCAAGCTCTAGGAGGCTATAGCTACTTCATTACCTTCACCGATGATCACTCACGGTTTGGGTATGTGTTCTTAATGAAACACAAGTCGGAAGCCTTTGAAAGGTTCAAAGAATTCAAAAATGAAGTAGAGAAACAACATGACAAGAGTATTAAAATACTTCGATCGGATCAAGGTGGCGAATACTTGAGTCAAAAGTTTCTAGATTATCCAAGAGACAATGGTATATTGTCTCAATAGACTCTGCCATATATACCGCAGCATAATGGTGTATCTGAGAGGCGTAACCGGACCTTGTTGGACATGGTCTGGTCAATGATGAATCATGTGAATCTTCTCAAGTCCTTTTGGGGCTATGCACTTCAGATAACTATTTACTTGCTAAACAGAATGCCAACTAAGGTAGTCTCCACTACTCCATATGAGATATGAAATAGTAAGAAACCTCATGTATCTTACTTGAAGATATGAGGTTGTCCTACTTATGTGAAGCAGACTGTATCAGACAAATTGGATGCTAAGTCTGATAAATGTCTATTTATTGGATACCCTAAGGAAACAAGAGGTTACCAATTCTATCATCATATGGAACAAAAGGTGTTTGTTTCAAGGCATGCTGTGTTTCTAGAGAAAGAGTTTCTCTTGCAAGAAAACAGTGGGAGTGTCGTTGAGCTTGAGGAGGCTCGAGAGACTCAAATAGACATTGATGAGATACCTGGTGAAGCACCACAACTGATAACTCATAGTGATGAGCCATCGGCTGGACTTATTGTGACACCACATCTTCGTAGATCTGGTAGAACATGCAACATTCCTGAGAGATATGGATTTCTCGTAAGTGAATCGAACGATGTGTTACTTATTGATGAAGAGGAGCCTACCAGTTATGAAAAAGTTTTGAAAAGTTGAGAAAGGGATAAATGGCTTAACACCATGAAGTCGGAAATGGATTCCATGTATGAAAATCAAGTTTGGAACTTGGTTGACCCACATAAAGGCATAAAGCCTATAGGGTGCAAGTGGGTTTTTAAGAAGAAAATCGACATGGATGGTAATGTGATTATGACGAGACTTATTCACCTGTTGTTATGCTTAAATCCATTCAGATGATCCTCGCCAGAGTGGCTCATTATGATTATGAGATATGACAGATGGATGTGAAAACAACTTTCCTTAATGGAAATCTACTCGAGGACGTGTATATGATACAACTTAAGGGTTTCACATCGGTTGATAAAACCAAAGTATGCAAACTGAGACGACCCACATATGGACTGAAGCAAGCATCCAGAAGCTAGAATATCCATTTTGATGAGACAATCAAAAAGTTTGATTTCTCATAAAATCTGGATGAACCTTGTGTGTACAAGAAGGTTAGTGGGAGTGTAGTTGTTGTTGGGATGTATACTGAAAGCCTAGCTCTTTTGTATGAACATCTTTATTTTGAAATAAGAATCACATGATCATTGTTTGCACTTTATATTTATGATATATCTGCATATTGTCTAATACTTTACATTGTAGATAACATGGTGCTTGGGTGTGGCACAGAAGATCATGTTATCAGTCCCTTGTAGAGTATAAGTAGAGACTCACAACCAAGATGGTTTTGGACAAACCATTGGCATGGTTGTAGTGTAGCTTGGTATTGTTTTGTCTTGAACATAGAGTTACACTAGTACACTTAGGTGTATTGAGCAGGACCGACATAGAGGTGATTCAATTTATTGTTGACTACATAGTTGAATCGGACCTCGGATATTATGTTGTACATGCTCTTAATCCCGATATAATAACGGGCACATGTACTTAGTATTTATTTCTTTGATTTACCAAAGGGTGAGATTTAGATGGATTAAATCAACATGCCCGGTAAGTTGGGAAATGATATTATTTACATGGTGTATCATTGATTATAGGAGGAAACCGTGTCCTATATATTAGGTTGATGATGTCCCCTTGAGGAGCTCATAAGATTCATCATGTAAACCCTGCAGATTGACTTAGTCAACATGATGATAAAGTTGAGTGGTACTACTCGAGGAGTTATATGTTAATTAATTGATGGTCAGTAAATCAATTAATTGACGGACATTCGATATCTTAAACACATGGAGATGGATGTACAAATAATATATGGAGCCCATATTAATTTATGGGGGTTGGTGAGGTAATTCAATGATGATCCTCTAGTGGAATGGAACATCATTGATGGATCAAGTTGTTGGGTTCCGATCCGTGAGGGGAAACTTCGCTTCCCCTTTGCCTCGGTTGCTTGACCATGGTGATCCCTTCGATGTCCCCGGATTAAAAATTTAATCCTAGACAAAAGGGATTCCCAAAGCAACCAAGTCATCGTCGTGCTATTCGTTTAGAGAGGTCACTTGAACAAACTAGTTGTTCAAGCGACCATTCTCTATTCTACGAGTAGCCACGGAATAGACGATGTCCGGATCGCCGGTTTTTGTGTTTATGCTCGGGATCCAAATATTATTTAGCCATTCACAGAAATATATCATGCTCATAAATGAAAAACAAATATAAACATGTAACATATAAAATTATAGAATCGATATACCTCTCGATCTTCTAATGTATGTCCTTCCTCCTTTCGGACGTCGTGTGGGCGACGCTCTACCAAAAGTCAAAGCTCCTAGATCACACATCTTCCTTCCTTGCTCATCCAAAGCAAGAGGAAGAATAGAAACAAGGCTCATTTCCTTCCTATGGCCAACCAACAAGCAACAATTGAAATGCTTGCCGCCAAACAAGGAGAAGGAGATAATGGTGGAAACCGACCAAGACATCAAGGGAAACCCCTTAGTCTTGTTTCCACCACCCAAGGAGAGGGAGAAGGGGTCTTTAGATGCTGTCCAAGGGTTGGAGAAGGTGATATGGGCGCCGGCCACCAAACCATGAAGAAGAAAGGAAGAAACTTTCCTTATTTGGTGCCACCCAAACCTCCTAAACCCTAAGCTTCCAAACCCTAATCAAAGATCACCTTGTGGCCGCCATGGAAGTGAGGAAAAGATTAGGATGAGCTCAAGCCAAGGTAAAGAGGAGAACCATAGTGGCCGCCAACCCTTAGGAAGAAGAAGAACATCTCCTATAGTTGCCGCCCACCCTTTTCTCCCAAAAACCTAGCCACCCAAACCCTAATCCTAACACCTTATATCCGGCCATGGAAGAGGGGAAGAAGAATAGGATAAGTTCAAGCTAAGGTAGATAGGAGCAGCATAGTGGCCGGCCAACCCAAGGAAGAAGAAGAACAACCTCCATTAGTTGCCGCCCACCCTTGCTCCAAAACCCTAGCCACCAAACCCAATCCTAAACCAACTAGGATTCCTAGCCACCAAAGGAAGCAAACCCTAATCCCCTCATCCCTTGTGTTCTCCACGCCAACAATCCCTAATCCACCCTTATATAGAGTTTAGGGATAAGTCTTGGTTTAATCTCCACCATTGGTTCAAGGGATTTAACCTCAATCGTCGGATCTAGAGATTTAATCTCAACCGTCGGATCTTAGAGATTTAATCTCTACCAATGGATCTTAGAGTTTTGTTTCTATCCATTGGATCTAAGCATCATGAGGTGTTAATAGGCTACATTAGGGACCATGAGGAGGAGTTGGGTCTTGGCCACCCATGGATCAAGCCCACATAAAGTCCGATCCACTAATGATGATCCAATCCACTAAAGGTCCATCATTGATCTACCTCACCAACCCCCATATGATAATATGGGCTCCATATATTATTTGTACATTTTCTCCCCGTGTTTAAGATCTCGAATGTCCGTCGATTAATTAATTTACTAACCATTAATTAATCAACATCTAACTCCTTGAGTAGTACCACTCAACCTTTTCATCATGCCGGACCAAGTCCACCTGCAGGGTTTACATGATGAACCTTATGAGCTCCTCAAGGGGACATCATCATCCTAATATATAGGACACGATTTCCTCCTATAATCAACGGCACACCATATAAATAATATCATCTCCCAACTTACCGAGTCTATCGATTTAATCTATAAATCTCGCCCATTGGTAAATCAAAGAGATGAGTACCAAGTATATGTGCCCGTTATTATATCGGGATTAAGAGCATGTACTAAATAATATCTGAGGTCCGATTCGATTATGTAGTCAGCAATAAATCGAATCACCTGCGTGTCGGTCTGCTCAATACACACAAAGTGCACTAGTGTGATTCTATGGTCAAGACAAACCAATACCAAATCACACTACAACCATTCCGATGGTTTGTCCAAAGCCATCTCGGTTGTGAGCCTTTACTTATACTTTACAAGGAGCCGATAACATGATCTCCCGTGTGACACCACACACCATGTTATCTACAATGTAAGGTATTAGACAATATTGCATAACCATAAAAATATGTAAACAATGATCATGTGATTCTTATTTCAAAATAAAGATGTTCATACAAAAGAGCTAGGCTTTCAGTATACATCCCAACAATCTCCCACTTATACTAAAAGACTATGTCGTCTTATATCGCCATACATCCTTCCCTCCACATGCCTATCAAAGCTCTCGCTAGAAGGGCCTTAGTGAAAGGGTCTACCAGGTCATCCTCTGATGCAATCTAGGCGACAACAACTTCTACCTCCTTTACGATTTCTCGTATCAGGTGGTACTTGCGCTCTATGTGTTTACTAGCCTTATGGGCTCGTGGTTCCTTTGAGTTTGCAACTGCACCACTATTATCACAATAAATTGTGATAGTTCTGGGCAAACCAGGAATCACATCCAAGTCCATCAGGAAGTTCCTGAGCCATACAACTTCTTTGGCCGCCTCAGGGACTGCCAGATACTCAGCTTCCATGGTGGAGTCCGCCATGCATTTCTGCTGGGCACTCCTCCATACAATGGCTCCACCTCCTAAAGTAAACACAAAACCTGAGGTAGACTTACTATTATCCCTATCTGATTGGAAATCGCAATCCATGCAACCCACAGGGAGTAATTGGTATGCACGGTAAACTAGCATATAATCCCTAGTCCTTCTCAGGCACTACAATATATGCTTTTACCGGAGTCCAATGTCCCTGTCCTGGATTACTCTGATATCTGCTAACCATGCCCACGGCAAAGCAGATATCTTGTCTCGTACATAGCATACATGAGGCTTCCTACTGCCGAAGCATAAGGAATCGCCTCCAGCTCCTTTATCACCTCAGATGATCTAGGACACATCTCCTTAGATAAAGTAACTCCATACCTGAAAAGTAGAAAACCCTTCTTGGAGTTCTGCATGCTAAAACGATCCAAAATCATGTCTATGTATGAAGCTTGGGATAAGCACAACAACCTTGATCCCAAGGTTGTGACCCACTTCTCTCAAGTCCTTCAAAACTATTTGGACAACCATACCCTTACGTCTGATAACACTCTGATATTGTTGCCAACTACCAAAATGTCATCTACGTATAGTACAAGAAATACCACTACGTTTCCGTCACATCTATTGTATACACAAGACTCATCCGGACTTTGAATAAATCCATAAGTCTGGATTTACCTCATCAAAGCGGATGTTCCAAGACCTCAAAGCTTGCTTTAGTCCATCAGCGGACCGATTAAGCTTACATACAATACGCTCTTTGCCTTTAGCAATGAATCCCTCTAGTCACTTCATGTAGATGGATTCCTCAAGACTTCCACTAAGGAATCTTTGTCTTGATATCCATCTGCACACACCTCATAATCCATATGAGTTGCTATGCATAAGAGCTCCCCAGACTGTCTTGAATCCAAAGATTCAATCTCATTGCACTTTGCAAAGATCTTTGTATTTATATCTTGGATTGCCTTTCGTATGTCTAGGATCGGGTTCATGTTTGCTAGGACCAAATCGAAGATTTGTCCAAAAACATGAATCTAAGAGGTTGTCTAACAACCCTCCCACTACGACGAGGTATCTTATGTATCCTCTGTGACACGTGGTGCGATGACATGTGGTATGTCCTCTTGTACAGTGGTACTAAATAAGTGACTTTCCTTTTTAACTCCTCCAGAACAATTTTACCTTTGGGCTTGTGGCTTATCACATAGTCTTCCTCTAGAAATCTGGCATTCGTGTTAACGATCACCCTCTGATCTCTAGGACTATAAAACAAGTCAGAATAACTCATCATCGATCTAACCATCTTCATAAGAGTCCTATTCCTTCGTACTGCTACACCATTCTGCTGGGGTGTGCCAGGTGCAGTCAATTGGGATTGAATCCCAACCTCTGATAAGTAGTTCCTAAACTCTCCCAAGAGGTTGTCACCACCACGATCAGATCGTAGTGTCATCCGTATCTTGAATAATCGTCTATAAAAGAGACGAAATATTCAAGATTACCTCTTGCCTAGATAGTCATAGGACCTCACAAATCAGAATGAACCATTTCTAACACATCTTTGGCTCTATACCCCTTGGCCTTGAAAGGCCTCTTGGTCATCTTACCCTCCAAGCAAGATTCGTAGGTTGGGAGATCCTCCACCACTAATGAACCCAAAGGTCCATCAGCTATCAACCTTTGAATTCTGCTTAGGTTAATGTGACCAAGACTAAGATGGCAAAGATATGTTTGGTTCATCTTCGAAGGTTCTTTTCTCCTTTTGGAATTAGAAGATGAGTTATTAACTTCAATTTGCATCGTGGGAGGTTTTGTATACAAATTTCCTTTCAATGTACCTGAATAGATATTCTCCCTATTCCTTTTTATAACAACTCTGTCATTAAAAGAAATAGAATATCCATCCATAATAATTTAGAAACTGAAACTAAATTCTTTCTAAATAAAGATACATAAAGGGAATTTTCCAGAACCTTAGTTTTATTTTTCTCAAGAGATAAATAAAACTTCTCCCACTGCAATAGCCGCCACCTTCATGGCATTGCCCAAAATGGTAATCTCCCCTTTAGCTAGTCGTTGGGTTTCCTGAAACCCCTGCAAAGTGTTGCAGACATGATTAGTGACTCTCATATCTACACACCAGGTGCCGGTAGATAACACCGCTAATCATGTTTCAATGACTAGTCCAAAAGATATACCTATGTTCTATTTTGGATTGGGACAGTCCTTCTTCCAATGTCCATCCTGCTTGCAAGTGAAGTACTTGCCTTTCGGCTTCTTCACTCTTCCCTGAGATCCTCGCACCATCTTTGCTTCACCTTGTTTCTTCTTCTTCTTGCCTTTCGGCCTAGAAGTAGAAATTCTTTTGAGCAATGATGGCTTGAGGACACTCTTCGAAGATTGCATACTAGCAGATAAGACAATATTTGGATTCATTTCCAATCAACATTATTTGGGTACAGTAAGTTTATTTCTTTTAGTATCACAACAAGTGGACTGAAAGTCATTTTGAAAATCCTAAGAATCACATAGATCATTACTTTAGATTTCAAAAAATTATTGATTCCTCAAACAATAAAATTTTGATATCAACCAACACCTCAAAACACCGAGAATATCGCATGCCACGCAGGATGTGGGACGATATCTGAATTCTACATTTGTAAGAGGAGGTTTTACCCATTAATTTTATTATCTTGTCAACCTTACTTTTTGACAAATAAAATTAATAGTTGGTTCCTCTTTGGCCCTACAAATAAAAGCAGTGACTCCGATGGGGAGGATACTTTTTATTTGCATCTAAGTGTGCACCATTACACGATACTAAGGGAATTATTTTGGATTATGTGCCTTACCGCTGTGGAAGTACACACGCTCCTAGATAATTTCCTATAACCATTATTTGACCTAGTGATCCGCAAACAAACTCATCCGCAGGGAGGAAGGCACTCAGAGCCAACACGCAGGTTTGTTGCATCACACGTCAAATTGTAATGGAGGCCGCGGGAATTAATTAAAATATCCCTCTCCCACTTAGTAAATTAAAAATGAGGAATTTTCCTACGACATGCATATCAAACAAAAAGCAATAAATATGAAAAATAAATTATTTTCCAACTATTATGGCCTTTGTCTTCAATATGGCTCTGTCAGATCGCTATCTCGCCCACTCCTCCCACGCCATGTACGAGCCATCCGGAGATCCGAGCCGAGACTAAATCCTATTTTAATTTACATCCATCGATCCTATACTCCACGAGGGAGTGTACATGAAATCTAGATCGAAAATAAAATAAAATAAATAGCGGCTAAACAATGCCGTATTTAATTTACAAAAACTAAATACTAGCCTCGTCAACCCCGAGGATTCAACAAAATAAACATTTACACACATACAATCACATACACACATATGCCATAATAGTCGGATCTTATGCCTGCAACCAAAGAGTTAAACTACGCATATCCTACTATTATCCGACACATATAATATATGAAAAAGTGCATAAAAATTAACCGAATCCTAAACACACAAAACCGGAATCCTTGGCTCTGATACCAATTGTTGGGTTCCGATCCGTGAGGGGAAACTTCGCTTCCCCTTCGCCTCGGTTGCTTGACCATGGTGATCCCTTCGATGTCCCCGGATTAAAAATTTAATCCTAGACAAAAGGGATTCCCAAAGCAACCAAGTCATCGTCGTGCTATTCGTTTAGAGAGGTCACTTGAACAAACTAGTTGTTCAAGCGACCATTCTCTATTCTACGAGTAGCCGCGGAATAGACCATGTCCGGATCGCCGGTTTTTGTGTTTATGCTCGGGATCCAAATATTATTTAGCCATTCACAGAAATATATCATGCTCATAAATGAAAAACAAATATAAACATGTAACATATAAAATTAGAGAATCGATATACCTCTCGATCTTCTAATGTATGTCCTTCCTCCTTTCGGACGTCGTGTGGGCGACGCTCTACCAAAAGTCGAAGCTCCTAGATCACACATCTTCCTTCCTTGCTCATCCAAAGCAAGAGGAAGAATAGAAACAAGGCTCATTTCCTTCCTATGGCCAACCAACAAGCAACAATTGAAATGCTTGCCGTCGGCCAACAAGGAGAAGGAGATAATGGTGGAAACCGACCAAGACATCAAGGGAAACCCCTTAGTCTTGTTTCCACCACCCAAGGAGAGGGAGAAGGGGTCTTTAGATGCTGTCCAAGGGTTGGAGAAGGTGATATGGGCGCCGGCCACCAAACCATGAAGAAGAAAGGAAGAAACTTTCCTTATTTGGTGCCACCCAAACCTCCTAAACCCTAAGCTTCCAAACCCTAATCCAAGCTCACCTTGTGGACAGCCATGGAAGTGAGGAAAAAGATTAGGATGAGCTCAAGCCAAGGTAAAGAGGAGAACCATAGTGGCCGGCCAACCCTTAGGAAGAAGAAGAACATCTCCTATAGTTGCCGCACACCCTTTTCTCCCAAAAACCTAGCCACCCAAACCCTAATCCTAACTTACCTTATATCCAGCCATGGAAGAGGGGAAGAAGAATAGGATAAGTTCAAGCTAAGGTAGATAGGAGCAGCATAGTGGCCGGCCAACCCAAGGAAGAAGAAGAACAACCTCCATTAGTTGCCGCCCACCCTTGCTCCAAAACCCTAGCCACCAAACCCAATCCTAAACCAACTAGGATTCCTAGCCACCAAAGGAAGCAAACCCTAATCCCCTCATCCCTTGTGTTCTCCACGCCAACAATCCCTAATCCACCCTTATATAGAGTTTAGGGATAAGTCTTGGTTTAATCTCCACCATTGGTTCAAGGGATTTAACCTCAACCGTCGGATCTAGAGATTTAATCTCAACCGTCGGATCTTAGAGATTTAATCTCTACCAATGGATCTTAGAGTTTTGTTTCTATCCATTGGATCTAAGCATCATGAGGTGTTAATAGGCTACATTAGGGACCATGAGGAGGAGTTGGGTCTTGGCCACCCATGGATCAAGCCCAAATAAAGTCCGATCCACTAATGATGATCCAATCCACTAAAGGTCCATCATTGATCTACCTCACCAACCCCCATATGATAATATGGGCTCCATATATTATTTGTACATTTTTTCCCCGTGTTTAAGATCTCGAATGTCCATCGATTAATTAATTTACTAACCATTAATTAATCAACATCTAACTCCTTGAGTAGTACCACTCAACCTTTTCATCATGCCGGACCAAGTCCACCTGCAGGGTTTACATGATGAACCTTATGAGCTCCTCAAGGGGACATCATCATCCTAATATATATGACACGGTTTCCTCCTATAATCAATGGCACACCATATAAATAATATCATCTCCCAACTTACCGAGTCTATCGATTTAATCTATAAATCTCGCCCATTGGTAAATCAAAGAGATGAGTACCAAGTATATGTGCCCGTTATTATATCGGGATTAAGAGCATGTACTAAATAATATCTGAGGTCTGATTCGATTATGTAGTCAGCAATAAATCGAATCACCTCTGTGTCGGTCCTGCTCAATACACACAAAGTGCACTAGTGTGATTCTATGGTCAATACAAACCAATACCAAATCACACTACAACTATTCCGATGGTTTGTCCAAAGCCATCTCGGTTGTGAGCCTTTACTTATACTTTACAAGGAGCCGATAACATGATCTCCCGTGTGACACCACACACCATGTTATCTACAATGTAAGGTATTAGACAATATTGCATAACCATAAAAATATGCAAACAATGATCATGTGATTCTTATTTCAAAATAAAGATGTTCATACAAAAGAGCTAGGCTTTCAGTATACATCCCAACACAAGTTTGTGTGGTTCCGATCCATCGGGTGGTCAAGATCCAACTCCTCCTCATGGTCCCTATCGTAGCCTAATATAAACCTCATGAAGTCTAGATCAAATGATGGATCCAACGGTTAGGATTAAATCCCTAGAACCGATGGTGGAGATTAAATCTCTAGATCCGACGGTTGGGATGAATCCCTAGATCTGACGGTTGAGATTAAATCTCTAGATTGGACGGTTGGGATGAAACCCTAGATTGGACGGTTGGGATGAAACCATAGATCCGATGGTTGGGATGAAACCCTAGATCCGACGGTTGGGATGAATCCCTAGATCCGACGATTGAGATTAAATCTCTAGATCTGACGGTTGGGATGAAACCCTAGATCCGACGGTTGGGATGAAACCCTAGATCCGACGGTTGGGATGAAACCCTAGATCCGACGGTGGAGATTAAATCCCTAGATCTGACGGTGGAGATTAAAGGAGGCCTAAACCTAACTCTATATATATGGGCTTAGACTTGGGCGGCAAAAAGAGATGAAAAAAAGAAAAACCTAATTAAGATAGGGTGGCTTGGGCGGCAAGAAATAGGAGGAGGCTAGGGTTAGGGTTTGGTTCATGGTGTTGGCCGGCAACAAGAAGAAGAAGCCTCTTCTTCTTCTTCCCAATGGTGGCCGGCAACCCTTCTTCCTCCTTCCTCCTTGGTTTGGCCGGCGCCCAAGCTTCTCCATTCCTTCTATGGCTTAGGTTGGTTTTGGAAATTAGGGTTTGCCCTTCCATTAGTGGGCGGCAAGAAACCCTAGAGCTTTCCTTTCCTTGGTTGGGCGGCTAGGTTTTGGAGGGGAAAGTGGGCGGCAACTATAGGAGAGGATCTCTTCTTCTTCTTCCTAGGGTGTGGACGGCTCCTAGATCTTTTCCCTCTACCTTTGTCGGCGCTCAACCTATTCCTCCTCTCCTCTTCTTTTTCTCTTGGCCGTCGGCATTAGGAGCAAGGGTTTGTCCCTTGTTCGGTTCCTTGGTTGTTTCCATTTTGTTCTCTCCATTCTTAAGGCCGGCGGCATCAATTCTTTGTGAATTGGTGGTTGGCTCGAGCAAGAAGGAAAGGAGAGTTCTTCTTTCTTTGGATTGAAGGAGATCTAGGAAGCTTCAACTTGTGGAGGATCTTCGCCCACACGAAGTCTACAAGGAGGTTAGGACATACGATAGAAGATCAAGAGGTATAAAAGTTTTACAACTTTTATTATTGTTCTTATTGATATGCTAGCTTATGTTCTTTATGTTAGTATGTGTTGATTATACTAGTTTACATTTGTATGTATTTGTATAATCATGGACCCCGAAGATAAACATAAAAACCGGCGATTCGTCCGTCGTCTCTTCCGCGGCTAACCGACTAGAAGAGTTGATTGCTTGAACAACAAGTTTGTTCAAGCGATCGCTCGAGTCGTTGGCACGACGACGAATTGGTTGTGCTTCGGAAACTCATCCCATCCGGATTAGTTTTCATTAGTGGAAATTTTAATCTGGGGACATGGGAGTCGATGAGCCTCCGAGGAATAGCACATTGCCAACAAATTGGTATCAGAGCACGGTTTCCGGTTTTGTGTGTTTTGGATTCGGTTACTTTCATGCACTTATCATATATTGTGTATGCCGGATAATAGTAGGATGTGCGTAGGCTAACTTTTTGGTTGCAGGCATAAGATCCAACTATTATGACTATATATGTGTGTATGTGATTGCATGTGTGTGTGATTGTATATTATTTGAATCCTCGGGGTTGACGAGGCTAAATTAGTATTTAATTTTTGTAATTGAATACGGCATTGTTTAGCCACTCTTTATTTTATTTTACTTTCGATCTAGATTTCATGTACACTCCCTCGTGGAGTATAGGATCGATGGATGTAAAATAAAATAGGTTTTATTCTCGGCTCGGATCTCCGGATGGCTCGTACATGGCGTAAGAGGAGCGGACGAGGTGGCGACACGACGGGACGCATATTAAAGAACAATGCCATAATAGTTAGAAAAATTCTATTTTTTCCATATTTATTGCTGATTTGTTTTATATGCATGTTGTGTGTGCTTGAAAATTCCTCATTTTCAATTTACTAAGTGGGAGAGGGACATTTTAATTAATTCCCGCGGCCTCCATTACAATTTGACTTGTGATGCAACAAACTTGCGCGTCGGCTCTGAGTGCCTTACTCCCCATCGGATGGGTTTGTTTGTGGATAACTAGGTCAAATAATGGTTATAGGAAATTATCAAGGAGCGTGTGTACTTCCACAGCGGTAAGGCATATAATCCGAGATAATTCCCTTAGTATCGTGTAATGGTGCACACTTAGATGCAAATAAAAAGTATCCACCCCATCGGAGTCACTGCTTTTATTTGTAGGGACAAAGAGGAACCAACTATTAATTTTATTTGTCAAAAAGTAAGGTTGACAAGATAATAAAATTAATGGGTAAAACCTTCTCTTACAAATGTAGAATTCGTATACGTCCACACTATCGTGGCATGCGATATTCTCGGTGTTTTGAGGTGTTGGTTGATTTCGGAATTTTATTGTTTTGAGGAATCAATAATTTTTGAAATCTAAAGTAAAGATCTATGTGATTCTTAGGATTTTCAAAATGACTTTCAGTCCACTTATTGTGATATTAAAGGAAATAAACTTACTGTACCCAAATAATGATGATTGGAAAAGAATCCAGATATTGTCTTATCTGCTAGGAAGTACATGTATGCAATCTTCGAAGAGTACCCTCAAGCCATGGTTGCTCAAAAAGGTTTCTACTTCTAAGCCGAAAGGCAAGAAGAAGGAGAAACAAGGTGGAGCGAATGTGGTGGGAGGATCTCAGGGAGGAGTGAAGAAGCCGAAAGGCAAGTACTTCACTTACAAGCAGGATGGACATTGGAAGGAGGATTGTCCCAATCCAAAACAGAACAAAAGTATATCCTTTGGTCTAGTCATTGTAACATGGTTAGTAGTGTTATCTACCGGCACCTGGTGTGTAGATATGAGAGCCACTAATCATGTCTACAATACTTTGCAGGGGTTCCAGGAAACCCGACGACTAGCTAAAGGGAATATTACCATTTACTTGGGCAATGCCATGAAGATGACGACTATTGCAGTGGGAGATATTTTATTTATCTTTTAAGAAAAATAAAGGTTTTGGTTCTTAATAATTTCATTTATGTACCCTTATTTAGAAAGAATTGATTTCGGTTTCTAAATTATTTTTGGATGGATAATCTATTTCTTTTCATAAAAGGAATAGGGACATTATCTATTTAGGTACATAGATAGGAAATTTATGACTTGAACCACGAACTCCCACGGTGTAAATAGAAGTTATTAACTCATCTTCTAATTCCGATAAGAGAAAAGAACCTTCGAAAATGAACCAAACATATCTTTTGGCATCTTAGGCTTGGTCACATTAACCTAAGCAGAATTCAATAGGTTGATAGCTGATGGACCTTTGAGTTCATTAGTGGTGGAGGATCTCCCAACCTGTGAATCTTGCTTGGAGGGTAAGATGACCAAGACGCCTCTCAAGGCCAAGGGGTATAGATACAAAGATGTGTTGGAATTGGTTCATTCTGATTCGTATGGTTCTATGTCTATCCAGACAAGAGGTAGTTTTGAACATTTCATCTTTTTCATAGATGATTGTTCAAGATACGGATGACACTATGATCTGATCGTGGAGGTGAGTACCTCTTAGGAGAGTTTAGGAACTACTTATCAGAGGCTGGGATTTAATCCCAATTGACTACACCTGGCACACCCCAGCAGAACGGTGTAGTAGAGCGAAGGAATAGGACTCTTATGGAGATGGTTAGATCGATGATGAGTTATTCTGACTTGCAGTTAGATTACGGGGATATGCTAGAATCTGACGGTATACATTACGAACATGGTTCCATCTAAATCGTGCCTTCTACTCCCCGAATTGTGGTGAGCTAGCCTAGTCTAAGACATATTGAGATATGGGAGTCCGGCACATGTCTTTGAAGGCGAATCTTTGTAAGTTGGAACCTCTAAATGCAATACGCATGTTCATTGGCTATCCCAAGGGAATGAAGGGTGGATTGTTTTATAGTCCTAGAGATCAGAGGGTGATCGTTAACACGAAGCCTTGATTTCTAGAGGAAGACTATGTGATGAGCCACAAGCCCAAGGGTAAAATTGTTGTTGGAGGAGTTAAAAGGGAAGTCGATTCTTTAGTACCACCGGTACAAGAGGACATACCACATGTCAGCAGGCGTGTCCAGAGGATACAGTGATACCTCATCATAGTGGGAGGATTGTAAGTCGGCTGATAGATTCATGTTCTTGGGAGAATCTTTTGATTTGGTCCTTGGCGAACATGATCCTGATCCCTTGACATATGACGAGGCAATCCAAGATATAGATGCAGCATCATGGCAAAGTGCAATGAATACTGAGATTGAATCTATGGATTCAAGTCAGGTCTGATAGCTCTTATGCATAGCAGCTCATATGGATTATGAGGTGTGGCAGATGGATGTCAAGACAGCTTTCCTTAATGGAAGTCTTGAGGAAAACATCTATATGAAGCAACCAGAGGGATTCATTGCTAAGGGCAAAGAGCATCTTGTATGTAAGCTTAATCGGTCCATTTATGGATTGAAGCAAGCTTCGAGGTCTTGGAACATCTGCTTTAAGGAGGTAAATCAGTCTTATGGATTTATTCAAAGTTCGGATGAGTCTTGTGTATACAAGAGATGTGACGGAAACGTAGTGGTATTTTTGTACTATACGTAGATGAAATTTTGGTGGTTGGCAACAACATCGAAGTGTTATCAGACGTAAGGGTATGGTTGTCCAAATAGATAGATATGAAGGACTTGGGAGAAGTGGGACACATCCTTGGGATCGAAGCTTATAAGATAGACATGATTTTGGATCGTTTTAGTATGTAGAACTCCAAGAAAGGTTTTCTACCTTTCAGGCATGGAGTCCTTTATCTAAGGAGATGTGTCCTAGATCATCTAAAAAGATAGAGGAGATATAGGCAGTTCCTTATGCTTCGGCGGTAGGAAGCCTAATGTATGCTATGCTATGTACGAGACCAGATATCTGCTTTACCGTGGGCATGGTCAGCAGATATCAGAGTAATCCAGGACAGAGACATTGGACTGCGGTAAAGCATATATTGTAGTGCCTGAGAAGGACTAGGGATTATATGCTAGTTTACCGGGCAGACCAATTACTCCCTGTGGGTTGCATGGATTGCGATTTCTAATCAGATAGGGATAACAGTAAGTCTACCTCAGGTTTTGTGTTTACTTTAGGAGGTGGAGCCATTGTATGGAGGAGTGCCCAGCAGAAATGCGTGGCAGACTCCACCATGGAAGCTGAGTATGTGGCAGCCTATGAGGCGGCCAAAGAACCATTGTGGCTCAGGAACTTCCTGATGGACTTGGATGTGATTCCTGGTTTGCCCAGAACTATCACAATTTATTGTGATAATAATGGTGCAGTTGCAAACTCGAAGGAACCACGAGCCCATAAGGCTAGTAAACACATATAGCGCAAGTACCACCTGATACGAGAAATCGTAAAGGAGGTAGAAGTTGCTGTCGCCTAGATTGCATCAGAGGATGACCTGGTAGACCTTTTCACTAAGGCCCTTCTGACGAGAGCTTTGATAGGCATGTGGAGGGAAGGGGAATCAGATGTATGGCAGCATGAGGACAGCATAGTCTTTTAGTATAAGTGGGAGATTGTTGGGATGTATACTGAAAGCCTAGCTCTTTTGTATGAACATCTTTATTTTGAAATAAGAATCACATGATCATTGTTTGCACTTTATATTTATGATATATGTGCAAATTGTTTAATACTTTACATTGTAGATAACATGATGCTTGGGTGTGGCACAGAAGATCATGTTATCAGTCCCTTGTAGAGTATAAGTAGAGGCTCACAACCAAGATGGTTTTGGACAAACCATTTGCATAGTTGTAGTGTAGCTTGGTATTGTTTTGTCTTGAACATAGAGTTACACTAGTACACTTAGGTGTATTGAGCAGGACCGACATAGAGGTGATTCAATTTATTGCTGACTACATAATTGAATTGGACCTCGGATATTATGTTGTACATGCTCTTAATCCCGATATAATAACGGGCACATGTACTTAGTATTTATATCTTTGATTTACCAAAGGGTGAGATTTAGATGGATTAAATCAATATGCCCGGTAAGTTGGGAAATGATATTATTTAAATGGTGTGCCGTTGATTATAGGAGGAAACCGTGTCCTATATATTAGGTTGATGATGTCCCCTTGAGGAGCTCATAAGGTTCATCATGTAAACCCTGCAGGTTAACTTAGTCAACATGATGATAAGGTTGAGTGGTACTTCTCGAGGAGTTAGATGTTAATTAATTGATGGTCAGTAAATCAATTAATTGACGGACATTCGATATCTTAAACACGGGGAGATGGATGTATAAATAATATATGGAGCCCATATTAATTTATGGGGGTTGGTGAGGTAATTCAATGATGATCCTCTAGTGGAATGGAACATCATTGATGGATCAAGTTTGTGTGGTTCCGATCCATCGGGTGGCCAAGATCCAACACCTCCTCATGGTCCCTATCGTAGCCTAATATAAACCTCATGAAGTCTAGATCAAATGATGGATCCGACGGTTGGGATTAAATCCCTAGAACCGACGAGGGAGATTAAATCTCTAGATCCGACGGTTGGGATGAATCCCTAGATCCGACGGTTGAGATTAAATCTCTAGATCCGACGGTTGGGATGAAACCCTAGATCCGATGGTTGGGATGAAACCCTAGATCCGACGGTTGGGATGAAACCCTAGATCTGACGGTTGGGATGAATCCCTAGATCCGACGGTTGAGATTAAATCTCTAGATCCGATGGTTGGGATGAAACCCTAGATCCGACGGTTGGGATGAAACCCTAGACCCAACGGTAGAGATTAAATCCCTAGATCTGACGGTGGAGATTAAAGGAGGCCTAAACCTAACTCTATATATATGGGCTTAGGCTTGGGCGGCAAAAAGAGATGAAAAAAAGAAAAACCTAATTGAGATAGGGTGGCTTGGGCGGCAAGAAATAGGAGGAGGCTAGGGTTAGGGTTTGGTTCATTGTGTGTGGTGGCAACAAGAAGAAGAAGCCTCTTCTTCTTCTTCCCAATGGTGGCCGGCAACCCTTCTTCCTCCTTCCTCCTTGGTTTGGCCGGCGCCCAAGCTTCTCCCTTCCTTCTATGGCTTAGGTTTGTTTTGGAAATTAGGGTTTGCCCTTCCATTAGTGGCGACAAGAAACCCTAGAGCTTTCCTTTCCTTGGTTCTAGGTTTTGGAGGGGAAAGTGGGCGACAACTATAGGAGAGGATCTCTTCTTCTTCTTCCTAGGGTGTGGCGGCTCCTAGATCTATTCCCTCTACCTTGGTGGCGCCAACCTATTCCTCTTTCTCTCTTCTTCCATCTTGGCGGCACCAAGCAAGGGTTTATCCCTTGTTCAGTTCCTTGGTTGTTTCCATTTTGTTCTCTCCATTCTTGGGGCCGGCGGCATCAATTCTTTGTGAATTGGTGGTTGGCTCGAGCAAGAAGGAGAGGAGAGTTCTTCTTTCTTTGGATTGAAGGAGATCTAGGAAGCTTCAACTTGTGGAGGATCTTCGCCCACACGAAGTCTACAAGGAGGTTAGGACATACGATAGAAGATCAAGAGGTATAAAAGTTTTACAACTTTTATTATTGTTCTTATTGATATGCTAGCTTATGTTCTTTATGTTAGTATGTGTTGATTATACTAGTTTACATTTGTATGTATTTGTAAAATCTTGGACCCCGAAGATAAACATAAAAACCGGCGATTCGTCCGTCGTCTCTTCCGCGGCTAACCGACTAGAAGAGTTGATTGCTTGAACAACAAGTTTGTTCGGCGTTCGCTAAATGTCGTTAACCGACGGCCGAATTGGTTGTGTAGGAAACTCATCCCATCCAGATTAGTTTTCATTAGTGAAAATTTTAATCCGGGGGCATGGGAGCCGATGAGCCTCCGAGGAATAACACATTGCCAACAGTTGTGTTCCTAGTATTATATGTCGATGACATATTACTAATAGGAAACAATGTTTCTTTATTATGGTTAGTTAAAATTTGGTTGTCTAATACATTCTCCATGAAAGACATGGGAGAAGCAACCAATATCCTCAGGATTAAGATCTATAGGAATAGATTGTAATGGTTGCTTGGTCTTTCGCAGTCTACATATATAAACCGAGTGCTAAAGAAGTTTAGCATGTCGGAATCCAAGAAAGTTTTCCTTCCCATCAGGCATGGGATACACCTTTGAAGTCTATGTGCCCGCGCAGAGAAGACGAGAGGATTTGTATGAGTAAGATTCCCTATGCATCCGCAATAAGATCTATCATGTATGCTATGATATGTACGAGGCCCGATGTATCGTATGCTCTAAGTGTCATGAGAAGATACCAGTCTGATCCTGGAATGGATCATTGGGCAGCTGTTAAGACGATCCTTAAGTACTTAAGAAGAACTAAGGATGTGTTCCTAATATATGGAGAAGGGGACATGGTGATACCCGGGTATATGAATGCTAGCTTCCAGACAGACACGGATGATTCTAGGTCTCAGTCTGGGTACGTGTTCAGCTTGAATGGGGGCGCAGTGAGTTAGAAAAGTTCCAAACAAGACACTATAGTGGATTCTGCCACCGAGGCAGAATACATTGCAGCTTCGGAAGCAGCAAAGGAAGCGGTTTGGGCTAAGAAGTTCATTTCTGAACTTGATGTGGTCTCATCAAAGATCCAAACATGTGCTTTGCCGCTATCGTCTGATCAGAGAGATCATAAGTAGAAAGGAAATACAAATCGAGAAGATTCCCACTGAAAGGAATTTAGTAGATCATTTAACTAAGGCATTACCTCAAAGTAAGTTTGAGGATCATGTTAGAGCTTATGGTATTGGATACTGTGGCGATTGTCATTAGGTCAAGTGGGAGTTTGTTAGCAATATATGAGAGGTGTCCTAAGGCAATCACCTTATGGTTGTACCATTTATTTGATAAATGAAGATTCACTATTTGAGTATACATGTTTTCATGTATTTGATTGGATCTTAAACTCATTTACTGAATGTCCACAATACGATTCACAGCATGAGAGAATTTGTGATTGGATCACAACTAGTGAATATCTCTACATGTGTAATTGTGATGTATTACAATTATCCTTAGTCGATGAATTGATGGATTTGGACACCATCAATTCTGTCGAGACTAGCACGAGGTATACTCTGTTTTATCCAAGCAGGTGATTCTCACTAGCTGGAGACATTATGATGTCCGGAGTTAATCGTGGATGCTAGTTATGGTAACTAGTTCATTGGAGTGACCAGCTGTAAGACTTCATATGATTATCTACATATATGGATATGTCAATGAAGTTCTTACTGCAGCTTAAGTGCGATGTTCCTTTGACTTGCAGTATTCAAGTCATCTTGGTCTTGGAGACTTATGCTTTGACATCTTAAGCAAGCATCTCCAAGGAGATGTGGACTCGGGATGACTTGGTATAAGTCGAAATGCCCGAAGGTGTTTGAATAACCTATAAAGAATTCACCACTCTTTGCGAGGAGATGTATACCCATGGCCTCTCGTCGAATTGTTACTAAAGTCTTTGGCCAAATCATTACATGTTTAGAGTAACGTACTCTTAGATACATGTGCAATAACTATAATCCGTAGGACGAGGAAATGATACTTGGGCTAGGTGTGACGTAGTCGACCTAGTGGGGACTGACACTATCGACCATGTCATCAACCAAGTGGGTATAAGATGTGTGAAGGGAACGGGACATGATTCATTATAGATGCTGAAGGGTTTCAGAAATGGTTCTTGAATCAACCATTGATTTTATGGTTAATTGGGGATCATGATGTACTACTAGGTGCCACTCATGATCATTCTATAATTAATGGTTAATTATAGATGACCAACATAAACTGGAAACATATTTGGTCACATGCACAACGAGCGTAATCCGAAGGATTTAAAACGAGCTTGAGAATGAGATTCTCAAATCGAGAGAAACTAGGTTTGGTTAGACCAAACAAGGAGCGAGTATGAAATCATTTCAGTCGCAACGGAAGCATGGATGGGTTGAGGCTTATGAAGACATGATGGATGAACCAAATTGGTTTGGTTCTAATCCAATGGTGGAAAATAAACAAAAGTGGTTTGGTTTGTTTTAAACGAATAAACCAAAGTTGGTTCGGTTTGTTTTAACTTAAAATAGACCAATGCGGTTTGGTTTATTTTAACTTAAGTTATTGGAGCAGGTTAATGGGTTTCAGTTATGAACCAATAACCGTTAGGAGAATGTGTTCTCTATAAAACATGGCTTAAGGGTTTTTCGTGGAGGATTAATTGGTTCAAGGGTTTTGGAAACCCTAGCCACCTTCTCCTCTTCTTCCTTGCTCTAGCTGCCCACGTTGGTTGCCGCCCAACTTTATTGCTGCCTTCTCCTCGCCGCCGACCACCCACCAGCCGCCAGCGACTCCTCCGGCCATCCTCCATTGGCCACTGGCGACCAAGGAGCAACTGACGATTGTTTGGCCGGCCATATCTTCCACCAAACAAGCTATCCAGATTCTGGACAGCTTGTTCTCCTCTTCGTGGAGAGGTTGTTTAGTTGGCGTTTTGCACTCCGATAGCGACCTATTTGTCAGGGATTGGTTCTCTGGAAATCCTCATAGGTGGAGGGTTGAGTTTTCGTCAATCGGTTGACGAAAACTGCTTCCGAGAAGCGAGTTTGTGAAACTCAATTTTTGGATCCGAATTTTTTATTCGGATTGTGATCGTCTCTCGGATCACATCATCTTCGACTCGAAGCTAGTGACTTTTGCGAAGATGAGGCTTGTGTCTTTGTGAAGCCATCCCGACGATACTCGGTGTGGATATGGATAGAGGCAATTCTAGTGAGAGTTTCTCCGGTTGATGTCATTCCCGCTGCACGTGATACATCAGGTATAACTAGCATAATTTCCTTTTATTGCAAAATTTGAAACTGCGATTATGTCTACACATGTTGTACTATGCATGCGTGTGATGTGTGAATTGTAATAAATTAGATTTATTGCTTTTTAATTCTTCCACTGTGCACATGTTTACGAAACATGTTCGAACACAAACTCGCCGCGGTGTAGGAAACCCAACACAGTGGTTGTTGTTGAGTTGGGACAGTTGTCATGTTGTATCACCTAGGCCACATAGGGGTCGTGGTAGCGAGTGGGGTGCATAGGCATGACCATGCATTTGCATTGCCATGTGTGAGGGTATTTGTATATATATACATATACATATATTTATGTGTATATATATATATGTGTGTGTGTGTGTAAGTGTGAGAAGCATATAATGATACGACCTGTATATATATGCTTGTTGTATTGTTGCATTTGTTTGTGCTATGATTGATGCATTTGATTGTACATCATCTTGCATGTTATTTGCATGATCTATAATATTGTGTGTTGGTAATATATGAGAGGTGTCCTAAGGCAATCACCTTATGGTTGTACCGTTTATTTGATAAATGAAGATTCACTATTTGAGTATATATGTTTTCATGTATTTGATTGGATCTTAAACTCATTTACTGAATATCCGTAATAAGATTCATAACATGAGAGAATTTGTGATTGGATCACAACTAGTGAGTATCTCTACAAGTGTGATTGTGATGTATTGGAATTATCCCTAGTCGATGAATTGATCGATTCGAACACCATCGATTCTGTTGAGACTAGCACAAGGTAAACTCTTTGGTTTATCCAAGCAGCTGTTCCTCACTAGCCGGAGACATTGGGATGTCTGGAGTTAATCATTGATGCTAGTTATGGTAACTAGTTCATTGGAGTGACCAGTTGTAAGACTTTATATAGTTATCTGCATATATGGATATGTCAATGAAGTTCTTACAGTAGCTTAAGTACGATGTTCCTTTGACTTGTGGTATTCAAGTCATCTTGGTCATGAAGACTTATGCTTTGATATTTTAAGCAAGCATCTCCGAGGAGATGTGGACTCGGGATGATTGGGTATAAGTCGAAGTGGCCGAAGGTGTTTGAATAGCCTACAGAGGATTCACCGCTTCTTGCGAGGAGATGTATACCCTATGGCCTGTCGTTGGATTGTTACTAAAGTCTTTGGGCAAAGCATTACATGTTTAGAGTATGGTACTCTTGGATACATGTGCAGTAACTAGAATCTGGAGAACGAGGAAGTAATACTTGGGCTATATTTGACGTAGTCAGCCTAGTGGGGACTGACACAATAGGCCATGTCCTGAACCAAGTGGGGTATAAGATGAGTGAAAGGAATTAGGCACGATTCATTGTAGCTGCTGAAGTGTTTTAGAAAAGGTTATGGGATCAACCGTTGATTTTTCGGTTAATTGGGGATTATGATGTACTACTAGGTGCCACTCATGATCCTTCTATAATTAATGGTTAATTAAGATGACTAACATAAATCGAAAACCTATTTGGTCACACGCACAATGGGCGTAATCCAAAGGATTTAAAACGAGTTTGAGAATAGGATTCTTAGATCGAGAGAGACTAGATTTGATTGGACCAAACAAAGAGCGAGTATGAAATAGTTTCAGTTGCATCGGAAGCATGGATGGGCCGTGTCTTTTGAAGACATGATGCATGAACCAAATTGGTTTGGTTCTAATCTAATGGTTGAAAATAAACCAAAGTGATTTGGTTTGTTTTAAACGAATGAACCAAAGTTGGTTTGGTTTGTTTTAACTTAAAATAGACCAATGCTGTTTGGTTTATTTTAACTTAAGTTATTGGAGTGGATTAACGAATTTTGGTTATGAACCAATAACCGTTAGGAGAATGTGTTCTCTATAAAAATATGACTTAAGGGGTTTTCATGGAAATTTAATTGGTTTAAGGGTTTTGAAAACCCTAGCCTCCTTTCCTCCTTCTCCTCCTTCTTGCTGCCCAAGCAATAGTGGTTGTCGCCCACCTTTTTACCGCCGCCGACAATTGGAGCTGCTGCCTCTCCTCGCCGCCGGCCATCCACCAACCATCGGCATCCCTTGGGCCACCCTCAACCGCCGGCCAACCTCCCTTGGCCGCTGGCGATCAAGGAGTAACCGGCCAAGCCTTTGGCCGGCCCCTTCTTCCTCCACAACAAGCTGTCCAGTTTTGGACAGCTTGATCTCCTTCGTGTGGAGAGGCCATTTGGTTAGTATTTTGTGCTCCGACAGCAGTCTACTTGTCAGGGATTGGATCTCTGGCAATCCTCATAGGTGGAGGGTTAAGTTTTCATCAAACGGTTGACGAAAACCTCTTCCGACAAGCGAGTTTGTGAAACTCGTTCTGGGATCCAAATTTATTTCGGATTGTGATCATCTCTCGGATCACATCGTCTTCGACTCGGGGCTAGTGACTTTTGTGAAGACGAGGCTCGTGGCTTTGTGAAGCTATCCCGATGATACTTGGCGTGGATACGGATAGAGGCGATTCTAGCGAGGGTTGCTATGGTTGATGTCATTCCTATTGAGATGTATACTGAAAGCCTAGCTCTTTAGTATGAACATCTTTATTTTGAAATAAGAATCACATGATCATTGTTTGCACTTTTATATTTATTATATGTTGTGCATATTGTCTAATACTTTACATTGTAGATAACATGGTGCTTGGGTGATGGCACAGAAGATCATGTTATCAGTCCCTTGTAGAGTATAAGTAGAGGCTCACAACCAAGATGGTCTTGGACAAACCATTGGCATGGTTGTAGTGTAGCTTGGTATTGTTTTATCTTGAACATAGAGTTACACTAGTACACTTAGGTGCATTGAGTAGGACCGACATAAAGGTGATTCAATTTATTGCTGACTGCATAATTGAATCGGACCTCGGATATTATGTTGTACATGCTCTTAATCCCGATATAATAACGGGCACATGTACTTAGTATTTATTTCTTTGATTTACCAGAGGGTGAGATTTCTATGGATTAAATCAATATGCCCGGTAAGTTGGGAAATGATATTATTTACATGGTGTGTCGTTGATTATAGGAAGAATCCGTGTCCTATATATTAGGTTGATGATGTCCCCTTGAGGAGCTCATAAGGTTTATCATGTAAACCCCGCGGGTTGACTTAGTCAACATGATGATAAGGTTGAGTGGTACTACTCGAGGAGTTAGATGTTAATTGATTGATGGTCAGTAAATCAATCGATTGACGGACATTCGATATCTTAAACACGGGGAGATAAATGTACAAATAATATATGGAGCCCATATTAATTTATGGGGGTTGGTGAGGTAGTTCGATGATGATCCTCTAGTGGAATGGAACATCATTGATGGATCAAGTTTGTGTGGTTCCGATCCATCGGGTGGCCAAGACCCAACTCCTCCTCATGGTCCCTATCGTAGCCTTATATAAACCTCATGAAGTCTAGATCAAATGATGGAAAACAAATCTCTAAATCCGACGGTTAGGATTAAATCCCTAGAACCGACGGTGGAGATTAAATCTCTAGATCCGACGGTTGGATTAAAATTCCTAGAACCGATGGTTGAGATTAAATCTCTAGATCCGACGGTTGGAATTAAATTCCTAGAACCGGCGGTTGAGATTAAATCTCTAGATCCGACGGTTGGGATTAATTCCTAGAACCGACGGTTGAGATTAAATCTCTAGATCCGACGGTTGGGATTAAATTCCTAGAACCGACGGTTGAGATTAAATCTCTAAATCCGACGGTTGAGATTAAAACCCTAGAACCGACGGTGGAGATTAAACCAAGGCCTAACCCTAACTCTATAAAAGGATGGCTATGGGTTGGGCGGCAAGAAGAGTTAATGGTTCATGATGGATGCTAAGGAAATTAGGGTTTTTGCCTAGTATGCTTGGGCGGCAAGCAACCTCATGGAGGAAAGCCTAATTAGGGTTTTGGCTCCTTAGGTTGGGCGGCCAAGGTGATGAAGGAGGGTGGGCGGCAACCTATGGAGGAGCTTGTCTTCTTCATTGAAGGTGGCTAGCTCCTAGATCTCTCCTCTCCACCATGCTTAGGCGGCAAGAAACCTATGGAGGAAACCCTAATTAGATTAGGGTTTGGCTCTTTGGATTGGGCGGCTAGGTTGGAAGTTAGGTTGGGCGGCAACTATAGGGGAAGGGCTCATCTTCTTCCTTCTAAGGGTTGGCCGGCCATTACCTTCTCTTCCTCTACCTTGGGCGGCAAGAAATCCAAAGGAAGCTTGGTTGGGCGGCTAGGGTTTGGAAGGTAAGGTAGGTGGCAACTATAGGGGAAGTGTTCTTCTTCTTCCTAGGGTGTTGGCCGGTTCCTATCCTTTTTCCTATACCTTTGGTGGTGCTCAACCTATTCCTCTTTTCCTTTTGTTTTCCTCTTGGCCGGTGGCACTAGGAGCTAGGGTTTGTCCCTAGTTCGGTTGCTTGGTTGTTTCCATTATGTTCTCTCTATTCTTGGGGCCGACGGTTTCAATCCTTTGTGGATTGGTGGTTGGCTCAAGCAAGAAGGGAAAGAGAGTTCTTCATTCTTTGGATTGAAGAAGATCTAAGAAGATTTAACTTGTGGAGGATCTTCGCCCACACGAAGTCTACAAGGAGGTTAGGACATACGATAGAAGATCAAGAGGTATAAAAGTTTTATAACTTTTATTTATGATCTTTGCATGTTTCTATTCTTAATTGATATGCTAGCTTAAGTTCTTTATGTTAGTATATGTTGATTATACTAGTTTGCATATGCATGTATTTGTATAATCATGGACACCGATAAGAAACACAAAAACCGGCGATCCGTCCGTCGTCTCTTCCGCGGCTAATCGACTAGGAGAGTTGGTTGCTTGAACAACTAGTTTGTTCAAGCGATCACTCAAGTCGTTAGCACGACGACGAATTGGTTGTGCTTAGGAAACTCATCCCATCCGGATTAGTTTTCATTAGTGAAAATTTTAATCCGGGGACATGGGAGCCAATGAGCATTCCGAGGACTAGCACATTGCCAACAATTGGTATCAGAGCCATGGTTTCCGGTTTTGTGTGTTTTTGGATTCGGTTACTTTCATGCACATATCATATATTTTGTATGCCGGATAATAGTAGGATGTGCGTAGGCTAACTTTTTGGTTGCAGGCATAAGATCCGACTATTATGGCTATATGTGTGTATGTGATTGTTTGTGTATGATTGTATATTATTTGAATCCTCGGGGTTGACGAGGCTAGATTAGTATTTAATTTTTGTAATTAAATACGGCATTGTTTAGCCACTCTTTATTTTATTTTACTTTCGATCTAAATTTCATGTACACTCCCTCGTGGAGTATAGGATCGATGGATGTAAAATAAAATAGGTTTTATATCACTCGGATCTCGGATGGCTCAGACATGCGTAGGGAGGAGCGGACGAGGTGGCGACACGACGGGATGCATATTGGAGAACAATGCCATAATAGTTGGAAAAATTCTGATTTTTCCATATTTATTGCTGATTTGTTTTATATGCATGTTGTGTGTGCTTGAAAATTCCTCATTTTCAATTTACTAAGTGGGAGAGGGATATTTTAATTAATTCCAGCGGCCTCCATTACAATTTGACGTGTGATGCAACAAACTTGCGCGTCGGCTCTGAGTGCCTTCCTCCCCATCGGATGAGTTTGTTTGCGGATCACTAGGTCAAATAATGGTTATAGGAAATTATCTAGGAGCGTGTGTACTTCCACAGCGGTAAGGCACATAATCCGAAATAATTCCCTTAGTACCGTGTAATGGCGCACACTTAGATGCAAATAAAAAGTAGTTTTATTTGTAGGGCCAAAGAGAAACCAACTATTAATTTTATTTGTCAAAAAGTAAGGTTGACAAGATAATAAAATTAATGGGTAAAACCTCCTCTTACAAATGTAGAATTCGTATACGTCCACACTATCGTGGCATGCGATATTCTCGGTGTTTGAGGTGTTGGTTGATTTCAAATTTTATTATTTGAGGAATCAATAATTTTTTATTGAAATCTACAGTAATAATAAGCATGTTGTGTGTGCTTAAAAATTTCTCATTATCAATTTACTAAGTGGGAGAGGGATATTTTAATTAATTCCCGCGGCCTCCATTACAATTTGACATGTGATGCAACAAACTTGCGCGTCGGTTCTGAGTGCCTTCCTCTCCATCGGATGAGTTTGTTTGCGGATCACTAGGTCAAATAATGGTTATAGGAAAGTATCTAGAAGCGTGTGTACTTCCACAGCGGTAAGGCACATAATCCGAAATAATTCCCTTAGTACCATGTAATGGTGCACACTTAGATACAAATAAAAAGTATCCTCCCCATCGGAGTCACTGTTTTTATTTGTAGGGCCAAAGAGGAACCAACTATTAATTTTATTTGTCAAAAAGTAAGGTTAACAAGATAATAAAATTAATGGGTAAAACCTCCTCTTACAAATGTAGAATTCGTATACGTCCACACTATCGTGGCATGCGATATTCTCGGTGTTTTGAGGTGTTGGTTGATTTCGAAATTTTATTGTTTGATGAATCAATAATTTTTTGAAATCTAAAGTAATGATCTATGTGATTCTTAGGATTTTCAAAATGACTTTCAGTCCACTTATTTTGATACTAAAGGAAATAAACTTACTGTACCCAAATTATATTGATTGGAAATGAATCCAAATATTGTCTTATTTGCTAGTATGCACTCTTCAAAGAGTATCCTCAAGCCATGGTTGCTCAAAAACTTTTCTACTTCTAAGCCGAAAGGCAGGAAGAAGGAGAAACAAGGTGGAGCAAATGTGGTGGGAGGATCTCATGGAGGAGTAAAGAAGCCGAAAGGCAAGTACTTCACTTACTAGAAGGATGGACATTGGAACAAGGACTGTCCCAATCCAAAATAGAACATAGGTATATCTTTTGGACTAGTCATTGAAACATGATTAGCGGTGATATCTACCGGCACCTGGTGAGTAGATACGGGAGCCACTAATCATGTCTGCAATACTTTGCAGGGGTTCCAGGAAACTCGACGACTAGCTAAAGGGGAAATTACCATTTACTTGGGCAATGCCATGAAGATGGCGGCTATTGCAGTGGGAGATGTTTTATTTATCTTTTGAGAAAAATAAAGGTTTTGGTTCTTAAGAATTTCCTTTATGTACCCTTATTTAGAAAGAATTGATTTTGTTTCTAAATAGTTTTTGGATGGATAATCTATTTCTTTTCATGAGATTTGTTATAAAAGGAATAGGGACATTATCTATTCAGTACATAGATAGGAAATTTATAACTTGAACCACAAGCTCCCCGCGATGCAAATAGAAGTTAATAACTCATCTTCTAATTCCAATAAGAAAAGAACCGAAGATGAACCAAACATATCTTTGGCTTCTTAGGCTTGGTCACATTAACCTAAGCGAGAATTCAAAGGTTGATAGTGATGGACCTTTGGGTTCATTAGTGGTGGAGGATCTCCCAACCTCTGAATCTTGCTTGGAGGTAAGATGACCAAGAGGCCTTTAAGGCCAAGGGTATAGAGCCAAGATTTGTTAGAAATGGTTCATTACGATTTGTGAGGTCCTATGACTATCTAGGCAAGAGGTAATCTTGAATATTTTAGTCTCTTTAGACGATTATTCAAGATATGGATGACACTACGATCCGATCGTGGTGGTGACAACCTCTTGGGAGAGTTTAGGAACCACTTATCGAGGTTGGGATTCAATCCAATTGATCGCACTGCACACCCCAGAATCTGTAGCAGAGCGGAATAGGACACTTATGGAGATGGTTAGATCGCTGATGAGTTATTCTGACTTGTTTTGTAGTCCTAGAGATCGAGAGGGTGATAGTTAACACGAATGCCGATTTCTAGAGGAAGACTATGTGATGAGCCACAAGCCCAAGAGTAAAATTGTTCGAGGAGTTAAAAGGAAGTCACTTTTAGTACCACCTGCATAAGAGGATATACCACATGTCATCGCACCGCTGCGGTCACAGAGGATACACGTAAGATACCTCGTCAGAGTGGGAGGGTTGTTAGACAACCTCATAGATTCATGTTCTGGGAGAATCTTCCGATTTGGTCCCTAGCAAACATGAACCTGATCCTGGACATACGTGACGAGGCAATCCAAGATATAGATGCAACATCTTGCAAAGTGCAATGAATACGAGATTGAATCTATGGATTCAAATCGTGGGAGCTCTTATGCATTGCGAACCATATGAATTATGAGGTGTGATAGATGGATGTCAAGACAACTTTCCTTAATGGAAGTCTTGAGGAAAACATCTATATGAAGCAACCAGAGGGATTCATTGCTAAGGGCAAAGAGTTTTGTATGTAAGCTTAATCGGTCCATTAATGGATGGATCAAGCAAGCTTTGAAGTCTTGGGACATCCGCTTGAGGAGGTAAATCCATTCTATGGATTTATTCAAAGTTCGGATGAGTCTTGTGTATATCGAGATGTGACTAAACGTAGTGGTATTTTTGTACTATACGATGACATTTTGGTGGTTGGCACAACATCAAGTGTTATCGACGTAAGGGTATGGTCGTCAAACAAGATGATGAAGGACTTGGGAGAAGTGGGTCACAAACCTTGGGATCAAGGTTGTTGTGCTTATCCCAAGCTTCATACATAGATATGGTTTTGGATCGTTTTAGCATACAAAACTCCAAGAAGGGTTTTCTACTCTTCAGGCATGGAGTTCCTTTATCTAAGCAGATGTGTCCTAGATCATCTGAGGAGATAGTTCCTTATGCTTCAGAGGGAAGCCTCATGTATGCGATGCTATGTACGAGACCAGATATCTGCTTTGTCGTGGGCATGGTCAGCAGATATGAGAGTAATCCAGGACAGGGATATTGGACTGCGGTAAAGCATATATTATAGTGCCTGAGAAGGACTAGGGATTATATGCTAGTTTACCAGGGCAGACCAATTACTCCCTGTGGGTTACATGGATTCTGATTTCCAATCTGATAGGGATAATAGTAAGTCTACCTCAGGGTTTGTGTTTACTTTGGGAGGTGGAGCCATAGTATGGAAGGAAATGCATGGCGGACTCCACCATGAAAGCTGGGTATCTGGCAGCTCCTGTGGCGGCCAAAGAAGCTGTATGGCTCAGGAACTTTCTGATGGACTTGGATGTGATTCCTGGTTTTCCCAGAAATATCACAATTTATGGTGATAATAATGGTGCAGTTGCAAACTCGAAGGAACCACGAGCCCATAAGGCTAGTAAACACATAGAGTGCAAGTACCACCTGATACGAGAAATCGTAAAGGAGGTAGAAGTTGCTGTCGCCTAGATTGCATCAGAGGATGACTGTAGACTCTTTCACTAAGGCCTTTCTAGCGAGAGCTTTGATAGGCATGTGGAGGGAAGGGGAATCGGATATGGCAAGATATGACAAAGATAGTCTTTAGTATAAGTGGGAGATTGTTGGGATGTATACTGAAAGCCTAGCTCTTTAGTATGAACATCTTTATTTTGAAATAAGAATCACATGATCATTGTTTGCACTTTTATATTTATTATATGTTGTGCATATTGTCTAATACTTTACATTGTAGATAACATGGTGCTTGGGTGATGGCAATGTAAGATCATGTTATCACCCTCAGAGTATATAAGTAGAGGCTCACAACCAAGATGGTCTTGACAAATCATTGGCATGGTTGTAGTATAGCTTGGTATTGTTTTGTCTTGAACATAGAGTTACACTAGTACACTTAGGTGTATTGAGCAGGACTGACTAGAGGTGATTCAATTTATTGCTGACTACATAATTGAATCAGACCTCGGATATTATGTTGTACATGCTCTTAATCCCGATATAATAACGGGCACATGTACTTAGTATTTATTTCTTTGATTTACCAGAGGGTGAGATTTCTATGGATTAAATCAATATGTCCGGTAAGTTGGGAAATGATATTATTTACATGGTGTGCCATTGATTATAGGAGGAAACCGTATCCTATATATTAGGTTGATGATGTCCCCTTGAGGAGCTCATAAGGTTCATCATGTAAACCCTGCAGGTTGACTTAGTCAACATGATGATAAGGTTGAGTGGTACTACTGAGGAGTTAGATGTTAATTGAATCGATGGTCAGAAATCAATCGAATTGATCTGACATTCGATATCTTAAACACGGGGAGATGGATGTACAAATAATATATGGAGCCCATATTAATTTATAGGGGTTGGTAAGGTAATTCAATGATGATCCTCTAGTGGAATGGAACATCATCGATGGATCAAGTTTGTGTGGTTCCGATCCATCGGGTGGCCAAGATCCAACTCCTCCTCATGGTCCCTATCGTAGCCTAATATAATCCTCATGAAGTCTAGATCCAATGATGGAAAATAAATCTCTAGATCCGACTGCTGGGATTAAATCTCAGAACCGATGGTGAGATTAAATCTCTAGATCCGACTGCTGGGATTAAAACCCAGAATCGACGCTGAGATTAAATCTCAGATCCGATTTCGCTGGGATTAAATCCCTAGAACCGACGGTGGAGATTAAACCAAGGCCTAACCCTAACTCTATAAAAGGATGGCTATGGGTTGGGCGGCAAGAAGAGTTAATGGTTCATGATGGTTCTAAGGAAATTAGGGTTTTTGCCTAGTATGCTTGGGCGGCAAGCAACCTCATGGAGGAAACCCTAATTAGGGTTTTGGCTCCTTAGGTTGGGCGGCCAAGGTGATGAAGGAGGGTGGGCGGCAACCTATGGAGGAGCTTGTCTTCTTCATTGAAGGTGGCTAGCTCCTAGATCTCTCCTCTCCACCATGCTTAGGCGGCAAGAAACCTATGGAGGAAACCCTAATTAGATTAGGGTTTGGCTCTTTGGATTGGGCGGCTAGGTTGGAAGTTAGGTTGGGCAGCAACTATAGGGGAAGGGCTCATCTTCTTCCTTCTAAGGGTTGGCCGGCCATTACCTTCTCTTCCTCTACCTTGGGCGGCAAGAAATCCAAAGGAAGCTTGGTTGGGCGGCTAGGGTTTGGAAGGTAAAGTAGGTGGCAACTATAGGGGAAGTGTTCTTCTTCTTCCTAGGGTGTTGGCCGGTTCCTATCCTTTTTCCTATACCTTTGGTGGTGCCCAACCTATTCCTCTTTTCCTTTTGTTTTCCTCTTGGCCGGTGGCACTAGCAGCTAGGGTTTGTCCCTAGTTCGGTTGCTTGGTTGTTTCCATTATGTTCTCTCTATTCTTGGGGCCGGCGGTTTCAATCCTTTGTGGATTGGTGGTTGGCTCAAGCAAGAAGGGAAAGAGAGTTCTTCATTCTTTGGATTGAAGAAGATCTAAGAAGATTTAACTTGTGGAGGATCTTCGCCCACACGAAGTCTACAAGGAGGTTAGGACATACGATAGAAGATCAAGAGGTATAAAAGTTTTATAACTTTTATTTATGATCTTTGCATGTTTCTATTCTTAATTGATATGCTAGCTTAAGTTCTTTATGTTAGTATATGTTGATTATACTAGTTTGCATATGCATGTATTTGTATAATCATGGACCCCGATAAGAAACATAAAAACCGGCGATCCGTCCGTCGTCTCTTCCGCGGCTAATCGACTAGGAGAGTTGGTTGCTTGAACAACTAGTTTGTTCAAGCGATCACTCGAGTCGTTAGCACGACGATGAATTAGTTGTGCTTAGGAAACTCATCCCATCCGGATTAGTTTTCATTAGTGAAAATTTTAATCCGGGGACATGGGAGCCAATGAGCATTCCGAGGACTAGCACATTGCCAACAATTCCCGCTACACGTAATTCGTCAGGTATACCTAGTATAAGTTTCTTTTTATTGCAAAATTTTAAATGGTGATTATGTCTACACATGTTGTATCTTACATGCGTGTGATGTGTGTATTGTAATAAATGAGATTTATTTCTTTTATTGCTTCCGCTGTGTGCATGTTTACCAAACGTGTTCGAATACACACTCGCCGCGGTGTCAGGGAAACCCAATAGTGGTATCAGAGTCACGCTGTGTTCTGACAAATTTGTAAAATTGTTTTACGATAGTCATAATTGTATTTTTGGAAATTTTCTACTCTTGGAAAGTTTAGAAGTATTTATAGAAATTTTCTACTTTTGGAAAGTTTAGAAGTATTTATGAAAATTTTCTACTTTTGGAAAGTTTAGAAGTATTTATGGAAATTAACACTTTTCATAAGTAAAATATGTGATTAGATTTGAAAATTTGTTTTCTAATTTAATCATGATTTGATTTGGGAAATCAAATCTCAAACATATTTTATTTCTATAAATAGTTATGACAAATAAGGAAATTCAAATTGGAAATTTTCTAATATGATTAGGAAATTACAATTTAGAAAATTCGTTTCTTAAATTAGATTTGACTTTCCTTAATTAACACTTTCCATAAATAAAATATGTGATTAGTTTTGGAAATTTTATTCCTAATTTAATCATGATTTGATTTGGGAAATTAAATCTAAAACATATTTTATTTCCAAAATAATTATGACAAATAAGGAAACTATTTGTACATGCCATAATTGTATGCAATGTAATTGCATTAGATGCATATCATCATGCCATGCGTGTTGTGACATGTAGATGTATGTCATGTAGATAATAGTTATTTACATGAAAAAGAGGATGAGACTTTAAAACCCTTACACAATATTAAAGTCTATACCTTCCATTAATATGGTTAAAACCAAGTTCTGTTTCTTGTTTGAGTTGTTGGACTCTCTCCAAGCCCGGCTCGAACCTGAACATGTTCAAACCATTAGAATAGTTTATTGCTAATATGGTAAGAGTCAGAGGTCAATCGTTAGTTTGGGTTGTTGGACTCTCTCCAAGCCTGGCTAATTGGTTGAATGCGCTATAACCACATTAAAACTATTTCGCGATTAATGGGTCGGCTTTAACTTGGAACATTGGTTTGTTGGACTCTCTCTAAGGTTGATGTGAAGGGAGGTGAAGTTGGGTGCTATGCATATGATGCATACTTGTTAATGAGTTAACGCATGTATGTGTGAACATTCAATTAGTTGATAGAACATTGTGATAGTTGCATATATGTGATATGCAATTGATATACTTAATACCTACCATCGTAGCTAAGAATGGCTTGTTGGACTCACTCCAAGGCTGTTCTTATCTATGTTGGATATCAACCCATTCGGAGATGGACCTACGATCTCCTGAATTGATTTTGAGGGATTTTTGAAATTTGAAAAATGAATGGGATTTAGTAAATGTATGTTGATGCATTTTAAAATCATTTTCTCATATATGATTGATTTGTATTTCTAGGTTAATCGCTTGATCATGATGTCTTTGAATTTGCGATCTATTTTGAATTCGAATAAATTGACTGGGCCAAACTTCTTGGACTGGCTTAGAAACTTGAGAATTGTTCTCAAGGCGAAAAAGCTTGCGTATGTCCTCAAAGAGCCTCTTCCCACCCGTCCTAGTGATGACGCAACTCTGGACCAATTGTTGGCCTATCAGAAACATGTGAGTGATTCTGAACTAGTAAGTTGCATCATGCTATCTGCGATGGTACCCGAGCTGCGGAAGCAACATGAGCATATGGATGCTCATACCATAGTCTTTCATCTTTATGAGTTGTTTGATGAGCAAGTGAGATCCGAAAGGTTCGAAGTCTCCAAGCTCATCTTCACCTCTGAGATGCAAGAAGGTTCATCTGTGGTACTGCTCAACATGCTGAAGACTGTAGAGCCTTCTGTGAAGCATGAGCAAGGGACGATGCTGTTAGTTGATTCCTCGTAGAAAGATTCTAAGAGGAAGCCAAAGGAATAGAAGAAGGGAAAGAAGAAAAAGGCTAAAAGGCATAACTAGCTCAAAAAGGGCACTTGCTATCATTGTGGCAAGGAGGGCAATTAGTGAAGAAACTACAAGATTTATCTTGAGTCCGTGAAGAAGAATAAGGCTAGATGCCCCATCTTCTTCGGATATCTTCGTTATTGATTGTCATTCTATTTCCTCA
Source organism: Wurfbainia villosa (assembly GCA_025175895.1). Classification (NCBI taxonomy): domain Eukaryota; kingdom Viridiplantae; phylum Streptophyta; class Magnoliopsida; order Zingiberales; family Zingiberaceae; genus Wurfbainia; species Wurfbainia villosa. The sequence goes on from CM046004.1 coordinate 53,828,560, forward strand.
AACACTTGGGTATTGGATACTAGGTGTGGCTCACATATATGTAATGACATACATGAGCTAAGGAATAGAAGAAGACTCGTCAAGGAAGAGTCAAATTTACGTGTTGGGAAAGGAGCAAAGGTTGTTGCACTCGCCATCGGAACGTATTTATTGAGACTCCCTACAAGACTTGTCTTAGAACTGGATAATTGCTTTTATGTTCCTTCGTTGATAAAAAACATCATTTCTATTTCTTGTTTAAATAGAAATGGGTACCATTTGACTTTTAGTAACAATTGTTGTTACATAACTTTGAATGGCATGCTTTATGGGACTGGAACATTGTGCAATGGTATATATACGTTAGACGTATCCAATGACATTCTCAATATCGAAGCGAGCAACAAGCATACTCAAAAAGATAATCAATTAGACTCCTACATGTGGCATTGTCATCTTGGCCATGTGAGTAAGAAACGCATATCCGAATTACACCGATGTGGAATTCTGGAATTGTTTAAATTAAATTCATACGATACATGCGAATCATCCTTAAAAGGCAAGATGACTAAGTTACCTTTTATGGGAAAAGGTGAACCGGTGGGAGAGTTGCTTGGTCTAATACATACTGATGTATGCGGACCTATATCAACTCAAGCTCTAGGAGGCTATAGCTACTTCATTACCTTCATCGATGATCACTCACAGTTTGGGTATGTGTTCTTGATGAAACACAAGTCTGAAGCTTTTGAAAGTTTCAAAGAATTCAGAAATGAAGTAGAGAAACAACTTGGCAAGAGTATTAAAATACTTCGATCAGATCAAGGTGGTGAATACTTGAGTCAAGAGTTTCTAGATTATCTAAGGGACAATGGTATATTATCTCAATGGACTCCACCGTATACACCATAACATAATGGGGTATCTGAGAGGCGAAATCGAACCTTGTTGGACATGGTTAGGTCGATGATGAATCACGCGAATCTTCCCAAGTCCTTTTGGGGCTATGCACTTCATACTGCTGTTTACTTGTTAAACAGAGTCCTGACCAAGGTAGTCTCTACTACTCCATATGAGATATGGAATAGTAAGATACCTCATTTATCTTACTTGAGGATATGGGATTGTCCTGCTTATGTGTAGCGGACTGTTTCAGAAAAACTGGATGCTAAGTCTGATAAATGTCTATTTATTGGATACCCTAAGGAAACGTGGGGTTACCAATTCTATCATCTTGAGGAACAAAAGGTGTTTGTTTCAAGGCATGCTGTGTTTCTAGAGAAAGAGTTTCTCTTGCAAGAAAGCAGTGGGAGCATTGTTGAACTTGAGGAGGTTCAAGAGACTCCAATAGACATTGATGAGATACCTAGTCAAGCACCTCGACCGATGACTCATAGTGATGAGACATCGGTTGAACCTATTGTGACACCACATCTTCGTAGATCTAGTAGGACACGCAACATTCCTGAGAGATATGGATTTCTCGTAAGTGAATCAAATGATGCATTACTCATTGACGATGAAGAGCCTACCAATTATGAAGAAGTTTTGAAAAGTTCAAAATGTTGGGTTTCCGGCACCGCGGCGTGTGTGTGTTCGATCATGTTTCGTAAACATGAGCACAGCGGAAGCAATAAAAAATAATAAATACTCCTATTTATTACAACACACACAACACACGCATGCTATTACAACAAGTGTAGACATAACCGTAAATTAAAATTGCAATAAAAGGAAATTAGACTACGTTATACCTTCCGTATGACGTGTAGCGGGAACGGCATCAACCGGAACGATTCTCGTAAGAATCGTCTCTATCCGTATCCACGCCGAGCTCCTCGGGATGACTGCGCCAAGCCACGAGCTTCGTCTTCGTACGGGTTACTAGCCTCGTGTTGAAGACGACGTGATCGAGAGATGATCACGGTCCGAATCCAAATTCGGACCTAAAACAAGTCCTCAAGACTTGCTTCTCCGGAGAGGTATTCGTCAACCGATTGACGAATCCTTCGTCCTCCACCTCAGAGGATTACCGGAGATCAAATACCCGGTATGTTAGCCGCTGTCGGAGCACTAACCGTCGTCCAAACGATGCTCCGACGAAGGAAGAAGCTGTCCAGAAAACTGGACAGCTTGGTGGAGGAGTAGGCGCCGCCAAAACCAAGGAAGCAAAGTGCTCACCTTGATGCCAAACCTAAGGAGGATGACCGGAACTCTTCCGCAGCAGCAGCACCGGCGAGGAGGAAGGAAGCAACCTTCTGGACGCCGGTTGGAGGACCTTAGGGCTGGGCGGCAGCAGCTTGGAGTTGGGCGCCGAATAGGAGAGGGAGGGGTTGGGCGGCAACTCAATGATTAGGTTTAGGGTTAGGGTTTAATCCCTATTTTATAGAGAACTAATTCTCTTAATGGTTAATGGATCATATCCATAAAGCCCGTTAACCCGCTCCATTAAGATAAGTTAAAATAAACCAAACCATGATGGTTTATTTTAAGTTAAAACGAACCGAACCAACTTTTGGTTCATTCGTTTAAAATAAACCAAACCCTTTGGTTTATTCTTATCCATTGGATTAGAACCAAACCATTTTGGTCCATCCATTATGTCTTCATAAGACACGCCCATCCACGCTTCCATTGATCAAAACAATTTCATGCTCGCTTATGTTTGGTCCAACCAAACATAGTTTCTCTCGTCCGAGAATCCCATTCTCAAGCTCGCTTTAAATCCTTTGGATTACACTCGCAGCGTGTGACCAAATAGGTTCTTGCTTTATGTTGGCCGCCTATAATTAACCATTAATTATAGAACGATCATGAGTGGCACCTAGTAGTACATCATGATCCCCAATTAACCATAAAAAGATCAACGTTGATCCGTAACTATTTCTCAAACCCTTCAAGAGCTCGAATGAATCGTGCCCCATTCCCTTCACTCATCTTATACCCACTTGGTTCGTGACATGGTCTATTGTGTCCCCACTAGGTCGACTACGTCACACCTAGCCCAAGTATCATTTCCTCGCCCTACTGATTCTAGTTACTCCACATGTATCAAGAGTACCTTACTCTAAACATGTAATGCTTTGGCCAAAGACTTTAGTAACAATCCGACGAGAGGCCATGGGTATACATCTCCTCGCAAGGAGTGGTGAATCCTTTATAGGCTATTCAAACACCTTCGATCACTTCGACTTATACCCAATCATCCCGGGTCCACATCTCCTTAGAGATGTTTGCTTAAGATGTCAAAGCATAAGTCTCTATGATCAAGATGACTTGAATACCGCAAGTCAAAGGAACATCGCACTTAAGCTACAGTAAGAACTTCATTGACATATCTATATATGCAGAGAACCATATGAAGTCTTACTTTGGTCACTCCAATGAACTAGTTACCATAACTAGCATCCACGATTAACTCCGACATCACAATGTCTCCAGAAGGAGAATCACCGCTTGATACACCAAGGAGTATACCTCGTGCTAGTCTCGTAATCGATGGTGTCCAAATCCATCAATTCATCGACTAGGGATAATTCCGATACATCACAATTACACATGTAGAGATACTCACTAGTTGTGATCCAATCACAAATTCTCTCATGCCGTGAATCGTATCGTGGACATTCAATAAATGAGTTTAAGATCCAATCAAATACATGAAACATGTATACTCAAATAGTGAATCTTCATTTATCATATAAATGGTTCATACATAAGGCGATTGCCTTAGGACATCTCTCATATATTACTAAAGACTCACTTGGCCTAATGCCAATCGCTACAGATATCCAATACCATAAGCTCTAACATGACCCTCAAACTTACTTGAGGTAATGCTTTAGTCAAAGGATCCGCTAAGTTCCTTTCAAAGGGGAATTTTTCGATTTGTATTTCGCTCCTACCGATGATCTCTCCGATAAGATGATAGCGGCACACATGTTTGGATCATCGATGAGACCACATCAAGTTCAAAGATGAACTTCTTGATCCAAACCGCCTCTTTGCCTAAAGTCGCAACGTATTCTCGCCTTAGTGGCGTAATCCGCTATAGTGTCAAGCTTGGAACCTTTCCAACTTATTGCGCCTCCATTCAGGTGAATACATATCCGCATCGAGACATGGAATCATCCTTGTCTGCCGAAGCCGCATCCGTATACCCACGTATCACCATGTCCCCTTCTCCATATATTAGAACACATCCTTAGTTCTTCTCAAGTACTTAAGGATCGCCTTAACACCGCCCAATGATCCATTCTCGATCGACCGTATCCGCCGTGACACTCGAGCATACGATACATCGGGCCTCGTACATAACATAGCATACATGATAGATCCTATTGCGGATGCATAGGAATCTTACTCATGCAAATCCTCTCGCCTTCTCGTGCGGACACATAGACTTCGAAAGTGTACCCCATGCCTGATGGGCAGATAACCTTTCTTGGATTCCGACATGCTAAACCTCTTTAGCACTCGGTCTATATATGTAGACTGCGAAAGACCAAGCAACCGTTTCAATCTATCTCTATAGATCTTAATCCCAAGGATGTAGGTTGCTTCTCCTGTGTCTTTCATGGAGAATGTCTTGGATAACCAAACCTTAACTGATCAGAAGATTGACACATCGCTTCCTATAAGTAATATGTCATCGACATACAATACTAGAACACGATCGCACTCCCACTAACCTTCTTGTACACACAAGGTTCTGCCGATTTTGTGAGAAATCAAACTTTTGATTGTCTCATCAAAACGGATATTCCAGCTCTCGGATGCTTGCTTCAATCCATAAATGGATCGCCGCAACTTGCATACCTTGGTTTTATCAACCGATGTGAAACCTCAGTCGTATCATATACACGCCTCGAGCAAGTTTCCATTAAGGAAAGCCGCTTTTCACATCCATCCGCCATATCTCATAATCATAATGAGCCGCTATGGCCGGAGCATCCGAATGGATTTAAGCATAGCTACAAAGTAATAGGTTTCGGCCATAATCAACACCTTGCTTTTGACGATATCCTTTCGCCACCAATCTAGCCTTATAGGTAATCACATTACCATCCATGTCGGTTTTCTTCTTGAAAACCCACTTGCACCCTATAGGCTTTATGCCTTCAGTGGGTCAACCAAGTTCCAAACTTGGTTTTCATACATGGAATCCATTTCCACTTCATGGCACCAAGCCACTTATCCCTTTCTGAACTTGTCAAGACTTCTTCATAACTGTAGGCTCTCATCATCAATGAGTAACACATCGCTCGATTCACTTACTAGAAATCCATATCTCTCAGAATATTATGGTTCTACCAGATCTACGAAGATGTGGTGTTACAATAGGTCCAAATTGATTGCTCATCACTATGAGTTATCTACTCATTGTGCTTCACCTGTATCTCATTAATGTCTATTTGAGTCTCTCGAGCCTCCTCAAGCTCGACGACACTCCCACTGCTTTCTGCAAGAGAAACTCTTTCTCTAGAAACACAAAGATGCCTCAAACAAACACCTTTTGTTCCACAGATGATAGAATTGGTAACCCTTGTTTCCTTAGGGTATCCAATAAATAGACATTTATCGACTTAGCATCCAATTTGTCCGATACATATCCGCTTCACATAAGGTGACAACCCCATATCTTCAAGTAAGATACATGAGGTTTCTTACCATTCCATATCTCATATGGAGTAGTTGAGACTACCTGTAGGCATTCTGCTTAACAAGTAAACAATTGTCTCAAGTGCATAACCCAAAAGGACTTGGGAAGAGTTGCATGATTCATCATTGACCGACCATGTCCAACAAGGTCCTAATTACGCCTCGATACACCATTATGCCGTGGTGTATAGGGCGGAGTCCATTGAGACAATATACCATTGTTTTTAGATAATCAAGAAACTCTTGACTTAAGTATTCACCACCTCGATCCGATCGAAGTATTTTAATACTCTTGTCATGTTGTTTCTCTACTTCATTTCTGAATTCTTTGAACCTTTCAAAGGCTTCAGACTTGTGTTTCATCAAGAACACATACCCAAACCGTGAGTGATCATCGGTGAAGGTAATGAAGTAGCTATAGCCTCCTAATGCTTGAGTTGACATAGGTCCACATACATCGATGTACTAGACCTAGTAACTCTCCCACTGCTCACCTTTTCCAAAAAAGGTAACTTAGTCATCTTGCCTTTTAAGCATGATTCGCATGTATCGTATGAATCCAATTCAACGATTCCGTAATTCCACATCGGTGTAATTCGGACATGCGTTTCTTGCTTATATGGCCAAGACGACAATGCCACATATAGGAGTCTATGTGATTATCCTTTCGAGCACGCGTGTTGCTCGCTTCGATATTGAAATCGTCACTGGATACGTCCAACGTATAAACACCATTGCTTAAAGTTCCAATCCCATAAAGAACTCCATTCAAAGTTATGTAACAACAATTGTTACTAAAAGTCAAATGGAACCCATTTCTATTTAGACAAGAAATAGAAATGATGTTCTTTATCAACGAAGGAACATAAAAGCAATTGTCCAGCTTCTAAGACAAGTCCTACAGGAGTTCCAACAAATACGCTCGATGGCGAGAAAGAACCGCTCCATTCCCAACACGTAAATTTGACTCTCCTCGACGCAGTCTTCTTCTATTCCTTAGCCCATGTATGTCATTACATATATGTGAGCCACACCCAGTATCAAATACCCAAGTGTCTGAGGAAATAGAATGACAATCAATAAAGAAGATTTCTGAAGAAGATGGGGCATCCGATGCCTTATCCTTCTTCACGAACTCAAGATAAATCTTGCACTTTCTTCACAAATGGCTCTCCTTGCCATAATGATGGCAAGTTTCCTTTTGTGCTAGTTCTACCTTCTTAGCCTTTCTCTTCTTTCCCTTCTCATTTCCTTTGACTTCCTCTTAGAACCTTTCTTCGAGGAATCAACTAACAAGACCGCCCCCTCGCCATGCTTCTCAAGACTCCACGCCTTCAAAGATATCGAGCAAGACACAGATGAACCTCCTAGCATCTCAGAGGTGAAGAGGAGCTTTGAGACTTCGAACCTTTCGAATCTCACTTGCTCATCAACCAACTCACAAAGATGAAGGACTACGATATGAGCATCCATATGCTCATGCTACTTTCGTAGCTTGGGTTCCATCGTGGCTAGCATGATGTAACTCATTTGTTCAGAATCACTCACATGTTTCTGATAGGCCAACAATTGGTCCAGAGTTGCATCGTCACTAGGACGGGCGGGAAGAGGCGCTTCGAGGACATTTGCAAGCTTTTCAACCTTGAGAACAATTCTCAAGCTTCTAAGCTAGTCCATGAAGCTTGGCCCAGTCAATTTATTCGAATCCAAAATGGAACGCAAATTCAAACACATCAAGATCAATATATTAACTTAGAAATACAAAACGAGCATATATGAGAAAACGATTTAAAATGCATCAATATACATTTATAAATCCCATTCATTTTTCGAATTTCAAAAACCTCAAAATCACTTCGGGAGATTGTAGGTTCATCTCCGAATGGGTTGATATCCATCATAGTTATGAATAACCTGGGAGAGAGTCCAACAAGCCATTCATAGCTATGACGGTAGGTATCATCTATACCAATTGCATATCACGTATATGCAACTATCACAATGTGCTATCAACTAATTGAATGTTCACACATACATTGGGTTGTTAACACATTAACAAGTATGCATCTTATGCATAGCACCCACCTTCACCTCCCTTTACATCGACCTTGGAGAGAGTCCAACAAGCCGATGCTCCAGGTTAAAGCCAACCCATTAATCTAGAATAGTTTTAATATGGTTAGAGCGCATTCAACCAATTAGCCCAGCTTGGAGAGAGTCCAACAACCAAAGCTAACGATTGACCTCTGACTCTTACCATATTAGTATTAAACTATTCCATGGTTTGAACATGTTCGGGTTCGAGCCAGGCTTGGAGAGAGTCCAACAACCCAAACAAGAAACTAACTCGTTCAAACCATATTAATGGAAGGTGTAGGCTTTAATATTGTTTAAAGGTTTTTATGTCTCATCCTCTTTGCATGCAAATAACTATTATCTACATGGCATGGCATACATGGCATACATCTACATGTCACGACACGCATGGCATTATGTTATGCATCTAATGCAATTACATGTCATACAATTATGTCATGTACAATATTTCCTTATATGTCATAACTATTTATGGAAATAAAATATGTTTAAGATTTGATTCTCCAAATCAAATCATAATTAAATTAGGAAACAAATTTCCAAATCTAATCACATATTTTATTCATGGAATTATTTGATTAAGGAAAATCTATTTAGGAAACCAATTTCCTAAATCTTCAAAACTACTTATGGAAATAAAATATTTTAAAGATTTGATTTCCCAAATCAAATCAAGATTAAATTAGGAAACAAATTTCCAGAATCTAATCAAATATTTTATTTATGGAAAATATCAATTTCCATAAATACTTCCAACTTTCCAAAAGTGGAAGATTTCCATAAATACTTCTATACTTTCCAAAATTGAAAAATTTCCATAAATACTTCTAAATTTCCAAAATTTAGAAAATTTCCAGAAATACATTATGACTATCGCAAAATCAATTTTACGATTATGTCGAAACACAACCTGGGCTCTGATACCACTGTTGGGTTTCCGGCACCGCGGCGTGTGTGTATTCGATCATGTTTCGTAAACATGAGCACAGCGGAAGCAATAAAAAATAAAAAATAATCCTATTTATTACAACACACACAACACACGCATGCTATTACAACAAGTGTAGACATAACCGTAAATTAAAATTGCAATAAAAGGAAATTAGACTACGTTATACCTTCCGTATGACGTGTAGCGGGAACGGCATCAACCGGAACGATTCTCGTAAGAATCGTCTCTATCCGTATCCACGCTGAGCTCCTCGGGATGACTTCGCCAAGCCACGAGCTTCGTCTTCGTACGGGTTACTAGCCTCGTGTTGAAGACGACGTGATCGAGAGATGATCACGGTCCGAATCCAAATTCGGACCTAAAACAAGTCCTCAAGACTTGCTTCTCCGGAGAGGTATTCGTCAACCGATTGACGAATCCTCCCTCCAGAGAGGATTACCGAGATCAAATCCCGGTATGTTAGCGCTGTCGGAGCACTAACCGCCGCCTAAACGACGCCGACGAGGAGAAGAAGCTGTCCAGAAAACTGGACAGCTTGGTGGAGGAGTAGGCGCCGCCAAAACCAAGGAAGCAAAGTGCTCACCTTGATGCCAAACCTAAGAAGGATGACCGAACTCTTCCGCAGCAGCTCGGCTTGCGGCGAGGAGGAAGGAAGCAACCTTGGATGCGGTTGGAGGACCTAGGGCTGGGCGGCGGAGTTGGGCGCCGAATAGGAGAGGGAGGGGTTGGCGGCAACTCAATGATTAGGTTTAGGTTAGGGTTTAATCCCTATTTTATAGAGAACTAATTCTCTTAATGGTTAATGGATCATATCCATAAAGCCCGTTAACCCGCTCCATTAAGATAAGTTAAAATAAACCAAACCATGATGGTTTATTTTAAGTTAAACGAATCAACCAACTTTTGGTTCATTCGCTTAAAATAAACCAAACCCTTTGGTTTATTCTTATCCATTGGATTAGAACCAAACCATTTTGGTCCATCCATTATGTCTTCATAAGACATGCCCATCCACTTCCATTGCATCAAGCAGTTTCAAGCTCGCTTTATGTTTGGTCCAACCAAACATAGTTTCTCTCGATCCGAGAATCCCATTCTCAAGCTCGCTTTAAATCCTTTGGATTACACTCACAGCGTGTGACCAAATAGGTTCTCGGTTTATGTTGGCCGCCTATAATTAACCATTAATTATAGAACGATCATGAGTGGCACCTAGTAGTACATCATGATCCCCAATTAACCGAAAAAGATCAACTTGATCCCGAACTATTTCAAACCCTTCAAGAGCTTGAATGATTCGCGCCCCATTCCCTTCACTCATCTTATACCCACTTGGTTCAGACATGGTCTATTGTGTCACCTCACTAGGGACTACGCCACACCTAGCCCAAGTATCATTTCCTCGTCCTACGGATTCTAGTTACTCCACATGTATCGAAGAGTACCTTACTCTAAACATGTAATGCTTTGGCCAAAGACTTTAGTAACAATCCGACGAGAGGCCATAGGTATACATCTCCTCGCAAGGAGTGGTGAATCCTTTATAGGCTATTCAAACACCTTCGATCACTTCGACTTATACCCAATCATCCCGGGTCCACATCTCCTTAGAGATGTTTGCTTAAGATGTCAAAGCATAAGTCTCTATGATCAAGATGACTTGAATAATTACGCAAGTCAAAGGAACATCGCACTTAAGCCACAAGAAGAACTTCATTGACATATCTATATATGCAGAGAACCATATGAAGTCTTACGAGGTCACTCCAATGAACTAGTTACCATAACTAGCATCCACGATTAACTCCGGACATCACAATGTCTCCACAAAGGAGAATCACCGCTTGATACACCAAGGTATATACTGCTAGTCTCGGCAATTGATGGTGTCCAAATCCATCAATTCATCGACTAGGATAATTCCGATACATCACAATTACACATGTAGAGATACTCACTAGTTGTGATCCAATCACAAATTCTCTCATGCCGTGAATCGTATCGTGGACATTCAAGATAAATGAGTTTAAGATCCAATCAAATACATTAAACATGTATACTCAAATAGTGAATCTTCATTTATCATATAAATGGTTCATACATAAGGCGATTGCCTTAGGACATCTCTCATATATTACTAACACAAAAAGGGGCAAATGGCTTGAAGCCATGAAGTCGAAAATGGATTCCATCTATGAAAATCAAGTTTGGAACTTGGTGGACCCACCTGAAGGTATTAAGCCTATAGGGTGCAAGTGGGTTTTCAAGAAGAAAACTGACATGGATGGTAATGTGATTACCTATAAGGCTATATTAGTGGTGAAAGGCTATCGTCAAAAGCAAGGGGTTGATTATGACGAAACCTATTCACCAGTTGCTATTCTTAAATCCATTCGGATGCTCCTGGCCATAGCGGCTCATTATGATTATGAGATATGGCAGATGGATGTGAAAATGACTTTCCTTAACGAAAATCTACTTCAGGATGTGTATATGATATAACCTAAGGGTTTCACATCAGTTGATAAAACCAAGATATGCAAACTTCGACGGTCCATTTATGGACTGAAGCAAGCATCCAGGTGCTGGGATATCTGTTTTGATGAGACAATCAAAAAATTTGATTTCTCACAAAATACGGACGAACCTTGTGTGTACAAGAAGGTTAGTGGGAGTGCAGTCGTGTTCCTAGTGTTTTATGTCGATGACATATTACTTATAAGAAATGATAAATCTATCTTACAATCGGTTAAAATTTGGTTATCCAAAACATTCTCCATGAAAGACCTGGGAGAAGTGACCTACATCCTTAGGATCAAGATCTATAGAGATAGATCGAAACTGTTGCTTGGTCTTTCGCAGTCTACATATATAGACTGAGTGCTAAAGAGGTTTAGAATGTCAGAATCTAAGAAAGGTTTCCTTCCCATCAGGCATGGGATACACCTTTCGAAGTCTATGTGTCCATGCACAGAAGACGAGAGGATTTGCATGAGTAAGATTCCCTATGCATCCGCAATAGGATCTATCATGTATGCAATATTATGTACGAGGCTGGATGTATCGTATGCTCTGAGTGTCATGAGCAGATATCAGTCTGATCTAGGAATGGATCATTGGGCGGCAGTTAAGACAATCCTTAAGTACTAAAGAAGAACTAAGGATGTGTTCCTAATATATGGAGAAGGTGATATGGTAATACTCGGGTATATGGATGCCAGCTTCCAAACAGACAAGGATGATACCAGGTCTCAGTTTGGGTACGTATTTACCTTAAATGGAGGCACAATAAGTTAGAAAAGTTTCAAGAAAGACACTGTAGCGGATTCTACCACTGAGGCAGAATACATTGCAGCTTCGGAAGCAGCAAAGGAAGAGGTTTGGATCAAGAAGTTCGTCTCAGAACTTGGTGTGGTTCCAACCATTGTTGAAGCAATACCAGTCTACTGCGACAACAATGGAGCAATTACATAGGCAAAAGAGCCAAGGTCGCATCAACGATCCAAACATGTGCTTCGCCGCTATCATCTGATCAGGGAGATGATCAATAGGAAGGAAATACAAATCGAGAAGATTCTCACTGAAAGGAACTTAGCAGACCCTTTAACTAAGGCCTTACCTCAAAGTATGTTTGAGGGTCATGTTAGAGCTTATGGTATCGGATACCGTGGCAATTGGCATTAGACCAAGTTGGAGTTTATTGGTAATATATGAGAGGTGTCCTAAGGCAATCACCTTATGGTTGTACCATTTATTTGATAATTGAAGATTCACTATTTGAGTATATATTTTTTCATGTATTTGATTGGATCTTAAACTCATTTACTGAATATCCGCAATACGATTCACATCATGAGAGAAGTTGTGATTGGATCACAACTAGTGAGTATCTCTACATGTGTGATTGTGATGTATTAGAATTATCCCCAGTCGATAAATTGATGGATTCGGACGCCATCGATTCTGTTGAGACTAGCATGAGGTATACTCTTTGGTTTATCCAAGCAGATGTTCCTCACTGGCTGGAGACATTGGGATGTCCGGAGTTAATCATGGATGCTAGTTATGGTAACTAGTTCATTAGAGTGACCAGCTGTAAGACTTCATATGGTTATCTGCATATATGGATATGTCAATGAAGTTCTTACAGCAGCTTAAGTGCAATGTTCCTTCAACATGCGGTATTCAAGTCATCTTGGTCATGAAGACTTTTGCTTTGACATCTTAAGCAAGCATCTCTGAGGAAATGTGGACCCGGGATGATTGGGTATAAGTCGAAGTGGTCGAAGATATTTGAATAGCCTACAGAGGATTCACCGCTCCTTATGAGGAGATGTATACCCTATGACCTCTCGTTAGATTGTTACTAAAGTATTTGGCCAAATCATTACATGTTTAGAGTATGGTACTCTTGGATATATGTGCAGTAACTAAAATCCAGAGGACAAGGAAGTAATACTTGGGTTAGGTGTGACATAGTCAGCCTAGTAGGGACGGACACAATAGACCATGTCCTGAACCAAGTGGGTATAAGATGAGTGAAAGGAATGGGGTACGATTCATTGAAGCTACTGAAGGGTTTCAAAAAAGGTTATGGGATCAACCATTGATTTTCTGATTAATTGGAGATCATGATGTACTACTAGGTGTCACTCATGATCGTTCTATAATTAATGATTAATTATAGATGACCAACATAAACCGGGAACCTATTTGGTCACATGCACAACGAGCATAATTCGAAGAATTTAAAATGAGTTTGAGAATAAGATTCTCAGATCGAGAGAGACTAGGTTTGGTTGGACCAAACAAAGAGCGAGTATGAAATGGTTTCAGTCGCATCGGAAGCATGGATGGTGTTGGTGTAGGGGCACTAGATAATCGAACCTTGGTTTTGATGATGGCAAAGATTCAAAGTTAAGTTATTTTGTTATCTCATGTGATATGCTAAGTGTGCAGGAAGTGTTTAAGCTAAGCCAAAGGTCAAGCGACATCCGGAGAATCTCAAATTGAGAAATCGTGGTGGTCGGGCGACACCAGGAGAACCTCGGGGAGTCGAGGAACCTCAGTGGTGACCGAAAGCTAAGCGACAGGTCAAGAGGACCAAAGGTAAGCTCAGTGTGTGGAGCGGTGGTAAGGACGCACCCTCGGTTAGAGGGCAATCCTAGGCATCGATCCGACTAAGGCTTCCGGAGGAATGCTGAAGTCGAGATCAGACAGTCAAAGGACTATCACACTGCACGGCATTATGCATATATTGTGCTAATCTTATATTGCAGGAATTCTCAAGTGCGAATCTCGAGATGTTAGTAGTCGAAGGCGATCGTGCTAGGAGGGATCGATCGAATCACCAAAGGCACAAGGTCAAAGAGATAGAGATTGATGCCACCACCTCAGATAGATAAGATAAGCGCCACCTCAAGATAAGATCCACTCAAGATAAGATCCAGGATCCGATCGGGACAAATTCCAAGGCGCAAATCTATAAAAGGAGGGGAGGACTCACACCCAAATTCAAGAATCTACCAAGTGCTCGTGCTCTCTACAACGCTACTCCGACCGTGCACCATCTTCTAATTAATTGTCGGTATTATTATTATCTTTTTGTACTTAATTTGTATAAGGACCGATAAGGTTGTTACCGGCCTTATAATCATTGTAATCGTCTTGTCTCTTACCTCCAACAAGGAAGAGACTTTTAGTGATTGCCCTTCAGAAGTGATCAAGGATCGTAGGGCCTTGGATTAGCAGCCGGTGGACTGTGAACCAAGTAAAAAAGCTTTGTGTCTTTATTGTGTTTGTCTTTTAGTTTTCTGCTGTGTACTTGGTTTTAATCGTCGAAAAAGAAAAGTTTTTACGAACGCTATTCACCCCCCTCTAGCGACGCTTCTCGATCCAACAATTGGTATCAGAGCGGGGGTGCTCAGATTCGGTGTAACCACCGGTCGAGTATTTTCTTTTCTTTATTTTTCTTTTTATTTTTAAATATCTCTCGCACTACTAATCCAAGACCAAGTCTTGGGACTTTTTGGTTTGTATTTTTTTTGCGAGTTTTAGAAAATCATTGACTGAGCCAACCATGGAAGAGTCTCCCACAAGGCATAAAGGTAACAATGTCAATTAAAATTTTAAATTTCATATTATTTGCTTTAAGTGCAGGGAGAGAGGACAATATAAAAATAAGTGTCCTACTCGTAAGACTAACGACAAATCGGCAAAGGAGACACCATTGCTAGGAACTGAAGAACAAGGAGCACATCAAGTGCTTCAAAAGTAAGATTCTCACTACAAGAATCTGTCCAAAAAAAAAGGATTAGTAAAGTTAATAATTTTGAAAAGTTGAGTTTTAGAATAGTTGATAATTTAGATAAATTATGAAATTGTTGTCATTTAATTAATACAATTAATAATTCAACTAATAAAAAATTAATTAATTCAGATTTACTTAGTTTAAATAATAATAATAATAATAATATCATGGAAGAAAATGATCAAATTAATCTAACATTTGATAAAATTAACAAAGAGATTAATCAAATATTTAATTTAATTAACATAGATCTAGATCAAGTCAAAGATAAAACCAACCTAGGACTTAATCAGAATAATCAAACACTTGATCAGAATAATCAAACCATAGGACAGAATCATCAAATCCTAGATCTGATTAATCTAAATAATTCCGAATTAAAAAATTCTATTTTGAAAAAATTAAACCATAAAAAAATCGAAATTAACTTTAAAAAATTCCAAAGATAATCTAAATAATTCTAATAATAATTATACCTTTAAAAACTCTAACAATCTTATCTTAAATAATTCTAATAATAATTCTACCTTTAAAAAGTCTAATAATCTTATCTTAAATAATTCTAATAATAATTCTACCTTTAAAAACTCTAACAATTTTATCTTAAATAATTCTAATAATAATTCTACCTTTAAAAACTCTAACAATCTTATCTTAAATAATTCTAATAATAATTCTACCTTTAAAAATTCTAATACTCTTATCTTAAATAATTCTAATAATAATTCTACCTTTAAAAAGTCTAATAATCTTATCATAAAAAATTCTAATAATTCTACTTTTAAAAAGTCTAATAATCTTATCTTGAAAAAGTCTAATAATATTATTTTAAAAAATTCTAATAATCCTATTTTAAATAATTCACAATCTAACTTAATTAAAAATTCAAAATTAGATAATCAAACCAATAAAATTAATTATAATAGAATACCATTTGATTATACACAAATTAATAATCTAGTAATTAAACCTTCAACTTTTAAAAATTCAACTAATAAATATGTAGACCTGGGTTACAAGTCTAAGCTAACCAAAAATCAAGACACTAAAATTTGTAAACCTAATTATAATAAAGTATCTTATAACTATAGAACAAATAAAAGTCTATCCAAGAAAACAACCATTTCTTTAAATTGATTGAATGTAGCTTGCTCATGCATACATATCATTATCATGCTTATTTTGTCATGTCATACATACTAGTTTTAAATTCACTCTCATAGAATGGTTAGATAGGAAATAATTAATTAATCTTGACAACATAGTATCAGGATGCGGTGAGATGATAGTACATTAAGGAAACGAAGTCAAGTGTATCCGAGTTGGATAAGGAGTATCTAGCTTGGTGCATTTAACTAAGTGGAACTAACTAAAGCTACCTCACCACATCCTAAACTAGTTAGACCAGGACATAATCCTAAGTGAATTAAGTGTGTAATTTCCTAAGTTGGCTTTGTCTAAGGAAGTGGTCGTTGTTCCGATCAAAGAAGGCCCCTGTGCCTCGCCATGACCTGGAAGCCCTCTTTTGAAATGTTCACTTAATTAACTAAAGGTGAAATCTGAATCTAACCCAAGATTAATTAATTTCTAAGGTATTAAATTAAATTCATCTCACAATACCTATAAGAATAACTTGGTTGATCATGTAGAATGGCTGAGATGGTAAGGACAACAAATTAAAAATGATTTTGAAAATGATTTTCAAAATTTATATACACATAAATAGATTCTTAAAATTATTTTTATTGGTTGCCATGATTATTGTTTGTAGTTATACGTAGTTTTCAAAACAACTATGCTTCTTAAAATGATGGTTAGTTGACCAATACTGAATGTATAAATCCTTAGGTCAACTTTAGATACCTAGACCCTCTGGACACTTAGGTGAGCCTTCCTTATGGCCAACAAGGATGTCCTAAGAGTTTGTCAGACAAAAGGGGAGACCCTCTAGATATGCCTTCCTTGTGGCTAACAAGGATGTTAGGTTAAGGGGGAGGTTCTAATTGGATAATCATCATAGAAGTTGTTAAAAAAATATTTTGTATAAAAAAATCACCAATACTTTCTAAATTTAAATCCTTCTTTTGATAATATGCCAAGGGGGAGAGAAGACTTAAGTTGGACAAACTTAGTATCTAGCTAGCTCCAATTTGGCATAAAAACCAATAGACATGAGCCTTTAAAATGTTTTTTTAACAATGTTAAAGGTTAGGGGGTCACATTCTAACCTAGGATATACATTGTTGGTGCAGGATCTAGAAACCTAAACTCCTAAACTCTTAAGTATTAAAGGGAGTTAAACATATTAAATCAACTTGATTAGCATGTTTAAAAATTCTATTTCTTGGCAATGTACCCAACATAAAGTTATTTTTGATATATGTCAAAGGGGGAGATAAAATAAAGTTATGAGGTTACTTACTTTTTCTTTCCCAAAAAGTAATTGTTTTTCAAAACTCACTTAGGGTTAAGGGGGAGGTACCCTTAAGGGGGAGGTTTTGAAAAATGGTTGTTCAATGCTTACTGCTTATTTTCTCTTAACTTTGAATTAGTTTGCCATTGATTAAAAAGGGGAAGATTATTGGTGCAGGGGAACAAGATAATCGAACCTTGGTTTTGATGATGGCAAAGATTCAAAGTTAAATTATTTTGTTATCTCATGTGATATGCTAAGTGTGCAGGAAGTGTTTAAGCTAAGCCAAAGGTCGAGCGACATCCGGAGAATCTCAAGTTGAGAAACCGTGGTGGTCGGGCGACACTAGGAGAACCTCGGGGAGTCGAGGAACCTCAGTGGTGACCGAAAGCTAAGCAACAGGTCAAGAGGACCAAAGGTAAGCTCCGTGTGTGGAGCGGTGGTAAGGACGCACCCTCGGTTAGAGGGCAATCCTAGGCGTCGATCCGACTAAGGCTTCCAGAGGAATGCTGAAGTCGAGATCGGACAGTCAAAGGACTGCCACACTGCATGGAATTATGCATATATTTTGCTAATCTTATATTGCAGGAATTCTCAAGTGCAGCAGTCAACTGAGATGTTAGTAGTCGACTGAAGGCAGTCGACTGCTAAGAGGATCAGTCGACTGATGTTGTCGATGAATCAACCCAGTGCACAAGTTCAAAGAGATAACGATTGATGCCACCACCTCAGGATAAGATAAGTCGCCACCTCAGGATAAGATAAGCCGCCACCTCAAGATAAGATCGACGAGTTTTGGATCTGGATCGGGACAAATTCCAAGGCACAAATCTATAAAAGGAGGGGAGGACTCACACCCAAATTCAAGAATCTACCAAGTGCTCCTGCTCTCTACAACGCTACTCCGACCGTGCGCCATCTTCTAATTAATTGTCGGTATTATTATTATCTTTCTGTACTTAATTTGTATAAGGACCGGTAAGGTTGTTATCGACCTTATAATCATTGTAATCGTCTTGTCTCTTACCTCCAACGAGGAAGAGACTTTTAGTGATTGCCCTTCGGAAGCGATCAAGGATCGCAGGGCCTTGGATTAGCAGCCGGTGGGCTATGAACCAAGTAAAAAGGCTTTGTGTCTTTCTTGTGTTTGTCTTTTAGTTTTCCGCTGTGTACTTGGTTTTAATCGTCGAAAAAGAAAAGTTTTTACGAATGCTATTCACCCCCCCCCTCTAGCGACGTTTCTCGATCCAACAGATGGGTTGTGTCTTTTGAAGACATGATGGATGAACGAAATTGGTTTGCTTCTAATCTAATGGTGGAAAATAAATAAAGTGGTTTGATTTGTTTTAAATGAATGAACTAAAGTTGGTTCGGTTCGTTTTAACATAAAATAGACCAACGCGGTTTAGTTTATTTTAACTTTAGTTATTGGAGCAGGTTAACGGGTTTTAGTTATGAACCAATAACCATTAGGAGAATGTGTTCTCTATAAAAACACGGCTTAAGGGTTTTTCGTGGAAATTTAATTGGTTCAAGGGTTTTGGAAACCCTAGCCTCCTTTCCTCCTTCTTGCCGCCCAAGCCAAGGTGGTTGTCGCCCACCTTTGTGCCGCCGCCGCCTATTGGACCTGCTGCCTCTCCTCGCCACCGGCCATCCACTAGCCGTCAGCGTCTTTTGGGCCACCCTCATCTGTCGGCCAACCTCCCTTGGCCGTTGGCAACCAAGGAGTAACCGGCCAAGCCTTTGGCTGACCCCTTCTTCCTCCACAACATGCTGTCCAGTTTTGGACAGCTTGATCTCCTTCGTGTGGAGAGGCCATTTGATCGGTGTTTTGTGCTCTGACAGCGGTCTACTTGTCAAGGATTGGATCTCCGGCAATTCTCATAGGTGGAGGGTTAAGTTTTCATCAAACGGTTGACAAACACCGCTTTCGACAAGCGAGTTTGTGAAACTCATTTTGGGATCCGAATTTATTTCGGATTGTGATCGCCTCTCGGATCACATCATATTCGACTCGAGGCTAGTGAATTTTGTGAAGATGAGGCTCGTGGCTTTGTTATCTCCATGATACTTGGAGTGGATACAAATAGAGGAGGTTCTAGCGAGGGTCGCTACGGTTGATGTCATTCCCGCTATTCATGATCCGTCAGGTATACTGAATATAAGATTCCTTTTATTGTATAATTTTAAATAGCGATTATGTATACACATGTTGTATCCTGCATGCGTGTGATGTGTGTGTTGTAATAAATTAGATTTATTGCTTTTATTGCTTCCGCTGTGTGCATGTTTATGAAACATGTTCGAACACACACTTGCTGCAGTGTCGGGGAAACCCAACATGGTGTGTGGGATACCAGTGAATGACTTGGATCGGTCTTTTGTACGCCTATGGCCAGTATCATGATGTTGTATAGGACTGACCAGGTTTGATGATGTTGTTATAGATTAATAGGGCAGTGTGTGATTACATGCTTAGTGTTGTTCTTTCATTTTGTATTTGTTATATGGTAGTATGTGTCTTCAGATTATACGAGTTGTATCATTGCAGATCTTTAGGTATGTCAATACATTACGTTATGTGCAGTTGATCAGTTGGTTGTTTATCCACTGTTTAGATTCACACTGATAGTTAGTTGGCATTACCTTCACGACTGTATACCATTGATCTCCATCTATATATATATCTGTTCATCTCCATTTGTATATCTGTTGCCCTTTATATCTTAGTTGTTGATCATGCACTATCTTGCATATTATCGCTGAGTTTGTACTCACCGCCACATACCCTGGGTTTTCTTGTCCCCCAGGTAATAGGTAGAAGATTCCTTGGTGTGCTCAGAGCTCCACCAGCTGATCCCATCTCACCTCAAGTATTTGGGATTTTATTTCCTATTGGTTCCGCTGCTATTTCTGGATTATCGTTTGTGTATGTAATTTGTTGTATTTGGCTTTTATTATGCTTTTGGGTTGAATGTTGGATGTGATCTTATTTTGTTTAGTGTGTTAGAGTTGCACTGGTGCGCATCATTGTGTTGTTATGGTTGTATTAATTGGTAGTGTCTTTTTATTATGTTGTGTGGTTGTGGCTGAAAGGCTTTGTATCAATAGGAAATTGTATCACGTACAGGGGAGATACTATCCAATTTTCGGGCTCGACATACTCTCGGGGCATGACAATCTTACTTGGTGCACTTGGCTAAGTGGAACTAGCTGAAGCTACCTCACCACATCCTAAACTAGTTAGATCAGGATTTGACCCAAAGTGAATTAAGTGTACGATTTCTTAAGATTGGCTTTGTCTAAGGAAGTTGTCGTTGTTCCGATCAAAGAAGGTCTCTGTGTCTCGCCATGACCTGGAAGCCATCTTTTGAAATGTTCACTTAACTAACTAAAGGTTAAATATGAATCTAACCCAAGGTTAATTAATTTCTAAGACATTAAACTTAACTATGTAAAATTAAATTCATCTCACAACACCTATAAGGATAACTTGGTTGATCATGTAGAATGGGTGAGATGGTAAGGACAACAAATTGAAAATAGTTTTGAAAATGATTGTTGGGTGTAGTTATACGTAGTGTTTAAAAATAACTATGCTTCTTGAAATGATGGTTAGTTGACCAGTACTAAGCTTCTAGATCCTTAGGTCAACTTTAGACACCTAGATTCTTTGGACACTTAGGTATGCCATCCTTGTGGCCAACAAGGATACCCTAATAGTTTGTTAGATAAAGGCGAAGGCCATCTAGATAAGTCTTCCTTGTGGTTAACAAGGATGTTAGGTTAAGGGGGAGGTTCTAATTGGATAATCATTATTTTTAGAAGTCATTAAAATATTATTATTATTTAAAAACTTAGTTAGACAAACTTAGTATCTCTAGCTACCTTTAGTTTGTCATAAAACCTAATAGATATGAGCCTTTAATATCTTGTAAATGTATCTTTAATTCCTTTAAAAAAAATTCTTTCTCAAAATTCTATAACAATGTTAAAGGTTGGACAGTCACATCCTAACCTAGAATATACATTGTTGGTGCAGGATCTATAAACCCAAGCTCATAAATGTTAAAGGTAGTTAAACATGTTAAGTCAAATTGATTAAAATGTTTTAAAATTATATTTTTTGGTAAAACTAAAAGACTCATGCTTGAAAATATTGTTCAAACATCAACCTTAAAAAAGCACCCCTTATAATGTTATTTTTGATATATGGCAAAGGGGGAGAGAGGTTAAAGTTAAGAGGTTAACAATTTTTTTCGAAAAGTATTTATTTTTCAAAACTCACCTAGGGTTAAGGGGGAGGTTTTGAAAAATGCTTGTTTAATGCTTACTGCTTTTTTTCACTTAACTTTGAATTGATTTGCCATAGATCAAAAAGAGGGATATTGTTGATGCAGGGGCACTAGATAATCGAACCTTGGTTTTGATAATGATAAAGATTCAAAGTTAAGCTATTTTGTTATCTCATATGCTATGCTAAGTGTACAGGTATTGTATTAAACTTTGCTATTGTCAGTAACTCTAGGAGAATCTCTAGATGAGAAACTTCAGTGGTCAATGACACTAGGAGAATCTTAGGATGAGAAACCTCAGTGGTCGGGTGACACCAGGAGAATCTCGGAAGGAGAAACCTCAGTGGTCGGGTGATGCCAAGAGAATCTCGGAAGGAGAAACCTCGATGATCAAGTGACTGAAAGCTAAGCATAGGTCAGGAGGACCAAAGGTAAGCTTTGAGTGTAGAGTGATGGTAAAGGTGCATCCTCAGTAAGAGGAAAATCCTAGTCATCGATCCGACCAAGGCTTTCAAAGGAATGCTGAAGTCGAGATCGGACAGTCAAAGGACTATCACATTGCGTGGCATGATGCATCTCTTGTGCTAACCTTGTGTTGTAGGTGTCAGGTTGAATTCTCAAGTGTAGCAGTCGATTGAAGGTTTCAGTAGTCGACTGGAGGCAGTCGACTACCAAAAGGATCAGTCGACTTATGTCGACGAATCAACCCAATTCACAAGGTCAAAGAGTTATCGATCGATGCTGCCACCTCAAGATAAGATAAGTTGTCACCTCAATATAAGATCCACGAGTTTTGGATCCAGATATAGACTTACTTCAAGGAATCAATCTATAAAAGTAGGGGAGGACACAACCCCTATTAATTCAATGAACTCCTAAGTGCTCTTGTGCTTCGACCATACTTCTACGTGCTACAATGCTACTCCGACCGTGCATCCTCTATAATTCAGTTGTCGGTACCTTGCTTATTTCTAACTTATTATTTGCTAAGAGGAGAGGTAGGTTTGTTACATCTTCCTCTATATCATTATTGTAATCGATTGTCTCTTACCTCCAAGGAGGAAGAGATAAGAGTGCTTTGCCCTTCGGAAGAGATCAAGGATCACAGGGCTTTGGATTAGCACCCGGTGGGTTGTAAACTAAGTAAAAATAAACGTGTCATTGTGTTTCATTATTCCACCGCATAATTTGCATTTTAACCTATGAGAAGAAAGGTTTTCCAAAATGCTATTCACCCACCTCTAGCGTTTTCTCGATCCAACAAGATCTACAAAATCCTCAAGTTGTGTCATGTACACATCCTCAAGTAGATTTCCATTAAGAAATGCAATTTTGACATTCATCTGTCATATCTCATAATCATGGTAAGCTATAATAGCAAGCATGATCCGAATAGATTAAGCATTATAACTGGTGAAAAGGTTTCATCATAGTCTATACCATGAATCTGTTTGAAACCTTTCGCTACAAATCACCCTTTATAGGTATACATATGACCATCCATGTCAATCTTTCTTTAAAAACCCCCACTTACACCCAATGGGTTTGACCCCTTCAGGTAGATCAACCAAAGTCTATACTTGGTTAGTGTACATGAATTCCATTTCGGACTGCATGGCCTCTAGCCAGTTGTCAGATTCTGGGCTCATTACTGCTTCTTTATAGGATGTAGGCTCATTGAAATCAACAAGCATTACATCACTATGATCACACAAGAGAAAAGAATATCTCTCAGATTGACGACGTATCCTATCAGATCTGCATAGAGCATGGTCTACTTGAATAGGTTGTGCCACAACTTCATGCGGTGTTATAGATTCATAATCTTCACCACCTTGTGGTTCCTGTTCGATTTCCATCATGGCTTCATAGCTATGTTGTGTATCTCAAATTTCTTCAAGATTGACTTTCCTCCCACAAACTCGTTTAGAAATAAATTCTCTTTCCATAAAAACACCATTTTTGACAACAAACACTTTGCCTTGTGTGGAATTATAAAAGTAATACCCCATATTTTCCTTGGGATATTTGACAAAATAGCATTTATCTCATTAGGGACCTAATTTATTTGTAACTTGACGTCGAACGTAAGCCTCACAACCCCAAATCTTCAGAAAATACATCTTGGGACTCTTCCCAGTCCATATCGTATATGGTATCTTTATGATTGCCTTAGATGGAATGCGATTAAGAGTGAAAGTAGCTATCTCTAGAGCATATCCCTAGAAGGAAGAAGGAAGATCTATCTAAATCATCATTGATCATACCATATCTAATAATGTATGATTTCTCCTTTCTGATGCACCATTCCACTGTGGTGGTCCGGGTGGAGTGAGTTGAGATATTATCCCAGACTCAACTAGATGGTCATGAAACTCTTGGCTAAGGTATTCCCCACCTCGATTTGATTGAAACATCTTAATACTCTTACCAGGTTGGTTTTGTACTTCATTCTTGAATTCTTTAAACTTTTCAAAGAATTAATATTTGTGTTTCATAAGATACACATAGTCATATCTACTGAAATCATCAATAAAAGTAATGAAGTATTGATAGCCTCATCTAGCTGCTATTTTGAAAGGGCCACAAACATCAGGATGTATGAGTCATAACAAATTATTAGCTCTCTTGCTGTGTCCACTAAAAGGAGTCTTTATCATCTTGCCTAGTACACAAGATTCACATACCTTATATTATTCAAAATCAAATGAGACCAAAAGTCCATCCTTATGGAGTTGTGATATGCGACTCTCATTTATGTGACCCAAGCGATAATACTAAAGATATGTTTGATTCATATCATTAGATTTGAACCATTTGGTATGTATGTTATAGATTGGGTTTTCAAAATCTAGAACATAGAGTCCACTGAAAAGATGTGCTCTGCAATACAACATTTCATTTAAATAAACAGAAAAACATATGTTCTTTATTATAAATGAGAAACCAGTCTTATCCAAAAGGGAGATAGAGATAATGTTCTTAGTTATAGCAAGTACATAATAGAACTCTTCTAGTTCCAAGATAAAATGACTGGACAAAGATAAGGAATATGATCCTATAGCTATAGAAGCAACTCTTGCGTCATTGCCTACGTATAGGTCCACTTTTCCTTTCATAAATGATCTACTATTTCTCAGGCCTTGCACATTAGTACAAATGGGAGAAGCATAACCGATATATAATACCCATGAAGAAGAAATAGATAGATTAACTTCTATAACATATATGTTGAGGATCCTTGGATGGCTAGAGGGGGGTGAATAACCTCTTTCGATTTCTATTAGATGTTAGCGGAAGAAAAAACAATAATGCAAATAAGAATGAAATTGAAAGACAACTAAAACAATGCTAACATGAATGTTTAACGTGGTTCGGAGATGACACTCCTACTCCACGGCAATCTGTAAGGTGGATCAACTCTAGCAAGCCTTCACTAAAATCTCCTTTTAATGATATCACCAAGGTGGAGAAACCTTCTTACAATCAACTCTTCTTCTTACAAGATGATGAGAGTAAATTAGAGAAGAAGAGAGTAAAAACACTAGAAAGCTTTGGAGAAAAATTGGTGAGCTTGAGAGCAAAGATTGGAATAAAAGCACTAGCCCTCTCAAGCTCCCCAAGGCCTCCTTTTGTAGAGAAAGGGCTGATTTTCCTGTTGAGCCTGCGACAGTCGACTACTGCATACCAATAGTTGACTGCTATTGTTCTTGACCTAATCCAATGACTTCTGAAGAAGATTGATCTGTGGTTGTCACAGCTCAACGAAACTGTGACCAGTCGACTGATCAGGCCATCAGTCAACTACTCTAAGCTCGACTAAAAATGTTTTTGTGTCCGTGTCCACCTCCATCAGTCGACTACCCTTCATGGTAGTTGACTGATCATGGTGTCAGTCGATTGCCCAAAGCTGACAGTCGAATGTTGGTGGCACACAACCACAGTCGAGCTCTAGTCGACTCCTTCCATTCAACTGGGTCATAACCCCAGTCTACTGATCAAGCTTTCTGGACCCTCGAGTGTTGAAAACTCGAGACCAGTCAATTGGTCCATAACCTTGTTAGAGGATCAATGGGCAGCTAGAGGGGTGAATAACCCTTTATTGTGTACGATGGAAGTCGATCGTTCTTGCATGCTTGTCTACAATAATTGTCAATATGGCTGTGGAAATAATAGGAATACAACACAAATACAATACAACACACAAGACACAATCGATATACGTGGTTCGGAACCTTAGGGTTCCTACTACACGGGGTGAGCTCAATGAGCTCATGTTATGCGCACGACACTAACAAAACTCCTTCTCGACTACAAGTCGGAGGTGCAGAAATCTTGTACAAGAAATTACACAGTAACGCGAAAATGTACAAGAAAATACAAAGACAAAAAAGAAATACACGTAAAGAACACTTTACACCGCTTGCTTTGAATCATTTGCTTGTTGCTTGCTTTGCTTTGCTCTTGAAGGACTGGAATGCAGCAGCAATTCCCCTCCAAAATCTCCAAAAAAGAACTCTTGCAAAATCCTCCATCTCGAGCATCATTTATAACCTACATCAAGCTGATTTTGTGCCAATAAGTCGACTGCACCTGTAGTCATTGTCTCACAATGAGTTGATCCACGCTGGACAAGTTCCAACAGATCCATCATCAATCGACTGATCACAGTCGACTGATGAACCCATCAATCGAGTGCTCGACGCGATCACTCGACTGAAAAACCTTCTGTGCTCGAATTCACCCTGATTAGTCGACTGCCATCCCTCGGTAGTCGACTGCCAACCCTTAGCAGTCGACTGTTCGGCCAGAAACAGATCAGTCGAACACCAATCAAACTCATTCGACTTGGAGCAGTTGACTGGAACCTATGCAATCGACTGATATCGGGTAAAACCTCAAACACCAAGTTGTTTGAGCATTCAACACTCAGTCTTAGCCACTTGGCCAAGTCCACCTCATCCTCTCATGGAGTTCCTCACCGAAGCTCTCTTCCCTCGGACTACATCCCTCGGATGCACCAAGTGCACAACTTCATAATGCTATCCTTCTCGTCTCTTGCCCTTGAAGTCTGCTTCCCTTGGGCCTCACTCCATTCGCTCCCCATCCGACAGTCCCTCGGATGCACCAAGTGCATGACTTCGCAATGCCATCCTTCACCGACTCAAAGACCCCGAGCCTACAAGACTAGTGACCTTGCCAAGTCCTCATGATTTTCCATTGCCAAGGCTACACACTTGGAATACCAACACCAAGCCCTATGCTTGGATTTTCCCAACACCAAGCCCCATGCTTGGACTTTTCACCACCAAGGCTACACACTTGGATTTACGTGGCCAACCCATATTGGACTTCCCATGTCATACATTTTGTCTAACATCAAAATATAGTTCGAGTCAAACTCGAGTCCAGTCAATCGTGACCTGGGTCGATTGCACCAACAATCTCCCCATTTTTGATGTTTGAGAAAACCTCAAACTCAAGTCTGCCAATTATCCCCAATTGGCAATTCTCACATCCCAATGAGAATTCCAACTAACCCCAATTGGTAACTTCTCCCCCTTTTTGACATACATCAAAAAGGTCCTCCCCAAGGGTATAAATGTCTCATATGCCAATGAGATCTTACAATCTCTCCCTTGGAAGAAAACATGCCTTCACTCTTTCTTGTGATAAGTACCATATCACTTAAGAGAGGTAATCCCCCAATTTTCTTCCCATGAGGAAAAATATACATCCATCTTTCCATGATGGATACCTCCCCCTAAAGGCTTGCTCCCCCTTGACCATTGCACCAACAATGTCCTTGGAGAGTCCCTAAGCCAATAGGAACACTTAAACAATCAAAATTAAGGCACAAATTCAACATGAACTTCCATACACCTTAAAATTGATACTCACCCTAAACACTTCTCCTAATCCATATCCAATGGATTTCCACCCTTTCTATTGCTCTCCAAAGCATGTCCTAGGGTTAGGAGTAGTTAGGGAACCAAAACATAGCTGAACATGGGCCTAACAACCATTGTTTACCCGAAATTAGCCTGGCAGTTGACTCTGACAGTAATCAGTCGACTGCCACCCTAATTAGTCGACTGGCAACAATGACAATCGACTGATAACTACAAATGATACGCACATACGCGTCCTCAAATCTCACGACGGATATCGTTGTGGACTCAAAGTGCGTGCTCGCGCTCAACGCCCGCAAGTGCACGGATGTCGTCAAGTAATAAAGATTATCAATCCCACAGGGACTGAGATTCGAGTACCAATACACCAAGTGGTTGGGATTGTTTGGACGTGATCTCTGAGAGAGAGTTGGTTGGTGAGGACTATTGGTGGACACTACTCTATGCGGTGTCACACGGAGGAGGAAAAGAGTGTGCCGGGGTCTTAAAAGGTGATCCTGAGATTTCAGTTTCACTTGTGTACCACAGAATAATGTTGTCAATTGGCGTCGTCTAAATGTCTACCTACGGTTTTAGGGAAGGGACATCATACACTCTCCCACAGAGTCGCCGCATTCACCGGGAGCTATCCTCACCCAAAAGGATGGGATAGAGGGTACGAGGATGCCAAATCAATCCTTGCGGTGGACCGTTTCTGATTCCATCACTCCCTTCTCCCCGCAGTTACGGGAGATCAGGTTTATCTCTAGGTTCCTTGATCAAACCTCCTAAATCTAGATTACGAGGGCTGTCACCACCTCATATCGCCTAAGCACAGCAGAAAGAAAGCCAAATACACGTAGATATAATAAAGAGCAACTACCAATTGTCAAATTAAACTTATGGCCATAATTTAATATGAACCAACATTGTCTATGTACATAAGCTACTCCCTAATCCTAGAATCAAAAGTAATACTCTATAAATAGGAAGGAAGAATCACAAAACATGTTTAAGTTCGAAAACAATAGAGATATACAATGCTTCGTGATCTTCTCTCCGGCGTTGTATTGTAAGTTGTGGACCTCCGACGGCGTTCCTCCTCCCCGCTGCAAGTTACCGAAGCTTTTTAGGGCTTCGGCGTGCCGTCCTAGCCGTCGTGCCTCCCCCCTAGGGTTTGGGCGGAGCCATCCTTATATAGACATCACCTTGGACCGCTGCAAAATCTGAAAAAAGTCCTAGTTGTGCAAATCCGTCGAGCCGCCACACGGCCGTGTGTGGCCCTGGGGTGCTTTTCTTCACCCATTGGACACGGCCGTGGGAATCCAAATGCCCTGGCCTTGTCCCACTCTGCGTCTAGCTGCGAAATTCCTTCTTTTGCTTCGAAAATGTGTCTTTATCACCAGAAAAGCTAACCTGTACACAAAAGTACAACGAGCAGACCTCCGAACCAGAAAATAGGCAATAAGTGCAAGAATAGAATAACATATGCATGAAACTAATGCAAAATGTAATAAGATGTGAGTGAAAACTACTCCTAAAACCCTATATGTTTTGCTCACATCACAAATGCAAAAATCAGGTTTTTTAGAAATGAATTTTCGAAAATCATAAGTAATTATACATAAGGTGAAAAATCATGAAAATTCTTATGCATAATACTTATAACAATCAATATGGGTGAAAAATGTTTGAAAAATATTTCACCCACAAAATAGTGAGATTGACACAAAGTTCAAAAGATGAGAAAAACTTCAATATTTGAGCCACCTTTGTATCACCTCATTCAATGGTGATTGCTATAAAAAGATAGACTTCACCAAGGTTTTTCAAAATGTTTTTGAAATATTTTTAAAACCATTAAATTCATTTCCTAAACATCTCACTTGTATCTAAATGTGTGAAACACATACAAGCCAAGTATTCTAGTGAGATGTGGGCTTTGTTCATTTAGGGTCTCATGCAATTTACTAGGCAACACTATTTGACTCCCTTATGCATGAGACTTCAAATCATGTCATAGTCCTTAAATCAATTTTAAATCATGCATGCGTAATGATTATGGCATAAATGATAATATAAGCAAGCATGTGCCAATAATCATGATGTCATGACATATGATACAAACTTAAGCATACATGACATATATAAATAACCCTAAATATGATCATGACATTTTATATGATAAAAATGAATATGATGTCATGAAATAGTATATGGCAAACAAATATGGCAAGTAAAAGATAAAGGTATAAAATACCTAGATTTTAGTATTAATTTCCATTTGTTATAATTAAATCCACTTTTCCATAATGCTACCCATTTCCCTAGTGTGCCAAAAACTCAAAATGACACACCATGATTTCTAAGACTCACTTGTGCCAATTTAATCATTTTTCAAACTTCTCAAAATACATTGGCACATCCTAAAGTGTCAACTCTACCATGGCTAGGTTAACTACCCATCCACTTAGGGTTGACACACCCTAACCCATCTAGCGTGAATCGATCATGCTCCTAGAAACCCAATACATATTGGAGCTCCTTGGGTTAACAAGGTATTCACTAGGGATAACTTCCCTAGATACCTTCCTAATGACCCTTTTTGGCTTTGAAGTCTTAGTCAATTGAGTCTTTCCTAGGTCAACTCTAGAGGTGACTCCCCCTTTCACCTTCTTAGTGGCTACCTTGGATTTTTTGAATTTTTAGCCACTAGACAAACACCATGGTTAGTATTAGGGATGACTTCCCTATAAACCTTGGTTTTCCTAGACCTAGATGTTGTTCCATAATCAAATGGAACATTGTGGTAGGACTTAGGTTTGTGACCCAAACCTCTCTTGCCCTTGGACGATTCTTGTCTCCTAGGTCTTAGATTTTGATCATTAGACCCCTTAAATGATTTTTTCATTCTTGCTAGGGTCTTCTCCAATTTTTCAAGCCTTGACCTCAAGGTTTGGTTTTCTAATTCTATTTTTCCCAATTTTGAATTTTCATTCTTTCTTTGGGAAGAACTTTTCTGTTGGGATGTATACTGAAAAGTCTATCTTTTGTATGAACATCTTTATTTTGAAATAAAAATCACATGATCATTGTTTGCATATTTATGGTTATGCATATTGTCTAATACATTACATTGTAGATAACATGGTGTGTAGTGTCACACGGGAGAACATGTTATTGGCTCCTTGTAAAGTATAAGTATAGGCTCACAACCGAGATGACTTTGGACAAACCATTGGTATGGTTGTAGTGTGATTTAGTATTGGTTTGTCTTGACCATAGAATCACACTAGTACACTTTGTGTGTATTGAGCAGGACCGACTTAGAGGTGATTCGATTTAATTCTAACTACATAATCGAATCGGACCTCACATATTATATTGTACATACTCTTAATCCCGATATAATAACGGACACATATACTTAGTATCCATTTCTTTGATTTACCAATGGGCAAGATTTATAGATTAAATTGATAGGCTCGGTAAGTTGGGAAATGATATTATTTATATGGTGTGTCGTTGATTATAGGAGGAAACCGTGTCCTATATATTAGGATGATGATGTCCCCTTGAGGAGCTCATAAGGTTCATCATGTAAACCCTGCAGGTGGACTTGGTCCGGCATGATGAAAAGGTTGAGTGGACTTGGTCAGTAAATTAATTAATCGACAGACATTCGAGATTTTAAACACGGGGAGAAAAAAGTACATATAATATATGAAGCCCATATTAACTTATGGGGGTTGGTGAGGTAGATCAATGATAATCCTTTAGTGGATTGGATTATCATTAATGGACCGGACTTTATGTGGGCTTGATCTATTGGGTGGCCAAGATCCAACTCCTCCTCATGGTCCCTATTATAGCCTATTAATACCTCATGAAGCCTAGATCCAATGGATGAAAACCAAACTCTAGATCCAAAGGTAGAGATTAAATCTCTAGAACCGACGGTTGAGATTAAATCTCTAAATCCGACGGTTGATATTAAATCCCTAGAACCAATGGTGGAGATTGAAACAAGGCTTATCCCTAACTCTATAAAAGGAGGGTGGGCATCAACAAGGAATTCCAATTGAGATAGGATTAGGGTTTGGGAGGCTTAGGGTTTGAAGGCTTGGGCGGCACCAAATAAGGAAATTATTTCCTTTCTTCTTCTTCTTCCTTGGTGGCCGGCGCCCATCTCCTTCTTCCCTCCCTTGGCCGGTGTCCAAATCAAGTCCTTCTCCTCTCCTTGGCCGGTGGAAAGAAGTCTAGGGTCTCTTCCCTTAGAGTCTTGGCCGGCGTTTGAAGGGTTTTGCTTATCGAGTCCGTGAGGGGAAACTTCGCTTCCCACTTCACCTTGGTTGCTTGATCATGACGATCCCTTCGATGTCCCCGGATTAAAAAAATTTAATCCTAGACAAAAGAGATTTCCCAAACAACCAAGTCATCATCGTGCTATTCGTTTAGAGAGGTCACTTGAACAAACTCATTGTTCAAGCGACCATCCTCTATTCTCCGAGTAGCCGCAGAATAGACGATGTCTGAATCGCCGGTTTTTGTGTTTATGCTCGGGATCCAAGTATTATTTATCCATATACAGATTTATATCATGCTCATAGTTGAAAAACAAATACAAACATGTAACATATAAAAATTAGAGAATCGATATACCTCTCGATCTTCTAATGTATGACCTTCCTCCTTTCGGACGTCGTGTGGGCGACGATCTACCAAAAGTCGAAGCTCCTAGATCGCAATTCTTCCTTCCTTGCTCTTCCAAAGCAAAAGGAAGAATAGAAACAAGGTTTTTCTCCTCCCTAAAACCAACCAACAAGGAACAAAAACAATCCTTGCCGCCAGCCAACAAAGAGAGGGAGATGATGATGGAAACCAACCAAGACACCAAGGGAGACCCCTAAGTCTTGTTTTCACCACTCAAGGAGAAGAGAAGAGAGCCTTTGGGCGCCGGCCAAGGGCTGGAAAGGGGCTGCAAAAGGTGCTGGATGCCGTCCAATGGAGAAGGAAGAAGAAAGAAAAAACTTCCTTAATTGGTGCCGCCCAAGCCTCCAAAACCCTAAGCCTCCAAACCCTAATCCTATCTCAACTAGGATTCCTCTCTTGCCGCCCAAAACCCTAGCTCTCCTTGGAATAATCTCCATGCCAACCCATCAAGATCCTTTTATAGAGTTAGGGATAAGCCATGATTTAATCTCCTCCATTGGTTCTAGGGATTTAATCTCAACCGTTGGATCTAGAGATTTAATCTCAACCGTCGGATCTAGAGATTTAATCTCTACCATTGGATCTAGAGTTTTGTTTCTATCCATTGGATCTAAGCTTCATGAGGTGTTAATAGGCTACATTAGGGAACATGAGGAGGAGTTGGATCTTGGCCACCCATAGATCAAGCCCACATAAAGTCCGATCCACTAATTATAATCTAATCCACTAAAGGATTATAATTGATCTACCTCACCAACCCCCATATGATAATATGGGCTCCATATATTATTTGTACATTTTCTCTCCGTGTTTAAGATCTCAAATGTCCGTTGATTAATTAATTTACTGACCATTAATTAATCAACATCTAACTCCATGAGTAGTACCACTCAACCTTTTCATCATGCCGGACCAAGTCCACCTGCAGAGTTTACATGATGAACCTTATGAGCTCCTCAAGGGGACATCATCATCCTAATATATAGGACACGGTTTCCTCCTATAATCAACGGCACACCATATAAATAATATCATCTCCCAACTTACCGAGCCTATCGATTTAATCTATAAATCTCGCCCATTGGTAAATCAAAGAGATGAATACTAAGTATATGTGCCCGTTATTATATCAGGATTAAGAGCATGTAACTAAATAATATCTGAGGTCCGATTCGATTATGTAGTCAGCAATAAATCGAATCACCTCTAAGTCGGTTCTGCTCAATACACACAAAGTGCACTAGTGTGATTCTATGGTCAAGACAAACCAATACCAAATCACACTACAACCATTCCGATGGTTTGTCCAAAGTCATCTCGGTTGTGAGCCTTTACTTATACTTTTCAAGGAGCCGATAACATGATCTCTCGTGTGACACCACACACCATGTTATCTACAATGTAAAGTATTAGGCAATATGCATAACCATAAAAATATGAAAATAATGATCATGTGATTCTTATTTCAAAATAAAGATGTTCATACAAAAGGTAGACTTTTCAGTATACATCCCTACAGCGTTCACTCTCCTTGATCTCCTTCTTGGCTAGCGGCAAACACCAAGCTTGGAGCTTGGTGGTTGGTTGAAAGAAGGAGAAGTGTTTTGTTTCTTATTCTTCCTCTTGTTCGGAGCGAGCATGGAAGGAAGATTGGTGATCTAGGAGCTTCGACTTTTGGTAGATCGTTGCCCACACGACGTCCAAAAGGAGGAAGGACATACAATAGAAGATCGAGAGGTATATTGATTGTCTATTCTCTTTTGTAACATGTCTATAATTGTTTTTCAATTATATATGCATGTAGTATTCTATTTTTATGGATAATATAACTTGGACCACGAACATAAACACAAAAGCCGACAATCCGTACATTGTCTATTCCGTGGCTATTCGTAGAATAGAGGTTGGTTGCTTGAACAATAAGTTTGTTTAAGTGACTACTCTAATCGAATAGCACGATGATGAAATGGTTGCTTGGGCAATCCCTCTTGTCAAAGATAAATTGTTTTTTATCCGGGGACGTAGAAGGGATCGCCATGAACAAGCGACCGAGTTGAAGTGGGAAGCGAAGTTTCCTACTAACAAGTGGTATCAGAGCCACGGTTTTTGGTTTTGTGTGTTTATGATTCGGTTACTTTTATGCACTTTTTATATATTATATGTGCCGGATAAAAGTAGGATATGCATAGGTTAACTCTTTGGTTGCAGGCATAGGATCAAACTATTATGGTCATATGTGTGTATGTGATTGTATGTGTGTAATTGTATATTTTGTTGAATCCTCGGGGTTGACGAGGCTAGTATTTAATTTTTGTAATTAGATACGGCATTTTTTAGCCACTCCTTTTATTTTAGTTTACTTTCAATCTAGATTTCATGTACACTCCCTCGTGGAGTATAGGATCGATGGATGTAAATTAAAATATTTTTTCTCGGCTCTTATCTTCGGATGTCTTGTACATGACGTAGGGAGGAGCGGACGAGATGGCGATACGACGGGAGACATATTGAAGACAAAAGCCATAATAGTTGGAAAAAATTTATTTTTTATATTTTTTTATTGTTTTATATGCATGTCGTAGGCTAGAAAATTACTCAATTTCAAATTACTAAGTGGGAGAGGGATATTTTTATAAATTCCCACGGCCTCCATTACGATTTGACATGTGATGCAAACAAACTTGCGCGTCAGCTCTGAGTGCCTTCCTCCCCATCAGATGGGTTTGTTTGCGGATCACAAGGTCGAATATGGTTATAGGAAATTATTAAGGAGCGTGTGTACTTCCCCATCGGAAGGCACATAACCCGAGATAATTACCTTGGTACCGAGTAATGGTGAACACTTAGATACAAATATAAGTATCCTCCCCATCGGAGTCACTGCTTTTATTTGTAGGGCCGAAGAGGAACCAACTATTAATTTTACTTGTCAAAAGGTTAGGTTGAAAAGATAGTAAAATTAATGGATAAAACCTCCTCTTACAAATGTAGAATTCGTATACGTCCACACTATCGTGGCATACGATATTCTCGGTGTTTTGAGGTGTTGGTTGATTTTAAAATTTTATTGTTTGAGGAATCAATAATTTTTTGAAATCGAATGTTTTGATCTATGTGATTCTTAGGTTTTCTTTCAAAATGACTTTCAACCAGCTTGCTGTGATACTGAAAGAAAATAAACTTACTAGACTCAACTATGTTGATTGGAAGAGGAATCTTGATATTGTCTTGATTACTGAGGAATACAAATATGTAGTCCTCAAAGAGTGCCCTTCTAAGCCTGTGGATGATTCTGGGGAAAAGGAGAAGGAGAGTTATAAGAAGTGGATCAAGACCGATGAGATGGAGCGGTGTTACATTTTGGCATCTTTGTCAAATGTACTGCAACATCAGCATCAAGCCATGCCCACTGCTTATGACATGATGCTCAATCTCAAAGAGCTTTTCAGACACCAGAATCGGGCTGCAAGGCAGGAAGTCTTGAGGAACTTGATGACGACCACCATGATCGAGGGAACACCCATGAGGGATCATGTTCTCAAGATGATGGCTCATTTGAATGAGTTGGAAGTCCTCGGAGTTGAGATCGATGGGGAAACCCAGGTCGATATCATTCTCTAGTCTCTACCTAGGAGTTTTGAGCAGTTTCGCCTAAACTACAACATGAACAAGAGGTTGTATTCGTTGGCGGAGCTTCTGATAGAACTCTAGGCGGCAGAGGGGCTATTTCATTAGAGTGCTCAGGCACATGCCATGGTTACCCAAAAGGTTTCTACTTCTAAGCCGAAAGGCAAGAAGAAGAAGAAACAAGCTGGGGCAAAGGCGGTGGGAGGAACTCAGGGAGGAGTGAAGAAGCCGAAAGGCAAGTGCTTCACTTGTAAGTGGACTGGACACTGGAAGAAGGACTGCCCCAACCGCAAGCAAAACAAAGGTATATCTTTTGGTCTAGTTGTTGAAACATGTTTAGCGGTGTTATCTACCAGCACATAGTGTGTAGATACGGGAGCCACTGATCATGTCTGCAATACTTTGTAGGGGTTCCAGGAAACCAAACGACTGGCTGAAGGGGAGATTACCGTATATTTGGGCGATGCCACGAAGGTGGCGGCTGTTGCTGTGGGAGATGTTTATTTATCTTTTGAGAAAAATAAAGTCTTGGTTCTTAAGCATGGCTGTTGCAGTAGCCATGCTTAAGTCTATCCGGATTCTCTTATGCTTTGCAACTCATATGGATTATGAGGTGTGGCAGATGGATGTCAAGATAGCTTTCCTTAATGGAAGTCTTGAGGAAAACATCTATATGAAGCAACCAGAGGGATTCATTGAAAAGGGCAAAGAGCATCTTGTGTGTAAGCTTAATCGGTCCATTTATGGATTGAAGCAAGCTTCGAGGTCTTGGAACATCCGCTTTGATGAGGTAATCTAGTCTTATGGATTTATTCAAAGTCCGGATGAGTCTTGTGTATACAAGAGATGTGACGAAAACGTAGTGGTATTTCTTGTAATATACGTAGATGACATTTTATTAATTGTCAACAATGTCAAAGTGTTATCGGACGTAAGGGTATGGTTATCCAAATAGTTTGATATGAAGGACTTGGGAGAAGTGGGACACATCCTTGGGATCAAGGTTATAAGGGATCGCAAGAAAAGGATGTTGTGCTTATCTCAAGCTTCATACATGGACACCATTATGGATCATTTTAGCATGCAAAACTCCAAGAAGGGTTTTCTACCTTTCTGGCATGAAGTTCCTTTATCTAAAGAGATGTGTCCTAGAACGTCTGAGGAGATAGAGGAGATGAAGGCGGTTCCTTATGCTTCGGCAGTAGGAAGCCTCATGTATGCGATGCTATGTACGAGACCAGATATCTGCTTTGCCATGGGCATGGTCAGCAGATACAAGAGTAATCTAGGATAGGGACATTAGACTGCAGTAAAGCATATATTGAAGTACCTGAGACGAACTAGGGATTATATGCTAGTTTACCAGGCAGACCAATTACTCCCTGTGGGTTATACATATTCCAACTTCCAATCAGACAGGGATAACAGTAAGTCTACCTCAGGTTTTGTGTTTACTTTGGGAGGTGGAGCCATTGTATGGAGGAGTGTCAAGCAGAAATGCATGGCGGACT
This sequence comes from Wurfbainia villosa, assembly GCA_025175895.1. Lineage (NCBI taxonomy): Eukaryota > Viridiplantae > Streptophyta > Magnoliopsida > Zingiberales > Zingiberaceae > Wurfbainia > Wurfbainia villosa. The sequence goes on from CM046004.1 coordinate 53,866,009, forward strand.
CCACCATGGAAGTTGAGTATGTGGTAGCCTTGAGGCGGCCAAAGAAGTTGTGTGGCTCAGGAACTTCCTGATGGACTTGGATGTGATTCCTGGTTTGCCCAGAACTATCACAATTTATTGTGATAATAGTGGTGCAGTTGCAAACTCAAAGGAACCACGAGCCCATAAGGCAAGTAAACACATAGAGCGCAAGTACCACCTGATACAAGAAATCATAAAGAGAGGAGAAGTTATTGTGGCCAAGATTGCATCGGAATATAACCTGGCAGATCCTTTCACTAAGGCCCTTCTGGCGAGAGCTTTTGATAGGCATGTGGAGGGAATGGGAAACAGATGTATGACAATTTGAGGACAGCATAGTCTTTTAGTATAAGTGGGAGATTGTTGGGATGTATACTGAAAAGTCTATCTTTTGTATGAACATCTTTATTTTGAAATAAGAATCACATGATCATTGTTTGCATATTTATGGTTATGCATATTGTCTAATACATTACATTGTAGATAACATGGTGTGTGGTGTCACACGGGAGATCTTGTTATCGACTCCTTGTAAAGTATAAGTATAGGCTTACAACCGAGATGACTTTGGACAAACCATTGGTATAGTTGTAGTGTGATTTGGTATTGGTTTGTCTTGACCATAGAATCACACTAGTACACTTTGTGTGTATTGAGCAGGACCGACTTAGAGGTGATTCGATTTATTGCTGACTAAATAATCGAATCGGACCTCACATATTATATTGTACATACTATTAATCCCGATATAATAACGGACACATATACTTAGTATTAATTTCTTTGATTTACCAATGGGCGAGATTTATAGATTAAATCGATAGGCTCGGTAAGTTGAGAAATGATATTATTTATATGGTGTGTCATTGATTATAGGAGGAAACTGTATCCTATATATTAGGATGATGATGTTCCCTTGAGGAGCTCATAAGGTTCATCATGTAAAAAACCCTAGAGGTGGACTTGGTCCGGCATGATGAAAAGGTTGAGTGGTACTACTCATGGAGTTAGATGTTGATTAATTAATGGTCAGTAAATTAATTAATCAACGGACATTCGAGATCTTAAACACGGAGAGAGAAATGTACATATAATATATGGAGCCCATATTAGCTTATGGGGGTTGGTGAGGTAGATCAATGATAATTCTTTAGTGGATTGGATTATCATTAATGGATCGAACTTTATATGGGCTTGATCCATTGGGTGGCCAAGATCCAACTCCTCTTTATGTTTCCTATTGTAGCCTATTAATACCTCATGAAGCCTAGATCCAATGGATGAAAACAAAACTCTAGATCCAAAGGTAGAGATTAAATCTCTAGAACTGACGGTTGAGATTAAATCTCTAGATCCGACGGTTGAGATTAAATCCCTAGAACCAATGGTGGAGATTAAAACAAGGCTTATCCCTAACTCTTTAAAAGGAGGTTTTAGGGTGGGCGGCAACAAGGAATTCCAATTGAGATAAGATTAGGGTTTGGGAGGCTTAGGGTTTGATGGCTTGGGCAGCACCAAATAAGGAAATTATTTCCTTTCTTCTTCTTCTTCCTTGGTGGCCGGTGCCCATCTCCTTCTTCCCTCCCTTGGCTGGCATCAAAATCAAGTCCTTCTCCTCTCCTTGGCCAGTGGAAAGAAGTGTAGGGTCTCTTCCCTTAGAGTTTTGGCCGGCGTTCACTCTCCTTGATCTCCTTCTTGGCCGGCGGCAAGCACCAAGCTTGGAGCTTGGTGGTTGGTTGAAAGAAGGAGAAGTGTTTTGTTTCTTATTCTTCCTCTTGTTCTGAGCGAGCAAGGAAGGAAGATTGGTGATCTAGGAGCTTCGACTTTTGGTAGATCGTCGCCCACACGACGTCCAAAAGGAGGAAGGACATACAATAGAAGATCGAGAGGTATATCGATTGTCTATTCTCTTTTGTAACATGTCTATAATTGTTTTTCAATTATATATGCATGTAGTATTCTGTTTTTATGGCTAATATAACTTGGACCCTGAATATAAATACAAAAGTCGACGATCCGTACATCGTCTATTCCGCGGCTATTCGTAGAATAGAGGTTGGTTGCTTGAACAACAAGTTTGTTCGAGTGACTACTCTAGTCGAATAGTACGACGATGAAATGGTTGCTTGGGTAATCCCTCTTGTCAAGGATAAATTTTTTTATCAGGGGATGTAGAAGGGATTGCCATGAACAAGCGACCGAGTTGAAGTGGGAAGCGAAGTTACCTACTAACATTTTCTTAGGCATATGCCTATACTTCTTGGGGTTAATATCCAAATTTTCTTCAATTCTCCTAATGGACTCCCTAAGTAGAAATGGTCTAGAGTTATGGTGTCTAGGTTTGTCCTTAGGTAAATCAACATGCTAGGCACCTAGGCAAAAGTATCTATTCCTACTAGCATGCTTTTCATGATGAACAAAAGCAATATTACTAACATGCTTCTTAATTCTAGAAATTGAAGGTGAATTAATTAAATTTACCTTAGGGTTAGCTTTGGTAGCTCCACCTACATGAGATGCCCCTTCTTGCCCCTTCTTCCTCTCCTTAGGGCATTGGCTCATATAATGTCCCTTTTTATGACATTTGAAGCACACAACGTGCTCCTTATTTCTAATTGTGGGGACACCGACATTTTTCACCTTTGGCACCGGTTGAGCCTTCTTAATCTTCTTGGGACACTTGCTTTTATAGTGTCCTTGCTTCCTACACTCAAAGAATATTATGTGACTTTAATTTTTAAGTACAATGCATGAGTTACCTAGGGAATTTTCTTCTTGCTCTTCACTTCTCCTGGATGTAGATGCCTTTTCTTGTTCTTGATCAGGGATGGAAACCCTCTCTTCCCCCTCAATGCTAGAAGTGGAGGTTTCCTCCAATTCTTCAACATCCTTGGATCCGGATGTTGATGGGGATTCTTCCTCTTGAGCGTGAGAGGATGAGCACTCTTCCTCGGCATCCTTCTCTACTTGTGCCGGTTCGAAATTTTCGTGGAATTTAACCACCTTATCCCACAACTCCTTAGCATCCCCATATTCACCTATCTTACACAAGATATGGTTAGGTATTAACTTAATCAACATTTTCGTTACCTTAACTGTTATCTCGAATTGTTGCCATTGCTCTTCGATCCATCTTGATTTTACTAACGGCTTGTTGTGTTCATCCCTAGGTGCTTTAAAACCGTTTTCAATTATTAGCATCATATTGAAATCGGTTTCGAAGTATACCTCCATCCGTTTCTTCCACCAAGAAAAATCTCCATCGAATTTCGATGGACGGATGTTGGAGCTGGCCATCTTGTTGTGCTTGTGTTGGCAATTAGTCTGCGACAAGCTCCTCACTCTAATACCACTTGTTGGAGGATCAGTGGTCGGCTAGAGGGAGGTGAATAGCCCTTTATCGTGTACGATGAAAGTCGATCATTCTTGCGTGCTTATCTACAATAATTGTCAATATACACGTGGTTCGAAACATTAGGGTTCCTACTCCATGGGGTGATCTCAACGAGCTCATGTTATGCACATAACACTAGCAAAACTCCTTCTCGACTACAAGTCGAAGGTGGAGAAACCTCGTACAAGCAATTACATAGTAATACGAAAATGTACAAGAAAATACAAAGACAAAAATGAAATACACGTAAAGAACACTTTACAATGCTTGCTTTGAATCCTTTTCTTGTTGCTTGCTTTGGTTTGCTCTTGAAGGACTAGAATGCAGCAGCAATTCCCCTCCAAAATCTCCTAAAAAAAACTCTTGCAAAATCCTCCATCTCGAGTGCCATTTATAACCTGCATCGAGCTGATTTCGCGCCAATCAATCGACTGATCGTGACCATCAGTCGACTGCCTCTGTAGCCGTTGTCTCACAACGACTCGATCCACGCTGGACAAGTTTCAACGGATCCATCATCAGTCGACTAATCATGCTCATCAGTCAACTGATGAACCCATCAGTCGAGTGCTCGACACGATCACTCGACTAGAAAGCCTTTTGTGCTCGAATTCACTTCTCGATCGAGATCATCCTCGACATCAATCGATGGTGTTAACCGATATTGCCAACCCTTGGCAATCGACTATTGGGCTAGAAACAGATCAATCAAACACCAGTCAAACTCATTCGACTTGGAGCAGTCGACTGGCACCTATATCAGTCGATTGAGATCGGGTAAAACCTCAAACACAAAGTTATTTGAGCATCCGACACTTAGTCTTAGCCACTTGGCCAAGTCCACCACATCCTCTCATGGAGTTCCCCACAAAAACTCTCTTCCCTCAGCCTACGTTACTCGGATGCACCAAGTGTACGACTTCGCAATGCCATCCTTCACGTCTCTTGTCCTTGAAGCGCACGAATGTCGACAGTGTGTCGCTACGGACTAGAAGTCCTAGCGTGGTCGATGGTTAGTTGTATACGACTCTCTGAGGGATAGAGGGTGTAATGAGGGTGTACGTATGTGTAGTTGTACATTCATTTCATTTGCATGCATGCTGGCGAATTGGTCTCCCTTGTGGTTGAGAGGGTCGTCAGTCATCCTGCCTCCATGATTACTCGTGATAGTAGTAACTGGTGTGAGGAAAGTTCATTTGTTGTGCCGCACTCGCCCACTATTCATAGTGGTAGTTAGAGTTGCGTGCAATTGTCCTGGGTGTGTGGCACTCGACCACTCATGGGTAGTATCAGTCGAAGTGGCTAGTAGTAGGGACCCCCGTTGTGTAGCTTATAGCTCTTTAGCTTATCGCTACTTATTCATATTGCCCACTCGACCACTCGAGAGCAGTGGTTGTTGTTGAGTTGGGACAGTTGTCATGTCGTACCACCTAGGCCACACTGGGGTCATGGTAGCGAGTGGGGTGTGCAGGCATGACCATGCATTTGCATTGCCATGTGTGAGGGCATTTGTATATATATACATATACATATATTTATGTATATATATATGTGTGTGAGTGTGAGCAGTATATATTGATACGACCTATATATATATATATATATGCTTGTTATATTGTTGTATTTGTTTGTGCTATGATTGTTGTATTTGATTATACATCATCTTGCATGTTATTTGCATGATCTATACTATTATGTGTTGGTAATATATGAGAGGTGTCCTAAGGAAATTGCCTTATGGTTGTACCATTTATTTGATAAATGAAGATTCACTATTTGAGTATATATGTTTTCATGTATTTGATTGGATCTTAAACTCATTTACTGAATGTCCACAATATGATTCACAGCATGAGAGAATTTGTGATTGGATCACAACTAGTGATTATCTCTACATGTGTAATTGTGATGTATTGGAATTATCCCTAGTCGATGAATTGATGGATTCGGATGCCATCGATTCTGTGGAGACTAGCACGAGGTATACTCTTTGGTTTATCTAAGCAGTTGCTCCTCACTGGCTGGAGACATTGGGATGTCTGGAGTTAATCGTGGATGCTAGTTATGGTAACTAGTTCATTGGAGTGACCAGTTGTAAGACTTCATATAGTTATCTGCATATATGGATATGTCAATGAAGTTCTTACAGCAGCTTAAGTGCGTTATTCCTTCAACTTGCGGTATTCAAGTCATCTTGGTCATGAAGACTTATGCTTTGACATCATAAGCAAGCATCTTTGAGGAAATGTGGACTTGGGATGATTGGGTATAAGTCGAAGTGGCCGAAGGTGTTTGAATAGCCTACAGAGGATTCACTACTCCTTTCGAGTGGATGTATACCCTATAGCCTCTCGTCGTATTGTTACTAAAGTCTTTGGCCAAAGCATTACATGTTTAGAGTATTGTACTCTTGGATACATGTGCAGTAACTAAAATCTGGAGGATGAGTAAGTAATACTTTGGCTAGGTGTGACGTAGTCAGCCTAGTGGGGACGGACACAATAGACCATGTCCTGAACTAAGTGGGTATAAGATGAGTGAAAGAAATGGGGCACGATTCATTGTAGTTGCTGAAGCATTTCAGAAAAGTTTCTGGGATCAACCATTGATTTTCTGGTTAATTAGGGATCATGATGTACTACTAGGTGCCACTCTGATTGTTCTATAATTAATGGTTAATTATAGATGACCAACATAAATCGGGAACCTATTTGGTCACACGCACAACGAGTGTAATATGAAGAATTTAAAATGATTTTGAGAATAGGATTCTCAGATTGAGAGAGACTAGGTTTGGTTGGACCAAACAAAGAGCGAGTATGAAATGGTTTCAGTCACATCGAAAGCATGGATGGGCCGTGTCTTTTGAAGACATGATGGATGAACCAAATTGGTTTGGTTCTAATTTAATGGTAGAAAATAAACCAAAGTGGTTTGGTTTGTTTTAAACTAATGAACCAAAGTTGGTTCGGTTCGTTTTAACTTAAAATAGATCAACACGGTTTGGTTTATTTTAACTTAAGTTATTGAAGGGGCTTAATGGGTTTTGGTTATGAACCAAAAACCATTAGGAGAATGTGTTCTCTATAAAAATACGTCTTAATGGTTTTTCGTGGAAATTTAATTGGTTCAATGGTTTTGGAAACCCTAGCCTCCTTTCCTCCTTCTCCTCCTTCTTGCCGCCCAAGCCAAGGTGGTTGTTGCCCACCTTTGTGCCACTGCCGCCCATTGGAGCTACTGCCTCTCCTCGCCACTGGCCATCCACCAGTCATCGGCATCCCTTGGGCCACCCTCAGCCACCGACTAACCTCCCTTGGGCACCGGTGACCAAGGAGTAACCGGCCAAGCCTTTGGCCGACCCCTTCTTCCTCCACAACATGTTGTCCTGTTTTGGACAGCTTGATCTCCTTCACGTGGAGAGGTCATTTAGTTGGTGTTTTGTGCTTCGAAAGTGGTCTACTTGTCAGGAATTGGATCTTCAGCAATCCTCATAGGTGGAGGGTTAAGTTTTCATCAAACGGTTGACGAAAATTGCTTCTGACAAGCGAGTTTGTGAAACTCATTTTGGGATCCAAATTTATTTCGGATTGTGATAGTCTCTCGGATCACATCGTCTTCGACTCGAGGCTAGTGAATTTTGTGAAGATGAGGCTCGTAGCTTTGTGATGCTATCTCGACAATACTTGGTGTAGATACGGATAGAGGCGATTCTAACGAGGGTCGCCACGGTTGATGTCATTCCCGCTACACGTGATCCGTCAAGTATACCTAGTATAAGTTTCCTTTTATTTCAAAATTTTAAATAGTGATTATGTCTACATATGTTTTATCCTGTATGTGTGTGATGTGTGTCTTGTAATAAATTAGATTTATTGCTTTTATTGCTTCCGCTTTATGCATGTTTACGAAACATTTTCGAAGACACACTCGCTGCGGTGCCGGGGATACCCAACATTGTGTGTGGGATACCAGTGAATGACTTGGATCGGACTGTTGTATGCCTATGGCCAGTATCATGATGTTATATTGGAATGACCAGGTTTGATGATGTTGTTTATAGGTTAGTAGGGAAGTGTGTGATTACATTCTTAGTGTTGTTCTTTCATGTTGTATTTGTTATATGGTAGTATGTGTGTTAAGGTTATACGAATTGTATCGTTGTAGATCTTCAGGTATGTCAGTACATTACGTTATGTATAGTTGATCAGTTCGTTGTTTATCCACGGTTTAGATTCACACTGATAGTTAGTTGGCATTACCTTAACGACTGTATACCATTGATCTCCATCTATCTATATATATATCTATTCATCTCTATTTGTATATTTGTTGCCCTTTATATCTTAGTTGTTGATCATGCACTATCTTGCATATTATCGCTGAGTTTGTACTCACCGCCACATACCCTGGGTTTTCTTGTCGCCCAGGTAACAGGTAGAAGATTCCTTGGTGTGCTCAGAGCTCCGCCAGCTGATCCCATCTCACCTCGAGTATTTGGGATTTTATTTCCTATTGGTTCCGTTGTTGTTTCTGGATTATCATTTGTGTATGTAATTTGTTATATTTGGCTTTTATTATGCTTTTGGGTTGGATGTTAGATGTTATCTTATTTTGTTTAGTGTGTTAGAGTCGCACTGGTGTGCATCGTTGTGTTGTTATGGTTGTATTAATTGGTAGTGTATTTTTATTATGTTGTGTGGTTGTGGCCGAAAGGCTTTGTATCAACAGGGAATTGTATTACGTACAGGGGAGATGCTATCCGATTTTCGTGCTCGGCATACTCTCGGGGCATGACAATCTAGCTTGGTGCACTTGGCTAAGTGGAACTAGCTGAAGCTACTATTTAGATGTATACTGAAAGCCTAGCCTTTATATGAACATCTTTATTTTTGAAATAAGAATCACATGATCATTGTTTGCATATTTATAGTTATGCATATTGTTTAATACTTTACATTATAGATAAAATGATGTGTGGTGTCACACAGAAGATCATATTATCAGTTCATTGTAGAGTATAAGTAGAGGCTCACAACCAAGATGGTTTTGGACAAACCATTGGCATGGTTGTAGTGCAATTTGGTATTGGTTTATCTTGACCATAGAATTACACTAGTACACTTTGTGTGTATTGAGTATGACCAACTTAGAGGTGATTCAATTTATTGCTGACTACATAATTGAATCGAACCTCGGATATTATAGTATACAAGCTCTTAATCTCGATATAATAACGGGCATATGTACTTAATATTTATTTCTTTGATTTACCAATGGGAGAGATTTATGAGTTAAATCGATAGGCTCGGTAAGTTGAGAAATTATATTATTTACATGGTGTGTAGTTGATTATAGGCGGAAACTGTGTCCTATGTATTAGGATGATGATGTCCCCTTGAGGAGCTCATAAGGATCATCATGAAAACCCTGTAGGTGGACTTGGTTCAGCATGATGATAAGGTTGAGTGGTTCTACTCATGGAGTTAGATGTTGATTAATTAATTGTCAGTAAATTAATTAATTAATGGACATTCGATATCTTAAACACGGAGAGACATTTGTACAATTAATATATGGAGCCCATATTTAATTATGGGGGTTGGTGAGGTAGATAAATGATAATCCTCTAGTGGAATGGATTTTCATTAATGGATCGGATTTTATATGGGTAAGATCCATTGGGTGCCCAAGATCCAACTCCTCCTCATGGTCCCTATAGTAGCCTATTATAACCCTCATGAAGCCTAGATCCAATGGACACGATTAAAAGGAGGCTTGAGCGAAATCTATAAATAGGTTTCAAGGCTTGGGCGGAAAAAGAAACACGAAAGGAGAGTTGTGGTTTAGGGTTTTGGACTTGGCTTTGGAGGCTTGGGCGGCAACTTAAGTTTTGGCTTCTCTTTGTGGGCAGCGGCAACTCAACCTAGGGTTTGACCCTTGTTTTGGACGGCGCCTCCCTCTCTGCTTGGCCGGTGGCTCCTCCCTCTCTTTCTCTCCTTTGGCCAGCGGCAACAAGAGACCTCTCTTGGACGGCGCCCACTCTTCCTTCTTCCTCTCCTTGGCTGGCGGCAACAACCAAGCTGGTGTTGGGTTTCCGGCACCGCGGCGAGTGTGTGTTCGAACATGTTTCATAAACATATGCATAGTGGAAGGAATAAAATAATAAATCTAATTTATTACAACACACACACCACACGCATGCTTAGTACAACATGTGTAGACATAACCGTAAATTCAAAATTTTGCAATAAAAGGAAACTTAAACTACGTATACCTGACGTATCACGTGTAGCAGGAAAGGCATCAACTGAAACGATTCTCGTTAGAATCGTCTCTATCCGTATCCACGCCGAGTATCTTCGGGATGACTTCACAAAGCCACGAGCCTTGTCTTCATACAGGTTACTAGCCTCATGTTGAAGACGATGTGATCGACAGAAGATCACAATCCGAATCAAAATTCGGATCCAAAATGAGTCCTCAAAAACTCGCTTCTCCGGAGAGGTATTCGTCAACCGTTTGATGAATCCTTCATCCTCCACCTATGAGAATTATCGGAGATCGAATCCCCAACAAGGCTACTGCTGTCGGAGCTCCAAACATCGTCCAAATGACGCTCCGACGAGAAGGAAACAAGCTATCCAGAAAACCGGACAGCTTTGCTGGAGGAGTTAGCGCCGGCCAAAGGGAAGAGGACTGGCTAGTCCTAGGTCACCGGAGCCAAGGAGGGTCGCCGGAGGATCACCAGCAGCAGCAAGTGGTCAGCGGCAGCAGGTGGTTTTCCGGCGGCAAGGAGGTGGCAGCAGTTCCATGAAGTTGGCGGCAACACCATGTTGGGCGGCAACAACAAAAGAGGAGCTAGGGTTTTTGGGCGGCAACTCAATGGCTTATTCCCTTAGGTTTTGGAAAAACCCTTAAGCCATGTTTTTATAGAGAACACATTCTCCTAATGGTTATTGGTTCATAACCAAAACCCGTTAACCCGCTCCAATAACTTAAGTTAAAATAAACCAAACCGATTTGGTCTATTTTAAGTTAAAACGAACCGAACCAACTTTGGTTCATTCGTTTAAAACAAACCAAACCCCTTTGGTTTATTCTCCACCATTGGATTAGAACCAAATCAATTTGGTTCATCCATCATGTCTTCATAAGACACGACCCATCCACGCTTCCATTGCGACTGAAACGATTTCATGCTCGCTCCATGTTTGGTCCAACCAAATCTAGTTTCTCTCGGTCTGAGAATCTCATTCTCAAGCTCATTTTAAATCCTTTGGATTATTCTCGTTGTGCGTGTGACCAAATTGGTTCTCGGTTTATGTTGACCGTCTATAATTAACCATTAATTATAGAACGATCATGAGTGGCACATAGTAGTACATCATGATTCCCAATTAACCGAAAAGATCAACGGTTGATCCAGAACTATTTCTGAAACCCTTCAGTAGCTCGAATGAATCGTGCCCCATTCCCTTCACTCATCTTATACCCACTTGGTTCAGGACATGGTCTATAGTGTCAGTCCCCATTAGGTTGACTACGTCACACCTAGTCCAAGTATCATTTCCTCGTCCTACGGATTCTAGTTACTGCACATGTATCGAAGAGTACCTTACTCTAAACATGTAATGCTTTGGCCAAAGACTTTAGTAACAATCCGACGAGAGGCCATGGGTATACATCTCCTCGCAAGGAGTGGTGAATCCTTTATAGGCTATTCAAACACCTTCGATCACTTCGACTTATACCCAATCATCCCGTGTCCACATCTCCTTAGAGATGCTTGCTTAAGATGTCAAAGCATAAGTATTTATGATCAAAATGACTTGAATACCGCAAGTCAAAGGAACATCACACTTAAGTTGCAGTAAGAACTTCATTGACATATCTATATATGCAGAGAACCATATGAAATCTTACGGCTGGTCACTCCAATGAACTAGTTACCATAACTAGCATCCACGATTAACTCCGAACATCACAATGTCTCCAGCCAGTGAGAATTAGCTGCTTGGATACACCAAAGAGTATACCTCGTGCTAGTCTCGACAGAATCAATGGTGTCCAAATCCATCAATTCATCGACTAGGGATAATTCCGATACATCACAATTACACATGTAGAGATACTCACTAGTTGTGATCCAATCACAAATTCTCTCATGTTGTGAATCGTATCGTGGACATTCAGTAAATGAGTTTAAGATCTAATCAAATACATGAAAACATGTATACTCAAATAGTGAATCTTCATTTATCATATAAATGGTTCAAACATAAGGTGATTGCCTTAGGATATCTCTCATATATCACTAACAGCTAGGAGCTTGGTGGTCGACACTAGATAGGAGAAGAAGGGTTCAGTCATCTTCCCTTTGTTCGGAGCGAGCAAGGTAGGGAAGAACGAGATCTAGGTGGCTTCAATTCTTCGAGGATCGTTGCCCACACAACGTCCAAGAAGAGAATAGGTCATACAACAAAAGATAAAGAGGTAAACAAGAGGTATAATTCTTGTTTTGGTTTCCTTTTGTTCTTTTGTATTATGTATGTGATTGTTTACAATTGTATGATAATGGACCCCGAAGATAAACACAAAAACCGATGATTTTTACATCATCTATTCCATGGCTAATCGAGGAAAAGAGTTAGGTTGCTTGAATAATAAGTTTGTTCAAGCGACCACTCTAATCGAATAGCATGATGATGGATCGGTTGCTTGGGTAATTCATCTTCGTCAAGGATTAATTTTTTTTAATCCGGGTACGTAGATAAGATCGCCATGGACAAACGACCAAGTTGAAGTGGGAAAGCGAAGTTTCTCCCTTCAAGTGGTATCAGAGCCACAGTTTCTGGTTTTGTATGTTTAGGATTCGGTTACTTTTATGCACTTATCATATATTATGTGTGCCAGATAATAGTAGGATGTGCGTAGGCTATCTTTTTGGTTGCAGGTATAAGATCCAACTATTATGGCCATATGTGTGTGTATGTTATTGGATGTGTGTAATTGTAATATTATTTGAATCCTCAGGGTTGACGAGGCTAGTTTTTAATTTTTGTAATTAAGTACGACATTATTTATCCACACTTTTATTTTAGTTTACTTTCGATCTAGATTTCATGTACACTCCTTTGTGGAGTATAGGATCGATAGATGTAAATTAAAATAATTATTCTCGTCTCGGATCTCCGGATGGCTTGTACATGGTGTATGGAGGAGCGGACGAGATGGCGACACGACGAGAGGCATATTGGAAAATAAAAGTCATAATAGTTGGAAAATATTTTTCATATTTATTGCTTCTTGTTTGATATGCATGTTGTGTGCTTGGAAAATTCCTCATTTTAAATTACTAAGTGGGAGAGGGATATTTTTTTAAAAATTACTAAGTGGGAGAGGGATATTTTAAATTATAAGTGGAAGATTGTTGGGATGTATACTAAAAGCCTAGCCTTTGTATGAACACCTTTATTTTTGAAATAAGAATCACATGATCATTGTTTGCATATTTATAGTAATGTATCTTGTCTAATACTTTACATTGTAGAGAACATGGTGTGTGGTATCACACAGAATATCATGTTATCAGTTCCTTATAGAGTATAAGTAGAGGCTCACAACCAAGATAGTTTTGGACAAACCATTGGCATGGTTGTAGTGTAATTTGGTATTGATTTATCTTGACCATAGAATTACACTAGTACACTTTGTGTGTATTGAGCAGGACCGACTTAGAGGTGATTCGATTTATTGCTGACTATATAATTGAATCGGACCTCAGATATTATGGTGTGCATGCTCTTAATCCCGATATAATAACGGGTAGATGTACTTAATATTTATTTCTTTGATTTACCAATGGACGAGATTTATGGATTAAATCGATAGGCTCGGTAAGTTGGAAAATAATATTATTTACATGGTGTGTCATTGATTATAGGAGGAAACCATGTCTTATATATTAGGATGATGATGTCCCCTTGAGGAGCTCATAAGGATCATCATGTAAATTCTGCAGGTGGACTTGGTCCTGCATGATGATAAGGTTGGGTGGTACTACTCATGGAGTTAGATGTTGATTAATTAATTGTCAATAAATTAATTAATTAATGGACATTCAATATCTTAAACACTGGGAGACATTTGTACAATTAATATATGGAGCCCATATTTAATTATGGGGGTTGGTGTGGTAGATTAATGATAATCCTCTAGTGGAATGGATTATCATTAATGGATTGGATTTTATGTGGGTCAGATCTATTGTGTTAGGAAAAACTCCGGATCTGATGTTCATAACATCGCGGGCGAATACTTCACACAACCACAGTGGAAACAATAATTATACCGGATCCCACCAGAAATCCATGCAAAACTATATATAAATCGTTTTCTTTAATCTAGTCTAGATCTTATCTAGTGGAGGTATATACCTTTGGTGCATGCCCTTCGCAATCCCGCTTTTCTAAACGTTGTTGGATCTCAATACGGTAAGGGTAACTGTATATCTATGGTATCCACACTGACACCCACACTATCTTTGGAGTCACGTTGTGCTAGCAACCCCTAGCAAAATGCCAAGAACTCTTTTGGAAGAAGAAGGAGAGGAAGGAGGAGATGAGAGAACACTTTCTCTCTTGTCCCTTTTGCTTGCACGGCCAAAACACCAAAAGCCACACCAAAAAATGTTATCCACGTGAAACACCAAAAAGGGCCATTTAAACCATTAGCCATCAATGTCATTATCTCCCCATTAAGAACTCTCTTAATACCAAGACCCTTGGTATTCCCTTCTTTAATTCTCATCATGAATATCAAGCCCTTTTGTATTCCTATGCATGATTAATCAAATTAATCATGCATGATGATGAATCATCTTCTATGGTTCAACTTGAGTCTAACTCAAGTTTAACCAGTTTGAGTCTAACTCAAATCTTGGCTATATGCTCAATTGTCCTTTTATTCCAACTAAAAGAAACCATCTCCAAAACAAAATGTCATTTGTGTGTGACCCTATAGGCTCTTGTAATGTTGGCAATGCATCTAAAAACCCTTTTAGATATATAAGCAATGAGCAGCATCTAGTAATACATCATTGCTACCCAAGTTACAAGATCGTCGAGATCCGACAACCTTTCCATGACTATTATCATGTATGACAATGTCTTTCTATCTCTAATATGTTAGATCAATCAATGAGGCATAGACTGTGTCATCCCCTTATCGATCTTTATGTTTCTTGATCCCCAAATAGACTCACTCAAACAAATGAGCTCAATATCTCATATTGACTCATTTGAGCATGGTCATGCATTTCGTGGTCCTACTCTATCAAGAGGCCAAAGATATCACTCCCGTCATATGGGAGGGATAGATCCCATCTACATCACTCACATCCCTTTGCATAACTCGTTACATACCCAGTGACCGTCGTTATAGTGCACCCAGTTACGGTGTGACGTTAGACAATACCAAAGTACATAACTCCTTATGTAGGGAACCATAGTGACTTCAGGTCTATAGACTATTCATACCAATAGTCACATGAGAAAGTATATGACACTCATATAACGATCCATGATAGTTTCTCATGGCGGATCAATTCAGTATATATATTCTCCAATATATATACCCATGTGTCAATGTGATATCACATATTCATGACTTGTGAGATTAAGTAATCCATTGACCTACATGCTAGTCTCAATGTATTAATATTGCTCTTGTATATTAATACTTGACTAGGAATATTAAGAATAGTGTTCTCTATAGTTTCTCATAATCAATTCTACCAATTGATAAACTGTAGATTAGAACCTACTATTCAAGGGTATTATTATATTTATTTTAGATGACACATGCAAAAAGTAAATATAATAAACAATCCTTGCCTTTTATTAATGAAATATGATACACATGATCCCTAATCAATCATCTCATGATTGGCACTTGTTGGGATGTATACTGAAAAGATTACCTTTTGTATGAACATATTTATTTTGAAATAAGAATCATATGATCATTGTTTACATTTTTTTATGGTTATGCATATTGTCTAATACATTACATTGTAGATAATATGGTGTGTGGTGTCACACGAGAGATCATGTTATCGGTTCCTTGTAAGGTATAAGTAAAGGTTCACAACCGAGATGGCTTTGGACAAACCATTGGAATGGTTGTAGTGTGATTTGGGATTGGTTTGTCTTGACCATAGAATCACACAAGTGCACTTTGTGTGTATTGAGCAGGATCGACTTAGAGGTGATTCGATTTATTGCTGACTACATAATCGAATCAGAACTCAAATATTATATTGTACATACTCTTAATCCCGATATAATAACGGGCACATATACTTAGTATTCATCTCTTTGATTTACCAATGGGAGAGATTTATAGATTAAATCGATAGGCTCGGTAAGTTGGGAGATGATATTATTTATATGGTGTGCCATTGATTATAGGAGGAAACCGTGTCCTATATATTAGGATGATGATGTCCCCTTGAGGAGCTCATAAGGTTCATCATATAAACCCTGCAGGTGGACTTGGTCCGGCATGATGAAAAGGTTGAGTGGTACTACTCATGGAGTTAGATGTTGATTAATTAATGGTTAGTAAATTAATTAATCGATGGATATTCGAGATCTTAAACACAGGGAGAAAATGTACATATAATATATGGAGCCCATATTATCTTATGGGGGTTGGTGAGGTAGATCAATGATAATCCTTTAGTGGATTGGATTATCATTAATGGATCGGACTTTATGTGGGCTTGATCCATGGGTGGCCAAGATCCAACTCCTCCTCATGATCCCTATTGTAGCCTATTAACACCTCATGAAGCTTAGATCCAATGGATAGAAACAAAACTCTAGATCCAAAGGTAGAGATTAAATCTCTAAGATCCGATGGTTGAGATTAAATATCTAGATCCGACGGTTGAGATTAAATCCCTAGAACCAATGGTGGAGATTAAAAGGAGGCTTATCCCTAACTCTATAAAAGGAGAACAAGGGGTTGGCGTGGAGAACAATTGAGATAAGCTAGGGTTTTGGAGGTTGGCGGCAAGAGCTTGGAGCTAGGGTTTGGGCTTGGTGGCACCTAATAAGGAAAGTTTTTCCTTGTCTTCTCCTTCTCCATTGGTGGCCGGTGCCCATTGAAGTCTTTCCATCTCTTGGCCGGCATCCAAAGTAGCTCCTCTCTTTCTCCTTGGCCGGTGGAAACAAGACTTAGGGCTTTCCCTTGGTGTCTTGGCCGATTTCCATCATAATCTCCTCCTCCTTGTTGGCCGGCGGCAAGGATTCTCCTTGTTGCTTGTTGGTTGGCTATAATAAGGAGAAGAGCCTTGTTTCTATTCTTCCTCTTGCTTTGAAAGAGCAAGGAAGGAATATTGGCAATCTAGGAGCTTCAACTTTTGGTAGATCATCGCCCACACGACGTCCGAAAGGAGGAAGGTCATACATTAGAAGATCGAGAGGTATATCGATTCTCTATTCTCTTTTGTAACATGTTTGTTTTTTTTTCAATTATGAGCATGATATAATCTGTTTGTGGCTAAATAATACTTGGATCCCGAATATAAACATGAAAACCAGTGATCCGGACATCGTCTATTCCACGGCTACTCGTAGAATAGAGGTTGGTCGCTTGAACAACAAGTTTGTTCAAGTGACTTCTCTAAACGAATAGCACGATGATGACTTGGTTGTTTGGGCAATCCCTTTTATCTAGGATTAAATTTTTTTTAATCCGGGGACATCGATGGGATCGCCATGAACAAACGACCGAGTTGAAGTAGGAAGCGAAGTTTCCCCTCACGGATCAATGAAACAAACCCTTCATGGCACTAAGGGCTGACACTAACACTTTGGGTGGCCAAGATCCAACTCCTTCTCATGGTCCCTATTGTAGCCTATTAAAACCCTCATGAAGCCTAGATCCAACGGACACGATTAAAAGGAGGTTTGAGTGAAATCTATAAATAGGTTTCAAGGCTTGGGTGGCAAAAGAAACACGAAAGGAGAGTTGTGGTTTAGGGTTTTGGACTTGGCTTTGGAGGCTTGGGCGGCAACTTAGGTTTTGGCTTCTCCTTGTGGGCGGTGGCAACACAACCTAGGGTTTGTCCCTTGTTTTGGGAAGCACCTCCCTCTCTCTCTCTAGCTTGGTCGGCGGCTCCTCCATCTCTTTCTCTCCTTTGGCCAGCGGCAACAAGAGACCTCTCTTGGTCGGCGCCCACTCTTCCTTCTTCCTCTCCTTGCACGGTGGCAACAACCAAGCTGGGAGCTTGGTGGTCGGCACTAGATAGGAGAAGAAGGGTTCAGTCATCTTCCCTTTGTTCGGAGCGAGCAAGGTAGGGAAGAATGAGATCTAGGTGGCTTCAATTCTTGGAGGATCGTTGCCCACACAACGTCCAAGAAGAGGATATGTCATACAATAGAAGATCAAGAGTTAACAAGAGGTATAATTCTTGTTTTGGTTTCCTTTTGTTCTTTTGCATTATGTATGTGATTGTTTACAATTGTATGATAATGGTTTTCGAAGATAAGCACAAAAACTGGCGATTCGTACATCAACTATTCCGCGACTAATCGAGGAAAAGAGTTAGGTTGCTTGAACAACAAGTTTGTTCAAGCGACCACTCTAATCGAATAGCACGATGATGGATCGGTTGCTTGAGTAATCCGTCTTCATCAAGGATTATTTTTTTTTTAATCCGGGGACGTAGATAGGATCACCATGCACAAGCGACCAAGTTAAATTGGGAAGCGAAGTTTCTCCCTTTAGCTACCTCACCACATCCTAAACTAGTTAGATCAAGATTTGACCCAAAGTGAATTAAGTGTATGATTTCTTAAGATTGGCTTTGTCTAAGGAAGTGGTCGTTGTTCCAATCAAAGAAGGCCTCTGTGTCTCGCCATGACCTGGAAGTCATCTTTTGAAATGTTCACTTAACTAACTAAAGGTTAAATCCGAATCTAACCCAAGGTTAATTAATTTCTAAGACATTAAACTTAACTAAGTAAAATTAAATCCATCTCACAACACCTATAAGGATAACTTGGTTGATCATGTAGATTGGGTGAGATGGTAAGGACAACAAATTGAAAATAGTTTTGAAAATGATTGTTGGGTGTAGTTATACGCAGTGTTTAAAAAGAACTATGCTTCTTGAAATGATGGTTAGTTGACCAGTACTGAACTTCTAGATCCTTAGGTCAACTTTAGACACCTAGATTCTCTGGACACTTAGGTAAGCCATCCTTGTGGCCAACAAGGATGCCCTAATAGTTTGTTAGATAAAGGCGAAGGCCCTCTAGATAAGCCTTCCTTGTGGTTAACAAGGACGTTAGGTTAAGGGGGAGGTTCTAATTGGATAATTATTATTTTTAGAAGTTGTTAAAATATTATTATTATTTAAAAAAAAATTATGCCAAGGGGGAGAGAAGACTTAAGTTAGACAAACTTAGTAACTCTAGCTACCTTTAGTTTGTCATAAAACCTAATAGATTTGAGCCTTTAATATATTGTAAATGTATCTTTAATTCCTTTAAAAAAAAATTCTTTCTCAAAATTCTATAACAATGTTAAAGGTTGGACGGTCACATCCTAACCTAGAATATACATTGTTGGTGCAAGATCTATAAACCTAAGCTCATAAATGTTAAAGGGAGTTGAACATGTTAAGTCAAATTGATTAGAATGTTTTAAAATTATATTTTTTGGTAAAAGTAATGGAATCATGCTTGAAAATATTGTTCAAACATCAACCTTAAAAATGCACCCCTTATAAAGTTATTTTTGATATATGGCAAAGGGGGAGAGAGGTTAAAGTTAAGAGGTTAACAAATTTTTTTTTCGAAAAGTATTTATTTTTCAAAACTCACCTAGGATTAAGGGGGAGGTAACCTTAAGGGGGAGGTTTTGAAAAATACTTGTTTAATGCTTACTGCTTTTTTTCTCTTAACTTTGAATTGGTTTGCTATAGATAAAAAAAAGGGAGATTGTGATAGGAGTTTCACTTCGCTTCGGTCGCTTGTGCATGGCGATCCTATCTCACATCCCCAGATTAAATTTCTATTAATTAAAACTAATCCAGAAAGAGATGGAGTACCCAAGAAACTGATTCATCATTGTGCTATTCGATTTGAGTGGTCACTTGAACAAACTTGTTATTCAAGCTGTTGGGATGTATACTGAAAGCCTAGCTCTTTTGTATGAACATCTTTATTTTGAAATAAGAATCACATGATCATTGTTTGCATATATTTATGAATATTGTCTAATACGTTACATTGTAGATAACATGGTGTGTGGTGTCACACAGGAGATCATGTTATCGGCTCCTTGTAAAGTATAAGTAAAGGCTCACAACCGAGATGGCTTTGGACAAACCATCGGAATGGTTGTAGTGTGATTTGGTATTGGTTTGTCTTGACCATAGAATCACACTAGTGCACTGTGTGTGTATTGAGCAGGACCGACACAGAGGTGATTCGATTTATTGCTGACTACATAATTGAATCGGACCTCAGATATTATTTAGTACATGCTCTTAATCCCGATATAATAACGGGCACATATACTTGGTACTCATCTCTTTGATTTACCAATGGGCGAGATTTATAGATTAAATCGATAGACTCGGTAAGTTGGGAGATGATATTATTTATATGGTGTGCCGTTAATTATAGGAGGAAACCGTGTCCTATATATTAGGATGATGATGTCCCCTTGAGGAGCTCATAAGGTTCATCATGTAAACCCTGCAGGTGGACTAGGTCCGGCATGATGAAAAGGTTGAGTGGTACTACTCAAGGAGTTAGATGTTGATTAATTAATGGTTAGTAAATTAATTAATCGACGGACATTCGAGATCTTAAACACGGGGAGAAAATGTACAAATAATATATGGAGCCCATATTATCATATGGGGTTGGTGAGGTAGATCAATGATGGACCTTTAGTGGATTGGACCATCATTAGTGGATCGGACTTTATGTGGGCTTGATCCATGGGTGGCCAAGACCCAACTCCTCCTCATGGTCCCTAATGTAGCCCATTAACACCTCAAGATGCTTAGATCCAATGGATAGAAACAAAACACTAAGATCCATTGGTAGAGATTAAATCTCTAAGATCCGACGGTTGAGATTAAATCTCTAGATCCGACGGTTGAGATTAAATCCCTAGAACCAATGGAGGAGATTAATTCATGACTTATCCCTAACTCTATAAAAGGAGGGCATGGGAAGTGGTCGTGGATAACATGATAGAGAGGGAGCACGGCTTGGCGAAGAATAGGGCAATCCTAGTTGAGATAGGATTGGAATTCGGGTTAGGGTTTGGAAGCAAGGGTGGCACCAAATAAGGCAAGTTTTCCTTCTTCTTCCTTGCCTTGTGGCCAACGTCAAGCAGCTATTCCAGCCCTTCCCAGGGCCAGCGCCCAAAACACTCCTCTCTTCTCCTTAGGTGGTGGAAACAAGATATAGGGTTTCCCTTGGTGTCTTGGTAGTTTTCCATCATCTTCTTCTCCTTCTAGTTGGCCGGCGGCAAGAACTTCTATAGTTCTTTGTTGGTTGAGTTTTTGAAGGAGAAAAACATTGTTTCTCTTCTTCCTCTTGTTTGGGAAAAGCAAGGAAGGAAGTTTTGCGATCTAGGAGCTTCGACTTTTGGTGGATCGTCGCCCACACGACGCCCAAAAGGAGGAGGGTCATACATTAGAAGACCAAGAGGTATAACTATTCTTCTATCTCTTTTATTCATTGCTTGTGTTTGTTTTTCAAAATATAAGCATGTTATATTTCTGTAAATAGGCTAAATAATACTTGGATCCCGAGTATAAACACAAAAACCGGTGATCCGGACATCGTCTATTCCGCGGCTACTCGTAGAATAGAGAATGGTCGCTTGAACAACTAGTTTGTTCAAGTGACCTCTCTAAACGAATAGCACGACGATGACTTGGTTGCTTTGGGAATCCCTTTTGTCTAGGATTAAATTTTTAATCCGGGGACATTGAAGGGATCACCATGGTCAAGCAACCGAGGCGAAGGGGAAGCGAAGTTTCCCCTCACGGACTCGACAAGGGAAATCCCTTAAATTGGTATCAGAGCTTCCGGGCAAAACCTTTCAATTGGTATCAGAGCCAAGGTTTCCGGTTTTGTGTGTTTAGGATTCGGTTAATTTTTATGCACTTTTTCATATATTAAATGTGTCGGATAATAGTAGGATATGCGTAGCTTAACTCTTTGGTTGCAGGCATAAGATTCCACTATTATGGCATGTGTGTGTATGTGATTGTATGTGTGTAAATGTTTATTTTGTTGAATCCTCGGGGTTGACGAGGCTAGTATTTAGTTTTTGTAAATTAAATACGGCATTGTTTAGCCGCTCTTTATTTTATTTTACTTTCGATCTAGATTTCATGTACACTCCCTCGTGGAGTATAGGATCGATGGATGTAAATTAAAATAGGATTTAGTCTCGGCTCGGATCTCCGGATGGCTCGTACATGGCGTAGGAGGAGCGGACGAGATGGCGATGCGACGGGAGTCATATTGAAGACAAAAGCCATAATAGTTGGAAAATAATTTATTTTTCATATTTATTGCTTTTTGTTTAATATGCATGTCGTAGGCTAGGAAAATTCCTCATTTTCAATTTACTAAGTGGGAGAGGGATATTTTAATTAATTCCCGCGTCCTCCATTACAATTTGACAAGTGATGCAAACAAACTTGCGCGTCGGCTCTGAGTGCCTTCCTCCCCATCGGATGGGTTTGTTTGCGGATCACTAGGTCAAATAATGGTTATAGGAAATTATCTAGGAGCGTGTGTACTTCCACAGCGGTAAGACACATAATCCGAAATAATTCCCTTAGTACCGTGTAATGGTGCACACTTAGATGCAAATAAAAAGTAGTTTTATTTGTAGGGCCAAAGAGGAACCAACTATTAATTTTATTTGTCAAAAAGTAAGGTTGACAAGATAATAAAATTAATGGGTTAAACCTCCTCTTACAAATGTAGAATTCGTATACGTCCACACTATCGTGGCATGCAATATTCTCGGTGTTTGAGGTGTTGGTTGATTTCAAAATTTTATTGTTTGAGGAATCAATAATTTTTATTGAAATCTACAGTAATAATAAGCATGTTGTGTGTGCTTGAAAATTCCTCATTTTCAATTTACTAAGTGGGAGAGGGATATTTTAATTAATTCCCGCGTCCTCCATTACAATTTGACATGTGATGCAACAAACTTGCGCGTCGGCTCTGAGTGCCTTCCTCCCCATCGGATGAGTTTGTTTGCGGATCACTAGGTCAAATAATGGTTATAGGAAATTATTTAGGAGCGTGTGTACTTCCCCATCGGTAAGGCACATAATCCGAAATAATTCCCTTATTACCGTGTAATGGTGCACACTTAGATGCAAATAAAAAGTATCCTCCCCATCGGAGTCACTGCTTTTATTTGTAGGGTCAAAGAGGAACCAACTATTAATTTTATTTGTCAAAAAGTAAGGTTGACAAGATAATAAAATTAATGGGTAAAACCTCCTCTTACAAATGTAGAATTCGTATACGTCCACACTATCGTGGCATGCGATATTCTCGGTGATTTGAGGTGTTGGTTGATTTCGAAATTTTATTGTTTGAGGAATCAATAATTTTTTGAAATCTAAAGTAATGATCTATGTGATTCTTAGGATTTTCAAAATTGACTTTCAGTCCACTTATTTTGATACTAAAGGAAATAAACTTATTGTACCCAAATTATATTGATTGGAAATGAATCCAAATATTGTCTTATCTGCTAGTATGCAATCTTCGAAGAGTGTCCTCAAGCCATCATTGCTCAAAAGAGTTTCTACTTCTAGGCCGAAAGGCAAGAAGAAGAAGAAACAAGGTGAAGCAAAGATGGTGGGAGGATCTCAGGGAAGAGTGAAGAAGCCGAAAGGCAAGTACTTCACTTGCAAGCAGGATGGACATTGGAAGAAGGACTGTCCCAATCCAAAACAGAACATAGGTATATCTTTTGGACTAGCCATTAAAACATGATTAGCGGTGATATCTACCGGCACCTGGTGAGTAGATACAGGAGCCACTAATCATGTCTGCAACAATTTGCAGGGGTTCCAGGAAACCCGATGACTAGTTGAAGGGGAGATTACCATTTACTTGGGCAATGCCATGATGATGGCGGCTATTGCAGTGGGAGAAGTTTTATTTATCTCTTGAAAATAATAAAACTTTGGTTCTGGAAAATTCCCTTTATGTACCTTTATTTAGAAAGAATTTAGTTTCAGTTTCTAAATTATTATGGATGGATATTCTATTTCTTTTAATGACAGAGTTGTTATAAAAAGGAATAGGGAGAATATCTATTCAAGTACATTGAAAGGAAATTTGAACCAAAACCTCCCACGATGCAAATTGAAGTTAATAACTCATCTTCTAATTCCAATAAGAGAAAAGAACCTTCGAAGATGAACCAAACATATCTTTGGCTTCTTAGGCTTGGTCACATTAACGTAAGCAGAATTCAAAGGTTGATAGCTGATGGACCTTTGGGTTCATTAGTGGTGGAGGATCTCCCAACCTACGAATCTTGCTTGGAAGGTAAGATGACCAAGAGGCCTTTTTAAGGCCAAGGGGTATAGAGCCAAAGATGTGTTAGAAATGGTTCATTCTGATTTGTGTGGTCCTATGGCTATCTAGGCAAGAGGTAATCTTGAATATTTCGTCTCTTTTGTAGATGATTATTCAAGATGTGGATGACACTACGATCTGATCATGGTGGTGACAACCTCTTGGGAGAGTTTAGGAACTACTTATCAGAGGTTGGGATTCAATCCCAATTGACTGCACTCGCACACCCAAGGTAAAGGTAGCAGAGCGAAGGAATAGGACTCTTATGGAGATGGTTAGATCGATGATGAGTTATTCTGACTTGTTTTATAGTCCTAGAGATCATAGGGTGATCGTTAACACGAATGCCAGATTTCTAGAGGAAGACTATGTGTTAAGCCACAAGCCCAAAGGTAAAATTGTTCTGGAGGAGTTAAAAAGGGAAGTCACTTCTATAGTACCACCGGTACAAGAGGACATACCACATGTCACTGCACCGCGTGTCACAGAGGATACACAGAAGATACCTCATCGTAGTGGGAGGGTTGTTAGACAACCTCTTAGATTCATGTTTTTGGACAAATCTTCTGATTTGGTCCCTAGCAAACATGAACCTGATCCCTAGACATACGACAAGGCAATCCAAGATATAAATACAAAGATCTTTGCAAAGTGCAATGAATCGAGATTGAATCTATGGATTCAAGACAGTCTGGGAGCTCTTATGCATAGCAACTCATATGGATTATGAGGTGTGACGGATGGATATCAAGACAAAGATTCCTTAGTGGAAGTCTTGAGGAATCCATCTACATGAAGCGACAGAGGATTCATTGCTAAAGGCAAAGAGTGTATTGTATGTAAGCTTAATCGTCCACGATGGATCAAGCAAGCTTTGAGGTCTTGGAACATCCGCTTTGATGAGGTAAATCCGGACTTATGGATTTATTCAAAGTCGATGAGTCTTGTATACAATAGATGTGATGGAAAGCGTATTGGTATTTCTTGTACTATACGTAGATGACATTTTGGTAGTTGGCAACAATATCAGAGTGTTATCAGACGTAGGGGTATGGTTGTCCAAACAGTTTTGAAGGACTTGAGAGAAGTGGGTCACAACCTTGGGATCAAGGTTGTTGTGCTTATCCCAAGCTTCATACATAGACATGATTTTGGATCGTCTTAGCATGCAGAACTCCAAGAAGGGTTTTCTACCTTTCAGGCATGGAGTTCCTTTATCTAAGGAGATGTGTCCTAGATCATCTGAGGAGATAGAGGAGATGAAGGCGGTTCCTTATGCTTCGGCAGTAGGAAGCCTCATGTATGCGATGCTCTGTACGAGACCAGATATCTGCTTTGCCGTAGGCATGGTCAGCAGATATCAGAGTAATCCAGGACAGGGACATTGAACTGCGGTAAAGCATATATTGTAGTGCCTGAGAAGGACTAGGGATTATATGCTAGTTTACCGGGCAGACCAATTACTCCCTGTGGGTTACACGGATTCTGATTTCCAATCTGATAGGGATAATAGTAAGTCTACCTCAGGGTTTGTGTTTACTTTGGGAGGTGGAGCCATTGTATGGAGGAGTGCCCAGCAGAAATGCGTGGCGGACTCCACCATGGAAGCTGAGTATGTGGCAGCCTATGAGGCGGCCAAAGAAGCTGTATGGCTCAGGAACTTCCTGATGGACTTGGATGTGATTCCTGGTTTGCCCAGAACTATCACAATTTATTGTGATAATAGTGGTGCAGTTGCAAACTCGAAGGAACCACGAGCCCATAAGGCTAGTAAACACATAGAGCGCAAGTACCACCTGATATGAGAAATCGTAAAGGAGGTAGAAGTTGTTGTCGCCTAGATTGCATCAGAGGATGACCTGGTAGACCCTTTCACTAAGGCCCTTCTAGCGAGAGCTTTGATAGGCATGTGGAGGGAAGGGGAATCAGATGTATGGCAGTATAAGGACAGCATAGTCTTTTAGTATAAGTGGGAGATTGTTGGGATGTATACTGAAAGCCTAGCTCTTTTGTATGAACATCTTTATTTTGAAATAAGAATCACATGATCATTGTTTGCATATATTTATGCATATTGTCTAATACGTTACATTGTAGATAACATGGTGTGTGGTGTCACACGGGAGATCATGTTATCGGCTCCTTGTAAAGTATAAGTAAAGGCTCACAACCGAGATGGCTTTGGACAAACCATCGGAATGGTTGTAGTGTGATTTGGTATTGGTTTGTCTTGACCATAGAATCACACTAGTGCACTTTGTGTGTATTGAGCAGGACCGACACAGAGGTGATTCGATTTATTGCTGACTACATAATCGAATCGGACCTCAGATATTATTTAGTACATGCTCTTAATCCCGATATAATAACGGGCACATATACTTGGTACTCATCTCTTTGATTTACCAATGGGCGAGATTTATAGATTAAATCGATAGACTCGTAAGTTGGGAGATGATATTATTTATATGGTGTGTTAATTATAGGAGGAAACCGTGTCCTATATATTAGGATGATGATGTCCCCTTGAGGAGCTCATAAGGTTCATGATGTAAACCTGCGCAGGTGGACTTGGTCCGGCATGATGAAAAGGTTGAGTGGTACTACTCAAGGAGTTAGATGTTGATTAATTAATGGTTAGTAAATTAATTAATCGACGGACATTCGAGATCTTAAACACGGGGAGAAACTGTACAAATAATATATGGAGCCCATATTATCATATGGGGGTTGGTGAGGTAGATCAATGATGGACCTTTAGTGGATTGGACCATCATTAGTGGATCGGACTTTATGTGGGCTTGATCCATGGGTGGCCAAGACCCAACTCCTCCTCATGGTCCCTAATGTAGCCCATTAACACCTCAAGATGCTTAGATCCAATGGATAGAAACAAAACACTAAGATCCATTGGTAGAGATTAAATCTCTAAGATCCGACGGTTGAGATTAAATCTCTAGATCCGACGGTTGAGATTAAATCCCTAGAACCAATGGAGGAGATTAATTCATGACTTATCCCTAACTCTATAAAAGGAGGGCATGGGAAGTGGTCGTGGATAACATGATAGAGAGGGAGCAAGGCTTGGGCGGCAAGAATAGGGCAATCCTAGTTGAGATAGGATTGGAATTAGGGTTAGGGTTTGGAAGCAAGGGTGGCACCAAATAAGGCAAGTTTTCCTTCTTCTTCCTTGCCTTGTGGCCAACGTCCAGCAGCTATTCCAGCCCTTCCCAGCCCTTGGCCGGCGCCCAAAACACTCCCCTCTCTTCTCCTTAGGTGGTGGAAACAAGATATAGGGTTTCCCTTGGTGTCTTGGTAGTTTTCCATCATCTTCTTCTCCTTCTAGTTGGTCAAGGCAAGAACTTCTATAGTTCTTTGTTGGTTGAGTTTTTGAATGAGAAAAACATTGTTTCTCTTCTTCCTCTTGTTTGGGAAAAGCAAGGAAGGAAGTTTTGCGATCTAGGAGCTTCGACTTTTGGTGGATCGTCGCCCACACGACGTCCAAAAGGAGGAGGGTCATACATTAGAAGACCAAGAGGTATAACTATTCTTCTATCTCTTTTATTCATTGCTTGTGTTTGTTTTTCAAAATATAACCATGTTATATTTCTGTAAATAGGCTAAATAATACTTGGATCCCGAGTATAAACACAAAAACCGGCGATCCGGACATCGTCTATTCCGCGGCTACTCGTAGAATAGAGAATGGTCGCTTGAACAACTAGTTTGTTCAAGTGACCTCTCTAAACGAATAGCACGACGATGACTTGGTTGCTTTGGGAATCCCTTTTGTCTAGGATTTAATTTTTAATCCGGGGACATTGAAGGGATCACCATGGTCAAGCAACCGAGGCGAAGGGGAAGCGAAGTTTCCCTTTACGGACTCGACAAGGGAAATCCCTTAAATTGGTATCAGAGCTTCCGGGCAAAACCTTTCACAAGCAACCTAACCCTTTTCCTCGATTAGCCACGGATTAGATGATGAACGGATTGCCGGTTTTTGTGTTTATGATCAGGGTCCATGTCAATCAGCAACATGCAAAATAAAAAAAATAAGAATTAAAATTAAACAAGATTATATCTCTTGTTTTACCTCTTGATCTTCTATTGTATTCCTATCCTCTTCTTGGACGTCGTGTGAGCGACGATCTTCCAAGATTTGAAGCCTCCTAGACCACGTATCTTCCCTTCCTTGCTCACTCCGAACAAGGGAAGAAAACCCTCCCTTTTTCTCCTTTCTTGTGCCGAACACAAAGCCTTCTCCACTTCTCCTTGCTTGTACCGACCAACAAAACTCCAAGAAGTGGTGTCCGTCGGCCCTAAAGAGAGGAGAGGAGATTGAGGAAGAGAGAACCCCATTCCTCCTTGCTTGTTGTCGTCGACCCTAGGAGAGGGAGAGGAGGCGCCGAACCTAACTTGGGGAAAGGAGGCGCCGACCCTAGGAGAGGGAGAAGGAGTGCTGGCCAAAAGAAAGGAAGAGAAGGAAACCCCAATCCTCTCTTGCCCCCAACCCTTAAAGAAGCAAAACCCTAACCCCCTCCCTTGCCTCTCCACCTCCTTTTTTTTATAGATCTAGGCTTCATGAGGTATTTATAATATGCTACAATAGGAACCATGAGGAGGAGTTGGATCTTGGCCACCCAATAGATCCGAATCACATATAACTCGATCCATTAATGATGATCAATTCCACTAGAGGATCATCATTGATCTACCTCACCAACCCACATAATTAAATATGGGCTCCACATATTATTTGTACAAAATATCTCCCCGTGTTTAAGATATCGAATGTCTATTAATTAATTAAATTACTGACAATTTAATTAATCAATATCTAACTCCATGAGTATTACCACTCATCCTTATCAACATGTTGGACCAAGTCCACCTGTAGGATTTACATGACAAACTTTATGAGCTCCTCAAGGGGACATCATCTTCCTAGTGTATAGGACATAGTTTCCTCCTATAATCAACGACACACCATGTAAATAATATTATTTCCCAACTTACCAGACCTATCGACTCAACACATAAATCTTGCCCATTGATAAATCAAAGAAATAAATACTAAGTACATGTGCCCGTTATTATATCTGGATTAAGAGCATGTACACCTTAATATCTGAGGTCTGATTCAATTATATAGTCAGTATAAATTGAATCACCTCTAAATCGGTCTTACTCAATACACACAAAGTGTACTAGTGTAATTCTATGGTCAAGATAAACCAATACCAAATTACACTACAACCATGCCAATGGTTTGTCCAAAACCATCTTGGTTGTGAGCCTCTACTTATACTCTACAATGAACTGATAACATGATCTTCTGTGCGATACCACACACCATGTTATCTACAATGTAAAGTATAAGACAATATGCATAAATATAAAATGCAAATAATGATCATGTGATACTTATTTAAAAATGAAGATGTTCATACAAAAGCTAGGATTTTAATATACATCCTAACAGATTGTTGATGCAGGGGCACTAGATAATCGAACCTTGGTTTTGATAATGACAAAGATTCAAAGTTAAGCTATTTTGTTATCTCATATGCTATGCTAAGTGTACAAGTATTGTATTAAACTTTGCTAAGGTCAACAACACCAGGAGAATCTCTAGATGAGAAACCTCGGTGGTCAACGACACCAGGAGAATCTTAGGATTGGAAACCTTGGTGGTCGGGTGACACCAGGAGAATCTCGGAAGGAGAAACCTCAATGGTCGGGTGATGCCAGGAGAATCTCGGAAGGAGAAACCTCGGTGATCAAGTGACCAAAAGCTAAGCATAGGTCAAGATGCCTAAAGGTAAGCTTTGGGTGTAG
The DNA here is from genome assembly GCA_025175895.1 of Wurfbainia villosa. Classification (NCBI taxonomy): domain Eukaryota; kingdom Viridiplantae; phylum Streptophyta; class Magnoliopsida; order Zingiberales; family Zingiberaceae; genus Wurfbainia; species Wurfbainia villosa. The sequence goes on from CM046004.1 coordinate 53,895,925, forward strand.
AGTGATGGTAAGGATGCATCCTTGATAAGAGAAAAATCCGAGGCATCAATCCGACCAAGGCTTCCAAAGGAATGCCGAAGTCGAGATCGGACAGTCAAATGACTATTACATTGCGTGGCATGATGCATCTCTTGTGCTAACCTTGTGTTGTAGGTGTCAAGTTGAATTCTCAAGTGTAGCAGTCAATTGGTGGTTTCAACAATTGATTGGAGGCAGTTGACTGCCAAAAGGATCAGTCGACTTATGTCGATGAATCAACCTAATGCACAAGGTCAAAGAGTTATCGATCCATGCCACCACCTCAAGATAAGATAAGTTGTCACCTCAAGATAAGATCCACGAGTTTTGGATCTAGATATAAACTTACTCCAAGGCATCAATCTATAAAAGGAGGGGAGGACACAAACCCTATTAATTCAATGAACTCCTAAGTGAGCTTGTGCTCCGACCATAATTCTACGTGCTATAATGCTACTCCGACCGTGCATCCTCTATAATTCAGTTGTCGGTACCTTGCTTATTTCTTTCTTATTATTTGCTAAGAGGGGAGGTAGGTTTGTTACCTCTTCCTCTACATCATTATTGTAATCGATTATCTCTTACCTCCAACAAGGAATAGATATTTAGTGCTTTGCCCTTCGGAAGAGATCAAGGATCGCTAGGCTTTGGATTAGCACCCGGTGGGCTGTAAACTAAGTAAAAATAAATGTGTCTTTGTGTTTTGTGTTTCATTATTCCGCCGTATACTTTGCAATTTAACCTACGAGAAGAAAGGTTTTCCAGAACGCTATTCACCCGCCTCTAGCATTTTCTCGATCCAACAAGATCTACAAAACCCTCAGGTTGTGTCATGTACACATCCTCAAGTAGATTTCCATTAAGAAATGCAGTTTTGACATCCATCTGTCATATCTCATAATCATGGTAAGCTGTATTAGCAAGCACGATCCGAATAGATTTAAGCATTGTAACTGGTGAAAAGGTTTCATCATAGTCTATACCATGAATCTATTGTTGGTGCAGGGGCACTAGATAATCGAACCTAGGTTTTGATTATGGAAAAGATCCAAAGTTAAGATCATATTGTTATCTCATGAGCTGAATTAAGTGTCCAGGAAATGGTTAAGCTAAGCCGAAGGTCAGCGACACCCGGAGAATCCCGAGTCGGGAAACTGTGGTGGTTGGGCGACACTGGAGAAACTTCGTGGGGGTCGAAGAACCCAGGTGGAAGACTAGAAGCAAAGTGACAGGCCATAAAGGACCAGAGGTAAGTACGAGTGCGAAAAGAGATGGTAAGGTCATGTCCTCTGTATAGGGGCGACCGTAGGCGGTGATCTGACTAAGACTTCCAGTGGAAGGTCTAGGTTGAGATCGGACGGTAAGGAACCATCATATTTACCATTTTTCATGCTAACCTCTTACTGCAGGGAAGTGGCCAGGCTGGTAGTTGATTGCTAGTCATTGGGCAGTCGACTAATGCACATCAGTCAACTGATGGAAGGTATCAGTCAACTAATGACGATGAATCAGCCTTTTGCGCTAGGTCAAAATGGATAATGTTTGACGCAACCACTTTGCGATAAGATAAGGAGCCACCTCGTGATCAGTTCCAAAAGTTGAGGATTTCTATTAGGAATTATTCCAATGCAAAAATATATAAAAGGAGGGGAGGACTCCAACCCAAAAATCAATCATCTTGCTCTCAAAGTGCTCCCGCAACGCCAAAGCTCCAACGTCGTAACGCCAACGCAACGCCAAGTTCAGAATCTATTCGTCGACAGCAAGTATTATTTTTATTTACTATATTCGATTATTGTTTTAATCATTACGAGGTGAGGTAGGCTTATTGCCTCATCCTCGTGCTTTCAGTTTTGTGATCGTTGTCTCTTACCTTCAATGAGGAGGAGACTTTATAGTGGGTTACCTCTTCGTATGCGGTCGAGGATCGCGGGGCCTTGGATTAGTAGTCGGTGGGTTGTGAACCAAGTAAAAATAAATTTTATTATTTATTTTTCCACTGTGCTTGCTCTTATCGAACGAACAAAAGAAAGTTTTATGCTCGCTATTCACCCCTTTCTAGTGATGCTTCTTGATCCAACATTTGTTTGAAACCTTTCGCTAAAAATCACCCTTTATAGGTATACATATGACCATCCATGTCAGTCTTTCTTTTAAAAACCCAATTACACCCAATGGGTTTAACCCCTTCAGGTAGATCAACCAAAGTCTATACTTGGTTAGTGTATATGGATTCCATTTCAGACCACATGACCTCTAGCCAGTTCTTAGAATCTAGGCTCATTACTGCTTCTTGATAGGAAGTAGGCTCATTGAAATCAACTAGCATTACATCACCGTGATCACATAAGAGAAAAGAATATCTCTCAAGTTGACAACGTATCCTATTAAATCTGCATAGAGCATGGTCTACTCGAATAGGTTATGCCACAACTTCATGCGGTGTTATAGATTCATAATCTTCACCACCTTGTGGTTCCTGTTCGATTTCCATCAAGGCTTCAGAGCAATGTTGTGTATCTTGAATTTCTTCAAGATCGACTTTACTCCCATAAACTCGTTTAGAAATAAATTTTCTTTCCATAAAAACACCATTTTTGACAACAAACACTTTACCTTGTGTGGGATTATAAAAGTAATATCCCTTAGTTTCCTTGGGATATTTGACAAAATAGCATTTATCTCATTTGGGTTCTAATTTATTTGTAGCTTGACATTGAACGTAAGCCTCACAACCCCAAATATTCAGAAAAGATATCTTGGGACTCTTCTCAGTCCATATCGTATATGGTATCTTTATGATTACCTTAGATGGAATGTGATTAAGTGTGAAAGCAGCTATCTCTAGAGCATATCCCCAGAAGGAAGAAGGAAGATCTATCTAAGTCATCATTGATCATACCATATCTATTAATGTACGATTTCTCCTTTCTGATGCACCATTCTACTGTGGTGTTCTGGGTGGAGTGAGTTGAGATATTATCCCAGACTCAACTAGATGGTCATGAAACTCTCGGCTAAGGTATTCCCCACCTCGATTTGATCGAAGCATCTTAATACTCTTACCAGGTTGGTTTTGCACTTCATTCTTGAATTCTTTAAAATTTTCAAAGAATTCATATTTATGTTTCATACGATACACATAGCCATATCTATTGAAATCATCAGTAAAAGTAATGAAGTATTGATAGCCTCATCTAGCTGCTATTTTTAAAGGGCCACAAACAACAGTATGTATGAGTCCTAATAAATCATTAACTCTCTTGCTATGTCCACTAAAAGAAGTCTTTATCATCTTGCCTAGTAGACAAGATTCACATACCTTATATTATTCAAAATCAAATGAGACCAAAATTCCATCCTTATGGAGTTGTGATATGTGACTCTCATTTATGTGACCCAAGCGATAATGCCAGAGATATGTTTGATTCATATCATTAGATTTGAACGATTTGGTATGTATATTATAGATTGGGTTTTCAAAATCTAGAACATAGAGTCCATTGAAAAGATGTGCTCTGCAATAGAATATTTCATTTAAATAAACATAAAAATATATGTTCTTTATTATAAATGAGAAACCACTCTTATCTAAAAGGGAGATAGAGATAATGTTCTTAGTTATAGCAAGTACATAATAGAACTCTTCTAGTTCCAAGATAAAATGACTGGACAAAGATAAGGAATATGATCCTATAGCTATATAAGCAACTCTTGCGCCATTGCCTATGCATAGGTCCACTTCTCATTTCGTAAATGATCTACTATTTCTCAGGCCTTGCACATTAGTACAAATGTGAGAAGCACAACCGATATCTAATACCAATGAAGAAGAAATACATAGATTAACTTCTATAACATATATTTTGATGATCCTTGGATGGCTAGAGGGGGGTGAATAACCTCTTTCGATTTCTATTAGATGTTAGCAGAAGCAAAAACAATAATGCAAATAAGAATGAAATCGAAAGACAACTAAAACAATGCTAACATGAATGTTTAATGTGGTTCGGAGATGACACTCATACTCCACGACAATCCATAAGGTGGATCAACTCTAGCAAGCCTTCACTAAAATCTCCTTTGATGATATCACCAAGGTGGAGAAGCCTTCTTACAATCAACTCTTTTTCTTACAAGATGATGAGAGTAAATTAGAGAAGAAGAGAGTAAAAACACTAGAAAGGTTTGGAGAAAACATGGTGAGCTTGAGAGAAAAGATTGGAATAAAAGCACTAACCCTCTCAAGCTCCCCAAGGCATCCTTTTATAGAGAAAGGGCTGATTGTCCCGTTGAGCCTGCGACAGTCAACTGCTGCATACCAATAGTTGACTGCTGTTGTTTCTGACCTAATCCAATGACTTCTAATGAAGCTTGATTTGTGGTTGTCACAACTCAATGGAACTATGACCAGTCGACTGCTCACATCATTAGTTGACTGATCAAACCATCAGTCGACTGCTCTAAGCTTGACTAAAAATGTTTTTGTTACCGTGTCCACCTCCATCAGTCGACTACCCTTCATGGCAGTTGACTGATCATGGTGCCAGTCGACTGTTGGTGGAACACAACCACAGTCGAGCTCCAGTCGACTCCTTCCAGTGGACTGGGTCATAAACCCAGTCGACTAATCAAGCCTTCTAGACCCTCGAGTGTTGAAAACTCAAGACCAGTCAACTGGTCCATAAACCTGTTGGAGGATCGGTGGTCGGCTAGAGGGGGGTGAATAGCCCTTTATCGTGTACGATGGAAGTTGATCGTTCTTGCATGCTTGTGTACAATAATTGTTAATATGCACTATGGAAATAATGGGAATACAACACGAATACAATACAACACACAAGACACAATCGATATACGTAGTTCGGAACCTTAGGGTTCTTACTCCACGGGGTGAGCTCAACGAGCTCGTGTTATATGTACGACACTAACAAAACTCCTTCTCGACTACAAGTTGGAAGTGGAGAAACCTTGTACAAGCAATTACACAGTAATACGAAAATGTACAAGAAAATACAAAGACAAAAATGAAATACACAAAGAATACTTTACAATGCTTTCTTTGAATCCTTTGCTTGTTGCTTGCTTTGGTTTGCTCTTGAAGGACTGGAATGCAGCAACAATTCCCCTCCAAAATCTTCTAAAAAAAACTCTTGCAAAATCCTCCATCTCGAGCTCCACTTATAACCTGCATCGAGCTGATTTCACGCCAATCAGTCGACTGATTGTGACCATCAGTCGACTGCTCCTGTAGCCGTTGTCTCACAATGACTCGATCCACACTGGACAAGTTCCAATAGATCCATTATCACTCGACTGATGGGTTCATCAGTCGACTGATGAACCCATCAATTGAGTGCTCGACGCGATCACTCGACTAGAAAACCTTTTGTGCTCGAATTCACCCTGATCAGTCGACTGCCATCCCTCCGCAGTCGACTGATGGTGTCGACAGTCGACTGCCAACCCTTGGCAATCGATTGTTCGACCAGAAATAGATCAGTCGAACACCAGTCGAACTCATTCGACTTTGAGCAGTCGACTGGCACCTATACCAGTCGGCTGATGTCGGGTAAAACCTCAAACACCAAGTTGTTTGAGCATCTGACACTCAGTCTTAGCCACTTAGCCAAGTCCACCTCATCCTCTCATGGAGTTTCCCTCCTGAAGCTCTCTTCCTTCGGCCTACGTCGCTCGGATGCACCAAGTGCACGGCTTCGCAATGCCATCCTTCACATATCTTGCCCTCGAAGTATGCTTCCCTTGGCCCTCACTCCATTCGCTCCCCGTCCAGTGGTCCCTCGGATGCACCAAGCACACGACTTCGTAATGTCATCCTTCACCGACTCAAGGACCCCAAGCCTATGAGACTAGTGACCTTGCCAAGTCCTCATGACTTCCCATTGCCAAGGCTACACACTGGGACTTACCAACAGCAAGCCCTATGCTTGGATTTTCCCAACACCAAGCCCCATGCTTGGACTTTTCACCACCAAGGCTACACATTTGGATTTATGTGGCCAACCCATGTTGGACTTCCCATGACAATCTCATGTCATACGTTTTGTCTAACATCAAAATACAGTTCGAGTCAAACTCGAGTCCGGTCAATTGTGACCGGGGCCAATTGGACCAACAAACCCCAGTTGACTGACATACTTCAAGTATGATTAATTCATACTTGAAACTAACACCCTAAACCTAGACTCAACCTTCTAGCTTCTCCATCAACCTTACGCCTCCAGGATCCCTCCGAGTCCACGATTCCTTCATCCTTGCGCTTGCCTTCAAAAACTTCCTTTGATTTCGTCATATTTCGAGTTTCCTTTACCAATGTCCACTTGGACTTTACGTCGTTAAGACTACATACTTGGACTTATACTGGACTTCCTTTGCCAAGGTCCTCTGGGACTTTACGCCGCCAAGACTACATGCTTGGACTTACACTGCCAAGACCTTCCTTGGACTTTCCTTGCCAAGATCCACACTTGGACTTCTCTTTACCAAGTCTTCACACTTGGATTTTTCTGTCACTCAACACATTCACGGTTAGATCACAAATATTGCCTAACTATAAATGATTATCCAAACATAAAAAATACATAAATGCTTGGGGCATTGTTGCACCAACAATCTCTCCATTTTTTATGTTTGGAAATCATTTAAGTTAGGTCTTGAAATATGCAATAAAAGCATCATAAATCCAATATGTAATTCTAACTTAAATTCTCCTTTCTCCTCCTTTGACAAACATCAAAAAGAGAAAGGGACATAGAAAACAAGTTCATTGATGAGTAAAATTGATTATGCCTTGAACTAAGGTATAAGATAGACATAAAGCTCCCCCCCTTAATCCAAGACATAGTTTATCATGTGTAAATGATATGTTGAGCGAAGCAAGAAATTATAAATGAGAGTAAATCCTAACTTTGCACCAACAATAAAAGTTATATTTTGAAGTTTTTGGATAATATCTTGATTTTTATCATTGATATCCTTATCAATGGAGGATTTCCTAAGGTAAGTACTAGTAGATTCATCAAATTGAACATTAGAGGATTCCTCAACCTTTTGAGTCTTCTTGTTGTATATTCTATAACCTCTACTAGTGGATGAGTATCCAACTAAAATTCCTTCATCCTCTTTAGACACAAATTTTCCTAAGTTATCTTTGGTATTTAAAATGTAGACTTTGCATCAAAAGACCATCAAATAATGAATTGTAGGAATTGTGCCATTCTATAATTCACAAGGCATTTTACCTAAAAACCTATGGATTAAAACTCAATTTTGGATATAGAAAGCGGTGTTAACCGCTTCCGCCCACAAGTAGATAGGTAAGGAATATGCATTAAGAATTGTCCTAGACACTTCTTGTAGGGCACGATTTCTCCTTTCCACCACCCCATTTTGTTGGGTTGTTCTATCACAAGAGAACTCATGCTTGTACCCTTGTTCTAAGCAAAATTTTGAAAAGTTAGAATTCTCAAATTCTCTACCATGATCACTACAGATCCAGTTGATTTTGAGATTCATTTCATTTTCAACCTTTTTGCTAAATACTATGATTATTTCTAAGGCATCATCTTCATGTTTCATTAAATAGACCTATGTATACCTAGAAATATCATCAACTATCACTAAACAATATTTGTTGCCATTTAATGAAGGAATGCTATGATAATCAACTAAATCTAAATGCAATAGCTCTAAGGTTAATGAAGTACTAGTTAGAGTTTTACCCTTGTGTGATGACTTGGATTGCTTTCCTTCTTGGCATGCATCACACATCTTGTCCTTGATGTACTTCACTTTTGGTAGCCCTTTAACTAGATCCAACATGGCTATCTTGGCAATGTTCTTCATGTTGATATGTCCAAGTTTTCTATGCCATAGCCAACCTTCCTCTTCTTTTGACATGAGACACTTAGTAGAAATGTTAGTAGCATATGAAAGATCAACATAATAAATGTTTGATTTCCTATATCCAACCAACATGCAATCATTTAAGCTCTTATTTTTAATTAAGCATTTAGATGATTTAAACTCTACCTTATATCCCGCATCACAAAGTTGACTAACACTCAATAAATTAAACTTCATGCTTTCAACTAGTAAAACTTTGTGAATGATGATTTTAGGGGATACCTCAATTGTATCTCTACCTAAGATCATGAGCTTCCCACTATTTCCAAAAGACATGGTTCCCTTATTAATAGTTGATTGTAGAAAACTTGTTCATATCTCCGATCATATGTCTTGAGCAACTGCTATTCACAATCCACATACCTTGCTCACCTACCTAAATAACACAAAAAATAAATTCTTTTGGTACACAAGCATTTGGACCGGTAATATCAATAAAAAATTTCTTGGGGACCCAAGTTTTCTTTATTTTACCCTTAATAGTTTCTTTTCTATTAATTAAAGAAATATAGGCTACTCCCTTGTTAATGTAGTTGATTGTAGAAAACTTGCTCACATCTCCGATCATATGTCTTGAGCAACTGCTATCCACAATCCACATACCTTGCTCACCTACCTAAATAACACAAAAAATAAATTCATTTGGTACCCAAGCATTTGGACCGGTAATATCAATAAAAAATTTCTTGGGGACCCAAGTTTTCTTTACTTTACCCTTAATAGTTCCTTTTCTATTAATTAAAGAAATATAGGCTACTTCCTTATCCTTAGGCTTGTGTCCTATGCCAGCTTATTATAAATGACTCTTTGGTCCCTAAGAATCATGTCAAGATATTTAGAGTCATTTGCAAACTTTTCTAAACATGTCTTTAACTCACTAACCTCATTCTTAAGTTTTTCATTTTCCTCCCTAAGCATGCATGAGTTATCACATAGAGGTTCTTCATTCCTAATTGTCTTAATTTGTACCTTCAAGTCCTTAATCCTAGATTTTGATCTATCCAAAGCATTTTTAAGGTAAGCAATAGTTTTGTATAATAATTCTACTTTAGGTGTGTCGTTTACCTCATCGTCACTAGATGACGATTCGTCGCTTGATGAAGACTCTTCTTGGCTTGATGCTTCGGAGTCATCTCCCAATGCTATGAGTGCCACATGGCATGTGATGTGGCAAAGCTCATCATCGTCAGATGATTCCTCCACACTTTGAGTGTCCCATGTGGTTTTAGCCACCATAGCCTCCTCCTCCTTCTTCTCCTTCTTGTCCTTCTTCTTCTTTTCTTTTTCCTCCTTCTTCTTTAGCTGCGGACAATTTGGTTTTATGTGCCTCTTTTTGTTGCATTCATGACAAACAATATTAGGATTAAAATTTGGATTATACCATGATTTGCCTTTTGAATATGTGAACATCTTCTTTACATCCTTCCTTGTGAGTCTTCTAGATTTTCCCACCCACTTCTTGACATAGTTGGCTATCTTATTTGCTGACATTTCTTCATTACTACTTGATGCTTCATCCTCCAATTCGGATGAAGATTATTCTTCCTTCTTCTCCTCCTTCTTCTCCTTCTTTCCTACAAAAAGAGCTAGACCTTTCTCCTTTGATAAAGTGTTAGCTTACTCATGCAATTCGAATTCACAAAATAATTCATCTAATTTAACCAAAGAAAGGTCCCTAAAAACCTTAATGGTATCAACCATTGATGCCCATAAGGCGTTCTTAGGGAAAGATTGAAGAACATACTTTATTAGGTCCCAATTGTCTATTTTCTCACCTATGACATGGAGTCCGCTGACGATCTCCTTGAACCTTCCATGCATTTGACATACCGTTTCATTGGTTTTCATGGAGAAGTTTTGAAGTTGACCTATCAATAGATCCCTCTTGGCTCTCCTTTATTCTGTTGACCTTCATTTAGCTCGATGAGCTTCTCCCAAAGCTCCTTTGCGGTGTTGAAAGGTCCAACCTTGTTAAATTTCTCCTTTGATAACCAACATTGAAGTGTGGTTATCACTTTGCTATTTGATTGAGCCTTCTTGTACATCTCCTTTATCCAATCGTCGATTGGAATGGGTGTTCCAAATTGATCCACTGGTTCTTTGTATCCCTTGAACACACTAACCCAATTTTTAATATCATTCATCAAAAATACTTCATCCTACCTTTCCAATAAGAGAAGTCGTCGTCGTCGAAGAGTGGTGGTCGCACAATGCTATGCCCCACTTGAAAAGCCATTGTGATGCCTCAGTTGATGGTTAAATCTTCCAAGTGATTTGGGCTCTGATACCACTTGTTGAGGATCCTTGGATGGCTAGAGGGGGTGAATAGTCTCTTTCAATTTCTATTAGATGTTAGCGGAAGCAAAAAAAAAATAATGCAAATAAGAATGAAATCAAAAGACAACAAAAACAATGCTAAAATGATTGTTTAACGTGGTTCAGAGATGACACTCCTACTCCACGGCAATCCGTAAGGTAGGTCAACACTAGCAAGCCTTCACTAACATCTCATTTTGATGATCACACCAAGGTGGAGAAGCCTTCTTACAATCAACTATTATTCTTACAAGATGATGAGAGTAAATTAGAGAAGAACAAAGTAAAAACACTAGATAGATTTGGAGAAAACTTGGTGAACTTGAGAGCAAAGATTGAAATAAAAGAACTATCCCTCTCAGGCTCCACAAGGCCTCCTTTTATAGAGAAAGGGCTGATTTTCCTATTGAGCTTGTGGCAGTCGATTGCTTCAAACCAACAATCGATTGCTATTATTGCTGACCTAATCCAACAACCTCTAACAAGGCTTGATCTACGGTCATCACAACTCAACAGAACTATGATCAATCGACTGCTCACATTATCAGTCGACTGATTAGGCCATCAGTCGACTACTCCAAGCAATTAGTCGACCAAACATTTTTTTTTTTACCAGTGTCCACCTCCATCAGTCGACTGCCATTCATGGTAGTTGACTGATCACGACGCCAGTCGATTGCCCAAAGCTGGTAGTCGACCGCTGGTGGCACACAGCCGCAGTCGAGCTTCAATTGACTAATCAAGCCTTCTGGACCCTCGAGTGCTGAAAACTCGAGACTAGTCAACTGGTCCATAACCCCAGTTGACTGACATATTAATCATACTTGAAACTAACAACTTAAACATAGACTCAACCTTCTTGCTTTTCCATCAGCCTTGTGCCTCCAGGATCCCTCCGAGTTCACGACTCCTTCATCCTTGCACTTGCCTTCAAAAGCTTCCCTCGGTTTCATCATGTTTCGAGTTTCCTTTGCCAAAGACCGCTTAGACTTTACACCGCCATGATTGTTGGTGCAACAATGCCCCAAGCACTTATGTATTTTGATGTTTGGATAATCATTTATTTTTAATCTAACTGTGAATGTGTTAAGTAACAGGAAAATCCAAGTATGAAGTCTTGGTAAAGAGAAGTCCAAGTGTGAATCTTGGCAAGGAAAGTCCAAGGGAAGGTCTTAGTAGTGTAAGCCAAAGCATATAATCTTGGCGGCGTAAAGTCCAAGCAGACCATGGCAAAGGAAGTCAAAGGCAAGGTCTTGGCAGCATAAGTCCAAGTATACTTTGGCAAAGAAGAAGCCCAAAGCATGACGAAACCAAAGGAAGCTTTTAAAGGCAAGCGCAAGGATAGAGTCATGGACTCAGAAGAATCTTGGAGGCGCAAGGCGGATGGAGAAGCTAGAAGGTTAAGTCTAGGCTTAGGGTATGGTTTAAAGTATGAATTAGTCATACTTGAGGTGTGCCAATCGACTGGCATATTGTGCCAGTCGAATTGGTCTCGAGTGTTCAACACTCAAGGATCTAGAAGACATTGGCAGTTGACTGGGGTTATTCCCAATCGACTAGTGGTAGTCGACTACGAATCAAATTGCCTAACATAACTAGTAGTTGAATTGGTGTGTAACACCAGTCGACTATTCAACATGGTTCGACAAAGGTGCTCATATCTGACAGACTTGAACTTAGGCTTAGAATCTGAGTTAAGGTTTGGTAGTCGACTGCCCATAATGGCAGTTGATTGCTGCGAGCACAGAAAGATTAGTAGCCGACTGATTAGTCAGCTAAGGAGACACCAGTCGACTGCTAATTATGGCAGTCTATTTGTCAAGTAGACATTAAGCCATGATGATTGAAATCAGGCTTCGTCAGAAGCCGTTGGATTAGGTGAACTACCACTTCAGTCGACTGATGGTATGCATCAGTCGACTGCTGTCGGGCTCAATGGGCAAAAATAGCTTTTATCTATAAATAGAAGCTAGGGAATCTTGGAGGAGGTTAATGCTTTCATTCTAAACAATCTTACTAAGCTTCTGAAGTCTTTTCCTTAAGCTTTCATGTGTTCTAACCTCTTCTTCCTAAGCTCAAATCCATTACCTTGTAAGAAGAAGAGTGATTGTAAAAGGCTTCTCCACCTTGGTGTTTTGTATCAAAAGGAGGCTTTTAGTGGAAGATTGCTAGGGGTGATCCACCTTGCGGATTACAGTGGAGTAGGAGCGTCATCTTCGAACCACGTTAAAGAGTTTTGTTAGAATTACGTACTTTGTTTTCTATTTCAATTGTAATTTTCTATTGCTTTCGCTAACGATTACTTGTAGAAAATGAAGAATTACTATTCACCCCTCCTCTAGACAATCCTCAAGGTTCCTACAAGTGGTATCAGAGCCCAGATCGCATCGAAGGATCTAACCATCAACCGAAGAAAATGGTTTTTCAAGAGGGTTATAGCACGACACGACCACCCATCTTCGATGGAAACGACTTCGCCTATTGGAAAGGTAGGATGGAGTATTATTTAATGAATGATATTGATAATTGGTTTAGCATTGTAGATGATTTCGAAAAGCCTCGAGGTGAGTTTGAAGCGCCATTACCAACCAATGATTGGATAAGGGAAATGACAAAGAAAGCTCAACCCAATGCCAAAGCAAAAACCACACTCTAATGTGGTTTATCTAAAGAGCAATTGAGCAAGGTTGGACCTTTCAACTTTGCCAAAGAGCTTTGGGAGAAGCTCATTGAATTCAATGAAAGATCCAAGGAGACAAGGAGAACTAAGAGAGACCTATTGATAGGTCAACTTCAAACTTTTAGCATGAAGACCAATGAGACCGTGAGTCAAATGTGTAGGATCGTAATATTCCGAGAGTGGGGGGTGAATCTCAGAATTTATAATTTGCTTTAATTTTAAAGCTTATTTAATATTTTCAAATATGAGTATGCAGCGGAAATTAAATGAAATTTATACATAATCAATTTACTTGGTTCTCAACCCTAACTAGGTTGCTACACCAAGGCTCGTAGCTCTTCCTAGATCTAACTCGACGGGCAATCACTATAGTACCCTCTGATTCGAGAACTCTCGACTTCGGAGGGATTGGTTTTTTACAAAAATGAGAGAAAGATAACACTCTACCTTCTCTTTAAATTAAGTACAACAAGAGAATATGAATAGAAAGAATACAAGATAAATTATATTGACACTTTTGAGGAGTTTGAAGTAGGCACGGAGTGTCAAAAATGCGCCTTCATGAGGAAGTAGAGCTTTTGTGAACGAGATTGAATTTTGATAGCACTTTGGCATAGTAGTAGTGTTCAACTCGAATTTGGTCGAGCACTTATTTTATAATCCTTTTTCAATCGACTGGAATGCCTTCCAGTTGACTCCACATCAACCCGTCGATATGGAACTTCTGGTCTTCCAGTCGACTGAATCCTCTCCAATCGACTCTAGGTCATCCAGCTCTGCATCGGGAAGTTTCCCACTTCAATCGACTGAAACACTTTCCAACTACAGTGCTAGATCTTTGACTGATCACCAGCTAATCCTGCCAAGTGTGTATCCAGTCGACTGAACCAAACAGAGTCGATTGAACTTCAGTCGACTAAAGGATATTCATTCGACTGATCACTGTAAAATGAGATTAGCACAAATAGATAAAATTGAATATGATAGCAGTAGTAATACTGCTCGATCTTGACTTTTAAGTCCCATGTGGACTTTCTGTTGAATCGACGCCTAGCTTTGCCCCCCTACAAAGGACTCGACCTCACCTCTTCACTCGAGGCTTACCTGCCTACTGCCTGTCGGACTTACCACTCTTGACATCTGATCTGACCCACCAGGGCTTCCATTAGCTATCTGGTCTAACTGACTCAGTTGGACTTTTTGTTGATTCTCCGTTCTCCTAAACCAACTGGTCTTCATGCAAAATTTCTGGTCCACACGACCCATTTTGACTTCATGTTTGGTGTCCGGTCCTCCTGATCTATCAAGTCAACTACCTAGTATCCGGTCAAGATGATCTACTAGGACTTCTTATTAAGTCTGCACACTTAACACTGATATTGGAACACAAGTAATTCATAACTTTAACTACAGTTCATGCATCAAAATCAAGGAGTGATGCTCGTTGCATCAACAATCTCTCCCTTTTTGATGTATGACAACACATTAGTTTAAGTTAGGAGAATAAGACAACAATATTCAAATTTTGACATATATAAGAAATGCATTAAGTTAAACATGTATGAGATGCATATATAAATTTTTCCATCTCCCTTTCAATAAGTATCTTCTCTCTAACTTTATATCTCCTTTCTCCTCCTTTGGCATACATCAAAATCAAAATTAAGTTTAAAATGCCACAACTTTAAAGCTCAAAAATGCCACAGCTTTAAAAATATTAAGCTAAAAAATGCTTAAGTTTTGAAATCAATCCTCCCCTATATTAATTAAGGTTTTCTTCATTTAGAAATAGGATCTCTCCCTTTATAAAAATTTTCAAAAGACAACAATTTTTTTTCCAAAATTTCAATTTTCAAAAGTTTAACAACCCCTAAACATATTTCTAAATTCCAAGATTATAACTCCCTTAAAACATATTTTCAAATTCAAAAATTTAAAAATTATAACTCCCCTTAAATAAAAACATATTTTCAAATTCCAAAATTTTAAAAATTATAACTCCCCCTCAATAAAAGCATTTTTCAACTTCTAAAATTTTAAAAAATTTCTCAACTTTTAAAGTTTTTCAATACTCCCCCTTAATATTTTAAATTTTCAAAACTGTTGGTGCAAACGACCCAGGTCATGAATGACAAGAGTCGAGTTGGACTCGAGTAGTGTTTTGATGTTTGACATTGAGTTGACCATTGTTTGACAATGGGTTGACTATATGGTTGACATGGGGTTGACCATATGATGGAGAAGTCCAAGTGGGACACTTGGCAATGGAAAGTCCAAGTCTTGGGTACTTGGCATGGAAAGTCCAAGCATGGGTCTTGGCAAGGGAAAGTCCAAGCTTGAGTCTTGGCAAATAGAAAGTCCAACATGGGTTGGCAAGGGAAGTCCAAGTGTTGATATTGGTAGTATAAAATCCAAGCGGGAGTCTTGGCAGCATAAGAGCAATGGTTTGACAGCGTAGAGTCCAAGTGTGTGTCTTGGCAGCGTAAGCCCAAATGTGCCTTGGCGATATAGACCAGGTTAGCATGAAAATAGCCAATAGAAGCACCTGAAGTCATGGATGATTTGGAGGGATCCGATAACTGTGGGGCTGATGGGGGTGGCTAGAGGGCTTAAGTCATGGCTAAGGGTGGTCTAGCAAGTACGAGGGCATCATACTTGGGGTAAACCTCATGTTTGAGGTTTGTCAGTCTATTGGGGTTATGGACCAGTCGATTGGTCATGTGTTTTGACACTTGGCAGCAAAGTTGACTCTGAGTAGTCGATTGAGATTATGACCAATCAACTGACAGGGAATATACTGGCATTCGATTGCAGCCACGTAGCACTGGCAGTCGACTACCAGTATTGGGCAATCGATTAATGGATTGATCAGTCGACTGACGTGGAGGTCAGTCAACTGATGGTCAAGGAAATGAGCATAGAATGTTTTTGAATTGATTGCTAGGGTTTGATAGTCGAGTTGAGGCATGATCAATCGATTGATGGGTATGATTAATCGACTGATGGTCTATCCGTTGGAACTTATCAAACGTGTCTCGAGTCGTTGTCTCATAACGGCTACAAGAGCAGTTGATTGATGGTCACGATCAGTCGAATGCTAGGTGGAATCTAGCTTGAATGCAGGTTATAAAAGCAGCTCGTGGAGAAGGATTTTGGTATGGTTCCTTGAGGCGCTTTGGGGCAATTTGTTGGTGCAATTCAGGGTCTCCAAGTGCAGCTCAAGCAACTAAAGAAGCAAGCATCCAAAAGTGCATTTGTAAAGTCATCTTTACATGTTTTTATGTATTTCATTTTTATTTGCTTGTATTCATTATATTACTTGTAATCACTTGTACGAAGTTTTTCCACCTCTGACTTGTTTTCGAGGAGTGTTTTTGATTATTAGTGGTGTTTGGCAATGCTAGGGCTCATCCGAGTCCAACTCGTGGAGTATGAACCCTAAGGTTCCAAACCACGTTACATCCTTGTGTATTGGTGTGTTTGTTGTATTTCGTTATTGCTTTATTCTATATTCTGCTGCACTAGTAACGATTGTAGACAAGCACGATCAAATTCCATCATCGTCTACAAACACACCATTCACCCCCACTCTAGCACTCATGGACGTTCCTACAAAAACTTTTGAGACTCCCCCTCAATCAAAGCTTTATAATGGTTAATTATTTTCTTCACATACATAAAAACCTAAGTAAATTTTTTATGTATTTTAAACTTAAAAATATTCAATATTTTCAAAGAGCATTCAAGCTTAAGTTTTTCTCCCCCTTAATTTAAGTTTTAAATTTTCAATACTCCCCCTTCATTAAAAATTTTAAAATTCACTTTAAAAGATTTCTCATATTAGATTTTAAAATATTTTTAACTCCCCCAAGATTCTTGATCTTCCCTTTAATATTATGCTTATGTAATAATGCAATTTTAGTTAATTAAGGACACCTACTTCTAAGATATGCTTACTTTGAATTATGTTGATTCACTTAGGATTAAAATTTAATTGAATAATTTAAGTTGAGTTGATTAAATTGGGTAAATTGAATTGATTGTGTTTAGTTGATTAAATTGGTTAAATTGAATTGATTAAGTTGTTTAGTTGTTTAAGTTGTTTAAGTTGTTTAGTTAAGTTGTTAAGTTTAGTTGTTTAGTTAAGTTGTTATGTTTAGTTGTTTAGTTAAGTTGTTAAGTTAAGTTGTTTAGTTAAGTTGTTAAGTTTAGTTGTTTAGTTAAGTTTAATTGAGTTGTTGTTAAATTTAATTGAGTTGTTGTTTAAGTTTAATTGAGTTGTTGTAAAGTTTAATTGAGTTGTTGTTTAATTTTAATTGAGTTGTTGTTTAAGTTTAATTTAGTTGTTGTTTAAGTTTAATTAAGTTGTTGTTTAAGTTTAATTGAGTTGTTGTTTAAGTTTAATTGAGTTGTGTTGGTGCAATCGGCCCAGGTCACGATTGACCAGACTCGAGTTTGACTCGAGTGATGTTTTGATGTTTGACAAAGGGATTTGACAAAGTGGTTTGGCATTTATGTTTGACATTATTGTCGGTTAATATGTTGGGGAGATTGTTGGAGCAATTGACCCGGGTCATGTTTGACCGGACTCGAGTTTGACTCGAGGAAGACCTTGATGGTTGACTGGGGTTGACCATGTGATTATGGGAAAGTCCAAGCATGGGTCTTGGCAAGGTAAAGTCCAAGTCATGGGTACTTGGCATGGAAAGTCCAAGTGGGACACTTGGCATTTGGTATAGTCCAAGTCTTGAGCACTTGGCATGAAAAGTCCAAGTGGGACACTTGGCGCATGGAAAGTCCAAGTCATGGGTACTTGGAATTTGGGAAAGTCCAAGTCTTGAGTACTTGGCATGTGAAGTCCAAGCATGGGTCTTCGCAAATGGAAAGTCCAAGCATGGGTCTTGGCAAATGGAAAGTCCAAGCATGGGTCTTGGCATGGAAAGTCCAACATGGGTTGGCAAGGGAAAGTCCAAGCTTGAGTCTTGGCATTTGGAAGTCCAAGGGGATTGATTTTGGCAGCGTAAAGTCCAAGCGGAGTCTTGGCGGCATAAGTCCAATGTGCCTAGGCGGTGTAGACACCGTTAGCATGACATAGCCGAGGGAAGCACCTGGAGGCTAGCGCGATGGATGAACAAGTCATGGATGACTTGGAGGGATCCGAGAGGCATGAGGCTGATGGAGGTGGCTGGAAGGCTTAGGTCTAGGCTAAGGGTGGTCTAGCAAGTATGGGGGCACCATACTTGGGTTAAAGCCTCATCTGTAAGGTTGGCAGTCGACAGGCATTATGGCCGATTCGACTGTCGTGAGTCCACTTGAGTTCGACAGCCGTTTAAGAGCTGGAATTTCTCCGATCGCTCATTGGAGCCGATCGAAGCCGGTGTCGGCGAATGATCGCTAAGGGACAACGATCATTGCTAGTTCAGTGAGCACTGAGAATGCTCAGAGCCGACCGGGCGTCGACTCTGAGTGATCGGCTACCAATGATCGCTAATGTTGCGATTGCCAAGAGATCCGTTGGAGTTTTTCCAGCGTGGATCGAGCCGTTGTCTCACGACAACATGGAATCGATCCGTGGTGACTTATGGCAATCGGTCGATAGGCGAAAAAATCGGCCGACGCGAGTTATAAAGGCAGCTCGGAAGGAGGGTTTTAGCAGCGATTTTCTTGGGCGAAATTGAAGAGGAAAGTTGGTGCTTTCCAGTTCTTCAAAGCTAGTTCAAGGCAATCAAAGTTCAAGCAATCTAAAGGCAATTGTAAAGTAGTTTTCTTTACTTGCATTGTATTTCATTATTGTAATTGCTTGTATTTGTATCTTATTGTTGTAAGATTACTTGTAAGGGGTTTCTCCACCCTTGACTTGTGTCAAGAAGGAGTTTTATTGGTTAGTGGTGTTTGTAGCATCGCTAGGGTTCGTACGAACCCAATCCATGGAGTAGGAACCGGTTCGGTTCCGAACCACGTTATATGCTCTTGTTGTGATTTGTGTTGTGTCCATTTCGTTATTGCTTTTATTATTATATATATTCCGCTGCGCTAACGAAATTGTAGACACGATCACGATTGAATTCCATCGACGTACGGTCACAACGCTATTCACCCCCTCCCTCTAGCGCCGTCAAATCTCCAACAAGTGGTATCAGAGCAAGGTTGCTCTTCAACGGATTAACAACCGGGAGCAAGAAGCTAGAGGGTGAAGATGGAAGTCCAAGGGCAATTAGGATGGGATATCAACACCCCAATTCCGTATGCCTTCTATGGTCGAGAAGGTTTCAATTCTTGGAAGGCGAGAATTGAAGATTTTTTGATGATGAGAGACCTTGAGGAGTGGTCCGCATTGATGGAAGGATTTGAATATCCTAAGGGACCAAAGGGAGGGTTTCTCAAAAAGAAGAAATGGAGTGAGGAGCAACTCCAACAATTCGATAAAAATAAGAAGGTAATCAAATTCATTTTTGATTTAATTCCTAATGACCTCTTGTGTAGCCTAGGTGACTATGTGGATGCTAAGGAGCTATGGAGCGATTTGGCCAAGCTCAATGAAAGCCTATCATCGGTTCAAGAAGAAGGATCATCACCCTCTCAAGATCAAGAAGAAACATCTAAAGAGCTTGAGGATTCGGAAGTTGATAGGGAATCAACATCCGGATCGGAGAAGGAAGTAGAATCGGAAGTTGATAGGGAGTCAATTTCCGGGTTGGTGGAGGAAGTGGAAGAAGCATCCACTTCTAGGATTGAGGAGGAGATTAGAGTTTCCTCAACACCGGAGCAACAAGAAGAACCATCTACATCTGATAGAGAGGAAGAGCAAGCTCAAGAATCCACTCCGACCACCACAACCACCCTAGGTAACTCAAGCATGTCAATTAATAATAAAATGAATATTATATGCTTTGAGTGTAGGGAGAAAGGACACTACAAGAGTAAGTGTCCTAAACGGGTTAAGAAGACTCCACCTGTGCCAAAAGTCAAGGAGACCGGTGCCTCAATGAAAAAGAGCAAGGAGCAAGTGATTTGCTTCAAATGACTCACCGGGTCATTACCGGAGTCAATGCCCGAAGGGGGAGAAGAAGGGGCAAAGGGGAGCATCACAAGTAGGGGGAGCTACTAAGGCTAACCCTAAGGTATATCAAGTTAATAATGCTCTTTCTTTAGTCAATAGACAAAAGCATGCTAGAAATTTCAATTCCCTAGCAATTTGCCATGAAAAGCATGCTAATAGAAATAAATACTTTTGTTTAGGAGCTAAAAATATTCACTTAGATAATAGGGAGAAAATTGGGACTAATGTCCCTAAAAACAACTTATCTAAGGACAAACCTAGGTCAAATAACTCTAGAAAATTTTTACCTAGGGAGACAATTAGAAAGGTGCAAGAGCACCTAGGTCTAAACCCTAAATGGACTAGGCATATGCCTAGGAAGTCCCATGCCCAAGATTTAAATCAAAATTCTAAAATTGGGCAATTAGAAAAGGAAAATCAAGTCTTGAGGTCAAGACTTGAAAAACTTGAAAAGACCCTTAGGAATATACAAAATCAATTTAAAGGGTCTAATGGTCAAAGTCAAAGGTCCAAAAGTCAAAGTCAACACCTAGGACCTAAGAGTCAAAAGTCAACTAAGGGCAAGCAAGGTTTGTGTCACAAACCTAAGCCCAAGGTGACTTACCATAGTGTTCCATTAGATTATGGAACAATAACTAGGTCTGGGAAGACCAAGGTCAATAGGGAAGTCATCCCTAGAGTTGACCAAAGGGTGTGCCTAGTGGCTAGGGTTTCTAGGAAACCTAGGGTGGCCACTAAGAAGGTTGCAAGGGGAGTTACCCCTAGAGTCAACCTAGGTAAGACTCAAATGACCAAGGCTAACAAGCCTAGGAGGGTCATTAGGAAGGTATCTAGGGAGGTTATCCCTAAGGAATACCTAATTAACCCTAGGAGCTCAAATCGGTTTTGGGTTCCTAAGAGCGTGATTGATTCACGCTAGGTGGGTTTAGGATGTGCCAACCTTGAGTGGATGGGTAGTTAACTCAACCATGATAAAGGTGGCATTTTAGGTTATTTTCAAGGTTATGGATACCTTGGAAATAGGGTTGAATTATAATCCTAAAAGATTTTAGGATGTGCCAATATTAGTTATGAAGTTTGATAAAATGATCAAATTGGCACAATTAGGGTTTAGAGTGTTAGTGTGCCATTTTGGGTTTTTGGCACACTAGGGAGATTAATGATAATATGGCAAAATATATCTAACTATATCAAATGGAAATTAATATTAAAATTTAGGTATTACTATACCTATATATTTTATATGCCATGCTTTGTTTGCCATATAACATGTCATGACATCATGTTTATTTCAATCATTTTATATGTCATGTTCATGTTTAGGATTAAGGTCTCAAATGTCATGAGTTTTTAGTTTATATCATATATCATGACATCATGATCATTGGCCATGTTTTAACTTTTGCTATCATTATGCCATGATCATTTCATGCATTAATGTGATTGAAATTGATTTAAGGACAATGGCATGACTTGGAGTCCCATTTATAGAGCCCAAGGAATATGATCCAAAATAAGGTTTTGAAAACATTTTAAAATCATTTTGAAAAACCTTGGTGAAGTCTATCTTTTGATAGCAATCATCATTGATAGAGTTGATACAAAATAGGGCCAAAACATTGAAAATTTTAATGGTTTTGAGTTTTGTATCAAACTCACTATTTTATGGGTAAAATAATTTTCAAATATTTTTCACCCATTGTGTGTGTCATAAGTATTATACGTATGAATTTTCACGATTTTTCGAATTACGTATAATTATTTATGAATTTTCAAAATTCATTTCTGATAGTTGAAAATCGAGATTTTCAGTTATCAGTCGACTGCCCTTGGTGGCAGTCGACTGATGTGAGTGGTGATCGGCCGATTCTTTGTCGAGTCATTGCAGTCTGATTTCGGGTTAACAAGGTTTGTTTAGCCCGTGTTCAGCTATGGAAAAGGTTCCTAATCACTCCTAACCCTAGGATATGCTTTGGGAAGCATTATAAAGGATGAAAATCCATTGGATATGAATTAGGAGCTGTGTTAGGTCAAAGTATCAAATTTAGGGTGAGTGAAAGTTCTATGTTGAACTTAGAACCTTAATTTTGATGGTTTAGAGTTCCTATTGGCTTAGGGGCTTCCCAAGGACATTGTTGGTGCAATGGTCAAGGGGGAGCAAGCCTTTAGGGGAAGGTATCCATCTTGGGATGATGGATGTGTTTTTTCTCCTTGAAGAGGAGAAGTTATTGGGAGAGTATCATCAATTGGGAAAATTGATGGGTTTTTGATACCTAATTTGGAAATTGGGAGAGAGTATAGGATTGTCTGTCTTAAGTGATATGTGAATTATCACTAGGAAGATGGTAGGCATCCTAGGTATTTATCTTTGGATCAAGGGGGAGATTGTAAGATCTCATTGGGATATGAGACATTGACCTCCTTGGAGAGAAAACCTTTTTGATGTTAGTCAAAAAGGGGGAGAATGTTTGGGGGAGAACATTTGGAGAGTGTTTACCAATTTGGGATAATTGGTAAGGGATTTGAGTTAGTGGCCTAACTCAGATGATTTGTTTGGTTTTTGTCAAACATCAAAAAGGGGGAGATTGTTGGTGCAATCGGCCCAGGTCACGATTGACCAGACTCGAGTGATGTTTTGATGTTTGACAAAGGGATTTGACAAAGTGGTTTGGCATTGATGTTTGACATTATTGTCGGTTAATATGTCGAGGAGATTGTTGGAGCAATCGACCCAGGTCATGTTTGACCGGACTCGAGTTTGACTCGAGGAAGACCTTGATGGTTGACTGGGGTTGACCATGTGATTATGGGAAAGTCCAAGCATGGGTCTTGGCAAGGTAAAGTCCAAGTCATGGGTACTTGGCATGGAAAGTCCAAGTGGGACACTTGGCATTTGGTAAAGTCCAAGTCTTGAGCACTTGGCATGAAAAGTCCAAGTGGGACACTTGGCGCATGGAAAGTCCAAGTCATGGGTACTTGGAATTTGGGAAAGTCCAAGTCTTGAGTACTTGGCATGTGAAGTCCAAGCATGGGTCTTGGCAAATGGAAAGTCCAAGCATGGGTCTTAGCAAATGGAAAGTCCAAGCATGGGTCTTGGCATGGAAAGTCCAACATGGGTTGGCAAGGGAAAGTCCAAGCTTGAGTCTTGGCATTTGGAAGTCCAAGGGGATTGATTTTGGCAGCGTAAAGTCCAAGCGGAGTCTTGGCGGCGTAAGTCCAATGTGCCTTGGCGGTGTAGACACCGTTAGCATGACATAGCCGAGGGAAGCACCTGGAGGCTAGCGCGATGGATGAACAAGTCATGGATGACTTGGAGGGATCCGAGAGGCGTGAGGCTGATGGAGGTGGCTAGAAGGCTTAGGTCTAGGCTAAGGGTGGTCTAGCAAGTATGGGGGCACCATACTTGGGTTAAAACCTCATCTTTGAGGTTGGCAGTCGACTGGCATTATGGCCGGTTCGACTGTCGTGAGTCGACTTGAGTTCGACTGTCGTTTAAGAGCTGGAACTGCTCTGGCAGTCGATCGCATTGCTCATTAGCAATGACTAGTGTCGGCGATCAGCTACCGCCAAGGGACGGCGATCGATTGCTAGTTGACCGCGAGCCGGAATGCTCCGTGGCCGACCGGGCGATCGACTACGCGGTAGCGATCGCGCAATGTTGGCGATCGCTAAGAGATCCGCTGGAGTTTTTCAGCGTGGATCGAGCCGCTTTTCTCACGACAACGATGGCATCGATCGTGACTTATGGCGATTAGTGATAAGCGGAAATCCATCGGCAGCGTTATGGTTTTTGCAGCGATTTTCTTGGGCGAAATTGAAGAGGAAAGTTGGTGCTTTCCAGTTCTTCAAAGCTAGTTCAAGGCAATCAAAGTTCAAGCAATCTAAAGGCAATTGTAAAGTAGTTTTCTTTACTTGCATTGTATTTCATTATTGTAATTGCTTGTATTTGTATCTTATTGTTGTAAGATTACTTGTAAGGGGTTTCTCCACCCTTGACTTGTGTCAAGAAGTAGTTTTATTGGTTAGTGGTGTTTGTGGCATCGCTAGGGTTCGTACGAACCCAATCCGTGGAGTAGGAACCGGTTCGGTTCCGAACCATGTTATATGCTCTTGTTGTGATTTGTGTTGTGTCCATTTCGTTATTGCTTTTATTATTATATATATTCCGCTGCACTAACAAAATTGTAGACACGATCACGATTGAATTCCATCGACGTACGGTCACAACGCTATTCACCCCCCTCTAGCGCCGTCAAATCTCCAACAAGTTGTTGTTAAGTTTAATTAAATTGTTGTTAAGTTTAATTGTGTTGTTGTTAAGTTTAATTGAGTTTAATTGAGTTGTTGTGAAGTTTAATTGAGTTGTTGTTAAGTTTAATTAAGTTGTTGTTAAGTTTAATTGGATTTTTGTTAAGTTTAATTAAGTTATTAAGTTTAATAATTTTGTATTAAACTGACTAAGTTTGATTAAATTCTAAATCATCTCACCCAAGCTAGGTTTTTCAATACACGCTACTCCTATGTGTTTTGTGAAATGAGGATTTCCTTTTATCTTAATTAAGTTTAATGAGCAATTTCAAAGTTTCTAAACTTGTGTTAGATTCAAGCTTAGCTTGAGCTAGTCAAGTAGGTTTTTCCAGCATTGACTTCCAGGTCATGGCGAGGCACATGACCTTCTTGGATATCAGAGCAACGACCACTTCCTAGACAAAGTCAATGAAGGAATCAAGTACTTGATTCACTTTGGACTAAGCCTTGGTCTAACTAGTCAAAGACATAGTGAGTTAGCTACGGTCAGTTCCACTCGACTTAGTGCACCAGGTCGTGGTGAGGCACATGGCTTTCTTGGATATCGGAACAATGACCACTTCCTAGACATGCTCTTCGAAGAGTTTTCCTAACTTACTATCAATTCACTTTGCCTTAGTACTAGGTTGTTCAAGTTTAAACTACTTTGTTTCCTATCTAGTCCATTCTAAATTAAGCAAGTAAAGTAAACTAAAACATGTAAGAGTTTTATATAATTAAGGAAACAAGCAAAGAGTTAGCTCCCCTTGCATAGTAGCTCTGTTGGGGCTTGTTTACTAAGTTAACTTGTCCTTTGGGAATCTAAAATTGGTTAGGTCTAACTTGGTTGACTAAGCTAGTCTTAGGAACCCATGCATGGACTCGAACCTTAGCATTTCTATTAAACAAGGACATGTATGACCTATTTGTGTCCTTAGCCTTGTATCTGAGTTCGAACTTGTTGTACATGACTCACTGAGATCCAAGAATCATGTTGAGATACTTTGAACCCGAAGTGAACATTTCCAACGATCCGGTTAGATCTTCTACTTGCCTTTTTATGACCGAGTTCTCTTCCTCAAGCTTTGCAACTTGAGTTGAGTTTCTATCCTTAGTTTTGCAAGTCGAAGTTTTCTAGTTGACTTACTCCTTAAGTAGTTGAACTTTCTTAAGAAGCGAGTTGACTCGATTCTCGGACTTAGCTAACTTCCTACCTAAGCATGCAATAATGTTATATAATTTATCTTAATGGGGAGATGTTACCTTGTCTTGTCCTTCGGAAATGGATACGGATCCATGACTTCTCTTGGACTCGAACTCAGACTCGGACTCTTGTCTTGACTTGACTTCAGACTCGTCTGCCACATGAGTGCTACGAAGCATGTCATAGATATTTCCACATCCGACTCTTCCGATGATGACTTGGCCAAGTTTGCCTTAGATGCTTCCTTCCTTTTCCTTCTTCTCGATTTGGATTTCTTTTCTTTTTTGTTCATTCCTGCCATCAAAACTAAACCATTCTCGGGTTAACTTAAGTTAGCCCATTCATGTAATAGAATTAATTTATCCCACAAATCTTTAGAATTTAGGACCAACCCGACTCGACTTAGCTCATCATTTGTAAGTCCGCATTGCAAGGTGTTTAAAGGCTTGTAATCGACTTGAGCCTTTTTCCTAAAGTTTGTGGTCCATTTCTCCGGATCTAACAACTTACTCGGGTCATCAATCAGAGCTATGAATCCTTTCCTAATCGAAAACCAAACCTCGAGGTCGATTTTCAAAAAACATTCAATTCGCCTCTTCCAAGGGGGAAAATCCTCTCCGTTAAAGAGAGGAGGGCGAATGGTACTTAAACCCTCTAAATGCGACATTACTAAATTTCAATTATTAAATTCTTATTTAAATTAATTAAAATTCAGAATTATTCCGAGAGTTGTTTAAAATAAAAATTATTCGAAATACAAGAATTATTAAAAATTATTCTAAGTGTAGAAAAATTTCCTAAATGCAGAAAATTAATTAAATATTTCCTAAATGTTGAAAATTAATGAAAATTTTCTAAATGCAGAAAATTAATGAAAATTTCCTAAATATAGAAAATTAATGAAAATTTTCTAAATGAATAAAATTAATGAAAATTTCCTAAATGCAGAAAATTAATGAAAATTTCCTAAATGCAAAAAATTAATGAAAATTTTCCTGATTGCAGAAAATTAATGAAAATTTTATAAATATAGAAAATTAATGAAATTATTCTAGGATGAAGAAAATTAATTTAATTATTCTAAGATCCAGAAATATAATTTAATTAATCTAAAATATAGAAAATTAATTTAATTAATCTAAAATGTAGAAAATTAATTTAATTAATCTAATGCTAGAACAAATATTAAAAATTAATCTAATACTAGAAAATGTTAAAAATTAATCAAAAGCTAGAAAAATAAAGAAAACTATCCTAATGCTCTCGATGGCGGTTGCACCAAATTCGGAGTGCCCCCGCTCTAATACCAATTGTAGGATCGCAATATTCTGAGAGTGGGGGTTGAATCTCGGAGTTTATAATTTGCTTTAATTTTAAAGCTTATTTTATATTTTCAAATATGAGTACGCAGCGGAAATTAAATGAAATTTAGACATAATCAATTTACATGGTTCACAACCCTAACTGGGTTGCTACTCCAAGGCTCGTAGCTCTTCCTAGATCTAACTTGACGGGCAATCACTATAGTACCCTCCAATTCGAGAACTCTCGACATCGAAGGGATTGACTTTTTATAAAAATGAGAGAAAGGTAACACTCTACCTTCTCTTTAAATTAAGTACAACAAGCGAATATGAATAGAAAGAATACAAGCTAAATAGTACCGACACTTTTGAGGAGTTTGAAGTAGGCACAGAGTGTCAGAAATGAGCCTTCGTGAGGAAGTAGAGCTTTTGTCAATGAGATTGAATTTTGACAGCACTTCGACACAGTAGTAGTGTTCTGCTCGGATCTGGTCGAGTACTTGTTTTATAAACCTTTTCTAGTCAACTGGAATGCCTTCCAATCGACTCCACATCAACCCATTGATTTGAAACTTCTAGTCTTCCAGTTGACTGAATCCTCTACACTTGACTCCAGGTCACCCAACTCTGCATCGGAAAGTTTCCCACTTCAGTCAACTGAAACTCCCCAGTCGACTGAAACACTTTCCAACTACGGTGCCTAATCTTCGACCGATCACTAGCTAATCCTGCCAAGTGTGTATCCAGTTGACTAAACCAAACAGAGTTGATTGAACTTCTATCGACTAATCCATGTAAAACAAGATTAGCACAAATAGATAAAATCAAATATGATAGCAATAGTAATACTACTCAATCTCGACTTCTAAGTCCCACACAGACTTTCTGTCATATTGATGCCTAGCTTTGTTCCCCCTACAGAGGACTCGGCCTCACCTCTTCTCTCGAGGCTTACCTGCCGACTGCCTGCCGGACTTACCACTCTTGACATCCAATCTAATCCACCAGGGCTTCCACCAACTGTCCAATCTGCTTGACCCAGCAGGCCTTTTTATCGATTGTCCGGTCTTCTAACTCAACCGATCTTCATGCCAAATGTCTTGTCCACACGACCCATCTGGACTTCATGCCTTGTGTCCGGTCCTCCTGATCTATCAAGTCAACTACCTAGTATCCATCAACATGACCTACTAGGACTTCCTGTTAAGTCTGCATACTTAACACTGATATTGGAACACAAGTAATTTCTAACTTTAACTACGGTTCATACATCAAAACCAAGGAGTGATGCTCACTGCATCAACAATATCACTCTTTTTGATCTATGACAACACATCAGTTAATGTTAAGAGAATAAGACAACAATATTCAAATTTTGACATATATAAGAAATGCATTAAGTTAAACATGTATGAGATGCATATATAAATTTTACATCTCCCTTTCAATAAGTTTCTTCTCTCTAACTTTATATCTCCTCTCTCCCCCTTTGGCATACATCAAAATCAAAATTAAGTTTAAAATGCCACAACTTTAAATTAAATATTAAGCTAAAAAATGCTTAAGTTTTGAAATCAATCCTCCCCGTATATTCAATAAGGTTTTCTTCATATAAAAATAGGATCTCTCCCTTTTTAAAAATTTATAAAAGACAATAAATTTTTTTCCAAAATTTCAATTTTAAAAAGTTTAACAACCCCAAAACATATTTCTAAATTCCAAGATTATAACTCCCTAAAAATATATTTTCAAATTCCAAAATTTTAAAATTATAACTCCCCCTAAATAAAAACATATTTTTAAATTCCAAAATTTTAAAAATTATAACTCCCCCTAAATAAAAGTATTTTTTAAATTCTAAAAATTTCAAAATTTTCTCAATTTTTAAAGTTTTTCAATACTCCCTCTTAATATTTTAAATTTTCAAAGCTACGAACTTTTCAAAACTATTGGTGCAATTGGCCCAGGTCATGATTGACCATATTCGAGTTGGACTTGAATAGTGTTTTGATGTTTGACATTTATGTTTGACAATGGATTGACTATATGGTTGACATGGGGTTGACCATATGATGGAGAAGTCCAAGTGAGACACTTTGTAATGGAAAGTCCAAGTCTTGGGTACTTCGTATGGAAAGTCCAAACATGGGTTTTGGCAAGGGAAAGTCCAAGCTTGAGTCTTGACAAATGGAAAGTCCAACATGGGTTGGCAAAGGAAGTCCAAGGGTTGATATTGGCAACGTAAAGTCCAAGCGGGAGTCTTAGCAGCATAAGAGCAATGGTTTGATGACATAAAGTTCAAGCG
Source organism: Wurfbainia villosa (assembly GCA_025175895.1). Taxonomy (NCBI): domain Eukaryota; kingdom Viridiplantae; phylum Streptophyta; class Magnoliopsida; order Zingiberales; family Zingiberaceae; genus Wurfbainia; species Wurfbainia villosa. The sequence goes on from CM046004.1 coordinate 53,925,025, forward strand.
TGTGTCTTGGAAGTATAAGCCCAAATGTGCCTTAGCGGTATAGACCAGCTTAGCATGATAATAGTCGATGGAAGCTACTGAAGGCTAGCGTATGGATGAACAAGTCATGGATGACTTGGAGGGATCTGATAGGCATGAGGATGATGGAGGTGGCTAGAGGGATTATATCTAGGCTAAAGGTGGTCTAGCAAGTACGAGGGCATCATACTTGGGGTAAACTACATGTTTGAGATTTGTCAATCAATTGCGGTTATGGACCAGTCGATTGGTCAAGTGTTTTGACACTTGAAAGTCGAGTTGACTTTGAGCAATCAACTGAGATTATGACTAGTCGACTACCCAGGAGTCGACTGACGTTCAACTGTGGCCGCGTAGCCTTGGCAATCGATTTCCAGCATTGGGTAGTTGACTTATGGCTTGATCAGTCGACTAACATGGAGGTCAGTTGACTGATGGTCGAGGAAATGGGCACAGAATGTTTCTGAGTCGACTGCTAGGGTTTGATTGTTGAGTGGAGGCATGACCAGTCGACTGATGGGTATGATCAGTCGACTGATTGTCTATCCTTTGGAACTTATAAATCTAATGTGGCTCGAGTCATTGTCTCACAACGGCTATAGGAGCAGTCGATTGATGGTCGCGATCAGTCGATTGCTAGGCGGAATCCAACCCAAATGTAGGTTATAAAAGCAGCTCGTGGAGAAGGATTTTGGTATGGTTCCTTGAGGTGCTTTGGGACGATTTGCTAGTGCAATTTAGGGTCTCCAAGTGCAGCTCAAGCAACCAAACAAGCAAACATCCCAAAGTGCATTTGTAAAGTTTTCTTTACGTGTTTTTGTGTATTTATTTTTTATTTTCTTGTATTCATTATATTACTTGTAATCACTTGTACGAGGTTTTTCCACATCTAACTTGTTGTCGAGAAGGAGTGTTTTTGATTATTAGTGGTGTTTGACATTGCTAGGGCTATCCGAGTCCAACCCATGGAGTAGGAACCCTAAGCTCCAAACCACGCTACATCCTTGTGTATTGGTGTGTTTGTTCTATTTCATTATTGCTTTATTCTATTTTCCGTTGTGCTATTAAGGATTGTAGACAAGCACAATCAAATTCCATCATCTTCTACGAACACACCATTCACCCCCACTCTAGCACTCATGGACGTTCCTACAAAAACTTTTGAGACTCCCCCTCAATCAAAGCTTTATAATGGTTAATTATTTTCTTCCCATACATCAAAACCTAAGTAAAAGTTTTACGTATTTTAAACTTAAAAATATTCAATCTTTTCAAAGAGCATTCAAGATTAAGTTTTTCTCCCCCTTCATTAAAAATTTTAAAACTCGCTTTAATAGATTTCTCATAGTAGATTCTAAAATATTTTTAACTCCCCCTAGATTCTTGATCTTCCCTTTAATATTATGCTTATGTAATAATGCAATTTTACTTAAAGACACCTACTTCTAAGATATGCTTACTTTGAATTATGTTGATTCACTTAGGATTAAAATTGAATTGAATAATTTAAGTTGAGTTGATTAAATTGGTTAAATTGAATTGATTGTGTTTAATTGATTAAATTGGTTAAATTGAATTGATTAAGTTGTTTAGTTATTTAATTATTTAGTTAAGTTGTTTAAGCGGCAATTTACCAAATAGTGCACGTGAAGTAGAATTGCCCAAACATCGCCTCATACTTTTATATTTACCAAATAGCACACTTAATTCCCTTTTTACCCCTCTTGCGAAACAAAATTGCAATTTAATGCTGAGAGATAATTTTCATGCATCCGAGCCACAACTGGAAATCTTGAACCATCCAAACGTGGTGTTGGGAATTCAAATCCCAAGACTACTGTGTTCTTGGGAATATAATTCCCAACACCACCATTTTTTTATCTAATTTCTAATTTATATTAGCATGATTTCTAAAATATTGTTGTGAATACCTAATAAAACCTTGAATATTAGAAATTTTGGCCACGGATACACAAAGGGGCACTACCCAAACTCAATGGACTTGGATTGGATCGAAGAAGAGGTGAATAGGACCATCAATGGGTTTTGACCAAAACCCATTGATGGACCTAGAGGTGTCCAAATTCTGAAATATTGACATAGACTGAAAGATCTTACAACATGAATTTTTGATATGTCGAAGAAACTTAGTTTTAATCCTCCTACCTCCCGATTTTGACTTGTGTCGAAAAAAAATATAGTGCTGGAAATTACATCCCAACACCACAGTGAAATTACAAATCCCAGCACCACCACTATGGTGTTGCAATCCCAGCACCACCACTGTGGTGCTGGAATTTGCAATTTCATCACCACTATAGTGTTGGAATTTAAAATTTTAGCACCACTGTGGTGCTGGAATTATAATTCTTAGCACCATAGTGGTGTTGTAATCCCAACACCACCACAGTGGTGCTGGAATTGTAATGCTCAGCACCATAGTGGTGTCACAATCTCAACACCACCATTGTGGTGCTGGAATTTGTAATTCCAGCACCACAATTCCACTATGGTGTTGGGATTTAATTTTCAGCATGATTTTTTTTTCGACACAAGTCAAAATTGGGAGGTAGGAGGATTAAAACTAAGTTTCCTCGACATATCAAAAATTCATGTTGTAAGATCTTTCAATCTATGTCAATATTTCAAAATTTGGACTCTAGGTCCATCAATGGGTTTAGGTCAAAATCCATTGATGGTCCTATTCACCTCTTCTTCGATTCAATCCAAGTCCATTGAGTTTGGATAGTGCCCCTCTGTGTATCCGTGGCCAAAATTTCTGATATTCAAGGTTTTATTAGGTATTCACAATAATATTTCAAAAATCAGGACGATATAAATTAGAAATCAAGTAAAAAAAAGGTGGTGATGGGAATTATATTCCCAGGAATACAATGGTCCTAGGATTTGAATTTCCAGCACCACGTTTGGATGGTTCAGGATTTCTATTTGAGGCTCGAATGCATGCAAATTCTCTCTCAGCATTAAATTGTAGGTCTGTTTGGCGGGAGGGATAAAAAGGGAATTAAGTGCACTATTTGATAAATATGAAAGTATGAGATGATGTTTGACCAATTCTAAACTTCACGTGCGCTATTTGGTAAATTGCCATTGTTTAAGTTGTTTAGTTAAGTTGTTAAGTTTAGTTGTTTAGTTAAGTTTAATTGAGTTGTTGTTAAGTTTAATTGAGTTGTTGTAAAGTTTAATTGAGTTATTGTTTAAGTTTAATTGAGTCGTTGTTTAAGTTTAATTGAGTCTTTGTTTAAGTTTAATGGAGTTGCTGTTAAGTTTACTTAAATTGTTGTTAAGTTTAATTGAGTTGTTGTTAAGTTTAATTGAGTTGTTGTTAAGTTTAATTAAATTATTAAGTTTAGTAATTTGTATTAAACTAACTAAGCTTGATTCAATTCTAAATTATCTCACCCAAGCTAGGTTTTCAATACACGTTACTCCTATGTATTTTGTGAGATGAGGATTTCTTTTTATCTTAATTAAGTTTAATGAGCAATTTCAAAGTTTTTAAACTTGTGTTAGATTCAAGCTTAGCTTGAGCTAGTCAAGTAGGTTTTTCCAGTATTGACTTCCAGGTCATGGCGAGGCACACGACCTTCTTAGATATCAGAGCAATGACCACTTTCTAGACAAAGTGAATGAAGGAATCAAGTACTTGATTCACTTTGAACTAAGCCTTGGTCTAACTAGTCAAAGACTTAGTGAGTTAGCTTTGGTCAGTTCCACTCGACTTAGTGCACCAGGTCGTGGTGAGACACATGACCTTCTTGGATATCAGAGCAATGACCACTTCCTAGACATGCACTTCGAAGAGCCTTCCTAACTTACTATCAATTCACTTTGCCTTAGTAGTAGGTTGTTCAAGTTTAAACTACTTTGTTTCCTATCTAGTCCATTCTAAATTAAGCAAGTAAAGTAAACTAAAGCATGTAAGAGTTTTATATAATTAAGGAAACAAGCAAAGAGTTATCTCCCCCTGCATAGTAGTATTAGTGTCAGCCCTTAGTGCCAATCATGAGATGATTGGTTAGGGATCATATGTATCATATTTCATTAATAACAGACAAAGATTGATTATTATATTTACTTTATGCGTATGCCAGCCAAATAAATATAATAATGCCCTTGAATAGTAAGTTCTAATCTACAGTATATCAATTGGTAGAATTGATTATGAGAAGCTATAGAGAACACTATAGTTAAACATTCCTAGTCAAGTATTGTATTAATAGACAAAGGGATATATTGATACATTGAGACTAGCTTGTAGGTCAATGGATAACTTGATCTCACAAGTCATAGATATGTGATATCTCATTAACACATGAGTATATATATTGGAGAATATATGTACTGAATTGGCCTGCCATGAGAAAGTGTTATGGATCATTATATGAGTGTCATATACTTTCTCATGTGACTATTGGTATGAATAGTCCTTAGACCTGAAGTCACTACAATTCCCTATATAAGGAGTTATGTACTTTACTATCGTCTAACGTCACCCGTAATAGGGTGCACTATAACTGCGATTGCTGGGTATGTAACAAATTACGAGGAGGAATGTGAGTGATGTAGATGGGATCTATCCCTCCCATATGATGGGAGTGATATCTTTGGCCTCTTGATAGAGTATGACCATGAAATGCATGACCATGCTCAAAAGAGTCAATATGAGATATTGAGCTCATTTGTTTGAGTGAGTCTACATGGGGATCAAGAAACATAAAGATTGATAAGGGGATGACATGGTCTATGTCTCATTGATCGATCTAAGATATCAAGGATAGAAGGACACTGTCATACATGATAATAGCCATGGAAAGGTTGTCGGATCTCAACTTTCTTGTAACTTGGATAGCAATGATGTATTGCTAGATGCCGCTCATTGCCTATGTGTCTAAAAGGGGTTTTAGACACATTGCCAACGTTACAAGTGCCTATTGGGTCACACACAAATGACATTCTGTTTTGGAGATGGTTTCTTTTAGTTGACTAAAAGAACAATTGAGCAAATGGACAAGACTTTAGTTAGACTCAAGCTGGTTAAACTTGAGTTAAACTCAAGTTAAACCATGGAAGATGATTCATCATGCAGAAAATCCAAGGGTCATCTATCATCATGCGATTAATCATGCAAGGGTATACCAAGGGTCTTGGTATTCATGATGAGGAGATGAGAGGTTTTCACGCATTGATGAAAGGGAATACCAAGGGTCTTGGTATTCATGATGGAGATAAGAAGTCTTCTTGATGAAGAGATGATATAGAGGATTTTGAGGTAAGGCTTGAAGTTTTTGGACGTGCCCAAGAGAGTGTTCTCCTTCTTCTCCTTCTTTCTTCCAAGTGTTTTTGGCGGATTGCTAGGGTTTCTAGCACAACGTGTCTCCAAAACTGCTGAATGTCAGTGTGGATACCGTGGAGATACGGTTGTCCTTACCGTATAGAGATTCTGTAGCACTTGGATTAGCAAGATTGAGAAGGGCTCGCATCGAAGGTATATTTCTTCTTCTAGATAAGATCTAGATTAAACTAAGAAAATGATTTATATGTTTTGAATGGATCTCTGGAGGGATCCAGTTTGTATTTTTTTATTTCCACTGCGGTTGTGCGAAGTATTTTGCCGGTGATGTTGTGAATGTCATGATCCGGATTCCCCTACAAGTAGCTCTGTTGGGGCTTGTTTACTAAGTGAATTTGTCCTTTGGGAATCCAAAATTGGTTCGATCAAACTTGGTTGACTAAGCTACTCTTAGGAACCCATGCTTGGACTCGACCCTTAGCATTTCTATTAAACAAGGACATGTATGAACTATTTGTGTCCTTAGCCTTGTATCCGAGTCCAGACTTGTTGTACATGGCTCGCTAAGATCCGAGCATCATGTTGAGATACTTTGAACCCGAAGTGAACCTTTCCAATGATCCGATTAGGTCTTCTGCTTACCTTTTTAGGACCGAGTTCTCTTCCTCAAGCTTTGCAACTTGAGTTGAGTCTCTATCCTTAGTTTTGCAAGTCGAAGTTTTCTAGTTGACTTACTCCTTAAGTAGTTGAACTTCCTTAAGAAGCGAGTCGACTCGATTCTCGGACTTAGCTAACTTCCTACCTAAGCATGCAATAATGTTATATAATTTATCTTCTTGGGGAGATGTTACCTTGTCTTGTCCTTCGGAAACGGATGCGGATCCATGGCTTCTCTCGGACTCGGACTCTTGTCTTGACTCGACTTCGGACTCGTGTGCCGCCATGAGTGCTACGAAGCATGTCATTGATATTTCCAAATCCGACTCTTCCGATGATGACTTGTCCAAGTTTACCTTAGATGCTTCCTTCCTTTTCCTTCTTCTCGATTTGGATTTCTTTCCTTTTTTGTTCATTCCTGCCATCAAAACTAAACCATCCTCGGGTTGACTTAAGTTTTCCCATTCATGTAATAGAATTAATTTATCCCACAAATCTTTAGAATTTAGGACCGACCCGACTCGACTTAGCTCATCATTTGTAAGTCCGCATTGCAAGGTGTTTAAAGCCTTGTAATCGACTTGAGCCTTTTTTCTAAAATTTGTGGTCTATTTCTCCAGATCTAACAACTTACTCAAGTCATCTATCAGAGCTACGAATCCTTTCCTAATCGAAAACCAAACCTCGAGGTCAGTTTTCAAAAAACACTCCATTCATCTCTTCCAAGAGGAAAAATCCTCTCTGTTAAAGAGGGAAGGGTGAACGCTGCTTAAACCCTCTAAATGAGATATTACTAAATTTCAATTATTAAATTCTTATTTAAATTAATTAAAATTTGGAATTATTCCTAGAGTTGTTTAAAATAAAAATTATTCTAAATGCAAGAATTAATAAAAATTATTCTAAGTGTAGAAAATTTTTCTAAATGCAGAAAATTAATAAAATATTTTCTAAATGTAGAAAATTAATGAAAATTTCCTAAATGCAAAAAATTAATGAAAATTTTTTAAATGCAGAAAATTAATGAAAATTTCCTAAATGTTGAAAATTAATGAAAATTTCCTAAATGCATAAAATTAATGAAAATTTCGTAAATGCAGAAAATTAATGAAAATTTTCTTAATACATAAAATTAATGAAATTATTCTAATATGTAGAAAATTAATTTAATTATCCTAAGATGCAGAAAATTAATTTAATTAATCTAAAATATAGAAAATTAATTTAATTAATCTAAAATGTAGAAAATTAATTTAATTAATCTAATGCGAGAACAAATATTAAAAATTAATCTAATACTAGAAAATGTTAAAAATTAATCTAAAGCTATAAAAATAAAGATAACTATCCTAATGCTCTCGATGGTGGTTGCACCAAATTCGATGTGCCCCCGCTCTGATACCAAATGTAGGATCGCAATATTCCGAGAGAGAGGGGTGAATCTCGGAGTTTATAATTTTCTTTAATTTTAAAGCTTATTTTATATTTTCAAATATGAGTACTCAGCGGAAATTAAATGAAATTTAGACACAATCAATTTACATGGTTCACAACCCTAACTGGGTTGCTACTCGAAGGCCCGTAGCTCTTCCTAGAGCTAACTCGATGGGCAATCACTATAGTACCCTCTAATTCGAGAACTCTCGACTTTGGAGGGATTGACTTTTTACAAAAATGAGAGAAAGGTAACACTCTACCTTCTCTTTAAATTAAGTACAACAAGCGAATATGAATAGAAAGAATACAGGCTAAATTATACTGACACTTTTGAGGAGTTTGAAGTAGGCACGGAGTGTTGGAAATGCGCCTTCGTGAGGAAGTAGAGCTTTTGTGAACGAGATTGAATTTTGATAGCACTTCAGAACAGTAGTAGTGTTCTGCTCAACACTTGTTTTATAAACCTTTTCCAATTGACTGGAATGCCTTCAACTTTACCTAGGGACAAACCTAGGTCAAATAACTCAAGATCAATTTTACCTAGGGAGACAATTAGAAAGGTTCAAGAGCATCTAGGTATTAACTCTAAGTGGACTAGGCACATGCCTAGAAAGAACCATGCTCAAAGTTTAAATAAAAATTCTAAAATTGAGCAACTAGAAAAAGAAAATCGAGTCTTGAGGTCAAGGCTTGAAAAGATGGAGAAAACCCTTGCAAAAATGCAAAATCAATTTCAAGGGTCTAGAAGTCAAAGCCTAGGGTCAAATGATCAAAAGTCTAGTCCAAAAGTCAAAGTCAACACCTAGGACCTAAGAGTCAAAAGTCAACCAAGGGCAAGCAAGGTTTGGGTCACAAACCTAAGCCTAAGGTGGCTTACCATAGTGTTCCATTTGATTATGGAACACAATCTAGGTCTAGGAAGACCAAGGTTACTAGAGAAGTTATCCCTAAGAGTAACCAAAGTTTGTGCCTAGTGGCTAAGGTTTCTAGGAAACCTAGGGTGGCCACTAAGAAGGTTACTAGGGAGGCAATCCCTAAGGTTAACCATGGTAAGACCCAAATGACCAAGGCTAATAAGCCTAGAAGGGTCATTAGGAAGGTATCTAGAAAGGTTATCCCTAAGGAATACCTAATTAACCCTAGGAGCTCAAATCGGTTTTGGGTTCCTAAGAGCGTGATTGATTCACGCTAGGTGGGTTTAGGGTATGCCAACCTTGATTGGATGAGTAGTTAACTCAACCATGGTAAAGGTGGCACTTTAGGATATTTTCAAGGTTATGGTTACCTTGAAAATACATTTGAGCTTTAATCCTAAAAGATTTTAGGATGTGCCAATATTATTTGAGAAGTTTGATAAAATGATTAAATTGGCACAATTTAGTTTTAGAGATTAGTTTGCCATTTTGGGTTTTTGGCACACTAGGAAGATTAGTGATAATATGGCAAAATATAATTATATCAAATGGCAATTAATATTAAAATTTAGGTATACTTATACCTATACTTTTTACTTGCTATGATTTGTTTGCCATATGCCATGACATGACATCATGTTTATGTTCTATCATTTATATGTCAAGAGTATGCTTAGGGATTAAGGATAAATGTCATGTGTTTTTAGATTTCATATTATGCCATGACATCATGATCATTGGCCATGCTTAATTATTGCTATTATTATGCCATGTCATTTCATGCATTTAAATTGATTAAAATTGATATAAGGACTATGACATGACTTGAAGTCCCATTTATAAGGGAATCAAGTAGGGTTGCCTAGGAAATGCATGAAACCCTAGTATTAGGAAGAACAAAACCCACATCTCACATCCAATTGACATGTATGTGTATTTATACACCTTAGATACATGTGAGATGCTAGGATATGAGTTAAGTTCAAGGTGCATAGTTTTTGCATACAGATAAACTATAACTCATCTTATTTCAATGGTGGATCATTGGAAAAGCTTGTGTACAAGTCATATACATAGAGCCCAAGGAATATGATCCAAAATAAGGTTTTGAAAACATTTTAAAATCATTTAGAAAAACCTTGGTGAAGTCTATCTTTTGATAGCAATCACCTTTGATGAGATTGATGCAAAGTGAGCTTAAACTTTAAAGTTTTTAGTCACTTTTGGATTTTGTATCAATTTCACTATTTTATGGGTAAAATATTTTTCAAACATTTTTCACCCATTGTATTGGTCATAGGTATTATATGTATCAAATTTCGTGATTTTTCGATATACATATAATTATTTATGATTTTCAAAAACTTGTTTCTGAAAACTGAAAATCAGATTTTGATTATCACGATCGCCTGGTGGCGCTTGATCGATGATGTGTCATCGATTTTGAACCACTCGACTAATAGCCTGATTTCGGGGTAACCAAGATTGTTTAATCCGATTTCAGCTGCAGTTAAGGTCCCTAACCACTCTTAACCCTAGGATATGCTTTGGGAAGCATTATAAAGGGTGAAAATCCATTGGATATGGATTAGGAGAGTTGTTTAGGGTTTGTATCAATGTTAAGGTGTTGGAAAGTTCAATGTTGAATTTCTAACCTTAATTTTGATGGTTTAGAGTTCCTATTGGCTTAGGGACTTCCCAAGGACATTGTTGGTGCAATGGTCAAGGGGGAGCAAGCCTTTAGGGGGAGGTATCCATCTTGGGATGATTGATGTGTTTTTCTCCTTGAAGAGGAGAAGTTATAGGGAGAGTATCATCAATTGGGAAAATTGATGGGTTTTTGATACCCAATTTGGAAATTGGGAGAGTGAATAGGATTGCCTCTCTTGAGTGATATGGGACTTATCATTAGGAAGATGGTAGGCATCCTAGGTATTTTTAGACCAAGGGGAAGATTGTAAGATCTCATTGGGACATGAGACATTGACCTCCTTGGAGAGAAGACCTTTTTGATGTTAGTCAAAATGGGGGAGAATGTTTGGGGGAGAATATTTGGAGAATGTTTAAGATTACCAATTTGGGATAATTGGTAAGGGATTTGAGTTATTGTTCTAACTCAATGATTTGTTTGGTTTTTGTCAAACATCAAAAAGGGGGAGATTGTTGGTGCAATCGGCCCAGGTCACGATTGACCAGGACTCGAGTTTGACTCGAGTGATGTTTTGATGTTCGACAAAAACATATGACAATGTAATTGTTATGGGAAAGTCCAAGTCTTGGGTACTTGGCATGGAAAGTCCAAGTGGGACACTTGGCATTTGGTAAAGTCCAAGTCTTGAGTACTTGGCATGGAAAGTCCAAGTGGGACACTTGGCACATGAAAAGTCCAAGCATGGGTCTTGGCAATGTAAAAGTCCAACATTGGTTGGTAAGGGAAAGTCCAAGCATGGTCTTGGCATTTGAGAAGTCCAACATGGGTTGGCAAGGGAAAGTCCAAGCTTGAGTCTTGGCATGAGAAGTCCAAGGGGTTTGATATTGTTTGCGTAAAGTCCAAGCGAGAGTCTTGGCAGCATAAGTTCAATGGTTGGCGGCGTAAAGTCCAAGCGGAGTCTTGGCGGCGTAAGTCCAATGTTTGGCGGTGTAGACACCGTTAGCATGACATAGCCTATGGAAGCACCTGAAGGCTAACGTGATGGATGAACAAGTCATGGATGACTTCAAGGGATCCGAGAGGCGTGAGGTTGATGGAGGTGGCTAGAAGGCTTAGGTCTAGGCTAAGGGTGGTCTAGCAAGTATGGGGGCACCATACTTGGGATAAAACCTCATGATGCCATGTGGCGATACCGAGTCAACTAGGGTTTGATTGCGGGAAGTGCCTGCCGATCGCGAGAGGATGGCGATCGGTGATGCTTCAGCAGATCGGCCCGATTGCATGATCGATCGGCGGTGCTCGAGAATTCGGCCACCGAGTGTAGTCTCACTCGACCGCTGGGACCAGCAGTCGAGTGAGGACACCATTAGTCGACTGATGGGTTTGATCATTCGACTAATGGTAGATCCGTTGGACTTATCCATCGTGGATCTAGCCGTTGTCTCACGACAACAGTAGCATCAGTTGACTGATGGTCCCGAGCAGTCGACTGATTGACTTTTTCTAGCACAAGTTGAAGCTTTATAAGGAGCTCGTGATGGAGGAATTTGGCATGGTTCTTTGAGGCGATTTGGGGCGAGTTGCTGCTGCAATTCAGGGTCTCTAAGTGCTACTCGAGCAACTTAGCGATCAAGCATTCAAGAGCTTTTGTAAAGTGTTTTTCTTTACTAGTCTTGCTTTGTATTTCATTGTATTTGCTTGTAGCTTTTGATTATTGTTGTAATCATCTTGTACGAGGTTTCTCCGCCTCCGGATTGTTCCGAGAAGGAGTGTTTTATAGTGGTGTGTGATTAGCATCGCTAGGGTTCGTACGAACCGGATCCGTGGAGTAGGAACCGTGCAGTTCCGAACCACGTTAAATAATTGTGTTCATGTGTGATTGTTTATTTCGTTATTGTATTATTTCTATTTCCGTTGCGTACTAACGAAATTGTAGAGACGATCACGATCAAATTCCATCAACGAACGAACACGCGCTATTCACCCCCCCTCTATCCATTACAAAGATCCCAACAGTATTCATTTCTTTAATTTATCAATGGACGAGATTTATAGAGTAAATCAATAGGCTCGGTAAGTTGGGAAATGATATTATTTATATGGTGTGTCGTTGATTATAAGAGGAAACCGTGTCTTATATATTAGGATGATGATGTCCCCTTGAGGAGCTCATAAGGTTCATCATGTAAACCTTGCAGGTGGATTTGGTCCGACATGATGATAAGGTTGAGTGGTACTACTCATGGAGTTAGATGTTGATTAATTAATTGTCAGTAAATTAATTAATAGACGGACATTCGAGATCTTAGACACGGGGAGATAAATGTACAAAAAATATGTGGAGCCCATATTAACTTATGGGGATTTGTGAGGTAGATCAATGATAATCCTCTAGTGGAATGGATTATCATTAATGGATCGGACTTTATGTGGGCTTGATCCATTGGGTGGCGAAGATCCAACTCCTCCTCATGGTCCCTATTGTAGCCTATTAAAACCCTCATGAAGCCTAGATCCGATGGTGGAAAATAAAACTCTAGATCCGAGGGTGGAGATTAAATCTCTAGATCTGAGAGTTGAGATTAAATCTCTAGATCCGATGGTTGAGATGAAATCCCTAGATACGACGGTGGAGATTAAAAGGAGGCTTAAGCCTAACTCTATAAAAGGAGGCCAAGGCTTGGGCGTGGAGCATAACTTGAGAGATTAGGGTTTTGGAGCTTGGCTTGAGAGGAGAGGTGGGCGGAGGCAACCCTAGGGTTCCCTCTTCCTTGTGGGCGGCGACAACAACATTAGGGTTTAGGTGATCCTCTTGGCCGGCAGCAACACAACCACCATCTCCCTCTCTAGATAGGTGGCAACTCCTCCCATTCTCTCTCTCTCTCTAGGTTGGCCGGCGACAACCTTTCTTCAAGGTTGGCCGGTGCCCCACATCTCCTCCTTGGCCTGCGGCAACATCAAGTCCATTGACTTGGTGGCCGGTCCTAGATAGGGAAAGAGTTTTGTTTCTATACTTCCTCTTGTTCGGAGCAAGAAAGGAAATGAAGATCGTGATCTAAGAGGCTTCATCTCTTAGAGGATCATTGCTCACACAACATCCAAGAGGAGGATAGGACATACGATACAAGACCTTGAGGTAAACAAGAGGTATAAATCTTGTTTTTCTTTCCTTTTATTTCTTTTTATGTTGTATGTTTTGTTATGTGGCTAATTTACTTGGACCCCGAATACCAACACAAAAACCGACGATCCGTACATCATCTATTCCGCGGCTATTCGAAGAATAGACGTAGGTTGATTGAACAATAAGTTTGTTCAAATGACCACTATAATCGGATAGCACGACGATGAAATGGTAGCTTGGGTGATCCCTATTTGTCAAGGATTAATTTTTTTAATCCGGGGACAAAGACGGGATCGCCATGAACAAGCGACCGAGTTGAAGTGGGAAGCGATGTTTCCTGCCTTCAATTGGTATCAGAGCCACGGTTTCTGATTTTGTGTGTTTAGAATTCAGTTACTTTTATGCACTTTTCATATATTATATGTGCCGGATAATAGTAGGATATGCATAGGTTAACTTTTTGGTTGCAGGCATAGGATCCATCTATTATGGTCATATGTGTGTATGTGTGTAATTGTATTTTTTTTTTGAATCCTCGGGGTTGATGAGGTAAGTATTTAATTTTTTAATTAAGTACGACATTGTTTAGCCACTCTTTTTATTTTAGTTTACTTTCGATCTAGATTTCATGTACACTCCTTCGTGGAGTATAGGATCGATGGATGTAAATTAAAATAATTTTTCTCGGCTCGAATCTCCGGATGGCTTGTACATGGCATAGGGAGGAGCGGACGAGATGGTGATATGACAGGAGGCATATTGGAGACAAAAGCCATAATAGTTGGAAAATATTTTTTTCATATTTATTGCTTCTTGTTTGATATGCATGTCGTAGGCTAGGAAAATTCCTCAATTTTAAATTACTAAGTGGGAGAGGGATATTTTTATAAATTCCCACGGCCTCCATTACGATTTAACATGTGATGCAAACAAAATTGCGCATTGGCTCTGAGTGCCTTCCTCCCCATCGAATGAGTTTGTTTGCGGATCACAGGGTTGAATATGGTTATAGGAAATTATTAAGGAGCATGTGTACTTCCCCATCGGAAGGCACATAACCCGAGATAATTACTTTGGTACCAAGTAATGGTAAACACTTAGATACAAATAGGAGTATCCTCCCCATCGGAGTCACTGCTTTTATTTATAGGGCCGAAGAGGAACCAACTATTAATTTTATTTGTCAAAAAGTTAGGTTGACAAGATAGTAAAATTAATGGGTAAAACCTCCTCTTACAAATGTAGAATTCGTATACGTCCACACTATCATGGCATACGATATTCTCAGTGTTTTGAGGTGTTGGTTGATTTTAAAATTTTATTGTTTGAGGAATCAATAACTTTTTGAAATCTAATGTTTTGATCTATGTGATTCTTAGGTTTTTTTTAAAATGATTTTTAACCCACTTACTATAATATTGAAAGAAAATAAACTTACTGGACCCAATTATGTTGATTGGAAGAGGAATCATGACATTGTCTTGACTGCTGAGGAATACAAATATGTACTCCTCGAAGAGTGCCCTCCTAAGCCTGCGGATGATTCTGGGGAAAAGGAGAAGGAGAGTTATAAGAAGTGTATTAAGGCTGATGAGATGGCGCGATGTTACATTTTGGCATCTATGTCAAATGTACTGCAACATCAGCATCAAGTCATGCCCACTGCTTATGACATGATGCTCAATCTCAAAGAGCTTTTCAGACACCAGAATCAGGCTGCAAGGCAGGAAGCCATGAGGAACTTGATGACGACCACCATGATCGAGGGAACACCCATGAGGGATCATGTTCTCAAGATGATGGCTCATTTAAATGAGTTGGATGTCCTAGGAGATTAGATCGATGGGGAAACCCAGGTCGATATCATTCTCCAGTCTCTACCTAGGAGTTTTGAGCAGTTTTGCCTGAACTACAACATGAATAAAAGGTTGTATTCGTTGGTGGAGCTTCTGATAGAACTCCAGGCGGCAGAGGGGCTATTTCGTTAGAGTGCTCAGGCGCAGGCCATGGTTGCCCAAAAGGTTTCTACTTCTAAGCCGAAAGGCAAGATGAAGAAGAAACAAGCTGGGGCAAAGGTGGCGGGAGGATCTCAGGGAGGAGTGAAGAAGATGAAAGGCAAGTGCTTCACTTGCAAGCAGACTGGACACTGGAAGAAGGACTGCCCTAACTAGAATCAGAACAAAGGTATATCTTTTGGTCTAGTCGTTGAAACATGTTTAGCGGTGTTATCTACCGACACCTGGTGTGTAGATAGGGGAGCCACTGATCATGTCTGCAATACTTTGCAGGGGTTCCAAGAAACCAGATGACTGGCTGAAGGGGAGATTACCATCTACTTGGGTGATGCTACGAAGGTAGCGACTGTTGCAGTGGGAGATGTTTATTTGTCTTTTGAGAGGAATAAAGTTTTGGTTCTTAAGAATTGCCTTTATGTACCTTTATTTAGAAAGAATTTGATTTCGGTTTCTAAATTGTTTATGGATGGATATTCTATTTCTTTTAATGACAGAGTTGTTATAAAAAGGAATAGTGAGATTATCTGTTCTGGTGCATTGATAGGAAATTTATATACACTTGAACCAAAAGTTCCCACGATGCAAATAAAAGTAAATAACTCATCTTCTAATTCCAATAAGAGAAAAGAACCTTCGAAGATGAACCAAACATATCTTTGGCATCTAAGGCTAGGTCATATTAACCTAAGCAGAATTCAAAGGTTGATAACTGATGGACCTCTGGGTTCATTAGTGGTGGAAGATTTCCCAACCTGCGAATCTTGCTTGGAGGGTAAAATGACCAAGAGACCTTTTAAGGCCAAGGGGTATGAGCCAAAGATGTGTTGGAATTGGTTCATTCTGATTTGTGTGGTCCTATGTCTATCCAGGCAAGAGGTGGTTTTGAATATTTTATCTCTTTTATAGATGATTATTCGAGATATGGATACATTTACTTGATGCGCCGCAAGTCTGAATGTTTTGACAAGTTCAAAGAATTCAAGGCTGATGTGGAGAAACATCAAGGTAAAAGTATCAAGACACTACGATCTGATCGTGGTGGTGAGTAACACTTGGGAGAGTTTAGGAACTACTTATCAGAGGCTGGGATTCAATCCCAATTATTTGTACCTGGCACACCCCAGCAGAATGGTGTAGCAGAGCGAAGGAATAGGACTCTTATGGAGATGGTTAGATCGATTATGAGTTATTCTGAGTTGCCAGATTCATTCTGGGGATATGCTCTAGATACGACAGTGTATATTCTGAACTTGGTACCATCTAAATCAGTGCCTTCTACTCCCACAGAATTGTGGACCGGGCGAAAGCCTAGTCTAAGACATATTCGGATTTGGGGGAGTCCAGCACATGTGCTGAAGGCAGATGCTGGTAAGTTGGAACTTCGTACAGAAGTACGCATGTACGTTGGTTATCCTAGAGGAACGAAAGGTGGTTTGTTTTATAGTCCTAGTGATCATTAGCACGAACGCTAGATTTCTAGAGGAAGACTATGTGATGAACCGCAAGCCCATGAGTAATATTGTTCGGAGAATTGAAGGAAATCACTTCTTGATTACCAGTCTGAGAGGATATACCCTGAGAATCCTTTGCCGCATGTCATAGAGGATACACAGGTGATACCTCATCATAGTGGGAGGGTTGTTAGACAGCCTGATAGATTTATATTCTTGGGAGAATCTTCTGATTTGGTCCCTGGCGAACATGAACCTGATCCCCGGACATTTGACAAGGCAATCCAAGATAAAGATATGGTATCTTGGCAAAGTGCGATGAATACTGAGATTGAATCTATGGATTCAAATCAGGGTTGGGAGCTAGTAGAACCACCCAATGGTGTAAAAACCATTGGATGTAAGTGGATCTACAAAAGAAAGAGAGGAATAAACGGGAAGGTCGAGACCTTCAAAGCGAGGCTTATTGCGAAGGGGTATACTCAGAAAGAGGGCATCGATTATGAGGAGACCTTTTCGCTGGTAGCCATGCTTAGGTCTATCAGAATTCTCTTATGTATTGCTGCTCATATAGATTATGAGGTGTGGCAGTTGGATGTCAAGACAGCTTTCCTTAATGGAAGTCTTGAGGAAAACATCTATATGAAGCAACCAGAGGGATTCATTGCAAAGGACAAAGAGCATCTTGTGTGTAAGCTTAATCGGTCCATTTATGGATTGAAGTAAGCTTCGAGGTCTTGGAACATCCACTTTGATGAGGTAATCCAGTCTTATAGATTTATTCAAAGTCCGGATGAGTCTTCTATATACAAGAGATGTGACGGAAACGTAGTGGTATTTCTTGTACTATACATAGATGACATTTTGTTAATTGGCAACAATATCAAGGTGTTATCAGACGTAAGGGTATGGTTATCCAAACAGTTTGATATGAAGGACTTGGGAGAAGTGGGACACATCCTTGGGATTATGGTTATAAGGGATCGCAAGAAAAGGATATTGTGCTTATCTCAAGCTTCATACATAGACACCATTATGGATTGTTTTAGCATGCAAAACACCAAGAAAGGTTTTCTACCTTTTAGGCATGGAGTTCCTTTATCTAAGGAGATGTGTCCTAGAACATCTAAGGAGATAGAGGAGATGAAGGCTGTTCCTTATGAAACGACAGTAGGAAGCCTCATGTATGCTATGATATGTACGAGACCGGATATCTGGTTTGCCGTGGGCAAGGTTAGCAGATATCAGAGTTATCCAGGACAGGGACATTGGACTGCGGTAAAGCATATATTGAAGTACCTAAGAAGGACTAGGGATTATATGCTAGTTTACCAGGCAGACCAATTATTCCCTGTGAGTTACACAGATTCCGACTACAAATCAGATAGGGATAACAGTAAGTCTATCTCACATTTTGTGATTACGTTGGGAGGTGGAGCCATTATATGGAGGTGTGTCAAGCAGAAATGCATGGCGGACTCTACCATGGAAGCTGAGTATGTGGCGGCCTCTGAGGCGGCCAAAGAAGTTGTATGGCTCAAGAACATCTTGATGGACTTGGATGTGATTCTTGGTTTGCCCAGAACTATCATAATTTATTGTGATAACAGTGGTGCAGTTGCAAACTCGAAGGAACCACGAGCTCATAAAGCAAGTAAACACATAAAGCGCAAGTACCACCTGATACGAGAAATCGTAAAGAGAGAAGTTGTTGTGGCCAAGATTGCATCAGAGGATAACCTGGCAGATCCTTTCACTAAGGCCCTTCCGGCAAGAGCTTTTGATAGGCATGTGGAGGGAATAGGAATCAAATGTATGGCAGTATGAGGACAACATAGTCTTTTAGTATAAGTGGGAGATTGTTGAGATGTATACTGAAAAGTCTATCTTTTGTATGAACATCTTTATTTTTGAAATAAGAATCACATGATCATTGTTTGCATATTTATAGTTATGCATATTGTCTAATGCATTACATTGTAGATAACATGGTGTGTAGTATCACACGGGAGATCATGTTATCAGTTTCTTGTAAAGTGTAAGTAAAGGCTCACAACCGAGATGGTTATGGACAAAACATTGGTATGGTTGTAGTGTAATTTGGTATTGGTTTGTCTTGACCATAGAATTACACTAGTACACTTTGTGTGTATTGAGCAGGACCCACTTAGAGGTGATTCGATTTATTGCTGACTACATAATCGAATCGGACCTCAGATATTATGTTGTATTTACTCTTAATCCCGATATAATAATGGGTACAAATACTTAGTATTCATTTCTTTGATTTACCAATGTGCGAGATTTATAGAGTAAATCGATTGACACAGTAAGTTGGGAAATGATATTATTTATATGGTGTGTCGTTGATTATAGGAGGAAACCGTGTCCTATATATTTGGATGATGATGTCCCCTTGAGGTGCTCATAAGGTTCATCATGTAAACCCTGCAGATGGACTTGGTCCGACATGATGATAAGGTTGAGTGGTACTACTCATGGAGTTAGATGTTGATTAATTAATTGTCAATAGATTAATTAATCAACGGACATTCGAGATCTTAAACACGGGGAGATAAATGTACAAATAATATGTGGAGCCCATATTAACTTATTGGGGTTAGTGAGGTAGATCAATGATAAACCTCTAGTGGAATGGATTATCATTAATGGATCGGACTTTATGTGGGCTTGATCCATTGGGTGGCCAAGATCCAACTCCTCCTCATGGTCCCTATTATAGCCTATTAAAACCCTCATGAAGCCTAAATCCGATGGTGGAAAATAAAACTCTAGATCTGACGGTGGAGATTAAATTTCTAGATCCGACGGTTGAGATTAAATCTCTAGATCCGACGGTTGAGATGAAATCCTTAGATCCAACAGTGGAGATTAAAAGGAGGCTTAAGCCTAACTCTATAAAAGGAGGCCAAGGCTTGGGCGTGGAGCATAACTTGAGAGATTAGGGTTTTGGAGCTTGGCTTGAGAGGAGAGGTGGGCGGCGGCAACCCTAGGGTTCCCTCTTCCTTGTGGGCGTGGCCAACAACATTAGGGTTTTTGTGATCATCTTGGCCAGTGGCAACACAACCACCATTTCTCTCTCTAGGTTGCCTAGTGACAACCTTTCTTCAAGGTTGGTCGGCTCCCCACATCTCCTCCTTGGTCGGCGACAACATCAAGTCCATTGACATGGTGGCCGGTCCTAGATAGGAGAAGAGTTTTGTTTCTATACTTCCTCTTGTTCGTAGCGAGCAAGGAAAGGAAGATCGTGATATAGGAGGATTCATCTCTTGGAGGATCGTTGCCCACACAACTGAAGGTAATTGCTTCGGAGGCTCATTGGCTCCCATGTCCCCGGATTAAAATTTTCACTAATGAAAAGTAATCCGGATGGGATGAGTTTCCTAAGCTCAACCAATTCGTAGTCGTGCTATCGACTTGAGCGATCGCTTGAACAAACTAGTTGTTCAAGCAACACAACTCTTATAGTCGGTTAGCCGCGGAAGAGACAACGGACGGATCGCCGGTTTTTGTGTTTATCTTCGGGGTCCATGATTATACAAATACATACACATGCAAACTAGTATAATCAACACATACTAATCAAAATAATAAGAACATGCAAAGATCAATAATAAAAGTTATAAAACTTTTATACCTCTTGATCTTCTATCGTATGTCCTAAACTCCATGTAGACTTCGTGTGGGCGAAGATCCTCCACAAGCTGAAGCTTCCTAGATCATCTTCAATCCAAAGAAAAAAGAACTCTCCTTCCCTTCTTGCTTGAGCCAACCGCCAATCCACAAAGGATTGATGCCGCCGGCCCCAAGAATAGAGAGAACTAAATGGAAACCACCAAGGAACCAAACTAGGGACAAACCCTAGCTTCTAGTGCCGCCGGCCAATAGGGAGTGAAGAGGATAAAAGGAATATGTTGGGCGCCGACCAAGGTATAGGGAAAAGAGAAGGAGCCGGCAACACCCTAGGAAGAAGAAGAGCACTTCCCCTATAGTTGCCGCCCAACCAAGCTTTCAAACCCTAGCCGCCCAACCTTTCTTCTTTTGGATTTCTTGCCGCCCAAGCAATGAGAAGCTAAACCCTAATTTCCAAAAACCAAATCCCTCTTGCCGCCCAACCCATTCTCCCATATATCTAAAGTTAGGTTTAGGCCTAGGTTTAATCTCTTCCATTAATTCTAGAGATTTAATCTCAACCGTCGGATCTTAGAGATTTAAACTCCACCTAGGGATTTAATCTCAACCGTCATATCAAGAGATTTAATCTCAACCGTCGGATCTAGAGATTTAATCTCAACCGTCGGATCTAGAGATTTAATCTCAACCGTCGGTTCTAGAGATTTAATCTCCACCGTCGGTTCTAGAGATTTAATCTCAACCGTCGGTTCTAGGGATTTAATCTCCACCGTCGGTTCTAGAGGTTTAATCTCAACCGTCGGTTCTAGGGATTTAATCCCAACCGTCGAATCTAGAGATTTAATCTCAACCGTCGGTTCTAGAGATTTAATCTCAACCGTCGGATCTAGAGATTTAATCTCAACCGTCGGTTCTAGAGTTTTGTTTTCCATCGTTGGATCTAGAGTTCATGAGGTTTATATTAGGCTACGATAGGGACCATGAGGAGGAGTTGGATCTTGGCCACCCTATGGATCGGAACCACACAAACTTGATCCATCAATGATGTTCCATTCCACTAGAGGATCATCATTGAACTACCTCACCAACCCCCATAAATTAATATGGGCTCCATATATTATTTGTACATCCATCTCCCCGTGTTTAAGATATCAATGTCCGTCCAATTAATTGATTTCTCGACCATCAATTAATTAACATCTAACTCCTCGAGTAGTACCACTCAACCTTATCATCATGTTGACTAAGTCAACTGCAGGGTTTACATGATGAACCTTATGAGCTCCTCAAGGGGACATCATCAACCTAATATATAGGACACAGCTTTCTCCTATAATCAGCGCACACCATGTAAATAATATCATTTCCCAACTTAGGGCATATTGATTTAATCCATCTAAATCTCACCCTTTGGTAAATCAAAGAAATAAATACTAAGTACATGTGCCCGTTATTATATCGGGATTAAGAGCATGTACAACATAATATCCGAGGTCCGATTCAATTATGTAGTCAGCAATAAATTGAATCACCTCTATATCGGTCCTGCTCAATACACCTAAGTGTACTAGTGTAACTCTATGTTCAAGACAAAACAATACCAAGCTACACTACAACAATGCCAATGGTTTGTCCAAAACCAATCTAGGTTGTGAGCCTCTACTTATATTCTACAAGGGACTGATAACATAATCTTCTGTGCCACACCAAGCACCATGTTATCTACAATGTAAAATATTAGACAATATGCACACATATAATAAATATAAAGTGCAAACAATGATCATGTGATTCTTATTTCAAAATAAAAATGTTCATACAAAAGAGCTAGGCTTTCAGTATACATCCCAACAATCTCCCACTTATACTAAAAGACTATGCTGTCGTCATACTGTCATACATCTGATTCCCCTTCCCTCCACATGCCTATCAAAGCTCTCGCCAGAAGGGCCTTGTGAAAGGGTCTACCAGGTCATCCTCTGATGCAATCTAGGCGACAGCAACTTCTACCTCCTTTATGATTTCTCGTATCAGGTGGTACTTGCGCTCTATGTGTTTACTAGACTTATGGGCTCGTGGTTCGTTCGAGTTTACAACTACACCATTATTATCACAATAAATTGTGATAGTTCTGGGCAAACTAGGAATCACATCCAAGTCCATCAGAAAGTTCCTGAGCCACACAACTTCTTTGGCCGCCTAAGAGACTGCCACATACTCAGCTTCTATGGTGTAGTCCGCCACACATTTCTGCTGGACACTCCTCCATAGAATGGCTCCACCTCTCAAAGTAAACACAAAACCTGAGGTAGACTTACTGTTATCCCTATCAGATTGGAAATCAGAATCCGTGTAACCCACAGGGAGTAATTTGTCTGCCCGGTAAACTAGCATATAATCCCTAGTCCTTCTCAGACACTACAATATATGCTTTATCGTAGTCCAATGTCCCTGTCCTGGATTACTCTGATATCTGCTGACCATTCCCACGGCATAGCAGATATCGGGTCTCATACATAGCATCGTATGAGGCTTCCTACTGCCGAAGCATAAGGAACCGCCTTCATCTCCTCTATCTCCTCAGATGATCTAGGACACATCTCCTTAGATAAAGGAACTCCATGCCTGAAAGGTAGAAAACCTTTCTTGGAGTTTTGCATGCTAAAACGATCTATTATCGTGTCTATGTATGAAGTTTGGGATTAGCACACTAACCTTGATCCCAAGGATGTGTCCCACTTCTCCCAAGTCCTTCAAAATAATTTGGACAACCATACCCTTACGTCTGATAACACTCTGATATTATTGCCAACTACCAAAATATTATCTACGTATAGTACAAGAAATACCACTACATTTCTGTCACATCTCTTGTATACACAAGACTCATCCGGACTTTGAATAAATCCATAAGTCTGGATTTACCTCATCAAAGCGGATGTTCCAAGACCTCGAAGCTTGTTTCAATCCATAAATGGACCGATTAAGCTTACATACAAGATGCTCTTTGCCCTTAGCAATGAATCCCTCTGCTTGCTTCATATAGATGTTCTCCTCAAGACTTCCATTAAGGAAAGCTGTCTTGACATCCATCTGCCACACCTCATAATCCATATGAGCTGCTATGCATAAGAGCTCCCAGACCTGATTTGAATCCATAGATTCAATCTCAGTATTCATTGCACTTTGCAAAGATGCTGCATCTTTATCTTTGATTGCCTCGTCATATGTCCAGGGATCAGGTTCATGTTCGCCAGGGACCAAATCGGAAGATTCTCCCAAGAACATGAATCTATCAGGCTATCTCACAACCCTCCCACTACGATGAGGTATCACCTATGTATCCTCTATGACACGCGGTGCAGTGACATGTGGTATATCCTCTTGTACCGGTGGTACTGAAGTCGGGACTTCCCCTGTCAACTCCTCAAGAACAATCCTACTCGTGGGCTTGTGGTTCATCACATAGTCCTCCTCTAGAAATCTGGCATTCGTATTAACGATCACCCTCTGATCTCTAGGACTATAAAACAAACCACCCTTCGTTCCCCTAGGATAGCCAACAAACAAGCGCACTTTTGTATGAGGTTCCAACTTACCAGCATTAGCCTTTAGCACATGTGCTGGACTCCCCCATTTCTGAATATGTCTTAGACTAGGCTTTCGCCTAGTCCACAACTCTGTGGGAGTAGAAGGCACTGATTTAGATGGAACAAAGTTCAGAATGTACACTGCCGCATCTAGAGCATATCCCCAGAACGAATCTGGCAAGTCAGAATAACTCATCATCGATCTAACCATCTTCATAAGAGTCCTATTCCTTCGCTCTGCTACACCGTTCTGCTGGGGTGTGCCAGGTGCAGACAATTGGGATTGAATTCCAACCTCTAATAAGTAGTTCCTAAACTCTCCCAAGAGGTACTTACCACCACGATCAGATCGTGGTGTCATCCATATCTTGAATAATCATCTATGAAAGAGACGAAATATTCAAGACTACCTCTTGCCTAGATAGTCATAGGACCACACAAATCAGAATGAACCATTCCTAACACATCTTTGGCTCTATACCCCTTGGCCTAAAAAGGCCTCTCAGTCATTTTACCTTCCAAGCAAGATTCGTAGGTTGGGAGATCCTCCACCACTAATGAACCCAAAGGTCCATCAACTATCAACCTTTGAATTCTACTCAGGTTAATATGACCAAGCCTTAGATGCCAAAGATATGTTTGGTTCATCTTCAAAGGTTCTTTTCTCTTATTAGAATTAGAAGATGAGTTATAAACTTCAATTTGCATCGTGGGAGCTTGTGGTTCAAGTTATAAATTTCCTATCTATGTACCTGAATAGATAATGTCCCTATTCCTTTTATAACAAATCTGTCATTAAAAGGAATAGATTATCCATCCATAATTTAGAAACCGAAAGCAATTCTTTCTAAATAAAAGTACATAAAGAAAATTCTTAAGAACCAAAAACTTTATTTTTCTCAAAAGATAAATAAAACATCTCCCATTGCAATAGCCGCCATCTTCATGGCATTGCCCAAGTAAATGGTAATATCCCCTTTAGCTAGTCGTCGGGTTTCCTGGAACCCCTGCAAAGTGTTGCAGACATGATTAGTGGCTCTCATATCTACACACAAGGTGTCGGTAGATAATGCCTCTAACCATGTTTCAACGACTGGACCAAAGGATATACATTTATTCTTGCTTCGGATTGGGATAATCCTTCTTCTTATGTCTAGTCTGCTTGCAAGTGAAGTACTTGCCTTTCGGCTTCTTCACTCCTCCCTAAGATCCTCCCACCACCTTTGCTCCACCTTGTTTATCCTTCTTCTTGCCTTTCGGTTTAGAAGTAGAAACCTTTTTGAGCAACCATGGCTTGCGGACACTCTTTGAAGAGTGTATACTTGTACTTCTTAGCAGATAAGACAACATCTAGATTCTTTTCTAATCAACATTATTTGGGTACAGTAAGTTTATTTCCTTTAGTATCATAGTAAGTGGACTGAAAGTCATTTTTGAAAATCCTAAGAATCATAATGATCAAAATATTAGATTTCAAATATTATTGATTCCTCAAAAAAATAAAATTCTGAAATCAACCAACACCTCAAATCACCGAGAATATCGTATGCCACGATAGTGTAGACGTATACGAATTCTACATTTGTAAGAGGAAGTTTTACCCATTAATTTTATTATCTTGTCAACCTTACTTTTTGACAAAAAAAAATTAATAGTTGGTTCCTCTTTGGCTCTACAAATAAAAGCAGTGACTTTGATGGGGAGGATACTTTTTATTTGCATCTAAGTGTGCACCATTAAACGATACTAGGGAAATTACCTCGGATTATGTGCCTTACCGATGTGGAAGTACACACGCTCCTAAATAATTTCCTATAACCATTATTTGACCTAGTGATCCGTAAACAAACTCATCTGATGGGGAGGAAGGCACTCAGAGCCGACGTGCAAGTTTGTTGCATCACACGTCAAATTGTAATGGAGGCCGCGGGAATTAATTAAAATATTCCTCTCCCACTTAGTAAATTGAAAATGAGGAATTTTCAAGCACACACAACATGCATATAAAACAAATCAGCAATAAATATGGAAAAAACAGAATTTTTCCAACTATTATGGCTTTGTTCTCCAATATGCGTCCCGCCGTGTCGCCACCTCGTCCGCTCCACCTTTTCCGTGCGCAAGCCACATAAAGAGATCCGAGCCAAGATATATCATTTTAATTGACATCCATCGATCCTATACTCCACGAAGGAGTGTACAAATACTCTAGATCGAAAGTAAACTAAAATGAGCGGCTAAACAATGTCGTATTTAATTACAAAAATTAAATACTAATCTAGCCTCATCAACCCCGAGGATTCAAATAATATACAATCACACACAAACAATCACATACAACCATATAGCCATAATAGTCGGATCTTATTCCTGCACCCAAAGAGTTAGCCTACGCACATCCTACTATTATCCGGCATACTCAATATATGATATGTGCATGAAAGTAACCGAATTCAAAACACACAAAACCGGAAACCGTGGCTCTGATACCAATTGAAGGTAATTGCTTCGGAGGCTCATTGGCTCCCATGTCCCCGGATTAAAATTTTCACTAATGAAAAGTAATCCGGATGGGATGAGTTTCCTAAGCTCAACCAATTCGTAGTCGTGCTATCGACTTGAGCGATCGCTTGAACAAACTAGTTGTTCAAGCAACACAACTCTTCTAGTCGGTTAGCCGCGAAAGAGACGACGGACGGATCGCCGATTTTTGTGTTTATCTTCGGGGTCCATGATTATACAAATACATACACATGCAAACTAGTATAATCAACACATACTAATCAAAATAATAAGAACATGCAAAGACCAATAATAAAAGTTATAAAACTTTTATACCTCTTTATCTTCTATCGTATGTCCTAACCTCCTTGTAGACTTCGTGTGGGTGAAGATCCTCCACAAGTTGAAGCTTCCTAGATCTTCTTCAATCCAAAGAAAGAAGAACTCTCCTTCCCTTCTTGCTTGAGCCAACCACCAATCCACAAAGGATTGATGTCGCCGACCCCAAGAATAGAGAGAACTAAATGGAAACCACCAAGGAACCAAACTAGGGACAAACCCTAGCTTCTAGTGCCGCCGG
This sequence comes from Wurfbainia villosa, assembly GCA_025175895.1. Lineage (NCBI taxonomy): Eukaryota > Viridiplantae > Streptophyta > Magnoliopsida > Zingiberales > Zingiberaceae > Wurfbainia > Wurfbainia villosa. The sequence continues at coordinate 53,951,932 of CM046004.1, forward strand.
CCAATAGGGAGTGAAGAGTATAAAAGGAATATGTTGGGCGCTGGCCAAGGTATAGGGAAAAGAGAAGGAGTCGGCAAAACCCTAGGAAGAAGAAGAGCACTTCCCCTATAGTTGTTGCCCAACCAAGCTTTCAAACCCTAGCCGTCCAACCTTTCTTCCTTTGGATTTCTTGCCGCCCAAGCAATGAGAGGCTAAACCCAAATTTCCAAAAACCAAATCCCTCTTGCCGCCCAACCCATTCTCCAATATATATAGAGTTAGGTTTAGGCCTAGGTTTAATCTCCTCCATTGGTTCTAGAGATTTAATCTCAACCGTCGGATCTTAGAGATTTAATCTCAACCGTCGGATCAAGAGATTTAATCTCAACCGTCAGATCTAGAGATTTAATCTCAACCGTAGGATCTAGAGATTTAATCTCAACCGTCGGTTCTAGAGATTTAATCTCCATCGTCAATTCTAGAGATTTAATCTCAACCGTCGATTCTAGAGATTTAATCTCCACCGTCGGTTCTAGAGATTTAATCTCAACCGTCGGTTCTAGGGATTTAATCTCCACCGTCGGTTCTAGAGATTTAATCTCAACCGTCGGTTCTAGAGATTTAATCCCAACCGTCGGATCTAAAGATTTAATCTCAATCGTCGGTTCTAGAGATTTAATCCCAACCGTCGGATCTAGAGATTTAATCTCAACCGTCGGTTCTAGAGTTTTGTTTTCCATCGTTGGATCTAGAGTTCATGAGGTTTATATTAGGCTGTGATAGGGACCATGAGGAGGAGTTGGATCTTGGCCACCCGATGGATTGGAACCACACAAACTTGATCCATCAATGATGTTCCATTCCACTAGAGGATCATCATTGAACTACCTCACCAACCCCCATAAATTAATATGGGCTCCATATATTATTTGTACATCCATCTCCCCGTGTTTAAGATATCCAATGTCCGTCAATTAATTGATTTACTGACCATCAATTAATTAACATCTAACTCCTCGAGTAGTACCACTCAACCTTATCATCATGTTGACTAAGTCAATCTGCAGGGTTTACATGATGAACCTTATGAGCTCCTCAAGGGGACATCATCAACCTAATATATAGGACACGGTTTCCTCCTATAATCAACGGCACACCATGTAAATAATATCATTTCCCAACTTACCGGACATATTGATTTAATCCATCTAAATCTCACCCTTTGGTAAATCAAAGAAATAAATACTAAGTACATGTGCCCGTTATTATATCGGGATTAAGAGCATGTACAACATAATATCCGAGGTCCGATTCAATTATGTAGTCAGCAATAAATTGAATCACCTCTATGTCGGTCCTGCTCAATACACCTAAGTGTACTAGTGTAACTCTATGTTCAAGATAAAACAATACCAAGCTACACTACAACCATGCCAATGATTTTTCCAAAAGCTTCTTTGTTGTGAGCCTCTACTTATATTATATAAGGGACTGATAACATGATCTTCTGTGCCACACCAAGCACCATGTTATCTACAATGTAAAATATTATACAATATGCACACATATAATAAATATAAAGTGCAAACAATGATCATGTGATTCTTATTTCAAAATAAAAATGTTCATACAAAAGAGCTAGGCTTTCAGTATACATCCCAACAACAACGTCCAAGAGGAGGATAGGACATACAATAGATGACCTTGAGATAAACAAGAGGTATAAATCTTGTTTTGCTTTCCTTTTGTTTCTTTGTATGTTGTATGTTTTGTTATGTGGATAATTTACTTGGACCTTGAATATGAACACAAAAACCAGTGATTCGTACATCGTCTATTCCGTGGCTATTCAAAGAATAAAGGTAGGTTGCTTGAACAACAAGTTTGTTCAAGTGACCACTCTAATCGGATAGCACGATGATGAAATGGTATCTTGGGTAATCCCTATTTGTCAAAGATTAATTTTTTTAATCCGGAGATGAAGACAGGATCGCCATGAACAAGCGAACGAGTTGAAGTGGGAAGCGAAGTTTCCTACCTTCAAAAGTTCAAGCGTGTGGCTTGGCAGTGTAAGCCCAAATGTGCCTTGGCGGTATAGACCAGCTTAGCATGATAATAGCCGATGGAATCACCTGAAGGCTAGAATATGGATGAACAAGTCATGGATGACTTGGAGGGATCCGATAGGCGTGAGAATGATGGAGGTGGCTAGAGGGATTAGGTTTTGGCTAAGGGTGGTCTAGCAAATACGAGGGCATCATACTTGGGGTAAACCTCTTGTTTGAGGTTTGTCAATCAATTGGGGTTATGGACCAGTCGATCGGTCAAGTGTTTTGACACTTGGTAGCCGAGTTGACTCTGAGTAGTCAATTGAGATTATGACCAGTCGACTGGCCGGTAGTCAACTGACATTTGACTGTGGTTGCATAGCCTTGCCAGTTGACTGCCAGCATTGGGCAATCGACTTATGGCTTGATCATTCGACTGACATGGAGGTCAGTTGACTGATGGTCGATGAAATGGGCACAAAATGTTTCTGAGTTGACTGCTAGGGTTTGACAGTCGAGTGGAGGCATGATCAATCTACTGATGGGTATGATCAGTCGACTGATGGTCTATCTGTTGAAACTTATCCAACGTGGCTCGAGTCGTTGTCTCACAACGGTTACAGGAGAAGTCGATTGATGGTTGCGATCAGTCGATTGCTAGGCGGAATCCAGCCCAAATGTAGGTTATAAAAGCAGCTCATGGAGAAGGATTTTGGTATGGTTCCTTGACGTGCTTTAGGGCGATTTGCTAGTGCAATTCAGGGTCTCCAAGTGCAGCTCAAGCAACCAAACAAACAAGCATCCAAAAGTGCATTTGTAAAGTTTTCTTTACGTGTTTTTGTGCATTTCATTTTTATTTTCTTGTATTCATTATATTACTTGTAATAACTTGTATGGTGTATTTCTGCCTCTGACTTGTTGTCGAGAAGAGTGTTTTTGATTATTGGTGGTCATGGTGCTTGCTTCTTTGGATCCCCAAGATCCCTCTCCCTTTCCTTGCGCACTGCTGAATCTAGAGCCAAGAAAGAAAATGGGGGAAGAAAGATCAACCAGAAGAGTTATTTGTGATCTTCGAGAGTAAGGTGGATCTACTACACCGAGAAATGTAAGGATTGGCCGGCTTCCCGGCGGGGCCACTCTGACAATCAAGTCAGTATGAGTATGAGAAGAAAAGTAATGGATTGGAAAGGAAGAGAGATCTCAGAGATACCAAATGGAGAAGAAAACAATCATCCTCGATCCCGTCGTCTTCTGCCCCTTTTATAGACGAAGCCCCCTGCCTTCTCCTAGTGGTGAATGTATGTAAATGCCCCCTCTGCCATGCTATCCTCTAATCGTTTTTCCCGCTCCTGATTCAAAAAATATCTCCTGCCACATGTTAATCTCAAATAGAAAGATATATATATGTGATTATTCTATACTAACCACCGTCAACCTTTCATTGTTACCTCCCACCCTTCGACACGCCCCTTTTCCCCTTCAGCAGATGCACTAACCGTTCTGGACCCATTCAGACCACTTAGACCTACACCAACCGCTCTGAAATTAACCAGAGCCCAGGAACCACCATACTGCCCTAGAACTACATCTACTGATTTGGAATTAATCACTGCCCTAGAGTTGTCATATTGCCCTGGCCTTATTCATACTGCCCTGAAAATACACATACCGCCCTGGAATGACTCATATTGCCCTGGTACTGCAATACTGCCCTGTCACTGTTCACACTGCCCGGAAGTACACATACTGCCTTGGCTCTATTCTTACTGTCATGAGAATATGCATAGTGCCCTGGCTCTGCTCTTACTGTCCTGAGAATACACAGTATCATGACCATCTACTAATCCAGAATTAATCACTACCCTGGAACTGCCATATTGCCCTGGAAATACACATACCACCCTGCCTATGTTCTCGCCTCAATTATACTGTACTAGAATTGCTTATACTTCCATGGAATTGCTTATACCGCCCTGGAACTATACTGGATCTACTTATACTACCCTGGAATTACTTATGTTGCTCTGGTTCTGTACTGGACTTACTTATACTGCCTTGAAATTACTTGAACCACCCTGGAACTACACTGAACCTGCTTAAACTGCCCTGGAACTATATATACCTCCCTAGAACTGTACTGGACTTGCTTATACTACCCTGGAATTACTTGTGCTACCCTGGCTTTGCTTTGGCCTCACTTATATTGTACTAGAATTACTTATACTGCCATGGGATTGCTTATACCACCCTGGGAATACACTTACTGTCCTGTAATCCCATATACTGCCCTGGAAACACAGATACTATCCTGCAACTGCACTAGAACTCCTTATACTGTCCTGGACTTAGTTATACTACTCTAGTAATACACTTACTGCCCTGATACACTTACTACCCTATAACCCCACATACTGCCCTAGAAACACAGATACTATCCTATAACTGCACTAGAACTCCTTATACTGCCCTAGAATTGCCTATACTGCTCTACGAATACACTTACTACCCTGAATCCCCACATACTACCTTGGAAACATAGATACTGCCCTGCTATTGCACTAGAACTCCTTATACTGCCCTGGAATTGCTTATAGTATTCTGAACCTGCCCAAACAACCCTGGAAATGCACTGAAACTCCTTATACTGCCGTGGAACTGATTATAATGTCTTGAAAATATTGAACCCATTATAAGTTCCCCATCTTTAGTAAAATTGAAGAGCGAAGTCGAATGAAGTTTTACAAGTGTCTATAACAAAAAATTTTCTCCATCCCAACTGAAAAAAACCCTTATCCATCATAAGTTCCCCCTCTTTAGCAAAACTGAAGAGCGAAGTCGAATGAAGTTTTATAAGTTCCCATGAATATACAAACATTACCATATAAATCCTTCCCCCACCATATCCACCATACTGATATACCCCATAAACATCCCTACATATCATACGAAGCACCGCACCACGACCCATCATGTGTAATATTTCACCTTCCAGATATTGCATGTGTATATTCCTTAAAACACTGTAGGAGGCTTTCCTACCTTAGAATACTGTAATGTAAGAGACATATATGCCTTAGAATACTGTAAAAGGCGTTTATGCCTTAAAATACTGTAAGAGACATTTATGCCTTAGAATAATGTAAAAGGCATTTATGCCTTAGAATACCGTAAGAGGTGTTTATGCCTTAGAATCATGTGAGAAGCATTTATGCCTTAGAATACTGTAAGAGGTCGTGTTAGCATGTTACCTGCCCTTTATATCTAGCGTTATAGTTCCCTGTGGGGGTATAAAACTATCTAGCTCTTAGGTCGTTATAGTAGAAACACAAAAACCTTTTACATATGCCATACAGAGGCGTTATAGTTCTCCATGGGAAAAAGTAGCTTATTTAGCCTTTAAGCTTTTATAAGTAAGCCGTTAGAACCCTTTACATATGTCATATAGAGGCGTTATAATTCCCCGTCAGGGAAAATAGCTATTTAGCCTTTAAGCTATTATAGTAGGCACGGAGCCTGAATTAGTTTCCCATACTTTAAAAGAAATAACACCAAAATCACCATACCTTAGAAATAATACTATTGAGACAAGAAAGAAGGAACTCCCCCCCAAGAATAACAACTGCTCACATCAATACCATCAACAATTGCCAAAAAAGAATATTGTTGGAGATCGATTGGCCGGCTAGAGGGGGGTGAATAGCCCTCGTTCGTTGGATGTCGTATTTTGCTCGTCTACAAAACGTTAGCGCAAGAAAAATATGCAAATATAAATAAAGACAAGCAAAATATAAACAAGCAATACAAACACCGAGATGTAACGTGGTTCACGGCTACGCCGCTAATCCACGGTCCGATTCGTCCAAGGTGAATCACTCCTCCAAATCTATCCACTAGATCTCTCCTTTGCACAAAGCTAGGTGGAGGTAACCTCTTTTACACAAGGATCACTCTTCTACAATAGAATAGAGATTAGAACAAGTAGAAGAGTAGGGAATCGTGTATGGCACTTTGGGAGAAATTTAGAGCTCAAGCATTTTTCTCCTAAAGCCCCATCCCCTTCCTTTTTATAGAGGAAGAGGGTTTCTTCCCATTGACACAGGAGTAGTCGACTGATGCCCTCTATCAGTCGACTGGTCCTGTAGTCGTTGTCCAATAATGACCGCTTTCCACGTTGGATTCCATCCAACGACATTGGCATCAGTCGACTGATCATACCATCAGTCGACTGATGCTCGATCAGTCGAGTGCTCTGTGAAGTCGACTCCATTCTGTGCCCATGCACAGTGCCATCGATCATTGCCCGATCCATGGCATTATCGCTATCGTCATCGATCGCCGATCACTGGCAATCGGCGCAAGCACTAAATTGGTTTTATACCAGTCGATCGACCCATCGACTCAGATCAGTCGACTACAAGTCCATGGCAGTCGACTGGTGCCGTGTGAAACTCAAACTTAACATTAGTTTGAGCTTCCGGCAGTCGGATAAACCTTAACCCTTGCGGTCAAGTTTCCGACACTCAGCCATTCGGCCAAGTTCACCTTAATGAGCTACTTACATTTCACTCATTCTCTCATCTCACTCGAAGTCCCTCGCCGAAGCTCTCTTCGTCCGCGACCATGTCCCTCGGCATCATCAGGAGCACGACTCTGCAATGCTCCTTCACGTCTCTTGCCTCTGAAGTCTTCTTCCTTGGCTTCGCTTCAAGTCATCTCGTCCGGTGGTCCCTCGGCAGCATCAAGTGCACGACTCTGCAATGCTCCTTCTCCAACTCAGGCACGAGCTTATGAGTGGTGAACCCACCAAGGCTCCATGTGCGAATTACTAAGTCCTGCAAGACTCCAATGCACATATCAAATAACAATACCAACCTAACTTGAACCTTTTACCACACACATCAAAACCTTATCATGGCAAGAGATTGCCCTAACAATCTCCCCCTTTTTGATGTGTGGCAATCCGTTTAAGTTAAGTAAAAACATTTGATATAAATTTTAAGGTAAGAAAGCATGTATACATAAACATGATATAGCAACATGCAACTCCCCCTTAATCCATGAAACTCCTCATACAAATTTTCCCCCAATCACATTTTAACAATTTCTCCCCCTATCACAATTTACTTAAACATAATTATTTCTCCCCCTTTAACACCATAAAAAAGATTAACACTAAGTTATAAACTCATGGCATCAAGTATAATAGAAGGAAAATACCAAAAATTGCTCTAAAACCTAAATTCGCCCTCAACTAGTTTGATTTTTAGGCCATCCGTCGACTAGTTCAGATACTAGTCGACTGGCACATGATTTTTAGGAATTCCTGATTTTCTGACTGAATTTCATAAATGCGTTAAAAATTCTAGAAAATTCGAAAAATCATGAAATTTGGGGGAACATATTTCTTTTAAGTTTCTTTATCAGTGAATAATAGTTTTTCATGAAAAATCATTATATTTTCTTGTGTTTGCCAAAAATCCAAAAGCTTTAAAAATCACTAGGTTTTTGATCATTCTAGTATCAAGTTTACTACCTAGTTTTGCATCCAATTGTTTCAAAACATGAACACATAGATTTTAAAGTAAGAAATTGTTTTGAAAACATATGAAATATCCAACCATGATCTTTGGGCAATATGTCTATTAATTAAACATAAGCCTTTCCCATGATTGGTCTATTATTGCTATTTTGATACTTTAAATGACCATCTAAATGTCATAGGCATTAGTGGACACTTGTATCATCCTAACATCTCACCCATGCTAAGTTTTCAATCAAAGTAGCCTATGGTGAGTGTGAGATGCATCCTAGGGGGTATTTGTATATACTTAACCAATATATACATGCAATTCTATCAAGGTTAAGTATCACCCTAACAATCTACATGATCATAAAGACATATATGAATTAATTTTACATTATGATCATGAAATACATGTATTCATTGAATTTTTCTCATGCATTAGGTATTATATCATGATAATAAACAAAGTATCACCTAAAACATGATTTAAACCTATTTCTCATGATTATGTGCCAAATATCAATATCATAAATCATGATTGCAAATATACATAGCAATTACATTAATCATCATGATTTAAGCATTATTATCTATTTATGGGCACGTTATCATCACCCAACACTATTTAAAAATGTTGTCCCGCCATCCTAAGTCAACCAAAATATGATATAGGTCAATTGCATATGGTTGACTATCCTAGGGTTTTTCTAACCCTTAAGGATGGATTTTGGAACCCAATACAAATTCTTTCCTATAGGGTTCACAAGATACTCCTTGGGGATCCATTTCCTAGCAATTGTCTTTTTCTTATCTTGACCCCTAGCAATTAGACATTTGTAGGCCTTTTCATTTTTCTTTTCTTTGTATCCTAGGCCTTTCTTATTGAAGCTAGCTCTTTGGCTCCCTATAATCATGTTCAAGGTGTTTGAGCCAATAGTGAATTTTTCTAGGGCTTTTGTTAAATAATCTACCTTTTCCCTTAATGCCCTATTTTCTTCTATGCATGCATCACTAACATCTAATGGCACATAATTATCATGTGAGCATGCATCATTTAACCTAGAAGAGATATTATCATTTTCATTTAAGCATGCATTTTCTAGCTTATTTTCTAATGCCTTAATTTGATCTAGCATGCTTTTATTTTTCTTTTTCATTCCAAATAAGTCCTTAGTTAAACTAGAAATTATGGAAACTATTTTCTTTGGAGAATCATTCATTACCATAGTTTCCATGTCCTCTTCTTCTTCGGATGAGGATGTTGTAGAAGCTCCCCCTTCACTTGAGCTCTCTCCACTTGAGCTTGATTCTTCATTTGAGGAGGAGAAGCAATCCAAGTCATCGAAAGCCATTAGTGCTAAATTTGAGTAGACATGTTCTTCTTCTTCGGATGAGGATGAGGAAGCAAGGTCATCCCATGTCTTTGCTTTGAATGCCATGGCCTTTCCCTTTTCCTTTGCCTTCTTCTCCTCTTCCTTCTTTTGTATCCCCTTTTTCTTCTTCTTTTCTTCTTTCTGTTAGGGCAATCTCTTGCCGTAATATGGTTTTGATGGTGTGGCAAAGGGTTTAAGTTAGTTTGATATGTTGATGTGATATGTGCGTTGAAGTCGTGCAGGACTTAGTAATTCGCACATGGAGCCGTGGCGAGTTTCACATCTCATGACTCGTGCCTTGAGTCGGTGAAGGATAGCTTTGCGGAAGCCGTGCGCTTGGAGCATCCGAGGGACCGCCGGACGAGAAGCTTGGAGTGAAGCCAGAGGAAGTAGACTTCGAGGCAAGAGACGCGAAGGAGCATTGCAGAGCCGTGCATCTGATGCGGCCGAGGGACGTGGCCGAGAACGAAGAGAACTTCGAAGGCGAGGGACTCCGAGAAATGAGAGTGAGCGATTGTAACCCGGGGAAGGGTAGCTCTTAGGTGAAACTTGGCCATTTGGCCAAGTGTCGGATGGGTTTTCCCGACACCAGTCGACTGCCATGTCATGGCAATGATCGCTTCCGAGTCGAGTGAGTTCGACCGTATACGATCGATTGTAGCGGCCAGCAATCGCCATACGGGCAAGCCGAAAGATCATCGCCGATCAGGCGCGCAGCCGATCGATCAATAGGGTTTCGACCATAACCGTTAGCCGATCGGGCAATGATTACGGAGATCGTCCGATCGATGAGGTCCATCACCGATCGCCAAGAGTTCCGTTGGACTACAACGGTCGGGATCCGACGTGTTCGGAGGCCGCTAGGACGCAATGATCGCCAAGGGCGGCAATGACGGTGGCGGCCAACGGAAGAAAACCCCTCTCTATAAAAGAGAGGTGTGAACCTTTGAGAGGCTAATGCTCATACTCCAAACAATCTTCCTAGTGCCCCACAAGCTCTAAACTCTTCTTACCTGTTCTTACTCCATTCTATTTGTAAGAAGAGTGTGCTTGATTTGTAAAGGTTACCTCCACCTAGCTTGGTGCAAAGGAGAGACCATTTAGTGGATTGGTTTAACGGAGTGATTCACCGAGGACGAATCAGGGACCGTGGATTAGCGGCGTAGCCGTGAACCACGTTACATTCTTTGTTAGCGTTTGTATTTTCATTTATTGCTTGTCTGCGCTAACGTTTTTGTAGACGAGCAATTTACAACGTCCAACGTACGAGGGCTATTCACCCCCCTCTAGCCGGCCATACCGATCCCCTACAAGTGGTATCAGAGCCAAGGAAAGCTTGTCGAGGACTAACCGCCACAACAAGCAACTTTCAAAATGGCCGGCTCCAACATCCATCCTCCGAAGTTTGAAGGAGAATTCGCTTGGTGGAAGAAGCGAATGGAGGTATTTTTCGAAACGGATTTTGATATAATGATTACAATGGAATCGGTTTCGTTTTTGCCTAGGGATGAAGAGGGGAAGCCAATAGAGAAATCTAGGTGGACCAAGAGGCAAAGAGAGGAGCACCTTGCAAACTCCAAAGCCAAGCACCATCTCTACAATGTGCTCCCTCAACAAGAGATCAACCGGATCGGAGAATGTGCTAGCGCCAAAGAGATGTGGGAGAAGCTTATAGAACTCCATGAAGGCACATCCGAGGCCAAGCTAGCAAGGAGAGACCTCCTCCGCTCCCAACTATCCAATATAAAACTAGAAAAGGGAGAAAAGGTAACCTCACTACACTCTAGGTTTAAAGAAATTTTAATTGGGCTAACAAGTGTAGGTGAGAAGCTATCAAACCGGGATATGGTAATGAAGGCCATAGATGCCTTTCCCCGGTCCTCAAAATGGAGCTCCATGGTGGACTCATTTTATATCTCCAAGAACCTAGAAGTGAGCACCTTGGAGGAATTCTTTTCAACCATGGAGCTTCACGAAACTAGGCTTGAAGGAATACAAGAGGAGCCTAGAGTTCAACCCTCAAGAGGAGTAGCCTTGATGGCAAACAAGGGGAAGAAGAAGATAGAAATCCCCTCCTCCTCCGATGACGAAGCATCTTCCTCCTCCTCCATGGATAGCACCGAAGAAGCCTATATGGTAAGGAGGGTAAGACGTGCATTTAAGAATTTTAGATTTGATAAATCTAATGATAGGAATAGAAGACCAAGGGGGAAGGTCATATGCTATAATTGCCAAGGAGAGGGACACATAAGGGACAATTGTCCCCTCCTAAACAAGAGCAAGAAAGAAAGGAAAAAGAAAGAAGAAAAGAAGAAGAAGAAGGGGAGCAAGAAAAAGAAGGAAGAGGAGAAGAAGACAAAGGAGAAGGGAAAGGCTAAGGCTCTCAAGGCAAGGACTTGGGATGATCCATCCTCATCCTCCTCCTCATCATCGGATGAGGAGAATGCCTTTGTCACCAATTTGGCCTTGATGGCTTTTGATGACTTGGATTGCTCTTCATCCGAAAATGAAGGATCAAGCTCAAATGGGGAGAGCTCAAATGAAGGGGGAGCTTCCACATCCTCATCATCCGAAGAAGAAGAGGACATGGAAACTATGGTAACCAATCTCTCACCTAGTAAAATAGTTTCTATGATTTCTAGTTTAACTAGAGATTTATTTAGAGCTAAGAAGAAAAACAAAAGCATGCTAGATCAAATTAAGGACCTAGAAAATAAACTAGAAAATGCATGTTTAAATGATAGTATTTCTTCTAGCTCAAATGAAGCATGCTCACATGATTATATGCCTTTGAATGTTAATGATGCATGCATAGAGGAAAATAGGGCATTAAGGGAAAAGGTAGATTATTTAACCAAAGCCCTAGAGAAATTCACAATTTGCTCCAACACCTTAAATATGATCTTAGGGAGCCAAAGGGCAAGCTTCAATAAGAAGGACCTAGGCTACAAGGAAAAGAAAAATGAAAAGGCCTATAAATGCCTAATAGCTAGGGGACAAGATAAAAAGAAAGCAATAGCTAGAAAATGGATCCCCAAGGAGTATTTAGTGAACCCAATAGGAAAGAATTTATTTTGGGTTCCAAAATCTATCCTTAAGGGTTAGAATAACCCTAGGGTAGTCAACCATATGAACTTGACCTATATCATATTTTTGGTTGACTTAGGATGACGGGACAACATTTTTTAGATAGTGTTGGGTGATGATAACGTGCCCATAAATAGGTAATAATGCCTAAATCATGATGATTGATGTAATTCCTATGTATGTTTTAAATCATGATTTATGATTTTGATATTTGGCATGTTATCATGAGAAATAGAGTTAAATCATGCTTTAGGTGATAATTTGTTTATTATCATCGTATAATACCTAATGCATGACTATTATTTGATGGATACATGAGTTTCATGATCATAATGTAGAATTGATTCATATATGTCATTATGATCATGTTAATTGTTAGGATGATACTTAACCATGATAGAATTACATGAATATATTGGTTAAGTATATAAAAATACCCCCTAGGATACATCTCACACTCACTATAGGCTAACTTGATTGCAAACTTAGCATGGGTGAGATATTAGGATGATACAAATGTCCACTAATGCCTATGGCATTTAGATGGTCATTTAAAGTATCAAAATAGCAATAATAGACCAATCATGGGGAAGGCTTATGTTTAATTCATAGACATATTGCCCAAAGATCATGGTTGGATATTTCATATGTTGTCAAAACAATTTCTTACCTTAAAATACATGTATTCATGTTTTGAAACAATTGGATGCAAAACTAGGTAGCTAACTTGATACTAGAATGATCAAAAACCTAGTGGTTTTTAGAGCTTTTGGATTTTTGGCAAAAACAAGAAAATATAATGAGTTTTCATGAAAAACTATTTTTCCTTGATAGATATACTTAATAGAAATATGTTCCCCAAATTTCATGATTTTTCGAATTTTCTGGAATTTATAATGCATTTCTGAAATTCGTCCAGAAAATCAAAAATTCGGATTCCTTTGTGCCGATCATTTGCCATACGATATGATCGTGGTGGCTCATAAATCAGAATATTGAAGGCCGAATTCAGTTTGTAAACCTACAACAAGTGGTAGACATATACTTGATGCCATCAACAAGTGGTACCCAATTTTAAATCAACTTGTCATATTTTCCCTCCATTATACTTGATGTCATGAGCTTATAACTTAGTGTTAATCTTTTTGATAGTGTCAAAGGGGGAGAAATAAGTATGTTTAAGTTAATCACTTTAGGGGGAGAAATATATGATAGGGGGAGAAAATTTGCATAGAGAGTTTCATGGATTAAGGGGGAATTGCATGTTGTTATATCATGTTTATCTTTACATGCTTTCTTACCTTAGAATTTATATCAAATGTTTTTACCTAACTTAAACGGATTGCCACACATCAAAAAGGGGGAGATTGTTAGGGCAATCTCTTGCCGTAATATGGTTTTGATGGTGTGGCAAAGGGTTTAAGTTAGTTTGATATGTTGATGTGATATGTGCGTTGAAGTCGTGGCAGACAGTAATTCGCACATGGAGCTGTGGCGAGTTTCACATCTCATGACTCGTGCCTTGAGTCGGTGAAGGATAGCTTTGCGGAAGCCGTGCGCTTGGAGCATCCGAGGGACCGTCGGACGAGAAGCTTGGAGTGAAGCCGGAGGAAGTAGACTTCGAGGCAAGAGACGCGAAGGAGCATTGCAGAGCCGTGCGCCTGATGCTGCCGAGGGACGTGGCCGAGAACGAAGAGAACTTCGAAGGCGAGGGACTCAGAGAAATGAGAGTGAGCGATTGTAACCCGGGAAGGGTAGCTCTTAGGTGAAACTTGGCCATTTGGCCAAGTGTCGGATGGGTTTTCGACACGGTCCGATCGCCATGTCATGGCAATGATCGCTTTCAGTGAGTTCGATCGGTATACGATCGATCGGATTATGGCCAGCCGATCGCCATACATGGGCGATCGATGCCAAGATCACATCGGCCAAAGCGGCCGATCGATCAATAGGGTTTCGCCACGCGAATCGTTCGTAGCCGACTGGGCAGTCGACTACGGAGGCATCAGTCGACTGATGAGGTCCATCAGTCGACTGCCAAGAGTTCCGTTGGACTACAATGGTCGGGATCCGACGTGTTCGGAGGCCGTTGTAGTGACGGCAGTCGACTGCCAAGGGCGGCAGTCGACTGGTGGCGGCCAACGGGAAGAAAACAACCCTCTCTATAAAAAGAGAGGGTGTGAGCCTTTGAGAGGCTAATGCTCATACTCCAAACAATCTTCCTAGTGCCCCACAAGCTCTAAACTCTTCTTACATGTTCTTACTCCATTCTATTTGTAAGAAGTGTGTGCTTGATTTGTAAAGGTTACCTCCACCTAGCTTGGTGCAAAGGAGAGACCATTTAGTGGATTGGTTTAACGGAGTGATTCACCGAGGACGAATCAGGGACCGTGGATTAGCGGCGTAGCCGTGAACCACGTTACTTTCTTTGTTAGTGTTTGTATTTTCATTTATTGCTTGTCTTAGTTTATTGCTTCCGCTTGCGCTAACGTTTTTGTAGACGAGCAATTTACAACGTCCAACGTACGAGGGCTATTCACCCCCCTCTAGCCGGCCATACCGATCCCCTACACTTTCTTCTTTCTTTCTTCCTTGCTCTTGTTTAGGAGGAGCCAATTATCCCTTATGTGTCCCTCTCCTTGGCAATTGTAGCAAATGATTCTCCCCCTTGGTCTTCTATTCCTATCATTTGATTTGTTAAATCGAAAACTTTTTAAAGCACGTCTTACCCTCCTTACCATATACGCTTCTTCCGTGCTATCCATGGAGGAGGATGAGGATGCTTCATCATCGGAGGAGGAAGGGACTTCCATCTTCTTCTTCCCCTTATTTGTCATCAATGCTACTCCCCTTGAAGGTTGGATTCTAGGCTCTTCTTGTATACCTTCAAGCCTTGTTTCATGAAGCTCCATTGTTGAGAAGAATTCCTCCAAGGTGCTCACTTCTAAATTCTTCGAGATATAGAAGGAGTCCACCATGGAGCTCCACTTTGAGGACCGGGGAAAAGCATCTATGGCCTTCATTACCATGTCCCGGTTGGAGAGCTTTTCACCTACACTTGTCAAACCGGTTAGTATTTCCTTAAATCTAGAGTGTAGAGATTTTACCTTCTCTCCCTTTTCGAGTTTGATATTTGACAATTGGGAGCGAAGGACATCTCTCCTTGCTAGCTTTGCCTCTGATGTGCCTTCATGGATCTCTATTAATTTCTTTCACATTTCCTTGGCGCTAGCACACTCTCCTATCCGGTTGACTTCTTGTTGAGGGAGTACATTGTATAGATGGTGCTTGGCCTTTGAATTTGCCAAATACTTCTCTCTTTGCCTTTTGCTCCATCTCAATTTTTCCAAAGGCTCTCCATCATCGTTCCTAGGCAACTCGAAACCGTTTTCCATAATTAATAATATTTTAAAGTCGGTTTCGAAGAATACCTCCATTCGCTTCTTCCACCAAGCGAATTCTCCTTCGAACTTCGGTGGGTGAATGTTGAAGCCGGCCATTTACTTGTTGAAGTGCTTGTTGCGGCGGTTAGTCCGGTGACAAGCAACCTTGCTCTGATACCACTTGTTGGGGATCGATTGGCCGGCTAGAGGGGGGTGAATAGCCCTCGTTCGTTGGATGTCGTATTTTGCACGTCTACAAAATGTTAGCGCAAGCGGAATATGAAAATATAAATAAAGACAAGCAAAATATAAACAAGCAATACAAACACCGAGATGTAACGTGGTTCACGGCTACGCCGCTAATCCACGGTCCGATTCGTCCAAGGTGAATCACTCCTCCAAATCTATCCACTAGATCTCTCCTTTGCACAAAGCTAGGTGGAGGTAACCTCTTTTACACAAGGATCACTCTTCTACAATAAAATAGAGATTAGAACAAGTAGAAGAGTAGGGAATCGTGTATGTCACTTTGGGAGAAGTTTAGAGCTCAAGCATTTTTCTCCCAAAGCCCCATCCCCTTCCATTATATAGAGGAAGAGGGTTTCTTCCCGTTGACACAGGAGCAGTCGACTTATGCCCTCTATCAGTCGACTGGTCCTGTAGCCGTTGTCCAATAACGACCGCTTTCCACGTTGGATTCCATCCAACGGCATTGGCATCAGTCGACTGATCATACCATCAGTCGACTGATGCTCGATCAGTCGAGTGCTCTGCGAAGTCGACTCCATTCTGTGCCCGTGCACAGTGCCATCAGTCGACTGCCAGTCCATGGCAGTCGACTGCTGTCGACATCAGTCGACTGCCAAGCACTAAACTGGTTTTATACCAGTCGATCGACCCATCGACTCAGATCAGTCGACTGCCAGTCCATGGCAGTCGACTGGTGTCGTGTGAAACTCAAACTTAACATTAGTTTGAGCTTCCGGTGGTCGGATAAACCTTAACCCTTGCGGTCAAGTTTCCGACACTCAGCCATTCGACCAAGTTCACCTTAATGAGCTACTTACATTTCACTCATTCTCTCATCTCACTCGAAGTCCCTCGCCGAAGCTCTCTTCATCCGCGGCCACGTCCCTCGGCAGCATCAGGCGCACGACTCTGCAATGCTCCTTCACGTCTCTTGCCTCCGAAGTCTGCTTCCTTGGCTTCGCTTCAATTCATCTCGTCAGGCGGTCCCTCGGCAGCATCAAGCGCACGGCTCTGCAATGCTCCTTCTCCGACTCAGGCACAAGGTTGTGAGTGGTGAACCCGCCAAGGCTCCATGTGCGAATTACTAAGCCCTGGAAGACTCCAACACACATATCAAATAACAATACCAACCTAACTTGAACCCTTTGCCACACACATCAAAACCTTATCATGGCAAGAGATTGCCCTAACAAATATGAATATACATACAAAGATACCAATGAGTTTTTTGTATAACACATGCCACAACTTCAGATTATAGTCACATCATCCTCCCCTACCAAAAATCATCAGATAACCTAAAATTTTCTAGAAAAATTAACAATCCTCCAAAATCACCCCCATAAACTTCCTAATACCATATTAAACATCAAAAACAATAAAACATTCTTCCAAAATTGGCCATTAAAATACTTTAAAGCACCGCATGCTTTAATTAACACATACCCTTCTTACTTCTGCTAACTCCCCATCGCTCTCCTATGGTCCTTCTCCAAAACCCTAACCCCTTCCCCTGAAACTCTCCATTTTCCGACAACTCCTTTTCTGCCATGGCCTCCCCATACTCCATCTCTCCCTAGTACGAAACTATTGCAAGCCAACTCACGCTCAACCATTCTTTCTTCCACCGCGACCCCAAATACCTCCCCGAAAATTCCACGATTGTCATCCCCAATCGATCCCATTGCCCTCATCTACCTCCGACCGGAACCAGTACCCTGTTCACGGGGCAATTAGAGGGAGGTCTCCGTCTCCCCCTGCCAAAATTCCTTTACCACATTCTCTTTTTCTACGATATACCAGTCAACCAACTAACCCCCAACTCCCTTCGCATTCTAGTTGGCACCATCATCATTTTTCATCACCTCAACATTCCCCAGATACCCCATATATTCCACTGCCACTATCAGCTAAAGATAGCGGACCACGGTGTCTTCTACTTCATGGCCCGCCAAGGCTACCAGTTCCTTACCGACATCTAATAAGGGCTGGAAAGAGCTCTATTTCTTTATCACTATAGATACTTCTCTTCCCTTCTCTTCTCGTTGGAAAACTACCCTTCCAGACCTCCTTGACCTCAAACTTGTTAAAACTAATATCAACTTCCCTTCCATCGAAGCCAAGTTGAAGAATAAATATTTCATCATTGCATCACTCATAAAGGAACCCATTTTATCCTACTATGGGATATTTCCCATTCCTTCATTGGATGCTCATCCTATCGGTAAACTTCTCTTTATTTTTCTACAATAACTGTCTTTATAGAAAATACTGTCATTCTATTCCTAAGTCTGTAAACTAGCAACTTATCATGTTTTCTTATCATACCTTTTTAACACTATGTATTAAAACCCTGGACAAAAACATTGCCATTCCGTGCCAAAAATTGAACTGCCACTATCAAACTTTACATTCTTTACTGATAATTCACAACCACCTTTTAACTTTGCAGAAGACATGATGGGCACATCCATTGTGAAAACCTTAGCTCTCAAGCAGAAGAAAAGGAAAAGGGCAGATACTACATCCTCCCCCACCCCTGAATCACTTACCTCAGTAAGCAACCTCCACTCAATCTCTATTTATAACCAATATGTTCACAATTTCTATCAGCATGACATATTTCTTTGGTACAGGCTCCTCCCACATTAACACAAGTCCATATTATCACTTCAGATGACCCAGATCAACCCCCCACACATTCATTAACATTACCCTTCCTCCTCAAACATACCCAATCCCCAATCTTTTCCCCTTTATCATCCCTGCATTTTCCTCTGATCCTATTTCCATTGTTCCCCCCCTTAAATCCTCTTTCATCCTCTAACTCACCTACACCCAATCCCCCCTCTGATACCCCCATCGACCCCATTGATGTGTCCTCCTCACCCTCTTCCTCTTCAGCAGATGATCATCCTCTGATCTCCTTATTTCCCCACAAACCACGAAAACTCTTATCTTTCACTAGCCACCCTCCTTCTGAACCTACAACCTCCACCCTTCTAGACTTACTTGTTCAGACCGTATCAAACTCTTATCCCTAACAACCACTTTCCACCCTCCCCATTATACCAGCCTCAACTCCTCTTTCTTCCATGCCTTCCCTTAGCATTCCTCTAGATAACATCCCCCCATAGCAGATTCACATCTCCAACAACCTCTCCATTTCCCCCCTCCAAGACCTGCCATTCCAACTTTTATTCAAGAGCTGAAAGAAAGTCTCCAAATAGTAAGTTTCTCACTTTAATGTCCCAACTTCATATGTTTAATAGCTTGTTTTACATATCCCTTTCCCATTTTCAGAGTACCCAGAGACTTCAGGCTTTCGAGCAATGGTATACTGACTATCAAAACCAGCCCAACCAACCTTCCAGCTCTGCTTCAGAGCCCCCTCCACACGTGACTACACCCCAAGCATTCCAGATAACTCTACAAAAGCCATACACCACCTAGGTATACAAACTGATCCTCCTTCCTCCCCCGACCGAGCAACCAAAGAGAACAAACTTCAACAATAAGTAAACTGGCTGCAACTCCAGGTTGCATACTTTTCTACTGATCGAGACCAACTATATCAAGAGACTACAGGAGTGACTTCGGATATCAGAGCAAACCATATCACGCTAACAAGCTGAGCTCTCCCTGTGGAAACATGAGAGCAACTGGCACCTTCATTCTGGTGAGCTGTTTCAACCCCTAGAAGACATCATAGACGCTCACCAGAGTCTAAAAGCAACTGTCATGGTAGCCTGGATGAATTTAACTTCAAATTCGACAATCTGAAGCAACACTTCAATGTATTAGCTACCACCACCCACGACCACATTACCAGAGCCAACCAACTTCACCAAGAGATATCTGATATAAAGGAAACAGAAGGCGAGCCATGCGCAAGAGAACAGACCAGACTTCTAAAAAGATTCTCCAAGCAATTAAGCAAATATTTCCAAAGAGGCTTCGAAGGTGATCTTCATCAAGCCAACGAAAAGAAATATTTCATCCCTGGTGCCCCTTACCATGAGATCGACCTAGAAGAAACGTACAACAACATTCCCCCGGAAGCCCTAATCACTGATTCTGACACTGATTCAAAATAATAGACTTTTCTTCTTGTAATATTTCTGAAAGATTACATTTCATCTTTCAAACCAACTCTGTATATATTATAAATATCTTTGCCAATGAATGTCTACATTTTGAAATATACTCATATCTACATTATTTTGCATTGCTCTTATTCAGGCTCATCGACCCTCTTTAAAAAAAATACACCCTATATTAATTAAACTGTTGACTTATGCATAAAAAGGAGCATTTTCACTATATCCTCCATTTATCTGAACAACAACACCAAACAAACCATCTTCTATCCATTTCATCTCAAAAACCCTCATTTATCATTCAAAAAATATCCCTCCACATTATGTTATAACAAAAATTATTATACCCCCATCTTACCCTATTAACCTCTGAATTCTTCATCTACCCAGCATTTGTACCTTAACAAACTTATGCCATCACCTCCCAAATCCCCCGCCTTAAACATATCTAGTGGGAAAATTTGTTATTTCCCTCCCATTTAACCCTTTACTTTCCTCTATAAATACAAACATTTCTTCCTCCTTCAATCCTGCCAATAACCCCTTCCAGCTTCGTTGTCCCGCAATTTCCAGAAAATGCAACCTACTACATCAATTCCCCGCCCATGGTTCGCTTCTACACGCTCTAAAATGACAAGAGAACAATGTTGATCCCTCTCCTCTCGCCTACAACTCCTCTCCGGTTATCACCTTGTCGCAGCCAATTCGACTGAATGCCCTCACCATCCTCCTAAGCGCACCAAAGCTTTTTTCTTGGAACAGATGGAAGCTAGATTATTTTTTCCCCTTCATCCCTTTCTTCTTGAAGTGTCAGAATACTTTTCCATTCCTTTAAACCAACTAAGCCCCAATTCTTTTCAATTTATGCTAGGTTTTTACCTTACCAGCTCCTTCTTATCAATTACTCCCTCAGCTTTCCTTTTCCATTGATTTTTCCAAATAAAATCATCTGAGATAGGCATATTTTACTTTCAAGCCCAATCAGACTTCTAATTTTTCACAGGTGTCCCCTCCTCCCATAAAGGCTGGAAAGAACATTACTTCTTCATGCACTTCACTTCTCCTTTCCCTTTTTCCTCCGCCTGGCTAACGACCCTTTCTCCTCGACTCCCCCCTAGGCTTCTATCAAGACAATGAAGAATATCAAATGATTACCTTATCCTTCTCAGAAGAGCGATTTGACTTAACTCACCTTTTGACCAAATCTGCAATATCACTTATCCGAAACAGCTACCCCTTGCAGTCGACTGACACGCTCGGTAAGCCTCCCAACCTTTACATTCTTATATACTATATTTATGTTTACACATTTTAACTTACATTTCTTATTCCAGAGTCTTTCCTACTGCGAGCTACCAACAAAAACTCCCCATCACCCCCCAACAACGCTGCTTCCCCTTCTTATCAACTAACACTTCCTCAGCCACTTCCTTTTTTCCAAACTCCTCTGACACCCATTTCCTCCTTTTCCATACCCGATCTCCCAGATTCTCTAGCCTCCAGTATTAACGAGGTTATTATATTACTCTCCTATAGCTCCCTCTCCTTTCTACTAATACTTTTTTTTTTCAGGGCATCAACAGCACAAGCTATTTAAATAATCAGTGGATTCAATATACCGACATTCTTAAAAAAGAAATACAGGAGTGTCACACTAGAGAATCATCATTTCAACAAGCCTACTATCGACTCGAAAGAGAATTGCAAGCCTCAATTATAAAAGCCCAAGGTGATCGAGCAGAATTATTAGCCCTTCAATTCCAGACCACCTTCTTACAAAACACGCTGGATATCATAAAATCCCGATCGCTTTCCGAAAGAAATAGTACTACTCCAGAACCCCTCTAGACTTTATCTTCTATCAATGATCTATTTCTAGATAGATGATTTGCTTTCCTACAATGGGGCTTTCAAGACTGCACCGCCTAATTCAAGACAACCGGCTACCCTCCTCCCGAGCATTCTCTTAGTTTTTTAGACATGGGCAGTACCATCGATCGTACTCCCCGTGAATTACTATCCTTCCCCTTTCCTGATGATAATAAAATGTGACTTGTACCCCTTTAGCTTGGTTTATTTCTTTGCACTATAAACTATTACAACATATTTCTTATGTTCAAATCCAGGACACTAGTGAATCATCCCATATTATATTAACAAACCTTCCCCGATCAATTCTTAAACGCAAAAATAATCAAAACTCTAGTTAACCATGCTTTATAACATTCTAATTGGAATAAAAACTCCTAGAAAATAACTACTCATTAAAATCCTCAGGGAAATAAGTACCCCTTCAAACAAGCTTTATTACCAAAACACCCCTTCTTTGCTAACGTCACTAGGAAACAGGCCGTTACTTTCATAAACACCCCTTCTCTTCCCGCCAACCATCAATCTCATATTCCCCAGACACCGCTATTTTCCTTAATAACCTTTTAAATTCCTTAACCCTCTTGGTATCATCTCTAACCCTTCAAAACCTTCCCCTTAATCCTATAAAACCCCAACTTCCCATCTCCTTTCCTCATCTTACCCTTTATTCTTTTCCTTTACCCTTTCCTCCTACCATGTCTTCTCCTTCCCACCCTATTCTCATCAGTTCTGACACAACTCCCACTGCATCACCAACCTGCTCCATAGCTACCTTCGCATATCGCCCTCCCCTCTGATGGGAGGGGAAACTTTGCTTCCCCTTTCGACTTAGTCGCTTGTTCATGACGATCCCTTCTACGTCCCCGGATAAAAAAAATTATCCTTGACAAGAGGAATTGCCCAAGCAACCTTGTCATCGTCGTGCTATTCATTTAGAGTAGTAACTTGAACAAACTTGTTGTTCAAGCGACCAACCTCTATTCCACAAATAGCCGTGGAATAGACGATGTACGGATCGCTGACTTTTGTGTTTATGTTCGGGGTCCAAGTATATTTAGCCACAAAATAGAATATATATCATGCATATAAATGAAAAAAAAAAATATAAACATGTTACAAAAGAGAATAGAGAATCGATATACCTCTCGATCTTCTATTGTATGACCTTCCTCCTTTCGGACGTCGTGTGGGCGACGATCTACCAAAAGTTGAAGCTCCTAGATCACCAAACTTCCTTCCTTGCTCGTTCCGAGCAAGAGGAAGAATAGAAACAAGACTCTTCTCCTTCCTTTAGCCAACCAACAAGCAACAAGCAATTTGCTTGCCGTCGGCCAACAAGGAGAAGGGAGAAAAGGTGAAAACCGACCAAAGCTCCAAGGGAGAACCCTAAGCCTAGGTTTTACAGGCCAAAGAGAGGGAGAGGGGCTGCTTTGGATGCCGACCAAGTGCTGGAAAGGGATGCTAGGTCTCCGACCACCTTGAGGAAGAAGAAGATAAGGAAAATATTTCCTTAATAGGTGCCGCCAACTCCAAACCCTAGCCTCCAAGCCTTGCCGCCCAAAACCCTAATCCTATCTCTAATTGGATTCTAGTTGCCGCCGACCCCTTGCCCTCCTTTTATAGAGTTAGGGATAAGCCTTGTTTTAATCTCCACCATTGATTCTAGAGATTTAATCTCAACCGTCGGATCTGGAGATTTAATCTCAACCGTCGGATCTAGAGATTTAATCTCTACCTTTGGATCTAGAGTTTTGTTTCTATCCATTGGATCTAAGCTTCATGAGGTATTAATAGGCTACAATAGGGACCATGAGGAGGAGTTGGATCTTGGCCACCCAATCGATCAAGCCCACATAAAGTCCGATCCATTAATGATAATTCAATCCACTAAAGGATTATCATTGATCTACCTCACCAACCCCCATAAGTTAATATGGGCTCGATATATTATATGCACATTTTCTCCCCGTGTTTAAGATCTCGAATGTCTGTCGATTAATTAATTTACTGACCATTAATTAATCAACATCTAACTCCATGAGTAGTACCACTCAACTTTTTCATCATGCCGGACCAAGTCCACCTACAGGGTTTACATGATTAACCTTATGAGCTCCTCAAGGGGACATCATCATCCTAATATATAGGACACGGTTTCCTCCTATAATCAACGGCACACCATATAAATAATATCATTTTCCAACTTACCGGGCCTATCGATTTAATATATAAATCTCGCCCATTGGTAAATCAAAGAGATGAATACTAAGTATATGTGCCCGTTATTATATCGGGATTAAGAGTATGTACAATATAATATCATAGGTCCGATTCGATTATGTAGTCAGCAATAAATCGAATCACCTCTAAGTCGGTCCTGCTCAATACACACAAAGTGTACTAGTGTGATTTTATGGTCAAGACAAACCAATACCAAATCACACTACAACCATACCAATGGTTTGTCCAAAGCCATCTCGGTTGTGAGCCTATACTTATAATTTACAAGGAGCTGATAATATGATCTCTCGTGTGACACCATACACCATGTTATCTACAATGTAATGTATTAGAAAATATGCATAACCATAAAAATATGCAAACAATGATCATGTGATTCTTATTTCAAAATAAATATGTTCATACAAAAGATACACTTTTCAGTATACATCCCAACACCCTCTTTATAGGGCCCTTTCATTCCCCCTCCCCTCCTTTGAGAACCGTTTATGGTGTCCTTCCATATTACAACAGAGAGTTCATCCAGATCCCATGTCAGCTTCCAAAGAAAACACTCTCACAACTATCGGGGCAAACTTATCTGTGGGCTCATCCTCCCTCTACTTTCCTTTACATGCAAAGATGCTCCGGGCATTTTTCTCTTTATGCAAGACTATGTATTTTCCTTTTGATATATATATATATATATTAAGTGTTATGTAACGCATGACAGCAAAATTTTTCCCTATAAGCATATCCTCTCAAAATTTACATGATGCTCTGGTCTCACCAATAACGCAAAATCTTTTTCCAAAACAAAGTCGCATTTTTCTGAAGTTACTAATAAAGCTAGCCGATACAATTACACAACAATTAAATGTCCACGACACCTTTACTTTCTAAAAAAAAAAAATTAAAAATGCAAATCTCACAACATTTTATCCACTAAAATAGGGTCATAAATGATATACGTTCCAAGGCCTCGATAGTAACCTTCCTTGAGCATCCTTCAAATAATAGGCCCCCATTCCTGCTCGATTTTCAACTTGAAAAAGCCCCTCCCACTTAGGTCCCAATTTGCCCTTGGAGCCTTCGGGAAGCACTTTCCTCAGCACCAAATATCCCACCTGAAAAGAGCGAGGCATTACCCTTTTATTATAGGATTTCATTACCTATGACCTATACCTTTCAGCATTATATGCAGCCATATCCCTCCTTTCTTGAATCAAATCTAGTTCCATACTTCTAGCTGCGCTATTATCATTTGGGAGATAGTTCAATACCCATGCAGATTCTAATCCAACTTCTACGGGTAACACATCCTCTGACCCATATACCATACTGAATGGAGTGGCTCCTGTAGCTCTCCTGACAGTAGTTCGAAAAGACCGCAAAACACTAGGTAATTCTTCCACCCAACTTCCTCCAACATGCTCCAACTTGGTTTTTAATCCATGTACCAATTCCCTATTAGTCACTTCCACTTGCCCGTTACTCTGGGGATAAGCCACAAATCTAAATGCCTATTCAATTTTAAAATCTTGGCACCACTTTGCTAATTTCTTACCCTGAAACTGCCGCCCATTGTCAAATATCAACCTCCTTGGGATACCAAAGTGACATACAATATTTTTCCATAAGAATTTTAATACCATCTGCTCAGTGATACGAGCCAAAGGCTCAGCTTCCACCCACTTAGAAAAATAATCTATAGCCACCAACAAGAACTTCTTCTGCCCAGTTCCGATCGGAAAGGGTCCTACTATATCCATACCCCATTGATCAAAAGGACAAGTCGCCACCACTGCCCTCATACATTCAGCTGGCTGATGCTACCAATTATGGTGCCTTTGACAGCTCTCGCACTATCGTACTAACTGCACAGAATCTCTTATCAGGGTAGGCCAAAAGAACCCAGCCAATAACACTTTTTGAGCTAATGCTCAGCCCCCTATATTGTAAAATACCATAAATAACATTACTATAGAATAATAATCAGAGGAATTTATTTATTTTATAATTTTATTTTATTAAATCAGTTAAGGCTAAATTAAAAGTTACCCTAGGTTTAAAAGGGTTATTAAAAAGGGGTCAGTTCTTCTTCCTTTCGTGGATCCGTTTCTTCCACTGTAACTGACCCGCTTCTTCATTCTCCACCGCGAGACTCCTCAATTCCCCAATTTCTTCTTCCCAATCTCGTCGCCGCATTTCTTCTCCTTCTTCTCGGGTTCTCGTGTGCCATGCTCCTCACCTCATGAATTGCCCTCCTCACCTCGCCGCCACCCCAGGACCATCCACGGTCGCTTGCGGCCCCGGGCAAAGAATCTCGTGTCCCACCACCCCTGTGCATCGTGCACACATGACTAGTGGTCACTGCCCCTACACATGCGGTCGACGACCACAACCTTTGCCATCGCCGACCATCGCCTGTTCTCAAGATCTTGATAGCCAGCCATCCGATCAGTCGGGTTCTTCATTTTCCTCTGCTCTGCAATTTCCGTGGCAACCTATCTATATTGCCTGCCATTGGCGACCTCCTCTTCCGGCGTTGTGAGCAAAAGTTGGCTGCCCTCTATTCAGGCCGCCACATCTCCTCCGACCCCTCTATTCTACCGACAACAAACAGTGTCGCCGCACAGAGCAGTCGTAGCTCCACTACTCTGTGTTCGACGCCCCTAAGCTACGACCGAGCTTCGATCAGCCGCTGCCCTACTGTTGGCGAGCCGACTTCCACTGGCCGTTTCTTCTACATCGCAGTTCGATCGGTTCCATTTTGACTTTTCTCTGTAGAGTTGCCCTCACCAATACCATTTGCAGATTGGATCGGTTGTCGACCCCTCTTAGTGTGACCTCGGCTTGGTGATGCCATCATTGCACCTGATCACCGCTGTCACCACACTTCACTCACTGGCCACCGACTATGAGCGTTAATCGCCAAGGCAAGAGGAGTTGGGCATTTAGAATCAAGCTCCAACAAATTTCCTTGGCTGTGTTCAACTGATGCTAAGCTAGGTAAGGATTTTTATCTGGGTTTTTGGTTATGCAATTGATGAATTAAGATTGATATATCTGTAGAGGTCTATTGGAATTGGATGTTGCTTAAGTCCAATTGTTTGATACAGATTGAATTTTCTTAAGCTAATGAAGAAGCTGTCTATGAATGAAACGAGGTTGGGTAAGTCTGAATCTGAATATTTATGAATGCATAACATTGATAAGTGGTTTGATGGATCTATGGATTGGTTGGAGATGCATGATAGGGTAATGTGAATGTTTAATCTGAGTGATGGGCATAAGGTGAATTGTGTAGTTATGATTTTTGATCAGTATAAGATGGGTGATGAACTGTATGTGACTATAGGTTTTGACAATGGATTACTTCTAGATTCATTGTGAGGAAAGTAGAATGATGCGAGGTAAGTATAGATTTGGTTGTTCATGGTTGTGTAT
Organism: Wurfbainia villosa; assembly: GCA_025175895.1. NCBI lineage: Eukaryota > Viridiplantae > Streptophyta > Magnoliopsida > Zingiberales > Zingiberaceae > Wurfbainia > Wurfbainia villosa. Next base: position 53,979,217 of record CM046004.1, read on the forward strand.
CAGTTTTATTTAGTAAACTGATTTGGATGTGCTATAATTACGTAGTGATGATGGTACCTGTTCATTGTGTGGTAATGTTTGATTTATTTGGATTAAATTGAGGCTGGACTCTTTAAGCAGATTAAGAAGTGGTTGAGATGGAATCAGTGTGAGGACGTTGATTTGAGGCAGAGTTCTCGGACGTGAAGACAACTAGTGTACTACATAATAGGTGGGTAATTTCCTACCCTGGTTAGGTAGCAGCTAAACCCTGGAGTATGTAACTCCATATTATTGTCACTTTGACCTTAAATCCACTCTAGTTTTTTTGAAGCTTGATACTTGCCTTTTGTTACATCCCGAGAGTATGCCGTGCCGAAAATCAAACGGACATCATCTCCCCTATACATAGCAACATATACAGTTAATACAAGGCCCTTGGGCCCACAATCACAATATAATAAACATAACAACATCAAAACACAGAGGAAACATAATACCACATACCCACAACCACACATACCGACATACAAATTCGAAATCACACAGGTGTACACCGACCAACAAGTACACAATACCAAAATAGTACATAAAACTCCAAATACACACTGAAGTACATGAAAAGAACTAAAATTCATGGGAGGCTCGGAAAGTGAGATGGGATGGATCATCGGCGAAGCTCCAAGCTATCACGAAGACTTCTACCTGTTACCTGGGTAACAGAAAAATCCAGGGTCCATGGTGGTGAGTGAAACTCAGCATGTAATAGGAAAAATATATATATATATATATAAAATATCACATGTAATTCGACAGAAAAATCTATAGGTACATCAGGTAACACTAGCATGATAAACATATCATGTATATACCTTCTAACCAAATAGCCAATGTAAAATGCAGACATACCTGAAAGTCTGCAATGCTACATCCATCCAACCTGAGCACATATCCATAATATATGTATATAACAGGAAAACTGGTCTAAACCATACAACATCATAAATACTAGTCAAAGAATGCAATATTCTAACCAACAAGTATATAGGTATCCGACACAACCATATAACAGATACGGGTAGCATGTATGAAGATGATGTACAACCAAATGCAACAAGTATAGTACAATCAAATGCATTATCACAATAAGCATATATATATATATATATATATATATAGACACACACACACACATGCATATATGTATATATATGGCAATATGCAAAAATGCCATAAGTCACGGCAATGCAGCATCCATGGTCATGTCGGCTCACCCTAAAGCTACCACGACTCCAGTGTGGCCTCGGTGGCTCGACATGATAACTGTCCCAACTCAACACCAACCACTAGTTTCGAGTGGCCGAGTGGGCAGTATTATCGAGTAGTATATAAGCGTGAAGAGTAAGTTACTCGATGGGGGTCCCTGCTGTTGGCCACTCTGACAGTCACTACCCATGAGTGGTTGAGTGCCACACACGCAGGACTACGACACGTAAATCCAACTACCACCGTCTATAGTGGTAGAGTGTGGCACCACAATGCTCTGCCCTCACATCGATTACTCCTCCTATGAGTAACCGTGAAGGCAGGATGACTGACGACCCTCTCAACCATAAGGGAGACAACGTCGTCAGCATGCATGCAAATGACATGAATGCTCTGTCACATAAATAGACATCCACCACAGACTCTCTATTCTACAGAGAGTCATACCAATCTAATCAACGCACTCTTTATCCTGCAGAGAGTCGTACTCAACGAATCATAACACTCTCTATTCTGTAGAGAGTCATACCAATCTAATTGACGCACTCTCTATCCTGCAGAGAGTCGTACTCAACTGGTCATAACAAGCTAGGACCACCAGTCCGTAGCAACACACTAATCAGAATATACCTGACCATTTACATAATACATGATCGGTAGTAAACATGCAACCTAAGGGTATTGGAATCAACCCTGCATTCAGGACATTACCTACCCACGGATGACCTTTTTGCCCAATTTATAATCAGGTCATCATTCGAACTTTACTATTTGCACCTAACTAAGCAATTCTAGGTTACTTACATCACATATGTAACTTCTAATCATATGATCAAGTGAGATATGATAACAGCAATAGAGCATAACAAGCCAAAGATAAAGTATCAAGCACAAGAGTAAATAAGAGCAGAGTCAAGTTAACATGATCATATAAGATGATCATGTATCTAAATCTACATGCATTAAAACTACCTGACTAGGGTAGGAAATTACCCACCTGATATGTAGAATATCTAATAAATCTCCATGGCCGAATCCTATTCCGATTCAAGGTCCTGCAAGGGGCAAGGAAAATAACTAAGATCCACTATTATCCTATAATGGAATCAAACCAATTCATTAACCCCTTGATCAGCTCATCAATTCATTTCCAAGAGATTATGATCTATCTTCTCACCCAGCCGATCCATTTATCCAATTAACCCAATTAAACATCCATATCAATTCTAATATGGAATCTTAACCAATAAAACAACTTCTTCCATTAACTTAATCAAAATACCAGACTGTTAATTTAAGCATAGCTAATCATGCTAACTAAATAAACATCTATAGTTAAAGTAACAATCCATAAAACTTACCTAGTTTTGAATCCATGGTAAGAGCTTCTTGATCCAAATTCAAGTTGCAAAACTAACTAGCCCGTCGAATTATTGACCATATCAACTCAATTTGATAACCCCCATAACCTGTCATTGCAAGAAATAAGTTTCCCTTCAATCCTACATCTGAGCCAATAAAGTTGATTCGGGAATACTCCTTACCCAAATCGCCTTCTCCAGCATCTTGCTATGTATCACCAACATCAATCATTGCAACCTATCCACCATCACAGATCCTTTGCAACTCACAAATCGCCAATTAGGAGGGAAGCTGTGATATAGTTTAGCAATATCAAGGGCTCAAAAGCAACAGAATGGGAGATCGATGGCTATCTGGACATGAACAGAGGTGATTGTTGTTCTTCCTCTCGACAAAGATGGCAACTCGAGCTCATGACAGCAGAAGGATAGGTTGCGGACAAAAAGGGGAAATGGGTTGCAGAGATCAAGAAGAGGTTGACAACTGCGTCTCTCATCCACGGTGATGCAAAGCCGATCTGCTCACACAAAGAGCCGATGAAGGCCAAGGATCCGACAAAGGAGAAGATCGGCTGAGGAAGGGAGGAGATGGCGAACTGGCTCACGAACCAGAGATCAATGGTCATGCACAATCAGGGGAACACAACAAGAATACGCGACATAGATATTGCCGATCTGAGCTCGCTGCGACTTGGATCGATGGAGGGTGGCACCGAGAGGGAATACACAGGAGAGAAAGCGACTGACGGTGATGGAACAACGATCAAATCCAGCGGTGGCATCTAGCTGCGTGACAGCGATGACAAGGTTGCGGCGCGGCTCGGGGAGGCGGCCATGGGCAGCGGCAATGAGCTCATGGAGAATGCTCGATCGACACCGACGACAATGAAGAGGAGGAGACAGCGATCGAACAAAATAGGGGAGGACAGATCGGCGCTGTCGGGATCGGGGAAGAAGGATCGAGGATGTGAAGAGAAGAAGAGGATCGGGCGGAGAAGAAAACGTCAATCGGGTGAAGAAAAAAATGGCTAGCCGTTAAGGAGTCGACGATCGAGGCTGATTTAGGTGGTTGAGCTAGCCCAAGTCTTACCTAATCATCTATTTAAGCCGTAATCTTCTTCCGATTCGATCATATGAACTCAATTCAATTCCAGAAAAATTCTAAAAACTTCTAAAAAATTCTACATGATAATTTATCAATTAAAAAGGAATATTTTATTTTATTATTATTTTTTTCCTCGGTATTTTACATTCTCCCCCACTAATAAAAATTTAGTCCCTAAATTTCGTACTAACATGCAAAAATTACTTCAAGCAAGTTTCCTAAAGGACCATACATATTTCTCAAGTGAACAAATGAGGGTATTGAGCTCGGATAGTATCTTCCAGCGCCCACATAGTCTCCTCATCAGTATGATGCTTCTATCCTACCTTTATGAGTCGGATGGTCTAGTTCCGCAAATGTCTCTCCTTGCGACCAAGAATCTGCACTTGAATCTCCTCATAGGTCGCATTAGATTGAAGTGGGATTGATACCTCCTTCAGAACATAATCAGTATGCGACACGTATTTCCTCAGCATAGAAATAGGAATACGTTGTGAACACCCACAAGTGCCGAAGGTAAAGCCAATCGGTAAACTACACCTTCAATCCACTCCAATATCTCAAAAAGACCAATGTAGTGTGGAGATAACTTTCCTTTTCGCCCAAATCACTTCACCCCTTTCGTAGGTGAAACACGCAGAAATATATATTCCCCAATTGAGAATTCCAAACGCCTTCGCCTCTGGTCTACATAACTCTTTTGTCGATCATGTGCCTCTAATAACCATCACCTGATGACGCGCACCAACTCTGCATCATGCTGGATACTCTGTGGCCCCAATAGTTGTCGTTCCCCAACCTCCTCCCACAACACAGGAGATCTACAGGGTCTGGCGTATAAGGACTCGGAAGGAGCCATCTGAATGGAGGAGTGGTAACTGTTCTTATAGTTAAATTCTACTAAAGGAATGTGATCCTCCCAACTGCCACCAAAATCCATGACACAGGATCTCAATAGGTTCTTCAATGTCTGAATGATACACTCAGACTGTCCATCCATCTGCGGATGAATTGTTGTACTGAGCCAAAGCTCTGTGCCCATAGTCTGATGCAGACTCCGCCAAAATCATGAGGTAAATCGTGGATCTCTATTAGATATAATACCCAAAGGCACTCCGTGCAATCTGATAATCTCTCGACAGTACAACTCTGCCATACAATCCAATGAGTCCGTCTCACGAATAGGAAGGAAAGTGAGCTGATTTGGTTAGTCGATCCACGATCACCCAAATAGCATCATGTCCTTTATGGGTTCTAAGTAATCCCGCAATGAAAATCCATCGTGATATGCTCCCACTTCCATTCCGAAATCGAAATTTCCTGGAGCAACCCAGTGAGTTTCTGATGTTCAGCCTTCACCTACTGACATACTAAACATCGAGCAGCAAAATCTGCTATATCTCTCTTTATACGGTTCTACCCGTATCATCGTTTCAAATCTTAGTACATCCGAGTACCACCAGGGTGAATATCAAATCTCTAATGATGTGCTTCCTGTAGCAACTCTTTCTTAACTAGATGCGTGTCCGGAACACACTATCCTTATCAGAGACGAGGAATTATCTTCTCAAAAGAGAAGTCCATCAACCATTCAAAATCCACTCTACCACACACTCTGTAAGTGCATGAGAGACTATAGCGACCAATCTCCCTTGTTGCAACTATCTGTGTTCCAGCAACTCTATAGTAGCTATCCAGTAGCTAATCAAAACTCCATGAGCACTTCTGCCCCATATCACTACTACACAAGATAATATTGCTAAGTTCATGTCATACGTATGACAACTTATCTTGTAGTTTCTTAACTGATGTAAGCATAAGATATGTCTCATGCAACTATATCGGATTTGCTCCATTTCCTGAAGCGATGCATTTGCGTACAATACCCTTCCATCCATATTGGAAGGATTAACTAACACTAATGCAAAAGTCAACCATCGACTGAGCCCTGAAAACTAACTTCACAAGCTTCCGACCATATGATTTCCATCATCATCTTTGTCAAATAAGTCCGTGGTATAGTAATGCTAAAAACATACTATCCACATCTACAGTAATAACCAAAACATAGCAGGAAACCACCATTTACAGTGGTCGAGTGTGCAACTCCAACTACCACCATCAACAGTGGCCATTGTGCAACTCCAACAACCTTTAACTGATCTAATCGTGTCCAGAATACACGATTTCTCAAGTCCATAGACAACTAAATCATTAAATAGTCTAACTACATAATCAAAACTCAAAAAAAAATTAATACCAAGTATGAAATTATCGTCTTTACAAACCTGCATTCTCTTTACTCTACACTGATGATATATCAATCATCATGACGACAATGATAATTGTATGACATCATGTCACTACAATATCAACACACCAGTCGTAAACTAATCCTAGAGTATACACCGATGTCCTTATTTGATCTAAACAGATCATCTATCCACAATGGAGGATATTCACTTTTAACAACTATCGCATTCGGTAACCTTGAATAATCAATTATCTGTCGATTCGATCCTAAGGCTCCTCGCAGGTCTTAGCCTTTCTCCGAAGAGAACAAAATCAGATCCAATAGTCCGCGATAAAGCGGTTGCATTTCTATGATGAATAATCCGGGGATTTTCCTAGATCATCTGATCACATCACTTAATTCTATGAGCTGCAACTGTAGAATACCGAATAGATACGACCATCGTTGTATACTCTCTCCTCTGTACAAAGCAAATCCACATTTGGGGGTAACTATTGTTATTGTCTGCATGAGTCTTCTACGATGTCTTCTGCTAATATTGCTGAGTAAATCACTTCCCTTGAAGGGAAGTATCACGAAACTCCAACCACGCCTGAGGTAGTAGATCGCTGCTAATGAGATAACCCAATTTTCTGCGCTGATCTCTACTGTCGAGATGATGCATCATCCTCCTGGAACACCATCGATAGTCTTCAACTAAGTCTTCAAAATACACCTCCTGAACTATACCGGTTGCTTACAATAGCAACAGATGAACTGATCTAATGGATAATCTGACTTCGCGTGTCTTCATAATCCGTACTGCATACACATAATCCCTTCGGAGTCTTTGTTCTGATTTCGCTGATGTGCACGAGAACATCCTGATGATCTATGATACAAAACAGGGGAGGAGAGATCGGCGCTGTCGGGATCAGGGAAGAAGGATCGAGGATGTGAAGAGAAGAAGAGGATCGGGCGGAGAAGAAAACGTTGATCGGGTGAAGAAAAAAATGGTTGACCATTAAGGAGTCGACGATCGGGGCTGTTTTAGGTGGTTGAGCTAGCCCAAGTCTAACCCAATCATCTATTTAAGCCTTAATCTTCCTCCGATTCGATCATATGAACTCAATTCAATTCCAAAAAAAAAATTCTAAAAACTCCTGAAAAATTCCACATGATAATTTATCAATTAACAAGAAATATTTTATTTTATTAATATTTTTTTCTCGGTATTTTACACCTTTGCACTTAAATACTCTATTATTGTTGTCATCTATTCATTCACCTTTGTTATGAATTATAGATATTGGGGTAAGTGGACCTGTATTGGTTTACCTATGTGCACGTATCTATATTCGATTGTAAAACTGAATTGTGCAATCTAGATAAATCATCCGGCAATGAGTAGGATTCTAGAAGTAAAGTTGAGTTTCCATGTTATATCCTGATGATGTGTACATACCCAATATGAATCAGGTAGTCGTGTATGGATGTGTGATTGTCGATACAACATCGCTATGGATTGGTGGTCCTAGCTTGGTTATGATTAATAGAGTATGACTCTCTGTAGGATAGAAAATGTGTCGATCAGTCGAGTATGACTCTCTGTAAAATAGAGAGTGTTATGATCAATTATGTGCAACTCTCTACAAGATAGAGTGCATTGATCAGTCGAGTATGATTCTCTACAGGATAGAGATTGTTATGATCAGTTGTTTACGACTCTCTACAGGATAAAGTGCGTGGATCAGTCGAGTATAACTCTCTGTAGGATAGAGAGTGTTATAATCAGTTGTGTATGACTCTCTGTAGAATAGAGAGTTTGTGATGGATGTCTATATATGTGACTATGCATTCATGTCATTTACATGCATGCTGGTGACTTGGTCTCCCTTGTGGTTGAGAGGGTCATCAGTCATCTTTCCTCCATGGTTACTCATAGGAGGAGTAACTGGTGTGAGGGCAGAGCATTTGATGAGTCACACTCTACCACTATAGACGGTTGTAGTTATAGTTGCGTGCAGTTGTCATGCATGTGTGACACTCGACCACTCATGGGTAGTGACTGTCGGAGTGGCCAACAACAGGGACCCCCGTCGAGTAGCTTGCTCTTTATGCTTATATGCTACTTGAGTATACTGCTCACTTGGCCACTCAAGAGTAGTGGTTGGTGTTGAGTTGGGACAGTTGTCATGTCGAGCCACCGAGGCTACATTGGGGTCATGGTAGCTTTAGGGTGAGCCAGCATGACAATGCATTTTGTATTGCTGTATTTTATGACGTTTTGCATATTGTCACATATATACAAATATGCATGTATATATATATATATATATATATTGATGATTGTGATTGGTGTATATATAGATGCAGTCTATATATATGCTTATTGTGATGTTGCATTTGTTTGTACTATGCTTGTTGCATTTATTTGTACATCATCATACATGATACTGCATTTGATATATGATAGTGTTTGGGATCCCTGTGTTTGAGTTGGTCAGACTATAGTATACCTTTGACTAGTACCTTGAGATGATATGGGATGGACCTGGTTCATCGTTGTATTTGCCATAGGATGTTAGTATGGTGGTTTATCACTTATATAGTTAGATTTATTCTACCATGTAGTAGGTGTTATATTATGTTACTTATACTTAGGTGTTATGAGTTGCATTGTTGCCGATATTCAGGTATGTTAGTACCCTATGATGTTATTGTTGATCAGTTTAGTATACAGTTGTTATATCATGCTAGTGTATACCTATTATACCATTAGACATCATATTATTGACTCACATGTGATATATATAAATTATGCATGAACTTTTATTCTTATTACCACTGAGTTATACTCACCACCACAGACCCTGGGTTTCTTGTCGCCCAGGTAACAAGTTCTCGACTCCGTGATGGGCTTGGATCTATGCAGGCTGGTAATATCTCATCTCATCTCCGAGGGTCCCAGCATGGATTTAAGTTTTCTTTTGATTTTGGATGCTTCTAATTTCGATCCGGATTTATGTGTTGGACTTGTTATGTGATGTACACAATTATGTATTCGGGTTTTGCCGATGTTTCCTTTATGTCGTGTTGTCAGTCATACCGGTATGTACTGTGTGTAATTTGTGATGTAGTTGTATTAGTTTCCGCTATGTTTTGTTGTATTTACATTTATATGTTGTTGTGATTGCGGTCGAATGATCTTGTATAAATAGGATATGTTGCCACGTACAAGGGAGAAACTGTCCATTTGTTTTTCGGCTCGGCATACTCTCGGGGCATGACAACTTTAGTAGTATCAGAGCCCTAGGTTCTACGATGCCATACAATGTTGTTTTTGTCGAGTCATGGATTCTCGAGAGTCGATTTGTTTTGGTTTTGGTTTTGTGAGATGAGATTGACAATGGCATGAGCTCCGAGCAGCATGAAGTAAGAATTCCTTATAACTTATATTCTACGGTAATTTACCAAACACAGCTCCTAAAGTTCGGAAATGTCCAAAAAGCGTAGCATGGTTTCAGATTTACCAAATCGCGTACCTAATTCCCCTTTTACCCCTCCCGCCAAACAGACCTGCAATTTAATGATGAGAGAGAATTTTCATGCATCCGAACCACTGCTGGAAATTCAGAACCATCTAAACGTGGTGCTGGGAATTCAAATCCCAGCACCACCTTTTTTTTTATCTGATTTCTAATTTATATCGGTCTGATTTCTAAAATATTACTGTAAATATCTAATAAAACCTTGAATATCAGAAATTTTGGCCACGAATACATAGAGGGACACTACTCAAACTCAATGGACTTGGATTGGATCGAAAAAGAGGTGAATAAGACCATCAATGGGTTTTGACCGAAACCCATTGATGGACTTAGAGGAGTCCAAATTTCGAAATCTTGACATAGACTGAAAGATCTTACAACATGAATTTTTGATATGTCGAGGAAACTTAGTTTTAATCCTCCTATCTCCCAATTTTAACTTGTGTCGAAAAAAAAATGGTACTGGAAGTTGAGAAACTAGTAGAAGATAGTGGTAGTGGTGATGGAATTCGCAATTCCAGCACCACGTAATCTTTGAATTGGAATTTCCGGCACCATTTATCAATCTTAAGATTGGAATTCTCGGCACCACGGTGGTGTCGGGATCCTGCAACATCAGCGTGGTGCTGGGAATTCAATCGACTACACGATGGTGCTGAAATTTCAATTCCATCACCTGATGTGTGAATTCGATCGGCACCACTAATTCTCAAAATTAATAAAGGTAATTTTATCAGATTATTTTATGATAAATTAAAAATATCAGATTATTTCCAGCACCACTCTGCTAATCTTTGTATTTCTTTCCGCCGTAAAGGTAATGAGTAGGAATTACAAGGGGTTTAAATTTTATCAGATTATTTTATGATAAATTAAAAATATATAGCTTCTTTGATATTTAATTTTTTATAAAAATTATAGAACACTTTTTTTTTATTAGAATCATAAAAAAAACTTTTGAAAAATACGATAAAAAAATATGATTCGATATGGATATTAAATAGTCTATTAATGTAGAAATCGAATTTGCACCTTGTGGAAATTCGCATAATAACATAAATATTTATTATATATAAATATTTATTTTTGATCTATATTATGTTGAACATTAATATTATTGCCTAACGCTGTAACTATACAACAATTTTAATTCATTTTTGCTTTAATTATATTTAATTAATTCAGCAGTTGGCATAGGCATAAAAAAAAGGAGAATAATAAGGACTATTTCAATTAAAAAATGTTTTTTTAAGAAATAAAAATTGTCCTTTAATTATTTTTGTAAAGTTTATATGATTATGGCTTTTAGCTCCATAGAGAGCTATTTTTTTTTATTTAAAATTTCAACTTAATTAATTTTGAGGATGATTATTTTATTCATAGGTTTTTAATGGGATATTAAATAATTTATTGATAATTCCAGCACCACTGTGGTGGTCGAATTGAATTTCAAAGACCACCGTGGTGCGGATTATTGGGATTAAAGACACGCTGGTGGTGTCGATTGTAATACCACCGTGGTCGAATTGTGAATTCCAAAGACCACCGCGTGATCTCGAATTGAAATTTTCAGACCATCGCGGTCGGGATTGAATTCAGCACTACGCTGGTATTACAGGATCCCGACACCACGTGTGATCGGGAATTCTAATCCCATCACTATAGTGCCGAATTGTGAATTACACTACTACCACTATCTTCCACCAGTTTCTCAACTTCCAATACCATTTTTTTTCGACACAAGTTAAAATTGGGAGATAGGAGGATTAAAACTAAGTTTCCTCGACATATCAAAAATTCATGTTGTAAGATCTTTCAGTCTATGTCAAGATTTTGAAATTTGGACTCCTCTAAGTCCATCAATGGGTTTCGGTCAAAACCCATTGATGGTCTTATTCACCTCTTTTTCGATCCAATCCAAGTCCATTGAGTTTGAGTAGTGTCCCTCTGTGTATTCGTGGCCAAAATTTCTGATATTCAAGGTTTTATTAGATATTCACAGTAATATTTTAGAAATCAGACCGATATAAATTAGAAATCAGATAAAAAAAAAGGTGGTGCTGGGATTTGAATTCCCAGCACCACGTTTAGATGGTTCGGAATTTCCAGCAGTGGCTCGGATGCATGAAAATTCTCTCTCATCATTAAATTGCAGGTCTGTTTGGCGGGAGGGGTAAAAGGGGAATTAGGTACGCGATTTGGTAAATCTGAAACCATGCTACGCTTTTTGGACATTTTCGAACTTTAGGAGCTGTGTTTGGTAAATTGTCGTATATTCTAGTTAGATACTTATCTAAACTTATTTAACATGTGTATACAGACAGAGTGATGACACCTGTACAGACTTGTAGTAAGGGTCGTCCACCGAGCGACCAGCCGGAGTTGCCTTTAGGGTTTATACTCTCAATTTTGTTGGTCATGCATTTAGTGGTTATAACAGGGAATAACATGTAGTATATTGTTTATTATTCGTAATCGTGATTTGAGTTGACCACGGGAACGACCTGTTGAGTCTGTGAGTCTTGAACCTGTGTCGAAAAGGTGAATTTCCTTTGAGAGCCGACTAATACCGAGTCGGAAAGCAGGGGTCAAGTCGTCACATTTCTTATGGAAATCAAAGATTTCAGTCTTAGAGATTTGCACTGATTATGCTAGTCAGATCGTTATCATTAGGTAATGGACAGGACTAGTAGGCTATTGTTGATGCTGATAGCCGAGGGTTAGTTTACGATGTTTCATAGAAATTTTGATCCCTGAGTTGTTCGTGCTGGGTTGTGTACTTAAGGACAATGGGAATGCAACCTTGAGGAAGATGATACACTTGCTATGACCTTACTATTTCTAGGATCACTTGAAAGTAAAGGTAAAGCGAGATAATAGTGCTAGAATTTCTCGATCTGACATCTTTGACTGTCTTGGCAATGGATTATATCTAGATACTGGTATAGAGGATTATGAAACCTCCTTGGAAAGAATCCTCGGTGACTATGATTGTATATTTTGATTAGTATTTAATTAGGTAAAATTGTAATGTTGATTTACAGATTGCACTAAGAGTAAGAAAAAAAAGAAGTAGTTCATTGGGGATAGAACCTTTCGAATTCCACCTATGCTATTTTATTAAGATGTCCTGTTGCTAACTATGACCAACTAAAAGAAGTTGTTGGTATGATTTGTCGTATACCAAACTTATTTGAACAACTTAATAGTGAAACTCTTAATTTTCTCCTATAAATGCTCAGAGAAAAAAAATTGGAGTGGTAGACATTGTAATGTTTTTTTTAAGGAGGATGTTTAATAGAGATGTGATGGTGGAGAGTCAATTTTTTTCGGTGTTCTGAAGGCATTGGGCATGACAAGCTATACAAGTGTTGGTTATATGTTGATGGAGAAACTTTCTCAAGGAAATATATTCAAGTATGTCACAACTTAACAATATCTAGGTATGCATTTTTCTTTTTGAAGGAGTATACATGACTATTTGAGAGGAGATGTAGAGGGTCGAAGGATTAACCATTTTGGGTATTACGATAAGTTACCCTATTTGTGATATATTGAGAGATACAAATTGTTTACAGGTATCTTTGTTTGGAACATTCTTAGTTCGGATTAGAAGGATTCTTATACATCGACTTGGGGGTTGGTGGTATCTCTACCGTCAGGTGAGATGTTGACCAACGACCAAGAAGTTAAGGGATGCCCTTAGATTTTGATAGACATACATTTACTGTAGACATATCCTTACGGATGGTTAAATTGTTGAAGTTATGGTATAATATGTCTCACGGATGTGCGTATAATCTGAGAGTATTCGGATGTAGTTTCTGATGCACTGCCAGGCTTACCAATGTATAGGCAAGTGGAGTATGCGGTCGAAGTGATTTTGAGAATAGTTTCAGTATTGAAGACATCATACCGAGAGATGAATTTTGTTGGTAATAGTGTTGCTAAACATTATAGAAATTGGATGAACATAACTTGTGATTATTGGAGATGTTGGATGAGATATTTATCTGTCCCAGTATTTCTTCTAGAGAAGATCCGAAACTCTTTGTTAAAAGAGAGATGGACCTTTGAGATTATGCATCGATTATCGATGATGGAATGTGGTAGTTGTTAGAAATGAATATCCTTTATTGTGGATAGATGATCTGTTTAGATCAGCTAAGGACACTTGTGTATACTCTAGGGTTGGTTTACGATGGGAGTGTTGATATTGTAGTGACATGGTGTCATACAATTATCATTGTCGTTATGATGATTAATATATCATCAGTTTAGAGTAAAAAGGATACAGGTGTGTAGAGACGGCAATTTCATACTTGGTATGAATTTTACAAGCTTTTGATTATGTTGTTAGACTATTTAACGATTTAGTCATCCATGGATTTAAAAAATCGTGTATTCTGGACACGATTGGATCAGTCTGTGGTTGTTGGGGTTGCATAACTTGGGCACTGTTGATGGTGGTAGTTGGAGTTGCGCACTTGGCCACCGTATATGGTGATTTCCTTGTATGATTTGGTTATTACGTTATATGCGGATACAATGTTTTTTTAGCATTACTATACCACAGACTTGTTTGACCAAGGAGGTAATGGAAATCACTTGGTCAAAAGCTTGTGAAAGTAGGTTTCAGGGCCTAGATGATGATTGACTTTTGCACCAGTGTTATCTAATCCTTCCAGTGTAGATGGAAGGGTATTGTACACAGATGCATCGTTGTAGGGATTGGAGCGAATCCGATATAGTTGCATGAGACGTATCTTACGCTTACGTCGGTTAAGAAACTACGAGATAAGCTGTTATGCACGTGACGTGGTTTTAGCAGATATGATCTTTTGTAGTAGTTGTATGGAGCAGAAGTGCTCATGGAGTTTTGACTAGCTACTGGGTAGTTACTATAGAGTTGCTGGAACACGAATAGTTGCAACAAGGGAGATTGGTCGCTATAGTCCCCCATGCACTTACAGAGTGTGTGGTGGAGTGGATTTTGGACGGTTGATGGATTTCTCTTGTGAGAAGATAATTCACCATCTCTAAGGAGTATAGTGGTTTTCGGAGTTATATCAGATTTAGGAAGAGTTAATTTTGATTCAGGACAGCAGACAGATCTCGGTTGCGATGATAGAGAGATTCTTTATCGTTGAGGAAGACTATGACTCAAAGTTGTTTCTGTTTCAGGACGAGTTGATTCAGAAGGATTGTCATTCGAGATTGGTGATGCATTCAGAAGGTATCTGAAAATAGTAAGTTCTGAAACATTTTTGTTTATGGAACGACATGTAGGTCATGGTTGATTTTGTAGTTGATGTTGGGTGTGCCAACAAGTAAAGGTGGAATATTAGTGACCCGTAGGGTTACGTATCAAGATGGAAGTGGGAGCCTAGTATGATGGACAATTTTGGGAGATTATTTGGAATTCAGAAGGGTATGATATGATTTAGGGTAATTGGTGATTGGTTAGCCAAGTCCATTCATTTTCTTACGAGCCGTAAGAGGGAGTTTGCTGGGTCGCTCAATGGAATCACACTGCAAGGAGATTTTCAGTTTTCTTGGAGTATCCTTGAGTATCATTTCCGATAGTGATTCATGATTCATCTTATGATTCTGGTAAAGTCTTCAATAGGTCATGGATATAGAGCTCCATTCTGGTATGATTATTTACCTTTTGATTGATGGTCAATATGAAGGTGTTATTCAGACACTATAAGGTACATTGAGAGTATATGTGATAGATTTAGAGGCTACGTGAGAGCTGAAAAGTAGTATTCATGCTTAGTACCCCACTCAGTCACATGAGGTGTGTGACTTTTCTCCGGATATTTGGGAGGGTTGTTGTGACCCCTCGTACTCGTACATGAGTCAAAAATTTGGGGGAGAATGTAAAATACCATAAATAACATTACTATAGAATAATTAAAGTTACCCTAGGTTTCTTTTTTATTTTATTAAATCAATTATGGCTAAATTAAAGTTACCCTAGGTTTAAAAAGGTTATTAAAAAGGGGTCGGTTCTTCTTCCTTTCGTGGATCCGTTTCTTCCACCGTAATCGACCCGCTTCTTCATTTCTCCACCGTGAGACTCCTCAATTCCCTGATTTCTTCTTCCCAATCTCACCGCCACATTTCTTCTCCTTCCTCTCGGGTTCTCGCGCACCGCGCTCCTCACCTTGCGCGCCACCCTCCTCACCTCGCCGCCACCCCACGACCATCCACGCCCGCTCGCAGCCTCGGGTAAAGCATCTCGTGTCCCACCGCCCCTGTGCGTCACGACAGACCGCTGGTCACGCCCCCACCGCCTATTCTCCATATCACGTGTTGCTAGATTGACAGTCATCCCTCCAATCAGTCGGGTTCTTTGTTTTTCCCCTGCTCTGCGATTTCCGTTGCGATCGATCTATATCGCCTCCTAGCGACAACCTCCTCTTCCGGTGATGCGAGCAACAGCTGGCCACCCTCTATTCAGGCCGCCATATCTCCTCCAACCCCTCTATTCTATCGACAACAGCCAGTGTCACCGCTCAGAGCAATTGCAGCTCCACCGCTCTGTGTTTGATGCCCCTAAGCCACGGTCGAGCTTCGATCAACTGTTGCCCTGCTGCTGGTGAGGCGACCTCCACTGGTTGTTTCTTCTGCATCGCAGCTCGATTGGTTCCGTTATGACTTTTCTCTGTGTAGGGATGTATATTGAAAAGTCTATCTTTTGTATGAACATCTTTATTTTAGAATAAGAATCACATGATCATTGTTTGCATATTTTTATGGTTATGCAATATTGTCTAATACTTTACATTGTAGATAACATGGTGTGTGGTGTCACAC
Organism: Wurfbainia villosa; assembly: GCA_025175895.1. Lineage (NCBI taxonomy): Eukaryota > Viridiplantae > Streptophyta > Magnoliopsida > Zingiberales > Zingiberaceae > Wurfbainia > Wurfbainia villosa. The sequence goes on from CM046004.1 coordinate 53,995,537, forward strand.
AGGAGATCATGTTATCGGCCCCTTGAAAAGTATAAGTAAAGGCTCACAACCGAGATGACTTTGGACAAACCATCAGAATGGTTGTAGTGTGATTTGGTATTGGTTTGTCTTGACCATAGAATCACACTAGTGCACTTTGTGTGTATTGAGCAGGACCGACTTAGAGGTGATTCGATTTATTGCTGACTACATAATCAAATCGGACCTCAGATATTATTTAGTACATGCTCTTAATCCCGATATAATAACGGACACATTTACTTAGTACTCATCTCTTTGATTTACCAATGGGCGAGATTTATAGATTAAATGGATAGGCTCGGTAAGTTGGGAGATGATATTATTTATATGGTGTGTCGTTGATTATAGGAGGAAACTGTGTCCTATATATTAGGATGATGATGTCCTCTTGAGGAGCTCATAAGGTTAATCATGTAAACCCTGCAGGTGGACTTGGTCCGACATGATGAAAAGGTTGAGTGGTACTACTCAAGGAGTTAGATGTTGATTAATTAATAGTCGGTAAATTAATTAATCGATGGACATTCGAGATCTTAAACACGGGGAGAAAATGTACAAATAATATATGGAGCCCATATTATCATATGGGGGTTGGTGAGGTAGATCAATGATGAACCTTTAGTGGATTGGATCATCATTAGTGGATCGGACTTTATGTGGGCATGATCCATGGGTGGCCAAGACCCAACTCCTCCTCATGGTCCCTAATGTAGCCTATTAACACCTCATGATGCTTAGATCCAATGGATAGAAACAAAAGTCTAAGATCCATTGGTAGAGATTAAATCTCTAAGATCCGACGGTTGAGATTAAATCTCTAGATCCGACGGCTGAGATTAAATCCCTAGAACCAATGGAGGAGATTAATTCATGACTTATCCCTAACTCTATAAAAGGGTGTCCAAGGGGTTGGCGTGAATATTATTGAAGAGAGCAAGGCTTAGGCGGCAAGAGAAGGGAATCCTAGTTGAGATAGGATTAGGATTAGGGTTAGGGTTTGAAGGCTTGGGCGGCAAGAGAAGGGAATCCTAGTTGAGATAGGATTAGGATTAGGGTTAGGGTTTGGAGGCTAGGGCGGCACCAAATAAGGCAAGGTTTCCTTTCTTCTTCCTTGTCTTGTGGCCAATGTCCAGCAGGTTTCCAGGCCCTTCCCAGCCCTGGGTCGGCGCCCAAAAGCTCCCTTCTTTCTCTCCTTAGGTGGCAGAAACAAGATATAGGGCTTCCCTTGGTGTCTTGGTTGTTTTCCACCATCTTCTTCTTCATCTAGTTGGCCGACGGCAAGGAAAGCTTTGGTTCCTTGTTGGTTGTTTCTAGTGAGGAGAAAAACCTTGTTTCTATTCTTCCTATTGCTTTGGAAGAGCAAGGAAGGAAGATTTGCGATCTAGGAGCTTCGACTTTTGGTGGATCATCACCCACACGACGTCCAAAAGGAGGAAGGTCATACATTAGAAGATCGAGAGGTATACCTATTCTACTTTCTTCTTTTGTTTGTTGCTTGTTTTTGTTTTTCAATTATAAACATGTTATAAATCTGTAAATGGCTAAATAATACTTGGATCCCGAGCATAAACACAAAAACCTGCGATCCGGACATCGTCTATTCTGTGGCTACTCGTAGAATAGAGGATGGTCACTTGAACAACTTGTTTGTTCAAGTGACCTCTCTAAACGAATAGCACGATGATGACTTTGTGGTTTGGGAAATCCCTTTTGTCTAGGATTATTTTTTTTTAATCCAGGGACATCGAAGGGATCGCCATGGACAAGCTACCGAGGTGAAGTGGGAAGCGAAGTTTCCCCTCACGGACTCGACAAGGGAAATCCCTTCACTCTGTAGAGTTGCCCTCACCGATACTATTTACAGCTTGGATTGGTTGTCAACCCCTTTTAGTGTGAGCTCGACTTGGTGATGCCATCACTGTACTTGATCACCATTGTCGCCACACTTCACTCACCGGCCACCGGCTATGAGCGTTAATCGGCAAGGCAAGAGGAGTTGGGCATTTAGCAGCAAGCTCCGATGAATTCCCTTGGCTGTGTTCAATTGATGCTAAACTATGTAAGGATTTTTATTTGGTTGTTTGGTTATGCAATTGATGAATTAGGATTGATATATCTATAGAGGTCTATTTGAATTGGATGTTGCTTAAGACCAATTGTTTGATACAGATTGGATTTTCTTAAGCTGATGAAGAAGCTATGGATGAATGAAACGAGGTTGGGTAAGTTTGAATCTGAATATTTATGAATGCATAACATTGATAAGTGGTTTGATGGATCTTGGATTGGTTGGAGATGTATGATAGGGTAATGTGAAGGTTTAATATGAGTGATGGGCATAAGGTGAATTGTGTAGTTATGATTTTTGATCAGTATAAGATCGGTGATGAACTGTATGTGACTATAGGTTTTGACAATGGATTTACTTCTGGATTCATTGTGAGGAAAGTAGAATGATGCGAGGTAAGTATAGATTTTGTTGTTCATGGTTGTGTATCAGTTTTGTTTATTAAACTGATTTGGAGGTGCTATAATTACATAGTGATGATAGTACCTTTTCATTGTGTAGTGATGTTTGATTTATTTGCATTAAATTGAGACTGGACTCTTTAAGCAGATTAAGAAGTGGTTGAAATGGAATCTGTGTGAGGACGTTGATTTGAGGCAGAGTTCTAGGACGTGAAGACAACTAGTGTACTACATAATAAGTGGGTAATTTCCTATCCTGGTCAGGTAGCAGCTAAACCCTGCAGCATATAACTCCATATTATTGTCACTTTGACCTTAAATCTACTCTAGTTTTTCTGATGCTTGATACTTGCCTTTGCACTTAAATACTCTATTATTGTTGTCATCTATTCATTCAACTTTGTTATGAATTATAGATATTGTGGTAAGTGGACCTTTAGTGGTTTACCTATTTGTATGTAGCTAAATTCGGTTGTAAAACTGAATTGTGCAATATAGATAAATCATCCGGGGATGAGTAGGATTCTAGAAGTAAAGTTGAGTTTCCATGTTGTATCCTGATGATGTGTACATACCCACTATGAATCAAGTAGTCGTGTATGGACGTGTGATTGTCAATACAATGTCGCTACGGACTGGTGATCCTAGCTTTGTTGGGATCAATTGAGTATGACTCTCTACAAGATAGAGAGTGTGTCGATCAGTCGAGTATGACTCTCTGTAGAATAGAGAGTGTTATGATCAGTTGTGTGCGCCTCTCTGTAGGATAGAGTGCGTTGATCAGTCGAGTATGATTCTTTATAGGATGGAAAGTGTTATGATCAGTTTTGTATGACTCTCTGCATGATAGAGTGCGTGGATCAGTCGAGTATAACTCTCTACAAGATAGAGAGTGTTATAATCAGTTGTGTACAACTCTATGTAGAATAGAGAGTTTGTGATGGATGTCTATATGTGTGATTTTGCATTCATGTCATTTACACGCATGCTGGTGACTTGGTCTCCCTTGTGGTTGAGAGGGTCATCAGTCATCCTGCCTCCACGGATACTCATAGGAGGAGTAACTGGTGTGAGGGCAGAGCATTTGATGATCTGCACTCTACTACTATAAACGGTGGTAGTTGGAGTTACGTGCAATTGTCCTGCATGTGTAGCACTCGACTACTCATGGGTAGTGACTGTCGGAGTGGCCAACAGTAGGGACTCCCATCGAGTAGCTTGCACTTTATGCTTTTATGCTACTTGACCATATTGCCCACTATGCCAATTGAGAGTAGTGGTTAGGCTGGAGTTGGGACAGTTGTCATATCGAGCCACCGAGTCCATACAGGGGGCGTGGTAGCTTTAGGGTGAGCTAGCATGACCATGCGTTCTGTATTGTTGTGTCTTATGATGTTTTGCATATTGCCATATATATACATATATGTATGTATGTGTATATATATATATATATATATATATATATATATATATATATATATGGATAACTGTGATTAGTGTATATATAGATGCAGTCTATATGTATGCTTATTGTAATGTTGTATTTGTTTGAATTATGCTTGCTACATTTGTTTGTACATCATCATAGATGCTACTGCATTTGCTATATGATAGTGTGTGGGATACCTGTGTATGAGTTGGTTAGACTGTAGTATACCTTTGACCAGTACCTTGAGATGATACAGGATGGACCCAGTTCATCGTTGTATTTGCCATAGGATTTTAGTATGGTGGTTTGTCGCTTATAGAGTTAGATTTATTCTACCTTGTTGTAGGTGTTATATTATGTTACTTATACTCAGGTGGTATGAGTTGCATCGTTGTCGATCTTTGGGTATGTCAGTACCCTATGATGTTATTGTTGATCAGTTTAGTATACAGTTGTTATATCATGCTGGTGTATACCTGTTATACCATTAGACAACATATTATTTACTCGCATGTGATATATATAAATTATGCATGCACTTTTATTCTTATTACCACTGAGTTATATTCACTACCACAGACTCTGGGTTTCTTGTCGCCTAGGTAACAAGTACTCGACTCTGTGACAAGCTTGGAGCTTTGCGTGCTAGCAATATCTCATCTCATCTCCAAGGGTCCCAACATGGATTTATGTTTTCTTTTGATTTCAGATGATTCTTATTTCAATCCGGATTTATGTGTTGGACTTGTTATGTGATGTACACACTTGTGGATTCGGGTTTTGCCAATGTTTCCTTTATGTCGTGGTGTCAGTTGTTGGGATGTATACTGAAAGCCTAGCTTTGTATAAACATCTTTATTTTTTGAAATAAGAATCACATGATCATTGTTTGCATTTTATATTTATTATATGTATGCATCTTGTCTACTACTTTACATTGTAGATAAAATGGTGTGTAGTGTCACACAAAAGATCATGTTATCAATTCCTTGTAGAGTATAAGTAGAGGCTCACAATCAAGATGGTTTTGGACAAACCATTGGCATGGTTGTAGTGTAATTTTGTATTGGTTTATCATGACCATAGAATTACACTAGTACACTTTGTGTGTATTGAGCAGGACCGACTTAGAGGTAATTCGATTTATTGCTGACAACATAATTGAATCAAACCTCGGATATTATGGTGTACATGCTCTTAATCCCAATATAATAACGGGCAGATGTACTTAATATTTATTTCTTTGATTTTCCAATGGGCGAGATTTATGGGTTAAATCGTTAGGCTCGGTAAGTTGGGAAATGATATTATTTACAAGGTGTGCCGTTGATTATAGGAGGAAACTGTGTCCTATGTATTAGGATGATGATGTCCCCTTGAGGAGCTCATAAGGATCATCATGTAAACCCTGCAGGTGGACTTGGTTCGACATGATGATAAGGTTGAGTGGTGCTACTCATGGAGTTAGATGTTGATTAATTAATTGCTAGTAAATTAATTAATTAACGGACATTAGATATCTTAAACATAGAGAGACATTTGTACAATTAATTTATGGAGCCCATATTTAATTATTGGGATTGGTGAGGTAGATCAATGATAATCCTCTAGTGGAATGGATTATCATTAATGGATCAGATTTTATGTGAGTCGAATCCATTGGGTGGCCAAGATCCAACTCCTCCTCATGGTCCCTATTGTAGCCCATTAAAACCCTCAAGAAGTCTAGATCCAACGGACACGATTAAAAGGAGGCTTGGGAGAAATCTATAAATATGGGAGGCTTGGCTTGGGCGAAAACTAATCTTTGAAGATTAGGGTTTTTTTTGGAGTTGGCGTGGGATAGGTTTGGGCGGCAAGAAGATTTGGTTTTGCTTCCTAGGGCCGGCGGCTACAAGGTGTTCTAGGGTTTGGCCCTTGTTCCTCCTTGGCCGGCGACACCTTCATCCACTCCATCCCCTATAGCTGGCACCTCTCCTCCCTCTCTTTTGGCCGGCGACAAAGCAAGGAAGAAGGGTTGCTTTCTTCTTTGGTTTTGGCCGGTTCATCTCTCCATTTCTATAGGGCCAGCGGACATCAAGGATTCGTTCTTGGTGTTGGTGGAAGTAAGGAGAATATGGGAGCGTTTATTCTTCCCTTTGTTCGGAGGGAGAAAGGAAGGGAAGAATGTGATTTAGGAGGCTTCATCTCTTAGAGGATAGTTACCCACACAACGTCCAAGAGGAGGATAGGACATACAATAGAAGACCAAGAGGTAAATAAGAGGTATAATTCTTGTTTTGGTTTCCTTTTGTTCTTTTGTCTTATGTTTGTAATTTTATGTGGTTAATTTACTTGGGCCCCAAAGATAAACACAAAAATCGGCAATCCGTACATCATCTATTCCGCGGTTAATCAAGGAAAAGAGTTAGGTTGCTTGAACAATAAGTTTGTTCAAGCGACGACTCTAATTGAATAGCACAATGATGGATCGGTTGCTTGGGTAATCCGTCTTCGTTAAGGATTAATTTTTTTAATCCGGGGACGTAGATAAGATCGCCATGTACAAGCAACTGAGGCGAAGCGAGAAGCGAAGCTTCAACCCTTTAACTGGTATCAGAGCCACAGTTTTTGATTTTGTGTATTTAGGATTCGATTACTTTTATGCACTTATCATATATTATGTCTGTCGGATAATAGTAGGATGTGTGTAGGATAACTTTTTGGTTGTAGGCATAAGATCTAACTATTATGGCCATATGTATGTGTATGTGATTGGATGTGAGTAATTGTAATATTATTTGAATCCTCGGGGTTGACGAGGTTAGTATTTAATTTTTGTAATTAAGTACGACATTGTTTAGCCATACTTTTATTTTATTTTACTTTTGATCTAGATTTCATGTGCACTCCTTTGTGGAGTATAGGATCGATGGATGTAAATTAAAATAATTATTCTCGACTCGGATCTCCGGATGGCTTGTCCATGGCGTATGGAGGAGCAGACGAGATGGTGACACGATGGAAGGCATATTGGAAAACAAAAGCCATAATAGTGGGAAAATATTTTTTCATATTTATTGCTTCTTGTTTGATATGCATGTTGTGTGCTTGGAAAATTCCTCAATTTTAAATTACTAAGTGGGAGAGGGATATTTTTTTAAATTCCCATGACCTCCATTACAATTTGACATGTGATGCAAAAAAACTTGCGTGTTGGCTCTGAGTGTCTTCCTCCCCTCGTATGAGTTTGTTTTGCGGATCACAAGGTCAAATATGGTTATAGAAAATTATTTAGGAGCGTGTGTACTTCCCCATTGGAAGGCACATAATCCATGATAATTGCTTTAGTATCAGGTAATGGTGAACACTTAGATGCAAATAAGAGTATCCTCCCCATCAGACTCACTGCTTTTATTTGTTGGGCCGAAGAGGAACCAACTATTAATTTTATTTGTCAAAAAGTAAGGTTGACAGGATAGTAAAATTAATGGATAAAACCTCCTCTTACAAATGTAGAATTCGTATATGTCCACACTATCGTGGCATACGATATTCTCGGTGTTTTGAGGTGTTGGTTGATTTTAAAATTTTATTGTTTGATGAATCAATAAATTTTTAAAATATAATGTTTTGATCAATATGATTCTTAGGTTTTTCAAAAATGACTTTCAACCCACTTGCTAGGATACTAAAGGAAAATAAACTTACTGGACCTAACTATGTGGATTGGAAAAGGAATCTGGATAAAGTCTTGACTGCTGAGGAGTACAAGTATGTACTTCTCGAGGAGTATTCTCCTAAGCCTATGGATGATTCTGGGGAAAAGGAGAAAGAGAGTTATAAGAAGTGGATCAAGGCTGATGAGATGGTGCGGTGTTACATTTTGGCTTCTTTGTCAAATGTATTGCAACATCAGCATCAAACCATGCCTACTGCTTATGACATGATGCTCAATCTCAAGGAACTTTTCGGACACCAGAATTGGGCTGCTAGGTAGGAAGCCATGAGGAACTTGATGATCATCATCATGAGTGAGGGAATACCCATGAGGGATCATGTTCTCAAGATGATGGCTCATTTGAATGAGCTGGAAGTCCTTGGAGCTGAGATCGATGGGGAAACCCAGGTCGATATCATTCTCCAATCTCTACCTAGGAGTTTTGAGCAGTTTCACCTGAACTACAACATGAATAAGAGGTTGTATTCATTGGCGGAGCTTCTGACAGAACTCCAGGTGACAGAGGGGCTTTTTCGTCAGAGTGCTCAGGCTCAGGCCATGGTTGCTCAAAAGGTTTCGAATTCTAAGCCGATAGGCAAGAAGAAGAAGAAACAAGGTGTAGCAAAGGTGGCGGGAGGATCTGAGGGAGGAGTGAAGAAGCTGAAAGGAAAGTGCTTCACTTGCAAGCAGACTGGACATTGGAAGAAGGACTGCCCCAATCGGAAGCAGAACAAAGGGGTTCCAGGAAACTCGACGACTAGCTGAGGGGGAGATTACCGTCTACATGGGCAATGCTACTAAGGTGGCGGCTATTGCAGTGGGAGATGTTTATTTATCTTTTGAAAGGAATAAAACTTTGGTTCTAAGAAATTGCCTTTATGTACCTTCATTTAGAAAGAATTTAATTTCAGTTTCTAAATTGTTTTTGGATGGATATTCTATTTCTTTTAATGATAGAGTTGTTATAATAAGGAATAGGGAGATTATCTGTTTTGGTACATTGATAGGAAATTTATGCACTCTTGAACCAAAAACTCCCACGATGCAAATAGAAGTAAATAACTCATATTCTAAATCTAATAAGAGAAAAGAACCTTCGAAAGTGAAGCAAACATATCTTTGGCATCTAAGGTTAGGCCATATTAACCTGAGTAGAATTTAAAGGTTGATAGCTGATGGACCTTTGGGTTCATTAGTGGTGGAAGATTTCCCAACCTGCGAATCTTGCTTGGAAGGTAAGATGACCAAGAGGCCTTTTAAGGCCAAGGGGTATAGAGCCAAAGATGTGTTGGAATTGGTTCATTCTGATTTGTGCAGTCTTATGTCTATCCAGGCTAGAGGTGGTTTTGAATATTTCGTCTCTTTTATAGACGATTATTCAAGATATGGATACATTTACTTGATGCGCCGCAAGTCTGAATGCTTCGACAGGTTCAAAGAATTCAAGGCTGATGTGGTGAAACGTCAAGGTAAAAGTATCAAGATACTACGATCTGATCGTGGTGGTGAATACCTCTTAAGATAGTTTAGGAATTACTTATCTGAGGTTGTGATTCAATCCCAATTGTCTGTACCTGGTACACCCCAGCAAAATGTTGTAGCGGAGCGAAGGAATTAGACTCTTATGGAGATGGTAAGATCGATGATGAGTTATTTTGAGTTACCAGATTCATTTTGGGGGTATGCTCTGGATACAACAGTGTATATTCTGAACTTGGTACCATATAAATCAGTGTCTTCTACTCCCACAGAATTTTGGACTGGGCGAACGCTTAGTCTGAGACACATTCGGATTTGGGGGAGTCCAGCATATGTGCTGAAGGCAGATGCTGGTAAGTTGGAACCACGTACAGAAGTGCGCTTTTTCATATGCTATCCTAGTGGAATGAAATGTGGTTTGTTCTATAGTCCTAGAGATCAGAGGGTAATCATTAGCACGAATGCCAGATTTTTAGAGGAAGACTATGTGATGAACCACAAGCCCATGAGCAAGATTGTTCTGGAGGAATTGAGAGGGGAAGTCACTACTTTAGTACCACCGGTATAAGAGGATATACCAGAAGTGACTGCATCGCGTGTCATAGAGGATACATAGGTGATACCTCATCGTAGTGGGAGGGTTGTTAGACAACCTGATAGATTTATGTTCTTGGGAGAATATTCTGATTTGGTCCCTGGCAAAAATGAACTTGATCCCTGGACATATGATGAGGCAATCCAAGACAAAGATGGGGTATCTTGGCAATGGGTGATGAATTCTGAGATAGAAACTATGGATTCAAATTATGTTTGGGAGCTAGTAGAACCACCCAATGGTGTAAAAACCATTGGATGCAAGTGGATCTACAAAAGAAAGATAGGAATAGACGGGAAGGTTGAGACCATCAAAGCAAGGCTTGTTGCGAAAAGGTATACTCAAAAAGAGGGTATCAATTATGAGGAGACCTTTTCGTCGGTAGTCATGCTTAAGTCTATCCGGATTCTCTTATCTATTACTGCTCATATGGATTATGAGGTGTGGAAGTTGGATGTAAAGACAGCTTTCCTTAATAGAAGTCTTAAGGAAAACATCTATATGGAGCAACTAGAGAGATTCATTGCAAAGGGCAAAGAGCATCTAGTGTGCAAGCTTAATTGGTCCATTTATGGATTGAAGCAAGCTTCGAGATCATTGAACATCTGCTTTGATGAGGTAATACAATCTTATGAATTTATTCAAAGTCTGGATGAGTCTTGTGTATACAAGAGATGTGACAAAAACATAGTGGTATTTCTTGTACTATACGGAGATGACATTTTGCTAATTGGAAACAATGTCAAAGTGTTATCAGATGTAAGGGTATGGTTGTCCAAACAGTTTGATATGAAGGACTTGGGAGAAGTGGGGCACATCCTTGGGATCAAAGTTATAAGGGATCGTAGGAAAAGGATGTTGTGCTTATCTCAAGCTTCATACATAGACACTATTTTGGCTCGTTTTTGCATGCAAAACTCCAAGAAAGGTTTTCTACCTTTTAGGCATGGAGTACCTTTATCTAAAGAGATGTGTCCGTGAACATCAAAGGAGATAGAGGAGATGAAGGCGGTTCCTTATGCTTCGATGGTAGGAAGCCTCATGTATACTATGATATGTATGAGGCCGGATATCTGCTTTGTCGTGGGCATGGTTAGCAGGTATCAGAGTAATCCAGGATAGGGATATTGGACTGCGGTAAAACATATATTGAAGTACCTGAGAAGTGTTGGTGCAATCGGCCCGAGTTGACTCGAGTTTGACTCAAGCAGTATTTTGATGATAGACAAAACTTATGGCATGGCATTGTCATAGGAAAGTCCAACATGGAGTTGGAATGGAAAATCCAAGCTTGGGGCTTGGTGTGGGAAAGTCCAAAGCATTGCGAAGCTATGCGCTTGGTGCTTGGTGAGAAATGCATTGCGAAGTCGTGTGCTTGGTGCATTTGGGAAGTCTTGAGAACTTTCACTATGCTCGGGGTCCATGAGTCAGAGAAGGAGCATTGCGAAGTCGTGCGCTTGGTGCATCCGAGGGACCATCGGACGGGGAGCCAATGGAGTGAGGCCCAAAGGGGAAGCATACTTCAAGGGCAAAACGAGAAGGATGGCATTGCGAAGTCGTGCGTTTGGTGCATTCGAGGGACGTAGGCCAGAGGGAGAGAGCTTCAGTGGGGAACTCCATGAGGGATGAGGTGGACTTGGCCAAGTGGCTAAGACTGTGTGTCAGATGCTCAAACAACTTGGTGTTTGAGGTTTCACCCAACATCAGTCGACTGGCATAGGTGCCAGTCAACTGCTCTATGTTGACTAGGATTTAACTTGTGTTCGACTGAACAGGGCCTGGCTGATCAGTCGACTGTCGAGGGATGGAAGTCGACTGATAACACGATCAGTCGACTGATGAGGGAGATCAGTCGACTGATCGGGGTGTTTTCAGTCACAGAATGGTTTCTAGTCGAGTGATCCCGCCAGCACTCGACTGATGGTGTTACCAGTTGACTGATGGGCATCATCAGTCGACTGATGATGGATCAGTTAGAGTTTTGCTAACGTGGATCTAGTCGTTGTGAGACAACGGCTACAGGACCAATCGACTGATGGTCACGATCAGTCGATTGATGGGTGCGAAATCAACTTGATGCAGGTTATAAATGGAGCTCAAGAGGGAGGATTTTGCCAAGACTTTTGTGAAGCTTTTGGAGGGGAATTGCTGCTGCATTCTAGACCTTCAAGTGCCATCTAAAGCAAGCAATAAGCAATGGTTTTTAAGCAAGCGTTGTAAAGTGTTCTTTACGTGTATTTCGTATTTGTCTTTGTATTGCTTGTATTTCATATTACTTAGTGTAATTGCTTTTGAGAGGTTTCTCCACCTCCGACATGTTGTTGAGAAGGAGTTTAGTTAGTGTCATGTGCATAACTAGAGCTCGGTGAGCTCGCCCATGGAGTAGGAACCATTCGGTTCCAAACCATGTATATCTTGTGTATGCTTGTATGTGTTGTTAGTATTTTCATTATTATTGTTATTCCGTTGCACTAACGACAATCGTAGACAAGCGACGCAAGAAGAACGATCATATTCCACCGTACGACGATTGAGGGCTATTCACCCCCCTCTAGCCAACCACCAACGTTCCTACAAGTGGTATCATAGCCAAGTCGTTTGTAGAGGACTAATCGCCGACACAAGCACTACAAGATGGCCGGCTACAACATCGATCCACCGAAATTCGATGGAGACTTTTCTTGGTGGAAGAAAAGGATGGAGGTATATTTTGAAACCGATTTCGATATTATGTTTATTATAGAAAATGGTTTCGAATTGCCTAGGGATGAAAGAAATAGGCAAATTGAGAAGTCAAGGTGGACTTAAGACCAAATCAATGACTTCAAGACAAATCTCAAGGTAATCAAATTACTTAGTGATTTGATTCCCAACAACATTTGGTCTAGGCTAGGTAATTTTAGGGATGCAAAGGATTTGTGGAATAAGGTGGTTGAATTCCACAAAAATCCCGAACCAGCACAAGTAGAGGAGAATGCTGAAGAAGAATTACCCACTACATTCGAAGATGTTGATGATTTGGTGGAGACCTCCACCTCTAGCATTGAGGGGGAGGAGAGGTCTTCCATCTCGGAACAAGTTCAAGAAGAAGTTTCAACATATGGGAGAAGCGAAAATTCCCTAGGTAACTCAAGTGTTGTTATTATAAATAAAAATCATATAACATACTTTGAGTGTAGGGAACAAGGGAACTATAAAAGTAAGTGTCCTAAGAAGGTGAAGAAGGCTCAACCGGCACCAAAAGTCAAAAATGCCAGAGTCCCCACAATTAGAATCAAGGAGCACATTGTGTGCTTCAAATGCAACCAAAGGGGGCATTATAGAAGTCAATGCCCAAGGGGGAGAAAGAAGGGGCAAGAAGGTGTATCTCATGTAGGGGGAGTTTCCAAAGCTAACCCTAAGGTAAATTTAAATTATGCACCTTCAATTTCTAAAGTTAAAAAGCATGCTAAAAATTATTTTAGTTCTCTTGCAATTATTAATGAAAAGCATGCTAGTAGAAATAATAAGGTTTATTGTTTAGGTGCTAAGCATGTAAATTTATCTAAGGATAAACCTAGGACCAATAACACTAGAACTATTTTACCTAGGGAATCAATTAGGAGAATAGAAGAGAATTTGGGTTTTAATCCCAAAAAGTCTAGGCACAAGCCTAAGAAGAATAGGCCTTCCCAAAAACCTAATGAACAATCAAAATTAGGAAAATTAGAGTTAGAAAACCAAGTCTTGAGGTCACGACTTGAGAGAATGGAAAAGACCCTTATATTATAGAAGATTCTATTCAAGGGTCAAATGTCCAAAAGTCAAGACCTAGGAAACAAGAAATGTCCAAGGGCAAGAAAGGTTTGGGTCACAAACTTATGTCCTACCATAATGTCCTATTTAATTATGGAACAATATCTAGGTCTAGAAAAACCAAGGCTAATAGGGAAGCTATTCCTAAGACTAGCCATGGTGTTTGCTTAATGGCTAAGGACTTAAGAAAAACAAAGAAAGCCACTAAGAAGGTCAAAGGGGGAGTTACCCCTAGGTTTGACTTAGGAAAGACCCAAAAGACTATGGCTTCAAAGCCTAAAAGGGTCATTAGGAAGGTATCTAGGGAAGTTATCCCTAGTGAATACCTTGTTAACCCAAGGAGCTCCAATAGGTATTGGGTTCCTAGGAGCGTGATCGATTCACGCTAGATGGGTTAGGGTGTGTCAACCCTAAGTGGATGGGTAGTTAACCTAGCCATGGTGAGTTGACACATTAGGATGTGCCAATATGCTTAAGAAGTTGAAAAATAATTAAATTGGAACGATTAGGTCTTAGAGGTATGGGTGTGCCATTTTGGTTTTATGGCACACTTGGGAGATAATGGTATTAAGGCAAAATGGAGTTAATTCCTAGAAATTGAAATTTGAATTTAACACTTAGGTATCCCATACCTTAGTATATTTTATTTGCCATGATTTATTTGCCTTGCCATGTCATGACATCATTTTCATTTTTATCTCTAAAAAATGTCATGTTCATGTTAAGACTTATTTTTATATGTCATGTATACTAACAATTTCATTCACATGTCATGACATCATGATTTTGGCACATGCTTAGTTATATCATATATATGTCATAATCATATCATGCATAAAATAAAATTGATTTAAGGACCATTGGCATGACTTGAAGTCTCATGCATAAGGGAATCAAGTAGAGTTGCCTTAGAATATGCATGAGACCATTAAAGAATAAAAAACCCACATCTCACTAAAATATTTGACTTGAATGTGTTTTGCACATTTAGATACAAGTGAGATGTTTAGGAAAAAAGAATTAAAAGTTTCAAAAACATTTTAAAAATATTTTGAAAAACCTTGGTGAAGTCTATCTTTTGATAGCTATCACGATTGAATGGGATGATACAAAGAGGGCTCAATATTGAAGCTTTTCTTAACTTTTGAACTTTGTATCAATCTCGCTAATTGGTGGGTAAAATAATTTTTCAATATTTTTAACCCATAATGATTGTAATAAGTAATATACATATGAAATTTCAAGATTTTTCAACTTATGTATATTTACTTACGAATTTCAAAAATTCATTTCTGAAAATCAAAAAACTGCAAATGTAGTTATCAGTCCACTGCCAGGGAGGCCAATCGACTGATGTGGGAAGGAGCCAACTGATATCTGATTCAGTTGACTGTCACTGCTGATTCAGGGTAAACCTTAGTAGTTAGGCCCATGTTCAGCTAGGTTTTGGTCCCCTAACCACTCATAACCTTAGGACATGCTTGGGAGAGCATTAGAAAGGGTGGAAATCCATTGGATATGGATTAGGAGAAGTGTTTAGGGAGAGTATCGATTTTAAGGTAAATGAGAGTTCATTGTTGAACTTTGCCTTAATTTTGATTGGTTTATTATTACTATTGGCTTAGGGACTCTCCAAAGACATTGTTGGTGCAATGGTCAATGGGGAGCAAGACTCTAGGGGAAGGTATCCATCATGGGAAGATGGATGTGTACTTTTCTGTAGGGGATCGGTGTTGGTCGGCTAGAGGGGGGTGAATAGACTTTATCGTAGACGATGGTAGTCGTTTGTTGATTGCTTGTCTACAAACTTAATTAGCGCAAGCGGAATATACTAATATAGCCAATTAAGACAAAGCAAAGTAAAGAGTAAAAATACAAACGCTAACACCACAATGTAACGTTGTTCATAGCCTCGTCGCTAATCCACGGTCCAATTCGTCCCCGGTGAATCACTCCGCAACCAATCCACTATAGGTCTCTCCCTTTAGCCCAAGCAAGGTGGAGGTAAACCTTTACAATAAATATGAAAGAAAACTAGAAGGAGTTTGACCTTTGTGGGGGCACTTAGTAAGATGTTTGGAGCATGAAGATTAACCATCTATAAGCCCCCACCCTCTCTTTTTATAGAGAGGAAGCAATTCTTCCCGTTGAGCACTATCAGTCGACTAATTTTTTCATCAGTCGACTAATGTCGACTCCAATAGCTTCTGACAAGGCCAAATTTGCGGGATCTGCGGCCGATTCTCCAACAGCCATATGATCAGTCGACTGCCCGTGAGCTCGACTAGCTTCTGTGCCCGTGCACAGTGCTATCAGTCGACGGATGTCGACTTCATCCAGTAACTAACACTAGTCGATTTTCGATCGACTTAGAGCAGTCGACTGGTGCCGGGTAAAACTCAAACCTTACATCCGTTTGAGCTTCCAGCGGTCGGATAAACCTCAACCCCTGCGGTCGAGCCTCCGACAATTAGCCATTCGGCCAAGTTCACCTAATGAGATACTTACAATTCACTCATTCTCTCATCTCACTTGAAGTCCCTCGCCGAAGCTCTCTTTGTTCGTGACTACATCCCTCGGCAGCTTCAGGCGCATGGCTCTGCAATGGTCCATCGTGTCTCTTGCCCTCGAAGTCTGGTTCATTGGCTTCGCTTCAAGTCATCTCGTCCGGCGGTCCCTCGGTAGCATCAAGCGCACGGCTCTGCAATGCTCCTTCTCCAACTCAAGCATGAGGTTATGAGCAAAGACACTTGCCTAAGCTCCATGTACGAATTACTAAGTCCTGCATGACCCCAACGCACATATCAAATCCAATCATCCTAACTTAAACCCTTTGCCACACACATCAAAACCATATCATGGGTTGATTGCCCTAACAATCTCCCCCTTTTTGATGTGTGGCAATCCGTTTAAGTTAGGTAAACATTTGATAAAAATATTAAGGTAAGAAAGCATGTGAATAAACATGATTATCAACTCTCCCCCTTAATACATGAAACTCCCCCAAACTATAATTCTCCCCCTTAAAATAACTCACTTAAACATACATATTTCTCCCCCTTTGACACCATCAAAAAGATTAAACTAAGTTATTCAAACATGGCATCAAGTCTAGGAAGAGGAAAAATACCACAACATGCCTTAAAAACTGATAAAAGAAGTTACTGGGCATGTTTTCAGTCTATCAGTCGACTGGTTCAGACTACCAGTCGACTGGCACTCTGATTTCAGGATTTTCTAATTTTTGAGCTGAATTTCAGAAATGCATAAATTTTTTTATAAAATTTGAAAAATCATGAAATTTGGGGAGCACATTTCTTGTAAGTTCCTTTATCAAATAAAAATAGTTTTCCATGAAAAATCATTATATTTTCGAAAATTAGGCAAAAGCTCAAAAGTTGAAAAATATCAAAAGTTTGTATCAATTTTAAAACCTAGTTTTGCCTTGAAGCTTTTCAAAACATGAAAATTTAGTTTATGAAACAAGAAATGGTTTTCAAAACATTTAAAATATCCAACCATGATCTTTGGGCAATATGTCTATGAATTAAACATAAGCCTTCCCCATGATTGGTCTATTATTGCTATTTTGATACTTTTAAATGGCCATCTAAATGCCATAGGCATTAGTGGACCATTTGTATCATCCTAACATCTCACCCATGCTATGTTTTCAATCAAAGTTATCTTTATGGTGAATGTGAGATGTTCCTAGAGGTATTTATGTACTTAACCTTCAAATTCATGCA
Organism: Wurfbainia villosa; assembly: GCA_025175895.1. NCBI lineage: Eukaryota > Viridiplantae > Streptophyta > Magnoliopsida > Zingiberales > Zingiberaceae > Wurfbainia > Wurfbainia villosa. Next base: position 54,012,774 of record CM046004.1, read on the forward strand.
TTTCTATCCATGGTTAAGTATCACCCTAACATACCACATGATCATAAAGGCATATATGTATTGATTCCACATTATGATCATGAAAAACATATATCTATCAATTTGTAATCATGCATTAGGCATAAAATCATGATAATAATTCAAGTATCACCTAAAGCATGGTTTAAACCCTATTACGCATGACTATGTATTAAATGTTAAGATCATAAATCATGATTGCAAACATATATAACAATTACATTAACTATCACGATTTAAGCATTATTATCAATTTATGGGCACATTATCATCACCCAACACTATGCTAAAAATTTATAGGTCATGAGAATCAACATATATAACACTAAGTGTTGAGCATGATTTAAACTATTTAAGGTTGCATTATCATCACCCAACACTATTTCAAAAATTTTGTCCCGTCATCCTAAGTCAACCAAAAATATGATATAAGTAAATTCCATATGGTTGACTATCCTAGGGTTTTCCTAACCCTTAAGGATGGATTTAGGAATCCAAAACAAATTCTTTCCTATGGGGTTCACTAAAAATTCCTTAGGGATCCATTTTCTAGCTATTGTTTTCTTTTTATCTTGACCCCTAGCAATTAAACATTTATAGGCCTTTTCATTTTTATTTTCCTTATATCGTAGGCCTTTCTTATTAAAGCTTGCTCTTTGGCTCCCTATGATCATGTTTAAGGTATTGGATCCTATGGTGAATTTTTTAGAGGCTTGGTTAAATGGTCTACTTTTTCCCTTAAGACCCTATTTTCATCCATACATACATCACTAACATTAAAAGGCATATAGTTATCATGTGAGCATGTATCATTGAGACTAGAGGAAATATTATCATTAATATTTAAGCATGTTTTTTTTAGTTTTCTTCTAAGTACTTAATTTGATCAAGCATGCATTTGTTCTTTTTCTTAGCCCTAAATAAATCCTTAGTAAGGCTAGAAAACATGGAAACTATTTTATTTGGTGAGAGATTTGTTACCATAGTCTCCATGTCTTCTTCTTCGGATGAGGAGGATGATGATGAGCCTCCCCCTTCACTACAGCTCTCCTCACTTGTGCTTGATCTTTCTTGTTCAGAAGAGGAGGTGTCTAGGTCATCAAAGCAAGGTTGGTGACAAAAGCGTTTTCCTCTTCCGATGATGACGATGAAGAGGGATCATCCCATGTCCTTGCTTTTAGTGCTTTGGCCTTCCCCTTTTCCTTGGCCTTCTTCTCCTCTTCCTTCTTCTTGCTCCCCTTCTTCTTTTCCTCTTTCTTCTTCCTCTCTTCTTTGCTCTTGTTCAAGAGGGGACAATTATCTCTTATATGTCCCTCTTGTTGGCAATTGTAGCATATTGTCTTCCTCTTGTGCCTTCTCCTATCATAGGATTTGTTAAACTTTAAATTTCTTAAAGCACGCCTTACCTTCTTTACCATATAAGCATCTTTATTTCTATTCATGGATGATGATGAGGATGCTTCATTGGAGAAGGAGGAAGTCTCTATCTTCTTCTTCTTCCCCTTATTTGCTACTAAGGCTACTCCTCTTGATGGCTTGATACTTGATTCTTCAATTATTCCCTCAAGCCTTGTTTCATGGAGCTCCATGGTTGAGAAGAATTCATCCAAGGTGCTCACTTCTAGGTTCTTCGACATGTAGAAGGAGTCCACCATTGAGCTCCATTTTGATGATCAGGGAAAAGCATCGATTGCTTTCATAAGATATCCTGGTTCGAAAGTCTTTCTCCAACACTTGTTAGCCCAATTAAAATTTCTTAAAACCTAGAATGTAATCAGGTTACCTTTTCTCCCTTTTCAAGTTTAATATTTGATAGTTGGGATCGGAGGAGGTCTCTCCTTGCATGCTTGGCCTCCGAGGTACCTTCATGAAGCTCTATTAGCTTCTCCCACATCTCTTTAGCACTTGCACACTCTCCAATCCGGTTGATTTCTTATTGGGGGAGTACGTTGTACAAGTGATGCTTGGCCTTCGAATTTGCCAAGTACTCCTCTCTTTGTCTCTTTGTCCATCTTGTCTTCTCTATTTGCTCCCCATCTTCACCCCTAGGAAATTCGAAACCATTTTCCATTATTAATAGAATTTCGAAATCGGTTTAAAAAAATACCTCCATTCTCTTCTTCCACCAAGAGAATTCTCCCTTGAACTTCGGTGGGTGAATGTTAGAGTCGACCATCCTTGATTGTGCTTGTTGCGGCGGTTAGTCCTTGACAAGCTTCCTTGGCTCTGATACCACTTGTAGGAGATCGGTTTGGGCAGCTAGAGGGGGGTGAATAGACTTTATCGTAGACGATGGTAGTCGTTCATTGATTTCTCGTCTACAAACTTAATTAGCGCAAGTGGAATATACTAATATAGACAATTAAGACAAAGCAAAGTAAAGAGTAAAAATACAAACGCTAACACCACATTATAACGTAGTTCATGGCCTCGCCGCTAATCCACGGTCCGATTCATCCCCGGTGAATCACTTCGCAACCAATCCACTATTGGTCTCTTCCTTTAGCCCAAGCAAGGTGGAGGTAAACCTTTACAACAAGAGATCACTCCTTCTTTTACAATAAATATGAAAAAAAAAACTAGAAGAAGGAGTTTGAGCTTTGTGAGGGCACTTAGTAAGATGTTTGAGCATGAAGATTAACCATCTATAAGCTCCCACCCTCTTTTTTTATAGAGAGGAAGCAATTCTTCCCGTTGAGCACTATCAGTCGACTAATTCTTTCATCAGTCGACTGATGTCGACTGCAACGACTTCTGATCTAGCCCGATTCGTCGGATCCATGACGATTCTCCAACAGTCATATGATCAATCAATTGATGCTTTTATCAGTCGACTGATGTTGACTTCGATCAGTGCGTGAGCTCGAGCTCAGCTCTTGCAGCACTGCGTGCTATCGATCCGCTTCCATAAGCGATTGGTGATGTCGACTTGATCCAACAACTAACACCAATCGATTTCCGATCGACTTAGAGTAGTCGACTGTCATGACATGGCAGTCAACTGGTGCCGGGTAAAACTCAAACCTTACATCCATTTGAGCTTCCGACGGTCGGGTAAACCTCAACCCCTGCGGTCGAGCCTCCGACACTCAGTCATTCGGCCAAGTTCACCTAATGAGCTAGTTACAATTCACTCATTCTCTCATCTCACTTGAAGTCCCTCGCCGAAGCTCTCTTCGTTCGCGGCCATGTCCCTCAGCAGCATCAGACGCACGACTCTACAATGCTCCTTCGCGTCTCTTGCCCTCAAAGTCTGCTTCCTTGGCTTCGCTTCAAGTCATCTCGTCCGACGATCCCTCGGTAGCATCAAGCGCACGACTCTGCAATGCTCCTTCTCCGACTCAAGCACGAGGTTATTAGCGGTGACACTTGCCTATGCTCCATGTGCGAATTACAAAGTTTTGTAAGACTCCAACGTACATATCAAATCCAATCATCCTAACTCAAACCCTTTACCACACACATCAAAACCATATCACGAGTTGATTTCCCTAACATTTTCCTCATGGGAGGAAAATTGGGTTGCCTCTCTTTAAGTGATATGGGACTTATCAATAGAAAGATTGTAGGTGTGTGTTCCTCCAAGGGAGAGATTATAAGATCTCATTGGGATATGAGACATTCATACCCTTGGGGAGGACCTTTTTGATTTATGTGAAAAGGGGGAGAAGATACCAAGTTACCAATTGGGATGTGAGAATTGCCAATTAAGGATAATTGGTAGACTTGAGGGATAGTTTTGTCAATCATCAAAAAGGGGGAGATTGTTGGTGCAATCGACTCGGGTTGACTCGAGTTTGACTCAAGCAGTATTTTGATGATAGACAAAACTTATGACATGGGATTGTCATAGGAAAGTCCAACATGGAGTTGGCATGGAAAATCCAAGCTTGGGGCTTGGTGTGGGAAAGTCCAAAGCATTGCAAAGCCGTGCGCTTGGTGCTTAGTGAGAAATGCATTGTGAAGCCATGCGCTTGGTGCATTTGGGAAGTCTTGATAACTTTCACTATGCTCGGGGTCCTTGATTTGGAGAAGGAGCGTTACGAAGCTGTGCGCTTGGTGCATCCGAGGGACAGCCGGACGGGGAGCGAATGGAGTGAGGCCCAAAGGGGAAGCAGACTTCGAGGGCAAAATGAGAAGGATGGAATTGCAAAGCCATGCGCTTGGTGCATCTGAGGGACGTAGGCCAGAGGTAGAGAGCTTCAGTGGGGAACTCCATGAGGGATGAGGTGGATATGGCCAAGTGGCTAAGACTGAGTGTCGGATGCTCAAACAACTTGGTGTTTGAGGTTTCATCCGACATCAGTCGACTGTCATAGGTGCCAATCGACTGCACTAAGTCGACTAGGATTTGATTGGTGTTCGACTGAATAGGGTCCGCCGATCAATGATCGTCAAGGGATGGCTCGATTGATAACACGATCGATCGATGAGGAGATCGATCGATCGGGTGTTTTCAAATTACAGAATGGTTTCCAGTCGAGTGCTCACGACAGCACTCGACTAATGGTGTTACCACTCTACTGATGGATATCATCAGTCGACTGATGATGGATCCGTTGGAGTTTTGCCAACGTGGATCAAGTCGTTGTGAGACAATGGCTATAGGACTAGTCGACTGATGGTCACGATCAGTCGACTGATGGGCATGAAATCAGCTTGATGCAGGTTATAAATGGAGCTCAAGAGGGAGGATTTCGCCAAGACTTTTGTGAAACTTTTAGAGGGGAATTGCTATTGCATTCCAGACCTTCAAGAGCCATATAAAGCAAGCAACAAGCAACGGTTTCAATGCAAGCATTTAAAGTGTTCTTTACATGTATTTCATATTTGTCTTTGTATTGCTTGTATTTCATATTACTTGGTGTAATTGCTTGTGCGAGGTTTCTCCACCTCCGACGTGTTGTCGAGAAGGAGTTTAGTTAGTGTCGTGTGCATAACTAGAGCTCGGTAAGCTCGCCCATAGAGTAGGAACCATTCAGTTACGAACCATGTATATCTTGTGTATGCTTGTATGTGTTATTAGTATTTTCATTATTATTGTTATTTCATTACGCTAACGACAATCGTAGACAAGCGACGCAAGAAGAACGATCGTATTCCACCGTATGACAATTGAGGGCTATTCACCCCCCCTCTAGCTGGCCACCAACATCCGTACAAGATGGACTAGGGATTAAATGCTAGTATACCAGGCAGATCAATTACTCTCTGTGGGTTACACAGATTCTGACTTCCAATCAGATAGGGATAACATTAAGTCTACCTTAGGTTTTGTGTTTACTTTGGGAGGTGGAGCCATTGTATGGAGGAGTGTCAAGCAGAAATGCGTGGTGGACTCTACCATGGAAGTTGAGTATGTGGCAGTATCTGAGGCAGCCAATGAAGCTGTATGGTTCAAGAACTTCTTGAGAACTTGGATGTGATTCCTGGTTTGCCCAGAACTATCATAATTAATTGTGATAACAGTGGTATAGTTGCAAACTCGAAAGAACCACGAGCCCATAAGCCAAGTAAATAGATAGAGCATAAGTACCACCTGATACGAGGGATCATAAAGCGAGAAGTTGTTGTCGCCAAGATTACATCAGAGGATAACCTGGCAGATGCTTTCACTAAGGCCCTTCCAATGAGAGCTTTTGATAGGCATGGGGAGGGAATGAGAATCAGATGTATGGCACTTTGATGGCAGCATAGTCTTTTAGTATAAGTGGGAGATTGTTGGGATGTATACTAAAAGCCTAGCCTTTGTATGAACATCTTTATTTTTTGAAATAATAATCACATGATCATTGTTTGCATTTTTTATTTATTATATGTATGCATCTTGTCTAATACTTTACATTGTAGATAACATGGTGTGTGGTGTCACACAGAAGATCATGTTATCAGTTTCTTGTAGAGTATAAGTAGAGACTCACAACCCAGATGGTTTTGGACAAACCATTGGCATGGTTGTAGTGTAATTTGATATTGGTTTTGTTGGTGCAGTGGGCACCAAAGTCGAACCGGTATTTTGATTATGGCAAAAGGCTCAATAGTTAAGGGTATATTTGTTATCTTACGAGCTCAATTAAGTGTGCAGAAATGCTAAAGTTGAGCGGAAGGTCTGCGACACCCGGTGGGAACCGAGGTGGTCGGGCAACGCCAGAGGGACTTCGGAGGAAGCCGAGGTACTCGGGTGAAGACCGGAAGCGAGGCTACAAGGTAAGCTCGTGTGAAAGCGAAGCAAGGTCGTTAAGCGTAGATCCGACCCAATACCTCCAATGGAAGGTCTAGGTCGAGATCAGATGGTTAGAACCATCGCACTTTATATTTTAAGCTAACTTGTACTGCAGTCCAAAACCCTTTGACTACAGTCAACTGCTAGTCAAGTTCCAGCCTCGAGAAGAGCTCGAATTTCAAGGGGGTGAGTTTGGACTTGACTCGTGTTTTGGTACAAAGGGTGATGTGGCATCAAGGTGGACATCCAAACCATCACCAAGCTTGGACCACATCCTTGAGTTGGCGTGAAGGCCTCCTTGAGGTGGCACAAGATGGTTGGCTCCCATGATGTGGCACAAGTTGGATGGCTTCTTCTTCTTGGCGTGAAGGCCTCCTTGAGGTGGCACAAGATGGTTGGCTCCCATGATGTGGCACAAGTTGGATGGCTTCTTCTTCTTGGCGTGAAGGCTTCCTTGAGGTGGCACAAGGTGGTTGGATGAAACACCTCATCCTTGAGTTGGGATAAGAACCTCACCTTGGACACTACCTATGTCTAAATTCATAGATCAATATCCATAAATAGACATGTTCACTCCAAGCAAATACAAGAATTCAAGAGCTCTTAACACGCCGTCGTAACGCCGCTACTACTACTCACATTTGCTACGACGAAGTGCCGCCGACAACGAAAGCTACATCTTCTACTTATAAGAGTTGTCGGTATATTTATTTAAGTTCTACTTCTTTAAATTGTCTTTGTGCTTTAATCGTAACAAGGAAAGGGGGAGTGTCCCTTGCCTTGATTTCTTTTGTAATCGCGTTGCTACTTCCAACGAAGAGGAGTGGTTTTAGTGAATTGCCCTCCGTACGTGATCAAGGATCACTAGGGCCGTGGATTAGCAATCGAAAGATTGTGAACCACGTAAAAATATCTTGTCTACTTTATATTTCCGCTGTGCACTCTCTACTTGCTTTTTACTTATTGCAAAAGTTTTTTTTTAACGACACCGTATCGCTATTCACCCCCCCCTCTAGCGACACTTTCGATCCAACAATTGGTATCAGAGCCGGGGGCGCTAAGATTCGGTGAAACCACCAATCTAGCTTTGTTTTTCTTTTTTTTTACTGATTTTTTATTTATTTATTTCTGTTTTCGTATAATTATTTCACTTGCTTATCTTCTCCTACATATAGAATTGCATTAGAGGCTTTAGGATCCGGATAAGGTTGTCCTTCGGGTTAGATCGAGTAAGGTTGTCCTCGGAACTTCAACGACATTCGCATTTGATTGTTTATTTCTTTTGCAAGTTACATTTTATATATCTTTTTACTTCAAGACTACTAATCCAAGACGAAAGTCTTGGAATATTCTTTCGTGTGTTTTGCAAGATTCTTTTCGTTCTTCTTCTTGTTTTAAATGGCCCATCTCGAAGGGTTTAGCACGCCCGACCCGCTTTTACAACGGTAATGACTTTCGTTATTGGAAGGAGTGAATGGAATGCTTTCTTAAAACCCAAATCGAGATGTGGATCGTAATCCAAACCGGTTTCACACTTCCTATTAATGAAGATGGTCTTGGGTTACGATCAATGGTCAAATTCCATGAAAAACAAGTAGAAGCCGATGCCAAGGCAACTCAAATCTTGCAATGTGGGTTGTCCAAGGAAGAGCTCAACCGCGTCGGCCCCTTCATTAGTGCAAAGGACTTATGGACCAAGCTAGTAGAACTACACGAAGGCACAAGCGACACGAAGGTATGTAAAAGAGATTTACTTTTAAATAAATTGTATAACTTGAAAATGCAGGAAAACGAGACCACAACTCAACTACATGCTCGTATCCAAGACATCGTCAACCAACTCCATGCCATCGGACAAAAGGTCGAGAATCGCGACCTTATCAGGTATTCTCTTAACTCGTTTCCTAGGACCACCTTGTGGGCATCCATGGTCGATGCCTACAAGGTCTCCAAGGACCTTTCTAAAATTAGGTTAGGCGAATTGTTTTGAACTTGAATTACATGAGCAAACTAACGTGGTCGTGCCGAAGAGTATTGCGTTAGTTGCGAGTTCCAAGAAGAAGAAGCCCGCAAGCAAGCCACCCTCAAGGAAGAAGGCGATATCCAAGCTCTAATGGCCAAGCCGAGAGCACGACTCAAAATCAAGAAGTGTCCGAGTCCGAATCCGATGATGAGCTTCCATTCAAGACAAGCCACGGATCCGTATCCGGTTCAAAAGAATCATTAAGGGTAAGTCGGTCGTTACTTAATACTTTGTATGGTGCAATTAAATTTTTAAATAAGAAACTAGCTAAGTCCGAGTCCAAGGTCGAGACCCTAATTGAGGAGGTTAACCTCCTCAAACATGAGGTCTCCCTAACCTCTTCGACTACTCTTATTCAAGAGGAGGACTCAACTCAAGTTGAAAAGCTTGAAGTTGAGAACTCGCTTTTGAAAACACAAGTCGAAGACCTTAGGAACACGTTGGAAAGGTTCACTTTGGGATCCAAGGGACTTGACCTCTTACTTGGATCACAAAGGGCCGTGTACAACAAGGCCGGACTCGGGTTTAACTCAAATACAACCAATAAGTCATATATGTCTATAGTAGACCAACATAAGAAAAATGTCCAAGCATGGGTCCCTAAGACCACTTTGATTTCAACTTTAGGATCTAACATGTATTGGGTTCCCAAGGACCAAATTCACTATGTGAATAGACCCACTCGATTCAATGGTCCAGGGGGAGCCAATACAAAATGTATTTTTGTTAAGTCTTAGAAATTGCATGCTTAGTTTTTCCTTTATTTTTAGAATGGTTAGATAGGACTCATAACCAACTAAAATCCTGCGAAAAGATTGAGCCTCGGGGAGCCTCTTTTCAAAAATAAACCAACTAAAATCCTACGAAAAGATTGAGCCTCGGGGAGCCTCTTTTCAAAAATAACTAGTTAGACCAAGATGTAGTCTCAAGTAAGTCGAGTTATCAATTTCTTGAAATTAGCTTTGTCTAAGGAAGTGGTCGTTGTTCCGATCAAAGAAGGCCTGCGTGCTCGCCACGACACGAAGCTAATCTCTTGAAAAGATTACTTGATGAGCTTAGACTAAATCCGAATCTAACCTAATGTTGGTTAATTTAAATTCATTAAAATTAATCAAGTAAAATTGAAAGTCATCTCACAAGAACACATAGGAATAACATGTTTTGATCATGTAGATATTGGTGAGATGATTTAGGTTTAAAACTTACAAACAACCCTTTAGTAATTCCATTGATCCTACACATAAGAGTCGAAGAAACCATTAATATAGTTTTCGACGAAGGACACGAACCCGTTCAATCCTTAACAAAACCAACTAGCAAATCAACTTATAGCGAACCCGACTCTGATCTTGAACTTGAATCTCGTCCTAACCAAAGTCATCCTATCGACCAAGTGATAGATGACTCTAACCCAAGTCAAACTAGAACTCACCCAAGTCATCCTATCGACCAAGTGATAGATGACTCTAACCCAAGTCAAACTAGAACTCACCCAAGTCATCCTATCGACCAAGTGATAGATGACCCTAACCCGAGTCACACTAAGACTCAAACAAATCATCCTATCAATCAAGTTATAGGTGATCCAAATTTAGGGGTTCGAACTAGAGCTTCATACCGAAACCTTAGTCAAATCTCGTTAATTTCCAAAATCGAACCCAAAACTATTGAACAAGCACTTCTTGATCCCGACTGGATTATTGCTATGCAAGAAGAGCTAGCTCAATTCACTAGAAATGAAGTCTGGGAATTAGTACCACCACCTAAAGAAAAATCAATTATTGGAACAAGGTGGGTATTTCGAAATAAACTTGATGATAAAGGTGAAGTAGTTAGAAATAAAGCCAGGTTAGTCGCAAAAGGGTTTAGTCAAGTCGAAGGTTTAGATTACGATGAGACCTACGCCCCCGTCAACCAAGGTTTAGTCGACCCAACCTTATTAAGTAAAAACCGTAGGAAAAGAAATCTTTATAGCCCAAATCTATGTAGATGATATAATTTTGGAACTACCAACTCGATCCTGCTAAACAAATTCCTCTCACTTATGGAAAGTGTATTTGAAATGAATTTTGTGTGAGAGTTAAGTTTCTTCTTAGGTTTACAAATTAAACAAACTAAAGATGGAATATATTTACATCAACAAAAATATACTAAGGACTTAATAAATCGATTTGGAATGCAAGATGCTAAAATAATCAATACACCTATGGCAACTAATGTTAATATAAACGAAGATGTAGAAGGAAAACCCGTTGACCTAAAATACTATAGGAGCGCAATAGAAGTCTCCTATACTTAACCATGAGCCGACGACATTTTATTCGGTAAGTATGTATGCGCAAGGTTACAAACCTGTGCCAAGGAGTCTCACCTAACCCTAGTCAAGCGTATCCTTAGATATCTAAAGGGCACGCTAAACGTAGGTATTTGGTACCCTAGATCTACCGAGTTTAATCTAATCGGCTACTCCGACTCCGACTATGCCGGTAGTAAACTCGATAGAAAGAGCACGAGTGGTTGTTGTCAAATCCTACCGAGTCTAGTAAGTTGTGCGAGGAAGCGATTGCGTTGCCTTATCTACCACCGAATACGTTGCGATGGGTGAGTGTGTCTCTCAGCTCCTGTGGATGAAGCACACTCTCCAAGACTTTAGCTTAATCTTTAACAACATTACAACCTACATAGATAACATTAGTTCAATTAACTTAACTAAAAATCCAATATGTCATTCTAGGACAAAACATATAGAGTTAAACACCACTTCATTAGGGAACATGTAACTTATGGAACTATACAACTAGAGTATGTTGAGTCCAAATCAAACCTACAATATATATATATTGGGAACTTGCTTGGACTTACAAACCCTAAAATATATTTACAAACTTTTTGAGTTAAGGCAAAAGGGGGAGAAAGTCACAAAAGTAAGGAAGAAAGTAAACAAAATTATTACCTTTTATATTAAGTAATTCCGTTTACTTAAGCAACTATTAAGGGGGAGTAAAAATTATTTTTCAAGAACTCACCTTCGGTCAAGGGGGAGGTTACCTCAAAGGGGAGAACTTGAAACAATAATATTTCTCATTCATACTTAATCATTATGCTAGCTCATTCATATTTAATCATTATGCTAGCTCATTCATATTTAATCTTTATGCTAGCTCATTCATATTTAATCTTTATGCTAGCTCATTCATGCTTAATCATTATGCTAGCTGATTCATATTTAATCTTTATGCTAGCTCATTCATGCTTAATCATTATGCTAGCTCATTCATATTTAATCTTTATGCTAGCTCATTCATGCTTAATCATTATGCTAGCTTACTGTTATGCTTAATTTTTCCTTAACTTTTGTGTTTGGTTTGCCATGAATCAAAAGGGGAGATTGTTGCAGTGGGCACCAAAGTCGAACCGTATTTTGATTATGGCAAAAGGCTCAATAGTTAAGGGTATATTTGTTATCTTACGAGCTCAATTAAGTGTGCGTAAATGCTAAAGTTGAGCGGAAGGTCTGCGACACCGGTGGGAACCGAGGTGGTCGCAACGCCATAGGGAGTTCGGAGGAAGCCGAGGTACTCGGGTGAAGACCGGAAGCGAGGCTACAAGGTAAGCTCGTGTGAAAGCGAAGCAAGGTCGTTAAGCGTAGATCCGACCAAATACCTCCAATGGAAGGTCTAGGTCGAGATCAGATGGTTAGAACCATCGTACTTTATATTTTAAGCTAACTTGTATCGTCAAAACCCTTTGACTACAGTCAACTGCTAGTCAAGTTCCAGCCTCGAGAAGAGCTCGAATTTCAAGGGGGTGAGTTTGGACTTGACTCGTGTTTTGGTACAAAGGGTGATGTGGCATCAAGGTGGACATCCAAACCATCACCAAGCTTGGACCACATCCTTGAGTTGGCGTGAAGGCCTCCTTGAGGTGGCACAAGATGGTTGGCTCCCATGATGTGGCACAAGTTGGATGGCTTCTTCTTCTTGGCGTGAAGGCCTCCTTGAGGTGGCACAAGATGGTTGGCTCCCTTGATGTGGCACAAGTTGGATGGCTTCTTCTTCTTGGCGTGAAGGCTTCCTTGAGGTGGCACAAGGTGGTTGGATGAAACACCTCATCCTTGAGTTGGGATAAGAACCTCACCTTGGACACTACCTATGTCTAAATTCATAGATCAATATCCATAAATAGACATGTTCACTCCAAGCAAATACAAGAATTCAAGAGCTCTCAACACGCCGTCGTAACGCCACTACTACTACTCACATTTGCTACGACGAAGTGCCGCCGACAACGAAAGCTACATCTTCTACTTATAAGAGTTGTCGGTATATTTATTTAAGTTCTACTTCTTTAAATTGTCTTTGTGCTTTAATCGTAACAAGGAAAGGGGGAGTGTCCCTTTGCCTTGATTTCTTTTTGTAATCGTTGCTCCTACTTCCAACGAAGAGGAGTGGTTTTAGTGAATTGCCCTCCGTACGTGATCAAGGATCACTAGGGCCGTGGATTAGCAATCGAAAGATTGTGAACCACGTAAAAATATCTTGTCTACTTTATATTTCCGCTGTGCACTCTCTACTTGCTTTTTACTTATTGCAAAAGTTTTTTTTAACGACACCGTATCGCTATTCACCCCCCCCTCTAGCGACACTTTCGATCCAACAGGTTTATCTTGACCATAGAATTACACTAGTACACTTTGTGTGTATTTAGCAAGACCGACTTGGAGGTGAATCAATTTGTTGTTGACTACATAATTGAATTATACCTCGGATATTATGGTGTACATGCTCTTAATCTCGATATAATAATGAGCACATGTACATAATATTTATTTCTTTGATTTACCAATGGGCGAGATTTATGCGTTAAATCGATAGGCTCGGTAAGTTGGAAAATGATATCATTTACATGATGTGCAGTTGATTATAGGAGGAAACCGTGTCCTATGTATTAGGATGATGATGTCCCCTTGAGGAGCTCATAAGGATCATCATGTAAACCCTGCAGGTGGACTTGGTCCGACATGATGATAAGGTTGAGTGGTACTACTCATGAAGTTAGATGTTGATTAATTAATTGTCAGTAAATTAATTAATTAACAGACATTCGATATCTTAAACACGGGGACACATTTGTACAATTAATATATGGAGCTCATATTTAATTATGGGGGTTGGTGAGGTAGATCAAGGATAATCCTCTAGTAGAATGGATTATCATTAATGGATCGGATTTTATATGGGCCGGATCCATTGGGTGGCCAAGATCCAACTCCTCCTCATGGTCCCTATTATAGCCTATTAAAACCCTCAAGAAGTCTAGATCCAAAGTACACGATTAAAAGGAGGCGTGGGAGAAATCTATAAATATAGGAGGTTTGGCTTGGGCAAAAACTAATCTTTGGAGATTAGGGTTTTTTTGGAGTTGGCGTGGGATATATTTGGGCGGCGAGAAGATTTGGTTTTACTTCCTAGGGCTGACGGCTACAAGGTGTGCTAGGGTTTGGCTCTTGCTCCTCCTTGGCCGGCGATACCTTCATCCACTCCATCCCCTATAGCCGGCACCTCAGCTCCCTCTCTTTTGGCCAGCTGCAAAGCAAGGAAGAAGGGCTACTTTCTTCTTTGGTTTTGGCCGGTTCATATCTCCCTTTCCTTAGAGCCGGCGGACACCAAGTATTGGTTCTTGGTGGTTGGCACAAGTAAGGAGAATAAGAGAGCATTTATTCTTTCCTTTGTTCGGAGTGAGAAAGGAAGGGAAGAACGTGATCTAAAAGGCATTATCTCTTGGAGGATCATTGCCCACACAATGTCCAAGAGGAGGATAGGACATACAATAAAAGACCAAGAGGTAAACAAGAGGTATAATTCTTGTTTTTGTTTCCTTTTGTTCTTTTGTATTATGTTTGTAATTGTATATGGTTAATTTACTTGGACCCTGAAGATAAACACAAAAATCGACTATCTGTACATCATCTATTCTGTAGCTAATCGAGGAAAAGAGTTCGGTTGCTTGAACAATAAGTTTGTTCAAGCGATGACTCTAATCGAATAGCACGATGATGGATCGGTTGCTTGGGTAATTCATCTTCATCAAGGATTAATTTTTTTAATCCTGGGACATAGATAGGATCTCCATGTACAAGCAACCGAAGCGAAGCTTCGACCCTTCATCAGTAATACCGGTATGCACTGTGTGTACTTTATGATGTCGTTGTATTAGTTTTCCCTGTGTTTTGTCGTATTTACATTTATATGTTGTTGTGATTGCGGCCGAATGGCCTTCTATAAATAGGATATGTTGCCACGTACAAGGGATATGCTATCCGTTTGTTTTTCGGCTCGACATACTCTCGGGGCATGAAAACTTTAGTGGTATCAGAGCCCTAGGTTCTACAATGCCATACAATGTTGTTTTTGTTGAGTCTTGGATTCTCGGGAGTCGATTTGTTTCGGTTTTGGTTTTGTGATATGAGATTGACAACGACATGAGCTCCAAGCAGCACAAAGTAAGAATTCTTGATAACTTATATTCTAGTTAGATACTTATCTAAACTTGTCCGACATGTGTATACAGACTGAGTGATGGCACCTGTACAGACTTGTAGTAAGGGTCATCCACCGAGGCGACTAGCCAGAGTTGCCTTTAGGGTTTATACTCTCAGTTTTGTTGGTCATGCATTTAGTGGATATAAAAGGGAATAACATGTAGTATGTTGGTTATTATTCGTAATCGTGATATGAGTTAACCACGAGAATGACCTGTTGAGTCTGTGAGTCTTGATTACCTGTGTTGAAAAGGTGAATTTCCTTTGAGAGCCGACTAATAACGAGTCAAAAAGCAGGGGTTAAGTCGTCACATTTCTTATGGAAATCAATGATTTCAGTCTTATAGATTAGCATTGATTATGCTAGTTAGATCATTATCTATTGGGTAATGGACAAGACGAGTAGGCTATTGTTGATGCAGATAGCGGAGGTTTAGTTTACGGTGTTTCAAATAGATTTTGGGTTAGGGAAATCAACCCATGTGATGAGGTTTTAATGTGTGTGGCAAAGGGTTTAAGTTAGGATTGTTATGGATTTGATATGTGCATTGAAGTCATGCAGGACTTAGTAATTCTCACATGGACGATAGCATTGACAAGATTCACCATCTCATGACTCGGTCCTTGAGTCGGTGAAAGATGCATTGCGGAAGCAGTGCGCTTGGTGCATCCGAGGGACCTCCAGACAAGGAGCATTGGAGTGAAGCCGAAGGAAGTAGACTTCAGGGCGAGATGCGAAGGATGGCACTGTGAAGTCGTGCGCTTGGCGCATCCAAGGGATGTGGCCAGACGAAGAGAACTTCAAAGGTGAGGGACTCCAAGGAAAGATGAGAGTGAGCAATTGTAACCCTGGGATGGGTAGCTCTTAGGTGAACTTGGCCAAATGGCTAAGTGTCGGATGGGTTTTCCCGACACCAGACGACTACTATAGGTAGCAGTCGACTGATCCAAGTCGACTGGAGGCTCGACTGGTGTTCGAGTCAAAGTTATGGCCAAATAGTTGACTGCCAGCTCATGGCAGTCGACTGATAGCTCCATCAATCGACTGCCAAGGGGAGCAATCGATTGATGTCGAGGGTTTTGAGCACAGAATGTTGGAGAGTCGACTGCTCGCTTCAAGCACTCGACTGTTAGCTCCATCAGTCGATTGATGGGATGATAAGTCGACTGATGTGGGAGCCGTTGGTTAAAATTCAATGTGGATGAAGCCGTTAGAGGGTAACGACTACAACAGCAGCAGACTGATCGGGGCATCAGTCAACTTTCGATGGCTCAATGGAAAGAATGGCCCCTTCCCTATAAAAAGAGGCCTTTGGACACTTGGGGAGCCTAATGCTTTATTCCTAAACATCCTCACAAGTGCCCAAATGAATTCTACTCTTCTTACTTGCATTTATTTCAATCCTATTGTAAGAAGAGAGATTGTAAGAAAGGTTACCTCCACCTAGCTTTGTGCAAAGGAGAGATTAGTGGAAATCTTAAGGCGTGATTCACCTTGGAACGAATTCGGTCATGGACTAGCGGCAAGGGTCGTGAACCATGTTATCTTGGTTTGTTAGCACTTGTTCTTAATTGTCTTTATTGTTTATATTTTCGTTGCGCTAACCGTAATCGTAGACACGCAAGAATGAGCAAATTCCACCGTACGTGATAAAAGGCTATTCACCCCCCTCTAGCCGGCCATTGACGTTCCAACATTTTGATCCCTGAGTTGTTCGTGCTGGGTTGTATAACTTTGGGGGTACTTTTGAGTACTTAACTCATGTTATACCGAGAAAGTGGAGTTAGTTGCATACCATTATCGGGATCATGCCGGTACTTGGTGGTAGATGCAAGAAAGACCATTTTCATGGTAAACAATTTTATACTTATGGACAGTGGGAATGCAACCTTGAGGAAGATGATACACTCGCTAAGACCTTACTATTTCTAGGATCACTTGAAAGTAAAGGTAAAGCAAGATAATAGTGCTAGAATTTTTCGATCTGAACTCTTTGATTGTCTTGGCAATGGATTATATCTAGATACTGGTATAGAGGATTATGAAACCTCCTTGGAAAGAATCCTCAGTGACTATGATTGCAGATTTTGATTAGTATTTAATGAGGTAAAATTGTAATGTTGATTTACAGATTTCACTGAGAGTAAGAAAAAAAAAGTAGTTCAATGGGGATAGAACCTTTCGAATTCCACCTATGCTATTTTATTAAGATGTCCTGCTGCTAACTATGACCAACTAAAAGAAGTTGTTGGTCTGATTTGTGGTATGCCAAACTTATTTGAACAACTTAATAGTGAAACTCTAAATATCTTCCTACAAATGCTCAGAGAAAAAAAAATGGAGTGGTAGACATTGCAATGTTTATTTTAAGGAGGATGTTTAACAGAGATGTGATGGTGGAGAGTCAAAAAAATTTTTGGTCTTCTGAAGGCATTGGGCATGACAAGCTATACAAGTGTTGGTTATATGTTGATGGAGAAACTTTCTCAGGGAAATATATTCAAGGATGTAACAACTTAACAATATCTAGGTATGGATTTTTCTTTTTGAAGGAGTATACATGACTATCCGAGAGGAGATGTAGAGGGTCGAAGGATTTACCATTAGGGATATTACGATAAGTTACCCTATTTGTGATATATTGAGATATACGGATTGTTTACAGGTATCCTTGTCTGGAACATTTTTAGTTTGGATTAGAAGGATTCCTATACATCAACTTGGGGGTTGGTGGTATCTCTACAGTCAGGTGAGATGTTGACCAACGACCAAGAAGTCAAGGGATGCCCTTAGATTTTGATAGACATACATTTACTGTAGACATATCCTTACGGATGGTTAAATTGTTGAAGTTATGGTATAATATGTCTCACAGATGTGCGTATAATCTGAGAGTATTCGGATGTAGTTTCTGATGCACTTCTAGGCTTACCACTGTATAGGCAAGTGGAGTATGCGGTCGAAGTGATTTTGAGAATAGTTTCGGTATTGAAGACCTCATACCGGGAGATGAATTTTATTGGTAACAGTGTTGCTAAACACTATGGAAATTGGAAGAACGTAAGTTCCGATTATTGGAGATGTTGGATGGGATATTTATCTCTCCCAGTATTTCTTCTAGAGAATATCCGGAACGCTTTGTTAAATGAGAGATGAACCCTTAAGATTATGCATCGATTATCGATGATGGAATGCGGCAGTTGTTGGAAATGAATATCCTTCATTGTGGATAGATGATTTGTTTAGATTAGCTAAGAACACCTATGTATACTCTAGGGTTGGTTTACGACTGAAGTGTTGATATTGTAGTGACATGGTGTCATACAATTATCATTGTCGTTGTGATGATTGATATATCATCAGTTTAGAGTAAAGAGGATGCAGGTGTGTAGAGATGACAATTTCATACTTGGTATGAATTTTATGAGCTTTTGATTATGTTATTAGACTATTTAACAATTTAGTCATCCATGGATTTGAGAAATCATGTATTCTGGACACGATTGGATCAGTTTGTGGTTGTTGGGGTTGAGTAACTTGGCCACTGTTGATGGTGGTAGTTGGAGTTGCGCACTTGGCCACCGTAGATGATGGTTTCCTTATATGATTTGGTTATTACTGTAAATGTGGATAGAATGATTTTTTTAGAATTACTATACCACAGACTTGTTTGACCAAGGAGGTGATGGAAATCACTTGGTCAGAAGCTTGTGAAATTAGGTTTCAGGGCCTAGATGATGATTGACCTTTGCACCTGTGTTAGTTAATCCTTCCGATGTAGATGGAAGAGTACTGTACATGGATGCATCATTGTAGGGATTGGAGCGAATCTGATACAGTTGAATGAGACATACCTTACGCTTACGTCGGTTAAGAAACTACGAGATAAGTTGTTATGCACGTGATGTGATTTTAGCATATATGATCTTGTACAGTAGTTGTATGGAGCAGAAGTACTCATGGAGTTTTGACTAGCTACTGGGTAGCTACTATAGAGTTGCTGGAACACAAACAGTTGCAACAAGGAAGATTGGTCGCTATAGTCTCCCATGCACTTACAGAGTGTGTGGTGGAGTGGATTTTGGACGGTTGATGGATTTCTCTTGTGAGAAGATAATTCTCTGTCTCTGAGGAGGATAGTGGTTTTCAGAGTTATATCAGATTTAGGAATGGTTACTTTTGATTCAGGACAGCAGACAAATCTCGGTTGCGATGATAGAGAGATTCTTCATCTTCGAGGAAGACTATGACCCAAAGTTGTTTCACTTTCAGTACAAGTTGATTCAGGAGGCTCGTCATTCGAGATTGGTGATGTATTCAGAAAGTATCTGAAAATAGCATGTTCTGAAATGTTTTTGTTGGTGGAATGACATGTAGGTCATGGTTGATTTCGTAGTTGATGTTGGGTGTGCAAACAAGTAAAGGTGGAATATTAGTGACCCATAGGGTTACGTATCAAGATGGAAGTGGGAGCCTAGTATGATGGACAGTTTTGAGAGATTATTTGGAATTTAGAAAGGATATGATATGATTTGGGGTAATTGGTGATCGATTAGTCAAGTCCGTTCATTTTCTTATGAGCCATAAGAGGGAGTTTGCTGGGTCGCTCAACGGACTCACACTGCAAGGAGATTTTCAGTTTTCTTAGAGTATCCTTGAGTATCATTTCCGATAGTGATTCATGATTCATCTTATGATTCTGGCAAAGTCTTCAATAGGTCACGGATATAGAGCTCCATTCTAGTACGATTATTTACCTTTTGATTGATGGTCAATATGAAGGTGTTATTTAGACACTAGAAGGTCTATTGAGAGTATATGTGATAGATTTAGAGACCACGTGAGAGCTGAAAAGTAGTATTCGAGCTCAGTACCCCACTCAGTCACTTGAGGTGTGTGACTTTTCTCCGAATACTTGGGACGGTTGTTATGACCCCTCGTACTCGTACATGAGTCAGAAATTTGGGGATAAAATTTTTATTAGTGGGGGAGAATGTAAAATACTGTAAATAACATTACTATAGAATAATAATAAGAGGAATTTATTTATTTTTTAAATTTTATTAAATCAATTAAGGCTAACTTAAAGTTACCCTAGGTTTAAAAGGGTTATTAAAAAGGGGTTGGTTCTTCTTCCTTTCGTGGATTCGTTTCTTCCACCGTAACCTACCCGCTTCTTCATTTCTCTACCGCGAGACTCCTCAATTCCCCGATTTCTTCTTCCCAATCTCGCCGCCACATTTCTTCTCCTTCCTCTCGGGTTCTCACGCACAGTGCTCCTCACCTCGCGCGCCGCCCTTCTCACCTTACCGCCACCCCGCGATCATCCATGACCACTCGCGGCCCCGACAAAGCATCTCGTGTCCCGCCGGCCCTGTGTGTCGCGTGCACAGGACCAATGGTCACTGCCCCTGTGAATGCGGCCGATGACCACAACCTTGGCCATCACCGACCACCACCTGTTGTCCAGATCGTGCGTCGCTAGATTGACAGCTAGCCCTCCGATCAGTCGGGTTCTTCATTTTTCCCCTACTCTGCAATTTCCGTTGTGACCGATCTATATCGCTTGCTTGTGATGACCTCCTCTTTCGGTGATGCGAGCAACAACTGGCCGCCCTCTGTTCATGCTGCCACATCTCCTCTGGCCCCTCTGTTCTACCGACAACAACACCGCCAAAGCGCATGGTAACTCCACCGCTTATGCTCGACGCCTTAAGCCACCTGAGCTTCTATCACCGCGTTCTACTTTTGTGCGCAGCCTCCGCTGGCCATTTCTTTTGCCTCGCAGCTTGATCGGTTCCGTTATGACTTTTCTCTATAGAGTTGCCTTCATTGATACCATTTGCAGCTTGGATCGGTTGTCGATCCCTCTTAGTGTGAGCTCGACTTGGTGATGCCATCACTCTAACTGATCACCACTGTCACCACACTTCACTCACCGGCCACCGGCTATGAGCGTTAATCACCAAGGCAAGAGGAGTTGGGAATTTGGCAGTAAGCTCTGACAAATTCTCTTAGCTGTGTTCAATTGATGCTATGCTAGGTAAGGATTTTTATGTGGTTGTTTGGTTATGCAATTGATGAATTAGGATTGATATATCTGTAGAGGTCTATTGGAATTGGATGTTGCTTAAGTCCAATTGTTTGATACAAATTGGATTTTCTTAAGCCGATGTAGAAGCTATGGATGAATGAAATGAGGTTGGGTAAGTCTGAATCTGAATATTTATGAATGCATAACATTGATAAGTGGTTTGATGGATCTATGGATTGGTTGGAGATGCATGATAGGGTAATGTGAATGTTTAATCTGAGTGATGGGCATAAGGTGGATTGTGTAGTTATGATTTTTTATCAGTATAAGATGGGTGATGAACTGTATGTGACTATAGGTTTTGACAATGGATTTACTTTTGGATTCATTGTGAGGAAAGTAAAACGACACGAGGTAAGTATAGATTTGGTTGTTCATGGTTGTGTATCAGTTTTGTTTAGTAAACTGATCTGGATGTGCTATAATTACGTAGTGATGATAGTACCTGTTCATTGTGTGGTGATGTCTGATTTATTTGGATTAAATTGAGACTAGACTCCTTAAGCAGATTAAGAAGTGGTTGAGATGGAATCAGTGTGAGGACGTTGATTTGAGGAATAGTTCTCTAACGTGAAGACAACTAGTGTACTACATAATAGGTGGGTAATTTCCTACCCTAGTCAGGTAGCAGCTAAACCCTGGAGTATATAACTCCATATTATTGTCACTTTGACCTTAAATGAACTCTAGTTTTTCTGATGCTTGATACTTGCCTTTGCACTTAAATACTCTATTATTGTTGTCATCTATTCATTCATCTTTGTTATGAATTATAGATATTGTGGTAAGTGGACCTGTAGTGGTTTACCTATGTGTACGTAGCAAAATTCAGTTGTAAACCTGAATTGTGCAATCTAGACAAATCATCCGGGGATGAGAAGGATTCTAGAAGTAAAGTTGAGTTTCCATGTTATATCCTGATGATGTGTACATACCCACTATGAATCATGTAGTCATGTATGGATGTGTGATTGTCGTTACAACATCACTATGGATCGGTGGTCCTAGCTTGGTTGGGATCAATTGAGTATGACTCACTGCAGGATAGAGAGTGTGTCGATCAGTCAAGTATGACTCTCTGTAGAATAGAGTGTGTTATGATCAGTTATGTCTGACTCTCTACAGGATAGAGTGCGTTGATCAGTCGAGTATGATTCTCTGCAGAATAGAGAGTATTATGATCAGTTGTGTACGACTCCATGCAGGATAAAGTGCATGGATCAGTCGAGTATAACTCTTTGCAGGATAGAGAGTGTTATAATCAGTTGTGTATGACTCTCTGTAGAATAAAGAGTCTATGATGGATGTCTGTATGTGTGACTATGCATTCATGTCATTTACATGCATGCTGGCGACTTGGTCTCCCTTGTGATTGAGAGGGTTGTTCGTCATCCTGCCTCTACGGTTACTCATAGGAGGAGTAATTGGTGTGAGGGCAGAGCATTTGATGAGCTGTACTCTACCACTAGAGACGGTGGTAGTTGGAGTTGCGTGCAGTTGTCCTGTGTGTGTGACACTCGACCACTCATGGGTAGTGACTGTCAGAGTGGCCAACAGCAAGGACCCCCGTCGAGTAGTTTGCTCTTTATGCTTATATGCTACTTGACCATACTGCCCACTCGACCACTCAAGAGTAGTGGTTGGTGTTGAGTTGGGATAGTTGTCATGTTGAGCCACCGACATCACACTAGGGTCGTGGTAGCTTTAGGGTGAGCCGGCATGACCATGCATTCTATATTGTTGTGTCTTATGACGTTTTACATATTGTCATATATATACATATATGCATGTGTATATATATATATATATATATATATATAGATGATTGTGATTAGTGTATATATAGATGTAGTCTATATCTATGCTTATTGTGAAGTTGCATTTGTTTATACTATGCTTGTTGCATTTATTTGTACATCATCATACATGCTACTACATTTGCTATATGATAGTGTGCGGGATACCTGTGTATGAGTTGGTCAGACTGTAGTATACCTTTGACCAGTACCTTGAGATGATACGGGATGGACCCGGTTCATCATTGTATTTGCCATAGGATGTCAATATGGTGGTTTATCGCTTATAGAGTTAGATTTATTCTACCATGTTATAGGTGTTATATTATGTTACTTATACTCTGGTGGTATGAGTTGCATCGTTGTCGATCTTCAGGTATGTCAGTACCCTATGATGTTATTATTGATTAGTTTAGTATACAGTTGTTATATCATGCTGGTATATACCTGTTACACCTTTAGACGACATATTATTGACTCACATGTGCTATATATAAATTATGTATGCACTTTTATTCTTATTACTGCTGAGTTATACTCACCACCATAGACCCTGGGTTTCTTGTGGCCCAGATAATAGGTACTCGACTCCGTGATGGGCTTGGAGCTTTGCAGGCTGGCAATATCTCATCTCATCTTCGAGGGTCCCAGTTTGTATTTATGTTTTCTTTTGATTTCGGATGTTTCTTATTTCGATCCGGATTTATGTGTTGGACTTGTTATGTGATGTACACACTTGTGGATTCGAGTTTTGCTGATGTTTCCTTTATGTCCTGGTGTCAGTCATACCAGTATGCACTGTGTGTAGTTTGTGATGTCGTTGTATTAGTTTTTTCTATGTTTTGTTGTATTTACATTTATATATTGTTGTGATTGCGGGCGAATGACCTTGTACAAACAGGATATGTTGCCACCTACAGGGGAGATGTTGTCTGTTTGTTTTTCGGATCAGCATACTCTCGGGGCATGACATATATGGTTGCCACAGGCCCCTTCATGAACTTCCTTCAATACATAATCTGCTTTTGTCTTTCCCAAACATCGTAGTAGAGGCCCAACACAAGTTCTTTTATATTAAATTCCTTTTATCATGCAAAAGTGACTAATTTTCTGCTTAAATTGTAGCGCTTTTATAGGGTCATTTGACACCTTTTTATCTGTAAAAAATGAAATCATCTCTCTCCTCCAATCATTTTAAATCACTTCTCTTGCTCCTTCATTCTACAGCAATAGCTCGATCTGTGCAATTATGTCATGAGTATTCCAATTCCCCAATGAGCTAGACAATTTAGCTAATTCATCAGCTTTCTGGTTTTCTACTCATGTTATTTTCTTTATCAATACCTCCGAAAAGTCTCCTTTAGCTTTTTCTACCAATTCACAGTATTTTCAGCACTTATCATCCTTAACTTCAAATCCTCCCGTAGTTTGCTGTACCACTAACTGAGAGTCCATATGCACCATTACCCGCTCTACTCCTACATTTCTAGTAGCTTACAAAGCTATTAACAAAGCCTCGTATTCAGCTTCATTATTGGAGGCTCTAAAATGCAATCAAACGGCTAGCTTGACCTCTTCTCCCTGAGGTGAGATTAGAATTACTTCTACCCCGCAACCTTCCTTTTTAGAAGATCCATCTGCATATATCCTCCATGGCTCACATTCTTCTTTATGCATGGTTTCCACTAAGAAATCAGTCAAGGCCTGCGCTTTGATAAAGGTACGAGGCTAATACGTGATGTCATACTCACTGAGCTCTGTTGCCCACTTAATAAGCTTACCCGTAGCCTCTGGATGTGTAAGTATTCTTCCCATAGGCGTATCAGTGAGTACCACTAAAGGATGAGATAAAAAATAGGGTCGCAATCTTTGAGCAGTCAGAACCAGACCCCAAGTCAATTTCTCTAAATTAGTATAGCGAACCTCAGCTCCCTTTAACAAATAACTAATATAATAGATCGGATGTTGCTGCCCCTTATCTTCTCAAATTAATACTAAACTTACAACAACCTCTGAAAGAGCCAGATAAACCCATAACACCTCTCCAGGCTGAGACTTAGCTAAAAAAGGTGGTTCCACTAAATATTTCTTCAGAGATTGGAAGGCTCTATCACAATGTTCATCCCACTGGAACTGCGCAACCATCTTTAATATCGTAAAGAAAGGGAGGCTCCTATCTGTTGATCAGGATATAAATCTTGATAGGGTAGTAACTCTACGCAATAACCTTTGTACCTCCTTTAAATTTTTTGGTGGTTACATCTGCTGAATAGCCTCAATCTTAATAGGATTAGCTTTTATACCTTGTTCAGTCACCACATAACCTAAAAAATGGACCCATGTCACCCCAAACACACACTACTCTAGGTTTAATTTCATTCTATATTGCCGCAAAGTATCGAAGGTTTCCTCCAAATCAGATATTAACTGCTCAAAATGTGAAGGTTTAACCAAAATATCATCTACATACACCTCCACATTTCTTCCCAATTGCTTTTCAAAGATCTTATCCATTAGTCTCTGGTAAGTGGCCCCAACATTTTTTAACCTGAATGGCATGACTACATAGGAGAAAGTTCCTTCGATCGTAATAAAACTGACCTTATTCTGATCCTCCCTAGCTAATGGTATTTGATGATACCCCTGATAAGCATCCATCATCGAGATAAACTGATGCCCAGCGGTTGAGTCTACCAATTGATCAATGCGGGCCAAAGGATAATAATCCTTAGGGCAAGCCTTGTTGAGATCTCTAAAATCCACACACATTCTCCATTTCCTTGATGGCTTAGGCACTAGCACCACATTAGATAACCAAGTTGGATACTGTATTTCTCTGATATGCCTAGCCCTTAGCAATTTACCCACTTCTTCCTTAATAATAGCATCCTTTCCTGCTCCGAAATGTCGACGCTTCTGTTTTACAAGAACTGTCATAGGTAAGATATACAATTTATGTTCCATAATGTTAGGATCAATTCCTGATAAGTCTTGTGGGGACCATGCAAAAATATCCCTATTTTTAATAAGACATTGTATTAGATTTGCTTTAAGCTGCACAGGAAGATCTCGAGCTATAAAGGTAAGATGTTCAACACACTTATCGTTCAATACAACTACCTCTTTATCAGATTCTCCTATCTCCTCTGCAACCCCCTTTTGAACGAAACACACTGTATCTACATACTTAGCCTGTTGCAGAGACTTACCGATAAATTTCCCCTTTTGTCCTATCCTAATGGCATCCAAATAGAAGCGACGAGAAATCTGCTGATCACCTGTTACCTCTCCTACTTCACTTCGCATATGAAACTTAAGCTTCTGATGGTAAGGAGAGGCCACAACCCATAAACTGCTCAAAACAGGTCTTCCTAGAATAGCATTGTAGGAAGAAGGCATATCCACTATAGTAAAATTGATAAGCACTGTCTTTCTCCTAGGCTCTTACACTAGGGATAAAGGTAACTTAATCTGGCCCATCAGCTGCACTTCATTCCCAGAAAATCCAAATAAAGAAGTTCCCACCGGTTGCAGGTCAGCAACGACAAGTCCCATATACTCTAAAGCTTCCCAATATAGAATATCTATTGAACTGCCCGGGTCTACAAAAACTCTTCCCACATCGAAATTAGAAATAAAAGCTCAAATTACCAGAGTATCAGTGTGAGGAGTTATTACTCCCCCTAGATCATTATCATCAAAACCTATTACGGGTCCTCGGGCCCTGGGCAGAACAACAACAACTGTGCATTCTTCTCTACTGTGTCTTTTCCGTGACCTATTAGAATACTCGTTAGTGGAACCTCCAGATATCATGTTGATGGACCCCCTTACAGGGGGTTGATTAGCAGGTTCAACCCAATCAGGCACTATCTCCCTTATCTGTACCCGCTGCACCGGTCTATTCATAAGAGGCATGGGATTACCTCTTTCATAAATTCTTCATCCAAACCCCTGCTGATAAGGGGTCGTATTCATGACTAAATTTCGAATATGAGGGTGAGCTCCCATAATCCTCTGCAATTCTAAGTCCAACTGCTGACAATTCTGAGTATTGTGCCCATACTCTTGATGAAAAGCACAGAAAGTAGGAGATGATAATCTCCTAGGCCCTCTATCAGCCCCAAAGGGTCTTCACAACAACCTCTGCTCTATACAAATATTCATAGCCCTTTCCCTAGAGAACTGGGGTAGGGGAGCATACAGAGCTCTGTCTCCTACATGTCGCATATGTCTTACCCATTCAATTCTTCCCTCTGGTCTTTCCACTATCTTGAAATCCTATGAAGTTCGCTAAGATTTCTGAGCATCTTTTAAATTAATGAACTTCTCAGCCCGGGATAGCAAATCTTCGAAGCTTACAAGAGGCTTCTTAGCCAAAGATTTAAAGAAGTCCCCCTCCCTGAGCCCTTGAGTAAAATCCCCCATCATCATACCTGGCTCTACAGTAGGAATCTCACGAGCAACTTGCGTGAATTTGTGCACATATTGCCGTAGACTTTCTGGCTCCCTTTGCTTAAGATCAAAGAGGCTCAAAGGCTAAGGAAAATATTTCTTAGCACTAGAAAAATTCCTTACAAATTGTGTGGAGAAATCCTTAAAAGATGCAACACTGTTCGACATCTCATCACTAAACCATTGCTCTGCTGGCCCTGTTAAAGTAGTGAGGAATACCTGACATTTAACCCCATCAGTATAGCAATACAACAAAGCGGCATTAACAAATTTTCTTAGATGATCTTTAGGATCAGAAGAACCGACATATTTAGATATCGAAAGAAGCCACAATAGTCGAGGTAATTCATCATTTAAATACTTTCAATAAAAGGAGTTTCCTAATCTATTTGTGTACAGTGGGAGCCTCCTCTTCCAAGGTTACACCTCCCAAAGGGGCCACATATTTCTCCTTCCCCTTTCCTTTTTTACAAGCACCAGAACCTTTCTTTAATTGAGACAATTTACCTCCCTCTTCCTCACATTCACTATAAGAGATATCTTCTGTAACCTTCTTGGGGGCAGCCTTTTGCGACATCTGGTCCATCATCTTCGCCATAATATGTTCCTTATACAGAGGTTCCCGTCGCCTTTTACTAGTACTGTTGGGATGTATACTAAAAAGTCTATCTTTTGTATGAACATCTTTATTTTTGAAATAAGAATCAAATGATCATTGTTTGCATAATTATAGTTATGCATATTTGCCTAATAACTTACATTGTAGATAACATGATGTGTAGTGTCACACAGGAGATCATGTTATCAGTTCCTTGTAGAATATAAGTAGAGGCTCACAACCGACATGGTTTTGGACAAACCATTGGTATGGTTGTAGTGTGATTTGGTATTGGTTTGTCTTGACCATAGAATTACACTAGTACACTTTGTGTGTATTGAGCAGGACCGACTTAGAGGTGATTCAATTTATTGCTGACTACATAATTGAATCGGACCTCGGATATTATAGTGTACATGCTCTTAATCTCGATATAATAACGGGCACATGTACTTAGTATTTATTTCTTTGATTTATCAATGGGCGAGATTTATATATTAAATCGATAGGCTCAATAAGTTAGAAAATAATATTATTTACATGGCGTGTCATTGATTAACGGATGATACCAAATCCTATATATTAGGATGATGATGTCCCCTTGAGGAGCTCATAAGGATCATCATGTAAACCCTGTAGGTGGATTTGGTCCGGCATGATGATAAGGTTGAGTGGTACTACTCATGGAGTTAGATGTTGATTAATTAATTGTCAGTAAATTAATTAATTGACGAACATTCGAGATCTTAAATACGGGGAGATATTTGTACAATTAATATATAGAGCCCATATTTATTTTTGGGGGTTGGTGAGGTAGATCAATGATAATCCTCTAGTGGAATGGATTATCATTAATGGATCGGACTTTATGTGGACTAGATCCATTGGGTGGCCAAGATCCAACTCCTCCTCATGGCCCCTATTATAGCCTATTAAAACCCTCTTGAAGCCTAGATCCAATGGTGGAAAATGAAACCCTAGATCTGACGGTGGAGATTGAATCTCTAGATCCGACGCTGGATATTGAAAGGAGGCTTAAGCTTGGGCGTGGATGATCTTTTGGTGATTAGGGTTTGAGTTGGCTTGGGCAGCAAGGGTGAGGCTATGGTTTTGCATCCTTAGGTCGGCGGCAAGGAATTAGGGTTTAGACTCCTATTCTTCTTTTTGGTCGGCGCCTCCCTCACCTTGTCCATGGGTCGGTGGCTAGAGTTAGGGTTTGGCTTCTTCTCATCCTTTTCTCTTTGCTGGCACATTCTCTCCTTCTCTAAGGGCCGGCGACATCAAGGGTTGAGGGTGATCCATTTCTTTTGGCCGACAACATCTTCTTCCTCTCCTTGGCCGACGACAACAACCTAGCTTAGAGATTTGTTGTTGGCACTAGATAGGAGAAGAAGGGTTCGAGTATTCTTCCTTTTGTTCGGAGCGAGCAAGGAAAGGAAGATCGTTATCTAGGAGGCTTCAACTCTTGGAGGATCATTGCCCACACAATGTCCAAGAGGAGGATAGGACATACGATAGAAGACCAAGAGGTAAACAAGAGGTATAATTCTTGTTTTGGTTTTCTTTTGTTTCTCTGTATTATATATCTAATTGCATGTGACTAATTACTTGGACCCCGAAGATAAACAAAAAAACTGGTGATCCGCACATCATCTATTCCATGGCTAATCGATGAAAAGAGTTAGGTTTCTTGAACAACAAGTTTGTTCAAGAAACCAGTCTAATCGAATAGAACGATGATGGATCGGTTGCTTGGGTAATCTGTCTTCATCTTGGATTAATTTTTTTTTAATCCGGGGACATAGATGGGCTCACCATGCACAAGTGACTGAGGTGCGAAGCGAAGCTTCGGTTCCACACCCTTCAAGTGGTAGGATGTGCCGGATGATAGTAGGATGTGCGTAGGCTAACTTTTTGGTTGCAGGCATAAGATCCCACTATTATGGCCATATGTGTGTGTATGTGATTGGATGTGTGTAATTGTATTATTATATGAATCCTCGGGGTTGACGAGGCTAGTATTTAATTTTTGTAATTAAGTACGACATTATTTAGCCACTCTTTTATTTTAGTTTACTTTCGATCTAGATTTCATGTACACTCCTTCGTGGAGTATAGGATCGATGGATGTAAATTAAAATAATTTTTCTCGGCTCAGATCTCCGGATGACTTGTACATGGCATAGGGAGGAGCGGACGAGATGGTGATACGACAGGAGGCATATTGGAGAACAAAAGCCATAATAGTTGGAAAATATTTTTTTCATATTTTTTGCTTCTTATTTGATATGCATGTCGTGTGCTAGGAAAATTCCTCAATTTTAAATTACTAAGTAGGAGAGGGATATTTTTTATAAATTCCCACGACCTTCATTACGATTTGACATGTGATACAAACAAACTTGCGCGTCGACTCTAAGTGCCTTCCTCCCCATCGAATGAGTTTATTTTGCAGATCACAAGGTCGAATATGGTTATAGGAAATTATTTAGGAGTGTGTGTACTTCCCCATCGGAAGGCACATAATCCGAGATAATTGCCTTGGTATCGAGTAATGGTGAACACTTAAATGCAAATAGGAGTATCCTCCCCATCGAAGTCACTGCTTTTATTTGTAAGGCCGAAGAGGAACGAACTATTAATTTTATTTGTCAAAAAGTTAGGTTGACAAGATAATAAAATTAATGGGTAAAACCACCTCTTACAAATGTATAATTCGTATACGTCCACACTATCATGACATATGATATTCTCGGTGTTTTGAGGTGTTGGTTGATTTTAAAATTTTATTGTTTGAGGAATCAATAATTTTTTGAAATCTAATATTTTGATCTATTTGATTCTTAGGTTTTTCAAAAATGACTTTCAACCCGCTTGTTGTGATACTAAAAAGAATAAACTTACTGGACCCAATTATGTTGATTGGAAAAGGAATCTTGATATTGTCTTGACTGTTGAGGAGTACAAGTATGTACTCTTTGAAGAGTGTCCTCCTAAGCCTACGGATGATTCTGGGGAAAAGGAAAAAGAGAGTTATAAGAAGTGGATAAATGCTGATGAGATGGCGCAGTGTTACATTTTGGCTTCTATATCAAATGTATTGCAATATCAGCATCAAGCCATGCCTACTGCTTATGACATGATACTCAATCTCAAGGAACTTTTCGAACACCAAAATCGGGCTGCGAGGCAGGAAGCCATGAGGAACTTGATGACGACCACCATGATCGAGGGAACACCCGTGAGGGATCATGTTCTTAAGATGATGGCTCATTTGAATGAGTTGGAAGTCCTTGGAGCTGAGAACGATGGGGAAACCTAGGTCGATATCATTCTCCAGTCTCTACCTAGGAGTTTTGAGCAGTTTCTCCTGGACTACAACATGAATAAGAGGTTGTATTCGTTGGTAGAGCTTCTGACAAAACTCCAGGCGGCAGAGGGGTTTTTTCGTCAGAGTGCTCAGGCTAAGGCCATGGTTGCCCAGAAGGTTTCGACTTCTAAGCCGAAAGGCAAGAAGAAGAAGAAACAAGGTGGAGCAAAGGTGGCGGGAGGATCTCAGGGAGGAGTGAAGAAGCCGAAAGGCAAGTGCTTCACTTGCAAGCAGACTGGACATTGGAAGAAGGACTGCCCAAATCGGAAGTAGAACAAAGGTATATCTTTTGGTCTAGTCGTTGAAACATGTTTAGCGGTGTTATCTACCGGCACCTGGTGTTTAGATACGAGAGCCACTGATAATGTCTGCAATACTTTGCAGGGTTCCAAGAAACCAGACAACTAGCTGAGGGGGAGATTATCATTTACTTGGGTGATGCCACGAAGGTGGCGGCTGTTGTAGTGGGAGATGTTTATTTATCTTTTGATAGGAATAAAACTTTGGTTATGAAAAATTGCCTTTATGTACCTTTATTTAGAAAGAATTTGATTTTGGTTTCTATATTATTTTTGGATGGATATTCTATTTCTTTTAATGACAGAGTTGTTATAAAAACGAATAGGGAGATTATCTGTTCTAGTGCATTGATAGGAAATTTATATACCCTTGAACCAAAAGCTCCCACGATGCAAATAGAAGTAAATAACTCATCTTCTAAATCTAATAAGAGAAAAGAACCTTCGAAAATGAACCAAACATATCTTTGTCATCTAAGGTTAGGTCATATTAACCTAAGTAGAATTCAAAGGTTGATACCTGATGGACCTCTGGGTTCATTAGTGGTGGAAGATTTCCCAACCTGCGAATCTTGCTTGGAAGGTAAAATGACCAAGAGGCCTTTTAAGGCCAAGGGGTATAAAACCAAAGATGTGTTGGAATTGGTTTATTCTGATTTGTGTGGTCCTATGTCTATCCAGGAAAGAGGTAGTTTTGAATATTTCGTCTCTTTTATAGATGTTTATTCAAGATATGGGTACATTTACTTGATGCGCCGCAAGTCTGAATGCTTTGACAGGTTCAAAGAATTCAATGCTGATGTGGAGAAACATCAAGGTAAAAGTATCAAGACACTACGATCTGATCGTGGTGGTGAGTACCTCTTTGGAGAGTTTAGGAATTACTTATCAGAGGCTAGGATTGAATCACAATTGTCTACACCTGGCACACCCTAGCAGAATGGTATAGCGGAATGAAGGAATATGACTCTTATGGAGATGGTTAGTGTTAGGAATATTGGAACGGCTAGAGGGGGGTGAATAGCGTCAATGGAATTCTTTCACGTTTGTGTCTACAATTTCGTTAGCGCAGCAGAAATAGAAAAGTAATAACGATAACGAAATGCACAACACGCTAACACAACGATATAACATAGTTCGGAACCGCACGGTTCCTACTCCACGGATCGGGTTCGTACGAACCCTAGCGATGTCAATCACACACCACTATAATAATAACTCCTTCTCGGAACAATCCGGAGGTGGAGAAACCTCGTACAATTAATCTTACAACAATAAGATACTAATACAAGCAATTACAATAATGAAATACAATGCAAGTAAAGAAAACTACTTTACAATTGCCTTTGGATTGCTTGATTGCTTGGTTGCTTGAAATCACCTTGGAGACCCTGATTTGCAACAGCAAATCGCTCCAAAACCCTCAAGAAACCGATTGGTTTTTCCTCCATCACGAGCTCCATATATAGCTTCAACCTATGCTGGAAAAAGTCGATCAGTCAACTGATCGGGACCATCAGTCGACTGATGCCACTATTTTCGTGAGACAACGGCTAGATCCACGCTGGATAAGTCCAACGGAACCTTCATCAGTCGACTGATCATGACCATCAGTCGACTGATGGAGCCTTCACTCGACCAGTCGAGTCTCGACTCCATTCTGTGCCCGAATATCAGCACGACCGATCACACGATCACCGACTACTTTAGCCATCACGATCGCCCACCTCGCAATGATCACAGGCCATAACCCGGAGTCAAACCCTAGTTGACTCGGTCCAGTCGACTACCACATGACACCAGTCGACTGGCACACCTCAAACATGAGGTTTTAACCCAAGTATGGTTCCCCCATAGTTGCTAGACCACCCTTAGCCTTGACCTAAGCCTTCTAGCCACCTCCATCAGCCTCACGCCTCTCAGATCCCTCCAAGTCATCCATGACTTGTTCATCCATCGTGCTAGCCTTCAGGTGCTTCCATCGGCTATGTCATGCTAACAGTGTCTACACCGCCAAGGCACATTGGACTTACGCCGCTAAGACTCCGCTTGGACTTTACGCCGCCAACCATTGGACTTATGCTGCCAAGACTCCCGCTTGGACTTTACGCATCCAATATCAAACTCTTGGACTTCTCAAATGCCAAGACTCAAGCTTGGACTTTCCCTTGCCAACCCATTTTGGACTTTTCATGCCAAGACCCATGCTTGGACTTTTCATGTGCTAAGTGTCCCACTTGGACTTTCCATGCCAAGTACTCAAGACTTGGACTTTACCAAATGACAATTACATTGTCATATATTTTTGTCAAAACATCAAAACATCACTCGAGTCAAACTCGAGTCCTGGTCAATCGTGACCTGGGCCGATTGCACCAACAATCTCCCCCTTTTTGATGTTTGACAAAAACCAAACAAATGATTGAGTTAGAACACTAACTCAAATCCTTTACCAATTATCCCAAATTTGTAAATACTCTCCAAATGTTCTCCCCCAAACATTCTCCCCCTTTTTGACTAACATCAAAAAGGTTATCTCCAAGGAGGTCAAAGTCTCATGTCCCAATGAGATCTTACAATCTCTCCCTTGGTCCAACAATACTTAGGATGCCTACCATCTTCCTAGTGATAAGTCCAATATCACTCAAGAGAGGCAATCCCATTTACTCTCCCAATTTCCAAATTGGGTCTCTCAAAAGTCCCATCAATTTCCCAATTGATGTCATATTCTCTCAATAACTTCTCCTCTTTAAGGAGAAAAAAATACATCCATCATCCTAAGATGGATACCTCCCCCTAAAGGCTTGCTCCCCCTTGACCATTGCACCAACAATGTCCTTGGGAAGTCCCTAAGCCAATAGGAACTCTAAACCATCAAAATTAAGGTTAGAAATTCAACATTGAACTTTCCAACACCTTAAAATTGATACAAACCCTAAATACTTCTCCTAATCCATATCCAATGGATTTTCACCCTTTATAATGCTTCCCAAAGCATATCCTAGAGTTAGGAGTGATTAGGGACCATAACCGTAGCTGAAATTGGGTTAAACAACCTTGTTTATCCCGAAATCAGGCAATTAGTCAAGTGATTCGAAATCACGATCGGTATTCATCACCGACCGCCACCAATGGCGCCGATCGATAATCAAATTTCTGAATTTCAATTATCAGAGTTGAATTTCAGAAAATCATAAATAATTATACGTATATCGAAAAATCATGAAATTTGATACGTATAATACCTATGACCAATGCAATGGGTGAAAAATGTTTGAAAATTATTTTACCCATAAAATACTGAAATTGGCACAAAGTTCAAAACCATTGAAATTTTCGATGTTTTGGTCCTACTTTGTATCAACTTCATCAATGGTGATTGCTATCAAAAGATAGACTTCACCAAGGTTTTTCAAAATGATTTTAAAATGTTTTCAAAACCTTGTTTTGGATCATACTCCTTGGGCTCTATGCACATGACTTGTACACAAGCTTTCCCAATGATCCACAAATAGAATTAGATGAGTTTTAGTTCATCTAGATGCAAAAACTATGCACCTTGAACTTAACTCATATCCTAGCATCTCACATGTATCTATGGTGTATAAATACACATACATGTCAATTAGATGTGAGATGTGGGTTTTGTTCTCCCTAAACTAGGGTTTCATGCATCTTCTAAAGCAACTCTACTTGATTCCCTTATAAATGGGACTTCAAGTCATGCCATAGTCCTTAAATTAATTTTAATCAAGTTAATGCATGAATGTATGATCATGGCAGAAATAATAGCATTATTAAAACATGGCCAATGATCATGATGTCATGGCATATGATAAATTTTAAAAACACATGACATTTAAAACCTTAAACCTAAGCATAATCATGACATATAAAAATGATTAAAAAAATGATGTCATGGCATATGGCAATCAAGGCATGGCAAATAAAATATATAGGTATGGTAATACCTAAATTTTAATATTAATTGTCATTTGATATAATTAAGTATATTTTTCCATATTAACCTAAATTTTTCCAAGTGTGCTAAAAACCCAAAATGGCACACTACGACCTCTAAACCTAAATTGTGCCAATTTGACCATTTTAACAAGCTTCTCAAATAATATTGGCTCACCCTAAAATCTTTTAGGATGATAATTCAAATCTATTTCCAAGGTATCCATAACCTTGAAAATAACCTAAAGTGCCACCTTTACCATGGTTGAGTTAACTACTCATCCAATCAAGGTTGGCACAACCTAAACCCACCTAGCGTGAATCAATCACGCTCTTAGGAACCCAAAACCGATTTGAGCTCCTAGGATTAATTAGGTATTCCTTAGGGATAACCTCCCTAGATACCTTCCTAATGACCCTCCTAGGCTTATTAGCTTTGGTCATTTGGGTCTTACCTAGGTTGACTCTAGGGGTAACTCCCCTTACAACCTTCTTAGTGGCCACCCTAGGTTTCCTAGAAACCTTAGCCACTAGGCACAACCCTTGGTCAACTCTAGGGATGACTTCCCTATTGACCTTAGTCTTCCTAGACCTAGTTTGTGTTCCATAATCAAATGGAACACTATGGTAAGCCACCTTAGGCTTAGGTTTGTGACCCAAACCTTGCTTGCCCTTGGTTGACTTTTGACTCTTAGGTCCTAGGTGTTGACTTTGACTTTTGTACCTAGAAGTTTGACTAATTGACCCTTGCATTTGATTTTGCATAACCTTAAGGTTCTTTTCAAGTTTTTCAAGCCTTGATCTCAAGGCTTGATTTTCCTTTTCTAATATCTCAATTTTTTATTTTTCATTTTCTCTTGAGATATTTTTATTTCTAGGCATATGTCTAGATTTCTTAGCATTAAAGCCTAGATGTTCTCCTATTTTCTTAATGCTTTCCTTAGGTAATATATTTTTAGGGACATTAGTCCCAAATTTCTTCTTATTTCCTAAGTGAACACTCTTAGCTCCTAGACAAATATATCTATTATTTCTAGCATGCTTTTCATACACAATAGCAAGACTATTAAAATTATTCCTAGCATGCTTCTTATCTCTAGAAATTGAAGGTGCATTAATAAATTTTACCTTAGGGTTTGCCTTGGAGGCTCCCCTACTTGTGTTGCTCCTTCTTGCCCTTTCTTCTTTCCCCTTGGACATTGACTCCGATAATGTCCCTTTGAGTTGCACTTGAAGCATATAATATGCTCCTTGCTCTTTTGACTTGAGGGACTGGCATCCTTGGCCTTTGGTGCTGGTGGAGCTTTCTTAACCTTCTTTGGGCACTTGCTCTTGTAGTGCCCATACTCCCTACACTCAAAACACATTATATGAATTTTATTTGAAATTAGAGTGTTTGAGTTACCTAGTTCGGTGGTAGGTGCCGGAGTTGTATTTTGAGCTTCTTCATCTTGACCGGATGTCGAAGCTTCTTCTTGTTGCTCCGGTATTGAGGATGGTCTCTCCTCCTCAATCCTAGAAGTGGATGCTTCTTCCACTTCCTCCACCTCTTCAGACCCGGATGTTGATTTCCTATCAACCTCCAAATCCTCACTTTCACTTGAGGATGAGCTCTCTTCTTCATCCTCCTTGTCTTCATGGATTGAATGAGGCTCTTCATGGAATTTTGCCAATTTGTTCCATACCTCCTTGGCGTCTTTACAATCCTCAAGGTCACCTAGACTACACAAGAGGTCATTAGGAATTAAATCAAAAATGAATTTGATTACCTTCTTGTTTTTATCGAATTGTCGGAGTTTCTCCTCACTCCATCTCTTCTTCTTGAGAAACCCTCCCTTTGGTCCCTTAGGATATTCAAATCCTTCCATTAAAGCGGACCACTCCTCAAGATCTCTCATCATCAAGAATTCTTCGATTCTTGCCTTCCATTGTTTAAATCCTTCTTGTCCAAAGAAGAAATAGGGAATTGAGGTGTTGATGTCCCATCCCAATGGTTCTTCCATCTTCACCCTCTAGCCTTTTGTCTTAGCTCCCGGCTGTTAGTCCGTAGAAGAGCCCCGGGCTTTGATACCACTTGTTAGGAATATTGGAATGGCTAGAGGGGGGGTGAATAGCATCAATGGAATTCTTTCGCGTTTGTGTCTACAATTTCGTTAGCGCAGCGGAAATAGAAAAGTAATAACGATAACGAAATTCACAACACGCTAACACAACGATATAACGTGGTTCGGAACTGCACGGTTCCTACTCCACGGATCGGGTTCGTACGAACCCTAGCGATGCCAATCACACACCACTATAATAATAACTCCTTCTCGGAACAATCCGGAGGCGGAGAAACCTCGTACAATTAATCTTACAACAATAAGATACTAATACAAGCAATTACAATAATGAAATACAATGCAAGTAAAGAAAACTACTTTACAATTGCCTTTGGATTGCTTGGTTGCTTGAAATCACCTTGGAGACCCTGATTTGCAACAGCAAATCGCTCCAAAACCCTCAAGAAACCGATTGGTTTTTCCTCCATCATCAGCTCCATATATAGCTTCAACCTGTGCTGAAAAAAGTCGATCAGTCGACTGATCGGGACCATCAGTCGACTGATGCCACTGTTGTCATGAGACAACGGCTAGATCCACACTGGATAAGTCCAATGGAACCTTCATCAGTCGACTGATCATGACCATCAGTTGACTGATGGAGCCTTCACTCGACCAGTCGAGTCTCGACTCCATTCTGTGCCCAAAATACCGAGCACCAGTCGACTGATCACACGATCAGTCGACTGCTCTAGCCATCAGTCGATTGCCCACCTCTGGCAGTCGACTGGTAGGCCATAACCCACAGTCAAACCCTAGTTGACTCGGTCCAGTCGACTGCCACATGGCACCAATCGACTGGCACACCTCAAACATGAGGATTTAACCCAAGTATGGTTCCCCCATACTTGCTAGACCACCCTTAGCCTAGACCTAAGCCTTCTAGCCACCTCCATCAGCCTCACGCCTCTCGGATCCCTCCAAGTCATCCATGACTTGTTCATCCATCGCACTAGCCTTCAGGTGCTTCCATCGGCTATGTCATGCTAACGGTGTCTACACCGCCAAGGCACATTGGACTTACGCCGCCAAGACTCCGCTTGGACTTTACGCCGCCAACCATTGGACTTATGCTGCCAAGACTCCCGCTTGGACTTTACGCAGCCAATATCAAACCCTTGGACTTCTCAAATGCCAAGACTCAAGCTTGGACTTTCCCTTGCCAACCCATGTTGGACTTTTCATGCCAAGACCCATGCTTGGACTTTTCATGTGCCAAGTGTCCCACTTGGACTTTCCATGACAAGTACTCAAGACTTGGACTTTACCAAATGACAATTACATTGTCATATGTTTTTGTCAAAACATCACTCGAATCAAACTCGAGTCCTGGTCAATCGTGACCTGGGCCGATTGCACCAACAGTTAGATCGATGATGAGTTATTTTGAGTTACCAGATTCGTTCTCGGGGTATGGTCTGGATACGACAGTATATATTCTGAACTTGGTACCATCTAAATCAGTGCCTTCTACTCCCATAGAATTGTGGACTGGGTCATAGCCTAGTCTAATACATATTCGGATTTGGGGGAGTCCAATACATGTGCTGAAGGCAGATGCTGGTAAGTTGGAACCTCGTACAGAAGTGCGCATGTTCGTAGGCTATCCTAGAGGAACGAAAGGTGATTTGTTCTATAGTCCTAGTGATCAGAGGGTGATCGTTAGCACAAATGCTAGATTTTTAGAGGAAGACTATGTGATGAACCACAAGCCCATGAGTAAGATTGTTCTGGAGGAATTGAGAGGGGAAGTCACTACTTAAATACCACCGGTATAAGAGGATATACCACAAGTGACTCCACCGCATGTCACAGAGGATACACAGGTGATACCTCATCGTAGTGGGAGGGTTGTTAGACAGCCTGATAGATTTATGTTCTTGGGAGAATCTTCTAATTTGGTTCTCAGTGAACATGAACCTGATCCCTAGACATATGATGAGGCAATCCAAGATAAAGATGCGGTATTTTGGCAAAGTGTGATGAATTCTAAGATAAAATCAATGGATTTAAATCAGGTCTGGGAGCTAGTAGAACCACCCAATGGTTTAAAAATCATTGGATGCAAGTGGATCTACAAAAGAAAGAGAGGAATAGATGGGAAGGTTGAGACCTTCAAAGCAAGACTTGTTGCGAAAGGGTATACTCAAAAAGAGGGTATCGATTATGAGGAGACTTTTTTGCCAGTAGTCATGCTTAAGTCTATCTGGATTCTCTTATGTATTGCTGCTCATATGGATTAAGAGGTGTGGCAGATGGTGTTGGTGCAGTAGGCACCTAAGTCAAATCTGAGTTTTGATTATAGCAAACGATACAAAGTTAAGCTCATATTATTATCTCACGAGCTAAATCGAGTGTGCAGAAAAGTGCCAACGCTGGAGCTGAAGGCTAGAAACACCCGGAGGAAGCCACGGTGGTCAGCCGACACTCGAGTGATTTCGAAGGAAGACGAAGGAATTGAGTGGAAGGCCAAAAGCGAAAGTGACACAGTAAGTATTGAGGTAAAGCTCGTGTGTGTGAGAGTAAGAGAGGTCGTATCCTCCTTACGGGGATGATTTTAAGCGTAGATCCGACCAAAGACATCCTATAGGGATCAGATCGCTATTGAGGACTCAATCGCCGTCATTAGTCATCGCTTACTGGCCAAGATTCGACTGATGTTGCTATCAGTTGACTGATTGTCAAGGCTTATCACCTCATTTCAAGGGGATGGGTGCTCAAATCTCATTGGCTAAAGTTCCTCTCGAGAAGGGGCTCAAAGGATATAAAAGGAGGGCCTCTCCTATGGTTTTATCATCAATTC
Organism: Wurfbainia villosa; assembly: GCA_025175895.1. NCBI lineage: Eukaryota > Viridiplantae > Streptophyta > Magnoliopsida > Zingiberales > Zingiberaceae > Wurfbainia > Wurfbainia villosa. Next base: position 54,053,060 of record CM046004.1, read on the forward strand.
TAAGTGCTCAAAAGCCTCCGCAACGCTACGACTCTCCGATGACTACAACGATGAAGTGTTGTCGAAACACCAACAACCCTAGCTTAATTTCTATTTCCTAGTTGTTGGTATAATCTTACTTTGTCGTCTCTTTAATATTGCAATTTTTTTTAATTGAGGTTTTCTATCGTTGCATTTTACCTTAATATAAGAGAGGGTTTGTCTCTCTATCTTTTACTTTCGAAGGTTTTTGTAATCGTTAAACTCCTACCTCCAACGAGGAGGAGTGTTTTAGTGAATTGCCCTCCGTACACGGTCTAGGACCGTTAGGGCCTTGGAGTAATAGCCGAAGGCTATGAACCAAGTAAAAAATCTACTTGTCTCTTTTAGTTTTCATTTACCTTTCCGCTGCGTTTAATTGTCTACCGAACGAAGTCGAAGAAAAAGTTTTATCGCTATTCACCCCCCCTCTAGCGATCTGCTCGATCCAACAATTGGTATCAGAGCCGGGGGTGCTAAGATTTGGTGAAACCACCAATCTAGCTTTCTACGGATTTTTTTTTGATTTATTTTCTGTTTAATTTCGAATTTTTTTATTTTCATTCGTGTAGTCTTTCTTCTCCCGCACTACTAATCCAAGACGCGAGTCTTGGGACATTTTCATTGTTTGTGGTTTTGGGTTTTTCTTCCGCTTCATTCTTTTGTCTTTTTTATTTCAATGGCCCATCTCGAGGGTTTTAGCACCGTCCAACCTCCGTTTTACAATGGAGATGACTTCCGTTATTGGAAGGGTCGGATGGAATGCTTTCTTAAAACCCAAATCGAAATGTGGATCATAATCCAAACGGGATTCACACTTCCGATTAACGAAGTGGGTGAATCCTTGGATTATGACCAATGGACCAATGCGACAAAAAGACAAGTCGAAGCCGATGCCAAGACAACTCAAATCCTCCAATGCGGCTTGTCCAAGGAAGAGCTTAATCGCGTCGGCCCCTTCATCAACACAAAGGACCTTTGGACAAAGCTAGTAGAGCTATACGAAGGGACCGATGAAGCCAAGGTATATAAGCGCGATCTTTTGTTTAATAAGTTATATAATCTAAAAATGCAGGAGCACGAAACTGCGATGCAACTTCATGCTCGCATTCAAGACATAATCAATAACCTACACGTGATCGGCCAAAAGGTCGAAAACCGCAATCTTATTAGGTATGCTCTTAACTCATTTCCTAGGACTACCTTGTGGGCATCTATGGTAGATGCCTACAAGGTCTCCAAGGATCTTTCAAAACTTAGGTTAGATGAGTTGTTTTCCGATTTCGAACTTCATGAGCAGTCTGACTCAGAACCCAAGAAGGGTATAGCACTTTTTGCAGGTTCATGGAAGAAAACCGCGAGCAAGCCACCCTGAAGGAAGAAGAAGATGAGTCCGATTCGGAGGTCGACCCAGAAATGGAGGCCGAACTAGTCAACCTAGTTCGGAGGATAGTCAAGGGCCAAAAGCGAACCGTCACTCGACCCAACGAAGGTAATCCTAAAAGTTCTAATATTAGGTGTTATGAATGCAACAGGTTTGGGCACGTCAAGTCTGAATGCCTAAAGCTCAAGAGCAAAGCAACAAAACACAAAAAGGCACTCAACGCTACATGGGAAGAAGCGTCCGAGGAAGAAGACGATGATCGTCTCCTCATGGATAAACTGGTTGAATCGGAGACGGAGTTGGAATCTGAACACGAATCTGAAACCAAAGACGAGTCAGACTGCGAAGCGCTATTCAAGATAAGCCACAGTTACGCATCCGATTCAAAAGATACACTCAAGGTAAGTCAATCCCTTATTAGTACGCTTTATAGTGCAATTAAATTCTTAACTAGGAAATTAGCTAAGTCCGAGTCCAAGGTCGAGACCCTGGTTGAGGAAGTTAAACTCCTCAAACACGAGGTCTCCCTAACCTCTTCGACTAGTCGAGTTCGAGAGGAGGACTCAACTCGGGTTGAAAAGCTCGAAGTTGAGAACTCACTCTTGAAGAGTCAAGTCAAAGATCTTAGAAACATGTTGGAAAGGTTTACTTTGGGATCCAAAGGACTTGACCTCTTACTTGGATCACAAAGGGTCGTGTACAACAAGGTCGGACTAGGGTTTAGCTCAAATACGACTAACAAGTCGTATATGTCGATTGTAAGTCGACATAAAAAATGTGTCCAAGCATGGGTCCCTAAGACCACCTTGATTTCAAACTTAGGATCGAACCAGTACTGGGTTCCCAAGGACCAAATCCACTATGTGGAGAGACCGAACCGATTCAACGGTCCAGGGGGAGCCAGTACAAAACTTGTTCGTATTTTAACTTAGAAATTGCATGCTTAGGTTCTTTATTTAGTTTGATTTTTCTTTTTAGAATGGTTAGATAGGACTATAATGCGTCAATACTTGATAACATAGTACCAGGATGCGGCGAGATGATAGTACGCTAGGAAAGTGAAGTCTTGTGTATTCGGGCTAGATAAGGCGTATCTAGTTCGGTGCACTTGACCGAGTGGAACTAGCTGAAGCTACCTCGTCGTATCCTAGACTAGTTCGACCAGGAAGTGGTCTTAGGTGAGTCAAGTCTCTATTTTCTTGAAAATGGCTTTGTCTAAGGAAGTGGTCATTGTTCAGATCAAAGAAGGCCTCTTTGCCTCGCCACGACCTGGAAGCCATGATCTTGAAAAGGTGACTTGATGAGCCTAAGGTCAAATCTGAATCTATCGCAAGGTTGACAAGTATTCAAATCATTAAATTTAAATCAAGTAAAATTGGAAGTCATCTCACAAGAACATATAGGGTTAACATGTTTGATCATGTAGACATGGGTGAGATGATTTAGGTTAATAATATTCAACCAATCTTTAATAAATCCAATATCCGATCCAACTACCTTGCATGTAGGATCAATGGATGTTGGAGAGTGGTTGCTCCCGACACATGACCGGGGATCAACTCAAGTTTTCGAAGCTTCGATTCAAACGACAAGGATCGATAGCCTTCGGAAACAACGACAACCTCAAAATCATCGGTTCAGGTGATATTGAGCTCAACTCTAACTTTATTATTCAAAATGTCTTATTGGTAGAAAATTTTTAATATAATTTACTTAGTGTAAGCCAATTGTGTGATAATAACTATAAGGTCATATTTATAGAAAATGAATGTGTAATTAATACAAATGAAACTTCTAAAACAATCCTTAAGGGAACCAGAAATAATAATATTTATACTATTAATTTAACTAACTCCTCAACCAAGTGTCTTATGACACGGCAAGAGGAATCATGGTTGTGCCACCGACGACTCAGTCACTCACACCCAAGACTCATCCACAAGATGAGTCAGAGTGACTTAGTCAGAGGTTTGCCTAACCTCAATAACTTGAATAATAAAATATGTAATGCTTGTCAACAAGGTAAACAATCTAGGACACAACATCAACTAACTAATCAAGAACGAACCAAAAGTGTTCTTGAGTTCCTACACATGTATCTATTTGATTCACATGGAGCTAAGTCACTTAATGGGAGTAAATTCTGCTTAGTCATAATTGATGACTATTCTAGATTTACTTGGGTTAGGTTCATCAAACACAAAAGTAATACCCTAGATAAATTAATCAATCTATTTAAACTAATAGAAAATCAACAAAACCTTAAAATCAAAAGACTTAGGATTGATCATGGTGGTGAATTCGAGAACCACAGGTTTACAGAATTCTGTAACCTAAATGAATACCACCATGAGTTCTCTTTCCCTAGAACCCCACAACAGAATGGCCTAGTAGAACATAAAAATAGAACCCTAAAAGAAGCCGCTAGGACAATGTTAAACGAGTATAACCTACCCGATAGGTTTTGGGCAGAAGCCGTAAGTACGACATGCTATGTCCAAAATAGGATCCTTTTGGTAAAAAGGCACCTTAAGACCTCATATGAGATTTATCACGATAAAATACCTAACATCAAGTACTTTAGGGTATTTGAGTGTAAGGTACATATCCTAAACACTAAGGATTACCTAGGAAAATTTACATCCAAAACCTCAACCGGAATCTTTCTAAGATACTCGACTACAAGTAGAGCTTATAGAGTATATAACCATTGTCACGTCCACCCTTTTTAACGGGTTCGGAGGGCGGCGTGACACAATCGTACATACTTGCATTACAGCGGAAGACTACATATACTTCTTACAGCGGAAGACTTTAAACTTCTTTTTTTTTTCTTTCTTTTAAACATAAGCATGCATCATCATTTCATAAATACTTATTTCCAGTTCATGACATTCAACTTAAAGAAAACGTGCATAAGTATGGGAAACATAACAGATCTCCTCCACCATGCCACTACCACACACACTTTACCCCTCCTGCTGCTCCCTTTAGTTTATCCATTCTCTACCCTTATCTGCAGTACAAGGGAACATAAAACTATAAGCACATAGGCTTAGTAAGATCCTATCCTACTCATAAAAACCATACGTCAAGCATTAAACATAGAGTAGTGACATGATCATATAAGCTCATATAAGCATAACATTCATATAAACGTACACGAACATATAAGCAAGCATAACATGCATATAAACATACTAGAACTTAAGCATAGCACTCATATAAACATTCAAGAACGTAAGCAAGCATAACATGCATATAAATATACCAGAACATAAGCATAGCATTCATATAAACATTCAAGAACATAAGCAAGTATAGAATGCATATAAACATACCAGAACATAAGCATAGCATTCATATAAACATTCAAGAACATAAGCAAGTATAACATGCATAATAACACACCAGAACATAAACATAGCATTCATATAAACATTCAGGTAATTAAACATAATCTCAACATATTGGGCCCGGCATTGTACCACATATATCATCATCATAGCGCGCATCCCTAATAGACCTGAGGTAGCTAATCCCGAACCCACTAGAGTACTAGGCTCGTACTATGTCCGTCGGCCTAGGGGCAACATAACATAGAAGCCCATCCTAAGCCCATACTTATGACCGTCGGCCTAGGGCATCTGGGAGCCCATCTCGTACTGAGTCCGTACTATGACCATCGACCTAGGGGTACGTAGGAGCCCATCCCTTGGACCTTATTAGGGTCCTGGTACAAGCCATGAAGAAAGTAAAATAGCATACCATATTCCTTATCATAACATATCATATTTCTTTTCATAAACATATCATGTTCCTTTCATGGCATATCATGTTTCTTCTTCATAGCATATCATGTTCCTTCTCCATAACATATCATATTTCTTTTCATAACATAGAAAGTCCCTTCTTTATAACATATCATATTTCCTTCTTCATAACATATCATATTTCTTTTCATAACATAGCATGTTCCTTCTTTATAACATATCATGTTTCCTTCTTCATAACATATCATTTACTCATACAATTAACATGGCAACGAGCATAACATAATCATACATTCATACAATTTTCATGGCAATGAGCATAACCTAATCATACATTCATACAATTAACATGGACAATGAGCATAATCTAATCATACATTCATACAATTAACATGGACATAAGGTAGTGACATCAACCAATCATGTTATCATAAAATCTAACTAACATCATATTTGCATCTTTTTCTACATGTAGCATGACATGGAGGACTTAGTAGAGGGCATGTACATGGGCTGGTCGAAACCCTAAGGGAGGGTTTTTAGGAGTTTACATGCTAAACAACTTGTGTAAGGTCTACTTAACATCATACTAACATCACACACATATAGGGCATGGCATAAACATCATGAACAAGCATAACATGGTGTGATCTAAACTTCTTGGAGTTCTACCAAAATTTTAAACCCTAAACAACTTGTACATGATCTAACTAACCACATATTGATTCTATCACATATAAATCATGGCATGGAAGGCCCTTAGGAGTTTAATTGAGCCTTGGCTCAGAGCTTCAAGGAATCCTAAGATCCATTTCTTAAATCTAGCTTAGCTATCAACATGTTACCTTCATCTACATTCAAACATAGCATGACAACTTATATATCATGGCATAATAGACCTAAATGGGTCTTGGCCGAATGTTTCAAGGAGCTTTAAAGATCAACCACTTAAATTTATTTTAGCTACATCATGTTATCTTCATCTAACATTAAAACATAGCATGAACACATCTAGAGCATAGCATAGAAAACAATTAGGGGTCAAAAAGGGGACTTGGCGGAGAGTTTCATGAAGGTTGGAGATCAAACACTTAACCAAACCTATTTAGAAACCTATTACCATCATATTCATACAAAGTATAGCATGGATCATCATGGAAAGCATAAGGAATGGTCTTGGCCGAAAGTTCATGAAGCTTTTAAGATCCAACACTTAACCAAACCTATCTAGAAACCTATTATCATCATATTCATACAAAGTATAGCATGGATCATCAAGGAAAAACATAAGGAATGGTCTTAGCCGAAAGTTCATGAAGCTTTTAAGATCAAACACTTAACCAAACCTATCTAGAAACCTATTATCATCATATTCATACAAAGTATAGCATGGATCATCATGGAAAAACATAAGGAATGGTCTTGGCCCAAAGTTCATGAAGCTTTTAAGATCAAACACTTAACCAAACCTATTTAGAAACCTATTATCATCATATTCATACAAGGTATAGCATGGATCATCATGGAAAACATAAGGAATGGTCTTGGCCGAAAGATTCATGTAAGGTTTTTTTCTTAATAACATCAATCGAAACAACTTGTATGCAGGTGAGGGGATACTTACCTATAAATCTAAACACACCTATATAATCTGATCAAAACATATTCTTTATCGTTTATCAAACATTTAAGATGATTATACTCCCAAAAATCATATAGGAATCCTTTCAAGACATGCAATCATGCTCTTTGTCCCCAAAACTTATAGGGGAAGCATCTTTGCGATCTTATGTCTTGCTTCAACATGAAATATACTTAAAATACCTTAAAATCTAAACAAACATAATCTGGACAGAACATATAAATTCGAATAAAACATGGTGATAGAAGTTAAATGGGCATATCAAAGAGTTACTTATGCTATAGGTGAAAGATAGCATCTTTGTGATCTTAGATCTTGCTTAAAAAGACCTAAACCTTAACTGTAAATCTGATCACACACATATATCATCTGATCCAAACATATAATCTTCAAAACATAGAAAAATAAGCTATATAAAACAATCGAAGAGCTACTTGTACTGCAGGTGAGAGATACTTACATCCTCTCACTATCGTACTAGTATACCGCTAGGGTTTTTAGGAGATGAAGACCTCCCCTTGTTCCTTAGCCTTAGGAGTGATCCTCTAGCATATACTAAGCCTTTGTATCCCCTTGAAACCCTCTCAAAAATACTAAACAAGGGCATTAGGGTCTCGGTGAAGGAGGAAGGAGGAGGGAACATTTCGGTGGAGTTGGATCTTCTAGCAATACTAAGACTTGTGAGAACTCCACTTGGAAAACCCCTCTTGAGAATCCCTACACAAGAAACCCTAGAGCTTGGAATGAAAAAGGGAGGAAGGGAAGATAGGGTTTCGGTGGAGGTAGAAGAGAGGAAGAGGAGAATGACAACTTGGGTTCTCTTGTCTCCTCATACTCCTATTTATTCAATTGAAGGTGTCCCTTAGCCTCCCTTATCCTTATCTATCATTTCCCATACCCTTCTAATAGCACAACTCTATTAGGCTTCTGGTTATTGGATGCATCCTAAGGTTTAGTTATCTACTAGGAGGTTTAGGGTTCAAACCCTGGGCCTTGCATCCTTTTTGGCTCTATTTTCTTTTATTTTTGAAAGATCCCACATAAAAGCCCATTATGATCATGCAAAAATTCTTATAAAATTTCTAGAGCTTGGGATGAAAAAGGGAGGAAGGAGAAATGAGGAATTCGGCCAAGGATGAGGAAGAAGGAGAATGTGTAGAGATGTATACTGAAAAGTCTATCTTTTCTATGAACATCTTTATTTTGAAATAAGAATCATATGATCATTGTTTGCATATTTTTATGGTTATGCAATATTGTCTAATACTTTACATTGTAGATAACATGGTGTGTGGTGTCACACAGGAGACCATGTTATCGACCCCTTTAAAAGTATAAGTAAAGGCTCACAACCGAGATGACTTTGGACAAACCTTCGGAAAGGTTGTAGTGTGATTTGGTGTTGGTTTGTCTTGACCATAGAATCACACTAGTGCACTTTTTGTGTATTGAGCAGGACCGACTTAGAGGTGATTCGATTTATTGCTGACTACATAATCGAATCAGACCTCAAATGTTATTTAGTACATGCTCTTAATCCCGATATAATAACGGGCACATATACTTAGTACTCATCTCTTTGATTTACCAATGGGCGAGATTTATAGATTAAATCGATAGACTCGGTAAGTTGGGAGATGATATTATTTATATGGTGTGCCATTGATTATAGGAGGAAACCGTGTCCTATATATTAGGATGATGATGTCCCCTTGAGGAGCTCATAAGGTTCATCATGTAAACCCTGCAGGTGGACTAGGTCCGGCATGATGAAAAGGTTGAGTGGTACTACTCAAGGAGTTAGATGTTGATTAATTAATGGTCAGTAAATTAATTAATCAATAGACATTCGAGATCTTAAACACGGGGAGAAAATGTACAAATAATATATGGAGCCCATATTATCATATGGGGGTTGGTGAGGTAGATCAATGATGAACCTTTAGTGGATTGGATCATCATTAGTGGATCGGACTTTATGTGGGCTTGATCCATGGGTGGCCAAGACCCAACTCCTCCTCATGGTCCCTAATGTATCCTATTAACACCTCATGATGCTTAGATCCAATGGATAGAAACAAAACTCTATGATCCATTGGTAGAGATTAAATCTCTAAGATCCGACGGTTGAGATTAAATCTCTAGATTCGACGGATGAGATTAAATCCCTAGAACCAATGGATGAGATTAATTCATGACTTATCCCTAATTCTATAAAAGGATGGAATGGGAGTTGGCGTGAACTACATTGAAGGAGAGATAGGGTTTGGGCGGCAAGAAGGAATCCTAGTTGAGATAGGATTAGGATTAGGGTTTGGAGGCAAGGGTGGCACCAAATAAGGAAGGTATTATTCTCTTCTTCTTCCTCTTTTGGCCAACGTCCAGCACCTCTCCAGGCCCTTCCCAGCCCATGGCCGGTGCCCAAAAGCTCCCTTCTCCCTCTCCTTAGGTGGTGGAAACAAGATATAGGGCTTCCCTTGGTGTCTTGGTTGTTTTCCACCATCTTCTCCTTCATCTAGTTGGCCGGTGGCAAGAAAAGTTTTGATTCCTTGTTGGTTGTTTCTAGTGAGGAGAAAAACTTTGTTTCTATTCTTCCTCTTGCTTTGGAAGAGCAAGGAAGGAAGATTTGTGATCTAGGAGCTTCGACTTTTGGTGGATCGTCGCCCACACGACGTCCAAAAGGAGGAAGGTCATACATTAGAAGATCGAGAGGTATACCTATTCTACTTTCTTCTTTTGTTTGTTGCTTGTTTTTGTTTTTCAATTATAAGCATGTTATAAATCTGTAAATGGCTAAATAATACTTGGATCCCGATCATAAACACAAAAATCGGTGATCCGGACATTGTCTATTCCGCGGCTACTCGTAGAATAGAGGATGGTCGCTTGAACAACTAGTTTGTTCAAGTGACCTCTCTAAACGAATAGCATGACGATGACTTAGTGGTTGTGCAATCCCTTTTGTCTAGGATTAATTTTTTTTTAATCCAGGGACATCGAAGGGATCGCCATGGACAAGCTACGGAGGTGAACTGGGAAGCGAAGTTTCCCCTCACGGACTCGATAAGCAAAACCCTTCAATTGGTATCAGAGCCAAGGATTCCGATTTTGTGTGTTTAGGATTCGGTTAATTTTTATGCACTTTTTCATATATTATATGTGCCGGATAATAGTAGGATATGCGTAGTTTAACTTTTTGGTTGCAGGCATAAGATCCGACTATTATGGCCATATGTGTGTATGTGATTGTATGTGTGTAAATATTTATTTTGTTGAATCCTCAGGGTTGACGAGGCTAGTATTTAGTTTTTGAAAATTAAATACGGCATTGTTTAGCCACTCTTTATTTTATTTTACTTTCGATCTAGATTTCATGTACATTCCCTCGTGGAGTATAGGATCGATGGATGTAAAATAAAATAGGTTTTAGTCTCGGCTCGGATCTCTGGATGGCTCATACATGGCGTAGGAGGAGCGGACGAGATGGCGATGCGACGGGAGTCATATTGAAGACAAAAGCCATAATAGTTGGAAAATAATTTATTTTTCATATTTATTGATTTTTGTTTGATATGCATGTCGTAGGCTAGGAAAATTCCTCAATTTCAAATTACTAAGTAGGAGAGGGATATTTTTATAAATTCCCGCAGCCTCCATTACGATTTGACAAGTGATGCAAAAAAACTTGCACGTCGGCTCTGAGTGCCTTCCTCCATATTGGATGGGTTTGTTTGCGGATCACTAGGTCGAATATGGTTATAAAAAATTATTAAGGAGCGTGTGTACTTGCCCATCGTAAGGCACATAACCCGAGATAATTACCTTGGTACCGAGTAATGGTGAACACTTAGATACAAATATAAGTATCCTCCCCATCGGAGTCACTGCTTTTATTTGTAGGGTCAAAGAGGAACCAACTATTAATTTTACTTGTCAAAAAGTTAGGCTGACAAGATAGTAAAATTAATGGGTAAAACCTCCTCTTACAAATGTAGAATTCGTATACGTCCACACTATCATGGCATACGATATTCTCGGTGTTTTGAGGTGTTAGTTGATTTTAAAATTTTATTGTTTGAGGAATCAGTAATTTTTTGAAATCTAATGTTTTGATTTATGTGATTCTTAGGTTTTCTTTTCAAAATGACTTTCAACCCACTTCTTTGTGATCTGAAGAGAACAAACTTACTGGACCCAACTATGTAGATTGGAAGAGGAATCTAGACATTGTCTTGACTGCTGAGGAATACAAATATGTACTCCTTGAAGAGTGCCCTCCCAAGCCTGCATATAATTCTGGGGAAAAGGAGAGAGAGAGCTATAAGAAGTGGATCAAGGCTGATGAGATGACGCGGTGTTACATTTTGGCATCTATGTCAAATGTATTGCAACATCAGCATCAAGCCATGTCCACTGCTTATGATATGATGCTCAATCTCAAGGAGCTTTTCGGACACCAGAATCGGGCTGCGAGGCAGGAAGCCATGAGGAACTTGATGACGACCACCATGATCGAGGGAACACCCATGAGGGATCATGTTCTCAAGATGATGGCTCATTTGAATGAGCTGGAGGTCCGAGGAGCTAAGATCGATGGGAAAACCCAGGTCGATATCATACTCCAATCTCTACCTAGGAGTTTTTAGGAGTTTCGCCTCAACTACAACATGAACAAGAGGTTGTATTCATTGGCGGAACTTCTGACAGAACTCCAGGCGGCAGAGGGACTATTTCGTTAGAGTGCTCAGGCGTATGCCGTGGTGACCCAGAAGGTTTCTACTTCTAAGCTGAAAGGCAAGAAGAAGAAGAAACAAACTGGGGCGAAGGCAGTGGGAGGTACTCAGGGAGGAGTGAAGAAGCTGAAAGGAAAGTGCTTCACTTGTAAGCAGACTAGACACTGGAAGGACTGCCCCAACCGCAAGAACAAAGGTATATCTTTTGGTCTAGTCATTGAAACATGTTTAGCGGTGTTATCTACTGGCACCTAGGTGTAGATACGGGAGTCACTGATCATGTCTACAATACTTTGCAGAGGGTTCCAGGAAACCAGACGACTGGCTGAAGGGGAGATTACCGTGTACTTGGGCGATGCCACGAAGGTGCGGCTGTTGCAGTGGGAGATGTTCATTTATCTTTTGAGAAAAATAAACTTTTGGTTCTTATGAATTGCCTTTATGTACCCTTATTTAGAAATAATTTAATTTCGGTTTCTAAATTATTTTTGGATGGATATTCTATTTCTTTTAATGACAGAGTTGTTATAAGAAGGAATAGGGACATTATCTGTTCGGGTGCATTGATAGGAAATTTATACACACTTGAACAAAAACCTCCCACGATGCAAATTGAAGTTAATAACTAATTTTCTAATTCCAATAAGAGAAAAGAACCTTCGAAGATGAACCAAACATATCTTTGGCATCTTAGGCTTGGTCACATTAACCTAAGTAGAATTCAAAGGTTGATAGCTGATGGACCTTTGGGTTTATTAGTGGTGGAGGATCTCCCAACCTGTGAATCTTACTTGGAGGGTAAGATGACCAAGAGGCCTTTTAAGGCCAAGGGGTATAAAGCCAAAGATGTGTTAGAATTGGTTCATTCTGATTTGTGTGGTCTTATGTCTATCCAGGCTAGAGGTGGTTTTGAGTATTTCATCTCTTTTATAGACGATTACTCAAGATATGGATACATTTACCTGATGCGCCGCAAGTCTGAATGCTTTGACAAGTTCAAAGAATTCAAGGCTGATGTGGAGAAACGTCAAGGTAAAAGTATCAAGACACTACGATCTGATCGTGGTGGTGAGTACCTCTTGGGAGAGTTTAGGAACTACTTATCGAGGTTGGGATTCAATCCCAATTAGTACTGGCACACCCAGTGAGCATGGTGTAGCAGAGCGAAGGAATAGGACTCTTATGGAGATGGTTAGATCGATGATGAGTTATTCTGACTTGCCAGATTCGTTCTGGGGATATGCTCTAGATACGGCGGTGTACATTCTGAACTTGGTTCCATCTAAATCAGTGCCTTCTACTCCCATAGAGTTGTGGACTAGACGAAAGCCTAATCTAAGACATATTCGGATATGGGGGAGTCCAACACATGTGCTGAAGGCAGATGCTGGTAAGTTGGAACCTCGTACAGAAGTACGCTTGTTCATTGGCTATCCTAGGGGAATGAAGGGTGGATTGTTTTATAGTCCTAGAGATCAGAGGGTGATCGTTAGCACGAATGCCAGATTTCTAGAGGAAAACTATGTGATGAGCCACAAGCCCAAAAGTAAAATTATTCTGGAGGAGTTAAAAGGGGAAGTCACTTCTTTAGTACCACCGGTACAAGAGGATATACCACATGTCACTGCACCGCGTGTCACAGAGGATACACAGGTGATACCTCGTCGTAGTGGGAGGGTTGTGAGATAGCCTGAGACATTCATGGGAGAATCTTCTAATTTGGTCCTTGGCGAACATGAACCTAATCCATGGACATATGTCGAGGCAATCCAAGATAAAGATGCAGTATCTTGGCAAAGTGCAATGAATGCTGAGATTGAATTTATGGATTCAAATAAGGTCTGGGAGCTAGTAGAACCACCCGATGGTGTAAAAACCATTGGATGCAAGTGGATCTACAAGAGAAAGAGAGGGATAGATGGGAAAGTTGAGATCTTTAAAGCGAGGCTTGTTGCAAAGGGGTATACTCAGAAAGAGGGTATCGATTATGAGGAGACCTTTTCCCCGGTAGCCATGCTTAAGTCTATCCGGATTTTCTTATGCATAGCAGCTCATATGGATTATGAGGTGTGGCAGATGGATGTCAAGACATCTTTCCTTAATGGAAGTCTTGAGGAAAACATCTACATGAAGCAACCAGAGGGATTCATTGCTAAGGGCAAAGAGCATCTTGTATGTAAGCTTAATCGGTCCATTTATGGATTAAAACAAGCTTCGAGGTCTTGGAACATCCAGTTTGATGAGGTGATCTAGTCTTATGGATTTATTCAAAGTCCGGATGAGTCTTGTGTATACAAGAGATGTGGAGAAAACGTAGTGGTATTTCTTGTACTATACGTAGATGACATTTTGTTGATTGGCAACAATATCAAGGTGTTATCGGACATAAGGTATGGTTGTCCAAACAGTTTGATATGAAGGACTTGAGAGAGGTGGGACACATCCTTGGGATCAAGGTTATAAGGGATCGCAGGAAAAGGATGTTGTGCTTATCCCAAGCTTCATACATAGACACGATTATGGAGCATTTTTGCATGCAGAACTCCAAGAAGGGTTTTCTACCTTTCAGGCACGGAGTTCCTTTATCTAAGGAGATGTGTCCTAGATCATCTGAGGAGATAGAGGAGATGATGGCGGTTCCTTATGCTTCGGCAGTAGGAAGCCTCATGTATGTGATGCTCTATACGAGACCAGATATCTGCTTTGTCGTGGGCATGATCAGCAGATATCAGAGTAATCCAGGACAGGGACATTGGACTGCGGTAAAGCATATATTGAAGTACCTGAGAAGGACTAAGGATTATATACTGGTTTACCGGGCAGACCAATTACTCCCTGTGGGTTACACGGATTCTGACTTCCAATCTGATAGGGATAACAGTAAGTCTACCTCAGGTTTTGTGTTTACTTTGGGAGGTGGAGCCATTGTATGGAGGAATGTCAAGCAGAAGTGTGTGGCGGACTCCACCATGGAAGCTGAGTATGTGGCAGCCTCTGAGGCGGCCAAAGAAGTTGTATGGCTTAGAAACTTCCTGATGGACTTGGATGTGATTCCTGCTTTGCCTAGAAATATCACAATTTATTGTGATAATAGTGGTGTAGTAGCAAACTCGAAGGAATCACGAGCCCATAAGGCTAATAAACACATAGAGTGCAAGTACCACTTGATACGAGAGATCGTAAAGAGAGGTGAAGTTGCTGTGGCAAAGATTGCATCGGAGGATAACCTGGCAGATCCTTTCACTAAGGCCCTTCCGGCGAGAGCTTTGATAGGCATGTGAAGGGAATGGGGATCAGATGTATGACACTTTGAGGACAACATAGTCTTTTAGTATAAGTGGGAGATCGTAGGGATGTATACTAAAAAGTCTATCTTTTCTATGAACATCTTTATTTTGAAATAAGAATCACATGATCATTTTTTGCATATTTTTATGGTTATACAATATTGTCTAATACTTTACATTATAGATAACATAGTGTGTGGTGTCACACTGGAGACCATGTTATTGGACCCTTGAAAAGTATAAGTAAAGGCTCACAACCAAGACGACTTTGGGCAAACCTTCGGAAATGTTGTAGTGTGATTTGGTGTTGGTTTGTCTTGACCATAGAATCACACTAGTGCACTTTGTGTGTATTGAGCAGAACCGACTTAGAGGTGATTCGATTTATTGCTGACTACATAATTGAATCGGACCTCAGATATTATTTAGTACATGCTCTTAATCCCGATATAATAACGGGCACATATACTTAGTACTCATCTCTTTAATTTACCAATGGGCGAGATTTATAGATTAACTCGATAGACTCAGTAAGTTGGGAGATGATATTATTTATATGGTGTGTCGTTGATTATAGGAGGAAACCGTGTCCTATATATTAGGATGATGATGTCCCCTTGAGGAGCTTATAAGGTTCATCATGTAAACCCTGCAGGTGGACTAGGTCCGGCATGATGAAAAGGTTGAGTGGTACTACTCAAGGAGTTAGATGTTGATTAATTAATGGTCAGTAAATTAATTAATCAACGGACATTCGAGATCTTAAACACGGGGAGATAATGTACGAATAATATATGGATCCCATATTATCATATGGGGGTTGGTGAGGTAGATAAATGATGAACCTTTAGTGGATTGGATGATCATTAGTGGATCAGACTTTATGTGGGCTTGATCCATGGGTGGCCAAGACCCAACTCCTCCTCATGGTCCCTAATGTATCCTATTAACACCTCATGATGCTTAGATCCAATGGATAGAAACAAAACTCTATGATCAATTGGTAGAGATTAAATCTCTAAGATCTGACGATTGAGATTAAATCCCTAGAACCAATGGATGAGATTAATTCATGACTTATCCCTAACTCTATAAAAGGTTGGCATGGGATTTGGCGTGAACTACATTGAAGGAGAGCTAGGGTTTGGGCGGCAAGAAGGAATCCTAGTTGAGATAGGATTAGGATTAGGGTTTGGAGGCAAGGGTGGAACCAAATAAGGATGGTATTCTTCTCTTCTTCTTCCTCTTTTGGCCAACATCCAGCACCTCTCCAGGCCCTTCCCAGCCCTTGCCCGGTGTCCAAAAGCTCCCTTCTCCCTCTCCTTAGGTGGTGGAAACAAGATATAGGGCTTCCCTTGGTGTCTTGGTTGTTTTCCACCATCTTCTCCTTCATCTAGTTGGCCGGAGGCAAGGAAAGTCTTGGTTCCTTGTTGGTTGTTTCTAGTGAGGAGAAAAACCTTGTTTCTATTCTTCCTCTTTCTTTGGAAGAGCAAGGAAGGAAGATTTGTGATCTAGGAGCTTCGACTTTTGGTGGATCGTCGCCCACACGACGTCCAAAAGGAGGAAGGTCATACATTAGAAGATCGAGAGGTATACCTATTCTACTTTCTTCTTTTGTTTGTTGCTTGTTTTTGTTTTTCAATTATAAGCATGTTATAAATCTGTAAATGGCTAAATAATACTTGGATCCTGAGCATAAACACAAAAACCGACGATCCGAACATTGTCTATTCCGCGGCTACTCGTAGAATAGAGGATGGTCGCTTGAACAACTAGTTTGTTCAAGTGACCTCTCTAAACGAATAACACGACGATGACTTGGTGGTTTGTGCAATCCCTTTTGTCTAGGATTAAATTATTTTTAATACGGAGACATCGAAGGGATCGCCATGGACAA
The DNA here is from genome assembly GCA_025175895.1 of Wurfbainia villosa. NCBI lineage: Eukaryota > Viridiplantae > Streptophyta > Magnoliopsida > Zingiberales > Zingiberaceae > Wurfbainia > Wurfbainia villosa. The sequence continues at coordinate 54,069,794 of CM046004.1, forward strand.
GCTACCGAGGTGAAGTGGGAAGCGAAGTTTCCCCTCACAGACTCGATAAGCAAAACCCTTCAGAATGAAGAAGGAAAGTGGTGTTTTACTTCCTCTCTTCTCTTAATTCTCCTCTTTAATACCTAGGGAATGAACACTCTTCATCCTTTCATGGGGGGATGAACCAACTCCTCATTTTCCCATCTATATTCTTTGTATATTCTTTATATATCTTATCCATGAATCATCCTATGGTCTTGTACATTCTTTATATATCTTATCCATGAATTGTCCTATGGTCTAGTGGTGTCAAGGCTACCTCCCTATTAGGAGGTTCATGGTTCAAATCCTACCCATAACCATCTTTTATTTTATTTTATTTTAAACCTTTTATGGCGTTAAAACCCATATAATTACTTTGCATAGTTTAGAATTTTACGGGCGTTACAACCATGACACCCTTAGAGTCGAGGAGACTATCAATGTAGTGTTTGATGAAGGACACGAACCTACAAAACCCCCGGCAACCCCAATTAGCGAGCCGATTCATACCAGACTCAACTCTGATCCGGAGATCAAGTCTAGTATTAATCCTAATCTAAGTCAACCAAGTCATTCTATCGACCAAGTGGTAGATGACTCTAACCAAACTAGGACTCAAACGAGTCATCCTATTGACCAAGTGGTAGATGACCTAAACCCAAACCCAAACCAAACTAGGACTCAAACGAATCATCCTATCGACCAAGTGATAGGTGATCCAAGCCTAGGAGTTTGAACTAGAGCCTCATATAGAAACCTTAGTCAAATCTCCTTGATTTCCAAAATTGAACCCAAAACTATTGACCAAGCTCTTCTTGATCCTGATTGGATTATTGCAATGCAAGAAGAGCTGGCTCAATTCACTAGGAACGAAGTATGGGAATTAGTACCACCACCTAAAGATAAAACAATCATTGGAACAAGGTGGGTGTTTAGAAATAAACTTGATGATAAAGGTGAAGTAGTTAGAAATAAAGCTAGACTAGTTGCTAAAGGGTTTAGTCAAGTCGAAGGTTTAGATTATGACGAAACCTATGCTCCAGTAGCTAAACTAGAGTCCATTCGAATGTTATTAGCATATGCTGCACATCGAGGATTTAAGTTGTTTCAAATGGATGTAAAGTCAGCATTCTTGAATGGATACATTAAAGAAGAGGTTTATGTTAGTCAACCCCCCGGTTTCGAAAGTCTAGATAAACCTGACCATGTTCTTAGGTTAAAGAAAGCGCTCTATGGACTTAAACAAGCTCCTCGAGCTTGGTACGAGAGGATTTTGTTTTATCTTAAGTCCAAAGGATTTAACCAAGGTGTAGTTGATCCAACCGTTTTCCTAAAAACCGTAGGTAAAGACATATTCATAGCCCAAATCTACGTAGATGATATTATTTTCGGAACCACCAACTCGATCTTACTGAATGAATTCATTTCACTTATGGAAAGTGAATTTGAAATGAATTTAGTAGGTGAATTGAGCTTCTTCTTAGGTCTACAAATTAAACAAACTAAAGACGAAATTTACTTTACTCAGACTAATGTGAATATAGAAAAGGTATGTAGTATAGATTTAAATACTATGCTGAGCAAAATTATTGACTAGTATGTCTATTTAGAGTATCTAGTGTCTCAGAGAAGCAACACTGTATCTGATAATGATCTACCACCGGGCGAACTACATCTTATGGGTGAGTGGTTACTCAAGTTTTGATAAAGCACACTCTCCGAGACTTTAAGTTAGATTTCAAACACTTTGTCAATTATCTATAACATTAGTCTTACTAATTAACTAAGAATCCAATATGTCATTCTAGGACAAAACATTAGATCTACAAACAACCGTTTGAACTATCGATCCGTGAGGAAACATCAAGGGTTCATCACTTTCACCTCTGCCGCTTGTTCATTGGTTCATCGATGAAGATGTTAAAAAATTAAAAATTTAATCCTAGACAAAAGGAATTGCCCAAACAACCAAGTCATCGTCGTGCTATTCGTTTAGAGAGTCACTTGAACAAACTCGTTGTTCAAGCGACCAACCTCTATTCTACGAGTAGCCGCGAAATTGACGATGTACGGATCGCCGACTTTTGTATTTATGTTCGGGATCCAAGTATTATTTAGCCGCATACATAAAGTAAACATCGACACAAAACATGCATATAATTGAAAAGCAATTATAAACATAATACAAAAGAACACTAATCAAAATAAACAAGATTATACCTCGTGTTATACATCTTGATCTTCAATTGTATGTCCTTCCTCTTTTTGGACGTCGTGTGGGCGACGATCTTCCAAAAGTCGAAGCTCCTAGATCGCCAATCTTCCTTCCTTGCTCGTTCTGAGAAAGAGGAAGATCATAAAAACTAAACTCTTCTCTTATCTAGGACCAACCATCAAGCTCCAAGTTTGATGCTTGCCGTCGGCCCAAAGAGATGAAGATTAGAAGTGTGGGCGCTGGCCAAAAGCTTCAAGGAAAGAATCCCTAGCTCTTGTTTCCATCGTCCAAGGAGGATAAGAGGAATAGATTGAGCTCTGGTCTAGGTAAAGAGGAGAATTATGGGTGCCGACATTCACCTTAGGAAGAAGAAAGAAAACCCTCCCTAGTTGCCGCCCAAGCACACTCTCAAACACTAGCCACCCAACCTAAATCCTATCTCAATTAGAATTCATTGCCGCCCAAGGAAGCAAACCCTAATATCCTAAGCCATAGATGAAGGGGAGAAGGTTGGACGCCGCCCAAACCAAGGAGAGAATAGGGAAGAAGGGCGCCGGCCACCTCAAGGAAGAAGAAGAAGAAAACATCTTTCCTTAATTGTGGCCACCCAAAACCCTAAGCCTCCCTTGCCCTTGCCGCCCAAAACCCTAGCCCCCTTTCCTCTAATTCATTCTTGCCGCCCACCTTCAAGCCCATATTTATAGAGTTAGGCTTAAGGCTTGATTTAATCTCCACCATTGGTTCTACGGATTTAACTCAACCGTCGGATCTAGAGATTTAATCTCAACCGTCGGATCTAGAGATTTAATCTCTACCTTTGAATCTAGAGTTTTGTTTTCATCCATTGGATCTAAGCTTCATGAGGTGTTAATAGGCTATAATAGGGACCATGAGGAGGAATTGGATCTTGGCCACCCATGGATCAAGCCCACATAAAGTCCGATCCATTAATGATAATCCAATCCACTAAAGGATTATCATTGATCTACCTCACCAACCCCCATCAGTTAATATGGGCTCCATATATTATTTGTACATTTTCTCCCCGTGTTTAAGATTTCGAATTTTCGTCGATTAATTACTTTACTGACCATTAATTAATTATCATCTAACTCCATGAGTTGTACTACTCAACCTTTTCATCATTCCGGACCAAGTCCACCTGCAGGGTTTACATGATGAACCTTATGAGCTCCTCAAGGGGACATCATCATCCTAATATATAGGACACGGTTTCCTCCTATAATCAACGACACAACATATAAATAATATCATCTTCCAACTTACCGAGCCTATCGATTTAATCTATAAATCTCGCCCATTGGTAAATCAAAGAGATGAATACTATGTATATGTGCCCATTATTATATCGGGATTAAGAGCATGTACAAAATAATATCTGAGGTCCGATTCGAATATGTAGTCTGCAATAAATCGAATCACCTCTAAGTCGGTCCTGCACAATACACACAAAGTGCACTAGTGTGATTCTATGGTCAAGACAAACCAATACCAAATCACACTACAACCATTCCAATGGTTTGTCCAAAGCCATCTCGGTTGTGAGCCTTCACTTATACTTTACAAGGAGCCGATAACATGATCTCTCATGTGACACCACACACCATGTTATCTATAATGTAATGTATTAGATAATATTGCATAACCATAAAAATATGCAAACAATGATCATGTGATTCTTATTTCAAAAATAAAGATGTTCATACAAAAGATAGACTTTTCAGTATACATCCCAACAATCTCCTATTGGTGCAATCGGCCCAGTAGTACCTTGATGATATTTTGATGATAGACAAAACTCATGACATGGGATTGTCATGGGAAAGTCCAACATGGTGTTGGCATGGAAAATCCAAGCATGGAGCTTGGTGTGGGAAAGTCCAACATGGGGTTGGCATGGGAAATCCAAAGCATTGCGAAGCCGTGCGCTTGGTGCTTGGTGAGAAATGCATTGCGAAGTCATGCGCTTGGTGCATATGGGAAGTCTAAAGGACTTGGTAAGTTCACTAGGCTCGGGGTCCTTGAGTCGGTGAAGGATGGCATTGCGAAGCCGTGCGCTTGGTGCATCCGAGGGACCGCCGGACGGGGAGCGAATGGAGTGAGCCCAAAGGGAAGCATACTTCTAGGGTATGAGACGCGAAGGATGGCGTTGCGAAGCCGTGCGCTTGGCGCATCCGAGGGACGTAGGCCAAGGGAAGAGAGCTTCGGTGGGGAACTCCATGAGGGATAAGGTGGACTTGGCCAAGTGGCTAAGATTGAGTGTCGGAGGCTCAAACTTGATGTTTGAGGGTTTACCCGACGGTCAGATGCTCAAACAACTTGGTGTTTGAGGTTTTGCCCGTCGTCAGTCGACTGACATAGGTGCCTGTTCGACTGGTCCAAGTCGACTAGGGTTTGACTGGTGTAAGGCTAGGGTTTTGTGTTAGTGCATATAAGATCCACATATCTCCACAATGGTATGATATTGTCCACTTTGGGCCTAAGCCCTCATGGTTTTGTTTTTGGGCTCTACCCAAAAGGCCTCATACCAATGGAGATATCTTTTTTCTTATAAGCACATGATCTTTTCCATGTCTTACCAATGTGGGACTTTGATTGTATTCCCCATACTCCCAACAATCCCCCCCTCAAACGAAGGACCACATTGGGCCCCCCCTCAAGCCTATCCCTCCTCGAAGGATTTTCTCTGCTTGATGTCCGATCTTCAACCCACGAGGACTTCACCGGCCGACCCAACTTAGACTTCCCGATGTCCGGTCTTCTTGAGGACGCAACTTCCTTAGGTTCAGGTGGCTTGACATGGACCATGGCTGCATACAATTGTTAGTACTTATAATATCCACAATGACATGATATTGTCCACTTTGGGCCTAAGCCCTCATGGTTTTGTTTTTGGGCTCTACCCAAAAGGCCTCATACCAATGGAGATATCTTTTTTCTTATAAGCACATGATCTTTTCCATGTCTTACCAATGTGGGACTTTGATTGTATTCCCCATACTCCCAACATTTTGTCTTTGGCGATCGGCCATGGACTAGCGGACTAGCAAATGATCGATGCCGATAGCGATCGGCCCGATGGGATGATCGATGGAGTGCCGCGAGCGAGCCGCATAGCCGATGGCAGCGATACTAGTCACTGATCGATGGGAATCATCGGTCGAGTTGATCCATTGGAACTTATGCCGACGTGGATTTGTTTGTGAGACAGCGACTGGGCGATCGACTAGGGCTTTTTGGCAGTCGACTGCTAGGCACGAAAATAGCTCGATGCAGGTTATAAAAGGAGCTCGAGATGGAGGTTTTTTCCATGGTTTTTGTGGAGCTATTGGAGGGGAATTGCTGCTGCATTCTAGTCCTTCAAGAGCCAATCAAAGCAAGCAACAAGCAAAGCGATCAAAGCAATCGGTGAAAGTTTTCTTTTGTATTGTATTTGTGTATTTGCTTATATTTCTATATTACATTGTAATTGCTTGTGAGGGGTTTCTCCACCTCCGACGTGTTGTTGAGAAGGAGTGTTATAGTTAGTGTCGTGCGCATAACTAGAGCTCGGTGAGCTCGCCCGTGGAGTAGGAACCATTTAGTTCCAAACCACGTATATCTTGTGTTGTGTGATTGTGTATTGTTGTTAGTTTCATTATTATTGTTATTCCGCTGCGCTAACGACAATCGTAGACAAGCAACGCAAGAAGAACGAACGAATTACGACATCCAACGAACGACGGCTATTCACCCCCCTCTAGCCGGCCATTCGATCCCCTACAAGTGGTATCAGAGCCGAGGTCGCTCTTCAAGGACTAACCGCCGTGAGATCACTACAAGATGGCCGGCTATAACCTCCAACCACCAAAATTCGAAGGAGATTTACTATGGTGGAGAAGAAAAATGGAGGTATACCTAGAAACCGATTTTGATTTTATACTAATTTTAGAAAACGGTTTCGAAATGCCTAGGGATGAAAGAAATAGGCAAATTGAGAAGTCAAGGTGGACCCAAGACTAAATCAAAGACTTTGAACAAATCACAAGGTAATCGAATTGCTTAGTTATTTGATTCCTAACAACATTTGGTCTAGGTTGGGAAATTTTAGGGATGCAAAAGAATTATGGGATAAAGTAATGAAATTCCAAGAAAGTTCCCAATCGGCACAAGTAGAGGAGAATGCCGAAGAAGAATCACCATCCACTTTTGAAGATGTGGATGATTTGGTGGAGACCTCCACCTCTAGCGTTGAGGGGGAGGAAAGGATTTCAATTTCGGAGCAAGATCAAAATGAAGCTTCTACCTCCGGAAGAAGTGAAGAGGCCTCCACCACCTCCCTAGGTAACTCAAGTGTTATTATTTTAAATAAAAATCACATAATATGCTTTGAGTGTAGGGAGAAAGGACACTACAAGAGTAAATGCCCTAAATTGGCTAAGGAAAAGGCATCAACACCAAAAGTCAATCCAAAGTCAAAGGATGCCGGTGTTCCCAAAATCAAAAGCAAAGAGCACATTGTGTGCTTTAAATGCAACCAAAAGGGACACTATTGAAGCCAATGCCCTAGGGGGAGGAAGAAAGGGCAAGAAGGTGCAACTCATGTAGGGGGAGCTCCTAAAGCTTACCCTAAGGTAAATTTACTTAATGCACCTTTAATTCCTAAAGTCAAAAAGCATGCTAAAAATTATTTTAGTTCTCTTGCTATTATCAATGAAAAGCATGCTAAGAGAAATAATAAGGTGTATTGTCTAGGTGCTAAACATGTTAGTTTCTCTAAGGACAAACCTAGGACTCAAAACACTAGATCTATTTTACCTAGGGAGTCAATTAGGAGAATTGAAGAAAACTTGGGTGTTAATCCCAAGAAATCTAGGCATATGCCTAAAAGGAAAAACATCTCTCAAAAGATAAATGAAAATTCAAAATTGGGAAAATCAGAGCTAGAAAACCAAGACTTGAGGTCAAGGCTAGAAAAATTGGAGAAGACCCTAGCAATAATATCAAATTCGGTTAAGGGGTCTAATGTACAAAAGTCAAGACCTAGAAAACAAGAAATGTCTAAGGGCAAGAAGGGTTTGGGTCACAAACCTATGTCCTACCATAATGTTCCATTTAATTATGGAACCACATCTAGGTCTAGGAAAACCAAGGCTAATAGGGAAGCCCTCCCTAAGTCTAGCCATGGTATGTGTTTAGTGGCTAACACCTCAAAGAAATCAAATGTAGCCACTAAGAAGGTCAATGGAGGAGTCACCTCTAGAGTTGACCCAAGTAAGACCCATTTGACTAAGGCGTCAAAGCCAAAAAGGGTCATTAGAAAGGTATCTAGGGAAGTTATCCCTAAGGAATACCTTATTAACCCAAGGAGCTCCAATAAGTATTGGGTTCCTAAAAGCGTGATTGATTCATGCTAGATGGGTTAGAGTGTGTCAACCCTAAATGGATGGGTAGTTAACCTAACCATAGTAGAGTTGACACATTAGGATATGCCAATGTGTTTGAGAAGTCTAAAAATGATTAAATTGGCACAATTAGGTCTTAGAGGTATTGGTGTGCCATTTTGGGCTTTTGCCACGCTAGGGAAATGAATGGCATTAAGGCAAAATGAATTTAATTCCTAGAAATGACAAATTAATTTTAACACTTAGGTATTCTATACCTTAGTATATTTTACTTGCCATGATTTATTTACCTTGCCATGTCATGTCATCATTCTCATTTTCATCTATAAAAATGTCATGATCATGTTTAGATTTATGTTTAGATGTCATGTATGCTTAAGTTTCATTCACATGCCATGACATCATGATATTGGCATATGTTTTTATCTATATCATATCTATGCCATAATCATATAATGCATGAATTAAAATGGAGTTAAGGACTATGTCATAATTTGAAAGGAATCAAATAATATTGCCTTAGAAATATGCATGAGAACATAAAGAAAACAAAACCCACATCTCACTAAAAGGTTTTGAAAACTTTTTGAAAAACCTTGGTGAAGCCTATCTTTTGATAGCTATCACCATTGAATGGGATAATACAAAGAGGGCTCTTTATTGAAGCTTTTCTTAAACTTTGGAATTTGTATCAATCTCCTAATTTAATGGGTAAAATAATTTTTTAATATTTTTCACCCATAGTGTTTAGGATAAGTATTATATGTATGCATTTTCAAGATTTTTAAAATTACGTATAATTACTTATGGATTTCGAAAATCCATTTTCTGAAACTGAAAAACTGCAGAATCGATTATCGATCGATTACTGTAATGGCGATCGGTGATAAATGAAATCGATCGTGGTATCGTGGTAGTCGTAGCCTGATGATGATTTGGGTAAACTTGATAGTTAGGCCCATGTTTAGCCATGTTTTGGTCCCCTAACCACTCCTAACCCTAGGATATGCTTGGGAGAGCATTCGAGAGGGTGGAAATCCATTGGATATGGATTAGGAGTTGGGTTGAGGGTGAGTATCAATTTTAAGGTGGAAGAGAGTTCATTGTTGAACTTTGCCTTAATTTTGATTTGGTTAATGTTCCTATTGGCTTAGGGACTCTCCAAGGACATTGTTAGTGCAATGGTCAAGGGGGAGCAAGCCTCTAGGGGGAGGTATCCATCTTGGGAAGATGGATGTGTATTTCCTCATGGGAGGAAAATTGGGTTGCCTCTCTTTAAGTGATATGGGATCACTAGAAAGATTGTAGGCATATGTTCCTCCAAGGGAGAGATTGTAAGATCTCATTGGGATATGAGACATTCATACCCTTGGGGAGGACCTTTTTGATGTAATGTCAAAAAGGGGGAGAAGTTACCAAGTTACCAATTAGGGTTCGTTGGAATTCTCATTGGGATATGAGAATTGCCAATATGGGAGAATTGGTAGACTTGAGATGGTAGTTTTGTCAATCATCAAAAAGGGGGAGATTGTTGGTGCAATCGGCCCAACAGTACCTTGATGGTATTTTGATGATAGACAAAACTCATGACATGGGATTGTCATGGGAAAGTCCAACATGGTGTTGGCATGGAAAATCCAAGCATGGAGCTTGGTGTGGGAAAGTCCAACATGGGGTTGGCATGGGAAATCCAAAGCATTGCGAAGCCGTGCGCTTGGTGCTTGGTGAGAAATGCATTGTGAAGCCGTGCGCTTGGTGCATATGGGAAGTCGTAAGGACTTGGTAAGTTCACTAGGCTCGGGGTCCTTGAGTCGGTGAAGGATGGCATTGCGAAGCCGTGCGCTTGGTGCATCCGAGGGACCGCCGGACGGGGAGCGAATGGAGTGAGCCCAAAGGGAAGCATACTTCTAGGGTATGAGACGCGAAGGATGGCGTTGCGAAGCCGTGCGCTTGGCGCATCCGAGGGACGTAGGCCGAGGGAAGAGAGCTTCGGTGGGGAACTCCATGAGGGATAAGGTGGACTTGGCCAAGTGGCTAAAATTGAGTGTCGGAGGCTCAAACTTGATGTTTGAGGGTTTACCCGATGGTCGGATGCTCAAACAACTTGGTGTATGAGGTTTTGTCCGACGTCAGTCGACTGGCATAGGTGTCGGTTCGACTGGTCCAAGTCGACTAGGGTTCGACTGGTGTAAGGCTAGGGTTTTGTCTTTGGGCAATCGCGCCATGGGTGGCGATCGGCGATGATCGATAGCGATCGCTGACCAAGGATGGCGATCGTGATGGGAGTGTCACGAGCATAGAACGCTTCGTAGTCGACTGGGTAGTCAACTACTAGGTCACCAGTCGACTGATGGGAATCATCAGTCGACTGGTAGGTGATCCGTTGGAACTTGTCTGACGTGGATCTAGCCGTTGTGAGACAACGACTACAGGGGTAGTCGACTGGGGCCTTTTGGCAGTCGACTGCTAGGCGCGAAAATAGCTCGATGCAGGTTATAAAAGGAGCTCGAGATGGAGGTTTTTGCCATGGTTTTTGTGGATCTATTGGAGGGGAATTGCTGCTGCATTCCAGTCCTTCAAGAGCCAATCAAAGGAAGCAACAAGCAAAGCGATCAAAGCAATCGGTGAAAGTTTTCTTTTGTATTGTATTTGTGTATTTGCTTGTATTTCTATATTACATTGTAATTGCTTGTGAGGGGTTTCTCCACCTCCGACGTGTTGTCGAGGAGTGTTATAGTTAGTGTCGTGCGCATAACTAGAGCTCGGTGAGCTCGCCTGTGGAGTAGGAACCATTTGGTTTCGAACCACGTATATCTTGTGTTGTGTGATTGTGTATTGTTGTTAGTTTTATTATTATTGTTATTCCGCTGCGATAACGACAATCGTAGACAAGCAACGCAAGAAGAACGAACGAATTATGACATCCAACGAACGATGGCTATTCACCCCCCTCTAGCCGGCCATTTGATCCCCTACATCTCCCACTTATACTAAAAGACTATGTTGTCCTCATACTGCCGTACATCTGATTCCCCTTCCCTCCACATGCCTATCAAAGCTCTCGCTAGAAGGGCCTTAATGAAAAGGGTCTACCAGGTCATCCTCTGATGCAATCTAGGCAACAACAACTTCTACCTCCTTTACGATTTCTCGTATCAGATGGTACTTGCGCTCTATGCATTTACTTACCTTATGGGCTCGTGGTTCCTTCGAGTTTGCAACTGCACCATTATTATCACAATAAATTGTGATAGTTCTGGGCAAACCAGGAATTATATCCAAGTCCATCAGAAAGTTCCTAAGCCACACAACTTCTTTGGCTACCTCAGAGGCTACCACATACTCAGCTTCCATGGTAGAGTCCGCCATGCATTTCTTCTTGACACTCCTCCATACAATGGCTCCACCTCCCAAAGTAAACACAAAACCTGAGGTAGACTTACTGTAATCCCTATCAGATTGGAAGTCAGAAACTGTGTAACCCACAGGGAGTGATTGGTCTGCCTGGTAAACTAGCATATAATCCCTAGTCCTTCTCAGGTAATTCAATATATGCTTTACCGCAGTCCAATGTCCCTGTCCTAGATTACTCTAATATCTGCTGACCATGCCCACGGCAAAGCAGATATCTGGTCTCGTACATAGCATCGAATACATGAGGCTTCCTACCGCCGAAGCATAATGAACCGCCTTCATCTCCTCTATCTCCTCAGATATTCTAGGATGCATCTCCTTAGATAAAGGAACTCCATGCTTGAAGGGTAGAAACCCCTTTTTGGAGTTCTGCATGCTAAAACGATCCATAATCGTGTCTATGTATGAAGCTTGGGATAAGCACAACATCCTTTTCCTGCGATCCCTTATAACCTTGATCCCAAGGATGTGTCCCACCTCTCCCAAGTCCTTCATATCAAACTGTTTGGACAACCATACCCTTACGTTTGATAAAACCTTGATATTGTTGCCAATCAACAAAATGTCATCTACGTATAGTACATGAAATACCACTACATTTCCGTCACATCTCTTGTATACACAAGACTCATCCAGACTTTGAATAAATCCATAAGACTGGATTACCTCATCAAAGTGGATGTTCCAAGACCTCGAAGCTTGCTTCAATCCATAAATGGACTGATTAAGCTTACATACAAGATGCTCTTTGCCCTTCGCAATGAATCCCTCTGGTTGCTTGATGTGTATAAATCATGCTATCTTTTCACTACTCCATATACATGCATTTTATCTCATTTCATGTCCTAGGCATGTATTTTATCATGATTTAGTTAAGTTTAGCATATTTTGGACAAAGAGACTGCTTTTGGGTGTTTTCTGTGTTAACAGGGCAAAGAAGCAGGCGTATCAAAAAAACACAGACGTATCATCAGTGACACGTCCATGTCAGGAGTTCCAGCCTTCAACACGCCCTGGTTCAGCAGCCGACATGCCCCGTTCAAAGTGTTGACATGACCGGCATATCTAAACAACACAAGCGTGTCATCAGTGACACGTCCGTGTCAGGAGTTCCAGTGCTCAACACGCCCCAGTTCAGCCTTCGACATGCCCCAATTCAAGCGCAACACGCTCGGTGGGAAGGCCGTGACACGCCTGTGCCCTCATTTGGCACGGGCGTGTTGTCCTGATTCCGAATTTCCTTTTTCTATGAGAGCCACGATCTTCGTCTCAATTAAAGGAAAATATTTTGCCTTAATTAAAGAGGAGGCTAAGGCTATAAAAGAGGAGATATTCTAACCCTAGAGGAGGACGGCGGGTGGTGAAAACAACGACAGAAGAAGGAGGATAAGGAAGGAGTCGACGACAGAGGAACACAAATGGCACTAAGTATCGTAATTTCTCTCTCTAGCAATTCTTGCCAGACTATGGAGTAGTGTCTTGTAATCTTAGGATGGGGGAGTAGCCCTTGACAATTTATGATGGATGATGTAATCTATACTACTTGAATTATTGTTTGTTTTGATCTGGTTTTTGGATTCTTATTGATAAACCTAAGGAGCTAAGGGGAAGCACCTAACAGTGAACCCAAGTTCCCGAAACCCAGAACCAATTAGGGATTAACTCTTGCCAAGTAGTGGTGGTGTATCTATGAGGGCTTGCGGGGGTCTCGTGACAGGTCCCCTTAGCTGATTATGGTCCCGTGTGCAAACCTACCATGAAAAGGAAATTTAGACTCTAAAGGAACTCTTATGGACTTAATGGATCTATCAAATCCAGTTTTTACCAAGTAACGGAGGTAAGACTAGGGAGGTTTGCGGGGGTCTCGTGACAGGTCCCCTTAGCTGATTATGATCCCCTACACTCGAATACCGTGACAAGTAAATTGAGTTTGATAGGTACAGTTAACGTAGACCTCGAAAGGGGCCGTTGATTTACCTTAGGATAGGTTCCATCAATACAACTCTAATAGGGGTAGGAAAGAATTAAATCACCTTATAAATCATCGACGTGGTTAAACCCATATCCTGAGATTCTCCTCAACTATTGACTTTTAGCTTGTTCTTCTCATTCGTTGTTCTTGACTGCTCAGTGTCTTTGCTTAATCCATAAATTGATTGACTAGATAACTTGGTATCACGATCATTCGGTAATTGTCCCAATCCCTATGGGATCGATATTTTTATTACTTGACAACAACCGTGCACTTGCGGAAAATAAGACATCAAGTTTTTGGCACCGTTGCCGGGGATTGACACTCAATATCGAATTGAGCGTGATTTAGTTAATCTAGATTTCTATTTTTGTTCCTATTCTTTGTGTCTATTCTGAACTCTTGTTTTGGGAGCCTCTCTTATTGTTGCATGCACATACTTAATAGGGAAATTCTCGATATTGATCCTGAGATAGAGAGAATGTTCCTTGCTAGAAGACGATTTCAGCAACATCAGGAATACAATCTGACCTCCGACATGGCTGACCAGAACGAGAATAAACCTTTAAGGGATTATGCAACACCTAGTACAAGGGGATTGAGATCGAGTATTAGAAGACCCCCTATTGAAGCGTACAATTTTGAATTAAAACCGGCTCTACTATCCATGGTCCAACAACATCAATTCAGAGGAGCACCCACTGAAGATCCAAATCTGCACTTGGAAGTATTTTTGGAATTTTGCAAAACTTTAAAACTGAATGGAGCCTCAGCTGATGCTATTAGATTGCGCTTGTTTCCTTTCTCATTGCGGGACAAAGCTAGAGCCTGGCTACACTCTCTTCCAGCAGATTGCATAACTACCTGGGATCAGCTGGAGCAAAGATTTTTAGACAAGTATTTTCCACCCAGCAAAACTGCAAGTCTTCGTCATCAAATCACTAATTTTGCGCAAAAGGATGGAGAAACATTATTTGAAGCATGGGACAGATTTAAGGGATTACTACAGCAATGCCCTCATCATGGGCTGGAGAAGTGGCTCATTGTTCATACTTTCTACAATGGAATCTCGTATGCTACTAAAGTTTCTCTTGATTCTGCTGCAGGAGGAGCTCTTATGAACAAAACATTGGATGAAGCTTTTGAGATCATCGAGAATGTGGCAATGAATTCTCACCAATGGGCTACAGAATGAGGATATCAAACTAAAATGCCAGGTAAGTTTGAGGTAAGTACCCTTGATCTACTCAGTGCAAAAGTCGATGCGTTAACTCAAAAGCTCGAACATTTTAATGTATCAGCTGTAAACTCATCTAATGTCACCTGCGAGATCTGTGGTGTAACAGGACATGTAGCGATGAATTGCCAAATCCTACACGCACCATCTGCAGGAGCAGGGATTGAGCAAGTAGATGCGCTAAATAATTTTAATCAGAAGCCTAATGGTGGTAAACCTTACTCGAACATGTACAATCCCGGTTGGAGGAATCATCCCAACTTTTCGTATAGAGCCAACCAAAATTCTTCTGGACAGAACAGTTTTGGAGCACCTTCGGGATTTCAGCCAGGACCCAAGTCGAGCTTAGAAAAGATGATGGAAAATTTTATTACGTGTCAGGGGAAGATAAATGATGAATTTCGACAGCATATTGTAGAATCAAATCGGCAACATCAAAACAATACCGAGGAAATCAAGCAATTGGAAGGCAAGGTGGATAATTTGACTAATCACACAAAAATTCTGGAAAATCAAATTTCCCAAATTGCCAGCTCAGCATCAAGGATGCCGGGCAGATTTCCTAGAAATTCAGAAGTATACCCAGCTGAGCATTGTAATTCCATAAGTTTGAGAAGTGGAAGGATTTTAGAAGGAGACAGAGCTCAACAAGCGGCCCCTGTGCTAAAGGACACGAGCGTGTCAGAGTTGGAAGAAGACAGCAGCACGCCTGGGATGAATAGAAAAGGAAGCCGACACACCCTGACCCAGGGCGTGTTGTTCAACACGCCTGAGAAAGAGAATGCCCACGAGCGCGTGTCAGCCGACACACCCGTGTCGGGTCACTCCAGCAGGCAACACGCCCAGCTTGTGCCGAACGACACAGGCGTGTCTAATAAGGAACCAAGAACATATAAGCCCCCTATCCCATTCCCTCAGAGGCTGATTAAGGAAAAATTGGATGAACAATTTGGTAAGTTCCTTGAGGTAATTAGGAAGCTATATATCAATATACCTTTTACAGAAGCTCTTCAACAAATATCTACATACTCCAAGTTCTTGAAGGATATCTTAACCAATAAAAGGAAAGTCGAGGAGCATGTAACAATGGCTCTTACTGAGGAGTGCAGTGCTTTAATTAAGAACATGGTCCCTCCCAAACTAAATGATCCAGGTAGCTTTTCTATCCCTTGCATAATTAATGACTCAAATTTTGATAAGGCTTTTTGTGATTTGGGCGCCAGTGTCAATCTGATACCTCTTTCCATATGCAAGAAATTGGATTTGGGAGAAATGAAACTAACTACTATGGCCTTGAAGTTAGCCGATCGCTCCATTAGATATCCTTTGGGAATCTTAGAAGATGTACCAGTGCAGGTGGGAAATTTTATTATTCCTGCAGATTTTGTAGTGCTTGACATGGATGAAGACCCATGCATTCCACTCATTTTGGGGAGACCTTTCTTGGCTACTGCAGGGGCAATGATAGATGTCAAGAACCATAAACTCTCACTTGCATTTGGAAACGACAAAATTGAATTCGACCTTTCAAAAGATGTTAAACAACCTTCTATTTTTGATGTTTGTTGTAGGATTGACAGTTTCCAGTCAATAGCACTAGAAGGAGCACCAGAACAAACTCATCTTAATAAGCTCGGAGGGGATTTTGAGGATAAAGAGCTGGAGATTTCCGACCCCAACCTCACACCACAGGTAGAACTTAAGCCTCTTCCATCAACACTCAGGTATGAATTTCTTGGCAAAAACTCTACTTATCCTGTGATCATTAATGCTAATCTGAGCAATGCAGAGACCGAAAAACTGATTGAGGTATTGAAAACACACAAGAACGTCATTGGATACAAGATTGATGACATTAGGGGAATTAGTCCATCGGTTTGCATGCACAAAATTCTAATAGAAGAAAATTTTAAAACCTCTATAGAGCATCAAAGAAGACTGAACCCAACCATGAAAGAGATAGTTAAGAAAGAGGTCATGAAATTGCTAGATGCAGGAATTATCTACCCAATATCCGATAGCGAATGGGTAAGTCCTGTCCATGTTGTGCCAAAGAAAGGGGGGATAACGGTAATAAGGAATGCTACAAATGAGTTAATCCCCACGAGAGCGGTTACGAGATGTAGAATGTGTATTGATTATAGGAAATTGAATAAGGAAACTAGGAAGGACCACTTTCCCATCCCATTTATTGACCAAATGCTAGACCGGTTGGCAAAACACTCGCATTTCTGTTACTTAGATGGATACTCCTATTTCTATCAAATCCCTATTTATCCTAATGACCAAGAGAAAACAACTTTCACCTGCCCATATGGTACTTTTTCTTTCAGGAGAATGCCTTTTGGACTATGCAATGCTCCGGCCACTTTTCAGAGGTGTATGACTTCAATTTTTTCTGATATGATCGAGAATATAATGGAAGTTTTCATGGATGATTTTTCTGTATATGGTGCAGATTTTGATATGTGTTTATCTAATTTGGTCAAGGTCTTGCAGAGATGCGAGGAAATGAATTTAATGCTTAATTGGGAGAAGTGCCACTTCATGGTGCGAGAAGGCATAGTACTTGGGCACCTAGTTTCACACTGTGGTATTGAGGTGGACATTGCTAAAACTGAAGTGATCAAGAAGTTGCCTCCTCCAACTGATGTCAAGGGAGTGCATAGTTTCCTAGGACATGTAGGGTTCTACCGATAGTTCATCAAGGACTTCTCAAAAATTTCAAAGCCATTAACTAATTTGCTTGCTAAAGATGTTGTGTTTCACTTTGATAATCCTTGTCTTGATGCATTTTCCAGGTTAAAGGAAGCATTAACAACCGCCCCAATAATGCAACCTCCAGATTGGAGTCTCCCTTTTGAAATTATGTGTGATGCAAGTGATTTTGCTGTGGGCGCAGTGTTATGACAAAGGAAGGATCTCAAGGTGTATGCAATCTACTACGCCAGTAAAACATTGGATGAAGCACAAATGAATTATGCTACCACAGAGAAGGAACTCTTGGCTATAGTATTTGCTTTCAACAAGTTCAGATCTTATATCATAGGGAACAAGGTGATAGTTTGCACAGATCATGCAGCCATAAGATACTTGCTGAGTAAAAAGGAATCTAAGCCAAGACTTATCCGGTGGATACTTCTTCTACAAGAGTTTTACTTGGAAATCCGAGACAAGCAAGGAACGGAGAACATAGTTGCAGACCATCTATCGAGGCTTCATCAAGAATCAAATGCGGGAAGAGTCGATGATCTTGCTATAAATGATTTCTTTCCGGATGATCAGCTACTAGCGGTCAGAACAGTCAAGGCTCCGTGGTATGCTGATTTTGCCAACTACCTAGCTTGCGGCATAATACCTTCTCACATGAGTTATCATCAGAGGAAGAAGTTCTTTTCGGATGTAAAGCATTATGTGTGGGATGAACCATTCCTGTTCAAGCAAGGGGCGGATGTTATATATCGAAGATGCGTATGCGAAGAAGAGATTGAGGATATATTGTATCACTGTCATTCTTCAGCATATGGAGGTCACACGACATGCATAAGAGCTACAAAGGTTTTGCAAGCAGGATTTTATTGGCCTCATATTTTTAGAGACTCTCGGAATTATGTGACGACTTGTGACCGCTGTCAAAGGACCGGGAACATATCAAGGAGACATGAGATGCCTCAAAATTCGATATTGGAAGTCGAATTGTTCGACGTCTGGGGAATTGACTATATGGGACCCTTCCCTACTTCCTATAAAAATACCTATATACTGGTGGCAGTGGACTACGTGTCTAAATGGGTTGAGGCTCTACCATCCCCCTCTTGTGATGCAAAAACAGTCATTAAGCTCTTTAAGAGTATAATATTTCCAAGATTTGGAATACCAAGAGCAGTAATAAGTGATGGAGGCTCACACTTTATCGAAAGACAATTTGAAAGCCTTCTCAAGAAGTATGGAGTAACCCATAAACTCTTGACGATGCTCTATGGGCCTATCGAACTGCCTACAAGACACCCATTGGAATGACTCCGTTTCGATTGGTTTATGGAAAACCATGTCATCTTCCAGTTGAAATAGAACACAGGGCATATTGGGCAATTAAATGGCTTAATTTTGACCTGAAGAAAGCCGGAGAGAAGAGAAAACTGCAGCTAAATGAACTTGAAGAACTACGCCTTGATGCTTATGAACATGTAAGGTCTTACAAGGAGAAGACGAAGAGGTGGCATGACAAGAATATCATGCGCAGAGAATTCCATCAAGGAGACTTGGTATTACTATTCAACTCAAGATTGAAACTCTTTCTTGGGAAGCTGAAATCCAGATGGTCGGGGCCATATCGAGTTGAAAAGGTTTATCCTCATGGAGCTATTGATATATCTAGTGAGTCTATAGGAATTTTCAAAGTAAATGGTCAAAGACTTAAGAGATACTTCGCAAACAATTCTGTTGAGCTGATTGGAGACGAGGAGGGGCAGAGCACACTCCTCAAGCCATATCCCCAAAACTAGGGAGTAACTGAGGGGTCAAGCTAACGACCTTAAACAAGCGCTTCTTGGGAGGCAACCCAAGCTATTTTCATTTTTTTTAGTCATTTTATTTTATTCTTTATTCTATTTTTATTTTTTTTAGGTTTATAGGACACGACATGTTAAACGTGCCACTCCGTGCCAAATTGACATGACCCGCCTATGCTGAACGACACAGGCATGTTGAGGTTATCCGAAGACAACACAGGTCGGGCGTGCTGATGAGCACGCCCGTGTCGCACATTTCTCAACTGCGGCACACACAGGGCGGGATCGCAAGACGCTGGCCGGATGCGCGACGCTGGGAGGACGGAGCATGCCTATGTCGCGCTTAAATGGGTCGGGTATTTGCGTAAGAGGATGCCCGACACGCCTAGCCCTCTAAAGTCGGCCCAAGCACGCCCTAATTTTCCACTCGCGATACAAACTTGAAGCAGCTGCCGCCAGTCTCTCTCGAGCAGCCGAGGAGCTAACCTGCTGTCTCTCCCTCCCCAACGCCATGAGCAAGCGAGTGAAGACTAGAGGAGGAGCTTCTTCCTCTTCGACAAAGGATAAGGGAAAGAGAAAAGCTCAGGACTTGGGTAACGATCCTCCTCTGACCTCTTGCCATCCATATGGAATTGTTTTTAGGGATGAGGTTATGAAGTCTAAATTCAGTAAGCTTGAAAAAAGGAAGTTAGTATCTACAAGAACTATAGACTTCTACACGTTGACCACCCTAGGGTTAAGAGATGACATAACTTGGTTGACCAATAGGATAGGTTGGACCGAATTTATCATGTACCATCATCTTACTTACCCTAGCATCACCCTTGAATTCCTTAGCTCCCTGTCTGCTGAAATACTACAAGGAAAGGATTGTGAGGAAGGAAAAATAAAATTTAGATTAATGAACCATGAGTTTACCCTTTCTTTAAGTTATTTTAATATGATATTTGATTTTCCTAGCGGAGGAGAGAGGCAAATTCATAGACATTTTATTGATCATCAATTTTGGAGATTAATTTTTGATGACCCTCGCCCTTATGATGCATCTAGGTCTAAATCATTTAACATCCCTAATCCTACTATTCGTTATCTCCTTAGGTTTATGGCTAATACAATCTCTGGAAGATATGATAGTGCAGGGGTGGCTTGGCAGAGTGAGTTACAATTTTTATGGGCCATGCTAAATGAAGTTAATATTGATTCTGGAGACCATATGGTTAGACATTTAGTTAAGGTTAGTAATAGCCCATCCGAAGTCATAATCATAGGTGGTATTATCACTAGGATTGCTGTAGCCTTAGGATGTAAATTGGATGACCTTGAATATTATCCTGCTAGCCCTAGATTGGATTTGGATGCTTGTATAAATATGAAGATGATTGAGGCATTCGACGAGGGGTATCATTTGGTGTTAAGAAATGGAATTAAAATCCCTCTTCCAAACCCTGAGCGGATGACTGTACGTAATTCATCCAATTGGCTTCTTAGAGATGTCCAGGGACCCTTTCCTACCCCCACTGCCTATGCTCCATCACCCTCTCCTAGTTTTACCAGGAGCAGCGACGTAGGTGGGCAGAGGAGGATGCTAGTAGTGAAGACGATGACCATTGACCACCTTAAACTATTTTGTGAGTTTCTATGCACATCCTTTACTGCTTATGCTGTCTCTACTTAGATTTTTAGTTTAGTTAGTGCTATTTTGTTTGCATCTTTTCATATATCATAACATTGCATTTTTATATCATCTAGGGTAATACAACTGAATATTGGTCGGATCATGATATTCCTTTTTGCCTATTTGATAAGAGCCCTATTTCACTTCTAACATGGTCTATAGGTCTGAGGTATCAAAAAAAAAGGATTTAAATCCCCCATATCGGACGAGTACTCGATTTTCCATTGGAGACTTGCTTGCACAACTTGGTTACTGGAGAAACACTTTCACTAGAAGTATGATAAAAGAAAAAACTAGAATTGTTTTCAAGCACCCTTTGAGACCAAGTAGTTATTGGGGAAACACCTAAAAAGTTCCCCTTTGAGACTAACTAGTTACTGGGGAAATGCTCTCTATAAATTCCTTTCCTTCTCTCTTAGAAAGTGCTCCTTTGAGACCTTTTGATGATAGGTAAGGATGATCCATGCATTAAGGCAGGTAAGTGCCTCATAGCCGGAAATAAGATTGCTCTACGAAAGAAGGGATGTCAAATCCGGATTGGTGTCCAATGACTTTAGTCCAACCTTTCACGTGCACTATATAGGGATCTTTCAAACTTGGCAACTAGGAATGACTTGAAAAGATTAAGATCAGATTGTATACCTCTGGATGGTGTCTAGCATTCCCACAACTAAGTTGTCTTTTGAGTTTTCTTTGCTTGAGGACAAGCAAAAGTTTAGGACTAGGGGATTTTGATGTGTATAAATCATGCTATGTTTTCACTACTCCATATACAAGCATTTTATCTTATTTCATGTCCTAGGCATGTATTTTATCATGATTTAGTTAAGTTTAGCATATTTTGGACAAAGAGACTATTTTTGGGTGTTTTCCGTGTTAACAGGGCAAAGAAGCAGACGTATCAAAACAACACAGGCGTGTCATCAGTGACACGTCCATGTCAGGAGTTCCAACCTTCAACACGACCTGGTTCAGCAGCCGACACACCCCGTTCAAAGTGTTGACACGGCCGACGTATCAAAACAACACAGGCGTGTCATTAGTGACACGTCCGTGTCGGGAGTTCCAACGCTCAACACGCCCCAGTTCAGCCTTCGACACGCCCCAATTCAAGCGCAACACGCTCGGTGGGAAGCCCGCGACACGCCTGTGCCCTCATTTGGCACGGGCGTGTTGTCCTAATTCTGGATTTCCTTTTTCTGCTAGAGCCGCGATCTTCGTCTCAATTAAAGGAAAATCTTTTTCCTTAATTAAAGAGGAGGCCAAGGCTATAAAAGAGGAGATATTCTAACCCTAGAGGACGGTGGGTGGTGAAAACAATGACAGAAGAAGGAGGATAAGGAAGGAGTCGACGACAGAGGAACACAGATGGCACTAAGTATCGTAATTTCTCTCTCTAGCAATTCTTGCCAGACTATGGAGTAGTGTCTTGTAATCTTAGGATGGGGGAGTAGCCCTTGACAATTTATGATGGATGATGTAATCTATACTACTTGAATTATTGTTTGTTTTGATCTGGTTTTTGGATTCTTATTGATAAACCTAAGGAGCTAAGGGGAAACACCTAACAGTGAACCCAAGTTCCCGAAACCCAGAACCAATTAGGGATTAACTCCTGCCAAGTAGCGGTGGTGTATCTATGAGGTCTTGCGGGGGTCTCGTGACAGGTCCCCTTAGCTGATTATGGTCCCGTGTGCAAACCTACCGTGAAAAGGAAATTTAGACTCTAAAGGAACTCTTATGGACTTAATGGATCTATCAAATCCAGTTTTTACCAAGTAACGGAGGTAAGACTAGGGAGGTTTACGGGGGTCTTGTGACAGGTCCCCTTAGCTGATTATGATACCTACGCTCGAATACCGTGACAGGTAAATTGAGTTTGATAAGTACAGTTAGCGTAGACCTCGAAAGGGGCCATTGATTTACCTTAGGATAGGTTCCATCAAAACAACTCTAATAGGGGTAGGAAAGAATTAAATCACCTTATAAATCGTCGACGTGGTGAAACCCATATCCTGAGATTCTCCTCAACTATTGACTTTTAGCTCGTTCTTCTCATTCGTTGTTCTTGACTGCTCAGTGTCTTTGCTTAATCCATAAATTGATTGACTAGATAACTTGGTATCACGATCATTCGGTAATTGTCCCAATCCCTGTGGGATCGATATTTTTATTACTTGACGACAACCGTGCACTTGCGGAAAATAAGACATCATTGCTTCATATAGATGTTTTCCTCAAGACTTCCATTAAGAAAAGTTGTCTTGACATCCATCTGTCATACCTCATAATCCATATGAGCTGCTATGCATAAGAGAATCCGGATAGACTTAAGCATGGCTACCGGCGAAAAGGTCTCCTCATAATCGATACCCTCTTTCTGAGTATACCCCTTCACAACAAGCCTTGCTTTGAAGGTCTCAACCTTCCCATCTATTCCTCTCTTTCTCTTGTAGGTCCACTTGCATCCAATGGTTTTTACACCATCGGGTGGTTCTACTAGCTCCCAGACCTGATTTGAATCCATAGATTCAATCTCGGTATTCATTGCATTTTGCCAAGATACTATATCTTTATCTTGGATTGCCTCGTCATATGTCCAGGGATCAGATTCATGTTCGCCATGGACCAAATCAGAAGATTCTCCCAAGTACATGAATCTATCAGGCTGTCTCACAACCCTCCCACTACAATGAGGCATCACCTGTGTATCCTCTGTGACACGCGGTTCAGTGATATGTGGTATATCTTCTTGTAGTGATGGTACTAAAGAAGTGACTTCCCCTTTCAATTCCTCCAGAACAATTTTACTCTTGGGCTTGTGGCTCATGACATATTCTTCCTCTAGAAATTTGGCGTTCGTGCTAACGATCACCCTCTGATATCTAGGACTATAAAATAAACCACCCTTCGTTCCTCTAGGATAGCCAATGAACATGCGTACTTCTGTACGAGGTTCCAACTTACCAGCATCTGCTTTCAGCAAATGTGCTAGACTCCCCATATCCGAATATATCTTAGACTAGGCTTTCGCCCAGTCCACAATTCTGTGGGAATAGAAGGCACTGATTTAGATGGAACTAAGTTCAGAATGTACACCATCGTATCTAGAGCATATCCCCTGAACGAATCTGGCAACTCAGAATAACTCATCATCGATCTAACCATCTCTATAAGAGTCCTATTCCTTGGCTCTGCTACACCATTCTGCTGGGGTGTGTCAGGTGCAGTCAATTGGGATTGAATCCCAGCCTCTGATAAGTAGTTACTAAACTCTCCCAAGAGGTACTCACCACCACGATCAGATCGTAGTGTCTTGATACTTTTACCTTGGCGTTTCTCCACATCAGCCTTGAATTGTTTGAACTTGTCAAAGCATTCAGACTTGTGGCGCATCAGGTAAATGTATCCATATCTTGAATAATCGTCTATAAAAGAGATGAAATACTCAAAACTACCTCTAGCCTGGATAGACATTGGACCACAAAAATCAGAATGAACCAATTCTAACACATCTTTGGCTCTATACCCCTTAGCCTTAAAAGGCCTCTTGGTCATTTTGCCCTCCAAGCAAGATTCGCAGGTTGGGAAATCTTCCACTACTAATAAACCCAAAGGTCCATCAGCTATCAACCTTTGAATTCTGCATAGGTTAATATGACCAAGCCTAAGATGCCAAAGATATGTTTGGTTCATCTTCAAAGGTTCTTTTCTCTTATTGGAATTAGAAGATGAGTTATTAACTTCAATTTGCATCGTGGGAGATTTTGGTTCATGTGTGTCTAAATTTCCTATCAATGTACCTGAACAGATATTCTCCCTATTCCTTTTTATAACAACTCTGTCATTAAAAGAAATAGAATATCCATCCATAAACAATTTAGAAACTGAAATTAAATTCTTTCTAAATAAAGGTACATAAAGGGAATTTTCCAGAACCGAAGTTTTATTTTTCTCAAAATATAAATAAAATGTCTCCCACTGCAATAACTGTCCCCATTGGCTAGTCGTCGGGTTTCCTGGAACCCCTGCAAAGTATTGTAAACATGATTAGTGACTCCCATATCTACACACCAGGTGCCGGTAGATAACACCGCTAACCATGTTTCAATGACTAGACCAAAAGATATACCTTTGTTCTGCTTCGGATTGGGATAGTCCTTCCAATGTCCATCCTGCTTGTAAGTGAAGTACTTGCCTTTCGACTTCTTCACTTGTCCCTGAGTTCCTCCCACCACCTTTGCTCCACCTTATTTCTTCTTCTTCTTGCCTTTTGACTTAGAAGCAGAAACCTTTTGGGCAACCATGGCCTGAGTCTGAGCAAGCCTTTCTGGAGAATGATATCGACCTGGGTTTCCCCATCAATCTTAGCTCCAAGGACTTCCAGCTCATTTGCAGGCTTAGGAGGATACTCTTCGAAAAGTACATATTTGTACTCCTCAGCAGTTAAGACAATATCTAGATTCTTTTCCAATCAACATAATTTGGGTACAGTAAGCTTATTTTCCTTTAGTATCACAACAAGTGGACTGAAAGTCATTTTTGAAAATACTAAGAATCACATAGATCATTACTTTAGATTTCAAAAAATTATTGATTCCTCAAACAATAAAATTTTAAAATCAACCAACACCTCAAAACACCGAGAATATCGTATGCCACGATAGTGTGGACGTATACGAATTCTACATTTGTAAGAGGAGGTTTTTCCCATTAATTTTACTAACTTGTCAACCTAACTTTTTGACAAGTAAAATTAATAGTTGGTTTCTCTTCGGCCCTACAAATAAAAGCAGTGACTCCGATGGGGAGGATACTTATATTTGTATCTAAGTGTTCACCATTACTTGGTACCAAGGTAATTATCTCGGGTTATGTGCCTTACGATGGGGAAGTACACACGCTCCTTAATAATTTCCTATAACCATATTCGACCTTGTGATCCGCAAACAAACTCATCCAATGGGGAGGAAGGCACTCAGAGCCAACGTGCAAGTTTGTTTGCATCACTTGTCAAATCGTAATGGAGGCCGTGGGAATTTATAAAAATATCCCTCTCCCACTTAGTAATTTGAAAATGAGGAATTTTCTAGCCTACGACATGCATATCAAACAATAAGCAATAAATATGAAAAATAAATTATTTTCCAACTATTATGGCTTTTGTCTTCAATATGTCTCCCGTCGCATCGCCTTCTCGTCTGCTCCTCCTACGCCATGTACGAGTCATCCGGAGATCCGAGCTGAGACTAAAATCTATTTTAATTTACATCCATCGATCCTATACTCCACGAGGGAGTGTACATGAAATCTAGATCGAAAGTAAACTAAAATAAAAGGAGTGGCTAAAAAATTAAATACTAGCCTCGTCAACCCCGAGGATTCAACAAAATAAACATTTACACACATACAATCACATACACACATATGACCATAATAGTCGGATCTTATGACTGCAACCAAAAAGTTAATCTACACATATCCTACTATTATCCGGCACATATAATATATGAAAAGTGCATAAAAATTAACCAAATCCTAAACACACAAAACCGGAAACCTTGGCTCTGATACCAGTTGAAGGGTTTGGTTTCATTGATCCGTGAGGGGAAACTTCGCTTCCCACTTTCACCTCAATCGCGTGTTCATGGCGATCCCATCGATGTCCCCGGATTAAAAAATTTTAATCCTAGACAAAAGGGATTGCCCAAAAAACCAAGTCATTGTCATGCTATTCGTTTAGAGAAGTCACTTGAACAAACTCGTTGTTCAAGCGACCAACCTCTATTCTACGAGTAGCCGCGGAATAGATGATGTACGAATCGCTGGCTTTTGTATTTATGTTCGGGATCCAAGTATTATTTAGCCACATACATAAAGTAAAATATCCAGCACATAAATTCAAAGAAATTATAAAATAATACAATACCAGCTATGGCAATAGCAATACGCACCGAACAGATTATACCTCTTGTTATACCTCTTGATCTTCTATTGTATGTCCTTCCTCCTTTTGGACATCGTGTGGGCGACGATCTTCCAAAAGTCGAAGCTCCTAGATTGCCAATCTTCCTTCCTTGCTCGTTCTGAGCAAAAGGAAGATCATAAAAACTAAACTCTTCTCTTATCTAGGACCAACCATCAAGCTCCAAGCTTGATGCTTGTCGTCGGCCCAAAGAGATGAAGATTAGAAGTGTGGGTGTCGGCCAAAAGCTTCAAGGAATGGATCCCTAGCTCTTGTTTCCACCAGCTAAGCAGGATAAGAGGAATAGATTGAGCTCCGACCAAGGTAAAGAGGAGAATTATGGGCCCGGCAATCATCTTAGGAAGAAGAAAGAAAACCCTCCATAGTTGCCGACCAAGCACACTCTCAAACACTAGCCACCCAACCTAAATCCTATCTCAATTATGATTCATTGCCGCCCAAGGAAGCAAACCCTAATCTCCTAAGCCATAGATGAAGGGGAGAAGGTTGGACGCCGGCCAAACCAAGGAGAGAATAGGGAAGAAGGAGAAGAAAACATCTTTTCTTAATTGTGGCCACCCAAAACCCTAAGCCTCCCTTGCCCTTGCCGCCCAAAACCCTAGCCCCCTTTCCTCTAATTCATTCTTGCTGCCCACCCTCAAGCCATATTTATAAAGTTAGGCTTAAGGCTTGATTTAATCTCCACCATTGGTTCTAGGGATTTAATCTCAACCGTCAGATCTAGAGATTTAATCTCAACCGTCGGATCTAGAGATTTAATCTCTACCTTTGGATCTAGAGTTTTGTTTTCATCCATTGGATCTAAGCTTCATGAGGTGTTAATAGGCTACAATAGGGACCATGAGGAGGAGTTGGATCTTGGCCACCCATGGATCAAGCCCACATAATGTCCGATCCATTAATGATAATCCAATCCACTAAAGGATTATCATTGATCTACCTCACCAACCCCCATAAGTAAATATGGGCTCCATATATTATTTGTACATTTTCTCCCCGTGTTTAAGATCTCGAATGCCCATCGATTAATTAATTTACTGACCATTAATTAAACAACATCTAACTCCATGAGTAGTACCACTCAACCTTTTCATCATGCCGGACCAAGTCCACCTGCAGGGTTTACATGATGAACCTTATGAGCTCCTGAAGGGGACATCATCATCCTAATATATAGGACACAGTTTCCTCCTATAATCAACGGCATACCATATAAATAATATCATCTCCCATCTTACCGAGCCTATTGATTTAATCTAAAAATCTCGCCTATTGGTAAATCAAAGAGATGAATACTAAGTATATGTGCCCGTTATTATATTGGAATTAAGAGCATGTACAAAATAATATCTGAGGTCCAATTCGATTATGTAGTCAGCAATAAATCGAATCACCTCTAAGTCGATCATGCACAATACACACAAAGTGCACTAGTGTGATTCTATGGTCAAGACAAACCAATACCAAATCACACTACAACCATTCCGATGGTTTGTCCAAAGCCATCTCGATTGTGAGCTTTCACTTATACTTTACAAGGAGTCGATAACATGATCTCCCGTGTGACACCACACACCATGTTATCTATAATGTAATGTATTAGACAATATTGCATAACCATAAAAATATGCAAACAATGATCATGTGATTCTTATTTCAAAAATAAAGATGTTCATACAAAAGATAGACTTTTCAGTATACATCCCAACACAAACATCATTTCATTCGAGAACATGTGGCCAACGGAGCCATACAACTCAAATATGTTGAATCGAAGTCCAACTTGACAGACCTATTTACTAAACCCCTACCCGAAGCCGAATTCAGTCTATTAAGATAAAAATTGGGCATGTGCATAGTAGAATAGTAACTTGCAAATTATATTTTCTTACTTTTCATTTTTATGGAACTAGCATAGGACATACCTTAGATATCATGCACCTATAGATTTAAGGAGCCAATACATCTCACAACACATAGGAATAATGTGTTTGTGTACTTAGCCACGTAGATGGGCGAGAGATGTTAGGACCTTACTCCTGGTTCCAGATGTAGAGCTAGTGCATCGCCATGAACCACGGAGTATAATCATATATATTAACCGACTTTGACCAGGACTTGTTGATCTTTCATATCAATCAAGTCAAATAATATGGAACATTTTATAGATGAGCTTATTTTCAGTATATTATTTTCAAAATAATATGGAACATGCTTGGACTTTAAATTTAATACATATATTCATTTTTCACACACCCCCACTCTTTTCGATATATGGCAAAAGGGGGAGAAAAAGGCCAAAGTTAAGGGATCATTTTTTTTTATAACTTAACTTACTTAATATTTATTCACATGGCCAAAAGTTAAGTAAATGTTTACTTTTACTTAACTTGTTTGAGGTAACAAAAAGGGAAATAAAGGCCAAGTTCAGAGAATTCTTAACTTAAACTTATTTTTAATACTATGGCCAAACGTTAAGGAAAGGGGAGAAAGGGCCAAGTTAAGAAGTCCTCTTAACTTAAACGTTTTACTAAGGCCAACTTTAAGTAATTACTTAAACTCTTCCTAAATAGCAACCATCAAGGGGGAGGATTAAGGTCTTCTTTCAAGACTCACCCTCGGTCAAGTTGAAGGTTTCCTCAAGGGGGAGTACTTGAAGAAAATTCTTACTACTCCTACTTAATCTTTATTATTCCTATTTTTATGCACATTATTATTCTTCATGCATGTTATTTTCTTAACTTTGTATGTGGGTTTGCCATAGATCAAAAAGGAGGAGATTGTTAGTGCAGTAGGCACCTAAGTCAAACCTGAGTTTTGATTATAGCAAACGATATAAAGTTAAGCTCATATTGTTATCTCACGAGCTAAATTGAGTGTGCAGAAAAGTGCCAATGCTGGAGCTGAAGGCTAGCGACATCAGGAGGAAGCCGCAGTGGTCAGGCAACACTCGAGTGATTTCAGAGGAAGCCGAAGGAATCGAGTGGAAGGCCGGAAGCGAAAGCGACACAGTAAGTATCGAGGTAAAGCTCGTGTGTGTGAGAGTAAGAGAGGTCATATCCTCCTTACGAAGATGATCTTAAGCATAGATCTGACCAAAGACATCCTATAGATGGTCTAGGTTGAGATCAGACGGTCAACGGTCGTCGAAATAATATTTTTGTTAAGCTAACTTTGCCCTGCAGCTAGCATCGATCATTGCCCGGCTTGGAGGACTCGATCGCCGCCCATCGATCGACCGTCATGGCCAAGATTCGATCGATGTCGCCATCACGATCGATGATGGCCATCAGTCGACTGATGGTCAAGGATCAGCTCAAGGAGTTAAGGCTTATCCCCTCATTTCAAGGGGATGGGTGCTCAAATCTCATTGGCTGAAGTTCCTCTCGAGAAGGGGCTCAAAGGATATAAAACGAGGGCTTGTCCTAGGGTTTTTCATCAATTCAAAAGCCCCCAAGTGCTTCCGATATGCTACAAGTCTCCGACATCCCTACGACGAAGCGCTGCCGAGACGACGACTCAAGCTCCAAGATTCAAGTCTTCAAAAGTCATCGGTATAAGCTTTAATTTGTATAAGTTATTCTTTTTATTTTGATCTTTAAATCGTATCAAGGAGAGGGTGAGTGTCCCTCTACCTTGAGTCTTTCTTGAGTTTTGTATTCATTTAACTCCTACCTCCAACGAGGAGGAGTTCGTTTAGTGTTTTTCCCTCCGTGCGTGATCAAGGGCCACTAGGGCCTCGGAGTAGTAGCCGAAGGCTACGAACCAAGTAAAAAATCCATTTGTCATTTATCTTTCCACTGTGTTTAATTGTCTACTCGTGCCTCAACGAACGATTTCAAACGAAAAGTTTTTATCACTATTCACCCCCCCCTCTAGCGATCCGATCGATCTGACAGATGGATGTCAAGACATCTTTCCTTAATGGAAGTCTTGAAGAAAACATCTATATGGAGCAACCCGAGGGGTTTATTGCAAAGGGCAAAGATCATCTTGTGTGCAAGCTTAATCGGTCCATTTACGGATTGAAGCAAGCTTTGAGGTCTTGGAACATCTGCTTTGATAAGGTAATCCAGTCTTATGGATTTATTCAAAGTCCGGATGAGTCTTGTGTATACAAGAGATGTGACGGAAACGTAGTGGTATTTCTTGTACTATACGTAGATGACATTTTGTTAATTGGCAACAATGTCAAGGTGTTATCAGACGTAAGGGTATGGTTGTCCAAAAAGTTTGATATGAAGGACTTGGGAGAAGTGGGACACATCCTTGGGATCAAGGTTATAAGGGATCGTAGGAAAAGGATGTTGTGCTTATCTCAAGCATCATACATAGACACCATTTTGGCTCGTTTTAGCATGCAAAACTCTAAGAAAGTTTTCTACCTTTTAGGCATGGAGTTCCTTTATCTAAAGAGATGTGTCCTAGAACATCAAAGGAGATAGAGGAGATGAAGGCGGTTCCTTATGCTTCAGCAGTAGGAAGCCTCATGTATGTTATGTTATGTACGAGGTCGAATATCTGCTTAGCCATGGGCATGGTTAGAAGATATCAGAGTAATCGAGGACAGGGACATTGGACTGTGGTAAAGTATATATTGAAGTACCTGAGAAGGACTAGAGATTATATGCTGGTATACTATGTAAAATACCAAAAAAAATATAATAATATATAAAATATCCTTGTTACTTAAGAAATTATCTTATGGAATTTTTCAGAAATTTTTAGAAATTTTTCTAGATTTAAACGGGAGTGTTATGGACATTTCATGGGGATAAAGCGGATAGACTTTTGTAAAGCCTGTTTAGACTATCTACTAGGAATTAATAGGTTTAATCAAATCATTTAATTCCTCCCCGATTCCTTCCATTTTCCCTCTTCCTCGATCGACCGATCCTCTTCTTCTTTTCTCGATCGCGCATTGATTTCCTTCTCTTCTCCCCGCGTGCCGCCCACGCTTGAGCTTGCCCCATCACCGCCGCTCCGCCTGGTCTTCGCTCTTTCTCGGTCTTCTCTCTATGCCTCCCGTCATGCTCTCCCTCTCCTCTGCTAACGGCGACAGACCCACCCCGAAGCGACTAGAGGTGTGCGTCGGCGCGACAGCGTCTTGGCGTGGGCGGGAGGTAGGTCAGGAGCCGGCCGCCGTGTGCTAATTAGGGGCTCTCTATCGTGAGCGCGAGCGGTGGCACAGCGAGGCAACAATAGGGAGCACAGCGCCGGTTCGAGGGTTCTACGACCAGTGGTCGTCAGAGCTAGGTAAGGATCGATTTTCATTCTTGCTTCAGATGAGATTTGAGTTCTTGATGTGGTTTCCTTCGTTGAGCTTGATCCATTGATTTAGGGCAGCGGTGGTTGAGCGTCGATTTTCTCTGGTGAATTGAGCAACTTTGGGAGGAGAACTGTCGAGAGGGAGGTTCCAATCCCAGGTAATCTTGATCTAACATGTGCTTTCATCTGTAAATTTCTGTATGTGATCTTTATGGTGGATGTGGGTTTTCTATCAATGGATATACTAGTTAGAGGCTACTGTTGGAGAGGTGGGCTAAGCTGGAGGTTTGTTAGATTGTGGATGAGTTTTGTGATTCACTTCGGGTTAGTCAGACCTCCAATTTGGTGTAGCGGTGGCTGTGAAGGGCTCTCGTGTGATTGTGGGTGTTACTTTATGAGATCAAGAGGGGCGGTGGTGGTATGGATCGAAGTGTTGATTGATCTTGAGGTGAGATGTGTATTGACCTATGTTTCGACTGTGTTGTTAGGCTGAACAGCGTGGATGTTGTGGGGAGGTTGATGTAGTAAATGAGTACCTTATGGATACTCTGTTTGTTCCCGTGGTAGTGGCTATGAATAGGGTTTGGTTTGAGGTTCGTTAGGTCCCTAAATTAGTGTGAAATATCAGTTGTTGATCGAGCTATGTGATGCTCTGATCTAGGCTACAAATGGGGCTATGGGTAAATCTATTCTGTAGTTATATATGGAGTGGAAAGTTGTAGGTTAGCATATTCACTAATTGGAAACGGTGGATTAATTATGGTGTTAACTATACAAGATGAGGGATTAATATGAAGGTTTGATTTGGTTAATTGGATAACTAGATCAATCTAGCTGATCGGGATACGAAGTCGATGTAGAATTCGATTCGATTATTCGTCATATACTTGCACTTAATCATAATATTTGATATGTGCAGGACATGGATACGAGGCAGGCTCGCGGACGCAAATACAATCAGCACGAGCTACATATCAGGTGGGTAATTTCCTACCATGGTCAGGTAGATGTAATTGCATTCAGATTTAGTCATAGATATGAGCATGTTAGGTGTTCATATTATCTTGACCCTACTCTTATTTATCTTATGCTTGATACTTGTCGTTGGCTATATTTACTCAAAGGTTGATATTACATTTCCTTTATTATGATTTAGGGTTATAGATGTGATGTAAATAGGTCTACATGTTTAGTAGGGTGTAGATGTTGGAGTACGGATGATAACCTGATTTGTAAATTGGGCAAAGGTTCATCCGTGGATAGGTAATGCCCTAAAGGTAGGATTTATTCCAATACCCATATGTTGCATACTTATTACCAACCATGTGTTGTGTAATGGTTAAGTGAAGGGTGATTAGTGTGTCTCTATGGCCCGGTTGTCCCAATTTGATATGATTAGTCGAGTACGACTCTTTACAGGATAGAGAGTACGTCGATCAGTTGAGTACGACTCTCTATTGGATAGAGAGTTATGATCAGTTGAGTATGACTCTCTACAGGATAGAGAGTCCGTCGATCAGTTGAGTACGACTCTCTATAGAATAGAGATTGTATTGATCAGATGGGTACGACTCTTTGTTGAACAAAGAGTCTGTGGTAGATGTCTGTACGTGTGACAGTACATTTATGTCATTTTCATGCATTTTGACGACATAGTCTCCCTTGGGGTTGAGAGAGTCGTCAGTCATCTTGCCTCCCAGGTTACTCCCCGAGGAGTAACTAGTGTGAGGGCATAGCATTTGTTGTGCCGCACTCTACTACTATAGACGGTGGTAGTTGGAGTTGCGTGCAGTTGTCCTGGGTGCATGACACTCGACCACTCATTGGTAGTGTCAATCGGAGTGGCCAGCAGCAGGGACCCCCGTTATGTAGCGAGCTCTTTATGCTCATATACTACTTGATCATACTGCCCACTCGGCCACTCTAGAGTGGTGGTTGGTGATGAGTTGGGACAGTTGTCATGTCGTGCCACCTAGGCCAGACTCAGGTCATGGTAGCGAGTAAGGGTGAGCAGACATGACCATGCATGCTGCATTGTCGTATCTTATGGCGCTTTGCATATTACCATATATATACATATATGCATGTATATATATATATGGATGGTTGTGATTAATATATATATAGATGCAGTATATATATATATGCTTATTGTGATGTTGCATTTGATTGTACTATGCTTGCTGCATTTGGTTGTACATCATATTCATGCATGCTTCTTGCATCTGTTATATGGTTGTGTTGGATACTTGTATATGTGTTGGACAGACCATTAGATACCTTGTCCTGTAGCATGAGTATATTGTGAGTTGGTATTACTCTTCCTGTTATATATATGTTGGATATATGCTCAGGTTGGATCAGAGTAGCGTGGCAGACTTTCAGGTATGTCTGCATTTTACGTTGTTCATTTGGTTAGATGGTTTATGCTTGTATTTATATACTATGCTGATATACCTATTGTGCCTCTAGATTATGTTGTTGAATTACATGTGATATTTGATATATACATGTTTTTCTATTACCTGCTGAGTTTTACTCACCACCACGGACCCTAGGTTTTTCTGTCACCCAGGTAACAGGTAGCCGACTTCATGATGGACTTGGAGCACCGCTGGCTGGCATCGTCTCACCTCAACTCCGAGAGTCCAGGTTTTTGGGTTTTTCGTATGTCTTGTTATGTATTCTGAGTTTTCATGGTGTTATGTGTTATGTGATGTGTGCACATGTTGGTGCGGGTTTTGACGAGGTTTTCTTTTTGTTTGGTGTTAGTCATACCGGTATGCATGGTGTGTGGTTGTATTGTATATGTGTGGTTATGGGTATGTCGTTGTATTAGTTTCCGCTGTGTTTCGTTATGTGGTTATGTTTATATATATCTATGTTGTTGTTGTGGCCTACGGGCCTTGTATTAAACCGAAATTTTGACACGTAGAGGGGAGACGTCGTCCATTTGCTTTTCGGCACAGCATGTTCTCGGGGCATGACAACTTTAGTGGTATCAGAGCCCTAAGTTCTGCGATGCCATATAAAGTTGTTTTTGTGTCGAATCTTGGATTCTCGGGAGTCGATTTATTCGGTTTTGATTTTCTGAGATTAGATTGACAGTAGCCTGAGCTCTAAGCATCACGAAGTAAGTATTCCTGATGACTTATTTTCTAGTTGGATACTTATCTAGACTTGATTAACAAGTGTATACAGTTAGATATATTATACTTGTTGGGATGTATACTGAAAAGTCTATCTTTTATATGAACATCTTTATTTTTTAAATAAGAATCACATAATCATTGTTTGCATATTTATGGTTATGCATATTATCTAATACATTACATTGTAGATAACATGGTGTGTGGTGTCACACGGGAGATCATGTTATCGGCTCCTTGTAAAGTATAAGTAAAGGCTCACAACCGAGATGACTTTGGACAAACCATTGGTATGGTTGTAGTGTGATTTGGTATTGGTTTGTCTTAACCATAGAATCACACTAGTGTACTTTGTGTGTATTGAGCAAGACCAACTTAGAGGTGATTCGATTTATTGCTGACTACATAATCGAATAGAACCTCAGATATTATATTGTACATGCTCTTAATCCCGATATAATAATGAGCACATATACTTAGTATTCATTTCTTTGATTTACCAATGGGCGAGATTTATAGATTAAATCGATAGGCTCGGTAAGTTGGGAAATGATATTATTTATATGGTATGTCATTGATTATAGGAGGAAACCGTGTCCTATATATTAGGATGATGATGTCCTCTTGAGGAGCTCATAAGGTTTATCATGTAAACCCTGCAGGTGGACTTGGTCCGGCATGATGATAAGGTTGAGTGGTACTACTCATGGAGTTAGATATTGATTAATTAATTGTCAGTAAATTAATTAATCGACGGACATTCGAGATCTTAAACATGGGGAGAAAAATGTACAAATAATATATGGAGCCCATATTATCTTATGGGGGTTGGTGAGGTAGATCAATGATAAACCTTTAGTGGATTGGATTATCATTAATGGATCGGACTTTATGTGGGCTTGATCCATTGGGTGGCAAAGATCCAACTCCTCCTTATGGTCCCTATTGTAGCCTATTAAAACCTCATGAAGCCTAGATCCAATGGTTGAAAACAAAACTCTAGATCCGACGGTGGAGATTAAATCTCTAGATCCGACAGTTGAGATTAATTCTCTAGATCCGACGGTTGAGATTAAATCCCTAAAACCGACGGTGGAGATTAAAAGGAGGCTTGAGCCCAACTCTATAAATAGAGGATTAAGGTGGGTGGCAAGGAATGGCTTAGGAGATTAGGGTTTGGTTCCCTTTAGCTTGGGCGGCAAGGAATCCTAGGGAGGTTATGATTGAGTTGGGCGGCTAGGGTTTGGGAGGTTGAGTGGGCGGCAACAAGAGGAGAGGTTCCCTTTTTCTTCTTCCTAAGGTGTTGCCGGCACCTATCCTTCTTCCCTCTACTTTGGCCGGTGCTCAACCTATTCCTCTTCGCCTCTTCTTTGGCCGGCAGCAACTAGGAGAGCTAGGGTTAGGGTTTTGGGCGGCTACAAGTTGAAGGGTGTTGGTGATCGATTGGAAGCTAGAGGGGGGGTGAATAGCTTGTTTTCCGTCTCTACAAGAAGATTAGCGGAAGCACAACAAAAATAATAATAACACAAATGAAAAACAATGCTAACATTATTCTTTTACATGGTTCGGAGATAGCGCTCCTACTCCACGGTGATCCTTGAGGTGGATCAACCCTAATCAATACCACTATGAATCTTTCCTTTACAACACTTCTCCTCTTCTTACAAAAGATGTAGATGAAGCTTAGAGAGGAGAAAGAGATTTAGAATCACTAGAAAGCTTTGAAAAATCATGGAGGCTTGAGAGTATTATCAGAGAATAAGCATTAACCCCAAAAACCTCCACCAACCCTCTTTCTATAGAGAGGACGCTGATTTTCCCATTGGAGCATCATCAGTTGACTAGTGCACAACATTAGTCGACTGCCGGCGCGGTTAACGGCTTCTGAATAGTCAGATTCACGGGATTCAAAGTCATTTCCTCCAATGGCACTCTCATCAGTCGACTGATCCCTCCATCAGTCGACTGATGGAGTGATCAGTCGAGTGATCACAGGCTTGTTGGTCCAATCGGCCCAGGTCACGATTGACCAGGACTCGAGTTTGACTCGAGTGATGTTTTGATGTTTCGACAAAAACATATGACAATGTAATTGTCATTTGGTAAAGTCCAAGTCTTGAGTACTTGGCATGGAAAGTCCAAGTGGGACACTTGGCACATGAAAAGTCCAAGCATGGGTCTTGGCATGAAAAGTCCAACATGGGTTGGCAAGGGAAAGTCCAAGCATGGGTCTTGGCAAGGTAAAGTCCAAGTCTTGAGTACTTGGCATGGAAAGTTCAACATGGGTTGGCAAGGAAAGTCCAAGCATGGTCTTGGCATGGAAAGTCCAACATGGGTTGGCAAGAGAAAGTCCAAGGGGATTGATATTGGCGGCGTAAAGTCCAAGCGGGAGTCTTGGCAGCAGAAGTCCAATGGTTGGCGGCGTAAAGTCCAAGCGGAGTCTTGGCGGCGTAAGTCCAAAGTGCAGTGGCGGTGTAGACACCGTTAGCATGACATAGCCGATGGAAGCACCTGAAGGCTAGCGCGATGGATGAACAAGTCATGGATGACTTGGAGGGATCCGAGAGGCGTGAGGCTGATGGAGGTAGCTAGAAGGCTTAGGTCTAGGCTAAGGGTGGTCTAGCAAGTATGGAGGAACCATACTTGGGTTAAAACCTCATGTTTGAGGTGTGCCAGTCGACTGGTGCAATGTGGCAGTCGACTGGACCGAGTCAACTAGGGTTTGACTGTGGGTTATGGCCTAGCGATCATTGCCGAGTTAGGCGGTCGGATCGATGGCTCGTCGCGATCGGCGATCGTGTAATCGACCGGGTGCTCGAGAAATCGGCCACAGAATGGAGTCGAGACTCGACTGGTCGAGTGAGGACTCCATCAGTCGATTGATGGAAATAATCAGTCGACTGATGAAGGTTCCGTTGGACTTATCCAGGGTGGATTCTAGCCGTTGTCTCACGACAATAGTGGCATCAGTCGATTGATGGTCCCGATCAGTCGACTGATCGACCTTTTCCAGCACAGGTTGAAGCTATATATGGAGCTCGTGATGGAGGAAAAACAAAGGGTTCTTTGAGGCGATTTGGGCCGAGTTGCTGCTGCAATTCAGGGTCTCCAAGTGTTACTCGATCAACCTAGCGATCAAGCATTTAAGAGCATTTGTAAAGTGTTTTCTTTACTAGTTTTGCTTTTTATTTCATTGTATTTGCTTGTAGCTATTTGTTTATTGTTGTAAACAATTGTAAGAGGTTTCTCTGCCTCCGACTTGTGTCAAGAAGGAGTTATTTCATAGTGGTGTGTGATTGGCATCGCTAGGGTTCGTACGAACCCGATCGGTGGAGTAAGAACCGTGCGGTTCCGAACCACGTTAAATCTTCGTGTCTTTGTGTGTGCTTGTCCATTTCGTTATTGTATTATATCTATATTCCGCTGCGCTAACGAAATTGTAGACACGAATGAGATCGAAGTTCATTGACGCTATTCACCCCCCCTCTAGCCGTTCCAATATTCCTAACAAGTGGTATCAGAGCCCGGGGCTCTTCAACGGATTAACAACCGGGAGCAAGACACTAGAGGGCAAAGATGGAATTTCAAGAATAATTGGGATGGAATATTAACACACCGATCCCTTACTCCTTCTATGGACAAGAAGGGTTTAAGCAATGGAAGTCAAGAATTGAAGACTTCCTAATGATGAAGGACTTCGAAGAATGGTTTATCTTAATGGAAGGATATAACTATCCAAGAGGACCAAAAGGTGGATTCCTCAAGAAAAAGAGATGGACCGAAGAGCAAGTCCAAGCCTTCGAAAAGAATGAGAAGGTAATGAAGTTGTTAATTGATTTAATACCTAACAATATCTTGTGTATGTTAGGTAATTATGTAGATGCAAACGAGCTATAGAGCCAAGTGGCCAAGCTCCATGAAAGCCCATCAATGGTCCAAGAGGAAGAGACCGAAGAGGCTAATGCATCACCCTCACAAGGAAGTGAGGACTTGGAGGTTGAGAGATCATCAACATCCAAAGAGGAAGAGGAAGTAGAATCGGAAGTTGATAGGGAGTCAATTTGGGTTGGTGGAGAAGTGGAAGAAGCATCCACTTCTAGGATTGAGAGGAGATTAGAGTTTCCTCAACACGGAGCATCAAGAAGAAGCTTCTACATCGATCAAGATGAGAAGTGTCAATTCAAACTCCACCACTAACCTAGGTAACTCAAACACTCTAATTTCAAATAAAAATAATATTATGTGTTTTGAGTGTAGAGAACTACAAGAGTAAGTGCCCAAAGAAAGTCAAGAAGATTACTCCACCAAAAAGTCAAGGATGTCGTTCCCAACACCTAAAGGCAAGGAGCACATCATATGCTTCAAGTGCAATTCAAAGGGGCATTATCGGTCAATGCCCTAGGGGAGAAAGAAGCAAGAGGGAGCATCACAAGTAGGGGGAGCTTCTATAGCTAACCCTAAGGTATATTTAATAATGCACCTTCCAAATTTAAAAGTCAAAAGCATGCTAAAAATTTTAATTCTCTTGCAATTCACCATGAAAAGCATGCTAGAGATAAATATATTTGTTTAGGAGCTAAAAGCTAACTTCAAAAGTAAGGAGAAATTTGGGACTAATGTCCCTAAAAACAATTTATCTAAGGATAAACCAAGGTCAAATAACTCTAGAAAAAATTGTACCTAGGAGACATTAGAAAGGTGTAAGAGCACCTAGGTTTCAATCCTAAATGGACTAGACATATGCCTAAGAAGTCAAATGCCCAAAAACTTAATCAAAAATCAATTGGGCAATTAGAGGTTGAAAATCAAGCCTTGAGGTCAAGGCTTGAAAAACTAGAAAAGACCCTTAGGAATATACAAAACCAATTTAAAGGGTCAAATGATCAAAAGTCTAGGTCCAAATCTCAAAGTCAACACTTAGGACATAAGAGTCAAAAGTCAACTAAGGGCAAGCAAGGTTTGGGTCACAAACCTAAGCCCAAGGTGACTTACCATAGTGTTCCATTAGATTATGGAACACTAACTAGGTCTAGGAAGACCAAGGTCAATAGGGAGGTTATCCCTAGAGCTGACCAAAGGGTATGCCTAGTGGCTAGGGTTTCTAGGAAACCTAGGGTGGCCACTAAGAAGGTTGCAAGGGGAGTTACCCCTAGAGTCAACATAGGTAAGATCCAAATGACCAAGGCTAACAAGCCTAGGAGGGTCATTAGGAAGGTATCTAGGGAGGTTATCCCTAAGGAATACCTAATTAACCCTAGGAGCTCAAATCAGTTTTGGGTTCCTAAGAGCGTGATTGATTCACGCTAGGTGGGTTTAGGATGTGCCAACCTTGAGTGGATGGGTAGTTAACTCAACCATGATAAAGGTGGCATTTTAGGTTATTTTCAAGGTTATGGATACCTTGGAAATAGGGTTGAATTATAATCCTAAAAGATTTTAGGATGTGCCAATATTAGTTATGCAGTTTGATAAAATGATCAAATTGGCACAATTAGGGTTTAGAGTGTTATTGTGCCATTTTGGGTTTTTGGCACACTAGGGAGAAGAGTAATAATATGGAAAAATATACTCAATTATTTCAAATGGCAACTAATATTAAAATTTAGGTATTACTATACCTATATATACATGTGCCATGCCTTGATTGTCATATGTCATGTCATGACATCATGTTTACTTTTAATCATTTTATATGTCATGATTATGCTTGGGTTAAATGTCATGTGCTTTAGTTTTATATCATATGTCATGACATCATGATTATGAGCATGTGCTTATTTATATCATTATTAATGCCATAATTATTCATGCATTTAAGAAAATTTCGATTTAAATTGATTTAAAGACTATGGCATGACTTGGAGTCCCATTCATAAGGGAATCAAGTAGGGTTGCTTTACAAAATGCATGAAACCCTAGTGTAAATGAACCAAAACCCACATCTCACATCCAATTGACATGTATGTGTATTTATACACCCTAGATACATGTGAGATGCTAGGATATGAGTTGAATTCAAGGTGCACAGTTTTTGCATCTAGATGAACTAAAACTCATCTAATTTCAAATGTGGATCATTGGGAGAGCATGTGTACAAGTCATGTACATAGAGCCCAAGGAATATGATCCAAGATAAGG
The DNA here is from genome assembly GCA_025175895.1 of Wurfbainia villosa. Taxonomy (NCBI): domain Eukaryota; kingdom Viridiplantae; phylum Streptophyta; class Magnoliopsida; order Zingiberales; family Zingiberaceae; genus Wurfbainia; species Wurfbainia villosa. Next base: position 54,110,785 of record CM046004.1, read on the forward strand.
TTTTGAAAACATTTTAAAATCATTTTGAAAAACCTTGGTGAAGTCTATCTTTAGATAGCAATCACCATTGATGAAGTTGATACAAAGTAGGACCAAAACATTGAAAATTTCAATGGTTTTGAACTTTGTGCCAATTTCAGTATTTTATGGGTAAAATAATTTTCAAACATTTTTCACCCATTGTATTGGTCATAGGTATTATACGTATTAAATTTCGTGATTTTTCGATATAAGTATAATTATTTATGAATTTCCAAAATTCAACTCGATAATCAAATTGAAATTCAATCGATCGCTATTGAGTGGCAATGATCGATGGAGGTGTCACCGATCGATATCAATCACTGACGGTAGCTGATTTCGGGATAACCAAGGTTGTTTAACCCGATTTCAGCTGCGGTTAAGGTCCCTAATCACTCCTAATCCTAGGATATGCTTTGGGAAGCATTATAAAGGGTGAAAATCCATTAGATATGGATTAGGAGAAGTATTTAGGTTTGTATCAATTTTAAGGTGTTGGAAAGTTCAATGTTGAATTTCTAACCTTAATTTTGATGGTTTAGAGTTCCTATTGGCTTAGGGACTTCCCAAGGACATTGTTGGTGCAATGGTCAAGGGGGAGCAAGCCTTTAGGGGGAGGTATCCATCTTGGGATGATGGATGTGTTTTTCTCCTTGAAGAGGAGAAGTTATTGGGAGAATATGACATCAATTGGGAAATTGATGGGACTTTTGAGAGACCCAATTTGGAAATTGAGAAAGTAAATGGATTGCTCTCTTGAGTGATATTGGATTTATCACTAGGAAGATGGTAGGCATCCTAAGTATTTTTGGATCAAGGGGGAGATTGTAAGATCTCATTGGGACATGAGACATTGACCTCCTTGGAGAGAAAACCTTTTTGATGTTAGTCAAAAAGGGGGAGAATGTTTGGGGGAGAACATTTGGAGAGTATTTACCAATTTGGGATAATTGGTAAGGGATTTGAGTTAGTGTTCTAACTCAATAATTTGTTTGGTTTTTGTCAAACATTAAAAAGGAGGAGATTATTGGTGCAATCGGCCCAGGTCACGATTGACCAGGACTCGAGTTTGACTCGAGTGATGTTTTGATGTTTCGATAAAAACATATGACAATGTAATTGTCATTTGGTAAAGTCCAAGTCTTGAGTACTTGGCATGGAAAGTCCAAGTGGGACACTTGGCACATGAAAAGTCCAAGCATGGGTCTTGGCATGAAAAGTCCAACATGAGTTGGCAAGGGAAAGTCCAAGCATGGGTCTTGGCAAGGTAAAGTCCAAGTCTTGAGTACTTGGCATGGAAAGTCCAACATGGGTTGGCAAGGAAAGTCCAAGCATGGTCTTGGCATGGAAAGTCCAACATGGGTTGGCAAGAGAAAGTCCAAGGGGATTGATATTGGCGGCGTAAAGTCCAAGCGGGAGTCTTGGCAGCAGAAGTCCAATGGTTGGCGGCGTAAAGTCCAAGCGGAGTCTTGGCGGCATAAGTCCAAAGTGCCTTGGCGGTGTAGACACCGTTAGCATGACATAGCCGATGGAAGCACCTGAAGGCTAGCGCGATGGATGAACAAGTCATGGATGACTTGGAGGGATCCGAGAGGCGTGAGGCTGATGGAGGTTTATATAAGGATTAGGTCTAGGCTAAGTGTGGTCTATCAAGTATGGAGGAACCATACTTGTGTTAAAAACTCATGTTTGAGGTGTGACCGACCGGTGCCATGTGGCCTGACCGGACCGAGTCAACTAGGGTTCGATCGCGGGTTATGGGTTTCCAGCCGACCGCTGAGTGGGCCGATCGATGAGCGAGCAATGATCCGATCATGTAATCACCGACCGGGTGCTCGAGAAATCGCCACGTATCGGAGTCGAGACTCGATCGGTCGAGTGAGGACTCCATCACCGATCGATGGTCACAATCACCGACGATGAAGGTTCCGCTGGACTTATCCAAATGGATTCTAGCCATTGTCTCACGACAACAAAGGGCATCACGATCGATGGTCCCGATCACGATCCGATCGACCTTTTCCAAAGACAAAGTTGAAGCTATATATGGAGCTCGTGATGGAGGAAAACAAAGGGTTCTTTGAGGTGATTTGGGGCGATTTGTCGCGTAAATCAGTGGTCTCCAAGTGCTACTCGATCAACCTAGCGATCAAGCATTCAAGAGCATTTGTAAAGTGTTTTCTTTACTAGTTTTGCTTTGTATTTCATTGTATTTGCTTGTAGCTATTTGTTTATTATTGTAAACAATTGTAAGAGGTTTCTCCGCCTCCGACTCGTGTCGAGAAGGAGTTATTTCATAGTGGTGTGTGATTGGCATCGCAAGGGTTCGTACGAACCCGATCCGTGGAGTAGGAACCGTGTGGTTCCGAACCACGTTAAATTTTCGTGTCTTTGTGTGTGCTTGTCTATTTCGTTATTGTATTATATCTATATTCCGCTGCGCTAACGAAATTGTAGACACGAATGAGATCAAAGTTCATTGACGCTATTCACCCCCCCCCCTCTAGCCGTTCCAATATTCCTAACAAGGTTGTGGTCGAGTGTGACTCCATTTTGTGCTCATAACTTGAAAGCTAAGCAATACGTAACCGAACGAAGTCCGAATCGATCGTAATATCAGTCGACTACCACAACCAAAGCAGTCGATTGATGGTCAGGGTTTCATCCTGACTCAGTTGAGCACCTGACCAGTTGAATGATACTCATCAAGTATGAATAATTCATACTTGATTACACCCCCTAGACCTAGACCCAACCTTCTAGCTCTTCCTTAAGCCTTGCGCCTCCAGGATCCCTCCGAGTCCGCGACTTGTTCATCCTTTGCGCTTTGCTTCCAAGAGCTTCCTTCGGTTTTGTCATGTCTTTTGGGTTTCCTTTTGCCAAAGCATGCTTGGACTTTACACCTCCAAGTCTACATACTTGGACTTACGCTGCCAAGACTTGCCTTTGGTCTTCCTTTGTCAAAGTCCGTTTGGACTTAATGCCGCCAAGACAACATGCTTGGTCTTATGCCGCCAAACCTTTACCTTGGACTTTTCTTGCCAAGCTCATACTTGGACTTTGCCTTTACCAAGTCTTCATACTTGGATTTTCCTATTACTTGAACATATTCACAATTAGATCACAAATTATTGCCTAACTTAGATGATTATCCAAACATCAAAATATATAAATGCTTGGGTCATTGTTGTACCAATAATCTCCCCCTTTTTGTTGTTTGACAATCATTTAAGTTAGGTCTTCTAAAGATACGCACATAATCATATCACATAATCATATATCCAATTCTAACTTAATCATTTCTTCTCCCCCTTTGACATACATCAAAAAGAGAAGAAATTATATATTTCATAAATGCGTTGTAATCTTGAACTAAGGTATAGAATTAAAATTTAGCTCCCCCCTTAATCCAAGATATAGTTCATGATGAGTGAAAGACATGTGGAGCAAATCCTATCAAACAATTTGAAGGTTTAAATCCTAACCTTGCACCAACAATGGAAATTTGGGGATGAAGAAGATACATTTTATGAAACTCCCCCTAAAACACCGTATTAAATAGTCCTAAACGTTTGTTTATACTCAATAATATCATGCTAAAGTTTTAGGACATCAAAGATATACTAAATATTAGAAAGTGGAGCTATTTTTCAGAAAACACAGTGTATCAGTCGACTGGTTTTCGACTACTTGATCACATGTACTAAACCCAATTTCAAATTTTCATTTAAATTCAGAAATACATTAGAAATTCCAGAAACCTCGAAAAATCACAAAATTTTGTGTACACATTTCTAAAATCATACTTTATCAAGGAAAAATATTTTGAAAAATATATGTTTTCCATATTTCAAGATTGATACAAACTTGGAAAGTGACAAAAGTTCTAATGTTTTTGCAAACTTTATATCACTTTTGTGTTTCACTTAAAAATTATTTTTCAAAATATGATAAACATAGTTTAAAATATGTTTTATTTGACATTTCCAATCATGTTCTTGGAGCTATATGCACATCAATTGTGTATAAGCCTTCCCAATGATTGGTCCAATGAAGGATCAATGTCTCTAGATGACACTTTGGTCCATAGTAATGCATCATAACAAGCATGATGAACCAAGTGCATCTTCCTAACATCTCACATGTTGTCTAAGTGGCTCAATACAAAAATCATGGTTTCTTAGGTATTTTGTGAGATGCTTAAAGGTATAAATCCTAGGATTTCTATAGGATCATGCAAACCTACACCTTTATTCAACCAAGCACATTCCAAGTTCTCTCCTAAGTGATGAAAAATCTACCTCGGGGAGAGCCTTGGTAAATATGTCTGCTAGATTAGACTTGGATTCAATGTAATTAAGCTCAATGTTCCCCTTAGGCACATGATCTCTAATGAAGTGATGTTTCACTTCAATGTGCTTAGTCCTAGAGTGATGCACCAGATTTTTGGTTAAGTTTATGGTGCTCACATTGTCACAAAATACTTTCATGTTGGAGTAAGATAGCTCATAATCTTCTAAGATATGTTTCATCCATAGTAGTTGAGCTACACAACCACCCATAGCCACATACTCGGCCTCGGTGGTGGATAGGGCAACACAAGGTTGCTTCCTACTACTCCAACTAACTAGGAAGGACCCAAGGAATTGGCATCCACCACTAGTACTTTTCCGATCCAATTTGCAACCGACATAATCGGAATCGGTGTACCCAACCAAATCAAAAGACCTAGTCCTAGGGTACCATAGTTCTATATTTAGTGTGCCTTTAATATATCTTAAGATTCTCTTAACGGCAACTAAATGAGATTCTTTTGCACAAGATTGATACCTAGCACACTTACCAATTGCAAATAATTTGTCGGGTCTACTAGCGGTTAAGTACAAAAGGCTACCAATCATGCTCCTATAGAGTGTAAGATCAATTTGTTTTCCTTCATTATCACTATCTATTTTAGTATTGGTTTCCATTGGAGTTGAAACTACCTTAGCATTTTCCAAACCAAATTTCTTAATAATTTCCTTAGCATATTTGGTTTGATAAATATAAATTCCTTCACTTGTTTGTTTAACTTGTAATCCTAGGAAGAAATTTAATTCCCCAACTAGATTCATTTCAAATCCTTTTTCCATATTCTTAATAAAGTCTTGGAGAAGTTCATCATTTGTTGACCCAAAGATAATGTCATCAACGTATACTTGGGCTACAAAGATGTCCGTTGATGTTGACTTTATAAATATAGTTTGATCTACACTACCCCTTTTAAAGTCCTTAGAAATTAAGAAAGATGATAACCTTTCATACCAAGCCCGGGGAGCTTGTTTCAAACCATACAAAGCTTTTCTAAGCTTGTATACATGGTTTGGATAGTCCATATTCTCAAACTCGGGAGGTTGTTCTACATATACCTCTTCCTTAATAAACCCATTTAGGAATGTTGATTTAACATCCATTTGATGGAGTTGGAAACCCATATAGGAGGCATACCCTAATAATATTCTAATAGACTCTAACCTAGCAACCGGGACATATGTTTCATCATAGTCAAGTCCTTCAACTTGATTAAAGCCCCTTGCAACTAATCTTGCCTTATTCCTAGTAATATTCCCTTGGTCATCTAGTTTGTTCCTAAAGACCCATCTTGTAGTAATGATGGTGTTTTCATTAGGTCTAGCAACTAACTCCCATACTTGACTCCTTTCAAATTGAGCCAATTCATCTTGCATTGCTAAGACCCAATCCGGATCAAGTAATGCATCTTTGATTGTTTTGGGCTCAATTTGAGAAATTAGAGTTATATGACTAGTGGGATCCCTATGAAATTACCTAGTCCTAACACCTGGAGATAATTCACCCACAATTTGATCTAAGGCGTGATTTTGATGAACTCTTATGGTTCTAGGAGGTGTATTAATTTGAGTTTGATCATAATTAATCTCAATCCTTTGCTCATCATCGGAATCACCTCTTACTCCCCCTTGATTCAATCCTCCCCCTTGATCATTACCTTCTAAGGTTAAATCTTGAAATTATTGGGTAATTTCGTGATTTTCATTATTAATATTATCATCAATAGGGGATTTCCTAGGGTATGTATTGGAAGTTTCATCAAATTGGACATTTGAAGATTTCTCAATCTTTTGAGTCCTTTTATTGTAAACTCTATACCCTACACTAGTGGATGAGTATCCAACTAGGATTCCCTCATCCGCTTTGGACTCAAACTTACCTAGGTTGTCTTTGGTATTTAAAATATAGACTTTGCATCCAAAGACCTTAAAATAATGAATTTTTGGAATTGTACCATTCCACAATTCAAATGGAGTTTTTTCTAAAAACCTATGAATTAATACCCTATTTTGGATATAGCAAGTGGTATTAACCGCTTTCGCCCACAAGTAGCTAGGTAAGGAGTATGCATTAAGCATTGTCCTAGCCGCTTCTTGTAGGGCACGATTCTTCCTTTCCACAACCCCATTTTGTTGGGGTGTTCTAGGACAAGAAAATTCATGCTTGTACCCTTATTCTAGACAAAAAGTTGAGAAATTTGAATTCTCAAATTCTCCACCATGATCACTACGGATCCGATTAATTTTGAGTTTTCTTTCATTCTCTACTCTCTTACTAAACCCTATGATTATTCCTAGGGTTTCATCTTTATTTTTCAAGAAGAATACCCAAGTAAACCTAGAGAAATCATCTACTATTACTAGGCAATATCTATTACCAATCATAGAAGGGGTACTATGACAATCAAATAAGTTCATATGTAAAAGTTCTAAAGGTAAAGCGGTATTAAGTAAATTTTTACCTTTGTGTGATGTTTTTGATTGTTTCCTTTCTTGGCATGCATCACATTTTTTCCTTGAGAAATTTGACTTTAGGCAACCCTTTGACTAACTTCATTTTTCCTATTTTGCCTATGTTCTTCATGTTTATGTGTCCTAGTCTCCTATGCCAAAGCCAACTTTCTTCCTCTTTTGCAATAAGACACCTAGTAGAAGCATTAGTAGCATAGGATAAATCAACATAATATATATTTGATTTCCTAAAACCTACTAACATGCAATCATTTAAAGTTTTGTGTCTTATAAAACATTTTGATAAATCAAATTTAACATCAAAGTTCGCATCACATAGTTGGCTTACACTAAGTAAATTAAATTTCATATTTTTAACTAATAACACTTTATGAATGGCAAGATTGGGGGATACCTCAATTGTGCCCTTTCCTAAAATCTTAAGTTTGCCGCTATTACCAAATGATACCTTTCCCTTGCTAGTGTGGTTGATAGTGGAGAATTTTCTCTCATCACCGATCATGTGTTTTGAGCACCCACTATCAACGATCCACAAGCTTGGTTCTTCTACCTATATGACATGAAAAATACAATCCTTAGGTACCCAAATGTTAGGACCACTAGCATCAATTAGAAATTTCTTAGGAACCCAAGCCTTACAACCTGCGGTTTTTTTTTTTTTTTTTTCTACTAACAAGGGATGTAAATGCTACCTCCTTTTCCTTAGGCCTATATCCTAGTCCAGCCTTGTTGTAAATAGCCCTTTGATCCTTAATTATCATGTCTAGGTATTTAGAGCCATTAGTAATTTTTTCTAAGCATGTCCTTAAGTTACCTATTTCTTTTCTCAATTCATCATTTTCATCTCTAAGGGTACATGCATCATCATCACAAGGTAATTTATCACAAGATGGTTCTACACTCTTAAGTGATTTAATCTCTACTTTTAAGTCCTTAATCCTAGTTTTCGATCTATTCAATGCATTTTGAAGACATGCAATTGTCTTATAAAGTAAATCTACCCTAGGGGAGTTGTTTACCTCATCATCATCACTTGATGATGATTCGTCGCTTGAAGAAGAAGATGAGGACTCTTCACTTGAGCTCTCGGCTTCTTCCTCCAATGCCATGAGGACTAGATTCCTGGTGGCATGACATAATTCTTCATCGTCGAAAGAATCCTCCATGCTTAAGGTGTCCCATGTTTGTGCCACCATTGCTGTAGGGGATCGGTACGACCAGCTAGAGGGGGGTGAATAGCCCTTGAACGTTGGATGTCGGTATTTGCTCGTCTACAAAGAGATTAGCGCAACGGAAACAATAAAGCAAGACAAGAAAATAGAAATATAAGAAATCAAACGCTAACAAGATGGTGTAACATGGTTCACGGCTACGCCGCTAATCCACGGTCCCCGATTCGTCCTCGGTGAATCACTCCGCCAAAACCAATCCACTAATGGTCTCTCCTTTGCACCAAGCTAGGTGGAGGTAACCTTTCCAACCAAGATCACTCTTCTTACAATAAGATTGAAGTAAAGACAAGTAAGAAGAGTTTAATGCTTGTGGGGCACTAGGAAGATCACTTAGAGCATAAGCATTAGCCTCTCAAAGGCTCACACCCTCTCTTTTTATAGAGAGGGCTGATTTCTTCCCGTTGGTCGCCACCAGTCGACTGCTGCCCTTGGCAGTCGACTGCTGTCACTACAACGGCCTCCGAACACGTCAAATTCCGACCGTTGTAGTCCAACGGAACACTTGGCAGTCGATTGATGGATCTCACCAGTCGACTGCTGTCTCCGTAGTCAGCTACGAGCGGTTCTGTGCCCGCGACATCCTCTGGCAGTCAACTGCCATTCCATGACAGTCTACTGCTAGGCATAAACCCATCAGTCGGATACCACTCGAACACTACTCGACTCAGAGCAGTCGACTGCCATTACATGGCAGTCTACTGGTGCCGTGTGAAACTCAAACTTAACATAAGTTTGAGCTTCCCGCGGTCGGGTAAACCTTAACCCTTGCGGTCAAGTCTCCGACACTCAGCCATTCGACCAAGTTCACCTAATGAGCTACTTACATTTCACTCATTCTCTCATCTCACTCGAAGTCCCTCGCCGAAGCTCTCTTCATTCGCGGCCACGTCCCTCGGCAGCATCAGGCGCACGACTCTGCAATGCTCCTTCGCATCTCTTGCCTCCGAAGTCTGCTTCCTTGGCTTCACTTCAAGTTATCTCGTCCGGCGGTCCCTCGGATGCTCCAAGCGCACGACTTTCGCAAAGTCATCCTTCACCGACTCAAGGACCGAGGTTGTGAGGGTGAACCCGCCAAGGCTCCATGTGCGAATTACTAAGTCCTGCAAGACTCCAACGCACATATCAAATAACAATACCAACCTAACTTAAACCCTTTGCCACACACATCAAAACCTTATCATGGCAAGAGATTGCCCTAACAATCTCCCCCTTTTTGATGTGTGGCAATCCGTTTAAGTTAGGTAAAAACATTTGATATAAATTTCTAAGGTAAGAAAGCATGTAAATATAAACATGATATAACAACATGCAACTCCCCCTTAATCCATGAAACTCTCTCTACAAATTCTACCCCTATCATAATTTACTTAAACACAATTATTTCTCCCCCTTTGACACCATCAAAAAGATTAATACTAAGTTATAAATCCATGGCATCAAGTCTAATAGAAGGAAAATACCAAAAACATGTTTAAAATCTGAAATCAGAAAATATTAGACTGTTTTTCAGGTGAGCAGTCGACTGCTATCAGTATGGCAGTCGACTGGCACAATGGTTTCCGAAATTCTGATTTTCTGGGTGAATTTCAGAAATGCATTAAAAATTCTAGAAAATTCAAAAAATCATGAAATTTGGGGAACATATTTCTTGTAAGATTCTTTATCAGTGAAAATTAGTTTTTCATGAAAAATCATTATATTTCCAGAGATTTGACAAAAATCCAAAAGTTTTAAAAACCACTAGGTTGTTGATCATTCTAGTATCAAGTTTAACACCTAGTTTTGCATCCAATTGTTTCAAAACATGAATACATAGATTTTAAAGTAAGAAATTATTTTGAAAACATATGAAATATCCAACCATGATCTTTGGGCAATATGTCTATGAATTAAACATAGGCCTTCCCCATGATTGGTCTATTATTACTATTTTGATACTTTAAATGACCATCTAAATGCCATAGGCATTAGTGGACATTTGTATCATCCTAACATCTCACCCATGCTAAGTTTTCAATCAAAGTAGCCTATGGTGAGTGTGAGATGCATCCTAGGGGGTATTTGTATATACTTAACCATTATATTCATACAATTCTATCAAGGTTAAGTATCAACCTAACAATCCTCATGATCATAAAGGCATATATCAATTAATTCTACATTATGATCATGAAACACATGTATTCATTGAATTGTTATCATGCATTAGGTATTATGTCATGATAATTAGAAAATTATCACCTAAAGCATGATTTAACCCTATTTCTCATGATGACGTGCCAAATTTCAAAATCATAAATCATGATTGCAAACATACATAGCAATTACATTAATTATCATGATTTAAGCATTATTAACTATTTATAGGCACGTTATCATCACCTAACACTATTTAAAAAATGTTATCCCACCATCCTAAGTCAACCAAAATATGATATAGGTCAATTGCATATGGTTGACTACCCTAGGGTTATCCTAACCCTTAAGGGTGGATTTTGGAACCCAAAATAAGTTCTTGCCTATGTGGTTCACTAGATACTCCTTGGGGATCCATTTCCTAGCAATTACCTTCTTCTTATCTTGTCCCGTAGCAATTAGGCATTTATAGGCCTTTTCATTTTTCTTTTCTTTATAACCTAGGCCTTTCTTATTAAAACTTGCCCTTTGGCTCCCTATAATCATGTTCAAGGTGTTTGAGCCAATTGTAAACTTTTCTAGGGCTTTTGTCAAATAGTCTACCTTTTCCCTTAAAGCCCTATTTTCATCCATGCATGCATCACTAACATTAAATGGCATATATTCATGTGAGCATGCATCATTTAAGCTAGAAGAAATATTTTCATTTTCATTTAAGCATGCTTTTTCTAGTTTATTTTCTAGATCCTTAATTTGATCTAGCATGCTCTTATTCTTCTTCTTAGCTGTAAATAAATCCCTAGTTAAGCTAGAGACCATGGAAACTATTTTCTTAGGAGTTAGATTTGTTACCATAGTCTCCATGTCCTCTTCTTCTTCTTCGGATGAGGATGTAGAGGAGACTCCCCCTTCACTTGAGCTCTCTCCACTTGTGCTTGATTCTTCATTTTCGGTGGAGGAGCAATCCAAGTCATCGAAAGCCATCAATGCTAGGTTAGTGATAAAGGCATTCTCCTCTTCCGATGATGATGAAGAGGATGAGGATGGATCATCCCAAGTCCTTGCCTTGAGAGCTTTGGCTTTTCCCTTTTCCTTTGTCTTCTTCTCCTCTTTCTTCTTGCTCCCCTTTTCTTCTTCCTTTCTTCTTTCTTCTTCCTCTCTTCTTTGCTCTTGTTTAGGAGAGGACAATTGTCCCTTATGTGTCCCTCACCTTGGCAATTGTAGCAAATGATTTTCCCCCTTGGTCTTCTACTCCTATCATTGGATTTATTAAATCGAAAAGTTTTTAAAGCACGCCTTACCCTCCTTACCATATACGCTTCTTCCGTGCTATCCATGGAGGAGGATGAGGATGCTTCATCATCGGAGGAGGAGGGGATTTCCATCTTCTTCTTCCCCTTGTTTGCCATCAAAGCTACTCCTCTTGAAGGTTGGATTCTAGGCTCTTCTTGTATTCCTTCAAGTCTTGTTTCATGAAGCTCCATGGTTGAGAAGAATTCCTCCAAGGTGCTTACTTCTAAATTCTTGGAGATGTAGAATGAGTCCACCATGGAGCTCCACTTTGAGGACCGGGGAAAGGCATCTATGGCCTTCATTACCATATCCTGGTTGGAGAGCCTTTCACCTACACTTGTTAGTCCAATCAAAATTTCCTTAAACCTAGAATGTAAGGAAGTTACCTTTTCTCCCTTTTCAAGCTTGATATTTGAAAGTTGGGAGCGAAGGAGGTCTCTTCTTGCTAGCTTTGCCTCCTAAGTGCCTTCATGAAGCTCTACTAGCTTCTCCCACATCTCCTTGGCACTTAGGCATTCTCCAATTCTATTTATTTCTTGTTGAGGAAGCACATTGTATAGATGGTGCTTGGCTTTTGAGTTTGCAAGGTGCTCCTCTCTTTGCCTCTTGGTCCATCTTGACTTTTCTATTGGCTTCCCCTCTTCATCCCTAGGCAAAACGAAATCGGATTCCATTGTAATCATAATATCAAAATCCATTTCGAAAAATACCTCCATTCGCTTCTTCCACCAAGCGAATTCTCCTTCAAACTTCGGTGGATGAATGTTGGAGCCGGCCATTTTGAAAGTTGCTTGTTGTGGCGGTTAGTCCTTAAGCAAACCTTTCCTCTGCTCGATACCACTTGTTGGGGGATCAGATGCGGACGGCCATTAGAGAATTGAATAGCCCATTGGATGTCGGTATTTGCTCGTCTACAAAGAGATTAGTGCAACAGAAACAATAAAGCAAGACAAGCAAATAGAAATATAAGAAATCAAATGCTAACAAGATGGTGTAATGTGGTTCACGGCTACGCCGCTAATCCACGGTCCCCGATTCATCCTCGGTGAATAACTCCACCAAAACCAATCCACTAATGGTCTCTCCTTTGCACCAAGCTAGGTGGAGGTAACCTTTACAACCAAGATCACTCTTCTTACAATAAGATTGAAGTAAAGACAAGTAAGAAGAGTTTAAAGCTTGTGGGGCACTAGGAAGATCACTTAGAGCATAAGCATTAGCCTCTCAAAGGCTCACACCCTCTCTTTTTATAGAGAGGGCTGATTTCTTCCCGTTGGCCGCCACCAGTCGACTGCTGCCCTTGGCAGTCGACTGTCGTCACTACAACGGCCTCCGAACACGTCGGATTCTGACCGTTGTAGTCCAATGGAACACTTGGCAATCGATTGATGGATCTCACCAGTCGACTGCTGCCTCCGTAGTCGACTGCCCAGTCGGCTACGAGCGGTTCTGTGCCCGCGACATCCTCTGGCAGTCGACTGCCATTCCATGGCAGTCGACTGCTGGGCATAAACCCATCAGTCGGATACCAGTCGAACACTACTCGACTCAGAGCAGTCGACTGCCATTACATGGCAGTCGACTGGTGTCGTGTGAAACTCAAACTTAACATAAGTTTGAGCTTCCGGCGGTCGGGTAAACCTTAACCCTTGTGGTCAAGTCTCCGACACTCAGCCATTCGGCCAAGTTCACCTAATGAGCTACTTACATTTCACTCATTCTCTCATCTCACTCGAAGTCCCTCGCCGAAGCTCTCTTCGTTCGCGGCCACGTCCCTCGGCAGCATCAGGCGCACGACTCTGCAATGCTCCTTCGCGTCTCTTGCCTCCGAAGTCTGCTTCCTTGGCTTCACTTCAAGTCATCTCGTCCGGCGGTCCCTCGGATGCTCGAAGCGCACGACTTCCGCAAAGTCATCCTTCACCGACTCAAGGACTGAGGTTGTGAGGGTGAACCCGCCAAGGCTCCATGTGCGAATTACTAAGTCCTGCAAGACTCCAACGCACATATCAAATAACAATACCAACCTAACTTAAACCCTTTGCCACACACATCAAAACCTTATCATGGAAAGAGATTGCCCTAACAATTGCCTCCTTCTTCTTCTTCTCCTTCTTTTCCTTCTTTTTCTTTTCCTTCTCCTCCTTTTTCTTTAGTTCCGGGCAATTTGGCTTTATATGCCCTTTCTTGTTGCAACCAAAACAAGTTACATTAGGTGTAGAATTTGAACTATTTGAAGACTTACCTCTTGAGGATTGGAACATTCTCCTCACATCTTTCTTGGTGAGCTTCCTTGACTTCCCACCAAACTTCTTGACATAATGAGCCACCTCGCTTGCCAATAGCTCATCTTCACTACTCGACGAGTCTTCCTCGGATTCGGATGAGGAGAACACTTCTTTCTTCTCCTTCTTCTTTTTGTCCTTCTTTCCTACAAAAAGAGCTATACCCTTCTCTTTGGATGAAATGTTAGCTTGTTCATGTAATTGAAATTCACAAAATAACTCATCTAACTTAACCAATGAGAGATCCCTAGAGACCTTATAGGCATCTACCATTGAGTCCCATAGGGTTGTTCTAGGGAAAGCTTGGAGCACATACCTTATGAGGTCTCGGTTGTCGACCGTCTCACCTATTACATGTAGTCCGTTGACTACTTCTTTGAAGCGACTGTGCATTTGGCTCACGGTCTCATTGGTCTTCGTGGAGAAGCTTTGAAATTGGCAAATTAGAAGATCTCTCTTGGCCCTTCTTGTTTCCTTGGATCCTTCGTTGAGCTCTATCAACTTCTCCCAAAGCTCCTTTGCCGATTCAAAAGGCCCCACCTTGCTTAGTTGCTCTTTTGACAAACCACATTGAAGTGTGGTTGTTGCCTTGGCGTTGGCTTGAGCCTTCTTGGCCATGTCTCTCGTCCAATCCTTCGTCGGTATGGGTGCTACGTGTTCATCGACCGACTTCTCGAAACCATCTACAACACTAAACCAATTTTTAATATCATTGATTAAATAATACTCCATCCTACCTTTCCAATAGCCGAAGTCATTGTCGTCGAAGAACAAAGGCCTCGTCGTGTTATACCCCTCTTGGAAAGCCATTTTTGCTCCGGTTGATTGTTAGATCTTCCGATGCAATCCGGGCTCTGATACCACTTGTTGGTGATCGATTGGAAGCTAGAGGGGGGGTGAATAGCTTATTTTTCGTCTCTACAAGAAGATTAGCCGAAGCATAACAAAAATAATAATAACACAAATGAAAAACAATGCTAACACGATTCTTTTACGTGGTTAGGAGATAGCGCTCCTACTCCACAGTGATCCTTGAGGTGGATCAACCCTAATCAATACCACTATGAAGCTTTCCTTTACAACACTTCTCCTCTTCTTACAAAAGATGTAGATGAAGCTTAGAGAGGAGAAAAATATTTAGAATCACTAGAAAGCTTTGAAAAATCGTGGAGGCTTGAGAGTATTATCAGAGAATAAGCATTAACCCCAACAACCTCCACTAGCCCTCTTTTTATAGAGAGGAGGCAGATTTTCCCATTGGAGCATCATCAGTCGATTGGTGCACAACATCAGTCGACTGTCGGCACAGTTAATGGCTTCTGAATAGCGGGATTTGCGAGATTCAGAGTCATTTCCTCCAATGACACTCTCATCGATCGGTGATCCTCCATCGATCGGTGATGGAGATCGATCAGTGATCACGGTGAGTCGAGTGAGACTCCATTTTGTACCCGTGTTTAACTTGATCGATCATTGCCGCCCTTTGTTGGCGATCGTCGATCGCACATATCGATCATTGCCATGACCAAAGTAGTCGGGATGGTGATTTCATCGACTCGGTCGAGCACGACCCGATCGGTGATACATCGTATCAGTCGACTGATACTCATCAAGTATAAATAATTCATACTTGATTACACCCCCTAGACCTAGACCCAACCTTCTAGCTCTTCCTTAAGCTTGCACCTCTAGGATCCCTCCGAGTCCGCGACTTGTTCATCCTTTATGCTTTGCTTCCAAGAGCTTCCTTCGGTTTTGTCATGTCTTTTGGTTTTCCTTTTGCCAAAGCGTGCTTGGACTTTATGCTGACAAGTCTACATTCTTGGACTAACACTGCCAAGACATGCCTTTGGTCTTCCTTTGCCAAAGTCCGTTTGGACTTAATGCCGCCAAGACAACATGCTTGGTCTTATTCCGCCAAACCTTTACCTTGGACTTTTCTTGCCAAGCTCATACTTGGACTTTGCCTTTACCAAGTTTTCATACTTGGATTTCCCTGTTACTTGAACATGTTCACAATTAGATCACAAATTGTTGCCTAACTTAGATGATTATCCAAACATCAAAAAATATAAATGCTTGGGTCATTGTTGCACCAACAAAGAGTTGGTTTCCTTTCTCTTCTCCAAGAGTTGGCCGGCGCCCATCACCGTCATTGATTCTCCTTTGGCCGGTTCCCATACTCCATATTCTCTTCCTTGGCCGGTGGCAACATCGAGTCTATTGACTTGGTGGTCGGTTCTAGATAGTAAGAAGAGTTTTGTTTTATGATCTTCCTTTGTTCGGAGTGAACAAGGAAAGGAAGATTGATGATCTAGGAGGCTTCGACTTTTGGAAGATCGTCGCCCACACGACGTCCAAAAGGAGGAAGGACATACAATAGAAGATCAAGAGGTATAACAGAGGTATAATCATGTTTATTTTGATTAGTGTTCTTTTGTATTATGTCTATAATTGTTTTTCAATTATATGAATGTTATATATTCTGTTTTGTGGCTAATATAACTTGGACCCCGAATATAAACAAAAAAGTCGGCGATCCGTACATCGTCTATTCCGCGGCTATTCGTAGAATAGAGTTTGGTGGATTGAACAACAAGTTTGTTCAAGTGACTACTCTAATCAAATAGTACGACGATGAAACGGTTGCTTGGGTGATCCCTTTTGTCTAGGATTAAAAATTTTTAATCCGGGGACGTCGATGAGATTGTCATGAACAAGCGACTGAGTTGAAGTGGGAAGCAAAGTTTCCTACCTTCAAGTGGTATCAGAGCTTCGGTTCCGGGCAAAACCCTTCAAGTGGTATCAGAGCCACGGTTTTCGATTTTGTGTGTTTAGGATTTCGGTTACTTTTATGAACTTTTCATATATTATATGTGCCGGATAATAGTAGGATGTGCATAGGTTAACTTTTTGGTTGCAGGCATAGGATCCAACTATTATGGCCATATGTGTGTATGTGATTGTATGTGTGTAATTGTATATTTTGTTGAATCCTCGGGGTTAATGAGGCTAGTATTTAATTTTTGTAATTAGATACGACATTGTTTAGCCACTCTTTCTATTTTAGTTTACTTTCGATCTAGATTTCATGTACACTCCCTCGTGGAGTATAGGATCGATGGATGTAAATTAAAATAGTTTTTCCTCGGCTCGGATCTCCGGATTGCTTGTATATGGCGTAGGGAGGAGCGGACGAGATGGCGATATGATGAGAGACATATTGAAGACAAAAGCCATAATAGTTGGAAAATTTTTTATTTTTCAAATTTATTGCTTATTGTTTGATATGCATGTCGTAGGCTAGAAAATTCCTCAATTTTAATTAACTAAGTGGGAGAGGGATATTTTTTTAAATTTCCATGGCCTCCATTACGATTTGACATGTGATGCAAGCAAACTTGCGCGTCGACTCTGAGTGTCTTCCTCCCCATCGGATGAGTTTGTTTGTGGATCACAGGGTCGGATATGGTTATAGAAAATTATTTAGGAGCGTGTGTACTTCCCCATTGGAAGGCACATAACCCGAGATAATTTCCTTGGTATCAAGTAATGGTGAACACTTAGATGCAAATAGGAGCATCCTCCCCATACGAGTCACTGCTTTTATTTGTAGGGCCGAAGAGAAACCAACTATTAATTTTATTTGTCAAAAAGTTAGATTGACAAGATAGTAAAATTAATGGGTAAAACCTCCTCTTACAAATGTAGAATTCGTATACGTCCACACGATCGTGGCATATAATATTCTCGGTGTTTTAAGGTGTTGGTTGATTTTAAAATTTTATTGTTTGAGGAATCAATAATATTTTAAAATCTAAAGTAATGATCTATGTGATTCTTAGGTTTTTCAAAAATGACTTTCAGTCCACTTGCTATGATACTAAAGGAAAATAAATGTATTGTACATAATTATGTTTATTGAAAAAGGAATCTTGACATTGTCTTAACTGCTAAGGAGTACAAGTATGTACTCTTCGAAGAGTGTCCTCCTAAGCCTGAAAATGACCTAGAAGTCCCTAGAGCTGAGATCGATGGGGAAACCCAGGTCGATATCATTCTCCAGTCGACAAAAAGGCTTGCTCAGGCTCAGGCCATGGTTGCTCAGAAGGTTTCTACTTCTAAGCCGAAAGGCAAGAAGAAGAAGAAACAAGGTGGAGCAAAGCTAGTGGGAGGATCTCAGGGAGGAGTGAAGAAGCCGAAAGGCAAGTGCTTCACTTGCAAGCACACTGGACATTGGAAGAAGGACTGTCCCAATCTAAAACAGAACAAAGGTATATCCTTTGGTCTAGTCGTTGAAACATGTTTAGCGGTGTTATCTACCGGCACTTGGTGTGTAGATACGGGAGCCATTGATCATGTCTGCAATACTTTGCAGGGGTTCCAGGAAACCCGACGACTAGCTAAAGGGGAGATTACCGTTTACTTGGACAATGCCACGAAGGTGGCGGCTGTTGCAGTGGAAGATGTTTATTTGTCTTTTGAGAAAAATAAAGTTTTGGTTCTTAAGAATTGCCTTTATGTACCTTTATTTAGAAAGAATTTAATTTCGATTTCTAAATTGTTTGTGAATGGATATTTTATTTCTTTTAATGATAGAGTTGTTATAAAACGGAATAGGGAGATTATCTATTCTAGTGCATTGATAGGAAATTTATATACACTTGAACCAAAAGATCCCACGATGCAAATAGAAGTTAATAACTCATCTTCTAATTCCAATAAGAGAAAAGAACCTTCAAAGATGAACCAAACATATCTTTGGCATCTTAGGCTTGGTCATATTAACCTAAGCAGAATTCAAAGGTTGATAGCTGATGGACCTCTGTGTTCATTAGTGGTGGAGGATTTCCCAACTTGCGAATCTTGCTTGGAAGGTAAAATGACCAAGAGGTCTTTTAAGGCCAAGGGGTATAGAGCCAAAGATATGTTAGAATTGGTTCATTCTGATTTGTGTGGTCCTATGTCTATCCAGGCTAGAGGTGGTTTTGAGTATTTCATCTCTTTTATAGACGATTATTCGAGATATGGATACATTTACTTGATGCGCCGCAAGTCTGAATGCTTTGACAAGTTCAAAAAATTCAAGCCTGATGTGGAGAAATGTCAAGGTAAAAGTATCAAGACACTACGATCTGATCGTGGTGGTGAGTACCTCTTGGGAGAGTTTAGGAATTACTTATCAGAGGCTGGCATTCAATCCCAATTGTCTGCACCTGGCACACCCCGGCAGAATGGTGTAGCAGCGCGAAGGAATAGGACTCTTATGGAGATGGTTAGAGAGATGATGAGTTATTCTGAGTTACCAGATTCATTCTGGGGATATGCTCTAGATACAATGGTGTACATTCTAAACTTGGTTCCATCTAAATCAGTGCCTTCTACTCCTATAGAATTGTGGACTGAGCGAAAGCCTAGTTTAAGACATATTCAGATTTGGGGGAGTCCAGCACATGTGCTGAAGGCAGATGTTGGTAAGTTAGCTATCCTAGAGGAATGAAAGAAGGTTTGTTTTATAGTCCTAGAGATCAGAGGGTGATCGTTAGCACGAATGCTAGATTTCTAGAGGAAGACTATGTAATGAACCACAAACCCATGAGTAAGATTGTTCTGGAGGAATTAAAAGTCACTTCTTCAGTACCACCGGTACAAGAGGATATACCACAAGTCACTGCACTGCGTGTCACAGAGGATACACAGGTGATACCTCATCGTAGTGGGAGGGTTGTGAGACAACCAGATAGATTCATGTTTTTGAGAGAATCTTCTGATTTGATCCTTGGCGAACATGAACCTGATCCCTGGATATATGACGAGGCAATCCAAGAAAAAGATGCAGTATCTTGGCAAAGTGCAATGAATGCTGAGATTGAATCTATGGATTCAAATTAGGTCTGGGAGCTAGTAGAACCACCCAATGGTGTAAAAACCATTGGATGCAAGTGGATCTATAAAAGAAAGAGAGGAATAGAGGGGAAGGTTTAGATCTTCAAAGCGAAGCTTGTTGCGAAGGGGTATACTCAGAAAGAGGGTATCGATTATGAGGAAACCTTTTCACCAGTGGCCATGCTTAAGTCTATCCGGATTCTCTTATGCCTTGAGCAGCTCATATGGATTATGAGGTGTGGCATATGGATGTCAAGACAGCTTTCCTTAATGGAAGTCTTGAGGAAAACATCTATATGAAGCAACCAGAGGGATTCATTGCAAAGGACAAAGAGCATCTTGTGTGTAAGCTTAATCAGTCCATTTATGGATTGAAGCAATTCGAGGTCTTGGAACATTCACTTTGATGAGGTAATCCAGTCTTATGGATTTATTCAAAGTCCGGATGAGTCTTGTGTATACAAGAGATGTGACAGAAATGTAGTGGTATTTCTTGTACTATACGTAGATGAAATTTTGTTAATTGGCAACAATGTCAAGGTGTTATCGGACGTAAGGGTATGGTTGTCCAAACAGTTTGATATGAAGGACTTGGGAGAAGTGGGACACATCCTTGGGATCAATATTATAAGGGATCGTAGGAAAAGGATGTTGTGCTTATCTCAAGATTCATACATAGACACCATTAAGGATCATTTTAGAATGCAGAACTCCAAGAAGGGTTTTCTACCTTTCAGGCATAGAGTTCCTTTATCTAAGGAGATGTGTCATAGAACATCTGAGGAGATAGAGGAGATGAAGGTGGTTCCTTATGCTTCGGCAGTAGGAAGCCTCATGTATGCGATGCTATGTACGAGACCAGATATCTACTTTGTCGTGGGCATGGTCAGCAGATATCAGAGTAATCCAGGATAGGGACATTGGACTGCGGTAAAGTATATATTGAAGTACCTTAGAAGGACTAGGGATTATATGCTAGTTTACCAGGTAGACCAATTACTCCCTGTGCGTTATACAGATTCCGACTTCCAATCAGATAGGGATAACAGTAAGTCTATCTCAGGTTTTGTGTTTACTTTGGGAGGTGGAGCTATAGTATGGAGGAGTGTCAAGCAGAAATGCATGGAAGACTCTACCATGGAAGCTGAGTATGTGGCGATCTCTAAGGCAGCCAAAGAAGCTGGATGGCTCAGGAACTTCTTGATGGACTTGGATGTGATTCCTAGTTTGCACAGAACTATCACAATTTATTGTGATAATAGTGGTGCAGTTGCAAACTCGAAGGAACCACAAGCCCATAAGGCAAGTAAACACATATGGCGCAAATACCTCCTGATACGAGAAATCGTAAAGGAGGAAGAAGTTGTTGTCGCCTAGATTGCATCAGAGGATGACCTGGTAGACCATTTCACTAAGGCCCTTCTAGCGAGAGCTTTGATTGGCATGTGGAGGGAAGGGAAATCAGATGTATGGCAGTATGAGGACAGCATAGTCTTTTAGTATAAGTGGGAGATTGTTGGGATGTATACTGAAAAGTTTATCTTTTGTATGAACATCTTTATTTTTGAAATAAGAATCACATGATCATTGTTTGCATATTTATGGTTATGCATATTGTCTAATACATTACATTGTAAATAACATGGTGTGTGGTGTCACACGGAAGATCATGTTATCGGCTCCTTGTAAAGTATAAGTAAAGGCTCACAACCGAGATGACTTTGGACAAACCATTGGTATGGTTGTAGTGTGATTTGGTATTGGTTTGTCTTGACCATAGAATCACACTAGTGCACTTTGTGTATTGAGCAGGACCAACTTAGAGGTGATTCGATTTATTGCTGACTACATAATTGAATCAGACCTCAGATATTATATTGTACATGCTCTTAATCCCGATATAATAACGGGAACATATACTTGGTATTCATTTCTTTGATTTACCAATGGGCGAGATTTATAGATTAAATCGATAGGCTCGGTAAGTTGAGAAATTATATTATTTATATGGTGTGTCGTTAATTATAGGAAGGAATCGTGTCTTATATATTAGGATGATGATGTCCCCTTGAGGAGCTCTTAAGGTTCATCATGTAAACCCTGCAGGTGGACTTGGTCCCGCATGATGATAAGGTTGAGTGGTACTACTCATGGAGTTAGATGTTGATTAATTAATTGTTAGTAAATTAATTAATTGACGGACATTCAAGATCTTAAACACGGGGAGAAAAATATACAAATAATATATGGAGCCCATATTATCTTATGGGGGTTGGTGAGGTAGATCAATGATAAACCTTTAGTGGATTGGATTATCATTAATGGATCGGACTTTATGTGGGCTTGATCCATTGGGTGGACAAGATCCAACTCCTCCTCATGGTCCCTATTGTAGCCTATTAAAACCTCAAGAAGCCTAGATCCATTGGTTGAAAATAAAACTCTAGATCCGACGGTGGAGATTAAATCTCTAGATCCGACGGTTGAGATTAATTCTCTAGATCCGACGGTTGATATTAAATCCCTAGAACCGACGGTGGAGATTAAAAGGAGGCTTGAGCCCAACTCTATAAATAGATGATTAAGGTGGGAGGCAAGGCATGGCTTAGGAGATTAGGTTTTGCTTCCTTTTACCTTGGGCGGCAAGGAATCCTAGGAAGGTTAGGATTGAGTTGGGCGGCTAGGGTTTTGGAGGTGGAGTGGGTGGCAACAAGAGGAGAGGTTCTCTTCTTCTTCTTCCTAAGGTGTTGTCGGCACCTATCCTTCTTCCCTCTACTTTGGTCGGTGCTCAACCTATTCCTCTTCCCCTCTTCTTTGGCCGACGACAACAAGGAGAGCTAGGGTTAGGTTTTTGGGCGGCTACAAGGTGAAGGGTTGGTTTCCTTTCTCTTCTCCAAGAGTTGGCTGGCACCCATCACCCTCATTGATTCTCCTTTGGCCAGTTCTCATACTTCATATTCTCTTCCTTGGCCGGTGGCAACATCAAGTCTATTGACTTGGTGGTCGGTTCTAGATAGGAAGAAGAGTTTTGTTTTATGATCTTCCTTTGTTCGGAGTAAAGAAGGAAAGGAAGATTGGTGATCTAGGAGGCTTCGACTTTTGGAAGATCGTCGCCCACACGACGTGCAAAAGGAGGAAGGACATACAATAGAAGATTAAGAGGTATAATCTTGTTTATTTTGATTAGTGTTCTTTTGTATTATGTCTATAATTGTTTTTCAATTATATGCATGTTATATATTCTATTTTTTAGCTAATATAACTTGGACCCCGAATATAAACACAAAAGCCGGCGATCCATACATCGTCTATTCCGCGGCTATTGGTAGAATAGTGGTTGGTGGCTTGAATAACAAGTTTGTTCAAGTGACTACTCTAATCGAATAGCACAATGATGAAACGGTTGCTTGGGTGATCCCTTTTGTCTAGGATTAAATTTTTTAATCCGTACGAGATCGCCATGAACAAGACGAGTAAGTGGAAGCAAGTACCTTCAAGTGGTATCGAGCTTCGCAAAACTTCAATACAGCATCAGAAAGTCACAATGGCGACCAACCGAGTTGTTGTTAGGTTTATCAAGTCGCATCACAAGGCAGGTGTTCGATCATGTTTCAGAACATGAGCACAATGAAGCAATAAAAATAATAAATACTCCTATTTATTACAACACACACAACACTCGCATGCTATTACAACAAGTGTAGACATAACCGTAAATTAAAATTGCAATAAAAGGAAATTAAACTACGTTATACCTTTCGTATGACGTGTAGCGGGAACGGCATCAACCGGAACGATCCTCGTAAGAATCGCTCTATCCGATCCACGCCGAGCCCTCGGGATGACTTCGCTAAGCCACGAGCTTCGCCTTCGACGGGTTACTAGCCTCGTTGAAGACGACGTGATCGAGATGATCACGATCCGAATCCAAATTCGATCCAAAACAAGTCCTCAAGACTCGCTTCTCCGAGAGGTATTCACAACCGCTTGACGAATCCTTCGTCCTCCACCTCAGAGGATTACCGGAGATCAAATCCCCGGTATGTTAGCCGCTGTCGGAGCACTAACCGTCGTCCAAACGACGCTCCGACGAGAGGAGAAGAAGCTGTCCAAAAAACTGGACAGCTTGGTGGAGGAGATAGGCGTCGGCCAACAAAGGAAGCCAAGTGCTTACCTTGATGCCAAACCTAAGGAGGATCGCCGGAACTCTTCCGGCAGCAGCTCGACGCCGCGAGGGGAAGGAAGCCGCCTGACGCCGGCTGAGGAGATGGGCGGCAACACAAGGGCGGCAACTGATGTTGGGCGCTACTTGATGTTGGGCGGCCACATAGATTAGGTTTAGGTTAGGTTTAATCCCTATTTTATAGAGAACTAATTCTCTTAATGGTTAATGGATCATATCCATAAAGCCCGTAACTCCGCCTCCATTAAGATAAGTTAAAATAAACCAAACCATGATGGTTTATTTTAAGTTAAAACGAACCAACCAACCTTTGGTTCATTCGCTTAATATAAACCAAACCCTTTGGTTTATTCTCATCCATTGATTAGACCAAACCATTTTGGTCCATCCATTATGTCTTCATAAGACACGCCCATCCACGCTCCATTGCGATCAAACAATTTCATGTTTCGCTTATGTTTGGTCCAACCAAACATAGTTTCTCTGGCCGAGAATCCCATTCTCAAGCTCGCTTTAAATCCTTTGGATTACACTCGCAGCGTGACCAAATAGGTTCTCTTATGTTGGCCGCCTATAATTAACCATTAATTATAGAACGATCATGAGTGGCACCTAGTAGTACATCATGATCCCCAATTAACCTAAAAGATCAACGTTGATCCGTAACTATTTCAAACCCTTCAAGAGCTCGAATGAATCGTGCCCCCATTCCTTCACTCATCTTATACCCACTTGGTTCAGTGACATGGTCTATTGTGTCACCTCACTAGGTCGACACGCCACACCTAGCCCAAGTATCATTTCCTCGCCCTACGGATTCTAGTTACTCCACATGTATCAAGAGTACCTTACTCTAAACATGTAATGCTTTGGCCAAAGACTTTAGTAATAATCCGACGAGAGGCCATGGGTATACATCTCCTCGCAAGGAGTGGTGAATCCTTTATAGGCTATTCAAACACCTTCGATCGCTTCGACTTATACCCAATCATCCCGGGTCCACATCTCCTTAGAGATGTTTGCTTAAGATGTCAAAGCATAAGTCTCCATGATCAAGATGGCTTGAATACCGCAAGTCAAAGGAACATCGCACTTAAGCCACAAGAAGAACTTCATCGACATATCTATATATGCAGAGAACCATATGAAGTCTTACTACTGGTCACTCCAATGAACTAGTTACCATAACTAGCATCCACGATTAACTCCGACATCACTATGTCTCCAAATGAGAATCACCGCTTGCTTGGATACACCAAGGAGTATACCTCGTGCTAGTCTCAAGCGAATTGATGGTGTCAAATCCATCAATTCATCGACTAGGATAATTAGATACATCACAATTACACATGTAGAGATACTCACTAGTTGTGATCCAATCACAAATTCTCTCATCTTTGTGAATCGTATCGTGGACATTGATAAATGAGTTTAAGATCAATCAAATACATAAAACATGTATACTCAAATAGTGAATCTTCATTTATCATATAAATGGTTCATACATAAGCGATTGCCTTAGGACATCTCTCATATATTACTAACGGACTCCACTTGGCCTAATGCCAATCGCTCACGGTATCAATACCATAAGCACCAACATGACCCTCAAACTTACTTTGAGGTAATGCTTTAGTCAAAGGATCCGCTAAGTTCCTTTCGTAGGAATTTTCTCGATTTGTATTTCGTTCCTACTTATGATCTCTCGATAAGATGATAGCGGAAGCACATGTTTGGATCGTTGATGAGACCTTGGCTCTTTCGCTGTCTGCAATTGCTCCATTGTTGTCGCGATGGGCCGGTATTGCTTCAACAATGGCGGAATCACACCAAGTTCATGAGCGAACTTCTTGATCCAAACCGCTTCCTTTTCTGCCGAAGGCGCAATATATTACTGCCTCGGTGGTAGAATCCGCTCTGATCTCTTGTTTGGAACTTTTCCAACTCAACTGCGCCCCATTCAGGTGAACACGTATCGGTGAGACATGGAATCATCCTTGCATGCGAAGGCGCATCCGTATGCAGCGTATCACCATGTCCCCTTCTCCATATATTAGGAACACATCCTTAGTTCTTCTCAAGTACTTAAAGGATCGTCTTAATCCACCCAATGATCCATTCTGGATCGGTGAGTATCTGCTCGTGACACTCAGAGCGTACGATACATCGGGCCTCGTACATAACATAGCATACATGATAGATCCTATTGCGGATGCATAGGGAATCTTACTCATGCAAATCCTCTCGTCTTCTGTGCGCGGACACATAGACTTCGAAAGGTGTACCCCATGCCTGATGGGTAGGAACCCTTTCTTGGATTCCGACATGCTAAACCTCTTTGCTTTCGGTCTATATATATGTGCGAAAGACCAAGCAACCGTTTCGATCTATCTCTATAGATCTTAATCCCAAGGATGTAGGTTGCTTCTCCCAAGTCTTTCATGGAGAATGTCTTGGATAACCAAACCTTAACTGACTGTAAGATTGACACATCGTTTCCTATAAGTAATATGTCATCGACATACAATACTAGGAACACGACTGCACTCCCACTAACCTTCTTGTACACACAAGGTTCGTCTGGATTTTGTGAGAAATCAAACTTTTTGATCGTCTCATCAAAACGGATATTCCAGCTCCTGGATGCTTGCTTCAATCCATAAATGGATCGTCGCAATTTGCATACCTTGGTTTTATCAACCGATGTGAAACCCTCAGGCTGTATCATATACACGTCCTCGAGCAGGTTTCCATTAAGGAAAGCTGTTTTCACATCCATCTGCCATATCTCATAATCATAATGAGCCGCTATGGCCAGGAGCATCCGAATGGATTTAAGCATAGCTACAGGTGAATAGGTTTCGTCATAATCAACACCTTGTTTTTGACGATATCCTTTCGCCACCAATCTAGCCTTATAGGTAATCACATTACCATCCATGTCAGTTTTCTTCTTGAAAACCCACTTGCACCCTATAGGCTTTATGCCTTCAGGTGGGTCAACCAAGTTCCAAACTTGGTTTTCATACATGGAATCCATTTCCGACTTCATGGCACCGAGTCACTTATCCCTTTCACGAACTTATCGGCACTTCTTCATAGCTGGTAGGCTCCTCATCATCAATGAGTAACACGTCGTTCGATTCACTTACGAAATCCATATCTCTCGGGAATATTGCGTGTTCTGCGGATCTCTGAAGATGTGGTGTTACAATAAGTCGAGTAGATTGCTCATCACTATGAGTTGTCATTTGTTGTGCTTCACCAGTATCTCATCAATGTCTATTTGAGTCTCTCGAGCCTCCTCAAGCTCAACGACACTCCCCTTTTTCTTTCTTGCAAGAGAAACTCTTTCTCTAGAAACACACATGCCTTGAAACAAACACCTTTTGTTCCACGGGATGATAGAATTGGTAACCCCTTGTTTCCTTAGGGTATCAATAAATAGACATTTATCGGACTTAGCATCCGGTTTATGCGATACTGATCAGCTTCACATAAGCGAGACAACCCCATATCTTCAAGTAAGATACATGAGGTTTCTTACTAGCCCATATCTCATATGGAGTAGTTGAGACTACCTTGGTAGGCATTACATTTAACAAAGCGGTATGCGAAGTGCATAACCCCAAAGGACTTGGGAAGAGTCGCATGATTCATCATTGACTGACCATGTCCAACAAGTCGATTCGCCTCTCGGATACACCATTATCTTTGTGGTGTATAGGAGTCCATTGAGACAATATGCCATTGTCTCTTAGATAATCAAGAAACTCTTGACTTAAGTATTCACCACCTCGATCCGATCGAAGTATTTTAATACTTTTGTCATGTTGTTTCTCTACTTCATTTCTGAATTCTTTGAACCTTTCAAAGGCTTCAGACTTGTGTTTCATCAAGAACACATACCCAAGCGTGTAGTGATCATCGGTGAAGGTAATGAAGTAGCTATAGCCTCCTAATGCTTGAGTTGACATAGGTCCACATACATCGGTATGTACTAGACCTAGTAACTCTCCCACTCGTTCACCTTTTCGGTAAAGGTAACTTAGTCATCTTGCCTTTTAAGCATGATTCATGTATCGTATGAATCAATTCAAGCGATTCGAATTCCACATCGGTGTAATTCGGACATGCGTTTCTTGCTTATATGGCCAGGCGACAATGCCACATATAGAGTCTATGTGATTATCCTTTCGAGCACGCGTGTTGCTCGCTTCGATATTGAAAATGTCCTTTGAATCGTCCAACGTATAAATGCCATTACTCAAAGTTCGGTTCCATAAAGTCGCCATTCAAAGTTATATAACAACAATTGTTACTAAGCGTTAAATGGAAACCATTTCTATTTAAGCGAAATAGAAACAATGTTCTTTATTAGAGAAGGAACATAATAGCAATTGTCGGTTCAAGACTAGTCCACTAGGAGCTTGACAAATAAGTTCCGATGGCGAGCGGCAACCTTTGCTCCATTGCCAACTCATAAATTTGACTCCCCTCGACAAGTCTTCTTCTATTCCTTAGCCCATGTATGTCATTACATATATGTGAGCTACACCCAGTATCAATACCCAAGTGTCTAAGGAAATAGAATGACAATCAATAGAAGATACGAAGAGAGGATGGGGCATCGGATGCCTTCTTCTTCTTCATGGACTCAAGATAAATCTTGCAGTTTCTTAGCGGTGGCCTTCCTTGCCATGATGATGGCAAGTGCCCTTTATTTGTTCCGCCTTCTTTGCCTTTTTTTCTTTCCTTTCTTACATTCTTTTGCCTTCCTCTTAGAACCTTTCTTTGAGAATCAACTAATAGAACGCCTTCTCCTCATGCTTAGAAGGCTCCACAGTCTTGACATATTGAGAGCTCGGGAATGGTGGATTCCAATTTGTTCATCAGATAGTTCATCACAAATTGCGAGAAACTCTTGGGCAAACAATGCAGAATTAAGTCAATACTTAACTCATGATCCATCACAAAACCGAGGGTAGCTAGCCGCTCGATGTACCCGTTCATCTTTAGCACAAAGCGTACTCTGAGGCGAACCTTCTTGCATCTTCGTGGTGAAGAGGAGCCTAGAGACCTCGAACCTTTCGGATCTCGCTTGCTCATCGAACAACTCATGAAGATGGAAGACCATAGTGTTAGCATCCATATGCTCATCTTTGCTTTGCGGCTCGAGTACCATCGCCGCTAGCATGATGCAACTCGCCCGGCTCGAGAATACGCCATGCTTACGATAGACCAACATTTGGTGCAGGTTGCATCGTCCTTAGGGTCGGGAAGAGGCTCTTCAAGGACATATGCAAGCTTTTCGCCTTGAGAACAATTCTCGTTTCTAAGCGATCCGAAGTTAGGCCCGGTCGGTTTGTTCGAATCCAAAATAGTGCGCAAATTCAAAGCGTCATGATCAATTTATTGACCTAGAAATACAAAGCGAGCATATATGAGAAAATGATTTTAAAATGCATCAATATACATTTATAAATCCCATTCATTTTTAATTTCAAAAACCCCAAAATCACCGGAGATCGTAGGTCCATCTCGAATGGGCTGATATCCATCATAGTTATGAACAACCTTGGAGAGAGTCCAACAAGCCATTCTTAGCTATGATGGTGGGTATCAGTATACGATTACATATCATGTATATGTAACTATCACAATGTGCTATCAACTAATTGAATGTTTTCACATACATTGGGTTGTTAACACATTAACAAGTATGCATCATATGCATAGCACCCAACTTCACCTCTCTTTACATCGACCTTGGAGAGAGTCAACAAATCGATGCTCCAAGTTAAAGCCAACCCATTAATCGCGAAATAGTTTTAATATGGTTAGGCGCATTCAACCAATTAGCCCAGGCTTGGAGTGAGTCAACAACCAAACTAACGATTGACCTCGGACTCTTACCATATTAGTATTAAACTATTCCAATGATTTGAACATGTTGAGTTAGTAGGGCTTGGAGTGAGTCAACAACCCAAACAAGAAAGCAGAACTCTGGTTCTAACCATATTAATGGAAGGTGTAGGCTTTAATATTGAGTTAAGGGTTTTATGTCTCATCCTCTTTGCATGCAAATAACTATTATCTACATGGCATGGCATACATGGCATACATCTACATGTCACGACACGCATGGCATAATGTTATGCATCTAATGCAATTACATGGCATACAATTATGTCATGTATATATTTCCTTATATGTCATAACTATTTATGGAAATAAAATATGTTTAAGATTTGATTCTCCAAATCAAATCATAATTAAATTAGAAACAAATTTCCAAATCTAATCACATATTTTATTCATGGAATTATTTGATTAAGGAAAATCTATTTAGAAACCAATTTCCTAAATCATTAAAACTACTTATGGAAATAAAATATTTTAAGATTTGATTTCCCAAATCAAATCATGATTAAATTAGGAAACAAATTTCAGAATCTAATCAAATATTTTATTTATGGAAAATATCAATTTCCATAAATACTTCCAACTTTCAAAAGTGGAAGATTTCCATAAATACTTCTAGACTTTCCAAAATTGAAAAATTTCCATAAATACTTCTAAATTTCCAAAATTTAGAAAACTTCAGAAATACATTATGACTATCGCATAAAACCATTTTTACGATTATGTGAAACACAACTGGGCTCACGATACCCTTTGTTGGGTTTGACCGCATGGCGTGTGTGTGTTCGATCATGTTTCGTAAAAACATGAGCACAGTGAAGCAATAAAAATAATAAATACTCTATTTATTACAACACACACAACACACGCATGCTATTACAACAAGTGTAGACATAACCGTAAATTAAAATTTGCAATAAAAGAAATTAAACTACGTTATACCTTCCGTATGGCGTGTAGCGAAACGGCATCAAGCGGGCGATCCTCGTAAGAATCGTCTCTATCCGTATCACGCCGAGCTCCTCGGGATGACACCGCTAAGTCACGAGCCGTCTTAAATGCGGGTTACTAGCCTCGTGTTGAAGGCGGCGTGATCGAGAGATGATCACGATCGAATCAAATTCGGATCCTAAAGCGAGTTCTCAAAACTTCGCTTCTCGGAGAGGTATTCGTCAACCGTTTGGCGAATCGCCCGTCCTCCACCTCAGAGGATTACCGGAGATCAAATCCCGGTAAGTTAGCCGCTGTCGGAGCACTAACCGTCGTCCAAGCGGCTCCGGCGAGAAGAAGCTGTCAGAAAAACTGGACAGCTTGGTGGAGAGATAGCGCCGGCCAACAAAGGAAGCCAAGCTCACCTTGATGCCAAACCTAAGGAGATCACGGAGGGTGCGGAGGAGTTCACGGCTGAAGCTTGGGCCTTGGTGGCGGCAACAAGTTGGGCCCGGCGGTAGGAGAAGGTGAGGCGGCAACAGGGTTTGGCGCCAAGAACTAATTCTCTTAATGGTTATTGGATCATAACCATTAGGCCCGTTAACCCGCTCCATTAAGATAAGTTAAAATAAACCAAACCATGATGGTTTATTTTAAGTTAAAGCGAACCGAACCAACTTTTGGTTCATTCGTTTAAAATAAACCAAACCCTTTGGTTTATTCTTATCCATTGGATTAGAACCAAACCATTTTGGTCCATCCATTATGTCTTCATAAGACACACGGCCCATCCACGCTTCCATTGCATTGAAACAATTTCATGCTCGCTTTATGTTTGGTCCAACCAAACATAGTTTCTCTCGATGCGAGAATCCCATTCTCAAGCTCGTTTTAAATCCTTTGGATTACACTCGTTGTCGTGTGACCAAATAGGTTCTCGGTTTATGTTGGCCGTCTATAATTAACCATTAATTATAGAGCGATCATGAGTGGCACCTAGTAGTACATCATGATCCCCGATTAGCAGAAAAGATCAGCAGTTGATCGAACTATTTACGAAACCCTTGATGGCTCGAATGAATCGTGCCCCATTCCCTTCACTCATCTTATACCCACTTGGTTCGAGGACATGGTCTATTGTAGCCGATCCCCACTAAGGTGACTCGTCACACCTAGCCCAAGTATCATTTCCTCGTCCTCACAGTTCTAGTTACTCCACATGTATCGAAGAGTACCTTACTCTAAACATGTAATGCTTTGGCCAAGACTTTAGTAACAATCGGCCGAGAGGCCATGGGTATACATCTCCTGCGCAGGAGTGGTGAATCCTTTATAGGCTATTCAAACACCTTGATCACTTGACTTATACCCAATCATCCGGGTCCACATCTCCTTAGAGATGTTTGCTTAAGATGTCAAAGCATAAGTCTCCATGATCAAGATGACTTGAATACCGCAAGTCGAAAGAACATCGCACTTAAGCCACGATAAGAACTTCATTGACATATCTATATATGCGAGAGAACCATATGAAGTCTTACGGTGGTCACTCGAATGAACTAGTTACCGCAACTAGCATCACGATTAACTTTATCACAATTACACATGTAGAGATACTCACTAGTTGTGATCCAATCACAAATTCTCTCATGCTGTGAATCGTATCGTGGACATTCAGTAAATGAGTTTAAGATCCAATCAAATACATAAAAACATGTATACTCAAATAGTGAATCTTCATTTATCATATAAATGGTTCATACATAAGGCGATTGCCTTAGGACATCTCTCATATATTACTAACATATACTCCCAGTTTTGTTGGTTATGTGTTTAGTGTATATAATAGGGAATAACCTATAGTAGGTTGTGTTGGTGCAATGGGCCCAGGTTCACTCGAGTTTGACTCGAGCAGTACTTTGATAGTATTTTGATGATAGACAAAACTCATGACATGGGATTGTCATGGGAAAGTCCAACATGGTGTTGGCATGGAAAATCCAAGCATGGAGCTCGATGTGGGAAAGTCCAACATGGAGTTGTCATGGAAAATCCAAAGCATTGCGAAGTCATGCACTTGGTGCTTGGTGAGAAATGCATTGCGAAGTCGTGTGCTTGGTGCATCCGAGGGACCGTCGGACGGGGAGTGAATGGAGTGAGACCAAAGGGAAACATACTTCGAGGGCATGAGATGCAAAGGATGGCATTGCGAAGCCGAGAGTTTGGCGCATCCGAGGGACGTAGGCCGAGGGAAGAGAGCTTCGGTGGAAAACTCCATGAGGGATAAGGTGGACTTGGCCAGGTGGCTAAGACTGAGTGTCGGAGGCTCAAACTTGATGTTTGAGGGTTTGCCCGATGGTCGGATGCTCAAATAACTTGGTGTTTGAGGTTTTGCCCGACATCAGTCGACTAGCATAGGTGTCAGTTCGACTGATCCAAGTCGACTAGGGTTCGACTGGTGTTACACTGCAATTTTGTTCTTGGCAGTCGACTGATGTCGACAACAGTCCACTGCCAAGGGATGATAGTCGACTGATGGGAATGTCGCGAGCACAAAATGCTCCATAGTCATACTTCATAATAATCAGGTCATATCAATGACACCATGGGTGATCGTAGGTGATCCGTTGGAACTTATCCAATGTGGATCTGGCCGTTTTGAGACAACTGCTAGGGCGATCGAGTCTTTTGGCAGCATCAACTGCGCAAAAAACAACGATCGAGTTATAAATGGAGCTCAAGTGGGAGGATTTTGCCAAGACTTTAAGGAAGCTATTGGAGGGGAATTGCTGCTGCATTCCAGTCCTTCAAGAGCCATCCAAAGCAAGCTACAAGCAAAGGGTTCAAAGCAAGCATTGTAAAGTGTTCTTTACGTGTATTTCGTATTTGTCTTTGTATTGCTTGTATTTCATTACTTAGTGTAATTGCTTGTGAGAGGTTTCTCCACCTCTGACGTGTTGTTGAGAAGGAGTGGTTTAGTTAGTGTCATGTGCATAACTAGAGCTCGGTGAACTTGCCCGTGGAGTAGGAACCATTCGGTTCCGAACCACGTATATTGTCATGTCTTGTGTGTGATTGTTTATTGTTGTTATTTCTATTATTATTCCGCTACATATATTAACGACAATTGTAGACAAGCATGCAAGAACGAGCAAATTACATCATCGTACGAGGAGGGCTATTCACCCCCCTCTAGCCGACCAACATCTACACATCGATCGACCCTACAAGTGGTATCAGAGCCAAGGCGCTTGTCGAGGACTAACCACCGACACAAGCACTACAAAATGGCCGGCTACAACATCCATCCACCAGAATTCGATGGAGATTTTTCTTGGTGGAAGAAACGGATGGAGGTATATATCGAAACCGATTTTGATTTTATGATTATTGTATAAAACGGTTTTGAGATGCCTAGGGACAAAGACAACAAGCCAATTGAGAAGTCAAGGTGAACCCAAGACCAAATTAAGGACTTCAAGACAAATCTCGAGGTAATAAAATTATTTAGTGATTTGTTACCTAATCATATTTGGTCTAGATTGGGTGACTATAGGGATGCAAGGGAGCTATGGAATAAGATAACAAAATTCCAAGAAAACTCCCAACCGGCACAAGTAGAGGAGAATGCCGAGGAAGAAGCACCCACAACATTTGAATATGTTGATGATTTAGTGGAGACCTCCACCTCTAGCATTGAGAGGGAGGAAAGGATTTCCATTCCGGAGCATGATCAAAATGAAGCTTCTACCTCCGGAAGAAGTGAAGAGACCTCCATCACCTCCCTAGGTAACTCAAGTATTATAATTTTAAATAAAGATCATATAATTTATTTTGAGTGTTGGGAGAAAGGGCATTACAAGAGCAAATGCCCAAAATTGGCTATGAAGAAAACACCGGCACCAAAAGTCAACCCAAAGTCAAAGGATGCCGGAGTCCCCACAACTAGAAGCAAAGACCACATTGTGTGCTTTAAATGCAATCAAAAGGGGCACTACCGAAGCCAATGCCTTAGGGGGAGGAAGAAAGGGCAAGAAGGTGTATCTCATGTAGGGGGGGCTCCTAAAGCTAACCCTAAAGTAAATTTAAATTATGCACCTTTAATTCCTAAAGCTAAAAAGCATGCTAAGAATTATTTTAGCTCTCTTGCAATTGTTAATGAAAAGCATGCTAAGAGAAATAATAAGTTTATTGCTTAGGTGCCAAGCATGTTCATATAACTAAGGATAAACCTAGGACTCATAATTCTAGAAATATTTTGCCTAGGGAATCAATTAGGAGAGTAGAAGAAAATTTGGGTATTAATCCCAAAATGTCTAGGCACATGCCTAAGAAGAAGAGGCCTTCCCAAAAACCTAATGAAAATTCAAAAATAGGAAAATTAGAGTTAGAGAACCAAGTCTTGAGGTCAAGACTTGAGAGAATAGAGAAAACCCTTAGAATCATAGAAAATTCAATTCTAGGGTCAAATGCCCAAAAGTCAAGACCTAGGGTTCAAAACGGTCTAAGGGCAAGGAAGGTTTGGGTCACAAACCTAAGCCCAAGAAGACTTATCATAATGTTCCATTTGATTATGGAACAATTTCTAGGTCTAGGAAAACCAAGGCTAATAGGGAAGCCATCCCTAAGTCTAGCCATGGTTTTTGTTTAGTGGCCAAGGACTTAAGTAAAACCAAGAAGGCCACTAAGAAGGTCATTAGGGGAGTTACCTCTAGGGTTGACCTAGGAAAGGCCCATTTGACTAAGGCTTCAAAGCCTAAAAGGATCATTAGGAAGGTATCTAGGGAAGTTATCCCTAGTGAATACCTTGTTAACCCAAGGAGCTCCAATAGGTATTGTGTTCCTAGGAGAGTGATCGATTCACGCTAGATGGGTTAGGGTGTGTCAACCCTAAGTGGATGAGTGGTTAACCTAGCAATGGTGAGTTGACACATTAGGATGTGCCAATGTGCTTGAGAAGTTGAAAAATGATTAAATTGGCACAATTATGTCTTAGAGGTATTCGTGTGACATTTTGGGTTTTTGTCACACTAGGGGGAATGGTGGTATTAAGGCAAAATGGGGTTAATTCCTAGAAATGATAATTTGGATTTAACACTTAGGTATTCTATACCTTAGCATATTTTACTTGCCATGATTTATTTTCCTTGCCATGCCATGACATCATTTTCATTTTTATCTATAAAAATGTCATGATCATGTTTAAAATTATTTTTATATGTCATGTATGCTAAAATGTCATTCACATGTCATGACATCATGATTTTGGCATATGTTTTTATCTATATCATATTTATGCCATAATCATCATCATGCATATAACTAAAATGAAATTAAGGACTATGACATGATTTGATGGGAATCAAATAATATTGCCTAGAAATATGCATGAAACCATTAAAAGAACAAAAACCCACATCTCACTAAAAACTTGACTTGTATGTGTTTTACACATCTAGATATAAGTGAGATGTTTAGGAAAAAGAAATTAAAGGTTTCAATATCATTTTGAAAACATTTTGAAAAACCTTGGTGAAGTCTATCTTTTGATAGCCATCACCATTGAATGGGATGATACAAAGAGGGCTCAATATTGAAGCTTTTCTTAACTTTTGGACTTTGTATCAATCTTTTAATTTAGTGGGTAAAATAATTTTCAAATATTTTTCACCCATAATGATTGTGATAAGTAATATACATACCAAATTTCAAGATTTATCAACTTATGTATATTTACTTATGGATTTCAGAAATCCATTTTTGAAATGTTGAAAACTACAAATCACGACCGCCAGAGGCCGGCCGATCATTGGCAAATGATCATTGTGACCGATTTCATTTGAGCCTGATTTCGGGTAAACCTTGTTGGTTAGGCCCACGTTCAGCTAGGTTAACGTCCCCTAACCACTCCTAACCCTAGGATATGCTTGAGAGAGCATTAGAAAGGGTGGAAATCCATTGGATATGGATTAGGAGAAGGGATTAGGGAGAGTATTAATTTTAAGGTGGATGAGAGTTCATTGTTGAACTTTGTCTTAATTTTGATTGGTTAAATGTTGCTATTGGCTTAGGGACTCTCCAAGGACATTGTTGGTGCAATGGTCAAGGGGGAGCAAGCCTCTAGGGGGAGGTATCCATCATGGTAAGATGGATGTGTATTTCTTGATGGAAGGAAAATTGGGTTGCCTATCTTTAAGTGATATGGGATCACTAGAAAGATTGTAGGCATGAGTTCCTTCAAGGGAGAGATTGTAAGATCTCATTAGGATATGAGACATTCATACCCTTGGGGAGGACCTTTTTGATGTAATGTCAAAAAGGGGGAGAAGTTACCAAGTTACCAATTAGGGTTCGTTAGAATTCTCATTGGGATATGAGAATTGCCAATATAAGAGAATTGATAGACTTGAGATGGTAGTTTTGTCAATCATCAAAAAGGGGGAGATTGTTGGTGCATTCGGCCAAGGTGGACTCGAGTTTGACTCGAGCAGTACTTTGATAGTATTTTGATGATAGACAAAACTCATGACATGGGATTGTCATGGGAAAGTCCAACATGGTGTTGGCATGGAAAATCCAAGCATGGAGCTTGGTGTGGGAAAGTCCAACATGGAGCTGGCATGGAAAATTCAAAGCATTGCGAAGCCGTACGCTTGGTGCTTGGTGAGAAATGCATTGCGAAGCCGTGCGCTTGGTGCATGTGGGAAGTCTTGAGCACTTGGTAAGTTCACTAGACTCGGGTTCCTTGAATCGGTGATGAATGGCATTGCGAAGCCATGCGCTTGGTGCATCCGAGGGACCACCAGACGGGGAGCGAATGGATTGAGTCCAAAGGGAAGCATACTTCAAGGGCATGAGCCGCGAAGGATGGCGTTGCGAAGTCGTGGGCTTGGCGCATCCGAGGGAAGTAGGCCGAGGGAAGAGAGCTTCGGTGGAAAACTCCATGAGGGATAAGGTGGACTTGGCCAGGTGGCTAAGACTGAGTGTCGGAGGCTCAAACTTGATGTTTGAGGGTTTACCCGACGGTCGGATGCTAAACAACATGGTGTTTGAGGTTTTGCCCGACATCAGTCGACTAGCATAGGTGCCGGTTCGACTGATCCAAGTCGACTAGGATTCGACTGGTGTTAGACTATAGTTTTGTGGTGGTGATCGATCAGATGTCGGATGATCGGCAATGATCGGCGATGTCGATCGATCGATGTCGATGTGACCGCCGCGAGGGATGGCGACGACTGGAAATGTCGCGAGCAAATCGCCGGCCGTCGGTCGACTACTAGGATCGCGCCATGGATGATCGATCGGTAGGTGATCCGTTGGAACTTATCCAACGTGGATCTGGTCGTTGTGAGACAACGGCTACAGGGGTAGTCGACTGGGGCCTTTTGGCAGTCGACTGCTGGGCGCAAAACTAGCTTGATGCAGGTTATAAATGGAGCTCAAGTTGGAGGATTTTACTAAGACTTTAAGGAAGCTATTGGAATGGAATTGCTGCTGCATTGCAGTCCTTCAAGAGCCATCCAAAGCAAGCTACAAGCAAAGGATTCAAAGCAAGTGTTGTAAAGTGTTCTTTACGTGTATTTCGTATATGTCTTTGTATTGCTTGTATTTCATTACTTAGTGTAATTGCTTGTGAGAGGTTTCTTCACCTCCGACATGTTGTTGAGAAGGAGTGGTTTAGTTAGTGTCGTGCGCATAACTAGAGCTCGGTGAGCTCGCCCATGGAGTAGGAACCATTCGGTTCCGAACCACGTATATTGTCGTGTCTTGTGTGTGATTGTTTTTTATTATTACTTCTATTGTTATTCCACTGCGTATATTAACGACAATTGTAGACAAGAACGCAAGAACGAGCAAATTCCATCATCGTACGAAGAGGGCTATTCACCCCCCTCTAGCCGGCCAACATCTACACATCGATCGACCCTACAGGTTGGTTATTCTTCATAATCGTGGTTTGAGTTGACAACGGGCATGACCTATTGAGTCTGTGAGTTTTGAACTTGTGTCGAAAAGGTGATTTACCTTTGAGAGACGATTGATACTGAGTCGAAAAATAGGGGTCAAGTCATCACATTTCTTGTGGAAATCATAGACTACAATCTTAGAGATTTTCACTAATTATGCTAGTCAGATCATTACCTGTTGGGTAATGGACAAGACAAGTAGGCTATTGTTGATGCAGATAGCGGAAGGCTAGTTTACGATGTTTCATAGGGATTTTATCCCTAATTTATTTGTACTAGATTGTATAACTTTGAATGTACTTTTGAGTACTTCACTTGGGTTATACAAAGGAAGTAGAGTTAGTTGTATACCATTATCGGGATCAAACCGGTACTTAGAGGAAAATGTAGAAAATAACCTTTGGGGAATAAAACATCACTTGATCATGGTTTAGTGATGTTGAGGGAGAGTATTTTCCCGTGTCACTTTCAGTGACACATTGTAAGGAATTCTTGAGCTTCAAGTACGGTGATCGTCGGTAACGAGAATATCATGGAGAGTCATTAGACTTGCAGAGTTTATGCTCACCTAATAACTCAAGAAGATGAATGGATATTTTAAGCCACCCATGGTTGTTGACTTACTGTTGGATTAAGATGATGGGATCTTCTATCAGATCCTGCTAGAGGACATTGATTAAGTCAGGAGTTTAGAAATGACTCTGTACAAGTGTTTAGGAGATTAAGATCGATCGCATATCAAATGTTGTCATGTTGGTCATGAAGGCTCTAAATGTTGGAATAATAAGATCTAAGTCATAGGCCTTGAGCTATTTTTTGAATATAGAAGACCAACCACAGATCATCAGGATGTTCTCGTGCACATCAGCGAAATCAGAACAAAGACTCCGAAGGGATTATGTGCGTGCAGTGTGGATCACGAAGACATGCAAAGTCAGATTATCTATTGGATCAGTTCATCTGTTGCTATTATGAGCAACAAGTACATTTGAAGAACTATACCTTGAAGACTCAGTTGAAGACTACCAATGGTGTTCCGGGAGGATGATGCACCATCTCGATAGTAGATATCAATATAGAAGATTGGGTTATTTCATCAGTAGTGACCTACATGGTGGTTGAGTTCCATGATACTTCTTCAAGTGATTTACACAGATTTTACATGGACAGTGCTGGGAAGAATAATAGGACTGTATTTCCTGAGATAACTTTAGATATCATGGTATCTAGGTGTAAGAGGATTTAGATCTTACCAGAGTTAATCAGGGTCTTTCAGATTCTTGGATATGATCTTTTCTCTTGGATATAGATGACACATAGACCCTTTGGATGATCGTAGAATTGGATCGTTCGAGATTATTACTCTTTTTTTGACCCTAGAGTTAATATATTGACTTGATATTTTCTTATAGTATTTAGCTATATGAGATCTTTTTTATACATTTTGATTACATTCCTTTAGATCGAACTTGTGGGAGCGGTATCTCTACCATCAGGTGAGATGGGGATCAACAATTAAGAAGTCAAGGGATGCCCTTAGACTTTGATAGACATACTTTCACTGTAGACATATCCTTATGGATGGTTGAATTGTTGAAAGTATGGTACGATATGTCTCTTGGATGTGTGTATAATCTGAGAGTATTCAGATGTAGTTTCGGATGAACTCCAAGGATTGTCGTTGCATAGGCAAGTGGAGTAGGCGATCAGAGTGATTTTGAAGATAGTGTCGATATTGAATTCCTCATACGAGTGATAATTTAGTTGATATAAGTGTTACTAAACACTATGGAAATTAGAAGAACGTGAGTTATGATTATAGGAGATCTTGGAGGGGATATTTATCTATCCCAGTATTCCTTCTTGAGAAGATCCGAAACTTTTTGTTGAAAGAGAGATGGACCTTTGAGATTATGGATCGATTATCGATGATGGAATGCGATAGTTGTTAAAAGAGAATATCCTTCGTTGTGGATAGATGATCTGTTTAGCTTAGCAAAGGACACCTGTGTATACTCTAGGGTTGATTTACGACTGGAGCGTTGATATTGTAGTGACATGGTGTCATTTTGTGATATTAATTCTCTGATGTAATATATATATTCGTAAAATGAGATTTCATATAAAAGATAATTTAGCATAGTAGAGCTTGTATGAGTGATTGAATTTAGACTAATTAATGAATTAGTTGCCCAATCGTGTATCCTAGAATTGGATGTGATTAATCATTGTTGATCTTGCGTAACCGCACCGTTAATTGTGGTAGTTAGTTGATAAAATCGTAGATAGTGGTGGTATGTTTTGGTTAATTCCGTAGATGTGGATAGAATGTTTGTAATTACTATACCATGAACTTGTTGATGAGAGTGATGGAATTCCCTTTTGATCGGAAAATCAATGAAACTAGTTTTAGGTCATAATATGTTGGGTTATTATTATAAGTATAGCATCGAATGAAATTATTGTAGCATCTACTTAGTTAGATTGGAGTGATTTACCTATAAGAAACGCAACAAGCCTACCTCACCTCGTTATGATTAAAATAAAGAATACAATAAAAATAATTACTTGCTATTGCTGCCGACGAAGGAGATTTGAACATGTCGTCGCGTCGGCGTTATGACGGTGTTGGAGCGTTGGCGTTGTAGGAGCACTTGATGAATAAACTTGATGATGCTTGGAGTTAGAATCCTCCCCTCCTTTTATAGATTTTGGCCTCTGAATTTGTCTCCCTTTTTTTTGGAACAGATCACGAAGTTGTCCAAATTTTATCGCGAAGTGGCCGCATTAAACGTTATTCGTTTTGACGTAGCGCAAAGGCTGATTCGTCGCCATCAATCGACTGATGCCTCCATCGGTCGTGATGAGAATCACGATCGCTTGATGTCCGGCAGCCGGCACCGCCACTTCCTTGCAGTAAGAGGTTAGCTCAGAAAAT
This sequence comes from Wurfbainia villosa, assembly GCA_025175895.1. Classification (NCBI taxonomy): domain Eukaryota; kingdom Viridiplantae; phylum Streptophyta; class Magnoliopsida; order Zingiberales; family Zingiberaceae; genus Wurfbainia; species Wurfbainia villosa. The sequence continues at coordinate 54,152,399 of CM046004.1, forward strand.
GATAAATACGACGGTTTCTGACCGTCTGATCTCGACCTAGACCTTCCACGAGAAGTCTTAATTGGATCGCCGCCTACGGTCGTCCCCATAAAGAGGACACGACCTTACAATCTCTCACTCACACGAGCTTACCTCGATAGTAGCTCTCGCTTCCGGCCTTCCACTCGATTCCTTCGGCTCCCTCCAAAGTCACTCGAGTGTTGCCCGACCACCGCGGCTTCCTCCGGGTGTCGCTAGCCTTCAGCTCCAGCTTTAGCACTTTTTTGCACACTTGATTTAGCTCGTGAGATAACGATGTAAACTTAACTTTGTGTCTTTGTCATAATCAAAACACAGGTTGATTATCTAGTGCCCCTGCACCAACAATCTCCCCCTTTTTGATCTATGGCAAACCAACACAAAGTTAAGGAAAATTAAAGCATAAAACAAGTATAGTAGAAGATGAATGTGAAGATGAATATCATTTCCAAAAACTCCCCCTCAACCAAAACTCCCCCTTAACCCTAGGTGAGTTTTGAAAGAGATAATTTAATTTTCAAAATTAAATTTTATGTTACTCCCCCTTAACTTTTGCTCTTCTCCCCCTTTTGCCATAAATAAAAAAAAATTTAGGGTTTTTGTATAAAATAGGGTTTTGAAAACAATATCGTATATGCATGCATCTAGATAAATCATATATGAGTCCAAGCATGTGTCTAGCAGTAGTTAGATAGATTGGTTCGGGGTGTGTCTCTCTGCACCAATAATCTAAAGGTTTATAATATAACCCTTAGGGTTAGTTTGCTCTCCCCCTTAGTCAAATATATGAAGTATAAGAGATGTAGGGGGCGCTAAACTTTGGACTAAGAGTTGTTAAGTACAATAGTTGAGAAAATAAGTAGTATTTTGAAGGGATTGTTTTAAGTATATTTCAATTATCCTTAACATCTCACCCATTCTATGTGTCTCATAATTTGTTCACCTTATATATTTTGTGAGATGATTTTAAATTTATTAAAGATAGTCAACCTTGGGTTAGATTCGGATTTAACCTTTAGATCGTTAAGTAACTTTTCGAGAAACTGGCTTCCAGGTCGTGGCGAGGCACAGGGGCCTTCTTTGATTGGAACAACGACCACTTCCTTAGACAAAGCCAAATTCAAGAAAATATCACTTAAGTCACTTAGGATTACTTCCTGGTCTAACTAGTTTAGGATACGGTGAGGTAGCTTCAGCTAGTTCCACTCAGTCAAGTGCACCAAGCTAGATACGCCTTATCTAGCTCGAATACATGAGACTTTATTTCCCTAACGTACTATCATCTCGTCGCGTCCTGATACTATGTTGTCAAGAGTTGACTAACCATTTACCCTATCTAGCCATTCTAAAAAATTAAAGTAAAATATGCAATGGTTTTGCTACGTAAGCGGATATACTATTTTAGTGTTAGCTCCCCCTGGACCATTGAACCAATATGGTCTATTCAAATAATGAACTTGATCCTGGAGAATCCAAACCTTATTAGTCCTTATATGTGAGTTCAATAAAACCTTTGGGACCCATGCTTGGACTCTTTGATGACTACGATTTACGATAGACATATAAGACCTATTCGTAGTCTTTGACTTAAATCCGAGTCCGGCTTTATTGTACACGGCTCTTTGGGTTCCAAGTAGTCGATTAAGGTTCTTAGATCCTAATGTGAACCTTTCCAACCTAGCCTCAACCTCTTGAACTCGGTCTTTCAAGAGAGAATTCTCCTCCTCAAGTTTTTCAATTTGGGTTGAGTTTCCCTCTTGAACTTGACTAGTTGAAGAGGTTAGAGTAGCCTCTTGCTTGAGGGTTTCAACCTCCTCAAGTAACGACTAAACCCTAGACTCGGACTTAGTTAATTTCCTATTAAGCATTTTAATTATATTGTAAAGCGTATGAATTAGTGAGTGGCTAACCTTAATTTTCTCTTTTGGTCCGGCTTTGAGTTGCTTCTCGAAGTAGTCCTCGAGTTCGGAGTCGGTGTTATAGTTGGACTCGGCTTCGGATTATGACTCGGACTCCTCCGGTCTTGCCATGTAAGCTATGTCTTCTTTGTTGTCCCAAGTTGCATGGAAGGCTTTCCTTGCTCCCTTTTTCTTTTGGTTCTCGTACTTCAATTTCCTTCTTTCTTTTCGAACTATTCTCCACACAACGTTCACTATTGCTTCCACCTATTCTGATTCGAACTCTGATTCACTTGCCTAGTAGGTGGCTTGCTTCTTTGTCCTGCAAGTAGAGCAATACCTCTCTCGGCCCGGACCACGTTAGTTTGCTCGTGAAGTTCAAACTCGGAAAATAATTCGCCTAACCTAAGCTTTGAAAGGTCCTTAGAGATCTTGTAGACATCGACAATGGATGCCCACAAGGTAGTCCTAGGAAAGCATTTAAGCGTACCTTATAAGGTCCGGTTCTCTACGGCTTGCCCGATCGATGATGTCTTGGATCCGCGCATGTAATTGGGTGGCGGTCTCGCGATCCTGCATCTTTAGATTGTACAGTTTATTTAAAAGTAAATCTCTTTTACATACCTTAGCATCGGGCGTCCCTTCGTGTAGATCAATCAATTTGTTCCAGAGGTCTTTGGCGCTAATGAATGGACCGATGCGGTTGAGCTCCTCCTTGGATAAGCCACATTGTAATATTTGAGTTGCTCTTGCATCGGCTTCGATTTGCCTCTTGGTTGTATTTGTCCACTTATTGAAATCCAAGGGCTCTCCTTGATCATTGGTGGGTAGAGCAAAGCCGGTTTGGATTATTATCCAAGTCTCGACTTGTGTTTTCAAGAAACACTCCATCTGACCTTTCCAATAACGGAAATCATTTTCGTTAAAGAACGGAGGTCGGGTGGTGCTATACCCCTCAATGTGAGCCATTAAGTCTCTTGGAAAAACATGAATAAAAACCAAAGAGAATTCCAAGACTTGGTCTTGGATTAGTAGTGCGGGAAATAATAGGAAATAAACATAAATAAATACGAAGAATAAGAAACTAATAAAAACTAGAAACTTACGACCTTCGGTGTCCCCGAAAGGCTACTTAACATTGGATTTTGGGGCTAGAAACAGCTTGTTACGAGGGTAAACCTCTGTAAGAAATGTAGATCTCTCAGAGGGCTTCGATTTGGTAGGTAGATCGTTATGTGAGTCCACATGGGCGAAAAGTTATGGCCGTTTTACCGTCGGCTACTCCAAGGGAGAATACTTGCATGCACATAACCAAAAGAAATGTACCAAGACTTCATCTTGGATTAGTAGTGCGGGAGGAATAAAAACCTAAGAAAGATACGAATCGAAAAATACAAAAAAAAACCAAAACGTGCTAGATTGGTGGTTTCACCAAATCTTAGCGCCCCCTCTCTAATACCAATTGTTGGATCGAGAAGCGTCGCTAGAGGGGGGGGATGAATAGCGATCGTAAATCTTTTCGACGTTTCATTCGAGTAGACAATTAAATGAGTAAGAGCAGAGAAAAATAAAGGAACACGTTTATTTTTACTTGGTTCACAACCCATCGGTTGCTACTCCAAGGGCCTATCGGTCCTAGACCGCGTACGGAGGGCAAAACACTATAACGTCTCCTCCTCGTTGGAGGTAGGAGACAACGATCACAAAAACCGAATGTACGAGGATGAGGCAACAAGCCTACCTCACTTCGTTACGATTAAAATAAAGAATACAATAAAAATAATTACTTGCTACTGCTGCCGACGAAGGAGATTTGAACTTGTCGTCACGTCGGCGTTATGACGGCGTTGGAGCGTTGGCGTTGTAGGAGCACTTGATGAATAAACTTGATGATGCTTGGAGTTGGAATCCTTCCCTCCTTTTATAGATTTTGGCCTTTGAATTTGTCTCCCTTTTTTTGGAACAGATCACGAAGTTGTCCAAATTTTATCGCGAAGTGGTCGCGTCAAATGTTATCCATTTTGACCTAGCGCAAAGGCTGATTCGTCGCCATCAGTCGACTGATGCCTCCCATCAGTCGACTAATGAGCATCAGTCGACTGCTTGATGTCCAGCAGTCGACTGCCAGCCTGGCCACTTCCCTGCAGTAAGAGGTTAGCTCGGAAAATGATAAATGCGACGGTTTCTAACTGTCCGATCTCGACCTAGACCTTCCACGGGAAGTCTTAATCGGATCGTCGCCTATGGTCATCCCCGTAAAGAGGACACGACCTTACAATCTCTCACTCACACGAGCTTACCTTGATAGTAGCTCTCGCTTCCGACCTTCCACTTGATTCCTTCGGCTCCCTCCGAAGTCACTCGAGTGTTGCCCGACCACCGCGGCTTCCTCCGGGTGTCGCTAACCTTCAGCTCCAGCTTTAGCACTTTTCTGCACACTTGATTTAGCTCATGAGATAACGATGTAAACTTAACTTTGTGTCTTTGATATAATCAAAACACAGGTTCGATTATTTAGTGCCCCTGCACCAACAAGAGTTTCTACAGGAGGCACATCATTTGAGATTTGCTATGCATCCTGGTGGTACTCGGATGTATCGAGATTTAAGATGTTTATACTGGTGGGAACGGTATGAAGAGAGATACCACAAACTTTGTTGCTGGATATTTAGTATACCAGCAGGTGAAGGTTGAACATCAGAAACCCGATGGATTGCTCCAGGAAGTTCCAATTTCAGAATGGAGGTGGGAGCATATCATTATGGATTTCATTACGGGATTGCCTAAGACCCGTAATGGACATGATGCGATTTGGGTGATCGTGGATCGACTAACCAAATCATCTTACTTTCTACCTATTCGTGGAATGGACTTGTTGGATCGTCTGGCAAAGTTATAGTGCCGAGAGATTATCAGATTGCACAGAGTGCCTTTGGGTATTATATTTGATAGAGATCCGTGATTTACCTCACAATTTTGGCAGAATCTACAACAAGCTATGGGTGCATAGATTTGATTCGGTACCGCATTTCGTCCGCGGATGGAAGGATAGTCTGAGCATATCATACAGACGTTGGAGGATCTATTCAGATCCTGTGTCATGGATTTCAGAGGTAGTTGGGAGGACCACGTTCATTTAGTGGAATCTGCCTATAACAACAGCTACCACTCTTCTATTCTGATGGCTCTTTTCGAGACCTTATATGGTAGACCCTATAGATCTCCCGTGTTATGGGAGGAAGTCGGGGAACGACAGCTATTGGGGGCCACAGAGTATCCAACATGATGTAGAGTTGGTGCGCGTCATCAGATTATGGTTATTTGAGGCACAGGGTCGACAGAAGAGTTACGCAGACCGGAGACGAAGGCCTTTGGAGATCTCAATTGGGGAACATGTATTTTTGCATGTTTCACCTACGAAAGGGGGGGGGGGTGAAACGATTCGGGCAAAAAGGGAAATTAGTTCCACGCTTTATTGGCCCATTTGAGATATTGACATGGATTGGAGGTGTAGCTTACCGGTTGGCTTTACCTCCGACAGTGGTGGGTGTTCACAACGTATTTCATGTTTCTATGTTAAGGAAATACGTGTCACGATCTGACCATGTTCTGAAAGAGGTTCCGATACCACTCCAGGCGAATGCGACTTATGAGGAGATCCCGGTGTGGATTCTTGGTCGCAAGGAGTGACAGTTGTGGAACAAAACCATCCGACTCGTAAAGGTGGGATGACAATATCATACGGATGAAGAGGCTACATGGGAGCTGGAAAATACTATCTGAGCTCAATACCCTCATCTGTTTACTTGAGGTATGTGATGGTTTTGGAAATTTCTTGAGTTGGTTCTCATATTTAAGTACGAAATTTGGGGACCAAATTTTTATTAGTGGGGGAGAATATAAAATATCAAAAAAAATATATAATAATATATAAAATATCCTTGTTAATTAAGAAATTATCTTATGTAATTTTTTAGAAATTTTTAGAAATTTTTCTAGATTAAAACGGAAGTGTTATGGACATTTCATGAGGATAAAACGGATAGGCTTTTGTAAAGCCTGTTTAGACTATCTGCTAGGAATTAATAGGTTTAATAAAATCATTTAATTCCCCCCCCCCCACCGATTCCTTCCATTTTCCCTCTTCCTCGATCGACTGATCCTCTTCTTCTTTTCCCGATCGCGCGTCGATTTCCTTCTCTTCTCCCCGCTGACCGCCCACACTCGAGCTCGCCCCATCACCGCCGCTCCGCCTAATCTCCGCTCTTTCTTGGCCTTCTCTCTCTACCTCCTACCATGCTCTCCCTCTCCTCTGCTTGCGGTGGCAGACCCACCCCGACGCGACTGGAGGTGTGCCCCGGCGGCAAGCGTGCGCGTGGACAGGGGAGGGTAGGTCAGCAGAGCAAGCACCGTGTGCTAATTTGGGGCTCAGCTATCTATCGGAGCAGATGGTGGCATGGAAGCGACTGAGCAGCAATAGGGAGCAGAGCGCCGGTTTGAGGGTTCTACGGCCGATGGTCGTCAGAGCTAGGTAAGGATCGGTTTTCATTCTTGCTTCAGACAAGATTTGAGTTCTTAATGTGGTTTCCTTCGTTGAGCATGATCCATTGATTTAGGGCAGCGGTGGTTGAGCACTGATTTTCTCCGGTGAATTGAGCAACTTGGGGAGGAGAACTGTCGAGAGTGAGGTTCCAATCCCAGGTATTCTTGATCTAACATGTGCTTTAATCTGTAAATTTCTATATGTGATCTTTATGGTGGATGTTGGTTTTCTGTCGATGGATATACCAGTTAGAGGCTGCTGTTGGAGAGGTGGGCTAAGCTGGAGGTTTGTTAGGTTGTGGATGAGTTGTGTGATTCGCTTTGGGTTGGTCAGACCTCCAATTTGGTGTAGCGGTGGCTGTGAAGGGCTCCCGTGTGATTGTGGGTGCTACTTTATGAGTTCAAGAGGGGTGGTGGTGGTATGGATCGAAGTATTGATTGATCTTGAGGTGAGATGTGTATTGACCTATGTTTTGACTGCGTTGTTAGGCTAAACAGCGTGGATGTTGTGGGGAGGTTGATATAGTAAATGACTACCGTATGGATACTCTATTTGTGCCCGTGGTAGGGGCTATGAATAGGGTTTGGTTTGAGGTTCGTTAGGTCCCTAAATTAGTGTGAAATGTCAGTTGTTGATCGAGCTATGTGATGCTCAGATCTCAGCTACAAATGGGGCTATGGATAAATCTATTATGTAGTTATATATGGAGTGGAGAGTTGTAGGTTAGCATATTCACTAATTGGAAATGGTGGATTAATTATGGTGTTAACTATACAAGCTGAGGGATTAAAGTGAAGGTTTGATTTGGTTAATTGGATAACTAGATCAATCTAGCTGATCGGGATACGAAGTCGATGTAGGATTTGATTCGATTATTCATCGTATACTTGCACTTAATCATAATATTTGATATGTGCAGGACATGGATACGAGGCAAGCTTGCGGACACAAATACAATCAGCACGAGCTACATATCAGGTGGGTAATTTCCTACCCTGGTCAGGTAGATGTAATTGCATTCAGATTTAGTCGTAGATATGAGCATGTTAGATTTTCATATTATCTTGACCTTCTCTTATTTATCTTATGCTTGATACCTGTCGTTGGCTATATTTACTCAAAGGTTGATATCACATTTCCTTTATTATGATTTAGGGTTATAGATATGATGTAAATGGGCCTAGATGTTTAGTAGGGTGTAGATGTTAGAGTACGGATGATAACCTGATTTGTAAATTGGGTAAAGGTTCATCTGTGGGTAGGTAATGCCCTAAAGGTAGGATTTATTCCAATACCCGTATGTTGCATACTTATTACCAACCATGTGTTGTGTAATGGTTTAGTGAAGGGTGATTAGTGTGTCGCTACAGACCAGTGGTCCCAGCTTGATATGATTAGTCGAGTATGACTCTTTACAAGATAGAGAGTGTATCGATCGGTTGAGTACGACTCTCTATTAGATAGAGAGTTATGATCAGTTGAGTACGACTCTCTACAGGATAGAGAGTGTATTGATCAGATGGGTATGACTCTTTGTTGAACAGAGAGTCTGTGGTAGATGTTTGTACGTGTGATAGTACATTCATGTCATTTGCATGCATTTTGACGACATAGTCTCCCTTGGAGTTGAGAGATTCGTCAGTCATCTTGCCTCCCAGGTTACTCCCCGAGGAGTAACTGGTGTGAGGGAAGAGCATTTGTTGTGCCGCACTCTACCACTATAGACGGTGGTAGTTGGAGTTGCGTGCAGTTGTCCTGGGTTCGTGGCACTTGACCACTCATTGGTAGTGTAAGTCGGAGTGGCCAGTAGCAGGGACCCCCGTCGTGTAGCGAGCTCTTTACTCTCATATGCTACTTGATCATACTGCCCACTCGGCCACTCTAGAGCGGTGGTTGGTATTGAGTTGAGACAGTTGTCATGTCGTGCCACCTAGGCCACACTCGGGTCGTGGTAGCGAGTAGGGTTGAGTAGGCATGACCATGCATGCTGCATTGCCGTATCTTATGGCGCTTTGCATATTACCATATATATACATATATGCATGTATATATATATATATGGATGGTTGTGATTAATATATATATAGATGTAGTATATATATATATGCTTATTGTGATGTTGCATTTGATTGTACTATGCTTGCTACATTTGGTTGTACATCATATTCATGCATGCTTCTTGCATCTGTTATACGGTTGTGTCGGATACTTGTATATATATTGGACAGACCATTAGATACCTTGACCTGTAGCATGAGTATATTGTGAGTTGGTATTACTCTTCCTGTTATATATATGTTGGATATATGCTCCGGTTGGATCAGAGTAGTGTGGCAGACTTTTAGGTATGTCTGCATTTTACGTTGTTCATTTGGTTAGACGGTATATGCTTGTATTTATATACTAAGCTGATATACCTATTGTACCTCTAGATTATGTTGTTGAATTACATGTGATATTTGATATATACATGTTTTTCTATTACCTACTGAGTTTTACTCACCACCACGGACCCTGGGTTTTTCTGTCGCCCAGGTAACAGTAGTCGACTTCGTGATAGACTTGGAGCACCACTGGCTAGTATCGTCTCATCTCAACTCCGAGAGTCCGGGTTTTTGGGTTTTCCGTATGTCTTATTATGTATTCTGAGTTTTCATGGTGTTATGTGTTATGTGATATAAGCACATGTTGGTGCGGGTTTTGACGAGGTTTTCTTTATGTTTTGTGTTAGTTATATCGGTATGCATGGTGTGTGGTTGTATTGTATATGTGTGGTTATGGGTATGTCGTTGTATTAGTTTCCGTTGTATTTCGTTATGTGGTTATGTTTTTATATATATATGTTGTTGTTATAGGCCTACGGCCTTGAGTTTCGATGAACTCAAATGTTACTTAAATTCAGTATTTAGGAGATTGCGACTGCCCATATTCCGACCCACTGTGGCACCTATTATGTTCTCCGGGCGTGACATACTAGGCAGATCAATTAATCCATGTGTTGTTGTTGTTGGGTTACACAGATTTCGACTTCCAATCAGATAGGGATAACAGTAAGTCTACCTTGGGTTTTGTGTTTACTTTGGGAGGTGGAGTCATTGTATGAAGGAGTGTCAAGCAGAAATGCGTAGCGGACTCTACCATGGAAGCTGAGAATGTGGCAGCCTTTGAGATGACAAAAGAAGCTATATCGCTCAGGAACTTCTTGATGGACTTGGATGTGATTGCTGGTTTGCCCAGAACTATCACAATTTATTATGATAACAGTTGTGCAGTTGCAAACTTGAAGGAACCACGAGCCCATAAGGCAAGTAAACACATAGAGCCCAAGTACCACCTGATACGAGAAATCGTAAAGCGAGGAGAAGTTGTTGTATCCAAGATTGCATTAGACGATAACCTGACAGATCCTTTCACTAAGGCCCTTCTAGCGAGGGCTTTTGATAAGCATGTGGAGGGAATGGGAATCAGATGTATAGCAGTATGAGGACAGCATAATCTTTTAGTATAAGTGGGAGATTGTTGGGATATATACTGAAAAGTCTATCTTTTGTATGAACATCTTTATTTTAGAAATAAGAATCACATGATCATTTTTTGTATAATTATGGTTATGCATATTTTTCTGATACATTATATTGTAGATAACATGGAGTGTAGTGTCACACAGGAGATCATGTTATCAGTTCCTTATAGAGTATAAGTAGAGGCTCACAACCGAGATGGTTTTGGACAAACCATTGGTATGGTTGTAGTGTGATTTGGTATTGGTTTGTCTTGACCATAGAATTATACTAGTACACTTTGTTTGTATTGAGCAGGACCGACTTAGAGGTGATTCGATTTATTGCTAATGATGTGAGCAAAATTTATAGGGTATTAGGAGTAGTTTTCGCTCACATCTTGTTACATTTTGTTGTAGTTTCATGCATATGTTACTATATTCTTGCACGCATTGCCTATTTTCTGGTTCAAAGGTCTGCTCATTGTACTTTTGTATGCAGGTTAGCTTTTCTGGTGAGAATGATGCATTTTCGGAGAAAAAGGACTTTCGTAGCTAGATGCAAAGTGGTACATGGCCAGGGCATGTGGATTCACACGGTCGTGTCCAATGGGCGAAGAATAGCACCCCAGGGCTGCACATGGCCTGGCCATGTGGCGACCCGACGGATTTGCGTGACTAGGCCTTTTTTCGAATTTTACAGCAGTCCGAGGTGATGTCTATATAAGGATGGCTCCGCCCAAACCCTAGGGAGAGGCACGACGGCTAGGACGACACGCCAAAGCCCTAAAAAGCTTCGGTAACTCGCATTGGGGAGGAGGAACGGCGTGTCGGCATCGGAGGTCCACAACTTGCAATACAACACCGGAGAGAAGATTACGAAGCAACGTATATTTCTATTTCTGCGCTTTATTTCTATTGTATTAGAACTTAAACATGTTTTGTGATTTTTTCCTTCGTATTTATGGAGTAGAACTTTTGATTCTAGGATTAGGGAGTAGCTTGTGAACATAAACAATGTTGGTTCATATTAAATTCTGGCCAAAAGTTTGATTTGAAAATTGGTAGTTGCTCTCTATTATATCTACGTGAGTTTTTCTTTCTTTCCGCTGTGCTTAGGCGATACGAGGTGGTGACAACCCTCGCAATCTAAATTTAGGAGGTTTGATGAAGGAACCTAGGGGTAAACCTGACCTGCCGTAACTGCGGGGAGAAGGGAGCGGTGGAATCAGAAACGGTCCACCACAAGGATTGATTTGGCATCCTCGTACCCTCTATCCCATTCTTTTGGGTGGAGGTAGCTCACGGTGAATGCGGTGGCTCAGCGGGAGAGTGTATGATGTCCCTTCCCCAAAACTGTAGGTAGACGTTTAGTCGATGTCAATTGACAACATTGTTCTGTGGTACACAAGCGAAACCGAAGTCCTAGAATCGCCTTTTAAGACCCCGACACTCTCTTTTCCTCCTCCGTGTGACACCGTACAGAGTAGGGTCCACTGATAGTCTTCACCAACTGACTCTCTAAGAGATTTTGTCCGAACAATCGCAACCCCTTAGAGTATTGGTATTCGAATCCCAGTCCCTGTGGGATCGATAAATCTTTATTACTTGATGATATCTGTGCACTTGCGGCGCTTGAGTGAGCGCGATTTGAGTCCACGATATCCATCGAGATTTGAGGTCGTGCCGTCCATGCGCATCAAGTTTTTTGCCGTTGGGACCGATCCGATTCAATATCAAATCGAATGGTGGTAAATTGGATCGGACTTAGGATTAGATTATTTACTTGCTTTATTTTCTTATTAGTTTACTTTATATGCTTTAGTTTTATTTTCCATATTTAGATTTAGTTTTTATTTTCAACAGTAGTTTTATTTATTTATTTATTTACTTATTGCATCTTAGATTTTTATTTGCTAGATTTATTTTCTGCTTTTATCATTAGGTTAGCACTCTTAACTTTATGGTTTGGTTCATCGTATGCTTAGACGATTAGGGTCGGAAGGTTTAATTCTGATTAACTTAGAGGTTGAGCGAACCTTTCACCGCTTGAGAGCAAGACAAAAAGATGGAAGATCGCCGCATCCGAGGTGAACATAGGAAGCCGACTCATGGGACTACGCATCTCCTAGCGCTAGAGGATTCAGCCGAGCATAGCCGGACCATCTATTTCGCAAATAACTTTGAGAGCTAATACACTTATACATATGGTCCAACAGAGCCAATTCGGGGAGCTACGATCAAGACCAACCGCATCTTGAGGCTTTTCTCAAATCGCTCAACTATGAAATCAACGAGTCCTTCTCGACGCGATCCGCCTCGAGCTGCTCGCATTTTCACCGCGGATAAGGCTAAGGCTTGGCTTCACTCTACCTCTCGCAAAGATCACCACATGGGAGCAGTGTGAGCAGCAGTTTCTGAATAAATACTTCCCACCAAGTAAGACTGCTCACATGCACCACCTTATCACGAGCTTTTGTCAGAAGGAGGGGGAGTCCTTGTTCAAAGCATGAGATCGCTACAAGGGGCTACTTTACCAATGCCCACACCATGGACTGGAGAGGTGGCTGGTGAACCATATTTTCTATAATGGGATTGCTTATGCCACAAAGATGTCCCTAGATTCTGCCATAGGAGGAGCTCTAATAAATAAGAACATAGAGGAGGCAGAGGAGGTTATCGAAGAGGTGGCCCAAAACCACACTCAATGGGCTTCCGAATGTGGTCAACACACGCCTGCGGCAGGACGATACACTGTCAACTCCATGGACCACCTTCGGGCAAGGATGGACGCACTCAGAAGATGGTTTGAATCTTTGAATCCTTCATCTGCATGCACAGTCATTGACTTTGGAGAAGGAGCGGCAGCGTATCATGAGGACCACTATGGAGGGCAGGAGACCTCACACGAGCAGATTGAGCATTGTGATGCGATTGGGGACTATGATCAAAGGCCCCACAACCGGTACTCTAATACCTACAATCCCAGATGGAGGAGTCACCCCAATTTCTCCCACAATAATAACTCGGGAAACCCCCAATCATCCGAAGGGTACGGGTAACAGTAGGGTAATGGGCAGCGACCATAGAAGTCCATATTGGAACAGATGATGGAGGACTTCATCGCTACCCAAACTAAGGCCAATGAGGAATTCCATCACCAGCATCAAAAGTCTTAAGAAGCACTGAGAGACTTGAACGTCACCATTGATGGCCTTGCAATTCATACCCGGATGTTGGAGACACAAGTGGCCCAAATAGCCCAATCCGTGTCACAACCTGTGAAGAACTCTCCGACGAGTCAAGGAAAAGAGGAAGGAGTAGAGCAAAGTAGTCAATTTGCCAAGGGGTGTGCAACCACGATTTCCACCCTACCTGACCAAGTTGAGTTTGAAGAGAAGATACCAATATAGCTTGAGGACCCTGGTGAATTTATTATTCCCTGCTCGATTTATGGAGAAAGCTTCGACAACGCGTTGTGCGACTTGGGGTCATCAGTGAATGTGATGCCCTATGCATTTTACCTGGAGATGGGATTGGGTAATATACAACCAACAGATATAGGTATACGTATAGCGGACGACACAATCAAGAAACCCATTGGCTGCTACCACATGTTCCTGTGATGATTGAGGACTTCGTGATACCCATGGACTTCATCATACTGGACATAGGACCGAATCCCCAGAATCCCATCATTCTGGGAAGGCCTTTTCTAGCAACCGCAAGGGCGTGCATAGATGTGAAGGCACACCAGATCTCCCTGGAGGTAGACAGGGAGATCATCCTTTTCAGACATTCAGAGCACAGAGCTCCCTACTTTGACGGCTTCATGATTAGTAGATTGAAGCTGGAACCTCCAAATGCAGATCCCGAGACAGATGAATAGAGGTTCACTAAACCACCAGAGCCGAGTTGATAGAGAGTGTGGTCGAACTAAACGACCTTAAACAAAGCGCTTCTTGGGAGGCAATCCAAGTTTAGTTTTACATTTCTCTTTTCTATGCATTGCATAAATTTTTTTGATTTTAGTTTTGATTTCCATCACATTTAGAGTTAGGAATAGAAAAGAACTTTGCTAGGCAAAAATGAGACTCATATTAGTCTACACGGGGAAGTGTATGAACAAATTCAGGCCATGGTACATAAATGGGACAAAAAATGGGGGCACACGGCCTGGCCGTGTGTTTTCCCACGGTCGTGCCTGATTGACCAGAGGCGCACACGGCCTGGCCGTGTGTTTTCACACGGCCATGGCGCGCGAGGTTAAAAGGGGCAAGCCATGTGTTTTCACCCCATTTGCGTCGTGTGCTTCAAAATTTCTTGCCCTAGCCATGTGATTTCGCTTTCCCCTTCCTCTAGAAACATTTCTAACCTCTAAAGAAGCCAAAAGAAGCAAGGATGAGGAGGACCAAGACTGTAGCATCCCAATCCGGTGCCTCAGAGCAACGAACAAGAAGAGTCGACGCTCCTCAAGCTCCGGAAGAGGGTAATGCCCTACCCCCTCTACTTTTTCGCAATAATGAACATAGAGATAGGTAGAATATACTCTCTACTCATAAACTTACTGCTACTAGGTACTTAGATGAGTGTTTACTGGAATCTTTAGGGTTGTTAGGTGATATGCAAACCCTATTTTCAAAAATGGGGTGGGTTGAGATTATGGGAATAAGGCACCTAACCTACCCTAGGATAGTTTTGGAATTTTTGAGTTCTTTAGAGGCGGAAGTTTTAACGGGTAGAGAGAGTGAGGAGGGTGGGATAACTTTTAGGCTTTTTAACATAGAGCATGAGTGGACCCTTCACCAATGGAACTCATGCTTTGGCTTACCAAGTGGGGGGAGAGAGAAGAACCCCTATTGGGTTCAACTCTCGGGAATGTTGGACCGAGTTGACGGGGGAGCATGCTTATGACCCATCTAGGGCCAAAGCGTCGTGCCTCCAAAACCCCATCTTTTGATACCTTCACCGCGTCATGGCCAGTATTATATTTGGTCGTGGGGAGAGTGACGGTGTAGTTAGAGCCAACGAGCTACTTTGCTTATGGGATATGCTACAAGAAAGGAGTAGCATCGATGTGGGGTCCCACTTTTTTTTTTTTTTTTTGATGAAGGGTAAATAGATATCATCAAAGAAAAGCACAAACATATAGTAGCCTAGGGTTCATGCTCATGTCATGTCTGACGAAGTGTCAGATCTGAGATGTACCTCGGCGCAGCGTACAAGTGCTCTCATGGGTACCACCTCTTTCGTGGGCTCTAGCCCTCTCACTCAATACATCATCATCTACATGTCTCGCCCTTGAGTACCTTCTTTCTTTCTTTACCCGCGCATGGCATCTAGCTGTGGTTTGCTCTCCATGTGTATCCCCTTACATCTTCTTGCCTCCTTTGTCCATCTGTCCATCTAGCGTCACAATCTTCTGGTGTTATCACTTTTGCCTCCTACACATGCTGGACCCACCTCCACCTAGGTTTGCACCAGCTCAGCTAGCCAGTCCAGTTGGCAGCTAACGCATCAGCTGGGACAAGCAACAGTGTTGCTGCCCACAATGTTGCATGGGTCACAACTCTAGGTTGCTTGCCTGGTCTTTGTTGTTGCACACTCCACCGACGCCAGCGATTTATGCACGAAAAGGACATGTTGGTCGGTGCATGTCAAGCCTGCAGCAGCGCCTCGAATCCCATTCCTGACTTCCCGCGCATTGCCTTCGTCCTCCCCAAGCTTTCGCCGGAGAAACACCAGTAGCCACAAGAAGCCTTCTATCATGCGGGTCCCACTTCATTAGACACTTAGTAAAGATGGACAAAGTAGCATGCGGAGAGATTAATGTGGGAGGCCTACTTACCCACATTTGTTATAGGATGGGGTACGACTACACAACATTGGAGAGTATAGAGGGGAGCCCTAGGATCGACCAAGGAGTATGCATGGCCATGAAGATGATTGTAAGAGAAGGAGACTCTTTATGCTATGTAAGGAAAAATCTTATGGCCCTTAGGCTCCCCGACTCGGATCGTACCACCATCTCTATACGCGCCAATTAGCGCTTAGACCTAATAGTGGAGTTCCCTCCACATGAGGGACCATCCACATCAGCGCCCATCTCTCCACCTTTGTATCACTCTCCCTCCAGTCCACAGATGCATAGGATCCCACCTAGTCCACGCCGACATGAGCCTACACCTGCACCACCATCTTTTTCTACGTTGGCCTATGATTTCTCGGAGTTCCGATCGCACCTCGATGACATTTACACTGAGCAGCAGACGCAGGGGTAGCGATTGGAGGAGCAGAGCGCCTACCAGCAAGCGGAGTTCCAGGGATTCTGGGAGCATTTCCAGCGGGCTGAGGAGTTCTACGATGAGGCCCGCATATACTTCCAGGAGGAGGCTACTCACTTTCAGGATGTGGCAGCTTACCATAGGGAGATGCAGCAGCATATGCACGCCTAGCAGGCATAGTGGGCTAGGGAGGAGGAGCATCGAGCAGCCACTGCATCCACTAGTTCCCAGATCGACCACATGTATATGTGGCATCAGTGGCTCAACAGTAGGTTCTCCCAGGATCCAGAGATGCCCAGGCTCCCAGACTTTCCACCTCGTCCACCATATTAGAGGTATATTTTTGTTTAAGTCTGGGGGGGAGACCCCAAAATCTATTTTGTTTTGTTTCCTAGCAGTAGTTTCTTTTCTGGTATTTTCATTCATTTGTTCATGCATGCATGAGTTATTTAGTTCCTTTCAGTACTTAATTTTTGGTGTCTGAAAAGCTACCTCAGTAGTATTTTTGAAAGTTGCTTGCATGAGTTTTTCCCATAGGTAGCTTAACTCCATTTATCTTGTGGTATTTTATTCTATTTGCTTTATTGAATGTTCTAGACTTGCACTGGTTAGCTTAATTTTTTTGCACTTACACATGTTGAACATTCTGAAAGGGAGAATCTAGTACATACTTAGTTATGATTCACTTCAGTAGTCTAGTACTTTGGAATCCATAGGTGACTCTAGGTTTAGCATTTTAGTTACTGGAGATGCTCGGATTGTGTAAGCCCATTCGAAAAAATAAAAATCCCTGTGAGCCGAAAAATAAAAGAAAAAGAAATGAAAAAAAAAAATAGATTGAGAGGGATAAAAAAACAGTTGTCATGGGTGGAAATGACTAGGTGCCCCTTTGAGACCGAGTTAGGTTACTGGAGAAACACCTCCAAATTTCACTCAATACCGAGCACGCCTTTGAGACTTTATGCTAGATCTAGGGAACAACCCTCCCTTTGGGTAGGTAAGTGCCTAAGAGCCAAAAACCTTAGGAAAGCTATGGGGTGACGACTTAACTCACCATGGAACGGGCATCCCCTAAGAATGATTCGCCTAGCACGAGCACAAGGAGTTAACTTAGTGAATTTTTAGAACATATCTATTTTCCTTTGATTGCAAATACCACCTAATAAATTTAGTTAGCATGATAATTATGGAGCAATATCTTTTTAAAATTTTATGGCACTGAGGTTTGCTTGAGGACAAGAAAAGATTTAAGTCTGGGGGAAGTGATGTGAGCAAAATATATAGGGTTTTAGGAGTAGTTTTCGCTCACATCTTGTTACATTTTGTATTAGTTTCATGTATATGTTACTATATTCTTGCACGCATTGCCTATTTTCTGGTACGGAGGTCTGCTCATTGTACTTTTGTGTGTAGGTTAGCTTTTTTGGTGAGAAAGATGCATTTTCGAAGCAAAAGAAGGACTTTCGAAGCTAGACGCAGAGTGGTACACTGCCAGGGCGTGTGGATTCACACGACCATGTCCAATGGGCGAAAAACAGCACCCCAGGGCCGCACGTGGCCAGGCCGTGTGGAAACACACGGCCGTGTGGCGGCCCGATAGATTTGCACGACTAGGGCTTTTTTCGGATTTTGCAGCGGTCCAAGGGGATGTCTATATAAGGATGGCTGCGGCCAAATCCTAGGGAGAGGAACGATGGCTAGGCCGGCATGCTGAAGCCCTAAAAAGCTTCGATAACTCATAGCGGGGAGGAGGAACGCCGCTGGAGGTCCACAACTTGCAATACAACGCTGAAGAGAAGATCATGAAGCATCATATATCTCTATTTCTGTGCTTTATTTCTATTGTATTCGAACATAAACATATTTTGTGATTCTTCCTTCGTATTTATGGAGTAGAACTTTTGATTCTAGGATTAGGGAGTAGCTTGTGAACATAAACAATGTTGCTTCATTTTAAATTATAGCCAAAAGTTTGATTTCACAATTGGTAGTTGCTCTCTATTATATCTACGTGAGTTTGGCTATCTTTCCGCTGTTCTTAGGCGATACGAGGTGGTGACAGCCTCACAATCTAAATTTAGGAGGTTTGATGAAGGAAACTAGGGGTAAACCTGACCTCCCGTAACTGCGGGGAGAAGGGAGCGATGGAATCGGAAACGGTCCACCGCAAGGATTGATTTGGCATCCTCGTACCCTCTATCCTGTCCTTTTGGGCAGAGGTAGCTCCCGGTGAATGTGGTGGCTTTGCGGGAGAGTGTATGATGTCCCTTGCCCAAAACCATAGGTAGATGTTTAGATGACGCCAATTGACAACATTGTTCTGTGGTACACAAGCGAAATCGAAGTCCTAGAATCGCCATTTAAGACCCCGACACACTCTTTTCCTCCTCCGTGTGACACCGTACAGAGTAGGGTCCCCCGATAGTCTTCACCAATCGACTCTCTAAGAGATTTTGTTTGAACAATCGCAGCCACTTAGAGTATTGGAATTGGAATCCCAGTCCCTATGGGATCGATAAATCTTTATTACTTGATGACATCCGTGCACTTGCAGGCGTTGAGCGCGAGCGTGCACTTTTAGTGCACGATGATATTCGTCACGAGATTTGAGGTCGTGCCCGTGCGCATCAGCTAACTGCATAATTGAATCAGACCTTGTATATTATGATGTACATGCTCTTAATCTCGATATAATAACGGGCACATATACTTAGTATTTATTTCTTTGATTTACCAATGGGCGAGATTTATAGATTAAATCGATAGGCTCGGTAAGTTGGGAAATGATATTATTTACATGGCATGTTGTTGATTATAGGAGGAAATCGTGTCCTATATATTAGGAAGATGATATCCCCTTGAGGAGCTCATAAGGATCATCATGTAAACCCTGCAGGTGGACTTGGTTTGGCATGATGATAAGGTTGAGTGGTACTACTCATGGAGTTAGATGTTGATTAATTAATTGTCAGTAAATTAATTAATTGACGGACATTCGAGATCTTAAATATGGGGAGATATTTGTACAATTAATATATGGAGCCCATATTTATTTATGGGGGTTGGTGAGGTAGATCAATGATAATCCTCTAGTAGAATGGATTATCATTAATGGATCGGACTTTATGTGGGCTAGATCCATTCGGTGGCCAAGATCCAACTCCTCCTCATGGTTCCTATTGTAGCCTATTAAATCCCTCTTGAATCCTAGATCCGACGGTGGAAAATGAAACCCTAGATTCGACGGTGGAGATTGAATCTCTAGATCTGACGGTGGAGATTAAAAGGAGGCTTAAGCCTAACTCTTTACAAGGAGGGCTAAGGGCTTGGGCGTGGATGATCTTTTGGTGATTAGGGTATGAGTTGGCTTGGGTAGCAAGGGTGAGGCTAGGATTTTGCATCCTTAGGCCGTCGGCAAGGAATTAGGGTTTAGACTCCTATTCTTCCTTTTGGCCACCGCCTCCCTCACCTTGTCCAAGGGCCGATGGCTAGAGTTAGGGTTTGGCTTATTCTCATCCTTTTCTCTTGGCTAGCACATTCTCTCCTTCTTCAAGGGTCAGCGGCATCAAGGGTTGAGGGTGATCTTTTTCTCTTGGTTGGCAACATCGTCTTCCTCTTCTTGGCCGGCGACAACAACCTAGCTTGGAGCTTGGTGGTCGGCACTAGATAGGAGAAGAAGGGTTCGAGTATTCTTCTTTTTTTTTGGAGCGAGCAAGGAAAGGAAGATCGTGATCTAGGAGGCTGCAACTCTTGGAGGATCGTTGCCCACACAATGTCCAAGAGGAGGATAGGACATACGATAGAAGACTAAGAGGTAAAAAAGAGGTATAATTCTTGTTTTGGTTTCCTTTTGTTTCTTTGTATTATGTATGTAATTGCATGTGGCTAATTTACATGGACCCCCAAGATAAACACAAAAACCGACAATCCGTACATCATCTATTTCGCGGCTAATCGAGGAAAAGAGTTAGGTTGCTTGAACAATAAGTTTGTTCAAGAAACCACTCTAATCGAATAGCACAATGATGGATCAGTTGCTTGGGTAATCCGTCTTCGTCTTGGATTAATTTTTTTTAATCCGGGGACGTAGATTGGAATGCCATGCACAAGTGACCGAGGTGTGAAGCGAAGATTCGGTTCCACACCCTTCAATTACCCCCCTAGGAAGTATTGGAAACAAATTTCTCTCCTTCTACTGGCTCCTTCATTGTCCTTCTAGTATTGACCATCACGACTTTTTGTTTAGGTTCCCACAGACGACACCAATTTGATGGTGCTTGTTTCTTTGGATCCCCAAGATCCCCCTCCCTTTCCTTGTGCACTACTAAATCTAGGGCCAAGAAAGAAAACAGGGGAAGAAAGATTAACCAGAAGAGTTATTTGCGATCTTCGAGAGTAAGCTGGATATGCTACACCGAGAAATGTTAAGGATTGGTCGGCTTCCTGGCGCGGGCACTTTGATGATCAGGTCAGTACGAGTATGAGAAGAAAAGTAATAGATTGGAAAGGAAGAGAGATCTCAGAGATACCAAATGGAGAAGAAAACAACCATCCTCGATCCCATCATTTTTGGCCCCTTTTATAGACGAAGCCCTTGTTAGTAATATATGAGAGATGTCCTAAGGCAATCGCCTTATATTTGAACCATTTATATGATAAATGAAGATTCACTATTTGAGTATACATGTTTTTATGTATTTGATTAGATCTTTAACTCATTTACTGAATATCCACGATACGATTCATAGCATGATAGAATTTGTGATTGGATCACAACTAGTGAGTATCTCTACATGTGTAATTGTGATGTATCAGAATTATCCCTAGTCGATGAATTGATGGATTTGGACACCATCAATTCTGTCGAGACTAGCACGAGATATATTCCTTGGTGTATCCAAGCAGTTGATTCTCACTGGCTAGAGACATTGTGATGTCCGGAGTTAATCGTGGATGCTTGTTATGGTAAATAGTTCATTGGAGTGACAAGCTGTAAAACTTCATATGGTTCTTTGCATATATGGATATGTCAATGAAGTTCTTGCTGCAGCTTAAGTGCGATATTCCTTTGACTTGTGGTATTAAAGTCATCTTGGTCATGAAGACATATGCTTTGACATCTTAAGCAAGCATCTCTGAGGAGATGTGGACCCGGGATGATTGGGTATAAGTCGAAGTGATCGAAGGTGTTTGAATAGCCTATAAAGAATTCACCACTCCTTGCGAGGAGATGTATGCCCATGACCTCTCGTTGGATTGTTACTAAAGTCTTTGGCCAAAGCATTACATGTTTTAAGTAAGGTATTCTTTGATACATGTGCAGTAACAAGAATCTATAGGATGAGGAAATGATACTTGGGCTAGGTGTGACGTAGTCAACCTAGTGGGGACTGATACTATAGACCAGTCCTGAACCAAGTGGGTATGAGATGCGTGAAGGGAATGGGGAACGATTCATTGTAGCTGCTGTAGGGTTTCAGAAATAGTTCTGGATCAACCGTTGATCTTTTCAGTTAATTGGGGATCATGATGTACTACTAGGTGCCACTCATGATCGTTCTATAATTAATGGTTAATTATAAATGGCCAACATAAACAGAGAACCTATTTGGTCACACGCACAATGATCGTAATACGAAGGATTTAAAATGAGCTTGAGAATGAGATTCTCAGACCGAAATATACTAGGTTTGGTTGGACCAAACAAGGATCGAGCATGAAATTGTTTCAGTCGCAATGGAAGCGTAGATGGGTCGTGTCTTATGAAGACATGATGGATGAACCAAATTGGTTTGGTTCTAATCCAATGGTGAAGAATAAACCAAAGGGGTTTGGTTTGTTTTAAACGAATGAACCAAAGTTGGTTCAGGTCGTTTTAACTTAAAATAGACCAACTCGGTTCGGTTTATTTTAACTTAAGTTATTGGATCGGGTTAACGGGTTTTGGTTATGAACCAATAACCATTAGGAGAATGTGTTCTCTATAAAAACAAGGCTTAAGGGTTTTTCGTGGAGAACTTTTGGTTGTTGGAAAAACCTAGTTGCCCAATCCTCTCCCCCACCCTTCTTTTGTCGCCGCAGATCCAGCCGCCACTCCTCTGGCGACCCTCCGGCGACTCACCTTGGTTGCGGCGACCAAGGGTTGGCCGGCCATCCTCTTTGGCCAGCGCAACATCCTCCACCAGGCTTTCCAATTTTCTAGAGAGATTGTTTCCTTCGTGTCAGAGCATCGTTTGGACGACATTTGGACCTCCGACAGCGGCTACCTTGCCAGGGATTCGATCTCCGGTAATCCTCATAGGTGGAGGATGAAGGATTCGTTAAATGGTTGATGAATACCTCTCCGGAGAAGCGAGTTTTGGGGACTCATTTTTGAATCCAAATTTTGATTCGGATTGTGATCTTCTCTCGATCACATCATCTTCAACACGAGGCTAGTAACTCATACAAAGATGAGGCTCGTGGCTTTGTGAAGTCTTCTCGACGATACTCGGTGTGGATACGGATAGAGGCTATTCTAGCGAGAGTCGCTCCGGTTGATGCCTTTCCCGCTACACGTGATACGTCAGGTATACATAGAGTAATTTCCTTTTATTGTAAAATTTAAAACTACGATTATTTCTACACATGTTGTACTATGCATGCGTGTGGTGTGTGTGATGTAATAAATTAGATTTATTGCTTTTTTATTTTCTTCCGTTGCGCACATGTTTACAAAACATGTTCGAACACACACTCACTACGGTGTCAAAAAC
The DNA here is from genome assembly GCA_025175895.1 of Wurfbainia villosa. Taxonomy (NCBI): domain Eukaryota; kingdom Viridiplantae; phylum Streptophyta; class Magnoliopsida; order Zingiberales; family Zingiberaceae; genus Wurfbainia; species Wurfbainia villosa. The sequence goes on from CM046004.1 coordinate 54,175,396, forward strand.
CCAACAGTGGTATCAGAGCCCAGGTTGTGTTTCGACATAATCGTAAAATTATTTTGCGATATTCCTAATTGTATTTATGAAAATTTTCTACTTTTGGAAGTTTAGAAGTATTTATGGAAATTTTTTAATTTTGGAAAATTTAGAAGTATTTATGGAAATTAACACTTTCCATAAATAAAATATTTGATTAGATTTGGAAATTTATTTCCTAATTTAATTATGATTTGATTTGGAAAATCAAATATAAAATATTTTTGATTTCCATAAATAGTTTTGATAATTTAGGAAATTTAATTCCTAAATTAAATTTGACTTTCTTTAATTGAGACCTTCCATAAATAAAATATGTGATTAGATTTGGAAATTTTTTTCCTAATTTAATCATGATTTGATTTTGGGAATCAAATCTTAAACATATTTTATTTCCATAAATAGTTATGACATAATTGTATGTCATGTAATTGCATTAGATGCATATCATTATGTCATGCGTGTTGTGACATGTAGATGTATGCCATGTATGTCATACCTTGTATATAATAATTATTTGCATGCAAAGAGGATGAGACTTTAAAACCCTTTTACAATATTAAAGCCTACACCTTCCATTAATATGATTAGAACTAGAGTTATGTTTCTTGTTTAGGTTGTTGGACTCACTCCAAGCCCGGCTCGAACCTGAACATGTTTAAATCAATGGAATAGTTTAACTCTAATATAGTAAGATTCAGAGGTCAATCGTTAGTTTGGGTTGTTGGACTCACTCCAAGCCTGACTAATTGGTTGAATGTGCTCTAACCATATTAAAACTATTTCGCGATTAATGGGTCGACTCTAACTTGGAGCATCGATTTGTTGGACTCACTCCAAGGTCGATGTGAAGAGAGGTGAAGTTGGGTGCTATGTGTTAGAGCAGTAGGCACCTAAGTCGAACCTGAGTTTTGATTATAGAAAATGATACAAAGTTAAGCTCATGTTGTTATCTCACGAGCTGAATCGAGTGTGCAGAAAATTGCTATAGCTGGAGCTGAAGGCTAGCGACACCCGGAGGAAGCCGCGGTGGTCGGGCAACACTCAAGTGACTTCGGAGGGAGCCGAAGGAATTAAGTGGAAGGCCGGAAGCAAAAGCAACACGTAAGTATCGAGGTAAGCTCGTGTGTGCGAGTGTAAGTAAGGTCGTATCCTCGTTATGGGGAAAGACTTAAGCGTAGATCTGACCCAAGACATCTCATAGGTGGTCTAGGTCGAGATCGGACGGTCGACGACCGTCGAAATAATGTTTTCTTTAAGCTAACGACCGCCAACCTCAAGGACTCGATTGTCCATCCATCACGGGTGACTATGGCTAGCACTGATCGATGTCTTGCCAGGCCGATCGGGTGATGGCCATCAATCGACTGCTAGTCAAAGGATGAGCCTCGAGGAGTCAAGGTTTATCACCAAATTTCAAGGGGAGTGGTGCTCAAATATGATTGGCTAGGGTTCCTCTCGAAAAGGGGCTCAAAGGCTATAAAAGGAGGTCCTAACCTAGGGTTTTCATATAATTCTAAGTGCTCAAAAGCTTCCATGCGTTGCGACTCTCCGTGACTCGACAACGGAAGTCGCCAACAACCCTAGCTTAAGGTCTTTCTTTTAAGTTGTTGGTATAATCCTTGTTATTGTTTTCAATATTGCAACTCTTTTACTCAAGGTTTTTCTATCGTTGCATTTTACTTCGAAGTTTTTTTTTGTAATCGTCAAACTCCTACCTCCAACGAGGAGGAGTGTTTTAGTGAATTTCCCTCCGTACACGGTCTAGGACTATTAGGGCCTTGGAGTAGTAGCCGAAGGCTACGAACCAAGTAAAAAACAAACTTGTCTCTTTTTGTTTCATTTACATTTCCGCTGCGTATATTTGTCTTGAAACGAATTTGAAAGAAAAAGGCTTTTCGCTATTCACCCCCCCCCTCTAGCGAACCGCATCGATCCAACAATTGGTATCAGAGCCGGGGGTTGCTAAGTTTGGTGAAACCACCAATCTAGCCATTTTTACAGATTTATTTTTTTTTTAATTCCGTTTTTTTTTGGATTTATTTCGCTTTGTTAAGTATTCTCCCGCACTACTAATCCAAGACGCGAGTCTTGGCACTTGTTTTTGTGTTTTTATCGTTGCTAGTTTCTTCGTCGTCGTCTCCTTGTGTCTTTTGTTCTAATGGCCCATCTCGAGGGTTTTAGCACCGTCCGACCTCCGTTTTACAACGGAGATGACTTCCGTTATTGGAAGGGTCGGATGGAATGCTTCTTAAAAACCCAAATAGAGATGTGGATTGTGATCCAAACCGGGTTCACTCTTCCTACTAATGAAGAAGGTGAATCCTTGGATTACAATCAATGGACCATTGCGACAAAATGACAAGTCGAAGCCGACGCCAAGGCAACACAAATCCTTCAATGCAGCCTATCCAAAGAGGAGCTAAATCGCGTCGGCCCCTTCATAAGTGCAAAAGATCTTTGGACAAAACTAGTGGAACTACACGAAGGGACCGATGAAGCCAAGGTATGTAAGCGCGACCTCTTGTTCAATAAATTATATAATCTAAAAATGCAGGAACACGAGTCCGCGACGCAACTCCATGCCCGTATCCAAGACATAGTCAACAACCTACACGCAATCGGGCAAAATGTCGAAAACCGTGACCTTATAAGGTATGTTCTAAACTCTTTTCCGAGGACTACCTTGTGGGCATCAATGGTCGATGCTTACAAGGTCTCCAAGGACCTCTCTAAACTTAGATTAGATGAACTCTTTTTCGATTTTGAATTACATGAGCAGTCCAACTCGGAACCCAAGAGGGGTATAGCCTTGTTTGCAGGTTCAAAGAAGAAGAAAATCGCAAGCAAGCCACCACCAACCGAGGAGGAAGACGAGTCCGAAGAAGAAGTTGACCGGACTGATCACGAGCTAATGAACCTAGCTCGAAGGATAGCCAAGGGACGAAAGCGAACCACAACTCGACCCAACCAAGGTAAGCTTAAAAGTTCTAATATAAGGTGTTATGAGTGTAACAGGTTTGGACATATCAAGTCCGAGTGCCCCAAGCTCAACCACAAAGCACCTAAGCACAAGAAGGCCCTCAACGCGACATGGGAAGAAGCATCATCCGAAGAAGACGAAGACCACGTCTTCATGGCGAAATCAATTGAGTCAGACACGGAGACCGAACCTGAACTTGAGTCAGAACCTGAGGATGACTCGGACTATGAAGCTACCTTCAAGTCAAGCCACGGATACGCATCCGGTTCAAAAGATACCCTTAAAGTAAGTCGAACTTTATTTAATACTTTACAAAATATGGTTAGGTTTTTGTCTAGGAAATTAGTTAAATCCGAGTCAAAGGTCGAGACCCTGGTTGAGGAGGTCAAACTACTCAAACACAAGGTCTCCCTAACCTCTTCGACTAGTCGAGTTCAAGAGAAGGACTCAACTCGGGTTGAAAAACTCGAAGTTGAGAACTCACTCTTGAAAAGTCAAGTCGAAGATCTTAGGAACACGTTAGAAAGGTTCACTTCGGGATCCAAAGGACTTAACCTCCTACTTGGATCTCAAAGGGCCGTGTACAACAAGGCTGGACTAGGGTTTAACTCAAACACGACTAATAGGTCGTATATGTCAATTGTAAGTCGACATAGGAAACATGTCCAAGCATGGGTCCCTAAGAACCTTTTGATTTCAACTCTAGGATCCAACCCGTACTGGATTCCCAAGGACCAAATCCACTATGTGGATAGACCGAACTGATTCAACGGTCTAGGGGGAGCCAGTACAAAACATGTTTGTGCTTTAACTTAGAAATTGCATGTTTTAACTTAGAAAGTTTGTGCTTTAACATAGAAATTGCATGCTTTAACTTAGAAAGTTTGTGCTTTAACTTAGAAATTGCATGCTTTAACTTAGAAAGTTTGTGCTTTAACTTAGAAATTGCATGTTTTAACTTAGAAAGTTTGTGCTTTAACTTAGAAATTGCATGCTTTAACTTAGAAAGTTTGTGCTTTAAAACTTGTGAACTCACTTAGAACATGAACATAACCAAATAAAATTCTTCGAAAAGATTGAGCCTCGGGGAGCCTTTTTTCAAAAATAACCAGTTAGACTAGGAAATAATCTTAGGTGAGTCAAGTCATCATTTTCTTGAAAATGGCTTTGTCTAAGGAAGTGGTCGATGATCCGATAAAAGAAGGCCCCTGTGCCTCGCCACGACCTGGAAGCCATGATCTTGAAAAGGTAAACTTGACAAGCCTAGGGTCAAATCCAAATCTAACATAAAATTACTTGAACCTAAATGCACTTAATCAACTTAATTGGAAGTCATCTCACAAAAAACACATAAGTATAACATGCTTGATCATATAGACACAGGTGAGATGACCTAGGTTTAACAACTCACAACCAATTTTTTTTTAAAATCTAACATCCAATCCAACCACCTTGTGTGTAGGATCAATGGATGTTGGACAGCGGTTGCTCCCGACACATGATCGGGGATCAACTCAAATTCACAAAGCTTCGATTCAAACGACAAGGATCGGTAGCCTTTGGGAATAACGGCAAGCTCAAAATCATCGGATCAGGTGATATCGAGCTTAACTCGAATTTTATTATTAAAAATGTATTACTTGTAGAGAATTTTGAATATAACCTGCTTAGCGTAAGTCAATTATGTGACAATAACTATAAGGTCGTATTTTTAGAAAATGAATGTGTAATTAAAACAAATAAAATAGCTAAAACAATACTCAAAGGAACTAGGACAAATAACATTTATACAATTAACTTAATCAAATCCTCAGCCAAATGTCTTATGACACAGGAAGAGGAATCATGGTTGTGGCACCGACGACTCGGTCACTCGCACCCAAGACTCGTCCACAAGATGAGTCAGAGTGGCTTAGTCAGAGGCTTACCCAACCTCAACAACTTGGTTAATAAAATCTGTAATGCTTGTCAACAAGGAAAATAACCTATGACACAACACAAGTTAACTAACCAAGAACGAACCTCAAGTGTACTTGAGCTTCTGCATATGGATCTATTCGATTCACATGGAGCCAAGTCACTCAATAGAAGTCAATATTGCTTAGTCATAATTGACGACTACTCCAGGTTTACCTGGGTTAGGTTCATCAAACATAAAAATGATACTCTAGATCAATTAATCAATCTATTCAAATTAATCGAGAATCAAAAAAACCTTAAGGTTAAAAGACTTAGAAGCGATCATGGTGGTGAATTCGAAAATCAAAGGTTCACCAACTTCTGTAACCTAAACGGATACCACCATGAATTCTCTTGCCCTAGGACCCCTCAACAAAATGGCCTAGTGGAGCGGAAAAACCGAACTCTACAAGAAGCCGCTAGGACCATGTTGAACGAATACGACCTACCTGATAGGTTTTGGGCAGAAGCCGTTAGCACGGCTTGCTATGTCCAGAATAGGATCCTTATGGTAAAGAGGCACCTTAAGACCTCCTACGAGATTTATCACAATAAAGTACCCAACATCAAGTACTTTAGGGTATTTGGATGTAAAGTACATATCTTAAACACTAAGAACCACCTAGGGAAATTCAAATCCAAAACCTCCACCGGAATCTTCTTAGGATACTCGACTACAAGTCGAGCTTATAGAGTATATAACCACGACACCCTTAGAGTCGAGGAGACTATCAATGTAGTATTTGATGAAGCCGAATTTAGTCTATTAAGACGGAAATTGGGCATGTGCGTAGTAGAATAGGAACTTGCAAATTATATTTCCTTACTACTATTTCTTAAATTTTCATTTTTATGGAGCTAGCATAGGACATACCTTAGATATCATGCACCTATAGATTTAAGGAGCCAATACATTTCACAACACATAGGACTAATGTGTTTATGTACTTAGTCACGTAGATGGGCGTGAGATGTTAGGACCTTACTCCTGATTCCAGATGTAGATCTAGTGCATCGCCACGAACCATGGAGTATAATCATACACACTAACCGACTCTGACCAGGACTGGTTGATCTTTCATATCAATCAAGCCAAATATGAGTCGAACATTTTATAGATGAGCTTATTTTCGATATTTTTTAAAATAAAAATGGGAACATGCTTGGAGTTTAAATTTAACTATTATTTTGTTTTACACACACCCATTACTCTTTTAGATATACGGCAAAAGGGTGAGAAAAGGCCAAAGTTAAAGGTCAAAGTTAAGGGTCAAATTTTTTTCGATATCGACACTTGAACTTATTTATTTTAAATACTATGGCCAATATTAAGTAATTTACTTAATTCTTTTTTAGTAGCAACGTCAAGGGGAGAGTTAAAACTCTTTCTCAAGTACTCACCCTCGGTCAAGGGGAGGATTCCTCAAGGGAGAGCACTTGAAAAGAGTTTTTATACTCTGTCATTCATGCTCTTAACACTCCTGCTCATTCATGCATATCTTTTCTTAATGCACTTAACTTTGTATGTGGGTTTGCCATAAATCAAAAAGGGGGAGATTGTTGGTGCAGTAGGCACCTAAGTCGAACCTGAGTTTTGATTATAGCAAACGATACAAAGTTAAGCTCATGTTGTTATCTCATGAGCTGAATCGAGTGTGCAGAAAATTGCTATAGCTGGAGCTGAAGGCTAGCGACACCCGGAGGAAGCCGCGGTGGTCAGGCGACACTCAAGTGACTTCGGAGGGAGCCGAAGGAATTGAGTGGAAGGCCGGAAGCAAAAGAAACACGTAAGTATCGAGGTAAGCTCGTGTGTGCGAGTGTAAGTAAGGTCGTATCCTCGTTACGGGGAAAGACTTAAGCGTAGATCCGACCCAAGACATCTCATAGGTGGTCTAGGTCGAGATCGGACGGTCGACGACCGTCGAAATAATGTTTTCTTTAAGCTAACATTGCCTTGCAGCCAGCATCAGTCGACTGCCAACCTGAAGGACTCGACTGTCGTCCATCAGTCGGGTGACTACGGCTAGCACTCGATCTTTGCCGAATGATCGGTGATAGCCATCGATCATTCTGGTCAAAGGATGAGCCTCGAGGAGTCAAGGTTTATCACCAAATTTCAAGGGGAGTGGTGCTCAAATATGATTGGCTAGGGTTCCTCTCGAAAAGGGGCTCAAAGGCTATAAAAGGAGGTCCTAACCTAGGGTTTTCATATAATTCTAAGTGCCTCTCAAGCGACTCTACGACAACGAAGTGCTGCCAACAACCCTAGCTTAAGGTCTTTCTTTTTAGTTGTTGGTATAATCCTTGTTATTGTTTTCAATATTGCAACTCTTTTACTCGAGGTTTTTCTATCGTTGCATTTTACTTTAATAGAAGAGAGGGTTTGTCTCTCTATCATTTTGCTTCGAAGTTTTTTTTTGTAATCGTCAAACTCCTACCTCCAACGAGGAGGAGTGTTTTAGTGAATTGCCCTCCGTACACGGTCTAGGACCGTTAGGGCCTTGGAGTAGTAGCCGAAGGCTACGAACCAAGTAAAAAACAAACTTGTCTCTTTTTGTTTCATTTACATTTTCGCTGCGTATATTTGTCTTGAAACGAATTCGAAAAAAAGGCTTTTCACTATTCACCCCCCCCTCTAGCGAACCACATCGATCCAACACTATGCATATGATGCATACTTGTTAATGTGTTAACAACCCAATGTATGTGTAAACATTCAATTAGTTGATAGCACATTGTGATAGTTACATATACATGATATGTAATCGGTATACTTGATACCCACCATCATAGCTAAGAATGGCTTGTTGGACTCACTCCAAGGTTGTTCTTATCTATATTGGATATCAGCCCATTCGGAGATTGACCTACGATCTCCCGAATTGATTTTAAGGGTTTTTGAATTCGAAAAATGAATGGGATTTTGTAAATATATGAGGATGCTTTTTAAATCATCTTTCTCATATATGCTTGTTTTATATTTCTAGGTTAATTGCTTGATCATGATGTCTTTGAATTTGTGCTCTATTTTGAATACGAATAAATTGACTGGGCCAAACTTCTTGGACTGGCTTAGAAACTTGAGAATTGTTCTAAAGGCGAAAAAGCTTGAGAATGTCCTTGAAGCAAATCTTTCCACCCGTCCTAGTGATGATACAACACCGGACCAATTGTTGGCCCATCAGAAACATGTGAGTGATTCTGAGCATGTGAGTTGCATCATGCTAGCCGCGATGGTACCCGAGCTGCGGAAGCAGCATGAGCATATGGATGCTCATACCATAGTCCTTCATCTTTATGAGTTGTTTGATGAGCAAGTGAGATTCGAAAGGTTCGAAGTCTCCAATCTCCTCTTCACCTCTGAGATGCAAGAAGGTTCATCTGTGGTACTGCTCAACATGCTGAAGACTGTGGAGCCTTCTGAGAAGCATGAGCAGGGGACGGTGCTGTTAGTTGATTCCTCGAAGAAAGGTTCTAAGAGGGAGTCAAAGGAACAACAGAAGGGGAAGAAGAAAAAGGCTAAAAAGGCAGAACCAGCTCAAAAGGGCACTTGCCATCATTATGGCAAGGAGGGCCATTGGTGAAGAAACTGCAAGATTTATCTTGAGTCTGTAAAGAAGAATAAGGCATCAGATGCTCCTTCTTCTTCAGATATCTTCGTTATTGATTATCATTATATTTCCTTAGACACTTGGGTATTGGATACTGGGTGTGACTCACATATATGTAATGACATACATGGGCTAAGGAATAGAAGAAGACTCGTCAAGGGAGAGTCAAATTTGTGTGTTGGGAATGGAGCAAAGGTTGTTGCACTCAACATCGGAACGTATTTATTGAAACTCCCTATAGGACTTGTCTTAGAACTAGATAATTGCTTTTATGTTCCTTCGTTGATAAAGAACATCATTTCTATTTCTTGTTTAAATAGAAATGGGTACCATTTAACTTTTAGTAACAATTGTTGTTACATAACTTTGAATGGCGTTCTTTATGGGACTGAAACTTTAAGTAATGGTATTTATACGTTGGACGTATCCAGTGACATTTTCAATATCGAAGCGAGCAACAAGCGTGCTTAAAAAGATAATCAATTAGACTCCTACATGTGAGCAAGAAATACATGTCCGAATTACACTGATGTGGAATTCTGGAATTGTTTGAATTAGATTCATACGATACATGCGAATCATGCTTAAAAGGCAAGATGACCAAGTTACCTTTTACTGGAAAAGGTGAACCGGTTGGTGAGTTGCTTGGTCTAATACATACTGATGTATGTGGACCTATGTCAACTCAAGCCTTAGGAAGTTATAGCTACTTCATTACCTTCACCGATGATCACTCACGGTTTGGGTATGTGTTCTTGATGAAACACAAGTCTGAAGCCTTTAAAAGGTTCAAGGAATTCAGAAATAAAGTAGAGAAACAACTTTGCAAGATTATTAAAATACTTCGATCGGATCGAGGTGGTGAATACTTGAGTCAAGAGTTTCTAAACTATCTGAGGGACAATGGTATATTGTCTCAATGGACTCCGTCGTATACACCACAACTTAATGGTGTATCTGAGAGGCGAAACCGGACCTTGTTGGACATGGTCAGGTCAATGATGAATCATGTGAATCTTCCCAAGTCCTTTTGCGGCTATGCACTTCAGATAGCTATTTGCTTGTTAAACAAAGTCTCGACTAAAGTAGTCTCTACTACTCCATATGAGATATGGGCTAGTAAGAAACCTTATTTATCTTACTTGAAGATATGGGATTGTCCTACTTATGTGAAGCGGACTGTGTCAGACAAATTGGATACTAAGTCTGATAAATGTCTATTTATTGGATACCCTAAGGAAATGAGGGGTTACCAATTCTATCATCCCTTGGAATAAAAGGTGTTTGTTTCAAGGAATGCTATGTTTCTAGAGAAAGAGTTTCTCTTGCAATAAAATAGTGGGAGTGTCATTGAACTTAAGGAGGTTCAAGAGACTCCAGTAGATATTGAAGAGATACCTAGTCAAGCACCTCGATCGATGACTCATAGTGATGAGACATCGGCTGAACCTATTGTGACACCACATCTTCGTAGATCTAGTAGGACATGCAATATTCCTGAGAGATATGGATTTCTCGTAAGTGAATCGAACGACATGTTACTCATTGATGATGAGGAGACTACCAATTATTAAAAAGTTCTGAAAAGTTCAGAAAGGGACAAATGGCTTGAAGCCATGAAGTCGGAAATGGATTCCATGTATGAAAATCAAGTTTGGAACTTGGTTGATCCACCTGAAGGCATAAAGCCTATAGGGTGAAAGTGGGTTTTCAAGAAGAAAATCAACATGGAGGTAATGTGATTACCTATAAGGCTAGATTGGTGGCGAAAGGATATCGTCAAAAGCAAGGTGTTGATCATGACAAAACCTATTCGCCTGTTGCTATGCTTAAATCCATTCGGATGCTCCTGGCCATAATGGCTCATTATGATTATGAGATATGGCAGATGGATGTGAAAATAACTTTCCTTAATGGAAACCTACTCGAGGATGTGTATATGATACAACCTGAGGGTTTCACATCAATTGATAAAACCAAGGTATGCAAATTGCAACGGTCCATATATGGACTGAAGCAAGCATCCAGGAGCTGGAATATCCGTTTTGATGAGACAATCAAAAAGTTTGATTTCTAACGAAATTCGGACGAACCTTGTGTGTACAAGAAGGTTAGTGGGAGTACAGTCGTGTTCCTAGTATTGTATGTTGATGACATATTACTTATAGGAAATGATATTTCTGTCTTACAGTCGATTAAGATTTGGTTGTCCAAGACATTCTCCATGAAAGACCTAGGAGAAGGAGCCTACATCCTCGGGATTAAGATCTATAGAGATAGATCGAAACGATTGCTTGGTCTTTCGCAGTCTACATATATAGAATGAGTACTAAAGAGGTTTAGCATGTCGGAATCCAAGAAAGGTTTCCTACCCATCAGGCATGGGATACACCTTTCGATGTCTATGTGTCCGCGTACATAAGACAAAAGGATTTGCATGAATAAGATTCCCTATGCATCCTCAATAGGATCTATCATGTATGTTATTTTATGTACGAGGCCCGACGTATCGTATGCTCTGAGTGTCATGAGCAGATACCAGTCTGATCCAGGAATGGATCATTGGGTGGCTAATAAGACGATCCTTAAAGTACCTGAGAAGAACTAAGGATGTGTTCCTAATATATGGAGAAGGGGATATGGTGATACGTGAGTATATGGATATCAGCTTCCAGACAGACAAGGATGATTCCAAGTCTCAGTATGGGTATGTATTCACATGGAATGGAGGCGCAATAAGTTGGAAAGGTTCCAAGCTTGACACTATAACGGATTCTTCCACTAAGGCAGAATACATTGCAGCCTTAGAAGCAGCAAAAGAAGCGGTTTGGATAAAGAAGTTCATCTCTGAACTTGATGTGGTCTCATCAATGATCCAAACATGTACTTCCCCGCTATCATTTGAACAGAGAGATCATAAGTAGGAAGGAAATACAAATCGAGAAGATTCCCACTGAAATGAACTTAGCGGATCCTTTAACTAAGGCATTACCTTAAAGTAAGTTTGAGGGTCATGTTAGAGCTTATGGTGTTGGATACCGTAGCGATTGGCATTAGGCCAAGTGGGAGTTTGTTAGTAATATATGAGAGATGTACTAAGGCAATCGCCTTATGTTTGAACCATTTATATGATAAATAAAGATTCACTATTTGAGTATACATGTTTTTATGTATTTGATTAGATCTTAAACTCATTTACTGAATGTCCATGATATGATTCACAGCATGAGAGAATTTGTGATTGGATCACAACTAGTGAGTATCTCTACATGTGTAATTGTGATATATCGGAATTATCCCTAGTCGACGAATTGATGGATTTGGACACCATCAATTCTGTCGAGACGAGCATGAGGTATACTCCTTGGTGTATCCAAGCAGCTAATTCTCACTGGCTGGAGACATTGTGATGTCCGGAGTTAATCGTGGATGCTAGTTATGGTAAAGTTCTTACTGTAGCTTAAGTGTGATGTTCCTTTGACTTGCGGTATTCAAGTCATCTTGGTCATGAAGACTTATGCTTTGACATGTTAAGCAAGCATCTCTGAGGAGATGTGGACCCGGGATGATTGGGTACAAGTCGAAGTGATCGAAGGTGTTTGTATAGCTTATAAAGGATTTACCACTCCTTGCGAGGAGATGTATACCCATGGCCTCTCATCGAATTGTTACTAAAGTCTTTGGCCAAAGCATTACATGTTTAGAGTAAGGTACTCTTGGATACATGTGCAGTAACTAGAATTCGTAGGATGGGGAAATGATACTTGGGTTAGGTGTGACGTAGTCAACCTAGTGGGGAGTGACACTATAGACCATGTCCTGAACCAAGTGGGTATAAGATGCGTTAAGGGAACGGGGCACGATTCATTGTTGCTGCTGAAGGGTTTCAGAAATAGTTCTAGATCAACCGTTGATCTTTTCGATTAATTGGGGATCATGATGTACTACTAGGTGTCACTCATGATTATTCTATAATTAATGGTTAATTATAGATGGCCAACATAAACCGAGAACCTATTTGGTCACACGCACAACGAGCGTAATCCGAAGGATTTAAAACGAGCTTGAGAATGAGATTCTCAAACCGAGAGAAACTAGGTTTGGATAGACCAAACAAGGATCGACCATGAAATTGTTTCAGTCACAATGGAAGTGTGGATGGGCCATGTCTTATGAAGACATGATGGATAAACCAAATTGGTTTTGTTCTAATCCAATGGTGAAGAATAAACCAAAGGGGTTTGGTTTGTTTTAAACGAATGAACCAAAGTTGGTTCGGTTCGTTTTAACTTAAAATAGACCAACTCGGTTCGGTTTATTTTAACTTAAGTTATTGGATCGGGTTAACGGGTTTTGGTTATGAACCAATAACCATTAGGAGAATGTGTTCTCTATAAAAACAAGGCTTAAGGGTTTTTCATGGAGATCTTTTGGTTGTTGGAAAAACCTAGCCGCCCAATCCTCTCCCTCTCTTGCCGCCACCCAGCCTTTTGTCGTCGTCCACCCTTGCTGCCGGCCACTCCTCCGGCGATCCTCCGGTGACTCACCTTGGTTTCAACGACCAAGGGTTGGCCGGCCACCCTCTTTGGCCGGTGCAACATCCTCCACCAAGCTGTCCTGTTTTCTGGACACCTTATTTCCTTCGTGTCAGAGCGTCGTTTGGATAACATTTAGTGCTCCGACAGCGGCTACCTTGTCGGGGATTTGATCTTTGGTAATCCTTATAGGTGGAGGACGAAGGATTCGTCAAACGGTTGATGAATACCTCTCTGGAGAAGCGAGTTTTAGGGACTTGTTTTTGAATCCGAATTTTGATTCGGATTGTGATCTTCTCTCGATCACATCGTCTTCAACACGAGGCTAGTAACTCGTACAAAGACGAGGCTTGTGGCTTTGTGAAGTCATCCTGACGATACTTGGTGTGGATACGGATAGAGGCGATTCTAGTGAGAGTCGGTCCGGTTGATGCCTTTCCCACTACACGTGATACGTCAGATATACATAGAGTAATTTTCTTTTATTGTAAAATTTGAAACTACGATTATGTCTACATATGTTGTACTATGCATGTGTGTGGTTTGTGTGATGTAATAAATTAGATTTATTGCTTTTTATTTTCTTCAACTGCGCATATGTTTATGAAACATGTTCGAACACACACTCACCGCGGTGTCAGAAACCCAACAACCCCCCACCTTCTCCTAGTGGTGAATGTACCTAAATGTCCCTCTGCAAAGCTGTCCTCTAACCATTTTTCTCTCTTCTGATTCAAAAAATATCTCCAGCCATGTGTTAATCTCAAATAGAAAGATATATATATGATTATTCTAAACTAACCACCCTCAACCTTTCATTGTTACCTCCCACCCTTCGGCACACCCCTTTTCCCCTTCAGCAGATGCACTGACCGTCCTGGACCCATTCAGACCACTTAGACCTACACCAACCGCTATGAAATTAACCACTACCCAGGAACCACCATATAGCCCTGGAACTACATCTACTGATTTGGAATTAATAACTGCCCTAGAGTTGTCATATTGCCCTGGCCATATTCATACTGCCCTAAAAATACACATATCGCCCTGGAACGGCTCATATTGACCTGGCACTGTTCACACTGCCCGAATGTACACATATTTCCTTGGCTCTGGTCTTACTGTCCTGAGAATATGCATAGTGCCCTAGCTCTACTCTTACTGTCCTGAGAATACACAGTATCCTAACCTTCTACTAATCCGAAATTAATCACTACTCTGCAACTACCATACTATTAGTGAAAGCCCTAGAGTCAATCATGTGATGATTGTTGTATGGACTTTGTTGTATCATATTCCTATTTATAAAGGTATGGTTATTATATTTACTTATATTGGTGCCAAATAACTAAGTATAATAACGTCCTTGAGTAGAAGGTTCTTATCTATATCAATCGATTGGTTGAATCGATAATGAGATGATATAGAGAACACTACTCTTAATCATTCCTAGTCAAGTATTAACATTCAGGGACAATGTTAATGCGTAGAGACTAGCATGTAGGTCAACACGATGACTTGATCTCACAAGTCATGAATATGAGATATCAAGTTGACACATGGGTATGCATTGGAGAATGTATACTGAATGACCCGCCATGAGAAAGTATCATGGATCGTTATATGAGTATCATATACTTTCTCATGTGACTATTAGTTCTTAGACCTGAAGTCACCATGGTTCCCTACATAAGGAGTTGCATACATTGGCTTCGTCAAACGTCACCCGTAAATGGGTGAACTATAAAGGCGATTACTGGGTATGTAACAAATTATGCGGAGGGATGTGAGTGATGTAGATGGGATCTATTCCTCCTATATGACGGGAGTGGCATCGTTATTCTTGATAGAGTGAGACCACAAAGTGCATGGCCATGCCCAAATGAGTCAATATGAGATATTGAGCTCATTTGATTAGAGTGAGTCTACTTGGAGTTCAAGATATAGATTGTACCGAGGATGACACGGTCTATGCCTCAATTGGTCAATCTAGATGTCAAGGATAGAGGGACATTGTCACATATTGTGAGAGTCACAATTAGTAGTCACAAAGGTAATGTTGGATCTCAACATTCTTGTAACTTGGGTAGCAATGATGTGTTGCTAAATATCGCTCATTGCTTATGTTCCTAAATCAGTTTACGAGCATTGCCAACGTTACAAGAACCTATAGGGTCACACACAAAGGGCAATTAGATGGAGATTAGGTTCATATGATGAACCATGAGGATTAGGTTCATGGGATGAACCAAATTGGATTAAGAGTAATCCAAATTAGACTAATTGAGTTAGACTCAATTTGATTCAAGTGTTGAATGAGTCTAATTTAGATTTGATTCATTGAGTCAATTTAAATTAATGAATAGAGATTCATTAAATCAAATTGACTTGAATCAAGTGGTTAGATTTGATCAACAATGGGAGATAAGAGGTCAAGTTTGACTTGACTTGAGAGGGAAGATGAATGGTCAATTTTGACTTGACTAATTGTCATGTCATGGTGACTTGGTATGGGGGCCGCAAATGATGATGTTCCACATCATCATGAACTTATCATGTGGTGCCACCTCATGAGGGAGACCAAGAGCCATTGGCTCTTGGAGTTACATGTATGCATGTAACCCCCCAAAACAAAGTGGCTGACCACTTTTCATTAGATGAGAAGTTATTTTGGAATTAACATCATCTTCTTCTTCCTTGCTCTCCTTCTTGCTCTCTCCCATTCCTCATCTTGCCGTGACTACCAAGGAGTGCTAGCACACTCTAGGTTATTTTTCTCCACCATTTGTCCATGTGGATACCAATAGAAGAGTGTACACTTGACACTCTTGAGTTCCGGCAAAGCGTTTGGACGAGCGAGATAAGCGAAGGGTGTCGCTACGAGGGTAACGCTCTCATCATGTAGATCTAAGGTATATCTAGGTTTCCATAACACATACATGAATTTATTTTTGTTATACTTCGCACGGATCCGTGGCCGGGCTTCCAATGTTTCCGCAACGCAAAAAGCGGTTTTTGCGGCTCGAAAAGTCCAACAGTGGTATCAGAGCCACGTGCGAAGCATGTATGTGTTTTAAATTTGTAGTTTTTGTATTAGATAAAAAAATTACAGATTTTTAAGTTTCTGTACATTTCCTATTTTTATAGATTTTTGGTTATTTTTCTCGAAGAGTCGAAGCAACAAGTGTTGGGACACTTGTAGGCTTCAGCCACCGAGAAAAACTCTCCGAAACGGCGAGTTCTCGCTTTAGATTTTTGGGACAGTGACTTAAGTCACTGGAAGATCAAGTAGGGACACTCGCAAAGTTTATTTTTGTGAGTAGGGGCGCTGCCCCTATCCCCGAAAGGGGCCTTGTCCCGCGATCGTGCCCGAAAACCGCTTAGCGGGACCGTTATGGAGAGGTGACTCATAAAATTGAAAAAAAAAATAGGAAAAATTATAAAAATTTCTGTAATATACATAATTTAGAATTATGTATATTTTTGTGATGGTCATGGTCCAAGAACCCCAATATGATTGAAGGATAAATGTGTTGTAATTCATAATACGGCTGCGGCTGCTTTTTGTGGTCAGGCATGTTGTATAGTGTATGACCAAGATCATGCCTCTTCTTTTAAAATTCTAGTTGTAAATAATTTTAGACTCGAATGTAACTCGAGTTTCATGTTTGTAATGTACAAAATGGAGTGATGGAAGGTCCACTAGTAGATGGAGTTACGAGAAGGGTGCCGACGACACATGGCGGTCAAAGGAGGCGCTTGGAGAAGCCGCTAACCCTAGGTTGACCGTCCAATCTTCTCATTGGCTTGAGAAGATCGTAGTAGGGGCAATGACCACATCACAATTATATATATATATATATATATATATATATATATATATATATATATATATATATATATATATATATATATATATATATATATATTTGTTTTTGCTTGTATGTATGTGATGCATGCTAGTGTAGGATAATAAAGGCGTTGATACGTATATGATACACATTCACGATTAGATTAAATCCTAATCGAATCAACTCAAAAATACCTACCAAGTCTTGATACCCATCACTACCTCGATCATTTGTAGTTGTTGAATCTGCCAAAGCAGAGCAACGCATATTATCTTGGTAGGGTGCGGAGGGACAATCTTGGTCCCGCCTATCACGGCTTGGGTTAAAGTAAGCTCAATTTGATTGAGTAAAACTAGTTAACTCAATTGGATCGAGTAGAACTATAGGGATATTCCAACCGTTGGAAAGATAAGATAAGATCGTATTTACACTAAATCTTGGGCAATTTAGCCAAAGCTAACTCAAGGTCTTTTGTAAATGTGGGTCTTGATCCTATAAACAAGAGTTGCATAGAGATATAATCGGTAATGTCTTACCTACCGATCATACTAAATCTTGGGTGATTTAGCTAAAGCTAACTCAAGACCTAGTATGATGTCGATCTTGTCCCGCAAGAATTATAGCATGTTTGTATGAATCTAATAATGTGGTTTGACCACATCCATAACTCAATTTTATAAAATTCCTATAATTCAGTGGGAGCATCATTTGATTAAAGGCCTAATTAAATGATAAAAGGAATATGGTATTAATTTTTTGCATTATGTATGTTGTAGATTACTATGTCGACAAACACGAACACTCTCTCCCTGCGTTCTGTCCTTGAGAAGGACAAGCTCAGTGGAGCAAATTTCCTGGACTGGTACAGTGAGAATTGTTCTCACCCAAGAAAGGAAACTGTACATCCTGGAGCAGCCCATTCCGGAGGCACCTCCTGCCATTGCCTCGCGAACTGACAAAGATGCTTACAAGAAGCATCAAGATGATGCATTAGATGTGTCATGTCTCATGCTCGTGACCATGAACTCTGAGCTTCAGAAACGACACGAGTTCATGAATGCTCATGATATGGTTGAACATCTTCGTCAACTATATCAAGGATAAGCAAGGCACGAGAGATATGAGATCTCTAAGGAACTATTTCATTACAAGATACAAGAAGGGACTCCCGTAGGTCCATATGTACTCAAGATGATTCGGTACATCGAGAACCTACAAAGGCTGGGATTCCCACATGGCCAAGAGCTGGCCACTGACTTGATCTTGCAGTCTTTGCCACAAGGGTATAATCAATTTGTCATGAATTACAACATGAATGAAATTGATAAGTCACTGCCTAATATGCTCAGCATGTTGAGAATTGCTGAGCTCAACCTTAAGAAGGGAAAATCTAACTCCATTTTGATGGTGCAAAAGAAGAAAGGCAAGGGCAAGCCTATAGGTAAGGGAAAGTCCCAAGCCAAGGGTAAAGGCAAAGAACTGAAACCCAAAGGAGGGGTGGCCAAAGAAGGGGCTTGCTTCCACTTCAAGGAAGCTGGACACTGGAAGCATAAGTGCAAAGCATACATGAAAGATCTTAAGAAGAAAAGAAGTGAGACTTCTACTTCAGGTATAAATGTTATAGAAGTCAATCTATCTATTTCTTCATCATGGGTATTAGATACCAGATGTGCATCTCACATTTGTACCAATGTGCAGGCATTGACAAAGGGCGAGGTGGACCTACTAGTAGGCAATGGAGCAAGAGTTGTTGTTGTTGCTGTAGGAACTTATGATCTATCTGAAGGGTTTTGCTTATCGAGTCCGTGAGGGGAAACTTCGCTTCCCACTACACCTTAGTTGTTCATTCATGGCAATCCCATCGATGTCCCCGGATTAAAAAATTTAATCCAAGACAAAAGGGATTGCCCAAACAATCAAGTCATCGTCGTGCTATTCGTTTAGAGAGGTCACTTGAACAAACTCGTTGTTCAAGTGACCATCCTCAATTCTACGAGTAGCCGCGGAATAGACGATGTACGGATCACCGACTTTTGTATTTATGATTGGGATCCAAGTATTATTTAGGCACAAACAGAATATTACATGCTCATAATTGAAAAACAAAAACAAATATGTTACAAAAGAGAATGAAGAATAGGTATACCTCTCGATCTTCTAATGTATGACCTTCCTCCTTTCGAACGTCGTGTGGGTGACGATCTACCAAAAGTTGAAGCTCCTAGATCACAAATCTTCCTTCTTCGCTCTTCCAAAGCAAGAGGAAGAATAGAAACATGGTTCTTCTCCTTCCTATAGCCAACCAACAAGCAACCAAAGGAAACCTTGCCGCCGGCCAAGAAAGAGGAGGAGATGATGATGGAAACCTACCAAGACACTAAGGGAAAGCCCTAAGTCTTGTTTCCACCACTCAAGGAGAAGGAGAAGAGAGGTTTGGATGTCGGACAATGGCTGGAAAAGGGTTGGAAGAACTGTTGGACACTGGCCACCTTGAAGGAAGAAGAAGAAAGGAATTACCTTCCTTATTTGGTGCCGCCAACCTTAAATCCTAGCTTCCAAGCCTTGCCTCCCAAAACCCTAGCTCCTCTTGGATTATCTCCACGCCAACCCCTTGCCCTCCTTTTATAGATTTAGGGATAAGCCTCCTTTTAATCTCCACCATTGGTTCTAGGGATTTAATCTCAACCGTCAGATCTAGAGATTTAATCTCAACCGTCGGATCTTAGAGATTTAATCTCTACCTTTGGATCTAGAATTTTGTTTCTATCCATTGGATCTAATCTTCATGAGGTGATAATAGGCTACATTAGGGACCATGAGGAGGAGTTGGATCTTGGCCACCCATGGATCAAGCTCACATAAAGTCTGATCCATTAATGATAATCCAATCCACTAAAGGATTATCAATGATCTACCTCACCAACCCCCATAAGCTAATATGGGCTCCATATATTATTTGTACATTTTCTCCCCGTGATTAAGATCTTGAATGTCCGTTGATTAATTAATTTACTAACCATTAATTAAACAACATCTAACTCCATGAGTAGTACCACTCAACCTTTTCATCATGCCGGACCAAGTCCACCAGCAGGGTTTACATGATGAACCTTATGAGCTCCTTAAGGGGACATCATCATCCTAATATATAGGACACGGTTTCCTCCTATAATCAACAACGCACCATATAAACAATATCATCTCCCAACTTACCGAGCCTATCGATTTAATCTATAAATCTCGCTCATTGGTAAATCAAAGAGATTAATACTACGTATATGTGCCCGTTATTATATCGGGATTAACAGCATGTACTAAATAATATCTGAGGTCCGATTCGATTATGTAGTCAGCAATAAATCGAATCACCTCTAAGTCGGTCATGCTCAATACACACAAAGTGCACTAGTGTGATTCTATGGTCAAGACAAACCAATACCAAATCACACTACAACCATTCCGATGGTTTGTCCAAAGTCATCTCTGTTGTGAGCCTTTACTTATACTTTACAAGGAGTTGATAACATGATCTCCCGTGTGACACCACACACCATGTTATCTATAATGTAATGTATTAGACAATATTGCATAACCATAAAAATATGCAAACAATGATCATGTGATTCTTATTTCAAATAAAGATGTTCATACAAAAGATACACTTTTCAGTATACATCCCTACAATCTCCCACTTATACTAAAAGACTATGTTGTCCTCAAACTGTCATACATCTGATCCCCATTCCCTCCACATGCCTATCAAAAGCTCTTTCTAGAAGGGCCTTAGTGAAAGGATCTTCCAGGTTATCCTCTGATGCAATCTTGGCCACATCAACTTCTCTTCTCTTTACGATTTCTTGTATCAGGTGGTACTTGCGTTCTATGTGTTTATTAGTCTTATGGGCTCGTTGTTCCTTCGAGTTTGCAACTGCACCACTATTATCACAATAAATTGTGATAGTTATGGGCAAACCAGAAATCACATCCAAGTCCATCAGGAAGTTCCTGAGCCACATAGCTTTTGTGGCCGCCTCAGAGGCTGCCACATACTCAACTTCCATGGTGGAGTCCGCCACGCATTTCTGCTTGACACTCCTCCATACAATGGCTCTGTTAGTAATATATGAGAGATGTCCTAAGGCAATCGCCTTATGTATGAACCATTTATATGATAAATGAAGATTCACTATTTGAGTATACATGTTTTATGTATTTGATTGGATCTTAAACTCATTTACTGAATGTCCACGATACGACTCACAGCATGAGAGAATTTGTGATTGGATCACAACTAGTGAGTATCTCTACATGTGTAATTGTGATGTATCGGAATTATCCCTAGTCGATGAATTGATGAATCTGGACACCATCAATTCTGTTGAGACTAGCACGAGGTATACTCCTTGGTGTATCCAAGCAGCTGATTCTCACTGGCTGGAGACATAGTGATGTCCGGAGTTAATCGTGGATGCTAGTTATGGTAACTAGTTCATTGAGTGACCAGTAAGACTTCATATGGTTCTCATATATAGATATGTCAATGAAGTTCTTACTGTGGCTTAAGTGCGATGTTCCTTTGACTTGCGGTATTCAAGTCATCTTGATCATGGAGACTTATGCTTTGACATCTTAAGCAAACATCTCTAAGGAGATGTGGACCCGGGATGATTGGGTATAAGTGTGATCAAGGTGTTTGAATAGCCTATAAAAGAGTCACCACTCCTTGCGAGGAGATGTATACCCATGGCCTCTCGTCGGATTGTTACTAAAGTCTTTGGCCAAAGCATTACATGTTTAGAGTAAGGTACTCTTCGAGACATGTGGAGTAACTAGAATCCGTAGGACGAGGAAATGATACTTGGGCTAGGTGTGACGTAGTCAGCCTAGTGGGGACTGACACTATAGACCATGTCCTGAACCAAGTGAGTATAAGATGAGTGAAGGGAATGGGGCACGATTCATTCGAGCCATCAAGGGTTTCGTAAATAGTTCGATCAACCGCTGATCTTTTCGGTTAATTGGGGATCATGATGTACTACTAGGTGCCACTCATGATCGTTCTATAATTAATGGTTAATTATAGAAGGCCAACATAAACCGAGAACCTATTTGGTCACACGCACAACGAGTGTAATCCAAAGGATTTAAAACGAGCTTGAGAATGAGATTCTCAAATCGAGAGAAACTATGTTTGGTTGGACCAAACATAAAGCGAGCATGAAATTGTTTCAGTCGCAATGGAAGCGTGGATGGGCCGTGTCTTATGAAGACATAATGGATGGACCAAAATGGTTTGGTTCTAATCCAATGGATAAGAATAAACCAAAGGGTTTGGTTTATTTTAAACGAATGAACCAAAAGTTGGTTCTGGTTCGTTTAACTTAAAATAAACCATCATGGTTTGGTTTATTTTAACTTATCTTAATGGAGCGGGTTAACGGGCTTTATGGATATGATCCATTAACCATTAAGAGAATTAGTTCTCTATAAAAGTGGGCTTAAGGGATTGTTAAACCCTAACTAATCCAAACCCTTCCTTGAGGAGTTTTCGCCAACCCAAGAGCGCCGCCGCCTTTGTGCCTGCCCAAGACCCTTGCCGGCATCCAAGCTCCAGCCGTGAACCTCCGGCGACCTCTCCGGTGATCTCCTATAGGTTCGGCATCAAGGTGAGCCTTTTCTCCTTGTTTTGGCCGCCTACTCTTCCACCAAAGCTGTCCAGTTTTCTGGACAGCTTCTTCTCCTCGTCTGAGCGTCGCTTGACGACGGTTAGTGCCCGACAGTGGCTAAAATTACCGGGATTTGATCTCCGTAATCCTCTGAGGTGGAGGACGGGCGATTCGCCAAACGCTGACGAATACCTCTCCGGAGAAGCGAAGTTTTGAGAACTCGTTTTGGATCCGAATTTGGATTCGGATCGTGATCATCTCTCGATCACGCCGCCTTCAACACGAGGCTAGTAACCCGCACGTAAGACGGCTCGTGACTTAGCGGTCATCCCGAGGAGCTCGGCGTGGATACGATAGAGACGATTCTACGAGGATCGCTCCGCTTGATGCCGTTTCCCGCTACACGCCATACAGGAAGGTATAACGTATTTTAATTTCCTTTTATTGCAAATTTTAATTTACGGTAATGTCTACACTTGTTGTAATAGCATGCGTGTGTTGTGTGTGTTGTAATAAATAGGAGTATTTATTATTTTTATTGCTTCCGCTGTGCTCATGTTTACTAAACATGATCGAACACACACACGCCGCGGTGCCGGAAACCCAACAGTGGTATCAGAGCCCAGGTTGTGTTTCGACATAATCGTAAAAATGGTTTTGCGAGAGTCATAATGTATTTCTGGAAATTTTCTAAATTTTGGAAATTTAGAATTATTTATGGAAATTTTTCAATTTTGGAAAGTCTAGAAGTATTTATGGAAATCTTCCACTTTTGTAAAGTTGGAAGTATTTATGGAAATTGATATTTTCCATAAATAAAATATTTGATTAGATTCTGGAAATTTGTTTCCTAATTTTATCATGATTTGATTTGGGAAATAAACTCTTATAATATTATATTTCCATAAGTAGTTTTAATGATTTAGGAAATTGGTTTCCTAAATAGATTTTCCTTAATCAAATAATTCCATGAATAAAATATGTGATTAGATTTGGAAATTTGTTTCCTAATTTAATTATGATTTGATTTGGAGAATCAAATCTTAAACATATTTTATTTCCATAAATAGTTATGACATATAAGGAAATATATACATGACATAATTGTATGCCATGTAATTGCATTAGATGCATAACATTATGCCATGCGTGTCGTGACATGTAGATGTATGCCATGTATGCCATGCCATGTAGATAATAGTTATTTGCATGCAAAGAGGATGAGACATAAAAACCCTAACTCAATATTAAAGCCTACACCTTCCATTAATATGGTTAGAACCAGAGTTCTGTTTCTTGTTTGGGTTGTTGGACTCTCCAAGCCCGCTCAACTCAATATGTTCAAACCATGGAATAGTTTAATACTAATATGGTAAGAGTCGAGGTCAATCGTTAGCTTTGGGTTGTTGGACTCTCTCCAAGCTGGGCTAATTGGTTGAATGCGCCTAACCATATTAAAACTATTTCCGATTATTAATGGGTTGGCTTTAACTCGAGCATCGATTGTTGGACTCTCTCCAAGGTCGATGTAAAGGGAGGTGAAGTTGGGTGCTATGCATATGATGCATACTTGTTAATGTGTTAACAACCCGACGTATGTGTGAACATTCAATTAGTTGATAGCACATTGTGATGGTTGCATATACGTGATATGTAATCGGTATAGATGATACCTACCATCATAGTTATGAATGGCTTGTTGGACTCTCTCCAAGGTTGTTCATATCCATGATGGATATCAGCCCATTCGGAGATGGACCTACGATCTCCCGAAGTGATTTTGGGGTTTTGAAATTCGAAAAATGAATGGCATAAATAAATGTATATAGATTCATTTTAAAAACATCTTCTCATATATGCTCGCTTTGTATTTCTAAGTTAATATATTGATCATGATGTGTTTGAATTTATGCTCCATTTTGATTCAAATAAATTGATCCGGGCCAAACTTCTTGGACTAGCTTAGAAACTTGAGAATTGTTCTCAAGGTGGAAAAGCTTGTGTATGTCCTCGAGGCGCTTCTTCCCGCCCGTCCTAGTGACAATGCAACTCTGGACCAATTGTTGGCCTATCAGAAACATGTGAGTGATTCTGAACAAATGAGTTGCATCATGCTAGCCGCGATGGAACCCAAGCTACGAAAGCAGCATGAGCATATGGATGCTCATATCGTAGTCCTTCATCTTTGTGAGTTGGTTGATGAGCAAGTGAGATTCGAAAGGTTCGAAGTCTCAAAGCTCCTCTTCACCTCTGAGATGCTAGAAGGTTCATCTGTGGTACGCCAATATGTCAAGACTGTGGGAGTCTTCTCGAGAAGCATGAGCAGGGGACGTGTTAGTTGATTCCTCGAAGAAAGGTTCTAAGAGGGAGTCAAAGGAACAACAGAAGGGGAAGAAGAGAAAGGCTAAGAAGGTAGAACTAACACAAAAGGAAACTTGCCATCATTATGGCAAGGAGAGCCATTTGGGAAGAAAGTGCAAGATTTATCTTGAGTCCATGAAGAAGAAGAAGACATCCGATGCCCCATCCTCTTCAGGTATCTTCGTTATTGTTTGTCATTCTATTTCCTTAGACACTTGGGTATTGGATACTGGGTGTGGCTCACATATATGTAATGACATACATGGGCTAAGGAATAGAAGAAGACTCGTCAAGGGAGAGTCAAATTTACGTGTTGGGAATGAAGCAAAGGTTGCCGCACTCGCCATCGAACGTATTTGTCGAAACTCCCAGCAGACTTGTCTTAGAACTGACAATTGCTTTTATATTCCTTCGTTGATAAAGAACATCATTTCTTTCTTGTTTAAATAGAAATGGTTTCCATTTGACGCTTAGTAACAATTGTTGTTACATAACTTTGAAATGGAGTTCTTTATGGACCGGAACTTTAAGCAATGGTGTTTATACGCTGGACGATTCCAAAGGACATTTTCAATATCGGGCGAGCAACAAGAGTGCTCGAAAGGATAATCAAATAGACTCCTATATGTGGCATTGTCGCTCTTGGCCATATAAGCAAGAAACGCATGTCCGAATTACACCGATGTGAATTCGAATCGCTTGAATTGGATTCATACGATACATGAATCATGCTTAAAAGGCAAGATGACTAAGTTACCTTTATGGGAAAAGGTGAACGAGTGGGAGAGTTACTAGGTCTAATACATACCGATGTATGTGGACCTATGTCAACTCAAGCATTAGGAGGCTATAGCTACTTCATTACCTTCACCGATGATCACTCACGCTTGGGTATGTGTTCTTGATGAAACACAAGTCCAAGCCTTTGAAAGGTTCAAAGAATTCAGAATGAAGTAGAGAAACAACATGACAAGAGTATTAAAATACTGATCGGATCGAGGTGGTGAATACTTAAGTCAAGAGTTTCTTGATTATCTAAGAGACAATGGTATATTGTCTCAATGGACTCCGCCTATACACCACAAAGATAATGGTGTATCCGAGAGGCGAATCGACCTTGTTGGACATGGTCAGTCAATGATGAATCATGCAACTCTTCCCAAGTCCTTTGGGGTTATGCACTTCGCATAAATGTTTACTTGTTAAACGTAATGCCTACCAAGGTAGTCTCAACTACTCCATATGAGATATGGAATGGTAAGAAACCTCATGTATCTTACTTGAAGATATGGGGTTGTCTCGCTTATGTGAAGGATCAGACGTATAAATTGGATGCTAAGTCTGATAAATGTCTATTTATTGGATACCCTAAGGAAACAAGGGGTTACCAATTCTATCATCCCGTGGAACAAAAGGTGTTTGTTTCAAGGCATGCTGTGTTTCTAGAGAAAGAGTTTCTCTGCAAGAAAACAAAGGGGGAGTGTCGCCGAGCTTGAGGAGGCTCGAGAGACTCAAATAGACATTAATGAGATACCCGGTGAAGCACAACAACCTGACAACTCATAGTGATGAGCAATCGGCGACTTATTGTAACACCACATCTTCAGAGATCCGTAGAACACGCAATATTCCCGAGAGATATGGATTTCTCGTAAGTTTAATCGAACGACGTGTTACTCATTGATGATGAGGAGCCTACCGCTTATGAAGAAGTGCCGACAAGTTCAGAAGGGATAAGTGGCTTGGTGCCATGAAGTCGAAATGGATTCCATGTACGAAAACCAAGTTTGGAACTTGGTTGACCCACCAAGGCATAAAGCCTATAGGGTGCAAGTGGGTTTTCAAGAAGAAAACCGACATGGATGGTAATGTGATTACCTATAATTAGATTGGTGAAAGGATATCGCCAAAAGCAAGGTGTTGATTATGACGAAACCTATTCGCTCGTAGCTATGCTTAAATCCATTCGGATGCTCCCGCCATAGCGCTCATTATGATTATGAGATATGGCAGATGGATGTGAAAACTTTTCCTTAATGGAAACTCGCCGAGGACGTGTATATGATACACCGAGGGTTTCACATCGCTGATAAAACCAAGGTATGCAAATTGCGACGATCCATTTATGGATCAAGCAAGCATCCAGAGTCGAATATCCGCTTTGATGAGACGATCAAAAGTTTGATTTCTCACAAAATCCGCATTTAACCTTGTGTGTACAAGAAGGTTAGTGGGAGGCAAATGTGTTCTAGTATTGTATGTCGATGACATATTACTTATAGGAAACGATGTGTCAATCTTACAATGCGCTTAAGGTTTGGTTATCCAAGACATTCTCCATGAAAGACTGGGAGAAGCAACCTACATCCTGGGATTAAGATCTATAGAGATAGATCAAACGGCTGTTGCTTGGTCTTTCGCAGCTACATATATATAGACCGAAAAGCAAAGAGGTTTAGCATGTCAATCCAAGAAAGGTTTCACCCATCGTGCATGGGGTACACCTTTCAAGTCTATGTGTCCGCGCACGTAAGACGAGAGGATTTGCATGAGTAAGATTCCCTATGCATCCGCAATAGGATCTATCATGTATGCTATGTTATGTACGAGGCCCGATGTATCGTATGCTCGAGTGTCACGAGCAGATACCCCCGATCCAGAATGGATCATTGGGTGATCGTTAAGACGATCCTTAAGTACTTGAAGAAGAACTAAGGATGTGTTCCTAATATACGGAGAAGGGTACATGGTGATACGCGGTATACGGATGCCGATCCGCATGCATAAGGATGATTCCATGTCTTAGTCCGGGTATGTATTCACCTAGAATGGAGGCGCAATAAGTTGGAAAGGTTCCAAGCTTGACACTATAGCGGATTCTCGCCACTAAGGCGAATACATCGCCTGGAAGCAAAGAAAGGAAGCGGTTTGGATCAAGAAGTTCATCTATGAACTTGATGTGGTCTCATCAATGATCCAAACATGTGCTTCGGCCGCTATCATCTTATCGAGAGATCATAAGTAGGGAACGAAATACAAATCGAGAAAATTCCTAACGAAAGGAACTTAGCGGATCCTTTGACTAAAGCATTACCTCAAAGTAAGTTTGAGGGTCATGTTAGAGCTTATGGTATTGATACCGAGCGATTGGCATTAGGCCAAGTGGGAGTCCGTTAGTAATATATGAGAGATGTCCTAAGGCAATCGCTTTATGTATGAACCATTTATATGATAAATGAAGATTCACTATTTGAGTATACATGTTTTATGTATTTGATTGATCTTAAACTCATTTATCGAATGTCCACGATACGATTCACAAAGATGAGAGAATTTGTGATTGATCACAACTAGTGAGCATTCTACATGTGTAATTGTGATGTATAATTATCCCTAGTCGATGAATTAATGAATCGACACCATCAATTCACGAGACTAGCACGAGGTATACTCCTTGGTGTATCCAAGCAACCGATTCTCACCGGCCGAGACATAGTGATGTCCGAGTTAATCGTGGATGCTAGTTATGGTAACTAGTTCATTGGAGTGACCACCGTAAGACTTCATATGGTTCTCTCGCATATATAGATATGTCAATGAAGTTCTTCTGTGGCTTAAGTGCGATGTTCCTTTGACTTGCGGTATTCAAGTCATCTTGATCATGGAGACTTATGCTTTGACATCTTAAGCAAACATCTCTAAGGAGATGTGGACCCGGATGATTGGGTATAAGTCAAGTGATCAAGGTGTTTGAATAGCCTATAAAGGATTCACCACTCCTGCGAGGAGATGTATACCCATGGCCTCTCGTCGGATTGTTACTAAAGTCTGGCCAAAGCATTACATGTTTAGAGTAAGGTACTCTTCGATACATGTGGAGTAACTAGAACTGTGAGGGACGAGGAAATGATACTTGGGCTAGGTGTGACGAGTCGGCCTAGTGGGGATCGACACAATAGACCATGTCCCAACCAAGTGGGTATAAGATGAGTGAAGGGAATGGGGCACGATTCATTCGAGCCATCAAAGGGTTTCGTAAATAGTTCGATCAACTGCTGATCTTTTCGTTAATTGGGGATCATGATGTACTACTAGGTGCCACTCATGATCGCTCTATAATTAATGGTTAATTATAGACGGCCAACATAAACCGAGAACCTATTTGGTCACACGACAACGAGTGTAATCCAAAGGATTTAAAACGAGCTTGAGAATGGGATTCTCGCATCGAGAGAAACTATGTTTGGTTGGACCAAACATAAAGCGAGCATGAAATTGTTTCACTGCAATGGAAGCGTGGATGGGCCGTGGTCTTATGAAGACGTAATGGATGGACCAAAATGGTTTGGTTCTAATCCAATGGATGAGAATAAACCAAAGGGTTTGGTTTATATTAAACGAATGAACCAAAGGTTGGTTCGGTTCGTTTTAACTTAAAATAAACCATCATGGTTGGTTTATTTTAACTTATCTTAATGGAGCGGGTTAACGGGCTTTATGGATATGATCCATTAACCATTAAGAGAATTAGTTCTCTATAAAAGTGGCTTAAGTTGTTGCCGCCAACCACTTTGTGCCGCTTGGCCCAAACCCTCCTTGCCGCATCCAAGCTTCAGCCGTGAACCTCCGGCGACCCTCCGGTGATCTCCTATAGGTTCGGCATCAAGGTGAGCCTTTTCTCTCCTTGTTTTGGCCGGCGCCTACTCCTCCACCAAGCTGTCCAGTTTTCTGGACAGCTTCTTCTCCTCTCGTCGGAGCGTCGTTTGGACGACGGTTAGTGCTCCGACAGCGGCTAAAATACCGGGGATTTGATCTCCGGTAATCCTCTGAGGTGGAGGACGGCGATTCGGCCAAACGGTTGACGAATACCTCTCCGGAGAAGCGAAGTTTTGAGAACTCGCTTTGGATCCGAATTTGGATTCGATCGTGATCATCTCTCGATCACGCCGCCTTCAACACGAGGCTAGTAACCCGCACGAAGACGGCTCGTGGCTTAGCGAAGTCATCCCGAGGAGCTCGGCGTGATACGGATAGAGACGATTCTTACGAGGATCGTTCCGGTTGATGCCGTTCCCGCTACACGTCATACGAAAGGTATAACGTAGTTTAATTTCCTTTTATTGCAATTTTAATTTACGGTTATGTCTACACTTGTTGTAATAGCATGCGTGTGTTGTGTGTGTTGTAATAAATAGGAGTATTTATTATTTTTATTGCTTCCGCTGTGCTCATGTTTACGAAACATGATCGAACACACACACGCCGCGGTGCCGGAAACCCAACAGGCTCCACCTCCCAAAGTAAACACAAAACCAGAGGTAGACTTACTATTATCCCTATCAGATTGGAAGTCAAAATCCGTCTAACCCCCAGGGAGTAATTGGTCTGCCCGGTAAACCAGCATATAATCCCTAGTCCTTCTCAGGTACTTCAATATATGTTTTACCGCAGTCAAATGTCCCTGTTCTGGATTACTCTGATATCTGCTGACCATCCCCATGGCAAAGCAGATATCTGGTCTCGTACATAGCATTGCATACATGAGGCTTCCTACTGCCGAAGCATAAGGAACCACCTTCATCTCCTCTATCTCCTCAGATGATCTAGGACACATCTTCTTAGATAAAGAAACTCCATGCCTGAAAGGTAGAAAACCCTTCTTGGAGTTCTGCATGCTAAAACGATCCATAATTGTGTCTATCTATGAAGCTTGGGATAAGCACAACATCCTTTTCCTGCGATCCCTTATAACCTTGATCCCAAGGATGTGTCCCACTTCTCCCAAGTCCTTCATATCAAATTGTTTGGACAACCATACCCTTACGTCCAATAACACCGTGATATTGTTGCCAATCAACAAAATGTCATCTACGTATAGTACAAGAAATACCACTACGTTTCTGTTACATCTCTTGTATACACAAGACTCATCTGGACTTTGAATAAATCCATAAGACTGGATTACCACATCAAAGCGGATGTTCCAAGACCTCGAAGCTTGCTTCAATCCATAAATGGACCGATTAAGATTACATACAAGATGCTCTTTGCCCTTAGCAATGAATCCCTCTGGTTGCTTCATATAGATGTTTTCCTCAAGACTTCCATTATGGAAAGTTGTCTTGACATCCATCTGCCACACCACATAGTCCATATGAGCTGCTATGCATAAGAGAATCCGGATAGACTTAAGCATGGCTACCGGCGAAAAGGTCTCCTCATAATCGATACCCTCTTTCTGAGTATACCCCTTCGCAACAAGCCTCGCTTTGAAGGTCTCAACCTTTCCATCTATTCCTCTCTTTCTCTTGTAGATCCACTTGCATCCAATGGTTTTTACACCATCGGGTGGTTCTACTAGCTCCCAGACATGATTTGAATCCATAGATTCAATCTCAACATTCATTGCACTTTGCCAAGATACTGCATCTTTATCTTGGATTGCCTCGTCATATATCCAGGGATCAAGTTCATGTTCACCAGGGACCAAATCAGAAGATTCTACCAAGAACATGAATCTATCAGGCTGTCTTAAAACCCTCCCACTACGACAAGGTATCACCTGTGTATCCTCTGTGACACGCGTGCAGTGACATGTGGTATATCCTGTTGTACCGGTGGTACTAAAGAAGTGACTTCCCCTTTTAATTTCTCCAGAACAATTTTACTCTAGGGCTTGTGGCTCATCATATAGTCTTCCTCTAGAAATCTGGCGTTCGTGCTAACGATCACCCTCTGATCTCTAGGACTATAAAATAAACCACACTTCGTTCCTCTAGGATAGCCAACGAACATGCATACTTCTGTACGAGGTTCCAACTTACCAGCATATGCCTTCATCACATGTGCTGGACTCCCCCATATCCGAATATGTCTTAGACTAGGATTTCGCTCAGTCTACAACTCCATGGGAGTAGAAGGCACTGATTTAGATTGAACCAAGTTCAGAATGTACACCATCGTATCTGGAGCATATCCTCAGAACGAATCTGGCAACTCAGAATAACTCATCATCAATCTAACCATCTCCATAAGAGTCCTATTCCTTCGCTCTGCTACACCGTCCTGCTGGGGTGTGCCAGGTGCAGTCAATTGGGATTGAATCCCAGCCTCTGATAAGTAGTTCCTAAATTCTCCCAAGAGGTACTCACTACCATGATCAAATCATAGTGTCATCCATATCTTGAATAACCATCTATGAAAAAGACGAAATATTCAAGACTACCTCTAGCCTGGATAGACATAGGACCATATGAATCAGAATGAACCAATTCCAACACATCTTTGGATCTATACCCCTTGGCCTTGAAAAGGCCTCTTGATCATTTTACCCTCCAAGCAAGATTCGCAGGTTGGGAAATCTTCCACCACTAATGATCCCAAAGGTCCATCAACTATCAACCTTTGAATTCTGCTTAGGTTAATATGACCAAGCCTAAGATGCTAAAGATATGTTTGGTTCATCTTCGAAGGTTCTTTTCTCTTATTGGATTTAGAAGATGAGTTATTAACTTCTATTTGCATCGTGGGAGCTTTTGGTTTGAGTGTATACAAATTTCCTATCAACGTACCTGAACAGATAATTTCCCTATTCTTTTTTATAACAACTCTGTCATTAAAAGAAATAGAATATCCATCCATAAACAATTTAGAAACTGAAAATAAATTATTTCTAAATAAAGGTACATAAAGGGAATTTTCCAAAATCAACGTTTTATTTTTCTCAAAAGATAAATAAAACATCTCCCACTGCAATAGTCGCCACCTTCATGGCATTGCCCAAGTAAACGGTAATCTCTCACTCAGCTTGTCGTGGGGTTTCCTGGAACCCCTGCAAAGTATTGCAGAGGCTCCCGTATCTACACACTAGGTGCCGGTAGATAATATCGCTAACCATGATTCAACGACTAGACCAAAGGATATTCCTTTGTTCTGCTTCATATTGGGACAGTCCTTCTTCCAATGTCCATCCTGCTTGCAAGTGAAGTACTTGCCCTGAGATCCTCCCACCACCTTTGCTCTACCTTGTTTTTTCTTCTTCTTGCCTTTCGGCTTAGAAGTAGAAACCTTCTGAGCAACCATGGCCTGAGCTTGAGAAAGCCTTTCTGTCGACTGGAGAATGATATCGATCTGGGTTTCCCCATCGATCTCAGCTCCATGGACTTCTAGCTTATTTGCAGGCTTAGGAGGACACTCTTCGAAGAGTACATACTTGTACTCCTTAGCAGTTAAGACAATATCTAGATTCTTTTCCAATCAACATTATTTGGGTACAGTAAGTTTATTTTTCTTTAGTATCATAGCAAGTGGACTGAAAGTCATTTATGAAAATTCTAATAATCACATAGATCATTACTTTAGATTTCAAAAAATTATTGATTCCTCAAACAATAAAATTTTAAAATCAACCAACACCTCAAAACACCGAGAATATCGTATGCCACGATAGTGTGGACGTATATGAATTCTACATTTGTAAGAGGAGGTTTTACCCATTAATTTTACTATCTTGTCAACCTAACTTTTTGACAAGTAAAATTAATAGTTGGTTTCTCTTCGGCCCTACAAATAAAAGCAGTGACTCCAATGGGGAGGATACTTATATTTGTATCTAAGTGTTCACCATTACTTGGTACCAAGGTAATTATCTCGGGTTATGTGTCTTACGATGGGGAAGTACACACGTTCCTTAATAATTTCCTATAACTATATTCGACCTTGTGATCTGCAAACAAACTCATCCGATGGGGAGGAAGGCACTCAGAGATGATGCGCAAGTTTGTATGCATCACTTGTCAAATCGTGATGGAGGCCGTGGGAATTTATAAAAATATCCCACTCCCACTTAGTAATTTAAAAATGAGGAATTTTCTAGCCTACGACATGCATATCAAACAATAAGCAATAAATATGAAAAATAAATTATTTTCCAACTATTGTGGCTTTTGTCTTCAATATGTCTCCCGTCGCATCGCCATCTCGTCCGCTCCTCCTACGCCATGTACGAGCCATCCGGGGATCCGAGCCGAGACTAAAACCTATTTTAATTTACATCCATTGATCCTATACTCCACGAGGGAGTGTACATGAAATCTAGATCGAAAGTAAAATAAAATAAAGAGTGACTAAACAATGTCGTATCTAATTTACAAAAAATCAAATACTAGCCTCGTCAACCCCGAGGATTCAACAAAATAAACATTTACACATATACAATCACATACACACATATGGCCATAATAGTCGGATCTTATGCCTGTAACCAAAGAGTTAAACTACGCATATCCTACTATTATTCGGCACATATATTATATGAAAAGTGCATAAAAATTAACCGAATCCTAAACGCACAAAATCGGAAACCTTGGCTCTGATACCAATTGAAGGGTTTTGCTTATCGAGTCCGTGAGGGGAAACTTCGCTTCCCACTACACCTTGGTTGTTCGTTCATGGCGATCCCATCGATGTCCCCGGATTAAAAAATTTAATCCAAGACTAAAGGGATTGCCCAAACAATCAAGTCATCGTCATGCTATTCGTTTAGAGTGGTCACTTGAACAAACTCGTTGTTCAAGCGATCATCCTCTATTCTACGAGTAGCCGCGGAATAGACGATGTACGGATCATCGACTTTTGTATTTATGATCAGGATCCAAGTATTATTTAGCCACAAACAGAATATTACATGCTCATAATTGAAAAACAAAAACAAACATGTTACAAAAGAGAATGAAGAATAGGTATACCTCTCGATCTTCTAATGTATGACCTTCCTCCTTTCGGACGTCGTGTGGGCAACGATCTACCAAAAGTTGAAGCTCCTAGATCGCAAATCTTCCTTCCTTGCTCTTCCAAAGCAAGAGGAAGAATAGAAACAAGGTTCTTTCCCTTCCTATAGCAAACCAACAAGCAACCAAAGGAAACCTTGCCGCCGGCCAAGAAAGAGGAGGAGATGATGAAGGAAACCTACCAAGACACTAAGGGAAAGCCCTAAGTCTTGTTTCCACCACTCAAGGAGAAGGAGAAGAGAGGTTTGGATGTCGGACAATGGATGGAAAAGGGCTGGAAGAGCTGCTGGACGCCGACCACCTTGAAGGAAGAAGAAGAAAGGAATTACCTTCTTTATTTGGTGCCGCCACCCTTAAACCCTAGCTTCCAAGCCTTACCGCCCAAAACCCTAGCTCCTCGTTGATTATCTCCATGCCAACCCCTTGCCCTCCTTTTATAGAGTTAAGGATAAGCCTTTTTTAATCTCCACCATTGGTTCTAGGGATTTAATCTCAACCGTCGGATCTAGAGATTTAATCTCAACCATGGGATCTAGAGATTTAATCTCAACCGTCGGATCTTAGAGATTTAATCTCTACCTTTGGATCTAGAGTTTTGTTTCTATCCATTGGATCTAATCTTCATGAGGTGTTAATAGGCTACATTAGGGACCATGAGGAGGAGTTGGATCTTGGCCACCCATGGATCAAGCCCACATAAAGTCTGATCCATTAATGATAATCCAATCCACTAAAGGATTATCATTGATCTACCTCACCAACCCCCATAAGTTAATATGGGCTCCATATATTATTTGTACATTTTCTCTCCGTGTTTAAGATCTCGAATATCCGTCGATTAATTAATTTACTGACCATTAATTAATCAACATCTAACTCCATGAGTAGTACCACTCAACCTTTTCATCATGCCGGACAAAGTCCACCTACAGGGTTTACATGATGAACCTTATGAGCTCCTCAAGGGGACATCATCATCCTAATATATAGGACACGGTTTTCTCCTATAATCAACGACACACCATATAAATAATATCATCTCCAACTTACCGAGACTATTGATTTAATCTATAAATCTCACCCATTGGTAAATCAAAGAGATGAATACTAAGTATATGTACCCGTTATTATATCGGGATTAAGATCATGTACTAAATAATATCTGAGGTATGATTCGATTATGTAGTCAGCAATAAATCGAATCACCTCTAAGTCGGTCCTGCTCAATACACACAAAGAGCACTAGTGTGATTCTATGGTCAAGACAAACCAATATCAAATCACACTACAACCATTCCGATGGTTTGTCCAAAGTCATCTCGGTTGTGAACCTTTACTTATACTTTACAAGGAGTTGATAACATGATCTCCCGTGTGACACCACACACCATGTTATCTACAATGTAATGTATTAGACAATATTGCATAACCATAAACATATGCAAACAATGATAATGTGATTCTTATTTCCAATAAAGATGTTCATACAAAAGATAGACTTTTCAGTATACATCCCTACACTATCTCTGCCCTCTGGGATTGTACTAGAATTAGATGAATATTGTTATATGCCTGCTTTGACTAAGAACATAATTTCAGTTTCTTGTTTAGACAAGAAAGGATTCACATTTATAATAAAGAATAAATGTTGTTCAGTTTATTTAAATGATATGTTTTATTGTAGTGCACCTCTAATGAATGGACTGTTGG
The DNA here is from genome assembly GCA_025175895.1 of Wurfbainia villosa. NCBI lineage: Eukaryota > Viridiplantae > Streptophyta > Magnoliopsida > Zingiberales > Zingiberaceae > Wurfbainia > Wurfbainia villosa. The sequence goes on from CM046004.1 coordinate 54,211,893, forward strand.
TGCAGTAGGCACCTAAGTCGAACCTAAGTTCTGATTATAGCAAACGATACAAAGTTAAGCATATATTGTTATCTCATGAGCTAAATCAAGTGTGCAGAAAAGTCTCAACGCTGGAGTTGAAGGCTAGTGACACCCGGAGGAAGCCGCGGTGGTCGGGCGACACTCAAGAGACTTCGGAGGGAGCCGAAGAAATTGAGTGGAAGGCCGGAAGCAAAAGCAACACGTAAGTACTGAGGTAAGCTCGTGTGTGCGAGCATAAGTAAGGTCGTATCCTCTTTACGGGGATGATCTTAAGCATAGATCTGACCAAAGACTTCTTATAGATGGTCTAGGTCGAGATCGGATGGTCGACGACCATCGAAATTATGTTTTTGTTGAGCTAACCTTGCCTTGCAGCTAGCATCAGTCGACTGCCAGCTTGGAGGACTCGACTGCCATCAAACGATGATCGAAGGTCGCTATCGATCGATGCTTACCATCAGTCGATGATGGCCATCAGTCGACTGCTGGTCAAAGGATCAGCCTCGAGTAGTCAAGAGTTATCACCATTTTTCAAGGGGTTTTGTGCCCATTTGTGATTGGCTAAAGACCCATTCGATGAGGGGCTCAAAGGCTATAAAAGGAGGGCCAAACCTAGGGTTTTTCATCAATTTAAAAGCTTCCAAGTGCTTCCGATTTGCTCTGACTCTCCGACATCCCTACGACGAAGCGCTGCCGAGACGACGACTAGAGCTTCAACCTCCAACCTTTAAAGTCGTCGGTAACGAAAGTTCTAAATTGTATTTCATCTTATTCCTTTTAGTAAAGCTTTCATTATAATGAGGAGAGGGGGAGTGTCCTTCTACCTCGGGCTTTTTGTATCCGTCTAACTCCTACCTCCAACAAGGAGGAGTTCTTTAGAAGTTTGCCCTCCGTACGTGGTCAAGGACCACTAGGGCCTTGGAGTAGTAGCCTTTGGCTACGAACCAAGTAAATCTCTTGTGTCTATTGTCTCCTTTACTTTTTGTTTTGTTTATCTTTCCACTGCATATAAGTTTTTTTTAAAACGAATTCGTACTAAAAAGTTTCTATCGCTATTCACCCCCCCCCTCTAGCGATCCGATCGATCCAACAATTGGTATCAGAACCGGGGGTTGCTAAGATTTGGTGAAACCACCAATCTAGCCTTTTTACAGATTTATTCTGTTTTTTTTTATTTATTTCGCTTTGTTAAGTTTTTCTCCTCAAGATTACTAATACAAGATGCGAGTCTTGGTACTTTTTTTGTGTTTGTCGTTGTTAGTTTCTTCGTCTATTTGTGTCTTTTGTTCTAATGTCCCATCTCGAGGGTTTTAGCACCGTCCGACCTCCGTTTTACAACGGAGATGACTTCCGTTATTGGAAGGGTCGGATGGAATGCTTTCTCAAAACCCAAATCGATATGTGGATCATAATCCAAACGGGTTTCACACTTCCGACTAATGAAGTGGGTGACTCCTTGGATTATGATCAATGGACCATTGCGACAAAACGACAAGTCGAAGCCGACGCCAAGGCAACACAAATCCTCCAATGCGGCCTATCCAAGGAGGAGCTCGGCCCCTTCATAAGCGCAAAAGATCTTTGGACAAACTAGTGGAGCTACGAAGGGACCGATGAAGCCAAGGTATGTAAGCGTGATCTTCTTTACAAAAAACTATATAACCTAAAAATGCAGGAACACGAGTCCGCGACCCAACTTCACGCCCGAGTCCAGGACATAGTCAACAACCTACACGCAATCGGGCAAAAGGTCGAAAACCGCGACCTTATAAGGTATGTTCTAAACTCATTTCCGAGGACTACCTTGTGGGCATCCATGGTCGATGCCTACAAGGTCTCCAAGGATCTTTCTAAAATTAGGTTAGATGAACTCTTTTCCGATTTCGAATTTCATGAGCCAACTCGAACCCGAGAGGGTATAGCCTTGTTTGCAGGATCAAAGAAGAAGAAAATCACAAGCAAGCCACCACCAACCGAGGAGGAAGATGAGTCCAAGAAGAAGTTGACCCGAGTGATCACGAACTAATGAACCTAGCTCGAAGGATAGCCAAGGGACGAAAGCGAACCACAACTCGACCCAACCAAGGTAAGTCTAAAAGTTCTAATATTAGGTGTTATGAGTGTAACAGATTTGGACATATCACGTCCGAGTGCCCCAAACTCAACCACAAAGCACCTAAGCACAAGAAGGCCCTCAACGCGACATGGGAAGAAGCGTCATCCGAAGAAGACGAAGACCACGTCTTCATGGCGAAATCGATTGAGTCGACACGAGACCGAACTCAAACTTGAGTCTAACTCGAGGATGACTTGACCACGGCTTACCTTCAAGTCAAGCCACGGATACGCATCCGGTTCAAAAGATACCCTTAAAGTAAGTCGAACTTTATTTAATACTTTACATAATACGGTTAGGTTTTTGTCTAGGAAGTTAGCTAAGTCCGAGTCCAAGGTTGAGACCCTTGTTGAGGAGGTTAAACTCTTCAAAAACGAGGTCTCCCTAACCTCTTCGATTAGTCGAGTTCAAGAGAAGGACTCAACTCGAGTTGAAAATCTCGAAGTTGAGAACTCTCTCTTGAAAAGTCAAGTCGAAGATCTTAGGAACACGTTGGAAAGGTTCACTTCGGGATCCAAAGGACTTGACCTCCTACTTGGATCTCAAAGGGTCGTGTACAACAAGGCTGGACTAGGGTTTAACTCAAACATGACTAATAGGTCGTATATGTCGATTGTAAGTCGACATAGGAAACATGTGCAAGCATGGGTCCATAAGAACCTTTTGATTTCAACTCTAGGATCCAACCCGTACTGGATTCCCAAGGACCAAATCCACTATGTGGATAGACCGAACCGATTCAACGGTCTAGGGGGAGCCAGTACAAAACATGTTTGTGCTTTAACTTAGAAATTGCATGCTTTAACTTAGAAAGTTTGTGCTTTAACTTAGAAATTGCATGTTTTAACTTAAAAAGTGTGTGCTTTAACTTAGAAATTGCATGCTTTAACTTAGAAAATTTGTGCTTTAAAACTTGTGAACTCACTTAGAACACAAACATAACCAACTAAAATTCTTCGAAAAGATTGAGCCTCGGCGAGCCTCTTTTCAAAAATAACCAGTTAGACTAGGAGATAGTCTTAGGTGAGTCAAGTCATCATTTTCTTGAAAATGGCTTTGTCTAAGGAAGTGGTCGATGATCCGATAAAAGAAGGCCCCTGTGCCTCGCCACGACCTGGAAGCCATGATCTTGAAAAGGTAAACTTGACAAGCCTAGGTTTAAATCCAAATCTAACATAAAATTACTTGAACCTAAATGCACTTAATCAACTTAATTGGAAGTCATCTCACAAAAAACACATAAGTATAACATGATTGATCATATAGACACAGGTGAGATGACCTAGGTTTAACAACTTACAACCAATTTTTTTTTTAAAAAAAAAAATCTAACATCCAATCCAACCACCTTGTGTGTAGGATCAATGGATGTTGGACAGCGGTTGCTCCTGACACATGACCGGGGATCAACTCAAATTCACAAAGCTTCGATTCAAACGACAAGGATCGGTAGCCTTTGGGAATAACGGCAAGCTCAAAATCATCGGATCAGGTGATATCGAGCTTAACTCGAATTTTGTTATTAAAAATGTATTACTTGTAGAGAATTTTGAATATAACCTACTTAGCGTAAGCCAATTATGTGACAATAACTATAAGGTCGTATTTTTAGAAAATGAATGTGTAATTAAAACAAATAAAATAGCTAAAACAATACTCAAAGGAACTAGGACAAATAACATTTATACAATTAACTTAATTAAATCCTCAGCCAAATGTCTTATGACACAGGAAGAGGAATCATGGTTGTGGCACCGACGACTCGGTCACTCGCACCCAAGACTCGTCCACAAGATGAGTCAAAGTGGCTTAGTCAGAGGCTTACCCAACCTCAACAACTTGGTTAATAAAATCTGTAATGCTTGTCAACAAGGAAAACAACCTAGGACACAACACAAGTTAACTAACCAAGAACGAACCTCAAGTGTACTTGAGCTCCTGCATATGGATCTATTCGATTCACATGGAGCCAAGTCACTCAATAGAAGTCAATATTGCTTAGTCATAATTGAAGACTACTCCAGGTTTACCTGGGTTAGGTTCATCAAACATAAAAATGATACCCTAGATCAATTAATCAATCTATTCAAATTAATCGAGAATCAAAAAGACCTTAAGGTTAAAAGACTTAGAAGCGATCATGGTGGTGAATTTGAAAATCAAAGGTTCACCGACTTCTGTAACCTAAACGGATACCACCATGAATTCTCTTGCCCTAGGACCCCTCAACAAAATGGCCTAGTGGAGCGGAAAAACCGAACTCTACAAGAAGCCGCTAGGACCATGTTGAACGAATATGACCTACCCGATAGGTTTTGGGCAGAAGTCGTGAGTACAACATGCTATGTCCAAAATAGGATCCTTATGGTAAAAAGGCACCTTAAGACCTCATACGAGATTTATCACGATAAAGTACCCAACATCAAGTACTTTAGGGTATTTGGGTGTAAGGTACATATCCTAAACACTAAGGATTACCTAGGGAAATTTACATCCAAAACCACGACCGGAATCTTTCTAGGATACTCGACTACAAGTCGAGCTTATAGAGTATATAACCACGACACCCTTAGAGTTGAGGAGACTATCAATGTAGTATTTGATGAAGGACATGAACCTACAAAACCCCCAGCAACCCCAATTAGCGAGCCGATTCATACTAGACCTAACTCGATCCGAGATCAGCCCAGTGTTAATCCTAACCTAAGTCAACCAAGTCACTCTATTGATCAAGTGATAGATGACTCCAACCAAACTAGTGTTCAACCAAGTCACCCCATTGATCAAGCATTAGGTGACACAAACCCAACCCAATCTAGGATTCAGACTAACCACCCTATTGATCAAGTGATAGGAGATCCTAATCTAGGAGTTCGAACTAGAGCATCCTATAGGAACCTTAGTCAAATTTTCTTAATTTCAAAGATAGAACCCAAATCAATTGAACAAGCTCTTCTTGATCCCGATTGGATTATTGCAATGCAAGAAGAGCTAGCTCAATTTACTAGGAATGAAGTGTGGGAATTAGTACCACCACCTAAAAACAAAACGATAATTGGAACAAGGTGGGTGTTTCGAAATAAGCTTGATGATAAAGGTGAAGTAGTTAGAAACAAGGCTAGGTTAGTCGCCAAAGGGTTTAGCCAAGTCAAGGCTTAGATTACGAATGAAACCTATGCCCCAAAGAGCTAGACTCGAATCCATTCGAATGTTGCTAGCTTATGCGCACATCGAGGATTTAAATTTGTTTCAAATGGATGTTAAGTCGGCATTCCTAAATGGATACATTAAAGAAGAAGTTTATGTTAGCCAACCCGGATTCAAAATCTAGATAAACCCGACCATGTTCTAAAACTTAAGAAAGCTCTATGGACTTAAACAAGATCCTCGAGCATGGAACGAGAGACATTCAATCCATCACAAATCAAAAGGGATTAACAAAGGCTTAGTTGACCCAACTCTCTACTTCAAAACCATCGCTAAAGAAATATTAATAGCTCAAATTTACGTGAGATATATAATTTTGGAACCTCTAACTCACTTACTAAACGAGTTCATTTCACTCATGGAAAGTGAGTTCGAAATGAACTTGGTAGGCGAGTTAAGTTTCTTTTTAGGTCTACAAATTAAACAAACTAAGGATGGTATATACCTATATCAACAAAAATACACTAAGGAGTTAATTAAAAGATTTAGAATGCAAGACGCTAAGGTAATAAACACCCCAATGGCGATAAATGTTAACATAGGAGAAGACCTAGAAAGTAAATCCATTGACTTAAAATACTATAGGAGCGTAATAGAGTCTCCTATACATAATCGCGAGTCGACCCGACATCCTATTCGAGTAAGTATGTGCGCTGTGTTTCAAACTGTGCTAAGGAGTCTCACCTAACCCTAGTTAAGTGTATCCTTAGATATCTTAAGGGTACACTTAACGTTGGTATTTGGTACCCTAGATCTACGGAGTTCGAACTAATTGGCTACTCCGATTCGGATTATGACGGTAGTAAGCTCGATAGAAAGAGCACGAGTGGTTGTTGTCAACTTCTCGGCTCGAGTCTAGTGAGTTGGTGCGAGGGAAACAACAGTGTTGCTTTATCTACCACCGAATACATCGCGATGGGTGAGTGTGTCACACCTTCTTTGGATGAAGCACACTCTCCGCGACTTTAAGTTAGACTTTACGAATACTAAACTTCACGTAGATAACATTAGTTCAATTAATCTTACAAAGAATCCATATGTCACTCTAGGACCAAACATATAGAGGTCAAACACCATTTCATTCGAGAACATGTGGCCAACGGAGCCATACACCTCGAATACGTCGAATCGAAGTCTAACTTGGCAGATCTATTTACTAAACCCCTACCCGAAGTCGAATTTAGTCTATTAAGATGAAAATTGGGCATGTGCGTAATAGAATAGGTACATGCAAATTATATGTTCTTACTACTATTTCTTTAATTTCATTTTTATGGAACTAGCATAGGACATACCTTAGATATCATGCACCTATAGATTTAAGGAGCCAGTACATCTCACAACACATAGGACTAATGTGTTTGTGTACTTAGCCACGTAGATGGGCGTGAGATGTTAGGACCTTACTCCTGGTTCCAGATGTAGAGCTAGTGCATCGCTATGAACCACGAAGTATAATCATACATACTAACCGACTCTGACCAGGACTGGTTGATCTTACATATCAATCAAGCCAAATATGAGTCAAACATTTTATAGATGAGCTTATTTTCAGTATATTATTTTTTTTATAAAAAATGGGGAACATGCTTGGACTTTAAATTTAACACTTATTTTGTTTTCCACACACCCCTTACTCTTTTCGATATACGGCAAAAGGGGGAGAAAAAGGCCAAAGTTAAGGGGTCAAATTTTTTTTTATAACTTAACTCTTACTTCATATTTAAACCAAAAGTTAAAACTTAGTTAACTTTTACCAAAAGGCCAAAGAATTCTTAACTTAAACTTATTTGTGTCGTCTACGTTTTACTTTAACTTATTTTTTAAACTTTATGTCGTTAATGTTTTACTTAAGGGGGAGAAAGGGCTTAACTAAAACGTTTTACTAAGGCCAACTTTAAGTAATGTTAATTACTTAAAGCAACCCTCAAGGGGGAGGATTAAGGTCTTTCTTCAAGACTCACCCTCGGTCAAGGGGGAGTACTTGAAGAAAATCCTTACTACTCCAACTTAATCTTCATATTTTTTGTTTCTCATGCACATTATTACTCTTCATGCTTTCTATTTACTTAACTTTGTATGTGGGTTTGCCATAAATCAAAAAAGGGGGAGATTGTTGGTGCAGTAGGCACCTAAGTCGAACCTAAGTTCTGATTATAGCAAACGATACAAAGTTAAGCATATATTGTTATCTCATGAGCTAAATCAAGTGTGCAGAAAAGTCTCAACGCTGGAGCTGAAGGCTAGCGACACCCGGAGGAAGCCGCGGTGGTCGGGCGACACTCAAGAGACTTCGGAGGGAGCCGAAGGAATTGAGTGGAAGGCCGGAAGCAAAAGCAACACGTAAGTACTGAGGTAAGCTCGTGTGTGCGAGCGTAAGTAAGGTCGTATCCTCTTTACAGGGATGATCTTAAGCATAGATCCGAACAAAGACTTCTTATAGATGGTCTAGGTCGAGATTGGATGGTCGATGACCATCGAAATTATGTTTTTGTTGAGCTAACCTTGCCTTGCAGCTAGCATCGATCATTGCAATTGGAGGACTCGATTGCCATCAAACGATCGTCGAAGTCGTAATCGATCGATCTTGCCATCGATCGATGATGGCCATCAGTCGACTACTGGTCAAAGGATCAGCCTCAAGTAGTCAAGAGTTATTACCATTTTTCAAGGGGTTTTGTGCCCATTTGTGATTGGCTAAAGACCCATTCGATGAGGGGCTCAAAGGCTATAAAAGGAGGGCCAAACCTAGGGTTTTTCATCAATTCAAAAGCTTCTAAGTGCTTCTGATACGCTCCGACTCTCCGACATCCCTACGACGAAGCGCTGCCGAGACGACGACTAGAGCTTCAACCTCCAACCTTTAAAGTCGTCGGTAACGAAAGTTCTAAATTGTATTTCATCTTATTCCTTTTAGTAAAGCTTTCATTATAACGAGGAGAGGGGGAGTGTCCTTCTACCTCGGGCTTTTTGTATCCGTCTAACTCCTACCTCCAACGAGGAGGAGTTCTTTAGAAGTTTGCCCTCCGTACGTGGTCAAGGACCACTAGGGCCTTGGAGTAGTAGCCTTCGGCTACGAACCAAGTAAATCTCTTGTGTCCATTGTCTCCTTTACTTTTTGTTTTGTTTATCTTTCCGCTGCATATAATTTTTTTTTAAAACGAATTCGTACTAAAAAGTCTCTATCGCTATTCACCCCCCCCCTCTAGCGATCCGATCGATCCAACATGGACTCTACTTTCTAGACTTAGAGAGCCCCATCTATAACATAAGTACCAAAAGGTTCAAGTCAAAGGAGTTGAACCAAACCACTCTCTGACATTGTCGCTTAGGTCACATAAATGAGAGTCGCTTATCTCAGCTCCATAAGGATGGGATGCTGGACTCATTTGATTTTGAATCATATGAGACATGCGAGTCTTGCCTTTTAGGCAAGATGACCAAGACTCCCTTTAGTGGACACAGTGAGAGAGCAACAGACTTGTTAGGACTTATACATAGTGATGTATGCAGTCCTTTCAATGTTGCTACTAGAGGTGGTTACAGGTACTTCATTACATTTACTGATGACTTCAGTAGATATGGTTATGTGTATCTGATGACACATAAATATGAATCCTTTGAAAAGTTCAAAGAATTCAAGAATGAAGTACAAAACCAACTTGGCAAGAGTATTAAGATACTTCGATCAGATCGAGGTGGTGAATACCTTAGCCATGAGTTTCCTGACTATCTAGCTGAGTGTGGGATTCTATCACAACTCACTCCTCCTGGAACACCACAGTGGAATGGTGTATCTAAAAGGAGGAATTGTACCCTATTAGCTATGGTACGATCTATGATGAGTCACATAGATCTTCCTATATCCTTTTGGGGATATGCTCTAGACATAGCAGCCTTCACACTTAACCGTGTACCATCCAAGGTTGTGATAAAGACACCATATACGATATAGACAGGAAGAAATCCCAAGATGTCTTTCATGAGGATTTGGGGTTGTGAGGCTTATGTTCGTCGTCAAGTCTCAGACAAACTGGGACCCAAATCCGATAAGTGCTATTTTGTTGGATATCCCAAGGAGACGAAGGGATATTACTTCTACATTTCCAGTCAGCACAAAGTGTTTGTGGCAAAGACTGGGATATTTCTAGAAAGGGATTTTGTTTCTAGAAAAACTAGTGGGAGTACGTTCGATCTTGAAGAAATTCAAGATAAGGACCATAGCACTGAGGCCTTGATGGAGGTTGAACAGGAAACACAAAGTGTTGTGGGTGATGAGATTGTTGCACAAAGAGTTATAAAACAACCACCTGTTCAGGTAGACCTACATCTTCGCAAGTCTGATAGGGTACGTTGTCAGCCTGAGAGATACTCATTTCTCTTGTCTGACCATGATGATGTTATGCTCATTGAGAATGAGCCTACCTCCTATCAGGAAGCTGTGATGAGCCCAGATTCTTAGAAATGGCTAGAGGCCATGAGATCCAAGATGAAATCCAGGTACACCAACCAAGTATGGACTTTGGTTGATCCACCTGAGGGCATCAAACCCATTGGGTGTAAGTGGGTCTTTAAGAGAAAGACTGACATGGATGGACTTACGCATACCTATAAGGGTCGATTGGTGGCTAAAGGTTTTAAGCAAATTCATGGTATTGACTATGATGAAACCATTTCTCCAGTGGCGATGTTTAAGTCTATTCGGATCATGCTTGCTATTGCAGCGTACCATGATTATGAGATCTGGCAGATGGATAACAAAATCGCATTTTTGAATGGAAACTTACTAGAGGATGTGTACATGACACAGCCTAAGGTTTTTGTAGATCCACAGCATACTGGGAAAGTATGCAAGCTGCAAAGGTCCATTTATGGGCTAAAGCAAGCTTCTCGGAGCTGGAATCTTCGATTCTATGATGCGATCAAACAGTTTGGTTTCATCTAGAATGAAGATGAACTCTATGTCTACAAGAGGGTTAATGGGAACACAGTTGTCTTCCTTGTATTGTATGTGGATGGCATACTACTCATTAGGAATGACATCCCTTCGCTACAGTCTGTAAAGACTTGGCTAGGGATGTGCTTCTCAATGAAGGACTTATGTGAAGTAGCCTGTATTCTAGGCATCAAGATCTATAGAGATAGATCTAAGAGATTGCTTGGCCTAAGTCAGAGTACATACATTGACACAGTATTACTAAGGTTTGCCATGCAGAATTCCAAGAAGGGACTTCTGCAGATGTCACATGGTGTGAGTCTTTCGAAGACTCAAAGTCCCTCTTCTAGAGAGGAGAGAGACCACATGGATAAGATCGCTTATGCATCTCCTATAGGATCTATCATGTATGTCATGTTGTGTACTCGTCCTGATGTCTCGTATGCTTTGAGCATGATGAGTAGATACTAGTAAGATCCAGGTGAGTGTCATTGGATAGCAGTCAAGAATATTCTTAAGTACTTGAGAAGGACTAAAGAATATTTCTTGATATTTGGAGGCGATGAGGAGCTAGATGTAAAGGGTTACAGCGATGTCAGCTTCCAAACTGACCAGGATGATTATAGATCACAGTTAGGGTTTATGTTTTGCTTGAATGGTGGCACTGTGAGCTGAAAGAGTTTGAAGTAGGACACAGTTGCTGATTCTACAACAGAAGTTGAGTATATCGCTGCATCAGAGGTAGCAAAGGAAGCAGTTTGGATCTGCAAGTTCATTATTGAGCTTGGAGTGGTTCCTAGCATAGCAGATCCTATAGAACTCTATTGTGACAACAATGGAGCTATTGTGCAGGCTAAGGAACCTCGGTCACACCAGTGGACCAAACACATACTATGGCGCTTCCATCTCATTCGAGAGATTATCGATAGAAGAGATATGAAGATTTGCAGAGTACCCACAGAGGCTAACATCGCAGATCCCTTGACCAAGGCTTTGGCACAAAAAAAGTATGATGGTCACACTAGGTCATTGGGTATTAGATACTACGGTGATTGGCACTAGTGCTAGTTGGAGATTGTTAGTGAAAGCCCTAGAGTCAATCATGTGATGATTGTTGTATGGACTTTATTGTATCATATTCCTATTTATAAAGGCATGGTTATTATATTTACTTGTATTGGTGCCTGATAAATGAATATTTGTCATGATACCATTCCAAAATTATTTACCGAACTCCCTAACTACAGTAATGCAGTATAGGACTGACTTGGATCGTCTCCCAATGAACCTAATGGCTGGACATTTATTTTTAAACAGAAGTAAACACTGGGGGGTTTTACAATTATCAAAACAATTAAAATGCAAAATCAAAAGCAAACATGAGAATTAAACATGGAAAAAGTAAACCTAACTACCAATTATTAATTCCCGGGAAGCTAACCTAATGCAAGAACGACTCAACCTTGCACCGCACTGTCACTATACGATGCAATGGCCAAACAATTCTGGTAAACAGACATGGAAATTAAATCTACAGGAAGTAAATCTAACTACCAAATAACAAGTAACAAGTAACTATCCTAATGTGCAAAAGTAAGTGATCACGCACCACACTATCACTATACGGTACAATGATCAAACAAATGTGAACAATTCAACCAAGCACCGCACTGTCACTATACGACACAATGATCAAACAGTCACTGAAAAACTAAACTAACAGACAGAAAAGAAATCGACCAAGCACCGAACTGTCACTATACGGTACACTGATCAAACAAATGTGAACAATTCAACCATGCACCACACTGTCACTACTATACGATGTACGAGTCAACAAATACTAAAAGTGCAATAAATGAAAGCAATTCAACCAAGCATCGCACTGTCACTATACGACACACTGGCTGAAGATTAACTAAAATGGGAAGGAACAATTACACTAAAGGAAATAAATCTAACCACTAGGTAAAGACTGTAAACGAATAACAAGACTCACTAAACTATCAAACTAATTACCACGTGCACGATTTACCACACATAAACAAAATACTACTGAAACATCATTGAAACACACTGAACACTAGGAAATCAATACTGAAAAAAATATAGTGCACAGTAATGAGCCAACAATGTAAAAATACTAAAATAACCCAAAGTGAACACTGTAGTAAAACAATAAGAAACACAATACTGAATCAACAGTAAATCAATAAATTAAACACAGTCATCCACAAACACCGAAAAGGTACCACCCTCTCCGGTGGCCTACTATAGGGATGTATACTGAAAAGTCTATCTTTTGTATAAACATCTTTATTTTGAAATAAGAATCACAGGATCATTGTTTGCATTTTTTATGGTTATGCAATATTGTCTAATACATTACATTGTAGATAACATGGTGTGTGGTGTCACATGGGAGATCATGTTATCGAATCCTTGTAAAGTATATGTAAAGGCTCACAACCGAGATGACTTTGGACAAACCATCGGAATGGTTGTAGTGTGATTTGGTATTGGTTTGTCTTGACCATAAAATCACACTAATGCACTTTGTGTGTATTGAGTAGGACCGACTCAGAGGTGATTCGATTTATTGCTGACTACATAATCGAATCGGACCTCAGATATTATTTTTTACATGCTCTTAATCCCGATATAATAACGGGCACATATACTAGGTATTCATCTCTTTGATTTACCAATGGGCAAGATTTATAGATTAAATCGATAGGCTCGGTAAGTTAGGAGATGATATTATTTATATGGTGTGTCGTTGATTATAGGAGGAAACCGTGTCCTATATATTAGGATGATGATGTCTTCTTGAGGAGCTCATAAAGTTCATCATGTAAACCCTGTAGGTGGACTTGGTCCCGCATGATGAAAAGGTTGAGTGGTACTACTCATGGAGTTAGATGTTGATTAATTAATGGTCAATAAATTAATTAATCGATGGACATTTGAGATCTTAAACACGGGGAGAAAATGTACAAATAATATATGGAGCCCATATTAACTTATGGGGGTTGGTGAGGTAGATCAATGATAATCCTTTGGTGGATTGGATTATCATTAATGGATCGGACTTTATGTGGGCTTGATCCATGGGTGGCCAAGATCTAACTCCTCCTCATGATCCCTAATGTAGCCTATTAACACCTCATGAAGCTTAGATCCAATGGATAGAAATAAAACTCTAGATCCAAAGGTAGAGATTAAATCTCTAAGATTCGATGGTTGAGATTAAATCTCTAGATCTGACGGTTGAGATTAAATCCCTAGAACCAATGGTGGAGATTAAAAGGAGGCTTATCCCTAACTCTATAAAAGGATAACAAGGGATTGGTGTGGAGATTTAATCAAGAGGAGCTAGGGTTTTGGAGTTGGCGGCGAGGAGCTAGGGTTTGGCCTTGGGAGGCACCTAATAAGGAAAGTTTTCCTTGACTTCTCCTTCTTCCTCAAGCTGTCGGCGCCCCTTGAAGCTCTTCCCGCCCTTGGCCGGTGTCCAAACTCCCTCTTCGCCTTCTCCTTGGCTGGTGGAACAAAGGTTTAGGGTCCTCTCTTGAAGCTTTTGGCCGGCAACCCTTAATCTCTTCTTCCTTCTTGGCCGGTGGAAAAGCTCCATCCTTGGAGGTTGTTGGTTGGTTGAAAGAAGGAATAGAGCTTTGTTTCTATTCTTCCTCTTGCTCGGAACGAGTAAGGAAGGAAGATTGGAGATCTAGGAGCTTCAACTTTTGGTAGATCGTCGCCCACACGATGTCCGAAAGGAGGAAGGTCATACATTAGAAAATCGAGAGGTATATCTATTCTCTATTCTCTTTTGTTACTTGCTTGTATTTGTTTTTTTAATTATGAGCATGATATATTCTGTTTGTGGCTAAATAATACTTGGATCCCGAACATAAATCCAAAAGTCAGCGATCCGTACATCGTCTATTCCGCGGCTACTCGTAGAATAGAGGTTAGTCGCTTGAACAATGAGTTTGTTCAAATGACCTCTCTAAACGAATAGCACGACGATGACTTGGTTGTTTGGGCAATCCCTTTTTTCTAGGATTAAATTATTTTTAATCCAGGGACATCGATGGGATCGCCATGAACAAGCGACCGAGGTGAAGTGGGAAGCGAAGTTTCCCCTCACGGATTGATCACAAAACTAACAATTGGTATCAGAGCAAAGGTTTCCAGTTTTGTGTGTTTAGGATTCGATTAATTTTTATGCACTTTTCATATATTATATGTGTCGGATAATAGTAGGATATACGTAGGTTAATTCTTTGGTTGCAGGCATAAGATCCGACTATTATGGCCATATGTGTGGATGTGATTGTATGTGTATATTTTATTGAATCCTCGGGGTTGGCGAGGCTAATATTTAATTTTTTATAAATTAGATACGGCATTGTTTAGCCACTCTTTTTATTTTAGTTTACTTTTGATCTAGAATTCATGTAGACTCCCTCGTGGAGTATAGGATCGATGGATGTAAATTAAAATAGATTTTAGTCTCGGCTCGGATCTCCGGATGGCTCGTACATGGCGTAGGAGGAGCGGACGAGAGACATATTGAAGACAAAAGCCATAATTATTGGAAAATAATTTATTTATCATATTTATTGCTTTTTGTTTGATATGCATGTCGTAGGCTAGGAAAATTCCTCAATTTCAAATTACTAAGTGGGAGAGGGAAATTTTTATAAATTCCCACGGCCTCCATTACAATTTGACATGTGATGCAAACAAACTTGCGTGTCGGCTCTGAGTGCCTTCCTCCCCATCGGATGAGTTTGTTTGCAGATTACAAGGTCAAATATGGTTATAGGGAATTATTAAGGAGAGTGTGCACTTCCACATCGGAAGGCACATAACCCAAGATAATTGCCTTGGTACCGAGTAATGGTGAACACTTAGATACAAATATAAGTATCCTCCCCATCGGAGTCACTGCTTTTATTTGTAGGGCCAAAGAGGAACCAACTATTAATTTTACTTGTCAAAAAGTTAGGTTGACAAGATAGTAAAATTAATGGGTAAAATCTCCTCTTACAAATGTAGAATTCGTATACGTCCACACTATCGCGGCATACGATATTCTCGATGTTTTGAGGTGTTGGTTGATTTTAAAATTTTATTGTTTGAGGAATCAATAATTTTTTGAAATCTAATGTTTTGATTTATGTGATTCTTAGGTTTTCTTTCAAAATGGCTTTCAACCCACTTGTTGTGATACTGAAAGAGAACAAACTTACTTGACCCAACTATGTTGATTGGAAGAGGAATCTAGACATTGTCTTTACTGCTGAGGAATACAAATATGTACTCCTCGAAGATTGCCCTCCTAAGCCTGCAGAAGATTTTGGGGAAAAGGAGAGAGAGAGAGTTATAAGAAGTGGGTAAAGGCCGATGAGATGGCGCGGTGTTACATTTTGGCATCTATGTCAAATGTACTACAACATCAGCATCAAGCCATGCCCACAGCTTATGACAAGATGCTCAATCTAAAAGAGCTTTTTGGACACGAGTGCAGGCAAGAAGCCATGAGAACTTGATGACGACCACCATGATCGAGGAACACCCGTGAGGATCATGTTCTCAAGATGATGACTCATTTGAATGAGTTGGAAGTCCTCAGAGCTGAGATCGATGGGGAAACCCAAGTCTATATCCTCTCCAATCTCTACCTAGGAGTGTTGAGCAGTTTAAACTACAACATGAACAAGAGGTTGTATTCGCGGAACTTCCGGTTAGAACTCCTGCGCAGAGGGGCTATTTCGTCAGAGTGCTCAAGCACATGCCATGGTGACCCAAAAGGTTTCTACTTCTAAGATGAAAGGCAAGAAGAAGAAGAAACAAACTGGGGCAAAGGCAGTGGGAGGTACTCAGGGAGGAGTGAAGAAGCCGAAAGGCAAGTACTTCACTTGTAAGCAAACTGGACAGTGGAAGAAGGACCGCGCCAACCGCAAGAACAAAGGTATGTCTTTTGGTATAGTCGTTGAAACATGTTTAGCGATGTTATCTACCGGCACCTGGTGTGTAGATACGGGAGCCACTGATCATGTCAGCAATACTTTGCAGGGGTTCCAGGAAACCAGACGACTGGCTGAGGGGGAGATTACCGTGTACTTGGGCGATGCCACGAAGGTGGTGGTTGTTGCAGTGGGAGATGTTCATTTATCTTTTGAGAAAAATAAACTTTTGGTTCTTAAGAATTGCCTTTATGTAGCCTTATTTAGAAAGAATTTAATTTCGATTTCTAAATTGTTTATGGATGGATATTCTATTTCTTTTAATGACAGAGTTGTTATAAGAAGGAATAGAGACATTATCTTTTCGGGTGCATTGATAGGAAATTTATACACACTTGAACCAAAACCTCCCACGATGCAAATTGAAGTTAATAACTCATCTTCTAATTCCAATAAGAGAAAAGAACCTTCGAAGATGAACCAAACATATCTTTGGCATCTTAGGCTTGGGTATATTAACCTAAGAAGAATTCAAAGGTTGATAGCTGATGGACCTTTGGGTTCATTAGTGGTGGAAGATTTCCCAACCTACGAATCTTGCTTGGAGAGTAAAATGACCAAGAGGCCTTTTAAGGCTAAGGGGTATAGAGTCAGAGATGTGTTAGAATTGGTTCATTCTGATTTGTGTGGTCTTATGTCTATCCAGGCTTGAGGTAGTTTTGAGTATTTTGTCACTTTTATAGACGATTACTCAAGATATGGATACATTTACCTGATGTGCCGCAAGTCTGAATGCTTTGACAAGTTCAAACAATTCAAGGCTGATGTGGAGAAACGTCAAGGTAAAACTATCAAGACACTACGATCTGATCGTGGTGGGGAGTACCTCTTGGGAGAGTTTAGGAACTACTTATCGTAGGCTGGGATTCAACCCCAATTGACTGCACCTGGCACACCCCAGCAGAACGGTGTAGCAGAGCGAAGGAATAGGACTCTTATGGAGATGGTTAGATCGATTATGAGTTATTCTGAGTTGCCAGATTCGTTCTGGGGATATGCTCTAGATACGGCGGTGTACATTCTGAACTTGGTTCCATCTAAATCAGTGCCTTCTACTCCCACAGAGTTGTGGACTGGGCAAAAGCCTAGTCTAAGACATATTCGAATATGGGGGAGTCCAGCACATGTGCTGAAGGCAGATGCTGGTAAATTGGAACCTCGTACAGAAGTACGCATGTTCGTTTGCTATCCTAGAGGAATAAAGGGTGGTTTGTTTTATAGTCTTAGAGATCAGAGGATGATCGTTAGCACGAACGTCAGATTTCTAGAGGAAGACTATGTGATAAGCCACAAGCCCAAGAGTAAAATTGTTCTCGAGGAATTAAAAGGGGAAGTCACTTCTTCAGTACCACCGGTACAAGAGGATATACCATAAGTCACTACACCATGTGTCACAGAGGATACACAGGAGATACCTCGTCGTAGTGGGAGTGTTATTAGACAGCTTGATAGATTCATGTTCTTGGGAGAATCTTTTGATTTGGTCCTTGGCGAATATGAACCTGATCCCTGGACATATGACGAGGCAATCCAAGATAAAGATGCAGTATCTTGGCAAAGTGCAATGAATGCTGAGATTGAATCTATGGATTCAAATCAGGTATGGGAGCTAGTAGAACCACCTGATGGTGTAAAAACCATTGGATGCAAGTGGATCTATAAGAGAAAGAGGGGAATAGATGGGAAGGTTGAGACCTTAAAAGCAAGGCTTGTTGCGAAGGGGTATACTCAGAAAGAGGGTATTGATTATGAAGAGACTTTTTTGCCGGTAGCCATGCTTAAGTCTATCTGGATTCTCTTATGCATAGCAGCTCATATGGATTATGAGGTGTGATAGATGGATGTCAAGACAGCTTTCCTTAATGGAAGTCTTGAGGAAAACAACTATATGAAGCAACCAAAGGGATTCATTGCTAAAGGCAAAGAGCATCTTGTGTGTAAGCTTAATCGGTCCATTTATGGATTGAAGCAAGCTTCGAGGTCTTAGAACATATGCTTTGATGAGGTAATCCAGTCTTATGGATTTATTCAAAGTTCGGATGAGTCTTGTGTATACAAGAGATGTGACGGAAAAGTAGTGGTATTTCTTGTACTATACGTAGATGACATTTTGTTGATTGGCAACAATATCAAGGTGTTATCGGACGTAAGGGTATGGTTGTCTAAACAGTTTGATATGAAGAACTTGGGAGAGGTGGGACACATCCTTGGGATCAAGGGTATAAGAGATCGCAGGAAAAGGATGTTGTGCTTATCCCAAGCTTCATACATAGACACGATTATGGATCGTTTTAGCATGCAGAACTCCAAGAAGGGTTTTCTACCTTTCAGGCATGGAGTTCCTTTATCTAAGGAGATGTGTCCTAAAACATCTGACGAGATAGAGGAGATGAAGGCGATTCCTTATGCTTCGACAGTAGGAAGCCTCATGTATGCGATGCTATGTACGAAACCAGATAGCTGCTTTTTCGTGGGCATGGTCAGCAGATATCAAAGTAATCTAGGCCAGGGACATTGGACTGCGGTAAAGCATATATTGAAGTACCTGAGAAGGACTAGGGTTTATATGCTGGTTTACCAGGCAGACCAATTACTCCCTGTGGGTTGCACGGATTCCAACTTCCAATCTGATAGGGAAAAGAGTAAGTCTACCTCAGGTTTTGTGTTTACTTTGGGAGGTGGAGCCATTGTATGGAGGAGTGTCAAGCAGAAATGCGTAGCGGACTCCACCATGGAAGTTGAGTATGTGGCAGCCTCTGAGGTGGCCAAAGAAGCTGTGTGGCTCAGGAAATTCCTGATGGACCTGGATGTGATTCCTGATTTGCCCAGAACTATCACAATTTATTGTGATAATAGTGGTGCAGTTGCAAACTCAAAGGAACCACGAGCCCATAAGGCTAGTAAACACATAGAGCGCAAGTACCACCTAATACGAGAAATCGTAAAGAGAGGAGAAGTTGTTGTGGCCAAGATTGCATCGGAGGATAACCTGGCAGATCCTTTCACTAAGGCCCTTCCGGCGAGAGCTTTCTATAGGCATGTGGAGGGAATGGGGATCAGATGTATGACAGTTTGAGGACAGCATAGTCTTTTAGTATAAGTGGGAGATTGTAGGGATGTATACTGAGAAGTCTATCTTTTGTATGAACATCTTTATTTTGAAATAAGAATCACATGATCATTGTTTGCATTTTTTATGGTTATGCAATATTGTCTAATACATTACATTGTAGATAACATGGTGTATGGTGTCACATGGGAGATCGTGTTATCGAATCCTTGTAAAGTATATGTAAAGGCTTACAACCGAGATGGCTTTAGACAAACCATCGGAATGGTTGTAGTGTGATTTGGTATTGGTTTGTCTTGACCATAGAATCACACTAGTGCACTTTGTGTGTATTGAGCAGGTCCGACTTAGAGGTTATTCGATTTATTACTGACTACATAATCGAATCGGAACTCAGATATTATTTTGTACATGCTCTTAATCCCGATATAATAACGGGCACATATACTTAGTATTCATCTCTTTGATTTACCAATGGGCGAGATTTATAGATTAAATCGATAGGCTCGGTAAGTTGGGAGATGATATTGTTTATATGGTGTGTCATTGATTATAGGAGGAAACCGTGTCCTATATATTAGGATGATGATGTCCCCTTGAGGAGCTCATAAGGTTCATCATGTAAACCCTGCAAGTGGACTTGGTCCGGTATTATGAAAAGGTTGAGTGGTACTACTCATGGAGTTAGATGTTGATTAATTAATGGTCAGTAAATTAATTAATCGACGGACATTCGAGATCTTAAACACGGGGAGAAAATGTACAAATAATATATGGAGCCCATATTAACTTATGGAGGTTGGTGAGGTAGATCAATGATAATCCTTTAGTGGATTGGATTATCATTAATGGATCAGACTTTATGTGGGCTTGATCCATGGGTGGCCAAGATCCAACTCCTCCTCATGGTCCCTAATGTAGCCTATTAACTCCTCATGAAGCTTAGATCCAATGGATAGAAACAAAACTCTAGATCCAAAGGTAGAGATTAAATCTCTGAAATCTGACGGTTGAGATTAAATCTCTAGATTCGACGGTTGAGATTAAATCCCTAGAACCAATGGTGGATATTAAAAGGAGGCTTATCCCTAACTCTATAAAAGGAGAACAAGGGGTTGGCGTTGAGATTTAATCCAGAGGAACTAGGGTGTTGGAGTTTGCGGCAAGAAGAGGAGCTAGGGTTTGGGCTTGGGCGGCACCTAATAAGGAAATTATTCCTTGACTTCTCCTTCTTCCTCAAGCTACCGCCGCCCCTTGAAGCTCTTCCAGCCCTTGGCCGGCATCCAAACTCCCTCTTCTCCTTCTCCTTGGTCGGTGGAACAAAGGTTTAGGGTCCTCCCTTGAAGCTTTTGGCTGGCAACCCTTAATCTCTTCTTCCTTCTTGGCCGGCGGCAAAGTTCCATCCTTGGAGGTTGTTGGTTGGTTGAAAGAAGGATTAGAGCTTTGTTTCTATTCTTCCTCTTGCTCAGAATGAGCAAGGAAGGAATATTGGCGATCTAGGAGCTTCAACTTTTTGTAGATCGTCGTCCACACGACGTCCGAAAGGAGAAAGGTTATACATTAGAAGATCGAGAGGTATATCTATTCTCTATTCTCTTTTGTTACTTGCTTGTATATTTTTTCAATTATGAGCATGATATATTCTGTTTGTGGCTAAATATTACTTGTATCCTGAACATAAATACAAAAGTCGGCCCGTATATCGTCTATTCTGGAGCTAATCGTATAATAGAGGTTGGTCACTTGAACAACGAGTTTGTTCAAGTGACCTCTCTAAACGAATAGCACGACGATGACTTGGTTGTTTGGGCAATCCCTTTTGTCTAGGATTAAATTTTTTTAATCCGGGGACATCGATGGGATCGCCATGAACAAGCGACCGAGGTGAAGTGGGAAGCGAAGTTTCCCCTCATGGATTTATCACAAAACTAACACCTACAACAATACCGAACACTCCATGGGTCTCAGGGTACGGAACTCTCGTCGGATTCCGACGAGAGTTGGATCGATGCGGTAGTTCACAGCTCCGATGATGGTTGCGGGACTGTCATGACCACGAGCAGTCAATGTGGATGGAATCGAATCTGGGAACAGAGGATCATCACCACCAGCTGTTGTTGAAGATCGCCCTAGATTGGATGAAGCGCTCCCGTCGGAACTGGGAACAGATTCTGTGAGATCCCGACAGTAGAAAGTCACCCCTAGCTTCGCGTGACCACGACCCACTAGGTTAGCTCAACTCCACCGGTGAGGGATCTGAGGATCACCGGTGAAGACAGGCAAACTCCCAGTGCTCGATCAACGGACTGTCGCCGCCCAATTGCAGCAGCGAGCTCCGCCGGACCAAGGGAAGGAGAGGATGCCCGATGAAATGGAATCAGGGAAGAACCTGGGATTTCCGGAATCGTCGCCAGAGTGCTAGAGTGGAGAATCGCTATCACCGCACTCATGAGGAAGAGGACGCCGCTGTTCACTATGTCACGATTCTGCGCGCGATAGGAAGAAGTTGGATTTTATCTCTAATTTTCTCAGCCGCTGGATCGTGCCAGATTTAATCACAGCCACCGATTAGATCTAGGGTTAAATGGTTTCTATTAATCTCCCTAAGCTGCATGAAATAAATTCAACAGCTGTGATAAATTTGATTCGGATCGACGGCTGTAATTGCTCCGATTTAGCTCTTTTCCTGTTCCCTACAAAATCACATTCACCCGTGAAAAATAATACTGAAATTATAGAGATTAGACAATTAATTGCAAATAGATCTAAAATGCGAAAACATCCTGAATAATCGTAATTACCCAGTCAAAGAGCCGAAAATATCCAAATGTAAATAAAAATCACACAATAAAAATGCGACTATCAAATTCCCCCACACTTATTTTTGCGTGGTCCGTGCAATAACAAAAACAAAGACACACTAACTCCCTAACTCATTCCCCTAGCAATACCTAGATCAATAATTCAGAGACAGAAAAAATAAGTTACATAGGATCACCAAGTCGATCCGGATCCTAGGTAGTCAAAAGATCCGACTCCTACAACAGTCAACATGTATGATGATTTACAGTCAAATCAAATCAACCAAGCCTGATACAAAACCTCCCAAATGGATATATGCACTCATGCTCACATAATGATCGTAGGAGTGGGGTACCCTTAACACACCATGTAATCTTGTCCTACCATATGCTTGCTTATCATCTATTTCTCTACTGCTATCAATATATTACTTACATGAATCAAAAGGATTTATTGAAAATCAAACAAGATCATAAGTGAATTGCAATAGAGAAATACAAAGAAGATCAAGATACAATGAACAAGCAACAACAGAAGAATTGGAAGAATAAACCTAATAAATTGCAATTAGAAGGGTGTAGGGAGATTTCCAATATGATCCAAGAAATTAACACTCAACCATATCCAAAAGAAAACATTTGGAAGAGGGAATTTTTTTCCTGAAAACTTAGCACGAAGTTGGAATTCAGATCTATTTCCTACTAGCTGTTGGTGATAATGCAGGTAGTTCAAACAACTAGGAAATTGCTCCACACATGATGACAGAAATGTCTTCCCAAATTAAATTAATAGCTATCAAGGCAAATGGCTAAACAATCTCTGCTATACAGAAATATTCTGCAACAAGCTTCTATGCTATAAATCTGCAATTCAGCTGGAAAACTTCCAAAGTTTATAGCAATTACTTCAGGGTTTGTAAATGACAATAATCACATTCTTATCCAGACCATATCTAGCTATTTAAGCTTGTAATTTCAGCGTATCAAAGTAGGTAAACAAGAACCCTACAAATCTTTTTCAATTTATATCTAAGTTATTTTCAATTTTTGCAAATCTGTAGCTTTGGAAGGAACTTTGATCAGAAAATCTCTCAAATAGGTTATAAAAACACCATAACAGCTTTTGATAATTCTGTGGTAACACACGTCCAACTGCAGCAATCAATTTCCAACCGAATACACATCCAAAATTCCATGGCTTAGTGTGAACTTTGCTCTAAACATATGTTCTAACATTCTCATAGTTATACTCATGAAACTCTCCAACCAATCTCTGAAATGCAACATTTTTAATCTCTGAATTTGGATTTCCCTTTCGTTTCCTGCAGTTAACTTTGACACTGTCGAGCAGTTGTTGGTTTGCTACTCATACTCTATCGTCAGATATGGGTTTCTATTGGTACTCTATTGAGCAGCTGTTGAAATTCAGTTCTTCAACCAATCTAGCACAACTGTAATTCCACTAACGGAAGTTGTGAGTAACCCAAACTTCCTTGTTTGCTGATGCTGTCGACTACATCAATGACACCATAAGTTGTTGTCTCAAATAAATTTTCAGAATGTTCCCTTAATCCAGCATTAATCTAATCAAGTTTGATGGCCTCGGCATAAGTTATAGGCCTTCATATTGAAGTGATTGTGGTGTTAGAACTGACAGCAGCTGCCCAGATTTAAGTAGAGTCATCCCAAATGTCCTTGAATTCTGAAAATTTGATACAACCTCCAATAGATTTTCCTTGAATCCACGTGTAAGCACAAACTTTTATAGCTTGGTAGGTGTTGCACTTGGCAAGAATATCCAATCCATGTGTAAGCACATCCTCATGGATCTTTGGTGACTCATGCACTTTTCCAGAATTTGACTAGCTCATTAAAACTTGCAATTACAGCTTCTCAAAGGCAGCAAATAAAAACACTACCACATGTACAATGGTTGCCTCAGGAACCCCAGAAACAATACTATTGAATAAACTCGAATTCATGTAGCATTTCACGTAGCTTTAACAACAATTTAACTCTCAGTGAGACTTGTGCATAGATCTCATGGTCAGAAGCAAGAAAGAACACAATAGCTGTACTCAGTGGCTAACATCACATAGAGCTTAAAAGGTCTTCCAAAATTGAGTTCCATCAGCCACATTCCAGATATTCAAATATGATGCCATATCCAGAATTTTCATATCCTTGACATTACATGCAGGCAATTATAATGCCCTGTGTAGCATTATTAAATGATTTCAGAGTTTCCAATTCCAATTGGAAATTCTGACTCCAATTCAGTAAGCTAGATACAAAAACAAATTCAAGCTACACTGTCAACCTCTTATCAGCTTATCATCTTATTAGATTTTTTCCAATTGGTTAAGTAACTCGTAGTGAGGTTTTCTTTTCAATTTGATGATGCAACCATCTATATCAATTGAGGTTGGGAGGCCTTGTCATAATAGAATTGCTGACTGTTCTATTTCCAGTGTCAACTTGTGAACCGATTTCTGCAGCTTTCCTTTCAGCGAGTCTGTTAGAGAAATAGCTCATATTTGTTTTGATATCCTTATAGGAACTGACAGCTTGCATAACCTTTGTGAAGGATGACAGAAGACATGTCCTCAGTTCACATTCTGCTGTAATACAATGTTGGAAATGGGCTTGTGATAGACTTCTATACAGCAAGGGACAGCACGGGGTTCATTCCAATCTGAAATTACATTAACTAATTTCAGAAATTTCAACTCCAATTCAGGTAGCACTTGCACTTTCTAAGATTTTCTATTATCATCTTTGTTCAAACTTCTTGCTCGATAACTAGCTCAGCCTTCTTCCCAAGAGTCCTGTCCTAAATCTGCAAATTTAGAATACAACATTTTTTTTGAGCTCCTTTCTGCTTCTCTTTGAATTTGATCTTTGTATTCTCATGATCACTTGCCAACTGGAGTTTATGATTAGTAGTCACATTAGAACCAAGGCTGCTCTTCCTTTCGATAGCCATGTGGAATTTCTGATACAACATTCTGAGTCAATTAAATTTTCTGCTCAATTAAGTCAAACACCTCTCGGTTTCTCTGCTCTATGAATGACTCCAATCAATTTCCTCCTTGGTATTTGCATGTTGCTCCTTTCTGGAAACATGCTGCTCAATTCTTTTCTGATTTAAGGTTTTGAGTAGGCATCAATTTTCCTAAAATCCCTCATCTGCCTACTGCTGGATTTTCAGATTCAGAATAGTGGATGCCAATTTCAGATTCAGAAAACTATTATGTAGCAAGAATACTGAAAATTAACATCAATCACCAGGTTCATCCTTTTGTTTGTTCGTTGCAACAATGTCCAACACTAAACCCAATTCAATCCAGATCTTGCACGTACAACTCCTGAAAATCTAATACAACCAAACACATTCAATCCATTCCTAAGTTCTGACTCCATAAGCAGAATTTTAACTTGTTGGCCTTGTTATTGGCACAACAATTTGAACTACTTTTCCCTGGTCCTTTCACGTTGAGATTTTTACTTGTCCAACTGGTTACACCAAGCAGAACCAAATTTTTTTTTTCTTTCTATTGTGCTCTCAGCAGAAACACGATATGCAGTCTCTAAAACCCAAGCTTCGTCTACCAGCTTATCAGAATGTCAGAGCAACAGGAGCTACATTATGTTTCTTGGTTCAGAACGTTCTGCAGCTGCTATTTTCAAAAATTCTGCTGCACCCTTGTTGAGGTTGAAATTGGGTTGCACGTATAGGTAAGGTTGCTATTGGTACTGGCACAATTCTCATAATGCTCTAATTGTTTCAGTGTAATCCATTCAGATCAGTACATAGCTACAACTAACAAGTTATTTTTTTTCTTTTTTTTTGGATTTTTAGAAAGCTACTCTTACTTGTCACACTTGCATAAAATTTCTTGGCCTTATGTTCCTCTTCTAATATCCACGTTGCTGCAATTGATGTATCACATTTCCAGCTAACCAACAATTTGTATCTCCATCAACCTGAGGTTATTCATTTGAAGCCTGTGACATTTGATTCTACCATGATTGAAAAGCCATTCCAACCTCTGCAGCAAATTCCTGCCCAAGAAAACAATATATCCTCCCCCACACTTAAGAATTTTGTCCGTCTCAGACAAACAACTTATCAAGTTATTCTTCTAACATGGGAACAAAAGATATGGGTAGAGGTAATCCACGAGACAAAAAGAATCAACAAGCAAGTCAAAGGACAATAAATGACCAATACAAGTATATGACAAGAAAGATATCATGGAAGTATCAAGTGGATTAAACAAACAAGTCAAGTAAGAAACAGAATCAAGAGTGAAATCCTTCATCATATTCATGCAAATAAATGTTATTGCAGTTTTGAAATGACTCAAAGCAAGTTCTAGAGCAAAAGAATCACATGTGTATCACACCAAAGTGGGTAATATTGGGATGTATACTGAAAAGTCTATCTTTTGTATGAACATCTTTATTTTTGAAATAAGAATCACATGATCATTGTTTGCATATTTATGGTTATGCATATTGTCTGATACATTACATTGTAGATAACATGGTGTGTAGTGTCACACAGGAGATCATGTTATCGGTTCATTGTAAAGTATAAGTAAAGGCTCACAACCGAGATGGTTATGGACAACCCATTGGAGTGGTTGTAGTGTGATTTGGTATTGGTTTGTCTTGACCATAGAATCGCACTAGTACACTTTGTGTGTATTGAGCAGGACCGACATAGAGGTGATTCGATTTATTGCTGACTACATAAATGAATCGAACCTCAGATATTATATTGTACATGCTCTTAATCCCGATATAATAACGGGCATATATACTTAGTATTCATTTCTTTGATTTACCAATGAGAGAGATTTATGGAATAAATCGATAGACTCAGTAAGTTGGGAAATGGTATTATTTATATGGTGTGTCGTTGATTATAGGAGGAAACTGTGTCCTATATATTAGGATGATGATGTCCCCTTAAGGAGCTCATAAGGTTCATCATGTAAACCCTGCAGGTGGACTTGGTCCGGCATTATGATAAGGTTGAGTGGTCCTACTCATGAAGTTAGATATTGATTAATTAATTGTCAGTAAATTAATTAATCGACGGACATTCGAGATCTTAAATACGGGGAGAAAAATGTACAAATAATATATGGAGCCCGTATTAACTTATGGGGGTTGGTGAGGTAGATTAATGATAATCCTCTAGTGGATTGGATTAACATTAATGGATCGGATTTTATGTGGGCTTGATCCATTGGGTGGCCAAGATCCAACTCCTCCTCATGGTCCCTTTTGTAGCCTATTAAAACCTCATGGAGCCTAGATCCAATGCTAGAAAACAAAATTCTAGATCCAACGGTAGAGAATAAATCTCTAGATCCAACGGTTGAGATTAAATATCTAGATCTGACGGTTGAGATTAAATCCCTAGAACCGATGGTTGAGATTAAAATAAGGCTTAAGCCTAACTCTATAAAAGGAGGGATTAGGGTGGGCAACAAGGGCAATTAGAAGCAAGATAGGATTAGGGTTGGGCGACAAGATCTTGGAGGTTTTGGGCGGCCACAATTAAGGAAAATATTTCCTTTCTTCTCTTCTTCCTTACGTCGCCGGCGCCCATCATCTTCTCCTCTCTCTTTGGTCGGCGTCCAAAGCCCTTCCTTCTCTTCTCCTTGGCCGGTGGAAACAAAGCCTAGGGTCTCTTCCCTTGGAGTTTTGGCTGACGTCCACCATCCTTCTTCTCCTCTTGGTCGGTGGCAAACATCAAGGTTGGTGCTTGGTGGTTGGCTAAAGGAAGGAGAAGAGTTTTATTTCTATATTTCCTCTTGTTCGGAGCGAGCAAGGAAGGAAGATTGGTGATCTAGGAGGCTTCGACTTTTGGAAGATCATCACCCACACGACGTCCAAAAGGAGGAAGGACATACAATAGAAGATCAAGAGGTATAATCTTGTTTATTTTGATTAGTGTTCTTTTGTATTATGTATGCGGTTGTTTACTTTATTATTTGGCTAAATTAACTTGGACCCCGAATACAAGCACAAAAATCAGTTATCCGTACATCGTCTATTCCGCGGCTAATCGTAGAATAAAAGTTGGTTGCTTGAACAACAAGTTTGTTCAAGTGACCACTCTAATCGAATAGCATGATAATGAAACGGTAGCTTGGGTGATTCCTCCTTATCAAGGATAATTTTTTTTATCCGGGGACGTAGAAGGGATCACCATGAATAAGCGTCTGAGTTGAAGTGAGAAGTGAAGTTTCCTACCTTCAATTGGTATCAGAGCCACGGTTTCCAATTTTGTGTGTTTAGGATTCGGTTACTTTTATGAACTTTTCATATATTATATGTGTCGGATAATAGTAGGATATGTGTAGGTTAACTTTTTGGTTGCAGGCATAGGATCCAACTATTATGGCCATATGTGTGTATGTGATTGTATGTGTGTAATTGTATATTTTATTGAATCCTCAGGGTTGACAAGGCTAATATTTAATTTTTGTAATTAGATACAGCATTATTTAGCCACTCTTTTTATTTTAGTTTACTTTCGATCTAGATTTCATGTACACTCCTTCGTGGAGTATAGGATCGATGGATATAAATTAAAATAGTTTTTTCTTAGCTCGAATCTCCGGATGGCTTGTACATGGCATAGGGAGGAACGGATGAGATGGAGATACGATGGGAGACATATTGAAGACAAAAGCCATAATAGTTGGAAAATATTTATTTTTCATATTTATTGCTTATTGTTTGATATGCATGTCGTAGGCTAGAAAATTCCTCAATTTTAAATTACTAAGTGGGAGAGGGATATTTTTATAAATTCCCACGGCCTCCATTACAATTTGACATGTGGTGCAAACAAACTTGCGCGTCGGCTCTGAGTGCCTTCCTCCACATCGGATGAGTTTGTTTGTGGATCACAAGGTCGAATATGGTTATAGGAAATTATTAAGGAACGTGTGTACTTCCCCATCGGAAGGCACATAACCCGAGATAATTACCTTGGTACCGAGTAATGGTGAACACTTAGATACAAATATAAGTATCCTCCCCATCGGAGTTACTGCTTTTATTTGTAGGGCCAAAGAGGAACTAACTATTAATTTTACTTGTCAAAAAGTTAGGTTGACAAGATAGTAAAATTAATGGGTGAAACCTCCTCTTACAAATGTAGAATTTGTATACGTCCACACTATTGTGGCATACGATATTCTTAGTGTATTGAGGTGTTGGTTGGTTTTAAAATTTTATTGTTTGAGGAATCAATAATTTTTTGAAATCTAATGTTTTTATCTATGTGATTCTTAGGTTGTTTTCAAAATGACCTTCAACCTGCTTGCTGTGATACTGAAAGAAAATAAACTTACTGGACGCAACTATGTTGATTGGAAGAGGAATTTTGACATTGTCTTGACTGCTGAGGAATACAAATATGTACTCCTCGAAGAGTGCCCTCCTAAGCCTGCAGATGATTCTGGGGAAAAGGAGAAGGAGAGTTATAAGAAGTGGATTAAGGCTGATGAGATGGCACGATGTTACATTTTGGCATCTATGTCAAATGTACTGTAACATCAGCATCAAGTCATGCCCACTGCTTATGACATGATGCTTAATCTCAAAGAGCTTTTCGGACACCAGAATCGGCTGCCAGGCAGGAAGCCATGAGAAACTTGATGACGACCACCATGATCGAGGGAACACCCGTAAGGGATCATGTTCTCAAGATGATGGCTCATTTGAATGAGCTGGAAGTCCTCGGAGCTGAGATCGATGGGGAAACCCAGGTTGATATCATTCTCTAGTCTCTACCTAGGAGTTTTGAGCAGTTTTGCCTGAACTACAACATGAACAAGAGGTTGTATTCGTTGGCGGAGCTTCTGACAGAACTCCAGGCGACTGAGGGGCTTTTTCATCAGAGTGCTCAGGCGCAAGCCATGGTTGCCCAAAAGGTTTCTACTTCTAAGCCGAAAGGCAAGAAGAAGAAGAAACAAGATGGGGCAAAGGCGGTGGGAGGAACTCAGGGAGGAGTGAACAAGCCGAAAGGCAAGTGCTTCACTTGTAAGTAGACTAGACACTGGAAGAAGGACTGCCCCAACCGCAAGCAGAACAAAGGTATATCTTTTGGTCTAGTCGTTGAAACATGTTTAGCGGTGTTATCTACCAGCACCTGGTGTGTAGATACGGGAGCCACTGATCATGTCTGCAATACTTTGTAGGGGTTCCAGGAAACTAGACGACTAGCTGAGGGGGAGATTATCGTATACTTGGGCGATGCCACAAAGGTTGTGGTTGTTGTAGTGGGAGATGTTCATTTGTCTTTTGAGAGAAATAAAGTTTTGGTTCTTAAAAATTGCCTTTATGTACCTTTATTTAGAAAGAATTTAATTTCGGTTTCTAAATTGTTTATGGATGTATATTCTATTTCTTTTAATGACAGAGTTGTTATAAAAAGGAATAGGGAGATTATCTATTCTGGTGCATTGATAGGAAATTTGTATACACTTGAACCAAAAGCTCCCACGATGCAAATAGAAGTTAATAACTCATCTTCTAATTCCAATAAGAGAAAAGAACCTTCGAAGATGAACCAAACATATCTTTGGCATCTAAGACTTGGTCATATTAACCTAAGCAGAATTCAAAGGTTGATAGCTGATTGACCTTTGGGTTCATTAGTGGTTGAAGATTTCCTAACCTGCGAATCTTGCTTGGAGGGTAAAATGACCAAGAGGCCTTTTAAGGCCATGGGGTATAGAGCCAAAGATGTGTTGGAGTTAGTTCATTCTGATTTATGTGGTCCTATGTCTATCTAGGCAAGAGATGGTTTTGAATATTTCGTCTCCTTTATAGACGATTATTCGAGATATGGATACATTTACTTGATGCGCTGCAAATCTGAATGCTTTGACAAGTTCAAAGAATTCAAGGCTGATGTGGAGAAACGTCAAGGTAAAAGTATCAAGACACTACGATTTGATCGTGATGGTGAGTACCTCTTGGGAAAGGTTAGGAATTACTTATCAGAGGCTGAGATTCAATCCCAATTGTCTGCACCTGGCACACCCCAGTAGAATGGTGTAGCGGAGCGAAGGAATAGGACTCTTATGGAGATGGTTAGATCGATGATGAGTTATTATGAGTTGCCAGATTCGTTCTGGGGATATGCTCTAGATAAGGCAGTGTATATTCTGAACTTGGTTCCATCTAAATCAGTGCCTTCTACTCCCATAGAATTGTGGACTGGATGAAAGCCTAGTCTGAGACATATTCAGATTTGGGGGAGTCCAGCACATGTGCTGAAGGCAGATGCTGGTAAGTTGGAACCTCGTACAGAAGTGCGCATGTTCATTGGCTATCCTAGAGGAACGAAAGGTGGTTTGTTTTATAGTCCTAGAGATCAGAAGGTGATCGTTAGCACGAACACCAGATTTCTAGAGGAAGACTATGTGATGAACCACAAGCCCATGAGTAAGATTGTTCTGGAGGAATTGAAAGGGGAAGTTATCACTTCAGTATCACTGGTACAAGAGGATATACCATAAGTCACTGCACCGCGTGTCATAGAGAATACACAGGTCGTAGCTCGCCGTAGTGGGAGGTTTGTGAGATATCCTGTTAGATTCATGTTCTTGGGAGAATCTTCTGATTTGTTCCCTGGCGAACATGAACCTGATCCCTAGACATATGACGAGGCAATCCAAGATAAAGATGCAGTATCTTGGCAAAGCGCAATGAATGCTGAGATTGAATCTATGGATTCAAATCAGGTCTGGGAGCTATTAGAACCACCCGATGGTGCAAAAACCATTGGATGAAAGTGGATCTATAAAAGAAAGAGAGGAATAGATGGGACGGTTGAAAATTTCAAAGTGAGGCTTGTTGCGAAAGGGTATACTCAGAAAGAGGGTATCAATTATGAGGAGACCTTTTCGTCGGTAGTCATGCTTAAGTCTATTCGGATTCTCTTATGCATTGCTGCTCATATGGATTATGAGGTATGGCAGATGGATGTCAAGACAACTTTCCTTAATGGATGTCTTGAGAAAAACATCTATATGAAGCAACCAGAAGGATTCATTGCAAAGGGCAAAGAGCATCTTGTGTGTAAGCTTAATCGGTCAATTTATGGATTGAAGCAAGCTTCGAGGTCTTGAAACATCCGCATTGATGAGGTAATCCAGTCTTATGGATTTATTCAAAGTCTGGATGAGTCTTGTGTATACAAGAGATGTGACGGAAACGTAGTGGTATTTCTTGTACTATACGTAGATGACATTTTGTTAATTGGTAACAATGTCAAGGTGTTATCGGACGCAAGGGTATGGTTGTCCAAAGAGTTTGATATGAAGGACTTGGGAGAAGTGGGACACATCCTTGGGATCAAAGTTATAAGGGATCGCAAGAAAAGGATGTTGTGCTTATCTCAAGCTTCATACATAGACACAATTATGGATCGTTTTAGCATGCAAAACTCCAAGAATGGTTTTCTACCTTTCAGGCATGGAGTTCCTTTATCTAAGGAGATGTGTCCTAGAACATTTGAGGAGATAGAGGAGATGAAGGTGGTTCCTTAAGCTTCGATAGTAGGAAGCCTCATGTATGTGATGCAATGTACGAGACCAGATATCTACTTTACCATGGGCATGGTTAGTAGATATTAGAGTAATCTAAGACAGGGACATTGGATCATGAAATGCATATATCAAGTACCGAGAAGGACTAGGATTATATGCTAGTTTACTGTGTAGACCAATTACTCGATGGGTTACATGATTCGACTTCCAATCGATAGGATAATAGTAAGTCTACCTCAGGTTTTGTGTTTACTTTGGGAGGAGGAGCCATTGTATGGAGGAGTGTCAAGCAGAAATGTGTGGCGGACTCCACCTTGGAAGTTGAGTATGTGGCAGCCTCTGAGGCGGCTAAAGAAGCTGTGTGGCTCAGGAACTTCTTGATGGACTTGGATGTGATTCCTGGTTTGTCCAGAACTATCACAATTTATTGTGATAATAGTGGTGCAGTTGCAAACTCGAAGGAACCACAAGCCCATAAGGCAAGTAAACACATAGAGCACAAGTACCACCTGATACGAGAAATCATAAAGAGAGGAGAAGTTGTTGTGGCCAAGATTGCATCAGAGGATAACCTGGCAGATCCTTTCACTAAGGCCCTTCCAGTGAGAGTTTTCTATAGGCATGTGGAGGGAATAGGAATAAGATGTATGACAGTTTGAGGATAGCATAGTCTTTTTGTATAAGTGGGAGATTGTTGGGATGTATACTGAAAAGACTATCTTTTGTATGAACATCTTTATTTTTGAAATAAGAATCACATGAACATTGTTTGCATATTTATGGTTATGGATATTATATGATACATTACATTGTAGATAATATGGTGTGTAGTGTAACACAGGAGATCATGTTATCGGTTCATTGTAAAGTATAAGTAAAGGCTCACAACCGAGATGGATATGGACAAACCATTGGAGTGGTTGTAGTGTGATTTGGTATTGGTTTGTCTTGACCATAGAATCACACTAGTACACTTTGTGTGTATTGAGCAGGACCGACATAGAGGTGATTTGATTTATTACTTACTACATAATCGAATCGGTCCTCAGATATTATATTGTACATGCTTTCAATCCCGGCATAATAACGGACACATATACTTAGTATTCATTTCTTTGATTTACCAATGGGCAAGATTTATGGAATAAATCGATAGGCTCGGTAAGTTGGGAAATGATATTATTTATATGGTGTGTCGTTGATTATAGGAGGAAACCATGTCCTATATATTAGGATGATGATGTCCCCTTGAGGAGCTCATAAGGTTCATCATCTAAACCCTACAGGTGGACTTGGTCCGGTATGATGATAAGGTTGAGTAGTACTACTCATGGAGTTAGATGTTGATTAATTAATTATCAGTAAATTAATTAATCGACGGACATTCGAGATCTTAAACACGTGGAGAAAAATGTATAAATAATATATGGAGCCCATATTAACTTATGGAGGTTGGTGAGGTAGATCATTGATAATCCTCTAGTGGATTGGATTATCATTAATGGATCGGACTTTATGTGGGCTTGATCCATTGGGTGGCCAAGATCCAACTCCTCCTCATGGTCCCTATTGTAGCCTATTAAAACCTCATGGAGCCTAGATCCAATGATGGAAAACAAAACTCTAGATCCAACGGTTGAGATTAAATCTCTAGATCCGACGGTTGAGATTAAATCCCTAGAACCGATGGTGGAGATTAAAACAAGGCTTAAGCCTAACTCTATAAAAGGAGGAATTAGGGTGGGCGGCAAGGGCAATTAGAAGCAAGATAGGATTAGGGTTGGGCGGCAAGAGCTTGGAGGTTTTGGGCGGCCACAATTAAGGAAAAATTTTCCTTTCTTCTCTTCTTCCTTACGTGACCGGCGCCCATCATCTTCTCCTCTCTCTTTGGCCGACGTCCAAATCCCTTCCTTCTCTTCTCCTTTGCTGGTGGAAACAAAGCCTAGGATCTCTTCCCTTGGAGTTTTGGCCGGTGTCCACCATCCTTCTTCTCCTCTTGGCCGGCGGCAAGCATCAAGGTTGGTGCTTGGTGGTTGGCTAAAGGAAGGAGAAGAGTTTTGTTTCTATACTTCCTCTTGTTCGGAGCGAGCAAGGAAGGAAGATTGGTGATCTTGGAGGCTTCGACTTTTGAAAGGACATACAATATAAGATCAAGAGGTATAATCTTGTTTATTTTGATTAGTGTTCTTTTGTATTATGTATGTGGTTGTTTACTTTATTATTTGGCTAAATTAACTTGGACCCCAAATACAAACACAAAAATCGGCGATCCATACATCGTCTATTCCGCGGCTAATCATAGAATAGAAGTTGGTTGCTTGAACAACAAGTTTGTTCAAGTGACCACTCTAATCGAACAACACGACGATGAAATGGTAGCTTGGTGATCCCTCCTTGTCAAGGATAAATTTTTTTTATCCGAGGATGTAGAAGGGATCGCCATGAACAAGCCACCGAGTTAAAGTGGGAAGCGAAGTTTCCTACCATAAGGTAAATGATGAAAATGGCTTACAACCTCACTAGGTGAAAAAGACACCAATCTTTGTCTATCAATAAAAAGTTCACCACCATAACAAGCGACTGCATGCAAGTGAAGTCTCCTATCATACACCAAAAATCCACAACTTGATGATCAAATTTAACTAATTTTTACCACCGCTGAAATGATACTAAGGCATGCATAGGGAAAATTATTTGACTAAACAACAAACAAACCTAAGTCAACAGGTAAACACAAGCAATCAAACAACTCAGTTTATTCCGAACATGAAAGGAAGGAAGGAAATACAGTAAGTAAAATAACACACTCCCCTTTCATGTTGGAGAAGAAGCATCATCAAAGCGCACTTCCTCTACCAAAACATCGCTCGTCCCCTCGTAAAATATCTTGAGATGGTGTCCATTCACTCTGTGAGTGTTCCCTGAAGAAGGTTCCTACACCTCTACAACACCATAGGGAAACACATTAGAAACCAGGAAAGGACCGTCCCACCTGGATCCCAACTTACCTTTGATCAGCTTGATACTGTTAGGGCAATCTCTTGCCGTAATATGGTTTTGATGGTGTGGCAAAGGGTTTAAGTTAGTGTGTTATGTTGATTTGATATGTGCGTTGAAGTCATGCAGGACTTAGTAATTCGCACATGGACCCGTGGTAAGTTTCACATCTCATGACTCGTGCCTTGAGTCGGTGAAGGATAGCTTTGCGGAAGCCGTGCGCTTGGAGCATCCGAGGGACCGCCGGACGAGAAGCTTGGAGTGAAGCCGGAGGAAGTAGACTTCGAGGCAAGAGACGCAAAGGAGCATTGCAGAGTCGTGCGCCTGATGCTGCCGAGGGACGTGGCCAAGAACGAAGAGAACTTCGAAGGCGAGGGACTCCGAGAGATGAGAGTGAGCGATTGTAACCCGGGGAAGAGTAGCTCTTAGGTTAAACTTGGTCATTTGGCCAAGTGTCGGATGGGTTTTCTCGACACCAGTTGACTGCCATGGAATGGCGATGATCGCCTGAGTCGAGTGAGTTCGATCGTATCCAATCGATGGATTGCGCGTGACCGACCGCCATACGTGGGTAGTCGCGATTATCACCACCATCGGCGCAGCCGATCGGTCAATAGGTTTTCGCCAGAACGCGTAGCCGATCGCGGGCCGATTCTGAGCGAGCCGATCGATGAGGTCCATCACGATCGCCAAGAGTTCCGCTGACTACAACGCCGGGATCAGCGTGTTCGGAGGTCGCTAGTAGATGGCAATGACCGCTAAGGGAGGCATGACCGTGGCGGCCAACGGGAAGAAATCAGCCCTCTCTATAAAAAGAGAGGGTGTGAGCCTTTGAGAGGATAATGCTTATGCTCCAAGTGATCTTCCTAGTGCCCCCAAAAGCTTTAAACTCTTCTTACTCATTTTTACTCCATTCTATTTGTAAGAAGAGTGATCTTGATTGTAAAGGTTACCTCCACCTAGCTTGGTGCAAAGAAGAGACCATTTAGTGGATTGGTTTAGCGGAGTGATTCACCGAGGATGAATCGGGGACCGTGGATTAGCGGCGTAGCCGTGAACCACGTTACATTCTTTGTTAGCGTTTGTATTTTCATTTATTGATTTTTCTTTATTGTTTATGCTTTCGCTTGCGCTAACGATTGTGTAGACGAGCAAACGAACGAGAGAATTACGACATCCATAGGAAAAGGGCTATTCACCCCCCTCTAGCCGGCCGTATCGATCCCCTACAAGTGGTATTAGAGCCGAGGAAATCTTGTCGAGGACTAACCGCCACAACAAGCAACTTTCAAAATGGCCGGCTCCAACATCCATCCTCCGAAGTTTGAAGGAGAATTCGCTTGGTGGAAGAAGCGAATGGAGGTATTTTTCGAAACGGATTTTGATATTATGATTACAATGGATTTTGCCTAGGGATGAAGAGGGGAAGCCAATAGAGAAATCTAGGTGGACCAAAAGGCAAAGGGAAGAGCACCTTGCAAATTCAAAAGCCAAGCATCATCTCTTCAATGTGCTCCCCCAACAAGAAATCAACCGAATAGGAGAATGCCTAAGCGCCAAGGAGATGTGGGAGAAGCTAATTGAGCTTCATGAAGGCACATCCGAGGCAAAGCTAGCAAGGAGAGATCTCCTCCGCTCCCAACTATCCAACATTAAATTAGAAAAGGGAGAAAAGGTAACTTCTTTGCATTCTAGATTCAAAGAAATTTTAAATGGACTAACAAGTGTAGGAGAAAGGCTCTCCAATCGCGATATGATAATGAAGGCCATAGATGCCTTCCCCCAATCATCCAAGTGGAGTTCAATGGTGGACTCATTTTACATTTCAAAGAATCTAGAGGTAAGTACTCTAGATGAATTTTTCTCCACTATGGAATTACATGAATCTAGGCTTGAAGGAATACAAGAAGAGCCTAGAATTCAACCCTCAAGAGGAGTAGCTTTGATAGCGAACAAGGGGAAGAAGAAGATGGAAATCCCCTCCTCCTCCGATGACGAAGCGTCTTCCTCCTCCTCCATGGATAGCACCGAAGAAGCCTATATGGTAAGTAAGATAAGACATGCATTTAAGAATTTTAGATTTGATAAATCTCATGATAGGAATAGAAGACCAAGAGGGAAGGTCATATGCTACAATTGCCAAGGAGAGGGGCACATAAGGGACAATTGTCCTCTCCTGAACAAGAGCAAGGAAGAGAAGAAAAAGAAAGAAGAAAAGAAGAAGAAAAAGGGGAGCAAGAAAAAGAAGGAAGAGGAGAAGAAGACAAAAGAAAAGGGGAAGACCAAAGCTCTAAAGGCAAGGACTTGGGATGACCCATCCTCATCCTCCTCATCATCATCGAATGAGGAGAATGCCTTTGTCACCAATTTGGCCTTGATGGCCTTTGATGACTTGGATTGCTCTTCATCCGAAAATGAAGGATTAAGCTCAAGAGGAGAGAGCTCAAGTGAAGGGGGAGCTTCTACATCCTCCTCATCCGAAGAAGAAGAAGAGGATATGGAAACTATGGTAACGAAAGCCTCTCCTAAGAAAATAGTTTCCATAATTTCTAGTTTAACTAAGGACTTATTTGGAATGAAAAAGAAAAATAAAATCATGCTTAATCAAATTAAGGCATTGGAAAATAAGCTAGAAAATGCATGCTTAAATGATAATATTTCTTCTAGCTTAAATGATGCATGCTCACATGACCTTTATGTGCCATTAGATGTTAGTGATGCATGTATAAATGAAAATAGGGCCTTAAGAGAAAAGGTAGATTATTTAACAAAAGCCCTAGAAAAATTCACAATTGGCTCCAACACATTGAACATGATCTTAGGGAGCCAAAGAGCTAGTTTCAACAAAAAGGGCCTAGGCTATAAGGAAAAGAAAAATGAAAAGGCCTACAAATGTCTAATAGCTAGGGGACAAGATAAGAAGAAAGTAATAGCTAGGAAATGGATCCCCAAAGAATACTTAGTGAACCCAATAGGAAAGAACTTATTTTGGGTTCCAAAATCCATCCTTAAGGGTTAGGAAAACCCTAGGGTAGTCAACCATATGGAATTGACCTATATCATATTTTGGTTGACTTAGGATGGCGGGACATCATTTTTAGAATAGTGTTGGGTGATGATAACGTGCCCATAAATAGATAATAATGCTTAAATCATGATGATTAATGTAATTGCTATGTATGTTTACAATCATGATTTATGATTTTGAAATTTGGCACATTATCATAAGAAATAGGTTTGAATCATGCTTTAGGTGATACTTTGCTTATTATCATCATATAATACCTAATGCATGATTATTATTTAATGAATACATGAGTTTCTTGATCATAATGTAGAATTCATTCATATATGCCTTTATGATCATGAGGATTATTAGGTTGATACTTAACCTTGATAGAATTGCATGAATATATTGGTTAAGTATATACAAATACCCCCTAGGATGCATCTCACACTCACTATAGGCTAACTTGATTGCAAACTTAGCATGAGTGAGATGTTAGGATGATACAAATGTCCACTAATGCCTATGGCATTTAGATGGTCATTTAAAGTATCAAAATAGCAATAATAGACCAATCATGGGGAAGGCTTATGTTTAATTCATAGACATATTGCCCAAAGATCATGGTTGGATATTTCATATGTTTTCAAAACAATTTCTTACTTTAAAATACATGTATTCATGTTTTGAAACAATTGGATGCAAGACTAGGTGTTAAAATGGATACTCTTATGATCAAAAACCTAGTAGTTTTTAAAGTTTTTGGATTTTTGGAAAATACGTGGAAATATAATGATTTTTCATGAAAACATATTTTTCACTGATAGATATACTTAAAAGAAATGTGTTCCCAAAATTTCATGATTTTTCGAATTTTTTGGAATTTTTAATGCATTTCTGAAATTCGCCGTAAAATCAATTTGAATCCATTGTGCCGATCGCCATATCTTGATAGAATGATCGATAACTCAAAACAGCCCAATATTTTCTGATTTCAAATTTTAATCAAGTTTTTGGGTTTCTCTTTCTACTATACTTGATGCCATGAGTTTATAAATAAGGATTAATCTTTTTGATGGTGTCAAAGGGGGAGAAATGTATGTTTAAGTAAAGGGGAACATATTTAGGGGGAGAAATGATTATGCTTATGATAGGGGGAGAAAATTTGGATAGAGAGTTTCATGGATTAAGGGGGAGTTGCATGTTGCTATATCATGTTTATCTTTACATGCTTTCTTACCTTAGAATTTATATCAAATGTTTTTACCTAACTTAAACGGATTGCCACACATCAAAAAGGGGGAGATTGTTAGGGCAATCTCTTGTCGTAATATGGTTTTGATGGTGTGGCAAAGGGTTTAAGTTAGTGTGTTATGTTGATTTGATATGTGTGTTGAAGTCGTGCAGGACTTAGTAATTCGCACATGGAGCCGTGGCAAGTTTCACATCTCATGACTCGTGCCTTGAGTCGGTGAAGGATAGCTTTGCGGAAGCCGTGCGCTTGGAGCATCCGAGGGACCGCCGGACGAGAAGCTTGGAGTGAAGCCGGAGGAAGTAGACTTCGAGGCAAGAGACGCGAAGGAGCATTGTAGAGCCGTGCACCTGATGCTGCCGAGGGACGTGGCCAAGAACGAAGAGAACTTCGAAGGCGAGGGACTCCGAGAGATGAGAGTGAGCGATTGTAACCCGGGGAAGAGTAGCTCTTAGGTTAAACTTGGCCATTTGGCCAAGTGTCGAATGGGTTTTCCCGACACCAGTCGACTGCCATGGAATGGAAGTCGATCGCTCGAAGTCGAAAGTGAGTTCGACCGTATCCGATCGATTGATTGTGGCGCGATCGATCGCCATACGTAAGGCGCGATCGCTAAGACGATCGATCGATCGGCAAGCGCAGCCCACGGTCGATAGGGTTTTGGCCATAGAATCGCCGTAGCCGATCGGGCCGGGCCGATCGAGGCGTAGCAGACGATCACGGTCCATCACCGATCGCCAAGAGTTCCGTTGGACTACAACGGTCGGGATCCGACGTGTTCGGAGGCCGATTGTAGCGATCGCCAAGGGAGGCAAATGCGTGGCGGCCAACGGGAAGAAATCAGCCCTCTCTATAAAAAGAGAGGGTGTGAGCCTTTGAGAGGCTAATGCTTATGCTCCAAGTGATCTTCCTAGTGCCCCACAAGCTCTAAACTCTTCTTACTCGTTTTTACTCCATTCTATTTGTAAGAAGAGTGATCTTGATTGTAAAGGTTACCTCCACCTAGCTTGGTGCAAAGGAGAGACCATTTAGTGGATTGGTTTAGCAGAGTGATTCACCGAGGACGAATCGGGGACCGTGGATTAACGGCGTAGCCGTGAACCACGTTACATTCTTTGTTAGCGTTTGTATTTTCATTTATTGCTTTATCTTTATTGTTTATGCTTCCGCTTGCGCTAATGATTGTGTAGATGAGCAAACGAACGAGAGAATTACGACATCCATAGGAAAAGGGCTATTCACCCCCCTCTAGCCGGCCGTATCGATCCCCTACAGATACGAGACTGGTACACTAAAACTTTGTCGCTGATATGGAACTCCTTCTTCACAAGCCTCTTGTCATGAAAATTTTTAGTCTTTTCTTTGTAAATGCGAGAGTTCTCATATGCCTCTAACCGTGTCTCCTCAAGTTCCTGAAGTTGGAGTTTTCTCTCTCTCCCAGCTCTGTAAGCATCCATGTTGCAAGCTTTCACTGCCCAGTAAGCTCTGTGCTCAATCTCCACCGGCAAGTGACATTCTTTGCTTTAAACCAATCTGTACGGGGACATGCCTATGGGAGTCTTATAAGCAGTCCTGTAGGCCCACAGAGCATCCTCTAATCTCATGCTCTAATCTTTTTTGTCTAGTCCCACTGTCTTCTCCAGTATGGATTTGATCTTTCTGTTCGACACTTCAACCTATCCATTTGTCTGAGGGTGATAAGGAGTAGAAATCTTATGAACCACCCCATACTTGCTTAAGATGGCTTCCATGCGTCTGTTGCAAAAATGAGACCCTTGATCGCTGATGATCGCCTGGTACAAAATATACCTCCACCCATTTGGAAACATAATCAAAAACCAATAGAATATATAAAAATCCGAAAGATATAGGAAATGGACCCATAAAATCAATACCCCAAACATCGAAAATCTCACAGAATAACAAAGGTTGCTGAGCCATTTCATTTCGACGTCCTATGTTCCCTGTTCGTTGACATTGCTCACAAGACTTATAAAATTCATAGGCATCACGAAATAAGGTGGGCCAATAAAAACCAGACTCTAAAACTTTCCTAGCAGTCCTTTGGGGTCCAAAATGCCCCCCACAAGCCAGAGAATGACAAAAAGTAAGTATGGAATGAAACTCAGTCAAAAATACATCTCCTAACAATTTAATCACTACAAAACTTCCAAAGGTAAGGATCATCCCATACATAATACTTGGCATCACTTTTCAATTTTTAGACTTGTGCATGAAAAAAAAATGAAGATATA
Source organism: Wurfbainia villosa (assembly GCA_025175895.1). Taxonomy (NCBI): domain Eukaryota; kingdom Viridiplantae; phylum Streptophyta; class Magnoliopsida; order Zingiberales; family Zingiberaceae; genus Wurfbainia; species Wurfbainia villosa. The sequence continues at coordinate 54,254,176 of CM046004.1, forward strand.
ACACAGGCAACTAAATAGTTAGCAATATCTGCATACCATGGTGTCTTACTCTGCAGGTGAAAAAGCTGCTCATCTGGAAAAGAATCTGCTATGGGGGTGGGCTCGATCTCCATCACTATCCTACTCAGATGGTCTGCTACTAGGTTCTCCCTCCCGCTCTTATCGCGTATCTCTACGTCGAATTCTTGAAGAAGAAGCATCCATCTAATCAGTCTCAGTTTTGCATCAGGCTTCTTCAGGAGGAATTTCAAAGCTGCATGATCGGAAAAAATAACCACATGAGAACATAGCAAATAAGATCTGAATTTATCCAAAGCAAAAACAAGAGCTAAAAGCTCTTTTTCTGTGGTGGTGTAATTGGATTGTGCAGCATCCAATGTCCTCGAGGCATAGCAGATCACATGAGACGCTCTGTCTACTCTCTGTGCCAAGACTGCTCCCACCGCGTAGTTTGAGGCATCACACATCAACTCGAATGGGAGAGTCCAATCTGGTGGTCTAAGGATCGGTGTTGATATCAAAGCCTGCCTGAGCTGGTCAAAAGAGTCTTTTCACCTCTGATCAAACTGAAATACCACCTCCTTCTATAGCAAGTTGGTCAGGGGTAGGGAAATCTTATTAAAATCTCTGATGAAACGTCTGTAAAAACCTGCATGTCCCAGAAAAGCACGTACTTCTCGCATAGAAGTGGGGTAAGATAGAGAAGAAATAGCATGAATTTTAGTAGGATCTACTTCAATACCATGCACAGAGATAATATGACCTAAAATTATCCCATGCCCGACCATGATGATGGCATTGCTCGGAGGCTCATTGGCTCCCATGTCCCCGGATTAAAATTTTCACTAATGAAAACTAATCCGGATGGGATGAGTTTCCTAAGCTCAACCAATTCGTCGTCATGCTAATGACTTGAGCGATCGCTTGAACAAACTAGTTGTTCAAGCATCCAAGCTCTTCTAGTCGGTTAGCCGCGGAAGAGACAACGGACGGATCACCGATTTTTGTGTTTATCTTCGGGGTCCATGATTATACAAATACATATGGATGTAGATATGTATAATCAACACATACAATCATATTAATAAGAACATGCAAAGATCAATAATAAAACTTACAAAACTTTTATACCTCTCGATCTTCTATCGTATGTCCTAACCTCCTTGTAGACTTCGTGTGGGCGAAGATCCTCCACAAGTTGAAGCTTCCTAGATCTTCTTCAATCAAAAGAAAGAAGAACTCTCCTTCCCTTCTTGCTTGAGCCAACCACCAAGCCACAAAGGCTTGATGCCGCCGGCCTCAAGAAAAGGAGAACAAGATGGCCAACCAAGAAACCGAACAAGGGAACAATCCCTAGCTCCTTTGTGTCGCCGGCCAAGAGGAAAAGAAGAGGAGAAGAGGAATAGGTTGAGCACCAACCAAGCTAGAGGGAAGAGAGATAGGTGCCGGCAACACCCTAGGAAGAAGAAGAGAACCTCTCCTATAGTTGCCGGCCACTCCACCTTGCAAACCCTAGTCGCCCAACCAAACCCTAATCTCCCTAGGGTTTCTTGTCGCCCAAGCCAATGAAAGGCAAAACCCTAATCTCCAAAAAAATCCAACATCCTTGCCGCCCACCTTAAGCCCCTTTTTATAGAGTTAGGCTTAAGCCTTGTTTTAATATCCACCGTTGGTTCTAGGGATTTAATCTCAACCGTCGGATCTAGAGATTTAATCTCAACCGTCGGATATAGAGATTTAATCTCCACCGTCGGTTCTAGGGATTTAATCTCAACCGTCGGTTCTAGGGATTTAATCTCAACCGTCAGATCTAGAGATTTAATCTCAACCGTCGGTTCTAGGGATTTAATCTCAACCGTCGGATCTAGAGATTTAATCTCAACCGTCGGATCTAGAGATTTAATCTCAACTGTCGGATCTAGAGATTTAATCTCCACCGTCGGATCTAGAGTTCCATTTTCCACCATAGGATCTAGACTCCATGAGGTTTTAATAGGCTATGATAGGGACCATGAGGAGGAGTTGGATCTTGGCCACCCGATGGATCGGAACCACACAAACTTGATCCATCAATGATGTTCCATTCCACTAGAGGATCATCATTGAATTACCTCACCAACTCCCATAAATTAATATGGGCTCCATACATTATTTGTACATCCATCTCCCCATGTTTAAGATATCGAATGTCCGTCAATTAATTGATTTACTGACCATCAATCAATTAACATCTAACTCCTCGAGTAGTACCACTCAACCTTATCATCATGTTGACTAAGTCAACCTGCAGGGTTTACATGATGAACCTTATGAGCTCCTCAAGGGGACATCATCAACCTAATATATAGGACACGGTTTTCTCCTATAATCAACAGCACAACATGTAAATAATATCATTTCCCAACTTACCGGGCATATTGATTTAATCCATATAAATCTCACCCTTTGGTAAATCAAAGAAATAAATACTAAGTACATGTGCCTGTTATTATATCGGGATTAAGAGCATGTACAACATAATATCCGAAGTCCGATTCAATTATGTAGTCAGCAATAAATTGAATCACCTCTTTGTCGGTCCTGCTCAATACACCTAAGTGTACTAGTGTAACTCTATGTTCAAGACAAAATAATACCAAGCTACACTACAATCATGCCAATGGTGTGTCCAAAACCATCTTGGTTGTGAGCCTCTACTTATATTCTACAAGGAACTGATAACATGATCTTCTGTGCCACACCAAGCACCATGTTATCTACAATGTAAAGTATTAGACAATATGCACACATATAATAAATATAAAGTGCAAACAATGATCATGTGATTCTTATTTCAAAATAAAAATGTTCATACAAAAGAGCTAGGCTTTCAGTATACATCCCAACAATCTCCCACTTATACTAAAAGACTATGCTGTCCTCATACTGCCATACATCTGATTCCCCTTCCCTCCATATGCCTATCAAAGCTCTCGCTAGAAGGGCCTTAGTGAAAGGGTCTACCAGGTTATCCTCTGATGCAATCTAGGCGACAGCAACTTCTACCTCCTTTACGATTTCTCATATCAAGTGGTACTTGCGCTCTATGTGTTTACTAGCCTTATGGGCTCGTGATTCCTTCGAGTTTTCAACTGCACCATTATTATCACAATAAATTGTGATAGTTCTGGGCAAACTAGGAATCACATCCAAGTCCATCAGAAAGTTCCTGAGCCATACAACTTCTTTGGCCGCCTCAGAGGCTGCCACATACTCAGCTTCCATGGTGGAGTCCGCCACACATTTCTGCTGGACACTCCTCCATACAATGGCTCCACCTCCCAAAAGTAAACACAAACCCCGAGGTAGACTTACTGTTGTCCCTATCTGATTGGAAATCAGAATCCGTGTAACTCATAAGGACTAATTGATCTGCCCGGTAAACCAGCATATAATCCCTAGTCCTTCTCAGGTACTTCAATATATGCTTTACCGCAATCCAATGTCCCTATCCAGGATTACTCTGATATCTGCTAACCATGCCCACGGCAAAGCAGATATCTGGTCTCGTACATAGCATAACATACATGAGGCTTCCTACTGCTGAAGCATAAGGAACCGCCTTCATCTCCTCTATCTCCTTTGATGTTTTGGGACACATCTCTTTAGATAAAGGTACTCCATGCCTAAAAGGTAGAAAACCTTTAGGGTGCGTTTGGTTGAAGGTCATCTGTCATTACCTTAGTCATGTGATTACCAAGTAATCACATAACCAAGGTTATGGAGAATAAAACATAACTTTGTTTGGTTTAATACTATTTGGTTTAATCCTAGGTAATGAAACAAAACCTTGTTTGTTTGAAGGTTTTATTGTATTACTTACTTTGACATTTACAATATTACCCCTGATTCAATTATAATATTTTTTACAATTAAATTAATTTGATATTTAAATAATGTTTAAAATTAAATTAAATCATTAATTATAATATTAATAATACAATATATATTATAAATTTTAAAATTTTAAATTATCGTGAGATTTCGGACTTCCAACTTTTCTGTTCAAACAAATTCAATATCTGGAGAAAGCGCAGTGTTAATTTGCTTTACTGTTGAATAAATATGACGTACAAAGGGCATTATTTTGATAAACCACTCTTCCAACCAGACGACAGTTGCTCCCAGCCATGAATACTAAACTAATTTACTAGTAAAGTTGTCCTTCCCGAAAGCAATATAGAAAGTGACATTGTTCATAATGAGCTGTAAAAGTACACATTGTATCTAGTTAATACAAGTCAAATGTCAATCGAATAACCTATAACCAATAGCATCATTAATGCTTTTGTTCTCCAGGTAGTAAAGGCATAAATCAACTGAATGAAATGAATAAGAAAATAGATTCTTATTTTCCGTGAACAGATCATCACATATTCTTATTATAAATACAACACTTAATAGACACAGAAGTAATCCAAAAATATATTCATCCAAAAAGAGCAATCCAAGTTCAATCCAAAATCACATTCATCCAAAAAGTTTTGTTCTAAATGATACGATGACTATCCAAAAATATATCCAAAATATAAGTACCAACAATGTATATCAGAATGACAATCTAATTCAAATAGCTACTTCATTTGGAATGGAGCTCAGAGAGCAACTTCAACACATAACTTCTCCTAAATATCTGTGACAATGCAAAGAAGTTGTCAAGCTTGTGTTCATCCTTGAGAATATACTCTCCAACATCCATAATTTCTTGCTCAGAGAATTCAGAAAGTTCTATTAACTCTTCGTATATCTTCTTTTTCCTATGATTAGTCTCTGTTTGTTGCTTGAAGTAGTTGGAGATCTCCTCATCAGATTTAGAAACAGAAGTAATATATTTTTGAATTTCTCCCACCAAGTCACTTAGAGCATCATCAGACTTTCCTTTTTTCTTTCTGGTTGATGTCTTGTTTGTTGGACAAACTGATGAACTTGGAGTCTCAGATGTTTTTATTACTTGGTTGTCATCATCAGATTTTTCATCTTTGTGATCTTCAATATAATCATCTTTTTCAAGCTCAAATGTGTCAACCTCTTCATCACATACATTTATCTCTTCTCTTCAGCATCACGGGTTTCGTGATTAGCTCTGTGCACAATCTTTCCCCACATCAAGTCATCAAGGTGGGGAACTCTTTGTTCCTTAAACCAATAGCAAATTTAGATGACTCAATTAAAAAATTATTATTAATAAAAAGTCAACACCAAAATTAAGAGCTATTAAACTCATCTTAGCTTGACTTGACTTATAAACCGGATATATTAAACGAGAATGATTCTCATATGCACTTTTCGATAAATAAGGAGACAAATGGTATTTACCATTGTTATTTGTCAGATTGTAAAAAAGATAAAATCAAGAAGATATCACTTGATAGTAAATCCACATAAGCTCTGATATATAATAAAATAAAACAAATTAGGTTAAGATGGTATGAACATGTTCAAAAACAACCAGTACATAACATAAAGAGAAGTTGTATATAATTGCAAGTATAATGCGTAGAAGGGCAATGTAATCTCTACTTTGCATAATTACGAATGATTAGTTTGGACATTACAAGTGATATAGCTATACCTTTGCATAAGTTCAATGGAGGAAAAAGATTCAAGTAGCGAACCCAAATAACTGAGACTACAATGGCTTGATCATGATGATTGATTGGTGATTGTTACAGTGCAAATAACAAAGATTACATGAGACTTATCTAAGCAAGACATAAGACAAGCATGTTATTATAATCACAAAAGAGATAGTTCACAATTAAATTGTCAGGTTCAAATTATATTCGTCAAGACATACATCTAAATTCGATCGAAATTTAGACAAGCCTACAGACTTATATATATTCAGAAACAAAATATGTAACATACATAAAATTGATCCTGTTCTAGCTCTAACTGATCGATCCTTGATTACATTTAAACTTGAAAGTGGTTAATCACCACTTGAAAATATATGTATATATAGTGTACTTAACAGGCAATCAATCTAAACTGGAGCAGAAATACTTGTGCAGAAAAACTAGAGCAGTTTAAAAAAAGTTACCTTTACCCAATCATCGAAGACATCCTTTGTTGTAATGATACACTTATCAACATCATTCCATCCAAATCCACTACTATGATTCAACATCTCATTGATAGCATGAAATTGCCTTTTCAATAGCTTGTACCTCGACTCGATATGAGGGGTAGCTCTCAGATTGCTGGATGGCAATTTTGCAGCCATGACTTTCTCCAAATGCATCAAGTATCTAATTCGAAAACCATTCTCGCTCTTCCAAGCTGAGTCTTTGCTTAACTCAACAAGGCAGTCAACTAAAACAAAGATCCTCTTGTTTGGTCCACAAGTGTTTAGTGCTTGTAGTTTTTCTTTTGAACTTCGGTGGCATTGAACTTTCTACTTGTTCACTTAATGCATCCTTGGTTGTTTCTACTCCTTTTATCCTCTTCTGGCTATGTCGTTCCATTGAAAACTGAAATTAAACCATCCAAATAACACATTATTCTTGCATAAACCATAATCAAATTGTTTAAATAAATAATATACAAACCGTATACAATCAAATTGTTAAAACGTAATAAATCTAAGATACAACCAAATTGTTCAAACTTTATCTAATCCAGATACAATCATATTGTCCAAACTTAATCAAATTCAAATACAACCAAATTGTTTAAACCATTCAACGGAATCATAAACCCAAATACAACATAAGCAAAGAGTTCAAATACATGGAAACTCAAATTTCAAGAAACAACATTAAATTTAATTGACCGATGACTGCCAGCTCATGAACATATCATCCGCAAGCTTGTCTCTCCATTCAGTCCAAGCAGGGTTGGTCTCACAATGTCTGATCAAATCACCACCATCATAGACATCATCATCATCACTTTCAGTTGACTCAAGGACATCAAGCTCACTCTCTATCGGATCAATTGCCATTTCATACCTTATGAAATTATGCAGGATACAACAAGCAGAAATAATCCTACATTGAGTCTTAACATTATAAAATGACTTATCTCTCAATATAGCCCATCTGGCTTTTAAAATGCCAAAACACCTCTCAATGCAATTTCTGGCTTGAGAGTGTTTCATATTAAAGTACTCTTTGGCTGTTGTTGGTTGGTAACCTTGCCTCCATTCACCAAGTGGTACCTTTGACCTCTTATATGGTGCCAAAATCCATCCCCATTTGTGTATCCAAAGATCACACAAATAATAACCTATATTACAAGTGAACATGTCTTAATATATATAATAACAACCCATTTTATGATAATTATAACTTAATTACCTCGAGGAATCTTCAAGCCATTCCTCCTACTAATAGCATCCCTTAACACTCTACCATCTCGCAGATCCTTCCCAACCCGTAAGACATAGCTAAATTGCATGCCCGATGTGCACACACCCAAGACATTGGTTGCAATTTCACCTTTTCTGGTTCGATACCTAGGTCTATCAACTGCTAGGACATTGACATTAATATACGTCCCATCTAATGCTCCCAAACAACCCTACAATCAAAGAAGTCTCACAAATCAAATTAATTTACTGTGTATATTAAAATTATTGAAAAATAAATATGTAGAAATTATATACTTGTACCTTAAACCATTTCCACCTCTCATCCATGCAATTTTCTGGGATTGGTTCAAAGCTTCCTAAGCAAAATGTTATGTAAGTAGTAGAATGTAATTCAAAATCAATGAAATTGCCTACTAACCTCTCACCGGATCTAGTCAGCTTTAGGACTCTATTCTTCACATTATGTGCAATAATGTGAAGAAAAGATATTACAAGTTCACTAATTGACATATTTTTATTTTCTTTCAGTTTTCCATGAGTTGTTAGCAAAGAACAAAGTTTGTCTAAAGACCTTCTATCCATCCTACAGTTATCAACACATTGTCGATCACTATGAAAAACCATCTCATTTAAGTTTATAGACCTAATATTATATCTAGACAATGCTTGATTAGTATATGATATGCTCCTCCCAAACCTAGCCCTCCTCTTGTTAGCTAAGACAACCGCCAACAATAAAAGCATCAATAACTTCCTTTGCATCCTCTTCTTGCGTATAATAAGTAGAGAAATGATCTTCATCTCTTGCCTTAGTGCTAATTGATCCATCTCAGCCTATCATGAAAGTAAGACAATGAAAAGTAAATCTAGCAACAAAATCTATAGAAAGGAACCATAGAGAGGAACACATATCATGAAATAAAGCAAATCAAAAAAATCAAAAAGCCTTTATACTTATATACTTTGGATGAAGATAAAAATAGAAACCACAACTACTACAAAAAATGTGATAAAACAGGAAGCCAAAAACTCAGGATCTCACTGGGATTTTTCTTTTCAGTGGTGTGTCACTCAATAACTAGTGACAGAATGGCATCAGCAGTGTTGTATAACTAGATAGCTGAATAAAACAGAGAATAGGTATGTGATCATATATTCAATCTGTAATTTTATGGATTAAATGTTAAAGGAACTGCTTCATAAATGGAAATAAATAAAACTCAGTTTGATCAGTTCAAATACAATGCAATATATAATGCATTTAAATATCTGTTCTCGATAAATATATTGATAAAATAACTAAATATGAGAATGTAGTAACAAAGTCATCCTTCTTGTATTGTCTTCCATCTGATAAATGTGTTTCATGTTGATTTTACACCCTTGATTAATTATGTAAATTATCTGTTATGTTAGGGAAAAGGAAATGACAAGTTTGTGATCACTGACCTTGCATGCCAACCTAAATTCAAAACTTTGTTGGCATCTGCCTTCATTAAGTTCAATTAATTGAACATGAGATCAACAAACACAGAGGAGTCCTATTATCACCTTCAGCTAGTTTGCACCAATGTTGTGCCATGTATGGAGAACAATCTCAAGTCCATAGTGATTAAACTATGGAAGCCGGGAAGATTCAGCGAGAAGCGGGAACAAGAATCAAGCTTGGGAATCTTGATATGATAACAAGAAGCATGAGATGGATTGGTTGTGAACTATTTGTTGAATAATTAACGAACAAAATATAGTATGTGCGTTCCTCCAAAGACTGGAGATGTACAGAATCCATAGTCACTGTAAAGTGTTTCAAGGGATTTGGCAAGAATTCATTGACATTAAGTTGGGTGGTAAGCAAAATATTTTTCTCCTTACAAATAATGAAACTTCTCCACCAATTTATAGCAAACATATGATTATGTTTTTTTCAAAGATTCTTTTTAAGCAATTCTATGGATCTGTCACCAAACGGATTACGCATTACCATGAGACAAGGATTCATCATGGTATGCACAATTTCTCAGCAATTCTAAAGACAAAATTACTAGTTCCAATTTGATTCCTCATTTTCTTCTTCCAGTACACCGTGTAGGAAACCTAGGGTCGGACTTCTACAAATATATGATAAGAATCCTCCGATTACAAACAAGTTGTTGGCATAAGGTAATTGTAAAGGAATTTCTCATTTTAGATTTTAACTATTGAGGTTCTAATTTAGTGTAGTTTATTTCCATTATGACATATTTTCTTTGTTCTTGATTTGATGTGGTTCCCACCCCGTGTTCTGCAGTTGGTACTTGTGGATTTTCGTTATGATATTCTTGCTGTTGGGTGTTGAAGGTGTGTTCATCAAGTATTTTCAAATACAAAATTAGATCGACGGGTTGTTCATTAATATTTAGTCTATACATTTATATTCTGAACTCGACAAGATCTATGGAATTTGTGTTTCTTATGGTTCTTTACATTTCTTATTCTGCTTGCAGCTTGGCATTCTACATAGTGATTAAACTATATAGGAATCCTATTAATACCTATCAGTAAGGAGAGTACGCAATCTCCCTGCTACAGCATTACCAACCAAACAAGACACTTGCAAACAGATTGATGTCGCTAAACCTCTCGGCAGGAATAGAAACATGTCAAACCATTAGAAAACAAGAGGCAAAATAGGCAGATAAAAACAGGATAAAAACAAGCATATCAAAACTGCCGGTGAAGAGAAGATGCAGAATGCTAGAACTGAAGAGATCTCTACCAAATTAGAATGGAAGAAAACAAAACTAACAAACCTTAATGTTCGGTGATAGATCTTCGACACGAGGTGGACGAAGGTGGACGACGCCTTCGAATCGCCGCGCAATCGCCGCTGCTGCTAGGGTTTCGCTTCGAGCGTTTTCACAGATGGGGAGCAGGTGAGTCGGCATTTTATTCTTCTATGTAATTTACTTAACTATAGAAGGATAATTTTGGAAAGAAAAATATCTTAACCCCGGAATCAAGAAAAACCTAAGATTTACTTGGTTTTTCAATTCCGGGTTGAATAACCCTTTTTGTTGATGTATGCTGACGTGTCGGATATAAAATATTACTTGGGAATCGTCGATTACCTAAACCAAACAAGGTTTTCATTGATACCATTAGATGGATAACCAAGGTAATCATGGATGCCTCCCAACCAAACACCCCCTTATTGGAGTTCTGCATGCTAAAACGAGCAAGGATAGTGTCAATGTATGAAGCTTGAGATAAGCACAACATCCTTTTCTTGCAATCCCTTATCACCTTGATCCCAAGGATGTGTCCCACTTCTCCCAAGTCCTTCATATCAAACTGTTTGGACAACCATACCCTTACGTCTGATAACACTCTGATATTGTTGCCAACTAACAAAATGTCATCTACGTATAGTATAAGAAATACCACTACGTTTCTATCACATCTTTTGTATACACAAGGCTCATCCAGACTTTGAATGAATCCATATGACTGGATTACCTCATCAAAGCGGATGTTCCAAGATCTAGAAGCTTGCTTCAATCCATAAATGGACCGATTAAGCTTACACACAAGATGCTCTTTGCCCTTTGCAATGAATCCCTCTGGTTGCTTCATATAGATGTTTTCCTCAAGACTTCCGTTAAGGAAAGCTGTCTTGACATCCATCTGCCAAATCTCATAATCCTCATGAGCAGCAATAGATAAGAGAATCCGGATAGACTTAATCATAGCTACCGGTGAAAAGGTCTCCTCATAATCGATACCCTCTTTCTAAGTATACCCTTTCGCAACAAGCCTAGCTTTGAAGGTCTCAACCTTCCCGTCTACTCCTCTCTTTCTCTTATAGATCCACTTGCATCCAATGGCTTTCACACCATCGAATGGTTCTACTAGCTCCCAAACTTGATTAGAATCCATAGATTCTATCTCTGAATTCATCGCTTTTTGCCAAGATACCGCATCTCTATCTTGGAGTGCCTCGTCATATGTCCAGGGATCAGGTTCATGTTTACCAGGGACTAAGTCCGAAGACTCTCCCAAGAACATGAATCTCACGGGTTGTCTAACAACCCTTCCACTATGAGGAGGTGCCTCCTGTGTATGCTTTGTGACACGCGGTGCAGTGACTTGTGGTATTTCCTCTTGTACCGGTGGTACTGAAGTTGGGACTTCCCCTGTCAATTCCTCAAGAACAATCCTACTCGTGGGCTTGTGGTTCATCACATAGTCCTCCTCTAGAAATCTGACATTCATACTCACGATCACCTTCTGATCTCTAGGACTATAGAACAAACCACCCTTTGTTCCCTTAGGGTAGCCAACAAACAAGCGTACTTCTGTACGAGATTCCAACTTACCAGCATCTCCCTTCAGCACATGTGTTGAACTACCCCAAATCCGAATATGTCTTAGACTAGACTTTCGTCCAGTCCACAATTCTGTGGGAGTAGAGGGTACTGACATAGATGGAACCAAGTTCAGAATGTGTGCTGTCGTTTCTAGAGCAAACCCCCAGAACGAATCAGGTAGCTCAGAATAACTCATCATCGATCTGACCATCTCCATAAAAGCCCTATTCCTTCGCTCCGCCACACCATTCTGCTGGGGTGTGCCAGGTGCGGACAATTGGGATTGAATCCCAACCTCTGATAAGTAACTCCTAAACTCTCCCAAGAGGTACTCGCCACCACGATCAGATCATAGTGTCTTGATACTTTTACCTTGACGGTTCTCCACATCAGCCTTGAATTCTTTGAACCTGTCAAAGCATTTAGACTTGCGGCGCATCAAGTAAATGTATCCATACCTTGAATAATCATCTATAAAAGAGACAAAGTATTCAAAGCCACCTCTAGCCTGGATAGACATAGGACCGCACAAATCAGAATGAATCAATTCCAATACATCTTTGGCTCTATACCCCTTAGCCTTAAAAGGCCTCTTGGTCATCTTATCTTCCAAGCAAGACTGGTAGGTTGGGAGATCTTCCACCACTAATAAACCCAAGGGTCCATCAGCTATCAACCTTTGAATTCTACTCAGGTTAATATGACCAAGTCTTAGGTGCCAAAGATATGTCTGGTTCATTTTCGAAGGTTCTTTTCTCTTATTAGACTTAGAAGATGAGTTATTCACTTCTATATGCATCGTGGGAGTTTTTGGTTCAAGAGTGTACAAATTGTCAACCAATGTACCAGAACAGATAATCTTCCTATTCCTTTTTATAACAACTTTTTCATTAAAAGAAACAGAATATGCATCCAGAAACAATTTAGAAACTGAAATTAGATTCTTTCTAAAAATAGGTACATAAAGACAATTTCTCAAAACAAAAACTTTATTCCTATCAAAAGATAAATAAACGTCTCCCACTGCAATAGCCGCCACCTTTGAAGCATTGCCCATGAAGACGATAATCTCTCCCTCAGCTAGTCGTCGGGTTTCCTGGAACCCTTGCAAAGTATTGCAGACATGATCAGTGGCTCCTGTATCTACACACCAAGTACTGGTAGATAACACCGCTAACCATGTTTTAACGACTAGACCAAAGGATATACCTTTGTTCTATTTCGGATTGGGGCAGTCCTTCTTCCAATGTCCATCCTGCTTGTAAGTGAAGTACTTGCCTTTCGGCTTCTTCACTCCTCCCTGAGATCCTCCCACCACCTTTGCTCCACCTTGTTTCTCCTTCTTCTTACCTTTCGGCTTAGAAGTAGAAACCTTTTTGAGCAACCATGGATTGAGGACATTCTTCGAAGAGTGCATACTTGTACTCCTTAGCAGATAAGACAATATCTAGATTCTTTTCCAATCAACATTATTTGGGTACAGTAAGTTTATTTACTTTAGTATCATAGTAAGTGGACTGAAAGTCATTTTGAAAATCCTAAGAATCACATAGATCATTACTTTAGATTTCAAAAAATTATTGATTCCTCAAACAATAAAATTTCGAAATCAACCAACACCTCAAAAAACCGAGAATATCGCATGCCACGATAGTGTGGACGTATACGAATTCTACATTTGTAAGAGGAGGTTTAACCCTTTAATTTTATTATCTTGTCAACCTTACTTTTTGACAAATAAAATTAATAGTTGGTTCCTCTTTGGCCCTACAAATAAAAGCAGTGACTCCGATGGGGAGGATACTTTTTATTTGCATCTAAGTGTGCACTATTACACGATACTAAGGGAATTATCTCGGATTATGTGCCTTACCGATGGGGAAGTACACATGCTCCTAAATAATTTCCTATAACCATTATTTGACCTAGTGATCCGCAAACAAACTCATCTGATGGGGAGGAAGGCACTCAGAGCCGACGCGCAAGTTTGTTGCATCACACGTCAAATTGTAATGGAGGCCATGGGAATTAATTAAAATGTCTCTCTCCCACTTAGTAAATTGACAGTGAGGAATTTTCAAGCACACACAACATGCATATAAATCAAATCAGCAATAAATATGGAAAAAATCAGAATTTTCCCAACTATTATGGCATTGTTCTCCAATATACATCCCGTCGTGTCGCCACCTCGTCCGCTCCACCTTTTCCCGTGCGCAAGTCAACAAAGAGATCCGAGCCAAGATAAACTATTTTAATTTACATCCATCGATCCTATACTCCACGAAGGAGTGTACAAATAATCTAGATCGAAAGTAAACTAAAATGAGTGGCTAAACAATGTCGTATTTAATTACAAAAATTAAATACTAATTTAGCCTCGTCAATCCCGAGGATTCAAATAATATATAATCACACACACATGCAATCACAAACACACATATATAGCCATAATAGTTGGAACTTATGCTTGCAACCAAAAAGTTATGCTACGCACATCCTACTATCATCCGGCATACACAATATATGATAAGTACGTGAAAGTAACCGAATCCAAACACACAAAACTGGAAACCGTGGCTCTGATACCACTTTGATGGCATTGCTCGGAGGCTCATTGGCTCCCATGTCCCCAGATTAAAATTTTCACTAATGAAAACTAATCTGGATGGGATGAGTTTCCTAAGCTCAACCAATTCATCGTCGTGCTAATGACTTGAGCGATCGCTTGAACAAACTAGTTATTCAAGCAACCAAGCTCTTCTAGTCGGTTAGCCGCGGAAGAGACAACGGACGGATCGCCGGTTTTTATGTTTATCTTCGGGGTCCATGATTATACAAATACATATGGATGTAGACATGTATAATCAACACATACAATCATATTAATAAGAACATGCAAAGATCAATAATAAAACTTACAAAACTTTTATACCTCTCGATTTTCTATCGTATGTCCTAACCTCCTTGTAGACTTCGTGTGGGCGAAGATCCTCCACAAGTTGAAGCTTCCTAGATCTTCTTCAATCAAAAGAAAGAAGAACTCTCCTTCCCTTCTTGCTTGAGCCAACCACCAAGCCACAAAGGCTTGATGCCGCCGGCCCCAAGAAAAGGAGAACAAGATGGCCAACCAAGAAATCGAACAAGGGAACAATCCCTAGCTCCTTTGTGACGCCGGCCAAGAGGAAAAGAAGAGGAGAAGAGGAATAGATTGAGCGCCGACCAAGGTAGAGGGAAGAGAAATAGGTGCCGGCAACACCCTAGGAAGAAGAAGAGAACCTCTCCTATAGTTGCCGCCCACTCCACCTTGCAAACCCTAGCCGCCCAACCAAACCCTAATCTCCCTAGGGTTTCTTTCCGCCCAAGCCAATGAAAGGCAAAACCCTAATCTCCAAAAAAATCCAACATCCTGTTGGGAGTATGGGGAATACAATCAAAGTCTCACATTGGTAAGACATGGAAAAGATCATGTGCTTATAAGAAAAAAGATATCTCCATTGGCATGAGGCCTTTTGGGTAAAAGCCCAAAAATAAAACCATGAGGGCTTAGACCCAAAGTGGACAATATCATGCCATTGTGGAGATATGTGGAGCTTATAAGCACTAACAATTGGTATCAGAGCCATGGTCCATGTCAAGCCATGAACCTCGAACGAAGGAAGTTGAGCTCCACGTCGGATCAAGAGAACCCACATCGAAGGAAGTCTAGTTGGTTGGATCCAGACAATCTCGCAAGTCGTGATCTGGATCACATCAGAAGAGAAAATCCGAGGAGGGATAGGCTTGAGGGGGTCAATGTGGTCCTTTGAGGGATATGTATGGGGAATACAATCAAAGTCCCACATTGGTAAGACATGGAAAAGATCATGTGCTTATAAGAAAAAAGATATCTCCATTGGATGAGGCCTTTTGGGTAAAGCCCAAAAATAAAACCATGAGGGCTTAGACCCAAAGTGGACAATATCATACCATTGTGGAGATATGTGGATATTATAAGCACTAACACATCCTTGCCGCCCACCTTAAGCCCCTTTTTATAGAGTTAGGCTTAAGCCTTGTTTTAATCTCCACCGTTGGTTCTAGGGATTTAATCTCAACCGTCAGATCTAGAGATTTAATCTCAACCGTCAGATCTAGAGATTTAATCTCAACCGTCGGATCTAAGGATTTAATCTCCACCGTCGGTTCTAGGGATTTAATCTCAACCGTCGGATCTAGAGATTTAATCTCAACCGTAGGATCTAGAGATTTAATCTCCACCGTCGGTTCTAGGGATTTAATATCAACCGTCGGATCTAGAGATTTAATCTCAACCGTCGGATCTAGAGATTTAATCGCAACCCTCGGATCTAGAGATTTAATCTCCACCGTCGGATCTAGAGTTCCATTTTCCACCATAGGATCTAGACTCCATGAGGTTTTAATAGGCTATGATAGGGACCATGAGGAGGAGTTGGATCTTGGCCACCCGATGGATCAGAACCACACAAACTTGATCCATCAATGATGTTCCTGTTGGTGCAGGGGCACCTAAGTCAAACCTATATTTTGATTATGGAAAAAGACACAAAGTCAAGGATATATCGTTATCTCACGAGCTGAATCGAGTGTGCTAAAGTTGAGCGACACCGGAGGAAGCCAGCCAAAGGAATCATGGAAGGTCGGAAAGCGGGAGGAGATCCGACCAAAGACATCCTATAGATGGTCTAGGTATAATCTTAGTTTGTCATTTCTCTTAATCTTGCAATTCATTTGTTAATCGAGGCTTTCTACCGTTGCATTTTATTTTAATAGAAGAGAGGGGTTGTCTCTCTATCTTTTGCTTCGAAGGTTTTTGTAATCGTAAAACTCCTACCTCCAACGAGGAGGAGTGTTTTAGTGAATTGCCCTCCGTTCACGGTCTAGGATCGTTAGGGCCTTGGAGTAGTAGCCGAAGGCTACGAACCAAGTAAAAAAACTATTTGTCTCATTTAGTTTTACATTTCCGCTGCATTTAATTGTCTACCGAATGATTTAAAAGTAAATGTGTTTATCGCTATTCACCCCCCCCCTCTAGCGATCCACTCGATCCAACAGTTCCATTCCACTAGAGGATCATCATTGAATTACCTCACCAACTCCCATAAATTAATATGGGCTCCATACATTATTTGTACATCCATCTCCCCGTGTTTAAGATATCGAATGTCCGTCAATTAATTGATTTACTGAACATCAATCAATTAACATCTAACTCCTCGAGTAGTACCACTCAACCTTATCATCATGTTGACTAAGTCAACCTGCAGGGTTTACATGATGAACCTTATGAGCTCCTCAAGGGGACATCATCAACCTAATATATAGGACAGTTTTCTCCTATAATCAACGGCACACCATGTAAATAATATCATTTCCCAACTTACCGGGCATATTGATTTAATCCATATAAATCTCACCCTTCGGTAAATCAAAGAAATAAATACTAAGTACATGTGCCCTTTATTATATCGGGAGTAAGAGCATGTACAACATAATATCTGAGGTCCGATTCAATTATGTAGTCAGCAATAAATTGAATCACCTCTTTGTCGGTCCTACTCAATACACCTATGTGTACTAGTGTAACTCTATGTTCAAGACAAAACAATACCAAGCTACACTACAACCATGTCAATGGTGTGTCCAAAACCATCTTGGTTGTGAGCCTCTACTTATATTCTACAAGGAACTGATAACATGATCTTCTGTGCCACACCAAGCACCATGTTATCTACAATGTAAAGTATTAGACAATATGCACACATATAATAAATATAAAGTGCAAACAATGATCATATGATTCTTATTTCAAAATAAAAATGTTCATACAAAAGAGCTAGGCTTTCAGTATACATCCCAACACATGAAATGACATTTTTCGAAATTCAAAACCAAATTTGTATGAATGAATCTCCGTAAAACTCTTGACAAACTATCTAGACATGAATCAAAAGAAGAACCATAAACAGAAAAATCGTCCATAAAAACCTCCATGCAATGCTCTAGTAAAACACCAAAAATACTAACCATACATCGCTAGAATGTCCCAGGAGCATTGCAAAGTCCGAAAGGCATTCGGCGATATGCATACGTCCCGAAAGGGTAAGTAAAAGTGGTCTTCTCCTGATCCTCTGGAGCAATACAGATCTAGAAATACCCAGTGTAACCATCTAGGAAGCAATAGTGTGACTTTCCTGCCAACCTCTCTAGCATCTAATCAATAAAAGGTAGGGGGTAGTGGTCTTTCCTGCTAGCCTGATTAAGCTTCCTGTAGTCTACACAATCTCTCCAAGAGTTCTGAACTCTGGTGGGAATCAACTCATTATCTGCATTGGCAACCACTGTAATACCAGACTTCTTCAGAACCACCTGAACAGGACTTACCCATTTGCTGTCTGAAATAGGATAGATGATGCAAGCCTGTAAAAGTCTTGTCACCTCCTTCTTTACCACATTGAGAATTAGTGGGTTAAGTCGTCTCTGTGGCTGTCTGACTGGTTTCACATCCTCTTCCAAATGAATTCTGTGCATATAGATCGAAGGACTGATACCCGAAATATCTGCAAGCATCCACCAAATAGCTTTCCTGTGCTGCCTCAGAAGATCTACTAATCTGTACTCCTGATCTAACTCTAGATCTCGGGCAATAATAACAGGATGTTGCTCGTCCTTATCGAAATACACATACTTCAAATGCTCAGGAAGAGGTTTCAATTCAAGCTGTTGTGGTTGCACATTTCATGGAAGTGATTCCTGGGGCGTTGCCTGAAGATCGCAAGTCCCTACACATTCCATGTCCCTGTCCAAATCAAAGGGCCCATAGATAGGTCCTATCATATCATCAATAATATCAGAATCGTCAGAATCACTGAAATCAATACAGAAAACAAAAGGTATAGAGATATCCAACTGAAAAAAGGAATTAGAAATGAAACCCATGCAATCCAGCTCATCCTCTAAATCCATGCTGAGAATAGAATGATCCTCCATCGGATGCTTCATCGCGTCCAAAATCCTAAACTAAACTACCGTATCTCCTACCTCCAAAGAAAGTGTACCTTCATGCACATCAATCTTGGTCTTGGAAGTCTTGAGGAAAGGTCTTCACAAAATAAGCGGAGCTTTTCTGCTCTATGAATCACCCTCCATATCAAGAATATAAAAGTCTGCAGGAAATATCAGCTCTCTCACCTTAAGCAACACATCCTCGATCACCCCAGCTGGGTGAGTCTGACTGCGGTTGGTTAACTGAATCACTACACCTATCGGTTGCAAGGGTCCAATGCCCAATGAACGGAAAACTAACCTTGGCATAACATTGATGGAAGCTCCTAGATCTAACATAGCATCCTCGAACACATAGCTCCCAATCACACAAGGTACTGTAAAAACTCCTGGATGCTCGCACTTCTGGGGCAAAGGCTGAATGAGCGCCGACACATTCTTTCCAACTCTGATTAACTCATTTCCTTTCAGCTTCTTCTTATGCACACACAATTCTTTCAGATACTTGGCATACTTGGGAATCTGCTCGATCATTGTCAATAAAGGGACATTAATTTCCACCTTACTGAACAAATCTACAAGCTCCCGAAATTCCCTAGCCTTTTCTTCACTAACCCCGTTCCTAGGTTGTACTGGCCTCTGAGGGAAAGGTAATGGAACTGGCGACTTTGATCGTCGCAGCTGTGGATCCTGCTCTGCTCTGCACTGCTCTGAACTACTCGAATCAGCAACTAGATCTGGTACAGGGTCTGAAGCCTAGGGGCCTGAAGTAACTTTACCACTCTACAATGTAATCGAACTGATGTTTCCTTTAGGATTTGGGATGGTCTGAGATGGTAGCTCACTAGATCCCTGTGACTACAACTGGTTAATGTTAGATGCAAGCTGGCTGATCTATCTCTCTATGTTTTGAATAGATGCATCTGTCTTCTACTGAAACTGCTGCTGCTGTACCAAAAACTGCTGCACAAGATCCTCCATCTTTGAATTTGAACTCGAACTGGGAGACTCAACTCTAACTGGCTGAACAAAAGGTCTGACCTGTACTGGGTTACTTTTGATGGCTAGGGGTCTCTGAAATGCTCGTCCTGGCTGAAACGGCTGCTGATAAAATGAATTCCCATACCTCAGATTTGGATGATCTCTCCATCCTGGATTATAAGTGGCAGACATCGGATCATATCTGGAATGTTGTTGCTGATACTGAGGCTGATACTGATGCTACTGATGCTGATATAGAGGCTAATACTGATGATGATACTGAGGTCTAGAAAAAAATTGATTTGTCGCCGTTACTATTTCATCTTGCTGGAGTGAAGGACATGAATTAGAAGGAAGCTCTGGACTCGAACAAATACCACAAACTCTCATAGGTTGCATAGGCACTATAGAAGATTGGCTTGCCTGGTTCAGAGCCAATTGCCTAACTAAGGATGTGAGCTCCTGTATAGAATTCTTCATCTCCGCCTGATCAGTATAAGCCAGGTGAGCCTCACTCACCCCTCTAGTCACTATAGCTCTTCTCCCAAACTACTGTGAGTTCTATGCCATATTTGCAATAAGTTCTCTGGCCTCACTAGGAGTCTTGTTCACTAATGCCCTCCACTAGCTACATCTATCATACTCCTATCCATGGGAAGCAATCCCTCATAGAAGTACTGAACAAGCAACTGGTCACTGATCTGATGTTGGGGGCAACTGGAACATAATTTCTTGAATCTCTCCCAGTACTCATACAATGTCTCCCTAGTAGACTGTTGGATACTGCAGATGCTTTTCCTGATGGTAGCAGTTCTGGTTGCTGGGAAGAACTTCTCCAGGAATGCTTTCTTCAATTCAAGCCAACTGTTGATACATCCAGGGGGAATATAATACAACCAATCCTTAGCTGCTCCAGCCAGTGAAAATGGAAAAGCTCTCAATTTGATATCCTCCTCTGAAATGCCCTTTGGCTTCATAGTAGAGAATACCACATGGAACTCCTGCAAATGCTTGTTGGGATCTTCACCAGACAATCCATGAAACTTAGGAAGCAAATGAATTGTACCTGATCTGAGCTCAAAATCCTCCTCTAAAGCTGGGTAGCTAATGCAAGAATACTGGTATGTCACATCAGGGGCTGCAAGCTCCTTCAGAGTCCTGTTGTTATCTGCCATAACTATCTGCAACTCTGATGGACTACAATCAAAAGTATCAGCTGACCTGCCCTGTGCTCTCTGTAGTGCGTGAAAAGTCCTATCAATCTCAAGATCTAGCTCCAGTAATTTTTCACCTGAAGATTTGGTCATTATCACAAACAACAATGAGTAGAAATAGAAAAGATAGAAATAATAAGAAAGACACAAATAACAAAAGAACACAACACAAAACAAACTACTACAGTTTAAAGACAAACGAACACCAATAAAGTCCCCGGCAACGGCGCCAAAATTTGATAAACGAATATTTGTCATGATACCGTTTCCAAATTATTTACCGAACCCCCTAACTACACTAATGCAGTATAGGACTGACTCGGATCGTCTCCCAACGAACCTAATGGCTGGACGTTTGTTTTTAAACAAAAGTAAACACTGGGAGTTTTTACAATTATCAAAACAATTAAAATGCAAAATCAAAAGCAAACATGAGAATTAAACATGCAAAAAGTAAACCTAACTACCAATTATTAATTCCCGGGAAGCTAACCTAATGCAAGAACGATTCAAGCTTGTACCGCACTGTCACTATACGATGCAATGGCCAAACAATTCTAGTAAACAGATATGGAAATTAAATCTGTAGGAAGTAAATCTAACTATCAAATAACAAGTAACAAGTAACTATCCTAATGTGCAAAAGTAAGTAATCATGCACCGCACTATCACTATACGGTATAATGATCAAACAAATGTGAACGATTCAACCAAGCACTGCACTGTCACTATACGACACAGTGATCAAACAGTCACTAAAAAAATAAACTAACAAACAGAAATGAAATCGACCAAGCATCGCACTGTCACTATATGGTACACTGATCAAACAAATGTGAACAATTCAACCATGCACCGCACTGTCACTATACGACAAAGTAGTCAAACAGTCACTAAAAACTGCAATAAACGAAAGCAATTCAACCAAGCACCGCACTGTCACTATACGACACACCGACTGAAGATTAACTAAAATGGGAAGGAACAATTACACTAAAGAAAATAAATCTAACCACTAGGTAAACACTATAAACAAATAACAAGACTCACTAAACTATCAAACTAATTACCACGTGCACGATTTACCACACATAAACAAAATACTACTGAAACATCATTGAAACACACTGAACACTAGGAAATCAATACTGAAAAAAATATAGTGCACAGTAATGAGCCAACAATGTAAAAATACTAAAATACCCAAAGTGAACACTGCAGTAAAATAATAAGAAACACAATACTGAATCAACAGTAAATCAATAAAGTAAACACAGTCATCCATAAACATCGGAAACGTACCACCCTCTTCGGTGACCTACAACAATACTGAACACTCCAAGGGTCTCAGGGTACGAATCTCTTGTCGAATTCCGACGAGAGTTGGATCGATGTGGTAGTTCAAAGCTCCGATGATGGATGCGGGACTGTCGTGACCATGAGCAGTCAATGTGGATGGAATTGGATCTGGGAACAGAGGATCATCGCCACCAGCTGCTGTTGAAGACCGCCCTAGATTGGAAGAAGCGTTGCCGCCGAAACTGGGAATAGATTCTATGGGATCCCGACAGTAGCAAGTCACCCCTAGCTTCGCGTGACCACGACCCACTAGGGTAGCTCAGCTCCATCGATGAGGGATCTGAGGATCACCGATGAAGACAGGCGAACTCCCACTACTCGATCAATGGACTGTCGCCGCCCAATTGCAGCAGTGAGCTCCGCCGGACCAAGGGAAGGAGAGGATTCCCGATGAAATGGAATCAGGAAAGAACTTGGGATTACCGGAATCATTGTCGAAGTGCTGTAGTGGAGAATCGCTTTCGCCGTGCTCGTGAGGAAGAAGACGTCGCTGTTCACTGTGTCGTGATTTTGCGTGCGATGGGAAGAAGTTGGATTTTATCTCCAATTTTCTCAGCCGCTGGATGGTGCCAAATTTAATCACAGCCACCCATTAGATCTAGGGTTAAATGGCTTCTATTAATCTCCCTAAGCTGCATGAAATAAATCCAACGGCTGTGATAATTTTGATCCGGATCGACGACTGTAATTGCTCCGATTTAGCTCTTTTCCTGTTTCCTACAAAATCACATTCACTCGTTAAAAATAATACTGAAATTAAAGGGATTATACAATTAATTGCAAATAGATCCAAAATGCAAAAACATCCTGAATAACCGTAATTACCCAGTCAAAGAGCCAAAAATATCCAAATGTAAATAAAAATCACACGATAAAAATGTGACTATCAGTGCCAAATAACTAAGTATAATAACGTCCTTGAGCAGAAGGTTCTTGTCTATATCAATCGATTGGTTGAATCGATAATGAGATGATATAGAGAACACTACTCTTAATCATTCCTAGTCAAGTATTAACATTTAGGGACAATGTTAATGCGTAGAGACTAGCATGTAGGTCAACACGATGACTTGATCTCACAAGTCATGGATATGAGATATCAAGTTGACACATGGGTATGCATTGGAGAATGTATACTGAATGACCTGCCATGAGAAAGTATCATGGATCATTATATGAGTGTCATATACTTTCTCATGTGATTATTAGAATGACTATTAGTCCTTGGACCTGAAGTCACTATGGTTCCCTACATAAGGAGTTGCATACTTTGGCTTCGTTAAACGTCACCCGTAAATGGGTGGACTATAAAAGCGATTACTGGGTATGTAACAAATTATGCGGAGGGATGTGAGTGATGTAGATGGGATCTATTCCTCCTATATGACGGGAGTGACATCGTTATTCTTGATAGAGTGAGACCACGAAGTGCATGGCCATGCCCAAATGAGTCAATATGAGATATTGAGCTCATTTGATTAGAGTGAGTCTACTTGGAGTTCAAGATATAAATTGTACCGAGGATGACACGGTCTATGTCTCAATTAGTCAATCTAGATGTCAAGGATAGAGGGACATTATCACATATTGTGAGAGTCACAATTAGTAGTCACAAAGGTGATGTTGGATCTCAACATTCTTGTAACTTGGGTAGCAATGATGTGTTGTTAGATACCACTCATTGCTTATGTTCCTAAATCGGTTTAGGAGCATTGCCAACGTTACAAGAACCAACACAAAGGGCAATTAGATGGAGATTAGGTTCATATGATGAACCATGAGGATTAGGTTCATGGGATGAACCAAATTGGATTAAGAGTAATCCAAATTAGACTAATTGAGTTAGACTCAATTTGATTCAAGTGTTGAATGAGTCTAATTTAGATTTGATTCATTGAGTCAATTTAAATTAATGAATAGAAATTCATTAAATCAAATTGACTTGAATCAAGTGGTTAGATTTGATCAGCAATGGGAGATAAGAGGTCAAGTTTGACTTGACTTGAGAGGAAAGATGAATGGTCAATTTTGACTAGACTAATTGCCATGTCATGGTGACTTGGCATGGAGGTCGGCCAATGATGATGTTCCACATCATCATGGAGTTATCATGTGGTGCCACCTCATGAGGGAGACCAAGATGTTGGTGCAACAATGCTCCAAGCATTTATATATGTTTTGATGTTTGGGTAATCATCTAAGTTAGGCAATATCTTGTGATCTAATTGCGAAAATGTTTAAGTGACAGGAAAGTCCAAGTATGATCTTGGCAAAGGAAGTCCAAGTATGATCTTGGCAAAGGAAGTACAAGGGATGGACTTGGCAGCGTAAGACCAAGCTTGTAGTCTTGGCAGCATAAAGTCCAAAGTGAACCTTGACAAAGGAAGTCTAAAGTAAAGTCTTGGCAGCGTAAGTCCAAGCTTGTAGTCTTGGCGGCGTAAAGTCCAAGCATTTGGCAACCCAAGACATGACGAAATCGAAGGAAGCTCTTAGAAGCAAAGCGCAAAGGATGAACAAGTCACGGACTCGGAGGGATCCTGAAGGCGCAAGGCTTATTGAGGAGCTAGAAGGTTGAGTCTAGGTCTAGGGTATAAAATCAAGTATGAATTACTCATACTTGATGAGTATCACGATCGTCGATGTATGTATCGTCGGCCGTCAGCGCTCGATTGAGTCGGGTGAAACCCTAATCATCGATCGGCGATCGCGATCGATCGATCTGATCGATCACCATCGCCAAGGAATCAATCGGTGATCAAGGGAAATATCGCCACAGAATGCAGTCGCACTCGACTGCTGCCTTGATCACTCGACTGATCACCCCATCAGTCGACTGATGGAGGGATCAGTCGACTGATCACCTGGCCGTTAGAGATTGCGGCTACGAATCTCCACGGAGATCGCGTTTCAAAAGTCGTTGGCGCGCGGTGATGGTAAGCATCAGTCGACTGATCGAAGCCCAACGGGAAAAACAGCCCCTCTTCTATAAAAAGGGGCCATGGGGAGCTTGGTGAAGCTAGTGCTCTTGCTCCTAACTACATACTCGTGCTCACCAAGCTTTCCAAGTGTTTTTAAGTGATTCAAAACCTCCTCTTCTCTAATCCTAATCTTCCATCATTGTAAAGAAGAGGAGTGCATTGTAAGATAAGGTTTCTCCACCTTGGTTCATCCAAAGGAGGTTCTAGTGAAGATTGATTAGGGCTAATCCACCTTACGGATTGTCGTGGAGTAGGAGTGTCATCTCCGAACCACGTTACATCGGGTGTTAGCCTTGTTTCTTGTTTTTGTTTGTGCTTGTTTTTGTATTGCTTCCGCTAACATTTTTGTAGAAAGAAAGAAAGGCTAATCACCCCCCCCCTCTAGCCATTCCAAGGGTCCTAACAAGTGGTATCAGAGCCCGGATAGCTTGGAAGATCTCAAAATCAACCAAGACATCAATGGCTCTTCAAGAGGGATATAGCACCGCCAAGCGACCGCTCTTCGATGGGAGCCATTTTGCGTATTGGAAAGGTAGGATGAAGTACTATCTTATGAGTAATATTGAAATTTGGCATAGTATTGTAGATGGCTTCGAAGAACCAGTGGATGAACATGGACATCCTATTTCAAGCAAGGATTGGACAAGAGAAATAAACAAGAAATTTGAATCAAATGCAAAGGCCGTCCTCACCATCCAATGCGGCGTCACAATGGAGCAACTCAACAAGGTGGGGCCTTTTGAATCCGCCAAGGAGCTATGGGAAAAGCTCATTGAGCTAAATGAAGGTTCCAAGGAATCAAAGAGGGCCAAGAAGGACCTATTAGTTGGACAACTTCAAGCCTTCCAAATGAAGATGCATGAAATCGTAAGTCAAATGCATGGAAGGTTCAAGGAAATTGTGAACGGACTCCATATCATAGGTGAGCGAGTTGACAATCGGGATTTGGTAAGGTATATTTTACAAGCATTTCCTAGAAATTCTTTATGGACTTCTATAGTTGATGCCATTAAGGTAACTAGGGATCTTTCGCAAATTAAAATTGATGAACTATTTTGTGAGTTCGAATTACATGAGCAAACTAACATGTCCTCTAAGGAAAAGGGTTTAGCTCTATTTGTTGAGAAGAAAGAAAAGAAGAAGAAGGAAAGAAAAGAAGCATCATCATCATCCGAGTCCGAGAATGAGTCAAGTAGTGATGAAGACTCATCTAGTGAAATGGCAAATTTTGTCAAGAAACTTTATAGTAGGTCAAAAGAGTTCAAGAATAGAGAAGCAAGGAAGGGGTCTCATTCCTCAAAAGGTAAATTTAGTGGTAATTCAAGTTTTAGTAATAATGTGATTTGCCATGCTTGCAATAAGAAGGGACACATAAAGCCGAATTGCCCGGAGCTAAAGAAGAAGGAGGAAAAAGAAAAGAAAAAGAAGGACAAAAAGGAGAAGAAGAAGAAGGAGGCTATGGTGGCTCAAACCACATGGGACACACCAAGTGTTGAAGACTCTTCCTCCGATGATGAGCTTTATACATTACACGCCATGTGGCACTCATGGCATTAGAAGATGATTCCGGCACATCAAGTCAAGAAGACTCTTCAAGTGATGAATCGTCATCTAGTGACGATGAGGTAATGAATTCTCCCAAGATTAAGCTTCTTTATAAATCAATTGCCTATCTTAAAGAAGCTCTAGATAAGTCAAAATCTAAGGTTAAGAGCATGAAGGTAGAACTAAAGGCCATTAGGGATGAAAAGCTTTCACATATTGATTCTTGCATGCTTAAGGAAGAAAATGACAAACTTAAGGATGAGGTTAGTGAATTGAAAGCATGCTTAGAAAAATTTTTAAATGGGTCAAAGTGTCTTGATATGATTCTTAGTAGGCAAAGAGCGGTTTATAACAAGGCCGGTTTAGGATATAAGCCAAAAGAAAAAGAAGTTGCTTATATTTCATTAATAAATAGGAAAGCAACTATTAAGGGTAAGGTTAAGAAAGCTTGGGTACCTAAGAAGTTTTTACTTAATGTTACCGGTCCAAATGTTTGGGTACCAAAAGCTTGTGTTTTTCATGTGATTTAGGTAGGAGAGCGAGGTATGTGGATTGTGGATAGCGGTTGCTCAACACATATGACCGGAGATGTGAGCAAGTTCTCCACAATTAAATATGTGAAGAAGGGAGCCGTGTCCTTTGGGAATAGTGGAAAACTCAAGATATTAGGTAGAGGAACAATTGAGGTATCCCCCAAAATTGTTATTCACAAAGTCTTGCTAGTTGAAAATATGAAATTTAATTTATTAAGTGTTAGTCAACTTTGTGATGCAAACTATCATGTCTCCTTTGAATCCTCTAAATGCATGATTAGACACAAGGAATTAAATGATTGAATGTTAGTTGGATATAGGAAATCAAATATCTATTATGTTGATCTTTCATATGCTTCTAACATTTCTACTAAGTGTTTTGTTGCAAAAGAAAAGGAAAGTTGGCTATGGCATAGAAGATTGGGGCATATCAACATGAAAAACATAGCCAAGGTAGCCAAGATGGAGTTGGTCAAAGGGCTACCAAAGATCAAGTATGTCAAGAACAAATTGTGTGATGCATGCCAAGAAGGAAAACAAACAAAGGCATCACACAAAGGTAAAACCCTAACCAATACCTCTTTACCATTAGAATTATTGCATCTTGACTTATTTGATTGCCATAGTACTCCATCTTTAAATGGTAATAAATATTGTTTGGTTATAGTAGATGATTTTTCTAGGTATACTTGGGTCTATTTTATGAAACATAAGGATGATACCTTAGAAATAATCATAGGATTTAGTAAAAGGGTTGAAAATGAAAAGAGTCTCAAAATCAACCGGATCCGTAGTGATCATGGTGGTGAATTTGAAAACCTAAAATTTTCACAATTTTATTTAGAGCAAGGGTATAAGCATGAGTTCTCTTTTCCTAGAACACCCCAACAAAATGGGGTGGTGGAAAAGAGAAATCGTGCCCTACAAGAGGCGGCTAGGACTATGCTTAATGCATATTCTCTACCTAGCTACTTGTGGGCGGAAGCGGTTAATACCGCTTGCTATATCCAAAATAGGGTTCAAATCCATAGGTTTTTAGGAAAAACACCATTTGAATTATGGAATGGGACTATACCCACAATTCATTACTTCAAAGTCTTTGGATGTAAAGTTTATATTCTAAACACCAAAGATAACTTAGGAAAATTTGAATCAAAAGCGGATGAAGGAATCCTAGTTGGATACTCATCCACAAGTAGAGGGTATAGAGTCTACAATAAGAGAACCAAAGGGATTGAGGAGTCTTCCAATGTTCAATTTGATGAAACTACTAGTACCTACCCTAGAAAGTCCTCCATTGATAAGGATATTAATGACAATAATCAAGACATTACCCAAAAACTTCAAAATTTGACCATTAGGGGAAATGATCAAGGGGGAGGAAGAGGAGACTCCGATGATGAAAGAAGGGTGGAAGATAACAATAATCAAATTGAAACCCCTACTAGAAACCTAAGAATTCATCAAGATCATCCACTTGACCAAGTAGTAGGAGATCTATCTCAAGGAGTAAGAACTAGGTCATTTCATAGACCTCCTACGAGTCAAGTTGCTCTTATCTCACAAATTGAGCCCAAATCGATCAATGATGCATTATATGATCCGGATTGGATTTTGGCAATGCAAGATGAATTGGCTCAATTTGAGAGAAGTCAAGTGTGGGAATTAGTACCTAGACCCAATGATAGCACCATAATTACTACAAGATGGGTCTTTAGGAACAAGCTAGATGATCAAGGAAATATCACTAGAAATAAGGCTAGGTTGGTTGCTAGGGGATTCAATCAAGTTGAGGGGCTTGACTATGATGAGACTTATGCCCCGGTTGCAAGGTTAGAATCTATTAGGATTCTCTTAGGGTATGCTTCCTACATGGGATTTAAACTTTACCAAATGGATGTTAAATCGGCATTCTTAAATGGTTTTATTAAGGAGGAAGTATATGTAGAGCAACCACCCGGATTTGAGAACATAGATTATCCAAATCATGTATGTAAGCTTAGGAAAGCATTATATGGGTTAAAACAAGCTCCCCGGGCATGGTATGAAAGATTGTCATCCTTCTTAATTTCTAAGGATTTTAGAAGAGGCCAAGTAGATCAAACTTTGTTTATAAAGTCAACGTTAAAAGATATATTCATAGCCCAAGTATATGTTGATGATATCATTTTTGGGTCAACAAATGATGATCTTCTTCAAGACTTTATAAAAAATATGGAAAATGAATTTGAAATGAGTTTGGTTGGAGAGCTTACCTTTTTCCTAGGTTTACAAGTCAAACAAACTAATGAGGGTATTCATATTTATCAAACCAAATATGCAAATGAAATGATCAAAAAATTTGGTTTGGAAAATGCCAAAATTGTAACCACTCCTATGGCCACTAGCACTAGGATAGATAGTGATCATGAAGGTAAATCAATTGATCTTAAACTTTATAGGAGTATGATTGGTAGCTTACTATACCTAACCGCTAGTAGACCCGACATTTTATTTGCGGTAGGTATGTGTGCAAGATACCAATCTTGTGCCAAAGAATCACATTTGGTAGCCGTCAAAAGAATATTAAGATATATTAAAGGCACCCTAAATGTAGGACTTTGGTATCCTAGGACTAAGTCATTTGAATTGCTTGGTTATACCGATTCCGATTATGCCGGGTGCAAATTGGATAGGAAGAGTACTAGTGGTGGATGTCAATTTCTTGGGTCCTCCCTAGTTAGTTGGAGTAGTAGGAAGCAACATTGTGTTGCTTTATCAACCACCGAAGCCGAATATGTGGCTATGGGTGGTTGTGTAGCTCAATTACTTTGGATGAGACATACTCTTATGGACTATGAGCTACACTACTCTAACATTAAAGTTTATTGTGATAATGTGAGTACCATCAACTTGACCAAAAATCCGGTACATCATTCTCGAACCAAGCACATTGAAGTGAAACATCACTTCATAAGAGATCATGTGGCAAGAGGGGATATTGAACTTAATTATGTAGAATCTAAGTCCAACCTTGTCGATATCTTCACCAAAGCTCTTCCCGAAGCTGAATTTTCATCATTAAGGAGAGAGCTTGGTATGTGCTTTGTAGAGTAAAATTCTAGATTTGCATGATCCTATACTTATATAGCTTCTTTAATACCTTGATGCATCTCACAAAAGCCTTAAGAAACCTTGATTTTTGTATTGAAATACTTAGAAACATGTGAGATGATAGGGAAGGTGTACTTGACTCATCATGCTTGTTATGATGTATTACTATGAGTCAATACTACACCGAGAGACATAAAAACCTTATGGACCAATCATGGGGAAGGCTTGTATTCAAGTAATGAATACATAGCTCAAATAACATGGTTGGAAATTCCAAATAATATATATTTTAAACTATGTTCATCATATTTTGACAAACAGTTTTCAATTGGAACACAAAAGTGATACAAAGTTTGCAAAATCTTTAGAACTTTTGATAGGTTCCAAGTTTGTATCAATCTTGTAATCTGGAAAACATATATTTTTCAAATTATTTTTCCTTGATAAAGTATGAATTCAGAAATGTGTACGCAAAATTTTGTGATTTTTCGACAATTCTGGAATTTCTACCGCATTTCTGAAATTGGGATGAAAAGGCTGAAATTTCGGTTTCAGGCCCAGCAGTCGACTGGTTCAGAAACCAGTCGACTGATACACTGTGTTTTCTGATAACAAACTCCATTTTTCTGATATTTGGTGTATCTTTGATGTCCTAACACTATAGTATGACAATATTGCGTATAAACAAGATTTAGGACTGACTAATGCAGTGTTTTAGGGGGAGTTTTCATAAATTATATCTTTTTCATCCCCAAAACCATTGTTGGTGCAAAGTTAGGACTTAATTTTTGAATTTTTGATATGCTTTGCTTCAACTATTGTTTACACATTATAAAGCATATCTTGGATTAAGGGGGAGCTTAATTTCAATATTGTACCTTAGTCCAAGATCTAACACATTATTTCCTTCATGTTTGAATCCTTCTCTTTTTGATGTATGTCAAAGGGGGAGAAGGAGTGTTTAAGTTATAATTCATATTGAAAATTTGATTATGTGTGTATTTAAAGACCTAACTCAAATGATTGCCAAACATCAAAAAGGGAGAGATTGTTGGTGCAACAATGCTCCAAGTATTTATATATGTTTTGATGTTTGAGTAATCATCTAAGTTAGGCAATATCTTGTGATCTAATTGCGAAAATGTTTAAGTGACAGGGAAGTCCAAGTATGATCTTGGCAAAGGAAGTCCAAGTATGATCTTGGCAAAGGAAGTACAAGGGATGGACTTGGCAGCGTAAGACTAAGCTTGTAGTCTTAGCAGCATAAAGTCCAAAGTGAACCTTGACAAAGGAAGTCCAAAGTAAAGTCTTGGCAGCATAAGTCCAAGCTTGTAGTCTTGGCGGCGTAAAGTCCAAGCATTTGGCAACCCAAGACATGACGAAACCGAAGGAAGCTCTTGGAAGCAAAGCGCAAAGGATGAACAAGTCGCGGACTCGGAGGGATCCTGAAGGCGCAAGGCTTATTGAGGAGCTAGAAGGTTGAGTCTAGGTCTAGGGTATAAAATCAAGTATGAATTACTCATACTTGATGAGTATCAGTCGACTGATACGATGTATCGATCACGACCGTCAGCGTCGTGAGTCGGTGAAACCTAATCATCGATCGGCCTTGGGCATATCGATCGCCCGATCATCGCGTGATCAGCCAACCGCCAAGGGAATCGGTCGATCAAGGGAAATATCGCCACGAATGCGATCGCGCTCAGCTCCTTGATCACTGATCGATCACCCCATCGGATCGATGGAGGGATCAGTCGACTGATCACCTGGCCGTTAGAGATTGCGGCTACGAATCTCCACGGAGATCGCGTTTCAGAAGTCGTTGGCGGCCGATCGTGATGGTAAGCATCGGTCGATCGATCAAGCCAACGGAAAACAGCCCTCTTACATAAAGGGGCCATGGGGAGCTTGGTGAGGCTAGTGCTCTTGCTCCTAACTACATACTCGTGCTCACCAAGCTTTCCAAGTGTTTTTAAGTGATTCAAAACCTCCTCTTCTCTAATCCTAATCTTCCATCATTGTAAAGAAGAGGAGTGCATTGTAAGATAAGGTTTCTCCACCTTGGTTCATCCAAAGGAGGTTCTAGTGAAGATTGATTAGGGCTAATCCACCTTACGGATTGCCGTGGAGTAGGAGCGTCATCTCCGAACCACGTTACATCGGGTGTTAGCCTTGTTTCTTGTTTTTGTTTGTGCTTGTTTTTGTATTGCTTCCGCTAACATTTCTGTAGAAAGAAAGAAAGGCTAATCACCCCCCCCCCTCTAGCCATTCCAAGGGTCCTAACACAAGAGCCATTGGCTCTTGGAGTTACATGCATGCATGTAACCCCCCAAAACAAAGTGGCCGGCCACTTTTCATTAGATGTGAAGTTATTTTGGAATTAGCATCATCTTCTTCTTCCTTGCTCTCCTTCTTGCTCTCTCCCATTCCTCATCTTGCCGTGACTACCAAGGAGTGCTAGCACACTGTAGGTTGTTTTTCTCCACCATTTGTTCGTGTGGATACCAATAGAGGAGTGTACACTTGACACTCTTGAGTTCTGGCAAAGCGTTTGGACAAGCGAGATAAGCGAAGGGTGTCGCTACGAGGGTAACGCTCTCATCATGTAGATCTAAGGTATATCTAGGATTCCATAACACATACATGAATTTATTTTTGTTATACTTCATACGGATCCGTGGCCGGGCTTCCAAGGTTTCTACAATGCAAAAAGCAATTTTTGCGGCTCGGAAAGTCCAACACATATTGCCCTGGAAATACGCATACTACCCTAGCTCTATTCTGGCCTCACTTATATTGTACTATAATTGCTTATACTGCCCTGGAATTGCTTATACCGCCCTAGAACTGTACTATATCTGCTTATACTGCCCTGGAATTACTTGTACTGCCCTGGCTCTATACTGGACTTACTTATACTACCTTGAAATTACTTGAACCGCCTAGGAACTATACTAAACCTGCTTATACTGCCCTGGAACTGCTTATACCTCCCTAGAACTGTACTAGACCTGCTTATACTGCCTTGGAATTACTTGTGCTACCCTGGCTCTGCTCTGGCCTCACTTATACTATACTAGAATTACTTATACTGCCATGGGATTGCTTATACCGCCCTGGGAATACACTTACTACCATGTAACCCTATATACTGCCCTGGAAACACATATATTGCCCTGCAACTACACTAGAACTCCTTATACTGCCCTGGACTTGCTTATACTGCTCTAGGAATACACTTACTACCCTGATACACTTACTACCCTGTAACCCCACATATTGCCCTGGAAACATAGATACTGTCCTATAACTGCACTATAACTCCTTATATTGCCCTGGAATTGCCTATACTGCTCTGGGAATACACTTACTACCCTGAATCCGCATATACTACCCTGGAAACATAGATACTGCCCTGTAACTGCACTAGAACTCCTTATACTGCCTTGGAATTGCTTATAGTGTTCTGAACCTGCCCAAACAGCCCTGAAAATGCACTGAGACTCCATATACCGCCCTGGAACTGCTTATAATATCTTGAAAATCCTGACCCCATCAAGTGGTGTTTGACATCGCTAGGGCTCATCCGAGTCCAACCCATGGAGTAGGAACCCTAAGGTTTCAAACCACGCTACATCCTTGTGTATTGGTGTGTTTGTTGTATTTCATTATTGCTTTATTCTATATTCCGCTGTGCTAATAATGATTATAGACAAGCATGATTAAATTCCATCATCGTCGATGAACACGCCATGCACCCCCACTCTAGCACTCATGGACGTTCCTACAAAAACTGTTGAGACTCCCCCTCAATCAATGCTTTATAATGGTTAATTGTTTTCTTCCCATACATCAAAACCTAAGTAAATTTTTTATGTATTTTAAACTTAAAAATATTCAATCTTTTCAAAGAGCATTCAAGCTTAAGTTTTTCTCCCCCTTCATTAAAAATTTTAAAACTTGCTTTAAAAGATTTCTCATAGTAGATTCTAAAATATTTTTAACTCCCCCTAGATTCTTGATCTTCCCTATAATATTATGCTTATGTAATAATGCAATTTTACTTAAGGACACCTACTTCTAAGATATGCTTACTTTGAATTATGTTGATTCACTTAGAAT
Source organism: Wurfbainia villosa (assembly GCA_025175895.1). Classification (NCBI taxonomy): domain Eukaryota; kingdom Viridiplantae; phylum Streptophyta; class Magnoliopsida; order Zingiberales; family Zingiberaceae; genus Wurfbainia; species Wurfbainia villosa. The sequence continues at coordinate 54,288,727 of CM046004.1, forward strand.
TAAAATTGAATTGAATAATTTAAGTTGAGTTGATTAAATTGGTTAAATTGAATTGATTATGTTTAGTTGATTAAATTGGTTAAATTGAATTGATTAGGTTGTTTAAGTTGTTTAGTTATTTAGTAGTTTAGTTAAGTTTTTTAAGTTGTTTAGTTAAGTTGTTTAGTTAAGTTTAATTGAGTTGTTGTTAAGTTTAATTTGTAACGCCTGTAAAATTTCTAGCAAATTTTATAAGAATTTTTGCATGATTATAATGGGCTTTTATGTGGGCTCTTCCAAAAATAAAAGAAAATATAGCCAAAAAGGGATGCATGGCCCAGGGTTTGAACCCTGAACCTGTAGGGAAATCTCGTATGCCAAATGGCATATGCGCAACGGAAAATAGGATCCCTTCCAAGTGATCCATGCGAAAGCAAACTCGTATAAAATAAATTTCTCTAAACCAAGCCTATCTTATAGGAGAGTTCTACCTTTGTTGCGTGCCCTTTGCAATCCCGCTTTTCCTTTCGGTTTGTTGGATCTTTAGCACGTTCAAGTGTCCGTGCCTCTATATGTATCCACACGAGCACGCTCTTGTCTCACAAAAGAAAACTAGAGGAGCTCTCCTTTACTTCTTGCTAGAGAAGTCCCTAAAGGAGAGGAAGCTAGGGAAAAGAGAAGGGAAGAAGAAGACTACTCTTCTTGCTACTCACAAAAAGCCACACAACAATAAGCTCTCAAGCTCTCTCCAAGCCTTAAGCTCCCAACAACCACACTCCACAACCACAACAACAATTGCTATCCAAAATGATGCTTTGGCCGGCCACTCCATGGGGCCTTTTATAGGGCAAACCCTTTCACCTCCTACAATTTAATGCAATCCATTGCATTGAGACCTTTGTTTTGATACTTAAGGAGACAAAAACCATTTTGTCCCCTTCCACCTTAACTAGCTTAGGTGGATGCTTAGGTGGATGCTTAGGTGGCATGCTTATGTGGTATTCTTATGTGGCATTCATGCATGTTGAATTAATCTTATTAATTCAATTAAGCTTATGTTATCATATTGAATTAATCTTATTAATTCAATTAAGCTTATGTTATCATATTGAATTAATCTTATTAAATCAATAAGGTAACATATTGAATTAATCTCATTAAATCAATTAGCTAAAATTTATCATTAAGCTTAAAGTCCAAAAACCATTTTGTACTTAAGCTTATTCCCATATTATTCTAGTCAAACTAGAATACTCTAATTCCTCTAATTATCATGCTCTTTGTGTGTGACCCTATAGGCTCTCATAACGTTGGCAGTGGACCTAAACTCTTTTAGATACACAAGCAATGAGCGGCATCTAGCAATACATCATTGCTACCCAAGTTACGAGATAAGTCAAGATCCGGCTTTAAATTATACTATAATATATGGCCGTGTCCTTCTATCCTTGATATCAGTTGATCAATGAGGGCATGTCATCCTCGATCAATCTATGTGTTTCTTGATCCTTGAGTAAACTAACTCAAACAAATGAGCTCAATATCTCATATTGACTCATTCGAGCATGGCCATGCGTTTTAGTAGTTCTACTCAATCAAGGGGCCCACCGATATCACTCCGTATGGAAGGGATAGATCCCATCTACATCACTCACATCCCTCCGCAATTTTATTACATACCCGAATCGCCTTTATGGTCCACCTATTTACGGGTGGCGTTTGTGCAAAACACTCCTTATGTAGAGGCGTAGTGACTTGGTCTGACTATTCATACCAATGTCACATGAGAAAGTTTATGACACTCATATGCGATCCATGAAACTTTCTCATGGCGGTCTTGATATATTCTCAATATATACCCATGTGTCAACTTGATATCATATATCCATGACTTGTGAGATCAAGTCATCAATTGACCTACATGCTAGTCTTTATGTATTAATATTGCCCTTGCATATTTATACTCGACTAGGTACATTTAGGAAAGTGTTCTCTCTGATCTCATAATCAATTTTGATTTTGTAGATAAGAACCTATCTAGCATTATTATATTTAAATTAGTTGCACAAGCAAGATGTAAATATAATAACCAATCCTTTGCCTTTATAGAATATGATACAAAATGTTCCCTATTCAACCATCACATGATTGGTTCTAGGGCTATAACTAACAATCTCCCACTAGCACTAGTACCAATCACTATGATATCTAATACCTAGTGACCTAGTGCATCATGCTTCCTTTGTGAGCCTTGGTCAATGGATGCGATGTTAACCATCGATCTCTTTGCATATCCTCACATCTCCTCTGTCGATGATCTCTCTGAGATGGATACCGCCCTATGTGTTTGGTCGATGATCGAGGTTCCTTAGCCTATGCAATAGCCCATTGTTATCACTGAATCTATTGGATCGCTGCTAACTACCCCAAGTTCAGATGAACTTGCGGGCCAAACGACCTCCTCTTGCATGGATCTTGCAATATACTTTGTAGAATCAAGAATGTCTGCGAACTCTTCCTCACGGCTCACCATTCGCAAAACAAGTACCGATTGCGATCTATAGTCATCCTTATCATTTGGAAGCTTGCATCCGTAAGCTAGATTGCTCCTCATTGCCTCGAATATTAGGAAATATTCTTTCGTTCTTCGTAAGTACTTAAGAATATTTTGCTATCGATGACTTTCACAGATCGGAGTATCTACTCGTCATGCTCAAAGCATACGGGCGTCATACAAAGCATAGTGATAGACCCTATAGCGGTCGCGGATCTTATCCATGCGGTCTCCTCCTTAGAAGAGGACATTGAGTCTTGAAAGACTTACACCATGTGATAAAGCGAAACCCTTTCTTTGAATTTTATAGCAAGCGATCTAGCACTTTCAATGTATGTACTCGACTTAGGCCAAGTAATCTTTAGATCTATCTCTATAGATCTTGATGCCTAGAATATAGGCTTCTAAGTCCTTCATCGAGAAACAATTCCCTAACCACATCTTCACTGGAGTGAGGAATATCATTTCGATGAGAAGTATGTCATCTACATACAAGACAAGAAATATTTCTCCCACTATTTCTCTTGTAGACACAAGGCTCATCTTCATTTTTGATGACCAAACTCTTTGATTGCATCATCGAATCAAGATTCCTTGAGAGGCTTGCTTTAGTCCATAAATGGACCTTTGCGGTTGCATACCTTTCGATGCTTTGGATCTTCAAAACCCTCGGGTTGTGTCATGTACACATCCTCGAGTAGCTTTCCATTGGCGGTTTTGACATCCATCTCCGCTCAGACATAATCATGGTAGTCGATAGCAAGTATGATCCGAATGGATTTAAGCATTGCAACTGGTGAAAAGGTTTCATCATAGTCAATACCATGAATTTGTTTGAATCCTTTAGCCACCAATCTACCTTTATAGGTATGCTTATTACCATCCATGTCAGTCTTTACTTTAAAGACCCACTTACACCAATGGGTTTTACCCTTGGTGGATCAAAGTCCATACTTGGTTAGTGTACATGGATTCCATTTCGGATCTCATGGCTTCTAGCCATTTCTCGGAATCTGGGCTCATCATAGCTTCTTGATAGGATGTAGGCTCGTCAAGATCGACAAGCAATACATCACTTATCATCAAGAAAAGAATATCTCTCGGGTTGGCGGCGGATCCTATTAGATCTACGAAGAGGTTGGTACTTGAGCAGTGTTTGTTCCACAACTCTTTGGGCAATTTCATCCACAACACTTTGTGGTTCTGTTCATTTTCCATCAGCCTTAGTGTTATCATCATCTTGAACTTCTTCAAGATGAATTTTACTCCACTAGTATTTCTAGAAATAAATTCTCTTTCTAGAAAGAGCATTTCAACAACAAACACCTTGCCAAGTGTGGGATTGTAAAAGTAATATCCCTTAGTTTCCTTGGGATATCCTACAAAATAACACTTATCGATTTGGGTCCTAGTTTATACGAGACTTGGCGTCTACGTAAACTTCACAACCCCAAATCTTTATAAAAGACATTTTGGGACTCTTCGGTCCATATCGTATATGGTGTCTTTTCTCGGCTTTTGATGGGCACGATTAAGTGTGAAAGCGGTGTCTCTAAATTAAAAGGAAGTAGGTAGATCATCGGCTCATCATTGATCGTACCATATCTAATAGTCGATTTCTCCTCTCGATACACCATTCCATTGTGGTGTTCGGGAGTGAGTTGGGATATTATCCCACACTCGGCCAGTGATCGCGAAACTCTTGACTAAGGTATTCACCACCTCGATCGATCAGTAGCTTATCGCTTACCAAGTTGGTTTTGTACTTCATTCTTGAATTCTTTGAACTTTTCAAAGGATTGACTTATGTCTCATCAAATATAAGTAGCCAAATCTACTCACATCATCGTGAAAGTAATAAAGTACTTATAGCCTCCTGCCGACATTGAAAGGGCCATACATCGGTATGTATGAGTCCTAACAAGTCTCGCTCTCTATGTCCACTAAATGGAGTTTTAGTCATCTTTCCTAAAAGACAAGACTCGCATACCTCATATGATTCAAAATCAAATGAGTCCAATAATCCATCTTTATGGAGTTGGGATATGCGTTTTTATTTATGACCTAGCGATGCGAAGATATGTGGTTGATCATTCGATTTGAACCGTTTGTATTTACGTTATAAATTGGGTTATCTAAATCTAGAACATAGAGACCATTCATAAGTGGTGCATTACAATAGAACATTTCATTTAAATAAATGGAACAACATTTGTCCTTTATTATAAAGAAAGTTTTTCTTGTCTAAACAAGATCGATTATATTCTTTATGCGTACATAGAAGCACTCCTCTAGTTCTAAGATAAGCCCGATGGCAAAGACAAAGAATATGTTCCTCATACTGAACTTTGCGCCATTGCCTACTCGTGAGTCCACTTCACCCTTTGCCATTATTCTACTATTTCTCGCACATGACTGATGTGAGATGCACATCCGATCTAATACCCATGTAGAAGAAATAGATAGATTAACTTCTATAACGTATACAAGAAGTCCCACTTCTCTTGTTCTTTACTTCTCAAGGTAGACTTTGCATGCTTCTGTCCATCTCACCAATGGAAGCGGTCCTTCCTTAGGTACTTTACCACCCTGAAGTGGATGAATTGGCCTTGCCTTTGGCTTGGTCTTACTCCTTTGCTTACCTTTGTCCTTCTTACCATTAGTACATTACTAACTTTCTTCTTGAGATTTGGTTGTGATTCTCAACATCTTGGAAATCTCGAGCAAAGGTTTATCAATTTCATTCATGTTATAATTCATAGCAATTGATTGTATGCTTAGCAGCGATTGCAGATAACATCATTGCCAATTCTTGGCTCTGGAAAACCTAGTCTTCAGGTTCTCAGCGTACCCAATCATTTTAGTGAGTTCCTGAGTGTTCCTTCTTGCATCTTGCATGCAAAGAGCCTTAGACACTTCAAACTGCCTAGCTTGTCCTTGATATAGTTGTTTCAAATGCTCAACCATATCATAGGCATCCATGTTCTCATGTTGTACAGCTCGAGTTCATGGTGGCATGAGGCATGACATCTAATCGTCATCTTGATGCTTCTTATAAGCATCTTTTGACAGTGGCCGTGGCGGGTATTTGTAGCGCTCTAGGACATATAGTTTGCGTTCTTGCTTGAGGATAATCCTCAAGTTCCTATACATCGAAAGTTTGCTCCATTAAATGTCCTTCTCAGAGATCATGTGATGAGGGTGTCGTGTTAGATGACATGGTGATCTACAACATTAAAAATGCAAAGTTAAGTATCATACCTAAATCATTTAATTAGGCCTTTAATTAAATGAGGCTCCCACTAAATTCTCATAGCTACTATTTAGCTATAAATTTATATGGGATAAAGATCCACATCATAATTCGTCTTGAGTTAGCTTTGGCTAATCGCCCAAGACGTAGTATAATTAGGTAGGCAATCTTTTGCCAATTACATCTGATGTAACTCTTTAATAGCGTTAAGTTCTAGATTAGTTTAGTGTTTTATTCCTAAAGACTTTATGGCGAGGCACAGCCTTCTTGATATCTAAGCGACCACTTCTAAGACAAAGCGATGTTGAATCACACAAAACTAATTTAAAACTTATGTTCAAAGCTAATATATGCCTCTACTTAACTAATTTAAGAAAAAAACTTAATTAAGTCTTAACCAAGGTGATGACATCACGATTGTCCACTCCCTCAAGATAAAATGCATTGCTTTGCTTTGGACCCAATAACAAATGATCGAGAGTATTGTTGGATCGAAAGTGTCGCTAGGGGTGAATAAGCGTCATATCGTTAAAAACTTTTGCAATAAGTAAAAAGCAAGTAGAGAATGCACAGCGGAAATATAAAGTAGACAAGATATTTTTACGTGGTTCACAATCTTTCGATTGCTAATCCACGGCCCTAGTGATCCTTGATCACGTACGGAGGGCAATTCACTAAAACCACTCCTCTTCGTTGGAAGTAGGAGAACGATTACAAAAGAAATCAAGGCAAAGGACACTCCCCTTTCCTTGTTACGATTAAAGCACAAAGACAATTTAAAGAAGTAGAACTTAAATAAATATACCGACAACTCTTATAAGTAGAAGATGTAGCTTTAGTTGTCGTGACTTCGTCAGAGCAAATGTGAGTAGTAGTAGCGGCGTTACGTGAGAGCTCTTGAATTCTTGTTATTTGCTTGGAGTGAACATGTCTATTTATGGATATTGATCTATGAATTTAGACATAGGTAGTGTCCAAGGTGAGGTTCTTATCCCCCAAGACTTGTTCATCCACATCCTTTGCGCCAACTCAAGGATGAGGTGTTTCATCCAACCACCTTGTGCCACCTCCAACCTCCTTGGGCGCCAACTTGAGGATGAGGTGTTTCATCCAACCACCTTGTGCCACCTCCCACCTCCTTGGGCGCCAACTTGAGGATGAGGTGTTTCATCCAACCACCTTGTGCCACCTCCAACCTCCTTGGGCGCCAACTTGAGGATGAGGTGTTTCATCCAACCACCTTGTGCCACCTCCACCCTCCTTGGCGCCAACTTGTTGGAGCCATTCAACAATGCCACATCATGGGAGCCAACCATCTTGTGCCAACTCACCTTATTTTGGGCGTCCACCACAAGGAAGCTTGGTGATGGTTTGGATGTCCACCTTGATGCCACATCACCCTTTGTACCAAAACACGAGTCAAGTCCAAATTCACCCCCTTGAAATTCGAGCTCTTCTCGAGGCTGGAACTTGACTAGCAGTTGACTGTAGTCAAAGGGTTTTGGACTGCAGTACAAGTTAGCTTAAAATATAAAGTACGATGGTTCTAACCATCTGATCTCGACCTAGACCTTCCATTGGAGGTATTGGGTCGGATCTACGCTTAACGACCTTGCTTCGCTTTCACACGAGCTTACCTTGTAGCCTCGCTTCCGGTCTTCACCCGAGTACCTCGGCTTCCTCAAGAGTCCCTCTGGCGTTGCCCGACCACCTCGGTTCCCAGGGTGTGAGACCTTCCGCTCAACTTTAGCATTTCTGCACACTTAATTGAGCTCGTAAGATAACAAATATACCCTTAACTATTGAGCCTTTTGCCATAATCAAAATACCGGTTCGACTTTGGTGCCCACTGCACCAACAATCTCCCCCTTTTTGATTCATGGCAAACCGACACAAAAGTTAAGGAAAAATTAAGCATAACAATGAGCTAGCATAATGATTAAGCATGAATGAGCTAGCATAAAGATTAAATATGAATGAGCTAGCATAATGATTAAGCATGAATGAGCTAGCATAAAGATTAAATATGAATGAGCTAGCATAAAGATTAAATATGAATGAGCTAGCATAATGATTAAATATGAATGAGCTAGCATAAAGATTAAATATGAATGAGCTAGCATAAAGATTAAATATGAGTGAGAAAAATTATTGTTTCAAGTTCTCCCCTTTGAGGTAACCTCCCCCTTGACCGAAGGTGAGTTCTTGAAAAATAATTTTTACTCCCCCTTAATAGTTGCTTAAGTAAACGGAATTACTTAATATAAAAGGTAATAATTTTGTTTTCTTTCTTCCTTACTTTTGTGACTTTCTCCCCCTTTTGCCTTAACTCAAAAAGTTTGTAAATATATTTTAGGGTTTGTAAGTCCAAGCAAGTTCCCAATATAAATATATTTTTTTTTTTTTAAAATAATAATAAGCTTGAAAATATGTTCATCTAAAATGTACAACTCCGGTTGGACTTGATTGATATAGAATGATCAATAAGTCTTGAAGGAGTTGATTAATTTTAAATAATTATACTCCATGGTTCATGTCGATGCACTTGAATCTACATCGGAACCCAGGAGTAAGGTCCTAACATCTCACGCCCGTCTACGTGGCTAAGTACACAAACACATTAGTCCTATGTGTTGTGAGATGTGTTGGCTCCTTAAATCTATAGGTATATGATTTCTAAGGTAAGACTTAGGCTAATTTCATAAAAAGAAGCAAAAGTAGAGTACATATATAGAAAAATTTAAATCCTACTCTATTACGCACATACCTAACTTTCGTCTTAATAAACTAAATTCCGGGTAGTGGTTTGGTGAAGATGTCCGCTAGGTTTGATTTGGACTCAACATACTCTAGTTGTATAGTTCCATTAGTTACATGTTCCCTAATGAAGTGGTGTTTAACTTCTATATGTTTTGTCCTAGAATGACATATTGGATTTTTAGTTAAGTTAATTGAACTAATGTTATCTATGTAGGTTTTAATGTTGTTAAAGATTAAGCTAAAGTCTTGGAGAGTGTGCTTCATCCACGGGAGGCTGAGAGACACACTCACCCATCATAGCGTATTAAACCCGGTGGTAGATAAGGCAGCAATGCTGCTTCCTCTTGCACCAACTTACTAGACTCGTAGGGATTTTACAACAACCACTCGTGCTCTTTCTATCGAGTTTACTACCGGCATCGTCGGAGTCGTAGTAGCCGAGTAGATTAAACTCGGTAGATCTAGGGTATCAAATACCTACGTTTAGCGTGCCCTTTAGATATATAAGGATACGCTTGACTAGGGTTAGGTGAGACTCCTTGGCACAGGTTTGTAACCTTGCGCACATACTTACCGCGAATAAAATGTCGGTTCGGCTCACGGTTAAGTATAGGAGACTTCCTATTGCGCTCCTATAGTATTTTAGGTCAACGGGTTTTCCTTCTACATCTTCGTTTATATTAACATTAGTTGCCATAGGTGTATTGATTATTTTAGCATCTTGCATTCCAAATCGATTTATTAAGTCCTTAGTATATTTTTGTTGATGTAAATATATTCCATCTTTAGTTTGTTTAATTTGTAAACCTAAGAAGAAACTTAACTCTCCTAATAAATTCATTTCAAATTCACTTTCCATAAGTGAGATGAATTAGTTTATCAGGATCGAGTTGGTAGTTCCAAAAATTATATCATCTACATAGATTTGGGCTATAAAGATTTCTTTTCCTACGGTTTTAACGAATAAGGTTGGGTCGACTAAACCTTGGTTGAATCCTTTGGACTTAAGATAGATCGAAAGCCTTTCGTACAAGCTCTTGGGGCTTGTTTGAGTCCATATAGGGCTTTCTTAAGTCTAAGGACATGGTCGAGGTTTATCTAGATTTTGAATCGGAGGTTGGTAGCGTAAACTTCTTCCTTAATGTATCCATTCAAAAATGCTGACTTGACATCCATTTGAAACAATTTAAAACCTCGATGTGCAGTATGCTAACAACATTCGGATGGACTCTAGTCGGCTACAGGCGTAGGTCTCATCGTAATCTAAACCTTCGACTTGACTAAACCCTTTGCGACTAACCTAGCTTTATTTCTAACTACTTCACCTTTATCATCAAGTTTATTTGAAATACCCACCTTGTTCCAATAATTGATTTTTCTTTAGGTGGTGGTACTAATTCCCGGACTTCATTTCTAGTGAATTGAGCTAGCTCTTCTTGCATAGCAATAATCCGATCGGGATCAAGAAGTGCTTGTTCAATAGTTTTGGGTTCGATTTTGGAAATTAACGAGATTTGACTAAGGTTTCGATATGAAGCTCTAGTTCGAACCCTAAATTTGGATCACCTATAACTTGATTGATAGGATGATTTGTTTGAGTCTTAGTGTGACTCGGGTTAGGGTCATCTATCACTTGGTCGATAGGATGACTTGGGTGAGTTCTAGTTTGACTTGGGTTAGAGTCATCTATCACTTGGTCGATAGGATGACTTGGGGTAGGACGAGATTCAAGTTCAAGATCAGAGTCGGGTTCGCTATAAGTTGATTTGCTAGTTGGTTTTGTTAAGGATTGAGCAGGTTCGTGTCCTTCTCGAAAACTATATTAATGGTTTCTTCGACTCTAAGAGTGTCGTGATTGTATACCCTATAAGCTCTACTGGTGGTTAAGTATCCTAGAAAGGTTCCAGTAGAGGTTTTGGATTTGAATTTCCCTAGGTAATCCTTAGTGTTTAAGATATGTACCTTGCATCCAAATACCCTAAAGTACTTGATGTTCGGTATTTTATCGTGATAAATCTCGTACGAGGTCTTTTGGTGCCATAACCAAGATTCCTCTTGCTGTGTCATAAGACACTTGGTTGAGGAGTTGGGTAAATTTATTGTGTAGATGTTGCTACTCCTAGTTCCTTTAAGTATTATTTTAGATGTTGCATTTATTTTGATTACGCATTCATTTTCTAGAAATATGACCTTATAATTGTTATCACACAATTGGCTTACACTAAGTAAATTATATTGAAAGTTTTCTACTAATAAGACATTTTGAATTGTAAAGTTAGAGTTGAGCTCGATATCACCTGATCCGATGATTTTGAGCTTGCCGTTATTTCCGAAGGCTACCGATCCTTGTCGTTTGAATCGTAACCGAAAATTTGAGTTGATCGGTCATGTGTGGGAGCAACCCTGTCAACATCCATTGATCCTACACATAAGGTAGTTGGATCGGATATTGGAATTACTAAAGGGTTGTTTGTAAGTTTTAAACCTAAATCATCTCACCAATATCTACATGATCAAAACATGTTATTCCTATGTGTTATTGTGAGATGACTTTCAATTTTACTTGATTAATTTTAATGAATTTAAATTAACCAACATTAGATTAGGATTTAGTCTAAGCTCATCAGTAATCTTTTCAAGAGATTAGCTTCGGTCGTGGCGAGCCGCAGAGGCCTTCTTTGATCGGAACAACGACCACTTCCTTAGACAAAGCTAATTTCAAGAAATTGATAACTCGACTTACTTGAGACTACATCTTGGTCTAACTAGTTATTTTTGAAAAGAGGCTCCCGAGGCTCAATCTTTTAAATAGGATTTTAGTTGATTTATTTTTTGAAAGAGGCTCCCGAGGCTCAATCTTTTTGAGGATTTTAGTTGGTTATGAGTCCTATCTAACCATTCTAAAAATAAAGGAAAAACTAAGCATGCAATTTCTAAGACTTAACAAAAATACATTTTGTATTGGCTCCCCCTGGACCATTGAATCGAGTGGGTCTATTCACATAGTGAATTTGGTCCTTGGGAACCCAATACATGTTAGATCCTAAAGTTGAAATCAAAGTGATCTTAGGGACCCATGCTTGGACATTTTTCTTATGTTGGTTTACTATAGACATATATGACTTATTGGTTGTATTTGAGTTAAACCCGAGTCCGACCTTGTTGTACACGGCCCTTTGTGATCAAGTAAGAGGTCAAGTCCTTGGATCCCAAAGTGAACCTTTCAACGTGTTCCTAAGGTCTTGACTTGTGTTTTCAAAAGCGAGTTCTCAACTTCAAGCTTTTCAGCGAGTTGAGTCCTCCTCTTGAATACGAGTAGTCGAAGAGGTTAGGAGACCTCATGTTTGAGAGGTTAACCTCCTCAATTAGTCTCGACCTTGGACTCGGACTTAGCTAGTTTCTTATTTAAAATTTAATTGCACCATACAAAGTATTAAGTAACGACCCGACTTACCCTTAATGATTCTTTTGAACCGGAAACGGATCCGTGGCTTGTCTTGAATGGAAGCTCATCATCGGATTCGGACTCGGACTCATCTTCGGATTCGGAGTCGGTCTCGGTCGGCTTGGCCATGAGAGCTTGGATATCGTCTTCTTCCTCCGGGGTGGCTTGCTTGGGGGCTTCTTCTTCTTGAACTCGCAACTAACGCAATACTCTTCTCGGCTACCGGACCACGTTAGTTTGCTCATGTAATTCAAGTTCAAAACAATTCGCCTAACCTAATCTTAGAAAGGTTCCTTGGAGACCTTGTAGGCATCGACCATGGATGCCCACAAGGTGGTCCTAGGAAACGAGTTAAGAGAATTGATAAGGTCGCGATCCTCGACCTTTGTCCGATGGCATGGAGTTGGTTGACGATGTCTTGGATACGAGCATGTAGTTGAGTTGCGGTCTCGTTTTCCTGCATTTTCAAGTTATACAATTTATTTAAAAGTAAATCTCTTTTACATACCTTCGTGTCGTCGGTGCCTTCGTGTAGTTCCACTAGCTTGGTCCATAAGTCCTTTGCACTAATGAAGGGGCCGACGGTTGAACTCTTCCTTGGACAACCCACATTGCAAGATTTGAGTTGCCTTGGCATCGGCTTCTACTTGTTTTTCATGGAATTTGACCATTGATCGTAACCCAAAGATTCACCATCTTCATTAATAGGAAGTGTGAAACCGGTTTGATTACGATCCACATCTCGATTTGGGTTTTAAGAAAGCATTCCATCCGAGGCCCTTCCAATAACGAAAGTCATTACGTTGTAAACGGGGGTCGAAGCGGTGCTAAACCCTTCGAGATGGGCCATTTAAAAACAAGAAGGAAGAACGACGAAAAGAATCTTGCAAAACACACACGGAAAGAATATTCCAAGACTTTCGTCTTGGATTAGTAGTCGAAGTAAAAAGATATATAAAATGTAACTTGCAAAAGAAATAAACAATCAAATGCGAATGTCGCTGAAGTTCCGAGGACAACCTTACTCGGATCTAACCCAAGGACAACCTTATCCGGATCCTAAAGCCTCTAATGCAATTCTATATGTAGGAGAAGATAAGCAAGTGAAATAATTATACGAAAACAGAAATAAATAAATAAAAATCTGTAAAAAAAGAAAGACAAAGCTAGATTGGTGGTTTCACGAATCTTAGCGCCCGACTCGATACCAATTGTTGGATCGAAAGTGTCGCTAGAGGGGGTGAATAGCGATACGTGTCGTTAAAAACTTTTGCAATAAGTAAAAAGCAAGTAGAGAATGCACAGTGAAATATAAAGTAGACAAGATATTTTTACGTGGTTCACAATCTTCGATTGCTAATCCACGGCCCTAGTGATCCTTGATCACGCACGGAGGGCAATTCACTAAAACCACTCCTCGCTGGAAGTAGGAGCAACGACATAAAAAGAAATCAAGGCAAAGGGACACTCCTTTCCTTGTTACGATTAAAGCACAAAGACAATTTAAAGAAGTAGAACTTAAATAAATATACCGACAACTCTTATAAGTAGAAGATGTAGCTTTCGTTGCGGCACTTCGTCGTAGAGCAAATGTGAGTAGTAGTAAGCGCTACGTTTACGGCGTGTTGAGAGCTCTTGAATTCTTGTTATTTGCTTGGCTTGAACATGTCTATTTATGGATATTGATCTATGAATTTAGACATAGGTAGTGTCCAAGGTGAGGTTCTTATCCCCCAAGACTTGTTCATCCACATCCTTTGCGCCAACTCAAGGATGAGGTGTTTCATCCAACCACCTTGTGCCACCTCCAACCTCCTTGTGCGCCAACTCAAGGATGAGGTGTTTCCTCCAACCACCTTGTGCCACCTCCAACCTCCTTGGGCGCCAACTTGAGGATGAGGTGTTTCATCCAACCACCTTGTGCCACCTCCAACCTCCTTGGGCGCCAACTTGTTGGAGCCCTTCAACTTGTGCCACATCATGGGAGCCAACCATCTTGTGCCAACTCACCTTATTTTGGGCGTCCACCACAAGGAAGCTTGGTGATGGTTTGGATGTCCACCTTGATGCCACATCACCCTTTGTACCAAAACACGAGTCAAGTCCAAATTCACCCCCTTGAAATTCGAGCTCTTCTCGAGGCTGGAACTTGACTAGCAGTTGACTGTAGTCAAAGGGTTTTGGACTGCAGTACAAGTTAGCTTAAAATATAAAGTACGATGGTTCTAACCATCTGATCTCGACCTAGACCTTCCATTGGAGGTATTGGGTCGGATCTACGCTTAACGACCTTGCTTCGCTTTCACACGAGCTTACCTTGTAGCCTCGCTTCCGGTCTTCACCCGAGTACCTCGGCTTCCTCCGAAGTCCCTCTGGCGTTGCCCGACCACCTCGGTTCCCACCGGGTGTCGCAGACCTTCCGCTCAACTTTAGCATTTCTGCACACTTAATTGAGCTCGTAAGATAACAAATATACCCTTAACTATTGAGCCTTTTGCCATAATCAAAATACCGGTTCGACTTTGGTGCCCACTGCACCAACAAGTAGTGAGTACCAACTTTGGTAGGCATATCGTTTAGACTTATTAAGAAATAAACATGTATCATATACAAGCTAAACTAACATGCATCACATACATATTAAGCTAACATGCATCACATACATATTAAACTAAGCGTGTCATGGTTATGGCCCTTATTCTACAATCTTCTCAAGCCAATGAAAAGATTGATTGGTCTACCTAGGGATAGCATCTTCTCCTAAGTGCTTCCTTTTGGTTGTCTTGTGTGTTGACCTCCTCCTTGTAACCTCATCCTCCAATGGACCCTCCATCCTTGTTTTGTACATTACAAAAGGAGAAATACTCGAGTTACATTCGAGTCTAAAACTAATTTTACAACAAGAATATTAGGAGAAAGGCACGACACGCAGGCCGTATTAAGAATTACAACACACAATCACAAACTTTTTGGGACTAGGCCATAACCATGCACCATGTCATTTTAACTTTTAAAAGACATTGGATATTTTATTATGTTTGACAATTGCTAATGCAATTATTAACTCATAATAAAATTTATCCTACTTCTATATCATATATAAAATAGAGAAAACCTATTTTTATACGATCTTTCGCAAGTGGCTCTGATACCACTGTAGGGCAATCTCGTATGCCAAATGGCATATGCGCAACGGAAAATAGGATCCCTTCCAAGTGATCCATGTGAAAGCAAACTCGTATAAAATAAATTTCTCTAAACCAAGCCTATCTTATAGGAGAGTTCTACCTTTGTTGCGTGCCCTTTGCAATCCCGCTTTTCCTTTCGGTTTGTTGGATCTTTAGCACGTTCAAGTGTCCGTGCCTCTATACGTATCCACACGAGCATGCTCTTGTCTCACAAAAGAAAACTAGAGGAGCTCTCCTTTACTTCTTGCTAGAGAAGTCCCTAAAGGAGAGGAAGCTAGGGAAAAGAGAAGGGAAGAAGAAGACTACTCTTCTTGCTACTCACAAAAAGCCACACAACAATAAGCTCTCAAGCTCTCTCCAAGCCTTAAGCTCCCAACAACCACACTCCACAACCACAACAACAATTGCTATCCAAAATGATGCTTTGGCCGGCCACTCCATGGGGCCTTTTATAGGGTTGGCAAAACCCTTTCACCTCCTACAATTTAATGCAATCCATTGCATTGAGACCCCTTTTGTTTTGGCCGGCCACTTAAGGAGACAAAAACCATTTTGTCCCCTTCCACCTTAACTAGCTTAGGTGGATGCTTAGGTGGATGCTTAGGTGGCATGCTTATGTGGTATTCTTATGTGGCATTCATGCATGTTGAATTAATCTTATTAATTCAATTAAGCTTATGTTATCATATTGAATTAATCTTATTAATTCAATTAAGCTTATGTTATCATATTGAACTAATCTTATTAAATCAATAAGGTAACATATTGAATTAATCTCATTAAATCAATTAGCTAAAATTCTCATTAAGCTTAAAGTCCAAAAACCATTTTGTACTTAAGCTTATTCCCATATTATTCTAGTCAAACTAGAATACTCTAATTCCTCTAATTATCATGCTCTTTGTGTGTGACCCTATAGGCTCTCATAACGTTGGCAGTGGATCTAAACTCTTTTAGATACACAAGCAATGAGCGGCATCTAGCAATACATCATTGCTACCCAAGTTACGAGATAAGTCAAGATCCGACTAACCTTTCCGTGACTACTATAATATATGACCGTGTCCTTCTATCCTTGATATCAGATTGATCAATGAGGCATAGACCGTGTCATCCTCGATCAATCTATGTGTTTCTTGATCCCTGAGTAAACTAACTCAAACAAATGAGCTCAATATCTCATATTGACTCATTCGAGCATGGCCATGCGTTTTAGTAGTTCTACTCAATCAAGGGGCCCACCGATATCACTCCCGTCATATGGAAGGGATAGATCCCATCTACATCACTCACATCCCTCCACATAATTTGTTACATACCCAGTAATCGCCTTTATGGTCCACCCTGTTACGGGTGACGTTTGACGATACCAAAGTACACAACTCCTTATGTAGGGAACCGTAGTGACTTCAGGTCTGAGGACTATTCATACCAATAGTCACATGAGAAAGTTTATGACACTCATATAACGATCCATAAAACTTTCTCATGGCGGGTCAGTTCAGTATATATTCTCCAATATATACCCATGTGTCAACTTGATATCATATATCCATGACTTGTGAGATCAAGTCATCAATTGACCTACATGCTAGTCTTTATGTATTAATATTGCCCTTGCATATTAATACTCGACTAGGAACATTTAGGAAAGTGTTCTCTACAGCCTCTCATAATCAATTCTGCCAATTGATGTGCTGTAGATAAGAACCTACTTTTCTAGGGCATTATTATATTTAAATTAGCTGGCACAAGCAAGATGTAAATATAATAACCAATCCTTTGCCTTTATAGAATATGATACAACATGTTCCCTATTCAACCATCACATGATTGGTTCTAGGGCTATAACTAACAGAACCAACAAGCAGATAACTAAACCTTAAGATGCATTTGATAACCAGAAACCCAGCAGGGGTGTGCTATGAGAAGGGTAAGGGAAATGATAGATAAGGGTAGGGGAGGCAAGGGGACACCTTCAATTGAATAAATAGGGGTAATGAGGAGACAAGAGAACACAATTCAACATTCTCTTCTCCTTTCTTCTTCCTCCACCGAAAATTTCCTCTCCTTTCTTCCATTTCCGAAACCTCAAGAAGCAATAAAGAGCTCTTGTCTTGACACCACCTAGGGTATATCCTTATACTAAACAAGCAAAAGGATGTAAGTAATCCCCTCACCTGCAGTACAAGTTGTTTCGATTGTTGATTTCTTAAAAACCCTCTTTGAAAGTTTCAGCCAAGACCCCCTTTATGCTACTAATGATCTTCCATGTCATGTTTTATATGTATAAGATGTTAACATGTTGATAGATAGGCTTTAAACAAGTTGTTTGAGTGATTGATTTCAATCCCCTCTTTGAAAGTTTCGGCCAAGTCCCTATTTATGCTCCTAATGACCTTCCATGCCATGATCTATATGTATTTGATGTTAACATGTTGATAATTAGGCCTTGTACAAGTTGTTTTAGGGTTTGAATTCTTAAGAGCCACCATGAAGTTTCGTCCAACCAATGTTTATGCTTGTTAATGATGTTTCATGCCATACTATATATGTATATGATGTTAGTATGATGTTAGAAAGACCATGTACAAGTTGTATTAGTGTTTGAATTCTTAAGATCTCTCCCATGAAGTTTTGGCCAACCCATGTTTATGCTTGTTAATGATGTTTCATGCCATACTATAAATGTATATGATGTTAGTATGATGTTAGAAAGACCTTGTACAAGTTGTATTAGTGTTTGAATTCTTAAGATCCCTCCCTTGGATGTTTCGTCCAAGATATGTTCATGCTCACCAATGATCCCCCCCTTTCCATGTTTTATATATATATTTGATGTTAACATGTTGATGGTTAGGCTTTGTACAAGTTGTTGAGCATTTGAATCCCTAAAAACCTCCATTAGGGTTTCGGCCAAATCATGGTTGGGATACTAATGATTCTCCATGTCATGATCTATATATATATTTGATGTTAACATGTTGATAGATAGGCTTTGTACAAGTTGTTTGGGTGTAGACTTCCTAAGACCCTTCCTTAGGGTTTCGGCCAAGACATGCTCATACTCACCAATGATTCCCCTTGCCATGTTTTATGTGTATATGATGTTAATATGATGTTAGTTAGGCTTTGTGTAAGTTGTTTTAGAAGTTGAACCCTTAAAACCTCCACTAGGGTTTCGGCCAAGATCATGTATGTGCCTACTAATGACCTACCATGCCATGATATATCAATATATATAGTGTTAACATGCTGATAGTTAGACTTTGTGATAGCATGATTTGTTTATGCCACTACCTTATGTCCATGTTAATTGTATGAATGCATGATTATGTTATGCTCATTGCGTCATGATGAATAAGTATGTATGAAGAAATGCCTAAGAGATGCTTCCCTATGAATGGGGACTAAGAGCACTCTTTATGTTATGAAAAGGAACATGATATTTTATGATAAGGAACATGATATGTTATGATAAGGAATATGATATGTTATGATAAGGAACACAATATGTTATGATAAGGAATATGATATGTTATGATAAGGAACATGATATGTTATGATAAGGAACATGATATGGTATTTTACTTTTGTATGGCTTGTACCGGACCCTAGCAAGGTCCAAGGGATGGGCTCCTACGTGCCCCTAGGTCGACGGTCATAGTACGGACCTAGTACGGGATGGACTCCTAAGTTGCCCTAGGCCGACGGTTGTAGTACGGGCGTAGGATGGGCTTCTATGTTGCCCCTAGGTCGACGGTCGTAGTACGGACCTAGTACCCTAGTAGGTTCGAGATTAGCTACCTCGAGTCTATTTAGGGATGCACGGAAAGATGATGATGTATGTGGTATAATGTCGGGCCCTCCATGTTGAGATTATGTTTAAGTACCTATAAAATATATGTTTTCAAAAAACATCTTGCATATACCCTTTTCATGTCTATGTGATTATTATGTTTTACGAATTCTAGTTATATGTTCCTAAATGATCATGTCACTACTCTTATATGAATGCTATGCTTATATGTTCCTAAATGATCATGTCACTACTCTTATATGAATGCTATGCTTATATGTTCTTAAATGATCATGTCACTACTTTTATATGAATGTTATGCCTATATGTTGTCTAGATGAACATGTCACTACTCTATGTCTAATTCTTGATGTATGGCTTTTGTGAGTAGGAAAGGATCTTACTAAGTCTATGTGCTTATAGTTTCTTGTTTCCCTTGTACTGCAGATAAGGGTAAAGAATGGCTAAACTAAAGAGAGCAGTAGGAGGGGCAAAGTGTGTGTGGCAGTGGCATGGTGGAGGAGATCTGTTTTATGTTCCAAGACTTATGCATGTTTTAAAGTTTTGCATGTTAGTTGTTAAGAGTTGATCACTACTTGATGTTTTGATGGTTGCTACTTGGTGTCCATTATGTTGATTATCATGAACTTGAACTAAGTAGTGTCCTTATGAATTTATTATGCATGCTCCATGTTTCATGCTTTATGTTTTAAGAAAAAAAAGAAGTTTGTAATTCTTCCACTATAAATGCATGTATGTATAATCGCGTCGCGCCGCCCTTCCAACCCCTATATATTACGAGGAAAGGGCGGGCGTGACAGATTGGTATCAGAGCAGATCTGCCTTTCCACTATACACACATCAAGCTCCTATCCTGCCGCTCCAAGTAAGAAATTCTATGCCTACTCTATTTCTTTTATGTATGATAAGGAATGCTTTTAGTTTAAATATGCATGAATATATGTATGATAATCTTATGCTAGCCTTATTATAATATATGATGATAAGCATGGTTGGAAGATACAGAAATAGAGTTGATGAGACAGTACACCCACCTGATCTTATGCATGTGGTTATTGAACTCCAGGGACAGCTACAGGAGTTACTCGACAAGGGACTTATACGCCCAAGTCGCTCTCCATGGGGAGCTCTAGCACGGTTGGTAAAGAATAAATATGGGTCTATGCGAATGTGCATAGACTACCGTGCGCTAAATAATGTGACGATCAAGAACAGGTACCCTTTACCATGGATTGATGACCTATTCGACCAGTTAAAGGCTGCCACCATCTTCTCTAAGATTGATCTGAGGTCTGGCTATCATCAAGTGAAAGTGAAACCAGATGATATACCGAAGACGACTTTTCGAATAAGATACGGACATTATGAGTTCGTAGTTATGCCTTTCGGAGTGACGAATGCACCTGCTATGTTCATGGATCTGATGAATCGGGTATTCTCGGCATCCCTCGACAAATTTGTGATCATTTTCATTGACGATATACTGATATATTCGAGAACCCAAGAAGAGCACGCCGAACACCTGAATATGGTATTGCAGATTCTTCAGGAAAAGCAACTGTATGCAAAGTTCTCCAAATGCGAGTTCTAGCTCGATCAAGTATCCTTTTTGGGTCACATTATATCCAAGCACAGAGTGATGGTAGACCCAATAAAGATTGAAGCTGTAAGTAACTGGAATAGGCCAAAGAATGCCAGTGAAATCATAAGTTTTCTTCGACTAGCAAGCTACTACAGGAAGTTTGTACAGGACTTCTCTAGAATTGCAGCCCCTATGACACTTCTCACCAGAAAGAACAAAAAGTATGAATGGATGGATGCCTGCGAGAAGAGTTTCACAGAATTAAAAAGGAGACTGACCAGTGCTCCAATCCTTGCTCTTCTGGATAGTAACGAAGGCTTCGACATGTACAGCGACGCTTCCAAGTTGGGACTCGGAGTTGTACTCATGCAGAATGGCAAGGTCATTGACTACGCCTCTAGACAACTCAAGGAACATTAAAGGAATTATCCCACTCACGATCTAGAGCTAGCGGCCGTGGTCTTTGCTCTCAAAACATGGAGGCACTATCTATATGGAGCTCAGTGTAGGATTTATACAAATCACCAGAGTTTGAAATATTTCTTCACACAGAATGACCTAAACATGAGACAAGGCAGATGGCTTGAGCTCGTCAAGGATTATGACTGCAAGATCTTCTACCATCCAGGAAAAGCAAACAAAGTGGCCGATGCACTCAGCAGGAAGTCCTGTGCCACCTTGATGTCTCTATCGATATTATCTTGGCCCGTAGAAAGGGAAATGATGCGTTACGGGGTTGAAATCATTTCCGGACAGCTTTCTACCATGACGATAGCACCGACGCTGTTCGACAATATATTAGAAAAGTAAGCCCTGACCCAAGCATCCAAAGGATCAAGCAAGAAGTCCTAGAAGGAAAGGATGATGGATTTCGTATCACTGACAGTGGAGTACTATACCTCAGGGATCGCTTATGTATTCCCGATGATCTAGAGTTATGGAAGAGAATATTTGAGGAAGCTCACAGAACACCCTATGCGATGTATCCTGGATCCACCAAGATGTACCAAGGTCTGAAAGGGAAGTTCTGGTGGTTTGGTATAAAAAGAGATGTGGCTCAGTATGTCAGTACCTGCCAGACCTGCCAGAGGGTTAAAGCAGAACACCAGAGACCTAGAGGAACACTGCAGCCAATCCAAATTCCAGAATGAAAATGAGAAGATATTTCTATGGATTTCATCTTAGGACTACCCAAGACGACGAACGGATATGACGCTATATGTGATGATGACGGTTAAAGTCCGCCACTTCTTAGCAATCAAGATGACCTACTCGACTGAGCAACTGGCTCAATTATATACTAGGGAAATTATCAGATTACATGGGATTCCTAAGACCATCATTTCTGATAGAGATGGTCGCTTTATTTCTCATTTCTGGGAATGTATTCAGAAGGCCCTTGGCACGGTTATTATTCAAGATCGCTTTCATCCTCGACACTGACAAACGTAAAGGGTGAACCAAGCATCGGAGGATATGTTATGAGCGCCTGATTTCAAAGGAGCCGTGTCCGATACCTATGCTTAGCAGAATTTGCCTACAATAATAGCTACCGAGCTACTATTGGAATGGCGCCCTACAAGGCTCTATAGGGAAGTAGATGTAGATCTCCTATATGCTAGTACGAGGGTGGTGAAAAGAAGGGGATGGGACTCCAGACAGATTTCATTGACGATGCCACCACGGCTATATAGAACATCCACCAAAGAATTGAAACTGCTCAGAGCTGGCAAAAGAGCTATGCAGATATGCGGCGTAGACCATTGGAATTTGAAGTCGGGGATCTGGTATTCCTCAAAGTGGCCCCTATGAAGGGAGTGATGAGATTCGGAAGGAAGGGTAAGCTGAGTCCGCGCTATGTGGGACCGTATCCAATACTGAAGAGAGTCGGCAAGGTAGAGCTAGAGCCTCAAGATATCTCGGACATATGCGTGTTCCACGTTTCGATGCTCAAGAAGTGCATTTCCAGTATAGACCAAGTGATTGAGCCACAAACAGTGCAAGTTCAAGAGGATCTGAGTTATGAAAGTCGGTCTATCCAGATACTAAATCAAGAAGTCAAAAGACTAAGGAATAAAGAGGTGCCCTTAGTGAAGATCCTGTGGCAAAGTCAACGGTACGAAGAAGCCACCTGGGAACGCGAGGAGGATATGAAACAGAAGTATCCAGAGTTGTTCTAAGTTTCGAGGATGAAACTTTTAAAAGGTATGAAGGACTGTAACGCTCGTAAAATTTTTAGCAAATTTTATAAGAATTTTCGCATGATTATAAAGGGCTTTTATGTGGGCTCTTCCAAAAATAAAAGAAAATAGAGCAAAAGTGACCATTCAAGATGAACCTCAAGAAATAAACCTTAAGATGCATTTGATAACCAAAGTGGTGTGAAAGGGTAAGGGAAATGATAGATAAGGGTAGGGGAGGCAAGGGGACACCTTCAATTGAATAAATAGGGGTAATGAGGAGACAAGAGAACACAATTCATCATTCTCTTCTCCTTTCTTCTTCCTCCACCGAAAACTTCCTCTCCTTTCTTCCATTTCCGAAACCTCAAGAAGCAAGAAAGAGCTCTTGTCTTGAAACCACCTAGGGTATATCCTTAGACTAAACAAGCGAAAGGATGTAATCCCTCACCGCATGCAAGATTGTTTCAATTGTTGATTTCTTAAAAACCCTCTTTGAAAGAGCGCTAGACCCCTTTATGCTTCTAATGATCTTCCATGCCATGTTTTATATGTATAAGATGTTAACATGTTGATAGATAGGCTTTAAACAAGTTGTTTGAGTGATTGATTTCAAACCCCTCTTTGAAAGTTTTGGCCAAGTCCATATTTATGCTCCTAATGACCTTCCATGCCATGATCTATATGTATTTGATGTTAACATGTTGATTGTTAGGCCTTGTACAAGTTGTTTTAGGGTTTGAATTCTTAAGAGCCACCATGAAGTTTCGGTCGACCAATGTTTATGCTTGTTAATGATGTTTCATGCCATACTATATATGTATATGATGTTAGTATGATGTTAGAAAGACCATGTGCAAGTTTTATTAGTGTTTGAATTCTTAAGATCCCTCCCCTGGATGTTTGGGCCAAGATATGTTCATGCTCACCAATGATCCCCCCTTGCCATGTTTTATATATATATTTGATGTTAACATGTTGATGGTTAGGCTTTGTACAAGTTGTTGAGCATTTGAATTGTTGGATTTCCTGCACCGCGGCGTGTGTGTGTTCGATCATGTTTCGTAAACATGAGCACAGCGGAAGCAATTAAAATAATAAATACTCTTATTTATTACAACACACACAACACACGCATGCTATTACAACAAGTGTAGACATAACCGTAAATTAAAATTGCAATAAAAGAAATTAAACTACGTTATACCTTCCGTATGACGTGTAGCGGGAAC
This sequence comes from Wurfbainia villosa, assembly GCA_025175895.1. Classification (NCBI taxonomy): domain Eukaryota; kingdom Viridiplantae; phylum Streptophyta; class Magnoliopsida; order Zingiberales; family Zingiberaceae; genus Wurfbainia; species Wurfbainia villosa. The sequence continues at coordinate 54,312,720 of CM046004.1, forward strand.
GGCATCAACCGGAACGATCCTCGTAAGAATCGTCTCTATCCGTATCCACGCCGAGCTCCTCGGGATGACTTCGCCAAGCCACGAGCTTCGTCTTCGTACGGGTTACTAGCCTCGTGTTGAAGACGACGTGATCGAGAGATGATCACGGTCCGAATCCAAATTCGGACCTAAAAACAAGTCCTCAAGACTTGCTTCTCCGGAGAGGTATTCGTCAACCGATTGACGAATCCTTCGTCCTCCACCTCAGAGGATTACCGGAGATCAAATCTACGGTAAGTTAGCCGCTGTCGGAGCACTAACCGTCGTCCAAACGACGCTCCGACGAGAGGAGAAGAAGCTGTCCAGAAAACTGGACAGCTTGGTGGAGGAGATAGGCGCCGCCAAAACAAGGAGACAAAAGCTCACCTTGATGCCGAACCTAGGGATCACCGGAGGGTCGCCGGAGGTTCACCGGCTGGAGCTTGGACGCAAGGGTCTTGACGGCGGCACAAAGCTGGGCGGCACAACCTGGTTGGCGCACAACCCTGGAGGCAACTAGGTTTTGATTTTGGATTAGGGTTTAACAATCCCTTTAAGCCCACTTTTATAGAGAACTAATTCTCTTAATGGTTAATGGATCATATCCATAAAGCCCGTTAACCCGCTCCATTAAGATAAGTTAAAATAAACCAAACCATGATGGTTTATTTTAAGTTAAAACGAACCGAACCAACTTTTGGTTAATTCGTTTAAAATAAACCAAACCCTTTGGTTTATTCTTATCCATTGGATTAGAACCAAACCATTTTGGTCCATCCATTATGTCTTCATAATAACTGCCCATCCACGCTTACATTACGACTGAAACAATTTCATGCTCGCTTTATGTTTGGTCCAACCAAACATAGTTTCTCTCGGTCTGAGAATCTCATTCTCAAGCTCGCTTTAAATCCTTTGGATTACACTCATTGCGCGGTGACCAAATAGGTTCTCGGTTTATGTTGGCCGCCTATAATTAACCATTAATTATAGAACGATCATGAGTGGCACCTAGTAGTACATCATGATCCCCAATTAACAAAAGATCAACTGCTGATCCGTAACTATTTCTCAAACCCTTCAAGAGCTCGAATGAATCGTGCCCCATTCCCTTCACTCATCTTATACCCACTTGGTTCTGTGACATGGTCTATTGTGTCTCCCTCACTAGGCCGACTACGCCACACCTAGCCCAAGTATCATTTCCTCGTCCCTACGGATTCTAGTTACTCCACATGTATCAAGAGTACCTTACTCTAAACATGTAATGCTTTGGCCAAAGACTTTAGTAACAATCCGACGAGGCCATGGGTATACATCTCCTCGCAAGGAGTGGTGAATCCTTTATAGGCTATTCAAACACCTTCGATCACTTGACTTATACCCAATCATCTCGGTCCACATCTCCTTAGAGATGTTTGCTTAAGATGTCAAAGCATAAGTCTCCATGATCAAGATGACTTGAATACCGCAAGTCAAAGGAACATCGCACTTAAGCCACAAGAAGAACTTCATTGACATATCTATATATGCAGAGAACCATATGAAGTCTTACTACCGTCACTCCAATGAACTAGTTACCATAACTAGCATCCACGATTAACTCCGACATCACTATGTCTCCAAAGAGAATCACCGCTTGGATACACCAAGGAGTATACTGCAAGTCTCGCTGTAACTGATGGTGTCCAAATCCATCAATTCATCGACTAGGATAATTCCGATACATCACAATTACACATGTAGAGATACTCACTAGTTGTGATCCAATCACAAATTCTCTCAGCCGTGAATCGTATCGTGACATTCAAGAAATGAGTTTAAGATCCAATCAAATACATAAACATGTATACTCAAATAGTGAATCTTCATTTATCATATAAATGGTTCATACATAAGGCGCATTGCCTTAGGACATCTCTCATATATTACTAACAGACTCACTTGGCCTAATGCCAATCGCTACTAGATCCAATACCATAAGCTCAACATGACCTCTCAAACTTACTTTGAGGTAATGCTTAGTCAAAGGATCCGCTAAGTTCCTTTCAAAGGGGAATTTTCTCGATTTGTATTTCATTCCTACCGATGATCTCTCGATAAGATGATAGCGGCGGCACATGTTTGATCGCTGATGAGACCTTGGCTCTTTCAGCTGCAATTGCTCCATTGTTGTCGCAGAGACCTGTATTGCTTCAACAATGGCCTAATCACACCAAGTTCATGAACGAACTTCTTGATCCAAACCGCCTCTTCGCCCGGCGCCGCAATATATTCTCGCCTGGTAGAATCCGCCATAGTCTCTTGTTTGGAACTTTTCCAACTCATCGCCCCATTCAAGGTGAACACGTATCCGCATCGAGACTGAATCATCCTTGTCTGTCTCGAAGCCGCATCCGTGATACCCGCGATCACCATGTCCCTTCTCCATATATTAGGAACACATCCTTAGTTCTTCTCAAGTACTTAAGGATCGCCTTAACACCGCCCAATGATCCATTCTCGATCGATCGTATCCGCCGTGACACTGAGCATACGATACATCGGGCCTCGTACATAACATAGCATACATGATAGATCCTATTGCGGATGCATAGGGAATCTTACTCATGCAAATCCTCTCGTCTTCTGTGCGCGGACACATAGACTTCGAAAGGTGTAGCCCATGCCTGATGGGCAGATAACCTTTCTTGGATTCCGACATGCTAAACCTCTTTAGCGCTCGGTCTATATATGTAGACTGCGAAAGACCAAGCAACCGTTTCGATCTATCTCTATAGATCTTAATCCCAAGGATGTAGGTTGCTTCTCCCAGGTCTTTCATGGAGAATGTCTTGGATAACCAAACCTTAATCGATCAGAAGATTGACACATCGCTTCCTATAAGTAATATGTCATCGACATACAATACTAGGAACACGATCGCACTCCCACTAACCTTCTTGTACACACAAGGTTCTGGCTCGATTTTGTGAGAAATCAAACTTTTGATCGTCTCATCAAAACGGATATTCCAGCCTCGATGCTTGCTTCAATCCATAAATGGATCGCCGCAATTTGCATACCTTGGTTTTATCAACCGATGTGAAACCTCAGTTGTATCATATACACGCCCTCGAGCAAGTGTTTCCATTAAGGAAAGTTGTTTTCACATCCATCCGCCATATCTCATAATCATAATGAGCCGCTATGGCCAGAGCATCCGAATGGATTTAAGATAGCTACAAAGTAATAGGTTTCGCCACATAATCAACACCTTGTTTTGACGCATATCCTTCGCCACCAATCTAGCCTTATAGGTAATCACATTACCATCCATGTCGGTTTTCTTCTTGAAAACCCACTTGCACCCTATAGGCTTTATGCCTTCAGTGGGTCAACCAAGTTCCAAACTTGGTTTTCATACATGGAATCCATTTCCGACTTCATGGCACCAAGCCACTTATCCCTTTCTCAACTTGTCAAGACTTCTTCATAACTGTAGGCTCTCATCATCAATGAGTAACACGTCGCTCGATTCGCTTACGAAATCCATATCTCGTGAATATTGCGTGTTCTACCAGATCTACGAAGATGTGGTGTTACAATAGGTCCAAATGATTGCTCATCACTATGAGTTGCCTACCGTCAGGCTTCACCGTGTATCTCATCAATGTCTATTTGAGTCTCTCGAGCCTCCTCAAGCTCGACGACACTCCCATCGCTTTCTTGCAAGAGAAACTCTTTCTCTAGAAACACAAAGATGCCTGAAACAAACACCTTTGTTCCACAGATGATGATAGAATTGGTAACCCCTTGTTTCCTTAGGGTATCCAATAAATAGACATTTATCGACTTAGCATCCAATTTGTCCGATATAAATTGGCTTCACATAAGGTGATAACCCCATATCTTCAAGTAAGATACATGAGGTTTCTTACCATTCCATATCTCATATGGAGTAGTTGAGACTACCTTGTAGGCATTCTGCTTAACAAGTAAACAAATGTCAAGTGCATAACCCCAAAAGGACTTGGGAAGAGTCAGATGATTCATCATCGACTGACCATGTCCAACAAGGTCCTAAGATTCGCCTCGATACACCATTATGTCTGGGTGTATAGGGCGGAGTCCATTGAGACAATATGCCATTGTCTCTTAGATAATCAAGAAACTCTTGACTTAAGTATTCACCACCTCGATCCGATCAAGTATTTTAATACTTTGTCATGTTGTTTCTCTACTTCATTTCTGAATTCTTTGAACCTTTCAAAGGCTTCGCACTTGTGTTTCATCAAGAACACATACCCAAACCGTGAGAGTGATCATCTGAAGGTAATGAAGTAGCTATAGCCTCCTAATGCTTGAGTTGACATAGGTCCACATACACGCATGTACTAGACCTAGTAACTCTCCCACTGCTCACCTTTCCAAAGAAAGGTAACTTAGTCATCTTGCCTTTTAAGCATGATTCGCATGTATCGTATGAATCCAATTCAAACGATTCCAGAATTCCACATCGGTGTAATTCGGACATGCGTTTCTTGCTTATATGGCCAAGACGACAATGCCACATATAGGAGTCTATGTGATTATCCTTTCGAGCACGCTGTTGCTCGCTTCGATATTGAAAATGTCACCGATACGCCCAACGATAAATGCCATTACTCAAAGTTCCAGCCCATAAAGTACGCCATTCAAAGTTATATAACAACAATTGTTACTAAACGTTAAATGGAAACCATTTCTATTTAAACAGAAATAGAAACAATGTTCTTTATTAGAGAAGGAACATAATAGCAATTGTCCAGCCCAAGACTAGTCCACTAGGAGCTTCAAAGAATAAGTTCCGATGGCGATCGAAGAACCTTTGCTCCATTGCCAACTCGCAAATTTGACTCCTCTCGACAAGTCTTCTTCTATTCCTTAGCCTCGTATGTCATTACATATATGTGAGCTACACCCAAGATCCAATACCCAAGTGTCTAAGGAAATAGAATGACAATCAATAACGAAGATACCAAGAGGATGGGGCATCTGATGCCTTCTTCTTCTTCATGGACTCAAGATAAATCTTGCAGCTTTCTTCACAAGGCCTTCCTTGCCACAGTTGATGGCAAGTGCCCTTTATACTGGTTCCGCCTTTCTTTGCCTTTTCTTTCCTTTCTTCTCGCTTCTTTTGCCTTCCTCTTAGAACCTTTCTTCGAGGAATCAACTAATGTAACCGCTTTCTCTCATGCTTCATGTAAGGCTCCACACTTTCAAAGATATCGAGGAGCTCGAATGGTGGATTCCAATTTGTTCATCCGATAGTTCATCACAAATTGAGAAACTCTTGGGCAAACAATGCAATTAAGTCAATACTTAACTCATGATCCATCACAAAACCGAGGGTAGCTAGTCCGCCGATGTACCCGCTCATCTTTAGCACAAATCACATGCATTTAACCTTCTTGCATCTTCGTGGTGAAGAGGAGCCTAGAGACCTCGAACCTTTCGGATCTCGCTTGCTCATCGAACAACTCATGAAGATGGAAGACCATAGTATTAGCATCCATATGCTCATGTCGCTTTTGCACTGTACCATCGCCGCTAGCATGATGCAACTCGCCAAAGACCGCTTACATGCTTCGATAGACCAACATTTGGTCCGAGTTGCATCGCCCTTAGACGGTCAGAAGAGGCTCTTCAAGGACATATGTGCTTTTCCGCTGAGAACAATTCAGGTGTTTCTAAGCCATCCGAGAAGTTAGGCCCACTCGGTTTGTTCAATCCAAAATAGTGCGCAAATTCAAAGACGTCATGATCAATTTATTGACCTAGAAATACAAAGCGAGCATATATGAGAAAATGATTTTAAAATGCATCAATATACATTTATAAATCCCATTCATTTTTGAATTTCAAAACCCCAAAATCACTTGGAGATTGTAGGTCCATCTCGAATGGTGATATCCATCATAGTTATGAACAACCTTGGAGAGAGTCCAACAAGCCATTCATAACTATGACGGTAGGTATCTTCTATACCGATTGCATATCACGTATATGCAACTATCACAATGTGCTATCAACTAATTGAATGTTCACATACATCGGGTTGTTAACACATTAACAAGTATGCATCATATGCATAGCACCCAACTTCACCTCCCTTTACATCGACCTTGGAGAGAGTCCAACAAGCCGATGCTCGGGTTAAAGCCAACCCATTAATCAGACATAGTTTTAATATGGTTAGGCGCATTCAACCAATTAGCCCAGCTTGGAGAGTCCAACAACCAAAGCTAACGATTGACCTCGACTCTTACCATATTAGTATTAAACTATTCCATGGTTTGAACATATTGAGTTGAGTTGGGCTTGGAGAGAGTCCAACAACCCAAACAAGAAACAGAACTCTGGTTCTAACCATATTAATGGAAGGTGTAGGCTTTAATATTGATTAAGGGTTTTTATGTCTCATCCTCTTTGCATGCAAATAACTATTATCTACATGGCATGGCATACATGGCATACATCTACATGTCACGACACGCATGGCATAATGTTTTGCATCTAATGCAATTACATGGCATACAATTATGTCATGTATATAATTTCCTTATATGTCATAACTATTTATGGAAATAAAATATGTTTAAGATTTGATTCTCCAAATCAAATCATAATTAAATTAGGAAACAAATTTCCAAATCTAATCACATATTTTATTCATGGAATTATTTGATTAAGGAAAATCTATTTAGGAAACCAATTTCCTAAATCTTTAAAACTACTTATGGAAATTAAATATTTTAAGATTTGATTTCCCAAATCAAATCATGATTAAATTAGGAAACAAATTTCCAGAATCTAATCAAATATTTTATTTATGGAAAATATAAATTTCCATAAATACTTCCAACTTTCCAAAAGTGGAAGATTTCCATAAATACTTCTAGACTTTCCAAATTTGAAAAATTTCCATAAATACTTCTAAATTTCCAAAATTTAGAAAACTTCCAGAAATACATTATGACTATCGCAAAACCATTTTTACGATTATGTCGAAACACAACCTGGGCTCTGATACCACTGTTGGGTTTCCGGCACCGCGGCGTGTGTGTGTTCGATCATGTTTCGTAAACATGAGCACAGCGGAAGCAATTAAAAATAATAAATACTCCTATTTATTACAACACACACAACACACGCATGCTATTACAACAAGTGTAGACATAACCGTAAATTAAAATTGCAATAAAAGAAATTAAACTACGTAAAACCTTACGTATGACGTGTAGCGGGAACGGCATCAACCGGAACGATCCTCGTAAGAATCGTCTCTATCCGTATCCACGCCGAGCTCCTCGGGATGACTTCGCCAAGCCACGAGCTTCGTCTTCGTACGGGTTACTAGCCTCGTGTTGAAGACGACGTGATCGAGAGATGATCACGATCCGAATCCAAATTCGGACCTAAAAACAAGTCCTCAAGACTTGCTTCTCCGGAGAGGTATTCGTCAACCGATTGACGAATCCTTCGTCCTCCACCTCAGAGGATTACCGGAGATCAAATCCCCGGTATGTTAGCCGCTGTCGGAGCACTAACCGTCGTCCAAACGACGCTCCTACGAGAGGAGAAGAAGCTGTCCAGAAAACTGGACAGCTTGGTGGAGGAGATAGGCGCCGGCCAAAACAAGGAGACAAAAGCTCACCTTGATGCCGAACCTATAGGATCACGAGGGTCGCCGGAGGTTCACCGGCTGGAGCTTGGACGCCGGCAAGGGTCTTGACGGCAGCACAAACAAGCTGGGCGGCAAGGAGCTTGGGCGGCACAACCTGGTTGGGCGGCAACTCCTTTGAGGCTAGGGTTTTGATTTTGGATTAGGGTTTAACAATCCCTTAAGCCCACTTTTATAGAGAACTAATTCTCTTAATGGTTAATGGATCATATCCATAAAGCCCGTTAACCCGCTCCATTAAGATAAGTTAAAATAAACCAAACCATAATGGTTTATTTTAAGTTAAAACGAACCGAACCAACTTTTGGTTCATTCGTTTAAAATAAACCAAACCCTTTGGTTCATTCTTATCCATTGGATTAGAACCAAACCATTTTGGTCCATCCATTACGTCTTCATAAGACGCAGCCCATCCACGCTTCCATTGCGACTGAAACAATTTCATGCTCGCTTTATGTTTGGTCCAACCAAACATAGTTTCTCTCGGTCTGAGAATCTCATTCTCAAGCTCGCTTTTAAATCCTTTGGATTACACTCGTTGTGCGTGTGACCAAATAGGTTCTCGGTTTATGTTGGCCGTCTATAATTAACCATTAATTATAGAACGATCATGAGTGGCACCTAGTAGTACATCATGATCCCCAATTAACCGAAAAGATCAACAGTTGATCCAGAACTATTTCTGAAACCCTTCAGTAGCTCGAATGAATCGTGCCCCATTCCCTTCACTCATCTTATACCCACTTGGTTCAGGACATGGTCTATTGTGTCAGTCCCCACTAGGCTGACTACGTCACACCTAGCCCAAGTATCATTTCCTCGTCCTACGGATTCTAGTTACTCCACATGTATCGAAGAGTACCTTACTCTAAACATGTAATGTTTTGGCCAAAGACTTTAGTAACAATCAGAGAGGCCATGGGTATACATCTCCTGAGTGGTGAATCCTTTATAGGCTATTCAAACACCTTGATCACACTTATACCCAATCATCCGGGTCCACATCTCCTTAGAGATGTTTGCTTAAGATGTCAAAGCATAAGTCTCCATGATCAAGATGACTTGAATACCGCAAGTCAAAGAACATCGCACTTAAGCCACGTAAGAACTTCATTGACATATCTATATATGCAGAGAACCATATGAAGTCTTACTACTGGTCACTCCAATGAACTAGTTACCATAACTAGCATCCACGATCAACTCGGACATCACTATGTCTCCAGCCAGTGAGAATCAGCTGCTTGGATACACCAAGGAGTATACCTCGTGCTAGTCTCGACAGAATTGATGGTGTCCAAATCCATCAATTCATCGACTAGGGATAATTCCGATACATCACAATTACACGTGTAGAGATACTCACTAGTTGTGATCCAATCACAAATTCTCTCATGTTGTGAATCGTATCGTGGACATTCAGTAAATGAGTTTAAGATCCAATCAAATACATTAAACATGTATACTCAAATAGTGAATCTTCATTTATCATATAAATGGTTCATACATAAGGCGATTGCCTTAGGACATCTCTCATATATTACTAACATGAATCCCTAAAAACCTCCATTAGGGTTTCGGCCAAACCATGGTTGTGCTACTAATGATTCTCCATGCCATGATCTATATATATATTTGATGTTAACATGTTGATAGATAGGCTTTGTACAAGTTGTTTGGGTGTAGACTTCCTAAAACCCTTCCTTAGGGTTTCGGCCAAGACATGCTCATACTCACCAATGATTCCCCTTGCCATGTTTTATGTGTATATGATGTTAATATGATGTTATTTAGGCTTTGTGTAAGTTGTTTGAGCATTTGAACCATTAAAACCTCCACTAGGGTTTCGACCAAGATCATGTATGTGCTTACTAACGACCTACCATGCCATGATATATCAATATATATAGTGTTAACATGTTGATAGTTAGACTTTGTGATAGCATGATTTGTTTATGCCACTACCTTATGACCATGTTAATTGTATGAATGTATGATTATGTTATGCTCATTGCGTCATGATGAACAAGTATGTATGATGAAATACCTAAGAGATGCTTCCCTATGAATGCGGACTGAGAGCACTCTTTATGTTATGAAAAGGAACATGATATGTTATGATATGGAACATGATATGTTATGATAAAGAATATGATATGTTATGATAAGGAACATGATATATTATGATATGGAATATGATATGTTATGATAAGGAACATGATATGTTATGATAAGGAACATGATATGCTATTTTACTTTTGTATGGTTTGTACCGGACCCTAGCAAGGTCCAAGGGATGGGCTCCTACGTGCCCCTAGGTCGACAGTCATAGTACGGACCTAGTACACGATGGGCTCCTAAGTTGCCCTAGGCCGACGGTCGTAGTACAGGCCTAGGATGGGCTTCTATGTTTCCCCTAGGTCGACGGTCGTAGTACGGACCTAGTACCCTAGTAGGTTCGGGATTAACTACCTCAGGTCTATTTAGGGATGCGCACAAAGATGATGATGTATGTGGTACAATGCTGGGCCCTCCATGTTGAGATTATGTTTAAGTACCTATAAAATATATGTTTTCAAAGAACATCTTGCATATACTCTTTTCATGTCTATGTGATTATTATGTTTTAGGAATTCTAGTTATATGTTCCTAAATGATCATGTCACTACTCTTATATGAATCTTTTGCTTATATGTTCCTAAATGATCATGTCACTACTCTTATATGAATGCTATGCTTATATGTTCTTAAATGATCATGTCACTACTTTTATATGAATGTTATGCCTATATGTTGTCTAGATGAACATGTCACTACTCTATGTCTAATTCATGATGTATGGCTTTTGTGAGTAGGAAAGGATCTTACTAAGTCTATGTGCTTATAGTTTCTTGTTTCCCTTGTACTGCAGATAAGGGTAAAGAATGGCTAAACTAAAGAGAGCAGTAGGAGGGGCAAAGTGTGTGTGGCAGTGGCATGGTGGAGGAGATCTGTTTTATGTTCCAAGACTTATGCATGTTTCAAAGTTTTGCATGTTAGTTGTTAAGAGTTGATCACTACTTGATGTTTTGATGGTTGCTACTTGGTGTCCATTATGTTGATTATCATGAACTTGAACTAAGTAGTGTCCTTATGAAATGATTATGCATGCTTAGTAAATGTTCACATGTTACATGGTTAAGAATGTTGAGTTATTTTCATGGTTGAAGGTAAATGCATGTCCCATGTTTTATGTTTTTTTTTAAAGTTTAAAGTCTTTCGCTGTATATGCACGCATGTATGATCGTGTCGCGTCGCCCTTCCTCCCCCTCTAGAGTACGAGAAGGGGCGGGCGTGACATAATTGAGTTGTTGTAAAGTTTAATTGAATTGTTGTTTAAGTTTAATTGAGTTGTTGTTATGTTTAATTGAGTTGTTGTTATGTTTAATTGAGTTGTTGTTAAGTTTAATTAAGTTGTTGTTAAGTTTAATTGAGTTGTTGTTAAGTTTAATTAAGTTATTGTTATGTTTAATTGAGTTGTTGTTATGTTTAATTGAGTTGTTGTTAAGTTTAATTGAGTTGTTGTTAAGTTTAATTGAGTTTTTGATAAGTTTAATTAAATAATTAAGTTTAGTAATTTTGTATTAAACTTACTAAGCTTGATTAAATTCTAAATCTTCTCACCCAAGCGAGGTTTTCAATACACATTACTCCTATGTGTTTTGTGAGATGAGGATTTATTTTTTATCTTAATTAAGTTTAATGAGCAATTTCAAAGTTTTTCAACTTGTGTTAGATTTAATCTTAGCTTGAGCTTGTCAAGTAGGTTTTTCCAGCATTGACTTCCAGGTCTTGATGAGGCACATGACCTTCTTGGATATCGGAGCAACGACCACTTCCTAGAAAAAGTCAATGAAGGAATCAAGTACTTGATTCACTTTGGACTAAGCCTTGGTCTAACTAGTCAAAAGCTTAGTGAGTTAGCTTCGGTCAGTTCCACTTGACTTAGTGCACCAGGTCGTGGCGAGGCACATGGCCTTCTTGGATATCAGAGCAATGACCACTTCCTAGACAAGCACTTCAAAGAGCTTTCCTAACTTACTATCAGTTCACTTTGCCTTAGTACTAGGTTGTTCAAGTTTAAACTACTTTGTTTCCTATCTAGTCCATTCTAAATTAAGAAAGTAAAGTAAACTAAAGCATGTAAGAGTTTTATATAATTAAGGAAACAAGCAAAGAGTTAGCTCCCCCTGCACAGTAGTGTTAGTGTCAGCTCTTAGTGTCAATCATGAGATGATGGATTAGGGATCATATGTATCATATTTAATTAATAATAGACAAAGATTGTTTATTATATTTACTTTATGCATGTGCCAGCCAAATAACTATAATAATGCCCTTGAATAGTAGGTTCTAATCTACAGTATATCAATTGGTAGAATTGATTATGAGAAGCTGTAGAGAACACTATACTTAAACATTCCTAGTCAAGTATTGTATTAATAGGCAAAGGGATATATTGATACATTGAGACTAGCCTGTAGGTCAATGGATGACCTGTTCTCACAAGTTATGGATATGTGATATCACATTGACACATGGGTATGTATATTGGAGAATATATGTACTGAATTAACCCGCCATGAGAAAGTGTCATGGATCGTTATATGAGTGTCATATACTTTTTCATGTGACTATTGGTATGAATAGTCCTTAGACATGAAGTCACTACGATTCCCTACATAAGGAGTTATATACTTTGGTATCGTCTAACGTCACCCGTAACAGGGTGCACTATAATGACGATTGCTGGATATGTAATGAATTATGCGGAGGGATGTGAGTGATGTAGATGGGATCTATCCCTCCCATATGACGGGAGTGATATCTTTGGCCTCTTGATAGAGTATGACCATGAAATTCATTGCCATGCTCAAAGGAGTCAATATGAGATATTGAGCTCATTTGTTTGAGTGAGTCTACTTGGGGATCAAGAAACATAAATATCAATAAGGGGATGACACGATCTATGCCTCATTGATTGATCTAAGATATCAAGGATAGAAGGACACTGTCATACATGATAATAGCCATGGAAAGTATATCGGATCTCGACTTTCTTGTAACTTGGGTAGCAGTGATGTATTGCTAGATGTTGCTCATTGCTTATGCATTTAAAAGGGGTTTTAGACACATTTCCAACGTTACAAGAGCCTATTGGGTCACACACAAATGACATTCTATTTTGGAGATGGTTTCTTTTAGTTGATTAAAAGAACAATTGAGAAAATGGCCAAGACTTGAGTTAGACTCAAGCTGGTTAAACTTGAGTTAGACTCAAGTTAAACAATGGAAGATGATTCATCATGCAGAAAATCCAAGGGTCATCTATCATCATGCGATTAATTATGCAAGGGAATACCAAGGGTCTTGGTATTCATGATGAGGAGATGAGAGGTTTTCATGCATTGATGAAAGGGAATACAAAGGGTCTTGGTATTCATGATGGAGATAAGAAGTCTTCTTGATGAAGAGATGATAGAGAGGATTTTGAGGTAAGGCTTGAAGTTTTTGGACGTGCCCAAGAGAGTGCTCTCCTTCTTCTCCTTCTTTCTTCCAAGTGTTCTTGGCGGTTTGCTAGGGTTGCTAGCACAACGTGTCTTCAAAACTGCTGAGTGTCAGTGTGGATTGATGTGAGCAAAACATATAGGATTTTAGGAGTAGTTTTCGCTCACATCTTGTTACATTTTGTGTTAGTTTCATGCATATGTTATTATATTCTTGCACGCATTGCCTATTTTCTGGTTCGGAGGTCTGCTCATTGTACTTTTGTGTGCAGGTTAGCTTTTCTGGTGAGAAAGACGCATTTTCGGAGCAAAAGAAGGACTTTCGCAGCTAGACGCAGAGTGGTACATGGTCAGGGCATGTGGATTCACACAGCTGTGTCCAATGAGCGAAGAACAACACCCCAAGGCCGCACACGGCCTAGCCGTGTGGAAACACACAGTCATGTGGTGGCCCGACGGATTTGCGTGACTAGGACTTTTTCCAGATTTTGCAGCGGTCCGAGGTGATGTCTATATAAGGATGGCTCCGCCCAAACCCTAGGGGAGAGGCACAACGGCTAGGACGGCACGCCGAAGCTCTAAAAAGCTTCAGTAACTCGCAGCGGGGAGGAGGAACACCGTCGAAGGTCCACAACTTGCAATACAATGCCGGAGAGAAGATCACGAAGCATCGTATATCTCTATTTCTGCGCTTTATTTCTATTGTATTCGAACTTAAACATGTTTTGTGATTCTTCCTTCGTATTTATGGAGTAGAACTTTTGATTCTAGGATTAGAGAGTAGCTTGTGAACATAAACAATGTTGGTTCATATTAAATTCTGGCCAAAAGTTTGATTTAACAATTGGTAGTTGCTCTCTATTATATCTACGTGAGTTGGCTTTGTTTCCGCTGTTCTTAGGCTATACGAGGTGGTGACAGCCCTCGCAATCTAAATTTAGGAGGTTTGATGAAGGAACCTAGGGGTAAACCTGACCTCCCGTAACTACGGGGAGAAGGGAGCGGTGGAATCGGAAATGGTCCACCGTAAGGATTGATTTGGCATCCTCGTACCTTCTATCTCGTCCTTTTGGGTGAAGGTAGCTCCCGGTGAATGCGGCGGCTCTGCGGGAGAGTGTATGATGTCCCTTCCCCAAAACCGTAGGTAGACGTTTAGACAATGCTAATTGACAACATTGTTCTGTGGTACACAAGCGAAATCGAAGTCCTAGAATCGCCTTTTAACACCCCAGCATGTAATGCCCTTAAAATTTCTAGAAAATTTTATAAGAATTTTTGCATGATCATAATGGGATTTTATGTGGGCTATTTCAAAAATAAAAGAAAATAGAGCCAAAAAGGGATGTATGGACCAGGGTTTGAACCCTAAACCTCCAAGTAGATAACTAAACCTTAGGATGCATCCGATAACCAGAAGCCCAGCAAGGTTGTGTTATTATAAGGGTATGGGAAATGATAGATAAGGGTAGGGGAGGCTAAGGGACACCTTCAAGTGAATAAATAGGAGTATGAGGAGATAAGAGAACAACAACTTGTCATTCTCTTCTTCTCTTCTTCTTCCCCACCGAAACCCCCTCATCCTTTTCTTCCATTTTCGAAAACCTCAAGAAGCAAGAAAGCAAAGAGCTCTTGCCTTGACACCACCTAGGGTATAGCCTTATACTAAACAAGTGAAAGGATGTAAGTATCCTCTCACTTGTAGTACAAGTTGTTTCGATTGTTGATTTCTTAAAAATCCTCTTTGAAACTTTCGGCCAAGACCCCCTTCATGCTTCCAATGATTTTCCATGCCATGATCTATATGTTTTCATGCCATGCTTTGTATGTATATGAAGATAACATGTTGATAGATAGGATTGATTGAGTGTTTGATTCCAAATCCCTCCTTGAATTTTCGACCAAGTCCTATTTATGCTCCTAATGGTCTTCCATGCCATGATCTATATGTTTCCATGCCATATTTTGTATGTATATGAAGATAACATGTTGATAGATAGGATTGATTGAGTGTTTGACTCCAAAGCCCTCCTTGAAGTTTCGGCCAAGTCCTATTTATGCTCCTAATGGTCTTCCATGCCATGATCTATATGTTTCCATGCCATGTTTTGTATGTATATGAAGATAACATGTTGATAGATAGGCTTGATTGAGTGTTTGATTCCAAAGCCCTCCTTGAAGTTTCGGCCAAGTC
Organism: Wurfbainia villosa; assembly: GCA_025175895.1. Lineage (NCBI taxonomy): Eukaryota > Viridiplantae > Streptophyta > Magnoliopsida > Zingiberales > Zingiberaceae > Wurfbainia > Wurfbainia villosa. Next base: position 54,328,180 of record CM046004.1, read on the forward strand.
CTATTTATGCTCCTAATGTTCTTCCATATCATGATCTATATGTAATTGATGTTAACATGTTGTTAGTTAGACCTTGTATAAGTTGTTTTAGTGGTTGAATTCTTGAGAACCCTCCCTTAGGGTTTCGGCCAACCCATGTTCATGCCCTCTAATAATCCTCCATGCCATGCTACATGTATATATGATGTTAATATGTTGTTAGTTAGGCTTTGTGTAAGTTGTGGAGCATTAGAATCCCTAAAAACCTCCATTAGGGTTTCGACCAAACCATGTTTAGGCTACCAATGTTTTCCCCTTGTCATTTTTTATATGTATATGATGTTAACATGTTGATAGTTAGACCTTGTACAAGTTGAATTAGGGTTTGAATACTTAAGATTTCCCCTTGGAAGTTTTGGCCAAACCTTGTCCATGCTCACCCATGATCTTCCATGCCATGATATATCTATATATGATGTTAAAATGTTGATGGTTAGACATTATGATAGCATGGTTTGTTTATTCCACTACCTTATGTCTGTTGGCAATGTGCTATTTCTCGGAATGCTCATAGGCTCCCATGTCCCCGGATTAAAATTTTCACTAATGAAAACTAATCCGGATGGGATGAGTTTCCTAAGCACAACCAATTCATCGTCGTGCTAACAACTTGAGCGATCGCTTGAACAAACTAGTTGTTCAAGCAACACAACTCTTCTAGTTGGTTAGCCGCGGAAGAGATGACGCACGGATCACCAGTTTTTGTGTTTCTTATTCGGGGTGTATGATTATACAAATACATGCAAATGCAAACTAGTATAATCAACATATACTAACATAAAGAACATAAGCTAGCATATCAAATAAGAACATGAAAAGAACAATAATAAAAGTTGTGAAACTTTTATACCTCTTGATCTTCTATCGTATGTCCTAACCTCCTTGTAGACTTCGTGTGGGCGAAGATCCTCCACAAGTTGAAGCTTCCTAGATCTTCTTCAATCCAAAGAAAGAAGAACTCTCTTTCCCTTCTTGCTTGAGCCAACCACCAATCCATCAAAGGATTGATGCCGCCGGCCCCAAGAATAGAGAGAACATAATGGAAACAACCAAGGAACCGAACTAGGGACAAACCCTAGTTTTGGTGCCGCCGGCCAAGATGGAGTGAATAGGAGAAAAGGAATATGTTGGGCGCCGGCCACGGTGGAGGGAATAGAGGAAGGAGCCGGCCACACCCTAGGAAGAAGAAGACCTCCTCTCCTATAGTTGTCGTCCAACTTCCTTGCAATCCCTAGCCGCCCAACCTAAGGAGGAAACCCTAATTAGGGTTTCTCCTTAGGCTTTCTTGCCGCCCAACCATGGTGGAGAGAAGAGATCTAGGAGCTAGCCACCTCCAAGGAAGAAGACAAGCTCTTCCACAAGTTGCCACCCACTCTTCATTCCCATCCATGGCCGCCCATGCAAAGGAGCCAAAACCCTAATCAAATTAGGGTTTCTTCCATAGGGTTCCTTGCCGCCCAAGCATGGTGGAGAGAAGAGATCTAGGAGCTAGCCACCTCCATGGAAGAAGACAAGCTCCTCCACAAGTTGCCGCCCACTCTTCATCCTCACCTTGGCCGCCCAACCTAAGGAGCCAAAACCCTAATTAGGGTTTCCTCCTTAAGGTTGCTTGCCGCCCAAGCAATGCTAGGCAAAACCCTAATTTCCTTAGCATCCATCATCAACCACTCTAACTTGTTGCCGCCCAACCCATAGCCACCCTTTTATAGAGTTAGGGTTTAGGCCTTGGTTTAATCTCCACCGTCGGTTCTAGGGTTTTAATCTCAACCGTCGGATCTAGAGATTTAATCTCAACCGTCGGTTCTAGGGTTTTAATCCCAACCGTCGGATCTAGAGATTTAATCTCTACCGTCGGTTCTTAGGAATTTAATCCCAACCGTCGGATCTAGAGATTTAATCTCCACCGTCGGTTCTAGGAATTTAATCCCAACCGTCGGATCTAGAGATTTGTTTTCCATCATTTGATCTAGACTTCATGAGGTTTATATTAGGCTACGATAGGGACCATGAGGAGGAGTTAGGTCTTGGCCACCCGATGGATCGGAACCACACAAACTTGATCCATCAATGATGTTCCATTCCACTAGAGGATCATCATCAAACTACCTCACCAACCCCCATAAATTAATATGGGCTCCATATATTATTTGTACATCCATCTCCTCATGTTTAAGATATCGAATGTCCGTCAATTAATTGATTTACTGACCATCAATTAATTAACATCTAACTCCTCGAGTAGTACCACTCAACCTTATCATCATGTTGACTAAGTCAACCTGCAGGGTTTACATGATGAACCTTATGAGCTCCTCAAGGGGACATCATCAACCTAATACATAGGACACGGATTCCTCTTATAATCAATGGCACACCATGTAAATAATATCATTTCCCAACTTACCAAGCATATTGATTTAATCCATAGAAATCTCACCCTCTGGTAAATCAAAGAAATAAATATTAAGAACATGTGCCCGTTATTATATCGGGATTAAGAGCATGTACAACATAATATCCGAGGTCCGATTCAATTATATAGTCAGCAACAAATTGAATCACCTCTATGTCAGTCCTGCTCAATACACCTAAGTGTACTAGTGTAACTTTATGTTCAAGACAAAACAATACCAAGCTACACTACAACCATGCCAATGGTTTGTCCAAAACCATCTTGGTTGTGAGCCTCTACTTATACTCTACAAGGGACTGATAACATGATCTTCTGTGCCACACCCAAGCACCATGTTATCTACAATATAAAGTATTAGATAATTTTGCATAATCATAAAAATATGCAAACAATGATCATGTGATTCTTATTTCAAAATAAAGATGTTCATACAAAAGAGCTAGGCTTTCAGTATACATCCCAACAATGTCCATGTTAATTGTATGAATGTATGATTATGTTATGCTCATTGCATCATGATGAACAAGTATGTATGATGAAATGCCTAAGAGATGCTTCCCTATGAATGGGGACTAAGAGCACTCTTTATGTGATGAAAAGGAATATGATATGTTATGAAAAGGAACATGATATGTTATGATAAGGAATATGATATGTTATGATAAGGAACATGATATGTTATGATAAGGAACATGATATGCTATTTTACATTTTTTGCATGGCTTGTACTGGACCCTAGCAAGGTCCAAGGGATGGCCTCCTACGTGCCCCTAGGTCGACGGACATAGTACGGACCTAATACGGGATGGGTTCCTAAGTTGCCCTAGGCCGACAGTCATAGTACGGGCCTAGGATGAGCTTCTATGTTATGTTGCCCCTAGATCGACTGTCGTAGTACGGACCTAGTACCCTAGTAGGTTCAGGATTAGCTACCTCGGGTCTATTTAGGGATGCGCACAAAGATGATGATGTATGTGGTATAATGTCAGGCCCAATATGTTGAGATTATGTTTAAGTACCTATAAAATATATGTTTTCAAAGAACATCTTGCATATACCCATTTCATGTCTATGTGATTATGATATTTATATGAATGCTATGCTTATATGTTCTTAAATGATCATGTCACTACCTTTATATGAATGCTATGCTTATATGTTCCTAAATGATCATGTCACTACTTTTATATGAATGTTTATATGTCCTTAGTTGATCTTGTCACTACCTTTATATGAATGTTATGCTTATATGTTCCTAAATGATCATGTCACTACTTTTATATGAATGCTATGGTTATATGTTGCCTAGATGAACATGTCACTACTCTATGTTTAATTCTTGATATATGGCTTTTGTGAGTAGGAAAGGATCTTACTAAGCCTATGTGCTTATAGTTCATGTTTCCCTTGTACTGCAGATAAGGGTAAAGAATGACTGAACTAAAGGGAGCAGTAGGAGGGGCAAAGTGTGTGTGGTAGTGGCATGGTGGAAGAGATCTGTTTTATGTTCCAAGACTTATGCATGTTTTCCTTTAAGTTTATGTTCCAGGACTTATGCATGTTTCCCCTTTAAGTTTTGCATGTTAGTTGTTAAGAGTCGAACTCTACTTGATGTTGATGATTGTTACTTAGTGTTAAAAAAAAAAAAGAAGTTTAAAGTCTTCCGCTGTAAATGCATGTATGTATGATCGCGTCGCGCCGCCCTTCCAACCCCTATTGATTACTAGGAAAAAGGGCGGGCGTGACACGACACACTCTTTTCCTCCTCCATGTGACACCGTACAAAGTAGGGTCCACCGATAGTCCTCACCAACCAACTCTCTAAGAGATTTTGTCCGAACAATCGCAACTACTTAGTGTATTGGTATTCGAATACCAGTCCCTGTGGGATCGATAAATCTTTATTACTTGACGACATCCGTGTACTTGCGGGCATTGAGCGCGAGTGCGCACTTTGAGTCCACGACGATATCCATCGCGAGATTTGAGGTCGTGCCCATGCGCATCATGGATACCGTGGAGATACGATTGTCCTTACCGTATAGGGATCCGACAGCGCTTGGATTAGCGGGATTGTGAAGGGCTCGCATCGAAGGTATATTTCTTCTTCTAGATAAGATCTAGATTAAACTAAGAAAATGTTTTATATGTTTTGCATGGATCTCTGGAGGGATCCGATTTGTATTTTTTTGTTTCCGCTACGATTGTGCCAAGTATTTCGCCTGCGATGTTGTTAATGTCATGAACCAGATTCCCTTACAAGTAGCTCTATTGGGGCTTGTTTACTAAGTGAACTTGTCCTTTGGGAATCCAAAATTGGTTCGGTCCAACTTGGTTGACTAAGCTAGTCTTAGGAACTCATGCTTGGACTCGACCCTTAGCATTTCTATTAAACAAGGACATGTATGATCTATTTGTGTCCTTAGCCTTGTATCCGAGTCTGGACTTGTTGTACATGGCTCGCTGAAATTCAATCATCATGTTGAGATACATTGAACCCAAAGTGAACCTTTCCAACGATGCAGTTAGATCTTCTACTTGCCTTTTTAGGATCGAGTTCTCTTCCTCAAGCTTTGCAACTTGAGTTGAGTCTCTATCCTTAGTTTTGCAAGTCGAAGTTTTATAGTTGACTTACTCTTTAAGTAGTTGAACTTCCTTAAGAAGCGAGTTGACTCGATTCTCGGACTTAGCTAAATTCCTACCTAAGCATGCAATAATGTTATATAATTTATCTTCTTGGGGAGATGTTACCTTGTTTTGTCCTTCGAAAATAGATGCGGATCCATGGCTTCTCTCAGACTCGGACTCAGACTCGGACTCTTGTCTTGACTCGACTTCAGACTCGTCTGCCGCCGTGAGTGCTACGAAGCATGTCGTTGATATTTCCGCATCCGACTCTTTCGATGATGACTTGTCCAAGTTTGCCTTAGATGCTTCCTTCTTTTTCCTTCTTCTCGATTTGGATTTCTTTCCTTTTTTGTTCGTTCCTGCCATCAAAACTAAATGATCCTTGGGTTGACTTAAGTTAAACCATTCATGTAATAGAATTAATTTATCCCACAATTCTTTAGAATTTTGGACCGACCCAACTCAACTTAGCTCCTCATTTGTAATTCCGCATTGCAAGGTGTTTAAAGCCTTGTAATCGACTTGAGCCTTTTTCCTAAAGTTTGTGGTCCATTTCTCCGGATCTAACAACTTACCTGAGTCATCTATTGGATCTACGAATCCTTTCCTAATCGAAAACCAAACCCCGAGGTCGGTTTTCAAAAAACACTCCATTCACCTCTTCCAAGAGGGAAAATCCTCTACGTTAAAGAGAGGAGGGTGAATGGTGCTTAAACAATCAAAATGCGACGTTACTAAATTTCAATTATTAAATTATTATTTAAATTAATTAAAATTTAGAATTATTCCTAGAGTTGTTTAAAATAAAAGTTATTTTAAATGCAAGAATTAATAAAAATTATTCTAAGCGTAGAAAATTTTCTTAAATGCAGAAAATTAATAATTTTTCTTCTAAATGTAGAAAATTAATGAAAATTTCCTAAATACAGAAAATTAATGAAAATTTTCTAAATGCAGAAAATTAAAGAAAATTTCCTAAATGCAAAAAATTAATGAAAATTTCTTAAATGCAGAAAATTAATGAAAATTTTCTAAATACAAAAAATTAAGGAAATTATTCTAAGATGTAGAAAATTAATTTAATTATCCTAAGATGCAGAAAATTAATTTAATTAATCTAAAATGCATAAAATTATTTTAATTAATCTAAAATGTAGAAAATTAATTTAATTAATCTAATGCTAGAACAAATATTAAAAATTAATCTAATACGAGAAAATGTTAAAAATTAATCTAAAGCTATAAAAATAAAAAAACTATCCTAATGCTCTCGATGGTGGTTGCACCAAATTTGGAGTGCCCCCGCTCTGATACTAATTGTAGGATCACAATATTTCGAGAGTGGGGGTGAATCTCGGAGTTTATAATTTTCTTTAATTTTAAAGCTTATTTTATATTTTCAAATATGAGTACACCGTGGAAATTAAATGAAATTTAGACACAATCAATTTACTTGGTTCACAACCCTAACTGGGTTGGTACTCCAAGGCCCGTAGCTCTTCCTAGAGATAACTCGACGGTCAATCACTATAGTACCCTCCAATTCGAGAACTCTCGACTTCAGAGGGATTGGCTTTTTACAAAAATGAGAGAAAGGTAACACTCTACCTTCTCTTTAAATTAAGTGCAACAAGCGAATATGAATAGAAAGAATACAAGCTAAATTATACCGACACTTTTGATGAGTTTGAAGTAGGCACGGAGTGTCGGAAATGCTCCTTCATGAGGAATTAGAGCTTTTGTGAACGAGATTGAATTTTGACAGCACTTCGACGTAATAGTAGTGTTCTGCTCGAATCTGGTCGAGCACTTATTTTATAAACCTTTTCCAGTCGACTGGAATGTCTTCCAATCGACTCCACACCAACTCGTTGATATGAAACTTCTGGTCTTCCAGTCGACTGAATCCTCTACACTCGACTCCAGGTCACCCAGCTCTGAATCAAAAAGTTTCTCACTTCAGTCGACTGAAACACTTTCCAACTACAGTGCCAGATCTTCGACTGATCACCAACTAATCCTGCCAAGTGTGTATCCAGTCGACTGAACAAAATAGAGTCGACTGAACTTCAGTCAACTGGAGTATATTTAGTCAACTGATCCATGCAAAACGAGATTAGCACAAATAGATAAAATCAAATATGATAGCAGTAGTAATACTGCTCGATCTCGACTTCTAAGTCCCACACGGACTTTCCATCAGATCGACGCCTAGCTTTGTCCCCCTACAAAGGACTAGGCCTCACCTCTTCTCTCGAGGCTTACCTGTCGACTGCTTGCCAGACTTACCACTCTTGACATCCGATCTGACTCACTAGGGCTTCCACCATTTGTCCAATCTGCTTGACCTAGTTGGACATTTTTCCGATTGTCCAGTCTCCTGACCCAACCGATCTTCATGCCAAATGTTTGGTCCACACGACCCATCTAGACTTCATTCCTGGTGTCCGGTCTTCCTGATCTGTCAAGTCAACTACCTAGTATCCGATCAACACGACCTACTAGGACTTCCTGTTAAGTCTGCACACTTAACACTGATATTAGAACACAAGTAATTCCTAACTTTAACTATGGTTCATACATCAAAACCAAGGAGTGATGCTCACTGAATCAACAAAATGCATAGTAGGTTCAAGGAGATAGTAAATGGGATACACGTCATAGGTGAGAAGGTGGAGAATCAAGATTTGGTAAGGTATGTTCTCCAAGCCTTTCCTTGGACAACCTTATGGGCATCAATGGTAGATGCTTATAAGGTCATTTGAGATCTTTCAATAGTTAAATTAGATGAATTCTTTTGTGAGTTTGAATTGCATGAACAAGCTAACACTTCATTAAAAGAGAAAGGTTTAGCTCTTGTTGTAGGAAAGAAGGAGAAGAAAGAAGAATCATCCTCATCCAAATCGAAATATGAAACATCAAGTAGCGATGAAGAAATGTCGGCGAATGAGATTGCTCACTATGTCAAGAAGTGGGCGGGAAAATCTAGAAGGCTCACCAAGAAGGATGTAAAGAAGATGTTCACATCCTCAAAAGGTAAATCAAGTAGTAATTAATTTTCTAACACTAATTTCACTTTCTATTGATGCAATAAGAAGGGGCACATCAAGCCAAATTGCTCGGAGCTAAAAAAGAAGGAAGAAAGAGAAAAGAAGGAGAAGGAGAAGAAGAAGAAGAAGGCTATGGTGGCCCAAACCACATGGGACACTCAAAGTGTTGAAGACTCATCCGATGAGGAGGAGCTATGTCACATCACACGCCATGTGACACTCATGGCTTTGGGGGATGAAGCTGAAAGCTCAAGTGAAGAGGAGTCATCATCAAGCGACGAATCGTCCTTTAGTGACGATGAGGTAAGAGACTCCCCTAGAGAAGAATTATTGTATAAAACCATCTCTTATCTTAAAAATGCTTTGGATAAATCGAAATCTAGAGTTAAGGACTTGAGAGTAGAAATCAAAGCAATTAGATGATTCTTGCATGTTTAGAATAGAAAATGAAAATCTCAAGAATGAAGTTTGTGAACTAAGGACTTGCTTAGAAAAATTTACTAGTGGATCAAAATAACTTGACATGATTCTTAGGGATCAAAGGGTCATTTATAACAAGGCCGACATAGGATATAAACCTAAGGACAAGGAAGTAGCATATACCTCCCTAATTAGTAGAAAGGCAACAATTAGTGGTAAGGTTAAGAAGGCTTGGGTTCCCAAGAAGTTTTTGATTGATGTTACCGGTCCAAACATTTGGGTACCTAAGGCATTTGTTTTTTATCTTGTTTAGGTAGAATGACCAAGTATGAGGATTGTGGATAGCGGTTGCTCAAGACATATGACTGGAGATGTGAGCAAATTTCTCACAATTAACTACATTAACAAGGGAACCATGTCTTTTGGAAATAGTGGTAAACTCAAAATTTTAGGTAAAGGCACAATTGAGATATCCCCTAAAATTATTATTCATAAAGTATTATTAGTTAAAAGCATGAAATTCAATTTACTTAGTGTTAGTCAACTTTATGATGTCGGCTATATTGTTGAATTCAATTCCTCAAAATGCTTAATTGGACACAAAAGCTTGAATAATTGCATGTTAGTTGAATATAGGAAATTGAATATTTATTATGTTGATTTATCCTATGCTTCTAACTTTTCTACTAAGTGTCTTATGGAAAAAGAAGAGGAAGGGTAGCTATGACATAGAAGGTTAGGGCACATCAATATGAAGAACATAGCCAAGGTAGCAAATTTCGAGTTGGTGAAGGGGCTACCAAAGATCAAGTACATTAAGGACAAATTGTGTGCATACCAAGAAGGAAAGCAATCAAAATCATCACACAAAGGTAAAACCCTAACTAGTACTTCATTACCTTTAGAGCTTTTACATTTAGACTTGTTTGATTGCCATAGTATTCCTTCTTTAAATGGTAACAAATATTATTTAGTCATAGTAGATGATTTTTCTAGGTATACATGGGTTTATTTTATGAAACATAAGGATGATACCATAGAAATAATCATAGGATTTAGCAAAAGGGTTGAAAATGAAAGAAATCTCAAAATCAACCGGATCCGTAGTGATCATGGTGGAGAATTTGAGAATTCTAATTTTTCAAAAATTTTCTTAGAACAAGGGTACAAGCATGAGTTCTCTTGTCCTAGAACACCCCAACAAAATGGGGTGGTGGAAAGGAGAAATTGTGCCCTACAAGAAGTGGCTAGGACAATGCTTAATGCATATTCCTTACCTAGCTACCTGTGGGCGGAAGCAATTAACACCGCTTGCTATATCCAAAATCGAATTTCAATCCATAGGTTTTTAGATAAAACACCTTTTGAATTATGGAATGGTAAAACTCCTACAATTCACTATTTCAAGGTCTTTGGTTGTAAAGTTTATATCTTGAATACCAAAGACAATTTAGGAAAATTTGAGTCTAAGGCGGATGAGGGAATCCTAGTTGGATACTCATCCACTAGTAGAGTTTATAGCATTGACAATAAGAAGACTCAAAAGGTTGAGGAATCTTCTAATGTTGAATTTGATGAGTCCTCTAGCACTTACCCTAAAAAATCCTCCATTGATAAAGATATAAATGATAAAAATCAAGACATTACCCAAAAACTTCAAAACATGACCTTAAGGGGGGGGGCAGTAATGATCAAGGGGGAGAAAGAAGAGATTCTGATGATGAGAGGAAGAAGGAAGACAACTATGATCTAAATCAATTTGAATCACCTCTTAAGACCCTAAGGATTCATCAAAATCGCCCACCTGATCATGAAGTGGGAGAAGTATCCCAAGGAGTTAAAACTAGGTCTTTTCATAGAGCTCCTACTAGTCAAGTAGCTCTTATCCCACAAATTGAGCCTAAATCAATTAATGATGCATTACTTGATCCGGATTGGATCTTAGCAATGCAAGAAGAATTGTCTCAATTTGAGAGGAGTCAAGTATGGAAGCTAGTCCCTAGACCCAATGATAGCACTATTGTTACCACAAGATGGGTCTTTAGGAATAAGTTGGATGAACAAGAGAACATAACTAGAAACAAAGCTAGATTAGTGGCAAGGGGATTCAAAGTTGAAGGACTTGACTATGATGAGACCTATGTACCGGTTGCTAGGTTAGAGTCAATTAGGATGTTATTAGGTTATGCCGCTCACATGGGGTTTAAGCTTTACCAAATGGACATGAAATCGACATTCCTAAACGGTTTTATTAATGAAGAAGTGTATGTAGAACAACCTCCTGGAGTTGAGAGTGTTGATTACCCAAACCATATATATAAGCATAGAAAAGCTTTATATGGGTTAAAACAAACTCCCTGGGCTTGGTATGAAAAATTATTTTCTTTCTTAATCCCTAAGGACTTTAGAAGGGGCAAAGTAGATCAAACTCTATTCATTAAGTCAAAGTCAAAGAATATCTTTTTTTCCCAAGTATATGTTGATTGCATCATTTTTGGGTCAACAAATGATGAACTCCTTCAAGACTTTATCAGAAATATGAATAATGAGTTTGAAATGAGTCTAGTTGGGGAGTTAAATTTTTTCTTAGGACTACAAGTTAAACAAACCAATGAGGGAATCCACATATACCAAACCAAATATGCCAAAGAAATGATCAAGAAATTTGGTTTGGAAAATGCTAAGATAGTAAACACCCCTATGGCAACCAACACAAAAATAGATAATGATCAAGAAGGCAAATTAGTTGACTCAAAACTCTATAGAAGTATGATTGGTAGCCTACTATACCTAATCACTAGTAGACCCGATATCTTGTTTGTTGTAGGTATGTATGCTAGATACCAATCATGTGCAAAAGTGTCTCACTTAGTGGTCATTAAGAGAATTTTAAGATATATTTAAGGCACACTAAGTATAGGACTTTGGTACCCTAGGACTAGGTCTTTTGACTTGGTTGGGTACACCGATTCCGATTATGCAGGCTGCAAATTTGATCAGAAGAGTACTAGTGGAGGATGCCAATTTCTTGGATTCTCCCTACTTAGTTGGAGTAGTAGGAAGCAACCTTGTATTGCTTTATCTACCACCAAGGCAGAATATGTGGCCATGGGTGGTTGTGTAGCTCAATTGCTTTGAATGAGACATACTCTAGAAGATTATGAGCTACAAAACTCCAACATCAAAATTTATTGTAATATTGTGAGTACCATTAATTTGACTAAAAATCGGGTACATCATTCTAGGACCAAGCACATTGAAGTGAAGCATCACATTATTAGAGATCATGTGGCAAAGGGGGACATTAAACTTAACTACATAGAATCTAAGTCCAACCTTGCCGACATTTTCACCAAAGCTCTCCCCGAAGTGGATTTCTCATCGCTTAGAGAGAACTTGAAATGTGTTTTGTAGAGTAGAGGTTTAGGTTTGCAAGATCCTATAGAAAATCTAGGACTATACCTCTAAGCATCTCACAAAACACCTAAGAATCCATGATTTTTGTATTGAGCCATTTAGATATAATGTGAGATGTTAGGAAGATGCATTTGTTTCATCATGCTTGTCATGATGCGTTACTATGAAGCAATATGACATCTAGAGACATTAATCCTTAATTGGACCAATCATTGGGAAGGCTTGTGTACAGTTGATGTGCACATAGCTCTAAGAACATGATTGGAAATGTCAAACCAAATAACATTTATCATGTTTTGAAAAATAATTTTCACTTGATCAACAAAAGTGGTACAAAGTTGTGAAAAAACATGAAAGCTTTTGCTAGATTTCAAATTTGTGTCAATTTCAAAATTTCGAAAAGATATATTTTTCAACTTATTTTTCTTTGATAGAAAATGACTTCACAAATGTGTCCACAAAATTTCATGAATTTTTTACCTCTTTTGAATTAGTTACACATTTCACAACTTAGTTGAAAAATATATCAGATTGATATCAATCAACTGGCGTTTGTCACCAGTCGACTGATAAGTTTGTCTCAGACCAGGCTCAACCCAGTCAACTGTGTAGTTCTCAAAATCTCTAGTAGCCGATTGACCAATTCGACTTGTCTCCAGCAGTCAATTGGCGATAATCGTTAGTTGATTGTCGTTGTTGGGCACATCCACATAATCGCTCATAGCGAATTGACCAATTTGACTGATCTCCAACAATCGATTAGCGTATCATGACAGTCGACTGTTGTCGCAATTATTAGGGCTATCCGACCTGATTCGACTCGAAAAAACCCTAGCCTCTCCTCTTTTCTTCTCCCCCATTTTCCGTCGCCGACACCCTCTTGCATTTTTTTCTCCCTTTCCGGTGCTCCCACCGTCGATTCTCAGGCCGTTCGCATCTTCCTCGACTTGAGATCCCTCTCTTCTCGAGGATCCCACGCTCCTATTATTGGTGCAACAATGCCCCAAGCATTTATATGTTTTGATGTTTGGATAATCATCTAAGTTAGGCAATATTTGTGATCTAATTGTGAATATATTTAAGTGACAAAAAAATCCAAGTATGAAGACTTGGTGAAGGAAAAGTCCAAGTGTGATCTTGGAAACAGAAGTTCAAGGAAAGGTCTTAGCGGCGTAAGTCCAAACATGTAGTCTTGGCGGCATTAAGTCCAAGCGGACCTTGGCAAAGGCAAGTCTTGGTAGCGTAAGTCCAAGCATGTAGTCTTGGCGGCGTAAAGTCCAAGCATAATTTGGCAAAGAGAAACCCAAGACATGACGAAACCGAAGGAAGCCCTTGGAAGCAAGCGCAAAGGATGAACAAGTCGCGGACTCGGAGGGATCCTGGAGGCGTAAGGCTAAAGGAAGAGCTAGAAGGTTGAGTCTAGGTCTAGGGAGTTAGTTTCAAGTATGATTTTCATCATACTTGAAGTATCAGTCAATTAGAGCCTTGTCTTAGTCGACTAATCAGTCATATGACTAAAGACGGCTGATTCTGGGGTAGAATAGTTGAGTGTTAGGGTTTGGCAGTCGACTGATCCACCCATTAGTCGACTGCTATACCTAGCAGTCACCTGATATAAGTCAACTTCGGTACAGAAAGGTCATCAGTCGAGTGATCGCTTGGAACACTTGACTAGTCACCTAATCAGTCGACTGATGGTATGATCAGTCAACTATTCATCTTCCCGTTGGACAGTGACGATCGCAGATCCGGCTTGTCAGAAGTTGTTGGATTGCATCGGCTACAGCATCAGTCAACTGATGGAGACCATCAGTCGACTAATCAAGGTTCAACGGGAAAATTAGCCTCTTCTCTATAAAAAGAGGCCATGGGGTGCTTGGTGAGTCTAGTGCTTATCTTCCAACCTTTCTCTCAAGATCCACACGAATTTCTTAGCTTTCTAAGAGTTTTAAATCCTCCTCTTTTCTAAACTTCATTTTCATCAATTGTAAGAAAAAGAGAGTGTTTGTAAAGGAAGTTTTTTAGTGGAGAATTGCTTGGATTGATCCACCTTAAGGATCGCCGTGGAGTAGGAGCTTAATCTCCAAACCACGTAAATTCTTCCTTGTTAGCGATTGTCTTGTTAGTTTCTTAATTTCGTTTTAGCTTTTGTTTTGCTTCCGCTAACCTTGGTTGTAGAAACAAAAAGAGGCTATTCACCCCCCCCCCCCCCGTCTAGCCTTCCAATGATCCCCAACAAGTGGTATCAGAGCCTGGATCGTGTCGGAAGATCTAACCATCAACCAGAGCATAATGACTTTTCAAGAGGAGTATAGCACGGCGAGGCCTCCATTCTTCGATGGCAACGATTTCGGATATTGGAAAGGTATGATGGAATAGTACCTTATGAATGATATTGAAAATTGGTTTAGTGTTGTAGATGACTTCGAGAAGTCGGTCGACGAGTTTGGAGCACCACTACCAAACAAGGACTGGACAAGAGAAATGTCAAAGAAGGCACAAGCAAATGCAAAAGCAATGACCACACTTCAATGTGGTCTATCAAAGGAGCAACTATCCAAAGTAGGACCCTTCGAATCTGCAAAGGAGCTTTGGGAGAAGCTCATCGAACTAAATGAAGGGTCAAAGGAGACAAGAAGAGCAAAGAGAGATCTCTTGATAGGTCAACTCCAAAATTTCAACATGAAGACCAATGAGACCGTGAGCCAAATGCACGGTCACTTCAAGGAGGTAATCAACGGACTACATGATATAGGTGAGAAGGTCGATAACCGAGACCTTGTAAGGTATGTCCTTCAAGCTTTCCCTAGAACAACTTTATGGGCATCAATGGTAGATGCTTATAAGGTCTCTAAGGATCTTTCTTTAGTTAAGATAGATGAACTTTTTTGTGAATTTGAGCTACATGAGCATGCTAACACTTCTTCGAATAAAAAGGTATAGCTCTTGTTGTAGGTAAGAAGGACAAGAAGAAGAAGGAGAAGAAGGAGGTTTCTTCTTTATCCGAATCGGAGGAGGAATCTTCAAGTAGCAATGAGGAGCTATCGGCTAGTGAGGTGGCTCACTGCGTAAAGAGATTTAGTGGGAGGTCAAGAAAACTCACCAAGAAGGATATGAGGAGGATGTTCTAATCGTCCAAAGGTAAAACCTCTAGTAGTTCAATTTCTACTCCTAATGTTACTTGTTATGGTTGCAATAAAAAGGGGCACATTAAGCCAAATTTCCCGGAGCTAAAGAAAAAGGAAGAAAAAGAAAAGAAGAAGAAGGACAAGAAGGAGAAGAAAAAGAAGGAGGCCATAGTGGCACAAACATGGGATACGCAAAGCCTAGAAGACTCATTAGATGAGGAGGATCTTTGCCAAGTCACGCATAATTTTGCACTCATGGCCATGGAGGATGAAGCCGGAAGCTCAAGTGAGTCATCATCATCATCCTTAAGTGATGAATCGTCCTCTAGTGACGATGAGGTAAAAGACTCCCCTAGGATAGAATTACTTTATAAAACTATTGCATGTCTTCAAAATTCTTTAAATAGATCAAAATATAGGATTAAGGACTTAAAAGTAGAAATTAGGAAAATTAGAGATGTAGAACCTTCTTGTAATGATGCATGTTCACTTAAGGAAGAGAATGATGAGCTTAAAAAGGAAATAGGTAAATTAAGAGCATGCTTAGAGAAATTTACCAATGGCTCAAAATACCTAGACATGATACTTAGGGATCAAAGGGTCATTTACAACAAGGTTGGAATAGGATACAAACCTAAGGAAAAGGAAGTAGCTTTTGCCTCCCTAATAAGTAGAAAAACAACAATTAGGAGCAATGTTAGAAAGGCTTGGGTTCCTAAGAAATTTTTAGTTGATGCTATAGGACCTAAAATTTGGGTGCCTAAGGCTTGTATTTTTCATGTTGTATAGGTAGGAGGACCGGGGATGTGGATTGTTGATAGTGGATGCTCAAGACATATCACCGACGATGAGAGAAAATTTTCCACAACAACCACATTAGCAAGGGGAAAGTGTCTTTTGGAAATAGTGGAAAGCTTAAAATTCTAGGAAAAGACACAATTGAGGTATCCCCAAATCTTGTCATTCATAAAGTATTATTGGTTGAAAACATGAAGTTTAACTTGCTTAGTGTAAGTCAATTATGTGATGCAAATTTTGATGTGCAATTTAACTCTTCAAAATGCTTGATAAGACATAAGAAATTAAATGATTGCATGTTAGTAGGATATAGGAAATCAAATATTTATTATGTTGATTTATCCTATGCTTCTAATATTTCCCCTAAGTGTCTTATGACAAAAGAAGAAGAGAGTTGGCTATGGCATAGGAGATTAGGGCATATCAACATGAAGAACATAGCCAAAGTATCTAAATTGAAGCTAGTGAAGGGATTGCCAAAAGTGAAGTACATGAAGGATAAGATGTGTGATGCATGTCAATAAGGGAAACAATCAAGGTCATCACACAAGGGTAAAAATTTAATTAGTACTTCTTTACCTTTAGAGCTTATTCACTTAGATTTATTTGATTGTCATAGTACTCCTTCATTGAATGGTAGTAAATATTGTTTAGTTATAATAGATGATTTTTCTAGATATACTTGGGTGTATTTCATGAAACATAAGGACAATACCCAAGAAATAATTATAGGTTTTAGCAAAAGAGTAGAGAACGAAAGAAATCTCAAAATCAATCGGATCCGTAGTGATCACGGTGGAGAATTTGAGAATTCTAATTTCTCCAAATTTTTCTTAGAATAAGGGTACAAGCACGAATTTTCTTATCCTAGAACACCTCAAAAAAATGGGGTGGTGGAAAAGAAAAATTGTGTCATACAAGAAGCCGCTAGGACTATGCTTAATACATACTCATTACCTAGCTACTTATGGGCGGAAGCGGTTAATACCGCTTGCTATATCCAAAATAGAGTCCAAATCCATAGGTTTTTAGAAAAAACCCCATTTGAATTATGGAATGGTATAATTCCAACAATTCATTGCTTTAAAGTCTTTGGATGCAAAGCTTATATCCTAAATACCAAGGACAATTTAGGAAAATTTGAATCTAAAGTGGATGAAGAAATCCTTGTTGGATACTCATCCACTAGTAGAGGGTATAGAGTCTACAACAAAAGGACTCAAATAGTTGAGGAGTCCTCAAATGTTCAATTTGATGAGACCTCTACCACTTACCCTAGATAATCCCCCATTGATAATGATATCAATGACAAAAATCAAGATATTACACAAAAATTGCAAAACATGACTTTAGGGGGTAACAATCAAGGGAGAGGATTAGTGAGTAACAATCAAGGGGGAGAAAGAGAGGATTTGTATGATGAAAGGAGAATTGAGGATATCCAAGATCAAAATAAAGTTGATACACCTCCTAGAACAATAAGAGTTCATCAAAATTACCCTCTAGATCAAGTTGTAGGGGAATTATCTCAAAGTGTTAGAACTAGGTCCTTCCATAGAGCTCCCATTAGTCAAATAGCTCTTATCTCTCAAATTGAGCCAAAATCAATCAATGATGCATTATTTGATCCGGATTGGATCTTAGCAATGCAAGATGAATTGGCTCAATTTGAAAGAAGTCAAGTATGGGAGAAAGTTCCTAGACCCATTAAAAGCACCATTATTACTACTAGATGGGTCTTTAGAAACAAATTAGATGATCAAGGTAATATAACTAGGAATAAGGCAAGGTTAGTAGCATGGGGCTTCAATCAAGTTGAAGGACTTGATTATGATGAAACCTATGCCTTGTAGGGGATCGATCGGCCAGCTAGAGGGCGGTGAATAGCCCTCTTCATTGAATGATGGAATTTGCTCGTCTACATTATCCTTAGCGCAAGCGGAATACTAAACCAGACAAGCAAATAAACAAATCCAAAAGTAAAAGCAATGCTAACACCAAGTCGTAACATGGTTCACGGCTACACCGCTAATCCATGATCCCGATTCGTCCAAGGTGAATCACTCCTTTGCCAAATCCACTAGATCTCTCTTTTGCACCAAGCTAGGTGGAGGTAACCTCTTTACAATCCCTCTTCTTACAATAGAATAGAATAATAGCAAGTAAGAAGAGTGAGAATACTTTAGGGGACTTTGGGAGAAGATTAGAGCATGAACATTAGGCCCTCAAAGCCCCACACCCTTCCTCTTTATAGAGGAAGAGGGTTTCTTCCCGTTGACACAGGAGCAGTCGACTGATGTCCCTATCGATCGACCGTCCTGTAGGACGCGAATAATGGTCGCTTTCCACGCTGGATTTCATCCATCGACACATCATCGATCGGCGATCGATATTTCCATCAGTCGACTGATGCTCGATCAGTCGAGTACTCGCGAGCTCGACTCCATTTTATGCCCGAAACAATTTCTACCAGTCGACGGATGCCTTCATCACCGATCGGTCAATGATCGCCATTCCATGGCAATGATCATTGCACTAGAACCGACTCGAACACTAGTCGAGTCACCGTCGACTACCATAACATGGTAGTCAACTGATGTCGGGAAATCTCATCCGACACTTAGCCAAATGGACAAGTTTCACCTAAGAGCGCTATCCCTTTCCCGGGTTACATTCGCTCACTCTCTTCCCTCTGAGTCCCTCGTCTTTGAAGTTATCTTCATCCGGCCACGTCCCTCAGATGCACCAAGCGCACGGCTCTACAGCACCATCCTTCGTGTCTCGCCCTGAAGTCTACTTCCTCCGGCTTCACTCCAAGCTCCTCGTCCGGCGGTCCCTCGGATGCTCCAAGCGCACGGCTTTCGTAAAGCCATCCTTTACCGACTCAAGGACCGAGTTATGAGAGGTGAAACTCGCCAAGGCTCCATGTGCGAATTACTAAGCCCTGTAAGACTCCAACACATATATCAAATCATAATAACAATCTAACTTAAACCCTTTGTCACACACATCAAAACCTTATCATGGCAAGAGATTGCCCTAATAATCTCCCCCTTTTTGATGTGTGGCAATCCGTTTAAGTTAGGTAAAACATTTGATAAACTATTAAGGAAAGAAGATATTTAAATAACATGATTAGCAACTCTCCCCCTTAATACATGAAACTCCCCCTAAATATATTCCCCCTTACTTAAACATATATATTTCTCCCCCTTTGACACCATCAAAAATAATTAACAAAGTTTATACAGCATGACATCAAGTCTAGAGAGAAACAAAAACCAAAACATTCCTTAAAATTGGATAAAATAAATTACTAGGCATGTTATCAGGCTATCAGTCGACTGGTTCAGACTACCAGTCGACTGGCACATGCATTTCGGGTTTTTCAGGTTTTCAGGGTGGATTTCAAAAATGCATTAGAAAATCTATAAAAATCGAAAAATCATGAAATTTGGGGAACATATTTCTTGTGAGTATAATTATCAATGAAAAATAGTTGTCCATGAAAAATCATTATATTTTCAAGTATTTGCCAAAAATCCAAAAGCTTTAAAAACCACTAGGTTTTTGATCATGTTAGTATCCATTTTAACACCTAGTCTTGCTTTGGATTGTTTCAAAACATGAATACACAGATTTTAAAGTAATAATTTGTTTTAAAAACATATGAAATGTCCAACCATGATCTTTGGGCAATATGTCTATGAATTAAACATAAGTCTTCCCCATGATTGGTCTATTATTGCTATTTTGATACCTTAAATGACCATCTAAATGCCATAGGCATTAGTGGACATTTGTATCATCCTAACATCTCACTCAAACTAAGTTTTCAATCAAGGTAGCCTATGGTGAGTGTGAGATGCATCCTAAAGGTATTTGTATATAATTAACCATTATTTTCATGCAATTCTATCAAGGTTAAGTATCATCCTAACATCCCACATGATAATAAAGATATATATGAATTAATTTCACATTATGATCATGAAACAAATGTATTCATTAAATTGTGATCATGGATTAGGTATTACATCATGATAATAAGGCAAATATCACCTAAAGCATGATTTATCTATTTATAGGTGCATTATCATCACCTAACACTATTTCAAAAATGTTGTCCTGCCATCCTAAGTCAACCAACATATGATATAGGTAAATTGCATATGGTTGACTACCCTAGGGTTTTTTTTAACCCTTTAGGATGTATTTAGGAACCCAAAATAAGTTCTTAACTCTGGGGTTCACTAAATACTCCTTAGGGATCCATTTTCTAGCTATTACCTTCTTTTTGTCTTGACCCCTAGCAATTAAGCATTTATAGGCCTTTTCATTTTTATTTTCCTTATAACCTAGGCCTTTCTTGTTAAAGCTTTCCCTTTGGCTCCCAATTATCATGTTAAGGGTATTGGAGCCTATGGTAAATTTTTCTAGGGCCTTGGTCAAATAATCTACCTTTTCCCTTAGAGCCCTATTTTCATCCATACATGCATCACTAACATTAAATGACATATATTCATGTGAGCATGCATCATCATTACTAGAGGAAATATTTTCATTTACATTTAAGCATGCTTTTTCTAATTTTTCTTCTAAGTCTTTAATTTGATCAAGCATGCTTTTGTTCTTTTTCTTTGCTCTAAATAAATCCTTAGTGAGACTAGAAATCATGGACATTATTTGCTTAGGGGGTAGATTTGTTACCTCACTTACCAAATCCTCTTCTGATGATGAGGATGTAGAGGAGGCTCCCCCTTCACTTGAGCTCTCTCCACTTAAGCTTGCTTCTTCACCATCGGAGGAGGAGGTGGAGAGATCTTCAAACGCAATTAGGGCAAGGTTGAAGTAGACATGTTCTTCTTCTTCGGATGATGATGATGATGATGATGATGATGAAGGATCATCCCAAGTCCTTGCCTTGAGAGCTTTGGTCTTCCCCTTCTCCTTAGCCTTCTTCTCTTCTTCCTTTTTCTTCTTGCTCCCCTTCTTCTTCTTCTTTTCTTCCTTCTTTCTCTTCTCCTCTTTACTCTTGTTCAAGAGGGGACAATTATCCCTTATGTGTCCTTCCCCTTGACAATTGTAGCAAATAACCTTCCCCCTTGGTCTTCTCCTCCTATCATTAGATTTATTAAATTGAAAACCTTTTAATGCACGCCTTACCCTCCTTACCATATAGGCTTCTTCCGTGCTATCCATGGAGGAGGAGGAGGATGCTTCATCAGAGGAGGAGGGGATCTCCATCTTCTTCTTCCCCTTGTTGCCCAAAAGTTCTACTCCTCTTGAAGGTTGAAATTTTGGCTCTTCTATTATTCCTTCAAGTCTTGTTTCATGGAGCTCCATTGTTGAAAAGAACTCCTCCAAGGTGCTCACTTCTAAGTTCTTTGACATGTAGAAGGAGTCCACCATTGAGCTCCATTTTGATGATCGGGGAAAGGCACAAATTGCTTTCATGAGCATGTCCCGGTTGGAGAGCTTTTCACCTACACTTGTCAAACCGGTTAGAATTTCCTTAAATCTAGAGTGTAGGGATTTTACCTTCTCTCCCTTTTCGAGTTTGATATTGGACAATTGGGAGCGAAGGACATCTCTCCTTGCTAGCTTCACCTCGGATGTGCCTTCATGAATCTCTATTAGTTTCTCCCACATTTCCTTGGCGCTAGCACACTCTCCTATACGGTTGACTTCTTGTTGGGGGAGGACATTGTAGAGGTGATGTTTGGGTTTTGAATTTGCCAAATACTCTTCCCTTTGCCTCTTGCTCCATCTTGAATTTTCCAATGGCTCCCCTTCTTCATCCCTAGGCATTTCGAAACCGTTTTCCATAATCAAAAGAATTTCAAAATCGGTCTCGAAAAATACCTCCATT
This sequence comes from Wurfbainia villosa, assembly GCA_025175895.1. NCBI lineage: Eukaryota > Viridiplantae > Streptophyta > Magnoliopsida > Zingiberales > Zingiberaceae > Wurfbainia > Wurfbainia villosa. The sequence goes on from CM046004.1 coordinate 54,349,945, forward strand.
CTCTTTTTCCACCAATAGAATTCGCCTTTAAATTTCGGTGAGTGAATGTTTGAGTCGGCCATTCTTGAATGTGCTTGTTGTGGCGGTTAGTCCTCGACAAGCTTTCCTTGGCTCTGATACCACTTGTAGGGGATCGATCTACCGGCTAGAGGGGGGTGAATAGTCATCTTCGTTGGATGACAGAATTTGCTCGTCTACACAATCATTAGCGCAAGCGGAATACTAAACAAGAAAAGCAAATAAAGAAATGCAAAAGTAAAAGCAATGCTAACACCAAGTCGTAACGTGGTTCACGGCTACGCCGCTAATCCATGATCCCGATTTGTCCAAGGTGAATCACTCCTTTGCCAAATCCACTAGATCTCTCCTTTGCACCAAGCTAGGTGGAGGTAACCTCTTTACAATCCCTCTTCTTACAATAGAATGGAATAATAGCAAGTAAGAAGAGTGGGAATACTTTAGGGCACTTTGGGAGAAGATTAGAGCATGAACATTAGGCCCCCAAAGCCCGACACCCTTCCTCTTTATAGAGGAAGAGGGTTTCTTCCCGTTGACACAGGAGCAGTCGACTGATGTCCCTATCAGTCGACTGGTCCTGTAGTCGTTGCCCAATAACGACTGCTTTCCACATTGGATTTCATCCAACGACACCGTCATCAGTCGACTGATATTTCCATCAGTCGACTGATGCTCGATCAGTCGAGTGCTCGACTCCATTCTATGTCCGAAACACTTGCTACCAGTCGATTGATGCCTTCATCGATCGGTGTGATCTGATCATTGTCATTCCATGGCGATCATGCACTTGAACCGGACTCGAACACTAGTCGAGTCACCATCGACTTAGAGTAGTCGACTACCATAACATGGTAGTCAACTGATGTCGGGAAATCCCATCTGACACTTAGCCAAATGGCCAAGTTTCACCTAAGAGCGCTATCCCTTTCCCGGGTTACATTAGCTCACTCTCATCCCTCGGAGTCCCTCGCCTTTGAAGTTATTTTCGTCCGGCCACATCCCTCGGATGCGCCAAGCGCACGGCTCTGCAGTGCCATCCTTCGCATCTCGCCCTGAAGTCTACTTCCTCCGGCTTCACTCTAAGCTCCTCGTCTGGCGGTCCCTCGGATGCTCCAAGCGCATGGCTTTCGTAAAGCCATCCTTCACCGACTCAAGGACCGAGTCATGAGAGGTGAAACTCGCCAAGGCTCCATGTGTGAATTACTAAGCCCTGTAAGACTCCAACGTACATATCAAATCATAATAACAATCTAACTTAAACCCTTTGTCACACACATCAAAACCTTATCATGGCAAGAGATTGCCCTAACATGCCCCGGTTGCTAGGTTATAATCCATTAGAATCCTATTAGGATATGCCTCTTACATGAGCTTTAAACTCCATCAAATGGATGTAAAATCGGCATTCCTAAATGAGTTCATTAAGGAAGAGGTATATGTAGAACAACCTCCCGGGTTTGAGAGTATTGACTATCCAAACCATGTATACAAGCTTAGAAAAGCTCTATATTGGTTAAAACAAGCTCCCCGGGCTTGGTATGAAAGATTATTATCTTTCTTAGTATCTAAGGGGTTTAGAAGAGGTCAAGTAGATCAAACTCTCTTTATAAAGTCAAAATTAAAGGATATCTTTGTAGCCCAAGTATATGTAGATGACATTATTTTTGGGTCAACAAATGATGATCTCCTACAAGACTTTATCAAAAACATGAAGAATGAGTTTGAAATGAGTCTAGTTGGAGAATTAAAATTCTTCTTAGGATTACAAGTCAAACAAACTAATGAAGAAACTTTTGTATACCAAACCAAGTATGCCAAAGAAATGATCAAGAAATTTGGTTTGGAAAGTGCTAAGGTAGTTTCAACTCCTATGGCAACCAATACAAAAATAGATAATGATCATGAAGGAAAATCAATTGACCTTAACTTTTATTGGAGCATGATTGGTAGTCTTTTATACTTAACCGCTAGTAGACCTGACATTTTACTTGCGGTAGGTATGTGTGCAAGATACCAATCTTGTGCCAAAGAGTCCCATTTAGTGGCCGTTAAGAGGATATTAAGATATATCAAAGGCACATTAAATGTAGGACTTTGGTACCCTAGGACAAAATCGTTTGATTTGGTTGGGTACACCGATTTCCACTATGTCGGTTGCAAGCTGAATAGGAAGAGTACTAGTGGTGGATTCCAATGTCTTAGATCCTCCCTAGTTAGTTGGAGTAGTAGAAAGCAACCTTGTGTTGCTTTGTCCACCACCGAAGGTGAATATGTGGCTATGGGTAGTTGTGTGGCTCAATTACTTTGGATGAGACACACTCTAGAGCACTATGAGCTACACTACTCCAATGTCAAGGTTTATTGTGATAATGTGAGTACCATTAATTTGACCAAAAATTCGGTACATCACTCTAGAACTAAGCATATTGAAGTGAAGCATCACTTCATTAGAGATCATGTGGCTAAGGGGGACATTGAACTCAATTACATAGAATCCAAGTCCAACCTAGCTGACATTTTCACCAAGTCTCTCCCCGAAGCGGATTATTCAACACTAAGGAAAGAACTTGGAATGTGCTTAGTAGAGTAGAGGTCTAGTCTTGCATGATCCTATAGAAACTCTAGGACTATACCTTTTAGCATCTCACAAAATACCTAAGAAACCATGATTTTTGTATTGAGCCACTTAGACAACATGTGAGATGTTAGGAAGATGCACTTGGTTTGTCACGCTTGTTATGATGCATTACTATGAACCAAAGTGTCATCTAGAGACATTAATCCTTCATTGTACCAATCATTGGGAAAGCTTATGCACAATTGATGTGCATATAGCTCTAAGAATATGATTAAAAATGTCAAACAAGATATATTTTAAACTATGTTTATCATACTTTGAAAAACAGTTTTCAATTGTTAAGCAAAAGTGATACAAAGTTTGCAAAATACTTAAAGTTTTTGCTAGTTTTCAAAATTGTATCATTTTCAAAATCTAGAAAACATATATTTTTCAAATTATTTTTCCTTGATAGAAAATGATTTCAGAAATGTGTACACAAAATTTCATGATTTTTCGATGTTCCTTGAATTTTTGGCACATTTCTGAAGTTGGGCTGAAAAACTTGAAAATAGCACTTCGGGTGTGGCAGTCGACTGCCACTCTGATTTTTCTACAAATCAACTCTATCTCGTGGTCTTAAGTGTACTCTTAAGTGTCCTAAAACTATGGTATGATAATCTTCAGTAAAAAGAGGTTTTAGGACTGCATGATGCAATGTTTTAGGGGGAGTTTCATAATAAAAACTTTTCATCCCTACAAACTAAATTGTTGGTGGAAAAGTTAGGAGATAGTTCATATTTCTTCTTTTGTGTTTTGCTCAACATGAGTTTTATGCATCATAACCTATGTCTTGGATTAAGGGGGAGCCCTCATTCTATTTTATACCTTAGTTCATGGCATGATAAATTTTATGAACTTATTCTTCTTAAGTCCTTCTCTTTTTGATGTATGTCAAAGGGGGAGAAGGAAGATTTAAGTTAGAATTCACATTGATATATGGTAATATATGATTTCTGAGAATACTTGAAGACCTAAATTAAATGATTTCCAAACATCAAAAAGGGGGAGATTGTTGGTGCAATAATGCCCCAAGCATTTATATGTTTTGATGTTTGGATAATCATCTAAGTTTGGTAATATTTGTGATCTAATTATGAACATGTTTAAGGGACAGAAAAATCCAAGTATGAAGACTTGGTGAAGGAAATGTCTAAGTGTGATCTTGGCAAGAGAAGTCTAAGGAAAGGTCTTAGCAGTGTAAGTCCAAGCATGTAGTCTTGGCGGCATAAAGTCCAAGCGGACCTTGGCAAAGGCAAGTCTTGGTAGCGTAAGTCCAAGCATGTAGTCTTGGCGGCGTAAAGTCCAAGCATATTTTGGCGCAGAGAAACCCAAGACATGACAAAATCGAAGGAAGCTCTTGAAAGCAAGCGCAAAGGATGAACAAGTCGCAGTCTCGGAGGGATCCAGGAGGCGCAAGGCTAAAGAAAGAGCTAGAATGTTGAGTCTAGGTCTAGGGAGTTAGTTTCAACAATGATTTTCACCATACTTGAAGTATCAATCGATTGGAGCCTTGTCTCAGTCGACTGATCAGTCACTCAACTGAAGATGGTTGATTCTGGGGTAGAACAGTCGACTGCTAGGGTTTGGCAATCGACTGATCCACCCATCAGTCGACTGCTATACCTAGCAGTCGACTGCTATAAGTTGACTTCGGCACAGAAAGGTCATCGGTCTACTGATCGCTGGTCACCTAATCAGTCGACTGATGGTATGATCAGTCGATGAATCATCTTCCCGTTGGACAGTGATGATCATGGATCCAGCTTGTTAGAAGCCATTTGATTGCATCAGCTATAGTATCAGTCGACTGATCGAGGCTCAATGGGAAAATCAGCCTCTTCTCTATAAAAAGAGACCATGGGGTGCTTGATGAGGCTAGTGCTTATCTTCCAACCTTTCTCTCAAGCTCCCCACGAATTTCTAAGCTTTCTAAGAGTTTTAAATCCTCCTCTTCTCTAAACTTCATTTTCATCAATTATAAGAAGAGAAGAGTGTTTGTAAAGGAAGTTTTTTAGTGGAGAATTGCTTGGATTGATCCACCTTAAGGATCGCCGTGGAGTAGGAGCTTAATCTCCGAACCACATAAATTCTTCCTTGTTAGTGATTGTCTTGTTAGTTTCTTAATTTCATTTTAGCTTTTGTTTTTCTTCTACTAACCTTGCTTGCAGAAACAAAAAGAGGCTATTCACCCCCTCTAGTCTTCCGAAGATCCCCAACACCTATCACCGCCGCAGTCAACCCTACGGCTAGGGTTCTCTTTGGTTCTGTGTTTTTCGGCAACCCTTGGTTTTTCTTTTTGCCACCTTCAACCATGCCGCCTAGGTAAACCCTAACCCCTAATCTTGGATTATTTGTTTCTTTAACTATGCATATCAAGCATTGTTTTTTTGTCTCTCATCGTGCATGTGTAGAATTATGCATTTAGCGTCAAATACTCACCTTCCACCTTTCAGTGAGGACCAGTCTAACCCCATTCCATCTGCTGATGCCCGTTTTCCCACTCTAGGCCATGACCTAGCCTTTAACTCTAATAAATTTCAACTCATCCCTCCCCAATCCTTCGATCCTAAGTTCTTCCAATCCAACTATTTTGACATTGTCCAAATCATCCAATATTACAAACTAGAACCCTTGGTCTTTTGTGAACACCCAATAAATTCTACCTTACTTTCTGAATTCTTCAGCAACTTATGCTCAGTTGGAGATGGGTTAAGGTATCAGACTCACGTTGCTCAACGCTATTTGTACTTCACTCCCTGGATCTAGGCAGATTTCCTCGGATGTCGCCCATCCGATAGTGTGTTTGTGTTCTATCCTTCTCTCATTGAGCCACTCCCATCCCCTTTCGAGGCCATCTCTTTAGACTCATTGCATGATCACTTTTACCATATCCCTTGTCCATTAGGAGTGAATCTTTTCCCTTCCAATGACCTTTCTGCTTCTGACAATGTCCCTTACAAGGTCATTGTTCATTGCATCCTTACTATAGTTACCCATGGTTTGGCCTTAATTCGACCCCCACACTTCTTTCTTATGCATACATTCTGTCAAGCATTAGACATAAATATTAGTCTTAACACATTTCATTGCATAGTCCACTTCATCAAGCCAAATAATGGCAAGGTCCACATGCCATACGGTCATGTGATCAGTGAGTGGCATGGTTCTGTCGGCATCGATGTAACCAAGGGGGTTATTAAACCCATGACCACCAAATATGATCGTATGAATGCCAGGACTTTTCTTTAGCTGGCTTAAAGCCCTCCGCTGACTTCATGATCTGGGAGGATGGGTGTGATGGGTAAGCGGCCTCCACATCCCAACACCAGGGATGATGCCGTGAGAGGATGACGGGGCTGTGTTAGACTCGACCATCGTTTTGCAATAAGTAAAAAGCAAGTAGAGAATGCACAGCGGAAATATAAAGTAGACAAGATATTTTTACGTGGTTCACAATCTTTCGATTGCTAATCCACGGCCCTAGTGATCCTTGATCACGTACGGAGGGCAATTCACTAAAACCACTCCTCCTCGTTGGAGGTAGGAGCAACGATTACAAAAAGAAATCAAGGCAAAGGGACACTCCCCCTTTCCTTGTTACGATTAAAGCACAAAGACAATTTAAAGAAGTAGAACTTAAATAAATATACCGACAACTCTTATAAGTAGAAGATGTAGCTTTCGTTGTCGGCGGCACTTCGTCGTAGCAAATGTGAGTAGTAGTAGCGGCGTTACGACGGCGTGTTGAGAGCTCTTGAATTCTTTTCTTGTTATTTGCTTGGAGTGAACATGTCTATTTATGGATATTGATCTATGAATTTAGACATAGGTAGTGTCCAAGGTGAGGTTCTTATCCCAACTCAAGGATGAGGTGTTTCAACCAACCACCTTGTGCCACCTCAAGGAAGCCTTCACGCCAAGAAGAAGAAGCCATCCAACTTGTGCCACATCATGGGAGCCAACCATCTTGTGCCACCTCAAGGAGGCCTTCACGCCAAGAAGAAGAAGCCATCCAACTTGTGCCACATCAAGGGAGCCAACCATCTTGTGCCACCTCAAGGAGGCCTTCACGCCAAGAAGAAGAAGCCATCCAACTTGTGCCACATCATGGGAGCCAACCATCTTGTGCCACCTCAAGGAGGCCTTCACGCCAACTCAAGGATGAGGTCCAAGCTTGGTGATGGTTTGGATGTCCACCTTGATGCCACATCACCCTTTGTACCAAAACACGAGTCAAGTCCAAATTCACCCCCTTGAAATTCGAGCTCTTCTCGATTTGGAACTTGACTAGCAGTTATTAAATATAAAGTACGATGGTTCTAACCATCCGATCTCGACCTAGACCTTCCATTGGAGGTATTGGGTCGGATCTACGCTTAACGACCTTGCTTCGCTTTCACACGAGCTTACCTTGTAGCCTCGCTTCCGGTCTTCACCCGAGTACCTCGGCTTCCTCTGAAGTCCCTCTGGCGTTGCCCGACCACCTCGGTTCCCACCGGGTGTCGCAGACCTTCCGCTCAACTTTAGCATTTCTGCACACTTAATTGAGCTCGTAAGATAACAAATATACCCTTAACTATTGAGCCTTTTGCCATAATCAAAATCGGTTCGACTTTGGTGCCCACTTGCACCAACAATCTCCCCTTTGATTCATGGCAAACCGACACAAAAGTTAAGGAAAAATTAAACATAACAAATAAGCTAGCATAATGATTAAGCATGAATGAGCTAGCATAAAGATTAAATATGAATGAGCTAGCATAATGATTAAATATGAATGAGCTAGCATAAAGATTAAGCATGAGTGAGAAATACCATATTTTTCAAGTTCTCCCCTTTGAGGTAACCTCCCCCTTGACCGAAGGTGAGTTCTTGAAAAATAATTTTTACTCCCCCTTAATAGTTGCTTAAGTAAACGGAATTACTTAATATAAAAGGTAATAATTTTGTTTACTTTCTTCTTTACTTTCTTCCTTACTTTTGTGACTTTCTCCCCCTTTTGCCTTAACTCAAAAAGTTTGTAAATATATTTTAGGGTTTGTAAGTCCAAGCAAGTTCCCAATATGATTTCTAAGGTAAGACTTAGGCTAATTTCATAAAAAGAAGCAAAAATAGAGTACATATATAGAAAAATTTAAATCCTACTCTATTACGCACATACCTAACTTTTAATGTTGTTAAAGATTAAGCTAAAGTCTTGGAGAGTGTGCTTCATCCACAGGAGCTGAGAGACACACTCACCCATCGCAACGTATTCGGCTTCGGTGGTAGATAAGGCAACGCAATGCTGCTTCCTACTGCACCAACTACTGGCATACTAAACATCGAGCAGCAAAATCTACTATATCTCTCTTTACACTGTTTCTACCAGTATAAATGTTTCAAATCTTAAGTCTAAGGACATGGTCAGGTTTATCTAGATTTTCGAATCCGGGAGGTAAACTTCTTCCTTAATGTATCCATTCAAAAATGCTGACTTGACATCCATTTGAAACAATTTAAAACCTCGATGTGCAGCATATGCTAACAACATTCGGATGGACTCTAGTCTGGCTACGGGGGCGTAGGTCTCATCGTAATCTAAACCTTCGACTTGACTAAACCCTTTTGCGACTAACCTAGCTTTATTTCTAACTACTTCACCTTTATCATCAAGTTTATTTCGAAATACCCACCTTGTTCCAATAATTGATTTTTCTTTAGGTGGTGGTACTAATTCCCAGACTTCATTTCTAGTGAATTGAGCTAGCTCTTCTTGCATAGCAATAATCCAGTCGGGATCAAGAAGTGCTTGTTCAATAGTTTTGGGTTCGATTTTGGAAATTAACGAGATTTGACTAAGGTTTCGAGATGAAGCTCTAGTTCGAACCCCTAAATTTGGATCACCTATAACTTGATTGATAGGATGATTTGTTTGAGTCTTAGTGTGACTCGGGTTAGAGTCATCTATCACTTGGTCGATAGGATGACTTGGGTTAGGACGAGATTCAAGTTCAAGATCAGAGTCGGGTTCACTATAAGTTGATTTGCTAGTTGGTTTTGTTAAGGATTGAACGGGTTCGTGTCCTTCGTCGAAAACTATATTAATGGTTTCTTCGACTCTTATGTGTAGGATTAATGGAATTACTAAAGGGTTGTTTGTAAGTTTTTAAACCTAAATCATCTCACCAATATCTACATGATCAAAACATGTTATTCCTATGTGTTATTGTGAGATGACTTTCAATTTTACTTGATTAATTTTAATGAATTTAAATTAACCAACATTAGGTTAGATTCGGATTTAGTCTAAGCTCATCAAGTAATCTTTTCAAGAGATTAGCTTCCAGGTCGTGGCGAGGCACAGAGGCCTTCTTTGATCGGAACAACGACCACTTCCTTAGACAAAGCTAATTTCAAGAAATTGATAACTCGACTTACTTGAGACTACATCTTGGTCTAACTAGTTATTTTTGAAAAGAGGCTCCCCGAGGCTCAATCTTTTCGTAGGATTTTAGTTGATTTATTTTTGAAAAGAGGCTCAGGATTTTAGTTGTTTATGATTCCTATATAACCATTCTAAAAATAAAGGAAAAACTAAGCATGCAATTTCTAAGACTTAACAAAAATACATTTTGTATTGGCTCCCCATGGACCATTGAATCGAGTGGGTCTATTCACATAGTGAATTTGGTCCTTGGGAACCCAATACATGTTAGATCCTAAAGTTGAAATCAAAGTGATCTTAGGGACCCATGCTTGGACATTTTTCTTATGTTGGTTTACTATAGACATATATGACTTATTGGTTGTATTTGAGTTAAACCCGAGTCCGGCCTTGTTGTACACGGCCCTTTGTGATCCAAGTAAGAGGTCAAGTCCCTTGGATCCCAAAGTGAACCTTTCCAACGTGTTCCTAAGGTCTTCGACTTGTGTTTTCAAAAGCGAGTTCTCAACTTCAAGCTTTTCAACTTGAGTTGAGTCCTCCTCTTGAATACGAGTAGTCGAAGAGGTTAGGGACCTCATGTTTGAGAAGGTTAACCTCCTCAATTAGGGTCTCGACCTTGGACTCGGACTTAGCTAGTTTCTTATTTAAAAATTTAATTGCACCATACAAAGTATTAAGTAACGACTTACCCTTAATGATTCTTTTGAACCGGATACGGATCCAGTGGCTTGTCTTGAATGGAAGCTCATCATCGGATTCGGACTCGGACTCTTCTTCGGTTTCGAGTCGCGGCTTACATTAGAGCTTGGATATCGTCTTCTTCCTCCGGGGTGGCTTGCTTGCGGGCTTCTTCTTCTTGGAACTCGCAACTAATGCAATACTCTTCTCGGCTGGACCACGTTAGTTTGCTCATGTAATTCAAGTTCGAAAACAATTCGTCTAACCTAATTTTAGAAAGGTCCTTGGAGACCTTGTAGGCATCGACCATGGATGCCCACAAGGTGGTCCTAGGAAGCGAGTTAAGAGAATACCTGATAAGGTCGCGATTCTCGACCTTTTGTCCGATGGCATGGAGTTGGTTGACGATGTCTTGGATACGAGCATGTAGTTGAGTTGCGGTCTCGTTTTCCTGCATTTTCAAGTTATACAATTTATTTAAAAGTAAATCTCTTTTACATACCTTCGTGTCGTCGGTGCCTTCGTGTAGTTCCACTAGCTTGGTCCATAAGTCCTTTGCACTAATGAAGGGGCCGACGCGGTTGAGCTCTTCCTTGGACAACCCACATTGCAAGATTTGAGTTGCCTTGGCATCGGCTTCTACTTGTTTTTTCATGGAATTTGACCATTGATCGTAACCCAAAGATTCACCATCTTCATTAGGAAGTGTGAAACCGGTTTGGATTACGATCCACATCTCGATTTGGGTTTTAAGAAAGCATTCCATCCGACCCTTCCAATAAGGAAAGTCATTACCGTTGTAAAACGGGGGTCGGGCGGTGCTAAACCCTTCGAGATGGGCCATTTAAAAACAAGAAGAAGAACGACGAAAAGAATCTTGCAAAACACACACGGAAAGAATATTCCAAGACTTTCGTCTTGGATTAGTAGTGCGGGAAGTAAAAAAAGATATATAAAATGTAACTTGCAAAAAGAAATAAACAATCAAATGCGAATGTCGTTGAAGTTCCGGAGGACAACCTTACTCGGGATCTAACCCGAAGGACAACCTTATCCGGATCCTAAAGCCTCTAATGCAATTCTATATGTAGGAGAAGATAAGCAAGTGAAATAATTATACGAACACAAATAAATAAATAAAAAATCTGTAAAAAAAAGAAAAACAAAGCTAGATTGGTGGTTTCACCGAATCTTAGCGCCCCCGGCTCTGATACCAATTGTTGGATCGAAAGTGTCGCTAGAGGGGGGGGGGGTGAATAGCGATACGGTGTCGTTAAAAACTTTTGCAATAAGTAAAAAGCAAGTAGAGAATACACAGCGGAAATATAAAGTAGACAAGATATTTTTACGTGGTTCACAATCTTTCGATTGCTAATCCACGGCCCTAGTGATCCTTGATCACGTACGGAGGGCAATTCACTAAAACCACTCCTCTTCGTTGGAAGTAGGAGCAACGATTACAAAAAGAAATCAAGGCAAAGGGACACTCCCCCTTTCCTTGTTACGATTAAAGCACAAAGACAATTTAAAGAAGTAGAACTTAAATAAATATACCGACAACTCTTATAAGTAGAAGATGTAGCTTTCGTTGTCGGCGGCACTTCGTCGTAGCAAATGTGAGTAGTAGTAGCGGCGTTACGACGGCGTGTTGAGAGCTCTTGAATTCTTTTCTTGTTATTTGCTTGGAGTGAACATGTCTATTTATGGATATTGATCTATGAATTTAGACATAGGTAGTGTCCAAGGTGAGGTTCTTATCCCAACTCAAGGATGAGGTGTTTCAACCAACCACCTTGTGCCACCTCAAGGAAGCCTTCACGCCAAGAAGAAGCCATCCAACTTGTGCCACATCATGGGAGCCAACCATCTTGTGCCACCTCAAGGAGGCCTTCACGCCAAGAAGAAGAAGCCATCCAACTTGTGCCACATCAATGGAGCCAACCATCTTGTGCCACCTCAAGGAGGCCTTCACGCCAAGAAGAAGAAGCCATCCAACTTGTGCCACATCATGGGAGCCAACCATCTTGTGCCACCTCAAGGAGGCCTTCACGCCAACTCAAGGATGAGGTCCAAGCTTGGTGATGGTTTGGATGTCCACCTTGATGCCACATCACCCTTTGTACCAAAACACGAGTCAAGTCCAAATTCACCCCCTTGAAATTCGAGCTCTTCTCGAGGTCGAACTTGACTAGCGCTTGATTGTAGTCAAAGGGTTTTATTAGCTTAAAATATAAAGTACGATGGTTCTAACCATCTGATCTCGACCTAGACCTTCCATTGGAGGTATTGGGTCGGATCTACGCTTAACGACCTTGCTTCGCTTTCACACGAGCTTACCTTGTAGCCTCGCTTCCGGTCTTCACCCGAGTACCTCGGCTTCCTCCGAAGTCCCTCTGGCGTTGCCCGACCACCTCGGTTCCCACCGGGTGTCGCAGACCTTCCGCTCAACTTTAGCATTTCTGCACACTTAATTGAGCTCGTAAGATAACAAATATACCCTTAACTATTGAGCCTTTTGCCATAATCAAAATACCGGTTCGACTTTGGTGCCCACTGCACCAACACACCTGTCCCAACACCTGAAGATGATGCCGTAGAGGATGACGTTGTGTTAGACTCGACCATCGCAGCACGCCTAGAGGCGTTTGAGGAGACCCTGGACACCTGCTTCAAAGATCTTCATCTGGAGCAATAAGAGTTTCGTCTGGAGCACCAGGAGTTCTGGACCTTGGTCCTTTCATGGCTGAATGCTTTGGACCGACAGCAACAGGAGATACTGGCGCTTCTCCGCCCTCCTGCACCTGGACATCCGTCTGCTGTCGACGGTTCACAGTTGATGGCGATGGACGCTGATGACGATGACTAGATAGCCATTGATTGTGTCTTTCCTTTTTGTTTTTGGTTGCCTTGTATCAGGAAATGCCTGTGGAGTTTTTTTGTTAGTGACTTTTTAATGAAATGAAAATTTCTTTTGTTACGTTCATATATATTTTGTTGTTGTTGTTGTGGATTGATAAATTTACAATTAAAGATTTAACAACTATTTAATAAATATTTTTTTTAAAAAAAACATTGATGGAATCAATCATTTGATTGCACTCCTTACTGATAATGTTGGTACAATGTTAGCCAAGCAACTTAACAATTTTTAACATTTTGAATTTTGTCTCAATCCATTAATATAATGGATCAAGTTTTATCCTTCCATTTTCCACTCATTATACCAGACATAAGTAATGTGTATGCCAAATTTCATGAATTTTCAAAATTCATAGAAATACTTACGCATTTCTTAACCTCGTTTGAAATTCACTGATTTCAGAACTATTAGATATCAATCGACTGCTCCTTATGGCAGTCGACTGCTAGGGTCCGTAGTTGACTGATGACTGACTCAATCGACTGATAGACTTGTTTAGGGATGAATACTTTGTGTTCTTGCTTTTAAAACCTTATCCTAGATGTTCTAACTCCATACTCTGATTACTATAGCATCTTGTGATAACTTTTTTGAAAAATAGGACTACATTGATGCATGAGTTAAGGAAGAGTGTTTTATGCATATTATCTAAAATTGTTGGTGCAAAGTTAGGTTCTATTCTCATTTATGAATTTTTTCTTTGCTCAACATTTCATTCCCACATGATAACCTAAGCTTTGGATTAAGGGGGAGCTTTATGTCTATGTTATACCTTAGTTCAAGGCATCACCAAATTTTAATCATTCATGAACTCATTTTGTATGTACCTTTCTCTTTTTGATGTATGTCAAAGGGGGATAAAGGGGATTTAAGAAAGACTTACGTTTTGGATATTGGATTTATGATGTCCTTATTGTATATTTTTAGACCTAACTTAAATGATTGCCAAACATCAAAAAGTGGAAGATTGTTGGTGCAACAATCTCCCAAGAACTTATGTATTTTGATGTTTGGATAATCATTTATAGTTACGCAATATTTGTGATCTAACCATGAATGTGTTAAGTGACATAAAAATCCAAGTATGAAGTCTTGGTAAAGAGAAGTCCAAGTGTGAATCTTGGCAAGGGAAGGTCTTGGCAGTGTAAGCCCAAGCATGTATTCTTGGTGGCATAAAGTCTAAGCAGACCTTGGCAAAGGAAGTCTAAAGGCAAGGTCTTGGCAGCATAAGTCCAAGCATGTAGTCTTGGTGGCGTAAAGTCCAAGCAGACTTTGGCAAAGAAGAAGCCCAAAGCATGACGAAACCGAAGGAAGCTTTTGAAGGCAAGAGCAAGGATAGAATCGTGGACTCAGAAGAATCGTGGAGGTGCAAGGATGATAAAGAAGCTAGAAGGTTAAGTCTAGGATTAGGGTATGGTTTAAAGTATGAATTAGTTATACTTGAGGTATGTCAGTTGACTGGCATATTGTCCTAGTCGAACTGGTCTTGAATGTTCAACACTCGAGGATTCAAAAGACATTGGTAGTCGATTGGGGTTATTCCCAGTCGGATGGTGATAGTCGACTATGGATCAAACTTCCAAACATAACTGGCAGTTGAACTAGTGTGTAATACAAGTCGACTGGTCAACATGGTTCGACAAAGGTGCTTGTATCTAATAGAGTTGAACTCAGGCTTAGAATCTGAGTCAAGGTATAGCAATCGACTACAATTATGAGAAGTCAACTGTTGCGAGCACAGAAAGGATGGTAGCTGACTGATTAGTCGACTACTGATTATGGCAGTCGACTGATCAAGTAGACGTTGAGCCATGATGATTGAAATCAGGCTTCGTCATAAGTCGTTGGATTAGGTGAACTACCACATTAGTCGACTGATGGTATGCATCAGTCGACTGCTATCGGGCTCAATGGGCAAAAACAACTTTTCTCTATAAATAGAAGCTAGGGAAGCATGGAAAAGGTTAATGCTTTCATTCTAAACGATCTTACTAAGGTCCTCAAGTCTTTTCCTTAAGCTTCCAAGTGTTCTAACCTCTTCTTCCTAAGCTCAAATCCATTACTGTTGGTGCAATTGGCCCAGGTCACTATTGATCAGACTCGAGTTTGACTCGAGCAGTATTTTGATGTTAGACAAAACATATGACATGTGATTGTCATGGGAAGACCAAGTGTGTAGCCTTGGCCACGTAAGTCCAAGTGTGTAGCCTTGGCAGTGAAAGTCCAAGCATGGGGCTTGGCATTGGAAGTCCAACATGGGTTGGCATTGACAATGGGAAGTCCAAGTGTGTAGCCTTGGCCATGTAAGTCCAAGTGTGTAGGCTTGGCGGTGAAAGTCCAAGTTATGGGGACTTGGCATTTGGGAAGTCCAAAAGGTGGTTTGGTGGCGTAAGGCCAAGTGGTAGTTTTGGGAGTGTAAGTCCAAATGTACCTTGGCGGTGTAGACACCGAGAGCATGACAATAGCCGAACGAAGCACTTGGAGGCTAGCATATGGATGAACAAGTCATGGATGACTTGGAGGGATCTACGAATGGATGAACAAGTCATGGATGATTTGGAGGGATCCGATAGGCGCGAAGCTAGTAGAGGTGGCTAGAAGGCTTAGGTCTAGGCTTAGGGTGTTGTTAGATGCTCAAACATGTTGTTTAAGGTTTTACCCGACGGTCGGATGCTCAAACAACTTGTGTTTGAGGTTTTACCCGACAATAATCGACTGGTGATATGTCCCAGTAGACTGGTGGTAGCCGACTAGCGTTTGACTGTGTTACGATGCTTAGCAGTAGACTGCCATCCTTGGGTCATCGACTGATGGCAGTCGACTGCCGTGAAGGAGAAGTTGACTGCCAGTGTTGGTCGTGAGCATAGAACGCTCGATAGCCCACTGATCAGTTGGCTATGGGCTGGCAATTGGCTTATTGTAATTGGCTGTCGACTGCCAGTGTATCGGTTGGCTGGATGCCAACGTGGATTTGGTCGTTGTCTCACAATGACTACAGGAGCAGTCGATTGGGGCCTTATGGCAATCAACTGCTAGGCGTGGAATCAACCCAAGACAAGCATAAAAGGAGGAGCTTGAGAAGGATTTCCACAGTGATTTTTGGAGAGATTTTGAAGGGGAATTGCTGTTGCATTCTAGACCTTCAAGAGCAAATCAAAGCAAGCTACAAGCAAAGATTTCAAAGCAATTGTTCTAAAGTGTTCTTTACTTGTTTTGTTTATTGTCTTATAGTTGCTTGTATTTCATTGTATTACTTTTGTAATCATTGTACGAGGTTTCTCCACCTCTAACGTGTTGTTGAGAAGGAGATTTGAGTAGCGGTGTGTTCATCACTTGTGCTCATTGAGTTCACTCGTGGAGTAGGAACTCTATGGTTCCGAACCATGTATATCATGTGTTGTGATTGTCTCTTATATTCCTTTCATTATTTGTATTTCCACTGTGCATATTAATCGAATTGTAGAGATGAACGATAATTTCCATCGAACACGCGAAAAGGCTATTCAACACCCCTTCTAGCCGGGCCACGATCCTCCAACAAGTGGTATCAGAGCGAGGACGTTGTCATTGGACTCACCGCCATGACAACAACCAAAATGGTCGGCATCAACATCCATCCACCAAAATTCGAAGTAGATTTCTCATAGTGGAAGAAAAGGATGGAGGTATACATCGAAACTGATTTCGATATAATGCTAACAATTGAAAACAGTTTTGAAGTACCTAGGGGCGAAGACAAGAAGATAATCAAAAAATCAAAATGGATAGAGGGGCAATGGAAACAATTCAAGACAACGGTTAAGGTAATGAAAATGTTAATTAAATTAATACCTAACCATATCTTGTCCAAGCTAGGTGAATATCGGGATGCTAAGGACTTATGGAACAAGTTAGTCAAGTTCCATGAAGAGCCCTCACCAGTCCATGGTGAGGAAGAAGAGGAATTCTCATCCTCTCAGGCTCAAGAAGAAGCAAGTCCATCCTCTCAAGTCAACGAGGATTTGGAGATTGAGAGGGAATTCACATCCAGATTGATAGAAGAAGTGGAAGAAATAGAAGAAACATCTACCTCCGGAAGAAGTGATGAAGAAGATCAAGAGACTTCCACCTTCCTAGGTAACTCAAATGCAATTCATAATAATAAAGATCACATAATTTGCTTTGAGTGTAGGGAGAAAGGGCATTACAAGAGTAAATGCCCAAAATTAGCTAAGGAGAAAGTGTCGGCGCCAAAAGCTCAAGGAAAATCAAAGGATGCCGGAGTCCTCGCTAGGAAAAGCAAAGGGCACATTGTGTGCTTCAAATGCAACCAAAGGGGACACTACAAAAGCCAATTCCCTAGGGGGAAGAAGAAGGGGCAAGAAGGAGCTACACAAGTAGGGGGAGCTTCCAAAGCAAACCCTAAGGTATACTTTAATGCACCTTCTAGTTCTAGGATTAAAAAGCATGCTAGAAATTATTCTAACTAACTTGCTATTTCTCATGAACATAAGCATGCTAGTAGGAATAGATATGTTTTCTTAGGTGCTAAATCCTATGAACTTATATCTAAGGACAAACCTAGGAACAACAACTCTAGACCTATTTTACCTAGGGAGAGTATTAGGAGAATAGAAGAGAATTTAGGCATTAACCCTAAGAAGTGTAGGCACATGCTTAAGAAGAAGAGTCCTTCTCAAAAGATTAATGAAAAATTAAAATTGGGAAAATTAGAATTATAAAATTGAGCCTTGAGGTCAAGGCTTGAAGAATTGGAAAAGACCCTCAAAATTATGACAAACTCAATTATGGGGTCAAAGGAACAAAATTTAGGACATAGGAGACAAGAACCGTTTAAGGGCAAGAAAAGTTTGGGTCACAAATGTAAGTCCTACCACAATGTTCCATTTGATTATGAAACTAAATCTAGGTCTAGAAAAACCAAGGTTAATAGGGAAGTTATCCCTAAGATTAACCATGGTGTGTGTCTAGTGGCCAAGGGTTCTATAAAATCAAAGGAAGCTACTAAGAAGGTTACAAGGGGAGTTACCCCTAGAGTTAACCTAGGTAAGACCCAAATGACTAAGGCTTTAAAGCCAAAAGGGGTCATTAGGAAGATATTTATGGAAGTTATCCCTAGTGAATACCCTATTAACCCAAGGAGCTCCAATAGGTATTGGGTTCCTAGGAGTGTAATTGATTCACGCTAGATGGGTTAGGGTGTGTCAACCCTAAGTGGATAGGTAGTTAACCTAACCATGGTAGAGTTGACACTTTAGGATGTGCCAATGTGTTTTGAGAAGTTGAACATTGATTAAATTGGCACAATTAGGTCTTAGAAGTCATGGTGTGCCATTTTGGGTTTTTGGCACACTAGGGGGATAGTTGTTATTAAGGTAAAAAGGACTTAATTATAGAAATGATAATTTGACCTTAACACTTAGGTATTTTATGCCTTAGTATTTTATACTTACCATGATTTATTTGTCTTGCCATGTCATGACATCATATTTACTTTTATCATATAAAATGTCATGATCATGTTTAAGTTTAGTGTCATGTTATGCTTAAGTTTATATCACATGCCATGACATCATGATTATTGGCACATGTTTATTTATGTACCATCTATGTCATAATCATTATTCATGCATTCAATAAAATTGAGTTAAGGATAATGACATGATTTGAAGTCTCATGCATAAGGGAATCAAATAGTGTTGCCTACAAAGATGCATGAGACCCCAAAATGAACAAAACCCACATCTCACTAGAACACTTGACTTGTATGTGTTTCATACACTTAGATACAAGTGAGATGTTTAGGAAAATGAATTTAAGGTTTTAAAATCATTTCAAAATCATTTTGAAAAACCTTGGTGAAGTCTATCTTTTGATAGCAATCACCATTGAATGAGGTGATACAAAGTAGGGTCAAACATTAAAAATTTCAATGGTTTTGAACTTTGTGTCAATCTCACTAGTTTATGGTTATTTTATTTTTCCAATATCCCATAATGATTGTTATAAGTAATGTACGTATGAAGTTTCATGAATTTTCAAAATACGTATTTTTACTTATGAATTTCAGAAATTCGATTCTGAAACTTGATTTCTGCACAATGCAGAAATCAATCGACTACCATGGATGGCAGTCGACTGGCGTCAAGGGAAGTCGACTAGTGACTGTAAGAGTCGACTGCCAGAGCTGATTTCGGGTAAACAAGATTTGTTAGGTCCATGTTCAGCTACGTTTAAGTTCCCTAATTGCTCCTAACCCTAGGATATGCTTTGGAGAGCATAGGAAGGGTGGAAATCCATTGAAAATGGATTAGGAGAATTGTTTAGGGTATGTATCGAATTAAGGGAAGTGAAAGTTTAATGTTGAATCTTTTCCCTTAGTTTCTATGGTTTAGTGTTCCTATTGGCTTAGGGACTCTGCAAAAACATTGTTGGTGCAATGGTCAAAGGGGAGAAAGCCTTTAGGGGAAGGTGATCCATCTTGGGATAATGGATGTGTTTTTGGACCAAGGGGGAGATTGTAAGATCTCATTGGGATGTGAGACATTGACACCCTTGGAAAGGACCTTTTTGATGTATGTCAAAAAGGGGGAGAAGAGACCAATTGGGGTTAGTTGGAATTCTCAAAGGTGAGAATTTCCAATTGGGGATAATTGGTAGACTTGAGTTAGGGCACCTAACTCAAAGGTGTTTGGGGTTTTGTCAAACATAAAAAAAGGGGAGATTATTGGTGCAATTGACCTAGGTCACTATTGATAAGACTCGAGTTTGACTCGAGAAGTATTTTGATGTTAGACTAAACATATGACATGTGATTGTCATGGGAAGACCAAGTGTGTAGCCTTGGCCACGTAAGTCTAAGTGTGTAGCCTTGGCAGTGAAAGTCCAAGCATGGAGCTTGGCATTGGAAGTCCAACATGGGTTGGCATTGGCAATGGGAAGTCCAAGTGTGTAGCCTTGGCCACGTAAGTCCAAGTGTGTAGCCTTGGTGGTGAAAGTCCAAGTTATGGGGACTTGGCATTTGGGAAGTCCAAAGGGTGGGTTGGCGGCGTAAGGGCAAGCGGTAGTCTTGGGAGCGTAAGTCCATATGTACCTTGGCAGTGTAAACACCGAGAGCATGAAAATAGCCGAAGGAAGCACTTGGAGGATAGCGTATAGATGAACAAGTCATCGATGACTTGGAGGGATCCATGCATGGATCAACAAGTCATGGACGACTTGGAGGGATCCAATAGACGCGAAGCTAATAGAGGTGACTAGAAGGCTTAGGTCTAGGCTAAGGGTGTGTCGGATGCTCAAACATGTTGTTTGAGGTTTTACTCGATGGTCGGATGCTCAAACAACTTTTGTTTGCAATGATCGATGGTAGCCGATCGTGTTTAAGCGTGTTGCGATGCTTGGCGATCAATCGCCATCCTTAAAGCGATCCGACGGCGATCGTATCGTGAAGGAGCAATCGACTGCCAGTGTTGGTCGTGAGCACAGAATGCATGGTAGGTGACTGATCAATCGGCTATGGGTTGACAGTCGACTGATGGTAATTGGCAGTCGATTTCCAGTGTATCCGTTGGTTGGAAGCCAATGTGGATTCGGCCGTTGTCTCACAACAGCTACAGGAGTAGTTGATTGGGGCCTTATGGCAATCGACAACTAGGCGCGGAATCATCCCAAGACAAGCATAAAAGGAGGAGCTTGGGGAGGATTTCCACAGTGATTTTTGGGGAGATTTTGGAGGGGAATTGCTGCTACATTCTAGACCTTCAAAAGTAAACCAAAGCAAGCTACAAGAAAAGGTTTCAAAGAAATTATTGTAAAGTGTTCTCTACTTGTTTTGTTTATTGTCTTGTATTCGCTTGTATTTCGTTGTATTATTTTTGTAATCATTATATGAGGTTTCTCCACTTCTGATGTGTTGTCGAGAAGAAGATTTGAGTAGTGGTGTGTTCATCACTCGAGCTCGTTGAGCTCACCCGTGGAGTAGGAACCCTGAGGTTCTGAACCACGTATATCATGTGTTGTGATTGTCTCTTGTATTCCTTTCATTATTTGTATTTCGGCTGTGCATATTAACCGAATTGTAGAGACGAACGAATGATTTCCATCGAACGCGCGAAAAGGCTATTCAATCCCCCTTCTAGCCGGGCCACGATCCTCCAACAATTACCTTGTAAGAAGAAGAGGAGTGATTGTAAAAGGCTTCTCCACCTTGGTGTTTTGCATCAAAAGGAGGCTTTTAGTGGAAGATTGGTAGGGGTGATCCACCTTATGGATTGTCATGGAGTAGAAGCATCATCTTTGAACCACGTTAAAGAGTTTTGTTAGCATTGCATTCTTTGTTTTCTATTTCAATTGTAATTTTCTATTGCTTCCGCTAACGATTACTTGTAGAAAACGAAGAATTTCTATTCACCCCCCTTTAGCCAATCCTCAAGGTTCCTACAAAGACTACATTCTTGGACTTATGCTATCAAGGCCTTACCTTTGGACTTCCTTTGTCAATGTCCCTTGGACTTTACGCCGCCAAGACTAAGTGCTTGGACTTACATGGCCAAGACCTTCGCTTGGACTTTCCTTGCCAAGATCCACACTTGGACTTCTCTTTACCAAGTCTTCACACTTGGATTTTTCTATCACTTAACACATTCACGGTTAGATTATAAATATTTTCTAACTATAAATGATTATCTAAACATCAAAATACATAAATTCTTGGGACATTGTTGCACCAACAATATATACCTGAGGTAGAAGTATCACTTCTCTTCTTCTTAACTTCTTCTAGGTACAACTTGCAATTCCTCTTCCAATGTCAATTCTCATTATAATGGAAGCAAGTTCCTTCCTTAGGCACCTCACCTTTATGTTTCAACGCTTTGACCTTGCCTTTATCTTGGGTCTTACCCTTTCCTTTAGACTTCTTTTTGTCTTTGTCCTTTTTAACCATGAGTACAGTACTACATTGGATCTTCTTAAGATTGCTTTCAGTAGGTCTCAACATGCTTAACAACTTAGGTAATGGTTTGTCAATTTCATTCATGTTATAATTCATGACAAATTGACTATAGTCCTCAACAATAAGGTCAATGGACAATTCATGACCCAATGGAAATCCCAATCTTTCAAGGTTCTCAACATATCTAATCATTTTGAGTACATGAGTTTCTATAGGCATTCCTTCTTGCATTATGCATTGAAATAATATTTTTGATACCTCAAATATCTTGTGCCTTGCCTACCCTTGATATAGCTATTTAAGATGTGAAACCATATCAAAAGAATCCATGTTCTCATGTTGCTTCTGAAGCTCAGAGTTTATAGTAGCAAGCATAAGACATGACACATCTAATGCATCATCTTGATGCTTTTTATAAGCATCCTTATCAACATGAGTGGTAGTAGTGGCGGGTGGTTCAGGAATGGATTGCTCTAGGACATATATTTTTCGTTCTTGCTTGAGAACAATTCTCAAGTTTCTGTATCAGTCCAGGAAATTAACTTCATTGAGCTTGTCCTTATCAAGGATAGATCGCAGAGAGAGAGAGAGAGAGAGAGAGAGAGAGAGAGTATTCGACGTATTTGACGACATGGTGATCTATCAAATGAAATGTAGAAATAAATACCATATTTCTATCATTTAATTAAATCTTTAATTAAATGAGTTTTTCCACTGAACAAGTGGAGAAAGATCCATATTATACTTCATCTTGAGTTAGCTTTGGCTAATCACCTAAGACTTGTATAATTTAAATAGGTATTATGTACCAATTACACCATATAACTCTTGCATAGAACAACACTATTTGTTCTTTTACCCATCGTATGAGATATGCATATAAGTTTTTCAATATGATTGAGATAACTCAGTTAAGTCACACCCAAAGTTCAATAGTCGGACATCACAATTGTCTAATCGCACTCAACCAAGATAAATCGAGTCACTTCGCTTTGGCAAACATGACTACAATTGATTGAGATAGTCGTGAGTACTAAATTTTGATAGGCATATATTATTGACCAAATTATGATAACTAATTATGCATGCATCACATACAATCATTATTTTGACACATATCACATATATGTAGAAAAGAAACATGACATGGTTATGACCCATAATCTACAATCTTCTCAAGCCAATGAGAAGATTGATGGGTCAACCTAGGGATAACATCTTCTCCAAGTGTGTCCTTTGGTTGCCGTGTGTTGTTGACTTCTTCTTCCTTTCTCATCTTCATACAGTAGACTAGTACTAGTTTACATATACATTACAATGGAGAAACCTCGAGTTACATTCGAGGATGAACAATTGTACAATGAAAAATATATTAGTGGAAGGCACGACATGTAGACCGTATTATGAATTACAACATACACACACACGTATCCAATCACATTAGGGTAAGAGGCCATAACCATGCACCATGGCATATATAATTCACAAAGATCTATGACATAAAATTTATTATGAGTCTAAAACATGATTTATGAGTCAAGGGGTAGTGCCCCTTGTGGGGGTTTTAGGGGGCACCACCCCTGAAGAAAAATTTATTTTAACAACTCATTGGATGAGTTACTTCCCCTTAATCTATCAGGATGAACCGTAGAACCTTATAGCTGCTGTTGACATATTAGTAACCATTGGTTATTGAATAAGAAACTTCTAGCAACAATTAGAACTGTCCATCACCAATAAGCATGCTTGCTGATCGGACAGCACACTTGCTGTTCAGATAGCAGTTAGTGTTGATGCAGTAAGAAACACTCCTTAATTTTGATATATGAACCACAGTTAAGAGTTAGGATCCACTTGTGATCTAATAAAAGTGTTAAGTGGGCAGGCTTAACAGAAAGTCCTAGTAGGTCGTGTTGATCGGATACTAGGAACGTATCTTGATAGATCAGGAGGACCGGACTCCAGGCATGAAGTCTGAAGGTTGAAGCTTTGCTTTGGTCGCTTGTGCATGGTGATCCTATCATACATCCCCAGATAAAAAAAAATTAATCCAGACGAAGATGGATTACCCAAGCAACCGATCCATCATCATGCTATTCGATTTGAGTAGTCGCTTGAACAAACTTGTTGTTCAAGCAACCTAACTCTTATCCTCGATTATCCGTGGAATAGATGATGTATGGATCGCCAGTTTTTGTGTTTATCTTCAGGGTCCATGGTCATACAATTACAAACAAATTGCATAGAACAAGAAAGAAACTTAAACAAGAATTATACCTCTTGTTTACCTCTTGATCTTCTATTGTATAACCTATCCTCTTCTTGGACATTGAGTGGGCAACGATCTTCCAAGAAATGAACCCACCTAGACCACCTTTTCTCCTTCTTGCTCGCTCCAACACAAGCTGTCCCCTTCTTCTCCTCTTAGCCGAACACCCTTCTCCTTCTCCCTTGCTTGTGTCGGCCACCAAGGAGAGCTCCCCTTCCATGTTGTCGTCAACCTAAGGGAGAACAAAGGGAAGAACCACCCACAAAGGGAGGTTGTTGCCGCCGACCAAAGAAGAAGGGTGAAAGCACCCTAATCGTCGTCCACCAAGAGATGGAGAGGGCTGCCCTTTGCTTGTATCCACCGGCCCTTGCTTGAGGAAGAAGAGCGCCGACCACCAAAGGGAGGGGAGGGAGGAGGCGCCGGCCAAAAATCCTAATGGTTGGGTATTTGTCGCCGGCCCTAGGAGGGGAGGAGAAGGAAAAATTAGATTCAAAACAAAACCCTTGGTTTTTTTTTCGCCCAAGCCTTGGAATCTATTTA
The DNA here is from genome assembly GCA_025175895.1 of Wurfbainia villosa. Classification (NCBI taxonomy): domain Eukaryota; kingdom Viridiplantae; phylum Streptophyta; class Magnoliopsida; order Zingiberales; family Zingiberaceae; genus Wurfbainia; species Wurfbainia villosa. Next base: position 54,374,370 of record CM046004.1, read on the forward strand.
TAGATTTCGCCCAAGCCTCCTTTTAATCGTGTTTGTTGGATCTAGGCTTCGTGAGGGTTTTAATAGGATACAATTGTAGGTTTTTGTGATCAATCCGTGAAGGGAAACTTCACTTCCCACATCACCTTGGTTGTTTGTTCATGGCGATCCCATCGATGTCCCCGGATTAAAAAAATTTAATCCTAGACAAAAGGGATTGCCCAAACAATCAAGTCATCGTCGTGCTATCCGTTTAGAGAGGTCACTTGAACAAACTCGTTGTTCAAGCGACCAACCTCTATTCTACGAGTAGCCGCGGAATAGACGATGTACGAATCGCCGACTTTTGTATTTATGTTCGGGATCCAAGTATTATTTAGCCACAAACAGAATATATCATGCTCATAATTGGAAAAACAAATACAAGCAAGTAACAAAAGAGAATAGAGAATAGATATACCTCTCGATCTTCTAATGTATGATCTTCCTCCTTTCGGACGTCGTATGGGCGATGATCTACCAAAAGTTGAAGCTCCTAGATCACCAATCTTCCTTTCTTACTCGTTCCGAGCAAGAGGAAGAATAGAAACAAAGCTCTATTCCTTCTTTCAACCAATCAACAACCTCCAAGGATGGAGCTTGCCGCCGACCAAGAAGGAGGAGGAGAATATGGTTGAAACCGGCCAAGACACCAAGGGAAACCTCTATATCTTGTTTCCACCACCTAAATTGAAGGAGAAGAGGGTCTTTGGCCACCGGCCAAGGGCTAGAAAGAAGGTTGTGGGCGCCGGCCACCAAAAGAGAGGAAGAAGAAAGGAAAAATACTTCCTTATTTGGTGCCGCCCAAGCCTCCAAAACCCTAAGCCTCCAAACCCTAATCCTATCTCTCCTAATGGCCGGCCATGGAAGAGGGGAAGAAGAATAGGATGAGCACCGGCCAAGGTAGAGGGGAGAAGTATATGTGCCGGCAACAACTTGGGAAGAAGAAGAAAAGAGCTCTTCCTCATGTTGCCGCCCACCCCTATCTCCCAAACCCTAGCCGCCCAAACCTAATCCTAAACAAACTAGGATTCCTAGCCTCCAAAGAAAGCAAACCCTAATCCCCTAAGCCATCAAGTTGCCACCCACCCCTATCACCTCCTTTTATAGAGTTAGGGATAAGCCATGATTTAATCTCCACCATAGGTTCTAGGGATTTAATCTCAACCGTCGGATCTAGAGATTTAATCTCAACCGTCGGATCTAGAGATTTAATCTCTACCTTTGGATCTAGTTTTGTTTCTATCCATTAGATCTAAGCTTCATGAGGTGTTAATAGGCTACATTAGGGACCGTGAGGAGGAGTTGGATCTTGGTCACCCATGGATCAAGCCCACATAAAGTCTGATCCACTAATGATAATCCAATCCACTAAAGGATTATCATTGATCTACCTCACCAACCCCTAAAAGTTAATATGGGCTCCATATATTATTTGTACATTTTCTCCCCATGTTTGAGATCTCGAATGTCTGTCGATTAATTAATTTACTGACCATTAATTAATCAACATCTAACTCCATGAGTAGTACCACTCAACCTTTTCATCATGCCGGACCAAGTCCACCTGCAGCGTTTACATGATGAACCTTATGAGCTCCTCAAGGGGACATCATCATCCTAATATATAGGACACGGTTTTCTCCTATAATCAACGGCACACCATATAAATAATATCATCTCCCAACTTACCGAGCCTATCGATTTAATCTATAAATCTCGTCCATCGGTAAATCAAAGAGATGAATACTAAGTATATGTGCCCATTATTATATCGGGATTAAGAGCATGTACAAAATAATATCTGAGGTCCGATTCGATTATGTAGTCAGCAATAAATCGAATCGCCTCTAAGTCGGTCCTGCTCAATACACACAAAGTGCACTAGTGTGATTCTATGGTCAAGAAAAACCAATACCAAATCACACTACAACCATACCGATGGTTTGTCCAAAGTCATCTCGGTTGTGAGCCTTTACTTATACTTTACAAGGAGCCGATAACATGATCTCCTGTGTGACACCACACACGATGTTATCTACAATGTAATGTATTAGACAATATTGCATAATCATAAAAATGCAAACAATGATCATGTGATTCTTATTTCAAAATAAAGATGTTCATACGAAAGATAGACTTTTCAGTATACATCCCTACAATCTTCCACTTATACTAAAAGACTATGTTGTCCTCATACTGCCATACATCTTATTCCCCTTCCCTCCACATGTTAGTAATATATGAGAGATGTCCTAAGGCAATCGCCTTATGTATGAACCATTTATATGATAAATGAAGATTCACTATTTGAGTATACATATTTTCATGTATTTGATTGGATCTTAAACTCATTTACTGAATATCCACGATACGATTCACAACATGAGAGAATTTGTGATTGGATCACAACTAGTGAGTATCTCTACATGTGTAATTGTGATGTATCAGAATTATCCCTAGTCGATGAATTGATGGATTTGGACACCATCAATTCTGTCGAGACTAGCACGAGGTATACTCCTTGGTGTATCCAAGCAGCTGATTCTCACTGGCTGGAGACATTGTGATGTCCGGAGTTGATCGTGGATGCTAGTTATGGTAACTAGTTCATTGGAGTGACCAGCCGTAAGACTTTATATGGTTCTCTGCATATATAGATATGTCAATGAAGTTCTTACTGTAGCTTAAGTGCGATGTTCCTTTGACTTGCGGTATTCAAGTCATCTTGATCATGAAGACTTATGCTTTGACATCTTAAGCAAGCATCTCTAAGGAGATGTGGACCTGGGATGATTGGGTATAAGTCGAAGTGATCGAAGGTGTTTGAATAGCCTATAAAGGATTCACCACTCCTTGCGAGGAGATGTATACCCATGGCCTCTCATCAGATTGTTACTAAAGTCTTTAGCTAAAGCATTACATGTTTAGAGTAAGGTACTCTTCGATACATGTGCAGTAACTAGAATCCGTAGGACGAGGAAATGATACTTGGGCTAGGTGTGATGTAGTCAGCCTAGTGGGGACTGACACTATAGACCATGTCCTGAACCAAGTGGGTATAAGATGAGTGAAGGGAATGGGGCACAATTCATTCGAGCTGCTGAAGGGTTTCAGAAATTGTTTTGGATCAACCGTTGATCTTTTCGGTTAATTGGGGATCATGATGTACTACTAGGTGCCACTCATGATCGTTCTATAATTAATGGTTAATTATAGACGACTAACATAAACCGAGAACCTATTTAGTCACACACACAACGAGCGTAATCCGAAGGATTTAAAACGAGCTTGAGAATGAGATTCTCAGACCGAGAGAAACTAAGTTTGGTTGGACCAAACAAGAAGCGAGCATGAACTCGTTTCAGTCGCAATGGAAGCATGGATGAGCCGTGTCTTATGAAGACATAATGGATGAACCAAAATGGTTTGGTTCTAATCCAATGGAGGAGAATAAACCAAAGGGTTTGGTTTATTTTAAACGAATGAACCAAAGTTGGTTCGGTTCGTTTTAACTTAAAATAAACCATCATGGTTTGGTTTATTTTAACTTATATTAATGGAGCGGGTTAACGGGCCTTATGGTTATGATCCAATAACTATTAAGAGAATTAGTTCTCTATAAAAGAGGGCTTAAGTGTAGGGGATCGGTACGGCCGGCTAGAGGGGGGTGAATAGCCCTCTTCCGATGGATGTCGTAATTCGTTCGTTCTCGTCGCGTGCTTGTCTACGATTGTTGTTAGCGCAGCGGAATACTAATGCAAATATGAATACTAACAACAAATACAATCACATGCAAATACACACGATATACGTGGTTCGGAACCGAATGGTTCCTACTCCACGGGCGAGCTCCTCGAGCTCTAGTTATGTGCACGACACTAACTAAACTCCTTCTCGACTACACGTCGGAGGTGGAGAAACCTCTCACAAGCTATTACAACAATAATATACAAGAAATACAAAGACACAAGAAATACAAGTAAAGAACGCTTTACAAATCTTTGCTTTGACCCTTTTCTTGTTGCTTGCTTTGGATGGCTCTTGAAGGACTGGAATGCAACAGCAAATCCCCTTCAATTGCTTCCTTAAAGTCTTAGCGAAATCCTCCAACTCGAGCTCCATTTATAACCTGCATCAAACATCGATCATTGCCAAAAGGCCCCGATCATTGCCTGTTCGTTGTCTCTGGCCGGATCCACGTCGGACAAGTTCCAACGGATCTCCTACCCGATCGCGAGGGTGGCAATGATGTGACCTAATGGTCGGCCGATCGGCCACGGAGCGTTAATGCTCTCGACACTTCCATCGATCGCCATCCCACGGCAGCGATCGGCTGCATCGGCTATCGATCATTGCCGATCCATGCGCGATCGCGCCGCTAAGCACCAAACGCAACCTTACACCAGTCGAACCCTAGTCGACTTGGACCAGTCGAACCGACACCTATGCGGTCGGCTGGCATCGGCAAAACCTCAAACACCAAGTTGTTTGAGCCTCCGACACTCAGTCTTAGCCACTTGGCTAAGTCCACATTCCTCATGGAGTTCCCCACCGAAGCTCTCTTCCCTCGGCCTACGTCCCTCGACGCGCTGCACGCCGCAATGCCATCCTTCTCGTCTCATGCCCTAGAAGTATGCTTCCCTTTGGGTTTACTCCATTCGCTCCCCATCCGGCGGTCCCTCGGATGCACCAAGCGCACGGCTTCGCAATGCCATCCTTCACCGACTCAAGGACCCCGAGCCTAGTGAACTTACCAAGTCCTTAAGACTTCCCATATGCACCAAGCACACGGCTTCGCAATGCATTTCTCACCAAGCACCAACCGCACGGCTTCGCAATGCTTTGGATTTCCCATGCCAAGCACCAAGCGCACGGCTTCGCAATGCTTTGGACTTCCACACCAAGCTCCATGCTTGGATTTTCCATGCCAACCCATGTTGGACTTTCCCATGACAATCCTATGTCATGAGTTTTGTCTATCATCAAAATACCATCAAGGTACTGCTGGGCCGATTGCACCAACATTAAGGTGTTGTTAAGCCCTAATCCAAAACCCTAACCTAAGTTGCCGCCCACCTCATCTCAATGGAGATTTTCGGCGCCAACACCTCCATTGCCGCCGCCCAGCCCCTTGTGTCGCCGTCCAAATTGTTGTCGGCATCCAAGCTTCGGCCGGTGATCCTCTGGCAACTCTCCGGTGATCTCCTTTGGGTTTGGCATCAAGGTGAGCTTCATCCTACCTTTTTGGTCGGCCCTAATTCCTCCACCAAAGCTGTCCAGTTTTCTGGACAGCTTGTTTCCCTTTCGTCGGAGCGTCGTTTGGACGATGGTTAGAGCTCCGACAGTGCCTAACTTACCGGGGATTCGATCTCCGGTAATCCTCATAGGTGGAGGACGAAGGATTCATCAAACGGTTGACGAATACCTCTCCGGAGAAGCGAGTTTTGAGGACTCGTCATTGGATCCGAATTTGGATTTGGATCGTAATCCTCTCTCGATCACGTCGTCTTCAACACGAGGCTAGTAACCCGTACGAAGACGAAGCTCGTGACTTTGTGAAGTTATCCCGAAGATACTCGGCGTGGATACGGATAGAGACGATTCTAGCGATGATCGTTCCGGTTGATGTCGTTTCCGCTACACGTGATACGAAAGGTATACGTAGTTAAATTTCCTTTTATTGCAAAATTTAAATTTACGGTTATGTCTACATATGTTGTACTATGCATGCGTGTGATGTGTGTGTTATAATAAATGTAGATTTATTATTTTTATTTCTTCTGCTGTGCACATGTTTGCGAAACATGTTCGAACACACACTCGCCGTGGTGCCGAAAACCCAACAGTGGTATCAGAGCCCAGATTGTGTTTCGACATAATCGTAAAATGGTTTTGCGATAGTCATAATGATATTTCTAGAAATTTTCTACTTTTGGAAAGTTAGAAGTATTTATGGAAATTTTTCAATTTTGGAAAGTCTAGAAGTATTTATGGAAATCTTCCACTTTTGGAAAGTTAGAAGTATTTATGGAAATTGATATTTTCCATAAATAAAATATTTGATTAGATTTTGGAAATTTGTTTCCTAATTTAATCTTGATTTGATTTGGGAAATCAAATCTTAAAATATTTTATTTCCATAAGTAGCTTTGATGATTTAGGAAATTAGTTTCCTAAATTGACTTTCCTTAATCAACTATTTTCACAAATAAAATATGTGATTGGATTTGGAAATTTATTTCCTAATTTAATCATGATTTGATTTGGAGAATCAAATCTTAAACATATTTTATTTCCATAAATAGTTATGACATATAAGGAAATTATGTACATGACATAATTGTATGCCATGTAATTGCATTAGATGGATATCATTATGTCATGCGTGTTGTGACATGTAGATGTATGCCATGTATGCCATGCCATGTAGATAATAGTTATTTGCATGCAAAGAGGATGAGACATAAAAACCCTTACTCATTATTAAAGCCTACACCTTCCATTAATATGGTTAGAACCAGAGTTCCATTTCTTGTTTGGGTTGTTGGACTCTCTCTAAGCCCGGCTCGAACCCGAACATGTTCAAACCATGGAATAGTTTAATACTAATATGGTAAGAGTCAGAGGTCAATCGTTATCTTTGGTTGTTGGACTCTCTCCAAGCTGGGCTAATTGGTTGAATGCACTCTAACCATATTAAAACTATTTCTCGATTAATGGGTTGGCTTTAACCTGGAGCATCGGCTTGTTGGACTCTCTCCAAGGTCGATGTAAAGGGAGGTGAAGTTGGGTGCTATCCATATGATGCATACTTGTTAATGTATTAACAACCCGATGTATGTGTGAACATTCAATAAGTTGATAGCACATTGTGATAGTTGCATATACATGATATGCAATCGGTATAGTTGATACCTACCATCGTAGTTATGAATGGCTTGTTGGACTCTCTCCAAGGTTGTTCATATCTATGATGGATATCAACCCATTCGGAGATGGACCTACGATCTCCCGAAGTGATTTTGGGGTTTTTGAAATTCGAAAAATGAATGGGATTTATAAATGTATATTGATGCATTTTAAAATCATTTTCTCATATATGCTCGTTTTGTATTTCTAGGTCAATCGATTGACCATGACGTCTTTGAATATGCGCACTATTTTGGATTCAAACAAACTGACTGGGCCTAACTTCCTGGACTGGCTTAGAAACCTGAGAATTGTTCTCAAGGTGGAAAAGCTAGCATATGTCCTTGAAGAGCCTCTTCCCAACCGTCCTAAGGACGATGCAACTCCAGACCAAATGTTGGTCTATCAGAAGCATGTGGCAGATTATGAGCTGGCGAGTTGTATCATGCTAGCGGCGATGGTACCTGAGCTGCAAAAGAAGCATGAGCATATGGATGCTAATACTATGGTCTTCCATCTTCATGAGTTGTTTGATGAGCAAACGAGATCCAAAAGGTTCGAAGTCTCCAGGCTCCTCTTCACCACGAAGATGCAAGAAGGTTCGTCTGTAATGCAATTTGTGCTAAAGATGAATGGGTACATAGAGCGGCTAGCTACCCTCGGGTTTGTGATGGATCACGAATTAAGTATTGACTTAATTCTGCATTGTTTGCCCAAGAGTTTCTCACAATTCATGATGAACTGTCAGATGAACAAATTGGAATCCACTATTCCTGAGCTCCTCAACATGCTGAAGACTGTGGAGCCTTCTGTGAAGCATGAGGAGAAGGCGGTTCTGTTAGTTGATTCCTCAAAGAAAGGTTCTAAGAGGAAGGCAAAAGAATGTAAGAAAGGGAAGAACAAGAAGGCAAAGAAGGCGGAACTAACAAGAAAAGGGCACTTGCCATCATTGTGGCAAGGAAGGCCACCGCGAAGAAACTGCAAGATTTATCTTGAGTCCATGAAGAAGAAGAAGGCATCCGATGCCCCATCCTCTTCGTATCTTCAAGTATTGATTGTCATTCTATTTCCTTAGACACTTGGGTATTGGATACGGGTGTGGCTCACATATATGTAATGACATACAGGGCTAAGGAATAGAAGAAGACTCGAGGGGAGTCAAATTTACGAGTCGTTGGCAATGGAGCAAAGGTTGCCGCACCGCCATCTAACTTATTTGTCAAGCTCCCTAGTGGACTAGTCTTGAACTGGACAATTGCTATTATGTTCCTTCTCTAATAAAGAACATTGTTTCTATTTCGCTTAAATAGAAATGGTTTCCATTTGACGCTTAGTAACAATTGTTGTTATATAACTTTGAATGGTGTATTTTATGGAACCGAACTTTGAGTAATGGCATTTATACGCTTGGACATATCCAAAGGACATTTTCAATATCGGGCAAGCAACACGCTGCTCGAAAGGATAATCAATTAGACTCTATATGTGGCATTGTCTTGGCCATGTAAGCAAGAAACGCATGTCCGAATTACACCGATGTGGAATTCTCGGAATCGCTTGAATTGGATTCATACGATACATGTAATCATGCTTAAAAGGCAAGATGACTAAGTTACCTTTACCGAAAAGGTGAACGAGTGGGAGAGTTACTAGGTCTAATACATACCGATGTATGTGGACCTATGTCAACTCAAGCTTTAGGAGGCTATAGCTACTTCATTACCTTCACCGATGATCACTCACGGTTTGGGTATGTGTTCTTGATGAAACACAAGTCTGAAGCCTTTGAAAGGTTCAAAGAATTCAGAAATGAAGTAGAGAAAAACATGACAAAAGTATTAAAATACTGATCGGATCGAGGTGGTGAATACTTAAGTCAAGAGTTTCTGATTATCTAAGAGACAATGGCATATTGTCTCAATGGACTCGCCATATACACCACAAAGATAATGGTGTATCCGAGAGGCGAATCGACCTTGTTGGACATGGTCAGTCAATGATGAATCATGCGAATCTTCCCAAGTCCTTTTGGGGCTATGCACTTGACAAATTGCTTACTTGTTAAATGTAATGTCAACTAAGGTAGTCTCTACTACTCCATATGAGATATGGAATAGTAAGAAACCTCATGTATCTTACTTGAAGATATGGGGTTGTCCCGCTTATGTGAAGCGGATTGATCGCATAAATTGGATGCTAAGTCCGATAAATGTCTATTTATTGATACCCTAAGGAAACAAGGGGTTACTAATTTATCATCCTGTGGAACAAAAGGTGTTTGTTTCAAGGCATGCTGTGTTTCTAGAGAAAGAGTTTCTCTTGCAAGAAAACAGTGGGAGTGTCGTCGAGCTTGAGGAGGCTCGAGAGACTCAAATAGACATTGATGAGATACCTGGTGAAGAACAACAGCCGACAACTCATAGTGATGAGCAATCGGCTGGACCCATTGTAACACCACATCTTCGTAGATCTGGTAGAACACGCAATATTCCTGAGAGATATGGATTTCTCGTAAGTGAATCGAACGACGTGTTACTCATTGATGATGAGGAGCCTACCAGTTATGAAGAAGTGCTGACAAGTTCAGAAAGGGATAAGTGGCTTGGTGCCATGAAGTCGGAAATGGATTCCATGTACGAAAACCAAGTTTGGAACTTGTTTGACCCACCTGAAGGCATAAAGCCTATAGGGTGCAAGTGGGTTTTCAAGAAGAAAACCGACATGGATGGTAATGTGATTACCTATAAGGCTAGATTGGTGGCGAAAGGATATCATCAAAAACAAGGTGTTGATTATGACGAAACCTATTCGCCTGTAGCTATGCTTAAATCCATTCGATGCTCGCCATAGCTCATTATGATTATGAGATATGACAGATGGATGTGAAAACAGCTTTCCTTAATGGAAACTCGCCGAGGACATGTATATGATACATACCGAGGGTTTCACATCGCTGATAAAACCAAGGTATGCAAATTGCATATCCATTTATGGATCAAGCAAGCATCCAGAGTCGAATATCCGCTTGATGAGACAATCAAAAGTTTGATTTCTCACAAAATCCGCATTTAACCTTGTGTGTACAAGAAGGTTAGTGGGAGGCAATGTGTTCCTAGTATTGTATGTCGATGACATATTACTTATAGGAAACGATGTTTCAATCTTACAACAGCTAAGGTTTGGTTATCCAAGACATTCTCCATGAAAGACCGGGAGAAGCAACCTACATCCTGGGATTAAGATCTATAGAGATAGATCAAACGGTTGCTTGGTCTTTCGCAGCCTACATATATAGACCGAAAAGCAAAGAGGTTTAGCATGTCAATCCAAGAAAGGTTTCCTACCCATCGCATGGGGTACACCTTTCAAGTCTATGTGTCCGCGCACGTAAGACGAGAGGATTTGCATGAGTAAGATTCCCTATGCATCCGCAATAGGATCTATCATGTATGCTATGTTATGTACGAGGCCCGATGTATCGTATGCTCGAGTGTCACGAGCAGATACTAACCGATCCAGAATGGATCATTGGGTGTATAAGACGATCCTTAAGTACTTAAGAAGAACTAAGGATGTGTTCCTAATATATGGAGAAGGGACATGGTGATATGATGCGCCTTCCTGATGCATAAGGATGATTCCTGTGTCTCACCGATACGTGTTCACCTTGAATGGGGGCGCAGTGAGTTGGACAAGTTCCAAACAAGAGATCAGAGCGATTCTACCATCGAGGCGTATATTGCAGCCTAAGCAAGAAAGGAAGCGTTTGGATCAAGAAGTTCGCTCATGAACTTGGTGTGATTCCGCCATTGTCAAGCAAGCAATACCGCTCATCGCGACAACAATGGAGCAATTGCACAGGCGAAAGAGCCGAGGTCTCATCAATGATCCAAACATGTGCTTCGCCGTTATCATCTTATCAGAGAGATCATCAGTAGGAATGAAATACAAATCAAGAAAATCCCCACTGAAAGGAACTTAGCGGATCCTTTGACTAAGGCATTACCTCAAAGCAAGTTTGAGGGTCATGTCACAGCTTATGGTATTGGATACCGTAGCGATTGGCATTAGGCCAAGTGGGAGTCTATTAGTAATATATGAGAGATGTCCTAAGGCAATCGCCTTATGTATGAACCATTTATATGATAAATGAAGATTCACTATTTGAGTATACATGTTTTCATATATTTGATTGAATCTTAAACTCATTTACTGAATGTCCACGATACGATTCACAGCATGAGAGAATTTGTAATTGGATCACAACTAGTGAGTATCTCTACATGTGTAATTGTGATGTATCAGAATTATCCCTAGTCGATGAATTGATGGATTTGGACACCATCAATTATGTCGAGACTAGCACGAGGTATACTCCTTGGTGTATCCAAGCAGCTGATTCTCACTGGCTAGAGACATTGTGATGTCCGAAGTTGATCGTGGATGCTAGTTATGATAACTAGTTCATTGGAGTGACCAGCCGTAAGACTTCATATGGTTCTCTGCATATATAGATATGTCAATGAAGTTCTTACTGTAGCTTAAGTGCGATGTTCCTTTGACTTGCGGTATTCAAGTCATCTTGATCATGGAGACTTATGCTTTGACATCTTAAGCAAACATCTCTAAGGAGATGTGGACCCGGGATGATTGGGTATAAGTCGAAGTGATCGAAGGTGTTTGAATAGCCTATAAAGGATTCACCACTCCTTACGAGGAGATGTATACCCATGGCCTCTCGTCGGATTGTTACTAAAGTCTTTGGCCAAAGCATTACATGTTTAGAGTAAGGTACTCTTCGATACATGTGCAGTAACTAGAATCCATAAGACGAGGAAATGATACTTGGGCTAGGTGTGACGTAGTCAGCCTAGTGGGGACTGACACTATAGACCATGTCCTGAACCAAGTGGGTATAAGATGAGTGAAGGGAATGGGGCACGATTCATTCAGTCTTGAAGGGTTTGAGAAATAGTTCTGGATCAACCGTTGATCTTTTCGGTTAATTGGGGATCATGATGTACTACTAGGTGCCACTCATGATCGTTCTATAATTAATGGTTAATTATAGACGGCCAACATAAACCGAGAACCTATTTGGTCACACGCACAACGAGCATAATCCGAAGGATTTAAAACGAGCTTGAGAATGAGATTCTCAGACCGAGAGAAACTAAGTTTGGTTGGACCAAACAAGAAGCGAGCATGAAATCGTTTCAGTCGCAATGGAAGCGTGGATGAGCCGTGTCTTATGAAGACATAATGGATGAACCAAAATGGTTTGGTTCTAATCCAATGGAGGAGAATAAACCAAAGGGTTTGGTTTATTTTAAACGAATGAACCAAAGTTGGTTCGGTTCGTTTTAACTTAAAATAAACTATCATGGTTTGGTTTATTTTAACTTATATTAATGGAGCGGGTTAACGGGCCTTATGGTTATGATCCAATAACTATTAAGAGAATTAGTTCTCTATAAAATAGGACTTAAGGTGTTGTTAATCCCTAATCCAAAACCCTAAGCTATGTTGCCGCCCACCTCATCTCATTAGAGATTTTCGGCGCCAACACCACCATTGCCGCCGCCCAGCCCCTTGTGTCGCCGTCCAAATTGTTGCCGGCGTCCAAGCTTCGGCCGGTGATCCTCCGACAACTCTCCGGTGATCTCCTTTGGGTTTGGCATCAAGGTGAGCTTCATCCTACCTTTTTGGCCGGCCCTAATTCCTCCACCAAAGCTGTCCAGTTTTCTGGACAGCTTGTTTCCCTCTCGTCGGAGCGTCGTTTGGACGACGGTTAGAGCTCCGACAACGCCTAACTTACCGGCGATTCGATCTCCGGTAATCCTCATAGGTGGAGGACGAAGGATTCGTCAAACGGTTGACGAATACCTCTCCGAAGAAGCGAGTTCTGAGGACTCGTCTTTGGATCCGAATTTGGATTCGGATCGTGATCCTCTCTCGATCACATCGTCTTCAACGCGAGGCTAGTAACCCGTACGAAGACGAAGCTCGTGACTTTGTGAAGTCATCCCGAAGATACTCGTCATGGATACGGATAGAGACGATTCTAGCGAGGATCGTTCCGGTTGATGCTGTTTCCGCTACACGTGATATGAAAGGTATACGTAGTTAAATTTCCTTTTATTGTAAAATTTAAATTTACGGTTATGTCTACACATGTTGTACTATGCATGCGTGTGATGTGTGTGTTGTAATAAATGTAGATTTATTATTTTTATTTCTTCCGCTGTGCACATGTTTGCGAAACATGTTCGAACACACACTCGCCGCGGTGCCGGAAACCCAACACCACATCCCTATCAAAGCTCTCGCTAGAAGGGACTTAGTGAAAAGGGTCTACCAGGTCATCCTCTGATGCAATCTAGGCGACAACAACTTCTATCTCCTTTACGATTTCTCGTATCAGGTAGTACTTGCACTCTATGTGTTTACCTGCCTTATGATCTCGTGGTTCCTTCGAGTTTGCAACTCCACCATTATTATCACAATAAATTGTGATAGTTCTGGGCAAATCAGGAATCACATCCAAGTCCATCAGGAAGTTCCTGAGCCACACAACTTCTTTGGCCGCCTCAGAGGCTGCCACATACTCAGCTTCCATGGTGGAGTCCACCATGCATTTCTGCTTGACACTCCTCCATACAATGGCTCCACCTCCCAAAGTAAACACAAAACCTGAGGTAGACTTACTATTATCCCTATCAGATTGGAAGTCGGAATCCGTGTAAACCATAGGGAGTAATTGGTCTGCCCGGTAAACTAGTATATAATCCCTAGTCCTTCTCAGGTACTTCAATATATGCTTTACCGCTGTCCAATGTCCCTGTCCTGGATTACTCTGATATCTGCTGACCATGCTCACGGCATAGCAGATATCTGGTCTTGTACATAGCATCGCATACATGAGGCTTCCTACTGCCGAAGCATAAGGAACCGCCTTCATCTCCTCTATCTCCTCAGATGTTTTAGGACACATCTCCATAGATAAAGAAACTCCATGCCTGAAAGGTAGAAAACCCTTCTTGGAGTTTTGCATGCTAAAACGATCTATAATCGTGTCTATGTATGAAGCTTGGGATAAGCACAACATCCTTTTCCTGCGATCTCTTATACCCTTGATCCCAAGGATGTGTCCTACCTCTCCCAAGTCCTTCATATCAAACTGTTTGGACAACTATACCCTTACGTCCGATAACACCTTGATATTGTTGCCAATCAACAAAATGTCATCTACGTATAGTACAAGAAATATCACTACGTTTCTGTCACATCTCTTGTATACACAAGACTCATCCTGACTTTGAATAAATCCATAAGACTGGATTACCTCATCAAAGCGGATGTTCCAAGACCTCGAAGCTTGCTTCAATTCATAAATGGACCGATTAAGCTTACATACAAGATGCTCTTTGCCCTTCACAATGAATCCCTTTGGTTGCTTCATATAGATATTTTCCTCAAGACTTCCATTAAGGAAAGTTGTCTTGACATCCATCTGTCACACCTCATAATCCATATAAGCTGCTATGCATAAGAGAATCCGGATAGACTTAAGCATGGCTACCGACGAAAAGGTCTCCTCATAATCGATACCCTCTTTCTGAGTATACCCCTTCACAACAAGCCTTGCTTTGAAGGTCTCAACCTTCCCATCTATTCCTCTCTTTCTCTTGTAGATCCACTTGCATCCAATGGTTTTTACACCATCGGGTTGTTCTACTAGCTCCCAGACCTGATTTGAATCCATAGATTCAATCTCGATATTCATTGCATTTTGCCAAGATGTTGCATCTTTATCTTGGATTGCCTCATCATATGTCCAAGGATCAGGTTTATGTTTGCCAGGGACCAAATCAGAAGATTCTCCCAAGAACATGAATCTATCAGGCTGTCTCACAACCCTCCCAGTATGATGAGGCATCACCTGTGTATCCTCTGTGACACGCGGTGCAGTGACATGTGGTATATCTTCTTGTACCGGTGGTACTGAAGGAGTGACTTCCCCTTTTAATTCCTCCAGAACAATTTTACTCTTGGGCTTATGGCTCATCACATAGTCTTCCTCTAGAAATCTGGCATTCGTGCTAACGATCACCCTCTGATCTCTAGAACTATAAAATAAACCACCCTTCGTTCCTCTAGGATATCCAACGAACATGCATACTTCTGTACGAGGTTCCAACTTACCAGCATCTGTCTTCAGTACATGTGCTAGACTCTCCCATATCCGAATATATCTTAGACTAGGCTTTCGTCCAGTCCACAATTCTATGGGAGTAGAAGGCACTGATTTAGATGGAACTAAGTTCAGAATGTACACCGTCGTATCTAGAGCATATCCCCAGAACGAATCTGGCAACTCAGAATAACTCATCATCGATCTAACCATCTCCATAAGAGTCCTATTCCTTCGCTCTGCTACACCGTTCTGCTGGGGTGTGCTAGGTGCAGTCAATTGGGATTGAATCCCAGCCTATGATAGGTAATTCCTAAACTCTCCCAAGAGGTACTCGCCACCACGATCAGATCGTAGTATCTTGATACTTTACCTTGACGTTTCTCCACATCAGTCTTGAATTCTTTGAACTTGTCAAAGCATTCAGACTTGCGACGCATCAGGTAAATGTATCCATATCTCGAGTAATCGTCTATAAAAGAGACAAAATATTCAAAACTACCTCTTGCCTGGATAGACATAGGACCATACGAATCAGAATGAATCAATTCCAACACATCTTTGGATCTATACCCCTTGGCCTTGAAAAAGCCTCTTGATCATTTTACCCTCCAAGCAAGATTCGCAGGTTGGGAAATCTTCCACCATTAATGAACCCAAAAGTCCATCAGCTATCAACCTTTGAATTCTACTTAGGTTAATATGACCAAGCCTAAGATGCCAAAGATATGTTTGGTTCATCTTCGAAGGTTCTTTTCTCTTATTGGAATTAGAAGATGAGTTATTAACTTCTATTTGCATCGTGGGAGCTTGTGGTTCAAGTGCATACAAATTTCCTATGAATGTACCTGAACAGATATTCTCCCTATTCCTTTTTATAACAACTCTATCATTAAAAGAAATAGAATATCCATCCATAAATAATTTAGAAATTGAAAATAAATTCTTTCTAAATAAAGGTACATAAAGGGAATTTTCCAGAACCAAAGTTTTATTTTTCTCAAAAGATAAATAAAATGTCTCCCACTGCAATAGCCGTCCCAATTGGCTAGTCGTCGGATTTCCTAGAACCCCTGTAAAGTATTGTAGACATGATTTGTGGCTCCCCTATCTACACACCAGGTGCCGGTAGATAACACCGCTAATCATGTTTCGATGACTAGACCAAAAGATATACCTTTGTTCTGCTTCAAATTGGGACAGGCCTTCTTCCAATGTTCATCCTACTTGTAAGTGAAGTACTTGCCTTTCGGCTTCTTCACTTGTCCCTGAGTTCCTCCCACCACCTTTGCTCCACCTTATTTCTTCTTCTTCTTGCCTTTCGGATTAGAAGCAGAAACCTTTTGGGCAACCATGGCCTGAGTCTAAGCAAGCCTTTCTGGAGAATGATATCGACCTGGGTTTCCCCATCGATCTCAGCTCCAAGGACTTCCAACTCATTCGCAGGCTTAGGAGGATACTCTTCGAAAAGTACATATTTGTACTCCTCAACAGTTAAGACAATATCTAGATTCTTTTCCAATCAACATAATTTGGCTATAGTAAGCTTATTTTCCTTTAGTATCACAACAAGTGGACTGAAAGTCATTTTTTGAAAATCCTAAGAATCACATAGATCATTACTTTAGATTTTAAAAAATTATTGATTCCTCAAACAATAAAATTTTAAAATCAACCAACACCTCAAAACACCGAGAATATTGTATGCCACGATAGTGTGGATGTATACGAATTCTACATTTGTAAGAGGAGGTTTTACCCATTAATTTTACTATCTTATCAACTTAACTTTTTGACAAGTAAAATTAATAGTTGGTTTCTCTTCGGCCCTATAAATAAAAGCAGTGACTCCGATGGGGAGGATACTTATATTTGTATCTAAGTGTTCATCATTACTCGGTACCAAGGCAATTATCTCAGGTTATGTGTCTTCCGATGGGGAAGTGCACATGCTTCTTAATAATTCCCTATAACCATATTTGACCTTGTGATCCGCAAACAAACTCATCCGATGGGGAGGAAGGCACTCAGAGCCGACGCGCAAGTTTGCTTGCATCACATGTCAAATCGTAATGGAGGCCGTGGGAATTTATAAAAATATCCCTCTCCCACTTAGTAATTTGAAAATGAGGAATTTTCTAGCCTACGACATGCATATCAAACAATAAGCAATAAATATGAAAAATAAAATTTTTCTAACTATTATGGCTTTTGTCTTCAATATGTCTCCTGTCGCATTGCCATCTCGTCCGCTCCTCCTATGCCATGTACGAGCCATCCGGAAATCCGAGTCGAGACAAAAACCTATTTTAATTTACATCCATCGATCCTATACTCCACGAGGGAGTGTAAATGAAATCTAGATCAAAAGTAAACTAAAATAAAGAGTGGCTAAACAATGTCGTATCTAATTTACAAAAAATCAAATACTAGCCTCGTCAACCCCGAGGATTCAACAAAATATACACATACAATCACATACACACATATGGAAATAATAGTCGGATCTTATGCCTGCAACCAAAGAGTTAACCTACGCATATCCTACTATTATCTGACACATATAATATATGAAAAGTGCATAAAAATTAACAGAATCCTAAACACAAAAAATCGGAAACCTTGGATCTGATACCAATTGTAGGTTTTTGTGATCAATCCGTGAGGGGAAACTTCATTTTCCACTTCACCTTGGTTGTTTGTTCATGGCGATCCCATCGATGTCCCCGGATTAAAAAAATTTAATCCTAGACAAAAGGGATTGCCCAAACAATCAAGTCATCATCGTGCTATCCGTTTAGAGAGGTCACTTGAACAAACTCGTTGTTCAAGCGACCAACCTCTATTCTACGAGTAGCCGCGGAATAGACGATGTACGGATCGCCGACTTTTGTAATTATGTTCGAGATCCAAGTATTATTTAGCCACAAACAGAATATATCATGCTCATAATTGGAAAAACAAATACAAGCAAGTAACAAAAGAGAATAGAGAATAGATATACCTCTCGATCTTCTAATGTATGACCTTCCTCCTTTCGGACGTCGTGTGGGTGACAATCTTCCAAAAGTTGAAGCTCCTAGATCACCAATCTTCCTTCCTTGCTCATTCCGATCAAGAGGAAGAATAGAAACAAAGCTTTATTCCTTCTTTCAACCAATCAACAACCTCCAAGGATGGAGCTTGTCGTCGGCCAAGAAGGAGGAGGAGATTATGGTGGAAACCGGCCAAGACACCAAGGGAAACCTCTATATCTTGTTTCCACCACCTAAGGAGAAGGAAAAGAGGGTCTTTGGCCGCCGGCCAAGGGCTGGAAAGAAGGTTGTGGGCGCCGGCCACCAAAAGAGAGGAAGAAGAAAGGAAAAATACTTCCTTATTTGGTGCCGCCCAAGCCTCCAAACCCTAATCCTATCTCTCCTAATGGCCGGCCATGGAAGAGGGGAAGAAGAATAGGATGAGCACCGGCCAAGGTAGAGGGGAGAAGTATATGTGCCGGCAACAAATTGGGAGGAAGAAGAAAATAGCTCTTCCTCATGTTGCCGCCCACCCCTATCTCCCAAACCCTAGCCGCCTAAACCTAATCCTAAACAAACTAGGATTCCTAGCCTCCAAAGGAAGCAAACCCTAATCCCCTAAGCCATCAAGTTGCCGCCCACCCCTATCACCTCCTTTTATAGAGTTAGGGATAAGCCATGATTTAATCTCCACCATAGGTTCTAGGGATTTAATCTCAACCGTCGGATCTAGAGATTTAATCTCTACCTTTGGATCTAGTTTTGTTTCTATCCATTGGATCTAAGCTTCATGAGGTGTTAATAGGCTACATTAGGGACCGTGAGGAGGAGTTGAATCTTGGCCACCCATGGATCAAGCCCACATAAAGTCCGATCTACTAATGATAATCCAATCCACTAAAGGATTATCATTGATCTACCTCACCAACCCCCATAAGTTAATATGGGCTCCATATATTATTTGTACATTTTCTCCCCGTGTTTGAGATCTCGAATGTCCGTCGATTAATTAATTTATTGACCATTAATTAATCAAGATCTAACTCCATGAGTAGTACCACTCAACCTTTTCATCATGCCGGACCAAGTCTACTTGTAGGGTTTATATAATGAACCTTATGAGCTCCTCAAGGGGACATCATCATCCTAATATATAGGACACGGTTTCCTCCTATAATCAAAGACACACCATATAAATAATATCATCTCCCAACTTACCGAGCCTATCGATTTAATCTATAAATCTCGCCCATTGGTAAATCAAAGAGATGAATACTAGGTATATGTGCCCATTATTATATCGGGATTAGGAGCATGTACAAAATAATATCTGAGGTCCGATTCGATTATGTAGTTAGCAATAAATCGAATCACCTCTAAGTCAGTCCTGCTAAATGTTGGGTTTCCGGCACCGCGGCGTGTGTGTGTTCGATCATGTTTCGTAAACATGAGCACAGCGGAAGCAATTAAAATAATAAATACTCCTATTTATTACAACACACACAACACACGCATGCTATTACAACAAGTGTAGACATAACCGTAAATTAAAATTTGCAATAAAAGGAAATTAACTACGTTATACCTTCCGTATGACGTGTAGCGGGAACGGCATCAACCGGAACGATCCTCATAAGAATCGTCTCTATCCGTATCCACGTCGAGCTCCTCGGGATGACTTCGCTAAGTCACGAGCTTCGTCTTCGTACGGGTTACTAGCCTCGTGTTGAAGACGACGTGATCGAGAGATGATCACGATCCGAATCCAAATTCGGATCCAAAACGAGTTCTCAAAACTTGCTTCTCCGGAGAGGTATTCGTCAACCGTTTGACGAATCCTTCGTCCTCCACCTCAGAGGATTACCGGAGATCAAATCCCCGGTATGTTAGCCGCTGTCGGAGCACTAACCGTCGTCCAAACGACGCTCCGACGAGAGGAGAAGAAGCTGTCCAGAAAAATGTACAGCTTGGTGGATGAGTAGGAGACGGCCAAAACAAGGAGAGAAAAGGCTCACCTTGATGCCGAACCTATAGGAGATCACCGGAGGGTCGCCGGAGGTTCACCGGCTGGAGCTTGGACGCCGGCAAGGGTCTTGGACGGCGGCACAAGGCTGGGCGGCGGCTGCTCTTGGGTTGGCGCCGAAAACTCCTCCAAGGAGTGGGGCGGCAACACGATTAGTTAGGGTTTAACAATCCCTTAAGCACACTTTTATAGAGAACTAATTCTCTTAATGGTTAATGGATCATATCCATAAAGCCCGTTAACCCGCTCCATTAAGATAAGTTAAAATAAACCAAACCATGATGGTTTATTTTAAGTTAAAACGAACCGAACCAACTTTTGGTTCATTCGTTTAAAATAAACCAAACCCTTTGGTTTATTCTCATCCATTGGATTAGAACCAAACCATTTTGGTCCATCCATTATGTCTTCATAAGACGGCCCATCCACGCTTCCATTGCAGTGAAACAATTTCATGCTCGCTTTATGTTTGGTCAACCAAACATAGTTTCTCTCGATGCGAGAATCCCATTCTCAAGCTCGTTTTAAATCCTTTGGATTACACTCGTTGTCGTGTGACCAAATAGGTTCTCGGTTTATGTTGGCGTCTATAATTAACCATTAATTATAGAGCGATCATGAGTGGCACCTAGTAGTACATCATGATCCCCAATTAGCAGAAAAGATCAGGTTGATCGAACTATTTACGAAACCCTTGATGCTCGAATGAATCGTGCCCCATTCCCTTCACTCATCTTATACCCACTTGGTTCAGGACATGGTCTATTGTGCCGATCCCCACTGGTGACTTCGTCACCTAGCCAGTATCATTTCCTCGTCCTACAGTTCTAGATTTACTCACATGTATCGAAGAGTACCTTACTCTAAACATGTAATGCTTTAGCCAAAGACTTTAGTAACAATCCGACGAGAGGCCATGGGTATACATCTCCTCGCAATGAGTGGTGAATCCTTTATAGGCTATTCAAACACCTTCGATCACTTCGACTTATACCCAATCATCCCGGGTCCACATCTCCTTAGAGATGTTTGCTTAAGATGTCAAAGCATAAGTCTCCATGATCAAGATGACTTGAATACACCAAGTCGAAGGAACATCGCACTTAAGCCACAGAAGAACTTCATTGACATATCTATATATGCAGAGAACCATATGAAGTCTTACGGTGGTCACTCCAATGAACTAGTTACCATAACTAGCATCCACGATTAACTCGGACATCACTATGTCTCCGGCCCGGTGAGAATCACCGGTGCTTGGATACACCAAGGAGTATACCTCGTGCTAGTCTCGACAGAATTGATGGTGTCCAAATTCATCAATTCATCGACTAGGGATAATTCCGATACATCACAATTACACATGTAGAGATACTCACTAGTTGTGATCCAATCACAAATTCTCTCATCTTTATGAATCGTATCGTGGACATTGATAAATGAGTTTAAGATCCAATCAAATACATAAAACATGTATACTCAAATAGTGAATCTTCATTTATCATATAAATGGTTCATACATAAAGCGATTGCCTTAGGACATCTCTCATATATTACTAACAGACTCCCACTTGGCCTAATGCCAATCGCTACGGTATCCAATACCATAAGCACCAACATGACCCTCAAACTTACTTTGAGGTAATGCTTTAGTCAAAGGATCCGCTAAGTTCCTTTCAGTGGGAATTTTCTCGATTTGTATTTCGTTCCTACTAATGATCTCTCTGATAAGATGATAGCGGCGAAGCACATGTTTGGATCATTGATGAGACCACATCAAGTTCAGAGATGAACTTCTTGATCCAAACCGCTTCCTTTCTTGCTTCGAAGGCTGCAGCGTGTACGCCTTAGTGGCAGAATCCGCTATAGTGTCAAGCTTGGAACCTTTCCAACTTATTGCGCCTCCATTCTAGGTGAATACATACCCAGACTGAGACATGGAATCATCCTTGTCTGTCTGGAGCTGGCATCCGTATACCCGCGTATCACCATGTCCCCTTCTCCATATATTAGGAACACATCCTTAGTTCTTCTCAAGTACTTAAGGATCGTCTTAACAGCCGCCCAATGATCCATTCCTGGATCGGACTGGTATCTGCTCGTGACACTCAGAGCGTACGATACATCGGGCCTTGTACATAACATAGCATACATGATAGATCCTATTGCGGATGCATAGGGAATCTTACTCATGCAAATCCTCTCGTCTTCTGTGCGCGGACACATAGACTTCGAAAGGTGTACCCCATGCCTGATGGGTAGATAACCTTTCTTGGATTCCGACATGCTAAACCTCTTTAGCACTCGGTCTATATATGTAGACTGCGAAAGACCAAGCAACCGTTTCGATCTATCTCTATAGATCTTAATCTCGAGGATGTAGGTTGCTTCTCCCAGGTCTTTCATGGAGAATGTCTTGGATAACCAAACCTTAACTGACTGTAAGATTGAACATCGTTTCCTATAAGTAATATGTCATCGACATACAATACTAGGAACACGACTGCACTCCCACTAACCTTCTTGTACACACAAGGTTAAATGCGGATTTTGTGAGAAATCAAACTTTTTGATTGTCTCATCAAAGCGGATATTCCGACTCTGGATGCTTGCTTCAATCCATAAATGGATCGTCATGCAATTTGCATACCTTGGTTTTATCAACCGATGTGAAACCCTCGGTGTATCATATACACATCCTCGGCGAGTTTCCATTAAGGAAAGCTGTTTTCACATCCATCTGCCATATCTCATAATCATAATGAGCCGCTATGGCCAGGAGCATCCGAATGGATTTAAGCATAGCTACAGGCGAATAGGTTTCGTCATAATCAACACCTTGTTTTTGACGATATCCTTTCGCCACCAATCTGGCCTTATAGGTAATCACATTACCATCCATGTCGGTATTCTTCTTGAAAACCCACTTGCACCCTATAGGCTTTATGCCTTCAGGTGGGTCAACCAAGTTCCAAACTTGGTTTTCATACATGGAATCCATTTCCGACTTCATGGCACCAAGCCACTTATCCCTTTCTGAACTTGTCAGCACTTCTTCATAACTGGTAGGCTCCTCATCATCAATGAGTAACACGTCGTTCGATTCGCTTACGAGAAATCCATATCTCTCAGGAATATTGCGTGTTCTACCAGATCTACGAAGATGTGGTGTTACAATAGGTCCAGCCGATTGCTCATCACTATGAGTTGTCGGCTGTTGTGCTTCACCAGGTATCTCATCAATGTCTATTTGAGTCTCTCGAGCCTCCTCAAGCTCGACGACACTCCCATTGTTTTCTTGCAAGAGAAACTCTTTCTCTAGAAACACAGCATGCCTTGAAACAAACACCTTTTGTTCCACAGGATGATAGAATTAGTAACCCCTTGTTTCCTTAGGGTATCCAATAAATAGACATTTATCAGACTTAGCATCCAGTTTGTCTGATACAGTCCGCTTCACATAAGCAGGACAACCCCATATCTTCAAGTAAGATACATGAGGTTTCTTACTAGCCCATATCTCATATGGAGTAGTAGAGACTACCTTGGTCGGGACTCTGTTTAACAAGTAAACAGCTGTCTGAAGTGCATAACCCCAAAAGGACTTGGGAAGAGTCGCATGATTCATCATTGACCTGACCATGTCCAACAAGGTCCGGTTACGCCTCTCAGATACACCATTATCTTTGTGGTGTATGGCGGAGTCCATTGAGACAATATGCCATTGTCTCTTAGATAATCAAGAAACTCTTGACTTAAGTATTCACCACCTCGATCCGATCGAAGTATTTTAATACTTTTGTCATGTTGTTTCTCTACTTCATTTCTGAATTCTTTGAACCTTTCAAAGGCTTCAGACTTGTGTTTCATCAAGAACACATACCCAAACCGTGAGTGATCATCGGTGAAGGTAATGAAGTAGCTATAGCCTCCTAAAGCTTGAGTTGACATAGGTCCACATACATCAGTATGTATTAGACCTAGTAACTCTCCCACTCGTTCACCTTTTCCCGTAAAAGGTAACTTAGTCATCTTGCCTTTTAAGCATGATTCGCATGTATCGTATGAATCCAATTCAAACGATTCCAGAATTCCACATCGGTGTAATTCGGACATGCGTTTCTTGCTTACATAGCCAAAACGACAATGCCACATGTAAGTCTATTTGATTATCCTTTCGAGCACTCTTGTTGCTCGCCGATATTGCAAATGTCCTTTGGATCGTCCAGCGTATAAACACCATTGCTTAAAGTTCGATCCATAAAGAACCCATTCAAAGTTATGTAACAACAATTGTTACTAAAAGTCAAATGGAACCCATTTCTATTTAGACAAGAAATAGAAATGATGTTCTTTATCAACGAAGGAACATAGAAGCAATTGTCCAGTTCTAAGACAAGTCCTACAGGGAGTTCCAACAAATACGTTCCGATGGCGAGTGCAGCAACCGTTGCTCCATTCCCAACACGTAAATTTGACTCTCCCCTTGACGAGTCTTCTTCTATTCCTTAGCCCATGTATGTCATTACATATATGTGAGCCACACCCAGTATCAAATACCCAAGTGTCTGAGGAAATAGAATGACAATCAATAAAGAAGATTTCTGAAGAAGATGGGGCATCCGATGCCTTATCCTTCTTCATGGACTCAAGATAAATCTTGTACTTTCTTCGCAAATGGCTCTCCTTACCATAATGATGGCAAGTTTCCTTTTGTGCTAGTTCTACCTTCTTAGCCCTTCTCTTCTTTCCCTTCTTCCTTTGACTTCCTCTTAGAACCTTTCTTGAGGAATCAACTAACAACACCGTCCCTCATGCTTCTCGGAAGACTCCACGGTCTTGGCATATTGAGCGATACCACAGATGAACCTCCTAGCATCTCGGAGGTGAAGAGGAGCTTTGAGACTTGAACCTTTGAATCTCACTTGCTCATCAACCAACTCACAAAGATGAAGGACTACGATATGAGCATCCATATGCTCATCGCTCGTAGCTTGGGTTCCATCATGGCTAGCATGATGCAACTCATTTGTTGAATCACTCACATGTTTACGATAGGCCAACAATTGGTCGAGTTGCATCGTCACTAGAGCGGGAAGAGGCGCCGAGGACATTTGCAAGCTTTTCAACCTTGAGAACAATTCTCAAGCTTCTAAGCCGATCCATGAAGCTCGGCGTCAATTTATTTGAATCAAAATGGAAGCATAAATTCAAACACATCATGATCAATATATTAACTTAGAAATACAAAACGAGCATATATGAGGAAGATGACTTAAAATGCATCAATATACATTTATTAATCCCATTCATTTTTCGAATTTCAAAAACCCCAAAATCACTTCGGGAGATTGTAGGTCCATCTCGAATGGTGATATCCATCATAGATAAGAACAACCTTGGAGTGAGTCCAACAAGCCATTCTTAGCTATGATGGTGGGTATCAAGTATACCGATTACATATCATGTATATGTAACTATCACAATGTGCTATCAACTAATTGAATGTTTACACATACATTGGGTTGTTAACACATTAACAAGTATGCATCATATGCATAGCACCCAACTTCACCTCTCTTCACATCGACCTTGGAGTGAGTCCAACAAATCGATGCTCCAAGTTAAAGCCGACCCATTAATCGCGAAATAGTTTTAATATGGTTAGAGCGCATTCAACCAATTAGCCAGGCTTGGAGTGAGTCCAACAACCCAAACTAACGATTGACCTCTGACTCTTACCATATTAGAGTTAAACTATTCCAATGATTTGAACATGTTCAGGTTCGAGCCGGGCTTGGAGTGAGTCCAACAACCCAAACAAGAAACAGAACTCTGGTTCTAACCATATTAATGGAAGGTGTAGGCTTTAATATTGAGTTAGGGTTTTTATGTCTCATCCTCTTTGCATGCAAATAACTATTATCTACATGGCATGGCATACATGGCATACATCTACATGTCACGACACGCATGGCATAATGTTATGCATCTAATGCAATTACATGGCATACAATTATGTCATGTATATATTTCCTTATATGTCATAACTATTTATGGAAATAAAATATGTTTAAGATTTGATTCTCCAAATCAAATCATAATTAAATTAGGAAACAAATTTCCAAATCTAATCACATATTTTATTCATGGAATTATTTGATTAAGGAAAATCTATTTAGGAAACCAATTTCCTAAATCTTTAAAACTACTTATGGAAATAAAATATTTTAAGATTTGATTTCCCAAATCAAATCATGATTAAATTAGGAAACAAATTTTCAGAATCTAATCAAATATTTTATTTATGGAAAATATTGATTTCCATAAATACTTCCAACTTTCCAAAAGTGGAAGATTTCCATAAATATTTCTAGACTTTCCAAAATTGAAAAATTTCCATAAATACTTCTAAATTTCCAAAATTTAGAAAATTTCCAGAAATACATTATGACTATCGCAAAACCATTTTTACGATTATGTCGAAACACAACCTGGGCTCTGATACCACTGTTGGGTTTCCGGCACCGCGGCGTGTGTGTGTTCGATCATGTTTCGTAAACATGAGCACAGCGGAAGCAATTAAAATAATAAATACTCTTATTTATTACAACACACACAACACACGCATGCTATTACAACAAGTGTAGACATAACCGTAAATTAAAATTTGCAATAAAAGGAAATTAACTACGTTATACCTTCCGTATGACGTGTAGCGGGAACGGCATCAACCGGAATGATCCTCGTAAGAATCGTCTCTATCCGTATCCACGCCGAGCTCCTCGGGATGACTTCGCTAAGTCACGAGCTTCGTCTTCGTACGGGTTACTAGCCTCGTGTTGAAGACGACGTGATCGAGAGATGATCACGATCCGAATCCAAATTCGGATCCAAAGCGAGTTCTCAAAACTCGCTTCTCCGGAGAGGTATTCGTCAACCGTTTGGCCAGATCGCCCGTCCTCCACCTCAGAGGATTACCGGAGATCAAATCCCGGTAAGTTAGCCGCTGTCGGAGCACTAACCGTCGTCCAAAGCGGCGCTCCGGCGAGAAGGAGAAGCTGTCCAGAAAACTGGACAGCTTGGTGGAGGAGTAGGCGCCCGGCCAAAACAAGGAGAGAAAAGGCTCACCTTGATGCCGAACCTATAGGAGATCACCGGAGGTCGCCGGAGGTTCACCGCTGGAGCTTGACGCCGGCAAGGGTCTTGGACGGCGCACAAGGCTAGCGCGGCGCTTCTTGGGTTGGCGCCAAAACTCCTCCAAGGAGTGGGCGGCGTTTGGATGATTAGTTAGGGTTTAACAATCCCTTAAGCCCACTTTTATAGAGAACTAATTCTCTTAATGGTTAATGGATCATATCCATAAAGCCCGTTAACCCGCTCCATTAAGATAAGTTAAAATAAACCAAACCATGATGGTTTATTTTAAGTTAAAACGAACCGAACCAACTTTTGGTTCATTCGTTTAAAATAAACCAAACCCTTTGGTTTATTCTTATCCATTGGATTAGAACCAAACCATTTTGGTCCATCCATTACGTCTTCATAAGACGCGGCCCATCCACGCTTCCATTGCGACTGAAACGATTTCATGCTCGCTTTATGTTTGGTACAACCAAACCTAGTTTCTCTCGGTCTGAGAATCCCATTCTCAAGCTCGTTTTAAATCCTTTGGATTACACTCGTTGTGCGTGTGACCAAATAGGTTCTCGGTTTATGTTGGCCGTCTATAATTAACCATTAATTATAGAGCGATCATGAGTGGCACCTAGTAGTACATCATGATCCCCAATTAGCAGAAAAGATCAGCGGTTGATCGAACTATTTACGAAACCCTTGATGGCTCGAATGAATCGTGCCCCATTCCCTTCACTCATCTTATACCCACTTGGTTCAGGACATGGTCTATTGTGTCAGTCCCCACTAGGCTGACTACGTCACACCTAGCCCAAGTATCATTTCCTCGTCCTACGGATTCTAGTTACTCCACATGTATCGAAGAGTACTTTACTCTAAACATGTAATGCTTTGGCCAAAGACTTTAGTAACAATCCGACGAGAGGCCATGGGTATACATCTCCTCGCAAGGAGTGGTGAATTCTTTATAGGCTATTCAAACACCTTCGATCACTTCGACTTATACCCAATCATCTCGGGTCCACATCTCCTCAGAGATGTTTGCTTAAGATGTCAAAGCATAAGTCTCCATGATCAAGATGACTTGAATACCGCAAGTCAAAGGAACATCGCACTTAAGCCCACGTAAGAACTTCATTGACATATCTATATATGCAGAGAACCATATGAAGTCTTACGGCTGGTCACTCCAATGAACTAGTTACCATAACTAGCATCCACGATTAACTCCGGACATCACTATGTCTCCAGCCAGTGAGAATCAGCTGCTTGGATACACCAAGGAGTATACCTCGTGCTAGTCTCCACAGAATTGATGGTGTCCAGATTCATCAATTCATCGACTAGGGATAATTCCGATACATCACAATTACACATGTAGAGATACTCACTAGTTGTGATCCAATCACAAATTCTCTCATGCTGCGAATCGTATCGTGGGCATTCAGTAAATGAGTTTAAGATCCAATCAAATACATAAAACATGTATACTCAAATAGTAAATCTTCATTTATCATATAAATGGTTCATACATAAGGCGATTGCCTTAGGACATCTCTCATATATTACTAACACTAAATACACACAAAGTGCACTAGTGTGATTCTATGGTCAAGACAAACCAATACCAAATCACACTACAACCATACCGATGGTTTGTCCAAAGTCATCTCGGTTGTGAGCCTTTACTTATACTTTACAAGGAGCCGATAACATGATCTCCCGTGTAACACTACACACCATGTTATCTACAATGTAATGTATTAGACAATATTGCATAACCATAAAAATATAAACAATGATCATGTGATTCTTATTAAGTACATGTGTCCGTTATTATCTCGGAATTAAGAGCATGTACACCATAATATCTGAGGTCTGATTCAATTATGTAGTCAGCAATAAATTGAATCACCTCTAAGTCGATCCTGCTCAATACACACAAAGTGTACTAGTGTAATTCTATAGTCAAGATAAACCAATACCAAATTACACTACAACCATGACAATTATTTGTCCAAAACCATCTTGGTTGTGAGCCTCTGCTTATACTCTACAAGGAACTGATAACATGATCTTCTATGTGATACCACACACCATGTTATCTACAATGTAAAGTATTAGATAATATGCATAACTATAAATATGCAAACAATGATCATGTGATTCTTATTTCAAAATGATGTTGTTCATACAAAGGATAGGCTTTCAGTATACATCTCAACAATCTCCCACTTATACTAAAAGACTATGCTGCCATCAAACTGCCATACATCTGATTCTCATTCCCTCCACATGCCTATCAAAAGCTCTCACTAGAAGGGCCTTAGTGAAAGGATCTGTCAGGTTATCCTCTGATGCAATCTTGGCGACAACAACTTCTCCTCGCTTTACGATCTCTTATATCAGGTGGTACTTGCGCTCTATGTGTTTACTTGCCTTATGGGCTCGTGGTTCCTTCGAGTTTGCAACTACACCACTGTTATCACAATAAATTATGATAATTCTGGGCAAACTAAGAATCACATCCAAGTCCATCAAGAAGTTTCTGAGCCATACAACTTCTTTGGCTGCCTCAGAGGCTACCACATACTCAGCTTCCATGGTAGAGTCTGCCACATATTTCTGCTTGACACTCCTCCATACAATGGCTCCACCTCCCAAAGAAATACAAAACCTGAGGTAGACTTACTGTTATCCCTATCTGATTGGAAGTCAGAATCTGTGTAACCCACAGGGAGTAATTGATCTGCCTGGTATACCAGCATATAATCCCTAGTCCTTCTCAGGTACTTCAATATATGCTTTACCACAGTCCAATGTCCCTATCCTAGATTACTCTGATATCTGCTAACCATGCCCACGGCAAAGTAGATATTCGTCCTTGTACATAACATAGCATACATGAGGCTTCCTACCGCCGAAGCATAAGGAACCACCTTCATCTCCTCTATCTCCTTTGATGTTCTAAGACACATCTCTTTAGATAAAGGTACTCCATGCCTAAAAGGTAGAAAACCTTTCTTGGAGTTATGCATGCTAAAACGAGCCAAAATAGTGTCTACGTATGAAGCTTATAATAAGCACAACATCCTTTTCTTGCGATCCCTTATAACCTTGATCCTAAGGATGTGTCCCATTTCTCCCAAGTCCTTCATATCAAATTGTATAGACAACCATACCCTTACGTCTGACAACACTTTGACATTGTTGCTAATGAGCAAAATGTTATCTACGTATAGTACAAGAAATACCACTATATTTCCGTCACATCTCTTGTATACACAAGACTCATCCAGACTTTAAATAAATCCATATTACTAGATTACCTCATCAAAGCAGATGTTCCAAGATCTCAAAGCTTGCTTCAATCCATAAATGGACCGATTAAGCTTACACACAAGATGCTCTTTGCCCTTTGCAATGAATCCCTCTGGTTTCTCCATATAGATATTTTCTTCAAGACTTCCATTAAGGAAACCTATCTTGACATCCATCTACCAAACCTCATAATCCATATGAACAGTAATAGATAAGAGAATCTGGATAGACTTAAGCATGGCTACCGGTGAAAAGGTCTCCTCATAATTGATGCCCTCTTTCTGAGTATACCCTTTTGCAACAATCCTTGCTTTGAAGGTCTCAACCTTCCCATTTGTTCCTCTCTTTCTTTTGTAGATCCACTTGCATACAATGGCTTTTACACCATTTGGGTGGTTCTACTAGCTCCCAGACCTGATTTGAATGCATAGATTCTATCTCAGAATTCATCGCCCTTTGCCAAGACACGACATCTTTATCTTGGATTGCCTCGTCATATGTCCAGGGATCAAATTCATGTTCGCCAGGGACCAAATCAGAAAATTCTTCCAAGAACATAAATCTCTCAGGTTGTCTAACAACCCTCCCACTACCATGAGGTATCACCTGTGTATCCTCTGTGATACGCGGTGCAGTTACTTGTGGTATATCCTCTTGTACCGTTGGTACTGAAGTAGGGACTTCCCCTCTTAATTCCTCCAGAATAATCTTTCTCATGGGCTTATGGTTCATCACATAATCTTCCTCTAAAAATCGGGCATTCGTGCTAATGATCACACTCTGATCTCTAGGACTATAGAACAAACCACCTTTCGTTCCTCTAGGATAGCCTACAAACAAGTGCACTTCTGTACGAGGTTCCAACATACCAGCATCTACTTTCAGCACGTGTGTTGGACTCTGCCAAATCCGAATATGTCTCAGACTAGGCTTTCGCTCAGTCCACAATTCTATGGGAGTTGAAGGTACTGATTTAGATGGTACTAAGTTCAGAATATACACTACCATATCTAAAGCATACCCCCAGAACGAATCTGGTAAATCAGAATAACTCATCATCAATCTAACCATCTCCATAAGAGTCATATTCCTTCGCTCTGCCACACCATTCTACTGGGGTGTACCAGTTGCAGACAGTTGGGATTGAATCCTAGCCTCTGATAAGTAACTCCTAAACTCTTTCAAGAGGTACTCACCACCACGATTAGATCGTAGTGTCTTGATACTTTTACCTTGACATTTCTCCACATCAGCCTTGAATTCTTTGAACCTGTCAAAGCATTCAGACTTGCAGTGCATCAACTAAATGTATTCATATCTTGAATAATCATCTATAAAAGAGATGAAATATTTAAAATCACCTCTATCCTGGATAGACATAGGACCACACAAATCAAAATGAATCAATTCCAACACATCTTTGGCTCTATACCCCTTGGCCTTAAAAGGCCTCTGTGTCATTTTACCTTCCAAGCAAGATTCGCAGGTTGGGAAATCTTCCACCACCAATGAACTCAAAGGTCCATCACATATCAACCTTTGAATTCTACTTAGGTTAATATGACCTAACCTTAGATGTCAAAGATACGTTTGGTTCATTTTCGAAGGGTTTTTTCTCTTATTAGATTTAGAAGATGAGTTATTTATTTCTATTCTCATCGTGGGAGCTTTTGGTTCAAGAGTGTACAAATTTCCTACCAACGTACCAAAATAGATAATCTCCCTATTCCTTTTTATAACAACTCTGTCATTAAAAGAAATAGAATATCCATCCAAAAACAATTTAGAAACTGAAATTAAATTCTTTCTAAATGACGGTACATAAAGGCAATTTCTCATAACCAAAATTTTATTCCTATCAAAAGATAAATAAACATCTCCCACTGCAATAGCCACCACCTTCATAGCATTGCCCATGTAGACAGTAATCTGCCCCTCATCTAGTCGTCTGATTTCCTGGAACCCCTGCAAAGAGTTGCAGACATGATTAGTGGCTCCCGTACCTACACACCATGTGTTGGTAGATAACACCGCTAAACATGTTTCAATGACTAGACTAAAAGATATACCTTTGTTCTGTTTACGGTTGGGACAGTCCACCTTCCAATGTCCAATTTGCTTGCAAGTGAAGCACTTGCCTTTCATCTTCTTCACTCCTCCCTGAGTTCCTCCCACCACCTTCGCTGCACCTTGTTTTGTAACACCCCCCTAGTCTTTCCACTCTCTACAAGGGGAGATGTCACTACTTTACTGTCTTATTCTTATTTTCTTTCTGATCTTACTTTGACACTATACATTAATCATCACTTAAATAATAACCAATTCAAAATCTTCACATAACGTGAGAGTATTAAAACTAACCCAACATGACTCTAGCATTCTTTGGTCTCAACCATAAGCAATCCAATTGAACTCCAACAATATCAGAAAGAAAACAATTAAAAACTTAAAATATGGTTTAGACATCTGCACTTAGGATCTTTTACTTCCACTGTTCCATCGCCATACACTTCAAGTACTTCGTTCGCCATGCCACCTCACTGAAACTTTTCTTTACCTTTATCTGTAGTATAAGGAAATGCAAACTATAAGAATAATGCTTAGTAAGTACTTTCTATGCTCACAAAAATATGCAATGTATGAAATCATGCAACTAGTTCTCTTACCCTTGATACATTGATACATATGCAAGCATAACTAGAAATCATAACTCTGATTACATGTCTCTTGTATAAATCATGCTCTTAAGTATTTTAAAACTTGTAAACAGTGTTGTTGAAGTGGAATGATTAACTTTGAAAACTTTTACTTATACTTATACTGATACTTCAAAATAATAATCATCCTGGATATGGGCCCGACATAGTACCAATGCACGCTTTCCTAATAGGTCGGGGTGGCGAACCACTGAACCTACTTGGGTAACTGAGACTGAGGGCCTTGGCCCGTGGGCGAACTGATGCTCGGTACATGCCCTTTTAAAAGTAAAATACTTCCTTTATACTTATATTCTTATACATACTGACAGAATGCTCTTAATCCCCTAAATCACGAATGGAGAGCACCATAAAAATCATTATGCTCTTGACCCCCAAAATTGAAATGGGTAGCATACTGAAGATCGTTGTGCTCTTAATCTCCAATTCGAACGGGGAGCATCTTTAAATTTTCTTTATAAAGGAAATATTTTTACATCTTACTCTACATCATGCATATAATTGTAAGCTACAACTCATCTACAACATGCATGATCATAAATCACATTCTTATCATGGATCTAAACATGATGCTGAATTACCCATAACATAACAGTAAAATCACGTAACTGAAAACATCATGCATAACTGAAAATAACATGCACATAAAAACATATCAATGACATACGATAACTACTTATGCTGCAGGTGAGCAAAACTTACTTCCTACGCTTTTTCACCAATTTATACCGTTAGATTTCGTAAAGAGAAGACCTCCTACGTATTCCTTTGCTTTAGCGTGATCCTTTACCAAGTCCTTGAGGAGATCCCTCTTGAAAATCCCCTCTTGAATTATCCGTGGAGAAATTATAGAGGCTCTCCCCTTTTTTTTCTTTTGTTTTCCTCGGTGGAGAGAGGATCGATGTTTGGAAAAAATGAGAGAGAGAGAGATAGAGAGAGAGATGTTGGATCGAGAGGATCGCTAGAGGGAGGGTGAATAGAGATAAAACCTTTTTTTTCGTTCGTTCGTTAAAACCTGAGTAGACAATTAATTGCAGCGGAAAGATAAATGATAAATAAAAGGAGACAAATGTTTTTTTACTTGGTTCGTAGCCTTCGGCTACTACTCCAAGGCCCTAACGGTCCTAGACCGTGTACGGAGGGCAATTCACCAAAACACTCCTCCTCGTTGGAGGTAGGAGTTAAACGATTACAAAAACCTTTGAAAGCAAAAGATAGAGAGACACACCCTCTCTTCTATTAATGTAAAATGCAACGATAGAAAACCTCAATCAAAAAAAATTGCAGTATAAAAGAGATGACAAAATAAGATTATACCAACAACTAGGAAATATAAATTAAGTTAGGGTTGTTGGCAGCACTTCGTCGTTGTAAAGTCATCGGAGAGTCATAGCGTTGCGGAGGCTTTTGAGCACTTAGAGATTGATGAAAACCCCTAGGAAAGGCTCTCCTTTTATAGCCCTTGAGCCCCTTTTTGAGAGGATCTTCAACCAATAGGAATTGGGCACAATACTCCTTAAAAAATGGTGATAAAGCTTGACTCCTCGAGGTTGATTATTGACCATCGATTGAACTGATTTCTTGGCCAGTTGAACTGATGCCTCAGCAGTTGAACTGATCCTTGGCCGGTTGAACTGATGGCTGAGCAGTTGAACTGATCCTTGGCCGATTGAACTGATTGCCATACTTTTTGACTGTAATAAAGAGTTAGCTCGAAATATAAGTGAATTCGACGGCCACTTGTCATCCGATCTCAACATAGACCTTCCATGGGAAGTCTTGGTCGGATCGTCGCCTAAGGATGTCCCCATATGGAGGACTCAACCTTACTTACGCTCACTCACATGAGCTTACCTCAACATTTACCTTTGAAGCCTTGCTTTCGGTCTCCACCTGATTCCTTCAGCTTTCTCCGAAGTCCTCCCGGTGTCGCCCGACCACTACTGTTCTCTCCGAGTGTCGCTGACCTTCGGCTTAGCTTAGCATTTCTGCATACTTGACTCAGCTCGTGAGATAACAAAATGCACTTAACTTTGTGTATTTGCTATAATCAAAACTCAGGTTCGATTCAGATGCCTACTGCACCAACAATCTCCCCCTTTTTGATCTATGGCAAACCAACACAAAGTTAAGTAAAATAAATTAAGTGCATTAAGAAAAATGAGTATGAGATATGCATGAATGAGCAGGAGTATATAAAAAATCTTTTTCAAGTGCTCCCCCTTGAGGAATCCTCCCCCTTGACCGAGGGTGAGTACTTGAGAAAGAGTTTTAACTCTCCCCCTTGATGTTTGCTACTTAAAAAGAATTAAGTAAGCAAAATTACTTAATATTGGCCATAGTGTTTAAAATAAGTTTTAAGAAATCAAAAAATTGATTTCTTAACCTTGGCCTTTCTCCCCTTATTTAAGTAAAACATTAATGTTTGGTCATAGTGTTTAAAAATAAGTTTAAGAATTCTCTTAACTTGGCCTTTACTTCCTTTTTGTTAACAAAAACAGGTTAACTTAAAGTTAAGTAAACATTTACTTAACCTTTAAGTAAACATTTACTTAACCTTTGGCCATGTGAATAAATATGAAGTGAGTCAAGTTATCAAAAATTTTGATCCCTTAACTTTGGCCTTTTTCTCCCCCTTTTGCCATATATCGAAAAGAGTGGGGGTGTGTGAAAAATAAATATAGGTATTAAATTTAAAGTCCAAGCATGTTCCATATTATTTTGAAAATAATATACTGAAAATAAGCTCATCTATAAAATGTTTGACTCATATTTGACTTGATTGATATGAAAGATCAACCAGTCCTGGTAAGAGTCGGTTAATATATATGATTATACTCTGTGGTTCATTGCGATGCACTAGCTCTACATCTGGAATCAGGAGTAAGGTTCTAACATCTCACGCCCATCTACGTGGATAAGTACACAAACACATTAGTCATATGTGTTGTGAGATGTATTGGCTCCTTAAATCTATAGGTGCATGATATCTAGGGTATGTCCTATGCTAGTTCCATGAAAAATAAAAAGTAAGAAATAGTAGTAAGAAAATATAATTTGAAAGTTCCTATTCTACTATGCACATGCCCAATTTTCGTCTTAATAGACTGAATTCGGCTTTGGGTAGGGGTTTAGTAAATAGGTCTGCCAAGTCGGACTTCGATTCGACATATTCGAGTTGTATGGCTCTGTTGGTCACATGTTCTTGAATGAAATGATGTTTGACCTCTATATGTTTGGTCCTAGAATGACATATCGGATTCTTAGTTAGGTTAATTGAGCTAATGTTATCTACGTGGAATTTAGTGTTCATAAAGTTTAACTTAAAGTCGCGGAGAGTGTGATTCATCCAAAGAAGCTGAGTGACACACTCACCCATCGCAATGTATTCGGCTTCGGTGGTAGATAAGGCAACACAGTGTTGCTTTCTACTGCACCAACTCACTAGACTCGAGTCGAGAAGTTAACAACAACCACTCGTACTCTTGTTATCGAGCTTACTATCGGCATAGTCCGAATCGGAGTAGCCGGTTAGTTCGAACTCGGTAGATCTAGGGTACCAAATATCGACATTAAGTGTACCCTTTAGATATCTAAGGATACGCTTGACTAGAGTTAGGTGAGACTCCTTGGAACAGGTTTGGAACCTTGTGCACATACTTACTGCAAATAAGATATCAAGTCGGCTTGCAGTTAAGTAAAGGAGACTCCCTATTACGCTCCTATAGTATTTTAAATCAATTGAGTTTCCGATTAAATCTTCTTCTATATTCACATTAGTTGCCATTGGGGTATTAATAATTTTAGCGTCTTGCATTCCAAAGTATTTAATTAATTCCCTAGTGTATTTGCGTTGATGTAGGTATATTCCATCTTTAGTTTGTTTAATTTGTAGACCTAAGAAGAAACTCAACTCTCCTACTAAATTCATTTCAAATTCACTTTCCATAAGTGAAATAAACTCATTCAGTAGGATCGAGTTGGTGGTTTCGAAAATAATATCATCTACGTAGATTTGGGCAATGAATATGTCTTTACTTAAGGTTTATACGAAAAGAGTTGGGTCAACTACACCTTAGTTAAAACCTTTGGACTTCAGATAAATCAAAAGTCTCTTGTACCAAGCTCAAGGAGCTTGTTTAAGTCCATAGAGAGCTTTCTTTAACCTAAGGACATGGTCGAGTTTATCTAAACTTTCGAAACCTGGGGGTTGACTAACATAAACTTCTTCTTTAATGTATCCATTTAAGAATGCTGATTTCACATCCATTTGAAACAACTTAAATCCTCGATGTGCAGCATACGCTAATAGCATTTGAATGGATTCTAATCTAGCTACTGGGGCATAGGTCTCATTGTAATCTAAACATTCGACTTGACTAAAGCCTTTAGCGACTAATCTAGCTTTATTTATAACTACTTCACCTTTATCATCAAGTTTATTCCTAAACACCCACCTTGTTCCAATGATTGTTTTATCTTTAGGTGGTGGTACTAATTCCCATACTTCGTTCCTAGTGAATTGAGCCAACTCTTCTTGTATTGCAATAATCCAATTGGGATCAAGAAGAGCTTGGTCAATAGTTTTGGGTTCAATTTTGGAAATCAAGGAGATTTGACTAAGGTTTCTATATGAGGCTCTAGTTCAAACTCCTAGGCTTGGATCACCTATCACTTTGTCGATAGGATGATTCGTTTGAGTCCTAGTTTGGTTTAGGTTTGGGTCATCTACCACTTGATAAATAGGATGATTCGTTTGAGTCCTAGTTTGACTAGAGTCTTCTACCACTTGGTCGATAGAATGACTTGGTTGACTTAGGTTAGGATTAATACTAGACTTGATCTCTAGATCAGAGTTAGGTCTGGTATGAATCGGCTCGCTAATTGGGGTTGCCGGGGGTTTTGTAGGTTCATGTACTTCATCAAATACTACATTGATAGTCTCCTCGACTCTAAGGGTGTCATGGTTATATACTCTATAAGCTCTACTTGTAGTGGAGTATCCTAGAAAGATTCCGGTCGAGATTTTGGATGTAAATTTCCCTAGGTAATCCTTAGTGTTTAGGATATGTACCTTACACCCAAATACCCTAAAGTACTTGATGTTAGGTACTTTATCGTGGTAAATCTCGTATGAGATCTTAAGGTACCTCTTTACCATAAGGATCCTATTTTGGACATAGCATGTCGTACTTACGGCTTCTGCCCAAAACCTATTGTGTAGATTATACTTGTTTAACATTGTCCTAGCAGCTTCTTATAGGGTTCTATTTTTACGTTCTACTAGGTCATTTTGTTGTGGGGTTCTAGGGCAAGATAACTCATGGTGGTATCCATTTAGGTTACAGAATTCTGTAAACTTATGATTCTCGAATTCACCACCATGATCAGTCCTAAGTCTTTTAATTTTAAGGTTTTATTGATTTTCTATTAGTTTAAATAGGTTGATTAGTTGATCTAGGGTATCATTTTTGTGTTTGATGAACCTAACCCAAGTAAATCTAGAATAGTCATCAATTATGACTAAGCAGAATTTACTCCCATTAAGTGACTTAGCTCCGTGTGAATCAAATAGATCCATGTGCTGGAGCTCAAGAACACTTTTGGTTCGTTCTTGATTAGTTAGTTGATGTTGTGTCCTACATTGTTTACCTTGTTGACAAGCATTACATATTTTATTGTTCAAGTTATTGAGGTTAGGCAAACCTCTGACTAAGTCACTCTGACTCATCTTGTGGATGAGTCTTGGGTGTGAGTGACCGAGTCGCCAGTGCCACAACCATAATTCCTCTTGCCGTTTCATAAAATACTTGGTTGAGGAGTTAGTTAGATTAATAGTGTAAATATTGTTGTTTCTGGTTCCCTTAAGGATTGTTTTAGAAGTTTTATTTGTATTAATTATGCATTCATTTTCTAGGAATATGACCTTATAGTTATTATCACACAATTGGCTTATAATAAGTAAATTATATTAAATATTTTCTACCAATAAGACATTTTGAATAATAAAGTTAGAGTTGAGCTCAATATCACCTGACCCGATGATTTTGAGCTTGTCGTTGTTTCCGAAGGCTACCGATCCTTGTCATTTGAATCGAAGCTTCGAAAACTTGAGTTGATCCTCGGTCATGTGTCAGGAGCAACCACTGTCCAACATCCATTGATCCTACACACAAGGTAGTTGGATTGGATATTGGATTTATTAAAGATTGGTTGAAGATTATTAACCTAAATCATCGCACCCATGTTTACATGATCAAACATATTAACCCTATATGTTCTTGTGAGATGACTTCCAATTTTACTTGATTTAAATTTAATGACTTGAACACTTGTCAACCTTGTATTAGATTCAGATTTGACCTTAGGCTCATCAAGTCACCTTTTCAAGATCATGACTTCCAGGTCGTGGCGAGGCACAGAGGCCTTCATTGATCGGAACAATGACCACTTCCTTAGACAAAGCCATTTTCAAGAAAATAGAGACTTGACTCACCTAAGACCACTTCCTGGTCTAACTAGTCTAGGATACGGTGAGGTAGCTTCAGCTAGTTCTGCTCGGTCAAGTGCACCGAACTAGATATGTCTTATCTAGCCCGAATACACAAGACTCCGCTTTTCTAGCGTACTATCATCTTGTCGCATCCTGGTACTATGTTATCAAGTATTGACGAGTTATAGTCCTATCTAGCCATTCTAAAAAGAAAAATCAAACTAAATAAAGAACCTAAGCATGCAATTTCTAAGTTAAAATACAAACAAGTTTTGTACTGGCTCCCCCTGGACTGTTGAATCGGTTCGGTCTCTCCATATAGTGGATTTGGTCCTTTGAAACCCAGTATTGGTTCGATCCTAAGTTTGAAATCAAGGAGGTCTTAGGGACCCATGCTTGGACACATTTTTTATGTCGACTTACAATCGACATATACGACTTGTTGGTCATATTTGAACTAAACCCTAGTCCGGCCTTGTTGTACACGGCCCTTTGTGATCCAAGTAGGAGGTCAAGTCCTTTGGATCCCAAAGTAAACCTTTCCAACATGTTCCTAAGATCTTCGACTTGACTCTTCAAGAGTGAGTTCTCAACTTCGAGCTTTTCAACCCGAGTTGAGTTCTCCTCTCGAACTCGACTAGTCGAAGAGGTTAGGGAGACCTCGTGTTTGAGGAGCTTCCTAAACCAGGGTCTCGACCTTGGACTCGGACTTAGCTAATTTCCTAGTTAAGAATTTAATTGCACTATAAAGCGTACTAATGAGAGATCGACTTACCTTTAATGTATCTTTTGAACCGGATGCGTATCCGTGGCTTATCTTGAATAGCGCTTCGCAGGCCGACTCATCTTCGGTTTTCGATTCGTGTTCCGATTCTGACTCCGTCTCTGATTCAACCGATTTAGCCATGAGGACTCGATCATCGTCTTCTTCCTTGGATGCTTCTTCCCATGTAGCATTGAGTGCCTTTTTGTATTTTGGTGCTTTGCTTTTGAGCTTTGGGCATTCGGACTTAATGTGTCCAAACCTATTGCATTCGTAACACCTAATATTAGAACTTTTAGGCTTACCTTCGTTGGGTCGAGTGATGGTTCGCTTTCGACCCTTGACTATCCTTCGAACTAGGTTGACTAGTTCAGCCTCCATTTCTGGGTCGACCTCCGAATTGGACTCATCTTCTTCTTCCTTCAGGGGTGGCTTGCTTGCGGTTTTCTTCCTTGAACCTGCAAAAAGTGTTATACCCTTCTCGGGTTCCGAGTTAGACTGCTCATGAAGTTCAAAATCAGAAAATAACTCATCTAACCTAAGTTTCGAAAGATCCTTGGAGACCTTGTAGGCATCGACCATGGATGCCCACAAGGTAGTCCTCGAAAAAGAGTTAAGAACATACCTTATAAGGTCGCGGTTTTTGACCTTTTGCCCGATCGCATGTAGGTTATTTATTATGTCTTGAACGCGAGCATGAAGTTGAGTTGCCATTTCATGTTCCTGCATTTTTAGATTATACAATTTATTGAACAAAAGATCACGCTTACATACCTTGGCTTCATCAGTCCCTTCATGTGGCTCTACTAGCTTTGTCCAAAGGTCCTTTGCGCTGATGAAGGGGCCGATACGATTAAGCTCCTCCTTGGATAAGCCGCATTGGAGGATTTGAGTTGCCTTGGCGTTGGCTTCAACTTGTCTTTTTGTCGCATTGGTCCATTGGTCATAATCCAAGGATTCACCCACTTCATTAGTCGGAAGTATGAATCCCGTTTGGATTATGATCCACATCTCGATTTGGGTTTTAAGAAAGCATTCCATCCAACCCTTCCAATAACGGAAGTCATCTACGTTGTAAAACAGAGGTCGGACAGTGCTAAAACCCTCAAGATGGGCCATTGAAACAAAAAGAAACAAGAGAACGAAGACAAAAAACCTAACAACAACACAAACAATCAAAAAGTACCAAGACTCGCATCTTGGATTAGTTATGCGGGAGAAAAACTAAACGAATGAAATAAATTCAAAATAAACAGAATAAAAAAGAAAAAAATCTGTAAAAATGCTAGATTGGTGGTTTCACCAGATCTTAGCACCCCCGGCTCTGATACCAATTGTTGGATCGAGTGGATCGCTAGAGGGGGGGTGAATAGCGATAAAACCTTTTTTTTCATTCGTTCGTTAAAACCCGAGTAGACAATTAATTACAGCAGAAAGATAAATGATAAATAAAAGGAGACAAATGTTTTTTTACTTGGTTCATAGCCTTCGGCTACTACTCCAAGGCCCTAACGGTCCTAGACCGTGTACGGAGGGCAATTCACTAAAACACTCCTCCTCGTTGGAGGTAGGAGTTAGACGATTACAAAAACCTTCGAAAGCAAAAGATA
This sequence comes from Wurfbainia villosa, assembly GCA_025175895.1. Classification (NCBI taxonomy): domain Eukaryota; kingdom Viridiplantae; phylum Streptophyta; class Magnoliopsida; order Zingiberales; family Zingiberaceae; genus Wurfbainia; species Wurfbainia villosa. The sequence goes on from CM046004.1 coordinate 54,416,572, forward strand.
GAGAGACACACCCTCTCTTCTATTAATGTAAAATGCAATGATAGAAAACCTCAATCAAAAAGAATTGCAGTATAAAAGAGATGACAAAATAAGATTATACCAACAACTAGGAAATATAAATTAAGCTAGGGTTGTTGGCAGCACTTCGTCGTTGTAAAGTCATCGGAGAGTCGTAGTGTTGCGGAGGCTTTTGAGCACTTAGAAATTGATGGAAAACCCTAGGAAAGACTCTCCTTTTATAGCCCTTGAGCCCCTTTTTGAGAGGATCTTCAACCAATAGGAATTGGGCACATGACTCCTTGAAAAATGTTGATAAATCTTGACTCCTTGAGGCTGATTATTGACCATCAGTTGAACTGATTTCTTGGCCGATTGAACTGATGGCTCAGCGATGAACGATCCTTGGCGGTTGAAGCGATGGCTCGTGATTGAAGCGATCCTTGGCCATGACGGTGCCAAACTTTTCGACTGTAATAAAGAGTTAGCTTGAAATATAAGTGAATTCAATGACCACTTGTCATCCGATATCAACATAGATCTTCCATGAGAAGTCTTGGTCAGATCGTCGCCTAAGGATGTCCCTGTATGGAGGACTCGACCTTACTTACGCTCACTCACATGAGCTTACCTCAACATTTACCTTTGAAGCCTTGCTTTTGGTCTCCACCTGATTCCTTCGGCTCCCTCCGAAGTCCTCCCGGTGTCGCCCGACCACTACGGTTCTCTCCGAGTGTCGCTGACCTTCGGCTTAACTTAGCATTTCTGCATACTTGACTTAGCTCGTGAGATAACAAAATGCACTTAACTTTGTGTATTTTCTATAATCAAAACTCAGGTTTGATTCAAGTGCCTACTGCACCAACAAGAGAGAGATGGTTGGAAAAAAAACTAGAGAGAGAGATGAGAGACGGTGGCTGGAGAGAAGAGCGAGAGAGAGAGGGGGCGGGAGTGGTCGGCGATGGGAGAGATGAGGGAGAGAGTGGTTTAGGGTTTAGAGGAAAAGAAATATAATTAGGGTTTTCTTAACTTAATTAACCCTTTAAATAATTAGTCAAATTAACCAACTTCTCCCTTTTTCTTGCCTATAGGTATATTCTGTTATATCTTACTCACTGGTAATCTTATGACTTAGTGGTAGGAAGCTTATTCCCCCAAACTGACGGTTCATGGTTCGAGCCTCGGCTAACGAACCATTTATTCGATTTTTTTTTAAATTCCTATTCTTAATTCTATTTTTTTCTCTAAATAAAATTACATGAATTAAAATTTGGGCTGTTACATGTTTCTTCTTCTTCTTGCCTTTCGGCTAAGAAGTAGAAACCTTCTGGGCAACCAAAACCTGAGAATTCTGACGAAAAAGGCCCTCTATCACCTGGAGTTCTGTCAGAAGCTCCGCCAATGAATACAACCTCTTATTCATGTTGTAGTTCAGGCGAAACTACTCAAAACTCCTAGGTAGAGATTGGAGAATGATATTGACTTGGGTTTCCCCATCGATCTCAACTCCAAGGACTTCCAGCTCATTCAAATGAGCCATCATCTTGAGAACATGATCTCTCACGAGTGTTCCCTCAACCATGGTGCTTGTCATGAAGTTTCTCATGGCTTTCTGCTTTGCAGCTCGATTCTGGTGTCCAAAAAGTTCCTTGAGATTGAGCATCATGTCATAGGCAGTGGTTATGGCATGATGCTGATGTTGCAATACATTTGACATAGAAGCCAAAATGTAATACTGCACCATCTCATCAGCCTTGATCCACTTCTTATAACTCTCTTTCTCCTTTTCACCAGAATCATCCGCAGGCTTAGGAGGACAATCTTTGAAGAGTACATATTTGTACTCCTTAGCAGTTAAGACAATATCCAGATTTCTTTTCCAATCAACATAGTTAGGTCCAGTAAGTTTGTTTTCCTTTAGAATCACAGGAAGTGGGTTGAAAGTCATTTTGAAGAAACCTAATAATCACATAAATCAAAAACATTTAGATTTTAAAAAATTATTTATTCCTTAAACAATAAAATTTTAAAATCAACCAACACCTCAAAACACCGAGAATATCGTATGTTACGATAGTGTGGACGTATACAAATTCTTCATTTGTAAGAGGAGGTTTTACCCATTTATTTTATTATCTTGTCAACCTTACTTTTTGACAAATAAAATTAATAGTTGATTCCTCTTCGGCCCTACAAATAAAAGCAGTGACTCCGATGGGGAGGATACTTTTATTTGCATCTAAGTATTCACCATTACCCGATACTAAGATAATTACCTCAGATTATGTGCATTCCGATGAGGAAGTACACACACTCCTAAATAATAATCATATTTGACCTAGTGATCCGCAAAACAAACTAATCTGATATGGAGGAAGGCACTCAGAGCCAACACGCAAGTTTGTTCGCATCACATGTCAAATTGTAATTGAGGCTGCGGGAATTTAAAAAAAATATCCCTCTCTCACTTAGTAATTTAAAATTGAGAAATTTTAACTATGCAAGCACAACAAGCATATAAGTCAAAAGTAATAAATATGAAAAACAAATTTTCCAACTACTATGGATTTTGTTCTCCAATATGCCTCCAGTCATCTTGCCACTTCGTCCACTCCTCCCTATGCCATGTACAAGCCATCCGGAGATCCGAGCCAAGAAAAATTATTTTAATTTACATCCATCGATCCTATACTCCACAAAGGAGTGTACATGAAATCTAGATAAAAAATAAACTAAAATAAAAGAGTGGCTAAACAATGTCATACTTAATTACAAAAATTAAATACTAGTCTCGTCAACCCCGAGGATTCAAATAATATTACGATTACCCACATACACACACATATGGCCATAATAGTTGGATCTTATGCCTGCAACCAAGGAGTTAGCCTACGAACATCCTACTATTATCCGGCACACATAATATATGATAAGTGCATAAAAGTAACCGAATCCTAAACACACAAAACCGAAAATTGTGGCTCTAATACCACTTGAAGGTTGAAGCTTCGCTTCAGTCGCTTGTGCATTGCGATCATATCATACATTCCTGGATAAAAAAAAATTAATCCAAACGAAGATGGATTACCCAAGCAACCGATCCATCATCGTTCTATTCGATTTGAGTAGTCGCTTGAACAAACTTATTGTTCAATCAACCTAACTCTTATGCTCGATTAGTCGCGGAATAGATGATGTATGGATCATCGGTTTTTGTGTTTATCTTCAGGGTCCATGATCATACAATTACAAATAAATTGCATTGAACAAGAAAGAAACTTAAACAAGAATTATACCTCTTGTTTACCTCTTGATCTTCTATTGTATGACCTATCCTCTTCTTGGACGTTGTGTGGGCAACAATCTTCCAAAAAATGAAGCAACCTAGACCACCTTTTCTCCTTCTTGCTCGCTCCAACACAAGTTGTCCCCTTCTTCTCCTCTTGGCCAAACACCCTTCTCCTTCTCCCTTGCTCGTGCCGGCCACCAAGGAGAGCTCCCCTTCCTTGTTGCCACCGACCTAAGGAAGAACAAAGGGAAGAATGACCCACAAAGGGAGGTGGGTGCCGCCGGCCAAAGAAGAAGGGTGAAAGCACCCTAACCGCCGGTAACTAAGAGATGGAGAGGGCTGCCCTTTGCTTGTATCCACCGTCCCTTGCTTGAGGAAGAAGGGTGTTGGTGCAATCGGCCCAGGTTGACTCGAGTTTGACTCGAGCAGTACCTTGATAGTATTTTGATGATAGACAAAACTCATGACATGGGATTGTCATGGGAAAGTCCAACATGGGGTTGGCATAGAAAATCCAAGCATGGAGCTTGGTGTGGAAGTCCAAGGGGGAAGCGCCTTGGCATGGGAAAGTCCAAAGCATTGCGAAGCCGTGCGCTTGGTGCTTGGCATGGGAAAGTCCAAAGCATTGCGAAGTCGTGCGCTTGGTGCTTGGCATGGGAAATCCAAAGCATTGCGAAGTCGTGCGCTTGGTGCTTGGTGAGAAATGCATTACGAAGCCGTGCGCTTGGTGCATTTGGGAAGTCTTGAGAACTTGGCAAGTTCACTAGGCTCAGGTCCTTGAGTCGGTGAAGGATGGCATTGCGAAGCCGTGCGCTTGGTGCATCCGAGGGACCGCCGGACGGGGAGCGAATGGAGTGAGCCCAAAGGGAAGCATACTTCTAGGGCATGAGACGCGAAGGATGGCATTGTGAAGTCGTGCGCTTGGCGCATCCGAGGGACGTAGGCCGAGGGAAGAGAGCTTCGATGGGGAACTCCATGAGGGATAAGGTGGACTTGGCCAAGTGGCTAAGACTGAGTGTCGGACGCTCAAACAATTTTGTGTTTGAGGTTGTAGCCGACATCAGTCGACTGGCATAGGTGTCAGTCGACTGCTCTAGGTCGTATGGGTTCGACCAGTGTTCGACTGAACCAAGTCGGTGATCACCGGTCGAGGAGGGCGATCGATTGTTGAGAATCGATCGGCTAGGGATGGATGGCGATGATGACACCGCTGAGAATGGAGTCGAGTTCGCCAGCACTCGACTGATGGATGATCAGTCGACTGATGGGTGCCATCAGTTGACTGATGTGTGATCCGTTGGAACTTAACCAACGTGGATCTGGCCATTGTGAGACAACGGCTACGGGACCAGTCGACTGATGGTCACGATCAGGGCGCGAAATCAGCTTGATGCAGGTTATAAAAGGAGCTCAAGAGGGAGGATTTCGCCAAGACTTTTGTGAAGCTATTGGAGGGGAATTGCTGCTGCATTCCAGACCTTCAAGAGTCATCTAAAGCAAGCAACAAGAAAGCGATCAAAGCAATTGTGTAAAAGTTTTCTTTTGTATTGTCTTTGTATTTCTTCTTGTATTTCATATTACTTGTTGTAATAGCTTGTGAGAGGTTTCTCCACCTCTGACGTGTAGTCGATAAGGAGTGTTGTTAGTGTTGTGCGCATAACATGAGCTCGTTGAGCTCACCCCGTGGAGTAGGAACCATTCGGTTCCGAACCACGTATATGCTTGTGTATTGATTGTGCTTGTATTGTTGTTATTTCTATTGTTATTCCGCTGCGTATATTAACGACAATTGTAGACAAGCACACGAGAACGAACGAATTACGACATCCAACGAACGAGGGCTATTCACCCCCCCTCTAGCCGGCCGTTTTGATCCCCAATAAGTGGTATCAGAGCAGAGGTCGCTCTTCAAGGACTAACCGCCGCGAGAGCACTACAAAATGGCCGGCTTCATCCATCCACCAAAATTCGATGGAGATTTTGCTTGGTGGAAGAAACGAATGGAGGTATATCTCGAAACCGATTTTGATTATATTATTATTATAGAATATGATTTTGAGATGCCTAGGGACAAACACAACAAGCCCATTGAAAAATCAAAGTGGACCCAAGACCAAATCAAGAACTTCAAGACAAATCTCGAGGTAATTAAATTGATTAGTGATTTGTTACCTAACACTATTTGGTCTAGTTTGGGTGACTATAGGGATGCAAAGGAATTATGGGAGAAGATAATGAAATTTCAAGAAAACTCCCAACCGGCACATGTAGAGGATAATGCCGAAGAAGAAGCATCATCTACTTTTGATGATGTTGATGATTTGGTGGAGACCTCCACCTCTAGCGTTGAGGGGGAGGAAAGGATTTCAATTCCGGAGCAAGATCAAAATGAAACTTCTACCTCCGGAAGAAGTGAAGAGGCCTCCACCAACTCCCTAGGTAACTCAAGTGTTATTATTTTAAATAAAAATCACATAATATGCTTTGAGTGTAGGGAGAAAGGGCACTACAAGAGTAAATGCCCTAAATTTGCTAAGGAAAAGGCATCAACACCAAAAGTCAACCCAAAGTCAAAGGATGCCGGTGTTCCCAAAATCAAGAGCAAAGAGCACATTGTGTGCTTTAAATGCAACCAACGGGGACATTACCGAAGTCAATGCCCTAGGGGGAGGAAGAAAGGGCAAGAAGGTGTGACTCATGTAGGGGGAGCTTCTAAAGCTAACCCTAAGGTACATTTAGTTAATGCACCTTCAATTTCTAGAATTAAAAAGCATGCTAAGAATTATTTTAGTTCTCTTGCCATTATTAATGAAAAGCATGCTTGGAGAAACAATAAGGTGTATTGCTTAGGTGCTAATCATGTTAGTTTCTCTAAGGACAAACCTAGGACTCAAAATTCTAGAAATATTTTACCTAAAGAGTCCATTAGGAGAGTTGAAAACCATCTAGGCATTAACCCTAAGAAGGGTAGACACATGCCTAAGAAGAAGAACATTTTCCCTAAACCTAATGAAAATTCAAAATTGAGGAAATTAGAGGTGGAGAACCAAGCCTTGAGGTCAAGGCTAGAAAAATTGGAGAAGACCCTAGCAATAATATCAAATTCGGTTAAGGGGTCTAATGTACAAAAGTCAAGACCTAGAAAACAAGAAATGTCTAAGGGCAAGAAGGGTTTGAGTCACAAACCTATGTCCTACCATAATGTTCCATTTAATTATGGAACCACATCTAGGTCTAGGAAAACCAAGGCTAATAGGGAAGTCATCCCTAAGTCTAGCCATGGTATGTGTTTAGTGGCTAACACCTCAAAGAAATCAAATGTAGCCACTAAGAAGGTCAATGGAGGAGTCACCTCTAGAGTTGACCCAAGTAAGATCCATTTGACTAAGGCTTCAAAGCCAAAAAGGGTCATTAGAAAGGTATCTAGGGAAGTTATCCCTAGGGAATACCTTGTTAACCCAAGGAGCTCCAATAGGTATTGGGTTCCTAAAAGCGTGATTGATTCACGCTAGATGGATTAGGGTGTGTCAACCCTAAATGGATGGGTAGTTAACCTAACCATAGTAGAGTTGACACATTAGGATGTGTCAATGTGTTTGAGAAGTTTAGAATGATTTAAATTGGCACAATTATGTCATAGAAGTCGTGGTGTGCTATTTTGAGTTTTTGGCACACTAAGGAAATAATGGCATTAAGGCAAAATGTATTTAATCCCTAAAAATGGCAAATTGATTTTCACACTTAGGTATTCTATACCTTAGTATATTTTACTTGCCATGATTTGTTTGTCTTACCATGTCATGACATCATTCTCATTTGTATCTCTAAATATGTCATGATAATGTTTAGATTTATTTTTATATGTCATATATGCTTAAATGTCATTTACATGCCATCACATCATGATTTTGGCATATGCTTTTATCTATGTCATATTTATGCCATAATCATATCATGCATTAAATAAAATGAAATTAAGGACTTTGGCACAATTTGATAGGAATCAAATAATATTGTCTAGAAATATACATGAGACCATTAAAAGAATAAAAACCCACATCTCACTAGATTAATTGCTTTGAATGTGTTTTACACATCTAGATATAAGTGAGATGTTTAAGGAAAAGAAATTAAAGGTTTTGAAAACATTTTGAAAACATTTTGAGAAACCTTGGTGAAGCCTATCTTTTGATAGCTATCACCATTGAATGAGATGATACAAAGAGGGCTCTTTATTGAAGCTTGTCTTAAATTTTGAACTTTGTATCAATCTCCTAGTTTAATGGGTAAAATAATTTTCTAATATTTTTCACCCATAATGTTTGTGATAAGTAGTATACATACCAAATTTCAAGATTTATCTACTTATGTATATTTACTTATGGAATTTGAAAATCATTTACGAAATTGACTACAAATCTGATTATCGATCGGTCATGGTAGTCGATCGTGATGAGTGTGATCGATTGATTTACGATTTGTTGGTTAGGCCCATGTTCAGTTGTGTTTTGGTCCTCTAACCACTCCTAACCCTAGGATATGCTTGGGAGAGCATTAGAGAGGGTGGAAATCCATTGGATATGGATTAGGAGTTGGATTGAGGGTGAGTATCAATTTTAAGGTGGATGAGAGTTCATTGTTGAACTTTGCCTTAATTTTGTTTGGTTTAATGTTCCTATTGGCTTAGGGACTCTCCAAGGAAATTGTTGGTGCAATGGTCAAGAGGGAGCAAGCCTATAGGAGGAGGTATCCATCATGGAAAGATGGATGTATATTTCCTCATGGGAGGAAAATTGGGTTGCCTCTCTTTAAGTGATATGGGATCACTAGAAAGATTGTAGCCATATGTTCCTCCAAGGGAGAGATTGTAAGATCTCATTGGGATATGAGACATTCATACCCTTGGGGAGGACCTTTTTGATGTAATGTCAAAAAGGGAGAGAAGTTACCAAGTTACCAATTAGGGTTCGTTGTAATTCTCATTGGGATATGAGAATTGCCAATATGGGAGAATTGGTAGACTTGAGATGATAGTTTTGTCAATCATCAAAAAGGGGGAGATTGTTGGTGCAATCGACCCAGGTTGACTCAAGTTTGACTCGAGCAGTACCTTGATAGTATTTTGATGATAGACAAAACTCATGACATGGGATTGTCATGGGAAAGTCCAACATGGGGTTGGCATGGAAAATCCAAGCATGGAGCTTGGTGTGGAAGTCCAAGGGGGAAGCCTTGGCATGGGAAAGTGCAAAACATTGCGAAGTCGTGCGCTTGGTGCTTGGCATGGGAAATCCAAAGCATTGTGAAGGCGTGCGCTTGGTGCTTGGTGATAAATGCATTGCGAAGTCGTGCGCTTGGTGCATTTGGGAAGTCTTGAGAACTTGGTAAGTTCACTAGGCTCGGGTCCTTGAGTCGGTGAAGGATGACATTGCGAAGCCGTGCGCTTGGTGCATCCGAGGGACCGCCGGACGGGGAGCGAATGGAGTGAGCCCAAAGGAAAGCATACTTCTAGGGCATGAGACGCGAAAGATGACGTTGCGAAGTCGTGCGCTTGGTGCATCTGAGGGACGTAGGCCGAGGGAAGAGAGCTTTGGTGGGGAACTCCATGAGTGATAAGGTGGACTTGGCCAAATAGCTAAGACTGAGTGTCGGACGCTCAAACAATTTTATGTTTGAGGTTGTAGCCGACATCAGTCGACTGGCATAGGTGTCAGTCGACTGCTCTAGGTCGTATAGGTTCGATCAGTGTTCGACTGAACCAAGTCTGGCTGATCACCGACGCCGAGGAGGGCAAATGATCGTTGGGAGAATCGGCCGATCACGAGGGATGGCAATGATCGATGACATCGCGCATGGGCACGGAATGGAGTCGAAGCTCGCCAAAGACTGGTGATGGATGATCACGATCGATGTGTGATCCGTTAGAACTTAACCAACGTGGATCTGGCCGTTGTGAGACAAGGGCTACGGGACCAGTCGACTGATGGTCACGATCAGTCGACTGATGGGCGTGAAATCAGCTTGATGTAGGTTATAAAAGGAGCTCAAGAGGGAGGATTTCGCCAAGACTTTTGTGAAGCTATTGGAGGGGAATTATTGTTGCATTCCAGACCTTCAAGAGTCATCTAAAGCAAGCAACAAGAAAGTGATCAAAGCAATTGTGTAAAAGTTATCTTTTGTATTGTCTTTGTATTTCTTCTTGTATTTCATATTACTTGTTGTAATAGCTTGTGAGAGGTTTCTCCACCTCCGACGTGTAGTCGATAAGGAGTGTTGTTAGTGTCGTGCGCATAACACGAGCTCGTTGAGCTCACCCCGTGGAGTAGGAACCATTCGGTTCCGAACCACGTATATGCTTGTGTATTGATTGTGCTTGTATTGTTGTTATTTCTATTGTTATTCCGCTGCATATATTAACGACAATTGTAGACAAGCACACGAGAACGAACGAATTACGACATCCAACGAACGAGGGCTATTCACCCCCCTCTAGTCGGTCGTTTCGATCCCCAACAAAGGGCGTCGACCACCAAAGGGAGGAAAGGGAGGAGGCGCTGGCCAAAAACCCTAATGGTTGGGTATTTGCCTCCGACCCTAGGAGGGGAGGAGGAAAATTAGATTCAAAACAAAACCCTTGTTTTTTTTTCGCCCAAGCCTTGGAATTTATTTATAGATTTTGCCCAAGCCTCCTTTTAATCGTGTCCGTTAGATCTAGGCTTCGTGAGGGTTTTAATAGGCTACAAGAGGGATCATGAGGAGGAGTTGGATCTTGGCCACCCAATGGATCCGACCCACATAAAAACTGATCCATTAATCATAATTCATTCCATTAGAGGATTATCATTGATCTACCTCACCAACCCCCATAATTAATTGTACAAATATCTCTCCGTGTTTAAAATATCAAATGTCGGTTAATTAATTAATTTATTGATAATTAATTAATTAACATCTAACTCCATGAGTAGTACCACTCAACCTTATCATCATGTTGGACCAAGTCCACCTGTAGAATTTACATGATGATCCTTATGAGCTCCTCAAGGGGACATCATCATCCTAATACATAGGATACGGTTTTCGCCTATAATCAACGACACACCATGTAAATAATATTATTTCCCAACTTACCGGGCCTATCGATTTAACACATAAATCTCGTCCATTGGAAAATCAAAGAAATAAATATTAAGTACATATGTTCATTATTATATCGGGATTAAGAGCATGTACATCATAATATCTGAGGTCTGATTCAATTATGTAGTCAGCAATAAATTGAATTACCTCTAAGTCGGTCCTGTTCAATACATACAAAGTGTAATGGTGTAATTCTATGGTCAAGATAAACCAATACCAAATTATACTACAACCATGGCAATGGTTTTTCCAAAATCATCTTGGTTGTGAGCCTCTACTTATACTCTACAAGGAACTGATAACATGATCTTCTGTGCGATACCACACACCATGTTATCTACAATGTAAAGTATTAGACAATATGCATAACTATAAATATGAAAATAATGATAATGTGATTCTTATTTCAAAATGAAGATGTGCATACGAAGGTTAGACTTTCAGTATACATCTCAACAAAGTTCAGATGGGTCGCGTGGATCGGACATTTGGCATGAAGACTGGTTGGGTCTGGAGACCGGACAATCGGCAAAAAGTCCAGCTGGGTCAGACAGACCGAGTGGTTGGTGGAAGACCTGGTGGGTCAGATCGGATGTCAAAAATGGTAAGTCCGACAGGTAGCTGGTAAGTAAGTCTCGAGTGAAGAGGTGAGGCCAAGTCCTCTTTAGGAAGACAAAGCTAAGCGTTGATCCGACAAAAAGTCTGCGTGGGACATAGTAGTCGAGATCGAACAGTATTACTGCTGATATTGTATTTCATATCTTGTACTAATCCTGTTTTGCATAGAACAGTCGACTGAATGGATTCAAGTCGACTGAACTCTAGTCGAATGGAGTTGTATCAGTCAACTGGATTCCTATTGGGCAGGTGATATGCGGTAATTTTTATCGTGGTACCGTTTCAAATTAATTATCAAACCCCCTCTACACTAATATAGCATAGGGAATGGCTCAGATCGTTTCCCAACGAGTGTAATCGATATAATAGTAAAATTAGGATTTCTAATTATTGCTTTGGGTTTGCAAATGGAAGTTGGAATTTAAAAGGCTAATCCTACTGAACGGAAGACAATGCACATAATCAAACTCTAATCTAACTAAACTATATGTGCGAAGAAATTAAACAAAATATAAAGTAAACATTTAAAAGCATAAAGGAAGTGCAGGAACTAAGACAACAATTCAAGTGCAGAAATTAAACCTAATCTAACCCATTACAACTATGAAAAATTAAAGAAAACATCCTAATCTACGTGCATCTAATCAAAATACATAAACTCTAACATTCAACCTAATTAAACTCACAAGACGTTAAACTAACTCATTCAAGCATTTATATGAGCATGAAGAAACCACAATCAAGTTCGTGCAATTCTAAACATGGAGGATCCTTCAATTACAAACATTCAAACACAACCTAAACAACCAAACAATCAAAACACGAGATTGTTGATCGGAGATGGAAATAGCTGCTGGTCGGAGGTCTTGTGGAGCTGCCGGAGCTGATGGTGAAACTTTTGGATGAAGAAAATGGACTGACTGCAGAGCTGTGCCGGCGCTGTGAAGCTTCTGACCGAAGCTGTGGAGAAACTGGTCGGCGATGCTGGTGGTAGAGGTTGCTGGATAAAAGGGCTGTGAAGGCTAGCTGGCGGCGGAGATGGAGGATGGAGTGGCTGCCGGAGGGAGAAATGAAGCTGTCGGCGTCACGTGATGGAGGAAGATGAAGAATCGGTGGCAGAGCTCTAGAAGAGGGAGATGGAAGGGCACCGGTCACCGAAGAAGGAGGGGATCCCCTTCCTCTCCGGCGACCGGCGGGGAAGGGCAGAGCGGCCGAAGGAGTGACGGTGGCGTCGGCGAAATCGCGTGGAGAAGAGAAGAAAATGTCGGCCTACCCGATCGAGAAAATGTTGGGTTTTTAAAGGCCAATTAATTTGACCGTCCGATCAAAGCCCCTTTAATCCCAGCCGTCCAATTAAGCTAGTGTTTAATGAATAAATATTTTCTTGATTAAGCTGCTCCATCCAATGGCTGAAATTACTCCGACTTTGAATGGATGGATCTGATCCATCTGAAGGGATAATCACGATCGGTCAAATCTGGATTAAGGGCTCAGATGTACAGATCAATATGTATGGACCGGATCTTTCCAAATCTGGATAGATGACTCAGAATCCACCGCTTTTCCCGTCCGATCAGATCTGGTCCCTTGATTTAATTGCCTCTAATCTTGATGAAAGGTCCAGATTAATCCAGTTTGAAATGATCTTTCTCATCCTAGATGAAGCCATATTTGATCCAACTTGAGTCTAGTCTAGTGGCTCATCTCGATCTCCTATAAATAAAGATAGATTGCATATAAGTCCACAATATAGGAGAATTTACAATTAGGTTCAAAAGATGATCCAACTCATAAAACATGCAAATAATCAATAATAAATCACTAGAGAGGATAAAAACCGTGATATTAAAGGCCAAAATAATACAATAAAATGGTAGTGATCAATTCCCCAACACTTATTCTTTCACGTCCCGAACAAGGAAAGTAAACTGAAAGTATATTTCCTTAGCAATTCCCAAGCATATATAAAAAATCGTGAAAGAAAGTTACATAGGATTGTCAACTCTCAAAGACTCAAGCAATCATGGACTCAAATCTTACACAGGTTAACAAACATGGTGACTTTAATCCATCCTGAATAAACTAAGAATGATTAAGCCTCACAAGATACGTGGTGGTTTCTCTCGCTCTCATAAGCATATAATAGTGGAGTTCACTCAAGCTACTTATGGTTTATACACGATCATATGCTTACTTTTCTTCTACCTTCACCACTATATACACATAAGAATACATAATCACTGAAGGCTTATTAGAATGTAAGGGAAACATGAATGCAAGGGAAATGACAATATGTGTGAAAGGAAAGAAAGGTAAAACATGAAATAGCTATAGAAATGCAAGGAGATATGGAAATACAGAAATGTTACATAGATGAGTACAAGAAAATAGTGCCTCAAAAGTTTTCATCCAACCCAATAAACATTAAACAACCCTTATCACATTCTTCAATGCAAAACTACTCATGATATACAATAAATCTCTCAATAACTACAACAAGGGATGTCATTAACAAAAATACTATCACACATAAGTAAAAATGAATGTAAAAATGAATGGCACTACATGTCAAAATTTTCACAATATTTTTTTTTATTTCATGGGCACCCAATTTATTTTTTTTTCAACTTTTTTTTTCAGCTTTCTCTTTTTTTTTTCAAACTTTTTTTTTCAACTTTTTTCTTTCAACATGTAGTGCACTTCTCTATGCTCCAACATCAAGCTCAGCTAAAAAGATAAACAGCATGGCTAACTCATGGTAATCAAGCATGACTTGCCTATGCTCACACTAAATTCTCCTGAGCTACTCTCTCCACCCACACTTAAACTTTTGTCCATCCCGGACAAAATACTCATCATGGAACATCCAATATTCCACATCCAAAAATAGAAATGGAGAAGAAAGTAATGGAAGGAAATAAAGAAAAAGAAAGAAAGAAAGAAAATGACATGATGTAGAAATAGAAAGACAATAGAATGAATAATGAAAATAGCATGGCGTATGATAAGAAAATTATTTGAGTAGCATGTGACAACAAAAGTAGTAAAGGGAAACAAATGAGATTGCCTTCATACTAATCATGCAAACCTATGGTTGTGCAGTCTCGAAAGAATCAAAGCAAGTTCTAGAGTTACAATGACCACAAGTGCACCACACACAAGCAATAAAAATAGACACAATCCTCACTAGGAATGAAAAAAAATCATCTCAATCTATCAGTACAGAATCCATCACCAAGTAGTAACCACATGCAATCAAATAATCCATTGAAGTCAATAAATCTCCGAAACTCAACAATAAAATTTAACTGGCTTTCACAACTTCTAAGATGATATAAAGGAATGCATAAGAAATTTATTTGAAAACTCGATAAAACAAAAACTCAACAACCAAAAACTTAACAACTAAACAAAAACAAATGAAATAAAAGAAACATATATATAAAGGAAAAAAAAGAGGTGAAATGGAGCAAACTCCCCTGAGGTCCTGGCGGTTGAAGAAGATTTAGCAGGAGGAGCCACTCAGACAGTGGAGTGCTCCGAAAGAAATCCCGTCCCGGTGGTTGGAGAAGATTCAGTATAAGTATCCATGTTGGGAGTGGGATGGACAGAATGGGGGTGAGCGCCTTCATGGTGTGATCATGATAATACTGTGATACTCCCTCCAATATGATCGCCTCATCATAAGTAATCTCTGGTGGTCGGAGGCGATTCAGAAAAAGTATCCAACCTTGGGGCTGGATTATTGCATATGTTGTTAGGGCATTCATCAGCAAAAATCTTGGAGTCTTCATCTCAAATAGAAGTGTCCAGTCTGAGGGAAAAACTCAGCTATCCATCACTCCTCCGTTAGGCTTATCGAGTGGTTGCACAGCTAAACATAAAAATTCGGTAGGCACTGTCTCCTCTGCAACATCATCTATAATAAAACTGCAAATAGGAGTAGCTGACAACTCACTAACATCATCCTCAACTAATTTTTCTGACCCTGCTTCCACTGCAGATATCTCGATGTCGATGGCGTAAATAGCATCACAAAATAAATCCAAGCCACTAGTATCATCATCCACTTCATCTGCTACAGCAGTAACTTCATCTACAAATTCACATCCATCAGTATCTACAATAACATCACAGTACAAAGATTCATAGGAGTCCTGTGGAGTGGCTAAATCATAGACAGGCTCATCACTCACTCTACAATCCATCTCCCTAAGCGCGTCGATATCCATAGAAATGGTCTTTGACGGAGGCTGAAAGGAATCCTGGGCTTGTATCTGACTGATGGATGATGTAATTTGATCTAGCTGGATTTGTAAATTTTGTAGGTTTTCTTGTTGCTGTTGATGACTATTCTTCATTTGCTGCTGCAATATTGCTAGCTGCAAGAACTTTTCTAGTGTATTTTCTTGACTGAGAGCAAGGGTTTCTTCATTGTAGTCTTGATATATTGGACTCTGATATGCTGGGAAAGGTTGATCATGCTGTTGTTGCTCATTTCCATTATCAAAGCTCTGATGACCAGTCCACCCTGAATTGTTGAATTGAGGTTGAGGAATGTTCTGTTGTGTGCTTCCATACTTGAACCCTGAATGATCCATCCAACCATAATTATAGGTATTTGAAAATGATTCATACCTATTCTGTTGTTGAGGTTGGAAGTACTCATGCTGCTCTGAAATTCGTTGGGGCTGATAATATTGCGTTGAAGGATCTCCCTAATTATAACTATAAGAACTAAGAGTTGGATCATATATGTTCTGATATTCTCGTGGATAGCTCTAAGGCTTAATAGGAAAAACACTCTGCTGCTCATTTTGGTCTGAATAATAAGGCTGATTGAAATCTCCAAATCGCTGATAATAAGGATCCATGTTTAAAAAAATTTCATGTTCTTTCCTGCAATACTAACAAACAATATCAAAAGACACAGGAAATAGATATGACCAAATACATGGATATACAAGAAATAAAATAATGCAGCCCTAAACAAAAATTTTGATTTTTGATTTTTTTTTTAGAAAAATGGACAAACAATCCTAAGTTTACCAAGCATCATTACACTCCCCAGCAACGACGCCAAAATTTGATGTGCGGTAATTTTTATCATGGTACCATTTCAAATTAATTACCAAACCCCCTCTACACTAATATAGCATAGGGAATGTCCCAGATCGTTTCTCAACGAGTGTAATGATAGAATAGTGTAAAATTTGATAACGGCGAATTGTCGTGGTATCATTTCAAATTAATTATCAAACCCTCTCTACACTAATATAGCATAGGGAACGCCCCGGATCATTTCCCAACGAGTGTAATTGATAGACTAGTAGTGTTAGGATCGCTAATTATTGCTGGAGTTTTGCAAATGTAAACAAGGGGTTTGGATCGAAATAAAATTAATCATACTGAACAAAAAGACAATGCACGTAATCAAACTCTAATCTGACTAAACTATGATTGCGAAGAAATTAAACAAAACATAAAATAAGCATTCAAAAGTATAAAGGAAGTGCAGGAATTGAAACATGCAGAATAACATAAATGTAAAGCAAAACATGGAATTAAATCTAACCTAACTAACTGCAACCTAATTACCTGGCGATGTCGAGAATTGCCTTATTTTTGTCCAAGAATGGTCGCCCAAAACCTAGAACCAACGGCTAGATTAAGCAATACGTTCATTACAATCATTCAACAAATGAAAAAAAAACAATCAGAGCACATCAAGGAAAAGCTTGCTGTAGGAATCTGTTGCGGATGAAGGAAGTTGTCATGAAATTCTGCAATTGCTGGCTGAAGATCAGAGCTGCTGGAGTTGCCGCTGCCGGAGTTGGAATTAGCACCTCCGATCGGAGGTGAGAGATGGCTGTGCGTCGAGTGTTTGTCGCGGAGAAGGAAGACAATGCACATAATCAAACTCTAATCTAACTAAACTACGCTTGCGAAGAAATTAAACAAAACATAAAGTAAACATTTAAAAGCATAAAGGAAGTGCAGGAACTAAGATAACAATTCAAGTGCAGAAGTTAAACCTAGTCTAACCTGGAAAATTAAAGAAAACATCCTAATCTACATGCATCCAATCAAAACACATAAACTCTAACATTCAACCTAATTAAACGTTAAACTAACTCATTCAAGCATTTAATCAAACATTATATGAGCATGAAGAAACCACAATCAAGTACGTGCAATTCTAAACGTGGAGGATCCTTCAATTACAAACATTCAAACACAACCTAAACAACCAAACAATCAAAACACGAGATTGCTGATCGGAGATGGAAATAGCTGCTAGTCGGAGGTCTTGTGGAGCTGTCGGAGCTGATGGTGAAACTGCCGGATGAAGAAAATGGACTGCAGAGTTGTGTAGCAACTGGCCGGCGATGCTGGTGGTAGAGGTTGCTGGATAAAAGGGCTACAAAGGCTAGCTGGCGACGGAGATGGAGGATGGAGTGGCTGTCGGAGGGAGAAATGAAGTTGCCAGCGTCACGTGATGAAGGAAGATGAAGAACTGGCGGCAGAGCTCTGGAACAAGGAGATGGAAGGGCACCGGGCACCGGAAAAGGAGGGGATCCCCTTCCTCTCCGACGACCGGCGGGGAAGGGCAGCGCGACCGAAGGAGTGACGGTTGCGTCGGCGAAATCTCGTGGAGAAGAGAAGAAAATGTCGGCCTGCCGCGATCGGGAAAATGTTGGGTTTTTAAAGGGCAATTACTTTAACCGTCCGATCAAAGCCCCTTTAATATATAATTAAATATATTAAAATACTTTTTTGCATATTTAAATTCATTAAAATAATTGTTTGTATATTTAAATTCATTAAAATAATTTTTTTTTCATATTTAAATTCATTAAAATAATTTTCTGCACTTAAAACCATTTACTGCACATTAAATTTATTTTATTTAATTTACTGCACATTAAATTTATTTAATTCAATTTCTTGGACATTAAATTTACTTAATTTAATTTTCTGCACATTTGAGTCATTTAATTTATTTTTATGCATTTAGCGTACATTTCTTTAATAATGTCACACTTAGAGGGATACAGCACCGTTCGTCCTCCTCTCATCAATGGAGAGGACTTTTCCTATTGGAAAAGGCGAATGGAGTGTTGCCTGAAGACTGACCTAGAGGTCTGGTTTTCATTTAGGAAAGGGTTCACAACTCCGGTAGACAACTCGGGTGAATTGTTAGAACCGGAGAAATGGACCTCGGATATTAGGAAGAGAGCTCAAATCGATTACAAGGCACTTAACACCTTGCAATGTGGACTTACCAAAGAAGAGCTCATTAGGGTAGGACCATTCGAAAATTCTAAGGAATTATGGGAAAAATTAATTGAACTGCATGAGGGTACAAATGCCACTAGGATAGCCAAACGAGACATGCTATTAAATAAATTATTTAATTGTAAAATGAACGAAAACGCTAGTTAACTTTAAACTAGAATTAAAGACATATTAAATGGATTGCATTTAATAGGACATCAAATAGAGAATAGGGACTTAATTAGGTATACCCTTAAGACATTCCCGAGAAATGCCTTATGGACATCGATTGTCGATGCCTATAAGGTATCTAGGGATCTCTCCACAATTAGGTTAGACGAACTATTTTGTGAACTCGAACTACACGAACAAGCTAACTCGGGTCAAATCGATAATGGTATAGCTTTGATAGCAGGTTCAACTAAAAAGGAAAGAAAAGTGAAGAGTGAATTCGAAGATGAGTCGGAGTCGGAGACAAATGGAGAAGAGGAGATTGTAAATATGGTCCGGAAGATGTTCAACCGGAGAAAGAGATTTACGAAGAAAGATGCCAAAAAGGTGGTTGACAATAAGCCGAGACCTCGATCAGAAGTAACATGCTATGAATGCAACGGAAAGGGACACTACAAGTCGGAGTGCGCAAACTTAAAAAAGGAAGAAAAACCAAAAAAGGAAAAGAAGAAGAAGGTGCTTAAGGCGACATGGGATGAGTCGTCATCGGAGGAGTCGGACGCGGAAGAGACGAAGAGAAGCTTCGTCGCATTTATGGCCGAATCGAGATTCGGAGCCGTGTCAAGTTCTGAGTACGAGTCCGATTCCGAGTCCGAGAGAAGCCACGGATTTGTATCCGTTTCCGAAGGTTCAAATGAGGTAACTTCTCCATTAGAAGATAAATTATATAACATTATTGCATGCTTAGGTAGGAAATTAGCTAAGTTCAAGAATCGGGTCGACTCACTACTTTAGGAAGTCCAAGTACTTAAGGAGCAAGTCAACTTGAAGACTTTGACTTGCTAAATTAAGGATAAAGACTCAACTCAAGTTGCAAAGATTGAGGAAGAGAACTCAGTCCTGAAAAGGAAAGTAGAAGACCTAACCGGATCTTTAGAAAGGTTCACTTCGGGTTCCAAGTATCTCAACATGATGCTTGGATCTCAGCGAGCTGTGTACAACAAATCCGGACTCAGGTATAAGGCTAAGTCCACCTATAAATCATACATGTCTTTATTTAGTCGAAATGCTAAGAATTGAGTCCAAGCATGGGTTCCTAAGTCTAGCTTAGTCAACCAAGTTGGACCAAATCAATTTTGGGTTCCCAAGAGTCAAGTTCACTTAGTGAACAAAACTCAAACTTGCTACCATTTAGGGGGAGCTAACACCTTGCTTGTTTCCTTGTTTAGTTAAACACTTGCATGTTTTAGTTTACTTTACTTGTTTTAGTTTACTTTACTTGCTTAATTGAGAACGGACTAGATAGGAAACAAAGTAGTTTAAACTTGAACAATCTAGTACCAAGACAAGTGAACTGATAGTAAGTTAGGGAAGCTCTTCGAAGTGCATGTCTAGGAAGTGGTCATTGCTCCGATAACCAAGAAGGCCATGTGCCTCGCCGATAACCAAGAAGGCCTGTTGCACTAAGTCGAGTGGAACTGAACGAAGCTAACTCACTAAGTCTTTAACTAGTTAGACCAAGGCTTAGTCGAAAGTGAATCAAGTACTTGATTCCTTTATTGACTTTGTCTAGGAAGTGACCATTGCTCCGATAACCAAGAAGGTCATGTGCCTCGCCACGACCTGGAAGTCAATACTAGAAAAACCTACTTGACTAGCTCAAATCAAGCTTGAATCTAACACAAGTTTAAACACTTTGAAATTGCTCATTAAATTTAATTAAGATAAAAGAAATATTCATCTCACAAAACACATAGGGATAAGTGTATTGAAAACCTAGCTTGGGTGAGATGATTTAGAACTTAATTGAGTTTAATTTAGCTTAATTCAATCGAATCTATCTTAACAATTTACCTTAATTAAACTTAACTTAATTTAACTCAACCTAGTGTACTATACTTAAACTAAACAAATATACCTAACTAAAACAAATTAAAAAAACATAATCCAACTATAATTAATTTAATAAATTTACTCGCTTAATAAATTTACAACTTAAATAGAATTTAAGAAAATTCATCCTACTCAAGGTTTGAATTATCTTTAAAAAAATTAATTCATGTAGGACTCCAGAATGGATCAATGGATTCTGGATAGTGGCTGTTCCAGACATATGACGGGAGATAGTTAAAAGTTCTCAGAATTAAACTACAAAACCTAGGAACAGTTGCCTTTGGAAACAACAACAAACTTAAGGTAATTGGATCAGGTAACATTGAATTAGAATCTAATTTTGTTATACAAAAAGTTTTGCTCGTAGATAATTTTAAATTTAATTTGCTTAGTATAAGTTAGTTGTGTGATGTTGGTTATATTTTAAATTTTTATCTAATGAATGTTTGATTAACGATATTGAAAATTCAAAAATATTACTTAAGGGAGTTAGGGATAAAAATATATATTCAATAAATTTAGAAAGATCCTCAATTAAGTGTCATATGACATGGCAAGAGGAGAGTTGGTTGTCACATAGGCGACTTGCTCACACCAACTTTAGAAATATAACGAAGTTAAGTGAAACTAATCTAGTTAGAGGGTTGCCCAAACTTAAAAATATTGAAAACAAAGTTTGTAATGCTTGCAAACAAGGAAAACAAACTAAGTCTCAACATAAATTAACTGATCAAGATCGAACAAGCTCAATACTCGAGTTAATTCACTTAGATTTATTCAATTCACATGAAGTAAAATCATTAAGTGGTAATCTATATTGTTTAGTAATAATAGATGATTACTCTAGATTTACATGAGTAAAATTTTTAAAACATAAAGATGAAACATTTGAAGTATTAAAAAATTTAGTAAACAAATTGAAAACAAAAAAGATCGTAAGATAAAAAGAATACGAAGTGATAACAGAGGAGAGTTTAAAAATGAAAAATTTACAATAATGTGTTCATAAAATGGATATCATCATGAATATTCATGTCCTAGAACACCTCAACAAAATGGAATAGTAGAAAGAAAAAATATAACTCTACAAGAAGCCGCTAGGTCAATGATAAATGAATATAATCTACCTAGTTATTTATGGGCTGAAGCAATAAACACTGCATGTTATGTGCAAAATAGAGTAATAATTAATAAAATACATAACAAAACTTCTTATGAAATTTTTAAAAATAAAATACCTTCAATAAAATATTTAAAGGTATTTGGTTGTAAAGTATTTATTTTAAATACGAAAGGCCATTTAGGAAAAATATCTTCAAAAACAAATGAAGGGATATTTTTAGGATACTCGAACACTAGTAGAGCCTATAGGATTTATAATAAGAAAACTCTAAAAATTGAAGAAACAACAAATGTAAAATTTGATGTGGAAGAGATCACTAATAAACAATCAAATACATTGAAAGGTAATCAAAATGTGCTAAATAAAATTACACATGATGAAGAAGAACAAATTAATACAAACCAATGTGAAGAAAACATAAAGACATCTAGAATTAATTCTAATCATCCACTAGATCATCAAGTATTAGGAAATCTAACTTTAGGAGTTCAAGCTATATCAACTCTAAGAAACTTAAGTCAAATCACATTAATATCAAAAATAGAACCAAATTCAATAGAGGAGGCCTTACTAGACACTGATTGGATTATAGCCATGCAAGAAGAATTAGCACAATTCGATAGAAATGAAGTGTGGAACCTAGTACCTCCACCTGCAAATAAATCAATAATAGACACTAAATGGGTGTTTAGAAATAAATTAAATGACCAAGGAGAAATCGTTAGGAATAAAGCTAGATTAGTAGCTAAGGGATTTAGTCAGGTAGAAGGGCTAGACTATGATGAAACTTATGCCCCAATAGCTAGACTTGAGTCAATTAGAATGTTGCTAGCATATACGACACATAAAGGGTTCAAATTATACCAAATGGATGTAAAATCTGCATTTTTAAATGGAGTAATGATGTGAGCAAAACATATAGGGTTTTAGGAGTAGTTTTTGCTCACATCTCATTACGTTTTATGTTAGTTTTCATGCATATGTCACTCTATTTTGCACGCATTTCTTATTTTCTGGTTCGGAGGTATGCTCTTTGTACTTTTGTGTGCATGTTAGCATTTCGGGTGAAAAGGCACACTTTTCGAGCAAAAGAATGACATTTTGCAGCTAGACGCAGAGTGGGACATGGTTAAAGTGTGTGGCTACACACGGTCATGTCCAATGGGCGAGATCAGCTACCCCAGGGCCGCACACGACCTAGCCATGTGGAAACACACGACCGTGTGGCGGCCCGCTAGATTTGCATGACTAAGGCTTTTTCCGGATTTTGCAGCGGTTTGAGGTGATGTCTATATAAGGATGGAACCCTAGGGGAGGCACGTAGGATGGCACAAGCCCTAAAGCTTGAAGGAGGAATGTTGTGGGAGGTCCATGCTTTGCACTTCAACGCCAGAGAGAAGACCACGAAAGCATTGTAATCCCTTGTTCCTGTGTTTTATTTATGATGTATTTGAACATGTACATGCTTTGTGATTCCTCCTTTATATACATGGAGTAGTTCCTTCGATTCTAGGATTAGGGAGTAGCTTGTGTGCACATTACATGTTGGTTCATGTTAAATTCTGTCTTTGAGTTTAATTTGGCAATTGGAAGTTGTTTAAACTATATCTATGCATGTTTGGTTTTCTACCTGCTGTTCTTAGGCGATACGAGGGGTGACAACCCTCGTATCTAAGATTTAGGGGATTTTATACAAGAAACCTAGGAGTAAACCTGAACTCCTGTAACTGTGGGAAGAAGGATGCGATGGAACCAAAAATGGTTCATCGTAGGGATTGATTCGGCATCCTCGTACCATCTATCCTGTCTTTTTAAGGCGAAGATAGCTCCTGGTAGATGCGGTGGCTCATCGGGAGAGTGTATGATGTCCCTTCCATAAAACCATAGCTAAATGTCTAGACAACGCCAGTTGATAGCATTGTTTTGCAACACACAAGCGAAATTGAAGTCCTAGAATCACCTTTTAAGACCCTAGCATGCTCCCTTCTTCCTCCGCATGACACCGTATAGAGTATAGTCCACCAACAACCCTCATAAATCGAAACCTCTTAGAGTTTACTTCCGAACAATTTCAACCACTGAACATATCGATATTTAAATCCCAGTCCCTGTGGGATCGATAATCTTTTATTACTTGACGACATCCGTGCACTTTGCGGCATTGAGTGCGAGAGCGTGCTTCAAGTCCTCGACGACCTCCATCACGAAATTTGAGGTCGCATTCGTGTGCATCAAGTTTTTTGTGTCGTTGTCAGGGACTACTTGATTCGATATCGAATTGAGAAGTGGATAATTTGATCGGACTTAGGATAGATTTACTTTTCTTGTTTTATTTTATTTTATTTTATTTCAGTTTTGTTTATTCAATTGCTCTTTCCTTATTTATAATTTCCTGCATATAACGATGCTTGCTTTTACTCATGATTATGGTCAATTTAATGCTGTAAGTTTTTGGTAACATTTATTGTGAGCATTGTGGTGAAACATGGCATACCATTGATGATTGTCCGGATATATTCGAACCTTCACAATTTGAACAAGAAGATGTCACCTACAATTACAACCAGTGGGCACAAGATGATTCCTATTCATATAGTTATGACTATGGGTACTCAAACCCTCAATATTGTCCACCTAAATCCTGACTTGAGCAGATGATGAAAGATTTCATTCGAACAGAACAAGCAACAAACATTGAATTCCAACGGCGGCATTCGCAGACGAAGACTCAATATTATTTTCCAAGTGAGAATGAGAGCTATGAATCACCATGGGAATTTTATCCAGAATCAAGTCCCCACTTAGAAGCCTTGCTAGACAATTCTACTAGGTAATGCAATGAGCACAGTCTACAATTCGTGGAAGAAACCAAACGACTAGAAGGTGCCTTCGATGATTGGAATACACCTAATATGGCAGAGACTAACTTTGTGCGAATGGATGAGAAAGACGTAGATGACATTGGAAGTAAAGAAGGACAATCCATTCAATCACCACTTGGAGAAGAACTTGAGGATTATATAATGGACACTTTAATCGAGGAGTGAATTGCTTCAATCAAAACACCTCCCAACCTCAAGGATCTAGAAGATCCTACCCTAACCCTCACTGAAACTTTAGTCACTAATAACGAAGCCCTTTTAGTGAATTGTGACGATAAAGTATCATTCGACATAATAGAATCTGCTAGTCAATCTTTTGGTGAGGATATTTGTGGTGAGTTACATCATTTACAGCATATGGATGAAATGAAATATTATGATCGGACTTCTGAAAATTCTTTGAGGCTAAGCATGCTCAATCTCGAGCCAAGGAAAGCAACTAACAAGTATCTTGCCCCACCACAAGCATGATTTAAGGGATATAGTGATGGAGGACAAAAAGGCAAGAGGCGAAAAGTGAGCAAATATCTTGCTCCCCCACGAGGAAGATTCAAACACATCAAATGAAATATAAAAATAAGGTCGAGCTAAAAGACCTTAAACAAAGCGCTTCTTGTGAGGCAACCAAAGTTTTGTTTTAGATTTCCCTTTGATTGTATTGCATGCATTTATTTAATTTTAGTTTTGATTTCCATCCCATTTAGAGTTAGGACTAGAAAAGAACTTTGCTAGGCAAACATAAAATCCATATTAGCCTACACGGCGAAGTGTATGAGGAAATTTGGACCATAATGCAAAACGGGGAGAAAAATGGGGACACACGGCCTGGCAGCGTGCTTTCCCACGACCGTGCCCGACTGACCCGAGGTACACATGGCCTGACTGTGTGTTTTCACACGACTGTGTCACGCAAGGTTAAAAGGGGTGAGCCGTGTGTTTTCACCCCATTTGCACCGTGTGCTTCGAGTGCTCTTGCCCTAGCCATGTGGTTTCATCTTCCCTGCTATCTAGAAGCACTTCTAACCTCAAAGGAAGCCAAAAAAAGTAAGGATGAGGAGGACCAAGCATGTAGCACCTCGATCCGGTGCTTCAGAGTGATAAACAAGGAGAGCTGATGCTCCTCAAGCTCCGGAGGAGGGTAATGCCCTACCCACTCTTTTTTTTCACAATAATGAACATAGAGATAGATATAATATGCTTTCTACTCGTAAACTCACTGCTACTAGGTACTTAGTGTTGGATCGAAGCGGATCGCTAGAGGGGGGGGGTGAATAGCGATAAAAACTTTTCTTTTAAATCGTTCGATAGACAATTAAACGCAGCGGAAATGTAAATAAAAACTAAATGAGACAAATAGTTTTTTTACTTGGTTCGTAGCCTTCGGCTACTACTCCAAGGCCCTAACGGTCCTAGACCGTGTACGGAGGGCAATTCACTAAAACACTCCTCCTCGTTGGAGGTAGGAGTTTTACGATTACAAAAGCCTTCGAAGCAAAAAGATAGAGAGACAAACCCTCTCTTCTATTAAAGTAAAATGCAACGAAAAGCCTCGATTAAAAAGAATTACAATATTGAAAGCAATAACAAATTAAGATTATACCAACAACTAAACAAAAGAAACTTTAAGATAGGGTTGTTGGCAACACTTCGTTGTTGTAGAGTCGTCGGAGAGTTGCAGCATAACGGAGGCTTTTGAGCACTTAGAATTGAGGATGAAACCCTAGGTTTGGCCCTCCTTTTATAGCCTTTAAGCCCCTCAACGAATGGGTCTTCAACCAATCACAAATGGGCACAAAACTCCTTGAAAAATGGTGATAAAGCTTGACTCCTCGAGGCTGATTTTTGACCACTGGTTGAACTGGCCGGTTGAACTAGCACCGGTTGAACTGGCCGGTTGAACTGATGGCCAGGATTTTTGACTACAATAAAGAGTTAGCTCAAAATATAAGCGGATTCGACGGCCACTTGCCGTCCGATCTCAACATAGACCTTCCATGGGAAGTCTTGGGTCGGATCGTCGCCTAAGATCATCCCCGTAAAGAGGATACGACCTCACTTACGCTCGCACACACGAGCTTACCTCGATACTTACGTGTCGCTTTTGCTTCTGGCCTTCCACTCAATTCCTTCGGCTCCCTCCGAAGTAACTCGAGTGTCGCCCGACCACCGCGGCTTCCTCCGGGTGTCGCTAGCCTTCAGCTCCAACATTGAGACTTTTCTGCACACTTAATTTAGCTCGTGAGATAACAATATAAGCTTAACTTTGTATCGTTTGCTATAATCAAAACTTAGGTTTGACTTAGGTGCCCACTGCACCAATAATCTCCCCCTTTTTGATTTATGGCAAACCCACATACAAAGTTAAGACAAAAATAAGTATGAGATTATGCATGAATGAGTAGGAGTATATAAAAATTCTTTTTCAAGTGCTCCCCCTTGAGGAATCCTCCCCTTGACCGAGGTTGAGTACTTGAGAAAGGGTTTTAACTCTCCCCCTTGATATTTGCTACTAAGAAAAAGAATTAAGTAACCGAAATTACTTAATATTGGCCATAGTGTTTAAAATAAGTTTTAAGTTAAGAAACCAAATGATTTCTTAACCTTGGCCTTTAAAAGTTAAATAAGTTTTCAAAACTTAAAGTTAACTTTTGGTTTAATTATGAAGTAAGAGTTAAGTTATCAAAAAAAAATTTTTGACCCCTTAACTTTTGTCCTTTTTCTCCTTTTTCTCCCCCTTTTGTCGTATATCGAAAAGAGTAAGGGGTGTGTGGAAAACAAAATAAATGTTAAATTTAAAGTCCAAGCATGTTCCACATTTTTATTTTTAAAAATAATATACTGAAAATAAGTTCATCTATAAAATGTTCGACTCATATTTGGCTTGATTGATATGAAGGATCAACCAGTCCTGGTCAGAGTCGGTTAGTATGTATGATTATACTACGTGGTTCATAGCGATGCACTAGCTCTACATCTGGAACCAGGAGTAAGGTCCTAACATTTCACGCCCATCTACGTGGCTAAGTACACAAACACATTAGTCCTATGTGTTGTGAGATGTATTGACTCCTTAAATCTATAGGTGCATGATATCTAAGGTATGTCCTATGCTAGTTCCATGAAAAAAAAGTAAGAAATAGTAGTAAGAAAATATAATTTGTAAGTTCCTATTCTATTACGCACATGCCTAATCTTCGTCTCAAGAGACTAAATTCGGCTTCGGGTAGTGGTTTAGTAAATATGTCTGCTAGGTTAGACTTCGAGTCAACATATTCGAGTTGTATGGAGCCGTTGGCTACATGTTCTCGAATGAAATGGTGTTTTACCTCTATATGCTTTGTCCTTGAATGGCATATAGGGTTCTTAGTTAGATTTATCGAACTTATGTTGTCTACAAAAATTTTAGTTTTGGTGAAGTCCAACCTAAAGTCTCGGAGAGTGTGCTTCATCCAAAGAAGTTTGAGTTACACACTCACCCATACAAACGTATTCGGCTACGGTGGTAGATAAGGCAACACAATGTAGCTAACTACAGAACAAACACACTAGACTAGATCCCAGTAGTTGACAACAACCACTCGTGCTCTTTCTATCGAGTTTACTACCGGCATAATCCGAATCGGAGTAGCCGATTAGTTCGAACTCCGTAGATCTAGGGTACCAAATACCAACGTTAAGTGTACCCTTAAGATATCTAAGGATACGCTTAACTAGGATTAGGTGAGACTCCTTAGCACATGTGTTTGAAACACGCACATACTTACTCGAATAGGATGTCGATAAGTATAGGAGACTTCCTATCGCTCCTATAGTACTTTGGACTTACTTTCTAGGTCTTCTCCTATGTTAACATTAATCGCCATTGGGGTGTTTATTATCTTAGCGTCTTGCATTCCAAATCTTTTAATTAACTCCTTAGTGTATTTTTGTTGATATAGGTATATACCATCCTTAGTTTGTTTAATTTGTAGACCTAAAAAGAAACTTAACTCGCCTACCAAGTTCATTTCAAACTCACTTTCCATGAGTGAAACGAACTCGTTTAGTAAGGCTGAGTTAGAGGTTCCAAAAATTATATCGTCTACGTAAATTTGAGCTATGAATATTTCTTTACCTAAGGTTTTTTACGAAGAGAGTTGGGTCAACTAAGCCTTGGTTAAACCCTTTTGACTTAAGATGGATTGAAAGTCTCTCGTACCAAGCTCGAGGAGCTTGTTTAAGTCCATAGAGAGCTTTCTTAAGTTTTAGAACATGGTCGGATTTATCTAGATTTTCGAACCCGGGGGGTTGGCTAACATAAACTTCTTCTTTAATGTATCCATTTAAGAATGCCGACTTAACATCCATTTGAAACAGCTTAAATCCTCGATGTGCGACATAAGCTAGCAACATTCGAATGGATTCGAGTCTAGCTACTGGGGCATAGGTTTCGTCGTAATCTAAGCCTTCGACTTGACTAAACCCTTTGGCGACTAACCTAGCCTTGTTTCTAACTACTTCACCTTTATCATCAAGCTTATTTCGAAACACCCACCTTGTTCCAATTATCGTTTTGTCTTTAGGTGGTGGTACTAATTCCCACACTTCATTCCTAGTAAATTGAGCTAGCTCTTCTTGCATTGCAATAATCCAATCGGGATCAAGAAGAGCTTGTTCAATTGATTTGGGTTCTATCTTTGAAATTAAGGAAATTTGACTAAGGTTCCTATAGGATGCTCTAGTTCGAACTCCTAGATTAGGATCTCCTATCACTTGATCGATAGGGTGGTTAGTCTGAATCCTAGATTGGGTTGGGTTTGTGTCACCTAATGCTTGATCAATGGGGTGACTTGGTTGAACATTAGTTTGGTTGGAGTCATCTATCACTTGATCAATAGAGTGACTTGGTTGACTTAGGTTAGGATTAACACTAGACCTGATCTCCGGATCAGAGTTAGGTCTAGTATGAATCGGCTCGCTAATTGGGGTTGCCGGGGGTTTTGTAGGTTCATATCCTTCATCAAATACTACATTGATAGTCTCCTCGACTCTAAGGGTGTCGTGGTTATATACTCTATAAGCTCGACTTGTAGTCGAGTATCCTAGAAAGATTCCTACGTGGTCTTGGATGTAAATTTCCCTAGGTAATCCTTAGTGTTTAGGATATGTACCTTACACCCAAATACCCTAAAGTACTTGATGTTAGGTATTTTATCTTGATAAATCTCGTATGAGGTCTTAAGGTGCCTCTTTACCATAAGGATTCTATTTTGGACATAGCATGTCAGACTACGACTTCGCCAAAACCTATCGGGTAGGTCATATTCGCTCAACATGGTCCTAGCGGCTTCTTGTAGAGTTCGGTTTTTCCGCTCCACTAGGCCATTTTGTTGAGGGGTCCTAGGGCAAGAGAATTCATGGTGGTATCCGCTAGGTTACAAAAGTCTGAACCTTTGATTTTCGAATTCACCACCATGATCGCTTCTAATTCTTTTAACCTTAAGGTTTTTGATTCTCGATTAATTTGAATAAATTGATTAATTGATCTAGGTATCATTTTTATGTTTGATGAACCTAACCTGTAAAACGAGTAGTCGCCAATTATGACTAAGCAATATTGACTTTTTATTGAGTGACTTGGCTCCATGAATCGAATAGATCCATATGCAGGAGCTCAAGTACACTTGAGGTTCGCTCTTGGTTAGTTAACTTGTGTTGTGTCCTAGGTTGTTTTCCTTGTTGACAAGCATTATGATTTTATTAACCAAATTGTTAAAGTTGGGTAAGCCTCGACTAGGCCACTCGACTCATCTTGTGGACGCAGTCTTGGGTGTGAGTGACCGAGTCGTCGTGCCACAACCATGATTCCTCTTCTGTGTCATAAGACATTTGGTGAGGATTTGATTAAGTTAATTGTATAAATGTTATTTGTCCTAGTTCCTTTGAGTATTATTTTAGTCTGTTTCATTTGTTTTAATTACACATTCATTTTCTAAAAATACGACCTTATAATTATTGTCACATAATTGGCTTACGCTAAGCGTTATATTCAAAATTCTCTACAAGTAATACATTTTTAATAACAAAATTCGAGTTAAGCTCGATATCACCGATCCGATGATTTTGAGCTTGCCGTTATTCCCAAAGGCTACCGATCCTTGTCGCTTGAATCGAGCCTTGATCCCCATGTGATCCGCCTAACATCCATTGATCCTACACACAAGGTGGTTGGATTGGATGTTAGATTATTATATTTTTTTAAAAAAAATTGGTTGTAAGTTGTTAAACCTAGGTCATCTCACCGGAGTCTATATGATCAAGCATGTTATACTTATGTGTTCTTTGTGAGATGACTTCCAATTAAGTTGATTAAGTGCATTTATGTTTAAGTAATGTTAGATTTGGATTTGACCCTAGGCTTGTCAAGTTTACCTTTTCAAGATCATGGCTTCCAGGTCGTGGCGAGGCACAGGGGCCTTCTTTTATCGGATCATCGACCACTTCTTTAGACAAAGCCATTTTCAAGAAAATGATGACTTGACTCACCTAAAATTATTTCCTCGTCTAACTAGTTATTTTTGAAAAGAGGCTCCCCGAGGCTCAATCTTTTCGAAGGATTTTAGTTGATTATTTGAAAAGAGGCTCCCCGAGGCTCAATCTTTTCGAAGGATTTTAGTTGGTTATTTGAAAAGAGGCTCCCCGAGGCTCAATCTTTTCGAAGGATTTTAGTTGGTTATTTACGTGTTCTAAGTGAGTTCACGAAAGAAAAAAAAAATCTAAGCATGCAATTTCTAAGTTAAAACACAAACATGTTTTGTACTGGCTCCCCCTAGACCGTTGAATCGGTTCGGTCTATCCACATAGTGGATTTGGTCCTTGGGAACCCAGTACGAGTTGGATCCTAGAGTTGAAATCAAAGTGGTCTTAGGGACCCATGCTTGGACACATTTTTTATGTCTACTTACGATTGACATATACGACTTATTGGTCGTGTTTGAGCTAAACCCTAGTCCGACCTTGTTGTACACGACCCTTTGCGATCCAAGTAGGAGGTCAAGTCCTTTGGATCCCAAAGTAAACCTTTCCAACGTATTCCTAAGATCTTCGACTTGACTTTTCAAGAGTGAGTTCTCAACTTCGAGTTTTTCAACCCGAGTTGAGTCCTTCTCTTGAACTCGACTAGTCGAAGAGGTTAGGGAGACCTCGTGTTTGAGGAGTTTAACTTCCTCAACCAGGGTCTCGACCTTTGACTCAGACTTAGCTAACTTCCTAGACAAAAACCTAACCGTATTATGTAAAGTATTAAATAAGGTTCGACTCACCTTAAGGGTATCTTTTGAACCGGATGCGTATCCGTGGCTTGACTTGAAGGTAGCTTCGTAGTCCGAGTCATCCTCAGGTTCTGACTCAAGTTCAGGTTCGGTCTCCGTGTCTGACTCAATCGATTTTGCCATGAAGACGTGGTCTTCGTCTTCTTCGGATGACGCTTCTTCCCATGTCGCATTGAGGGCCTTCTTGTGCTTAGGTGCTTGGTGGTTGAGCTTGGGGCACTCGGACTTTATATGTCCAAACCTGTTACACTCATAACACCTAATATTAGAACTTTTAGGCTTACCTTGGTTGGGTCGAGTTGTGGTTCGCTTTCGTCCCTTGGCTATCCTTCGAGCTAGGTTCATTAGTTCTGGATAATTCCGGGTCAACTTCTTCTTCGGACTCATCTTCCTCCTCGGTTGGTGGTGGCTTGCTTGCGATTTTCTTCTTCTTTGAACCTGCAAACAAGGCTATACCCCTCTCGGGTTCCGAGTTGGACTGCTCATGTAATTCAAAATCTGAAAAGAGTTCATCTAATCTAAGTTTAGAAAGGTCCTTGGAGACCTTGTAGGCATCGACCATGGATGCCCACAAGGTAGTCCTCGGAAAAGAGTTTAGAACATACCTTATAAGGTCACGGTTTTCGACCTTTTGCCCGATTGCGTGTAGGTTGTTGACTATGTCTTGGACACGGGTGTGGAGTTGCGTCACGGACTCGTGTTCCTGCATTTTTAGTGTGTACAATTTATTGAACAACAAATCACATTTGCAAACCTTAGCTTGATCCGATCCTTCGTGTAACTCGATCAGCTTTGTCCAAAGGTCCTTTGCGCTAATGAAGGGGCCGATGCGATTTAACTCCTCCTTGGACAAGCCGCATTGGAGGATTTGTGTTGCCTTGGCGTCGGCTTCGACTTGTCGTTTTGTCGCAATGGTCCATTGATCATAATCCAAGGAGTCACCCACTTCATTAGTCGGAAGTGTGAAACCCGTTTGGATTATGATCCACATCTCGATTTGGGTTTTGAGAAAGCATTCCATCTGACCCTTCCAATAACGGAAGTCATCTCCGTTGTAAAATGGAGGTCGGATGGTGCTAAAACCCTCGAGATGGGCCATTAGAACAAAAGACAAAAAGGGACGAAGACGAAGAAACTAGCAACGACAAAAACACAAAACAAGGTACCAAGACTTGCGTCTTGGATTAGTAGTGCGGGAGTAAATTTAACAAAGCGAAATAAATCAGAAATAAACAGAAATAAAAGAAAAATAAATCTGTGAAAAATGGCTAGATTGGTGGTTTCACCAAATCTTAGCAACCCCCGTCTCTGATACCAATTGTTGGATCGAAGCGGATCGCTAGAGGGGGGGGGGTGAATAGCGATAAAAACTTTTCTTTTAAATCGTTCGATAGACAATTAAACGCAGCGGAAATGTAAATAAAAACTAAATGAGACAAATAGTTTTTTTACTTGGTTCGTAGCCTTCGGCTACTACTCCAAGGCCCTAACGGTCCTAGACCGTGTACGGAGGGCAATTCACTAAAACACTCCTCCTCGTTGGAGGTAGGAGTTTTACGATTACAAAAGCCTTTGAAGCAAAAAGATAGAGAGACAAACCCTCTCTTCTATTAAAGTAAAATGCAATGAAAAGCCTCGATTAAAAAGAATTGCAATATTGAAAGCAATAACAAATTAAGATTATACCAACAACTAAACAAAAGAAACTTTAAGCTAGGGTTGTTAGCAGCACTTCGTTGTTGTAGAGTCGTCGGAGAGTTGCAGCGTAATGGAGGCTTTTGAGCACTTAGAATTGAGGATGATGTTAGTAATATATGAGAGATGTCCTAAGGCAATCGCCTTATGTATGAACCATTTATATGATAAATGAAGATTCACTATTTGAGTATACATGTTTAATGTATTTGATTGGATCTTAAACTCATTTCTTGAATGTCCACGATACGATTCACAGCATGAGAGAATTTGTGATTGGATCACAACTAGTGAGTATCTCTACATGTGTAATTGTGATGTATCGGAATTATCCCTAGTCGATGAATTGATGGATTTGGACACCATCAATTCTTTCGAGACTAGCACGAGGTATACTCCTTGGTGTATCCAAGCAGCTGATTCTCACTGGCTGGAGACATAGTGATGTCCGGAGTTGATCGTGGATGCTAGTTATGGTAACTAGTTCATTGGAGTGACCAGCCGTAAGACTTCATATGGTTCTCTGCATATATAGATATGTCAATGAAGTTCTTACTGTGGCTTAAGTGCGATGTTCCTTTGACTTGCGGTATTCAAGTCATCTTGATCATGGAGACTTATGCTTTGACATCTTAAGCAAACATCTCTAAGGAGATGTGGACCCGGGATGATTGGGTATAAGTCGAAGTGATCGAAGGTGTTTGAATAGCCTATAAAGGATTCACCACTCCTTGCGAGGAGATGTATACCCATGGCCTCTCGTCGGATTGTTACTAAAGTCTTTGGCCAAAGCAATACATGTTTAGAGTAAGGTACTCTTCGATACATGTGGAGTAACTAGAATCCGTAGGACGAGGAAATGATACTTGGGCTAGGTGTGACGTAGTCAGCCTAGTGGGGACTGATACAATAGACCATGTCCTGAACCAAGTGGGTATAAGATGAGTGAAGGGAATGGGGCACGATTCATTCGAGCTACTGAAGGGTTTCAGAAATAGTTCTGGATCAACCGTTGATCTTTTCGATTAATTGGGAATCATGATGTACTACTAGGTGCCACTCATGATCGTTCTATAATTAATGGTTAATTATAGACGGCCAACATAAACCGAGAACCTATTTGGTCACACGCTGTGAGTGTAATCCAAAGGATTTAAAAGCGAGCTTGAGAATGGGATTCTCGAGAGAGAAACTATGTTTGGTTGGACCAAACATAAAGCGAGCATGAAATTGTTTCAGTCGCAATGGAAGCGTGGATGGGCAGTGTCTTATGAAGACATAATGGATGGACCAAAATGGTTTGGTCCTAATCCAATGGATGAGAATAAACCAAAGGGTTTGGTTTATATTAAACGAATGAACCAAAGGTTGGTTCGGTTCGTTTTAACTTAAAATAAACCATCATGGTTTGGTTTATTTTAACTTATCTTAATAGAGCGGGTTAACGGGCTTTATGGATATGATCCATTAACCATTAAGAGAATTAGTTCTCTATAAAATAGGGATTAAACCCTAACCCCAAAACCTAATCCAATTTTTGGCCGCCCAACATCAAGAGCTGCCGCCCAGCTTGTGTTGCCGCCCAGCCCACAGCTCCTCCAACCGGCGTCCAGAAGGCGGCTTCCTTCCTCCTCGCCGGCGTCGAGCTGCTGCCGGAAGAGTTCCGGCGATCCTCCTTAGGTTTGGCATCAAGGTAAGCACTTGGCTTCCTTTGTTGGCCGGCGCCTATCTCCTCCACCAAGCTGTCCAGTTTTCTGGACAGCTTCTTCTCCTCTCGTCGGAGCGTCGTTTGGACGACGGTTAATGCTCCGACAGCGGCTAACATACCGGGGATTTGATCTCCGGTAATCCTCTGAGGTGGAGGACGAAGGATTCGTCAATCGGTTGACGAATACCTCTCCGGAGAAGCAAGTCTTGAGGACTTGTTTTTAGGTCCGAATTTGGATTCGGACCGTGATCATCTCTCGATCACGTCGTCTTCAACACGAGGCTAGTAACCCGTCACAAGACGAAGCTCGTGGCTTAAGCGAAGTCATCCCGAGGAGCTCGGCGTGGATACGGATAGAGGCGATTCTTACGAGAATCGTTCGGTTGATCACGTTCCGCTACACGTCATACGGAAGGTATAACGTAGTTTAATTTCCTTTTATTGCAATTTTAATTTACGGTTATGTCTACACTTGTTGTAATAGCATGCGTGTGTTGTGTGTGTTGTAATAAATAGGAGTATTTATTATTTTTATTGCTTCCGCTGTGCTCATGTTTACGAAACATGATCGAACACACACACGCCGCGGTACCGGAAACCCAACAGTGGTATCAGAGCCCAGGTTGTGTTTCGACATAATCGTAAAAATGGTTTTGCGATAGTCATAATGTATTTCTGGAAGTTTTTTAAATTTTGGAAATTTAGAAGTATTTATGGAAATTTTTCAATTTTGGAAAGTCTAGAAGTATTTATGGAAATCTTCCACTTTTGGAAAGTTGGAAGTATTTATGGAAATTTATATTTTCCATAAATAAAATATTTGATTAGATTCTGGAAATTTGTTTCCTAATTTAATCATGATTTGATTTGGGAAATCAAATCTTAAAATATTTTATTTCCATAAGTAGTTTTAATGATTTAGGAAATTGGTTTCCTAAATAGATTTTCCTTAATCAAATAATTCCATGAATAAAATATGTGATTAGATTTGGAAATTTGTTTCCTAATTTAATTATGATTTGATTTGGAGAATCAAATCTTAAACATATTTTATTTCCATAAATAGTTATGACATATAAGGAAATATAGACATGACATAATTGTATGCCATGTAATTGCATTAGATGCATAACATTATGCCATGCGTGTCGTGACATGTAGATGTATGCCATGTATGCCATGCCATGTAGATAATAGTTATTTGCATGCAAAGAGGATGAGACATAAAAACCCTAACTCAATATTAAAGCCTACACCTTCCATTAATATGGTTAGAACCAGAGTTCTGTTTCTTGTTTGGGTTGTTGGACTCTCTCCAAGCCCGGCTCGAACCTGAATATGTTCAAACCATGGAATAGTTTAACTCTAATATGGTAAGAGTCGAGGTCAATCGTTAGCTTTGGGTTGTTGGACTCTCTCAAGCTGGCTAATTGGTTGAATGCGCTCTAACCATATTAAAACTATTTCGCGATTAATGGGTTGGCTTTAACTGGAGCATCGATTTGTTGGACTCTCTCGAGGTCGATGTAAGAGAGGTGAAGTTGGGTGCTATGCATATGATGCATACTTGTTAATGTGTTAACAACCCAATGTATGTGTAAACATTCAATTAGTTGATAGCACATTGTGATAGTTACATATACATGATATGTAATCGGTATATTTGATACCCACCATCATAGCTAAGAATGGCTTGTTGGACTCACTCCAAGGTTGTTCTTATCTATGATGGATATCAGCCCATTCGGAGATGGACCTACGATCTCCCGAAGTGCTTTTGGGGTTTTTGAATTCGAAAAAAGAATGGGATTTATAAATGTATATTGATGCATTTTTAAAATCATCTTTCTCATATATGCTCGTTTTGTATTTCTAAGTTAATATATTGATCATGATGTGTTTGAATTTGCGTTCCATTTTGGATTCAAATAAATTGACTGGGCCGAACTTCTTGGACTGGCTTAGAAACTTGAGAATTGTTCTCAAGGTGAAAAGCTTGTGTATGTCCTCGAAGCGCCTCTTCCCGCCCGTCCTAGTGACGATGCAACTTTGGACCAATTGTTGGCCTATCAGAAACATGTGAGTGATTCTGAACAAATGAGTTGCATCATGCTAGCCGCGATGGAACCCAAGCTACGAAAGCAGCATGAGCATATGGATGCTCATGTCGTAGTCCTTCATCTCTGTGAGTTGGTTGATGAGCAAGTGAGATTCGAAAGGTTCGAAGTCTCCAAGCTCCTCTTCACCTCTGAGATGCAAGGAGGTTCATCTGTGGTACTGCTAAACATGCTGAAGACTGTGGAGCCTTCTGAGAAGCATGAGTAGGGGACAGTGTTGTTAGTTGATTCCTCGAAGAAAGGTTCTAAGAGGGAGTCAAAGGAACAACAGAAGGGAAAGAAGAGAAAGGCTAAGAAGGTAGAACTAGCACAAAAGGAAACTTGCCATCATTATGGCAAGGAGATCCATTGGCGAAGAAAGTGCAAGATTTATCTTGAGTCCATGAAGAAGGATAAGGCATCGGATGCCCCATCTTCTTCAGAAATCTTCTTTATTGATTGTCATTCTATTTCCTCAGACACTTGGGTATTTGATACTGGGTGTGGCTCACATATATGTAATGACATACATGGGCTAAGGAATAGAAGAAGACTCGCCAGGAAGTCAAATTTACGTGTTGGGAATGGAGCAAGCGGTTCTTTTCGCCATCTCGAACGTATTTGTTGGAACTCCCTGTAGGACTTGTCTTAGAACTGGACAATTGCTTTTATGTTCCTTCGTTGATAAAGAACATCATTTCTATTTCTTGTCTAAATAGAAATGGTTTCCATTTGACGTTTAGTAACAATTGTTGTTACATAACTTTGAATGGAGTTCTTTATGGACCGGAACTTTAAGCAATGGTGTTTATCGTTGGGCGTATCGGTGACATTTTCAATATCGAGCGAGCAACAGAGTGGATAATCAAATAGACTCCTACATGTGGCATTGTCGTCTTGGCCATGTAAGCAAGAAAGCGCATGTCAGAATTACACGATGTGGAATTGCGGAATCGTTGAATTGGATTCATACGATACATGCGAATCATGCTTAAAAGGCAAGATGACTAAGTTACCTTTCTTTGGAAAAGGTGAGCAGTGGGAGAGTTACTAGGTCTAGTACATCTTGATGTATGTGGACCTATGTCAACTCAAGCATTAGGAGGCTATAGCGACTTCATTACCTTCACCGATGATCACTCACGGTTTGGGTATGTGTTCTTGATGAAACACAAGTCTGAAGCCTTTGAAAGGTTCAAAGAATTCAGAAATGAAGTAGAGAAACAACATGACAAAAGTATTAAAATACTTCGATCGGATCGAGATGGTGAATACTTAAGTCAAGAGTTTCTTGATTATCTAAGAGACAATGGCATATTGTCTCAATGGACTCCGCCCTATACACCACAAATAATGGTGTATCCGAGGCGTAACTTAGGACCTTGTTGGACATGGTCAGTCAATGATGAATCATGCAACTCTTCCCAAGTCCTTTTGGGGTTATGCACTTGAGACATTTGTTTACTTGTTAAGCAGAATGCCTACCAGGTAGTCTCAACTACTCCATATGAGATATGGAATGGTAAGAAACCTCATGTATCTTACTTGAAGATATGGGGTTGTCTGCTTATGTGAAGCGGGTGTATCAGACAAATTGGATGCTAAGTCGATAAATGTCTATTTATTGGATACCCTAAGGAAACGAGGGTTACCAATTCTATCATCTGTGGAACAAAAGGTGTTTGTTTGAGGCATCTTTGTGTTTCTAGAGAAGAGTTTCTCTTGCAAGAAAGCGATGGGAGTGTCGTCGAGCTTGAGGAGGCTCGAGAGACTCAAATAGACATTGATGAGATACAGTGAAGCCTGACGACAACTCATAGTGATGAGCAATCAATTTGGACCTATTGTAACACCACATCTTCGTAGATCACGGTAGAACACGCCAATATTCTGAGAGATATGGATTTCGTAAGTGAATCGAGCACGTGTTACTCATTGATGATGAGAGCCTACCGATTATGAAGAAGTGCTGACAAGTTCAGAAAGGGATAAGTGGCTTGGTGCCATGAAGTCGGAAATGAAGTCCTTGTATGAAAACCAAGTTTGGAACTTGGTTGACCCACCTGAAGGGATAAAGCCTATAGGGTGCAAGTGGGTTTTCAAGAAGAAAACCGACATGGATGGTAATGTGATTACCTATAAGGCTAGATTGGTGGCGAAAGGATATCGTCAAAAAACAAGGTGTTGATTATGACGAAACCTATTCGCCTGTAGCTATGCTTAAATCCATTCGGATGCTCCTGGCCATAGCGGCTCATTATGATTATGAGATATGGCAGATGGATGTGAAAACAACTTTCCTTAATGGAAACTTGCTCGAGGACGTGTATATGATACAGCCTGAGGGTTTCACATCGGTTGATAAAACCAAGGTATGCAAGTTGCGACGATCCATTTATGGATTGAAGCAAGCATCCAGGAGCTGGAATATCCGTTTTGATGAGACGATCAAAAAGTTTGATTTCTCACAAAATCCAGACGAACCTTGTGTGTACAAGAAGGTTAGTGGGAGTGCAGTCGTGTTCCTAGTATTGTATGTCGATGACATATTACTTATAGGAAATGATGTGTCCATCTTACTGATCGATTAAGGTTTGGTTATCCAAGACATTCTCCATGAAAGACACTGGGAGAAGCAACCTACATCCTTGGGATTAAGATCTATAGAGATAGATCGAAGCAGTTTGCTTGGTCTTTGCAGTCTACATATATAGCCGAGTGCTAAAGAGGTTTAGCATGTCGGAATCCAAGAAAGGTTATCTACCCATCGGGCATGGGTACACCTTTGAAGTCTATGTGTCCGCCTCGAAGGCGAGAGGATTTGCATGAGTAAGATTCCCTATGCATCCGCAATAGGATCTATCATGTATGCTATGTTATGTACGAGGCCCGATGTATCGTATGCTCACGAGTGTGTCACGGCGGAATACGATCCGATCCGAGAATGGATCATTGGCGGTATTAAGGCGATCCTTAAGTACTTGAGAAGAACTAAGGATGTGTTCCTAATATATGGAGAAGGGTACATGGTGATACGTGGGTATACGGATGCGGGATCGCATGACAAGGATGATTCCATGTCTTAGTGCAGGTATGTATTCACCTAGAATGGAGGCGCAATAAGTTGGAAAGGTTCCAAGCTTGACACTATAGCGGATTACGCCACTAAGCGAATACGTTGCGCTTTGAAGCAAAGGAAGCGGTTTGGATCAAGTAGTTCATCTATGAACTTGATGTGGTCTCATCAATGATCCAAACATGTGCTTCACCGCTATCATCTTATCAGAGAGATCATAAGTAGGAACGAAATACAAATCGAGAAAATTCCCACTGAAAGGAACTTAGCGGATCCTTTGACTAAAGCATTACCTCAAAGTAAGTTTGAGGGTCATGTTGGGGCTTATGGTATTGGATACCGTAGCAATTGGCATTAGGCCAAGTGGGAGTCTGTTAGTAATATATGAGAGATGTCCTAAGGCAATCGCCTTATGTATGAACCATTTATATGATAAATGAAGATTCACTATTTGAGTATACATGTTTTATGTATTTGATTGGATCTTAAACTCATTTACTGAATGTCCTTGATACGATTCACAGCATGAGAGAATTTGTGATTGGATCACAACTAGTGAGTATCTCTACATGTGTAATTGTGATGTATCGGAATAATCCCTAGTCGATGAATTGATGGATTTGGACACCATCAATTCTGTCGAGACTAGCACGAGGTATACTCCTTGGTGTATCCAAGCGGTGATTCTCCGGTGGAGACATAGTGATGTCCGAGTTGATCGTGGATGCTAGTTATGGTAACTAGTTCATTGGAGTGACCGGTAGTAAGACTTCATATGGTTCTCTGCATATATAGATATGTCAATGAAGTTCTTCTTGGCTTAAGTGCGATGTTCCTTTGACTTGCGGTATTCAAGTCATCTTGATCATGGAGACTTATGCTTTGACATCTTAAGCAAACATCTCTAAGGAGATGTGGACCCGGATGATTGGGTATAAGTCGAGTGATCGAAGGTGTTTGAATAGCCTATAAAGGATTCACCACTCCTTGCGAGGAGATGTATACCCATGGCCTCTCGTCGGATTGTTACTAAAGTCTTTGGCCAAAGCATTACATGTTTAGAGTAAAGTACTCTTTGATACATGTGGAGTAACTAGAATGTAGGACGAGGAAATGATACTTGGGCTAGGTGTGGCGTAGTCGACCTAGTGAGGCGACACAATAGACCATGTCCTGAACCAAGTGGGTATAAGATGAGTGAAGGGAATGGGGCACGATTCATTCGAGCTCTTGAAGGGTTTGAAAATAGTTACGGATCGTAGTTGATCTTTTCGGTTAATTGGGGATCATGATGTACTACTAGGTGCCACTCATGATCGTTCTATAATTAATGGTTAATTATAGGCGGCCAACATAAACCGAGAACCTATTTGGTCACACGCGCGAGTGTAATCCAAAGGATTTAAAGCGAGCTTGAGAATGGGATTCTCGGGCCATCGAGAAACTATGTTTGGTTGGACCA
Source organism: Wurfbainia villosa (assembly GCA_025175895.1). Lineage (NCBI taxonomy): Eukaryota > Viridiplantae > Streptophyta > Magnoliopsida > Zingiberales > Zingiberaceae > Wurfbainia > Wurfbainia villosa. The sequence continues at coordinate 54,458,310 of CM046004.1, forward strand.
AACATAAGCGAGCATGAAATTGTTTGATATAATGGGCGTGGATGGGCGTGTCTTATGAAGACATAATGGATGGACCAAAATGGTTTGGTCCTAATCCAATGGATGAGAATAAACCAAAGGGTTTGGTTTATATTAAGCGAATGAACCAAAGGTTGGTTGTTCGTTTTAACTTAAAATAAACCATCATGGTTTGGTTTATTTTAACTTATCTTAATGGAGCGGGTTAACGGGCTTTATGGATATGATCCATTAACCATTAAGAGAATTAGTTCTCTATAAAATAGGGATTAAACCTAACCCCAAAACCTAATCCAATTTTTGGCCCTAACATCAAGAGTCGCCGCCCCGTGTTGCCGCCTTTACACTCCTCCAACCCAAGGCCCGAAGGCGGCTTCCTTCCTCTCGCGGGCTGCTGCCGGAAGAGTTCCGGCGATCCTCCTTAGGTTTGGCATCAAGGTAAGCACTTGGCTTCCTTTGTTGGCCGGCGCCTATCTCCTCCACCAAGCTGTCCAGTTTTCTGGACAGCTTCTTCTCCTCTCGTCGGAGCATCGTTTGGACGACGGTTAATGCTCCGACAGCGGCTAACATACCGGGGATTTGATCTCCGGTAATCCTCTGAGGTGGAGGACGAAGGATTCGTCAATCGGTTGACGAATACCTCTCCGGAGAAGCAAGTCTTGAGGACTTGTTTTTAGGTCCGAATTTGGATTCGGACCGTGATCATCTCTCGATCACGTCGTCTTCAACACGAGGCTAGTAACCCGTACGAAGACGAAGCTCGTGGCTTGGCGAAGTCATCCCGAGGAGCTCGGCGTTGATACTGATAGAGACGATTCTTACGAGAATCGTTCCGGTTGATGCCGTTCCCGCTACACGTCATACGGAAGGTATAACGTAGTTTAATTTCCTTTTATTGCAATTTTAATTTACGGTTATGTCTACACTTGTTGTAATAGCATGCGTGTGTTGTGTGTGTTGTAATAAATAGGAGTATTTATTATTTTTATTGCTTCCGCTGTGCTCATGTTTACGAAACATGATCGAACACACACACGCCGCGGTGCCGGAAACCCAACAGATGAAACCCTAGGTTTGGCCCTCCTTTTATAGCCTTTAAGCCCCTCAACGAATGGGTCTTCAACCAATCACAAATGGGCACAAAACTCCTTGAAAAATGGTGATAAAGCTTGACTCCTCGAGGCTGATTTTTGACCACCGGTTGAACTGGCCGGTTGAACTGATGGCCAGGATTTTTGACTACAATAAAGAGTTAGCTCAAAATATAAGCGGATTCGACGGCCACTTGCCGTCCGATCTCAACATAGACCTTCCATGGGAAGTCTTGGGTCGGATCGTCGCCTATGATCATCCCCGTAAAGAGGATACGACCTCACTTACGCTCGCACACACGAGCTTACCTCGATACTTACGTGTCGCTTTTGCTTCTGGCCTTCCACTCGATTCCTTCGGCTCCCTCCGAAGTAACTCGAGTGTCGCCTGACCACCGCGGCCTCCTCCGGGTGTCGCTAGCCTTTAGCTCCAGCATTGAGACTTTTCTGCACACTTGATTTAGCTCGTGAGATAACAATATAAGCTTAACTTTGTATCGTTTGCTATAATCAAAACTTAGGTTCGACTAAGGTGCCCACTGCACCAACACTTAGATGAAGATTTGCTAGAGTATTTAGTGTTGTTGGGTGATATTCAAGCCCTATTTGCAAAAATAGGGTGGGAAGAGATGATGGGAATAAGGCACCCAACCTACCCTAGGATAGTTCTAGAATTTTTGAGTTCCTTAGTGGCGGAAATTTTAACGGGTAGAGAGAGCGAAGAGGGTAGGATAACTTTTAGGATTTTTAACATTGAGCATGAATGGATCCTTCACCAATGGAATTCATGCTTTGGCTTGCTGAGTGGGGGAGAGAGAAGAATCCCTATTGGGTTCAACGCTCGGATATTTTGGACCGAGTTGATGGGGGAGCACGCTTATTACCCTTCTAGGGCCAAAGCGTTGCGGCTCTAAAACCCCATCTTTTGATACATCCACCGCATCATGGCCAGTACTATATTTAGTCGTGGGGAGAGTGATGGTGTAGTTAGAGCTAGCAAGCTGCTTTACCTCTGGGACATGCTACAAGAAAGAAGTAGCATTGATGTAGGGTCCCACTTCATCAGACACTTAGTGAAGATGGGCAAAGCAGCACGAGGAGAGATTTGTAAGATACGGCGAAAAAAAATGGTTAGGAGTTAATTACATCTAACCTAGTTTAAGAAATTTTAATAGTTTAATATAACCTAGATTTAATTAGATCTAGGGTTAATGGCTAATTGGTGTTAACATACTTAACACCGCACCGATTCTGCGTCGCCCAATCTGTAAGCTCGCCGAAAATCTCCACCCGAGCGTTTCCTCAATCGCGCATTTCTCCCCAAATCTCCATAGTCGCAATCCCTTCTCCCGATTGTGACTCTTCTTTTTCGTGCTCACGATCGCTATCGCCTTTTCTCTTCTCCTTACCTCACCGCCGCACCGCGACAATCCATGACCGCTCGCGACCCCGAGCAGAGCACCATCGTCCTGTCGACCATGTGCGCAAGCACAACGATGCCACCTTCACCGCTGCCTTCATTTCCCCCTTGCCCAGCCGACAGTTGCCGTCGCTTTGCAGCCTTCACACGCGCATCGCGCGCATACAACCTCCGCGCGCTCGTCACCCTGCCTTTCTATTCGTGCGTCACCTTCTTCCTCCCGATCTGCGCCGCCGGTCGATCAAGCACCACAGCTGTGTTTCCCCCATTCCTGCAAGCAGCGCTGCCCCTGCGCATCGCGCGCTCGCCGTGGACAGCCGTGCGCACAACCCTTTTCTTCCCGATCGTTGACCACCGTAAGCCCTTTGTGCCGGCGGTCGCCTACTCTCCTTCGAGCTCTGGTTGTCATCACTGGAGTAGGTTGCTGATCGGGTGATCTGTTTTATCGGCAGTTGGTGAGTTCTCCATGATGGTTAATTCTGGTTGTTTTCATCTTGGATTGGATGTAAGTTTGGGGACTCTGACTGCAGGTGGATTGCAAGGCTGCTGATACTCAGTATGCCTTGTTATTGGGGGGGGGGGGCTACGAATGGGTTAATGTTGATTGGATGGTGTTGCCAAAGTGTGTTTCATCGCATTGATAAGCTATGGGTTTGAGAGAACATTCTGTTGAATTGGCAGTTGATGGAGTTGAGCACGGAATCTAAATTTGACAAGTAATGTGAGGTAAGCCTTGATCTGAGAATGGTATCAATAGATATGCTGCTAGTTTATATATATATTGGATGTGATATGTAGATTAGATGAGGTAAGCTTTGACCTAATAATGATATAGTTGGAGAACCATCATATTTGTTGTGGTCATTAATATAGTGGTGTTAATTGTAGATTTACATATCGTATTTTTGGGCAGTTGAGTAGATCTGATGAGGATCAAGAAGTCGAGCAAATGAAAGCTAGGCTTGGTAAGTGAGATTTGGTTATTCATAGTTGTGTATCAGAGTAATTCAGTAAATTGACTTGAATATGTTATTATTTAATTATATTGGTGGTTAGTGGAGACTAGAGTTATTTTGATTATATTGGTATTCTACGATTTCAGGACTTTGATCTGGCGGGTTGCGGATGTGAATACAATCGGCCACGAACTACATGTCGGTGGGTAATTTCTGCACAGTCAGGGTAGATGTATTGCATTGATTTTAGTCATAGATACGAGCATGTTAGGTGTCTATATTATCTTAGCAATACGTAACATCATGCTGAACTTATCGTTAGATATATTTATGCTCAATTGTTGATATCACATATACCCTATCATGATTTAGGAGTTATAGATGTGATGTAAATTGGCCTAGATGTTTAGCGGTGTAAATGCGATGCGGTGATGACCCAATTTATAAATTGGAAAAGGTCATCTGTGGGTAGATAATGCCCTAAATGTAGGATTTACTTCCAATACAGTATGTTGCATCGTACCAACCATGTGTGTTAGTGAAGGGTGATTAGTGTATCATGCGGTGGTCCCATTGTATGACCTCAGTCGACTCTATTGGATAGAGTGTGTTGATCGATTCGACTCTCTATTGGATAGAGAGTCGTCGATCGATTGGTATGACTCTCTTTGGAGAGAATTATGATCGAGTACACTATCTACAGATAGAGTTTGTCGATCTCGACCTCTCGATGAGAGTCGTTGATCGATGATCGACTCTATAGGATAGAGAGTGTATTGATCAGATGGGTACGACTCTCTGTTGAATAGAGAGTCTGTGGTAGATGGCTATACGGGTGATAACATACACATATCATTTGCATGCATTCTGACAACATAGTCTCCGTTGGGGTTGAGAGAGTCATCAGTCTTCTTGCCTCCCAAAGCACTCCACGAGTCGTGTGAGGAAGAGCATCTGTTGTCGCACTCTACCACTAGGCGATGGTAGTTGGAGTTGCATGCATTGTCTGAGTGCGTGGTACTCGACCACTCATTAGTAGTGTTAGTGAAGTGGCGGCGGGGATTTGTGTGAGCTCTTTCGCTCATATGCTACATGATCATCGCCCTCGGCCACTCTATAGCGATGGTTGGTGTGAGTTAGGGCGATTGTCATGTCGTGCCACCTAGGCCTGCCTCGTGGTAGCGAGTAGGGGCGGCCATGACCATGTATCTTTGCATTGTATCTTATGGCGCTTTGCATATTATATGTATATATATATATATATATATATATGGATGGTTGAGATTAATATATATATAGATACATCTATATATATGATTATTTTGATTTTGCATTTGATTGTACTATTCTTTGCATTTGGGTGTACATCATATTCATGCATGTCTCTTGCATTTGTTATTCGATTGCGTCGGATACTGGTATGGGTTGGACAGACCATTAGATACCTTGACCTATAGCTAGAGTATATTGTGAGTTGATCTACTCTTCCTGTTATATATATATATATATATATATATATATATATATATATATATATATATATATATATATATATATATATATATATATATATATATATGTTTGATATATGTTCAGGTTGGATCAGAGTAGCGTGGTAGACTTCAGGTATGTCTACATTTTTATGTTGTTTATTTGGTTAGTTGGTATATGTTTGTATTTATATACTATCGATATAGTACCTAGAGTATGTTGTTGAAAATACATGTGATATGGCATATATACATGTTTTTCATTACCTCTTGAGTTTTACTCACCACCCCACGAACCACAGGTTTTCGTGCTAGAAGCGGTGAAGACTTGTGACTTGGAGCACTAAGACATCGTCTCATCTCCTCAGAGGCTCCGTATTCTTTGGGCTTTCGTCGGTGTGTATTGTATTTTGGAGTTTTCTTGATGTATATTGTATATTTGGATTTTGTCGTTATGTGTTGTTGTGTTGTGTTAGTCATACCTATGCATGTGTGGGATTGTATTGTTGTGGTATCGTTTGTTGTGTATTGTTGTAGTAGTTTGTTATGTTTGTGGTTTGGTGATATTGTTATATATATTGTTGTTGTTATTGTGGGCCTCGGGCCTTGTATTAACCAAATGTTATGCGAGAGATGTGTCTTTGATTTTCGGCTCGACATGCTCTCGGGGCATGACAACTTTAGTGGTATCAAAGCCCAAGGTTCTGCGATGCCATACAATGTTGTTTTTAGTCAGTCTTGGATTCGAGTCGATTTATTCGGTTTTGGTTTTGAGATGAGATGGAAGCGGCCGAGCTCAAGCGGATGGTAAGTGCGCTTATGGTTTAGTAGATATTTATCTAAACTTGATCGTGAGGTATATAGAGTTATGACACACATGCGGACTTGTAGTAGGGTTAGTGCGGCGACCAAGGAGTGACCTTTAGGGTTTATACTCCGGTTATGTTGGCTATGCATTTAGATGCTTATACTAGGCAATAATCTAGTGTGTTATTATTCGAACATGGTATGAGTTGACCACGGGAATGACCTGTTGAGTTTGTGAGTCTTGAACCTGTGTCGAAAAGGTGATTTACCTTTGAGAGCCGACTGATACCGAGTCGGAAAACAAGGGCCAAGTCGTCACATTTATTATAGAAATCAGAGACTATAGTCTTAGAGATTTTCACTAACGGTGCTAGTCAGATCATTACCTGTTGGGTAATGGACAAGACAAATTGGCTATTGTGATGTAGATAGCGAAAGGCTAGGTTACGGTGTTTCATAGGGATTTTATCCCTGAATTGTTCATACTGAGATGTATAACTTTGAGAGTACTTTTGAGTACTTAACTCATGTTATACCGAGAAAGAAGAGTTGTTTGCATACCATTATCGGAATCAAGCCGGTATTTGGTGATAAATGTAGAAAATAATCTTCGGGAAATAATATATCACTTGATCATTATTTAGTGATGTTGAAAGAGAGTATTTCCCCGTGTCACTTTTAGTGACATTGTAAGGAATTCTTGAGCTTCAAGAAAGGGTGATCGGTTAGTTATATTGTACTGTGTAGAGTCGTGAGACTTGCAGAGGTTACGACCACCTAATAGCTCAAGAAGATGAATGGATGATTTAAGCCACCTAGAGTTATTGGCTTATAGTTGGATAAGGATGTCGGGATCTTCTACCAGATCCTGCCGGAAGACATTGGATTGAGACAAGAGTTTAGAAATGACTCCGTACAAGTGTTAGGAGATAAAGATTGATAACAGACATTGCAAGTCAGATGTTGGAATAAGAAGTCTCTGACTGTTGGATAAAGGAGCAAGATCGGAGTCATAGGCCTTGAGCTATGTTCCGATTATAGAAGACCAATCATAGATCATCAGAATGTTATTGTGGATATCAGGAAAAAAAAATGAGAACAATGACTCCGAAGGGATTGTGTGCGTGCAATGCGGATCACGAAGACACGTGAAGTCAGATAATCCATTGGATCAATTCATCTGATGCTATTGTGAGCAACCAGTACAGTGGAGGAGGTATACTTTGAAGACTCAGTTGAAGACTATCGATGTGAAGGGATTTCCCTTGTTGAGTCCGTGAGAGGAAACTTCGCTTCCCCTTCACCTCGGTTGCTTAACCATGGTGATCCCTTCGATGTCCTCGGATTAAAAATGTAATCCTAGACAAAAGGGATTCCCAAGACAACCAAGTCATCGTCGTGCTATTCATTTAGAGAGGTCACTTGAACAAACTAGTTGTTCAAGCGACCATCCTCTATTCTACGAGTAGCCGCGGAATAGACGATGTCCGGATCGCCGGTTTTTGTGTTTATACTCGGGATCTCAGTATTATTTAGCCTATTTACAGAAATATAACATGCTTATATTTTGAAAAACAAACACAAGCAATGAATAAAAGAGATAGAAGAATAGTTATACCTCTTGGTCTTCTAATGTATGACCCTCCTCCTTTTGGACGTCGTGTGGGCGACGATCCACCAAAAGTCAAAGCTCCTAGATCACAAAACTTCCTTCCTTGCTTTTCCCAAGCAAGAGGAAGAAGAGAAACAATGTTTTTCTCCTTCAAAAACTCAACCAACAAAGAACTATAGAAGTTCTTGCCTTGCGCCAACTAGAGGAGAAGAAGATGATGGAAAACTACCAAGACACCAAGGAAACCCTATATCTTGTTTCCACCACCTAAGGAGAAGAGAGTTTGGGTGCCGCCAAGGGCTGGAATAGCTGTGCTGGACGTTGGCCACAAGGCAAGGAAGAAGAAGGAAAACTTGCCTTATTTGGTGCCACCCTTGCTTCCAAACCCTAACCCTAATTCCAATCCTATCTCAACTAGGATTGCCCTATTCTTGCCGCCCAAGCCTTGCTCCCTCTCTATGATGATCTTCACGCCAACCCCATGCCACCTTTTATAGAGTTTGGGGATAAGCCATGAATTAATCTCCTCCATTGGTTCTAGGGATTTAATCTCAACCGTCGGATCTAGAGATTTAATCTCAACCGTCGGATCTTAGAGATTTAATCTCTACCAATGGATCTTAGTGTTTTGTTTCTATCCATTGGATCTAAGCATCTTGAGGTGTTAATGGGCTACATTAGGGACCATGAGGAGGAGTTGGGTCTTGGCCACCCATGGATCAAGCCCACATAAAGTCTGATCCACTAATGATGATCCAATCCACTAAAGGTCCATCATTGATCTACCTCACCAACCCCCATATGACAATATGGGCTCCATATATTATTTGTACATTTTCTCCCCGTGTTTAAGATCTCGAATGTCCGTCGATTAATTAATTTACTAACCATTAATCAATCAACATCTAACTCCTTGAGTAGTACCACTCAACCTTTTCATCATGCCGGACCAAGTCCACCTGCAGGGTTTACATGATGAACCTTATGAGCTCCTCAAGAGGACATCATCATCCTAATATATAGGACACGGTTTCCTCCTATAATCAACGACACACCATATAAATAATATCATCTCCCAACTTACCGAGTCTATCGATTTAATCTATAAATCTCGCCCATTGGTAAATCAAAGAGATGAGTACCAAGTATATGTGCCCGTTATTATATCGGGATTAAGAGCATGTACTAAATAATATCTGAGGTCCGATTCGATTATGTAGTCAGCAATAAATCGAATCACCTCTGTGTCGGTCCTGCTCAATACACACAAAGTGCACTAGTGTGATTCTATGGTCAAGACAAACCAATATCAAATCACACTACAACCATTCCGATGGTTTGTCCAAAGTCATCTCGGTTGTGAGCCTTTACTTATACTTTACAAGGAGCCGATAACAAGATCTCCCGTGTGACACCACACACCATGTTATCTACAATGTAACGTATTAGACAATATTGCATAACCATAAAAAATGCAAACAATGATCATGTGATTCTTATTTCAAAATAAAGATGTTCATACAAAAGATAGACTTTTCAGTATACATCCCTACAATCTCCCACTTATACCAAAAGACTATGTTGTTCTCAAAGTGTCATACATCTGATCCCCATTCCCTCCACATGCCTATCAAAAGCTCTCGCCGGAAGGGCCTTAGTGAAAGGATCTGTCAGGTTATCCTCCGATGCAATCTTGGCCACAACAACTTCTCCTCTTTTTACGATTTCTCGTATCAGATGGTACTTGCGTTCTATGTGTTTACTAGCCTTATGGGCTCGTGGTTCCTTCGAGTTTGCAACTGCACCACTATTATCACAATAAATTGTGATAGTTTTGGGCAAACCAGGAATCACATCCAAGTCCATCAAGAAGTTCCTGAGCCATCTGACTTCTTTGGCGCCTCGGAGGCCGCCACATACTCGGCTTCCATGGTGGAGTCCGCCACGCACTTTGCTTGACACTCCTCCATACAATGGCTCCACCTCCCAAAGTAAACACAAACACAGGTAGACTTACTATTATCCCTATCAGTTGGAAGTGAATCAGATAACCACAGGGAGTAATTGAGTGCCGCTTTCGATAAACCGATATAATCCTAGTCCTTCTCGGGTACTTCAATATATGCTTTACCGCGATCCAATGTCCTGTCTGGATTACTCGATATCTAGCGGCCATGCCCACAGCGGATATCCGGTCTCGCATGAGCATCGCATACATGAGGCTTCCTACTGCCGAAGCATAAGGAATCACCTTCATCTTCTCTATCTCCTCAGATGATCTAGGACACATCTCCTTAGATAAAGGAACTCCATGCCTGAAAGGTAGAAAACCCTTCTTGGAGTTCTGCATGCTAAAACGCTCCATAATCGTGTCTATGTATGAAGCTTGGGATAAGCACAACATTCTTTTCCTGTGATCCCTTATAACCTTGATCCCAAGGATGTGTCCCACCTCTCCTAAGTCCTTCATATCAAACTGTTTGGACAACCATACCCTTACGTCCGATAATACCTTGATATTGTTGCCAATCAACAAAATGTCATCTACGTATAGTACAAGAAATACTACTACGTTTCCGTCACATCTCTTATATACACAAGACTCATCCGGACTTTGAATAAATCCATAAGTCTGGATTTACCTCATCAAAGCGGATGTTCCAAGACCTCAAAGCTTGCTTCAGTCCATCAGCGGACCGATTAAGCTTACATACAATACGCTCTTTGCCTTTAGCAATGAATCCCTCTGGTCGCTTCATGTAGATGGATTCCTCAAGACTTCCACTAAGGAATGCTGTCTTGATATCCATCTGTCACACCTCATAATCCATATGAGTTGCTATGCATTAGAGCTCCCAGACCTGTCTTGAATCCATAGATTCAATCTCAGTATTCATTGCACTTTGCAAAGATGCTGTATTTATATCTTGGATTGCCTTGTATGTATGTCAGGATCAGTTCATGTTGCTAGGGACCAAATCAGAAGATTTATCCAAAAACATGAATCTAAGAGGTTGTCTAACAACCCTCCCACTACGACGAGGTATCTTCTTGTATCCTCTGTGACACGCGGTGCAGTGACATGTGGTATGTCCTCTTGTACCGGTGGTACTAAAGAAGTGACTTCCCTTTTTAACTCCTCCAGAACAATTTTACCTTTGAGCTTGTGTCTTATCACATAGTCTTCCTCTAGAAATCTGGCATTCGTGTTAACGATCACCCTCTGATCTCTAGGACTATAAAACAAGTCAGAATAACTCATCATCGATCTAACCATCTCCATAAGAGTCCTATTCCTTCGCTCTGCTACACCGTTCTGCTGGGGTGTGCCAGGTGCAGTCAATTGGGATTGAATCCAAACCTCTGATAAGTAGTTTCTAAACTCTCCCAAGAGGTTGTCACCACCACAATCAGATCGTAGTGTCATCCACATCTTGAATAATCATCTACAAAAGAGACGAAATATTCAAGATTACCTCTTGCCTAGATAGCCATAGGACCACACAAATCAGAATGAACCATTTCTAACACATCTTTGGCTCTATACCCCTTGGCCTTAAAAAGGCCTCTTGGTCATCTTACCCTCCAAGCAAGATTCGTAGGTTGGGAGATCCTCCACCACTAATGAACCCAAAGGTCCATCAGCTATCAACCTTTGAATTCTGCTTAGGTCAATGTGACCAAGCCTAAGAAGCCAAAGATATGTTTGGTTCATCTTCGAAGGTTCTTTTCTCTTATTGGAATTAGAAGATGAGTTATTAACTTCAATTTGCATCGTGGGAGGTTTTGGTTCAAATTTCCTTTCAATGTACCTGAATAGATATTCTCTCTATTCCTTTTTATAACAACTCTGTCATTAAAAGAAATAGAATATCCATCCATAATAATTTAGAAACAGAAACTAAATTCTTTCTAAATAAAGGTACATAAAGGGAATTTTCCAGAACCAAAGTTTTATTATTCTCAAAAGATAAATGAACATCTCCCACTGCAACAGCCGCCACCTTCATGGCATCGCCCAAGTACACGGTAATCTCCCCCTCAGCCAGTTGTCTGGTTTTCTGGAACCCCTGCAAAGTATTGCAGACATGATCAGTGGCTCCCGTATCTACACACCAGGTGCCGGTAGATAACACCGCTAAACATGTTTCAACGACTAGACCAAAAGATATACCTTTGTTCTTGCGGTTGGGGCAGTCCTTCTTCCAGTGTCCAGTCTGCTTACAAGTGAAGCACTTGCCTTTCAGCTTCTTCACTCCTCCCTGAGTACCTCCCATCGCCTTTGCCCCGGTTTGTTTCTTCTTCTTCTTGCCTTTCGGCTTAGAAGGAGAAACCTTCTGGGTCATCACAGCATCTTTGAGCACTCGGCGAAATAGTCCCTCTCTGCTTTGCTGGTTGAATACAACCTATCTGTTGCGATCAACAATGAATACAACCTCTTATTCATGTGTATCTGGTAGGACCTCAATGAAAGCTCCTGAAAACTCCGGAGTATGATATCGATCATGGGTTTCCCCATCGATCTATGGCTCCTAGGACCTCCGAGCTCATTCAAATGAGCTATCATCTTGAGAACATGATCCCTCACGGGTGTTCCCTCGATCATGGTGGTCGTCATCAAGTTTCTCATGGCCTCTTGCCTCGCGAGCTGATTGGGATCAGCTCCTTCATTGAGTACATCAGATGCCAAAATGTAACACGATTGTTGTTCTCTTGATACAAGAATAAGTCATTTTGAAAGAAAACCTAAGAATCACATAAATCAAAACATTAGATTTCAAAAAATTATTGATTCCTCAAACAATAAAATTTTTAAAATCAACCAACACCTCAAAACACCGAGAATATCGTATGCCACGATAGTGTAGACGTATACGAATTCTACATTTGTAAGAGGAGGTTTTAGCCATTAATTTTACTATCTTGTCAACCTAACTTTTTGACAAGTAAAATTAATAGTTGGTTCCTCTTTGGCCCTACAAATAAAAGCAGTGACTCCGATGGGGAGGATACTTATATTTGTATCTAAGTGTTCACCATTACTTGGTACCAAGGTAATTATCTTGGGTTATGTGCCTTACGATGGGCAAGTACACACGCTCCTTGATAATTTCCTATAACCATATTCGACCTTGTGATCCGCAAATAAACCCATCTGATGGGGAGGAAGGCACTCAGAGCCGACGCGCAAGTTTGTTTGCATCACTTGTCAAATTGTAATGGAGGTCGTGGGAATTTATAAAAATATCCCTCTCCCACTTAGTAATTTGAAATTGAGGAATTTTCCTAGCCTACGACATGCATATCAAATAAAAAGCAATAAATATGAAAAATAAATTATTTTCCAACTATTATGGCTTTTGTCTTCAATATGACTCTGTCAGCATCGCCATCTCGCTCTCCTCCTACGCCATGTACGAGCCATCCGGAGATCCAAGCCGAGACTAAATCCTATTTTAATTTACATCCATCGATCCTATACTCCACGAGGGAGTGTACATGAAATCTAGATCGAAAGTAAAATAAAATAAAGAGCGGCTAAACAATGCCGTATTTAATTTACAAAAACTAAATACTAGCCTCGTCAACCCTGAGGATTCAACAAAATAAACATTTACACACATACAATCACATACACACACATGCCATAATAGTCGAATCTTATAAAGAGTTAAACTACGCATATCCTACTATTATCCACATTTAATATATGAAAAAGTGCATAAAAATTCTAAACACCAAACCTTGGCTCGATGCAATTGTAGGTTTTGCACTCGATACCAATTGAAGGGATTTCCCTTGTCGAGTCCGTGAGAGGAAACTTCGCTTCACCTCGGTTGCTTAACCATGGTGATCCCTTCGATGTCCCCGGATTAAAAATGTAATCCTAGACAAAAGGGATTCCCAAGACAACCAAGTCATCATCGTGCTATTCGTTTAGAGAGGTCACTTGTGTTAGTAATATATGAGAGATGTCCTAAGGCAATCGCCTTATGTATGAACCATTTATATGATAAATGAAGATTCACTATTTGAGTATACATGTTTTATGTATTTGATTGGATCTTAAACTCATTTCTTGAATGTCCACGATCGATTCACGGCATGAGAGAATTTGTGATTGGATCACAACTAGTGAGTATCTCTACATGTGTAATTGTGATGTATCGGAATTATCCTAGTCGATGAATTGATGGAATTTGGACACCATCAATTCGTTGAGACTAGCACGAGGTATACTCCTTGGTGTATCAAGCGGTGATTCTCCTTGGTTTGGAGACATAGTGATGTCGGAGTTAATCGTGGATGCTAGTTATGGTAACTAGTTCATTGGAGTGACAGTAAGACTTCATATGGTTCTCTGCATATATAGATATGTCAATGAAGTTCTTCTTGTGGCTTAAGTGCGATGTTCCTTTGACTTGCGGTATTCAAGTCATCTTGATCATGGAGACTTATGCTTTGACATCTTAAGCAAACATCTCTAAGGAGATGTGGACCGGATGATTGGGTATAAGTCGAAGTGATCGAAGGTGTTTGAATAGCCTATAAAGATTCACCACTCCTTGCGAGGAGATGTATACCCATGGCCTCTCGTCGGATTGTTACTAAAGTCTTTGGCCAAAGCATTACATGTTTAGAGTAAGGTACTCTTGATACATGTGGAGTAACTAGAATCGTGGGACGAGAAATGATACTTGGGCTAGGTGTGGCGTGTCGACCTAGTGAGGGACACAATAGACCATGTCGAACCAAGTGGGTATAAGATGAGTGAAGGGAATGGGGCACGATTCATTCGAGCTCTTGAAGGGTTTGAAATAGTTACGGATCAGCAGTTGATCTTTTCGGTTAATTGGGGATCATGATGTACTACTAGGTGCCACTCATGATCGTTCTATAATTAATGGTTAATTATAGGCGGCCAACATAAACCGAGAACCTATTTGGTCACCGCGCTGCGAGTGTAATCAAAGGATTTAAAGCGAGCTTGAGAATGGGATTCTCGGCCAAGAGAAACTAGGTTTGGTTGGACCAAACATAAGCGAGCATGAAATTGTTTTGATCGCAATGGGCGTGGATGGGGCTGTCTTATGAAGACATAATGGATGAACCAAAATGGTTTGGTTCTAATCCAATGGATAAGAATAAACCAAAGGGTTTGGTTTATTTTAAGCGAATGAACCAAAAGTTGGTTCGGTTCGTTTTAACTTAAAATAAACCATCATGGTTTGGTTTATTTTAACTTATCTTAATGGAGCGGGTTAACGGGCTTTATGGATATGATCCATTTACCATTAATAGAATTAGTTCTCTATAAAAAAGTGGGCTTAAGGGATTGTTAAACCCTAATCCAAAATCAAAACCCTAGCCTCCAGAGTTGCCGCCCAACCTGGTTGTGCGCGCCCAACCTGCCGCCCGGCTGATTGCAAGCTTCCGGCGACCCTCGTGATCTCCTATAGGTTTGGCATCAAGGTGAGCTTTTCTCTCCTTGTTTTGGCGGCGCCTACTCCTCCACCAAGCTGTCCAGTTTTTGGACAGCTTCTCCTCTCGTCGGGCGTCGTTTGGGCGGCGGTTAGTGCTCCGACAGCGGCTAACTTACGAGATTTGATCTCCGGTAATCCTCTGGTGGAGGGCGAAGGATTCGTCAAGCGGTTGTGAATACCTCTCGGAGAAGCGAGTTTTGAGAACTTCGTTTTAGGATCGAATTTGGATTCGGATCGTGATCATCTCTCGATCACGTCGTCTTCAACCACGAGGCTAGTAACCCGTCACGAAGCGAAGCTCGTGACTTAGCGAAGTCATCGAGAGCTCGGCGTGGATCACGGATAGAGGCGATTCTTGAGGATCGTTCGGTTGATGCGTTCCGCTACACGTCATCTGAAGGTATAACGTAGTTTAATTTCCTTTATTGCAATTTTAATTTACGGTTATGTCTACACTTGTTGTAATAGCATGCGTGTGTTGTGTGTGTTGTAATAAATATAGATTTATTATTTTATTGCTTCATGTGCTCATGTTTCTGAAACATGATCGAACACACCTGCCAGTATCGAGCCCAGGTTGTGTTTCGACATAATCGTAAAAATGGTTTTGCGATAGTCATAATGTATTTCTGGAAATTTTCTAATTTTGGAAATTTAGAAGTATTTATGGAAAATTTTCAATTTTGGAAAGTCTAGAAGTATTTATGGAAATCTTCCACTTTTGGAAAGTTGGAAGTATTTATGGAAATTGATATTTTCCATAAATAAAATATTTGATTAGATTCTGGAAATTTGTTTCCTAATTTAATCATGATTTGATTTGGGAAATCAAATCTTAAAATATTTTATTTCCATAAGTAGTTTTAATGATTTAGGAAATTGGTTTCCTAAATAGATTTTCCTTAATCAAATAAGTCCATGAATAAAATATGTGATTAGATTTGGAAATTTGTTTCCTAATTTAATTATGATTTGATTTGGAGAATCAAATCTTAAACATATTTTATTTCCATAAATAGTTATGACATATAAGGAAATATAGACATGACATAATTGTATGCCATGTAATTGCATTAGATGCATAACATTATGCCATGCGTGTCGTGACATGTAGATGTATGCCATGTATGCCATGCCATGTAGATAATAGTTATTTGCATGCAAAGAGGATGAGACATAAAAACCCTTAATCAATATTAAAGCCTACACCTTCCATTAATATGGTTAGAACCAGAGTCCTGTTTCTTGTTTGGGTTGTTGGACTCTCTCCAAGCCCGGCTCGAACCTGAATATGTTCAAACCATGGAATAGTTTAATACTAATATGGTAAGAGTCAGAGGTCAATCGTTAGCTTTGGTTGTTGGACTCTCTCCAAGCTGGGCTAATTGGTTGATAGCGCTCTAACCATATTAAAACTATTCGATTAATGGGTTGGCTTTAACACAGAGCATCGGCTTGTTGGACTCTCTCAAGGTCGATGTAAAGGGAGGTGAAGTTGGGTGCTATGCATATGATGCATACTTGTTAATGTTTTATCAACCGGATTTATGTGTGAAAAATCAATTAGTTTATAGAAAATTTTGATAGTTGCATATACGTCATATGCAATCGGTATAGATGATACCTACAGTCGAAGTTATTAATGGCTTGTTTTACACTCTCCAAGGTAGTTCATAACAATGATGGATATCAACCAATTCCGAGATGGACCTACAATCTCGAAGTGATTTTGGGGTTTTGAAATTGAAAAATGAATGGGATTTATAAATGTATATTGATGCATTTTAAAATCATTTTCTCATATATGCTCGTTTTGTATTTCTAGGTCAATAAATTGATCATAGCGTCTTTGAATTTGCGCACTATTTTGGATTGAACAAAGTGGGCCTAACTTCTGGGTGGCTTAGAAACACGAAATTGTTCTCAAGGCGGAAAAGCTTGCATATGTCCTTGAAGAGCCTCTTCCTGACCGTCCTAAGGACGATGCAACTCCAGACCAAATGTTGGTCTGCTCGAAGCATGGGCGGTCTGGTGGCGAGTTGCATCATGCTAGCGGCGATGGTACCTGAGCTGCAAAAGCAGCATGAGCATATGGATGCTAATACTATGGTCTTCCATCTTCATGAGTTATTCGATGAGCGGCGAGATCCGAAAGGTTCGAGGTCTCTAGGATCCTCTTCACCACGAAGATGCAAGAAGGTTCGTCAGAGTACAGCTTTGTGCTAAAGATGAACGGGTACATCGGCTGACTAGCTACCCTCGGTTTTGTGATGGATCATGAGTTAAGTATTGACTTAATTCGCATTGTTTGCCCAAGAGTTTCTGCAATTTGTGATGAACTATCGGATGAACAAATTGGAATCCACCATTCGAGCTCCTCAATATCTTGAAGACATGGAGCCTTACAGTGAAGCATGAGGAGAAGGCGGTTCTTAGTTGATTCCTCAAAGAAAGGTTCTAAGAGGAAGGCAAAAAGAAGAAGAAAGGAAAGAAAAGGCAAAGAAAGGCGGAACCAGTGCAAAGGGCACTTGCCATCATGTGGCAAGGAAGGCCATGAAGAAACGCAAGATTTATCTTGAGTCCATGAAGAAGAAGAAGGCATCCAGATGCCCCATCCTCTTGGTATCTTCGTTATTGATTGTCATTCTATTTCCTTAGACACTTGGGTATTGGATCGGTGTAGCTCACATATATGTAATGACATCGGGGCTAAGGAATAGAAGACTTGTCGGAGAGTCAAATTGTGAGTTGGCAATGGAGCAAAGGTTCTTTGTCGCCATCGGAACTTATTTCTTTGAAGCTCCTAGTGGACTAGTCTTGGAAGCCCCGGACAAGTGCTATTATTGTCCTTCTCTAATAAAGAACATTGTTTCTATTTCCTGCTTAAATAGAAATGGTTTCCATTTAACGTTTAGTACCAATTGTTGTTATATAACTTTGAATGGCGTACTTTATGGAACTGGAACTTTGAGTAATGGCATTTATACGTTGGACGTATCCAGTGACATTTTCAATATCGAAGCGAGCAACACGCGTGCTCTCGAAAGGATAATCACATAGACTCTATATGTGGCATTGTCGTCTTGGCCATATAAGCAAGAAACGCATGTCCGAATTACACGATGTGGAATTCGGAATCGTTGAATTGGATTCATACGATACATGCGAATCATGCTTAAAAGGCAAGATGACTAAGTTACCTTTTCTTTGGAAAAGGTGAATGAGTGAGAGTTACTAGGTTTAGTACATCTTGTATGTGGACCTATGTCAACTCAAGCATTAGGAGGCTATAGCTACTTCATTACCTTCACCGATGATCACTCACGGTTTGGGTATGTGTTCTTGATGAAACACAAGTCTGAAGCCTTTGAAAGGTTCAAAGAATTCAGAAATGAAGTAGAGAAAAACATGACAAAAGTATTAAAATACTTCGATCGGATCGAGGTGGTGAATACTTAAGTCAAGAGTTTCTTGATTATCTAAGAGACAATGGCATATTGTCTCAATGGACTCCGCCCTATACACCACAGCATAATGGTGTATCGGAGAGGCGTAACCGGACCTTGTTGGACATGGTCAGGTCAATGATGAATCATGCAACTCTTCCCAAGTCCTTTTAGGGTTATGCACTTCAGACAGCTGTTTACTTGTTAAACAGAATGCCTACCAAGGTAGTCTCAACTACTCCATATGAGATATGGAATGGTAAGAAACCTCATGTATCTTACTTGAAGATATGGGGTTGTCCTGCTTATGTGAAGCGGACTGTATCAGACAAAAAGGATGCTAAGTCTGATAAATGTCTATTTATTGGATACCCTAAGGAAACAAGGGGTTACCAATTCTATCATCCTGTGGAACAAAAGGTGTTTGTTTCAAGGCATGCTGTGTTTCTAGAGAAAGAGTTTCTCTTGCAAGAAAAACAGTGGGAGTGTCGTCGAGCTTGAGGAGGCTCGAGAGACTCAAATAGACATTAATGAGATACCTGGTGAAGCACAACAGCCGACAACTCATAGTGATGAGCAATCGGCTGGACCTATTGTAACACCACATCTTCGTAGATCTGGTAGAACATGCAATATTCCTGAGAGATATGGATTTCTCGTAAGCGAATCGAACGACGTGTTACTCATTGATGATGAGGAGCCTACCAGTTATGAAGAAGTGTTGACAAGTTCAGAAAGGGATAAGTGGCTTGGTGCCATGAAGTCGGAAATGGATTCCATGTATGAAAACCAAGTTTGGAACTTGGTTGACCCACCTGAAGGCATAAAGCCTATAGGGTGCAAGTGGGTTTTCAAGAAGAAAACCGACATGGATGGTAATGTGATTACCTATAAGGCTAGATTGGTGGCGAAGGATATCGTCAAAAGCAAGGTGTTGATTATGACGAAACCTATTACTTTGTAGCTATGCTTAAATCCATTCGGATGCTCCTGGCCATAGCGGCTCATTATGATTATGAGATATGGCAGATGGATGTGAAAACAGCTTTCCTTAATGGAAACCTGCTCGAGGACGTGTATATGATACAACTTGAGGGTTTCACATCGGTTGATAAAACCAAGGTATGCAAGTTGCGACGATCCATTTATGGATTGAAGCAAGCATCCAGGAGCTGGAATATCCGTTTTGATGAGACGATCAAAAAGTTTGATTTCTCACAAAATCCAGACGAACCTTGTGTGTACAAGAAGGTTAGTGGGAGTGTAGTCGTGTTCCTAGTATTGTATTTCGATGATATATTACTTATAGGAAATGATGTGTCCATCTTACAGTCAGTTAAGGTTTGGTTATCCAAGACATTCTCCATGAAAGACCTGGGAGAAGTAACCTACATCCTTGGGATTAAGATCTATAGAGATAGATCGAAACGGTTGCTTGGTCTTTCGCAGTCTACATATATAGACCGAGTGCTAAAGAGGTTTAGCATGTCGGAATCTAAGAAAGGTTATCTGCCCATCAGGCATGGGGTACACCTTTCGAAGTCTATGTGTCCGCGCACAGAAGACGAGAGGATTTGCATGAGTAAGATTCCCTATGCATCCGCAATAGGATCTATCGTGTATGCTATGTTATGTACGAGGCCCGATGTATCGTATGCTCTGAGTGTCACGAGCAGATACCAGTCTGATCCAGGAATGGATCATTGGGCGGCTGTTAAGACGATCCTTAAGTACTTGAGAAGAACTAAGGATGTGTTCCTAATATATGGAGAAGGGGACATGGTGATACGGCGGGTATCTGGATGCGGCTTCGAGACGGACAAGGATGATTCAGTC
Source organism: Wurfbainia villosa (assembly GCA_025175895.1). Taxonomy (NCBI): domain Eukaryota; kingdom Viridiplantae; phylum Streptophyta; class Magnoliopsida; order Zingiberales; family Zingiberaceae; genus Wurfbainia; species Wurfbainia villosa. The sequence continues at coordinate 54,478,470 of CM046004.1, forward strand.
TCGATCGGATATGTGTTCACCTTGAATGAGGCGCGATGAGTTGGAAAAGTTCCAAACAAGAGGCATGGCGGATTCTACCACGAGGCGAGAATATATTGCGGCCGGGCGACAAAGGCGGTTTGGATCAAGAAGTTCGTTCATGAACTTGGTGTGATTCCGGCCATTTTGAAGCAATACCGGTCTCTGCGACAACAATGGAGCAATTGCACAGTGAAAGAGCCAAGGTCTCATCAACGATCCAAACATGTGCTTCGCCGCTATCATCTTATCAGAGAGATCATAAGTAGGAACGAAATACAAATCGAGAAAATTCCCACTGAAAGGAACTTAGCGGATCCTTTGACTAAAGCATTACCTCAAAGTAAGTTTGAGGGTCATGTTGGTGCTTATGGTATTGGATACCGTAGCGATTGGCATTAGGCCAAGTGGGAGTCTGTTAGTAATATATGAGAGATGTCCTAAGGCAATCGCCTTATGTATGAACCATTTATATGATAAATGAAGATTCACTATTTGAGTATACATGTTTTATGTATTTGATTGGATCTTAAGCTCATTTACTGAATGTCCACGATACGATTCACAGCATGAGAGAATTTGTGATTGGATCACAACTAGTGAGTATCTCTACATGTGTAATTGTGATGTATCGGAATTATCCCTAGTCGATGAATTGATGAATCTGGACACCATCAATTCTGTTGAGACTAGCACGAGGTATACTCCTTGGTGTATCCAAGCAGCTGATTCTCACTGGCTGGAGACATAGTGATGTCCGGAGTTAATCGTGGATGCTAGTTATGGTAACTAGTTCATTGGAGTGACCAGCCGTAAGACTTCATATGGTTCTCTGCATATATAGATATGTCAATGAAGTTCTTACTGTTGCTTAAGTGCGATGTTCCTTTGACTTGCGGTATTCAAGTCATCTTGATCATGGAGACTTATGCTTTGACATCTTAAGCAAACATCTCTAAGGAGATGTGGACCCGGGATGATTGGGTATAAGTCGAAGTGATCGAAGGTGTTTGAATAGCCTATAAAGGATTCACCACTCCTTCCGAGGAGATGTATACCCATGGCCTCTCGTCGGATTGTTACTAAAGTCTTTGGCCAAAGCATTACATGTTTAGAGTAAGGTACTCTTCGATACATGTGGAGTAACTAGAATCCGTAGGACGAGGAAATGATACTTGGGCTAGGTGTGACGTAGTCAGCCTAGTGGGGACTGACACAATAGACCATGTCCTGAACCAAGTGGGTATAAGATGAGTGAAGGGAATGAGGCACGATTCATTCGAGCTACTGAAGGGTTTCAGAAATAGTTCTGGATCAACCGTTGATCTTTTCGGTTAATTGGGGATCATGATGTACTACTAGGTGCCACTCATGATCGTTGTATAATTAATGGTTAATTATAGACGGCCAACATAAACCGAGAACCTATTTGGTCACACGCACAACGAGTGTAATCCAAAGGATTTAAAACGAGCTAGAGAATTGGATTCTCAGACCGAGAGAAACTAGGTTTGGTTGGACCAAACATAAAGTGAGCATGAAATTGTTTTCAGTCGCAATGGAAGCGTGGATGGGCTGCGTCTTATGAAGACGTAATGGATGGACCAAAATGGTTTGGTTCTAATCCAATGGATAAGAATAAACCAAAGGGTTTGGTTTATTTTAAACGAATGAACCAAAAGTTGGTTCGGTTCGTTTTAACTTAAAATAAACCATCATGGTTTGGTTTATTTTAACTTATCTTAATGGAGCGGGTTAATGGGCTTTATGGATATGATCCATTAACCATTAAGAGAATTAGTTCTCTATAAAAGTGGGCTTAAGGGATTGTTAAACCCTAATCCAAAATCAAAACCCTAGCCTCCAAGGAGTTGCCGCCCAACCTGGTTGTGCCGCCTAACCTCCTTGCCGCCCAGCTTGATTGTGCTGCCGTCTAGCTCCTTGCCGGTGACCAAGCTTCAGCCGGTGAACCTCCGGCGACCCTCCGGTGATCTCCTATAGGTTTGGCATCAAGGTGAGGCTTTTCTCTCCTTGTTTTGGCCGGCGCCTACTCCTCCACCAAGCTGTCCAGTTTTCTGGACAGCTTCTCCTCCTCTCGTCGGAGAGTCGTTTGGACGACGGTTAGTGCTCCGACAGCGGCTAACTTACCGGGGATTTGATCTCCGGTAATCCTCTGAGGTGGGGGACGAAGGATTCGTCAAACGGTTGACGAATACCTCTCCGGTGAAGCGAGTTTTGAGAACTCGTTTTAGGATCCGAATTTAGATTCGGATCGTGATCATCTCTCGATCACGTCGTCTTCAACACGAGGCTAGTAACCCGTACGAAGACGAAGCTCGTGACTTAGCGAAGTCATCCCGAGGAGCTCGGCGTGGATACGGATAGAGACGATTCTTACGAGGATCGTTCCGGTTGATGCCGTTCCCGCTACACGTCATACGAAAGGTATAACGTAGTTTAATTTCCTTTTATTGCAATTTTAATTTACGGTTATGTCTACACTTGTTGTAATAGCATGCGTGTGTTGTGTGTGTTGTAATAAATAGGAGTATTTATTATTTTTATTGCTTCCGCTGTGCTCATGTTTACGAAACATGATCGAACACACACACGCCGCGGTGCCGGAAACCCAACAACTTGAACAAACTAGTTGTTCAAGCGACCATCCTCTATTCTACGAGTAGCTGCGGAATAGACGATGTCCGGATCGCCGGTTTTTGTGTTTATACTCGGGATCTCAGTATTATTTAGCCTATTTACAGAAATATAACATGCTTATATTTTGAAAAACAAACACAAGCAATGAATAAAAGAGATAGAAGAATAGTTATATCTCTTGGTCTTCTAATGTATGACCCTCCTCCTTTTGGACGTCGTGTGGGCGACGATCCACCAAAAGTCAAAGCTCCTAGATCACAAAACTTTCTTCCTTGCTTTTCCCAAGCAAGAGGAAGAAGAGAAACAATGTTTTTCTCCTTCAAAAACTCAACCAACAAAGAACTATAGAAGTTCTTGCCACTTGACCAACTAGAAGGAGAAGAAGATGATGGAAAACTACCAAGACACCAAGGGAAACCCTATATCTTGTTTCCACCACCTAAGGAGAAGAGAGGGGAGTGTTTTGGGCGCCGGCCAAGGGCTGGGAAGGGCTGGAATAGCTGCTGGACGTTGGCCACAAGGCAAGGAAGAAGAAGGAAAACTTGCCTTATTTGGTGCCACCCTTGCTTCCAAACCCTAACCCTAATTCCAATCCTATCTCAACTAGGATTGCCCTATTCTTGCCGCCCAAGCCTTGCTCCCTCTCTATGATGATCTTCACGCCAACCCCATGCCACCTTTTATAGAGTTTGGGGATAAGCCATGAATTAATCTCCTCTATTGGTTCTAGGGATTTAATCTCAACCGTCGGATCTAGAGATTTAATCTCAACCGTCGGATCTTAGAGATTTAATCTCTACCAATGGATCTTAGTGTTTTGTTTCTATCCATTGGATCTAAGCATCTTGAGGTGTTAATGGGCTACATTAGGGACCATGAGGAGGAGTTGGGTCTTGGCCACCCATGGATCAAGCCCACATAAAGTCTGATCCACTAATGATGATCCAATCCACTAAAGGTCCATCATTGATCTACCTCACCAACCCCCATATGACAATATGGGCTCCATATATTATTTGTACATTTTCTCCCCGTGTTTAAGATCTCGAATGTCCGTCGATTAATTAATTTACTAACCATTAATCAATCAACATCTAACTCCTTGAGTAGTACCACTCAACCTTTTCATCATGCCGGACCAAGTCCACCTGCAGGGTTTACATGATGAACCTTATGAGCTCCTCAAGGGGACATCATCATCCTAATATATAGGACACGGTTTCCTCCTATAATCAACGACACACCATATAAATAATATCATCTCCCAACTTACCGAGTCTATCGATTTAATCTATAAATCTCGCCCATTGGTAAATCAAAGAGATGAGTACCAAGTATATGTGCCCGTTATTATATCGGGATTAAGAGCATGTACTAAATAATATCTGAGGTCCAATTCGATTATGTAGTCAGCAATAAATCGAATCACCTCTGTGTCGGTCCTGCTCAATACACACAAAGTGCACTAGTGTGATTCTATGGTCAAGACAAACCAATATCAAATCACACTACAACCATTCCGATGGTTTGTCCAAAGTCATCTCGGTTGTGAGCCTTTACTTATACTTTACAAGGAGCCGATAACAAGATCTCCCGTGTGACACCACACACCATGTTATCTACAATGTAACGTATTAGACAATATTGCATAACCATAAAAAATGCAAACAATGATCATGTGATTCTTATTCAAAATAAAGATGTTCATACAAAAGATAGACTTTTCAGTATACATCCCTACACGATGGTGTTCCGGGAAGAAGATGCATCGTCTCGACAGCAGAGATCAACATCGAAGATTGAGTTATCTCATCAGCAACCACCTAATGCCTCAGGCGTGGTTGGAGTTCCTTGATACTCCCCTTCATTAGAGATCAGCACAGAAGCAGTATCAGCAGAAGACATCGTGGAAGACTCATGCAGACAACAACAGTTACCCCCAGATATGATTTTCTTAGTACAGAGGAGAGAGTATATGACGATGGTCGTATCCATTTTGTATTCTACAGTTGCAACTCATAAAATTTAGTGATGGGATGGAATGATCTAGGAAAAATCCTCAGATCATTCGTCGTAGAAATGCAACCGCTTTGTCGCGGACTGTTGGGTCTGATCTTCTTCTCTTCAGAGAAAGGCTGAGACATGCGAGGAGCCTTTGGGATCAGATCGACAGATATTTCATCGTTCAGGGTATTACTCTAGTTTTACCCTCTGGGTTAATATGTTGGGAGATGTAACGCCCAAAAAATCTTAGGAGTTTTATAGATAATGAGGCATGATAATAAAGGGGCCCTTATGTGGGTTAAAGAAAATAAAGATAATTATGCATGATGATAATAGGCTTACATGGGATTTAAAGGAAATAAAAGAAAAGATAAAAGAAAAGAAAACCGGACAAGAAGGGGTGAGTCACCAAAAATCCAATAAAAATTTTATATGATTAGGTAGAAGTCACGAATTTAATTGAAGAAGAAATTAATTCTGTTAAAGTGAGAAATTTAAGGAAATTTATAAGGGAATAGGTTAAGCCTTGATGGTTATAAATTTAACCTCCCTAATACCCTAGAGGACACCTCTCTACTCTCTTGATCCCTCTATCGTCGAACCACACATCAAGGAGAATTCTCTCCTAGGGTTGTCTTCTCCGTCGAATCCAAGAAAAGGTGGGATTCAAGAGACCTTGGAGAGGGCATGCTAGGCGGAATGAAAGGTTGCATCTCATTAGGTTTTACAAATATAAGTTAAAGTAATCGAAGGTAAGAATTCCCTCACCTGCAATACATGGGTTTCTCTTGAATGGCTTTCATGTTCCTAATGTTGTGCTATGCAATAAAGAGTTTTTCATGTTCTTCTTTTTCTTGTATTGTATATGATTAACCTTAGTCGAGGTTCCATGGTTGATATTGCTTAAGACCCTAGGACGAGGTTCGTATAAATTTTGTTAAGCAGAACGTACAGCGCAGCGGGGTGAGCGGCCAGGGACATGTTTATGCCTCCCCGACAGCGTGCCGGGGCAAACAAATTTCGCAAAGCGTCTGCCGGCGCAAAGCATGTCGCCGGCGCCAGCGTGTCGCTCGATCACCGGAGGTGCCGCTATTAGCAGTGCATGCCGCTCGGCCACGACATGGGTGTGTCGTCCAACGCAGGCCGGCTGTGCTGGGCTCGGGAAGATTAAAAAGGATAAGAAAATAAAATAAAATAAAATAAAAAATATATTTCCGAACATGATTCCGAATGATTTTCCATGTTATGCTAGGTATATATATGGTATTGATATGATGCTAGTTAGACGATATATTTGCATGATTTCATACCTTATGTCCATGTTAACGGCTGATGTAGGACCATTGTATCATAATGTATATGTTAAGTTTTGCTAATTTTATTATGATGTACCTGTTTATGTTCATGAACGATAGACACTCCTATGCTATGGTTACGTAAGGCTTATGAATATGAATTGGTTAAGAAATGTTTCCCTAAGAGTGGGGACAAGAACACTCTTTATGTTATGTCAAAGAACATGTATGCTATTTTACTTTATGCATGACTTGTATCCAAAGTTGCCCCTAGGTCGAAGTACGGGCCTATGGTAATGACACGGTCGACGTGCCGACGATCGATGGTCGACGACCACAAGGGGTCGCCAAATGGGCCGCCGAATGGACGCCGATAAATGTGAGTCATGGATACAATCTACCTAATGTTGAGATTATGTTTAAGTACTTATGAAAGTATATGTTTTCAAAGAGCATTCTGCTTATAACTATTCCATGCCTATGTTATTACGAGATGTTATGTTATTGTGATAAAAATGCCATGGGGATACTTGTCCTAGATGATCATGTCACGGATTGCTTTACTCATGAATTTTGAATGCTAAGTCTATATGCCTCTTGATGATCATGTTAATAGTTACATCCATGCTATGACTATATGTTAGTTAAATGAACATGTCACTATCTTATGTGTAATTTATGTCATATGGCTTTTGTGAGTAGGAAAGGATCTTACTCAGCATATGTGCTGATAGTGTCGTTTTTCCCTTGTACTGCAGAGCAAGGCAAGGAATGGAATAATTGAAGGGAGCAGTAGAAGGCAAAGATGTGTGTGGCAGTGGCATGGTGGATAAGATTTAGTTTATGATTCGGGGAGATTATGCATGTTTTACCATTCAGTGTTAAGACTTAAATGATGTTTTTGCCTTGGTTGTCACTCCCGTTTATTATATAAATCTTGAATTTCTTTAGTACATGTTTAGTTAAGAAAATTGCTAAGACTGTTACATTATAATTAATCTGTTAGGTGGATTAGGTTAATATAGTTAGCTTAAGAAAGGGATTTTATTGTTTTAAATGCTTCCGCTGTATGTATATGCATGTATGTATGATCGCGTAGCGCCGCCCTTCGCTCCCCTCTGAGGTACGGGAAGGGCGGGCATTCTGAGTTATTATCGAGCCCATGTTCTACCTTTCCACTACACACACATCAAGCTTCCATCCTGCCGCTCCAAATAAGAAATTCTATGCCTAATATAGTTCTTTCATGTATGATATATGTATGATAAGAAATACTGTTAGTTCAAATGTGCATGAATATAAGTAAGGATGATAATATTATGATAACTTGTTATCCTTTATGAAGATAAACATGAATGGGAGATGCAGTAATAGAGTTGAGGAGGCGTACACGATCTTATGCGGTGGTTCTTGAACTCGACATCAAGTCATTGAGCAGCGAAAGTGATAAATACCCTAATGACTCGCAAGGAAATCCTACCGCCCCACTAGGAACCAGAGACGATACGATTATACCTACAAGCGCCGAGGCCATGGCCCAATAGTTCGTGAGGCCTACGATCGAGTGGCGGTGCCAGGAAAACTTCTCTCAGGTCTTTGGTGAACCATGGGACACCCAGGCCTGGTTCAAGATGGTAGAAAGTACTATGGAGCTGCTGGACTGGCCGGAGCACAAAAAGATCAAATGCGTATCATTCTGCCATTCTGGAGATGCCAGAATGTGGTGGGAGAGGGTCAAGGCCAAGAGACCCGTGAACCAGATGAGATGGACGAACTTCGAATCTGAATTCTTCAAAGAATTCTTTCATATGCGAGTGACGAACAAGCATTATGACGAGTTCACCAAGTTTCGGCAGGGTGACCTATCAGTTAATGAAGTTGTAAAGAAATTCAACTGACTCGCACGCCTATGCCCCGAGTTGGTCAGCACCGAAAAAGAAAGGGTCAGACTCATGCTGAAGATGCTTAGACCTGAGATAGCTCTGAATGTAGTCGGTGGAGTTAATAGACCACAGACTGTAGAGGAGCTGTTCAGTAGTGCCCTGATCACCGAGCACTACCTGAACAATATTAATCAGCAAAAGAAGGCGCTATGTGAAGGCAAGAGTCAAGCCCAGTCAGGAGGTCAGAAGACTCAGAGTACCTAGAAAGGAGACCACAATAGTAAAAGGAAGCAACGGAATGACGCTAAGGGTAGTCTAGCAAACAAGCAAGCCAAGATCTCTCAGTGTACTATATGCGGGAAACCGCATTCCGGAGTGTGCTACAAGGGAACGAATAGATGCTATCGATGTGGACTGGAAGGACATAGAGTCAAGGACTGCCCTACCCAGGATCAGGCACCTTTTCAGTAGTATCCGCAATACAGGAGTGCCCCTCCACAGCTACACCAGATGCAAACCGCAATAGAAGGTGCTCAATTCAGCCAAGGGAGATTGGAAGCCCCGCCGGTTACAACGAATTCCAGGGTTTTCTCTCTCACTAAGGAAGACATGGCGAACGATTCTACGGTGGTCACAGGTCAGATATTTTTTTTTTGTCAGTATGCTACTGTATTATTGGATACTGGTGCAACACACTCGTTTGTCTCTACGCCTTTCACCAAGAAAATTGACATGCCACCACGAGTTTTAGATTGCAAGTTCTTAACGTCACTACCCTCGGGAGAGGTGATGCCATCTACTCATATGCTGCGAGCCGCACCTATTAGAATCGCAGACAGAGAACTCTACTATGATTTGATAGTACTTGACATGTAGGATTACGATATCATATTGGGTATGGATTTCTTAAGTAAGTGCAGACTTGATCGAGTCTTAGTGAAAGAAAAGTGATCTTCCAGCCTGAGGCAGAACCTATGTTTGAATTTATAGGAGAGCCATGAAACAGAACATATAAATTCTTATCGGCTCTAAAGGCACAGAAGATGTTGAATAAGGGATACACGGGTTTTCTGGCACACATGGTCAGTGCGACTCCGACAATGGATCAGAAACTGGAAGATGTCAGAGTTGTATGCAACTACCCAGAGGTATTCCCCGACGAACTACCAGGGTTAGCCCCTGATAGAGAAATTGAATTTGAGATCGAATTGATTCCTGGTACTAACCCGATCTCTAAAGCACCTTACCGTATGGCGCCCGCTGAATTGAAGGAGCTTCAAGAACAGCTACAGGAGTTACTTGATAAGGGCTTTATTCGCCCTAGTCACTCCCCATGGGGATCTCCGGTACTGTTTGTAAAGAAGAAGGACAGAACTATGTGCCTGTGCATAGACTACCGAGCGCTAAATAATGTAACGATCAAGAACAGGTATCCCCTTCCAAGGATAGACGACCTGTTCGATCAATTGAAGGGAGCCACCGTCTTTTCAAAGATTGATCTCAGATCCGGCTACCGTCAAGTGAAGGTGAAACCAGACGATATTCTAAAGACGACTTTCCGGACCAGATACAGACATTTTGAGTTCGTCGTCATGCCCTTCGGAGTGACCAATGCTCCTGCTATGTTTATAAACCTGATGAATCGGGTATTCTCGACATTTCTCTACAAGTTTGTGATCGTCTTCATCGATGATATCCTCATCTATTCGAGAAATCAAGAAGAGCATGCTGAACACTTGAAGATGGTGTTACAGATCCTTCAAGAAAAGCAGCTATATGCCAAGTTCTCCAAATGTGAATTCTGGCTCGATCAAGTATCTTTTCTGGGTCATATTATTTCCAAGGATGGAGTTATGGTGGACCCGAGGAAGATCGAGGCCATGAGTAACTGGAGCAGACCAAGGAATGCTAGCAAATTCAGGAGTTTTCTCGGAGTAGCGGGCTATTACCAGAAATTCGTAGAGGACTTCTCCAGAATTGCAGCACCTATGACAGTTCTCACCCAGAAAAATAAGAAGTACGAATGGACGGACGACTGTGAGAAGAGTTTCACGAAATTGAAGAGGAGATTGACCAGTGCTCTTATCCTTACTCTTCCAAACAGTTACGAATCCTTCGACATGTACAACGATGCCTCCAAATTGGGACTCGGAGCTGTACTTATGCAGAGTGGTAAAGTTATTGCCTATGCCTCTAGGCAACTCAAGGAACATGAAAAGAACTATCCCACTCACGATTTAGAGTTGGCCGCTATGGTCTTCGCTCTCAAGGTATGGAGGCACTATCTGTATGGAGCACAATGTAAGATCTATATAGACCACCTGAGTCTAAGATATTTCTTCACACAGAGAGACCTCAATATGAGACAACACAGATGGCTTGAGCTCATGAAGGACTATGACTGCGAGATTTTCTATCACCCAGGGAAAGCGAACAAAGTGGCCGATGCACTCAGTAGGAAGTCCAGTGCTACCTTGATGTCTCTATCGGGATTGTCTCGACCGTTGGAGACGAAAATCATGAGCTATGGAATCGAGGTTATTTCCGAACAGCTTTCGACCATGGCAATAGTACCATCACTATTTGATGACATATTGGTAAAACAAAGTAGTGATCCAAACCTCCAGAGGATCAAGCAGGAGATCCTAGAAGGAAAAATCGAGGATTTTCATGTCGCTGATAGCGGAATATTATACCTTAGGGATCATCTATGTATCCCTAATGATCCGGAACTACGCAAGAAGATATTGGAGGAGGCTCATGGGACCCCCTATTCTATGCATCCGGGATCCACCAAAATGTATCAAGATCTGAAAGAGAAATTCTGGTGGTCCTATGAAGAGGATGTAGCACGACGCCGACTGTTTGACTGCCTGAGTTAAAGCGAACATCGAGGCACGGAGGAGTTACGCAGAATTCGATCCAAATTCGAAATGGGAAGACATCTCTATGGACTTTATTTCAGGTCTTCCTAGGACTACGAACGGATATGACGCAATATGGGTTATCATTGACAGATTGACAAAGTCAGCCCATTTCCCAGCAATCAAGATGACCTATTCGATTGAGCAACTGGCTCAATTATATGCTAAGGAAATCATCAGACTACATGGTATTCCCAAGACCATCATTTCAGATAGGGATGGTCGCTTCACGTCATAGTTTTGGGAATGCGTTCATAAGGCTCTTGGCACGAAGCTGCATTTCAGTATCGCCTTTCATCCTCAGACAGACGGACAAACAGAAAGGGTGAACCAAGTACTGGAAGACATGTTACTAGCTTGTGCCCTGGACTTCAAAGGGAGCTGGTGTCGATATTTATGTCTAGCGGAATTCGCTTACAACAATAGCTATCAGGCTACCATCGGAATGGCACCTTATGAAGCTTTATATGGGAGGAGATGTAGGTCTCCAATCTATTGGTACGAAGGTGGTGAGAAGAAAGAGATGGGACTTCAGATGGAATTCATCGAGGACACCACCCGAGCGATACAGAATATCCGCCAAAGAATAAAGACTGCTCAGAGCCGGCAGAAAAACTATGCGGATCAGCGACGTAGACCTTTGGAATTCAATGTCGGAGATTTGGTATTTCTCCAGGTAGCACCTATGAAAGGAATAATGAGATTCGGGAAGAAAGGGAAGCTAAGTCCGCGATACGTAGGACCATATCCGATCCTAAAAAGAGTTTGTAAGGTAGCTTATGAGCTCGAGCTACCTCAGGAGATGTCGGCTATTCACAACGTGTTCCATGTGTCGATGCTCAAGAAGTGCATTTCTAGTAGAGACCAGATGGTTGATCCACAGACAGTGCAAATTCAGGAGGACCTGAGTTACAAAAGTCGATCGATCTGAGTACTGGACCGGGAAGTCAAAAGACTAAGAAATAAAGAAGTGCCCTTAGTAAAAGTTTGGTGGCAAAGTCAACAATACGAAGAAGCCACCTGGGAATGCGAGGACGATATGAAACGAAGATACCCAGAACTATTCTAAGTTCGAGGACGAACTTTTTATAAGGTATGGGGATTATACTTAAAAATCTTAGGAGTTTTATAGATAATGACGAATGATAATAAAGGGGCCCTTATGTGGGTTAAAGAAAATAAAGATAATTATGCATGATGATAATAGGCTTACGTGGGATTTAAAGGAAATAAAAGAAAAGATAAAAGAAAAGAAAACCAGACAAGAAGGGGTGAGTCACCAAAAATCCAATAAAAATTTTATATGATTAGGGAGAAGTCACGAATTTAATTGAAGAAGGAATTAATTACATTAAGAGAGAAATTTAAGGAAATTTATAAGGGAATAGGTTAAGCCTTGATGGTTATAAATTTAACCTCCTAATACCCTAGAGGACACCTCTCTACTCTCTTGATCCCTCCACTTGAACCACACATCAAGGAGAATTCTCTCCTAGGGTTGTCTTCTCCATGAATCCAAGGAAAGGTGGGATTCAAGAGACCTTGGAGGGCAGGCTAGGCGGAGATGAAGGTTGCATCTCATTAGGTTTTACAAATATAAGTTAAAGCAATCGAAGGTAAGAATTCCCTCACCTGCAGTACATGGGTTTCTCTCGAATGGCTTTCATGTTCCTAGTGTTGTGCTATGCAATAAAGAGTTTTTCATGTTCTTCTTTTCTCTGTATTGCATATGATTAACCTTAGTCGAGGTTCTATGGTTGATATTGCTTAAGACCCTAGGACGAGGTTCGTATAAATTTTGTTAAGCAAAACACGTACAGAGGCCAACACGCCGCTCTTTCACCCGACACAGGTGTGTCGGGTGGCAATGACATGCCTATCTTTGCCCGTCACAGCGTGTTGGGGCCAAAGCGGCGCAAAGCGTCTTTGCCGGGCACAAAGCATGCCGCTCGGGCGCCAGGTGTGTCGCTCGACCGCTGGAGGTGCTGCTCGGCTAGCAGGCATACCTCTCGGCTAGCAGGCGTGCCGCAGGTGTGTCGTCAATGCGAATGTTGGGCTCGGGAAGATTAAAAAGGAAAAGAAAATAAAAAATAAAAAAATATATATATATTTCCGAACATGATTCCGAATGATTTTCCATGTTATGCTAGGTATATATATGGTATTGATATGATGCTAGTTAGACGATATATTTGCATGATTTCATACCTTATGTCCATGTTAACGGCTGATGTAGGACCATTGTATCATAATGTATATGTTAAGTTTTGCTCATTTTATCATGATGTACCTGTTTATGTTCATGAACGATAGGCACCCCTATGCTATGGTTACGTAAGGCTTATGAATATGAATTGGTTAAGAAATGTTTCCCTAAGAGTGGGGACAAGAACACTCTTTATGTTATGTCAAAGAACATGTATGCTATTTTACTTTATGTGTGGCTTGTATCCAAAGTTGCCCCTAGGTCGAAGTACGGGCCTAGTGGTAATGACACACGGTCGACGACGTCTTAGGCGAGGCGTCGATCGGCGACCACAATAGTCACCAAATGGGGCCATGAATGGAGATTATGTTTAAGTACTTATGAAAGTATATGTTTTCAAAGAGCATTCTGCATATAACTATTCCATGCCTATGTTATTACGAGATGTTATGTTATTGTGATAAAAATGTCATGGGGATACTTGTCCTAGATGATCATGTCACGGATTGCTTTACTCATGAACTATATGCCTCTTGATGATCATGTTAATAGTTACATCCATGCTATGACTATATGTTAGTTAAATGAACATGTCACTATCTTATGTGTAATTTATGTCGTATGACTTTTGTGAGTAGGAAAGGATCTTACTCAGCATATGTGCTGATAGTGTCATTTTTCCCTTGTACTGCAGAGCAAGGCAAGGAATACAATAATTGAAGGGAGCAGCAGGAGGCAAAGATGTGTGTGGCAGTGGCATGGTGGATAAGATTTAGTTTATGGTTCGGGGAGATTATGCATGTTTTACCGTTCAGTGTTAAGACTTAAATGATGTTTTTGCCTTGGTTGTCACTCTCGTTTATTATATAAATCTTGAATTTCTTTAGTACATGTTTAGTTAAGAAAATTGCTAAGACCGTTACATTATAATTAATCTGTTAGGTGGATTAGGTTAATATAGTTAGCTTAAGAAAGGGATTTTATTGTTTTAAATGCTTCCGCTGTATGTATATGCATGTATGTATGATCGCGTAGCGCCGCCCTTCGCTCCCCTCTGAGGTACATTAAGGGCGGGCGTTACAGGAGATACTTGTAGTTTACATGTATCTTTGTCTAGAACATTCCTAGTGTGGATTAGAAGGTCCTATACATCGACTTGTGGGTCGGTGGTATCTCTACCATCTGGTGAGATGTGGATCAATAATTAAGAAGTCGAGGGATGTCCTTAGACTTTGATATACATACTTTTACTGTGGACATATCCTTACGGATGGTCCAATTGTTGGAAGTATGGTACGATATGTCTCTCGGATGTGCGTATAATATGAGAGTGTTCGGTTATAGTTTCGAATGAACTCCTAGGCTTGCCGCTGCATAGGCAAGTGGAGTAGGCAATCGAAATGATTACGGAAATAGTTCCGATATCGAAGATCTTATACCGGGTGATAATTTAACTGGTATAAGTGTTACTAAACACTATGGAAATTGGAAGAACGTAAGTTGTGATTATAGGAGATGTTGGAAGGAGATATTTATCTATCCCAATATTCCTCCTTGTGAAGATCCAGAATTCTTTGTTGAAAGAGAGATGGACATTTGAGATTATGCATCGATTATCGATGATGGAATGCGATAGTTGTTGAAAGTAAATATCCTTGTTGTTGATAGATGATCTATTTAGATCAGCCAAAGACACCTGTGTATACTCTAAGGTTGGTTTACGACTGGAGTATTGATATTGTAGTGACATGATGTCATACGGTTATCATTGTCGTTGTGATGATTAATATATATCATCAACTTAGATTAAAGGGGATGCAGGTGTATGGAGGACGACAATTTCATACTTAGTATGAATTCTATGAGTTTTGATTGTGTTGTTAGACTATTAAACGATTTAGTCGTCCGGGGATTTGAGAATCGTGTATCCTGAACACGATTGGATCTGTTCGTGGTTGTTGGAGTTGCGTAACTTGGCCACTGTTGATTGTTGTAGTTGGAGTTGCGCACTTGACCACCGTAGATGGTGGTTTTCCTTGTATGTTTTAGTTAATTCGGTAAATGTGGATAGAATGTTTGGCATTACTATACCACGGACTTGTTTGACCAAGAGAGTGATGGAAAGCATTTAGTTGAAAGCGGGTGAAACCAGTTTACAGGACCTAGATGGCGGTTCACTTTTACGCGAGTATTAGTTAATCCTTCCGGAGTGGATAAAAAGAAGGTTGTACGCGGATGCATCGTTCCAAGGAACGGAATGATTCCGATGCAGTTAAATGAGACATATCTTATGCCTACTTCAATTAAGAAACTACGAGATAGTCTGTCATATACATGACGAGACTTTAGTAGTTATTGTTTGGATTTGTAGATGTATGGAGCAGAAGTGCTCATTGAATTTAACTGGCTACTGGGTAGCTACTATGGAGTTGCTGGAGCATGAACAGTTGCAACAATTGCAACAAGGGAGATTGATTGCTATAGTCTTCCATGCACTTACAGTGTGTGTGGAGTGTATCTTGGAAGGTTGATGGACTTCTCTTTTGAGAAGATAATTCTCCTTCTCTGATAAGGATAGTGTGTTCCGGACACGCGACCAATCATGGAAGAGTCATTATAGATAGCACATCATTCGAGATGGGCTATGTACCTTGGTGGTACTCAGATGTACCGAGAGTTGAAACATTTATACGGGTGGAATGGTATAAAGAGAGTTATAGCAAATTTTGTTGCTCGATGTTTAGTATGCCAGTAGGTGAAGGCTGAACATCAGAAACTCGCTGGATTGCTCTAGAAAATTCCGATTTCGGAATGGAAGTGGGAGCATATCATGATTGATTGTGTTAAGGGATTGCCTAGAACCCGTAAAGGACGTGATGCGATTTGGGTGATTGTGGATCGACTGACCGAATCAGCTCACTTCCTTCCTATTCGTGGGTCGTACTCGTTGGATCATCCGACAGAGTTGTATTGTCGGAAGATTATCGGATTGCATGAGGTACTTTTAAGTACCATATCGGATAGAGGTTCGCGATTTACCTCACGATTTTGGCAGAATCTACACCAGACTATGGCACAGAGCTTCGGCTTAGTGCAACGTTTCATCCGCAGACAGATGAACAGTCTGAGTGTATCATTTAGACGTTGGAGGATCTATTCAGATCAGGTGTCGTGGATTATGGAGGTGTAGCTTATCGGTTAGCTTTACCTCCGACACTTGCGGGTGCTCACAACGTATTTCCTATTTTTTTTATACTGAGGAAATACATGTCACATGTTGATCATGCTCTGAAAGAGGTTCCAAATTCTACCTCAGTCTAATGTGACTTACGAGGTGATTCCAGGGTGGAGCCTGGGTTGCAAGGAGCGATAGTAGTGGGACGAAAACCATCCGACTCATAAAAGTTGGATGAAAACATCATACCGATGAGGAGGCTACGTGAAAGCTGGAAGATACTATCCGAGCTCGATACCCTCATCTATTCACTTGAGGAATGTATGTGGTTCTTTCGAAAACTTGCTTAAAGTAATTTTTGCATGTTAGTACGAAATTTGGGGACCAAATTTTATTAAGTGGGGGAGAATGTAAGATACGGCGAAAAAAATGGTTAGGTGTTAATTACATCTAACCTAGTTTAAGAAATTTTAATAGTTTAATATAACCTAGATTTAATTGGATCTAGGGTTAATGGCTAATTGGTGTTAACATACTTAACACCGCACCGATTCTGTGCCGCCCAGTCTTTAAGCTCACCGAAAATCTCCACCCGAGCGTTTCCTCAATCGCGCATTTCTCCCCAAATCTCCACAGTCGCAATCCCTTCTCCCGATTGTGACTCTTCCTTTTCGTGCTCACGATCGCTGTCGCCTTTTCTCTTCTCCTTACCTCACTGCCGCACCGCGACCATCCACGGCTGCTCGCGACCCCTAGCAGAGCACCACCGTCCTGTTGGCCCTGTGCGTGAGCACAACGATGCCACCTTCACCGCTGCCTTTGTTTTCCCCCTTGTCCAGCCGCAAGTTGCCGTCGCTTTGCAGCCTTCACACGCGCATCGCATGCATACAGCCTCCGCGCGCTCGTCGCCCTACCTTTCTATTCGTGTGTCACCTTCTTCCTCCCGATCTGCGCCGCCGGTCGATCAAGCACCACAGCTGCATTTCCCCCATTCCTGCAAGCACCGCTGCCCCTGCGCATTGCGCGCTCTCCATGGACAGCCGCGCGCACAACCCTTTTCTTCCCGATCGTTGACCACCGCAAGCCCTTTGTGTCGGCGGTCGCCTACTCTCCTTCGAGCTTTGGTTGTCATCACCGGAGTAGGTTACTGATCGGGTGATCCGTTTTATCGGCAGTTGGTGAGTTCTCCATGATGGTTAATTCTGGTTGTTTTCATCTTGGATTGGATGTAAGTTTGGGGACTATGACTGCAGGTGGATTGCAAGGCTGCTGATACTCGGTATGCCTTGTTATTGGGGGGGGGTTATGAATGGGTTAATGTTGATTGGATGGTGTTGCCAAAGTGTGTTTCATCGCATTGATAAGCTATGGGTTTGAGAGCACATTCTGTTGAATTGGCAGTTGATGGAGTTGAGCACGGAATCTAAATTTGACAGGTAATGTGAGGTAAGCCTTGATCTGAGAATGGTATCAATAGATATGCTGTTAGTTTATATATATATTGGATGTGATATGTAGATCAGATGAGGTAAGCTTTGACCTAATAATGATATAGTTGGAGAACCATCATATTTGTTGTGGTCATTAATATAGTGGTGTTAATTGTAGATTTACATATCGTATTTTTGGGCAGTTGAGTAGATCTGATGAGGATCAAGAAGTCGAGCAAATGAAAGCTAGTCTTGGTAAGTGAGATTTGGTTATTCATAGTTGTGTATCAGAGTAATTCAGTAAACTGACTTGAATATGTTATTATTTAATTATATTGGTGGTTAGTGGAGACTAGAGTTATTTTGATTATATTGGTATTCTACGGTTTCAGGACTTTGATACGAGGCAGGTTCGCGGATGTGAATACAATCAGCACGAACTACATATCAGGTGGGTAATTTCCTACCTGGTCCGGGTAGATGTATTGCATTCAGATTTAGTCATAGATATGAGCATGTTAGGTGTTCATATTACCTTGACCCTGCTCTTATTATCGTATGCTTGAACTTATCGTTGGATATATTTATGCTCAATTGTTGATATCATATATACCCTATCATGATTTAGGAGTTATAGATGTGATGTAAATTGGCCTAGATGTTTAGCAGGGTGTAAATGCCAGTACGGGTGATGACCCAATTTATAAATTGGAAAAAAGGTCATCTGTGGGTAGATAATGCCCTAAATGTAGGATTTACTTCCAATACCTGTATGTTGCATACTGTTACCAACCATGAGTTGTGTAATGGTTAAGTGAAGGGTGATTAGTGTGTCGGTGCGGACTGGTGGTCTCAGCTTGGTATGATTAGTCGAGTATGACTCTCTGTCGGATAGAGAGTGCATTGATCAGTCGAGTATGACTCTCTATTGGATAGAGAGTGCGTCGATCAGTTGAGTACGACTCTCTATTGGAGAGAGAGTTATGATCAGTCGAGTACAACTCTCTACAGGATAGAGAGTTTGTCGATCAGTCGAGTACGACTCTCTACAGGATAGAGAGTCCGTCGATTAGTTGAGTACGACTCTCTACAAGATAGAGAGTGTATTGATCGGATGGGTATGACTCTCTGTTGAACAGAGAGTCTGTGGTAGATGGTTGTACGGGTGACAACATACACATGCCATTTGCATGCATTCTGACGACATAGTCTCCCTTGGGGTTGAGAGAGTCGTCAGTCATCTTGCCTCCCAGAGCACTCCCCAAGGAGTAACTGGTTTGAGGGCAGAGCATCTGTTGTGTCGCACTCTACCACTATAGACGGTGGTAGTTGGAGTTGCGTGCAGTTGTCCTGGGTGCATGGTACTCGACCACTCATTAGTAGAGTTAGTCGGAGTGGCCAGCAGCAGGGACCCCCATTGTGTAGCGAGCTCTTTACGCTAATATGCTACTTGATCATACTACCCACTCGGCCACTCTATAGCAGTGGTTGGTGTGAGTTGGGACAATTGTCATGTCGTGCCACCTAGGCTACACTGGGGTCGTGGTAGCGAGTAGGGGTGAGCAGTAACGACCATGCATGTTGCATTGCCGTATCTTATGGCGCTTTGCATATTACCATATATAGATACATATATGTATGTATATATATATATATATATATATATATATATATATATATATATATATATATATATATATATATATATATATATATATATATATATATATATATATATATATATATATATATATATATATATATATATATATATATGGATGGTTGAGATTAATATATATATATATGATTATTGTGATGTTGCATTTGATTGTACTATGCTTGCTGCATTTGGGTATACATCATATTCATGCATGTCTCTTGCATTTGTTATACGATTGCATTGGATACTGGTATGGGTTGGATAGACCATTAGATACCTTGACCTATAGCTAGAGTATATTGTGAGTTGATCTACTCTTCCTGTTATATATATATATATATTTGATATATGTTCAGGTTGGATCAGAGTAGCGTAGCGAACTTGAGTATATCTGCATTTTTATTATGTTATTTGATTAGTCGGTATATATACTTATATTTATAATACTGTTGTACCTCTAGAGTATGTTGTTGAAAATACATGTGATATGATATATATACATGTTTTTCTATTACCTACTGAGTTTTACTCACCACCCCCCACGGACCCTGGGTTTTCTGTCGCCCAGGTAACAGGTAGAAGACTTTGTGACAGCTTGGAGCACTGCCGGCTGACATCGTCTCATCTCACCTCCGAGGCTCCCGTATTGGCTTTGGGCTTTCCGTCTATTGTGTATTGTATTTTGGAGTTTTCTTGATGTACATATTGTATATTCGGATTTTGTCGAGGTTCTGTGTTGTTGTGTTGTGTTAGTCATACCGGTATGCATGTGTGGGATTGTATTGTTGTGGTATCGTTTCCGCTGTGTATTTGTTGTAGTAGTTTGTTATGTTGTTGTGGTTTGGTGATATTGTTATATATATTGTTGTTATTGTGGGCCTACGGGCCTTGTATTAACCCGAAATGTTGCCACGTACAGGGGAGATGTCGTCTGTTTGATTTTCGGCTCGGCATGCTCTCGGGGCGTGACAGATTAATGTGGGGGGCCTACTTACCCACATTTGCCATAGGATGGGGTATGATTACACTGCATTACAAAGTATAGAAGGGAGCCCTAGGATCGACCTAATAGTGTGCTTGGCAATGAAGATGATTGTTAGGGAAGGACACTCCTTATGCTTTGTAAGGAAAAATTTGACGACCCTTAGGCTCCCCGACCCTGATCGTACCACCATCACTACACGCGCCAACTGGCGCTTGGACCTGATAGTGGAGTCCCCTCTACATGAAGGACCACCCACATCGGCGCCCATCTCTCCCCCTTTACATCACTCTCCCTTTAGTCCACACATACATAGGAGCCCCCCTAGTCCACGCTGACATGAGTTTACACCTGCACCACCACATTTTTCCACCTTTCAAGAGGATGCAGGTACATCGGCCTATGATTTATCGAAGTTCCGATTGCGCCTCGACGACATATACACTGAACAACAAACGCAGAGGCAGCGATGGGAGGAGCAAAGCGCCTACACACAGGCGGAGTTCCAGGGCTTCCGGGAGCACTTCCAGTGGGCTGAGGAGTTCTATGACGAGACCCGCATATACTTCTAGGAACAGACTGCTCGTTGCCAGGATGAGGCCGCCTACTGCTAGGAGATGCGACAACACATGCATGCCCAACAGGCACAGTGGTCCAGGGAGGAGGAGCACCGAGCAGCCGCTGCATCCACCAGCTCTCAAATCGACCACATGTACATGTGGCATCAGTGGCTTAGCAACAAGTTCTCCTAGGATCCTGAGATGCCGAGCCTCCTAGACTTTCCACCTCGTCCACCATACTAGAGGTATATTTTCATTTAAGTCTGGGGGGACCCCAAAGTTTATTTTGTTTGTTTTCTAGCATTAGTTTCTTTTCTGGTATTTTCATTCATTTATTCATGCATGGGTTGTTGAGTTTCTTTCAGTACTTAATTTTTGTTATCTATAAAGCTGCCTCAGTAGTATTTTTAAAAGTTGCTTACATGAGTTGTTCCCATAGGTAGCTTAACTTCATTTATCTTGTGGTATTTTATTTTATTTGCTCTAATGAATGTTCTAGATTTACACTGGTTAGCTTTTATTTTTACACCTACACATGTCGAACATTCTGAAAGGGAGAATTTAGTACATACCTAATTATGATTCATCTCAGTAGTCTAGTACTTTGGAATCCATAGGTGACTCTAGGTTTAACATTTTAGTTATTGGAGATGCTTGGATTGTGTAAGCCTATTTGGAAAAATCAAAATCCCAGTGAGAAGAAAAAAAAAAGAGAGAGAAAGAGAAAAAGATGAAAAAGAAAACAAAGAAAAAGAAAAGAAAAAAAAGGGGGGGAGAGAGAGAAGATTATGAAGGATAAAAAATAGTTGTTGTGGGTGGAAATGACTAGGTGCCCCTTTGAGACTGAGTTAGGTTACTGGGGAAACACCTATCAATTTCTCTCAATATCGAGCACGCCTTTGAGACTTTATGCTGGATCAAGGGAACGACCCTCGCTTTGGGCAGGTAAGTGCCTAAGAGTCGGAAACCTTAGGAAAGCTATGGGATGACGACTTAACTCACCATAGAATGGGCAACCCCTAAGAATGATTCGCTTACCACGAGCACGAGGAGATAACTTAGTGAATTTCTAGAACATATTTATTTTTCTTTGATTGTAAATACCACTTGATAAATTTAGTTAACATGGTAAGTATGGAACAATGTCTTTTTAAATTTCATGGCACTGAGGTTTGCTTAAGGACAAGCAAAGATTTAAGTCTGGGGAAGTGATGTGAGAAAAACATATAAGGTTTTAGGAGTAGTTTTCGCTCACATCTCATTACGTTTTATGTTAGTTTTCAAGAATATGTCACTCTATTTTGCACGCATTTCCTATTTTCTGGTTCGGAGGTCTGCTCTTTGTACTTTTGTGTGTAGGTTAGCATTTCGGGTGAAAAAGGCGCACTTTCGGAGCAAAAGAAAGACATTTTGCAGCTAGACGCAGAGTGGGACACGACAAGGGTGTGTGGCTACACACGACTATGTCCAATGGGAGAGATCAGCCACCCCCAAGGCCACACACGGCGTGGCCATATGGAAACACACGCCCGTGTGGTGGCCCACCAGATTTGCACGGCTAGGGCTTTTTTTGGATTTTGCAGTGATCCGAGGTGATGTCTATATAAGGATGGCTCCGCCCAAACCCTAGGGGGGAGGCACGACGGCTAGGATGGCACACCGAAGCCCTAAAAAGCTTCGGGAACTGCAATGGGGAGGAGGAACACCGCCAGAGGTCCACGCTTTGCACTTCAACGCCGGAGAGAAGACCACAAAAGCATTGTAATCCCTTGTTCCTGCATTTTATTTATGATGTATTCGAACATGTACATGCTTTGTGATTCCTCCTTTATATACATGGAGTAGTTCCTTTGATTCTAGGATTAGGGAGTAGCTTGTGTGCACATTACATGTTGGTTCATGTTAAATTATATCTTTGAGTTTAATTTGGCAATTGGAAGTTGTTTAAACTATATCTATGCGTGTTTGGTTTTCTACCTACTGTGCTTAGGCGATACGAGGGGTGACAGCCCTCGTATCTAAGATTTAGGAGATTTTATACAAGAACCTAGGGGTAAACCTGATCTCCTGTGACCGTGGGTAGAAGGATGCGATGGAACCAGAAACGGTTCATCATAGGGATTGATTTGGAATCCTCGTACCGTCTATCCCATCCTTTTAAGGCGGAGATAGCTCGTGGTAGATGCGGTGGCTCATCGGGAGAGTGTATGATGTCCCTTCCACAAAACCATAGCTAAACATCTAGACAATGCCAGTTGACAGCATTGTTTTGCATCACACAAGCAAAATCGAAGTCCTAGAATCACCTTTGAAGACCCCAGCACACTCCCTTCTTCCTCCGTGTGACACCGTATAGAGTATACTCCACCGACAACCCTCACAAATCGAAACCTATTAGAGTTTACTTCCGAACAATTTCAACCACTGAACATATCGATATTCAAATCCCAGTTCGAATGGGATCGATAATTATTTATTACTTGACGACATCCGTGCACTGGCGAGCGTTGAGCGCGAGCGCGCGCTTCGAGTCCTCAATGACCTCCGTCGTGAGATTTGAGGTTGCGTTCGCGTGCATCAAGTAATAAAAGAAGAAGTGTACGTGGGTCAACCCCTCGATTTTGAGAGCCTAGAATACCCTAATCATGTATATAGATTTAAAAAGGCATTGTATGGATTAAAACAAGCTCCTAGAGCCTAGTATGAAAGACTATCCTCATACTTAAGTTCTAAAGGGTTCAGACAAGGTCAAGTTGACTCAACGCTTTTTGTAAAAACCTTGAACAAAGACATTTTTATTGCTCAAATATACATAGATGATATAGTCTTTGGATCAACAAATTCAAATTTTTTAAAGGAATTTATAACCATAATAGAACAAGAATTCGAAATGAGTTTAGTAGGTGAATTAAACTTCTTCCTAGGTTTACAAATGAAACAAACAAGAGACGGTAATTATATATACCAAAATAAGTATGCAAAAGAGTTAATTAAGAAATTTGGTATGGAAAATGCAAAAGACATTAAAACACCTTTGGCTATGAATGTTATATTAAATGAAGACAAAGAAGGAAAATCTGTAGATCTAAAGTACTACAAGAGTGTCATAGGTAGTTTACTTTACTTAACTACAAGTAGACCCGACATACTAATTGCAATAAGCATGTGTGCTAGATATCAAACATGTGCTAAGGAGTCACATTTAACACATGTTAAAAAAATATTAAGATATATTTAAGGTACAATTAATGTAGGAATGTGGTACCCAAGATCTAGTACTTTTGAGTTAATAGGATATTCTGACTCAGACTATGCAGGATGTAAACTAGATAGAAAAAGTACTAGTGGAGGATGTTAGCTCTTAAAATCTTGCTTAGTAAGCTGGTTCAGTAGAAAGTAACATTGTGTTGCACTTTCCACAACTGAAGCAGAATACATAGCATTAGGTGAATGTGTTGCACAACTATTATGGATGATGCACATACTTAAGGATTTTGAACTAGATTATAAAAAAGTAAAAACTTTAGTTGATAACATAAGTTCAATAAATTTAACTAAAAATCCAATTCATCACTCACGTACTAAACACATTGTTGTTTAACATCATTTTGTAAGGGATCATGTGGCGAAAGGTAATATTGAACTTAACTATGTTGAGTTCAAATCAAACCTTGTAGACATTGTAAAATACCAAAAAAAAATATAATAATGTTTTTTAATTAGGAAAATACCCTATGGAATTTTTCAGAAATTTTTAGAAATTTTCTTGGACTTAAGTGGAAATTTCTAAGACCCTCTTTACAGAAAAGGACTTAAAAGGCTTAACAGGTCTGAAATCTGACCCGTTTATCTGCCAAACTTGACCCGCTCCATTAACAAAGTCATTCTACACTGCTAACCTTTATTTCTCACCTTCGCCTTAATTTCTCCGATGCATTTTTTTTTCCAGCCGCGAGCCCATTTTCCCTACGTGATTCCTTACCTTCGCCGATCGCTCTTCTTCTTCGTCACCTAGATCTCGATCACTCCTCATCCCGACCGAAGGTGACAACGATCAACCTACTCTCAGCATCTTCTTCCTCACGACAAGCGGCGGCACACCACCTTGATGGTGCCACCGACACGCCGACGGAGAAGGGGTGTGCAGTAGGGAGACAGTGTCGACAGCAAGTCAACTTAGGGGTTTTCTGCCGATTGTCACCGGAGTGAGGTAAGGGCACGGTGTTTTGCTAGCTTCTAGTCAATCTCTTCATCATGGCTTGCTGTTTCTCACACGAGCAGCGCGATGACGGCGTCACTACAGTTGGTTGTTTTGGTCGGAGGTGGAGCTGTGGTGGCAGTCAGAGCAAGTGGGGCAGGAGTATCACCGGGTAGCTTCAAATTGATGTGAATTGAGCGATGGAGCAAGCTAAATGGTGGATATGTCTGAGTGTTTATGCAGCTGTGAACAGGGGAGACGAGACGATGGCTGTCAGTTCTGTGGATGGCGCTGTCGGTGGTTGCCGGGGATAGTGGTCTTATGCAATGAACAGGGGATAAGGAGGAATAGTGGCTTCACTTCAGTGATTTAGAGATGCAATCTATGAATTGGATAGTGGATTTAGCTGAGTGTGTTGTTATCGATGTGGAAGAGCTATGAAGGCTACTCTTGGCAAGGAAAAAGGGGGTGGATGGAGCTGTGAATCGACCATTGGGATTGATTGGGAGAAGTAAGTCTTGATTTGGATGTTTGTGAAGGTTTATGACTGATTAATTGATGAATTGATGTGTTGATTTTGTTGTTGATTTGGAGATTTGTAGATCAGATTATTATTGTGTATCAAGACGAAGTTGTGGCCAGAGATTATGATCCATT
Source organism: Wurfbainia villosa (assembly GCA_025175895.1). Classification (NCBI taxonomy): domain Eukaryota; kingdom Viridiplantae; phylum Streptophyta; class Magnoliopsida; order Zingiberales; family Zingiberaceae; genus Wurfbainia; species Wurfbainia villosa. Next base: position 54,504,120 of record CM046004.1, read on the forward strand.
CCTACGTGCTTGGGTAAGTTCTTCATCGGTTTATCTGATGCTTGGATTGTGATTATGGAATGAGATAGAGCTAGAATGGAATTGGTAATATCTGTGGTATATTTCACTAATTAGGGGTGCGAGTGATCAAGTATGGATTGTGGTTGAATCAATCTAATCACTATAGATTGATACTTAAACGGTGGATCCAGAAGCTGTACAATTAAGGATAAGCAAGGTGAGTTAATCTGGATGTCTGTGAATAATTTTGTGTTGATTCAATAATTTATAGCAAATGGAAAGGGGTATGATGCAATGATTAGGTTAATTGGATAACTAGATCAATCCAGTTGATTGGGATATGAAGTCGAAGTGGAATTCAATTTGATCATTCGTTGTATGCTTGTACTTAATCATAATGTTTGATACGTGCAGAACGTGGATACGAGATAGGTCCGCAGACGTGAGGACTCTATTATTACGAGCACTACAACAGGTGGGTAATTTCCTACCCTGGTCAGGTAGTTGTAGTTGCATTCAGATTTAGATATAGATATGATCATCTTATACCCTGCTCTTATTTATCCTCATGCTTGATACTTGTCGTTGTCTATATATACTCAAATGTTGATATCACATTTTCCTTTATCATGATTTAGGAGTTACAGATATGATGTAAGTAGATATATAAATGTTTAGTAGGGTGTAGATGTTAGAGTACGGATGATGACCTGATTTGTAAATTGGGTAAAAGGTTATCCGTGGGTAGGTAATGTCCTAAATGTAGGATTTATTCCAATACCCATATGTTGCATACTTATTAGTAACCATGTGTTGTGTAATGGTCAGGTGAATCGTTATTAGTGTGTCGCTACGGACCGGTGGTCCTAGCTTGTTATGATCAGTTGAGTATGACTCTCTATAGGATAGAGAGTGCGTCGATCAGTTGAGTACGACTCTCTACAGGATAGAGAGTTTGTCAATCAATTGAGTATGACTCTCTACAGGATAGAGAGTTTATTGATCAGATGGGTATGACCCTCTGTTGAACAGAGAGTCGGTGGTAGATTTCTGTATGTGTGACAGTACATTCATGTCATTTGCATGCATTCTGACGACATAGTCTCCCTTGGGGTTGAGAGAGTCGTCAATCATCTTGCCTCCCAGGTTACTCCTCGAGGAATAACTGGTGTGAGAGTAGAGCATTTATTGTGGCGCACTCTATCACTATAGACAGTGGTAGTTGGAGTTACGTGCAGTTGTCCTGGGTGCGTGTCACTCGACCACTCATAGGTAGTGTCAGTTGGAGTGGCCAGCAGAGGGACCTCCATTGTGTAGCGAGCTCTTTACGCTCATATGCTACTTGATCATACTTCCCACTCGGCCACTCTAGAGCAGTGGTTGGTGTTGAGTTGGGACAGTTGTCATGTCGTGCCACCTAGGCCACACTGGGGTCGTGGTAGCGAGTAGAAGTCTTGTGAGCATGACCATGCATCTTTGCATTAATATATATATATATATATATATATATATATACACATCGATGATTGTGATTAGTATACATACTGATGCAGTTTATATGGATATATGCCCAGGTTAGATGAGTGTAGAGTAGCTGACTGTCAGGTATGTCAGCATCTTTTATTGTTCAGTTTGGTTAGTGGTATGCATGTATGTATATTTATTATGCTGATATATATCTGTCGTACCTGTAGATTATACTGTTGAATTACATGTTATATTGATATATTTACATGTTCTATCTTATTACCTGTTGAGTTATACTCACCACCACGGACCCTGGGTTTTTCTGTCACCCAGGTAATAGGTAGAAGTCTTCGTGATGGCTTGGAGCACCGCTGGCGGGCATCATCTCATCTCAACTCCGAGGGTCCAAGCTTTTGGGATTTATCATGATGTTTCGATGTCTTTGGTTTTATGTAATGATTTGTAGTATGTGACACTATTGTTGTACCTTTCTTTTCTGGTTTCGTTATGGTGTTTCTTAGTTTTGGTGTTAGTCATACCGATATGCATGGTGTGTGGGATTGTATTATTGTTGTTTTGTTTCTGCTGTGTTTTGTTGTGTTATTATAGTTACATTTATATATGTTATTGTTATTGTGGGCCCAAGGGCCTTGTATTAACACGATATATTGCGTGACAGACATATTCACTAAACCACTTCCAGAAGCAAAATTTAGTATGATTAGAAGACAATTAGGTTTATGCTTGGTAGAATAGGAATTTTTCGTGCTTAGCATTCCGAATTATTTTGAAAAGGAATATTATATTTTTACGAAAATTAAAAATTAATCTAGATTAGGTCAATCTAGACTTCATGATCCTATAGATCTAGGTAGCCTTCGCATCTCACAAACACCTAGGATTACCTGTTTGTGCATTGAGCCACGAAGATGGGTGTGAGATGTTAGGATTGCACCCCTGGTTCCAGATATAGATCAAGTGCATCGACATGAACCAACATGGGGTTTACAAGGGAAAATCAATCACTTCTGTGACTAACTCTAATTCAAAGCTTGATGATTAATTCTATATCGTTTGAGCTAGTAAAGAGTTGGACATTTGCTTTAAGGACCATTTTTAGATGTGTATTTTCAATTTTTCAATTTAATATTTAGGAATTCATGCTTGGACTTTTTCCCTATCACTTTTGCATCGGAGTTTTTGAAAAAGTTAAAAATTTAAAAAAAAATTGAATTATTTAGGGGGAGATTTTAGAGTTCTTGAAAAAGTTGAAAATTAAAAAAAAAATTGAATTATTACAGGGGAGATTTTGGAGTTTTTGAAAAAGTTGAAAATTTTATAAAAAAAAAATGAATTATTAAGGGGGAGATTTTGGAGTTTTTGAAAAAGTTGTTGTATTCAAATTCGTAGGTGAAAGTTTTAGAACTTAATTTTTGAGCTTGTAAATTTGTTATCTCCACTACATTAAGTTGGCGTATTTTTTAACTCAAGCCTTATTTTGATATATGCCAAAGGGGGAGAGAAGAAATATAAAATTATAGACTTAAAAAGTTAAGAGAATGCAAAAATTTGATAAGGACCTATGCATCATATACATGATTAAATTTATGCATGACAAAAGTTATTAGTTGATTTCTTATACATGTCAAAATATAGAAATTGGTATTTGATTCTCCTAACTTTAACTGATGTGTTATCATACATCAAAAAGGGGGAGATTATTGATGCAGTAAGCATCACTCCTTAATTTTGATGTATGAACCACAGTTAAGAGTTAGGATCCACTTGTGATCTAATATAAGTGTTAAGTGTGCAGGCTTAACAGAAAGTCCTAGTAGGTTGTGTTAACCAGATACTAGGCACGTATCTTGACAAATCAGAAGGACATGACTCCATGCATGATGTTCAGATGGGTCGCATGGACCGGACATTTGGCATGAAGACCGGTTGTGTCAGGAGACTAGACAATCGACAAAAAGTCCAGCTGGGTCGGGCAGACCGGACAGCTGGTGGAAGCCCTGGTGGGTCAGATCGGATGTCAAGAATAGTAAGTCTGGCAGGTAAGCCTCGAGTAAAGAGGTGAGGCCGAGTCCTCTTTAGGGGGACAAAGCTAGGCATTGATCCAACGAAAAGTCCACGTGGGACGTAGTAGTCGAGATCGAGCAGTATTACTACTGTTATTGTATTTCATACCTTGTACTAATCCTATTTTGCAGAGAACAGTCGACTGAATGAATTCAAGTGAATGAACTCCAGTCGCTTGTAGTTGTATCAGTCGACTGGATTCCTATTTGGCAGGATCAGCTGGTAATCAATCGGATATCGTGCGACTCAGATGGAAATGGCTTGAGTCGATTGAAGAGGGAAAATTCTCGATGTGGAGCCGAGTGACTTGGAGTCGACTGGAGAGGATTCAATTGACTAGAAGACCACGAAATCCATATCGACGGGCTGATGTGGAGTCAACTGGAAGGCATTTCAGTTGACTGGAAAGAGTTTATAAAAGTTATGCTCGACCAGATCCAATTATGAAATTCAATCTACGTCGAAGTGCTACTGAAATTTCTACTCATCCACGAAAATTCTCCTTCCACAACAAGGCGATCTTCCGACACTCCGCAACCACCTTTTGATCCATTTAAGTGTCAGTATAAAGTCTTGTATTTCATTAATTTACTTTCTCTTATTGTACTTAACTTCAAGAGTGGGTAGTTTGTTACCCATCTCTATTTGTTGTAAAAAGCGAAAGCCTCCGAAGTCGAGATTTCTCGAGTCGGAGGGTATTTAGTGAATTACCCATCGAGGTAGCTCCCGGGAGAGTTACGGGTCTTAGAGTAGCAACTCAGTCAGGGTTGTGACCCAAGTAAACTGCTGTGTCTATAATTGTTTTTAATTTCCACTGCATATTGCTATTAGATAATTAATAATAAAAATTAGATAAAATTGTTAAACACCGAGATTCACCCCCCTCTCTCGGCTTACTCAATTCTACAGTTAGTATTATTACTGGGCACATTTTATCGCACAAAACCACCCATACAATCGTTCACTCATAATAAACATATCATTAAGATTTTGTATCACATATAAAACAACAGTACAATTGTAAGATACTGAATATATATATATATATATATATATATATATATATATATATATATAGGTATATGGAGTAAATACCTAAGTAGCTATATGAGGGTTTAAATTGGTGGTTTGGTAAATCTGGGCTAACTTGGACTTAACCTAGGTTAGCTTAACCACAAGTGAATGACTTGTATAAGTCTTAAATCCGACCCGGTATTTTCTTACCCGACCCATTTCTCAATTATCAATGCCAAGCATTAATTTCCATCGGCTTTTCTTCCTCCCGAGCATTTTCTCCACCGCATTCTTTAGTTCCCAACCGCAATTCCTCTTCTCGCGTTCTTCTCTTCACCACGCTCCACCCTTCTTCTCTCCCTCTCACTCTTCCCTTCTTCGCGGCAGGCGGCGACGACGGTTGGACCATCCTCGACGATCTCTGCGGACGAGCGAGAGTAGAGAGCGCGTGAGTGGCTGGAAGCTTGGATCGGCGACAGTTCGATCAGGAGATGTCTTTCCTGATCGTCATCGGAGAAAGTGATCTAGAGCGTGGATTTTTCTCCAAGGAACAGGGGATAGGAGGAGATTTCCGTCGGTGGAGTTGCTAGGGCGGGGAGTTTGCATCGGCAGCGATTTGACTAGAGGCCTTCAAGGTTGTTGCCGGAGCAAGGTAAGGGCACGATTCTTTGTTGGTTTCAGTCGATCTCTTCATCACAGCTTGTTGTTTCTCACGCGAGCAGCAAGATGACGGCGTCACTATGGTTGGTCACTCCGACTGAAGGTGGAGCTGTTGCGGCGAACTGAGCAATTTAGGAGATTCCAATTACAGGTATATCTCAAACTATCTTCTCCTTTTCATAAGTTATTTGTTATAATTCAGTTGATTGACGTTGTGGCGTGGATTTCCTTCGATGGAATTAGTTGTAGGGGCTGTGAGTGGGAGTTTAGCCGGTTGCGAAGTAGTAGCTCTGTTATGGGCTATGAATAGAGATGTAGGATTGTTGTAATGGCTGTGAACAGGGTTGCACCAGTTGTGCATGACTGTGAGTTGGAGTTTTGGTCAATTATGGGTTGTTCTGGTGAATAGAACAGGTTGTGTTGGCCTTTTTAGGGGTTGTTGGTGGCTGTGAGAGTGATTGTGTGAGGTTGTTTTGTTGTGGTAAGCTGTTGGTGGTTGTGTGAGTGAGCTGTGAACGGTTGTGCGGCTATGAGCAAGGAATTTTTGACTGTACGACTGTGAATAAGGCTGCTCTTGGCTATGGAGGGGTTGTAATGGTTGTGAATAGTTTGTTCCGAGGTTTACTCAGCTGTGGCTGAGTGAGAAGGGACTGTTGGAGTGGGTGTTTCAATCAGGGTGTAGATCCCTAAATAGGTGTAATTAGGGGATGTGAAGGTTGTGCAGGGTTGTATGTGTTATGTACAGGGGATGAGAATGGGCTGGAGCAGCTCGATCTTGATTGTGGATGTGAGTTACTACATTTAGTGATTTGGGTGGAGATGTACTTGAGAGGTTTGATGATTTAAACCAGAAGGGTTACGTTTGATGATTGGGGATTTCTAATTTGTATTCGATAAAGGGATGCGAATATAAAAACGATAGAATAGTGAATTTAGAAATATATGTCATGTGCTTGCACTTAATTGTAATTGATGATATTTGTAGGACGCGGATGTGAAGACAACAGTTTGCATAATAGGTGGGTAATTTTCTACCCTGGTCAGGTAGTTGTTGATGCATGCAGATTTAGATATATGATTATATTATATGATCATAATACCTTGACTCCACTCTTATTTATTCTTGTGCTTGATACTTTGTCGTTGGCCTTATATGCTCTATTGCTATTATCACATTTTCCCACATCATGATTAGTAGTTACAGATGTGATGTAAGTAAACCTATAAATGCTTAGTTATGTGTAAATAGTGGAGTACGGATGATGACATGATTCGTAAATTGGGTAAAAGGGCATCCGTGGGTAAGTAAGGTCCTGAACGTAAGATTGATTCCAATACCCTTATGTTGCATCCTTACTACCGATCATGTGTTGTGTAAATGATCAGGTGAATTGTGGTTAGTGTGTCGCTACGAACCGATGGTCCTAGCTTATTATAATTAGTTGAGTACGACGCTCTATAGGATAGAGAGTGCGTCGATCAGATTGGTATGACTCTCTACAAGATAGAGAGTGTTATGATCATTTGAGTATGACTCTCTGCAGGATAGAGAGTGTGTTGATCAGATTGGTATGACTCTCTGTTGAATAGAGAGTCTGTGGTTGATGTCTATATGTGTGACTATGCATTCATGTCATTTGCATGCAAACTGACGATATAGTCTCCCTTGTGGTTGAGAGGGTCGTCAATCATCCTGCCTTCCAGGTTACTCATGGAGGATTAACTGGTGTGAGGGCAGAGCATTTGTTGTGCCACACTCTACCACTATAGAAAGTGGTAGTTGGAGTTACGTGCAGTTGTCCTAGGTTCGTGACCCTCGACCACTCATGAGTAGTGTCAGTCGGAGTGGCCGGTAGCAGGGAGCCCCGTTGTATAGCTAGCTCTTTATGCTTATATGCTACTCGTTCATACTGCCCACTCGGCCACTCGAGAGCAGTGGTTGGTGTTGAGTTGGGACAGTTGTCATGTCGTGCCACCTAGGCCACACTGGAGTCGTGCTAGCGAGTAGGGGTGCGCAGGCATGACCATGCATGTTGCATTGCCGTGTCTTATGGCGTCTTGCATATTGCTATATATATACATATATGCATGTATATATATATATATGGATGATTGTGATTAGTATATATATAGATGCAGTCTATATATATATGCTTATTGTGATGTTGCATTTGATTGTACTATGCTTGCTGCATTTGGTTGTACATCATCTTCATACACGCTACTCGCATCTGTTATACAGTTGTGTCGGATACCAGTATACTTGTTGGTCAGACCATTAGATACCTTTGACCTGTATCATGATCATAGTGTGAGTTAATATTACTATTCATGTTGTATATTGTGGATATATGCTCAGGTTGGATATATGTAGCGTAGCAGACTTCCAGGTATGTCTGCACTTTACGCTGTTCATTTTGTTTAGGGAGTATATGCATGTATTTATATACTATGCTCGTGTATACCTGATGTACTTGTAGGGTATATTGTTCAATTACATGTGATATTGGATATATATACATGTTCTTTCATATTACCGTTGAGTTATACTTACCACCACGGACCCTGGGTTTTTTCGCCGCCCAGGTAATAGGTAGAAGTCTTCGTGACGGCTTGGAGCATCGCTGGCTAGCATTGTCTCATCTCAACTCCGAGAGTCTAAGCTTTTGGAATTATCGTAGGTGTTTCACGATGGATTTGATTTTATATGATGATTTGTAGTGTTGGACACTGCTGTTGTTGTACCTTTCTTTTCTGGTTTTGTTACGGCGTTTACTTAATTTGGTGTTAGTCATACCGGTATGCATGGTGTGTGGTTTGTATTGTAGTTGTGTTAGTTCCACTGTGTTGTGTTATGTTGTTATGTTTACATTTGTATATGTTATGGTTATTGTGGGCCCAAGGGCCTTGTATTAACAGGATATGTTGCAACGTATAGGGGAGATGCCGTCCGTTTGCTTTTTGGCTCGGCATACTCTCGGGGCGTGACAACAACGGTGTTTATGTATATACAAGTGGCTCTGATACCACTGTAGGGATCTGATGCGAAAAACCCATCGCAAAACGTAGCGGAAATTGGATCCCTCTAGAGATCCATGTGTATACACAATATTGATCATTCTTACAACTACATATAGTTGAGAGATTACCCTTCATGCATAGCCCTTCACAATCCCAGCAGCAACTTTTCAGATGGATCTCAACGCGATCAGGATGGTCGCGCCTCTATGGTATCCACACAAACACACACTTTGGGGAATCAAAGTTGTGCTAGCAACTCCACACAAGGGGTCTTCACTAAAGATAAGGTCCGACCACATTGAAGAAGAAGAACCAAAATCCCATTCCAAATCATCATCTAAAAACCTTTTATATTCATCCTTTGAATATCAAAGGTTTTTTGCATCCTTTTGTATTCCACCTTTAATGCATAATTAATCCAAATAATCAAGATGAATCCATTCATCTTCTTCAAATTAATTTGAGTCCAACTCAAATTAAACTAATTTGATTCTAACTCAATTTCGGCCAATCTATTTGAGTCTAACTCAAATTCAACCCTTTCAATGAGTCTAACTCAATGATTCCAATTCAATAGCCTAATGGTTTATTTAGTCAAACTAAAATGAACCCATCTCCAAAACAATATGTTCTTTGTGTGTGACCCAATAGGTTCTCATAATGTTGGCAATGTCTCTAAAACCTTTTTTTTAAAACATAAGCAATGAATGACATCTAGCAATGCTTCATTGCTACCGAAATGATAAGAATGTCGAGATTCGACATAATATGTCTGCGACTATTATCTTGTATGACTCAATCCTTCTATCCTTGATATCTAGATTGTTCAATGAGGCATAGACTGTATCATTCTCTTATTAATCTTTGTGTTTCTTGATCTCCAAGTAGACTACCTTAATCAAATGAGCTCAATATCTCATATTGAATTATTTGAGCATGCCCATGCATTTTAGTAATCCTACTTTATCAAGGGGCCCACATATATCACTTCCATCATATGGAAAGGATAGATCTCATCTCCATCACTCACATCCCTCTGCATAATTTATTGCATACCCAGTGATCGACTTTATAGTCCACCCTTTTACAGGTGACGTTTGTCGATACCAAAGTATACAACTCCTTATGTAGGGAACCGGAGTGATTTCAGATCTAAGGACTATTCATACCAATAGTCATTATGAGAATGTTTATGACACTCATATGACGATCCATGAAACATTCTCATGGTGGGTCAGTTTGGTACATATTCTCTAATACATACCCATGTGCCAACTTGATATTCTATATCCATGACTTGTGAGATTAAGTCGTCAATTGACCTACATGCTAGTCTCAACATATTAATATTATCCTTGTATATTAATACTTGACTAGGAATAGTTACGAGTAGTGTTATATATATATATATATATATATATATATATATATATATATATATATATATATATATATATATATATATATATATATATATATATATATATATATATATATATATATATATATATATATCAAGTCACCAACTTGATATACGATAGACTAGAACCAACTACCCTAGGATATTATTATATTTATTCAAATGACACATCAATGAAGTAAATACAACAACCATAAACTTTGTCTTTATTATGAAATATGAGTTTCCCTTACCAATCATCTCATGATTGATTGACACTAAGGGCTAATACTAACAACTAATTTCCTACCTAGGCATGCTATGATGTTATACAATTTATCTTCTAAGGGAGATTTTACCTCATCTAGTCCTTCGAAAACGGATGCGGATCCATGGCTTCACTTGGACTCAGGCTCGGAGCTTGATTCAGCTTCTGACTCGTCTATGGCCATGAATTCTACGAAGCTTTTTTTGGGTTCTTCCTCGTCTGACTCCACTGATGATGACTCATCCCAAGTTGCTTTGTGTGCTTCTTCTTTTCCTTTTTAGGTTTTTCTTCCTTTTTTAGGTTCCCGCATTCCGACTTGTAGTGACCCTTCCCGTTGCACTTGTAGCACATGACTTTCGATCTTGGTCTTGGTTTGTTATCAACTACCTTTTTGGCATATTTCTTTGTGAATCTCTTTTTCTGGTTGAACATCTTCTAGACCATGTTCATGATCACTTTCTCTCCATTTAGGTCCGACTCTGACTCATCTTCGGACTCACTCTTAGTTTTCTTTCCTTTTTCCTTTCTGGTCGATCCTGCCACTAAAGCTATACCATTCTCGGTTTGACCAGAGTTAGCTTGTTCATGAACTTCAAGTTCACAAAACAATTCGCTTAATTTAATTTTGGAAAGATCCTGGGAGACCTTATAGGCATCGATGATAGATGTCCATAAGGCATTCCGAGGAAATGCCTTAAGGGTGTATCTAATTATGCCACTATTTTCAATTTGATGGCCTAAAAGTTGTAGTCCATTTAATATGTCTTTTATCCTAGTGTAAAGTTAACTCACACTTTCATTTTCTAACATTTTACAATTAAATAATTTATTAAGTAACATATCTCTTTTAGCTATCTTAGTGTCACTAGTGCCTTCATGTAATTCTATTAGTTTATCCCAAAGTTCTTTAGAATTTTCAAAGGGTCCGACTCTATTGAGCTCCTCTTTGGTTAGTCTGCATTGCAAGGTGTTTAGGGCCTTGTAATCAACTTGAGCTTTTTTTCTAATGTCCGTGGTCCATTTCTCTGGATCTAACAACTCTCTGGAATCATCTACCGGAGAAGTAAACCGTTTCCTAATTGAAAGCCAAACCTCTAGGTTGGTTTTCAAGAAGCATTCCATTCGTCACTTCCAATAGCTAAAGTCCTCTCTGTTAAAGAGAAGAGGGTGAATCGTGCTATAACCCTCTAAGTGTGATATTTTTATTTAAAAAAAATTATAGAATATTTTTTATTTAAAAATATTCCTAGACTTACAAGAATAGAGTAAGATTACACAAGTGCAAAAATTAAATTTAAACGAAAGAAAAATGAACAAGTATTAGATAAATTGATCTTAGTGCACAATTTAAAATTAAATCAAGTCACAAATATAAAAAAAATAATCTTAGAGCTCACTTTGGTGGTTTCATCAAAATTGGAGTGCCCCCGCTCTGATACCAATTATAGGATCAAGAATTCCCGAGAGACGGGGTGAATCTCAGGGAAAATAAAAATTTTCTTTATTATTTGAAAAACTATTCTTTTTCTTTTGAAATAAAGATTAATGTAGTGGAAAAGTAAATGAACACTTTTTTTTTACTTGGTTCACAACCCGAGTCGGGTTGTCACTCCATGGCCCGTAGCTCTCCGAGAGTTACTTCGATAGGTAATCCACTAAAGTCCCTCCGAATTGAGAACTCTCAATCTCGGAGGGTTTTGCTTTTTACAAAAAGTAGAAGATAAGGTACAAGCAACCTATCCTCTTGAAGTTAAGTACAAGATAGCAAAATTACAAGCAATGAATAAAAGTTATACTGACAACTAAAGTAAAGAATGGAGCTCGATTGTCGAGGTCGCGGAGTTGTGACTTTACGATGATCTTGCTGACAACAAATGAAATGACAACACTTTTGAGTAGTGGAAATCTTTTTCTCAGAGATGATCCTCCATTTCTTTTATAACCCTTTTCCAGTCTACTAGAACACCTTCCAGTTGACTCCAAATCAGCATGTTGATTTGGCATGCTAGGCTTCCTAGTCAACTGGACATGGTCCAATCGACTCCAAGTTGGATGGCTCTTCTCCTTTGCAGTTCAGGAAATTTTTTATCCCAGTCGACTAGACCTCCCCAGTCTATTGGAATACTTGCCATCTCGATTACATGATCTGAGTAGATCTCCAACATGCGTTGCTAACTCAACATCCCAGTCGACTGACCATACTTAATCGACTAGGTGTGAGTCGAATGGAAACCTTCCAGTCGCTTGGAGACCAGCAATATGAGATTACCAAAATACACAGTATGAAATAAAATGGTAGCAGTAATACTTCCCAATCCTGATTTCCGAGTTCAACACAAATCCTTCGTCGAATTGACGCCTAGCTTTATCCCCACCTGAGGACTCAACCTCACCTCTTCACTCGAGGCTTACCTACTGGTTGTCCTACCGGACTTACCATGCTTGACATCCGATCTAACCCATTAGGGTTTCATGCCATCTATTTGGTCTTCTTGATTCAGCTGGACTTCCTGCTGATTGTTCGGTCTCCTAACCCAATCAATCTTCTATCAGATGTCCGATCCATTCGACCCATCTAGACTTCATATCTGGGTCCTGTCCTCCTGATTTGTCAAGACTCCATCCTAGTATCCTATCAACACGACCTACTAGAACTTTCCTGTTAAGCCTGCACACTTAATACATATATCAAATCACAAGATTATTCTAACTTTAAACCTTGTTCATACATCAAAATATAGGAGTGATGCTCCCTGCATCAATAGAAATCTCATACATTATACTCCTTTCAAAATGGTCTTCTTGGAAAGCATCCTATCTTTCAGCTTTATAATCAATGGAGAGCTCCACATATTAGGCTGACTCAAGCCCCAAAATAATGATGTCAAATTTGTTTCAAACTCAGACATACTATAAATATTTTTATTATAGAACAATTCTTCTTTATCAACCAGTGTCTTCTCAACCAAAGGTGTTTAATAACTTTGTTACTACTGATATGTCTTTAGCTACCACTAGTACTATTATACTTGACTTCGTTGCTATAGCTAATATAGTTGGTGATCCTAGTTGGTATATGGATTCAAGAGCAATACACCACTTTACCCTTGATTTGAATGTGTTGGATTCTGCCACTCCTTTTACTAGCACTAAGCGTGTAATGGTTGGTAATGATGAGAACATTTTAATTTCACACATTGACAATTCAATTTTACCTACCTACTCTAAATCTATCAAATTTTCTAATATTTGTCACACTCTGTCCATGTCTAAAAATCTCATTAGCATTTCTCGTTTGTGTCATGATAATAAAGCTTATGTTGAATTTCACTCTACATTTTTCTTAGTTAAGGATCAAGTCACACATCAAGTCATTCTTTGGGGGATCCTTGATCATGGTTTGTATCAAGTCTGCCCTCCGTCACTATCTTCCATTTCATCTTCTACATTGTCTTCAAGTACTTTTCAAGTCGATGTTATAGGTTCTTCTTATCCAAATCTCTGGAACAATCGTCTTGGTCATCCGTCTTTTAAAGTTGTCAATCAAGTTTTAAAAGTTGGTAATGTGTCGATAAACAAGTCTATTTCCCTTGAATTTTGTAATTCCTATCAGTTGGCTAAGAGTCATAAGCTTCCGTTTGTTTTATTAAAATTTTGAGCATTGAATAAATTTGATCTTGTTCATACTGACTTGTGGGTTCCTTCACCCAATTATCTATCACTAGCCATGAATATTTCATGTTGATTGTTGATGATTTTATAAGATTTTCTTGGCTATATCTATTGTATTCTAAAGATGAGGCATACACCAAATTCGTTACCTTTTCTAGCATGATTCAAAATCAATTTAATACCTCTGTAAAAATTGTTCATTCTAGATGGGATAGAGAATTCAGTCTCTCACAATTTTTTACTGAAAAAGGTATACATCATCAACTATCTTGTGCTTCCACTCCTGAACGAAATGGTAGGGTTGAACGTAAAAATAGGCATGTTGTTGAAATGGGTCTCTCTCTCTCTCTCTCTCTCTCTCTCTCTCTCTCTCTCTCTCTCGGCTCATTCTAATATGCCTCTAAAATTTTGGCCCTAGGCATTTTCTATGGTTGTGTTTCTCATTAATCGATTGCCCATGAAAATTTTATGACTCAAGTCTCCTTATAGTGTTATTTATAATAAAGATCCAGATTATAATTTTTTGAACATTCGGTTGTGCTTGTTTTCCCTTTATATGTCCCATAAATTCAAATAACTTAGAATTCAAATCATGTCAATGGTTTTTTTTGGCTGCAGTTCTAAGCACAAAGGATATCTATATTTTGATCCTTCTACTTCTAAACTTTACATATCTCGTCATGTGATTTTTAATGAACAATTTTTTCCTTTTAGTTCCTCATCATATGTTCTCCCTTCTAGTACTCCACCAGCTATTATAGCTCTTCCTATTTTTAATTCTTTTAATCCTCTTACATCTCTTACACCTCCCTTGCAGACTTTGCAATCTACACATTCTTCTATTCCTTCGATTGCCTACCTGCTCTAGCTCTTATTGCTTCTAGTCCTTCTTCTCCATCCATTGGGAAATCCTCTTCCTCTTGTACTTTGTCCTCTTCCCCTCCTTCTGAGCCCTTGGTGGTTGATTTTCTACATACTGTTACGGATATCAAACCATCAACTATTAATGCTCATTATATGGTGACAAGGAGTAAATCTGACATTTTTAAACCATATGTTTTGGTAGTTGCTATTCTTGGTAACCAATTTAAACAAACTTCTTACAAGCAATTTGTTAGTATTCTTGAATGGTAAGAAGCTATGTTGGTTGAGATCAATGCATTGATGCTTCAAAAAACATGGTCACTTGTTCCAAAACTGACAAATGTCAAGGTAATCGATTGTAAATGGGTGCATTGATTGAAATTGAAGTCTGATGGCTCTATAGATTGATACAAGACTCGTTTGGTTGCTAAAAGTTATTATCAAACTATTGGTATTGATTGATTTGAGACTTTTAGCTTTGTTATTAAACCTTAAACTATTAGAGTGGTTCTTACTTTTGTTGTAACACAAAAATGGCCTATTCATCAACTTGATGTTCAAAATGCATTTCTTCGTGGTGATCTTACCGAGACAGTTATATGGAATAACCTCCTGACTTTATTAGTTCTTCTTTCCCTTATATGGTGTGTAAGTTGCATAATCATTGTATGGTTTGAAACAGTCACCTCGTGTATGGTTTACAAAACTTAGTCAGGCACTTTTGCAATGTGATTTTTTTAGTTCCAAGGTTGATCCCTCATTATTTTACTTCTTCAGCTATGTCATTCTAATTGTGCTTGTCTATGTCGATAATATCATTATCATGGGTAGCACATAAAGTATTATTGATTCCTTTCTTGCTTTTCTTAATAAGAAGTTTGTTGTGAAAAATCTTGGGTCTCAGCATTATTTCTTGGGTATTGAAGTGCATCGTACTAATAATGGTTTACATCTCAGTCAAACAAAATATATCTCCGTTCTATTGAAGAAAACTGGTATGTTTGATTCTAAAACATATGATACTCCTATGTCTTCTAGTGTTTCATTATCTCTATATGATGGTCTTCCCTTAGAGGATAGCTCCAACTATCGCAACATTATAGGTGCTCTTTAGTATTGTACTATGACTTATCTTGATCTATCTTTTGTTGTAAATAAAGTTTGTCAGTTCATACACTCACCTTCTATTTGTCATTGCCAAGCAATTAAATGAATCTTGAGATATTTGCGAGGTACCTTGCATCTTGATTTATCAATTCCCCCTATTTGTTCTCCCTATCTATTATGATATACTAATGTTGATTGGGCTTCTTGTTCGGATGTGTAGGATCAAAAATACGCTAGAGAGGGGAGGGGGTGAATATCATAAAACCTTTCTTTTTGTTATTCATTAAAACTTATAATATCAAAGTAAATCGCAGCAGGAGGTAAAGACAATAAAACATGAAAGGTTTTTACTTGGTTAGTAGTCCAAAGGTTGCTAATCCAAGGCTTGCGATCTGAGCTCACTTATCGATGGACAATCCACTAAATGTCTCTTCCTCGTTGGAAGTAAGAGACTTGCTTCTTACAAATGTTAAGGAAAAGGTAACAACCTTACCGCTCCTTATAACAATTAAGTACAAATGGATCAAAAATTAAATGTCTTGACACAAAATGATGCAAGTGAAGTGCACGGTCGGAGTCCTAGAGCTATAGCATAGAAGTTTATCATCAACTGCAGAAGTTGAGGGTGAGAGCACTTAGAATTCTTGATGTTAGGGCTTCTGTCCAAACCTTATTTTATAGACTTTTCCAGGAACCTGTAAGCATTCCAGGTGCCTCCAGCTCATTTAGATTAGATATGATTTGCCTAGGGTTTATCAATTCTAGTGCTTGGACCTGGTTTGATCGCCTGGAATGCTGATGTGGCACTTCCTGGTTTAATCTTGATTCCGCTTCGGTCGTTGACATTTATCTCCTTTCCAATTTCCTGGACTTGGTTCAGATACCTGGAATGCTAATGTGACATCCAGTTCTAATCACGTTTTGGTTGATCAAACCTTCCCCTATTCCAATTGTTGGAATGCTCTTAGTGTGGGATAGAGAAAAGATGCTAGAGGGGGGGGGTGAATAGTGTATTTTAAAAACCTTTTATTTTCTTTTAAAATTGAGTAAATCACAGCGGAAAACAAAACTAAGAAAAATAATAAGACACTTTGTTTTTACTTGGTTCATAGCCCACCGACTCCTAATCCAAGGCCCTTGCGATCCTAGACCGCTTCCCAAGGGCAAAGCACTAAATGCGTCTCTTCCTCATTTGAGGTAAGAGACCAACCAATTATAAATAATGTGGAGGACAAGGTAACAAGCCTACCTTTCCTCCTAGCAATTAAAAAGTAAAGAACAATAAAAAATAATACCAACTACAAGAAGTTGAAGTTGGAAAACTTTGTCGGTGTTATGACGTTGATGAGCAGAGATGAGAGCTTTGAATTGATGTAGCACTTTGGGAGCCTTTTGTTAATGAATGAAGGGTGCCTCACCCCTTCTTTTATAGCTTTTCCAAACCATATTTCGTTGAGATATAGATCTGAGTCAAAGTAGCTTATCTTCCCTCATTTTGTGGCTCTTATCTTGACTTTCCTTGAAGTGACCAGATTCATTAGAAGTCGACTGAAGCTTCCATCAGTCGACTGATTGAAGGTTTTGTGGAACCGAAGCTCTGATACCACTTGAAGGTAGGAAACTTCGCTTCCCACTTCAACTCGGTTGCTTGTTCATGGCGATCCCTTCTATGTCCCCGGATAAAAAAAATTTATCCTTGACAAATAGGGATTACCCAAGCTACCGTATCATCGTCGTACTATTCGATTAGAGTTGTCACTTGAACAAACTTATTGTTCAAGCAACCAACTTCTATTCTATGATTAGCCGTGAAATAGACGATGTACGAATCGCTGATTTTTGCATTTGTATTCAGGGTCCAAGTAAATTAACCACATAACAAAACATACAACATGCATATAATTGAAAAATAATTATAGACATAATACAAAAGAATATAAACAAGCATTATACCTCTTGATCTTCTATTGTATGTCCTTCCTCCTTTTGAACGTCGTGTGGGCGACGATCTTCCAAAAGTCGAAGCCTCCTAGATCACCAATCTTTCTTTTTTTGTTCACTCTGAACAAAAGGAAGAATAAAACAAAACTCTTCTCCTTCCTTTAACCGACCACAAGCTCCAAGCTTGATGCTTGCCACCGGCCAAAAGGAGACTAGGGATTGTGGACGCCAGCCAAAAACTCCAGGGGAAGAGACCCGTGCCTTTGTTTCCACCGGCCAAGGAGAAGGGAGGAAGAAGTTGGACGCCGGCCAAGGAGAGGAGAAGCAAGTTGGCCGCCGGCCAAGGAGAGGAAGAGAAAGGAAAAACTTTCCAAAATTGTGGCCGCCCAAGCCTCCAAGCCCTAGCCGCCCAAACCCTAATCCTCTCTTCAATTCCTCTTGCCGCCCACCCCTCTTCTTCTTTTGTAGAGTTAGGCCTAAGCCTCCTTTAATCTCCATCGTCGGTTCTAGGGATTTAATCTCAACCGTTGGATCGAGAGATTTAATCTCAACCGTCAGATCTAGAGATTTAATCTCCACCGTCGGATCTAGAGTTTCATCTTCCACCATCGGATCTAGGCTCCATGAGGTTTTAATAGGCTACAATAGGGACCATGAGGAGGAGTTGGATCTTGTCCACCCAATGGATCAAGCCCACATAAAGTCCGATCCATTAATGATAATCCATTCCACTAGAGGATTATCATTAATCTACCTCACCAACCCCCATAAGTTAATGTGGGCTCCATATATTATTTCTACATTTATCTACCCATGTTTAAGATCTCAAATGTTCGTCAATTAATTAATTTACAGACAATTAATTAATCAACATCTAACTCCATGAGTAGTACCACTCAACCTTATCATCATGCCGGACCAAGTCCACCTGCAGGGTTTACATGTTGAACCTTATGAGTTCCTTAAGGGGACATCATCATCCTAATATATAGGAAACGATTTCCTCCTATAATCAACGACACACCATATAAATAATATCATCTCCCAACTTACCGAGTCTATCGATTTACTTTATAAATCTCGCCCATTGGTAAATCAAATAAATGAATACTAAGTATATGTGTCCGTTATTATATCAGGATTAAGAGCATGTACAATATAATATCTGAGGTCCGATTCGATTATGTAGTCAGCAATAAATCGAATCACCTCTAAGTCGGTCCTGCTCAATACACACAAAGATACTAGTGTAATTGTATGGCCAAGACAAACCAATATCAAATTACACTACAACCATACCAATGGTTTGTCCAAAACCATCTCGGTTGTGAGCCTTTACTTATACTTTACAAGGAACTGATAATACGATCTCCCATGTGACACTACACACCATGTTATCTACAATGTAATGTATTAGACGATATGCATAACCATAAATATGCAAACAATGATTATGTGATTCTTATTTCAAAATAAAGATGTTCATACAAAAGATAGATTTTTCAATATACATCCCAACAATCTCCCATTTATACTAAAAGACTATGCTGTCCTCAAACTGCCATACATCTGATTCCCATTCCCTCAACATGCCTATCAAAAGCTCTCGCTGGAAGGGCCTTAGTGAAAGGATCTGCCAGGTTATCCTCCGATGCAATCTTGGCCACAACAACTTCTCCTCTCTTTACGATTTCTCGTATCAGGTGGTACTTGCGCTCTATGTGTTTACTTGCCTTATGGGTTCGTGGTTTCTTCGAGTTTGCAACTGCACCACTATTATCACAATAAATTGTGATAGTTCTGGGCAAACCAGGAATCACATCCAAGTCCATCAAGAAGTTCCTGAGCCACACAACTTCTTTGGCTGCCTTAGAGGTCGCCACATACTCAGCTTCCATGGTGGAGTCCGCCACACATTTCTACTTGACACTCCTCCATATAATGGCTCCACCTCCCAAAGTAAACACAAAACCTGAGGTAGACTTACTGTTATCCTTGTCTGATTGGAAGTCAGAATTTGTGTAACCTGCAGGGAGTAATTGGTCTGCCTGGTAAACTAGCATATAATCCCTAGTCCTTCTCAGGTACATCAATATATTCTTTACCGTAGTCCAATGTCCCTGTCCTAGATTACTCTGATATCTGCTAACCATGCCGATGATAAAGTAGATATCCGGTCTCGTACATAGCATAATATACATGAGGCTTTCTACTGCCGAAGCATAAGGAACCACCTTCATCTACTCTATCTCCTCAGATGTTCTAGGACACATCTCCTTATATAAAGGAACTCCATGCCTGAAAGGTAGAAAACCTTTCTTAGAGTTCTGAATTCTAAAACGATCTATAATGGTGTCTATGTATGAAGCTTGATATAAGCACAACATCCTTATTGGAATGTATACTGAAAGCCTAGCTCTTTTTGTATGAATATTTTATTTTGAAATAAGAATCACATGATCATTGTTTGCACTTTATATTTATGTGTGCATATTGTCTAATATTTTACATTGTAGATAACATGGTGCTTGGTGTGGCACAGAAGATCATGTTATCAGTCCCTTGTAGAATATAAGTAAAGGCTCACAACCAAGATGGTTTTGGACAAACCATTGGCATGGTTGTAGTGTAGCTTGGTATTGTTTTGTCTTGAACATAGAGTTACACTAGTACACTTAGGTGTATTGAGCAGGACCGACATAGAGGTGATTCAATTTATTGTTGACTACATAATTGAATCAGACCTCGGATATTATGTTGTACATGCTCTTAATCCCGATATAATAACGGGCACATGTACTTAGTATTTATTTCTTTGATTTACTAGAGGGTGAGGTTTAGATGGATTAAATCAATATGCCCGGTAAGTTGGGAAATGATATTATTTACATGGTGTGCCGTTGATTATAGGAGGAAACCGTGTCCTATGTATTAGGTTGATGATGTCCCCTTGAGGAGCTCATAAGGTTTATTATGTAAACCCAGCTAGTTGACTTAGTCAACATGATGAAAAGGTTGAGTGGTACTACTCGAGGAATTAGATGTTAATTAATTGATGGTCAGTAAATCAATTAATTAACGGACATTCGATATCTTAAACACGAGGAGATGGATGTACAAATAATATATGGAGCTCATATTAATTTATGGGGGTTGGTGAGGTAGTTCAATGATGATCCTCTAGTGGAATGGAACATCATTGATGGATCAAGTTTATGTGGTTCCGATCCATCGGGTGGCCAAGATCCAACTCCTCCTTATGGTCCCTATCGTAGCCTAATATAATCCTCATGAAGTCTAGATCCAAGAATGTAAAACAAAACCCTAGATCCGACGGTTGGGATTAAATCCCTAGATCCAACGGTTGAGATTAAATCCCTAGATCTGACGGTTGGGATTAAATCTCTAGATCCGACGGTTAGGATCAAATTCCTAGATCCGACGGTTGGGATGAAACCATAGATCCGACGGTTGGGATGAAACTCTAGATCCGACGGTTGGGATAAAACCCTAGATCCGACGGTGGAGATTAAATCCCTAGATCCGACAGTGGAGATTAAAAGAGGCTTAAGCCCAATTATATAAATAGAGGGCTAAGGCTTGGGCGGCGATGGATGGTTCTTTGGATTAGGGTTTTGCCTCTCAAGCGTTTAGGCAGCTAGGGTTTGGTGTGTGGTTTGGGCGGCAACATGGAAGGAGATTAGGGTTTCTTCCTTTTCTCCTTGGTAGCCGGCGCTCACTCCATCCTCCTCCTTGTTTTGGCCGGCTCTCTTCCTCCTCCTTTTCTCCTTGGTGGCCGGCGGTTCTCCATACATTGGTGGCCGACGCTTCTCCCATTGGTGGCGGCAACATTGTCACAAGGTTGGCCGGCGCTCAACCATTCACTCCTTGGCCGGCGGTTACATCGAGCTCCTTGGCTTGGTGGCCGATTCTAGAAAGGAGAAGGAGCTTTGTTTGGTTCTTCTCTTTGTTCGGAGCGAACAAGGAAGAGAAGAACGTGATCTAGGAGGCTTCTACTCGTGGAGGATCTTCGCCCACACGACGTCCACGAAGAGGATAGGACATACGGTAGAAGATCGTGAGGTATAAAAGTTTTATAACTTTATTTTCTGATCTTAGCATGTTCTTGTATGCATGATTGTACTAGTTTGTGTATGCATGTATTTGTATAATCATGGACCCCGAAGACGAACACAAAAACCGGCGATCCATCCGTCGTCTCTTCTGCGGCTAATCAACTAGAAGAGTTGTGTTGCTTGAACAACTAGTTAGTTCAAGCGATCACTCAAGTTGTTGGCACGACGACGAAGTGGTTATGCTTAGGAAACTCATCCCATCCGGATTAGTTTTTTCATTAGTGAAAATTTTAATCCGGGGACATGGGAGCCAATGAGCCTCCGAAGCAACTCCCTACAATTGG
Source organism: Wurfbainia villosa (assembly GCA_025175895.1). Lineage (NCBI taxonomy): Eukaryota > Viridiplantae > Streptophyta > Magnoliopsida > Zingiberales > Zingiberaceae > Wurfbainia > Wurfbainia villosa. Next base: position 54,526,038 of record CM046004.1, read on the forward strand.
TATCAGAGCCACGGTTTCCGGTTTTGTGTGTTTAGGATTCAGTTAATTTTTATGCACTTTTTCATATATTATATGTGCCGGATAATAGTAGGATATGCGTAGTTTAACTCTTTGGTTGCAGGCATAAGATCCGACTATTATGGCCATATGTGTGTATGTGATTGTATGTGTGTAAATATTTATTATTTGAATCCTCGGGGTTGACGAGGCTAGATTAGTATTTAATTTGTTGTAATTAAATACGGCATTGTTTAGCCGCTCATTTTAGTTTACTTTCGATCTAGATTATTTGTACTCTCCTTCGTGGAGTATAGGATCGATGGATGTAAATTAAACTGATATATCTCAGCTCGGATCTCTTTATGTGGCTTGCGCACGAAAAAGGTGGAGCGGACGAGGTGGCGATACGACGGGACGCATATTGGAGAACAATGCCATAATAGTTTGAAAAATTCTGTTTTTTTTCCATATTTATTGCTGATTTTTTTTATATGCATGTTGTGTGTGCTTGAAAATTCCTCATTTTCAATTTACTAAGTGGGAGAGGGATATTTTAATTAATTCCCGCGGCCTCCATTACAATTTGACGTGTGATGCAACAAACTTGCGTGTCGGCTCTGAGTGCCTTCCTCCCTGCGGATGAGTTTGTTTGCGGATAACTAGGTCAAATAATGGTTATAGGAAATTATCTAGGAGCGTGTGTACTTCCACAGCGGTAAGGCACATAATCCGAAATAATTCCCTTAGTATCGTGTAATGGTGTACACTTAGATGCAAATAAAAGTATCCTCCCCATCGGAGTCACTGCTTTTATTTTTAGGGCCAAAGAGGAACCAACTATTAATTTTATTTGTCAAAAAGTAAGGTTGACAAGATAATAAAATTAATGGGTAAAACCTCCTCTTACAAATGTAGAATTCGTATACGTCCACACAGCGTGGCATGCGATATTCTCGGTGTTTTGAGGTGTTGGTTGATTTCGGAATTTTATTGTTTTAAGGAATCAATAATATTTAGAATCTAATATTTTGATCATTGTGATTCTTAGGATTTTCAAAAGGCTTTCAACCCACTTGCTGTAATATTAAAAGAAATAAACTTACTGTACCCAAATAATATTGATTGGAAAAGAAATATGGATAGTGTCTTAGCCGATGAGTGTCCTCTAGCTCTGCAGATGATTCTCGGGAAAAGGAACTTTTGGATACGAATCGGGTCTAAGGCAGAAGCCATGGTTGCTAGAAGGTTTCTACTTCTAAGCCGAAGGCAAAAAGAAGAAGAAACAAGGTGGAGCAAAATGGCGGTGGACCTCGTGGAGGAGTGAAGAAGCCGAAGGCAAGTGCTTCACTTATAAACAGATGGACATGGGAAGAAAGATCGCCCCAACCTAAAGCGTAACAAAGGTAAATCTTCCTTTAGTCGTTGAAACATGTTTAGTGGTGTTATCTACCGGTACCTGGTGTGTAGATACAGGAGCCACTGATCATGTCTGCAATACTTTGCAGGGGTTCCAGGAAACCCGACGACTAGCTGAGGGAGAGATTACCGTCTACATGGGCAATGCTACAAAGGTGGCGGCTATTGCAGTGGGAGACGTTTATTTATAGTTTAATAGAAATAAAGTTTTGGTTTTGAGAAATTGTCTTTATGTACCTACATTTAGAAAGAATTTGATTTCGGTTTCTAAATTATTTATGGATGGATATTCTGTTTCTTTTAATGACAGAGTTGTTATAAAAAAAAATAGAGAGATTATCTGTTCAGGTACATTGGTTGGCAATTTGTATACTCTTGAACCAAAAGCTCCCACGATGCATATAGAAGTGAATAACTCATCTTCTAATTCCAATAAGAGAAAAGAACCTTCAACGATGAACCAAACATATCTTTGGCATCTAAGGCTTGGTCATATTAACCTGAGTAGAATTCAAAGGTTGATAACTGATGGACCTTTGGGTTCATTAGTGGTGGAGGATCTCCCAACCTGCGAATCTTGCTTGGAAGGTAAAATGACCAAGAGGCCTTTCAAGGCCAAGGGGTATAGAGCCAAAGATGTGTTAGAATTGGTTCATTCTGATTTGTGCGATCCTATGTCTACCCAGGCTAGAGGTGGTTTTGAATATTTCATCTCTTTTATAGATGATTATTCAAGATTTGGATATATTTACTTGATGCGCTGTAAGTCTGAATGCTTTGACAGGTTCAAAGTATTCAAGGCTGATGTGGAGAACTGTCAAGGTAAAAGTATCAAGACCCTGCGATCTGATCGTGGTGGCGAGTACCTCTTGGGAGAGTTTAGGAGTTACTTATCAGAGGCTGGGATTCAATTGTCTGCACCTGGCACACCCCAGCAGAATGGTGTGGCAGAGCGAAGGAATAGGACTCTTATGGAGATGGTTAGATCAATGATGAGTTATTCTGAGTTGCCAGTTTCGTTCTGGGGGTATGCGCTGGATACGACAATGTATATTCTGAACTTTGTTCCATCTAAATCAGTGCCTTCTACCCCCGTAGAATTGTGGACTGGGCGAAAGCCTAGTCTAAGACATATTCGGATTTGGGGTAGTCCAGCACATGTGCTGAAGGGAGATGCTGGTAAGTTGGAATCTCGTACATAAGTACGCTTGTTTGTTGGATACCCTAAGGGAACGAAGGGTGGTTTGTTCTATAGTCCTAGAGATCAGAAGGTGATCGTGAGTACGAATGCCAGATTTCTAGAGGAGGATTATGTAATGAACCACGAGCCCAAGAGTAGGATTGTTCTTGAGGAGTTGACAGGTGAAGTCCCGACTTCAGTACCACCGGTACAAGAGGAAATACCATAAGTCACTGCACCGCGTGTCACAGAGCATACACAGGAGGCACCTCGTCGTAGTGGGAGGGTTGTTAGACAACCCGAGAGATTCATGTTTTTGGGAGAGTCTTCGGACTTAGTCCCTGGTGAACATGAACCTGATCCCTGGACATATGACGAGGCACTCCAAGATAGAGATACGGTATCTTGGAAAAGAGCGATGAATTCAGAGATAGAATCTATGGATTCTAATCAAGTCTGGGAGCTAATAGAACCACCCGATGGTATAAAAACCATTAGATGCATATGGATCTACAAGAGAAAGAGAGGAGTAGACGGGAAGGTTCAGACCTTCAAAGCTAGGCTTGTTGAAAAAGGGTATACTCAGAAAGAGGGTATCGATTATGAGGAGACCTTTTCGCCGGTAGCTATGCTTAAGTCTATCTGGATTCTCTTATCTATAGCTGCTCATATGGATTATGAGATTTGGCAGATGGATGTCAAGACAGCTTTCCTTAACGGAAGTCTTGAGGAGAACATCTATATGCGACAACCAGAGGGATTCATTGCTAAAGGCAAAGAGCATCTTGTATGTAAGCTTAATCGGTCCATTTATGGATTGAAGCAAGCTTCTAGATCTTGGAACATCCGCTTTGATGAGGTAATCCAATCATATGGATTTATTCAAAGTCCGGATGAGCCTTGTGTATACAAGAGATGTGACGGAAACGTAGTGGTGTTTCTTGTACTATACGTAGATGACATTTTGTTAGTTGGCAACAATATCAAAGTGTTATCAGACGTAAGAGTATGGTTGTCCAAACAGTTTGACATGAAGGACTTGGGAGAAGTGGGACACATCCTTGGGATCAAAGTTATAAGGGATCGCAAGAAAAGGATGTTGTGCTTATCTCAAGCTTCATACATTGACACTATCCTTGCTCGTTTTAGCATGCAGAACTCCAAGAAAGGGTTTCTACCTTTTAGGCATGGAGTTCCTTTATCTAAAGAGATGTGTCCCAAAACATCAAAGGAGATAGAGGACATGAAGGCGGTTCCTTATGCTTCGGCAGTAGGAAGCCTCATGTATGCTATGCTATGTACGAGACCAGATATCTGCTTTGCCGTGGGCATAGTTAGCAGATATCAGAGTAATCCTGGACAGGGGTATTGGACTACGGTAAAGCATATATTGAAGTACTTGAGAAGGACTAGGGATTATATGCTGGTTTACCGGGCAGATCAATTAGTCCCTGTGGGATACACGGATTTTGATTTCCAATCAGATAGGGATAACAGTAAGTCTACCTCAGGTTTTGTGTTTACTTTTGGAGGTGGAGCCATAGTATGGAGGAGTGTCAAGCAGAAATGCGTGGCAGACTCTACCATGGAAGCTGAGTATGTGGCAGCCTCTGAGGCAGCCAAGGAAGCTGTATGGCTCAGGAACTTCTTGATGGACTTGGATGTGATTCCTGGTTTGCCCAGAACTATCATAATTTATTGTGATAACAGTGGTGCAGTTGCAAACTCAAAGGAACCACGAGCCCATAAGGCGAGTAAAAACATAGAGCTCAAGTACCACCTGATACGAGAGATTGTAAAGCGAGGAGAAGTAGCTGTCGCCAAGATTGCATCAGAGGATAACCTGGCGGATCCATTCACTAAGGCCCTTCCAGCGAAAGCATTTGATAGTCATGTGGAGGACATGGGGATCAGATGTATGGCAGTATGATGATAACATAGTCTTTTAGTATAAGTGGGAGATTGTTGGAATGTATACTGAAAGCCTAGCTCTTTTTGTATGAATATTTTATTTTGAAATAAGAATCACATAATCATTGTTTGCACTTTATATTTATGTGTGCATATTGTCTAATATTTTACATTGTAGATAACATGGTGCTTGGTATGACACAGAAGATCATGTTATCAGTCCCTTGTAGAATATAAGTAAAGGCTCACAACCAAGATGATTTTGGATAAACCATTGGCATGGTTGTAGTGTAGCTTGATATTGTTTTGTCTTGAACATAGAGTTACACTAGTACACTTAGGTGTATTGAGCAGGACCGACATAGAGGTGATTCAATTTATTGCTGACTACATAATTGAATCAGACCTCGGATATTATGTTGTACATGCTCTTAATCCCGATATAATAACGGGCACATGTACTTAGTATTTATTTCTTTAATTTACCAGAGGGTGAGGTTTAGATGGATTAAATCAATATGCCCGGTAAGATGGGAAATGATATTATTTACATGGTGTGCCGTTGATTATAGGAGGAAACCGTGTCCTATGTATTAGGTTGATGATGTCCCCTTGAGGAGCTCATAAGGTTCATCATGTAAACCCAGCTGGTTGACTTAGTCAACATGATGATAAGGTTGAGTGGTACTACTCGAGGAATTAGATGTTAATTAATTGATGGTCAGTAAATCAATTAATTGACGGACATTCGATATCTTAAACACGGGGAGATGGATGTACAAATAATATATGGAGCTCATATTAATTTATGGGGGTTGGTGAGGTAGTTTAATGATGATCCTCTAGTGGAATGGAACATCATTGATGGATCAAGTTTGTGTGGTTCCGATCCATCGGGTGACCAAGATCCAATTCCTCCTTATGGTCCCTATCGTAGCCTAATATAATCCTCATGAAGTCTAGATCCAAGAATGTAAAACAAAACCCTAGATCCGACTATTGGGATTAAATCCCTAGATCCGACGGTTGGGATTAAATCCCTAGATCTGACGGTTGGGATTAAATCCCTAGATCCGATGGTTAGGATCAAATTCCTAGATCCGACGGTTGGGATGAAACCCTAGATCCGACGGTTGGGATGAAACTCTAGATCCGACGGTTGGGATAAAACCCTAGATCCGACGGTGGAGATTAAAGGAGGCTTAAGACCAATTCTATAAATAGAGGGCTAAGGCTTGGGCGGAGATGGATGGTTCTTTGGATTAGGGTTTTGCCTCTCAAGCATTTAGGCGGCTAGGGTTTGGTGTGTGGTTTGGGCGGCAACATGGAAGGAGATTAGGGTTTCTTCCTTTTCTCCTTGGTGGCAGCCCCTCACTCCATCCTCCTCCTTGTTTTGGCCGGCTCTCTTCCTCCTCCTTTTCTCCTTGGTGGTCAGCGATTCTCCATACATTGGTGGCCGACGCTTCTCCCATTCATTGGTGGCCGGCGGCAACATTGTCACAAGGTTAGCCGGCGCTCAACCATTCACTCCTTGGCCGGCGGTTACATCGAGCTCCTTGGCTTCGTGGCCGATTCTAGAAAGGAGAAAAAGCTTTGTTTGGTTCTTCTCTTTGTTCGGAGTGAACAAGGAAGAGAAGAACGTGATCTAGGAGGCTTCTACTCGTGGAGGATCTTCGCCCACACGACGTCCACGAAGAGGATAGGACATACGGTAGAAGATCGTGAGGTATAAAAGTTTTATAACTTTATTTTCTGATCTTAGCATGTTCTTGTATGCATGATTGTACTAGTTTGAGTATGCATGTATTTGTATAATCATGGACCCCGAAGACGAACACAAAAACCAGCGATCCATCCTTCGTCTCTTCCGCGGCTAATCAACTAGAAGAGTTGTGTTGCTTGAACAACTAGTTTGTTCAAGCGATCACTCAAGTTGTTGGCACGACGACGAAGTGGTTATGCTTAGGAAACTCATCCCATCCGGATTAGTTTTTTCATTAGTGAAAATTTTAATCCGGGGACATGGGAGCCAATGAGCCTCCGAAGCAACTCCCTACAATCCTTTTCCTGCAATCCCTTATAACCTTGATCCCAAGGATGTGTCCCACTTCTCCCAAGTCCTTCATATCAAACTGTTTGGACAACAATACCCTTACATTTGATAACACCTTGACATTGTTGCCAATTAACAAAATGTCATCTACGTATAATACAAGAAATACCACTACGTTTCTGTCACATCTCTTGTATACACAAGACTCATCTGAACTTTGAATAAATCCATAAGACTGGATTACCTCATCAAAGTGGATGTTCCAAGATCTCAAAGCTTGCTTTAATCCATAAATGGATCGATTAAGCTTGCACACAAGATGCTCTTTGCCCTTTACAATGAATCCCTCTGGTTGCTTCATATAGATGTTTTCCTCAAGACTTCCATTAAGGAAAGCTGTCTTGACATCCATCTGTCATACCTCATAATCCATATGAGCAGCAATACATAAGAGAATCCAGATAGACTTAAGCATAGCTACCGGCGAAAAGGTCTCCTCATAATCGATACCCTCTTTCTGAGTATACCCCTTCATAACAAGCCTCGCTTTGAAGGTCTCAACCTTCACGTCTATTCCTCTCTTTCTTTTGTAGATCCACTTGCATCCAATGGTTTTTACACCATTGGGTGGTTCTACTAGATCCCAAACCTGATTTGAATCCATAGATTCAATCTCAGCATTCATTGCACTTTGCCAAGATACCGCATCTTTATCTTGGATTGCCTCGTCATATGTCCAAGGATCAGGTTCATGTTCGCCAGGGACCAAATCAGAAGATTCTCCCAAGAACATGAATCTATCAAGCTGTCTCACAACCCTCCCACTACGATGAGGTATCACCTGAGTATCCTCTGTGACACATGGTGCAGTGACTTGTGGTATATCCTCTTGTACCGGTGGTACTGAAGTAGTGACTTCCCCTTTCAATTCCTCCAGAACAATCTTACTCATGGGCTTGTGGTTCATCACATAGTCTTCCTCTAGAAATCTGGCATTCGTGCTAACGATCACCCTCTGATCTCTAGGACTATAAAACAAACCTCCTTTCGTTCCTCTAGGATAGCCAACGAACATGCATACTTCTGTATGAGGTTCCAACTTACCAGCATCTGCCTTCAGCACATGTGCTGGACTCCCCCAAATCTGAATATGTCTTAGACTAGGCTTTTGGCCAATCCACAATTCTGTGGGAGTAGAAGGTACTGATTTAGATGGTACCAAGTTCAGAATATACACTGTCATATCTAGAGAATATCCCCAGAATGAATTTGGCAACTCAGAATAGCTCATCATCGATCTAACCATCTCCATAAGAGTCCTATTCCTTCGCTCTGCTACACCATTCTGCTAGGGTGTGCCAGGTGCAGACAATTGGGATTGAATCCCAGCCTCTGATAAGTAATTCCTAAACTCTCCCAAGAGGTACTCACCACCACGATCAGATCGTAGTGTCTTGATACTTTTACCTTGACATTTCTCCACATCAGCCTTGAATTCTTTAAACTTGTCAAAGCATTCAAACTTACGGCGCATCAAGTAAATGTATCCATAATTTGAATAATCATTTATAAAAGAGACGAAATATTCAAAGCCACCTCTTGCCTGGATAGACATAGGACCACACAAATCAGAATGAACCAATTCCAACACATCTTTGGCTCTATACCCGTTGGCCTTGAAAGGCCTCTTGGTCATTTTAACTTCCAAGTAGGACTCACAGGTTGGGAAGTCTTCCGCCACTAATGAACTCAAAGGTCCATCAACTATCAACCTTTGAATTCTGCTTAGGTTAATATGACCTAGCCTTAGATGCCAAAGATATGTTTGGTTCATCTTCGAAGATTCTTTTCTCTTATTGGAATTAGAAGATGAGTTATTCACTTCTATTTGCATCATGGGAGCTTTTGGTTCGAGTGTATACAAATTTCCTATCAATGCACCAGAATAGATAATCTCTCTATTCCTTTTTATAACAACTCTGTCATTAAAAGAAATAGAATATCCATCCATAAACAATTTAGAAACCGAAATCAAGTTCTTTCTAAATAAAGGTACATAAAGGTAATTTTAAGAACCAAAACTTTATTCCTCTCCAAAGACAAATAAACATACCCCACTACAACAACCACCACCTTCATGGCATCGCCCAAGTATACGGTAATCTCCCCCTCAGCCAGTCGTCTAGTTTCCTGGAACCCCTGTAAAGTATTGCAGACATGATCAGTGGCTCCTGTATCTACACACCAGGTGTCGGTAGATAACACCGCTAAACATGTTTCAATGACTAGTCCAAAAGATATATCTTTGTTCTACTTGTCGTTGGGGTAGTCCTTCTTCCAATGTCCAATATGCTTGCAAGTGAAGCACTTGCCTTTCATCTTCTTCACTCCTCCCTGAGTTCCTCCTGCCACCTTTGCCCTAGCTTGTTTTTTCTTCTTCTTGCCTTTTGGATTAGAAGTAGAAACCTTTTGGGCAACCATGGCCTGCGCTTGAGAACTCTGACGAAATAGCCCCTCTGCCGCCTGGAGTTCTGTTAGAAGCTCTGCCAACGAATACAACCTCTTGTTCATGTTGTAGTTTAGGCGAAACTGCTCAAAACTCCTAGGTAGAGACTGGAGAATGATATCGACCTAGGTTTCCCCATCAATCTCAGCTTCGAGGACTTCCAGCTCATTTAAATGAGCCATCATCTTGAGAACATGATCCCTCACGGGTGTTCCCTCGATCATGGTGGTCGTCATCAAGTTCTTCATGGCTTCCTGTCTAGCAGCCCAATTCTGATGTCCGAAAAGTTCTTTGAGAATGAGCATCTTGTCATAAGCAGTGGGCATGACTTAATGCTGATGTTGTAGTACATTTGACATAGTTGCCAAAATGTAACACCGCACTATCTCATCGACCTTAATCCACTTCTTATAACTCTCCTTCTCCTTTTCCCCAGAATCATCTATAGGCTTAGGAGGGCACTCTTCGAGGAGTACATATTTGTATTCCTCAGCAGTCAAGACAATGTCAAGATTCCTCTTCCAATCAACATAATTGGGTCCAGTAAGTTTATTTTCTTTTAGTATCATAGCAAGCGGGTTGAAAGTCATTTTGAAAAACCTAAGAATCACATAGATCAAAATATTAGATTTCAAAAAATTGTTGATTCCTCAAACAATAAAATTTAAAAATCAACCAACACCTCAAAACACCAAGAATATTGTATGCCATGATAGTGTGGACGTATATGAATCCTACATTTGTAAGAGGAGGTTTTACTCATTAATTTTACTATCTTGTCAACCTAACTTTTTGATAAATAAAATTAATAGTTGATTCCTCTTTGGCCCCACAAATAAAAGCAGTGACTCCGATGGGGAGGATACTCTTATTTGCATCTAAGTGTTCACCATTACTCGGTACCAAGGCAATTATCTCGGGTTATGTGCCTTCCGATGGGAAAGTACACACGCTCCTTAATAATTTTCTATAACCATATTCGACCTTGTGATTCGTAAACAAACTCATCCGATGTGGAGGAAGGCACTCAGAGCCGACGCGCAAGTTTGTTTGCATCACATGTCAAATCGTAATAGAGGCCGTGAGAATTTATAAAAATATCCCTCTCCCACTTAGTAATTTAAAATTGAGGAATTTTCTAGCCTACGACATGCATATCAAACAATAAGCAATAAATATGAAAAAGAAATATTTTCCAACTATTATGGCTTTTGTCTCCAATATGCCTCTCGTCGTATCGTCATCTCGTCCGCTCCTCCCTATGCCATGTACGAGCCATCCGGAGATCCGAGCCGAGACTAACTATTTTAATTTACATCCATTGATCCTATACTCCATGATGGGAGGGGAAACTTCGCTTCCCCTTTCAACTTAGTCGCTTGTTCACGGCGATCCCTTCTACGTCCCTGGATAAAAAAAAATTATCCTTGACAAGAGGGATTGCCCAAGAAACCTTGTCATCGTCGTGCTATTCATTTAGAGTAGTCACTTGAACAAACTTGTTGTTCAAGCGACCAACCTCTATTCCACGAATAGCCGCGGAATAGACAATGTACGGATCGCCGACTTTTGTGTTTATGTTCGGGGTCCAAGTATATTTAGCAACAAAATAGAATATATCATGCACATAATTGAAAAACAAATATAAACATGTTACAAAAGAGAATAGAGAATCGATATACCTCTCGATCTTCTATTGTATGACCTTCCTCCTTTCGGATGTTGTGTGGGCGACGATCTACCAAAAGTTGAAGCTCCTAGATCACCAATCTTCCTTCTTTGCTCTTCCAAAGAAAGAGGAAGAATAGAAACAAGCCTCTTCTCCTTCTTTCAACCCACCACCAAACTCTAAGGTTGGAGCTTGCCGCCGGCCAAGAAGGAAGAGGAGAATAGGTGAATGCCAACCAAAGCTTCAAGGGAGAACCCTAAGCCTAGTTTTTACCGGCCAAAGAGAGGGAGAGGGGATGCTTTGGACGCTAGCCAATGGCTAGAAAGTGCTGCTAGGTCGCTGGCCACCTTGAGGGAAGAAGAAGAAAGGAAAGACCTTCCTTATTTGGTGCCGCCAAGCCCTAAACCCTAGCCTCCAAGCCTTGCCGCCCAAAAACCCTAATCCTATCTCTAGTTTGATTCTTGTTGCCGCCCACCCCTTGCCCCCCTTTTATAGAGTTAGGGTAAGCCTTGTTTTAATCTCCACCATTGGTTCTAGGGATTTAATCTCAATCGTCGGATCTAGAGATTTAATCTCAACCATCAGATCTAGAGTTTTGTTTCTATCCATTGGATCTAAGCTTCATGAGGTATTAATAGGCTACAATAGGGACCATGAGGAGGAGTTGGATCTTGTTAGTGATAAATGAGAGATGTCCTAAGGCAATCGCCTTATGTCTGAACCATTTATATGATAAATGAAGATTCACAATTTGAGTATACATGTTTTCATGTATTTGATTAGATCTTAAACTCATTTACTGAATATCCATGATACGATTCACAACATGAGAGAATTTGTGATTGGATCACAACTAGTGAGTATCTCTACATGTGTAATTGTGATGTATCGAAATTATCCCTAGTCGATGAATTGATGGATTTGGACACCATTGATTCTGTCGAGACTAGCACGAGGTATACTCCTTGGTGTATCCAAGCAGCTGATTCTCACTGGCTGGAGACATTGTGATGTCCGGAGTTAATCGTGGATGCTAGTTATGGTAACTAGTTCATTGGAGTAACCAACCATAAGACTTCATATGGTTCTCTGCATATATAGATATGTCAATGAAGTTCTTACTGTAGCTTAAGTGCGATGTTCCTTTAACTTGCGGTATTCAAGTCATCTTGATCATGAAGACTTATGCTTTGACATCTTAAGCAAGCATCTCTGAGGAGATGTGGACCCGGGATGATTGGGTATAAGTCGAAGTGATCGAAGGTGTTTGAATAGCCTATAAAGGATTCACCACTCCTTGCGAGAAGATGTATACCCATGGCCTCTCGTCGGATTGTTACTAAAGTCTTTGGCCAAAGCATTACATGTTTAGAGTAAGGTACTCTTCGATACATGTGTAGTAACTAGAATCCGTAGGACGAGGAAATGATACTTGGGCTAGGTGTGACGTAGTCAACCTAGTGGGGACTGACACTATAGACCATGTCCTGAACCAAGTGGGTATAAGATGAGTGAAGGGAATGGGGCACGATTTATTCGAGCTGCTGAAGGGTTTCAGAAATAGTTCTGGATCAACCGTTGATCTTTTCGGTTAATTAGGGATCATGATGTACTACTAGGTGCCACTCATGATCGTTCTATAATTAATGGTTAATTATAGACGGCCAACATAAACCGAGAACCTATTTGGTCACACGCACAACGAGCGTAATCCGAAGGATTTAAAACGAGCTTGAGAATGAGATTCTCAGACCGAGAGAAACTAGGTTTGGTTGGACCAAACAAGAAGCGAGCATGAAATCGTTTCAGTCGCAATGGAAGCGTGGATGGGCCGTGTCTTATGAAGACATGATGGATGAACCAAAATGGTTTGGTTCTAATCCAACGGAGGAGAATAAACCAAAGGGGTTTGTTTTGTTTTAAACGAATGAACCAAAGTTGGTTCGGTTCGTTTTAACTTAAAATAAACCATCATGGTTTGGTTTATTTTAACTTAAATTAATGGAGTGGGTTAACGGGCCTTTGGTTATGATCCAATAACCATTAAGAGAATTTGTTCTCTATAAAATAGGGCTTAAGGGTTTTTGTTAAACCCTAATTGAGGCAACCCTAGTTTTTGGCCGCCCACCCTCTCCCTCTAGTCGGCGCCAACTCTAGTGCCGCCGCCCATCTCCTCCAACCGGTGACCAGCTGCTGCCGTCTTCTCCACTTGCCGGCGTCGAGCTGCTGCCGGAGGAGCTCCGGTGATCATCCTTGGCTCCGGCGACAAGGTGAGGACATTGCTTTCCTTATTTGGCCGGCGCAAGGTCTCCACCAAAGCTGTCCAGTTTTCTGGACAGATTGTTTCCTTCTTGTCGGAGCGTCGTTTGGATGACGTTTGGAGCTCCGACAATGCCTCCCTTGCCGGGGATTCGATCTCCGGCAATCCTCATAGGTGGAGGACGAAGGATTCGTCAAACGGTTGACGAATTCCTCTCCGGAGAAACGAGTTTTTGAGGACTCGTTTTGGATCCGAATTTTGATTCGGATCGTGATCTTCTCTCGATCACATCGTCTTCAACACGAGGCTAGTAACCAGTACAAAGATTGTTGGGAGATCGGTTGGCCGGCTAGAGGGGGGTGAATAGCCCTAATTCGTCGGACGTCGTATTTTGCTTGTCTACGAAAACGTTAGCGCAAGCGGAAGCAATAAACTAAGACAAGCAAATAGAAGTAAAACAAAGACAATACAAACACGGAGATATAACGTGGTTCACGGCTACGCCGCTAATCCACGGTCCGATTCGTCCACGGTGAATCACTCCGAAACCCAATCACTATTGGTCTCTCCTTTGCACCAAGCTAGGTGGAGGTAACCTTTACAAACACTCCTCTTACAAATAGAATGGAAATAAGCTTGAGTAAGAGGATGGAAAGCTTTAGGGATCTTTTGGGAGAGTATTAGAGCATAAACCCTTACCCCCTTCCTTTTTATAGAGGAAGAGGGTTTCTTCCCGTTGACACAGGATCAGTCGACTGATGCCCTCGATCAGTCGACTGATCCCGTAGCCGTTGCCCAATAATGACCGCTTTCCACGTTGGATTCCATCCAGCGATTGACATCGACCGTGATGGGACCATCGATCGTGATGCTCGATCGATCGAGTGCTCGGTCGAGTCGACTCCATTACGTGCCGTGCAGTTCCATCGATCGACCGCCTTCCCGGCGATCTGGCTGCCGACATCGATCGATCATTGCCAGATTCCATGGCGATCGGCGGTGTCGAAAACCATCCGACACTTGGCCAAATGGCCAAGTTTCACCTAAGAGCTACCCTTCCCGGGTTACAACGCTCACTCTCATCCTCGAGTCCTCGCCTTGAAGTTCTCTTCGCTCGGCCACGCCCCTTAGCGAAGATCAGCGACGGCTCGCAATGCTCCTTCGCGTCTCTTGCCTCAAGTCTACTTCCTCCGGCTTCACTCCAAGCTTCGTCCGGCGGCGGTCCCTCGGATGCTCCAAGCGCACGGCTTCCGCAAAGCTATCCTTCACCGACTCAAGGCACGAGTCATGAGATGTGAAACTCGCCATGGCTCCATGTGCGAATAACTAAGTCCTGCACGACTTCAACGCACATATCACATCAACATAATCAACTAACTTAAACCCTTTGCCACACACATCAAAACCTTATCATGGCAAGAGATTGCCCTAACAATCTCCCCCTTTTTGATGTGTGGCAATCCGTTTAAGTTAGGTAAACATTTGATAAAAATTTCTAAGGTAAGAAAAGCATGTAAGTATAAACATGACATAGCAACATGCAACTCCCCCTTAATCAATGAAACTTTCTACACAAATTTTCTCCCCCTATCATATATTTCTCCTCCCCCTATCATAATTAACTTAAACATAATTATTTCTCCCCCTTTGACACAATCAAAAAGATTAACACTAAGTTATAAAACCCATGGCATCAAGTATAGAATTGAAATACCACAAATTGAATTAAAAACTGATACCCGACTGGTAGCACGTGATTTTCGAATTTTAATTTTCGATGAATTTGTAAATGCATTAAAAATTCCAGAAAATTTGAAAAATCATGAAATTTGGGGAACACATTTCTTTTAAGTTTATCTATCAGTGAAAAATAGTTTTTCATGAAAAATCATTATATTTACTGATATATGCCAAAAATCCAAAATCCTTAAAAACAACTAGGTTTTTGAGCATGTAAGTATCAAGTTTAGCACCTAGTTTTGGTTCCAATTGTTTCAAAACATGAATACATAGATTTTAGATTAAGAAATTGTTTTGAAAACATATGAAATATCCAACCATGATCTTTGGGCAATATGTCTATGAATTAAACATAACCCTTCCCCATGATTGGTCTATTATTGCTATTTTGATACTTTAAATGACCATCTAAATGCCATAGGCACTAGTGGACATTTGTATCATCCTAACATCTCACCCATGCTAAGTTTGCAATCAAGTTAGCCTATAGAGAGTGTGAGATGCATCCTAGGGGGTATTTGTATATACTTAACCAATATGTTCATGTAATTCTATCATGGTTAAGTGTCAACCTAACATCCTACATGATCATAATGACATATATGATTTAATTTCACATTATGATCATGAAATACATGTTTTCATTAAATTATAATCATGCATTAGGTATTACTTATGATAAAAATTCAAATATTACCTAAGGCATGATTTAAATCCTATTTCTCATGATTATGTGCCCAATTTCAAAATCATAAATCATGATTGCAAACATACATAGGAATTACATTAATCATCATGATTTAAGTAATATTATCTATTTATGGGCACGTTATCATCACCCAACACTATAAAAAAAATGTTGTCCCGTCATCCTAAGTCAACCACAATATGATATAGGTCAAGTTCATATGGTTGACTACCCTAGGGTTATCCTAACCCTTAAGGATGGATTTTGGAACCCAAAATAGATTTTTGCCTATGGGGTTCACTAGAAATTCCTTGGGGATCCATTTCTTAGCTATTACTTTATTTTTGTCTTGTCCCCTAGCAATTAGGCATTTATAGGCCTTCTCATTTTTCTTCTCTTTATATCCTAGGCCCTTCTTGTTAAAACTTGCCCTTTGGCTCCCAATTATCATGTTAAGGGTATTGGAGCCTATTGTGAATTTCTCTAGGGCTTTGGTTAAATAATCTACCTTTTCCCTTAATGCCCTATTTTCATTTATACATGCATCACTAACATCTAATGGCATATATTCATCATGTGAGCATGCATCATCATGGCAAGAAGAAATATTTTCACTTAAGCATGCTTTTTCTAATTTTTGCTCTAATTCCTTAATTTGATTAAGCATGCTTTTATTTTTCTTTTTCATGCCAAATAAGTCCTTAGTTAAACTAGAAATTATGGAAACTTATTTTCTTGAGAGGCTTTACCATAGTTTCCATATCCTCTTCTTCTTCTTCGGATGAGGAGGTAGATGAAGCTCCCCCTTCATTTGAGCTCTCCTCGCTTGTGCTTGATTCTTCATTTGAGGAGGAGGAGGAGCTATCCGAGTCATGAAGAGCCATTAGTGCTAGGTTGGAGTAAACATGCTCTTCTTCATCGGATGAGGAGGAGGAGGCAAGGTCATCCCATGTCTTGGCTTTGAGAGCCATGGACTTTCCTTTTTCCTTGGCCTTCTTCTCCTCTTTCTTCTTGCTCCCCTTCTTCTTCTTCTGTTCTTCCTTCTTTGTCTTCTTCCTTGCTCTTGTTTAGGAGGGGACAATTGTCCCTTATGTGCCCTCTCCTTGGCAATTGTAGCATATGACCTTCCCCTTGGTCTCCTTCCCTATCATGAGATTTATGAAATCTAAAATTCTTAAATGCACGCCTTACCCTCCTTACCATATAGGCCTCTTCGGTGCTATCCATGGAGGAGGATGAGGCTTCGTCATCGGAGGAGGAGGGAATTTCCATCTTCTTCTTTCCCTTATTTGCTATCAAGGCCACTCCTCTTGAAGGTTGAATTCTTGGTTCTTCTTGTATTCCTTCAAGTCTTGTTTCATGGAGCTCCATTGTTGAGAAGAACTCCTCCAAGGTACTTACTTCCAAGTTCTTGGAGATGTAGAATGAATCCACCATGGAGCTCCATATTGAGGACCGGGGAAAGCGATCTATGGCCTTCATTACCATATCCCGGTTGATAACTTCTCTCCTACACTTGTTAGTCCAAGCAAAATCTCTTAAACCTAGAATGCAATGAAGTTACCTTTTCTCCCTTTTCTAATTTGATGTTTGATAGTTGGGAGCGGAGGAGGTCTCTTCTTGCTAGCTTTGCCTCCGAGGTACCTTCATGAAGCTCTACTAGCTTCTCCCACATCTCCTTGGCACTAGAGCACTCCCAATTCGGTTTTTCTCTTGTTGGGGAAGCACATTGAGGAGATGATGCTTAGCCTTGAATTTGCAATGTGTTCCTCTCTTTGCTTCTTAGTCCACCTTGTCTTCTCTATTGGTTCACCCTTTCATCCCTAGGCAACTCAAACCATTTTCCATTATAAGCATAACATCAAAATCGGTCTCAAGAATACCTCCATTCGCTTCTTGAGAATTCAACTTCGTGGGTAGATGTTTGAGCCGCCATCTTTAATGAAGTGTTTGTCGTGGCGGTTAGTCCTGACAAATGACTTGGCTCGATACCACTTGTTGAGTCCGGGCTAGAGGGGGTGAATAGCCCTAATTCGCCGGATGTCGCCGATTTTGCTTGTCTACAAAACGTTAAGCGAAGCAATAAACTAAGACAAGCAAATAGAAGTAAAACAAAGACAATACAAACACGGAGATATAACGTGGTTCACGGCCTACGCCGCTTAATCCACGGTCCGATTCGTCCACGGTGAATCACTCAAAACCCAATCACTATTGGTCTCTCCTTTGCACCAAGCTAGGTGGAGGTAACCTTTACAAACACTCCTCTTACAAATAGAATGGAAATAAGCTTGAGTAAGAGGATGGAAAGCTTTAGGATCTTTTGGGAGAGTATTAGAGCATAAGCATTAGGCTCCCAAACCCTTACCCCTTCCTTTTATAGAGGAAGAGCACGCTGGATTCCATCCAACCATCCGACCGATGCTCGATCAATGAGTGCTCACGAGTCGACTCCATTCTCGCGGCCTGCAGCATTGCCCATCACGATCGCTTTTCCCGCGATCGATCATTACGCACCGATCGCTGCCCATGGCAATGATCGCTAAGCCCTAAACCGGTCTTATACCACGATCAACCCATCGATTAGAGCCGATCCGCCATGACATGGCAATGATCGGGTGTCTGAAAACGATCCGACACTTGGCCAAATGGCCAAGTTTCACCTAAGAGCTACCCTTCCCGGTTACAACGCCACTCATCCCTGAGTCCTCGCCTTTGAAGTTCTCTTCGTTCGCGGCCACATCCCTTGGCAGCATCAGGCGCACGGCTCTGCAATGCTCCTTCGCGTCTCTTGCCTCGAAGTAACTTCCTTCGGCTTCACTCCAAGCTTCTCGACCGGCGGTCCCTCGGATGCTCCAAGCGCACAGCTTCCGCAAAGCTATCCTTCACCGACTCAAGGCACGAGTCATGAGATGTGAAACTCGCCATGGCTCCATGTGCGAATAACTAAGTCCTGCACGACTTCAACCCACATATCACATCAACATAATCAACTAACTTAAACCCTTTGCCACACACATCAAAACCTTATCATGGCAAGAGATTGCCCTAACAAAGATGAGGCTCGTGACTTGGTGAAGTCATCCCGAAGATACTTGGCGTGGATACGGATAGAGATGATTCTAGCGCGGATCGTTCCGGTTGATGCCTTTTCCGCTACACGTGATACGTAAGGTATACGTAGTTAAATTTCCTTTTATTGCAAAATTTAAATTTACGGTTATGTTTACACATGTTGTACTATGCATGCATGTGATGTGTGTGTTGTAATAAATGTAGATTTATTATTTTTATTTCTTCCGCTGTGCACATTTTACGAAACATGTTTGAACACACACTCGCCGCGGTGCCAGAAACCCAACAGTGGTATTAGAGCCAGGTTGTGTTTCAACATAATCGTAAAATTGTTTTGCGATAGTCATAATGATATTTCTGGAAATTTTCTACTTTTGGAAAGTTAGAAGTATTTATGGAAATTTTTTATTTTTGGAAAGTCTAGAAGTATTTATGGAAATCTTCCACTTTTGGAAAGTTGGAAGTATTTATGGGAATTGATATTTTCCATAAATAAAATATTTGATTAGATTTTGAAAATTTATTTCCTAATTTAATCATGATTTGATTTGGAAAATCAAATCTTAAAATATTTTATTTCCATAAGTAGTTTTGATGATTTAGGAGATGGTTTCATAAATTGACTTTCCTTAATCATCTATTTCCACAAATAAAATATGTGATTAGATTTGGAAATTTATTTCCTAATTTAATCATGATTTGATTTGGAGAATCAAATCTTAAACATATTTTATTTCCATAAATAGTTATGACATATAAGGAAATATTGTACATGACATAATTGTATGTCATGTAATTGCATTAGATGCATATCATTATGTCATGCGTGTCGTGACATGTAGATGTATGTCATGTATGTCATGCCATGTAGATAATAGTTATTTGCATGCAAAGAGGATGAGACATAAAAACCCTAACTCAATATCAAAGCCTACACCTTCCATTAATATGGTTAGAATCAGAGTTTCGTTTCTTGTTCGGGTTGTTGGACTCTCTCCAAGCCCGGTTCGAACCCGAACATGTTCAAACCATGGAATAGTTTAATATTAATATGGTAAGAGTCAGAGGTCAATCGTTAGCTTTGGTTGTTGGACACTCTCCAAGCCGGGCTAATTGGTTGAATACACTCTAACCATATTAAAACTATTTCTCGATTAATGGGTTGGCTTTTGTTGGGTTTCCGGCACCGCGGCGAGTGTGTGTTCGAACAAGTTTCATAAACATGTGCACAGCGGAAGGAAAAAATAATAAATCTATATTTATTACAACACACACATCACACGCATGTATAATACAACATGTGTAGACATAACCGTAAATTTAAATTTTGCAATAAAAGGAAATTTAACTACGTATACCTTACGTATCATGTGTAGCGGGAACGACATCAACCGGAACGATCCTCGCTAGAATCGTCTCTATCCGTATCCACGCCGAGTATATTCGGGATGAATTCACTAAGTCACGAGCCTCATCTTCGTACGGGTTACTAGCCTCGTGTTGAAGACGATGTGATCGAGAGAAGATCACGATCCGAATCCAAATTCGGATCCAAAGACGAGTCCTCAAAACTCGCTTCTCCGGAGAGGTATTCGTCAACCGTTTGACGAATCCTTCATCCTCCACCTATGAGGATTACCGGAGATCGAATCCCCGGTAAGTATGGCACTGTCGGAGCTCCAAACGTCGTCTAAACGACGCTCCGACGAGAGGGAAACAAGCTGTCCAAAAAACTGGACAGCTTTGGTGGAGGAGTAAGGGCCGGCAAAAAAGGGTAGGATGAATCTCACCTTGATGCCGAACCCAAAGGAGATCACCGGAGAGTTGCCAGAGGATCACCGGCCGAAGCTTGGACGCCGGCAACAATTTGGACGGCGGCACAAGGGGGTGGGCAGCGGCAATGGAGGTTGGCGCCGACTTCTCCAAGGAGAGGAAGGGGGCAGCAACAATTAGGTCAAGGGCTTTTGGATTAGGGCTTAACAAACCCTTAAGCCCTCTTTTATAGAGAACTAATTATCTTAATGGTTATTGGATCATAACCATAAGGCCCATTAACCCACTCCATTAATATAAGTAAAAATAAACCAAACCATGATGGTTTATTTTAAGTTAAAACGAACCGAACCAACTTTGGTTCATTCGTTTAAAATAAACCAAACCCTTTAGTTTATTCTCCTCTATTGGATTAGAACCAAACCATTTTGGTTCATCCATTATATCTTCATAAGACACGGCCCATCCACGCTTTCATTGCGACTGAAACGATTTCATGCTCCTTCTTGTTTGGTCCAACCAAACTTAGTCTCTCTCGGTCTGAGAAATCATTCTCAAGCTCGTTTTAAATCCTTCGGATTACGCTCGTTGTGCGTGTGACCAAATAGGTTCTCGGTTTATGTTGGCCGTCTATAATTAACCATTAATTATAGAATGATCATGAGTGACACCTAGTAGTACATCATGATCCCCAATTAACCGAAAAGATCAACGGTTGATCCAGAACTATTTCTGAAACCCTTCAGAAGCTCGAATGAATCGTGCCCCATTCCCTTCACTCATCTTATACCCACTTGGTTCAGGACATGGTCTATAGTGTCAGTCCCCACTAGGCTCACTATGTCACACCTAGCCCAAGTATCATTTCCTCGTCCTACGGATTCTAGTTACTACACATGTATCGAAGAGTACCTTACTCTAAACATGTAATGCTTTGGCCAAAGACTTTAGTAACAATCCGACGAGAGGCCATGGGTATACATCTCCTCGCAAGGAGTGGTGAATCCTTTATAGGCTATTCAAACACCTTCGATCACTTCGACTTATACCCAATCATCCCGGGTCCACATCTCCACAGAGATGCTTGCTTAAGATGTCAAAGCATAAGTCTTTATGATCAAGATAACTTGAATACCGCAAGTCAAAGGAACATCACACTTAAGCTACAGTAAGAACTTCATTGACATATCTATATATGCAGAGAACCATATGAAGTCTTACGGCTGGTCACTCCAATGAACTAGTTACCATAACTAGCATCCACGATTAACTCCGGACATCACAATGTCTCCAGCCAGTGAGAATCAGCTGCTTGGATACATCAAGGAGTATACCTCGTGCTAGTCTCGACAGAATTGATGGTGTCCAAATCCATCAATTCATCGACTAGGGATAATTCTGATACATCACAATTACACATGTAGAGATACTCACTAGTTGTGATCCAATAACAAATTCTCTCATGCTGTGAGTCGTATCGCGGACATTCAGTAAATGAGTTTAAGATCCAATCAAATACATGAAACCATGTATACTCAAATAGTGAATATTCATTTATCATATAAATGGTTCATACATAAGGCGAATGCCTTAGAACATCTCTCATATATTACTAACAGACTCCCACTTGGCCTAATGCCAATCGCTACGGTATCCAATACCATAAGCTGTAACATGACCCTCAAACTTACTTTGAGGTAATGCCTTAGTCAAAGGATCCGCTAAGTTCCTTTCAGTGGGGATTTTCTCGATTTGTATTTCTTTCCTACTGATGATCTCTCGATAAGACGATGATAGCAACATGTTTGGATCGTTGATGAGACCTTGGCTCTTTCGCCTGTGAAATTGCTCCATTGTTGTCGCAGTAGACCGGTATTGCTTCAACAATGGCTGGAATCACACCAAGTTCATAAATGAACTTCTTGATCCAAACCGCTTCCTTTGCTGCTTTCGAAGCTGCAATGTATTCTGCCTCAGTGGTAGAATCCGCTACAGTGTTTTGTTTGAAACTTTTCCAACTCATTGTGCCCCCATTCAAGGTGAACACGTATTCAAACTGAGACTTGGAATCATCCTTATATGTCTGGAAGCTGGCATCTTTATACCCTCGTATCACCATGTCCCCTTCTCCATATATTAGGAACACATCCTTAGTTCTTCTTAAGTACTTAAGGATCGTCTTAACAGCCACCCAATGATCCATTCCTAGATCAGACTGGTATATGCTCGTGACACTCAGAGCATACGATACATCGGGCCTCGTACATAACATAACATACAAGATAGATCCTATTGCGGATGCATAGGGAATCTTACTCATGCAAATCCTCTCGTCTTCTGTGCGCGGACACATAGACTTCGAAAGGTGTACCCCATGCCTGATGGGTAGGAAACCTTTCTTGGATTCCGACATGCTAAACCTCTTTAGCACTCGGTCTATATATGTAGACTGCGAAAGACCAAGCAACCATTTCGATCTATCCCTATAGATCTTAATCCCGAGGATGTAGGTTGCTTCTCCCAGGTCTTTCATAGAGAATGTCTTGGATAACCAAACCTTAACTGACTGTAAGATTGAAACATCATTTCCTATAAGTAATATGTCATCGACATACAATACTAGGAACACGACTGCACTCCCACTAACCTTCTTGTACACACAATGTTCGTCTGGATTTTGTGAGAAATCAAACTTTTTGATTGTCTCATCAAAACAGATATTCCAGCTCCTAGATGCTTGCTTCAATCCATATATGGACCGTCGCAATTTGCAACCTTGGTTTTATCAACCGATGTGAAACCCTCAGGCTTTATCATATACACATCCTCGAGCAGGTTTCCATTAAGGAAAGCTGTTTTCACATCCATCTGCCATATCTCATAATCATAATGAGCCGCTATGGCCAGGAGCATCGGAATGGATTTAAGCATAGCTACAGGCGAATAGGTTTCATCATAATCAACACCTTGTTTTTGATGATATCCTTTCGCCACTAATCTAGCTTTATAGGTAATCACATTACCATCCATGTCGGTTTTCTTCTTGAAAACCCACTTGCACCCTATAGGCTTGATGCCTTCAGGTGGGTCAACCAAGTTCCAAACTTGGTTTTCATACATGGAATCCATTTCCGACTTCATGGCATCAAGCCATTTATCCCTTTCTGAACTTGTCATCACTTCTTCATAACTGGTAGGCTCCTCATCATCAATGAGTAACACGTCGTTCGATTCACTTACGAGAAATCCATATCTCTCAGAAATGTTGCGTGTTCTACCATATCTACAAAGATGTGGTGTTACAATAGGTCCAGCCGATTGCTCATCACTATGAGTTGTCGGCTGTTGTGCTTCACCAGGTATCTCTTCAATGTCTATTTGAGTCTCTCGAGCCTCCTCAAGCTCGACGACACTCCCACTATTTTCTTGCAAGAGAAACTCTTTCTCTAGAAACACAACATGCCTTGAAACAAACACCTTTTGTTCCACAGGATGATAGAATTAGTAACCCCTTGTTTCATTAGGGTATCCAATAAATAGACATTTATCAGACTTAGCATCAAATTTGTCTGATACAGTCTGCTTCACATAAGCAGGACAACCCCATATCTTCAGGTAAGATACATGAGGTTTCTTACTATTCCATATCTCATATGGAGTAGTAGAGACTACCTTGGTTGGCATTCTATTTAACAAGTAAACAGTTGTTTGAAGTGCATAGCCCCAAAAGGACTTGGGAAGATTCACATGATTCATCATTGACCTGACCATGTCCAACAAGGTCC
Source organism: Wurfbainia villosa (assembly GCA_025175895.1). Lineage (NCBI taxonomy): Eukaryota > Viridiplantae > Streptophyta > Magnoliopsida > Zingiberales > Zingiberaceae > Wurfbainia > Wurfbainia villosa. Next base: position 54,550,094 of record CM046004.1, read on the forward strand.
GGTTATGCCTCTCAGATACACCATTATGCTGTGGTGTATATGGCGGAGTCCATTGAGACAATATACCATTGTCTCTTAGATAATCAAGAAACTCTTGACTTAAGTATTCACCACCTCGATCCGATCGAAGTATTTTAATACTCTTGTCATGTTGTTTCTCTACTTCATTTCTGAATTCTTTGAACCTTTCAAAGGCTTCAGACTTGTGTTTCATCAAGAACATATACCCAAACTGTGAGTGATCATCGGTGAAGGTAATGAAGTAGCTATAGCCTCCTAAAGCTTGAGTTGACATAGGTTCACATACAATTGTATGTATTAGACCTAGTAACTCTCCCACTCGTTCACCTTTTCCTGTAAAAGGTAACTTAGTCATCTTGCCTTTTAAACATGATTCGCATGTATCGTATGAATCCAATTCAAACGATTCCAGAATTCCACATCAGTGTAATTTCGGACATGCGTTTCTTGCTTACATGGCCAAGACGACAATGCCACATGTAGGAGTCTATTTGATTATCCTTTCGAGCACACTTGTTGCTCGCTTCGATATTGAAAATGTCACTGGATACGTCCAATGTATAAACACCATTGCTTAAAGTTCCAGTCCCATAAAGAACTCCATTCAAAGTTATGTAACAACAATCGTTACTAAAAGTCAAATGGTACCCATTTCTATTTAAACAAGAAATAGAAATGATGTTCTTTATCAACGAAGGAACATAAAAGCAATTGTCCAGTTCTAAGACAAGTCCTGCAGAGGTTTCAACAAATACGTTCCAATGGCGAGTGCAGCAACCTTTGCTCCATCCCCAACACGTAAATTTGGCTCTCCCTTGACGAGTCTTCTTCTATTCCTTAGCCCATGTATGTCATTACATATATGTGAACCACACCTAGTATCCAATACCCAAGTGTCTAAGGAAATAGAATGACAATCAATAACGAAGATATATGAAAAAGATGGAGCATCTTATGCCTTATCCTTCTTCACGGACTCAAGATAAATCTTGCAATTTCTTCGCCAATGACCCTACTTGCCATAATGATGGCAAGTGCCCTTTTGAGCTGGTTCTGCCTTTTTAGCCTTTTTCTTCTTCCCCTTCTGTTGTTCCTTTGACTCCCTCTTAGAACCTTTCTTCGAGGAATAAACTAACAGCACCGTCCCCTGCTCATGCTTCTCAGAAGGCTCCACAGTCTTCAGCATGTTGAGCAGAACCACAGATGAACCTTCTTGCATCTTAGAGGTGAACCGGAGCTTGGAAACCTCGAACCTTTCGAATCTCTCTTGCTTATCAAACAACTCATAAAGATGAAGGACTATGATATGAGCATCCATATGCTCATGCTGTTTCCGTAGCTTGGGTTCCATCATGGCTAGCATGATGCAACTCATTTGTTCAGAATCACTCACATGTTTCTGATAGGCCAATAATTGGTCCAGAGTTGCATTGTCACTAGGACGGGCGGGAAGAGGCGCTTCGAGGATATTTGCAAGCTTTTCAACCTTGAGAACAATTCTCAAGTTTCTAAGCCAGTCCAAGAAGTTTGGCCCAGTCAATTTATTCGAATACAAAATGGAACGCAAATTCAAAGACATCATGATCAATCTTAGAAATACAAAATGAGCATATATGAGAAAGATGATTTTAAAATGCATCAATATACATTTATAAATCCCATTCATTTTTTGAATTTCAAAAACCCAAAAATCACTTCGGGAGATCGTAGGTCCATCTCCGAATGGGCTGATATCCATCATAGATATGAACAACATTGGAGAGAGTCAAACAAGCCATTCATAACTACGATGGTAGGTATCAACTCTACCGATTGCATATCACGGATATGCAACTATCACAATGTGCTATCAACTAATTGAATGTTCACATATACATCGGGTTGTTAACACATTAACAAGTATGCATCATATGCATAGCACCCAACTTCACCTCCCTTTACATCGACCTTGGAGAGAGTCCAACAAGCCGATGCTCCAGGTTAAAGCCGACCCATTAATCAAGAAATAGTTTTAATATGGTTAGAGCGCATTCAACCAATTAGCCCGGCTTGGAGAGAGTCCAACAACCAAAGCTAATGATTGACCTCTGACTCTTACCATATTAGTATTAAACTATTCCATGGTTTGAACATGTTCGGATTCGAGTCGGGCTTGGAGAGAGTCCAACAACCCGAACAAGAAACGGAACTCTGGTTCTAACCATATTAATGGAAGGTTTAGGATTTAATATTGAGTTAGGGATTTTATGTCTCATCCTCTTTGCATGCAAATAACTATTATCTACATGGCATGACATACATGACATACATTTACATGTCACGACACGCATGACATAATGATATGCATCTAATGCAATTACATGACATACAATTATGTCATGTACAATATTTCCTTATATGTCATAACTATTTATGGAAATAAAATATGTTTAAGATTTTATTCTCCAAATCAAATCATGATTAAATTAGGAAACAAATTTCCAAATCTAATCACATATTTTATTTGTGGAAATAGTTGATTAAGGAAAGTCAATTTAGGAAACCAATTTCCTAAATCATCAAAACTACTTATGGAAATAAAATATTTTAAGATTTGATTTCCCAAATCAAATCATGATTAAATTAGAAAATAAATTTCCAAATCTAATCAAATATTTTATTTATGGAAAATATCAATTTCCATAAATACTTCCAACTTTCCAAAAGTGGAAGATTTCCATAAATACTTCTAGACTTTCCAAAATTGAAAAATTTCCATAAATACTTCTAACTTTCTAAAAGTAGAAAATTTCCAGAAATATAATTATGACTATCGCAAAACAATTTTACGATTATGTCAAAACACAACCTGGGCTCTGATACCACTGTTGGATTTCTGGTACCGCGGCGAGTGTGTGTTCGAACATGTTTCGTAAACATGTGCAAAGCGGAAGGAAAAAAATAATAAATCTACATTTATTACAACACACACATCACACGCATGCAAAATGCAACATGTGTAGACATAACCGTAAATTTAAATTTTACAATAAAAGGAAATTTAGCTACGTATACCTTACGTATCACGTGTAGAGGGAACAACATCAATCGGAATGATCATCGCTAGAATCGTCTCTATCCGTATCCACGCCGAGTATCTTCGGGATGACTTCACTAAGTCATGAGCCTCGTCTTCGTACGGGTTACTAGCCTCGTGTTGAAGACGATGTGATCGAGAGAAGATCACGATCCGAATCCAAATTCGGATCCAAAGATGAGTCCTCAAAACTCGCTTCTCCGGAGAGGTATTCGTCAACCGTTTGATGAATCCTTCGTCTTCCACCTATGAGGATTACCAGAGATCGAATCCCCAGTAAGTAAGGCGCTGTCGGAGCTCCAAACGTCATCCAAATGATGCCCCGATGAGAGGAACACAAGCTGTCCAGAAAACTGGACAGCTTTGGTGGAGGAGTAAGGGCCAGCCAAAAAGGGTAGGATGAAGCTCACCTTGATGCCGAACCCAAAGGAGATCATCGGAGAGTTGCCGGAGGATCACCGGCCGAAGCTTGAACACCGGCAACAATTGTGACGGCGGCACAAGAGGGTGGGCAGCGGCAATGGAGGTTGGCGCCGACTTCTCCAAGGAGAGGAAGGGGGCGGCAACAATTAGGTCAAGGGCTTTTGGATTAGGGCTTAACAAACCCTTAAGCCCTCTTTTATAGAGAACTAATTCTCTTAATGGTTATTGGATCATAAACATAAGGCCCGTTAACCCGTTCCATTAATATAAGTTAAAATAAATCAAACCATGATGGTTTATTTTAAGTTAAAACGAACCGAACCAACTTTGGTTCATTCGTTTAAAATAAACCAAACCCTTTGGTTTATTCTCCTCCATTGGATTAGAACCAAACCATTTTGGTTCATCCATTATGTCTTCATAAGACACGGCCCATCCATGCTTCCATTGCAACTGAAACGATTTCATGCTCACTTCTTATTTGGTCCAACCAAACTTAGTCTCTCTCGGTCTGAGAATCCCATTCTCAAGCTCATTTTAAATCCTTCGGATTACGCTCATTGTGCGTGTAACCAAATAGGTTCTCGGTTTATGTTGGCCGTCTATAATTAACCATTAATTATAGAACGATCATGAGTGGCACCTAGTAGTACATCATGATCCCCAATTAACCGAAAAGATCAACAGTTGATCCAGAACTATTTCTGAAACCCTTCAACAGCTCGAATGAATCGTGCCCCATTCCCTTCACTCATCTTATACCCACTTGGTTCAGGACATGGTCTATAGTGTCAGTCTCCACTAGGCTGACTACGTCACACCTAGCCCAAGTATTATTTCCTCGTCCTACGGATTCTAGTTACTGCACATGTATCGTAGAGTACCTTACTCTAAACATGTAATGCTTTGGCTAAAGACTTTAGTAACAATCCGACGAGAGACCATGGGTGTACATCTCCTCGCAAGGAGTGGTGAATCCTTTATAGGCTATTCAAATACCTTCGATCACTTTGACTTATACCCAATCATCCCGGGTCCACATCTCCACAGAGATGCTTGCTTAAGATGTCAAAGCATAAGTCTTTATGATCAAAATGACTTGAATACCGCAAGTCAAAGGAACATCGCACTTAAGCTACAGTAAGAACTTCATTGACATATCTATATATGCAGAGAACCATATGAAGTCTTACAGCTGGTCACTCCAATGAACTAGTTACTATAACTAGCATCCACGATTAACTCCGGACATCACAATGTCTCCAGCCAGTGAGAATCAGCTGCTTGGATACATCAAGGAGTATACCTCGTGCTAGTCTCGATAGAATTGATGGTGTCCAAATCCATCAATTCATCGACTAGGGATAATTCCGATACATCACAATTACACATGTAGAGATATTCACTAGTTGTGATCCAATCACAAATTCTCTCATGCTGTGAGTCGTATCGCGGACATTCAGTAAATGAGTTTAAGATCCAATCAAATACATGAAACCATGTATACTCAAATAGTGAATCTTCATTTATCATATAAATGGTTCATACATAAGGCGATTGCCTTAGGACATCTCTCATATATTACTAACAGCTTTAACCTGGAGCATCGGCTTGTTGGACTCTCTCCAAGGTCGATGTAAAGGGAGGTTAAGTTGGGTGCTATGCATATGATGCATACTTGTTAATGTGTTAATAACCCGATGTATGTGTGAACATTCAATTAGTTGATAGTACATTGTGATAGTTGCATATACGTGATATGCAATCGGTATAGTTGATACCTACCATCGTAGTTATGAATGGCTTGTTGGACTCTCTCCAAGGTTGTTCATATCTATGATGGATATCAGCCCATTCGGAGATGGACCTACGATCTCCCGAAGTGATTTTGGGGTTTTTGAAATTCGAAAAATGAATGGGATTTATGAATGTATAATGATGCATTTTAAAATCATTTTCTCATATATGCTCGTTTTGTATTTCTAAGATTGATCATGATGTCTTTGAATTTGCATTCCATTTTGGATTCGAATAAATTGACTGGGCCGAACTTCTTGGACTGGCTTAGAAACTTGAGAATTGTTCTCAAGGTTGAAAAGCTTGCAAATGTCCTCGAAGCACCTCTTCCCGCCCGTCCTAGTGACAATGCAACTCTGGACCAATTGTTGGCCTATCAGAAACATGTGAGTGATTCTGAACAAATGAGTTGCATTATGCTAGCCATGATGGAACCCAAGCTATGGAAGCAGCATGAGTATATGGATGCTCATATCGTAGTCCTTCATCTTTATGAGTTGTTTGATAAGCAAGTGAGATTCGAAAGGTTTGAAGTCTCCAAGCTCCTCTTCACCTCTGAGATGCAAGAAGGTTCATCTGTGGTACTGCTCAACATGCTGAAGACTGTGGAGTCTTTTGAGAAGCATGAGCAGGGGACAGTGTTGTTAGTTGATTCCTCAAAGAAAGATTCTAAGAGGGAGTCAAAGGAACAACAGAAGGGGAAGAAGAAAAAGGCTAAAAAGGCAGAACCAGCTCAAAAAGGCACTTGCCATCATTATGGCAAGTAGGGCCATTGGCGAAGAAATTACAAGATTTATCTTGAGTCCGTGAAGAAGAATAAGCCATAAGATGCTCTATCTTTTTCAGATATCTTCATTATTGATTGTCATTCTATTTCCTTAAACACTTGGGTATTGGATATTGGGTGTGGCTCATATATATGTAATGACATACATGGGCTAAGGAATAGAAGAAGACTCGTCAAGGGAGAGTCAAATTTACGTGTTGGGAATGGAGCAAAGGTTGCTACACTCGCCATCGGAACGTATTTGTTAAAACTCCCTACAGGACTTGTCTTAGAACTAGACAATTGCTTTTATGTTCCTTCGTTGATAAAGAACATCATTTCTATTTCCTGCTTAAATAGAAATGGTTTCCATTTGACGTTTAGTAACAATTGTTGTTATATAACTTTGAATGGCGTACTTTATGGAACTGGAACATTGAGCAATGACATTTATACGTTGGATGTATCCAGTGACATTTTCAATATCGAAGTGAGCAACAAGCGTGCTCGAAAGGATAATCACTTAGACTCCTACATGTGACATTGTCGTCTTGGTCATGTAAGCAAGAAATGCATGTCCGAATTACACCGATGTGGAATTCTGGAATCGTTTGAATTGGATTCATACGATACATGCAAATCATGCTTAAAAGGCAAGATGACTAAGTTACCTTTTACAGGAAAAGGTAAACGAGTGGGAGAGTTACTAGGTCTAATACATACTGATGTATGTGGACCTATGTCAACTCAAGCTTTAGGAGGCTATAGCTACTTCATTACCTTCACCGATGATCACTCACGGTTTGGGAATGTGTTCTTGATGAAACACAAGTCTGAAGCCTTTGAAAGGTTCAAAGAATTCAGAAATGAAGTAGAGAAACAACATGACAAGAGTATTAAAATACTTCGATCGGATCGAGGTGGTGAATACTTAAGTCAAGAGTTTCTTGATTATCTAAGAGACAATGGTATATTGTCTCAATGGACTCCGCCATATACACCACAGCATAATGGTGTATCTGAGAGGCGTAACCGAACCTTGTTGGACATGGTCATTGTTGGATCGAGAAGCGTCGCTAGAGGGGGGGATGTGAATAGCGATCGTAAATCTTTTCGACGTTTCGTTCGAGTAGACAATTAAACGAGTAAGAGCAGCGGAAAATAAAGGAACCCGTTTATTTTTACTTGGTTCACAACCCAGCGGTTGCTACTCCAAGGCCCTATCGGTCTTAGACCGCGTACGGAGGGCAAAGCACTATAACGTCTCCTCCTCGTTGGAGGTAGGAGACAACGATCACAAAAACCGAATGTACGAGGACGAGGCAACAAGCCTACCTCACCTCGTTACGATTAAAATAAAGAATACAATAAAAATAATTACTTGCTACTGCTGTCGATGAAGGAGATTTGAACTTATCGTCGCGTCAGTGTTATGACGGCGTTGGAGCGTTGGCATTGTAGGAGCACTTGATGAATAAACTTGATGATGCTTGGAGTTGGAATACTCTCCTCCTTTTATAGATTTTGGCCTCTGAATATGTCTCCTCTTTTTTCGGAACAGATCACGAAGTTGTCCAAATTTTATCGTGAAGTGGCCGCGTCAAACCTTATCCGTTTTGACCTAGCGCAAAGGCTGATTCGTCGCCATCAGTCGACTGATGCCTCCCATCGATTGGTGATGAGCATCGATCGGCCTTGATGTCCAACGATCATTGCCGGCTGGCCACTTCCTGCGATAGAGGTTAGCTCGAAAAATGATAAATGCGACGGTTTTCAACCATCCAATCTCGACCTAGACCTTCCACGTGAAGTCTTAATCGGATCGCCGCCTACGGTCATCCCCGTAAAGAGGACACGACCTTACAATCTCTCACTCACACGAGCTTACCTCGATAGTAGCTCTCGCTTCCGGCCTTCAACTCGATTCCTTCGGCTCCCTCCGAAGTCACTCGAGTGTCGCCCGACCACCGCGGCTTCCTCCGGGTGTCGCTAGCCTTCAGCTCCAGCTTTAGCACTTTTCTGCACACTTGATTTAGCTCGTGAGATAACGATGTAAATTTAACTTTGTGTCTTTGCCATAATCAAAACACAGGTTCGATTATCTAGTACCCCTACACCAATAGTTAGGTCAATCATAAATCATGCGAATCTTCCCAAGTCCTTTTGGGGCTATGCACTTCAGACAGCTGTTTACTTGTTAAACAGAATGCCAACCAAGGTAGTCTCTACTACTCCATATGAGATATGGAATAGTAAGAAACCTCATGTATCTTACTTGAAGATATGAAGTTGTCCTGCTTATGTGAAGCGGACTGTATCAGACAAATTGGATGTTAAGTCTGATAAATGTCTATTTATTGGATACCCTAAGGAAACAAGGGGTTACCAATTCTATCATCCTGTGGAACAAAAGGTGTTTGTTTCAAGACATGTTGTGTTTCTAGAGAAAGAGTTTCTCTTGCAAGAAAACAGTGGGAGTGTCATCGAGCTTGAGGAGGCTCGAGAGACTCAAATAAACATTGATGAGATACCTGGTGAAGCACAACAGTCGATAACTCATAGTGATGAGCAATCGGCTGGACCTACTGTAACACCACATCTTCATAGATCTGGTAGAACACGCAACATTCTTGAGAGATATGGATTTCTCGTAAGTGAATCGAACGACGTGTTACTCATTGATGACGAGGAGCCTACCAGTTATGAAGAAGTGCTAACAAGTTCAGAAAGGGATAAATGGCTTGATACCATGAAGTCGGAAATGGATTCCATGTATGAAAACCAAGTTTAGAACTTGGTTGACCCACCTGAAGGCATCAAGCCTATAGGGTGCAAGTGGGTTTTCAAGAAGAAAATCGACATGGATGGTAATGTGATTACCTATAAAGCTAGATTAGTGGCGAAAGGATATCGTCAAAAACAAGGTGTTGATTATGATGAAACCTATTCGCCTGTAGCTATGCTTAAATCCATTCGGATGCTCCTGGCCATAGCGGCTCATTATGATTATGAGATATGCCAGATGGATGTGAAAACAGCTTTCCTTAATGGAAACCTGCTCGAGGACGTGTATATGATACAACCTGAGGGTTTCACATCGGTTGATAAAACCAAGGTATGCAAATTGCGACGGTCCATATATGGATTGAAGCAAGCATCCAGGAGCTGGAATATCCATTTTGATGAGACAATCAAAAAGTTTGATTTCTCACAAAATCCAGACGAACCTTTTGTGTACAAGAAGGTTAGTGGGAGTGCAGTCATGTTCCTAGTATTGTATGTCGATGACATATTACTTATAGGAAATGATGTTTCAATCTTACAGTCAGTTAAGGTTTGGTTATCCAAGACATTCTCCATGAAAGACCTAGGAGAAGCAACCTACATCCTCGGGATTAAGATCTATAGAGATAGATCGAAATGGTTGCTTGGTCTTTCGTAGTCTACATATATAGACTGAGTGCTAAAGAAGTTTTGTATATCAGAATCCAAGAAAGGTTTCCTACCCATCAGGCATGGGGTACACCTTTTGAAGTCTATCTGTCCGCACACAGAAGACGAGAGGATTTGCATGAGTAAGATTCCCTATGCATCCGCAATAGGATCTATCATGTATGTGTTGGCATCGTGCTAATCCTCGGAATGCTCATCGGCTCCCATGTCCCCGGATTAAAATTTTCACTAATGAAAACTAATCCGGATGGGATGAGTTTCCTAAGCACAACCAATTCGTCGTCGTGCTAACAACATGAGCGATCGCTTGAACAAACTAGTTGTTCAAGTAACACAACTCTTCTAGTCGGTTAGCCGCGGAAGAGACGACGGACGGATCGCCGGTTTTTGTGTTTATCTTCGGGGTCCATGATTATACAAATATATAAAAATGTAAACTAGTATAATCAACATATACTAACATAAAGAACATAAGCTAGCATATCAATAAGAACATGCAAAGAACAATAATAAAAGTTATAAAACTTTTATACCTCATGATCTTCTATCGTATGTCCTAACCTCCTTGTAGACTTCGTGTGGGTGAAGATCCTCCACAAGTTGAAGCATCCTAGATCTTCTTCAATCCAAAGAAAGAAGAACTCTCTTTCCCTTCTTGCTTGAGCCAACCACCAATCCACAAAGGATTGATGCCGTCGGCCCCAAGAATAGAGAGAACAAAATGGAAACAAAACTCATCTCTTATCTAGGACCAACCATCAAGCTCCAAGCATGATGTTTGCCGCCGGTCCAAAGAGAACAAGAAGAGGATGAGAGGAATAGGTTGAGCACCGACCAAGGTAGAGGGAAAAGATCTAGGAGCCGGCAACACCCTAGGAAGAAGAAGAAGATATCCTCTCCTATAGTTGCCACCCACTTTCCCCTCCATAACCTAGCCGCCCAACCAAGGAAAGGAAAACTCTAGGGTTTCTTGCTGCCCACTAATGGAAGGGAAAACCCTAATTTCCCAAACCAACCTAATCCATAGAAAGAAGGGTGAAGCTTGGGCGCCGGCCAAACCAAGGAGGAAGGAGGAAGAAGGGTTGCCTCCCACCATCATGGACTAAACCCTAACCCTAGCCTCTTCCTATTTCTTGCCGCCCAACCATGGTGGAAGGAGGAGATCTAGAACCGGCCACCTTCCTTAGGAAGAAGAAGAACTCTTCCACAAGTTGCCGCCCACTCTCCTTTCCTCACCATGGCCGCCCAACCCAAGGAGCCAAACCCTAATTAGGGTTTCCTCCTTAGGGTTTCTTGCCGCCCAAGCAAAGAGAGGCTAAACCCTAATTTCCATCATCCAAAAAAAAAAAAAAAACTTGGTTGCCACCCAACCCAATCTCCCATATATATAGAGTTAGGTTTAGGCCTTGGTTTAATCTCCACCGTCGGTTCTAGGGTTTTAATCTCAACCGTCGGATCTAGAGATTTAATCTCAACCGTCGGTTCTAGGGATTTAATCCCAACCGTCGGATCTAGAGATTTGTTTTCCATCATTTGATCTAGACTTCATGAGGTTTATATTAGGCTACGATAGGGACCATGAGGAGGAGTTGGATCTTGGCCACCCGATGGATCGGAACCACACAAACTTGATCCATCAATGATGTTCCATTCCACTAGAGGATCATCATCGAACTACCTCACCAACCCCCATAAATTAATATGGGCTCCTTATATTATTTGTACATCCATCTCCCCGTGTTTAAGATATCGAATGTCGGTCAATTAATTGATTTACTGACCATCAATTAATTAACATCTAACTCCTCGAGTAGTACCACTCAACCTTATCATCATGTTGAATAAGTCAACCTGCAGGGTTTACATGATGAACCTTATGAGCTCCTCAAGGGGACATCATCAACCTAATACATAGGACACGGATTCCTCCTATAATCAACAGCACGCCATGTAAATAATATCATTTCCCAACTTACCGGGCATATTGATTTAATCCATAGAAATCTCACCCTCTAGTAAATCAAAGAAATAAATACTAAGTACATGTGCCCGTTATTATATCGGGATTAATAACATGTACAACATAATATCCGAGGTCCGATTCAATTATGTAGTCAGTAACAAATTGAATCACCTCTATGTCGGTCCTGCTCAATACACCTAAGTGTACTAGTGTAACTCTATGTTCAAGACAAAACAATACCAAGCTACACTACAACCATGCCAATGGTTTGTCCAAAACCATCTTGGTTGTGAGCCTCTACTTATACTCTACAAGGGATTGATAACATGATCTTCTGTGCCACACCCAAGCACCATGTTATCTACAATGTAAAGTATTAGACAATTTTGCATAATCATAAAAATATGCAAACAATGATCATGTGATTCTTATTTCAAAATAAAGATGTTCATACAAAAGAGCTAGGCTTTCAGTATACATCCCAACAGTATGCTATGTTATGTACGAGGCCCGATGTATCGTATGCTTTGAGTGTCACGAGTAGATACCAGTCTGATCCAGGAATGGATCATTGGGTGGCTGTTAAGAATATCCTTAAGTACTTAAGAAGAACTAAGGATATGTTCCTAATATATGGAGAAGGGGACATGGTGATACGCGGGTATACGGATGCTAGCTTCCAGATAGACAAGGATGATTCCAGGTCTCAGTCTGGATACATGTTCACCTTGAATGGGGGCGCAGTGAGTTGGAAAAGTTCCAAACAAGACACTGTAGCGGATTCTACCACTGAGGCAGAATACATTGCAGCTTCGGAAGCAGCAAAGGAAGCGGTTTGGATCAAGAAGTTCATTTATGAACTTGGTGTGATTCCAGCCATTGTTGAAGCAATACCGGTCTACTATGACAACAATGAAGAAATTGCACAGGCAAAAGAGCCAAGGTCTCATCAATGATGCAAACATGTGTTTCGCCGCTATCATCTTATCAGAGAGATCATCAGTAGGAAGGAAATACAAATCGAGAAAATCCCCACTGAAAGGAATTTAGCGGATCCTTTAACTAAGGCATTACCTCAAAGTAAGTTTGAGGGTCATGTTAGAGCTTATGGTATTGGATACCGTAGCGATTGGCATTAGGCCAAGTGGGAATTTGTTAGTGATATATGAGAGATGTCCTAAGGCAATCGCCTTATGTCTAAACCATTTATATGATAAATGAAGATTCACTATTTGAGTATACATGTTTTCATGTATTTGATTAGATCTTAAACTCATTTACTGAATGTCCACGAGATGATTCACAGCATGAGAGAATTTGTGATTGGATCACAACTAGTGAGTATCTCTACATGTGTAATTGTGATGTATCAGAATTATCCCTAGTCGATGAATTGATGGATTTGGACACCATTGATTCTGTCGAGACTAGCACGAGGTATACTCCTTGGTGTATCCAAGCAGCTGATTCTCACTGGCTAGAGACATTGTGATGTCCGGAGTTAATCGTGGATGCTAGTTATGGTAACTAGTTCATTGGAGTGACCAGCCGTAAGACTTCATATGGTTCTTTGTATATATAGATATGTCAATGAAGTTCTTACTATAGCTTAAGTGCGATGTTCCTTTGACTTGCGGTATTCAAGTCATCTTGATCATGAAGACTTATGCTTTGACATCTTAAGCAAGCATCTCTGAGGAGATGTGGACCCGGGATGATTGGGTATAAGTCGAAGTGATCGAAGGTGTTTGAATAGCCTATAAAGGATTCACCACTCCTTGCGAGGAGATGTATACCCATGACCTCTCGTCGGATTGTTACTAAAGTCTTTGGCTAAAGCATTACATGTTTAGAGTAAGGTACTCTTCGATACATATGCAGTAACTAGAATCCGTAGGTCGAGGAAATGATACTTGGGCTAGGTGTGACGTAGTCAACCTAGTGGGGACTGACACTATAGACCATGTCCTGAACCAAGTGGGTATAAGATGAGTGAAGGGAATGGGGCACGATTCATTCGAGCTGCTGAAGGGTTTCAGAAATAGTTCTGGATCAACCGTTGATCTTTTCGATTAATTGGGGATCATGATATACTACTAGGTGCCACTCATGATCGTTCTATAATTAATGGTTAATTATAGACGACCAATATAAACCGAGAACCTATTTGGTCACACGCACAACGAGCGTAATCCGAAGGATTTAAAACGAGCTTGAGAATGAGATTCTCAGACCGAGAGAAACTAGGTTTGGTTGGACCAAACAAGAAGCGAGCATGAAATCGTTTCAGTCGGAATGGAAGCGTGGATGGGCCGTGTCTTATGAAGACATGATGGATGAACCAAAATGGTTTGGTTCTAATCCAATGGAGGAGAATAAACCAAAGGGGTTTGGTTTGTTTTAAACGAATGAACCAAAGTTGGTTCGGTTCATTTTAACTTAAAATAAACCATCATGGTTTGGTTTATTTTAACTTAAATTAATGGAGCGGGTTAACGGGCCTTTGGTTATGATCCAATAACCATTAAGAGAATTTGTTCTCTATAAAATAGGGCTTAAGGGTTTTTGTTAAACCCTAATTGAGGCAACCCTAGTTTTTGGCCGCCCACCCTCTCCCTCTAGTCGGCGTCAACTCTAGTGCCGCCGCCCATCTCCTCCAACCGGCGACCAGCTGCTGCCGTCTTCTCCACTTGCCGACGTCGAGCTGCTGCCGGAGGAGCTCCGATGATCATCCTTGGCTCCGGCGACAAGGTGAGGACATTGCTTTCCTTATTTGGCCGGCGCAAGGTCTCCACCAAAGCTGTCCAGTTTTCTGGACAGATTGTTTCCTTCTTGTCGGAGCGTCGTTTGGATGACGTTTGGAGCTCCGACAGCGCCTCCCTTGCCGGGGAATCGATCTCCGGCAATCCTCATAGGTGGAGGACGAAGGATTCATCAAACGGTTGACGAATTCCTCTCCGGAGAAACAAGGTTTTGAGGACTCGTTTTGGATCCGAATTTTGATTCGGATCGTGATCTTCTCTCGATCACATTGTCTTCAACACGAGGCTAGTAACCTGTATGAAGACGAGGCTCGTGACTTGGTGAAGTCATCCCGAAGATATTCGGTGTGGATACGGATAGAGACGATTCTAGCGAGGATCGTTCCGGTTGATGTCTTTCCCGCTACACGTGATACGTAAGGTATACGTAGTTAAATTTCCTTTTATTGCAAAATTTAAATTTACGGTTATGTCTACACATGTTGTACTATGCATGCGTGTGATGTATGTGTTGTAATAAATATAGATTTATTATTTTTATTTCTTCCGCTGTGCACATGTTTACGAAACATGTTCGAACACACACTCGCCGCGGTGTCGGAAACCCAATAGATCTTGGCCACCCAATGGATCAAACCCACATAAAGTCCGATCCATTAATGATAATCCAATCCACTAAAGGATTATCATTGATCTACCTCACCAACCCCCATAAGTTAATATGAGCTCCATATATTATATGTACATTTTCTCTCCGTATTTAAGATCTCGAATGTCCGTCGATTAATTAATTTACTGACCATTAATTAATCAACATCTGACTCCATAAGTAGTACCACTCAACCTTTTCATCATACCAAACCAAGTCCACCTGTAGGGTTTACTTGATGAACCTTATGAGCTCCTCAAGGGGACATCATCATCCTAATATATAGGACATAGATTCCTCCTATAATCAACTACACACCATATAAATAATATCATTTCCCAACTTACCGAGCCTATCGATTTAATCTATAAATCTCGCCCATTGGTAAATCAAAGAAATGAATACTAAGTATATGTGCCCGTTATTATATCGGGATTAAGAGTATGTACAATATATTATCTGAGGTCCGATTCGATTATGTAGTCAGCAATAAATCGAATCACCTCTAAGTTGGTCCTACTCAATACACACAAAGTGTACTAGCGTGATTTTATGGTCAAGACAAACCAATACCAAATCACACTACAGCCATTCTAATGGTTTGTCCAAAGTCATCTCGGTTGTGAGCCTTTACTTATACTTTACAAGGAAACGATAACATGATCTGCTGTGTGACACTACACACCATGTTATCTACAATGTAATGTATTAGACAATATGCATAGCCATAAAAATATGCAAACAATGATCATGTGATTCTTATTTCAAAATAAAGATGTTCATACAAAAGATAGACTTTTCAGTATACATCCCAACACTCCACAAAGGAGTGTACATGAAATCTAGATCGAAAGTAAACTAAAATAAAAAGAGTGGCTAAACAATGTCATATTTAAATACAAAATTAAATACTAGCCTCGTCAACCCCGAGGATTCAAATAATATATAATTACACACATACAATCACATACACACATATGGTCATAATAGTTGGATTCTATGCCTACAACACAAAAGTTAACCTACGCACATCCTACTATTATCCGACACATATAATATATGATAAGTGCATAAAATAACCGAATCCTAAACACACAAAACCGAAAACCGTGGCTCTGATACCACTTGAAGGTAGGAAACTTCGCTTCCCACTTCAACTCGGTTGCTTGTTCATGGCGATCCCTTCTATGTCCCCGGATAAAAAAAATTTATCCTTGACAAAGAGGGATTACCCAAGCTACCGTGTCATCGTCGTGCTATTCGATTAGAGTGATCACTTGAACAAACTTGTTGTTCAAGCAACCAACTTCTATTCTACGATTAGCCGCAGAATAGACGATGTACGAATCGCCGATTTTTGCATTTGTATTCGGGGTCCAAGTAAATTAACCACATAACAAAACATACAACATGTATATAATTGAAAAACAATTATAGACAAAATACAAAAGAATATAAACAAGCATTATACCTCTCAATCTTCTATTGTATGTCCTTCCTACTTTTGGACGTCGTGAGGGCGACGATCTTCCAAAAGTCGAAGCCTCCTAGATCACCAATCTTCCTTTCTTTGTTCACTCCGAAAAAAAGGAAGAATAAAACAAAACTCTTCTTCTTCCTTTAACCGACCACCAAGCTCCAAGCTTGATGCTTGCTGCCGGCCAAAAGGAGACTAGGGATTGTGGACGCCGGCCAAAAACTCCAAGGGAAGAGACCCTAGACTTTGTTTCCACCGGCCAAGGAGATGGGAGGAAGAAGTTGGACGTCGGCCAAGGAGAGGAGAAGCAAGTTGGGCACCGGCCAAGGAGAGGAAGAGAAAGTAAAAACTTTCCAAAATTGTAGCCACCCAAGCCTCCAAGCCCTATCCGCCCAAACCCTAATCCTCTCTTCAATTCCTCTTGCCGCCCACCCCTCTTCTCCTTTTATAGAGTTAGGCCTAAGCCTCCTTTAATCTCCACCGTCGGTTCTAGGGATTTAATCTCAACCGTAGGATCTAGAGATTTAATCTCAACCGTCGGATCTAGAGATTTAATCTCCACCGTCGGATCTAGAGTTTCATCTTCCACCATCAGATCTAGGCTCCATGAGGTTTTAATAGGCTACAATAGGGACCATGAGGAGGAGTTGGATCTTGGCCACCCAATGGATCAAGCCCACATAAAGTCCGATCCATTAATGATAATCCATTCAACTAGATGATTATCATTAATCTACCTCACCAACCCCCATAAGTTAATATGGGCTCCATATATTATTTGTACATTTATCTCCCCGTGTTTAAGATCTCGAATGTCCGTCAATTAATTAATTTATTGACAATTAATTAATCAACATCTAACTCCATGAGTAGTACCACTCAACATTATTATCATGTCGGACCAAGTCCACCTGCAGTGTTTACATGATGAACCTTATGAGCTCCTCAAGGGGACATCATCATCCTAATATATAGGACATACTTTCCTCCTATAATCAATGACACACCATATAAATAATATCATCTCCCAACTTACTGAACCTATCGATTTACTCTATAAATCTCGCCCATTGGTAAATCAAAGAAATAAATACTAAGTATATGTGTCTGTTATTATATCGGGATTAAGAGCATGTACAACATAATATCTGAGGTCCAATTCGATTATGTAGTCAGCAATAAATCGAATCACCTCTAAGTCGGTCCTGCTCAATACACACAAAGTGTACTAGTGTAATTCTATGGTCAAGACAAACCAATACCAAATTACATTACAACCATACCAATGGTTTGTCCAAAACCATCTCGGTTGTGAGCCTTTACTAATACTTTACAAGGAACTTATAACATGATCTCCCGTGTGATACTACACACCATGTTATCTACAATATAATATATTAGACGATATGCATAACCATAAATATGCAAACAATGATCATGTGATTCTTATTTCAAAATAAAGATGTTCATACAAAAAGATAGACTTTTCAGTGTACATCCCAACACTGATGATGATCCAGTCGACTGCCTTTTTCCTTCAGTCAACTAATGGCTTGAATAGTCACCTGCATTAAATGGTTAGAACAAGAACTTTATAGTGAGCAATGAGACGACCCTATACCATCCGTTCTCAACTTAGACCTTCCTCTGGAAGTCTTAGTTGGATCATCGCCTATGGTTGCCCCCGTACTGAGGACACGACCTATCCTCTCTCCACAAAGTTCTTACCTTCCTTACCTTCGGTCCTTCTAACCAACCGCTTAGCTTTCGGTCACTTGACCACCGAGGTTCCTCAACTTGCCGAGGTTCTCTTGGCGTCTTTTGACCTGGTCAACTGATCACGGAGGTTTCTCATCCCATCGAGATTCTCCTGGTGTCGATTCATATGACTACTGAGGTTTCTCTACTTCTCGAGATTCTCCTGGCGTCGTCGACCTCCGCAAAGCTTAATACATTACCTGCACACTCAACATAACATATGAGATAACAAGACATTTTAACTTTGAATCTTTGCCATTATCAAAATTTAGGTTCGATTATATAATGCCCCTGCACCAACAATCTCCTCCTTTTTGATCTATGACAAACCAATTCAAAGCTAAGAGAATAGTAAGTGTTAACATACGAGAATAGTAAGTATCAACATTTTTCAAAACCTCCCCCTCAAGGTTACCTCTCCCTTAACCCTAGGTGAGTTTTGAAAAACAAATACCAAGTTGTTAACTCTTCAAAAAAAAAATGACCTCTTAACTTTATCCTCTCTCCCCCTTTGCCATATATCAAAAATAATTTTATGAGAGGTGCTTTCGAAGATTAATGTTTGAACATATATGTAAAGGAAAAGAAACTCTAATAAACTTTCGAAACAACATTATAAGTTCAAATGATAGAAGAAATAATTAAATCCCTTTATGAATCCAAGCATGTGTCCTTTTTGTAAAATAATATTTTCAATATAAATCATCTAATAAATTGTTCTTAAGAGAATGTTCAACTCTATTTTGACCCAATTGATATTAGATAATAAATAAGTCTTGGTTAGAGTTGTTCATTTTAAAAAATTATACACCATGATTTATGTCGATGCACTTGTTTTGTATATGGAATCAGGAGTAAGGTCCTAACATCTCACACTCATCTACGTGGCTCAGTACACAATCACATTAAATCTACGTGTTGTGAGATGTGTTGGCTCCTTAAAACTATAGGCTCATGCTTTCTAAGGCAAGTCCTATACTAGTTCCATATAGAAAATGATAAATAATAAGTAAAGATAATTCCTAGTCTACTACGCACATACCTAGTTTTCATCTAAGCATACTAAACTCTCCTTTTGGTAATGGTTTAGTAAAAATGTCTACTAGGTTCAATTTTGATTCAATGTAATCAAGTTTTATGTCTCCATTAGCTACACGTTCTCTTATAAAATGGTGTTTTACTTCTATGTGTTTAGTTCTAGAATGATATATAGGATTTTTAGTTTGATTAATCGAGCTAATGTTATCAATCATGACTTTAGTATTACTAAAGTTTAGTTGGAAGTCCTTTAGAGTGTGCTTCATCCAAAGAAGTTGAGCTACACACTCACCAATGGCAACATATTCTGCTTCGGTAGTAGACAAAGCAACACAATGCTATTTTCTACTACACCAACTAACTAGACTTGATCCTAGAAGTTGGCAGCAACAACTCATACTTTCCTATCGAGTTTACTACTGACGTAATCTGAGTCAGAGTAGCCGATTAGTTCAAACTCACTCGACCTAGGGTACCATATTCCTACATTTTGTCTTCCTTTTATGTATCTAAAGATTCTTTTTACTAAGGTTAGGTGTGATTCTTTAGCACAAGATTAAAATCATGCATACATACTTACTGCAAAAAGTATATCTAGTCAGCTTGCAGTTAACTACAGAAGGCTACCTATTGCACTCCTATAGTATTTTAAATCTATAGTTTTTCCTTCTAAATCTTCTCCAATGTTTACATTGGTTGCCATAGGTGTTTTAATTTCTTTAGCATTTTGCATACCAAATTTACTAATTAACTCCTTAGCGTATTTATGTTGATGCATATAAATTTCTTCTCTTGCTTGTTTTATTTGTAAGCCTAAGAAGAAAGTGAGTTCACCTACTAAACTCATTTCAAACTCACTTTCCATTAGTGAAATAAATTAGTTTAGAAGTGTTGTGTTTGTTGTCCTAAATATTATATCATCTGCATAGATTTGTGCTATAAATATTTCTTTTCCTATGATTTTTACAAATAACGTTGGGTCAACTAATCCTTGATTAAATTTTTTAGACTTTAGATAAATAGATAGTCTTTCATACCAACCCCTAGGTTCTTGCTTTAATCCATATAAGGCTTTCCTAAGTTTAAGTACATGGTTGGGTTGGTCTTAGCTTTCAAATCCTAGTGGTTGGCTAACAAACACCTCTTCTTTGATAAATCCATTCAGAAATGTTGACTTGACATTCATTTGAAATAATTTAAATCCTCGATGTACAGCATAGGCTAGTAGCATTCTTATTGATTCAAGTCTAGCTACGAGTGTATATGTTTCATCATAATCCAACCCCTCTACTTGGCTAAATTCTTTTTCTACTAATCTAGCTTTATTCCTTACAACTTCACCTTTATCATCAAGTTTATTTCGAAATACCCATCTTGTTCCTATGATTATTTTTCCTTTATGTGAGGGTACTAATTCCCAAACGTGACTTCTAGTGAATTGAGCTAACTCTTCTTGCATGGCAATGATCCAATCTGGGTCAAGAAGAGCTTGTTCTATGGTTTTGGGTTCGATTTTAGATATAAGTGAGATTTGACTTATATTTCTATAGGATTCCCTAGTTCGAACTCCTAAATTTGGATCACCTAACACTTGATTAATTGGATGATTAATCTGTACTCTAGATTGGATTGGATTAGGGTTTATGCATGATTCATTTGGTGGGTTAGGTTGAGGTCTAACTCAATTTTCTAGGTCTTTGTTGTTTAATTCAATGTCTACTTCAAATTTTATAGGATTATTTTCTTCAATAAATACTACATTAATTGTTTCTTCAATTTTTATAGATTCATTGTTGTATGCCCTGTAGGCTCTACTAGTGGTTGAATATCCTAGAAATATGCCAGTAGTTATTTTAGAGGTAAATTTTCCTAAGTAATCTTTTGTATTTAGTATATGTACCCTACATCCAAAGACTCTAAAGTACTTAATGTTGGGTAATTTTTCGTAGTATATTTCATAAGAAGTTTTCTAGTGTCGTTTAATTATTAAAGTTCTATTTTGGACATAGCAGGCAGTATTGACTGCTTCTGCCCAAAAGCTATTAAGTAAATTATATTCGTTCAACATGGTCCTAGCAGCCTCTATAGGGTTCTATTTTTCCGTTCAACGAACCCATTTTTTTGAGGGGTCCTAGGGAAAGAGAATTCAATGTGGTATCCGTTTTGATTACAAAATTCGATAAACTTATGATTTTCGAATTCTCCACCATGATCATTTCTAATTCTTTTAATCCTTAAGTTCTTTTCATTTTCTATTAGTTTACATAAATTATTAAATTGATCTAAGGTTTCATTTTTATGTTTTAAGAATTTTACCCAAGTAAACCTAGAGTAGTCATCTACTATTACTAAACAATATTGACTCCCGTTTAGTGACTTGGCTCCATGTGAGTCAAATAGGTCCAAGTGTATGAGCTCAAGCACATTTTTAGTTCTTTCTTGATTAGTTATTTTATGTGTAGTTTTAATTTGTTTCCCTTGTTGACATGAATCAAATTTTATTTTCTAACTTGCCTTGTTTGTGTAGACCTCTAACTAGACCACTATGACTTAGTTTATGTATAAGTTTTATATGGGAGTGACCTAGTCGTCTGTGCCACAACCATGATTCCTCTTTTTTTGTCATTAGACACTTAGTTGAGGAGTTGGATAGATTTATCATGTAAATATTATTATTCCTAACTCCCCTAAGTATGATTTTTGAGCAATCATTATTCTTAATTAAATATTCATTTGGTAAAAATAAAACTTTATAACTCGTATCACACAACTGACTAACACTTAAAAGATTGAATTCAAAATTTTCTACTAATAAGACTTTACGTATTATGAAATTAGAGTTTAGCTCAATATCACTTGATCCGATGATTTTGGGTTTCTCATTGTTTTCAAAAGCTACTGATCCTAGGTTTTTGAATTAGAGCTTCGTAAACTTCAGTCGATCTTCGGTCATATGTCGAGAGCACCCACTGTCCAACATCCATTGATCCTACACATATAGTAGTTGGATTGGATATTAGAATTTTAAAGCAATTTAGAAGTTTTTAACCTAAGATTCTGTTGGTGCAGTAGGCACCTAAGTCGAACCTGAGTTTTGATTATAGCAAATGATACAAAGTTAAGCTCATATTGTTGTCTCACGAGCTAAATCGAGTGTGCAAAAAAGTTTTAATGCTGGAGCTGAAGGCTAGCGACACCCGGATGAAGCCATGGTAGTCAGGTGACACTCGAGTGATTTCGGAGGAAGCTGAAGGAATCGAGTGGAAGGATGTAAGTGAAAGTGACACAGTAAGTATCGACATAAGCTCATGTGTGTGTGAACAAAAGAGAGGTCCTATCCTCCTTACGGGGATGGTCTTAAGCGTAGATCCGACCAAAGACATCCCATGGATGGTCTAGGTCGAGATCGGACGGTCGGCGACCATCGAAATAATGTTTTTGTTAAGCTAATTTTGACTTGCAGCTAGCATCAGTCGACTACTAGCTTGGAGGACTCGACTGCCGTCCATCAGTCGACCACCTGCGGTCAGCATTCAACTAATGCTGCCATCAGTTGACTGATGATGGTCATCAGTCGACTGATGTTCAAGGATCAGCTTCGAGGAGTCAAGGCTTATCACCTCATTTCAAGGGGATTGGTGCTCAAATCTCATTGGCTGAAGTTCCTCTCGAGAAGGGGCTCAAAGGCTATAAAAGGAGGGCCTCACCTAGGGTTTTCTCATCAATTCTAAGTTCCCAAAAGCCTCTGCAACGTTGCAATTCTCCAACGACGAAGTGCTACTTCTCTGACGCTCTAAGTTTAAGTGTTTATATTTTTCATCGGTATAAGTTTCAATTCAGTTTATTTCTTTTCATATATTGTCTCATAGTTTTTATCATAACGAGGAGAGGGGGAGTGTCCCTCTACCTCAAGCTTTTGTGGTTTCTTGTATTCGATTAACTCCTACCTCCAATGAGGAGGAGTTCGTTTAGTGTTTTGCCCTCCGTGCATGGTCAAGGACCACTAGGGCCTTGGAGTAGTAGCCGAAGGCTATGAACCAAGTAAAAAATCCACTTGTCTCTTTTATTTATCATTTATCTTCCGCTGCATTTAAATTGTCTACTCGAATGAATTGGTACGAAAAGTTTCTATCACTATTCACCCCCCCTCTAGCGATCTGCTCGATCCAACAATTGGTATCAGAGTCGGGGGTGCTAAGATTTGGTGAAACCACCAATCTAGCTTTCTACGGATTTTATTTCTATTTTTTGTTCTTCCTTTTCATTCGTGTAGTTTTTTCTTCACCCACACTACTAATCCAAGACGCGAGTCTTGGGACATTTCCGTCATTTGTGTTTTTAGGTTTCTTCCACTTCATCCTCTTGTTTTTTTGTTTCAATAGCCCATCTCGAGGGTTTTAGCACCGTCCAACCTCCGTTTTATAATGGAGATGACTTCCGTTATTGGAAGGGTCGGATGGAATGCATTCTTTAAACCCAAATCGAGATGTGGATCATAATCCAAACGGGATTCACACTTCCGACTAACGAAGTGGGTGAATCCTTGGATTATGACCAATGGACCAATGCGACAAAAAGACAAGTCGAAGCCGATGCCAAGGCAACTCAAATCCTCCAATGCGGCTTGTCCAAGGAGGAGCTTAATCGCGTCGGCCCCTTCAACAATGCAAAGGACCTTTGGACAAAACTAGTGGAGCTACACGAAGGGACCAATGTAGCGAAGATATGTAAGCGCGATCTTTTGTTCAATAAGCTATATAATCTATAAATGCAAGAACACGAGATGGCGACACAACTTCACGCTCGCATTCAAGACATAGTCAACAACCTACACACGATTGGACAAAAGGTCGAAAACCGTGACCTTATTAAGGATGCTCTTAACTCATTTCCTAGGACCACCTTGTGGGCATCCATGGTCGATGCCTATAAGGTCTCCAAGGATCTTTCAAAACTTAGATTAGATGAGTTGTTTTTCGATTTCGAACTTCATGAGTAGTCTAACTCGGAACCCGAGAAGGGTATTGCACTTTTTGCAGGTTCGAGGATGAAAACCGTGAGCAAGCCACCCCCGAAGGAAGAAGAACATGAGTCCAATTCGAAGGTCGACCTGGAAATGGAGGTTGAATTAGTCAACCTAGTTCGGAGGATAGTCAAGGGCCGAAAGAGAACCATCACTCAACCCAATGAAGGTAAGTCTAAAAGTTCTAATATTAGGTGTTACGAATGCAACAAGTTTGGACCTATCAAGTCCGAATGTCCGAAGCTCAAGAGTAAAGCACCGAAACACAAAAAAGGCACTCAACGCTACGTGGAAAGAAGCATTCGAGGAAGAAGACGATGATCGCATCCTCATGGCTAAACCGGTTGAATCAGAGACGGAGTCGGAACTGGAACACGAATATGAAACCGAAGATGAATCGGACTACAAAGCGCTATTCAAGACAAGCCACGGATACGCATCCGGTTGAAAAGATACACTCAAGGTAAGTCAATCCCTTATTAGTACGCTCTATAGTGCAATTAAATTCTTAACTAGGAAATTAGCTAAGTCCGAGTTCAAGGTAGAGACCCTGGTTGAGGAAGTTAAACTCCTCAAACATGAGGTCTCCCTAACCTCTTCGACTAGTCGAGTTCGAGAGGAGGACTCAACTCGGGTTGAAAAGCTCGAAGTTGAGAACTCACTCTTGAAGAGTCAAGTCAAAGATCTTAGGAACACGTTGGAAAGATTTACTTTGGGATCCAAAGGACTTGACCTCCTACTTGGATCACAAAGGGCCGTGTACAACAAGGCTGGACTAGGGTTTATCTCAAATACGACCAACAAGTCGTATATGTCGATTGTAAGTCGACATAAAAAATGTGTCCAAGCATGGGTCCCTAAGACCACTTTGATTTCAAACTTAGGGTCGAACCAGTACTGGGTTCCCAAGGACCAAATCCACTATGTGGAGAGACTGAACCGATTCAACGGTCCAGGGGGAGCCAGTACAAAACTTGTTTGTGTTTTAACTTAGAAATTGCATGCTTAGGTTAGTTGTTTATTTTGATTTTTCTTCTTAGAATGGTTAGATAGGACTATAACTCGTCAATACTTGGTAACATAGTACTAGGACATGGCGAGATGATGGTACGCTAGGAAAGCAGAGTCTTGTGTATTTGGGCTAGATAAGGCGTATCTAGTTCGGTGCACTTGACTGAGCAGAACTAGCTAAAGCTACCTCACCGTATCCTAGACTAGTTAGACCAGGAAGTGATCTTAGGTAAGTCAAGTCTCTATTTTCTTGAAAATGGCTTGTCTAAGAAAGTGGTCATTTTTCCGATCAAAGAAGGCTTCTATGCCTCTCCATGACCTGGAAGGCATGATCTTGAAAAGGTGACTTGATGAGCCTAAGGTCAAATCCGAATCTAACGCAAGGTTGATAAGTGTTCAAATCATTAAATTTAAATCAAGTAAAATTGGAAGTCATCTCACAAGAACATATAAGGTTAACATGCTTGATCATATAGACATGGGTGAGATGATTTAGGTAAATAATTTTCAACCAACCTTTAATAATTCCAATATCCAATCCAACTACCTTGCGTGTATGATCAATGGATGTTGGATAGTGGTTGCTCCTGACACATGACCGGGGATCAACTCAAGTTTTCGAAGCTTTGATTCAAACGACAAGGATCGGTAGCCTTCGGAAACAACGGCAAGCTCAAAATCATCGGATCAAGTGATATTGAGCTCAACTCTAACTTTATTATTCAAAATGTCTTATTGGTAAAAAATTTTCAATATAATTTACTTAGTGTAAGCCAATTGTGTGATAATAACTATAAGGTCATATTTCTAGAAAATGAATGCGTAATTAATACAAATGAAACCTCTAAAACAATTCTTAAAGGAACCAGAAATAACAACATTTATACTATTAATTTAGCTAACTCCTCAACTAAGTGTCTTATGACATAGCAAGAGGAATCTTGGTTGTGGCACCAACGAC
This sequence comes from Wurfbainia villosa, assembly GCA_025175895.1. NCBI lineage: Eukaryota > Viridiplantae > Streptophyta > Magnoliopsida > Zingiberales > Zingiberaceae > Wurfbainia > Wurfbainia villosa. The sequence continues at coordinate 54,576,272 of CM046004.1, forward strand.
TCGGTCACTCGCACCCAAGACTCATCCACAAGATGAGTCAAAGTGACTTAGTCAGAGGTTTGCCTAACCTCAACAATTTGGATAATAAAATATGTAATGCTTGTCAACAAGGTAAACAATCTAGGACACAACATCAACTAACCAATCAAGAATGAACCAAAAGTATTCTTGAGCTTCTACACATGGATCTATTTGATTCACACGGAGCTAAGTCACTTAATGAGAGTCAATTCTGCTTAGTCATAATTGATGACTATTCTAGATTTACTTGGGTTAGGTTCATCAAACACAAAAGTAATACCCTAGATCAATTAATCAACCTATTTAAACTAATAGAAAATCAACAAAACCTTAAAATCAAAAGACTTAGAGGGAGTGATCGTGGTGGTGAATTCGAGAACCATAGGTTTACAAAATTCTGTAACCTAAATGGATACCACCATGAGTTCTCATGCCCTAGAACCCCACAGCAGAATGGCCTAGTAGAACGTAAAAATAGAACCCTACAAGAAGCTGCTAGGACAATGTTAAACGAGTATAACCTACCCGATAGGTTTTGGGCTGAAGCCGTTAGTACGACATGCTATGTCCAAAATAGGATCCTTATGGTAAAGAGGCACCTTAAGACCTCGTATGAGATTTATCATGATAAAATACCTAACATCAAGTACTTTAGGGTATTTGGGTGCAAGGTACATATCCTAAACACTAAGGATTACCTAGGGAAATTTACTTCCAAAACCTTGATCGGAATCTTTCTAGGATACTCGACTACGAGTAGAGCTTAAGAGTATATAACCATGACACCCTTAGAGTCGAGGAGACTATCAATGTAGTATTTGATGAAGGACACGAACCTACAAAACCCCTGGCAACCCCAATTAGCGAGCCGATTCATACCAGACTCAACTCCGATTCGGAGATCAAGTCTAGTATTAATCCTAACCTAAGTCAACCAAGTCATTCTATCTACCAAGTGGTAGACGACTCAAACCCAAATCAAACTAGGACTCAAACTAGTCATCCTATCGACCAAGTGGTAGATGACTCAAACCCAAATCAAACTAGGACTCAAACAAATCATCCTATCGACCAAGTGATAGGTGATCCAAGCCTAGGAGTTCGAACTAGAGCCTCATACAGAAACCTTAGTCAAATCTCCTTGATTTTCAAAATTGAACCTAAAACTATTGACCAAGCTCTTCTTGATCCCGATTGGATTATTGCAATGCAAGAAGAGTCGGCTCAATTCACTAGGAATGAAGTATGGGAATTAGTACCACCGCCTAAAGATAAAACAATCGTTGGAACAAGGTGGGTGTTTAGAAACAAACTTGATGATAAAGGTGAAGTAGTTAGAAATAAATCTAGATTAGTCGCTAAAGGATTTAGTCAAGTCGAAGGTCTAGATTACGACGAGACCTATGCCCTAGTAGCTAGATTAGAATCCATTCGAATGCTTTTAGCATATGCTGCACATCAAGGATTTAAGTTGTTTCAAATAGATGTTAAGTCAGCATTCTTAAATGGATATATTAAGGAAGAAGTTTATGTCAGCCAACCACCCGATTTCGAAAGCCTAGATAAACCTGACCATGTCCTTAGGTTAAAGAAAGCTCTCTATGGACTTAAACAAGCTCCTCGAGCATGGTACGAGAGGCTTTCGGTTTATCTTAAGTCCAAAGGATTTAACCAAGGTTTAGTTGACCCAACCCTTTTCGTAAAAACCGTAGGTAAAGACATATTCATAGCCCAAATCTACGTATATGATATCATCTTCGGAACCACTAACTCGATCCTACTAAACGAATTCATTTCACTTATGGAAAGTGAATTTGAAATGAATTTAGTAGGTGAGTTGAGTTTCTTCTTAGGTCTACAAATTAAACAAACTAAAGATGGAATATACCTACATCAACGTAAATATACTAGAGAATTAATTATACGCTTTGGAATGCAAGACGCTAAAATTATTAATACTCCAATGGCAATGAATGTAAATATAGAAGAAGATGTAATCGGAAATTCAATTGATTTAAAATACTATAGGAGCATAATAGGGAGTCTCCTTTACTTAACTCAAGCTGACTTGATATCTTATGTGTAGTAAGTATGTGCACAAGGTTCCTAACCTGTGCCAAGGAGTCTCACCTAACTCTAGTCAAGCGTATCCTTAGATATCTAAAGGGTACACTTAATGTCAGTATTTGGTACCCTAGGTCTACCGAGTTCGAACTAACCGACTACTCTGACTCGGACTATGCCGGTAGTAAGCTCGATAGAAAGAGTATGAGTGGTTGTTGTCAACTTCTCGGCTCGAGTCTAGTGAATTGGTGCAGTAGGAAGCAACACTGTGTTGCCTTATCTACCACCGAAGCTAAATACATCGCGATGGGTGAGTGTGTCACTCAGTTTCTTTGGATGAAGCACACTCTCTGAGACTTTAAGTTAGACTTTACGAACACTAAACTCAACGTAGATAACATTGGCTCAATTAACCTAACTAAGAATCTGATATGTCATTCTAGGACCAAACATATAGAGGTCAAACACCATTTCATTCAAGAACATGTGGCCAACGGAGTCATACAACTCGAATACGTCGAATCGAAGTCCAACTTGGCAGACCTATTTACTAAACCCCTACCCGAAGCCGAATTCAATCTATTAAGATAAAAATTAGGCATGCCCGTATTAGAATAGAAACTTACAAATTATATTTTCTTATTACTATTTCTTACTTTTCATTTTCGTGGAACTAGCATAGGACATACCTTAGATATCATGCACCTATAGATTTAAGGAGTCAATACATCTCACAACACATAGGACTAATGTGTTTGTGTACTTAGCCACGTAGATGGGCGTGAGATGTTAGGACCTTACTCTTGGTTCCAGATGTAGAGCTAGTGTATCGCCATGAACCACGGAGTATAATCATTAACTGACTTTGACCAGGACTTGTTGATCTTTCATATCAATCAAGTCAAATAAGAGTCGAAAATTTTATAGATGAGCTTATTTTTAGTATATTATTTTCAAAATAATATGGAACATGCTTGGCCTTTAAATTTAATACCTATATTTTTCACACACCCCCACTCTTTTCGATACATAGCAAAAGGGGGAGAAATAGGCCAAAGTTAAGGGATCAAATTTTTGATAAAGTAAATGTTTACTTAACATTAAGTTTTTGAAAATTTACTTAACTTTAATTTGTGCATCTTAACATGTTTGAGTTAACAAAAAGGAAATAAAGGCCAAGTTAAGAGAATTCTTAACTTATTTTTAATACTATGGCCAAAAGTTAATGCTTTACTTAAGAAAGGGGGAGAAAGGGACAAGTTAAGAAGTCCTTTTAACTTAAACATTTTACTAAGGCAAACTTTAAGTAATGTTAATTACTTAAACTCTTCCTAAATAGCAACCATCAAGAGGGAGGATTAAGGTTTTCTTTCAAGACTCACCCTCGATCAAGGGGGAGGTTTCCTCAAGGGGGAGTACTTGAAGAAAATCCTTACTACTCCTACTTAATCTTTATTATTCTTGTTTCTCATGCATAATATTTTCTTAACTTTGTATGTGGGTTTGCCATAGATCAAAAGGGGGGAGATTGTTGGTGCAGTAGGCACCTAAGTCGAACCTGAGTTTTGATTATAGCAAATGATACAAAGTTAAGCTCATATTGTTATCTCACGAGCTAAATCGAGTGTGCAGAAAAATGCCAACGCTGGAGCTGAAGGCTAGAGACACCCGGAGGAAGCCGCGGTGGTCGGGCGACACTCGAGTGATTCAGGAGGAAGCCGAAGGAATCAAGTGGAAGGCCGGAAGTGAAAGCGACACAGTAAGTATCAAGGTATGCTCATGTGTGTGTGAGCGTAAGAGAGGTCGTATCCTCCTTATGGGGATGGTCTTAAGAATAGATCCGACCAAAGACATCCCATGGATGGTCTAGGTCGAGATCGAACGGTGAGCGTCCGTCGAAATAATATTTTTGTTAAGCTAATTTTGACTTGCAACTAGCATCAGTCGATTGCTAGCTTGGAGGACTCGACTGCCGTCCATCAGTCGACTACCTATGGTCAGCATTCGACTGATACTTCCATCAGTCGACTGATGATGGCCATCAATCGAATGATGATCAAGGATTAGCTTCGAGGAGTCAAGGCTTATCACCTCATTTCAAGGGGATTGGTGCTCAAATCTCATTGGTTGAAGTTCCTCTCGAGAAGGGGCTCAAAGGCTATAAAAGGAGGGCCTCTCCTAGGGTTTTCTCATCAATTCTAAGTTCCCAAAAGCCTCCACAACGTTGCAATTCTCCGACGACAAAGTGCTACTTCTCCGACACTCTAAGTTTAAGTGTTTATATTTTTCGTTGGTATAAGTTTCAATTTAGCTTATTTCTTTTCATATATTGTCTCGGAGTTTTTATCGTAACGAGGAGAGGGGGAGTGTTCCTCTACCTCAAGCTTTTGTGGTTTCTTGTATTCGATTAACTCCTACCTCCAACGAGGAGTTCATTTAGTGTTTTGCACTCCGTGCATGGTCAAGGACCACTAGGGCCTTGGAGTAGTAGCCGAAGGCTATGAACCAAGTAAAAAATCCACTTGTCTCTTTTATTTATCATTTATCTTCTACTGTATTTATATTGTCTACTCGAACGAATTCGTACGAAAAGTTTCTATTGCTATTCACCCCCCCTCTAGCGATCCGCTTGATCCAACAGATTCATCTCACCCTTTCTACATGATCAATCATGTTATTCTTACATGTTTTGTGAGATGGCTTAAATTTTACTTAGTTAATTTTAAAGATTTGAAAATTAATTAACTTTGGTTTGGATTCAGATTTAACCTTTAATTAGTTAAGTGAACCTTTCAAAAGATGACTTCCAGGTAACGGTGAGGCACAAAGGCCTTCTTTGATCAGAACAACGACTACATCCTTAGACAAAGCAAATATTAAGAAATTTTACATTTTATTCACTTTGGGGTTAAGTCCTGGTCTAACTAGTTTAGGATATAGTGAGGTAGTTTCAGCTAGTTCCACTTAGCCAAGTGCACCAAGCTAGATGCTCCTTATCTAACCCGAATACACAAGACTTTGTTTTCCTAATGTACTATCATCTCACCATATCTTGATACTATGTTGTCAAGGTTAACTAACCATTAGTCCTATCTAACCATTCTAAATTAAACAACTAATAACTAACTAACCATGTAAGGCTAAATTAATCAAGTAATTGAGCACACAATTTTAGTATTGGCTTCCCCTAGATCATTAATCGATACAGTCTATCCACATAGTGTTGGTGCAATCGGCCTAGGTCACGATTGACCAGACTCGAGTTTGACTCGAGTAATGTTTTGATGTTTGACAAAGGGATTTGACAAAGTGGTTTGGCATTGATGTTTGACATTAATGTCAGTTAATATGTTGGGGAGATTGTTGGAGCAATCGACCCGGGTCATATTTGACCGGACTCGAGTTTTACTCGAGGAAGACCTTGATGGTTAACTGGGGTTGACCATGTGATTATGGGAAAGTCCAAGCATGGGTCTTGGCAAGGTAAAGTCCAAGTCATGGGTACTTGGCATGGAAAGTCCAAGTGGGACACTTGGCATTTGGTAAAGTCCAAGTCTTGAGTACTTGGCATGAAAAGTCCAAGTGGGACACTTGGTGCATGGAAAGTCCAACATGGGTTGGCAAGGGAAAGTCCAAGCTTGAGTCTTGGCATTTGGGAAGTCCAAGGGGATTGATATTGGCAGCGTAAAGTCCAAGCGGAGTCTTGGCGGCGTAAGTCCAATGTGCCTTGGCGGTGTAGACACCGTTAGCATGACATAGCCGAGGGAAGCACCTGGAGGTTTGCGCGATGGATGAACAAGTCATGGATGACTTGGAGGGATCCGAGAGGCGTGAGGCTGATGGAGGTGGCTAGAAGGCTTAGGTCTAGGCTAAGGGTGGTCTAGCAAGTATGGGGGCACCATACTTGGGTTAAAACCTCATCTTTGAGGTTGGCAGTCGACTGACATTATGGTCGGTTCGACTGCCGTGAGTCGACTTGAGTTCGACTGTAATTTAAGAGCCGAATCGCTATCGCTCATTGGAGCGGTCGAATCGATGTCTACGGCAGCCGATCGCCAAGGCTATCGGCCGATCGCTAGTTCACCACGAGAATGCTCGTGGCCGAGCGGTCGACTACGCTGACACGGGCAATGGCGATCGCCAAGAGATCCGTTGGAGTTTTTCCAGCGTGGATCGAGCCGTTGTCTCACGACAACATTGTCATCAGTTGACTGGTGACTTATGGCAGTCGACTGATAGGCAGAAATCCAGGTTGCGCGGAAGGATAAAAGGAGCTCGACGGGAGGATTTTTGGCGAATGGTTTTTTGAGCATCTTTGGGGCGATTTGTTGCTGCAAATCAAAGTCTCCAAGGCCACTCTTCAAGCAACCAAAAGCAAGCAATCCAAAGCATTTGTAAAGTGTTTTCTTTACTTGTATTGCATTATTATTCATTGTATTTACTTGTTGCTTTTAGATTATTGTTGTAATCTATTGTAAGAGGTTTCTCCACCTCCGACTTGTGTCGAGAAGGAGTATTTGTGATTAGTGAGTGCGTGTGCATCACTAGGGCTCTTTAGAGCTCGATCCGTGAAGTAGGAACCGTTCGGTTCCGAACCACGTTATATCCTTGTGTTCGTGATTGTATCTTTTCGTTATTATTTCTATTCCGCTGTGCATAACGAGTTTTGTAGAGACGATCGCGAACGATTTCCATCTACGTACGAATTCAACGCTATTCACCCCCCCCCTCTAGCGGCGTCAAATCTCCAACAAGTGGTATCAGAGCCCGAGGCTCTTCTACGGACTAATCGCCGGGAGCTAGGACAAAGAAGCTAGAGGGTGAAGATGGAAGAACAATTGGGATGGAACATTAACACATCAATCCCTTACTCCTTCTATGGACAAGAAGGGTTTAAGCAATGGAAGTCAAGAATTGAAGACTTCCTAATGATGAGGGACTTCGAAGAATGGTCTATCTTGATGGAAGGATTTGAATATCCTAAGGGACCAAAGGGAGGGTTTCTCAAGAAGAAGAGATGGAGTGAGGAGCAACTCCAACAATTCGATAAAAATAAGAAGGTAATCAAATTCATTTTTGATTTAATTCCTAATGATCTCTTGTGTAGCCTAGGTGACTACGTGGATGCCAAGGAGCTATGGAGCGATTTGGCCAAGCTCCATGAAAGTCTATCACCCATCCAAGAAGAAGGACCATCACCCTCTCAAGCTCAAGAAGAAACATCCAAAGAGCTAGAGGATTTGGAGGTTGATAGAGAATCAACATCCGGATCGGAAGAGGTAGAAGTGATGGAAGAAGAGGAGACCTCCACCTCTAGGATAGAAGGGGAGGAGATTAGGGCATCCTCGATACCGGAGCAACAAGAAGAACCATCTACATCCGGTAGAGAGGAAGAGCAAGCTCAAGAATCCACTCCAACTACCACAACCACCCTAGGTAAATCAAACACTCTAATTTCAAATAAAAATAATATTATGTGTTTTGAGTGTAGGGAATTTGGGCACTATAAGAGCAAGTGCCCAAAGAAGATTAGGAAAGCTCCACTGGCACCAAAAGTCAAGGATGTCGGTTCCCCAACACCTAAAGGCAAGGAGCACATCATATGCTTCAAGTGCAATTCAAAGGGGCATTATCGGAGTCAATGCCCTAGGGGGAAGAAGAAGGGGCAAGGAGGAGCATTACAAGTAGGGGGAGCTTCTATAGCTAATCCTAAGGTATATTTCAATAATGCACCTTCTAGATTTAAAAGTCAAAAGCATGCTAGGAATTTTAATTCCCTTGCAATTCATAAAGAGCATGCTAGAAGTAAGGAATTTTGCTTAGGTGCTAAAAATGTTTACCTTAGGAGTAAGGAAAAATTTGGGACTAATGTCCCTAGAAAAACTCTTCCTAAGGAAAGCATTAGGAAAATAGAAAACCACTTAGGCATTAACCCTAAGAAGGGTAGGCATATGCCTAGAGAAAATGGTAATGCCCAAAAACTTAATCAAAAATTAATTGGGCAATTAGATGTTGAAAATCAAGCCTTGAGGTCAAGGCTTGAAAAACTAGAAAAGACCCTTAGGAATATACAAAACCAATTTAAAGGGTCAAATGATCAAAAGTCTAGGTACAAATCTCAAAGTCAACACTTAGGACATAAGAGTCAAAAGTTAACTAAGGGCAAGCAAGGTTTGGGTCACAAACCTAAGCCCAAGGTGACTTACCATAGTGTTCCATTAGATTATGGAACACTAACTAGGTCTAGGAAGACCAAGGTCAATAGGGAGATTATCCCTAGAGTTGACCAAAGGGTGTGCCTAGTGGCTAGGGTTTCTAGGAAACCTAGGGTGGCCACTAAGAAGGTTGCAAGGGGAGTTACCCCTAGAGTCAACCTAAGTAAGACCCAAATGACCAAGGCTAACAAGCCTAGGAGAGTCATTAGGAAGGTATCTAGGGAGGTTATCCCTAAGGAATACCTAATTAACCCTAGGAGCTCAAATCGGTTTTGGGTTCCTAAGAGCGTGATTGATTCACGCTAGATGGGTTTAGGGTGTGCCAACCTTGATTGGATGGGTAGTTAACTCAATCATGGTAAAGGTGGCACTTTAGGATGTTTTCAAGGTTATGGTTACCTTGGAAATAGATTTGAATCAATATCCTAAAAGATTTTAGGATGTGCCAATGCATTTTTGAATTTAAGAAAAATCAATTAAATTGGCACAATTTAGGTTTAGAGGTTAGTGTGCCATTTTGGGTTTTTGGCACACTAGGGAGATTAATGATAATATGGCAAAATATATCTAATTGTATCAAATGACAATTAATATTAAAATTTTAGGTATTACTATATCTATATATTTTATATGCCATGCCTTGATTGCCATATGCCATGTCATGACATCATGCCTAGTTCTATGATTTTATATGTCATGTTCATGTTTAGAATTAAGGTTTCAAATGTCATGTGTTTTTAGATTTCATCTTATGCCATGACATCATGATTATGAGCATATGCTTATTTATAACATTTCTAATGCCATAATCATTCATGCATTTAAGACAATTTGGTTGAAATTGAATTAAGGACTATGGCATGACTTGAAGTCCCATTTATAAGGGAATCAAGTAGGGTTGCCTTAGAGAATGCATGAAACCCTAGATTAGGATGAACAAAACCCACATCTCACATCCAATTGACATGTATGTGTATTTATACACCTTAGATACATGTGAGATGCTAGGATATGAGTTGAGTTCAAGGTGCATAGTTTTTGCATCTAGATGAACTAAAACTCATCTTGTTTCATTTGTGGATCATTGGGAGAGCATGTGTACAAGTCATGTACATAGAGCCCAAGGAATATGATCCAAAATAAGGTTTTGAAAACATTTTAAAATCATTTTAAAAAACCTTGGTGAAGTCTATCTTTTGATAGCAATCACCATTGATAGAGTTGATACAAAATAGGGCCAAAACATTGAAAATTTCAATGGTTTTGAGTTTTGTATCAAACTCACTATTTTATGGGTAAAATAATTTTCAAATATTTTTCACCCATTGTGTGTGTCATAAGTATTATACGTATGAATTTTCACGATTTTTCGATTTACGTATAATTATTTATGAATTTCGAAAATTCATTTTTGATAGCTGAAAATCGAGATTGATTATCGATCGGCTATAATGTGTGGTAGTCGATGATGTGAGTGGCGATCGATTCTTGTCGAGTCATTGCCAGTCTGATTTTGGATTAACAAGGTTTGCTTAGCCCATTTTCAGCCATGGTAAAGGTCCCTAACCACTTCTAACCCTAGGATATGCTTTGGGAAGCATTATAAAGGGTGAAAATCCATTGGATATAGATTAGGAGAAGTGTTAGGTCAAAGTATGAAATTTAGGGTATGGAAAGTTTGAACTTAGAATCTTAATTTTGATGGTTTAGAGTTCCTATTGGCTTAGGGGCTTCCCAAGGACTTTGTTGGTGCAATGATCAAGGGGGAGCAAGCCTTTAGGGGGAGGTATCCATCTTGGGATGATGGATGTGTTTTTCTCCTTGAAGAGGAGAAGTTATTGGGAGAGTATCATCAATTGGGAAAATTGATGGGTTTTTGATACCCAATTTGGAAATTGGGAGAGAGTATAGGATTGTCTCTCTTGAGTGATATGTGAATTATCACTAGGAAGATGGTAGGCATCCTAGGTATTTATTTTTGGTTCAAGGGGGAGATTGTAAGATCTCATTGGGATATGAGACATTGACCTCCTTGGAGAGAAAACCTTTTTGATGTTAGTCAAAAAGGGGAAGAATGTTTGGGGGAGAACATTTGGAGAGTGTTTACCAATTTGGGATAATTGGTAAGGGATTTGAGTTAGTGGTCTAACTCAGATGATTTGTTTGGTTTTTGTCAAACATCAAAAAGGGGGAGATTGTTGGTGCAATCGGCCCAGGTCACGATTGACCAGACTCGAGTTTGACTCGAGTGATGTTTTGATGTTTGACAAAGGGATTTGACAAAGTGGTCTGGCATTGATGTTTAACATTAATGTCGGTTAATATGTTGGGGAGATTGTTGGAGCAATCGACCCGGGTCATTATTGACCGGACTCGAGCTTGACTTTAGGAAGATCTTAATGGTTGACTACGGTTGACCATGTGATTATGGGAAAGTCCAAGCATGGGTCTTGGCAAGGTAAAGTCCAAGTCATGGGTACTTGGCATGGAAAGTCCAAGTGGGACACTTGGCATTTGGTAAAGTCCAAGTCTTGAGTACTTGGCATGAAAAGTCCAAGTGGGACACTTGGCGCATGGAAAGTCCAACATGGGTTGGCAAGGGAAAGTCCAAGCTTGAGTCTTGGCATTTGAGAAGTCCAAGGGGATTGATATTGGCAGCGTAAAGTCCAAGCGGAGTCTTGGCGATGTAAGTCCAATGTGCCTTGGCGATGTAGACACCGTTAGCATGACATAGTCGAGGGAAGCACCTGGAGGCTAGCGCGATGGATGAACAAGTCATGGATGACTTGGAGGGATCCGAGAGGCGTGAGGCTGATGGAGGTGGCTAGAAGGCTTAGGTCTAGGCTAAGGGTGGTCTAGCAAGTATGGGGGCACCATACTTGGGTTAAAACCTCATCTTTGAGGTTGGCAGTCGACTGACATTATGGTCGGTTTGACTGTCGTGAGTCGACTTGAGTTCGACTGTCGTTTAAGAGCCGAATCTCTGGCGATCCAACTCATTGGAGCGATCAGGCCCGATGTCTACGGCGATCGATTGCCAGGTCGATGATCATTGCTAGTTCACCGCGAGCAGAATGCTCCGTAGCCAGCTGGCGATTGACTACGCTACCGGCGATCGCCAAGAGATCCGTTGGAGTTTTTCCAGCGTGGATCGAGCCGTTGTCTCACGACAACAGTGGCATCAGTCGATTGGTGACTTATGGCAGTCGACTGATAGGCAAAAATCCAGGTCGCGTGGAAGGATAAAAGGAGCTCAACGGGAGGATTTTTGGCGAATGGTTTTTTGAGCATCTTTGGGGCGATTTGTTGCTGCAAATCAGAGTCTCCAAGGCCACTCTTCAAGCAACCAAAAGCAAGCAATCCTAAGCATTTGTAAAGTGTTTTCTTTACTTGTATTGCATTATTCTTCATTGTATTTGCTTGTTGCTTTTAGATTATTGTTGTAATCTATTGTAAGAGGTTTCTCCATCTCCGACTTGTGTCGAGAAGGAGTATTTGTGATTAGTGAGTGTGTGTGCATCACTAGGGCTCTTTAGAGCTCGATCCGTGGAGTAGGAACCGTTCGGTTCCGAACCACGTTATATCCTTGTGTTCGTGATTGTATCTTTTCGTTATTATTTCTATTCCGCTGCGCATAACGAGTTTTGTAGAGACGATCACGAACGATTTCCATCTACATACGAATTCAACGCTATTCACCCCCCTTCTAGCGGCGTCAAATCTCCAACACATAGTGGATTTGATCCTTGGGAATCCAATACTTGGTTAACTCTAGTTGTGAGACGGTCTTGGGATTTCACCTACTGGGGGATATCCTGGTGGTCCCATAACCGTGTCCATTGGAGGTCTGTAGGGAGAATTCCATAGTGTTATCGCATCGGAATCTCACATTAGGCCTCCTTTGCTCCCATTCTGGTTGAGTTGGTTGGGAAGACAGTCATGGGATTAAGTCGATACTATCTAGGTTTTGAATAAGAAGTAGGGTAGTTCCTTATCCAGCTTAGCTCATACAAACGTGCCCTTGACTTTTGAGGCAAACTCATATGCCATCCTTTGTCAAGTTAGGGTTTGTTCTTTTGCTTAATACCAACAACTTTTTATCAACACCTAAGATATAAGGACTTAAAAACAAGGCTCTGATACCACCAACACCGAGGAGTGATTGCTGGTTACTAAAGGAAATCAAGTTGATCGAAGCTTTATACAGGAAAGAAGTTTTAATTTTGTGAACCTGATGGAAGGTGACTCAAGATGCTCCTACGAAATTCTAGAACCTTCCATCCGCACAGAAGTAGGGTGGAGTGTTCCTTCCTCCTGCTTGTGGAGAGTTTGAAATTAAAATTGTCTTAGGGACCAATGCATGAATTCTTATACTATTACAATTTACAATTTACGATTGACATGTAAGATCTATTCGTTATTCTAAACCCGAGTCCAACCTTGTTGTACATGGCTCTTTGCGATCCATGAAGTAGGTCAAGACCCTTAGATCCCAAAGTGAATCTTTCCAATGATTTCCTAAGCTCTTGAACTTGCCCTTTCAAGAGAGAATTCTCTTCCTCAAGTTTCTCAACTTGAGTTGAGTTTACCTCTTGAACTTGACTAGTTGAAGAGGTTAGTGTAGCCTCATGCTTGAAAAGTTTAACCTCCTTAAGCAATGACTCAACTTTAGACTTGGATTTAGCTAATTTCTTATCCAAAAACTTAATTGCATCATATAAAGTATTGATTAACGACCGACTCACCTTGATTGAATCTTTTGAACTGGATATAGATCCATGGCTTGTCTTGAATTTGGGCTCAGTGTCGGACCAAAATTGGACTCAGACTCATTGTCGATTTCGAGTTTGGACTCGGACTCGGTCAATCTTGCTATGAATGCCAAGTTGTGATGTAATTGAGAAGTGTCCTAAGGCAATCACCTTAGAAGTTATTAATAAAATTTACTATTTAAGTATACATTATTTATGTATTTGATTGGATCTTAAACTCATGTACTGAAGTCAATAATACGATGCATGACATAAAAAAATTTTTGATTGGATCATAATTAGTGGGTATCTTATCATGTGTAATCATCCAAGTATTGAAACTATCCCTAGTCGATGAATTGATAAATTGGACATCATTAATTCTGTGAGACTAGCACATGTTATGCTCCTTGGTTTATCCAAGCATTTGGTACTCACTAAATGGAAGCATAGGGATGCTGAGAGTGAACGTGTGGATGCTAGTTATGGTAACTAGTTTATTGGAGTGATCTGCTATGAGACTTCATATGGTTCTATATGTTGTTGAAGATCTCATTGTAGCTCGAGTGCGAACTTCCTTAGACTTGAGGTATTCAAGTCACCTTGATCATGGTGCTTTATACTTTGACTTCTTCACAACCATCTCCATAGGAGGTGTAACTCTAGGATGATTGGGTATGAGCCAAAGTGATCGAAGGTGTTTGAATAACCCATAGAGGATTTACTACTCCTGATAAAGGAGACGTATACACTAGGCCTCTTGTCAGAATTGTTACTCATAAGTCTTTGGCCAGAGAAAACAAGTTAAGAAGATGGTCTTCTTGGGAACATGAAGGAATAACTTGAATCCACAGGACAAGGAAACTAACTTGGGTTAGGTGTGACGTAGTCAGCCTAGTGGGGATGGACACATAGACCATGTCCTGAACCAAGTGGGTATAGGATGAGTGAAAGGAACAAGGCATGAACAACTATAGCTACTGAAGAGTTCAGAAACATTCTGAATTCAATCTAGACTTTCTGGTCAATTGGGGGTCATGATGCATTGCTAGGTGCCACTCATGATCTATTCATAATTAAGGGGTTAATTATGAATGGCCAACATAACCGGGATCTATTGGGGCACATGCACTACGGATGATCTCGAGATGTAAAACAAGTCTGAGAATGAGATTCTCAATGAGAGAGGATATATCTGGTTGGGTCAGACCAAGGGGGTGCGAAACAGAGGCTATGGAACCTTTTATGGTTTTGTCGGATTTAGCACGACCATATCACACCTAAACGAAGTCAAACGAATCATATAGAGCCTCACACGGTCGTGCCTAACCAGGAACAGGTTGTGCCTAGCTCTGGCCAAATATAGCCAAAATCTAGGTTGTGCCCAGAAGGATGCAAGACTAGTCGTGTGTCTTGGCACGATTGTGCCTTTTTGGCACGATCAGCCGTGTGTAAGACACACGACCATGTCGCGGCTCGACTGTTTTTGGAGATTTCTCTTATGGAAATTTTTTGGGTTATTCATACCTTAATTATGGGATAATTATGGTAAGATAGGTTCCATTTAAGCCTCCTAAGATGACCTAATCAAGAGATATATAAATAGATCCCTTGATAATCTTTGGATAGAGAGAGTTTTTCCTTAGGTCTTCTTCCTTGGTAGTCGTCTTTCCTCTCTTCTTCTCTTATCTCCGTCGGTTGGCTAGCATCATTCGGAGACAAAGGCTTGTTGCTTTAGGAGTTGTCTCAGGTGATCTTGGCATGGATACTGATAGAGGCAAGGCCCATTGGTCTTGCTTGTGGTTTCGACGGATTCGAAAGAATCTCGAAGGTATAACTTCTCCTTCTCCTTTTGTGTGTTTTCATGTGATTATGCCAAAGCAAGTTTTCCTAGCCCCCAAGGGATGTCTGGGATGTAATATAATTGTTTTATTCGCTATATTTCGCTGCACCTGATCCAAGAATCTCCAACAAGTTGTTGACTTAGACTTCTTCTTCTTCCTATGATTCCTCCCAAGTTGCATTGAGTGCTTTCTTGATTTGCGGTTGCTTGTTCTTTAGCCTTGGACACTCGGATTTGATGTGACACTTTTTATTGCACTTGTAGCATTTGTAGTTTTAACTTGGGTCGGGTCTCTTCTCTTTCGTTGGCTTGGTGGGTTGCCTTCTATGCTTGATCATCTTTAGAACTAGATTGACTAGTTCGGTCTCAATCTCTTCGTCTACTTACGATTCGGACTCGTCTTCTTCAGGAAGAGGCTTGATTTTTGTCTTTCTTCGACCTACATACAAAGCAATACCTTTCTCGACCGGGGCAGAATTAGATTGCTCATGTAATTCAAATTTGGAAAAAAGTTCATCTAACCTAATTTTAGATAAATCCCTAGATACTTTGTAAGCATCAACCATAGATTCCCACAAAGTAATCCTAGGAAAAGCTTTTAAAGCATACCTTATTATGTCATAGTTCTCCACCTTTTGTCTGATGGCATTAAGGCCATTTAGGATGTCTTGAATGTGAGCATGGAGTTGGCCCACGATCTCATTGTCCTGCATTTTCAAATTAGATAATTTATTGACTAAAAGATCTCTCTTACAAACCTTTGCGTCAGACTTCCCTTCATGAAGTTCAGTGAGCTTGTTCCAGAGGTCATTGGCACTGATAAAAAGACCAATTCAGATGAGCTCAATCCTCCTTGGATAACATGTATTGTAAGATTTGGGTCACCTTTGTGTCGGATTCGATTTGTCTCTTCGTTGCGTTGGTCCATTTGTCGTAGTCCAATGTGTTGGTGCAATCGGCCCAGGTCATGATTGACCAGACTCGAGTTTGACTCGAGTAGTATTTTGATGTTTGACATTGATGTCTGACAATGTATTGGGAGATTGTTGGTGCAATCGACCCAGGTCATATTTGATGTTTGAAGATGGTTTGACCATTGTCATGGGAGAAGTCCAATTCTTGTGTACTTGGCATGGAAAGTCCAACATGGGTTGGCAAGGAAAGTCCAAGCATGGGTCTTGGCAAGGGAAAGTCCAAGCTTGAGTCTTGGCAATTGAGAAGTCCAAGGGAAATATTGGCGGTGTAAAGTCCAAGTGGAGTCTTGGCAGCGTAAGCCCAATGTGCCTTGGCGATATAGACCAGCTTAGCATGACAATGGCTGATGGAAGCACCTGAAGACTAGCGTATGGATGAATAAGTCATGGATGACTTGGAGTGATCCAATAGGCGTGAGGCTGACGGAGGTGGCTAGAAGGCTTAGGTCTAGGCTAAGGGTGGTCTAGCAAGTGTGGGGGTACCATACTTGGGATAAAACTTCATGTTTGAGGCATATCAGTCGACTGGTACAATGGCCAGTCGACTGATGAGAGTCGACTAGAGTTCGATCTTTGAATTAGCCTAGCGATCATTGCCGGCGATAGGCAATCGAGATGGCACGGCGATCGGGATCGATCTGGATATCAGTCGACTATTGGTCAGGTATTCAGGCACAAAAGGTTCCCAAGTCGATTGTTAGGGTTTGATAGTCGAGTGATGACTTGATCAGTCAACTGATGGGTATGATCAGTCGACTAATGGTCTATCTATTGGAACTTATCCAATGTGGCTCGTGCCGTTGTGAGACAATGGCTACATGAGCAGTTGACTTATGGTCCCGATCAGTCGACTGCTAGGTGAAATCCAGCCCGAATGCAGATTATAAAAGTAGCTCGGAAGGAGGGATTTGGCATCGGTTATTTTGGGTGATTTGGAGTGATTTGCTAGTGCAAATCAGGGTCTTCAAGGCTAGTCCAAGGCAATCAACAAGCAAGCTTCCAAAAGATTTTTGTAAAGTGTTCTTTGTATTCTTTTATTGCATTTACTTATATATGTTTGTTGTTCATTGTATTACTTAGAGTAATCACTTTTAAGAGGTTTCTCCACCTCCGGATTGTTCCGAGAAGGAGTTATTGAGTAGTGGTGTGTGATTGGCATCGCTAGGGCTCGTTTGAGCCCAATCCGTGGAGTATGAACCATTCAGTTTCGAACCATGTTATATTTGGTGTTGTGATTGTGCTTGTGTGTATTTGTTTTTGTTATATATATATTCCGTTGTGTATAACGCTTTTTGTAGCAAGCATAATAAATTCCATCGTCAATGTCGAATGACGCTATTCACCCCCCTCTAGTGAGCGCACATGTCCTAACACAATGGTTACCCTTGGTAATTGGTGGGTAAAGAAAAGTCAGTTTGGATTATGATCCACATATCAACTTGTGTTTTCAAGAAATACACCATCCGATCCTTCCAATAACGGAAGTCATCTCCGTTAAAGAACGGAGGTCGGGCGATGCTATACCCCTCAAGGTGGGCCATTTAAATTCCTCGCAAAAACACAAAAAAACAAAGAAAATCCCAAGACTTGGTATTGTATTAGTAGTGCGGGAAAAATAAATAACTTAAGCGATAAAAACATGAAAAGAGAAAAGAAGATGTTCGACCGGTGGTTGCACCAAATCTTAGTGCCCTCGCTCTGATACTCGCAAGAGGGGTGAATAGCGTATTTTAAAAACCTTTTCTTTTCTTTTAAAATCGGTTAAATTGCAACAAAAAACAAAACTAAGAAAAATAATGAGACACTTTGTTTTTACTTGGTTCAGAGCCCACCAGCTACTAATCCAAGGCCCTTGTGATCCTAGATCGCTTCCGAAGGGCAAAGCACTAAATGTGTCTCTTCCTCGTTGAAGGTAAGAGACCAACCGATTACAAATAATGTGGAGGACAAGGTAACAAGCCTACCTTTCCTCCTAGCAATTAAAAAGTAAGGAACAACAAAAAATAATACCAACTACAAGAAGTTGAAGTTGGAAAACTTTGTCAGCATTATGACGTTGATGAGCGAAGATGAGAGCTTCGAATTGATGTAGCACTTTGGGAGCCTTTTGTTAATGAATGAAGGGTGTCTCACCCCTTATTTTGTAGCTTTTCCAAACCCTAGCTCATTGAGATCCAGATCTGAGTCAAAGTAGCTTATCTTCTCTCATTTTGTGTCTCTTATCTTGACTTTTCTCGAAGTGACTAGATTCATTAGCAGTCGACTGAAGCTTCCATCAGCCGACCGATGATGATTAAGTCGACTGCCCTTTTCCTTTACTCGACTGATGGCTTGAATAATCACCTGCATTACATGGTTAGCACAAGAACTGTATAGTGAGCAGTGAGACGGTTATGTACCACCCAATCTTGACATAGACCTTCCTCTAGAAGTCTTAGTCAAATCGTCACCTACGATTGCCCCCGTACTGAAGACGCGACCTATCCTCTCCGTATAAAGTTTTTACCTTCCTTAACTTCGATCCTTTTGACCTTCCATTTAGCTTTCAGTCACTTGACCACCGAGGTTCCTCAACTTCCTGAGGTTCTCCTAGAGTCTTTTGCCCGGGTCAACCGACCACCGAGGTTTCTCATCACATCGAGATTTTTCTGGTGCCGATTCATATGAATATCGTGGTTTATCGACTTCCCGAGATTCTCCTTGCATCATCGACCTCCGCAAAGCTTAATACATTACCTGCACACTCAACATAACATATGAGATAAAAAGACAGCTTAACTTTGAATCTTTGCCATTATCAAAACCTAGGTTCGATTATCTGGTGCCCCTACACCAACACTTAGTAGGCTAGATACTTCTTACATCACAAAGTTAGCACAACATACTAACTAGTAGTAACGATAGTCTTCATCTATTCGATCTCAACTTCGGTATTCCCTCAGAACCCTTAATCGGATCGACGTTTGAGGTTGTCCCCGTATCGAGGACGCGACCTTACCCGTTCTTCTAATAAGAAGAACCACTCCTCACAAGGTTTATTACCTTGCTACCTTTGCCAAGAACCTAGTTCTCCGACATGCTTAGACTCTCGATTCTTAGACCACCCTAGCTCTCTCCGATGTCCAGGCTTCATTGACGTACTAGGACTTTTCACCCAGTTTGAGTCATGCAAACTCAACACAATATAAGATAACAATATGACTTAAATTTGGACCTTTGTCATTATCAAAACTTAGGTTCGATCATCTGGTGCTCCTACACTAAAAATATCTACCTTTTTATTTATGGAAACCTTGTTCAAAGTTAAAGGATGAAAAATGAGTTATTGTTCAACCCCCCTCCTCCCCCTTAATGTTTGGTGAATTTTTAAAAAACAAGTAAAAATTATTTCAAAATTTCTTAATTTCTTTCCTCTTAACTTTTATATCTCTCCCCCTTTGTCATATATCAAAAATAATATAAGTTAATTCCATGTACTTGAAAAGAAACAATGTTAATGCATGAAGTAAATAAATAAATTTACAAATCCAAGCATGTATCCTTTACTTTATAAAAATAATATTTTTAATAAATAATCTAATAAATTATCTTTAACAAAATGTTCAACTTCCTTTTCACTCAAATCATATTAAATTATCACTAAATCTTGGTGGAAGTTGGTCACCTAAGTGATTTGTTTTGATGATTATACTCCATGATTCATGTTGATGCACTCAATCTACATCTGGAATCAGGAGTAAGGTTGTAACATCTCATGTCTATCTATGTGGCTCAATACACAAATAGGTTACACCTATGTATTGTGAGATGCATTTGCTCCTTAAATCTATAGGATCATGATTTCTAAGGTAAGTCCTATGCCAGTTCCAAAAGTAAAATGAAGAATAGATAAGTAATGTATGTAAAATAAATTTTTATTCTACTAAACACATTCCTAATTTTCTTCTAAGTGAACTAAATTCAGCTTTGGATAAAGGTTTCGTGAACATGTCTGCTAGGTTCGATTTAGATTCAACATACCTTTGGCTACATGTTCTCTAACAAAATGATATTTTACTTCTATGTGTTTAGTCCTTGAGTGATGAATTTTCGTAAGATTTATTGAACTAATGTTGTCTATCATAACCTTAGTGTTTTTAAATTCTAGTTGAAAATCTTTTAGTGTATGCATCATCTAAAGAAACTGAGCTACACATTCATACAAGGTTATGTATTATGCTTCGATAGTGGATAGTGAAACATAGTGTTATTTTCTACTATACCAGCTAACTATACTTTGACCTAAAAGTTGACAACTACCACTTGTACTTTTTTTATCTAGTTTACATCCAACAAAATCTGAGTTAGAAAATCCTATTAAGTTAAAGTTATTGGATCTAGGGTACCAAATACCTACATTTAGAATTCCTTTGATATACCTAAAAATTCATTTTACTAAGGTTAGGTGTGACTCCTTGGCATTAGACTGGTATATTGTACACATACCTACTACAAAGATAATATCAGGTCAACTTATAGTTATGTATAGAAGACTTCCTATCGCGCTGCTATAGTATTTCAAATCTACAAATTTTCCTTCTAAGTCATTATATATTTTTACACTAGTTGTCATAGGTGTACTAATTTATTTAGAATTTTCCATACCAAATTTCTTAATTAACTCCTTAGCATATTTATTTTGATAAACATAATTTCCCTCCTTTTTTTGTTTTATTTGTAACACTAGAAAGAAACTAAGTTCTTCTACTAGACTCATTTCAAATTCACTCTCCATTAATGATATAACTCATTTAAAAATGTAGTGTTTATTGAGCCAAAGATTATAACATCTACGTAGATTTGGGCTATGAAAATTTCTTGATATAATGTTTTTACAAACAAGGTTGAGTCAATTTATCCTTGTTTAAACCCTTTAGATACTAAGTGAGTTGTTAGTCGTTCATACCATGCCGTAGGTTGTTGTTTTAGTCCGTAAAAAGCTTTTCTTAATTTGTATACATAATTAGGTCGGTTTGGTCTTTAAATCCTGGTGGTTGATTCACATATATTTCTTCTTTGATGAAACCATTTAAAAAATGCCAACTTGGCATCCATTTGATATAATTTAAAATCTTTATGTGCGGCATAGGCTAATAACATTCTAATCAACTCAAGTCTAGCTACTGGTGCATAAGTGTCATCACAATCTAAATCTTCTATCTGATTAAACTCTTTTGCAACTAATCAAGATTTATTTCTAACAATTTCACCTTTTTCATCATGCTTGTTTCTAAACACCCATTTTATATCTATGATAGTTTTATTCTTAAGTGTTGATACTATGTTCCAAACTTGATTTCTGGTTAATTGAGCTAACTCTTCTTGCATAGCTATAATCCAATCAGGGTCAAGAAGAGATTGGTCTATCATCATAGGTTCAATTTTAGAGATTATTGAAATTTGAATTATATTTCTATAGGATGCCCGAGTTCTAACACCTAGATTATGGTCACCTATAATTTGGTCTATTGGATGATCAAGTCTTACCCTTGGTGTTCTTGTATCATGATCAATGTTTGATTCCTCTTGTTGGTTAAACTCAAGTCTAACTTTATCATCTACATTTTCATTGGTTTATTCAATAATTAGCGTAGGCTTTGTTTGATCCTTTTATCCATCAAATACTACATTAGTGGTTTCTTCAATTTTTAAAGTTTTGTGATTATATACCCTATATGCTCTACTAGTGCTTGAATATCCTAGAAATATACCATTCTTTGATTTAGAGGTAAATTTTACTAAGTAATATTTAGTATTTAGTATGTGTACTTTACATTCAAATACCCTAAAGTATTTAAAGTTAGGTATTTTATTATAGTATGACTCATAAGATATTTTGTTATTTCTTTAATTATCAAAATTCTATTTTGGACATAACAAGAGTTATTTATAGCTTCAACCCAAAATCTATTGGGTAGATTATATTTATTTGACATAGTCCTTGCAGCTTCTTGTAAAGTTCTATTTTTTTATACTGACCCATTTTGTTGGGAGGTTCTTAGACAAGAACATTCGTGATAATATCCATTTTATATGCAAAATTCAGTAAACCTATGATTTTCAAATTCTACACCATGGTCACTTCTAATTCTTTTAATTTTTATGTTCTTTTTTCATTTTCTAAGAGTTTACATAGACTAGTAAATTGATTGAATATCTCATCTTTATGTTTTTGGAACACAACCCAGATGAAACCTAGGGTAAAACATATAAATTTATTCCAAATCCGTTCCAAACCCAAGTACCTTGTGTGTAGTATCAATGGTTTTTGGAATAGGAATAGACACATGTAGGTTCTACCCGACCCCTTGTTGGAGATTCTAGGATAATGTGCAGTGGAATAAAGTGAATAAAATAATTTTTATTATATCCCAGACATCCCCTGGGGGCCAGGAATACTTGCTTTGGCATAATCACATGTAAACACACAAAAGGAGAAAGATAAGTTATACCTTCATGATTCTTTTGAATCTGTAGAAACCACAAGCAAGACCAACGGGCCTTGCCTCTATCAGTATCCATGTCGGGATCACCTGAGACAACTCCTAGAGCAACAAGTCTTTGTCTCCAATTGGTGCTAGCCAACCGACGGAGACAAGAGAGGGAAAGAGAGAGAGGAAAGACGGCTACCAAGAAAGAAAACCTAAGATTAGAATCACCCCTCCAAAGATTACATGATTAGGGCATCTTAGGAGGCTTAAACAGAGCCTATCTTACCATATCTATCCCATAATTAAGGTAAGAACAACCCAAGAAATTTTCATAAGAGAAATCTCCAAAAACGACAGAGCCGCAACATGACCGTGTGTCTTACACATGACCAGACGTGCCAAAAGGAATGGCCGTGCTAGGGCACATGACTAGTCATGTGTCCTTCTGGGCACAACCCGAACTTTGGCTATTTTTGGCCAGACGCATGCACAACCCTGTGCCTAGTTAGGTACAACCGTGTGAGGCTTTGTACGGTATGTTTAACTTCGTTTAGGCGTGTTATGTGTAGGATCGAAGTTATCTGAGAGAGGGGGTGAATCTCGAAATATGAAATTTTCTTTAAAAACTTTATTTTATCTTTTAAAAATTTAAAGAGTAATTACAGCAAAAATATAAAATAAATATGACAAGATTATTTTACTTGGTTCACAACCCTAGCAGGGTTGCTACTCCAAGACTCGTAGCTCTCTGAGAGCTACCTTGATGGGCAATCACTAAAAAGCCCTCCGATTCGAAACTCTCAAACTCGGAGGGTATTCACTTTTTACATAGATGAGAGGTAAAGGTAACACACTACCTTCCCTCTAGAAACTAAATACAAAAGGAAAAAGTAAATACAAATGTAAAGCTATACCGACACTTCTTTTGAATGTAGAAATATAGCTCGGATTGCGAATTGTTGGCGTGTAGATGCTTTTATGGATGAGGAATTCTTGCAACAACACTTGGACATAGTAGATTGATTGTTCTCGAAGATGGTTGTGCATTTCTTTTATAAGTCATTTCCAGTCGACTGGAATGCCCTCCAGTCGACTCCACATCAACCCGTCGATATGGTACTTCGGCCTTTCCAGTCGACTGGACCTATTCTAGTTGACTCCAGGTCACCTGGCTCTGCATCAGGAAGTTTTCCTTTCCAGTAGACTGGACCTCCCTGTCGACTGAAAATTTTTCCAAATTGGCTACCAGATCTTCGATAGATCACCTACTAATCTTGCCAACTGGGTATCCAGTTGACTAGATAATACTCAGTCGACTGGAATCCTTTAAATCGACTGGTTCCTTGAAAAACTAGATTAGAAAAGATATACAGTATAAAATACAATAGCAGTAATAATACTGCTCGATCTCGACTTCTTAGTCGCACGTGGACTATCCATCGGATCGATGCCTAACTTTGTCCCCCTACAAAGGACTTGGCCTCACCTCTTCACTCGAGGCTTACCCGCTGGTTTCCCTGTTGGACTTACCATACTTGACATTCGATCTGTCTCACCAGGGCTTCTGCCAGCTGTCTGGTCTCCCTCACCCAGCTCGACTTCATGCCTGTTGTCCAGTCTCCTGACCCAACTGATCTTCTTGTCAGATGTCTGGTCTCTTGACCCATTTGGTCTTCCTACCTAGTGTCCGGTCCTCCTGATCTATCAAGTCCTCTGCCTAGTATTCGGTCAACACGACCTACTAGGACTTTCCATGCTTTGCCTAGTATTCGGTCTACCTAACCTACTAGGACTTTCTGTTAATCCTGCACACTTAACACATATATCAGATCACAAATAATTCCTAACTTTAACTATGGTTCATACATCAAAACTAAGGAGTGATGCTCTCTGCACCAACAATCTCTCCCTTTTTGATGTATGATAACACATCAGTTAAAGTTAGGAGAATAGATTTTCAATATTAAAGTTCAACATATATTAGCAAAGCACCAAGCTAAAAATGTATGAAATGAAATGCCCATATGCATGAAATGCTTTCTTTCTTTAAATTTCTCTAACTTTAAAATTTATCTCTCTCCCCCTTTGACATACATCAAAAACATTAATAACCACCAAATGCCACAATTTAAAGCTTTTCAAACACAAGGACTAAAGTTATGAAAGTTACAAAATATATTTGGTTGACAAGCTTCATAAGTATTTTTAAAAAATGCCTAAGCTTTATAAATTTCAAAGTACTTAAGCTTTAAAAGACTAAGTTTTTCTAACACACTTAGGTTTTTCAAGATCAGCTAAGATTATTAACTTGAGCTTTTGAAGATTTGCTTTTTATAAGTGTGTCAAAATTTTAAAGTATAAGAAGAATTCTAAAGTTTTTAAAACAACATATATAAAATTTTCTCCTCTTAATTCAACGTTTTCTCAAAACTCTATTTTCGAAAACTCTTTATCAACACTCTCCCTAAATTCATGCAATAAAATTTTCTTTGAAAATTCAACCTCCCCCTTTTTCTATGGGTTGAAAAATTACTCTTATCATGTTTTTCAAAAGTACTTAAACTTTACAAAAGATTTAAATTAACTTTTAAATCAGATTTCTAAAATTTTCAAATTTTTAAAGATTTTATGAAAATACCAAAAAGTCAAAGTGTAAAATTTTCAAAACTCTCACTATTTCAATATTCAAAACATCCTCTCATTAAAATTTATACAATTTTAAAACTCCCCCTCAATAAAAGCAATAAAATTTTAAAACTTCCATCAATAAAAACAATTAAAAATTTTCAAAAATCACCCTCAAATTACATTAAGAAAATGTAAATAAGATAATAAATGTCCAAGCAAGAATTCCTACGCATAATTTTATAATGAAAATACACATCTAAAAATTGTCCTTAAAGTAAATTTCCCACTCTTTAGTAGCTCAAGTGATATAGAATTATCATTAAGCTTTGAATTAGAGTTAGTTACTAAAGTGATTGATTTTCTCTTTAAACTCCATGTTGGTTCATGTCGATGCACTGAATCTACATCTTAAACATAGGGTGCAGTCCTAACATTTCACTCTCATCTTCATGGCTCAATACAAAAACAGGTAATCCTAGGTGTTTGTGAGATGCGAAGGCTTACCTAGGTCTATAGGATCATGAAATCTAAAATTAACCTAGGCTAGATCAATGTTTTAATTTTTGTTTTAAGAAAATAATATTACTTAATAAAACAAAATAGATTTTGAATAATGAACATTAAAGCATCCTAGTCTATTAAGAATAATCCAAGTCATTTTCAAGAATAACCAAGATTTAAAAGTTCAAATTCATAAGTTCAAACTGTAACAAATAGTTTATCTAAAACATCCCTAATCAGAAGGAGGTGGAGGAGGAGGATGGCCCATGCCCCATGATCGAAAAAACTCCATCATCTCTCGATGATCCTCTCTCTAGGCCTGAAACATCTGCATCATCTCAAGATGATGGGTCTGATGTTGCTGCTCCTGATGCTGCATCACATCCTCCAATTTGGATAATCTCTTGGCTACAGTGGGAGTTACTGGAAGTGCAAGAAAAATGTTGGATCATTTAGAGTGCTAGAGGGGGGTGAATAGCGCAAAACTCTTTTTGTTCATTTGTTCGATGTAAAGTGGTAGTAAGAGTAAATGCAGAGGAAAGAAAAAAGTACACCTTTGTTTTTACTTGGTTCATAGCCTTCGGCTACTAGTCCAAGGCCCTAACGGTCCTAGACCGCGTACGGAGGGCAAAACACTAAAAACACTCCTCCTCATTAGAGGAAGGAGTAAGCGAATACAATCGATGAAAAGCTCAAGGTAGAGGGACACTCCCCCTCTCCTTTTTACTATTAAAACACGACAAGTATAGAATAAAAGACGACAACAATAATAAAAAAAACCAACGACTATTAAAGTAAAAGAAATTAGGCACTTGTCGTCGTAGATTCAGTAGCACTTCATCGTCGCTAGGTCGTCGTAGAAAAAGAGGCTTTTTGGAGAGCTTTTGATGATGAAAATAGGTTGGAGAAGCCCTACTTTTATAGCCTTGGAAACTCTAGACGTTCACTTCTTCAACCAATGAGAGCAAGCCTCCTATCCCTTAAAAAATGGAGATAAGCTTTGACTCTCCTCGAAGTTGATCCTTGACCAACAGTCGACTGATACCCTTGCCAGTCGACTGCTAGATGAACTAGTCGACTGATACAAGCCCTCAGTCGACTGATGGCAGGTTTTCCAGCTGTAAAGAAAAGTTAGCTCGAAAATACAGTTAATACAAGTAAATTAAATGGCCATACACCATACGATCTCAATTTAGACCTTCCATGGGAGGTCTTGGTCGGATCGTTGCCTAAGAACATCCCCGTACAGAGGACACGACCTTCCTTGCGTTCACTCACATGAGTTTACCTCAACATTTACCTTATAGCTTCTGCTTCTGATCTTCCACCCGGTTCCTTCGACTTTCTCCGAAGTCATCCCGGTGTCACTCGACCACCACGACTCCCTCCGGGTGTCGCTGACCTTTAGCTCTAGCTTTAGCACCTTTTTGCACACTTGTTTTTTCTCATGAGATAACAAAAATGAGCTTAACTTTGTATCGTTTGCTATAATCAAAACTCAGGTTCGACTTAGGTGTCTACTGCACCAACAATCTCCCCCTTTTTGATTTATGGAAAACCCATACAAAGTTAAGGAAATAATATGCATGAAGAATAATAATATGCATGAAGAATCAAAGATTAAGTAGGAGTAATAGAGATCATCTTCCAAGTACTCCCCCTTGACCGAGGTTGAGTCTTGAAAGACGATCTTAATCCTCCCCCTTGATGTTTGCTATTTAGGAAGAGTTTAAGTAATTAACAATTACTTAAAGTTTGCCTTAGTATTAAAAAAAGGTTTAAGTTAAGAAGATATCTTAACGTGGCCTTTCTCCCCCTTTCTCAAGTAAAATATTAACGTTTGGCCATAAGAATATAGAATTAAGTTACTAAGTTAAGTTATAAAAAAAAATGATCCCTTAACTTTGACCTTTTCTCCCGCTTTTGCCATAAATCGAAAAGAGGGTTTTTGAACAAAAAAATAAGTATTAAGTTTAAGTTCCAATCCAAGCATGTTCCATATTATTTTAAAAATAATATACTAAAAATAAGCTCATATATTAAATGTTCAATTCTTATTTGACTTGATTGATATGAAAGATCAACAAGTCTTGGTCAGAGTCGATTAATATATATGATTATACTCGATTGTTCATGGCGATGCACTAACTCTACATCTGGAACGTGGAGTAAGGTCCTAACATCTCATACCCATCTACGTGGCTAAGTACACAAACACATTAGTCCTATGTGTTGTGAGATGTATTGGCTCCTTAAATCTATAAGTGCATGATATCTAGGCTAAGCCCTAAGCTAGTTCCATTAACATTAAAAGAGAAGTATGTTGGGTTTTCGGCACTGCGACGAGTGTGTGTTCGAACATGTTTCGTAAACATGTGCACAGCGGAAGGAATAAAATAATAAATCTAATTTATTACAACACACACATCACACGCATGCATAGTACAACATGTGTAGACATAACCGTAAATTCAAATTTTGCAATAAAAGGAAATTTACACTACGTATACCTGACGTATCACGTGTAGCGGGAAAGGCATCAACCAGAACGATTCTTGCTAGAATCGTCTCTATCTGTATCAACACCGATTATCTTCGGGATGACTTCACTAAGTCACGAGCCTCGTCTTCGTACAGGTTACTAGGCTCGTGTTGAAGACGATGTGATCGAGAGAAGATCACGATCCGAATCAAAATTCTGATCCAAAACGAGTCCTCAAAAACTCGCTTCTCCGGAGAGATATTCGTCAACCGTTTGACGAATCCTTCGTCCTCCACCTATGAGGATTACCAGAGATCGAATCCCCGGTAAGGAAGGCGCTGTCAGAGCTCCAAATGTCATCCAAACGATGCTCCGACGAGAAGGAAACAAGTTGTCCAGAAATCTGGACATCTTTGGTGGAAACCTTGCGCCGGCCAAATAAGAAAAGAAATGTGCTCACCTTGTCGCTGGAGCCAAGGATGATCACCGGAGCTCCTCCGACAAGCGGAGAAGATGGCAGCAGCTGGTCACCGGTTGGAGGAGGTGGGCGGCGGCAATAAGATTGGCGCCGACTAGATGGAGAGGAGGGAGAGGTTGGGCGGCCACAATTAGGTTAGGGCTTTTGATTAGTGTTTAACAAAAACCCCTAAGCCCTATTTTATAGAAAACAAATTCTCTTAATGGTTATTGGATCATAACCAAAGGCCCGTTAACCCGCTCCATTAATTTAAGTTAAAATAAAACAAACCATGATGGTTTATTTTAAGTTAAAACGAACCGAATCAACTTTGGTTCATTTGTTTAAAACAAACCAACCCCCTCTCGTTTATTCTCATCTGTTGGATTAGAACAAAACCATTTTGGTTCGTCCATCATGTCTTCATAAGACACAGCCCATCCACGCTTCCATTGCGACTGAAACGATTTCTGCTCGCTTCTTGTTTGGTCCAACCAAACCTAGTTTCTCTCGATCTGAGAATCTCATTCTCAAGCTCGTTTTAAATCCTTCGGATTACGCTCGTTGTGCGTGTGACCAAATAGGTTCTCAGTTTATGTTGGTCATCTATAATTAACCATTAATTATAGAACGATCATGAGTGGCACCTAGTAGTACATCATGATCCCCAATTAACCGAAAAGATCAACGGTTGATCCAGAACTATTTCTGAAACCCTTCAGCAGCTCGAATGAATCGTGCCTCATTCCCTTCACTCTCTTATACCCACTTGGTTCAGGACATGGTCTATAGTGTCAGTCCCCACTAGGCTGACTACGTCACACCTAGCCCAAGTATCATTTCCTCGTCCTACAGATTCTAGTTACTGCACATGTATCGAAGAGTACCTAACTCTAAACATGTAATGGTTTGGCCAAAGACTTTAGTAACAATCCGACGAGAGGCCTGTTGGTGTAACAATGCTCCAAGCATTTATATGTTTTGATGTTTGGCTAATCATCTAAGTTAGGCAATATCTTGTGATCTAATTACGAATGTGTTTAAGTGATAGGGAAATCCAAGGATGAAGACTTGGTAAAAGGAAGTCCAAGTATGATCTTGGCAAAGGAAGTCCAAGGGATGGACTTGGCGGCATAAGACCAAGCTTGTAGTCTTGGCAGCGTAAAGTCCAAGTGAACCTTGACAAAGGAAGTCCAAAGTAAAGTCTTGGCAGCATAAGTCCAAGCGTGTAGTCTTGGCGGCGTAAAGTCCAAGCATTTGGCAACCCAAGACATGACGAAACCGAAGGAAGCTCTTGGAAGCAAAGCGCAAAGGATGAACAAGTCGCGAACTCGGAGGGATCCTGAAGGCGCAAGGCTTATTGAGGAGCTAGAAGGTTGAGTCTAGGTCTAGGGTATAAAATCAAGTATGAATTACTCATACTTGAATTATCGATCGATCACGATGTATCGATCGGCTGATCGAGCTCGGCGAGTTAGGGTGAAACCACGTATATCGATGCATTGGCGACGATCCGATCTTGCGATCGATCACGCCGAAGGGCATCGATCCGATCAAGGGAAATATCGCCAAAGAATGCATCTCGCTCATCTGCGCCTTGATCTCGTGATCACCCCATCGATCCACGATGGAGGATCGATCACCGATCACGGCCGTTGGAGATTGCGACGAATCTCCGGAGATCGCGTTTGAAGCCATTGGCTTCGGCGATTGATTGATGGCAAGTATCGATCCGATCGGCGCTAACAGGAAAAATAGCCCCTCTTCTATAAAAGGGGCCATGGGGATCTTGGTGAAGCTAGTGCTCTTGCTCCTAACTATACTCGTGCTCACTCAAAGCCTTCCAAGTGTTTTTAGTGATTTAAATCCTCCTCTTCTCTTGTTCTTAATCATCCATCATTGTAAAGAAGAGGAGAGCATTGTAAGAAAGGTTTCTCCACCTTGGTTCATCCAAAGGAGGTTCTAGTGAAGGTTGATTAGGGCTAATCCACCTTACGGATTGCCGTTGAGTAGGAGCGTCATCTCCGAACCACGTACATCGGGTGTTAGCTTTGTTCTTGCTTTGATTTGTGTTTATATTTTGTATTGCTTCCGCTAACATTTTTGTAGAGAAGAAAGGCTAATCACCCCCTCTAGCCATTCCAAGGGTCCTAACAAGTGGTATCAGAGCCCGGATAGCTTGGAAGATCTCACCATCAACCAAGAAAAAAAATGCTCTTCAAGAGGGATATACCAACGCCAAGCCACCGCTCTTCGATGGGAGTCACTTTGCGTATTGGAAAGGTAGGATGAAGTACTATCTTATGAGTAATATTGAAATTTGGCATAGTGTTGTAGATGGCTTCGAGGAACCGGTGGATGAACATGGACATCCTATTCCAAGCATGGATTGGACAAGAGAAATAAACAAGAAATTTGAATCAAATGCAAAGGCCGTCCTCACCATCCAATGCGGCGTCACAATGGAGCAACTCAACAAGGTGGGGCCTTTTGAATCCGCCAAGGAGCTATGGGAAAAGCTCATTGAGCTAAATGAAGGTTCAAAGGAATCAAAGAGGGCCAAGAAGGACCTATTAATTGGACAACTTCAAGCCTTCCAAATGAAGATGCATGAAACCGTAAGTCAAATGCATGGAAGGTTCAAGGAAATTGTAAACGGACTCCATATCATAGGTGAGCGAGTTGACAACCGGGATTTGGTAAGGTATATTTTACAAGCATTTCCTAGAAATTCTTTATGGACTTCAATAGTTGATGCCATTAAGGTAACTAGGGATTTATCTCAAATTAAAATTGATGAATTATTTTGTGAGTTTGAATTACATGAGCAAACTAACATGTCCTCTAAGGAAAAGGGTTTAGCTCTATTTGTTGAAAAGAAGGACAAGAAAGAAAAGAAGAAGAAGGAAAGAAAAGAAGCATCATCATCATCCAAGTCGGAGGATGAGTCAAATGTGATGGGGACTCATCTAGTGAAATGGCAAATTTCGTCAAGAAGCTTTATAGAAAGTCAAGAGAGTTCAAGAATAGAGAAGCAAGGAAGGGGTCTCATTCCTCAAAAGGTAAATTTAATGGTAATTCAAGTTTTAGCAATAATGTGATTTGCCATGCTTGCAATAAGAAGGGGCATATAAAGCCGAATTGCCCAGAGCTAAAGAAGAAGGAGGACAAGGAAAAGAAAAAGAAGGACAAGAAGGAAAAGAAGAAGAAGGAGGCCATGGTGGCTCAAACCACATGGGACACACCAAGTGTTGAAGACTCTTCATCTGATGATGAGCTTTGCCACATCACACGCCATGTGGCACTCATGGCATTAGAAGATGATTCCGGCACATCAAGTCAAGAAGATTCTTCAAGTGATGAATCGTCATCTAGTGACGATGAGGTAATGAATTCTCCCAAGGTTATGCTTCTCTATAAATCAATTGCTTATCTTAAAGAAGCTCTAGATAAGTCAAAATCTAAGGTTAAGAGCATGAAGGTAGAACTAAAGGCCATTAGGAATGAAAAGCCTTCACATATTGACTCTTGCATGCTTAGGGAAGAAAATGACAAACTTAAGGATGAGGTTAGTGAATTGAAAGCATGTTTAGAAAAATTTTCAAATGGCTCAAAGTGTCTTGATATGATTCTTAGTAGACAAAGAGCGGTTTATAACAAGGCCGGGTTAGGATATAAGCCAAAAGAAAAAGAAGTTGCTTATATTTCATTAATTAATAGGAAAGCAACCATTAAGGGTAAGGTTAAGAAAGCTTGGGTACCTAAGAAGTTTTTACTTAATGTTACCGGTTCAAATGTTTGGGTACCAAAAGCTTGTGTTTTTCATGTGATTTAGGTAGGAGAGCGAGGTATGTGGATTGTGGATAGCGGTTGCTCAACACATATGACCGGGGATGTGAGCAAGTTCTCCACAATTAAATATGTGAAGAAGGGAGCGGTGTCTTTTGGGAATAGTGGAAAACTCAAGATATTAGGTAGAGGTACAATTGAGGTATCCCCTAAAATTGTTATTCACAAAGTATTGCTAGTTGAAAATATGAAATTTAATTTATTAAGTGTTAGTCAACTTTGTGATGCAAACTATCATGTCTTTTTTGAATCCTCTAAATGCATGATTAGACATAAGGAATTAAATGATTGTATGTTAGTTGGATATAGGAAATCAAACATCTATTATGTGTTAGTTAAAGCCCTAGAACCAATCATGTGATGGTTGAATAGGGAACATTTTTGTATCATATTCTATGAAGGCAAAGGATTGGTTATTATATTTACATCTTGCTTGTGCCAGCTAATTTAAATATAATAATGCCCTAGAAAAGTAGGTTCTTATCTACAGCACATCAATTGGCAGAATTGATTATGAGAGGCTGTAGAGAACACTTTCTTAAATGTTCCTAGTCGAGTATTAATATGCAAGGGCAATATTAATACATAAAGACTAGCATGTAGGTCAATTGATGACTTGATCTCACAAGTCATGGATATATGATATCAAGTTGACACATGGGTATATATTGGAGAATATATACTGAACTGACCCGCCATGAGAAAGTTTCATGGATCGTTATATGAGTGTCATAAACTTTCTCATGTGACTATTGGTATGAATAGTCCTTAGACCTGAAGTCACTACGGTTCCTCCCTAAGGAGTTATGTACTTTGGTATCGTCGCGTCACGTAGGTGGACCATAAAGCGATTGGGTATGTAACAAATTATGCGGAGGGATGTGAGTGATGTAGATGGGATCTATCCCTTCCATATGACGGGAGTGATATCGGTGGGCCCCTTGATTGAGTAGAACTACTAAATCGCATGGCCATGCTCGAATGAGTCAATATGAGATATTGAGCTCATTTGTTTGAGTTAGTTTACTCAGGGATCAAGAAACACATAGATTGATCGAGGATGACACGGTCTATGCCTCATTGATCAATCTGATATCAAGGATAGAAGGACACGGTCATATATTATAGTAGTCACGGAAAGGTTAGTTGGATCTTGACTTATCTCGTAACTTGGGTAGCAATGATGTATTGCTAGATGCCGCTCATTGCTTGTGTATCTAAAAGAGTTTAGATCCACTGCCAACGTTATGAGAGCCTATAGGGTCACACACAAAGAGCATGATAATTAGAGGAATTAGAGTATTCTAGTTTGACTAGAATAATATGGGAATAAGCTTAAGTACAAAATGATTTTTGGACTTTAAGCTTAAATGAGAATTTTAGCTAATTGATTTAATGAGATTAATTCAATATGTTACCTTATTGATTTAATAAGATTAATTCAATATGATAACATAAGCTTAATTGAATTAATAAGATTAATTCAATATGATAACATAAGCTTAATTGAATTAATAAGATTAATTCAACATGCATGAATGCCACATAAGCATGCCACATAAGCATGCCACATAAGCATGCCACCTAAGCATCCACCTAAGCTAGATAAGGTGGAAGGAAACAAAATGGTTTTGTCTCCTTAAGTGGCAACCAAAACAAAAGGGGTCTCAATGCAATGGATTGCATTAAATTGTAGGAGGTGAAAGGGTTTTGCCAACCCTATAAAAGGCCCCATGGAGTGGCCGGCCAAAGCATCATTTGGATTGTGTTTTTGGTGTTATGGTTGTGAGAGAGCTTGGTGGAAGCTTTAGTTGTGTGGGTTTGTGAGTGTAGGCTAGCAAGAAGAGGAGTCTTCTTCTTCCTTTCTCCTTTTCCCTCTCTTCCTCTCCTTTAGGGACTTCTCTAGCAAGAAGTAAAGGAGAGCTCTTCTAGTTTTCCTTTTGTGAGACAAGAGCGTGCTCGTGTGGATACGTATAGAGGCACGGACACTTGAACGTGCTAAAGATCCAACAAACCGAAAGGAAAAGCGGGATTAACAAGGGCACGCAACAAAGGTAATCCTCTCCTATAAGATAGGTTTGGTTTAGAGAAATTTATTTTATACGAGTTTGCTTTCGCATGGATCACTTGGAAGGGATCCTATTTTCCGTTGCGCATATGCCATTTGGCATACGAGATTTCTCTACATTATGTTGATCTTTCATATGCTTCTAACATTTCTACTAAGTGTTTTGTTGCAAAAGAAGAGGAAAGTTGGCTATGGCATAGAAGATTGGGGCATATCAACATGAAAAACATAGCCAAGGTAGCCAAGATGGAGTTGGTCAAAGGGCTACCAAAGATCAAGTATGTCAAGAACAAATTGTGTGATGCATGCCAAGAAGGAAAACAAACAAAGGCATCACACAAAGGTAAAACCCTAACCAATACCTCTTTACCATTAGAATTATTGCATCTTGACTTATTTGATTGCCATAGTACTCCATCTTTAAATGGTAATAAATATTGTTTGGTTATAGTAGATGATTTTTCTAGGTATACTTGGGTCTATTTTATGAAACATAAGGATGATACCTTAGAAATAATCATAGGATTTAGTAGAAGGGTTGAAAATGAAAAGAGTCTCAAAATCAACCGGATCCGTAGTGATCATGGTGGTGAATTTGAAAATCTAAAATTTTCACAATTTTGTTTAGAGCAAGGGTACAAGCATGAGTTCTCTTGTCCTAGAACACCCCAACAAAATGGGGTGGTGGAAAGGAGAAATCGTGCCCTACAAGAGGCGGCTAGGACTATGCTTAATGCATATTCTCTACCTAGCTACTTGTGGGCGGAAGCGGTTAATACCGCTTGCTATATCCAAAATAGGGTTCAAATCCATAGGTTTTTAGGAAAAACACCATTTGAATTATGGAATGGGACCATACCCACAATTCATTATTTCAAAGTCTTTGGATGTAAAGTTTATATTCTAAACACCAAAGATAACTTAGGAAAATTTGAATCAAAAGCGGATGAGGGAATCCTAGTTGGATACTCATCCACAAGTAGAGGATATAGAGTCTACAATAAGAGAACCAAAGGGATTGAGGAGTCTTCAAATGTTCAATTTGATGAAACTACTAGTACCTACCCTAGAAAGTCCTCCATTGATAAGGATATTAATGACAATAATCAAGACATTACCCAAAAACTTCAAAATTTGACCATTAGGGTAATGATCAAGGGGAGGAAGAGGAGACTCCGATGAATGAAGGATGGAAGATAACAATGATCAAATTGAAACCTCTTCTAGAAACCTAAGAATTCATCAAGATCATCCACTTGACCAAGTAGTAGGAGATCTATCTCAAGGAGTAAGAACTAGGTCATTTCATAGACCTCCTACTAGTCAAGTTGCTCTTATCTCACAAATTGAGCCCAAATCGATCAATGATGCATTACATGATCCGGATTGGATTTTGGCAATGCAAGATGAATTGGCTCAATTTGAGAGAAGTCAAGTGTGGAATTAGTACCTAGACCCAATGATAGCACCATAATTACTACAAGATGGGTCTTTAGGAATAAGCTAGATGATCAAGGAAATATCACTAGAAATAAAGCTAGGTTGGTTGCTAGGGGATTCAATCAAGTTGAGGGGCTTGACTATGATGAGACTTATGCCCCGGTTGCAAGGTTAGAATCTATTAGGATTCTCTTAAGGTATGCTTCCTACATGGGATTTAAACTTTACCAAATGGATGTTAAATCGGCATTCTTAAATGGTTTTATTAAGGAGGAAGTATATGTAGAGCAACCACCCGGATTTGAGAACATAGATTATCCAAATCATGTATGTAAGCTTAGGAAAGCATTATATGGGTTAAAACAAGCTCCCCGGGCATGGTATGAAAGATTGTCATCCTTCTTAATTTCTAAGGATTTTAGAAGAGGCCAAGTAGATCAAACTTTGTTTATAAAGTCAACGTTAAAAGACATATTCATAGCCCAAGTATATGTTGATGATATCATTTTTGGGTCAACAAATGATGATCTTCTTCAAGACTTTATAAAAAATATGGAAAATGAATTTGAAATGAGTTTGGTTGGAGAGCTTACCTTTTTCCTAGGTTTACAAGTCAAACAAACCAATGAGGGTATTCATATTTATCAAACCAAATATCCAAATGAAATGATCAAGAAATTTGGTTTGGAAAATGCCAAAATTGTAACCACTCCTATGGCCACTAGCACTAGAATAGATAGTGATCATGAAGGTAAATCAATTGATCTTAAACTATATAGAAGTATGATTGGTAGCTTACTATACCTAACCGCTAGTAGACCCGACATTTTATTTGCGGTAGGTATGTGTGCAAGATACCAATCTTGTGCCAAAGAATCACATTTGGTAGCCGTCAAAAGAATATTAAGATATATTAAAGGCACCCTAAATGTAGGACTTTGGTATCCTAGGACTAAGTCATTTGAATTACTTGGTTATACCGATTCCGATTATGCCGGGTGCAAATTGGATAGGAAAAGTACTAGTGGTGGATGTCAATTTCTTGGGTCCTCCCTAGTTAGTTGGAGTAGTAGGAAGCAACATTGTGTTGCTTTATCAACCACCGAAGCCGAATATGTGGCTATGGGTGGTTGTGTAGCTCAATTACTTTGGATGAGGCATACTCTTGTGGACTATGAGCTACACTACTCTAACATTAAAGTTTATTGTGATAATGTGAGTACCATCAACTTGACCAAAAATCCGGTACATCACTCTAGGACCAAGCACATTGAAGTGAAACATCACTTCATAAGAGATCATGTGGCAAGAGGGGACATTGAACTTAATTATGTAGAATCTAAGTCCAACCTTGCCGATATCTTCACCAAAGCTCTTCCCGAAAATGAATTTTCATCTTTAAGGAGAGAGCTTGGTATGTGCTTTGTAGAGTAAAATTCTAGGTTTGCATGATCCCATGTTTATATGTTATCTTTATACCTTGATACATCTCACAAAAAGCCTTAAGAAACCTTGATTTTTGTATTGAGACACTTAGAACCATGTGAGATAATAGGGAAAGGTGTACTTGGCTCATCATGCTTATTATGATGCATTACTATGAGCCAATGACACACCTAGAGACATAAATACCTTATGGACCAACGATTGGGAAGGCTTGTATTCAAGTAATGAGTACATAGCTCTAAAAACATGGTTGGAAATTCCAAATCATATATATTTTAAACTATATTCATTATGTTTTGGAAAACAATTTTCAAATGAATCACAAAAGTGATACAAAGTTTGAAAATTCTTTAGAACTTTTGTAAGTTTCCAAATTTGTATCAATCTTGAAATATAGAAAACATATATTTTTCAAATTATTTTTCCTTAATAAAGTATAATTTCAGAAATGTGTACACAAAATTTTGTGATTTTTCGAGATTTCTGGAATTTCGATTTCAGTTGAAAAATTAATCGTCTGATCGGATACACTGACTGATACACTGAGTTTTCTGATAATAAGCTCCATTTTCTGATATTTGGTGTATTTTTGATGTCCTAACACTCTAGTATGATAATATTGCGTATAAACGAGTTTTAGGACTACTTAATACAGTAGTTTAGGGGGAGTTTCAGTAAATTCTATCTTTTTATCCCCAAAACCATTGTTGGTGCAAAGTTAGGATTTAACTTTTGAATTTTAGATTATGCTTTGCTTCAAATGTAATTTACATCCTATCTTGGATTAAGGGGGAGCTTAATTTCAATCTCATACCTTCGTCCAAGATCCAACACTCTTAATTCTTTCATCCTTCTCTTTTTGATGTATGTCAAAGGGGGAGAAGGAATGCTTAAGTTAGATGATTATGTGTGTATCTTTAAAGACCTAACTTAAATGATTGTCAAACATCAAAAAGGGGGAGATTGTTGGTGCAACAATGCTCCAAGCATTTATATGTTTTGATGTTTGGCTAATCATCTAAGTTAGGCAATATCTTGTGATCTAATTATGAATGTGTTTAAGTGACAGGGAAATCCAAGGATGAAGACTTGGTAAAAGGAAGTCCAAGTATGATCTTGGCAAAGGAAGTCCAAGGGATGGACTTGGCGGCATAAGACCAAGCTTGTAGTCTTGGCAGCGTAAAGTCCAAGTGAACCTTGACAAAGGAAGTCCAAAGTAAAGTCTTGGCAGCATAAGTCCAAGCGTGTAGTCTTGGCGGCGTAAAGTCCAAGCATTTGGCAACCCAAGACATGACGAAACCGAAGGAAGCTCTTGGAAGCAAAGCGCAAAGGATGAACAAGTCGCGAACTCGGAGGGATCCTGAAGGCGCAAGGCTTATTGAGGAGCTAGAAGGTTGAGTGTAGGTCTAGGGTATAAAATCAAGTATGAATTACTCATACTTGATGAGTATCAATCGATCGATCGATGTATCGACCGGTAGTCGCGTTCGGCCGAGTCGGTGAAACCACGACTATCGATCGGCTATTAGCCGTGAGCGATCGATCGATGTTGCGATCAATCGATCGCCAAGGGCATCACCGATCCGATCAAGGGAAATATCGCCACGCGAATGCGGTCTCACTCGACGCGCTTGATCACTAATCGATCACCCCATCACGATCGATGGAGGATCGATCGGTGATCACTGGCCGTTGGAGATTGCGGCTACGAATCTCCGCGGAGATCACGTTTCAGAAGCCGTTGGCTTCGGCGATAGTCGACTAATGGCAAGCATCAGTCGACTGATCGACGCCCAACGGGAAAAACAGCCCCTCTTCTATAAAAAGGGGCCATGGGGAGCTTGGTGAAGCTAGTGCTCTTGCTCCTAACTATACTCTCGTGCTCACCAAGCCTTCCAAGTGTTTTTAGTGATTTAAATCCTCCTCTTCTCTTGTTCTTGATCATCCATCATTGTAAAGAAGAGGAGAGCATTGTAAGAAAGGTTTCTCCACCTTGGTTCATCCAAAGGAGGTTCTAGTGAAGGTTGATTAGGGCTAATCCACCTTACGGATTGTCGTGGAGTAGGAGCGTCATCTCCGAACCATGTACATCGGGTGTTAGCTTTGTTCTTGCTTTGATTTGTGTTTATATTTTGTATTGCTTCCGCTAACATTTTTGTAGAGAAGAAAGGCTAATCACCCCCCCTCTAGCCATTCCAAGGGTCCTAACAAGGCCATGGGTATACATCTCCTCGCAAGGAGTGGTGAATCCTTTATAGGCTATTCAAACACCTTCGATCACTTCGACTTATACCCAATCATCCCGGGTCCACATCTCCTCAGAGATGCTTGCTTAAGATGTCAAAGCATAAGTCTTTATGATCAATATGACTTGAATACCGCAAGTCAAAGGAACATCGCACTTAAGTTGCAGTAAGAACTTCATTGACATATCTATATATGCAGAGAACCATATGAAGTCTTACGGCTGGTCACTCCAATGAACTAGTTACCATAACTAGCATCCATGATTAACTCCGGACATCACAATGTCTCTAGCCTGTTGGAGATCGAAACGGCCGGCTAGAGGGGGGTGAATAGCCCTTTGTCGTCGGATGTCAGTATTTGCTCATCTACAAAACTAATTAGCGCAACGGAAACAATAAAGACAAGCAAATACAAAAACAAGAAAACAAACGCTAACACAATAGTATAACGTGGTTCACGGCTACACCGCTAATCCACGATCCCCGGTTCATCCTCGGTGAATCACTCCGCCAAAACCAATCCACTAATGGTCTCTCCTTTGCACCAAGCTAGGTGGAGGTAACCTTTACAATCATGATCACTCTTCTTACAATAAGAATGAAGTAAAAGCAAGTAAGAAGAGTTCAAAGCTTGTGGGGCACTTGGATGGTCATTTGGAGTAAGAGCATTAACCATCTAAAAGCCCACACCCTCTCTTTTTATAGAGAGGAAGCTTTTCTTCCCGTTGGCCGCCACCAGTCGACTGCTGCCCTTGGCAGTGGACTACCGCCACTCCAACGGCCTCCGGACACGTCGGATCCCGACCATTGTAGTCCAACGGAACACTTGGCAGTCGACTGATGGACCTCATCGATCGGCTGCCCGTTCGTCGTAGCGGTCGGCTACGAGTGGTTCTGTGGCGAAACCCTTTCGACCCGATCGTTGCCTTCGCCGAATGATGATTCTTAGCGATCATGCCCACATATGGCGCGATCGGCTGTCCTCAAAACAACTAGTCGAATACCAGTCGAACCACGTTTGACTCAGAGCAGTCGACTACCATTCCATGGCAGTCGACTGGTGTCGGGAAATCCCATCCGACACTTAGCCAAATGGCCAAGTTTCACCTTAGAGCTACTACCCCTTCCCGGGTTACATTCGCTCACTCTCATCTCTCGGAGTCTCTCACCTTCAAAGTTATCTTCGTCCTCGGCCACGTCTCTCGGCAGCATCAGGCGCACGACTCTGCAATGCTCCTTCGCGTCTCTTGCCTCGAAGTCTACTTCCTCCGGCTTCACTCCAAGCTCCTCGTCCGGCGGTCCCTCGGATGCTCCAAGCACACGGCTTTCGCAAAGCCATCCTTCACCGACTCAAGGACCGAGTCATGAGTTGTGAAACTCACCACGGCTCCATGTGCGAATTACTAAGCCCTGCAAGACTCCAACGCACATATCAAATCACACTAACACCCTAACTTAAACTTTTTGCCACATACATCAAAACCTTATCATGGCAAGAGATTGCCCTAACAATCTCCCCCTTTTTGATGTGTGGCAATCCGTTTAAGTTAGGTAAAAACATTTGATAGAAATTCTAAGGTAAGAAAGCATGTAAATATAAACATGATATAGCGACATGCAACTCCCCCTTAATCCATGAAACTCCCCATACATATTTCTCCCCCTATCATAATTTACTTAAACATAATCATTTCTCCCCCTTTGATACCATCAAAAAGTCTAACACTAAGTTATAAACTCATGGCATCAAGTCTCATAGAAGGAAAATACCAAAAGTTGGTCTAAAACCTTAACTAGTCTAGCCACCAATGATCGCTATCAAGATGGCAATGCCGATCGACACAATGAATTCTGAAATTCTGATTTTTTGGGCGAAATTCAGAAATGTATTAAAAATTCCAAAAAATTCGAAAAATCATGAAATTTGGGGAACACATTTCTTTTAAGTATATCTATCAATGAAAAATAGTTTTTCATGAAAAGTCATTATATTTTCCGAGATTTGCCAAAAATCTAAAAGCTTTAAAAACCACTAGTTTTTGAACATGTTAGTATCCATTTTAATACCTAGTCTTGCTTTGGATTGTTTCAAAACATGAATACATGGATTTTAAAGTAAGAAATTGTTTTGAAAACATATGAAATATCCAACCATGATCTTTGGGCAATATGTCTATGAATTAAACATAAGCCTTCCCAATGATTGGTCTATTATTGCTATTTTGATACTTTAAATGACCATCTAAATGCCATAGGCATTAGTGGACATTTGTACCATCCTAACATCTCACTCATGCTAAGTTTTCAATCAAAGTAGCCTATAGTGAGTGTGAGATGCATCCTAAAGGGTATTTGTATATACTTAACCATTATATTCATGCAATTCGATCAAGGTTAAGTATCATCCTCACAATCCTCATGATCATAAAGGCATGTATGAACTAATTTCACATTATGATCATGAAACACATGTATTCATTGAATTGTTATCATGCATTAGGTATTATATCATGATAATAAACAAAGTATCACCTCAAACATGATTTAACCCTATTTCTCATGATGATGTGCCAAATTTCAAAATCATAAATCATGATTGCACATATACATAGCAATTACATTGATTATCATGATTTTAGAATTATTATCTATTTATAGGTGCATTATCATCACCTAACACTATTTCAAAAATGTGTCCCGACATCCTAAGTCAACCAAAGATATGATATAGGTCAAGTTTATATGATTGACTACCCTAGGGTTTTCCTAACCCTTAAGGATGGATTTTGGAACCCAAAATAGATTCTTGCCTATGGGGTTCACTAGAAATTCCTTAGGAATCCATTTCCTAGCAATTACTTTCTTCTTATCTTGTCCCCTAGCAATTAGGCATTTGTAGGCCTTTTCATTTTTCTTTTCTTTATAACCTAGGCCTTTCTTATTAAAACTAGCTCTTTGGCTCCCTATAATCATGTTCAATGTATTTGAGCCAATTGTAAACTTTTCTAGGGCTTTGGTTAAATAATCTACTTTCTCTCTTAAAACCCTATTTTCTTCTATACATGCATCACTAACATCCAAAGTCATATAGTTATCATGTGAGCATGCATCATTTAAGCTAGAAGAAATATTATCATCATTTAAGCATGCTTTTTCTAGTTTATTTTCTAAGTCCTTAATTTGCTCAAGCATGCTCTTATTTTTCTTCTTAGCTCTAAATAGGTCCTTAGTGAGGCTAGAAATCATAGAAACTATTTTACTAGGTGAAAGATTAGTTACCATAGTTTCCATGTCCTCTTCTTCTTCTTCGGATGAGGATGTAGAGGCTCCCCCTTCACTAGAGCTCCCTCCACTTGAGCTTGATTCTTCATTTTCGGTGGAGGAGCAATCCGAGTCATCAAATGCCATTAGAGCAAGGTTGGTGATGAAAGTGTTCTCCTCTTCCGATGATGATGAAGAGGAAGAGGAAGGGTCATCCCACGTCTTTGCTTTGAATGCCTTGGCCTTCCCCTTTTCCTTTGCCTTCTTCTCCTCTTCCTTTTTCTTCTTGCTCCCCTTTTTCTTCTTCTTTTCTTCTTTCTTTCTCTTCTCCTCCTTGCTTTTGTTCAAGAGGGGACAATTGTCCCTTATGTGTCCCTCTCCTTGGCAATTGTAACAAATGATCTTCCCCCTTGGTCTTCTATTCCTATCATTTGATTTGTTAAATCTAAAACCTTTTAATGCACGCCTTACCCTCCTTACCATATAGGCTTCTTCCGTGCTATCCATGGAGGAGGAGGAGGAAGCTTCGTCATCGGAGGAGGAGGGAATCTCTATCTTCTTCTTCCCCTTGTTTTCCATCAATGCTACTCCCCTTGAAGGTTGGATTTTAGGCTCTTCTTGTATACCTTCAAGCCTTGTTTCATGAAGCTCCATGGTTGAGAAGAATTCCTCCAAGGTGCTTACTTCGATGTTCTTGGAGATATAAAATGAGTCCACCATGGAGCTCCATCTTGAGGACTGGGGAAAGGCATCTATGACCTTCATTACCATATCCCGGTTGGAGAGCTTTTCTCCTACACTTGTTAGCCCAATTAATATTTCTTTAAACCTAGAATGTAATGATGTTACCTTTTCTCCCTTTTCCAATTTGATATTTGATAGTTGGGAGCGGAGGAGGTCTCTCCTTGAAAGTTTGGCTTCCGAAGTGCCTTTATGAAGTTCAACCAATCTCTCCCACATCTCCTTGGCACTTGAGCATTCCCCAATTCGGTTGATCTCTTGTTGGGGGAGCACATTGAAGAGATGGTGCTTGGCTTTTGAGTTTGCAAGGTGCTCTTCCCTTTGCTTTTTGGTCCACCTAGATTTCTCTATTGGCTTCCCTTCTTCATCCCTAGGCAAAACGAAACCGGATTCCATTGTAATCATGATATCAAAATTTGTTTCAAAAAATACCTCCATTCGCTTCTTCCACCAAGCGAATTCTCCTTTAAACTTCGGTGGATGGATGTTGGAGCCGCCCATTTTGAAAGTTGCTTGTTGTGGCGGTTAGTCCTCGACAAGCTTTCCTTGGCTCTGATACCACTTGTTGGAGATCGAAATGGCCGGCTAGAGGGGGGTGAATAGCCCTTTATCGTTGGATGTAGGTATTTGCTAGTCTACAAAACTAATTAGTGCAACGGAAACAATAAAGACAAGCAAATACAAATACAAGAAAA
This sequence comes from Wurfbainia villosa, assembly GCA_025175895.1. NCBI lineage: Eukaryota > Viridiplantae > Streptophyta > Magnoliopsida > Zingiberales > Zingiberaceae > Wurfbainia > Wurfbainia villosa. The sequence continues at coordinate 54,620,424 of CM046004.1, forward strand.
CAAACGCTAACACAATAGTATAACATGGTTCACGGCTACGCCGCTAATCCACAGTCCCCGATTCATCCTCAGTGAATCACTCCGCCAAAACCAATCCACTAATGGTCTCTCCTTTGCACCAAGCTAGGTGGAGGTAACCTTTACAATCAAGATCACTCTTCTTACAATAAGAATGAAGTAAAAGCAAGTAAGAAGAGTTTAAAGCTTGTGGGGCACTTGGATGGTCGTTTGGAGTAAGAGCATTAACCATCTAAAAGCCCACACCCTCTCTTTTTATAGAGAGGAAGCTTTTCTTCCCGTTGGCCGCCACCAGTCGACTGCTGCCCTTAGTAGTCGACTGCCACCACTCCAACGGCCTCCGAACACATCGGATCCCAACCGTTGTAGTCCAACGGAATACTTGGCAGTCGACTGATGGACCTCATCAGTCGACTACTGCCTCCGTAGTCGACTGCCCAGTCGGCTACGAGTGGTTCTGTGGCTAAACCCTTTCGACCCGATCATTGCGCCTTGGCGATCGTGATATTCTTAGCGATCAAGCGCCCCACATATGGAAGTCGACTGCTGGCCTCAAAACAAACAGTCGAACCACATTCGACTCAGAGCAGTCGACTGCCATTCCATGGCAGTCGACTGGTGTCGGGAAATCCCATCCCACACTTAGCCAAATGGCCAAGTTTCACCTTAGAGCTACTACCCCTTCCCGGGTTACATTCGTTCACTCTCATCTCTCGGAGTCCCTCGCCTTCGAAGTTATCTTCGTCCTCGGCAGTATCAGGCGCACGGCTCTGCAATGCTCCTTCGCGTCTCTTGCCTCGAAGTCTACTTCCTCCGGCTTCACTCCAAGCTCCTCGTCCGGTGGTCCCTCGGATGCTCCAAGCGCACGACTTCCGCAAAGCCATCCTTCACCGACTCAAGGACTGAGTCATGAGTTGTGAAACTCGCCACGGCTCCATGTGCGAATTACTAAGCCCTGTAAGACTCCAACGCACATATCAAATCACACTAACACCCTAACTTAAACCCTTTGCCACACACATCAAAACCTTATTATGGCAAGAGATTGCCCTAACACAGCCAGTGAGAATCAGCTGCTTGGATACACCAAGGAGTATACCTCGTGCTAGTCTCGACAGAATCAATGGTGTCCAAATCCATCAATTCATCGACTAGGGATAATTCTAATACATCACAATTACACATGTAGAGATACTCACTAGTTGTGATCCAATCACAAATTCTCTCATACTGTGAATCGTATCGTGGACATTATGTAAATGAGTTTAATATCTAATCAAATACATGAAAACATGTATACTCAAATATTGAATCTTTATTTATCATATAAATGGTTCAAACATAAGGTGATTGCCTTAGGACATCTCTCATATATTACTAACAAACTCCCACTTAGCCTAATGCCAATCGCTACGGTATCCAATACCATAAGCTCTAACATGTCCCTCAAACTTACTTTGAGGTAATGCCTTAGTCAAAGGATCCGCTAAGTTCCTTTCAGTGGGGATTTTCTCGATTTGTATTTCCTTCCTACTGATGATCTCTCTGATAAGATGATAGCGGCGAAGCACATGTTTGGATCATTGATGAGACCTTGGCTCTTTCGCCTGTGCAATTGCTCCATTGTTGTCGCAGTAGACCGGTATTGCTTCAACAACGGTTGGAATCACACCATGTTCATAAATGAACTTCTTGATCCAAACCGCTTCCTTTGCTGCTTCCGAAGCTGCAATGTATTCTGCCTCAGCGGTATAATCCGCTACAGTGTCTTGTTTGGAACTTTTCCAACTCACTGCGCCCCCATTCAAAGTGAACACGTATCCAGACTGAGACCTGGAATCATCCTTGTCTGTCTGGAAGCTGGCATCCATATACCCGCGTATCACCATGTCCCCTTCTCCATATATTAGGAACACATCCTTAGTTCTTATTAAGTACTTAAGGATCGTCTTAACAACCACCCAATGATCCATTCCTGGATCAGACTGGTATCTACTCATGACACTCAGAGCATATGATACATCGGGCCTCGTACATAACATAGCATACATGATAGATCCTATTGCGGATGCATAGGAAATCTTACTCATGCAAATCCTCTCGTCTTCTGTGCGCGGACACATAGACTTCGAAAGGTGTATCCCATGCCTGATGGGTAGGAAACCTTTCTTGGATTCCGACATGCTAAACCTCTTTAGCACTCGGTCTATATATGTAGACTGCGAAAGACCAAGCAACCATTTCGATCTATCTCTATAGATCTTAATCTCGAGGATGTAGGTTGCTTCTCCCAGGTCTTTCATGGAGAATGTCTTGGATAACCAAATCATAACGATGAAGATCAAACATCGTCTCCTATAAGTAATATGTCATCGACATACAATACTAGGAACACGACTGCACTCCCACTAACCTTCTTGTACACACAAGGTTCATCTGGATTTTGTGAGAAATCAAACTTTTTGATTGTCTCATCAAAATGGATATTCCAGCTCCTAGATGCTTGCTTCAATCCATATATGGACCGTCGAAATTTGCATACCTTGGTTTTATCAACCGATGTGAAACCCTCAGGTTGTATCATATACACGTCCTCGAGCAGGTTTCCATTAAGGAAAGCTGTTTTCACATCCATCTGCCATATCTCATAATCATAATGAGCCGCTATGGCCAGGAGCATCCGAATGGATTTAAGCATAGCTACAGGCGAATAGGTTTCGTCATAATCAACACCTTATTTTTGACGATATCCTTTCGCCACTAATCTAGCCTTATAGGTAATCACATTATCATCCATGTCGATTTTCTTCTTGAAAACCCACTTGCACCCTATTGGCTTGATGCCTTCAGGTGGGTCAACCAAGTTCCAAACTTGGTTTTCATACATGGAATCCATTTCCGACTTCATGGCATCAAGCCACTTATCCCTTTCTGAACTTGTCAGCACTTCTTCATAACTGGTAGGCTCCTCATCATCAATGAGTAACACGTCGTTCGATTCACTTACGAGAAATCCATATCTCTCAGGAATGTTGCGTGTTCTACCAGATCTACGAATATGTAGTGTTTCAATAGGTCTAGCCGATTGCTCATCACTATGAGTTATCGGTTGTTGTGCTTCACCAGGTATCTCATCAATGTCTATTTGAGTCTCTCGAGCCTCCTTAAGCTCGACGACACTCCCACTGTTTTCTTGCAAGAGAAACTCTTTCTCTAGAAACACAGCATGCCTTGAAACAAACAACTTTTGTTCCATAGGATGATAGAATTGGTAACCCCTTGTTTCCTTAGGGTATCCAATAAATAGACATTTATCAGACATAGCATCCAATTTGTCTGATACAGTCCGCTTCACATAAGCAGGACAACCTCACATCTTCAAGTAAGATACATGAGGTTTCTTACTATTTCATATCTCATATGGAGTAGTAGAGACTACCTTGGTTGGCATTTTGTTTAACAAGTAAACAGCTGTCTGAAGTGCATAGCCCCAAAAGGACTTGGGAAGATTCGCATGATTCATCATTGACCTGACCATGTCCAACAAGGTCCAGTTATGCCTCTCAGATACACCATTATGTTGTGGTGCATATGGCGGAGTCCATTGAGACAATATACCATTGTCTCTTAGATAATCAAGAAACTCTTGACTTAAGTATTCACCACGTCGATCCGATCGAAGTATTTTAATACTCATTTCATGTCGTTTCTCTACTTCATTTTTGAATTCTTTGAACCTTTCAAAGGCTTCTGACTTGTGTTTCATCAAGAACACATACCCAAACCGTGAGTGATCATCGGTGAAGGTAATGAAGTAGCTATAGCCTCCTAAAGCTTGAGTTGACATAGGTCCACATACATCAGTATGTATTAGACCTAGCAACTCTCCCACTCGTTCACCTTTTCCTGTAAAAGGTAATTTAGTCATCTTGTCTTTCAAGCATGATTCGTATGTATCATATGAATCCAATTCAAATGATTCCAGAATTCCACATCGGTGTAATTCGGACATGTGTTCCTTGCTTGCATGGCCAAGACGACAATGCCACATGTAGGAGTCTAATTGATTATCCTTTCGAGCATGCTTGTTGCTCGCTTCGATATTGAAAATGTCACTGGATACGTCTAACGTATAAATACCATTGCTTAAAGTTCCAATCCCATAAAGAACTCCATTCAAAGTTATGTAACAACAATTGTTACTAAAAGTCAAATGGTACCCATTTCTATTTAAACAAGAAATAGAAATGATGTTCTTTATCAACAAAGGAACATAAAAACAATTGTCCAGTTCTAAGACAAGTCCTGTAGGGAGTTTCAACAAATACGTTCCGATGGTGAGTGCAACAACCTTTGCTCCATTCCCAACACGTAAATTTGACTCTCCCTTGACGAGTCTTCTTCTATTCCTTAGCCCATGTATGTCATTACATATATGTGAGCCACACCCAGTATCCAATACCCAAGTGTCTGAGGAAATAGAATGACAATCAATAATGAAGATATATGAAAAAGATGGAGCATCATATGCCTTATTCTTCTTCACGGACTCAAGATAAATCTTGCAATTTCTTCGCCAATGGCCCTACTTGCCATAATGATGGCAAGTGCCCTTTTGAGCTGGTTCTGCCTTTTTAGCCTTTTTCTTCTTCCCCTTCTGTTGTTCCTTTGACTCCCTCTTAGAACCTTTCTTCGGGGAATCAACTAACAACATCGTCCCCTGCTCATGCTTCTCAGAAGGCTCCACAGTCTTCAGCATGTTGAGCAGTACCACAGATGAACCTTCTTGCATCTCAGAGGTGAAGAGGAGCTTGGAGACTTCGAACCTTTCGAATCTCACTTGCTTATCAAACAACTCATAAAGATGAAGGACTACGATATGATCATCCATATGCTCATGTTGCTTCCGTAGCTTGGGTTCCATCATGGCTAGCATGATGCAGCTCATTTGTTCAGAATCACTCACATGTTTCTGATAGGTCAACAATTGGTCCAGAGTTGCATTGTCACTAGGACGGGCAGGAAGAGGCGCTTCGAGGACATTTGCAAGCTTTTCAACCTTGAGAACAATTCTCAAGTTTCTAAGTCAGTCCAAGAAGTTCGGCACAGTCAATTTATTTGAATCCAAAATGGAATGCAAATTCAAAGACATCATGATCAATCGATTAACCTAGAAATACAAAACGAGCATATATGAGAAAATGATTTTTAAAAATGCATCAATATATATTTATAAATCCCATTCATTTTTCGAATTTCAAAAACCCCAAAATCACTTCGGCAGATCGTAGGTCCATCTCCGAATGGGCTGATATCCAACATAGATATGAACAACCTTGGAGAGAGTCCAACAAGTCATTCATAACTACGATGGTAGGTATCAAATATACCGATTGCATATCACATATATGCAACTATCACAATGTGCTATCAACTAATTGAATGTTCACACATACATTGGGTTGTTAACTCATTAACAAGTATGCTTCATATGCATAGCACCCAACTTCACCTCCCTTCACATCGACCTTGGAGAGAGTCCAACAAGCCGATGCTTTAGGTTAAAGCCAACCCATTAATCAAGACATAGTTTTAATATGGTTAGAGCGCATTCAACCAATTAGCCCAGCTTGGAGAGAGTCCAACAACCAAAGCCAATGATTGACCTCTGACTCTTACCATATTAGTATTAAACTATTCCATGGTTTGAACATGTTCGGGTTTGAGCCGGGCTTGGAGAGAGTCCAACAACCCAAACAAGAAACGGAACTCTGGTTCTAACCATATTAATGGAAGGTGTAGGCTTTAATATTGAGTAAGGGTTTTTATGTCTCATCATCTTTGCATGAAAATAACTATTATCTACATGGCATGACATACATGGCATACATCTACATGTCACGACACACATGGCATAATGATATACATCTAATGCAATTACATGACATACAATTATGTCATGTACAAAATTTTCTTATATGTCATAACTATTTATGGAAATAAAATATGTTTAAGATTTGATTTTCCAAATCAAATCATGATTAAATTAGGAAACAAATTTTCAAATCTAATCATATATTTTATTTGTGGAAAGAGTTGATTAAGGAAAGTCAATTTAGGAAACCAATTTCCTAAATCATAAAAACTACTTATGGAAATAAAATATTTTAAAGATTTGATTTCCCAAATCAAATCATGATTAAATTAGGAAACAAATTTCCAAAATCTAATCAAATATTTTATTTATGGAAAATATCAATTTCCATAAATACTTCCAACTTTCCAAAAGTAGAAGATTTCCATAAATACTTCTAGACTTTCCAAAATTGAAAAATTTTCATAAATACTTCTAACTTTCCAAAAGTAGAAAATTTCCAGAAATATCATTTTGACTATCACAAAACAATTTTACGATTATGTCGAAACACAACCTGGGCTCTGATACCACTGTTGGGTTTCCGGCACCGCGGCGAGTGTGTGTTCGAACATGTTTCGTAAACATGTGCACAGCGGAAGGAATAAAATAATAAATATAATTTATTACAACACACACATCACACGCATGCATAGTACAACATGTTTAGACATAACCGTAAATTCAAATTTTACAATAAAAGGAAATTTACACTACGTATACCTGATGTATCACGTGTAGCGGGAAAGGCATCAACCGGAACGATTCTTTCTAGAATCGTCTCTATCCGTATCCACGCCGAGTATCTTCGGGATGACTTTACTAAGTCACGAGCCTCGTCTTCGTACGGGTTACTAGCCTCGTGTTGAAGACGATGTGATCGAGAGAAGATCACGATCCGAATCAAAATTCGGATCCAAAATGAGTCCTCAAAAACTCGCTTCTCCGGAGAGGTATTCGTCAACCGTTTGACGAATCCTTCGTCCTCCACCTATGAGGATTACCAGAGATCGAATCCCCGGTAAGGAAGGCGCTGTCGGAGCTCCAAATGTCGTCTAAACGACGCTCCGACAAGAAGGAAACAAGCTGTCCAGAAATCTGGACAGTTTTGGTGGAAACCTTGCGCCGGCCAAATAAGGAAAGCAATGTGCTCACCTTGTCGCCGGAGCCAAGGATGATCACCGGAGCTCCTCCGGCAGCAGCTCGACGCCGGCAAGTGGAGAAGACGATAGCAGCTGGTCGCCGGTTGGAGGAGGTGGGCGGCGGCAATAAGATTGGCGCCGACTAGATGGAGAGGAGAGAGAGGTTGGGCGGCCACAATTAGGTTAGGGCTTTTGATTAGAGTTTAACAAAAACCCTTAAGCCCTATTTTATTGAGAACAAATTCTCTTAATGGTTATTGGATCATAACCAAAGGCCCGTTAACCCGCTCCATTAATTTAAGTTAAAATAAACCAAACCATGATGGTTTATTTTAAGTTAAAATGAATCGAACCAACTATGGTTCATTCGTTTAAAACAAACCAAACCCCTTTGGTTTATTCTCCTCCGTTGGATTAGAACCAAACCATTTTGGTTCGTCCATCATGTCTTTATAAGACACGACCCATCCACGCTTCCATTGCGACTGAAATGATTTCATACTCACTTCTTGTTTGGTCCAACCAAACCTAGTTTCTCTCGGTCTGAGAATCTCATTCTCAAGCTCATTTTAAATCCTTCGGATTACGCTCGTTGTGCGTGTGACCAAATAGGTTCTCGGTTTATGTTGGCCGTCTATAATTAACCATTAATTATAGAACGATCATGAGTGGCACCTAGTAGTACATCATGATCCCCAATTAACCGAAAAGATCAATGGTTGATCCAAAACTATTTCTGAAACCCTTCAGCAGCTCGAATGAATCGTGCCCCATTCCCTTCACTCATCTTATACTCACTTGGTTCAGGACATGTTCTATAGTGTCAGTTCCCACTAGGTTGACTACGTCACACCTAGCCCAAGTATCATTTCCTCGTCCTACGGATTCTAGTTACTGTACATGTATCGAAGAGTACCTTACTCTAAACATGTAATGTTTTGGCCAAAGACTTTAGTAACAATTCGACGAGAGGCCTTGGGTATACATCTACTCACAAGGAGTGGTGAATCCTTTATAGGCTATTCAAACACCTTCGATCACTTCGACTTATACCCAATCATCCCGGGTCCACATCTCCTCAGAGATGCTTGCTTAAGATGTCAAAGCATAAGTCTTTATGATCAAGATGACTTGAATACCGCAAGTCAAAGGAACATCGCACTTAAGCTGCAGTAAAAACTTCATTGACATATCTATATATGCAGAGAACCATATGAAGTCTTATGGCTAGTCACTCCAATGAACTAGTTACCATAACTAGCATCCACGATTAACTCCGGACATCACAATGTCTCCAGCCAATGAGAATCAGCTGCTTGGATACACCAAGGAGTATACCTCGTGCTAGTCTCGACAAAATCAATGGTGTCCAAATCCATCAATTCATTGACTAGGGATAATTTCGATACATCACAATTACACATGTAGAGATACTCACTAGTTGTGATCCAATCAAAAATTCTCTCATGCTGTGAATCATATCGTGGACATTCAGTAAATGAGTTTAATATCTAATCAAATACATGAAAACATGTATACTCAAATATTGAATCTTCATTTATCATATAAATGGTTCAAACATAAGGTGATTGCCTTAGGACATCTCTCATATATTACTAACAAAGTAAATACTAGAGTATAGAATGTAAGTCTTACTTTATTACGCACATGCCTAATTTTCTTCTTAGTAGACTAAATTCGGCTTCGAGTAGTGGCTTGGTAAAAAGATCGGCTAGGTTTGACTTGGATTCCACATATTCTAGTTTAATGGTTCCGTTAGCTACATGTTCTCGAATAAAGTGGTGTTTAACTTCTATAAGTTTGGTCCTAGAATGGCAAATAGGATTTTTGGTTAAGTTGTTGGAACTAATATTATCTTTGTGAGTTTTAATGTTGTTGAAGTTTAAGTTAAAGTCTTGGAGAGTGTGCTTCATCCAAAGAAGCCGACCTACACACTCACCCATCGTGACATATTCGGCTTCGGTGGTAGATAAAGCAACACAATGTTGCTTCCTACTGCACCAACTCACTAGACTCGAGCCGAGAAGTTGACAACAACCACTCGTGCTCTTCCTATCAAGTTTACTACCGGCATAGTCCGAGTCGGAGTAGCCGATAAGTTTGAACTTTGTAGATCTAGGGTACCAAATACCTACGCTTAGCGTTCCCTTTAGATACCTAAGGATACGCTTAACTAAAGTTAGGTGAGACTCCTTGGCACATGTTTGAAACCTTGCGCACATACTTACCGCGAATAAAATGTCGGGTCGGCTCGCGGTTAAGTATAGAAGACTTTCTATTGCACTCCTATAGTATTTTAGGTCGATGGGCTTTCCTTTTAAGTCCTCTCCTATATTGACATTAGTTGCCATGGGTGTATTGACGGTTTTAGCGTCTTGCATTCCAAAATGTTTAATTAATTCTCTAGTATATTTTTGTTGATGTAAGTATATTCCATCCTTAGTTTGTTTAATTTGTAGTCCTAGAAAGAAACTTAATTCACCTACTAAATTCATTTCAAATTCACTTTCCATAAGAGAAATGAATTCGTTTAGTAAGATCGAATTGGTTGTTCTGAAAATGATATCGTCTATGCAAATTTGGGCTATGATGATTTCATTACCTACGGTTTTTACGAAGAGGGTTGGATCGACTAGGCCTTGGTTAAACCCTTAGACTTAAGATAAATTGAAAGTCTCTCATACCAAGCTCGAGGAGCTTGTTTGAGTCCATAGAGAGCTTTCTTTAGTTTAAGGACATGGTCGGGTTTATCTAGGCTTTCAAATCCGGGAGGTTGACTAACGTATACCTCTTCCTTAATAAGTCCATTCAAAAATGCTGACTTGACATCCATTTGAAATAACTTAAATCCTCAATGTGTAGATTAGGCTAACAACATTCGGATGGATTCTAGTCTAGCTATGGGGGCATAGGTTTCATCGTAATCTAATCCTTCGACTTGACTAAAATCTTTGGCGACTAGCCTTGCTTTATTCCTAACTACTTCACCTTTGTCATTAAGTTTGTTTTGGAAGACCCACCTTGTTCCAATAATCGATTTATCTTTAGGTGGTGGTACTAATTCCCAAACCTCGTTCCTAGTAAATTGAGCTAGCTCTTCTTTCATTGCAATAATCCAATCAGGATCAAGAAGAGCTTGTTCAATGGTTTTGGGTTTGATTTTTAAAATCAAAGAGATTTCACTAAGGTTTCTATAAGATGATCTAGTTCGAACCCCTAAGCTAGGATCACCTATCACTTGGTCGATAGGATGATTCGTGTGAATTCTAATTTGACTTAGGTTAGGGTCACCTACCACTTGGTTGACTGGATGACTCGTTGGAGTTGGGTTAGGATTAATACTATACTCGATCTCAGGGTAAGAGTCGAGTCTGGTATGAGTTGGTTCGCTAGTTGGTGTTGCTACGGGTTTTGTAGGTTCGTGTCCTTCATCGAACACTATATTAATAGTCTCTTCAACTCTAAGGGTGTCATGGTTGTATACCCTACAGGCTCTACTTGTAGTCGAGTATCCTAAGAAGATTCCGGTAGAGGTTTTGGAGGTGAACTTTCCTAGGTAATCCTTAGTGTTCAGGATATGTACCTTACATCCAAATACCCTAAAGTACTTGATGTTAGGTACTTTGTTGTGATAGATTTCGTACGAGGTCTTAAAGTGCCTCTTTACCAAAAGTATCCAGTTTTGGACATAACAAGTTGTACTCACGGCTTCTGCCCAAAACCTGTCAGGTAGGTTATACTCGTTTAGCATTGTCCTAGCGGCTTCTTGTAGGGTTCTATTTTTACGTTCGACTAGACCATTTTGTTGTGGGGTTCTAGGACACGAGAATTCATGGCGATATCCGTTTAGGTTATAGAAATCTGTAAACATATGGTTTTCGAATTCACCACCGTGATCGCTCCTAAGTCTTTTGATTTTAAGGTTCTTTTGATTTTCAATTAGTTTAAACAAGTTGATGAGTTGATCTAGGGTATCACTTTTATGTTTGATGAACCTAACCCAAGTAAACCTAGAATAGTCATCAATTATAACTAAGCAGAATTGACTACCATTAAGTGACTTAGCTCCATGTGAATCGAATAGATCCATATGTAGGAGCTCAAGAACACTTTTGGTTCGTTCTTGATTAGTTAGTTGATGTTGTGTCCTAGATTGTTTACCTTGTTGACAAGGATTACAAATTTTATTGTCTAAGTTGTTAAGGTTGGGCAAACCTCTGACTAAGCCACTCTGACTCATCTTGTGAATGAGTCTTGGGTGCGAGTGACCGAGTCGTCGGTGCCACAACCAAGATTCCTCTTGCTGTGTCATAAGACACTTGGTTGAGGAGTTAGGTAGATTAATAGTATAGATGTTGCTATTCCTAGTTCCTTTAAGGATTGTTTTAGAGGTTTCATTTGTTTTAATTATGCATTCATTTTCTAGAAATATGACCTTATAGTTATTATCACACAATTGACTTACGCTAAGTAAATTATATTCGAAATTTTCAACTAGTAAAACATTTTGAATGATAAAGTTTGAGTTGAGCTCAATATCACTTGATCCGATGATTTTGAGCTTACCGTTGTTTCCAAAGGCTACCGATCCTCGCCGCTGAATCAAGCTTGAAAAACTTAAGTTAGCAATACGTAATGTGTCGGGAGCAACCACTATCCAACATCCATTGATCCTACACGCAAAGTAGTTGGATCGGATATTGAAATTTAAAATTTGGTTGTAAAGTATTAGACCTAGATCATTTCACCCATTTCTACATGATCAAACATGTTATCCTTATATGTTTTTGTGAGATGAATTCAATTTTACTTGATTAATTTTAATGAATCAAAACTAGTCAACCTTGCGTTAGATTCGGATTTGACCCTAAGCTCATCAAGTCACTTTTTCAAGATCTTGGCTTCTAGGTCGTGGCGAGGCACAGGGACCTTCTTTGATTGGAAAAATGATCACTTCCTTAGACAAAGCCAATTTCAAGAAAATAGTAACTTGACTTACTTAAGACCACTTCCTAGTCTAACTAGTCTAGGATACGGTGAGGTAGCTTCAGCTAGTTCCACTCAGTCAAGTGAACCGAACTAGATACGCCTTATCTAGCTCGAGTACCCAAGACTTCACTTTCCTAGCATACTATCATCTCGCCGCATCCTGATACTATGTTATCAAGTATTGACGAGTTATAGTCCCTATCTAACCATTCTAAAAAAAAAGAAAAGAAAGAGAAACTAAGCATGCAATTTCTAAGTAATAGCACGAACAAGTTTTGTACTAGCTCCCCCTGGATGATTTAATCGGTTTGGTCTTTCCACATAGTGGATTTGGTCCTTGGAAACCTAGTACTAGTTGGATCCTAATTGAGAAATCAAAGTGGTCTTAGGGACCCATGCTTGGACATGTATTCTATTTCGACTTACGATTGCTATGGACAAACCATTGGAATGGTTGTAGTGTGATTTAGTATTGGTTTGTCTTGACCATAGAATCACACTAGTACACTTTGTGTGTATTGAGCAGGACCGACTTAGAGGTGATTCGATTTATTGCTGACTACATAATCGAATCGGACCTCAGATATTATATTGTACATGCTCTTAATCCCGATATAATAATGGGCACATATACTTAGTATTCATTTCTTTGATTTACTAATGGGCGAGATTTATAGATTAAATTGATAGACTCGGTAAGTTGGGAAACGATATTATTTATATGGTGTGTCATTGATTATAGGAGGAAACCGTGTCCTATATATTAGGATGATGATGTCCCCTTGAGGAGCTCATAAGGTTCATCATGTAAACCCTGCAGGTGGACTTGGTCCGGCATGATGATAAGGTTGAGTGGTACTACTCATGGAGTTAGATGTTGATTAATTAATTATCAGTAAATTAATTAATCGACAGACATTCGAGATCTTAAACACGGGGAGAAAATGTACAAATAATATATGGATCCCATATTAACTTATGGGAGTTGGTGAGGTAGATCAATGATAATCCTCTAGTGGATTGGATTATCATTAATGGATCGGACTTTATGTGGGCTTGATCCATTGGGTGGCCAAGATCCAACTCCTCCTCATGGTCCCTATTGTAGCCTATTAAAACCTCATAAAGCCTAGATCCAATGGTTGAAAACAAAACTCTAGATCCACGGTGGAGATTAAATCTCTAGATCCGACGGTTGAGATTAAATCCCTAGAACTGATGGTGGAGAATAAAGGAGGCTTAGGCCTAACTCTATAAAAGGAGGATAATGGGTGGGCGGCAAGAATTAATCAAAGAGGAGCTAGGGTTTTGGGCGGCAAGGAGCAAGGGGAGTTGGTCGGCCACAATTAAGGAAAGTATTTCCTTTCTCTTCTTCTTCTTGTTGTTGGTCGACGCCCAAGGCTTGCTTCTCCTCTCCTTGGCCAGCGTTCAAGATCTTCTTTATCTTCTCCTTGGCTGGTGAAAACAAGGGTTAGGGTAATTCCTTGGAGTCCTTGGTCGGCGCCCACTTCCTCACCTCTTCTTCTTGTTGGCCGGCGGCAATCATCAAGTAGGTTCTTGGTGGTTGGCTAAAGGAAGGAGGAGAGTTTTGTTTCTATACTTCCTCTTATTCGGAGCAAGCAAGGAAGGAAGATTGGTGATCTAAAAGCTTCGACTTTTGGAAGATCATCGCACACACGACGTCACAAAGGAGGAAGGACATACAATAGAAGATCGAGAGGTATAACATTTGTTTATATTCTTTTCTAACAGGTGTATAACTATTTTTCAATCATATACATGTTGTATGTTCTATTTTTATGGTTAAATATACTTGGACCTCGAATACAAACACAAAAGCTGACGATCCGTACATCGTCTATTCCACGGCTAATCGTAGAATAGAGGTTGGTTGCTTGAACAACAAGTTTGTTCAAGTGACCACTCTAATCGAATAGCACGACGATGAAACGGTAGCTTGGATAATCCCTCTTGTCAAGGATAAATTTTTTTATCCGGGGACGTAGAAGGGATCGCCATGAACAAGCGACCGAGTTGAAGTGGGAAGCGAAGTTTCCTACCTTCAAGAGGTATCAGAGCTTCGGTTATGCAAAACCTTCAAGTGGTATCAGAGCCACGGTTTTCAGTTTTGTGTGTTTAGGATTCGGTTATTTTTTTTTCACTTTTCATATATTATATGTGCCAGATAATAGTAGGATGTGCGTAGGTTAACTTTTTGGTTGCAGGCATAGGATCCAACTATTATGGCCATATGTGTGTATGTGATTGTATGTGTGTAATTGTATATTTGTTGAATCCTTGGGGTTGACGAGGCTAGTATTTAATTTTTGTAATTAGATATACGACATTGTTTAGCCACTCCTTTTATTTTAGTTTACTTTCGATCTAGATTTTATGTACAATCCCTCGTGGAGTATAGGATCGATGGATGTAAATTAAAATAGTTTTTCTCGACTCGGATCTCCGGATGGCTTGTACATGGCGTAGGGAGGAGCGGACGAGATGGCGACACGACGGGACACATATTGAAGACAAAAGCCATAATAGTTGGAAAATATATATTTTTTATGTTTATTGCTTATTGTTTGATATGCATGTCGTAGGCTATAAAATTCCTCAATTTCAAATTACTAAGTGGGAGAGGGATATTTTTATAAATTCCCACAGCCTCCATTACGATTTGACATGTGATGCAAACAAACTTGCACGTCGACTCTGAGTGCCTTCCTCCCCATCGGATGAGTTTATTTGCAGATCACAAGGTCGAATATAGTTATAGGAAATTATTAAGGAGCGTATGTACTTCCCCATCGAAAGGCACATAACCTGAGATAATTACCTTGGTACCGAGTAATGGTGAACACTTAGATACAAATATAAGTATCCTCCCCATCGGAGTCACTGCTTTTATTTGTAGGGCTGAAGAGGAACCAACTATTAATTTTATTTGTCAAAAAGTTAGGTTGACAAGATAGTAAAATTAATGGGTAAAACCTCCTCTTACAAATGTAGAATTCATATACGTCCACACTATCATGGCATATGATATTCTCAGTGTTTTTGAGGTGTTGGTTGATTTTAAAATTTTATTGTTTGAGGAATAAATAATTTTTTGAAATCCAATGTTTTGATCTATGTGATTCTTAGGTTGTTTTCAAAATGACTTTCAACCTGCTTGCTGTGATACTGAAAGAAAATAAACTTACTAGACCCAACTATGTTGATTGGAAGAGGAATCTTGGCATTGTCTTAACTGCTGAGGAATATAAATATGTACTCCTCGAAGAGTGCCCTCCTAAGCCTGCGGATGATTCTGGGGAAAAGGAGAAGGAGAGTTATAAGAAGTGGATCAAGGATGATGAGATGGCGCGGTGTTACATTTTGGCATCTATGTCAAATGTACTGCAACATCAGCATCAAACCATGCCCACTGCTTATGACATGATGCTCAATCTCAAAGAGTTTTTCAGACACCAGAATCGGGTTGCTAGGCAGGAAGTCATGAGGAACTTGATGACGACCACCATGATCGAGGGAACACCTGTAAGGGATCATATTCTCAAGATGATGGCTCATTTGAATGAGCTGGAAGTCCTTGGAGCTGAGATCGATGGAGAAACCCAGGTCGATATCATTCTCCAGTCTCTACCTAGGAGTTTTGAGCAGTTTCGCCTGAACTACAACATGAACAAGAGGTTGTATTCGTTAGCGGAGCTTCTGACAGAACTCCAGGTGGCAAAGGGGCTATTTCATCAGAGTGCTCAGGCGCAAGCCATGGTTACCCAAAAGGTTTCTACTTCTAAGCCGAAAGGCAAGAAGAAGAAGAAACAAGCTGGGACAAAGGCAGTGGGAGGAACTCAGGGAGGAGTGAAGAAGTCGAAAGGCAAGTGCTTCACTTGTAAGTAGACTGGACACTGGAAGAATGACTGCCCCAACTACAAGCAGAACAAAGGTATATTTTTTGGTCTAGTCGTTGAAACATGTTTAGCAGTGTTATCTACCGGCACATAGTGTGTAGATACGGGAGCCACTGATCATGCCTGCAATACTTTGTAGGGGTTCCAGGAAACAAGACAACTGGATGAAGGGGAGATTACCGTATACTTGGGCGATGGCACGAAGGTGGTGGCTGTTGCAGTGGGAGATGTTTATTTGTCTTTTGAGAAAAATAAAGTTTTGGTTCTTAAGAATTACCTTTATGTACCTTTATTTAGAAAGAATTTGATTTCGGTTTCTAAATTATTTATGGATGGATATTCTATTTCTTTTAATGACAGAGTTGTTATAAAAAGGAATAGGGAGATTATCTGTTCGGGTGCATTGATAGGAAATTTGTATACACTTGGACCAAAAGCTCCCATGATGCAAATAGAAGTTAATAACTCATCTTCTAATTCCAATAAGAGAAAAGAACCTTCGAAGATGAACCAAACATATCTTTGGCATCTTAGGCTTGGTCATATTAACCTAAGAAGAATTCAAAGGTTGATAGCTGATGGACCTCTGGGTTCATTAGTGGTGGAAGATTTCCCAACCTGCGAATCTTGCTTGGAGGGTAAAATGACCAAGAGGCATTTTAAGGCCAAGGGGTATAGAGCCAAAGATGTGTTGGAATTGGTTGATTCTGATTTGTGTGGTCCTATATCTATCCAGGCTAGGGGTGGTTTTGAGTATTTCATCTCCTTTATAGATGATTATTCGAGATATGGATACATTTACTTGATGCGCCACAAGTCTGAATGCTTTGAAAAGTTTAAAGAATTCAAGGCTGATGTGGAGAAACGTTAAGGTAAATGTATCAAGACACTACGATCTGATCGTGGTGGTGAGTACCTCTTGGGAAAGTTTAGGAATTACTTATCAGAGGCTAGAATTCAATCCCAATTATCTGCACCTGGCACACCCCAGCAGAATGGTGTAGCAGAGCGAAGGAATAGGACTCTTATGGAGATGGTTAGATCAATGATGAGTTATTCTGAGTTGCTAGATTCATTTTGGGGATATGCTCTAGATACTGCAGTGTATATTCTGAACTTGGTACCATCTAAATCACTGCCTTCTACTCCCACAGAATTATGGACTGGGCGAAAGCCTAGTCTGAGACATATTCAGATTTGGGGGAGTCCAACACATGTGCTGAAGGCAGATGCTGGTATGTTGGAACCTCGTACAAAAGTACGCATGTTCGTTGGCTATCCTAGAGGAATGAAAGGAGGTATATTTTATAGTCCTAGAGATCAGAGGATGATCGTTAGCACGAACACCAGATTTCTAGAGGAAGACTATGTAATGAACCATAAGCCCATGAGTAAGATTGTTCTGGAGGAATTAAAAGGGGAAGTCACTTCTTCAGTACCACCGGTACAAGAGGATATACCACAAGTCACTGCACCGCATGTCACAGAGGATACACAGGTGATACTTTGTCGTAGTGGGAGGGTTGTTAGACAGTCTGATAGATTCATGTGATTTAATCCCTAGCAAACATGAACCTGATCCCTAGACATATGACGAGGCAATCCAAGATAAAGATGCAGTATCTTGGCAAAGTGCAATTAATGCTGAGATTAAATCTATGGATTCAAATCAAGTCTGGGAGCTAATAGAACCACCCGATGGTGTAAAAACCATTGGTTGCAAGTGGATCTACAAAAGAAAGAGAGGAATAGACGGGAAGGTTGAGACCTTCAAAGCAAGGCTTGTTACGAAAGGGTATACTCAGAAAAAGGGTATCGATTATGAGGAGACCTTTTCGCCGGTAGTCATGCTTAAGTCTATCCGCATTCTCTTATGCATTGTTGCTCATATGAATTATGAGGTGTGGCAGATGGATGTCAAGACAGCTTTCCTTAATGGAAGTCTTGAGGAAAACATCTATATGGAGCAACCAGAGGGATTTATTGCAAAGGGCGAAGAACATCTTGTGTGTAAGCTTAATCGGTCCATTTATGGATTGAAGCAAGCTTCGAGGTCTTGGAACATACACTTTGATGAGGTAATCCAGTCTTATGGATTTATTCAAAGTCTGGATGAGTCTTGTGTATACAAGAGATGTGACAGAAACATGGTGGAATTTCTTGTACTATACGTAGATGACATTTTATTAATTGGCAACAATGTCAAGGTGTTATCGGACATAAGGGTATGGTTGTCCAAATAGTTTGATATGAAGGACTTGGGAGAAGTGGGACATATCCTTGGGATCAAGGTTATAAGGGATCACAGGAAAAGGATGTTGTGCTTATCTCAAGCTTCATACATAGACACCATTATGGATCGTTTTAGCATGCAGAACTCCAAGAAGGGTTTTCTACCTTTCAGGCATGGAGTTCCTTTATCTAAGGAGATGTGTCCAAGAACATCTGAGGAGATAGAGGAGATGAAGGCGGTTCCTTAAGCTTCGGCAGTAGGAAGCCTCATGTATGCGATGCTATGTACGAGACTAGATATCTGCTTTATCGTCGGCATGGTTAGCATATATCAGAGTAATCCAGGAAAGGGACATTGGACTACTGTAAAGCATATATTGAAGTACCTGAGAAGGACTAGGGATTATATGCTAGTTTACCAAGCAGACCAATTACTCCCTGAAGGTTACACATATTCCAACTTCCAATCAGACAGGGATAACACTAAGTCTACCTCAGGTTTTATGTTTACTTTGGGAGGTGGAGCCATTATATGGAGGAGTGTGAAGTAGAAATGCGTGGCGGACTCTACCATGGAAGCAGAGTATGTGGCGGCCTCTGAGGCAGCCAAAGAAGCTGTGTGGCTCAGGAACTTCCTGATGGACTTGGATGTGATTCCTGGTTTGCCCAGAAGTATCATAATTTTTTGTGATACTAGTGGTGCAGTTGTAAACTCAAAGGAACCACAAGCCCATAAGGCAAGTAAACACATAGAGCGCAAGTACCACCTGATATGAGAAATCATAAAGAGAGGAGAAGTTGTTGTGGCCAAGATTGAATCAGAGGATAACCTGGTAGATCCTTTCACTAAGGCCCTTCCGACGAGAGTTTTTGATAGGCATGTGGAGGGAATGGAAATCAGATGTATGGCAGTTTAAGGACAACATAGTCTTTTAGTATAAGTGGGAGATTGTTGGGATGTATACTGAAAAGTCTATCTTTTGTATGAACATCTTTATTTTGAAATAAGAATCACATGATCATTGTTTGCATATTTATATGGTTATGCATATTGTCTAATACATTACATTATAGATAACATGGTGTGTAGTGTCACACGGGAGATCATGTTATCGGCTCCTTGTAAAGTATAAGTAAAGGCTCACAACCGAGATGACTATGGACAAACCATTGGAATGGTTGTAGTGTGATTTGGTATTGGTTTGTCTTGACCATAGAATCACGCTAGTACACTTTGTGTGTATTGAGAAAGACCGACTTGGAGATGATTCGATTTATTGCTAAATACATAATCGAATCGGACCTTAGATATTATATTGTACATGCTCTTAATCCCGATATAATAATGGACACATATACTTAGTATTCATTTCTTTGATTTACCAATGGGCGAGATTTATAGATTAAATCGATAGGCTCGGTAAGTTGGGAAATGATATTATTTATATAGTGTGACGTTGATTATAGGAGGAAACCGTGTCCTATATATTAGGATGATGATGTCCCCTTGAGGAGCTCATAAGGTTCATCATGTAAACCCTGCAGGAGGACTTGGTCCGGCATGATGATAAGGTTGAGTGGTACTACTCATGGAGTTAGATGTTGATTAATTAATTCTCAGTAAATTAATTAATCAACGGACATTCGAGATCTTAAATACGGGGAGAAAAATGTACAAATAATATATGGAGCCCATTTAACATATGGGGGGTTGGTGAGGTAGATCAATGATAATCCTCTAGTGGATTGGATTATCATTAATGGATCGGACTTTATGTGAGATTGATCCATTGGGTGGCCAAGATCCAACTACTCCTCATGGTCCCTGTTGTAGCCTATTAAAACCTCATGAAGCCTAGATCCAATGGTTGAAAACAAAACTCTAGATCCACGATGGAGATTAAATCTCTAGATCCGACGATTGAGATTAAATCTCTAGATCCGACGGTTGAGATTAAATCCCTAGAATCGATGGTGGAGATTAAAAGAGGCTTAGGCCTAACTCTATAAAAGGAGGATAAGGGGTGGGCGGCAAGAATTAATCAAAGAGGAGCTAGGGTTTTGGGCGGCAAGGAGCAAGGGGAGTTGGGCGGCCACAATTAAGGAAAGTATTTCCTTTCTCTTCTTCTTCTTGTTGTTGGCCGGCGCCCAAGGCTTGCTTCTCCTCTCCTTGGCCGGCATTCAAGCTCTTCTTTCTCTTCTCCTTGGCCTGATGGAAACAAGGGTTAGGGTAATTTCTTGGAGTCCTTGGCTGGCGCCCACTTCCTCACCTCTTCTTCTTGTTGGCCGGTGGCAAGCATCAAGTAGGCGCTTGGTGGTTGGCTAAAGGAAGGAGGAGAGTTTTGTTTCTATACTTCCTCTTGTTCGGAGCGAGCAAGGAAAGAAGATTGGTGATCTAGGAGCTTCGACTTTTGGAAGATCGTCGCCCACACGACGTCCAAAAGGAGGAAGGACATACAATAAAAGATCGAGAGGTATAACGTTTGTTTATATTCTTTTCTAACATGTATATAATTGTTTTTCAATCATATACATGTTGTATGTTCTATTTTTATGGTTAAATATACTTGGACCCCGAATACAAACACAAAAGCCGACGATCCGTACATCGTCTATTCTACGGCTAATCGTAGAATAGAGGTTGGTTGCATGAATAATAAGTTTGTTCAAGTGACCACTCTAATCGAATAGCACGATGATGAAACAGTAGCTTGGGTAATCCGTCTTGTCAAGGATAAATTTTTTTATCCGGGGATGTAGAAGGGATCTCCATGAACAAGCGACCGAGTTGAAGTGGGAAGCGAAGTTTCCTACCTTCAAGTGGTATCAGAGCTTCGGTTCCGCAAAACCTTCACCTCCGACTCGTACTCATTTTCTTCTTCCTCTGGGGGTGGCTTACTTGTGGGCTTCTTCTTTTGACCTGCAATGAGAGCTATACCTTTCTCAGGTACCGAGTTAGACTGTTCGTGGAGTTCAAATTCTGAAAATAATTCATCTAACCTAATTTTTGATAAGTCCTTAGAGACCTTGTAGGCATCGACCATGGATGCCCACAAGGTAGTCCTAGGAAATGAGTTCAAGACATACCTTATTAGGTCGTGGTTTTCGACCTTTTGTCCGATGGCGTGCAAGTTGTTGATGATGTCTTGTACCCAAGCATGTAGTTGAGTCGCAGTCTCATTTTCATGCATTTTTAATTTATATAATTTATTAAAAAGAAGGTCCCATTTGCATACCTTTGCTTCGTCGGTTCCTTTGTGCAATTCCACTAATTTGGTTCACAAGTCCTTTGCACTGATGAAGGGGCTGATGCGATTAAGCTTCTCCTTGGACAAGCCACATTAGAGGATTTAAGTCGCCTTAGCATCAACTTCGACTTGTCTTTTTTGTAGCATTGGTCCATTGTTCATAATTCAATGATTCACCCACTTCGTTAGTCGGAAGTGTGAATCCCGTTTAGATTATGATCCACATCTCGATTTGGGTCTTAAGGAAGCACTCCATCCGACCCTTTCAATAATGGAAGTCATCTCCATTGTAAAACGGAGGTCGGACGGTGCTAAAACCCTTGAGATGGGCCATTGATACAAAAAGAGCAAGAAAATGAAGAGAAAAAAACCTAGCAACGACAAAAACAAGCGGAATGTACCTAGACTCGCGTCTTGGATTAGTAGTGTGGGAGAAAAACTAAACGAATGAAAGAGCTTATAAAAAATTCGAAATAAACAGAAATAAAAATGAAAATAAATCTGTAAAAAAAGCTAGATTGGTAGTTTCACCAAATCTTAGCACCCTCGGCTCTGATACCAATTGTTGGATCGTTTAGAGTGCTAGAGGGGGGGTGAATACCACAAAACTCTTTTTGTTCGTTTGTTCGATGTAAAGTGTGAGTAAGAGTAAATGCAGCGGAAAGAAAAAAAGTACACATTTGTTTTTACTTGGTTCATGACCTTTGGCTACTAGTCCAAGGCCCTAACGGTCCTAGACTGCGTACGGAGGACAAAACACTAAAAACACTCCTCCTTATTAGAGGAAGGAGTAAGCGAATACAATTGATGAAAATATCAAGGTAGAGGGACACTCCCCCTCTCTTTGTTACGATTAAAACACGACAGAAATAATAAAAAAACCAACGACTATTAAAGTTAAAGAAATTAGGCACTTATCACTAGAGATTCAGTAGCACTTCATCGTCGCAAGGTCATCGTAGAAGAAGAGGCTTTTTGGAGAGCTTTTGATGATGAAAATAGGGTGGAGAAGCCCTACTTTTATAGCCTTAGAAACCCTAGACGTTCACTTCTTCAACCAATGAGAGCAAGCCTCCTATCGCTTCAAAAATGGAGATAAGCTTTGACTCTCCTCGAACCTGATCCCTGATCAACAGTCGACTGATACTCTTGCCAATATACTGCTAGATGGACCAGTCGACTGATACAAGCCCTCAGTCGACTGATGGCAGGTTTTCTAGTTGCAAAGAAGAGTTAGCTCGAAAATATAGTTAATACAAGTAAATTAAATGGCCATACACCATCCGATCTCGATTTAAACCTTCCATGGAAGGTCTTGGTCGGATTGTCGCCTAAGAACATCCCCGTACAAAGGACACGACCTTCCTTGCGCTCACTCACACGAGCTTACCTCAACATTTACCTTGTAGCTTCTGCTTCTGGTCTTCCACTAGATTCCTTCGGCTTCCTCCGAAGTCATCCCAGTGTCGCCCGATCACCACAGCTCCCTTCGAGTTCATTGACCTTCAGCTCTAGCTTTATCACTTTTCTGTACACTTGATTTAGCTCGTGAGATAACAATAATGAGCTTAACTTTGTATCATTTCCTATAATCAAAACTCAGGTTCGACTTAGGTGCCTACTACACCAACAAAAAAGAGATAGACTATCAAATCCTGAGGCTTTCTTATCCTCAGGTTGAGGGTCAGAATGATGCTCTAGGTCAATATCAGGCTCAGGCTCAGGCTCAGGCTCAAGCTCAGGCTCAGGCTGGTGCTAGGGTTGAGGACCATCTTTCCTCCATGTCCGAACATTATTTTCATTTAAACCTATTTTAGCTAAACCAAATTATATAGAACCTATCATGTCATACTCAAAAAGTTGTTTGATGTTACCTATGGTAACATCAAAGCCTAATGTAGCAAGTAAAGATGTGATGACATGGCAATAAGGTAGATGTGCCTTCCTACTAGTAACTATCCCAGAGTGATGGATGATAGAATGAAACATCTGTAAACTAATATCTAAGTCTAATCTATGACTAAGTACATAAAGTATAAATGAATGATAGGGACACATCATAGTGATGCCCCTAGTAGTGAGTGGAAAAATACAGTTCACTATGGCTATGTACAGGATATATTCCTATATGTTGGTGCAGGGGCACCTAAGTCAAACCTATATTTTGATTATGGCAAAAGACGCAAAGTCAAGGATATATCGTTATCTCACGAGCTGAATCAAGTGTGCAGAAAAGTGCTAAAGCTGGAGCTGAAGGCTAGCGACACTCGGAGGAAGCCGCGGTGGTCGGGCGACACTTGACTGACTTCGGAGGGTGCCGAAGGAATCGAGTGGAAGGCCGGAAGCAAAAGTGACATGGTAAGTATCGAGGTAAGCTCATGTGTGCGAGCATAAGTGAGGTCGTATCCTCCTTACGGGGATGGTCTTAAGCGTAGATCTGACCAAAGACATCCCATCGATGGTCTAGGTCGAGATCGAACGGTCGAAGGCCGTCGAAATAATGTTTTCTTTGAGCTAACTTTGACTTGCGAAGCATCATCATTGCCGACTTGGAGGACTCAACCGCGTCAATCGATCGTCGGAGGTCGACGACTCGATCGATGTTGCCATCACGATCGATGATGGCCATCGATCGATGGTCAAAAGATCAGCCTCCAGGAGTCAAGGCTTATCACCACTTTTCAAGGAGGTTGTGTGTTCATTTGTGATTGGTTGAAGACCCATTCACGAGGGGCTCAAAGGCTATAAAAGGAGGTCCTAACCTAGGGTTTTCAATAATTCTAATCTTCCAAAAGCCTCCGCAGCTACAACTCTCCGACAACGGCGCTTCTTCTCCGACGCCTAGGTCTTAACTTCTTTATTTTGTAACGTCGGTTTAAGCTTTTACTTCAGTTTGTTACTTTAATTCTTTCGGAGCTTTTATTGTAACGAGGAGAGGGGGAGTGTCCCTCTACCTCAAGTTTTGTTCTTTATTGTATCGATTAACTCTTACCTCCAACAAGGAGGAGTTCGTTTAGTATTTTGCCCTCCGTATGTGGTCAAGGACCACTAGGCCTTGGAGTAGTAGCCAAGGCTACGAACCAAGTAAAAAGAATTGTCTCTTTTATTTATTGTTTATATCTTCCATGCAAATTATCTACTCGAGTTTTAACGAACGATTTCAGAAAAGTTTTATCGCTTATTCACCCTCTAGCGATCCGCTGATCCAACAATTGGTATCGAGTAGGTGCTCAGATTCGGTGCAACCACCGGTCGAGCATTTTTTTGTTTTCGTATTTATCGTTTTAAGATTTCTCCCACACTACTAATCCAAGACCAAGTCTTGGTACATAGTTTTTGGTTGTGTTTTTGCAAGTATTGATCGCCTTCGGAGTACCTCACGATCAAACGAGCATAACTTTTGCTACAAGTGGACTCACGAAACGATCTACCCACCAAATCGAAGCTCTCGCAGAGATCTACACTTTTCATCCTCAAAAATTGACGTTTAGTAGCCTTTCGGTGACATCGAAGGTTGTGAGTACTTACTTTTTATTTAGTTTCTTATTTCTTTGCTTAACTTTCTATTTTTCGTTTGTTTCTTTTTATTTCCCGCACTACTAATCCAAGACCAAGTCTTGGCAAGTTTTGTTGTGTTTTTTTTTGTGTGTGCAAGTTTTTCTTTATGGCCCACAATGAGGGGTACAGCACCATCCGACCTCCGTTCTTTAACGGAGATGATTTTCGTTATTGGAAAGGTCGGATGGAGTGTTTTCTAAAAACACAAGTCGAGACTTGGATAAATCATCCAAACCGGCTTTGCTCTACCCACTAATGATCAAGGCGATCCTTTGGACTTTGACAAGTCGAACAATGCAACCAAGAGGCAAATCAAAGTCGATGCAAGGGCAACCCAAATATTGCAATGCGGATTGTCTAAGGAAGAGCTCAACCGCATCGGACCCTTCATCAGCGCAAAAGATCTGTGGACAAAACTCATAGAACTACACGAAGGGACTAATGACGCCAAGGTAAGTAAGCGTAACTTACTACTTAATAAATTGTATAACCTAAAAATGCAGGAATGTGAGACGGCAACGCAACTACACGCTCGCGTCCAGGACATTGTCAATGGATTGCACACCATCAGACACAAGGTCAAAAACCGTGACCTCCTAAGGTACGTTCTTAATTCATTTCCTAGGACTACCTTGTGGGCATCCATGGTTGATGCCTACAAGGTTTCTAAGGACCTTTCAAAGCTTAGGTTAGACGAGTTATTTTACGAGTTTGAACTTCACGAGCAAACTAACATGGTCCAGGCCGAGAGAGGTATTGCTCTACTTGCAGGACAAAGAAGCAAGGCACCCACCAAGCAAGAAGATGGACTCGAACCTGAAGACGAATCAGAGTCCGAATCCGAAAAGGTGGAAGCAATAGTGAACGTAGTGCGGAAGATCGTTCGGAGGGAAAGGAGGCTACTAAAAAACAAAAAGAGGGCACAATTCAAATCAAGTTAAAAAAAGGCGTTTCATGAAACATGGGACAACGAAGAAGTCGTCGGCATAGCATGCATGGCAAGACCCGAAGAGTCCGAGTCCGAATCTGAATCAAACTACAATACCGACTCCGAACTCGAGGACTACTTCGAGAAGCAACTCAAAGCTGGACCGAAAGATAAAATTAAGGTTATCCGCTCACTAATTCATACGCTTTATAATACGATTAAATTGCTAACTAGAAAATTAGCTAAATCTGAGTCTAGGGTCGAGTCCTTGGTTGAGGAGGTTGAAACCCTCAAACAAGAGACACCCCTAAACTCTTCAACTAGTCGAGTTCAAGAGGAGGACTCAACTCGAGTTGAAAAACTCGAAGAAGAGAACTCTCTCTTAAAAGGGCAAGTCCAAGAGCTCGAAGCTCGGTTGAACAAGTTCTCGACGGGGTCCAAGAATCTTAATCGACTTCTTGGAACTCAGAGAGGCGTGTACAACAGAGCCAGACTCGGATATAGCTCAAAGACTACGAATATATCTTACATGTCTATCGTAAACCGCAGTCATCATCTAGTCCAAGCGTGGGTCCCGAAAACTTTATTAAACTCACATATAAGGACCAATAGGTTTTGAATTCCCAAGGATCAAGTTCATTACTTGACCAGACCATATCGGTTAAATGATTCAGAGGGAGCTAATACCAAAATAGTATATCCGATAACCTAAACCTTTTATTCTCTTTAGGATGGTTAGATAGGACTATAACTCGTCAATGCTTGATAACATAGTACCAGGACGTGGCGAGATGATAGTACGCTAGGAAAGCGGAGTCTTGTGTATTCGGGCTAGATAAGGCGTATCTAGTTCGGTGCACTTGACCGAGTGGAACTAGATGAAGCTACCTCACCGTATCCTAGACTAGTTAAACCAGGAAGTGGTCTTAGGTGAGTCAAGTTACTATTTTCTCGAAATTGGCTTTGTCTAAGGAAGTGGTCATTTTTCCGATCAAAGAAGGCCCCTGTGCCTCGCCACGACCTGGAAGCCAAGATCTTGAAAAGGTGACTTGATGAGATTAGGATCAAATCCGAATCTAACGCAAGGTTGACAAGTTTCAAATCATTAAAACTTAATCAAGATAAAATTGGAATCATCTCACATAAACATATAAGGTGAATCAATTCTAAGACACTTAGAATGGGTGAGATGAATAAGGAACAATTTCAATTTACATAATCTTTTCAAAAATGTTATCTATTTTTCAAACTATCGAGCTTAAACGTGTACTTATACTCGGACAAAATTCTAAATATACAACCTTCTAGGTCAATTTTTAGTGCCCCCTAACTCTTTTATACCTTATATATTTTATTAAGGGGGAGAGCAAACTAACCCTAAGGGTTACATATTTTTTTAAAGTTAATAGCATATAAGTATTGTGAAACTCAAAGTTAATTTTATAAGTATTTTGAAAATCAAACTTAGTTTCCAAAAATTACATTGTTGGTGCAGAGGGCTATACCTCGAACCAAATTAAATCAAGACACATGCTTAGACTCATGTTAGATAATCTTTATGCATGCTACCTTTTCTATTAAAAAACCCCTACTTTTTATATAAAACCCCATACCTTTTTTGATTCATGGCAAAAGGGGGAGAAGAGCATAAGTTAAGTGGGAGAACAAAATTTAAATTTTTGAAAATTAAACTTTTGTTTTAAAACTCACCTAAGATTAAGAGGGAGTTCACTACAAATGAGCGTAACATTTATCTTACTCATTTTCTGCTTTATATTTTCCCTTAACTTTGCGTAAATTTTCTATAGGATCAAAAAGGGGGAGATTGTTGGTGCAGGGGCACCTAAGTCGAACCTATATTTTGATTATGGCAAAAGACGCAAAGTCAAGGATATATCGTTATCTCACGAGCTGAATCAAGTGTGCAGAAAAGTGCTAAAGCTGGAGCTGAAGGCTAGCGACACCCGGAGGAAGCCGCGGTGGTCGGGCGACACTCGAGTGACTTCGGAGGGAGCCGAAGGAATCGAGTGGAAGGCCGGAAGCAAAAGCGACATGGTAAGTATCGAGGTAAGCTCGTGTGTGCGAGCGTAAGTGAGGTCGTATCCTCCTTACGGGGATGGTCTTAAGCGTAGATCCGACCAAAGACATCCCATCGATGGTCTAGGTCGAGATCGGACGGTCGAAGGCCGTCGAAATAATGTTTTCTTTGAGCTAACTTTGACTTGCAGCAAGCATCAGTCGACTGCCAGCTTGGAGGACTCGACTGCCGTCAATCAGTCGACTGCCGGAGGTCAGCACTCGACTGATGCTGCCATCAGTCGACTGATGATGGCCATCAGTCGACTGATGGTCAAAAGATCAGCCTCGAGGAGTCAAGGCTTATCACCACTTTTCAAGGAGGTTGTGTGTTCATTTGTGATTGGTTGAAGACCCATTCGATGAGGGGCTCAAAGGCTATAAAAGGAGGTCCTAACCTAGGGTTTTCTCAATAATTCTAAGCTTCCAAAAGCCTCCGCAAAGCTACAACTCTCCGACAACGAAGTGCTTCTTCTCCGACGTCTAGGTCTTAACTTCTTTTATTTTTGTAACGTCGGTTTAAGCTTTTACTTCAGTTTGTTACTTTAATTCTTTCGGAGCTTTTATCGTAACGAGGAGAGGGGGAGTGTCCCTCTACCTCAAGTTTTGTTCTTTATTGTATCGATTAACTCCTACCTCCAACGAGGAGGAGTTCGTTTAGTATTTTGCCCTCCGTGCGTGGTCAAGGACCACTAGGGCCTTGGAGTAGTAGCCGAAGGCTACGAACCAAGTAAAAAGAATTGTCTCTTTTATTTATTGTTTATCTTTCCGCTGTAAATTATCTACTCGAGTTTTAACGAACGATTTCGTAAAAATTTTATCGCTATTCACCCCCCCTCTAGCGATCCGCTTCGATCCAACACTATAGTCTAAGTCTAGTGGAACTGAAGATACTCACAGATGGAGTCCTCTCCTCACCAAATAAATGCATGTGTATCCTATCTAATGTGATGTGAGAGTAGGGATCACCATACGATAATTCCATAGATGGAAAACATACAACTGGAC
Organism: Wurfbainia villosa; assembly: GCA_025175895.1. Taxonomy (NCBI): domain Eukaryota; kingdom Viridiplantae; phylum Streptophyta; class Magnoliopsida; order Zingiberales; family Zingiberaceae; genus Wurfbainia; species Wurfbainia villosa. The sequence goes on from CM046004.1 coordinate 54,649,475, forward strand.
ATGATGAATGCATGAGTCCTAAATGATCTTTCAAAAATGAGGGAGTAAGAATAAAATCTTTACCCTATACTCTAGTGGAATATGTAAGATCATCAATTCTAGTGAAGTTAATGAAAAACTCTACACATAGATCTATGTTAATGGAGTTTTTATAATAAACTAATTTATCTAGACCATAATGTGCTTTGACTTCCATGCTAGGTATGTATGATCTAATAATATATCTAGTAGGCATGGGAGTATAAAGAGTGCTTTCAAACCTAATCCTATGTCCCTCAGTGGGGAACGTAATGTTCATACATGGAGTAGAAGATGACTCAGCCTCAACTTCTCTTCTTTTACCCCTAATTAAATTACAATAATTTAATATTTATGGAAAAATAATGGAAAATAGGTTGAGAATTGTTACATCGACATTATAGATGATATTATAGAAGAGATTTGACGATCTAGACTCTCCGAAGAGTTGGAAAAGGGTGTTTAGCAGCTATTTTAGGGTTTTTGTGAGTTTACTTGGCATTGCCTTGCGTTGGTTTTATAAATAGAATCTAGTTGACTAGAAATATTTCAGTTGATTGAATTTGAGTCGACTGTCATAAATTTACCATTTTCTGCGTTTGCTTCCCAGTCGACTATATTGTCTTGAGTCAACTGTATTAGACCTAATACTTATCTACCATTGTATTCCAGTCGATTGGATTAGTTTCAGTCGACTGGAGTCGCATTTTTACCTTTCCGATGATTGGAGGCAACTGAACTTGATTCGGTCGACTCTTTTTAAGTTGACTAAAAATATTCCAGTCGACTGAATCGATTAATTTTAATTTTGGTTAATTTTTATAGTTACTTGGTCTAGTTAATTTGATTATGTTGATTACATTTATTGATTGATTAAATTTGATTGAATTCATTACGTTGATTTAGTTGAAATGGTTAAGTTGAATTGATTTAAGTGGTGAAGTTGAATTGATTAAGATGATTATGTTTAATTTATAAGATGGTTAAGTTGAATTAATAAGATGGTTAAGTTGTATTGATTAACATGATTAAGTTGAATTGGTTAAGATGATTAAGTTGAATTGATAAGATGGTTATGTTGAATTACATTGAGTTGATTAAATTATTTATGCTTGGTTAAGTTCTAAATCATCTCACCCGAGCTAAGTTTTCAATACACATTAATCCTATGAGTTTTGTGAGATGAGGATTTATTTTTATCTTAATTAATTTCAATGAATAATTTCAAAGTTTTTAAACTTGTGTTAGATTCAAGCTTAGCTTAAGCTAATCAAGTAGATTTTCCAGCATTGACTTCCAGGTCATGGCAAGGCATATGACCTTCTTGGGAATTGGATGGACCACTTCCTTGACAAAGTCAATGAAGGAATCAAATACTTGACTCACTTTGGACTAAGCTTTAGTCTAACTAGTTAAAGACTCAGTGTGTTAGCTTCGGTCAGTTCCACTCGACTTAGTGCACCAGGTCATGGCGAGGCATATGGACTTTTTGGATATCGGATGGACCACTTCCTAGACATGCACATTGAAAAGCTTCCCTAACTTACTATCAGCTCACTTCATCTTAGTACTAGGTTGTTCAAGTAAACTACTTTGTTTCCTCTCTAGTCCATTCTAAATTAAGCAAGTAAAGTAAACAAAGACATGCAAGAGTTTAACTAAATAAACAAACAAGCAAAGTGTTTGCTCCCCCTAAGTGATAACTTGGTTGAGTTTTGTTCACTAAGTGAACTTGACTCTTGGGAACCCAAAATTGATTTGGTCCAACTTGGTTAACTAATCTAACCTTAGGAACCCATGCTTGGGCTCAATTCTTAGTGTTTCAGCTAAGTAATGACATGTATAATTTATATGAGGATTTAGCTTTGTGTATGAGTCCAGACTTGTTGTATATGACTCGCTGAGACCCAAGCATCATGTTTAGATACTTGGAGCCCGAGGTGAACCTTTCCAACATTCCGGTAAGATATTCTACTTGCCTTTTTACGACCAAGTTCTCTTCCTCAAGTTTTGCAACTTGAGTTGAGTCTCTATCCTCAATTTGGCAAGTCGAAGTCTTCGAGTTTACTTGCTCCTTAAGTAGTTGAACTTCCTTAAGGAGTGAGTCTACTCGGTTCTCAAACTTAGCTAATTTCCTACCTAGGCATGCAATTATGTTGTATAGTTTATCTTCTAAAGGAGAAGTTACCTTGTCTAGTCCTTCAGAAATGGATGCAGATCCGTGGCTTCTCTCGGACTCGGATTCAGACTCGGAGTTGATTCGGTTTCGGAGCTTGATTCGACCATGAATGCTACGAAACTTCTCTTTGTCTCTTCTGTGTCCGACTATTCTAAAGATGATTCATCCCAGGTTGCCTTAAGTGCTTTCTTCTTCTTTTCCTTTTTAGGTTTTTTCTTCCTTTTTTAGATTTGCACACTCCGACTTGTAGTGACCTTTTTCGTTGCATTCGTAACATGTTAATCTTGGTCTTGGCTTGTTGTCGATGACCTTTTTGGCATCTTTCTTCGTAAATCTTTTTCTCTAGTTGAACATTTTCCGGACCATGTTTATGATTTCTTCCTCTCTATTTAGGTCCGACTCCAACTCATTGACTAACTCTTTGTTTTTCTTTCCTTTTAAGTCGAACCTTCCACTAAAGCAATACCATTCTCGGTTTGACCCGAGTTAGCAAAATAGTTCATCTAATCTAATTAAGGAAAGGTCGCTGGAGACCTTATAGGCATCAACGATGGATGTCCATAAGGTGTTCCTCGGGAATGCCTTAAGTGTATATCTAATTACATCCCTATTTTCTATTTGATGTCCTATTAGATGAAGTTCATTTAATATATCTTTTATTCTAGTGCAAAGTTAACTAGCACTTTCATTTTCATGCATTTTACAATTAAAGAGTTTATTAAGTAACATATCTCGTTTAGCTATTCTAGTATCATTAGTGCCTTCGTGTAATTCAATTAACTTATCCCAAAGTTCCTTAGAATTATCAAAGGGACTGACTCGATTGAGCTCCATTCGCCTCTTCCAATAAAAAAAGTTTAATTAACTCCATTCGCCTCTTCCAATAAAAAAAGTCCTCTCTGTTAAAGAGATGAGGGCGAACGATATTATACCCTTCTAGGTGTGATGACATAACTAATTAAATTTTTTATTTAATTTATTTAATTAATATTCATAAATATTCCTAGAGTTACTCAAATTAAACAATATTATATTTGTGCAAAAAGAATGAATTTATACTAAGACAAGACAAATATTAAAAATTTTATCCTAGTGCAAAAGTAAATATTAAAATTAATGCAAAAATTATTCTAAGACAAAAATGCTAAAAATAAAGAAAAATTCTAATGCTCTCATTGGTGGTTGCACCAAAATGGGAGTGTCCCCGCTCTGATACAAATTGTAGGATCGAAGTTATCCGAGAGAGGGTGGTGAATCTCAGAATATGAAATTTTATTTAAAAACTTTATTTTATCTTTTAAGAATTTAAAGAGTAATTGCAGTGGAAATATAAAATAAATATGACAAGATTATTTTACTTGGTTCACAACCCTAGTAGGGTTGCTACTCCAAGGCCCGTAGCACTCCAAGAAATACCTCAATGAACAATCACTAAAAAGCACTCCGATTCGAAACTCTCGAACTCGGAGGGTATTCTCTTTTTACAAAGATGAGAGGGAAAGGTAACACACTATCTTCCTTCTAGAAACTAAAAACAAAAGTGAAGAAGTAAATACAAATGTAAATCCATACCAACACTTCTTTTGAATGTAGAAATATAGCTCGGAGTGCAAAGTGTTGGTGTGTAGATGCTTTTACGGATGAGGAATTCTTGCAACAATACTTGGACGTAGTAGATTGATTGTTCTTGAAGCTAGTCGTGCATTTCTTTTATAAGTCATTTCCAGTCAACTCCACATCAACCCGTCGATATGGTACTTTGGACTTCTCAATCGACTGGACCTGTTCCAGTCGACTCCAGGTCACCTAGCTCCGCATTGGAAAGTTTGCCTTTCCAGTCGACTGGACCTCCCTAGTCAACTGGAACTCTTTTCATCTTGGTTGCTAGATCTTTAATCGATCACCAACTAATCTTGCCAACTGGGTATCCAGTCTACTGGACAATACTCAGTCGACTGGACTTTAGTCAATTGGAATCCTTTCAGTTGACTGGTTCCCTACAAAATGAGATTAGCAAATACATACAATATAAAATACAATAGCAGTAGTAATACTGCTCGATCTTGACTTCTCAATCCCACGTGGACTATCCGTCAGATCCACGCCTAGCCTTGCCCCCCAATAGAGGACTCGACCTCATCTCTTAACTCAAGGCTTACCTATCGACTGCCCTGCAAGACTTACCATACTTGACATCCGTTCTGACCCACCAAGGCTTTTGCCAGTTGTCTAGTCTCCTTAACCCAGTTAGACTTCATGCTAGTTGTCCGGTCTCCTAACCCAACCAGTCTTCATGCCAAATGTCTAGTCTCCTGACCCATCTGGTCTTCCTACTTGGTGTCCGATCCTCCTTATCTATCAAGTCCTCTGCCTAGTGTCTGGTCAACATGACCTACTAAGACTTTCCATGCTTTGCCTAGTATCTGGTCTGCCTTACCTACTAGGACTTCCTGTTAAGCCTGCACACTTAACACATATATCGGATCACAAATAATTCCTAACTTTAACTATGGTTCATACATCAAAAATAAGGATTAATGCTCTTTGCATCAACATTATGGCCATGCTAAATCTGACAAGGCCATAGGAGGTTCCATAGCCTCTGTTTTGTACCTTCTTGGCCAGCTCCAACTAGATACATCTTCTCTCTCACTGAAAATCTCATTCTCTGACTTGTTTCACGTCTCTAGATCACCCGTATTACATGTGACCCAATAGGTTCCTGGCTATGTTGGCCATTCATAATTACCCCCTTAATTATGAATAGATCATGAGTGGTACCTAGCACTGCATCATGACCCCCAATTGATCGGAAAGTCTAAATCGACTCCAGAACATTTCTGAATCCTTTAGCATCAGTTGTTCGTTCCTTGTTCCTTTCGCTCATCCTATACCCACTTGGTTCATGACATGGTCTATGTGTTTAACCCCACTAGGCTAACTTCTTCACACCTAGCCCAAGTTAGTTTCCTTGTCTTGTGGATTCAAGTTATTCCTATATGTTCCCAAGAAGACCATCTTCTTAACATGTTTGCTCTGGCCAGAGATTTCTGAGTAACACTCCTTACAAAAGGCATAGGGTATACATCTCCTTTAGCAGGAGTGGCGAATCCTCTATGGGTTATTCAAGCACCTTCGATCACATTGGCTTATACCCAATTATCTCGGAGTTACACCTCATATGGAGATGGCTACGAAGAATTCAAAGTATAAGGCACCATGACCAAGATGACTCGAATACCTCAAGTCTGAGGAAGCTCATACTTGAGCTACAATGAGATCTTCAACGACATATAGAACCATATGAAGTCTCATAGCAGGTCTCTCCAATGAACTAGTTACCATAACTAGCATCCACATGTTCACTCTCCGCATCCCTATGCTTCCATTCAGTGAGTACCGAATGCTTGGATAGACCAATGAGCATAACATGTGCTAGTCTCATTGAATCGATGATGTCCAATCTCATCAATTCATCAACAAGGGATAATTTCAACACTTACATGATTTCACATGATAAGATACCCACTAATTGTGATCCAATCACAATTTCTTTCATGTCATGTATCGTATTGAGGACTTCTGTACATGAGTTTAAGATCCAATCAAATACATAGATAATGTATACTCAATTAGTGAATTTTATTAATAACTTCTAAGGCGATTTCCATAGAACACCTTTCAATTACATCACACTCCCACATGGCCTACAGCCAATCGCCTTGGTATCTAATACCATAGGCCTCTTTATGCCTCTCGAACTTTTCTTGGGGAAGATGCTTTGTCAAGGGATCTGCTAGATTCCTATCAATGGGAACTTTCTCTATTTGTTCGTCTCTTCTACCTATGATCTCTCTGATCAGATGGTAATGACATAGTACATGCTTGGATCGCTGATGAGACCGTGGTTCCTTCGCCTGTGCAATGGCGCCATTGTTGTCGTAGTAATCGGTAATGCTTCAACAATGCTTGGAACAACTCCAAGTTCAGTAATGAACTTCTTGATCCATACCACCTGCTTTATTGCTTCAGAAGCTGTAATGTACTCTGCCTCCATAGTAGAATCAACAATGGTGTCTTGTTTGGAACTTTTCCAACTCACCGCACCTCCATTCAAGATAAATATGTATCTAGACTGAGATTTAGAATCATCCTTATCTGTCTGGAAGCTGGCATCAGTATACCCGCTCACTACCATATCACCTCCTTTATATACCAAGAGCAAATCCTTAGTCCTTCTCAAGTACTTAAGGATTTTCTTGACAGCCACTCAATGGTCCATACTAGGATTAGACTGGTATCTACTTGTAACACTCAAAGTGTATGATACATCGGTCCTCGTACATAACATAGCATACATTATCGATCCTATAGCTAACTCATATGGGATCTGACTTATATGAATCCTCTCGTCTTCAGTGTGCGAGCTCATAGACTTCGAAAGGTGAATCCTATGCCTCAAGAGAATTAAACCTTTCTTGGATTCATCCATGCTAAACCATTTTAATACTTTGTCTATGTATGTAGACTATGAAAGACCAAGCAACCGATTCGATCTATCTCTATAGATCTTAATCCTCAAAATATAAGTTGCTTCTCCTATGTCTTTCATGGAAAACATTTTGGGTAGCCATACCTTAACTGTTTGCAAAATAGGAATATCGTTTCTTATGATTAATATGTCATCTACATACAATACTAGGAACATGATTGTACTCCCACTAACCTTCTTCTTATACACAGGGCTCCTCAAAATTTTGTGAGAAATCAAACTATTTGATTGCCTCATCAAAATGAATATTCCAACTCCTGGATGCTTGCTTCAATCCATAAATGGATCGTTGAAACTTGCATACTTTGTTCTTGTCAATGGATGTGAAACCCTCAGTTTGTATCATATATACATCCTCAAATAGGTTTCAGTTAAGGAAAGTTATTTTCACATCCATCTGACATATCTCATAATCTAAATGAGCCACTACTGTCACGCCCCAAGAGTATGCCGAGCTCGAAAATCGGACAACATCTCCCCTGTATGTGATACAATTCCCTGGTAATACAAAATCTTTCGGCCACCACCACACAACATAATGAAATATAAAACCAAAGTCACAGTGGAATACACCAACAAATAATAAAATATAGGACTCAAATAGTTGCGTATCGGTAAGACTTGACACAATAAGGAAACATAATTGTTGGGATATATACTGAAAGCCTAGCCTTTCCATGAGCATCTTCATTTTGAAATAAGAATCACATGATCATTGTTCGCATTTTATATTTATGAATATTGTCTGATACGTTACATTATAGATAACATGGTGTGTGGTGTCGCACAAAAGATCATGTTATCAGTTCCTTGTAGAGTATAAGTTGAGGCTCACAACCAAGATGGTTTTGGATAAACCATTGGCATGGTTGTAGTGTAATTTGGTATTGGTTTATCTTGACCATAGAATTACACTAGTACACTTTGTGTGTATTGAGCAAGACCGATTTAGAGGTGATTCAATTTATACTGACTATATAATTGAATCAGACCTTAGATATTATGGTGTACTTGCTCTTAATCCCGATATAATAATAGGCACATGTACTTAGTATTTAATTTTTTGATTTACCAATGGGTGAGATTTATGTGTTAAATCGATAGGCCTAATAAGTTGGGAAATAATATTATTTACATGGTGTGTCGTTGATTATAGGAGGAAACCGTGTCCTATATACTAGGATGATGATGTCCCCTTGAGGAGCTCATAAGGTTCATCATGTAAATCCTGCAGGTGGACTTGGTCCAACATGATGATAAGGATGAAGTGGTACTACTCATGGATTTAGATATTGATTAATTAAATTGTAAGTAATTTAATTAATTAATGGGCATTCGATATCTTAAACACGGGGAGATATTTTGTACAAATAATATGTGGAGCCCATATTTAATTATGGGGGTTGGTGAGGTAGATCAATGATAATCCTCTAGTTGAATGGATCATCATTAATGGATCAGGTTTGTGTGGTTCGGATCCTTTGGGTGACCAAGATCCAACTCCTCCTCATGGTCCCTATTGTAGCCTATTATAAATACCTTATAAAGCCTAGATCTATATAAGAGAGGGAAGAGGTTTGGGCGAAAAAAGTGCTAGGGTTTTTGGAGTTGGCGTGAGAAGCTTAGGCGGCAAGAAGTGGTGGCTAGGGTTTTGCTTCTCTCTTTGGGCGGCAACCTAGGGTTTGCTTCTAGAGGCTGGTAGCACAAGGAGGATTAGAGATCTATCCTTCTCTTCTTCTCCATTGCCGATGCACCATCTTCTTCTCCAAGGGCCGGCGGTGCCTCCTTCTCTCTCTCTCTTTTGGCCGACGACAAAGCAAGGAGGAAAGGGTTCTTTCTTCCTTTGTCTTGGCCGGTCCATCTTCTCCCTCTCATTAGGGTCGGTAGACACCAAGAACTTGGTGCTTGGTGGTCGACACAAGCAAGGAGAAGAAGGGAGCTTTTGTTCTTCCCTTGTTCAGAGCAAGCAAGGAAGGGAAGACACGTGATCTAGGAGGCTTCGACTCTTGGAAGATCGTCGCCCACACGACGTCCAAGAGGAGGATAGGAATACAATAGAAGATCAAGAGATAAAACAAGAGGTATAATCTTGTTTAGTTTTGATTCTAGTTCTCTTGTAATTTGTATGTTATTGATTAACATGGACCCCGATAATAAACACAAAAACCGGCGATCCGTACATCATCTATTCCGCGACTAATCGAGGAAAAGAGTTAGGTTGCTTGAACAACAAGTTTGTTCAAGTGACCACTCAAATCGAATAGCACGATGATGGATCAGTTGCATGGGTAATCCATCTTTGTTCGGATTAATTTTTTTTATCCGGGGACGTGTGATAGGATCGCCATGCACAAGCGACCGAAGTAGGAAGCAATTTTCCCTTCAAGTGGCATCAGAGCCATGATTTCCGATTTTGTATATTTTGGATTCGGTTACTTTCATGCATTTATCATATATTTTATGTTGGATAATAGTAGGATGTGCGTAGGCAAACTTTTTTCTTGCAGGCATAAGATCAAACTATTATGGCTATATGGATATATGTGATTGTATGTGTGTGATTGTAGTTATTTATTTGAATCCTCGGGGTTGACGAGGCTAATTAGTATTTAATTTTTATAATTAAATACGACACTGTTTAGCCGCTCATTTTAATTTACTTTCGATCTAGATATGTTTTTTTTATGAAAGGTAAATATATATCATCAAAGAAAAGCACAATCATACAGTAGCCTATGATACATACTCATGTCATGTCTGACAAAGTGTTAGATCTGAGATGCATCCAAAGTGCATCGTACATGCGCTCTCATGGGTACCTACCCGCTCACTTGATACATCCACTCATCCCTCTCTATCCTCGTTCATGTGTCCAATCCATGTGTACAACACATGTGCATCATCCATGTCGCCTTTGATCCTGCATAACATCCAACTGCACTCATCTCCTCATGCGTACCTTCTTGTGCCATCTTGCCTCCTATGTCCATCTAGTGTCATGGTCCTCCAACATTTGTCACTTTTGGCAAGTGATCAGCCGATAATGGATTTGCCATGTCTTTACTGTAGCCGTTTGCTATGGACTAGATAGGCCATTCAAGTGGGCCTATTCACCTCTACTAGGCTTTTTGGCCAAGCCTCAACCATAAAACGGATTTGTGACGTCTTTACCGTAGTTGTTTGCTATGGACTATATAGGCCATTATGGGTGGACCTATTCACCCTCCCTCATCATAACAGCCTTTGCCAAAAATATTATTATTCTCGAAACTCCTTAATGAAGAGGCAAGCCGAAAGAGTCGCTGAACTACGTTGGACCACCCTAGAAATGGCAGCTTCCCTACAGCCGTTGAAACACCCTGGATACGTTGGACCACCCTGAACTGCCCTGGTGAAAGCGACTAGAAGAGTCTGAGTCCACCCTGATCTACCCTAGAGCATCACAGAACCACCCTGGTCGAGGTAAGTAAAGGGGGTGGAAGCGCCCTGACCAAAGCGCCCTAACCAATGAGAGTCACTGGACTGCCCTAGAGCCTTCTTGGAGCTGTTGAACTAGCCTGGACCATCCTGGCGAAGTCAACTGAAAGAGCCGCTGAATCGCCTTGGACCACCCTGGAAATGGCAGCTTCCCTTTAGCCGTTGAACCGCCCTGGATCCGTTGGACCACCCTGAATTGCCCTGGCGAATGCGAATAAAAAAATACAGGCCCACCCTGATCTACTCTGGAGCATCATGAAACCAGCCTGGTCAAGGTGGGTAAAGGGGTGAAGCGCCCTGACCAAAGCGCCCTGACCGATGAGGTCCACCCAGTGTCTCCGGGGTCCGCCATGTAGTCAAAAGAACTGCCCTGTCCAAGCACTAACCAGTGTGATCCAAGTGAGCCTAATCCACCCTGGAGGCACAAGATCCACTGCTCTAGTCCGAGAAAATCGCTCTAGCAGGGCAGGAACCACCCTGACGCCGAGGAAAAACTACTCTAACTAGATGTAAAACTACCCTGAATTTTTTTTTCTCTAACTACCCTGCACCAGGGCTTCATGGAAACTAGCCAGGAGGAGAGTAGCTGCCTTGAGTGGAGAACCACCCTGGACAGTGGCCAAACCAGTCAGCCAGTGTAATCATCCTTGGTCCAAAGAACTGTCCGGAGGGAGGGTAGGGGATTAGAGAGGTTCAGGGATAAGGGCACAGGGCACTTACTCTCAAAGTAGAAACTGCCCTGTACCATGGGGAAAGTGGTTGGGAAGTAGGAGAACTAGCCTACAGGGGGAGGGGTACTACTGCCCTGACTAGGAAAACTAAGGGGGGGTTTGGCCGGGGTCAAACAAAAGAGAGGGGGCGAATGCACTAGAAAATTGGAGAACTGCCCTGTAAGGTGGAGAAATAAGGGTTCAAAAGTAGAAACTGCCCTGGACCATGGGGAAAGTGGCCGGGAAGTAGGAGAACTAGCCTGTAGGGGGAGGGGTACTACTGCCCTGACTAGGAAAACTAAGGGGGGGTTAGGCCGGGGACAAACAAAAGAGGGGGGCAGTGAACCAGGGGACTATTTTGGGAGGCCAAGAACATCCCTGGGGAGGTGAGGAACTGCCCTGAAAGAGTGGAGGCTGAGGAAGATAGAGGGAGGGGGGATGTCTAGGCACCCTGGAAGGACAAAATTTGACCAATAAAGAAGCAAAGTATTGCGCAACATAGGTAAAGGGGGAGAGGAAGGCGCTCGCCTTTCTTCACGTAATCCCTGATGGGAGCTGAAGATTATGTCCCTCCATTGCTCTATACACATGGACTTGTATTTTGTGAAAGATCAGATCCCCTTCAAACTTTCCTCCTTCAAATCTACTGGAGTTTCTCGCCCTCCAAACAAAGTGGATTAATGTTGACATGGCTAGGTGGCGCGATCAATTCAAATAGATGCTTCCTTGTACCGTGCTCTGAAAGTTCTTAGCATATGCATGTAATTGCCCATTTCTGCCCTCATCCACAACCACCCTCTAACTCTCCACCATAACAGTTGTATATGCTCACATATGAAAAATACATGTTCCAATGTCTCCTTTGTTTGGTTACAGAACACGCATCTCCTATCCTCTAGGTATTCCTGTCTGGCACACACTGGTAGCTTGCCATGGGCTAACATCCACAACATAAACCTATGGCTTGGCTATATATCCTTCTGCCACACTGTCATCACCCATGGTTTCCTGGTTCCTGCATTTCTGAAATAGTCATAAGCCCTCTTGACTCCTCCTTTGCTTTGTCCAAACCATGTGCCTAGGAGTTGTCTCGCTTCTCCTGGGTTGCCTGCAGTGGATAGGATGTTATTCTTGATGAGTATCAGGTGCTTTATGAGCGGGGAGTCCATGTGCTTGCTTTGCCATTCCCATATATTTCCTTGTTGTATATATGTGTGATGCACCCATCTTGTATTTACCATAGAACCTTGGCCTGCAAAGCCATATTCCATGCCCTTAACTCCCTTAGCCCCAGGCCTCCTTCCTCTTTCGGTCTGCATATGTCACTCCATGCTATCGGTGGTTTCCTTGTAGTCCACATGAAAGAGCGGCAGAGACTATATATTCTATCAATTACTCCAGCCGGGAGAGGTAAGATTGACATCCAATAGCATTCAACACCCTGTAGAACCGAGGATATGAGCTGGGTTTTACCCGCATATGATAGTGTAGCCTTGGGCCAAGAGCTGATGCGCTTAGTGAGAGCGTCCATTAGTGTACTGTAGTCAGCAACCTTTAGTTTTCGAGATGCTATTGGGATCCCTAAGTATCTGAATGGCATCTCTCCCACATTGAAACCAGTGATAGATAGTAGTCTTTCCTGCGCACTTGCATCTACTCCTGCCATGTAAATATTTGATTTGGTCATGTTTACAGTCAGCCCTGCCATACTAGAAAATTGTGATAAACAGTCCATTAAGACTCCAACTGATGATACGTCCCCGCGGCCTAAGAGCAAGAGATCATCAACATACACTAGATGGGTTATTCTCAGTTGCTTACATTTTGGATGGAAATGGAAATCAGACCGGCTTGTGCACTTAGCTAACAATCGAGAAAGGAACTCCATGCATATCCCAAATAAGTATGGGGAAAGAGGATCCCCCTGCCTAAGGCCTCTGCCACCCCTTGGTCTTAAAAGGCCTCTTGGTCATTTTACCTTCCAAGCAAGATTCATAGGTTGGAAAATCTTCCACCACTAATGAACCTAAAGGTCCATCAGCTATCAACCTTTGAATTCTACTTAGGTTAATATGACCTAACCTTAGATGCCAAAGATACATTTGGTTCATTTTCAAAGGTTCTTTTCTCTTATTAGATTTAGAAGATGAGTTATTTACTTCTATTTGCATCGTGGGAGCCTTTGGTTCAAGAGTATATAAATTTCCTACTAACGCACCAGAACAGATAATCTCCCTATTCCTTTTTATAACAACTCTATCATTAAAAGAAATAGAATATCCATCCAAAAATAATTTAGAAACTAAAATCAAATTCTTTCTAAATGATGGTACATAAAGGCAATTTCTCAGAACCAAAGTTTTATTCCTATCAAATGATAAATAAACATCTCCCACTGCAATAGCCACCACCTTAGTAGCATTGCCCATGTAGATGGTAATCTCCCCCTCAGCTAGTCGTCTGGTTTTCTGGAACCCCTATAAAGTATTGCAGACATGATCAGTGGCTCTCGTATCTACACACCAGGTGCCGGTAGATAACACCGCTAAACATGTTTCAATGACTAGACCAAAAGATATACCTTTGTTCTACTTTCGGTTGGGGCAGTCAGCCTTCCAATGTCCAGTCTGCTTGCAAGTGAAGCACTTGTCTTTTGGCTTCTTCACTCCTCCCTGAGATCCTCCCACCACCTTCGTTGCACCTTGTTTCTTCTTCTTCTTGCATTTCGGCTTAGAAGTAGAAACCTTCTGGGCAACTAAAACCTGAGAACTCTGACAAAAAAGCCCCTCTACCGCCTGGAGTTCTGTTCGAAGTGTTAGGGCAATCCACCCATGAGATATGGTTTTGATGTGTGTGGCAAAGGGTTTAAGTTAGGTTGTTATTGTTTTGATATGTGCGTTGGAGTCTTGCAGGACTTAGTAATTCGCACATGGAGCTTTGGCAAGTTTCACCAACTCACAACCTCGTTCTTGAGTCGGCAAAGGAGCATTACGAAGTCGTTTGCTTGATGCATCGGAGGGACCACCGAATGAGATGACTTGAAGCGAAGCCAAGGAAGCAGACTTCGAGGGCAAGAGACGCAAAGGAGCATTGCGAAGTCGTGCGCTTGGTGCTGCTGAGGGATGTGGCCGCGAACGAAGAGAGCTTCGGTGAGGGACTTCAAGTGAGATAAGAGAATGAGTGAAATGTAAGTAGCTCATTTGGTGAACTTGGCTGAATGGCTATGTGTCGAAGGCTCGATTGCAAGGGTTGAGGTTTACCCAACCGCCGGACGCTCAAACGAATGTAAAGTTTGAGGTTTACCCGGCATCAGTCGATTGTCATGTCATGGTAGTCGACTGCTCCAAGTCGAATGTGACTCGACTGGTGTTCAAGTCTGGTTTTTGTGCCATCAGTCAACTGCCACGGGTTGGCAGTCGACTGATGATGGCATCAGTTGACTGGTCACAAGGGTTTTGGGCACAGAATGTTGATCAGTCGAGTGCTCGCTTCCTGCACTCAACTGATAGCTCCATCTGTCGACTGATGTGGGAGCCATTGGATGAAATCCAACGTGGAAGGAATCGTACAGGCGGTCGTGATCGGGGCATCGATCATTGCCCGATCTAACGGGAAGAAAACAACCTTCTCTGTTTATAGAGAAGGTGTGGGCTTTTGGATGGATAATGCTTATGCTCCAATTGATCATCCAAGTGCTCCACAAGTGTTAAACTCCTTCTTCTTATTCTTACTTCAATCTTATTGTAAGGAGTGTTTTGGGCTGAAAGAAGGTTTACCTCCACCTTTCTTTAGCTAAAGGGAGAAACCATATTGGATTGGTTTCGGAGTGATTCACCGGAGACGAATCGGACCGTGGATTAGCGGCGAGGCTGTGAACCACATTACATATTGGTGTTAGCATTGTTCTTTATTTTGTGTTGTTCTTAATTGTCTTAGCTTTATATTTCCGCTTGCGCTAATGAAAATTGTAGACAATTAAGAGAGAATTCCACCGTACGAAGAAAGAGGGCTATTCACCCCCTCTAGCTGGCCACCTACATTCCAATAAGTGGTATCAGAGCCAAGGTAACTTGTCGAGGACTAACCGCTGAAACAAGCACAATCAAGGATGGTCGGCTCCAACATTCACCCACCAAAGTTTGAAGGAGAATTCTCTTGGTGGAAGAAGAGAATGGAGGTATTCTTCGAAACCGACTTCGAAATTTTATTGATAATGGAAAATGGTTTCGAGATACCTAGGGATGAAGATGGTGAGCAAATAGAGAAGATAAGATGGACAAAGAGACAAAGAGACGAGTACTTGGCGAATTCGAAGGCCAAGCATCACTTGTACAACGTACTCCCCCAATAAGAGATCAACCGGGTTGGAGAGTGTGCAAGTGCTAAAGAGATGTGAGAGAAGCTAGAAGAGCTTCATGAAGGTACCTCGGAGGCCAAACTAGCAAGGAGAGACCTCCTCCGCCCCCAACTTGTTGGGATGTATACTGAAAAGTCTATCTTTTGTATAAACATCTTTATTTTTGAAATAAGAATCACATAATCATTGTTTGCATATTTATGGTTATGCATATTGTCTAATACATTACATTGTAGATAACATGGTGTATGGTGTCACACGGGAGATTATGTTATCAGCTCCTTGTAAAGTATAAGTAAAGGCTCACAACCGAGATGGCTTTGGACAAACCATTGGTATGGTTGTAGTGTGATTTGGTATTGGTTTGTCTTGACCATAGAATCACACTAGTGCACTTTGTGTGTATTGAGCAAGACCGACTTAGAGGTGATTCGATTTATTGCTGACTACATAATCGAATCGGACCTCAGATATTATATTGTACATGCTCTTAATCCCGATATAATAACGGACACATATACTTAGTATTCATTTCTTTGATTTACCAATGGGAGAGATTTATAGATTAAATCGATAGGCTCGGTAAGTTGGGAAATGGTATTATTTATATGGTGTGTTGTTGATTATAGGAGGAAACCGTATCCTATATATTAGGATGATGATGGCCCCTTGAGGAGCTCATAAGGTTCATCATGTAAATCCTGTAGGTGGACTTGGTCCGGCATGCTGATAAGGTTGAGTGGTACTACTCATGGAGTTAGATGTTGATTAATTAATTGTCAGTAAATTAATTAATCGACGAACATTCGAGATCTTAAACACGGGGAGAAAAATGTACAAATAATATATGGAGCCCATATTAACTTATGGGGGTTGGTGAGGTAGATCAATGATAATGCTCTAGTGGAATGGATAATCATTAATGGATCGGACTTTATGTGGGCTTGATCCATTGGGTGGCCAAGATCCATCTCCTCCTCATGGTCCCTATTGTAGCTTATTAATACCTCATGAAACCTAGATCCAATGGATGAAAACAAAACTCTAGATCCAATGGTAGAGATTAAATCTCTAGATCCGACGGTTGAGATTAAATCTCTAGATCTGACGGTTGAGATTAAATCCCAAGAACCAATGGTAGAGATTAAAACAAGGCTTATCCCTAACCCTATAAATAAGCCTTAAGGGGGTGGGCGGCAACTTGATGTCTTAGAAGATTAGGGTTTGCTTCCCTTGGGTGGCAAGGAATCCTAGTTGGGTTAGGATTGAGTTGGGCGGCTAGGGTTTGGGAGGTGGAGTGGGCGGCAACAAGAGGAGAGGTTCCCTTCTTCTTCTTCCTAAGGTGTTGTCGGCTCCTATCCTTCTTCCCTCTACTTTGGCCGGTGCTCAACCTATTCCTCTTCCCCTCTTCTTTGGCCGACGACACCTAGGAGAGCTAGGGTTAGGGTTCTGGGCGGCTACAAGGTGAAGGGTTGGTTTCCTTTCTCTTCTCCAAGAGTTGGTCGGCGCCCATCACCCTCATTGATTCTCCTTTGGCCGGTTCCCATACTCCATATTCTCTTCTATGGTCGGTGGCAACATCGAATCTATTGACTAGGTGGCCGGTTCTAGATAGGAAGAAGAGTTTTGTTTTATCATCTTCCTTTTTTTTGGAGTGAACAAGGAAAGGAAGATTGGTTATCTAGGAAGCTTCAACTTTTAGTAGATCGTCGCCCACACGACGTCCAAAAGGAGGAAGGTCATACAATAGAAGACCAAGAGGTATAACATTTGTTTATATTCTTTTGTAAGTTGTCTATATTTTTTCTTCAATTATATGAATGTTATATATTCTGTTTTGTTGCTAATATAACTTGGACCCCGAACATAAACACAAAAGTCGCCGATCCATACATCGTCTATTCCACGGCTATTCGTAGAATAGAGGTTGGTTGCTTGAACAACAAGTTTATTCAAGTGACTACTCTAATCGAATAGCACGACGATGAAACGATTGCTTGGGTAATCCCTCTTGTCAAGGATAAATTTTTTTATCCGGGGACGTAGAAGGGATCGCCATGAACAAGCGACCGAGTTGAAGTGGGAAACGAAGTTTCCTACCTTCAAGTGGTATCAGAGCTTCGGTTCCACACAAAACCCCTTCACAACTAACAAATATCAAACATGAAAAGGGAGAAAAGGTAACCTCATTACACTCTCATTTTAAAGAAATTTTAATTGGACTAACGAGTGTTTGAGACAAATTTTCGAACCGGGATATGCTTATGAAAGCAATCGACACCTTTCCCTGGTCATCGAAATGGAGCTCAATGGTGGACTCCTTCTACATTTCGAAGAATCTAGAAGTGAGCACCCTAGAAGAATTCTTCTCAACCATGGAGCTCCACGAAACAAGGCTTGAGGGAGTAATTGAAGAATCAAGCATCAAGCCATCAAGGGAAGTGGCACTAGTAGCCAACAAGGGGAAGAAGAAGAAGATGGAGACTCCATCCTCCTCCAATGAAGCATCCTCCTCATCCTCCATGAATAGCAATGAAGATGCTTATATGGTAAGGAAGGTAAGGCGTGCCTTAAGAAATTTAAAATTTAACAAATCTTATGAAAGGAGAAGGCACAAGAGGAAAATCATATGCTACAGTTGCCAAGGAGAAGGGCATATAAGAGATGATTGTCCTCTTTTGAACAAGAGCAAAGAAGAGAGGAGGAAGAAAGAAGAAAAGAAGAAAAGAAGAAAGGGAGCAAGAAGAAGGAAGAAGAGAAGAAAGCCAAGGAGAAAGGGAAGGCAAAAGCACTCAAAGAAAGGACATGGGTTGATCCTTCATCATCATCATCGGAGGAAGAAAATGCTTTTGTCACAAACCTTGCTTTAATGGCAATAGAAGATGTGGACACCACTTCCTCCGAAAAAGAAGAAAGAAGATCAAGTGAGAAGAGCTCAAGTGAAGGGGGAGGCTCTTCATCATCCTCATCATCCGAAGAAGAAGACATGGTAACTATGGTAAAACATCTTCCCACTCAAGAAGTAGTTGCCATGATTTCTAGCTTGACTAGGGATTTGTTTAGGGTTAAGAAAAAGAACAAATGCATGCTTGATCAAATTAAGGCCCTAGAAGAAAAATTAGAACAAGAATGTTTAAATATTAATGATAATATTTCTTCTAGTTTCGATAATGCATGCTCACATGATCAGTATATGTCTTTTGATGTAAATGATGCATGCATTGAAGAAAACAAGGCATTAAGGGAAAAGGTAGATCACCTAACTAAAGCCTTAGAAAAATTAATCATTGGCTCCAACACATTGAACATGATCATAGGGAGTCAAAGGGCAAGCTTTAATAGGAAAGGCCTAGGATATAAGGGAAATAAAAATGAAAAGGCCTATAAATGTTTAATTGCTAGGGTTCAAGCCAAGAACAAGACAATAGCTAGAAAATGGATCCCTAAAGAATATTTAGTGAACCCTATAGGAAAGAACTTGTATTGGGTTCCTAAATCCATCTTTAAGGGTTAGAAAAACCCTAGGTTAGTCAACCATAGTGGACTTAAATTATATCATATTATTTGGTTGACTTGGATAGTGTGGGACTTAATTTTTTTGAAATAGTGTTGGGTGATGATAATGCATAACCCATAAATTAAATGGTTAAATCATGTTTCACGCTCAATTTTATAATTTATAATCATGATATGCAATGATTGATGATTTATGATCATGATTGATAATTCTTGATGCATGTTCATGTTTGGGTTTTTAGAATGATACTTAACCATGGGTAGAAATGCATGAAATTTTGGTTAAGTACAAATACCTTTAGGAACATCTCACATCCCACTATAAGGCTAACTTTGATTGAAAACATAGCATGGGTGAGATGATAGGATGATACAAATGGTCCACTAATGCTTATGGCTTTTAGATGGGTCATTAAAGGCATCAATAAAGCAATAATAGACCAATCATGGGGAAGGCTTATGTTTAATTCATAGACATATTGCCCAAAGATCATGGTTGGATATTTTAAATGTTTTTAAACTATTCTATGTTTCATAAACAAAGAGTTCATGTTTTTAAAAGTTTCAAGGCAAAACTAGGTTTTTAAAGTTGATACAAAACTTTAGATATTTTGCAACTTTTGAGTTTTTGCCTAACTTTCAAAAATAAAATGAATTTTCATGAAAAATAATTTTTCATTAATAAAGAAACTCACAAGAATTATCTATTTCAAATTTCATGATTTTTTGAATTTTCTAAAAATTTTAACGCATTTCTGAAATTGGATTTCAAAAATCAGAAAACCTGAAATTTGTGTGCCAGTCGACTGATGTACTGTGCACGAGCACAGTAACCTATTTTATCAAGTTTTTGATGAGTTTTTGGGTATTTATCCTCCTTAGAGTTGATGTCATGAGTGTAAAACATTTGGAAAATATTTTTGATGGTGTCAAAGGGGGAGAATTGATAAGGTTTAAGTTAATCATGCTAAAAGGGAAAATTTAGCATGTCTTAAGGGGGAGTTTTGATTCTCATATTATTTACATGCTTTCTTTGCTTATGTTGTTATTGTTATTTTTTTATCTAACTTAAACGGATTGCCACACATCAAAAAGGGGGAGATTGTTAGGGCAATCAACCCATGAGATATGGTTTTGATGTGTGTGGCAAAGGGTTTAAGTTAGGTTGTTATTGTTTTGATATGTGCGTTGGAGTCGTGCAGGACTTAGTAATTTGCACATGGAGCTTTGGCAAGTTTCACCAACTCACAACCTCGTGCTTGAGTCGACGAAGGAGCAATGCGAAGTCGTGCGCTTGATGCATCCGAGGGACCATCGGACGAGATGACTTGAAGCGAAGCCAAGGAAGCAGACTTCGAGGGCAAGAGACACGAAGGAGCATTGTGAAGTCATGCGCTTGGTGCTGCCGAGGGACGTGGCCGCGAACGAAGAGAGCTTCGGCTAGGGACTTCAAGTGAGATTTCAAAAGGAATAAAATAAAATAAAATAAAAAAGGAATAAAATAAAAAAGTTATTTTTTTCTAAATTTATTTTTTTTTCAAAATCAAAAGGAATAAAATAAAAAAGGAAGAAGAAATTACTTTAGAGCACCCCTTTGAGACCAAGTAGCTACTAGGGAATACCTATAGAGGTACTCTTTTGAGACTAACTAGTTACTAGGGAAATACTCACTATCAATTCCTTACTTCTCTTTCTCCTCAGAAAGTGCTCCTTTGAGACCATGTGTCGTAGTGAGAGGATGAGTCAATTGTTAGGGTAGGTAAGTGCCCCTACACTGGAAAAGCGAGGAACACGGTAGAAGCAACTTTTGACTTGGATCGATGTCCAAAGCCTTAGGGTCAAAAATTCACATCCACTACATAGGGATCTTTCAAGCTAAGCCAATGGGAACGAATCAATAAAACTAAGCTCAAAATTTTTATATATTAGGATATATTTCTAACAAGTTATCATGATTCTCACTCATAGTTTTCCTTTTTCTTTGCTTGCGGACAAGTGAAAGTTTAAGTTTGAGGGTGTGATGAGTGTGAATCATACAAACTTTTTAAGGTTTATTTATCATGCTTTTCTAGTATTTTATTCACATATCATGTATAAAACATAACATTTACTTTTATATTATATTTTTTAGTTTAGATAACTGTGGTTGCTTATTTTTATTCTTAGGAGGGCATAAATTAAGACAAAAGAAGACATTATCGAACGATGGAAGAAAGCCACATGGACACAAGATCAAACAGGGAGTAAATGGAGACAAACCACCATCACCAACTTGTTCCACAACCAACCTGTGGAGAGTTCCACGACCGTGGAACCAACTACCAATTCGACGTTGCACCCAGATTTGGACACGCCTGGGTCGTGCCATCTAGCATGGTCATGGCATGCTATTTCAGCCCGTAAAAACCACAACTAACTCAAGATTTCTTCTATGAAACAATGACCTATTCCCCTTCTAAAGCACATAAAAAAGACCCCAAGTCTCCAGCAAGGGGAATCATCAGAAAGAGCCGAAGACGAGCCAAGGCAAAGCCTAGGGGAGGCTGATAGCCAAGGATCCAAGGGTCGGTGACATCGATCCATCTAGGAAGCCACCGAGGACAAGATGCTCAAGACATAGAACGTCGAGTGAATGCTTTCCTTTCTATTGTCTATGTTTTGTAACTCCTTTATGGAGTAGTCTTGTATCTTAGGATTAGAAAGTAACTCTCTGTCAAACTAACTTGGATTATTACAACTTTCTTATCTATTGTGTTTTCTGATTCAATTATATTGTGCAATTTGATAACTTGCCTGTTTGTCAGTCACTTATTCGCATGCTTTTAGGGGTTTAAAGGGAGACTAACCAAGGTGAGTCTTAATCCCAGATCTATAGAGTTGAACTTGTGGATTTAATAACGAGTAAAGATTGAAGTCTAAATAGATTCACGGGGTTCTCATTACAGGTTCCTGATGCGGAAAATATCATCTACGTACTGATATCTTATCATAATTAAGATCCCTTGTGGGCATCTTAAGACTGTCATAGAGTGTAAAGGGTTTACTTTGATTCGTTTCTATAAGTAACTGGTAGTAAGTCTAGGTTTTTGATCTGGGAGGTTCTAGTGATAGGTTCCCAATGCAATTAGGGTCGCCTACGCATGAATACCATGAAAGTAGGAATCGAGTCTAGGTAGATACATTAGTTCGAGCTTGAAAGGGGCAATTGATTACTTTGAGATAAGTTCCCGTCAAGAATACATACCAAGTAGGAAAGAGCTACCAAATAATAGAGATAGTAGTGAAACCAAAATCTTAGGATTATTTTCTATCGTATCTTTTAATCCGTTCATTGTCTTTTTTTAATCGACTCATCCATTTTCAATTCTACTAGATAATCTTCCATCGCTCTTATCCTGTACTTGACCAGTCTCTATAGGATCGATATTTTTATTACTTGAAGACGACCGTGCGCTTGCAAAATTCCTTATCAAGTTTTTTATGTCGTTGCTAGGGACTACGCTCAATATTTGATTTACATGTGATTTAGTTAATCTAGATTTTTCTAATTTATTTTTCTTTTTATTGCTAATCCTTTCCTTATCTTTTCCTTGTATATGAAGATGCATGCTCTTACTCAAAATTTTAATCAATTTAATGATGTGAATTTCGATAACATTTATTGTGAGCTTTGTGGTGAACTAGGGCATACCTTTAACAATTGTCCAATCATACTTACACCTTCACAATTTAAACAAGTTGATGCCACCTACAGTTACAATCAGTGGCCACAAGATGATCCCTACTCATACAGTTATAACCCTGATTGCATAAACCCTCAAAAAAAATTTCATCAAAATCAAAGTGAGAATGAGAGTTATGAATCACCATTCAAATTTTATCAAGCACAAAATGTTGGTGCAATCGACCCAAGTAACGATTTGAGTGGGGCTTGAGTAAGATTTTGTTGTTTCACAATGGGGTTGATAAAATGGTTTGACCATATGTTGATCATATGACTAGTGGATGATTGGGATATCCAAGGTCATATGAGAGAGATTATCACAGAGGAGATTGATGGAGCAATTAACCTCGGGTTAAAGATTAACCAAGCTTGAGTGAGACTCAAGTGGAAGTCCAAGAATGGATTCTTGGCAATGGAAAAGTCCAAGTATGGATACTTGGCAAGGAAAAGTCTAAGGGTGGAATCTTGGCAACAGAAAGTCCAAATATAGATACTTGACAAGGAAAAGTCCAAGAGTGGAATCTTGGCAAGAGAAAGTCCAAGTATGGATACTTGGCAAGGAAAAGTCCAAGGATGGAGTCTTGGCAAGGGAAAGTCCAAGTATGGATACTTGGAAAAGGAAAAGTCCAAGGGTGGAGTCTTGGAAAAGGAAAGTCCAAATATGGATATTTGGTAGAGGAAAAAGTCCAAGGGTGTAGTCTTGGTCGTATAAGTCCAAGTGTGTAGTCTTTGCACGAAAGTCTAAGTATGGATACTTGGCAAAGGGAAAATTCCAAAGGGATAGTCTTGGTCGTGCAAGTCCAAGAGTGTAGTCTTGGCTGCGAAAGTCCAAGTTTGGAGGCTTGGCAATGGAGAAGTCCCGAAGGCGTGACCTCTTGGTAAAGGAAACCTGTTAGCACAACAAAGCCGTTAGAAGCACTTGAAGGCTACGACCAAGGGTGATGAGTCATGGACTTGAACCAAGGGCTTGAGGCTGATGGAAGTGGATTGAAGGCTTAGGTCTAGGCTAAGTGTACCCAATGGCATGACGAAGCCAATGGAAGCATCTGAAGGCAAGTATGAAGGGTGAAGGAGTCATGGAGGACTCGTATGGACCCTGTGTTGGTGCAATCAACCCATGTCACGATTAACCAGACTCGAGTTTGACTCGAGTAGTATTTTGATATTCGACAAAATGTATGACAATGTAATTGTCATTGATGTTCGACAAACGTACGACAATGTGATTGTCTTGGAAAGTCCAAGCATGGGTCTTGTCATGGAAAGTTCAAACATGGGTCTTGGCATTTGGAAAGTCCAACATGGAGTTAACATTTGGGGAGTTCAAGGGTGTGATATTGGCAGCGTAAAGTCCAAGCTGTAGTCTTGGCAGCGTAAAGTCGAAGCTAAGTCTTGGCGGCATAAGTCCAATGTTTGGCAGCGTGTGTCTTGGCGACATAAGGCAAAATGTACCTTGGCAGTGTAGACCCGGTTAGCATGACAATAGCTGATGGAAGCACTTGAACAAGTCATGGATGACTTGGAGGGATCTAATAGGCGTGAGGCTGATAGAGGTGGCTAGAAGGCTTAGGTCTAGGCTAAGGGTGGTCTATCAAGTTTGAGGGCATTATACTTGGGTTAAACCTCATGTTTGAGATTTATCAGTCGACTGGGGTTATGGATTAGTCGACTGGTCAAGTGTTTTGATACTTGACATCCTAGTTGACTCTGAGCAGTCGACTGGGGTTATGACTAGTCTACTGGTCGAGAGTCGACTGGAGCTCGACTATTGACGTGTGGCCTTGGCAGTCGACTGTAAACTTTTGGCAGCCAAGCAGTCAATTGCCATGGAGGGCAGTCGACTGTTGTTTGCATCCATGAGCATAGAAAGTTTCATAGTCGAATCAACAGTCGACTATTAGGGTTTGGTAGTCGACTAATGAGCTATCCATTGGAGTTTTTCCAACGTGGATTAAGTCATTGTGAGACAATGGCTAAAGGAGCAGTCGATTGCTAGGTAAAAATTAGCCTGAGTTCTAGCTTTATAAGGAGCACGAAAGGGAGGATTTTGGTAGCAGATCTATGGGAGATTTGAGGTGAAGTACTAGTGCATTTTAGGGTCCTTCAAGCTTATCAAAGAAACCAACAAGCAAAGCATTTAAAGCAACTTTGTGTAAAGTTTTCTTTACGTTATTTGTTGCATTTCATTTGTATTTTCTTGTATTTCTTTCTTATTGTTGTAAGAGGTTTTTTCCACCTCCGGAGTGTTTTCTGAGAAGGAGAGGTTGATTAGTTGTGGTTTGCATCACTAGAGGTCATTTGAGCTCAACCCGTGGAGTAGGAACCGTAGGTTTCAAACCACGTTACATCTTGTCTCTTTGTGCTTGTGTATTCTTGTGTGTATTTGTATTAGTATTTCTATTTCTGTTGCGTACTAACAATTGTAGACAAACACGATCGAAATCGAACAACGATGAAGCGAACCGCTATTCACCCCCCCCCCCCCCTCCCCCTCCTAGCATGACACTTACAGTCCTATAATTGGTATCAGAGCTAGGAGCTCTTCTACGGACTAACTGCCAAGGAGCAAAAGTGCTAGACGATGGAGTTGTTCAATCATGGATTTGGATGGGACATCAAAACTCCAATTCCATACACCTTTGGACGAGAAGGGTTCGATCAATGGAAGGCATGGATGGAAAATTTCTTCATGATGAACTTTGAAGATTGGGTCATCCTAATGAAGGGATTTGAATTTCCAAGGGGTAGAAAAGGTGGGTACCTCAAGAAGAAGAGATGGACCGAAGAGCAAGTCTAAGCCTTTGAAAGAAATGATAAGATAATGTAAATGATATTAAATTCGTTACCTAATGATGTCATGTCTAGATTAGGTGAATTTCAAGATGCCAAGGAGCTATGGAGCAAATTGGTAAAGCTTCATGAAAATTCCTCACCGGCCTTAAGTGAACAAAAATCTCAAGAGTGTGAAGATTCAAAGGTTGAGAGGGAATCCACATCCGGATTGGTAGAAGAAGTGGAAGAATTGGAGGAAGCCTCCACCTCTAGGATTGAGAGGGAGGAGAGACCTTCCACGTCGGAGGAAGAGCAAGAAGAAGCTTCAACCTCCGGGAGGGATGAAGAACCAACTCCGGATTCTACCACCAACCTAGGTAACTCAAGAATTTTGATTAAAGATAAAAAAATATATTATATGTTTTAAGTGTAGGGAAAATGGACATTACAAGAATAACTTCCCAAAAAGGGTCAAGAAGACGGCACAAGTCGTGCCAAAGACCAAGGAGACAGGTGCTTCAACAATTAAGAGCAAGGAGCGCATCATTTGCTTCAAATGTCATCAAAAGGGGGCACTATAGAAGTCAATTCCCTAAGGGAAGACAACCTAGCAAGGGCAAGGGAGGAGCTACACATGTAAGGGGAGCTTTTAAAGCAAACCCTAAGGTATATTTTAGTAATGCAATTTCAAATCTTAATGATAAAAAGCATACTTATAATTCACTTACAATTGTGCATAATCATAAGGAGCATGTTAGAAATAGCGCTTATTGCTTAGGTGCCAAATATTGCAATGTTAGGGTTAAAGATAAATTTATAACCAATAACCCAAGAAAAATTCTACCTAAGGAAGCCATTAGGAAGGTAGAGAATCACTTAGGCATTAATGTTAGGGCAATCTCTTGCCGTGATATGGTTTTGATGGTGTGGCAAAGGGTTTAAGTTAGTGTGTTATGTTTATTTGATATGTGCGTTGAAGTCGTGCAGGACTTAGTAATTCGCACATGGAGCCATGGCGAGTTTCACATCTCATGACTCGTGCCTTGAGTCGGTGAAGGATAGCTTTGCGGAAGCCGTGCGCTTGGAGCATCCGAGGGACCGCCGGACGAGAAGCTTGGAGTGAAGCCGGAGGAAGTAGACTTTGAGGCAAGAGACGCGAAGGAGCATTGCAGAGCCGTGCGCCTGATGCTGCCGAGGGACGTGGCCGAGAACGAAGAGAACTTCGAAGGCGAAGGACTCCGAGAAATGAGAGTGAGCGATTGTAACCCGGGGAGGGGTAGCTCTTAGGTGAAACTTGGCCATTTGGCCAAGTGTCGGATGGGTTTTCCCGACACGGTCATTGCCATGTCATGGCGATCGCTCCGAGTCGAGTGTAGCTCGACCGGGTATACGATCGTGATCGGTTTCGCCATCGTTAGCCGATCACTATACGCCAAGACCGATCGATCGGCTAGCGGCGCGATCGAGTCAATAGGGTTTAGCCCGAACCGCTCGTGGGCCAGATCGGCGGCCGACTACGGGTCGGATCGCCGCCAAGAGTTCCGTTGGACAACAACGGTCGGCATCCGACGTGTTCGGAGGCCGTTATAGGGCAATGATCGCCATGGGCGGCAAATGATCGATGGCGGCCAACGGGAAGAAGTTAGCCCTCTCTATAAAAAGAGAGGGTGTGAGCCTTTGAGAGGCTAATGCTTAAGTTCCAAACAATCTTCCTAGTGCCCCACAAGCTCTAAACTCTTCTTACACGCTTTTACTCCATTCTATTTGTAAGAAGAGTGATCTTGATTGTAAAGGTTACCTCCACCTAGCTTGGTGCAAAGGAGAGACCATTTAGTGGATTGGTTGGCGGAGTGATTCAGGAGGCGAATCGGGACCGTGGTGGATTAGCGGCGTAGCCGTGAACCACGTTACATCTTGTGTTAGCATTGTCTATTTCCTTTGCTTTGTTTTTATTTGTTTAATTTGCTTGTATTGTTGTTTCCGCTTGCGCTAATTAGTTTTGTAGACGAGCAAATTCCGATAACCAACGAACGAGGGCTATTCACCCCCCTCTAGCCGGCCATCCGATCTCTTACAAGTGGTATCAGAGCCGAGGTTGCTTGTCACCGGACTAACCGCCGCAACAAGCCCTACATCAAAAATGGCCGGCTCCAACATCCATCCTCCGAAGTTTGAAGGAGAATTCGCTTGGTGGAAGAAGCGAATGGAGGTATTTTTCGAAACGGATTTTGATATAATGATTACAATGGAATCCGGTTTCGTTTTGCCTAGGGATGAAGAGGGGAAGCTAATAGAGAAATCTAGGTGGACCAAGAGGCAAAGAGAGGAGCACCTTGCAAACTCCAAAGCCAAGCACCATCTCTACAATGTGCTCCCTCAACAAGAGATCAATCGGATCGGAGAATGTGCTAGCGCCAAAGAGATGTGGGAGAAGCTTATAGAACTCCATGAAGGCACATCCGAGGCCAAGCTAGCAAGGAGAGACCTCCTCCGCTCCCAATTATCCAATATAAAACTAGAAAAGGGAGAAAAGGTAACCTCACTACACTCTAGGTTTAAAGAAATTTTAATTGGGCTAACAAGTGTAGGTGAGAAGCTATCGAATCGGGACATGCTCATGAAGGCTATAGATGCCTTTCCCCGGTCCTCAAAGTGGAGTTCCATGGTGGACTCCTTCTATATGTCCAAGAACTTGGAAGTAAGTACCTTGGAGGAGTTCTTTTCGACAATGGAGCTCCACGAAACGAGGCTTGAAGGAATTCAAGAAGAGCCAAGAATTCAACCCTCAAGAGGAGTAGCATTGTTGGCAAACAAGGGGAAGAAGAAGATGGAAGTCCCCTCCTCCTCCGATGATGAAGCCTCCTCCTCCTCCATGGATAGCACCGAAGAAGCCTATATGGTAAGGAGGGTAAGACGTGCATTTAAGAATTTTAGATTTGATAAATCTAATGATAGGATGAGAAGACCAAGGGGGAAGGTTATATGCTACAATTGCCAAGGAGAAGGGCACATAAGGGACAATTGTCCCCTCCTAAACAAAAGCAAAGAAGAGAAGAAAAAGAAAGAAGAGAAGAGGAAGAAGAAGAAGGGGAGCAAGAGAAAGGAAGAAGAGAAGAAAACAAAGGAGAAGGGAAAGGCCAAAGCATTCAAGGCCAAGACATGGGATGATCCTTCCTCATCCTCCTCCTCATCATCGGATGAGGAGAATGCCTTTGTCGCCAATTTGGCCTTGATGGCCTTTGACGATTTGGATTGCTCCTCCTCCGAAAATGAAGGATCAAGCACAAGAGGAGAGAGCTCAAGTGAAGGGGGAGCCTCCTCCACATCATCATCCTCCTCATCATCCGAAGAAGAAGAAGAGGACATGGAAACTATGGTAACGAAAGCCTCTCCTAGTAAAATAGTTTCTATGATTTCTAGTTTAACTAGGGATTTGTTTAGAGCAAAGAAGAAAAATAAATGCATGCTAGATCAAATTAAGGCATTAGAAAATAAGCTAGAAAATGCATGCTTAAATAATAATGATACTTCTTCTTGCCATGATGATGCATGCTCACATGATAATTATGTGCCTTTAGATGTTAGTGATGCATGCATAGAAGAAAATAGGGCATTAAGGGAAAAGGTAGATTATTTAACCAAAGCCCTAGGAAAATTCACAATTGGCTCCAACACCTTGAATATGATCATAGGGAGCCAAAGGGCAAGTTTTAACAAGAAAGGCCTAGGATATAAAGAGAAGAAAAATGAGAAGGCCTATAGATGCCTAATAGCTAGGGGACAAGACAAAAACAAAGTAATAGCTAAGAAATGGATCCCCAAGGAATTTCTAGTGAACCCCATAGGTAAAAATCTATTTTGGGTTCCAAAATCCATCCTTAAGGGTTAGAAAACCCCTAGGGTAGTCAACCATATGAACTTGACCTATATCATATTTTGGTTGACTTAGGATGACGGGACAACATTTTTAGATAGTGTTGGGTGATGATAACGTGCCCATAAATAGGTAATAATGCTTAAATCATGATGATTAATGTAATTTCTATGCATATGTGTAATCATGGTTTATGATTTTGATATTGGGCACATCATCATGAGAAATAGGTTTAAATCATGCTTTAGGTGATACTTTATTTTTTTATCATCATATAATGCCTAATGCATGGTTATAATTTGATGAAAACATGTATTTCATGATCATAATGTGAAATTAATTGATATATGTCATTATGATCATGTAGGTTGTTAGGTTGATACTTAACCATGATAGAATTACTTGAATATATTGGTTAAGTATATATATACAAATACTCCCCTAGGATGCATCTCACACTCACTATAGGCTAACTTGATTGCAAACTTAGCATGGGTGAGATGTTAGGATGATACAAATGTCCACTAATGCCTATGGCATTTAGATGGTCATTTAAAGTATCAAAATATCAATAATAGACCAATCATGGGGAAGGCTTATGTTTAATTAATAGACATATTGCCCAAAGATCATGGTTGGATATTTCTAATGTTTTCAAAACAATTTCTTACCTTAAAATACATGTATTCATGTTTTGAAACAATTGGATGCAAAACTAGGTAGCTAACTTGACACTAGAATGATCAAAAACCTAGTGGTTTTTAGAACTTTTGGATTTTTGGCAAAAACAAGAAAATATAATGAGTTTTCATGAAAAACTATTTTTCATTGATAGATATACTTAAGAGAAATATGTTCCTCGAATTTCATGATTTTTCGAATTTTCTAAAATTTTTAATGCATTTCTGAATTTCATCGTAAAATCGTAAATTGCTTTTTTGTGCCGATCGCCATATCGATAGCAATCATTGGGCGGCTATAAATCAGAATATTGAAGGCCGAATTCAGTTTGTAAACCTCCTACAAGTGGTAGAAATATACTTGATGCCATCAACAAATGGTACCAAATTTTTAATCAACTTGACATATTTTTCCTCCATTATACTTGATGCCATGAGCTTATAACTTAGTGTTAATCTTTTTGATGGTGTCAAAGGGGGAGAAATAAGTATGTTTAAGTTAATCACATTAGGGGGAGAAATATATTGTAGGGGGAGAAATATATGATAGGGGGAGAAAATTTGCATAGAGAATTTCATGGATTAAGGGGAATTGCATGTTGTTATATCATGTTTATCTTTACATGCTTTCTTACCCTTAGAATTTATATCAAATGTTTTTACCTAACTTAAACGGATTGCCACACATCAAAAAGGGGGAGATTGTTAGGGCAATCTCTTGCCGTGATATGGTTTTGATGGTGTGGCAAAGGGTTTAAGTTAGTGTGTTATGTTTATTTGATATGTGCATTGAAGTCGTGCAGGACTTAGTAATTCGCACATGGAGCCATGGCGAGTTTCACATCTCATGACTCGTGCCTTGAGTCGGTGAAGGATAGCTTTGCGGAAGCCGTGCGCTTGGAGCATCCGAGGGACCGCCGGACGAGAAGCTTGGAGTGAAGCCGGAGGAAGTAGACTTCGAGGCAAGAGACGCGAAGGAGCATTGCAGAGCCGTGCGCCTGATGCTTCCGAGGGACGTGGCCGAGAACGAAGAGAACTTCGAAGGCGAGGGACTCCGAGAAATGAGAGTGAGCGATTGTAACCCGGGGAAGGGTAGCTCTTAGGTGAAACTTGGCCCTTTGGCCAAATGTCGGATGGGTTTCGACACGCCATTGCCATGTCATGGCGTGATCGCTCTAATCGAGTGTAGCTCGGACCGGTATCTATTGGTAGTTTTGTGGCGATCAGGCATCGTTAGCGATCGCTGGCGCCAAGATAAGATCATTCGCTGAAGGCGTGCGCGATCGGTAGTCAATAGGGTTTTAGCCCATGAGAACCGCTCGTAGCCCGGCGATCGACTACGGTGCCGATCGGTGAGGTCCGGTGACCGCCAAGAGTTCAGATTGGACAACAGCGGTCGGCATCCGACGTGTTCGAGGCCCTTGTAGGATCTATTGCCATGGGCGGCGATCGGTGATGGCGGCCAACGGGAAGAAGTTAGCCCTCTCTATAAAAAGAGAGGGTGTGAGCCTTTGAGAGGCTAATGCTTAAGTTCCAAACAATCTTCCTAGTGCCCCACAAGCTCTAAACTCTTCTTACACGCTTTTACTCCATTCTATTTGTAAGAAGAGTGATCTTGATTGTAAAGGTTACCTCCACCTAGCTTGGTGCAAAGGAGAGACCATTTAGTGGATTGGTTGAGCGGAGTGATTCACCGAGGACGAATCGGGGACCGTGGATTAGCGGCGTAGCCGTGAACCACGTTACATCTTGTGTTAGCATTGTCTATTTCCTTTGCTTTGTTTTTATTTGTTTAATTTGCTTGTATTGTTGTTTCCGCTTGCGCTAATTAGTTTTGTAGACGAGCAAATTCCGATAACCAACGAACGAGGGCTATTCACCCCCCTCTAGCCGGCCATCCGATCTCTTACAATTAACCCTAAAAAGGGTAGGCTGTTGGACTATCCGAGCCACAAAAACCACTTTTTGCGTTGCGGAAATCCCAGAAGTCGGCCATAGATCCATGCGAAGATAAACAAAATTACATGTACATGTTTAAAAACCTTAGATATACTCTAGATCTAGATGTTAAGAGTTTTACCCTTGATGCGACGCTCTTCGCTTATCCCGCTCGTCCAAACAGCTTGTCGGAACTCGAGAGTGTCAAGTGTACACTCCTCTATTGGTATCCACACAAGCAATAGGTGGAGAAAAGCAACCTAGAGTGTGCTACCACCCTTTGGAGGCTCACGGCAAGATGAGGAAGAGAGAGCTTGAGGGAAGAGTTGAGGAAGAAGATGAAGTTACACACCTTAACTTCACACTTTCATAACCCATCAATAGTGGTCGGCCACTATAAGGGGGTTACATGTATACATGTAACTCCAAGAGTCAATGGCTCTTGGTCTCCCTCATGAGGTGGCACCACATAATGTGTCCATGATGATGTGGAGCATCATCATTGGCCGACCCCATGCCAAGTCACCATGATATGGCAATTGGTCAAGTCAAAATTGACCATTCATCTTCCCACTCAAGTCAAGTCAAACTTGACCTCTTATCTCCCATGGTTGATCAAATCCAACCATTTGATTCAAGTCAATTTGATTTAATGAATCTCTATTCATTATTTTAAATTGACTCAATGAATCAAATCTAAATTAGACTCATTCAACACTTGAATCAAATTGAGTCTAACTCAATTAGTCTAATTTGGATTACTCTTAATCCAATTTGGTTCATCACATAAACCTAATCCTCATGATCCATCATATGAACCTAATCTCCATCTAATTGCCCTTTGTGTGTGACCCTATAGGTTCTTTTAATGTTGGCAATGCTCCTAAACCGATTTAGAAAGATAAGCAATGAGCGATATCTAGCAACACATCATTGCTACACAAGTTACAAGAATATTGAGATCCAACATCACTTTTGTGACTACTAATCGTGACTCTCATAATATGTGACAATGTCCCTCTATCCTTGACATCTAGATTACCAATTGAGGCATAGACCATGTCATCCTCGGTATAATCTATATCTTGAACTCTAAGTAGACTCACTCTAATCAAATGAGCTCAATATCTCATATTAACTCATTTGGGCATGGTCATGCACTTAGTTGTCTCACTCTATCAAGAATAACGATGTCACTCCCGTCATATAAAAGGTATAGATCTCATCTACATCACTCACATCCCTCTGCATAATTTGTTACATACCCAGTAATCGCCTTTATAGTCCACTCATTTACAGGTGACGTTTGACGAAGCCAAAGTATGCAACTCCTTATGTAAGGAACCATGGTGACTTCAGGTCCATGGACTAATAGTCATACTAATAGTCACATGAGAAAGTATATGACACTCATATAACGATCCATGATACTTTCTCATGGCGGGTCATTCAATATACATTCTCCAATGCATACTCATGTGTCAACTTGATATTACATATCCATGACTTGTGAGATCAAGTCATCGAGTTGACCTATATGCTAGTCTCTTTGCATTAATATTGTCCCTGAATGTTAATACTTGACTATGAATGATTAAGAGTTGTGTTCTCTATATCATCTCATTATCGATTCAACCAATCGATTGATATAGATAAGAACCTTCTACTCAAGGATGTTATTATAATTAGTTATTTGGCACCAATACAAGCAAATATAATAACCATGCCTTTATAAATAGGAATATGATACAACAATCATCACATGATTGGCTCTAGGGCTTTTACTAACAATCTTACACTAGCACTAGTGTCAATCACTGTAGTATCTAATACCCAATGACCTAGTGTGACTATCATGCTTTCTCTGTGTCAAAGCCTTGGTCAAGGGATCTGCGATGTTAGCCTCTGTGGGTACTCTACAAATCTTCACATCTCCTCTATCGATAATCTCTCGAATGAGATGGAAGCGTCGTAGTATGTATTTGGTCTACTTGTGTGAGCGAGGTTCCTTAGCCTGCGCAATCACTCCATTGTTGTCACAATAGAGATCTATAGGATCTGCTATTCTAGGAACCACCCCAAGCTCATTAATGAACTTGCGGATCAATCCTCCTTTCTTTGCGCCTCACGATGCGATATACTCGGCCTGTTGTAGAATCAAGCGTGTCACCTTGAACTCTTCCAGCTCACAGTGCCACCATTCAAGCAAAACACGAACCCTGACTATGATCTATAATCATCCTGGTCAGTTTGTAAGCTGGCATCGCTGTAACCCTTTACAGCTAGCTCCTCATCACCTCCAAATATCAAGAAATATTTTTTAGTCCTTCTCAAGTACCTAAGAATATTCTTGACTACTATCCAGTGACGCTCACCTGGATCTAACTGGTATCTACTCGTCATTCTCAAAGCATACAAGACATCAGGACGAGTACATAGTATGGCGTACATGATAGATCCTATGGATGATGCATAAGTGATCTTATCCATGCGGTCTCTCTCCTCTCTAGAAGAGGGACTTTGAGTCTTTGAAAGACTCACACCATGTGACATCAGCAGAAGTCCCTTCTTGGAATTCTGCATGGCAAACCGTAGTAATACCGTGTCAATATATGTACTCTGACTTAAGCCAAGCAATCTCTTAGATCTATCTCTATAGATCTTGATGCCTAGAATAAAGGCTACTTCACCTAAGTCCTTCATTGAAAAGCATGTCCCTAGCCAAGTCTTCACAGACTGTAGCGAAAGGATGTCATTCCCAATGAGTAGTATGTCATCCACATATAATACAAGGAAGACGTCTATATTTCCATTAACCCTCTTGTAGACACAGGGTTCATCTTCATTCTTGATGAAACCAAACTATTTGATCGCATCATCGAATCAAAGATTCCAGCTCTGAGAAGCTTGCTTTAGCCCATAAATGGACCTTTGCAGCTTGCATACTTTCCTAGTATGCTGTGGATCTACAAAACCCTCAAGTTGTGTCAGGTACATATCCTCGAGTAAGTTTCCATTCAGAAACACAGTTTTGACATCCATCTGCCAGATCTCATAATCATGGTATGTTGCAATAGCAAGCATGATCTGAATGGACTTAAACATCGCCACTGGAGAAAAGTTTTCATCATAGTCAATACCATGAATTTGCTTGAAACCTTTAGCTACCAATTGGCCCTTATAGATATGCGTAAGTCCATCCATGTCAGTCTTTCTCTTAAAGACCCACTTACACCCAATGGGTTTGACGCCTTCAGGTGGATCAACCAAAGTCCATACTTGGTAGGTGTACTTGGATTTCATCTCGGATCTCATGGCCTCTAGCCATTTCTCAGAATCTAGGCTCATCACAGCTTCCTGATAGGAGGTAGGCTCATTCTCAATGAGCATAACGTCATCATGGTCAAACAAGAGAAATGAGTATCTCTCAGGCTGACGACGTACCCTATCAGACCTGCGAGAGGTAGGTCTACCTGAACAGGTTGTTGTTCCATAACTCTTTGTGCAACAATCTCATCACCCATAACACTTTGTGGTTCCTGTTCAACCTCCATCAAGACCTCAGTGCTATGGTCCTTATCTTGAATTTCTTCAAGATCAAATGTACTCCCACTTGTTTTTCTAGAAACAAAATCCCTTTCTAGAAATACCCCAGTATTTGCCATAAATACTTTGTGCTGACTGGGAATGTAGAAGTAATATCCCTTCGTCTCCTTGGGATATCCAACAAAATAACACTTATCAGATTTGGGTCCCAGTTTGTTTGAGACTTGACGTCAACCGTAATCCTCACAACCCTAAATCCTCATGAAAGATATCTTGGGATTTCTCCCTGTCCATATCTTATATGGTGTCTTTATCACAGCCTTGGATGGTACACGGTTAAGTGTGAAGGTTGTTGTATCTAGAGCATATCCCCAAAAAGATATAGGAAGTCTGTGTGACTCATCATAGATCATACCATATCTAATAGGGTACAACTCCTCCTTTCAAATACACCATTCCACTGTGGTGTTCCAGGAGGAGTGAGTTGGGATAGAATCCCACACTCAGTTAGATAGTCACGAAACTCATGGCTAAGGTATTCACCACCTCGATCTGATCGGAGTATCTTAATACTCTTGCCAAGCTGGTTTTGTACTTTATTCTTGAATTCTTTGAACTTTTCAAAGGATTCAGACTTATGTGTCATCAGATACACATAACCATACCTACTGAAGTCATCAGTAAATATAATGAAGTACCTATAACCACCTCTAGTAGCAACATTAAAAGGGCCACATACATCACTATGTATAAGTCCTAACAAGTCTGTTGCTCTTTCGCTATGCCCACTAAAGGGAGTCTTGGTCATCTTCCCTAGAAGGCAAGACTCGCATGTCTCATATGATTCAAAATCAAATGAGTCCAGCAGCCCATCCTTATGGAGCTGGGATAAGCGACTCTCATTTATGTGACCTAAGCGACAATGCCAGAGATAGGTTTGGTTCAACTCATTTGACTTGAACCTTTTTGTACTTATGTTATAGATGGGGCTCTCTAAGTCTAGAATGTAGAGTTCGTTCATTATAGGTGCACTATAATAGAACATATCATTTAAATAAATTGAACAACATTTATTTTTTATTATAAATGAAAAGCCTTTCTTGTCCAAACAAGAAACTGAAATTATGTTCTTAGTCAAAGCAGGCACATAACAACATTCATCTAGTTCTAGTACAAGCCTAGAGGGCAGAGATAGATTATAAGTTCCTACAGCAACAGCAGCAACTTTTGCTCCATTGCCTACTCGTAGGTCTACCTCGCCATTCGTTAATGCCCTGCTATTTCTCAGCGCCTGAACATTGGTAAAAATGTGAGATGCACATCCGGTATCTAATACCCATGATGAAGAAATAGATAGATTGACTTCTATAACATTTATACCTGAAGTAGAAGTCTCACTTCTCTTCTTCTTAAGATCTTCTAGGTATGCTTTCCAGTTACTCTTCCAGTGTCCAGCTTCCTTATAGTTGAAGCAAGTCCCTTCCTTGGCCACCCCTCCTTTCGGTTTCAGTGCCTTGCCTTTGCCCTTAGCTTGGGACTTTCCCTTACCTTTAGGCTTGCCCGTGCCTTTCTTCTTTTGCACCATTAAAATGGAGTCAGGTTTTTCCTTCTTAAGGTTGAGCTCAGTAGTTCTCAACATGCTAAGCATATCAGGCAGTGGCTTATCAATTTCATTCATGTTGTAATTCATGACAAATTTGTTGGTGCAGTAGGCACTTAAGTCGAACCTGAGTTTTGATTATAGCAAACGATACAAAGTTAAGCTCATGTCGTTATCTCACGAGCTGAATCGAGTGTGCAGAAGATTGCTATAGTTGGAGCTAAAGGCTAGCGACACCCGGAGGAAGCCGCGGTGGTCGGGCGACACCTGGAGGACTTCAGAGGGAGCCGAAGGAATCAGGTGGAGACCGAAAGCAAGGCTTCAAAGGTAAATGTTGAGGTAAAATCGTGTGAGTGAGCGTAAGTAAGGTCGAGTCCTCCATACGGGGACATCCTTAGGCGACGATCCGACCAAGACTTCCCATGGAAGGTCTATGTTGAGATCGGATGGCAAGTGGCCATCGAATTCACTTATATTTCGAGCTAACTCTTTATTACAGTCGAAAAGTCTAAAAATCAGTTCAACCAGCCAAAAATCAGTTCAACTGCTAAGCCATCAGTTCAACCGGCCAAGGATCAGTTCAAGCTGTGAGCCATCAGTTCAACCGACCAAGAAATCGATTCAGCAGATGGTCAAAAATCAGCCTCGAGGAGTCAAGCTTTATCACCATTTTTCA
This sequence comes from Wurfbainia villosa, assembly GCA_025175895.1. NCBI lineage: Eukaryota > Viridiplantae > Streptophyta > Magnoliopsida > Zingiberales > Zingiberaceae > Wurfbainia > Wurfbainia villosa. The sequence goes on from CM046004.1 coordinate 54,687,094, forward strand.
AGGAGTTTTGTGCCCAATTCCTATTGGTTGAAGACCCATTCGATGAGGGGCTTAAAGGCTATAAAAGGAGGTCATAACCTAGGGTTTCTTCATCAATTCTAAGCCTCCAAAAGCCTCCAGCTACCAACTTCTCGACAACAGCGAAGTGCTTCTTCTCCGACATCTAGGTTTATTTGTTTTTATTTTATTACGTCGGTTAGAGTTTTATTTCAGTTTAGTACTTTCATTTTTGAGCTTTTATCGTATCGTAGAGGAGAGAGTGTCCTCTACCTCAAGCTTTGTGCTTTACTTGTATCGATTAAACTCCTACCTCTAAAGGGGAGGAGTTCTTTAGTGTTTTTGCCCTCCGTACGTGGTCGAGGACCGCTAGGGCCTTGGAGTAGTAGCCGAAGGCTATGAACCAAGTAAAACTCCTTTGTCTCTTTTTACTTTACATTTACATTTCCGCTGCAATTAATTATCTCTCGAGTTTTAACGAACGAAAAGAAAAGGTAAAGGTTTTATCGCTATTCACCCCCCCTCTAGCGATCCGCTTCGATCCAACAATTGGTATCAGAGCCGGGGGTTGCTAAGATTTGGTGAAACCACCAATCTAGCCATTTTACAGATTTTTTTTCTTTTTAATTCTGTTTATTTCAGATTTATTTCTCTTTGTTATTTTTTCTCCCAAGACTTTTACTAATCCAAGACGCGAGTCTTGGTACTTTTTTTTGTGTTTTTGTCGTTGCTAGTTTCTTCGTCTTCGTCTCCTTGTGTCTTTTGTTCTAATGGCCCATCTCGAGGGTTTTAGCACCGTCCGACCTCCGTTTTACAATGGAGATGACTTCCATTATTGGAAGGGTCGGATGGAATGCTTTCTCAAAACCCAAATCGAGATGTGGATCATAATCCAAACGGGTTTCACACTTCCGACTAATGAAGTGGGTGACTCCTTGGATTATGATCAATGGACTATTGTGACAAAATGACAAGTCGAAGCCGATGCCAAGGCAACACAAATCCTCCAATGCGGCTTATCCAAGGAAGAGCTAAATCGCGTCGGCCCCTTCATAAGCGCAAAGGACCTTTGGACAAAACTAGTGGAGCTACACGAAGGGACCGATGAAGCCAAGGTATGTAAGCGTGATCTTCTATTCAATAAACTATATAACCTAAAAATGCAGGAACACGAGTCCGCGACGCAACTTCACGCCCGAGTCCAGGACATAGTCAACAACCTACACACAATCGGGCAAAAGGTCGAAAACCGCGATCTTATAAGGTATGTCCTAAACTCCTTTCCAAGGACTACCTTGTGGGCATCCATGGTCGATGCCTACAAGGTCTCCAAGGATCTTTCTAAATTTAGATTAGATGAACTTTTTTCTGATTTTGAACTTCATGAGCAGTCTAATTCGGAACCCGAGAAAGGTATAGCTTTATTTGCAGGTTCAAAGAAGAAAACCGCTAGCAAGCCACCTCCGAAGGAAGAAGAGGATGAGTCAGATTCGGAGGTCGACTCGGAAATGGAAGCCGAACTAGTCAACCTAGTTCGGAGGATAGTCAAGGGCCGAAAACGAGCCGTCACTCGACCCAACGAAGGTAAGCCTAAAAGTTCAAACATAAGATGTTATGAATGCAACAGGTTTGGACACATTAAGTCCGAATGCCCAAAACTCAAGAGCAAGGCACCAAAATACAAAAAGGCACTCAACGCTACTTGGGAAGAAGCTTCCGAGGAAGAAGACAATGATCGAGTCCTTATGGCTAAACCGGTGGAATCGAAGATGAGTCGAACTGAACTTGAATCGGAAACCGAAGATGAGTCGGACTGCGAAGCACTATTCAAGACAAGCCACGGATACGCATCCGGTTCAAAAGATAAACCTAAGGTAAGTCGCTCTCTTATTACCACACTTTATAGTGCAATTAAGTTTTTAAATAGAAAGTTAGCCAAGTTCGAGTCCAAGGTCAAGACCCTGGTTGAGGAAGTTAAACTCCTTAAACACGAGGTCTCCCTAACCTCTTCGACTAGTCGAGTTCAAGAGAAGGACTCAACTCGAGTTGAAAAACTCGAAGTTGAGAACTCACTCTTGAAAAGTCAAGTCGAAGATCTTAGGAATACGTTGGAAAGGTTTACTTTGGGATCCAAAGGACTTGACCTCCTACTTGGATAGCAAAGGGCCGTGTACAATAAGGCCGGACTAGGGTTTAGCTCAAACACGATAAATAAGTCGTATATGTCAATCGTAAGTATACATAGAAAACGTGTCCAAGCATGGGTCCCTAAAACCACCTTGATTTCAAACTTAGGATCAAACCAGTACTGGGTTCCCAAGGACCAAATCCACTATGTGGAGAGACCGAATCGATTCAACGGTCCAGGGGGAGCTAGTACGAAATTTGTTTGTGTTTTAACTTAGAAATTGCATGCTTAGGTTTTTATTTAGTTTGATTTTCCTTTTTAGAATGGTTAGATAGGACTATAACTCGTCAATACTTGATAACATAGTACCAGGACACGGCGAGATGATAGTATGCTAGGAAAGCGGAGTCTTGTGTATTCGAGCTAGATAAGGCGTATCTAGTTCGGTGCACTTGACCGAGTGGAACTAGCTGAAGATACCTCGCCGTATCCTAGACTAGTTAGACCAGGAAGTGGTCTTAGGTGAGTCAAGTCTCTATTTTCTTGAAAATGGCTTTGTCTAAGGAAGTGGTCGTTGTTTCGATCAAAGAAGGCCTCTGTGCCTTGCCACGACCTGGAAGCCATGATCTTGAAAAGGTGACTTGATGAGCCTAAGGTCAAATCCGAATCTAACGCAAGGTTGACAAGTGTTTAAGTCATTAAATTTAATTCAACTAAAATTGAAAGTCATCTCACAAGAACATATAGGATTAACATGTTTGATCATGTAGACATGGGTGAGATGATTTAGGTTAATAATTTTCAACCAATTTTTAATAAATCCAATATCCGATCCAACTACCTTGCGTGTAGGATCAATGGATGTTGGACAGTGGTTGCTCCCGACACATGACCGGGGATCAACTCAAGTTTTCGAAGCTTCGATTCAAACGACAAGGATCGGTAGCCTTCGGAAATAACGGCAAGCTCAAAATCATCGGATCAGGTGATATTGAGCTTAACTCAAATTTTGTCATTCAAAACGTTTTATTAGTAGAAAATTTTCAATATAATCTTCTCAGTGTAAGCCAATTGTGTGATAATAACTATAAGGTCATATTTCTAGAAAATGAATGCGTAATTAATACAAACGAAACCTCTAAAACAATTCTTAAGGGAACTAGAAATAACAACATTTACACTATTAACTTAACTAACTCCTCAACTAAGTGTCTTATGACACGGCAAGAGGAATCATGGTTGTGGCACCGACGACTCGGTCACTCACACCCAAGACTCATCCACAAGATGAGTCAGAGTGACTTAGTTAGAGGTTTGCCTAACCTCAATAACTTGGATAATAAAATATGTAATGCTTGTCAACAAGGTAAACAATCTAGGACACAACATCAACTAACTAGTCAAGAACGAACCAAAAGTGTGCTTGAGCTCCTATACATGGATCTATTTGATTCACAGCTAAGTCACTTAATGAAGTCAATTTGATGACTATTCTATATTTACTTGGGTTAGGTTCATCAAATACAAAAGTGATACCCTAGATCAATTAATCAATCTATTTAAATTAATAGAAAATTAAAAAAGCATTAAAATCAAAAGACTTAGGACTGATCATGGTGGTGAATTCGAAAACCATAGGTTTATAGAATTCTGTAACCTAAATGGATACCACCACGAGTTCTCTTGCCCTAGAACTCCACAACAAAATGGCCTAGTAGAACGCAAAAATAGAACCCTACAAGAAGCCGCTAGGACAATGTTAAATGAGTATAATCTACGCAGATAGGTTTTAGGCGTGAGTAGTCTGACATGCTATGTCCAAAATAGAATCCTTATGGTAAAGAGGCACCTTAAGACCTCATACGAGATTTATCACGATAAAATACCTAACATCAAGTACTTTAGGGTATTTGGGTGTAAGGTACATATCCTAAACACTAAGGATTACCTAGGGAAATTTACATCGAAAACCACGACCGGAATCTTTCTAGGATACTCGACTACAAGCAGAGCTTATAGAGTATATAACCACGACACCCTTAGAGTCGAGGACACTATCAATGTAGTTTTTGATGAAGGACATGAACCTACAAAACCCCGCAACCCCAATTAGCGAGTGATTCATACAACCTAACTCGATCCGAGATCGAGTCTAGTGTTAATCCTAACCTAAGTCAACCAAGTCACTCTATCGACCAGTGATAGATGACTCCAACCAAACTAGAACTCAAAGCGAGTCATCCTATAAATCAAGTTGTAGACTCAAACCCAAATCCAACTAGGACTCAAGCGAATCATCCTATTGACCAAGTGATAGGTGATCCAAGTCTAGGAGTTGAACTAGAGCCTCATCTGAACCTTAGTCAAATATCTTTGATTTCTAAAATTGAACCCAAAACTATTGACCAAGCTCTTCTTGATCCCGATTGGATTATTGCAATGCAAGAAGAGTTGGCTCAATTCACTAGGAACGAAGTATGGGAATTAGTACCACCACCTAAAGATAAAACAATCATTGGAACAAGGTGGGTGTTTAGAAATAAAATTGATGATAGAGGTGAAGTAGTTAGAAATAAAGCTAGACTAGTTGCTAAAGGGTTTAGTCAAGTCGAAGGTTTAGATTATGGCCGAGACCTATGCCCTAGTAGCTAGATTAGAGTCCATTCGAATGCTATTAGCATATGCAGACATCGAGGATTTAAGTTGTTTCAAATGGATGTGAAATCTGCATTCTTAAATGGATACATTAAAGAAGAAGTTTATGTTAGTCAACCCCCCGGTTTCGAAAGTTTAGACAAACCCGATCATGTCCTTAGGTTAAAGAAAGCTCTTTATGGACTTCAACAAGCTCCTCGAGCTTGGTACGAGAGACTTTCGATTTATCTTAAGTCCAAAGGCTTTAACCAAGGTGTAGTTGACCCAACCCTTTTCGTAAAAACCTTAGGTAAAGACATATTCATAGCCCAAATCTCGTAGATGATATTATTTACGGAACCACCAACTCAATCCTACTAAATGAGTTCATTTCACTGATGGAACGTGAATTTGAAATGAAATGAGTAGGAGAGTTAAGCTACTGTTTCGGTCTACAAATTAAACAAACTAAAGATGGAATATACCTACATCAACGCAAATATACTAGGGAATTAATTAAACGCTTTGGAATGCAAGACGCTAAAATTATTAATACCCCAATGGCAACTAATGTGAATATAGAAGAAGATGTAATCGGAAATTAAATTGATTTAAAATACTATAGGAGCATAATAGGGAGTCTCCTTTACCTAAGCGTAAGCACGATATCTTATTTGCGATAAAGTATGTATGCGCAAGGTTTCAAACCTGTGCCAAGGAGTCTCACCTAACTCTAGTCAAGCGTATCCTTAGATATCTAAAGGGTACACTTAATGTCGGTATTTGGTATCCTAGATCTACCGAGTTCGAACTAACCGGCTACTCCGATTCGGACTATGCCGGTAGTAAGCTCGATAGAAAAAGTACGAGTGGTTGTTGTCAACTTCTCGGCTCGATTCTAGTGAGTTGGTGCAGTAGGAAGCAACACTGTGTTGCTTTATCTACCACCAAAGACGAATACATCGCGATGGGTGAGTGTGTCACGTAGCTTCTTTGGATGAAGCACACTCTCCGCGACTTTAAGTTAGACTTTACGAATACTAAACTTCATGTAGATAACCTTAGTTCAATTAATCTTACAAAGAATTCGATATGTCACTCTAGGACCAAACATATAGAGGTCAAACACCATTTCATTCGAGAACATGTGGCCAACGGAGCCATACAACTCGAATACGTCGAATCAAAGTCTAACTTAGCAGACCTATTTACTAAACCCCTACCCGAAGCCGAATTTAGTCTATTAAGACGAAAATTGGGCATGTGCGTAGTAGAATAGAAACTTGCAAATTATATTTTCTTACTACTATTTCTTAACTTTCATTTTTTTATGGAACTAGTATAGGACATACCTTAGATATCATGCACCTATAGATTTAAGGAGCCAATACATCTCACAACACATAGGACTAATGTGTTTGTGTACTTAGCCACGTAGATGGGCGTGAGATGTTAGGACCTTACTCCTGGTTCGGATGTAGAGCTAGTGCATCGCTATGAACCACGGAGTATAATCATAATCATACTACTAACCGACTCAGACTTGATCTTTCATATCAATCAAGCCAAATATGATTCGAACATCTTATAGATGAACTTAGTTTAAGTATATAATTGTCAAAATAATTTTGAACATGCTTGGACTTTAAATTTAAAACTTATTTTTGTTTTCCACACACACACTCACTCTTTTCGATATATGGCAAAAGGGGAGAAAAGGACAAAGTAAGGGTCAAATTTTTTTTTGAACTTAACTCTTACTTTATATTTAAACCAAAAGTTAACTTTAAGTTTTGAAAACTTATTAAAGGCCAAGTTAAGAGAATTCTTAACTTAAACTTATTTGTGGCGTCAACGTTTTACTTATTTTTTATTATGCCCTTAATGTTTTACTTAAGGGGGAGAAAGGGCCAAGTTAAGAAGAACTCTTAACTTAAACGTTTTACTAAGGCCAACTTTAAGTAATGTTAATTACTTAAAGAAACCCTCAAAGGGGAGGATTAAGGTCTTTCTTCAAGACTCACCCTCGGTCAAGGGGGAGTACTTGAAGAAAATCCTTACTACTCCAACTTAATCTTCTTTATTTCTTGTTTCTAATGCACATTATTCTTCATGCTTGCTATTTACTTAACTTTGTATGTGGGTTTGCCATAAATCAAAAAGGGAGAGATTGTTAGTGCAGTAGGCACCTAAGTCGAACCTGAGTTTTGATTATAGCAAACGATACAAAGTTAAGCTCATGTCGTTATCTCATGAGCTGAATCGAGTGTGCAGAAGATTGCTATAGCTGGAGCTAAAGGCTAGCGACACCCGGAGGAAGCCGCGGTGGTCGGGCGACATCGGGAGGACTTCGGAGGGAGCCGAAGGAATCAGGTGGAGACCGAAAGCAAGGCTTCAAAGGTAAATGTTGAGGTAAGCTCATGTGAGTGAGCGTAAGTAAGGTCAAGTCCTCCATACGGGGACATCCTTAAGCGACGATCCGACCAAGACTTCCCATGGAAGGTCTATGTTGAGATCGGATGGCAAGTGGCCGTCGAATTCACTTATATTTCGAGCTAACTCTTTATTACAGTCGAAGAGTCTAAAAATCAGTTCAACCGGCCAAAAATCAGTTCAACTGCTAAGCCATCGGCCAAGGATCAGTTCAACTACTAAACCATCGTTCAACTGCCAAGAAATCAGATGGTCAAAAATCAGCCTCGAGGAGTCAAGCTTTATCACCATTTTTCAAGGAGTTTTGTGCCCAATTCCTATTGGTTGAAGACTCATTCGATGAGGGGCTTAAAGGCTATAAAAGGAGGTCCTAACCTAGGGTTTCTTCATCAATTCTAAGCCTCCAAAAGCCTCCGCAAAGCTACAACTTCTCCGACAACGAAGCGCTTCTTCTCCGACGTCTAGGTTTATTTGTTTTCATTTTATTACGTCGGTTAGAGTTTTATTTCAGTTTAGTACTTTCATTTTCGGAGCTTTTATCGTAACGAGGAGAGGGGGAGTGTCCCTCTACCTCAAGCTTTGTGCTTTACTTGTATCGATTAAACTCCTACCTCTAAAGGGGAGGAGTTCTTTAGTGTTTTTGCCCTCCGTACGTGGTCGAGGACCGCTAGGGCCTTGGAGTAGTAGCCGAAGGCTACGAACCAAGTAAAACTCCTTTGTCTCTTTTTACTTTACATTTACATTTCCGCTGCAATTAATTATCTCTCGAGTTTTAACGAACGAAAAGAAAAGAAAAAGGTTTTATCGCTATTCACCCCCCCCCCTCTAGCGATCCGCTTCGATCCAACAAAATTTATTGTAGCTTTGTTGCAAAGATTGCAAGATCAAGTCAGTGGCCAACTCTTGACCAAGTGAGAATCCCAACCTCTGTAGGTTTTCTATGTACCCAATCATCTTGAGTACATATGAACCTATAAGAGTCCCATCTTGCATCTTGGACTGAAATAGTGCGTTAGAGATCTCGTATCTCTCATGCCTTGCTTGTCCTTGAAACAGTTGACGAAGATGTTCAACCATATCAAAAGCATTCATGAACTCGTGTTGCTTCTAAAGCTCAGAGTTGATGGTCACGAGCATGAGGCATGACACATCTAATGCATCATCTTGATGCTTCTTGTAAGCATCTCGGTCAATTCATGAGGCAGTGTCACGAGGTGCCTTCGAAATGGGTTGCTCCAGGACGTACAGTTTTCTTTCTTGAGTGAGAATGATTCTCATATTCTTATATCAGTCCAGGAAATTAGCTCCATTGAGCTTGTCCTTCTCAAGGACAGAACGCAGGGAGAGAGTGTTCGTGTTTGTCGACATGGTAATCTACAACATACATAATGAAGAAAATTAATATCATATTCCATTTATCATTTAATTAGACGTTTAATCAAATGATGCTGCCACTGAATTATAGGACTTTTGTAGAATCGAGTCATGGATGTAGTCAAACCACATTACTAGATTCATACAAACTAGCTATAATTCTCGCAGGACAAGATCCACATCATACTACGCCTTGAGTTAGCTTTGGCTAAATCGCCCAAGACTTAGTATGATCGGTAGGTAACAAATTACCAATTACATCTCTATGCAACTCTTGTTTATAGGATCAAGATCCACATTTACAAAAGACCTTGAGTTTGTTTTGGCTAAATCGCCCAAGATTTAGTGTAAATGTGATCTTATCCTATCTTTCCAACGGTTGGAATATGTCTATAGTTTTACTCGATCCAATTGAGTTAAATAGTTTTACTCAATCTAATTGAGCTTATTCTCACCCAAGATATGATAGGCGGGACCAAGATTGTCCCTCCGCACCCTACCAAGATAATATGCGTTGCTCTGCTTTGGCAAATTCAACAACAACAAATGATCGAGGTAGTGATGGGTATCAAAACTTGGTAGGCATTTTTGAGTTGATTCGATTAAGATCTAATCTAATCGTAAATGTGTATCATATACCCATTAAGGCCTTTATTACCCTACACTAGCATGCATAACATACATACAAGCAAAATATACTACCATGTATCATATACATACAAGCAAAATATCCTAGCATGCATCATATACATACAAGCAAAATTTACTAGCATGCATTACATACATACAAGCAAAAACAAATATATATATATATATATATATATATATATATATATATATATATATATATATATATATATAAATTGTGATGAGGTCATGGCCCTACTATGATATTCTCAAGCCAATGAGAAGATCGGACGATCAACCTAGGGTTAGCGGCTTCTCCAAGCGCCTCCTTTGACCGCCATGTGTCGTCGGCACTCTCCTCGTAACTCTGTCTACTAGTGGACCTTCCACCACTCTATTTTGTACATTACAAACATGAAACTCGAGTTACATTCAAGTCTAAAACTATTTACAACTTGAATATTAAAAGAAGAGGCACGACGCATAGGTCGCATACCATATACAACATGCACAACACAAAAATGACGCACAAGCCTATTATGAATTACAACACATTCATCCAATCACATTGGGTTTCTTGGGCCATAACCATCACAGTATTATACATAATTCTAAATTATTTATTTTACAGAAATTTCTATAATTTTTTCTATTTTTTTCAATTTTATGGGTCATATCTCCATAACGGTCCAGCTAAGCGATTTTCGGATGCGATCGCAGGACAATGCCCCTTTCGGGGTTAGGGGCAGCACCCCTGTTAGGGATCATTTGGAAGCTAGAGGGGGGGGTGAATAGCATTTTTCATTTCTACAAGAATGATTAGCGGAAGCAAATAGAAATAATATAAGTAAAAACAAAATAACAATGCTAACAAAGCCTTTACGTGGTTCGGAGATAACCCTCCTACTCCACGGCGATCCTTAAGGTGGATCAACCCAAACAATTCCACTAAGATGCTTTCCTTTACAACAAACCTCCTCTTCTTTACAAAGAATAAAACTTAAGCTTAAAGAGAGGAGGAGGGGATTTAAGATCACTTAGAAAGCTTAAAAACTCGTGGAGGCTTTGAGGAAGAATTAGAGAATGAGCATTAACCCCAAAAACCTCCACCAGCCCTCTTTTTATAGAGAGAGGGCTGATTTTTCCATTGGAGCATGATCAGTCGACTGATGCATAGCATAAGTCATTTCGTCGTGATCGACACGAGCGGTAGGATTCACGGGATTCGAGTCGCTTTCGTCCAACGACATTCTCATCGATCGATCCATCCATCGACCGATCGATGTAGTGATCGATCCCGAGTGATCACAAGCCGCGATCGAGTGTGACTCCACTGCACTGCGTTTTACCTTGATCGATCCGACCGCTGGGCGATCGACTATCAACATCGCCGACCGCCATGATCAGCGATGATCGATGGTCAGGGTTTCATCCTGACTCAATCGAGCACCTGACCAGTCGATTGATACATCGTATCAGTCAACTGATACTCATCAAGTATGAGTAATTCATACTTGATTTTACCCCTTAGACCTAGACTCAACCTTCCAGCTCTTCCTTAAGCCTTGTGCCTCCAGGATCCCTCCGAGTCCGCGACTTGTTCATCCTTTGCGCTTTGCTTCCAAGAGCTTCCTTTGGTTTTGTCATGTCTTGGGTTTCCTTTGCCAGGGCATGCTTGGACTTTACGCCGCCAAGTCTATATGCTTGGACTTATGCTGCCAAGACTTGCCTTTGGACTTCTCTTGCCAAGATCTTACTTGGACTTTTCCTTTACCTGTCACTTAGTCATGTTCACCATTAGATCACAATTTGTTGCCTAACTTAGATGATTATCCAAACATCAAAACATATAAATGCTTGGGGCATTGTTGCACCAACAATCTCCCCCTTTTTGATGTTTGGCAATCATTTAAGTTAGGTCTTTTAAAGATACACATAATCATATCACATAATCATATATCTAATTCTAACTTAAATATTTCTTCTCCCCCTTTGACATACATCAAAAAGAGAAGAAATCATATATCTCATAGACGAATTGAAAGCATTGTTATCTTGAACTAAGGTATAGAATTGAAAGTTAGCTCCCCCTTAATCCAAGATATAGTTCATGATGAGTAAAATGTCTTAACTTTGCACCAACAATGTAAATTATACTGATAATGATCACGAAACAAATGTGAACAACTTAACCATGTACCGTGATCTACTATACGACACGAGTCAAATAGTCACTAAAAATTGCAATAAATGAAATGCAATAATCGAAGCAATTCGCGCATAACCGTGACCGTCACTATACTAAGAATCGTCGAATGTAAATGAAATCTAATCTAATAATGAAAGCACTCCAACCAAACACCGCACCGCTACTATACGATGCATGGATTGGACAATTTTAATTGATAACTAACCTAAACATGATCAACATAACATAACAAATTAACCGTAATAAAACAAACATGATAAAGTAAATATCCAATTAAATGGATCAATGCAAATATAAGTAATCGAACCCACGATGGCGACAATAAATCGAACAACCCTCCGTCGATGGATTACTGATGCGGTCCTAATCCCGCACCGCCGGCAAAGAGCCGAATGCGGAGGAATGTGAACACCGCCCGCCGGTGTGGATGGCGAGCTCCTAGTCCCTGTAGCTAGTGGATGGAATGTCAAAGCGGTGCGGCTAATCCCCGCCCGGAAGGAATGGAATCACCGAATAGTTGAAAGGGACCTTCACCGGTGGAGATGGAGTCGCCCTAAACCGGCACTGCGGTGGGTGGCTCGCGAGATGGAAAGGCCTTTCCACCACGAATGGAGTGAACGCCGGTGAAGGGTGTACTCGCGAATCCCGCGCCGCCTCTCTTCCGGCCACCGTCCGATCACGGCATCGATCGTCTGCCGAGGCTCGCTCGGGATCATCGCCCCGTCGGAGGAGGTCGCCAAGGGATGCCGGACCGCCGCCGCCGATCGTGGGGAAGAAACTGCCCTGCGTGAAAATGGGGAAAATGCCTCGGCTCGAGTTCGCTTCTCGCCGCGACATGGGAGGACCTCCTTCGCTGGCCGCCGGCGAGCCTGCTCAATCCTCGCCACGGCCGACGGCCGGAAGAAGCCGCCACGCCCACGAGGAAGAAGACGCTCATAGGTGAAGTTCTCACGCGATCCGCTTCTACGCGACGCCACACGCTTCTGGTAATCCCGCCGCCACGGCCGCGACGGCCGCGAAGAAGCGCCACGCTGCCGCGAGGATGAAGACTGGCCGCCGCGCAACGAGATCTGTCGAGCTCCTTCGCCGATTCTGGAGTGTAGGAAAGTTAGGTTTTATTAAATGAATTCTTTGAGCCGTCCGATCCGAGCTTCATCCGATCCCTCCATTTGAAGCTAGGGCTTGATGATATATTAATCGCTTAATTAGGTCGCTCCATCCAACTAAAATCACCGATTTGCGATGGACGGATCCGATCCGCTCAAGGTATAATCATGATCCAACGGTCCGGATGAACGCCAAGACGTAGATCTTAATGTACGGGCCGGATCGCTTCCGCATCCGAGATGGATGGCTCATAATCAATCACTTTCCTCGGATGGTCTATAATGCTCAGATCTGAACCCTTGATTTGATTTGCCTTCTAATCTGGATGAAGGGTTCAGATTAAATAATCTTGAAATGTCCATTATGATCTCAGATGAAGCCATATTTGATCTAACTTGAGTCTAGTCCAGTGGCTCATCTCGATCTCCTACAAATAAAGATAAAATTTACATATAAGTCCAAAAATTAGGAGAATTTACAATAAGGTCCAAAAATATATCCAACTCATAAAACATGTAAATAACCAATAATAAATCACTCGAGAGGATAAAAACAGTGATATTAAGGACCAAACTAATACAACAAAATGACAGTTATCAATGCTTAAAGGTATAAATCCTAGTATTTCTATAGGATCATGCAAACCTATACCTTTACTCAACCAAGCACATTCCAAGTTCTCTCCTAAGTGATGAAAATTCTATCTCGGGGAGAGCCTTGGTAAATATGTCGGTTAGGTTGGACTTGGATTCAATGTAATTAGGTTCAATGTCCCCCTTAGCCACATGATCTCTAATGAAGTGATGTTTCACTTCAATGTGCTTGGTCCTAGAGTGATGCACTGGATTTTTGGTCAAGTTAATGGTGCTCACATTATCACAAAATACTTTCATGTTGGAGTAAGATAGCTCATAATCCTCTAGGGTATGTTTCATCCATAGTAGTTGAGCTACACAACCACCCATGGCCACATATTCGGCCTCGGTGGTAGATAAGGCAACACAAGGTTGCTTCCTACTACTCCAACTAACTAGGGAGGACCCAAGGAAATGGCATCCACCACTAGTACTCTTCCGATCCAATTTGCAACCGGCATAATCGGAATCGGTGTACCCAATCAAATCAAATGACCTAGTCCTAGGGTACCATAATCCTACATTTAGTGTGCCTTTAATATATCTTAAGATTCTCTTAACGACAACTAAATGAGATTCTTTAGCACATGATTGATATCTAGCACACATACCAACCGCAAATAATATGTCGGGTCTACTAGCGGTTAAGTACAAAAGGCTACCAATCATGCTCCTATAAAGTGTAAGATCTATTTGTTTTCCTTCATTATCACTATTTATTTTAGTATTGGTTGCCATTGGGTTGAAACTACCTTAGCATTTTCCAAACCAAATTTCTTGATTATTTCCTTAGAATATTTGGTTTGATAAATATAAATTCCTTCACTTGTTTGTTTAACTTGCAAACCTAGGAAGAAATCTAATTCCCCAACTAGACTCATTTCAAACTCTTTTTCCATGTTTTTAATAAAGTCTTAAAGGAGTTCATCATTTGTTGACCCAAAGATAATGTCATCAACATATACTTGGGCTACAAAGATATCCTTAGATGTTGACTTTATAAAGAGAGTTTGATCTATACTACCCCTTTTAAAATTCTTAGAAATTAAGAAAGATGATAATCTTTCATACCAAGCCCGGGGAGCGTGTTTCAACCCATATAAAGCTTTCCTAAGCTTGTATACATGGTTTGGGTAGTTCATATTTTCAAACTCGGGAGGTTGTTCTACATATACCTCTTCCTTAATAAACCCATTTAGGAATGCGGATTTAACATATATTTGATGGAGTTTGAAACCCATATAGGAGGCATACCCTAAGAGTATTCTAATGGACTCTAACCTAGCAACCGGGGCATATGTTTCATCACAGTCAAGTCCTTCAACTTGATTAAAACCCCTTGCAACTAATATTGTTTTGTTTCTAGTGATATTTCCTTGGTCATCTAGTTTGTTCCTAAAAACCCATCTTGTAGTAATAATGGTGTTTTCACTTGGTCTAGGAACTAACTCCCATACTTGGCTCCTTTCAAATTGAGCCAATTCATCTTGCATTGCTAAGATCCAATCCGGATCAAGTAATGCATCTTTAATTATTTTGGGCTCAATTTGAGAAATTAGAGCTACATGACTAGTGGAATCCCTATGAAATGACCTAGTCCTAACTCCTTGAGATAATTCACCCACAATTTGATCTAAGGGGTGACTTTGATGAACTCTTATAGTTCTAGGAGGTGTATTAAGTTGATTGTGATCATGATCAACCTCAATCCTATGCTCATCATCGGAACCATCCCTTACTCCCCCTTGATTCAATCCTCCCCCTTGATCATTACCCCCTAAGGTTAAATCTTGAAATTTTTGGGTAATTTCTTGATTTTCATTATTAATATCATCATCAATAGGGGATTTCCTAGGGTATGTATTGGAAGTTTCATCAAATTGAACATTTGAAGATTCTTCAATCTTTTGAGTCCTTTTATTGTAAACTCTATATCCTACACTAGTGGATGAGTATCCAACTAGGATTCCCTCATCCGCTTTGGACTCAAACTTACCTAGGTTGTCTTTGGTATTTAAAATATAAACTTTACATCCAAAGACCTTAAAATAATGAATTGTTGGAATTGTACCATTCCACAATTCAAATGGAGTTTTTCCTAAAAACCTATGAATCAATACCCTATTTTGGATATAGCAAGCGGTATTAACCGCTTCCGCCCACAAGTAGCTAGGTAAGGAGTATGGATTAAGCATTGTCCTAGCCGCTTCTTGTAGGGCACGATTTTTCCTTTCCACAACCCCATTTTGTTGGGGTGTTCTAGGACAAGAAAACTCATGCTTGTACCCTTGTTCTAAGCAAAAAGTGGAAAAATTAGAATTCTCAAATTCTCCACCATGATCGCTATGGATTTGGTTGATTTTGAGTTTTCTTTCATTTTCTACTCTTTTGTTAAATCCTATGATTATTCCTAAGGTTTCATCTTTATTTTTCAAGAAAAATACCCAAGTAAACCTAGAGAAATCATCTACTATTACCAAGCAATATTTACTACCAATCATAGAGGGGGTACTATGGCAATCATCACACATAATATAAGTAAATTTCTACCTTTGTGTGATGTTTTTGATTGTTTCCCTTCTTGGCATGCATCACACATCTTGTCCTTGAGAAATTTGACTTTGGGCAACCCTTTGACTAACTTCATTTTTGCTATTTTGGCTATGTTCTTCATGTTTATGTGTCCTAGCCTCCTATGACAAAGCCAACTTTCTTCCTCTTTTGCAATAAGACACTTAGTGGAAGCATTAGTAGCATAGGATAAATCAACATAATATATATTTGATTTCCTAAAACCTACTAACATGCAATCATTTTGAGTTTTGTGTCTTATAAACATTTTGAGGAATCAAATCTAACATTAAAGTTTGCATCACATAGTTGACTTACACTAAGTAAATTAAATTTCATATTTTTAACTAATAGCACTTTATGAATGGCAAGGTTGGGGGATACCTCAATTGTGCCCTTTCCTAGAATCTTAAGTTTGCCGCTATTACCAAATGACACCTTTCCCTTGCTAGTGTGGTTGATAGTGGAGAACTTCCTCTCATCACCGGTCATATGCTTTGAGCACCCACTATCAACTATCTACAAGCTTGGTGCTTCTACCTATATCACATAAAAAAATACAATCCTTAGGTACCCAAATCTTAGGACCACTAGCATCAATTATAAATTTCTTAGGTACCCAAGCCTTTCTACCCTTGCTTTTAATTATGGATTTTCTACTAACAATGGATGTAAATGCTACCTCCTTTTCCTTAGGCCTATATCCTAATCCGGCCTTGTTGTAAATAGCTCTTTGATCCTTAATAATCATGTCTAGGTATTTTGAACCATTGGTAAATTTTTCTAAGCATGCTCTTAATTTACCTATTTCTTTTCTTAATTCATCATTTTCATCCCTAAGGGTATATTCATCGTTATCACTAGATAGTTTACCACATGATGAATCTACACTCTTAAGTGATTTGATCTCTATTTTTAGATCCTTAATCCTAGTTTTCGATCTATTCAAAGCATTTTGTAAACATGCAATAGTCTTGTAAAGTAAATCTACTTTAGGTGAGTTGTTTACCTCATCATCATCACTTGAGGAAGAAGAGGACTCCTCGCTTGAGCTCTCAGCTTCTTCCTCCAATGCCATGAGGGCTAGATTCCGGGTGGCATGACATACTTCTTCATCGTCGGAGGACTCCTCCATGCTTAGAGTGTCCCATGTTTGTGCCACCATTGCCTCCTTCTTCTTCTTCTTTTCCTTCTTTTTCTTTTCCTTCTCCTCCTTCTTCTTTAGTTCCGGGCAATTTGGCTTTATATGCCCTTTCTTGTTGCAACCAAAACAAGTCACGTTAGAGGTAGAATTTGAACTATTTGAAGACTTACCTCTTGAGGATTGGAACATCCTCTTCACATCTTTCTTGGTGAGTCTCCTTGAATTCCCACCAAATTTCTTGACGTAATGTGCCACCTCACTTGCCGATAACTCATCTTCACTACTTGATGAGTCTTCCTCGGATTCGGATGAAGAGGACACTTCTTTCTTCTCCTTCTTCTTTTTGTCCTTCTTCCCTACAAAAAGAGCTATACCCTTCTCTTTGGATGAAGTGTTAGCTTGTTCATGTAATTGGAATTCACAAAATAGCTCATCTAACTTAACCAATGAAAGATCCCTAGAGACCTTATAGGCATCTACCATTGAAGCCCATAAGGTTGTTCTAGGGAAAGTTTGTAACACATACCTTACAAGGTCTCGGTTGTCGACCTTCTCACCTATAACATGTAGTCCGTTGACTACTTCCTTGAAACGACTGTGCATTTGGCTCACGGTTTCGTTGGTCTTCATGGTGAAGCTTTGGAGTTGACCTATCAATAGGTCTCTTTTGGCTCTTCTAGTCTCCTTTGAACCTTCATTCAATTCGATGAGCTTCTCTCAAAGCTCTTTTGCGGAGTTGAAAGGCCCAACTTTAGAAAGTTGCTCCTTGGATAGACCACATTGAAGTGTGGTCGTTGCCTTTGCATTAGCTTATGCTTTCTTGGCCATCTCTCTTGTCCAATCTTTTGTTGGTAGTGGTGCTCCGAATTCGTCGACCGGCATCTCGAAACCATCTACAACGCTAAACCAATTCTCAATATCATTCATTAAGTAATTCTCCATTCTACCTTTCCAATATCTGAAGTCGTTGTCGTCGAAGAACGGAGGTCTCGCCGTGCTATACCCCTCTTGAAAAGCCATCTTTGCTCTGGTTGATTGCTAGATCTTCCGATGCGATCCGGGCTCTGATACCACTTGTTAGGGATCGTTTGGAAGCTAGAGGGGGGGTGAATAGCATTTTTCGTTTCTACAAGAATGATTAGCGGAAGCAAATAGAAATAATATAAGTAAAAACAAAATAACAATGCTAACAAAGCCTTTACATGGTTCGGAGATAACCCTCCTACTCCACAGCGATCCTTAAGGTGGATCAACCCAAACAATTCCACTAAGATGCTTTCCTTTACAACAAACCTCCTCTTCTTTACAAAGAATGAAACTTAAGCTTAGAGAGAGGAGGAGGGGATTTAAGATCACTTAGAAAGCTTGAAAACTCGTGGAGGCTTTGATGAAGAATTAGAGAATGAGCATTAACCCCAAAAACCTCCACCAACCCTCTTTTTATAGAGAGAGGGTTGATTTTCCCGTTGGAGCACGATCAGTCGACTGATGCACAGTATCAGTCGACTGTCGATGCGATTAACAGCTTCTGAACAGTCAGATTTGTGGGATTCCGAGTCGTTTTGTCCAACGACATTCTCATCAGTCGACTGATGTAGTGATCAGTCGAGTGATCGTGATGATCAGCCGCAATGAGTGTGACTCCATCAGTGTGACTCCACTCTGCCCGTTTTACCTTGATCGATCACCGCTGTTGGCAGTCGATTAACATCAACATTAGTCGACTGCCATGATCAAAGCAATGATCGGTGATGGTTAGGTTTCATCGACTCGGTCGAGCACACGATCGGTGATACATCGACTGATACTCATCAAGTGTGAGTAATTCATACTTGATTTTACCCCTTAGACCTAGACTCAACCTTCCAGCTCTTCCTTAAGCCTTGCGCCTCCAGGATCCCTCCGAGTCCGTGACTTGTTCATCCTTTGCGCTTTGCTTCCAAGAGCTTCCTTTGGTTTTGTCATGTCTTGGGTTTCCTTTGCCAGGGCGTGCTTGAACTTTACGCCACCAAGTCTACATGCTTGGACTTATGCTGCCAAGATTTTCCTTTGGACTTCTCTTGCCAAGATCTTACTTGGACTTTGCCTTTACCTGTCACTTAGTCATGTTCACCATTAGATCATAATTTGTTGCCTAACTTAGATGATTATCCAAACATTAAAACATATAAATGCTTGAGGCATTGTTGCACCAACAACCCCTACTCACAAAATCAACCTTGCGAGTGTCCCATCTTGATCTTACAGTGACTTAAGTCTCTGTCCCAAAAACCTAAAGCGAGAATTCGTCGTTCCGGAGAGTTTTTCTTGGTGGTTGAAGCCTACAAGTGTCCCAACACTCGTTGCTTCGACTCTTTGAGAAAAATACCCAAAAAATATATAAAAATATAAAATTTATAGAAACTTACAGATCTATAATTTTTATATCTAATACAAAAACTACAAAACTAAACCACATACATGCTTTGCACGTGGCTCTGATACCACTGTTGGACTACCCGAGCCGTAAAAACTGCTTTTTGCATTGCGGAAACCCCGGAAGTCGGCCACGGATCCATGTGAAGATAAACAAAACTACATGTACCTGTTTAAAAACCTTAGATCTACTCTATATCTACATGTTAAGAGTTTTACCCTTGATGCGACGCCCTTCACTTATCTCGCTCGTCCAAACGGCTTGCCGACACTCGAGAGTGCCAAGTGTACACTCCTCTATTGGTATCCACACAAGCAATAGGTGGAGAAAAGCAACCTAGAGTGTGCTACCATTCTTTGAAGGCTCACGGCAAGATGAGGAATAGAGAGCTTGAGGGAAGAGTTGAGGAAGAAGATGAAGTTACACACCTTAACTTCACACTTTCATAACCCATCATTAGTGGCCGGCCAATGGCTCTTGGTCTCCCTCATGAGGTGGCACCCCATTATGATGTGGAGCATCATCATGGGCCGGCCCCATGCCAAGTCACCATGACATGGCAATTGATCAAGTCAAAATTGACCATTCATCTTCCCTCTCAAGTCAAGTCAAACTTGACCTCTTATCTCTCATGGTTGATCAAATCCAACCATTTGATTCAAGTCAATTTGATTTAATGAATCTCTATTCATTATTTTAAATTGACTCAATGAATTAAATCTAAATTAGACTCATTCAACACTTGAATCAAATTGAGTCTAACTCAATTAGTCTAATTTGGATTACTCTTAATCCAATTTGGTTCATCACATGAACCTAATCCTCATGATCCATCATATGAACCTAATCTCCATCTAATTGCCCTTTGTGTGTGACCCTATAGGTTCTTGTAATGTTGGAAATGCTCCTAAATCGGTTTAGGAACATAAGCAATGAGCGATATCTAGCAACACAACATTGCTACCCAAGTTACAAGAATGTTGAGATCCAACATCACCTTTGTGACTACTAATTGTGACTCTCACAATATGTGACAATGTCCCTCTATCCTTGAGATCTATATTGACCAATTGAGGCATAGACCGTGTCATCCTCGATACAATTTATATCTTGAACTCCAAGTAGACTCACTCTAATCAAATGAGCTCAATATCTCATATTGACTCATTTGGGCATACTCATGCACTTAGTGGTCTCACTATATCAAGAATAACGATGTCACTCCCGTTATATAGGAGGGATAGATCCCATCTACATCACTCACATCCCTCCACATAATTTGTTACATACCCAGTAATCGCCTTTATAGTCCACCCATTTACGGGTGGCGTTTGACGAAGCCAAAGTATGCAACTCCTTATGTAGGGAACCATGGTGACTTCAGGTCCAAGGACTAATAGTCATACTAATAGTCAAATGAGAAAGTATATGACACTTATATAACGATCCATGATACTTTCTAATGGTGGGTCATTCAGTTTACATTCTCCAATGCATACTCATGTGTCAACTTGATATCACATATCCATCACTTGTGAGATCAAGTCATCGAGTTAACCTACATGCTAGTCTCTTTGCATTAACATTGTCCCTGAATGTTAATACTTGACTAGGAATGATTAAGAGTAGTGTTCTCTATATCATGTTATTATCGATTCAACCAATCGATTGATATAGATAAGAGCCTTCTACTCAAGGACGTTATTATACTTAGTTATTTGGCACCAATACAAGTAAATATAATAACCATGCCTTTATAAATAGGAATATGATACAACAAAGTCCATACAACAATCATCACATTATTGGCTCTAAGGCTTTCACTAACATAGGCATATGCTTAGGAAGTACTGTTGGTGCAATCGACTCAGGTCACGATTGACCAGACTCGAGTTTGACTTGAGTAGTGGTTTGATGTTAGTGTTTTGATGTTTGACAATGTGTTGACCATTGTTTGACAATGGGGGTGACTATATGGTTAACATGGGGTTGACCATATGATGGAGAAGTCCAAGTGAGATAGTTGGCAATGGAAACTTCAAGTCTTGTGTACTTGGCATGGAAAGTCCAAGTCTTGGGTACTTGGCATGAAAAATCCAAGCATAGGTCTTGGGAAGGGAAAGTCTAAGTTTGAGTCTTGGCAATTGGAAAGTCCAACAAGGGTTGGCATGGAAAGTCCAAGCATGGATCTTGGCAAGGGAAAGTCAAAGCTTGAGTCTTAGCAAATGGAAAGTCCAACATGGGTTGGCAAGAGAAGTCCAAGGGTTGATATTGGTGGCGTAATGTCCAAGGGTGGAGTCTTGGCAGCATAAGTCCACTGGTTTGGCGGCGTAAAGCCCAAGCAGTAGGTGTGGACTACGTTAGCATGACAATAGCCGATGAAAGCACCTGAAGGCTAGCGTATGGATGAACAAGTCATGGATCACTTAGAGGGATCCGATAGGCGTGAGGCTGATGGAGGTGGCTAGAAGTCTTAGGTCTAGGCTAAGGGTAGTCTAGCAAGTATGAAGGCATCATACTTGGTGTTAAATGTAAAATACCACAGAAAAAAATGTTGGGTAATTAGGAGAATACCCTATGAAATTTTTCAGGATTTTTTAGAAATTTTTCTGGACTTGAATGGAGATTTCTAAGACCCTCTTTGCTTAGAAGGAGTTAAAAGGCTTAACGGGTCTGAAATCCGACCCGTTTATCTGCCAAACCCGACCCATTTTCCTTTAGGGCCGAACCGTTTCCGATTATTTTCTTTGCTGCATTTTCTCGCCATCACTCTTAATTCCCAAGCGGTTTCTCCCCGATCTTTTTCTCACCATGACACCTCCACTACCTCACCGCACGCACACGAGCAACTCCTCTCCCTCACCACAACAAAATCTCTGCCTCTCGCGATCCTCACCTCTGCACGCTTCTCGCCGACTCCCTCCTCTCGTTCTTCTTCCTCGCGGCAAGAGCAGTTGAACCAGGCTGCCATGTTTTGGGGAGTTGCTATCGGTGAGGATCTAATTGTCGGTAAGCAAGCCATTTCCTTTTTGGTTCTATCCGTGCAGTTCAATTCATTGTTGTATTACTGTGGGTAAGATTGATTCCTGATTATCTCAATGGACAACCTTGATTTTGAGTATTGTTCAATGTTTTCTTTGAGTTATCTAGTTAACGGTGGAAATGGTTGATGGAGGTGGTTGTGATTGTGGTTGGCCGGCTGTGAACAGGATGATGTGTAGTTTTTTATGGCTATGAATCGAGTTGTAAAGGGGTTGTGTGGGCTGTGAGAGCTATGTGTTGTTGGGATGTATACTGAAAAGTCTATCTTTTGTATAAACATCTTTATTTTTAAAATAAGAATCACATGATCATTGTTTGCTTATTTATGGTTATGCATATTGTCTGATACATTACATTGTAGATAACATGGTGTGTAGTGTCACATGGGAGATCATGTTATCAGTTCCTTGTAGAGTATAAGTAGAGGCTCACAACCGAAATGGTTTTGGATAAACCATTGGTATGGTTGTAGTGTGATTTGGTATTGGTTTGTCTTGACCATAGAATTATACTAGTACACTTTGTGTGTATTGAGCAGGACCGACTTTGAGGTGATTCGATTTATTACTGACTATATAATTGAATCAGACCTCGGATATTATGTTGTACATGCTCTTAATCTCGATATAATAACGGGCACATATACTTAGTATTTATTTCTTTGATTCACTAATGGGCGAGATTTATAGATTAAATCGATAGTCTCGGTAAGTTGGGAAATGATATTATTTACACGATGTGTCCTTGATTATAGGAGGAAACCGTGTCCTATATATTAGGATGATGATGTCCCCTTGAGGAGCTCATAAGGATCATCATGTAAACCCTGCAGGTGGACTTGGTCCGGAATGATGATAAGGTTGAGTGATACTACTGATAGAGTTAGATGTTGATTAATTAATTATCAATAAATTAATTAATTGACGGATATTCGATATCTTAAACACGGGGAGATATTTGTACAATTAATATATAGAGCCACAATTAATATATAGAGCCCATATTTATTTATGGGGGTTGGTGTGATAGATCAAAGATAAACCTCTAGTGGAATGGATTATCATTAATGGATCGGACTTTATATGGGCTAGATCCATTGGGTGGCCAAGATCCAACTCATCCTCATGGTCCCTATTGTACCCTATTAAAACCCTCATGAAGCCTAGATCCGACGGTGGAGATTAAATCTCTAGATCCGACGGTGGAGATTGAAAGGAGGCTTAAGCCTAGCTCTATAAAAGGGGGCCAAGGCTTGGGTAGCATAGGCAACTAAGAGAGGCTAGGGTTTGCTTCCAAAGCTTTGGGCGGCAATTAGGTTTTGGCTAGGGTTGGTTGGTCGGCAACTAGGAGGTGACTAGGGTTTGCTTCCCATCTTGGGCGGCGGCAACCTAGGGTTGGCTTCTCCTTTTGGTCGGCGACAACAAGACCCATCATCAAGACTTGGCCGGCTCCTCTCCCTCTCCTTTGGCCGGCGGCAAGATATTAATCTTGGTCAGCAAATCCTCTCCCTCTCCTTAGGGCCGGTGGACATCAAGTTGGTGCTTAGTGGTTAGCGCAAGTAAAGAGAAGAAGGGAGCCATGTATTCTTCCCTTTGTTCGGAGCAAGCAAGGAAGGGAAGAACGTGATCTAGGAAGCTTCAACTCTCGGAGGATCATTGCCCACACAAGATTCAAGAGGAGGATAGGACATACAATAGAAGACCAAGAGGTAAACAAGAGGTATAATTCTTGTTTTGGTTTCCTTTTGTTTCTTTGTATTTGCATGTGGCTAATTTACTTGGATCCCGAAGATAAACACAAAAACCGGCGATCCGTACATCATCTATTCTGCGGCTAATCGAGGAAAAGAGTTAGGTTGCTTGAACAACTAGTTTCTTCAAGGGACTACTCTAATCGAATAGCACAATGATGGATCGGTTGCTTGGGTAATTCGTCTTCATCTTGGATTAATTTTTTTTAATCCGGGGATGTAGATGGGATCGCCATGCACAAGCGACCAAGTTGAAGTGGGAAGCGAACTTCCAATTTTTTTTAATCCGGGGACGTAGACGGTTTTCGATTTTGTGTGTTTAGGATTCTGTTACTTTTATGCACTTATCATATATTGTATGTGTCGGATGATAGTAGGATGTGCATAGGATAACTTTTTGGTTGCAAGCATAAGATCCAACAATTATGGCCATATGTGTGTGTATGTGATTGGATGTGTGTAATTGTATTATTATTTGAATCCTCGGGGTTGACAAGGCTAGTATTTAATTTTTGTAATTAAGTACGACATTGTTTAGCCACTCCTTTATTTTAGTTTACTTTCGATCTAGATTTCATGTACACTCCTTTGTGAAGTATAGGATCGATGGATGTAAATTAAAATAATTTTTCTCGGGTCGGATCTCCGGATGGCTTGTACATGGCGTAAGGAGGAGCGGACGAGATGGCGATACGACGGGAAGCATATTGGAGAACAAAAGCCATAATAATTGGAAAATATATTTTTCATATTTATTGCTTCTTGTTTGATATGCATGTCTTGTGCTAGAAAAATTCTTCAATTTTAAATTACTAAGTGGGAGAGGGATATTTTTTTTAAATTCCCACGACCTCCTTTATGATTTGACATGTGATGCAAACAAACTTGCGCATCGGCTCTGAGTGTCTTCCTCCCCATCAGATGAGTTTGTTTTGCGGATCACAGGGTCAAATATGGTTATAGAAAATTATTTAGGAGCATGTGTACTTCCCCATCGAAAGGCACATAACCCGAGATAATTGCCTTGGTACCAAGTAATGGTGCACACTTAGATGCAAATAGGAGTATCCTCCCCATCGGAGTCACTGCTTTTATTTGTAGGGCCGAAGAGGAACCAACTATTAATTTTATTTGTCAAAAAGTTAGGTTGACAAGATAGTAAAATTAATGGGTAAAACCTCCTCTTATAAATGTAAAATTCATATATGTCCACACGCTCGTGGCATACGATATTCTCGGTGTTTTGAGGTGTTGGTTGATTTTAAAATTTCATTGTTTGAGGAATCAATAATTTTTTGAAATATAATATTTTGATCTATGTGATTCTTAGGTTTTTTTCAAAAATGACTTTCAACCCGCTTGTTGTGATACTAAAAGAGAATAAACTTACTAGACCCAATTATGTTGATTGGAAAAGGAATTTTGATATTGTCTTGATTGTTGAGGAGTACAAATATGTACTCTTCGAAGAGTGTCCTCCTAAGCCTGCGAATGATTCTGGGGAAAAGGATAAGGAGAGTTATAAGAAGTGGATAAAGGTTGATGAGATGGTGCGGTGTTACATTTTGGCTTCTATGTCAAATGTATTGCAACATCAGCATCAAGCCATGCCCACTGCTTATGACATGATGCTCAATCTAAAAGAGCTTTTCAGACACCAGAATCAAGCTACTAGGCAAGAAACCATGAGGAACTTGATGATGACCACCATGATCGAGGGAATACCCGTGAGGGATCATGTTCTCAAGATAATGGCTCATTTGAATGAGCTGGAAGTCCTTGGAGCTGAGATCGATGGAGAAACTCAGGTCGATATCATTCTCCATTCTCTACCTAGGAGTTTTGAGCAGTTTCGCCTGAACTACAACATGAATAAGAGGTTATATTCGTTAGTGGAGCTTTTGACAGAACTCCAGGCGGCAGAGGGGCTTTTTCGTCAGAGTGCTCAAGCTCTGGCCATGGTTGCCCAAAAAGTTTCTACTTCTAAGACAAAAGGCAAGAAGAAGAAGAAACAAGGTGGGGCAAAGGTGGCGGGAGGATCTCAAGGAGGAGTGAAGAAGCCGAAAGGCAAGTGCTTCACTTGCAAGCAGACCGGACATTGGAAGAAGAACTGCCCCAACCGGAAGTAGAACAAAGGGGTTCCAGGAAACCAGACGACTGGCTGAGGGGGAGATTACTGTTTACTTGGGCGATGCTACTAAAGTGGCGGTTGTTGCAGTGGGAGATGTTTATTTGTCTTTTGATAGAAATAAAACTTTGGTTCTGAGAAATTGCCTTTATGTACCTTTATTTAGAAAGAATTTGATTTCGGTTTCCAAATTGTTTTTGGATGGATATTCTATTTCTTTTAATGATAGAGTTGTTATAAAAAGGAATAGGGAGATTATCTATTCTGGTGCATTGATAGGAAATTTATATACCCTTGAACCAAAAGCTCCCACGATGCAAATAGAAGTAAATAACTTATCTTTTAAATCTAATAAGAGAAAAGAACCTTCGAAAATGAACCAAACATATCTTTGGCATCTAAGGTTAGGTCATATTAGCCTATGTAGAATTCAAAGGTTGATAGCTGATGGACCTCTGGGTTCATTAGTGGTGGAAGATTTCCCAACCTGCGAATCTTGCTTGGAAGGTAAAATGACCAAGAGGCCTTTTAAGGCCAAGGCGTATAGAGCCAAAGGTGTGTTCGAATTGGTTCATTCTGATTTGTGTGGTACTATGTATATCTAGGCTAGAGGTGGTTTTGAATATTTCGTCTCTTTTATAGATGATTATTCAAGATATGGATACATTTACTTGATGCACCACAAGTCTGAATGCTTTGACAGGTTCAAAGAATTCAAGGCTGATGTGGAGAAACGTCAAGGTAAAAGTATCAAGACACTACGATCTGATCATGGTGGTGAGTACCTCTTGGGAGAGTTTAGGAATTACTTATCAGAGGCTGGGATTCAATCCCAATTGTCTGCACCTGGCACACCCCAGCAGAATGGTGTAGCGGAGCAAAGGAATATGACTCTTATGGAGATGGTTAGATCGATGATGAGTTATTCTGAGTTGCCAAATTTGTTCTGGGGGTATGCTCTAGATACAGCAGTGTATATTCTGAACTTGGTACCATCTAAATCAGTGCCTTCTACTCCCACAGGTGTGGGTGGCGAAGCCTAGTCCGAGACATATTCAGATTTGGGGAGTCCGGCCTGAAATCTTTGAAGCCGGATCTTTGTAAGTTGGAACCTTGTACAGAAGTACGCATGTTTGTAGGCTATCCTAGAGGAATGAAAGGTGGTTTGTTCTATAGTCCTAGAGATCAGAGGGAGATCGTTAGCACGAATGCCAGATTTCTAGAGGAAGACTATGTGATGAACCACAAGCCCATGAGTAAGATTGTTCTGGAGGAATTGAGAGGGGAAGTCACTACTTCAGTACCACTAGTACAGGAGGATATACCACAAGTGACTGCACCGCGTGTCACAGAGGATACACAGGTGATACCTCATCATAGTGGGAGGGTTGTTAGACATCCTGATAGATTTATGTTCTTGGGAGAATCTTCTGATTTGGTCCCTGACGAACATGAACTTGATCCCTGGACATATGACGAGGCAATCCAAGATAAAGATGCGGTATCTTGGCAAAGTGCAATGAATTCTGAGATAGAATCTATGGATTCAAATCAGGTCTGGAAGCTAGTAGAACCACCCAATGGTGTAAAAATCATTGGATGCAAGTGGATCTACAAAATAAAGAGAGGAATAGACGAGAAGGTTGAGACCTTCAAAGCAAGGCTTGTTCTGAAAGGGTATACTCAGAAAGAGGGTATCGATTATGAGGAGACCCTTTCGTCGGTAGTCATGCTTAAGTCTATCCGGATTTTCTTATGTATTACTACTAATATGAATTATGAGGTGTGGCAGATGGATGTCAAGACATCTTTCCTTAATGGAAGTCTTGAGGAAAACATCAATATGGAGCAACCAGAGGGATTCATTGCAAAGGGCATCTTGTGTGCAAGCTTAATCGGTCCATTTATGGATTGAAGCAAGCTTCGAGATCTTGGAATATTCGCTTTGATGAAGTAATCCAGTCTTATGGATTTATTCAAAGTTTGGATGAGTCTTGTGTATACAAGAAATGTGACAGAAACGTAGTGGTATTTCTTGTACTATATGTAGATGACATTTTGTTAATTGGCAATAATGTCAAGGTGTTATCGGACGTAAGGGTATGGTTGTCCAAACAGTTTGATATGAAGGACATAGGAGAAGTGAGACACATCCTTGGGATCAAGGTTATAAGGGATCGTAGGAAAAGGATGTTGTGCTTATCTCAAGCTTGATACAAAGATACCATTTTGGCTCGTTTTAGCATGCAGAACTCTAAGAAAGATTTTCTACCTTTTAGGCATGGAGTACCTTTATCTAAAGAGATGTGTCCTAGAACATCAAAGGAGATAAAGGAGATGAAGGTGGTTCCTTATGCTTCGGCAGTAGGAAGCCTCATGTATGCTATGCTATGTATGAGATCAGATATCTACTTTGTCATTGGCATGGTTAGAAGATATCAGAGTAATCCAGGATAGGGACATTGGACTGCGGTAAAGCATATATTGAAGTACCTGAGAAGGACTAGGGATTATATGCTGGTATACCAGGAAGATCAATTACTCCCTGTGGGTTACACAGATTCTAACATCCAATTAGATAGGGATAACAGTAAGTCTACCTCAGGTTTTGTGTTTATTTTGGGAGGTGGAGCCATTGTATAAAGGAGTGTCAAGCAGAAATGCGTGGCAGACTCTACCATGGAAGCAGAGTATGTGGCAGCCTCTGAGGCAGCCAAAGAAGTTGTATGGCTCAGGAACTTCTTGATGGACTTGGATGTGATTCCTGGTTTGCCCAGAACTATCACAATTTATTGTGATAATAGTGGTGCAGTTGCAAACTTGAAGAAACCATGAGCCCATAAGGTAAGTAAACACATAGAGCGCAAGTACCACCTGATATGAGAGATTGTAAAGAGGGTAGAAGTTGATGTCGCCTAGATTGTATCAGAGGATGACCTGGTAGATCCTTTCACTAAGGCCCTTCAAGCGAGAGCTTTTGATAGACATGTGGAGGGAATGGGAATCAGATATATGGCAGTATGAGGACAGCATAGTCTTTTAGTATAAGTGAGAGATTGTTGGGATGTATACTAAAAAGTCTATCTTTTGTATGAACATCTTTATTTTTGAAATAAGAATCACATGATCATTGTTTACATATTTATGGTTATGCATATTGTCTGATACATTACATTGTAGATAACGTGGTATGTAGTGTCACACGGGAGATCATGTTATCAGTTCCTTGTAGAGTATAAGTAGAGGCTCACAACCAAGATGGTTTTGGACAAACCATTGGTATGGTTGTTGTGTGATTTGGTATTGGTTTGTCTTTATCATAGAATTACACTAGTACACTTTGTGTGTATTGAGCAGGACCGACTTAGAGGTGATTCGATTTATTGCTGACTACATAATTGAATCGGACATCGGATATTATGATGTACATGCTCTTAATCCCGATATAATAATGGGCACATGTACTTAGTATATATTTCTTTGATTTACCAATGGGCGAGATTTATAGATTCAATCAATAGGCTCGGTAAGTTGGGAAATGATATTATTTACATGGTGTGTCGTTGATTAAAGGAGGAAACTGTTTCCTATATATTAGGATGATGATGTCCCCTTGAGGAGCTCATAAGGATCATCATGTAAACCCTGTAGGTGGACTTGGTCCGACATGATGATAAGGTTGAGTGGTACTACTCATGGAGTTAGATATTGATTAATTAATTGTCAGTAAATTAATTAATTGACGAACATTCAATATCTTAAACACGAGGAGATATTTGTACAATTAATATATGGAGCCCATATTTATTTATGGGGGTTGGTGAGGTAGATCAATGATAAACCTCTAATGGAATGGATTATCATTAATGGATCAAACTTTATGTGGGCTAGATCCATTAGGTGGCCAAGATCCAACTCCTTCTCATGGTCCCTATTGTAGCCTATTAAAACCCTCATGAAGCCTAGATCCGACGGTAGAGATTGAAAGGAGGCTTAAGCCTAGCTCAATAAAAGGGGGCTAAGGCTTGGGCGACATAGGCAACTAAGAGAGGCTAGGGTTTGCTTCTAATGCTTTGGGCGGCAACTAGGTTTTGGCTAGGGTTTGTTGGTCGATAACTAGGAGGTGGCTAGGGTTTGCTTCCCATCTTGGGCAACGATAACCTAGGGTTGGCTTCCCATCTTGGGCAACGATAACCTAGGGTTGGCTTCTCCTTTTGGCCGGCGGCAACAAGACCCATCATCAAGACTTGGTCGGCGCCTCTCCCTCTCCTTTGGACGGCGACAAGATATTAATCTTGGCCGGCAAATCCTCTCCCTCTCCTTAGGGTCGGTGGACATCAAGTTAGTGCTTGGTGGTTGGTGCAAGTAAGGAAAAGAAGGGAGTCGTGTATTCTTCCCTTTGTTCAGAGTGAGCAAGGAAGGGAAGAACGTGATCTAGGAAGCTTCAACTCTTGGAGTATCGGTTCCCACACAACATTCAAGAGGAGGATAGGACATACAATAGAAGACCAAGAGGTAAACAAGAGGTATAATTCTTGTTTTGGTTACCTTTTGTTTCTTTGTATTTGCATGTGATTAATTTACTTGGATCCCGAAGATAAACACAAAAATCGGTGATCCATACATCATCTATTCCATGGATAATCGAGGAAAAGAGTTAGGTTGCTTGAACAACTAGTTTGTTCAAGAGACCACTCTAATCGAATAGCACGATGATGGATCAGTTGCTTGGGTAATCCGTCTTCGTCTTGGATTATTTTTTTTTTAATCTGGGGACGTAGATGGGATCACCATGCACAAGTGACCAAGTTGAAGCGGGAAGCGAAGCTTCGACCTTCATGTGTATCTTGTCTGAGAGAGTTGTGAATGGTTGTGCGACTGTGAGCAAGGAATTGTCGGTTGTGTGACAGTGAATACGGCTGTTCTGGGCCATGAAGGGGCTGTAAATGGTTGGTTTCGAGATTAGCTCGATTGGGACTAAGTGAAAAGGAGTCGGTTGGAACAGAGTGTGTCAATTAGGGTGGATAGCTCCTTGATTTGGCATAATTCTGGGTGGTTATGCACCGTTTCAAGGCGAGTAATTAGGGATTGGTTGAGATTAGTCAGGTCCTGAAATTACTGCGAAATGTCGATTGTCGATCGAGTTATGTGATGCTCTGATCTCGGCTATAAAATGGAAATTATAACACGTATTCGATAAGGGATGTGGATATGGGGAAATATGTAGTAGTTAATTCATATTTTGTTGTATGTTTGCACTAAATTATAATTGATGATATTTGCAGGACGTGGATACGAGACCAATCCGTGAACGTGAGGATTCTAGTATTACGAGCATTACAACAAGTGGGTAATTTCTTACCCTGGTCAGGTAGATGTAATTGCATTCAGATTTATACATAGATATGAGAATGTTATATGTTTATATATCTTGACCCTGCTTTTATTTATCCTATGCTTGATACTTGTTGTTGGTTATATATATGCTCAAATGTTGATATCACATTTTCCTTTATCATGATTTAGGAGTTACAAATGTGATGTAAGTAGATCTATAAATGTTTAGTAGGGTGTAGATGTTAGAGTACGGATGATGACCTGATTTGTAAATTGGGTAAAAGGTCATCCGTGGGTAGGTAATGCCCTAAATGTAGGATTTATTCCAATATACGTATGTTGCATACTTATTTACCAACTATGTGTTGTGTAAATGGTCAGGTGAGTTGTGAATAGTATGTCGCTACGGATCGGTGGTCCTAGCTTGCCATGATCATTTGAGTACGACTCTCTACAGGATAGAGAGTGTATTGACCAAATGGGTATGACTCTCTATTGAACAGAGAGTCTGTGGTAGATGTCTGTATCTGTGACAGTACATTCATGTCATTTGCATGCATACTGACGACATAGTCTCCCTTGGGGTTGAGAGAGTCGTCAGTTATCCTACCTCCCAAGTTACTCCCAGAGGAGTAACTCGTGTGAGGGCAGAGCATTTGTTGTGCTGCACTCTACCACTATAGACGGTGGTTGTTGGAGTTGCGTGCAGTTGTCCTGGGTGCGTAGCACTCGATTACTCATAGGTAGTGTCAATCGGAGTGGCCAGCAGCAGGGGCCCCCGTTGTGTAGCGAGCTCTTTATGCTTATATGCTACTTGATCATACTGCCCACTCAGCCACTCTAGAGCAGTGGTTGGTGTTGAGTTGGGATAGTTGTCATGTCGTGCCACCTAGGCCACACTGGGGTCGTGGTAGCAAGTAGGGGTGCGCAGGCATGACCATGCATGCTGCATTGCCATATCATACGACGTTTTGCATATTGCTATATATATACATATATGCATGTACATATATATATATATATATATATATGATGGTGATTAGTATACATATAGATACAGTCTATATGTATACTCACTCTGATGATGCATTTGTATGTACTATACTTGTTGCATTTGTTTTTACATATTCATACATGCTATTGCATTCTCTGTATGGTAGTAGGACAGGTATTTGTATACTTGTTGGTCGTTCACTATGATACCCTCGACCCGTATCATGATGTAGTGTGAGTTAGTATTACTCTTCATACCTTATGTTGTGGATATATGCCAGGTTGGATGAGTGTAGAGTAGCTGACTGTCAGGTATGTCAGCACCTTTGTTGTTCAGTTTATTTAGTGGTATGCATGTATGTATATTTATTATGCTGATGTATACATGTTGTACCTGTAGATTATACTGTCGAATTACATGTGATATTGATATATTTACATGTTCTATCTTATTACCTGCTAAGTTTTACTCACCACCACGGACCCTGGGTTTTTCTGTCGCCCAGGTAATAGGTAGAAGTCTTCGTGACGGCTTGGAGCTACGCCGGCGATCCATCCCATCTCCATTTTTCCGAGCCTCTCGGAAACTTTGTTTTATGTTATGGACTTGGTTTTATGTTATGGATTTTGTCTTTATGTTGTGGACTTTGGCTTCGATGTTTTATGTACGGTTTACTACTGTGGACTTGTCAGGTGGTGTACACCTGTGTGGTTTCGGATTGTATGTGTGTTGTGGGTATGTGGTTTTATGTTTTCCGCTGTGTTATATATATATATATATATATATATTGCTTAGTATGTTGTGGTTGTGGGCCTACGGGCCTTGTATTAACACGAGATGTTGCCACGTACAGGGGAGATGTCATCCGTTTGCTTTTCGACACGACATACTCTCGGGGCATGACAACTTTATTGGTATCAGAGCCGAAGGTTCTGCGATGTCATACAATGATTTTGTTTTGAGTCTTGGATTCTCGGGAGTCGGTATATTTTTCGGATTTGGTTTTTGTTAGATGGGATTTACAGTGGCATAAGCTCCAGGCAGCATGAAGTAAGAATTTCTGATAACTCATATTTTAGATAGTCACTTATCTAAACTTGTTTAACAGGTGTATACAGTCAAAGTTATGGCACCTGTGCAGACTCGTAGTAGAGGTCGTCCATCAAGGCGATTCGTCAGAGTTGAGGGACAAGAGGCTTCTACTACTGAGCCCGTTATTCAGGAACATCCTTAGCTTTCCCCTATTGGTGGTTCAAAGCCTCAGAATCTAGATGTACCATTGACTATGCCAGAGCCTGTAGAGTCCAATTAGCTCAATGATAAAGCACGAATACTCGTGTTAGCACATTCGGCCAAGGATAAGTTCACCTTGTTTCGCGGGGAGTCTGACCCATGGATTGCCCGGGCTTGGCTGGAAAATATGGAAGACACTTTCAAGTACATAAACTGCACATATGAGGAGAAGGTGGGCCTTGCTATGTACCATCTCAGAGATCAGACTGTTACTTGGTGGAAAATGCAGAAGACTCTACTCGGGGAGCATGGGATTACTTGGGCAGTCTTTCGAGAGGCTTTCTGGAGACAATACTTTCCTTCAGTATTTTCTATAGCGCGTCGTCAAGAATCCTGAACCTGAAGCAAGGTGATCGTTCTGTCATGAAATACAATGCAGAGTTTACCAGACTTTTAGAGTTCTACCCTCATCTGGTAGCACAGGATGTAGATCGGATGTACCAATTCACACAGGGGTCTTGTTGCTTATATTCGGAGCAAGATGTTAGGATCTATCATACAAGGAGGCATTGGACCACGCCATTTTCATCGAGATGACTTCCCACCAGATTTCCAGGGAAAAGGATATAGAGAAGCAAATGACTCAAGGCAAGCAGCAGAACTAGAGTTCAGCTCAAGGGACTCAAAAGAAATGGGAGCAAAAAGGAACTACGCGAGGTGTTGCAGAGGGGTCAGCTAGATCGTAGAAGGGGAAACGTTCAGCATCAGAGTATTTTGGAGGGTCTCAGAAAAGTCGTAAGGGTCGAAACAAGAATGGATGTTATAAATGTAGATCTGAAAGCCACAGAGTATCAGAGTGTCCTTTGGAGCAGCCTGTTTGCTATTATTGCAAACAACCTGGTCATACTAGTCGTGATTGTACATTGAAAGCATAGTTGAAGTTTCCTAATAGCTCCAACAAATGGAAGAAGTCTACCCAACGTGACAAAGGAGGCTGCGGACTCGGATGTATGGTCGAGGTAGCGATTACCTCCACCGGCCAGTTGTACGGATGCGAGGGTGCCTCTTGTGATGTCGATAGATATCTAGTATCCTGCATCTCTGATGATCTACTATCCAGAAGTATCTGCACCACAGCAGTTCTTACCAGCCAACTCTCAGGGATATCTTATGCCTGCACCAGCGACTCAGTCTCCAGTACCACAGAGCTAGATCCAGTCGGAGTGGAGGCACACTACTACTTCGTCAGGGATGCAACTGACAAATATTGAGACTGGATGAGTTTTTGCCATCACCAGAGATGAGGCACAGCGAGCTGACGGATCAGTCATACGGGATATGATTTTAGTTTATTCTATATACACTGATACTTTGATTGATACTAGTAGTTCCCATTCATTCCTATCTATAATATTTCTGGGTAGAGTTGGAAGGATCCCAATGGTTCGTTCTTGTGTGTTAGCAGTATCATTGCCATCAGGAGAGGTGATGACTAGCCACCAAGAAATCAAAGGTTGCCCATTAGATTTTGACAGGCATATCCTTACAGTGGACCTCCAAATTTTGGAAATGATAGAGTTCGATATTATTCTTGGTATGGATTGGTTGGCTGCTTATTATGCTACAATGGATTGTAGAGCAAGGGTGGTGACATTTCGACCACCGGATTAACCAACTTGTGAATTTGTTAGTACTAGAGACGATGGATTATCCATTATATCGGCTTTACAAGCTCAGAAGTTATTGGCCCAGGGTTGTCAGGGTTATTTACTATCTCTAGTCAAAGTTGTGAACGAAGGACTACCACCACTCTCTGATGTGCGAGTAGTCCGAGAGTATCCAGATGTATTTTTAGATGAACTTCTAGGCTTGCCACCTCCTAGGAAAGTGGAATTTGTAATAGAGGTGATTTTAGGAACTACGCCAATATCAAAACCTCCTTACTGGATGGCGCCAAAAGAACTGAATGAACTTAAAGTTCAACTGCAGGAGTTGCTAGATAATAGATTCATTCACCCTAGTGTTTCACCATGGGGAGCTCCGGTACTCTTTGTCAAAAAAAAGGATGGATCGTTGCGGTTATGTATTGACTATTGGCAACTGAATGCAGTCACAATTAAGAATAAATATCTGTTGCCGAGGATAGAAGATTTGTTTGATCAGCTTAAGGATACATGTGTGTATTCTAAAATTGATCTGCGCTCAGGATATCATCAGCTTCGGATAAGATATGAGGATGTTCAGAAAATAGCTTTCCGCACCCATTATGGGCATTACGAGTTTCTAGTGATGCCTTTCGGTCTCACGAATGCCCCAGCTGCATTTATGGACTTAATGAATCGGGTATTCCTGAGGTATATAGATCAGTTTGTAATAGTGCTCATCGATGATATATTGATTTATTCTCAATTTGACGAGGAGCATGAACAACATCTGCGAATAGTATTGGAGACGTTACGATGGGAGTAGTTGTATGCCAAGTTTAACAAGTGTGCGTTCTGGTTATCCTCAATGGGTTTTCTTGGACATGTAGTGTCCAATAGAGGTATTTCTATAGATCCCCAGAAGATTGAGGCGATTAGCAGTTGGGAGAAACCAAAATCAGTTCAGGAGGTCCGTAGTTTCCTTGGTCTGGCCGGGTATTATCGAAGATTCATGGAGGGATTCTCGAGTATTGCCATGCCGCTCACTCGCCTGACTCGGAAAGGGGTCAAATTCACCTGGTCAGAGGCTTGAGAAACTAGCTTCCAGGAGATTAAGCGACGGCTAGTTTCTGCACCAGTCTTAGTGATTCCTTATAGAGTTGATGGGATGGTTCTATATACGGATGCTTCTATCAAAGGGCTGGGTGTAGTTCTGATGCAGTCCAACTGTGTGGTATCTTATGCCTCCCGTCAACTAGAAGATCACGAAAGGAATTATCCAGTGCACGATCTGAAGATAGCCGCCATTATTTTCGCATTGAAGATATGGAGGCACTAC
Source organism: Wurfbainia villosa (assembly GCA_025175895.1). Taxonomy (NCBI): domain Eukaryota; kingdom Viridiplantae; phylum Streptophyta; class Magnoliopsida; order Zingiberales; family Zingiberaceae; genus Wurfbainia; species Wurfbainia villosa. The sequence continues at coordinate 54,723,835 of CM046004.1, forward strand.
TTGTATGGAATTACTTTTGAGATCTACATAGACCATAAAAGTCTGAAGTATCTATTCACACAAAAAGAGCTGAATCTGAGACAGAGACGGTGGATGGAATATCTGAAGGATTATGACTGCACCATCTAGTATCATCCGGGAAAAGCTAATGTGGTAGCAGATGCGCTGAGCAGGAAGTCTCGTGGAGTTCTACCTAGTCATCTGATAGTAGTTACTGATCTAGTTCAACAATTCTCAGAGTTAGGATTATCGAAACACGGTCAAACATCCCGAGGAGTATTAGTTTCTATGGTTGCCCATTCCACTATTACTGAGAGAATCAAAGAAGCACAAGTTAGTGACCAACATCTGCAGTTCTTGTACAGCACGATAGACTCAAAATGTCAGACGGATTTCTTGAGTGACGAGAATGGAGTACTTCATTTTCGTGGACGATTATGTGTTCCGGACACGCACCCAGTTAAGGAAGAATTGCTACAGGAAGCACATCAGTCGAGATTTGCTATACATTCTAGTGGTACTTGGATGTACAAAGATTTGAAGTGCTTATACTAGTGGAATGGTATGAAATGAGATATTGCGGACTTTGTTGCACGATGTCTAGTATGCTAGCAAGTGAAGGCGGAACATCCGAAACCTGCTGGGTTACTTCAGGAAATTCCGATCTCGGAATGGAAGTGGGAGCATATCATGATGGATTTCGTTACGAGATTACCCAGAACCCGTAAAGGACATGATGCGATTTGGGTGATCGTGGATCGATTAACCAAATCAGCTCACTTCCTTCCGATTTGTGAGATGGACTCATTGGATCATCTAGCAGAATTGTACTGCCGAGAGATTATCAGATTGCATGGCGTACCTTTGAGTATCATATTTGATAGAGATCGGTGATTTACTTCGCGATTCTGGTAGAGTCTGCAGCAGGCCATGGGCACAGAGCTTCGACTCAGTATAAAATTTCATCTGCAGATAGACGGGCAGTCCGAACGTACCATTCGGACTCTGGAGGATCTATTGAGATCTTGTGTCATAGATTTCGGTGGCAGTTGGGAGGATCACATTCTTTTAGTGGAATTTGCCTACAACAACAACTATCACTCTTTTATTCAGATGGCTCCTTTCGAGGGTTTATACGGCAGACCCTGCAGATCTCTTGTGTTATGGGAGGAAGTTAGAGAACGACAATTATTGGGGCCTTAGAGTATCCAGCATGATGCAGAGTTGGTGCGAGTGATCAGACGACGGTTATCTGAGGCACAGGATCAGCAGAAGAGTTATGCGGACCGGAGGCAAAGGCCTCTAGAATTCTCAATCGAGGACCATGTATTCCTATGAGTGTCACCCACCAAAGGAGTCAAGAGGTTTGGGTTGAAAGGAAAATTAGCTCCACGCTACATTGGTCCATTTGAGATATTGGAGCGAATTGGAGGTGTAGCTTATCGGTTGGCTTTACCTCCAACACTTGCGGGGGTTCACAACGTATTTCATGTTTCTATGCTGAGGAAATACGTGCCACGATCTGACCATGTTCTGAAAGAGGTTCTGACACCACTCCAAGTGAATGCGACTTATGAGGAGATTCCAGTGCGAATTCTTGGTCGCAAGGAGCGATAGTTGCGAAACAAAATCATCCGACTCGTAAAGGTGGGATGGCAACATCATACGGATGAGAAGGCTACATGGGAGCTGGAAGATACTATCCGAGCTCGATACCCTCATCTGTTTATTTGAGGTATGTCGTTATTTCGAAAACTTGCTTGAAATAATTTTCCCATTTAAGTACGAAATTTAGGGACCAAATTATTATAAGTGGGGGAGAATGTAAAATACTATAGAAAAAATGTTGGGTAATTAGAAGAATACCCTATGGAATTTTTTTAGGAATTTTTAGAAATTTTTCTGGACTTTAATGGAGATTTCTAAGACCCTCTTTGCTTAGAAGGAGTTAAAAGGCTTAACGGGTCTGAAATCCGACCCGTTTATCTGCCAAACCCGACCCATTTTCCTTTATGGCCGAACCATTTTCGATTATTTTCTTTGCTACATTTTCTCACAGTCACTCTTAATTCCCGAGCGATTTCTCCCCGATCTTTTTCTCACCGCTCCACTTCCTCACCGCACGCACACGAGCGACTCCTCTCTCTCACCACAACAATGTCTCTGCCTCTCGGGATCCTCGCCTCCGCATGATTCTCGCCGACTCCCTCCTCTCATTCTTCTTCCACGCGGCAAGAGGCACTTACCACCCTCGTTGGTGCTCAAGGACGCGCCTACAGCGGGTGGGAGCGTGGCGGAGATATTGGGTCGGTGATAGCTTCTCTATGTCCTCGTCAGCACCCACGAACGCGGCGACAGCAAGCGGGAACAGTGAGCGAGCAAGGGCTGGGAAATTTGGGTCAGCGACATTTTGAATTGGAAGTCGTTCTTCCCGATCGAAGTTGGAGGCTGCGCCGGCGATCGCTGTGAGTGCTAGGTAAAGGCTGATTTTCTTACTACCTTGGACGAGATCTAGGTTATAGCGGTGATCTTCCTTGGCTTAGCCGATTTTTGGTTTGGGCAGCGGTCTTGAGCAGTTGAACGGGGCTGCCAAGTTTTGGGGAGTTGCTGCCAGTGAGGATCTAATTGTCGGTAAGCAAGCCATTTCCTTTTTTATTCTGTCCGTGTAGTTCAATTCATTGTTTATTGTTGTGGATAAGATTGATTCCAGATTATCTCAATGGACAACCTTGATTTTGAGTATCGTTCAATGTTTCCTTTGAGTTATCTAGTTAACGATTTAAATGGTTGATGGAGGAGACTGTGATTGGTCGTCTGTGAACAGGTTGATGTGTAGTTGTTTATGGTTGTGAATCGAGTTGTAAAGGGGTTGTGTGGGTTGTGGGAGCTATGTGTATCCTATGTGAGCGAGCTGTGAATGGCTGTGCGGTTGTGAGCAAGGAATTTCTGGCTGTGCGGCCGTGAATATGGCTGTTTTGGGCCACGAAGGGGCTATAAATGGTTTGTTTCGGGATTAGCTCAGTTGGGGCTAAGTGAAAAGGAGTCGGTTGGAACGGAGTGTGTCAATTAGGGTGGTTAGCTCCATGATTTGGCATAATTATGGGTAGTTATGCACCGTTTCAAGGCGAGTAATTAGGGCTTGGTTGAGATTAGTCAGGTCCTTAAATTAGTACGAAATGTCGGTTATCGATCGAGCTGTGTGATGCTCTGATCTCGGCTATAAAATGGAAGTTATAACACGTATTCGATCAGGGATGTGGATATGGGAAAATACGTAGTAGTTCATTCATATTTTGTTGTATGCTTGCACTAAATTATAATTGATGATATTTCCAAGACATGGATATGAGACCGGTCCGTAGACGTGAGGACTCTAGTATTACGAGCATTACAGCAGGTGGGTAATTTTCTACCCTGGTCAGGTAAATGTAATTGCATTCAAATTTAGACATAGATATGAGCATGTTATATGTTCATATATCTTGGCCCTGCTCTTATTTATCCTATGCTTGATACATGTCGTTGGCTATATATATGCTCAAATATTGATATCACATTTTTCTTTATCATGATTTAGGAGTTACAAATGTGATGTAAGTAGATCTATAAATGTTTAGTAGGGTGTAGATGTTAGAGTACGGATGATGACCTGATTTTAAATTGGGTAAAAGGTTATCCGTGGGTGGGTAATACCCTAAATGTAGGATTTATTCCAATACTTAGATTGTAGTGTTTTACCGACCACGCATTATGTAAATGGTCGGGTGAATGGTATTTAGTGTCGCTACGGACCGGTGGTCCTAGCTCCATGATCGGGCTGAGTACGACTTCACGCTGCAGTGATAGAGTGTATTGATCGTACGACTCTCCTTGAGAATAGAGAGTCTGTGGTAGATGTTTGTATGGGTGATAGTACATTCATGTCATTTGCATGCATACTGACGACATAGTCTCCCTTGGGGTTGAGAGAGTCATCAGTCATCCTGCCTCCCAGGTTACTCCCAGAGGAGTAACTGGTGAGAGGGCAGAGCATTTGTTGTGTCGCACTCTACCACTATAGACGGTGGTAGTTGGAGTTATGTGAAGTTTTCCTGGGTGCGTGGCACTCGACCACTAATAAGTAGTGTCAGTCGGAGTGGCCAGCAGTAGGGACCCCCATTGTGTAGCGAGCTCTTTACGCTCATATGTTACTTTATCATACTACCCACTTGGCCACTCTAGAGCAACGGTTGGTGTTGAGTTGGAACAGTTGTCATGTCGTACCACCTAGGCCACACTGGGGTCGTGGTAGCGAGTAGGGGTGCGCAGGCATGACCATGCATGTTGCATTGTCGTATCATACGACGTTTTGCATATTGCTATATATATATATATATATATACATATATGCTTGTATATATATATATATGGATGATGGTGATTAGTATACATACAGATGCAGTCTGTATGTATACTCACTCTTATGATGCATTTGTATGTACTATGCTTGTTGCATTTGTTTGTACATATTCACACATGCTATTGCATTCTCTATATGGTAGTAGGTCGGGTACTTGTAAACTTGTTGGTCGGTCACTGTGATACCCTCGACCTGTATCATGATGTAGTGTGAGTTAGTATTACTCTTCATACCTTATATTGTAGATATATGCCAGGTTGGATGAGTGTAGAGTAGTTGACTGTCAGGTATGTCAGCACCTTTGCTGTTCAGTTTATTTAGTGGTATGCATGTATGTATATTTATTATGCTGATGTATACCTATCGTACCTGTAGATTATACTGTTGAATTACATGTGATATTGATATATTTACATGTTCTATCTTATTACCTGCTGAGTTTTACTCACCACCACGGACCCTGACTTTTTTTTTGTCGCCCAGGTAATAGGTAGAAGTCTTCGTGACGACTTGGAGCTGCGCCGGCGATCCATCCCTTCTCCATTATTCCGAGCCTCTCGGGAACTTTGTCTCTAATCGCTTGTAAGAGGTTTCTTCACCTCCAACTTGTTGTTGAGGAGTGTTATTGATTATTGGTGGTGTATGCATCACTAGAGCTCATTTGAGTTCAATCCGTGGAGTATGAACCTTAAGGTTCTTAACCACGTTATATCGATTGTCTCTTGTATGTGTTGTATCATTATTTTGTTTTATTATTATTCCCTGCGCATATTAATGATCATTGTAGACAAGCATGCAAGAACGATTGAAATCCATCCAGCAACGAAAATGCACTATTCACCCCCCCCCCTCTTGCTCGCACTGAAGATCCTACAATTAATATCAGAGTCTGGAGCTCTTCTACGAATTAACAACTGGGAGCAAAGCGCTAGAGGAAATAAGATGGAATTTTAAGAAAAGTTGGGATGGGTGATAACTGTCATTTTGTCGTATTATTTTGGTCCTTAATATCACTGTTTTAATCCTCTCGTGTGTTTAATTATTGATTATTTGCATTTTTTATGAGTTGGATCATCTTTTGGACCTTATTGTAAATTCTCCTAAATTTTGGACTTATATGCAAATTTTACATCTTAATTGTAGGAGATCGAGATGGGCCACTAGACTATACTCAAGTTGGATCAAATATGGCTTCATCTAGGACCATATTTGTCATTTCAAGTTGATTTAATCTGAGCCCTTCATTAAGATCAGAGTCAAGTCAATCAAGGGATCAGATCTAAGCAATATGGATCATCCGATGAAAGTAGTTGATTTTGAGCCATCTATTTAGATCCGGAGAGATCCAGTCCGTACATTTAGATCTTGATATCTGAGCCCCTTGATGTGAGCAAAACGTATAGGGTTTTAGGAGTAGTTTTTGCTCACATCTTGTTACATTTCATGTTAGTTTCATGCATATGTTACTCTATTTTGCACGCATTTCCTATTTTCTGGTTCGAAGGTCTACTCGTTCGACTTTTGTGTGCAGCTTAGCATTTCGGGTTAAAAGACGCGCTTTTAGAGCAAAAAAAGGACATTTCACAGCCAGACGCAGAGTGGGACATGACCAGGGCATGTGGATTCACACGCCCGTGCCCAATGGGCGAGATCAGCACCCCAGGGTCGTACACGGCCTGGCCGTGTGAAAACACACAGTCGTGTTGTGGCCCGCCATAGTTGCGTGACTAGGGCTTTTTTCAGATTTTGCAGTGGTCTGAGGCGATGTCTATATAAAGATGGCTCCACTCAAATCCTAGGGGGGAGGCATGATGGCTAGGACGGTACGCCGAAGCCCTAAAAAGCTTCAGGAACTCGCAACGGGGAGGAGGAACGTCGTTGGAGGTCCACGCCTTTCACTTCAACGCCGAAGAGAAGACCACGAAAGCATTGTAATTCTTTGTTCCTATGTTTTATTCCTTATGTATTCGAACATAGACATGCTTTGTGATTCTTTCTTCATATACATGGAGTAGTACTATCGATTCTAGGATTAGTGAGTAGCTTGTGTGTACGTTACAATGTTGGTTCATGTTAAATTCTGCCTTTGAGTTTGATTTGACAATTGGTAGTTGTTTTTACTATATCCATGCGTGTTTGGTTTTCTATCTACTGTGCTTAGGCGATACGAGGTGTGACAACCCTCGTATTTAAGATTTAGGGGATTTTTTACAAGGAACCTAGGGGTAAACCTGATCTCCTGTAACTGTGGGTAGAAGGGTGCGGTAGAATCAAAAACGGTTCATCGTAGGGATTGATTTGGCATCCTCATACCGTCTATCCCGTCCTTTTAGGCGAAGATAGCTCCCGTTAGATGCGACGGCTCATCGAGAGAGTGTATGATGTCCCTTCCACAAAATCATATATAATCGTCTAGACAACACCTATTGACAGTATTGTTTTGTTATACACAAGCGAAACCGAAGTCCTAGAATCACCTTTGAAGACCTCAGCACACTCCCTTCCTCCTCCGTGTGACACCGTATAGAGTAAAGTCCACTGACAGCCCTAACTAATCAAACCCTCTTAGAGTTACGTCCAAACAATTACAACCACTGAATATATTGATATTCAAATCCTAGTCCTTGTGGGATCGATAATCTTTATTACTTGACTACATCTGTGTACTTGCGGGTGTTGAGCGTGAGCGCGTGCTTTGAGTCCTCGACAGCCTCCATCGCGAGATTTGAGGTCGCGTTCATGAACATCAAGTTTTTGGCGCCGTTGCCGGGGACTGATCGATTCGATATTGAATCGAGAAGTGGATAATTGGATCAGACTTAGGATAGATTTACTTTTCTTGTTTTATTTTATTTTATTTTATTTTATTTTATTTCAGTTTTGTTTATTCAGTTGCTCTTTCCTTATTTATAATTTCCTACATATAATGATGCATGCTTTTACTCATGATTATGGTCAATTTAATTCTGTAAGTTTTGGTAAAATTTATTGTGAACATTATGGTGAAACATGGCATACCATTAATGATTGTCCGGATATATTCGAACCTTCACAATTTGAACAAGAAGATGTCACCTACAATTACAACCAGTGGCCACAAGATGATTTCTATTCATATAGTTATGACCCTGGGTACTTAAACCCTCAATATTGTCCACCTAAATCCCGACATGAGCAGATGATGGAACGGGATCTAGCTAGAATAGAAACCAAACGACTAGAAGGTGGCTTTAATGACTTGATCACACCTAATAGGGTGGAGACTCACTTTGAGCGAATGAATGAGGAGGGTGTAGATAACATAGGAAATAAAGAAAGACAATCAATTCAATCACCACTGGAAGAAGAACTTGAGGATTATATAATTGATACTTTAATCGAGGAGAGCACTACTTCAATCCAAACACCTCCTGACCTCAAAGATCTAGCAGAGCCTACCATAACCCTCACCGAAGCTTTAGCTACCAATAACGAAGCCCATTTAGTGATTTGTAATGATAAAATTTCATTCGACATAATAGAATTTGCTAACCAATCTTTTCTTGAGGATGTTCATGGTGAGTTATGTTATTTACAACATTTGGACAAAATAGAATATTATGAATAAACTCCTAATGATTGCTTGAGGCTAAGCATGTTCAATCTTGAACCAAGGAAGGCAACTAATAAATACCTTGCCCCTCCATGAGCAAGATTTAAGAGATATGGGGATAAGGGACCACAAGGGAGGAGGTGTAAGGTGAGAAAATATCTTGCTCCCCCACGAGCAAGATTCAAACACCTTAAATGAAACGTAGGAATAAGGTCGAGCTAAAAGGCCTTAAACAAAGCGCTTCTTGGGAGGCAACCCAAGTTTAGTTTTAGATTTCCCTTTTTTTTATTGCATTGCATGTATTTGTTTGATTTTAGTCTTGATATCCATCTCATTTAGGGTTAGGACTAGAAAAGAACTTTGCTAGGCAAAAATAAAATCCATATTAACCTACACGGCGAAAGGTGTGAGAGAATTCGAGCTCTGATGCAAAACGGGGAGAAAAATGGGGACACACGGCTTGGTCGTGTGTTTTCCCACGGCCGTGCCTGATCGACCCGAGGTGCACACGACCTGGCCGTGTATTTTCACACGACTGTGGCACGCGAGGTTAAAAGGGGCGAGCCGTGTGTTTTCACCCCATTTGCACTATATGCTTCGAAAGCTCTTGCCCTAGCCATATGATTTCGTTTTCCCCACCATCTAGAAGCACTTTTAACCTTTAAGGAAGCCAAAAGAAGCAAGGATGAGGAGGACCAAGCATGTAGTACCTCGATCCGACACCTCGGAGCGATGAACAAGGAGAGCCGACGCCACTCAAGCTCCGGTGGAGGGTAATGCCCTACCCACTCTTCTTTTTGGCAACAATGAACATAGAGATAGATATAATATGCTTTCTACTCATAAACTCACTGTTACTAGGTACTTAGATGAAGATTTGCTAGAGTCTTTAGGGTTGTTGGATGATATTCAAGCCCTATTTTCAAAAGTGGGGTGGGAAGAGATGATGGGAATAAGGCACCCAACCTACCCTAGGATAGTTCTAGAGTTTTTTAGTTCTTTAGAGGCAGAAATTTTAACAGGTAGAGAGAGCAAAGAGGGTAGGATAACTTTTAGGATTTTTAACATTGAGCACGAATGGACCCTTCACCAATGGAATTCATGTTTTGGCTTGCCAAGTGGGGGAGAGAAAAGAACCCCTATCGGGTTTAACTCTCGGATAGTTTGGACTGAGTTGACGGGGGAGCACGCTTATGACCCATCTAGGGCCAAAGCGTCGCGCCTCCAAAACCCCATTTTCAGATACCTCCATCGCATCATGGCCAGTACTATATTTGGTCGTGGGGAGAGTGATGGTGTAGTTAGAGCTAGTGAGTTGCTTTGCCTCTGGGACATGCTACAAAAAAAGAGTAGCATCGATGTAGAGTCCCACTTCATCAGACACTTAGTGAAGATGGGCAAAGCAGCACGAGGAGAGATTAATGTGAGAGGCCTACTTACCCACATTTGCCATAGGATGGGGTACGATTACACTTCATTAGATAATATAGAGGGGAGCCCTAGGATCGACCTAGGAGTGTGCATGGCCATGAAAATGATTGTGAGAGAAGGAGACTACTTATGCTTTATAAGGAAAAATCTGACGGCCCTTAGCCTCCTCGACCCAGATCGTACCACCATCGCTATACGTGTCAACTGGCGCTTGGACCTGATAGTGGAGTCCCCTCCACATGAGGGACCATCGACATCGGTGCCCATCTCTCCACCTTTATATCACTCTCCCTCCAATCCACATGTGCATAGGAGCCCACCTAGTCCACACCGACATGAGTCTGCACCGACACCACCACATTCGTCCACTTTTGAGCAGGATGTAGGTACGTCGGCCTATGATTTCTCGGAGTTCTGATTGTGCCTCGACAACATATACACTGAGTAGCAGACACAGAGGCAGCGATGGGAGGAGCAGAGCACCTACCAGCAGGGGGAGTTCCAGGGATTTCGGGAGCACTTCCAATGGGCTAAGGAGTTCTACGTTGAGGCCCGCATATACTTCCAGGAGGAGGCTATTCATCGCCAGGATGAAGCCGACTACCGTAGGGAGATACGATAGCACATACATACCCAGCAGGTGCAGTGGGCTAGGGAGGAGGAGCACCGAACAACCGCTGCATCCACCAGCTCCCAGATCGACCACATGTATATGTGGCATCAGCGGCTCAACAGCAGGTTCTCCCAGGATCCAGAGATGTCGAGGCTCCTAGACTTTCCACCTCGTCCACCATACTAGAGGTATATTTTCATTTAAGTCTGGGGGAACCCCAAAGTTTATTTTGTTTTATTTCCTAGCAGTAGTTTCTTTTTTTTTTTTTGTATTTTTGCTCATTTATTCCTGCATGGGTGGTTGAGTTTCTTTCAGTACTTAAATTTTGTTATCTGTAAAGCTACCTCAGTAGTATTTTTGAAAGTTGCTTGCATGAGTTGTTCCCATAGGTAGCTTAACTTCACTTATCTCATGGTATTTTATTTTATTCGCTCTATTAAATGTTCTAGACTTACACTGTTTGGCTTTATTTTTACACTTACACATGTCGAACGTTCTGAAACGGAGAACCTAGTACATAACGAGTTATGATTCATATCAGTAGTCTAGTACTTTGGAATCCATAGGTGACTCTAGGTTTAGCATTTTAGTTACTAGAGATGCTCAGATTATATAAGCCCATTCAGAAAAATCAAAATCCCAGTGAGCTGACAAATAAAAGAGAGAGAGAGAGAGAGAGAGAAAAGAGAAATGAAAAAAAAAGAGAGAGAAGATTATGAGGGATAAAAAAATAGTTGTCGTGGGTGGAAATAGCTAGGTGCCCCTTTGAGACCGAGTTAGGTTACTGAGGAAACACCTACCAATTTCTCTCAATACCGAGCACGCCTTTGAGACTTTATGCTAGACCTAGGGAACGACCCTCGCTTTGGGCAAGTAAGTGCCTAAGAGCCGGAAACCTTAGGAAAGCTATGGGATGACGACTTAACTCACTATGGAACGGGCATCCCCTAAGAATGATTCGCCTAGCACGAGCACGAGGAGCTAACTTAGTGAATTTCTAGGACATATTTATTTTGCTTTGATTGTAAATACCACTTGATAAATTTAGTTAACATGCTAAGTATGGAACAAAATATTTTTAATTTTCACGGCACTGAGGTTTGCTTGAGGACAAGCAAAGATTTAAGTCTGGGGGAAGTGATGTGAGCAAAACGTATAGGGTTTTAGGAGTAGTTTTTGCTCACATCTTGTTACATTTCATGTTAGTTTCATGCATATGTTACTCTATTTTGTACATATTTTCTATTTTCTGGTTCAGAGGTCTGCTCGTTGGACTTTTGTGTGCAGGTTAGCATTTCGGGTTAAAAAGATGCGCTTTCGGAGCAAAAGAAGGGCATTTCGCAACTAGACGCAGAGTGGGACACGACCAAGGCGTGTGGATTCACATGGTCGTGCGCAATGGCCGAGATCAGCACCCCAGGGCCGTACACGGCCTGGCCGTGTGGAAACACACGGTCGTGTGGTGCCCCGCCATATTTGTGTGACTAGGGCTTTTTTCAGATTTTGCAGCAGTCCGAGGCGATGTCTATATAAGGATGGCTCCGCCCAAACCCTAGGGAGGAGGCATGACGGCTAGGATGGCACGCCGAAGCCCTAAAAAGCTTTGGGAACTCGCAACGGGGAGGAGGAACGTCGCCGGAGGTCCACGCCTTGCACTTTAACGCTGGAGAGAAGACCACGAAAGCATTGTAATTCTTTGTTCCTACATTTTATTCCTTATGTATTCAAACATAGACATGTTTTGTGATTCTTCCTTCATATACATGGAGTAGTACTGTCGATTCTAGGATTAGGGAGTAGCTTGTGTGCACATTACAATGTTGGTTCATGTTAAATTCTGCCTTTGAGTTTGATTTGACAATTGGTAGTTGTTTTTACAATATCCATGTGTGTTTGGTATTCTATCTGCTGTGCTTAGGCGATACGAGGTATGACAACCCTCGTATTTATGATTTAGGGGATTTTATACAAGGAACCTAGGGGTAAATCTAATCTCCTATAACTATGGGTAGAAGGGTGCGGTAGAATCGGAAACAGTTCATCGTAGAGATTGATTTGGCATCCTCGTACCGTCTATCCTGTCCTTTTAGGTGGAGATAGCTCCCGGTAGATGTGGCGGCTCATCGGGAGAGTGTATGATGTCCCTTCCATAAAAACATAGATAAATGTCTAGACAACACCAATTGACAGCATTGTTTTGTGAAACACAAGCGAAACCGAAGTCCTAGAATCACCTTTGAAGACCTCGGCACACTCCCTTCCTCCTTCGTGTGACACCATATAGAGTAAAGTCCACCGACAGCCCTCACCAATCAAACTCTCTTAGAGTTACGTCCGAACAATTACAACCACTATATATATTGATATTCGAATCTCAGTCCATGTGGGATCGATAATCTTTATTACTTGACGACATTCATGAACTTGCGGGCGTTGAGCGCGAGTGCGTGCTTTGAGTCCTCGACGGCCTCCATCGTGAGATTTGAGGTCGCGTTCATGCGCATCACCCCTTCTTCCAGATTCGACCGATCGTGATTATCCCTTCAGATTGATCAGATCCATTCATTCAAAATCGGAGGAATCTGAGCCGTTGGATGCACATCCAGCTTAATGGATTAATCAACTTAATCAAACCCTAGCTCTAATGGATGGCCGAGATTGGAGGTCCATTGGATCGGACGGTCTTGGAAATTGCCCTTTAAAAACCAATATTTTCCCATCTTCTTTCATCGCACGACACAGAGAGCCAGCTTCGCCCCTTTCACGCACCGATCGCCCGACGCCATCTCCACCTTCCTCACCGATCGCCGAAGAGGAAAGGGGACTCCCTCCAATCTCTGGTGACCGGTACCACTCCACTCATCTCCTCCTCTGTCAGCCGCCGTGACAACTCAATCTCCTCTACCACAGCACCTCCAGCGGAATCCCTTTCTTTCCATCATCGATCGATTGAGATGACGAGATCTTGCCAGCTCATCGATAGCGAGGCACAGTAGGGATTCCGGTGATACCCTCTTCACCGACAGTCCACTTTCCTTCCCACGATGCCGATTGGGTCGCTCCATCTCCAGAACCAACCGTTGGTTGCGCCGATTGGGCAGCTCCATCCTCCATCGCCGGTGAAGAACTACATCCACCTCTACAACCATCGGAGTGGGGATTCCCCTCTGTTATCATCTTGCTCTTCCACATTTACGGCCACCACCTTCACGGCAACGTCGACAACCCTGTTCCACCTTCAACAACAACTTCCAGCCTTCGACAGCCGCTCATCTTCATCTTCACCATCACCGGCTACCATTACAACACCAATTCCAGAATCCTATGCAAGCTTCATGATGTGTTTTAATTGCTCTTTACTTTTGTTTGCTGAATGTTTGTGATAGATTCGATTTTCAACATTTAGAATGGCACCCATTTGGTCAATTTGTTTATTGCTTGCATGATGTTCAGTGAAATGTTTCTTTGAGTAATTAGGTTGTAGTTGATTAGGTTAGATTTAATTTCATGTTTTACTTTACTCTCATGTTATTCTGTATTTCAATTGTCATCTAAATTCCTGCACTTTCTTTATATTTTTAAATGCACTTGTTAGGATGCTTAGTTTATGTTTCCTTTAATGTCATCGAAATTGTAGTTTAGTTAGATTAGAATTTTTATTACTTGCATTGTCTTTTGTTTGGTAGGATTAGTCTTTTAAAATCCAAACCCCCATCTTCAATAGAAAACCCAAAGCAATAATTAGAAATTCTAAGTTTATTATTCTATCGATTACACTCATTGGGAAACGATCCGGGCCATCCACTATGCTATATCAGTGTCATTAGAAGGATCGGTAATTAATTTGTAATTGTATCACGACACAAAATAGTGTTATCAAGGGCATCAACACGTCGGTTCCATATGCGCTCTATGGACGAGAAGGCTTCAATCAATGGAAGACAAGGATTGAAGAATTCATTTTGATGAGGGACTTCGAAGATTGGTCCGCATTGATGGAAGGATTTGAATATCCAAAGGGCCAAAAGGAGGATTCCTCAAAATGAAGAAGTGGACCGGGGAACAACTCTAAGAATTTGAGAAAAATAAGAAGGTAATAAAATTCTTGGTTGATTTAATCCCTAATGACATTTTGTGTAGTTTAGGGGATTACATGGATGCCAAGGAGCTATGGAGCAAGTTGGCAAGATTCCATGAGGAGCCTCACTCGGCACAAGAAGAAGAAGTGGAGAGGGAAGAAAGCTCATTCTCACAAGCAAGTGAGGATTCGAAAGTTGAAGAGGAGTCAACATCCGGGTCGATAGAAGAGGTGGAAGAGGTAGAAGAAGCCTCCACCTCTAGGATTGAGGGGGAGGAGATTAGGTCATCTTCAATGCCAGAGCCAACTCAAGAGGAACCATCCACCTCCGATCGAGAAGATAAAGAAGCTCAAAATTTCACCACAATTGACCTAGGTAATCAAGCAATTTAGTTAAAAATAAAAATCATATAATTTGGTTTGAGTATAGGGAAGTCGGGCATTACAAGAGTAAGTGCCCGAAAAGAGTCAAGAAGCCTCAACCGGTGCCAAAGGTTAAGGATGCCGGTGGACTAATTAGGAAGAGCAAGGAGTACATGGTGTGCTTCAAGTGCCAATGACCGGGGCATTATAAGAGTCAATACCCTAGGGGGAGGAAGAAAGTCCAAGAAGGAGCATCACATGTAGGGGAGCTTCTAAAGCTAACCCTAAGGTATATTTCAATAATACACCTTCTAAGTTTAATGTTAAAAAGCATGTTTTTAATACTCTTGCAATTGTGCATAATCATAAGGAGCATGCTAGAAATAATAGACTCTATTGCTTAGGTGCCAAATCATATAATTTTGGAAATAAGGAAAATTTTGGGACTAATATCCCTAAAACAATCCTACCTAAGGAAAGTATTAGGATGGTAGAGGACCATTTAGGCATTAACCCTATGAAGGGTAGGCATATGCCTAAAAGAAATGGTTATGCCCAAAGACTCAATCAAAAATCAAAAATTGGGCAATTAGAATTAGAAAATCAAGTTTTGACGTCAAAACTTGAAAAATTAGAAAAGACTCTTAAGAAAATACAAAATTAAATGCAAGGGTCAAATGGTCAAACTCTAGGATCTAGGAGTCAAAACCTAAGGTCTATGAGGCAAGGTTCACTAAGGGCAAGAAAGGTTTGGGTCACAAATCTAAGCCCAAGGAGACCTACCATAGTGTTCCATTCAATTATGGAACACAACCTAGGTCTAGAAAAACCAAGGTTACTAGGGAAGTCATCCCTAAGGGTAACCATGATAGGTGGCTAGTGGCTATGGTTTCAAGGAAACTTAGGGAGACCACTAAGAAGGCTACAAGGGGAGTTATCCCTAGAGTTAACCTAGGTAAAACCCAAATGACCAAGGCTTCAAAGCCTAGAAGGTTCATTAGGAGGGTATCTAGGGAAGTTATCCCTAAGGAATACCTAATAAACCCAAGGAGCTCAAATAGGTTTTGGGTTCTTAGGAGCGTGATCGATTCACGCTAAATGGGTTAGGGTGTGTCAACCCTAAGTGGATGGGTAGTTAACCTAACCATGGTAGAGTTGACACTCAAGGGCATTCTCAAGGTTTTGGGATACCTTGGAAATAAGTTTTGATCATAATCCTAAAGGATTTTAGGATGTGCTAATATAACTCATTGAAATTGAAAAATCAATCAAATTGACACAATTGAGGTTTAGAGGTCATAGTGTGACATTTTGGGTTTTGGCACACTTGGGAGATAGGTTATAATATGGAAAAATGGAATTAATCCAAACAAATGGAAACTAATATTAAAATTTAGGTATTTTTATGCCTTATGTTTTATTTTCCATGATTTGATTGCTATTTACCATGTCATTACATCATGTTTAGTTTTATCATATAAAATGTCATGATATCTTAGATTTATCTCTCAATGTCATGTTCTATTTAGGTTTATATTTAATGTCATGACATCATGATTATTGGCACATGTTCTTAATTATGCTATCATTTATTCCATAATCATCATTCATGCATTTAGGGTAATTAAAATTGATTTAAAAACTATGACATGATTTGAAGTCCTATGCATAAGGGAATCAAATAGTGCCTTAGAAAAATGCATGAGACCTTAGATTAGGATGAACAAAACCCACATCTCACATCACAATGACATTTGTGTGTACTGATACACCCTAGATACATGTGAGATTCTAGGAAATGAGTTAAGTTCAAGGTGTATAGTTTTTGCATCTAGATGAACTCAAACTCATCTTATACCATGGTGGATCATGGGGAAAGCTAATGTTCAAGTCATGTGCATTGAGACCATTGATCATGATCCAATATAGGTGTTCAAAAACATTTTAAAATCATTTTAGAAAACCTTTGTGAAGTTTATCTTTTGATAGCAATCACCAATGAAGGAGATGATACAAAGTAGGGTCAAACTTTGAAACTTTTCAATGGTTTTGAACTTTGTATCAATCGCATTATTTTATGGGTATTTTATTTTTCAAATATTTTTCACCCATAATGATTGTTATAAGTAGTATACATATGAAGTTTCAAGATTTTTTTCAAAATATTTATATTTACTTATGTATTTCTCAATCTCGTTTTCTGAATTCTAATTTTTGCATTTGCATAAATCAATCGACTGGCATCAAAGGCAGCCCACTCTTGACTGAAGGAGTCGACTGTCAGGCCTGATTTCGGGTTAAAAAAAGTTGTTTAGCCTGATTTCAGCTATGTTAGGCTATCCTAACTGCTCCTAACCCTAGGATATACTTTGGAAAGCATTAGAAAGGATAAAAATCCATTAGATATGGATTAGGAGAGTTGTTTGGGTGTGTATCAAGTTTAAGGTGTGTGAAAGTTCAAGGTTGAACTTTTAACATTAATTTTGATGGTTTAGTGTTCCTATAGGCTTAGGGACTCTCCAAGGACATTGTTGATGCATTGGTCAAGGGGGAGCAAGCCTTTAGGGGGAGGTTATCCATCATGGGATGATGGATGTGTTCTTCCTCATGAGGGGGAGAATTTGGAGAGTTGGAGAGTTAGTAGGATTGCCTCTCTTTAATGATATGGGACTTATCACTAGGAAGAGTGAAGGCATCATAGATATCTTTGGACCAAGGGGGAGATTGTAAGATTTCATTAGGATATGAGACATTGACACTCTTGAGGAGAGCCTTTTTGATGTATGTCAAAAAGGGGGAGAATTGATGGGGAAATCAAAGGGAGAAAATGGAATTACTGTTGGTGCAGTAGGCACCTAAGTCGAACCTAAGTTTTGATTATAGCAAACGATACAAAGTTAAGCATATATTGTTATCTCATGAGCTAAATCAAGTGTGCAGAAAAGTCTCAACGCTGGAGTTGAAGGCTAGCAACACCCGGAGGAAGCCACGGTGGTCGGGCGACACTCAAGAGACTTCGGAGGGAGCCGATGGAATTGAGTGGAAGGCCAGAAGCAAAAGCAACATGTAAGTACTGAGGTAAGCTCGTGTGTGCAAGCGTAAGTAAGGTCGTATCCTCTTTACGGGGATGATCTTAAGCGTAGATCCAACCAAAGACTTCTTATAGATGGTCTAGGTCGAGATTGGATGGTCGACGACCATCGAAATTATGTTTTTGTTGAGCTAACCTTGCCTTGCAGCTAGCATCACGACGCCACTTGGAGGACTCGATCGCCATCAAACAATGATCGTCGAAGTCGCAATCGATCGATGATGCTACCATCGATCGATGATGGCCATCGATCATTCGGTCAAAGGATCAGCCTCGAGTAGTCAAGAGTTATCACTATTTTTCAAGGGGTTTTGTGCCCATTTGTGATTGGCTAAAGACCCATTCGATGAGGGGCTCAAAGGCTATAAAAGGAGGGCCAAACCTAGGGTTTTTCATCAATTCAAAAGCTTCCAAGTGCTTCCGATACACTCTGACTCTCCGACATCCCTACGACGAAGCGTTGCCGAGATGACGACTAGAGTTTCAACCTCCAACCTTTAAAGTCGTCGGTAACGAAAGTTCTAAATTGTATTTCATCTTATTCCTTTTAGTAAAGCTTTCATTATAACGAGGAGAGGGGGAGTGTCCTTCTACCTCGGGCTTTTTGTATCCGTCTAACTCCTACCTCCAACGAGGAGGAGTTCTTTAGAAGTTTGCCCTCCGTACGTGGTCAAGGACCACTAGGGCCTTGAAGTAGTAGCCTTCGGCTACGAACCAAGTAAATCTCTTGTGTCTATTGTCTCCTTTACTTTTTGTTTTGTTTATCTTTCCGCTGCATATAAGTTTTTTTTAAAACGAATTCGTACTAAAAAGTTTCTATCGCTATTCACCCCCCCCCCCTCTAGCGATCCGATCGATCCAACAATTGGTATCAGAGCTGGGGGTTGCTAAGATTTGGTGAAACCACCAATCTAGCCTTTTTACAGATTTATTCTATTTTTTTTATTTATTTCGCTTTGTTAAGTTTTTCTCCCGCACTACTAATCCAAGACGCGAGTCTTGGTACTTGTTTTCGTGTTTTTGTCGTTGTTAGTTTCTTCGTCTCCGTCTATTTGTGTCTTTTGTTCTAATGGCCCATCTCGAGGGTTTTAGCACCGTCCGACCTCCGTTTTACAACGGAGATGACTTCCGTTATTGGAAGGGTCGGATGGAATGCTTTCTCAAAACCCAAATCGATATGTGGATCATAATCCAAACGGGTTTCACACTTCCGACTAATGAAGTGGGTGACTCCTTGGATTATGATCAATGGACCATTGCGACAAAATGACAAGTCGAAGCCGACGCCAAGGCAACACAAATCCTCCAATGCGGCCTATCCAAGGAGGAGCTAAATCGCGTCGGCCCCTTCATAAGCGCAAAAGATCTTTGGACGAAACTAGTGGAGCTACACGAAGGGACCGATGAAGCCAAGGTATGTAAGCGTGATCTTCTTTTCAATAAACTATATAACCTAAAAATGCAGGAACACGAGTCCGTGACCCAACTTCACGCCCGAGTCCAGGACATAGTCAACAACCTACACGCAATCGGGCAAAAGGTCGAAAACCGCGACCTTATAAGGTATGTTCTAAACTCGTTTCCGAGGACTACCTTGTGGGCATCCATGGTCGATGCCTACAAGGTCTCCAAGGATCTTTCTAAAATTAGGTTAGATGAACTCTTTTCCGATTTCGAATTACATGGCGATCCAACTTCGAACCCGAGGGGTATAGCCTTGTTTGCAGGATCAAAGAAGAAGAAAATCGCAAGCAAGCCACCACCAACCGAGGAGGAAGACGAGTCCGAAGAAGAAGTTGACCCGGAGTTGACTGCCGAACTAATGAACCTAGCTCGAAGGATAGCCAAGGGACGAAAGCGAACCACAACTCGACCCAACCAAGGTAAGTCTAAAAGTTCTAATATTAGGTGTTATGAGTGTAACAGATTTGGACATATCAAGTCCGAATGCCCCAAACTCAACCACAAAGCACCTAAGCACAAGAAGGCCCTCAACGCGACATGGGAAGAAGCGTCATCCGAAGAAGACGAAGACCACGTCTTCATGGCGAAATCGATTGAGTCAGACACGGAGACCGAACCTGAACTTGAGTCGGAACCTGAGGATGACTCGGACTATGAAGCTACCTTCAAGTCAAGCCACGGATACGCATCCGGTTCAAAAGATACCCTTAAAGTAAGTCGAACTTTATTTAATACTTTACATAATACGGTTAGGTTTTTGTCTAGGAAGTTAGCTAAGTCCGAGTCCAAGGTTGAGACCCTTGTTGAGGAGGTTAAACTCCTCAAACACGAGGTCTCCCTAACCTCTTCGACTAGTCGAGTTCAAGAGAAGGACTCAACTCGAGTTGAAAAGCTCGAAGTTGAGAACTCTCTCTTGAAAAGTCAAGTCGAAGATCTTAGGAACACATTGGAAAGGTTCACTTCATGATCCAAAGGACTTAACCTCCTACTTGGATCTCAAAGGGCCGTGTACAACAAGGCTGGACTAGGGTTTAACTCAAACACGACTAATAGGTCGTATATGTCGATTGTAAGTCGACATAGGAAACATGTCCAAGCATGGGTCCCTAAGAACCTTTTGATTTCAACTATAGGATCCAACCCGTACTGGATTCCCAAGGACCAAATCCACTATGTGGATAGACCGAACCGATTCAACGGTCTAGGGGGAGCCAGTACAAAACATGTTTGTGCTTTAACTTAGAAATTGCATGTTTTAACTTAAAAAGTGTGTGCTTTAACTTAGAAATTGCATGCTTTAACTTAAAAAAATTGTGCTTTAAAACTTGTGAACTCACTTAGAACACAAACATAACCAACTAAAATTCTTCGAAAAGATTGAGCCTCGGGGAGCCTCTTTTCAAAAATAACTAGTTAGACTAGGAGATAGTCTTAGGTGAGTCAAGTCATCATTTTCTTGAAAATGGCTTTGTCTAAGAAAGTGGTCGATGATCCGATAAAAAAAGGCCCCTGTGCCTCACCACGACCTGGAAGTCATGATCTTGAAAAGGTAAACTTGACAAGCCTAGGTTTAAATCCAAATCTAACATAAAATTACTTGAACCTAAATGCACTTAATCAACTTAATTGGAAGTCATCTCACAAAAAACACATAAGTATAACATGATTGATCATATAGACACAGGTGAGATGACCTAGGTTTAACAACTTACAACCAATTTTTTAAAAAAAAAAAATCTAACATCCAATCCAACCACCATGTGTGTAGGATCAATGGATGTTGGACAGCGGTTGCTCCCGACACATGACCTGGGATTAACTCAAATTCACAAAGCTTCGATTCAAACGACAAGGATCGGTAGCCTTTGGGAATAACGGCAAGCTCAAAATCATCGGATCAGGTGATATCGAGCTTAACTCAAATTTTGTTATTAAAAATGTATTACTTGTAGAGAATTTTGAATATAACCTGCTTAGTGTAAGCCAATTATGTGATAATAACTATAAGGTCGTATTTTTAGAAAATGAATGTGTAATTAAAACAAATAAAATAGCTAAAACAATACTCAAAGGAACTAGGATAAATAACATTTATACAATTAACTTAATCAAATCCTCAGCCAAATGTCTTATGACACAGGAAGAGGAATTATGATTGTGGCACCGACGACTCGGTCACTCGCACCCAAGACTCGTCCACAAGATGAGTCAGAGTGGCTTAGTCAGAGGCTTACCCAACCTCAACAACTTGGTTAATAAAATCTGTAATGCTTGTCAACAAGGAAAACAACCTAGGACACAACAAAAGTTAACTAACCAAGAACGAACCTCAAGTGTACTTGAGCTCCTGCATATGGATCTATTCGATTCACATGGAGCCAAGTCACTCAATAGAAGTCAATATTGTTTAGTCATAATTGACGACTACTCCAGGTTTACCTGGGTTAGGTTCATCAAACATAAAAATGATACCCTAGATCAATTAATCAATCTATTCAAATTAATCGAGAATCAAAAAGACCTTAAGGTTAAAAGACTTAGAAGCTATCATGGTGGTGAATTCAAAAATCAAAGGTTCACCGACTTCTGTAACCTAAACGGATACCACCATGAATTCTCTTGCCCTAGGACCCCTCAATAAAATGGCCTAGTGGAGCGAAAAAACCGAACTCTACAAGAAGCCGCTAGGACCATGTTGAACGAATATGACCTACCCGATAGGTTTTGGGCAGAAGCCGTGAGTACAGCATGCTATGTCCAAAATAGGATCCTTATGGTAAAAAGGCACCTTAAGACCTCATATGAGATTTATCACGATAAAGTACCCAACATCAAGTACTTTAGGGTATTTGGGTGTAAGGTACATATCCTAAACACTAAGGATTACCTAGGGAAATTTACATACAAAACCACGACCGGAATCTTTCTAGGATACTCGACTACAAGTCGAGCTTATAGAGTATATAACCATGACACCCTTAGAGTCGAGGAGACTATCAATGTAGTATTTGATGAAGGACATGAACCTACAAAACCCCCAGCAACCCCAATTAGCGAGCCAATTCATACTAGACCTAACTCTGATCCGGAGATCAGGTCTAGTGTTAATCCTAACCTAAGTCAACCAAGTCACTCTATTGATCAAGTGATAGATGACTCCAACCAAACTAGTGTTCAACCAAGTCACCCCATTGATCAAGCATTAGGTGACACAAACCCAACCCAATCTAGGATTCAGACTAACCACCCTATCGATCAAGTGATAGGAGATCCTAATCTATGAGTTCGAACTAGAGCATCCTATAGGAACCTTAGTCAAATTTCCTTAATTTCAAAGATAGAACCCAAATCAATTGAACAAGCTCTTCTTGATCCCGATTGGATTATTGCAATGCAAGAAGAGCTAGCTCAATTTACGAGGAATGAAGTGTTGGAATTAGTACCACCACCTAAAGACAAAACGATAATTGGAACAAGGTGGGTGTTTCGAAATAAGCTTGATGATAAAGGTGAAGTAGTTAGAAACAAGGTGAGGTTAGTCGCCAAAGGGTTTAGTCAAGTCGAAGGCTTAGATTACGACGAAACCTATGCCCCAGTAGCTAGACTCGAATCCATTCGAATGTTGCTAGCTTATGCCGTACATCGAGGATTTAAGTTGTTTCAAATGGATGTTAAGTCGGCATTCTTAAATGGATACATTAAAGAAGAAGTTTATGTTAGCCAACCCCCCGGATTCAAAAATCTAGATAAACCCGACCATGTTCTAAAACTTAAGAAAGCTCTCTATGGACTTAAACAAGCTCCTCGAGCTTGGTACGAGAGACTTTCAATCCATCTTAAGTCAAAAGGGTTTAACCAAGGCTTAGTTGACCCAACTCTTCGTAAAAACCTTAGGTAAAGAAATATTCATAGCTCAAATTTACGTAGACGATATAATTTTTGGAACCTCTAACTCAGCCTTACTAAACGAGTTCGTTTCGCTCATGGAAAGTGAGTTCAAATGAACTTGGTAGAGTTAAGTTTCTTTTTAGGTCTACAAATTAAACAAACTAAGGATGGTATATACCTATATCAACAAAAATACACTAAGGAGTTAATTAAAAGATTTGGAATGCAAGACGCTAAGGTAATAAACACCCCAATGGCGATAAATGTTAACATAGGAGAAGACCTAGAAAGTAAGTCCATTGACTTAAAATACTATAGGAGCGTAATAGGGAGTCTCCTATACTTAACTGCGAGTCGACCCGACATCCTATTCGCAGTAAGTATGTGCGCCAGGTTTCAAACCTGTGCTAAGAAGTCTCACCTAACCCTAGTTAAGCGTATCCTTAGATATCTTAAGGGTACACTTAACGTTGGTATTTGGTACCCTAGATCTACGGAGTTCGAACTAATCGGCTACTCCGATTCGGATTATGCCGGTAGTAAGCTCGATAGAAAGAGCACGAGTGGTTGTTGTCAACTTCTCGACTCGAGTCTAGTGAGTTGGTGCAGTAGGAAACAACACTGTGTTGCTTTATCTACCACCGAAGCCGAATACATCGCGATGGGTGAGTGTGTCACGTAGCTTCTTTGGATGAAGCACACTCTCCGCGACTTTAAGTTAGACTTTACGAATACTAAACTTCACGTAGATAACATTAGTTCAATTAATCTTACAAAGAATCCGATATGTCACTCTAGGACCAAACATATAGAGGTCAAACACCATTTCATTCGAGAACATGTGGCCAACGGAGCCATACACCTCGAATACGTCGAATCGAAGTCTAACTTGGCAGATCTATTTACTAAACCCCTACCCGAAGCCGAATTTAGTCTATTAAGACGAAAATTGGGCATGTGCGTAATAGAATAGGTACATGCAAATTATATGTTCTTACTACTATTTCTTTAATTTCATTTTTATGGAACTAGCATAGGACATACCTTAGATATCATGCACCTATAGATTTAAGGAGCCAGTACATCTCACAACACATAGGACTAATGTGTTTGTGTACTTAGCCACGTAGATGGGCATGAGATGTTAGGACCTTACTCCTGGTTCCAGATGTAGAGCTAGTGCATCGCTATGAACCACGGAGTATAATCATACATACTAACCGACTCTGACCAGGACTGGTTGATCTTACATATCAATCAAGCCAAATATGAGTCGAACATTTTATAGATGAGCTTATTTTCAGTATATTTTTTTATAAAAAATGGGGAACATGCTTGGACTTTAAATTTAACACTTATTTTGTTTTCCACACACCCCTTACTCTTTTCGATATACGGCAAAAGGGGGAGAAAAAGGCCAAAGTTAAGGGGTCAAAATTTTTTTTTTGATAACTTAACTCTTACATCATATTTAAACCAAAAGTTAAAACTTAGTTAACTTTTACCAAAAGGCCAAAGAATTCTTAACTTAAACTTATTTGTGTCGTCTACGTTTTGCTTAAACTTATTTTTTTAAACTTTATGTCGTTAATGTTTTACTTAAGGGGGAGAAAGGGCTTAACTAAAACATTTTACTAAGGCCAACTTTAAGTAATGTTAATTACTTAAGGGGGAAGATTAAGGTCTTTCTTCAAGACTCACCCTCGGTCAAGGGGGAGGATTCCTCAAGGGGGAGTACTTGAAGAAAATCCTTACTACTCCAACTTAATCTTCATATTTTTTGTTTCTCATGTACATTATTACTCTTCATGCTTGCTATTTACTTAACTTTGTATATGGGTTTGCCATAAATCAAAAAGGGGGAGATTGTTGGTGCAGTAGGCACCTAAGTCGAACCTAAGTTTTGATTATAGCAAATGATACAAAGTTAAGCATATATTGTTATCTCATGAGCTAAATCAAGTGTGCAGAAAAGTCTCAACGCTGGAGCTGAAGGCTAGCGACACCCGGAGGAAGCCACGGTGGTCGGGCGACACTCAAGAGACTTCGGAGGGAGCTGAAGGAATTGAGTGGAAGGCCGGAAGCAAAAGCAACACGTAAGTACTGAGGTAAGCTCGTGTGTGCGAGCATAAGTAAGGTCGTATCCTCTTTACGGGGATGATCTTAAGCGTAGATCCGACCAAAGACTTCTTATAGATGGTATAGGTCGAGATTGGATGGTCGACGACCATCGAAATTATGTTTTTGTTGAGCTAACCTTGCCTTGCAGCTAGCATCAGTCATTGCCCGGCTTGGAGGACTCGCCATCAAGCGATCGGTATCGAAGGTCAATCGATCGATGTTGCCATCACCGATGATGATGCCATCGATCATTCTTGGTCAAAGGATCAGCCTCGAGTAGTCAAGAGTTATCACCATTTTTCAAGGGGTTTTGTGCCCATTTGTGATTGGCTAAAGACCCATTCGATGAGGGGCTCAAAGGCTATAAAAGGAGGGCCAAACCTAGGGTTTTTCATCAATTCAAAAGCTTCCAAGTGCTTCCGATACGCTCCGACATCCCTACGACGAAGCGCTGCCGAGACGACGACTAGAGCTTCAACCTCCAACCTTTAAAGTCGTCGGTAACGAAAGTTCTAAATTGTATTTCATCTTATTCCTTTTAGTAAAGCTTTCATTATAATGAGGAGAGGGGGAGTGTCCTTCTACCTCGGGCTTTTTGTATTCGTCTAACTCCTACCTCCAACGAGGAGGAGTTCTTTAGAAGTTTGCCCTCCGTACATGGTCAAGGACCACTAGGGCCTTGGAGTAGTAGCCTTCGGCTACGAACCAAGTAAATCTCTTGTGTCTATTGTCTCCTTTACTTTTTGTTTTGTTTATCTTTCCGCTGCATATAAGTTTTTTTTAAAACGAATTCGTACTAAAAAGTTTCTATCGCTATTCACCCCCCCCTCTAGCGATCCGATCGATCCAACAATTACCAATTTGAAAAAATTGGGAGGATTGGTTTAAGTTAGTGTTCTAACTCAATGATGTTGGTTTTTGTCAAACATCAAAAATGAGGAGATTGTTGGTGCAATTGACCCAGGTCACGATTGACCAGACTCGAGTTTGACTCGAGTAGTGGTTTGATGTTAGTGTTTTGATGTTTGACAATGAGTTGACCATTATTTGACAATGCGTTGATTATATGGTTGACATGGGGTTGACCATATGATGGAGAAGTCCAAGTGGGACACTTGGCAATGGAAAGTCCAAGTCTTGTGTACATGGCATGGAAAGTCCAAGTCTTGGGTACTTGGCATGGAAAGTCCAAGCATATGTCTTGGCAAGGGAAAGTCCAAGCATATGTCCATGCAGTCGATTGGGATTATGACCAGTCGACTGCCGTGAGTCGACTAGGGTTCGACTGCAGCAATGGACCTAGGCAGTCGACTGCCCACATTGGGCATTCGACTGATGGCTTGAGCAGTCAACTTCCATAGAGGGCAGTCGACTTCTAGTCGAGGTTGCTGGAGCAGAACGCTCGGTAGCTGACTGGTCAGTCGGCTACGCCCTTGGTAGTTGACTGATGAGCAATGGTAGTTGACTGTTAGTGTATCCGTTGGCTTGGATGTCGACGTGGATTAAATCGTTGTGAGACAACGACACTGTTGGCAGTTGATTGGGACCTTATGGAAGTCAACTGCTAGGCGCAAAATCAACCCATTATAGGTTATAAAAGCAAATCGAAATGGAGGATTTCACCATGGTTCTTTGAGGTGATTTGGAGGGGATTTATTGTTGTAATCCAGACCTTCAAGGCAATTCTCAAGCAACCAAAAGCAAGCATTCAAAGTTCTCTTGTAAAGTGATTGTCTCTTGTGTGTGTTGTATCATTATTTTATTTTATTATTATTCTGCTACACATATTAACGATCATTGTAGACAAACACACAAGAATGATCAAAATCCATCAAGCAACGAAAACACGCCATTCACATCCCCCCCCTCTAACGCTCACCGAAGATCCTACAAAAACAAAAATACTCATAGAAATAATGGGCCCACTAAATTTGAGAAATTTGAGTTAGAAAATCAAGCCTTGATGTCAAGGCTTGAGAAATTGGAGAAGACCCTTGCAAAAATAGCAAATTCAATTAAAGGGTCTAGGAGTCAAAACCTAGGGTCTAGAAGACAAGAACCATCTAGGGGCAAGAGAGGTTTGGGTCATAAACCTAAGGCCATCCATAGGTCTAGGAAAACCAAGGTTTCTAGGGAAGTCATCCCTAAGATTAACCATGGTAGGTGCCAAGGTTTCTATGAAACCAAGGAAAGCCACTAAGGAGGTCACAAGGGAAGTTATCCCTAGAGTTGACCTAGGCAAGACCCAATTGACCAAGGCTTCGAAGCCTAGGCGGATCATTAGGAAGGTACTAAGGGAGGATATCCCTAGTGAGTACCTAGTGAACCCAAGGAGCTCCAATTGGTATTGGGTTCCTAGGAGCGTGATTCCATCATGCTAAATGGGTTAGGTTATGTCAACCTTGAGTGGATGGGTAGTTAACCTAACCATAGCAAAGTTGGCACTTTAGGTTATTTCCAAGGTTATTGGATACTTTGGAAATGAGGGTTGAATTTATATCCTAAAAGATTTTAGTATGTGCCAATAGAATTTGAGAAATATGGAAAGTTGATCAAAATTGGCACAATTAGATTTAGAGGCCATGGTGTGTCATTTTGGGTTTTTGACACACTTGGGAGATTGATCTATTATGGCAATTAGGTTTAAACTTTAGGTATTCTTATACCTTGATAATGTAAAATTTCCATGATTATGTTTGTCATATACCATGTCATGACATCATGCTTCATATTACTATTTAAAATGTTATGATAATGCTTAGGTTTAATTTTAATGTCATGACATAATGATTATTGGCACATGCTTTATTTATGCTATCTTGTATGCCATAATCATCATTCATGCATGTAAGTGAATTAAAATTGATTTAAGGACAATGACATGATTTGAAGTCTCATGTATAAAGGAATCAAATAGTATTGCCTAGAAAAATACATGAAACCTTAGATTATGAAGAACAAAAACCCACATCTCACATTAAATTGACATGTGTGTGTATTGATATACCCTAGACATATGTGAGATGCTAGGAAATGAGTTGAGTTCATGTGCTTACTTAGTACTTCATAATGGACTTAGAACTCATTAAGTAATAATGATGGATCATGGGGAAAGCTAATGTGCAAGTCATGTGCATTGAGCCCATAGATCATGGTCCAATATAAGGTTTTAAAATCATTTCAAAATCACCTTGAAAAACCTTAGTGTAGTCAATCTTTTGATGGAAGTCATCATTGATGAAGTTGATACAAAGTAGGCTCAAAATATTGAAATTATCTTTGTTTTTGAACTTTGTATAAATCTCACTATTTAATGGGTATTTTATTTTTTAAATATTTTTCAACCATAATTATTGATATAGTATTATGCATATGAATTTTCATGATTTTTTGAATTATGTATAATTACTTATGATTTTCTGAATTTTATTTCTGAATTTTGGATTTCTGCATTTGTTGAAACCAGTCGACTGCCGCCTTGGGTAGTCGACTGGTGTTGAGAGCAGTCGACTGGTTGTTGACTGAGTCAATTGCCACGGCTGATTTCAGGTAAACAAGGTTGTTTAGCCCATATTTCGGCCATTTTAGGCTATCCTAACTGCTCATAACCCTAGGATATGCTTTGGAAAGCATTGGAAGAGTGAAAATCCACTTGAAATGGAATAAGAGAATTGTTTTGGGTGATGTGTCAAATTTTAAGGTGTGTGAAAGTTCAGGTTTGAACTTTTAACCATATTTTTTATGGTTTTGTGTTCCTATAGGGTGAGAGACTCTCCAAGGGCATTGTTGGTGCAATGGTCAAGAGGGAGCAAGCTTTTAGGGGGAGGTTATCCATCATGGGATGATGGATGTTGTTGGATCGAGAAAACACTAGAGGGGGGTGAATAGAATTCATAAAACTTTTCTTTTCGTCAATTAAAACAAAGTACGCAATGGAAAACTAAAACACAAGTATTTTTTACTTGGTTCACATCCCATCGACTGCTAATCCAAGGCCATTCGATCATTGATCGCTTTCGAAGGGTAACACACTAAAAATCTCTTCCTCATTGGAGGTAAGAGACAAGCAATTACAATGATGTAGAGGAAGAGGCAACAACCTTACCTCTCCTCTTTGCAAATAATAATTAAGAAGTAAACAAGATATCTATAAAAAAACTTATAGTGGATGCACAGTCGGAGTAGCATTGTAGCATGAAGGACTGCGGTTGGAGAGCCATTGCACTTAGGAGTTCTTTGATTAATTAATGATGATGTTGTTATAAGGTTTGAGTCCTCCCCTTCTTTTATAGAATGTCGCCTTGGAATATGTCCAGATCCAGATCCAAATCTTGTGGATCTTATCTTGAGGTGGTGGCTTATCTTATCATGAGGTGGCAGCATCGATCTATCTCACTTTGACCATGTGCATTGGGTTGATTCGTCAACATCATTCGACTACTGACACCTCGCTTCAGTCAACTATTGCACTTGAGAATTCCTATAACACAAGGTTAGCACAAGAGATGCATAATGTCATACAGTGCGATAGTCCTTTGACTGTCCGATCTCGACTTCGACATTCCTCCGGAAGCCTTGGTCGAATCAACGCCTAGGATTGTCCTCTTACCGAGGACGCATCTTTACCGCCACTCTACATCCAGAGCTTACCTTTGGTCCTCCTGACCTATCACTTAGCTTTCGGTCACTTGATCTTTGAGGTTTCTCCTTCCAAGACTCTCCTGGCATCACCCGACCACTGAGGTTTCTCCTTCCGAGATTCTCCTGGTGTCACCCGACCACCGAAATTTCTCATCCTGAGATTCTCCTGGTGTCGTTTGTTGGGTTGATCCATGAGGGGAAACTTCGCTTCCCACTTCAACTCAGTCGCTTGTTCATGGCGGTCCCATCGATGTCCCCGAATTAAAAAAAAATTAATCCTAGACAAAAGGGAACACCCAAGCAACCTTGTCATCGTCGTGTTATTCGTTTAGAGTAGTCACTTGAACAAACTTGTTGTTCAAGCGACCAACCTCTATTCCACGAATAACCGTGGAATAGACGATGTACGGATTGCCGACTTTTGTATTTATGTTCGGGATCCAAGTATTATTTAGCCACAAATAGAATATATCATGCTCATAATTGAAAAACAAATACAAACATGTTACAAAAGAGAATAGAGAATCAATATAACTCTCGATCTTCTAATGTATGACCTTCCTCCTTTCGGACGTCGTGTGGGCGACGATCTACCAAAAGTTGAAGCTCCTAAATCACCAATCTTCCTTCCTTTCTCATTCCGAACAAGAGGAAGAATAGAAACAAAGCTCTTTTCCTTCTTTTAACCAACCACCAACCTCCAAGGTTGGAGCTTGCCGCCGGCCAAGAGGGAAGAGGAGATTAGGGTGGAAACCGACCAAGACACCAAGGGAAAGCCCTAAATCTTGTTTCCACCGGCCAAGGAGAAGGAGAAGGGAAGCTTTGCCCACCGGCCAAGGTGAGGAAGCAGTTGTTTGGACGCCGGCAAGATTGAAGAAGAAGGAGATAAGGAAACTATATCCTTATTTGGTGCCGCCAAGCTCCAAAACCCTAGCCCTTGCTTCTTGCCGTCAAGCTCCAAAACCCTTGCTTCTCTTGATTGTCCTCGACACCAACCCTAAGCCTACTTTTATAGAGTTTAGGGATAAGCCTTGTTTTAGTCACCACCATTGGTTCTAGGGATTTAATCTCAACCGTCGGATCTAGAGATTTAATCTCAACCATCGGATCTTAGAGATTTAATCTCTACCTTTGGATCTAGAGTTTTGTTTCTATCCATTGGATCTAAGCTTCATGAGGTTTTAATAGTCTACAATAAGAACCATGAGGAGGAGTTGGATCTTGGCCACCCATGGATCAAGCCCACATAAAGTCCGATCCATTAATGATAATCCAATCCATTAAAGGATTATCATTGATCTACCTCACCAACCCCCATAAGTTAATATGGGCTCCATATATTATTTGTATATTTTCTCCTCGTATTTAAGATCTCGAATGTTCGTTGATTAATTAATTTACTGACCATTAATTAATCAACATCTAACTCCATGAGTAGTACCACTCAACCTTTTCATCATGCCGGACCAAGTCCACCTGCAGGGTTTACATGATGAACCTTATGAGCTCCTCAAGGGGACATCATCATCCTAATATATAGGACACAGTTTCCTCCTATAATCAACGGCATACCATATAAATAATATCATCTCCCAACTTACCGAGCATATCGGTTTAATCTATAAATCTCGCCCATTGGTAAATCAAAGAGATGACTACTAAGTATATGTGCCCGTTATTATATCAGGATTAAGAGTATGTACAATATAATATCTGAGGTCTGATTCGATTATGTAGTCAGCAATAAATCGAATCACCTCTAAGTCGGTCCTGCTCAATACACACAAAGTGCACTAGTGTGATTCTATGGTCAAGACAAACCAATCCCAAATCACACTACAACCATTCCAATGGTTTGTCCAAAGTCATCTCGGTTGTGAGCCTTCACTTATACTTTATAAGGAACCGATAACATGATCTCCCGTGTGATAATACACACCATGTTATCTACAATGTAATGTATTAAACGATATGCACAACCATGCAAATATGCAAATAATGATCATGTGATTCTTATTTCAAAATAAAGATGTTCATACAAAAGATAGACTTTTCAGTATACATCCCAACATCGTTGACCACCAAGGTTTCTCGTCCCGAGATTCTCCTATTGTCACCCGACAACCGATGTTTCTCACCCCGAGATTCTCCTGGTGTCATTGACCACCGAGGTTTCTCATCCGGAGATTCTCTTGGTATCATTGACCTTGGCAAAGTCTAATAAAATACCTGCACACTATAACATATGAGATAACAAAATAGCTTAACTTTGAATCTTTGCCATTATCAAAATCAAGGTTCGATTATCTAGTGCCCCTGCACCAACAATCTCCCCCTTTTTGATCTATAGAAAACTAATTCAAAGTTAAGAGGAAATAAGCAGTAAGCATTAAACAAGCATTTTTCAAAACCTCCCCCTTAAGGGTACCTCCCCCTTAACCCTAGGTGAGTTTTGAAAAACAACTTCTTTTTGAAAAAAAAAAAAAAAAAAGTAGGTAACATCTTAACTTTAACCTCTTTCCCCCTTTGACATATATCAAAAATAATTTTATAAAGGGTGCATTTTTAAGGTTAATGTTTAAATAATATTTTGAAGCATGAGACCTTTACCAAAAATAGAATTTAAAATATTATAATCAATTTGACTTAACATGTTCAACTCCCTTTAACATTTATGAGCTTAGGTTTCTAGATCCTGTACCAACAATGTATATCCTATGTTAGGATGTGATCATCCAACTAATGCGCACGAACGCGACATTAAAATCTCGCGACGGATACCGTCGAGGACTCAAAGCGCGCGCTCGCACTCAACACCCGCATGTGCATGGATGTCGTCAAGTAATAAAGATTATCGATCCCACAGGGACTGGGATTTGAATACCAATATACTCAGTGGTTGTAATTGTTCGGATGTGACTCTAAGAGTTTTTGGTTGGTGAGGGTTGTCGGTGGACTCTACTCTGTACAGTGTCACATGAAGGAGGAAAGGAGTGTGCCGAGGTCTTCAAAGGTGATTCTATGACTTCGGTTTCACTTGTGTATCACAGAACAATGTTGTCAATTGGCATTGTCTAGATGTTTAGCTACAGTTTTGTGGAAGGGACATCATACACTCTACCGCACAGCCGCCGACTCTACCGGGAGCTATCTCCGCCAAAAAGAACGGGATAGACGATACGAGGATGCCAAATCAATCCCTACGATGAACCGTTTCCGATTCCACCACACCCTTCTACCCGCAGTTACAGGAGATCAGGTTTACCCCTAGGTTATATAAAATCTCCTAAATTTTAGATTGCGAGGGCTGTCACCCCTCGTATCGCCTAAGCATAGCAGATAGAAAGCCAACACGTGTAGATATAGTAAAGAGCAACTATCGATTGTCAAGTCAAACTCATAGGCAGAATTTAACATGAACCAACATTGTATGTGTACACAAGCTACTCCCTAATCCTAGAATCAAAAGTACTACTCCATGTATATGAAGGAAGAATAACAAAGCATATCTAAGTTTGAATACATAAGGAATAAAATGCAGGAACAAAGATATACAATGCTTTCGTTGTCTTCTCTTCAGCGTTGAAGTGAAAGGCGTGGACCTTCGATGGCATTCCTCCTCCCAGTTGTGAGTTACCGAAGCTTTTTAGGGCTTCGACATGCCATACTAGCCGTCGTTCCTCCCCCCTAGGGTTTGGGCGGAGCCATCCTTATATAGAAATTGCCTTGGACCACTGTAAAATTCGAAAAAAGCCCTAGTCGTGCAAATCTATCGGGTCGCCACACGGTCATGTGTTTCCACACGGCCAAGCTGTGTGTGGCCCTGGGGTGCTGATCTCACCCATTGGACATGGCCGTGCGAATCCACACGCTCTGGTCGTGTCCCACTCCGCATTTAGCTACGAAATGTCCTTCTTTTGCTCTGAAAATTCATCTTTTTCACTCGAAAAGCTAACCTGCACACAAAAGTACAACGAGCAGACCTCCGAACCAGAAAATAGGAAATACGTGCAAAAATAGAGTAACATATGCATGAAACTAACACAAAATGTAATGAGATGTGAGCGAAAACTACTCCTAAAACCCTATATGTTTTTCTCACATCACTTCCCCCAGACTTAAATCTTTGCTTGTCCTCAAGCAAACCTCAGTGCCATGAAGTTTTAAAAAGATATTGTTCCATAATTAGCATGTTAACTAAATTTATCAAGTGGTATTTGCAATCAAAGCAAAATAAATATGTTTTAGAAATTCACTAAGTTAGCTCCTCGTGCTCGTGCTAAGCGAACCATTCTTAGGGGATGCTCGTTCCATGGTGAGTTAAGTCGTCACCCCATAGCTTTCCTAAGGTTTTCGGCTCTTAGGCACTTACCTACCCAAAGATAGGGTCGTTCCCTAGATCTAGCATAAAGTCTCAAAGGCGTGCTCGGTATTGAGAGAAATTGGTAGGTGTTTCCCCAGTAACCTAACTCGGTCTCAAAGGGGCACCTAGCTATTTCCACCTACGACAACTATTTTTTTTATCCCTCATAATATTTTCTCTCCTCTCTTTTTTTCATTTTTTTTTCTCTTTTTCTTTTTTTTCTCTTTTTTTCGACTCACTGGGATTTTGATTTTTCCAAATGGGCTTACATAATCTGAGCATCTCTAGTAACTAAAATGCTAAACCTAGAGTCACCTATGGATTCCAAAGTACTAGACTACTAAAGTAAATCATAACTAGGTATGTACTAGATTCTCCCTTTCAGAGATCGACAGGTGTAAGTGCAAAAAAATAAAGCTAACTAGTGTAAGTCTAGAACATTCAATAGAGAGAATAAAATAAAATACCACAAGATAAATGGAGTTAAGCTACCTATGGAAACAACTCATGCAAGCAACTTTCAAAAATACTACTGAGGTAGCTTTACAGACAACAAAAATTAAGTACTGAAAGAAACTCAACAACTCAAGCATGAATAAATGAAAATACCATAAAATAAACTAATGCTAGGAAACAAAACAAAATAAACCTTGGGGTCTCCCCCCCCCCCCCCAGACTTAAATGAAAATATACCTCTAATATGGTGGACGAGGTGAAAAGTCTGGGAGCCCAGGTATCTCTGAATCCTAAGAGAACCTACTGTTGAGTCGCTGATGCCACATATACATGTGGTCGATCTGGGAGCTGGTGGATGCAACGGCTGCTCGGTGCTCCTCCTCCCTAGCCCACTGTGCCTACTGGGCATGCATGTGCAGTCGCATCTCCCTGCGGTAGGCGGCCTCATCCTAGCGATGAACATCCTCCTCCTGGAAGTATATGCGGGCCTTGTCGTAGAACTCCTTAGCCCGCTGGAAATGTTGTCGGAATCCCTAAAACTCTGCCTGTTGGTAGGCGCTCTGCTCCTCCCATCGCTGCCTCTCCGTCTGCTGCTCAGTGTAAATGTCGTCGAGGTGCGATCGGAACTCCGAGAAATCATAGGCCGACGTACCTACTATTGGGATGTATACTGAAAAGTCTATCTTTTGTATGAACATCATTATTTTTGAAATAAGAATCACATGATCATTGTTTGCATATTTATGGTTATGCATATTGTCTAATACATTACATTGTAGATAATATGGTGTGTAGTGTCACACGGGAGATCATGTTAACGGTTCCTTGTAAAGTATAAGTAAAGGCTCACAACCTAGATGGCTTTGGACAAACCATTGGTATGGTTGTAGTGTGATTTGGTATTGGTTTGTCTTGACCAGAGAATTACACTAGTACACTTTGTGTGTATTGAGCAGGACCGACTTAAAGGTGATTTGATTCATTGCTGACTACATAATAAAATTGGACCTCAGATATTATGTTGTACATGCTCTTAATCCCGATATAATAACGGGCACATATACTTAGTATTCATTTCTTTGATTTACTAATGGGCGAGATTTATAGAATAAATCGATAGGCTCAGTAAGTTGGGAAACGATATTATTTATATGGTGTGCCATTGATTATAGGAGGAAACCGTGTCCTATATATTAGGATGATGATGTCCCCTTGAGGAGCTCATAAGGTTCATCATGTAAACCCTGCAAGTGGACTTGGTCCGACATGATGATAAGGTTGAGTGGTACTACTCATGGAGTTAGATGTTGATTAATTAATTATCAATAAATTAATTAATCGACGGACATTCGAGATCTTAAACACGGGGAGAAAAATGTACAAATAATATATGGAGCCCATATTAATTTATGGGGGTTGGTGAGGTAGATCAATGATAATCCTCTAGTGGAATGGATTATCATTAATGGATCGGACTTTATGTGGGCTTGATCCATTGGGTGGCCAAGATCCAACTCCTCCTCATGATTCCTATTGTAGCCTATTAAAACCTCATGAAGCCTAGATCCAATGGTTGAAAACAAAACTCTATATCCGACGGTGGAGATTAAATCTCTAGATCCGACGGTTGAGATTAAATCTCTAGATCTGACGGTTGAGATCAAATCTATAGAACCGATGGTGGAGATTAAAGGAGGCTTAGGCCTAACTCTATAAAAATAGGCAAGGGGGTGGGCGACAAGAGCAATTGAAGAGGGGCTAGGGTTTGTGCAGCTAGGGTTTAGAGGATTGGGTGGCCACTTTTAAAAAAAGTTCTTCCTTCCTTTCTTTTTGGTCGGCGCCCAACTTGTCTCTCATATTCCTTGGCCGGTGTCCAACCTCCTCATATCCTATCCTTGGCTGGTGGAAACAAGGGTTAGGGTGATTCCTTGGAGCTCTTGGTCGGCGCCCACTTCCTCATCTCTTCTTCTTATTGGCCGGCGGCAAGCATCAAGGTTGGTGCTTGGTGGTTAGCTAAAGGAAAGGAGTAGAGTTTTGTTTCTATACTTCCTCTTGTTCGGAGCGAGCAAGGAAGGAAGATTGGTGATCTAGGAGGCTTCGACTTTTGGAAGATCGTCGCCCACACGACGTCCAAAAGGAGGAAGGACATACAATAGAAGATCGAAAGGTATAACGCTTGTTTATTTTCTTTTGTAACATGTCTATAATTGTTTTTCAATCATATACATGTTGTATGTTCTGTTTTATGGTTAAATTTACTTGGACCCCAAATATAAACACAAAAGTCGGTGATCTGTACATCGTCTATTCCGTGGCTAATCGTAGAATAGAGGTTGGTTGCTTGAACAACAAGTTTGTTCAAGTGACTACTCTAATCGAATAGCACGACGATGAAATGGTAGCTTGGGTAATCTCTCTTGTCAAGGATAAATTTTTTTTATCCGGGGACGTAGAAGGGATCACCATGAACAAGCGACCGAGTTGAAGTGGGAAGCGAAGTTTCCTACCATCAAGTGGTTTCAGAGCCACGGTTTCTGATTTTGTGTGTTTAGGATTCGGTTACTTTTATGCACTTTTCATATATTATATGTGTTGGATAATAGTAGGATGTGCGTAGGTTAACTTTTTAGTTGCAGGCATAGGATCCAACTATTATTGTCATATGTGTGTATGTGATTGTATGTGTGTAATTGTATATTATTTGAATCCTCGAGGTTGACGAGGCTAGTATTTAATTTTTGTAATTAGATATGGCATTGTTTAGCCACTCTTTTTATTTTAGTTTACTTTCGATCTAGATTTCATGTACACTCCTTCGTGGAGTATAGGATCAATGGATGTAAATTAAAATAGTTTTTCTCGGCTCGGATCTCCGGATGGCTTGTACATGGCGTAGGGAGGAGCGGACGAGATGGCGATACAACGAGAGGCATATTGAAGACAAAAGCCATAATGGTTGGAAAATATTTCTTTTTCATATTTATTGCTTATTGTTTGATATGCATGTCGTAAGTTAGAAAATTCCTCAATTTTAAATTACTAAGTGGGAGAGGAATATTTTTATAAATTCCACAGCCTCTATTACGATTTGACATGTAATGCAAACAAACTTGTGTATTGGCTCTGAGTGCCTTCCTCCACATCGAATGAGTTTGTTTGCGGATCACAAGGTCGAATATGGTTATAGAAAATTATTAAGGAGCGTGTGTACTTCCCCTTCAGAAGGCACATAACCTGAGATAATTACCTTGGTACCGAGTAATGGTGAACACTTAGATACAAATATAAGTATTCTCCCCATCGGAGTCACTACTTTTATTTGTAGGGCCGAAAGGAACAAACTATTAATTTTTTTGTCAAAAAGTTAGGTTGACAAAATAATAAAATTAATGGGTAAAATCTCCTCTTACAAATGTAGAATTCGTATACGTCCACACTATCATGGCATACGATATTCTCGGTGTTTTGAGGTATTGGTTGATTTTCAAATTTTATTGTTTGAGGAAACAATAATTTTTTGAAATCTAATGTTTTGATCTATGTGATTCTTAGGTTTTTCAAAATGACTTTCAACCCACTTGCTATGATACTAAAGGAAAATAAACTTACTGTACCCAAATTATGTTGATTGGAAAAGAATCTAGATATTGTCTTAACTGCTGAGGAGTACAAGTATGTACTCTTCAAAGAGTATCCTCCTAAGCCGGCAAATGAGCTAGAAGCCATTAGAAGTTGAGATCGATGGAGAAACCCAGGTTGATATCATTCTCCAGTGTCTACCTAGGAGTTTTGAGCAGTTTCGCCTGAATTACAACATGAATAAGAGGTTGTATTCGATGGAGAAGCTTCTGACAGAACTCTAGGTGGTAGAAGGGCTTGCTCAGGCTCAGGAAATAGTTGTTCAGAAGGTTTCTACTTCTAAACCGAAAGACAAGAAGAAGAAGAAACAAGGTGAAGCATAGGTGGTGGGAGGATCTCAGGGACGAGTGAAGAAGTCGAAAGGCAAGTGCTTCACTTGAAAGAAGGGTTGTCCCAATCTGAATTGGAACAAAGGTATATCCTTTGTTGTAGTCGTTGAAACATGTTTAGCAGTGTTATCTACCGGCACCTGGTGTGTAGATACGGGAGCCACTGATCATGTCTGCAATACTTTGCAGGGGTTCCAGGAAACCAGACGACTGGTTGAAGGGGAGATTACCATATACTTGGGCAATGCCACGAAGGTGGCGGCTGTTGTAGTGGGAGATGTTTATTTGTCTTTTGAGATAAATAAAGTTTTGGTTCTTAAAAATTGCCTTTATGTACCTCTATTTATAAAGAATTTGATTTCGGTTTCTAAATTATTTATGGATGGATATTCTATTTCTTTTAATGATAGAGTTGTTATAAAAAGGAATAGGGAGATTATCTGTTCTGGTGCATTGATAGAAAATTTGTATACACTCGAACCAAAAGCTCCCACGATGCAAATAGAAGTTAATAACTCATCTTCTAATTCCAATAAGAGAAAAGAACCTTCGAAGATGAACCAAACATATCTTTGGCATCTAAGACTTGGTCATATTAACCTGAGCAGAATTCAAAGGTTGATAGTTGATGGACCTCTGAGTTCATTAGTGGTGGAAGATTTCCCAACCTGCGAATCTTGCTTGGAGGGTAAAATGACCAAGAGGCCTTTTAAGGTCAAGGGGTATAGAGCCAAAGATGTGTTGGAATTGATTCATTCTGATTTGTGTGGTCCTATGTCTATCCAGACTAGAGGTGGTTTTGAGTATTTCGTCTCTTTCATAGACGATTATTCAAGATATGGATACATTTACTTGATGTGTCGCAAGTCTGAATGCTTTGATATGTTCAAAGAATTCAAGGCTGATGTGGAGAAATGTCAAGGTAAAAGTATTAAGACACTATGATCTGATCATGGTGGTGAGTACCTCTTGGGAGAGTTTAGGAATTACTTATCAGAGGATGGGATTCAATCCCAATTGTCTGCACCTGGCACACCCCAATAGAATGGTGCAGCAGAGCGAAGGAATAGGACTCTTATGGAGATGGTTAGATCGATGATGAGTTATTCTGAGTTGCCAGATGTGTTCTGAGGATATGCTCTAGATACGGCAGTGTATATTCTGAACTTGGTACCATCTAAATCAGTGCCTTCTACTCCCACAGAATTATGGACTGAGCGAAATCCTAGTCTAAGACATTCGGATTTGGGGGAGTCCAGCACATGTGTTGAAGGCAGATACTGGTAAGTTGGAAACTCGTATAGAAATGTGCATGTTCGTTGGCTATCCTAGAGGAACGAAAGGTGGTTTGTTTTATAGTCCTAGAGATCAGAGGGTGATCGTTAGCATGAATGCCAGATTTCTAGAGGAAGACTATGTGATAAACCACAAGTCCTTGAGTAAAATTATTCTGGAGGAATTGAAAGGGGAAGTCACTTCTTCAGTACCACCGGTACAAGAGGATATACCATAAGTCACTGCATCGTATGTCACAGAGGATACACAGGTGATACCTCATCGTAGTGGGAGGGTTGTGAGACAGCCTGATAGGTTCATGTTCTTGGGAGAATCTTCTAATTTTGTCCCTGGCGAATATGAACCTGATCCCTAGACATATGATGAGGCAATCCAAGATAAAGATGCAGTATCTTGGCAAAGTGCAATGAATGCGGAGATTGAAAATATGGATTCAAATCAGGTCTGAGAGCTAGTAGAATCATCCGATGGTGTAAAAACCATTGGATGCAAGTGGATCTACAAAAGAAAGAGAGGAATAGACGGGAAGGTTGATACCTTCAAAGCGAGGCTTATTGCAAAAGGGTATACTCAGAAAGAGGGTATCGATTATGAGGAGACCTTTTCGTCAGTAACCATGCTTAAGTCTATCCGGATTCTCTTATGCATTGTTGCTCATATGGATTATGAGGTATGACAGATGGATGTCAAGACATCTTTCCTTAATGGATGTCTTGAGGAAAACATCTATATGAAGCAACCAGAAGGATTCATTGCAAAGGGCAAAGAGCATCTTGTGTGTAAGCTTAATCGGTTCATTTCTAGATTGAAGCAAGCTTCGATGTCTTGGAACATTTGCTTTGATGAGATAATCCAGTCTTATGGATTTATTCAAAGTCCGGATGAGTCTTGTGTATACAAGAGATGTGACGGAAATGTAGTGGTATTTCTTATACTATACATAGATGACATTTTGTTAATTGGCAACAATGTCAAGGTGTTATCGGACGTAAGAGTATGGTTGTCCAAACAGTTTGATATGAAGGACTTGGGAGAAGTGGGACACATCCTTGGGATCAAGGTTATAAGGGATCGTAAGAAAAGGATTGTTGGATCGAAAGTGTCGCTAGAGGGGGGGTGAATAGCGATACGGTGTCGTTAAAAACTTTTGCAATAAGTAAAAAGCAAGTAGAGAATGCACAGCGGAAATATAAAGTAGACAAGATATTTTTACGTGGTTCACAATCTTTCGATTGCTAATCCACGGCCCTAGTGATCCTTGATCACGTACGGAGGGCAATTCACTAAAACCACTCCTCTTCGTTGGAAGTAGGAGCAACGATTACAAAAAGAAATCAAGGCAAAGGGACACTCCCCCTTTCCTTGTTACGATTAAAGCACAAAGACAATTTAAAGAAGTAGAACTTAAATAAATATACCGACAACTCTTATAAGTAGAAGATGAAGCTTTCGTTGTCGGCGGCACTTCGTCGTAGCAAATGTGAGTAGTAGTAGCGGCGTTACGACGGCGTGTTGAGAGCTCTTGAATTCTTATATCATTTGCTTGGAGTGAACATGTCTATTTATGGATATTGATCTATGAATTTAGACATAGGTAGTGTCCAAGGTGAGGTTCTTATCCCAACTCAAGGATGAGGTGTTTCATCCAACCACCTTGTGCCACCTCAAGGAAGCCTTCACGCCAAGAAGAAGAAGCCATCCAACTTGTGCCACATCATGGGAGCCAACCATCTTGTGCCACCTCAAGGAGGCCTTCACGCCAAGAAGAAGAAGCCATCCAACTTGTGCCACATCATGGGAGCCAACCATCTTGTGCCACCTCAAGGAGGCCTTCACGCCAACTCAAGGATGAGGTCCAAGCTTGGTGATGGTTTGGATGTCCACCTTGATGCCACATCACCCTTTGTACCAAAACACGAGTCAAGTCCAAATTCACCCCCTTGAAATTCGAGCTCTTCTCGAGGCTGGAACTTGACTAGCAGTTGACTGTAGTCAAAGGGTTTTGGACTACAGTACAAGTTAGCTTAAAATATAAAGTACGATGGTTCTAACCATCTGATCTCGACCTAGACCTTCCATTGGAGGTATTGGGTCGGATCTACGCTTAACGACCTTGCTTCGCTTTCACACGAGCTTACCTTGTAGCCTCGCTTCCGGTCTCCACCCGAGTACCTCGGCTTCCTCCGAAGTCCCTCTGGCGTTGCCCGACCACCTCGGTTCCCACCGGGTGTCGCAGACCTTCCGCTCAACTTTAGCATTTCTGCACACTTAATTGAGCTCGTAAGATAACAAATATACCCTTAACTATTGAGCATTTTGCCATAATCAAAATACCGGTTCGACTTTGGTGCCCACTGCACCAACAATCTCCCCCTTTTTGATTCATGGCAAACCGACACAAAAGTTAAGGAAAAATTAAGCATAACAGTAAGCTAGCATAATGATTAAGCATGAATGAGCTAGCATAAAGATTAAATATGAATGAGCTAGCATAATGATTAAGCATGAATGAGCTAGCATAAAGATTAAGCATGAGTGAGAAATATTATTGTTTCAAGTTCTCCCCTTTGAGGTAACCTCCCCCTTGACCGAAGGTGAGTTCTTGAAAAATAATTTTTACTCCCCCTTAATAGTTGCTTAAGTAAACGGAATTACTTAATATAAAAGGTAATAATTTTGTTTACTTTCTTCCTTACTTTTGTGACTTTCTCCCCCTTTTGCCTTAACTCAAAAAGTTTGTAAATATATTTTAGGGTTTGTAAGTCCAAGCAAGTTCCCAATATGATTTCTAAGGTAAGACTTAGGCTAATTTCATAAAAAGAAGCAAAAATAGAGTACATATATAGAAAAATTTAAATCCTACTCTATTATGCACATACCTAACTTTTAATGTTGTTAAAGATTAAGCTAAAGTCTTGGAGAGTGTGCTTCATCCACAGAGTGAGACACACTCACCCATCGCATAGCGTATTCGGCCGGTGGTAGATAAGGCAACGCAATGTCTTTGCTTCCTCTGCACTAACTCACTAGACTCGAGCCGAGGATTTGACAACAACCACTCGTGCTCTTTCTATCGAGTTTACTACCGGCATAGTCGGAGTCGTAGTAGCCGATTAGATTAAACTCGGTAGATCTAGGGTACCAAATACCTACGTTTAGCGTGCCCTTTAGATATCTAAGGATACGCTTGACTAGGGTTAGGTGAGACTCCTTGGCACAGGTTTGTAACCTTGCGCACATACTTACCGCGAATAAAATGTCGGGTCGGCTCGCGGTTAAGTATAGGAGACTTCCTATTGCGCTCCTATAGTATTTTAGGTCAACGGGTTTTCCTTCTACATCTTCGTTTATATTAACATTAGTTGCCATAGGTGTATTGATTATTTTAGCATCTTGCATTCCAAATCGATTTATTAAGTCCTTAGTATATTTTTGTTGATGTAAATATATTCCATCTTTAGTTTGTTTAATTTGTAAACCTAAGAAGAAACTTAACTCTCCCACTAAATTCATTTCAAATTCACTTTCCATAAGTGAGATGAATTCGTTTAGCAGGATCGAGTTGGTAGTTCCAAAAATTATATCATCTACATAGATTTGGGCTATAAAGATTTCTTTTCCTACGGTTTTAACGAATAAGGTTGGGTCGACTAAACCTTGGTTGAATCCTTTGGACTTAAGATAGATCGAAAGCCTTCGTCAAGCTCTTGGGGCTTGTTTGAGTCCATATAGGGCTTTCTTAAGTCTAAGGA
The DNA here is from genome assembly GCA_025175895.1 of Wurfbainia villosa. Classification (NCBI taxonomy): domain Eukaryota; kingdom Viridiplantae; phylum Streptophyta; class Magnoliopsida; order Zingiberales; family Zingiberaceae; genus Wurfbainia; species Wurfbainia villosa. The sequence continues at coordinate 54,767,351 of CM046004.1, forward strand.
CATGGTCAGTTTATCTAGATTTTCGAATCCGGAGGTTGGTGACGTAAACTTCTTCCTTAATGTATCCATTCAAAAATGCTGACTTGACATCCATTTGAAACAATTTAAAACCTCGATGTGCAGAATATGCTAACAACATTCGGATGGACTCTAGTCTGGCTACGGGGGCGTAGGTCTCATCGTAATCTAAACCTTCGACTTGACTAAACCCTTTTGCGACTAACCTAGCTTTATTTCTAACTACTTCACCTTTATCATCAAGTTTATTTCGAAATACCCACCTTGTTCCAATAATTGATTTTTCTTTAGGTGGTGGTACTAATTCCCGGACTTCATTTCTAGTGAATTGAGCTAGCTCTTCTTGCATAGCAATAATCCGATCGGGATCAAGAAGTGCTTGTTCAATAGTTTTGGGTTCGATTTTGAAATTAACGAGATTTGACTAAGGTTTCGATATGAAGCTCTAGTTCGAACCCCTAAATTTGGATCACCTATAACTTGATTGATAGGATGATTTGTTTGAGTCTTAGTGTGACTCGGGTTAGGGTCATCTATCACTTGGTCGATAGGATGACTTGGGTGAGTTCTAGTTTGACTTAGGTTAGAGTCATCTATCACTTGGTCGATAGGATGACTTGGGTTAGGACGAGATTCAAGTTCAAGATCAGAGTCGGGTTTGCTATAAGTTGATTTGCTAGTTGGTTTTGTTAAGGATTGAACGGGTTCGTGTCCTTCGTCGAAAACTATATTAATGGTTTCTTCGACTCTTATGTGTAGGATCAATGGAATTACTAAAGGGTTGTTTGTAAGTTTTTAAACCTAAATCATCTCACCAATATCTACATGATCAAAACATGTTATTCCTATGTGTTACTGTGAGATGACTTTCAATTTTACTTGATTAATTTTAATGAATTTAAATTAACCAACATTAGGTTAGATTCGGATTTAGTCTAAGCTCATCAAGTAATCTTTTCAAGAGATTAGCTTCGTGTCGTGGCGAGGCACAGAGGCCTTCTTTGATCGGAACAACGACCACTTCCTTAGACAAAGCTAATTTCAAGAAATTGATAACTCGACTTACTTGAGACTACATCTTGGTCTAACTAGTTATTTTTGAAAAGAGGCTCGAGGCTCAATCTTTCGTAGGATTTTAGTTGATTTATTTTTGAAAAGAGGCTCCCCGAGGCTCAATCTTTTCGCAGGATTTTAGTTGGTTATGAGTCCTATCTAACCATTCTAAAAATAAAGGAAAAACTAAGCATGCAATTTCTAAGACTTAACAAAAATACATTTTGTATTGGCTCCGACCATTGAATCGAGTGGGTCTATTCACATAGTGAATTTGGTCCTGGGAACCCAATACATGTTAGATCCTAAAGTTGAAATCAAAGTGGTCTTAGGGACCCATGCTTGGACATTTTTCTTATGTTGGTTTACTATAGACATATATGACTTATTGGTTGTATTTGAGTTAAACCCGAGTCCGGCCTTGTTGTACACGGCCCTTTGTGATCCAAGTAAGAGGTCAAGTCCCTTGGATCCCAAAGTGAACCTTTCCAACGTGTTCCTAAGGTCTTCGACTTGTGTTTTCAAAAGCGAGTTCTCAACTTCAAGATTTTCAACTTGAGTTGAGTCCTCCTCTTGAATACGAGTAGTCGAAGAGGTTAGGGAGACCTCATGTTTGAGGAGGTTAACCTCCTCAATTAGGGTCTCGACCTTGGACTCGGACTTAGCTAGTTTCTTATTTAAAAATTTAATTGCACCATACAAAGTATTAAGTAACGTCCGACTTACCCTTAATGATTCTTTTGAACCGGATACGGATCCGTGGCTTGTCTTGAATGGAAGCTCATCATCGGATTCGGACTCGGACTCTTCTTCGGTTTCGGAGTCGTGCTCGGTCGGCTTGGCCATTAGAGCTTGGATATCGTCTTCTTCCTCCGAGGGTGGCTTGCTTGGGGGCTTCTTCTTCTTGGAACCTGCAACTAACGCAATACTCTTCTCGGCTACCGGACCACGTTAGTTTGCTCATGTAATTCAAGTTCAAAACAATTCGCCTAACCTAATTTTAGAAAGGTCCTTGGAGACCTTGTAGGCATCGACCATGGATGCCCACAAGGTGGTCCTAGGAAACGAGTTAAGAGAATACCTGATAAGGTCGCGATTCTCGACCTTTTGTCCGATGGCATGGAGTTGGTTGACGATGTTTTGGATACGAGCATGTAGTTGAGTTGCGGTCTCGTTTTCCTGCATTTTCAAGTTATACAATTTATTTAAAAGTAAATCTCTTTTACATACCTTCGTGTCGTCGGTGCCTTCGTGTAGTTCCACTAGCTTGGTCCATAAGTCCTTTGCACTAATGAAGGGGCCGACGTGGTTGAGCTCTTCCTTGGACAACCCACATTGCAAGATTTGAGTTGCCTTGGCATCGGCTTCTACTTGTTTTTTCATGGAATTTGACCATTGATCGTAACCCAAAGATTCACCATCTTCCTTAATAGGAAGTGTGAAACCGGTTTGGATTACGATCCACATCTCGATTTGGGTTTTAAGAAAGCATTCCATCCGACCCTTCCAATAACGAAAGTCATTACCGTTGTAAAACGGGGGTCGGGCGGTGCTAAACCCTTCGAGATGGGCCATTTAAAAACAAGAAGAAGAACGACGAAGAAAATCTTGCAAAACACACACGGAAAGAATATTCCAAGACTTTCGTCTTGGATTAGTAGTGCGGGAAGTAAAAAAAAGATATATAAAATGTAACTTGCAAAAAGAAATAAACAATCAAATGCGAATGTCGTTGAAGTTCCGGAGGACAACCTTACTCGGGATCTAACCCGAAGGACAACCTTATCCGGATCCTAAAGCCTCTAATGCAATTCTATATGTAGGAGAAGATAAGCAAGTGAAATAATTATACGAAAACAGAAATAAATAAATAAAAAATCTGTAAAAAAAAAAAAACAAAGCTAGATTGGTGGTTTCACCGAATCTTAGTGCCCCCGGCTCTGATACCAATTGTTGGATCGAAAGTGTCGCTAGAGGGGGGGTGAATAGCGATACGGTGTCGTTAAAAACTTTTGCAATAAGTAAAAAGCAAGTAGAGAATGCACAGCGGAAATATAAAGTAGACAAGATATTTTTACGTGGTTCACAATCTTCGATTTAATCCACGGCCCTAGTGATCCTTGATCACGCACGGAGGGCAATTCACTAAAACCACTCCTCCTCGCTGGAAGTAGGAGCAACGACAAAAGAAATCAAGGCAAAGGGACACTCCCCCTTTCCTTGTTACGATTAAAGCACAAAGACAATTTAAAGAAGTAGAACTTAAATAAATATACCGACAACTCTTATAAGTAGAAGATGAAGCTTTCGTTGTCGCACTTCGTCAGAGAGCAAATGTGAGTAGTAGTAGCAGCATTTACGACGTGTTGAGAGCTCTTGAATTCTTATATCATTTGCTTGAACATGTCTATTTATGGATATTGATCTATGAATTTAGACATAGGTAGTGTCCAAGGTGAGGTTCTTATCCCAACTCAAGGATGAGGTGTTTCATCCAACCACCTTGTGCCACCTCAAGGAAGCCTTCACGCCAAGAAGAAGAAGCCATCCAACTTGTGCCACATCATGGGAGCCAACCATCTTGTGCCACCTCAAGGAGGCCTTCACGCCAAGAAGAAGAAGCCATCCAACTTGTGCCACATCATGGGAGCCAACCATCTTGTGCCACCTCAAGGAGGCCTTCACGCCAACTCAAGGATGAGGTCCAAGCTTGGTGATGGTTTGGATGTCCACCTTGATGCCACATCACCCTTTGTACCAAAACACGAGTCAAGTCCAAATTCACCCCCTTGAAATTCGAGCTCTTCTCGAGGAACTTGACTAGCAGCTTGATGTAGTCAAAGGGTTTTGACGCAGATACAAGTTAGCTTAAAATATAAAGTACGATGGTTCTAACCATCCGATCTCGACCTAGACCTTCCATTGGAGGTATTGGGCCTGGATCTACGCTTAACGACCTTGCTTCGCTTTCACACGAGCTTACCTTGTAGCCTCGCTTCCGGTCCACCCGAGTACCTCGGCTTCCTCCAAGTCCTCTCAAGGCGTTGCGACCACCTCGGTTCCCCACCGGTGTCGCAGACCTTCCGCTCAACTTTAGCATTTCTGCACACTTAATTGAGCTCGTAAGATAACAAATATACCCTTAACTATTGAGCCTTTTGCCATAATCAAAATACCGGTTCGACTTTGGTGCCCACTGCACCAACAAGGATGTTGTGCTTATCTCAAGCTTCATACATAGACACCATTTTGGCTCGCTTTAGCATGCATAACTCCAAGAAAGGTTTTCTACCTTTCAGGCATGGAGTTCCTTTATCTAAGGAGATGTGTCCTAGAACATCTAAGGAGATAGAGGAGATGAAGGCATTCCTTATGCTTCGGCAGTAGGAAGCCTCATGTATGTTATGCTATGTATGAGATCGGATATCTGCTTTGACGTGGGCATGGTTAGCAGATATCAAAGTAATCCAGGATAGGGACATTGGACTGTGGTAAAGCATATATTGAAGTACCTGAGAAGGATTAGGGATTATGTGCTAGTTTACCAGGAAGACCAATTGCTCCCTATGGGTTACACAGATTCCGACTTCCAATCAAATAGGGATAATAGTAAGTCTACTCAGGTTTTATGTTTACTTTGGGAGGTGGAGCCATTGTATGGAGGAGTGTCAAGTAGATATGTGTGGTCGACTCCACCATGGAAGCAGAGTATATGGCAGCCTCTGAGGAGGCCAAAGAAGCTATGTGGCTCAGGAACTTCTTGATGTACTTTGATGTGATTCCTGGTTTGCCCAGAACTATCACAATTTATTGTGATAACAGTGGTGTAGTTGCAAACTCGACGGAACCACGAGTCCATAAGGCAAGTAAATAGATAGAGCGCAAATACCACCTGATACGAGAAATCGTAAAGGAGGTAGAAGGTGTTGTCACCTAGATTGCATCAGAGGATACCCTAGTAGATCCTTTCACTAAGGCCTTTCTAGCGAGAGCTTTTGATAGGCATGTGGAGGGAATGGGAATCAGATGTATGGTAGTATGAGGACAACATAGTCTTTTAGTATAAGTGGGAGATTATTGTGATGTATACTGAAAAGTCTATCTTTTGTATGAACATCTTTATTTTTGAAATAAGAATCACATGATCATTGTTTGCATATTTATGGTTATGCATATTGTCTAATACATTACATTGTAGATAACATGGTGTGTAGTGTCACATGGGAGATCATGTTAACGGTTCCTTGTAAAGTATAAGTAAAGGCTCACAACCTAGATGACTTTGGACAAACCATTGGTATGGTTGTAGTGTGATTTGGTATTGGTTTGTCTTGACCATAGAATTACACTAGTACACTTTGTGTGTATTGAGCAGGACCGACTTAGAGGTGATTCGATTCATTGCTGACTACAAAACCGAATCGGACCTCAGATATTATGTTGTACATGCTCTTAATCCCGATATAATAACGGGCATATATACTTAGTATTCATTTCTTTGATTTACCAATGGCGAGATTTATAGAGTAAATCGATAAGCTTGGTAAGTTGGAAAATGATATTATTTATATAGTGTGTCATTGATTATAGGAGGAAACCGTGTCCTATATATTAGGATGATGATGTCCCCTTGAGGAGCTCATAAGGTTCATCATGTAAACCCTGCAAGTGGACTTGGTCTGGCATGATGATAAGGTTGAGTGGTACTACTCATGGAGTTAGATGTTGATTAATTAATTGTCAGTAAATTAATTAATCGACGGACATTCGAGATCTTAAACACGGGGAGAAAAATGTACAAATAATATATGGAGCCCATATTAATTTATGGGGGTTGGTGAGGTAGATCAATGATAATTCTCTAGTGGAATGGATTATCATTAATGGATCGGACTGTATGTGGGCTTGATCCATTGGGTGGCCAAGATCCAACTCCTCCTCATGATTCCTATTGTAGCCTATTAAAACCTCATGAAGCCTAGATCCAATGGTTGAAAACAAAACTCTAGATCCGACGGTGGAGATTAAATCTCTAGATCCGACGGTGGAGATTAAATCTCTAGATCTGACGATTGAGATTAAATCCCTAGAATCGACGGTGGAGATTAAAGGAGGCTTAGGTCTAACTCTATAAAAGGAGGCAAGGGGGTGGGCGGCAAGAGCAATTGAAGAGGGGGTTGGGTTTGTGCGACTAGGGTTTAGAGGCTTGGGTGGCAACTTTTAAGGAAAGTTCTTCCTTCCTTTCTTCTTGGTTGGCGCCCAACTTGTCTCTCCTATTCCTTGGCCGGCACCCAACCTCCTTATCTTTTCTCCTTCGCCGGTGGAAACAAGGGTTAGGGTGATTCCTTGGAGCTCTTGCTCGGCGCCCACTTCCTTATCTCTTCTTCTTGTTGGCTGGCGGAAAGCATCAAGGTTGGTGCTTGGTGGTTGGCTAAAGGAAGGAGAAGAGTTTTGTTTCTATACTTTCTCTTGTTCAGAGCGAGCAAGGAAAGAAGATTGGTGATCTAGGAGGCTTCGACTTTTGGAAGATCGTTGCCCACACGATGTCCAAAAGGAGAAAGGACATACAATAGAAGATCGAGAGGTATAATGCTTGTTTATTTTCTTTTGTAACATGTCTATAATTGTTTTTCAATCATATACATGTTGTATGTTCTATTTTATGGTTAAATTTACTTTGACCCTGAATATAAACACAAAAGCTAGCAATCCATACATCGTCTATTTCACGGCTAATCATAGAATAGAGGTTGGTTGCTTGAACAACAAGTTTGTTCAAGTGACTACTCTAATCGAATAGCACGACGATGAAACAGTAGCTTGGGTAATCCCTCTTGTCAAGGATAAATTATTTTATCCGGGGACGTAGAAGGGATCTCCATGAACAAGCGACCGAGTTGAAGTGGTAAGCGAAGTTTCCTACCATCAACTGCATACTGCTCAAAAGTAGAAAAAGGTGGTGGTGTAGGTGTAGGCTCATATCGGTGTGGACTAGGTGGTCTCCTATGCACATGTGGACTGGAGGGAGAGTGATATAAAGGTGGAGAGATGGGCGCCGATGTGGATGGTCCCTCATGTGGAGGGGACTCCACTATCAGGTCCAAGTGCTAGTTGGCGCGTATAGCGATGGCGGTACGATCCGGGTCGGAGAGCCTAAGGGCCGTAAGATTTTTCCTTACAAAGCATAAGGAGTCTCCTTCTCTGACAATCATTTTCATGGCCATGCACACTCCTAGGTCGATCCTAGGGCTCCCCTCTATACTCTCTAATGTTGTGTAATCGTACCCCATCCTATGGTAAATGTGGGTAAGTAGGCCTCCCACATTGATCTCTCCTCGTGCTGCTTTGCCCATCTTCACTAAGTGTCTGATGTAGTGGGACCCTACATCGAAGCTACTCTTTTCTTGTTGCATATCCCATAGGCAAAGCAGCTCGCTAGCTCTAACTACACCGTCACTCTCCCCATGACCAAATATAGTACTGGCCATGATGCGATGGAGGTATCGAAAGATGGGGTTTTGGAGGCGCGACGCTTTAGCCCTAGTAGGGTCATAAGCGTGCTCCCCCGTCAACTCGTTCCAACATTCCCGAGAGTTGAACCCAATAGGGGTTCTTCCCTCTCCCCCACTCGACAAGCCAAAGCATGAGTTCCATTGGTGAAGGGTCAACTCATGCTCAATGTTAAAAAGCCTAAAAGTTATCCTACCCTCCTCGCTCTCTCTACCCGTTAAAATTTCCGCCTCTAATAAACTCAAAAATTTCAGAACTATCCTAGGGTAGGTTAGGTACCTTATTCCCATTATCTCTTCCCACCCCATTTTTGCAAATAGGGCTTGCATATCACCCAACAATCCTAAGGACTCTAGCAAATCCTCATCTAAGTACCTAGTAGCAGTAAGTTTACAAGTAGAGAGCATATTATATCTATCTCTTTGTTCATTATTGCGAAAAAGAAGAGTGGGTAGGACGTTACCCTCCTCCGGAGCTTGAGGGGCGTCGACTCTCCTTGTTCGTCGCTCCGAGGCGCCGGATCGGGATGCTACATGCTTGGTCCTCTTCATCCTTGCTTCTTTTGGCCTCCTTAGAGGTTAAAAATGCTTCTAGATAGTGGGGAAGACAAAATCACACTGCTAGGGCAAGAACTTTTGAAGCACACGGCGCAAATGGAGTGAAAACACATGGCTTGCCCCTTTTTAACCTCGCGCACCATGGCCATGTGAAAACACATAGCCAGGTCGTGTGCGCCTCGGGTCAGTCGGGCACGCTCGTGGAAAAACACACAGCCAGGCCATGTGCCCCCATTTTTCACCCATTTATGTACCACGGTCCAAATTTTCTCATACACTTCGCCGTTTAGGCTAATGAGGATTTCATTTTTGCCTAGAAAAGTTCTTTTCTAGTCCTAACTCTAAATGGGTGGAAATCAAAACTAAAAATCAAACAAATGCATGCAATGCAATCAAAAAGGGAAATCTAAAACTAAACTTGGGTTGCCTCCCAAGAAGTGCTTTGTTTAAGGTCGTTTAGCTCGACCACACTCCACTATCAACTTGGCTCTGGTGGTTCAGTGAAACTTCATTCATCCGTCTCGGGATCTTCATCTAGAGGTTCCGGCTTCATTCTGCTAAATGTGAAGCCATCGAGGTAGGGAGCTCTGTGCTCCGAAAGGCTGAAAAGGATGATCTCCCCATCTACCTCCAGGGAGATCTGGTGTGCCTTCACATCTATCCACGCCCCTACAGTCGCTAGAAAAGGCCTTCCCAAAATGATGGGATTCTGGGGATTTGGTCCTGTGTCTAGTATGATGAAGTCTGTGGGTATCACGAAATCCTCAATCATCATAGGCATGTGTGATAGTAGGCCAACGGGCTCCTTGACTGAATCATCCTCCATACGAATACCAAGATTCACTAGTTGGAGGTTGCTCAGTCCCATCTTCAGATAGTATGCGTAGGGCATCACACTGACTGATGACCCTAAGTCGCATAGAGCTTCGTCGAAGCTCTCCCCATAAATCGAGTAGGGGATAACAAATTCACCAGGGTCCTCAAGCTGTAATGGAATCTTATCTTCAAACTCAGCTTGGTCAGGTAGGGTGGAAATCATGGTGCACACCCCTTGGTGAATTGGCTACTTTGACCCACTCCTTCCTCTTTTCCTTGACTCACCGGAGAGATCTTCACAGGTTGCGACACGGATTGGGCTATCTGGGCCACTTGCGTCTCCAACATCCTGGTATGACATGCAAGGCCTTCAATGGTGGCCTTCAAGTCTCTGAGTGATTCTTCAGACTTCTGATGTTGGCGATGAAATTCCTCATTGACCTTAGTTTAGGTAGCGATGAAGTCCTCAATCATCAGTTCCAGTCTGGACTTCTGTGGTCACTGCCCATTGTCCTGCTGTTGCCCGTACCCCCTGATGGTTGTGCATTTCCCGAGTTATTCTTATAAGAGAAATTTGGGTGATTTCTCCATCCGAGATTATAAGTATTGGAGTATGGGTTATGGGGCCTTTGGTCATAGTCCCCAACCACATCACAGTGCTCAATCTACTCATCTAAGGTCCCCAGCCCTCCATAGTGGTCCTCTTGATACGCTGCCGCTCCCTCTCCAAAATCAATGGCCGTACAAGCAGATGAAGGATTCAAAGATTCAAACCGTCTGCTGAGCTCATCCATCCTTGCTGCAAGGTGGTCCATGGAGTTGACAATGTATCGTCCTGCTGCAGGTGTAGGTTGACCACGTTCAGAAGCCCATTGATGGTGGTTCTGGGCCACCTCTTCGATAAGCTCCTCTGCTTCCTCTATGATCTTATTCAGTAGTGCTCCTCCTGCGGCAGAATCTAGGGACATCTTCATGGCGTAAGCGATCCCATTATAGAAAATGTGGATCACCATCCACCTCTCCAGTCCATGGTGGGGGCATTGGTAGAGTAGCCCCTTGTAGCAATCCCAAGCCTCGAATAAGGACTCCCCCTCCTTCTAGCGAAAGCTCGTGATAAGATGGCGCATGTGAGCAGTCTTACTTGGTGGGAAGTATTTATTCAGAAACTGCTACTCACATTGCTCCCATGTAGTGATGCTGCCAGAAGGTAAGGAGTGAAGTCATGCCTTAGCCTTATCCCGCAGTGAAAACGGGAATAGGCTCAGGCAGATCGCATTAGAAGGGACTCCGTTCATTTTCATCGTTGAGCAGATTTCAAGAAATGCCTCAAGGTGCCGGTTCGGGTCTTCAGTCGCAGCTCCCCCGAATTGGCTCTGTTGGACCATATGTATAAGTGTCGGCTTCAGCTCAAAGTTAGTTGCCGAAATAGATGATCCAGCTATACTTGGTCTGAATCCTCTAGCGCTAGGAGCTGCATAGTCCCGTAGAGGTCGGCTACCTATGTTCACCTCGGATGCAGCTTGATCCTCCATCTTTCGTTGTTCTGCTCTCCGACGGTGAAAAGTTCGCTCAATTTCTAAGTCGATCGGAATTAGACCTTCCGATCCTAAACGTCTGAGCATATGACGAACCAAGCCACAAAGTTAGGAGTGCTAATCTAATTCTAAGAGCAGAAAATAAAACAATCTAGCAAATAAAAATCTAAGATGCAATAAGTAAATAGGAAACTACTGCTAAAAGTAAAAACTAAATCTAAATATGGAAAATATATAACTAAAGCAAATAAAGTAAACTAGAAAGAAAATAAAGCAAGTAAATAAATCTATCCTAAGCCCGATCCAATTTACCACTGTTCGATTTGATATTGAATCTATCAGTCCCCGGCAACGGCGCCATAAACTTGATGCGCACGAACGCGACCTCAAATCTCGCGACAGATACCGTCGAGGAATCAAAGCGCGCGCTTGCGCTTAATGCCTGCAAGTGCACAGATGTCATCAAGTAATAAAGATTATTGATCCCACAGGGACTGGGATTTGAATACCAATATACTCGATGGTTGTAATTATTAGGATGTGACTCTAAGAGGTTTCGGTTGGTGAGGGCTGTCAGTGGACTCTACTCTGTACGGTTTATCACAAAGGAGGAAAGGAGTGTGTTGAGGTCTTCAAAGGTGATTCTAGGACTTCAGTTTTGCTTGTGTATCACAGAACAATGTTGTCAATTGTTGTTGTCTAGATGTTTAGCTACTATTTTGTGGAAGGAACATCATACACTCTCCCACAGAGCCACTGCATCTACCGGGAGCTATCTCCGCCTAAAAGGGCAGGATAGATGGTACGAGGATGTCAAATCAATCCCTACGGTGAACCGTTTCTGATTCCACCGCACCCTTCTACCCGCAGTTACAGGAGATCAGGTTTACCCCTAGGTTCCTTATATAAAATCCCCTAAATTTTAGATTGCGAGGGATGTAATCCCTCGTATCACCTAAGCACAGTAGATAGAAAGTCAAACACGCATAGATATAGTAAAGAGCAACTACCAATTGTCAAATCAAACTCATAGGCAAAATTTAACATGAACCAACATTGTATGTGTACACAAGCTACTCCCTAATACTAGAATCGAAAGTACTACTCCATGTATATGAAGGAAGAATCACAAAGCATATCTAAGTTTGAATACATAAGGAATAAAATGTAGGAACAAAGATATACAATGCTTTCATGGTCTTCTCTCTGGTGTTGAAGTGCAAGGCGTGGACCTCCGGCGGCGTTCCTCCTCCCCGTTGCGAGTTACCGAAGCTTTTTAGGGCTTCAGCGTGCCATCCTAGTCATCGTGCCTCCCCCCTAGGGTTTGGGCAGAGCCATCCTTATAAAGACATTGCCTTGGACCGCTGCAAAATCCAAAAAAAAGTCCTAGTCGCGCAAATCTATCGGGCCACCACACGGCCGTGTGTTTCCACATGGCCAGGCCATGTGCGGCCCTGGGGTGTTGATCTCGCCCATTGGACATGACCGTGTGAATCCACACGCTCTGGCCATGTCCCACTCTATGTCTAGCTGTGAAATGTCCTTCTTTTGCTTCGAAAATGCATCTTTTTCACCCGAAAAGCTAACATGCACATAAAAGTACAACGAGCAAACCTTCGAACTAGAAAATAGGAAATGCGTGCAAAAATAGAGTAACATATGCATGAAACTAACAAAAAATGTAATGAGATGTGAGCGAAAACTACTCCTAAAATCCTATATGTTTTGCTCACATCCCCAACCTATAACATTGTTATAGAATTTTAAGAAAGATTTTTTTTAAGGAATTAAAGATACATTTTAAAGGTTCATATCTATTAGGTTTTATGCCAAACTAGAGGTAGCTAGAGATACTAAGTTTATCTAACTTAAGTCTTCTCTCCCCCTTGGCATATTATCAAAAAAATAAGGATTTTAAATTTTGAAAATATTGGTGATATTTTTTAAAAAAATAATATTTTAACAACTTCTATGTTGATTATCCAATTAGAACCTCCCCCTTAACCTTAACATCCTTGTTAACCACAAGGAAGGCTTATCTAGAGGGCCTCCGTCTTTGTCTGACAAACTCTTAGGACATCCTTGATAGGATTGGTGACTAATCTATAGGGGAAGGGGGGGAGAATACAATTAACAAAAATAAATTAATGCAGTGGAAATACTAACAAGATAACACAACTAAAATTGGAGCACACAACCAAAACAACACAAACGACACAACCGATTTTTACTTGGTTCACAGCTCTCTCCTAGAGCGGCTAGTCCAAGACTTACCTCTATCTTTTCTCCTTTTTGATGAATACTTGAAAGGTGGAGAAACATCTTAAACCACTTATAGATTACAGATTCTAAATATATGAATTATGTACAAGAATCTGAATCGAATGAAAAAGAAACAATGATCAAAGAGAAACCTTTACAGTAAAGATGATGAACACAATCAGAGCAGCAAGTTTTTTTTTAGATAGCCTTCATTCTCATTGAGAGCAGAACAGCGAAACTTTCACGCTGAGAGAAGCACAACTCGCCAACGTTCACATTGAGAAGAAGAACAATAAGCCAACGCTCATGTTGAGAAGAAGATGAGCAACATTTTTCCAACAGCCAACGTTTAGGGTTTTAGAAAACAAAGGAACAACACAACTTTTCTCAAGAAGATCGAGGGAGCTTTCACTTCCGCAATAAGCCCTTTTTGTTCGCCAAAATCAAACCTGTGAACGAGATCTCGATCCAAAAAACTTGGTCAACCAATCAGATAATATCACATAAGTCAGATAAGATAAGATTTTATTAGAAACGCAAACTCATCCAGTAGCAGTCGAGGCGCCCGTCGAGCTCGCCTCGCTTCTGAAAAGGATTAGTCGAGGTGCCGCCTCGACTGCACCAGTCAGACCCGCTACCTCATCCTACAGTCGAAGCATCAATCGGGCTCGGCTCGCTTCTGCTCACTTCTGCACAAGACTAGTCGAGGCGGCGCCTTGACTGCACTAATCAGACTAGCTAATTCGTCTTACAACAATTGAGGCACCGGTCGAGCTCGACTTGCTTTTGTACATTGCTGCACAAGATCAGTTGAGGTGCCATCTCGACTGCAACTCATCCTGCAGAGGTTGAGGCACCAGTCAAGCTCAGCTTGCTTCTGCACTAGATCAGTCGAGGTGCCGCCTCGACTGTGACTTGTCCTGCAGCACCAGTCGACCTTGGCTTGATTCTGCTTGACTTCGTACAGGAACAGTCAAGGTGCCGCTTCGACTGTGATTCGTCGACGTCAACTCTCTACACCTAATAAGTGTAGTAAGGACAACAATTGAGGTGTCAACTCATTGTTGTTCTTAAGGCCCACTGGTTCAATCAACACTAAGACTGAACCATGCCTAGTAAAGACTCTACCTAGAGAACCTTTACTTGCCAAGACTCTGGCCATCAGCCATTCTTGGACTTTTCACCTTGCCACTCACACAAGGAATTTTCAAACTGCCAAGGAAATACCCTTCTTGGACTTTTCACCTTGCCACTGTTAGTAATATATGAGAGATGTCCTAAGGCAATCGCCTTATGTTTGAACCATTTATGTGATAAATGAAGATTCACTATTTGAGTATACATATTTTCATGTATTTAATTGGATCTTAAACTCATTTACTGAATATCCACGATAGGATTCACAGCATGAGAGAATTTGTGATTGGATCACAACTAGTGAGTATCTCTACATGTGTAATTGTGATGTATCGGAATTATCCCTAGTCAATGAATTGATGGATTTGGACACTATCAATTCCGTCAAGACAAGCACGAGGTATACTCCTTGGTGTATCCAAGCAGCTGATTCTCACTGGCTAGAGACATTGTGATGTCTGGAGTTAATCGTGGATGCTAGTTATGGTAACTAGTTCATTGGAGTGACTAGTTGTAAAACTTCATATGGTTCTCTACATATATAGATATGTCAATGAAGTTCTTACTGCAACTTAAGTGCGATGTTCCTTTAACTTGTGGTATTCAAGTCATCTTGGTCATGAAGACTTATGTTTTGACATCTTAAGCAAGCATCTCTGAGGAGATATGGACCCGGGATGATTGGGCATAAGTCGAAGTGATCGAAGGTGTTTGAATAGCCTATAAAGGATTCACCACTCCTTGCGAGGAGATGTATACTCATGGCCTCTCGTCGGATTGTTACTAAAGTCTTTGGCCAAAGCATTACATGTTTAGAGTAAGGTACTCTTGGATACATGTGCAGTAACTAGAATCCGTAGGACAAGAAAATGATACTTGGGCTAGGTGTGACATAGTCAACCTAGTGGGGACTAACACTATAGACCATGTCTTGAACCAAGTGGGTATAAGATGCATGAAGGGAATGGAACACGATTCATTATAGCTGCTGAAGGGTTTCAAAAATAGTTCTAGATCAACAATTGATCTTTTAGGTTAATTGGGGATCATGATGTATTACTAGGTGTCACTCATGATCATTCTATAATTAATGGTTAATTATAGATGGCCAACATAAACCGAGAATCTATTTGGTCACACGCACAACGAGCGTAATCTGAAGGATTTAAAATGAGCTTGAGAATGAGATTCTCAGACCGAGAGAAACTAGGTTTGGTTGGACCAAACAAGGATCGAGCATGAAATCGTTTCAGTCGCAATGGAAGTGTGGATGGGCCATGTCTTATGAAGACATGATGGATGAACCAAATTGATTTGGTTCTAATCCAATGGTGAAGAATAAACCAAAGGGGTTTGGTTTGTTTTAAACGAATGAACCAAAGTTAGTTCGGTTCGTTTTAACTTAAAATAGGCCAACACGGTTTGGTTTATTTTAACTTAAATTATTGGAGCGGGTTAACGGGTTTTGGTTATGAACCAATAACCACTAGGAGATGGTTTCTTGATGGTTAAGAAACATGCGCTCTATAAAAGTGCGGTTAGAGATTTGAGAGCCCTAAGGGTTTTTGGATTTTTGGAAAATCTTTTCCTCTTCTCCTCTTCTTGCTGCCACCCACCACCGCCCAAGCTCCACTAGTTGGCGTCCAGCAGCTGCCGTCCTCCCCACTTTCCGGCATCAAGCTGCTGCCGGAGGAGCTCCGGTGATCTTCCTTGGCTCCGGCGACAAGGTGAGCACCTAGGTTTCTTTATTTGGCCGGCGCAAGTTCTCCACCAAAGCTGTCCAGTTTTCTGGACAGCTTGTTTCCTTCGTGTCGGAGCATCGTTTGGATGGTCTTTGGAGCTCTGACAGTGGCTACCTTACTGGGGATTTGATCTCCGATAATCCTAATAGGTGGAGGACGAAGGATTCATTAAACGGTTGACGAATACCTCTCTAGAGAAGCGAGTTTTGGGGACTCATTTTTTGAATCCGAATTTTGATTCGGATTGTGATCTTCTCTCGATCACATTGTCTTCAACACGAGGCTAGTGACTCGTAAGAAGATGAGGCTCATGGCTTTGTGAAGTCATACCGACGATACTCGGCGTGGATATGGATAGAGGCGATTCTAGCAAGAGTCGCTCCGGTTGATGTCTTTCCCGCTACACGTGATACGTCAGGTATACCTAGAATAAATTCCTTTTATTGTAAAATTTGAAACTACGATTATGTTTGCACATGTTGTACTATGCATGCGTGTGATTTGTGTGTTGTAATAAATTAGATTTATTGCCTTTTATTTCTTTTGTTGTGCACATATTTATGAAACATGTTCAAAAACACACTCGCTGCGGTGCCGGAAACCCAACAGCTACTCCTGTAAGGAATTTTCCAACTGACAAGAAATTACCTTTCTTGTACTTTTCACCTTGCCACTCTCACAAAGAATTTTTTGACTGCCAAGGAATTATCTTTCTTGGACTTTTCACCAAGGTTCACCCTTGGATTTCTCAACTTCCAAGGAATTACCCCTCTTGGACTTTTCACCAAGGTTCTGTTAGTGCAATCGGCCCAGGTCACGATTGACTGGACTCGAGTTTGACTCGAGTAGTGTTTTGATATTTGACATTGATGTTCGACATTGATGTTTTACAAAATGTATGACAATGGGATTGTCATGGGAAAGTCCAAGCTTAAGTCTTGGCAATTAGAAAGTCCAATATGGGTTGGCATGGAAAGTCCAAGCATGGGTCTTGGCAAGGGAAAGTCCAATCTTGAGTCTTGGAAAATGGAAAGTCCAACATGAGTTGGCAAGGGAAGTCCAAGGGTGGAGTCTTGGCAGCATAATGTTCAATGGTTTGGTGGCGTAAAGTCCAAGCGGTAGTCTTGGCAGCGTAAGCTCAATGTGCCTTGTCGGTGCGGACCACGTTAGCATGACAATAACTGATGGAAGCACCTGAAGGCTAGCATATGGATGAATAAGTCATGGATGACTTGGAAGGATCCGATAGCTATGAGGCTAAAGGAGGTGGCTAGAAGACTTAGGTCTAGGCTAAGGGTAGTCTAGCAAGTATGAGGGCATCATACTTGGTGTTAAACCTCATGGTTGAGATTATCAGTCGACTGGGGCTTTGGATCAGTTGATTGGTCAAGTATTTCGACACTTGGCAGCTGAGCCAACTTGTAGCAGTCGACTGGGATTATGGCCAGTCAAACTACTCAGAGTCAACTGGTGTTCGACTGTAGGAAATAGTCTAGCAGTCGACTACCAGCATTGGGCAGTCAACTGATGGCTTGAGCGGTCGATTGCCATGGATGACAGTCGACTATTGGTCGGGGTTACGGGAGCAGAATGTTCGGTAGTCGACTGGTCAGTCAGCTACGACCTTGGCAGTCGACTGCTGGGTTATGGCAGTCGACTGCCAGTGTATCCGTTAGAACTTATCCAACGTGGATCGAGTCGTTGTCTCACAATGACTACAGAAATAATCGACTGCTGGGCGGAATCTAGCCCGAGGTGAAGCGTTAAAAGGAGCTCGTAGAGAAGGATTTTGGAATGGTTCTTTGAGGCGATTTGGAGAGAATTTGCTGCTGCAATCCAGACCTTCAAGGCTTTTCTCAAGCAACCAAAAGCAAGCACTCAAGTTCACATTGTGTAAAGTTTTCTTTACTTATCTTTGTGTAGTTTACTTGTATTAGCTTGTATTTGATTCTTATTGTTGTAAGAATTGTTGTAAGAGGTTTCCTTCACCTCCGGATTGTTCCGAGGAGTGTTTTGATTATTAGTGGTGTTTGCAATCGTTAGGGCTCATTCGAGCCCAATCCGTGGAGTAGGAACCTTGAGGTTCCAAACTACATTATATTTGTGTGTATTTGTGTTATTGTGTTTGTCATATTTAGTTTATGCTTTATATATATTCCATTGTGCATACTAATGAAGTGTAGAGACGAATGCAATCCAATTCCATCGACATATGACACGCCATTCACCCCCCTCTAGTGACGTCTAATTCCCAACAAGTGGTATCAGAGCGACGCCGCTCTTCATTTGGACTAACCGCCAAGGAAGCACCGCTAGAGGGTGAAGAAGAAGATGGAATTTGAAGAAAGACTAGGTTGGGACGTCAACACACCACCATCCTATGAGGACTATGGATTTGAAGGCTTTAATTCATGGAAAATAGGGATTGAGAACTTTCTAATGATGGTGGATATCAAGCTTTGGTCCGCCTTAATAGAAGGGTGTGAATTTCCAAGAGGCAAAAAGAGTGGAATCCTCAAGGTTAAAAAATGGACCAAGGAACAACTCAAGGAGTTCAAGACAAATATTAAGGTAATCAAAATGCTAAGTGATTTAATTCCTAATAATGTCTTGTCCAAGTTAGGTGAGTACAAGGATGCCAAGGAGCTTTGGAGAGAATTGGAAAAGTATCATGAAAATCTATCACCGACTCAAGAAGAGGAAGAGGCCGAAGAAGCAAGTTCATCCTCACAAGAAAGTGAGGATTCGGAGGTCGAGGAGTGTTTAACATCCGAGGAGGAAGAGGTGGTGGAAGAGGAAGAAGTAGAGGAAACCTCCACCTCTAGGATTGAGGGGGAGGATATTAGGTCATCTTCCATGCCGGAGCAAGAGCAAGAAGAGCCATCTACCTCCGGTCGAGGAGATGAAGAACTGACTCCGGTCACCACCATTGACCTAGGTAACTCAAACACTTCAATTAATAATAAAAACCATATTATGTGTTTTGAGTGTAGGGAATATGAGCACTACAAAATCAAGTGCCCTAAGAAGGTTAAGAAGGCTTCACCAGTGCAAAGGTCAAGGAGACCGGAGCCCCAACCATTAAGAGTAAGGAGCACGTGGTGTACTTCAAGTGCCACCAAAGAGGGCACTATAGGAGTTAATGCCCTAGAGGGAGGAAGAAAGGGCAAGAAGGACCTACACATGTAAGGGGAGCCTCTAAGGAAAACCCTAATGTATATTTTAATGCACCTTCTAGTTTTAGGGTTTAAAAAGCAAGTTTTTAGTACTCTTGCTATTACTCATGAACAAAAGCATGCTAGAAATAGATTTTATTGTTCAGGTGCAAAATCATGTGATATTTCAACTAAGGAGAAATTTGGGACTAATGTCCCAAGAAAAATTCTACCTAAGGAGTCTATTAGGAAGGTAGAAAACCATCTAGGTTTTAACTCCAAGAATTCTAGACATATGCCTTGGAAGGAAAACATACTCAAAGAAATAATGGGCCCACAAAATTAGAGAAATTAGATTTAGGGAAGCAAGCCTTGAGGTCAAGGCTTGAAAAACTTGAAAAGACCCTTGCACTGATGCAAAATTCAATTAAAGGTCAAATGGTCAAAGCCTAGAGTCTAGAAGGCAAGGCTCATTTATGGGCAAGAAAGGCTTGAGCCACAAGCCTAGGTCCAAGGTAGATAAGCCTACCTATCACAATGTTCCATTTGATTATGGAACTAAACCTAGGTCTAGGAAAACCAAGGTCACAAGGGAAGTCTATTAGTGTCAACCCTTAGTGGCAATCATGAGATGATTGATTAGGGATCATATGTATCATACTTCATTAATAAAGGCAAAGTTTGGTTATTATATTTACTTCATGCTTGTGCCAGCTGAATAAATATAATAATGCCCTAGAAAGTAGGTTCTTATCTACAGCATATCAATTGGTAGAATTGATTATGAGAAGCTATGGAGAACACTATTCTTAAATATTCCTAGTCAAGTATTAATATACAAGGGCAATATTAATACATTGAAACTAGCATGTAGGTCAATTAATGATTTGATCTCACAGGTCATGGATATGTGATATCAAGTTGACACATGAGTACATATTAGAGACTATGTACTGAATTGGCCCGCCATGAGAAAGATTCATGAATCATTATATGTGTGTTATAAACTTTCTCATGTGACTATTAGTATGAATAGTCCTTAGACCTAAAATTACTATGGTTCCCTACATAAGGAGTTATGTACTTTGGTATCGTCAAACGTCACCCGTAACAGGGTGAACTATAAAGGTGATCACTAGGTATGTAACAAATTATGCAGAGGGATGTGAGTGATGTAGATGGGATCTATCCCTCCCATATGACGGGAGTTATATTTTTAGATCTCTTGATAGAGTAGGACCACGAAATGCATGGTCATGCTCAAATGAGTCAATATGAGATATTGAGCTCATTTGTTTGAGTGAGTCTACTTAGGGATCAAGAAACACAAAGATTGATAAGAGGATGACACGGTCTATGCCTCATTGATCAATCTAGATATCGAGGATAGAAGGACAAGGTCATACAAGATAGTAGCCATAGAAAGGTTTTGTCGGATCTTGACATTTTCATAACTTGAGTAGCAATGATGCATTGCTAGATGCCGCTCATTGCTTATGTGTCTAAAGTGGTTTAGAGACATTGCCAATGTTACAAAAACCTATAGGGTCACACATGAAGAACATGTTTTGGAGATGAGGTTCATTTTAGTTTGACTAAATGAACCATTAGTTAATTGAGTGGACTAGAATGAGTTGGACTCATTGCTTGGCCAAACTTGAGTTGGACTCAAATTGGTTTAATTGGAGTTAGACTCAAGTAAAACCAATTGAAGAAGGTTAGCATGATTAATGATGATTAATCATGCATGCAAATGGGAGTTGTTGCATGCAAATGGAATTTGAGAAGTTTTTCTCAATGTTGCATGCAAATGGATTAATTCACACAAATGGATTAATGCATGCAAATGGAATTTGAGACGTTGCATGTAAAGGGATTAATTACATACAATGAGATTTCATGAGGCCACTCAATGTTTCATGCAATTGGAGGTTATTGCATGCAAATGTGATTAATTACATCCAATGGGATTTAATGGATGAAAATGGGATAAAAGTGGCTCTAAAATGTGAATGAGTATGTGATTTCATTTGGGTGTGTGATCTCATTTTAGCCAAGCATCCCTTTTTCCCTTCTTCCTTCTTGGCTAAAGTCTTGTGTGGAGAGCCTTTGTATGGTTGCTAGCACAACCAAAGGTTTCATCTCCTTCTCCAAGATAGTGTTCGTATGAATACCATAGAGGCGCGGACATTCTGATCGCGCTAAGATCCGGCAAACCGTGGACGAACGGGATATGCAAAGGGCACGCATCAAAGGTATACTCTATAGGATAGGGACTTTTTTATCTATACTCTGTATGAGTTTTCTTTCGCATGGATCGCTCAAGGGATCCTTTTTCTGCTGTGATTTTGTTTTTTATCGCATAGGATTCCCAACAATGGTATCAGATCCACTTGCGAAAGATCATACATAAAGATCATCGTAGGTCAATTTATATGTGATATAAATTTTGTTTAAGAAGTTTATTATGAGTGCATGCATGATTGTTTGGGTGATTTTGTACAACAAGATATGCATGGCATATTTGTTGATTGAGCAAGCATGTTTACTATTCGGATCTATCACCCAAAATTGCTATGAACAGTGGCAAGAAAGGGTCTCGGATTCATTATGATGGACTAAGGGAAGCGACTCATTCAAAGAGTCGTTAAAATTAGATTTTGCTCCGGGGCGAAGCCATTGCAAACCCCGCAAGGGCCGCTACCCCTTGATCCCGCCCGCTAACCAGCTAGTGGGACTGCCATGTCATAGCGGCTTATAAGTCGTGCATAGCATCATAATAAAATCTATATGTCATAGATCTATGTGAACGATGTATGCCATGGTGCATGGTTATGGCCCTTAACTCCAATGTGATCGTGGTTGTGTTGTTTGTGCATATTGTAATTCATAATACGGCCTGCGAGTCGTGCCTCCCTATTTTTCTAAGTGTAAAATAGATCTAGACTCGAATGTAACTCGAGTATTCTTATTTTGTAATGTACAAAATGATGAGTGGAAAGTCCATTGGAGGATGAAGTTACAAGAAGGATGTCGATGACACATAACAACCAAAGGATGCACTTGTAGAAGATGTTACCCCTAGGTTGACCCATCGCTCTTCTCATTGGCTTGAGGAGATCGTAGATTCGAGCCATAACCATGTCACGTTTAAACTTATATGTTGATATATATTATGCTTATATGTGATGCATGTGATGCTTGTATATGTGATGCTTGTGATGCTTGTATATGTGATGCATGCGTAGTTCGTTGTCACACAATTAGATCAATTAATATATGCCTACCAAAGTTTAATACTCACTATTACCTTGTTCAATCGTAGCGCGTTTGCCAAAGCAAAGTGACTTGATTTACCTCGGTAAAGTGCGACAAGACAATTGTGATGTCTGACTATTAAACCTTGGGTTTGACTTAACTAAGCTCTCTCAATAAGATTGATGAACTTAGAGGCATAGCTCATACGGGACATCTACCTACATTATACAAATCTTGGGCGATTAGCCAAAGCTAACTCAAGATGAGTGGTAATTTAGAAAGATATCTTAGGCGACGCACACAATGAACAAATAATGTTGTTCATATAGATATACAAGAGTTACATTAGACGTAATTGGTACAAGTTACCTACCTAACTTATACGAGTCTTGGGCGATTAGCTAAAGCTAACTCAAGATGCGGTATAATATGGATCTTGTCTCAGTTTGTGACCAGTGGGAGAATCATTTAGTTAAAGGCCTAATTAAATGATTAAAATATGATACATTTCTGTATTTCTATATTTCTGTATTGTAGATCACCATGTCATCAAATACGTCAAACACACTCTCTCTGCAATCTGTCCTTGATAAAGACAAGCTCACTGGAGCTAATTTCTTGGACTGGTACAGAAACTTGAGGATAGTCCTCAAGCAAGAATGCAAACTATGCATCCTAGAGTAGTCCATTCCTGAACCACCCACCCCTATGACCACTCGTGCTGACAAGGATGCTTATAAGAAGCATCAAGATGAGCACTAGATGTTTCATGCCTTATGCTTGCCACCATGAACTCTGACCTTCAGAAGCAACATGAGAACATGGATGCCTATGATATGGTTGAGCATATGAAACAACTATACTAGGGACAAGCAAGGCATGAGAGATACGAAGTGTCAAAGGCCTTGTTTCAATGCAAGATGAAAGAAGGAACTCCCGTAGGCACTCATGTACTCAAGATGATTGGGTACATTGAGAACCTAGTGAGATTGGGATTTCCATTAGGCCAAGAGCTGGCCATTGACCTTGTTTTGCAATCACTGCTAAAAGGCTACAATCAATTTATCATGAACTACAACATGAATGAAATTGACAAGCCTTTACCTGAGATATTGAGCATGTTGCGAACTACTAAACTCAACCTTAAGAAGGCAAAGCCTAGTACCGTTTTGATGGTAAACAAAGGCAAAGGCAAAGGCAAGCAGAAGCCTAAAGGTAAGGGTAAGACCCAAGCCAAAGGCAAAGGCAAGGCAAATGCATTGAAACCTAAAAGAGGGGTGTCTAAGGAAGGGGAATGCTTCCACTACGGTGAGACCGGGCATTGGAAGAGAAATTGCAAGTTATACCTGGAAGAGGTGAAAAGGAAGAGAAGTGAGACTTCTGCCTCAAGTATATATGTTATTGAAATCAATTTATCTCAATTTATCTATCTCGTCTTCTTGAGTATTAGATACTGACTGTGCTTCTCACATTTGTACCAATGTGCAGGGCCTTCGAAAGACTAGATCATTGACTAAGGGCGAAGTGGTCATACGGGTAAGCAATTGAGCAAAAGTTGCCTCCATCACTGTAAGGACATATTCTTTATCTTTGCCCACTGGGCTTATCTTAGAACTAGAAGAATGTTGTTATGTGTTTGCCTTGACTAAAAACATTATCTCTGTTTCTTATTTAGACAAGAAAGGGTTTTCATTTGTAATAACAAACAAGTGTTGTTCCGTTTATTTAAATGATATTCTTTTTTAGTTCACACCTTGTGAATGGTCTCTATCTTCTAGATCTTGAAACCCTAGTCTATAACATAAATACCAAATAGTTCAAATCTAATGATCTGAACCAAACATATCTTTAGCATTGTCGCCTGGGTCACGTAAATGAGAGTCGCATATCCCAACTCCATAAGGATGGATTACTGGACTCATTTGATTTTGAATCATATGAGACATGTGAATCCTGCCTTCTAGGCAAGATGATCAAGACTCCATTTAGTGGACATGGAGAATGAGCTACTGATTTGTTAGAACTTATACATACTGATGTATGTGGGTCTTTCAATGTAGTAGCTAGAGGAGGCTATCAGTACTTCATTACTTTTACTGATGATTTCAGTAGATATGGATATGTGTATCTTATGAGACACATATCTGAATCCTTTGAAAAGTTCAAAAAATTCAAGAATGAAGTACAAAACTAACTTGGTAAGAGTATAAAGTACTTCGATCAAATCGAGGTGGGGAATACCTTAGCCAATATTTTCGTGACTATCTCATTGAGTTTGGGATTAGATCTCAACTCACTCCACCTGGAACACCACAGTGGAATGGTGTATCAGAAAGAAGAAATTGTACATTATTAGATATGGTACGATCCATGATGAGTCACACAAATCTTCCTTCTTTCTTCTGGGGATATGCTTTAGAGACGACGGCTTTCACACTTAACCGCGTCCCATCTAAGGCAGTCATAAAGACACCATATGCAATAGAGACTGGGAAGAGTCCCAAGATGTTCTTTATGAAGATTTGGGGTTGTGAGGCACATTTTTAGCACTTCTAGAGATCATGTTGATGACTCCCCAAATAGGTGCATTATCTCGTGTGAGATTTCTCTCTTATTATGCTAGAGGGTTAGGTTGTCTTGGCTTCATCTCAGGAAACTCGAGCAGGGTTGCCTCACATGGTAGCGGTGGGGTGGCATTGGCTAAGGATGAGAAGGAACTATCAATTGGGTTCACAATCGATGATGGACCCCAATGAGTCACTCCATCTCTCAAACCCAGCTTCTAGCAATCACAAGTGTTATGCCTATATTCATGGTGAAAGGCATAGAACATGGGAGCTTGGGTGTGATGAGGTTCTCATTCAACCCCTACTGGCCTCTTTAATAGTTGGTACTCCTTCCATATTTATAGAGTCCTATCCATTGAGACTCATAGAAGAGAGATGTAAGGTTGATAGCCAAGCGGGGCCAGTCAAGAATGAAACTAGCCTCCACACGATGTTCTGTTACCTTAATCGTTCGAGGCCCTCGTTGCTTTAGATGAGCCTTTTCAGCCTCTTCCATTTTAATGTATTTTTTAGCTCGAGTGAAGAGTTCATCATAGTTATGTAAGTGCTTCTTTACTAATGATTGGAATAAGTCCTTGATGTTTGTGTTTCATATATAGTTCTAGGTGCTATTTTACATGCATTTCATTTAGTCCCATGAGTATAATTTGCATTTTCATTTACTTTACATCATGTTCGTAATTTTAATTTGGAAGACTACCTATTTGTTCTTTTTGATTGATAGGATGAGAAATTAGTGCAGAACTGAAGAAAAAAGACCCTGGAAGGAGAACTGAAAGCAAGGAACACGATATAGTCATGCTCTAAGACTTTGACGTGCTCCTCCTATCGAAGAAGGCATAAAATGAGGAATTTATATCATTCAGAAATTGACACAGGCAGACTGTACTATTTGGCACAACCATGTCTCACATCTAATCCAAAGAATTCAACATGGAGAAGTCATGTCATCTAATACAATCGTGTTCAACTCCAAAGTGCCTGACACACCTAGTTGTGCCATCTGGTGCGGTCGTGTCTGGCCAATTCACTACTGCAGATCTTAATGCATGTTGGTGCAGGGGCACCAAATGATCGAACCTGTGTTTTGATTATGGCAAAGATGCAAAGTTAAGATTACATCGTTATCTCACGGGCTTAATCGAGTGTGCATAAAAGTGCCAAAGATGGAGCTGAAGGCTAGCGACACCCGGAGGAAGCCGTGGTGGTCAGGCGACACTCGAGTGATTTCAGAGGAAGCCGAAGGAATCGAGTGGAAGGTTGGAAGCAAAAGAGACACAGTAATTATCGAGGTAAAGCTCGTGTGTGTGAGAGTAAGAGAGGTCGTATCCTCCTTACGGGGATGATCTTAAGCGTAGATCTGACCAAGGACATCCTATAGATGGTCTAGGTCGAGATCAGATGGTCAATGGTCATCGAAATAATATTTTTGTTAAGTTAACTTTGCCTTGCAGCTAACATCAGTCGACTGCCAGCTAAGAGGACTCGACTGCCGTCCATCAATCGACTGTCTGTGGTCAGCATTCGACTGATGCTGCCATCAGTCGACTGATGGTCAAGGATCAGCTTCGAGGAGTCAAGCCTTATCACCTCATTCCAAGGAGTTTTGTGCCCATTTGCAATTGGTTGAAGACCCATTCGATGAGAGGCTCAAAGGCTATAAAAGGGGGGCTTGTCCTAGGGTTTTTCATCAATTCAAAAGCTCCCAAGTGCTTCCGATACGCTCCGAGTCTCCGACATCCCTACGACGAAGCGTTGCCGAGACGACGACTCAAGCTCCAAGATTCAAGTCTTCAAAAGTCGTCGGTATAAGCTTTAATTTGTATAAGTTGTTCTTTTTATTTCGAGCTTTAAATCGTATCAAGGAGAGAGGGATTCTCCCTCTACCTTGAGTCTTTCTTGAGTTTTGTATTTGTTTGACTCCTACCTCCAACGAGGAGGAGTTCGTTTAGTGTTTTGCCCTCCGTGCATGGTCAAGGATCACTAGGGCCTTGGAGTAGTAGTTGAAGGCTACGAACCAAGTAAAAAATACTATTGTGTCTTTATTTTTATATTGTGTTTTTTTGCTGCGTTTACTCGTACCTCAACGAACGATTTCGAACAAAAAGTTTTTATCGCTATTCACCCCCCCCCCCTCTAGCGATCCGCTCGATCCAACAATGTGATCGTGTCACCAAACATTAACCCGATAATCTTAGAGATTTCTATGGAATTAGGTAATCCTGAAGGCTATAAAAAGCCCTGAGAAGGCCTAAGTTGAGAGAGGAGGAGATTATTAATCCCAGGGGAACCCTAGGAGTGTTGATTCCACAAAGCCGACGGAGTTTCTATTGAGATGACGAGTTAGCAGTTCTTCTAAAGACTAGACACAACATAATCATATGCCTTCTCTTCTCTTTTCTTTTGAATACAAGTTGTAGAATGATTTCTTTTGTCATCTTCAGTCATAACTCCATCTCCATGGAGTAGTTCTCTAAATTCTAGAACAAGGGAGCAATCCGATGCATTGTTAATAACCATTTTCATATATATTCAACTTTTCTTGTTAAATGATGTATTGATTATGTGATCCTGCTTTATTGTGCATAAATGAATTTAGCATTAACCATGCATCTTCGTATTCAATGAGATGTGGGGAAGGACTGAGAGGTGAAACCAATTCTTTAACCTATAAATAACCGAGTGTGAGGGGTTGTTCACGAGTAAGGGTAGAAGTCCAGGGATTGTGGGTACCCAAGTGATAAGTGTTTATCGATCAACGATTCCTTGGTATGAGTACCATGAAAGTAATTCAAAACTTCATGAGGGCACCATGGGCTATCATAGAACTTAATGGGTTTATCTCTATTCGGCATCACGAAGCAAGAGATAACACCTAGAGGACCATGGAGTATCATGGCAGGAGCCTCCTTAAGAAAGTGATCACTTTAGTAAGGTTACATTAAAAGTAGACGTCACGTTTAGGAAAGCATACCGGTATAATTCCAAAAGTATGTATCAGTTACCTTTGGATAGACCACCTACATGTGTATCAACATTGAGACAAGATAGAGAATAGACCTAAGGATATTAACAATTGTTGTGATGAAATCGAAACCCTAGATTTTTTCCCACAAATCAACTTCTCCTAGAATTCTGCATTCATATTTATTCGCTATAGATTCTTCTAATTTAGAACTCTCTAGATAGTTTCCTTCGTGATTAGACTAGTACTCAGTTTCCAGTCTGATGTAGGTCCATCCAACCGCTTGATCAACTCTTATCATAAGATGCAATCCTGCCCTCTTCTAAATCATGACGAAGAGAAATTGAGCCTCAAAATAAAGATTTCAACGCCTCTATGGCCCCCTGATATGGATATCCTTCATTTTTGGATCAGAACGAGGTATAAAGGAGTTCCTAGAGGCTATCACGGCCTGCCCGTGGTCACCACCACCATCATGGATTATTCTATGGCTAGACATGGGACCTCCAACAAAAATTATAGCCTAACCATGGACCAAGCCATGGTCGTATAACGCACTGTCATCGCTATTTAGAATTTCATTAATATTTTATTTTTTATTTTAATTTTCCGTCTCTATTTAGAATTTCATTAATATTTTATTATTAATTTTATTTATTTCGAATTTTCATTTAATTTTATTTTTTCGTTGCTATTTAGAATTTCATTAATATTTTATTATTAAATTTATTTATTACGATTTTTCATTTAATTTTATTTTTTTTAGGTTTAAAATTTTTATATTTACTTTTCTGTTTCGTTAAGAAATTTTTGATTAAGTTTGTTTGTTTTTATTTATTTATTCGATCTAGATAGGGTTTTGAGTTTTTCTATTAAAGTTTGTTTTTCTTTCTCTAAGCCTATTTAAACATATGTTTAGGCTCTTGTAATGGATTCAGTTTTGATTAATAATATTCCTTTTTCATTTAAATAAAGAGGTGATCCTCTTTTGTTGGTGAATTCCCCCTCTCCTTCGATTCTCTCTGCCCCCTCTATTCTAACCTCACGCATGGAAGATTTTTAGCGCACCTTGCCTGCGTCAGTTGGTATCAAAGCTCTAAATCTATGGAGGGATGTTGTGGTCATGGTCATGGACGTGATAGATAGGTTCCGATTGAGGAAGTCGCACCCCAGGATCAAAGTACCCACAAACTTATTGATCTACAGAGATCAATCATGGAGTTATCTCAAAGATTCATGAATGATTGTCATGGTCATGGTTATGGATGTGATCGGCAGGTTCCGATTGAGGAAGCTGCACCTCAGGATTGATGTTCCCAAGAGACCATCAGAGATCTACAGAGACAAGTCGCAGAGTTATATCGGCGATTGTGATTCATAGATGATCATCATGGTTGTGATCATGGTCGTGATCATGGTCGTGACTGGCAGGTTTGGATTGAGGAAGCCTCACCCCAAGATCAAAGTTCCCAAGAGATCATCAAGAATCTACGAAGAAAAATCATAGCATTAACTTGGCGTATAACATTGCGAGAACTTGAGGTATCTCTTTGATGCTCTAAAATTCTACGTCATCAAGAATATTGTGGTCGTAAAGAATGGTATGAAGACTCTATCTATGATAATGATGAAGACATTGAATATTCTGTCGATGACAAGCAAACTAAAGAAGACGTAGAATACCTCGTCTGCGATGATAATAATATAAATGAGAAAATTAAAGTAAACATGGAAGACCCTGTCTATGACATTGACAAGGTCATGGGTGGCCCCATCTATGATGAGTACGATGATGATGAGCTACTTTGTGAAGATGGCCTTGAGACATTACTTGATCTTCACCTAAGGATGAAATGAGGGATGAAGACCACATATCAATTGAAGAAGACATGAGCATATCGGTTGAAGGAGAAAATAGCATCTATGATGAAGATGACATATTGGTTGAAGAATACATGGGCATCTACAATGATAATGAGGTACTTTATGGATATGACAATGAGACACTGACTACTCAAAAGAATCTTCTCCTCCACATGGTTGAAGCGATAGTTGCATGCTACATTTTATTGGCCCACATTGGCATCACGATCGCAAAGGTATCCACGATGGATGGAAGAACACGCAATAGGTGATGAAGTTAGTAGATCGAGAATGCACCCAAGAGAGCATGATTCCTTACCAAAGAAGGAGATGACACTAGTTCAAACTCGAGGATGAGTTCTTTTCAACCCCGGGTGACTAATGCAGGTGCATCCAACCGCTTGATCGACTCTTATCATAAGATGCAATCTTGCCCTCCTCTAAATCATAACGAAGAGAAATTGAGCCTCAAAATAAAGATTTCAACGCCTCCATGGCCCCCTGATATGGATATCCTTCAATTTTGGATTAGAACGAGGTGTAAAGGAGTTTCTAAAGGCTACCATAGCCTACCCATGGTCACCACCATAAGTGTGGATTATTTCATGGCTAGACACGAGACCTCCAGCAAGAACTACAGCCTAACCATAGACCAAGCCATGGGCATATGACGCACTGCCGCCGCTATTTAGAATTTAATTAATATTTTATAATTAATTTTATTTATTTTGAATTTTCATTTAATTTTAATTTTTCGTCGCTATTTAGAATTTGATTAATATTTTATTATTAATTTTATTTATTTTGAGTTTTTATTTAATTTTAATTTTCCGTCGCTATTTTAATTTTCCCTCTATTCTAACCTCACGCATGGAAGGTTTTTAGCGCCGCCCCGCTGCCTTGCCTGCATCACATTCCCTGTGAGATCTATATTTTTATTACTTGATGACAGTCAAGCACTTGCAATTTTCGCCCATCAACCCCCCTCACAAATCCCTTATGTGAAGGAACCCATCAAGATTTTCGCCACCGCTAAGGGTATCTCAAGGAGGTTCGGGTAAACTTCTATATGTATTCCCGTGGTGATTCTTGCAACATTTTCTTGAGAATGAACAAGCTAAGGGGAGCAAATTGATACCATTTAGAGCTTAAAAAATGGGGCAATAACAACACCACGAAGTCATTAAATGACTTAATAGACTCAAGCATTAAGGTGTTGAAGTATTGTTTCATGAGGCCTGACCAAGGTGGTAAGAACAACTTGACACTTTACCCCATCTAGGTACTGATGTAGCAGGGTTGAGTTCTTGAAACAACCCAAATGGCCCTCTGGGTTCGTGGAGTAGCTATATTCATTAATATGCAATGGATAGAAATGTGGGGGCAACTCCTCCTTTAAAACGTCATCTGAGAATGACATTTGATGTGTGACTACTCGCTTCAAAGGAGCCTTTCAGGGGCTAGTTGTTCCTTTCTTTACTTGGTAATTAGACGTGACTCCTCTTGAGCTTTGAACCCTATGCTCAAGTGCTAGTGTGACCTCCATCGGAGCTATCTCCTCTTCCTCATCCATAGAAGAGGCCTACCCTTGGCATAAGGTCTCCCTTACCACTATAGCCACCATCTGAGAGAGTTGTTCCAAAGAAACATGACCTCCGATGGTTTCTATGATCATTGAGAGAGAAGATCATCGTTGCTCCTCCGGTTCATCAATGTGATGTTGGTGCAATCGGCCCAGATCACGATTGACCAAGACTCGAGTTTGACTCGAGAGATGAGATGTTTTGATGTTCGACAAAAACATATGACAATGTGATTGTCATAGGAAAGTCCAAGTCATGGGTACTTGGCATGGAAAGTCCAAGTGGGACACTTGGCATTTGGAAAAGTCCAAGCATGGGTCTTGGCAAGGAAAAATCCAAGCATGGGTCTTGGCATGAAAAGTCCAACATGGGTTGTCAAGGAAAGTCCAAGCTTGAGTCTTGGCATTTGAGAAGTCCAAGGGGTTTGATATTGGCGGCGTAAAGTCCAAGCGGGAGTCTTGGCAGCATAAGTTCAATGGTTGGCGGCGTAAGTCCAATGTGCCTTAGCAGTGTAGACACCGTTAGCATGACATAGCCGATGGAAGCACCTGAAGGCTAGCGCGATTGATGAACAAGTCATGGATGACTTGGAGGGATCCGAAAGGCATGAGGCTGATGGAGGTGGCTAGAAGGCTTAGGTCTAGGCTAAGGGTGGTCTAGCAAGTATGGGGGAACCATACTTGGGCTAAAACCTCATGTTTGAGGTGTGTCAGTCGATTGGTGTCATATGAAAGTCGACTGGTGAGAGTCAACTAGGGTTTGACTGCGGGATGTGTTCCAGCAGTCGATTGCTAGAGCTTGGCAGTCAACTGATTGGACAAGCAGTCGACTGATCTTGTGATCAGTCGACTGCTGCTCAGGTTTTGGAGCACAGAATGGAGTCTCACTCGACCGCTGTGGTCAGCAGTCGAGTTATGGCTTTATCAGTCGACTGATGGTCATAATCGGTCGACTGATGATGGATCCATTGGATTTTTTCAGCGTGGATCTAGTCATTGTCTTACGACAACAGTGGCATCAGTCGACTGATGGTCCCGAGCAGTCGACTAATCAGCATTTTCCAGCACAGGTTGAGGCTTTAAATGGAGCTCATGAAGGAGGAAAAAGCTATGGTTCTTTGAGGAGTTTTTGGAGCGAATTGCTGATGTAATTCAGGGTCTCCAAGTGCCACTCAACCAACCAAACAAGCAAGCTTTCAAAAGATCGATTGTAAAGTTTTCTTTGCATTTCTTTTGTTGTATTTTCTTGTTGTATTTAGTATTACTATTGTAATCATTTGTACGGTGTTTCTCCACCTCCGACTTGTGTCGAGAAGGAGTATTTGTGATTAGTGAGTGCGTGTGCATCACTAGAGCTCTTTAGAGCTCGATCTGTGGAGTAGGAACCGTTCGATTCTGAACTACGTTATATTATTGTGTTCGTGTTTGTCTTATATTCATTATTGCTTTATTATTATTATTCCATTGTGCATAATGAGTTTTGTAGAGACGAACACGCAAAAGAATTCCATCACGCACTAGCTCGACGCTATTCACCCCCCTCTAGCGTTCCAACGATCTCCAGCAAGTGGTATCAAAGCGTGGCCACTCTTCAAGGTTTAACAACTAAGGGAGCACGCTAGAGGGTGAAGATGGAAGTCTAAGAACAATTAGGATGGGACATCAACACACCGGTCCCTTATGCTTTCTATGGACGAGAAGGCTTCAATTCTTAGAAGAGAATAATTGAATATTTTTTTATGATGAAGGATTTTGAGGAATGGTCCATATTAATGGAAGGATTTGAGTATCCAAGAGGACCAAAAGGTGGCTTCCTCAAAAAGAAGAGATGGAGTGAGGATCAACTCCAAAGATTCGAGAAAAACAAGAAGGTAATCAAATTTATTTTTGATTTAATTCCTAATGACTACTTGTGTAGCCTAGGTGAGTGCATGGATGCCAAGGAGCTATGAAACGATTTGGCCAAGCTTCATGAAAGTCCATCACCGATCCAAGAGGAAGGGATCGAAAAGGCAAACGCATCATCCTCACAAGGAAGTGAGGACTTGGAGGTTGAGAGACCATCAACATCCAAGGAGGAAGAGGAAGTAGAAGAAGAGGAGACCTCCACCTCTAGGATTGAGGGGGAGGAGATTAGAGCATCCTCAACACCGGAGCAACAAGAGGAGCCATCCACATCCGGTCGAGAGGAAGAAAAAGCTCAAGAGACCCTCACCACCGAACTAGGTAACTCAAGTAATTTGGTTTTAAATAAAAAAACATATAATTTGCTTTGAG
Source organism: Wurfbainia villosa (assembly GCA_025175895.1). Lineage (NCBI taxonomy): Eukaryota > Viridiplantae > Streptophyta > Magnoliopsida > Zingiberales > Zingiberaceae > Wurfbainia > Wurfbainia villosa. The sequence goes on from CM046004.1 coordinate 54,800,648, forward strand.
TGTAGGGAAAGTGGGCACTACAAGAGCAAGTGCCCAAAGAAAGTAAAGAAGGCTCAACCGGCTCCAAAGGTCAAAGATGTCGGTGCCCAAAGTCAAAAGAGCAAGGAGCATGTCATATACTTCAAGTGCAATTTAAAAGGGCATTACCAGAGTCAATGCCCAAAGGGAGAGAAAAAGAGAGCATCACAAGTACGGGGAGCCTCTAAGGCAAACCCTAAGGTATATCTAAATAATGCTCCTTCTAATTTAAATGTTAAAAAGCATGCTAGGAATTTCAATTCACTTGCTATTTATTATAAAAAGCATGCTAGAAACAATGAATATTGTTTAGGAGCTAAGAATGTCCACTTAGGAAATAAGGAGAAATTTGGGACTAATGTCCCTAAAAATATTTTAACTAAGGACAAATCTAGGTCAAATAACTCTAGACAAGTTTTACCTAGGGAGTCTATTAGGAAAATAGAAGAAAACCTAGGTCTTAATCCCAAATGGACTAGGAATATGCCTTAAAAGGACAATGCCCAAAGACCAAATCAAAATTCAAAAATTGAGCAATTAGAATTAGAAAATCAAGCCTTGAGGTCAAGGCTTGAAAAACTTGAAAAGACCCTTGCAAACATGCAAAATCAATTTAAAGGGTCAAATGGTCAAAGTCAAGGGTCTAGGATTCAAAGTCAACACCTAGGGCCTAAGAGACAAAAGTCATCCAAGGGCAAGCAAGGTTTGGGTCACAAACCTAAACCTAATGGATTATCATAGTGTTCCATTTGATTATGGAACACGAACTAGGTCTAGGAAGACCAAGGTCAATAGGGAAGTCATCCCTAGAGTTGACCATGGTGTGTGCCTAGTGGCTAGGGTTTCAAGGAAACATAAGGAAGCCACTAAGAAGGTTGCAAGGGAAGTTACCCCTAGAGCCAACCTAGGTGAGACCACAATGACCAAGGCTAACAAGCCTAGAAGGGTCATTAGGAGGGTATCTAGGGAGGTTATCCCTAAGGAATACCTAGTAAACCCTAGGAGCTCAAATAGGTTTTGGGTTCCTAAGAGCGTGATTGATTCACGCTAGATGGGTTTAGGGTGTGCCAACCTTGATTGGATGGGTAGTCAACTCAACCATTGTAAAGGTGGCACTTTAGGATATTTTCAAGGTTATGGATACCTTAGAAATAAAATTGATATTGTGATTCTAAAAGTTTTTAGGATGTGCCAATACATTTTTGAGATTGTGAAAAATAATCAAATTGGCACAATTTTAGGTTTAAAAGTCATAGTGTGTCATTTTGGGTTTTTGGCACACTTGGGAGATTAGTAGGAATATGGCAAAATATACCTAATTATATCAAATGGCAACTAATATTAAAATTTAGGTATTCCTATACCTATATCTTTTATTTGCCATGCTTGATTGTCATATGCCATGTCATGACATCATGTTGATTTCTATCATTTAATATGTCATGATCATGTTTAGGGTTAGGTTAAATGTCATGTGTGCTTAGGTTATATCATATGCCATGACATCATGATCATTGGCCATGATTTATTATGCTATTATTTATGCCATGATCATTCATGCATTTAATTTGATTAAAATTGATTTAAGGACAATGCCATGACTTGGAGTCCAATTTATAAGGGAATCAAGTAGGGTTGCCTTAGAAAAATGCATGAGGCCTTAGATTAGGATAACCAAAATCCACATCTCACATCTAAATTGACATGTATGTGTATTTTGTACACCCTAGATAAATGTGAGATGCTAGGATATGAGTTAAGTTCAAGGTACATAGTTTTTTTTTGCATCTAGATGAACTAAAACTCATCTAATTTCATTGGTGGATCATTGGGAAAGCTTGTGTACAAGTCATGTACATTGAGCCCAAGGAATACGATCCAAAATAAGGTTTTGAAAACATTTTAAAATTCTTTTGAAAAACCTTGGTGAAGTCTATCTTTTGATAGCAATCACCATTGATGAGATTGATATAAAGTGAGCTAAAACTTTGAAGTTTTTATTCACTTTTGAATTTTGTATCAATTTTGATATTTTATGGGTAAAATAATTTTCAAATATTTTTCACCCATTGTATTGGTCATAAGTATTATACGTATGAAATTTCATGATTTTTCAAATTACGTATAATTATTTATGATTTTTTGAATTTCATTTCTGATAATTGAAATTCTGATATTTCAGTTATCAGTCGACTGCCCTGGGTGGCAGTCGACTGATGAGGGTGGCAGTCGACTGGTAGCTGAGAGAGTCGACTGTCAATGCTGATTTCGGGAAAACAAGGTATGTTTAGCCCGTGTTCAGCTGCGGTTAAGGTCCCTAACCACTCCTAACCCTAGGATATGCTTTAGGAAGCATTATAAAGAGTGAAAATCCATTGGATATGGATTAGGAGTGGTGTTAGAATTATGTATCAAATTTAAGGTGTGGAGAGTTCATGTTTGAACTTTGAACGTTATTTTTGATGGTTTAGAGTTTCTATTGGCTTAGGGACTTCCCAAGGACATTGTTGGTGCAATGGTCAAGGGGAGAAAGCCTTTAGGGGGAGGTATCCATCATGGGATGATGGATGATATTTTTCCTCATGGGAAGGAAAAATGGGATTTTGAGATACCCAATTTGGAAATTGGGAGAGTCTATAGGAATGCCTCTCTTAAGTGATATGGGACTTATCACTAGAAAGATGGTAGGCATCCTAGGCATGTTTGGACCAAGGGGGAGATTGTAAGATCTCATTGGGACATGAGACATTGACCTCCTTGGAGAGATAACCTTTTTGATGTTAGTCAAAAAGGGGAAGAATATTTTAGGGGAGAAGTTAGAATTATCAATTTGGGATAATTGGTAAGGGATTTGAGTTAGTGTTCTAACTCAATGGTTTGTTTGGTTTTTGTCAAACATCAAAAAGGGGGAGATTATTGGTGCAATCGGCCCAGGTCACGATTGACCAGGACTCATGTTTGACTCGAGAGATGAGATGTTTTAATGTTTGACAAAAATATATGACAATGTGATTGTCATGGGAAAGTCCAAGTGGGACACTTGGCATTTGGAAAAGTCCAAGCATGGGTCTTGGCAAGGAAAAGTCCAAGCATGGGTCTTGGCATGGAAAGTCCAACATGGGTTGGCAAGGAAAGTCCAAGCTTGAGTCTTGGCATTTGAGAAGTCCAAGGGGTTTGATATTGGCAGCGTAAAGTTCAAGCGGAGTCTTGGCGGCGTAAAGTTCAAGCGGAGTCTTGGCGGCATAAGTCCAATGTGCCTTGGCAGTGTAGACACCATTAGCATGACATAGCCGATGGAAGCACCTGAAGGCTAGCACGATGGATGAACAAGTCATGGATGACTTGGAGGGATCTGAGAGGCGTGAGACTGATAGAGGTGGCTAGAAGGCTTAGGTTTAGGCTAAGGGTGGTCTAGCAAGTATGGGGGAACCATACTTGGGCTAAAGCCTCATGTTTGAGGTGTGTCAGTCGACTAGTGTCATATGGAAGTCGACTGGTGAGAGTCAACTAGGGTTTGACTGCGGGATGTGTCGACTAATCTTGTGATCAGTCGACTGCTCCTCGAGTTTTGGAGCACAGAATGGAGTCTCACTCGACCGTTGTGGTCAGCAGTCGAGTGATGGCTTTATCAGTCGACTGATGGTCATAATCAGTCAACTGATGATGGATCCATTAGATTTTTTCAGCGTGGATCTAGCCGTTGTCTCACGACAACAGTGGCATCAGTTGACTGATGGTCCCGAGCAGTCGACTGATCGGCGTTTTCCAGCACAGGTTGAAGCTTTAAATGGAGCTCGTGATGGAGGAAAAAGCTATGGTTCTTTGAAGAGTTTTTAGGGCGAATTGCTGGTGTAATTCAGGGTCTCCAAGTGCCACTCAACCAACCAAACAAGCAAGCTCTCAAAAGATCGATTGTAAAGTTTTCTTTGCATTTCTTTTGTTGAATTCACTTGTATTTTCTTGTTGTATTTAGTATTACTATTGTAATCATTTATACGAGGTTTCTCCACCTCCGACTTGTGTCGAGAAAAAGTATTTGTGATTAGTGACTGTGTGTGCATCACTAGAGCTCTTTAGAGCTCGATCCGTGGAATATGAACCATTCGGTTCCGAACTACATTATATTCTTGTGTTTGTGTTTGTCTTATATTCGTTATTGCTTTATTATTATTATTCCGCTATGCATAACGAGTTTTGTAGAGACGAACACGCGAAAGAATTCCATCACGCACTAGCTCGACGCTATTCACCCCCCCCCTCTAGCGTTCCAACAATCTCCAACATGTGAGAGTTTATGGTCGTTCTCTGGATTCTTTCCATGTTAACTTTTCACTCGTTTCCCATAGACAGTGACAATTTGGTGATTCTCCCTTCATGTCTGAGCACCTCCTTTTCCCTTTTTCGATGATTCAACCTATAGCTTGAATGACTCAACGACCCTGCACATCAACACTCATCAGAGAGCACAAGCATACCTTGTGTGACACCGCTAATGATCGAGTCAATGCCAGGTTGAAGAAATGAGGCTCACAGTTACACGAGCAATTGAACTTTTATCTTGTCATCTAAAGGATGCTTACGAATGAACAATCCCTTTTTGAAACCACTAACCAAAACCTTCTTCTTGAGGATGTTCTTCTCCATTTTTTTATTTGAATGCACATATAGCTTCCCAGCAACTACTTGTCCAAGTCAAGCCACAATGGTCAAATAAGAACATTTAATTCGTACTTAAGAAAAAATGACTTGTGCGATAAAAACCATACTGAGTGATTAATGCTAAAAAAAAGTTGTCAAACTTTATATAACTACTCTTTAATACAAAGTAGATATATCAGTATCTTGCATTTATCCTTGATTAAATCATTTATATCAATATGAACATCTTTAATTCCTCATAATGACTATTATGTCAAGAGCATATTCAATATCTCCAAATATTAAATTATTCACAATCACATTCTAAGCACTAAACAAAAAATATAACTGGCTAATTAGTGAATAAATATCAAAGATGTAAATATATTTTAATATTCCTTTTTAACTAGAATTTATTCATTTTAATTAGTATCTTTCTTAGTCGTGCTTCATAAACCAAATCATCAATAGTCATTAGGATACATGTTAAAGTAGTAGACACTGATTAAAATTTCAAGTAGACAATTAAAAAGTCACTGAGGGTAAAATAAAATTTATCTTATAATCTTAAGGTGCTCACATAGTAGAGAAGCATGATGATTCTCTTACTACTCTTATTGTCGCTATAGCACATGTAATATAAATCACATGCTACAATATTATTTTCTTTACAAATCATTATGAGTTTACAAATGATCTCATCTCAATACTACTATTAAAGTAACCCCAACTTACAGGTATGTCTCCAATCACAGCTTCACTAGTTGTCCCATAAGCAATAGTCTTATCTCTATTTACACTTAACAAATAGAGATGATTATTCATGTGAGAGGATCAATTTCAACCCGGCAACATGCTCATCAAGACTTTATTCAAATTTAATAATAACATATATATTGAATAGATCATGACATTCCACAATCAAACATTTTATAATATCCGATTGTCTTTATAATACATTACATTCTACGAAATTTCAAAGACTTCACAGTTGGGACCGATATGTTGCACTGGGGGGTGAATAGCGGTCGACTTGATATCTTTCGGTCTCGATTGCGTCGTGCTTGTCTACAAAGATTATACGTAGCAGAAACAAAACAACATAAATAAATAAACAAGACAAGCACAACTCACAACCACAACACCAGGATTTTACATGGTTTGAAATCCCCAATTCCTACTCCACGACCTAGCTCTAGCGATGCACTACCACTAAAACTTTCTCCTTCTTGGAATCACACCGGAGGTGGAGAAACCTCTTACAACACTTGAATCTTACAAGAATAGAACAACCAAACACAAAGTGTAAAGGAAATAAAAACTGAATACAACCAAAAAGAATGCTTTACTCAAGATTGTTTTTTATCGCAATTGATTTGGTTGTTTTGGAAGCCTTCTTGAAGACCTAGAATGCAACAGCAACTCCTCTTCAAAAACTCCAAGAACCGGTGGCAAAAAACTCCATAGCATTGTCCTTTTATAAGCTTTGCAATGGATTGATTTTCTCCTACCAGTTGACTATCATCACCCCCAGTCGATTGGTCACTAGACCATTGTATCACAATGGCTTAATCCAAATCAAATTTCAACGGATCAATCAACTTCCCCAAGCCATCAGTCAACTGTCAAGCCACTAGTCTACTCAGAAACTTTCTGTGCTTTGTCCTATTAAAGTCAATCGACTACTTCATCACAATAGTCTACTACTTCATCGGAGCATTATTTCTCAACTTCCCGAGTACCATAATCGCTCGAACACCTCAGTCATCCTGATTGCCCACAGCCAGTCAACTGCTTCTCCATAGTAGTTGACTGCTCGAGCACCTCAGCGCCTGCCCACTCGAGTTCTCGACTCAGTCGTTCCTCTACACCTGAGCATTGGACCAATCGACTAGTCCAAACCACCATTCGACTACGCGAGTACTCTTCTGAGCCTCCCTTACTAGAGCACTCGAACAGTCGACTAGTTAAGACCATCAATCAATTGGTACACCTCAAAACTGAGGTTTAATGCATCAAGTATGATCCTTTCATACTTGACACTTACCCTTAACCTTCAAGCTTCTTCTATCAGCCTCACGCCTTTAGGATGCCTCCTAGTCCATGACACTTCATCCTTTGTGCTATCCTTTAAGTAATTCCTTCGACTTTGTGATGTTATCAGGTCTTGCTATGCCAAGAAACCACGCCTCTAGGACTTCCATTGCCAAGTCTCAACACTTGGACTTCTTTTTCCAAGTCTCTGAACTTTCTTTGCCAAGTCTCCATACTTGGACTTTCCCTTGCCAAGTCTCCATACTTGGACTTTTCCTTTCCAAGTGCCCATACTTGGCCATTTTCTTGCCAAGTCTCCATACTTGGACTTTCCTTGCCAAGTATCCATACGTGGACTTTCCTTGTCAACTCCCAATTGAACTTTACCCAGCAAGTCTCTGGTCAACCTTGACCTACTTGACTTCTCAGTCAACAACTCCATATGACTACAGATGTCCTATACCATCCAATCATATTGTCAAACATATTATCAAACATCAAAACTCTACTCAATTCCCACTCAAGTTTGGTCAACCTTGACCTAAGGATGATTGCACCGACAATCTATCTAATTATCTTCCCCTTTTTGATGTTTGACAATATCTTTAAGTTAAGCTATCTCATAAGGCCAACTCACCTCTTCTTATGCCAAAGCATAATAAAGGTTTCCTAACTTAAACCCTTTATTCTTCCCCTTTAGCACACATCAAAAAGTCTCTCAAAGACTTCCATATCTCATTCTCCAATGAGATCCTTCATTCTCTCCTTTTTCCAATCCTTCATCTTTAATCCCTTCATTCTCTTTAGTGATAAAACCCTTATCACTCAATAAAAGGCAACCTCTTCATAATTTTCATTCTCCACAATTCATCCATCATATCTTGGTGGATAATCTGCTCTTAGAGGCTTGCTCCCCCTTAACCATTGCACCAATAATGTCTTTGGAGAGGTCATAAGCCTATAAGATATCTAAACTTCAAAAAATAAGGGTAAAAGTTCAACGTTGAACTTTAACATCCCTTAAAATTTTATTTTTACTCTAATTAACTCTCTTATTCATTTTTACTAAAAATCTTACCCTTCTAATGCTTATCTAAGCATATTATAGGGTTAGGAGTAGCTAACTATCCTAGGTTATGGTTAATTGGCCAATCTAAACTTAATCAACCAAAAACCACTCCAACGATTGGTGATGTCGAATGTCATTGAACCTAGTACCAATCATCGACAGTACGATCATTGTTCGCTCCATGAAGTAGTCAACTGGTTTCTGAATTTTTTAGTCGGATTGAAAAATGCATAAGTAATTCTATAATTTTCAAAAAATCTTGAAACTTCATGCACGCATTACTTATACCAAATATTATGGGTGAAAAATATTTTCTATTAAAATACCCATTATTTTCTAAGAACAATATAAAGTTCAAAACCATTAAAAATTTTAATGTTTTAAGCAACTTTGTTTCAATATCATTAATGGTAATTCTTATCAAAAGATAGACTTCACCAAGGTTTTCCAAAATGATTGTAAAAATGTTTGCAAACTTTATTTTTAATCATGATCTATGGGCTAAGTGTATATGACTTGTACATTAGTTTTCCTCATGATTTCTTCCTATGATTTAACAAGTTAGTTCGTATTGATGCAACATCTAAGCATCTTGAACTTAACTCATTTTTCTAACATCTCACATGTGTCTAGAGTAGTTCAATACACACACATGTCATCCTATAGTCTTTGTGAGATGTGGGTTGGTTCTTCCTTAAACTATGGATCATGCATTATTATCTAGGCATATCCAATTTGAACTTTTTACCTAGGATGTCAAAACATGCCAATTGTCCTTAATTTCAATTGAATAACTAATGCATGAACATGATCATGGCATATTAGATGTGCATAAGTTAAAAGTATTGACAATGATGCATGACATCATGACATAGCAAGGATAACCTAAATATCAACATGACAAGCCTTCTAAGTAAGCATATAAGATATAATGTCATGACATGGAGTATGACAAACAAAGCATGATAAATTTTATAAAGGTAGAGAAATACCTATATCTTAAATCTAATTGCAATTATCTAGAATTATGTCAAATACCAAACTTGACATAACAACGGACCAACTCCCTCAAGTGTGCTAAACCCCCAACTTGGCACACTATTGACTCTAACCTAATTGTGCCAATTATAATCAACTTTCAATCATTTATTTCCATTGGCACATCCTAAAAACTTTTAAGATCAAGGTTCTAAGTTCATTTTCAAAGTATCACTATACCTCAAAAATGCTCTAAAGTGTAAACTCCACTATGGTTAGGCTAACTAACTTTCCATTTTAAGTTGACACATCCTGTACCTATCTAGTGTGAAAGGAATACACTCCTAGGAACCCAATACCTATTGGATTTCCTTGGATATTCTAGGTATTCACTAGGGATAACCTCCCTTGATACCTTCCTAATGACTCTTCTAGGCTTCTTGGAAGCTTTAGTCATTGAGGTCTCATCAAGGTTAACTTTGGGGATGCCTTCCCTTTGAAGGTAGGAAACTTCGCTTCCCACTTCAACTCGGTCGCATGTTCATGGCGATCCCATCGATGTCCTCAGATTAAAAAAATTTAATCCTAGACAAAAGGGGTCACCCAAGCAACCGTTTCATCGTCGTGCTATTTGATTAGAGTGGTCACTTGAACAAACTTGTTGTTCAAGCCACCAACCTCTATTCTACGAATAGCCACGGAATAGATGATGTATGGATCGCCGACTTTTGTGTTTATATTCAGGGTCCAAGTTATATTAGCCACAAAATAGGATATATAACATACATATGATTGAAGAATAAATATAGACAACTTACAAAGGAATATAAATAAACATTATACCTCTTGATCTTCTATTGTATGTCATTCCTCCTTTTGGACGTCGTGTGGGCGACGATCTACTAAATGTCGAAGCTCCTAGATCACCAATCTTCCTTCCTTGCTTGCTCCGAACAAGAGGAAGACTAAGAAACAAAACACTTCTCCTTCTTTCAACCAACCACCAAGCTCCAAGCTTGGTGCTTGCCGCCGGCCAAGAAGGAGAACAAGGAGAGTGAACGCAGGCCAAGACTCTAAGGGAAGAGACCCTAGACTTCTTTCCATCGGCCAAGGAGAAGAAGGGAGGAGGTTTGGACGCCGACAAAGGGAGAGGAAGCAAACCTTGGGCGCCAGCCAACTAGGAAGAGGAAGAAGAAAAGGAAAAAACTTCCTTATTTGTGGTCGCCCAAGCCTCCAAAACCCTAAGCCTCTCAAACCCTAATCCTATTCCTTCTCTCATTCTCCTTGTCGCCCACCCTATATGTAGGATATTTGACGCCGCTAGAGGGGGGTGAATAGCGTTTGACCGTTCATAGATGGAATTCGATCGCGTGTTCGTCTCTACAATTTCGTTAGTGCGCAGCGGAAATAGATATAATACAATAACGAAATACGCCAACATAACAAGAACACGAGTATGTAACGTGGTTCGGAACCGCACGGTTCCTACTCTACGGATCGAGCTCTACGAGCTCTAGTGATGCACACGCAACCACTAATAAACACTCCTTCTCGGAACAATCCGGAGGTGGAGAAACCTCGTACAATAATGATTACAACAATAATCAAATAAATACAAGCAAATACAATGAAATACAAATGCAAGTAAAGGAAAAACACTTTACAAGAGCTTTGGATTGCTTGATCTTTGATTGCCTTGAACTAGCTTTGAAGGACTGGAAAGCACCAACTTCCCCCTTCAATTTCGCTCAAGAAAATCGCTATCTTTTTCTCCATCACAAGCTCCTTTTATAGCTTCAACCTGTGCTGGAAAAAGTCGATCAGTCGACTGCTCGGGACCATCAGTCGACTGATCACACTGTTGCTGTGAGACAACGGTGTAATCCACGCTGGAAAAATCCAACGGCTAGGACATCAGTCGACTAATCATGAGCATCAGTCGACTGATGAGCCATCACTCGACTGCTCGTCGCAACGGTCGAGTGAGACTCCATTCTTTAGCCGAAAATCCGAGCACCAGTCGACTGCTCGAGACATCAGTCGACTGCCCACCTCTGGCAGTCGACTGCTAGACCACTTCCCGCAGTCAAACCCTAGTTGACTCGGTCCAGTCGACTGCCACATGGCACTAGTCGACTGGCACACCTCAAACATAAGGTTTTAGCCCAAGTATGGTGCCCCCATACTTGCTAGACCACCCTTAGCCTAGACCTAAGCCTTCTAGCCACCTCCATCAGCCTCACGCCTCTCGGATCCCTCCAAGTCATCCATGACTTGTTCATCCATCGCGTTAGCCTTCAGGTGCTTCCATCGGCTATGTCATGCTAACGGTGTCTACACTGCCAAGGCACATTGGACTTACGCCGCCAAGACTCCGCTTGGACTTTACGCCGCCAACCATTGGACTTATGCTGCCAAGACTCCCGCTTGGACTTTACACAGCCAACCATTGGACTTATGCTGTCAAGACTCCCGCTTGGACTTTACGCAGCCAATATCAAACCCCTTGGACTTCTCATGCCAAGACTCAAGCTTGGACTTTCCCTTGCCAACCCATGTTGGACTTTTACATTGCCAAGACCCATGCTTGGACTTTTCATGTGCCAAGTGTCCCACTTGGACTTTTCATGCCAAGTACTCAAGACTTGGACTTTACCAAATGCCAAGTGTTCCACTTGGACTTTCCATGCCAAGTACCCATGACTTGGACTTTACCTTGACAATTACATTATCATATATTTTTGTCGAACATCAAAATATCATTCGAGTCAAACTTGAGTCCTGGTCAATCGTGACCTGGGCCGATTGCACCAACACTATCTTCTCCTTTTATAGAGTTAGGGATAAGCCTTGTTTTAATCTCCACCATTGGTTCTAGGGATTTAATGTCAACCGTCAGATCTAGAGATTTAATCTCAACCGTCAGATCTAGAGATTTAATCTCTACCTTTGGATCTAGAGTTTTGTTTTCATCCATTGGATCTAGGCTTCATGAGGTATTAATAGGCTACAATAGGAACCATGAGGAGGAGTTGGATCTTGGCCACCCAATGGATCAAGCCCACATAAAGTCCGATCCATTAATGATAATCCAATCCACTAAAGGATTATCATTGATCTACCTCACCAACCCCCATAAGTTAATATGGGCTCCATATATTATTTGTACATTTTTCTCCCCGTGTTTAAGATCTCAAATATCCATCGATTAATTAATTTACTGACAATTAATTAATCAACATCTAACTCCATGAGTAATACCACTCAACCTTTTCATCATGTCGGACCAAGTCCACCTGTAGGGTTTACATGATGAACCTTATGAGCTCCTCAAGGGGACATCATCATCCTAATATATAGGACACGGTTTCCTCCTATAATCAACGGCACACCATATAAATAATATCATTTTCCAACTTACCGAGCCTATCGATTTAATCTATAAATCTCGCCCATTGGTAAATCAAAGAAATGAATACTAAGTATATGTGTCCGTTATTATATCGGGTTAAGAGCATGTACAATATAATATCTGAGGTCCGATTCGATTATGTAGTCAGTAATAAATCGAATCACCTCTAAGTCGATCTTGCTCAATACACACAAAGTGCACTAGTGTGATTCTATGGTCAAGACAAATCAATACCAAATCACACTACAATCATACCAATGGTTTGTCCAAAGTCATCTCGGTTGTGAGTCTTTACTTATACTTTACAAGGAGCCAATAACATGATCTCCCGTGTGACACTACACACCATGTTATCTACAATGTAATGTATTAGACAATATGTATAATCATAAATATGCAAACAATGATCATGTGATTCTTATTTCAAAAATAAAGATGTTCATACAAAAGATAGACTTTTCAGTATACATGCCAACACCCTTGTAACCTTCTTACTGACTTTTCTAGTCTTCTTGGAAGCCTTAGTCACTTGACTCTTAACAAGGTCAACTTTAGAGATGACTTCCCTTGTAATCTTGATATTCCTAGACCTAGGATTAGTTCTATAGTTAAATGGAACATTATGATAGGAGGGCAAGTTTTCTTTGGACTTAGGTTTGTATCCCAAACCCTTTTTGTCCTTAGATGATTCTTGCCTTCCAAAACCTAGGTTTTGTCTACTAGACTCTTTAATCATATTTTCCATCTTTTAAAGGGTATTTTCTAATTTACCAATCTTTGACCTCAAAACTTGATTTTATTCCATTAATACCTCAATTTTTATTTGTCCATTATTTCTTTGGATGTTCTTTCTCTTCCTAGGCATATATCTAGTTTTCTTGAGGTTATTGCCTAGGTTGTTGTCATTCTTTCCATCCTTATCTAAACTAGGTCTACTTTTAAAGGTTCTAAAATTTTCCTTAGGTAGTGTAGTTCTAGAGCTTGTAATCTTGGAGTTGTCCTTAGTCTTATTATCATGATGTTGAACACCAAAATAAAAATACTTATTGCTAGCATGCTTCTTATCACGAAAAATTGAAATTGAATTAAGGCATAATACCTTGGGTTTTCCCTATAGGAGCTCCCCCTACAGTTGAGCTCTTTTCTTTATCCTTCCGAGGATGTCTTTCCCGTGGACATTGGTTCTAGTAGTGGCCCTTTTGATTGCATAGGAAGCATACTATGTTCTACTTGCCTTTTCGTATCAAGGTTCCAACTCCCTTTAGCTTTTCCTTAGCTTTTGGTGCCATTTGAACCTGTTAAGACCTTGATGTTGCACTAGAGGGGGGTGAATAGCATCGCGAACTCATTCTTCGATCTTGTTTTATTGTGTCATGCTTGTCTACAAGGATTATACATAGCGGAAACAAAAAGAATAAACAAAAACAAACACAACAAACTCATTGACACTGTACGTGGATTTTATGTGGTTCAAAATCTCCGATTCTTACTCCATAGCCTAGCTCTAGTGATGTTCCACCACTATAACTTTGTCCTTCTCAGAATCATACCGGAGGTGGATAAACCTCTTACAGCCTAGAGCTTACAACAAGAAACACCCAAATACAAGTATGTATCAATATACAATGGAAAAACACTTTACACGATGATTGCAAGCTTGATCTCTTATTTGGTTGCTTTGGAATGCCTTAAAAGGTCTGGAATACAACAACAAATCCCTTTCTAAGTCTCCAAGAACCGACATCTTTTAATCTCCCCGAAGCTACCTTTTATAGAGCTCTAATTGCCTAATTTTTGTCTGCATAGCCAAGTTGCCTCGACTGGTGCCACAATTTGGTAATATTAGCATTGCCAACGATAACTTTTCTCCCTCATTACCTACTTTAATTTATGTCTAGTCGAGGTACCGCCTCGATTGCTACCCCAATCGAGGTCTTGGTCGAGCGTGCCTCGCTTCTGAGCACTGAGCACTGATAGTCGAGGGCTTGCCTCGATTAGGAAACTCGTGCTTCCCGAGCACTACGTGCCCAATCTCCACTCTTCCGTGCATTTCCAATCGAGGTGTCTTTGCATCCTGAGCACTTGCGCGTCCAAGTTTTGCTTATCCCAAGCACCAACTGCCAATCACCTAACTCCCCATGTCAGTGTGCATCTGTTCCTGAGTGCCGATTGTCGAGCACATTTCCCAAGTGCTCGAGCACTCGACTAGTCAAAGTGCCACCTCGACTGTCAGCACTTAGTCAAGGCGTTGCTCGAGGTTACCTTGCTTCTATTTGCTTACAAACAAAGACCAGTCGACTAGAAAAAAACACTAATCGACTGGTATACCTCAAAACTGAGTCTTAACCCATCAATTATGATCCCTTCATACTTGACACTTACCTATAGATTGGACCTAAGCCATCAAGCATCTTCCATCAGCCTCACACCTTTAGGATGCACTGAGTCCATGACTTCTCATCCTATGCACTAGCCTTCAAGTACTTCCTTCAGCTTTGTCATGCTACCAGGTCTTCCTTTGCCAAGAGGTTACACCTTCGGTACTTCCATTGCCAAGTCTCCATACTCGAACTTTCCCTTGCCAAGTCTCCATACTTGGACTTTTCCTTGCCAAGTCTCTATACTTGGGCTTTTCCTTGTCAACTCTCTCTACTTGGACTTCCCTTGCCAAGTATTCATACTTGGACTTTCCCTTGCCGTCTTTATATTTGGACTTTCCTGTGCCAAGTCTCCATACTTAGACTTTCCCTTGTCAAGTATCTGGTCAATCTTTGCCTACTTGACTTCACGCTAAACTCAACTCGAGCTTGGTCAGCCTTATCATGAGGTTGATTGCACCAATAATCTCCCTCATCCCATCCTTCATATTGTCAAACATCAAAACTCAACTCGAGCCTAACAATTCAAGCTTAGTCAACTTGACCTGAGGTTGATTGCACCAACAATCTTCTCCTTTTTGATGTTTGACAATATCTTTAAGTTAGGTCAGCCCATAAGTCCAACTTGACTCTTCTATTGCCAAAGCATAATGAAGGTTTACTAATTTAAACCCTTCATTCTCCCCCTTTGGCACACATCAAAAAGTCTTTCTAGACTTAACTTCATTCTCCACTTTTCTCAATCCTTCATCTTTCATCCCTTCATTTTTGTAGTGATAAAACCCTTATCACTTTATGAAAGGCAATCTCGTCACACTTTTCATTCTCCTCCTTTTTCAAAATTCATCCATCATACCTTGATAGACAATCTCCTACTAAAAGGTTTACTCTCCCTTGACCATTGCACCAATAATGTCTTCGGAGTTTCCCTAAGCCAATAGGATATATAAACTTTAAAAATAAGGGTAAAAGTTGAACCTTGAACTTTAACATCCCTTAAAATTTAATTCTTTCCCTAATTAACTCTCCTAATTATTTTCATTAAAAAATCTCACCCTTTTAATGCTTGTCTAAGCATATTATAGGGTTATGAGTGATTATCTAACCTAGGGTATATGTTTAATGGCTAAACTAATGTTGTTCGGTCAAAAAAAACTCAATCAATCAGCTGGGAAGTCAACCAGTCGATCGATACTCTCAATAATTGAGGTGTGCCACCTCGACTGGATTCTGATTTTTCTGAATTCAAATTTTCAATGGAGTTTTAGAAATGCATAACTAATTCTATAATTTTTGAAAAATAACAAAACTTCATACACACATTATTTATGACAAATACTATTGATGAAAAATAGTTTTCTATTAAAATATCCATTATTTTGCAAGAATGATACAAAGTTGGAAACTATTGAAAACTTCAATATTTCCGCCTAACTTGTATCAATATCCTCATTGGTGATTCCTATCAAAAGATAAACTTCACCAAGGTTTTCTAAAATATTTTTAAAATTATTTTCAAACTCCATTTTCAATCATGATCAATAGGCCAAGTGTGCATAACTTGTACATTAGCTTTCCTCATGATTCATTCCTATGATTTAAAGAGTTTGAGTTCAAATTGATGCAACATCTAAGCATCATGAACTTAACTCATTTTCCTATCATCTCACATGTGTCTAGGGTATTTTAATACACACACATGTCATCCTATAATCTTGGTGAGATGTAAATTGGCTCATCCCTAAACTAAAGGATCATGCATTGTTATCTAGGCATCCTAATTTGATCTCCTTAACTAGGATGTCAAATAATGTCATTTGTCCTTAATTTCATTTGAATAAATGCATAAATTATGATTATGACATAAATGATTGAATAATTTAAAAGAATTTACCAATGATGCATGATGTCATGACATAGTAAGAATAAACCTAAGTATTAATATTGACATATTTTAAAAAATTAATTGATACATGATCTCATGACATAGTGTGACAATCAAAGCATAACAAATATACAAAATAAAAGGGTATGAGGATACCTAAGTCTTGAACCTAATTGTCATTTTGCTAGGATTATATCAAGTACCAAACTTGACATAACAATGTGTTAACTCTCTCGAGTGTGCCAAAGCATCCAACTTGGCACACTATTGACTCTATTCTAATTGTGTCAATCTTGATCAACTTTTAACCTTTCATTATTTCTATTAGCACATCCTAAAACTTTTAGGATCATAGTTCTAAATTCATTTTCAATGTATCACTATACCTCGAAAATGCTCTAGAGTGTCAACTCTACTAGGTTAGGTTAACTACCTTTCTATTTTAGGTTGACACAATCGATACCCATTTAGTGTGAAAGGATCACACTCCTAGGATCCCAATACCTATTGGAGCTCCTTGGGGTTTTTAGATATTCACTAGGGATAACTTCCCTTGATACCTTCCTAATGACTCTTCTAGACTTCTTGGAAGCCTTAGCCATTGAAGTTTCATCTAGGTTAACTCTCGGGATACCTTTCCTTGTAACAGTCTTAGTGACTTTTCTAGGCTTCTTGGAAGCCTTAGTCACTTGACTCTCATCAAGGTCGACTCTAGGGATGACTTTCCTTGTAACTTTGATATTCCTAGACCTGAGATTAGTTTCATAACTATATGGATCACTATGCTAGAATGTTATATTTTCCTTGGACTTAGGTTTGTATCCCAAACTTTTATTGTCCTTAGATGGTTCTTACCTACCAAAACCTAGGTTTTGCCCATTTGACCTTTTAAAGGCTTTTTATAATTTATCAAGTTTTGATCTCAAAACTTGATTTTCTTCCTTCAATGTCTCAAATTTTGATTTTCTGTTATTTCTTTGGGCATTCTTTCTCCTAGGCATGTGTCTAGTCTTCTTAGGGTTATTGTCTAGGTTGTTCTCTACCTTCCTATACTTTTTATCCTTAGCTAGAGTAGTTCTTGAAGTGATAATCCTAGACTTGTCCTTAGGCTATTATCATGATGTTGAACACTTAAAAGACAAAACTTATTACTAGCATGTTTCTTGTCATGAGAAATTGAAAGTGCATTATTAAGTGGTACCTTAGGCTTTGCCTTAGGAGCTCCCCCTACACATGAGCTTCCTATTTTGATCTTCTTTAGGCACTTCCAACTTGAACAATTGCTCTGGTAGTGACCCTTTTAATTGCACGAGAAACACACTATGTGTTCCTTTCCTTTGGGTATCAAGGTACCGGACTCCTTGGACTTTTCTTTCACTTTTGGTGCCACTTGAATCTTCTTCTTGATTCTTCTTGGGCACTTTATCTTGTAATATCTCTTCTCCCTACACTCAAAGCATATTGATATGGGGGAAATATTGGTCAATGAAATGGAGGCCCGACCCAATTGAAAGGATATATAAGATGTTGCTAGGGTTAGAAGAAAGGGGAGGGCGTTTATTGGGAGTTGTCGTCGTAAGGAAAAAAGGGGGATGACACCTTCAGAGGGTCAGCTCCACCTCAACGGCTTCTCCACTTCCCTCCTCCATCCATGTGACCTCTCTCATCTCCTACTACGCTTCCCGGGGTGGCTCTAGCCTCTTTCCCCCACTCCCGATTTCCACTTCACTGGAGCTTCTTCTAGGTCTTCTTCTGCTCAGGGAGGCAGCAAGGTAGAGGGGGCACAAGGGAAGCGATGGAGGCTAGAGGAGAAAGAAGGGTGCATCCATACGTGCACAAGGATCTGAAGTTGCCAGACTATGTCCATTGCTTCTTGTCTCAAAAGGATATCATCGTCCCCTATCTTGGCACTCCTCTCCTCCTCATCTCATTTATTTGGATCTTCTCTGGATGATCAAAGCTGACAGAGATGGAATAGGTTGCTTATGTGCTGGTGAGCATTCAAGGGGATGACACATATAATTCTTGAAAGTTACTTTGCTTTCTCTCCCAAGTACTACGAGGAGAAAACTCCACAGTATTTAGCTGAAGTCTGGAAGGAACATAACATGGGGGACTCCAGATATGTTGGAAGAGATACAGGAATTGTCACTATTGAAGGAATCACTGTTGTTTTAGAGTGTCCAACCAGCTTTATTGCAGTGTATGTAATCGCCACAAGGAAGCCCTACAGTTACATTCTTATGTTTGTAGGTTGTCTTGGACAACTCTATAGTTGTCTCGTTTACTTCACTACTGCTTTCCTGGAGGGGCAAAACTTTGTGACAAGCCCATTCCATTATTGGGTATATTACATTGGACCAAATGGTTGGTGGGTTGTCATACCATTGCTAATTGCAAATCGGTCCTAGAAGAAGATAATTGCAACAATTCAACATGTTGCCATATGTCTAGGGATTAGAAAATGACTGAAGCCATTATCCTTGAGTTTAGCAATTTCCTGAATACTTGACCATGTAGAAAATGTGGAGGATTTTCCTTTAGACATTGCCGAGTGGACACTTATGCATGCATATAATGAGAAACCAGTTTTGTCTCTTCCTTAACACAAGTTTCTACGTGGAAAAGAACTACTTTGAGATTGGGTGAAGCGTTGTGGCTTGGATATTGGCTTAACAATACAAGGTTGATATTTCTCTTCTAATTATCCGACAGTCACTACTTCTTTGGGTATTACCTAAACATTATTTCGCATGCTTCTCGCTACACATGAGATAAGTTTTATCACTCTTCTTTTACATTACTTTTACTGCATTTAATATATTTTTCTTCCATTAATGTCCGACCTAACTTAAGCATCAGAGTTCCATCGTCGAGTTGGTCGGCGGCGGTTTAACACATGTTAACTTTTTTAGGACATCAACTTTACTGATGCGGTCGGAGGGAACCCGCCTTCTACAGTTCCATCTCGAAGGGAAAAAATTTCGTGCAGCATCAGTTGGCGCCGTCTATGGGAAACTTTTGGGCAAGACGTTGTGATAACAATACAACCATCTAACTAGGATGGTTATTTCTCTTTTCCTTCTATTGATGCGACTAATTTTGCTTAATAATTCCTTTCAGTTCAGCTTTAGGTCAATGTTGATTCTTCTCAGATTAATTTCTCGTCAAAGCTTCTCTATTGGATATGACTCTGCGATGGGAGGAAGACATCAATCCTCCATGTTATTAAATTCAGTAAGTATGTATATAAATGCTTACCTTTAATATTTAGTTTCATTCTTATACCTTGTCATTTCTCTAGCTGTATTTCAATTTTTCTCTATTGAATATACATTATATGAGACACACGTAGAGAACCAATATTTATCATGGTTATATATCCATTTAGAATGTCTTAAAAGCTTTAATTTAGTTTAATTACCTCTTTTTAATATTTATCATGAAAGTTTACCTTTAGTTAATCATTCCAATATTTCTTAGTCATACATACCAAGTCGGTCACTCGACCGTATAGTCAGTCGGTCACTCGATCGTATAGCCAATTGACAATTTGGTTGCATAGGCAGTTGGCCACCCGATCACATAGCAAGTCGGTCACTCGCCGCATAGTTAGTCGGTCACCCGACTGCATAGCAAGTCGGCCACATACCAAGTAGGCCACGCAGTCGTATAACCAATCGGTCATCCGGTTGCATAGTCAATCGGCCACTCGGCCGCATCACAAGTCAACCACCCAACTGAAAACCAATTGGTTACTCGGTTATATAACCACCTAGTCGTCCAACTGCACAATCAGTTGGTCACTCGATTGCCTAGCTAGTTGGTCACTCGACCACATAACTAGTTTGTAATTTTACCGAGACACACTTTACCCTTTCCGACCACTTGGTCAAGGTAATTACTTACAGTCATTCGGCTGAATTAACATACTTCATCCCTTCTGGCCACTTGGCCAGGGTAATTACTTACAGTCATTCGGCTGAGTTATTGTACTTCATCCCTTCCGGACACTTGGTTAGGGTTATTACTTGTACTCAGCTATTCAGCTGAGTTAACATATTGCATCCCTTTCGACCATTTGGTCAGGGTAATTATTTACACTCAGTCATTCGACTGAGTTAACATACTTCATCTCTTTCGACCACTTGGTTAGGGTCACTACTTGTACTCAATCACTCAACCGAGTTAACATACTTCATCCCACCCCGCCACTCGGCTAGGGTAATTATTTGTACTCAGCTACTATGCCGAGCTACTCACCTATAAGAGATACATCTCTGATAATCTCTATAACAGTCACCAAATATATTGAATGCCTATCTAAAGAGAATACCTAACTCAGTTGTTCATTCGCTTTGAAGTTTATTTATTGTCCAATTATATTATCAACTTCGGGATTTCTAAGTATAAGTAGATTTTCTCAAAGTTCTCAGTGAAGTAATTCCAAACATAATCTATTATGGACTACTCCTATTTATCATATATGGATTATTACTCTCTATACAGAGGTTGGAACTACACACTTCTTTAAAATTTTCTTATTTCCCCCTACGATGGTGGATGGGAGGAGTCGGGTTTAAGGTAGAATACACTTTGTGAAGAATGGGAGAGTAAAAAATTATTCTGACCTGATGGGGCAAAGCCCTAGACCAAGTTGTCACACTTTTTTATGGCTTGGCGTTAGCCGAAGCCGTCATCCCCGTGCGATTGCGAAACGAAGGAGTAGGGTTTAAGGTAAATACACCTATGAAGAGCGACGGAGTAAAAAATTCATTCCGACCTGAGGGGGCAAAGCCCTGGATCGGATCATCACACTCTTTTATGGCTCGGCGTTAGCCGAAGCCGTTATCCCCGTGCGGTGGTGGAACGGAGGAGTAGAGTTTAAGGTAAATACACCTGTGAAGAGCGGCGGAGTAAAAATTATTCTGGCCTGATGGGGCAAAGTCCTGTATCAGGTCGTCACACTTTTGTGGCTCGACACAAGACAAAGCTGTTATCCCCGTGCAGTGGTGGAATGAAGGAGTTGGGTTTAAATGCACTAAAGAATATAATGGCGGAGTAAAAAATTATTCCGACCTGACTAGGTGAAGCCCTAGGTCAAGTCGTCACAATTTTTTCTGCTTGCCTTCAAGACAAGCTATTATCCTCATGCAGTGGCGGATCGGAGGAGTTGGGTTTAAGGTAGATGCACTAATGAAGAGCAGCGGAGTAAAAAATTATTCCGACTTGAACAGGCTAAGCCCTGGGTCAAGTTGTCACTATTTTCTCAGCTTGCCTTCAAGACAAGCTATTATCCCCGTGCGGTGGCGGATCAGAGGAGTTGGGTTTAAGGTAGATGCATTGAGGAAGAGCGACGGGGTAAAAAATTATTCCGACTTGACCAGGTGAAGCCCTGGGTCAAGTCGTCACTATTCTTTAAGCTTGCCTTCAAGTCAAGCTATTATCCCCATGTGGTGGCGGATCGGAGGAGTCGGGTTTAAGGTAGATTCACAATGGAAGATGACAGAAGTAAAAAATTATTCCGATCTGACAAGGCAAAGCCTTAGGGCAGATTGTCATTATTTTTACAGCTTGACAATAGCCAAAGCTATATCCCCATGTGCTGGCGGATCGGAAGAGTTGAGTCTTCACTCAACTGTATTATTATTATCTCCGTGTAGTGGAGGATCGAAAGAGTTGAGTCTTCACTCAACTATATATTATTTTTATCCCCATGTGGTGGTGGATCGGAAGAATTGAGTTTTCACTCAATTATATATTATTTTTATCCCCATCTAATGGTGGATCAGAAGAGTTGAGTCTTCACTCAACTATATATTATTTTTATCCCCGTGTGGTGGTGGATCGGAAGAGTTGAGTTTTCACTCAATTATATATTATTTTTATCCCCGTGTGGTGGTGGATCAAAAGAATTGAGTTTTCACTCAATTATATATTATTTTTATCCCCGTGTAGTGGTGGATTGGAAGAGTTGAGTTTCACTCAATTATATATTATTTTTATCATCGTGTGGTGGTGGATCGGAAGAATTGAGTTTTCACTCAATTATATATTATTTTTATCCCCGTGTGATTATAGATCAGAAGAGTTGAGTCTTCACTCAACTATATATTATTTTTATCCCCGTGTGGGGTGGATCGAAAGAGTTGAGTTTTCACTCAATTATATATTATTTTTATCCCCGTGTGGTGGTGGATCGGAAGAATTGAGTTTTCACTCAATTATATATTATTTTTGTCCCCGTGTGGTGGTGGATCGGAAGAGTTGAGTGTTCACTTAACTATATATTATTTTTATCCCTGTGTGATGGTGGATCGAAAGAATTGAGTCTTCACTCAATTATATATTATTTTTATCCCCGTGTGGTGGTGGATTGGAAGAGTTGAGTTTTCACTCAATTATATATTAATTTTATCCCTGTGTGGTGGTGGATCGGAAGAATTGAGTTTTCACTCAATTATATATTTTTTTATCCTCGTGTGGTGGTTGATAGGAAGAATTGAGTTTTCACTCAATTATATATAATTTTTATCCCCGTGTAGTGGTGGATCGGAAGAATTAAGTCTTCACTCAATTATATATTATTTTTATCCCCGTGTGGTGGTGGATCGGAAGAGCTGAGTTCTCACTCAGCTATATATCATTTTTTTCCCTGTGGTGCTAGATTGGAAGAGCTCAGTTTTCACTCAGTTATATATTATTTTTATCCCCATGTAGTGGTGGATCAGAAGAGCTGAGTTCTCACTCAGCTATATATTATTTTTATCCCCGTGTGGTGGTGGATCAAAAGAGCTCAGTTTTCACTCAGCTATATATTATTTTTATCCCCATATGGTGGTGGATTGGAAGTGCCAAGTTTTCACTCAGTTATAGATTATTTTTATCCCCGTGTGGTGGTGGATTGAAAGAGCTGAGTTCTCACTCAGCTATATATTATTTTTATCTCGGTGTGGTGGTGGATCGAAGGAGTTAGGTTTAAGGTAAGATGCACTTTGGAAGAACGGCAGAGTTTATTACCATGACGGGCAGAGGCAATTCGTAAGCCCTCCAACTGGTCTACATTCTTATTCATCTCGACATTAACTGAAGTTTACATTCCCTGGCCAGTGGAAAATCAGGAGGAGTATGATTTTATATTCAGTCGATCGAGGAAAGGGATATTCATTTGCCTACTTATGAAGTGCTGATATGGAGGGAGTTTTTATTTTATTCAGTCCACATGTTCTTAAGCATCCGAGGCATTTAAATAGTTGGAAGGTGTATATTATTTAGTTCAATCCAGATGCTATTGGGACAACTCTTATTTTATGGAAGTGTTGGAAAGTGTATATTATTTTATTCAGTTCAGTCCAGATGTTATTGGGACAATTCTTATCTTATTGAAGTAGTGCGAGATGTATCTCATTTTATTCAGTTCAGCCCAAGTGGTGTTGGGTCAACCCTTATCTTATTGAAGGGTTGTGAGATAGATATTATTTTATTCAATCTTGTTGTGATATGTCAGGCTAGTTGTTATGTTATTTCTTTATGTCAAATAGATCTGAGCCAAGTGGCTCTAGGATTGCTACTATTTTATTCAGTTAAACTGAATGGAAGGTCTTATTTTATTTCAACGGGGCACTATGAGTCAGACATTATTTTATCCATCCGAAGTGTTCTGAAGTGAATATTATTTCGTTCAATTGAGGCATTCTTAGATAGCTTCTATTTTATTCATCCGAACGGTTCTCAAAGGGGTATTATGTTATTCGGTCAGGGCATTTTTGGGTCAGCTTTTATTCTATATAGCCTAAGTGTTATGAGGCGGATATTAGTTTGTTCAGCCCAGGTATCTCAGATCAACTTTTATTTAATTAGGCTGAGGTGTTCTTGAACTTGCTGTTAAGTCATCTAGCCGAGACAAGTCAAGCTGGGGGTTATTTTATTTATTTATGCTGAAGTGGTTCAAGCTAAGACGCTTCAAGTTGGTGGTTATTTTATTATGTCAAATTGAGCTGGAGTAGGTATTAGTTCATTCTGTCGAGGCACTCCAAGTCGGCTACTATATTTTCTATCCGAGGTATTCTAAAATGGACATTATGTTATTCAATTAAGATGTTCTGGGTCTTCTCTTATTTTATTCAACCTAAGTATTTTGAGGTGGGTATCATTTTATTCAGTCGGGATTCTGAGCTCCTTCTCTTATATCTATTCGAGACGATTTGTAAGTCCTCGCTTCCAGTATTCTCTTATTCTCTTATTCATCCGAGACTATTCGTAAGTCCTCAAATCAATCATCTTATTATATTTATTCAAGGTGATTCATAAGTCCTCACTTCGAGCATTCTCTCATCCGACTGAGGCTATTTGTAAGCTCTCAAATCAGTTGTCTTATTATATCTATTTGAGGCAGTTCGTAAGTCCTTGAACTAGCAAATTCTTCATTTAGCCAAGATAGATCACCGGACGTTATAGATGTGTATGATATTCTTGAATATATGAATAATGAGTAGAGATTTGATCCGACTCGAGATGATGATGTGATAAAGCTAAAGTCATACTTGTCAGAGTGACTCATCTGACTATTTAGGGGGATTACCTATGATATGGGAAAAATATCAGTCCATGAAATGAAATGAAATGGAGGCCTAGCCCAATTGGAAGGATATATAAGAAGTTGCTAGGGTTAGGAGAAATGGGAGGTCATTTATTGGGAGTTGTCGCCGTAAGGAAAAAAGGGGGACGACGCCTTCGGAGGGTCGGCTCCACCTCAACGGCTTCTCCACTTCCCTCCTCCATCCACGCGACCTCTCTCATCTCCTACTACGCTTCCTAGGGTAGTTCCATGCTCTTTCCCCCACTCCCGATTTCCACTTCGCTGGAGCTTCTTCTAAGTCTTCTTCTGCTCAGGGAGGCAGCAAGGTAGAGGGGACACAAGGGAAGCGATGGAGGCTAGAAGAGAAGGGAGGGTGCATCCATACGTGCACAAGGATCTGAAGTTGCCATACTATGTTCGTTGCTTCTTGTCCCAAAAGGATATCATCGTCCCCTATCTTAGCACTCCTCTCCTCCTCATCTCATTTATCTGGATCTTCTCTAGACGATCAAAGCAGACAGAGACGGAATAGGTTCCTTATGTGCTGGTGAGCATTCAAGGGGATGACACATATAACTCTTAAAAGTTACTTTGCTTTCTCTCCCAAGTACTACGAGGAGAAAACTCCACAGTATTTAGCTGAAGTCTAGAAGGAACATAGCATGGGGGACTCTAGATATGTTGGAAGTGATACAGGAATTGTCACTGTTGAAGGAATCACTATTGTTTTAGAGGGTCCAACCAACTTTATTGCAGTGTATGTAATCGCCACAAGGAAGCCCTATAGTTACATTCTTAAGTTTGTAGGTTGTCTTGGACAGCTCTATGGCTGTCTTGTTTACTTCACTACTGCTTTCCTGGAGGGGGGAAACTTTGTGACAAGTCCATTCCATTATTGGGTATATTACATTGGACCAAATTGTTGGTGGGTTGTCATACCATTGCTCATTGCAAATCAATCCTGGAAGAAGATAATTGCAGCAATTCAACATGCTGCCATATGTTTAGGGATCAAAAAATGACTAAAGCCATTATCCTTGAGTTTAGCAATTTCCTGGATACTTGACCATGTAGAAAATGTGGAGGATTTTCCTTTAGGCATTGCCGAATGGACACTTATGCATGCATACAATGAGAAACCAGTTTCGTCTCTTTCTTAACACAAGTTTCTACGTGGAAAAGAACTACTTTGAGATTGGGTGAAGCGCTGTGGCTGGGATATTGGCTTAACAATACATGGTTGATATTTCTCTTCTAATTATCCGGCAGTCACTACTTCTTTGGGTATTACCTAAACATTATTTCGCATACTTCTCACTACACATGAGATAAATTTTATCACTCTTCTTTTACATCACTTTTACTGCATTTAATATATTTTTCTTCCATTAATGTCCGACCTAACTTAAGCATCGGAGTGTCATCGCCAGGTAGGTCGATAGTGGTTTAACACATGTTAACTTTTTCAAAACATCAACTTTACTGATGCGGTCAGAGGGAACCTGCCTTCTAAAGTTCAATCTCGAAGGGAAAAATTTCTGTGCAGCATCACATATGATATTACTTTTATCTTTATGAATTGAATTTGAATTACCTTCTTTGGTTGTAAGGAGAACATAGGTTGGTTCTGCATTGGCTCTAGAGGTTGAGGTCTCCTCTTGCTCTTGTATCATTTGTCTATCCTCCTCCTCAATCTTACAGGTGGAGACTTTAGCAATTTCTTCTACTTCGGATGTTGAGCATCTCTCGACTTCCGAATCTTCAAGGTTTTGAGGTGAAGCACTTTCTTCCTCGAATTCTTCTACATCTTGTGCCAGTGAGGAATTCTCGTGAAGCTTGACCAATTTGCTCTATAGTTCACTTGCATCCTTATAATTACCTAAGTTGGACAAAACTTCATTAGGTATTAAACTAACTAACATTTTTGTTACCTTATTATTTGTCTTGGATTTTTGAAGTTGCTTCTCTGTCCATTTCTTTTCCTTTGGAATTCTTCCCTTCTTATCCTTTGGAGCCTCAAATCCTTCCATCAAGACAAATCAATTTTCTATATCATTCATTAGAAAATACTCTATTCTACCTTTCCAATATGCAAAATCATCACAGTTGAAGAGAGGTGGTTGTGCAATGCTATATCCCAATTCATTGTTGAACTCCATTGCTCTTAATGGATCCTCTAGTGCGTGCTCCCTCAGTGATCAGTCCGTAGAAGAGCGACTTGCTTTGATACCAATTGTTAGGATCTTGACGTTGCGTTAAAGGGGGGTGAATAGCATTGTGAACTCATTTTTCAATCTCATTTGATTGCGTCATGCTTGTCTACAAGGATTATACACAGCAGAAATAAAAAACATAAACAAAAATGGACACAACAAACTCACAGACATTGCACCAGTGATGGGGTGATAACTGCAAGCGCACGGTCATCATCAAGTAAAAAAAATATCAATTCCACAGGGACCAATCAAGTACCAAATGATTGCAAAGAGAATATGTTTATTCATCATGAGATAATTGTACAATAATCATGTAGCTCATATACCGATGTTAAAAATAATCATGAACAATTGTATTTAACAAAACAGTTACTATTTGATATCTTTTGATTGATCTTTTAGCTTGTCGTCTAAAGGATGATTAAGAACAAACAATCCCTTTTTGAAACTAGAATCAAAGTCTTCTTTTTATGTATCCACTTAGATTTTTTTTTTCTCCTTTTTTTGTTTGGACACACAAGCAATTGCCAACTCAATTATTTTAGATTGATAGTCAATGCGCACTTGAACAATTTCTATGTGATACCTGGTAAAATAAAATTATGATCAGGAAAATAAATCGAACTTACCACGTCATCTAGCGCAGGATAGGTGGTAGCCCGAACTTCTATCACTAAGCCAGACGTCCCTCGTCCCGGCCCGGATATCCATCATCATGTCGAACGGCCCAAGTTCCGGTCTTGATTTCTGTCATCAAGCCGGATGACCCGCTTCCCGGGTCGAGCCCCTATCACGCTAGCCGTGTCGCGACTCGGGTCGGATTTTTCTATTATGAAGGCTTTCCGTCCTATCCATTTTACCTCTCGGCAAGGATCCGTCTCATCTGATGCACTACCTCTCTATAATTTATTTTATTATAAGCTGGTCCGTCTAAAGGAAGAAGCGGTTATTCCCTGCCCTTAAGCTGATCTGGCGATTCTCATCATCATCTCTCTTCGACAAAAAGCGAGATCCTCTGACAAGACTCAAATAAGTATCTGCGACATTAATTAAGATTTGTCTCCTATCAACTACGCGATGGATATTAATTGTCACCCACGCGCAAAGGCAGATTTCCCTGCTAAAATATAAGATGATTGGTTGCGGCATTAAATGGGATTTGCCTCCTATCAACCGCGCGATAAGCATTAATGGCAACTCACGCACTAGATGCAGTTTGGATAGCAATGATCATGATGTACGATCCCCTGAGGTCATATCACTTCGGCCAGTGGACTCTATCAACAGGGGAACTTCCCCCTCTATATATATGACCACCCTTGAGAAGGAGATGTAAGCTTTCATAATCTAAATCTCGCCTTTTCTAGTTTTCTTTCACCTCTCCATACTAATTTCCTACCTTGAGCGTTGGAGGGGTGTCGCCGAGATCCCTCTCGGCACCCTTTTACCGTTTGCTGTTGTGCAGGATCTGACTTCGGCTCGGCCACTCGAACGACATTCCGCCATTCCCCCCTTTTGATCCTTCCACACCCGAGTTGTCCGTCTTTGCTGTCTTCGCTACCGGAATATCTCACCATCACCGTCTCGACGGGCATCACTATGAAAGATGATTCACTCGGTCCTA
This sequence comes from Wurfbainia villosa, assembly GCA_025175895.1. Classification (NCBI taxonomy): domain Eukaryota; kingdom Viridiplantae; phylum Streptophyta; class Magnoliopsida; order Zingiberales; family Zingiberaceae; genus Wurfbainia; species Wurfbainia villosa. The sequence continues at coordinate 54,829,478 of CM046004.1, forward strand.
AACGTCCTTATCAGTAGGCCCCATAATGATCATAAGAGAGATAAATTATGGTAATCGAGTGACCTCCTAGATAACGGATCATACTTTCTAAGGAGACCATTGGAGATTAATTCTTGTAAACATCCATCCGAGTACCAACTCGACTATGTTTGTAGGGACAATGCACACTTGAATAAGTAATTATGTATCATAGCTGCTCTAATCGAAAATTGTTGGAGGTTGAAACTGAAGGAGGTGGAAAAGGGACATGACTCAGCCAAGATATCTCATTTGAACAAGTCTAATTGAATGAGGAAGTCCGTCCAAGTAAAATCAGAAAAATGCTATCTGAACAGGGACAATCTCAAGTACATCACTCTAGTAATTGAAGCACCATTTTTCAGGGAAATCCTACCTCGCATGTAACTGAAATATACACACATATTCACACAAATATAATTACAAAAGATGCCATAATATTTTCGTTCAATGATAAACAAATATTATTTCATTTCTGGTATAATTACATTTGAAATTAATTGATCATTTACTGAGTAATGATTTATTAAATTAGTCTGTCGTGGCGTCAGGATTGACGCTACTAGCGCTAGTTGATGCCCTCCTGCTGCCAGTAGTGTTCTTTAGTATCTGCAGAAAATCTATCCATTAGCTTAATGTGGACTGTCAAGCAAATACGAAGCATGGATTATACACAAAATTACTCTGGAATTGTTTGGATAAAGTTAATGACACGAAGTGGACACAAATAACTTTGAAATCAAATCTCCTGCACAGTGAGTTTATTATTGTGCATATATGTCTGAAAAAGACAATAAGCAAATCATGTTATATTTTTAATTAAACGTAGTTAAAACCAAGGTTATATATTCGCATGCTTTATAAAAGAAAAAAAAATAGAATAGATGTGAAGATTTTGAGACAAAAGGATAATTCAAATTTCTAGTTTTATGTGCGTCATGTATTTTAGCATGAGTTAATTGTAAAAGTTATGCTAAATATTTTTAAATTATATATAGTTCATAAATATACTAGCACTGAAAATATATCAACTCAATATAATATGATATTATTAATGAAAAAATGATTTATCCTTGTGCTTAGTTTGTAATATGTTCGCATGCTTTATAAAAGAAAAATAGAATAGATGTGAAGATTTTGAAACAGAAGGATAATTCAAATTTCTAGTTTTATGTGCGTCGAGTATTTTAGCATGATCGAGTTGTGAAAGTTATACTAAATAATTTTAAATTATATATAGTTCATAAATATACTCAAATTTATGTAGCACTGAAAATATATCAACTCAATATAATATGATATTATTAATGAAAAAAATGATTTATCCTTGTGCTTAGTTTGTACCATGTTATTTTAATAATTTGTTAATAACATTTAATTTAGATGTATATTTAATATTGGTGTATCAAATTAAACATGTAAGCTTAATTGAGCCAAAAGGATAAGAACGGAGAGCAGACGTGGACTTCCAAAGCATATAATCCAAGTATAGGAGTTGGAAAAAAAAATGATAAATTATCAAAAGAATACACCTCAAATTTAAAATTATCTAAATATAATTTAATAATTTCATATTTATCAAAGGGTATATCTCATTCCTTTTTTATCCCTCCCACCAAACGTGGATATCAAGCTGGTCAAAAAAAAAGTGGTGCTGAAAATTTAAATTTCATGTCCACTGTGTTTCTGGGAATATAATTTCCAACACCACCTTTTTTTGGCCAGTTGATATTGTACGTGGTACTGAAAATTTAAATCCCTACACCACTGTGTTCTTGGGAATAAAATTCCGAGCACAACTGTATTCTTGGTAATAAAATTCTCAACATCATCTTTTTTCTAGGACAGTTTGATATTGTATATAGTGCTGAGAATTTAAATCTCAGAACCACTGTGTTCCTGGGAATTTAAATTCCATGGCCACGGTGTTGCTAGGAATATAATTTTCAACACCATCTTTTTTAGACGAGTTTGATATTGTACGTGGTACTGGAAATTCAAATTCCAGGACCACTACGTTCCTGGGAATATAATTCCCAACACCATTTTTTTTCGGTCAGTTTGATATCCATATTTGGCGAGAGGAGTAAAAAAGGAATGAGATGTACCCTTTAATAAATATAAAAATATAGAACTGTATTTGGACAATTCTAAATTTAAAGTGCGTCTTTGATAAATTGTCGAAAAAAAAAACTTGAAGGCCAAGATTTGAGAGGGTAGCTTAGATTAAAGAGTTAAAGATCTAAAGGTTGAGAACTTGGTGTTGTTATATATTACGCCTGGTTGTTAAAGTAATAGGTGAGTTATGGTAGTAGGTGAGCTACTTAAATTTTAGTTATTAAAACCTCGTGACTTTGAAAGGTACCAAAGTCGTGTATGTTAACTAACTAACTTAAAGCAAAATGTAAAAATATAATATTTTGAGACAATTCAATCCATTAAAATAGGGGTTATAATCGATTAGAAGTAAGCTAATTGTTTAACAATGGTTGAAATTTGACTGGATGCATGGTTTTAGATAATAGTAGGTTTTTATTCAAGCTCGCCTAATTAACAAGGGGTGAGTCAAACATTTGATAGTTACCCAATTGATTAAAAGTCAACTAAATATTGTATTATTAGAATCTAAAGTTTAAATTATGTTTATTCAGTCAATTAAGAGTTATTTCAATGGGAGGTATCCAAGAGGTAAACATCAAAATCAAAGGTATGTGGAATATCAGAGCTTAAAAAATTGTCAACAAGCAACGTCTCATTTTCGTATGCGCTAATCAACAAGAACATTTAAAAGAATCCAATAGTTTGGACAAAGAGGGAAAGGCTTTAACCCCCAGGATGTTGTTAATTATCTTTTCCCTTGTTTCAATTTTCTGTTAAAATATGTAATTATTGAATCTAGTTGATTTGTTAATAAATAGTTGATTTTCTTAACAAAGATAAAAATTTTATTATATATATATATATATATATATATATATATATATATATATATATATATATATATATATATATATATATATATATATATATATATATATAGCAAAGTGTCTTTTCACGATTTCTTCTCTAAGGATGTTGCATTTTCAAATACTAAAAATGACAAAATGCACAAATTTATCATAAATATTTATACTCCGCTAATTTCTGTGTTTATATATAGTTTCTATTTTTTTTATCTTATTACTATATTTATATTATAATTAGTTGTTCGACCATTAATTAGCATAATTTTTTTATTTGAATACTATTTGAAAGTGAACTAATTATTATAAATATGATTATCTTCGACTCTCTAAGCCTAAAAACACAAGAGAGAATAAAAATCTATTAGACGATCTCCTTCCTATATCAAAATGACATCCTCCTTAACTGAGTGATCGAGTTGCTAAGTAATGAATGACTGAGCTATCATGTACTGAGTTTACAGGATTGACAGAATGCTCAGCGTGTAGAGTGTCGAGCTAACTGAGTGATTGAGCCACCGAGTGTAGATCTGTCAGAGTTGGCAAAGTACCCAGTTAGCAAAGTACGGAGTTGGTTGAGTACCCGAGCTGGTTGAGATGACAAAATGCTAAGTTAGTTGAGTGGCAAGTGTCGAGCTGGCTAAGTCGGTTGAGTGCTCGACTTGGCTTAGTACCTGAGTTAGCTGAGATGACAGAGTATCGAGTTAATTGAGTAGCCGAGTTGATTGAGTACCCAAGCTAGTTAACTCGATTGTACAATGCTCAGAAAGCTCGAGTTCGAGTTAAAAAAGAAGTGTCAAGGCATGTGCGTGCACAATTTTCTTAAGACAAATTAATCCCCTCCGATAGTGCTCCAAGGTATGTCGGACATCTATTTCCCAAGATACAATGACGAGCTATGATCTTGACCAAATACCAGCTAGTTGCGAGGAACTAGCGATACCCTAACACTATCATAGAGTGGAAAAGAGAACTTAGCAGGAATGACGAAGATGGATGTTCATTGCTCTCTCTTCTACTCAAGGTCATAGCCTCTTTATAGGAGCTTTGACCTTCGACTCTATTAAATGGTTGAATAATGGCAATTTAATTCCTTTGGTCACCGAGTCATAATGCATGCAACTAGCATCGTTAATACTCGACTAGTTACGAATTCGACAATAATTTTCAACCATTAAGGATTTAGAAATTAATGTGTTTATTACGTAATTGAGTAGCCAACGAAAAAAGGAATTCAGGTTGGCAAAATATTGGTTGACTTGCTTGTGTAATTTTTACCTTAATCAATCCTCCACTTGACACACACACTTGTACACGAGTCACTTGGGTTCGGTGGAATTCGATCCCTAGAATTGCACCCCCTACAGACACACACTGTATACACACACACACACACACACACACACACACACACACACACACACACACACATGTTTGTCTACAAAACGTTAGTGTGTAGTGGAATATAGAAATAAAAATGCACAACAAAAGAAAGACAAACACACAAGCAATACACACGATATAACCTGGTTTGGAACCCTAGTTTCTACTCCACGACCGAGCTTTAGTTGAGTTCTAATGATGCACACCATCACTAACAAACTTCTCCTTCTTGGAAAACACTCTGGAGGTCGAGAAACATCTTACAGGATGTTTACAACAATAAACAATAAACTACAACCAAACATAAGAACAAATACAACAATAAATAAAAAAAAATATTACAAAGAGAACTTTTGATTGCTTGTTTGTTGGTTGTTTTGGATTGCTCTTGAAGGTCTGGAATGCAACAACACTTCCCCTTCAAAATCGTCTTAAAAATCATTATGAAATCCTCCATCTCGAGCTCCATTTAAAGCCTCTGCATGACCTGGATATCCGTCTGACAATCGACTGTCAAAAGGCCCTAGTCGATTGTCCACAGTACCGTTGTCTCACAACGGACTTATCCACGTTGGATTCTACCTAGTGGATACCTTAGCAGTTGAATGATCTTATCAGCAGTCGACTGGCAAGCTAGTAGTCAACTGTCCAATCGACTACCAGAGCTTCTGTGTTCGTGACCACTACCAGCAGTCAACTGCCCATCATTGGCAGTCGACTACCATAGACCAGTGGACTGGTGCAAGCCACCAGTCGACTGCCAAAGCACTTAGTCAGTAGTTGGGCCTTAGTCAACTACATGACCAGTCGATTGGTCATAATCCTAATCGACTGCTCCGAGTTGACTAGGTTCCCGAGTGTTGAAAACTCGACCAGTTGACTGATAAATCTCAACTATGAGGTTTAACCCAAGTATGATCTCCTCATACTTGATCAACCACCCTTGGTCTCAATCATCCACTAGTCATATGGTCAACATATAGTCAAACCATATCCAACTGTATTGATAAACATTAAAATACTATTCGAGTTTGGTCAACATTGACCTGGGGCCTATTACACTATATATATATATATATATATATATATATATATATATATATATATATATATATATATATATATATATATATTGCCCTCAACTACCAACGTGAGACTAAATTCCTTCCTCTATCCACCTCTTTTCCATTCAAAGTTTCAGCAATCTCTCATATGAATGGAAAAAAGGTATGTAATAGTTTTTAGCAGATGAGGTTTGCATAGGATAGGTAGATTTTACCCTTTGAATCATTCCTTATAAGGATATGCTTCCTTACTGACTGACCAGTAGTCGTGATGTTTTTGAATTGTGTTGTCGTTCATTAAGCATTGACACATCTCACCGAGGACTCTCCCTAATATAACTCAATTTTTATGAGTGTGTTCGTTTTTTATCATGAATATATCTGGTTCTATGAGAAGATTTAAGAATTATGTCTATCAATTTTCTTTGAAGTGACTCTATTTCTCTCACACATATATGATATTTTAATTAAGAGTAATATTCATTACTTTGCTTACAAGCATAAGGATCATTAAAACCCTCAGACTTGCCCCCAGGGTTACGGTGCAGCGGGAAAAGCAAAAAGGCATTCCACAGGAGAACGCAATTCGAACCTCTACTGAGACAACGTTCGACGATGAATTTCAAAAAAATATATATGGGCAGCCTCTGTGCAAGAGTTTACTTGGCGAATGGAGTAAGGCTTCGGCGTTGGACAATCTTTTAGGGATGGCATGACTGTGGAGTCCGAGCTGGACTACCAAGCTACGATCACTTCCCTGATGTACCTTGGTGGTTGGTGGAGATATGCTGGGCTCTGACCTTTTTTGGCTCAACTGTTGAAGAGGCATCCCCGTAGGACCATGAGATTAGGCTGACCACCCCTAGAGATTAGTTGGGCTAAAGGCTCGGACACCCAGGTGCTAATAAAAAAAAATAAAAGCCTCATACTTATCCTCTATGTAGAGGAATCGTTGACCGATATGGTCGCGCTAGAGGGGGTGAATAGCAGTTTCGATTTTTCTTCGATCGATTGCGTGCGTAATTGTCTCTATAAAAGAGTTAGTGTATAGAAAAAAAATAAAAGCACAAATACAAACACAAAATCAAATACAAATGCAAAGATATAATGTGGTTCGGAATTGGGGTTCCTACTCCACGGGTCAAGCTCTAGTAAGGCACACCACCACTATCAAAATTCTTCTTCTCGGTTTGACACCGGAGGTGGAGAAATCTCTTATTAGATTCTTACAATAATAAGAAAGAAATAAAACCAAATACAGCAAGTATACAAGGTAATAATCAAATACAAGTAAAGAGAACTTCATAAAAAGAACTTGTGATTGCTTGCTTTGAAGGGCTCTTGAAGATCTGGAATGCAACAACAATTCCTCTCCAAAAATTGCTTGTGAAAAGCCTCCCTTCAAGCTCCATTTAAATCCTTCATCGGGCATATTTTTTGCCTTCCAGTTGACTGCTCTTACCTAGCAGTCTACTGGATGCTTAGTTGTTACCTCACAACGGACTAATCCATGTCAGAAAGTTGTCCATCAGTCAATTGCCTTGACCTAGCAATCGACTTTAATGGGTTAGCAGTCGACTACTCAATATTATGTGCTCTGGCCACTTAATTCCAATCGACTGCTCTACCCTAATAGTCAATTTTTATGGACCAGTCGACTGCTAGAGCCACAGATCAGTAGTCGAGCCTTAGTCGACTACTTGACCAGTCGACTAGGGCATAACCCCAATCGACTGCTCCAAGTCAAATAGGCTTCCAAGTGTCAAATACTCGGCTAGTCGACTGGTCCAATACTCCAGTTAACTGGTAAATCTAACATGAAGTTTAACCCAAGTATGATCCCCTCATATTTGATTGCCCCCTCCTTAGCCTAGACCTAAGTCTTCTAGCCACCTCCATCAGCCTCACGCCTCTTGAATCACTCGAGTCCACGACTCTTCATCCTTTGTGTTAGCCTTCAAGTGCTTCCATCGGCTATGTAATACTAACCCGGTCCTTTACCAAGGTTCATTTGGACTTATGCCGCCAAGACTCATGCTTGGACTTTACTTTGCCAAACCTACACCCTTGAACTTCCTTGCAAAGATTCATTTGAACTTACGCCATCAAGACCCATGCTTGAACTTTACATTGCTAAACCTACCATTGAACTTTTCCTTTTCCAAGTACCCATTGTTAGTACCTATAAGATTCACATATCTTTACAATGGTATGATATTGTCCACTTTTAGCTTAAGCCCTCATGATTTTATTTTTGGGTGTTTACCCAAAAGGCCTCATACCAATGGAGATATTTTTTTATCTTATAAGCACATGATCATTTTTATGTCTTACCAATGTGGGACTTTGATTGTATTTCCCATATTCCCAACAATCTCCCCCTCAAACGAAGGACCACATTGAGCCCCCCTCAAGTATATCCGTCCTTTAAGGACTTCCTCTGCTTGATGTCCGATCCTCAACCCACCAGAACTTTCTACCAACTGTCTGGTCTTCCTGACCTAACTAGACTTTCTGCCAGTTGTCCGACCCTTCTGGCCTAACTGGACTTCCTGCCAGTTGTTTGGTCCTCCCGACCCAACTAGACTTTCTACATGGTGTCTGGTTCTCTTGATCCGGACATGGGAGTTCCACTTCTTTCATTCAAGGTTCATGACTTGACATGGACCATGGCTATGATATTAATTATTAGTGCCTATAAAATTCACGTATCTCCATGATGGTATGATATTGTCCACTTTAGGCCTAAGCCCTCATGGTTTTATTTTTGGGCTTTTACCCAAAAGGTCTCATACTAATGGAGATATCTTTTTATCTTATAATCACATGATCTTTTCCATGTCTTACAAATGTGGGACTTTGATTGTATTGCCCATACTACCAACAATCGACTTGGACTTTACAATTTCCAAGACCATACTTGGACTTTCCATGCCAACTCCATGTTAGACTTTCCAATTGCCAAAGTTCACTTGGACTTTACACCGCCAAAACTACACACTTGGACTTATGCTGCAAAGACTATACCTTTAGACTTTACCATTTCCAAGTACCCATGACTTGGAATTCCCATTACAATCACATTGTCAATCCATTTGTCAAACATAAAAACACTACTCGAGTATCACTCGAGTCCGGTTAATCATGACCCGGGCCGATTACACCAACAATCTCTCGCTTTTATGTTTTACAACATATTTAAATTAGGCTATCCCATAACCCTAACTCTCTGTGCCAAGTATCCATACTTGGACTTCTTATGCCAAAGCATAATGAAGATTTATCTAACTTAAATCATTCATTTCTCCCCCTTTGGAAAGCATCAAAAAGATAACCAAGGGTATCAATATCTCATATACCAATGAGATCTCATATTCTCCCCTTGATCTAAGGTCATCTAGGATGCCTCCACTCTTCATAGGGATAAGTCGCATGTCACTAAATAAAAGGCAATCCTCACTTCTCCAATTCTCCCCCTTTGATGAGCACAATGAGGGTTTCAAACCCTTCATTTCTCCCCCTTTAAGGAATACTCATCCATCATCCCTTGATGGATAACCTCCCCCTAAAAGCTTACTCCCCCTTGATCATTGCACCAATAATGTCCTTGGAGAGTTCCTAAGCAATAGGAAATTTAAATAATTGAAAATAAGGTTAAAAGTTCAAACTTGAACTTTTACAACCCTTAAAAATCGATACTCCACCCTAAACACCTCTCTTAATCATTTTCAATGATATTTCACCCTTCCCATGCTTTTCAAAACATATCCTAGAGTTAGGAGATGTTAGGGTACTTAAGGGTGGCCGATACATGGCTAAACTGTTAGTGTCTATAAGATTCACATATCTCCACAATGACATGATATTGTCCACTTTGGGCCTAAGCCCTCATGGTTTTATTTTTGACCTTTACACAAAAGGCCTCATACTAATGGAGATATCTTTTTATCTTATAAGCACATGATCTTTTCCATGTCTTACCAATGTGAGACTTTGATTGTATTCCTCATACTCCCAACAATCCCCCCTCAAATGAAGGACCACATTGAGCCCCCTCCAGCCTATCCATCCTCGAAGAACTTCCTCTACTTGATGTCCGATCCTCAACCCACTAGGACTTCCTACCAACTATTTGGTCCTCCTGACCCAGCTGGACTTTTTGCCAGTTGTCCAACCCTTCTAGCCCAACTGGACTTCCTGCCAGTTGTTCGGTCCTCCTGAACCAACTGGACTTCCTGCCTGGTGTCTGATTCTCTTGATTAGAACATGGGAGCTCCACTTCCTTTGTTCGAGGTTCATGGCTTGGCATGGACCATGACTCTAATATCAATTGTTAGTGACTATAAGATTCACATATCTCCACAATGATATGTTATTGTCCTCTTGGGGCCTAAGTCCTCATGGTTTTATTTTTGGCCTTTATCCAAAAGGTCATATACCAATGGAGATATCTTTTTATTTTATAAGCACATGATCTTTTCCATGTCTTACCAATGTAGGAATTTGATTGTATTTCTCATACTCCCAACATAAACGAACCCTATTCAGTCGAAATTAGCATCAGCAATTGACTAGGTCAGCAACCAGTCAACTGCCCAAAGCAGTAGTCTACTGGTTTCTGCAAAGTGTAGAAATCAATTTCAAAAATTGAATTTCGATAATTCATAAGTAAATATACGTATTTTGAAAAATCATAAAACTTTATACATACATTACTTATATGAAATACAATGGTGAAAAATAATTTTAGAATAAAATTCCCATTAAATTGTGAAATTGATACAAAGTTCAAAAGCATTGAAACCTTTAAATGTTTTGCCTAACTTTGTATCAACATTCTCAATGGTGATTACTATCAAAAGATAGATTTCACCAAGATTTTTCAAAATAATTTTAAAATATTTTTCAAACCTTATTTTTAACCATATTATATGGGTTAGATATACATGACGTGTACATTAGCTTTCCTCATGATTCATCAATGTTATATTATGAGTTTGAGTTCATCTAGATGCAAGAACTATGCATTTTGAACTTAACTCATTTTTCTAACATCTCACGTGTGTCTAGGGTGTATCAATACGAACACATGTCAATTTAATATTTTTTTAGAGATGTGGGTTTAGATTCTTCCCTAATCTAGAGTCTCATGCATTTCAACTAAACAACTCTATTTAATTCCCTTATCATGGGACATCAAATCATGTTATTATCTATAATTCATTTATTAACCTTAATGCATGAAATATTATCATGGCATAAGAATGTGCATAATTTAAAGCATTTTCTAATAATCATGATGTCATGGCATAAAAATGACCTAAATACAAATATGACATAATAACCTAAATATTAATCATGATATTTTATATGATTAAATGAAATATAATGTCAAGACATGACACATAGCAAACAAAGCATGACAAATAGAATGTAAAGGTATAAGAGTACCTAGATTTTAATATTAACTGCCATTTGTTAGGATTAAACCCTAATTTTTCCATAATGACCAATTTCCCTCAAGTGTGTCAAAATCTAAAATGTCACACCATTGACTCTAAACCTAATTGCGGTAATTATGATTGATTTTTTACACTTCTTAAATTCTATTGGTACATCCCAAATTCCTTTAGGATTAAAATATCAATATCATTTTCAAAGTATCACATAACCTTGAAAATGACATAAGGTGTCAACTTTGCTATGGTTAGGTTAACTACCTTACCAATTTAAGTTGACACATCCTAACCCATCTAGCGTGAGGGAATCACGCTCCTAGGAACCCAAAACATATTTGAGCTCATTAGGTTAACTAGGGATTCACTAGGGATGACCTCCCTAGATACCCTCTTAATGACCCTTCTAGACTTTGAAGCCTTGGTCATTTGGGTCTTATCTAGGTTAACCTTAGGGGTAACTCCCCTTGTAACCTTGTTAGTGGCTTTCCTAAGTTTCTTTGAAACCTTAACCACTAGACATCTACCATTGATAACTCTAGGGATGACCTTCATTGTGACCTTGGTTTTCCAAGACCTAGACTGAGTTCCATAGTCAAATGAAACATTGTGGTAGGTAGGCATGACTATCTTGGACTTAGGCTTGTGACCCAAGCCTTTCTTATCCTTGGATAGTTCTTGCCTCCTAACACCTAAGGTTTGCCCATTAGACTCTTTAAACATATTTCTCATATTCCTAAGGGTCTTTTCCATTTTCTCAAGCTTTTAGCTTGATTTTCTAATTCAAATTTCTCAATTTTTGAATTTTCAATCTTTGTTGGGGCATTCCCTTTTCTTCTAGGCATATGGCTACCCTTCTTAGGGTTAATGCCTTGTTTGTTATCCTTAGATGAGCTAGGTCTTGAGGTGGTTTGTCTAGATTTATCCTTAGACCCAAATTCATAACTTTTAGCACCTAAAAAAAATATTTGTTTCTAGATTGATCCTTAGGCTTACTACTAGCATGCTTTTATAATAAATTGCAAGTGTATTAACATGTGATACATCACTAGTATGCTTCTTACCATTACTAAAATAAAGAGCATTATTAAATGATACCTTAGGGTTTGCTTTAGCTCTCCCTACATTTGAGCTCTTCCTTTTGTCCTTGGTAAGGTGACTCCCCCTCCCTAGGACATTGACTTCTATAGTGCCCCTTTTGTTGACGTTTGAAACACACAATGTGTGCCCTGCTCTTCCTAATTGGGGCTCCGACTTCCTTGGTCTTCTCCTTAGCCTTTGGTGTTGGTTGAGTCTTCTTGATTCTTTTTGAACACTTGCTCTTATAGTGCCCTTGCTCCCTACACTCAAAACATGTTATGTGATTTTTATTTTTATTTTTATTTAGCATGCTTGAGTTACTAAGGTCGGTGGTAGGAGAGATTTGGTCAGATTCTTCATGGCGCTTGGAGGTAGAGGCTTCCTTTTGCTCTTGCTCCGGTATTGATGACCTAGTCTCCTCCCCCTCAATCATAGAGGTGGAGATTTCTAAGATTTCCACCTCTTCTTCTCTGGATGTTGATTTCCTCTCAATCTCAGAATCCTCAAGCTCTTGGGATGATGATGAGCTTTCTTCTTGAGTTTGAGAGGATGAGCATTCCTCTTCTTTGGGCTTCTTCTCTACATGTGCCAATGAGGAGTTTTCATGAAACTTTGTCAATTCGCTCCAAAACTCCTTGGCATCCTTATAGTCACCTAATTTGGATAAGCCATAATTAGGAATTAAATTACTTAGCATTTGGATTACCTTAATATTTGTCTTGAATTCCTTGAGTTTTTCCTTAGTCCATTTTTCCATCTTAAGGATTCCTTCCTTCTTAGCCCTTGAAAATTCGCAACCTTCTATCAAGGTGGACCATAGCTTAATATCCATCATCACCATGAAGTTCTCAATCCTTACTTTCCATTGATCGAAACCCTCAAATTCATAGTCTTCATCGGATGGTGGTGTGTTGATGTCGTGGACCAATCCAATGTTTAGCACCTCCATCTTTCTTCTTCTCCTCTAATGCTTTGCTCTCTTGGCGATTAGTCTTTTGAAGAGCAACTTGGCTCTGATACCAATTGTAGAGAAATTGATGACCGATATGGTCACGCTAGAGGAGGAGGGGGTGAATAGCAGTTTCAATTTTTCTTCGATTGATTGTGTGCATGATTGTCTCTATAAAATGGTTAGTGTGCAACAGAAAATAAAAGTACAAGTACAAATACAAATACAAAATCACACACAAACACAAAGGTATAACATGGTTCGGAACTAGGGTTCCTACTCCATGGGTCAAACTCTAGTGATGCACATCACCACTATCAAACTTCTCCTTCTCGGTATGACACCGGAGGTGGATAAATCTCTTATAAGATTCTTACAACAATAAGAAAGAAATACAACCAAATACAATAAGTATATAAAGCAATAATCAAATACAAGTAAAGAGAAATTTACAAAAAGAACTTATAATTGCTTTCTTGTTGGTTGCTTTGAAGGACTCTTGAGGATCTGGAATGAAACAGCAATTCCTCCACAAAACCTCCAAAAATTTGCTTGTGGAAAGCATCCTTTTGAGCTCCATTTAAATCCTCCATCGGACTGATTTTTTGCCTTCTAGTTGACTACTCTTACCTAGCAGTCGATTGGATGCTTAGCCATTTTGTCACAACTATTAGTGCTTATAAGATTCACATATCTCCACAATGGTATGATATTGTCTACTTTGGGCCTAAGCCCTCATGATTTTATTTTTGGGCTTTACCCAAAAGGCCTCATTCCAATAGAGATATCTTTCATCTTATAAGCATATGATCTTTTCCATGTCTTACCAATGTGAGACTTTGATTGCATTCTCAATATTCCCAATAATCCCCCCCTCAAACGAAGGACCATATTGACCCCCCCCTCAAGCCTATCCGTTCTTGAAGAACTTACTCTGCTTGATGTCCGATCCTCAATCCACCAGGACTTCCTACCAACTGTCTGGTCCTCCTGACCCAGCTGGACTTCCTGCCAGTTGTCCAACCCCTCTGGACCAACTGAACTTCCTGCCAGTTGTTCAGTCCTCCCGACCCAACTGGACTTCTTGCCTGGTGTCTAGTTCTCTTGATCCGGACATGGGAGCTCTACTTCCTTCATTCGAGATTCATAGCTTGACATGGACCATGACTCTGATACCAATTATTAGTGTCTATAAGATTCACATATCTCCATAATGATATGATATTGTCCACTTTGGGCCTAAGCCCTCATAGTTTTATTTTTGTGTTTTACCCAAAAGGCCTCATTCCAATAGAGATATCTTCCATCTTATAAGCATATGATCTTTTCCATGTCTTACCAATGTGGGACTTTGATTGTATTTTCAATACTCCCAATAACAGTAAACTAATCCACATCAAAAAGTTGCCCATCAGTCGACTAGCCTGACCTAGCAATCGACTTCCATAGTCACTAGTCGACTGTCATGGGCTAGCAGTTGACTGCTCAACATTTTATGCCCTGGAAACTTAATTCCAGTCGACTGCTCTACCCTAGCAGTCGACTAATGTGGACCGATCAACTGATCAACCCTAGCAGTTGACTCATAGAGCCATAGATCAGCAGTCCAGCCTTAGTTGACTATTTGACTAATCGACTAGTGCAAAACTCTAATCGACTGCTCCAAGTCAACTAGGCTTCCGAGTGTCAAACACTCGATCAGTCAACTGGTAAACCTCAACATGAGATTTAACCCAAGTATGATCCCCTCATATTTGATTGCCCCCCTTAGCCTAGACCTAAGTCTTCTAACCACCTCCATTATCCTCACGCCTCTTGGATCCCTCGAGTCCAAGACTCTTCATCATTCGCATTAGCCTTCAAGTGCTTCCATCGGCTATGTCATGCTAACCGGGTCCTTTGCCAAGGTTCATTTGGACTTATGCTTCAAAGACTCATGCTTGGACTTTACGCCTCCAAACCTACACCCTTGGACTTCCTTGCAAAGATCCATTTGGACTTACGCCGCTAAGACCCATGCTTGGACTTTACGGTGCCAAACCCACCCTTGGACTTTCCCTTTGCCAAGTACCCATGACTTGGACTTTCCAATTGCAAAGACCATGCTTAGACTTTCCATGCCAACTCCATGTTGGACTTTCCAATTGCCAAAGTTCACTTGGACTTTACGCCGTCAAGACTGCACACTTGGACTTATGCTGCCACGACTATACCTTTGGTCTTTACCATTGTAAGTACCCATGATTTGGACTTCCCATGACAATTACATTGTCAATCCATTTATTAAACATCAAACACTACTCGAGTCCCACTCGAGTCAGGTCAATCGTGACTCAGGCCGATTGCACCAACACTCTATCCTTAATGGGTATCACTGGTCCATTGGGTAATTCACCCACATCGATCTTTCTTTGTCGGTGCAGTGAAGTTATCCCATTGAATCTAGTTCTTAAGATCTCAAGTCAGCATAGGTTTAATTTTTTTTTGGCACCAATTTGTTCCACATGCATCAATCTCATTTCTATGATAAGTTTGCAATTATTTCTTCATTTAATGCTTTGGTTAGTGGATCTACTAAATTATACTTTGACTTTATATAGTCAGTAGTGATAGCTTCATTTGAGAGTAGTTGTATAATGATAGTATATCTCTGATGCATATGTCTAGACTTATCATTATATAGATGAATCTGTACTCGTCCAATCATCGATTGACTATCACAGTGTATATAGATTATCAAAATAGATTTCAATCATCTAAGAATATCTTCTAAGAATTGTCTTAGTTATTCAGTCTCTTCACCACACTTATCAAGGGCTATAAACTTATATTTCATTATGGATCTGATTATTACAAGTTGCTTAGAAGATTTCATGAAATGGATGCATCTCCTAAAGTGAATAAATATTCACTTTTAAACTTTGAATCTTCCATGTCAAATATCCAATTCGCATCATTGTATCTTTCAACCACAACAAGATATTGTTGGTGCAATAGGGCCCAAGTCTTGCTCTAGGTTGCCAAAATCGTTGAACATACAAAATTGTGGCAATACATACCCAGGCAAAAATGGTACACTGTTGATCCAATTTAGATAGGGTTTACGATACTGATAAGATGGATGAGACACGTGGTGATGGAAATCTTGAACGTCCTTTGAGAATGAAATCTCGCAGCTCCATAATACTATTTGGCATTATTTCATAATCCGGGTCATTTTGAGAAGCCAGATTTACCCCTTTAGTAGATTGTGAATGGATCTAGTGAAGTTTGGGGAATTGGCATCGTAGGTGGTGGTGGCATTTGGGTCAATGTTGACCAGACTCGAGTGAGACTTGAGTAGTGCTTTAATGTTTGTCAATACGGTTGAATATAGTTTAACCATATGTTGACCATATGACTAGTGGATGATTGGGATATCCAAAGTCATATGAGGGAGATTACTTGAGGAAGATTGTTGGAGCAATCAAACCTCAAGTCAAGATTGACTAGACTCTAGTAAGACTCGAGGGGAAGTCCAAGAATGGTTTTGGCATGGAAAGCATGAAAGTCCAAGTTTGGATACTTGGCATGGAAAGTCCAAGAATGGTCTTGGCATGGAAAGTCCAAGTTTGAAGTCTTGGCCACATAAGTCCAAGTGTGTAGTCTTAGTGGTGAAAGTCCAAGCATTGAGGCTTGGCCATTGAAAAGTCCAAGGGTGAGGTTTTTGATAGTGTAAAGTCGAAGCATGTAGTCTTGGTGACATAAGTCCAAATGAACCTTGGCAAAGGAGACCCGGTTAGCATGACATAGCCAATGGGCCTAAAGGCTAACGCAAAGGGTGAAGGAGTCGTGGAGGACTCGGATGGACCTTGAGAGCGTGAGGCTGATGGAAGTGACTAGAAGGCTTAGGTCTAAGATATGGGTGGTTTGTCAAGAATGAGGGGATCATACTTGGATTAAACCTTACGATTAAGGTTTACCAATCGACTGGCCGAGTGTTTGACACTCGGAAGGCCTAGTTGACTTGAGCAGTCGATTGGGGTTACGACCCAGTCGACTGATCAAGTAGTCGACTGAGGGTCGACTGCTAGGTCAGGGCAGTTGACTGGTCGACTTAATCGATCTAATGTGGATTAAGCCGTTATGAGATAACGATACAGTGCCCAGTCGATTGCTAGGTAAGAGCAGTCGACTTGAAGGTGAAAAATTAGCCCAAGCGGAGTTATAAAAGGAGCTCGATGGGAAAATTGAACCTAGCAATTTTTGGGGTGATTTTGAAGGAGAAGTGTTGTTGCATTCCATACCTTCAAGACCGATCCAAAGCAACTAACAAGTATGCAATCAAAAGTTCTCTTTGTAAAGCTCTCTTTACTTATTGTTGTATTTGCTTCTTGTATTTGATTGTAGTTTATTGTTTATTGTTGTAAACATCTTGTAAGTGGTTTCTCCACCTCCAGAGTGTTTTTCGATAAGGAGAAGTTTGTTAGTGGTGGTGTGCATCACTAGAGCTCACTCTAGAGCTCAATCGTGGAGTAGGAACTAGGGTTCCAAACTACGTTAAATCATTTTTGTCTTGTGTTGTGTGTTATATATTTGTATTTATTTTTGTATTCCGCTATGCTAACTTGTGTAGACAATAACACACAAACACGATCGAATCTAGGAAATCAAGAATCGCTATTCACCCTCCTCTAGCGCATCAAATAATCTCCAATAGATATCTTATATAGTATAATCCATAATCATGAGTATTTCTTAAGTACATCAGTACTCTTGTTATCCCTTTTCAATACTCAATATTGAAATTATTGATAACTAACAATTTGATTTTTCATTTTATATTGTTTATTGATGTTTTAGTCTACTTATGTGGTTAAATTGTATGATTTATCTTGTTTTTATTGGAAGCATTGGAAATACAATCAAAGTCCATATTAGTAAGACATGAAAAAGTCATGGGCTTATAAGATGAAAAGATATCTCCATTGGTATGAGATCTTTTAGATATAACCCAAAAAACAAAACAATGAGGGTAGGCCCAAAGTAGACAATATCATACCATTGTAGAGATATGTGAATCTTATTTGCATTAACAGTTTTGTGAATAGTGGATCGATTGAGCGCTTTTGTTATAAATATCTTTTAAGTGTCGATTCTAGCACTAATTTGATTAGTACTTTATTTGCAAGGCATCATAGAAGCAATTAAAGATAATTTTGGGGCATACATAGTGGGAAACACCACCAAACCATGCCCTAAGCACAGGCAACCCATGCTCCTTACAATGGATTTTGACCCAGGGAATTTTGGAGTTTATAAAGCTTGGTACGACCAGCTAATGCCCATGGGCATGTCCGTGCGAGGGGATGCAAAACCTGGCATGGGTAGCCCATGCTACTTGGCATGCCCATGCAAGAGGCTATGCACTCCGTAGTTAAGTGGGTCGATTCACGATTTGTTTAGTTCAAGGGTTAGTATTTAAGGGAAAGATGGTCCAACCTCAAAGGAGCCCTCATTCATCTCAAGGAACCATAGCCACTCTGTCTTCTTCCCTCTTCCACCTCTCCCTATTGGATTTGAGGGGATATTGCACCAAGAATATTTAATTGGCGGATAAGCTGGGATAAACAGACAGAAAACCCGATTTATCTTTGTGCTTTAAAGGCAACAGAAAATATTGAAGCACCGGCTCAAGGATTCTCTGTACCATCTCAATCGAAAACAGCATTTGACTTTCAAACGGTTTTGATAAAACAAAACAATACCTTACTATCCCTTATAATTGAATTGCATAACCAGTTGCATGAGCTCAGGACTCAGGTCCAAAGCCTTAAGCAAGCTT
The DNA here is from genome assembly GCA_025175895.1 of Wurfbainia villosa. Classification (NCBI taxonomy): domain Eukaryota; kingdom Viridiplantae; phylum Streptophyta; class Magnoliopsida; order Zingiberales; family Zingiberaceae; genus Wurfbainia; species Wurfbainia villosa. The sequence goes on from CM046004.1 coordinate 54,848,215, forward strand.
CCAGTGCATCAACTTCTGCACCAAAGGAGCTTGAAGGTGCAATTGACGACTTATCAAAAAGAATTTCTGGTTTAAATTTGGGAACTGAAACCGTAATCCCAAAGAAGAAAGGATCCATATTGGTCTTTAGAAATCCTTCGGAAATTCTGCGAAAAGAAAAAGAAAAATGATGGCAGCAAGAACATCTACCAACACGAGGCCACCAGCGGTAGTAACACCCACTGAACTACAAGTACCCAGTGCTGAAGACCAGATCAGGGATTATAGAAGAGGGCAGAGAAGATTGTACAATATACAAAGAAGACTTATGCCCAGTCAGAGAAGGTTCAGAAGAACAATAGAGAGCCAAGTTAACCCGGAGGAACAACTGGAGATTTCAAGATCTCAAAGAGCAAATATGGTACCACCTGAGGTACTCTACTCAATGGGTTTTTAGCCAACACAACACCGAGTATATCAACACTACTCGGAAGAAGACATTTGAGGGAGAAGCTTTGTTCCATCTTTGATGACACTCATCTAAGCTCGAACAGATTTGAAAGAGCTCAGATCTTTCACAATATCTCGGATTGTAGAGTTTGAATCATATCGTAGTCATATTCAATCTCCAGAGACTTGATCAAGTTCTCCACTGGGTTTCACCATGAAGACTCTCATCCCACACCATTGGACTAACTTATCTGTAGTTGTTTAGTTTAATTGTTAAGTGTTAATTGCTAAGTCATTATTCCCTTACAATTGGTATTTACTTCAATTCAGTTTGAGTACTTAGTTTATTTTGAACATGCCTTTGAGTTGTTTGGTGTAATGCTCTCTTTACTTGATACTTTATTCTTGCATAATTCTATAGTTTAATTGCTTACCTATCAATGTTCTATGAATTACCTCTTTCATTAGTGTAGTTTAATTTTGCAATTTAGTTAGCTCAGTGTTTTCCTTTTAATTGTAGTGGATGATCAAAGTTAGTTAGAACTTTTACTTACGTATAATTCCTTAAATTGCTCTCAAACCCCAACCAACCTAGGAAACCCTTATCTAGAGACAACATCTGCCATTGCATCCTTGAGAGATGATCTAGGTCCAACCACTAATCTATGTTAGTATAAATGGGGTTCGGTATTAAATTGACGTCGCATTGTTGCACATAACAACACATTTAAACAACCATACATCGTACACTAGGTATACTTTTATTACGATGCGATTGAGCAGGCAATTACTAATGAATCTACTGAATTTACTCATTGCATAAGCTAAGTCTAGTCGTGTACAACTCATCAAGTGCATTAGACTTCTAATCACTCTAAAGTACTCTAACTGAGAGATACTCTTTTTTCAATTTTTCGATAGATGTTGACGTATATCTATCAGAGTTTGTTGTCAACACAATATCATCTTTATTGAATTTCTTAAGAATCTTATTCACATAATGATATTGGCACATAAAAATCATATAACATGTTTTGAGTGTAGAGAACAAAGGCACTATAAGAGCAAATGCCCAAAAAGAGTCCAAAAAACAATTCAAGTGTCAAAGACTAAAGAAAAGACAAAGGAGACTAGAGCCTCGATACGGAAAGACAAGAACCATATAGTGTGCTTTAAATGCAATCAAAAAGGTCACTATAGAAGCCAATGTCCGAGGGGGAGTCCCCCTAGGAAGGACATGAGAGGAGCTTCATATGTTGGGGGAGCTAAGGCAAACCCTACGGTATACTGTAATAATGTTCTTCATTTTATTAATGATAAGAAGCATGCTAGAAATGTATCATGTCAAAATTTTCATGCAATTGTCCATGATCAAAAGTATGCTAAAATTAAATATTTTTGTTTAGGAGCAAAAACTTATGAATTTAGGGCTAAGGATAATTCTAGAGTTATTACTTCTAAGACTACCCCACCTAAGGATAACAATCTAGGCAATAATCCTAAAAAGAGTAGACACATGCATAGGAAAAAGAATATCTCAAGAAATAATGGAAAAATAAAACTTGAAGTATTGGAAAAGGAAAATCAACTTTGAGGTCAAAGCTTGAAAAATTGGAAAAGACCCTTAATAGAATGGAAAAGTCAATTAAAGGGTCTAGTAGTTAAAATCTAGGTGTTGGTAGGAAAGAAATACCTAAGGATAAGAAAGGTTTGGGTCACAAACTTAAGTTCAAGAAGACCATACAAACCTATTACAATGTTTCATTTAACTATGTAACTAACTATAGGTCTAGGAGTGTCAAGGTCATAAGAGAAATCATCCCTAGAGTTGACCGTGATAGGCCTCTAATGACTAAGGTTTCAAAGAAACCTAGGAAAGTCATTAGCAAGGTTACAAGGGAGGCAATCCCTAGAGTTAACTTAGAAGAGACTAAAATGACTATGACTTCCAAGCCTATGAGTGACATTAGAAAGGTACTAAGGGAGGTTATCCCTAGTGAGTACCTAGTAAACCCAAGGAGCTCCAATAGGTATTGGGTTCCTAGGAGTGTGATCCCTTCACGCTAGATGGATTTAGGATGTGTCAACCTTAAATGGATGGGTAGTTAACCTAACCATGGTAGAGTTGACACTTTAGGGCATTTTTAGGGTAATGTTATACCTTGGAAATAAGTTTAGAAATTGATCCTAAAATATTTTAGGATGTGCCAATGTATTTCATAAAAGATAAAAATTGATTATATTTGGCACAATTAGGTTAAAGGTCAATAGTGTGCCAAGTTTAGGTTTTTGGCACACTTGAGGGGTTTAAATTGTCATTATGGCAAATTGAGTATAATTCTAGAAAATGACAAATTAGATTTTAAGACTTAGGTATTTCTATACCTTTACTTTATAATATTTGTCATGCTTTGTTTGTCATATACCATGTCATAACATCATACTTCATATGATCTTTTAAAATGTCATGATAATACTTAGAGTGATTAATATCATGCTAATACTTAAGTTAATTTTATATTATGCTATGACATCATGCATCATTGACAATGCTTCTAATTAAACAATTTTTTATGTCATGATCATATTCATGCATTAAAGCCATAAAATTGGATTTAAGGATAAGTGACATGATTTGAAGTCCTAGATAAAAGAATCACATGGATATGCCTAGATATAATGCATGAACCCTTAGATTTAGGGAAAAATCAAACTTACATCTCACATGACCCATAAGGAAATATATGTGTGTGTTGATACACCCTAGATATATGTGAGATGTTAGAAAAATGAGTTAGGTTTATGTGCTTACATAGTACATTTATATGAACTCAATCTCATAATATAACATAAAGAAATTATGAGGAAAACTAATGTACAAGTCATGTACATCTAGCCCATAGACTATGATTAGAATTAAGGTTTTGAACATCATTTTAAAACATTTTAAAAAATCTTGGCGAAGTCTATCTTTTGATAGGAACCACCATTGACAATATTGACACAAAGTTTGTCAAAAATATTAAAGTTTTCAATGACTTTGAACTTGGTATCAATCTCTCAAATTAATGGATATAATATAAAACTATTTTTCACTCATTATATTCTACATAAGTTATGTGATTTCAAGATTTTTCCAAAAATATAAAATTACTTATGTATTTTTAAATTTCATTTCTGAAAGTTTGATTTATAGAAAATCAGACTCCAGTCGACTACTGAAGATAGTCAGTCGACTGGTGGTAGTGACAGTCGACTGATCTCTGATTGAATCAATTGCTTTGTCTAATTTTGATTGAATTAGGGTTGGTTAGCTAATTATCAACACCCGTAACTACTCTAATAACTCATAATCCTATGATATGCTTGGAGAAGCATTAGAAGGGTAAGATTATCATTGAAAATGATTATGAGAGCAAATTAGGGCGGAGAATCAAATTTTAAGGGAGGTTAAAGTTCAAGTTTGAACTTTTACCCTTATTTTTTATTGTTTCGGTTACCTATAGGCTTAGGAACTCTCCAGGGGCATTGTTGGTGCAATATCAAGGGGGAGCAAACCTTTAGGGGGAGTTCATCCATCAAGGTATGATAGATAAATTTTGATAAAAAAAGGGGGAGAATGAAGAGTTGCTAACTCTCCAGGGGCATTGTTGGTGCAATATCAAGGGGAACATGACCTGAAGACTAACATGAAAGTGAAGGAGTCGTGGAGAACTCGAATGGACTCTAAGGGCGTGAGGTTGATAGAGGTGGCTAGAAGGCTTAGGTCTAGGGTAAGGGTGGTCGATCAAGTAGGAGAGGATCATACTTGGGTTAAACCTCATGGTTGATGTTTACCAGTCGACTAAGGATATAAACTAGTCGATTGGTCGAGTGTTTGACACTCGAAAGGCCTAGTTGACTTAAGTAGTTGACTAAGATTATGATCAGTCGACTGGGTCATGTAGTCGACTGAGGCTCAACGGCTAATTTGTGGCTCTAGGAGTCAACTATTAGGGTTTAGCAGTTGATTGGTAACTAGAAATCGACTACTAGGGTTTAGCAGTCGACTGCTAGGTTAGGGCAATCGACTGTTCGACTTAATCTGACATAGATTAAGCCATTGTAAGATAACAGTACTGTGACCAGTCGACTACTTGGTAAGAGCAATTGATTGGACAATAGAAAATCAACCCGAGGCATGCTTTATAAGGAGCTACGAGGGGGAGGAGATGGCTGCAGATTCTTGGTGATCTTGAAGGGGATAAGTTGATGCTCCCAAACCTTCCAAGCTATCCAAAGAAACCAAAGCGTGATCAAGCAATAAAAGCTCATTTGTAAAGTATTTTTACTTGTATTTTGATTTACTTAGTGTATTTGGTTGTATTTCTTATTGTTGTAAGAATTTGTATGAGGTTTCTCCACCTCCGGTGACTTACCAAGAAGGAGAGGTTCATAGTGAGGGTTGATCACTATAGCACCATCATGGAGTAGAAACCTTATTTCCGAACCACGTAAAATCATGTGTATTTTACGTGTGTGTTTGTCATGTGTTATTTATTTGTATGTTTTGTTTCCGTTGTACTAACACTTTGTAGATGAACATGATCCATCGAAGAAAATAAAATAAATGTTATTCACCCCCCCCCCCCCCTCTAGCACATCAAACAATCCCCAACAAGTGGTATCAAAGTGGGTTGCTCTTCAAGGATTAACAACCAATGGAGCAACACTAGAGGAGTTGAAGAAGAATGGAGTTGCCTAAAGATGGATTGGGCTATGATATGATATCATGGTTCCAAGTATCTTCGATAGTGAAGACTTCGCTTACTGGAAAGGTAGGATGCCATAACTTTTTAATGAACAACTTTGACATTGGCTTTGCATTATGCATGGATTTTATCCCCTCGAGGACAAGAAAAGAAAATTTCTCAAGAAGAATAAGTGGACCGAGGAGCAAAATTGGAAATACAAAATTAATAAAAAAAGGTAATGTTAATGTTAGCTAAATCAATTCCTAAGGATTTATTGTATAGCCTAGGAGAATTCTATGATGCAAATGAGTTGTTGAGCAAATTGATCGAGCTCTACGAAAAACTCTCACTGGCCTAAGACGACAAGGAAGATGAAACCAAGGAAGAATGCTCAATGGCCCAAAGTGGAGATGATGATAAGACAAAAGAAACAAGTTCATCATCCTCTCAAGAGCGTAAAGTATTGAAAGTTGAGTGGTGTTCAACATCCGAGGTAGAGGAGGTTGAAGAAGTCTCCACCTCAAGGATTGAGGAGGAGGAGAGACAATCTTCTAAGCCGGAGCAACAAGAAGAGCCGTTTACATCCGGGAGGAGTGAAGAATCCGATCAAGCTTCCCTTACCATTCAGGGTAACTCAAGCACACTTATTATAAAAAAAAAATCATATACGTGCTTTGAGTGTAGGGAACAAGGGAATTATAAGAGAAAATGCCCAAAAAGAGTCAAAAAGGCTCAACCAGTGCTAAAGGCCAAAGAAAAGTCAAAGGAAGTCGGAGCCCCGCTAAGGAAAGACAAGAACCATATAGTGTGCTTCCAGTGCAACCAAATGAGTCACTATTGGAATCAATGTCCAAAGAGGAGACATCCAAAGAAGCACAAGGTATAGAACTCGAGTGTAGGGGGAGTTCCAAAGGCAAAACCTAAGGTAACTTTCAATAATAAAATTTCAATTATTAATGACAAGAAGCATGCTAATGATTTTCATTTTAATGCACTTGCAAATGTTAATAATAAGAAGCATGCTAATAATAGATTTTATTGATTAGGTGTTAAACATATCAATTTACCTAAGGACAATGCTAGATTAACCTTACTTAAGGATTGGAAGGTAGAGAACAAGAATCTAGACATTAACCTTAAGAAGGGTAGGCATATGCCTAGGAAAAAAAAATGCCCAAAGAATAAACGGAAATTCAAAATTTGAGGCATTAGTGGTAGAAAATCAAATTTTGAGGTCAAAGCTTGAGAAAATGAAAAAAAAACTCTTAGAAAGATGAAAAACATTATTATGGGGTCTAATGGTCAAAACTTAGAAGTTATGAGGCAACAATTAACCAAGGATAGAAAAGGTTTGGGTCACAAACCTAAGTCCAAGGTTGATAAGCCTACCTATAATAATATTCCATTTAAATATGGAACAAGTCTTAGGTCTAGGAATACCAAGGTCACAGGGGAAGTCATCCCTAGAGTTGACCATGGTAAGTGTCTAGTGGTCAAGGTTTCAAAGAAACTTAGGTAGCGTTTGGTAGAGAGAAAATTTTCCATTTTCCATTTTCTGTTTTCCTTTTCTAGAAAATAGAAAATGAATTTTTAGTGTTTTCTAATTTTCCAGAAAATATTTTTTTATTTTTTGGAAAACAAAAAATGATTTTATGGAGTTCTCCAGTTTTCCAGAAAACGCTCCTTCATTTTCTAGAAAACGGAGATGGAAAACCAAACGCATTTTCTTGTTTTCTAAGAAAATGAAAACAGAAAATGGAAAATTTTCTCTTTACCAAACGCCCCCTTAGGAATGCCACTAACAAGGTTACAAGGGAAGCTATCCCTAAAGTTAACATAGACAAGACCAAAATGACCAAGGCTTCAAAGCCTAGGAGGGTTATTAGGAAGGTAGCTAGGGAAATCATTCATAGTGAATACCTTATTAATCCAAGGAGCTCCAATAGGTATTGAGTTTCTAAGAGCGTGATTCCCTCATGCTAGATGGGTTTAAGGTGTGTCAATCCAAAATGGATGGGTAGTTAACATAACCATAGTGGAGTTGACACTTTATGATATTTTTAAGGTTATATAATACCTTAAAAATGAATTTAGATTTTAATCCTAAAAGAATTTAGGATGTGGTAATAAAAATTATGGAAGTTGAAAATTTGATCATAATTGGCACAATTCGATTTTAGAGTCATAGTGTGTCATTTTGAGTTTCTGACACACTTGAAGGAAATTAAGCATTATGGCAAAATGGACATAATCCTAGAAAATGACAATTAAGCTTAAAACATAGGTATTTCTATACATTGATATTATAAAATTGTCATGCTTTGTTTGTCATATGTCATGTCATGACATCATATGCTCATATTATTATTTTATAATGTCATGATAATACTTAGGTTAATTATGTGATGCTTATACTTAGGATTATTTATAAGTCATGATATTATGCATCATTGGCACATGCTTTAATTTATGCAAATCATTTATGTCATGATCATCATTCATGCATTAGGCTAATTAATTTAAAATTAAGGACAATGTCATTGATTTGATATCCCAAGATAAGGGAATCAAATTAGGTATGCCTAGATAATATACATGAACTCTTAGATTTATTGGCGCATGCTTTAATTTATGCAAATCATTTATGCCATGATCATCATTCATGCATTAGGCTAATTAATTTAGAATTAAGGACAATGACATTAATTTGAAGTCCCAAGATAAAGGAATCAAATTGGGTATGCCTAGATAATATGCATGAACCCTTAGATTTAGGAAAAACCAAAATCTACATCTCACAAGGACTATTATGAGACATATATATGTATTGATAAACATTATACACGTGAGATATTAGGAATGTAAGTTAAGTTCAAGGTGCTTAGATATTGAATCTAGATGAACTCAAACTCATAATATGACATTAAGGAATCATGAGGAAAGCCAATTTACAAGTCATATACATCTAGCCCATGGACGATGGTTCAATATAAGGTTTTAAAAAATATTTTAAAATTATTTTTAAAAAAATTTGATGAAGTCTATCTTTTGATAGCAATCACCATTGAGAATGTTAATACAAAGTTAAGCAAAACATTAAAGTTTTCAATGCTTTTGAACTTTATATCAATCATTCAAATTAATGGATATATTAATTTAAAAATATTTTTCACCCATAATATTTGACATAAGTATTATACGTATGAAATTTTAATATTTTTAGAACAACATATAATTACTTATGTATTTTCAAAATCTAATTCTGAAATATTAATTTTTGCATTTATAGAAACTAGTCGACTTTTGGTGCAATTAGTTTAGGTCACGATTGACTAGATTCGAGTTTGACTCGAATAGTATTTTAATGTTTGATAATGGGTTGACCATTGTTTGATAATGGATTTACTATATGGTTGACATGAGGTTGATCATATGATAGAGAAGTCCAAGTGGGACACTTGGCATGGAAAGTCCAAGTCTTGAGTACTTGGCATGGAAAGTCCAAGCATGAGTCTTGGCACATGGAAGTCCAAGTCTTGGATACTTGGCATGGTAAAGTCCAAACATGGGTCTTGACATGGAAAGTCCAAGTCTTGAGTACTTGACACATAGAAAGTCCAAGTCTTGAGTACTTGACACATAGAAAGTCTAAGTCTTGAGTACTTGGCATGGAAAGTCCAAGCATGGGTCTTGACACATAGAAAGTCCAAGTCTTGGGTACTTGGCATGGTAAAGTCCAAGCATGGGTCTTGGCATGGAATATCCAAGTCTTAGGTACTTGACACATAGAAAGTCCAAGTCTTGGGTACTTGGCATGGAAAGTCCAAGCATGGGTCTTGGCAATGGTAAAGTCCAAGCATTGGTCTTGAAAATTAGAAAGTCCAAGGGTGTAATATTGGTGGCGTAAAGTCCAAGCGGTAGTCTTGGCGACATAAGTCCAATGGTTGATGACATAAAGTCCAAGCATGTGTCTTGGCAGCATAAATCCAAATGTACCTTGGCGGTGTAGACTCGGTTAGCATGACAATAGTCAATGGAAGCACTTGAAGGCTAGCGTATAGATGAACAAGTCATGGATGACTTGGAGGGATCTGATAGACGTAAGGCTGATAGAGGTGGCTAGAAGACTTAGGTCTAGGCTAAGGGTGGTCTAGCAAGTATGAGGGGATTATACTTGGGGTAAATCTCATGTTTGAGGTTTAGCAGTCTATTGGGGTTATGGACCAGTCGATTGGTCAAGTGTTTTGACACTTGGCAATTGAGTCAACTCTGAGTAGTCGACTAGGATTATGACCAATCGACTAGTCGAGAGTCGACTGGTGCTCGATCGCGGGTCCTTGTCTCGCAATCGATCGCTAGCTTTGGCCGACTAGTTTGAGCATCGACGCCATGGAGTGCGATCATTGTTTGCGACCACGAGCACGAGAAGCAGTAGTCGACTTGGGAGTCAACTAAGAGCTTGGCAGTCGACTGATAGTAATGGAAATCGACTGCCAGTGTATCCGTTGGCTAGAATGACAATGTGAATCAAGTTCATTGTGAGACAATGACACTGTAGGCAGTTGACTGCCAAATGCAGAATCAACCCGATACAGGTCATAAAAGGAGCGATTCATGGAAAATTTCATCCATGGTTTCTTAAGCGATTCCTTGGGCAATTTGAGGAGAAGTGCTGGTGCATTTTAGGGTCCTTCAAGCTCATCCAAGCAACCAACAAGAAAAGCATTCAAAGCGATCTTGTGTAAAGTTTTCTTTACATCGTTTGTTGTATTTGCTTGTATTATCTTATTTATTATTGTAAACACTTGTACGAAGTTTCTCCACCTCCGGTGTGCCACCGAGAAGGAGTGTATTAGTGGTGGTGTGCATTACTAGAGCTCATTTGAGCTCGACCCGTGGAGTAGGAACCCTAGGTTCCGAACCACATTATATCTTTGTGTATTGTGAGTGTTTGTCACATTTTGTTATTGCTTTATTATTATTTCCGTTGCACATAACAAGCTTTGTAGACAAACGCGAACGAATTCTATCAAGCGACGCAAAAGTGTTATTCACCCCCCCTCTAGCGACCATCGATTCCTCTACAATTGGTGTCAAAGACCGATGTCTCTCAGAAGAAGAAGATGCTCCGATACCCTACAATTTGTATCAGAGCTTGGAGCTCTTCATTTGGACTAACTGCCAAGGAGCAAAGCGTTAGATGATGGAGTTGTCCAACGACGAATTCGGATGGGACATCAACACTCAATTCCGTACACCTTCTATGGATGAGAAGGGTTCGATCAATTGAAGGCACGAATAGAGAATTTCTTTATGATGAACATCGAAGGTTGATTCATCTTGATGGAAGGATTCGAATATCCAAAAGGGTCGAAGGGAGGATTCTTCAAGATGAAGAAATGAACCAAGGAACAACTCCAAAAAATCGAGAAAAATAAGAAGGTAACAAAATTCTTGGTTGATTTAATCCCTAATGATATTTTGTATAGATTAGGTGAATATAAGGATGCAAAGGAGCTTTAGAGCAAGTTGACAAAATTCCATGAGAAGCCTCAACCAGCCCAAGAGGATAAGGAAGAATCTAAGGAGGAATGCTCATCCTCCCAAGCTCAAGAAAAAAACACATCATCTTTATCTCAAGATCTTGTGGATTCGGAGGTTGAGAGGGAATCAACATCCAGATTGGTAGAAGAGGTGGAAGAAGTCTCCATCTCTAGGATTGAGGGAGAGAATATTAGATCAACGGAGCCGGAGTAAGAACAAGAGCAAGAAGAACCATTTACCTCCGGGAGAGATGAAGAATCAACTCCAGCTCCTACCACCGACCTAGGTAGCTCAAGCATGGAAATTAAAAATAAAAATCATATTGATTCTTTGAGTGTAGGGAGCAAGGACACTACAAGATCAAGTGTCCAAAAAGAGTCAAGAAGACTCAACCAATGCCAAAAGTTCATGAAAAACCTAAGGATGTTGGAGCCCCAATAATCAAGAGAAAGGAGCACATAATTTGCTTCAAATGCCATCAAAAGTGGCACTATAGAAGCCAATGCGCTAAGGGAAGACAACCTAGCAAGGGCAAAGAAGGAACTACACATGTAGTGGGAGCTAAAGCAAATCCTAAGGTAAATTTAAATTATGCTCATTCTTTATATAAGGCTCAAAAGCATGCTAGGAGTAATTTTAATACTCTTGCAATTGTGCATGATCATAAAGAGCATGCTAGAAATAGAGCTTATTGTTTAGGTGCTAAATTATGCGATATTAGGGTTAAGGACAAATCTAGAACAAATAACCCTAGAACAATTCTACCTAAGGAAGTCATTAGGAAGGTAGAAAACCACTTAGGCATTAGCCCTAAGAAGGGTAGACATATAAGAGAAAGAACTATTCCCAAAAGGGTAATGAAAAATAAAAAATTGGGCAATTAGAGTTAGAGAACCAAGTCTTGAGGTCAAAGCTTGAGAAATTAGAGAAGACCCTTGCAAGAATGACAAATTCAATTCATGGGTCAAATGGTCAAAAATTAAGGTCTATGAGGCAAGAACCATCTAGAGGCAAGAAAGGTTTGAGTCACAAACCTAAGCCCAAAGAAACCTATCATAGTGTTTCATTCGATTATGGAACCATTTCTAGGTCTAGGAAAACTAAGGTTACTCGGGAAAGTCATCCCTAAGGTTAACCATGGTAGGTGCCTAGTGGTCAAAGTTTCTATAAAACCAAGGAAAGCCACTAAGAAGGTCACAAGAGAAGTTATCCCTAGAGTTGACCTAGGCAAGACCAAATTGACCAAGGCTTCCAAGCCTAAAAGGGTCATTAGGAAAGTACTAAGAGAAGATATTCCTAGTGAGTACCTAATAAACCCAAGGAGCTCCAATAGGTATTGAGTTTCTAGGAGCGTGATTCCATCATGCTAAATGACTTATGTTGTGTCAACCTTGAATGAATGGGTAGTTAACCTAACCATTGCAAAGTTGACACTTTAGGTCATTTCCAAGGTAATGAGATACTTTGGAAATAAATTTGGATTTATATCCTAAAGGATTTTAGGATGTGCCAATTAAATTTGAGAAGTTTAAAAATTTGATCAAATTGGCACGAATTAGGTTTTAGAGTCATGATGAGTCATTTTGGGTTTTTGGCACATTTGGGAGATGAGTGGTATTATGACAAATATGGATTTAATTCTTAAAATGACAATTTGAGCTTAGCACTTAGGTATTATATACCTTTGTATTTTATACTTGTCATTCTTTGTTTGCTTGTCATGTCATGACATCATATTTCAATTAATTATTTAAAATATCATGATAGTGTTTAGGTCTTTATGTCATGTGTATTTAGGTTTATTTATATGTCATGACATCATGATTATTGACACATGCTTCATTTATGCTATCTTATATGTCATAATCATCATTCATGCATTTACGATTAATTAAAATTGATTTAAGGACTATGACTTGATTTGAAGTCTCATGTATAAGGAATCAAATAGAGTTGTCTAGAAAAATGCATGAGACCTTAGTCTTGGAATAACCAAAACTCACATCTCACATCAAATTGACATGTGTGTGTATTGATACACCCTATACACATATGAGATGTTAAGAAAATGAGTTAAGTTCAAGGTGCATAGTTCTTACATCTAGATGAACTCAAACTCATCTTATACCATTAATGGATCATGGGGAAAGCTAATGTGTAAGTCATGTGCATTGAGCACATAGATCATGGTCCAATATAAGGTTTTAAAAACATTTCAAAATTATTTTGAAAAACCTTAGTGAAGTTTATCTTTTGATAGCAATCACCATTGATGAAGTTGATACAAAGTAGACTCAAAACATTGAGGTTATCTTTGTTTTTGAAATTTGTATCAATCTCACTATTTAATGGGTATTTTGTTTTTTAAATATTTTTCACCCATTGTATTTGACATAAGTATTATACATATGAATTTTCATGATTTTTCGAATTGTGTATAATTATTTATGATTTTTTGAAATTAAATTTCTAATTTCTAGATTTCTACATCTATAGAAATAAGTCGATTGCCGCCTTGGGTAGTCGACTGTCGTTGAGTGCAATCAACTGGTTTCTGATTGAGTCGACTGTCAAGGATGATTTCGGGTAAACATGGTGTTTAGCCCATGTTTCAACCATTTTAGGCTACCCTAATCGCTCCTAACCTTAGGGTATGCTTTGGAAAGCATTGGAAGGGTGAAAATCCATTGGATATGGATTATGAGAGTTATTTAGGGTGATAATCAAATTTTTAGGTGAGTGAAAGTTCAAGTTTGAACTTTTTCTCTTAATTTTGATGGTTTAGTATTCCTATAGGCTTAGGGACTCTCCAAGGATATTGTTGGTGCAATGGTCAAGAGGGAGCAAGCCTTTAGGGGGAGGTTATCCATCATGGGATGATGGATGTGTATTCCTCAAAGGGGGAGACATGAAGGGTTTTGAAAACCCTCATTGTGCTCACCAAAGGGAGAGAATTGGAGAAGTGAGGATTGTCTCTCATTTAGTGATATGAGACTTATCACTAGGAAGAGTAAATACATCTTAGATGTTTTTGGACCAAGGGGGAGATTGTAAGATCTCATTGGTATATGAGACATTAATACCCTTGGGGAGTCTTTTTGATGTATGCCAAAGGGGGAGAAGTGAGGTTTAAGTTAGGTAAATATTTACTATGCTTTGGCATTGGAAGTGTTTAAATTTAGGTTATTGTTAGCCTAATTTAAAGGTATTGTCAAACATAAAAAAAGAGAAGATTATTGGTGCAATCAGCCTAGGTCGCGATTGACCGGACTCGAGTTTGACTCAAATAGTATTTTGATGTTTGATAAACCCTAAACCATTGTTTGATAATGGGTTGACTATATGGTTGACATGGGGTTCGACCATATGATGGAGAAGTCCAAGTGGGACACTTGGCATGGAAAATCCAAGTCTTGAGTACTTGGCATAGAAAGTTCAAGTGGGAAACTTGGCATGGAAAGTCCAAGCATGGGTCTTGGCACATGGTGTAAGATCTTCGGTGAGCGCTAGAGGGGGGGGGGTGAATGGCGCGTTCTCGTTGGCTTGACGGAATTCGATCGTGCTTACTACAATTGTTAGTGTACACAATGGAAATACAAAATATACAATGAAAATAAATACACAAGTACAATCACAAATACACACGAATATACGTAGTTCGGAACCTTAGGGTTCCTACTCCATGGGAACGCTCAACAAGCTCTAGTGATGGACACGCCACTAATCAATAACACTCCTTGGTGACACATCGGAGGTGGAGAAACCTCGTACAAGTGATTACACAAAGTAATACAACGGATACAAGCAAATACAAAGATGAAATGCAATACAAATAAAGAAAAATACTTTACAAGAAGACTTTGAATGTTTGCTTTTGGTTGCTTGAGAAGAGCCTTGAAGGGTTGGATTGCAGCAGCAAATCCCCTCCAAATTGCCTCAAAGAACCATACCAAAATCCTCCTCCTTGAGCTCCTTTTAAAGATGTAACTTGGGCTGGATTCTGCCTAGCAGTCGACTGCTCCTGTAGCCGTTGTGAGACAAAGACTTGATCCACGTTGGATAAGTTCCAATGGATAGACCATCAGTCGACTATCAAACCCTATTAGTCGACTGATGCATAGGTCAAGCCTACTCGCCTATGGCATTTCTCAACATCACCGATCGCTCGGTAGTGGATCGCCAATGCCATCGTAGTCGAACGCCGGGCCGACTCCCATCATCACCGATCGTCATAATCCTAGTCGTCCGTGTCAAAACATGACTTGACTGACCGCTCCATAACCCTAGTCGACTAACAAACATCAAACATGATGTTTAACCCCAAGTATGATCTCCTCATACTTGCTAGATCACCCTTAGCCTAGATCTAAGCCTTCTAGCCACCTTCATCTGCCTCACACCTATCGGATCCCTCCAAGTCATCCATGACTTGTTCATCCATACGCTAGCCTTCAGGTGCTTCCATCAGTTATTGTTATGTTAACGTGGTCTACACTGCCAAGGCACATTTGGGCTTACGCTGCCAAGACTATCGCTTGGACTTTATGCTGCTATGACTCCACCCTTGGACTTTATGCTGCCAATATTAACCCTTGGACTTCCCAAATGCCAAGTACCCATGACTTGGAATTTCATCGCCAAGACTACACACTTGGACTTACGTGGCCAAGACTACACCCTTGGACTTTCCATGCCAACTCCATGTTGGACTTTCCAAATGCTAAGACTCAAGCTTGGACTTTCTCTTGCCAAGACCCATGCTTGGACTTTCCATGCTAAGTGTCCCACTTGGACTTCTCCATCATATGGTCAACCTCATGTCAACCATATAGTCAACCCATTGTCAAACAATGGTCAACTCATCGTCAAACATCAAAACACCAACATCAAATCACTACTCGAGTCAAACTCGAGTCTGGTCAATCATGACATGTGCCGATTGTACCAACAATCTCTCCCTTTTTCATGTTTGACAAAAACCCAATACCTTTGAGTTAGAACACTAACTCAATTCAATTCTCCCAATTTTCCATTTTCCCTTAATTCTCCCCCTTTGTGACATACATCAAAAAGGCTCTCCCCAAAGATATCAATGTCTCATATCCCAATGAGATCTTACAATCTCCCTCTTGGTTCGAAAACATCTAGGATACCTTCACTCTTCCTAGTGATAAGTCTCATATCACTAAAGAGAAGCAGTCCTTCAAACTCTCCCAATTTTTCCAATTGGGCATCTCACATTCTCTCATTTTTAATTCTCTAAAATTCTCCCCCTCATGAGGAAGAACACATCCATCATCTCATAATGGATAACATCCCCCTAAAGGTTTACTCCCCCTTGACCATTGCACTAACAATATTCTTGAAGAGTCCCTAAGCTTATAGGAACACTAAACCAACAAAAATTAAGGGAAAAAGTTCAACCTTGAACTTTCACACACCCTAAAATTTGATACATCACCCAAACAATTCTCTTAATTCATTTTCAATGAATTTTCACCCTTCTAATGCTTTTCAAACCATATCCTAGGGTTATGAGCAGTTATGGTAGCCTAACATAGCTGAAACATGGGCTAAACATCCTTGTTTACCCGAAATCAGCATTATCAATCGACTCTTTCATCCAACAGTCGACTGCCATTCTGAGACAGTCGACTGATTTTTGATTTTCAAAAATCAGATTTTCAGAATATGAGTTTTGTAAAATCATAAGTAAATATACATATTTTGAAAATTTTTGAAAACTCATACGCACATTACTTATAACAAACATTATGAGTGAAAATAGTTAGAAAATAAAATACCTATAAAATAGTGAGATTGACACAAAGTTCAAAACCATTGAAATTTTCAATGTTTGACCCTACTTTGTATCACCTCCTTCAACGGTGATTGCTATCAAAAGATTTTGAAATGATTTTAAAAATCTTAATTCCTTTTCCTAACATCTCACTTGTATCTAAGTGTATGAAACACATACAAGTCAAGTGTTCTTATGAGATGTTGGTTTTGGTTATTTAAGGTTTCATGTATTTTTCTAGGGAACACTATTTGATTCCCTTATGCATGAGACTTCAAATCATGTCATTGTCCTTAACTCAATTTTAATTAATGCATGAATGATGATTATGATATAAATGATAACATAAATAAACATGTGCCAATAATCATGATGTCATGACATGTGATTTAAACTTAAGCATAACATGACATTCCTAAGCATAAATCATGACATTTAGATGATTAAAATGAGATATGATGTCATGACATAGAATAATACATACAAATCAATACACATACAACCAGGCAAAGACACATAATTTTGCATAAACAAAATATTTCATTTAACATAAAGTCAGTTCTACAATCAAAATAGATGTCCAAACACTCTCGACCACACTACGAAAATAAAAAAGATATATAACACGGTCCTAGCTACCATCCTCCAGAGTCATCTGTCGGAGGTGGTGGAGGCTATTGATTGACCGTCCAGCTCCGCATCATCTCGAGCATGTCGCTCTGACACTGCTCCATCCTATTGAGTTGCTGACTCATGGAGGACATATGAAAGGACATGGAGAATTGGTCCAGACTGAGCTCCTCCAGTCGAGTGTCAATGTCCTCATAAAACTCCTCGAACCTGGTCTCCAAGCATACAAATCGCACTGAGAGACTCTCCAACGGAGCATCTGATAACATGGGGTCATCCTCCTCTGCAGTTGGCTTGTCATACTCTGTCGCTGGCTCTCCAGGCTCCCCGACTAGCTCTCTAGGCTCCCTAGCTGTTGAGGCCGAGGTGGCCACTCTATCCTCCCAGGCCTTGTCCGCATGTCGACTAATGCAAAATGTCGCATGGTGATACGGTCATATGAATCGGACAGTGGCCTCAATGTCCCCCTAGAAATGTTTGTGCCTATGGATGCTAACCAAGAAGTGATGATATGTCCAAAAGGCATATGAACTTTCCCTTGCATAGGGGACACAAAGTGAACAATGCAATGAAAGATGTTTAATGCAATATTGATATCCAATAAATGTCGCATCACATACATGAGAAATAGATAGGGAGGCCAGATCTTGGCCTGACCTCGAGTCACAATAGGCAGAAGTCATCCAACAATGATTTTATAAAGTACATTGTCAGGTGCAAATAAGCCATGAATTAAAAATAGATTCTGTCCCACAGGACAAGGTCGATGGAAAAAGTAGTCATGCATGAAATCTAAAGAAATATGATCAAAAATGGCTGGAAAAGGCTAATCAAAGGTAGGATAAAACACAAAGTAGTCATCAGATGGCCGACACTCCAAGAACTCCTGCAGAATTGCAGGAGTGAACTCTAGATCGCATTTTACAATGCGAGTAGAATATGTTGGACCATCGCTAACTCTCCTAAGGTTGGAGTAGAACTCCTTGAGCAAGTCAATATTGATGGAATGCGTGAAAAAGACTACTTTCATTAACTGATAATGTCATATGATTTGGATGACATCTCCACAATAATATTGGAAAAATGGCTTGTCTAAGTATTTGATGGGCATAGGCTGGTATGGCAGTGATGAACCTTCAGTAGACTCTGTCCTACGTTGTTTTCTATGTGAACGTGATGAATGCAATGCAATGGCACAAAAACATGGTTAAATTAAGACATTGATTAAGTAACATGATTAGGGTTTGAGTTCAAGAGATTACTTAGGTGTCATTTGGTATGATGTTGAAGAAGATGATCTGAGCAATCAAATGCTGGAGAAAAACGTTGGAGAAACACCGGTAAGAGATGTCCGAAACCCTAACTTGCGGAAGAGGAAAATAGGAAGCGAGGGAAACCTCCATTAGTGTGATAAGAAGACAAGAATAGAGAAAAAACTGGTTAGGTTTCAAAACTAAGGCTTACCTAGGGTTGGAGTCGCCGGCGTGCACACGAACACGAAGGTCGGAAGCGCTCGAAGGAGAGGAAATCATGAGAAGCCGAACCCTAGGGGTTCGGTCTTATAAAATCGTAGTGATCAATCGACTGATCACAGTACTATGACCGGTTCACGACGCCAGCAGTCGATTGCTGGGTTCGGCAATCGACTGTTGAATCTTCTGTGACGAGCTACAGTAGCTTCAGTCGACTGATAGACTAGCAATCGATTGCTGAGGTTTGGTAATCGACTGTTGAACTCTCTGTGTAGTTCTACAGTGTGTTTAGTTGACTGATATCTAATTTTCTATTTAGAGATTATGTGAATTTGATTTCTTCACTTATTTTTGTTCCATTTTAATGTGTTTATGCATGTATATGGAATATATCAGTATTATGCTTGTGTTTGTGTGTTTATTAATGTTTTTTGGTGTTTTTATTCCATTTTCACAATCATTAACATCCAAGAATTTTATTCCTAGCATCTCACCCTTTCTAAATGTTTGAAATACACAATCAAGGTGAATCCTATATTTTGTGAGATGCAATACACCATAAACATACCTTCCATGCAAACATATGATGCACGGCAAGTGTGTGACATATCAAGGTATATAGTACTTAAGTGTTAAGCTCAAATGTCATTTCTAAATTCAAGACAATTTTCCTTGATAAATTGATCTCCCAAGTGTGTCAAAACTCAAAATGACACACTAAGACCTCTAAATCTAAATGTGCCATGTTTAATCAATTTTCCATAAGTCTCAAAGTCTATTGGCGCATCCTAAAATCCCTTAGGATTAAGTTTCAAACTTATTTCCAAGGTATCACACAACCTTGAAAATGCTATAAAGTGTCTACTTTACTATGGTTAGATTAACTACCCACCAATTCAAGTTGACACCCTCAACCCATTTAGCGTGATGGAATCACACTCTTAGGAATCCAATACCCTATTGGAGCTCCTTGGGTTTTCTAGGTACTCACTAGGGATATGCTCCCTTAGTACCTTCCTAATAACCCTCCTAAGCTTAGAAGCCTTGGTCAATTGGGTCTTATTAAGGTTAACTCTAGGGGTAACTCCCCTTGTAACCTTCTTAGTGATTTCTCTAGGTTTTTTTGAAACTTTAGCCACTAAGCACACGTCATGGTTAGCCTTAGGGATGACTTCCCTAGTAACCTTGTCTTTCCTAGACCTAGGTTGAGTGGTTCCATAATCGAATGGATCTATGATAGGTCTCCTTGGGCTTAGGTTTGTGACCCAAACCTTTCTTGCCCTTAGGTGAACTTTGCCTCCCAAACCCTAGGTTTTGACTCTTTGATTCTAAATTTTGATCATTTGACCCTTGCATTTGATTTTGCATCTTTCTAAGGGTCTTTTCTAATCTCTCAAGTTTTGACCTCAAAACTTGATTTTCTAGCTCTAATTGTCAATTTTTGAATTTTCATTTATTCTTTGGGCTTTGTTCCATTTCGTAGGCATTGCCTACCTTTCTTAGGGTTAATGCCTAAATGGTCTTCTATCTTCCTAATTGCTTCCTTAAGTAGAATTGTCCTAGGATTATTGTTTCTAGAATTGTCCTTAACCCTAAAATTACATGATTTTGCACCTAGGCAATAAAATTTATTCCTAGTATGATTTTTTTATGAGTAATTGCAATAAAATCCCTAGCATGATTTTGACTATTACGTAAATGAAGAGCATTATTTAAATTTACCTTAGGGTTTACTTTAGAAGCGCTCTCTACATGTGTTGCTCATTTTTTGGTTTTCTTCCTCCCCTTAGGGCATTGGCTTCTATAGTAGCCCCTTTGATGACATTTGAAGCATACCACGTACTCCTTGCTCTTCTTAGTGGGGACACCGACTTCATTGGTCTTTTCTTGAGCTTTTGGTGTCAATTGAGTCTTTTTGACTCGCTTTGGACACTTTCTCTTGTAGTGTCCTACTTCCCTACACTCAAAGCATACGATATGATTTTTATTTTTAATTAAATTGCTTGAGTTACCTAGGATGATGATGGCCGAAATTGATTCTTCATCTCTCCCGAAGGTTGAAGTTACTTCTTGATTTTGCTCCGGCTCCAGTGATCTAATATCCTCCCCCTCAATTCTAGAGGTGGAGGCTTCCTCCACTTCTTTCACCTTTTTCGATTCGGATGTTGATTCCCTTTAAACCTCCGAATCCTTAAGCTCTTGGGATGATGATCCACATTCTTCTTGAGCTTGAGAGGATGCACACTCCTCGTCTTCCTCATCTTCTTGGACCGATTGAGGGTTCTCATGAAATCTTGCCAAATTTCTCCATAGCTCCTTGGCATCGATGTAGTCCCCTAGCTTGCACAAAATTTCATTAGGAATCAAATTTTCTAAAAGTTTTGTTACCTTAATCTCGGTCTTGAATTTTTGACGTTGCTCTTGGGTCCACTTCTTCAATTTTAGAACATCTCCCTTCTTATCCCTAGGGGGTTCAAAATCTTCCATGATGATGAACCAATCTTCTATGTCCATCATCTAGAATGTCTCCATTCTCCCCCTCCATGTCGGAAAGTCTTTTTGATCGTATGGTGGAAGAATGTCGATGGTGTACCCCAATTCGTCCTTAGGTAGCTCCATTTCCTTTAGCACTTTTTCTCTCGGGTGTTAATCCGTAGAAGAGCTCCAAGCTCTAATACCAATTGTAGGATCTTCGGTGAGCACTAGAGGGGGTGAATGGCGCGTTCTCATTGGATTGACGGAATTCGATCGTGTTTGCTACAATTGTTAGTGTACGCAGTGGAAATACGAAATATACAATGAAAATAAATACACAAGCACAATCACAAATACACACGAATTTATGTGGTTCGGAACCTTAGGGTTTCTACTCCACGGGTGAGCTCAACGAGCTCTAGTGATGGACACACCACTAATCAATAACACTCCTTCTCGGTGACGCACCAAAGGTGGAGAAACCTCGTACAAGTGATTACACAAAGTAATACAACGGATACAAGCAAATACAAAGATGAAATGCAATACAAGTAAAGAAAAATACATTACAAGAAGACTTTGAATACTTGCTTTTAGTTGCTAGAGAAGAGCCTTAAAGGTCTAGATTGCAGCAAAAAATCCCCTCCAAATCGCCTCAAAGAACCATACCAAAATCCTCCTCCTCGAGCTCCTTTTAAAGTTGCAACTCGGGCTGGATTCCGCCTAGTAGTCGACTACTTACGATCATCAGTCGACTGCTCCTGTAGCCGTTTTGAGATAATGACTTGATCCACACTGGACAAGTTCCAACGAATAGACCATCAGTCAACTGCCAAACGCTATCAGTCAACTGATGCACAGGTAGTCGAGCCGCTGGTCGAGCTTGCCTCGCATCTGTGGTGTTTCCTCAACATCAGTCGACTGCACTCCATGGCAGTCGACTGCTAGGCCAGTCAACTACCCAATACTGACAGTTGACTACCAATCCACGCGCAGTCGAATGCCAGTCGACTCCCATCAGTCAACTGGTCATAATCCCAACCGAATGCCAAGAGTCAACTCATCTATCAAGTGTCAAAACACTTGACCAATCGACTGGTCCATAACCCCAGTCGACTGACGAACCTCAAACATGATGTTTAACCCCAAATATGATCCCCTCATACTTGCTAGACCACCCTTAGCCTAGACCTAAGCCTTCTAGCCACCTCCATTAGCCTCATGTTTATCAGATCCCTCCAAGTCATCCATGACTTGTTCATCCATATGTTAGCCTTCAGGTGCTTCCATCAGCTATTGTCATGCTAACGTGGTCTACACTGCCAAGGCACATTTGGGCTTACACTGCCAAGGCACATTTGGGCTTACACTGCCAAGACTACCGCTTGAATTTTACATCGCCAAACCATTGGACTTATGCTACCAAGACTCCATCCTTGGACTTTACGCTATCAATATCAACCCTTGGACTTCCCAATGCAAAGTACCCATGACTTGGACTTTCACTGCTAAGACTACACACTTGGACTTACGTGGCCAAGACTATACCCTTGGACTTTCCATGCAAACTCCATGTTAGACTTTCCAAATGCCAAGACTCAAGCTTGGACTTTCTCTTGACAAGACTCATGCTTAGACTTTCCATGCCAAGTACTCAAGACTTGGACTTTACCATTGCTAAGACTCATGCTTGGACTTTCCATGCCAAGTGTCTCACTTGGACTTCTCCATCATATGGTCAATCCCATATCAACCATATAATCAACCCATTGTCAAACAATGGTCAACTCATCATCAAACATCAAAACACCAATATCAAATCACTACTCGAGTCAAACTCGAGTCTGATCAATCGTAACCTCTGTCGATTGCACCAACACATGAAAAGTTCAAGTCTTGGGTACTTGGCATGGTAAAGTCTAAGCATGGGTCTTGGCATGGAAAGTCCAAGTCTTGGGTACTTGGCACATGGAAAGTCCAAGCATGGGTCTTGGCACATAGAAAGTCCAAGTCTTGGGTTCTTGGAATGGTAAAGTCCAAGCATGGGTCTTGGCATAGAAAGTCCAAGTCTTGAGTACTTGGCACATGGAAAGTCCAAGTCTTGGGTACTTGACACATGGAAAGTCCAAGTCTTGGGTACTTGGCATGGAAAGTCCAAGCATGGGTCTTGGCAATGATAAAGTCAAAGCATTGGTATTGGCAATTAAAAAGTCCAAGGGTGTGATATTGACGGTGTAAAGTCCAAGCGATAGTCTTGGCGGCATAAGTCGAATGGTTGGCGGCGTAAAGTTCAAGCATATGTCTTGGCAGCGTAAGTCCAAATGTACTTTGGCGATGTAGACCCGGTTAGCATGACAATAGTCGATGGAAGCATTTGAAGGCTAGCGTATGAATGAACAAGTCATGGATAACTTGGAGGGATTCGATAGGTGTGAGGCTTATTGAGGTGACTAGAAGGCTTAAGTCTAGGTTAAGGGTGGTCTAGCAAGTATGAGAGGATCATACTTGGGGTAAATCTCATGTTTGAGGTTTAGCAGTCAACTGGGGTTATGGACCGATCGACTGGTCAAGTATTTTGACACTTGACAATCGAGTTGACTCTGAGCAGTTGACTGGGATTATGACCAGTCGACTGGTTGAGAGTCAACTGATGCTCAACTGTGATCGCATGGCCTTGGCAGTCGATTACCAGCTTTGGGCAGTCGACTTGCCTTAAGCAGTCGACTGCCATAGAGGGCAGTCGACTGTTATTTGTTACCACGAGCACAGAAAGCTCGGTAGTCAACTTGGGAGTTGACTAAGAGCTTGGCTATCGACTGATGATAATGGCAATCGACTGATAGTGTATCCGTTGGCTGGAATGACAATGTGGATCAAGTTCGTTGTCAGACAATGACACTGTAGGTAGTCAACTGGGGACTTTTGGCAGTCAACTGTTAGGCGCAGAATCAACCCGATGTAGGTCATAAAAGGAGCTATTCATAGAGGATTTTAGCCATGGTTTCTTGAGTGGTTCCTTGGGAAATTTGAGGTGAAGTGTTGGTGCATTTCAGAATCCTTCAAGCTCATCCAAGCAACCAATAAGAAAAGCATTCAAAGCGATCTTATGTAAAGTTTTCTTTACGTTATTTGTTGTATTTCTTTGTGTTTCTTGTATTATCTTGTTTATTGTTGTAAACACTTATACAAGGTTTCTCACCTTCGATGTGTCACCGAGAAGAAGTGTATTAGTGGTGGTGTGCATCACTAGAGCTCATTTGAGCTCGACCCGTGGAGTAAGAACCCTAGGTTCCGAACCACGTTATATCTTTGTGTGATATGATTGTTTGTCGTATTTTGTAATTTCTTTATTATTATTTTCACTGCGCATAACAAGCTTTATAAACAAACATGAACGAATTCCATCAAGCGATGCAAAAGCGCTATTCACCCCCCCCCCCTCTAGCGACCATCGAACAACATATAATTACTTATGTATTTTCGAAATCTAATTCTTAAATACTGATTTCTGCATTTGTAGAAACCAGTCGATTACTACTTGGAGCAGTTGACTGGTTGCTAATCAAGTCGATTGTTAAAGCTAATTTTGGTTAAACAAAATTTATCTAAGCATTTATTAACAATTTTAGGTTATCCTAATGTCTCATAACCCTAGGATATACTTTGGAAAGCATTGGAAGGGTAAAATAATCATTGAAAATAATTAAAAGAGTTATTTAGTGTGGAGTATCAGATTTTATGGGAGGTTAAAGTTTAAGTTTGGACTTTAACCCTTATTTTCGATTGTTTTAATATCATATAGGATTAAAATAACTCCAAGGATATTGTTAGTGCAATGGTCAAGGGGGAGCAAGCCTTTAGGAGGAGTGTTGTCCATCAAGGGATGATGGATGAATTTTTCTTCCAAAGGAGGAGAATTGTTAGGGAAATTAACCTGTGATATGGTTTTGATGTATGTGGCAAAGGGTTTAAGTTAGGTTGTTATTGTGGATTTGATATGTGCATTGGAGTCTTGCAGGACTTAGTAATTCGCACATGGAGCCTTGGTAAGTTTCACCACTCATAACCTCGTGCTTGAGTCGGAGAAGAAGCATTGCAGAGCCGTGCGCTTGATACTGCCGAGGGACCGTCGGACGAGATGACTTGAAGCGAAGCCAAGGAAGCAGACTTCGGAGGCAAGAGACGCGAAGGAGCATTGCAGAGTCGTGCGCCTGATGCTGCCGAGGAATGTGGCCGCGAACGAAGAGAGCTTCGGCAAGGGACTTCGAGTGAGATGAGAGAATGAATGAAATGTAAGTAGCTCATTAGGTGAACTTGGCCAAATGGCCGAGTGTCAGAGGATTGACCGCAAGGGTTGAGGTTTACCCGACCGCCAGAAGCTCAAACGAATGTTAAGTTTGAGTTTCACACGGTAACAGTCGACTACCATGAAATGACAGTCGACTGCTCTAAGTCGAACGGGGTTCGATTGGTGTTCGACTGATGGGTTTAGGCCTAGCAGTCGACTGCCAGAGGAAGTCACGGGCACAGAACCTCCCGTAGCCGACTGACTAGTCGACTCTGAGAAATTGTCCGACTAATGGTTACATCGATCGCTAAGGATTCGTTGGACTCTGGCGGTCGGGATCGACATGTTCGAGAGGTCGTTATAGCGGCGTACGATCGCTAAAGCTGATCGTGATGCGACCAACGGAAAGAAATCAACCCTCTCTATAAAAAGGGAGGGTGTGGGCTTTTGGATGGCTAATGCCTAAGTTCCAAACGATCATCCAAGTGCCCCACAAGCTTTCAACCCCTTCTCCTAGTTTTCTTTCATATTTATTGTAAGAAGAAGTGTTTGGGTTGTAAGAAGGTTTACCTCCACCTTACATTAGCTAAAGGGAGAGACCAATAGTAAATTGGTTGCGGAGTGATTCACCGTTGACTAATCAGACTGTGGATTAGCGACGAAGCCATGAACCATGTTATATTTCGGTGTTAGCATTGTTTGGTATTCTTATTTCTATTTACTTGTCTTGTTTTGTTTCTGTTGCACTAATATTCTTTGTAGACGAGCAAATTCCGTCATCATACGAAAGAGGGCTATTCACCCCCTCTAGCCAGCCAACAACATCGATCCCCTATAAGTGGTATCACAGCCAAGGCGCTTGTTGAGGACTAACCGCCAACACAAGCACTATATCAAGAGATGGCCGGCTCGAACATTCATTCAACGAAGTTTGAAGGAGAATTCTCTTGGTGGAAAAAGAGAATGGAGGTATTTTTCGAAACCGATTTCGAAATTCTTTTAATTATGGAAAACGGTTTCGAAATGCCTAGGGATGAAGAAGGGGAGCCATTGGAAAAATCAAGGTGGAGCAAGAGGCAAAGGGAAGAGTACTTGGCAAACTCAAAAGCCAAACATCACCTCTACAATGTACTCCCCCAACAAGAAGTAAACCGGATAGGAGAGTATGCTAGCGCCAAGGAGATGTGGGAGAAACTAATAGAGATTCATGAAGGCACATCCGAGGCAAAGCTAGCAAGGAGAGATGTTCTTCGCTCCCAATTATCCAATATTAAACTCGAAAAGGGAGAGAAGGTAAAATCCCTACACTCTAGATTTAAGGAAATTCTAACTGGTTTAACAAGTGTAGGTGAAAAACTCTCCAACCGGGATATAGTAATGAAGGTCATAGATGTCTTTCCCTGGTCCTCAAGATGGAGCTCTATGGTGGACTCCTTCTACATCTCCAAGAATTTGGAAGTGAGCACCTTGGAGGAGTTCTTCTCAACTATGGAGCTCCACGAAACAAGGCTCAAAGGAATAGTAGAAGAGCCAAGGTTTCAACCTTCAAGAGGAGTAGCCTTGATGGCTAACAAAGGGAAGAAGAAGATGGAGACCTCCTCCTCCTCCGATGAAGCATCCTCCTCTTCCTCCATGGATAGCACGAAAGAAGCATACATGATAAGGAAGGTAAGGCGTGCTTTAAGAAATTTTAAATTTAATAAATCTAATGATAGGAGGAGAAGACCAAGGGGGAAGGTGATTTGCTATAATTGCCAAGGAGAGGGGCACATAAGGGACAATTGTCTCCTCTTGAACAAGAGCAAAGAGGAGAAGAGAAAGAAAGAAGAAGAAGAAGAAGGGGAGCAAAAAGAAGGAAGAGAAGAAGGCCAAGGAAAAGGGGAAGGCAAAGACACTAAAAGCAAAGACATGGGATGATCCCTCTTCTTCATCATCCTCATCCGAAGAAGAGGAAGAACATGTCTACTCAAACCTTGCCCTAATGGCATTTGACGACCTAGACTTCTCCTCCTCCAAAAATGAAGAAGCAAGCTCAAGTAAGGAGAACTCAAGTGAAGGGAGAGCTTCTTCTACATCCTCATCATCGGAAGAGGATTTAGTAAGTGAAGTAACAAATCTTGTAGGATATTTGAAGCCGCTAGAGGGGGGTGAATAGCGGAGTGTTCGTTCGTAGATAGAATTCGATCGTGGTTGTCTCTACAATTTCGTTAGCACGTAGCAGAATAGTAATGAAAGCAATAACGAAATGAACAACAACGCAAAAACAAATATTTAACGTGGTTCGGAACCGAATGGTTCCTACTCCACGGATTGGGTTCGTACGAACCCTAGCGATGCCAATCACACACCACTATAATAATCACTCCTTCTCGAAACAAGTCGGAGGTGGAGAAACCCCTTACAATGTGATTACAACAATAATCTAAATACAACAAGCAAATACAATATGAAATACAACAAGAGAAGTAAAGAACACTTTACAAAAACTCTTTGGAAGCTTGCTTGTTGATTGCCTTGGACTAGCACTTGAAGACCCTGATTTGCAGTAGCAAATCGCTTCAAAACGTCCAAGAAAACCGATGCCTTTTCCTCCATCACGAGCTCCTTTTATAGGACCAGATCTGTGAGACAACGGTGTAATCCACGCTGGAAAAATCCAACGGCTAGGACATCAGTCGACTGATCATGAACATCAGTCGACTGATCAAGCATCACTCGACTGCTCGTCCCAGCGGTCGAGTGAGACTCCATTCTGTGCCCTGAAATCCGAGCATCAGTTGACTGATGACATAATCAGTCGACTGCTCGGCTAATCAGTTGACTGCCCACCTACGACAGTCGACTGCCCACCTACGACAGTCGACTGCTAGGGCAATTCCTGCAATCAAACCCTAGTTGACTATGCCAATCGACTGCCACATGGCATCAGTCGACTGACACACCTCAAACATGAGGTTTTAACCCAAGTATGGTGTCCCCATACTTGCTAGACCACCCTTAGCCTAGACCTAAGCCTTCTAGCCACCTCCATCAGCCTCACGCCTCTCGGATCCCTCCAAGTCATCCATGACTTGTTCATCCATCGCGCTAGCCTTCAGGTGCTTCCATCATCTATGTCATGCTAACGGTGTCTACACTGCCAAGGCACATTGGACTTACGCCGCTAAGACTCCGCTTGGACTTATGCTACCAAGACTCCCGCTTGGACTTTACGCCGCCAATATCAAACCCCTTGGACTTCTCAAATACCAAGACTCAAGCTTGGACTTTCCCTTGCCAAATCATGTTGGACTTTCCATGCCAAGACCCATGCTTGGACTTTCCATAACCACATGGTCAACCCTAGTCAACCATCAAAGTCTCCCTCGAGTCAAACTCGAGTCCAGTTAACATAACCCGGGTTGATTGTATAAATAATCTTCCCAAAATATCAACAGACATTAATGTCAAACATCAATGTCAACTTACTTTGTCAAACATCAAAACATCTTTCGAGTCTGGTCAATCGTGACCTGGGCCGATTGCACCAACAATCTCCCCCTTTTTGATGTTTGACAAAACAAACATTGAGTTAGGCTCCTAACTCAAATTCCCTTACCAATTTTCCAAATTGGTAATTTAATGTTCTCTCCCTTTTTGACATACATCAAAAAGAGGCTAACTCTCCAAGGAGGACAATGTCTTATGTCCCGATGAGATCTTACAATCTCCCCATTTGGTCCAAAAATACCTAGGATGTCTACTATCTTCCTAGTGATAAGTCCCATATCACTCAAGAGAGGCAATCCTATATGCTCTCCCAATTTCCAAATTGGGTCTCTCAAAATTTTATTTTCCTCCTCATGAGAAAAACATATCATCCATCATCCCATGATGGATACCTCCTCCTAAAGGCTTTCTCCCACTTGACCATTGTACCAACAATGTTCTTGGGAAGTCCCTAAGCTAATAGGAACTCTGAACCATCAAAGATAAGATTAGAAATTCAACATTAAACTTTCCAACACCTTAAATTTGATACAAACCCTAAACACCTCTCCAAATCCATATCCAATGGATCTTCACCCTTTATAATGCCTCTCAAAGCATATCCTAGGGTTAGGAGTGATTAGGGACCTTAACCGTAGTTGAAATCGGGCTAAACAACCCTAGTTTTCCCGAAATCGGCGGTGATCAACTCTGTCGCTACGGTCGTGATGTGCCCATCGGTCGGTAGCACGGCAACAATGATCGAGTGATCTTGTCGCGCTAGTCGAGTCCAAGCGCTACCCATTAGTCGACTGCCCTGTAGAGGTAGTCGACTGATAACTGAAAACCTGATTTTCAGATATCAAACTCGACTTTTGGAAATTCATAAGTAATTCTACGTAAATCAAAAAATCACGAAATTTGATACGTATATTACTTATCACACATACAATCGGTGAAAAATTTTGGAAAAATATTTTTACCATTGAAATAGGAGATTGGTACAAAGTTCAAAAACTATTAAAACTTTAAAGTTTTTAATCTACTTTGTATCAACTTCTACAATGATGATGGCTATCAAAAGATAGACTTCACCAAGGTTTTCTAAATTAATTTTAAAATGTTTTTGAAAACCAATTTTGATCCATGGTTTATTGGCTAAATATACATAACTTGTATATTAGCTTTCCTTATGATTCTTGGTGATGATTAAAATAAGTTTGAGTTCATCTAGATGCACTACCTATGCACCTTGAACCTAACTTATTATCCTAGCATCTCACATGTATCTAGGGTGTATAAATACACATACATGTCAATGTGATGTGAGATGTGGAGTTATTCTCCCTAAATTAGGGTTTCATACATTTTTCTACGGCAACTCTACTTGATTCCCTTATAAATGGGACTCCAAGTCATGCCATTATCCTTGAATCAATTTTAAACATTTAAATGCATGAAATGATCATGGCATAAATGATATTAATAATAACGCATGACTAATGATCATGATGTCATGACATATGATATAATCTAAAAACAAACATGACATCTAAAATAATCCTAAACAATAGCATGACATGTTATATGATAAGATGAAACTTCATGTCATGATATGACAATTTTCCATAAACCAATAAATTAATACAAGCACACAATCAGACACAAGTAATTTTCATAAATAGAATATTTCATTTAATTAATAAAACTTCAGTTTTTACATCCAAAATGGAGATTTGAGATGCTCAATCTCACTACAAAAACTAAAAACAAAAATCCTAGCATCCTCCAGCTCTAATCGTCTGCAGAAGGTGGAGGTGGAGGAGGCTGCTGGTTCAAGGTCCAGGCTCGCATCATCTCATATGTTGGTGGCCCGGCGCCGCTCAACGCGGCCCTACCTGCGAGATCTCATCCACTGAGTCCATTGTCTGCCGGTACTCAAAACGCCTCCACCGCCCAAGCCTATCGATGGACCTCTGATGCATCTACGGTATCGATCGTCCTCATCGCCGACATCGGGATCCTCATAGTCCTCTGCGGCCTCTCCGGGCACTAGAGGTGGCTCCCACATGCACTGGCGGAGGTCAAGGTGCGGCCATCCGCCCTTGTCCCAAGGGCGCCCGATAGAAATTCTAATCGATATGCAGTCGTACACCTCAGATAGCGCCCTCAGCGATCCCCTGTGAATGTTGATGCCTACTGACTCTAACCATGTTGTGATGATATGACCATAAGGCATATGCACTTTCCCTTGTACAAGGGATATGAAATGTACAATGCAATGAAACATGTTCAATGCAATGTTTATGTCTAATCTATGACGCATGGCGTATAGGAGAAAGAGATGGGGAGGCCGAATCTTGGCCAGACCCCGAGTCACAATCGGAAGAAAACACCCAACAATGACCTTATAGAGTACATTGTCAGGTGCAGATAGCTCAGTAATAGGAAATAAGTTCTGAGCTGGTGGACGAGGATGGCCAAAACCATGCTCATGCATGGAGTCCAAAGAGATATGGTCAAAGGGCTCGGGTAAAGGGGCATCGAAGGTAGGGTAGAAAATGAAGGTGTCATCCGATGGCTTACACTCAAGAAACTCCTGCAATATCGCAGGAGTGAACTCTAAATCGCATTTTACAACGCGAGTAGTGTAGGTAGGGCCATCATCTACCTTTTTCAAGTTCTGATAGAACTCCTTAAGGAGATCATCATTGATGGCATGTGTGCATAATACTATTTTCATAAGATGATAATATGCAAATATGTCCATGACGTCACTACAGTAACGTGTAAAAAAGTCCCTATCGATGTACCTAACCAACATGGTTTGGTACAGTCGTGATTCAACCTCGGGTGGATCATTTCTACGGGATCACCTATATGAATGTAATGCAATGACATGGAATACAAGGGCACCAATGCACGATTAGATTATAATAGATTACAATGGAAAGAAAAATTAGGGTTTTTAGAGTAAGAAAATTTTACTTTGGCGCCATTTAGAGGGATGATGAGAGAATACTCGGATATCACTGAAAAGGCTGCCGGAGAGTTCGTCGGAGCACTGGATCGTCGGAACCCTAATCGAAAAGGGAAAAAATCGCTGGAAATGAGTGGATTAGGGTTGTGAGATGAGTGAAAATGCGAGTGGAAGAGTTTATCTATCAAACCTAAGGCTTGGGTGACCGGAGCGGTCGAAAACGCTGGTCGGAGAAGAAGTTGGCGATCGGAGAGGAGGAAGAAGCGAAGGATCGACGCGTGAAGACGCCGAACCCTAGCGATTCAAGTCATAAAATCGACGCCACGATCGATGAAAGATCATCCGATCGATCACGGCTTATGATCGATTTTATCGAACCGATGATCGCTTGCAGAATCGATCGCCGAGTCTTCGTGGTCGTGCTACTGAATATCGTCCGATGATGTTGCTCATCAGTCGACTGATGCGATCACCACTCGACTGCTCAGTGAGCACTCGACTGATGATCCTCTGCCTCGATGAACAGTACCATCAGTCGACTGATGTATCCCATCAGTCGACTGATGTGCAAACAATCGAGTCCTGGAGACAACACTTGATCGCTGACGATGACATCGTATTCAAGATGATCAATGATCGATCATATCTCGATTTCTAGTTCTGAAATTCAGAAAATCTCGATTTCTTTATCCAACTTATTTCATTTTCTCATGTTTAATCTTGTATATCGAATATATTGATGTTTTGCTTATGTTCATGTATTTGTTAATGTATTTTGATATTTTATTTCATTTTAGCAAACATTAACATACAATAGTTTCAAAATCCTAACATCTCACCCTTTCTAAGTGTTGAAATACACAATCAAGGTAAAAGACTTATTTTGTGAGATGCAATCCACCCTAGACATTCCTTCCATGCAAACACATGGTGAAACACATGAAGCATGGTAAGTGTAAGACATCAAGGTGTGTGGTACTTGAGTATCACTCTTGATGTAACTTCTACACCTTAAACACACTTCTCTTGATACATTGATTCCTAAAGTGTGCCAAAGATCAAAGTGACACACTTTGACCTTTAAATCAAGATTGTGTCAATTTTATTGATTTTCATGATTTCAAAAATATATTGGCACATCCTAAAATCTTTTAGGATTAAAGCTCAAATGTATTTCCAAGGTAACCATAACCTTGAAAATAACCTAAAGTGTCACCTTTACCATGGTTGAGTTAACTACCCATCCAATCAAGGTTGGCACATCCTAACCCATTTAACGTGAATCAATCACGCTCTTTGGAACCCAAAATCTATTTGAGCTCCTAGGGTTAATTAGGTATTCCTTAGGGATAACCTCCCTAGATACCTTCCTAATGACCCTTCTAGGCTTATTAGCCTTGGTCATTTGGGTCTTGCCATGGTTGACTCTAGGGGTAACTCCCCTTGCAACCTTCTTAGTGGCTTCCCTAGGTTTCCTTGAAACCCTAGCCACTAGGCATAACCTTTGGTCAACCTTAGGGATGACTTCCCTATTGACCTTGGTCTTCCTAGACCTAGGTTTAGTTCCATAATCAAATGGAACATTGTAATAAATAGGCATTACTTTCTTAGACATAGGTTTGTGACTCAAACATTGTCTCCTAGACGATTCTTGCCTCTTACACCCTTTTTGTTGACTTTTAGATCCTAGAGTTTGACACTTTGACCCTTTAAATTGATTTTGCATATTTGCAAGGGTCTTTTCCAATTTCTCAAGCCTTGACCTCAAAGCTTGATTTTCTAACTCTAATTGCCCAAATGATTTTTGATTAGGTTTTTGGGCATTACCATTCACCTTAGACACATGTCTACTCTTATTGGGATTGATACCTAAATGGTTTTCGATTTTCTTAATTGCTTTCTTAGGAATGATATTTCTAGGGACATTAGTCCCAAATTTCTCCTTCTTTGAAATAGACCTAGAGTTATCATTCCTAGCATGCTTTGATTCATGAGTAATAGCAAAGTTATTTGAATTAATTCTAGCATGCTTTTGCTTAGAATTTAAAGAATGAGCATTATGAAAATATAACTTAGGGTTAGTCTTAGAGACTCCCCCTACTTGTGAAGCTCCCTCCTTTCTTCTAGGACATTGGCTCCTATAGTGTCCTGGTTGTTAGCATTTGAAGCACACCACGTGCTCCTTGGTCTTCTTGGTTGGAACACCGGCATCCTTGACTTTTTCATTGACTTTTGGTGCCGGACAAGCTTTCTTAACCCTTTTTGGACACTTACTTTTGTAGTATCCGGATTCCCTACACTCAAAGCATATTATATGATTTTTATTTACAATTGACATGCTTGAGTTACCTATGGTGGTGGTAGGTGCCGGAATTGGAGCTTCTTTATCTTGACTAGATGTCGAAGCTTCCTCTTGTTGCTCCGGAGTGAAAATTCTTTCCTCCCCCTCAATCCTAGAGTTAGAGGTGTCTTCTACTTCTTCTTCCACCGATCCGGAAGTTGACTTCCTGTTCCTCACTTGCTCTTGAGGATGATGAACTCTCTTCATCCTCTTCCTTATCTTCTTCTACTTGTGCCAAGTGGGGCTTCTCATTGAGCTTGGCTATTTTGTCCCATAGTTCCTTGGCATCAAGATATTCACCTAGCCTAGACAAAACATCATTAGGTATCAAATCTTCTAAAAGTTTTGTTACCTTGGCTTCGGTTTTGAATTTTTGTCGTTGCTCTTGAGTCCATTTCTTCAACTTGAGGACTTGTCCATTCCTATCCCGAGGAGATTCAAAACCTTCTACGAGGATGAACCAATCCTCTATATCCATCATCAAGAATGTCTCCATTCTTGTTCTCCACGCCGAAAAGTCTTCTCGATCATATGGTGGTGGAGTGTTGATGTCTCATCCAAGCTTGTCTTAAGATTCCATCTTGTTCCTCAAGCGTCTTGACTCGAGGTTGTTAATCCGTAGAAGAGCCCCGGGCTCTGATACCAAATGTAGGATATTTGAAGCCGCTAGAGGGGGGTGAATAGCGGAGTGTTCGTTCGTAGATGGAATTCGATCGTGGTTGTCTCTACAATTTCGTTAGCGCACAGCGGAATAGTAATGAAAGCAATAACGAAATGAACAACAATGCAAACACAAATATTTAACGTGGTTCGGAACCGAATAGTTCCTACTCTACGGATTGGGTTCGTACGAACCCTAGCGATGTCAATCACACACCGCTATATTAATCACTCCTTCTCGACACAAGTCGGAGGTGGAGAAACCCCTTACAATGTGATTACAACAATAATCTAAATACAATAAGCAAATACAATATGAAATACAACAAGAGAAGTAAAGAACACTTTACAAAAACTCTTTGGAAGCTTGCTTGTTGATTGCCTTGGACTAGAACTTGAAGGCCCTGATTTGCAGCAGCAAATCGCTTCAAAACGTCCAAGAAAATCGATGCCTTTTCCTCCATAACGAGCTCCTTTTATAGCTTCAACCTGTGCTGGAAAAGGTCGATTAGTCGACTGATCACACTGTTGCTGTGAGACAATGGTGTAATCCACGCTAGAAAAATCCAATGGCTAGGACATCAGTCGACTAATCAATCATCACTAGGTGAGACTCCATTCTATGCCTCGAAATCGAGCATCGGGCCGATCGATCACGATCGATCATCGATCGCTCCAATCACCGATCGCTCACCTATGGTAGTCGACTGCTAGGGCAATTCCCGCAATCAAACCCTAGTTGACTACGCCAGTCAACTTCCACATGTCATTAGTCGACTGGCACACCTCAAACATGAGGTTTTAACCCAAGTATGGTGTCCCCATACTTGCTAGACCACCCTTAGCCTAGACCTAAGCCTTCTAGCAACCTCCATCAGCCTCATGCCTCTCGGATCCCTCCAAGTCATCCATGACTTGTTCATCCATCGCGCTAGCCTTCAGGTGCTTCCATCAGCTATGTCATGCTAACGGTGTCTACACCGCCAAGGCACATTGGACTTACGCCGCCAAGACTCCGCTTGGACTTTACGCCGCCAACCATTGGACTTATGCTCCCAAGACTCCCGCTTAGACTTTACGCCGTCAATATCAAACCCCTTGGACTTCTCAAATGCCAAGACTCAAGCTTAGACTTTCCCTTGCCAACCCATGTTGGACTTTCCATGCCAAGACCCATGCTTGGACTTTCCATAACCACATGGTCAACCCTAGTCAACCATCAAAGTCTCCCTCGAGTCAAACTCGAGTCCAGTTAACATAACCTGGGTTGATTGTATAAACAATCTTCCCAAAATATCAACAAACATTAATATCAAACATCAATGTCAACTTAATTTGTCAAACATCAAAACATCTCTCGAGTCAAAATCGAGTCTGGTCAATCGTGACCTGTGCCGATTGCACCAACAAATCTTTCCTCTAAGAAAATTATGTCAATTATTTCTAGGCTCACTAAGGACTTGTTTAGGGCAAAGAAGAAAAATAAATGCATGCTTGATCAAATTAAGGACTTAGAAGAAAAATTAGAAAAAGTATGCTTAAATGTAAATGATAATATTTCTTCTAGCCTAAATGATGCATGCTCACATGATTATATGCCTTTTAATGTTAGTGATGCATGTATGGATGAAAATAGGGCTTTAAGGGAAAAGGTAGATCACTTGACCAAAGCCCTAGAAAAGTTTACAATTGGCACAAATACATTGAACATGATAATTGGGAGCCAAAGAGCTAGTTTCAATAAGAAAGGTCTAGAATATAAGGAAAAAACTAATGAAAAGGCCTATAAATGTTTGATTGCTAGGGGTCAAAGAAAAAATAAGACAATTGCTAGAAAATGGATCCCTAAGGAGTATTTAGTGAACCCCATAGGCAAGAATTTGTTTTGGATTCCTAAATCCATCCTAAAGGGTTAGGAAAACCCTAGGATAGTCAACCATAAGGATTTCACCTATATCATATTTATGGTTGACTTAGGATGGTGGGACAATATTGTTGGATCGAAGCGGATCGCTAGAGGGGGGTGAATAGCGATAAAAACTTTTTCTTTTAAATCGTTCGGTAGACAATTAAACGCAGCGGAAATGTAAATAAAAACTAAATGAGACAAATAGTTTTTTTACTTGGTTCGTAGCCTTCGGCTACTACTCCAAGGCCCTAACGGTCCTAGACCGTGTACGGAGGGCAATTCACTAAAACACTCCTCCTCGTTGGAGGTAGGAGTTTTACGATTACAAAAACCTTCGAAGCACAAGATAGAGAGACAAACCCTCTCTTCTATTAAAATGAAATGCAACGGTAGAAAGCCTCGATTAACAAACGAATTGCAAGATTAAAAGAAATGACAAAACAAGATTATACCAACAACTCGAAGATAGGACTTAAACTAGGGTTGTTGGCACCACTTCATTGTCGTAGAGTTATCGGAGAGTCGCAGTGTTGTGGAGGCTTTTGAGCACTTAGAATTGATAATGAAACCCTAGGTTAGGACCTACTTTTATAGCCTTTAAGCCCCTCATCGAATGGGTCTTCAACCAATAGGAATTGGGCACAAAACTCCTTGAAAAATGGTGATAAAGCTTGACTCCTCGAGGCTGATTTTTGACCACCGGTTGAACTGATTTCTTGGTCAGTTGAACTGATGGCTCAGCAGTTGAACTGATCCTTGGCCGGTTGAACTGATGGCTTAGCAGTTGAACTGATTTTTGGCCTGTTGAACTGATTTTTAGACTTTTCGACTGTAATAAAGAATTAGCTCGAAATATAAGTGAATTCGACGGCCACTTGCCATCCGATCTCAACATAGACCTTCCATGGGAAGTCTTGGTCGGATCGTCGCCTAAGGATGTCCCCGTATGGAGGACTCGACCTTACTTACGCTCACTCACACGAGCTTACCTCAACATTTACCTTTGAAGCCTTGCTTTCGGTCTCCACCTGATTCCTTCGGCTCCCTCCGAAGTCCTCCCGGTGTCGCCTGACCACCGCGGCTTCCTCCGGGTGTCGCTAGCTTTTAGCTCCAACTATAGCAATCTTCTGCACACTCGATTCAGCTCGTGAGATAATGACATGAGCTTAACTTTGTATCGTTTGCTATAATCAAAACTCAGGTTCGACTTAGGTGCCTACTGCACCAACAATCTCCCCCTTTTTGATTTATGGCAAATCCACACACAAAGTTAAGTAAATAGCAAGCATGAAGAATAATGTGCATTAGAAACAAGAAATAAAGAAGATTAAGTTGGAGTAGTAATGATTTTCTTCAAGTACTCCCCCTTGAGGAAACCTCCCCCTTGACCGAGGGTGAGTCTTGAAGAAAGACCTTAATCCTCCCCTTTGAGGGTTTCTTTAAGTAATTAACATTACTTAAAGTTGGCCTTAGTAAAACGTTTAAGTTAAGAGTTCTTCTTAACTTGACCCTTTCTCACCCTTAAGTAAAACATTAAGGGCATAATAAAAAATAAGTAAAACGTTGACACCACAAATAAGTTTAAGTTAAGAATTCTCTTAACTTGGCCTTTAATAAGTTTTCAAAACTTAAAGTTAACTTTTGGTTTAAATATAAAGTAAGAGTTAAGTTATCAAAAAAAATTTTGACCCCTTAACTTTGGCCTTTTTCTCCCCCTTTTGTCATATATCGAAAAGAGTGAGTGTGTGTGTGGAAAACAAAAATAAGTGTTATATTTAAAGTCCAAGCATGTTCCACATTATTTTGAAAATAATATACTGAAAATAAGTTCATCTATAAGATGTTCGACTCATATTTGGCTTGATTGATATGAAAGATCAACCAGTCCTGGTCAGAGTCGGTTAGTATGTATGATTATACTCCGTGGTTCATAGCGATGCACTAGCTCTACATCTGGAACCAGGAGTAAGGTCCTAACATCTCACGCTCATCTACGTGGCTAAGTACACAAACACATTAGTCCTATGTGTTGTGAGATGTATTAACTCCTTAAATCTATAGGTGCATAATATCTAAGGTATGTCCTATACTAGTTCCATAAAAAATGAAAGTTAAGAAATAGTAGTAAGAAAATATAATTTGCAAGTTCCTATTCTACTACGCACATGCCCAATTTTCATCTTAATAGACTAAATTCGGCTTCGGGTAGGGGTTTAGTAAATAGGTCTGCTAAGTTAGACTTTGATTCGACGTATTCGAGTTGTATGGCTCCGTTGGCCACATGTTCTTGAATGAAATGGTGTTTGACCTCTATATGTTTGGTCCTAGAGTGACATATCGGATTCTTTGTAAGATTAATTGAACTAATGTTATCTACGTGAAGTTTAGTATTCGTAAAGTCTAACTTAAAGTCGCGGAGAGTGTGCTTCATCCAAAGAAGCTGCGTGACACACTCACCCATCGTGATGTATTCGGCTTCAGTGGTAGATAAAGCAACACAGTGTTGCTTCCTACTGCACCAACTCACTAGACTCGAGCCGAGAAGTTGACAACAACCACTCGTACTCTTTCTATCGAGCTTACTACCGACATAGTCCGAATCGGAGTAGCCGGTTAGTTCGAACTCGGTAGATCTAGGATACCAAATACCGACATTAAGTGTACCCTTTAGATATCTAAGGATACGCTTGACTAGAGTTAGGTGAGACTCTCGCACAGGTTTGAAACCTCGCACATACTATCGCAAATAAGATATCGTGGCTTGAGCTAGGTAAAGGAGACTCCCTATTATGCTCCAATAGTATTTTAAATCAATTGAATTTCCGATTACATCTTCTTCTATATTCACATTAGTTGCCATTGGGTATTAATAATTTTAGCGTCTTGCATTCCAAAGCGTTTAATTAATTCCCTAGTATATTTGCGTTGATGTTGGTATATTCCATCTTTAGTTTGTTTAATTTGTAGACCTAAAAAGAAACTTAACTCACCTACTAAATTCATTTCAAATTCACTTTCCATAAGTGAAATGAACTCATTTAGTAGGATTGAGTTGGTGGTTCCGAAAATAATATCATCTACGTAGATTTGGGCTATGAATATGTCTTTACCTAAGGTTTTTACGAAAAGGGTTGGGTCAACTACACCTTGGTTAAAGCCTTTGGACTTAAGATAAATCGAAAGTCTCTCGTACCAAGCTCGAGGAGCTTGTTTAAGTCCATAAAGAGCTTTCTTTAACCTAAGGACATGATCGGGTTTGTCTAAACTTTCGAAACCGGGGGGTTGACTAACATAAACTTCTTCTTTAATGTATCCATTTAAGAATGCAGATTTCACATCCATTTGAAACAACTTAAATCCTCGATGTGCTGCATATGCTAATAGCATTCGAATGGACTCTAATCTAGCTACTGGGGCATAGGTCTCGTCGTAATCTAAACCTTCGACTTGACTAAACCCTTTAGCAACTAGTCTAGCTTTATTTCTAACTACTTCACCTCTATCATCAATTTTATTTCTAAACACCCACCTTGTTCCAATGATTGTTTTATCTTTAGGTGGTGGTACTAATTCCCATACTTCGTTCCTAGTGAATTGAGTCAACTCTTCTTGCATTGCAATAATCCAATCGGGATCAAGAAGAGCTTGGTCAATAGTTTTGGGTTCAATTTTAGAAATCAAGGATATTTGATTAAGATTTCTGTATGAGGCTCTAGTTCGAACTCCTAGACTTGGATCACCTATCACTTGGTCGATAGGATGATTCGTTTGAGTCCTAGTTGGATTTGGGTTTGAGTCTACAACTTGATCCATAGGATGACTCGTTTGAGTTCTAGTTTGGTTGGAGTCATCTATGACTTGGTCAATAGAGTGACTTGGTTGACTTAGGTTAGGATTAACACTAGACCTGATCTCCGGATCAGAGTTAGGTCTAGTATGAGTCGGTTCGTTAATTGGGGTTGCCGGGGGTTTTGTAGGTTCGTGTCCTTCATCAAATACTACATTGATAGTCTCCTCGACTCTAAGGGTGTCGTGGTTATATACTCTATAAGCTCTGCTTGTAGTCGAGTATCCTAGAAAGATTCCGATCATGGTTTTGGATGTAAATTTTCCTAGGTAATCCTTAGTGTTTAGGATATGTACCTTACACCCAAATACCCTAAAGTACTTGATGTTAGGTATTTTATCGTGATA
Source organism: Wurfbainia villosa (assembly GCA_025175895.1). Classification (NCBI taxonomy): domain Eukaryota; kingdom Viridiplantae; phylum Streptophyta; class Magnoliopsida; order Zingiberales; family Zingiberaceae; genus Wurfbainia; species Wurfbainia villosa. Next base: position 54,889,138 of record CM046004.1, read on the forward strand.
AATCTCGTATGAGGTCTTAAGGTGCCTCTTTACCATAAGGATTCTATTTTGGACATAGCATGCCGTATTCACCGCCCAAAACCTATCTGTAGGTTATACTCATTAAGCATTGTCCTAGCGGCTTCTTGTAGGGTTCTATTTTTGCGTTCTACTAGGCCATTTTGTTGTGGAGTTCTAGGGCAAGAGAACTCATGGTGGTATCCATTTAGGTTACAAAATTCTGTAAACCTATGGTTTTCGAATTCACCACCATGATCAGTCATAAGTCTTTTGATTTTAATGCTTTATTGATTTTCTATTAATTTAAATAGATTGATTAATTGATCTAGGGTATCACTTTTGTGTTTGATGAACCTAACCCAAGTAAATCTAGAATAGTAATCAATTATGACTAAGACGAATTTACTTCCGTTAAGTGACTTAGCTCCGTGTGAATCAAATAGATCCATGTGTAGGAGCTCAAGCACACTTTTGGTTAGTTCTTGACTAGTTAGTTGATGTTGTGTCCTAGATTGTTTACCTTGTTGACAAGCATTACATATTTTATTATCCAAGTTATTGAGGTTAGGCAAACCTCTAACTAAGTCACTCTGACTCATCTTGTGGATGAGTCTTGGGTGTGAGTGACCGAGTCGTCGGTGCCACAACCATGATTCCTCTTGCCGTGTCATAAGACACTTAGTTGAGGAGTTAGTTAAGTTAATAGTGTAAATGTTGTTATTTCTAGTTCTCTTAAGAATTGTTTTAGAGGTTTCGTTTGTATTAATTACGCATTCGTTTTCTAGAAATATGACCTTATAGTTATTATCACACAATTGGCTTACACTGAGAAGATTATATTGAAAATTTTCTACTAATAAAACATTTTGAATGACAAAATTTGAGTTAAGCTCAATATCACCTGATCCGATGATTTGTCGCTATTTCAAGGCTACCGATCCTTGTCGCTTGAATCAAGCTTCAAAACTTGAGTTGATCCCCTGGCCATGTGCTCGAGCAACCACCGCCCAACATCCATTGATCCTACACGCAAGGTAGTTGGATCGATATTGGATTTATTAAAAATTGGTTGAAAATTATTAACCTAAATCATCTCACCCATGTCTACATGATCAAACATGTTAATCCTATATGTTCTTGTGAGATGACTTCCAATTTTAGTTGAATTAAATTTAATGATTTAAACACTTGCCAACCTTGCGTTAGATTCGGATTTGACCTTAAGCTCATCAAGTCACCTTTTCAAGATCATGGCTTCCAGGTCGTGGCGAGGCACAAAGACCTTCTTTGATCGGAACAACGACCACTTCCTTAGACAAAGTCATTTTCAAGAAAATAGAGACTTGACTCACCTAAGACCACTTCCTGGTCTAACTAGTCTAGGATACGGCGAGGTAGCTTCAGCTAGTTCCGCTCGGTCAAGTGCACTGAACTAGATACGCCTTATCTAGCCCGAATACACAAGACTCCGCTTTCCTAGCGTACTATCATCTCGCCGCATCCTGGTACTATGTTATCAAGTATTGACGAGTTATAGTCCTATCTAACCATTCTAAAAAGAAAAATAAAAACCTAAGCATGCAATTTCTAAGTTAAAACACAAACAAATTTCATACTAGCTCCCCCTGGACCGTTGAATCGATTCGGTCTCTCCACATAGTGGATTTGGTCCTTGGGAACCCAATACTGGTTTGATCCTAAGTTTGAAATTAAGGTGGTCTTAGGGACCCATGCTTGGACACGTTTTTTATGTCTACTTACGATTGACATATACGACTTATTGGTCGTGTTTGAGCTAAACCCTAGCCCGGCCTTGTTGTACACGGCCCTTTGCGATCCAAGTAGGAGGTCAAGTCCTTTGGATCCCAAAGTAAACCTTTCCAATGTATTCCTAAGATCTTCGACTTGACTTTTCAAGAGTGAGTTCTCAACTTCGAGTTTTTCAACCCGAGTTGAGTCCTTCTCTTGAACTCGACTAGTCGAAGAGGTTAGGGAGACCTCGTGTTTGAGGAGTTTAACTTCCTCAACCAGAGTCTCGACCTTGGACTCGGACTTAGCTAACTTTCTATTTAAAAACTTAATTGCACTATAAAGTGTGGTAATAAGAGAGCGACTTACCTTGAGTTTATCTTTTGAACCGGATGCGTATCCGTGGCTTGTCTTGAATAGTGCTTGCGATCACTCATCATCTTGGTTTCCGATTCAAGTTCCGATTCGACTCCGTCTCCGATTCCACCGGTTTAGCCATAAGGACTCGATCGTTGTCTTCTTCCTTGGAAGCTTCTTTCCAAGTAGCGTTGAGTGCCTTTTTGTATTTTGGTGCCTTTCTCTTGAGTTTTGGGAATTCGGACTTAATGTGTCCAAACCTGTTGCATTCATAACATCTTATGTTTGAACTTTTAGGCTTACCTTCGTTGGGTCGAGTGACGGCTCATTTTCGGCCCTTGACTATCCTCCGAACTAGGTTGACTAGTTCGGCTTCCATTTCCGAGTCGACCTCCGAATCCGACTCATCCTCTTCTTCCTTCGGAGGTGGCTTGCTAGCGGTTTTCTTCTTTGAACCTGCAAATAAAGCTATACCTTTCTCGGGTTCCGAATTAGACTGCTCATGAAGTTCAAAATCAGAAAAAAGTTCATCTAATCTAAGTTTAGAAAGATCCTTGGAGACCTTGTAGGCATCGACCATGGATGCCCACAAGGTAGTCCTTGGAAAGGAGTTTAGGACATACCTTATAAGATCGCGGTTTTCGACCTTTTGCCCGATTGCGTGTAGGTTGTTGACTATGTCCTGGACTCGGGCGTGAAGTTGCGTCGCGGACTCGTGTTCCTGCATTTTTAGCTAATATAGTTTATTGAATAGAAGATCACGCTTACATACCTTGGCTTCATCGGTCCCTTCGTGTAGCTCCACTAGTTTTGTCCAAAGGTCCTTTGCGCTTATGAAGGGGCCGACGCGATTTAGCTCTTCCTTGGATAAGCCACATTGGAGGATTTGTGTTGCCTTGGTGTCGGCTTCGACTTGTCATTTTGTCACAATGGTCCATTGATCATAATCCAAGGAGTCACCCACTTCATTAGTCGGAAGTGTGAAACCCGTTTGGATTATGATCCACATCTCGATTTGGGTTTTGAGAAAGCATTCCATCCGACCCTTCCAATAACGGAAGTCATCTCCGTTGTAAAACGGAGGTCGGACGGTGCTAAAACCCTCGAGATGGGCCATTAGAACAAAAGACACATGGAGACAAAGACGAAGAAACTAGCAACGACAAAAACACAAAAAAAAGTACCAAGACTCGCGTCTTGGATTAGTAGTGCGGGAGAAAAAATAACAAAGCGAAATAAATCTGAAATAAACAGAATTAAAAAGAAAAAAAAATCTGTAAAATGGCTAGATTGGTGGTTTCACCAAATCTTAGCAACCCCCGGCTCTGATACCAATTGTTGGATCGAAGCGGATCGCTAGAGGGGGGGTGAATAGCGATAAAAACTTTTTCTTTTAAATCATTCGGTAGACAATTAAACGCAGCGGAAATGTAAATAAAAACTAAATGAGACAAATAGTTTTTTTACTTGGTTCGTAGCCTTCGGCTACTACTCCAAGGCCCTAACGGTCCTAGACCGTGTACGGAGGGCAATTCACTAAAACACTCCTCCTCGTTGGAGGTAGGAGTTTTACGATTACAAAAACCTTCGAAGCACAAGATAGAGAGACAAACCCTCTCTTCTATTAAAATGAAATGCAACGGTAGAAAGCCTCGATTAACAAACGAATTGTAAGATTAAAAGAAATGACAAAACAAGATTATACCAACAACTCGAAGATAGGACTTAAACTAGGGTTGTTGGCAGCACTTCGTTGTCGTAGAGTTATCGGAGAGTCGCAGTGTTGTGGAGGCTTTTGAGCACTTAGAATTGATAATGAAACCCTAGGTAAGGACCTCCTTTTATAGCCTTTAAGCCCCTCATCGAATGGGTCTTCAACCAATAGGAATTGGGCACAAAATTCCTTGAAAAATGGTGATAAAGCTTGACTCCTCGAGGCTGATTTTTGACCATCGGTTGAACTGATTTCTTGGCCGGTTGAACTGATGGCTCAGCAGTTGAACTGATCCTTGGCCGGTTGAACTGATGGCTTAGCAGTTGAACTGATTTTTGGCCGGTTGAACTGATTTTTAGACTTTTCGACTGTAATAAAGAGTTAGCTCGAAATATAAGTGAATTCGACGGCCACTTGCCATCCGATCTCAACATAGACCTTCCATGGGAAGTCTTGGTCGGATCGTCACCTAAGGATGTCCCCGTATGGAGGACTCGACCTTACTTACGCTCACTCACACGAGCTTACCTCAACATTTACCTTTGAAGCCTTGCTTTCGGTCTCCACCTGATTCCTTCGGCTCCCTCCAAAGTCCTCCCGGTGTCGCCCGACCACCGCGGCTTCCTCCGGGTGTCGCTAGCCTTTAGCTCCAGCTATAGCAATCTTCTGCACACTCGATTCAGCTCGTGAGATAACGACATGAGCTTAACTTTGTATCGTTTGCTATAATCAAAACTCATGTTCGACTTAGGTGCCTACTACACCAACAAATATTTTTGAAATAGTGTTGGGTGATGATAATGCACCCATAAATAGATAAATCATGCTTTAAGTGATATTTGCCTTATTATCATGATGTAATACCGAATGCATGATCATAATTTGATGAATACATTTGTTTCATGGTCATAATATGAAATTCATCCATATATGTCTTTATGATCATGTTGGATGTTAGGATGATACTTAATCTTGTATAGAATTGTATGAAAATAATGGTTAAGTATATACAAATACCTTTAGGATACATCTCACACTCACCATAGGCTACCTTGATTGAAAACTTAGCATGAGTGAGATGTTATGATGATACAAATGTCCACTAATGCCTATGGCATTTAGATGGTCATGTAATGTGTCAAAATAACAATAATAGACCAATCATGGGGAAGACTTATATTTAATTCATAGACATATTGCCCAAAGATCATGGTTGGATATTTCATATATTTTCAAAACAATTTCTTACTCTAAAATCTGTGTGTTCATGTTTTGAAATAATTAAAAACAAAACTAGGTGTTAAAATTGATATTAACATGATCAAAAACCTAGTTATTTTTTAAGCTTTTGGATTTTTGGCAAATCCTTGAAAATATAATGATTTTTCATGGAAAACTATTTTTCGTTGATAAAGAACCCTAAAAGAAATGTGTTCCCCAAATTTCACTATTTTTTGAATTTTTTGGAATTTATAGTGCATTTCTGAATTTTGTCCAGAAAATCAGAAATCCTGATTTCCTTGCTTGCGCGGTCATTGCCATCTTGATAGGTCGTGATTTTTGATTTTTACTTCTCTCTAGACTTGATGTCATGCCATATAAATCCTGTTTAATCTTTTTGATGGTGTCAAAGTGGGAGAAAGATATATGTTTAAGTAAGGGGGAATGTATTTAGAGGGAGTTTCATGTATTAAGGGGGAGAGTTGCTAATCATGTTATTTACATGCTTTCTTTCCTTAATATTTTATCAAATGTTTTTACCTAACTTAAACGGATTGCCACACATCAAAAAGGGGGAGATTGTTAGGGCAATCAACCCGTGATATGGTTTTGATGTGTGTGGCAAAGGGTTTAAGTTAGGTTGTTATTGTGGATTTGATATGTGTGTTGGAGTCTTGCAGGACTTAGTAATTCGTACATGGAGCCTTGGCAAGTTTCACCACGAACAACCTCGTGCTTGAGTCGGAAAAGGAGCATTGCAGAGCCGTGCGCTTGATGCTGCCGAAGGACCGCCGGACGAGATGACTTGAAGCGACACCAAGGAAGCAGACTTCGAAGGCAAGAGACGCGAAGGAGCATTGCAGAGCCGTGCGCCTGATGCTGCCGAGGAACGTGGTCGCAAACGAAGAGAGCTTCGGTAAGGGACTTCGAGTGAGATGAGAGAATGAGTGAAATGTAAGTAGCTCATTAGGTGAACTTGGTCAAATGGCTGAGTGTCAGAGGCTTGATAGCAAGGGTTGAGGTTTACCCGACCATCGGAAGCTCAAACGAATGTTAAGTTTGAGTTTCACCCGGCACCAGTCGACTACCATGAAATGGCAGTCGACTACTCTAAGTCGAACGGGGTTCGACTGGTGTTCGACTGATGGGTTTAGGCCTAGCAGTCGACTGACATGGAATGACAGTCGACTGCCAGAGGAAGTCGTGGGCACAGAACCTCCCATAGTCGACTGACCAGTCGACTATGGAGGCAGCAGTCGACTGATGGTTACATCAGCCGACTGCCAAGGGATCCATTGGACTACAACGGTCGGGATCCGACGTGTTCGAAGGTCATTATAGCGGCGTCAGTCGACTGCCAAAGGCAGCAGTCGACTGATTGCGACCAACGGGAAGAAATCAGCCCTCTCTATAAAAAGGGAGGGTGTGGGCTTTTGGATGGCTAATGCCTAAGTTCCAAACGATCATCCAAGTGCCCCACAAGCTTTCAACACCTTCTCCTAGTTTTCTTTCATATTTATTGTAAGAAGAAGTGTTTGGGTTGTAAAAAGGTTTACCTCCACCTTGCATTGGCTAAAGGGAGAGACCAATAGTGAATTGGTTGCAGAGTGATTCACCGTGGACGAATCGGACTGTGGATTAGCGGCGAGGCCATGAACCACGTTATATTTCGATGTTAGCATTGTTTGGTATTCTTATTTCTATTTGCTTGTCTTGTTTTGTTTCCGTTGTGCTAATATTCTTTGTAGATGAGCAAATTCCGTCATCATACGAAAGAGGGCTATTCACCCCCTCTAGCCGGCCAACCACATCGATCCCCTACAAGTGGTATCAGAGCCAAGGCGCTTGTTGATGACTAACTGCCAACACAAGCACTATATCAAGAGATGGCCGGCTCGAACATTCATCCATCGAAGTTTGAAGGAGAATTCTCTTGGTGGAAAAAGAGAATGGAGGTATTTTTCGAAACCGATTTCGAAATTCTTTTAATTATTGAAAACGGTTTCGAAATGCCTAGGGATGAAGAAGGGGAGCCATTGGAAAAATCAAGGTGGAGCAAGAGGCAAAGGGAAGAGTACTTGGCAAACTCAAAAGCCAAACATCACCTCTACAATGTCCCCCAACAAGAAGTAAACCGGATAGGAGAGTGTGCTAGCGCTAAGGAGATATGGGAGAAACTAATAGAGATTCATGAAGGCACATCCAAGGGGAAGCTAGCAAGGAGAGATGTTCTTCGCTCCCAATTATCCAATATCAAACTCGAAAAGGGAGAGAAGGTAAAATCCCTACACTCTAGATTTAAGGAAATTCTAACCGGTTTGACAAGTGTAGGTGAAAAACTCTCCAACCGGGATATGGTAATGAAGGTCATAGATGCTTTTCCCTAGTCCTCAAGATGGAGCTCTATGGTGGACTCCTTCTACATCTCCAATAATTTGGAAGTGAGCACCTTGGAGGAGTCCTTCTCAACTATGGAGCTCCACGAAACAAGGCTCGAAGGAATAGTAGAAGAGCCAAGGTTTCAACCTTCAAGAGGAGTAGCCTTGATGGCTAACAAAGGGAAGAAGAATATGGAGACCCCCTCCTCCTCCGATGAAGCATCCTCCTCCTCCTCCATGGATAGCACGGAAGAAGCATACATGGTAAGGAAGGTAAGGCGTGCTTTAAGAAATTTTAAATTTAATAAATCTAATGATAGGAGGAGAAGACCAAGGGGGAAGGTGATTTGCTATAATTGCCAAGGAGAGGGGCACATAAGGGACAATTGTCCCCTCTTGAACAAGAGCAAAGAGGAGAAGAGAAAGAAAGAAGAAAAGAAGAAGAAGAGGGGGAGCAAAAAGAAGGAAGAGAAGAAGGCCAAGGAAAAGGGGAAGGCAAAGACACTAAAAGCAAGGACATGGGATGATCCCTCTTCTTCATCATCCTCATCCGAAGAAGAGGAAGAACATGTATACTCAAACCTTGCCCTAATGGCATTTGACGACCTAGACTCCTCCTCCTCCGAAAATGAAGAAGCAAGCTCAAGTGAGGAGAGCTCAAGTGAAGGGGGAGCTTATTCTACATCCTCATTATCGGGAGAGGATTTAGTAAGTGAGGTAATAAATCTTTCCCCTAAGAAAATTATGTCAATTATTTCTAGCCTCACTAAGGACTTGTTTAGGGCAAAGAAGAAAAATAAATGCATGCTTGATCAAATTAAGGACTTAGAAGAAAAATTAGAAAAAGTATGCTTAAATGTAAATGATAATATTTCTTCTAGCCTAAATGATGCATGCTCACATGATTATATGTCTTTTAATGTTAGTGATGCATGTATAGATGAAAATAGAGCTTTAAGAGAAAAGGTAGATCATTTGACCAAAGCCCTAGAAAAGTTTACAATTGCTCAAATACATTGAACATGATAATTGGGAGCCAAAGGACTAGCTTTAATAAGAAAGGTCTAGGATATAAGGGAAAACTAATGAAAAGGCCTATAAATGTTTGATTGCTAGGGGTCAAAGCAAAAATAAGACAATTACTAGAAAATGGATCCCTAAGGAGTATTTAGTGAACCCCATAGGCAAGAATTTGTTTTGGGTTCCTAAATCCTTCCTAAAGGGTTAGAAAAACCCTAGGATAGTCAACCATATGGATTTTACCTATATCATATTTTTGGTTGACTTAGGATGGCGGGACAATATTTTTGAAATAGTGTTGGGTGATGATAATGCACCCATAAATAGATAAATCATGCTTTAGGTGATATTTGCCTCATTATCATGATGTAATACCTAATGCATGATCACAATTTGATGAATACATTTGTTTCATGGTCATAATATGAAATTCATCCATATATGTCTTTATGATCATGTTGGATGTTAGGATGATACTTAACCTTGTATAGAATTGCATGAAAATAATGGTTAAGTATATACAAATACCTTTAGGGTGCGTTTGGTTGGGGGGTTTTGTTGATAACCTTGTTAGGTTATCAACAAAAACCTTGTTTGGTTTAGGTTATAAACAATTACCTGGTAATTGATCATTACCAAGTTATGAACAAAAACCTTTTTAGGGGGAATCGGAAAACTTTAGAGTACCAAGGTTTTTGTTGATTCCCAGGGTTAAGGAAATTTTTTTCCAATATTACCCCAAGCAATATATTAAATGTCAATTTGTCAAAACTCAATTGATTTGCCGCTGCTGCCGCTGCCGCCGCCTTCGCTGGCCGGCCGCCGCCGCCATTACCGCCATCGCCGCTCGCCGCCGCCATCGACGCTGCCGCCGCTCGATCACCGCCGCCGCACCGGCCGCTGCCGCTGCCGCCGCTGCCGGGCCATCGCCGGCGACGGCATCGCTGCCGGCCGCTGCCGATCGACCTATCGCTGCTGTCGTCATTAATATTTCTGTCGTTGTTGTCGAATTGATTGAGCAAAGACAATGGATAATTTAGTAAAATGTTAAACTAAGTTATATATTAAAACCTCCAACCAAACAAGGTTTTTATCTAAGGTTATACTTTATTCCAAGGTTATGTTTTATTCTCTGGTAATCACATAACTAAGGTTATGTATGATTACTTGAATCAAACGCACCCTTAGGATACATCTCACACTCACCATAGGCTACCTTGATTGAAAACTTAGCATGAGTGAGATGTTAGGATAATACAAATGTCAACTAATGCTTATGACATTTAGATGGTCATGTAAAGTGTCAAAATAGCAATAATAGGCCAATCATGGAGAAGGCTTATGTTTAATTCATAGACATATTGCCCAAAGATCATGGTTGAATATTTCATATGTTTTCAAAACAATTTCTTACTCTAAAATTTGTGTGTTCATATTTTGAAACAATTGAAAGCAAAACTAGGTGTTAAAATTGATACTAACATGATCAAAAACCTAGTTATTTTTGAAGCTTTTGGATTTTTGGCAAATCCTTGAAAATATAATGATTTTTCATGGAAAACTATTTTTCGTTGATAAAGAACCCTAAAAGAAATATGTTCCCTAAATTTCACTATTTTTTGAATTTTTTAGAATTTATAGTGCATTTCTAAATTTCATCCAGAAAATTAGAAATCCTGATTTCCTTGTGCCAGTCGACTGCCATGCTGATAGCAGTCGACTGATCTATTGTGCACGAGCACAGTAACCTATTTTTATCAGGTTTGAGTGTTTTTGATTTTTGCTTCTCTCTAGACTTGATGTCATGCCATATAAATCCTGTTTAATCTTTTTGACGGTGTCAAAGTGGGAGAAAGATATATGTTTAAGTAAGGGGGAATGTATTTAGGGGGAGTTTCATGTATTAAGGGGAAGAGTTGCTAATCATGTTATTTACATGCTTTCCTTCCTTAATATTTTATCAAATATTTTTACCTAACTTAAACTGATTGTCACACATCAAAAAGGATGAGATTGTTAGGGCAATCAACCCGTGATATGATTTTGATGTGTGTGGAAAAGGGTTTAAGTTAGGTTGTTATTGTGGATTTGATATGTGCGTTGGAGTCTTGCATGACTTAGTAGTTCGCACATGGAGCCTTGGCAAGTTTCACCACTCACAACCTCGTGCTTGAGTCGTTGAAGGAGCATCAGAGTCGCGGCGCTGATGCCGAGGGACCGACGACGATGACTTGAAGCGGCAGGAAGCAGACTGAGGCAAGAAACGCAAGGAGCATTGCAGAGTCGACGCCGATGTCGCCGAGAACCAACGAACGAAGAGAGCTTCGCAAGGGACTTCGAGTGAGATGAGAGAATGAGGAAATGGGTAGCTCATTAGGTGAACTGGCCAAATGGCCGAGTGTCGAGGCTCGACCGCAAGGGTTGAGGTTTACCCGACCACCTAAGCTCAAACGAATGTTAAGTCTGAAGTTCACGTACGACTATCGCGATATGGCCAACCGCCAAGTCAATGGGGTTCGATGTGGTTTAGGTCCACAGATCGCTATGGAATGGCGTACCATCCGCCGAGGAAGTCGCAGTACGTAGTAATCTCAGCCGACCGAGCCAATTCACGTCGAGACTAATGCACCGGGCCGATCGCAAGAGTCCGGGCTGACTAGCGTCGATTGCGGCGGCCGATCGGTGATGTACGGAAGAAATCAACCCTCTCTAAAAAGAGGGTGGGCTTTGGATGGCTAATGCTTAAGTTCCAAACGATCATCCAAGTGCCCCACAAGCTTTCAACTCCTTCTCCTAGTTTTCTTTCATATTTATTGTAAGAAGGAGTGTTTGGGTTGTAAGAAGGTTTACCTCCACCTTGCATTAGTTAAAGGGAGAGACCAATAGTGAATTGGTTGCTGAGTTATTCACCGTGGACGAATCAGACCGTGGATTAGTGGCGAGGCCATGAACCACGTTATATTTCGGTGTTAGCATTGTTTGGTATTCTTATTTCTATTTGCTTGTCTTGTTTTGTTTCCGTTGCACTAATATTCTTTGTAGATGAGAAAATTCCGTCATCATACGAAAGAGGGCTATTCACCACCTCTAGTCGGCCAACCACATCGATCCCCTACAAGAATGAGAGATTGCTTCTCATTTAGTGATATGAGACTTGTCACTATGAAGAGTAAAGATATCCTATATGATTTTGGACCAAGGGAGAGGATGTAGGATCTCATTGGGAGATGAAACATTGAAAACCTTGGTAGAATTTTTTATGTATGCCAAAGGGGGAGAAGTGAAGGTTTAAGTTAGGAAAACCTTCATTATGCTTTAGCATAGGAAGAGGCAAGTTGGGCTTATTGGTTAGCCAAACTTAAACATTTTGTCAAAAATAAAAAAAAAGAAAATGATTGTTGGAGCAATATGCTCTGGGTCAATGTTGATTAGACTCGAGTGGGACTCGAATTTGTTGGATCGAGAAGCGTCGCTAGAGGGGGGGTGAATAGCGATCGTAAATCTTTTCTTTTTCGTTCGTTCGATACGCAAAGTAAGTACAGCGGAAAATAAATGAACACATTTATTTTACTTGGTTCACAACCCAGCGGTTGCTACTCCAAGGCCCTATCGGTCCTAGACCGCGTACGGAGGGCAAAGAACTATAACGTCTCCTCCTCGTTGGAGGTAGGAGACAACGATCACAAAACTGAATATACGAGGAAGAGGCAACAAGCCTACCTCACCTCGTTATGAAGAAAAACAAAGAATACAATATCAAAAATATTACTTGATCCTGCTGCCGACGAAGAAGATCGAAACTTGACGTCGCGTCGGCGTTATGATGATGTTGGAGCGTTGGCGTGTTGGGTTTCCTGCACCGCGGCGTGTGTGTGTTCGATCATGTTTCGTAAACATGAGCACAGCGGAAGCAATAAAAATAATAAATACTCCTATTTATTACAACACACACAACACACGCATGCTATTACAACAAGTGTAGACATAACCGTAAATTAAAATTGCAATAAAAGGAAATTAAACTACGTTATACCTTTCGTATGACGTGTAGCGGGAACGGCATCAACCGGAACGATTCTCGTAAGAATCATCTCTATCCGTATCCACGCCGAGCTCCTCGGGATGACTTCGCCAAGCCACGAGCTTCGTCTTCGTACGGGTTACTAGCCTCGTGTTGAAGACGATGTGATCGAGAGATGATCACGGTCCGAATCCAAATTCGGACCTAAAGACAAGTCCTCAAGACTTGCTTCTCCGAGAGGTATTCGTCAACCGATTGGCGAATCGCCGTCCTCCACCTCAGAGGATTACCGAGATCAAATCCCGGTATGTTAGCCGCTGTCGGAGCACTAACCGTCGTCAACGGCGCTCCGGCGAGAGGAAGAAAGCTGTCAGAAAACTGGACAGCTTGGTGGAGGAAGTAGGCGCCGGCCAAAACCAAGGAAGCAAAGTGCTCACCTTGATGCCAAACCTAAGGAGGATGACCGAACTCTTCCGGCAGCAGCCGCGGCGAGGAAGGAAGCAACCTTCTGGGCCGGTTGGAGGACTTAGGTTTCGTGTTAGGGTTTAATCCATATTTTATAGAGAACTAATTCTCTTAATGGTTAATGGATCATATCCATAAAGCCCGTTAACCCGCTCCATTAAGATAAGTTAAAATAAACCAAACCATGATGGTTTATTTTAAGTTAAAACGAACCGAACCAACTTTTGGTTCATTCGTTTAATATAAACCAAACCCTTTGGTTTATTCTCATCCATTGGATTAGACCAAACCATTTTGGTCCATCCATTATGTCTTCATAAGACACGGCCCATCCACGCTTCCATTGCGGTGAAACAATTTCATGCTCGCTTTATGTTTGGTCAACCAAACATAGTTTCTCTCGATGCGAGAATCCCATTCTCAAGCTCGTTTTAAATCCTTTGGATTACACTCGTTGTCGTGTGACCAAATAGGTTCTCGGTTTATGTTGGCCGTCTATAATTAACCATTAATTATAGAGCGATCATGAGTGGCACCTAGTAGTACATCATGATCCCCAATTAACGAAAAGATCAGCAGTTGATCGAACTATTTACGAAACCCTTGATGAGCTTGAATGAATCGTGCCCCATTCCCTTCACTCATCTTATACCCACTTGGTTCAGACATGGTCTATTGTGATCCCACTAGGTGACTCGTCACACCTAGCCCAAGTATCATTTCCTCGTCCTATTCTAGTTACTCACATGTATCGAAGAGTACCTTACTCTAAACATGTATTGCTTTGGCAGACTTTAGTAACAATCGAGAGGCCATGGGTATACATCTCCTCGCAAGGAGTGGTGAATCCTTTATAGGCTATTCAAACACCTTGATCACTTGACTTATACCCAATCATCCCGGGTCCACATCTCCTTAGAGATGTTTGCTTAAGATGTCAAAGCATAAGTCTCCATGATCAAGATGACTTGAATACCGCAAGTCAAAGGAACATCGCACTTAAGCCACGCGAAGAACTTCATTGACATATCTATATATGCAGAGAACCATATGAAGTCTTACTACGGTGTCACTCCAATGAACTAGTTACCATAACTAGCATCCACGATTAACTCGGACATCACTGTCTCCGGCCCGGTGAGAATCGGTGCTTGGATACACCAAGGAGTATACCTCGTGCTAGTCTCGGCGAATTGATGGTGTCCAAATCCATCAATTCATCGACTAGGGATAATTCCGATACATCACAATTACACATGTAGAGATACTCACTAGTTGTGATCCAATCACAAATTCTCTCATGCTGTGAATCGTATCGTGGACATTCAGTAAATGAGTTTAATATCCAATCAAATACATTAAACATGTATACTAAAATAGTGAATCTACATTTATCATATAAATGGTACAAACATAAGGAGATAGACTTAGGACAACTCTCATATATTACAAACAGACTCACTTGGCCTAATGCCGATCGCTCACGGTATCAATGCACATGACCCTCAAACTTACTTTGAGGTAATGCTTTAGTCAAAGGATCCGCTAAGTTCCTTTCAGTGGGAATTTTCTCGATTTGTATTTCATTCCTACTAATGATCTCTCTGATAAGATGATAGCGGCGAAGCACATGTTTGGATCGTTGATGAGACCTTGGCTCTTTCTGTCAATTGCTCCGTTGTTGTCGCAGATGGGCCGGTATTGCTTCAACAATGGCCGGAATCACACCAAGTTCATGAGCGAACTTCTTGATCCAAACCGCTTCGCTTTCTGCTTCGCAATATATTCGCCTCGATGGTAGAATCCGCTCTGATCTCTTGTTTGGAACTTTTCCAACTCACTGCGCCCCATTCAAGGTGAACACGTATCGGTTGAGACACGGAATCATCCTTGTATGCTGTGTGGCATCTGTATACCCGCGTATCACCATGTCCCTTCTCCATATATAGGAACACATCCTTAGTTCTTCTCAAGTACTTAAGGATCGTCTTAACGCCAATGATCCATTCCTGGATCAGACTGGTATCTGCTCGTGACACTCAGAGCATACGATACATCGGGCCTCGTACATAACATAGCATACATGATAGATCCTATTTCGGATGCATAGGGAATCTTACTCATGCAAATCCTCTCGTCTTCTGTGCGCGGACACATAGACTTCGAAAGGTGTACCCCATGCCTGATGGGTAGGAAACCTTTCTTGGATTCCGACATGCTAAACCTCTTTGCTCGGTCTATATATGTAGCTGCGAAGACCAAGCAAGTTTGATCTATCTCTATAGATCTTAATCCCAGGATGTAGGTTGCTTCTCCCGAGTCTTTCATGGAGAATGTCTTGGATAACCAAACCTTAAGCCGTGTAAGATTGACACATCGTTTCCTATAAGTAATATGTCATCGACATACAATACTAGGAACATTTGCACTCCCACTAACCTTCTTGTACACACAAGGTTAAATGCGGATTTTGTGAAATCAAACCTTTTGATCGTCTCATCAAACGGATATTCCACTCTCTGGATGCTTGCTTCAATCCATAAATGGATCGTCGCATTTGCATACCTTGGTTTTATCAACGATGTGAAACCCTCGGGTATCATATACCGTCCTCGGCGAGTTTCCATTAAGGAAAAGCTTTCACATCCATCCGCCATATCTCATAATCATAATGAGCCGCTATGGCGGGAGCATCCGAATGGATTTAAGCATAGCTACGAATAGGTTTTCATAATCAACACCTTGCTTTTGGCGATATCCTTTCGCCACCAATCTAGCCTTATAGGTAATCACATTACCATCCATGTCGGTTTTCTTCTTGAAAACCCACTTGCACCCTATAGGCTTTATCCCTTGGTGGGTCGACCAAGTTCGAACTTGGTTTTCATTCATGGAATCCATTTCGACTTCATGGCACCAAGCCACTTATCCCTTCTGAACTTATCGGCACTTCTTCATAAGCTAGTAGGCTCCTCATCATCAATGAGTAACACGTCGTTCGATTCACTTACGAAATCTATATCTCGGGAATATTGCGTGTTCTGCGGATCTGAAGATGTGGTGTTACAATAGGTCGGCCGATTGCTTTCATCACTATGAGTTGTCGGATTGTGTTTCACCGCATTATCTCATTAATGTCTATTTGAGTCTCTCGAGCCTCCTCAAGCTCGACGACACTCCCACTGTTTTCTTGCAAGAGAAACTCTTTCTCTAGAAACACGGCATGCCTTGAAACAAACACCTTTTGTTCCACAGGATGATAGAATTGGTAACCCCTTGTTTCCTTAGGGTATCAATAAATAGACATTTATCGGACTTAGCATCGGTTTATACGTCTGATCAAGCTTCACATAAGCGAGACAACCCCATATCTTCAAGTAAGATACATGAGGTTTCTTACCATTCCATATCTCATATGGAGTAGTTGAGACTACCTTGGTAGGCATTACATTTAACAAGTAAAGCTTGTATGCGAAGTCTAACCCCAAAGGACTTGGGAAGAGTTGCATGATTCATCATTGACTGACCATGTCCAGCAAGGTCGATTCGCTCTCGGATACACCATTATCTTTGTGGTGTATAGGGAGTCCATTGAGACAATATGCCATTGTCTCTTAGATAATCAAGAAACTCTTGACTTAAGTATTCACCACCTCGATCCGATCAGTATTTTAATACTCTTGTCATGTTGTTTCTCTACTTCATTTCTAAATTCTTTGAACCTTTCAAAGGCTTGGACTTGTGTTTCATCAAGAACACATACCCAAACCGTAGTGATCATCGGTGAAGGTAATGAAGTAGTTATAGCCTCCTAATGCTTGAGTTGACATAGGTCCACATACATCGGTATGTATTAGACCTAGTAACTCTCCCACTCGTTCACCTTTTCGATAAAGGTAACTTAGTCATCTTGCCTTTTAAGCATGATTGCATGTATCGTATGAATCCAATTCAAGCGATTCGAATTCCACATCGGTGTAATTCGGACATGCGTTTCTTGCTTATATGGCCAAGACGACAATGCCACATATAGGAGTCTATTTGATTATCCTTTCGAGCACGTGTTGCTCGCAACCGATATTGAAAATGTCCTTTGGATCGTCAGCGTATAAACACCATTGCTTAAAGTTTCGATCTCATAAAGAACTCCATTGAAGTTATGTAACAACAATTGTTACTAAAAGTCGAATGGAACCCATTTCTATTTAGACAAGAAATAGAAATGATATTCTTTATCAACGAAGGAACATAAAAGCAATTGTCGATTCTAAGACAAGTCCTACGAGGAGTTCCAACAAATCGTTACGATGGCGAGTGCGGCAACCTTTGCTCCATTCCCAACATGTAAATTTAACTCTCCTTGGCGAGTCTTCTTCTATTCCTTAGCCCATGTATGTCATTACATATATGTGAGCCACACCCGTATCAAATACCCAAGTGTCTAAGGAAATAGAATGACAATCAATAAAGAAGATTCGAAGAAGATGGGGCATCGATGCCTTATCCTTCTTCACGGACTCAAGATAAATCTTGCACTTTCTTACAAATGGCTCTCCTTGCCATAATGATGGCAAGTTTCCTTTTGTGCTAGTTCTACCTTCTTAGCCCTTCTCTTCTTTCCCTTCTTTGTTCCTTTGACTTCCTCTTAGAACCTTTCTTGAGGAATCAACTAACAACACCGTCCCCTCATGCTTCTCGGAAGACTCCACGGTCTTGACGTATTGGCGATACCACGAGATGAACCTCCTAGCATCTCGGAGGTGAAGAGGAGCTTTGAGACTTGAACCTTTGAATCTCACTTGCTCATCAACCAACTCACAAAGATGAAGGACTACGATATGAGCATCCATATGCTCATGCGCTTCGTAGCTTGGGTTCCATCGTGGCTAGCATGATCTGCAACTCATTTGTTCGAGAATCACTCACATGTTTACGATAGGCCAACAATTGGTCGAGTTGCATCGTCACTAGGGCGGAAGACATGCTTTTCCACCTTGAGAACAATTCTCAAGTTTCTAAGCTAGATCCAGAAGTTCGGCCCGATCAATTTATTTGAATCAAAATGGAGCATAAATTCAAACACATCATGATCAATTTATTGACCTAGAAATACAAAGCGAGCATATATGAGAAAATGATTTTAAAATGCATCAATATACATTTATAAATCCCATTCATTTTTGAATTTCAAAAACCCCAAAATCACTTAGGAGATTGTAGGTCCATCTCGAATGGGCTGATATCCATCATAGTTATGAACAACCTTGGAGAGAGTCCAACAAGCCATTCATAACTCGACGGTAGGTATATCATCTATACCGATTGCATATCACGTATATGCAACTATCACAATGTGCTATCAACTAATTGAATGTTCACACATACATCGGGTTGTTAACACATTAACAAGTATGCATCATATGCATAGCACCCAACTTCACCTTTACATCGACCTTGGAGAGAGTCCAACAAGCCGATGCTCCAGGTTAAAGCCAACCCATTAATCGGGACATAGTTTTAATATGGTTAGAGCGCATTCAACCAATTAGCCCGGCTTGGAGAGAGTCCAACAACAAAAGCTAACGATTGACCTCTGACTCTTACCATATTAGTATTAAACTATTCCATGGTTAGAACATATTGAGTTAGCCGGGCTTGGAGAGTCAACAACCCAAACAAGAAAGCGAACTCTGGTTCTAACCATATTAATGGAAGGTGTAGGCTTTAATATTGATTAAGGGTTTTATGTCTCATCCTCTTTGCATGCAAATAACTATTATCTACATGGCATGGCATACATGGCATACATCTACATGTCACGACACGCATGGCATAATGTTATGCATCTAATGCAATTACATGGCATACAATTATGTCATGTTTATATTTCCTTATATGTCATAACTATTTATGGAAATAAAATATGTTTAAGATTTGATTCTTCAAATCAAATCATAATTAAATTAGGAAACAAATTTCCAAATCTAATCACATATTTTATTCATGGAATTATTTGATTAAGGAAAATCTATTTAGGAAACCAATTTCCTAAATCTTTAAAACTACTTATGGAAATTAAAATATTTTAAGATTTGATTTCCCAAATCAAATCATGATTAAATTAGGAAACAAATTTCCAGAATCTAATCAAATATTTTATTTATGGAAAATATAAATTTCCATAAATACTTCCAACTTTCCAAAAGTGGAAGATTTCCATAAATACTTCTAGACTTTCCAAAATTGAAAAAATTCCATAAATACTTCTAAATTTCCAAAATTTAGAAAATTTCCAGAAATACATTATGACTATCGCAAAACCAATTTTACGATTATGTCGAAACACAACCTGGGCTCTGATACCACTGTTGGGTTTCCGGCACCGCGGCGTGTGTGTGTTCGATCATGTTTCGTAAACATGAGCACAGCGGAAGCAATAAAAATAATAAATACTCCTATTTATTACAACACACACAACACACGCATGCTATTACAACAAGTGTAGACATAACCGTAAATTAAAATGTGCAATAAAAGGAAATTAAACTACGTTATACCTTCCGTATGACGTGTAGCGGGAACGGCATCAACCGGAACGATCCTCGTAAGAATCGTCTCTATCCGTATCCACGCCGAGCTCCTCGGGATGACTTCGCTAAGTCACGAGCCGTCTTCTTCGTGCGGGTTACTAGCCTCGTGTTGAAGGCGATGTGATCGAGAGATGATCACGATCGAATCCAAATTCGGACCTAAAGACAAGTCCTCAAGACTTGCTTCTCCGGAGAGGTATTCGTCAACCGATTGACGAATCCTTCGTCCTCCACCTCAGAGGATTACCGGAGATCAAATCCCCGGTATGTTAGCCGCTGTCGGAGCACTAACCGTCGTCTAAATGCGCGCTCCGATGAGAGAGAAAAGCTGTCCAGAAAACTGGACAGCTTGGTGGAAGATGGCGCCGCCAAAACCAAGGAAGCAAAGTGCTCACCTTGATGCCAAACCTAAGGAGGATGACCGGAACTCTTCCGGCAGCAGCTCGACGGCCGGCGAGGAGGAAGGAAGCAACCTTCGCCGGTTGGAGGACCTTTGGGCTGGGCGGCGGAGTTAGGCGCCCGAATAGGAGAGGAGGGTTGGCGGCCAAGTTTGATTAGTTTTAGGGTTAGGGTTTAATCCCTATTTTAGAGAGAACTAATTCTCTTAATGGTTAATGGATCATATCCATAAAGCCCGTTAACCCGCTCCATTAAGATAAGTTAAAATAAACCAAACCATGATGGTTTATTTTAAGTTAAAACGAACCGAACCAACCTTTGGTTCATTAGTTTAATATAAACCAAACCCTTTGGTTTATTCTCATCCATTGGATTAGAACCAAACCATTTTTGTACATCCATTATGTCTTCATAAGACACGGCCCATCCACGCTTCCATTGCGACTGAAACAATTTCATGCTCGCTTTATGTTTGGTCGACCAAACATAGTTTCTCTCGATGCGAGAATCCCATTCTCAAGCTCGTTTTAAATCCTTTGGATTACACTCGTTGTCGCGTGTGACCAAATAGGTTCTCGGTTTATGTTGGCCGTCTATAATTAACCATTAATTATAGAGCGATCATGAGTGGCACCTAGTAGTACATCATGATCCCCGATTAGCAAAAGATCAGCGGTTGATCAGAACTATTTACGAAACCCTTGATGAGCTTGAATGAATCGTGCCCCATTCCCTTCACTCATCTTATACCCACTTGGTTCAGGACATGGTCTATTGTGTCGATCCCACTAAGTGACTCGTCACACCTAGCCCAAGTATCATTTCCTCGTCCTCTGATTCTAGTTACTCCACATGTATCGAAGAGTACCTTACTCTAAACATGTAATGCTTTGGCGAGACTTTAGTAACAATCCGGAGAGGCCATGGGTATACATCTCCTGCAAAGTGGTGAATCCTTTATAGGCTATTCAAACACCTTCGATCACTTGACTTATACCCAATCATCCGGGTCCACATCTCCTTAGAGATGTTTGCTTAAGATGTCAAAGCATAAGTCTCCATGATCAAGATGACTTGAATCGCAAGTCGAAGGAACATCGCACTTAAGCGCAGTAAGAACTTCATTGACATATCTATATATGCGAGAGAACCATATGAAGTCTTACGGTGGTCACTCGATGAACTAGTTACCATAACTAGCATCCACGATTAACTCGGACATCACTATGTCTCGGCCCGGTGAGAATCGGTGCTTGGATACACCAAGGAGTATACCTCGTGCTAGTCTCGGCGAATTGATGGTGTCAAATCCATCAATTCATCGACTAGGATAATTAGATACATCACAATTACACATGTAGAGATACTCACTAGTTGTGATCCAATCACAAATTCTCTCATGCTGTGAATCGTATCGTGGACATTCAGTAAATGAGTTTAAGATCCAATCAAATACATTAAA
Source organism: Wurfbainia villosa (assembly GCA_025175895.1). Taxonomy (NCBI): domain Eukaryota; kingdom Viridiplantae; phylum Streptophyta; class Magnoliopsida; order Zingiberales; family Zingiberaceae; genus Wurfbainia; species Wurfbainia villosa. The sequence continues at coordinate 54,910,514 of CM046004.1, forward strand.
CATGTATACTCAAATAGTGAATCCTCATTTATCATATAAATGGTTCATACATAAGGCGATTGCCTTAGGACATCTCTCATATATTACTAACATGGCGTTGTAGGAGCACTTGATGAATAAACTTGATGTGTTTTGGAGATGGAATCCTCCCCTCCTTTTATAGACTTTGGCCTCTGAATTTGTCTCCTCTTATTTCGGAACGGATCATGAAGTTGTCCAAATTTTATCGCGAAAGGCGCGTCGAAGCGTTATCCGTTTTGACCTAGCGCCTTGAATCGTCGCCATCGATCGTGATGCCTCCCATCGATCGGTGATGGGCATCGATCGGCATTCTATGTCCGGGATCATTGCCGGCTTAACCACTTCCTGCAATAAGAGGTTAGCTCGGGAAATGATAAATACGACGGTTTCTAACCGTCCGATTTTGACCTAGACCTTCCATAGGAAGTCTTAGTCGAATCGCCGCCTACGATCGTCCTCGTAAAGAGGACACGACCTTACAATCTCTCACTCACACGAGCTTACCTCGATAGTAGCTCTCGCTTCCGGCCTTCCACTCGATTCTTTCGGCTCCCTCCGAAGTCACTCGAGTGTCGCCCGACCACCGCGGCTTCCTCCGGGTGTCGCTAGCCTTCAGCTCCAGCTTTAATACTTTTCTGCACACTTGATTTAGCTCGTGAGATAACAATGTAGACTTAACTTTGTGTCTTTGCCATAATCAAAACACAGGTTCGATTATCTAGTGCCCCTGCACCAACAATCTCCCCCTTTTTGATCTATGGCAAACCAACACAAAGTTAAGGGAAATTAAAGCATAAACCAAGTATAGTAAATGATGAATGTCATTTTCAAAAACTCCCCCTTAACCAAAACTCCCCCTTAACCCTAGGTGAGTTTTGAAAGAGATACTTCAGTCCAAAATTAAATAAATTTTGTGTTACTCCTCCTTAACTTTCGCTCTTCTCCCCCTTTTGCCATAAATCAAAATAAATGTTGGGGGTTGTTATGTAAAATAGGGGTTTAAAAACAATATGGTATATGCATGCATCAAGATAAATCAGCTATGAGTCCAAGCATGCGTCTAGCAGTAATTAGATAGATTGGTTCGAGGTGTGTCCCTCTGCACCAATAATCTAAAGGTTTATAATATAACCCTTTAGGGTTAGTTTTCTCTCCCCCTTAGTCAAATATATGAAGTATAAGAGATGTAGGGGGCGCTAAACTTTGGCCTAAGAGTTGTTAAGTACAATAGTTGAGAAAATAAGTAGTATTTTGAAGAGGTTGTTTTAACTATATTTCAATTATCCTTAACATCTCACCTGTGTCTATATGATCAAGCATGTTATACTTATGTGTTTTTGTGAGATGACTTCCAATTAAGTTGATTAAGTGCATTTAGGTTCAAGTAATTTTATGTTAGATTTGGATTTGACCCTAGGCTTGTCAAGTTTACCTTTTCAAGATCATGACTTCCAGGTCGTGGCGAGGCACAGGGGTCTTCTTTTATCGGATCATCGACCACTTCCTTAGACAAAGCTATTTTCAAGAAAATGATGACTTGACTCACTTAAGACTATTTCCTAGTCTAACTGGTTTTTTTTTTTTTTTGAAAAGAGGCTCCCCAAGGCTCAATCTTTTCGTAGGATTTTAGTTGGTTATGTATGTGTTCTAAGTGAGCTCACACGTTTTAAAGCACAAACTTTCTAAGCTAAAGCATGCAATTTCTAAGTTAAAGCACAAACATGTTTTGTACTGGCTCCCCCTAGACCGTTGAATCGGTTCGGTCTATCCACATAGTGGATTTGGTCCTTGGGAACCCAGTACGGGTTGGATCCTAGAGTTGAAATCAAAAAGTTCTTAGTGACCCATGCTTGGACATGTTTCCTATGTCGACTTACAATCGACATATACGACCTATTAGTCGTGTTTGAGTTAAACCCTAGTCCAGCCTTGTTGTACACGGCCCTTTGAGATCCAAGTAGGAAGTCAAATCCTTTGGATCCCGAAGTGAACCTTTCCAACGTGTTCCTAAGATCTTCAACTTGACTTTTCAAGAGAGAGTTCTCAACTTCGAGCTTTTCAGCTCGAGTTGGGTCCTCTTCTCGAACTTGACTAGTCGAAGAGGTTAGGGAGACCTTGTGTTTGAGGAGTTTGACCTCCTCAACCAGGGTCTCGACCTTGGACTCGGACTTAACTAATTTCCTAGACAAAAATCTAACCGTATTATGTAAAGTATTAAATAAAGTTCGACTCACTTTAAGGGTATCTTTTGAGCAGGATCGTGTCAATTGACTTGAAGGTAACCGTAGTCGAGTCATCCTCGAGTTCGACTCAAGTTGAGTTCGGTCTCCGTGTCTGACTCAATGGATTTCGCCATGAAAGCTATGTCTTCTCTGTTATTCCAAGTTGCATGGAAGGCTTTCCTTGCTCCCTTTTCTTTTGGTTCTCATTCTTGATTTCCTCCTTTCTTGTCGAACTATTCTCCTCACAATGTTGACTATTATGGCCTCCTCTTCGGATTCGGATTGGTCTTCGGGTTCGAGTTCATCTACTTGCTTAGTAGGTGGCTTCCTTCTTTGTCCTGCAAGTAGAGCAATACCTCTCTCGGCCCGGGCTACATTAGTTTGCTCATGAAGTTCAAACTCAGAAAATAATTCGTCTAACCTAAGTTTCGAAAGGTCCTTAGAGACCTTGTAGACATCGACCATGGATGCCCACAAGGTGGTTCTAGGGAAAGCATTTAAAGCGTACCTTATAAGGTCCCGGTTCTCTATGGCTTGCCCGATCGAATGAAGACCGTTGACGATATCTTTGATCCGCGCATGTAGTTGGGTGGCGGTCTCATGATCCTGCATCTTTAGATTGTACAGTTTATTTAAAAGTAAATCTCTTTTACATACCTTAGCATCGGCCGTCCCTTCGTGTAAATCAATCAATTTGTTCCAGAGGTCTTTGGCGCTAATGAATGGTCCGATGCGGTTGAGTTCCTCCTTAGACAAGCCGCATTGCAATATTTGGGTTGCTCTTGCATCGGCTTCGATTTGCCTCTTGGTTGCATTTGTCCACTTGTTGAAATCCAAGGCCTCTCCTTGATCATTGGTGGGTAGAGCAAAGCCGGTTTGGATTATTATCCAAGTCTCGACTTGTGTTTTTAGAAAACACTCCATCCGACCTTTCCAATAACGGAAATCATTTACGTTAAAGAACGGAGGTCGGGTGGTGCTATACCCCTCAATGTGAGCCATTAAATATCTTGCAAAACACGAATAAAAACTAAAGAAAATTCCAAGACTTGGTCTTGGATTAGTAGTGTGGGAAATAATAGGAAATAAACAGAAATAAATAAGGAGAATAAAAAAACTAACAAAAACTCGAAACTTACGACCTTCGATGTCCTCGAAAGGATACTAAACATTGGATTTTGGGGCTGGAAACAGCTTGTTACGAGGGTAAACCCTTATAAGAAATGTAGATCTTTCTGAGAGCTTCGATTTGGTAGGTAGATCATTATGTGAGTCCACTTGTGCGAAAAGTTATAGCCGTTTTACCGTCGGCTACTCCAAGAGAGAAAACTTGCAAACACACAACCAAAAGAAACGTACCAAGACTTCGTCTTGGATTAGTAGTGTGGGAGGAAAAAGACCAAAAAAAAATACAAATCGAAAAATACGAACAGAAAACCAAAACGTGCTAGATTGGTGGTTTCACCAAATCTTAGCGCTCCCGCTCTGATACCAATTGTTGGATCGAGAAGCATCGCTAGAGGGGGGGGGGGTGAATAGCGATCGTAAATCTTTTCTTTTTCGTTCATTCGATACGCAAAGTAAGCACAACGGAAAATAAATGAACACGTTTATTTTACTTGGTTCACAACCCAGCGGTTCCTACTCCAAGGCCCTATCGGTCCTAAACCGCGTACAGAGGGCAAAGCACTATAACGTCTCCTCCTCATTGGAGGTAGGAGACAACGATCACAAAACCGAATATACGAGGATGAGGCAACAAGCCTACCTCACCTCGTTATGAAGAAAAACAAAGAATACAATATCAAAAATATTACTTGATCCTGCTGCCGACGAAGAAGATCGAAACTTGACGTCGCGTCGGCGTTATGATGATGTTGGAACGTTGGCGTTGTAGGAGCACTTGATGAATAAACTTGATGTGTTTTGGAGATGGAATCCTCCCCTCCTTTTATAGACTTTGGCCTCTGAATTTGTCTCCTCTTATTTCGGAACGGATCATGAAGTTGTCCAAATTTTATCGCGAAGTGGCCGCGTCAAACGTTATCCGTTTTGACCTAGCGCAGAAAAGTGAATCGTAGCCATCGATCGATGATGCCTCCCATCGATCGTGATGGGCATCGATCGCGTTCTATGTCCGATCATTGCGGAACCACTTCCCTGCAATAAGAGGTTAGCTCGGGAAATGATAAATACGACGGTTTCTAACCGTCCGATTTCGACCTAGACCTTCCACAGGAAGTCTTAGTCGAATCGCCGCCTACGATCGTCCTCGTAAAGAGGACACGACCTTACAATCTCTCACTCACACGAGCTTACCTCGATAGTAGCTCTCGCTTCCGGCCTTCCACTCGATTCTTTCGGCTCCCTCCGAAGTCACTCGAGTGTCGCCCGACCACCGCGGCTTCCTCCGGGTGTCGCTAGCCTTCAGCTCCAGCTTTAACACTTTTCTGCACACTTGATTTAGCTCATGAGATAACAATGTAGACTTAACTTTGTGTCTTTGCCATAATCAAAACACAGGTTCGATTATCTAGTGCCCCTGCACCAACAGAATTGTGTTTTGATGTTTGTCAATACGATTAGATATTGTTTGACCATATGACTAGTGATGATTGGGATATCCAAGGTCATATGGGGAGATTATTTGGGGGAGATTGTTAGAGCAATCAAATCTCAGGTCAAGGTTGACCAAACTCGAGTGAGACTCGAGTGAAATTCCAAGTTTGGAGATTTGATAAGGGAAAGTCCATGAATGGTTTTGGCATGGAAAAGTCCAAGAATGGTATTAGCAATTGAGAAGTCCAAGAATGGTCTTGGCAATTGAAAAGTCCAAGTTTGAAGTCTTGGCAAGGAAAGTCTAAGTTTGAAGTCTTGGTCGTGTAAGTCTAAGTATGTAGTCTTGGCGGTGAAAGTCCAAACATTGAGCCCTAGCAATTAGAAAGTCCAAGGGTGAGATTTTGGCAGCGTAAAGTCCAAGCATGTAGCATTGACGACATAAGTCCAAATGAACCTTGGCAAAGGAGACCCGGTTAGCATTACATAGTCGATGAAAGCACCTGAAGGCTACGACGAAGGGTGAAGGAGTCGTGGAGAACTCAGATGGACCCTGAGGGTGTGAGGCTGATAGAGGTGGCTAGAGGCTTAGGTCTAGGCTAAGGGTAGTCGATCAAGTATGAGGGGGATCATACTTGAGTTAAACCTCATGGTTGAGGTTTACTAGTCGACTGGGGATATGGATTAGTCGACTGGTCGAGTGTTTGACACTCAAAAGACCTAGTTGACTCGAGCAGTCAACTGGGATTATGACGAGTCGATTGGGTCATGTAGTCGACTGAGGCTCGACTACTGATTTGTGGCTCTGTCAGTCGAGTGCTAGGGTTTAGCAGTCAATTGGCCACTAACAGTCGACTGCTAGGGTTGAGCAGTTGATTGGAATTAAGTGGTCAGGGCATAGATTGTTCGGCAGTTGACTGCTGACTTATGGCAGTCGACTAATAGGTGAGGGCAATCAACTATTTGACGTGGATTAAGTCGTTGCGAGACAACGGTAGTGTGACCAGTCGACTTCTAGGTAAGAGTAGTCGACTGGACGACTGAAAATCAGCCCGAGGTGTGCTTTATAAGGAGCTGTGATGGGGAGGAGATGGCTATCAGTTCTTGGTGATCTTGAAGGGGATAAGTTAATGTTTTTTAGACCTTCCAAGCTATCCAAAGCATCAAGCAATCAAAGCTCATTTATAAAGTGTTTTTACTTGTATTTTAATTTGCTTAGTGTATTTAGTTATATTTCTTATTGTCGTAATAATTTGTACGAGATTTCTCTACCTCCGATGTCATATCGAGAAGGAGAGGTTCATAGTGAGGGTAGATCACTATAGTACAGTCGTGAAGTAGGAACTCTAGTTTCGAACCACGTAAAATTATGTGTATTGTGTGTGTATTTATCTTGTGTTATTTCTTTGTATGTGTTGTTTCCACTGTGCTAATACTTTATAGACGAACACGATCCATTGAAGAAAATGAAATTGACGTTATTCACCCCCCCCTCTGGCGGATCAAATGATCCCCAATAATTGACAGTATAGGTTTGACCATATGTTGACCATATGACTAGTGGATGATTGGGATATCCAAAGTCATATGAGGGAGATTATTATGAGGATATTGTTGAAGCAATCGACCTTAGGTCAAAAGTTGACCAAGCTCGAGTGAGACTCGAGTGAAAGTCTAAGTATGAATGCTTGGCAATGGAGGAGTCCAAGAATGAATTCTTGGTAAGGGAAAAGTCCAAGTGGATAGTTTTGGTAATGTGAAGTCCAAGTATAGATACTTTGCAAAGGAAAAGTCCAAGGGTGTAGTCTTGGTCGTGTAAATCTAAGAGTGTAGTATTGACAATGAAAGTCCAAATATGGATATTTAGCAAAGGAAAAGTCCAAGGGTGTAGCTTTGGATGTATAAGTCTAAGGGTGTAGTCTTGGCGACGAAAGTCCAAACATTGAGGCTTGGCAATGGAAAAGTCCCAAAGGCACGACCTCTTGGCAAAGGTAAATCCATTAGCATGACAAAGTTGATGGAAGCATTTGAAGGCTAGGCCCAAGGATGAGGAGTCGTGGACTCGAACCAAAGGCTTAAGGCTGATGGAAGTAGCTTGAAGGCTTAGATCTAGGCTAAGGGTACCCAATGGCATGATGAAGCCGATGGAAACACCTGAAGGCTAGCGCGAAGGGTGAAGAAGTCGTGGAGGACTTTGATGGACCCTGAGGGTGTGAGGCTGATAGAGGTGGCTTGAAGGCTTAGGTCTAGGCCTAGGTTAAGTATCAAGTATGAATGGATCATACTTGGGTTAAACCTCAATTTTGAGATTTACCAGTCGACTAGTGAAATTAACCAGTCGACTGGTCGAGTGCTCAGTACTCGGGAGGCCTAGTTGAATCAAACAGTCGAATGGGATTATGACCTAGTCGACTGAGATTCAACTGTTGACATGGTATGGCGATCTTGGTGGCTTACATCGGATCGTGACCAGCGGATCATTGTCATTGATGGCGATCGAATGACCTTAAGTGAACAAGGCACATAAGGGTTCGTAGTCGATTCGGCCGATCGGTGGTGGCTATAATGATCATTCTTTGGTCAGACATTCTGATGTGGATTAGTCCGTTGTGAGACAATGGATAATTTGATAGTTGACTAGTGGGTAAGGCCAATTGATTGTGAAGCGAAAATCATGTCCAACAGATGCTTTAAAAGGAAGAGCTTGTGGAAGATTTCAGCAGCTGATTTTTTGAAGATTGAAGGGAAGTGTTGTTACAATTCTAAGTCTTCAAATGCCATTCCAAAGCAATCAAAAGAAAGAAATTAGAATCTCTCATTTGTAAAGTGTTTTCACTTCTTTGTTTTGTATCCTTATATTTAGTTGTCTTTTCTTTGTTGTAAGCTCTTGTAAGGGATTTCTCCACCTCTAGTGTCATACCGAGAAGGAGAGGTTTTAGTGAATATAGGTCACTAGAGCTCGACCATAGAGTAGGAACTAGGGTTTCGAACCATGTAAAAATGGTGTTGTGATTGTGTCTTGATTGTCTTTGTATTTGTTTCTATTTTTATTTGTATTCTGCTACATATGACATTTTGTAGACAAGCACGACGAGCACGATCGAAGAAGAAGTCAGAAATCGCTATTCACTCCCTCTAACACACCAATGGTCCCCAACACAAATAGGTCAGAGGACCAAGGGTTTAGAAAAGCAAGGTAAGAACCTTGTGTGGAGTGGTTCTTCTAGATAAAAGAACTAGTAAGGTCACATGTTGGGAGTATAGGGAATACAATCAAAGTCTCACTTTAGTAAGACATGGAAAAGATCATGTGCTTATAAGATAAAAAGATATTTCTATTGGTATGAGACCTTTTGGGTAAAGCCCAAAAATAAAACCATAAGAGTTTAGGCCCAAAGTGGACAATATCATACCATTATGGAGATATGTGGATCTTATAGATACTAACAATTGGTATCATAGTCATGGTCCATGTCAAGCCATGAACCTTGAACAAAGGAAGTGGAGCTCCCATGTTTGGATCAAGAGAATCAAATACCAGGTAGGAAGTCCAGTTGAGTTGGGAGGACCGAACAACTGGTAGGAAGTCCAGTTGGGCCAGAAGGGTTGGACAGTCTAGCTGAGTCAGGAGGACCAGACAGTTGGCAGGAAGTCCTGGTGAGTTGAGGATCGAACATCAAGCAAAGGAAGTCCTTCGAGGACAGATAGGCTTGAGGGGGGCTCAATGTGATCCTTCGTTTGAGGGGAGGGATTGTTGGGAGTATGAGGAATACAATCAAAGTCCTACATTTATAAGTCATGGAAAAGATCATGTGCTTATAAGATAAAAAGATATTTCCATTTGTATGAGGCCTTTTGGATAAAACCCAAAAATAAAACCATGAGGACTTAGGCCCAAAGTGGACAATATCATACCATTATGGAGATATATAGATCTTATATGCACTAACAACGTCTTTGGTACGGGGACAACCTTAGGCACCGATCCGGCTAAGGGTTCTGGAGGAATGCCGAAGTCAAGATCGAACAATTTGAGAATTGTCATTACTACCTATTAAATGTTATTTGTAATGTGATAATTTTGTGATGTAGGTACTATTCAGGCGATTGGACAGAATCCAGTTGACTTGTCTTCTAGGCACCTGGAGGGAGTCCAAGCGACTGAAAGGCAAGTACAACTAAAGTCGAGATCCAATACAGATACGTGGTGATGTGGAAGGCGACTAGAAGGGCTTCCAAGCGCTTGGGATATGATAAAAGGTGGGCGAGTCTAATCTGATCAGAGCCAAGCTAGAGGTGCTTGGAAGGGTTTCCATGTGCTCGGATCAAGTCTATAAAACATGCCTCGAACAGAGAACCAAACATCAATTATCAAGTGATTGGTATCATCATTCTCAATGCTACTACTCTGACCATTCTCAATACTACTACTCCGACCGCATGCTCTATTTTTATCATCCCAAATGTAGGTATTCATTTAAGCATTTATTGTTTCTTTTGTACTTAATCTCTTAGGGGTTGGTAAGGTTGTTACTACACCTATATTTTGTAAGAAACAAATATCTTTCTTATCAAAGATAAAAATACTTAATGTTTTTCTCACTCAAAAGAGGTCTCAGATCATGGACCTCGGACTAGCATTCCTTTGCCTATGAACCAAATAAAAAAAATTTGTATCTTTGTTTTGCATTTAATTTTCGTTGTGTACTCCTATTTGTTTTTACGAAAGAGCATTTAGTGCTATTCACCCACTCTAGCGCTCTATTCGATCCAACACAATCTGTTAAGATGACACCCTTCTTAGCTTGAGTGGTCGAGTTGTTAAGTGTTGAGTAGTTGAGTTGTCAAGTGTCGAGCTGGAAGAGTTGGCAAAGTGCCCAACTTGGTAGAGTGTTGAGCTAGCTGAGTAACTGAGTTGTCGAGTGACAAGCTAGTAGAGTTGGTAGAGTTTTCAACTAGCAGAGTATCAAGTTGGCTAAGTGTTGAGTACCTGAGATGGTTAAAATGACAGAGTATCAAACTGGCTAAGTGGCACAGTGTGAGTTGGCTAAGTGGTTGAGCTAACTAAGTACTTGAATTGGTTGAGTATCCGAGCTGGCTGAGTGACTGAGCTGCCGAGTGATGAATTAACAAAGTATCCAACTAGTATAAAGTATTGAGTTGACTAAGTACCCAAGATGGTTGAAATTACAGAGTGTCGAACTGGCTGAGTGGTAAAGTGTCAAGTTGGCTCCGTGGTTGATTTGACTGAGTACTTGAGTACCCAAGTTGATTGAGATGACAAAGTCGAGCTGGTATGCACAATTTTTTTAAAATAGATCGTCCCCTCTGGTAGTGCTATGAGCTTTGACAGACGTCTATTTTTTAGGATACAATGACAGACTGCAATCTTAATCAAGCATTAGCTAGTTGTGGCAAATTGAGGATAACAGAATGCTATCACAAAGTGGAAAGGAGAACTTCACAGGAAATTAGAGTGAAGGTGTACACTCATTGCTCTCTCTTTCCTCTAAGGTTGTAGGCTCCTTGTATACAAGCCCTCAACTCTATTAAGTGATTGAATAATAGTCATTTAATTCTTCTAGCCATCGAGTCGTAACACCTACAATTGACATCGTTAATTCTCAACAAGTTCAAAAATTGTAATTGAGCGATAATAGAAAAAAAAAAATTACGTACATTCAACATGTGTAGATCACGCTCTACATAAGTCTCTTGAGTTCAATACAATCTACATCCTAGATTGCAGCTCCTACAAGCACATGTGTGTGTGAGAGAACTTCTTAACTATACATATTCACAATTATAGATGTTATGATTCAATATAAATCAACTGATCCCCTTAACCATCAATGGATGACTAAACTCCTTCATCCATCCACCTTTTTCCTGATTAAATTCCCATCAAATTTACATATTTATGGATGAATTATTTTGATTTTACAATTATATACATAATTCAGAAGATATTAGAAGAAGACAAACATCCATAACGATTTAAAACTTACAGCTTTACTATAAACGAGCTTACTAAACAAGAAAGAATGAGTTTCAGACCATTGTTAAGATCACTTCGAATATTTTAGGCCCATTTTTGAGGGGGCAAAATCATTGAATTGTATTTTTTTTCTTTCAAGTTCTCGAGTATCAACTTTGTTTAGATTGTAAGTTATTTGCTGGCTTTTAAGTTTTGTGTTTATTATGGATTAGAAGAAACATGAGCGAACTAAATCGCAAGTTATAACACTTGACACTTAAATAGCATGTTACATAACAAGACAACCTAAAGAACAAAAATTGACGTACTTGTCGTAGCATGTTGTTCTCATTCTGCAACGTGGACAGCCTCTCCTCCAGCTCCGAGTTCCTGCTTTCCAGGTCCTTCACCTTCGCCTCCAACTCGCTTAAGTGCGCCTTCTTCCTCTCCCTTGCTTGCTGAGCCGACACTCGATTTCTCAACAACCTTTCAGCAAATAATTTTCATCAGAATAAATATTGAACAACGATTTATTTATTAATAATTCTTCGTGATCGATTAGTTATAAAACCTTTTGAAGCGTTTGTGCTCTTTTTCAGCAGCGCTCCTCCCCTTCTTCGTTACCAGCTGCTGTCCGGCATGGGCAGCCGACGACTGAGCGCGGTCCGCATTGACTTCGGCCGAATCGGATCTTTGCCCGGAATTTGATGAGCCGGCCAGCTCGACCAGCCCGAACTCTGGCACCCGCCTTATGTCCTCATCGCTCTCCATTCCTTCCCATGATTATTACTCGATCGATCAAGACAAAGATCAAAAATCAAATATAATATCCATAAATTAAATCACCTTCTATGATGTCCATCTGAGGAGCAGAGCTGGAGGATCTCTCGCTGCTCGAAGGGAAGGAGCTCGTCGCTTGTTCTTGAAACATTTTAATTTTTTCGAATATTGATAAGCGTTTCCCAAGAATTAATGAGTCGAAGAAGAATGGAGCAGACCGAGACCAGCTGCTGGCGCTGCCGCCGCCGCCGCTTCTAGATCTTCATCGCAAGTAAAGGAATGAGAGAGGTTTAGGTTCTCGAGACGCGATGATGGATCGCCGTTGGATGGGGAGAGATCGGTTGGCCATCGGCCGACGAGCGTGGACGTGGGCGGAGCCATGCAGGGAGGAGGGAATCCAAAGGCGAATAGGAAGGGAGCGTGGGGAGTGGTGGAGCATCGGATCGGAGGATGATCGCGTGGTGGAGGGGGCAGCGACGACAACGTGGCAATTTTTTATTTTTTAGACGAAAGGGATTTGGCTGGGCATGGGTATTCGGCTGCGAACAGTCTTCGGGTATCACGACGATGTGGACCGTTCGATGTGGACGAAATTAAACGTTTGTAAATCGGTACAGAACTTGAATATCTCTCCTTTGTTGACTTTTCTCCGAAAATTATAAGATTGAAAGAGTGGAGTCCACAATCATGGTCGCCAAAAATCTTACGGTTCTTCCACCAACAATTTGACAGGCTTCCTAAGAAATAGCTAACGACAACAACTATCCTCGAGAAAGCTGTACAGCAATGGCAGGGGCCATAACACGTACTCCAAATAATAATTCATCTTACTCTAGTTGATCGTGTTTTGTCTCATGACAATTTAGGTAATATTTTTAAGACAGAAGAACCAGAGCTCAAACCATCTAATTAAATAGGTACAACAACCGACAGAGGTCTGAAAAACCAATTCGTGATTATTACTTTTCTAGTTATTTACAATAAGTTTGTGGGAGATTCAGTCATGACTAGTTGGCACTTATTGCCACGGAATCAGTCAGTCTATTGTGATATTAAAAAGAGTGGAGTCCTCACGAGATGAGATGATAAATTTTTTATAAAAAAAAAGATCAATCTTTTAAGACGATAAATTTTTTCAAAATGTCTCATTCCGTCATATGGTCATGGCCTCGAATACAAACTTCAATACCAAAGTCAATATAATATCTCAGAAATTATCAGTTTCCATGTAGAGATGGAATAAATAATGCCTATTGATGCGGGCCGAGATTTTTTACCTCATTGTGAGAAAGACGATGATGTCCCGAAGGCTTAGGATCTTCTCCGGGCGCAACAGTAAAAGTTGATAATGAGAAAACAAGTCATAGAGAACAATGACACAAGATTTAACGTGGTTCGGATTTCTAATTCCTACTCAACGGAATGAGCTCTCGAGCGAGCTACGGTGCTAAACACCTTAATTATAAAATTCTTCCTTCTCGGAAGTACTTCAGGAGGTGGAGAAAACCCCTTACAAAATCAAGATGTACACCAGGTAAAGAGATGAATGAAATAGAAAATTGCCCTCCGCCTTCTCCCTTCTCCGACTTCCTTCTTCTCCTCTCCTTGGTGTTGCTTCGGTTTAGTCTCTGGAAGTCCCCTTTGGATGAAAATTGATTGATCCCCCTTCTTCTTCCTTCTTTCTCCTCCTTTATACCTGTTCTCTCGAAACCAGTTGTGATGTAATAAACCACCAAGATCACTGTTCACGTGGAGGACCCTTTTTGCCTGAGAAACAATTCTGTTAAGAAGATAAGAAATGGAGACTCCTGGGAATCTTTTGTGGGGTCCCAATTTATTACATCGTGTAACAAGGTTCTATAAGCCAGCGTATCAAGAAGCGTCCTCTCCTCTTATTTACTTTATTTTTCTTCCCTAAAGGTCTTTGTTTTCCCTAGTCATCTCCTCTGACTTCTACACCAACTCGGTCCCATTCTCGGATGACCCCTGGCTGGTTTCCCCGATATACCTTCCTGTACCCTTCTGGTTTGCTTAAACCAGGGTGTATATGACCCAACTCGGCCCGCGCGAGTTGATAATTAGCCCCACTCCAGCCATAAGGCACACTCACTTATATTCTCCTTAATTCCCCGAGTCGCTTTCCGACCTACTTCTTGGGTCGCTCCCTGACTAACTCTACGGGTTGCTTATCCAGTTTCTTTCTGGCTATCAAACTTTTTCGTCTTACCCTACGTCGCCATCTTGTTAACTCAATTTATTTCCCCCAGTCAGGTCTAGCTGGACCAGGTCATATATAACACACTGCATCCCTTTTCTGCTACCTCACCTCAACGGTCGTTATTTCTCTATCTAACTCTTAAATCAGGTTATAGTGGTACCATTAACTATCCCCCCCAAAAATAGTCAAACGAAGTTTTGAGTTTGACTTTTCAAGTGAAAAACTCCACTCCGTCATCCTCCTTATCGACCCTATTTTCCTAATAGAGCCCAGATTTTCCTCTCCCTAACCTACCTAACGCGCATTACACATCTTATTGGGCTAATGAGCCCTGCTTCCCCCCTTTTCATAGGGAAGTTTAAAAGCCAAAACCCTTAGTGAGATAGTCTTCACACGACAATTTCTTCTTCCCCAGCTTCAACTCTTCCTCTTCCTCCCGGCGACGTCCACCAGCGACTGCCCTACACTTAAACTCCTAGCACCTAGGAGTTTCCTTTCTCCCATAGAACATCTACCTCCAACCCCCAAGTAAGTGCCCTCCTTGCATTCTCGGCTATGGCTTCGAAAACCCTAGATCGATCCCCTATTACGAAGATACCATCACACTCATCAATGGTCACCACTATTTCTTCGATTCTAAAGATTTTTATATAGCTCCCACTATAAACTGTCACTTTACCTCTGACTCCTTCCGGCCCCATTGTCCTCCCCTCGGCTATCACTGCTTCTTCTTTGATCAACTATTAAACGACCTATATCTGCCTGTGCCCCAGATATTCTTTGAAATACTAAACTTCTATAAGCTATCTGTCAACCAATTGGCTCCCAATGCCTAATTGTTGATAGGGGTCGTGATAGTTTTTAAACACTTAGGACTCCCCCTATCCCCGTTAATGTTCCATAGCTTCTTCCAATTAAAATCTTACAAGGAAGACATTTTTTATTTTGCTAGTCGCCTAGACTGTCAATTCCTAGTTAATATATCTTCTTCCCATAAAGGCTGGCATGATCTATACTTCTTTGCTCAGCTTCCTGCTCTCCTTCCTCATTCTAAACCTTGGAAGATAGACCTCCCAGATTTTTCCTCTTTTTAGGACAGTAGGCTCAAATGTCCTTTTACAGAAGTCTATGAGGTATTAAAGGAACACCACTATAATTCTGATCATCTACTAGAGGTCCACCTTCTGAGTCATTATGGGTTGTCCCCTTTCCCCTTAGACAGTCCGATCATTATAGGTAGGATACTGCTCTTATCCTAGTATATCACGTTTGCTAATTCTTACTACTATTATCCATTGTTTTAAATATCTTGTATTACAAATGACTTGATGCAGAAGGCTAAAGATAGAAGAGAAAAAATTGTTGTTGCTAAGAAGTCCTCGAAGAAACGAGATAGGAAAAAATCCCCTATTCTCTTCTCTTCTCCCCGCAAAAAGTTCCGTCCACGCAAGGGGAATGTTCCCAGCTCTTTCACTTTTCCAGCATCCTCCTCTTCCCCTTCCTCTACTCCTCCTCCTTAAAAATTAACAGACACCACCACCTTATTATTTCTGAACCAACAGGGGAGGACACCCAGCCTCCGATCCTCCCTCCACCTACTCGCGAAGAGCATTCTCCTTCATTATCCGCTTCTTCCTTTCCTTCTTTCTTGGGCAGAGGAATTGACCCTCTTACATCTTCCTCTCCCTTACCTGCCTCTATAGAGTCGTCTCCTTTTCATTCCCCTACTTCTAATTTTGATCATTCTTCCCCCACCTTACTTGCGGAAGAACCTTCTCTTCCCATGGGAGATATTCTCCCTTTAAGCCCTCTGACTATTACTTTAGGATCTACGCTTAAGATCCATAGTACAGAGGAGGTAAAAATCTTCAACCAATCAAGCGTGCAAGGGCCCTACGAGTGCCTACGCAAGCACCTATCGGAGATATACTTTCTTACCCTCCCTATATTTAAGATACCCTGGTATCCACTTTTGCAATATACTTTCTTCTTCCCTAGGTAGTTGCGAATTATAATGAGACAACACAACACCTAGCAGACTATCAATCTATAATGGTTACTCGCCACAATGCCTCCCTAGCTCAGCATAAGAAGTTAGCTCAATAGCTGGTTGAGAGCAAACAAAGGGAGGCTGCTTTAGCTACCTATTGTGAAGAATTGACTACCCAGTTAGCAACAGCTAGGTGTGAAAAAGAAGAAATCATAGAGAAGAACAATGCCCTTCATCACCAATTATTCTTACAAACCAACAAGATTCAGCATGTCAACGCTCTAACCCAGGAATTAGTGGAGCACAAAGTTCAACTTAAGGAGGCAGAGGCTAGAGCATCCCAATCCTCGCCTGCCCTCCTACAAGCTCAATCGAATAATGAAGCTTTGGAGGCTTCCCTATCAGCTCGCCGAGCACAGGTGGAAAAGCCTCTCTTCTAAAGTATCTGCCTTTCCTAGGGCATTGATAGATATCACCAGACAGCTATGGGTGTTGCAAAAGGAATACTCCGAAGCCATAACTTCCCTAGGCCAACACACTGTAACAACCGCTAGAGAAAGAGACATTCTTGTCGATCAGGTGGCTAACAACGAAGCCCAGTGGAAAGAATGGGAGGCAGACTTGCCAACAAAATGCTCCCATAAAGGAGCAGAACTATTTGTTTTAGGCTTTAAAGGGGCTAATGAACAGCATGCCGCCCAAGGCCACCCTCCTCCGAGCACAGATGTTAGCTATTTGAATGTAGAGGCCGCTATGGCAAAAATACCCGGATGAGGTCTTCGAATTATAACCCTGAACCTTTGGGGGAATGTACTGAAGGATTTATAGATACAAAGTATTGATATTTGATGAGATAGCTCGCATCTTTTTCTCTCTTCTAGGGTAAGATAGGCACCTTTCCTTTACTATGCCTAATCATCCATGATCAGCAACCTTCTTGGTGTCAGTCGACTGCTACTTAACTTCACCTGGGGAGTCACCTGGGATGGTTTGGGAAATAGAATATTCTAGGCTATCCCGAGCCATTTCTTGAGTAGGAGGAACCTACCGCTACCCAGTTATCCTGCACCGCCATCAGATCAACCTCAAGTAGTTTTTATCCCCTTAACCAAATGAGGATATGACTTGTCACCCCATGGTTAATATTCTTACTATTCCCGATGCCAACCCTTTGGTTACTCGATTCAACCCGTCGCCTTCTTCTCCTTTTTCCAAGGATGGATATTGATATTCCTTCCCTTCTATAAATATCTATCATTAGCCTTTTTGCTGTCAACCCACTTTCATGGCTTCTTCTTCATTCCCAATTACCATAAGCTATGACTTAGACTCGTCTGATGATTTAGCTTCCTGTTCCACAACAACCTCAGCATATCAGCCTCCACCTCCTCTAACTCCTGCCAACACAACAACTCTAGGTACTAGGAGGTCCTTCCGACCTCCCTTCCCTTCCTGCGACAATCGGGTATGGAACCCTCCAGCAGCGTTGCGGTAACTTACAAAGGGTCTTCCTCCTTCACCAGCTGACCTTCCTCCCCCTCCAGCGGTTGACATCCTCCCTCCCCTAGCGGATTTTACTCCTCTTCCCCCGTTTGACATTCCTCCTGGTTTGGTAGTACTACTATCCCATTTGGGAGAAGAGTCTTCTACCGACTCTTCCAGCACCGTCCAATCTTTGTAATTAATAAAGTTCTGGTTGATTGTAATGTTTGGTTTTTGCACATATATAAAGAAGAGAATATTAAATTTAATATAACCGTCGAAACTGCCCGAACATTCTCTGCAGAATAGCTTTCTTTAATATTTGGCCCCTTCTAAAGGATTAACCATGCACAACGAACCTGGGGAACATCGCAAGAGAACGACTGTAGGGTGATTAGATTGGGTCTGACAAATATTCACTTCTTTTGTAAGATACGAATGGTTGTTTCACTATTAATACCTCCAACTACCCCCACTATCGCCCCCACGTCTTCCCATCTTATCCACCTTTACTCTTTTCATTTTCCAAGAGGGTTAATTACTACCCCCTTTTCCTCTATAAAAACTTCCAACGTCGCCTCCTGCCTGCGTACTCCTCCATTCTTTTACTTTTGGCAAGGAAAACTCGTGAGAGCAAGGCAACAACTCCCCTTCCGCCGATCTGAGCACCGAGGATCAACGACGCATACGAGAACTAGAGGAACTGGTAAGGGACCTGAGGAGGCATCTGTAGTCAACCTCCACCCGTAACTACTCCCTTCGATAAGAACTGGCTGTAGCTCAGCGGGCCTTATCAAAACACCAGTTTATGTACCAATCCCACGTCAGACAACTTCTCTCTAGGTCAAGTCGCCACAATGCTCCGGTGTTACCTCCAGAGAGAATCATCCCCGAAGCTCCTTAGTTCTTCTTATGCTAAGATGTGGTTGCGTTACTTTTCCTTAAGAAACTATGCATGTAATTCCTTCTGGCAGTAAAAAAAATCCTCGTTTTGAAAATTATACATGTATCTCTTCTTGTTGAACGCTGATTCTCCGAGATGAATGAAATATCCTAGCACCATATGCCAGCACAGAAACTCGTCAATCTCCTGCCAAAGCCTTCTTCGATTTTTTAGCACCAATCCGTCAGATCAACTCCTCCTTACCTCAGAGGTAACCTCATGCAAGGAGGAAATTTAGCTATAGCAGATAGAGACAATCTTACCTCTGGCTTCTTTAGGACAAATTAGAATAAGACTTGTTACTTCCATCACCTTTTGGCAATGCTTCTACCTTACACCCAACTCTTCTGGTCCATCAACACATGAGGATAACAGCTTAACTTAGAGTCAAGCTAGGAAAATAACGACGACTTGATTTGGGACTTTGCCAGGTCAGATTGAAACAATACTTTCCATTTTGCCCATCTTCATCAGTGTCTCCACTTTGAACCCACCTCCTCCGTTTGGCCACCACATGGGGACGATAGCTTGACTTGAAGGCAAGTTGAAAAAATAGTAACGACCAGACTCAGGGCTTCGCTTGGTCAGATCGAAATAGTTTTTTACTCCGCCGATCTTCATTAGTGCATCTACCTTAAATCCAACTCCTCCGTTCTACCATCGCACGGGGATAATAGCTTGATTTGGAGACAATCCAAAAGAATAGTGACGATCTGACCTAGGACTTCGCCTGGACATATCAGAATAAATTTTTTACTCCACCACTCTTCATCAATGCATCTACCTTAAACCTAACTTCTCCGTTCCACCACTGCACGGGGATAAGGGCTTGACTTTTAGGCAAGCTGAAAGAATAGTGACGATCTGACCTAGGGCTTCGCCTGATCAGGTCGGAATAATTTTTTACTCCACTGATCTTCTTCAGTGCATCTACCTTGAACCCAACTCCTCCGTTTCGCCACTGCACAGGGATAATAGCTTGACTTGTAGACAAACCGAAAGAATAGTGACGATCTGACTCAGGGCTTTGCCTGGTCAGGTCAAAAAATTTTTTTACTATGCCTATATTCTTTAGTGCATCTACCTTGAACCCAACTCCTCCGTTCCTCCACCGCATGGGGATAATAGCTTGACTTGAAGACAAGCTGAAAGAATAGTGATGATCTGACCCAAGGCTTTGCCTGATCTGGTCAGAATAATTTTTTACTCCGTCGATCTTCTTCAGTGCATCTATCTTGAACCCAACTGCTCCGTTCCACCACCGCATGGGGATAATAGCTTGACTTGGAGACAAGCCGAAAGAATAGTGACGATCTAACCTAGGGCTTCGGCGGGTCAGGTTGGAATAATTTTTTACTCCGTCGATCTTCATCAGTGTACTTAAACCCCACTCCTCCGTTCCGCCACCACACGGGGATAATGGCTTCAACTAGTACCGAATCGTAAAAAGTGTGACGACCCAATCTAGGACTTTGTCCCATCAGGTCAAAATAATTTTTTACTTTGCCGTTCTTCACAGGTGTATTTACCTTAAACCCTACCCCTCCGTTCCTCAACCACATGGGGATAATGGTTTTCGCTAATATCGAGCCTTAAAAAGTGTGACGACCTAATATATGACTTTGTCCCATCAAGTTAGAATGAATCTTTTACTCCATCATTCTTCACAGGTGTATTTACCTTAAACCCTACTCCTCCGTTCTGCAACAACATGGGGATAATGGCTTCGTCTAATACCGAGCCGTAAAAAGTGTGACGATACGATCTAGGGCTTTTCCCTATCATATCAGAATGAATCTTTTACTCTGTCATTCTTCACAGGTGTATTTACCTTAAACCCTACTCCTCCATTCCGCAACCACACGGGGATAATGGCTTCGGCTAATACCGAGTCATAAAAAGTGTGACGATCTGATCTAGGGCTTTTCCCTATCAGATCGGAATGAATCTTTTACTCCGCCATTCTTCACAGGTGTATTTACCTTAAACTGTACTACTTCGTACCACAATCGCATGGGGATAATGGCTTCGGCTAATACCGAGCCATAAAAAGTGTGATGATCTGATCTAGGGCTTTGCCCTATCAGATTAAAATGAATTTTTTACTCCGCCATTCTTCACAGGTGTATTTACCTTAAACCCTACTCCTCCATTCCACAATTGCACGGGGATAATGGCTTCAGCTAATACTAAGCCGTAAAAAGTGTGACGACCTGATCTAGGACTTTGTCCCATCAGGTCGGAATAATTTTTTTTACTCTTTCGCTCTTTACAGGTGTATTTACCTCAAACCCTACTCCTCTGTTCCATAGTCGCACGAGAATAATGGTTTCGGCTAATACCAAATCGTAAAAAGTGTGACGACCTGATCTAGGACTTTGCCCCATCAACTCAGAATGAATCTAGGTTTAACCTTCTGCTGAATCATGCTTCAATCTTCTTTTAAGGCCCATATCCCTACCCCAAGGCTCAACTACTTCTCCTATCACAAATACATTTCTTCCCTTTATATAAAACTCCTCGCCTCCCTCTTCTTCATCCTCTGCTCGTTCTGTCTTCGACACCTCTCTCCACTTCTTCACAACTCAAAAATTCTCCCTTCTCCTTCTTGCATCCTCCTTCTTTCTCTCTTCCTTGCAATGAGATGAAGGCTCTCTTTCAAGAAGCGCTTTCCCAGCAACGACGCGATGCCAAGAGGAGTGGGGGTCGACCGCCTACCAACCTTGCATCGCCACCTTCTGCTCTGGCTCCTGTCGGGCCCTCCTTCACCACTCCCACCTTTACATCTCCTCCTTTTTCATTGACAACTTCGCTTCCTGTCATCTCATCATCATCTACCGTGAGCCCTCAGTCAGTATCCCCATCTTCTCTGTCCTCTCTTGCATTATCACCAAACCCAAGCCCCCTTCTTCTTCGCCTTCACCTCTGCATAGCCCTAGGCCACCTCCCCCTTTTTTTTCATATCCAAACCACACTGAGGGGAGTTACGCATCAACGAATGCAGGGAGTGTAGGAACCATCGTGACCGCTAGAGGGGGGTGAATAATGTTGTCGCTTGTCGATGGATTATCGTTCGATCATGCTTACTACAAAACGTTAATACGCAGCGGAAATACAAAATATACAATGAAAATAAATACAAGCACAATCACAACACAAGATGTAATGTGGTTCGGAACCGAATGATTCCTATTCTACGGATTGGGCTCTAAAAGCCCTAGTGATGCCAACACACACCACTATAACAAATTACTCCTTCTTGGAACAATCCGGAGGTGGAGAAACCTCGTACAAATAATCTTACAACAGTAAGAAATAAATACAAGAAAATATGAGATGAATATACAAAATAAAATAAATAAAACTTTACAACAATTGCTTTGGAATGCTTGCTTGTTTATCACCTTGGACTAGTCTTGAAGACCCTGATTTGCACTAGCAAATCGCTCCAAATCATCCAAGAAAATCATACCAAATCCCTCCATCCGAGCTGCCTTTATAACCTACATTCGGGCTAGATTTTGCCAAGCAATCGACTGATTGGGACCATCAGTCGACTGCCCTTGTAGCCGTTGTGAGACAATGGCATGTGCCACATTGGATAAGTTCCAACGGATAGACCATCAGTCGACTAATCATACCCATCAGTCGGTTGATGGCTCAATCAGTCAAGTGTTCAGGCCGATCACTCGATTGGAGATCCTACGGCTCGAATCCGAACCATCACCGACCGATCACCAAATCCGACTTTCAGCCGAGCCGAATGATCGACCAACTTTGGCAATCGACTGCCAAGGCACTTCTTGCATTCAAACCCTAGTTGACTCCCATCAGTCGACTGACCATAGTCCTAGTCAACTGATACACCTCAAATATAAGGTTTTAACCCAAGTATGGTGCCCCCATACTTGCTAGACCACCCTTAACCTAGACCTAAGTCTTCTAGCCACCTCCATCAGCCTTACGCCTATCGAATCCCTCCAAGTCATCCATGACTTGTTCATCCATACGCTAGCCTTCATGTGCTTTCATCAACTATTGTCATGCTAACGGTGTCTACACCGCCAAGACACATTGGACTTACGCTGTCAAGACTCCCGCTTGGACTTTACGCCGTCAACCATTGGACTTATGCTGCCAAGACTCCCGCTTGGACTTTACGCCGCCAATATTCCCCTTGGACTTTCCAAATGTCAAGACTCAAACTTGGACTTCCCCTTGCCAACTCATGTTGGACTTTCCATGCCAAGACCCATGCTTGGACTTTCCTTTGCCAACCCATGTTGGACTTTCCCTTGCCAAGACCTATGCTTAGACTTTACATGCCAAGTACTCAAGACTAGGACTTTCCCAATGCCAAGTGTCCCACTTGGACTTTCCATGCCAAGTACCCATGACTTGGACTTTACCATGACAATCACATTGTTATATATTTTTGTCGAACATCAAAACATCGCTCAAGTTAAACTCGAGTTAAGTCAATCGTGACCTGGGCCGATTACACCAACAATATCTCCCTTTTTGATGTTTGACAAAAACACCCTTGAGTTAGGCCCCTAACTCAAATTTACTTACCAATTATCCCAAATTGGTAATTCTACCTTTCTCCCTTTTTTCGATTAGCATCAAAAAGGTTCTCTCCAAGGAGGTTAATATCTCATATCCAATGAGATCTTACAATCACCCCCTTGATTCAAAAACACCTAGAATGCCTACAATCTTCCTAGTGATAAGTCACATATCACTCAAGAGAGGCACTCCTATGGACTCTCCTAATTTCCAAATTGGGCATCTCAAATTCCCATTTCTCCCCCTCATGAAGAGAAAAATAACATTCATCATCCCATGATGGATTCCTCCCCCTAAAGGCTTGCTCTCTTTGACCATTGCACCAACAATGTCCTTGGGGAGTCCCTAAGCCTATAGGAACTCTAAACCATAAAAAATTAAGGTCCAAAGTTCAACATTGAACTTTCCCACACCTTAAATTGATACATCACCCTAACAACTCTCCTAATCCATATCCAATGGATTTTCACCCTTTCCAATGCTTTTCAAAGCATATCCTAGGGTCAGGAGCAGTTAGGGAATCCTAACCTAGCTGAAATTGGGCTAAACATACCTTGTTTATCCAAAATCATCCTGGTAGTCGACTTTATCAGGCAATAGTCGACTATCGTGCTCATCAGTCGACTGCCATCAGGCGTCAGTCGACTGATAACTGAAATTCTCGAATTTTAGCTATCAAAATTGAATTTCAGAAATTCATAAGTAATTCTACGTATTTTGAAAAATCATGAAAATTCATACGTACATTACTTATAAGCAATACAATGGGTGAAAAATATTTTATCCATAAAATAATTAAATTGACACAAAGTTCAAAAATGAAGAAAACTTTCAATGTTTTAGCTCACTTTGTATCAACTTCATCAATGGTGATTGCTATCAAAAGATAGATTTCACCAAGGTTTTCTAAAATAATTTTAAAATATTTTTGAAAACTTATATTGGATCATGTTCCGTGGGCTCAATGTATATGACTTGAACATTAACTTTCCCAATGATCTGTAACATGATATTAGATGAGTTTGAGTTCATCTAGATACAAAAATTATGCACCTTGAACTTAACTCATTTCCTAGCATCTCACATGTATCTAGAGTGCATCAATACATATACATGTCAATGTAATGTGAGATGTGGGTTTTGTTCTCCTAAACTAGGGGTTCATGCATTTTTTAGGGTAACCCTACTTGATTCCCTTATACATGGGACTCCAGGTCATGTCATAGTCCTTAAGTCAATTCTAATCAAATTAAATGCATGAATGATCATGACATAAATGATAACATTAAAGCATGACCAATGATCATGATGTCATGGCATATGATATAAAACTAAAAACACATGACATAAAATAGTCTTAAGCATAATCATGATATTTTATATACTTAAAATAAAATATGATGTCATGACATGTTATATGGCAAATTAAGCATGAAAAATAAAATGTAAAGGTATATAATACCTAAATTTTACTATTTGTTATTATTTAGTCCATTTTTCCATATTACTACTAAGCCCTCAAGTGTGCCAAAAATCCAAAATGGCACACCATGACTCTAAGACCTAAATTGTGCCAATTTGATCAATTTATCAACTTCCATAGATAATATTGGCACATCCTAAAATCTTTTAGGATTTAAATTCAAACCTATTTCCAAGGTATCCAAAACCTTGAAAATAACCTAAAGTGCCACCTTTACCATGGTTAGGTTAACTACCCATCCATTTAAAGTTGGCACACCTAACCCCATCTAGCGTGAATTGATCACGCTCCTAGGAACCCAATACCTATTGGAGCTCCTTGGGTTAACTAGGTATTCCTTAGGGATGACCTCCCTAGATACCCTCTTAATGAGCCTTTTAGCTTGGAAGCCTTGGTCATTGTGGTCTTACCTAGGTTAACTCTAGGGGTAACTCCCCTTGTAACCTTCTTAGTGGCTTCCCTAGGTTTCCTTGAAACCCTAGCCACTAGGCACACACCTTGGTTACCCTTAGGAATGACTTTCCTAGTAACCTTGGTCTTCCTAGACCTAGGTTGTGTTCTATAATCTAACGGAACACTATGATAGGTCTTTTGGGCTTAAGCTTGCCCAATGATGGTTCTTGTTTCCTAGGCCTTTGACTTTGATTCTTAGACCTAGATTTTTGATCACTTGACCCTTGAAATTGATCTTGTATATTCCTAAGGGTCTTTTCCATTTTCTCAAGCCTTGACCTCAAGACTTGATTTTCCTTTTCTAATCTTCCCAATTTTGAATTTTCATATGCCCTTTGGGAATTATTTTTCCTAGGCATATGCCTAGTCCATTTAGGGTTAATACCTAGGTGATCCTCTATTTTCCTAATGGTTTCCCTAGGAAGGATTTTTTTAGGGACATTAGTCCTAAATTTCTCCTTATTTGAAATAGGTCTAGAGCCATTATTTCTAGATTTGTCCTTAGACCTAAGGTCAACATGCTTAGCACCTAAACAATGAAACCTATTTCTAGCATGCTCTTTATGATAAATAGCAAGATTACTCCTAACATGCTTTTTTCTATTAATTAAGGAAGGAGAAAATTTAGAAGTTACTGAGGGTTTTGCTTATTGAGTCCGTGAGGGGAAACTTCGCTTCCCACTTCACCTCAGTCGCTTGTTCATGGCGATCCCATCGATATCCCCGGATTAAAATATTTAATCCTAGACACAAGGGATTGCCCAAACAACCAAGTCATCATCGTGCTATTCGTTTAGAGAGGTCACTTGAACAAACTCGTTGTTTAAGTGACAATCCTCTATTCTACGAGTAGCCGCGGAATAGACGATGTACGGATCGCCGACTTTTGTATTTATGATCGGGATCCAAGTATTATTTAGCCACAAATAGAATATTACATGCTCATAATTGAAAAACAAAAATAATCATGTTACAAAAGAGAATGAAGAATCGATATACCTCTCGATCTTCTAATGTATGACCTTCCTCCTTTCGAACGTCGTGTGGGCGACGATCTACCAAAAGATAAAGCTCCTATATTGCTAATCTTCCTTCCTTGCTCATTACGAGCAAGAGGAAGAATAGAAACAAGATTCTTCTCCTTCCTATAGCCAACCAACAAGCAACAAAGGGAAACCTTGCCACCGACCAACTAGGAGGAGAAGATGATGATGGAAATCGACCAAGACACCAAGGGAAACCCCTAAGTCTTGTTTCCACCACTCAAGGAGAAGAGAAGAGAGTCTTTGGCTTCCAGCCAATGGCTGGAAAAAGGGCTGGAAAAGCTGCTGGATGCAGGCCACTTTGAAGGAAGAAGAAGAAAGGAAAAACTTCCTTATTTGGTGCCGCCCAAGCCTCTAAAACCCTAAGCCTCCAAACCCTAATCCTATCTCAATTAGGATTCCTCTCCTTGCCGCCCACCCCTTGCCCTCCTTTTATAGAGTTAGGGATAAGCCATGATTTAATCTCTTCCATTGGTTCTAGGGATTTAATCTCAACCGTCGGATCTAGAGATTTAATCTCAACAATTGGATCTTAGAAATTTAATCTCTACTTTTGGATCTAGAGTTTTGTTTCTATCCATTGGATCTAAGCTTCATGAGGTGTTAATAGGCTACATTAGGGACCATGAGGAGGAGTTGGATCTTGGCCACCCATGGATTAAGCCCACATAAAGTCTGATCCATTAATGATAATTCAATCCACTAAAGGATTATCATTGATCTACCTCACCAACCCCCATATGATAATATGGGCTCCATATATTATTTGTACATTTTCTCCCCATGTTTAAGATCTCGAATGTCCGTCGATTAATTAATTTACTTACCATTAATTAATCAACATCTAACTCCATGAGTAGTACCACTCAACCTTTTCATCATGCCGGACCAAGTCCACCTACAGGGTTTACATGATGAACCTTATGAGCTCCTCAAGGGGACATCATCATCCTAATATATAGGATACGGTTTCCTCCTATAATCAACAACACACCATATAAATAATATCATCTCCCAACTTACCGAGCCTATCGATTTAATCTATAAATCTCGCCCATTGGTAAATCAAAGAGATCAATACTAAGTATATGTGCCCGTTATTATATCGGGATTAAGAGCATGTACATAATAATATCTGAGGTCCGATTCGATTATGTAGTCAGCAATAAATCGAATCACCTCTAAGTCGGTCCTGCTCAATACACTCAAAGTGCACTAGTGTGATTCTATGGTCAAGACAAACCAATACCAAATCACACTACAACCATTCTGATGGTTTGTCCAAAGTCATCTCGATTGTGAGCCTTTACTTATACTTTACAAGGAGCCAATAACATGATCTCCCATGTGACACCACACACCATGTTATCTACAATGTAATGTATTAGACAATATGCATAACCATAAAAATATGCAAACAATGATCAGGTGATTCTTATTTCAAAATAAAGATGTTCATACAAAAGGTAGACTTTTCAGTATACATCTCTACAATCTCCCACTTATACTAAAAGACTACGCTGTCCTTAAACTGTCATACATCTGATCCCCATTCCATTCACATGCCTATCAAAAGCTCTCGCCGGAAGGGCCTTAGTGAAAGGATCTGCCAGGTTATCCTCCGATGCAATCTTGGCCACAGCAACTTCTCCTCTCTTTACGATTTCTCGTATTATGTGGTACTTGCGCTCTATATGTTTACTAGCCTTATGGGCTCGTGGTTCCTTCGAGTTTGCAACTGCATCACTATTATCACAATAAATTGTGATAGTTCTGGGCAAACCAGAAATCACATCCAAGTCCATCAGGAAGTTCCTGAGCCACACAGCTTCTTTGGCCGCCTTAGAGGCTGCCATACACTCAGCTTCCATGGTGGAGTCCGCCACGCATTTCTGCTTGACACTCCTCCATACAATGGTTCCACCTCCCAAAGTAAACACAAAACCTGAGGTAGACTTACTGTTATCCCTATCAGATTGGAAGTCGAAATCCGTGTAACCCACAGGGAGTAATTGGTCTGCCTGATAAACAAGCATATAATCCCTAGTCCTTCTTAGGTACTTCAATTTATGTTTTACTACAGTCCAATGTCCCTATCCTGGATTACTCTGATATCTGCTGACCATACCCATGACAAAGTAGATATCTGGTCTTGTACATAGCATCGCATACATGAGGCTTCCTACTGCCGAAGCATAAGGAACCACCTTCATCTCCTCTATCTCCTCAGATGATCTAGGACACATCTCCTTAGATAAAGGAACTCTATGCCTGAAAGGTAGAAAACCCTTCTTGGAGTTTTGCATGCTAAAACGATCCATAATCGTGTCTATGTATGAAGCTTGGGATAAGCACTGTTGGATCGAGAAGCGTCGCTAGAGGGGGGGGTGAATAGCGATCGTAAATCTTTTCGACGTTTCATTTGAGTAGATAATTAAATGAGTAAGAGCAGCAGAAAATAAAGAAACACGTTTATTTTTACTTGGTTCACAACCCAGCGGTTGCTACTCCAAGGCCCTATCGGTCCTAGACCGTGTACGGAGGGCAAAGCACTATAACGTCTCCTCCTCGTTGAAGGTAGGAGACAATGATCACAAAACCGAAAGTACGAGGATGAGGCAACAAGCCTACCTCACCTCGTTACGATTAAAACAAAGAATACAATAAAAATAATTACTTGCTACTGCTGCCGACGAAGGAGATTTAAACTTGTCGTCGCGTCGGCGTTATGACGACGTTGGAGCGTTGGCGTTGTAGGGCACTTGAGAATAAACTTGATGTAATTTGGAGTTGGAATCCTATCCTCCTTTTATAGATTTTAGCCTCTGAATATGTCTCCTCTTTTCTTGGAACATATCACGAAGTTGTATAATTTTTATCGTGAAGTGGCCACATCAAACCTTATCCGTTTTGACCTAGCGCAAAGGCTGATTCATCGCCATCAGTCGACTGATGACTCCCATCAGTCGACTGATGAGCATCAGTCGACTGCCCAATGTCTAGCAGTCGACTGCCAGCCTGGCCACTTCCCTGCAGTAAGAGGTTAGCTCGGAAAATGATAAATGCGATGGTTTCTAACCGTCCGATCTTGACCTAGACCTTCCACAGGAAGTCTTAGTCGGATCGCCGCCTACGGTCATCCCCGTAAAGAGGACACGACCTTACAATCTCTCACTCACACGAGCTTTCCTCGATACTTACCTTGTAGCTTTCGCTTCCGGCCTTCCACTCGATTCCTTCGGCTCCCTCCGAAGTCACTAGAGTGTCGCCCGACCACCACGGCTTCCTCCGGGTGTCTCTAGCCTACAACTCTAGCTTTAGTACTTTTCTACACACTCGATTTAGCTCGTGAGATAACGATGTAAACTTAACTTTGTGTCTTTGCCATAATCAAAACAAAGGTTCGATTATCTAGTGCCCCTGCACCAACAATCTCCCCCTTTTTGATCTATGGCAAACCAACACAATGTTAAGGGAAATTAAAGCATAAAACAAATATAGTAAATGATGAATTTCATTTTCAAAAACTCCCCCTTAACCCTAGGTGAGTTTTGAAAGAGATACTTTAGTTTTCAAAATTAAATAAATTTTGTGTTACTCCCTCATAACTTTTGCTCTTCTCCCCCTTTTGCCATAAATCAACAAATGTTGGGGTTTGTTATGTAAAATTGAAGTTTGTTATATAAAATAGGGGTTTAAAAATAATATGGTATATGCATACATCAAGATAAATCAACTATGAGTCCAAGCATGCATCTAGCAGTAATTAGATAGATTGGTTCGAGGTGTGTCCCTCTGCACCAATAATCTAAAGGTTTATAATATAACCCTTAGGGTTAGTTTGCTTTCCCCCTTAGTCAAATATATGAAGTATAAGAGATGTAGGGGGCGCTAAACTTTGGCCTAAGAGTTGTTAAGTACAATAGTTGGGAAAATAAGTAGTATTTTGAAGAGGTTATATTTCAATTATCCTTAACATCTCACCCATTCTATGTGTCTCAGAATTTGTTCACCTTATATGTTTTGTGAGATGATTTTAAATTGATTAAAGATAGTCAACCTTGGGTTAGATTCGGATTTAACCTTTAGATCGTTAAGTAACTTTTCAAGAAATTGGCTTCCAGGTCGTGGCGAGGCACAAGAGCCTTCTTTGATCGGAACAACGACCACTTCCTTAGACAAAGCCAAATTCAAGAAAATATCACTTAAGTCACTTAGGGTTACTTCCTGGTCTAACTAGTTTAGGATACGGTGAGGTAACTTCAGCTAGTTCCACTCGGTCAAGTGCACCAAGCTAGATATGCCTTATCTAGCTCGAATACACGAGACTTTGTTTCCCTAACGTACTATCATCTCGCCGCGTCCTGATACTATGTTGTCAAGAGTTGACTAACTATTTTCCCTATCTAGCCGTTCTACAAATTAAAGTAAAATATTCAATGGTTTTGCTAAGTAAACGGGTATACTATTTTATTGTTAGCTCCCCCTGGACCATTGAACCAATATGGTCTATTCAAATAATGAATTTGATCCTGGGGAATCCAAAACTTATTAGTTCTTATATGTGAATTCAATAAAACCTTTGGGACCCATGCTTGGACTCTTTGATGACTACGATTTACGATAGACATATATGACCTATTCGTAGTCATTAACCTAAATCCGAGTCCGACTTTGTTGTACACGGCTCTTTGGGTTCCAAGTAGTCTGTTAAGATTCTTAGATCCCAACGTGATCCTTTCCAACGTAGCCTCAACCTCTTGAACTCGGTCTTTCAAGAGAGAATTCTCTTCCTCGAGTTTTTCAATTTGGGTTGAGTTTCCCTCTTGAACTTGACTAGTTGAAGAGGTTAGAGTAGCCTCTTGCTTGAGGGTTTCAACCTCCTCAAGTAACGACTCAACCCTAGACTCGGATTTAGTTAATTTCCTATTAAGCATTATAATTGTATTGTAAAGCGTATGAATTAGTGAGCGGCTAACCTTAATTTTCTCTTTTGGTCCGACTTTGAGTTTCTTCTCGAAGTAGTCCTCGAGTTCAGAGTCGGTGTTGTAATTGGATTCAGATTCGGACTCTGACTCGGACTCTTCGGGTCTTGCCATGCATGCTATGCCGCCGCCTTCTTCGTTGTCCCATGTTGCATGAAAAGCCTTCTTTTGATTTGATTTGAATTGTGCCCTCTTTTGATTCTTTAGTAGCCTCCTTTCCCTCCGAACGATCTTCCGCACTACGTTCACTATTGCTTCCACCTTTTCGGATTCAGACTCTAATTCGTTGTCGGGTTCGAGTCCATCTTCTTGCCTGGTAGGTGGCTTGCTTCTTTGTCCTGCAACTAGAGCAATACCTCTCTCGGCCCGGACCACGTTAGTTTGCTCGTGAAGTTCAAACTCGGAAAATAATTTATCTAACCTAAGTTTCGAAAGGTCCTTAGAGACCTTGTAGGCATCGACCATGGATGCCCACAAGGTAGTCCTAGGAAATGAATTAAGAACGTACCTTAGTAGGTCACGGTTTTCGACCTTGTGTCCGATGGTGTGCAGGCCGTTGACAATGTCCTGGACGCGGGCGTGTAGTTGCGTCGCCGTCTCGTGTTCCTGCATCTTAAGGTTATAC
Organism: Wurfbainia villosa; assembly: GCA_025175895.1. Taxonomy (NCBI): domain Eukaryota; kingdom Viridiplantae; phylum Streptophyta; class Magnoliopsida; order Zingiberales; family Zingiberaceae; genus Wurfbainia; species Wurfbainia villosa. Next base: position 54,941,861 of record CM046004.1, read on the forward strand.
AACTTATTGAAAAGAAGGTCACGTTTACATACCTTGGCATCGGACGTTCCTTCGTTTAGCTCGATTAATTTGTTCCATAGGTCCTTGGCGCTAATGAATGGTCCGATGCGGTTGAGTTCCTCCTTGGACAAGCCGCATTGCAATATTTGGGTTGCTCTTGCATCGGCTTCGATTTGCCTCTTGGTTGCATTTGTCCACTTGTTGAAATCCAAGGGCTCTCCTTGATCATTGGTGGGTAGAGAAAAGCCGATTTGGATTATTATCCAAGTCTCGACTTGTGTTTTCAAGAAACACTTCATCCGACCTTTCCAATAACGGAAATCATCTCCGTTAAAGAACGGAGGTCGGGTGGTGCTATACCCCTCAATGTGAGCCATTAGGTATCTTACAAAACACAAATAAAAACCAAAGGGAATTCCAAGACTTGGTCTTGGATTAGTAATGCAGGAAATAAATAGGAAATAAACAGAATTAAATGAGAAAAATAAGAAACTAACAAAAACTAACAACTTACGACTTTTGATGTCCCCGAAAGGGTAATAGACGTTGGATTTTGGGGCTGGAAATAGCTTGTTACAAGGGTAAACCTTGTAAGAAATGTAGATCTCTCAGAGAGCTTCGATTTGGTAGGTAGATCGTTATGTGAGTCCACTTGTGCGAAAAGTTATGGCCCTTTTACCATCGGCTACTCCAAGAGAGAATACTTGCAAACACACAACCAAAAGAAACGTACTAAGACTTCGTCTTGGATTAGTAGTGCAGGAGAAAAAAGACCTAAAAAAATACGAATCGAAATGCATCGGTGGTTTCACCAAATCTTAGCGCCCCCGCTCTGATACTAATTGTTGGATCGAGAAGCATCGCTAGAGGGGGGGGGTGAATAGCGATCGTAAATCTTTTCGACGTTTCGTTCGAGTAGATAATTAAATGAGTAAGAGCAGCGGAAAATAAAGAGACACGTTTATTTTTACTTTGTTCACAACCCAGCGGTTGCTACTCCAAGGCCCTATCGGTCCTAGACCGCGTACGGAGGGCAAAGTACTATAACGTCTCCTCCTCGTTGGAGGTAGGAGACAACGATCACAAAACTGAAAGTACGAGGATGAGGCAACAAGCCTACCTCCACTATAACAAATTTGACTTTTCGCAGCGCGCAAATATGCTATCCTCAGTGCGCATCGCATGCTGCACAATGCTAAGCTGTTGAAAGTCATAAGACATTCGCAGCGCACGGTCGCGCACTGCGGTTAAGTGCATTCACAGCGCGCGATTGCACGCTGCGGTTAAGTGCATTCACAGTGCGCAATCGCGCGCTACGCTTAAGTGCATTCGCAGCGCGCGATCGTGCACTGCGGTTAAGTGCATTCGCAGCGATTTGAACTTGTTACGATTAAAACAAAGAATACAATAAAAACAATTACTTGCTACTGCTGCTGACGAAGGAGATTTGAACTTGTCGTCGCGTCGGCGTTATGACGGCGTTGGAGCGTTGGCGTTGTAGGGCACTTGAGAATAAACTTGATGTAATTTGGAGTTGGAATCCTGTCCTCCTTTTATAGATTTTGGCCTCTGAATATGTCTCCTCTTTTTTTGGAACAGATCATGAAGTTGTATAATTTTTATCGCGAAGTGGCCGCGTCAAACCTTATCCGTTTTGACCTAGTGCAAAGGTTGATTCATCGCCATTAGTCGACTGATGACTCCCATCAGTCGACTGATGAGCATCAGTCGACTGCCCAATGTCCAGCAGTCGACTACCAACCTAGCCACTTCCCTGCAGTAAGAGGTTAGCTCGGAAAATGATAAATGCGACGGTTTCTAACCGTCCGATCTCGACCTAGACCTTCCATAGGAAGTCTTAGTCGGATCGCCGCCTACGGTCATCCCCGTAAAAAGGACACGACCTTACAATATTCTCTCACTCACACGAGCTTTCCTCGATACTTACCTTGTAGCTTTTGCTTCCGACCTTCCATTCGATTCCTTCGGCTCCCTCCGAAGTCACTCGAGTGTTGCCCGACCACCATGGCTTCCTCCGGGTGTCGCTAGCCTACAGCTCCAGCTTTAGTACTTTTCTGCACACTCGATTTAGCTTGTGAGATAACGATGTAAACTTAACTTTGTGTCTTTGCCATAATCAAAACACAGGTTTGATTATCTAGTGCCCCTGCACCAACAAGCACAATATCCTTTTCCTGCGATCCCTTATAACCTTGATCCCAAGGATGTGTCCCACTTCTCCCAAGTCCTTCATATCAAACTGTTTGGACAACCATACCCTTACGTCCGATAACACCTTGATATTGTTGCCAATCAACAAAATGTCATCTACGTATAGTACAAGAAATACCACTATGTTTCTGTCACATCTCTTGTATACACAAGACTCATCCAGACTTTGAATAAATCCATAAGACTGAATTACCTCATCAAAGCGGATGTTCCAAGACCTCGAAGCTTGCTTCAATCCATAAATGGACCGATTAAGCTTACATACAAGATGCTCTTTGCCCTTAGCAATGAATCTTTCTGGTTGCTTCATATAGATGTTTTCCTCAAGACTTCCATTAAGGAAAGCTGTCTTGACATCCTTCTGCCATACCTCATAATCCATATAGCTGCTATGTATAAGAGAATCCGGATAGACTTAAGCATGGCTACCGGAGAAAAGGTCTCCTCATAATCGATACCCTTTTTCTGAGTATACCCCTTCGCAACAAGCCTCGCTTTGAAGGTCTCAACCTTCCCATCTATTCCTCTCTTTCTCTTGTAGTTCCACTTGCATCCAATGGTTTTTACACCATCGGGTGGTTCTACTAGCTCCCAGACCTGATTTCAATCCATAGATTCAATCTCAACATTCATTGCACTTTGCTAAGATACTGCATCTTTATCTTGGATTGTCTCGTCATATGTCCAAGGATCAGGTTCATGTTCACCAAGGACCAAATCAGAAGATTCTCCTAAGAACATGAATCTATCAGGCTGTCTTACAACCCTCCCACTACGATGAGGTATCACATGTGTATCCTCTGTGACACGCGGTACAGTGACATGTGGTATATCCTCTTGTACCGGTGGTACTAAAGAAGTGACTTCCCCTTTTAATTCCTCCAGAACAATTTTACTCTTGGGCTTGTGGCTCATCATATAGTCTTTCTCTAGAAATCTGGCGTTCATGCTAACAATCACCCTCTGATCTCTAGGACTATAAAATAAACCACCCTTCGTTCCTCTAGGATAGCCAACGAACATGCATACTTCTGTATGAGGTTCCAACTTACCAGCATCTGCCTTCAGCACATGTGCTGGACTCCCCCATATCCGAATATATCTTAGACTAGGCTTTCGCCCAGTCCACAACTCTGTGGGAGTAGAAGGCACTAATTTAGATGGAACCAAGTTCAGAATGTACACCGTCGTATCTAGAGCATATCCCCAGAATGAATCTGGCAACTCAGAATAACTCATCATCGATCTAACCATCTCCATAAGAGTCATATTCCTTCACTCTGCTACACCGTTCTGCTGGGGTGTGCTAGGTGCAGTCAATTGGGATTGAATCCCAACCTCTGATAAGTAGTTCCTAAACTCTCCCAAGAGGTACTCATCACCACGATCAGATCGTAGTGTCTTGATACTTTTACCTTGACGTTTCTCCACATCAGCCCTGAATTCTTTGAACTTGTCAAAGCATTCAGACTTGCGGCGCATCAGGTAAATGTATCCATATCTTTAGTAATCATCTATAAAAGAGACGAAATACTCAAAACCACCTCTAGCCTGGATAGACATAGGACCACACAAATCAGAATGAACCAATTCTAACACATCTTTAGCTCTATACCCCTTGGCCTTAAAAGACCTCTTGGTCATCTTACCCTCCAAGCAAGATTCACAGGTTGGGAGATCCTCCACCACTAATGAACCCAAAGGTCCATCAGCTATCAACCTTTGAATTCTGCTTAGGTTAATGTGACCAAGCCTAAGATGCCAAAGATATGTTTGGTTCATCTTCGAAGGTTCTTTTCTCTTATTGGAATTAGAAGATGAGTTATTAATTTCAATATGCATCGTGGGAGCTTTTGGTTCAAGTGTGTATAAATTTCCTATCAATGCACCCGAACAGATAATGTCCCTATTCCCTCTTATAACAACTCTGTCATTAAAAGAAATAGAATATCCATCCATAAACAATTTAGAAACTGAAATTAAATTCTTTCTAAATAAGGGTACATAAAGGCAATTCTTAAGAACCAAAAGTTTATTTTTCTCAAAAGATAAATGAATATCTCCCACTGCAACAGCCGCCACCTTCGTGGCATCGCCCAAGTACACGGTAATCTCCCTCTCAGCCAGTCATCTGGTTTTCTGGAACCCCTACAAAGTATTACAGACATGATCAGTGGCTCATGTATCTACACACTAGGTGTCGGTAGATAACACCGCTAAATATGTTTCAACGACTAGACTAAAAGATATACCTTTGTTCTTACGGTTGGGGCAGTCCTTCCAGTGTCCAGTCTGCTTACAAGTGAAGCACTTGCCTTTCAGCTTCTTCACTCCTCTTTGAGTACCTCCCATTGCCTTCGCCCCAGTTTGTTTCTTCTTTTTCTTGCCTTTCGGCTTAGAAGTAGAAACCTTTTGGGTCACCACGGCATGCTCCTGAGCACTCTGACGAAATAGCCCCTCTGCCGCATGGAGTTCTGTCAGAAGTTCCGCCAATGAATACAACCTCTTGTTCATGTTGTAGTTCAGGCGAAACTGGTCAAAACTCCTAGGTAGAGACTGGAGTATGATATTGACTTGGATTTCCCCATCGATCTCAGCTCGAAGGACCTCCAGCTCATTCAAATGAGCCATCATCTTGAGAACATGATCCCTTACGGGTGTTCCCTCGATCATGGTGGTCGTCATCAAGTTTCTAATGGCTTCTTGCCTTGCAGCCCGATTCTGGTGTCCGAAAAGTTTCTTGAGATTGAACATCATATCATAAGTACTGGGCATGGCTTGATGCTGATGTTGCAGTACATTTGACATAGATGCCAAAATGTAACACTGCGCCATCTCATCGGCCTTGACCCACTTCTTATAGCTCTCTCTCTCCTTTTCCCCAGAATCATCTGCAGGCTTGGGAGGGCACTCTTCGAGGAGTACATATTTGTATTCCTCAGCAGTCAAGACAATGTCTAGATTCCTCTTCCAATCAACATAGTTGGGTCCAGTAAGTTTGTTCTCTTTCAGTATCACAGCAAGTGGGTTAAAAGTCATTTTGAAAGAAAACCTAAGAATCACATAAATCAAAACATTAGATTTCAAAAAATTATTGATTCCTCAAACAATAAAATTTTAAAATCAACCAACACCTCAAAACACCGAGAATATCGTATGCCACGATAGTGTGGACTTATACGAATTCTACATTTGTAAGAGGAGGTTTTACCCATTAATTTTACTATCTTGTCAACCTAACTTTTTGACAAGTAAAATTAATAGTTGGTTCCTCTTTGACCCTACAAATTAAAGCAGTGACTCCGATGGGGAGGATATTTATATTTGTATTTAAGTGTTCACCATTACTCGGTACCAAGATAATTATCTCAGGTTATGTGCCTTCCGATGGGGAAGTACACACGCCCCTTGATAATTGCCTATAACCATATTTGACCTTGTGACCCGTAAACAAACTCATCCGATGAGGAGGAAGGCACTTAGAGCCGACGCGCAAGTTTGTTTGCATCACTTGTCAAATCATAATGGAGGCTGTGGGAATTTATAAAAATTTCCCTCTCCCACTTAGTAATTTGAAATTGATGAATTTTCCTAGCCTACAACATGCATATCAAACAAAAAGCAATAAATATGAAAAATAAATTATTTTCCAACTATTATGGCTTTTGTCTTCAATATGTCTCCCGTCGTAACGCCATCTCGTCCGCTCCTCCTATGCCATGTACGAGCCATCCGGAGATCCGAGCCGAGACTAAAACCTATTTTAATTTACATCCATCAATCCTATACTCCACGAGGGAGTGTACATGAAATCTAGATCGAAAGTAAAATAAAATAAAGAGTGGCTAAATAATGCCGTATCTAATTTACAAAAATCAAATACTAGCCTCGTCAACCCCGAGGATTCAACAAAATAAACATTTACACACATACAATCACATACACACATATGGCCATAATAGTCGAATCTTATGCCTGCAACCAAAGAGTTAAACTACGCATATCCTACTATTATCCGGCACATATAATATATGAAAAGTGCATAAAAATTAACCGAATCCTAAACACACAAAACCGAAAACCTTGGCTCTGATACCAATTGAAGGGTTTTGCTTATCGAGTCCGTGAGGGGAAACTTTGCTTCCCACTTCACCTCGGTCGCTTGTTCATGGCGATCCCATCGATATCTCTGGATTAAAAAATTTAATCCTAGACACAAGGGATTGCCCAAACAACCAAGTCATCGTCGTGCTATTCGTTTAGAGAGGTCACTTGAACAAACTCGTTTTTCAAGCGACCATCCTCTATTCTACAAGTAGCCACGGAATAGACGATGCACGGATCGTCGGCTTTTGTATTTATGATCGGGATCCAAGTATTATTTAGCCACAAACAGAATATTACATGCTCATAATTGAAAAACAAAAATAATCATGTTACAAAAGAGAATGAAGAATCGATATACCTCTCGATCTTCTAATGTATGACCTTCCTCCTTTTGGACGTCGTGTGGGCGACGATCCGCCAAAAGATGAAGCTCCTAGATCGCCAATCTTCCTTCCTTGCTCGTTCTGAGCAAGAGGAAGAATAGAAACAAGGTTCTTCTCCTTCCTATAGCCAACCAACAAGCAACAAAGGGAAACCTTGCCGTCGGCCAACTAGGAGGAGGAGATGATGATGGAAACCGACCAAGACACCAAGGGAAACCCCTAAGTCCTGTTTCCACCACTCAAGGAGAAGAGAAGAGAGTCTTTGGCTGCCAGCCAATGGCTGGAAAAAGGGCTGGAAAAGCTGCTGGACGCCGACCACTTTGAAGGAAGAAGAAGAAAGGAAAAACTTCCTTATTTGGTGCCGCCCAAGCCTCTAAAACCCTAAGCCTCCAAACCCTAATCCTATCTCAATTAGGATTCCTCTCCTTGCCGCCCACCCCTTGCCCTCCTTTTATAGAGTTAGGGATAAGCCATGATTTAATCTCCTCCATTAGTTCTAGGGATTTAATCTCAACCGTCGGATATAGAGATTTAATCTCAATCGTTGGATCTTAGAGATTTAATCTCTACCTTTGGATCTAGAGTTTTATTTCTATCCATTGGATCTAAGCTTCATGAGGTGTTAATAGGCTACATTAGGGACCATGAGGAGGAGTTGGATCTTGGCCACCCATGGATCAAACCCACATAAAGTCCGATCCATTAATGATAATCTAATCCACTAAAGGATTATCATTGATCTATCTCACCAACCCCCATATGATAATATGGGCTCCATATATTATTTGTACATTTTCTCGCCGTGTTTAAGATCTCGAATGTCCGTCAATTAATTAATTTATTGACCATTAATTAATCAACATCTAACTCCATGAGTAGTACCACTCAACCTTTTTATCATGTCGGACCAAGTCCACCTGCAGGGTTTACATGATGAACCTTATGAGCTCCTCATGGGGACATCATCATCCTAATATATAGGACACGGTTTCCTCCTATAATCAACAACACACCATATAAATAATATCGTCTCCCAACTTACCGAGCCTATCAATTTAATCTATAAATCTCGCCCATTGGTAAATCAAAGAGATCAATACTAAGTATATGTGCCCGTTATTATATCGGGATTAAGAGTATGTACATAATAATATCTGAGGTCCGATTCGATTATGTAGTCAGCAATAAATCGAATCACCTCTAAGTCGGTCCTTCTCAATACACTCAAAGTGCACTAGTGTGATTCTATGGTCAAGACAAACCAATACCAAATCACACTACAACCATTTCGATGGTTTGTCCAAAGTCATCTCGGTTGTGAGCCTTTACTTATACTTTACAAGGAGCCGATAACATGATCTCCTGTGTGACACCACACACCATGTTATCTACAATGTAATATATTAGATAATATGCATAACCATAAAAATATACAAACAATGATCATGTGATTCTTATTTCAAAATAAAGATGTTCATACAAAAGGTAGACTTTTCAGTATACATCCCTACAGTTACCGTAGGGTTTGCCTTAGCTCCCCCTACATGTGTTGCTCCCTTTTGAGTCTTCTTCTCCCCCTTTAGGCATTGACTCCGGTAATGACTCCGTTGATTGCATTTGAAGCAAATCATATGCTCCTTGCTTTTAATTGTGGGGACACTGGTATTCTTGACTTTTGGAGCCGGTGGAGTTCTTTTAACTTTCTTAGGGCACTTGCTCTTATAGTACCCTACTTCCCTACACTCAAAGCATATAATATGATTTTTATTATTAATCAAAATGCTTGAGTTACCTAGGTCGGTGGTAAGTGCCGGAGTTTGAGCTTCTTCATCTTGACCGGATGTAGAGGCTTCTTCTTGATGCTTCAAAGTGGAAATCCTCTCCTCCTCCTCAATCCTAGAGGTGGAGGCTTCTCCTACTTCTTCCACCTCCTCTTCCACCGATTTGGAAATTGACTCCTCCTCAACTTCTGAATCCTCACTTGCTTGTGAGGATGAGGATTCTTCTTCTTTGGGTTCTCTCTCTACTTGAGCCATGGAGGGTTCTTCATTGAGCTTGGCCAATTTTTCCCATAGCTCCTTGGCATCTAGAAATTCACCTAACCTAAACACAATATCGCTAGGTAATGAATTTATTATTAATTGCGTTACCTTATGATTTCTTTCGAAATCTTGGACTTGCTCTTCGGTCCATTTTTTCTTCTTGAGGTATCCACCTTGTGGACCTCTTGGAATTTCAAACCCCTTCACTAAGATCATCCAATCTTTAAAATTCATCATGAAGAAGCTCTCCATTCGTGCCCTCCATTGTTCAAAACCTTCTTGTCTAGAGAAGGTGTATGGAATTGGGGTGTTGATGTCCCAACCCAAATTTTCTTCCAACTCCATCTTCTTCCTCTTCACCCTCTAGCGTCTTTGCTCCTGGTTGTTAATCCGTAGAAGAGCTCCTAGCTCTGATACCAATTGTAGGAACCTTCATGACCGCTAGAGGGGGGTGAATAGCGTCGTCGCTTGTCGATGGATTATCATTTGATCGTGCTTGCTACAAAACGTTAATATGCAGTGGAAATACAAAATATACAATGAAAATAAATACAAGCACAATCACAACACAAGATGTAATGTGGTTCGGAACTGAATGGTTCCTACTTCACGGATTGGGCTCTAAAAGCCCTAGCGATGCCAACACACACCACTATAATAAATCACTCTTTCTCGGAACAATCCGAAGGTGGAAAAACCTAATACAAATAATCTTACAATAGTAAGAAATAAATACAAGAAAATATGAGATGAATATACAAAATAAAGTAAAGAAAACTTTACAACAATTGCTTTGGAATGCTTGCTTGTTGATCGCCTTGGACTAGTCTTGAAGACCTTGATTTGCACCAGCAAATTACTCCAAATCGCCCAAGAAAATCATACCAAAATCCCTCTTTCCGAGCTACATTTATAACCTGCATTCGAGATGAATTTTGCCTAGCAATCGACTGATCGGGACCATTAGTCGACTGCCCCTGTAGCCGTTGTGAGACAACGACATGTGCCACGTTGGATAAGTTCCAACGATGACCATCACGATCGATCATACCCATCACCGATCGATTTCAATCAATCGAGTGTTCAGCCGATCACTGATTGAGATCCTTCGCGGCCCAAAATCTCGACAATCGGCCGATCGATCACCGTGATCGCTTGGATCGCCAGCCAGCTGATCGCCAGGCACTTCCCACAGTCAAACCCTAGTTGACTCCCATCAGTCGACTGACCATAGTATCAGTTGACTGATACACCTCAAACATGAGATTTTAACTCAAGTATGGTGCCCCCATACTTGCTAGACCACCCTTAGCCTAGACCTAAGCCTTCTAGCCACCTCCGTCAGCCTTGCACCTATCGGATCCCTCCAAATCAACCATGACTTGTTCATCCATACGCTAGTCTTCAGGTGCTTCCATCGGCTATTGTCATGCTAACGGTGTCTACACCGCCAAGGCATATTGGACTTACGCTGCCAAGACTCCCGCTTGGACTTTACGCCGCCAACCATCAGACTTATGCTGCCAAGACTCCCGCTTGGACTTTACGCCGCCAATATTCCCCTTGGACTTTCCAAATGCCAAGACTCAAGCTTGAACTTTCCCTTGCCAACCAATGTTGGACTTTCCATACCAAGACCCATGCTTGGACTTTCCTTTGCCAACCTATGTTGGGCTTTCCCTTGCCAAGACCCATGCTTAGACTTTACATGCCAAGTACTCAAGACTTGGACTTTCCCAATGCCAAGTGTCCCACTTGGACTTTCCATGCCAAGTACCCATGACTTGGACTTTACCATGACAATCACATTGTCATATGTTTTTGTCGAACATCAAAACATCGCTCAAGTCAAACTCGAGTCAGGTCAATCATGACCTGGGCCGATTGCACCAACAGGGAGAAGAAACTTCATCCTTCGACTCCTCTTCTTCCTTCACGCTTCCCACAGACATGGAGTTGAGCCCGATCATGCTCCCTTTGTCTTCTGCTTCACCAACTACACCATCACCCCTACCTTCTCCTGTACATACTCTGATATCTGAGGGCCTATATCAATGACCTGGCTCAGAATTTGGCCCCAGTATCCTTCCTTCAGCCAACGAAAAGCCCTTGATCACATCCCCCTCAGCTGCTCACATGTCTTCAACTTCAGCTCCTGCTCCGACATTCATGCCATCATAATTATCATGCCTTGCTATTCCTTCTCCTCTCCCCTCTTCAGAAGGTTCTCCATCTCTCATGATTTAGAAAGTAATTTCGGATCTCCTTCCTTCATCACGTAGCTTCCCCTCTTCATCTCCCATCCCCATAAGCTCCTTAGCAGTAGCTCTGTTCCCTTATACTTCTGTATCCCCTATTACCATCGATATTCCTCCCTTGTCTTACAGAGCCATCCTTCCTCTTCCTTCCGGACCAATGGAACAATCTTCAATACCACCCCCATTTATGCCCGTTATGAGTGAACTCACTCCCCTGGTCGCTTCAACTCCATCTTCTCCTTCTGCCAGAGACACACGAATCCTCATTTTGGAGGAACTCATATCGCGGATGGAAAGTCTACGCCATGTCCTGGAGCCAGTAAGCTTCCTTAGCTATTCTTACCCGTATCTCCCATGACAATTCATTTATTGCTTTGTTGTCTTCAGATGATGATGAATTATCAGGAGCTAGATCGCTCCTTCTCCCACTATCGGACACAACTACAACAACAAACTCTACAGCAAATTGTGGACAACACTGCTATCAAGAAAGAGAAAACTCCTTGCTCCAAGAATTAGCATTGTGTCGCAACCAACTATCAGAAACTCAATGCCCCAAGCAAGAGGATGCGGAAACCATAGCAGCCCTTCAATGCCAACAATGAAGGGATGCAGAAACCATATCCACCCTTCAGCGCCAGAAGCAAAAAGATGAAAATACCATAGCTACACTCCGACGCCAAAAGCAAAAAGATGAAGAAACCATAACCACCCTCTAAGCTAAAGTGAGTAAGGAGATCTGCCACAATTCAACTTTAATATTAGAAAGAACCTGAGCTCTCTCACAAATACACTGGCAGGAAGTCTCCTTGCAGCAAATGAGGAATGAAATTACCTGCACTAGGGCTTATACTAAGGCTGTGGAAGGGATTTCATCCTCAATGCATCGGGATGTAGTGGACATGTCCAGAGTTATGCAACAAGGTCAAACTTCCCAATCTCATGTTATGTCTATCTTGACTGACACTATAATTTAAGTGTCACAATGATACTACCGAGCTCGTCGAGATTTTTCAGAGCACAGGGTACACTGCGCGAAGTTCCATCAAGATGTACATGCGGCTGACGAAACCAACAAGAACACTTGAGGCCTCTGATGCAAACTACTTATCAGGATGGTTTCAATGAAGTGATCCAGCAGTGTGTAGCCCAGGGGTTCCTTCTGGCTCATCCACCAGCTCCTCCTTTGATTTGGGAGATCGCCTTTAGGCAATATCCCCTTGATCACTTTAAGCTTTACTTTGTTTGTTTTCCTTCTCCTTCTTGTAATGGTGAACAATTATGGATTTTGATATGGGACAATAGTTAGAGGGCCCTATCTCTTGATGACTTCTTTATGATGTTCTTTTTTATATCTTCTTTACTAAATTGAAAAGTTAGTTTCAACTAGAACTCTCCTGCTTACTTTAAACTGTGATTTCGCAGCTTTTCTTCTTTTGATAAATCCGAATAGCGACTAGTTATACTGATATAAAACTACGCTTGAGTGGCACCTCCCCCTTTTTGGGATTAATAGTGAACATGTGACATATAACCCCTCTCCTTAATGTCTCTTGGTTACATGGTATGAAAATATTTTAAATGCACAACATTCTAAGGTCTAGGTAGCTCCTTGCCCTCACCATCTTTTAAATAGTACGTTGACCCAACAACTCGGCAGGTAATTGTATAAGGCCCTTCCCAATTAGATGCTAACTTTTCAGGGTCTCCGACAGGGTTAACTTTGCTCAAAACTAGGCCACCCTCTTGGAACCTCTTGGGCACTACCCTTTTGTTGAAAGTTTGCTGTATTCTTCACTTGTAGGCTTCAGCTCGAATGCGAGCTTGCTCCCGCTTTCCTTCTAACATATCTAATTCAGTGCTTCTCATAATCTGATTTTGTTCTGGCTTATAAGCTTCGACTCGGGCACTGCTTAAAATAGCTTCTACCGGGATAACCGCCTCAGTTCCATACACTAGGCGAAATGAGGTTTCTCCTGTGGCTATTTTGGGAGTAGTCCGGTAAGCCCATAGTATTTTAGGCAACTCGTCCACCCTATTTCCTCGCTTGGCACCTAACTTAGTCTTCAACCCTTGAATGAGAATCCTATTAGTAACCTCAACTTGACCATTGGCCTGAGGATGAGCCACTGAGGTGAAGGTCTGCTGAATGTTAAGACTTTGACACCATTCTCTAATCTTTTGACTTTGGAATTGGCATCCATTATCGCTAACCAACCTTTGAGAAATTCCATATTGACATATAATATTCTTCCAAAGGAACTGTATCACCGCATTTTTTGTAATTTTGGCTAAAAGTTCAACTTCCACCCATTTAGAAAAGTAATCCACTGCTACCAACAAGAATTTCTTCTATAAAGGGGCGGTAGTCATTGGGCCAACTATGTACATTCCCCATTGTTCAAAGGGGCAGGAAGCAACCACAACTTTCATCAATTCGATAGGCCGCTCTAATCTATTGTTATGTTTTTGACAGGCTGAACAAGTCTGTACCAGGCAAGTTGCATCTTGATGAAGGGTTGGCCAAAAATACCTAGCCAACAATACTTTCCCAGTTAATACCCTTCCTCCCAAGTGATTTCTATAACATCTTTCATGTATCTCTCGGAGCACCCACTTGACATCTTCCTTCCCCAGGCACTTTAATAAAGGTCGGCCAAAAGATGTTTTGTGCAGAGTTTCATCAATGATTGTGAATTGCTTCACCTTCTTTACCAAGACTGATGCTGCTCCACCTTCTGTGGAAACCTTCCCGTGCCACAAATATGCCATGATATCAGTTCTCCAATCGGGGGAACAATCATTTCCTAGCACCATGTCTTCCACATTACACACTGCCAAGGAACTGGGAACTTCTACATAGACATAATCCTGAAGTCTCCATCGTTCTAAAGCACTAGCCAATCGGGCTAACTCATCCGCTTTTTGATTATCTTCTCTTGGCATCTGCTACAGAATCACCTCCTGAAAATGAGCCTTTCCTTTTTCAAAAGCCACCACGTATTTTTGCAATCTTTCTTCCCGGATGGTCAAAGCACCTTTAAGCTGCGACACTGCCAACTGAGAATCTGAATTGATTATGACCGAAGTGACTCCCATTGCTTGAGCCGCTTGCAACCCTGCCAAGATGGCTTCATACTCTACCTCATTGTTAGACGCCCTATATATGAGACAAATGACTATATAGGTTTCCTTCCCTTCTGAAGATATGAGCACCACTTCAACTCCACTCCCTATGGCTCCAAAAGATCCATCCACGAAAGCACTCCATGCATTTTTTTCTTCTTCTTCTTTGGTCGGGTTGTCCTGCGATCCTACCGGCACCTTAGCTATGGAATAGGCTAACGACTGAGCCTTGATAGCAGTTCGGGGATGGTAATGGATATCATATTCACCAAATTCCACGTCCCATTTAGCTAATCTTCTTGAAAAATTAGGTTTAGTAACCACTCGACCTAACTCACTGTTGGTCAGCACATTTATCGGATGGGCTAGGAAATAAGGCCTCAACTTGCAAGCTGTTAAGACTAGAATGTATGCTAACTTTTCCAACTCGGTGTACCGCAACTTTGCTCTCTTCAATATATGACTGGTATAATAGATAAGTTTGTTGGACTTTTCGAGCCGCAAAAATGGCTTTTTACGTTGCAGAAACCCCGGAAGTCCGGCCACGGATCCGTGCGAAGATGTATTAAAACTAAAACATGCATGTGTTTAGTAAAAACCCTAGATCTACCTTAGATCTAGAATGTGAGATCATTACCCTCGATGCGACGCCCTTCGCAAATCCCGCTCGTCCAAAAGCTTCACTAGAACTCAAGAGCGTCAAGTGCACACTCCTCTATTGGTATCGACACAAGCAATAGGTGGAGAAAACACACCCTTGAGTGTGCTATCACCCTATGGATGGTTCGGCCAAAGAGAGGGATGGGAGAGCCAACTTGAGAGGAAGATGATCCAAGGAAGAAGATAAAGTTGGAGAGTAACTCATCAAATCAATTTCACCATCAAATGGAGTAAAGTGGCAGGCCACAATAAGGCTTGGGAGGTTACATGCATGCATGTAACTCGAATGACTCTTGGTCTCCCTCATGAGGTGGCACCGCATGATAAGTAAATGATGATGTGGAGCATCATCATTGGCCGGCCATGCCAAGTCATCATCATGACATGACATTTGGTCAAGTCAAACTTGACCTTTCATCTTCCCTCTCAAGTCAAGTCAAACTTGACCTCTTATCTCCCATGGTTGATCAAATCTAATCACTTGACTCAAGTCAATTTAATTTAATGAATCTCTATTCATTAATTTAAATTTATTTGATGAATCAAATCTAAATTAGACTCATTCAACACTTGAATCAAATTGAGTCCAACTCAATTAGTCTAATTAGGATTACTCTTAATCTAATTTGGTTCATCCCATGAACCTAATCCTCATGGTTAATCATATGAACCTAATCTCCATCTAATTTCCCTTATGTGTGTGACCCTATAGGTTCTTGTAACATTGGTAATGTCCCTAAACCGATTTAGGAACATAAGCAATGAGTGGTATCTAACAACACATCATTGCTACCCAAGTTACAAGAATGTTGAGCTCCAACATCACCTTTGTGACTACTAATTGTGACTCTCACAATATGTGACAATGTCCCTCTATCCTTGACATCTAGATTGACCAGTTGAGGCATAGAACATGTCATCCTTGGTGCAATCTATATCTTGAACTCCAAGTAGACTCACTCTAATCAAATGAGCTCAATATCTCATTTTGACTCATTTGGGCATGGCCATGCACTTCGTGGTCTCACTCTATCAAGAATAACGATGTCACTCTCGTCATATAGGAGGGATAGATCCTATCTACATCACTCACATCCCTCCGCATAATTTGTTACATACCCAGTAATCGCCTTTATAGTCCACCCATTTACGGGTGACATTTGACAAAGCCAAAGTATGCAACTCCTTATGTAGGGAACCATGGTGACTTCAGGTCTAAGGACTAATAGTCATGTTGGGGATCGAAACGGCCGGCTAGAGGGGGGTGAATAGCCCTCATTCGTTGGATGTCGTAATTCGTTCGTTCTCGTTGCGTTGCTTGTCTACGATTGTTGTTAGCGCAGCGGAAACAATAAAACAAGAATAATACTAACAACAATACAAGCACACCAAATACGCGAGCATATACGTGGTTCGGAACCTTAGGGTTCCTACTCCATGGGGCGAGCTCAACGAGATCTAGAGATGCACATGGCAATACTCAAACTCCTTCTCGACTACACGTCGGAGGTAGAGAAACCTCTCACAAGCAATTACAACAGTAATATACAAATACAAACAAGAATACAAATACAATACAAAAGAAACACTTTTCATCGATTGCTTTTGATCACTTGTTTGTTGCTTGCTTTGATTGGCTCTTGAAGGACTAGAATGCAGCAGCAATTCCCCTCCAATAGCTCCACAAAAACCATGGCAAAATCCTCCAACTCGAGCTCCATTTATAACTTGTATCAAGCTGATTTCGCGCCCATCAGTCGACTGATCGTGACCATCAGTTGACTGGTCCCGTAGCCGTTGTCTCACAACGGCCAGATCCACGTCGGTTAAGTTCCAACGGATCACACATCAGTCGACTGATCATCCATCAGTCGTGTGCTGGCGAGCTCGACTCCATTCTGTGCGTGTACCGCGATATCATCGATCCGACCGCCATCTCTGGCCGACCGATTCTCCAACAATGATCGCCCTCCCTCGGCGATCGGTGATCAACCAGACTTGGTTGATCGAACACCGTCGAACCCATACGACCTAGAGAGCGATCGACACACCTACCGATCGTGATGTCGGTTAAAACCTCAAACATAACGATGTTTGAGCATCCGACACTCAGTCTTAGCCGCTTGGCCAAGTCCACCTTATCCCTCATGGAGTTCCCCACCGAAGCTCTCTTCCCTCGGCCTACGTCCCTCGGATGCGCCAAGCGCACGGCTTCGCAACGCCATCCTTCGCGTCTCATGCCCTAGAAGTATGCTTCCCTTTGGGCTCACTCCATTCGCTCCCTGTCCGGCGGTCCCTCGGATGCACCAAGCGCACGACTTCGCAATGCCATCCTTCACCGACTCAAGGACCCGAGCCTAGTGAACTTGCAAAGTTCTCAAGACTTCCCAAATTCACCAAGTGCACGGCTTCGCAATGCTTTGGATTTCCCATGCCAAGCACCAAGTGCACGGCTTCGCAACGCTTTGGACTTTCCACACCAAGCTCCATGCTTGGATTTTCCATGCCAACCCCATGTTGGACTTTCCCATGACAATCTCATGTCATGAGTTTTGTCTATCATCAAAATACTATCAAGGTATTGCTCGAGTCAAACTTGAGTCAACCTAGGCCGATTGCACCAACAATCTCCCCCTTTTTGATGATTGACAAAACTACCATCTCAAGTCTACCAATTCTCCCATATTGGCAATTCTCATATCCCAATGAGAATTCCAACGAACCCTAATTGGTAACTTGGTAACTTCTCCCCCTTTTTGACATTACATCAAAAAGGTCCTCCCCAAGGGTATGAATGTCTCATATCCCAATGAGATCTTACAATCTCTCCCTTGGAGGAACACATGCCTACCATCTTTCTAGTGATCCCATATCACTTAAAGAGAGGCAACCCAATTTTCCTCCTATGAGGAAACACACATCCATCTTCCCAAGATGGATACCTCCCCCTAGAGGCTTGCTTCCCCTTGACCATTGCACCAACAATGTCCTTGGAGAGTCCCTAAGCCAATAGGAACATTAAACCAAACAAAATTAAGGCAAAGTTCAACAATGAACTCTCATCCACCTTAAAATTGATACTCACCCTCAACCCAACTCCTAATCCATGTCCAATGGATTTCCACCCTTTCTAATGCTCTCTCAAGCATATCCTAGAGTTAGGAGTGGTTAGGGGACCAAAACATGGCTAAACATGGGCCTAACTATCGACTTCGGATACCGGTCGACTAGACTTACCATCGATCGTGACATTACGAGCCGATCGTGATTACATTCTGATTTTTCAGTTTTAGAAATGGATTTTCGAAATCCATAAGTAAATATACGTAATTTTAAAAATCTTGAAAATGCATACGTATAATACTTATCCTAAACATTATAGGTGAAAAATATTGGAAATTTATTTTACCCATTAAATTAGGAGATTGATACAAAGTTCAAAATTTAAGAAAAGCTTCAATAAAGAGCCATCTTTGTATCATCCCATTCAATGGTGATAGCTATCAAAAGATAGGCTTCACCAAGGTTTTTCAAAATGTTTTCAAAATGTTTTTCAAACCTTTATTTTCTTTTTCCTAAACATCTCACCAATATCTAGATGTGTAAAACACATACAAGTCAAATTTTTGTGAGATGTGGGTTTTGTTTTGTTTATGTTCTCATGCATATTTCTAGGCAACATTAATTTGATTCCCTTTAAGTTGTCTCATAGTCCTTAACTCCATTTTAAACTATGCATGATATGATTATGGCATAAACATGATTTAGATAAAAACATATGCCAATATCATGATGTCATGGCATGTGAATGAGAACTAAGCATACATGACATCTAAAAATAATTCTAAACATGATCATGACATTTTATAGATAAAAATGAAAATGATGTCATGACATGGTAAAGCAAACAAATCATGGCAAGTAAAATATACTAAGGTATAGAATACCTAAGTGTGAAAATCAATTTGCCATTTTTAGGGATTAAATACATTTTGCCTTAATGTCATTATTTCCTTAGTGTGCCAAAAACCCAAAATGGCAAACCAAGACTTCTATGACCTAATTGTGTCAATTTAAATCATTTTAAACTTCTCAAACCATATTGGCACACCCTAATGTGTCAACTCACAATGGCTAGGTTAACCACCCATCCACTTAGGGTTGACACACCCTAACCCATTTAGCGTGAATCAATCACGCTCTTAGGAACCCAATATCTATTGGAGCTCCTTGGGTTAACAAGGTATTCCCTAGGGATAACTTCCCTAGATACCTTCCTAATGACCCTTTTAGGCTTTGAAGCCTTAGTCAAATGGGTCTTACTTGGGTCAAACCTAGAGGTGACTCCTCCATTGACCTTCTTAGTGGCTACATTTGATTTCTTTGAGGTGTTAGCCACTAAGCACACACCATGGCTAGACTTAGGGATAACTTCCCTATTAGCCTTGGTTTTCCTAGACCTAGACATTGTTCCATAATCAAATGGAACATTATGATAAGTCTTCTTGTGCTTAGGTTGGTGACCCAAACCTTCCTTGCCCTTAGACCGTTCTTGTCTCCTAGGTTTTGACTTTTGGGCATTAGACCCTTGAACCGAATTTGATATTAAAGCTAGGGTCTTCTCCAATTTTTCTAGCCTTGACCTCAAGGCTTGGTTCTCCACCTCTAATTTCCTCAATTTTGAATTTTCATTAGATTTAGGGGAAATGTTCTTCTTCTTAGGCATGTGTCTACCCTTCTTAGGGTTAATGCCTAGATGGTTTTCAACTCTCCTAATGGACTCTTTAGGTAAAATAGATCTAGTGTTTTGAGTCCTAGGTTTGTCCTTAGAGAAACTAACATGCTTAGCACCTAAGCAATAAACCTTATTGTTTCTCCTAGCATGCTTTTCATTAATAATGGCAAGAGAACTAAAATAATTCTTAGCATGCTTTTTAACTCTAGGAATTAAAGGTGCATTAAATAAATTTACCTTAGGGTTAGCTTTAGGAGCTCCCCCTACATGAGTTGCACCTTCTTGCCCTTTCTTCCTCCCCCTAGGGCATTGGCTTCGGTAGTGTCCCCGTTGGTTGCACTTGAAGCACACAATGTGCTCTTTGCTCTTAATTGAGGAAACACTGGCATCGTTTGACTTTGGGTTGACTTTTGGTGTCGATGCCTTCTCCTTAGCCAATTTAGGGCATTTGCTCTTGTAATGCCCTTTCTCCCTACACTCAAAGAATATTATGTGATTTTTATTTAAAATTACAACACTTGAGTTACCTAGGGAGGTGGTGGAAGCCTCTTGGTCATTTCTTCCGGAGGTAGATGCTTCATTTTGGCTTGGCTCCGGAGTTGAAATCCTTTCCTCCCCCTCAACGCTAGAGGTGGAGGTCTCCACCAAATCATCAACATCATCAAAAGTAGATGGTGCTTCTTCTTCGGCATTATCCTCTACATGTGACGGTTGGGAGTTTTCTTGAAATTCCATTATCTTCTCCCATAATTCCTTTGCATCCCTATAGTCACCCAAACTAGACCAAATTTTGTTAGGTAACAAATCACTAAATAATTTTATTACATCAAGATTTGTCTTGAAGTCCTTAATTTGGTCTTGGGTCCACCTTGACTTTTCAATTTGCTTGTTGTATTTGTCCCTAGGCATCTCAAAACCATTTTCTACAATAATCATATAATCAAAATTGGTTTCGAGATATAATCCATAAGTAAATATACGTAATTTTAAAAATCTTGAAAATGCATACGTATAATACTTATCCTAAACACTATAGGTGAAAAATATTGGAAATTTATTTTACCCATTAAATTAGGAGATTGATACAAAGTTCAAAATTTAAGAAAAGCTTCAATAAAGAGCCATCTTTGTATCATCCCATTCAATGGTGATAGCTATCAAAAGATAGGCTTCCCCAAGGTTTTTCAAAATGTTTTCAAAATGTTTTTCAAACCTTTATTTTCTTTTTCCTAAACATCTCACCAATATCTAGATGTGTAAAACACATACAAGTCAAATTTTTGTGAGATGTGGGTTTTGTTTTGTTTATGTTCTCATGCATATTTCTAGGCAACATTTGTTAGGGCAATCTCTTGCCGTAATATGGTTTTGATGGTGTGGCAAAGGGTTTAAGTTAGTTTGATATGTTGATTTGATATGTGCGTTGAAGTCGTGCAGGACTTAGTAATTCGCACATGGAGTCATGGCGAGTTTCACATCTCATGACTCGTGCCTTGAGTCGGTGAAGGATAGCTTTGCGGAAGCCGTGCGCTTGGAGCATCCGAGGGACCGCCGGACGAGGAGCTTGGAGTGAAGCCGAAGGAAGTAGACTTCAAGGCAAGAGACGCGAAGGAGCATTGCAGAGCCGTGCGCCTGATGCTGCCGAGGGACGTGGCCGCGAACGAAGAGAACTTCGAAGGCGAGGGACTCTGAGGGATGAGAGTGAGCGATTGTAACCCGGGAAGGGTAGCTCTTAGGTGAAACTTGGCCATTTGGCCAAGTGTCGGATAAGTTTTCGACACACCGATCGCCATGTCATGCGAATCGCTAAGTCGATGGTTCGATCAACTGGTATAAGAGTCAAGTGCTTGGCGATCCGATCGCCATGGATCGCAATGATCGATCGGTCGACAATACGCCAAGAAATGGCGCTGATCGATGGCACTGCACGGCAGAATGGAGTCGACTTCGATTGGGCACTCGACCGATCGAGCACCGGGCCGATCGATGGTGCCATCACGATCGATGCGATCGCTGATAGTATCCAACGTGGAAAGCGGCCGTTATTGGCAGCGCTACCACTGCCGATCGATGGGTGCCATCGATCGCTCTGTGTCAACGGGAAGAAACCCTCTTCCTCTATAAAAAGGAAGGGGATGAGGCTTTGGGGGGCTAATGCTTATGCTCCTAATTGCTCCCAAAGTGCTCTAAAGTGTTCTTCCACTCTTCTTACTAGTTTTATCTCCATTCTATTGTAAGAAGAGAGATTGTAAAGAGGTTACCTCCACCAAGCTTTGTGCAAAGGAGAGATCTAGCGGATAGATTGCGGAGTGATTCACCGTGGACGAATCAGACCGTGGATTAGCGGCGTAGCCGTGAACCACGTTACATCTCGGTGTTTGTATTGTCTTTGTTTTATTTCTATTTGCTTGTCTTAGTTTATTGCTTCCGCTTGCGCTAACATCTTGTAGACGAGCAAAATACGACGACCAACGAACGAGGGTTATTCACCCCCCTCTAGCCGGCCATTCGTGACGATTCGATCCCCAACAACATTAATTTGATTCCCTTTAAGTTGTGTCATAGTCCTTAACTCCATTTTAAACTATGCATGATATGATTATGGCATAAACATGATTTAGATAAAAACATATGCCAATATCATGATGTCATGGCATGTGAATGAGAACTAAGCATACATGACATCTAAAAATAATTCTAAACATGATCATGACATTTTATAGATAAAAATGAAAATGATGTCATGACATGGTAAGGCAAACAAATCATGGCAAGTAAAATATACTAAGGTATAGAATACCTAAGTGTGAAAATCAATTTGCCATTTTTAGGGATTAAATACATTTTGCCTTAATGTCATTATTTCCTTAGTGTGCCAAAAACCCAAAATGGCACACCAAGACTTCTATGACCTAATTGTGTCAATTTAAATCATTTTAAACTTCTCAAACCATATTGGCACACCCTAATGTGTCAACTCACAATGGCTAGGTTAACCACCCATCCACTTAGGGTTGACACACCCTAACCCATTTAGCGTGAATCAATCACGCTCTTAGGAACCCAATATCTATTGGAGCTCCTTGGGTTAACAAGTTATTCCCTAGGGATAACTTCCCTAGATACCTTCCTAATGACCCTTTTTGGCTTTGAAGCCTTAGTCAAATGGGTCTTACTTGGGTCAAACCTAGAGGTGACTCCTCCATTGACCTTCTTAGTGGCTACATTTGATTTCTTTGAGGTGTTAGCCACTAAGCACACACCATGGCTAGACTTAGGGATAACTTCCCTATTAGCCTTGGTTTTCCTAGACCTAGACATTGTTCCATAATCAAATGGAACATTATGATAAGTCTTCTTGTGCTTAGGTTAGTGACCCAAACCTTCCTTGCCCTTAGACCGTTCTTGTCTCCTAGGTTTTGACTTTTGGGCATTAGACCCTTGAACCGAATTTGATATTAAAGCTAGGGTCTTCTCCAATTTTTCTAGCCTTGACCTCAAGGCTTGGTTCTCCACCTCTAATTTCCTCAATTTTGAATTTTCATTAGATTTAGGGGAAATGTTCTTCTTCTTAGGCATGTGTCTACCCTTCTTAGGGTTAATGCCTAGATGGTTTTCAACTCTCCTAATGGACTCTTTAGGTAAAATAGATCTAGTGTTTTGAGTCCTAGGTTTGTCCTTAGAGAAACTAACATGCTTAACACCTAAGCAATAAACCTTATTGTTTCTCCTAGCATGCTTTTCATTAATAATGGCAAGAGAACTAAAATAATTCTTAGCATGCTTTTTAACTCTAGGAATTAAAGGTGCATTAAATAAATTTACCTTAGGATTAGCTTTAGGAGCTCCCCCTACATGAGTTGCACCTTCTTGCCCTTTCTTCCTCCCCCTAGGGCATTGGCTTCGGTAGTGTCCCCGTTGGTTGCACTTGAAGCACACAATGTGCTCTTTGCTCTTAATTGAGGAAACACTGGCATCGTTTGACTTTGGGTTGACTTTTGGTGTCGATGCCTTCTCCTTAGCCAATTTAGGGCATTTGCTCTTGTAATGCCCTTTCTCCCTACACTCAAAGAATATTATGTGATTTTTATTTAAAATTACAACACTTGAGTTACCTAGGGAGGTGGTGGAAGCCTCTTGGTCATTTCTTCCGGAGGTAGATGCTTCATTTTGGCTTGGCTCCGGAGTTGAAATCCTTTCCTCCCCCTCAACGCTAGAGGTGGAGGTCTCCACCAAATCATCAACATCATCAAAAGTAGATGGTGCTTCTTCTTCGGCATTATCCTCTACATGTGACGGTTGGGAGTTTTCTTGAAATTCCATTATCTTCTCCCATAATTCCTTTGCATCCCTATAGTCACCCAAACTAGACCAAATTTTGTTAGGTAACAAATCACTAAATAATTTTATTACTTCGAGATTTGTCTTGAAGTCCTTAATTTGGTCTTGGGTCCACCTTGACTTTTCAATTTTCTTGTTGTATTTGTCCCTAGGCATCTCAAAACCATTTTCTACAATAATCATATAATCAAAATTGGTTTCGAGATATACCTCCATCCGTTTCCTCCACCAAGCAAAATCTCCATCGAATTTCAGTGGATGGATGAAGTCGACCATTTGTAGTGCTCTCGCGGCGGTTAGTCCTTGAAGAGCGACCTCGGCTCTGATACCACTTGTTGGGGATCGAAACGGCCGGCTAGAGGGGGGTGAATAGCCCTCGTTCGTTGGATGTCGTAATTCGTTCGTTCTCGTTGTGTTGCTTGTCTATGATTGTTGTTAGCGCAGCGGAAATAATAAAACAAGAATAATACTAACAACAATACAAGCACACCAAATACGCGAGCATATACATGGTTCGGAATCTTAGGGTTCCTACTCCATGGGGCGAGCTCAACGAGCTCTAGAGATGCACACAACAATACTCAAACTCCTTCTCGACTACACGTCGGAGGTGGAGAAACCTCTCACAAGCAATTACAACAGTAATATACAAATACAAACAAGAATACAATTACAATACAAAAGAAACACTTTTCACCGATTGCTTTTGATCACTTGTTTGTTGCTTGCTTTGATTGGCTCTTGAAGGACTGGAATGCAGCAGCAATTCCCCTCCAATAGCTCCACAAAACCATGGCAAAATCCTCCAACTCGAGCTCCATTTATAACCTGCATCAAGCTGATTTTGCGCCCATCAGTCGACTGATCATGACCATCAGTCGACTGGTCCCGTAGCCGTTGTCTCACAACGGCCAGATCCACGTTGGTTAAGTTCCAACGGATCACACATCAGTCGATTGATTATCCATCACCGATTGATTATCCATCGGCGAGCTCGACTCCATTCTCGCGGCTCGTGCTGTCATCACCGATCCTGATCATCTCGATCGACCGATTCTCCCAACAATGACCGCCTCCCTAATCGATCGATCAGCCAGACTTGGTTCAGTCAAACACTGGTCGAACCCATACGACCTAGAGCAGTCGACTGGCACCTATGCCAGTCGACTGATGTCGGCTAAAACCTCAAACATAACGATGTTTGATCGTTCGACACTTAGTCTTAGCCGCTTGGCCAAGTCCACCTTATCCCTCATGGAGTTCCCCACCGAAGCTCTCTTCCCTCGGCCTACGTCCCTCGGATGCGCCAAGCGCACGGCTTCGCAACGCCATCCTTCGCGTCTCATGCCCTAGAAGTATGCTTCCCTTTGGGCTCACTCCATTCGCTCCCTGTCCGGCGGTCCCTCGGATGCACCAAGCGCACAGCTTCGCAATTTCATCCTTCACCGACTCAAGGACCCGATCCTAGTGAACTTGCTAAGTTCTCAAGACTTCCCAAGTGCACCAAGCGCACGGCTTCGCAATGCATTTCTCACCAAGCACCAAGCGCACGACTTCGCAATGCTTTGGACTTTCCACACCAAGCTCCATGCTTGGATTTTCCATGCCAACCCCATGTTGGACTTTCCCATGACAATCCCATGTCATGAGTTTTGTCTATCATCAAAATACTATCAAGGTACTGCTCGAGTCAAACTCGAGTCAACCTGGGCCGATTGCACCAACAAGTCATACTAATAGCCACATGAGAAAATATATGACACTCATATAACGATCCATGATACTTTCTCATGGCGGGTCATTTAGTATACATTCTCCAATGCATACCCATGTGTCAACTTGATATCTCATATCCATGACTTGTGAGATCAAGTCATCGTGTTGACCTACATGCTAGTCTCTACGCAATAACATTGTCCCTGAATGTTAATACTCGACTAGGAATGATTAAGAGTAGTGTTCTCTATATCATCTCATTATCGATTCAACCAATCGATTGATATAGATAAGAACCTACTACTCAAGGACATTATTATATTTAGTTATTTGACACCAATATAAGTAAATATAATAACCATACCTTTATAAATAGGAATATGATACAATAAAGTCCATATAACAATCATCATATGATTGGCTCTAGGGCTTTCACTAACAAAGTTGCTGTTGAGAACCTTCTTGCTTCAATAACACTTAACTGACTACTTCTTCTGAGATAGCTAAATATATCCACAACGGTTCCCCGGAAATAGGTTTGGCCAAAAAAGGGAGTTCAGCTAAATACTTCTTTAATTACTGGAAAGCTTGCTCGCACTGTTCATCCCACTGAAACCGAGTAGCCTTACATAGAATCCGGAAGAAAGGTAGCCCCTTATCCGCTGATCTAGCTATAAAGCAAGACAAAGAGACTATTCTTCCTACTAATTTTTGGGTCTCCCACAGATTAGTTGGTAACTTTATATTACATAATGCTTGCACCTTCTCCAGATTGGCCTGCAGTCCCTTCTCTGTTACAATATATCCATAAAATTTTCCACTTTCCACCTCATACAAACACTTCTTTGGATTTAACTTCATGTTGTACCGCCTAAGGGTGGAAAAGGTCTCTTCAAGGTCTGCCACTAAATTCTGAGTGGTTTTTGACTTGACTAGAATATCATCAACATACACTTCTATATTTTTGCCTCTGGTAGGTAGCTCCTGCATTCTTTAGCCCAAAGGGCATGACCACATAAGCATACATTCCTCCCTCCGTGATAAAACTAACCCGTTTCTGATCGCCCTTTGCTAAAGGGATTTGGTGATACCCTTAATAAGCATCCATAAGCGAGACAACCTCATACCCTACAGTAGAATCTACTAACTGATCAATACGATGCAAGGGATAGCAATCTTTAGGGTATGCTTTGTTTAAATCATGGAAGTCAATACACATCCTCCACTGCCCATGAGGCTTGGAGACCAAAACTATATTGGAAACCCATTCAGGAAATTGAATCTCTCTAATATGACTAGCTTGCAACAGTTTGTCCACGATAACCTTATCCTTCTCTGGTCTGAAGTGCCACCTCTTCTGTTGCACAAGCCAGGCTCCTCGGGTGATGTTGAGATGGTGCTCAGCAATCAGAGGATCAATCCCTGTGAGGTCGTGCACGTCTTTAGCAAAGATGCCTTCATTCCTTCACAAGATGGCCACAAGCTCTTCCTTCACCTCTAGCTGTTGAGCCACTCGAGTGACCTTTCCGGGGGCTATCTCCACAGACTCACCCTCCTCCATCGTCTATGCCTTGGGAGGGGATTCTTCCAGCACATATACTCCTGAAGCAATGACAACCTTTCCCTTGGGATCGTCCACCTTGTCTTTCTTCTGGTCATCCCTCACCATCTGCACATAGCAACTTTGAGCAGCCTTCTACTCCCCTCGTACTTCTCCGATGAGCTAGCCTACCAGTAACTTGACCTTCTGATGGTAGGGGGAAGGCACCACCTGAAAAATCGACAAAAATGGACAATCCGAAATAGAATTATAGGTGGAAGGAGCCTCCACCACAAGAAAAGGAACCATACTGGTTTTTGACTAGGTTTTGTGCCCAAAGTAAGAGGCAGAGAGATTTACCCAATTAGATGAACCATGTGACCAGCAAAACTAAAAAGAGGAGTTGCCACATCCTCTAATTACATATTTCCCAGCTGCATCTGCCCGAATGCCTCTTGAAAGAGGATGTTAACAAAACTTCTCGAGTCCACTTGGACTCGGGCTACCTCCTAGTTTGCTAAAGAGACCATAATTATCAGAGCATCAGTGTGTGCAAAACACCTCACAAATCTTCAGGTCCGAATGATATCAACGGAGTACTTTGAATGGTTCGGTCTGTTCCAATAGCCAAACTCTTCATGAGGCGAGCGTATGATTTTCTGGCTCTGTTGGAATCTCCGTCAGTAGGTCCTCTAGCAATAACATTTATAACTCTCCGAGTAGGGATGTCACCTGGAGCAACTAATGCACCCTCACTAGTTGACCCTTCTTGTGAAGTACCTTCAAGGTTGGATGGTCATAGGCCAAGTAGGAGGAGGGCCTGAGGCCTCCTGTTGTAGGGTCCCAGGCGACCAATATTTGGCCGACGACCTCTTCTCGCTTGATTTCCTATCTGTGGCTGCAAGTGGGGATACTCTGCTCGGATGCACTCCAACTCACTTTACAACTTGAAACATCGGTCGCTAGTGTGACCATACTCGGTGTGGTATTGGCAAAAGAGTAGAGTCGGGGGATTATGAGGGATTCCCCTGTATCGTGTTGGGCGTTGAAGAATACCCTGTTGGTTGTATGCCTCCATTTCCCGTTCTTTCCATGTCCATGGAGGAGGTAAGGTTTCTGTAACCATAATTCGCAAGGGAGGGGTAGGACGAATCCTCGACACTAATTGTCGCAGTAGAGGCACTCTAGGTAAGAAAGGCCTGACGTATTCCCTCTTGGGAGGTCTCCGGGGGACTGGAGCGGGGTTTCTTTCTGTAGGGGTAGATACAGGCCTCTTCTCTGCTCTTCTCACTCTCAACCCCTCTTCTTCATTAATATATCCTTCAGCACAACCCAACAACTCTTCGTAGCTAGTGGATGGCTTTCTTAACAAGGAGCTGAGAAAGGGTCCTTCCTTCAACCCATGTGGGATAGCAACTCTCAAGATATCAAGCATCACTAAAAAGATTTCTCTAGCAATAGCAGTGAAGCGATCGATATAACTCCTCAAAGATTCTGAGGTCTCTTATTTTAAATGTAACAAGATAGAAGCATTATGCTTATAAGTTTTACAACTAGCAAACTATTGAAGAAAGACTCCTTTGAAATATGTAAAACATGTAATAGAGCCAGGGGTAGAGACCCAAACCATCTTTGAGCAGATGTTGTCAGGGTGATGCGGAAAGCTCTACATTTGAGGGCATCCGAATAGCAATGAAGGGAGGTGGCCCCCTCAAATTGAGATAAATGCTCCTCGGGATCTGAAGTGTCATTGTACATCCCCACCTGAGGAGCTCGAAAGTGCGCGGGTGATTGCTCCAACATGATTTCCTCAGTGAATGGACATGGCTCGTAAGGGTCAGGTGCCCTGGTGGACTGGCTCTCCTCATGGTCTTCACGTCTAGTCTGTGCCACCGGGATAGGGTACTGATATGTCTTCCCCATCGACACTTCACTTGGCAATATTTCAGTTTCTTGGGGGCCATGCGGGAGGACGTGAGAAGGTCCTTCCAACGGTTGCTCCCTCTGAGAAGGTTCCCCAGAATGTGGATGAAGATACCCCATCCTTTTCCTTTCTCTAACTAGGGCTTCGGATATAGTAGTGTCTACCATGACCTTCAGATGGGATGGTAGCAAAGTGATAAGACCCTCCTCTATAGAAGAGGTTGTTGGAAGAGGGATCCCTTGTAAAGGCATCTTGACGTCTTGCTCAACTGAAATGTTTTTCATAGGAGACGCCAACTGATGCGGGCCAGGGTTTTTCACCTTTTTATGAGGAAAACGATGACGTCTCGGAGGCTTAGGGTCCTCTCCGGCCGTAATAGTAAAAGTTGCTAACGAGAAAATAAGTCACAGAGAACAATGACACAAGATTTAATGTGGTTTGGAATTCTAATTTCTACTTCACGGGATGAGCTCTCGAGCAAGCTACGACGCTAAACACCTCAACTATAAAATCCCTCCTTCTCGAAAGCACTTCTGGAGGTGGAGAAAATCCCTTACAAAACCAAGATGTACACCAGGTAAAGAGATGAATGAAATAGAAAATTTCCCTCCGCCTTCTTCTCCCTTCTCCAACTTCCTTCTTCTCCTCTCCTCGGTGTTGCTTCGGTTTAGTCTCTGGAAGTCCCCTTTGGATGAAAATTGATTGATCCCCCTTCTTCTGCCTTCTTTCTCCTCCTTTATACCTATTCCCTCAAAGTCAGTTGTGATGTAATAAACCACCATGATCACTGTCCATGTGGAGAGCCCTTTTTGCCAATGGAATAATTCTGTTAAGAGGATAGAAAATGCAGACTCCTGGGAATCTTATGTGGGGTCCCAGTTTGTTACACCGTATAACAAGCTTCTATAAGTCAGTGTATCGAGAAGCGTTCTCCCCTCTTCTTTATTTTATCTTTCTTCCCTAAAGGTCTTTATTTTTCTTAGTCATTTCCTCTGACTTCTACACCAACTCGGTCCCATTCTCGGATGACTCTGGCTGGTTTCCCCGATGTACCTTCCTGTACCCTTCTGGTTTGCTTAAACAAGGTTGTATATGACCCAACTCGGCCCACGCGAGTTGATAATTAGCCCCACTCCAGCCATAAGACTCACTCACTTATATTCTCCTTAATTCCCCGAGTCGCTTCACGACCTATTTCTTTGGTCGCTCCCTGACTAACTCCCCGGATTGCTTATCCAGTTTCTTTTTGGCCATCAAACTCTTTTCGTCCTACCCTACGTCACCACTTTATTAACTCGGTTTATTTCCCTCAGTCAGGTCTAACCGAACCAGGTCATATATCACACACTACATCCCTTTCCTTCTATCTCACCTCAACGATCATTATTTTTCTATCCAACTCCCCAATTAGATTATAGCGGTATCACCTATATTTGTGGACTAAATCACCTGGATACTAAGGCTTATTCCAACCCTCTAGTCCTTTAGTGGTCAAGCCAAATATTGATTAATAAGTTTTCAAATAATCAAATGTAGATCAATAACATCATTGACATTGTGCTAGCTATTGCATAAATCCAAACCAAGAAAGGACTTTTCTCAAGTTTGTAAGCAAACTTCAACAATGAGTCTAACTTAAATTTCATTGTAAAATCAAACATTACCATTGGATCTCCCACTTCTAAAGCTGCTTACCAACCACTCATTTTTCAGATTCTGCATACATGCATTTCCATGCTCCTTTCAATAGTTACGTTGTTCAGCCCTTCTGTAATGTACTGGAAGCAATGACTCCATGTTATCTCCTAAAGCTGCACATCCATACTTAAAATTGCTTAAATAAATGGAACAAGAATGAGATAAAAGAGAGAATTTCATTGAAAAATTAAATAAAATTATGTGACTTTATATGATTCAATTATTAGTTGGCAGCAGCTCTCCATTACAGACCACCAATGTCTGATGCAGGTTTAATGTAACCTAAAAAAGTCTAACAGCAATTATTGTATATGCACTGCAGTAATTCAATTTGGAAATTTTGATTTTCCGCATGTTTATTGGCTTTAAATTATACAATCATTTAAGAAAAGACAAACAAATGCTAAAGTGAATACACATGGAGTAGTAAGCACAAGCAGTTCATCAAATTGTAATTAGTCAAATTATAGCTGAATGAGTAAGAAAATCAAAAAGAATAAACAAATAAAAAAAATGCCATGACTTTTCTTCTATTCATAAAGACACAGTCTCTTGCGATTAAAATACCCATCGTAGAAGATGGGAGAAGCTAAAGGAGTTTAGGGTGATATAAGGAAGAAAGATAAGTATTTGTTGCCTCTTGGTGAAGATGAATGGTGATACTCATTGGAGAAGATAAGAAAAGCAAACCAACATTAGAACAATATAAGGATGAAATATAAGTACTTGCTGCCTCTTGATGAAGATGAATGGTCAACAGGCCATCATAGAACGTTGGAGTCAATAGTGCCAATTATGTTGCCTTGCACCGGTGACGATTAAGGATTCAAAATGCCTAATGACATCTTCACGGTAAGATTTTCAATTATCTCGGTTCAAGTGGGGTCAAGTTAGTTATTGAGGAAGGTGAAATCATTTTAAAAGTAACATGGGCATGGATGAGTAAATGCTCAATCAATTACTCATATTGGGCCCTTTGTGGATGATACTATTGGAATTGATCCAAGATAAATGATGACTCTTCATCGAGTATTTTCTTGAGTATTCCTGACTCTCCTGAGCATCCAACTCTCTCCAACATCCGTCTCTCCTAAGTACTCACTCTTCCTCGAGCAGGGGTAGATTTAGAGAGATTTAGGGGGGTCATACCCCCTCCCCCTCCACCCCTAATTTTAAGTGATTATTATTTTTCACTATGATACTATGATACATTGTGATGTATTGTGTTGCTAAAATTTTATTTATTTTATTATATTTTAGTATGCGACCCCCCAATATAAAATTCTGGATTCGCCCCTGTCCTCGAGCACTCTCCAGTTCCCCCGATTTCTATCACCTGTAGCTATCAAGTACCACAACCTCCTGATCGCCTCAGCTTCTCAAGCTCCTGAGTCAGTACTGCAGCCTCCCAAGTGTCGCTCGAGCACTTTGCCTTCTGAGTGATGCCAGAGCACACTGCATCCCAAGTGCAACCCGAGCAGCCGACCTCTCGAGTGCCACTCGAGCACTCTGCCTTCCGAGTGTCGCCCGAGCACTCTGCTTCCCGAGTATTGCTCGAGCACTTTGCTTTCCCAGCACGCACCTGAACACACTGCCTCCCGAGTGTTGCCCGAGCACCCGACCTCTCGAGTGTTGCCCGAGCACTCTGCTTCCCGAGTGTTGCTTGAGCACTCTGCTTCCCCAGCGTGCACCCGAGCACTCTCCCTTTCTTGAGTCACGGAATTCCTCGCTCCGAGCTCCCCGCCCATGCACTCGCGCACACCCAAG
This sequence comes from Wurfbainia villosa, assembly GCA_025175895.1. NCBI lineage: Eukaryota > Viridiplantae > Streptophyta > Magnoliopsida > Zingiberales > Zingiberaceae > Wurfbainia > Wurfbainia villosa. Next base: position 54,974,390 of record CM046004.1, read on the forward strand.
TGCCTAGCTCCTCGTCCAAGTTGTTTTCCCGAGCCCCTGTGACTTCTTCCTGAGTGGCTCGTCATCCCATACAACTTGTTCCCGAGTGCATGTCCGTGACTTCATGATAGCACTCACTCCCGGACACTTGATCTATATAACATACGTGACACCATTGGGAATATCTAGTCTCATCCATATATGGCAAAGAAGGTATATTAGAGTAGATGGTGGCTCCACACAACATTTGTCCCCTAACAACCTGATAAAGGACACAACTGGCAGATAAGTTTGATCGGTGGAGGAACCAGAGGTTCAATACAAAGGTCGATGGAGGCTTCTAGAGAGGGGGTTTTCTTCTTCTGGAGAAGGGGACTTTTCTTCTTCCTCTCTATTTGGCTACTTCTTCTTCCCCATCAATTTTGCTGCACTTACATTCCTTCTTCAATGTCCTGGATGACTTAAGCATCGGAGGGTTGTTGTCGAAATGTCGACAGCGCCCTTTGACATGTGTTGATCTTCACAAAACTTACTACTACGGTGGTGAAGAATCCACCCTTCTTTGATGCTTCTACGGAAGGGACTAAAAGGCAAACCACATCAGTTGGCATCATCTATGGGAAACTCTGAGCAAGACATTAAGATTCATCACAAGGAGTTCCCTTAAGAGCTTCCATATTTGAGGAGGCCCCATGACCATGATATCAACTTCTGAAAGATCAGGACTACAGGAGGAAGTTGGAATTTTCTTTCCTATATTTATCCTGCGTATCTTTGAACACATTCTTCTTCCTGGATTTTTACAAAAAATGGGTGTTCTCAACTTATTGGAAAAGATCTGTCAGGTTTCGTAGATAATAGTCTACATATTTATAAATTATGAGGGCACTGTGACTTCACCAAATATCTCTGAAAGGGTTGTTAAGACCTTCCAAAGATAGCTCTAGGTGTTCCTCTTGGATCGGCAACACCACTAGCCCCCATTCAGAACACCATATTATCGATTGAGTAAGTAAAGTGCCTCAATTGTATCATTAAACCATTGGGTGTGTAGACGATTTGAGTGTGGAAGAAGGGAGTGTGATTGGCGATGATCTGCATTCAAATTCGAACCAAAAAGTCATCTAATATTGCTTCACTGAAACAATGCAGTCCATCTAAGTTGGAGTTTTAGAAATAAAATAGGCAAGTCTCCTGTAGAAAGTTATTTCCTTCTTGTAGAATGCCTTTGGTCTAAATCTATTTATGATTGGAGACTATATGGGTGAACGAGAAGACTTCTATTTAGATGAAGGAAAGGATCTCTCGAGCACTATCTGCTTTTCTCCTCTTGGTCGTCGAGGTCGAGACACTTGTGATGGTATCTCATGGATGGAATTTCTAGATAAGTAGGAGAGATTTTTTCACATTCTATTGTTTCGTCCGGCATTATTACTCTTTCAGAGTTCTATTGTTCTGCCTGAGCACTATATTTTTGTGAGTGCATCTGTTTCTCCGGGCACCATCTTTCTCCAAGTACCAACCAACCTTCCCAAGCACTCACTCACTCAGAGTTCCTTTCCCGAGTACCAGGAGGTCTAAGCACCTACTTGCTTCTTGTGCTCTCGAGCACCGCTCGCCCAAGCCCACCCCCCTCTTGGCCGAGCACTAGAAGCATTTTCCCAAGCGTCGATCCATTTGAGGTACTCTGAGTGATCACTTGCTTTAGTGCTGGAGCCTTTTGGTGAGTGTTCGCTAACCCAAGTGTCAGAGACCCTTCCCAAGAGTTCACTCACCTGAGTGCACTTGAGCTCCAAAGCAACCAAATTACTCACCCTTGATGCTATTGATGTTATCGAGCCCTAACCCTGGCACTAGTCTTCCCGAGTGTTGCAATCCAATACTAGAAGAGGAAAGGAAGGCAACTGACTGCCTCATTCGCTAGAAGGAACGAAAGATTAAAAATCCAAAACAAGAAAAGAAAGAAGGCCAAGCTAGGGAAAAGGAGAGATATAGTTTCCATCATACCAGGTTGAGTTGAGTCCTCTCTAGCAGCCTCAATAATCATAATGAGTCATGCTAGAGGAGAAAGGTTAAATTACCTCAGCCGGCATAGGCAAAACAAGCTCCAAAGAAAATGCTATTCTTGCCCGGTCTCTTTGCTGAGACTGAGTTATTCTTGTTGAGCATTTCTCAAAGAATCAAGAAAATTTTCATACACTCTCCTCGATTTTTTTGGCTTTCCAAGCCGAGGGTTGGCACATGGTTTTCTTTATTATTTCAAGGTGGAATCTCCTTTTGCTTTCCTCAGCTATAGGGATACTCAAAGAGTTGCCAAATTGAGCATATTATTAATTCCTAGTTCCATTGGTCTTCTGAAGAGAAAGAGGGTCGATATTCCTTATTATTTCTCCCGACGCGGTGAAGCGGGAAGGATCGAATATTTGGCGATATAAACGCCTCAATTTGGCCGAGGCAGTTTGTAAACCCTCACATCTAAAGGTGGAAACTTCGCTTCCCACTTCAACTCGGTCGCTTGTTCATGGCGATCCCGTCTACGTCCCAAGATAAAAAAAGTTAATCCTTGACAAAGAGGGATTACCCAAGCAACCGTTCCATCGTTGTGTTATTCGATTAGAGTGGTCACTTGAACAAACTTGTTGTTCAAGCAACCTACCTCTATTCTTCGATTAGACACGAAATAGACGATGTACGGATCGCCAGTTTTTATGTTTGTCTTTGGGGTCCAAGTAAATTAGCCACATACAATTGTAAACAATTATATACATAATATAAAAGAACACTAATCAAAGTAAACAAGCTTATACCTCTTGTTATACCTCTTGATCTTCTATTGTATGTCCTTCCTCCTTTTCGACGTCGTGTGGGCGACGATCTTCCAAAAGTCGAAGCCTCCTAGATCACGTTATTCCCTTCCTTGCTCGCTCCGAACAAAGGGAAGAATAAAACGAAACTCTTTCTCCTATCTAGAACCAACCACCAAGCTCCAAGCTTGATGTTGCCGCCGGCCAAGGAGTGGATGAATGGCGCCGGCCAACCTTGAATGAAGGGCTACCGCCGGCCAAAGGAGAGGAAGAGAAGGGTGCTCCGGCCAAGAGAGGAAGAAGAGAGACTAACCCTTACCTTCTTGCCGCCGGCCCTAGCAATTAGAGAATAGGGCCAACCAACTAGGGTTCTAAACCCTAATGTCTTGCCGCCCAAAACCCTAATCTTCCAAGATCTCTTCCACGCCCAAGCCTTGGCCATCCTTTTATAGAGTTAGGCTTAAGCCTCCTTTTAATCTCCACCGTCAGATATAGAGATTTAATCTCAACCATCGGATCTAGAACTTTAATCTCCACCGTTGGATCTAGAGATTTAATCTCCACCGTCGGATCTAAAGTTCCATTTTCCACCATCGGATCTAGACTTCATGAGGGTTTTAATAGGCTACAATAGAGACCATGAGGAGGAGTTGGATCTCGGCCACCCAATGGATCAAGCCCACATAAAGTCCGATCCATTAATGATAATCCATTCCACTAGAGGATTATCATTGATCTACCTCACCAACCCCATAAATAAATATGAGCTCCATATATTATTTGTACAAATGTCTCCCCGTGTTTAAGATCTCGAATGTCCATCAATTAATTAATTTACTGACAATTAATTAATCAACATTTAACTCCATGAGTAGTACCACTCAACCTTATCATCATCCCAGACCAAGTCCACCTACAGGGTTTACATGATGAACCTTATGAGCTTCTCAAGGGGACATCATCATCCTAATATATATGACATGGTTTCCTCCTATAATCAACGACACACTATATAAAGAACATCATTTTCCAACTTACCGAGCCTATCGATTTACTCTATAAATCTCGCCCATTGGTAAATCAAGGAAATAAATACTAAGTATATGTGCCTGTTATTATATCGGGATTAAGAGCATGTACACCATAATATCCGAGGTTTGATTCAATTATGTAGTCAGCAATAAATCGAATCACTTCTAAGTCGATCCTGCTCAATACATACAATGTGTACTAGTGTAATTCTATGGTCAAGACAAACCAATACCAAATCACACTACAACCATACCAATGGTTTGTCCAAAACAATCTCGGTTGTGAGCCTTTACTTACACTTTGTAAGGAACTGATAACATGATATCCCGTGTGACACTACACACCATGTTATCTATAATGTAATATATTAGACAATATGCATAACCATAAATATGCAAACAATGATCATGTGATTCTTATTTCAAAAATAAAGATGTTCATATAAAAGATGGACTTTTCAGTATACATCCCAACAATCTCCCACTTATACTAAAAGACTGTGCTGTCCTCATACTCCCATACATCTGATTCCCATTCCCTCCACATGCCTTTCAAAAGCTCTCGCTGGAAGGGTCTTGGTGAAAGGATCTGCCAAGTTATCCTCTGATGCAATCTTGGCCACAACAACTTCTCCTCACTTTACGATTTCTCGTATCAGGTGGTACTTACGCTCTATGTGTTTACTTGCCTTATGGGCTCGTGGTTCCTTTGAGTTTGCAACTGCACCACTGTTATCACAATAAATTGTGATAGTTCTGAGCTAGTCCATCAAGAAGTTCCTGAGCCATACAACTTCTTTGGCCGCCTCAGAGGCTGTCACATACTCAGCTTCCATGGTAGAGTCCGCCACACATTTCTACTTGACACTCCTCCATACAATGGCTTCACCTCCCAAAGTAAACACAAAACCTGAGGTAGACTTACTATTATCCCTATCTGATTGGAAGTCAAAATCTGTGTAACCCACAGAGAGTAATTGATCTGCCTGGTATACCAACATATAATCCCTAGTCCTTCTTAAGTACTTCAATATATGTTTTACCACAGTCCAATATCCCTATTATGGATTACTCTGATATCTGCTAACCATGCCCACGGCAAAGCAAATATCTAGTCTCGTACATAACATAACATACATGAGGCTACCTACTATCGAAGCATAAGGAACCACCTTTATCTCCTCTATCTCCTTTGATGTTCTAGGACACATCTCTTTAGTCAAAGGTACTTCATGCCTAAAAGGTAGAAAACCTTTCTTGGAGTTCTGCATGCTAAAATGATCCATAATGGTGTCTATGTATGAAGCTTGAGATAAGCACAACATTCTTTTCCTGCGATCCCTTATAACCTTGATCCCAAGGATGTGTCCCACTTCTCCCAAATCCTTCATATCAAACTGTTTAGACAATCATACCCTTATGTCTGATAATACCTTGACATTGTTGCCAATTAACAAAATGTCATCTACGTATAGTACAAGAAATACCACTACGTTTCCGTCACATCTCTTGTATACATAAGACTCATCCGGACTTTGAATAAATCCATAAGATTGGATTACCTCATCAAAGCGGATGTTCCAAGATCTCAAAGCTTGCTTTAATCCATATATGGACCGATTAAGCTTGCACACAAGATGCTCTTTGCCCTTTGCAATGAATCCTTCTGGTTTCTTCATATAGATGTTTTCCTTAAGACTTCCATTAAGGAAAGCTGTCTTGACATCCATCTGCCATACCTCATAATCCATATGAGCATCAATACATAAGAGAATCTAGATAGACTTAAGCATGGCTACCGGTGAAAAGGTCTCCTCATAATCGATGCCCTCTTTCTGAGTATACCCCTTTGCAACAAGCCTCGCTTTGAAGGTCTCAACCTTCCCGTCTATTCCTCTCTTTCTTTTGTAGATCCACTTGCATCCAATGGCTTTTACACCATTGGGTGGTTCTACTAGCTCCTAGACCTGATTTGAATCCATAGATTCTATCTCAGAATTCATCGCACTTTGCCAAGATACCGCATCTTTATCTTAGATTGCCTCGTCATATGTCCAGGGATCAGGTTCATGTTTGTCAGAGACCAAATCAGAAGATTCTCCCAAGAACATAAATCTGTCAGGCTGTCTAACAACCCTCCCACTACGATGAGGTATCACCAGTGTATCCTTTGTGACACGCGGTGCAGTCACTTATGATATATCCTTTTGTACTGGTGGTACTGAAGTAGTGACTTCCCCTCTCAATTCCTCCAGAACAATCTTACTCATGGGCTTGTGGTTTATCACATAGTCTTCCTCTAGAAATCTAGCGTTCGTGCTAACGATCACCCTTTGATCTCTAAGACTATAAAACAAATCACCTTTCGTTCCTCTAGGATAGCCAACGAACATGTGCACTTCTGTACGAGGTTCCAACTTACCAGCATATGCCTTCAACACATGTGCTGGACTCCCCCAAATCTGAATACGTCTCAGACTAGGCTTTTGCCCAGTCGATAATTCTGTGGGAGTAGAAGGCACTGATTTAGATGGTACTAAGTTAAGAATATACACTGTCATATCTAGAGCATATCCCCAGAAAAAATCTGGCAACTCAGAATAACTCATCATCGATTTAACCATCTCCATAAGAGTCCTATTCCTTTGCTCTGCTACACCATTCTGTTGGGGTGTGCCAGGTGCAGATAATTGGGATTGAATCCCAGCCTCTAATAAGTAATTCCTAAACTCTCCCAAGAGGTACTCACCACCACGATCAGATCGTAGTGTCTTGATACTTTTACCCTGACGTTTCTCCACATCAGCCTTGAATTCTTTGAACTTGTTAAAGCATTCAGACTTGTGGCGCATCAAGTAAATGTATCCATATCTTGAATAATCGTCTATAAAAGAGACGAAATATTCAAAACTACCTCTTGCCTGGATAGACATAGGACCACACAAATCAGAATGAACCAATTCCAACACATCTTTGGCTCTATACCCCTTGGCCTTAAAAGACCTCTTGGTCATTTTATCTTCCAAGCAAGATTCGTAGGTTGGGAAATCTTCCACCACTAATGAACCCAGAGGTCCATCAGCTATCAATCTTTGAATTCTGCTTAGGTTAATATGACCTAGCCTTAGATGTCAAAGATATGTTTGGTTAATCTTCAAAGGTTCTTTTCTCTTATTGGAATTAGAAGATGAGTTATTTACTTATATTTGTATCGTGGGAGCTTTTGGTTCAAGTGTATATAAATTTTCTATCAATGCACCAGAATAGATAATCTCTCTATTCCTTTTTATAACAACTCTGTCATTAAAAGAAATAGAATATCTATCCATAAACAATTTAGAAATCGAAATCAAATTCTTTCTAAATAAAGGTACATAAAGGCAATTTTTCAGAACCAACATTTTATTTCTATCAAAAGATAAATAAATATCTCTCACTGCAATAGCCGCTACCTTCGTAGCATCGCCCAAGTAAACGGTAATCTCCCCTTCAACCAGTCGTCTGGTTACTTGGAACCCCTACAAAGTATTACAGACATGGTTAGTGACTCCCGTATCTACACACCAGGTGTCGATAGATAACACCACTAAACATTTTTCAATGACTAGACCAAAAGATATACCTTTGTTCTGCTTCCGATTTAGTCAGTTCTTATTTCAGTGTCGAGTCTGCTTGAAAGTGAAGCACTTGGCTTTCGGCTTCTTCACTCCTCCCTGAGATCCTCCCGCCACCTTTGCCCCAGCTTGTTTCTTCTTCTTCTTGCCTTTCGGCTTAGAAGAAGAAACCTTTTGGGCAACCATGTGAAGGTAGGAAACTTCGCTTCCCACTTCAACTCGGTCTCTTGTTCATGGCGATCCCATCGACATCTCCGGATTTTAAAAAATTTAATCCTAGACAAAAGGGATCACCTAAGCAACCATTTTATCGTCGTGCTATTCGATTAGAGTGATCACTTGAACAAACTTGTTGTTCAAGCCACCTACCTCTATTCTATGAATAGCTGGGGAATAGACGATGTACGGATCGTCGACTTTTGTATTTATGTTCGGGGTCCAAGTATATTTAGCCACAAAATAGAATATATAATATTCATATAATTGAAGAACAAATATAGACAACTTACAAAAGAATATAAACAAATGTTATACCTCTTGGTCTTCTATCGTATGTCCTTCCTCCTTTTGGACGTCGTGTGGGCGACGATCTACCAAAAGTCGAAGCTCCTAGATCACCAATCTTTCTTCCTTGCTCGCTCCAAACAAGAGGAAGAATAAGAAACAAGGCACTTCTCCTTCTTTCAACCAACCACCAAGCTCCAAGCTTGGTGCTTGGTGCCGGCCAAGAAAAAGAAGATGAATAAGATGGAAACCGGCCAAGACTCCAAGGGAAGACCCTAAGTCTTGTTTCCACTGGCCAAGGAGAAGGGGATGAAGGAGTTTGGATGCTGGCCAAGGGAGGAAAAGCTGGTTTTGGGCGTCGGCCACCAAGGAAGAAGAAGAAAAGGAAAAACTTTCCTTATTTGATGCCGCCTACACCCCAAACCCTAATCCCCAAAGCTTGCCGCCCCTTACCCTAATCCTATCTCTATTAGAATTCTTCTTGCCGCCCACCCCATGCTCTCCTTTTATAAAGTTAGGGATATGCCTTGTTTTAATCTCCACCATTGGTTCTATGGATTTAATCTCAACCGTCGGATCTAGAGATTTAATCTCAACCGTTGGATCTAGAGATTTAATCTCTACCTTTGGATCTAGAGTTTTATTTTCAACCATTGGATCTAAGCTTCATGAGGTTTTAATAGGCTACAATAGAGACCATGAGGAGGAGTTGGATCTTGGCCACCCAATGTATCAAGCCCACATAAAGTCCGATCCATTAATGATAATCCAATCCACTAAAGGATTATCATTGATCTACCTCACCAACTCCCATAAGTTAATATGGGCTCCATATATTATATGTATATTTTTCTCCCAGTGTTTAAGATCTCGAAAGTCGATCGATTAATTAATTTACTGACCATTAATTAATCAACATCTAACTCCATGAGTAGTACCACTCAACCTTATCATCATGCCGGACCAAGTTCACCTGTAGGGTTTACATGATGAACCTTATGAGCTCCTCAAGGGGACATCATCATCCTAATATATAGGACACAATTTTCTCCTATAATCAACGACACACCATATAAATAATATCATTTCCCAACTTACCAAGTCTATCGATTTAATCTATAAATGTAAGATACTGAATAATAATAATAATAATAATAATAATAATAATAATATGTCCCTTATTGATTAAGAAATTATGTTAAATGATTTTTCGGGAATTTTTAGAAATTTTTCTGGAATCAAATGGAGTTCATATGACCGTTTAGGAGGGAGATTAAAAATTTAAATAAGTAGTTGGGTCGACTTAGGTTAGTTTGGACTTAACCTAAGCTAGCTTAACCATAAAAGGTCGGCTTTCAAAGATTTAACCCAACCCATTTGCGCTTCTCTTTTCTTCCTTTTCTTCGGTTTCTCGCCGTCGACTTTTCTTCTTCCCATTTATCCATCCACCCGATCGCTACTTCGACTTCTAAAGCGTCGATTCCTTTCTCTTTCTCCTCTCCCGACGCAGAGCCTTTTCTTCCTGGTTCGTAGCCATCGCGAGTCCTCCAGCCGATGAAATCGTTGCTGCTCGAGCCCAGCATCGCCGCCCTCCTCACCTCACCGCCGCGTCGTGACCATCCACGGCCGCTCGCGACCCCGAGCAGAGCACCTCACCTTGTCGATATTGCGCATGAGCACGGTGACTCTACCTTCGCTGCCACCTTCATTTCCCCCTTGCCCAGCCGTCGGTCACCGCCGCGAGTTTGAAGAGGCTAGCATCACAGCTACTCCGACCCTCTTTTCTGTTGAGCAGCAAGTGTCGCATCGCCCAAATCGCGATCTCCTCCCTTCACCCAAGTAGTGTCGACGTCTCTGCCTCAGCCGCCCAATTGCCAATCGCGAGCCTTCTCGATCGATCTGGCCACCGCTATGCTCGAGCCACCGCACCACAACCTTTCCCCTCTTCGTCAGTGTCTTCAACCTTCTCGATCGTTCTGATCACCACGCGTTGCCACCTCCTTGAGATACTCTACTGATCCAGATGGGGGTGAGTCTTGATGACCTCTTCGATCGCGATTGCAGCAACATTGGTCACTTTCTCCTTCCTCTGCCACAACCATCACTCATCTCGAGCTGAAACAGTGGATGATCGCGAGACTCTACTTATCGTCGGTCGACCAGATCTCAGTAGATGTGAGGTTTTCTTATTTTGGGTATCTCGAATGATTTCTGATCTAGGGATTTACCCTGAAGCTTACTCGTTCAGATCTCAAGTTTTGGTAGATTTGTGAGCTGGATCACGTGATGCTCTGGTTTTGCCATTTCCGAGCAGCTGCCATTGAAAACGGTTGAGGGTATATTGGGTTCCAACTACTCTGATTGAGGTTGGTCACCACTGCCTAATGTCGATTGCTTATTGTTGATATGGTTATTGAGGCGGGTTCGATTGTGTTGTTGTTGTAATTGGGAATATTGGCATCACTATGTTTCTTGATGACCTAAAGGTTCAGATCTATATCATAACTTATAAGTTGTACTTCTGTTGCAGGTACTAAAACACATCAGGGTGAGATTGGATTTAACCACAGGACCATTATGTTATATAGATTAGATTTCTCTGGTATTAAAGAAGAAGCTATGGTCGATTGATGTAGAGAGGTAAGGATTTTGTATGTTAATTGAGTTAACATATTTCTATAGGATGAACAGATTTCCTATAGCAGATCCAGGAGTTGTGCAACTACGATTGTGCAAGGATCTTGATTCAGATTAGTCTTTTGGACGTGAAGACAGTTACGGATTACATAGCAGGTGGGTAATTCCTACCCTAGTCAGGTAGTTTAATGCATACAGATTTAGATGCATGATCATCTTATATGATCATGTTACCTTGACTCCGTTCTTATTTATCGTATGGTTGATACTTTACCGTTGGCTATTAACTCCATTGCTGTTATAATGTTTATTTTACCATGATTAGGAGTTATACATATAGGTGATGTAAGTAACTTAGAATTTGTTTAAGTTAAGTGCAAATAGTAAAGTCTGGATGACAACCTGATTGTACATTGGGCAAAAAGGTCATCCGTAGGTAGATAATGTCTTGAACCTAGGGTTAGTTCTAGTACCCTTAGGTTGCATGTTACCACCGACCATGTATTGTGTAAATGGTCAGGAGAATGATACTTAGTGTGTCGCTACGGACCGATGGTCCTTGCTTGTTATAATCAGATGAGTACGACTCTTTACAGGATAGAGAGTGCATCTATCAGTTGAGTACGACTCTCTACAGGATAGAGAGTGTATCGATTAGATTGGTATGACTCTCTACAGGATAGAGAGTATTATGATCAATTGAGTACAACTCTCTGCAGGATAGAGAGTGCGTTGATCTAGTTAGTATGATTCTCTGTAGAATAGAGAGTCTATGGTGGATGTCTGTATGTGAGACATTGCATTCATGTCATTTGCATGCACGCTGGCGACGAGGTCTCCTTTGTGGTTGAGAGTGTCGCCAGTCATCCTGCCTCCACGGTTACTCATATGAGGAGTAACCGGTGTGAGGGCAGAGCATTGTGGTGCCGCACTCTACCACTATAGATGGTGGTAGTTGGATTTGCGTGTCGTAGTCCTACGTGTATGGCACTCGATCACTTATGGGTAGTGACTGTCAGAGTGGCCAAAGGTAGGGACCCCCATCATGTAGCTTGCTCTTTATGCTTATATGCTACTCGATCATACTGCCCACTCGGCCACTCGAGAGTAGTGGTTGGTGTTGATTTGGGACAGTTGTCATGCTCGAGCCACCGAGGCCACACTGGGATCGTGGTAGCTTTAGGGTGAGCCGACATGATCATGCTTGCTGTATTGCCGACTTATGGCATTTTTGCATATTGCCATATATATACATATATGCATGTATATATATATATATATATATATATATATATATATATATGGATGATTGTGATTAGTATACATATATAGATGTAGTCTATATATATATATGCTTAGTGTGATGTTGCATTTGATTGCACATCATATTCATGCATGCTTCTTGCATATGTTATACGATTGTGTCAGATACTGGTATGTGTTGGACAGACCATTAGATACCTTGACCTGTAGCTTGAGTATATTGTGAGTTGATCTTACTCTACCTGTTATATATATGTTGGATATATGTTCAGGTTGGATCAGAGTAGCGTAGCAGACTTTAGGTATGTCTGCATTTTACGTTGTTCATTTGGTTAGATGGTATATGCTTGTATTTATATACTATGCTGATATACCTATTGTACCTCTAGATTATGTTGTTGAAATACATGTGATATTACATATATACATGTTTTTCTATTACCTGCTGAGTTTTACTCACCACCACCATGGACCCTGGGTTTTTCTGTCACCCAGGTAACAGGTAGAAGTCTTCGTGACGGCTTGGAGCACCGCTGGCTGACATCTCATCTCACCTCCGAGGCTCCCGTGTTTGTTTTGGGCTTTCCGTACATTGTATTATGTATTTGGAGTTCGTGATGTACTATGTTGTAGATTCGGATTTTGTCGAGGTTTCGTGTTGTTGTGATGTGTTAGTCATACCGGTATGCATGTGTGTAGCTTGTTGTATTATGTTTTCGCTGTGCTTTGAGTAGTTGTTGTATTTACTTTATATGTTATGTTGTTATTGTGGGCCTACGGGCCTTGTATTAACCTGAAATGTTGCCACGTACAGGGGAGATGGCGTCCATTTGATTTTTAGCTCGACATGCTCTCGGGGCGTACAACTTTAGTGGTATCAGAGCCCTAGGTTCTGCGATGCCATACGATATTGTTTTTGTGTCGAGTCTTGGATTCTCGAGAGTCGATTTATTCGATTTTGATTTCTGAGATAAGATGGACAGTGGCCTGAGCTCCAAGCAGCACGAGGTAAGAATTCCTGATAACTTATGGTTTAGTAGATATTTATCTAAACTTGATCAGTAGGTGTATACAATAGAGTTAAGACACCTGTGCAGACTTGTAGTAGGGGTTGTCCACCGAGGTGACCAACCGGATTGGCCTTTAGGGTTTATACTCCCAGTTTTAGTTGACTATGCTTTTAATGTTAATAACAGGGAATAACCTGTAGTATACTGGTTATTATTCATAATCGTAGTATTAGTTGACCATGGGAACGACCTGTAAAGTCTATGAGTCTTGAACCTGTGTCGAAAAGGTGATTTACCTTTGAGAGCCGACTGATACTGAGTCGGAAAAAAAGCCAGGGGTCAAGTCGTCACATTTCTTGTGGAAATTAGAGACTACAGTCTTAGGGATTTTCACTAATTATGCTAGTCAGATCATTACCTATTGGGTAATGGACAAGACAAGTAGGCTATTGTTGATGCAGGTAGCGGAAGGCTAGTTTACAGTGTTTTATAGGGATTTTATTCTTGAGTTATTTGTACTGGGTTGTATAATTTTGAAAGTACTTTGAGTACTTGACTTATGTTATACAGAGGAAGTAGAGTTATTGGTATACCATTATCGGGATCAAGCCGGTATTTGGTGGAAAATGCAGAAAATGACCTTCTGGAATAAAACATCACTTGATCATGGTTTAGTGATGTTGAAAGAGAGTATTTCCTTGCGTCACTTTTAGTGACACATTATAAGGAATTCTTGAGCTTCAAGAAAGGGTGATCGGTTAGTAATAGTGTACTGTGTAGAGTCGTGAGACTTGCAGAGGTTACGGTCACCTAATAGCTCAAGAAGATGAATGGATGATTTAAGCCACCCAGAGTTATTGGCTTATTGTTGGATTAGGATGCCGAGATCTTCTACCAGATCCTGCCGGAAGATGTTGGATTGATACATGAGTTTAGAAATGACTCCGTACAAGTGTTAGGAGATGGAGACCAATAAGCAAATATTGCAGGTCAACTTATTAGAGTTAGAAGTCTCCAATTGTTGGATAAAAGGAGCAAGATTGGAGTCATAGGCTTTGAACTATTTTCTAATTATAGAAGACCAATTGTAGATCATCAGTATGTTCTCATGCATATCAGCGAAATCAGAATAAAGTCTCCGAAGGGGTTATGTGCGTGCAGTGTGGATCACGAAGACACGCAAAGTCAGATTATCTGTTGGATCAGTTCGTCTGTTGCTATTGAAAGCAACCAGTACATTTGAGGAGGTATACTTGAAGACTTAGTTGAAGACTATCGATGGTATTCCGGGAGGATGATGCACCATTTTGACAGCAGAGATCAACACAAAAGATTGAGTTATCTCATCAGCAATAACCTACTACCTCAAGCGTGGATGGAGTTCCTTGATACTACCCTTCAGCGAAGATCAACACAGAAGTAGCATCAACAGAAGACTGTTGGTGCAACAATGCCCCAAGCATTTATATGTTTTGATGTTTGGATAATCATCTAAGTTAGGCAATGCTTTGTGATCTAATTGCGAATATGTTTAAGTGACAGGGAAATCCAAGGATGAAGACTTGGTAAAAGAGAAGTCCAAGTAAGATCTTGGCAAGGAAAGTCCAAGGGACGGACTTGGCAGCATAAGACCAAGCTTGTAGTCTTGGCAGCGTAAAGTCAAAGTGAACGTTGGCAAAGGAAGACCAAGTATGATCTTGGCAAGGGAAGTCCAAGGGATGGACTTGGCAGCGTAAGACCAAGCTTGTAGTCTTGGCAGCGTAAAGTCCAAGTGAACCTTGACAAAAGAAGTCCAAAGTAAAGTCTTGGCAGCATAAGTCCAAGCTTGTAGTCTTGGCAGCACAAAGTCCAAGCATTTGGCAACCCAAGACATGACGAAACCGAAGGAAGCTCTTGGAAGCAAAGCGCAAAGGATGAACAAGTCGCGGACTCGGAGGGATCCTGGAGGCGCAAGGCTTAATGAGGAGCTAGAAGGTTGAGTCTAGGTCTAGGGTGTAAAATCAAGTGTGAATTACTCATACTTGATGAGTATCAGTCGACTGATACGATGTATCGATCGGCCCAGTCAGTGCTCGGCCGAGTTAGGGTGAAACCACGACCATCGATCGATTGCTTTAGAAGCGATCGGCCCGATGTTGCAATCGATCGGCCGACATAACGTCGGCGGATCAACGCAAATACGAGCCGAGTGTAGTCGTCGCTCGATCGCGCCTACGATCACTCGACTGATCACTCCATCAGTCGACTGATGGAGGGATCAGTCGACTGATCACTTGGCCGTTGGAAATTGCGGCTACGTATCTCCGCGGATCTGCTTGTTCAGAAGCCGTTGGCTTCGGCGACAGTCGACTGATGGTGAGCATCAGTCGACTGATCGAATCCCAACGGGAAAAATAGCTTTTCTTCTATAAGAAGGGGCTTTGGGGAGCTTGGTGAAGCTAGTGCTCTCATTCCTAGCTACACCCTCGTGCTCACCAAGCTCTCCCAAGTGTTTTTGTGATTCTAAACCTCCTCTTCTCTAGTTCTTAATCTTCCATCATTGTAAAGAAGAGGAGAGCATTGTAAGACAAGGTTTCTCCACCTTGGTTCATCCAAAGGAGGATCTAGTGAAGCTTGGCTAGGGCTAATCCACCTTACGGATGTCCGTGGAGTAGGAGCGTCATCTCCGAACCACATACATCGGGTGTTAGCATTGCTTTCATTGTTTTCTTATTTATATTCTTATTTGTATTTGTATTGCTTCCGCTAACATTCTTGTAGAAACAAAGAAAGGCTAATCACCCCCTCTAGCCATTACAAAGATCCTAACAAGTGGTATCAGAGCCTGGTTAGCTTGGAAGATTTCACCATCAACCAAGGCATCAATGGCTCTTCAAGAGGGATATAGCACCGCCAAGCCACCGCTCTTCGATGGGAGTCATTTTGCGTATTGGAAAGGTAGGATGAAATATTATCTAATGAGTAATATTGAAATTTGGCATAACATTGTAGATGGCTTTGAGGAACCGGTGGATGAACATGGAGACCCTATTCCAAGCAAGGATTGGACAAGGGAAATGAATAGGCAGTTCGAATCAAACGCAAAGGCGGTACTCACCATCCATTGCGGCATTACAATGGAGCAACTCAACAAGGTGGGGCCTATCGAATCCGCCAAGGAGTTATGGGAAAAGCTCATTGAGCTAAATGAAGGATCCAAGGAGTCAAAGAGGGCCAAGAAAGACTTGCTAATTGGACAACTTCAAGCCTTCCAAATGAAGACCCATGAAACCGTAAGCCAAATGCATGGAAGGTTTAAGGAGATTGTGAATGGACTTCACATCATAGGTGAGCGAGTTGACAACCAGGATTTGGTAAGGTATATTCTTCAAGCATTTCCTAGAACTTCTCTATGGACTTCTATAGTTGATGCTATTAAGGTAACTAAGGATCTTTCTCAAATTAAAATTGATGAATTATTTTGTGAGTTTGAATTGCATGAGCAAACTAACATGTCTTCTAAGGAAAAGGGCTTAGCTCTATTTGTTGAAAAGAAGGAAAAGAAGAAGAAAGAAAGGAAAGAGGTGTCATCATCATCCGAGTCGGAGCATGATTCAAGTAGTGATGGAGACTCGTCTAGTGAGATGGCCCATTTTGTCAAGAAGTTCCTTAGAAAATCAAAGGAGTTCAAGAATAGAGAAGCAAGGAAGGAGTCTCATTCTTCAAGAGGTAAGTTTAGTGGTAATTCAAATTTTAATAACAATGTGATTTGCCATGCTTGCAATAAGAAGGGGCACATAAAGCCAAATTGCCCGGAGCTAAAGAAGAAAGAAGAAAAATAAACGGAAAAGAAAGAAAGGAAGGATAAGAAGAAGAAGGAGGCCATGATGGCTCAAACCACATGGGACACACCAAATATTGAAGATTCCTCCTCCGATGATGAACTTTGCCACATCACATGCCATGTGGCACTCATGGCCCTAGGAGATGACTCCGGTACATCAAGCCAAGAAGAAGGCTCTTCAAGTGATGAATCGTCATCTAGTGACGATGAGGTAATGAACTCTCCCAAAGTTAAGCTTCTTTATAAATCAATTGCTTATCTTAAAGAGGCTCTAGATAAGTCTAAATCTAAGGTTAAAAGCATGAAGGTAGAACTAAAGGCCATTAGGAATGAAAAACCTTCACATGTTGATTCTTGCATGCTTAAGGAAGAGAATGACAAACTTAAGGATGAGGTTAGTGAGTTAAAGGCATGCTTAGAGAAATTTACAAATGGCTCAAAATACCTTGACATGATCCTTAGCCGACAAAGAGCCGTTTACAACAAGGCCGGTGTAGGATACAAGCCAAAAGAAAAAGAAGTTGCTTATATCTCATTAATAAATAGAAAAGAAACCATTAAGGGTAAGGTTAAGAAAGCATGGGTACCTAAGAAGTTTTTACTTAATGTTACCGGTCCAAATGTTTGGGTACCAAAAGCTTGTGTTTATCATGTGATTTAGGTAGGAGAGCAAGGTATGTGGATCGTGGATAGCGGTTGTTCAACACACATGACCGGGGATGTGAGCAAGTTCTCAACAATTAAGTATGTGAAGAAGGGAGCGGTGTCTTTTGGAAATAGTGGAAAACTCAAGATATTAGGTAGAGGTACAATTGAGGTATCCCCCAAAATTGTCATTCACAAAGTTTTACTAGTTGAAAATATGAAATTTAATTTATTAAGTGTTAGTTAACTTTGTGATGCAAACTATCATGTTTCTTTTGAATCCTCTAAATGCATGATTAGACACAAGGAATTAAATGATTGTATGTTAGTTGGATATAGGAAATCAAATATCTATTATGTTGATCTTTCATATGCTTCTAACATTTCTACTAAGTGTCTTGTTGCAAAAGAAGAAGAAAGTTGGCTATGACATAGGAGATTAGGGCACATCAACATGAAAAACATAGCCAAGGTAGCCAAGATGGAGTTGGTCAAAGGGCTACCAAAGATCAAGTATGTCAAAAACAAAATGTGTGATGCATGCCAAGAAGGAAAACAAACAAAAGCATCACACAAAGGTAAAACCTTAACTAATACTTTCTTACCATTAGAACTATTGCATCTTGACTTATTTGATTGCCATAGTACTCCTTCTTTAAATGGTAGCAAATATTGTTTAGTTATAGTAGATGATTTTTCTAGGTATACTTGGGTCTACTTTATGAAACATAAGGATGATACCTTAGAAATAATCATAGGATTTAGTAAAAGGGTTGAAAATGAAAAGAGTCTCAAAATCAACCGGATCCGTAGTGATCATGGTGGTGAATTTGAGAATTCTAAATTTTCACAATTTTGTTTAGAGCAAGGGTACAAGCATGAGTTCTCTTGTCCTAGAACACCCCAAAAAAATGGGGTGGTGGAAAGGAGAAATCATGCCCTACAAGAGGCGGCTAGGACTATACTTAATGCATATTCTCTACCTAGCTACTGGTGGGCGGAAGCGATTAATACCGCTTGCTATATCCAAAATAGGGTTCAAATCCATAGATTTTTAGGAAAGAAACCATTTGAATTATGGAATGGGACAATTCCCACAATTCATTATTTCAAAGTCTTTGGATGTAAAGTTTATATTTTAAACACCAAAGATAACTTAGGAAAATTTGAATCCAAAGCGGATGAGGGAATCCTAGTTGGATACTCATCCACAAGTAGAGGATATAGAGTCTACAATAAGAGAGCCTAAGGGATTGAGGAGTCCTCCAATGTTCAATTTGATGAAACCACTAGTACCTACCCTAGAAAGTCCTCCATTGATAAGAATATTAATGACAATAATCAAGACATTACCCAAAAACTTCAAAATTTGACCATAAGGGGTAATGATCAAGGGGGAGGAAGAGGAGATTCCGATGATGAAAGAAGGGTGGAAGATAACAATGATCAATTTGAAACCCCTTCTAGAACCCTAAGAATTCATCAAGATCATCCACTTGACCAAGTAGTAGGAGATATATCTCAAGGAGTAAGAACTAGGTCATTTCATAGAACTCCTACTAGTCAAGTTGCTCTTATTTCACAAATTGAGCCCAAATTGATCAATGATGCATTACATGATCTGGATTGGATCTTGGCAATGCAAGATGAATTGGCTCAATTTGAAAGGAGTCAAGTATGGGAGTTAGTACCTAGACCCAATGATAGCACCATAATTACTACAAGATGGGTCTTTAGGAATAAGCTAGATGACCAAGGAAATATCACTAGAAATAAGGCTAGGTTGGTTGCTAGGGGATTCAATAAAGTTGAGGGGCTTGACTATGATGAGACTTATGCCCCGGTTGCTAGGTTAGAATCTATTAGAATTCTCTTAGGGTATGCTTCCTATATGGGATTTAAACTTTACCAAATGGATGTTAAATCGGCATTCTTAAATGATTATATTAAGGAGGAAGTATATGTAGAGCAACCACCCGGGTTTGAGAACATAGATTATCCAAACCACGTATATAAGCTTAGGAAAGCACTATATGGGTTAAAACAAGCTCCCCGGGCATGGTATGAAAGATTGTCATCTTTCTTAATTTCTAAGGATTTTAGGAGAGGCCAAGTAGATCAAACCTTGTTTATAAAGTCAACATTAAAGGATATCTTTATAGCCCAAATATATGTTGATGACATTATTTTTGGGTCAACAAATGATGATCTTCTTCAAGACTTTATAAAAAACATGGAGAATGAATTTGAAATGAGTTTAGTGGGAGAGCTTAACTTTTTTCTAGGGTTACAAGTCAAGCAAACCAATGAAGGGATTCATATTTATCAAACCAAATATGCAAATGAAATGATCAAGAAATTTGGTTTGGAAAATGCCAAAATTGTAACCACTCCTATAGCCACTAGCACTAGAATAGATAGTGATCATGATGGTAAATCAATTGATCTTAAACTTTATAGGAGTATGATTGGTAGCCTACTATACCTAACCGCTAGTAGACCCGATATCTTATTTGCAGTAGGTATGTGTGCAAGATACCAATCTTGTGCCAAAGAATCACATTTAGTAGCTGTTAAGAGAATTTTAAGATATATTAAAGGCACCCTAAATGTAGGACTTTGGTATCCTAGGACTAGGTCCTTTGATTTGCTTGGTTATACCAATTCCGATTATGCCGGTTGCAAATTGGATAGGAAGAGTACTAGTGGTGGATGCCAATTTCTTGGGTCCTCCCTAGTTAGTTGGAGTAGTAGGAAGCAACATTTGTTGCCTTATCAACTACCGAAGCCGAATATGTGGCTACGGGTGGTTGTGTAGCTCAATTGCTTTGGATGAGACATACGCTTGAGGACTATGAGCTAAACTACTCTAACATTAAAGTTTATTGTGACAATGTGAGTACCATCAACTTGACCAAAAATTCGGTACATCACTCTAGGACCAAGCACATTGAAGTGAAACATCACTTCATAAGAGATCATGTGGCAAGAGGGGACATTGAACTTAATTATGTAGAATCTAAGTCTAACCTTGCCGATATCTTCACCAAAGCTCTTCCCGAAACTGAATTTTCATCATTAAGGAGAGAGCTTGGTATGTTCTTTGTAGAGTAAAAGTCTAGGTTTGCATGATCCCATAGTCATATGTTAGCCTTATACCTTGATGCATCTCACAAAAGCCTTAAGAAACCTTGATTTTTGTATTGGGACACTTAGGAACATGTGAGATGATGGGGAAGGTGTACTTGGCTCATCATGCTTGTTATGATGCATTACTATGAGCCAATGACACACCTAGAGACATGAATACCTTATGGACCAATCATTGGGAAGGCTTGTATTCAAGTAATGAATACAAGGCTCTAAGAACATGGTTGGAAATTCCAAATCATATATATTTTAAACTATGTTCATCATATTTTGAAAAACAGTTTTCAAGTGAAACACAAAAGTGATACAAAGTTTGCAAAATTTTTAGAACTTTTGTTAGTTTCCAAATTTGTATCAATCTTAAAATCTGGAAAACATATAGTTTTCAAAATATTTTTCCTTGATAAAGTATGATTTCAGAAATGTGTACGCAAAATTTTGTGATTTTTCGAGATTTCTGGAATTTCTACTGCATTTTTAAAGTTAAATAAAAGGTTTGAAATTTTGATTTGAGCATAGCGATCGTTCGAAACCAAATGATCGATACATAATCGTGTTTTCTGATAAATAGCTACATTTTCTGATATTTAGTGTATCTTTGATGTCCTAAAACTATAGCATGATAATATTGAGTATAAACAAATTTTTAGGACTGTTTTATGCAGTGTTTTAGGGGGAGTTTTATAAAATGTATCTTTTCATCCCCAAACTTCCATTGTTGGTGCAAAGCTAGGACTAATTTTTTGAATTTTTGTTATGCTCTGCTTCAAATATTATTTACACATCATGAAGCATATCTTGGATTAAGGGTGAACTTAATATCAATCTTATACCTTAGTCCAAGATACAACACCTTTAAATTCTTTTAGTTATGAATCCTTCTCTTTTTGATGTATGTCAAAGGGGGAGAAGGAATGTTTAAGTTAAAATATGATTATGTGTGTATCTTTAAAAGACCTAACTTAAGTGATTGCCAAACATAAAAAAGGGGGAGACTGTTGGTGCAACAATGCCCCAAGCATTTATAGGTTTTGATGTTTGGATAATCATCTAAGTTAGGCAATGCTTTGTGATCTAATTGCGAATATGTTCAAGTGACAGGGAAATCCACGGATGAAGACTTGGTAAAAGAGAAGTCCAAGTATGATCTTGGCAAGGAAAGTCCAAGGGACGGACATGGCAGCATAAGACCAAGCTTGTAGTCTTGGCAGCGTAAAGTCCAAGTGAACGTTGGCAAAGGAAGACCAAGTATGATCTTGGCAAGGGAAGTCCAAGGGATGGACTTGGCAGTGTAAGACCAAGCTTGTAGTCTTGGCAGCGTAAAGTCCAAGTGAACCTTGGCAAAAGAAGTCCAAAGTAAAGTCTTGGCAACATAAGTCCAAGCTTGTAGTCTTGGCAGCATAAAGTCCAAGCATTTGGCAACCCAAGACATGACGAAACCAAAGGAAGCTCTTGGAAGCAAAGCGCAAAGGATGAACAAGTCGCGGACTCGGAGGGATCCTGGAGGCGCAAGGCTTAATGAGGAGCTAGAAGGTTGAGTCTTGGTCTAGGGTGTAAAATCAAGTGTGAATTACTCATTTACTTGAGCGAAGCGATCGGCCGATGTTCTGATCGGTCGGCCAGCCGATGATAACGATCGGCCCGATCCGCGCGCAAATACGAGCATAGAGTGTAGTAGCACTCGACTGATCACTCCATCAGTCGACTGATGGAGGGATCAGTCGACTGATCACTTGGCCATTGGAAATTGCGGCTACGTATCTCCACGGATCTGCTTGTTCAGAAGGCGTTGGCTTTGGCAGCAGTCGATTGATGGTGAGCATCAGTCGACTGATCAAAGCCCAACGGGAAAAACAACCCTTCTTCTATAAGAAGGGGCCTTAGGGAGCTTGGTGAAGCTAGTGCTCTCATTCCTAGCTACACCCTCGTGCTCACCAAGCTCTCCCAAGTGTTTTTGTGATTCTAAACCTCCTCTTCTCTAGTTCTTAATCTTCCATCATTGTAAAGAAGAGGAGAGCATTGTAAGACAAGGTTTCTCCACCTTGGTTCATCTAACGGAGGATCTAGTGAAGCATGGCTAGGGCTAATCCACCTTACGGATGTCTGTGGAGTAGGAGCGTCATCTCCGAACCACGTACATCGGGTGTTAGCATTGCTTTCATTGTTTTCTTATTTATATTCTTATTTGTATTTGTATTGCTTCCGCTAACATTATTGTAGAAACAAAGAAAGGCTAATCACCCCCTCTAGCCATTACAAAGATCCTAACAAAGACATCACAGAAGGCTTATGCAGACAACAACAATTACCTTCAGATGTGATTTGCTTTGTACAGAGGAGAGAGTATATGACGATGGTCATATCTATTAGGTATTCTACAGTTGCAACTCATAGGATTTAGTGATGGGATCAGATGATCTTGGAATATCCCTGGATTATTTGTCACAGAAATGCGACCGTTTTGTCGCGGACTTTTGGATCTGATCTTGTTCTCTTCGGAGAAAGGCTGAGACCTGTGGGGAGCCTTTGGATCGGATCGACAGATAATTGATTGTACAAGGTATTACGTAAGTTTACCCTCTGCATGAATATATTGAGAGATGCTTGAATTTATAGGTATCTTTGTCTAGAACATTCTCAGTTTGGACTAGAAGGGTTCCTATACATCGACTTGTGGGTCGGTGATATCTCTACCGTTAGGTGAGATGAGGACTAACAATTAAGAAGTTAAGGGATGCCCTTAGACTTGGATAGACATATCTTTACTATAGACATATCCTTACGGATGGTCAAGTTTTTGAGATTATAGTATGATTATGTCTCTCGGATGTGCGTATAATCCGAGAGCCTTCGGATGTAGTTTCGGATAAACTCCAAGGCTTGCCGTTGCATAGGCAAGTGGAGTAGGCGATCGAAATGATTGCGGAAATAGTTCTGGTATCGAAGATCACATATCGAGTGATAGTTTTGTTGGTATCAGTGTTGCTAAACACTATAAAAATTGGAAGAATGTAAGTTGTAATTATAGGAGAAGTTGGTAGGGATATTTATCTATCCCAGTATTCCTCCTTGAGAAGATCCGGAACTCTTTGTTGAAAGAGAGATGAACCTTTGAGATTATGCATCGATTATCGATGATAGTAGACAGTAATCGTTGTGAATGAATATCCTTCGTTATGGATAGATGATCTACTTAGATCAGCTAAGGACACCTGTGTATACTCTAAGATTGATTTGGAACTGGAGCGTTGATATTGTAGTGACATGGTGTCATACAATTATCGATGTCGTTGTGATGATTAATATATATCATCAGCGTAGAGTAAAGGGGATGCAGGTGTGTAGAGACGACAATTTCATACTTGGTATGAATTGTATGAGTTTTGATTAAGTTGCTAGACTAATTAACGATTTAGTCGTCACTGGATTTGAGAATCGTGTATCCTGAACACGATTGGATCCTTTTGTAGTTATTGGAGTTGCGTAACTTGGCCACTATTGATTGAGGTAGTTGGAGTTGCGCACTCGACCACTGTAGATGGTGGTTTTCCTTACATGGTTTGGTTAGTACTATAGATGTGGATAGAATGTTTGACATTACTATACCACGGACTTGTTTGACAAAGGTAATGATGGAAATCATTTAGTCGGAAGCTGGTGAAACCAGTTATAAGACCTAGACGGCGGTTAACTTTTACATGAGTATTAGTTAATCCTTCCGGAGTGGATAAAAGGATGTTGTATGCAAATGCATCATTTCAGGGATCGAAGCGATTCCGATGCAGGTGCATGAGGTGTATCTTAAGCTTACGACAGTTGAAGAACTGCGAGACAAGCTGTCATATACATGACGTGGACTTAGTGGATGTTATCTTGATTTGTGGATGTATGGAGCAGGAATGCTCATGGGATTTTGAATGGTTGATGGACTTCTCTTTTGAGAAGATAATTCCCTGTCTCTGATAAGGATAATGTGTTTCCGGACACGCGTCCAGTCAAATAAGAGTTGCTACATGAAGCATATGATTGGAGATTCGCCATTCACCTTGATGGTACTCAGATGTACCGAGAGTTGAAACGTTTATATTGGTGAAATGGTATAAAGATAGTTATAGCAGATTTTGCTGCTCGATGTTTAGTATGCCAGTAGGTGAAGGCTGAACCTCATAAACTCGCTGGATTTCTCTAGAAAATTCCAATTCTGGAATGGAAGTGGGAGCATATCACTATTGATCGCGTTGCGGGATCGCCTAGAACTCGTATAAGACATGATGCGATTGGGTGATCATGGAGTGACTAACCAAATCAGCTCACTCTCTGCCTATACGTGGAATGGACTTGTTGGATCGTTCGACAGAGTTGTATTGCGAAAAGATTATTAGACTGCGTGGGGTACTTTTAAGTACCATATCGGATGGAGATCCACGATTTACCTCGCGATTTTGACAGAGTCTACATCAGACTATGGGCACAAAGCTTCGGCTTAGTGCAACATTTCATCTGCGGACTGATGAACTGTCTGAGCATATAATTCAGACGTTAGAGGATCTATTCAGATCTTGTGTCATGAATTATGGGAGTAGTTGGGAGGAGCACATTCTTTTAGTGGAATTTAACTATGAGGACAGTTATCACTCCTCCATTCAGATGAATCCTTCTGAGGCCCATATGTTAGACTCTGTAAATCTCCCGTGTTGTGAGAGGAAGTCGGGAAAATGATAGCTATTGGGGGCTACAGAGTATCCAACATGATGCAGAGTTGGTGCGCATCATCGGATGATGGTTATAAGAGGCACAGGGTCGACAGAAGAGTTACACAGACTGGAGGCGAAGGCCTTTAGAAATTTCAGTTGGGGAATAAGTATTTCTGCGTGTTTCACCTTCGAAAGGGGTGAAACAATTCGGGTCGCAAGGAGCGATAGTAGAGGAACAAAGACCATCTGACTCATAAAGGTTGGATGATAGTATTATACCGATGAGGAGGCTACGTGGGAGCTAGAAGATACAATCCGAGCTTGATAGCCTCATCTGTTAACTTGAGGAAGGTATGTAGTCCTTTCGAAAACTTGCTTGAAGTAATTTTCGCATGTTAGTATGAAATTTGGAGACCAAATTTTTATTAGTGGGGGAGAATGTAAGATACCAAATAATAATAATAATAATAATAATATGTCCCTTATTGATTAAGAAATTATGTTAAATGATTTTTCGGGAATTTTCAGAAATTTTTCTGAAATCAAATGGAGTTCATATGACTGTTTAGGAGGGAGATTAAAAATTTAAATAAGTAGTTGGGTCGACTTAGGTTAGCTTGGACTTAACCTAAGCTAGCTTAACCATAAAGGGTTGGCTTTCAAAGATTGAACTAGACCCGTTTGCGCTTCTCTTTTCTTCCGTTTCTTCGGTTTCTCACTGTTGACTTTTCTTCTTCCCATTTATCCATCCGCCCGATCGCTACTCCGACTTCTAAAGCATCGATTCCTTTCTCTTTCTCCTCTCTCGACGCGGAGCCTTTTCTTCCCGGTTCGTAGCCATCGTGAGTCCTCCAGCCGACGTGATCGTTGTCGCTCGAGCCCAGCATCGCCGCCCTCCTCACCTCACCGCCGCGTCGTGACCATCCGCGGCCGCTCACGACCCTGAGCAGAGCACCTCGCCCTGTCAGTCCTGCATGCGAGCACGGCGAATCCACCTTCGCTGTCGCCTTTGTTTACCCCTTCCCCAGCCATCGGTCGTCGTCACGAGTTTGAAGAGGCTGACATCACAGCTCCTCCGACCCTCTTTTCTGTTGAGCAGCAAGTGTCGCACCGCCCAAATCGCGATCTCCTCCCTTCACCGTTGCGGATTTGGGTTCTTTCCTCCACGCAAGCAGCACCGATGTCTCTGCCTCAGCTGCCCAATTGCCGATCGCGAGCCTTCTCGATCGATCTGGCCATCGCTATGCTCGAGCCATCGCACCACAACCTTTCCCCTATTCGTCAGCGTCTTCAAACTTCCCGATCGTTCTGATCGCCACGCGTTGCCACCTCCTTGAGATACTCTGCCGATTCAGATGGGGGTGAGTCTTGACGACCTCTTCGATCGCGATTGCAACAGCATTGGTCACTTTCTCCTTCCTCTACCACAACCATCACTCACTTCGAGCCAGAACAGTAGATGATCGTGCGACTCTACCTATCGTCGGTCAACCAGATCTCAGTAGATGTGAGGTTTTCTTATTTTGAGTATCTCGAACAATTTTTGATCTAGGGATTTACCCTGAAGCTTACTCGTTCAGATCTCAAGTTTTGGCAGATTTGTGAGTTGGATCACGCGATGCTTTGGTTTTGCCATTTTCGAGCATCTACCATTGAGAACGGTTGATGGTAGATTGGGTTCCATCTACTCTGATCGAGGTTGGTCAGCACTGCCTAATGTCGATTGCTTATTGTTGATATGGTTATTGAGGTGGGTTCGATTGTGTTGTTGTTGTAATTGGGAATATTGGCATCACTCTGTTTCTTGATGACCTAAAGGTTTAGATCTGTATCACAACTTATAAGTTGGACTTCTGTTGCAGGTACTAAAACACATCAGGGTGAGATTGGATTTAACCACAGGACCATTATGTTATATAGACCAGATTTCTCTGGTATTAAAGAAGAAGCTATGGTCGATTGATGTAGAGAGGTAAGGATTTTGTATGTTAATTGAGTTAACATATTTTTGTAGGGATGTATACTGAAAAGTCTACCTTTTGTATGAACATCTTTATTTTGAAATAATAATCACATGATCATTGTTTGCATATTTTTATGGTTATGCAATATTGTCTAATACTTTACATTGTAGATAACATGGTGTGTGGTGTCACACAGGAGATCATGTTATCGGCCCCTTGAAAAGTATAAGTAAAGGCTCACAACCGAGATGACTTTGGATAAACCATCGGAATGGTTGTAGTGTGATTTGGGATTGGTTTGTCTTGACCATAGAATCACACTAGTGCACTTTGTGTGTATTGAGCAGGACCAACTTAGAGATGATTCGATTTATTGCTGACTACATAATCGAATCAGACCTCAGATATTATATTGTACATACTCTTAATCCCGATATAATAATGGACACATATACTTAGTACTCATCTCTTTGATTTACCAATGGGCTAGATTTATAGATTAAATCGATAGGCTCGGTAAGTTGGGAGATGATATTATTTATATGGTGTGCCGTTGATTATAGGAGAAAACTGTGTCCTATATATTAGGATGATGATGTCCCCTTGAGGAGCTCATAAGGTTCATCATGTAAACCCTGCAGGTCGACTTGGTCCGGCATGATGAAAAGGTTGAGTGATACTACTAATGGAGTTAGATGTTGATTAATTAATGGTCAGTAAATTAATTAATCAATGAACATTCGAGATCTTAAACATGGGGAGAAAATGTACAAATAATATATGGAGCCCATATTATCATATGGGGGTTGGTGAGGTAGATCAATGATGATCCTTTAGTGGATTGGATCATCATTAGTGGATCAGACTTTATGTGGGCTTGATCCATGGGTGGCGAAGATCCAACTCTTCCTCATGGTCCCTAATGTAGCCTATTAACACCTCATGAAGCTTAGATCCAATGGATAGAAACAAAATTCTAAGATCCATAGGTAGAGATTAAATCTCTAAGATCCGACGGTTGAGATTAAATCTCTAGATCCGACGGTTGATATTAAATCTCTAGAACCAATGGAGGAGATTAAATCATGACTTATCCCTAACTCTATAAAAGGAGAGCAAGGGAGTTGGCATGAACAACATCAAGAGAGCTAGGGTTTTTGGGCGGCAAGGGAGAGGAATCCTAGTTGAGATAGGATTAGGGTTAGGGTTTGGAAGCTAGGGTTGCACCAATTAAGGAAGGTGATTGCTTTCATCTTCCTCCTTCTTTGGCCGGCGTCCAACATCCCTTCCAGCCCTTGGCCGGCGGCTAAAGCCCCTCCTCTCTTCTCCTTAGGTGGTGGAAACAAGATATAGGGCTTCCCTTGGTGTCTTGGTTGTTTTCCATCATCTTTTCCACCTTCTAGTTGGCCGGCGGCAAGGAGTTTGTGTGCTCCTTGTTGGTTGGTTTTAGGGAGGAGAAAAACCTTGTTTCTATTCTTCCTCTTGCTTTGGAAGAGCAAGGAAGGAAGATTTGTGATCTAAGAGCTTCAACTTTTGGTAGATCGTCGCCCACACGACGTCCAAAAGGAGGAAGGTCATACAATAGAAGATCAAGAAGTATATCTATTCTCTTTTCTCTTTTGTTTCTTGCTTGTTTTTGGTTTTCAATTATAATCATGTTATAAATCTATAAATGGCTAAATAATACTTGGATCCCGAGCATAAACACGAAAACCGGCGATCCGAACATCGTCTATTCCGCGGCTACTCGTAGAATAGAGGATGGTCGCTTGAACAACTAGTTTGTTCAAGTGACCTCTCTAAACGAATAACATTCGATGACTTGGTTGTTTGGGCAATCCTTTTTGTCTAGGATTAAATTTTTTAATCCGGGGACATCGAGGGGATCGCCATGAACAAACGACCAAGGTGAAGTGGGAAGCGAAGTTTCTCCTCACAGACTCGATAAGCAAAACCCTTCAATTGGTATCAGAGCCAAGGTTTTCGGTTTTGTGTGTTTAGGATTCGGTTAATTTTTATGCACTTTTCATATATTATATGTGTCGGATAATAGTAGGAAATGCGTAGTTTAACTCTTTGGTTGCAGGCATAAGATCTGACTATTATGGCCATATGTGTGTATGTGATTGTATGTGTGTAAATATTTATTTTGTTGAATCCTCGGGGTTGACGAGGCTAGTATTTAGTTTTTGTAAATTAAATACGGTATTGTTTAGCCACTCTTTATTTTATTTTACTTTCGATCTAGATTTCATGTACACTCCCTCGTGGAGTATAGGATCGATGGATGTAAATTAAAATAAGTTTTAGTCTCGGCTCGGATCTCTGGATGGCTCATACATGGCGTAGGAGGAGCGGACGAGATGACGATGCGACGGGAGACATATTGAAGACAAAAGCCATAATAGTTGGAAAATAATTTATTTTTCATATTTATTGCCTTTTGTTTGATATGCATGTCGTAGGCTAGGAAAATTCCTCATTTTCAAACTACTAAGTGGGAGAGGGAAATTTTTTTAAATTCCCACGACCTCCATTACGATTTGATATGTGATGCAGGCAAACTTGTGCGTCGGCTCTGCATGCCTTCCTCCCCATCGGATGAGTTTGTTTTTGGATCATAGGGTCAGATATGGTTATAGGCAATTATTAAGGAGCGTGTGTACTTCCCCATCAGAAGGCACATAACCCGAGATAATTACCTTGGTACCGAGTAATGGTGAACACTTAGATACAAATATAAGTATCCTCCCCATCGGAGTCATTGCTTTTATTTGTAGGGCCGAAGAGAAATCAACTATTAATTTTACTTGTCAAAAAGTTAGGTTGACAAGATAGTAAAATTAATGGGTAAAACCTCTTCTTACAAATGTAGAATTCGTATACATCCACACTATCGTGGCATACGATATTCTCGGTGTTTTGAGGTGTTGGTTGATTTTAAAATTTTATTGTTTGAGGAATCAATAATTTTTTGAAATCTACAGTAATGATCTATGTGATTCTTAGGATTTTCAAAATTGACTTTCAGTCCACTTGCTTTGATACTAAAGGAAAATAAACTTACTGTACATAATTATGATGATTGGAAAAGAATCTAGATATTATCTTATCTGCTAAGGAGTACAAGTATGCACTCTTCGAAGAGTGTCCTCAAGCCATGGTTGCTCAAAAAGGTTTCTACTTCTAAACCGAAAGGCAAGAAGAAGGAGAAACAAGGTGGAGCAAAGGTGGTGGGAGGATCTCAGGGAGGAGTGAAGAAGTCGAAAGGCAAGTACTTCACTTACAAGCAGGATGGACATTGGAAGAAGGACTATCCCAATCCAAAGTAGAACAAAGATATATCCTTTGGACTAGTCGTTGAAACATGATTAGCGGTGTTATCTACCGGCACCTGGTGTGTAGATACGGGAGCCACTAATCATGTCTGCAATACTTTGCAAGCGTTCCAGGAAACCTGACGACTAGCTAAAGGGGAGATTACCATTTACTTGGGCAATGCCACGAAGGTGGCGGCTATTGCAGTGGGAGACGTTCATTTATCTTTTGAGAAAAATAAACTTTTGGTTCTTAAGAATTGTCTTTATGTACCCTTATTTAGAAAGAATTTCATTTCGATTTCTAAATTATTTATGGATGGATATTCTATTTCTTTTAATGACAGAGTTGTTATAAGAAGGAATAGGGACATTATCTATTCGGGTGCATTGATAGGAAATTTGTACACACTTGAACCAAAACCTCCCACGATGCATATTGAAATTAATAACTCATCTTCTAATTCCAATAAGAGAAAAGAACCTTTGAAAATGAACCAAACATATCTTTGGCATCTTAGGCTTGGTCACATTAACCTAAGCAGAATTCAAAGTTTGATAGCTGATGGACCTTTGGGTTTATTAGTGGTGGAGGATCTCCCAACCTATGAA
The DNA here is from genome assembly GCA_025175895.1 of Wurfbainia villosa. NCBI lineage: Eukaryota > Viridiplantae > Streptophyta > Magnoliopsida > Zingiberales > Zingiberaceae > Wurfbainia > Wurfbainia villosa. The sequence goes on from CM046004.1 coordinate 55,005,437, forward strand.
TCTTGCTTGGAGGGTAAGATGACCAAGAGGCCTTTTAAGGCCAACGGGTATAGAGCCAAAGATGTGTTAGAATTGGTTCATTCTGATTTGTGTGGTCCTATGTCTATCCAGGCTAGAGGTGGTTTTGAGTATTTCGTCTCTTTTATAGACGATTACTCAAGATATGGATATATTTACCTGATGCGCCGCAAGTCTGAATGCTTTGACAAGTTCAAAGAATTCAAGACTGATGTGGAGAAAAATCAAGGTAAAAGTATCAAGACACTACGATCTGACCATGGTGGTGAGTACCTCTTCGGAGAATTTAGGAACTACTTATCAGAGGCTGGGATTCAATCCCAATTGACTGCACCTGGCACACCCCAGCAGAACGGTGTAGCAGAGCGAAGGAATAAGACTCTTATGGAGATGGTTAGATCGATAATGAGTTATTCTGACTTGCCAGATTCGTTATGGGGATATGCTCTAGATACGACGGTGTACATTCTGAACTTGGTTCCATCTAAATCAGTGCCTTCTACTCCCACAGAGTTGTGGACTGGGTGAAAGCCTAGTCTAAGACATATTCGGATATGGGAGAGTCTAGCACATGTACTGAAGGCAGATGCTGGTAAGTGGCGAACCTCGTCGTAGTAGGAGGGTTGTGAGACAGCCTGATAGATTCATGTTCTTGGGAGAATCTTCTGATTTGGACCCTGGCGAACATGAACCTGATCCCTAGACATATGACGAGGCAATCCAAGATAAAGATGCAGTATCTTAGCAAAGTGCAATGAATGCTGAGATTGAATCTATGGATTCAAATCAGGTCTGGGAGCTAGTAGAACCACCCGATGGTGTAAAAACCATTGGATGCAAGTGGATCTACGAGAGAAAGAGAGGAATATATGGGAAGGTTGAGACCTTCAAAGCGAGGCTTGTTGCGAAGGGGTATACTCAGAAAGAGGGTATCGATTATGAGGAGACCTTTTTGCCGGTAGCCATGCTTAAGTCTATCCGGATTCTCTTATGCATAGCAGCTCATATGGATTATAAGGTGTGGCAGATGAATGTCAAGATAGCTTTCCTTAATGGAAGTCTTGAGGAAAACATCTACATGAAGCAATCACAGGGATTCATTGCTAAGGGCAAAGAGCATCTTGTATGTAAGCTTAATCGGTCCATTTATGGATTGAAACAAGCTTCGAGGTCTTGGAACATCCGCTTTGATGAGGTGATCCAGTCTTATGGATTTATTCAAAGTCCGGATGAGTCTTGTGTATACAAGAGATGTGATAGAAACGTAGTGGTATTTCTTGTACTATACGTAGATGACATTTTGTTGATTGGCAATAATATCAAGGTGTTATTGGACGTAAGGGTATGGTTGTCCAAACAGTTTGATATGAAGGACTTGGGAGAGGTGGGACACATCCTTGGGATCAAGGTTATAAGGTATCACAGGAAAAGGATGTTGTGCTTATCCCAACCTTCATACATAGACACGATTATGGAGCGTTTTAGCATGCAGAACTCTAAGAAGGGTTTCCTACCTTTCAGGCATGGAGTTCCTTTATCTAAAGAGATGTGTCCTAGATCATCTGAGGAGATAGAGGAGATGAAGGCGGTTCCTTATGCTTCGGTAGTAGGAAGCCTCATGTATGCGATGCTCTATACGAGACTAGATATCTGCTTTACCATGGGCATGGTCAGCAGATATCAAAGTAATCCAGGACAGAGACATTGGACTGTGGTAAAGCATATATTGAAGTACCTGAGAAGGACTAGGGATTATATGCTGGTTTACCGGGCAGACTAATTACTCCCTGTAGGTTATACGGATTCTGACTTCCAATCTGATAGGGATAACAGTAAGTCTACCTCAGGTTTTGTGTTTATTTTGGGAGGTGGAGCCATTGTATGGAGGAGTGTCAAGCAGAAGTGTGTGGCGGACTCCACCATGGAAGCTGAGTATGTGGCGGCCTCTGAGGCGGCCAAAGAAGTCGTATGGCTCAGGAACTTCCTGATGGACTTGGATGTGATTCCTGGCTTGCCCAGAACTATCACAATTTATTGTGATAATAGTGGTGCAGTTGCAAACTCGAAGGAACCACGAGCCCATAAGGCTAGTAAACACATAGAGCGCAAGTACCACCTGATACAAGAAATCGTAAAGAGAGGAGAAGTTGCTGTGGCCAAGATTGCATCGGAGGATAACCTGACAGATCCTTTCACTAAGGCTCTTCCGGCAAAAGATTTTGATAGGCATGTGGAGGGAATGGGGATCATATGTATGGCAGTTTGAGGATAGCGTAGACTTTTAGTATAAGTGGGAGATTGTAGGGATGTATACTGAAAAGTCTACCTTTTGTATGAACATCTTTATTTTGAAATAAGAATCACATGATCATTGTTTGCATATTTTTATGGTTATGCAATATTGTCTAATACTTTACATTGTAGATAACATGGTGTGTGGTGTCACACAGGAGATCATGTTATCGGCCCCTTGAAAAGTATAAGTAAAGGCTCACAACCGAGATGACTTTGGACAAACCATCGGAATGGTTGTAGTATGATTTGGTATTGGTTTGTCTTGACCATAGAATCACACTAGTGCAGTTTGTGTGTATTGAGCAGGACCGACTTAGAGGTGATTCGATTTATTGCTGACTACATAATCGAATCGGACCTCAGATATTATATTGTACATACTCTTAATCCCGATATAATAACGGGCACATATACTTAGAACTCATCTCTTTGATTTACCAATGGGCGAGATTTATAGATTAAATCGATAGACTCGGTAAGTTGGGAGATGATATTATTTATATGGTGTGTCGTTGATTATAGGTGGTAATCGTGTCCTATATATTAGGATGTTGATCTCCCCTTGAGGAGCTCATAAGGTTCATCATGTAAACCCTACAGGTGGACTTAGTCCGGCATGATGAAAAGGTTGAGTGGTACTACTCATGGAGTTAGATGTTGATTAATTAATGGTCAGTAAATTAATTAATCGACGGACATTTGAGATCTTAAACATGGGGAGAAAATGTACAAATAATATATGGAGCTCATATTATCATATGGGGGTTGGTGGGGTAGATCAATGATGATCCTTTAGTGGATTGGATCATCATTAGTGGATCGGACTTTATGTGGGCTTGATCCATGGGTGGCCAAGATCCAACTCTTCCTCATGGTCCCTAATGTAGCCTATTAACACCTCATGAAGCTTAGATCCAATGGATAGAAACAAAATTCTAAGATCCATAGGTAGAGATTAAATCTCTAAGATTCGACGGTTGAGATTAAATCTCTAGATCCGATAGTTGAGATTAAATCCCTAGAACCAATGGAGGAGATTAAATCATGACTTATCCCTAACTCTATAAAAGGAGGGAAAGAGAGTTGGCGTGAACAACATCAAGAGAGCTAGGGTTTTTTGGCGGCAAGGGAGAGGAATCCTAGTTGAGATAGGATTAGGGTAAGGGTTTGGAAGCTAGGGCGGCACCAATTAAGGAAGGTGATTGCTTTCATCTTCCTCCTTCATTGGCCGGCTGTTGGGTTTCCGGCACCGCGGCGTGTGTGTGTTCGATCATGTTTCGTAAACATGAGCACAGCGGAAGCAATAAAAAATAATAAATACTCCTATTTATTACAACACACACAACACACGCATGCTATTACAACAAGTGTAGACATAACCGTAAATTAAAATTGCAATAAAAGGAAATTAAACTACGTTATACCTTTCGTATGACGTGTAGCGGGAACGGCATCAACCGGAACGATCCTCGTAAGAATCGTCTCTATCCGTATCCACGCCGAGCTCCTCGGGATGACTTCGCCAAGCCACGAGCTTCGTCTTCGTACGGGTTACTAGCCTCGTGTTGAAGACGACGTGATCGAGAGATGATCACGATCCGAATCCAAATTCGGACCTAAAACAAGTCCTCAAGACTTGCTTCTCCGGAGAGGTATTCGTCAACCGATTGACGAATCCTTCATCCTCCACCTCAGAGGATTACCGGAGATCAAATCCCCGGTATGTTAGCCGCGGTCGGAGCACTAACCGTCGTCCAAACGACGCTCCGACGAGAGGAGAAGAAGCTGTCCAGAAAACTGGACAGCTTGGTGGAGGAGATAGGCGCCGGCCAAAACAAGGAGACAAAAGCTCACCTTGATGCCGAACCTTTAGGATCACCGAGGGTCGCCGAGGTTCACCGGCTGGAGCTTGGACGCCGGCAAGGGTCTTGACCGGCACAATCAGCCGGGCGGCAAGGAGCTTGGGCGGCACAAACACAACTCCTTGGAGGCTAGGGTTTTGATTTTGGATTGGATTAGTTAGGGTTTAACAATCCCTTAAGCCCACTTTTATAGAGAACTAATTCTCTTAATGGTTAATGGATCATATCCATAAAGCCCGTTAACCCGCTCCATTAAGATAAGTTAAAATAAACCAAACCATGATGGTTTATTTTAAGTTAAAACGAACCGAACCAACTTTTGGTTCATTCGTTTAAAATAAACCAAACCCTTTGGTTTATTCTTATCCATTGAATTAGAACCAAACCATTTTGGTCCATCCATTATGTCTTCATAAGACACTGCCCATCCACGCTTCCATTGCGACTGAAACAATTTCAAGCTCGCTTTATGTTTGGTCCAACCAAACATAGTTTCTCTCGGTCTGAGAATCCCATTCTCAAGCTCGTTTTAAATCCTTTGGATTACACTCGTTGTGCGTGTGACCAAATAGGTTCTCGGTTTATGTTGGCTCTATAATTAACCATTAATTATAGAACGATCATGAGTGGCACCTAGTAGTACATCATGATCCCCAATTAACCGAAAAGATCAACGGTAGATCCCGAACTATTTCTGAAACCCTTCAGTAGCTCGAATGAATCGTGCCCCATTCCCTTCACTCATCTTATACCCACTTGGTTCAGGACATGGTCTATTGTGTCAGTCCCCACTAGGCTGACTATGTCACACCTAGCCCAAGTATCATTTCCTCGTCCTACGGATTCTAGTTACTCCACATGTATCGAAGAGTACTTTACTCTAAACATGTAATGCTTTGGCCAAAGACTTTAGTAACAATCCGACGAGAGGCCATGGGTATACATCTCCTCGCAAGGAGTGGTGAATCCTTTATAGGCTATTCAAACACCTTCGATCACTTGACTTATACCCAATCATCCGGGTCCACATCTCCTTAGAGATGTTTGCTTAAGATGTCAAAGCATAAGTCTCCATGATCAAGATGACTTGAATACCGCAAGTCAAAGGAACATCGCACTTAAGCCACAGTAAGAACTTCATTGACATATCTATATATGCAGAAAACCATATGAAGTCTTACGGTTGGTCATTCCAATGAACTAGATACCATAACTAGCATCCACGATTAACTCCGGACATCACTATGTCTCCAGCCAGTGAGAATCAGCTGCTTGGATACACCAAGGAGTATACCTCGTGCTAGTCTCGACAGAATTGATGGTGTCCAAATCCATCAATTCATCGACTAGGGATAATTTCGATACATCACAATTACACATGTAGAGATACTCACTAGTTGTGATCCAATCACAAATTCTCTCATGCTGTGAATCGTATCGTGGACATTCAGTAAATGAGTTTAAGATCCAATCAAATACATTAAACATGTATACTCAAATAGTGAATCTTCATTTATCATATAAATGGTTCATACATAAGGCGATTGCCTTAGGACATCTCTCATATATTACTAACACCGGCATCCAGCATCCCTTCCAGCCTTTTTCCATCCCTTGGCCGACGGCCAAAGCCCCTCCTCTCTTCTCCTTAGGTGGTGGAAACAAGATATAGGGCTTCCCTTGGTGTCTTAGTTGTTTTCCATCATCTTCTCCTCCTTCTAGTTGGCTGGCGGCAAGGAGTTTGTGTGCTCCTTGTTGGTTGGCTATAGGAAGGAGAAGAGCCTTGTTTCTATTCTTCCTCTTGCTTTGGAAGAGCAAGGAAGGAAGATTTGCGATCTAGGAGCTTCAACTTTTGGTAGATCGTCGCCCACACGACGTCCGAAAGGAGGAAAGACATACATTAGAAGATTAAGAGGTATACCTATTCTTCATTCTCTTTAGTAACATGTTTGTTTTTGTTTTTCAATTATGAGCATGTAATATTCTATTATATGGCTAAATAATACTTGGATCTCGAGCATAAACACAAAAACCGGCGATCTGGACATCGTCTATTCCGCGACTACTTGTAGAATAGAGGATGGTCACTTGAACAACAAGTTTGTTCAAGTGACCTCTCTAAACGAATAACACGACGATGACTTGGTTGTTTGGGCAATCCCTTGTGTCTAGGATTAATTTTTTTTTAATCTGGGGACATCGATGGGATCGCCATGAATAAATGACCGAGGTGAAGTGGGAAGCGAAGTTTCCCCTCACGGACTCGATAAGCAAAACCCTTCAATTGGTATCAGAGCCAAGGTTTCCAGTTTTGTGTGTTTAGGATTCGGTTAATTTTTATGCACTTTTCATATATTATATGTGTCGGATAATAGTAGGATATGCGTAGTTTAACTCTTTGGTTGTAGGCATAAGATCCGACTATTATGACCATTTGTGTGTATGTGATTGTATGTGTGTAAATATTTATTTTGTTGAATCCTCGGGGTTGACAAGGCTAGTATTTAGTTTTTGTAAATTAAATACGGCATTGTTTAGCCACTCTTTATTTTATTTTACTTTCGATCTAGATTTCATGTACACTCCCTCGTGGAGTATAGGATCGATGGATGTAAATTAAAATAAGTTTTAGTCTCGGCTCGGATCTCCGGATGGCTCGTACATGGCGTAGGAGGAGCGGACGATATGGTGATGCGATGTGAGACATATTGAAGACAAAAGCCATAATAGTTGGAAAATAATTTATTTTTCATATTTATTGCCTTTTGTTTGATATGCATGTCGTAGGCTAGGAAAATTCCTCATTTTCAAACTACTAAGTGAGAGAGAGAGAAAGTTTTTTAAATTCCCACGACCTCCATTACGATTTGACATGTGATGCAAACAAACTTGCGCGTTGGCTCTGAGTGCCTTCCTCTCCATCGGATGAGTTTGTTTGTGGATCACAGGGTCGGATATGGTTATAGGAAATTATTAAGGAGCGTGTGTACTTCCCCATCAGAAGGCACATAACCCGAGATAATTACCTTGGTACCGAATAATGGTGAACACTTAGATACAAATATAAGTATCCTCCCTATCGGAGTCATTGCTTTTATTTGTAGGGCCGAAGAGAAACCAACTATTAATTTTACTTGTCAAAAAGTTAGGTTGACAAGATAGTAAAATTAATGGGTAAAACCTCCTCTTACAAATGTAGAATTTGTATACGTCCACACTATCGTGGCATACGATATTCTTGGTGTTTTGAGGTGTTGGTTGATTTTAAAATTTTATTTTTTGAGGAATCAATAATTTTTTGAAATCTACAGTAATGATCTATGTGATTCGTAGGATTTTCAAAATTGACTTTCAGTCCACTTGCTTTGATACTAAAGGAAAATAAACTTACTGTACATAATTATGATGATTGGAAAAGAATCTAGATATTGTCTTATCTGCTAAGGAGTACAAGTATGCACTCTTCGAAGAGTGTCCTCAAGCCATGGTTGCTCAAAAAGGTTTCTACTTCTAAATTGAAAGGCAAGAAGAAGGAGAAACAAGGTGGAGCAAAGGTGGTGGGAGGATCTCAGGGAGGAGTGAAGAAGCCGAAAGGCAAGTACTTCACTTACAAGCAGGATGGACATTGGAAGAAGGACTGCCCCAATCCAAAGCAGAACAAAGATATATCCTTTAGACTAGTCGTTGAAACATAATTAGTGGTGTTATCTACCGGCACCTGGTGTGTAGATACGGGAGACACTAATCATGTCTGCAGTACTTTGCAAAGGTTCTAGGAAACCTGACGACTAGCTAAAGGGGAGATTACCATTTACTTGGGCAATGCCACGAAGGTGGTGCCTGTTGCAGTGGGAGATATTCATTTATCTTTTGAGAAAAATAAACTTTTGGTTTTTAAGAATTGCCTTTATGTACCCTTATTTAGAAAGAATTTCATTTCAGTTTCTAAATTGTTGAGTACGACTCTCTGTAGGATAGAGAGTGCGTTGATCTGGTTAGTATGATTCTTTGTAGAATAGAGAGTCTATGGTAGATGTCTGTATGTGAGACATTGTATTCATGTCATTTGCATGCATGCTGGCGACGAGGTCTCCCTTGTGGTTGAGAGTGTCACCAGTCATCCTGCCTCCACGGTTACTCATAGGAGGAGTAATCGATGTAAGGGCAGAGCATTGTGGTGCCACACTCTACCACTATAGACGGTGGTAGGTGGATTTAGGTGTCGTAGTCCTGCGTGTATGACACTCGACCACTCATGGGTAGTGACTGTTGGAGTGGCCAACAGCAGGGACCCCCATCGCGTAGCTTGCTCTTTATGCTTATATGCTACTCGATCATACTGCCCACTCGGCCACTCGAGAGTAGTGGTTGGTGTTGAGTTGGGATAGTTGTCATGCTCGAGCCACCGAGGCCACACTAGGGTCGTTGTAGCTTTAGGGTGAGCCGACATGACCATGCATGCTGCATTGCCGACTTATGACATTTTTGCATATTGCCATATATATATGTGCATGTATATATATATATGGATGATTGTGATTAGTATACATATATAGATGCAGTATATATATATATGCTTATTGTGATGTTGCATTTGATTGTATTATGCTTGCTGCATTTGATTGTACATCATATTCATGCATGCTTCTTGGATATGTTATACGATTATGTCAGATACTGGTATGTGTTGAACAGACCATTAGATACCTTGACCTGTAGCTTGAGTATATTGTGAGTTGATCTTACTCTACCTGTTATATATATGTTGGATATATGTTCAGGTTGGATTAGAGTAGCGTAGCAGACTTCAGGTATGTCTGCATTTTACGTTGTTCATTTGGTTAGATGATATATGCTTGTATTTATATACTATGCTGATATACCTATTGTACCTCTAGATTATGTTGTTGAAATACATGTGATATTACATATATACATGTTTTTCTATTACCTGCTGAGTTTTACTCACCACCACCACGGACCCTGGGTTTTTCTGTCGCCCAGGTAACAGGTAGACGTCTTCGTGACGGCTTGGAGCACCACTGGCTGACATCTCATCTCACCTCCGAGGCTCCCGTGTTTGTTTTGGGCTTTCCATACATTGTGTTATGTATTTGGAGTTCGTGATGTACTATGTTGTATATTCGGATTTTGTCGAGGTTTCGTGTTGTTGTGATGTGTTAGTCATACCGGTATGCATGTGTGTAGCTTGTTGTATTATGTTTCCGCTGTGCTTTGAGTAGTTGTTATATTTACTTTATATGTTATGTTGTTATTTTGGGCCTATGGGCCTTGTATTAACCCGAAATATTGCCACGTACAGGGGAGATGTCGTTCGTTTGATTTTCGGTTCGGCATGCTCTCGGGGCATGACAATAAATCTCGCCCATTGGTAAATCAAAGAAATGGATATTAAGTATATGTGCCCGTTATTATATCGGGATTAAGAGTATGTACAATATAATATCTAAGGTCCGATTTGATTATGTAGTCAGCAATAAATCGAATCACCTCTAAGTCAGTCCTGCTCTATACACACAAAGTGTAGTAGTGTGATTCTATGGTCAAGACAAACCAATACCAAATCACACTACAACCATACCAATGGTTTGTCCAAAGCCATCTCGGTTGTGAGCCTTTACTTATACTTTACAAGGAGCCGATAACATGATCTCCCGTGTGACACCACATACCATGTTATCTATAATGTAATGTATTAGACAATATGCATCACCATAAATATGCAAACAATGATCATGTGATTCTTATTTCAAAAATAAAGATGTTCATATAAAAGATAGACTTTTCAGTATACATCCCAACACCATGGCCTGAGCTTGAGCACTCTGACGAAAAAGCCCCTCTGCCGCCTGGAGTTCTGTCAGAAGCTTCGCCAACGAATACAACCTCTTGTTCATGTTGTAATTCGACCTGGGTTTCCCCATCGATCTCAACACCAAGGACTTCTAGCTCATTCAAATGAGCCATCATTTTGAGAACATGATCCCTCACGGGTGTTCCCTCGATCATGGTGGTCGTCATCAAGTTCCTCATGGCTTCCTGCCTAGCAGCCCGATTCTGATATTTGAAAAGCTCTTTGAGATTGAGCATCATGTCATAAGCAGTGGGCATGGCTTGATGCTGACGTTGCAATACATTTGACATAGAAGCCAAAATGTAACACTGTACCATCTCATCAGTCTTTATCCACTTCTTATAACTCTTCTTCTCCTTTTCCCCAGAATCATCCGCAGGCTTTGGAGGACACTCTTCAAAGAGTACATACTTGTACTCCTCAGCAGTCAAGACAATATCAAGATTCCTCTTCCAATCAACATAATTGGGTCCAGTAAGTTTATTTTCTTTCAGTATCACAGCAAGCAGGTTGAAAGTCATTTTTGAAAAACCTAAGAATCACATAGATCAAAACATTAGATTTCAAAAAATTATTGATTCCTCAAACAATAAAATTTTAAAATCAACCAACACCTCAAAATACCGAGAATATCGTATGCCTCGATCGTGTGGACGTACACGAATTCTACATTTGTAAGAGGAGGTTTTACCCATTAATTTTACTATCTTGTCAACCTAACTTTTTGACAAATAAAATTAATAGTCGGTTCCTCTTCGGCCCTACAAATAAAAGCAGTGACTCCAATGGGGAGGATACTCCTATTTGCATCTAAGTGTTCACCATTACTTGGTAGCAAGACAATTATCTCGGGTTATGTGCCTTCCGATGGGGAAGTACACACGCTCCTTAATAATTTTCTATAACCATATTCGACCCTGTGATCTGCAAAACAAACTCATTCGATGGGGAGGAAGTGGATCTACAAAAGAAAGAGAGGAATAGATGGGAAGGTTGAGACCTTCAAAGCGAGGCTTGTTGCAAAGGGGTATACTCAAAAAGAGGGCATCGATTATGAGGATACCTTTTCGCCGGTAGCCATGCTTAAGTCTATCAAGATTCTCTTATGTATTGCTGCTCATATGGATTATGAGGTATGACAGATGGATGTCAAGAGAACTTTCCTTAATGGAAGTCTTGAGGAAAACATCTATATGAAGCAACCAGAAGGATTCATTGCAAAGGAGGAAGACACTCAGAGCCGATGCGCAAGTTTGTTTGCATCACATGTCAAATCATAATGGAGGCTGTGGGAATTTATAAAAATATCCCTCTCCCACTTAGTAATTTAAAATTAAGAAATTTTCCTAGCACACGACATGCATATCAAACAAGAAGAAATAAATATGAAAAAAAAATATTTTCCAGCTATTATGACTTTTGTTCTCCATTATGCCTCTCGTCGTATCACCATCTCGTCTGCTCCTCTCTACGCCATGTACAAGCCATTCGGAGATCCGAGCCGAGAATAACTATTTTAATTTACATCCATCGATCCTATTCTCCACGAAGGAGTGTACATGAAATCTAGATCGAAAGTAAACTAAAATAAAGGAGTGGCTAAACAATGTCGTACTTAATTATAAAAATTAAATACTAGCCTCGTCAACCCCGAGGATTCAAATAATATTACACACATGCAATCACATATACACACATATGGCCATAATAGTTGGATCTTATGCCTGCAACCAAAAAGTTAGCCTACGCACATCCTACTATCATCCGACACATACAATATATGAAAAGTGCATAAAATTAATCGAATCCTAAATACACAAAACCGAAAATCGTGGCTCTGATACCACTTGAAGGTGGAAACTTCGCTTCCCACTTCAACTCGGTCGCTTGTTCATGGTGATCCCGTCTACTTCTCCGGATAAAAAAAATTAATCCTTGACAAAGAGGGATTACCTAAGCAACCATTCCATCGTCGTGCTATTCAATTAGAGTGGTCACTTGAACAAACTTGTTGTTCAAGCAATCAACCTCTATTCTTTGATTAGCCGCGGAATAGACGATGTACGGATCACCGATTTTTGTGTTTGTCTTTGGGGTCCAAGTAAATTAGCCACATACAATTGTAAACAATTATATACATAATACAAAAGAACACTAATCAAAGTAAACAAGCTTATATCTCTTACTATACCTCTTGATCTTCTATTGTATGTCCTTCCTCCTTTTGGACGTCGTGTGGGCGACGATCTTCCAAAAGTCGAAGCCTCCTAGGTCACATTCTTCCCTTCCTTGCTCGCTCTGAACAAAGGGAAGAATAAAACGAAACTCTTTCTCCTATCTAGAACCAACCACCAAGCTCCAAGCTTGATGTTGCCGTCGGCCAAGGAATGGATGAAGGGCACCGGCCAACCTTGAATGAAGGGCTACTGCCGGCCAAAGGAGAGGAAGAGAAGGGTGCTCCAGCCAAGAGAGGAAGAAGAGAGACTAACCCTTACCTTCTTGCCGCCGACCCTAGCAATTGGAGAATAGGCACCGCCCAACCAACTAGGGTTCTAAACCCTAATGTCTTGCCGCCCAAAACCCTAATCTCCCAAGATCTCTTCCACGCCCAAGCCTTGGCCATCCTTTTATAGAGTTAGGCTTAAGCCTCCTTTTAATCTCCACCGTCGAATCTAGGGATTTAATCTCAATCGTCAGATCTAGAGATTTAATCTCCACCGTCGAATCTTGAGATTTAATCTCCACCGTCGGATCTAAAGTTCCATTTTCCACCATCGGATCTAGACTTCATGAGGGTTTTAATAGGCTACAATAGGGACCATGAGGAGGAGTTGGATCTCGACCACCCAATGGATCAAGCCCACATAAAGTCCGATCCATTAATGATAATCCACTCCACTAGAGGATTATCATTGATCTACCTCACCAACTCCATAAATAAATATGGACTCCATATATTATTTGTACAAATGACTCTCCGTGTTTAAGATCTCTAATGTCCATCAATTAATTAATTTACTGATAATTAATTAATCAACATCTAACTCCATGAGTAGTACCACACAACCTTATCATCATGCCGAATCAAGTCCACCTGCAGGGTTTACATGATGAACCTTATGAGCTCCTCAAGGGGACATCATCATCCTAATATATAGGACACGATTTCCTCCTATAATCAATGACACACCATATAAATAACATCATTTCCCAACTTACCGAACCTATCGATTTACTCTATAAATCTCGCCCATTGATAAATCAAGAAAATAAATACTAAGTATATATGCCCGTTATTATATTGGGGTTAAGAGCATGTACACCATAATATCCGAGGTCTAATCCAATTATGTAGTCAGCAATAAATCGAATCACCTCTAAGTCGGTCCTGCTCAATACACATAAAGTGTACTAGTGTAATTCTATGGTCAAGACAAACCAATACCAAATCACACTGCAACCATACCAATGGTTTGTCTAAAACCATCTCGGTTGTGAGCCTTTACTTACATTTTACAAGGAACTGATAACATGATCTCCCGTGAGACACTACACACCATGTTATATACAATGTAATATATTAGACAATATGCATAACCATAAATATACAAACAATGATTATGTGATTCTTATTTCAAAAATAAAGATGTTTATATGAAATATAGACTTTTCAGTATACATCCCAACAACATCTGCCACAGCATGATCTTATTCCTATGAGTGGAGGTGATGCAGGGAGGATGAAGCAACTCAAGGCCTTGTCGAGGCAATTTGTAAGCCCTAACCTTGGTCAAAATGCTCTGATGATGTAAACACCTTGGTTTTCCCGAGGAAGTTCATAAGCCCTCACATCTTCTGCAATGTGATCTTAATCCCCCAAGTGGAGGTGATGTGAGGAGGAGTGAAGCAAGTTAGCTAGGACCTTGTCGAGGAAATTCGTAAGCCCTCGCCTTGGTCGTAGTGCTTTGGCAATGTAAACACCTTAGTTCAGCTGAGGCAGTACCGATTCGAGACGAATGTCTACAAGAATGTTAGTGTGCATAGTGGAATACAAATACAAAGAAATAAACACACAAAATAAGCAAGCACACTCACAACACAAGTATTTTTACATGGTTCAGAACTTACGGTTCCTACTCCAGGTGGTGCTATAGTGATCTATCCTCACTATGAATTTCTCATTCTCGGTATGACACCGGAGGTGGAGAAACCTCTTACAAGGGATTGCAAGAAGAATACAATAACCGAAACTAAATACAAAAGCAAATACAAGTAAAGAACACTTTACACAAGAGAAGTTTGATCGCTTTGCTTTTTAGTTGTTGTGGAATGCTTTGAAGATATGAAATTGCACCTGCACTTCCTCTTCAAATCTCCAAAGAACCGCTACCTTCCTTCTTCCAGTCGAGCTCTTTTTAAGTCACGTGTCGGGTTGATTTTCTACCTTTCAGTCGACTGGCCTCACCCACCAGTCGACTGCTCACCTATTTATTGTCTCACAATGGACTAATCCATGTCAGAAAATTTTTGATTAGTCAACTGCCCAGACCCAGTAGTCAACTGCCATAGCCACTGGTCGATTGCTATAAGCTAGCAATTGACTGCCAAATATTCTGTGCCCTAGCCACTTAATTCTAGTCGATGCTCAATCCTAGTAGTCGACTATCAGTGGTCTGTCAACTGCAAAACCCTAAAAGTTGACTGCTGATGTGTCGATTTCCGCAAGTACACAGTTGTCGTCAAGTAATAAAAATATCGATCCCACAGAGATTGGATCAATTACCGAATGATCGTGATACCAAGTTATCTAGTCAAATAAAAATTGAGAATTAAGTAAAGAAACTAAGCAGTCAAGAATAACGAATGAGAAGAATGAGCTAAAAGTCAATAATTGAGGGGGAATCTCAGGATATGGGTTTCACCGCATCGACGATTTATAAGGTGATTGTGTTCTCTCCTACTCCTTAGGGTTGTTTCGATGGAACCTATCCTAAGTTAAATCAATGGTCCCTTTCGAGGTCTACATCAATTGTACTTATCAAACTCAATTTCCTTGTCTTGGTATTCGAGCGTAGGTGATCATAATCAGCTAAGGGGACCTGTCATGAGACCCCCGCAAGCCTCCCTAGTCTTACTACCGTTACTTGGTAAAAATTTGATTTGATAGATCCATTAAGTCCATAAGAGTTCCTCTAGAGACTAAATTTCCTTTTCACGATAGGTTTGCACACGAGACCATAATTAGCTAAGGAATCATCAATGATTCCCGCAAGCCCTCATAGATATGCTATCGATACTTGGTAGGAGTTAATCCTTAGTTTGGATCTAGGTTTCGGGAACTTGGATTCACTGTTAGGTACTTCCCCAAGGTTCCTTAGATTTATCAATAAGAATCTAAAACTAACTCAAAACAAATGATAATTCAAGTAGAAGAGATTCAATCAACCATCATAAATTGTCAAGGGCTACTCCCCCATCCTAAGATTACAAGACACTACTCCATGGATAAATTAGAATTGTCAAAGAAAGAAATTACAATCCTTAGAGCCATCATGGTGTTTCCTCTACCATCGACTTTGTCGTCCTTCTTCTAATTCCGCTGCCTCCCCTTTTAGGGTTAGGATACGTCTTCTTTTATAGCCTTGGCTTGGTCTCCAATTAAGGCAAAAATTCTTCAATTAACACGGAAATCCTGGGTTTAGCCATGATGTACGCAAAAAAAGAAAGAAGCCTGCGTCTGGAAATAGGGCGACACGCCCATGTCAATGGAGGGCACAAGCATGTCGGGCCTTTGCGTGGGCGTGTTGGCCAACACACCCGGGGTGTGTTGAGGTCTGGAGGCTCGACACGGACGTATCTTTGATGGCACATCTGTGTTATTCTGATACGCCTCGATAATTGTCGATACTTCACGATACTTCACCCTGTTAACATGAAAACTAACCCAAAACAATTTCTTTGTCCAAAATATGTTAAACTTGACTAAAACATAACAAAATACATGACTAAAACATAAAATGGGATGAAATACATGCATATTGAATACCCAAAATGTAACATGAATTACACACATCAAAAATTCCCTAGACCTAAACTTTTGCTTGTCCTCAAGCAAAGAAAAGGGAAAAACACAAAAGACAACTTATGTGTGGAGTTGCAAGAAACCATCCAGAGGTATAAAATCTGATCTTAATCTTATCAAATCATTCCTAGTGGCAAAACTTGAAAGATCCCTATATAGTGCACGTGAAAAGTCGATCCAAAGGCATCGGACATCAATCCATATTTGACATCCCCTTTATCGTGTTCTTCTCATTTCTGGCATAGAGGCACTTACCTGCCTTAACACATGGATCATCCTCACATATCAACAAAAGGTCTCAAAGGATCACTTACCAAGAAGAAAGAAGGGAAGAAATTTATAGTAGCATTTCCCCAGTAACTAGTTAGCCTCAAAGGGGCACCTTTTAGGTGTTTCCCCAGTAACTACTTGGTCTCAAAGGGGTGCTTTCAAAACAATTACAGTCCTCTTTCTCCTTTTTTTTTCTTTTCTTCTTTTTTTTTTCTTTTTTTTTCAAGTCTTCTAGGAAAAGTGTTTCTCCAGTAACCAAATTGCCCAGGAAAGTCCCCAATGAAAAGTTGAGTACTAGTCCGATATTGGGGATTTAAACCCTTTTTGGATACCTCAAACCTATAGGTCGTGTGAAAAGTGAAATAGGGTTCTTATCAAATAAGCAAAAAGGAATATCATGATTCGACCAAGGTTTAGTTATACTACGCTAGATGATATGCAACATTATGATATGAAGAGATAAAAATGGAATCAACTTACATAATGAAACACACTCCCCTAGACCTAAATTATGCAATAACCAAATTAAAAATCTAAGAAGAAACAACATAAGAAATAAATGAAAGGCATCGGTACTCACAAAATAGCTCAAGGGGATCAATGGTCATCATCCTCGCTACTAGCATCCTCCTCTGCCCATCGACGTCGCTGCTCCTGGAAAAACTCCCGGGACTCCTGCCTAAATCTAGCATCATCCTCTCTCCTGGCGGCCTCAGTGGTGAAGAACTCATCATCCCTTCTATGAAAATCTGTTGCCCTCTCCAAATGCTGAGTCACCATACGATGGTGCTCCTCTATAGCTTGGGCAAACCGATCCCACACACCCATATGCAAGGTATGCTCGACTCTGAAAGCCTCGAATGACGATCGGAATCTTGAAAAATCAAATGAAGAGTGTCCTGCAGAAAAATTGTTAGTAGAAAATCGAGGGGGCTCTGGAGTCGAAAGGGATGGCTCAGGGGCTATGTGTGATGGCTCCCTAGGCGAGGGTGATGGAGCATGGGCAATAGGGGTAGGCAAGGGACCGTGGACATCTCTGAAAAGCCTATTGGCTTCATTACGTACGGTGATCTGCTCGGGGTTTGGAAGAGAGATTTTAATTCCAATTTTCAACACCAAACGATATCCCTCTTCAAATGCCTCAATCATATTTATATTGATACAAGCATCCAAATCCAATCTAGGGCTAGCAGAACAATGTTCAAGGTTATCTAAGTCACACCCCAAAGCAATGGAAATTCTAGTGATAAGACCACCCACGATTATAACCCCAGATGGGTTGTTACTAACTTTAACTAGGTGTCTCACCATATGGGCTCCAAAATCAATATTAACTTCATTTAGCATAACCCATAAAAACTATAGCTCGCTCTGCCTAGCTACCCCTGCACTGTCATATCTCCCAGAAATTGTATTAGCCATAAACCTAAGGAGATAACGAAAAGTAGGATTTGGGATATTGAATGATTTAGACCTAGATACATCATAAGGGCGAGGGTCATCAGAAACTAATCTCCAAAACTGATGATCAATAAAATGTCTATGAATTTACCTCTCCCCTCCACAAGGAAAATCAAATATCGCATTAAAATTACTTAAGGAAAGAGTAAACTCATGATTCATTAATCTAAAATGGATTTTTCCTTCTTCACAATTCTTCCCTTGATGTATTTTAGCGGATAATGAGCTAAGGAATTCAAGAGTAATGCTAGGATAAGTAAGATGATGATATGTGATAAAGTCAGTCCAACCAATCCTATTAGTGAAGCAAATTATATCATCTCTAATTCCTAGGGTTGTTAACATGTAGAAATCAATGATTCGTGTAGAAATTATTTTTCTTTTCTCAAGCTTACTGAACCTAGATTTCATAACATCATCTCTAAAGACAATTCCACACGAATGACAAGAGGGTGGAGGATCGTTACCCAAGTCTTGCGCTTTCCTCTTTCCCTTGTCCCGAGCCGTCGGTTGAGAAGAAACTCCTCCCCTAGTCTTCACTCGCTTACTCATGGCGTTGGGGAGGGAGAGAGTAGGTTGAGCTTCGGGCTGGTTGAGAGGGAGAGATGGTGGCTTCTCCAAGCTTGTGGAAAGTTAGGGCGTGTCAGGATTTTTTTTAAAAGGGCAAGTGGCGACACAGGCGTGCCACCCGTCCCTTTTTCGTGACAACGCCATGCCAAGTAGCACACCTTCCTTCTTTATGCACGACACGGGTGTGTCGGCTAACACACCCGAGGTGTGTTGAGTTCAGGTTTGTCTTTGGAGCTTGACATGCTCGTGCCGTTTGACATAGGAGGGTCATGTAAATCTGGCACGCAGTGACACGACAATGACACACTCGCATCAAACAACACGATCTCACCGTGCCAACCTTTCGAGGCCGTGTCGACGAGTGACACGGACATGTTGTGTCCTGTAATCCTGAAAATCTGAAAAATGCAAAACTCAAAGTTAAAATAAAAATGAAGAAAATAAAATAAAATGAATAAAAACGAAAATAGCTTGGGTTGCCTCCCAAGAAGCACTTGTTTAAGCTCATTAGCTTGACCCATCAATTATTCCCTAGTTGGATGGATGTGGCTCGAGGAGTGTACTCTGCTCCTCAGATTTGCGTTAATGATCATGGGATAAGTAGAGTTTTCACACAGAAATTCATACTGAGTGTCGATGGAAGAGGCTTAAGTTCTACCTGTGGTGGTGGGTCAAGGTCGACAATCTCTGGCTCTTCATCCTCGAAATCCCTTTCGAGCTTACCAAGATAAGTTTGTTCTTCTACTTCTTTTAGCGCAATTGACTGGAAACTGTCAATCCTACAACAAACATCGAAATCAGAAGGTTGTTTAACAACCTTTGAAAGGTCGAATTCAATCTTATCATTTCCAAATGCAAGTGAAAGTTTGTGATTCTTGATGTCTATCATTGCCCCTGCAGTAGCCAGGAAAGGTCTCCCTAAAATGAGTGGAATACATGGATCTTCATCCATGTCAAGCATTATGAAATCAGCGGAAACAATAAAGTTTCCCAACTTCACAGGTACATCTTCTAAGATTCCCAAAGGATATCTAATGGAGCGATCGGCTAACTACAAGGCCATAGTTGTTAGTTTCATTTCTCCCAAATCTAATTTCTTGCATATGGAAAGAGGAATCAGATTGACACTAGCACCTAGATCACAAAAAGCCTTATCAAAATTAGAGTCATTAATTATGCAAGGGATAGAAAAACTACCTAGATCATTTAGCTTGGGAGGTACCATGTTTTTAATTAAAGTGCTGCATTCTTCGTTAAGAGCCACTGTTACATGCTCCTCAACTTTTCTTTTATTAGTTAAAATATCCTTCAAGAACTTGGAGTACGTAGGCATTTGTTGAAGAACTTCTATAAAAAGTATATTGATATAAAGCTTTCTAATTGTTAGTGAAAGCCCTAGAGTCAATCATGTGATGATTGTTGTATAGACTTTATTGTATCATATTCCTATTTATAAAGGCATGGTTATTATATTTACTTGTATTGGTGCCAAATAACTAAATATAATAATGTCCTTGAGTAGTAGGTTCTTATCTATATCAATCGATTGGTTGAATCGATAATGAGATGATATAGAAAACACTACTCTTAATCATTCCTAGTCGAGTATTAACATTCAGGGACAATGTTAATGCGTAGAGACTAGCATGTAGGTCAACACGATGACTTGATCTCACAAGTCATGGATATGAGATATCAAGTTGACACATGGGTATGCATTGGAGAATATATACTGAATGACCCGCCATGAGAAAGTATCATGGATCGTTATATGAGTGTCATATACTTTCTCATGTGGCTATTAGTATGACTATTAGTCCTTAGACCTGAAGTCATCATGGTACCCTACATAAGGAGTTGTATACTTTGGCTTCGTCAAACATCACCCGTAAATGGGTGGACTATAAAGGCGATTACCGGGTATGTAACAAATTATGCAGAGGGATGTGAGTGATGTAAATGAGATCTATCCCTCCTATATGACGGGGGTGACATCGATATTCTTGATAGAGTGAGACCACGAAGTGCATGGCCATGCCCAAATGAGTCAATATGAGATATTGAGCTCATTTTATTAGAGTGAGTCTACTTGGAGTTCAAGATATAGATTGTACCGAGGATGACACGGTCTATGCCTCAATTGGTCAATATAGATGTCAAGGATAGAGGGACATTGTCACATATTATGAGAGTCACAATTAGTAGTCACAAAGGTGATGTTGGAGCTCAATATTCTTGTAACTTGGGTAGCAATGATGTGTTACTAGATACCACTCATTGCTTATGTTCCTAAATCGGTTTAGGGACATTGCCAACGTTACAAGAACCTATAGGGTCACACACATAAGAGCAATTAGATGGAGATTAGGTTCATATGATGAACCATGAGGATTAGGTTCATGGGATGAACCAAATTGGATTAAGAGTAATCCTAATTAGACTAATTGAGTTGGTCATGATTTGATTCAAGTGTTGAATAAGTCTAATTTAGATTTGATTCATCTAATCAATTTAAATTAATGAATAGAGATTCATTAAATTAAATTGACTTGAGTCAAGTGGTTAGATTTGATCAACCATGGGAGATTAGAGTTCAAGTTTGACTTGACTTGAGAGGGAAGATGAAAGGTCAAGTTTGACTTGACCAAATGCCATGTCATGATGATGACTTGGCATGGCCGGCCAATGATGATGCTCCACATCATCATTGACTTATCAATTGGTGCCACCTCATGAGGGAGACCAAGAGCCATTGGAGTTACATGCATGCATGTAACCTCCCAAGCTATAATGTGGCCGGCCACTTCTAGATCTAAATAAAAAAAATGATTTTGGGTAACTCCATCTTCTTCTTCCTAACTTCATCTTCTTCCTTGTATCAACTTCCCTCAAGCTCTCCCTCTCTCCTTCCTCATCTTGCCGAGCATCTAAGGAGTGCTAGCACACTCAAGATTGCTTTTCTCCACCTTTTGCTTGTGTGGATATTAATAGAGGAGTGATTTGACATCGAGGGTAACATCCTTATCATATAGATCTAAGGTAGATCTAGGGTTTTATAGCACATACATGTTTTAGTTTTAATACATCGCGGATCCCGGGCTTAGGTTTAATGCAAAAAGTGGTTTGGTATCGAGCCACAAACATGTATGTGTTTCATTTTTGTGGTTTTTATATTAGATATAAAAATTACAGAATTTTATGTTTCTGTAAGTTTCCTATTTTTATAGAATTTTTGGGTATTTTTCTCGAAGAGTCGAAGCAACGAGTGTTGGGACACTTGTCGTCTTCAACCACTGAGAAAAATTCTCCGAAATGGCGAGTTCTCGCTTTAGGTTTTTGGGACAGTGACTTAAGTCGCTGTAAGATAATAGTAGGGACACTCGCAAAGTTTATTTTGCGAGTAGGGGTGCTGCCCCTATCCCCGAAAGGGGCTTTGTCTCACGATCGCGCCTGGAAACCGCTTAGCGGGACCGTGACAGAGAGGTGACTCATAAAATTGAAAAAAAAGGAAAAATTATAGAAATTTTCTGTAAAAATACATAATTTAGAATTATGTATAATTATATGATTGTCATGGCCCAATGACCCCAATTTGATTGGATTATGATGTGTTGTAATTCATAATACGCCCTGCGTGCCATTTTTGTGGTTGTGCGTGTTGTATAGTGTATGCAACCTGCGCGTCGTACCTCTTCTTTTGAAATTCTAGTTGTAAATAGTTTTAGACTCGAATGTAACTCGAGTTTCATATTTGTAATGTACAAAATGGAGCGGTGGAAAGTCCACTTGTAGACGAAGTTACGAGAAGGGTGTCGACGACACTTGGCGGTCAAAGGAAGCGCTTGGAGAAGCCGCTAGCCTTAGGTTGACCGTCCGATCTTCTCATTGACTTGAGAAGATCGTAGTAGGGCCATGACTACATCACCGTTAATTATATATATATATGTTGATATATATATATATATATAAATTTGATTTTGCTTGTATATATGTGATGCATGCTAGTAGAATAATACTTGTATGTATATGATGCATGCTAGGATAATTTTCTTGTATGTATATGATGCATGCTAATATAGGATAATAAAGGCAAAGATAGGATAAGATGCTAACTCAAGGGGTCTTGATCCTATAAACAAGTTAAGTCTTGGGCGATTTAGCCAAAGCTAACTCAAGGCTTAGTATGATGTGGATCTTGTCCCACAAGAATTATAGCTAGTTTGTATGAATCTAGTAATGTGGTTTGACCACATCCATAACTCGATTCTACAAAATTCCTATAATTCAGTGAGAGCTGTTGGGAGTATGGGGAATACAATCAAAGTCCCACATTGGTAAGACATGGAAAAGATCATGTGCTTATAAGAAAAAAGATATCTCCATTGGTGTGAGGCCTTTTGGGTAAAGCCCAAAAACAAAACCATGAGGGCTTGGGCCCAAAGTGGACAATATCATACCATTGTGGAGATATGTGGAGCTTATAAGCACTAACAAATAATTATCGAGAGCCATGGTCCATGTCAGCCATGAACCTCGAAAGGCGAGGAAGTTGAGCCCACGTCAGGATCAAGAGAACCCGGACATCAGAAGGAAGTCTAGTTGATTGGGGACCGAACAACTGGCAGGAAGTCCTGGTGGGTTGAAGATCGGACATCAAGCAGAGAAAATCCTTCGAGGAGGGATAGGCTTGAGGGGGGGCCCAATGTGGTCCTTCGTTTGAGGGGGGGATTGTTGGGAGTATGGGGAATACAATCAAAGTCCCACATTGGTAAGACATGGAAAAGATCATGTGCTTATAAGAAAAAAGATATCTCCATTGGTGTGAGGCCTTTTGGGTAAAGCCCAAAAACAAAACCATGAGGGCTTGGGCCCAAAGTGGACAATATCATACCATTGTGGAGATATGTGGAGCTTATAAGCACTAACAAGAGCATCATTTGATTAAAGGCCTAATTAAATGATAAAAGGAATATGATATTAATTCTCTGCATTGTATGTTGTAGATTACTATGTCGACAAACACGAACACACTCTCTCTGCATTCTGTCCTTGAGAAGGACAAGCTCAATGGAGCAAATTTCCTAGACTGGTATAGGAACCTGAGAATTGTTCACACCCAAGAAAGGAAGCTGTACGTCCTGGAGCAGCCCATTCCGGAGGCACCTCCTGCCACTGCCTCGCGAGCTGACAAAGATGCTTACAAGAAGCATCAAGATGATGCATTAGATGTGTCATGTCTAATACTCGTGACCATGAACTCTGAGCTTCAGAAGCAACACGAGTTCATGAATGCTTATGATATGGTTGGACATCTTCGTCAACTATATCAAGGACAAGCAAGGCATGAGAGATATGAAGTTTGGGTCCAAAATGCAAGATGGGACTCCCGTAGGTCCATATGTACTCAAGATGATTGGGTACGTAGAAAACCTACAAAGGCTGGGATTCCCACTTGGCCAAGAGCTGGCCACTGACCAGATCTTGCAATCTTTGCCACAAGCCTACAATCAATTTATCATGAATTACAACATGAATGAAATTGATAAGTCATCTCGAGATGCTCAAAGATGTTGAGAACTCCGAGCTTAACCTTAAGAAGGGAAAATCTGACACCATTTTGATGGTGCACAAAAAGAAAGGCAAGGGCAAGCCTAAAGGTAAGGGAAAGTCCCAAGCCAAGGGCAAAGGCAAAGAACTTAAACCCAAAGGAGGGGTAGCCAAGGAAGGGGCTTGCTTCCACTGCAAGGAAGCTGGACACTGGAAGCGTAACTGCAAAGCTTGCCTGGAAGATCTTAAGAAGAAAATAAGTGTGACTTCTACTTCAGGTATAAATGTTATAGAAGTCAATCTATCTATTTTTTTATCATGGGTATTAGATACCGGATGTGCATCTCACATTTGTACCAATGTGCAGGCGCTGAGAAATAGTAGGGCATTGACAAAGGGCGAGGTGGACCTACGAGTAGGCAATGGAGCAAGGGTTGCTGCTGTTGCTGTAGGAACTTATGATCTATCTCTGCCCTCTGGGCTTGTACTAGAATTAGATGAATGTTGTTATGTGCCTGCTTTGACTAAGAACATAATTTCGGTTTCTTGTTTGGACAAGAAAGGATTTACATTTATAATAAAGAACAAATGTTGTTCAGTTTATTTAAATGATATGTTCTATTGTAGTGCACCTCTAATGAACAGACTCTACTTTCTAGACTTAGAGAGACCTATCTATAACATAAGTACCAAGAGGTTCAAGTCAAATGAGTTGAACCAAACCTATCTCTGACATTGTCGCTTAGGTCATATAAATGAGAGTCGCTTATCTCAGCTCCATAAGGATGGGCTGCTAGACTCATTTGATTTTGAATCATATGAGACATGCGAGTCTTGCCTTTTAGGCAAGATGACCAAGACTCCCTTTAGTGGACACAGCAAAAGAGCAACAGATTTGTTAGAACTTATACATAGTGATGTATGTGGTCCTTTCAATGTTGCTGCTAGAGGTGGTTACAGGTACTTCATTACATTTACTGATGACTTCAGTAGATATGATTATGTGTATCTTATGACACATAAATCAGAATCCTTTGAAAAGTTCAAACAATTCAAGAATGAAGTACAAAACCAGCTTGGCAAGAGTATTAAGATACTTCAATCAGATCGAAGTGGTGAATACCTTAGCCATGAGTTTCGTGACTATCTAGTTGAGTGTGGGATTCTATCCCAACTCACTCCTCCTGGAACACCACAGTGGAATGGTGTATCCGAAAAGAGGAATCGTACCCTATTAGATATGGTACGATCTATGATAATTCACACAGATCTTCCTATATACTTTTGGGGATATGCTCTAGATACAACAACTTTTACCCTTAACCGTGTACCATCCAAGGTTGTGATAAAGACACCATATATGATATGGACAGGGAGAAATCCCAAGATATCTTTCATGAGGATTTGGGGTTGTGAGGCTTATGTTCGACGTCAAGTCTCAGACAAACTAGGACCCAAATCCGATAGGTGATATTTTGTTGGATATCCCAAGGATACAAAGGGATATTACTTCTATATTCCCAATCAGCACAAAGTGTTTGTAGCAAAGACTAAGGTTTTTCTAGAAAGTGATTTTGTTTCTAGAAAAACTAGTGGGAGTACGTTCGATCTTGAAGAAATTCAAGATAAGGACCATATCACTGAGGCCTTGATGGAGGTTGAACAGGAACCACAAAGTGTTGTGGGTGATGAGGTTGTTGCACAAGGAGTTGTGGAACAACCACCTGTTCAGGTAGACCTACCTCTTCGCAGATCTGATAGGGTACATCGTTATCCTGAGAGATACTCATTTCTCTTGTCTGACCATGATGATGTAATGCTCATTGAGAATTAGTCTACCTCCTATAAGGAAGCTGTAATGAGCCCAGATTCTGAGAAATGGCTAGAGGCCATGAGATCCGAGATGGAATCCATGTACACCAACCAAGTATGGACTTTGGTTGATCCACCTGAAGGGGTCAAACCCATTGGGTGTAAGTGGGTCTTTAGGAGAAAGACTGACATGGATGGACTTACGCATACCTATAAGGGTCGATTGGTGGCTAAAGATTTCAAGAATATTCATGGTATTGACTATGATGAAACCTTTTCTCCAGTGGCGATGTTTAAGTCCATTCAGATCTTGCTTGCTATTGCAGCATACCACGATTATGAGATCTAGCAGATGGATGTCAAAACCACGTTTCTGAATGGAAACTTACTCGAGGATGTGTACATGACACAACCTGAGGGTTTTGAAGATCCACAGCATACTGGGAAAGTTTGTAAGCTACAAAGGTCCATTTATGGGCTAAAGCAAGCCTCTCGGAGATGGAATCTTCGATTCAATGATGCAATCAAATAGTTTGGTTTCATCAAGAATGAAGATGAATCCTGTGTCTACAAGAGGGTTAATGGGAACATAGTTGTCTTCCTTGTATTGTATGTAGATGACATACTGCTTATTGGGAATGACATCCCTTCGCTACAGTCTGTGAAGACTTGGCTGGGGATGTGCTTCTCAATGAAGGACTTAGGTGAAGCAGCCTGTATTCTAGGCATCAAGATCTATAGAGATAGATCTAAGAGATTGCTTGGCCTAAGTCAGAGTACATACATTGACACAGTATTACTACGGTTTGCCATGCAGAATTCCAAGAAGGGACTTCTGCCGATGTCACATGGTGTGAGTCTTTCGAAGACTCAAAGTCCCTCTTCTAGAGAGGAGAGAGACCGCATGGATAAGATCCCTTACGCATCTGCTATAGGATCTATCATGTACGCCATGCTATGTACTCGTCCTGATGTCTCATATACTTTGAGCATGACGAGTAGATACCAGTTAGATCCAGGTGAGCGTCACTGGATAGCAATCAAGAATATTCTCAAGTACTTGACAAGGACTAAAGAATATTTCTTGATATTTGGAGGCGATGAGGAGCTAGCTGTAAAGGGTTACAATGATGTCAGCTTCCAAACTGACCAGGATGATTATAGATCGCAGTCAAGGTTCGTGTTTTGCTTGAAAGGTGGCGCTGTGAACTGGAAGAGTTCGAAGCAGGACACAATTGCTGATTCTACAATAGAAGCCGAGTATATTGCTGCATCTGAGGCAACAAAGGAGGCAGTTTGGATCCGTAAGTTCATTACTGAGCTTGGAGTGGTTCCTAGCATAGCAAATCTCATAGAACTCTATTGTGACAACAATGGAGCGATTGCACAGGCTAAGGAACCTCGCTCACACTAGCGGACCAAACACATACTACGGTGCTTCCATCTCATTCGAGAGATTATTGATAGAGGAGATGTGAAGATTTGCAGAGTACCCACAGAGGCTAACATCGCAGATCCCTTGACCAAGACTTTGGCACAGAAAAAGCATGATGGTCACACAAGGTCATTGGGTATTAGATACTACGATGATTGACACTAGTGCTAGTGGGAGATTGTTAGTGAAAACCCTAGAGCCAATCATGTGATGATTGTTGTATGGACTTTATTGTATCATATTCCTATTTATAAAGGCATGGTTATTATATTTACTTGTATTGGTGCCAAATAACTAAATATAATAATGTCCTTGAGTAGTAGGTTCTTATCTATATCAATCGATTGGTTGAATCGATAATGAGATGATATAGAGAACACTACTCTTAATCATTCCTAGTCGAGTATTAACATTCAGGGACAATGTTAATGCGTAGAGACTAGCATGTAGGTCAACATGATGACTTGATCTCACAAGTCATGGATATGAGATATCAAGTTGACACATGGGTATGCATTGGAGAATATATACTGAATGACCCGCCATGAGAAAGTATCATGGATCATTATATGAGTGTCATATACTTTCTCATGTGGCTATTAGTATGACTATTAGTCCTTAGACCTGAAGTCACCATGGTTCCCTACATAAGGAGTTGTATACTTTGGCTTCGTCAAACGTCACCCGTAAATGGGTGGACTATAAAGGCGATTACTGGGTATGTAACAAATTATGCAGAGGGATGTGAGTGATGTAGATGGGATCTATCCCTCCTATATGACGGGGGTGACATCGATATTCTTGATAGAGTGAGACCACGAAGTGCATGGCCATGCCCAAATGAGTTAATATGAGATATTGAGCTCATTTTATTAGAGTGAGTCTACTTGGAGTTCAAGATATAGATTGTACCGAGGATGACATGGTCTATGCCTCAATTGGTCAATCTAGATCTCAAGGATAGAGGGACATTGTCACATATTATGAGAGTCACAATTAGTAGTCACAAAGGTGATGTTGGAGCTCAACATTCTTGTAACTTGGGTAGCAATGATGTGTTGCTAGATACCGCTCATTGCTTATGTTCCTAAATCGGTTTAGGGACATTGCCAACGTTACAAGAACCTATAGGGTCACACACATAAGGGCAATTAGATGGAGATTAGGTTTATATGATGAACCATGAGGATTAGGTTCATGGGATGAACCAAATTGGATTAAGAGTAATCCTAATTAGACTAATTGAGTTGGTCTCGATTTGATTCAAGTGTTGAATGAGTCTAATTTAGATTTGATTCATCAAATCAATTTAAATTAATGAATAGAGATTCATTAAATTAAATTGACTTGAGTCAAGTGGTTAGATTTGATCAACCATGGGAGATTAGAGTTCAAGTTTGACTTGACTTGAGAGGGAAGATGAAAGATCAAGTTTGACTTGACCAAATGCCATGTCATGATGATGACTTGGCATGGCCAGCCAATGATGATGCTCCACATCATCATTGACTTATCAATTGGTGCCACCTCATGAGGGAGACCAAGAGCCATTGGAGTTACATGCATGCATGTAACCTCCCAAGCTATAATGTGGCCGGCCACTTCTAGATCTAAATAAAAAAATTGATTTTGGGTAACTCCATCTTCTTCTTCCTAACTTCATCTTCTTCCTTGGATCAACTTCCCTCAAGCTCTCCCTCTCTCCTTCCTCATCTTTCCGAGCATTTAAGGAGTTCTAGGACACTCAAGATTGCTTTTCTCCACCTTTTGCTTGTGTGGATACCAATAGAGGACTGTGCACTTGACGCTCTTGATTTCCGGCGAACCTTTTGGACGAGCGGGATTTGCGAAGGGCGTCGCATCGAGGGTAACGTCCGTATCATCTAGATCTAAGGTAGATCTAGGGTTTTATATAAGCACATACATGTTTTAGTTTTAATACATCTTCGCACGGATCCGTGGCCGGGGATTCTGAGGTTTCCGCAACGCAAAAAGCGGTTTTTGTGGCTCGGAAAAACCCAACACTAATTGCCTCAAGGAACTTACCAAATTGTTCATCCAATTTCTCCTTAATCAGCCTCTGAGGGAATGGGATCAGAGGCTTATATGTTCTCAGCTCTTTGTGCCACACGACCGTGTCGTCTGGCTTGGCTGGGGTGTGCTGGCTGCTGGAGCGACCCGCCATGGGTGTGTCGGCTGACACACCCTGGGTGGGCTTATGGGCATCACCCGACACGGGTGTGTTGGACAACACACCTTGGGTGTGTTGTCGGTTGCCTATCTCAAAATTGTTCAACACAGGCGTGCTGCTGGGCATGACCACTTCTTCAAACTCCGACACACCTGTGTTGTCGAGCATGGGTGGGGCTTGTTGAGCTCTGGTAGGTGGTTCTGCTTTCTTACCTCCTTCTAAAATTATTCCACTTCTCAAACTTATAGAATTACAATGTTCAGCTGGGTTTACTTCTGAATTTCCAAAAAATTTGTCAGGCGTCCTAGATGTTGAGCTAGCAATTTGAGAAATTTGATTCTCCAACATCCTTGTGTGATTAGTCAAATTATCAACCTTGCTTTCCAATTGCTTAATTGCCTTGGTATTATTTTGATGTTGCTGATTAGATTCTATAATATGCTATCGAAATTCATCGTTTATCTTCCCTTGGTATGTGATAAAATTTTCCATCATCTTCTCTAAATTTGACTTGGGCCCTAGTTGAAATCCCGAAGGTGTTCCAAAATTGTTTTGTCCAGAAGAATTTTGGTTGGTTTGATATGAAAAGTTGGGATGATTCCTCCAACCGGGATTGTACGTGTTCGAATAAGGGTTGCCACCATTCGACTTCTGATTAAAATTATTCAGCGCATCTACTTGCTCAACCCCTGCTCCCGATGATGGTGCGTGTAGGATTTGGCAATTTGTGGTCATATGTCCTGTTACACCACAAATCTCACAAGTGACATTAGATGAGTTTACAGCTGATACATTAAAATGTTCAAGCTTTTGAGTTAATGCATCAACTTTAGCACTGAGTAAATCGAGAGTACTTACATGTCGTTTTAATCGGACACCCTCGTTCTGTAGCCCTTTGGTGAGAATTCATTGCCACATTCTCGATGATCTCAAATGCTTCATCCAACATTTTGTTCATGAGAGCTCCTCCTATAGCAGAATCAAGAGAAACTTTAGTGGCATACGAGATTCCATTATAGAAAGTATGAACAATGAGTCATTTTTCTAGCCCATGATGAGGACATTGCTGTAGTAATCCCTTAAATCTATCCCAAGCTTCAAATAATATTTCTCCATCCTTCTGTGCAAAATTAGTGATTTGATGACTAAGACTTGCAGTTTTGCTTGGTGGAAAATACTTGTCTAGAAATCATTGCTCCAGCTGATCCCATGTAGTTATGCAGTCCGTTGGAAGAGAGTGTAACCACGCTCTAGCTTTGTCCCGCAATGAGAAGGAAAACAAGCGCAATTTAATAGCATCAACTGAGGCTCCATTCAGTTTTAAAGTTTCACAAAATTCTAAAAATACTTCCAAGTGCAGATTAGGATCTTCAGTGGGCGCTCCTCCAAATTGATGCTGTTGGACCATGGAAAGTAGAGCCAGTTTCAATTCAATATTGTTCGCTTCAATGGGGGGTCTTCTAATACTTGATCTCAATCCCCTTGTACTAGGCGCTGCGTAATCCCTTAAAGGTTTATTCTCGTTCTGATCAGTCATGTTAGAGTTCAAATTTTCTTCCTATTGTTGCTGGAGTCGTCTTCTAGCAAGGAATGTTCTCTCTATCTCAGGATCGATTTCGAGAATTTCCCTGTTAAATCTGTGCATGTAACAACAGGAGAAACTTCCAAAACAAGAATTCAAAATAGACAAAAGAATATAAATAGAAACATAAATCTAGATTAACTAAATCACGCTCAATTCAATATTGAGTGCCAATCCCCGAAAATGACACCAAAAACTTTGTGTCGATTTCCGCAAGTGCACGATTGTCGTCAAGTAATAAAAATATCGATCCCATAGAGATTGGGTCAATTACCGAATGATTGTGATACCAAGTTATCTAGTCAAATCAAAATTGAGAATTAAGTAAAGAAACTAAGCAATCAAGAATAACGAATGAGAAGAATGAGCTAAAAGTCAATAATTGAGGGGGAATCTCAAGATATGGTTTTCACTGCATCGACGATTTATAAGATGATTGTGTTCTCTCCTACTCCTTAGGGTTGTTTCGATGGAACCTATCCTAAGGTAAATCAATGACCCCTTTCGAGGTCTACGTCAATTGTACCCATCAAATTCAATTTCCCTGTCACGGTATTCGAGCATAGGTGATCATAATCAGCTAAGGGGATCTGTCACGAGACCCCCGTAAGCCTCCCTAGTCTTACTACAATTACTTGGTAAAAATTGGATTTGATAGATCCATTAAGTCCATAAGAGTTCCTCTAGAGACTAAATTTCCTTTTCACGATAGGTTTGCACACGGGGACCATAATCAGTTAAGGAATCATCAATGATTCCCGCAATCCCTCATAGATACGCTATCGATACTTGGTAGGAGTTAATCCCTAGTTTGGATCTAGGTTTCGGGAACTTGGGTTCACTGTTAGGTACTCCCCCAAGGTTCCTTAGATTTATCAATAAGAATCTAAAACCAACTCAAAACAAACGATAATTCAAGTAGAAGAGATTCAATCAACCATCAAAAATTGTCAAGGGCTACTCCCCCATCCTAAGATTACAAGACACTACTCCATGGATAGATCAGAATTGTCAGAGAAAGAAATTACAATCTTTAGAGCCATCGTGGTGTTTCCTCTACCGTCGACCATGTCATCCTTCTTCCAATTCCGCCGCCTCCCCTTTTAGGGTTAGGATACGTCTTCTTTTATAGCCTTGGCTTGGTCTCCAATTAAGGCAGAAATTCTTCAATTAAGGCGGAAATCCCGGGTTTAGCCGTGTTGTATGCAAAAAAGGAAAGAAGCCTGCGTCTGGAAATAGGGCAACACTCCCACGTCAATGGAGGGCACAGGCATGTCGAGCTTTTGGCGTGGGCGTGTTGGCCAACACACCCGGTGTGTGTTGAGGTTTGGAGGCTCACACGGACGTGTCTCTGATGACACGTCTGTGTTATTCTGATACGCCTCGATAATTGCTGATACTTCACGATACTTCACCCTGTTAACATGAAAACTAACCCAAAATAGTTTCTTTGTCTAAAATATGTTAAACTTGACTAAAACATAACAAAATACATGACTAAAACATAAAATGGGATGAAATGCATGCATATTGAATACCCAAAATGTAACATGAATTACACACATCAATTGCAGTGCCACAGGTCACAGTTGAGCCTCAGTCGATTACATGACCAGTCGACTGGCCAATACTATTAGTCGACTGGTAAACCTTAAACATGAGGTTTAACCCAAGTATGATCCCCTCATACTCGATACTCACCCTAAGCCTAGACCTAATCCTTCTAGCTACCTTCATCAGTCTCAAGCCCTCAGGGTCCATCTGAGTCCTCCACGACTCCTTCAACCTTCGTGCTAGTCTTCAAGTGTTTCCATCAACTATGTCATGCCATCGGGTCTACTTTGCTAAGAGGTCGTGTTGGGACTGTTGGTGACCACTAGAGAGGGGGGGGGGTGAATAGTGCGTAGGTTCATCAAAGATGGAAATCGTTCATGCTTACCTATGATTGTTAGTATGCAATGGAATATAGAAATAATACAAGCAAATACACAAGACAAACACAAATACACAAGATATAGCGTGGTTCGGAACCTCAAGGTTCCTACTCCATGGGTTGAGCTCAACGAGCTCTAGTGATGACAACACCACTAATAAAAACTCCTTCTCGACAACAAGTCAGAGGTGGAGAAACCTCGTACAATGATTCTTACAACAATAAGAAACAATAAACAAGCAAATACAAGTGAAATACATAAAAGAATGCAAAGTGTTAATACAGTGAGCATCACTCCTTAGTTTTGATGTATGAACCATAGTTAAAAGTTAGGATTCACTTGTGTTCTAATATTAGTGTTAAGTGTGCAAGCTTAACAAAAAGTCCTAATAGGTAATGTTGACATGATACTAGGCAAGTATCTTGATAGATCAGGAGGGCCGGACACCAGATATGAAGTTCAGATGGGTCACGTGGATCAGACATCTGGAATGAAGATTGGTTGGGTTAGAAGACTAGATAATCGGCAAAAAGTCCAACTGGGTCAGGTAGATCGGATAGCTGGTGGAAGCCCTGGTGGGTCAGATCAGATGTCAAGAGTGGTAAGTTCAGCATGTAGCCGGCAGGTAAGCCTCGAGTGAAGAGGTGAGGCCGAGTCCTCTATAGGGGGACAAAGCTAGGTGTCGATCCGATGTCCACATGGGACTTAGTAGTCGAGATCGAGTAGTATTACTACTTCTATCACAGTTTATATTATCTATTTGTGCTAATCTTTTCTTGCAGGGATCAGTCGACCGAATAAATTCAAGTCAACAAAATTCTAGTCGACTGGACATGTATCAGTCAACTGGATACCTATTTGGCAGGATCAGCTGGTAATCGATCGGAGATCATGTGATGCAGATGGAAAGTGTTTCAGTCGACTGAAGGGTTTGAGTCGACTGAAGAGGCAAATTTCTCGATGCGGAGCCAGGTGACATGAGGTCGACTGGAGAGATTTCAGTCGACTAGAAGACCACGAATTCGATATTGACAGGCTGATGTGTGTAGGATATTTGATGCCGCTATAGGGGGGTGAATAGCGCGTGTTCGTTCGTCTATGGAATTCGTTTGCGGTTGTCTCTACAATTTCGTTAGCGCAGCGGAAATAGAAAGATAATAATGATAACAAAATATGCAACACGCAAACACAAATATTTAACGTGGTTCGAAACCACACGGTTCCTACTCCACGGATCGAGCTCTATGAGCTCTAGTGATGTACACGCACTCACTAATCACAAATACTCCTTCTCGACACAAGTCGGAGGTGGAGAAACCCCTTACAAGTAATCTTACAACAATAAGATACAAATACAAGCAATTACAATAATGAAATACAATGCAAGTAAAGAAAACTACTTTATGATTGCCTTTGGATTGCTTGATTGCTTGAAATCACCTTGGAGCCCCTGATTTGCAACAACAAATCGCTCCAAAACTCTCAAGAAATCGATGCCAAATTCCTCCATCACGAGCTCCTTATAAAGCTTCAACTTGTGCTAGAAAAAGTTGATCAGTCGACTGATCGGGACCATCAGTCGACTGATGCCACTATTGTCGTGAGACAACGGCTAGATCCACGCTGGATAAGTCCAACGGATCTACCATCACTCGACTGATCAAACCCATCGATTGTCCTCACTTTCATTCTTTGGTGTTAGGCAATCTCTTGCCATGATAAGGTTTTGATGTGTGTGGCAAAGGGTTTAAGTTAGTTGGTTATGTTGATTTGATATGTGCGTTGAAGTCATGCAGGGCTTAGTAATTCGCACATGGAGCCATGGCGAGTTTCACATCTCATGACTCGTGCCTTGAGTCGGTGAAGGATAGCTGTGCGGAAGCCGTGCGCTTGGAGCATCCGAGGGACCGCCGGACGAGAAGCTTGGAGTGAAGCCGGAGGAAGTAGACTTCGAGGCAAGAGACGCGAAGGAGCATTGCAGAGCCGTGTCTTTGATGCTTCGCCGAGGGCGTGGCGTGAGCGAAGAGAACCAGCGAGGACTCGAGGATGAGAGTGGCGTTGTAACCGGGAAGGGTAGCTCTTAGGTGAAACTTGGCCATTTGGCCAAGTGTCGGATGGGTTTTCAGACACGGTCACCGACCGGGCATGTCATCGGTCGCCGATCGCTGTCGATGGATTGATCGGATCGGGTATAAGACCGGTTTAGGGCTTGGCAGTCGACTGCCATGGAACCGGTCGATTGATGTCGGCCGTGGATGATCGCCAGTGAAGGCGATCATGGAATGCAGACGCAGAATGGAGTCGACTCGGAGCACTCGATTGATCGAGCATCGGTCGGTGATGGTCCCATCGGTCGTGATGCCAATACCGTGGATGGAATCCAGCGTGGAAGCTTATTGGGCAGCGATCGGTGATCGAGGCATCGCGGGAAGAAACCCTCTTCCTCTATAAAAAGGAAGGGGGTAAGGGTTTGGGAGCCCAATGCTTATACTCTAATACTCTCCCAAAGATCCCTAAAGCTTTCCATCCTCTTACTCAAGCTTATTTCCATTC
This sequence comes from Wurfbainia villosa, assembly GCA_025175895.1. Lineage (NCBI taxonomy): Eukaryota > Viridiplantae > Streptophyta > Magnoliopsida > Zingiberales > Zingiberaceae > Wurfbainia > Wurfbainia villosa. The sequence continues at coordinate 55,040,924 of CM046004.1, forward strand.
TATTTGTAAGAGGAGTGTTTGTAAAGGTTACCTCCACCTAGCTTGGTGCAAAGGAGAGACCAATAGTGATTGGGTTTCGGAGTGATTCACCGTGGACGAATCGGATCGTGGATTAGCGGCGTAGCCGTGAACCACGTTATATCTCCGTGTTTGTATTGTCTTTGTTTTACTTCTATTTGCTTGTCTTAGTTTATTGCTTCCGCTTGCGCTAACGTTTTCGTAGACAAGGAAAATACGACATCCAACGAACGAGGGCTATTCACCCCCCCCTCTAGCCGGCCATCCGATCTCCTAACAAGTGGTATCAGAGCCAAGGTCGCTCTTCAAGGACTAACCGCCGCGAGAGCACTTCAACAAGTAAATGGCCGGCTCAAACATCCACCACCGAGTTTGTGGCGAATTCTCTTGGTGGAAAAAGAGAATGGAGGTATTCTTCGAAACCGACTTTGAAATCCTTTTAATAATGGAAAACGGTTTCGAGTTGCCTAGGAACGAGAATGGGGAGCCATTAGAGAAATCTAGGTGGAGCAAAAGGCAAAGAGAAGAATACTTGGCAAATTCAAAGGCCAAGCACCACCTATACAATGTGCTCCCTCAACAAGAAGTAAATAGAATAGGGGAGTGCTCAAGTGCCAAGGAGATGTGGGAGAAGTTGGTTGAACTTCATGAAGGCACTTCGGAGGCAAAGCTAGCAAGAAGAGATCTCCTCCGCTCCCAATTATCAAATATCAAGCTTGAAAAGGGAGAAAAGGTAACTTCCCTACATTCTAGATTTAAAGAAATATTAATTGGGCTAATGAGTGTAGGTGAGAAGCTATCAAACCGGGATATGGTAATGAAGGTCATAGATGTCTTTCCCCGGTCCTCAAGATGGAGCTCCATGGTGGACTCATTTTACATCTCCAAGAACCTAGAAGTAAGCACCTTGGAGGAATTCTTTTCAACCATGGAGCTTCATGAGACAAGGCTTGAAGGTATACAAGAAGAGCCTAGAGTCCAAACTTCAAGGGGAGTAGCCTTGATGGCCAACAAAGGGAAAAAGAAGATGGAAATCCCTTCCTCCTCATCCGATGAAGCTTCCTCCTCCTCCATGGATAGCACCAAAGAAGGCATATATGGTAAGGAGGGTAAGGCGTGCTTTAAAGGGTTTTCATTTTAACAAATCAAATGATAGGAGTAGAAGACCAAGGGGAAGGTGATATGCTACAATTGCCAAGGAGAGGGGCACATAAGGGACAATTGTCCCCTCTAAACAAGAGCAAGGAAGAGAGAAGAAAAGAAGGAAGAAAAGAAGAAGAAGAAGGGGAGCAAGAAGAAAGAGGAGAAGAAGGCCAAGGAAAAAGGAAAGTCCATGGCTCTCAAAGCCAAGACATGGGATAACCTTGCCTCCTCCTCCTCATCCGATGAAGAAGAGCATGTTTACTCCAACCTAGCACTAATGGCTCTTCATGACTCGGATAGCTTCTCCTCCTCCTCAAATGAAGAATCAAGCACAAGCGAGGAGAGCTCAAATGAAGGGAGCTTCATCTCCTCCTCATCAGAAGAAGAAGAGGATATGGAAACTATAGTAGCGAAAAGCCTCTCCTAAGAAAATAGTTTCCATAATTTCTAGTTTAACTAAGGACTTATTTGGCATGAAAAGAAAAATAAAGCATGTAATCAAATTTTAAGGAATTAGAGCAAAAATTAGAAAAAGCATGCTTAAGTGAAAATATTTCTTCTTGCCATGATGATGCATGCTCACATGATGAATATATGCCATTAGATGTTAGTGATGCATGTATAAATGAAAATAGGGCATTAAGGGAAAAGGTAGATTATTTAACCAAAGCCCTAGAGAAATTCACAATAGGCTCCAATACCCTTAACATGATAATTGGGAGCCAAAGAGCTAGTTTTAACAAGAAGGGCCTAGGATATAAAGAGAAGAAAAATGAGAAGGCCTATAAATGCCTAATTGCTAGGGGACAAGACAAAAACAAAGTAATAGCTAAGAAATGGATCCCCAAGGAATTTCTAGTGAACCCAATAGGAAAGAATTTATTTTGGGTTCCAAAATCCATCCTTAAGGGTTAGAAAACCCCTAGGATAGTCAACCATATGAACTTGACCTATATCATATTTTGGTTGACCTAGGATGACGGGACAACATTTTTAGATAGTGTTGGGTGATGATAACGTGCCCATAAATAGATAATATTGCTTATAAATAATCATGATTTATGATATTTGGCACATTATCATGAAAAATAGGTTTAAATCATGCTTTAGGTGATACTTTACTTATAATCATCATATAATACCTAATGCTGGTTATAATTTGATGAAAACGTGTATTTCATGGTCATAATGTGAAATTAAATCATATATGTCATTATGATCATGTAGGTTGTTAGGTTGATACTTAACCATGATAGAATTGTATGAATATATTGGTTAAGTATATATAAATACCCCCCTAGGATGCATCTCACACTCACTATAGGCTAACTTGATTGCAAACTTAGCATGGGTGAGATGTTAGGATGATACAAATGTCCACTAATGCTTATGGCATTTAGATGGTCATTTAATGTATCAATTTAGCAATAATAGACCAATCATGGGGAAGGCTTATGTTTAATTCATAGACATATTGCCCAAAGATCATGGTTGGATATTTCATATGTTTTCAAAACAATTTCTCACTTTAAAATACATGTATTCATGTTTTGAAACAATTGGAACCAAAACTAGGTGTCAAACTTGATACTTTCATGATCAAAAACCTAGTAGTTTTTAAAGTTTTTGGATTTTTGGTGAATATCAGAAAATATAATGACTTTTCATGAAAACATATTTTTCACTGATAGAAATACTTGAAAGAAATGTGTTCCCCAAATTTTATGATTTTTCGAATTTTTTGGAATTTTTAACGCATTTAAATTCGAAAAATCAAAAATCATGTGCGATCATATACCGACCTATCCGTGATGGCTGAAAAATCGAGCAGTGAAGGCCGAATTCAGTTTTTTTTTTGTGCTAATTCTATACTTGATGCCATGGGTTTTATAACTTAGTGTTAATCTTTTTGATGGTGTCAAAGGGGGAGAAATAATTATGTTTAAGTTAATTATTTTAGGGGGAGAAATATATGATAGGGGGAGAAAATTTGTGTAGAAAGTTTCATTGATTAAGGGGGAGTTGCATGTTGCTATGTCATGTTTATACTTACATGCTTTTCTTACCTTAGAAATTTTTATCAAATGTTTACCTAACTTAAACGGATTGCCACACATCAAAAAGGGGGAGATTGTTAGGGCAATCTCTTGCCATGATAAGGTTTTGATGTGTGTGGCAAAGGGTTTAAGTTAGTTGGTTATGTTGATTTGATATGTGCGTTGAAGTCATGCAGGGCTTAGTAATTCGCACATGGAGCCATGGCGAGTTTCACATCTCATGACTCGTGCCTTGAGTCGGTGAAGGATAGCTTTGCGGAAGCCGTGCGCTTGGAGCATCCGAGGGACCGCCGGTCGAGAAGCTTGGAGGGAAGCCGGAGGAAGTAGACTTCGAGGGGAGCATCGCAGAGCCGCAGGCCCGATGTGCTGCCGAGGGACGTGGCCGCGAACGAAGAGAACTTCGAAGGCGAGGGACTCCGAGGGATGAGAGTGAGCGTTGTAACCCGGGAAGGGGTAGCTCTTAGGTGAAACTTGGCCATTTGGCCAAGTGTCGGATGGGTTTTCCCGACACCAGTCGACTGTCATGTCATGGCAGTCGACTGCTCTGAGTCGATGGATTGATCGACTGGTATAAGACCGGTTTAGGGCTTGGCGCGATCGCCATGGAATCGGCAATGATCGATATCAGCAGCCGATCGCCAGGGAAGGCGATCGATGGAACTGCGGCACGGCAGAATGGAGTCGACTCGACTGAGCACTCGACTGATCGAGCATCAGTTGACTGATGGTCCCATCAGTCGACTGATGCCAATACCGTTGGATGGAATCCAACGTGGAAAGCCCGTTATTGAGCGGCTACACGAGATCGCCGATCGATCGAGGGCATCAGTCGACTGATCCTGTGTCAACGGGAAGAAACCCTCTTCCTCTATAAAAAGGAAGGGGGTAAGGGTTTGGGAGCCCAATGCTTATACTCTAATACTCTCCCAAAGATCCCTAAAGCTTTCCATCCTCTTACTCAAGCTTATTTCCATTCTATTTGTAAGAGGAGTGTTTGTAAAGGTTACCTCCACCTAGCTTGGTGCAAAGGAGAGACCAATAGTGATTGGGTTTCGGAGTGATTCACCGTGGACGAATCGGACCGTGGATTAGCGGCGTAGCCGTGAACCACGTTATATCTCCGTGTTTGTATTGTCTTTGTTTTACTTCTATTTGCTTGTCTTAGTTTATTGCTTCCGCTTGTGCTAACGTTTTCGTAGACAAGGAAAATACGACATCCAACGAACGAGGGCTATTCACCCCCCCTCTAGCCGGCCATCCGATCTCCTAACAGTTGACTCGGTCCAGTCGACTGCCACATGGCACCAGTCGACTGGCACACCTCAAACATGAGGTTTTAGTCTAAGTATGGTGCCCCCATACTTGCTAGACCACCCTTAGCCTAGACCTAAGCCTTCTAGCCACCTCCATCAGCCTCACTCCTCTCGGATCCCTCCAAGTCATCCTTGAATTGTTCATCCATCGCGTTAGCCTTCAGGTGCTTCCATCGGCTATGCCATGCTAACGGTGTCTACACCGCCAAGGCACATTGGACTTACGCCGCCAAGACTCCGCTTGGACTTTACGCCGCCAACCATTGGACTTATGCTGCCAAGACTCCCGCTTGGACTTTACGCCACCAATATCAAACCCTTGGACTTCTCAAATGCCAAGACTCAAGCTTGGACTTTCCCTTGCCAACCCATGTTGGACTTTTTGTAACGCCCGTGAAATTCTAGCAATTTTATGAGAATTTTTGGCTTTATGATGATAGGCTTTATGTTGGCCTTTTTGGAGAAATAAAAGAAAATAAGCCAAAAAGAGATGCAAAGCCTAGGAATTGAACCCCCCACCTCTAGAGATAGCCAAGCCTTATAGATGCACCCACTAACCATGAGCCCAATAGAATCATATCATTAGAGGAAAAGGGGAACCTATAGATAAATGGGAGGAGGGTAAATGAAGAGGCTTGACAAAGAGAAGAGAAACTTCTCTTCCTCCCCTTTATAAAGAAGAGAGAAGTTCCACTTGGCCACTTCTTCTTTCCTTCTTCCTCTTCTCTTCATTCTCACCAAAACCTAAGCCCTTCTTCTTCTTCCTTTGGCCGAGAGCCCCTTGCAAGCTAGGAGAGAGCTAGGTGACTTCCATTAGGTCATCTCCTCAAGCAAAGCGAAGGAAGTAAGTTTTCCCTCGCAGTGTATTAGTTTGATAGGTTAGGTTGCTTGAAAGAAATATGAAATTGTAGCCTTATAAGTTTGGCCAACTAAGTTGGTGGGCTAGGATTCATGAAAATGCTGCTAAGGGAGGTTTGTATGGGTGGTATGTTTCAAGTAGATACCTTTAGAGTCCAAAGTCCAAAGGGGATGACCCTATATGGTTGGCCAACCCCAAGATTTTAGGGTTAGGGTTGCATGAACTTGATTCTAAAGTTATGTTCTTAGATGGTATGTTTCAAGTAAGACCTTTAAGTAACCACCATCCAAGATGATGCCCTTATAGGTTTCGCCACCCTAGGTAACTAGGGTTAGGGTTGCATGAAAATATCCCTAATGATGCTATGCTAGGTTATAATGCTCATGAATGAAGGTTAGGTGACAAGAACCCTAGTTGAGCCCTTATAGGTTTCGCCACCCTAGGTAACTAGGGTTAGGGTTGCATGAAAATATCCTAATGGTGCTATGCTAGGTTATAATGCTCATGAATGAAGGTTAGGTGACAAGAACCCTAGTTGAGCCCTTATAGGTTTCGCCACCCTAGGTAACTAGGGTTAGGGTTGCATGAAAATATCCTAAAGATGCTATGCTAGGGTGTAGTGCTCATGAATGAATATTAGGTGACAAGAACCCTAGTTGAGCCCTTATAGGTTTCGCCACCCTAGGTAACTAGGGTTAGGGTTGCATGAAATATCCCTAATGAGGCTATGCTAGGTTATAATGCTTTATGAATGAATTTTAGGGACAAAACCTAAGCTTGAGCCCCTTTCAAGATTCGCCAACCAATGATTTTAGGGTTAGGGTTTCATGAAAACACCCCTATATGTAGTTGTGCTATGGGTATGTTTTTTTTTAATATGACATGAACTATGCTTGTGTGATGAATATGTTATGATTCAATGCAACATGAAATTAGGCTATGTGATGAACATGTTTGATGATTTAATATGCCTTGAATAGGCCTAGGAAATAAGCTTCATGTTATGATGTAATGTGCCATGAAATATGCTTAGGTGATGAACATGTTGTGTGAATTAATATGCCATGTATATGTTTAGGAATATGCTTCAAGTTTATGAATTAGTATGCCATGAAATTAGGCCATGTGATGAACATGTTTTATGATTCAATATGCCATGAATATGCCTAGGAAATGTGCTACATGTTTATGATGTAATGTGCCATGAATATTGTGATTTGCCTAGGTGAAGAACATGTTTTGTGATTTAATATGTCATGAATATGCTTAGGAAATATGCTTCATGTTTACGATGCAATGAAACATGCTTATGTGATGAACACGTTTATGCTTTAGGACCCCTTTAGGGTACTCTTACGTTATGAATGCATGTGTCCTTATGATAAGATAAGATGGAGATGCTTCCCTTTCAAGTAGGGATCAAGAGCTCTCCTTATGACAAGATAAGATGGAGATGCTTCCCTTTCAAGTAGGGATCAAGAGCTCTCCTTATGATATGATAAGATGGAGATGCTTCCCTTTCAAGTAGGGATCAAGAGCTCTCTTTATGACAAGATAAAATCAAGATGCTTCCCTTTTTGTGTTGGGGATCAAGAGCATTCTTTATATTATGACAATAAAAAGGAAAGAATTAAGTATTTTACTTTGCAAGAGGTTAAGTACCCGACCGTCGTGGTCGTTAATCAAATCCATAGGGACACAAGAAGACGTAAGAGGTCTTGCCACAGTAAGACGTAAGAGGTCTTGCTCTAGTAGGATCGGTGGCTCGCTACTGACCTATTAGGGAACGCGCATTATGTGGTACTTAACCTGGGGCCCCCCAAACAAGTTATGATGATATTGAAGTATTTATAAGTATATGTTTTGAAAAGAAAAGACTTATGATATTGTGTATGCTTATGTTAAATGCTCTGAATGCTTACGAACTAGGTTCTTTATGCATGCTAGATGTTATGAAGTTATGATGATATTGAAGTATTTATAAGTATATGTTTTGAAAAGAAAAGACTTTTATGATATTGTGTATGCTTATGTTAAATGCTCAATGCTTACTAAACTAGGTTCTTTATGCATGCTAGATGTTATGAAGTTATGATGATATTGAAGTATTTATAAGTATATGTTTTGAAAAGAAAAGACTTTTATGATATTGTGTATGCTTATGTTAAATGCTCTGAATGCTTATGAACTAGGTTCTTTATGCATGCTAGATGTTATGAAGTTATGATGATATTGAAGTATTTATAAGTATATGTTTTGAAAAGAAAAGACTTTTATGATATTGTGTATGCTTATGTTAAATGCTCTGAATGCTTACGAACTAGGTTCTTTATGCATGCTAGATGTTATGAAGTTATGATGATATGGAAGTATTTATAAGTATATGTTTTGAAAAGAAAAGACTTTTATGATATTGTGTATGCTTATGTTAAATGCTCAATGCTACGAACTAGGTTCTTTATGCATGCTAGATGTTATGAAGTTATGATGTTTGGAGTTAAGTCTAAGTATGTGGTGACTATGTACTTTATGCTAGTTTAGAATTTATGATGTGGTGAAGGTTAAGGGTAAGGTTAAGAATACTTGCGACTATGTTCCTTCTGCATGATTAGGGTTTATGTTATTACAAATGTTTATGTTCAAGTTAACCAAATGCTTATGATTACGCTCTTTCATGCACGCTTAGTTTATGCAGTTATAACGCTATGTTCAAAGTATGCCTCGCTTAGATTAATTATGCTTAACGCTTATGAACAATTCTATGCCATGCTTAGTTCTTTTGTACTATTACTGGATATGTTGTTGATTAGTGTTGCTATGAAATGCTTGGTCATTTTCTATGCGATGCTCATGTTCTAATAGTTTGATGAAATCGTGGCTTTTGTGAGTAGGCAAGGATCTTACTAAGCTATATGCTTATAGTTTATGTTGTCCATACCGCAGATAAAGGAAGTGCACTAGAGGAAGTGGCGGAGGGGCCATGTGCGTGTGTGATAGTGGCATGGTGGAAGAAGACCCTTCACTATCTGCTTATATTTATATGCTCTAAGAACAATTTAAGACATTGCTTCCGCTTATAAGACTTGTGTTTAATGAGTATCCCTTTATTTAAGAGGTTCGATATGTTAGAACTCATGAACGAATCCTTTCGTTATGCATGTTATGAAATGAGATAAGATATGTGGTCATGCTAATGATGAATAAGATAGGTGATGCATGTGCCAAAGAAGGTTTCAGTTATGATAACCTGTTTAAGCATGTAGACTTTGAACGGATCCATATGTAGTATGCTAATAAAAAAAAAATATATAGACTAAAGTAGCGCCGCCCTGAGAGCAGATAAGGGCGGGCGCTACAGGTGGTATCAGAGCGGGTTCACCTTTCCACTATCACACATCAAGCCTCCATCCTGCTATTTCCAAGTAAGTAACTTTATGCATACTTGAGTTTCTTTTATAATGAAGAATGACTCCTATTTAGATAGAAATAATACCTCATCATGTTTTAGTAGATTGGAATCACACTTGTGAACTAGATAGAAATAATACCTCATCATGTTTTAGTAGATTGGAATCACGCTTGTGATCTAGATAGAAATAATACCTTATCATATTTTAGTAGATTGGAATCACACTTGCGACCTAGATAGAAATAATACCTTATCATGTTTTAGTAGATTGGAATCACACTTGTGATCTAGATAGAAATAATACCTCATCATGTTTTAGTAGATTGGAATCACACTTGTGATCTAGATAGAAATAATACCTTCTCATGTTTTAGTAGATTGGAATCACACTTGTGATCTAGATAGAAATAATACCTCCTCATGTTTTTAGTGGATGTTATGTTTAGTATAATGGAACCGTACTTGTGATTGAGATAGCAACAATACCTTACCATGCTTTATATGATGGGAACATGTCTTTAACCCAGACCTACCATTCCAAAAATTTCGAAGATCTGATTTTCGTAATTATCGGTGTCGGGTCTATGCTCATATGAATTGAAATAAGCCGGTTTAGTACGGGTTAGTCGGTCTTGTGCTGACTTCATTTTTCAATTTCAGATGGCACGGACGATGACTACCATGACCCGTCGTGATGTGTCCCGAAACCGATTGAGGGAAGCTATTGAAGAGATAGTTTATAAACCTGATGGTGGGGTCGCCGGACACATGAGGAGACTCGATGGTCTCTTTAGGAGACTCGAGCAGCAGGAGTTTCCGAGCATCGATAATTATCTGATATGGGCCTTGCACGCCCCCGCCAAACGATTTCATGGTAGTCATCACGTATGGGGCCGCTATGAAGGGTGGATAACATATGCGAGTTGCCGAGCTACGGAGCACAAGGTTCAAGAGAAGCTGTGGTAGAGAATCCGGTGGTAGTGGCCTCAAGAGGAAGGAAGAGGGTTCTGTAAACAGTCAACTTAGTGGCCAGCCGGAGACTACCCTAGTGAGGCCAGGGAAGATAGGACTAAAAATAGTTACAACCGCACTAGGGTTTGTCCTAGTGGGAGTCATAATGAACTATCTTCTTAAGTAGTTTCATTGTTCCAATTAGGAATAAAGAATGTTATATGTTAACATTATTCCTTCCGTCGAAAATATGAATAAAAGATGATGAGTCGTTCTTTGAAATTAAAGATGAGTTCGGTATGGGAAGTGTATGGTATAATTGATCAATGTCGCTAGACTGAACATACGAATAATGAGTGGAAACAAAGTCCGTGCCGCTTGATGTCCTTATCGATGCTATCTCAACCCCTCAAAAGGGAAGTAATGAATTACGGAATAGAAATCATTTCGACAACTTTCCACCATGACTATAACGCCGACGCTGTTCGACGATATAAAAGGGAAAGCAAGATGGTGATTCGCATATCCGTAAGTTCAAACAAGAAGTAATCGAAGGAAGGGATAATGGATTCCGCATCACCGACGGCGGATTATTATACTCCGGATCGCCACGCATTCCGAACGATCCGGAGTTACTAAGAAGATACTCGAGGAATCCTATGGAACACCTTATACCATGCATCCTGGATCTAATAAAATGTATCAGGACTTAAGGGATAAATTTTGGTGGTCTGGCATGAAAAGGGATGTGGCTCAGTACGTCAACACCTCGACGACCGCGAAGGTGAAGGCGTAACACCGTAAACCCGGGGATTACTGCGCAATATCTGATTCCGAGTGGAAATGGGAAGAAATTTCCATGGATTTCATCTCGGGATTACCCGTAACACAAATGGTTACGATGCTATATGGGTACTCATAGACCGGTTGACAAAGTCTGCCCATTTCCTGGCAATCAAGATGACCTATTCGGTTGAGTAGCTAGCTCAATTATATGTCAAGGAAATTATCAAATCACATGGAGTGCCTAAGGCTATTATTTCTGATCGGGATGGCCGTTTTACATCCCATCTCTGGGAATGTGTTCAGAAGGCTCTTGGCACTAAGTTGAGATTCAAAGATCGCTTTCATCCTCGAGACGGTGGCCGACGGAAAGAGTGAACCAGTCTTTGGAAGATATGCATGGCTTGTGCTCTAGACTTTAAGGAGCCGTGTCGATATTTGTGCTCGTGAATTTGCTTACAATACTAGTGCTACCATTGGAATGGCACCCTATGAAGCTCTATACGGAGAAGATGCAGTCTCCTATCTGCTGGTACGAGGGTGGTGAAAGGAGGGAAATGGGTCTTCAGGCCGATATATTATTGACAATACCACCCGCACTTATACGTAATATCCGTCAGAGAATCAAACCGCCAGAGCCGATAAAAGAGCTATGCGGATATGCGCAGACCGTTAGAATTCAAGTCGGGGACTCGGTATTCCTCGAGTGACCCTATGAAGGGAGTGATGAGATTTGGAAGGAAGGGTAAATCAATCCACGCTACGTGGGACCCTATCCGATATCACGAGAGTGGGCAAGGTGGCGCATAAGCCGGAACGCCCCCAAGAGATGTCGGCTATACACAACGTGTTCCATGTCTCTATGCTCAAGAAATGCATATCCAGAGCGGACCAAGTGATCGAGCCACAAATTGTACACGCTCAAGAGGACTCGAGATCGAAAGTCGGCCTATCCATACTAGACCGAGATGTCAAGAGACTAAGGAACAAAGAGGTGCCCTTAGTGTAAAGGTCCTGTGGCGCACTGCAATATGAGGAGGCTACTTGGGAACACGAGGAGGACATGAGGCGTATACCCAATTGTTTTAAGTTTCGAGGATCTAAACTTTTACAAGGTATGAGGGATTGTAATGAAATTCTAGCAATTTTACGAGAATTTTGGCTTTATGATGATAGGCTTTATGTAGGCCTTTTTGGAGAAATAAAAGAAAATAAGCCAAAAAGAGATGCAAAGCCTAGGAATTGAACCCCCCACCTCTAGAGATAGCCAAGCCTTATAGATGCACCCACTAACCATAAGCCCAATAGAATCATATCATTAGAGGAAAAGGGAACCTATAGATAAATGGGAGGAGGGTAAATGAAGAGGCTTGACAAAGAGAAGAGAAACTTCTCTTCCTCCCTTTATAAAGAAGAGAGAAGTTCCACTTGGCCACTTCTTCTTCCTTCTTCCTCTTCTCTTCATTCTCACCAAACCTAAGCCCTTCTTCTTCTTCCTTTGGCCGAGAGCCCTTGCAAGCTAGGAGAGAGCTAGGTGACTTCCATTAGGTCATCTCCTCAAGCAAAGCGAAGGATGTAAGTTTTCCTCACCGCAGGTGTATTAGTTTGATAGGTTAGGTTGCTTGAAAGAAATATGAAATTGTAGCCTTATAAGTTTCGCCAACTAAGTTGGTGGGCTAGGATTCATGAAAATGCTGCTAGGAGGTTTGTATGGGTGGTATGTTTCAAGTAGATACCTTTAGGAGTCCAAAGTCCAAAGGGATGACCCTATATGGTTCGCCAACCCCAAGATTTTAGGGTTAGGTTGCATGAACTTGATTCTAAAGTTATGTTCTTAGATGGTATGTTTCAAGTAAGACCTTTAAGTAACCACCATCCAAGATGATGCCCTTATAGGTTTCGCCACCCTAGGTAACTAGGGTTAGGGTTGCATGAAAATATCCCTAATGATGCTATGCTAGGTTATAATGCTCATGAATGAAGGTTAGGTGACAAGAACCTAGTTGAGCCCTTATAGGTTTCGCCACCCTAGGTAACTAGGGTTAGGGTTGCATGAAAATATCCCTAATGGTGCTATGCTAGGTTATAATGCTCATGAATGAAGGTTAGGTGACAAGAACCCTAGTTGAGCCCTTATAGGCTTGGCCACCCTAGGTAACTAGGGTTAGGGTTGCATGAAAATATCTAATGAGATGCTAGGGTGTAGTGCTCATGAATGAATATTAGGTGACAAGAACCCTAGTTGAGCCCTTATAGGTTTCGCCACCCTAGGTAACTAGGGATAGGGTTGCATGAAAATATCCCTAATGAGGATATGCTAGGTTATAATGATTTATGAATGAATTTTAGGGGACAAAAACTAAGCTTGAGCCCCTTTCAAGATTCGGCCAACCAATGATTTTAGGGTTAGGGTTTCATGAAAACACCCTATATGTAGTTGTGCTATGGGTATGTTTTTTTAATATGACATGAACTATGCTTGTGTGATGAATATGTTATGATTCAATGCAACATGAAATTAGGCTATGTGATGAACATGTTTGATGATTTAATATGCCTTGAATAGGCCTAGGAAATAAGCTTCATGTTATGATGTAATGTGCCATGAAATATGCTTAGGTGATGAACATGTTGTGTGAATTAATATGCCATGTATATGTTTAGGGAATATGCTTCAAGTTTATGAATTAGTATGCCATGAAATTAGGCCATGTGATGAACATGTTTTATGATTCAATATGCCATGAATATGCCTAGGAAATGTGCTACATGTTTATGATGTAATGTGCCATGAATATTGTGATTTGCCTAGGTGAAGAACATGTTTTGTGATTTAATATGTCATGAATATGCTTAGGAAATATGCTTCATGTTTACGATGCAATGAAACATGCTTATGTGATGAACACGCTTTATGCTTTAGGACCCCTTTAGGGTACTCTTACGTTATGAATGCATGTGTCCTTATGATAAGATAAGATGGAGATGCTTCCTTTCAAGTAGGGATCAAGAGCCTCCTTATGACAAGATAAGATGGAGATGCTTCCTTTCAAGTAGGGATCAAGAGCCTCCTTATGATAAGATAAGATGGAGATGCTTCCTTCAAGTAGGGATCAAGAGCCTCCTTTATGACAAGATAAAATCAAGATGCTTCCTTTTGTGTTGGGGATCAAGAGCATTCTTTATATTATGACGATAAAAGAATTAAGTATTTTACTTTGCAAGAGGTTAAGTACCCGACCCGTCAGGTGGTCGTTAATCAAATCCATAGGGACACAAGAAGACGTAAGAGGTCTTGCCTCGTAAGACGTAAGAGGTCTTGCTCTAGTAGGATCGTGGCTCGCTACTCCCAAACTTATTAGGGAACGCGATTATGTGGTACTTAACCCGGGCCCCCAAACAAGTTATGATGATATTGAAGTATTTATAAGTATATGTTTTGAAAAGAAAAGACTTTATGATAATTGTGTATGCTTATGTTAAATGCTCTGAATGCTTACGAACTAGGTTCTTTATGCATGCTAGATGTTATGAAGTTATGATGATATTGAAGTATTTATAAGTATATGTTTTGAAAAGAAAAGACTTTTATGATATTGTGTATGCTTATGTTAAATGCGCTGAATGCTTACGAACTAGGTTCTTTATGCATGCTAGATGTTATGAAGTTATGATGATATTGAAGTATTTATAAGTATATGTTTTGAAAAGAAAAGACTTTTATGATATTGTGTATGCTTATGTTAAATGCTCTGAATGCTTACGAACTAGGTTCTTTATGCATGCTAGATGTTATGAAGTTATGATGATATGGAAGTATTTATAAGTATATGTTTTGAAAAGAAAAGACTTTTATGATATTGTGTATGCTTATGTTAAATGCTCTGAATGCTTACGAACTAGGTTCTTTATGCATGCTAGATGTTATGAAGTTATGATGATATGGAAGTATTTATAAGTATATGTTTTGAAAAGAAAAGACTTTTATGATATTGTGTATGCTTATGTTAAATGCTCTGAATGCTTACGAACTAGGTTCTTTATGCATGCTAGATGTTATGAAGTTATGATGTTTAGAGTTAAGTCTAAGTATGTGGTGACTATGTACTTTATGCTAGTTTAGAATTTATGATGTGGTGAAGGTTAAGGGTAAGGTTAAGAATACTTGCGACTATGTTCCTTCTGCATGATTAGGGTTTATGTTATTACAAATGTTTATGTTCAAGTTAACCAAATGCTTATGATTACGTTCTTTCATGCACGCTTAGTTTATGCAGTTATAACGCTCATGTTCAAAGTATGCCCTGCTTAGATTAATTATGCTTAACACCTTATGAACAATTCTATGCCATGCTTAGTTCTTTTTGTACTATTACCTGGATATGTTGTTGATTAGTGTTGCTATGAAATGCTTAGGTCATTTTCTATGCCAGCATGCTCATGTTCTAATAGTTTGATGAAATCGTGGCTTTTGTGAGTAGGCAAGGATCTTACTAAGCTATATGCTTATAGTTTATGTTGTCCATATCTGCAGATAAAGGAAAGTCGCACTAGAGGAAGTGGCGTGGAGGGGCCATGTGCGTGTGATAGTGGCATGGTGGAAGAAGACCCTTCACTATCTCGCTTATATTTATATGCTCTAAGAACAATTTAAGACATTGCTTCGCTTATAAGACTTGTGTTTAATGAGTATCCCTTTATTTAAGAGGTTCGATATGTTAGAACTCATGAGCGAATCCTTTATGCATGTTATGAAATGAGATAAGATATGTGGTCATGCTAATGATGAATAAGATAGGTGATGCATGTGCCAAAGAAGGTTTGATTATGATAACCCTGTTTAAGCATGTAGACTTTGAACGGATCCATATGTAGTATGCTAATAAAAAAATATATAGACTAAAGTAGCGCCATACGAGAAGCGGATAAGGGGCGCTACGTGGTATCAGGGGGTTCACCTTTCCACTATCACACATCAAGCCTCCATCCCGCTATTTCCAAGTAAGTAACTTTATGCATACTTGAGTTTCTTTTATAATGAAGAATGACTCTATTTAGATAGAAATAATACCTCATAATGTTTTAGTAGATTGGAATCACACTTGTGAACTAGATAGAAATAATACCTCATCATGTTTTAGTAGATTGGAATCACGCTTGTGATCTAGATAGAAATAATACCTTATCATATTTTAGTAGATTGGAATCACACTTGCGACCTAGATAGAAATAATACCTTATCATGTTTTAGTAGATTGGAATCACACTTGTGATCTAGATAGAAATAATACCTCATCATGTTTTAGTAGATTGGAATCACACTTGTGATCTAGATAGAAATAATACCTTCTCATGTTTTAGTAGATTGGAATCACACTTGTGATCTAGATAGAAATAATACCTCCTCATGTTTTAGTGGATTGGAATCACACTTGTGACTTAGAAAGAAATAATACCTCTATATGATTAGTATAATGGAACCGTACTTGTGATTGAGATAGCAACAAAACCTTACCATTCTTTATATGATGTGAACATGTCTTTAACCTGCACCTACCATTCCAAAAATTTGAAGATCGATTTTCGTAATTATCGGTGTCGGGTCTATGCTCATATGAATTGAAATAAGCGGTTTAGTAATGCGGGTTAGTCGGTCTTATCTTGACTTCATTTTCAATTTCGGATGGCACAGACGATGACTACCATGACCCGTCGTGATGTGTCCCAAACCGATTGAGGAAGCTATTGAAGAGATAGTTTATAAACTTGATGGTGGGGTCGCGGACACATGAGGAGACTCGATGGTCTCTTTAGGAGACTCGAGCAGCAGGAGTTTCCGATACTGGATAATTATCGGATATGGGCCTTGGTACGCTCCCTGCCAAACGATTTCATGGTAGTCGCGCATCACGTATGGGGCCGCTATGAAGGGCGGATAACATATGCGGAGTTGTCTTTGAGCTACCGAGCACAAGGTTCAAGAGAAGCTGTGGTAGAGAATCCCGGTGGTAGTGGCCTCAAAAGGAAGGAAGAGGGTTACGTAAGCGATCAACTTAGTGGCAGGAGACTACCCTAGTGAGGCCAGGGAAGATAGGACTAAAAATAGTTACAACCGCATTAGGGTTTGTCCTAGTAAGTCATAATGAACTATCTTCTTAAGTAGTTTCATTGTTCCAATTAGGAATAAAGAATGTTATATGTTAACATTATTCCTTCTGGTCTGAAAATATGAATAAAAGATGATGAGTCGTTCTTTTGAAATTAAAGATGAGTTCGTTGCATGGGAAGTGTATGGTATAATTGATCAATGTCGGTTAGACTGGAACATACGAATAATGAGTGGAAACAAAGTCCGGTGCCGCTTTGATGTCCTTATCGATGCTATCTCAACCCCTTAAAATTGAAGTAATGAATTACGGAATAGAAATCATTTCTGTACAACTTTCAACCATGACTATAACGCCGTATTTGTTCGGCGATATAAAGGGAAAGCAAGATGGTGATTGGACATCCGGAAGTTCAAACAAGAATCTTGGAAGGAAGGGATAATGGATTCCGCATCACACGGCGGATTATTATACTTCCGGATCGCTATGCATTCGACGATCCGAAGTTCTGGCAGAAGATACTCGAGGAATCCCATGGAACACCTTATACCATGCATCCTGGATCTAATAAAATGTATCAGGACTTAAGGGATAAATTTTGGTGGTCTGGCATGAAAAGGGATGTGGCTCAGTACGTCAACACATCGACTGCCGTAAGGTGAAGGCGAACACCGAAACACAGGGGATTATCGCCCAATACAGATTCCCGAGTGGAAATGGGAAGAAATTTCCATGGATTTCATCTCGGGATTACCCGACACAAATGGTTACGATGCTATATGGGTAATCATAGACCAGGTTGACAAAGTCCGCCATTTCAGCAATCAAGATGACCTATTCGGTTGAGTAGCTAGCTCAATTATATGTCAAGGAAATTATCAAATCACATGGAGTGCCTAAGGCTATTATTTCTGATCGGGATGGCCGTTTTACCTCCCATCTCTGGGAATGTGTTCAGAAGGCTCTTGGCACTAAGTTGAGATTCAAGATCGCGTTTCATCCTCGTAATCGACCGGGCCGACGGAAAGAGTGAACCAGGTGCTGTAAGATATGTTGCGGGCCTGTGCTCTAGACTTTAAGGGGAGCTGGTGTCGATATTTGTGCTGTGCGAATTTGCTTACAACAATACTACCGGCTACCATTGGAATGGCACCCTATGAAGCTCTATCACGGGAGAAGATCTGAGTCTCCTATCTGTTGATGTACGAGGGTGGTGAAAGGAGGAAATGGGTCTTCACGATATTATTGACAATACCACCCGCGCTATATAGAATATCCGTCAGAGAATCGAAACTGCTCAGAGCCGACAAAAGAGCTATGCGGATATGCGTAGACCGTTAGAATTCGAAGTCGGGGACACAGTATTCTCGTGACCCCTATGAAGGGTGATGAGATTTGGAAGGAAGGGTAAATCAATCCACGTTACGTGGGACCCTATCCGATATCACAGTGGGCAAGGTGGCGTATGTGAACCGCCCCAAGAGATGTCGGCTATACACAACGTGTTCCATGTCTCTATGCTCAAGAAATGCATGTCCAGAGCGGACCAAGTGATCGAGCCACAAATTGTACACGTTCAAGAGGACCTGAGTATCGAAAGTCGGCCTATCCAGATACTAGACCGAGATGTCAAGAGACTAAGGAACAAAGAGGTGCCCTTAGTGAAGGTCCTGTGGCAGAATTCGCAATATGAGGAGGCTACTTGGGAACGCGAGGAGGACATGAGGCAGAAGTACCCGGAATTGTTTTAAGTTTCGAGGACGAAACTTTTACAAGGTATGAGGGATTGTAACGTGTGAAATTCTAGCAATTTTACGAGAATTTTTGGCTTTATGATGATAGGCTTTATGTAGGCCTTTTTGGAGAAATAAAAGAAAATAAGCCAAAAAGAGATGCAAAGCTTAGGAATTGAACCCCCCACCTCTAGAGATAGCCAAGCCTTATAGATGCACCCACTAACCATGAGCCCAATAGAATCATATCATTAGAGGAAAAGGGGAACCTATAGATAAATGGGAGGAGGGTAAATGAAGAGGCTTGACAAAGAGAAGAGAAACTTCTCTTCCTCCCCTTTATAAAGAAGAGAGAAGTTCCACTTGGCCACTTCTTCTTTCCTTCTTCCTCTTCTCTTCATTCTCACCGAAACCTAAGCCCTTCTTCTTCTTCCTTTGGCCGAGAGCCCTTGCAAGCTAGGAGAGCTAGGTGACTTCCATTAGGTCATCTCCTCAAGCAAAGCGAAGGAAGTAAGTTTTCCCCTCACTGCGGTGTATTAGTTTGATAGGTTAGGTTGAAAGAAATATGAAATTGTAGCCTTATAAGTTTACCAACTAAGTTGGTGGGCTAGGATTCATGAAAATGCTACTAAGGGAGGTTTGTATGGGTGGTATGTTTCAAGTAGATACCTTTAGGAGTCCAAAGTCCAAAGGGATGACCCTATATGGTTCGGCCAACCCCAAGATTTTAGGGTTAGGGTTGCATGAACTTGATTCTAAAGTTATGTTCTTAGATGGTATGTTTCAAGTAAGACCTTTAAGTAACCACCATCCAAGATGATGCCCTTATAGGTTTCGGCCACCCTAGGTAACTAGGGTTAGGGTTGCATGAAAATATCCCTAATGATGCTATGCTAGGTTATAATGCTCATGAATTAATTTTAGGTGACAAGAACCAAAGTTGAGCCCTTATAGGTTTCGGCCACCCTAGGTAACTAGGGTTAGGGTTGCATGAAAATATCCCTAATGGTGCTATGCTAGGTTATAATGCTCATGAATGAAGGTTAGGTGACAAGAACCCTAGTTGAGCCCTTATAGGCTTCGGCCACCCTAGGTAACTAGGGTTAGGGTTGCATGAAAATATCCCTAAAGATGCTATGCTAGGGTGTAGTGCTCATGAATGAATATTAGGTGACAAGAACCCTAGTTGAGCCCTTATAGGTTTCGGCCACCCTAGGTAACTAGGGTTAGGGTTGCATGAAAATATCCCTAATGAGGCTATGCTAGGTTATAATGCTTTATGAATGAATTTTAGGGGACAAAAACCTAAGCTTGAGCCCCTTTCAAGATTCGGCCAACCAATGATTTTAGGGTTAGGGTTTCATGAAAACACCCCTATATGTAGTTGTGCTATGGGTATGTTTTTTTTTTAATATGACATGAACTATGCTTGTGTGATGAATATGTTATGATTCAATGCAACATGAAATTAGGCTATGTGATGAACATGTTTGATGATTTAATATGCCTTGAATAGGCCTAGGAAATAAGCTTCATGTTATGATGTAATGTGCCATGAAATATGCTTAGGTGATGAACATGTTGTGTGAATTAATATGCCATGTATATGTTTAGGGAATATGCTTCAAGTTTATGAATTAGTATGCCATGAAATTAGGCCATGTGATGAACATGTTTTATGATTCAATATGCCATGAATATGCCTAGGAAATGTGCTACATGTTTATGATGTAATGTGCCATGAATATTGTGATTTGCCTAGGTGAAGAACATGTTTTGTGATTTAATATGTCATGAATATGCTTAGGAAATATGCTTCATGTTTACGATGCAATGAAACATGCTTATGTGATGAACACGTTTATGCTTTAGGACCCCTTTAGGGTACTCTTACGTTATGAATGCATGTGTCCTTATGATAAGATAAGATGGAGATGCTTCCCTTTCAAGTAGGGATCAAGAGCTCTCCTTATGACAAGATAAGATGGAGATGCTTCCCTTTCAAGTAGGGATCAAGAGCTCTCCTTATGATATGATAAGATGGAGATGCTTCCCTTTCAAGTAGGGATCAAGAGCTCTCTTTATGACAAGATAAAATCAAGATGCTTCCCTTTTTGTGTTGGGGATCAAGAGCATTCTTTATATTATGACAATAAAAATGAAAGAATTAAGTATTTTACTTTGCAAGAGGTTAAGTACCCGACCCGTCAGGTGGTCGTTAATCAAATCCATAGGGACACAAGAAGACGTAAGAGGTCTTGCCTGGTAAGGCGTAAGAGGTCTTGCTCTAGTAGGATGGTGGCTCGCTACTGACCTATTAGGGAACGCGCATTATGTGGTACTTAACACAGGGCCCCCAAACAAGTTATGATGATATTGAAGTATTTATAAGTATATGTTTTGAAAAGAAAAGACTTTTATGATATTGTGTATGCTTATGTTAAATGCTCTGAATGCTTACGAACTAGGTTCTTTATGCATGCTAGATGTTATGAAGTTATGATGATATTGAAGTATTTATAAGTATATGTTTTGAAAAGAAAAGACTTTTATGATATTGTGTATGCTTATGTTAAATGCTCTGAATGCTTACGAACTAGGTTCTTTATGCATGCTAGATGTTATGAAGTTATGATGATATTGAAGTATTTATAAGTATATGTTTTGAAAAGAAAAGACTTTTATGATATTGTGTATGCTTATGTTAAATGCTCTGAATGCTTACGAACTAGGTTCTTTATGCATGCTAGATGTTATGAAGTTATGATGATATGGAAGTATTTATAAGTATATGTTTTGAAAAGAAAAGACTTTTATGATATTGTGTATGCTTATGTTAAATGCTCTGAATGCTTACGAACTAGGTTCTTTATGCATGCTAGATGTTATGAAGTTATGATGATATGGAAGTATTTATAAGTATATGTTTTGAAAAGAAAAGACTTTTATGATATTGTGTATGCTTATGTTAAATGCTCTGAATGCTTACGAACTAGGTTCTTTATGCATGCTAGATGTTATGAAGTTATGATGTTTAGAGTTAAGTCTAAGTATGTAGTGACTATGTACTTTATGCTAGTTTAGAATTTATGATGTGGTGAAGGTTAATTAAGAATACTTGCGACTATGTTGATTAGGGTTTATGTTATTACAAATGTTTATGTTCAAGTTAACCAAATGCTTATGATTACGTTCTTTCATGCATGCTTAGTTTATGCAGTTATAACGCTCATGTTCAAAGTATGCCCTGCTTAGATTAATTATGCTTAACCTGCTTATGAACAATTCTATGCCATGCTTAGTTCTTTTTGTACTATTACCTGGATATGTTGTTGATTAGTGTTGCTATGAAATGCTTAGGTCATTTTCTATGCCAGCATGCTCATGTTCTAATAGTTTGATGAAATCGTGGCTTTTGTGAGTAGGCAAGGATCTTACTAAGCTATATGCTTATAGTTTATGTTGTCCATATACTGCAGATAAAGGAAGTCTGCACTAGAGGAAGTGGCAGGAGGGGCCATGTGCGTGTGTGATAGTGGCATGGTGGAAGAAGACCCTTCACTATCTGCTTATATTTATATGCTCTAAGAACAATTTAAGACATTGCTTCCGCTTATAAGACTTGTGTTTAATGAGTATCCCTTTATTTAAGAGGTTCGATATGTTAGAACTCATGAACGAATCCTTTCGTTATGCATGTTATGAAATGAGATAAGATATGTGGTCATGCTAATGATGAATAAGATAGGTGATGCATGTGCCAAAGAAGGTTTCAGTTATGATAACCTGTTTAAGCATGTAGACTTTGAACGGATCCATATGTAGTATGCTAATAAAAAAAAATATATATAGACTAAAGTAGCGCCGCCCTGAGAGCAGATAAGGGCGGGCGCTACAGGTGGTATCAGAGCGGGTTCACCTTTCCACTATCACACATCAAGCCTCCATCCTGCTATTTCCAAGTAAGTAACTTTATGCATACTTGAGTTTCTTTTATAATGAAGAATGACTCCTATTTAGATAGAAATAATACCTCATCATGTTTTAGTAGATTGGAATCACACTTGTGAACTAGATAGAAATAATACCTCATCATGTTTTAGTAGATTGGAATCACGCTTGTGATCTAGATAGAAATAATACCTTATCATATTTTAGTAGATTGGAATCACACTTGCGACCTAGATAGAAATAATACCTTATCATGTTTTAGTAGATTGGAATCACACTTGTGATCTAGATAGAAATAATACCTCATCATGTTTTAGTAGATTGGAATCACACTTGTGATCTAGATAGAAATAATACCTTCTCATGTTTTAGTAGATTGGAATCACACTTGTGATCTAGATAGAAATAATACCTCCTCATGTTTTTAGTGGATTGGAATCACACTTGTGACTTAGATAGAAATAATACCTCGTTATGTTTAGTATAATGGAACCGTACTTGTGATTGAGATAGCAACAATACCTTACCATGCTTTATATGATGGGAACATGTCTTTAACCCAGACCTACCATTCCAAAAATTTCGAAGATATGATTTTCGGTGTCGGGTCTATGCTCATATGAATTGAAATAAGCCGGTTTAGTACGGGTTAGTCGGTCTTGTGCTGACTTCATTTTTCAATTTCAGATGGCACGGACGATGACTACCATGACCCGTCGTGATGTGTCCCGAAACCGATTGAGGGAAGCTATTGAAGAGATAGTTTATAAACCTGATGGTGGGGTCGCCGGACACATGAGGAGACTCGATGGTCTCTTTAGGAGACTCGAGCAGCAGGAGTTTCGATCGATAATTATCGGATATGGGCCTTGGTACGCTCCCTGCCAAACGATTTCATGGTAGTCGCGCATCACGTATGGGGCCGCTATGAAGGGCGGATAACATATGCGGAGTTGTGCTGGGAGCTACTGGAGCACAAGGTTCAAGAGAAGCCTATGGTAGAGAATCCGGTGGTAGCTGGCCTCAAGAGGAAGGAAGAGGGTTCTGTAAACAACTTAGTGGCTGGAGACTACCCTAGTGAGGCCAGAAGATAGGACTAAAAATAGTTACAACCGCACTAGGGTTTGTCCTAGTGGGAGTCATAATGAACTATCTTCTTAAGTAGTTTCTGTTGTTCCAATTAGGAATAAAGAATGTTATATGTTAACATTATTCCTTCTGGTCTGAAAATATGAATAAAAGATGATGAGTCGTTCTTTTGAAATTAAAGATGAGTTCGTTGCATGGGAAGTGTATGGTATAATTGATCAATGTCGGTTAGACTGGAACATACGAATAATGAGTGGAAACAAAGTCCGGTGCCGCTTTGATGTCCTTATCGATGCTATCTCAACCCCTGAAAAGTGAAGTAATGAATTACGGAATAGAAATCATTTCTGGACAACTTTCCACCATGACTATAACGCCGACGCTGTTCGACGATATAAAGGGAAAGCAAGATGGTGATTCAGACATCCAGAAGTTCAAACAAGAAGTACTGGAAGGAAGGATAATGGATTCCATCACCGAGCGGATTATTATACTTCCGGATCGCCTATGCATTCCGAGCGATCCGAGTTACTGGCAGAAGATACTCGAGAATCACATGGAACACCTTATACCATGCATCCTGGATCTAATAAAATGTATCAGGACTTAAGGGATAAATTTTGGTGGTCTGGCATGAAAAGGGATGTGGCTCGATGACGTCCAACACATCGACTGCCGGAAGGTGAAGGCGAACACACGAAACACGGGGATTACTGCGAGATTCCCGAGTGGAAATGGGAAGAAATTTCCATGGATTTCATCTCGGGATTACCCAGAACGACAAATGGTTACGATGCTATATGGGTAATCATAGACCGGTTGACAAAGTCTGCCCATTTCCTGGCAATCAAGATGACCTATTCGGTTGAGCAGCTAGCTCAATTATATGTCAAGGAAATTATCAAATTACATGGAGTGCCTAAGGCTATTATTTTACACCGATGGCGCTTTACCTCCCATCTCTGGGAATGTGTTGAAGGCTCTTGGCACTAAGTTGAGATTAAAGATCGCGTTTCATCCTCGAATCGACTCAGACGGAAAGAGTGAACCAGTCTTTGGAAGATATGTCGCGGGCACTGTGCTCTAGACTTTAAGGAGCCTGGTGTCGATATTTGTGCACTGTAATTTTCTTACAACAACTACCAAAGCTACCATTGGAATGGCACCCTATGAAGCTCTATCACGGAGAAGATCGGTCTCCTATCTGTTGATGCGAGGTGGTGAAAGGAGGGAAATGGGTCTTGAGCCTATTATTGACAATACCACCCGCTATCTGAGAATATCCGTCGAGAATCGAACCGCCGAGCCGACAAAAGAGCTATGCGGATATGCGGCGTAGACCGTTATTGAAGTCGGGGACCGGTATTCCTCGAGTGACCCTATGAAGGGAGTGATGAGATTCAGAAGGAAGGGTAAACTGAATCCACGTTACGTGGGACCCTATCCGATATCACAGAGAGTGGGCAAGGTGGCGTACAAGCTGGAACTGCCCCAAGAGATGTCGGCTATACACAACGTGTTCCATGTCTCTATGCTCAAGAAATGCATGTCCAGAGCGGACCAAGTGATCGAGCCACAAATTGTACACGTTCAAGAGGACCTGAGTATCGAAAGTCGGCCTATCCAGATACTAGACCGAGATGTCAAGAGACTAAGGAACAAAGAGGTGCCCTTAGTGAAGGTCCTGTGGCAGAATTCGCAATATGAGGAGGCTACTTGGGAAGCGAGGAGGACATGAGGTAGTACGACGGAATTGTTTTAAGTTTCGAGACGAAACTTTTACAAGGTATGAGGGATTGTAACGCCTTGAAATTCTAGCAATTTTACGAGAATTTTGGCTTTATGATGATAGGCTTTATGTAGGCCTTTTGGAGAAATAAAAGAAAATAAGCCAAAAGAGATGCAAAGCCTTAGGAATTGAACCCCCCCCACCTCTAGAGATAGCCAAGCCTTATAGATGCACCCACTAACCATGAGCCCAATAGAATCATATCATTAGAGGAAAAGGGGAACCTATAGATAAATGGGAGGAGGGTAAATGAAGAGGCTTGACAAAGAGAAGAGAAACTTCTCTTCCTCCCCTTTATAAAGAAGAGAGAAGTTCCACTTGGCCACTTCTTCTTTCCTTCTTCCTCTTCTCTTCTTTCTCACCGATTCCTTAGCCCTTCTTCTTCTTCCTTTGTCCGAGAGCCCGTTGCAAGAGAGGAGAGAGCTAGGTGACTTCCATTAGGTCATCTCCTCAAGCAAAGCAAAGGAAGGTAAGTTTTCCCTCACCGCAGGTGTATTAGTTTGATAGGTTAGGTTGCTTGAAAGAAATATGAAATTGTAGCCTTATAAGTTTAGCCAACTAAGTTGGTGGGCTAGGATTCATGAAAATGCTACTAAGGGAGGTTTGTATGGGTGGTATGTTTCAAGTAGATACCTTTAGGAGTCCAAAGTCCAAAGGGATGACCCTATATGGTTCGCCAACCCCAAGATTTTAGGGTTAGGGTTGCATGAACTTGATTCTAAAGTTATGTTCTTAGATGGTATGTTTCAAGTAAGACCTTTAAGTAACCACCATCCAAGATGATGCCCTTATAGGTTTCGCCACCCTAGGTAACTAGGGTTAGGGTTGCATGAAAATATCCTAATGATGCTATGCTAGGTTATAATGCTCATGAATGAAGGTTAGGTGACAAGAACCCTAGTTGAGCCCTTATAGGTTTACCCTAGGTAACTAGGGTTAGGGTTGCATGAAAATATCCCTAATGGTGCTATGCTAGGTTATAATGCTCATGAATGAAGGTTAGGTGACAAGAACCCTAGTTGAGCCCTTATAGGTTTCGGCCACCCTAGGTAACTAGGGTTAGGGTTGCATGAAAATATCCCTAAAGATGCTATGCTAGGGTGTAGTGCTCATGAATGAATATTAGGTGACAAGAACCCTAGTTGAGCCCTTATAGGTTTCGGCCACCCTAGGTAACTAGGGTTAGGGTTGCATGAAAATATCCCTAATGAGGCTATGCTAGGTTATAATGCTTTATGAATGAATTTTAGGGGACAAAACCTAAGCTTGAGCCCCTTTCAAGATTCGGCCAACCAATGATTTTAGGGTTAGGGTTTCATGAAAACACCCCTATATGTAGTTGTGCTATGGGTATGTTTTTTTTAATATGACATGAACTATGCTTGTGTGATGAATATGTTATGATTCAATGCAACATGAAATTAGGCTATGTGATGAACATGTTTGATGATTTAATATGCCTTGAATAGGCCTAGGAAATAAGCTTCATGTTATGATATAATGTGCCATGAAATATGCTTAGGTGATGAACATGTTGTGTGAATTAATATGCCATGTATATGTTTAGGGAATATGCTTCAAGTTTATGAATTAGTATGCCATGAAATTAGGCCATGTGATGAACATGTTTTATGATTCAATATGCCATGAATATGCCTAGGAAATGTGCTACATGTTTATGATGTAATGTGCCATGAATATTGTGATTTGCCTAGGTGAAGAACATGTTTTGTGATTTAATATGTCATGAATATGCTTAGGAAATATGCTTCATGTTTACGATGCAATGAAACATGCTTATGTGATGAACACGTTTATGCTTTAGGACCCCTTTAGGGTACTCTTACGTTATGAATGCATGTGTCCTTATGATAAGATAAGATGGAGATGCTTCCCTTTCAAGTAGGGATCAAGAGCTCTCCTTATGACAAGATAAGATGGAGATGCTTCCCTTTCAAGTAGGGATCAAGAGCTCTCCTTATGATATGATAAGATGGAGATGCTTCCCTTTCAAGTAGGGATCAAGAGCTCTCTTTATGACAAGATAAAATCAAGATGCTTCCCTTTTGTGTTGGGGATCAAGAGCATTCTTTATATTATGACAATAAAAGGAAAGAATTAAGTATTTTACTTTGCAAGAGGTTAAGTACCCGACCCGTCGGTGGTCGTTAATCAAATCCATAGGGACACAAGAAGGACGTAAGAGGTCTTGCCACTGGTAAGGCGTAAGAGGTCTTGCTCTAGTAGGGATCGGTGGCTCGCTACCCCCTATTAGGGAACGCGCATTATGTGGTACTTAACACAGGGCCCCCAAACAAGTTATGATGATATTGAAGTATTTATAAGTATATGTTTTGAAAAGAAAAGACTTTTATGATATTGTGTATGCTTATGTTAAATGCTCAATGCTTACGAACTAGGTTCTTTATGCATGCTAGATGTTATGAAGTTATGATGATATTGAAGTATTTATAAGTATATGTTTTGAAAAGAAAAGACTTTTATGATATTGTGTATGCTTATGTTAAATGCTCAATGCTTACGAACTAGGTTCTTTATGCATGCTAGATGTTATGAAGTTATGATGATATTGAAGTATTTATAAGTATATGTTTTGAAAAGAAAAGACTTTTATGATATTGTGTATGCTTATGTTAAATGCTCAATGCTTACGAACTAGGTTCTTTATGCATGCTAGATGTTATGAAGTTATGATGATATTGAAGTATTTATAAGTATATGTTTTGAAAAGAAAAGACTTTTATGATATTGTGTATGCTTATGATAAATGCTCTGAATGCTTACGAACTAGGTTCTTTATGCATGCTAGATGTTATGAAGTTATGATGATATTGAAGTATTTATAAGTATATGTTTTGAAAAGAAAAGACTTTTATGATATTGTGTATGCTTATGTTAAATGCTCTGAATGCTTACGAACTAGGTTCTTTATGCATGCTAGATGTTATGAAGTTATGATGTTTAGAGTTAAGTCTAAGTATGTGGTGACTATGTACTTTATGCTAGTTTAGAATTTATGATGTGGTGAAGGTTAAGGGTAAGGTTAAGAATACTTGCGACTATGTTCCTTACATGATTAGGGTTTATGTTATTACAAATGTTTGTGTTCAAGTTAACCAAATGCTTATGATTACGTTCTTTCATGCATGCTTAGTTTATGCAGTTATAACGCTCATGTTCAAAGTATGCCCTTAGATTAATTATGCTTAACAGCTTATGAACAATTCTATGCCATGCTTAGTTCTTTTGTACTATTACCGGATATGTTGTTGATTAGTGTTGCTATGAAATGCTTAGGTCATTTTCTATGCCAAAGATGCTCATGTTCTAATAGTTTGATGAAATCGTGGCTTTGTGAGTAGGCAAGGATCTTACTAAGCTATATGCTTATAGTTTATGTTGTCCATATATCGCCAGATAAAGGAAAGTCCGCACTAGAGGAAGTGGCGGGAGGGGCCATGTGCGTGTGTGATAGTGGCATGGTGGAAGAAGACCCTTCACTATGCTTATATTTATATGCTCTAAGAACAATTTAAGACATTGCTTATAAGACTTGTGTTTAATGAGTATCCCTTTATTTAAGAGGTTCGATATGTTAGAACTCATGAGCGAATCCTTCGTTATGCATGTTATGAAATGAGATAAGATATGTGGTCATGCTAATGATGAATAAGATAGGTGATGCATGTGCCAAAGAAGGTTTGATTATGATAACTGCTTAAGCATGTAGACTTTGAACGGATCCATATGTAGTATGCTAATAAAAAAAATATATATAGACTAAAGTAGCGCCGCCCTGAGAGCAGATAAGGGCGGGCGCTACAGGTGGTATCAGAGCGGGTTCACCTTTCCACTATCACACATCAAGCCTCCATCCTGCTATTTCCAAGTAAGTAACTTTATGCATACTTGAGTTTCTTTTTATAATGAAGAATATTCTATTTAGATAGAAATAATACCTCATAATGTTTTAGTAGATTGGAATCACACTTGTGAACTAGATAGAAATAATACCTCATCATGTTTTAGTAGATTGGAATCACGCTTGTGATCTAGATAGAAATAATACCTTATCATATTTTAGTAGATTGGAATCACACTTGCGACCTAGATAGAAATAATACCTTATCATGTTTTAGTAGATTGGAATCACACTTGTGATCTAGATAGAAATAATACCTCATCATGTTTTAGTAGATTGGAATCACACTTGTGATCTAGATAGAAATAATACCTTCTCATGTTTTAGTAGATTGGAATCACACTTGTGATCTAGATAGAAATAATACCTCCTCATGTTTTTAGTGGATTGGAATCACACTTGTGACTTAGATAGAAATAATACCTCGTTATGTTAAGTATAATGGAACCGTACTTGTGATTGAGATAGCAACAATACCTTACCATGCTTTATATGATGGGAACATGTCTTTAACGGACCTACCATTCCAAAAATTTGAAGATCGATTTTCGTAATTATCGATTATCAGTCTATGCTCATATGAATTGAAATAAGCCGGTTTAGTACGGGTTAGTCGGTCTTATCTTGAGACTTCATTTTTCAATTTGGATGCGCAGACGATGACTACCATGACCCATCGTGATGTGTCCCGAAACCGATTGAGGGAAGCTATTGAAGAGATAGTTTATAAACTTGATGGTAGGGTCGCGGACACATGAGGAGACTCGATGGTCTCTTTAGGAGACTCGGCGTGAGGAGTTTCCGATCTTGGATAATTATCGGATATGGGCCTTGTGCGCTCCACGCCAAAGCGATTTCATGGTAGTCGCGCATCACGTATGGGGCCCTATGAAGGCGGATAACATATCTTGGAGTTGTCTTTGAGAACTCCCTTGGAGCACAAGGTTCAAGAAGCTGTGGTAGAGAATCGGTGGTAGGCCTCAAGAGGAAGGAAGAGGGTTACGTAAGCATCAACTTAGTGGCGGTAGGAGACTACCCTAGTGAGGCCAGGGAAGATAGGACTAAAAATAGTTACAACCGCACTAGGGTTTGTCCTAGTAAGTCATAATGAACTATCTTCTTAAGTAGTTTCATTGTTCCAATTAGGAATAAAGAATGTTATATGTTAACATTATTCATACAGTGCGAAAATATGAATAAAAGATGATGAGTCGTTCTTTTGAAATTAAAGATGAGTTCGTTGCATGGGAAGTGTATGGTATAATTGATCAATGCCGGTTAGACTGGAACATACGAATAATGAGGAAACAAAGTCGGTGCGCTTTGATGTCCTTATCGATGCTATCTCAACCCCTGAAAAGTGAAGTAATGAATTACGGAATAGAAATCATTTACGGACAACTTTCCACCATGACTATAACGCAACGTTCGACGATATAAAGGGAAAGCAAGATGGTGATTCGGACATCCGAAGTTCAAACAAGAAATCGGAAGGAAGGGATAATGGATTCCGCATCACCGGGCGGATTATTATACTTCCGGGATCGCCATGCATTCCGAGCGATTCGGAGTTACTGGAAGATACTCGAGGAATCCCATGGAACACCTTATACCATGCATCCACGGATCTAATAAAATGTATCGGGACTTAAGGGATAAATTTTGGTGATGCGGCATGAAAAGGGATGTGGCTCGATGCGTCAACACTGCTGCGGAAGGTGAAGGCGAGAACACGACACGGGGATTACTGCAGCCAATACAGATTCCCGAGTGGAAATGGGAAGAAATTTCCATGGATTTCATCTCGGGATTACCCAGAACAACAAATGGTTACGATGCTATATGGGTAATCATAGACCGATTGACAAAGTCTGCCCATTTCCTAGCAATCAAGATGACCTATTCGGTTGAGCAGCTAGCTCAATTATATATGTCAAGGAAATTATCAAATCACATGGAGTGCCTAAGGCTATTATTTCTGATCGGGATGGCCGTTTTACCTCCCATCTCTGGGAATGTGTTCAGAAGGCTCTTGGCACTAAGTTGAGATTCAGCACTGCGTTTCATCCTCAGACCGACGGTCAGACGGAAAGAGTGAACAGTCTTTGGAAGATATATTCGAACTGTGCTCTAGACTTTAAGGAGTGGTGTCGATATTTGTGTACTGTGCGAATTTGCTTACAACAACGCTACCAAAGGCTACCATTGGAATGGCACCTATGAAGCTCTATACGGGGAGAAGATGCGGTCTCCTATCTGTTGATGCGAGGTGGTGAAAGGAGGGAAATGGGTCTTGACGATATTATTGACAATACCACCCGTGCTATCTGGAATATCCGTCGAGAATCAGCGCCAGGCCGACAAAAGAGCTATGCGGATATGCGGTGTAGACCGTTAGAATTCGAAGTCGGGGACCTGGTATTCCTCAGAGTGACCCCTATGAAGGGAGTGATGAGATTTGGAAGGAAGGGTCGAATCCGCGTTACGTGGGACCCTATCCGATATCACGGAGAGTGGGCAAGGTGGGCGTACAAGGTAGGCGCAAGAGATGTCGGCTATACACAGCGTGTTCCATGTCTCTATGCTCAAGAAATGCATGTCCAGAGCGGACCAAGTGATCGAGCCACAAATTGTACACGCGTTCAAGAGGACACGAGTATCGAAAGTCGGCCTATCCGGATACTAGACCGAGATGTCAGAGACTAAGGAACAAAGAGGTGCCCTTAGTGAAGGTCCTGTGGAAGAATTCGCAATATGAGGAGGCTACTTGAGGCGAGGAGGACATGAAGGCAAGTACCAGGATTGTTTTAAGTTTGAGGGCGAAACTTTTACAAGGTATGAGGATTATGCATAGTGAAATTCTAGCAATTTTACGAGAATTTTTGGCTTTATGATGATAGGCTTTATGTAGGCCTTTTTGGAGAAATAAAAGAAAATAAGCCAAAGAGATGCAAAGCTTAGGAATTGAACCCCCACCTCTAGAGATAGCCAAGCCTTATAGATGCACCACTAACCATGAGCCCAATAGAATCATATCATTAGAGGAAAGGGAACCTATAGATAAATGGGAGGAGGGTAAATGAAGAGGCTTGACAAAGAGAAGAGAAACTTCTCTTCCTCCCTTTATAAAGAAGAGAGAAGTTCCACTTGGCCACTTCTTCTTTCCTTCTTCCTCTTCTCTTCATTCTCACGAAACCTAAGCCCTTCTTCTTCTTCCTTTGGCGAGCCCTTGCAAGCTAGGAGAGAGCTAGGTGACTTCCATTAGGTCATCTCCTCAAGCAAAGCGAAGGAAGTAAGTTTTCCTCACTCACTGCAGTGTATTAGTTTGATAGGTTAGGTTGCTTGAAAGAAATATGAAATTGTAGCCTTATAAGTTTTTCCAACTAAGTTGGTGGGCTAGGATTCATGAAAATGCTGCTAAGGGAGGTTTGTATGGGTGGTATGTTTCAAGTAGATACCTTTAGGAGTCCAAAGTCCAAAGGGATGACCCTATATGGTTCGCCAACCCCAAGATTTTAGGGTTAGGGTTGCATGAACTTGATTCTAAAGTTATGTTCTTAGATGGTATGTTTCAAGTAAGACCTTTAAGTAACCACCATCCAAGATGATGCCCTTATAGGTTTCGCCACCCTAGGTAACTAGGGTTAGGGTTACATGAAAATATCCCTAATGATGCTATGCTAGGTTATAATGCTCATGAATGAAGGTTAGGTGACAAGAACCCTAGTTGAGCCCTTATAGGTTTGACCACCCTAGGTAACTAGGGTTAGGGTTGCATGAAAATATCCCTAATGGTGCTATGCTAGGTTATAATGCTCATGAATGAAGGTTAGGTGACAAGAACCCTAGTTGAGCCCTTATAGGCTTCGCCACCCTAGGTAACTAGGGTTAGGGTTGCATGAAAATATCCTAAAGATGCTATGCTAGGGTGTAGTGCTCATGAATGAATATTAGGTGACAAGAACCCTAGTTGAGCCCTTATAGGTTTCGCCACCCTAGGTAACTAGGGTTAGGTTGCATGAAAATATCCTAATGAGGCTATGCTAGGTTATAATGCTTTATGAATGAATTTTAGGGGACAAAACCTAAGCTTGAGCCCTTTCAAGATTCAGCCAACCAATGATTTTAGGGTTAGGGTTTCATGAAAACACCCCTATATGTAGTTGTGCTATGGGTATGTTTTTTTTTAATATGACATGAACTATGCTTGTGTGATGAATATGTTATGATTCAATGCAACATGAAATTAGGCTATGTGATGAACATGTTTGATGATTTAATATGCCTTGAATAGGCCTAGGAAATAAGCTTCATGTTATGATGTAATGTGCCATGAAATATGCTTAGGTGATGAACATGTTGTGTGAATTAATATGCCATGTATATGTTTAGGGAATATGCTTCAAGTTTATGAATTAGTATGCCATGAAATTAGGCCATGTGATGAACATGTTTTATGATTCAATATGCCATGAATATGCCTAGGAAATGTGCTACATGTTTATGATGTAATGTGCCATGAATATTGTGATTTGCCTAGGTGAAGAACATGTTTTGTGATTTAATATGTCATGAATATGCTTAGGAAATATGCTTCATGTTTACGATGCAATGAAACATGCTTATGTGATGAACACGTTTATGCTTTAGGACCCCTTTAGGGTACTCTTACGTTATGAATGCATGTGTCCTTATGATAAGATAAGATGGAGATGCTTCCCTTTCAAGTAGGGATCAAGAGCTCTCCTTATGACAAGATAAGATGGAGATGCTTCCCTTTCAAGTAGGGATCAAGAGCTCTCCTTATGATATGATAAGATGGAGATGCTTCCCTTTCAAGTAGGGATCAAGAGCTCTCTTTATGACAAGATAAAATCAAGATGCTTCCCTTTTTGTGTTGGGGATCAAGAGCATTCTTTATATTATGACAATAAAAAAGGAAAGAATTAAGTATTTTACTTTGCAAGAGGTTAAGTACCCACCCGTCGGTGGTGGTTAATCAAATCCATAGGGACACAAGAAGGCGTAAGAGGTCTTGCCTGGTAAGGCGTAAGAGGTCTTGCTCTAGTAGGGTGGTGGCTCTCGCTACCCCTATTAGGAGAACGCATTATGTGGTACTTAACACAGGGCCCCCAAACATGTTATGATGATATTGAAGTATTTATAAGTATATGTTTTGAAAAGAAAAGACTTTTATGATATTGTGTATGCTTATGTTAAATGCTCTGAATGCTTATGAACTAGGTTCTTTATGCATGCTAGATGTTATGAAGTTATGATGATATTGAAGTATTTATAAGTATATGTTTTGAAAAGAAAAGACTTTTATGATATTGTGTATGCTTATGTTAAATGCTCTGAATGCTTACGAACTAGGTTCTTTATGCATGCTAGATGTTATGAAGTTATGATGATATTGAAGTATTTATAAGTATATGTTTTGAAAAGAAAAGACTTTTATGATATTGTGTATGCTTATGTTAAATGCTCTGAATGCTTACGAACTAGGTTCTTTATGCATGCTAGATGTTATGAAGTTATGATGATATGGAAGTATTTATAAGTATATGTTTTGAAAAGAAAAGACTTTTATGATATTGTGTATGCTTATGTTAAATGCTCTGAATGCTTACGAACTAGGTTCTTTATGCATGCTAGATGTTATGAAGTTATGATGATATTGAAGTATTTATAAGTATATGTTTTGAAAAGAAAAGACTTTTATGATATTGTGTATGCTTATGTTAAATGCTCTGAATGCTTACGAACTAGGTTCTTTATGCATGCTAGATGTTATGAAGTTATGATGTTTAGAGTTAAGTCTAAGTATGTGGTGACTATGTACTTTATGCTAGTTTAGAATTTATGATGTGGTGAAGGTTAAGGGTAAGGTTAAGAATACTTGCGACTATGTTCCTTACATGATTAGGGTTTATGTTATTACAAATGTTTATGTTCAAGTTAACCAAATGCTTATGATTACGTTCTTTCATGCACGCTTAGTTTATGCAGTTATAACGCTCATGTTCAAAGTATGCCCTGCTTAGATTAATTATGCTTAACCTGCTTATGAACAATTCTATGCCATGCTTAGTTCTTTTTGTACTATTACCTGGATATGTTGTTGATTAGTGTTGCTATGAAATGCTTGGTCATTTTCTATGCCATGCTCATGTTCTAATAGTTTGATGAAATCGTGGCTTTTGTGAGTAGGCAAGGATCTTACTAAGCTATATGCTTATAGTTTATGTTGTCCATATATCTGCAGATAAAGGAAGTGCACTAGAGGAAGTGGCGGGAGGGGCCATGTGCGTGTGTGATAGTGGCATGGTGGAAGAAGACCCTTCACTATCTGCTTATATTTATATGCTCTAAGAACAATTTAAGACATTGCTTCCGCTTATAAGACTTGTGTTTAATGAGTATCCCTTTATTTAAGAGGTTCGATATGTTAGAACTCATGAACGAATCCTTTCGTTATGCATGTTATGAAATGAGATAAGATATGTGGTCATGCTAATGATGAATAAGATAGGTGATGCATGTGCCAAAGAAGGTTTCAGTTATGATAACCTGTTTAAGCATGTAGACTTTGAACGGATCCATATGTAGTATGCTAATAAAAAAAAATATATAGACTAAAGTAGCGCCGCCCTGAGAGCAGATAAGGGCGGGCGCTACACTTTTACATTGCCAAGACCCATGCTTGGACTTTTCATGTGCCAAGTGTCCCACATGGACTTTTCATGCCACCAAGTACTCAAGACTTGGACTTTACCAAATGCCAAGTGTTCCACTTGGACTTTCTATGCCAAGTACCCAAGACTTGGACTTTCCCATGACAATTACATTGTCATATGTTTTTGTCGAACATCAAAACATCACTCGAGTCAAACTCGAGTCCTGGTCAATCGTGACCTGGGCCGATTGCACCAACAATCTCCCCCTTTTTGATGTTTGACAAAAACCAAACAAATCATTGAGTTAGAACACTAACTCAAATCCCTTACCAATTATCCCAAATTGGTAAACACTCTCCAAATGTTCTCCCCCAAACATTCTCCCCCTTTTTGACTAACATCAAAAAGGTCTTTTCTCCAAGGAGGTCAATGTCTCATGTCCCAATGAGATCTTACAATCTCCTCCTTGGTCTAAAAATACCTAGGATGCCTTCCATCTTCCTAGTGATAAGTCCCATATCACTCAAGAGAGGCAATCCTATACACTCTCCCAATTTCCAAATTGGGTTTCTAAAAGTCCCATCAATTTCCCAATTGAT
This sequence comes from Wurfbainia villosa, assembly GCA_025175895.1. Taxonomy (NCBI): domain Eukaryota; kingdom Viridiplantae; phylum Streptophyta; class Magnoliopsida; order Zingiberales; family Zingiberaceae; genus Wurfbainia; species Wurfbainia villosa. The sequence continues at coordinate 55,077,348 of CM046004.1, forward strand.
GTCATATTCTCCCATAACTTCTCCTCTTCAAGGAGAAAAAACACATCCATCATTCCAAGATGGATACCTCCCCCTAAAGGCTTGCTCCCCCTTGACTATTGCACCAACAATGTCCTTGGGAAGTCCCTAAGCCAATAGGAACTCTAATCCATCAAAATTAAGGTTAGAAATTCAATATTAAACTTTCCAACACCTTAAAATTGATACAAATCCTAAACACCTCTCCTAATCCATATCCAATGGATTTTCACCCTTTATCATGCTTCCCAAAGCATATCCTAGGGTTAGGAGTGGCTAGGGACCTTAACCGCAGCCGAAATCGGGTTAGACAAGCTTGTTTATCCTGAAATCAGGCAATTAGTCGAGTGATTCAATCGGTCAGTGACCCTATCGATCAGCCACTATGATTTTTAGTTATCAGAAATGAGATTTGGGAATTCATAAAAAATTATACGTTTATCAAAAAATCACGAAAATCGATACGTATAATACCTATGACCAATACAATGAGTGAAAAATGTTTGAAAAATATTTTACCCATAAAATATCGAAATTGATACAAAATTCAAAAGTGAAGAAAACTTCTAAGTTTTTGGCTCACTTTGTATCAATCTCATCAATGGTTATTGCTATCAAAAGATAGACTTCACCAAGGTTTTTCAAAATGATTTTAAAATGTTTTCAAAACCTTATTTTGGATCATATTCCTTGGGCTCTATGTATATGACTTGTACACAAGCTTTCCCAATGATCCACCATTGAAATTAGATGAGTTTTAGTTCATCTAGATGCAAAAACTATGCACCTTGAACTTAACTCATATCCTAGCATCTCACATGTATCTAGGGTGTATAAATACACATACATGTCAATTGGATGTGAGATGTGGGTTTTGATTCATTTAAACTAGGGTTTCATGCATCTTCTAAGGCAACCCTACTTGATTCCCTTATAAATGGGACTCCAAGTCATGCCATAGTCCTTAAATCAATTTTCAATCAAGTTAATGCATGAATGTATGATCATGGCATAAATGATAGCAATAATTAAGCATGGCCAATGATCATGATGTCATGGCATAATATGAAATCTAAAAACACATGACATTAATCTTTAATCCCTAAGCATAATCATGACATATAAAATGATTAAGAATAAACATGATGTCATGACATGGCATATGTCAAGCAAATCATGGCAAGTAAAAAGTATAGGTATAAGTATACCTAAATTTTAATATTAATTGCCATTTGATATTATTAATTATATTTTTCCATATTATCACTAATCTCCCTAGTGTGCCAAAAACCCAAAATGTCACACTAACCTCTAATCCTAAATTGTGCCAATTTGATCATTTTATCAAACTTCTCAAATATTATTGGCACATCCTAAAATCTTTTAGGATTAAGACTCAAATATATTCCCAAGGTAACCATAACCTTGAAAATATCCTAAAGTGCCACCTTTATCATGGTTGATTTAACTACCCATCCAATCAAGGTTGGCACACCCTAACCCCATCTAGCGTGAATCAATCACGCTCTTAGGAACCCAAAACATATTTGAGCTCCTAGGGTTAATTAGGTATTCCTTAGGGATAACCTTCCTAGATACCTTCCTAATGACCCTCCTAGGCTTATTAGCCTTGGTCATTTTGGTCTTACCTAGGTTGACTCTAGGGGTAACTCCCCTTGCAACCTTCTTAGTGGCCACCCTAGGTTTCCTAGAAACCTTAGCCACTAGGCACAAACTATAGTTACTCTTAGGGATAGCTTCCCTAGTAACTTTGGTCTTCTTAGACTTAGTTTGTGTTCCATAATCAAATGGAACACTATGGTAAGCCACCTTAGGCTTAGGTTTGTGACCCAAACCTTGCTTGCCCTTGGTTGACTTTCGACTTTGAGGTTCTAGATGTTGACTTTGAGATCTAGACTTAGAATTTTGATCATTAGACCCTTTAAATTGAGTTTGTATATTCCTAAGGGTCTTTTCTAGTTTCTCAAGCCTTGACCTCAAGGCTTGGTTCTCCAATTCTAATTGCCCAATTTTTGAGTTTTGATTTAAACCATGGGCATTGTCCTTTCTAGGCATATGCCTAGTCCATTTAGGGTTAAAACCTAAGTGTTCTTGTATTTTCCTAATAGATTCCTTAGGTAAGGTTTTTCTAGGGACATTAGTCCCAAATTTCTCCTTATTTCCTAAGTGGACCTTTTTAGCACCTAAACAAATATGTCTATTACTTCTAGCATGCTTTTCATGTACAATAGCAAGAGAATTAAATCTTCTAGCATGCTTTTGCCTATTAACTGAGGAAGGTGCATTATTGAAATATACCTTAGGGTTTGCATTGGAGGCTCCCCCTACTTGTGATACTCCTTCTTGGGTCTTCTTGCTCCCCCTAGGACATTGATTTCGGTAATGTCCGATTCTTACATTTGAAGCAAATGATATGCTCCTTGTCTTTAGATGATGGAGAACCGGCATCCTTTGACTTTTGTTGACTTTTAGGCGCCGGAGGAGTCTTCTTAACCTTCTTTGGGCACTTGCTCTTGTAGTTCCCATACTCCCTACACTCAAAACACAATATATGGCTTTTATTTGAAATTGGAGTGTTTGAGTTACCTAGTTCGGTGGTGAGGGTCTCTTGAGCTTGTTCTTCCTCTTGACCGGATGTAGATGGTACTTCTTGTTGCTCCGGTGTTGAGGATGCTCTAATCTCCTCAATCCTAGAAGTGGATACTTCTTCCACTTCTTCCACCTCTTCTTCTTCCTCCGATCCGGAGGTTGACTCCTCACTTTCTTGTGAGGATGATGAAGCTTCCTCTTCGGTCTCCTCCTCTTCCAAGTCTTCTTGGACCGATTCGGGATTGTCATGGAACTTGACCAACTTGTTCCACAACTCCTTGGCATCCCTATAGCTTCCTAATTTAGACAAAATGTCGTTAGGTATCAAATTAATTAACATTTTTGTTACCTTAATGGTTGTCTTGAATTTATGCCATTGCTCCTCGGTCCATTGCTTCATTTTAAGGATTTTGCCGTTCTCTCCTCTCGGAGCATCAAAACCTATAATCACGACAAACCAATTTTCTATGTTCGTCATTAGAAAATATTCTATCCTACCTTTCCAATACGTGAAATATTCGCGGTCGAAGGAAGGCGGAACGTTGATGTCGTCACCCAATCTCTCCTCGAACTCCATCTTGTTCCTCTAGCATCTTGACTCCGGGTTGTTAATCTGTAGAAGAGCCCCGGGCTCTGATACCAATTGTAGGATATTTGATGCTGCTAGAGGAGGGGGGTGAATTTCGTTTGCGGTTGTCTCTACAATTTCGTTAGCACAGTGGAAATAGAAAGATAATAATGATAACAAAATATACAACACGCAAACACAAATATTTAACGTGGTTCGGAATCACACAGTTCCTACTCCACGGATCGAGCTCTATGAGCTCTAGTGATGCACACACACTCACTAATCATAAATACTCCTTCTCGACACAAGTCGGAGGTGGAGAAATCCCTTACAAGTAATCTTACAACAATAAGATACAAATACAAGCAATTACAATAATGAAATACAATGCAAGTAAAGAAAACTACTTTACGATTGCCTTTGGATTGCTTGATTGCTTGGTTGCTTGAAATCACCTTGGAGCCCCTGATTTGCAACAACAAATCGCTCCAAAACCCTCAAGAAACCGCTGCCAAATTCCTCCATCATGAGCTCCTTATAAAACTTTAACCTGTGCTGGAAAAAGTCGATCAGTCGACTGATCAGGACCATCAGTCAACTGATGCCACTATTGTCGTGAGACAACGGCTAGATCCACGCTGGATAAGTCCAACGGATCTACCATCAGTCGACTGATCAAACCCATCAGTCGACTGATGGTGTCCTCACTCAACTGCTGGTCCCAGTGGTCGAATGAGACTATACTCTGTGGCCGAATTCCCGAGCACCAATTGACTGATCATGAAATCAATCGACTGCTCGAGCCATCGATCATTGCCATCTTTCCGCAATGATCGCTAGGCCACTTCCCGCAGTCAAACCCTAGTTGACTCGGTCCAGTCGACTGCCACATGGCACCAGTCGACTGGCACACAAACATGAGGTTTTAGCCCAAGTATAGTGCCCCCATACTTGCTAGACCACCCTTAGCCTAGACCTAAGCCTTCTAGCCACCTCCATCAGCCTCACGCCTCTCGGATCCCTCCAAGTCATCCATGACTTGTTCATCCATCACGCTAGCCTTCAGGTGCTTCCATCGGCTATGTCATGCTAACGGTGTCTACACCGCCAAGGCACATTGGACTTACATCGCCAAGACTCCGCTTGGACTTTACGCCGCCAACCATTGGACTTATGCTGCCAAGACTCCCGCTTGGACTTTACGCCGCCAATATCAAACCCTTGGACTTCTCAAATGCCAAGACTCAAGCTTGGACTTTCCCTTGCCAACCCATGTTGGACTTTTACATTGCCAAGACCCATGCTTGGACTTTTCATATGCGAAGTGTCCCATTTGGTCTTTTCATGCCACCAAGTACTCAAGACTTGGACTTTACCAAATGCCAAGTGTTCCACTTGGACTTTCCATGCCAAGTACCCAAGACTTGGACTTTTCCATGACAATTACATTGTCATATGTTTTTGTCGAACATCAAAACATCACTCGAGTCAAACTCGAGTCCTGGTCAATCGTGACCTGGGCCGATTACACCAACAATGTGGAGTCAACTGGAAGGCATTCTAGTCGACTAGAAAAGGTTTATAAAATATGTGCTTGACCGAATCCGAGTACAACATCTAATCTATGTTGAAGTGCCGCTGAAATTCCTGCTCATCCATGAAAATTCTCATTCCACAATAAGGCGACCTTCCGACACTCCGCGACTTCCTCAATAATCTTTAAGTGTCAATATAACATTTTGTAATTTCTTTTATTCATATTTTCTCTTATTTTACTTAACTTCAAGAGTGGGTAGTGTGTTACCCATCTCTAATATTTGTAAAAATAGAAATTCTCCGAAGTTGAGAGTTCTCGAGTCAGAGGGCAGTTAGTGATTGCCCATCGAGGTAGCTCTCGGAAGAGCTACGGGCCTTGGACTAGCAACGCAATTAGGATTGTAATGTGAGCAAAATGTATAGGGTTTTAGGAGTAGTTTTTGCTCATATATTGTTACAATTCATGTTAGTTTCAAGCATATGTTATTCTATTTTGCACGCATTTCCTATTTTCTAGTTCGGAGGTCTACTCGTTGGACTTTTGTGTGCAAGTTAGCATTTTGACTTAAAAAGATGCACTTTCGGAGCAAAAGAAAGACATTTCGCAGCTAGATGCAGAGTGGGACACAGCTAGGGCGTGTGGATTCACACGACCATGCCCAATGGGTGAGATCAGCACCCTAGGGTCGTGCACGGCCTGGCCATGTGGAAACACACGGTCGTGTGGCGGCGTACCATATTTGCGCGACTAGGGCTTTTTTCGAATTTTATAGTGGTCTGAGGCAATGTCTATATAAGGATGGCTTTGCCCAAACCCTAGAGGGAGGCACGACGGCTAGGATGGCATGCCAAAGCCCTAAAAAGCTTCGGTAACTCGCAACAGGGAGGAGGAACGTCGCCGGAGGTCCACGCCTTGCACTTCAATGCCGGAGAAAAGACCACGAAAGCATTGTAATTCATTGTTCCTGCATTTTATTCCTTATGTATTCGAACATAGACATGCTTTGTGATTCTTCCTTCATATACATGGAGTAGTACTTTCGATTCTAGGATTAGGGAGTAGCTTGTGTGCACATTACAATGTTGGTTCATGTTAAATTCTGCCTTTGAGTTTGATTTGACAATTGATAGTTGTTTTTACTATACCTATGCATGTTTGGTTTTCTATCTTCTATGCTTAGGCGATACGAGGGGTGACAATCCTCGAATCTAAGATTTTAGTGATTTTATACAAGGAACCTAGGGGTAAACCTGATCTCCTGTAACTGTGGGTAGAAGGGTGCGGTGGAATCGAAAACGGTTCATCGTAGGGATTGATTTGACATCCTTGTACCGTCTATCCCGTCCTTTTATGTGGAGATAGCTCCCAGTAGATGCGTAGGCTCTGCGGGAGAGTGTATGATGTCCCTTCCACAAAACTATAGCTAAACGTTTAGACAATGCCAATTGACAACATTGTTTTGTGATGCACAAGTGAAACCAAAGTCCTAGAATCACCTTTGAAGACCTTGGCACACTTCTTTCCTCCTCTGTGTGATACCGTATAGAGTAAAGTCCACCGACAACTCTCACCAATCGAAACCTCTTAGAGTTATGTCCGAATAATTACAACCACTGAATATATTGATATTCGAATCCCAGTCCCTGTGGAATCGATAATCTTTATTACTTGACGACATCCGTGCACTTGCGGGCGTTGAGCATGAGCACGCGCTTTGAGTCTTCGACGGTCTCCATCGCGAGATTTGAGGTCGCGTTCATGCGCATCAAGTTTTTGGCGCCGTTGTCAGGGGCTGATCGATTCGATATCGAATCAGGAAGTGGATAATTGGATCAAACTTAGAATATATTTACTTTTCTTGTTTTATTTTATTTTATTTCAGTTTTGTTTATTTAGTTTCTCTTTCCTTATTTATAATTTCCTGCATATAACGATGCATGCTTTTACTCATGATTATGGTCAATTTAATGTTGTATGTTTTGGTAATATTTATTGTGAACATTATGGTGAAACATGTCATACCATTAATGATTGTCCGGATATATTCAAACATTCACAATTTAAACAAGAAGATGTCACCTATAATTACAACCAGTGACCACAAGATGATTTCTATTCATATAGTTATGACCCTGGGTACTTAAACCCTCAATATTGTTCGCCTAAATCCCGACGTGAGCAGATGATGGAAGATTTCATTCGAACAGAACAAATGGCAAACGATGAATTCTGACGATGACATTTGCAAACAGAGACTCAATATCGTTTCCAAAATGAGAACAAGAGCTATGAGTCACCATGCAAATTTTATTCAGAACCAAGCCCCCACTTAGAAGCCCCGCTAGATAATTTTACTAGCGAATACAAAGAGCATAGCCAACAATTTATAGAGATGATGGAACGGGATCTAGCTAGAATAGAAACCAAATGACTAGAAGGTGGCTTTAATGACTTTATCACACCTAATAGGGTGGAGACTCACTTTGAGCGAATGAATGAGGAGGGCGTAGATGTCATAGGAAGAAGGAAAATCAATTCAATCACCACTGGAAGAAGAACTTGAGGATTATATAATTGATACTTTAATTGAGGAGAGCATTGCTTCAATCCAAACACCTCATAACCTCAAAGATCTAACAGAGCCTACCATAACCCTCACCGAAGCTTTAGCTACCAATAACGAAGCCCATTTAGCGATTTGTAATGATAAAATTTCATTCGACATAATAGAATCTGCTAACCAATCTTTTGTTGAGGATGTTCATGGTGAGTTATGTTATTTGCAGCATTTGGAAAAAATAGAATATTATGAACAAACTCCTAATGATTACTTGAGATTAAGCATGTTCAATCCTGAACCAAGGAAGGCAACTAATAAATACCTTGCCCCTCCACGAGCAAGATTTAAGAGATATGGTGATAAGGGACCACAAGGGAAGAGGTGTAAGGTGAGCAAATATCTTGCTCCCCCACAAGCAAGATTCAAACACCTTAAATGAAACGTAGGAATAAGGTCGAGCTAAAAGACCTTAAACAAAGCGCTTCTTGGGAGGCAACAGAAGTTTAGTTTTAGATTTCTTTTTTTTTATTGCATTGCATGCATTTGTTTGATTTTAGTCATGATATCCATCTCATTTACGGTTAGGACTAGAAAAGAACTTTACTAGGCAATAATAAAATCCATATTAACCTACACGATGAAAGGTGTGAGAAAATTCGAGCTCTGATGCAAAATGGGGAGAGAAATGGGGACACATGGCCTGACTGTGTGTTTTCCCACGGCCGTGCCTGACCGACCCAAGGCGCACATGGCCTAGCCATGTGTTTTCACACGGTCGTGGTGCACAAGGTTAAAAGGGGCGAGCCGTGTGTTTTCACCCCATTTGCGCCGTGTGCTTCGAAAGCTCTTGCCCTAGCCATGTGATTTCGTTTTCCCCACCATCTAGAAGCACTTTTAGCCTCTAAGGAAGCCAAAAGGAGCAAGGATGAGGAGGACCAAGCATGTAGTACCTCGATCTGACGCCTCAGAGCGACGAACAAGGAGAGCTGACGCCCCTCAAGCTTCAGAGGAGGGTAACGCCCTACCCACTCTTCTTTTTCACAATAATGAACATAGAGATAGATATAATATGCTCTCTACTCGTAAACTCACTGCTACTAGATATTTGGATGAAGATTTGCTAGAATCTTTAGGGTTGTTGGGCGATATGCAAACACTATTTGTAAAAATGGGGTGGGAAGAGATGATGGGAATAAGACACCCAACCTACCCTAGGATAGTTCTAGAGTTTTTGAGTTCCTTAGAGGCGGAAATTTCAATGGGTAGAGAGAGCGAAGGGGGTAGGATAACTTTTAGGATTTTTAATATTGAGCACAAATGGACCCTTCACCAATGGAATTCATGTTTTGGCTTGCCAAGTGGGGGAGAGAAAAGAACCCCTATTGGGTTTAACTCTAGGATAGTTTGGACTGAGTTAACGGGGGAGCACGCTTATGACCCATCTAGGGCCAAAGCGTCATGCCTCCAAAACTCTATTTTCTGATACCTCCATCGCATCATGGTCAGTACTGTATTTGGTCGTGGGGAGAGTGATGGTGTAGTTAGAGCTAGTGAGTTGCTTTGCCTCTGGGACATGCTATAAGAAAGGAGTAGCATCGATGTAGGGTCCCACTTCATCAGACACTTAGTGAAGATGGGCAAAGCAGCATGAGGAGAGATTAATGTGGGAGGTCTACTTACCCACATTTGCCATAGGATGGGGTACGATTACACTGCATTAGCGAATATAGAGGGGAGCCCTAGGATTAACCTAGGAGTGTGCATGGCCATGAAAATGATTGTGAGAGAAGGAGACTTTTTATGCTTTGTAAGGAAAACTCTGATGGCCCTTAGGCTCCCCGACCTGGATCGTACCGCCATCGCTATATGCGCCAACTGGCGCTTGGACCTGATAGTGGAGCCCCCTCCACATGAGGGACCATCCACATCGGCACCCATCTCTCCACCTTTATATCACTCTCCCTCTAGTCCACATGTGCATAGGAGCCCACCTAGTCCACGCCGACATGAGTCTACACTGGCACCACCACATTTTTCCACCTTTGAGCAGGATGCAGGTATGTCAGCCTATGATTTCTTAGAGTTCCGATCGTGCCTCGACGATATATATGCCGAGCAGCAGACGCAGAGGCAGCGATGGGAGGAGCAGAGTGCCTACACATAGGCGGAGTTTCAGGGTTTTCGAGAGCACTTCCAGCGGGCTGAGGAGTTCTACGACGAGGCCCGCATATACTTCCAGGAGAAGGTTGTTCGTCGCCAGAATGAAGCCACCTACCGCAGGGAGATGCGGCAGCACATACATGCCCAACAGGCGCAGTGGGCTATGGTGGAGGAGCATCGAGCAGCTGCTGCATCCACCATCTCCCAGATCGACCACATGTATATGTGGCATCAGCAGCTCAGCAGCAGGTTCTCCTAGGATCCAAAGATGCCAAAACTCCCAGACTTTCCACCTCGTCTACCATACTAGAGGTATATTTTCGTTTAAGTCTGGGGGGACCCCAAAGTTTTTTTTGTTTTGTTTCCTACTAGTAGTTCCTTTTTTGGTATTTTCATTAATTTATTCATGCATGGGTTATTGAGTTTCTTTCAGTACTTAGTTTTTGTTATCTGTAAAGCTACCTCAGTTGTATTTTTTTTAAAAAAAGTTGCTTACATGAGTTGTTCCCATAGGTAGCTTAACTTCATTTTATCTTGTGGTATTTTATTTTATTCGCTCTATTGAATGTTCTAGACTTACACTGGTTAGCTTTGTTTTTACACTTACACATGTCGAACATTCTAAAAGGGAGAATCTAGTACATACCTAGTTATGATTCATCTCAGTAGTCTAGTACTTTGGAATCTATAGGTGACCCTAGGTTTAGCATTTTAGTTACTAGAGATGCTCGGATTGTGTAAGCCCATTTAGAAAAATCAAAATCCCAGTGAGCCGAAAAATAAAAGAGAGAGAAAAAAAAGAGAAATGAAAAAAAAAGAGAGAGAAGATTATGAGGGATAAAAAATAGTTGTCGTGGGTGGAAATGACTAGGTGCCCCTTTGAGACCGAGTTAGGTTACTGGGGAAACACCTACCAATTTCTCTCAATACCGAGCACGCCTTTAAGACTTTATGCTAGACCTAGAGAACGACTCTTGCTTTGGGTAGGTAAGTGCCTAAGAGCCAGAAACCTTAGGAAAGCTATGGGATGACGACTTAACTCACTATGGAACAGGCATCCCCTAAGAATGATTCGCCTAGCACGAGTACGAGGAGCTAACTTAGTGAATTTCTAGAATATATTTATTTTCCTTTGATTGTAAATACCACTTGATAAATTTAGTTAACATGCTAAGTATGGAACAAAATCTTTTTAATTTTCAGGACACTGAGGTTTAATTGAGGACAAGCAAAGATTTAAGTCTGGGGGAAGTGATGTGAGCAAAACGTATAGGGTTTTAGGAGTAGTTTTTGCTCACATCTTGTTACATTTCATGTTAGTTTCTTGCATATGTTACTCTATTTTGCACGCATTTCCTATTTTCTGGTTCGGAGGTCTACTCGTTGGACTTTTGTGTGTAGGTTAGCATTTCAGGTTAAAAAGACGCGCTTTTGGAGCAAAAGAAAGACATTTCGTAGCTAGAGGCAGAGTGGGACACGGCCAGGGTGTGTGGATTCACACGACCATGCCCAATGGGCGAGATCAGCACCCCAGGGCCGCACATGGCCAAGCCGTGTGGAAATACACGGTCGTGTGATGCCCCGCTATATTTACATGATTAGGGCTTTTTCCAGATTTTGCAGCGGTCCGAGGCGATGTCTATATAAGGATGGCTCCGCCCAAACCCTAGAGGGAGGCACGACGGCTAGGACGACATGCTGAAGCCCTAAAAAGCTTCAGTAACTCACAATGGGGAGAAGGAACGCCGCCGAAGGTCCACGCCTTGCACTTCAACGCCGGAGAGAAGACCACGAAAGCATTGTAATTCTTTGTTCTTGCATTTTATTCCTTATGTATTCGAACATAAACATGCTTTGTGATTCTTCCTTCATATACATGGAGTAGTACTTTCGATTCTAGGATTAGGGAGTAGCTTGTGTGCAAATTACATTGTTGGTTCATGTTAAATTCTGCCTTTGAGTTTGATTTGACAATTGGTAGTTGTTTTTACTATACCTATGCATGTTTGGTTTTCTATCTACTATGCTTAGGCGATACGAGGGGTGACAACCCTCGAAATCTAAAATTTGGGGTTGTGAGGCTTATGTTCGACGTCGAGTCTCAGACAAAATGGGACCCAAATCCGATAAGTGTTATTTTGTAGGATATCCCAAGGAAACGAAGGGATATTACTTCTACATTCCCAGTCAGCACAAAGTGTTTGTGGTAAAGATGGGGGTATTTTTAGAAATGGACTTTGTTTCTAGAAAAACTAGTGGGAGTATGTTCGATCTTAAAGAAATTCAAGATATGGACCATAACACTGAGGCCTTGATGGAGGTTGAACAGGAACCACAAAGTGTTGTGGATGATGAGATTGTTGCATAAAGAGTTATGGAACAAAAACCTGTTCAGGTAGACCTACCTCTTCGCAGGTCTGATAGGGTACGTTGTCATCCTGAGAGATACTCATTTCTCTTGTCTTACCATAATGATGTTATGCTTATTGAGAATGAGCCTACATTCTATCAGGAAGCTGTGATGAGCCCAGAGATGGAATCCATGTACACCAACCAAGTATGGACTTTGGTTGATCCACTTGAAGGCGTCAAACCCATTGGGTGTAAGTGTGTCTTTAAGAGAAAGACTGACATAGATGGACTTACGCATACCTATAAGGGCCGATTGGTAGCTAAAGATTTCAAGAAAATTCATGGTATTGACTATGATGAAACCTTTTCTCCAGTTGTGATGTTTAAGTTCATTCGGATCATGCTTGCTATTGCAGCATACCGCGATTATGAGATCTGGCAGATGGATATCAAAACCGCATTTCTGAATGGAAACTTGCTCGAGGATGTGTACATGACACAACCTGAGGGTTTTGTAAGCTTCTCGGAGATGGAATCTTCGATTCGATGATGCAATCAAATAGTTTGGTTTCATCAAGAATGAAGATGAACTCTGTGTCTACAAGAAGGTTAATGGGAACACAGTTGTCTTCCTTGTATTGTATGTGGATGACATACTTCTCATTGAGAATGACATCCCTTCGCTACAGTCTGTGAAGACTTGGCTGGGGATGTGCTTCTCAATGAAGGACTTAGGTGAAGCAGCCTGTATTCTAGGCATCAAGATCTATAGAGATAGATCTAAGAGATTGCTTGGCCTAAGTCAGAGTACATACATTGACACGGTATTACTACGGTTTGCCATGCAGAATTCTAAGAAAGGACTTCTGCCGATGTCACATGGTGTGAGTCTTTCGAAGACTCAAAGTTCCTCTTCTAGAGAGGAGAGAGACCGCATGGATTAGATCCCTTATGCATCTGCCACAGGATCTATCATGTATGTCATGCTATGTACTCGTCATGATGTCTCATGCTTTGGCCATGACGAGAAGATACCAGTCATATCCAGGTGAGCATCACTGGATAGCGGTCAAGAATATTCTTAAGTACTTAAGAAGGAATAAAGAATATTTCTTGATATTTGGAGACGAAATGGAACTAGCTATAAAGGGTTACAATGATGCCAGCTTCCAAATTGACCAGGATGATTATAGATCGCAGTCAGGGTTCGTGTTTTGCTTGAATGGTGGTGCTGTGTGCTGAAAAAGTTCGAAGCAGGATATAGTTATTGATTCTACAACAGAGGCCGAGTATATTGCTGCATCAAAGGAAGCAAAGGAGGTAGTTTGGATCCGCAAGTTCATTATTGAGCTTGGGGTGGTTCCTAGCATAGCAGATCCAATAGAGCTTTATTGTGACAACAATGGAGTGATTGCGTAGGCTAAGGAACCTCGCTCACACCAGCGGACCAAACACATACTACGACGCTTCCATCTCATTCGAGAGATTATCGATAGAGGAGATGTGAAGATTTACAGAGTACCCACAGAGGCTAACGTCGCAGATCCCTTGACCAACGCTTTGGCACAGGAAAAGCATGATGGTCACACTAGGTCATTGGGTATTAGATACTGTAGTGATTGACACTAGTGCTAGTGGGAGATTATTAGTGAAAGTCCTAGAGCCGATCATGTGATGATTATTGTATGGACTTGTTGTATCATATTCCTATATATATTTATAAAGACATTTCTTTATGGTTATTATACTTACTTGTAATGGTGTCAAATAACTAAGTATAATAGCATCCTTGAGTAGAAGGTTCTTATCTATATCAATCGATTGGTTGAATCGATAATGAGATGATATAGAGAATACTACTCTTAATCATTCCTAGTCAAGTATTAATATTCAGAGACAATGTTAATGCGAAGAGGCTAGCATGTAGGTCAACTCGATGACTTGATTTCACAAGTCATGGATATGAGATATCAAGTTGACACATGGGTATGCATTGGAGAATGTATACTGAATGACCTGCCATGAGAAAGTATCATGGATCATTATATGAGTGTCATATACTTTCTCATGTGACTATTAGTATGACTATTAGTCCTTGGACTTGAAGTCCCCATGGTTCCCTACATAAGGAGTTGCATACTTTGGCTTCGTCAAACGTCACCCGTAAATGGGTGGACTATAAAGGTGATTACTGGGCATGTAACAAATTATGCGGAGGGATGTGAGTGATGTAGATGAGATTTATCCCTCCTATATGATGGAAGTGATATCATGATTCTTGATAGAGTGAGACCACTAAGTGCATGGCCATGGCCAAATGAGTCAATATGAGATATTGAGCTCATTTGGTTAGAGTGAGTCTACTTGGAGTTCAAGATATATATTGTACAGAGGATGACACAGTCTATGCCTCAATTGATCAATCTAGATGTCAAGGATAGAGGGACATTGTCACATATTGTGAGAGTCACAATGGTGATGTTGGATCTCAACATTCTTGTAACTTGGGTAGCAATGATGTGTTGCTAGATATCGCTCATTGCTTATGTTTCTAAATCAGTTTAGGAGTATTTCCAACGTTACAAGAACCTATAGGGTCACACACAAAGGGCAATTAGATGGGGATTAGGTTCATATGATGGACCAAGAGGATTAGGTTCATGTGATGAACCAAATTGGATTAAGAGTAATCCAAATTAGACTAATTGAGTTGGACTCAATTTGATTCAAGTGTTGAATGAGTCTAATTTAGATTTGATTCATTGAGTCAATTTAAACTAATCAATAGAGATTCATTAAATTAAATTGACTTGAATCAAAGGTTAGATTTGATCAACTATGGGAGATAAGAGGTCAAGTTTGACTTGACTTGAGAGGGAAGATGAAGGGTCAAGTTTGACCTGACCAAATGCCACTTCATGGTGACTTGGCATAGGGCCGACCAATGATGATGTTCCACATCATCATGGACACATCATGGTGTGCCACCTCATGAGGAAGACCAAGAGCCATGGGTCTTGGTATTACATGGATGTTTTTAACCCTCCTTAAGTGGCCGGCCAAAATTAATTAGTGAGGCTAATTGAATTCTTCTTCTTTCTTCTTCTCTCCCTCTCCTCCATTCCCGAGACCTCCCAAGAGTGCTAACAAACTCTAAGTGGTTTTCTCCACCTTTTTTCCATGTGGATATGTGTAGAGGAGTGTACACTTGACACTCTACGATATCCGACAACCTTTTGGACGAGTGGGATAAGCGAAGGGCATCACTACAAGGGTAACATTCTTCCCATGTAGATCTAAGGTAGATCTAGTGTAGATAAACATGTACATGAATTTTATTTATCTTCGCATGGATCCGTGGCCGGCTTCCAAGATTTCCACAATGCAAAAAATGGTTTTTGCGGCTCGGAGAGTCTAATAGAGCTATCCCATAAACCCAACTATGCCTTTTCTTATGCCAAAGCATAATGAAGATTTACCTAACTTAAACCCTCATTTCTCCCCCTTTGGCATTCATCAAAAATCCTACCAAGGTTTTCAATGTCTCATCTCCAATGAGATCCTACATTCTTCTCCTTGGTCCAAAATTGTCTTAGATGTCTTCGCTCTTCTTAGTGATACAACCCTTATCACTAAATGGGAGACAATCCTTCATTCTTCCCCTTAAAAAAAAACATCCATCATCCCTTGATGGATAAACTCCCCCTAAAGGCTTACTCCCCTTTGACCATTGTACCAACAATGTCCATGGAGAGTTCCTAAGCCTATAGGGAATCTAAACCATAAAAAATAAGGGTAAAAGTTCAAACTTGAACTTTGACCTCCGTTAAAATTTGATTCTCCACCCTAATTACCTCTCTAAATAATTTTCAATGATCATTTCACCCCTTCCAATGCTTCTCTAAGCATATCATAGGGTACCTAGGGTTGCTGATAGATGGCTAAATAAACCTTATTCAACCAATATCAGACACGATAGTCAACTGAAATTAGAAACCAGTTGATTACACCACTACCAGCCGATTGCTCCAAGAGTCAGTCGACTGGTTTCTGCAATTGCAAAAAACAATTTTTTAGATATGAAATTTGAAGATGCATAAGTAATTTCGTAGGTTTTGAAAATTCATAAAATTTAATAAACATATTACTTATACTAAATACAATAGGTGAAAAAAGTTTCATATTAAAATATCTATTATTTTGAAAGATTGATACAAAAGTTCAAAAGCATTGAAACCTTTCAATGTTTTGTCTAACTTTATGTCAATATTATCAATGGTGATTGCTATCAAAAGATAAACTTCACCAAGGTGTTTCAAAATGGTTTTAAAATTGTTTTCAAACCTTAATTTCAATCCTGGTCTAGGGCTAGATGTACATGACTTGTACATTAGCTTTCCTCATGATTCATCCTTATGATTTAATGAGTTTTAAGTTCATTTTGATGTACCATGTAAGAACATTGAACTAAACTCAATTACCTAACATCTCACATGTGTCTAGAGTGTATCAATACACACACATGTCATCCTATGGGTTTTGTGAGATATGGATGTGTTCTTCCCTAAATCTAAGGGTTCATGCATTATACCTAGACATATCCATTTGATTCCTTTATCTATGACACCAAAAAATATCATTATCATTAATTTCAATTGTATTGACCTAAATTCATGAATTATGATTATGACATAAATGATTTGCATAATTTAAACATATTTGCCAATGATGCATGATATCATATCATAATACAAATTAACTTAAGCATTATCATGACATTTTAAATGATCATATTAAGCATGATGTCATGGCATGGCATAGAACAAACAAAGCTTGGAAAATATATAATATAAGGTATAGAAATAACTAAGTTTAAAATCTAATTTTCCATTTTCTAAGATTAGGACCAAATTGCCATAATGACTCAAACTCCAAAGTGTGCCAAAATCCAAAATGACACACTTTTGACTTTAAACCTACTTGTGCCAATTATGATCAATTTTCAAACTTCATAATTTCTATTGACACATCCTAAATTCCTTTAGGATTAATTTCTAAACTCATTTCCAAGGTATCACATAACCTTGAAAATGTCCTAAGGTGTAAACTCTACCATAGTTAGGTTAACTGCCTATCCATTTAGGATTGACACACCCTAAGCCCATCTAGCATGAAGAAGTCACTCTCTTAAGAACTCAAAACATATTTGAGCTCCTTGGATTTACAAGGTACTCACTAGGGATAACCTCCCTTAGTATCTTCCTAATGAACCTCCTAGGCTTAAAAGCCTTGGTCATTGTGGTCTTGTCTAGGTCAACATTAAGGATGACTTTCCTTGTGACCTTTTAAGTGACTTTTCTAGATTACTTTGAAACCTTAGCCACTAGACACTTATCACTGTCAACTCTAGGGATGGCTTCTCATGTGACCTTGACACTCCTAGACCTAGTGTTAGTTCCATAACTATATGGAACACTATGATAAGATGACATTACCTTCCTGGGCTTAGATTTGTGACCCAAACCCTTCTTGTCCTTAGGTAGGTCTTGCCTCCTAAAACTATACCTTCTCCATTTGACCCTCGAATCATATTTTCCATTCTTTTTTATAGTCTTTTCTATTTTTTCAAGTTTTGACCTCAAAACTTGATTTTCCTTCTCTAGTTTCCCCATTTTTGATTTTTCATAAGTTCTTGGGATATTTTTATTCTTCCTAGGCATATGTCTATTTTTCTTGGGATTAATGGCTAACTTTTCATCTACCTTCTTTTCATCAGGTAGGGTAGTCTTAGGGGTATCCTTAGGCCTAATATTATAATGTTTAGCACATAAATAAACATATTTGTTTCTAGCATACTTTTGATTATGAACAATTGCAAGTGAATTGAAAACATACTTTTTATCATTACATAAAAGAAGAGCATTACTAAATGATACCTTGGGCTTTGACTTAGGTCCTCCCCTACATTTGAGCTTCCTATTTTGTCCTTCCTAGGGTGACTCCCCCTCAGACATTGACTCTTATAGTGTCCCTTTTATTTGCACTGGAAGCATACTATGTGCTCTTTCTCTCTCCGTACAGGGGCTTTGGCCTCCTTGGTCTTCACCTTGTCCTTGGGTGCTTAAGGAGCCTTCTTCTTGATCAATTTAGGACACTTACTCTTATAGTGCCCCACTTCCCTACACTCAAAGCATGTGATATGATTTTTTTATTTTTAACAACCAAGCTTGAGTTACCTATCTCAGTTGTAGGAGATCCTTGAGCTTATTCTTCATCTCTCTCAGAGGTGGAGGGTTCCTCTTCTTGCTCTAGCTCCGGTGTTGGTTGCCTATCCTCCTTTCCCTCAATCCAAGAAGTGGAAGCTTCTTCAACCTCTTCTTTGGGTGTTAAACACCTTTCAACCTTCAAATTTTCAAGCTCTTGAGGAGATGAGCTTGATTCCTTAGGCTCCCCTTTGTGTTGGGCCATTGAGAAGTTTGTTGGTACAATAGACCCAGGTCACGATTGACCAAACTCAAGTTTGACTCAAACAGTATTTTGATGTTTGACAAAACGTATGACAAAGTAATTGTCATTGATGTTTGAAAAAACGTATGACAATGTAATTGTCATTGATGTTTGACAAACATATGATATGTGATTGTCATGGAATGTCCAAGTCTTGTGTACTTGGCATGAGAAGTCCAAGTGGGACACTTGGCATGGTAAAGTCCAAGTCTTGGATACTGGGCAATGGAAAGTCCAAGCATGGGTCTTGGCATGGAAAGTCCAAGCATGAGTCTTGGCAATGGGAAAGTTCAAGCATGGGTCTTCGCAATGGCAAAGTCCAAGTCATGGGTACTTGGCAATTGGAAAGTCCAAGCATGGATCTTGGCATCTAGAAAGTCCAACATGGAGTTGGCAAGGAAAGTACAAGGGTGTGATATTGGCGATCAAAAGTCCAAGCAGTAGTCTTGGCAGCATAAGTCTAATGTTTGGTGGTGTAAAGTTCAAGTGTGTGTTTTGGCAGCGTAAGCCCAAATGTGCCTTAGCGGTATAGACCCGGTTATCATGACAATAGCTGATGGAAGTACCTGAAGGCTAGCATATGGATGAACAAAGTCATGGATGACTTGGAGGGATCCGATAGACATGAGGCTGATGGAGGTGGCTAGAAGGCTTAGGTCTAGGCTAAGGGTGGTCTAACAAGTATAAGGGGATCATACTTGAGGTAAACCTCATGGTTGAGGTTCTATCAGTCAATTGGGGTTATGGACTAGTCGACTAGTCAAGTGTTTTGACACTTGATAGCTAAGCCGACTCTAAGTAGTCGATTAGGATTATGACCAGTCGACTGACAATCAATTGCGGCTGTGTGGCCTTGGCAGTCAACTGCAATATTGGGGTAGTTGACTGGCCTTGAGCAATCGACTGCCATGAGGGGGGCATTCGACTGCTTTTTGCGACCACGAACACAGAAACTTTCGTAGTCGACTGGGCAGTCGACTGACGGAGGTTTTTTAGTCAACTGACTATTGGAGTTTTTCCAGCGTGGATCAAGTCGTTGTGAGACAATGACTACAGGAGCAGTTGACTGATGGGTATGGACAGTCGATTGCTAGGTGAAAATTAGCCTGAGTTATAGCTTTATAAGGAGCTCAAAAAGGAGAATTTTGACCATGGTTCTTTGGGAAATTCGAAGGGGAATAGTCGGTGCTTTCCAGTTCTTCAAAGCCAGTCCAAAGCCATCAACAAGCAAGCAATCCAAAGTTCTTGTGTAAAGTTTTTTTACTTGTATTTGTGTATTGCTTAGTTTGCTTGTTGTATTTCGTTGTATCACTTTTGTAATCATTTGTACGAGGTTTCTCCACCTCCAGATTGTTCCGAGAAGGAGTGTATTAGTGGTAGTGTGCATCACTAGAGCTCATTTGAACTTGCCTTGTGAAGTAGGAACCCTAAGGTTCCAAACCATGTTATATCTTATGTTTGTAGGTGTGTTTCTTGTGTATTGTGTATTCATATTTGTATTTTGTATTTCCGCTGTGCTAACCTTGTTGTAGACAAGAACGAACACAATCGAGCAACAAAAACACGAAATGCTATTCACCCCCCTCTAGTATGACCATCGATTATCAACAAGTGGTATTAGAGTGAGTCGCTCTTCACCGACTTTGCAAACGAGGGAGCAAACATGCTAGAGAGAAGAAGGAAGATGGAGGAGCCATGTCTTGGCTTAGGACATGACATCAATGTGCCTCCTCCATATGACATCTATGGAGCCCAAGAATATGAGCAATGGGCGGTAAGAATGAACTATTTTCTTATGTACAATTATGATAATTGGATTAGTGTCATAGTAGGTTTCGACGCTCCGAAGGATGAAAAGGGGAGAATACTGAAGAAGAAGAAGTGGAGGGGAGGAGATTAGGTCTTCCACTCCGGAGCAAGAAGAAGAATCTTCAACATCCGGAAGAAATGAAGAATAAACTTAAAATTCCGATTTAGGTAACTCAAACATTATAATTAAAGATAAAAAATTACATAATATGTTTTGAGTGTAGGGAAGCCAAGTATTACAAGAGTAAGTGCCCAAAAAGAGTTAAGAAGGCTCAACCGGCGCCAAAGGTCAGGGAAGTCGGTGCCCAAAGTCAAAAGAGCAAGGAGCATATCATTTGCTTCAAATGCCATCAAAAGGGGTACTATAAAAGTCAATGCCCTAGGGGAAGGAAGCAAACTAAGGGAAAAGGAGCTACACATGTAGGGGGAGCTAAGGTAAACCCTAAGGTAAATTTAAATAATACTCATTCTTTAATTAATAGGCAAAAGCATGCTAGGAATTTTGTTGCTATTGCTCATGAACAAAAGCATGCTAGGAATAGATTTATTGCTTAGGTGCTAAATCATGCGATATTAGGGTTAAGGATAAATCTAGAACAAATAATCCTAGAACAATTTTACATAAGGAAGCAATTATAAAGGTAGAAAACCATTTAGGCATTAACCCTAAGAAGGGTAGGCATATGCCTAAGAGAATGAACTATGCCCAAAGAATTGATGAAAGATAAAAAATTGGGCAATTAGAATTAGAGAACCAAGCCTTGAGGTCAAGGCTTGAGAAATTAGAAAAGACCCTTAGGAAGATGTAAAATCCAATTCAAGGGTCAAATGATCAAAAATTAAGGTATAGGAGGCAAGAACCATCTAGGGTCTAAGAGTCACAACCCTAAGCCCAAAGAGACTTACCATAGTGTTCCATTCGATTATGGAACCATTTCTAGGTCTAGGAAAATCAGGGTTACTTGGGAAGTTATCCCTAAGGTTAACCATGGTAGATGTCTAGTGGCCAAGGTTTCTATGAAACCTAGAAAAGTCACTAAGAAGGTCACAAGGGAAGTTATCCTTAGAGTTGACTTAGGCAAGACCAATTGACCAAGGCTTCCAAGCCTAAGAGGGGTCATTAGGAAGGTACTAAGGGAAGATATCCCTAGTGAGTACCTAGTAAACCCAAAGAGCTCTAATAGGTATTGGGTTTCTAGGAGCATGATTCCTTCACGCTAAATGGGTTAGGTTGTGTCAACCTTGAATGGATGGGTAGTTAGCCTAACCATAGCAAAGTCGACACTTTAGGTTATTTCCAAGGCTATTGGATACTTTAAAAATGAGGGTTAAATTTATATCCTAAAGGATTTTAGGATGTTTCAATAAAATTCAAGAAGTTTGAAAAGTCAATCAAAATTGGTACAATTATGTTTAGAGGTCATAGTGTGTTATTTTGGGTTTTTGGCACACTTGGGAGATGAGTGGTTATGGAAAATGAGTTTTAATTTTAGAAAATGGCAATTGAGCTTAACACTTAGGTATTATATACCTTTGTATTTTATACTTGCCATGTTTTATTTGCTTTGCCATGTCATGACATCATATTCATTTAATTATTTAAAATGTCATGAAAATGTTTAGGTATCTATGTCATGTATGTTTAGGTTTATTTATATGCCATGACATCATGATTATTGGCACATGCTTCATTTATGTTATTATTATATGCCATAATCATCATTCATGCATTTAGTTTAATTAAAATTGATTTAAGAACTATGACATGATTTGAAGTCCCATGTATAAGGGAATCAAATAAAGTTGCTTAGAAAAATGCATGAAACCTTAGATTAGGAAGAATAAAATCCACATCTCACATCAAATTGGCATGTGTGTGTATTGATATACTCTAGACACATGTGAGATGTTAGGAAAGTGAGTTAGGTTCAAGGTGCAAGTTCTTGCATATAGATGAACTCAAACTCATCTTATGCCATTGATGGATCATGTGGAAAGATAATGTGCAAGTCATGTGCATTGACCCCATAGATCATGGTCCAATATAAGGTTTTAAAATCATTTCAAAATCATTTTAAAAAATCTTAGTGTAGTCTATCTTTTGATAGAAGTCACCATTGATGAAGTTGATATAAAGTAGGCTCAAAACATTGAAGTTATCTTTGTTTTTGAACTTTGTATCAATCTCACTATTTAATGGGTATTTTATTTTTTAAATATTTTCACCCATAATGATTGACATAAGTATTATACGTATGAAGTTTCATGATTTTTCAAATTATGTATATTTACTTATGATTTTTCGAAAACCATTTTTTGATTTCTAGATTTCTACAATTACAGAAACCAGTCGACTACCGCCTTGGGCAGTCGACTGTCATTGAGAGCAGTCGACTATTTGCTAACTAAGTCAACTGCCAGTCTTATTTTGGGCAAACAAGGTTGTTTAGCCCATCTTTCAGCCATGTTAGGCTACCCTAACTGCTCATAACTCTAGGATATGCTTTGAAAAGCATTGGAAGGGTAAAAATTCATTGGATATGGATTAGGAGAGTTGCTTAGAGGGAGAGTCAAATTTAAAGGTGTGTGGAAGTTCAAGGTTTAACTTTTGCCCTTAATTTTGATGGTTTAGTGTTCCTATAGGCTTAGGGACTCTCCAAGGATATTATTGGTTCAATGATCAAGAGGGAGCAAGCCTTTAGGGGGAGGTTATCCATCTTGGGATGATGGATGTGTATTCCTCAAAGGGGGAGACATGAAGGGATTGGAAACCCTCATTGTGCTCACCAAAGGGGGAGAATTGAAGAAGTGAGGACTGTCTCTCATTTATTGATATGGGACTTATCACTATGAAGAGTGAAGACATCCTAAATGTTTTTGTATCAAGGGGAAGAATGTAAGATCTCATTGCGATATGAGACATTGATACTCTTAGGGAGAGCCTTTTTGATGTATGTCAAAAATGGGGAGAGTTTGGAGACTTTGGAGAATTTGGGAATTCCTAGTAGTAGTGATGATGATATTTGTGGACATGATTGTCATATTACATTTTAGTGCATTTCTCCTATCATCCATGTCTTCCATGTGGTTGAGCGGTCGTCAGTAGAGGTATATTTGTGGACAGGATATATATGTAGACATGATTGTCATATTGCATTCCATTGCATTATGCATGCTCTCGTCGGTCATGACTCCCATGTGTGGCTGAGCAGATCATCAGTGGAGGTATACTTGAGAATAGAAGGTCCTTGCACTATCTATTTACTATCGGCTATGACTCCCTAATGAGGTAGAGCACATCACCAGAAAGTTTACAGACATGGATGATTCATCATCGCATAGTACACTGATTACTGACTATACATCCTCATTTATAGAGGGAGATCAAGAAGGTTGGTAGTGTAGTCATACTCATAGTATGTGTGTTATTGGATCATGTGTCTCTGAGCAATAATTGTCTCTCTTGTAGGGTCAAGAGTGTTGCCAGAGATTTAGATATGTGGCTACATATTGACCTGCCTGCTTAGTCACTTGGCAGCAGTGATAGCTGGAGCCCCACACAGAATGACGTAGCTAGATAGTTACTATTGGATCTGACCACTCGACCACTCATTACAACAGTGGTAGTTGGAGTGTGTGCAATTGTCATGTCTTGCTCATCCGACCACATTAGATAGTGGTAATAGGTGTTGCGTGTAGACAGTGACCATGCATGGGCATGTTTGAATATATGTATGTGTATGTTTGTATGTATGCTTATCACATGTTATCATATGTTTGTTCATGTTGCATTTGACAATATGGATTGGAGATTCTTGTTATTATAGTTGTGCATGCTATTGCATTGGATGGACCAGGTTGGTATACACATTTGATTATTACTATCCACTTGTTGAATGATTATTGCTTCTGATACTATATATCTTTTGGGATTTCTCTACATGTTGTTCATGCATTATCTTTCTTATATCCACTGAGTATTTTTACTCACTACCCTACCTATTTCCTCCTCCCAGGTAGCAGGTAAAGGATATATTATAAGACTCCGAGTTCTATCAGTTGATCTCATCACATCTCACATCTGAGGGTTTATATTTTAGTTATGTTAGTTTCTAGTATTTTGGACTTGAGTTCACTTGGTGAACTATGTTGTTGAACTTTCGTTTCGATTTTCATTTACCTTTTCGGATTGATGGTGGTTAAAGTCATATCGATATGCACTATGTTAAGTTTCTTAACTCATATCTGAATTGGTTTTTGCAATTTATATATATATATGTTTTTCTTGATAGCAACTATATGGTTTTGTATCAGTTGTATCTCTTATATTGTCAATAAAGAGTATTGTCCGATTTGACGGACAAGTATACCTACGAGACGTGACAATATAAGTAGAATTTCCTTTTAGTTTTGTTATAATATGTTGGATTTGTACCCCTATATTATTATGTATAAGAGATACATTCATGGTTACCCAGTCTTTATGTATTTCTTTTCCTAGTTTACTGGTTAATTTACTAAATAATCGTTCTCCTAAAGCTTGATTGCTATAGTTTCCGGATACTACTATAAGAGCAAAAAAAATCGGTGCAAACTGGTTTTATATAACTCCAATTTAATAGTTGTAACTGTTCTAAGTCTATCATGGCCTCTTTTTGTCTAAAGCTTAGTCCTATATTAGAATCTCTGGCTGTAAACATTCTATGTATAGCATAGCAGAAATTTAATATATATTTTTCTTGGTTGGGTATCTTTACTACTTCTTCGGGAAATTCTACCTTAAAAGCTTCTCATGAAGCTCTTGCAATATCTCCTAGGTAATTTTCTTCTACTCTTATCATGATTTCTTCCGTTTCTATATCCATTTCATGTCTAGCTATATAATCTCATTTTACAGAGACTATCCACTGTTCTAAATATATGTCATATAATTGCGGATCACATTCTATGATATTTAATAAAATAATATCTTTGTCAAAAAAAGTTATTTCTGATGGCCTCCTTTTTACTATGGTTCTTAATAAGGGATTATTGTTTGTATACAGTTCTGCTAGTATTCTAGGAGGATGCCCATGCCCATAGTCTATATTCTCATGGTACTTTATGTTGGGTTTTTCCGAGCCGCAAAAACCACTTTTTGCGTTGCGGAAACCTCGGAAGCCCCGGCCACGGATCCGTGCGAAGATGTATTAAAACTAAAACATGTATGTGCTTATATAAAACCCTAGATGTACCTTAGATATATATGATAAGGATGTTACCCTCGATGCGACGCCCTTCGCAAATCCCGCTCGTCCAAAAGGTTCGTCGAAACTCAAGAGCGTCAAGTGCACACTCCTCTATTGGTATCCACACAAGCAATAGGTGGAGAAAACACACCCTTGAGTGTGCTAGCACTCTATGGATGGTTCAGCCAAGGAGGTTGGGAGAGGGAGAGAGCTTGAGGGAAGTTGGTCCAAGGTGTTAGTGCAGTAGGCACCTAAGTCGAACATGAGTTTTGATTATAGCAAACGATACAAAGTTAAGCTCATGTCGTTATCTCACGAGCTGAATCGAGTGTGCAGAAAATTGCTATAGCTAGAGCTGAAGGCTAGCGACACCCGGAGGAAGCCGCGGTGGTCGGGCGACACTCGGGTGACTTCGGAGGGAGCCGAATGGATCGGGTGGAAGGCCGAAAGCGAAAATGACACAGTAAGTATCGAGGTAAGCTCGTGTGTGTGTGAGCGTAAGTGAGGTCGTATCCTCTTTACGGGGATGATCTTAAGCGTAGATCCGACCAAAGACATCCTATAGATAGTCTAGGTCGAGATCGGACGATCGATGACTGTCGAAATTATGTTTTTGTTGAGCTAATTTTGACTTGCAGCAAGCATCAGTCGATTGCCAGCTTGGAGGACTCGACATCCGTCAATTAGTCGACTGCCGGAGGTTAGCACTCGACTGATGCTGCCATCAGTCGACTGATGATGCCATCAGTCGACTGATGATGGCCATCAGTCGACTGATGGTCAAAGGATCAGCTTCGAGGAGTCAAGGCTTATCACCAAATTTCAAGGGGAGTGGTGCTCAAATATGATTGGCTAGGGTTCCTCTCGAAAAGGGGCTCAATGGCTATAAAAGGAGGTCCTAACCTAGGGTTTCTTCATCAATTCTAAGTGCTCAAAAGCCTCCGCAACGCTGCGACTCTCCGATGACTCTACAACAACGAAGTGCTGCCAACAACCCTAGCTTAAGTTCTTTTTTTCTAGTTGTTGGTATAATCTTACTTTGTTATTGCTTTCAATATTGCAATTCTTTTTAATCGAGGTTTTCTATCGTTGCATTTTACTTAAATAGAAGAGAGGGTTTGTCTCTCTATCTTTTTGCTTCAAAGGTTTTTGTAATCGTCAAACTCCTACCTCCAACGAGGAGGTGTGTTTTAGTGAATTGCCCTCCGTACACAGTCTAGGACCGTTAGGGCCTTGGAGTAGTAGCCGAAGGCTACGAACCAAGTAAAAAAATATCTTGTCACTTTTTGTTTCATTTATCTTTCCGCTGCACTTAATTGTTTTGATACGAACTCGAAAAGAAAAAAAAAGGTTTTCGCTATTCACCCCCCCTCTAGTGAACCGCTTCGATCCAACAATTGAAACCACCAATCTAGCATTTTTTACAGATTTGTTTTTCGTTTGTTTAAATTTTTCTCCCACACTACTAATCCAAGACGAAGTCTTGGTACTCTTCGTTTGGTTTTGTTTTGCAAGTATTCGCTTTTGGAGTAGCCAACGGTAAAACGGGCATAACTTTTCGTACAAGTTGACCCACGAAACGGTCTACCTACCAAAACGAAGCTCTCGGAAAGATCTACACTTATTATCAGGGTAAACCCTCGTAACAAGCTGTATTCATCCCGAAAACCATCGTTTAGTACCATTTTTGGGACATCGAAGGTTGTAAGTGCTCATCTTGTATTTTAGTTGGTTATTTCTCGTTTATTCCTTTTGTTTCTTTTCATTTCCTACATTACTAATCCAAGGCAAAGTCTTGGAACATTTTTTGTGTTTTTTTTGGTATTTTTTGTGCAAGGTTTCCCTTCCAAATGGCCCATCTTGAGGGTTTTAGCACCGTCCGACCTCCGTTTTACAACGGAGATGATTTCCGTTACTGGAAAGGTCGGATGGAATGCTTTCTCAAAACCCAAATCGAGATGTGGATAATAATCCAAACGGGTTTCACACTTTCGACTAACGAAGTGGGTGAATCCTTGGGTTATGACCAATGGACCATTGCGACAAAATGACAAGTCGAAGCCGACGCCAAGGCAACACAAATCCTCCAATGCGGCTTGTCCAAGGAGGAGTTAAATCACGTCGGCCCCTTCATCAGCGCAAAGGACCTTTGGACAAAGCTAGTGGAGCTACACGAAGGGATCGATGAAGCCAAGGTATGTAAGCGCGACCTTTTATTTAATAAATTATATAATCTAAAAATGCAGGAACATGAAACGGCGACGCAACTCCACGCCCACGTCCAGGACATAGTCAACAATCTACACGCAATCAGGCAAAAGGTCGAAAACCGTGACCTTATAAGGTATGTCCTAAACTCCTTTCCGAGGACTACCTTGTGGGCATCCATGGTCGATGCCTACAAGGTCTCCAAGGATCTTTCTAAACTTAGGATAGATGAACTTTTTTCTGATTTTGAACTTCATGAGCAGTCTAACTCGGAACCCGAGAAAGGTATAGCACTATTTGCAGGTTCAAAGAAGAAAACCGCTAGCAAGCCACCCCCGAAGGAAGAAGAGGATGAGTCGGATTCGGAGATCGACTTGGAAATGGAGGCCAAACTAGTCAACCTAGTTCGGAGGATAGTCAAGGGCTGAAAACAAACCATCACTCGACCCAACGAAGGTAAGCCTAAAAGTTCAAATATTAGATGTTATGAATGCAACAGGTTTGGACATATCAAGTCCGAATGCCCAAAACTCAAGAGCAAGGCACCAAAACACAAAAAGGCACTCAACACTACTTGGGAAGAAGCTTCCGAGGAAGAAGACGGTGATCGAGTCCTCATGGCTAAACCGGTGGAATCGAAGACGGAGTCGAAATCAGAACTTGAATCGGAAATCGAAGACGAGTCGGACTGCGAAGCACTATTCAAGACAAGCCACGGATACGCATCCGATTCAAAAGATACACTCAAGGTAAGTCGGTCTCTCATTACTACACTTTATAGTGCAATTAAGTTTTTAAATAAAAAGTTAGCTAAGTCCGAGTCCAAGGTCGAGCCCCTGGTTGAGGAAGTTAAACTCCTCAAACATGAGGTCTCCTTAACCTCTTCGACTAGTCGAGTTCAAGAGAAGGACTCAACTCGGGTTGAAATACTCCAAGTTGAGAACTCACTCTTGAATAGTCAAGTCGAAGATCTTAGGAATACGTTGGAAAGGTTTACTTTGGGATCCAAAATACTTGACCTCCTACTTGGATCGCAAAGGGTCGTGTACAACAAGGCCAGGCTAGGGTTTAGCTCAAACACGACCAATAAGTCGTATATGTCGATTGTAAGTCGACATAAAAAATGTGTCCATGTAGGGAGTTGCTTCGGAGGCTCATTGGCTCCCATGTCCCCGGATTAAAATTTTCACTAATGAAAAAACTAATCCGGATGGGATGATTTTCCTAAGCATAACCACTTCGTCGTCGTGCCAACAACTTGAGTGTTCGCTTGAACAAACTAGTTGTTCAAGCAACACAACTCTTCTAGTTGATTAGCCGCGGAAGAGACGACGGATGGATCGCCGGTTTTTGTGTTCGTCTTCGGGATCCATGATTATACAAATACATGCATACGTGAACTAGTACAATCATGCATACAAGAACATGCTAAGATCAGAAAATAATGTTATAAAACTTTTATACCTCACGATCTTCTACCGTATGTCTTATCCTCTTCGTGGACGTCGTGTGGGCAAAGATCCTCCACGAGTAGAAGCCTCCTAGATCACGTTCTTCTCTTCCTTGTTCGCTCCGAACAAAGAGAAGAACCAAACAAAGCTCCTTCTCCTTTCTAGAACCGGCCACCAAGCCAAGGAGCTCGATGTAACCGCCGGCCAAGGAGTGAATGGTTGAGCGCCGGCCAACCTTGTGACAATGTTGCCGCCGGCCACCAATGAATGGGAGAAGCGCCGACCACCAATGTATGGAGAACCGCCGGCCACCAAGGAGAAAAGGAGGAGGAAGAGAGCCGGCCAAAACAAGGAGGAGGATAGAGTGAGCGCAGACCACCAAGGAGAAAAGGAAGAAACCCTAATCTCCTTCCTTGTTGCCGCCCAAACCACACACCAAACCCTAGCCGCCTAAACTCTTGAGAGGCAAAATCCTAATCCAAAGAACCATCCCTACCGCCCAAGCCTTAGCCCTCTATTTATAGAATTGGGCTTAAGCCTCCTTTAATCTCCACCATCGGATCTAGGGATTTAATCTCCACCGTAGGATCTAGGGTTTTATCCCAATCGTCGGATCTAGAGTTTCATCCCAACCATCAGATCTAGGGTTTAATCCCAACCGTCGAATCTAGGGATTTGATCCCAACCATCGGATCTAGGGATTTGATCCCAACTGTCGGATCTAGGGATTTAATCCCAACCGTCGGATCTAGGGATTTGATCCCAATCGTCGGATCTAAGGATTTAATCCCAACCGTCAGATCTAGGGTTTTGTTTTACATTCTTGGATCTACACTTCATGAGGATTATATTAGGCTATGATAGGGACCATAAGGAGGAGTTGGATCTTGGCCACGCGATGGATCAGAACCACACAAACTTGATCCATCAATGATGTTCCATTCCACTAGAGGATCATCATTGAACTACCTCACCAACCCCCATAAATTAATATGAGCTCCATATATTATTTGTACATCCATCTCCCCGTGTTTAAGATATCGAATGTCCTTCAATTAATTGATTTACTGACCATCAATTAATTAACATCTAATTCCTCGAGTAGTACCACTCAACCTTATCATCATGTTGACTAAGTCAACCAGTTGGGTTTACATGATGAACCTTATGAGCTCGTCAAGGGGACATCATCAACCTAGTATATAGGACACAGTTTCCTCCTATAATCAACGACACACCATGTAAATAATATCATTTCCCAACTTACCGGGCATATTGATTTAATCCATCTAAACCTCACCCTCTGGTAAATCAAAGAAATAAATACTAAGTACATGTGCCCGTTATTATATCGGGATTAAGAGCATGTACAACATAATATCCGAGGTCTGATTCAATTATGTAGTCAGCAATAAATTGAATCACCTCTATGTCGGTCTTGCTCAATACACCTAAGTGTACTAGTGTAACTCTATGTTCAAGACAAAACAATACCAAGCTACACTACAACCATGCCAATGGTTTGTCCAAAACCATCTTGGTTTTGAGCCTTTACTTATATTCTACAAGAGACTGATAACATGATCTTCTATGTCACACCAAGCACCATGTTATCTACAATGTAAAATATTAGACAATATGCACACATAAATATAAAGTGCAAACAATGATCATGTGATTCTTATTTCAAAATAAAATGTTCATACAAAAAGAGCTAGGCTTTCAGTATACATTCCAACAATCTCCCACTTATACTAAAAGACTATGCTGTCATCATACTGCCATACATCTGATCCCCATGTCCTCCACATGCCTATCAAACGCTTTCGCTGGAAGGGCCTTAGTGAATGGATCCGCTAGGTTATCCTTTGTTGCAATCTTGGCGACAACTACTTCTCCTCGCTTTACGATCTCTCGTATTAGGTGGTACTTGCGCTCTATGTGTTTACTCGCCTTATGGGCTCGTGGTTCCTTCGAGTTTGCAACTGCACCATTGTTATCACAATAAATTGTGATAGTTCTGGGCAAACCAGGAATCACATCCAAGTCCATCAAGAAGTTTCTGAGCCATACAGCTTCCTTGGCTGCCTCAGAGGCTGCCACATACTCAGCTTCCATGGTAGAGTCCGCCACGCATTTCTGCTTGACACTCCTCCATACTATGGCTCCACCTCCAAAATTAAACACAAAACCCGAGGTAGACTTACTGTTATCCCTATCTGATTGGAAATCAGAATCCGTGTATCCCACAGGGACTAATTGATCTGCCTGGTAAACCAGCATATAATCCCTAGTCCTTCTCAAGTACTTCAATATATGCTTTACCGCAGTCCAATGTCCCTGTCCAGGATTACTCTGATATCTGCTAACCATGCTCACGGCAAAGAAGATATCTGGTCTCGTACATAGCATAGCATACATGAGGCTTCCTACTGCCGAAGCATAAGGAACCGCCTTCATGTCCTCTATCTCCTTTGATGTTTTGGGACACATCTCTTTAGATAAAGGAACTCCATGCCTAAAAGGTAGAAACCCTTTCTTGGAGTTATGCATGCTAAAACAAGCAAGGATAGTGTCAATGTATGAAGCTTGAGATAAACACAACATCCTTTTCTTGCGATCCCTTATAACTTTGATCCCAAGGATGTGTCCCACTTCTCCCAAGTCCTTCATGTCAAACTGTTTGGACAACCATACCCTTACGTCTGATAACACTTTGATATTGTTTCCAACTAACAAAATGTCATCTACGTATAGTACAAGAAACACCACTACGTTTCTATCACATCTCTTGTATACACAAGGCTCATCCAGACTTTGAATAAATCTATATGACTGGATTACCTCATCAAAGCGGATGTTCCAAGATCTATAAGCTTGCTTCAATCCATAAATGGACCGATTAAGCTTACATACAAGATGCTCTTTGCCTTTAGCAATGAATTCCTCTGGTTGCCGCATATAGATGTTCTCCTCAAGACTTCCGTTAAAGAAAGCTGTCTTGACATCCATCTGCCAAATCTCATAATCCATATGAGCAGCTATAGATAAGAGAATCCGGATAGACTTAAGCATAGCTACCGGCGAAAAGGTCTCCTCATAATCGATACCCTCTTTCAGAGTATACCCTTTTGCAACAAGCCTAACTTTGAAGGTCTCAACCTTCCCGTCTACTCCTCTCTTTCTCTTGTAGATCCACTTGCATCCAATGGTTTTTACACCATCGGGTGGTTCTACTAGCTCCCAGACTTGATTAGAATCCATAGAATCTATCTCTGAATTCATTGCTCTTTGCCAAGATACCACATCTCTATCTTGGAGTGCCTCGTCATATGTCCAAGGATCAGGTTCATGTTCACCAGGGACTAAGTCCGAAGACTCTCCCAAAAACATGAATCTCTCGGGTTGTCTAACAACCCTCCCACTACGACGAGGTGCCTCCTGTGTATGCTTTGTGACACGCGGTGCAGTGACTTGTGGTATCTCCTCTTGTACCGGTGGTACTGAAGTCGGGACTTCCCCTGTCAACTCCTCAAGAACAATCCTACTCTTGGGCTTATGGTTCATTAAATAATCATCCTCTAGAAATCTGGCATTCGTGCTAACGATCACCCTCTGATCTCTAGGATTATAAAACAAACCACCTTTCGTTCCCTTAGGGTAGCCAACAAACATGCACACTTTTGTACGAGGTTCCAACTTACCAGCATTAGCCTTCAGCACATGTGCTGGACTCCTCCATATCCGAATATGTCTCAGACTAGGCTTTCGCCCAGTCCACAATTCAATAGGGGTAGAAGGTACTGATTTAGATGGAACCAAGTTCAGAGTATACATTGCCGTATCCAGCGCATACCCCCAGAATGAAACTGGCAACTCTGAATAACTCATCATCGATCTAACCATCTCCATAAGAGTCCTATTCCTTCGCTCCGCTACACCATTCTGCTGGGGTGTGCCAGGTGCAGACAATTGGGATTGAATCCCAGCCTTTGATAAGTAATTCCTAAACTCTCCCAAGAGGTACTCACCACCATAATCAGATCGTAGGGTCTTGATACTCTTACCTTGATGGTTCTCCACATCAGCCTTGAATTCTTTGAACCTGTCAAAGCATTCAGACTTGTGGCGCATCAAGTAAATGTATCCATACCTTGAATAATCGTCTATAAAAGAGACAAAGTATTCAAAGCCACCTCTTGCCTGGATAGACATAGGATCGCACAAATCAGAATGAACTAGTTCTAACACATCTTTGGCTCTATACCCCTTGGCCTTGAAAGGCCTCTTGGTCATTTTACCTTCCAAGCAAGATTCGCAGGTTGGGAGATCCTCCTCCACTAATGAACCCAAAGGTCCATAAGCTATCAACCTTTGAATTCTGCTCAGGTTAATATGACCAAGCCTTAGATGCCAAAGATATGTCTAGTTCATTTTCGAAGGTTCTTTTCTCTTATTAGACTTAGAAGATGAGTTATTTACTTCTATATGCATCGTGGGAGTTTTTGGTTTAAGAGTATACAAATTGCCAACCAATGTACCAGAACAGATAATCTCCCTATTCCTTTTTATAACCACTTTGTCATTAAAAGAAACAAAATATCCATCCATAAACAATTTAGAAACTGAAATTAAATTCTTTCTAAAAGTAGGTACATAAAGACAATTTCTCAAAACCAAAACTTTATTCCTATCAAAAGATAAATAAACGTCTCCCACTGCAATAGCCGCCACCTTTGAAGCATTGCCCATGAAGATGGTAATCTCTCCCTCAGCTAGTCGTCAGGTTTCCTAGAACCCCTTTGTTCTTTCGGCGAGGACAGTCCACCTTCCAATGTCCAGTCTGCTTGCAAGTGAAGCACTTGCCTTTCGGCTTCTTCACTTCTGCCTGAGGTCCCACTGCCTCTTTCTTTGCTCCACCTTGCTTCTTCTTCTTCTTACCTTTCGGTTTAGAAGAAGAAACTTTCTGAGCAACCATGGCTTGAGCGCTTTGACGAAAAAGCCTCTCTGCCACCTGGAGTTCTGTCAGAAGCTCCGCCAACGAATACAACCTCTTGTTCATGTTGTAGTTGAGGCGGAACTGCTCAAAACTCCTAGGCAGAGACTGGAGAATGATATCGACCTGGGTTTCCCTATCGATCTCAGCTCCGAGGACTTCCATCTCATTAAGATGAGCCATCATCTTGAGAGCATGATCCCTAACGGGTTTTCCCTCGATCATGGTGGTCATCATCAAGTTTCTCATCGCCTCCTGTCTAGCCGCCTTACTCTGATGTCCGAAAAGTTCCTTGAGATTGAACATCATGTCATAAGCTGTGGCCATGGCCTGATGCTGATGTTGTAGCACATTTGACATAGATGCCAAAATGTAACACCGCGCCATCTCATCTACCTTGATCCATTTCTTATAATTTTCTTTCTCCTTTTCATCAGAATCATCGGTGGGCTTAGGAGGACAGACCTCGAAGAGTACAAATTTATACTCCTCCGCAGTTAAGACAATATCCAGATTTCTTTTCCAGGGGTAGAAGGTACTGATTTAGATGGAACAAAGTTCAGAGTATACATTGCCATATCCAGCGCATACCCCCAGAAGGAAATTGGCAACTCTGAATAACTCATCATCGATCTAACCATCTCCATAAGAGTCCTATTCCTTCGCTCCGCTACACCATTCTGCTGGGGTGTGCCAGGTGCAGACAATTGAGATTGAATCCCAGCCTCTGATAAGTAATTCCTAAACTCTCCCAAGAGGTACTCACCACCACGATCAGATCGTAGGGTCTTGATACTCTTACCTTGACGGTTCTCCACATCAGCCTTGAATTCTTTGAACCTGTCAAAGCATTCAGACTTACGGCGCATCAAGTAAATGTATCCATACCTTGAATAATCGTCTATAAAAGAGACGAAGTATTCAAAGCCACCTCTTGCCAGGATAGACATAGGACCGCACAAATCAGAATGAACCAGTTCTAACACATCTTTGGCTCTATACCCCTTGGCCTTGAAAGGCCTCTTGGTCATTTTACCTTCCAAGCAAGATTCGCAGGTTGGGAGATCCTCTACCACTAATGAACCCAAAGGTCCATCATCTATCAACCTTTGAATTCTGCTCAGGTTAATATGACCAAGCCTTAGATGCCAAAGATATGTCTGGTTCATTTTCGAAGGTTCTTTTCTATTATTAGACTTAGAAGATGAGTTATTTACTTCTATATGCATCGTGGGAGTTTTCGGTTCAATAGTATTCAAATTGCCAACCAATGTACAAGAACAGATAATCTCCCTATTCCTTTTTATAACCACTTTGTCATTAAAAGAAACAAAATATCCATCCATAAACAATTTAGAAACTGAAATTAAATTCTTTCTAAAAGTAGGTACATAAAGAAAATTTCTCAAAACCAAAACTTTATTCCTATCAAAAGATAAATAAACGTCTCCCACTGCAATAGCCGCCACCTTTGAAGCATTGCCCATGAAGACGATAATCTCTCCATCAGCTAGTCATCGGGTTTCCTGGAACCCCTTTGTTCTTTCGGCGAGGACAGTCCGCCTTCCAATGTCCAGTCTGCTTGCAAGTGAAGCACTTGCCTTTCGGCTTCTTCACTCCTGCCTGAGGTCCCACTGCCACTTTCTTTGCTCCACCTTGCTTCTTCTTCTTCTTACCTTTCGGTTTAGAAGATGAAACTTTCTAAGCAACCATGGCTTAAGTGCTTTGATGAAAAAGCCCCTCTGGCGCCTGGAGTTCTGTCAGAAGCTCCGCCAACGAATACCTCTTGTTCATGTTGTAGTTGAGGCGAAACTGCTCAAAACTCCTAGGCAGAGACTGGAGAATGATATCGACCTGGGTTTCCCTATCGATCTCAGCTCCGAGGACTTCCATCATTAAGATGAGCCATCATCTTGAGAACATGATCCCTAACGGGTGTTCCCTCGATCATGGTGGTCGTCATCAAGTTTCTCATCGCCTCCTGTCTAGCCGCCCTACTCTGATGTCCGAAAAGTTCCTTGAGATTGAACATCATGTCATAAGCTGTGGCCATGGCTTGATGCTGATGTTGCAACACATTTGACATAGATGACAAAATGTAACACCGCGCCATCTCATCTGCCTTGATCCATTTCTTATAACTTTCTTTCTCCTTTTCATCAGAGTCATCGGTGGGCTTAGGAGGACAAACCTCGAAGAGTATAAATTTATACTCCTCCGCAGTTAAGACAATATCCAGATTTCTTTTCCAATCAATGTAGTTTGTTCTAGTAAGTTTATTTTCTTTTAATATCACAACAAGTGGGTTGAAAGCCATTTGAAAAATCTAAGAATCACAATGATCAAAATATTAGATTTCAAATATTATTGATTCCTCAAAACAATAAAATTCCGAAATCAACCAACACCTCAAAACACCGAGAATATCGCATGCCACGCTGTGTGGATGTATACGAATTCTACATTTGTAAGAGGAGGTTTTACCCATTAATTTTATTATCTTGTCAACCTTACTTTTTGAAAAATAAAATTAATAGTTGGTTCCTCTTTGGCCCTACAAATAAAAGCAGTAACTTCGATGGGGAGGATACTTTTATTTGCATCTAAGTGTGCACCATTACACGATACTAAGGGAATTATTTCGGATTATGTGTCTTACCGCTGTGGAAGTACACACGCTCCTAGATAATTTCCTATAACCATTATTTGACCTATTGATCCACAAACAAACCCGTCAGCAGGGAGGAAGGCACTCAGAACCGACACGCAAGTTTGTTGCATCACACGTCAAATTGTGATGGAGGCCGCGGGAATTAATTAAAATATCCCTCTCCCACTTAGTAAATTGAAAATGAGGAATTTTAAGCATACACAACATGGATATAAAACAAATAAGCAATAAATATGGAAAAAATAGAATTTTTCCAACTATTATGGCATTGTTCTCCAATACGCATCCCGTCGTGTCGCCACCTCATCCGCTCCATCTTTTCCCATGCGCAAGTCACCAAAGAGATCCGAGCCGAGATAAACTATTTTAATTTACATCCATCGATCCTATACTCCACGAAGGAGTGTACAAAAAATCTAGATCGAAAGTAAACTAAAATGAGTGGCTAAACAATGCCGTATTTAATTACAAAAATTAAATACTAATCTAGCCTCGTCAACCCCGAGGATTCAAATAATATACATACAATCACACACAAAACAATTACATACACACAAATAGCCATAATAGTCGGATCTTATGTTTGCAACCAAAAAGTTAGCCTACGCACATCCTACTATTATCCGGCATATTCAATATATGATATATGCATGAAAGTAACCGAATCCAAAACACACAAAACCGGAAACCGTGGCTCTGATACCAATTGTAGGGAGTTGCTTCGGAGGCTCATTGGCTCCCATGTCCCCAGATTAAAATTTTCACTAATGAAAAAACTAATCCGGATGGGATGAGTTTCCTAAGCATAACCACTTCGTCGTCGTGCCAACAACTTGAGTGATCGCTTGAACAAACTAGTTGTTCAAGCAACACAACTCTTCTAGTTGATTAGCCGCGGAAGAGACGACGGATGGATCGCCGATTTTTGTGTTCGTCTTCGGGGTCCATGATTATACAAATACATGCATACGTGAACTAGTACAATCATGCATACAAGAACATGCTAAGATCAGAAAATGAAGTTATAAAACTTTTATACCTCACGATCTTCTACTGTATGTCCTATCCTCTTCGTGGACGTCGTGTGGGCGAAGATCCTCCACGAGTAGAAGCCTCCTAGATCACGTTCTTCTCTTCCTTGTTCGCTCCGAACAAAGAAAAGAACCAAACAAAGCTCCTTCTCCTTTCTAGAACCGGCCACCAAGCCAAGGAGCTCGATGTAACCGCCGGCCAAGGAGTGAATGGTTGAGCACCGACCAACCTTTGACAATGTTGCCGCCGGCCACCAATGAATGGGAGAAGCGCCGGCCACCAATGTATGGAGAACCGTCGGCCACCAAGGAGAAAAGGAGGAGGAAGAGAGCCGGCCAAAACAAGGAGGAGGATGGAGTGAGCACCGGCCACCAAGGATAAAAGGAAGAAACTCTAATCTCCTTCCTTGTTGCCGCCCAAACCACACACCAAACCCTAGCTGCCTAAACTCTTGAGAGGCAAAACCCTAATCCAAAGAACCATCCCTGCCACCCAAGCCTTATCCCTCTATTTATAGAATTGGGCTTAAGCCTCCTTTAATCTCCACCGTCGGATCTAGGGATTTAATCTCCACCGTCAGATCTAGGGTTTTATCCCAACCGTCGAATCTAGAGTTTCATCCCAATCGTCGGATCTAGGGTTTCATCCCAACCGTCGGATCTAGGGATTTGATCCCAACCGTCGGATCTAGGGATTTGATCCCAACCGTCGAATCTAGGGATTTAATCCCAACCGTCGGATCTAGGGATTTGATCCCAACTGTCGGATCTAGGGATTTGATCCCAACCGTCGGATCTAGGGATTTAATCCCAACCGTCGGATCTAGGGTTTTGTTTTACATTCTTGGATCTAGACTTCATGAGGATTATATTAGGCTATGATAGGGACCATAAGGAGGAGTTGGATCTTGGCCACCCGATGGATCGGAACCACACAAACTTGATCCATCAATGATGTTCCATTCCACTAGAGGATCATCATTGAACTACCTCACCAACCCCCATAAATTAATATGAGCTCCATATATTATTTGTACATCCATCTCCCCGTGTTTAAGATATCGAATGTTTGTCAATTAATTGATTTACTGACCATCAATTAATTAACATCTAATTCCTCGAGTAGTACCACTCAACCTTATCATCATGTTGACTAAGTCAACCAGTTGGGTTTACATGATGAACCTTATGAGCTCCTCAAGTGGACATCATCAACCTAGAATATTGGACACGGTTTCCTCCTATAATCAACGACACACCATGTAAATAATATCATTTTCCAACTTACCGGGCATATTGATTTAATCCATCTAAACCTCACCCTCTGGTAAATCAAAGAAATAAATACTAAGTACATGTGCCCGTTATTTTATCGGGATTAAGAGCATGTACAACATAATATCCGAGGTCTGATTCAATTATGTAGTCAGCAATAAATTGAATCACCTCTATGTCGGTCCTGCTCAATACACCTAAGTGTACTAGTGTAACTCTATGTTCAAGACAAAACAATACCAAGCTACACTACAACCATGCCAATGGTTTGTCCAAAACCATCTTGGTTTTGAGCCTTTACTTATATTCTATAAGGGACTGATAACATGATCTTCTGTGCCACACCAAACACCATATTATCTACAATGTAAAATATTAGACAATATGCACACATAAATATAAAGTGCAAACAATTATCATGTGATTCTTATTTCAAAATAAAATGTTCATACATAAAGAGCTAGGCTTTCAGTATACATTCCAACAGTCCAAGCATGGGTCCCTAAGACCACCTTGATTTCAAACTTAGGATCAAACCAGTACTGGGTTCCCAAGGACTAAATCCACTATGTGGAGAGACCGAATCGATTCAACGGTCCAGGGGGAGCTAGTACGAAATTTGTTTGTGTTTTAACATTGAAATTGCATGCTTAGGTTTTTATTTAGTTTGATTTTTTTTTGAATGGTTAGATAGGACTATAACTCGTCAACACTTGATAACATAGTACCAGGACACGATGAGATGATAGTACGCTAGGAAAATGGAGGCTCGTGTATTCGAGCTAGATAAGGCGTATCTAGTTCGGTTCACTTGACCGAGTGGAACTAGCTGAAGCTACCTCACCGTATCCTAGACTAGTTAGACCAGGAAGTGGTCTTACGTGAGTCAAGTTACTATTTTCTTGAAAATGGCTTTGTCTAAGGATGTAACGCCCGTGAAATTCTAGCAATTTTACGAGAATTTTTGGCTTTATGATGATAGGCTTTATGTAGGCCTTTTTGGAGAAATAAAAGAAAATAAGCCAAAAAGAGATGCAAAGCCTAGGAATTGAACCCCCCACCTCTAGAGATAGCCAAGCCTTATAGATGCACCCACTAACCATGAGCCCAATAGAATCATATCATTAGAGGAAAAGGGGAACCTATAGATAAATGGGAGGAGGGTAAATGAAGAGGCTTGACAAAGAGAAGAGAAACTTCTCTTCCTCCCCTTTATAAAGAAGAGAGAAGTTCCACTTGGCCACTTCTTCTTTCCTTCTTCCTCTTCTCTTCATTCTCACCGAAACCTAAGCCCTTCTTCTTCTTCCTTTGGCCGAGAGCCCCTTGCAAGCTAGGAGAGAGCTAGGTGACTTCCATTAGGTCATCTCCTCAAGCAAAGCGAAGGAAGTAAGTTTTCCCCTCACCTGCAGTGTATTAGTTTGATAGGTTAGGTTGCTTGAAAGAAATATGAAATTGTAGCCTTATATGTTTCGCCAACTAAGTTGGTGGGCTAGGATTCATGAAAATGCTACTAAGGGAGGTTTGTATGGGTGGTATGTTTCAAGTAGATACCTTTAGGAGTCCAAAGTCCAAAGGGATGACCCTATATGGTTCGCCAACCCCAAGATTTTAGGGTTAGGGTTGCATGAACTTGATTCTAAAGTTATGTTCTTAGATGGTATGTTTCAAGTAAGACCTTTAAGTAACCACCATCCAAGATGATGCCCTTATAGGTTTCGCCACCCTAGGTAACTAGGGTTAGGTTGCATGAAAATATCCCTAATGATGCTATGCTAGGTTATAATGCTCATGAATGAAGGTGACAAGAACCCTAGTTGAGCCCTTATAGGTTTCGCCACCCTAGGTAACTAGGGTTAGGGTTGCATGAAAATATCCCTAATGGTGTTATGCTAGGTTATAATGCTCATGAATGAAGGTTAGGTGACAAGAACCCTAGTTGAGCCCTTATAGGTTTCGCCACCCTAGGTAACTAGGGTTAGGGTTGCATGAAAATATCCCTAAAGATGCTATGCTAGGGTGTAGTGCTCATGAATGAATATTAGGTGACAAGAACCCTAGTTGAGCCCTTATAGGTTTCGCCACCCTAGGTAACTAGGGTTAGGTTGCATGAAAATATCCCTAATGAGGCTATGCTAGGTTATAATGCTTTATGAATGAATTTTAGGGGACAAAACCTAAGCTTGAGCCCCTTACAAGATTCGCCAACCAATGATTTTAGGGTTAGGGTTTCATGAAAACACCCTATATGTAGTTGTGCTATGGGTATGTTTTTAATATGACATGAACTATGCTTGTGTGATGAATATGTTATGATTCAATGCAACATGAAATTAGGCTATGTGATGAACATGTTTGATGATTTAATATGCCTTGAATAGGCCTAGGAAATAAGCTTCATGTTATGATGTAATGTGCCATGAAATATGCTTAGGTGATGAACATGTTGTGTGAATTAATATGCCATGTATATGTTTAGGAATATGCTTCAAGTTTATGAATTAGTATGCCATGAAATTAGGCCATGTGATGAACATGTTTTATGATTCAATATGCCATGAATATGCCTAGGAAATGTGCTACATGTTTATGATGTAATGTGCCATGAATATTGTGATTTGCCTAGGTGAAGAACATGTTTTGTGATTTAATATGTCATGAATATGCTTAGGAAATATGCTTCATGTTTACGATGCAATGAAACATGCTTATGTGATGAACACGTTTATGCTTTAGGACCCCTTTAGGGTACTCTTACGTTATGAATGCATGTGTCCTTATGATAAGATAAGATGGAGATGCTTCCCTTTCAAGTAGGGATCAAGAGCTCTCCTTATGACAAGATAAGATGGAGATGCTTCCCTTTCAAGTAGGGATCAAGAGCTCTCCTTATGATATGATAAGATGGAGATGCTTCCCTTTCAAGTAGGGATCAAGAGCTCTCTTTATGACAAGATAAAATCAAGATGCTTCCCTTTTTGTGTTGGGGATCAAGAGCATTCTTTATATTATGACAATAAAAAGGAAAGAATTAAGTATTTTACTTTGCAAGAGGTTAAGTACCCGACCCGTCAGGTGGTCGTTAATCAAATCCATAGGGACACAAGAAGACGTAAGAGGTCTTGCCCTGGTAAGACGTAAGAGGTCTTTCTCTAGTAGGACTGGTGGCTCGCTACCCCAGCCTATTAGGGAACGCGCATTATGTGGTACTTAACCTAGGGCCCCCCAAACAAGTTATGATGATATTGAAGTATTTATAAGTATATGTTTTGAAAAGAAAAGACTTTTATGATATTGTGTATGCTTATGTTAAATGCTCAATGCTTACTTAACTAGGTTCCTTATGCATGCTAGATGTTATGAAGTTATGATGATATTGAAGTATTTACAAGTATATGTTTTGAAAAGAAAAGACTTTTATGATATTGTGTATGCTTATGTTAAATGCTCTGAATGCTTACGAACTAGGTTCCTTATGCATGCTAGATGTTATGAAGTTATGATGATATTGAAGTATTTACAAGTATATGTTTTGAAAAGAAAAGACTTTTATGATATTGTGTATGCTTATGTTAAATGCTCTGAATGCTTACGAACTAGGTTCTTTATGCATGCTAGATGTTATGAAGTTATGATGATATTGAAGTATTTATAAGTATATGTTTTGAAAAGAAAAGACTTTTATGATATTGTCTATTCTTATGTTAAATGCTCTGAATGCTTACGAACTAGGTTCTTTATGCATGCTAGATGTTATGAAGTTATGATGATATTGAAGTATTTATAAGTATATGTTTTGAAAAGAAAAGACTTTTATGATATTGTGTATGCTTATGTTAAATGCTCTGAATGCTTACGAACTAGGTTCTTTATGCATGCTAGATGTTATGAAGTTATGATGATATTGAAGTATTTATAAGTATATGTTTTGAAAAGAAAAGACTTTTATGATATTGTGTATGCTTATGTTAAATGCTCAATGCTTACGAACTAGGTTCTTTATGCATGCTAGATGTTATGAAGTTATGATGTTTAGAGTTAAGTCTAAGTATGTGGTGACTATGTACTTTATGCTAGTTTAGAATTTATGATGTGGTGAAGGTTAAGGGTAAGGTTAAGAATACTTGCGACTATGTTCCTTCTGCATGATTAGGGTTTATATTATTACAAATGTTTATGTTCAAGTCAACCAAATGCTTATGATTACGCTCTTTCATGCACGCTTAGTTTATGCGCTTATAACGCACATATTCAAAGTATGCCCTGCATAGATTAATTATGCTTAACCTTCTTATGAACAATTCTATGCCATGCTTAGTTCTTTTGTACTATTACCTGGATATGTTGTTGATTAGTGTTGCTATGAAATGCTTAGGTCATTTTCTATGCCAAAGATGCTCATGTTCTAATAGTTTGATGAAATCATGGCTTTTGTGAGTAGGCAAGGATCTTACTAAGCTATATGCTTATAGTTTATGTTGTCCATATACTGTAGATAAAGGAAGTCTGCACTAGAGGAAGTGGCAGGAGGGGCCATGTGCGTGTGTGATAGTGGCATGGTGGAAGAAGACCCTTCACTATCTGCTTATATTTATATGCTCTAAGAACAATTTAAGACATTGCTTCCGCTTATAAGACTTGTGTTTAATGAGTATCCCTTTATTTAAGATGTTCGATATTTTAGAACTCATGAACGAATCATTTCGTTATGCATGTTATTAAATGAGATAAGATGTGTTGTCATTCTAATGATGAATAAGATATGTGATGAATGTGCCAAAGAAGGTTTCAGCTTATGATAACTGCTTAAGCATGTAGACTTTGAACGATCCATATGTAGTATGCTAAAAAAAAATATAGAGACAAGAAGTAGCCGCTACGAGAGCAGATAAGGGCGCACTACAGGTGGTATCGAGCGGTTCACCTTTCCACTATCACACATCAAGCCTCCATCCCGCTATTTCCAAGTAAGTAACTTTATGCATACTTGAGTTTCTTTTATAATGAAGAATGACTCTATTTAGATAGAAATAATACCTCATCATGTTTTAGTAGATTGGAATCACACTTGTGAACTAGATAGAAATAATACCTCATCATGTTTTAGTAGATTGGAATCACGCTGTGATCTAGATAGAAATAATACCTTATCATATTTTAGTAGATTGGAATCACACTTGCGACCTAGATAGAAATAATACCTTATCATGTTTTAGTAGATTGGAATCACACTTGTGATCTAGATAGAAATAATACCTCATCATGTTTTAGTAGATTGGAATCACACTTGTGATCTAGATAGAAATAATACCTTCATGTTTTAGTAGATTGGAATCACACTTGTGATCTAGATAGAAATAATACCTCCTCATGTTTTAGTGGATTGGAATCACACTTGTGACTTAGATAGAAATAATACCTGCTATGTTTAGTATAATGGAACCGTACATTTGTGATTGAGATAGCAACAATACCTTACCATGCTTTATATGATGGAAACATGTCTTTAACCTGACACCTACCATTCCAAAAATTTCAAGATCGATTTTCGTAATTATCTGTCGGGTCTATGCTCATATGAATTGAAATAAACCGGTTTAGTACGGTTAGTCGTAGTCGACTTCATTTTTCAATTTCGATGGCACTGACGATGACTACTATGACCCGGCCGTGATGTGTCCCAAACCGATTGAGGGAAGCTATTGAAGAGATAGTTTATAAACTCGATGGTGGGGTC
Organism: Wurfbainia villosa; assembly: GCA_025175895.1. Taxonomy (NCBI): domain Eukaryota; kingdom Viridiplantae; phylum Streptophyta; class Magnoliopsida; order Zingiberales; family Zingiberaceae; genus Wurfbainia; species Wurfbainia villosa. Next base: position 55,122,066 of record CM046004.1, read on the forward strand.
GGACACATGAGGAGACTCGATGGTCTCTTTAGGAGACTCGAGCAGGAGTTTCCGACAGCATCGATAATTATCGGATATGGGCCTTGGTACGCCTCGCCAAACGATTTCATGGTAGTCGCGCATCACGTATGGGGCCGCTATGAAGGGCGGATAACATATGCGGAGTTGTGCTGGGAGCTACTGGAGCACAAGGTTCAAGAGAAGCCTGTGGTAGAGAATCCGGTGGTAGCTGGCCTCAAGAGGAAGGAAGAGGGTTCTCAGAAATAACAACTTAGTGGCCAAATGAGACTACCCTAGTGAGGCCAGGGAAGATAGGACTAAAAATAGTTACAACCGCACTAGGGTTTGTCCTAGTGGGAGTCATAATGAACTATCTTCTTAAGTAGTTTCTGTGGTTTCAATTAGGAATAAAGAATGTTATATGTTAACATTATTCCTTCCGTCCAAAATATGAATAAAAGATGATGAGTCGCTCTTTTGAAATTAAAGATGAGTTCGCTGCATGGGAAGTGTATGGTATAATTGATCAATGCCTGCTAGACTGAACATACGAATAATGAGTGGAAACAAAGTCCGTGCCGCTTGATGTCCTTATCGATGCTATCTCAACCCCTCAAAAGGGAAGTAATGAATTACGGAATAGAAATCATTTCGGGCAACTTTCCAATATGACTATAACGCCGACTGTTCGACGATATAAAGGGAAAGCAAGATGGTGATATCCGTAAGTTCAAACAAGAAGTCGGAAGGAAGGGATAATGGATTCCGCATCACCGACGGCGGATTATTATACTTCCGGGATCGCCTATGCATTCCGAACGATCCGGAGTTACGGCAGAAGATACTCGAGGAATCCCATGGAACACCTTATACCATGCATCCTGGATCTAATAAAATGTATCAGGACTTAAGGGATAAATTTTGGTGGTCCGCATGAAAAGGGTCAACACCGTCTCGACCCGTAAGGTGAAGGTAACACCGTAAACCCGGGGATTATCGTACCAATACAGATTCCCGAGTGGAAATGGGAAGAAATTTCCATGGATTTCATCTCGGATTACCCGTAACGACAAATGGTTACGATGCTATATGGGTAATCATAGACCGTTGACAAAGTCCGCCCATTTCGGCAATCAAGATGACCTATTATTGAGCATAGCTCAATTATATGTCAAGGAAATTATCAAATTACATGGAGTGCCTAAGGCTATTATTTCCGACCGATGGCCGCTTTACCTCCCATCTCCGGGAATGTGTTCGTAAGGCTCTTGGCACTAAGTTGAGATTCAAGATCGCTGCTTTCATCCTCGTAATCGACGACGGAAAAGAGGAACCAGGCCGAAGATATGTCATGGGCCTGTGCTCTAGACTTTAAGGGGAGCTGGTGTCGATATTTGTGCATGGCAGAATTTGCTTACAACAACAGCTACCAGGCTACCATTGGAATGGCACCCTATGAAGCTCTATACGGAGAAGATGCAGTCTCCTATCCGCTGGTACGAGGGTGGTGAAAGGAGGGAAATGGGTCTTCGTGCCGATATTATTGACAATACCACCCGCTTATACAGAATATCCGCTGAGAATCAAACCGCCAGAGCCGACAAAAGAGCTTATGCGGATACGCGGGCAGACCGTTAGAATTCAAGTCGGGACTCGGTATTCTCAGTGACACCTATGAAGGGAGTGATGAGATTCGGAAGGAAGGGTAAATCAATCCACGCTACGTGGGACCCTATCCGATATCACAGAGTGGGCAAGGTGGCGCATAAGCCGGAATCGCCCCAAGAGATGCTCGGCTATACACAACGTGTTCCATGTCTCTATGCTCAAGAAATGCATATCCGAGCGGACCAAGTGATCGAGCCACAAATTGTACACGCTCAAGAGGACTCGAGTATCGAAAAAGTCGGCCTATCCGGATACTAGACCGAGATGTCAAGAGACTAAGGAACAAAGAGGTGCCCTTAGTGAAGGTCCTGTGTGACTGCAATACGAGGAGGCTACTGGGAACGCGAGGAGGACATGAGGCGTATACTGGAATTGTTTTAAGTTTCGAGGACGAAACTTTTACAAGGTATGAGGGATTGTAACGCCTGTGAAATTCTAGCAATTTTACGAGAATTTTGGCTTTATGATGATAGGCTTTATGTAGGCCTTTTGGAGAAATAAAAGAAAATAAGCCAAAAAGAGATGCAAAGCCTAGGAATTGAACCCCCCACCTCTAGAGATAGCCAAGCCTTATAGATGCACCCACTAACCATGAGCCCAATAGAATCATATCATTAGAGGAAAAGGGGAACCTATAGATAAATGGGAGGAGGGTAAATGAAGAGGCTTGACAAAGAGAAGAGAAACTTCTCTTCCTCCCCTTTATAAAGAAGAGAGAAGTTCCACTTGGCCACTTCTTCTTTCCTTCTTCCTCTTCTCTTCATTCTCACCGAAACCTAAGCCCTTCTTCTTCTTCCTTTGGCCAAGAGCCCCTTGCAAGCTAGGAGAGCTAGGTGACTTCCATTAGGTCATCTCCTCAAGCAAAGCGAAGGATGTAAGTTTTCCTCACTGCAGTGTATTAGTTTGATAGGTTAGGTTGCTTGAAAGAAATATGAAATTGTAGCCTTATAAGTTTCGGCCCAACTAAGTTGGTGGGCTAGGATTCATGAAAATGCTACTAAGGGAGGTTTGTATGGGTGGTATGTTTCAAGTAGATACCTTTAGGAGTCCAAAGTCCAAAGGGATGACCCTATATGGTTCCCAACCCCAAGATTTTAGGGTTAGGGTTGCATGAACTTGATTCTAAAGTTATGTTCTTAGATGGTATGTTTCAAGTAAGACCTTTAAGTAACCACCATCCAAGATGATGCCCTTATAGGTTTGCCACCCTAGGTAACTAGGGTTAGGTTGCATGAAAATATCCCTAATGATGCAATGCTAGGTTATAATGCTCATGAATGAAGGTTAGGTGACAAGAACCCTAGTTGAGCCCTTATAGGTTTCGCCACCCTAGGTAACTAGGGTTAGGGTTGCATGAAAATATCCCTAATGGTGCTATGCTAGGTTATAATGCTCATGAATGAAGGTTAGGTGACAAGAACCCTAGTTGAGCCCTTATAGGTTTCGCCACCCTAGGTAACTAGGGTTAGGGTTGCATGAAAATATCCCTAAAGATGCTATGCTAGTGTAGTGCTCATGAATGAATATTAGGTGACAAGAACCCTAGTTGAGCCCTTATAGGTTTCGCCACCCTAGGTAACTAGGGTTAGGGTTGCATGAAAATATCCCTAATGAGGCTATGCTAGGTTAATAATGCTTTATGAATGAATTTTAGGGGACAAAACCTAAGCTTGAGCCCTTACAAGATTCGCCAACCAATGATTTTAGGGTTAGGGTTTCATGAAAACACCCTATATGTAGTTGTGCTATGGGTATGTTTTTTAATATGACATGAACTATGCTTGTGTGATGAATATGTTATGATTCAATGCAACATGAAATTAGGCTATGTGGATGAATCTAATATGCCTTGAATAGGCCTAGGAAATAAGCTTCATGTTATGATGTAATGTGCCATGAAATATGCTTAGGTGATGAACATGTTGTGTGAATTAATATGCCATGTATATGTTTAGGGAATATGCTTCAAGTTTATGAATTAGTATGCCATGAAATTAGGCCATGTGATGAACATGTTTTATGATTCAATATGCCATGAATATGCCTAGTAAATGTGCTACATGTTTATGATGTAATGTGCCATGAATATTGTGATTTGCCTAGGTGAAGAACATGTTTTGTGATTTAATATGTCATGAATATGCTTAGGAAATATGCTTCATGTTTACGATGCAATGAAACATGCTTATGTGATGAACACGTTTATGCTTTAGGACCCCTTTAGGGTACTCTTACGTTATGAATGCATGTGTCCTTATGATAAGATAAGATGGAGATGCTTCCCTTTCAAGTAGGGATCAAGAGCTCTCCTTATGACAAGATAAGATGGAGATGCTTCCCTTTCAAGTAGGGATCAAGAGCTCTCCTTATGATATGATAAGATGGAGATGCTTCCCTTTCAAGTAGGGATCAAGAGCTCTCTTTATGACAAGATAAAATCAAGATGCTTCCCTTTTTGTGTTGGGGATCAAGAGCATTCTTTATATTATGACAATAAAAAGGAAAGAATTAAGTATTTTACTTTGCAAGAGGTTAAGTACCCACGGCCGTGGTCGTTAATCAAATCCATAGGGACACAAGAAGACGTAAGAGGTCTTGCCTCGTAAGACGTAAGAGGTCTTTCTCTAGTAGACGTGGCTCGCTACTGACCTATTAGGGAACGCGCATTATGTGGTACTTAACCTGGGGCCCCCCAAACAAGTTATGATGATATTGAAGTATTTATAAGTATATGTTTTGAAAAGAAAAGACTTTTATGATATTGTGTATGCTTATGTTAAATGCTCTGAATGCTTACGAACTAGGTTCCTTATGCATGCTAGATGTTATGAAGTTATGATGATATTGAAGTATTTACAAGTATATGTTTTGAAAAGAAAAGACTTTTATGATATTGTGTATGCTTATGTTAAATGCTCTGAATGCTTACGAACTAGGTTCCTTATGCATGCTAGATGTTATGAAGTTATGATGATATTGAAGTATTTACAAGTATATGTTTTGAAAAGAAAAGACTTTTATGATATTGTGTATTCTTATGTTAAATGCTATGAATTCTTACTAACTAGGTTCTTTATGCATGCTAGATGTTATGAAGTTATGATGATATTGAAGTATTTATAAGTATATGTTTTGAAAAGAAAAGACTTTTATGATATTGTCTATTCTTATGTTAAATGCTCTGAATGCTTACGAACTAGGTTCTTTATGCATGCTAGATGTTATGAAGTTATGATGATATTGAAGTATTTATAAGTATATGTTTTGAAAAGAAAAGACTTTTATGATATTGTGTATGCTTATGTTAAATGCTCTGAATGCTTACGAACTAGGTTCTTTATGCATGCTAGATGTTATGAAGTTATGATGATATTGAAGTATTTATAAGTATATGTTTTGAAAAGAAAAGACTTTTATGATATTGTGTATGCTTATGTTAAATGCTCTCAATGCTTACGAACTATGCATGCTAGATGTTATGAAGTTATGATGTTTAGAGTTAAGTCTAAGTATGTGGTGACTATGTACTTTATGCTAGTTTAGAATTTATGATGTGGTGAAGGTTAAGGGTAAGGTTAAGAATACTTGCGACTATGTTCCTTCTGCATGATTAGGGTTTATGTTATTACAAATGTTTATGTTCAAGTTAACCAAATGCTTATGATTACGTTCTTTCATGCACGCTTAGTTTATGCGATTATAACGCTCATGTTCAAAGTATGCCCTGCTTAGATTAATTATGCTTAACCTGCTTATGAACAATTCTATGCCATGCTTAGTTCTTTTTGTACTATTACCTGGATATGTTGTTGATTAGTGTTGCTATGAAATGCTTAGGTCATTTTCTATGCCAGCATGCTCATGTTCTAATAGTTTGATGAAATCGTGGCTTTTGTGAGTAGGCAAGGATCTTACTAAGCTATATGCTTATCGTTTATGTTGTCCATATACTGCAGATAAAGGAAGTCTGCACTAGAGGAAGTGGCAGGAGGGGCCATGTGCGTGTGTGATAGTGGCATGGTGGAAGAAGACCCTTCACTATCTGCTTATATTTATATGCTCTAAGAACAATTTAAGACATTGCTTCCGCTTATAAGACTTGTGTTTAATGAGTATCCCTTTATTTAAGAGGTTCGATATGTTAGAACTCATGAACGAATCCTTTCGTTATGCATGTTATGAAATGAGATAAGATATGTGGTCATGCTAATGATGAATAAGATAGGTGATGCATGTGCCAAAGAAGGTTTTAGTTATGATAACCTGTTTAAGCATGTAGACTTTGAACGGATCCATATGTAGTATGCTAAAAAAAAAAAAAATATATAGAGACCCAAGTAGCGCCGCCCTGAGAGCAGATAAGGGCGGGCGCTACAAAGGAAGTGGTCGTTGTTCCGATCAAAGAAGGCCTCTGTGCCTCCCCATGACCTAGAAGCCATGATCTTGAAAAAGTGACTTGATAAGCCTAAGGTCAAATTCGAATCTAACGCAAGGTTGACAAGTGTTTAAGTCATTAAATTTAAATCAAGTAAAATTGGAAGTCATCTCACAAGAACATATAGGGTTAACGTGTTTGATCATGTAGACATGGGTGAGATGATTTAGGTTAATAATTTTCAACTAATCTTTAATAAATCCAATATCCGATCTAACTACCTTTCGTGTAGGATCAATGGATGTTGGACAGTGGTTGCTCCCGACACATGACCGGGGATCAACTCAAGTTTTTGAAGCTTCGATTCAAACGACAAGGATCGGTAGCCTTCGAAAATAACGACAAACTCAAAATCATCGGATTAGGTGATATTGAGCTTAACTCAAATTTTGTTATTCAAAATGTTTTATTAGTAGAAAATTTTCAATATAATCTACTTAGTGTAAGTCAATTGTGCGATAATAACTATAAGGTCATATTTCTAGAAAATGAATGCGTAATTAATACAAACGAAACCTCTAAAACAATTCTTAAGGGAACTAGAAATAACAACATTTACACTATTAACTTAACTAACTCCTCAACTAAGTGTCTTATGACACGGCAAGAGGAATCATGGTTGTGGCACCGACGACTCGGTCACTCACACCCAAGACTCATCCACAAGATGAGTCAGAGTGACTTAGTCAGAGGTTTGCCTAACCTCAATAACTTGGATAATAAAATATGTAATGCTTGTCAACAAGGTAAACAATCTAGGACACAACATCAACTAACTAATCAAGAACGAACCAAAAGTGTGCTTGAGCTCCTACACATGGATCTATTTGATTCACACGGAGCAAAGTCACTTAATGGAAGTAAATTCTGTTTAGTCATTATTGATGACTACTCTAGATTTACTTGGGTTAGGTTCATCAAACAAAAAAGTGATACCCTAGATAAATTCATCAACCTATTTAAGTTAATAGAAAATCAACAAAACATTAAAATCAAAAGAATTAGGACTGATCATGGTGGTGAATTCGAAAACCATAGGTTTACATAATTCTGTAACCTAAATGGATACCACCATGAGTTCTCTTGCCCTAGAACTCCACAACAAAATGGCCTAGTAGAACGCAAAAATAGAACCCTACAAGAAGCCGCTAGGACAATGTTAAATGAGTATAACCTACCCGATAGGTTTTGGGCGGAAGCCGTGAGTACGACATGCTATCTCCAAAATAAGATCCTTATGGTAAAGAGGCACCTTAAGACCTCATTCGAGATTTATCATGATAAAATACCTAACATCAAGTACTTTAGGGTATTTGGGTGTAAGGTACATATCCTAAACACTAAGGATTACCTAGGGAAATTTACATCCAAAACCACGACTGGAATCTTTCTAGGATACTCGACTACAAGCAGAGCTTATAGAGTATATAACCACGACACCCTTAGAGTCAAGGAGACTATCAATGTAGTATTTGATGAAGGACACGAACCTACAAAACCCCCGACAACCCCAATTAGCGAGCCGACTCATACTAGACCTAACTCTGATCCGGAGATCAGGTCTAGTGTTAATCCTAACCTAAGTCAACCAAGTCACTCTATCGACCAAGTGATAGATGACTCCAACCAAACTAGAACTCAAACGAGTAATCCTATGGATCAAGTTGTAGACTCAAACCCAAATCCAACTAGGACTCAAACGAATCATCCTATCGACCAAGTGATAGGTGATCCAAGTCTAGGAGTTCAAACTAGAGCCTCATACAGAAACCTTAGTCAAATATCTTTGATTTCTAAAATTGAACCCAAAACTATTGACCAATCTCTTCTTGATCCCGATTGGATTATTGCAATGCAAGAAGAGTTGGCTCAATTCACTAGGAACAAAGTATGGGAATTAGTACCACCACCAAAAGATAAAACAATCATTGGAACAAGGTGGGTGTTTAGAAATAAAATTGATGATAGAGGTGAAGTAGTTAGAAATAAAGCTAGACTAGTTGCTAAAGGGTTTAGTCAAGTCGAAGGTTTAGATTACGACGAGACCTATGCCCCAGTAGCTAGATTAGAGCCCATTCGAATGCTATTAGCATATGCAGCACATCGAGGATTTAAGTTGTTTCAAATGGATGTGAAATCTGCATCCTTAAATGGATACATTAAAGAAGAAGTGTATGTTGTTGGGCTTTTCAAACCGCTAATTACATGTATGTGCTTACAAAATCCTCTAGATCTACCTTAGAACTAAGAGATAAGGATGTTACCCTTGATGCGATGCCCTTCGCAAATCCCGCTCGTCCAAAGTCCGCCGGAACTCGAGAGTGTCAAGTGCACACTCCTCTATGGTATCCACACAAGCAATAGGTGGAAGAAAACTCAACCTTGAGTGTGCTAGCACTCCTTGGTTGGTTCGGCCAAAGAGAGGAAGGAGAGGGAGAGCTTGAGAGGAAAATTCCCAAGGAAGAAGATGAAGTAATGAGTGATTACTCACCAAATGAATTTTCACTCACATAACCCCCAAAATGGTGGCCGGCCACTTCATGGAGGGGGAGTTACATGCATGCATGTAACTCCCATGACCCTTGGTCTCCCTCATGATGTGGCACTAATTGACCAAGTCAATGATGATGTGGAGCATCATCATTGGCCGGCCATGCCTAGTCATCATCATGACATGGCATTTGGTCAAGTCAAACTTGACCTTTCAACTTCCCTCTCAAGTCAAGTCAAACTTGACCTCTAATCTCCCATGGTTGATCAAATCTAACCACTTGACTCAAATCAATTTAATATAATGAATCTCTATTCATTAATTTAAATTGATTTGATGAATCAAATCTCAATTAGACTCATTCAACACTTGAATCAACTTGAGTCTAACTCAATTAGTCTAATTTGGATTACTCTTAATCCAATTTGGTTCATCCCATGAACCTAATCCTCATGGTTCATCATATGAACCTAATCTCCATCTAATTGCTCTTATGTGTGTGACCCTATAGGTTCTTGTAATGTTGGCAATGTCCCTAAACCGATTTAGGAACATAAGCAATGAGCGGTATCTAGCAACACATCATTGCTACCCAAGTTACAAGAATGTTGAGCTCCAACATCACCTTTGTGACTACTAATTGTGACTCTCACAATATGTGACAATGTCCCTCTATCCTTGACATCTAGATTGACCAATCGAGGCATAGACCGTGTCATCCTCGGTACAATCTAAATCTTGAACTCCAAGTAGACTCACTCTAATCAAATGAGCTCAATATCTCATATTGACTCATTTGGGCATGGCCATGCACTTCGTGGTCTCACTTTATCAAGAATATCGATGTCACCCCCGTCATATGGGAGGGATAGATCCCATCTACATCACTCACATCCCTCCGCATAATTCGTTACATACCCGATGTCGCCTTTATAGTCCACCCATTTACGGGTGACGTTTGTGAAAGCAAAGTATGCAACTCCTTATGTAGGGAACCATGGTGACTTCAGGTCTAAGGACTAATAGTCATACTAATAGCCACATGAGAAAGTATATGACACTCATATAACGATCCATGACACTTTCTCATGGCGGGTCATTCAGTATACATTCTCCAATGCATACCCATGTGTCAACTTGATATCTCATATCCATGACTTGTGAGATCAAGTCATCTTGTTGACCTACATGCTAGTCTCTATGCATTAACATTGTCCCTGAATGTTAATACTCGACTAGGAATGATTAAGAGTAGTGTTCTCTATATCATCTCATTATCGATTCAACCAATCGATTGATATAGATAAGAACCTACTACTCAAGGACATTATTATATTTAGTTATTTGGCACCAATACAAGTAAATATAATAACCATGCCTTTATAAATAGGAATATGATACAATAAAGTCAATACAACAATCATCATATGATTGGCTCTAGGGCTTTCACTAACAATCTCCCACTAGCACTAGTGCCAATCACCGTAGTATCTAATACCCAATGACCTAGTGTGACCATCATGCTTTTTCTGTGACAAAGCCTTGGTCAAGGGATCTGCGATGTTAGCCTCTGTGGGTACTCTGCAAATCTTCACATCTCCTCGATCGACAATCTCACGAATGAGATGGAAGCACCGATATATTCGGCCTCTGTTGTAGAATCAATAACTGTGTCCTGCTTGGAACTCTTCCAGCTCACAGTGCTACCTATTCAAGCAAAATACGTACCCACGATTGCGATCTGTAATCATCACAGTCGGGTTTGAAGCCGCATCAGTAACCCTTCTGACTAGCTCCTCATTGCCTCGAATATCAAGAAATATTCTTTAGTCCTTCTCAAGTACTTAAGAATATTCTTGACGCTATCCGGACGCCACCGATCTCGATCGGTATCTACTCGTCATGCTCAAAGCATACGAGACATCGTGACAGTACACAACATGGCGTGCATGATAGATCCTATAGCGGATGCGTGGGGATCTTATCCATGCGGTCTCTCTCCTCTCTAGAAGAGGGACTTTGAGTCTTGAAAGACTCACACCATGTGACATCGGCGAAGTCCTTTCTTGGAATTCGCATGGCAAACCAAGTACTGTGTGTCGATGTATGTACTCGACTTAGGCCAAGCAATCTCTTAGATCTATCTCTATAGATCTTGATGCCTAGAATACAGGCTGCTTCACCTAAGTCCTTCATTGAGAAGCACGTCCCCAGCCAAGTCTTCACAGACTGTAGCGAAGGGATGTCATTCCCAATGAGTAGTATGTCATCCACATACAGTACAAGGAACACAAATGTGTTCCCATTAACCCTCTTGTAGACACAGGGTTCATCTTCATTCTTGATGAACCCAAACTGTTTGATCGCATCATCGAATCGAAGATTCCAGCTCCGAGAAGCTTGCTTTAGCCCATAAATGGACCTTTGCAGCTTGCATACTTTCCCAGTATACTGTGGATCTTCAAAACCCTCAGGTTGTGTCATGTACACATCCTCGAGTTTGTTTCCATTCAGAAACGCGGTTTTGACATCCATCTGCCAGATCTCATAATCGTGGTATGCTGCAATAGCAAGCAAGATCCGAATGGACTTAAACATCGCCACTGGAGAAAAGGTTTCATCATAGTCAATACCATGAATTTGCTTGAAACCTTTAGCCACCAATCGGCCCTTATAGGTATGCGTAAGTCCATCCATGTCAGTCTTTCTCCTAAAGACCCACTTACACCCAATGGGTTTGACCCCTTCAGGTGGATCAACCAAAGTCCATACTTGGTTAGTGTACATGGATTCCATCTCGGATCTCATGGCGTCTTGCCATTTCTCGAATCTGGGCTCATCACGGCTTCTACGATAGGAGGTAGGCTCATTCTCAATGAGCATAACGTCATCATGGTCGGACAAGAGAAATGAGTATCTCTCGGTGACGGTACCCTATCGGACTGCGAAGAGGTAGGTCTACTTGAGCAGTGGTTGTTCCACAACTCTTTGTGCAACAACCTCATCACCCACAACACTTTGTGGTTCTGTTCAACCTCCATCAAGGCCTCGATGATATGGTCCTTATCTTGAATTTCTTCAAGATCGAAGGTACTCCCACTAGTTTTTCTAGAAACAAAATCCCTTTCTAGAAAAACCCAGTCTTTGCCACAAACACTTTGTCGAGGGAATGTAGAAGTAATATCCCTTTGTCTCCTTGGGATATCCAACAAAATAGCACCTATCGGATTTGGGTCCCGGTTTATGCGAGACTTGGCGTCGAACGTAAGCCTCACAACCCCAAATCCTCATAAAAGACATCTTGGGATTTTCCTGTCCATATCGTATATGGTGTCTTTACCACACCTTGGATGGTACACACGGTTAAGGGTAAAGGCTGCTGTGTCGAGCATATCCCCAAAGGATATAGGAAGATCTGTGTGACTCATCATAGATCGTACCATATCCAATAGGGCGATTCCTCCTTTCGGATACACCATTCCACCTTTGTGGTGTTCCAGGGAGGAGTGAGTTGGGATAGAATCCCACACTCACCTAGATAGTCACGAAACTCATGGCTAAGGTATTCACCACCTCGATCCGATCAAGTATCTTAATACTCTTGCTGGTTTTGTACTTCATTCTTGAATTCTTTGAACTTTTCAAAGGATTCAGATTTATGTGTCATAAGATACACATAACCATATCTCGAAGTCATCAAGTAAATGTAATGAAGTACTGTAACCACCTCTAGCGACAACATATGAAAGGACCACATACATCACTATGTATAAGTCCTAACAAATCTGTTGCTCTTTCGCTATGTCCACTAAAGGGAGTCTTGGTCATCTTGCCTAAAAGGCAAGACTCGCATGTCTCATATGATTCAAAATCAAATGAGTCTAACAGCCCATCCTTATGGAGCTGAGATAAGCGACTCTCATTTATGTGACCTAAGCGACAATCCAGAGATAGGTTTGGTTCAACTCATTTGACTTGAACCTCTTGGTACTTATGTTATAGATAGGGCTCTCTAAGTCTAGAAAGTAGAGTCCGTTCATTAGAGGTGCACTACAATAGAACATATCATTTAAATAAACTGAACAACATTTGTTCTTTATTATAAATGAAAAACCTTTCTTGTCCAAACAAGAAACTGAAATGATGTTCTTAGTTAAGGCAGACACATAACAACATTCATCTAATTCTAGTACAAGCCCAGAGGGCAGAGATAGATCATAAGTTCCTACAGCAACAGCAGCAACCCTTGCTCCATTGCCTACTTGTAGGTCCACCTCGCCCTTTGTCAATGCCCTGCTATTTCTCAGCCCCTGCACATTGGTACAAATGTGAGATGCACATCCGGTATCTAATACCCATGATGAAGAAATAGATAGATTGACTTCTATAACATTTATACCTGAAGCAGAAGTCTCACTTCTTTTCTTCTTAAGATCTTCCAGGTATGCCTTGCAGTTACGCTTCCAGTGTCGCTTCCTTGCGGAAAAGCAAGCCCCTTCCTTGGCTACCCCTCCTTTGGGTTTAAGTTCTTTGCCTTTGCCCTTGGCAGGACTTTCCCTTACCTTTAGGCTTGCCCTTGCCTTTCTTCTTTGCACCATCAAAATGGTGTCGATTTACCCTTCTTAAGGTTAAGCTCGTGATTCTCAACATCTTTGAGCATTTCAGTATGGCTTATCAATTTCATTCATGTTATAATTCATGACAAATTGATTGAAGGCTCTTGGCAAAGATTGCAAGATTAGGTCGGTGGCGGCTCTTGGCCAAGTGGGAATCCCGACCTTTGTAGGTTTTCTACGTACCCAATCATCTTGAGTACATATGAACCTCTGAGAGTCCCTTCTTGCATTTTGGACCCAAATAATGCCTTAGAGACTTCATATCTCTCATGCCTAGCTTGTCCTTGATATAGTTGACGAAGATGTCCAACCATATCATAAGCATTCATGAACTCATGTTGCTTCTGAAGCTCAGAGTTCATGGTCACGAGCATTAGACATGACACATCTAATGCATCATCTTGATGCTTCTTGTAAGCATCTTTGTCAGCTCGCGAGGCAGTGGCAGGAGGTGCCTCTGGAATGGGCTGCTCCAGGACGTACAACTTCCTTTCTTGGGTGAGAACAATTCTCGAGTTCTGTGCGATCCGAAATTTGCTCCATTGAGCTTGTCCTTCTCAAGGGCGGATCGCAGAAGAGAGTTCGTGTTGTTTGACATAGTAATCTACAACATACAATGCAGAGAATTAATATCATATTCCTTTTATCATTTAATTAGGCCTTTAATCAAATGATGCTCCCTTTGAATTATAGGAATTTTGTAGAATCGAGTTATGGATGTGGTCAAACCACATTTAGATTCATACAAACTAGCTATAATTCTTGTGGGACAAGATCCACATCATACTAAGCCTTGAGTTAGCTTTGGCTAAATCGCCCAAGACTTAGTACGATCGGTGGGTAACACATTACCGATTACATCTCTATGCAACTCTTGTTTATAGGATTAAGACCCACATTTACAAAAGACCTTGAGTTAGCTTTGGCTAAATCGCCCAAGATTTAGTGTAAATGCGATCTTAACCTATCTTTCCAACGATTGGAATATGCCTATAGTTCTACTCGATCCAATTGAGTTAACTAGTTTTGCTCAATCTAATTGAGCTTACTCTAACCCGAGTCGTGATAGGCGGGACCAAGATTGTCCCTCCGCACCCTACCAAGATAATATGCGTTGCTCTGCTTTGGCAGATTCAACAACAACAAATGATCGAGGTAGTGATGGGTATCAAGGCTCGGTAGGCATTTTCGAGTTGATTCGATTATGATCTAATCTAATCGTAATGTGTATCTTATACGCATTTAGGCCTTTATTATCCTATATTAGCATGCATCATATACATACATTCATTTATTTATTTTCCACTAGCATGCATCACATACATACAAGCATAAATCAATTAAATATATATATATCAACATATATATATATATAATTAAATGTGATATAGTCATGGCCCTACTACGATCTTCTCAAGCCAATGAGAAGATCGGACGGTCAACCTAAGGCTAGCGGCTTCTCCAAGCGCTTCCTTTGACCGCCATGTGTCGTCGTCACCCTTCTCGTCTTCAAGTGGACTTTCCACCGCTCCATTTTGTACATTACAAATATGAAACTCGAGTTACATTCGAGTCTAAAACTATTTACAACTAGAATATTAAAGAAGAGGTGCGACGCGCAGTCGCATAAACATTTTACAACACGCATTAACCACAAAAAGCGACGCAGTCATGAATTACAACACACCTAATCCAATACAATTGGGTTATTGGGCCATGACAATCACAGAATGTTACATAATTCATAATTATGTATTTTTACAGTAAATTTCTATAATTTTTCCTAATTTATTTCGAATTTATGAGTCACTCTCCGAACGGTCCGCTAAGCGGTTTCACGCGATCGCGGGACATGGCCTTTCGGGATAGGGCAGCGCCCTACTCAAAATAAACTTCGAGTGTCCCTACAATGATCTTACAGCGACTTAAGTCGCTGTCCCAAAAACCTAAAGCGAGAACTCGCCGATTCGGAGAGTTTTTCTCGACGGTTGAAGCCTACGAGTGTCCCAACACTCGTTGCTTCGACTCTTTGAGAAAAATACCCAAAAATTCTATAAAATTAGGAAATTTACAGAAACATAAAAATCTGTAATTTTTATATCTAATATAAAAATACAAAAATGAAACACATACATGCTTCGCACGTGGCTCTGATACCACTGTTGGGCTTTTCCGGGCCGCAAAAACCGCTTTTTGCGTTGCGGAAACCCCGGAAGTCCCGGCCACGGATCCGTGCGAAGATATATTAAATAAAACTTGTATGTGATTACTAAAAAACTCTAGATCTACCTTAGATCTAAGAGGTTAGATGTTACCCTCGATGCGATGCCCTTCAAATCCCGCTCGTCCAAAGTTGAACTCAGAGTGTCAAGTGCACACTCCTCTATGGTATCCACACAAGCAATAGGTGGAAGAAAAACTCAACCTTGAGTGTGCTAGCACTCCTTGGTTGGTTCGGCCAAAGAGAGGAAGGAGAGGGAGAGCTTGAGAGGAAAATTCCCAAGGAAGAAGATGAAGTAATGAGTGATTACTCACCAAATGAATTTTCACTCACATAACCCCCAAATGGTGGCCGGCCACTTCATGGAGGGGGAGTTACATGCATGCATGTAACTCCCATGACATGGTCTCCCTCATGATGTGGCACTAATTGACAAGTCAATGATGATGTGGAGCATCATCATTGGCCGCCATGCCTAGTCATCATCATGACATGGCATTTGGTCAAGTCAAACTTGACCTTTCATCTTCCTCTCAAGTCAAGTCAAACTTGACCTCTAATCTCCCATGGTTGATCAAATCTAACCACTTGACTCAAATCAATTTAATATAATGAATCTCTATTCATTAATTTAAATTGATTTGATGAATCAAATCTCAATTAGACTCATTCAACACTTGAATCAACTTGAGTCTAACTCAATTAGTCTAATTTGGATTACTCTTAATCCAATTTGGTTCATCCCATGAACCTAATCCTCATGGTTCATCATATGAACCTAATCTCCATCTAATTGCTCTTATGTGTGTGACCCTATAGGTTCTTGTAACGTTGGCAATGTCCCTAAACCGATTTAGGAACATAAGCAATGAGCGGTATCTAGCAACACATCATTGCTACCCAAGTTACAAGAATGTTGAGCTCCAACATCACCTTTGTGACTACTAATTGTGACTCTCACAATATGTGACAATGTCCCTCTATCCTTGACATCTAGATTGACCAATCGAGGCATAGACCGTGTCATCCTCAGACAATCTAAATCTTGAACTCAAGTAGACTCACTCTAATCAAATGAGCTCAATATCTCATATTGACTCATTTGGGCATGGCCATGCACTTCGTGGTCTCACTCTATCAAGAATATCGATGTCACCCCCGTCATATAGGAGGGATAGATCCCATCTACATCACTCACATCCCTCCGCATAATTTGTTACATACCCAGTAATCGCCTTTATAGTCCACCCATTTACGGGTGACGTTTGACGAAGCCAAAGTATGCAACTCCTTATGTAGGGAACCATGGTGACTTCAGGTCTAAGGACTAATAGTCATACTAATAGCCACATGAGAAAGTATATGACACTCATATAACGATCCATGATACTTTCTCATGGCGGGTCATTCAGTATACATTCTCCAATGCATACCCATGTGTCAACTTGATATCTCATATCCATGACTTGTGAGATCAAGTCATCTTGTTGACCTACATGCTAGTCTCTACGCATTAACATTGTCCCTGAATGTTAATACTCGACTAGGAATGATTAAGAGTAGTGTTCTCTATATCATCTCATTATCGATTCAACCAATCGATTGATATAGATAAGAACCTACTACTCAAGGACATTATTATATTTAGTTATTTGGCACCAATACAAGTAAATATAATAACCATGCCTTTATAAATAGGAATATGATACAATAAAGTCCATACAACAATCATCATATGATTGGCTCTAGGGCTTTCACTAACATATGTTAGTCAACCCCTCGGTTTCGAAAGTTTAGACAAACCCGATCATGTCCTTAGGTTAAAGAAAGCTCTTTATGGACTTAAACAAGCTCCTCGAGCTTGGTACGAGAGACTTTCGATTTATCTTAAGTCCAAAGGCTTTAACCAAGGTGTAGTTGACCCAACCATTTTCGTAAAAACCTTAGGTAAAGACATATTCATAGCCCAAATCTACGTAGATGATATTATTTTCGGAACCACCAACTCAATCCTACTAAATGAGTTCATTTCACTTATGGAAAGTGAATTTGAAATGAATTTAGTAGGCGAGTTAAGTTTCTTCTTAGGTCTACAAATTAAACAAACTAAAGATGGAATATACCTACATCAATGCAAATATACTAGGGAATTAATTAAATGCTTTGAAATGCAAGACGCTAAAATTATTAATACCCCAATGGCAACTAATGTTAATATAGAAGAAGATGTAATTGGAAACCCAATTGATTTAAAATACTATAGGAGCGTAATAGGGAGTGTCCTTTACTTAGCTAAAGCGACGATATCTTATTTGCACTAAGTATGTGCTTGAGTTTCAAACTGTGCCAAGGAGTCTCACCTAATTCTAGTCAAGCGTATCCTTAGATATCTAAAGGGTACACTTAATGTCGGTATTTGGTATCCTAGATCTACCAAGTTCGAACTAACCGACTACTCCGATTCAGACTATGGTGGTAGTAAGCTCGATAGAAAGAGTACGAATGGTTGTTGTCAACTTCTCGGCTCGAGTCTAGTGAGTTGGTGCAGTAGGAAGCAACACGGTGTTGCCTTATCTACCGCCGAAGCCGAATACATCGCGATGGGTGAGTGTGTCACTCAGCTTCTTTGGATGAAGCACACTCTCCGCGACTTTAAGTTAGACTTTACGAATACTAAACTTCACGTAGATAACATTAGTTCAATTAATCTTACAAAGAATCCGATATGTCACTCTAGGACCAAACATATAGAGGTCAAACACCATTTCATTCGAGAACATGATTTACTAAACCCCTACCCGAAGCTGAATTTAGTCTATTAAGACGAAAATTGGGCATGTGCGTAGTAGAATAGGAACTTGCAAATTATATTTTCTTACTACTATTTCTTAATTTTCATTTTTATGGAACTAGCATAGGACATACCTTAGATATCATGCACCTATAGATTTAAGGAGCCAGTACATCTCACAACACATAGGACTAATGTGTTTGTGTACTTAGCCACGTAGATGGGCGTGAGATGTTAGGACCTTACTCTTGGTTCCAGATGTAGAGCTAGTGCATCACTATGAACCACGGAGTATAATCATACATACTAACCGACTCTGACCAGGACTGGTTGATCTTTTATCAATCAAGCCAAATATGAGTCGAACATTTTATAGATGAACTTATTTTCAGTATATTATTTTCAAAATAATGTGAAACATGCTTGGACTTTAAAATTAATACTTATTTCACACACACCCTCACTCTTTTCGATATATGGCAAAAGGGGGAGAAAAAGGCCAAAGTTAAGGGATCATTTTTTTTGTATGGCAAAGGCTTACTTAACTTTAAGTTAACAAAACAAGTCAAGAGAATTCTTAACTTAAACACATTCAGTTAACTTGTTCTTGTTAACAAAACGGAAGTAATTTACTAAACTTTAATTTAACTTGTTAACAAATGGAAGTAAAGGCCAATGTTGATCTCTTAACTTAAAACTTATTTTAAACACTATGGCCAATATTAAGTAATTTCGGTTTCTTAATTCTTTTGTTTAGTAGCAAACACCAAGGGGGAGAGTTAAAACTCTTTCTCAAAACCAAGGGGGAGAGTTAAAACTCTTTCTCAAGTACTCACCCTCAGTCAAGGGGGAGGATTCATCAAGGGGGAGCACTTGAACAAAAAGTTTTTATATACTCCTGCTCATTCATGCATAAAAGTTTTTATACTCCTGCTCATTCATACATATCTCTTACTCATTTTGCTTAATGCACTTAAGTTATTTTTCTTAACTTTGTATGTGGGTTTGTCATAAATCAAAAAGGGAGAGATTGTTGGTGCAGTAGGCACCTAAGTCAAACCTGAGTTTTGATTATAGCAAAACGATACAAAGTTAAGCTCATGTCATTATCTCACGAGCTGAATCGAGTGTGTAGAAAATTACTATAGCTAGAGCTGAAGGCTAGCGACACACGGAGGAAGTCGCGGTGGTCGGGCGACACTCGGGTGACTTCGGAGGGAGCTGAAGGAATCTGGTGAAAGGCCGGAAGTGAAAGCGACACAGTAAGTATCGAGGTAAGATCGTGTGTGTGTGAGCGTAAGTGAGGTCGTATCCTCTTTACGGGGATGATCTTAAGCGTAGATCCGACCAAAGACATCCTATAGATGGTCTAGGTCGAGATCGAACGGTCGACGACTGTCGAAATTATGTTTTTGTTGAGCTAACTTTGACTTGCAGCAATCATCAGTCGATTGCCAGCTTGGAGGACTCGACTACCGTCAATCAGTCGACTGTCGGAGGTTATCACTCGAATGATGCTGCCATCAGTCGACTGATGATGGCCATTAGTCGACTGATGGTCAAAGGATCAGCTTCGAGGAGTCAAGGCTTATCACCAAATTTCAAGGGGAGTGGTGCTCAAATATGATTGGCTAGGGTTCCTCTCGAAAAGGGGCTCAAAGGCTATACAAGGAGGTCCTAACCTAGGGTTTCTTTATCAATTCTAAGTGCTCAAAAGCCTCCGCAA
Source organism: Wurfbainia villosa (assembly GCA_025175895.1). Taxonomy (NCBI): domain Eukaryota; kingdom Viridiplantae; phylum Streptophyta; class Magnoliopsida; order Zingiberales; family Zingiberaceae; genus Wurfbainia; species Wurfbainia villosa. The sequence continues at coordinate 55,142,014 of CM046004.1, forward strand.
CGCTGTAACTCTTCGACGACTCTACAACAACGAAGTGCTGCCAACAACCCTAGCTTAAGTTCTTTTTTTTCTAGTTGTTGGTATAATCTTACTTTGTTATTGGTTTTAATATTGCAATTCTTTTTAATCGAGGTTTTCTATCGTTGCATTTTACTTAAATAGAAGAGAGGGTTTGTCTCTCTACCTTTTTGCTTCGAAGGTTTTTGTAATCGTCAAACTACTACCTTCAACGAGGAGGAGTGTTTTAGTGAATTGCCCTCCGTACACGGTCTAGGACCGTTAGGGCCTTGGAGTAGTAGCCGAAGGCTACGAACCAAGTAAAAAAAATATCTTGTCTCTTTTTGTTTCATTTATCTTTCCGCTGCACTTAATTGTTTTGATACGAACTCGAAAAGAAAAAAAAAGGTTTTTCGCTATTCACCCCCCCCCCTCTAGCAAACCGCTTCGATCCAACACAAGGAAGAAGATGAAGTTATGTAACTCACACCACATGAATTCTACCATCTAATGGCAATCAAGTGGCCGACCACTTCATGGAGAGTCGGTTACATGCATGTATGTAACTCCCATGACCCTTGGTCTCCCTCATGAGGTGGCACCACATGACAAAGTCAATGATGATGTGGAGCATCATCATTGGCCAGCCATGCCAAGTCATCATCATGACATGACATTTGGTCAATTCAAACTTGACCTTTCATCTTCCCTCTAAAGTCAAGTCAAACTCGACCTCTTATCTCCCATGGTTGATCAAATCCAACCATTTGATTCAAGTCAATTTAATTTAATGAATCTTTATTTATTAATTTAAATTGATTTGAAGAATCAAATCTAAATTAGACTCATTCAACACTTGAATCAACTTGAGTCTAACTCAATTAGTCTAATTTGGATTACTCTTAATCCAATTTGGTTCATCCCATGAACCTAATCCCTAATTGCTCTTATGTGTGTGACCCTATAGGTTCTTGTAACGTTGGCAATGTCCCTAAACTGATTTAGGAACATAAGCAATGAGAGGTATCTAGCAACACAACATTGCTACCCAAGTTACAAGAATGTTGAGATCCAACATCACCTTTGTAACTACTAATTGTGACTCTCACAATATGTGGCAATGTCCCTCTATCCTTGACATCTAGATTGACCAATCGAGGCATAGACCGTGTCATCCTCGGTACAATCTAAATCTTGAACTCCAAGTAGACTCACTCTAATCAAATGAGCTCAATATCTCATATTGACTCATTTGGGCATGGTCATGCACTTCGTGGTCTCACTCTATCAAGAATATTGATGTCACTCCCGTCATATAGGAGGGATAGATCGCATCTACATCACTCACATCTCTCCGTATAATTTGTTACATACCCAGTAATCGCCTTTATAGTCCACCCATTTACGGGTGACGTTTGACGAAGCCAAAGTATGCAACTTCTTATGTAGGGAACCATGGTGACTTCAGGTCTAAGGAATAATAGTCATACTAATAGCCACATGAGAAAGTATATGACACTCATATAACGATCCATGATACTTTCTCATGGCGGGTCATTCAGTATACATTCTCCAATGCATACCCAGGTCTCAACTTGATATCTCATATCCATGACTTGTGAGATCAAGTCATCATGTTGACCTACATGCTAGTCTCTACGCATTAACATTGTCCCTGAATGTTAATACTCGACTAGGAATGATTAAGAGTAGTGTTCTCTATATCATCTCATTATTGATTCAACCAATCAATTGATATAGATAAGAACCTACTACTCAAGGACATTATTATATTTAGTTATTTGGCACCAATACAAGTAAATATAATAACCATGCCTTTATAAATAGGAATATGATACAATAAAGTCCATACAACAATCATCACATGATTGGCTCTAGGGCTTTCACTAACAATCTCCCACTAGCACTAGTGCCAATCACCGTAGTATCTAATATCCAATGACCTAGTGTGACCATCATACTTTTTCTTTGCCAAATCCTTGGTCAAGGGATCTGCGATGTTAGCCTCTATGGGTACTCTGTAAATCTTCACATCTCCTCTATCGATAATCTCTCGAATGAGATGGAAGCGCCGTAGTATGTGTTTGGTCAGTTGGTGTGAGGGAGGTTCCTTAGCCTGTGCAATCGCTCCATTGTTGTCACAATAGAGCTCTATAGGATCTGCAATGCTAGGAACCACCCCAAGCTCAGTAATGAACTTGCGGATCCAAACTGCGTCCTTTGCTGCCTCAGATACAGCGATATACTCGGCTTCTGTTGTAGAATCAGCAATTGTGTCCTGCTTCGAACTCTTCCAGCTCACAGCGCCACCATTCAAGCAAAACACGAACCTTGACTGCGATCTATAATCATCCTAGTCAGTTTGGAAGCAGGCATCGCTGTAACCCTTTACAGCTAACTCCTCATCGCCTCCAAATATCAAGAAATATTCTTTAGTCCTTCTCAAGTACTTAAGAATATTCTTGACTGCTATCCAGTGATGCTCACTTGGATCTAACTGGTATCTACTCGTCATGCTCAAAGCATACGAGACATCACGACGAGTACACAGCATGGCGTACATGATAGATCCTATAGCAGATGCGTAAGGGATCTTATCCATGCGGTCTCTCTCCTCTCTAGAAGAGGGACTTTGAGTCTTCGAAAGACTTACACCATGTGACATCGGCAGAAGTCCCTTCTTGGAATTCTGCATGGCAAACCGTAGTAATATCGTGTCAATATATGTACTCTGACTTAGGCCAAGAAATCTCTTAGATCTATCTCTATATATCTTGATGCCTAGAATATAGGTTTCTTCACCTAAGTCCTTCATTGAGAAGCATGTCCCCAGCCACGTCTTCACAGATTGTAGCGAAGGGATGTCATTCCCAATGAGTAGTATGTCATCCACATACAATATAAGGAAGACAACTGTGTTCCCATTAACCCTCTTATAGACAAAGGTTTCATCTTCATTCTTGATGAAACCAAACTCTTTGATCGCATCATCGAATCGAAGATTCCAGCTCTGAGAAGCTTGCTTTAGCCCATAAATGGACCTTTGCAGCTTGCATACTTTTCTAGTATGCTGTGGATCTTCAAAACCCTCAGGTTGTGTCATGTACACATCCTCGAGTAAGTTTCCATTCAGAAATGTGATTTTGACATCCATCTGCCAGATCTCATAATCGTGGTATGCTGCAATAGCAAGCAAGATCCGAATGGACTTAAACATCGCCACTGGAGAAAAGGTTTCATCATAGTCAATACCATGAATTTGCTTGAAACCTTTAGCCACCAATCGACCCTTATAGGTATGCGTAAGTCCATCCATGTCATTCTTTCTCCTAAAGACCCACTTACACCCAATGGGTTTGACCCCTTCAGGTGGATCAACCAAAGTCCATACTTGGTTGGTGTACATGGATTCCATCTCGGATCTCATGGCCTCTAGCTATTTCTCAGAATCTGGGCTCATCATAGCTTCCTGATAGGAGGTAGGCTCATTCTCAATGAGCATAACGTCATCATGGTCAGACAAGAGAAATGAGTATCTCTCAGGCTGACGATGTACCCTATCAGATCTGCAAAGAGGTAGGTCTACCTGAACAGATGGTTGTTCCACAACTCTTTGTGCAACAACCTCATCACCCACAACACTTTGTGGTTCCTGTTCAACCTTCATCAAGGCCTTAGTGCTATGGTCCTTATCTTGAATTTCTTCAAGATCGAAGGTACTCCCACTAGTTTTTCTAGAAATAAAATCCCTTTCTAAGAAAACTCCAGTCTTTGCCACAAATACTTTGTGCTGACTGGGAATGTAGAAGTAATATCCCTTTGTATCCTTGGGATATCCAACAAAATAGCACCTATCAGATTTGGGTCCCAGTTTGTCTGAGACTTGACGTCGAACGTAAGCCTCACAACCCCAAATCCTCATGAAAGACATCTTGGGATTTCTCCCTGTCCATATCGTATATGGTGTCTTTATGACAACCTTGGATGGTACACAGTTAAGGGTAAAGGCTGCTGTGTCTAGAGCATATCCTCAAAAGGATATAGGAAGATCTGTATGACTCATCATAGATCGTACCATATCTAATAGGGTATGATTCCTCCTTTCAGATACACCATTCCACTGTGGTGTTCCAGGAGCAGTGAGTTGGGATAGAATCCCACACTCAGCTAGATAGTCACAAAACTCATGGCTAAGGTATTCACCACCTCGATCTGATCGAAGTATCTTATTACTCTTGCCAAGCTAGTTTTGTACTTCATTCTTGAATTCTTTGAACTTTTCAAAGGATTCTGATTTATGTGTCATAAGATACACATAACCATATCTACTGAAGTCATCAGTAATTGTAATGAAGTACCTATAACCACCTTTAGCAGCAACATTGAAAGGACCACATACATCACTATGTATAAGTTCTAACAAATCTATTGCTCTTTCGCTGTGTCCACTAAAGGGAGTCTTGGTCATCTTGCCTAAAAAGCAAGACTCGCATGTCTCATATGATTCAAAATCAAATGAGTCTAGCAGCCCATCCTTATGGAGCTGAGATAAGCGACTCTCATTTATGTGACCTAAGCGACAATGCCAGAGATAGGTTTGGTTCAACTCATTTGACTTGAACCTTTTGGCACTTATGTTATAGATAGTGCTCTCTAAGTCTAGAAAGTAGAGTTCGTTCATTAGAGGTGCACTAAAATAGAACATATAATTTAAATAAACTGAACAACATTTGTTCTTTATTATAAATGTAAATCCTTTCTTGTCCAAACAAGAAACCGAAATTATGTTCTTAGTCAAAGCAGGCACATAACAACATTCATCTAATTCTAGTACAAGCCCAGAGGGCAGAGACAAATCATAAGTTCCCACAGCAACAGCAGCAACCCTTGCTCCATTGCCTACTCGTAGGTCCACCTCGCCCTTTGTCAATGCCATGTTATTTCTCAGTGCCTACACATTGGTACAAATGTGAGATGCACATCCAGTATCTAATACCCATGATGAAGAAATAGATAGATTGACTTCTATAACATTTATACCTGAAGTAGAAGTCTCACTTCTTTTCTTCTTAAGATCTTCCAGGTAAGCTTTGCAGTTACGCTTCCAATGTCCAGCTTCTTTGTAGTGGAAGCAAGCCCCTTCCTTGGCTACCCCTCCTTTGGGTTTAAGTTCTTTGCCTTTGCCCTTGGCTTGGAACTTTCCCTTACCTTTAGGCTTGCCCTTGCCTTTCTTCTTGTGCACCATCAAAATGGTGTCAGATTTTCCCTTCTTAAGGTTAAGCTCAACAGTTCTCAACATGCTGAGCATCTCAGGCAGTGGCTTATCAATTTCATTCATGTTATAATTCATGACAAATTAATTGTAGGCTTGTGGCAAAGATTGCAAGATTAGGTCAGTGGCTAGCTCTTGGCCAAGTGGAAATCCTAGCCTTTGTAGGTTTTCTATGTACCCAATCATCTTGAGTACATATGGACCTACGGGAGTCCCATCTTGCATTTTGGACCCAAATATTGTTGGAATGTATACTGAAAGCCTAGCTCTTTTTGTATGAACATTTTTATTTTGAAATAAGAATCACATGATCATTGTTTGCACTTTATATTTATTATATGTGTGCATATTATCTAATATTTTACATTGTAGATAACATGGTGCTTGGTGTGGCACAGAAGATCATGTTATCAGTCCCTTGTAGAATATAAGTAGAGGCTCACAACCAAGATGGTTTTGGACAAACCATTGGCATGGTTGTAGTGTACTTAGTATTGTTTTGTCTTGAACATAGAGTTACACTAGTACACTTAGGTGTATTGAGCAGACCGACATAGAGGTGATTCAATTTATTGCTGACTACATAATTGAATCGGACCTCGGATATTATGTTGTACATGCTCTTAATCCCGATATAATAACGGGCACATGTACTTAGTATTTATTTCTTTGATTTACCAAAGGGTGAGATTTAGATAGATTAAATCAATATGCCTGGTAAGTTGGGAAATGATATTATTTACATGGTGTGTCGTTGATTATAGGAGGAGACCGTGTCCTATATATAGGTTGATGATTTCCTCTTGAGGAGCTCATAAGGTTCATCATGTAAACCCTGCAGGTCGACTTAGTCAACATGATGATAAGGTTCAGTGGTACTACTCGAGGACTTAGATGTTAATTAATTGATGGTCAGTAAATCAATTATTTGACGGACATTCGATATCTTAAACACGGGGAGATGGATGTGCAAATAATATATGGAGCCCATATTATCATATGGGGGTTGGTGAGGTAATTCAATGATGATCCTCTAGTGGAATGGAACAACATTGATGGATCAAGTTTGTGTGGTTCCGATCCATCGGGTGGCCAAGATCCAACTCCTCCTCATGGTCCCTATTGTAGCCCATTAACACCTCATGAAGCCTAGATCCAATGATGGAAAACAAAACTCTAGATCCGACAGTGGAGATTAAATCCCTAGATCCGACGGTGGAGATTAAATCCCTAGATCCGACGGTTGGGATGAAACCCTAGATCCGACGGTTGGGATGAAACCCTAGATCCAATAGTTGGGATGAAACCCTAGATCCGACGGTTGGGATGAAACCCTAGATCCGACGGTTGGGATGAAACCCTAGATCCGACGGTTGAGATTAAATCCCTAGAACCAATGGAGGAGATTAAACCAAGGCCTAAACCTAACTCTATATATATGGGCTTAGGCTTGGGCGGCAAGAAGGATGAAAAAGAGAAAAACCTAATTGAGATAAGGTGGCTTGGGCGGCAAGAAATAGGAGGAGGCTAGGGTTAGGGTTTGGTTCATGGTGTTGGGCGGCAACAAGGAGAAGGGAGCTTCTTCTTCTTGTTCCCAATGGTGGCCGATACCCTTCTTCCTCCTTCCTCTTTGGTTTGGCCGGCATCCAAGCTTCTCCCCTTGATCTATGGCTTGTGGTGGATGAGATGAGGGTTGCTTCCCATGGGCGGCAAGAAATAGGAGGAGGAGCTAGGGTTAGGGTTTGGTTGTTGGTGTTGGGCGGCAACAAGGAGAGGGAGATTCTTCTTCATTTTCCTTTGATGGCTGGCCCCTCTTCCTTCTTCCCTCTACCTTGGCCAAAGCTCAATCTATTCTACTTCCCTTCATCCTTAGCCGGAAATTAATGAGAGCCTAGTTTAGGGTTTGGGCGGCAACAAGGAGAAGGGGTGTTTTCTTTGTTCTTCTCCAAGTGTTGGCCGGCGCCCATGCCCTTGTTGTTTCTCTTTTGGTTGGTTTTCATACTCCATTTTATCTTCCTTGGTCGGCGGCAACATCGAGTTTATTGACTTGGTGGCCGGTTCTAGAAAGGAAGATGAGTTTTGTTTTAGGATATTCCTTTGTTCTTAGTGAACAAGGAAAGGAAGATCGGTGATCTAGGAGGCTTCAACTTTTGGTAGATCGTCGCCAACACGACGTCCAAAAGGAGGGAGGACATACAATAGAAGATCAAGAGGTATAACAAGAGGTATAATCTTGTTTATTTTGATTAATGTTCTTTTGTATTATGTTTATAATTTCTTTTCAATTATATGCATGTTTTGTGTGGATGGTTACTTGCTTGTATTTGTTATGAGCATGTTTACTTTATGTATGTGTTGATTATACATGTCTACATTCATATGTATTTGTATAATCATGGACCCCGAAGATAAACACAAGAACCAGCGATCCGTCCGTCGTCTCTTCCACGGCTAACCGACTAGAAGAGTTTTGTTGCTTGAACAACTAGTTTGTTCAAGCGATCGCTCAAGTTGTTAGCACGATGACGAATTGGTTGAGCTTAGGAAACTCATCCCATCCGGATTAGTTTTCATTTGTGAAAATTTTAATCCGGGGTCATGGGAGCCAATGAGCCTCCGAAGCAATTCCCTACAAATAATGCCTTAGAGACTTCATATCTCTCATGCCTTGCTTGTCCTTGATATAGTTGACGAAGATGTCCAACCATATCATAAGCATTCATGAACTCATGTTGCTTCTGAAGCTTAGAGTTCATGGTCACGAGCATTAGACATGACACATCTAATGCATCATCTTGATGCTTCTTGTAAGCATCTTTGTCAGCTCGCGAGGCAGTGGCAGGAGGTGCCTCCGGAATGGGCTTCTCCAGAACGTACAACTTCCTTTCTTGGGTGAGAACAATTCTCAGGTTCCTATACCAGTCCAGGAAATTTACTCCATTGAGCTTGTCCTTCTCAAGGACAGAATGCAGAGAGAGAGTGTTCGTGTTTGTTGACATAGTTATCTACAACATACAATGCAGAGAATTAATATCATATTCCTTTTATCATTTAATTAGGCCTTTAATCAAATGATGCTCCCACTGAATTATAGGAATTTTGCAGAATCGAGTTATGGATGTGGTCAAACCACATTACTAGATTCATACAAACTAGCTATAATTCTTGCGGGACAAGATCCACATCATACTAAGCCTTGAGTTAGCTTTGGCTAAATCGCCCAAGACTTAGTACGATCGATGGGTAACACATTACCGATTACATCTCTATGCAACTCTTGTTTATAGGATCAAGACCCACATTTACAAAAGACCTTGAGTTAGCTTTGGCTAAATCACCCAAGATTTAGTGTAAATGCGATCTTAACCTATCTTTCCAACGATTAGAATATGCCTATAGTTCTACTCGATCCAATTGAGTTAACTAGTTTTGCTCAATCTAATTGAGCTTACTCTAACCCAAGCGTGATAGGCAGGACCAAGATTGTCCCTCCGCACCCTACCAAGATAATATGTGTTGCTCTTCTTTGGCAGATTCAACAACAACAAATGATCGAGGTAGTGATGGGTATCAAGGCTCGGTAGGCAATTTCGAGTTGATTCGATTATGATCTAATCTAATCGTAATGTGTATCTTATATGCATTTAGGCCTTTATTATCCTATATTAGCATGCATCACATACATACAATCATTATTCTAGCATGCATCATATACATACAAGAAAATTATCCTAGCATGCATCATATACATACAAGCATTATTCTACTAGCATGCATCACATACATTCAAGCAAAATCAAATATATATATATATATATATATATATATATATATATATATATATATATATATATATATATATATGTTTAACTGTGATGTAGTCATGGCCCTACTACGATCTTCTCAAGCCAATGAGAAGATCGGACGGTCAACCTAAGGCTAGCGGCTTCTCCAAGCGCTTCCTTTGACTACCATGTGTCGTCGGCACCCTTCTCGTAACCTCGTCTTCAAGTGGACTTTCCACCGCTCCATTTTTTACATTACAAATATGAAACTCGAGTTACATTCGAGTCTAAAACTATTTACAACTAGAATATCATAAGAAGAGGTACGACGTGCAGGTCACATACACTATACAACACGCACAACCACAAAAATGACACGTAGACCGTATTATGAATTACAACACATCATCCAATAAAATTGAAGTTATTGGGACATGAAAATCACAGAATTATACATAATTATAAATTATTTATTTTTACAGAAAATTTCTATAATTTTTTCTATTTTATTTTTTTCAATTTTATGAGTCACCTCCCCGTAACGGTCCCGCTAAGCGGTTTCCGGGCGCGATCGCGGGACAAGGCCCCTTTCGGGGATAGGGGCAGCACCCCTACTCACAAAATAAATTTTGCGAGTGTCCCTGTAATGATATTACAGCAACTTAAGTCGCTTTCCCAAAAACCTAAAGCGAGAACTCGCCGTTTCGGAGAGTTTTTCTCGACGGTTGAAGCCTACAAGTGTCCCAACACTCGTTTCTTCGATTCTTCGAGAAAAATACCCAAAAATTCTATAAAAATAGGAAATTTACAGAAACATATAAATCTGTAATTTTTATATCTAATACAAAAATTACAAAAACGAAACACATACATGCTTTGCACGTGGCTTTGATACCACTGTTGGACTTTCCGAGCCGCAAAAACCGCTTTTTGCGTTGCGGAAACCTCGGAAGCCCCGGCCACGGATTCGTGCGAAGATGTATTAAAACTAAAACATGTATGTGCTTATATAAAACCTAGATCTACCTTAGATCTATATGATAAGGATGTTACCCTCGATGCGACGCCCTTCGCAAATCCCGCTCGTCCAAAAGGTTCGCCGGAACTCAAGAGCGTCAAGTGCACACTCCTCTATTGGTATCCACATAAGCAATAGGTGGAGAAAACACACCCTTGAGTGTGCTAGCACTCTATGGATGGTTCGGCCAAGGAGGTTGGGAGAGGGAGAGAGCTTGAGGGAAGTTGGTCCAAGGAAGAAGATAAAGTTATGTAACTCACACCACATGAATTCTACCATCTAATGGCAATCAAGTGGTCGGCCACTTCATGGAGAGGGGGTTACATGCATGCATGTAACTCCCATGACCCTTGGTCTCCCTCATGAGGTGGCACCACATGACAAAGTCAATGATGATGTGGAACATCATCATTGGCCGGCCATGCCAAGTCATCATCATGACATGGCATTTGGTCAAGTCAAACTTGACCTTTCATCTTCCCTCTCAAGTCAAGTCAAACTTGACCTCTTATCTCCCATGGTTGATCAAATCCAACCATTTGATTCAAGTAAATTTAATTTAATGAATCTCTATTCATTAATTTAAATTGATTTGATGAATCAAATCTAAATTAGACTCATTCAACACTTGAATCAACTTGAGTCTAACTCAATTAGTCTAATTTGGATTACTCTTAATCCAATTTGGTTCATCCCATGAACCTAATCCTCATGGTTCATCATATGAACCTAATCTCCATCTAATTGCTCTTATGTGTGTGACCCTATAGGTTCTTGTAACGTTGGCAATGTCCCTAAACTGATTTAGGAACATAAGCAATGAGAGGTATCTAGCAACACATCATTGCTACCCAAGTTACAAGAATGTTGAGCTCCAACATCACCTTTGTAACTACTAATTATGACTCTCACAATATGTGACAATGTCCCTTTATCCTTGACATCTAGATTGACCAATCGAGGCATAGACCGTGTCATCCTCGGTACAATCTAAATCTTGAACTCCAAGTAGACTCACTCTAATCAAATGAGCTCAATATCTCATATTGACTCATTTGGGCATGGCCATGCACTTCGTGGTCTCGCTCTATCAAGAATATCGATGTCACTCCCATCATATAGGAGGGATAGATCTCATATACATCACTCACATCCCTCCACATAATTTGTTACATACCCAGTAATCGCCTTTATAGTCCACCCATTTACGGGTGATGTTTGACGAAGCCAAAGTATGCAACTCCTTATGTAGGGAACCATGGTGACTTTAGGTCTAAGGACTAATAGTCATACTAATAGCCACATGAGAAAGTATATGACACTCATATAACGATCCATGATACTTTCTCATGGTGGGTCATTAAGTATACATTCTCCAATGCATACCCATGTGTCAACTTGATATCTCATATCCATGACTTGTGAGATCAAGTCATCATGTTAACTTACATACTAGTCTCTACGCATTAACATTGTCCCTGAATGTTAATACTCGACTAGGAATGATTAAGAGTAGTGCTCTCTATATCATCTCATTATCAATTCAACCAATCGATTGATATAGATAAGAACCCACTACTCAAGGACATTATTATATTTAGTTATTTGGCACCAATACAAGTAAATATAATAATCATGCCTTTATAAATAGGAATATGATACAATAAAGTTCATACATCAATCATCACATGATTGACTCTAGGGCTTTCACTAACACTTTCTGGGTATGTTATATATGGAGGCCTAGATGATGAAGACTCTCCAATATTCATCAGGTTTATTTTTGTCTTTTCCTTGTCTTCTTTTATTTCTTTAACTATAATGTTATTTTTTTCATCATTATAAAGAGTCATATTCTCAGGAAGCTTGTTATGTTTTTTGTCAAAACTTTTTAGTTCCTCTAATTCTTTTGTAGTTAGCGTAGTTGTCATTTCTACAGGTATATAAATGTATTCATTTAAATCGTCAAAATACTCCTCCTATGTTTACTAGGTTAATATTTTCTAGAGTTTGTATTTTTTTTCTATCTTCTCTACTAACTTTAAGTGGTTTAATCCTGTTTTAATTAATAAATTTCTATCTTCCATGAGGGGGTCAATGTGGTCCGTTACTGATACTAGATTTATCTCTTCTCTATCTATAACTTCAACTTCCATACCAGTGGGAAGATAACTAGCAAATATTATATTTATTTGCCCTTTCTTATCATTGTACTTTATTGTTTCGGTTGGTTGTAGCAATGATGTATTTGATTCTTCCAAATTGATTGTCCATTCTAGCTCTGTCAAATCTTCATAGTTATATTGTCTAGGTTTTAAGAACTGAATTCTTTTTTAGCTTAGAGCTTCAATTATTACATATATTTTTATTTTGAAATTATTATGTATATAACTCATTGACTTTCCTAAAAATATTATTTCTAATTGTATGTTGTCATCCTGGAATTTGTCATACCCTTTTGCTTGTATTACTAATTTTATGTGTTTGGTAAATTCTCTTATGGTCATGTTAAAATTTTGACAAATATATGTTATTCCTAGATTATTATTCATATCTATTTGTGACAATCCTATTATGGATTTTTCTTCATCTGAAAATTTGGAGTAATATAGAACTATTAAAACCTTTCCTCCACCTTGTTTCCTAGTTAGTCCTCGTAGTCCAAATATTATTAGTTTTAAATATATATAATTATGTTTTTGATTAGTAGTTGTCTACAACTTGGATTGTTATCAAGTTAAGCCTTTCTTCTCTTCCATCTGGAAGATGTAAAATAAGATAATATGTTGTTTCCATACAATCACCTTGGGTTTAATATATTTAATTGTTCATTTGAAAAAAAATTTAAATTTCTTTCTGTCTATTACTTCCTCTAATGTCTGGATTAGGTTATTATTTCGTAGATTATCTAGCCATGAAGTTCTAGAGACTGATCTTCTACTACTCAGTGTCCTGAGGGTCCACTAAAACTTCCTAATCTGGCTCATATTTTTGTAGCCTTTTTGTACGTTAAAAATGTATAGGTTTTAGGGTGTTGTATAATGGGTTTCCTTGTTAATAGTCTTCCTAGGTCTCTATTTATGTTTTCTAAAGTTAATTACTATTTTCTTCTAGTTTTGAAGTTTTTTGTTCTATATCTAATAATCTTCCTTCTAGTATGGTTATCCTATATGTAATGAGGTTAATTGTGCTATAATAGTGTTATTTTGTTGCACTTGAACTTGATAACTCTTTCCTATTAAGTCTAATTTATAGTAGGCGTCTTCTTTTGTTTTAGTGTATTGTTGTATATATTCTAGGGCCTCTTCATAGTGGGTGTTTACATATATCAATCTGTTCATTAATATTTTAGATCTTCAAGGAGTTGATGTGGACCTTGTAAGTCTGTATTCAGTTGTTCTTTAGTGGTTACTACTAATGTTTTTACTTATTCTAGCAAATCTTTTTATTGTATTTCAAAGAGTCTGGATTTTTTTTCTTCTAGGATTATGCTCTTCTTCTATTTAGTCATTATTAATAGCATGTTATGGCTCGACTAGAGAATTTTCTTGCCTCATCAAGAGGACTTATGCCCTCTTCTGCCTACACAAACCTTATCAACAAGCTATAGGTAAGAGCTAATGGTTGAAGGATACATAGGAATTTCCTCCGGACTCAACAAGGATAATACTCATGAATCATAGGATTAAAATAGTATGCAAGCTGGGATTGAAATGAAAATTACAAGACTTAAAAGTACTTACAAGATTAGACTCTAGTATGGGAAATAATTGAAATGAAAATTATAGGACTTAAAAATACTTACAAACTTAGACTCTTGGACGCAAAAGATCTCTAACTCTAGCACACAAACTCTCAAGCTCTAAAGAAAAGACTGAGGTGTTGAACTCTTGGATGCCTTTTCACAGGGGGCTTGGTGCCTCCTTATATAGAGTTGGGTGAAGTCGGTATGGTATGTCGATTGTGTTGGAACACATTAGGGTGAGTGGAGACATCATAGGTGTAATGTAAATTGTTGCTCCTTCATGAGTGTAAAGTAGATTCGTTGTTTCTTCACGGGTGTGATAAAGTAGGTATAAAGTAGATTCGTTGATTCTTCAAGGGTGTAAAGTAGATTCGTTCTGAGTGGGTTTCTTTAGTCACTAGTGGTGGTAGTGTTTGTCAAAATGTTGTTTTATATTTTCATGATATTGTTGAGGTTATGTTCCTTAACAGATCCTCCAAGTGAGCCCATGGAGGCTGCTTTAGATGGATCTGCTGGTGGGTTGTTTGGGTTGTTGGCTAGGTTGTCAAGCAGTTATCCTTTGTGGATTTTGTTGTAGCCATTTTTTGTTTATTTTCTTATAACGACTTAAGAGAATTTCATATTGGGCAGTAATTTTGAAAGGAATAAAGATGGTTCCATAAGAGGATGGCCAGTAGATCTTTTTTGTAAATGTCTTAGTTGCCAGGATGTAGTGGATGGAATCAATTGGGTCTTCCCACATCCAATTTGAGCCTTGAATTGAGGCTCGCTAGTGTTTTACTTGTTCTTCCGAAGTAGGAAGAGCTTCCCACTCATGCTCTATGTATGAGGGAACATAGTCTTCTATCGTGTCATTGAAGGCCTTGAACTTCCAGAAGACTATGATATCATGTCTGTTCAAGAGGGAGACCCTCAGAGTGATGCCATATATAGTCTATCTGAAAATGAAGAATCTGTGAATTTTCAGGGAATCATAAAAGAATATATCAACGTCTTCAGAGAGGAAGATCGGACTTACTGGATAGGCAAGCCCGGAGGATACAGATGTTTAATCAGAGTATCAGAAAGGCAGCATAATTGTCAACACAAATGGAAGTACAACGGTGAAATAGAACAGCAAATTCTGAAATGCCATACATGCGGATGTGAGGCTATGAAAAAATGGCGCATTTACTATCGTCATTTGACCTATGAGCTTCCATATTAATTATATACCAAGCCGATTCTACTCTTGAATTTATTGCTTCTAAAATTTTCTTCTACAAGCAAGTACTTGATACACTATCCTAATTTCTAGGGAAACTCTTGTGTTTGTTCAATGTCTAGTATCTATAATTTGTATATAAATCCATAATCTATAAGAAGAAAGGGGGCTATTAATTTACCTTTGTATTTGTGTGGTATAAATTTTTTTATGTCAATGTTTTCTTTTATAAAACTATATATGAGCTGACATTAGCAGCCAAACTTTGTTACTTCCTCTCTACATGTCCTGAATTTATTTTGACATTTTAATTTATAGTTGAACTCAGCTTCAAAACTAATAGCAATGCTTGTGTAAGATGTTCCATAGAGCCATTTAAAGGCTTCCTATAACTGCTGAAAATCGATCCAAGCATATTTGTTTGCTAATATTTGGATATAGGAAGAATTATCCACTGTAAATTGGCCATTGCTGCTTTTTTCCTTTTCTTCCAATTCAATATGTACCATATCCTTGTATGTTTTGTCAGGTTGTAGAAAAGCAACCTTTGTAGGGGTTTTGTTTGTAATTGTACTCTTGACTGTGTTGTTGCCCTTTAAAGTTGAGCTGATGAAATAATTGGGACCTACATTAATTCTTACAGCTGCCAAAGTTGTTCCTAGATTATTGTATTTTTTGTATGTGACTTCTGTATTTCTTCTTATAACTGCTAATGTGACTTCTTCTTTAGTAGCATAAACACCGGCTTAAGAACTTGTAAGAATGTCTTAATAGATAATAATGTTGTTCTCATTTTCGGGTAATTGTTGTTGGAAGTGATTTACCAGTGTCTTTATTACTATGATCTTTTGGGTTATTAATCCGGGCATACTAAGAATATGTCATATGTTGTCTATCAGACAATTTTGTACTAGATTCAAGATAGGTTTAATATCGTAATGGAACTGCCCTTCAAGTTTGTTGTATTGTTGAATTTCTATGTCCCTAAAAGTCATCAGTCTTCAAGGTATCTTGAATGTAGCTTGGAACATTCTTGTTTTCTCCATCATGTAAGCAGCTTGGATAAGGTGTCAGCCAAGGAGTTATTAGTTCCTTTAATATGTTCCCAGTTTATTTTTAATCCTTTATTTATTATAGTGTATGCAAATTTTATCCACCTTCTGCTACTCAAAGATTTCCTATTTCCATTTATTTGTTGTTATTATTTTACTATTATCTCACAATCTATTCTTATTGTGATTTTCTTTTTATCACATATGAATAATAAGAATGAATCTAAACAATATATAACTGCTAATCTTTCATAATCCAATGAGGTTAAGTGTCCTTTTTCTTTATATTTTCTGGAAGAATATTTGTAAAGTGATTTTGTGGCTTTAGTATTATATTTTGTAGGTTTTCTATAGAGAGCTTCTCCCTAGCCCGTCTTGCATTTGTCACATTCGATAATAAAATAATCGATGTCTAATGGGAGTACTAAACTGAGAAGGATTCTAACCATTTCTTTTATTTGTTTCACTAGTAGTATGTCTTGTTGGTTAAAATGCTTTTGTGCTTTTATTGAAGTATTATTGTACAAATTTCCACTTATCTTTCCTATTTCTTTTGGATATAATCTAGCATAATTTAAAAGTCCTAGAAAAGCTCGTAATTGCTTTGTATCTTCTATTTTATCTGAAAAATCAAACATTTTGTTAGATATGTTGTTGTAGAGAAATTTTTTCTTGTCCTATTTCTGCTCCTAGAAATTCTATATGTTTCCATGTTAGCTGCATCTTCTTTCATGAGTTTATTAAACCATATTTTTCGAATAAGGCTAAATATCATGTGCAAGTGGGCATAGTGTTCATTCTTTGTTCCAAAGAATATTAGAATATCATCTATGTATACACATCTGAAAGTAGTAATGTCTCTAAAAATACTATCCATTTTCCTTTGAAAAAAATGTGGTGTTATTTTCAATCCAAATGACATTACGAACCATTCAAAATGTCCTTCTGGACCAGAAAAATATTATCCATTCTCTAGATTAAGGATGCATTCTTACTTGCTAAAATCTAAATTTCCGATCAAATTTAGAGTACCATTGAGAATTTTATATTTTATTAATTAGTTTTTCTTTATCAGAGATGTTATATTCATCTTCGTTACAATTGTCATTGAGGTGTTTGTAATTAAATATCATTCTAGATTGGCCTCTCTTTTGTTCCGAATCTTTATTTACTATGAAGATCAAGTTGCGATGTCTAGATGTAGATCTTCTTATGAGTTAAGGTCTAGTAATTGTTTTATGTGCATTCTAAATTCCTGTGTTTATCAATTAGTGTACTTTAAATCTTGGACATTTATTAAGTCTGGATTTATAATGTCTAGCTTACAATATATTTTGTCTAAGTTCCAATATCCATGTCATCCACTGAGATAATTGAATATATAGATGAGGTATCTGATATGTCAGATTGTATTTCCAATAGATCTAGATTTGTACGTTGTATTAAAGTTGACTTCCTAGTGTATAAGTTTTTCCTATTAGGGCATGTTGATAATAAATGTCCTGGTTAATTACATGCAAAACATGTAATGCTATTAGAGTATATTTTTCTTGGTTTAAATCTTCTGACATGTCTATTTTTGTCTAAATAAGTTTTTTTTTACTTTCCTTTATCTTAGGTAATATGTTCATCTGTGCTTTTTCTTGGGTTTTGGTGTATATCCGGTGGCTCTATTTCTAATATTAGCCCCATACTATTGTGGTGTATAAATTTTGCTGCAAAATCCATACTATTGATTTTTTACTTGTTTCTACATTTTTATATATAAGCTTATTTTTCTTTGTGTTGTTGTAAAATTGAATTACACAATCTACAAAACAAAATTAATAACCAATCTTATGAAGATATTCGAGAAATGGACCAAATCAGACAATGAATCATACAGGAAGATCAAAACATAGTTTTTGTCAAGACCCATAGTATTTGTAATACTGGATGCGCGACCAATATACGAGTCCAATGCACCGTCACAGTCAAAGGACATAAGTTAACTCTCCACGTCCTAATTGTTGGGTTACGACCGATGCATATATGTGCTTTTGTCATTTCATAAACGAATGCAGTTGACAAAAAACATAATAAATTTCTAAATTATTGCAACACTCACACCCACACATGCAAGATTACAACATATGTGGACATATCCGCTAAATAAAATTTTACATACAACAAGAATAAAATAAATTTTACTCTAGGTATACCTTTCGGATGATGGCGAGTCGGAAGGGCATCAATCATATGATGCTCGCAGAGCTTCATCTCTACTCATATCCACGCCAAATCTTCAGAGGGATGACTTCTCAAAGCCATGAGTTTTACCTTCTCTTCGCTACTAGACGAACCAAGAAGGTCGGGTGATCGGAGAGCAATCGCCAACTCATTTTGCGACACAAACGAGTCCTCAAACAACCTTTGTAAGGTTGTTGATTCGTGTTGAAATTAGCCATTGTTTTTGAAGCTTCAATAAGAGATAATAACATCCCTAAAACCTAGAGTGTCCGACCTCTAAATAGGTGGAAACAACCCTTGTTTCCTTGATGGCCGGTGGAACACCAAACCCTAATTCTCCTAGGTTCGGCTAGGTTGAGGAAGAGGGCCTTAAGGACTTCTATTCATTAGGTTTAGCCTTTATAACCCTTTATATAGGCACTAATCCTAATGGGTTTTAGGTTAGTGGATCAAATCCCTAATCCTATAACCATTAAGGCTTAATCTCATCCATTAAACCCTAATTGGGCCCTTAACCAAAAGAGGGCCCTTTAAAACCAAATGGGTTTGGTTTATACTAAACCTTTTAAGGCCCAACCTGTCTTCTTAAGATATGCTCCTTTTGCATTTCCGACTTGACAAATATTTCCATATTTGTCATGTGTTTGGTCCAACCAAACTTGATCTCTCTCGATCTTGAGAATCCAATTCTCAAACTCATTTTAAGTCTCTTCGAAGGATTCGTAGTGCGTGTGACCTAATAGGTTCTCGGTTTATATTGGTCATCCATAGTTAACCATTAATTATGGAATGATCATGAGTGACACCTAGTAGTACATCATGATCCCTAATTAATCGAAAAATCAACGATTGATCTCAGAACCATTTCTGAACTCTTCAATAGTTATAGTGAATCGTGTCTCATTCCTTTCACTCATCTTGTACCCACTTGGTTCAGGATATGGTTTATGTGTCAGTCCCCACTAGGATGACTACATCACACCTAGCCCAAGTCTTACTTCCTCATCCATTAGATTCTAATTACTTCGACATGTATCCAAGAGTACCATACTCTTGACATGCAATGCTTTGGTCAAAGACTTTGAGTAACAATCCTGATGAGTGACCATAGGGTATACATCTCCTCGCAAGGAGTGGTGAATCCTTTGTTGGCTATTCAATCATCTTCGGGCACTTCGACTTATACCCAATCATCCCATACCCACACCTCCGTAGAGATGTATCGACTAAGATATCAAAGTATAAGTCTCCATGACTAAGATGACTTGAATACCTCAAGTCGAAGGAAACTCGCACTTGAGTTGCAGTAAGAGCTTCACTGATATATCTTAAATGCATAGAACCATGTGAAGTCTTATAGAAAGTCACTCCAATGAACTAGTTATCATAACTAGCATCCATGTTTAACTATCGACGTCTCAATGTCTCCAACCAGTAAGGAGTAGCTACTTGGATAAACTAAGGAGTATAACCCGTGCTAGTCTCCTAGAATCGATGATGTCTAAACTCATCAATTCATCGACTAGGGATTATTTCAATACATTCATAATTACACATGTAGAGATACTCACTAGTTGTGATCCAATCATATGTTCTCTCATGCTATGAATTGTATCGCGGACACTCAGTAAATGAGTTTAAGATCCAATCAAACACATATGACATGTGCACTCAAATAATGAATATTTATTTATCAACTAAATAGTACAACAATAAGGCGATTGCCTTAGGACACCTCTTAAACATAACACTAATAGATAGCAGAGCCTCTAGTTCTTCTATAGATGAAGCCATTCTTTTAGTAGTTATTTCACCCGACCTCCTTAAACACACAAACCAAACACAAATTAATACCCAATTTGATGGATTTAAACTTGCCTATTACAAATACCTACCTAATAGTAATTGATGGGGTCGAGATTTTTCTGATCAGATTAAGCTTTTCCCGGGTAGTCTATGTGTTTGATGAGCAGTATGAACACTTCCTGAGTAGTTTATGCTTTTTCTCGATAAGTATATGTGATTGGCAAAGTAGTAGAGGTGTTCAGAAGTGAAGTATAATTTTGGCAGAGTAGTATGAGTACTTTTCGAGAAGTTTAAGTTTTTTCCCAATCAATATATGTGATTGCCGAAACAGTAGAGGTGTTCAGAAGTGAAGTATAATGTTGGCAGAGCAGTATGATCACTTACTGAGTAGTTTATGTTTTTTTATCAGTATATGTGATTAACAAAGAAGTAGAGGTCTTTAGAAGTTAAGTATAATGTTGGTAGAGCAGTATGAGTACTTCCCGAGCAGTTTATGTTTTTCTCGAGTAGTATATGTGATTTTCGAGCCCAGTCGAGGTGAGTAGTGCAGGGTTGTTCAAAAGAGAAGTGCAATGTTGATAGAGTAGTTCATGTTTATTCTGAGCAGACTATGCTTTTCCCGAGCAGTATGTATAATTCCCGAGCAGTATGTTTATTTCCCGGGCAGTATATGTGATTTTAGAGGTGAGTAGTACAGGGTTGTTTAGAAGAGAAGTGCAGTGTTAACAGAACAGTTTAAGTTTATTTCGAGCAGTCTATGCTTTTCCCTAGCAGTATGTATAATTTCTGAGCAGTCTATGCTTTTCCCGAGCAATATGTAAAATTCCGGAGTAGTATGTTTATTTCCCGAGCAGTGTATTTGTTTCTCGAGCTATATGTGAGTGTCAGAGGTTCTTTCTGTACATGGTGAAATAAGGAGGAATGGATATTCTGAGATGTTGTGAATAGCAAGAAGAGTTTGAGGAGGATAAATATGATTAATATAAGTTATTTTATCATTTTTTTATATATTTTATTTAATTAATACTTGGAAGGGAAATATAAAGCACATGAGGCATTTGAAAGAGATATTTTGAATATAGGCGGGAAAAGTTGTTACACTAGATAGCTGGGCAAAGATATTAGAGTAAATTCACTTCAAGGAGGTGGTGGGATGAAACATCTATAAAAGGGGCAAAGGTAGAAGGGAGCAAGGGATAGTTGTTTCTTCGTTATTTAGTACTTCAAAGATTTTCTTCTCACTTCTTTTTCTTCATTCTTTTTGCATTGTCATTTTCTTCATATTGTTACTGACTTGAGCTTTAGATTGGCCGTGCCGGGAAGCTGACTCATCTCTAACACTCCTTCCCACAAAGTGTCAAATCTAGCTCTACTCCAAGGATCTAAGGTGACTCAAGAAGAAGATATTTCTTTATCTCATTCTTAACCCTCTTTGGTGACAGATCTAGCGATCAACAAGAAGGGGGAAGGAGATCTTGGCAGGACAGAAGTGAACACCATCAAATTGGCACCATTTGTGGGAATCTAAACAAAAAGTCATGATGCTGAATACTAGGAGGACACTGAAGGAGCTGAAGGAGGAGGAGAAATCTGTCTCTAGTACTTCTAAAGGGGGCACCGACAAAAGGTGTCGTGAGACCTTGTATAGAGAAGATCTTATGCAAGTGGTGGTTGCTGTGATGGATCAGATCATCCATTCACAATGCTTCCCTACGACCAATAGTAATATAGACATATTTTCAAATTTTATTATTGAAACCTATTAGTAGTTTACATTTTTACCCATTTATTCACATGCAGTTCACAAAAGATGTGATAGCTACAAAGGAAATTGATGAAGTATGTTCGGAGTGGGCTGAATGCATACAAGATCACATATTTGATGAGTAGAAAATTTTGGTATTCATAACTCTTTTGGTTAGGTGTTGTAATCTATAAGTGTTTTGGTTATGCATAATTCTTTTGGTGTAGTACGTACTAAGCATATGATGTGTAGTTGTTTTGCTACAAGTACTTTTATATATTTGTTTTTAAGGGTGATCATTTAAAATGGGATGATATGAACTTGTACTTCACATTGCTACAAGTGCATTTGTATATATGTTTTCTACAATTCATTTTGTTGTTGTTGTATGATGTATATTAAAAACACAACATTGTAAATTGACAACGGTTTATTGTTCTCTAGTGTATGTTGAGAAACAACAACGGTTAAAATAACAATGACAATACAAATGACAACGGTTAAAAACTGTTGTCTATGACTCAAAAAATCATAGTAAATCCATGAGTTGAGAAAGATAGGGTGCTCAAAGACAATGATTATAATCCGTTGTAGTTTCACTTGAAACACAATGGTGCAAATTCATTGTCTATGACCCAAAAAAATCGTTGTAAATCAATGTGTTGAGAAAGATATGTCACTCAATGACAACGGTTAAAAATCATTGTCTTTTCCTTAAATCAACAACATTTTTTGACTGTTGCCTTTGAGCCCCCTACCTTTCTCAACGCATCGATTTACCACAAATTTTTTAGGTCATAGACAACGATTTTTCACCATTGTCTTTTTGAATTTTTGTTGCAGTGAGATGTCACAGAAAGCCAGCCCGAAGAAGATGAAGGAGAATGATGCATTTGGTGATGACTCTGAAGAAGAGGTAGTTAGAGTCTCTTGCCTAAAGAATGATTCTTCTCGCGTCTGCAAGCAAGTCAAGGGGAAGAAAAAGAAGTCTGTAACTCCTCTTGAGAGTACACAGTCTGAGGAGGATGTTCCTTTTGTAAGTACTATTATAAATGTAGAAGAGTCAAATCCCTTTATAGAGGATATCCTGAACGAAGAGTTACCTCGGCACTTTCGAATTCCACATATGCCTGAATACACTGGTTCCTCTGATCCTAAGGATCATTTGAGTAGATTTGAAAATTCTACTTTATTGTACTGTTATATCGATGGAGTTAAATGTCGGGTGTTTCTTATTACATCAGTAGGGCCAGCTCAACAATGGTTTAGTGATTTGAAAGGCCAAAGTATTGCTTCGTTTAAGGATTTCTTTACATTATTTGTAAGATATTTTTCTAGCTCTAAAGAATATTTGCCTCAATCATTGAGGCTTTTTTTTTATCTTAAACAGAGAGAGCAAGAAAGTCTGTGGTAGTATGTATAGTGGTTTACACAGTCAGCGTGAGAAATTCCTGCTATAGAGTCTGGTATGATGGTAGGGGCCTTCGCTCAAGGGCTCAGAGAAGGGGATTTCTTTAAACCTTTAGCTAAAAGGTCTCCTACAAGTTTTGATAATTTTTTATCTTGGGTGGAGAAGTTTATTAATCTTGAAGATGCTCAGAAGTCTCAGCAAACTTCTCGGGATTATAGACTGTTAGAAATTCTAGAAAGGAGGGTTGAATGGGTAAGACCCGCCCGACCTACAGAAGATAGATCTCTATATGCTCCGCAATTCAAGTTTTCTAAGGAGAGGGCTATGTATATATGTGAGCAACAACGGTTATTAAGAAGACCTTTTGGAGTTGCTAAAGGGCCTAGAAGGTTGTCATCTTCTACTTTTTGTTCTTATCATCAAGAGTATGGGCATATTACTCAGGACTGCTAGTAGTTAGACTTTGAATTATAGAGAATCATAGGGGCTCATCCCCATATTCGAAATATGGTTATGAATCCAGCTCCTTATCATCAGGGGTTTGGAGGAAGAAATTATGGTAGAGGACATCCGGGGAGACCTCTTATAAACTGATCTATACAGACTGCTCAGCTAAGAGAGATAGCTCCTGATAGGGTAATGCCTGCTAATCAACCTCCAGTAAGAGGCTCTATTAATTGTTGGTGCAATCGACCCAGGTTGACTTGAGTTTGACTCGAGCAGTACCTTGATAGTATTTTGATGATAGACAAAACTCATGACATGGGATTGTCATGGGAAAGTCCAACATGGAGTTGGCATGGAAAATCCAAGCATGGAGCTTGGTGTGGAAAAGTCCAACATGGGGTTGGCATGGAAAATCCAAGCATGGAGCTTGGTATGGAAAAGTCCAAACCATTGCGAAGCCGTGCGCTTGGTGCATGTGGGAAGTCTTGAGGACTTGGTAAGTTCACTAGGCTCGGGGTCCTTGAGTCGGTGAAGGATGGCATTGTGCAGTCATGCACTTGGTGCATCCGAGGGACCGCCGGACGGGGAGCGAATGGAGTGAGGCACAAGGTAATTATACTTTGAGGGCATGAGACGCGAAGGATGACATTGCGAAGCCGTGCGCTTGGCGCATCCGAGGGACATAGGCCGAGGGAAGAGAGCTTCGGTGGGGAACTCCATGAGGGATGATGTGGACTTGGCCAAGTGGCTAAGACTGAGTGTCGGAGGCTCAAACTTGATGTTTGAGGGTTTATCCGACGGACGGATGCTCAAACAACTTGATGTTTGAGGTTTTGCCCGACAGCAGTCGACTGACATAGGTGCTAGTCGACTGATCCAAGTCGACTAGGGTTCGACTGGTGTAAGACTACTTTAGGTTGGCAATGATTGCCACCATGGCGATCCATCGATGTTGACAACAATGACTATCGAGGATGATGGCAATCGATCGATGGGAATGTCGCGACGTAATGCGCTCGTAGCCATCGGGCAAATCGACTACTAGGTCACTAGTCGACTGATGGGCATCATCAATCGACCAGTAGGTGATCCGTTGGAAGTTATCCAACGTGGATCTGGCCGTTGTGAGACAACGGCTACAAGGGCAGTCGACTGATGGGCGCGAAAATAGCTTGATGCAAGTTATAAATGGAGCTCAAGTGGGAGGATTTTGCCAAGACTTTTGTGAAGCTATTGGAGGGGAATTGCTGCTGCATTCCAGACCTTCAAGAGCCATCTAAAGCAAGCTACAAGCAAAGGGTTCAAAGCAAGCATTATAAAGTGTTCTTTACGTGTATTTCATATTTGTCTTTGTATTGCTTGTATTTCATATATTACTTGTTGTAATAGCTTGTGAGAGGTTTCTCCACCTTCGACGTGTAGTCGAGAAGGAGTTTAGTTAGTGTTGTGCGCATAACTAGAGCTCGGAAAGCTCGCCCATGGAGTAGGAACCATTCGGTTCTGAACCACGTATATCGTGTGTGTTTGCATATGCTTATTTGTTGTTAGTATTATTATTGTTTCCGCTGCACTAACGACAATCATAGGAAAGCAACGCAATGAGAACGAACGAATTCCACCATCAAACGATTGAGGGCTATTCACCCCCTCTAGTCGGCCAATACACACCGATCGATCCCCTACAAGTGGTATTCGAGCCAAGTTGCTTGTTGAGGACTAACCGTTGACACAAGCACGACAAGATGGCCGGCTACAACATCCATCCACCGAAATTCGATGGAGATTTTGCTTGGTGGAAGAAACAGATGGAGGTATATCTCGAAACCGATTTTGATTATATGATTATTGTAGAAAACGGTTTTGAGATGCCTAGGGACAAAGACAACAAGCCCATTGTGAAGTCAAGGTGGACCCAAGACCAAATCAAGGACTTCAAGACAAATCTCGAGGTAATAAAATTATTTAGTGATTTGTTATCTAATCATATTTGCTCGAGGTTGGGTAATTTTAGGGATGCAAAGGAATTATGGGATAAAGTAATGAAATTCCAAGAAAATTCCCAACCGGCACAAGTAGAGGAGAATGCCGTGGAAGAATTGGCATCCACATTTGAAGATGTGTATGATTTGGTGGAGACCTCCACCTCTAGCATTGAGGGGGAGGAAAGGATTTCCATTCCGGAGCAAGATCAAAATGAAGCTTCTACCTCCGGAAGAAGTGAAGAGGCCTCCACCACCTCCCTAGATAACTCAAGTGTTATTATTTTAAATAAAAATCACATAATATGCTTTGAGTGTAGGGAGAAAGGGCATTACAAGAGCAAATGTCCTAAATTGGCTAAGGAAAAGGCATCGGCACCAAAAGTCAAAGGATGCCAGAGTCCCCTCAATTAAGAGCAAAGAGCACATTGTGTACTTCAAATGCAACCAAAGGGGGCACTACCGAAGCCAATGCCCTAGGGGGAGGAAGAAAGGGCAAGAAGGTGTATCTCATATAGGGGGAGCTTCAAAAGCTAACCCTAAGGTACATTTAGTTAATGCACCTTCAATTCCTAGAATTAAAAAGCATGCTAAAAACTATTTTAGCTCTCTTGCTATTATTAATGAAAAGCATTCTAGTAGAAATAAATATTTTTGCCTAGGTGCCAAGCATGTTCATGTAACTAAGGACAAACTTAGGACTCATAATTCTAGAAATATCTTACCAATAGAGTCCATTAGGAGAATAGAAGAAAATCTAGGCATTAACCCTAAGAAGGGTAGACACATGCCTAAGAAGAAGAACATTTCCCAAAAGATAAGTGAAAATTCAAAATTGGGGAAATTAGAGCTAGAAAACCAAGCCTTGAGGTCAAGGCTAGAAAAACTTGAGAAGACCCTAGCAATAATCACAAATTCGGTTAAGGGGTCTAATGTACAAAAGTCAAGACCTAGGAAATAAGAACGGTCTAAGGGAAAGAAAGGTTTGGGTCACAAACCTATGTCCTATCACAATGTTCCATTTAATTATGGAACAACATCTAGGTCTAGAAAAACCAAGGCTAATAGGGAAGTTATCTCTAAGTCTAGCCATGGTGTTTGCTTAGTGGCTAAGACCTCAAAGAAATCAAATGTAGCCACTAGGAAGGTCAAAGGAGGAGTCACCTCTAGAGTACCTAGGAAAGACCCAAAAGACTATAGCTTTAAAGCCTAAAAGGGTCATTAGAAAGGTATCTAGGGAAGTTATCCCTAGGGAATACCTTGTTAACCCAAGGAGCTCAAATAGGTATTGGGTTCCTAAGAGCGTTATCGATTCACGCTAAATGGGTTAGGGTGTGTCAACCCTAAGTGGATGGGTGGTTAACCTAACCATAGTAGAGTTGATACATTAGAATGTGCCAATGTGTTTGAGAAGTTAAAAATGATTTAAATTGACACAATTAGGTCTTAGAGGTATTGGTGTGCCATTTTGGGTTTTTGGCACACTAGGGGGATAAATGACTATTAAGGCAAAAATGGACTTAACCCTAGAAATGACAATTTGGATTTAACACTTAGGTATTTTATACCTTAGTATATTTTACTTGCCATGATTTGTTTGTCTTGCCATGTCATGACATCATTTTCATTTTTATCTATAAAAATGTCATGATCATGTTTAGAACTATTTTTAGATGTCATGTATGCTTAGATGTCTCTTACATGCCATGACATCATGATTTTGGCATATGCTTTTATCTATATCATATTTATGCCATAATCATCTTCATGCATATAACTAAAATGAAATTAAGGACTATGACATGATTTGATGGGAATCAAAGAATATTGCTTAGAAATATGCATGAAACCATTAAAAGAACAAAAACCCACATCTCACTAAAAACTTGACTTGTATGTGTTTTACACATCTAGATACAAGTGAGATGTTTAGGAAAAAGGGATTAAAGGTTTCAAAAACATTTTGAAAAACCTTGGTGAAGCCTATCTTTAGATAGCTATCACCATTGAATGGGATGATACAAAGAGAGCTCTTTATTGAAGCTTTTCTCAACTTTTGGAATTTGTATCAATCTCCTAATTTAGTGGGTAAAATAATTTTTAAATATTTTTCACGCATAGTGTTTGTGATAACTAATATACATACCAAATTTCAAGATTTTTAAACCTATGTATATTTACTTATGAATTTCGGAAAGTTATTTTTGAAATGCTGAAAACTGCAAATGAAGTTATCAATCGACTGCCATGGTGGCCAGTCGAATGATGGGGGTGGTAGCCAACCGATTTCTGAATTCAGTCGACTACCCAAGCTGATTTCGGGTAAACCTTGTTGGTTAGGCCCATGTTTAGCTAGGTTAAGGTCCCCTAACCACTCCTAACCCTAGGACATACTTGGGAGAGCATTAGAAAGGGTGGAAATCCATTGGATATGGATTAGAAGAAGGGTTAAGGGAGTATCAATTTTTAAGGTGGAAGATAGTTCATTGTTGAACTTTGCCTTAATTTTGATAGTTTTAAGGTTTCTATTGGCTTAGGGACTCTCCAAGGACATTGTTGGTGCAATGGTCAAAGGGGAGCAAGCCTCTATAGGGAGGTTTCCATCATGGGAAGATGGTGTTAGTTATAGCCCTAGAACCAATCATGTGATGGTTGAATAGGGAACATTTTGTATCATATTCTATAAAGGCAAAGGATTGGTTATTATATTTACGTCTTGCTTGTGCCAGCTAAATTAAATATAATAATGCCCTAGAAAAGTAGGTTCTTATCTACAGCACATCAATTGGCAGAATTGATTATGAGAGGCTATAGAGAACACTTTTCTAAATGTTCCTAGTCAAGTATTAATATGCAAGGGCAATATTAATACATAAAGACTAGCATGTAGGTCAATTGATGACTTGATCTCACAAGTCATGGATATATGATATCAAGTTGACACATGGGTATATATTAGAGAATATATACTAAACTGACCCGCCATGAGAAAGTTTCATGGATCGTCATATGAGTGTCATAAACTTTCTCATGTGACTATTGGTATGAATAGTCCTCAAACCTGAAGTCACTACGGTTCCCTACATAAGGAGTTATGTACTTTGGTATCGTCAAACGTCACCTGTAATAGGGTGGGCCATAAAGGCGATTACTGGGTATATAACAAATTATGCGGAGGGACGTGAGTGATGTAGATGAGATCTATCCCTCCCATATGACGGGAGTGATATCTGTGGGCCCCTTGATTGAGTAGAACTACTAAAACGCATGGCCATGCTCGAATGAGTCAATATGAGATATTGAGCTCATTTGTTTGAGTTAGTTTATTCAGGAATCAAGAAACACATAGATTGATCGAGGATGACACGGTCTATGCCTCATTGGTCAATCTGATATCAAGGATAGAAGGACACGGTCATACATTATAGTAGTCACGGAAAGGTTAGTCGGATCTTGACTTATTTCGTAACTTGGGTAGCAATGATGTATTGCTAGATGCCGCTCATTGCTTGTGTATCTAAAAGAGTTTAGATCCACTGCCAACGTTATGAGAGCCTATAGGGTCACACACAAAGAGCATGATGATTAGATGAATTAGTGCATTCTAGTTTAACTAGAATAATTTGGGAATAAGCTTAAGTACAAAATGGTTTTTGGACTTTAAGCTTAATGAGAATTTTAGCTTGTTGATTTAATGAGATTAATTCAATATGCTAAGCTTATTAATTTAATAATATTAAATAAATATGTTGTCATGATAGCCTAAGCTTAATTGATTTAATAAGATTAATTCAATATGTTACCTTATTGATTTAATGAGATTAATTCAATATGATAACATAAGCTTATTGAATTAATAAGATTAATTCAACATGCATGAATGCCACATAAGCATGCCACCTAAGCTTGATGAGGTGGAAGGAGACAAAGGGTTTTGACCTTTGGAATTTCTCCACATGTGGCCGGCCAAACAAGGAGTGTTTGATTATTTTTCAATGCAATTGATTGCATTGAATGTGATAGGAGGTGAAAGGTTTTTTCAATCCTATAAAACACTCCATGGGGTGGCCAGCCAAATGATGGAAGCTTGAGGCTTGGAGAGAGCTTGGTGGTGAGAGGCTTTGGTTGTGTGGCTTTTGTGAGTGTAGGCTAGCAAGAAGAGTGGTCTTCTTCTTCCTTTATCTTTTTCCCTACCTTCCTCTCCTTTAGGGACTTCTCTAGCAAGAAGTAAAGGAGAGCTCTTCTAGTTTCTTTTGTGAGACAAGAGCTTGCTCGTGTGGATACATATAGAGGCACGGACATTTGAACGTGCTAAAAGATCCAACAAACCCAAGAGAAGCGGGATTAAAAAGGGCACGCAACAAAGGTAATATTCTCCTATAAGATAGGTTTTGAGAAATTTATTTTTTTGTACGAGGTTTTCTTTCGCAAGGATCACTTGGAAGGGATCCTATTTTTCTGTTGCGCATATGCTATTTTGCATAAAAAGATCCCTACAGTTGTATCAGAGCCACTTGCGAAAGATCGTATAAAAAAAATAGGTTTTCTCTATTTTATATATGATATAGAAGTAGGATAAATTTTATTATGAGTTGATAATTGCATTAGCAATTTTTCAAACATAATAAAATATCCGATGTCTTTTAAAAGTTAAAATTGACATGGTGCATGGTTATGGCCTAGTCCCAAAAAGTTTGTGAATGTGTGTGTTGTAATTCTTAATACAGCCTGCGTGTCGTGCCTTTCTCCTAAAATTCTTGTTGTAAAATTAGTTTTAGACTCGAATGTAACTGGAGTATTTCTCCTTTTGTAATATACAAAATAAAGATGGAGGGTCCATTGGAAGATGACGTTACTGTAGGGGATCGATACGGCCGGCTAGAGGGGGGTGAATAGCCCTCTTACGATGGATGTCGGAATTCTCTCGTTCGTTTGCTCGTCTACACAATCGTTAGCGCAAGCGGAAGCATAAACAATAAAGACAAAGCAATAAACTGAAAATACAAACGCTAACAAAGAAGATATAACGTGGTTCACGGCTACGCCGCTAATCCACGATTCGATTCGTCCAAGGTGAATCACTCCTCCAAACCCAATCACTATTGGTCTCTCCTTTGCACCAAGCTAGGTGGAGGTAACCTTTACAATCAAGATCACTCTTCTTACAATAAGAATGGAGTAAAAATAAGTAAGAAGAGTTTAGAGCTTGTGGGGCACTAGGAAGATCACTTAGAGCATAAGCATTAGCCTTTCAAAGGCTCACACCCTCTCTTTTTATAGAGAGGGCTGATTTCTTCGTGTTGGCCGCCACCAGTCGACTGCTGCCCTTAGCAGTCGACTGCCGTCACTACAATGGCCTCCGAACACGTCGGATCCCGACCATTGTAGTCCAACGGAACTCTTAGCAGTCGACTGATGGACCTCACTAGTCGACTGCTGCCTCTCAGAGTTGATCGCCACGGCTACGAGCGTGTTCGCGTTCGCGAGATCCTCGGCAATGATCGTCATTCCATGGCGCCGATCAGGGCATAAACCCATCGATCGGATACTAGTAGAACCCACTGACAGAAGCGATCGCCATTCCATGGCGGCCGATCGGTGTCGGTGAAACTCAAACTTAACATAAGTTTGAGCTCACGGCCGGTAAACCTTAACCCTTGCGGTCAAGTCTCCGACACTCACCATTCTACCAAGTTCACCTAATGAGCTACTTACATTTCACTCATTCTCTCATCTCACTCGAAGTCCTCACCAAGCTCTCTTCGCTCACGGCCACATCCTCGATCAGGCGCACGACTCTGCAATGCTCCTTCACGTCTCTTGCCTCCGAAGTCTGTTTCCTTGGCTTCACTTCAAGTCATCTCGTCCGGCGGTCCCTCGGATGCTCCAAGCGCACGGCTTTAGCAAAGTCATCCTTCACCGACTCAAGGACCGAGGTGTGAGGGTGAACCCGCCAAGGCTTCATGTGCGAATTACTAAGTCCTGCAAGACTCCAACGCACATATCAAATAACAATATCAACCTAACTTAAACCCTTTGCCACACACATCAAAACCTTATCATGGCAAGAGATTGCCCTAACAATCTCCCCCTTTTTGATGTGTGGCAATCCGTTTAAGTTAGGTAAAAACATTTGATGAAAATTCTAAGGTAAGAAAGCATGTAAACATAAACATGATATAGCAACATGCAACTCCCCCTTAATCCATGAAACTCCCCATACAAATTTTCAAATTTTCTCCCCCTATCATAATTTACTTAAACATAATTACTTCTCCCCCTTTGACACCATCAAAAAGATTAACACTAAGTTATAAATCCATGGCATCAAGTTAAATAGAAGGAAAATACCAAAAACATGATTAAAATCTGAAATCAGAAAATATTGGGCTGTTTTTCAGGTGAGCAGTCGACTGCTATCAGTATGGCAGTCGACTGGCACAATGGATTCCGAAATTCTGATTTTCTGGGCGAATTTCAGAAATACATTAAAAATTCCAGAAAATTCAAAAAATCATGAAATTTGAGGAACATATTTCTTTTAAGTATATATATCAATGAAAAATAGTTTTTCAAGAAAAATCATTATATTTTCTGAGATTTGCTAAAAATCCAAAGGCTTTAAAAACCACTAGTTTTTGAGCATTCTAGTATCAAGTTAACTACCTAGTTTTGCATCCTAGGGGGTATTTGTATATACTTAACCATTATATTCATACAATTCTATCAAGGTTAAGTATCAACCTAACAATCCTCATGATCATAAAGGCATATATCAATTGATTCTACATTATGATCATGAAATACATGTATTCATTGAATTGTTCTCATGCATTAGGTATTATATCATGATAATAAACAAATTATCACCTAAGGCATGATTTAAACCTATTTCCCATGATTATATGCCAAATATCAATATCATAAATCATGATTTCAAACATGTGTAACAATTACATTGATCATCATGATTTAAGCATTATTATCTATTTATGGGCACGTTATAATCACCCAACACTATTCTAAAAATGTTGTCCCGCCATCCTAAGTCAACCAAAATATGATATAGGTCAATTCCATATGGTTGACTACCCTAGGGTTTTCCTAACCCTTAAGGATGGATTTTGGAACCCAAAATAAGTTCTTGCCTATTGGGTTCACTAGATACTCCTTGGGGATCCATTTCCTAGCTATTACCTTCTTTTTATCTTGTCCCCTAGCAATTAGGCATTTATAGGCCTTTTCATTTTTCTTTTCTTTATAACCTAGGCCCTTTTTGTTGAAGCTAGCTCTCTGGCTCCCTAAGATCATGTTCAATGTGTTGGAGCCAATTGTGAATTTTTCTAGGGCTTTGGTTAAATAGTCTACCTTTTCCCTTAGGGCCCTATTTTCATTTATACATGCATCACTAACATCTAATGGCACATAAAGATCATGTGAGCATGCATCATTTAAACTAGAAGAAATATTATCATTTAAACATGCATTTTCTAGCTTATTTTCCAATGCCTTAATTTGATTAAGCATGCTTTTATTTTTCTTTTTCATTCCAAATAAGTCCTTAGTTAAACTAGAAATTATGGAAACTATTTTCTTAGGAGAGGCATTCGTTACCATAGTTTCCATATCCTCTTCTTCTTCTTCGGATAAGGAGGATGTAGAAGCTCCCCCTTCACTTGAGCTCTCTCCTCTTGAGCTTGATCCTTCATTTTCGGAGGAAGAGCAATCCAAGTCATCAAAGGCTATCAAGGCCAAATTGGTGACAAAGGCATTCTCCTCATCCGAAGATGATGAGGAGGATGAGGATGGGTCATCCCAAGTCCTTCCCTTTAGAGCTTTGGTCTTCCCCTTTTCTTTTGTCTTCTTCTCCTCTTCCTTCTTTTTCTTGCTCCCCTTTTTCTTCTTCTTTTCTTCTTTCTTTTTCTTCTCTTTCTTGCTCTTGTTTAGGAGAGGACAATTATCCCTTATGTGCCCCACTCCTTGGAAATTGTAGCATATGACCTTCCCCCTTGGTCTTCTATTCCTATCATTTGATTTATGAAAATGAAAACCTTTTAAAGCATGTCTTACCCTCCTTACCATATAGGCTTCTTCGGTGCTATCCATGGAGGAGGAAGACGCTTCATCATCATCATCGGAGGAGATCTCTATCTTCTTCTTCCCCTTATTTGCCAACAATGCTACTCCCCTTGAAGGTTGTATTTTTGGCTCTTCTTGTATTCCTTCAAGCCTAGATTCATGTAATTCCATAGTGGAGAAAAATTCATCTAGAGTACTTACCTCTAGATTCTTTGAAATGTAAAATGAGTCCACCATTGAACTCCACTTGGATGATCGGGGGAAAGCATCTATGGCCTTCATTATCATATTGCGATTGGAGAGCCTTTCTCCTACACTTGTTAGTCCAATTAAAATTTCTTTGAATCTAGAATGCAAAGAAGTTACCTTTTCTCCCTTTTCTAATTTAATGTTGGATAGTTGGGAGCAGAGGAGGTCTCTTCTTGCTTGCTTTGCCTCGGATGTGCCTTCATGAAGCTCAATTAGCTTCTCCCACATCTCCTTGGCGCTTAGGCATTCTCCTATTCGATTGATTTCTTGTTGGGGGAGCACATTGAAGAGATGATGCTTGGCTTTTGAATTTGCAAGGTGCTCTTCCCTTTGCCTTTTGGTCCACCTAGATTTCTCTATTGGCTTCCCCACTTCATCCCTAGGCAAAATGAAACCGGATTCCATTGTAATCATAATATCAAAATCCATTTCGAAAAATACCTCCATTCGCTTCTTCCACCAAGCGAATTCTCCTTCAAACTTCGGAGGATGGATGTTGGAGCGGGCCATTTTGAAAGTTGCTTGTTGTGGCGGTTAGTCCTCGACAAGCTTTCCTTGGCTCTGATACCACTTGTAGGGGATCGATACGGCCAGCTAGAGGGGGGGTGAATAGCCCTCTTACAATGGATGTCGGAATTCTCTCGTTCGTTTGCTCGTCTACACAATCGTTAGCGCAAGCGGAAGCATAAACAATAAAGACAAAGCAATAAAATGAAAATACAAATGCTAACAAAGAAGATATAACATGGTTCACGGCTACGCCGCTAATCCACGGTCTGATTCGTCCAAGGTGAATCACTCCTCCAAACCCAATCACTATTGGTCTCTCCTTTGCACCAAGCTAGGTGGAGGTAACCTTTACAATCAAGATCACTCTTCTTACAATAAGAATGGAGTAAAAATAAGTAAGAAGAGTTTAGAGCTTGTGGGGCACTAGGAAGATCACTTAGAGCATAAGCATTAGCCTCTCAAAGGCTCACACCCTCTCTTTTTATAGAGAGGGCTTATTTCTTCCCGTTGGCCGGTACCAGTCGACTGCTGCCCTTGGCAGTCGACTGCCGTCACTACAACAACCTCCGAACACGTCGGATCCCGACCGTTGTAGTCCAACGGAACTCTTGGCAGTTGACTGATGGACCTCACTAGTCCCGCCACGTAGTCGATCGCCACGGCTACGAGCGTGCGTTCGCGATATCCTTCCGGCAATGATCATTATTCCATGGCCGATCATCGGGCATATAAACCATCGATCCGGATACTAGTCGAACCCACTCGACTAGCCGATCATTGCCATTCCATGGCAATGGGGTGCGTGAAACTCAAACTTAACATAAGTTTGAGCTTCCGGCGGTCGGGTAAACCTTAACCCTTGTGGTCAAGTCTCCGACACTCAGCCATTCGGCCAAGTTCACCTAATGAGCTACTTACATTTCACTCATTCTCTCATCTCATTCGAAGTCCCTCGCCGAATCTCTCTTCGTTCGCGGCCACGTCCCTTGGCAGCATCAGGCGCACGACTCTGCAATGCTCCTTCACGTCTCTTGCCTCTGAAGTCTGCTTCCTTAGCTTCACTTCAAGTCATCTCGTCCGGCGGTCCCTCGGATGCTCCAAGCGCACGGCTTCCGCAAAGTCATCCTTCACCGACTCAAGGACCGAGGTTATGAGGGTGAACCCGCCAAGGCTCCATGTGCGAATTACTAAGTCCTGCAAGACTCCAACGCACATATCAAATAACAATACCAACCTAACTTAAACTCTTTGCCACACACATCAAAACCTTATCATGGCAAGAGATTGCCCTAACAGTTACAAGGAGGAAGTCAACAACACAAGACAACCAAAAGGAAGCACTTGGGAGAAGATTCTATCCCTAGGTTGACCAATCAATCTTTTCATTGGCTTGAGAAGATTGTAGAATAAGGGCCATAACCATGCCACGCTTAGTTTAATATGTATGTGATGCATGTTAATTTAGCTTATATGTGATGTATGCTAATATGTATGTGATGCATGTTTAAGTTTATTTCTTAATAAGTCAAAAATGATATGCCTACCAAAGTTTGGTACTCACTACTTCCTCGATCATTTGTTGTTGAGTTTGCCAAAGCAAAACAATGCATTTTATCTTGGAAGAGTGGGAGTGGACAATCGTGATGTCCCGCTATCAAACTTGGTTAAGACTTAATTAAGTTTTTCTTAATTAATTAAGAAAGTAGAGGCATATATTAGCTTTGAACATAAGTTTTAAAAATTAGTTTTGTGTGATTTTTGAACATCAGCTTTGTCTTAGAAAGTGGTCATTGCTCCGATATCAAAGAAGGCCTCTGTGCCTCGCCACTACCGAAGTCGGTTTAGGAATAAGCACTAAACTAATCTAAACTTAACCAAAGCTATTAAAGAGTTACATCAGATGTAATTGGCAAAAGATTGCCTACCTAATCATACTACGTCTTGGGCGATTAGCCAAAGCTAACTCAAGACGAAGTATGATGTGGATCTTTATCCCATATAAATTTATAGCTAAATAGAAGCTAATGATGTAAGAAAAATGTGTTTGCCTACATCAATGATTAGCTCATATCAAAGCTATGAGAATTTAGTGGGAGCCTCATTTAATTAAAGGTCTAATTAAATGACTTAGGTATGATACTTAATTTTGCATTTTAATGTTGTAGATCACCATGTCATCTAACACGACACACCCCCTCAACTTGCGATCTGTCCTTGAGAAAGACATGCTCAATGGAGCTAACTTTCTAGACTGGTATAGGAACTTGAGGATTATCCTCAAGCAAGAACGTAAACTGATGTCCTAGAGCCTATCCTCAAACACCCGCCACTGTGACCACTCGTGCTGAAAAGGATGCTTATAAGAAGCATCAAGATGACGCATTAGATGTGTCATGTCTTATGCTTGCCACCATGAACTCTGAGCTTCAGAAGCAACATGAGAACATGGATGCCTATGATATGGATGAGCATTTGAAACAACTATATCAAGGACAAGCTAGGCACGAGCGTTTTGAAGTATCTAAGGCTCTTTTTGCATGCAAGATGCAAGAAGGAACACCTGTAGGAACTCACGTACTTAAAATGATAGGGTACGTTGAGAACCTTGAAAGACTAGGTTTTCCACTGAGCCAAGAATTGGCAACCGATGTTATCCTGCAATCATTGCCGGAAGCATATAATCAATTCGTCATGAATTATAATATGAATGAAATTGATAAACCTTTGCCTGAGATTCTCAGCATGTTAAGAACTGTTGAACCGAATCTCAAGAAGAAAGTTAGTAACGTACTAATGGTCAAGAAGGGCAAAGGTAAGAGCAAAGGCAAGGGTAAGACCCAAGCCAAAGGCAAGGCCAATTCATACACTTCAAAGGGTAAAGGTAAAATACCTAAGGAAGGGGACTGTTTCCATTGCAAAGAGATCGACACCGAAGAATCGCAAAGTCTACCTTGAGGAAGTAAAGAAGAAAAGAAGTGGGACTTCTGCCTCAGGTATACACGTTATAGAAGTTAATCTATCTATTTCTTCTACATGGGTATTAGATACCGGATGTGCATCTCACATTTGTAATAATGTGCAGGGACTGAGAAATAGTAGACTAATGGCAAAGGGCGAAGTGGACCTACGAGTAGGCAATGGCGCAAAAGTTGCTGCTGTAGCTGTAGGAACATATTCTTTGTCTTTGCCCACTGGGCTTATCTTAGAACTAGAGGAGTGCTTTTATGTACCTGCATTAATGAAGAACATAATTTCTGTATCTTGTTTAGACAAGAAAAACTTTTCTTTTATAATAAAGGACAAATGTTGTTCCATTTATTTGAATGAAATGTTCTATTGTAATGCACCACTTATGAATGGTCTCTATGTTCTAGATTTAGAAAACCCAATTTATAATGTAAATACCAAACGGTTCAAATCAAATAATTTGAACCAAACATATCTCTGGCACTATCGCCTAGGTCACATAAATGAAAAACACATATCCCAACTCCATAAAGATGGATTATTGGACTCATTTGATTTTGAATCATATGAGGTATGCGAATCTTGTCTTTTAGGAAAGATGACTAAAACTCCATTTAGTGGACATGGCGAGAGAGCGACAGACTTGTTAGGACTCATACATACTGATGTATGTGGCCCTTTCAATGTCGAAGCCAGAGGAGGCTATAAGTACTTTATTACTTTCACTGATGATATGAGTAGATTTGACTACTTATATTTGATGAGACATAAGTTAGAATCCTTTGAAAAGTTCAAAGAATTCAAGAATGAAGTACAAAACCAACTTGGTAAGCGTATTAAGCTACTTCGATCAGATCGAGGTGGTGAATACCTTAGTCAAGAGTTTCGTGATCACCTGGCTGAGTGTGGGATAATATCCCAACTCACTCCACCTGGAACACCACAATGGAATGGTGTATCTGAGAGGAGAAATCATACTCTATTAGATATGGTATGATCAATGATGAGCCAGACTGATCTACCTACTTCCTTTTGGGGTTTAGCTCTAGAGACAGCCGCTTTCACACTTAATCGCGTCCCATCAAAAGCCGTAGAAAAGACACCATATACGTTATGGACTGGGAAGAGTTCCAAAATGTCTTTTATAAAGATTTGGGGTTGTGAAGCTTATATTAGACGTCAAGTCTCAGATAAACTAGGACGCAAATCAGATAAGTGTTATTTTGTAGGATATCCCAAGGAAACTAAGGGATATTACTTTTACAATCCCACACTTGGCAAGGTGTTTGTTGCCAGAAATGCTGTCTTTCTAGAAAGAGAATTTATTTCTAGAAAAACTAGTGGGAGTAAAATTCATCTTGAAGAAATTCAAGATGAAGATAACACTAAGGCTTCGATGGAAAATGAACAGGCACCACAAAGTGTTGTGGATGAGGAAATTGTTGCCCAAAGAGTTGTGGAGCAAACACCTGTTCAAGTAGACCAACCTCTTCGTAGATCTGATAGAATCCGCTGCCAACCCGAGAGATATTCTTTTCTCTTGACCGACAATCTGATGTATTGCTTGTCGATCTTGACGAGCCTACATCCTATCAAGAAGCTATGATGATCCCAGATTCTGAGAAATGGCTAGAGGCCATGAGATCCGAAATGGAATCCATGTACACTAACCAAGTATGGACTTTGGTTGATCCACCTGAAGGGGTAAAACCCATTGGGTGTAAGTGGGTCTTTAAAGTAAAGACTGACATGGATGGTAATAAGCATACCTATAAAGGTAGATTGGTGGCTAAAGGATTCAAACAAATTCATGGTATTGACTATGATGAAACCTTTTCACCAGTTGCAATGCTTAAATCCATTCGGATCATACTTGCTATTGCATCCTACCACGATTATGAGATCTGGCAAATGGATGTCAAAATGGCTTTTCTGAATGGAAAGCTACTCGAGGATGTTTACATGACACAACCTGAGGGTTTTGAAGATCCAAAGCATCCTGGAAAGGTATGCAAACTACAAAGGTCCGTTTATGGACTAAAGCAAGCCTCTCAAAGCTGGAATCATCGATTCGATGATGCAATCAAGGAGTTTGGTTTCATCAAGAATGAAGATGAACCTTGTCTCTACAAGAGAAATAGTGGGAGCACAGTTGTATTTCTTATCTTGTATGTAGATGACATACTTCTCATCGGAAATGATATTCCCTCACTCCAGTCTGTGAAGATGTGGTTAGAGAATTGTTTCTCGATGAAAGACTTAGGTGAAGCTGCCTATATTCTAGGCATCAAGATCTATAGAGATAGATCTAAAAGATTACTTGGCCTAAGTCAGAGTACATACATTGATAAAGTGCTAGATCATTTTGCTATGCAAAATTCCAAGAAAGGATTTCTGCCTTTATCACATGGTGTGAGTCTTTCGAAGACTCAATGTCCCTCTTCTAAGGAGGAGAGAGATCACATGGATAAGATCCCTTATGCATCTGCTATAGGTTCTATCATGTACGCCATGCTTTGTACTCGTCCTGACGTCTCATATGCTTTGAGCATGACGAGTAGATACCAGTCGGATCCAGGTGAAAGTCACTGGATAGCAGTCAAAAATATTCTTAAATACTTACGAAGAACGAAAGAATATTTCCTGATATTTGGAGGCAATGAGGAGCTAACTGTAAAGGGTTACAGTGATGCAAGCTTCCAAATGCATAAGGATGACTATAGATCGCAATCGAGTGCGTGTTTTGCTCGAATGGTGGAGCCGTAGTCGGAAGAGTTCGCAGACACACGATTCGATTCTACAACACAAGCCGAGTATATTGCTGCGTCTGATGCAACAAAGGAGGTTGTTTGGCTCCGCAAGTTCATCAGTGAACTTGGGGTAGTTCCTAGCATTGCAGATCCAATAGACCTCTATTGTGACAACAATGGGGCTATTGCACAGGCTAAGGAACCTCGATCACATCAGCGGAGCAAACACATACTGCGGCGCTTCCATCTCATTCGAGAGATCATCGATAGAGGAGATGTGAGGATATGCAGAGTACCGACAGAAGATAACATCGCAGATCCATTGACCAAGGCTTTGGCACAGAGGAAGCATGATGGTCACACTAGGTCACTAGGTATCAGATATTATAGTGATTGGTACTAGTGCTAGTGGGAGATTGTTAGTTATAGCCCTAGAACAAATCATGTGATGGTTGAATAGGGAACATTTTGTATCATATTCTATAAAGGCAAAAGATTGGTTATTATATTTACGTCTTGCTTGTGCAAGCTAAATTAAATATAATAATGCCCTAGAAAAGTAGGTTCTTATCTACAGCACATCAATTGGCAGAATTGATTATGAGAGGCTGTAGAGAACACTTTCCTAAATGTTCCTAGTCAAGTATTAATATGCAAGGGCAATATTAATACATAAAGACTAGCATGTAGGTCAATTGATGACTTGATCTCACAAGTCATGGATATATGATATCAAGTTGACACATGGGTATATATTAGAGAATATATACTGAACTGACCCGCCATGAGAAAGTTTCATGGATCGTCATATGAGTGTCATAAACTTTCTTATGTGACTATTGGTATGAATAGTCCTCAAACTTGAAGTCACTACGGTTCCCTACATAAGGAGTTATGTACTTTGGTATCGTCAAACGTCACCCGTAATAGGGTGGACCATAAAGGCGATTACCGGGTATATAACAAATTATGCGGAGGGATGTGAGTGATGTAGATGGGATCTATCCCTCCCATATGACGGGAGTGATATCTGTGGGCCCCTTGATTGAGTAGAACTACTAAAACACATGGCCATGCTCGAATGAGTCAATATGAGATATTGAGCTCATTTGTTTGAGTTAGTTTACTCAGGGATCAAGAAACACATAGATTGATCGAGGATGACATGGTCTATGCCTCATTGGTCAATCTGATATCAAGGATAGAAGGACACGGTCATACATTATAGTAGTCACGGAAAGGTTAGTCGGATCTTGACTTATTTCGTAACTTGGGTAGCAATGATGTATTGCTAGATGCCGATCATTGCTTGTGTATCTAAAAGAGTTTAGATCCACTGCCAACGTTATGAGAGTCTATAGGGTCACACACAAAGAGCATGATGATTAGAAGAATTAGTGCATTCTAGTTTGACTAGAATAATTTGGGAATAAGCTTAAGTACAAAATGGTTTTTGGACTTTAAGCTTAATGAGAATTTTAGCTTGTTGATTTAATGAGATTAATTCAATATGCTAAGCTTATTAATTTAATAAGATTAAATAAATATGTTATCATGATAGCCTAAGCTTAATTGATTTAATAAGATTAATTCAATATGTTACCTTATTGATTTAATGAGATTAATTCAATATGATAACATAAGCTTATTGAATTAATAAGATTAATTCAACATGCATGAATGCCACATAAGCATGCCACCTATGCATGCCACATAAGCATGCCACATAAACATACCACCTAAGCTTGATGAGGTGGAAAGAGACAAAGGGTTTTGACCTTTAGAATTTCTCCACATGTGGCCGACCAAACAAGGAGTGTATTTTTCAATGCAATTGATTGCATTGAATGTGATAGGAGGTGAAAGGTTTTTTCAATCCTATAAAACACTCCATGGGGTGGCCGGCCAAATGATGGAAGCTTGAGGCTTGGAGAGAGCTTGGTGGTGAGAGGCTTTGGTTGTGGCTTTTGTGAGTGTAGGCTAGCAAGAAGAGTGGTCTTCTTCTTCCTTTCTCTTTTTCCCTACCTTCCTCTCCTTTAGGGACTTATCTAACAAGAAGTAAAGGAGAGCTCTTCTAGTTTCTTTTGTGAGACAAGAGCTTGCTCGTGTGGATACATATAGAGGCACGGACATTTGAACGTGCTAAAAGATCCAACAAACCCAAGGAGAAGCGGGATTAAAAAGGACATGCAACAAAGGTAATATTCTCCTATAAGATAGGTTTTGAGAAATTTATTTTTTTGTACGAGGTTTTCTTTCGCAAGGATCACTTGGAAGGGATCCTATTTTTCCGTTGCGCATATGCTATTTTGCATAAAAAGATCCCTACAGATGGATATGTATTTCCTCATGGGAGGAAAATTGGGTTGCCTCTCTTTAAGTGATATGGGATCACTAGAAAGATTGTAGGCATGTGTTCCTCCAAGGGAGAGATTGTAAGATCTCATTGGGTATGAGACATTCATCCCCTTGGGGATGACCTTTTTGATGTAATGTCAAAAAGGAAGAGAAGTTACCAAGTTACCAATTAGGTTTGAAATTTTCATTTGGGATGTGAGAATTGCCAATATGGGAGAATTGGTAGACTTGAGATGGTAGTTTTGTCAATCATCAAAAAGGGGGAGATTATTGGTGCAATCGGCCCAGGTTGACTCGAGCAATACCTTGATAGTATTTTGATGATAGACAAAACTCATGACATGAGATTGTCATGGGAAAGTCCAACATGGAGTTGGCATGGAATATCCAAGCATGGAGCTTGGTGTGGGAAAGTCTAACATGGGGTTGGCATGGAAAATCCAAGCATGGAGCTTGGTGTGGAAAAGTCCAAAGCATTGTGAAGCCGTGCTCTTGGTGCATGTGGGAAGTCTTAAGGACTTGGTAAGTTCACAAGGCTCGGGGTCCTTGAGTCGGTGAAGGATGACATTGCGAAGCCCTGCGCTTGGTGTTCGGATGTATACTGAAAAGTCTATCTTTTGTATGAACATCTTTATTTTTGAAATAAGAATCACATGATCTTTGTTTGCATTTTTAAGGTTATGTATATTGTCTAATACATTACATTGTAGATAACATGGTGTGTGGTGTCACATGGGAGATCATGTTATCGGCTTCTTGTAAAGTATAAGTAAAGGCTCACAACCGAGATGGCTTTGGACAAACCATTGGAATGGTTGTAGTGTGATTTGGTATTGGTTTGTCTTGACCATAGAATCACACTCGTGCACTTTGTGTGTATTGAGCAGGACCGACTTAGAGGTGATTCGATTTATTGCTGACTACATAATCAAATCAGACCTCAGATATTATATTGTACATGCTCTTAATCCCGATATAATAATGGGCACATATACTTAGTATTCATTTCTTTGATTTACCAATGGGTGAGATTTATAAATTAAATCGATAGGCTCGGTAAGTTGGGAAATGATATTATTTATATGGTGTGTCGTTGATTATAGGAGGAAATTGTGTCCTATATATTAGGATGATGATGTCCCCTTGAGGGGCTCATAAGGTTCATCATGTAAACCCTGCAGGTGGACTTGGTCCGGCATGATGAAAAGGTTGAGTGGTACTACTCATGGAGTTAGATGTTGATTAATTAATGGTCAGTAAATTAATTAATCGACGGAAATTTGAGATCTTAAACACGGGGAGAAAATGTACATATAATATATGGAGCCCATATTAACTTATGGGGGTTGGTGAGGTAGATCAATGATAAACCTTTAGTGGATTGGATTATCATTAATGGATCGGACTTTATGTGGGCTGCATCCATTGGGTGGCTAAGATCCAACTCCTCCTCATAGTCCCTATTGTAGCCTATTAATACCTCATGAAGCTTAGATCCAATGGATGAAAACAAAACTCTAGATCCAATGGTAGAGATTAAATCTCTAGATCCGACGGGTGAGATTAAATCTCTAGATCCGATGGTTGAGATTAAATCCCTAGAACCAATGGTGGAGATTAAAACAAGGCTTGAGCCCAACTCTATAAATAGAGCATTAAGTTGGGCGGCAAGCCTTGATGGCTTAAGAGGATTAGGGTTTGCTTCCCTTGGGCGGCAAGTAATCCTAGTTTGGT
This sequence comes from Wurfbainia villosa, assembly GCA_025175895.1. NCBI lineage: Eukaryota > Viridiplantae > Streptophyta > Magnoliopsida > Zingiberales > Zingiberaceae > Wurfbainia > Wurfbainia villosa. The sequence goes on from CM046004.1 coordinate 55,186,371, forward strand.
TAGGATTATGAGTGGGCGGCTAGGGTTAGGGTTTGGGTGTTGGTTGTGGGCGGCAACATGAGGAGAAGGCCTTTTCTTTTTCTTCCAAGGTTTGGCCGGCAACCTATCCTTCCTCCCTCTACTTTGGCTGGTGCTCAACCTATCCTTCTTCCCCTCTTCCATGGCCGGCAATTAGGAGAACTAGGTTTAGGGTTTTTGGGCGGCTACAAGGAGAAGGATTGGTTTCTTTTTCCTTCTCCAAGTGTTGGCTGGCGCCCATCAACCACATTGATTCTCTTTTGGCTGATTCCCATACTCCATGTTCTCTTCCTTGGCCGGTGCCAACATTGAGTCTATTGACTTGGTGGCCAGTTCTAGATAGGAAGAAGAGTTTTGTTTTATGATCTTCCTTTGTTCGGAGTGAACAAGAAAAGGAAGATTGGTGATCTAGGAGACTTCGACTTTTGGAAGATTGTCTCCCACACAACGTCCAAAAAGAGGAAGGACATACAATAGAAGATCAAGAGGTATAACAAGAGGTATAATCTTGTTTATTTTGATTAGTGTTCTTTTGTATTATGTCTATAATTGTTTTTCAATTATATGCATGTTGTATGTGGTTGTTTACTTTATGTATGTGGCTAATATAACTTGGACCCCGAACATAAACACAAAAGTCAACGATCCGTACATCGACTATTCCGCAGCTACTCACAGAATAGAGGTAGGTCACTTGAACAACAAGTTTGTTCAAGTGACCACTCTAAACGAATAGCAGGACAATGACAAGGTTTCTTGGGTGTTTCCTTTTGTCTAGGATTAAATTTTTTAATCCGGGGATATTTATGGGATCACCATGAACAAGCGACCGAGTCGAAAGGGGAAGCGAAGTTTCCCCTCTCGGACATAACCAATAAGAGGTATCAGAGCCACGGTTTCCGGTTTTGTGTGTTTAGGATTCGGTTACTCTTATGCATTTTTCATATATTATATATGCTGGATAATAGTAGGATATGCGTAGGTTAACTCTTTGGTTGCAGGCATAAGATCCGACTATTATGGACATATGTGTGTATGTGATTGTATGTGTGTAATAATATATTTTGTTGAATCCTCGGGGTTGACGAGGCTAGTATTTAATTTTTTGTAAATTAGATACGACATTGTTTAGCCACTCTTTTTATTTTAGTTTACTTTCGATCTAGATTTCATGTACACTCCCTCATGGAGTATAGGATCGATGGATGTAAATTAAAATAGATTTTAGTCTCGGCTCGGATCTCCGGATGGCTCGTACATGGCGTAGGAGGAGCGGACGAGATGACGATACGACGGGAGACATATTGAAGACAAAAGCCATAATAGTTGGAAAATTTTTATTTTTCATATTTATTGCTTATTGTTTGATATGCATGTCGTAGGCTAGAAAATTCCTCAATTTTAAATTACTAAGTGGGAGAGGGATATTTCTTTTAAAAATTCCCACGACATCCATTATGATTTGACAAGTGATGCAAACAAAATTGCACGTCAGCTCTCAGTGCCTTCCTCCCCATCGGATGAGTTTGTTTGCGGATCACAAGGTCGAATATGGTTATAAGAAATTATTAAGGAGCGTGTGTACTTCCCCATCATAAGGCACTTAACTCGAGATAATTACCTTGGTACCAAGTAATGGTGAACACTTAGATACAAATATAAGTATCCTCCCCATCGGAGTCACTGCTTTTATTTGTAGGGCCGAAGAGAAACCAACTATTAATTTTATTTGTCAAAAAGTTAGGTTGACAAGATAGTAAAATTAATGAGTAAAACTTTCTCTTACAAATGTAGAATTCGTATACGTCCACACGATTATGGCATACGATATTCTCGGTGTTTTGAGGTGTTGGTTGATTTTAAAATTTTATTGTTTGAGGAATCAATAATTTTTTGAAATCTAAAGTAATGATCTATGTGATTCTTAGGGTTTTCAAAAATCGCTTTCAGTCCACTTGCTATAATACTAAAGGAAAATAAACTTACTATACATAATTATGTTGATTGGAAAAAAGAATCTCGACATTGTCTTAACTGCTGAGGATTACAAATATGTACTCTTCAAAGAGTGTCCTCCTAAGCCTGCGAATGAGCTGGAAGGCCTTGGAGCTAAGATCGATGGGGAAACCCAGGTCGATATCATTCTCCAAATGATGTAAAGGCTTGCTGTGCTCGTGCCATGGTTGCTCAGAAGGTTTCTACTTCTAAGCCAAAAGGCAAGAAGAAGAAGAAACAAGGTGGAGAAAAGGTGGTGGGAGGATCTCAGGGAGGAGTGAAGAAGCCGAAAGGCAAGTACTTCACTTGCAAGCAGGATGGACATTGGAAGAAGGATTGTCCCAATCCGAAGCAGAACAAAGGTATATCCTTTGGTTGAAACATGGTTAGCGATGTTATCTACCGGCACCTGATGCGTAGATACGGGAGCCACTGATCATGTCTGCAATACTTTGCAGGTGTTCCAGAAAACCCGACGACGAGCTGAGGGAGAGATTACCGTTTACTTGGGTGATGCCACGAAGGTGGCGGCTATTGCAATGGGAGACGTTTGTTTATCTTTTGAGAAAAATAAAGTTTTGGTTCTTAAGAATTGCCTTTATGTACCTTTATTTAGAAAGAATTTAATTTCGGTTTCTAAATTATTTATGGATGGATATTCTATTTCTTTTAATGAAAAAGTTGTTATAAAAAGGAATAGGGACATTATCTGTTTAGGTGCATTGATAGGAAATATATACACACTTGAACCAAAACCTCCCACGATGCAAATTGAAGTTAATAACTCATCTTCTAAATCCAATAAGAAAAAAGAACCTTCGAAGATGAACCAAACATATCTTTGCCATCTTAGGCATGGTTATATTAACCTAAGCAGAATTCAAAGGTTGATAGTTGATGGACCTTTGGGTTCATTAGTGGTGGAAGATTTCCCAACATGCGAATCTTGCTTGGAGGATAAAATGACCAAGAGGCCTTTTAAGGTCAAGGGGTATAGAGCCAAAGATGTGTTAGAATTGGTTCATTCTGATTTGTGTGGTCCTATGTCTATCAAGGCAAGAGGTAGTTTTGAATATTTCATCTTTTTCATAGACGATTATTCAAGATATGGATGACACTACGATCTGATCGTGATGGTGAGTACCTCTTGGGAGAGTTTAGGAATTACTTATCAGAGGCTGGGATTCAATCTCAATTGTCTGCACCTAGCCCACCCCAGCAGAATGGTGTAGCAGAGCGAAGGAATAGGACTCTTATGGAGATGGTTAGATCGATGATGAGTTATTCTGATTTGCCAGATTCGTTCTGGGGAGATGCTCTAGATACGGTGGTGTACATTCTGAACTTGGTTCCATCTAAATCGGTGCCTTCTACTCCCACAGAATTGTGGACTGGGCAAAAGCCCAGTCTAAGACATATTCGGATTTGGGGGAGTCCAGCACATGTGCTGAAGGTAGATGCTGGTAAGTTGGAACCTCGTACAGAAGAATGCATGTTCGTTGGCTATCCTAGAGGAACGAAAGGTGGTTTGTTTTATAGTCCTAGAGATCAGAGGGTGATCGTTAGCACGAATGCCAGATTTCTAGAGGAAGACTATGTGATGAACCATAAGCCCATGAGTAAAATTGTTCTGGAGGAATTAAAAGGGGAAGTCACTTCTTCAGTACCACCGGTACAAGAGGATATACCACAAGTCACTGCACCGCGTGTCATAGAGGATACACAAGTGATACCTCATCGTAGTGGGAGGATTGTGAGATAGCCTGATAGATTCATGTTCTTGGGAGAATCTTCTGATTTGGTCCTTGGCGAACATGAACCTGATCCCTGGATATATGACGAGGCGATCCAAGATAAAGATGCAGCATCTTGGCAAAGTGCAATGAATACTGAGATTGAATCTATGGATTCAAATCAGGTATGAGAGCAAGTAGAACTACCCGATGGTGTAAAAACCATTAGATGCAAGTGGATCTACAAAAGAAAGAGTGGAATAGACGGGAAGGTTGAGACCTTCAAAGCAAGTCTTGTTGCGAAGGGGTATACTCAGAAAGAGAGTATCGATTATGAGGAGACCTTTTCACCGGTGGCCATGCTTAAGTCTATCCGGATTCTCTTATGCATTGCAGCTCATATGGATTATGAGGTGTGGCAGATGGATGTCAAGACAGCTTTCCTTAATGAAAGTCTTGAGGAAAACATCTATATGAAGCAACTAGAGGGATTCATTGCGAAGGGCAAAGAGCATCTTGTATGTAAGCTTAATCGGTCCATTTATGGATTGAAGCAAGCTTTAAGGTCTTGGAACATCCAATTTGATGAAGTAATCCAGTCTTATGGATTTATTCAAAGTCCGGATGAGTCTTGTGTATACAAGAGATGTGACGGAAACGTAGTGGTATTTCTTGTACTATACGTAGATGATATTTTATTGATTGGCAACAATATCAAGGTGTTATCGGACGTAAGCATATGGTTGTCCAAATAGTTTGATATGAAGGACTTGGGAGAAGTGGGACACATCCTTGGGATCAAGGTTATAAGGGATCACAAGAAGAGGATGTTGTGCTTACCCCAAGATTCATACATAGACACGATTATGGAATGTTTTAGCATGCAGAACTCCAAAAAGGGTTTTCTACCTTTTTCAGGCATGGAGTTCCTTTATCTAAGGAGATGTGTCCTAGAACATCTGAGGAGATAGAGGAGATGAAGGCGGTTCCTTATGCTTCGGCGGTAGGAAGCCTTATGTATGTGATGCTATGTACGAGACCAGATATTTGCTTTGCCGTAGGCATGGTTAGCAGATATCAGAGTAATCCAAGACAGGGACATTGGACTACGGTAAAGCATATAGTGAAGTACATGAGAAGGACTAGGGATTATATGCTAGTTTACCAGGCAGACTAATTACTCCTTGTGGGCTACATGGATTTCGACTTCCAATCTAATAGGGATAACAGTAAGTCTACTTCAGGTTTTGTGTTTACTTTGGGAGGTGGAGCCATTGTATGGAGAAGTGTCAAGCAGAAATGCGTGGCGGACTCCATCATGGAAGATGAGTATATGGCAGCCTCTGAGGTAGCCAAAGAAGCTATGTGGCTCAGGAACTTCCTGATGAACTTGGATGTGAATCCTGGTTTGCCCAGAACTATCAAAATTTATTGTGATAATAGTGGTGCAGTTGCAAACTCGAAGGAACCATGAGCCCATAAGGCATATAAACACATAGAGTGCAAGTACCACCTGATACGAGAAATCGTAAAGGAGGTAGAAGGTGTTGTCGCCAAGATTGCATCAAAGGATACCCTAGTAGATCCTTTCACGAAGGCCTTTCTGGCGAGAGCTTTTGATAGGCATGTGGACGGAATGGGAATCAGATGTATGACAGTATGAGGATAGCATAGTCTATTAGTATAAGTGGGAGATTATTGGGATGTATACTGAAAAGTCTATCTTTTGTATGAACATCTTTATTTTTGAAATAAGAATCACATGATCATTGTTTGCATTTTTATAGTTATGCATATTGTCTAATACATTACATTGTAGATAACATGGTGTGTGGTGTCACACGGGAGATCATGTTATCGGCTCCTTGTAAAGTATAAGTAAAGGCTCACAACCGAGATGACTTTGGACAACCATTGGAATGGTTGTAGTGTGATTTGATATTGGTTTGTCTTGACCATAGAATCACACTAGTACAATTTGTGTGTATTGAGCAGGACCGACTTAGAGGTGATTCAATTTATTGCTGACTACATAATCGAATCGGACCTTAGATATTATATTGTATATGCTCTTAATCCCGATATAATAACGGGCTAATATACTTAGTATTCATTTCTTTGATTTATCAATGGGCGAGATTTATAGATTAAATCGATAGGCTCGGTAAGTTGGGAAATGATATTATTTGTATGGTGTGTCGTTGATTATAGGAGGAAACTGTGTCTTATATATTAGGATGATGATGTCCCCATGAGGAGCTCATAAGGTTCATCATGTAAACCCTGCAGGTGGACTTGGTCCGGCATGATGAAAAGATTGAGTGGTACTACTCATGGAGTTAGATGTTGATTAATTATTGGTAAGTAAATTAATTAATCGACGGACATTTGAGATATTAAACACGGAGAGAAAATATACATATAATATATGGAGCCCATATTAACTTATGGGGGTTGGTGATGTAGATCAATGATAAACCTTTAGTGGATTGGATTATCATTAATGGATCGGACTTTATGTGGGCTTGATCCATTGGGTGGCCAAGATCCGACTCCTCCTCATGGTCTCTATTGTAGTCTATTAACACCTCATGAAGCTTAGATCCAATGGATGAAAACAAAACTCTAGATCCAACGGTAGAGATTAAATCTCTAGATCCGACGGTTGAGATTAAATCTCTAGATCCGATGGTTGAGATTAAATCCCTAGAACCAATGGTGGAGATTAAAACAAGGCTTGAGCCCAACTCTATAAATAGAGCATTAAGGTGGGCGGCAAGGCTTGATGGCTTAAGAGGATTAGGGTTTGCTTCCCTTGGGCGGCAAGTAATCCTAGTTTGGTTAGGATTAGGAGGGGGCGGCTAGGGTTAGGTTTTGGGTGTTGGTTGTGGGCGACAACATGAGGAGAAGGCCTTTTCTTCTTCTTCCAAGGTTTTGCCGACAACCTATCCTTCCTCCCTATACTTTGGCCGGTGCTCAACTTATCCTTCTTCCCCTCTTCAATGGCCGACAATTAGGAGAGCTAGGTTTAGGGTTTTTGGGCGGCTACAATGAGAATGATTGGTTTCTTTTTCCTTCTCCAAGTGTTGGCCGGCACCCATCAACCCCATTGATTCTCCTTTGGCCGGTTCCCATACTCCATGTTCTCTTCCTTGGCCGGTGGCAACATCGAGTCTATTGACTTGGTGGCTGGTTCTAGATAGGAAGAAGAGTTTTGTTTTATGATCTTCCTTTGTTCGGAGTGAACAAGAAAAAGAAGATTGGTGATCTAGGAGGCTTCGACTTTTAGAAGATCGTCGCCCACACAACGTCCAAAAGGAGGAAGGACATACAATAGAAGATCAAGAGGTATAACAAGAGGTATAATCTTGTTTATTTTGATTAGTGTTCTTTTGTATTATGTCTATAATTTTTTTTTCAATTATATGCATGTTGTATGTGGTTGTTTACTTTATGTATGTGGCTAATATAACTTGGACCCCGAACATAAACACAAAAGCTCGCGATCCATACATCGTCTATTCTGCGGCTACTCGTAGAATAGAGGTAGGTCACTTAAACAATAAGTTTGTTCAAGTGACTACTCTAAACGAATAGCAGGACGATGACAAGGTTGCTTGGGTGTTCCCTTTTGTGTAGGATTAAATTTTTTAATCTGGGGACATTTATGGGATCGCCATGAACAAGCGACCGAGTCGAAAGGCACGTACATAACCAATACTTGGTGCATCCGAGGGACCGCGGGACGGGGAGCAAATGGAGTGAGGCCCAAGGGACGCATACTTCGAGGGCATGAGACGCGAAGGATGACATTGCGAAGCCGTGCGCTTGGCACATCCGAGGGATGTAGGCAGAGGGAAGAGAGCTTCGGTGGGGAACTCCATGAGGGATGATGTGGACTTGGCCAAGTGGCTAAGACTGAGTGTCGGAGGCTCAAACTTGATGTTTGAGGGTTTACTCGACGGTCGAATGCTCAAACAACTTGATGTTTGAGGTTTTGCCTGATAGCAGTTGACTAGCATAGGTGCCAGTCGACTGATCCAAGTCGACTAGGGTTCGACTGGTGTAAGACTCCAGTTTTGTGCTTGGCAGTCGACTGCCATGGACTGGTAGTCGACAGTAGTTGACTGGCGAGGGATGACAGTCGACTGATGGGAATGTTGTGAGCACATAACGCTCCGTAGCCGACTGGGCAGTCGACTACTAGGTCACCAGTCGATTGATGGGCATCATCAGTCGACTGGTAGGTGATCCGTTGGAACTTATCCAACGTGGATCTGGCCGTTGTGAGACAACGGGTACAGGGGCAGTCGACTGGTGTCTTTTGGCAGTCGACTAATGGGCACGAAAATAGCTTGATGCAGGTTATAAATGGAGCTCATGTGGGAGGATTTCGCCAAGACTTTTGTGAAGCTATTGGAGGAGAATTGCTGCTGCATTCCAGACCTTCAAGAGCCATCTAAAGCAAGCTACAAGCAAAGGGTTCAAAGTAAGTGTTCTTTACGTGTATTTCGTATTTGTCTTTGTATTGCTTGTATTTCATATATTACTTGTTGTAATAGCTTGTGAGAGATTTCTCCACCTCCGATGTGTAGTCGAGAAGGAGTTTAGTTAGTGTCATGCGCATAACTAGAGCTTAGAGAGCTCACCCGTGGAGTAGGAACCATTCGGTTCCGAACCACGTATATCATGTGTGTTTGCGTATGCTTATTTGTTGTTAGTATTATTATTGTTTCTATTGTTTCCGCTGCGCTAACGACAATCATAGGAAAGCAACGCAATGAGAACGAACGAATTCCACCATCAAACGATTGAGGGCTATTCACCCCCCTCTAGCCGGCCAATACACACCGATCGATCCCCTACATTAATATGATTTCCTGTGGTTCCACTAATGGAGATTCAAACAGGGCTCAAAAAAGGAATAGTCAAGAGGAACGTGCAGCCGTAGCCATTCTACCTAGAGTAGGGGGGACCTCTCTTGGGTTTTGGCCCTAGTGACTTAGAGGGAGTAATAACCCCTCACACTGATACCTTAGTTATTCGGGCCCTTATAGCTAATTTTGATGTGGGAAGGGTTTTTAAAGACCCAAGTATTTTAGTGGATATTCTATATTGGTCTGTCTTGGAACAAATGGGAATGAATAGGAGTGATTTGTAACCGGTCAATGTTGGGGATTTGACCATCGCTAGAGGGGGGAGGGTGAATAGCATTTAGATGTTGCATGATGGAATTCGTTCATGTGCTTGCCTATGATTGTTAGTACGCAACGGAATATAGAAATAATACAAACAAGTACACAATCACAAATACAAGCACAAGAATACAACAATATAACGTGGTTCGGAACCTCAAGGTTCCTACTCCACGGGTTGAGCTCAACGAGCTTGAGTGATGACAACACCACTAATAAAACTCCTTCTCGATAACACATCGGAGGTGGAGAAACCTCGTACAAAGATTACAACAGTAATATAACAAAAATACAAGCAAATACAATAGAATGCAAGTAAAGAAAACTTTATAAAGAGCTTTTAGATGCTTGCTTGGTTGGTTGCTTGAGCTGCACTTGGAGACCCTGAATTGCACCAGCAAATCACCCTAAGAAAACCATAGCAAAAACCTCCTCCATGAGATGCTTTTATAACCTACATTCAGACTAGATTTCACCTAGCAATCGACAGATCGAGACCATCAGTCGACTTCTCCTATAGCCGTTGTCTCACAATAGCCCGAGCCACGTTGGATAAGTTCCAACGAATAGACCATCAGTCGACTGATTGAGCCATCACTCGATTGTCAAATCCTAACAGATGACTCCAGAACCTTTTGTGTCCACAACATCAACCATCAATCGACTGCAACCATAGCAGTCGACTGATCAGGCCATCAGTCGACTGCCCAATGCTGGTAGTCGACTGCCAAGCCATTTCCTGCAGTCGAACTCCAATCGACTCCCATCAGTCGACTGGTCATAGTCCCTGTCAACTGATACAAGTTGACTTGCCTGTCAAGTGTCAAAACACTTGACCAGTCGACTGATCTATAACCCAGTCAACTGACAAACTTAAACATGAGGTTTAACCCCAAGTATGATGCTCTCATACTTGCTAGACCACCCTTAGCCTAGACCTAAGTCTTATAGCCACTTCCGTCAGCCTCACGCCTATCAGATCCCTCCAAGTCATCCATGACTTGTTCATCCATACGCTAGCCTTCAGGTGCTTTCATCTGCTACTGTCATGCTAATGTGGTCTATACCGCCAAGGCACATTGGGCTTACGTTCCAAGACTACCACTTGGACTTTACGCCGCCAACCATTGGACTTATGCTGCCAAGACTCCACCCTTAGACTTTGCGCCGCCAATATCAACCCTTGGACTTCCCTTGCTAACCCATGTTGGACTTTCCATTTGCCAAGACTCAAGATTGGACTTTCCCTTGCCAAGACTCATGCTTGGACTTTCCATGCCAAGTACCCATGACTTGGACTTTCCATGCCAAGTACCCATGACTTGGACTTTTCATGCCAAGTACACAAGACTTGGACTTCTCCATCATATGGTCAACCCTATGTCAACCATATAGTCAAACAATGGTCAAACCATCGTCAAACATCAAAATATCACTCGAGTCAAATTCGAGTCCGGTCAATAATAACCCAGGTCAATTGCACCAATAATCTCCTCAAAACATTGTCAAACATCAAAACACTACTCGAGTCCAACTCGAGTCCAACTCGAGTCTGGTCAATCGTGACCTGGACCGATTGCACCAACATTCAACACCTCTTTATTTGGGTTTTCTGGTCATGAGGTACAACCAATGGGGAAGATAAAATTACCTCTATCTTTAGGAGAAGAGCCAAGGAGAAGAACAGTGCTTATTAATTTTACAATACTTGACATGCCTTCTTCTTATAATGCTATCTTAGGCAGGTCTATTCTGGGCAGTTTGTAGGTTGTGGCTTCTCCTTACTATCAGAAGATTAAGTTTCCTGTCAGACATGAAGTAGGGGAAGTTAAGGGTGATCAACAACTTTCTCAAAGGTGTTACGTGGATGCTATGCGGACGGGATAGAAGGGAAAATCTATTAATATATCTCGTCAGAAGTATAGTCAATATGGAGATACCATATGTGTTATTCAAAAAGATGGTGTTGAAGAAATAGGGGAATCTGATAAAGAGGCAATTGTGTTAGATAATAAGTGTGATGAACATGTTACATTTATAGCTCGGGACCTTTCTTTACTGCTTAAAACAGATCTGATACATTGTCTTATAAAAAATATAGATATCTTTACATGGTCACCACAGGACTTATTAGGAATTGATCCTACTATCATGGAACATAAACTATATATTTTTCCTACTGTATCTCCTGCAAAATAGAAACATCGACACTTTAGAGCTGGGAAGGATCCTATTATTAAGGAGGAAGTATATAAGTTGTTGAAAGCAGGACACATCAGAGAAATACAATATCCGACTTGGCTATCTAATGTATTATTGGTTTCTAAGCCCTCGGGAAAATGGAGGATGTGTGTGGATTTTAGAGATCTTAATAAGGTTTGTCCCAAAGATTATTATCCTCTGCCTCGTATTGATCAGTTGGTAGACTCCACTACAGGGCATCAATTTATCTCAATGATGGAGGATGCTTATCAAGGGTATCATCATATACCATTAGCTGTGGAGGATCAGAGTAAAGTTAGTTTTATTACTATAGAAGGGTCTTTCTGTTATATGGTTATGCCCTTCGGATTAAAAAATGTTGGGGCTACTTAACAGAGATTATTGGATAAAATTTTTTAGAAGCAGTTGGGGAGGAATGTAGAAGTGTATGTGGATGATATCTTAGTTAAAACATTGTATCCCAAGTAGTTAATATCTGATTTAGAGGAAGCTTTTGGTACTTTGTGCAAGTATATAATGAAGTTAAATCTAGAAAAGTGTGTGTTTGGGTAACTCAGGGTCGTTTCTTAGGATATGTTGTTACTGAGCAGGGTATAAAGGTTAATCCTATTAAAGTTGATGCTATTCAGCAGATGCAACCTCCAAACAATTTGAGGGAAGTACAATGATTATTGGGCAGAATTACTCCTTTATCTCGATTTATATCTCAGTCTGCAGATAGAAGTCTTCCTTTCTTTAAGATTTTAAAGAGAGTCACTCGATTTCAATGGGATGAACATTGTGATAAAGATTTTCAATCTTTGGAATAATACTTAATTGAGCCACCTTTCTTAGCTAAGCCTCAGCCTAGAGAAATGTTATGGATATTTTTACCTCTTTCTGAAGTTGCTGTGAGCTCAGTGTTGGTCCGAGAGGATAAGGGTCAGCAACATCCAATTTATTATATCAGCTATCTATTGAAGGGACCTGAAATTCGTTATACTAATTTGGAGAAGTTAACTTGTGGATTGGTTTTTACTGCTCGGAGACTACAACCTTATTTTCTATCACATCCTTTAGTGGTGCTCACTGATACTCCTTTGGGCAGGATACTTACTCATCCAGAGGCTACGGGAAAGCTTATTAAGTGGGATACTAAACTTAGTGAATATGATATTACTTATCAGCATCGTACCTCTATTAAAGCTCAGGCATTATCAAATTTCTTGGTGGAGACTATACATAAAGAAGAATATGATCCATGGGTGATATATGCTGATGGGTCTTCTTAAAAGGAAGGTTGTGAAGTTGGGGTAATTTTGATTTCACCACAAGGAGAAGAAATTAAGTTAATAGTGAGATAGCATTTCAGGGCCTCTAATAATGAAACCGAATATGAAGCCTTATTCATAGCTTTGCAGGCTGCTAAGAACATAGGAGCTGAGCAGGTAATAGTGCATATGGATTCTTAGTTGGTAATACAACATACTGGAGGAGGATTTGAGGTTAATGATGATAAGTGTAGGAGTTATTGTGAATTGGTAGAGAAGGCCAGGGGGAATTTCTCAAAAGTATTGATAAAAAAGATTACTCAAACAAAAAATCAGAAGGTTGATGAATTGGCTCAATTGGCTAGCTCTTTGGGAAGTTAGAATACTCGTGAAGTAATTGTGCAGATTGAGTTACTACCTCAGTGAGAAAAATTAGAAGAGTTAGTAGAGGATGATTGGAGGAAAGAGTTAGTCTCATTTTTTTCAAGATAAGAAGATGGCAAGTGATTCTATAAGGGCTCGGCAATTTAAAAAACAAGTGGTTCAATTTTGTATGATAAAGGAAATTCTATATAAAAGAACTTGTGTCGGACCTTTATTGCACTATTTAGGAAAAGAATAAGAGGAAAAGCAGAAGCAAGCTATGTTCTAAAAGAGGTGCATGAAGGAGCTTGTGGGAGTCATATAGGAGGTCAGGTATTGGCTCGAAAGGTGTTGCTAGCTGGATATTTTTGGACTACCTTGATGAAAGATTCTATACAGTTGGTACAGTAATGTGAAAGTTGTCAAAGGCATCATAATTGTCAGCATCAACCAACAAAGTGTATGAAGGCAATAGTAGCGGCTTGTCCTTTTGATTAGTGGGGTATGGGTATAGTAGAGTCATTTTCGAACGGGACAGGTCAAAAGAAGTTCTTGCTAGTAATCATTGACTATTTTTCTAAGTCGGTAGAGGCTAAGCCCTTGGCTCGTATTACTGAGCAGATAGTATTCAAATTTTTAAGGAAAAACATTGTGTGTCATTTTGGTATTCCTAGGAGATTGATATCTGATAATGGTCGAGAGTTTCAGGGTAAGAAGTTAGCAAAATGGTGACAATACTTTAAGATTGAACAAGTATTTATATCAGTGGCTTATTCCCATAGTAATGGACAAACTAAGGTAACCAATAGAGAATTAGTGCATGGATTAAAGACTAAGTTGGAGAATGTAGGGGGTACCTGGGTGGAGGAGTTACCTAGTATACTCTGGTCTTTCCGAACTACTCTGAGGGGGCTACAGGAGCAACTCCCTTGAGTATGGTATATCGCTCAGAAGCAGTACTGCTTGTAGAAGTTAGGGTGGAATCTATCCGAGTGATGACTTACTTCCCGAGCGACAACAAGGTGGCTCGGCATATGGAGTTAGACTTGTTTCAAGAAAGGAGGGATGCTGCTTCATATAATGCTAAAAGGTATAGATCGCAAGTAATTAAATCTTATAATAAGAAGGTAGTGCCTTGTTCTTTTCAGGTAAGAGACTTAGTGCTAAGAAAGGTGCTACGCGAGGGATGTAAGGGTAAGCTGGGACCCAACTGGGAAGGACCCTTCCATTTGGAGAGCTGAGAGGGAACAGGAGCTTATTACTTGAAGGATGCTCAAGGGAGGCTTTTAGCAAGGCCCTGGAATGTGTATCACTTGTACCCTTATTTCAGTGGATAATGCATTGATAAATCTATGTTTTTGTTCTTTTAAGAATTGTATAGTATAGGCAAGACATGGATTGTATTGCAAATATTATGGTAAATACAAGTTACAATTTTTCAACATTGAAAGTGAAAGGAAAAGATAGTAAATTAGGAGGAGTGCGATCAATGGTGTTGCCAATGCCTAAGAAGCTGGTAGAATGCTCAGGAGGTGGAAAACCGGCTGCCTTGAATTGATCGATACAATCTTGGAAACCCCATTGAAAGAAGGCAAAGCCTCATTCTAAGAACATATCATTAATTGCAGCTGAAGTCTAGGAGTTTTTATGAGAAGAATTGGTTCCTTCTTGAAGTGGTCGGGCTTTTAAAATATCTAGAGTGTTATATAAAAAGGTAGTTTGGAAATGAAGTGCTGATAGTTCTGCCCAATCAGTTTGTGCTTTTATATAGGAAGCTTGTAGTTCTCTTTCTAATCTTTGGTAAGCTTGTTGTAATGTTAGTTCTCTGGTTTGGAACTTTTGTGGTTCTTTTTTGAGATTGTTAGTGTATTGAGCCCATTGGTTGTTTAAACGGTTTATACTTGTGACCCCCTGCAAAATAGATGTCAGTATCAAGAAAAGTAGGTAAAGAAAATTGTATGCTAACCTCCTTAATGCTGGATAATAAAGAATCTAGTAGGTCAGGTATTGAGGGGGAAGAGAGAGGAGTTTGTGGAGTTTGACAAATGGGTAGAGGTTGGATGGAAAGTGTTGGTTGACGGGGATGGAGTTGAATAGGATTTATATAGGAAGGTGGGTGAGCATGGTCGGCAGTTTGTAGTAGCAATGATTCTGGAAAAAAAGAGATAAGTAAGACTTACATGTCATCACAAGCATGCAGAGATGCAGTCAGAGGAAGATATTACCGAGTGTGCCAGTCGACTGCAAAGGATAACTGTTCCTGATTAATGATAGTGTCGATCTGGCCAATAGCTGAATCAAGTTGAAACGTTCTTCCAATAATAATAATGTCATCATCTGATACTCTTTATTATCTCGATAAGAACCTAAGGAAGGGAGAGGAGGAAGAGTGGATAACCATATAGGGGAAAAAGGAAAGGGAGAGTATCAAAAGGTGAGTGGTAAAGATTCTGGAGGAGGAGCTGAGGAAGAAGGTTCTGAGAATAGAGAAGTATCAAAAGGAAGAAAGGGGTTGGGAAGTGATTCTGGAAGAGGGGGAATAAGGTCGAGAGAAAGTAAAGTAATATGTGGTTGATCTGGCTCGACAATAGTTATAATGGGAACTGGGGGAAGTTCGGAAGGAACCTGTAATAAAGAAGTATAAGTTACTCTTTCTGAAATTGAATCAAGGTAACTAAAGAATGAAATAGTGGATGAGTAAGGGTTAGTTACTAATGGAGAAGGCTTAGGGATGGAAGAGGAGGCAGCTACCAGTTTTGATCTTTTTCTTTTCTTCTTTTGCTTTTTTACCAAAGTCCTTGCAATGGTGGTATGCATCATATCCTCTGCCAAGTAGGGTATCATTATAAATTTAGTGATAAAGTTAGTAAGTGTACAGGGTACAATATTAATATGCATTGGAAGATAAAGATAGTAACTATGTGGCATGGAGTATCAGCGTGCATAAATGTAGTACTTAGGCAAGTTAGAGTATCAGTTGGCATTCAAGAGTAAATTTAGTGAGCATGTGAAGTAAGATATTGTTATGTCTTTGAAGGAAAATTTAGTCAGTATGCAGAATGATGTATTAGTATGCATGTGAAGATCAATACAATAAGTATGCAAATTAAAATATTAGTATGAAGAATAGAGTAACCAGGAAGCAAAGTTATTGTACATTTAAAGGCATATTAAGTAAATGAGCAGTTAGATAAAATCTTACCAATGGGATAAGCCTCTGCTGATTGAATGGGTGATAGTCCATAGTAGGATAGGATGGGTTCTTGGAGAAGCTCGTTGATACTAAAGTGCTTGTTCTTAAGTATGGCTTCAATTGAGGGAAAGTTTATGGCTGCTTTGACTGTTTTTGAGGTTAGGAAGATTTCGAAGTGTGGTTTTCCAAGTACAAGAGAATTGTAGGATTGGATCTAGGGGAACATAGAAGTATAAATCTTTCTAACCCTTGTGAGAAGTGGGCATATCAATTAGGAATTGGTAGCCCTGGCATGCCATAAAGTAAAACACGCTTGAGTCAGCCATTTTCAATTGGTAAAGGCAATGGAATATGTGGGGAATTTGGGGGATATTGAGATGTTGGAATATGATTATAGTTCCAACTAGAATGCGGATGGAATTAGGGGTTAGTTTGTTGATAGGTAGGTCATAGTAGGTTAGAAAGTGAAAGAGAGGTTTCAGGATAGGGAAGCGAAAACCTCCTTCGAAATCTTTCCAACCCTTGTGAGAAGTGGGCATATCGATCAGGAATTGGTAGCCCTGGCATGCCATAAAGTAAAACACGCTTGAGTCAGCCATTTTCAATTGGTAAAGGCAATGGAATATGTGGGGAATTTGGAGGATATTGAAATGTTGGAACACGATTATAGTTCCAACTAGAATGCGGATGGAATTAGGGGTTAGTTGGTTGATAGGTAGGTTGTAGTAGGTTAGAAAGTGAAAGAGAGGTTTTGGGACAGGGAGGCGAATGTAGGGAGTCGCTTCGGAGGCTCATTGGCTCCCATGCACCCGGATTAAAATTTTCACTAATGAAAGAGTTAATCCGGATGGGATGAGCTTCCTTAGCACAACCATTTCGTCATCGTGCTAACAACTTGAGTGGTCGCTTGAACAAACTAGTTGTTCAAGCAACACAACTCTTCTAGTTGGTTAGCCGCGGAAGAGACGATGGACGGATCGCCAGTTTTTGTGTTTGTCTTCGGGGTCCATGATTATACAATATATATTCATACGCATACATGTATAATCAAAACATAAAAGAACATGCTCAGATCTGTAAATGAAGTTAAAAAAAACTTTATACCTTACGATCTTCTACCGTATGTCCTATCCTTCTCGTAAATGACGTGTGGACGAAGATCCTCCACGAGTAGAAGCCTTCTTGATCGCGTTCTTCCCTTCCTTGTCCGCTGCGAACAAAGAGAAGAACCAACAAATACCTATCCTTTCTAGAACCGGCCACCAAATTAGGGAATTTGGTGCAACCGTCGGCCAAGGAGCAATTGGATGAAGCACCAGCCAACTTGAAGAGGGGTTGCCGCCGGCCACCAAGGATAAAGGGAGGAGGAAGAGCACCGGCCACCAATGGAAGGAGAACCGCCGGCCAAGGAATTAGAGAGAGGCCTTGAGAATGGGCGCCGGCCAAGTCTAGATGGAGGAAGATGGGCGCCGGCAACAAGAAGAAGGAAGATGGTTGCCGCCCAAGCCTTTGCTCCAAACCCTAGCCGCCCACTTTGAGAAGAGCCAAACCCTAACTCCAATCCAATTGATACTTGCCGCCCAACCCTAAGCTTTCTTTTTATAGAGTTAGGCTTAAGCCCCCTTTAATCTCCACCGTCGGATCTAGGGATTTAATCTCCACCGTCGGATCTAGGGTTTTATCCCAACCGTCGGATCTAGGGTTTCATCCCAACCGTCGGATCTAGGATTTCATCCCAACCGTCGGATCTAGGGTTTCATCCCAACCGTCGGATCTAGGGTTTTATCCCAACCGTCGGATCTAGGGATTTAATCCCAACCGTCGATTCTAGGGATTCATCCTAACCATCGGATCTAGGGATTTAATCCCTACCGTTGGTTCTTGGGTTTCATCCTAACCATCGGATCTAGGGATTTAATCCCAACCGTTGGTTCTAGGTTTTGTTTTACATTCTTGGATCTAGACTTCACAAGGATTATATTAGGCTACGATAGGGACCATAAGGAGGAGTTGGATCTTGGCCACCCGATGGATCGGAACCACACAAACTTGATCCATCAATGATGTTCCATTCCACTAGAGGATCATCATTGAACTATCTCACCAACCCCCATAAATTAATATGGGCTCCATATATTATTTGTACATTCATCTCCCCGTGTTTAAGATATCGAATGTCCGTCAATTAATTGATTTACTGACCATCAATTAATTAACATCTAATTCCTCGAGTAGTACCACTCAACCTTATCATCATGTTGACTAAGTCAACCAGCTGAGTTCAACGGCACACCATGTAAATAATATTATTTCTCAACTTACCGGGCATATTGATTTAATCCATCTAAATCTCACCCACTGGTAAATCAAAGAAATAAATACTAAGTACATGTGCCCGTTATTATATCGGGATTAAGAGCATGTACAACATAATATCCGAGGTCCGATTCAATTATGTAGTCAGTACTAAATTGAATCACCTCTATGTCGGTCCTGCTCAATACACCTAAGTGTACCAGTGTAACTCTATGTTCAAGACAAAACAATACCAAGCTACACTACAACCATGCCAATGGTTTGTCCAAAACCATCTTGGTTGTGAGCCTCTACTTATATTTTACAAGGAACTGATAACATGATCTTCTGTGCCACACCAAGCACCATGTTATCTACAATGTAAAATATTAGACAATATGCACACATATAATAAATATATAAAGTGCAAACAATGATCATGTGATTCTTATTTCAAAATAAAATGTTCATACAAAAAGAGCTAGGCTTTCAATATACATTCCAACAATCTCCCACTTATACTAAAAGACTATGCCGTCATCACTCTGCCATACATCTGATCCCCATGTCCTCCACATGCCTATCAAACGCTTTCGCTGGAAGGGCCTTAGTGAATGGATCCGCCAGGTTATCCTTTGATGCAATCTTGGCGACAGCAACTTCTCCTCGCTTTACGATCTCTCGTATAAGGTGCTACTTGCGCTCTATGTGTTTACTCGCCTTATGGGCTCGTGGTTCCTTCGAGTTTGCAATTGCACCACTGTTATCACAATAAATTGTGATAGTTCTGGGCAAACCAGGAATCACATCCAAGTCCATCAAGAAGTTCCTGAGCCATACAGCTTCCTTGGCTGCCTTAGAGGCTGCCACATACTCAGCTTCCATGGTAGAGTCCGCCATGCATTTCTGCTTGACACTCCTCCATACTATGGCTCCACCTCCAAAAGTAAACACAAACCCCGAGGTAGACTTACTCTTGTCCCTATCTGATTGGAAATCCGAATCCGTGTAACCCACAGGGACCAATTGATCTGCCCGGTAAACTAGCACATAATCCCTAGTCCTTCTCAGGTACTTTAATATATGCTTTACTGCAGTCCAATGTCCCTATCCAGGATTACTCTGATATCTGCTAACCATGCCCACGGCAAAGCAGATATCCGGTCTCGTACATAGCATAGCATACATAAGGCTTCCTACTGCCGAAGCATAAGGAACCACCTTCATGTCCTCTATCTCCTTTGATGTTTTGGGACACATCTCTTTAGATAAAGGAACTCCATGCCTAAAAGGTAGAAAACCTTTCTTGGAGTTCTGCATGCTAAAACAAGCAAGGATAGTGTCAATGTATGAAGCTTGAGATAAGCACAACATCCTTTTCTTGCGATCCCTTATAACTTTGATCCCAAGGATGTGTCCCACTTCTCCCAAGTCCTTCATGTCAAACTGTTTGGACAACCATACCCTTACGTCTGATAACACTTTGATATTGTTGCCAACTAACAAAATGTCATTTACGTATAGTACAAGAAACACCACTACGTTTCTGTCACATCTCTTGTATACACAAGGTTCATCCGGACTTTGAATAAATCCATATGACTGGATTACCTCATCAAAGCGGATGTTCCAAGATCTAGAAGCTTGCTTCAATCCATAAATGGACCGATTAAGCTTACATACAAGATGTTCTTTGCCTTTAGCAATGAATCCCTCTGGTTGCCGCATATAGATGTTCTCCTCAAGACTTCCGTTAAGGAAAGTTGTCTTGACATTCATCTGCCAAATCTCATAATCCATATGAGCAACTATAGATAAGAGAATCCGGATAGACTTAAGCATAGCTACCGGCGAAAAGGTCTCCTCATAATCGATACCCTCTTTCTGAGTATACCCTTTCGCAACATGCCTAGCTTTGAAGGTCTCAACCTTCCCGTCTACTCCTCTCTTTCTCTTGTAGATCCACTTGCATCCAATGGTTTTTACACCATCGGGTGGCTCTACTAGCTCCCAGACCTGATTAGAATCCATAGATTCTATCTCTGAATTCATCGCACTTTGCCAAGATACCGCATCTCGATCTTGGAGTGCCTCGTCATATGTCCAGGGATCCGGTTCATGTTCACCAGGGACTAAGTTCGAAGACTCTCCCAAAAACATGAATCTCTCGGGTTGTCTAACAACCCTCCCACTACGACGAGGTGCCTGCTGTGTATGCTCTGTGACATGCGGTGCAGTGACTTGTGGTGTCTCCTCTTGTACCGGTGGTACTGAAGTCGGGACTTCCCCTGTTAACTCCTCAAGAACAATCCTACTCGTGGGCTTGTGGTTCATTACATAATCCTCCTCTAGAAATCTGGCGTTCGTGCTAACGATCACCCTCTGATCTCTAGGATTATAAAACAAACCACCTTTCGTTCCCTTAGGGTAGCCAACAAACATGCATACTTCCATAGGAGGTTCCAACTTACCAGCATCAGCCTTCAACACATGTGCTGGACTCCCCCATATCCGAATATGTCTTAGACTAGGCTTTCGCCCAGTCCACAATTCTACAGGGGTAGAAGGTACTGATTTGGATGGAACCAAGTTCAGAGTATACATTGTCATATCCAGTGCATACCCCAAGAACAAAATAGGTAACTCAGAATAACTCATCATTGATCTGACCATCTCCATAAGAGTCCTATTCTTTCGCTCCACTACACCATTCTGCTGGGGTGTGCCAGGTGCAGACAATTGGGATTGAATCCCAGCCTCTGATAAGTAATTCCTAAACTCTCCCAAGAGGTACTCGCCACCACGATCAGATCGTAATGTCTTGATACTTTTACCTTGACGGTTCTCCATATCAGCCTTGAATTCTTTGAACCTGTCAAAGCATTCAGACTTGCGGCACATCAAGTAAATGTATCCATATCTTGAATAATCGTCTATAAAAGAGACGAAATATTCAAAACCACCTCTTGCCTGTATAGACATAGGACCGCACAAATCAGAATGAACCAATTCTAACACATCTTTGGCTCTATACCCCTTGGCCTTGAAAGGCCTCTTGGTCATTTTACCTTCCAAGCAAGATTCGCAGGTTGGGAGATCCTCCACCACTAATGAACCTAAAGGTCCATCAGCTATCAACCTTTGAATTCTGCTTAGGTTAATATGACCAAGCCTTAGATGCCAAAGATATGTTTGGTTCATTTGCGAAGGTTCTTTTCTCTTATTAGACTTAGAAGATGAGTTATTGATTTCTATATGCATCGTGGGAGTTTTTGGTTCAAGAGTATATAAATTGCCAAGCAATGTACCAGAACAGATAATCTCCCTATTCCTTTTTATAACCACTTTGTCATTAAAAGAAACAGAATATCCATCCATAAACAATTTAGAAACCGAAATTAAATTCTTTCTAAAAGTATGTACATAAAGACAATTTCTCAAAACCAAAACTTTATTCCTATCAAAAGATAAATAAACGTCTCCCACTGCAATAGCCGCCACCTTTGAAGCATTGCCCATGAAGACGGTAATCTCTCCCTCAGCTAGTCGTCGGGTTTCCTGGAACCCCTGCAAAGTATTGCAGACATGATCAGTGGATCCTGTATCTACACACCAGGCACTGGTAGATAACACCTCTAAACATGTTTCAACAACTAAACAAGAAGATATACCTTTGTTCTTTCGGCCAGGACAGTCCGCCTTCCAATGTCCAGTCTGCTTGCAAGTGAAGCACTTGCCTTTCATCTTCTTCACTCCTGCCTGAGGTCCCACTGCCACTTTCTTTGCTCCACCTTGCTTCTTCTTCTTCTTACCTTTCGGTTTAGAGGAAGAAACCTTCTGAGCTACCATGACTTGAGCACTCTGACGAAAAAGCCTCTCTGTCACCTGGAGTTCTGTCAGAAGCTCCGCCAACGAATACAACCTCTTGTTCATGTTGTAGTTGAGGTGGAACTGCTCAAAACTCCTAGGCAGAGACTGGAGAATGATATCGACCTGGGTTTCCCCATCGATCTCAGCTCCGAGGACTTCCATCTCATTAAGATGAGCCATCATCTTGAGAATATGATCCCTAACGGGTGTTCCCTCGACCATGGTGGTCGTCATCAAGTTTCTCATTGCCTCCTGCCTAGCCGCCCTACTCTGATGTCCGAAAAGTTCCTTGAGATTGAACATCATGTCATAAGCTGTGGCTATGGCCTGATGCTGATGTTGCAGCACATTT
The DNA here is from genome assembly GCA_025175895.1 of Wurfbainia villosa. Taxonomy (NCBI): domain Eukaryota; kingdom Viridiplantae; phylum Streptophyta; class Magnoliopsida; order Zingiberales; family Zingiberaceae; genus Wurfbainia; species Wurfbainia villosa. Next base: position 55,208,858 of record CM046004.1, read on the forward strand.
GACATAGATACCAAAATGTAACACCGCGCCATCTCATCTGCCTTGACCCATTTCTTATAACGTTCTTTCTCCTTTTCATCAGAGTCATCGAAGGGCTTAGGAGGACATACCTCAAAGACTACAAATTTGTACTCCTCCGCAGTTAAGACAATATCCAGGTTTCTTTTCCAATCAATGTAGTTTGGACCAGTAAGTTTGTTTTCTTTTAAAATCACAGCAAGTGGGTTGAAAGCCATTTGAAAATCCTAAAAATCACAATGATCAAAATATTAGATTTCAAATATTATTGATTCCTCAAAACAATAAAATCCCGAAATCAACCAACACCTCAAATCACCGAGAATATCGCATGCCACGCTGTGTGGACGTATACGAATTCTACATTTGTAAGAGGAGGTTTTACCCATTAATTTTATTATCTTGTCAACCTTACTTTTTGACAAATAAAATTAATAGTTGGTTCCTCTTTGTCCCTACAAATAAAAGCAAAGGACTGATGGGGAGGATACTTTTATTTGCATCTAAGTGTGCACCATTACACGATACTAAGGGAATTATTTCGATTATGTGCCTTACCATGTGGAAGTACACATGCTCCAAGATAATTTCCTATAACCATTATTTGACCTAGTGATCCGCAAATAAACCCGTCCGCAGGGAGGAAGGCACTCAGAGCCAACACACAAGTTTGTTGCATCACACGTCAAATTGTAATGGACACGGAATTAATTAAAATATCCCTCTCCCACTTAGTAAATTGAAAATGAGGAATTTTAAAACATACACAACATGCATATAAAACAAATAAGCAATAAATATGGAAAAAACAGAATTTTTCAACTATTATGGCATTGTCCTCCAATATGCATCCCGTCGTGTCGCCACCTCGTCCGCTCCACCTTTTCCCGTGCGCAAGTCACCAAAGATATCCGAGTCGAGATAAATCATTTTATTTACATCCATCGATCCTATACACCACGAAGGAGTGTACAAATAATCTAGATCGAAAGTAAACTAAAATGAGCGGCTAAACAATGCCGTATTTAATTACAAAAATTAAATACTAATCTAGCCTCGTCAACCCCGAGGATTCAAATAATAAATATTTACACACATCCATTCACATACACACACATGGCCATAAAAGTCGGATCTTATGCCTGCAACCAAAGAGTTAAACTACGCATATCCTACTATTATCCGACACATATAATATATGAAAAAGTGCATAAAAATTAACCGAATCCAAAACACACAAAACCGGAAACCATGGCTCTGATACCAATTGTAGGGAGTCGCTTCGGAGGCTCATTGGCTCCCATGTCCTCGGATTAAAATTTTCACTAATGAAATAATTAATCCGGATGGGATCAGCTTCCGTAGCATAACCATTTCTTCGTCGTGCTAACAACTTGAGTGGTCGCTTGAACAAACTAGTTGTTCAAGCAACACAACTCTTCTAGTTGGTTAGCCGCGGAAGAGACGACGGACGGATCGCCGATTTTTGTGTTTGTCTTCGGGGTCCATGATTATACAATATATATTCATACGCTTACATGTATAATCAAAACATAAAAGAACATGCTCAGATCTGTAAATGAAGTTAAAAAAAACTTTATACCTTACGATCTTCTACCGTATGTCCTATCCTTCTCGTGAACGACGTGTAGACGAAGATCCTCCACGAGTAGAAGCCTTCTAGATCGCGTTCTTCCCTTCCTTGTCCGCTGTGAACAAAGAGAAGAACCAACAAATACCTTTCCTTTCTAGAACCGGCCACCAAATTAGGGAATTTGGTGCAACCGCCGGCCAAGGAGCAATTGGATGAAGCGCCGGCCAACTTGAAGAGGGGTTGCCGCCGGCCACCAAGGATAAAGGGAGGAGGAAGAGCACCGACCACCAATGGAAGGAGAACCGCCGGACAAGGAATTAGAGAGAGGTCTTGAGAATGGGCGTCGGCCAAGTCTAGATGGAGGAAGATGGGCGCCGACAACAAGGAGAAGGAAGATGGTTGCCGCCCAAGCCTTTTCTCCAAACCCTAGCCACCCACTTTGAGAAGAGCCAAACCCTAACTCCAATCCAATTGATACTTGCCGCCCAACCCTAAGCTTTCCTTTTATAGAGTTAGGCTTAATCCCCCTTTAATCTCCACCGTCGGATCTAGGGATTTAATCTCCACCGTCGGATCTAGGGTTTTATCCCAACCGTCGGATCTAGGGTTTCATCCCAACCGTCGGATCTAGGATTTCATCCCAACCGTCAGATTTAGGGTTTCATCCCAACCGTCGGATCTAGGGTTTTATCCCAACAGTCGGATCTAGGGATTTAATCCCAACCGTCGATTCTAGGGATTCATCCTAACCATCTGATCTAGGATTTAATCCCAACCGCTGGTTCTAGGGTTTCATCCTAACCATCGGATCTAGGATTTAATCCCAACCGCTGGTTCTAGGTTTTGTTTTACATTCTGGATCTAGACTTCACAAGGATTATATTAGGCTACGATAGGGACCATAAGGAGGAGTTGGATCTTGGCCACCCGATGGATCGAACCACACAAACTTGATCCATCAATGATGTTCCATTCCACTAGAGGATCATCATCAACTACCTCACCAACCCCCATAAATTAATACGGGCTCCATATATTATTTGTACATTAATCTCCCCTGTTTAAGATATCGAATGTCCACAATTAATTGATTTACTGACCATCAATTAATTAACATCTAATTTCTCGAGTAGTACCACTCAACCTTATCATCATGTTGACTAAGTCAACCAGCTGGGTTTACATGATGAACCTTATGAGCTCCTCAAGGGGACATCATCAACCTAATATATAGGACACGGTTTCCTCCTATAATCAACGACACACCATGTAAATAATATTATTTCCCAACTTACCGGGCATATTGATTTAATCCATCTAAATCTCACCCACTGGTAAATCAAAGAAATAAATACTAAGTACATGTGCCCGTTATTATATCGGGATTAAGAGCATGTACAACATAATATCCGAGGTCCGATTCAATTATGTAGTCAGTACTAAATTGAATCACCTCTATGTCGGTCCTGCTCAATACACCTAAGTGTACCAGTGTAACTCTATGTTCAAGAAAAAACAATACCAAGCTACACTACAACCATGCCAATGGTTTGTCCAAAACCATCTTTGTTGTGAGCCTCTACTTATATTTTACAAGGAACTGATAACATGATCTTCTGTGCCACACAAAGCACCATGTTAACTACAATGTAAAATATTAGACAATATGCACACATATAATAAATATATAAAGTGCAAACAATGATCATGTGATTCTTATTTCAAAATAAAATGTTCATACAAAAAGAGCTAGACTTTCAGTATACATTCCAGCAGCGAAGACCTCCTTCTAGTTGCCCCTGTGAAGAAAAAGGTATTGGTGCCAGTCAGAGGTTGATGAGGGCGTTGGCTGGGAGTGGGGATGATGGCGGTGAAACCCTCAGGGATGTATTTTGGCTCATGGAGGAAGATGTATGGTTGGGGAATAGTTGGCTGTGTGTGTTTTCGTACCAGGGAATGGTGGAAGAGGAGGATGCCATGAAGAGGAGAGGGTGATGGAGAACTTGAAAGTGTCGAAGGAGAAGTGAACTAGAGGTCGGAAGGAAACGATGTTAGAACGATAGAGCCAGTGGATAGAAAGTAAGTGTGGTGTTCGATAAAGATAAAAAAGTAAGTTAAAGCATTTTTATTAACCCTAATATTTTTTCTTGATAATTTTTTCTCTTGCAGAAGTTCTTGGATGTTCTTAAGGCATTTTTTGCCTATTATAGAGCTTAGGGGTTAACTAATGTATTTTTGCACGGGTTATTAATGATTCTAGGGTTTTGGATGCTTAATCAAAATTTTCTATAGTAGTAATAAGTGCCTTTTATTCTAAGGGTTTTTATACTTTGTCAAAATATCCTCTTGTAGGAACTTGGAAGGTAATTTTTTTTTTCTTGTGGTATTATGAAATGCAAAATTAACTTAATGTTCTTATGCCAACTATAATAGCCTATGGGCTAGATAGCTATATTCCCCCACAGGGATTATAATGCCACTTATATAGCATATGTAAAATTTACTCAAGGCTCTTACGCCTACTATAACAGTCTATGAGCTAGATAGCTACATTATCCTATGGGGACTATAACACCACATATATGACATATGTAAAATATTTTTAAGGCTCTTATGCCTTTTATAAAATCCTATGGGTTAGGTAGCTACAATCCTCCACGGGGAACTATAACGCCAGCTATAATGGGCAAGTAAAGTTCTAACATTCAAGCTCAACACCTCATATAACATTCAAGGCCCTATGCCTCATATAACACTTAAGGCTCTACGCCTAACATGATGCGTCAAGGCCATGCGCCTAGCATGACAATTTAGGGTCCTGTACTTAACATAAGAGTTTAGTGTCCTTTACCTAAATCAACTTGTGGTTTATGGTAAAATCTATGTCAATAAATACTTGGAAAACTTCATTCGACTTTACTTTTTTGTTTTACTAAAGAGGGGGAACTTATGATGGGTGTGGGGTTTTTTCAGTTAAGGCAGAAGAAATTTTTTGTTTTAAGAACTTGTAAAACTTCACTAGACTTCGCTCTTCAATTTTACTAAAGAAGAAGGACTTATGATGGGGTCGGGGTTTTCTGATCAGATTATGCTTTTCCCGGGCAATCTACGTGTTTGATGAGCAGTATGAGCACTTTCCGAGCAGTTTATGCTTTTTCCCGATCAGTATATGTGATTGCCGAAGAAGTAGAGGTGTTCATAAGTGAAGTATAATGTTGGCAGAGCAGTATGAGTACTTTTCGAGCAGTTTATGTTTTTTCCCGATCAATATATGTGATTGTCAAAGCAGTAGAGGTGTTTAGAAGTGAAATATAATATTGGCAGAGCAGTATGAGCACTTCCCGAATAGTTTATGTTTTTTTAATCAGTATATGTGATTGCCAAAGTAATAGAGGTGTTCAGAAGTGAAGTATAATGTTGGCAGAAAAGTATGAGCACTTCTTGAGTAATTTATGTTTTTCCCAAGCAGTATATGTGATTTCCGAGCCCAGTGGAGGTGAGTAGTGCAGTGTTGATAGAGCAGTTTATGTTTATTCTGAGCAGCCTATGCTTTTCCCGAGTAGTATGTATAATTCCCGAGTAGTATGTTTATTTCCCGAGCAGTGTATGTGATTTTAGAGGTGAGTAGTACAAGGTTGTTTAGAAGAGAAGTGCAGTGTCGACAGAACAATTTATGTTTATTCCGAGTAATCTGTGCTTTTCCTGAGTAGTATGTATAATTTTCGAGCAGTCTATGCTTTTCCCAAGAAGTATGTATAATTCCTGAGTAGTATGTTTATTTCCCGAGCAATGTGTTTATTTTCCGAGCTATATGTGGGTGTCGGAGGTTCTTTCTGTACATGGTGAAATAAGGAGGAATGGGTATTCTAAGATGTTGGGAATAGTAGGAAGAGTTTGAGGAGAATAAATATGATTAATATAAGATATTTTATCATTTATTTATATATTTTATTTAATTAATACTTGGCAAAGAAATATAAAGCACATGAGGCATTTGAAAGAGATATTTTGAATATAGGCGGGAAAAGCGATTACACTGGATAGATGGGTGAGGGTATTAGAGTAAATTCACTTCAAGGAGGTGGTGGGATGAAACATCTATAAAAGGGGCAAAGGTAGAAGGGAGCAGGGGATGGTTGTTTCTTCGCTATTCGGTATCTCAAAGATTTTCTTCTCACTTCTTCTTCTTCATTTTTCTATTAGTTATATATGAGAGATGTCCTAAGACAATCACCTTATGGTTGTACCATTTATTGGATAAATTAAGATTCAATATTTGAGTATACATGTTTTCATTTATTTGATTGGATCTTAAACTCATTTTCTGAATGTTCGCAATACGATTCACAGCATGACAGAATTTGTGATTGGATCACAACTAGTGAGTATCTCTATATGTGTAATAGTGAGGTATTGGAATTATCCCTAGTCGATGAATTAATGTATTCGGACACCATCAATTCTGTTGAGACTAGCACGAGTTATACTCTTTGGTTTATCCAAGCAGTTGTTTCTCACTAGCTGGAGACATTGGGATGTCCGAAGTTAATCATGGATGCTAGTTATGGTAACTAGTTCATTGGAGTGACTAGCTGTAAGACTTCATATGGTTCTCTGCATATATGGATATGTCAATGAAGTTCTTACTTTAACTTAAGTTTGATGTTCCTTTGATTTGCGGTATTCAAGTCATCTTGGTCAAGTAGACTTATGCATTGACATCTTAAGCAAGCATTTCCGAGGAGATGTGGACCCGGGATGATTGGGTATAAGTCGAAGTAGCCAAAGGTGTTTGAATAGCCTACAGAGGATTCACCACTCCTTGCGAGGAGATGTATATCCTTTGGTCTTTCGTCGGATTGTTACTAAAGTATTTAGCCAAAGAATTACATGTTTAGAGTATCGTACTCTTGTATACATATGTAGTAACTAGAATCTGTAGGATGAGGAAGTAATACTTAGGCTAGGTGTGACGTGGTCAGCCTAGTGGGGACTGACACATAGACCATGTCCTGAACCAAGTGGGTATAAGATGAGTGAAAGGAACGGGGCATGTTTCACTGTAGTTGCTGAAGGATTTCAGAAACATTCTAGGATCAATCGTTAATTATTTGATTAATTGGGGATCATGATGTACTACTAGGTGTCACTCATGATCATTCTATAATTAATGGTTAATTATAGATGACCAACATAAACCAGGAACCTATTTGGTCACACGCACTTTGAGTGTTATCCGAAGGATTTAAAACGAGTTTGAGAATAGGATTCTCAGATCGAGAGACACTTGGTTTGGTTGGACCTAACAAAAATCAAGCATGAAGTTGTTTCAGTCGCATCGGAATCATGGATGGGATGAGTCTTATGAAGACATGATGGATGAACCAAATCTGTTTGGTTCTAATCCAATGGTGGAAAATAAACCAAAGGGGATTGGTTTGTTTTAAACTAATGAAACAAAATTGGTTCGGTTCGTTTTAACTTAAAATAGACCAACGCGGTTTGAATTATTTTAACTTAAGTTAATGGAGTCGATTAACAGATTTTGGTTATGAACCAATAACCGTTAGGAGAATGTGTTCTCTATAAAAACACGGCTTAAGGGTTTTGTGAATCATGACGACTTAAGTTTTGGAAACCCTAGCCATTTTTTCCCTCTTCTCCTCCCTTGGTGTTGTCGCCCAACCCATTGGTGCCACCCAATTTGTTGTGGCCGCTCCTTCTCCTTGTTGCTGGCCAACCACCAGCAGCCAACAACCCTCCATCCATCCTCAGCTGCCGACAAACCTCCCATGGCCGTCGGTGACCAAGCAGCAGCTAGCCACTTGTTTGGCCAGCCATCTCCTCCACAAAAACAAGTTGTCCAGTTTTGAACAGCTTGTTGTCCTCTTCATGGAGAGATCATTTGGTCGACATTTTATGCTCTGACAGTGACCTACTTATCGGGGATTGGATCTCCGACAATCCCTCTGGTGGAGGTCCAAGGTTTTGTCAATTGGTTGACGAAAACTGCTTCCGAGAAGCGAGTTCGTGGAACTCGTTTTTGGATTCGATTTTGATTCGGATTGTGATTGTCTCTTGGATCACAATATCTTCGACGCGAGGCTAGTAACTCTTGTGATGATGGGGCTCGTAACTTATTGAAGCTATTTCGACGATACTCATCGTGGATACGGATAGAGGCGAAACTCGCGAGGGTCACTTGGTTGATGCCATTTCTGCTTCACGTAATTCGTCAAGTATACCTAGATTAGTTTCTTTTATTGCAAAATTTGAAATGGCGATTATGTCTACACTTGTTTTATCCTTGCATGCATGCGGAGTGTGTGTTGTAATAAATTAGTTTATTACTTATTTTTTCTTCCGATGTGTGCATGTTTACGAAACGTGTTTGAACATACACCCACGTCAATGCTGGAGAAATCCAACATTGGTATCAGAGTCCGACTGTATTCTGACATAATCGTAAAATTATTTTGCAATAGTCATAATTGTATTTTTGAAAATTTTCTACTTTTAGAAAGTTTAAAAATAATTATGGAAATTTTAATTAGTAAAAAAATTTAAATTGGAAATTTTCTAATGTGATTAAGAAATTACAATTTAGGAAATTTGTTTCCTAAATTAAATTTGAATTACCTTAATTAATATTATCCATAAATAAAATATGTGATTAAATTTAGAAATTTATTTTCTAATTTAATCGAGATTTGATTTGGGAAATCAAATCGCAAACATATTTAATTTCCAAAATTAATTATGACAATATGGAAACTACTTGTACATGCCATAATTGTATGTCATGTAATTGCATTAGATGCATATTATTATGCCATGTGTGTTGTGACATGTAGATGCATTAGATGGACATATGTATGCCATGTGTGTCATGCCATGTAGATAATAGTTATTTGCATGAAAAGAGGATGAGACTTTAAAGCCCTTACACAATATTAAAGCCTACACCTTCCATTAATATGGTTAAAACCAGAATTCCATTTCTTGTTTGGGTTGTTGGACTCTCTCCAAGCCCGGCTCGAACCTGAACATGTTTAAACCATTGGAATAGTTTATTACTAATATGGTAAGAGTCAAAGGTCAATCGTTAGTTTGGGTTGTTGGACTCTCTCTAAGCTTGGCTAATTGGTTGAATGTGCTCTAACCATATTAAAACTATTTCACAATTAATGGATCGACTTTAACTTGGAGCATCAGTTTGTTGGACTCTCTCCAAGGTCAATGTGAAGGGAGGTGAAGTTGGGGTTATGCATATGATGCATACTTGTTAATGTGTTAATAACCCAATGTATTTGTGTACATTCAATTAGTTGATAGCACATTGTGATAGCTGCATATATGTGATATGCAATTGGTATACTTGATACCTACCATCATAGCTAAGAATGGCTTGTTGGACTCTCTCCAAGGTTGTTCTTATCTACGTTGGATATCAACCCATTCAGAGATGGACCTACGATCTCTCGAATTGATTTTGAGGGTTTTGATTTCGAAAAATGAATGGGACTTATAAATGTATGTTGATGCATTTTTAAATCATCTTTCTCATATATGCTCGATTTGTTTTTCTAGGTTAATCGCTTAACCATGACGTCTTTGAATTTGTGATCGATTTTGGATTCGAATAAGTTAACTGGGCCGAACTTCTTGGACTAGCTTAGAAACCTAAGAATTGTTCTCACGACAGAAAAGCTTGTGTATGTCCTCGAAGAGCCTCTTCCCACTTGTCCTAAAGATGATCAACTCTGGACCAATTGTCGACCTTTCAAAAACATGTGAATGATTCTGAATTGGCGAGTTGCATCATGCTAGCTGCGATGGTACCCAAGCTTCAGAAGCAGCATGAGCATATGGATGTGAATAATATAGTCTTTCATCTTCAAGAGTTGTTTGATGAGCAAGCGAGATCCAAAAGGTTCGATGTCTCCAAGCTCCTCTTCACCTCTAAGATGCAAGAAGATTCATCTGTAGTGTAATTTGTGCTAAATATGAATGGATACATCGAGTGTTTAACAACACTCAATTTTGTGATGAATCATAAATTAAGTATTGACTTAATTCTACATTGTTTGCCCAAGAGTGTCTCATAGTTTGTGATAAACTACAAGATGAACAAAATTGAAACCACAATTCCTGAGCTCCTCAACATGCTGAAGACTGTGGAGCCTTCTGTGAAGCATGAGGAGAAGACATCACTGTTAGTTGATTCCTCTAAGAAAGGTTCTAAAAGGAAGTCAAAGGAATAGTGAAAGAGAGAAGAAAGAGGCAAAGAAGATGGAACCAGCTCAAAAGGGCACTTGCCATCACTGTGGCAAGGAGGGCCATTGGAGAAGAAAATTTAAGATTTATCTTGAGTCCGTGAAGAAGAAGAAGGCATCTGATACCCCATCCTCTTCAGATATCTTCGTTATTGATTGTCATTCTATTTTCTCAGACACTTGGGTATTGGATACCGGGTGTGACTCACATATATGTAATGACATACATAAGCTAAGGAATAAAATAAGACTAGTCAAGGGAGAGTCAAATTTACGTGTTGGGAATGGAGCAAAGGTTGCTGCACTCGCCAACAGAACGTATCTGTTGAAGCTTCCTACAGGACTTGTCTTAGAGCTGGACAATTGCTATTTCGTTCCTTCATTGATAAAGAACATCATTTCTATTTCTTATTTAAATAGAAATGAGTACCATTTTACTTTTAGTAACAATTATTGTTACATAACTTTGAATGACGTTCTTTATGGGACTGGAACTTTATGCAATGGAATATATATGTTGGGCGTATCCAGTGACATTTTCAATATCGAAACGAGCAACAAGCGTGCTCAGAAAGATAATCAATTAAACTCCTATATGTGGCATTATCGTCTTGTCCATGTAAGCAAGAAACGCATGTCCGAATTACACTGATGTGGAATTCTGGAATCGTTTGAATTTGATTAATTCGATACATGCGAATCATGCTTAAAAGACAAGATAATTAAGTTACCTTTTACTGGAAAGGGTGAACCGGTGGGAGAGTTGCTTGGTTTAATACATACTGATGTATGTGGGCCTATGTCAACTCATGCTCTAGGAGGCTATAGCTACTTCATCACCTTTACCGATGATCACTCATGGTATGGGTATGTGTTCTTGATGAAACACGTCTGAAGCCTTTGAAAGGTTCAAAGAATTCAAAAATGAAGTAGAGAAACAACTTGGAAAAAGTTTTAAAATACTTCGATCTGATCGAGGTGGTGAATACTTGAGTCAATAGTTTCTGGATTATCTAAGGGACAATGGTATATTGTCTCAATGGACTCCGTCGTATACACCAAAGCTTAATGGAGTGTCTGAGAGGCAAAACTAAACCTTGTTTGACATGGTTAGGTTAATGATGAATCACGCGAATCTTCCCAAGTCCTTTTGGGGTTTTGCACTTCAGACAGCTGTTTACTTGTTAAACAGAGTCCCGACTAAGGTAGTCTCCACTACTCCATATGAGATATGGAATAGTAAGAAATCTCATTTATCTTACTTAAAGATATGGGGTTGTCCTGCTTATGTGAAGCGGGCTGTATCAGACAAATTGGATGCTAAGTCTGATAAATGTCTATTTATTGGATACCCTAAGGAAATGAGGGGTTACCAATTCTATCATCCTGTGGAACAAAAGATGTTTGTTTCAAGGCATGCTGTGTTTCTAGAGAAAGAGTTTCTCTTACAATAAAACAATGGGAGTGCCATTGAACTTGAGGAGGTTCAAGAGACTCCAGTAGACATTGAGGAGATACCTGGTCAAGCACCTTAATCGATAACTCATAGTGATGAGACATCAACTGAACCTATTATAACACCACATCTTTGTAGATCTGGTAGAACAAGCAATATTCCTGAGAGATATGAATTTCTCGTAAGTGAACCGAATGGCGGGTTACTCATTGATGATGAGGAGCCTACCAGTTATGAAAAAGTTCTGAAAAGTTCAGAAAGGGACAAATGACTTGATGCCTTGAAGTCGGAAATGGATTCCATGTATGAAAATCATATTTGGAACTTGGTGGACCCACCTGAAGGCATAAAGCCTATAGGGTGCAAGTGGGTTTTCAAGAAGAAAACTAACATGGATAGTAATGTGATTACCTATAAGGCTAGATTAGTGGCAAAAGGTTATCGTCAAAAGCAAGGTGTTGATTATGACGAGACCTATTCACCAGTAGCTATGCTTAAAATCCATTCGGATGCTCCTGGCCATAGCGGCTCATTATGATTATGAGATATGATAGATGGATGTAAAAATAGCTTTCCTTAATAGAAACCTCCTCGAGGACATGTATATGATATAGCCTAAGGGTTTCACATCGATTGATAAAACCAAGGTATGCAAACTTCGACGGTCCATATATGGACTGAAGCAAGCATCCAGGAGGTGGAATATCCGTTTTGAGGAGACAATCAAAAGGTTTTATTTCTCACAAAATTCGGACAAGCCTTGTGTGTACAAGAAGGTTAGTGGGAGTGCAGTCGTGTTTCTAGTTTTGTATGTCGATGAGATATTACTTATAGGAAATGATATATCTGTCATACAGTCAGTCAAAATTTAACTATCCAAAATATTCTCCATGAAAGACCTGGGAGAAGCGACCTACATCCTTGGGATTAAGATCTATAGAGATAGATCGAAACGATTGCTTAGTCTTTCGTATTCTACATATATAGACCGAGTGCTAAAGAGGTTTAGCATGTTGGAATCCAAGAAAGGTTTCCTTCCCATTAGGCACGAGATACACCTTTTGAAGTCTATGTGTCCGCACACAGAGGATGAGAGGATTTGCATGAGTAAGATCCCCTATGCATCATAAATAGGATCTATCTTGTATGTTATGTTATGCACAAGGTCCAATGTATCATATGCTCTGAGTGTCACGAGCAGATAGCAGTCTGATCCAGGAATGGATCATAGGGCGGCTGTTAAGATAATCCTTAAGTATTTAAGAAGAACTAAGGATGTATTCCTAATATATGGAAAAGGTGATATGATAATACATGGATATACGGATGTCAACTTCCATACAAATAAGGATGATTTCAGGTCTTAGTCTGGTTATGTATTTACCTTGAATGGAGGCACAATAAGTTGGAAAGATTCCAAGCAAGACATTATAGCAGATTCTGCCACTGAGGCAGAATACATTGCAGCTTCGGAAGATGCAAAGGAAGCGGTTTGGATCAAGAAGTTCATATATGAACTTGATGTGGTCTCATCAACGATCCAAACATGTGCTTCATCACTATTATTTGACCAGAGAGATCATTAGTAGGAAGGAAATACAAATCGAGAAGATTCCCACTAAAAGGAACTTAGTGGATCCTTTAACTATGGCCTTACCTCAAAGTAAATTTGAGGGTCATGTTAGAGCTTATGGTATTGGATACTTTGGTGATTGGCATTAGGCCAAGTGGGAGTTTGTTAGTTATATATGTTGGAATGTATACTGAAAGCCTACCTCTTTTTGTATGAACATTTTTATTTTGAAATAAGAATCACATGATCATTGTTTGCACTTTATATTTATTATATGTGTGCATATAGTCTAATATTTTACATTTTAGATAACATGGTGCTTGGTGTGACACAGAAGATCATGTTATCAGTCCCTTGTAGAATATAAGTAGAGGCTAACAACCAAGATGGTTTTGGACAAACCATTGGCATGGTTGTAGTGTAGCTTGGTATTGTTTTGTCTTGAACATAGAGTTACACTAGTACACATAGGTGTATTGAGCAGGACCGACATAGAGGTGATTCAATTTATTGCTGACTACATAATTGAATCGGACCTCGGATATTATGTTGTACATGCTCTTAATCCCGATATAATAACGGGCACATGTACTTAGTATTTATTTCTTTGATTTACCAAAGGGTGAGATTTAGATGGATTAAATCAATATGCCCGATAAGTTGGGAAATGATTTTATTTACATGGTGTGTCATTGATTATAGGAGGAAACCATGTCCTATATATTAGGTTGATGATGTCTCCTTGAGGAGCTCATAAGGTTCATCATGTAAACCCAGCTGGTTGACTTAGTCAACATGATGATAAGGTTGAGTGGTACTACTCGAGGAGTTAGATGTTAATTAATTGATGGTCAGTAAATCAATTAATTGACGGGCATTCGATATCTTAAACACGGGGAGATAGATGTACAAATAATATATGGAGCCCATATTAATTTATGGGGGTTGGTGAGGTAGTTCAATGATGATCCTCTAGTGGAATGGAACATCATTGATGGATCAAGTTTGTGTGGTTCCGATCCATCGGGTGGCCAAGATCCAACTCCTCCTTATGGTCCCTATCATAGCATAACATAATCCTCATGAAGCCTAGATCCAAGGATGTAAAACAAAACTCTAAAACCAATGGTTGGGATGAAACCCTAGAACCGATGGTTGGGATTAAATCCCTAGATCCGACGGTTGGGATGAAACCCTAGAACCGACGGTTGAGATTAAATCTCTAGATCCGACGGTTGGGATGAAACCCTAGAACCGACGGTTGGGATTAAATCCCTAGATCAAACGGTTGGGATGAAACCCTAGATCTGACGGTTGGGATGAAACCCTAGATCCGACGGTTGGGATAAAACCCTAGATCCGACGGTGGAGATTAAATCCCTAGATCCGACGGTGGAGATTAAAGGTGGCTTAAGCCCAATTCTATAAATAGAGGGCAAAGGCTTGGGCGGCAAGGATGGTTCTCTTGGATTAGGGTTTTGCCTCTCAAGTGTTTTAGGTGGCTAGGGTTTTGGAAGTGGTTTGGGCGGCAACAAGAAAGGAGATTAGGGTTTCCTTCTTTTCTCCTTGGTGGCCGGCGCTCACTCCCTTCTCTTCCTTGCTTTGGCCGACCTTCTTCCTCCTCCTTTGCTCCTTGGTGGCCAGCAGTTCTCCAACTTCTTGGTGGTCGGCACTTCTCCAACTTCTAGGTGGCCGGCGGCAACATTGTCACAAGGTTGGCCGGCGCTCAACCGTTCACTCCTTGGCCGGTGGTTACATCGAGCTCCTTGGCTTGGTGGCCGGTTCTAGAAAGGAGAAAGAGTTTTGTTTGGTTCTTCTCTTTGTTCGTAGCGAACAAGGAAGGGAAGAACGCGACCTAGGAGGCTTCTACTCATGGAGGATCTTCGCCCACACGACGTCCACGAGGAGGATAGGACATACGGTAGAAGATCGTGAGGTATAAAAGTTTTACAACTTTATTATCTGATCTTAGCATGTTCTTTTATGTGTTGATTATACAAGTGTGCATTTGTATATATTTTGTATAATCATGGACCCCGAAGACAAACACAAAAACCGGCGATCCGTCCGTCGTCTCTTCCGCGGCTAACCAACTAGAAGAGTTGTGTTGCTTGAACAACTAGTTTGTTCAAGCGATCACTCAAGTTGTTAGCATGACGACGAATTGGTTGTGCTAAGGAAACTCATCCCATCCAGATTAGTTCTTTCATTAGTGAAAAAATTTTAATCCGGGGACATGGGAGCCAATGATCCTCCGAAGCAACTCCCAACAATTGGTATCAGAGCCACGGTTTCCGGTTTTGTGTGTTTTGGATTCGGTTACTTTCATGCACATATCATATATTGAGTATGTCGGATAATAGTAGGATGTGCGTAGGCTAACTTTTTGGTTGCAGGCATAAGATCCGACTATTATGGCTATTTGGTTGTATGTGATTGTTTTGTGTGTGATTGTATGTATATTATTTGAATCCTCGGGGTTGACGAGGCTAGATTAGTATTTAATTTTTGTAATTAAATACGGCATTGTTTAGGCACTCATTTTAGTTTACTTTCGATCTAGATTACTTGTACACTCCTTTGTGAAGTATAGGATCGATGGATGTAAATTAAAATAGTTTATCTCGGCTCGGATCTCTTTGGTGACTTGCACACGGGAAAAGATGGAGCGGACGAGGTGGCGACACGACAGGATGCATATTGGAGAATAATGCCATAATAGTTGGAAAAATTCTGTTTTTTCTATATTTATTGCTGATTTGTTTTTATATGCATGTTGTGTATGCTTGAAAATTCCTCATCGTCTATTTACTAAGTGGGAGAGGGACATTTTAATTAATTCCCGCGGCCTCCATTACAATTTGACGTGTGATGCAACAAACTTGCGCGTTGGCTCTGAGTGCCATCCTCCCCATCGGATGGGTTTGTTTGTGGATCACTAGGTCAAATAATGGTTATAGGAAATTATTTAAGAGCGTGTGTACTTCCCCATCGGTAAGGCACATAATCCGAAATAATTCCCTTAGTATCTTGTAAAGGTGCACACTTAGATGCAAATAAAAAGTATCCTCCCCATCGGAGTCACTGCTTTTATTTGTAGGGCCAAAGAGGAACCAACTATTAATTTTATTTGTCAAAAAGTAAGGTTGACAAGATAATAAAATTAATGGGTAAATCCTCCTCTTACAAATGTAGAATTCGTATACGTCCACACTATCGTGGCATGCGATATTCTCGGTGTTTTGAGGTGTTGGTTGATTTCGGAATTTTATTGTTTTGAGGAATCAATAATATTTCAAATCTAATATTTTGATCATTGTGATTCTTAGGTTTTTCAAATGGCTTTCAACCCACTTGCTGTGATATTAAAAGAAAATAAACTTACTGGAACAAACTATATTGATTGGAAAAGAAACTTGGATATTGTCTTAACTGCAGAGGAGTACAAATTTGTACTCTTCGAGGTCTGTCCTCCTAAGCCCACCGATGACTCTGATGAAAAGGAGAAAGAAAGTTATAAGAAATGAATCAAGGCAGATGAGATGACGCGGTGTTACATTTTGGCATCTATGTCAAATGTGCTGCAACATCAGCATCAGGCCATGGCCACAACTTATGACATGATGTTCAATCTCAAGGAACTTTTCGGACATCAGAGTAGGGTGGCTAGACAGGAGGCTATGAGAAACTCGATGACGACCACCATGGTCGAGGGAACACCCGTTAGGGATCATGTTCTCAAGATAATGGATCATCTTAATGAGATGGAAGTCCTCGGAGCTGAGATCGATGGGGAAACCCAGGTCGATATCATTCTCCAGTCTCTGCCTAGGAGTTTTGAGCAGTTCCGCCTCAACTACAACATGAACAAAAGGTTGTATTCGTTGGCGAAGCTTCGATGTAACTCCAGGCGGCAGAGGGGCTTTTTCGTCAAAGCGCTCAAGCCATGGTTGCTCAGAAGGTTTCTTCTTCTAAACCGAAAGGTAAGAAGAAGAAGAAGCAAGGTGGAGCAAAGAAAGTGGCAGTAGGACCTCAGGCAGGAGTGAAGAAGCCGAAAGGCAAGTGCTTCACTTGCAAGCAGACTGGACATTGGAAGGCGGACTGTCCTCGCCGAAAGAACAAAGGTATATCTTCTTGTTTAGTTGTTGAAACATGTTTAGCGGTGTTATCTACCAGTTCCTGGTGTGTAGATACAGGAGCCACTGATCATGTCTGCAATACTTTGCAGGGGTTCCAGGAAACCCGACGACTAGATGAGGGAGAGATTACCGTCTTCATGGGCAATGCTTCAAAGGTGGTAGCTATTGCAGTGGGAGACGTTTATTTATCTTTTGATAGGAATAAAGTTTTGGTTTTGAGAAATTGTCTTTATGTACCTACTTTTAGAAAGAATTTAATTTCAGTTTCTAAATTGTTTATGGATGGATATTTTGTTTCTTTTAATGACAAAGTGGTTATAAAAAGGAATAGGGAGATTATCTGTTCTGGTACATTGGTTGGCAATTTGTATACTCTTGAACCGAAAACTCCCACGATGCATATAGAAGTAAATAACTCATCTTCTAAGTCTAATAAGAGAAAAGAACCTTCGAAAATGAACCAAATGTATCTTTGGCATCTAAGGCTTGGTCATATTAACCTGAGTAGAATTCAAAGGTTGATAGCTGATGGACCTTTGGGTTCATTAGTAGTGGAGGATCTCCCAACCTGCGAATCTTGCTTGGAAGGTAAAATGACCAAGAGGCCTTTCAAGGCTAAGGGGTATAGAGCCAAAGATGTGTTAGAATTGGTTCATTCTGATCTGTGCGGTCCTATGACTATCCAGGCTAGAGGTGGGTTTGAATACTTCGTCTCTTTTATAGACGATTATTCAAGGTATGGATACATTTACTTGATGCGCCGCAAGTCTGAATGCTTTGACAGGTTCAAAGAATTCAAGGCTGATGTGGAGAACCGTCAAGGTAAAAGTATCAAGACACTACGATCTGATCGTGTTGGCGAGTACCTCTTGGGAGAGTTTAGGAGTTACTTATCAGAGTTTGGGATTCAATCCCAATTGTCTGCACCTGGAACACCCCAGCAGAATGGTGTGGCGGAGCGAATGAATAGGACTCTTATGGAGATGGTTAGATCTATGATTAGTTATTCTGAGTTACCTGATTCGTTCTGGGGGTTTGCTCTGGAAACGACAGCACACATTCTGAACTTGGTTCCATCTAAGTCAGTACCCTCTACTCCTACAGAATTGTGGACTGGGCGAAAGCCTAGTCTAAGACATATTCAGATTTGGGGTAGTCCAGCACATGTGCTAAATGGAGATGCTGGTAAGTTGGAATCTCGTACAGAAGTACGCTTGTTTGTTGGCTACCCTAAGGGAACGAAGGGTGGTTTGTTCCATAGTCCTAGAGATCAGAAGGTGATCGTGAGTACGAATGCCAGATTTCTAGAGGATGACTATGTGATGAACCACAAGCCCACGAGTAGGATTGTTCTTGAGGAGTTGACAGGGGAAGTCCCGACTTCAGTACCACCGGTACAAGAGGAGATACCACAAGTCACTGCACCGCGTGTAACAGAGCATACACAGGAGGCACCTCGTCGTAGTGGGAGGGTTGTTAGACAACCCGAGAGATTCATGTTTTTGGGAGTCTTCGGACTTAGTCCCTGGTGAACATGAACCTGATCCCTGGACATATGACGAGGCACTCCAACATAGAGATGCGGTATCTTGGCAAAGAGCGATGAATTCAGAGATAGAATCTATGGATTCTAATCAGGTCTGGGAGCTAGTAGAACCACCCGATGGTGTAAAAGCCATTGGATGCAAGTGGATCTACAAGAGACAGAGAGGAGTAGATGGGAAGGTTGAGATCTTCAAAGTTAGGCTTGTTGCGAAAGGGTATACTCAAAAAGAGGGTATCAATTATGAGGAGACCTTTTCGCCGGTAGCTATGCTTAAGTCTATCCGGATTCTCTTATCTATAGCTGCTCATATGGATTATGAGATTTGGCAGATGGATGTCAAGACAACTTTTCTTAACGGAAGTCTTGAGGAGAACATCTATATGCGGCAACCAGAGGGATTCATTGCTAAAGGCAAAGAGCATCTTGTATGTAAGCTTAATCGGTCCATTTATGGATTGAAGCAAGCTTGTAGATCTTGGAACATCCGCTTTGATGAGGTAATCCAGTCATATGGATTTATTCAAAGTCCAGATGAGCCTTGTGTATACAAGAGATGTGACGGAAACGTAGTGGTATTTCTTGTACTATACGCAGATGACATTTTGTTAGTTGGCAAAAATATCAGAGTGTTATCAGACGTAAGGGTATGGTTGTCCAAACAGTTTGACATGAAGGACTTGGGAGAAGTGGGACACATCCTTGGGATCAAAGTTATAAGTGATTGCAAGAAAAGGATGTTGTGCTTATCTCAAGCTTCATACATTGACACTATCCTTGCTCGTTTTAGCATGCAGAACTCCAAGAAAGGGTTTCTACCTTTTAGGTATGGAGTTCTTTTATC
Organism: Wurfbainia villosa; assembly: GCA_025175895.1. Taxonomy (NCBI): domain Eukaryota; kingdom Viridiplantae; phylum Streptophyta; class Magnoliopsida; order Zingiberales; family Zingiberaceae; genus Wurfbainia; species Wurfbainia villosa. The sequence continues at coordinate 55,228,301 of CM046004.1, forward strand.
TAAAGAGATGTGTCCCAAATCATCAAAGGAGATAAAGGAGATGAAGGTGGTTCCTTATGCTTCGGCAGTAGGAAGCCTCATGTATGCTATGCTATGTACGAGACCAGATATCTGCTTTGCCATGGGCATGGTTAGCAGATATCAGAGTAATCTTTGACAGGGACATTGGACTGCGGTAAAGCATATATTGAAGTACCTGAGAAGGACTAGGGATTATATGCTAGTTTACCGGGTAGATCAATTAGTCCCTGTGGGTTACATGGATTTAGATTTCCAATCAGATAGAGACAACAGTAAGTCTACCTCGGGGTTTGTGTTTACTTTTGGAGGTGGAGCCATAGTATGGAGGAGTGTCAAGCAGAAATGCGTGGCGGACTCTACCATGGAAGCTGAGTATGTGGCAGCCTATGAGGCAGCCAAGGAAGTCAGATGGCTCAGAACTTCGATGGACTTGGATGTGATTCCTGGTTTGCCCAGATCTATCACAATTTATTGTGATAACAGTGGTGCAGTTGCAAACTCAAAGGAACCACGAGCCCATAAGGCAAGTAAACACATAGAGCGCAAGTACCACCTGATACGAGAAATCGTAAAGCGAGGAGAAGTAGCTGTTGCCAAGATTGCATCAGAGGATAACCTGGCAGATCCATTCACTAAGGCCCTTCTAGTGAAAGCGTTTGATAGGCATGTGGAGGACATGGGGATCAGATGTATGGCAGTGTGATGACAGCATAGTCTTTTAGTATAAGTGGGAGATTATTGGAATGTATACTGAAAGCCTAGCTCTTTTTGTATGAACATTTTTATTTTGAAATAAGAATCACATGATCATTGTTTGCACTTTATATTTATTATATGTTTGCATATAGTCTAATATTTTACATTGTAGATAACATGGTGCTTGGTGTGGCATAGAAGATCATGTTATCAGTCCCTTGTAGAATATAAGTAGAGACTCACAACCAAGATGGCTTTGGACAAACCATTGGCATGGTTGTAGTGTAGCTTGGTTTTGTTTTGTCTTGAACATAGAGTTACACTAGTACACTTAGGTGTATTGAGCAGGACCGATATAGAGGTGATTCAATTTATTGCTGACTACATAATTGAATCGGACCTCGGATATTATGTTGTACATGCTCTTAATCCCGATATAATAACGGGCACATGTACTTAGTATTTATTTCTTTGATTTACCAAAGGGTGAGATTTAGATGGATTAAATCAATATGCCCGGTAAGTTGGGAAATGATATTATTTACATGGTGTGTCGTTGATTATAGGAGGAAACCGTGTCCTATATATTAGGTTGATGATGTCTCCTTGAGGAGCTCATAAGGTTCATCATGTAAACCCAGCTGGTTGACTTAGTCAACATGATGATAAGGTTGAGTGGTACTAATCGAGGAGTTAGATGTTAATTAATTGATGGTCAGTAAATCAATTAATTGACGGACATTCGATATCTTAAACACGGGGAGATAGATGTACAAATAATATATGGAGCCCATATTAATTTATGGGGGTTGGTGAGGTAGTTCAATGATGATCCTCTAGTGGAATGGAACATCATTGATGGATCAAGTTTGTGTGGTTCCGATCCATCGGGTGGCCAAGATCCAACTCCTCCTTATGGTCCCTATCGTAGCCTAACATAATCCTCATGAAGCCTAGATCCAAGGATGTAAAACGAAACTCTAAAACCAATGGTTGGGATGAAACCCATGAACCGACGATTGGGATTAAATCCCTAGATCCGACGGTTGGGATGAAACCCTAGAACCGACGGTTGAGATTAAATCTCTAGATCCGACGGTTGGGATGAAACCCTAGAACCGACGGTTGGGATTAAATCCCTAGATCCGATGGTTGGGATGAAACCCTAGATCCGACGGTTGGGATGAAACCCTAGATCTGACGGTTGGGATGAAACCCTAGATCCGACGGTTGGGATAAAACCCTAGATCCGACGGTGGAGATTAAATCCCTAGATCCGACGGTGGACATTAAAGGAGGCTTAAGCCCAATTCTATAAATAGAGGGCTAAGGCTTGGGTAGCAAGGATGGTTCTCTTTGATTAGGGTTTTGCCTCTCAAGTGTTTTAGGCGGCTAGGGTTTTGGAAGTGGTTTGGGCGGCAACAAGAAAGGAGATTAGGGTTTCCTTCTTTTCTCCTTGGTGGCCGGCACTCACTCCCTTCTCTTCCTTGCTTTGGTCGGCCTTCTTCCTCCTCCTTTTCTCCTTGGTGGCCGGTGGTTCTCCAACTTCTTGGTGGCCGGCACTTCTCCAACTTCTAGGTGGCCGGCGGCAACATTGTCACAAGGTTGGCCGGCGCTCAACCGTTCACTCCTTGGCCGGCGGTTACATCGAGCTCCTTGGCTTGGTGGCCGGTTCTAGAAAGGAGAAGGAGTTTTGTTTGGTTCTTCTCTTTGTTCGCAGCGAACAAGGAAGGGAAGAACACGATCTAGGAGGCTTCTACTCGTAGAGGATCTTCGCCCACACGACATCCACGAGGAGGATAGGACATACGGTAGAAGATCGTGAGGTATAAAAGTTTTACAACTTTATTTTTTGATCTTAGCATGTTCTTTTATGTGTTGATTATACAAGTGTGCATTTGTATATATTTTGTGTAATCATGGACCCCGAAGACAAACACAAAAACTGGCGATCCGTCCGTCGTCTCTTCCGCGGCTAACCAACTAGAAGAGTTATGTTGCTTGAACAACTAGTTTGTTCAAGCGATCACTCAAGTTGTTAGCCCGACGATGAATTGGTTGTGCTAAGGAAACTCATCCCATCCGGATTAGTTCTTTCATTAGTGAAAATTTTAATCCGGGGACATGGGAGCCAATGAGCCTCCAAAGCAACGACCTTCATGTAGGGATGTATACTGAAAAGTCTATCTTTTGTATGAACATCTTTATTTTGAAATAAGAATCACATGATCATTGTTTGCATATTTTTATGGTTATGCAATATTGTCTAATACGTTACATTGTAGATAACATGGTGTGTGGTGTCACACGGGAGATCTTGTTATCGGCTCCTTGTAAAGTATAAGTAAAGGCTCACAACCGAGATGACTTTGGACAAACCATCGGAATGGTTGTAGTGTGATTTGGTATTGGTTTGTCTTGACCATAGAATCACACTAGTGCACTTTGTGTGTATTGAGCAGGACCGACAAAGAGGTGATTCGATTTATTGCTGACTACATAATCGAATCAGACCTCAGATATTATTTAGTACATGCTCTTAATCCCGATATAATAACGGGCACATATACTTGGTACTCATCTCTTTGATTTACCAATGGGCGAGATTTATAGATTAAATCGATAGACTCGGTAAGTTGGGAGATGATATTATTTATATGGTGTGCCGTTGATTATAGGAGGAAACCGTGTCCTATATATTAGGATGATGATGTCCCCTTGAGAAGCTCATAAGGTTCATCATGTAAACCCTGCAGGTGGACTTGGTCCGGCATGATGAAAAGGTTGAGTGGTACTACTCAAGGAGTTAGATGTTGATTAATTAATGGTTAGTAAATTAATTAATCGACGGACATTCGAGATCTTAAACACGGGGAGAAAATGTACAAATAATATATGGAGCCCATATTGTCATATGGGGGTTGGTGAGGTAGATCAATGATGGACCTTTAGTGGATTGGATCATCATTAGTGGATCAGACTTTATGTGGGCTTGATCCATGGGTGGCCAAGACCCAACTCCTCCTCATGGTCCCTAATGTAGCCCATTAACACCTCATGAAGCTTAGATCCAATGGATAGAAACAAAACTCTAAGATTCATTGGTAGAGATCAAATCTCTAAGATCCGACGGTTGAGATTAAATCTCTAGATCCGACGGTTGAGATTAAATCCCTAGAACCAATGGAGGAGATTAATTCATGACTTATCCCTAACTCTATAAAGGAGGGCATGGGGTGGTGGATTACATGATGATAGAGAGGAGCAAGGCTTGGGCGGCAGAATAGGGCAATCCTAGTTGAGATAGGATTGGAATTAGGGTTAGGGTTTGGAAGCAAGGGTGGCACCAAATAAGGCAAGTTTTCCTTCTTCTTCCTTGCCTTGTGGCCAACGTCCAGCAGCTATTCCAGCCCTTCCCAGCCCTTGGCGGCAAAACACTCCCCTCTCTTCTCCTTAGGTGGTGGAAACAAGATATAGGGTTTCCCTTGGTGTCTTGGTAGTTTTCCATCATCTTCTTCTCTTTCTAGTTGGCCAGAGGCAAGAACTTCTATAGTTCTTTGTTGGTTGAGTTTTTGAAGGAGAAAAACATTGTTTCTCTTCTTCCTCTTGCTTGGGAAAAGCAAGGAAGGAAGTTTTGCGATCTAGGAGCTTTGACTTTTGGTGGATCGTCGCCCACACGACGTCCAAAAGGAGGAGGGTCATACATTAGAAGACCAAGAGGTATAACTATTCTTCTATCTCTTTTATTCATTGCTTGTGTTTGTTTTTCAAAATATAAGCATGTTATATTTCTGTAAATAGGCTAAATAATACTTGGATCCCGAGTATAAACACAAAAACCGGCGATCCGGACATCGTCTATTCCGCGGCTACTCGTAGAATAGAGGATGGTTGCTTGAACAACTAGTTTGTTCAAGTGACCTCTCTAAACGAATAGCACGACGATGACTTGGTTGCTTTGGGAATCCCTTTTGTCTAGGATTAAATTTTTAATCCGGGGACATCAAAGGGATCACCATGGTCAAGCAACCGAGGCGAAGGGGAAGCGAAGTTTCCCCTCACGGACTCGACAAGGGATATCCGATCAATTAGTATCAGAGCTTCCGGGCAAAACCCTTCACTTCAATATATGAGAGATGTCCTAAGGAAATGGCCTTATGGTTGTACCATTTATTGGATAAATGAAGATTTACAATTTGAGTATACATATTTTCATGTATTTGATTGGATCTTAAACTAATTTACTGAATGTCCGCAATACGATTCATAGCATGAGAGAATTTGTGATTGGATCACAACTAGTGAGTAACTCTATATGTGTAATAGTGATGTATTGGAATTATCCCTAGTCAATGAAATGATGTATTCGGACACCATCAATTCTGTTGAGACAACACGAGTTATACTCTTTGGTTTATCCAAGGAGCTATTTCTCACTGGCTGGAGACATTGGGAAGTCCGGAGTTAACCGTGGATGCTAGTTATGGTAACTAGTTCGTTGGAGTGACTTGTTATAAGACTTCATATGGTTCTCTGCATATATGGATATGTCAATGAAGTTCTTACTAAAGCTTAAGTGCGATGTTCCTTTGACTTGCGGTATTCAAGTCATCTTGGTCATGTAGACTTATGCTTTGACATCTTAAGCAAGCATCTTCGAGGAGATGTGGACCCGGGATGATTGGGTATAAGTCGAAGTGGCCGAAGGTGTTTGAATAGTCTATAGAGGATTCACTACTCCTTGCGAGGAGATGTATACCCTATGGCCTCTCGTCGGATTGTTACTAAAGTTTTTGTCCAAAGCATTACATGTTTAGAGTATGGTACTCTTGGATACATGTGAAATAACTAGAATCTGTAGGACGAGGAAGTAATACTTGGGCTACGTGTGACATGGTCAGCCTAGTGGGGACTAACACATAGACCATGTCTTGAACCAAGTGGGTATAAGATGAGTGAAGGGAATGAGACACATTTCACTGTAGTTGCTGAAGGGTTTAAGAAGTGTTCTAGGATCAACTGTTGATTTTTCGGTTAATTGGGGGTCCTGATGTACTACTAGGTGCCACTCATGATTGTTTTATAATTAATGATTAATTATAGACGGTCAACATAAATCGGGAACCTATTTGGTCACATGCACTTTGAGTGTTATCCGAAGGATTTAAAATGAGTTTGAGAATAAGATTCTCATATCTAGAGAGACTTGGTTTGGTTGGACTAAACAAAGAGCGAGCATGAAATTCTTTCAGTCGCATCGGAAGCATATATGGACCGAGTCTTATAAAGACTTAATGGATGAACCAAATCAGTTTGGTTCTAATCCAATGGTGGAAAATAAACCCAAGGCGTTTGGTTTGTTTTAAACGAATGAAACGAAATTGGTTCGGTTTGTTTTAACTTAAAATAGACCAATGCAGTTTGGTTTATTTTAACTTAAGTTAATGGAGCGGGTTAACGGATTTTAGTTATGAACCAATAACCAATAGGTGAATATGTTCTCTATAAAAATATGGCTCAAGGGTTTTGAGAATCACGATGACTTAGGTTCTAGAAACCTTAGCCATTTTTTTCCCTCTTCTCCTCCCTTGGTGTTGCCGCCCAACCCATTGGTGCCACCAAACTTGTTGTGGCCGCCCCTTCTCCTTGCCGCCAGCCAACCACCAGCCGCCAGTAGCCTTCCGGTCGTCCTCAACTGCCGACCAACTTCCCTTGGCTGTCGGTGACCAAGGAGCAGTCGACCATCTCCTCCACCAAAACATGTTGTCTAATTTTAGACAGCTTGATGTCCTCTTCGTGGAGAGGTCGTTTGGTCGATGTTTTTCTCTCCGATAGCGACCTACTTGTCGGGGATTGGATCTCCGACAATCCCCTTTGGTGGAGAACCAAGGTTTCGTCAATTGGTTGATGAAAATCGCTTCCGAGAAGCGAGTTCGTGGAACTCATTTTTGGATCCGATTTTGATTCGGATTGTGATCATCTCTTGGATCACAATGTCTTTGACACGAGGCTAGTAACTCTTGTGAAGACGGGGTTCGTAGCTTGTTGAAGCTATCCTGACGATACTCGGCGTGGATACGGATAGAGGCGAAACTTGTGAGGGTCGCTTGGTTTATTCCATTTCTGAAGGGTTGGTTTCCATTGATCCGTGAGGGGAAACTTCGCTTCCCACTTCACCTTGGTCGCTCGTTCATGGCGATCCCATCGATGTCCCCGGATTAAAAAAATTTAATCCTAGATAAAAGGAATTGCCCAACCAACCAAGTCATCGTCGTGCTATTCGTTTAGAATGGGCACTTGAACAAACTTGTTAAAGAGACCTACCTCTATTCTACGAGTAGCTGTGGAATAGACGATGTACGGATCACCGACTTTTGTGTTTATATTCGTGATCCAAGTATTATTTAGCCACATACATAAAGTAAACATCCACATAAAACATGCATATAATTGAAAAGCAATTATAAACATAATACAAAGGAAGACTAATCAAAATAAACAAGATTATACCTCTTGATCTTCTATTGTATGTCCTTCCTCCTTTTGGACGTTGTGTGGGCGACGATCTTCCAAAAGTTGAAGTCTCCTAGATCACCAATCTTTCTTTCCTTGTTCACTCCGAACAAAAGAAGATCATCAAACAAAACTCTTCTTCCTATCTAGAACTAGCCACCAAGTCAATAAACTCGATGTTGCTGCCGACCAAGGAAGAGAACATGGAGTATAGGAACCAGCCAAAGGAGAAAACATGAGAGCATGGGTGCCGACCAACACTTGGAGAAGAGAAAGGAAAGCAATCCTTCTCCTTGTTGCTGCCCAAACCCTAAACTAAGCTCTCCTAATTTCCGACCAAGGATGAAGGGAAGAAAAATAGGTTGAGCTCCGGCCAAGGTAGAGGAAAGAAGAAGAGGGGCCTGCCAACCTTAGGAAGAAGAAGAAGAATCCCTCCTCCACTTGTTGCCGCCCACCACAACCCCAAAACCCTAACCCTAGCCTCCCACTCCCAATCCTATCCCAACTAGGATTGTTGCCGCCCAAGGGAAGCAAACCCTAACCTCATCCATCATGTTGCCGCCCACCCCTATCACCTCCTTTTATAGAGTTAGGGATAAGCCATGATTTAATCTCCTCCATTGGTTATAGGGATTTAATCTCAACCGTCGGATCTAGAGATTTAATCTCAACCGTCGGATCTAGAGATTTAATCTCTACCTTTAGATCTAGAGTTTTGTTTTCATCCATTGGATCTAAGCTTCATGAGGTGTTAATAGGCTACAATAGGGACCATGAGGAGGAGTTGGATCTTGGCCACCTATGGATCAAGCTCACATAAAGTCCGATCCATTAATGATAATCCAATCCACTAAAGGATTATCATTGATCTACCTCACCAAACCCCATAAGATAATATGGGCTCCATATATTATTTGTACATTTTTCCCCCATGTTTAAGATCTTGAATGTCTGTCAATTAATTAATTTACTGACCATTAATTAATCAACATCTAAATCCATGAGTAGTACCACTCAACCTTTTCATCATGCCGGACCAAGTCCACCTGCAGGGTTTACATGATGAACCTTATGAGCTCCTCAAGGGGACATCATCATCCTAATATATAGGATATGGTTTCCTCCTATAATCAACGACACGCCATATAAATAATATCCTCTCCCAACTTATCGAGCCTATCGATTTAATCTATAAATCTCGCCCATTGGAAAATCAAAGAGTTGAATACTAAGTATATGTGTTCGTTATTATATCGGGATTAAGAGCATGTACAAAATAATATCTGAGGTCCGATTCGATTATGTAGTCAGCAATGAATCGAATCACCTCTAAGTCGGTCATGCTCAATACACACAAAGTGCACTAGTGTGATTCTATGGTCAAGACAAACCAATACCAAATCACACTACAACCATTCCGATGGTTTGTCCAAAGCCATCTCGGTTGTGAGCCTTTACTTATACTTTACAAGGAGCCGATAACATGATCTCCCGTGTGACACCACACACCATGTTATCTACAATGTAATGTATTAGACAATATGCATAGTCATAAAAATATGCAAATAATGATCATGTGATTCTTATTTCAAAATAAAGATGTTCATACAAAAGATAGACTTTTCAGTATACATCCCAACAATCTTCCACTTATACTAAAAGACTATGTTGTCCTCATATTGTCATACATCTGACTCCCCTTCCCTCCACATGCCTATCAATGCTCTCGCTAGAAGGGCCTTAGTGAAAAGGGTCTACCAGGTCATCCTCTGATGCAATCTAGGTCACAACAACTTCTACCTCCTTTACGATTTCTCGTATTAGGTGGTACTTGCGCTCTATGTATTTACTTACCGTATGGGCTCGTGGTTCATTCGAGTTTGCAACTGCACCAATATTATCACAATAAATTGTGATAGTTCTGGGCAAACCAGGAATCACATCCAAGTCCATCAGGAAGTTCTTGAGCCACACAGCTTCCTTTGGCTGCCTCAGAGGCTGCCACATACTTAGCTTCCATGGTGGAGTGCGCCACGCATTTTTACTTGACACTCCTCCATACAATTGCTCCAACTCCCAAAGTAAACACAAAACCTGAGGTAGACTTACTGTTATCCTTATCAGATTGGAAGTCAAAATCCGTGTAACCCACATAGAGTAATTGGTCTACCCGATTAACCAGCATATAATCCCTAGTCCTTCTCAGGTACTTCAATATATGCTTTACGGTAGTCCATTGCCCTTGTCCTATATTACTCTGATATCTGCTGACCATGCTCACGGCAATGCAGATATCTAGTCTCGTACATAGCATCGCATACATGAGGCTTCCTACTGCCGAAGCATAAGGAACCGCCTTCATCTCCTCTATCTCCTCAATACACACAAAGTGCACTAGTGTGATTCTATGGTCAAGACAAACCAATACCAAATCACACTACAACCATTCTGATGGTTTGTCCAAAGCCATCTCGGTTGTGAGCCTTTACTTATACTTTACAAGGAGCCGATAACATGATCTCCCGTGTGACACCACACACCATGTTATCTACAATGTAATGTATTAGACAATATGCATAGTCATAAAAATATGCAAATAATGATCATGTGATTCTTATTTCAAAATAAAGATGTTCATACAAAAGATAGACTTTTCAGTATACATCCCAACAATCTTCCACTTATACTAAAAGACTATGTTGTCCTCATATTGTCATACATCTGACTCCCCTTCCCTCCACATGCCTATCAATGCTCTCGCTAGAAGGGACTTAGTGAAAAGGGTCTACCAGGTCATCCTCTCTTGCAATCTAGGTCACAACAACTTTTACCTCCTTTACGATTTCTCGTATTAGGTGGTACTTGCGCTCTATGTATTTACTTACCATATGGGCTCGTGGTTCCTTCGAGTTTGCAACTGCACCAATATTATCACAATAAATTGTGATAGTTCTGGGCAAACCAGGAATCACATCCAAGTCCATCAGAAAGTTCTTGAGCCACACAGCTTCCTTTGGCTGCCTTAGAGGCTGCCACATACTCAGCTTCCATGGTGGAGTGTGCCACGCATTTTTACTTGACACTCCTCCATACAATTGCTCCAACTCCCAAAGTAAACACAAAACCTGAGGTAGACTTACTGTTATCCTTATCAGATTGGAAGTCAAAATCCGTGTAACCCACATAGAGTAATTGGTCTACCCGATTAACCAGCATATAATCCCTAGTCCTTCTCAGGTACTTCAATATATGCTTTACGGCAGTCCAATGCCCTTGTCCTGGATTACTCTGATATCTGCTGACCATGCTCACGATAATGCAGATATCTAGTCTCGTACATAGCATCGCATACATGAGGCTTCCTACTGCCGAAGCAGAAGGAACCGCCTTCATATTCTCTATCTCCTCAAATGTTCTAGGACACATCCCCTTAGATAAAGGAACTCCATGTCGGAAAGGTAGAAAACCTTTCTTGGAGTTCTGCATGCTAAAATAATCCATAATCGTGTCTATGTATGAAGCTTGGGATAAGCACAATATCCTTTTCTTGCGATCCCTTATAACTTTTATCCCAAGGATGTGTCTCACTTCTCTCAAGTCCTTCATATCAAAATGTTTGGACAACTATACTCTTATGTCTGATAACACCTTTATATTGTTGCTAATCATCAAAATGTCATCTACGTATAGTACAAGAAATACCACTACGTTTCTGTCACATCTCTTGTATACACAAGACTCATCTGGACTTTGAATAAATCCATAAGATTGGATTACCTCATCAAAGCGGATGTTCTAAGACCTCGAAGCATGCTTCAATCCATAAATAGATCGATTAAGCTTACATACAAGATTCTCTTTTGCCATTAGCAATGAATCCCTCTAGTTGCTCCATACAGATGTTTTCCTCAAGACTTCCATTAAGGAAAGTTGTCTTGACATTCATCTGCCACACCTCATAATCCATATGAGATGCTATGCATAAGAGAATCTCGAAAGACTTAAGCATGGCTACCGGCGAAAAAGTCTCCTCATAATCGATACCCTCTTTCTGAGTATACCCCTTCGCAATAAGACTCGCTTTGAAGGTCTCAACCTTCCCATCTATTCCTCTCTTTCTTTTGTAGTTCCACTTGCATCCAATCATTTTACACCATCGGGTGGTTCCACTAACTCCCATACCTGATTTGAATCCATAGATTCAATCTCAGTATTCATTGCACTTTGCCAAAATGCTGCATCTATATCTTGGATTGCCTCGTCATATGTCCAGGGATCAGGTTCATGTTCGCCAGGGACCAAATCAGAAGATTCTCCCAAGAACATGAATCTATCAGGCTATCTAACAACCCTCCCACTATGACGAGGTATCTCCTGTATATCCTCTGTGACACACGATGCAGTGACTTGTGGTATATCCTAGTGTACCGGTGGTACTGAAGAAGTGACTTCCCCATTTAATTCCTTCAGAACAATTTTACTCTTGGGCTTGTGGCTCATCACATAGTCTTCCTCTAGAAATCTGGCGTTCGTGCTAACGATCACCCTCTGATATCTAGGACTATAAAACAAACCACCCTTCGTTCCTCTAGGATAGCCAACGAACATGTGTACTTCTATACGAGGTTCCAACTTACCAGCATCTGCCATCAGCACATGTGCTGGACTCCCCCATATTCGAATATGTCTTAGACTAGGCTTTCGCCCAGTCCATAATTCTGTAGGAGTAGAAGGCACTGATTTAGATGGAACCATGTTTAGAGTGTACACTGCCGTATCTAGAGCATATACCCAGAACGAATCTGGCAATTCAGAATAACTCATCATCGATCTAACCATCTCCATAAGAGTCCTATTCCTTCGCTCTGCTACACCATTCTGCTGGGGTGTGCCAGGTGCAGACAATTGGTATTGAATCCCAGCCTCTGATAAGTAGTTCCTAAACTCTCCCAAGAGATACTCACCACCACGATCAGATCGTAGTGTCTTGATACTTTTACTTTGACGTTTCTCCACATCAGCCTTGAATTCTTTGAACTTGTCAAAGCATTCAGACTTGCGGCGCATCAGGTAAATGTATCCATATCTTGAGTAATCGTCTATAAAAGAGACGAAATACTCAAAACCACCTCTAGCCTGGATAGACATAGGACCACACAAATCAGAATGAACCAATTCTAACACATCTTTGGCTCTATACCCCTTGGCCTTAAAAGGCATCTTGGTCATTTTAGCCTCCAAGCAAGATTCGCAGGTTGGAAAATCCACCACCACAATGAACCCAAAGGTCCATCAGCTATCAACCTTTTGTAGGGATGTATACTGAAAAGTCTACCTTTTGTATGTACATCTTTATTTTGAAATAAGAATCACATGATCATTGTTTTCATTTTTATGGTTATGCAATATTGTCTAATACATTACATTGTAGATAACATGGTATGTGGTGTCACACGGGAGATCATGTTATCGGCTCCTTGTAAAGTATAAGTAAAGGCTCACAACCGAGATGACTTTGGGCATACCATCGGAATGGTTGTAGTGTGATTTGGTATTGGTTTGTCTTGACCATAGAATCACACTAGTGCACTTTGAGTGTATTGAGCAGGACTGACTTGGAGGTGATTTGATTTATTGCTGACTACATAATCGAATTGGACCTCAGATATTATTATGTACATGCTCTTAATCCCGATATAATAACGGGCACATATACTTAGTATTCATCTCTTTGATTTACCAATGGGCAAGATTTATAGATTAAAACCATAGGCTCGGTATGTTGGGAGATGATATTATTTATATGGTGTGTCGTTGATTATAGGAGGAAACCATGTCCTATATATTAGGATGATGATGTCCCCTTGAGGAGCTCATAAGGTTCATCATGTAATCCCTGCAGGTGGACTTGGTCTGGCATGATGAAAAGGTTGAGTGGTACTACTCAAGGAGTTAGATGTTGATTAATTAATAGTCAATAAATTAATTAATCGATGGACATTCGAGATCTTAAACATGGAGAGAAAATGTACAAATAATATATGGAGGCCATATTAACTTATGAGGGTTGGTGAGGTAGATCAATGATAATCCTCTAGTGGAATGGATAATCATTAGTGGATCGGACTTTATGTTGGCTTGATCCATGGGTGGCCAAGATCCAACTCCTCCTCATGGTCCCTAATGTAGCCTATTAACACCTCATGAAGCATAGATCAAATGGATAGAAACAAAACTCTAGATCCAAAGGTAGAGATTAAATCTCTAGATCCGACGGTTGAGATTAAATCTCTAGATCCGACGGTTGAGATTAAATCCCTAGAACCAATGGTGGATATTAAAAGGAGGCTTAGTCCTAACTCTATAAAAGGAGGGCAAGAGGTTGGCGTGGAGATTATTCCAAGGAGAGCTAGGGTTTTGGGTGGCAAGAGAGGAATCCTAGTAGAGATAGGATTAGGGTTTGGAGGCTTAGGGTTTTAGAGGCTTGGGCGGCACCAAATAAGGAAGTTTTTCCTTTCTTCTTCCTTCTCCATTGGCCGACATCCAACACCTTTTCCAGCGCCTTTCCAGACCTTGGCCGGCGCCCAAAGGCTCTCTTCTCTTCTCCTTGAGTGGTGGAAACAAGACTTAGGGGTCTCCCTTGGTGGCTTGGTTGGTTTCCATCATCATCTCCCTCTCTTTGTTGGCCGGCAGCAAGGATTGTTTTTGTTCCTTGTTGGTTGGTTTTTGGGAGGAGAAAAACCTTGTTTCTATTCTTCCTTTTGCTTTGGAAGAGCAAGGAAGGAAGATTTGTGATCTAGGAGCTTCGACTTTTGGTAGATCGTCGCCCACACGACGTCCGAAAGGAGGAAGGTCATACATTAGAAGATCGAGAGGTATATCGATTCTCTAATATTTATATGTTGCATGTTTGTATTTGTTTTTCAACTATAAGCATGATATAAATCTGTATATGGCTAAATAATACTTGGATCCCGATCATAAACACAAAAACCGGCAATTCGGACATCGTCTATTCCGCGGCTACTCGTAGAATAGAGGATGGTTGCTTGAACAACGAGTTTGTTAAAGTGACCTCTCTAAACGAATAGCACGACGATGACTTAGGTTGTTTGGGCAATCCCTTGTGTCTAGGATTAAATTTTTTAATCCGGGGACATCAATGGGATCGCCATGAACAAACGACCGAGGTGAAGTGGAAAGCGAAGTTTCCCCTCACGGACTCGATAAGCAAAACCCTTCTATTGGTATCAGAGCCAAGGTTTCCGATTTTGTGTGTTTAGGATTCGGTTAATTTTTTTAAGCACTTTTCATATATTATATGTGCCGGATAATAGTAGGATATGAGTAGTTTAACTCTTTGGTTGTAGGCATAAGATCCGACTATTATGGTCATATGTGTGTATGTGATTGTATGTGTGTATTTTGTTGAATCCTCGGGGTTGACGAGGCTAGTATTTGATTTTTTGTAAATTAGATACGGCATTGTTTTGTCACTCTTTATTTTATTTTACTTTCAATCTAGATTTCATGTACACTCCCTCGTGGAGTATAGGATCGATGGATGTAAATTAAAATAGATTTTAGTCTCGGCTCGGATCTCCGGATGGCTTGTACATGGCATAGGAGGAACGGACGAGAAGGCATTGCGACGGGAGACATATTGAAGACAAAAGCCATAATAGTTGGAAAATAATTTATTTTTCATATTTATTGCTTTTTTTTTATATGCATGTCATAGGCTAAGAAAATTCCTCAATTTCAAATTACAAAGTGGGAGAGGGAAATTTTTTTAAAAATTCCCACGACCTCCATTACGATTTGACATGTGATGCAAACAAACTTGCGCGTCGGCTCTGAGTGCCTTCCTCCCCATCGGATGAGTTTGTTTGCGGATCACAAGGTCAAATATGGTTATAGGGAATTATCAAGGAGCGTGTGTACTTCCCCATCGAAAGGCACATAACCCGAGATAATTACCTTGTTACCGAGTAATGGTGAACACTTAGATACAAATATAAGTATCCTCCCCATCGGAGTCACTTCTTTTATTTGTAGTGACAAAGAGGAATCAACTATTAATTTTACTTGTCAAAAAGTTAGCTTGACAAGATAGTAAAATTAATGGGTAAAACCTCCTCTTACAAATGTAGAATTCGTATACGTCCACACTATCGTGGCATATGATATTCTCGGTGTTTTGAGGTGTTGGTTGATTTTAAAATTTTATTGTTTGAGGAATCAATAATTTTTTGAAATCTAATGTTTTGATTTATGTGATTCTTAGGTTTTCTTTCAAAATGACTTTCAACCCACTTACTGTGATACTGAAAGAGAACAAACTTACTGGACCCAACTATGTTGATTGGAAGAGGAATCTAGACATTGTCTTGACTGCTGAGAAATACAAATATGTACTCCTCGAAGAGTGCCCTCCAAAGCCTGCATATGATTCTGGGGAAAAGGAGAGAGAGAGCTATAAGAAGTGGGTCAAGACCGATGAGATGGCGCGATGTTACATTTTGGCATCTATGTCAAATGTACTGCAACATCAACATCAAGCCATGCCCACTGCTTATGATATGATGCTCAATCTCAAGGAACTTTTCGGACACTAGAATTGGGCTGCGAGGCAAGAAGCCATGAGAAACTTGATGACGACCTCTATGATCGAGAGAACACCCGTAAGGGATCATGTTCTCAAGATGATGGCTCATTTGAATGAGCTGGAGGTCTTTGGAGCTGAGATCGATGGGGAAACCCAAGGTGATATCATACTCCAGTCTCTACCTAGGAGTTTTGAGCAGTTTCGCCTGAACTACAACATGTACAAGAGGTTGTATTCGTTGGCGGAACTTCTGACAGAACTCTAGGTGGCAGAGGGACTATTTCATCAGAGTGCTCAGGCGCATGCCGTGGTGACCCAAAAGGTTTCTACTTCTAAGCCGAAAGGCAAGAAGAAGAAGAAACAAAATGGAGCGAAGGTGGTGGGAGGTACTCAGGGAGGAGTGAAGAAGCTGAAAGGCAAGTGCTTCACTTGTAAGCAGACTGGACACTGGAAGAAGGACTGCCCCAACCGCAAGAACAAAGGTATATCTTTTGGTCTAGTCATTGAAACATGTTTAGCGGTGTTATCTATCGGCACCTGGTGTGTAGATACGGGATCCACTGATCATGTCTGCAATACTTTGCAGGGGTTCTAGGAAACCAGACGACTGGCTGAGGGGGAGATAATCGTGTACTTGGGCGATGCCACGAAGGTGGTGGCTGTTGCAGTAGGAGATGTTCATTTATCTTTTGAGAAAAATAAACTTTTGGTTCTTAAGAATTGCCTTTATGTACCCTTATTTAGAAAGAATTTAATTTCGATTTCTAAATTATTTATGGATGGATATTCTATTTCTTTTAATCATAGAGTTGTTATAAGAAGGAATAGGGACATTATCTGTTCGGGTGCATTGATAGAAAATTTGTACACACTTGAACCAAAACCTCCCACGATGCAAATTGAAGTTAATAACTCATCTTCTAATTCCAATAAGAGAAAAGAACCTTCGAAGATGAACCAAACATATCTTTGGCATCTTAGGCTTGGTCACATTAACCTAAGCAGAATTCAAAGGTTGATAGTTGATGGACCTTTGGGTTCATTAGTGGTGGAGGATCTCCCAACCTGTGAATCTTGCTTGGAGGGTAAGATGACCAAGAGGCCTTTTAAGGCCAAGGGGTATAGAGCCAAAGATGTGTTAGAATTGGTTCATTCTGATTTGTGTGGTCCTATGTCTATTCAGGCTAGAGGTGGTTTTGAGTATTTCATCTCTTTTATAGACGATTACTCGAGATATGGATACATTTACCTGATGCACCGCAAGTCTGAATGCTTTGACAAGTTCAAAGAATTCAAGGCTGATGTGGAGAAACATCAAGGTAAAGGTATCAAGACACTATGATCTGATCGTGGTGGGGAGTACCTCTTGGGAGAGTTTAGGAACTACTTATCAGAGGTTGGGATTCAATCCCAATTGACTACACCTGGCACACCCCAGCAGAACGGTGTAGTAGAGCGAAGGAATAGGACTCTTATGGAGATGGTTAGATCGATGATGAGTTATTCTGAGTTGATGAATTCGTTCTTGGGATATGCTCTAGATACGACGGTGTACATTCTGAACTTGGTTCCATCTAAATCAGTGCCTTCTACTCCCACAGAGTTGTGGACTGGGCGAAAGCCAAGTCTAAGACATATTTGGATATTGGGGAGTCCAGCACATGTGCTGATGGCAGATGCTGGTAAGTTGGAACCTCGTACAGAAGTACGCATGTTCGTTGGCTATCCTAGAGGAACAAAGGGTGATTTATTTTATAGTCCAAGAGATCAGAGGGTGATCGTTAGCACGAATGTCAGATTTCTAGAGGAAGACTATATGATGAGCCATAAGCCCAAGAGTAAAATTGTTCTAGAAGAATTATAAGGGGAAGTCACTTCTTTAGTTCCACCGGTACAAGAGGATATACCACAAGTCACTGCACCGCATGTCACAGAGGATACACAGGTGATACCTCATCGTAGTGGGAGGGTTGTGAGACAGCCTGATAGATTCATGTTCTTGGGAGAATCTTCTGATTTGGTCCCTGGTGAACATGAACCTAATCCATGGACATATGATGAGGCAATCCAAGATAAAGATGCAGTATCTTGGCAAAGTGCAATGAATGCTGAGATTGAATCTATGGATTCAAATCAGGTCTGGGAGCTTGTAGAACCACCCGATGGTGTAAAAACCATTGGATGCAAGTGGATCTACAAGAGAAAGAGAGGAATAGATGGGAAGGTTGAGACCTTCAAAGTGAGGCTTGTTGCGAAGGGGTATACTCAGAAAGAGGGTATCAATTATGAGGAGACCTTTTCGCCGGTAGCCATGCTTAAGTCTATCCGGATTCTCTTATGCATAACAGGTCATATGAATTATGAGGTGTGGCAGATGAATGTCAAGACAGCTTTCCTTAATGGAAGTCTTGAGGAAAACATCTATATGAAGCAACCAGAGGGATTCGTTGCTAAGGACAAAGAGCATCTTGTATGTAAGCTTAATCGGTCCATTTATGGATTGAAGCAAGCTTCGAGGTCTTGGAACATCCGCTTTGATGAGGTAATCCAGTCTTGTGGATTTATTCAAAGTCCGGATGAGTCTTGTGTATACATGAGATGTGACAGAAACGTAGTGGTATTTCTTGTACTATACGTAGATGACATTTTGTTGATTGGTAACAATATCAAGGTGTTATCGGATGTAAAGGTATGGTTGTCCAAACAGTTTGATATGAAGGACTTGGGAGAGGTGGGACACATCCTTGGGATCAAGGTTATAAGGGATCGCAGGAAAAGGATGATGTGCTTATCCCAAGCTTCATACATAGACACGATTATGAATCATTTTAGCATGTAGAACTCCAAGAAGGGTTTTCTACCTTTCAGGCATGTAGTTCCTTTATCTAAGGAGATGTGTCCTAGATCATCTTAGGAGATAGAGGAGATGAAAGCAGTTCCTTATGCTTCGATAGTAGGAAGCCTCATGTATGCGATGCTATGTACGAGACCAGATATCTGCTATGCCGTGGGCATGGTCAGAAGATATCAGAGTAATCCAGGATAGGGACATTGGACTGCCGTAAAGCATATATTGAAGTACCTGAGAAGGACTAGGGATTATATGCTGGTTTATCGGGCAGACCAATTACTCCCTGTGGGTTACACGGATTCTGACTTCCAATATGATAGGGATAACAGTAAGTCAACCTCAGGTTTTGTGTTTACTTTGGGAGGTGGAGCCATTGTATGGAGTGTCAAGCAGAAGTGCGTGGTGGACTCCACCATGGAAGCAGAGTATGTGGCGGCCTCTGAGGCGGCCAAAGAAGTTGTGTGGCTCAGGAACTTCTTGATGGACTTGGATGTGATTCCTGGTTTACCCAGAACTATCACAATTTATTGTGATAATAGTTGTGTAGTTGCAAACTCGAAGGAACCACGAGCCCATAAGGCTAGTAAACACATAAAGCGCAAGTACCACCTGATACAAGAAATCGTAAAGAGAGGAGAAGTTGTTGTGCCAAGATTGCATCTGAGGATAACCTGGCAGATCCTTTCACTAAGGCCCTTCTGGCGAGAGCTTTTGATAGGCATGTGGAGGGAATGGGGATCAGATGTATGGCTATTTGAGGACAGCATAGTCTTTTAGTATAAGTGGGAGATTGTAGAGATGTATACTCAAAAGTCTACCTTTTGTATGAACATCTTTATTTTGAAATAAGAATCACATGATCATTGTTTTCATTTTTATGGTTATGCAATATTGTCTAATACATTACATTGTAGATAACATAGTGTGTGGTGTCAAACGGGAGATCATGTTATCGGCTCCTTGTAAACTATAATTAAAGGCTCACAACCGAGATGTCTTTGGACAAACCATCGGAATGGTTGTAGTGTGATTTGGTATTGGTTTGTCTTGACCATAGAATCACTCTAGTGCACTTTGAGTGTATTGAGTAGGATCGACTTAGAGGTGATTCGATTTATTGCTGACTACATAATCGAATCGGACCTCAAATATTATTATGTACATGCTCTTAATCCCGATATAATAACGGGCACATATACTTAGTATTCATCTCTTTGATTTACCAATGGGCAAGATTTATAGATTAAATCGATAGGCTCGGTAAGTTGGGAGATGATATTATTTATATGGTGTGCCATTGATTATAAGAGGAAATCGTGTCCTCTATATTAGGATGATGATGTCCCCTTGAGGAGCTCATAAGGTTCATCATGTAAACCCTGCAGGTGGACTTGGTCCGGCATGATGAAAAGGTTGAGTGGTACTACTCAAGGAGTTAGATGTTGATTAATTAATGGTTAGTAAATTAATTAATTGACAGACATTCGAGATCTTAAACATGGGGAGAAAATGTACAAATTATATATGGAGCCCATATTAACTTATGGGGGTTGGTGAGGTAGATCAATGATAATCCTCTAGTGGAATGGATAATCATTAGTGGATCAGACTTTATGTGGGCTTGATCCATGGGTGGCCAAGATCCAACTCCTCCTAATGGTCCCTAATGTAGCCTATTAACACCTCATGAAGCTTAGATCCAATGGATAGAAACAAAACTCTAGATCCAAATGTAGAGATTAAATATCTAGATCCAACGATTGAGATTAAATCTCTATATCCGACGGTTGAGATTAAATCTCTAGAACCAATGGTGGAGATTAAAAGGAGGCTTATCCCTAACTCTATAAAAGGAGGGCAAGAGGTTGGCGTGGAGATTATTCCAAGGAGAGCTAGGGTTTTGGGCGGCAGGAGAGGAATCCTAGTTGAGATAGGATTAGGGTTTGGAGGCTTAGGGTTTTGGAGGCTTGGGCGGCACCAAATAAGGAAGTTTTTCCTTTCTTCTTCCTTCTCCATTGGCCGGCGTCCAGCACCTTTTCCAGCCCCTTTCTAGCCCTTGGCCAGCTCCCAAAGGCTCTCTTCTCTTCTCCTTGAGTGGTGGAAACAAGTCTTAGGGGTCTCCCTTGGTGTCTTGGTTGGTTTCCATCATCATCTCCCTCTCTTTGTTGGCCGGCGGCAAGGATTGTTTTTGTTCCTTGTTGGTTGGTTTTATGGAGGAGAAAAACCTTGTTTCTATTCTTCCTTTTTCTTTGGAAGAGCAAGGTGTTAGTTATAGCCCTAGAGCCAATCATGTGATGGTTGAAAAGGGAACATTTTGTATCATATTCAATAAAGGCAAAGGATTGGTTATTATATTTACATCTTGCTTGTGCCAGCTAAATTAAATATAATAATGCCCTAGAAAAGTAGGTTCTTATCTACAGCACATCAATTGGCAGAATTGATTATGAGAGGCTGTAGAGAATACTTTCCTAAATGTTCCTAGTCAAGTATTAATATGCAAGGGCAATATTAATACATAAAGACTAGCATGTAGGTCGATTGATTACTTGATCTCACAAGTCATGGATATATGATATCAAGTTGACACATGGGTATATATTAGAGAATATATACTGAACTGACCCGCCATGAGAAAGTTTCATGGATCGTTATATGAGTGTCATAAACTTTCTTATGTGACTATTGGTATGAATAGTCCTCGAACCTGAAGTCACTACGGTTCCCTACATAAGAAATTATGTACTTTGATATCGTCAAACGTCACCCATAACAGGGTGGACCATAAAGGTGATTACTGGGTATATAACAAATTATGCGGAGGGATGTGAGTGATGTAGATGGGATCTATCCCTCTCATATGACGAGAGTGATATCGGTGGGCCCCTTGATTGAGTAGAACTACTAAAATGCATGGTCATGCTCAAATGAGTCAATATGAGATATTGAGCTCATTTGTTTGAGTTAGTTTACTCAGGGATCAAGAAACACATAGATTGATCGAGGATGACACGGTCTATGCCTCATTGGTCAATCTGATATCAAGGATAGAAGGACACGGTCATACATTATAGTAGTCACGGAAAGGTTAGTCGGATCTTGACTTATTTCGTAACTTGGGTAGCAATGATGTATTGCTAGATGTCGCTCATTGCTTGTGTATCTAAAAGAGTTTAGATCCACTGCCAACGTTATGAGAGCCTATAGGGTCACACACAAAGAGCATGATGATTAGAAGAATTAGTGCATTCTAGTTTGACTAGAATAATTTGGGAATAAGCTTAAGTACAAAATGGTTTTTGGACTTTAAGCTTAATGAGAATTTTAGCTTATTGATTTAATGAGATTAATTCAATATGTTACCTTATTGATTTAATGAGATTAATTCAATATGATAACATAAGCTTATTGAATTAATAAGATTAATTCAACATGCATGAATGCCACACAAGCATGCCACATAAGCATGCCACCTAAGCTAGATGAGGTGGAAGGAGACAAAGTGGTTTTTGTCTCCTTAAGTGGTCGGCCAAACAAGGAAGCCAACTCCTTGTTTGATTGTGTCTCAATGCAATGGATTGCATTGAATGTTAGGAGGTGAAAGGGTTTTTCCAACCCTATAAAAGACTCCATGGAGTGGCCGGCCAAAGGAAGATTTTTGGTTGTTGTGTGAAGCTTGAGAGCTTGGTGGAAGCTTTGTTGTGTGATTTTGTGAGTGTAGGCTAGCAAGAAGAATAGTCTTCTTCTTCCTTTCTCTTTTTCCCTAGCTTCCTCTCCTTTAGGGACTTCTCTAGCAAGAAGGAAAGGAGAGCTCTTCTAGTTTCTTTTGTGAGACAAGAGCTTGCTCGTGTGGATACATATAGAGGCACGGACATTTGAACGTGCTAAAGATCCAACAAACCAAAAGGAAAAGCGGGATTAACAAGGGCACGCAACAAAGGTAATCCTCTCCTATAAGATAGGTTTGGTTTTAGAGAAATTTATTTTGTACGAGGTTTTCTTTTGCAAGGATCACTAGGAAGGGATCCTAATTTTTCCGTTGTGCATATGCTATTTGGCATAAAGAATTCCCTACAAGGGTATCAGAGCCACTTATGCGAAGATCGTATAAAAATAGTTTTCTCTATTTTATATATGATATAGAAGTAGGATAAATTTTATTATGAGTTGATAATTGCATTAGCAATTTTCAAACATAATAAAATATCCGATGTCTTTTAAAAGTTAAAATTGACATGGTGCATGGTTATGGCCTAGTCCCAAAAGTTTGTGATTGTGTGTTGTAATTCTTAATACGACCTGCGTGTCGTGCCT
Source organism: Wurfbainia villosa (assembly GCA_025175895.1). Taxonomy (NCBI): domain Eukaryota; kingdom Viridiplantae; phylum Streptophyta; class Magnoliopsida; order Zingiberales; family Zingiberaceae; genus Wurfbainia; species Wurfbainia villosa. The sequence goes on from CM046004.1 coordinate 55,251,304, forward strand.
TTCTCCTAAAATTCTTGTTGTAAAAATTAGTTTTAGACTCGAATGTAACTCGAGTATTTCTCCTTTTGTAATATACAAAACAAAGATGGAGGGTCCATTGGATGATGAGGTTACAAGGAGGAAGTCAACACACAAGACAACCAAAAGGAAGCACTTGGGAGAAGATACTATCCCTAGGTTGACCAATCAATCTTTTCATTGGCTTGAGAAGATTGTAGAATAAGGGCCATAACCATGACACGCTTAGTTTAATATGTATGTGATGCATGTTAGTTTAGCTTATATGTGATGTATGCTAATATGTATATGATGCATGTTTTTATATCTTAATAAGTCAAATACGATATGCCTACCAAAGTTTGGTACTCACTACTTCCTCGATCATTTGTTATTGGGTTTGCCAAAGCAAAGCAATGCATTTTATCTTGGAAGAGTGCGAGTGGACAATCGTGATGTCCCACTATCAAACTTGGTTAAGACTTATTTAAGTTTTTCTTAATTAGTTAAGAAAGTAGAGGCATATATTAGCTTTGAACATAAGTTTTAAAATTAGTTTTGTGTGATTTTCGAAAATCAGCTTTGTCTTAGAAGTGGTCATTGCTCCGATATCCAAGAAGGCCTCTCAGGCCTCGCACACTGAAGTCGGGTTTAGGAATAAGTACTAAACTAATCTAAACTTAACCAAAGCTATTAAAGAGTTACATCAGATGTAATTGGCAAAAGATTGCCTACCTAATCATACTACGTCTTGGGCGATTAGCCAAAGCTAACTCAAGACGAATTATGATGTGGATCTTTATCCCATATAAATTTATAGCTAAATAGTAGCTAATGATGTAAGCGAAAAGTGTTTGCCTACATCAATGATTAGCTCATATCAAAGCTATGAGAATTTAGTGGGAGCCTCATTTAATTAAAGGCCTAATTAAATGACTTAGGTATGATACTTAATTTTGCATTTTATTATTGTAGATCACCATGTCATCTAACACGACACACCCTCAACTTCGATCTGTCCTGAGAAGGACAAGCTCAATGGAGCGAACTTTCTTGGTAGTATAGGAACTTGAGGATTATCCTCAAGCAAGAACGCATAATTGTATGTCCTAGAGCGTCTACCCCTGAAATACACGCCCCTGCGGCCACTCGTCTTTGAAAAGATGCTTATAAGAAGCATCAAGATGGATTAGATGTGTCATGCCTTATGCTTGCAACCATGAACTCGAGCTTGAAGCAACATGAGAACATGGATGCCTATGATATGGTTGAGCATTTGAAACAACTATATCAAGGACAAGCCAGGCACGAGCGTTTTGAAGTGTCTAAGGCTCTTTTTGCATGCAAGATGCAAGAAGGAACACCTGTAGGAACTCACGTACTTAAAATGATTGGGTACGTTGAGAACCTTGAAAGACTAGGTTTTCCACTGAGCCAAGAATTGGCAACCGATGTTATCCTGCAATCGTTCATATAATCATTCATCATGAATTATAACATGAATGAAATTGATAAGCCTTTGCTGAGATTCTCGGCATGTTAAGAATCGAACCGAATCTCAAGAAGAAAGTTAGTAATGTACTAATGGTCAAAAGGACAAAGGTAAGCGCAAAGGCAAGGGTAAGACCAAGCCAAAGGCAAGGCCAATTCATCCACTTCAAAGGGTAAAGGTAAAGTACCTAAGGAAGGACTGTTTCCATTGCGGTGAGATCGACACCGGAAGCGGGCTGCAAAGTCTACCTTGAGGAAGTAAAGAAGAAAAGAAGTGGGACTTCTGCCTCAGGTATACACGTTATAGAAGTTAATCTATCTATTTCTTCTACATGGGTATTAGATATCGGATGTGCATCTCACATTTGTACTAATGTGCAGGGACTGAGAAATAGTAGACTAATGGCAAAGGGCGAAGTGGACCTACGAGTAGGCAATGGCGCAAAAGTTCTTGTAGAGTCGTAGGAACATATTCTTTGTCTTTGCCACCGGGCTTATCTTAGAACTAGAGGAGTGCTTATATGTACCTGCATTGACAAAGAACATAATTTCTGTATCTTGTTTAGACAAGAAAAACTTTTCTTTTATAATAAAGGACAAATGTTGTTCCATTTATTTGAATGAAATGTTCTATTGTAATGCACCACTTATGAATGGTCTCTATGTTCTAGATGTAGAAAACCCAATATATAACGTAAATACCAAACGGTTCAAATCGAAAGATATGAACCAAACATATCTCTCGCATCACGCCTAGGTCACATAAATGAAAAACGATATCCCAACTCCATAAAGATGGATTATTGGACTCATTTGATTTTGAATCATATGAGGTGCGAATCTTGTCTTTTAGGAAAGATGACTAAAACTCCATTTAGTGGACATGGCGAGAGCGATGGACTTGTTAGGACTCATACATCGATGTATGTGGCCCTTTCAATGTCGGCAGGAGGAGGCTATAAGTACTTTATTACTTTCACTGATGATATGAGTAGATTTGGCTACTTATATTTGATGAGACATAAGTCAGAATCCTTTGAAAAGTTTAAAGAATTCAAGAATGAAGTACAAAACCAACTTGGTAAGCGTATTAAGCTACTTCGATCAAATCGAGGTGGTGAATACCTTAGTCAAGAGTTTCATGATCACCTGGCTGAGTGTGGGATAATATCCCAACTCACTCCACCTGGAACACCACAATGGAATGGTGTATCTGAAAGGAGAAATCATACTTTATTAGATATGGTACGATCAATGATGAGTCAGACTGATCTACCTACTTCCTTTTGGGGACTAGCTCTAGAGACAACCGCTTTCACACTTAATCGCGTCCCATCAAAGAGCCAGAAAAGACACCATACTGATATGGATAGGAAGAGTCCCAAAATGTCTTTTATAAAGATTTGGGGTTGTGAAGCTTATGTTAGGCGTCAAGTCTCGGATAAACTAGGACCCAAATCGGATAAGTGTTATTTTGTAGGATATCCCAAGGAAACTAAGGGATATTACTTTTACAATCCCACACTTGGCAAGGTGTTTGTTGCGAAATCTTTGTCTTTTTAGAAAGAGAATTTATTTCTAGAAAAACTAGTGGGAGTAAAATTCATCTTGAAGAAGTTCAAGATGACGATAACACTAAGGCTTCGATGGAAAATGAACAGGAACCACAAAGTGTTGTGGATGAGGAAATTGTTGCCCAAAGAGTTGTGGAGCAAACACCTGTTCAAGTAGACCAACCTCTTCGTAGATCTGATAGGATCCGTCGTCAACCCGAGATATTCTTTTCTCTTGATGACTAACTGATGTATTGCTTGTCGATCTTGACGAGCCTACATCCTATCAAGAAGCTATGAAGAGCCCAGATTTCGAGAAATGGCTAGAGGCCATGAGATCCGAAATGGAATCCATGTACACTAACCAAGTATGGACTTTGGTTGATCCACCTGAAGGGGTAAAACCCATTGGGTGTAAGTGGGTCTTTAAAGTAAAGACTGACATGGATGGTAATAAGAATACCTATAAAGGTAGATTGGTGGCTAAAGGATTCAAACAAATTCATGGTATTGACTATGATGAAACCTTTTCACCGATTGCGATGCTTAAATCCATTCGGATCATACTTGCTATTGCGACCTACCACGATTATGAGATCTGGCGGATGGATGTCAAAACCGCTCAATGGAAAGCTACTCGAGGATGTGTACATGACACACCGAGGGTTTTGAAGATCAAAAGCATCTGGAAAGGTATAAACAAAGGTCCATTTATGGACTAAAGCAAGCCTCTCGAAGCTGGAATCTTCGATTCGATGATGCAATCAAGGAGTTTGGTTTCATCAAGAATGAAGATGAACCTTGTGTCTACAAGAGAAATAGTGGGAGCACAGTTGTATTTCTTGTCTTGTATGTAGATGACATACTTCTCATCGGAAATGATATTCCCTCACTCCGATGTTGAAGATGTGGTTAGGGAATTGTTTCTCGATGAAAGACTTAGGTGAAGCTGCCTATATTCTAGGCATCAAGATCTATAGAGATAGATCTAAAAGATTACTTGGCCTAAGTCAGAGTACATACATTGATAAAGTGCTAGATCGTTTTGCCATGCAAAATTCCAAGAAAAGATTTTTGCCTTTATCACATGGTGTGAGTCTTTCGAAGACTCAATGTACCTCTTCTAAGGAGGAGAGAGATCGCATGGATAAGATCCCTTATGCATCTGCCATAGGGTCTATCATGTACGCCATGCTTTATACTCGTCCTGACGTCTCGTATGCTTTGAGCATGACGAGTAGATACCAGTCGGATCCAGGTGAAAGTCACTGGATAGCAGTCAAAAATATTCTTAAATACTTACGAAGAACGAAAGAATATTTCCTGATATTTGGAGGCAATGAGGAGCTAGTTGTAAAGGGTTACAGTGATGCAAGCTTCAAAACAGACAAGGATGACTATAGATCGCAATCGGGGTACGTGTTTTGCCTGAATGGTGGAGCTGTGAGCTGGAAGAGTTCAAAGCAGGACACGATTCTTGATTCTACAACTGAAGCGAGTATATTCTTTGCGTCGATGCGTGAAAGGAGGCTGTTTGGCTCCGCAAGTTCATCAGTGAACTTGGGGTAGTTCCTAGCATTACAGATCCAATAGACCTCTATTGTGACAATAATGGGGCTATTGCACAGGCTAAGGAACCTCGATCACATCAGCGGACCAAACACATACTGCGGCGCTTCCATCTCATTCGAGAGATCATCGATAGAGGAGATGTGAGGATATGCAGAGTACCGACAGAAGCTAACATCGCAGATCCATTGACCAAGGCTTTGCAGAGGAAGCATGATGGTAGGTCACTAGGTATTAGATATCATAGTGATTGGTACTAGTGCTAGTGGGAGATTGTTAGTTATAGCCCTAGAGCCAATCATGTGATGGTTGAAAAGGAACATTTTGTATCATATTCAATAAAGGCAAAGGATTGGTTATTATATTTACATCTTGCTTGTGCTAAATTAAATATAATAATGCCTAGAAAAGTAGGTTCTTATCTCTGACATCAATTAGCGAATTGATTATGAGAGGCTGTAGAGAACACTTTCCTAAATGTTCCTAGTCAAGTATTAATATGCAAGGGCAATATTAATACATAAAGACTAGCATGTAGGTCGATTGATGACTTGATCTCACAAGTCATGGATATATGATATCAAGTTGACACATGGGTATATATTAGAGAATATATACTGAACTGACCCGCCATGAGAAAGTTTCATGGATCGTTATATGAGTGTCATAAACTTTCTCATGTGACTATTGGTATGAATAGTCCTCGAACACAAGTCACTACGGTTCCCTACATAAGGAATTATGTACTTTGGTATCGTCAAGCGTCACCCGTGTGAGGTGGACCATAAAGCGATTCGGGTATATAACAAATTATGCGGAGGATGTGAGTGATGTAGATGGGATCTATCCTCTCATATACGCGGAGTGATATTGGTGGGCCCCTTGATTGAGTAGAACTACTAAAACGCATGGCCATGCTCAAATGAGTCAATATGAGATATTGAGCTCATTTGTTTGAGTTAGTTTACTCAGGGATCAAGAAACACATAGATTGATCGAGGATGACACGGTCTATGCCTCATTGGTCAATCTGATATCAAGGATAGAAGGACACGGTCATACATTATAGTAGTCACGAAAAGGTTAGTCGGATCTTGACTTATTTCAGAACTTGGGTAGCAATGATGTATTGCTAGATGTCAGCTCATTGCTTGTGTATCTAAAAGAGTTTAGATCCACTGCCAACGTTATGAGAGCCTATAGGGTCACACACAAAGAGCATGATGATTAGAAGAATTAGTGCATTCTAGTTTGACTAGAATAATTTGGGAATAAGCTTAAGTACAAAATGGTTTTTTGGACTTTAAGCTTAATGAGAATTTTAGCTTATTGATTTAATGAGATTAATTCAATATGTTACCTTATTGATTTAATGAGATTAATTCAATATGATAACATAAGCTTATTGAATTAATAAGATTAATTCAACATGCATGAATGCCACACAAGCATGCCACATAAGCATGCCACCTAAGCTAGATGAGGTGGAAGGAGACAAAGTGGTTTTTGTCTCCTTAAGTGGCCGGCCAAACAAGGAAGCCAACTCCTTGTTTGATTGTGTCTCAATGCAATGGATTGCATTGAATGTTAGGAGGTGAAAGGGTTTTTCCAACCCTATAAAAGACTCCATGGAGTGGCCGGCCAAAGGAAGATTTTTGGTTGTTGTGTGAAGCTTGAGAGCTTGGTGGAAGCTTTGTTGTGTGGTTTTGTGAGTGTAGGCTAGCAAGAAGAATAGTCTTCTTCTTCCTTTCTCTTTTTCCCTAGCTTCCTCTCCTTTAGGGACTTCTCTAGCAAGAAGGAAAGGAGAGCTCTTCTAGTTTCTTTTGTGAGACAAGAGCTTGCTCGTGTGGATACATATAGAGGCACGGACATTTGAACGTGCTAAAGATCCAACAAACCAAAAGGAAAAGCGGGATTAACAAGGGCACGCAACAAAGGTAATCCTCTCCTATAAGATAGGTTTGGTTTTAGAGAAATTTATTTTGTACGAGGTTTTCTTTCGCAAGGATCACTAGGAAGGGATCCTAATTTTTCCGTTGCGCATATGCTATTTGGCATAAAGAATTCCCTACACAAGGAAGGAAGATGCGATCTAGGAGCTTCGACTTTTGGTAGATCGTCGCCCACATGACGTTCGAAAGGAGGAAGGTCATACATTAGAAGATTGAGAGGTATATCGATTCTCTAATCTTTATATGTTACATGTTTGTATTTGTTTTTCAACTATGAGCATGATATAAATCTGTATATGGCTAAATAATACTTGGATCCCGAGCATAAACACAAAAATTGGCGATCCGGACATCGTCTATTCAGCGGCTACTCGTAGAATAGAGGATGGTCGCTTGAACAACGAGTTTGTTAAAGTGACCTCTCTAAACGAATAGCACGATGATGACTTAGCTTGTTTGGGCAATCCCTAGTGTCTAGGATTAAATTTTTAATCCGGGGACATCGATGGGATCGCCATGAACAAACGACCGAGGTGAAGTGGGAAGCGAAGTTTCCCCTCACGGACTCGATAAGCAAAACCCTTCACCTTTGAATTCTGCTTACGTTAATATGACCAAGCCTATGATGCCAAAGATATGTTTGGTTCATCTTCGAAGGTTCTTTTCTCTTATTGGAATTAGAAGATGAGTTATTAACTTCAATTTGCATCGTGGGAGATTTTGGTTCAAGTGTATATAAATTTCCTATCAATGTACCTGAACAGATATTCTCCCTATTCATTTTTATAACATCTCTGTCATTAAAAGGAATAGAATATCCATCCATAAACAATTTAGAAACCAAAATTAAATTCTTTCTAAATAAAGGTACATAAAGGGAATTTTCAGAACCAAAGTTTTATTTTTCTCAAAAAATAAAATATCTCCCACTGCAATAGCCGCCACCTTCATGGTATTGCCCAAGTAAATGGTAATCTCTCCCTCAGCTCATCGTCAGCTTTCCTAGAACCCCTACAAAGTATTGCAGACATGATCAGAGGCTCCTGTATCTACACACCAGGTGCCGGTAGATAACACCGCTAACCATGTTTCAACGACTAGACCAAAGGATATACCTTTGTTCTGCTTCCGATTGGGACAATCCTTCTTCCAATGTCCATCCTGCTTGCAAATGAAGTACTTGCCTTTCGGCTTCTTCACTCCTCCCTGAGATCCTCCCACCACCTTTGCTCCACCTTGTTTCTTCTTCTTCTTGCCTTTTGGCTTAGAAGTAGAAACCTTCTGAGCAACCATGGCCTGAGCCTGAGCAAGCCTTTCTGTCTGTTAGGGCAATCTCTTGCCATGATAAGGTTTTGATGTGTGTGGCAAAGGGTTTAAGTTAGTTGGTTATGTTGATTTGATATGTGCGTTGAAGTCATGCAGGGCTTAGTAATTCGCACATGGAGCCATGGCGAGTTTCACATCTCATGACTCGTGCCTTGAGTCGGTGAAGGATAGCTTTGCGGAAGCCGTGCGCTTGGAGCATCCGAGGGACCACCGGACGAGGAGCTTGGAGTGAAGCCGGAGGAAGTTACTTCGAGGCAAGAGACGCGAAGGAGCATTGCAGAGCCGTGCGCCTGATGCTGCCAAGGGACGTGGCCGCGAACGAAGAGAACTTCGAAGGCGAGGGACTCCGAGGGATGAGAGTGAGCGTTGTAACCCGGGAAGGGGTAGCTCTTAGGTGAAACTTGGCGATTTGGCCAAGTGTCGGATGGGTTTTCCGACACCACGATCGCCATGCCATGTCATGGCCGATCGCTCAGTCGATGGGTCGATCACCGTATAAGACCGTTTAGGGCTTGGCGCTTGATCGCCATGGAATCGCAGCGATCGACAATGTCGAGCAGCCGATCGCTGGGAAAGCGGTCGATCGATGGAACTGCAGACGGGCACGAATGGAGTCGACTGACCGAGCACTGATCGATCGAGCATCAGTCGACTGATGGTCCCATCAGTCGACTGATGCCAATACCGTTGGATGGAATCCAACGTGGAAAGCAGCCGTTATTGGGCAACGGCTACGAGATCAGTCGACTGATCGAGGGCATCAGTCGACTGATCCTGTGTCAACGGGAAGAAACCCTCTTCCTCTATAAAAAGGAAGGGGGTAAGGGTTTGGGAGCCTAATGCTTATGCTCTAATACTCTCCCAAAGATCCCTAAAGCTTTCCATCCTCTTACTCAAGCTTATTTCCATTCTATTTGTAAGAGGAGTGTTTGTAAAGGTTACCTCCACCTAGCTTGGTGCAAAGGAGAGACCAATAGTGATTGGTTTTGGAGTGATTCACCGTGACTAAATCGGACCGTGGATTAGCGGCAGAGCCGCGTGAACCACGTTATATCTCCGTGTTTGTATTGTCTTTGTTTTACTTCTATTTGCTTGTCTTAGTTTATTGCTTCCGCTTGCGCTAACGTTTTCGTAGACAAGCAAAATACGACGTCCGACGAATTAGGGCTATTCACCCCCCTCTAGCCGGCCAACCGATCTCCCAACAAGTGGTATCAGAGCCAAGTCGTTTGTCAAGGACTAACCGCCACGACAAACACTTCATTAAAAGATGGCCGGCTCCAACATCTACCCACGGGTTCGACGAATTCCAGGTGGAAGAAGCGAATGGAGGTATTCTTCGAGACCGATTTTGATGTTATGCTTATAATGGAAAATGGTTTCGAGTTGCCTAGGGATGAAAGGGGTGAACCAATAGAGAAGACAAGGTGGACTAAGAAGCAAAGAGAGGAACACATTGCAAATTCAAGGGCTAAGCATCATCTCCTCAACGTACTTCCCCAACACGAGATAAACCGAATTGGGGAGTGCTCTAGTGCCAAGGAGATGTGGGAGAAGCTAGTAGAGCTTCATGAAGGTACCTCGGAGGCAAAGCTAGCAAGAAGAGACCTCCTCCGCTCCCAACTATCAAACATCAAATTAGAAAAGGGAGAAAAGGTAACTTCATTGCATTCTAGGTTTAAAGAGATTTTGCTTGGACTAACAAGTGTAGGAGAGAAGTTATCCAACCGGGATATGGTAATGAAGGCCATAGACGCTTTTCCCCGGTCCTCAAGATGGAGCTCCATGGTGGATTCATTCTACATCTCCAAGAACTTGGAAGTAAGTACCTTGGAGGAGTTCTTCTCAACAATGGAGCTCCATGAAACAAGACTTGAAGGAATACAAGAAGAACCAAGAATTCAACCTTCAAGAGGAGTGGCCTTGATAGCAAATAAGGTAAAGAAGAAGATGGAAATTCCTCCTCCTCCGATGATTTAAGCCTCATCCTCCTCCATGGATAGCACCAAGAGGCATATATGGTAAGGAGGGTAAGGCGTGTTTTAAAGGGTTTTCATTTTAACAAATCAAATGATAGGAGTAGAAGACCCAAGGTGATATGCTACAATTGCCAAGGAGAAGGGCACATAAGGGATAATTGTCTCCTCCTAAACAAGAGCAAGGAAGAAAGGAAGAAGAAAGAAGAAAAGAAGAAGAAAAAGGGGAGCAAGAAGAAAGAGGAGAAGAAGGCCAAGGAAAAAGGGAAGGCCATGACACTCAAAGCCAAGACATGGGATGACCTTGCCTCTTCATCCTCATCCGAAGAAGAAGAGCATGTCTACTCCAATCTAGCCCTAATGGCTCTTCATGACTCGGATTGCTCCTCCTCCACCGAAAATGAAGAATCAAGCTCAAGAGGAGAGCTCAAGTCAAGGGGAGCTTCTACATCATCCTCATCGGAAGAAGAGGACTTGGTAAGTGAGGTAACGAATCTACCCCCTAAACAAATTATGTCTATGATTTCTAGCCTCACTAAGGACTTATTTAGAGCTAAGAAGAAGAACAAAAGCATGCTAGATCAAATTAAGGACCTAGAACAAAAATTAGAAAAAGCATGCTTAAATGAAAATGAAAATATTTCTTCTAGCCTAAATGATGCATGCTCACATGATAATTATGTGCCTTTAGATGTTAGTGATGCATGCATAGAAGAAAATAGGGCATTAAGGGAAAAGGTAGATTATTTAACCAAAGCCCTAGAGAAATTCACAATAGGCTCCAATACCCTTAACATGATAATTGGGAGCCAAAGGGCAAGTTTTAACAAGAAGGGCCTAGGATATAAAGAGAAGAAAAATGAGAAGGCCTATAAATGCCTAATTGCTAGGGGACAAGACAAAAACAAAGTAATAGCTAAGAAATGGATCCCCAAGGAATTTCTAGTGAACCCCATAGGCAAAAATCTATTTTGGGTTCCAAAATCCATCCTTAAGGGTTAGGATAACCCTAGGGTAGTCAACCATATGAACTTGACCTATATCATATTGTGGTTGACTTAGGATGACGGGACAACATTTTTAGATAGTGTTGGGTGATGATAACGTGCCCATAAATAGATAATATTGCTTATAAATAATCATGATTTATGATATTTGGCACATTATCATGAAAAATAGGTTTAAATCATGCTTTAGGTGATACTTTACTTATAATCATCATATAATACCTAATGCTGGTTATAATTTGATGAAAACGTGTATTTCATGGTCATAATGTGAAATTAAATCATATATGTCATTATGATCATGTAGGTTGTTAGGTTGATACTTAACCATGATAGAATTGTATGAATATATTGGTTAAGTATATATAAATACCCCCCTAGGATGCATCTCACACTCACTATAGGCTAACTTGATTGCAAACTTAGCATGGGTGAGATGTTAGGATGATACAAATGTCCACTAATGCTTATGGCATTTAGATGGTCATTTAATGTATCAATTTAGCAATAATAGACCAATCATGGGGAAGGCTTATGTTTAATTCATAGACATATTGCCCAAAGATCATGGTTGGATATTTCATATGTTTTCAAAACGATTTCTCACTTTAAAATACATGTATTCATGTTTTGAAACAATTGGAACCAAAACTAGGTGTCAAACTTGATACTTTCATGATCAAAAACCTAGTAGTTTTTAAAGTTTTTGGATTTTTGGTAAATATCAGAAAATATAATGACTTTTCATGAAAACATATTTTTCACTGATAGAAATACTTAAAAGAAATGTGTTCCCCAAATTTTATGATTTTTCGAATTTTCTGGAATTTTTAACGCATTTACAAATTTAAAAAATCAAATCCCGAAAATCATGCGGTCATGATATCGAACGATCGTGATGGCTCAAAATCGTAATGAAAGAAGGCCAATTCAGTTTGTAATTCAATTTGTGGTATTTCAATTCTATACTTGATGTCATGGGTTTTATAACTTAGTGTTAATCTTTTTGATTGTGTCAAAGGGGGAGAAATAATTATGTTTAAGTTAATTATGATAGGGGGAGGAGAAATATATGATAGGGGGAGAAATTTGTGTAGAAAGTTTCATTGATTAAGGGGGAGTTGCATGTTGCTATGTCATGTTTATACTTACATGCTTTTCCTTCCTTAGAAATTTTTATCAAATGTTTACCTAACTTAAACGGATTGCCACACATCAAAAAGGGGGAGATTGTTAGGGCAATCTCTTGCCATGATAAGGTTTTGATGTGTGTGGCAAAGGGTTTAAGTTAGTTGGTTAGGTTGATTTAGTAATTCGCACATGGAGCCGTGGCGAGTTTCACATCTCATGACTCGTGCCTTGAGTCGGTGAAGGATAGCTTTGCGGAAGCCGTGCGCTTGGAGCATCCGAGGGACCGCCGGACGAGAAGCTTGGAGTGAAGCCGGAGGACGTAGACTTCGAGGCAAGAGACGCGAAGGAGCATTGCAGAGCCGTGCGCCTGATGCTGCCGAGGGACGTGGCCGAGAACGAAGAGAACTTCGAAGGCGAGGGACTCCGAGGGATGAGAGTGAGTGTTGTAACCCGGGAAGGGGTAGCTCTTAGGTGAAACTTGGCCATTTGGCCAAGTGTCGGATGGGTTTTCCCGACACCGCCGATCGCCATGTCAGCGGAATGATCGCTCAGTCGATGGTCGATCGAGTATAAGACCGGTTTAGGCTTGGCGATCGCCATGGAACCGGCTGATCGATCGGCTAGCAATGATCGCCAGGAAGGCGATCGATGGAATCGCACGGGCAGAATGGAGTCGACTCGACTGAGCACTCGACTGATCGAGCATCAGTCGACTGATGGTCCCATCAGTCGACTGATGCCAATACCGTTGGATGGAATCCAACGTGGAAAGCAGCCGTTATTGGGCAACGGCTACGAGATCAGTCGACTGATCGAGGGCATCAGTCGACTGATCCTGTGTCAACGGGAAGAAACCCTCTTCCTCTATAAAAAGGAAGGGGGTAAGGGTTTGGGAGCCTAATGCTTATGCTCTAATACTCTCCCAAAGATCCCTAAAGCTTTCCATCCTCTTACTCAAGCTTATTTCCATTCTATTTGTAAGAGGAGTGTTTGTAAAGGTTACCTCCACCTAGCTTGGTGCAAAGGAGAGACCAATAGTGATTGGGTTTCGGAGTGATTCACCGTGGACGAATCGGACCGTGGATTAGCGGCGTAGCCGTGAACCACGTTATATCTCCGTGTTTGTATTGTCTTTGTTTTACTTCTATTTGCTTGTCTTAGTTTATTGCTTCCGCTTGCGCTAACGTTTTCGTAGACAAGCAAAATACGACGTCCGACGAATTAGGGCTATTCACCCCCCTCTAGCCGGCCAACCGATCTCCCAACACTGTCGACTGGAGAATGATATCGACCTGGGTTTCCCCATCAATTTCAGCTCCAAGGACTTCCAGCTCATTCGTAGGCTTAGGAGGACACTCTTCGAAGAGTACATACTTGTACTCCTTAGCAGTTAAGATAATATCTAGATTCTTTTTCAATCAACATTATTTGGGTACAGTAAGTTTATTTTCCTTTAGTCTCATAACAAGTGGACTGAAAGTCATTTTTGAAAATCCTAAGAATCACATAGATCATTACTGTAGATTTTAAAAAATTATTAATTCCTCAAACAATAAAATTTTTAAAATCAACCAACACCTCAAAATACCAAGAATATCGTATGCCACGATAGTGTGGACGTATACGAATTCTACATTTGTAAGAGGAGGTTTTACCCATTAATTTTACTATCTTGTCAACCTAACTTTTTGACAAGTAAAATTAATAGTTGGTTTCTCTTCGGCCCTACAAATAAAAGAAGTGAGTCCAATGGGGAGGATACTTATATTTTTATCTAAGTGTTCACCATTACTTGGTACCAAGGTAATTATCTCGGGTTATGTGCCTTACGATGGGGAAGTACACACGCTCCTTAATAATTCCCTATAACCATATTTGACCTTGTGATACGCAAACAAACTCATCCGATGGGGAGGAAGGCACTCAAAGTCGATGTGCAAGTTTGTTTGCATCACATGTCAAATCGTAATGGAGGCCGTAAGAATTTATAAAAATATCCCTCTCCCACTTAGTAATTTAAAATTGAGGAATTTTCTAGCCTATGACATGCATATGAAACAATAATCAATAAATATGAAAAATAAATTATTTTCCAACTATTATGACTTTTGTCTTCAATATGTCTCCTGTCGCATCGCCTTCTCGTCCGCTCCTCCTATGCCATGTACGAGCCTTCCGGAGATCCGAGCCGAGACTAAAATCTATTTTAATTTACATCCATCGATCCTATACTCCACGAGGGAGTGTACATGAAATCTAGATCGAAAGTAAACTAAAATAAAAAGAGTGGCTAAACAATATCGTATCTAATTTAGAAAAAATTAAAAACTAGTCTCGTCAACCCCGAGGATTCAATAAAATATACACATACAAACACATACACACATATGGCCATAATAGTCGGATCTTATGCCTGCAACCAAAGAGTTAACCTACGTATATCCTACTATTATCCAGCATATATAATATATGAAAAGTGCATAAAAATTAACCGAATCCAAAACACACAAAATCGGAAACCTTGGCTCTAATACTAGTTGAAGGGTTGGTTTCCATTGATCAGTGAGGGGAAACTTCACTTCCCACTTCACCTCGGTCGCTTGTTCATGGCGATCCCATCGATGTCCCTGGATTAAAAAAATTTAATCCTAGACAAAAGGGATTTCCCAACCAACCAAGTCATTGTCGTGCTATTCGTTTAGAGTGGTCACTTGAACAAACTTGTTGTTCAAGTGACCTACCTCTATTCTACGAGTAGCCGCGGAATAGACAATGTACGGAGCGTCGACTTTTGTGTTTATGTTTGGGATCCAAGTATTATTTAGCCATATACATAAAGTAAACATCCACATAAAACATGCATATAATTGAAAAGCAATTATAAACATAATACAAAGGTAGACTAATCAAAATAAACAAGATTCTACCTCTTGTTATACCTCTTAATCTTCTATTGTATGTCCTTCCTCCTTTTGGACGCTGTGTGGGCGACGATCTTCCAAAAGTTGAAGCCTCCTAGATCACCAATCTTCCTTTCCTTGTTCACTTCGAACAAAAGAAGATAATCAAACAAAACTCTTCTTCCTATCTAGAACCGGCCACCAAGTCAATAAACTCGATGTTGCCGCCGGCCAAGGAAGAGAACATGGAGTATAGGAACCGGCCAAAGGAGAAAACATGAGAGCATGGGCGCTGGCCAACACTTGGAGAAGAGAAAAGAAAGCAATTCTTCTCCTTGTTGCCGCCCAAACCCTAAACTAAGCTCTCCTAATTTCCGACCAAGGATGAAGGGAAGAAGAATAGGTTGAGCTCCGGACAAGGTAGAGGGAAGAAGAAGAGGGGCTGACCAACCTTAGGAAGAAGAAGAAGAATCCCTCCTCCACTTGTTGCCGCCCACCACAACCCCAAAACCCTAACCCTAGCCGCCCACTCCCAATCCTATCACAACTAGGATTATTGCTGCCCAAGGGAAGCAAACCCTAACCTAATCCATCAAGTTGCCGCCCACCCCTCTCACCTCCTTTTATAGAGTTAGGGATAAGCCATTATTTAATCTCCTCCATTGGTTCTAGGGATTTAATCTCAACCGTTGGATCTAGAGATTTAATCTCAACCATCGGATCTAGAGATTTAATCTCTACCTTTAGATCTAGAGTTTTGTTTTCATCCATTGGATCTAAGCTTCATGAGGTGTTAATAGGCTACAATAGGGACCATGAGGAGGAGTTGGATCTTGGCCACCCATGGATCAAGCCCACATAAAGTCCAATCCATTAATGATAATCCAATCCACTAAAGGATTATCATTGATCTACCTCACCAACCCCCATAAGATAATATGGGCTCCATATATTATTTGTACATTTTCTCCCCGTGTTTAAGATCTCGAATGTCTCACAACGACTTAATCCTGTTGAAAAAGTTCCAACGGATACCTATCAGTCGACTGATCAGACTCATCAGTCAACTACTCATAGCCTCCAATCGACTGCCAAAACCTAGCAGTTGACTCGGAAACATTCTGTGTCTGTGTCCTCGACTGACAGTCGACTACCCTCCATGGCAGTCGATTGCTCAAGACCAATCGACCGCCTAATGCTAGCAGTCGACTACCATGGACACTTGCCACAATCGAAGGCCAATCGACTCACGACAGTTGACTGGTCATAATCCCAATCGACTGCTTAGTGTTGACTCGGTTGCCAAGTGTCAAACACTTGACCAGTCGACTAGTCATAACCCCAGTCGACTGTTATACCTCAACCATTAGGTTTACCCCAAGTATGATGCCCTCATACTTGCTAGACGACCCTTAGCCTAGACCAAAACCTTCTAGCCAACTCCATCAGCCTCATGCCTATTGGATCCCTCCAAGTCATCCATGACTTGTTCATTCATACGCTAACCTTCAGGTGCTTCCATCGGCTATTGTCATGCTAAATTGGTTTATACCACCAAGGCACATTGGGCTTATGATGCCAAGACATACGCTTGGATTTTACGCCGCCAAACAATGGACTTATGCTGCCAAGACTCCACCCTTGGAATTTACGCCGCCAATATCAACCCTTGGACTTCCCTTGCCAACCTATGTTGGACTTTCCAATTGCCAAGAATCAAGCTTGGACTTTCCCTTGCCAAGACCCATGCTTGGACTTTCCATGCCAAGTACTCAAGACTTGGACTTTACCATTGCCAAGACCCATGCTTGGACTTTCCATGCCAAGACCCAAGTTTGGACTTTCCATCATATGGCCAATCCCATGTCAAACATATAATCAACCCATTGTCAAATAATGGTCAACTCATTGTCAAATATCAAAATACTACTTGAGTCAAACTCAAGTCTGGTCAATCGTAACCTGGGCCGATTGCTCTGATAATTTCTCTTTTTTATATCTTTGATAAAAAATGAATACCTTTGAGTTAGAATACTAACTCAAATCAAATCCTCCCAATTTTTCAAATTGGGAATTCTCACATTCATTTTCTCAGAATTCTCCCCCTTTTTGATATACATCAAAAAGGCTCTCCCAAGGGTGTCAATGTCTCATATCCCAATGAGATCTTACAATCTCTCCCTTGGTCTAAAAACATCTAGGATGCCTTCACTCTTCCTAGTGATAAATCTCATATCACTAAAGAGAGGCAATCCTTTAAACTCTCCAAATTCTCCAAATTCTCCCCCCTATGAGGAAGAACACATCCATCATTCCATGATGGATAACCTCCCCCTAAAGACTTGCTCCCCCTTGACCATTGCACCAACAATGTCCTTGGAGAGTCCCTAAGCCTATAGGAATAGTAAACCATCAAAATTAAGGTCAAAAGTTCAAACTTAAACTTTCACACATCTTAAAATTGATACACACCCTAAACAACTATCTCAATCCATATACAATGAATTTTCACCCTTTATAATGCTTTCTAAAGCATATCCTAGGGTTAGGAGTAGTTAGGGTAGCCTAAAATAACTGAAACATGGGCTAAACATCCTTGTTTACTCGAAATTAGCATTGCAGTTGACTCTGTCAGTCAACAATCGACTTCCCTTGACACCAGTCGACTGTCATTATTTTTGCAAATGCAGAATCCAAAAATCAAAAATTGAAATTTGGAAATACATAAGTAATTATACGTAATTTGAAAAATAGTGAAACTGTGGGGTTTTTCCGAGCCACAAAAACCGCTTTTTGCATTGCGGAAACCTCGGAAGACCCGGCCACGGATCCGTGTGAAGATGTATTAAAACTAAAACATGTATGTGCGTATATAAAACTCTATATCTACCTTAGTTCTATATAATAAGGATGTTACCCTCGATGCGACGCCCTTCGCAAATCGCCCTCCTCCAAAAGGTTCGCCGGAACTCAAGAGCGTCAAATGCACACTCCTCTATTGGTATCCACACAAGCAAAAGGTGGAGAAAAGCAATCTTGAGTGTGCTAGCACTCCTTAGATGCTCGGCAAGATGAGGAAGGAGAGAGGGAGAGCTTGAGGGAAGTTGATCCAAGGAAACAGATGAAGTTGTGTGTAACTCACAAATGAATTCAACCATCAAAACTCCTAAAGTGGCCGGCCACTTCAAGGCTTGGAAGGTTACATGCATGCATGTAACTCCCATGGCTCTTGGTCTCCCTCATGAGGTGGCACCACATGATAAGTCAATGATGATGTAGAGCATCATCATTGGCCGGCCATGCCAAGTCATCCTCATGACATGGCATTTGGTCAAGTTAAACTTGACCTTTCATCTTCCCTCTCAAGTCAAGTCAAACTTGACCTCTAATCTCCCATGGTTGATGAAATCTAACCACTTGACTCAAGTCAATTTGATTTAATGAATCTCTATTCATTAATTTAAATTGACTTAATGAATCAAATCTAAATTAGACTCATTCAACACTTGAATCAACTTGAGTCTAACTCAATTAGTTTAATTTAGATTACTCTTAATTCAATTTGGTTCATCCCATGAACCTAATCCTCATGGTTCATCATATGAACCTAATCTCCATCTAATTGCCCTTATGTGTGTGACCCTATAGGTTCTTGTAACGTTGGCAATGCCCCTAAACCGATTTAGGAACATAAGCAATGAGCGGTATCTAGCAACACATCATTGCTACCCAAGTTACAAGAATGTTGAGCTCCAACATCACCTTTGTGACTACTAATTATGACTCTCACAATATGTGACAATGTCCCTCTATCCTTGACATCTAGATTGACCCATCGAGGCATAGACCATGTCATCCTCGGTACAATCTATATCTTGAACTCCAAGTAGACCCACTCTAATCAAATGAGCTTAATATCTCATATTGACTCATTTGGGCATGGCCATGCACTTCGTCGTCTCACTCTATCAAGAATATCGATGTCACCCCCGTCATATAGGAGGGATAGATCCCATCTACATCACTCACATCCCTCCGCATAATTTGTTACATACCCAGTAATCGCCTTTATAGTCCACCCATTTATGGGTGATGTTTGACGAAGCCAAAGTATGCAACTCCTTATGTAGGGAACCATAGTGACTTCAGGTCTAAGGACTAATAGTCATACTAATAGCCACATGAAAAAGTATATGACACTCATATAATGATCCATGATACTTTCTCATGGCGGGTCATTCAGTATACATTCTCCAATGCATACCCATGTGTCAACTTGATATCTCATATCCATGACTTGTGAGATCAAGTTATCGTGTTGACCTACATGCTAGTCTCTATGCATTAACATTGTCCCTGAATGTTAATACTTGACTAGGAATGATTAAGAGTAGTGTTCTCTATATCATCTCATTATCGATTCAACCAATCGATTGATATAGATAAGAACCTACTACTCAAGGACATTATTATATTTAGTTATTTGGCACCAATACAAGTAAATATAATAACCATGCCTTTATAAATAGGAATATGATACAATAAAGTCCATATAACAATCATCACATGATTGACTCTAGGGCTTTCACTAACAATCTCCCACTAGCACTAGTGTCAATCACAATAGTATCTAATACCCAATGACCTAGTGTGACCATCATGCTTTTTCTGTGCCAAAGCCTTGGTCAAGGAATCTGCGATGTTAGCCTCTGTGGGTACTCTGCAAATCTTCACATCTCCTCTATCGATAATCTCTCAAATGAGATGGAAGCGTCGTAGTATGTGTTTGGTCCGCTGGTGTGAGCGATGTTCCTTAGCCTGTGCAATCACTCCATTGTTGTCACAATAGAGATCTATGGGATCTGCTATGCTAGGAACCACCCCAAGCTCAGTAATGAACTTGCGGATCCAAACTGCCTCCTTTGCTACCTCAAATGCAGCGATATACTCGACTTCTGTTGTAGAATCAACAACTGTGTCCTGCTTCAAACTCTTCCAGCTCACAGCGCCACCATTCAAGCAAAACACGAACCCTGACTGCGATCTATAATCATCCTGGTCAGTTTGGAAGCTGACATCGCTGTAACCCTTTACAGCTAGCTCCTCATCGCCTCCAAATATCAAGAAATATTCTTTAGTCCTTCTCAAGTACTTAAGAATATTCTTGACTGCTATCTAGTGATGCTCACCTGGATCTGACTGGTATCTACTCGTCATGCTCAAAGCATATGAGACATCAGGACGAGTACACATCATGGCGTACATGATAGATCCTATAGAAGATGCGTAAGGGATCTTATCCATGTGGTCTCTCTCCTCTCTAGAAGAGGGACTTTGAGTCTTCGAAAGACTCACACCATGTGACATCGACAGAAGTCCCTTCTTGGAATTCTGCATGGCAAACCGTAGTAATACCGTGTCAATGTATGCACTCTGACTTAGGCCAAGCAATCTCTTAGATCTATCTCTATAGATCTTGATGCCTAGAATACAGGCTGCTTCACCTAAGTCCTTCATTGAGAAGCACGTCCCTAGCCAAGTCTTCACAGACTGTAGCGAAGGGATGTCATTCCCAATGAGTAGTATGTCATCCACATACAATACAAGGAAGACAACTGTATTCCCATTAACCCTTTTGTAGACACAGGGTTCATCTTCATTCTTGATGAAACCAAACTATTTGATCGCATCATCGAATCGAAGATTCCAACTCCGAGAGGCTTGCTTTAGCCCATAAATGGACCTTTACAGCTTGCATACTTTCCCAGTATGCTGTGGATCTTCAAAACCCTTAGGTTGTGTCATGTACACATCCTCGGGTAAGTTTTCATTCAGAAACATGATTTTGACATCAATCTGCAATATCTCATAATCGTGGTATGCTGCAATAGCAAGCAAGATCCGAATGGACTTAAACATCGCCATTGGAGAAAAGGTTTCATCATAGTCAATACCATGAATCTGCTTGAAACCTTTAGCCACCAATCAGCCCTTATAGGTATGCGTAAGTCCATCCATGTCAGTCTTTCTCCTAAAGACCCACTTACACCCAATGGGTTTGACCCCTTCAGGTGGATCAACCAAAGTCCATACTTGGTTGGTGTACATGGATTCCATCTCGGATCTCATGGCCTCTAGCCATTTCTCAGAATCTGGGCTCATCACAGCTTCCTGATAGGAGGTAGGCTCATTCTCAATGAGCATAACGTCATCATGGTCAGACAAGAGAAATGAGTATCTCTCAGGCTGACGACGTACCCTATCAGATCTGCGAAGAGGTAGGTCTACCTGAACAGGTGGTTGTTCCACAACTCTTTGTGCAACAACCTCATCACCCACAACACTTTGTGGTTCCTGTTCAACATCCATCAAGGCCTCAGTGCTATGGTCCTTATCTTGAATTTCTTCAAGATCGAAGGTACTCCCACTAGTTTTTCTAGAAACAAAATCCCTTTCTAGAAAAACTCCAGTCTTTGCCACAAACACTTTGTGCTGACTGGGAATGTAGAAGTAATATCCCTTTGTATCCTTGGGATATCCAACAAAATAGCACCTATCGGATTTGGGTCCCAGTTTGTCTAAGATTTGACGTCGAACGTAAGCCTCACAACCCCAAATCCTCATGAAAGACATCTTTGGATTTCTCCCTGTCCATATCGTATATGGTGTCTTTATGACAGCCTTGGATGGTACACGGTTAAGGGTAAAAGCTGCTGTGTTTAGAGCATATCCCCAAAAGGATATAGGAAGATCTGTGTGACTCATGATAGAACATACCATATCTAATAGGGTACGATTCCTCTTTTTGGATACACCATTCCACTGTGGTGTTCCAGGAGGAGTGAGTTGGGATAGAATCCCACACTCAGCTAGGTAGTCACGAAACTCATGGCTAAGGTATTCACCATCTCGATCTGATCGAAGTATCTTAATACTCTTGCCAAGCTGGTTTTGTACTTCATTCTTGAATTCTTTGAACTTTTCAAAGGATTCTGATTTATGTGTCATAAGATACATATAACCATATCTACTGAAGTCATCAGTAAATGTAATGAAGTACCTGTAACCACCTCTAGCAGCAACATTGAAAGGACCACATACATCACTATATATAAGTCCTAACAAATTTGTTGCTCTTTCACTGTGTCCACTAAAGGGAGTCTTGGTCATCTTGCCTAAAAGGCAAGACTCGAATGTCTCATATGATTCAAAATCAAATGAGTCTAGCAGCCCATCCTTATGGAGATGAGATAAGCGACTCTCATTTATGTGACCTAAGTGACAATGCCAGAGATAGGTTTGGTTCAACTCATTTGACTTGAACCTTTTGGCACTTATGTTATAGATAGGGCTCTCTAAGTCTAGAAAGTAGAGTCCGTTCATTAGGGGTGCACTACAATAGAACATATCATTTAAATAAACTGAACAACATTTGTTCTTTATTATAAATGTAAATCCTTTCTTGTCCAAACAAGAAACCGAAATTATGTTCTTAGTCAAAGCAGGCACATAACAACATTCATCTAATTCTAGTACAAGCCCAGAGGGCAGAGGTAGATCATAAGTTCCTACAGCAACAGCCTACTCGTAGGTCCACCTCGCCCTTTGTCAATGCCCTGCTATTTCTCAGCGCCTGCACATTGGTACAAATGTTAGATGCACATCCGGTATCTAATACCCATGATGAAGAAATAGATAGATTGACTTCTATAACATTTATACCTGAAGTAGAAGTCTCACTTATTTTCTTCTTAACATCTTCCAGGTAAGCTTTGCAGTTACGCTTCCAGTGTCCAACTTCCTTGCAGTGGAAGCAAGCCCCTTCCTTGGCTACCCCTCCTTTGGGTTTAAGTTCTTTGCCTTTGCCCTTGGCTTGGGACTTTCCCTTAACTTTAGGCTTGCCCTTGCCTTTCTTTTTGTGCACCATCAAAATGGTGTCAGATTTTCCCTTCTTAAGGTTAAGCTCAGCAGTTCTCAACATGCTGAGCATCTCAAGCAGTGGCTTATCAATTTCATTCATGTTGTAATTCATGACAAATTGATTGTAGGCTTGTGGCAAAGATTGCAAGATCAGGTCAGTGGCCAGATCTTAGCCAAGTGGGAATCCCAGCCTTTGTAGGTTTTCTACGTACCCAATCATCTTGAGTACATATGGACCTACGGGAGTCCCTTCTTGCATTTTGGACCCAAACAATGCCTGAGACTTCATATCTCTTGTGTCTTGCTTGTCCTTGATATAGTTGTCAAAAATGTTCAACCATATCATAAGCATTCATGAACTCGTGTTGCTTCTGAAGCTCAGAGTTCATGGTCGTGAGCATTAGACATGACACATCTAATGCATCATCTTGATGCTTCTTGTAAGCATGGTATCAAGAGGTGCCTCCTAATGGGCGCTCTCTAGGACGTCTGACTTCCTTTCTTGAGTGAGAACAATTCTCAGGTTCTTGTACCAGTCCAGGAAATTTTCTCCATTGAGCTTGTCCTTCTCAAGGACATAACGCAGAGAGAGAGTGTTCGTGTTTGTCAACATAGTTATCTACAACATATAATGCAGAGAATTAATATCATATTCATTTTATCATTTAATTAGGCCTTTAATCAAATGATGCTCCCACTGAATTATAGGAATTTTGTAGAATCGAGTTATGGATGTGGTTAAACCACATTACTAGATTCATACAAACTAGCTATAATTCTTGCGGGACAAGATCCACATCATACTAAGCCTTGAGTTTGTTGGATCTTTGTAATGGCTAGAGGGGGGTGATTATCCTTTCTTTGTTTCTACAAGTATGTTAGCGGAAGCAATACAAATACAAATACAAATAAGAATGAGAGACAAGAAAACAATGCTAACACCCGATGTACGTGGTTCGGAGATGACGCTCCTACTCCACAGTAATCCGTAAGGTGGATTACCCCCAGCCAAGCTTCACTAAGTACTCCTTTGGATGAACCAAGGTGGAGAAACCTTGTCTTACAATGCACTCCTCTTCTTTACAATGATGGAAGATGAAGACTAGATAAGAGGAGGTTTAGAATCACAAAAACACTTGGAGAAAACTTGGTGAGCACGAGGGTGTAGCTAGGAATGAGAGCACTAGTTTCACCAAGCTCCCCAAGGCCTCTTCTTATAGAAGAAGGGTTGTTTTTCCCATTGAGCTTTGATCAGTCGACTGATGCTCACCATCAGTCGACTGCCGTCGAAGCTAATGGCTTCTGACAGTGAATCCGTGGGGATTCGCAGCCACCATTTCCAACGGGAGACCTATCAGTCGACTGATCGCTTCATCAGTCGACTGATGAAGCGATCAGTCGAATGATCGCCGCGAGGAGTCGAGTGAGACTCCATTCTGTGACCATTTTCGACTTGATCATTCGATTGCCTGGATTGACAATGATCGTGATTGCCTCATCGATCGGTATCGATTCCTCGTCAATGATCGATAGTCCAGCTTTTAAGATGACTCGAGCACCTTATCAGTCGACTGATACTAGTCAAGTATGAATAATTCATACTTGAATTGACTCCCTAGACCTAGACTTAACCTTCTAACTCTTCCTTCAGCCTTGCGCTCGCCTTCAAGAGTTTCCTTCAGCCTCGTCATGTCTTGGGTTGCCAAATGCTTGGACTTTACGCCGCCAAGACTACAAGCTTGGACTTATGCTGCCAAGACTTTACTTTGGACTTCCTTTGCCAAGGTTCACTTGGACTTTACGCTGCCAAGACTACAAGCTTGGTCTTACGCTGCCAAGTCCATCCCTTGGACTTTCTTTGCCAAGGTTCACTTGGACTTTATGCTGCCAAGACTACACACTTGGTCTTATGCTGCTAAGTCCGTCCCTTGGACTTTCCTTGCCAAGATCATACTTGGACTTTTCTTTTACCAAGTCTTCATCCTTGGATTTCCCTGTCACTTAAACATGTTCACAATTAGATCACAAAACATTGCCTAACATAGATGATTATCCAAACATCAAAACACATGCATGCTTGGGGCATTGTTGCACCAACAATCTCCCCCTTTTTGATGTTTGACAATCATTTAAGTTAGGTCTTTACCATATGCATATAATCATATTTTTTAATATGAATTCTAACTTAAAACATTCCTTCTCCCCCTTTGACATACATCAAAAAGAGAATGATTCATAAATTTCATGAAAGAATTTAAGTTATTGTATCTTGGACTAAGGTATAAGATTGATATTAAGCTCCCCCTTAATCCAAGATATGCTTCATGATGTGTGAATAACATTTGAAGCAAAGCATAACAAAAGT
This sequence comes from Wurfbainia villosa, assembly GCA_025175895.1. Classification (NCBI taxonomy): domain Eukaryota; kingdom Viridiplantae; phylum Streptophyta; class Magnoliopsida; order Zingiberales; family Zingiberaceae; genus Wurfbainia; species Wurfbainia villosa. Next base: position 55,276,491 of record CM046004.1, read on the forward strand.
TCGAAAGTTAAGTCCTAACTTTGCACCAACAATGTAAGTTTGGGGATGAAAAGATATATATTATGAAACTCCCCCTAAAACACTGCATGAAACAGTCCTAAAAATTTGTTTATACTCAATATTATCATGCTATAGTTTTAGGACATCAAAGATACACTAAATATCAGAAAATGGAGCTATTTATCATAAAACACTGAACATCAATGATCACAAATCCAAATTTCAGCCTTTTCAACCCAAATTCAGAAATGCGTTAGAAATTCTAGAAACCTCAGAAAATCACGAAATTTTGTGTACACATTTCTGAGATCATACTTTATTAAGGAAAAATAGTTTGAAAAATATATGTTTTCTAGATTTCAAGATTGATACAAACTTGGAAGCTAATAAAAGTTCTAATAATTTTGCAAACTTTGTATCACTTTTGTCTTCCACTTGAAAACTGTTTTTTAAAACATGATGAACATAGTTTAAAATGTATATGATTTGGAATTTCCAACCATGTTCTTAGAGCTATGTATTCATTACTTGAATACAAGCCTTCCCAATGATTGGTCCATGAAGTATTCATGTTTCTAGGTGTGTCATTGGCTCATAGTAATGCATCATAACAAGCATGATGAGAAAAGTACACCTTCCCTATCATCTCACATGTTCCTAAGTGTCTTAATACAAGAATCAAGGTTTCTTAAGGCTTTTTGTGAGATGCATCAAGGTATAAGGCTAACATATGAATATGAGATCATGCAAACCTAGAATTTTACTCTACAAAGCACATACCAAGCTCTCTCCTTAATGATGAAAATTCGGTTTCGGGAAGAGCTTTAGTGAAGATATCGGCAAGGTTGGACTTAGATTCTACATAATTAAGTTCAATGTCCCCTCTTGCCACATGATCTCTTATGAAGTGATGTTTCACTTCAATGTGCTTGATCCTAGAGTGATGTACCGGATTTTTGGTCAAGTTGATGGTACTCACATTGTCACAATAAACTTTAATGTTAGAGTAGTGTAGCTCATAGTCCTCAAGCGTATGTCTCATCCAAAGCAATTGAGCTACACAACCTACCGTAAATAAGATATCGGGTCTACTAAAGGTTAGGTATAGTAGGCTACCAATCATACTCCTATAAAGTTTAAGATCAATTGATTTACCATCATGATCACTATCTATTCTAGTGCTAGTGGCCATAGGAGTGGTTACAATTTTGGCATTTTCCAAACCAAATTTCTTGATCATTTCATTTGCATATTTGGTTTGATAAATATGAATCCCTTCATTGGTTTGCTTGACTTGTAACCCTAGGAAAAAGTTAAGCTCTCCAACTAAACTCATTTCAAATTCATTCTCCATATTTTTTATAAAGTCTTGAAGAAGATCATCATTTGTTGACCCAAAAATAATGTCATCAACATATATTTGGGCTATAAAGATATCCTTTAATGTTGACTTTATAAACAATGTTTGATCTACTTGGCCCCTTCTAAAATCCTTAGAAATTAAGAAAGATGACAATCTTTCATACCATGCCCGGGGAGCTCTATGAAATGACCTAGTTCTTACTCCTTGAGATAGATCTCCTACTACTTGGTCAAGTGGATGATCTTGATGAATTCTTAGGGTTCTAGAAGGGGTTTCAAATTGATCATTGTTGTCTTCTACCCTCCTTTCATCATCGGAATCTCCTCTTCCTCCCCCTTGATCATTACCCCTTATGGTCAAATTTTGAAGTTTTTGGGTAATATCTTGATTATTGTCATTAATATCCTTATCAATGGAGGACTTTCTAGGGTAGGTACTAGTAGTTTCATCAAATTGAACATTAGAGGACTCCTCAATCCCTTGGGTTCTCTTATTGTAGACTCTATATCCTCTACTCGTGGATGAGTATCCAACTAGGATTCCCTCATCCGCTTTGGATTCAAATTTTCCTAAGTTATCTTTGGTGTTTAAAATATAAACTTTACATCCAAAGACTTTGAAATAATGAATTGTGGGAATAGTCTCATTCCATAATTCAAATGGTGTCTTTCCTAAAAACCTATGGATTTGAACCCTATTTTTGATATAGCAAGCGATATTAACCGCTTCCGCCCACAAGTAGCTAGGTAGAGAGTATGCATTAAGCATAGTCCTAGCCGCCTCTTGTAGGTCACGATTTCTCCTTTCCACCACCCCATTTTGTTGGGGTGTTCTAGGACAAGAGAACTCATGCTTGTACCCTTGCTCTAAACAAAATTGTGAAAATTTTGAATTCTCAAATTCACCACCATGATAACTACGGATCCGGTTGATTTTGAGACTCTTTTCATTTTCAACTCTTTTACTAAATCCTATGATTATTTTTAAGGTATCATCCTTATGTTTCATAAAATAGACCCAAGTATACCTAGAAAAATCATCTATTATGACTAAACAATATTTGTTACCATTTAAAGAAGGAGTACTATGGCAATCAAATAAGTCAAGATGCAATAGTTCTAACGGTAAAGAAGTATTAGTTAAGGTTTTACCTTTATGTGATGTCTTTGTTTGTTTTCCTTCTTGGCATGCATCACACATTTTGTTCTTGACATACTTGATCTTTGGTAGCCCTTTGACCAACTCCAACTTGGCTACCTTAGCTATGTTTTTCATGTTGATGTGCCCCAATCTCCTATGCCATAGCCAACTTTCTTCTTCTTTTGCAACAAGACACTTAGTAGAAATGTTAGAAGCATATGAAAGATCAACATAATAAATATTTGATTTCCTATATCCAACTACCATACAATCATTTAATTCCTTGTGTCTAATCATGCATTTAGAAGATTCAAAAGAAACATGGTATCTTGCATCACAAAGTTGACTAACACTTAATAAATTGAATTTCATATTTTCAACTAGTAAAACTTTGTGAATGACAATTTTGGGGGATACCTTAATTGTACCTCTACCTAATATCTTGAGTTTTCCACTATTTCCAAAAGACACCGCTCCCTTCTTCACATACTTAATTGTGGAGAACTTGCTCACATCCCCGGTCATGTGTGTTGAGCAACCGCTATCCACAATCCACATACCTTGCTCTCCTACCTAAATCACATGAAAAACACAATCTTTTGGTACCCAAACATTAGGACCGGTAACATTAAGTAAAAACTTCTTAGGTACCCATGCTTTCTTAACCTTACCCTTAATGGTTGCTTTTCTATTAATCAATGAGACATAAGCAACTTCTTTTTCTTTTGACTTATATCCTATACTGGCCTTGTTGTAAACGGCTCTTTGTTGGCTAAGGATCATGTCAAGATATTTTGAGCCATTCGTAAATTTCTCTAAGCATGCCTTTAAGTCACTAACCTCATCCTTAAGTTTGTCATTCTCTTCCTTAAGTATGCAAGAATCAACATGTGAAGGTTTTTCATTCCTAATGGCCTTTAGTTCTACCTTCATGCTTCTAACCTTAGATTTAGACTTATCTAGAGCCTCTTTAAGATAAGCAATTGATTTATAAAGAAGCTTAACTTTAGGAGAGTTTATTACCTCATCGTCACTAGATGACGATTCATCACTTGAAGAGTCTTCTTCTTGGCTTGATGTACCGGAGTCATCTCCTTGGGCCATGAGTGACACATGGCGTGTGACGTGGCAAAGCTCATCATCGGAGGAGGAATCTTCAACACTTGGTGTGTCCCATGTGGTTTGAGCCATCATGGCCTCCTTCTTCTTCTCCTTCTTATCCTTCTTTTTCTTTTCTTTTTTTTACTTCTTTAGCTCTGGGCAATTTAGCTTTATGTGCCCCTTCTTATTGCAAGCATGGCAAATCACATTATTGTTAAAATTTGAATTACCACTAAACATACCTCTTGAAGAATGGGACCCCTTCCTTGCTTCTCTATTCTTGAACTCCTTTGATTTTCTATAGAGCTTCTTGACAAAGTGGGCCATCTCACTAGACGAGTCTCCAACACTACTTGAATCATGCTCCGACTCGGATGATGATGACACTTCTTTCCTTTCTTTCTTCTTCTTTTCCTTATTTTCAACAAATAGAGCTAAACCCTTTTCCTTAGAGGACATGTTAGTTTGCCCATGCAATTCAAACTCATAAAATAATTCATCAATTTTAATTTGCGAAAGATCCCTAGTTACCTTAATAACATCAACTATAGAAGTCCATAGAGAAGTTCTAGGAAATGCTTGAAGAATGTACCTTACCAAATCCCGATTGTCAACTCGCTCACCTATGATGTGGAGTCCATTCACAATCTCTTTAAACCTTCCATGCATTTGGCTTACAGTTTCATGCATCTTCATTTGGAAGGCTTGAAGTTGTCCAATTAGCAAGTCCTTCTTGGCCCTCTTTGACTCCTTGGATCCTTCATTTAGCTCAATGAGCTTTTCCCATAACTCCTTGGCGGATTCGAAAGGCCCCACCTTGTTGAGTTGCTCCATTGTAATACCACATTGGATGGTGAGTACCGCCTTTTCATTTGATTCAAACCTCCTATTCATTTCCCTTGTCCAATCCTTGCTTGGAATAGGGTTTCAATGTTCATCCACCGGTTCCTCAAAGTCATCTACAATGCTATGACAAATCTCAATATTACTCATTAGATAATAGTTCATCCTACCTTTCTAATACGCAAAGTGACTCCCATCGAAGAGTGGTGGCTTGGCGGTGCTATATCCCTCTTGAAGAGCCATTGATGCCTTGGTTGATGGTGAAATCTTCCAAGCTATCCGGGCTCTGATACCACTTGTTGGATCTATGTAATGGCTAGAGGGGGTGATTAGCCTTTCTTTGTTTCTACAAGTACGTTAGCGGAAGCAATACAAATAAGAATGAGAGACAAGAAAACAATGCTAACACCCGATGTACGTGGTTCGGAGATGACGCTCCTACTCTACGGTAATCCGTAAGGTGGATTAGCCCCAGCCAAGCTTCACTATGTACTCCTTTGGATGAACCAAGGTGGAGAAACCTTGTCTTACAATGCACTCCTCTTCTTTACAATGATGGAAGATGAAGACTAGAGAAGAGGAGGTTTAGAATCACAAAAACATTTGGAGAAAACTTGGTGAGCACGAGGGTGTAGCTAGGAATAAGAGCACTAGTTTCACCAAGCTCCCCAAGGCCTCTTCTTATAGAAGAAGGGTTGTTTGCTTGAGCTTTGATCGAGATTGATGCTCACCATCGAGTCGTCCGGCTTAACGGCTCGACGATGGATCCGCGGGGATTCGCAGCCGCCATTTCCAACAGGAGGCCTATTAGTCGACTGATCACTTCATCAATCGACTGATGAAGCGATCAGTCGAGTGATCGCTGCAAGGAATCGAGTGAGACTCCATTCTGTGCCCATTTTTGACTTGATCACCGATCATTGATTGGATTGGCGATCACCCTCATCGATCTGATCGATTCTGTCGCAATGATCGATAGTTCGGTTTTCAGCCTGACCTAGTCGAGCACCTTATCAATCGACTGCTACATAGTATCAGTCGACTGATACTAGTCAAGTATGAATAATTCATACTTGAATTGACTCCCTAGACCTAGACTTGACCTTCTAACTCTTACTTCAGCCTTGCGCTCGCCTTCAAGAGTTTCCTTCGGCCTCGTCATGTCTTGGGTTGCCAAATGCTTGGACTTTACGCCGCCAAGACTACAAGCTTGGATTTATGCTGCCAAGACTTTACTTTGGACTTCCTTTGCCAAGGTTCACTTGGACTTTACGCTGCCAAGACTACAAGCTTGGTCTTACGCTATCAAGTCCATCCCTTGGACTTTCTTTTCCAAGGTTCACTTGGACTTTATGCTGCCAAGACTACACGCTTGGTCTTATGCTGCCAAGTCTGTCCCTTGGACTTTCCTTGCCAAGATCATACTTGGACTTTTCTTTTACCAAGTCTTCATCCTTGGATTTCCCTGTCACTTAAACATGTTTACAATTAGATCACAAAGCATTGCCTAACTTAGATGATTATCCAAACATCAAAACACATGCATGCTTGGGGCATTGTTGCACCAATAGAGTTAGCTTTGGCTAATTCGCCCAAGACTTAGTACGATCGGTGGGTAACACATTACCGATTACATCTCTATACAACTCTTGTTTATAGGATCAAGACCCACATTTACAAAAGACCTTGAGTGAGCTTTGGTTAAATCGCCCAAGATTTAGTGTAAATGCGATCTTATCCTATCTTTCCAATGGTTGGAATATGCCTATAGTTCTACTCGATCCAATTGAGTTAACTAGTTTTGCTCAATCTAATTGAGCTTACTCTAACCCAAGCGTGATAGGCGGGACCAAGATTGTCTCTCCGCACCCTACCAAGATAATATGCGTTGCTCTGCTTTGGCAGATTCAACAACAACAAATGATCGAAGTAGTGATGGGTATCAAGGCTCGGTAGGTTTTTTCGAGTTGATTCGATTATGATCTAATCTAATCGTAATGTGTATCATATACGCATTGAGGCCTTTATTATCCTATATTAGCATGCATCACATACATACATACATTAGTCTAGCATGCATCATATACATACAAGAAAATTATCCTAGCATGCATCATATACATACAAGCATTATTCTACTAGCATGCATCACATACATACAAGCAAAATCAAATATATATATATATATATATATCAACATATATATATATATATATATATATATATATCTATATATATATATATATATATATATATATATATATAAATATATAAATATATATATATATATATATATATATATATATATATATATCAACATATATATATATATACATTTAACTGTGATGTAGTCATGGCCCTACTACGATCTTCTCAAGCCAATGAGAAGATCGGACGGTCAACTTAAGGCTAGCGGCTTCTCAAAGCGCTTCCTTTGACCGCCATGTGTCGTCGGCACCCTTCTCGTAACTTCGTCTACAAGTGGACTTTCCACCGCTCCATTTTGTACATTACAAATATGAAACTCGAGTTACATTCGAGTCTCAAACTATTTACAACTAGAATTTCAAAAGAAGAGGTACGACGAGCAGGTCGTATACACTATACAACACGTACAACCACAAAAATGGCACGCAGGCCGTATTATGAATTACAACACACATAATCCAATCAAATTGGGGTCATTGGGCCATGAAAATCACAGAATTATACATAATTCTAAATTATATATTTTTACAAAAAATTTCTATAATTTTTCCTAATTTGTTTTTCAAATTTATGAGTCACCTCTCCGTAACGGTCCCGCTAAACGTTTTCCGGGCGCGATCGCGGGATAAGGCCCCTTTCGGGGATAGGGGCAGCGGCCATACTCACAAAATCAACTTCGTGAGTGCCCCTATTATGATCCTACAGAGACTTAAGTCTCTGTCCCAAAAATCTAAAGCGAGAACTCGCTGTTTCGGAGAGTTTTTCTCGACGGTTGAAGCCTACAAGTGTTCCAACACTCGTTGCTTCGACTCTTCGAGAAAAATACCCAAAAATTCTATAAAATTAGGAAATTTACATAAACATAAAAATCTGTAATTTTTTATATCTAATATAAAAACTACAAAAATGAAACACATACATGCTTCGCACGTGGCTCTGATACCACTGTTGGGTTTTTCTGAGCCGTAAAAACCGCTTTTTGCATTGCGGAAACCTCGGAAGCCCCCGCCACGGATCCGTGCGAAGATGTATTAAAACTAAAACATGTATGTGCTTATATAAAACCCTAGATCTACCTTAGATCTATATGATAAGGACGTTACCCTCGATGCGACGCCCTTCGCAAATCCCGCTCGTCCAAAAGGTTCGCCGGAACTCAAGAGCGTCTCTATTGGTATCCACACAAGCAAAAGGTGGAGAAAAGCAATCTTGAGTGTGCTAGCACTCTTTAGATGCTCGGCAAGATGAGGAAGGAGAGAGGGAGAGCTTGAGGGAAGTTGATCCAAGGAAACAGATGAAGTTGTGTGTAACTCACAAATGAATTCAACCATCAAAACTCCTAAAGTGGCCGGCCACTTCAAGGCTTGGGAGGTTACATGCATGCATGTAACTCCCATGGCTCTTGGTCTCCCTCATGAGGTGGCACCACATGATAAGTCAATGATGATGTGGAGCATCATCATTGGCCGGCCATGCCAAGTCATCCTCATGACATGGCATTTGGTCAAGTTAAACTTGACCTTTCATCTTCCCTCTCAAGTCAAGTCAAACTTGACCTCTAATCTCCCATGGTTGATCAAATCTAACCACTTGACTCAAGTCAATTTGATTTAATGAATCTCTATTCATTAATTTAAATTGACTTAATGAATCAAATCTAAATTAGACTCATTCAACACTTGAATCAACTTGAGTCTAACTCAATTAGTTTAATTTGGATTACTCTTAATTCAATTTGGTTCATCCCATGAACCTAATCCTCATGGTTCATCATATGAACCTAATCTCCATCTAATTGCCCTTATGTGTGTGACCCTATAGGTTCTTGTAACGTTGGCAATGCCCCTAAACCGATTTAGGAACATAAGCAATGAGCGGTATCTAGCAACACATCATTGCTACCCAAGTTACAAGAATGTTGAGCTCCAACATCACCTTTGTGACTACTAATTGTGACTCTCACAATATGTGACAATGTCCCTCTATCCTTGACATCTAGATTGACCAATCGAGGCATAGACCGTGTCATCCTCGGTACAATCTATATCTTGAACTCCAAGTAGACCCACTCTAATCAAATGAGCTTAATATCTCATATTGACTCATTTGGGCATGGCCATGCACTTCGTCGTCTCACTCTATCAAGAATATCGATGTCACCCCCGTCATATAGGAGGGATAGATCCCATCTACATCACTCACATCCCTCCACATAATTTGTTACATACCCAGTAATCGCCTTTATAGTCCACCCATTTACGGGTGACGTTTGACGAAACCAAAGTATGCAACTCCTTATGTAGGGAACCATGGTGACTTCAGGTCTAAGGACTAATAGTCATACTAATAGCCACATGAGAAAGTATATGACACTCATATAATGATCCATGATACTTTCTCATGGCGGGTCATTCAGTATACATTCTCCAATGCATACCCATGTGTCAACTTGATATCTCATATCCATGACTTGTGAGATCAAGTCATCGTGTTGACCTACATGCTAGTCTCTACGCATTAACATTGTCCCTGAATGTTAATACTTGACTAGGAATGATTAAGAGTAGTGTTCTCTATATCATCTCATTATTGATTCAACCAATCGATTAATATAGATAAGAACCTACTACTCAAGGACATTATTATATTTAGTTATTTGGCACCAATACAAGTAAATATAATAACCATGCCTTTATAAATAGGAATATGATACAACAATTATCACATGATTGGCTCTAGGGCTTTCACTAACAGAAACTTCATACGTATAATACTTATAACAATTATAATAGGTGAAAGATATATGAAAAATAAAATACCCATTAAATATTGAGATTGATACAGAATTCAAAACCATTTATAACTTCAATGTTTTTGACCTATTTTGTATCAACTTCTTCAATGGTAACTTTTATCAAAAGATAGAATACACCAAGATCTTTCAAAATGATTTTAAAACCTTATATTGAACCATGGTCTATGGGCTTAATGCACATGACTTGTACATAAGCTTTCCTCATGATTCATCCATGGTATAAGATGGGTTTGAGTTCATCTAGATGCAAGAACTATGAACCTTGAAATTAACTCATTTCCTAGCATCTCACATGTGTCTAGAGTGTATGAATACACACACATGTCAATGTGATGTGAGATATGAGTTTTGTTCATCCTAAATAAGGTCTCATGCATTTTTCTAGGCAACACTATTTGATTCCCTTATACATGGAACTTCAAATTATGTCATAGTCCTTACATCAATTTTATTAATGCATGAATGATGATTATGACATATAATATAGCATAAATAAGTCATGTGCCAAAAATCATGATGTCATGGCATATGAAGACAATCTAAGTATATATGACATAAAAATTTATCCTAGGCATTATCATAACATATTATATGATAAAATAAGAATAATGTCATGACATGACATATGGAAAATAAATCATGGCAAATAAAACATAAAAGTATAATAATACCTAGATTTTAATATTAATTGTCATTTGTTATGATTAAATTCATTTTGCCATATTATTACTTATCTCCCAAGTGTGCCAAAAACCCAAAATGACACATTATGACCTCTAAACCTTAATTGTGCCAATTTGATCAATTTTTTAATTTCCATGAATTATATTGGCACATCCTAAAATCCTTTAGGATTAAATTCAACCTTATTTCCAAGGTACCCATAACCTTGAAAATATCCTAAGGTGTCAACTCTACCATGGTTAGGTTAACTACCCATCCACTTAGGGTTGACACACCCTAACCCATCTAGCGTGAAGGGATCACGCTCCTAGGAACCCAAAACCTATTGGAGCTCCTTGGGTTTACTAGGTATTTCTTAGGGATAACTTCCCTAGATACCCTCCTAATGACCCTCCTAGGCTTAGAAGCCTTGGTCAATTGGGTCTTGCCATGGTTAACTCTAGGGGTAACTCCCCTTGTAACCTTCTTAGTGTCTTCCCTAGGTTTCCTTAAAACCTTAGCCACTAGGCACTTACCTTGGTTAACCTTAGGGACGACTTCCATTAACCTTGGTCTTTCTAGACCTAGGTTGTGTTCCATAATCGAATGGAACATTGTGGTAGGTCTCCTTGGGCTTAGGTTTGTGACCCAAACCATTCTTTCCCTTGGGTGGACCTTGCCTCCTAGACCCTAGTCTTTGACTCCTAGATCCTTGCATTTGATTTTGCATCTTTCTAAGAGTCTTTTCTAATTTCTTAAGCCTTGACCTCAAGACTTGATTTTCTAATTCTAATTGCCCAATTTTTTATTTTTCATCTATTCTATGGGCATTACCATTTTTTCTAGGCATATGCCTACCTTTCTTAGGGTTAATGCCTAAATGCTCCTCTACCTTCCTAATAGTTTCCCTAGGTAGGATTTTTCTAGGGTTATTAGTCCCAAATTTATCCTTAGTTCTAAAATTATAACTCTTAACACCTAAAAAATAGAATTTATTTTTAGCATGCTTTGTATTATGATGAATAGCAAGTGAATTAAAATTATCCCTAGCATGCTTTTTAACATTAAAATTCGAAGGTGCATTATTAAAATATACCTTAGGATTTGCTTTTAAAGCTACTCCACTGTAATTCATAAGGTGGATCAACCCTCACAAGCTTTCACTATAACCTTCTTTTGATGATAACACCAAGGTGAAGAAACCTTCTTTACAATCACCCTCTTCTTCTTACAAGATTATGGAGTTAAGTTTGGAAAGAATAGGTCAAGAACACTTGAATGCTAAGAGGAAGACTTGAGGAGCTTAGGATGAATGTTTAGAATGAAAGAATTAGCCTCCTCCAAGCTCTCGAGCTTCTTTTTATAGAGCAAGGTCGTTTTTGCCCATTGAGCACGACAACAGTTGATTGTTGCATACCATCAGTCGACTGCTACTATTGTTGATCGAATCCAACGACTTCTTATTAAGCTTGATTGTGATCATTATGGCTCAACATCTACTTGATCAGTCGACTAAGCAGTTGGCCATCAACCATTCTATGCCCATGACAGTCGACTACCAGACCTTGACTCGGCTTATAGATCCGAGTTCAAGTCTACCAAGAGCGAGCACCTTTGTCAAGCTATATAGATCAGTCAACTGCCAAGCTTATGTTCGACAGTAGGATCCGTAGTTGACTACTTGATGTTAGTTATAGCCCTAGAACCAATCATGTGATGGTTGAATAGGGAACATTTTGTATCATATTCTATAAAGGCAAAGGATTGGTTATTATATTTACGTCTTGCTTGTGCCAGCTAAATTAAATATAATAATGCCCTAGAAAAGTAGGTTCTTATCTACAGCACATCAATTGGCAGAATTGATTATGAGAGGCTGTAGAGAACACTTTTCTAAATGTTCCTAGTCAAGTATTAATATGCAAGGGCAATATTAATACATAAAGACTAGCATGTAGGTCAATTGATGACTTGATCTCACAAGTCATGAATATATGATATCAAGTTGACACATGGGTATATATTTGAGAATATATACTGAACTAACCCGCCATGAGAAAGTTTCATGGATCGTCATATGAGTGTCATAAACTTTCTCATGTGACTATTGGTATGAATAGTCCTCAAACCTGAAGTCACTACGGTTCCCTACATAAGGAGTTATGTACTTTGGTATCGTCAAACGTCACCCGTAACAGGGTGGACCATAAAGGCGATTACTGGGTATATAACAAATTATGCGGAGGGATGTGAGTGATGTAGATGGGATCTATCCCTCCCATATGACGGGAGTGATATCTGTGGGCCCCTTGATTGAGTAGAACTACTAAAACGCATGGTCATGCTCGAATGAGTCAATATGAGATATTGAGCTCATTTGTTTGAGTTAGTTTACTCAGGGATCAAGAAACACATAGATTGATCGAGGATGACACGGTCTATGCCTCATTGGTCAATCTGATATCAAGGATAGAAGGACACAGTCATACATTATAGTAGTCACGGAAAGGTTAGTCGGATCTTGACTTATTTCATAACTTGGGTAGCAATGATGTATTGCTAGATGTCGCTCATTGCTTGTGTATCTAAAAGAGTTTAGATCCACTGCCAACGTTATGAGAGCCTATAAGGTCACACACAAAGATCATGATGATTAGAAGAATTAGTGCATTCTAGTTTGACTAGAATAATTTGGGAATAAGCTTAAGTACAAAATGGTTTTTGGACTTTAAGCTTATAGAGAATTTTAGCTTATTGATTTAATGAGATTAATTCAATATGCTAAGCTTATTAATTTAATAAGATTAAATAAATATGTTATCATGATATCCTAAGCTAAATTGATTTAATAAGATTAATTCAATATGTTACCTTATTGATTTAATGAAATTAATTCAATATGATAACATAAGCTTATTGAATTAATAAGATTAATTCAACATGCATGAATGCCACATAAGCATGCCACCTAAGCTTGATGAGGTGGAAGGAGACAAAGGGTTTTGACCTTTGGATTTCCTCCACATGTGGCCGGCCAAACAAGGAGTGTTTTTCAATGCAATTTATTGCATTGAATGTGATAGGAGGTGAAAGGTTTTTCCAATCCTATAAAACACTCCATGGGGTGGCCGGCCAAGGTGTGGTAAGCTTGAGGCTTGGAGAGAGCTTGGTGGTGAGAGGCTTTGGTTGTGTGGCTTTTGTGAGTGTAGCAAGAAGAGTGGTCTTCTTCTTCCTTTCTCTTTTTCCCTACCTTCCTCTCCTTTAGGGACTTCTCTAGCAAGAAGTAAAGGAGAGCTCTTCTAGTTTCTTTTGTGAGACAAGAGCTTGCTCGTGTGGATACATATAGAGGCACGGACATTTGAACGTGCTAAAAGATCCAACAAACCCAAGGAGAAGCGGGATTTAAAAGGGCACGCAACAAAGGTAATATTCTCCTATAAGATAGGTTTTGAGAAATTTAATTTTGTACGAGGTTTTCTTTCGCAAGGATCACTTCGAAGGGATCCTATTTTTCCGTTGCGCATATGCTATTTTGCATAGAAAATCCCTACAGTGGTATCAGAGCCACTTGTGAAAGATCGTATAAAAATAGGTTTTCTCTATTTTATATATGATATAGAAGTAGGATAAATTTTATTATGAGTTGATAATTGCATTAGCAATTTTTCAAACATAATAAAATATCCGATGTCTTTTAAAAGTTAAAATTGACATGGTGCATGGTTATGGCCTAGTCCCAAAAAGTTTGTGAATGTGTGTGTTGTAATTCTTAATACGGCCTGCGTGTCGTGCCTTTCTCCTAAAATTCTTGTTGTAAAATTAGTTTTACACTCGAATGTAACTCGAGTATTTCTTCTTTTGTAATATACAAAATAAAGATGGAGGGTCCATTCGAAGATGACGTTACAAGGAGGAAGTCAACAACACAAGACAACCAAAAGGAAGCACTTGGGAGAAGATACTATCCCTAGGTTGACCAATCAATCTTTTCATTGGCTTGAGAAGATTGTAGAATAAGGGCCATAACCATGACACGCTTAGTTTAATTTGTATGCGATGCATGTTAATTTAGCTTATATGTGATGTATGCTAATATGTATGTGATGCATGTTTATTTCTTAATAAGTCAAAAATGATATGCCTACCAAAGTTTGGTACTCACAACTTCCTCGATCATTTGTTGTTGGGTTTGCCAAAGCAAAGCAATGCATTTTATCTTGGAAGAGTGCGAGTGGACAATCGTGATGTCCCGCTATCAAACTTGGTTAAGACTTAATTAAGTTTTTCTTATTTAATTAAGAAAGTAGAGGCATATATTAGCTTTGAACATAAGTTTTAAAAATTAGTTTTGTGTGATTTCCGAACATCAGCTTTGTCTTAGAAAGTGGTCGTTGCTCCGATATCAAAGAAGGCCTCTGTGCCTCGACACGGCCTGGAAGCTGGTTTAAGAATAAGCACTAAACTAATCTAAACATAACCAAAGCTATTAAAGAGTTACATCAGATGTAATTGGCAAAAGATTGCCTACCTAATCATACTACATCTTGGGCGATTAGCCAAAGCTAACTCAAGACGAAGTATGATGTGGATCTTTATCCCATATAAATTTATAGCTAAATAGAAGCTAATGATGTAAGCAAAATGTGTTTACCTACATCAATTATTAGCTCATATCAAAGCTATGAGAATTTAGTGGGAGCCTCATTTAATTAAAGGCCTAATTAAATGACTTAGGTATGATACTTAATTTTGCATTTTAATGTTGTAGATCACCATGTCATCTAACACGACACACCCCCTCAACTTGCGATCTGTCCTTGAGAAAGACAAGCTCAATGGAGCTAACTTTCTAGACTGGTATAGGAACTTGAGGATTATCCTTAAGCAAGAACGTAAACTATATGTCCTAGAGCAGTCTACCCCTGAAACACCTGCCCCTACGGCCACTCGTGCTGAAAAGGATGCTTATAAGAAGCATCAAGATGACACATTAGATGTGTCATGTCTTATGCTTGCTACCATGAACTCTGAGCTTCAGAAGCAACATGAGAACATGGATGCCTATGATATGGTTGAGCATTTGAAACAACTATATCAAGGACAAGCTAGGCATGAGCGTTTTGAAGTGTCTAAGGCTCTTTTTGCATGCAAGATGCAAGAAGGAACACCTGTAGGAACTCACGTACTTAAAATGATAGGGTACGTTGAGAACCTTGAAAGACTAGGTTTTCCACTGAGCCAAGAATTGGCAACCGATGTTATCCTGCAATCATTGCTGGAAGCATATAATCAATTCATCATGAATTATAACATGAATGAAATTGATAAGCCTTTGCCTGAGATTCTCAGCATGTTAAGAACTGCTGAACCGAATCTCAAGAAGAAAGTTAGTAACGTACTAATGGTCAAGAAGGGCAAAGGTAAGCGCAAAGGCAAGGGTAAGACCCAAGCCAAAGGCAAGGCCAATTCATCCACTTCAAAGGGTAAAGGTAAAGTACCTAAGGAAGGGGACTATTTCCATAGCGGTGAGATCGACACCGGAAGCGAACCGCAAAGTCTACCTTGAGGAAGTAAAGAATAAAAGAAGTGGACTTCTGCCTCAGGTATACACGTTATAGAAGTTAATCTATCTATTTCTTCTACATGGGTATTAGATACCGGATGTGCATCTCACATTTGTACTAATGTGCAGGGACTGAGAAATAGTAGACTAATGGCAAAGGGCGAAGTGGACCTACGAGTAGGCAATGGCGCAAAAGTTGCTGCTGTAGCTGTAGGAACATATTCTTTGTCTTTGTCCACTGGGCTTATCTTAGAACTAGAGGAGTGCTTTTATGTACCTGCATTAACAAAGAACATAATTTCTGTATCTTGTTTAGACAAGAAAAACTTTTCTTTTATAATAAAGGACAAATGTTGTTCCATTTATTTGAATGAAATGTTCTATTGTAATGCACCACTTATGAATGGTCTCTATGTTCTAGATTTAGAAAACCCAATTTATAACGTAAATACTAAACGGTTCAAATCGAATAATTTGAACCAAACATATCTCTGGCACTGTCGCCTAGGTCACATAAATGAAAAACGCATATCCCAACTCCATAAAGATGGATTATTGGACTCATTTGATTTTGAATCATATGAGGTATGCGAATCTTGTCTTTTAGGAAAGATGACTAAAACTCCATTTAGTGGACATGACGAGAGAGCGACGGACTTGTTAGGACTCATACATACTGATGTATGTGGCCCTTTCAATGTCGGCGGAGGAGGCTATAAGTACTTTATTACTTTCACTGATGATATGAGTAGATTTGGATACTTATATTTGATGAGACATAAGTCAGAATCCTTTGAAAAGTTCAAAGAATTCAAGAATGAAGTACAAAACCAACTTGGTAAGCATATTAAGCTACTTCGATCAGATCGAGGTGGTGAATACCTTAGTCAAGAGTTTCGTGATCACCTGGCTGAGTGTGGGATAATATCCCAACTCACTCCACCTGGAACACCACAATGGAATGGTGTATCTGAGAGGAGAAATCGTACTCTATTAGATATGGTACGATCAATGATGAGCCAGACTGATCTACCTACTTCCTTTTGGGGTTTAGCTCTAGAGACAGCCGCTTTCACACTTAATCGCGTCCCATCAAAAGCCGTAGAAAAGACACCATATATGTTATGGACTGGGAAGAGTCCCAAAATGTCTTTTATAAAGATTTGGTGTTGTGAAGCTTATGTTAGACATCAAGTCTCAGATAAACTAGGACCCAAATCAGATAAGTGTTATTTTGTAGGATATCCCAAGGAAACTAAGGGATATTACTTTTACAATCCCACACTTGGCAAGGTGTTTTTTGCCAGAAATGCTGTCTTTCTAGAAAGAGAATTTATTTCTAGAAAAACTAGTGGGAGTAAAATTCATCTTGAAGAAATTCAAGATGAAGATAACACTAAGGCTTCGATGGAAAATGAACAGGCACCACAAAGTGTTGTGGATGAGGAAATTGTTGCCCAAAGAGTTGTGGAGCAAACACCTGTTCAAGTAGACCAACCTCTTCGTAGATCTGATAAGATCCATCGTCAACCCGAGAGATATTCTTTTCTCTTGACTGACAACGGTGAGGTATTGCTTGTCGATCTTGATGAGCCTACATCCTATCAAGAAGCTATGATGAGCCCAGATTCCGAGAAATGGCTAGAGGCCATGAGATCCGAAATGGAATCCATGTACACTAACCAAGTATGGACTTTGGTTGATCCACCTGAAGGGGTAAAACCCATTGGGTGTAAGTGGGTCTTTAAAGTAAAGACTGACATGGATGGTAATAAGCATACCTATAAAGGTAGATTGGTGGCTAAAGGATTCAAACAAATTCATGGTATTGACTATGATGAAACCTTTTCACCAGTTGCGATGCTTAAATCCATTCGGATCATACTTGCTATTGCAGCCTACCACGATTATGAGATCTGGAAGATGGATGTCAAAATCGCTTTTCTGAATGGAAAGCTACTCGAGGATGTGTACATGACACAGCCTGAGGGTTTTGAAGATCCAAAGCATCCTGGAAAGGTATGCAAAATGCAAAAGTCCATTTATGGACTAAAGCAAGCCTCTCGAAGCTGGAATCTTCGATTCGATGATGCAATCAAGGAGTTTGGTTTCATCAAGAATGAAGATGAACCTTGTGTCTACAAGAGAAATAGTGGGAGCACAGTTGTATTTATTATCTTGTATGTAGATGACATACTTCTCATCGGAAATGATATTCTCTCACTCCAGTCTGTGAAGATGTGGTTAGGGAATTGTTTCTCGATGAAAGACTTAGGTGAAACTACCTATATTCTAGGCATCAAGATCTATAGAGATAGATCTAAAAGATTACTTGGCCAAAGTCAGAGTACATACATTGATAAAGTGCTAGATCGTTTTGCTATGCAAAATTCCAAGAAAGGATTTCTGCCTTTATCACATGGTGTGAGTCTTTCGAAGACTCAATGTCCCTCTTCTAAGGAGGAGAGAGATTGCATGGATAAGATCCCTTATGCATCTGTCATAGGGTCTATCATGTACGCCATGCTTTGTACTCGTCCTGACGTCTCGTATGCTTTGAGCATGATGAGTAGATACCAATCGGATTCAGGTGAAAGTCATTGGATAGTAGTCAAAAATATTCTTAAATACTTACGAAGAACGAAAGAATATTTCCTGATATTTGGAGGCAATGAGGAGCTAACTGTAAAGGGTTACAGTGATGCAAGCTTCCAAACAGACAAGGATGACTATAGATCACAATCGGGTAATGGTTTTGTCGAATGGTGGAGCCGTGAGTCGGAAGAGTTCAAGCGATACAGCTTGCCGATTCTACAATGTAGTATATATCGTCTCGATGCAAAGAAAGGAGGTTGTTTGGCTCCGCAAGTTCATTAGTGAACTTGGGGTAGTTCCTAGCATTGCAGATCCAATAGACCTCTATTGTGACAACAATGGGGCTATTGCACAGGCTAAGGAACCTCGATCACATCAGCGGACCAAACACATACTGCGGCGCTTCCATCTCATTCGAGAGATCATCGATAGAGGAGATGTGAGGATATGCAGAGTAAATCGCGTGAAGCTAACATCGCAGATCCATTGACCAAGTCTTTGGCACAGAGGAAGCATGATGGTCACACTAGGTCACTAGGTATCAGATATTATAGTGATTGGTACTAGTGCTAGTGGGAGATTGTTAGTTATAGCCCTAGAACCAATCATGTGATGGTTGAATAGGGAACATTTTGTATCATATTCTATAAAGGCAAAGGATTGGTTATTATATTTACATCTTGCTTGTGCCAGCTAAATTAAATATAATAATGCCCTAGAAAAGTAGGTTCTTATCTACAGCACATCAATTGGCAGAATTGATTATGAGAGGCTGTAGAGAACACTTTCCTAAATGTTCCTAGTCATGTATTAATATGCAAGGGCAATATTAATACATAAAGACTAGCATGTAGGTCAATTGATGACTTGATCTCACAAGTCATGAATATATGATATCAAGTTGACACATGGGTATATATTAGAGAATATATACTGAACTGACCCACCATGAGAAAGTTTCATGGATCGTCATATAAGTGTCATAAACTTTCTCATGTGACTATTGGTATGAATAGTCCTCAAACCTGAAGTCACTACGGTTCCCTACATAAGGAGTTATGTACTTTGGTATCGTCAAACGTCACCCGTAACAGGGTGGACCATAAAGGTGATTACTGGGTATATAACAAATTAAGCGGAGGGATGTGAGTGATGTAGATGGGATCTATCCCTCCCATATGACGGGAGTGATATCTGTGGGCCCCTTGATTGAGTAGAACTACTAAAACGCATGGCCATGCTCGAATGAGTCAATATGAGATATTGAGCTCATTTGTTTGATTTAGTTTACTCAGGGATCAAGAAACACATAGATTGATCGAGGATGACACGGTCTATGCCTCATTGGTCAATCTGATATCAAGGATAGAAGGACACAGTCATACATTATAGTAGTCACGGAAAGGTTAGTCGGATCTTGACTTATTTTGTAACTTGGGTTGCAATGATGTATTGTTATATGCCGCTCATTGCTTGTGTATCTAAAAGAGTTTAGATCCACTGCCAACGTTATGAGAGCCTATAGGGTCACACACAAAGAGCATGATGATTAGAAGAATTAGTGCATTCTAGTTTGACTAGAATAATTTGGGAATAAGATTAATTCAACATGCATGAATGCCACATAAGCATGCCACCTAAGCTTGATGAGGTGGAAGGAGACAAAGGGTTTTGACCTTTGGATTTCCTCCACATGTGGCCGGCCAAACAAGGAGTGTTTTTCAATGCAATTGATTGCATTGAATGTGAGAGGAGGTGAAAGGTTTTTCCAATCCTATAAAACACTCCATGGGGTGGCCGACCAAGGTGTGGTAAGCTTGAGGCTTGGAGAGAGCTTGGTGGTGAGAGGCTTTGGTTGTGTGGCTTTTGTGAGTGGATCAAGAAGAGTGGTCTTCTTCTTCCTTTCTCTTTTTCCCTACCTTCTTCTCCTTTAGGGACTTCTCTAGCAAGAAGTAAAGGAGAGCTCTTCTAGTTTCTTTTGTGAGACAAGAGCTTGCTCGTGTGGATACATATAGAGGCACGGACATTTGAACGTGCTAAAAGATCCAACAAACCCAAGGAGAAGCAGGATTTAAAAGGGTACGCAACAAAGGTAATATTATCCTATAATATAGGTTTTGAGAAATTTAATTTTGTACGAGGTTTTCTTTCGCAAGGATCACTTGGAAGGGGTCCTATTTTTATGTTGCGCATATGCTATTTTGCATAGAAAATCCCTACACTTGACCAGTCGACTGGGTCATAACCCTAGTCGACTACTCAAGACTTTCGGATCCTCAAGTGTTGAACACTCGAGACCAATCGATTGGTATAACATGCCAGTCGACTGGCACACCTCAAGTATGACTAATTCATACTTGAAAATATACCCTAAGCCTAGAATTAACCTTCTAACTTCTCCATCAGCCTTGTGCCTCTAGGATATCTCCGAGTCCACGACTCCATCCTTGCGCTTGCCTTCAAAAGCTTTCTTCGTTTCGTCATGCTTTGGGTTTCTTCTTTGCCAAAGTTCGCTTGGACTTTACACCGCCAAGACTACATGCTTCGACTTACGCTTCCAAAACCTTGCCTTTGGACTTTCTTTGCCAAGGTCCACTTGGGCTTTAAGTCGCCAAGGCTACATGCTTGGACTTATGTTTCCAAGACCTTCCCCTGGACATTCCTTGCCAAGATTCACACTTGGACTTCTCTTTAACAGGTCTTCATACTTGGATTTTCCTGTCACTTGAACATTCATGGTTAGATCACAATTATTGCCTAACTTCAAATGATTATCCAAACATCAAAATATATTAATGATTGGGGCATTCTTGCTTCAACAATCTTCTCCTTTTTGATGTTTGATAATCATTTAAGTTAGGTCTTAAAATATACAATAAAAATATAATATGAATCTAACTTCAATTATCCCTTCTCCCCCTTTGACACACATCAAAAAGAGAAGGACAAATATCAAATAAAGGCAATAGTGAATAAGATTGTTCATGCCTTGAACTAAGGTATACAATGCACATAGAGCTCCCCCTTAATCTAAGACATACTTTATCAGGTGTGAATAACATATTGAGAAAAGCATGAAAGCATAAGTAATGATAATTCCTTACTTTGCACCAATAATCAACCATATGCATATAGTTTTTTGGGTTTAGAAAGATATCATAGGAAGGTCACCTCTAAACCAATGCATCGATTAGTCCTAATCTCCCTAATTGTCATGCTAATCATACCATATGGTTAGGACAACTCAGGTTGGGCTCTTAAATGATGAATTTAAGTTAATCTGTCCAAAATAGTGCCATCCGTCAACTAAGACAATCGCCAGTCAACTGAAGGCTCCTGCAGTCGACTACCATAAGGAGCAGTCAACTGATATCTGACAATTCAGAAATCAATGAATTTCAGACGAATTTAAAAAATGCATAAGTAATTCTACATATTTATAAAATTCATGAAACTTTGTACACACATTACTTATGTCAAGTACAATGGGCAAAAAAATAGAAGGATAAAGAAATACCCATTATATTAATTGATTGAAATAAAATTCAAAACTATAAAAATTATTAATGGTTTGGTTAACTTTGTATCAAAATCATCAATGATAATTGCTATCAAAAGATAGACTTCACCAATGGTTTCAAAAATGATTGTTAATTGTGTTCAACCCTTAACTTTAATCATGGTCTATTGTTCATAAAACAAATAGATACATAGATATAGTCAAAGTTGCATATCATTGATGTGAGTAAAACATATAGGGTTTTAGGAGTAGTTTTCACTCACATCTCGTTGCATTTTATATTTGATTTTCACTTTATTTTGCATGTATTTCCTATTTTCTAGTTCGGAGATCTGCTCTTTGTATCTTGTGTGTAGGACAACATTCTATGGGGAAAATGGCACACTTTTGGAGCAAAAAGAAGGCATTTGGCAGCTAGAACAATAGGACACACACCCTGTCCCTATGAATTGATGCACACGAACGCAACCTCAAATCTCGCAATGGAGACCGTCAAAGACTCAAAGCACGCACTCACGCTCAACGCCCGCAAGTGCACGGATGTCGTCAAGTAATAAAGATTATCGATCCCACAAGGACTGTGATTTGAATATCAATATATCCAATGGTTGTATTTGTTCGAACGTAACTCTAAGAGGTTTCGATTGGTGAGAGATGTCGATGGACTTTACTCTATACAGTGTCACATGGAGGAGGAAAGGAGTGTGCCGAGGTCTTCAAAGGTGATTCTAGGACTTCGGTTTCGCTTGTGCATCACAAAACAATGTTGTCAATTAGTGTTGTCTAGACGTTTAGCTATGGTTTTGTGGAAGGGACATTATACACTCTCCCGCAGAGCCGCCGCAACTATCGGGAGCTATCTCCACATAAAAGGACAGGATAGACGGTACGAGAATACCAAATTAATCCCTACGATGAGCCGTTTCCGATTCCACCGCACCCTTCTAACCACAGTTATAGGAGATCAGGTTTACCCCTAGGCTCCTTGTATAAAATCTCCTAAATCTAAGATACGAGGGCTGTCACCCCTCGTATCACCTAAGCACAGCAGATAGAAAAACAAACACGGATAGGTATACTAAAATCAACTACTAATTGTCAAATCAAACTCAAAGGCAGAATTTAACATGAACCAACATTGTAATGTGCATACAAGCTACTCCCTAATCCTAGAATCGAAAGTACTACTCCATGTATATGAAGGAAGAATCACAAAGCATGTCTATGTTCAAATACATAAGGAATAAAACATAGGAACAAAGAATTACAATGCTTTCGTGGTCTTCTCTCCAGCGTTGAAGTGCAAGGCATGGACCTCCGGCGGCCTACCTCCTCCCCGTTACGAGTTCCCGAAGCTTTTTAGGGCTTCAGCATGCCATCCTAGCCGTCGTGCCTCCTCCCTAGGGTTTGGGCGGAGCCATCCTTATTTAGACATCGCCTTGGACCACTACAAAATCCAAAACAAACCCTAGTCCCGCAAATATGGTGGGCCGCCACACGACTGTGTGTTTCCACATGGTCAGGCTGTGTGCGGCCCTAGGGTGTTGATCTCGCCCATTGGGTACAACCGTGTGAATTCACACACCCTGGTCGTGTCCCACTCTGCGTCTAGTTGTGAAATGTCCTTCTTTTGCTCTGAAAGCGCATCTTTTTAACCCGAAATGCTAACCTGCACACAAAAGTCCAATGAGCAGACCTCCGAACCAGAAAATAGGAAATGCGTGCAAAATAGACTAACATATGCATGAAACTAACATGAAATGTAACAAGATGTGAGCAAAAACTACTCCTAAAACCCTATACGTTTTGATCACATCACTTCCTCCAGACTTAAATCTTTGCTTGTCCTCAAGCAAACCTCAGTGCCATGAAAATTAAAAAGATTTTGTTCCATACATAGCATGTTAACTAAATTTATCAAGTGGTATTTACAATCAAAGCAAAATAAATATGTCCTAGAAATTCACTAAGTTAGCTCCTCGTGCTCGTGTTAGGCGAATCTTTCTTAGGGGATGCCCATTCCATAGTGAGTTAAGTTGTCATCCCATAGATTTCCTAAGGTTTTTGGCTCTTAGGCACTTACCTGCCCAAAGCGAGGGTCGTTCCCTAGGTCTAGTATAAAGTTTCAAAGGTGTACTCGGTATTGAGAGAAATTGGTAGGTGTTTCCCCAGTAACCTAATTCGGTCACAAAGGGGCACATAGCCATTTCCACCCACGACAACTATTTTTTATCCTTCATAATCTTCACTCTTTTTTTTCATTTCTCTTTTTTTTCTCTCTCTTTTATTTCTCTTTTCTTTTCTCTCTTTTATTTGTCGGCTCACTGGGATTTTAATTTTTCCGAATGGGCTTACACAATCTAAGCATCTCCAGTAACTAAAATGCTAAACCTAGAGTCACCTATGGATTCCAAAGTACTAGACTACTGAGATGAATCATAACTCGTTATGTACTAGGTTCTCCCTTTCAGAACGTTTGACATGTGTAAGTGTAAAAATAAAGCTAACCAGTGTAAGTGTAAAACATTCAATAGAGCGAATAAAATAAAATACCACGAGATAAATGAAGTTAAGCTACCTATGGGAACAACTCATGCAAGCAACTTTCAAAGATACTACTGAGGTAGCTTTACAGATAACAAAATTTAAGTACTACTCAACCACCCATGCACGAATAAATGAGTGAAAATACCAAAAAAAAGAAACTACTGCTAGGAAACAAAACAAAATAAACTTTGGGGTCCCCTAGACTTATATGAAAATATACCTCTAGTACGGTGGACGAGGTGGAATGTTTGGGAGCCTCGGCATCTCTGGATCCTGGGAGAACCTGTTGCTGAGTCGCTGATGCCACATATACATGTGGTCGATCTGGGAGCTGGTGGATGCAGCGGCTGCTTGGTGCTCCTCCTCCCTAGCCCACTGCGCCTGCTGGGCATGTATGTGTTGTCGCATCTCCCTATGGTAGGCGACTTCATCCTAGCGAGCCTCCTCACCTCGAAGTATATGCGGCCTCGCTCAGAGAACTCCTCACCACTGGAAGTGCTCAATCTTGGAACTCCGCTAGGTAGGCGCCGCTTCCTCCCATCGCCTCGTGTCTCATCGCCGGTGTCTATGTCGAGGCCGAGGCACGATCGGAACTCCAAGAAATCATAGGCCGATGTACCTGCATCCTGCTCAAAGATGAAAAATGTGGTGGTGCCGGTGCAGACTCATGTCGGTGTGGACTAGGTGGGCTCCTATGCACATGTGGACTGGAGGGAGAGTCCTATAAAGGTGGAGAGATGGGTGTCGATGTGGATGGTCCCTCATGTAGAGGGGACTCCACTATCAGGTCCAAGCGCTAGTTGGCACGTATAGCGATGATGGTATGATCCGGGTCGGGGAACCAAAGGGCCGTCAGATTTTTCCTTACAAAGCATAAGGAGTCTCCTTCTCTCACAATCATTTTCATGGTCATGCACACTCCTAGGTCGATCCTAGGGCTCCCCTCTATATTCTCTAATGCAGTGTAATCGTACCCCATCCTATGATAAATGTGGGTAAGTAGGCATCCCACATTAATCTCTCCTCGTGCTGCTTTGCCCATCTTCACTAAGTGTCTGATAAAGTGGGACCCTACATGATGCTACTCCTTTCTTGTAGCATGTCCTAGAGGCAAAACAACTCGCTAGCTCTAACTACACCGTCACTCTTCCCACGACCAAATATAGTACTGACCATGATGCGGTGGAGGTATCGAAAAATGGGGTTTTGGAGGCGCGATGCTTTGGCCCTAGATGGGTCATAAGTGTGCTCCCCCGTCAACTCAGTCCAAACTATTCGAGAGTTAAACCCAATAGGGGTTCTTTTCTCTCCCCCACTTGGCAAGACAAAACATGAATTCCATTGGTGATGGTTCCATTTGTGCTCAATGTTAAAAATCCTAAAAGTTATCCTACCCTTTTCGCTCTCTCTACCCGTTAAAATTTCTGCCTCTAAGGAACTCAAAAACTCTAGAACTATCCTAGGGTAGGTTAGGTGCCTTATTCCCATCATCTCTTCCCACCCCACTTTTGCAAATAGGGCTTGAATATCACCCAACAACCCTAAAGACTCTAGCAAATCTTCATCTAAGTACCTAGTAGCAATGAGTTTACGAGTAGAAAGCATATTATATCTATCTCTATGTTTATTGTTGCAAAAAAGAAGAGTGGGTAGGGCGTTACCCTCCTTCAAAGCTTGAGGGGCGTCGGCTCTCCTTGTTCGTCGCTCCGAGGCATTGGATCGAGGTACTACATGCTTGGTCCTCCTCATCCTTGCTTCTTTTGGCTTCTTTAGAGGTTAAAAGTGCTTCTAGATGGTGGGGAAGACGAAACCACATGACTAGGGCAAGAGCTTTCGAAGCACACGACGCAAATGGGGTGAAAACACACGGCTCACCCCTTTTAACCTCGAGCGACACGGTCATGTGAAAACACACGACCATGCTGTGTGCGCCTTGGGTCGGTTGGGCACGACCGTGGGAAACACACGACCAGGCTGTGTGTCCCCATTTTTCGCCCATTTATGCACCACGATCTGAATTTTCTCATACACTTCGCCGTGTAGGCTAATATGGATTTCATTTTTGCCTAGCAAAGTTCTTTTCTAGTCTTAACTCTAAATGAGATGGATATCAAAACTAAAATCTAACAAATGCATGCAATACAATCAAGGGGAAATCTAAAACTAAACTTGGGTTGCCTCCCAAGAAGAGCTTTGTTTAAGGTCTTTTATCTCGACCTTATTCCTACGTTTTATTTAAGGTGTTTGAATCTTGCTCATGGGGGAGCAAGATATTTGCTCACCTTACACCTCCTCCCTTGTGGTCCCTTATCACCATATCTCTTAAATCTTGCTCGTGGAGGGGCAAGGTATTTATTAGTTGTCTTCCTTGGTTCAAGATTGAACATGCTTAGCCTCAAGTAATCATTAGGAGTTTGTTCATAATATTCTATTTTGTCCAAATGATGTAAATAACATAACTCACCACGAACATCCTCAACAAAAGATTGGTTAGCAGATTCTATTATGTCGAATGAAATTTTATCATTACAAATCGCTAAATGGGCTTCGTTATTGGTAGCTAAAGCATCAGTGAGGGTTATGGTAGGCTCTGCTAGATCTTTGTGGTTAGGAGGTGTTTGGATTGAAGCAATGCTCTCCTCGATTAAAGTATCAATTATATAATCCTCAAGTTCTTCTTCCAGTGGTGATTGAATTGATTGTCCTTCTTTATTTCCTATGTCATCTATGCCCTCCTCATTCATTCGCTCAAAGTGAGTCTCCACCCTATTAGGTGTGATCAAGTCATTAAAGTCACCTTCTAGTCGTTTGGTTTATATTCTAGCTAGATCCCATTCCATCATCTGTGCAAATTGTTGGCTATGCTCTTTGCATTCCCTAGTAAAATTATCTAGCGGGGCTTCTAAGTGGGGGCTTGGTTCTGGATAAAATTTGCATGGTGACTCATAGCTCTCGTTCTCATTTTGGAAATGATATTGAGTCTTTGTCTGTGAATGTCGCCGTCGAAAATGATATTGAGGGTTTAAGTAGCCAGGGTCATAACTATATGAATAGAAATCATCTTGTGGCCACTGGTTGTAATTGTAGGTGACATCTTCTTGTTCAAATTGTGAAGTTTTGAATATATCCGGACAATCATTAATGGTATTCCATGTTTCACCATAATGTTCACAATAAATATTACCAAAACTTACAGCATTAAATTGACCATAATCATGAGTAAAAGCATGCATCGTTATATACAGGAAATTATAAATAAGGAAAGAGCAACTGAATAAACAAAACTTAAATAAAAAAAAATAAAACAAGAAAAGTAAATCAATCCTATGTCCGATCCAATTTACCACTATTCGATTTGATATCGAATCGATCAGTCCTCGACAACAGTGCTAAAAACTTGATGCGCACGAACACGATCTCAAATCTCGCGACGGAGACCATCGAAGACTCAAAGCGCGCGCTCGCGCTCAATGCCCGCAAGTGCATGGATGTCGTCAAGTAATAAAGATTATCAATCCCACAGGGACTGGGATTCGAATATCAATATATTTAGTGGTTGTAATTGTTCGGATGTAACTCTAAGAGGTTTCAATTGGTGAGGGCTGTTGATCGACTTTACTCTATACGGTGTCACACATAGGAGGAAAGGAGTGTGCCAAGGACTTCAAAGGTGATTCTAGGACTTTGGTTTTGCTTGTGCATCACAAAACAATGTTGTCAATTGGCGTTGTCTAGACGTTTAGCTATGGTTTTATGGAAGGGACATAATACACTCTCCTGCAGAGCCGTCGCATCTACAGGGAGCTATCTCCGCCTACAAGGATGGGATAGACGGTACGAGGATGCCAAATTAATCCCTACGACGAACCATTTTCAATTCCACCGCACCCTTCTACCCACAGCTATAGGAGATCAGGTTTACCCCTAGGTTCCTTGTATAAAATCTCCTAAATCTTAGTTACGAGGGCTATCACCTCTCGTATCACCTAAGCACAGCAGATAAAAAACCAAACACGCATAGGTATTGTAAAAACAACTACCAATTGTCAAATCAAACTCAAAGGCAGAATTTAACATGAACCAACATTGTAATGTGCACACAAGCTACTCCCTAATCCTAGAATCAAAAGTACTACTCCATGTATATGAAGGAAGAATCACAAAGCATGTCTATGTTTGAATACATAAGGAATAAAATGCATGAACAAAGAATTACAATGCTTTCGTGGTCTTCTCTCCAACGGTGAAGTGCAAGGCGTGGACCTCCGGCGGCGTTCCTCCTCCCCGTTGCGAGTTCCCGAAGCTTTTTAGGGCTTCGACATGCTGTCCTAGCCGTCGTGGCTCCTCCCTAGGGTTTGGGTGGAGCCATCCTTATATAGACATCACCTCGGACCACTGCAAAATCTGGAAAATGCCCTAGTCGTGCAAATATGGCGGGCCGCCACACGGCCATGTGTTTCCACATGGTCAGGCCGTGTGCGGCCCTTGGGTGCTAATCTCGCCCATTGGGCACGACCGTGTAAATCCACACGCTCTGGCCATGTCCCACTCTGTGTCTAGTTGCGAAATGTTCTTCTTTTGCTCCGAAAGTGCATTTTTTAACCCGAAATGCTAACCTGCACACAAAAGTTCAATGAGCGGACCTCCAAACTAGAAAATAGGAAATGCGTGCAAAATAGAGTAACATATGCAAGAAACTAACATGAAATGTAACAAGATGTGAGCAAAAACTACTCCTAAAAGCCTATACGTTTTGCTCACATCATGAATCCACATGGCTCATGCCCCAACGCCACACACGGCCTAGCCATGTGAATCCACACGGTCATGTGGTGCTAGGCGATTTCGATGTGATTCAGTTATTTTCTAGGTTTCGAAGAGATCCAGCCTGATGTCTATATAAAGGAAGCTATGGCCAAACCCCAGGGGGGAGGCTCAACGGTCGAGACGGCACACCGGTGCCCTAAAAAGCACCGAAAACTCACAACGGGGAGGAAGGAAGTCGCTCGAATATCAAGTTCTGCACTTCAACGCCAGTGAGAAGAGCCACATTGCATTGTAATTCACGTTCCTTGCGTAATTTCCATTATTCCTATGAATTCGATTATGCTTTGTGTTTCTCTTCTTATATTCATGGAGTAGATTCTCCAATTCTAAGATTATGGAGTAGTTTGTGTGCGTAGGACATGCTATTTCAAATATATTTCTATTCTTGAATTCATATTTGTAATTGATGTTTGTTTAGATCGATAGTTATTCATTTTGGCTTTCTATCTACTGTGCGTAGCCGATACGAGGGGTAACAACCCTCATATCAAAGATTTAGGAGAACTAAGAAGGAGCCTAGGAGTTGACCTCTCTCTGGTAAACGCGGATAGAAGGGTGTGATAGAGTCGGAAACGTGACATGTTCCAATTCGTCACAGGGATTGATTCGGCATCCTCGTACCGCCTACCCCATCCTAAAGCCAGGGGTCGACCTGGTATGGCAGTGGTAGTTCCCGATAGATACGAAAGCTCATCAGGGAAGTGTATGATGTCTCTTCCACAAAATCGTAGTTAGAAATCTATACGACATTCAATTGATAGCGTGTTCTGCGACACACAGGCGAAACCGAAGTCCTAGAATCCCATTCAAAGACTCGTAGCAAACCTTCTCTTCCTCCATGTGACACCATACTTGAGTTAATTCCATCGTCAACCTCTCATTTGTGAACCTTAGGATTCCCAATCCGAACAACGACACGTCCATTGGACAAACCAATACTCAAAATCATAGTCCCTATGGGATTGATAATCTTTATTACTTGACGACACCTGTGCACTTGTCGGCGTTGAGCACAAGCAAGAGAACGTGCTTCGAGTCCTCGATGGTTCCCATCACGAGATTTGAGGTCGCGTTCACGTGCATCAAGTTTTTGGTGTCGTTGCCAGGGACTGTTGATTTGATATCGAATCGAAAGTGGACAGTTAGATCGGACCTAGTTTAGGTTTATTTCCTTAGTTTTTATTGTTTTCTAGTTTAATTTGGTTCTAATTTAGATTTTAGTTTTCTTCTAGCTTTTGTTATTTTCTAGTAGTTTTTCTTTTAGATTAATCATAGTTCTGGCAGCTTTAGTTTCTTGTTGTGGCACTGTTGTTCCTTTCCTTATTCATATTTTATTGTATATAAACATGCATGCTTTTTCTCATGATTATGGTCAATTTAATGTTGTAAGTTATGATAACATTTATTGTGAGCATTGTGGTGAAACATGGCTTACCATTAATGATTGTTCGGATATATCTGAACCTTCGCAATTTGAACAAGAAGATGTCACCTACAATTACAACCAGTGCCCACAAGATGATTCCTATTCATATAGTTATGACCCTGGCTACTTAAACCCTCAATATTGTTCGCCTAAATCCCAACTTGAGCAGATGATGGAAATTTTCATTCAAATGCAACAAGTGGAGAATACTGAATTTCGGCGGTGACATTTGCAGACAGAGACTCGATATTGTTTCCCAAGTGAGAATGAGAGATATGAATCACCATGTGAATTTTAGCTAGAACCAAGTCCCCGCTTAGAAGCCTTGCTAGTCGATTTTACTAGGGAATACGAGGAGCATAGCCAACAATTTGTAGAGATTATGCAACGAGATCTAGCAAGAGAAGAAACCAAACGATGAGAAAGTGGCTTTGATGACTGGATTACACCTAATATGGCGGAGACTCACTTTGAGCGAATGGATGAGGAAGACGTAGATGACATAGGAAGTAAAGAAGGGCAATCCATGCAATCACCACTTGATGGAGAATTTGAGGATTATATAATTGATACGTTAATCGAGGAGTGCATTGGTTCAATTAAAATACGTCCTAATTTCAAGGACCCAGAAGAGCATGCCTTAACCCTCACCGAAACTTTAGTTGCCAATAACGAAGCCCTTCTAATGATTGGTAATGATAAAGTTTCATTTGACATAATAGAATATGCTAATCAATCTTTTGGTGAGGATATTTGTGGCGAGTTACATTATTTACAGCATATGGATGAAATAAAATATTATGATCAAACTCTTGATAATTTTGTGAAGATAAGCATGTTCAATCTTGAACTAAGGAAGGCAGCTAATAAATATCTGACCCATCCACGAGCAAGATTTAAGAGATATGGTGATGAGGGACCACAAGGCAAGAGGCATAAGGTGAGCAAATATCTTGCTCCCCCACAAGCGAGATTCAAATGTATCAAGAAGGGGAGGGAGAAAAATCTCCTTAGGCCACTAGAGCCGAGATGAAGCGATGGAGTGTGGTCGAGCTAAAAGACCTTAAACAAAGTGCTTCTTGGGAGGCAACCCAAATTTATTTTTTACTTGTTTTTGACTTTATTGAATTCGTTAGTTTTTAATTTCTAGAATTTAGCATTTTTGCAAATAAAATCGGATTAGAAAGAACTTGCTAGGTAGAAGCAAAAATTGTTTTGAGCCCACCTAGTCCACGACAAGAGCCTGCACTTGCACCACCATCTTTTTCTACTTTTGAGCAGGATGCAGGTACATCCGCCTATGATTTCTCTAAGTTTTGATCGTGCCTCGATGACATTTATGCCGAGCAGCAGACGCAGAGGCAACGATGGAAGGAGCAGAGCACTTACACACAAGCAGAGTTTCATGGCTTACGGGAGCACTTCCAATGGGCCGAGGAGTTCTATGACAAGGCCCGTGTCTACTTCCAGGAGAAGGCTAACCGTCGCTAGGAGGAGGTCATATATTGCCAGGAGGTTCAACAGCACATGAGTGCCCAGCAGGCATAGTGGGCCCGGGAGGAGGAGCACAGAGCAGCCACTGCATCCACCAGCTCTCAGATCGACCACATGTACATGTGACATCAACGACTCAAGACTAGATTCTCCCAGGATCCCGAGATGCCAAGGCTACTAGACTTTCCACCTCATCCACCATATTAGAGGTATGCTTCGCTTAAGTTTGGAGGGTGATGTGAGAAAAACATGTAGGGTTTTAGGAGTAGTTTTCGCTTACATGATGTTACATTTTGTGTTACTTTCATGGATATGTTACTATATTCTTGCATGCATTGCCTATTTTCTGGTTCGGAGGTCTATTCGTTGTACTTTTGTGTGCAGGTTAACTTTTCTGGTGAAAAAGATGCATTTTCGGAGCAAAAGAAGGACTTTCGCAGCTAGACGCAGAGTGGGACATGACCAGGGTGTGTGGATTGACACGACCGTGTCCAATGAGCAAAGAACAGCACCCCAGGGCCGCACATGGCCTGGCTATGTGGAAACACACGACCATGTGGTGGCCCAATGGATTTGCATGACTAGGGCTTTTTCTGGATTTTGCAACGGTCCGAGGCGATGTCTATATAAGGATGGCTCTGCCCAAACCCTAGGGAGGAGGCACGATGGCTAGGACGACATGCCGAAGCACTAAAAAGCTTCAGTAACTCACAGCGGGGAGGAGGAACACCGTCGAGGTCCACAACTTGCAATACAATGCTGGAGAGAAGATCACGAAGCATCGTATATTTCTATTTCTACGCTTTATTTCTATTGTATTCAAACATAAACATGTTTTGTGATTCTTCCTTCATATTTATGGAGTAGTACTTTTGATTCTAGGATTAGGGAGTAACTTGTGTACATAAACAATGTTGGTTCATATTAAATTTTGGTCAAAATTTTGATTTGGCAATTGGTAGTTGTTCTCTATTATATCTTTGTGAGTTTGGCTTTCTTTCCACTGTGCTTAGGCCATACGAGGTGGTGACAACCCTCGCAATCTAAATTTAGAAGGTTTGATCCAAGGAACCTAGGGGTAAACCTGACCTCCCGTAACTGCGGGGAGAAGGGAGCGGATGAATCAAAAATGGTCCACCGCAAGGATTGATTTGGCATCCTCGTACCCTCTATCCCATCCTTTTGGGTGGAGATAGCTCCCGGTGAATGCGGCGGCTCTGCGGGAGAGTGTATGATGTCCCTTCCCAAAACCGTAGGTAGACGTTTAGATGACGCCAATTGACAAGATTGTTCTGTAGTACACAAGCAAAACCGAAGTCCTAGAATTGCCTTTTATGACCCCGGCACACTCTTTTCCTCCTCCGTGTGACACCATACAGAGTAGGGTCCACCGATAGTCCTCACCAACCGACTCTCTCAGATATTTCATCCGAACAATCACAACCACTTAGTGTATTGGTATTCGAATCCCAGTCCCTGTGGGATCGATAAATCTTTATTACTTGACGACATCCGTGCACTTGCGGACGTTGAGCACGAGTGCGCACTTTGAGTCCATGACGATATCCGTCGCGAGATTTGAGGTCGCGCCCATGCGCATCAAGTTTTTGGCGCTGTTGCCGGGGACTGTCGATTCGATGTCAAATCGAATGGTGGTAGATTGAATCAAACTTAGGATTAGATTATTTTCTTGCTTTATTTTCCTTTTAGTTTAATCTTATCTGCTTAGTTCTATTTTCCATATTTAGATTTAGTTTTTATTTTCAGTAGTAGTTTCCTATTTACTTATTGCATATTAGATTTTTATTTGCTAGATTTATTTATTTTCTGCTTTTAGAATTAGGGTAGCACTCTAACTTTTGTGGTCTGGTTCGTCGTATGCTTAAAAGACTAGGGTCAGAAGGTCTAATTCCGATCAATTTAGAGATTGAGAAAACCTTTCACCGTCGGCGAGCAACACAGCGGAAGATGGAAGATCAAGTTGCATCTGAGGTGAACGTAGGCAGCCGACCTCTGTAGGACTACGCAGCTCCTAGCGCTAGAGGATTCAGGCCGAGCATAGCTGCACCATCTATTTTGGCAAATAACTTTGAGTTGAAGCCGACACTTATACATATGGTTTTGCAGAGAAAATTCGGGGGAGCTGTGACTGAAGACCCGAACCGGCATCTTGAGGCTTTTCTCGAAATCTGCTCAACTATGAAACTGAATGGAGTCCCTTCTGATGCAATCCTCTTGAGCCTGTTCCCATTTTCACTACGGGATAAGGCTAAAGCTTGGCTTCACTCTCTACCCTCTGGCAGCATCACCACATGGGAGCAGTGTGAGCAATAGTTTCTGAATAAATACTTCCCTTCAAGTAAGACTGCTCACATGCGCCACCTTATCAAGAGCATTCGCCAGAAGGAGGGGGAGTCCTTGTTCGAAGCATGGGATCACTACAAGGGGCTAGTTTATCAATGCCCACACCATGGACTGGAGAGGTGGTTGGCGATCCACATTTTCTATAATGGGATCACTTACGCCACAAAGATGTCCCTAGATTTTGCCGCAGGAGGAGCTCTAATGAACAAGACCATAGAGGAGGCAGAGGAGCTTATCGAAGAGGTGGCCCAAAACCACCATCAATGGGCTTCCAAATGTCATCAACCCATGCCTACGGCAGGACGATACACTGTCAACTCCATGGACCACCTTTCGGCAAGGATGGAGGCGCTCAGCAGATGGTTTGAATATTTGAATCCTTCATTTGCATGGGCGACCATTGACTTTGGAGAAGAAGCAGCAGCGTATCGTGAGGACTAGTATGGAGGGTAGGGGACCTCAGATGAGCAGATTGAACATTGTGATGCGATTGGGGACTATGATCAAAGGCCCCACAACCCGTATTCTAATACCTACAATCCCGGATGGAGGAGTCACCCGAATTTCTCCTGCAAAAATAACTTAGGAAACCCCCAAACATCCGGAGGATACGGGCAATAGCAGGGCAATGGGCAGCAACCACAGAAGTCTAGACTGGAACAGATGAGTGAGGACTTCATCGCTACTCAAACTAAGGCTAATGAGGAATTCCATCGCCAGCATCAAAAGTCTGAAGAAGCACTGAGAGACTTGAAGGCCATCGTTGACAGCCTTGCAAGTCATACCCAGATGTTGGAGACACAAGTGGCCCAAATAGCCCATTCCGTGTCACAACCTGTGAAGAACTCTCCGGCGAGCCATGGAAAGGAGGAAGGAGTAGGGCAAAGTAGCTAATTTGCAAAAGGGTGTGCAGCCATGATTTCCACCCTACCTAACCAAGCTGAGTTTGAAGAGAAGATTCTAATACTGCTTGAGGACCCTGGTGAATTCGTTATTCCCTGCTCGATTTATGGGGAGAGCTTCGACGAAGCACTATGCGACTTGGGGTCATCAGTCAGTGTGATGCCCTATGCATATTTTTTGAAGATGGGACTAAGCGGGCTCCAACCAGTGAATCTTGGTATTCGTATGGGGGATGATTCAGTGAAGGATCCCATTGGTCTGCTACCACACGTTCCTGTGATGATTGAGGATTTCGTGATACCCACGGACTTCATCATACTGGACACATGACCAAATCCCCAAAATCCCATCATTCTGGGAAGGCCTTTTCTAGCGACCGCAGGGGCATGCATAGATGTGAAGGCACACCAGATCTCCCTGGAGGTAGACGGGGAGATCATCCTTTTTAGCCTTTCGGAGAACAGAGCTCCCTACTTTGACAGCTTCACGATTAGAAGATTGAAGTCGGAATCTCCAGATGTAGATCCCGAGACGGATGAATGGAGGTTCATTAAACCACCAGAGCCGAGTTGATAGAAGAGTGTGGTCGAGCTAAACGACCTTAAACAAAGCTCTTCTTGGGAGGCAACCCAAGTTTAGTTTTATATTTCCCTTTTCTATTGCATTGCATACATTTGTTTGATTTTAGTTTTGATTTCCATCAAATTTAGAGTTAGGAATAGAAAAAAACTTTTCTAGGCAAAAGTGAGACCCATATTAGTCTACACGGCGAAGTGTATGAACAAATTCGGGACATGGTGCATAAAAGGGGAAAAAAATGGGGGCACATGGCCTGGCCGTGTGTTTTCCCATAGCCATGCCCGATTGACCAGAGGCGCACACAGCTTGGCTGTGTGTTTTCACACGGTCATGGCGCGCGAGGTTAAAAGGGGTGATCCATGTGTTTTCACCCCATTTGCATCATGTGCTTCAAAAGTTCTTTCCCTAGCTGCGTGATTTCACTTTCCCCTTCCTCTAGAAGCATTTCTAACCTCTAAAGAAGCCAAAATGAGTAAGGATGAGGAGGACCAAGACCGTAGCATCCCGATCTGGCACCTCGGGGGGACAAACAAGAAGAGTCAATGCTCCTCAAGCTTCGGAAGAGGGTAACACCCTACCCCCTATACTTTTTCGCAATAATGAACATAAAGATAGGTACAATATGCTCTCTACTCGAAAACTTACTGCTACTAGGTACTTAGATGAGGATTTGCTAGAATCTTTAGGGTTGTTAGGTGATATGCAAACCCTATTTGCAAAAATGGGGTGGGATGAGATTATGGGAATAAGGCACCTAACCTACCCTAGGATAGTTTTGGAATTTTTGAGTTCTTTAGAGGTGGAAGTTTTAACGGGTAGAGAGAGAGAGGAGGGCAGGATAACTTTTAGTCTTTTTAACATAGAGCATGAGTGGACCCTTCACCAATGGAACTCATGCTTTGGCTTACCAAGTTGGGGAGAGAGAAGAACCCCTATTGGGTTCAACTCTCGGGAATGTTGGACTGAGTTGACAGGGGAGCGCGCTTATGACCCTTCTAGGGCCAAAGCATCGCGCCTCCAAAACCCCGTCTTTCGATACCTTCACTGCGTCATCGCCAGTACAATATTTGATCATGGGGAGAGTGATGGTGTAGTAATAGCCAGCGAGCTGCTTTGCTTATGGGATATGCTACAAGAAAGAAGCAGCATCGATGTGGGGTCCCACTTCATTAGACACTTAGTGAAGATGGGCAAAGCAGCATGCGGAGAGATCAATGTGGGAGGCCTACTTACCCACATTTGCTATAGGATGGGGTACGATTACACAACATTGGAGAGTATAGAAGTGCGCCCTAGGTTCGACCTAGGAGTATGCATGGCCATGAAGATGATTGTAAGAGAAGGAGACTCCTTATGCTTTGTATGGAAAAATCTTACGGCCCTTAGGCTCCCCGACCCGGATCGTACCACCATCGCTATATGCGCCAATTGGTGCTTAGACCTGATAGTGGAGTCCCCTCCACATGAGGGACCATCCACATCAGTGCCCATCTCTCAACCTTTGTATCACTCTCCCTCCAGTCCACAAATGCATAGGATCCCACCTAGTCCACGCCGACATGAGCCTACACCTGCACCACCACCTTTTTCTACCTTTGAGCAGAATGCAGGTAGATCGGCCTATGATTTCTCGGAGTTCCGATCGTGCCTCGATGACATTTACACTTAGCAACAGACACAGAGGAAGTGATGGGAGGAGCATAGTGCCTTCCAGCAGGCGGAGTTCCAGGGATTCTGAGACCATTTCTAGCGGGCTGAGGAGTTCTACGATGAGGCCCACATATACTTCTAGGAGGTGGCTGCTCATCGCCAGGATGAGGCAGCTTACCACAGGAAGATACGACAGTATATGCACGCCCAGCAGGCACAGTGGGCTAGGGAGGAGGAGCACCAAGCAGCCGCTGCATCCACCAGTTCCCAGATCGACCACATGTATATGTGGCATCAGCGGCTCAACAGCAGGTTCTTCCAGGATCTAAAGATGCCCAAACTCCCAAACTTTCCACCTCGTCCACCATATTAGAGGTATATTTTTGTTTAAGTCTGGGGGGAGACCCCAAAATCTATTTTTTTTTGTTTCCTAGCAGTAGTTTCTTTTCTGGTATTTTCATTTATTTGTTCATGCTTGCATGAGTTGTTTAGTTCCTTTCAGTACTTAATTTTTGGTGTCTGAAAAGCTACCTCAGTAGTATTTTTGAAAGTTGCTTGCATGAGTTGTTCCCATAGGTAGCTTAACTCTATTTATCTTGTGGTATTTTATTCTATTCGCTCTATTGAATGTTCTAGACCTGCACAGGTTAGTTTTATTTTTGCACTTACACATATTGAACATTCTGAAAGGGAAAATCTAGTACATACCTAGTTATGATTCACTTCAATAGTCTAGTACTTTGGAATCCATAGGTGACTCTAGGTTTATCATTTTAGTTACTGGAGATGCTCAGATTGTGTAAGCCCATTCGGAAAAATCAAAATCCCTGTGAGCTAAAAAAAAGAGATTATGAGGGATAAAAAAATAGTTGTCGTGGGTGGAAATGGCTAGGTGCCCCTTTGAGACCGAGTTAGGTTACTGGGGAAACACCTCCCAATTTCTCTCAATACCGAGCACGCCTTTGAGACTCTATGTTAGATCTAGCGAACGACCCTCACTTTGGGCAGGTAAGTGCCTAAGAGTCGGAAACCTTAGGAAAGCTATGGGGTGATGACTAAAATCACCATGGAACGGGCATCCCCTAAGAATGATTCGCCTAGCACGAGCACGAGGAGCTAACTTAGTGAATTTTTAGAACATATCTGTTTTGCTTTGATTGCAAATACCACCTGATAAATTTAGTTAGCATGCTAATTATGGAACAATATCTTTTTAAAATTTTTTGGCACTGAGGTTTACTTGAGGACAAGCAAAGATTTAAGTCTGGGGGAAGTGATGTGAGCAATACATATAGGGTTTTAGGAGTAGTTTTCGCTCACATCTTGTTACATTTTGTATTAGTTTCATGCATATGTTACTATATTCTTGCATGCATTGCCTATTTTCTGGTTCGGAGGTCTACTCATTGTACTTTTGTGTGCAGGTTAGCTTTGCTGATGAAAAAGATGCATTTTCGGAGCAAAAAAAGGACTTTCGCAGCTAGACGCAGAGTGGGACATGACCAAAGCATGTGGATTCACACGACCTTGTCCAATGGCCGAAGAACAACACCCCAGGGCCACACACGGCCTGGCCATGTGAAAATACACGGCCGTGTGGCGGCTCGATGGATTTGCGTGACTAGGGCTTTTTCTGGATTTTGCAACGGTCCGAGGTGATGTCTCTATAAGGATGGCTCCGCCCAAATCCTAGGGAGGAGGCACGATGGCTAGGACGGCATGCCGAAGCCCTAAAAATCTTTGGTAACTCACAGCGGGGAGGAGGAACGCCGCCGAGGGTCCACAACTTGCAATACAACGCTGGAGAGAAGATCACGAAGCATCGTATATCTCTATTTCTGCGCTTTATTTCTATTGTATTCGAACTTAAACATGTTTTGTGATTCTTCCTTCGTATTTATGGAGTAGTACTTTTGAATCTAGGATTAGAGAGTAGCTTGTGTACATAAACAATGTTGGTTCATATTAAATTCTAGCCAAAAGTTTGATTTGACAATTGGTAGTTCCTCTCTATTATATCTTCGTGAGTTTGGCTTTCTTTCCGCTGTTCTTAGGCCAAACGAGGTGGTGATAGCCTTCATAATCTAAATTTAGGAGGTTTAATCCAAGGAAACTAGGGGTAAACCTGACCTCCCGTAACTGTGGGGAGAAGGGAGCGGTGGAATTAGAAACGGTTCACCGCAAGGATTGATTTGGCATCCTTGTACCCTCTATCCCATCCTTTTGGGCAAAGGTAGCTCCCGATGAATGTGGCGGCTCTGCGGGAGACTGTATGATGTCCCTTCCCCAAAATCGTAGGGAGACATTTAGACGACGCCAATTGACAACATTGTTTTGTGGTGCACAAGCGAAACCGAAGTCCTAGAATCGCCTTTTAAGACCCCCGCACACTCTTTTCCTCCTCCGTGTGACACCGTACAGAGTAGGGTCCACCGATACTCCTCACCAACTGAGTCTCTCAGAGATTTCGTCCGAACAATTGCAACCACTTAGTGTATTGGTATTCGAATCCCAGTCCCTATGGGATCGATAAATCTTTATTACTTGACAACATCCGTGCACTTGCGGGCGTTGAGCCCGAGGCGCACTTTGAGTTCACGACGATATACGTCGTGAGATTTGAGGTCGCACCCGTACGCATAAGAGGGGGTACCCCAAGTTGTGATATATTTTATTTCTAGCAATAATTTCTTTCCTAATATTTGCATTTTAGTTTTAGTTAGCATTCATTTATTCATGAATTGTATGTTTAGTTTCTTTCTGCACTTACTTTTTGCTATCTTTAAGCTACCTCAGTAGTATTTTTAAAGTTACTTTCATGAGTTATTCCCATAGGTAGCTTAACTTCATTTATCTCTTGGTATTTTATTTTATTTGCTCTAATGAATGTTCTAGACTTACACTGGTTAGCTTTTATTTTTATACCTACACATGTCGAACATTCTGAAAGGGAGAATCTAGTACATACCTAGTTATGATTAATCTCAGTAGTCTAATACTTTGGAATCCATTGGTGACTCTAGATTTAGAATTTTAGTTACTGGAGATGCTCAGATCGTGGAATCCCATTCGGAAAAATCAAAATCCCAAGAGAGAAAGAAAAAAAATGGAATAAGAAAAGAAAAAAAAAAGAGGGAAAGAAAACAATAGTGAGAAAAATTGAAAAAAAAAGATTATGAGGGATAAAAAAATAGTTGTCATGGGTGGAAATGGTTAGGTGTCCCTTTGTGACCGAGTTAGTTTACTGGGAAAACACCTATAAATTTCTATCAATACCGAGCACACCTTTGAGACTTTGTGCTAGATCTAGAGAACGACCCTCGCTTTGGGTAGGTAAGTGCCTAAGAGACGGAGACCTTAGGAAAGCTATAGGATGACGACTTAACTTACCATGGAATGAGTATCCCCTAAGAAGATTCGCTTAGCACATGTACGAGAAGCTAACTTAGCGAATTTTTAGAACATATCTATGTTGCTTTGATTGCAAGTACCACTTGATAAATCTAGTTGACAAGATAAGTATGGAACAATGTTTTTTAAAATTTCATGGCATTGAGATTTGCTTGAGGACAAGCAAATATTTAAGTCTGGGGGAATTGATGTGAGAAAAACATATAGGGTTTTAGGAGTAGTTTTCGCTCACATCTCGTTGCATTTTATATTTGATTCTTGCATATTTCACTTTATTTTGCATGCATTTGCTATTTTCTTGTTCAGAGATCTGCTCTTTGTACTCTTGTGTGTAGGACAACATTCTACGGGGAAAATGGCGCACTTTTGGA
This sequence comes from Wurfbainia villosa, assembly GCA_025175895.1. Lineage (NCBI taxonomy): Eukaryota > Viridiplantae > Streptophyta > Magnoliopsida > Zingiberales > Zingiberaceae > Wurfbainia > Wurfbainia villosa. The sequence continues at coordinate 55,317,874 of CM046004.1, forward strand.
GCAAAAAGAAGGCATTTGGCAGCTAGAACAAAAGGACACACACCTTGGCCCTGTGAATCCACACGGCTCGTGCTGCAGCACCACAAATGGCCTGGTCGTGTGAATCCACATGGTCGTGTGGCATTGGGCGATTTCGACACGATTCAGTTAATTTCCAGGTTTTTGGGATATCCGGCCTAATGTCTATATAAAGGAAGCTACGCCTAAAGTGTTGGATTGAAATGAGTACTAGAGGAGGGATGAATAACGCAAGATAATTCTTTTCATTCGTTCTCGTTCATTCGATAATATAAAGAGTTAAAGCAGTGGAAATATAAAAGACACAAGTTGTTTTACTTGGTTCACAGCCTACCGACTGTTGATCCAAGGCTCTAGTAGTCCGAGACCACGTACGGAGGGCAATTCACTAAAACACTCCTCCTCATTGGAGGTAGGAGTTGACGGTTACAAAAGCTCGAGAAAACTTGAGGTAGAGAGACACACCCCTCTCTCCTCATTTTGATAAAAAGCTCGATTCAAGTAATGAAATACAATGTAAAAGAAGACGACAACTTAAAATAATACCGATGACTAAGTGGTTGAAGGATGAGCTCATGTTGTCAGCATTTCCGTAGTGCTTCATCGTCATAGAGTCGTCGGAAAGTTGCGGCATTGTGGAAGCATTTTGGAAGCTTTGGAATGATGAAAATGGTGTAGAGAACCCCTTCTTTTATATCCTTGAGAAACCCTAATAGTTGAGATGAGGTTTCATGAGGTGATGCCACCTAGCCCTTGAGAAATGGTGATAAGCTTTGACTCTCCTTGAGGCTAGAATTTGAATATCAGTCGACTGCTAACCCTCATTAGTCGACTGATGAACTCATCAGTCGACTGATACAAGCCATCAGTTGACTTTTGGCTAGGGTTTTTGACTACATTGAAAAGTTAGCTCAAAATGAAATTGAAATAAGTGCTTTTGACGGTCACCGACCGTCCGATCTTGACATAGACCTTTCATGGGATGTCTTAGTTGGATCGTCGCCTTAGGACGTCCCCGTATGGAGGACACGACCTTACTTATGCTCACTCACATGAGCTTACCTCAACCTTTACCTTTGAAGCTTTGCTTTCGGTCTACACCTGAGTTCTTCGACTCCCTATGATGTCCTCCTGGTGTCGCCCGACTACCTCGATTCCCTCCGAGTGTCGCTGACCTTCAGCTTAGATTAGCATTCCTACACACTTGATTCAGCTCGTGAGATAACAGTATGACCTTGACTCTATGTCTTTGCCATAATCAAAACATAGATTCGATTATCTGGTGCCCCTGCACTAACACAAACCCCAGGGGGGAGGCCCGATGGCCGGGACAACACACTGATGCCCTAAAAAGCACCGAAAACTTGCAACGGGGAGGAAGGAAGTCGCTCAAGGATCAAGTTCTGCACTTCAACGCCAGAGAGAAGAGTCACATTGCATTGTAATTCATGTTCCTTGCGCAATTTCTATTATTCCTATGAATTCGATTATGCTTTGTGTTTCTCTTCTCGTATTCATGGAGTAGATTCTTCAATTCTAGGATTAGGGTGTAGTTTGTGTGTGTAAGACATGATATTTCAAATATATTTCTTTTCTCGAATTCATATTTGCAATTGATGTTTGTTTATATCGATAGTTATTCATTTTGGTTTTCTATCTACTGTGCGTAGCCGATACGAGGGGTGACAGCCTTCGTATCAAAGATTTAGGAGAACTAAGGAGGAGTCTAGGGGTTGACATCTCTCCGGTAACTGCGAATAGAAGGGTGTGATAGAGTCGGAAATGAGACACATTTCGATTCATACAAGGGATTGATTCAGCATCCTCGTGCCACCTATTCCATCCTAAAGCCAGGGTTCGACCTGGTATGGCAGAGGTAGTTCCCAATAGATGCGAAATCTCATCGGGAAAGTGTATGATGTCCCTTCAAAAAAATTATAGTTAGAAATCTAGACGACATTCAATTGATAGTGTGTTCTACGACACACAGGCGAAACCGAAGTCCTAGAATCCCATTCAAAGACTCGTAGCAAACCTTCTCTTCCTCCGTGTGACACCATACTTGAGTTAAGTCCACCGTCAACCTCTCATTCGTGAACCTTCGGATTCCCGATCTGAACAACAACACGTCCACTGGACAAACCGATACTCGAAATCTCAGTCCCTGTGGGATCGATATTCTTTATTACTTTATGACACCCGTGCACTTACGAGCTTTGAGCGCGAGCACATGCTTCGAGTCCTTGACGGTTCCCATCGCGAGATTTGAGGTCGCATTCACATGCATCAGTCATTCCAAAATGAAATAATAACAATGTGTCAAGGACCAAGCCTTACAAATACAAAACACTCAAAAAGAGAAAACACACAACGGTGACAAGCTAAGGACCCTCTTTATCATCATCCACCTCCATCGTATGTGTATCGCCAGTAGCAGGACCACCAACACCAGAGGAAGATGGGAAATATTGCAGCGGATGCCCTGGTGCAAAGGAGCAAAGAATCGCAAGCATCTCCTACTGTTGTCGCTCCATCGTATCGAGACGGGAGAAGACTTGAGTCTGAAACTCATGATGCTCCAGGCTAAGCTCCTCTAGATGTGTATCGATGGACTCCTCAAACTCTACAAAGAATGCTATAAATTCAGAGTGCGACGTAGCATCGTCGCCCGCAGCTGTAGCAGGGCCGACTCTAGTGCCATCTCCTAGGTGCCACCCATCTTCCCATGCCAAGGAGTCCCCAATGGGCTTCAACCTCGCCAAGGAAAAGGTCCTAGCATTCATTCAGTCATACTTTGTGGTCATGGGCTTGATCACCCCTTTGGTGACATTGATGCCGATTGAACCAAGCCACTCCATAATCACATGACCATTGGGCATTTGGAACTTCCCGCTATTAGGTTTAATGAAGTGAATGATGCAATGGAAGGTATTTAGGCTGATGGTGCAATACATGAGAAAGAAATGTTGGGGGATGGTGCAATAGTAATTGTCGTGGTACCATTTCAAATTAATTACTGAACCCCCTAACTACACTAATGCAGTATAAGGTAACTCGGATCATCTCCCAACAAACTCAATGGTTGGGCATTTGTTTCTAAACAATAGTAAAACTGGGGGTTTCCTATATCTATCAAAACAATTAATTGAAAACTAACCTAACACACCTAAGAAATTCAATCATGCACCGTATTGTCACTATACGATACAATTATTAAACAATTCTAATTGATGGAAATAGCACTTAAACATGCAAGAAATTAAACTAACCAACAATCAAGCTAAGTTTTGCAATTAACCAACAACGATCACCAGTAACCAGTTCAACTCATTAACTACAAATTAAACACAAAGCTAAACATTCAAATTAAACTACGAACTAAACACCCAATTGAAATTACTAATTAAACATCAAATGCAACATTCAATGTTACTAGATAATCGAACCTAGGTTTTGATTATGACAAAGACCCAAAGTTAAGGTCTGATCGTTATGTCATATGCTTAGTTAAGTATGCAGAAATGATTAAGCTAAGCTGAAAGTCAGCGACACCCAGAGAATCTTGAGTTGAGAAACCGTGGTGGTCGGGCGACATCGGGAGAACTTCGTGGGAGTCGAAGAACTCAAGTGGAGACCGGAAGCTAAGCGACGGGTCATAAAAGACCGAAGGTAAGCACGAGTGTGAAGAGAGATGGTAAGGTCGTGTCCTCCATATGGGGACTACCATAGGCAGTGATCCGACTAAGACTTTCAGTGGAAGGTCTAGGTCGAGATCGGACGGTAAGGAACTGTCATATTTACTATCTTTCATTTGTCTTGTGCTAACTCCTTTGTGTAGTTGAATAACCAAGCTTGCAGTCAACTGCTGGCTATTGGTAGTCGACTGTCGTTGGCATCAATCGACTGATGAAGGCCATCAGTCGACTGCTATTCAAACTGCCCACTTCGATGAAGGTCAAGATAAGAACCCCTTTTCTTGGGGTGAGGTGTCCATTTGGATCAGATCTTCCACTCAACGTTTAGGGCGTTGGAGGGCTATAAAAGAAGGGGGGTTTCACCCCTTTAAGTCATCTAAATTTCTCTCAAAGTACTCTTGCAACGCCGATGTTCTACACCATTGTAATGCCGATGCGAAGCCAAAGATCTCCACTCTACTTCGTCAGTAGATTCATTTTGTTCTTTTATTTTGTACTTAATTTTGTACTCGGATCTTTTATCGTACGAGGTGAGGTAGGCTTGTTGCCTCATCCTCGAGTTTTGGTTTTTTGTGTAATCGTTGTCTCCTACCTCCAACGAGGAGGAGACTCTATAGTGGATTGCCCCTTCGTACGTGGTCTAGGATCGCGGGGCCTTGGAGTAGCAACAGTTTGGTTGTGAACCAAGTAAAAACAAAGTGTGCATTTTATTTTATCTTTTATTATTCCCCTGCATTTATTACTCGTGTTTTATCGACGAACAAAAAGAAAATTTTACGCTCGCTATTCACCCCTCCTCTAGTGCGCTTTCGATCCTATAATTGGTATCAGAGTGGGGGTGCTACAATTTGGTGCAATCACCAATCTAGCATTGTTTTTGGATTTCTCTTCATATTTAGTTTTATTCTCTTTTCGTGTTGTTTTTTGTTTCATTAAATTCTCTTTTCTCCCGCACTACTAATCCAAGATGAAAGTTTTGGCAATTCATTTGTTCTTTGTGTCATCTTTGTTTATGCAAGGTTTTTTCCTTGATGGCCCATCTCGAAGGGTTTAGCACCGCCCGACCTCCATTTTACAACGGAGATAACTTCCATTACTAGAAGGGTCGGATGGAGTGCTACTTGAAAACCCAAGTAGAGATGTGGATTGTGATACAAACCGGATTCTCGCTACCTACCAATGAAGATGGTGAGTTCCTAGATTGCGACAAGTGGACAAATGCCATGAAGCATCAAGTGGAGGCCGATGCAAAGGAAACCCAAATCCTACAATGTAGTCTTTCCAAGGAGGAGCTCAACCGGGTCGGACCATTCATAAGCGTGAAGGACTTATGGAACAAGCTCATTGAGCTACACGAAGGAACGACTGACACGAAGGTATGTAAGCGTGATTTATTATTAAATAAATTGTTTAATTTGAAAATGCAGGACACGAGACCGCCACTCAATTACATTCAAGGATCCAGGAGATCATGAACGGACTCCACTCGATCGAACAAAAGGTGGAGAATCGGGATATAATAAGATACACGTTAAATGCATTTCCTAGGACCACCTTGTGGGCATCCATGGTTGATGCCTACAAGGTATCTAGAGATTTATCTAAGATTAGGTTAGACAAACTTTTTTCAGAATTTGATTACATGAACAGTCTAACACAGTCCCGACCAAGAAAGGAATTGCTTTGGTTGCATATTGGAAGAAGAAGGCGAAGAGCAAAACACCTCCCAAAGAAGAAGAAGAGGAGTACGAATCGGAGGTGAACGACGAGATGGAGACTGAACTAGTGAATCTAGTTCGAATGATGATCAAGAGTCGAAAATGCCCGATCAAGCAACCCAAGCAAAATTCCAACTTCCGATGCTACGAATGCAACAAGATGGGCCACATCAAATAGGATTTCCCAAGACTAAAGAACAAACCATCTCAATTCAAGAAGGCGCTCAACGCAACATGGGAGGATTCATTGGAGGAGGAAGATGAGATAAATAATCTCAGATTCATGGCCAAGCCGATCGAGCCCAAAGATGAGTCCGAACCCGAAGCAAGCGACGAGTCTGAGACTGAGTTCGACTACGGATTCTCGAATTCGAAGATGAACTTCAATTCAAGACAAGCCACGGATCCGTATCTGGTTCAAGAGACTCAATCAAGGTAAGTCGGTCTTTAATTGATACACTTTACAATGCAATTAAATATTTAACTAAAAAGTTAGCTAAATTCGAGTCCAAGGTCGAGACCTTAGTTGAGGAGGTTAAACTTGTCACGCCCCGAGAGCATGTCATGCCGAAAAGCAAACGGACAACATCTCCCCTGTACGTGGCAAGATATCGTGTTAATACAAGGCCCGTAGGCCACAACAACAACAACATATATATATGTAAACAAACCACAGCAGAAACTAACCACAACAACATAACAAACTACACAATGCATACCGGTATGACATGATAAGAAAACATCGGCAAAACACAAATCCACAAGTGTGTACATCACATGACAAGTCCACAACACATTACACCACGAAAAACTCCAAATACATAACACATCATACGGAAAGGCCAAAATGACCACAAGAGTCTCGGAGGTCAGATGAGATGTCAGCCAGCGGTGCTCCAAGTCATCACGAAGACTTGTACCTATTACCTGGGCGACAGAAAAACTCAGAGTCCGTAGTAGTGAGTATAACTTAGTAGGTAATAGGAAAAATATGTATATATCAAATATCACATGTAATATAATAGCATAACCTAAAGGTACAACAGGTATACCAGGACAGTATATAAATACATGTATATACTGTCTAACTAAATAAACAACGTATAACACAGACATACCTGAAAGTCTGCTACGCTACTTTGATCCAACCAGAGCATATATCCAACATATATAATAGGAAGAGTAATACTAACTCACAATATACTCATGATATAGGTCAAGGTATCTAATGGTTTGTCTAACAAATATACAAGTATCCGACACAACTGTATGACAGATGCAAGAAGCATGCATGGATATGATGTACAACCAAATGCAGCAAGCATAGTACAATCAAATGCAACATCACAATAAGCATATATATATATACTGCATCTATATATATATATTAATCACAACCATCAATATATATATATATATATATATATATATATATATATATATAAATGCATATATGTATGTATATATATATGCAGTACAACAAATGCTTTGCCCTCACACTAGTTACTCCTCGGAGAGTAACCTAGGAGGTAGGATGACTGATGACTCTCTCAACCCCAAGAGAGACTATGTCGTCAGAATACATGCAAATGACATGAATGTACTGTCACACGTACATACATCTATCACAGACTCTTTGTTCAACAGAGTATCGTACCCATCTGATCAATACACTCTCTATCCTGTAGAGAGTCATACTCAACTGATCGATGAACTTTCTATCCTGTAGAGAGTCGTACTCAACTGATTGACGCACTCTCTATCCTGTAGAGAGTCGTACTCAACTAATCATATGAAACTGGGACCACTGGTCCATAGCGACACACTAATCACCCTTCACTTAACCATTACACAACACATGGTTGGTAATAAGTATGCAACATATGGGTATTGGAATAAATTCTACATTTAGGCCATTACCTACCCACGGATGAACTTTTACCCAATTTACAAATCAGGTTATCATCCGTACTCCAACATCTACACCCTACTAAACATTTATAGATCTACTTACATCACATCTGTAACTCCTAAATCATGATAAAGGAAAATGTGATATCAACATTTGAGCATATATAGCCAACGACAAGTATTAAGCATAAGGATAATAAGAGCAGGGTCAAGATAATATAAACATATAATATGATAATATCTATATCTATATCTGAATGCAACTACAACTACCTGAACAGGGTAAGAAATTACCCACCTACTTTAATGCTCGTAATAATAAATCCCTCACACACGCGGACCTGTCTCGTATCCATGTCCTGCACATATCAAATATTATGGTTAAGTGCACACACACAATGAAGGATCAAATTGAATCTTACATCGACTTCGTATTCCGATCAACTAGATTGATCTAGTTATCCAATTAACCTAATCGATCCTCCACATTAATCCCTATCAACCATTAGGCCACTTAATAACTTATTATGCATTTATAACCACCCATATATGAACTTACCAACCTTGTCTACACTTGCACAACTCCTTGATCTCAAGTAGAGATATCACATCCAACCATTCACATCACCTTTTTACCACCACGACAGAGCCATTCCCAGATTGACATTCATTCATGCTGAACATAGCAACACAACCACAAAACACCCCTGTTCACAGCCATTGCATCAACCATTCTAGATCTGCAAGTTAAATCACTCACAACTAACCTACTCCATCCATAGCTGAATTCCAATGATTCCACAGCTGATTCCACCCACAAATCCACCATCAACAAAACAAAACAATCCATATCAGCTTAACATCAAAAACTAATCACATACCACCAACTCCTTAACTCACAGTCCATTCATATAGCATAACAATTAGAACCATACATGTAGCATAAAGCTAACTAAACTCACCCTTCAATCTCTCAACCACCAAACAACTTAGATCCATGCCCACAGCTTCAAGAATCGATAATAACTCGCTGAAAAAAAAAATAGAATAGCCTAGTTACAATTGTTAACCGAGGCATCTCCGCACCCCTTCACTACTTGGATGATCTTACCAAGGGATTAATCTCCCAACACAACAACCACAAATTTCCAACGCGTGGACAACCCCCTTCCGGAGCCAAGCAGTTCACCGGAACAAACCACTCCCAAATCAAAGATCCAATTCAACGAAAGAAAATTACAACTCCAAAACTCAATGGTAGGACCAATTACTGGCAATAAACATGAGGCTGGGCTCGGCGGCGATCCGAATTGGCAATGACCGCCACAAGATCAGAGGAACTTCAAGGAGGTCGACTGTCGAGGTTACCCATGGTGGCCAGAGGCTAATTGGCTGGCAGCAATAGTAGATCAATAGCAAGGATGACTGACGGTGTTGGAGCAATATCCAGATTCAGTGGAGATGAGTGGCCAGGCGACGAAGTTTAGCCGTGACGGTGGGCGACTGGTTATGGCTCGGTGGCGTGCGCAGCGAGCGGCGGGGAGGAGACAGCCTGATTCTCCCTCTCGGTCTCAAGATCTCCTCGGGAGAGGCCGACGGTTCCTGGAGATCGATGGAGCTTCTTCACGCCGCTGGTCGCGAGGAGAAGGTTGCTGCGAAGAAATCGGGAGAGAAGAAGGGGAATTGCGGAAAAGAAATGGATGGTCGCGAGAATGAGAAGTCACGGTTAATTACCTATAAATTTCTCAATAGCAAATAGCAGATAGTCTAAACAGGCTTTACAAAAGTCTATCTGCTTTATCCCCATAAAATGTCCATAGAACCTCTGTTTAAATCTAGAAAAAATTCTAGAAATTCCTAAAAATTCCATAAGAAAATTTCTTTATTAACAAGCATATTTATTATTATTATTATTATTTTTCGGTATTTTATATTCTCCCCCACTAATAAAAATTTGGTCCCCAAATTTCATACTAACATACAAAAATTACTTCAAGCAGTTTTCCGAAAGGACCGCATACATTCCTCAAGTAAACAGATGAGGGTATCGAGCTCGTATAGTATCTTCCAACTCCCACATAGCCTTCTCATCAGTATGATGCTGCCATCCAACCCTTACAAGTCGGATGGTTTTGTTCCTCAACTGACTCTCCTTGCGACCAATAATCCGTATTGGAATCTCCTCATAAGTCGTATTCGCCTGGAGTGGACTCGGAACCTCCTTCAGAACATGATCTGAATGTGACACGTATTTCCTCAGCATAGAAACATGAAATACGTTGTGAACACCCGCCAGTGTCAAAGATAAAGCTAACCATAAGCTACTCCTCCAATCCACTCCAATATCTCAAATGGACCAATGTAGCATGGAGTAAATTTTCCTTTCAACCCAAATCACTTCACCCCTTTCGTAGGTGAAACACGCAGAAATACCTAATCCCCAATTGAAAATCTCAAAGGCCCTCGCCTCCGGTCTGCGTAACTCTTCTGTCAATCCTGTACCTCCAATAACCATCATCTAATGACGCGCACCAACTCTGCATCATGTTAGATACTCGGTGGCCCCAATAGTTGTTGTTCCCCGACTTCCTCCCACAACACAGGAGATCTACAAGGTCTACCGTATAAGGCCTCGAATGGAGCCATTAGAATAGAAGAGTGGTAGCTGTTGTTATAGGTAGATTCCACTAAATGAATGTGGTCCTCCCAATTACCTCTGAAATCCATGACACAGGATCTCAATAGATCCTCCAATGTTTGAATGATACGCTCAGATTGTCCATCAGTCTACAGATGAAATGCAGTACTTAATCGAAGCTCTACGCCCATGGTCTGATATCGACCCTATTAAAATTGCGAGGTGAATCGTGGGTCTCTATCAGATATAATACCCAAAGGCACGCCATGAAATCTGATAGTCTCTCAGCAGTACAACTCTGCCAGATGATCTAACAAGTTCATTCCACGCATAGGCAGAAAGTAAGCTAATTTGGTTAGTCGATCCATGATCACCCAAATCGCATCATGTCCTTCATGGGTTTTGGGCAATCCCATAACGAAATCAATAGTGATATGCTCCCACTTCCAATCCGAAATCGGAATTTTCTGGAGCAATCCAGCGAGTTTCTGATGTTCAGCCTTCACCTACTAGCATACTAAATATCGAGCAGCAAAATCTGCTATACCCCTCTTCATATCATTCCACCAGTATAAACTTTTCAACTCTTGGTACATTCGAGTACCATCATGATGAATAGGAAATCTTTAATGATGTGCTTTCTGTAACAACTCTTCCTTAACTAGATGTGTGTCTAGAACACATATCTATATTAGAGACGGAAAATTATCTTCTCACAAGAGAAGTCGATCTATCGTCCAAAATCCACTCCACCTGACACTCTGTAAGTGCATGGAAGACTATAACGATCAATCTCACTTGTTGCAATTGTTGCAACTGTTCGCGCTCCAACAACTCTCAGGTAGCTACTCATTAGCTAGCCAAAATCCCACGAGCATTCCCGCTCCATACATCCACAAATCAAGATAATAACTACTAAAGTCACGTCATGTATATGACAGCCTATCTCGTAATTCCTCAATTGGCGTAAGCATGAGATACGTCTCATTCAACAACATCGAAATTGCTTCATTCACTGAAGCGATGCATCTGCATACAATACCCTTCCATCCACATCGGAAGGATTAACTAACACTGATGCAAAAGTCAGTGACATACTAACGCTTAAAAGCATCCTATCCACCTCTGTGGTAATAACCAAATCCATACAAGGAAACCACCATCTACGGTGGTCGAGTTCGCAACTCCAACTACCTTCATCAACAGTGGTCAAGTTACGCAACTCCAACAACCATAAACTGATCCAATCGTGTCCAAAATACACGATTCTCAAATCCAGGGGCGACTAAATCATTAAATACGTCTATTATCATTAACAATAGCTCATAAATTTATACTAAGTATGAAATGTCGTCCTTCATACACCTACATCCTTTTTACTCTACTCTGATGATATGTCAATCATCATAGACGATGGTAATTGTATGACACCATGTCACTACAATATCATCACTCCAGTTGTAAACTAACCCTAGAGTATACACAGGTGTCCTTAGCTGATCTAAACAGATCACCTATCCACAACGAAGGATATTCACTTTCAACAACTATCGCATTCCATCATCGATAATCGATCCATAATCTCAAAGGTCCATCTCTCTTCAACAAATAGTTCCGGATCTTCTTAAGGAGAAATACTGGGACAGATAAATATCCCATTCCAACATCTCCTATAATCGCAACTCTCGTTCTTCCAATTTCTATAGTGTTTAGCAACATTGATACCAACAAAACTATCACTCAGAATGTGATCTTCGATACCAGAACTATTTTCATAACCATTTCAATCGCCTACTCCACTTGCCTATAATCTGACTTCGCATGTCTTCGTGATCCGCACTGCACACACATAATCCCTTCGGAGTCTTTGTTCTGATTTCGCTAATGTGCACGAGAACATCCTGATGATCTGCGGTTGGTCTTCTATAATTGAAAAGTAGCTCAAGGCTTGTGACTCCGATCTTGCTCCTTTTATCCAACAGTGAGAGACTTCTAACTCTAATAAGTTGACCTACAATATCTGCTTATCGGTGTCCAACTCTTAAATACTTGTACGGAGTCATTTCTAAACTCCTGACTCAATCAATGTCTTCCGGCAGGATCTGATAGAAGATCCAGGTATCCTAATCCAAATGTAAGCCAATAAATTGTGGGTGGCTTACAACATCCATTCACCTTCTTGAGTTATTAGGTGGTCGTAACCTCTGCAAGTCTCACGACTCTGCACAGTACACTATTACCAACCGATCACCCTATTTGAAACTCAAGAATTTCCTGACAATAAGTCAAAGGAATAACATGGGGAAAATACCCTCTCACAACATCACTAAATCATGATCAAGTGATTTGTTATTCCTCGAAGGTTATTTTCTACATCTTCCACCAAATAACGACTTGATCCCGATAATGGTATGCAAATAACTTTACTTTCTCTGTATAACACGAGTTAAGTACTCAAAAGTACCTTCAAAGTTATACAACCCAGTACGAACAACTCAGGGATCAAAATCCCTATGAAACACCTTATACTAACCCTCCGCTTACTGTAGCAATAAAAGTATACACACCTAGTCCATTACCCCACGGGTAATGATCTGACTAGCATAATTAGTGAAAATATCTAAGACTGTAGTCTTAATTTCCACAAGAAATGTGACCACTTTACCCCTGTTTTTTGACTCGATAACAATTGGTTCTCAAAGGTAACTCACCTTTTCGACATAGGTTCAAGACTCACGAACTCAACTGGTCATTCCCGTGGTCAACTCATACCACAGTTATAACTAATAACCATCACACTATAGGTTATTCCTTGTTATATACACTAAATGCATAGTCAACAAAACTGGGAGTATAAACACTAAAGGTAACTCCGGTTGGCCGCCTTAGTGGACGACCCCTACTACGAGTCTGCACAGGTGTCATAACTCTACTATATACACCTACTGATCAAGTTTAGATAAACATCTAACTAAGTATAAGTTATCAGGGATTCTTACCTCGTGCTGCTTGGAGCTCAAGCCGCTGTCAATCTCATCTCAGAAAACCAAAATGACTCCCGAGAATCCAAGACTCAAAAATAAAAATCATTGTATGGCATCGCAGAACCTAGGGCTTTGATACCACTAAAGTTGTCACGCCCTGAGAGCATGCCATGCCGAAAAGCAAACGGACAACATCTCCCCGGTACGTGGCAACATATCGTATTAATACAAGGCCCGTAGGCCACAAAAACAACAACATATATATATGTAAACAAACCATGGCGGAAACTAACCACAACAACATAACAAACTACACAATGCATACCGGTATGACTAACCACATCATAAGAAAACATCGACAAAACCCCAATCCATAAGTGTGTACATCACATGACAAGTCCACAACACATTACACTACGAAAAACTCCAAATACTTAACACATCATACGGAAAGCCCAAAACGACCACAAGAGTCTCGGAGGTGAGATGAGATGTCAGCCAGCGGTGCACCAAGTCATCATGAAGACTTCTACCTGTTACCTGGGTGATAGAAAAACTTAGGCGTCCATGGTGGTGAGTATAACTCAGCAGGTAATAGGAAAAACATGTATATATCAAATATCACATGTAATTCAATAGCATAACCTAAGGGTACAATAGGTATACCAGTACAATATATAAATACATGTATATATAGTCTAACCAAATAAACAACGTATAATGCAGACATACCTGAAAGTCTGCTACGCTACTCTGATCCAACCTGAGCATATATCCAACATATATAACAGGAAGAGTAATACTAACTCATAATATACTCAGGATACAGGTCAAGGTATCTAATGGTCTGTCTAACAAATATACAAGTATCCGACACAATCGTATAACAGATGCAAGAAGCATGCATGAATATGATGTACAACCAAATGCAGCAAGCATAGTACAATCAAATGCAACATCACAATAAGCATATATATATAAATTGCATCTATATATATATTAATCACAACTATCCATATATATATACATGCATATATATATATATGGTAATATGCAAAGTGTCATAAGATACGGCAATGCAGCATGCATGGTCATGCCTGCGCACCCCTACTCGCTACCATGATACCGGTGTGACCACTCCGACTGACACTACCTATGAGTGGTCGAGTGCCACAAACCCAGGACAACTATACACAACTCCAACTACCACCGTCTATAGTGGTAGAGTGCGGCACAACAAATGCTCTGCTCTCACACCAGTTACTTCTCGGGGAGTAACCTGGGAGGCAAGATGACTGACGACTCTCTCAACCCCAAGGGAGACTATGTCATCAGAATGCATGCAAATGACATGAATATATTGTCACACATACATACATCTACCACAGACTCTCTGTTCAACAGAGAGTCGTACCCATCTGATCAATACATTTTCTATCCTGTAGAGAGTCGTACTCAACTGATCGATGGACTCTCTATCATTTAGAGAGTCGTACTCAACTGATCGATGCACTCTCTATCCTATAGAGAGTCATACTCAACTAATCATATCAAGCTGGGACCACCGGTCCATAGCGACACACTAATCACCCTTCACTTAACCATTACACAACACATGGTTGGTAATAAGTATGCAACATATGGGTATTGGAATAAATCCTACATTTAGGGCATTATCTACCCACGGATGAACTTTTACCCAATTTACAAATCAGGTTATCATCCGTACTCTAACATCTACACTCTACTAAACATTTATAGATCTACTTACATCACATCTGTAACTCCTAAATCATGATAAAGGAAAATGTGATATCCACATTTGAGCATATATAGCCAATGACAAGTATCAAGCATAAGGATAATAACAGCAGGGTCAAGATAATATGAACATATAATATGATCATATCTATATCTAAATCTGAATGCAACTATAACTACCTGATTAGGGTAGGAAATTACCCACCTGCTATAATGCTCGTAATAATAAAGCCCTCGCGCCCGCGGACCTGTCTCGTATCCACGTCCTACACATATTAAATATTATAGTTAAGTGCACGCACACAATGAAGGATCAAATCAAATCTTACATCGACTTCGTATTCCGATCAACTAGATTGATCTAGTTATCCAATTAACCTAATCAATCCTCCACATTAATCCCTATCAACCATTAGGCCACTTAACAACTTATTATGCATTTATAGCCACCCATATCTGAACTTACCAATCTTATCTACACTTGCACAACTCCTTGATCTCAAGTAGAGATATCACATCCAACAATTCACATCCCCTTTTTACCACCATGATAGAGCCATTCCCAGATCGGCATTCATTCATGCTGAACATAGAAAAACAACCACAAAACACCGCTGTTCACAGCCATTACATCAACCATTCTAGATCTGCAAGTTAAATCACTCACAACTAACCTACTCCATCCATAGCTGAATTTCAATGATTCCACAGCTGATTCCACCCACAAATCCACCATCAACAAAACAAAACAATCCATATCAGCTTAACATCAAAAACAGATCACATACCACCAACTCCTTAACTCACAGTCCATTCATATAGCATAACAATTACAACCATACATGTAGCATAAAGCTAACTAAACTCACCCTTCAATCTCTCAGCCACCAAAAACTTAGATCTACGCCCACAGCTTCAAGAATTGAAAATAACCCGCTGCAAAAAAAATAGAACAACCTAGTTACAATTGTTAACCGAGGCATCTCAGCACCCCTTCACTACTTGGAGTATCTTACCAAGGGCTTAATCTCCCAACGCAACAACCACAAATTTCCAATGCATGGACAATCCCCTTCCCGAGCCAAGCTGTTCACCGGAACAAACCACTGCCCAAATCAAAGATCCAATTCAACGAAAGAAAATTACAACTCTAAAACTCAGTGGCAGGACCAATTACCGGTGATAAATGTGAGTCTGGGCTTGGCGGCGATCCGAATTGACGATGACCACCGCAAGATCAGAGGAACTCCAAGAAGGTCGACTGCCGAGGTTGCTCGTGGTGGCCAGAGGCTAATCGATTGGTGGCGATAGTAGAACAATAGGTAGGACGACTGAAGGTGCTAGAGCAACGTCCAAATCCAGTGGCGATTAGTGGCCAAGCGACAGAGTTTAGTCGTGACGGCGGGTGACAGGTTATGACTCGGTGGCGTGCACAACAAGCGGTGGCAAGGAGACAGCCTGATTCTCCCTCTAGGTCTCGAGATCTCCTCGGGAGAGGTTGATGGTTGCTGGAGATCGATGGAGCTTCTTCATGCTGCCGGTCGCGAGGAGAAGGTTGCTGCGAAGAAATCAAGAGAGAAGAAGGGGAATCACAGAAAAGAAATGGATGGTCGCGAGAATGAGAAGTCGCGGTTAATTACCTATAAATTTCTCAATAGCAAATAGCAGATAGTCTAAACAAGCTTTACAAAAGCCTATTTGCTTTATCCCTATGAAATGTCCATAGAACCTCCGTTTAAATCCTGAAAAATTTCTAGAAATTCCTAAAAATTCCATAAGAAAATTTCTTAATTAAAAAGGATATTTATTATTATTATTATTATTTCATTATTTTATAAAACTCCTTAAACATGAGGTCTCCCTAACCTCTTTGACTAGTCGAGTTCAAGAGGAGAACTCAACTTGAGTTGAAAAACTCGAAGAAGAGAACTCTCTCTTGAAAGGACAAGTCCAAGATCTTAAGCAAACGTTGGAAGGGTTTACTTTGGGATCCAAGGGGCTCGACCTACTACTTGGATCACAAAGGGCCGTGTACAACAAGGCTGGACTAGAATTTAGATCAACCATGACCAATAAATTGTATATGTCAATCGTGAATCGAAATAGTCAAATAGTCCAAGCATGGGTCCCTAAGACCACTTTAATTTCACAATTAGGATCCAATAAGTACTGCGTGCCCAAGGACCAAATCCACTACGTGGAAAGACCGAATCGATTCAATGGTCCAAGGGGAGTTAGTACTAAACTTGTTTGTTTTATTTCTTGAATTAGACTTGCATTCTTAGTTAATTTTTAGAACGGTTAGATATGGTTAATAACCAATCAATCTTGACAACATAGTATTAGGATGCGACGAGATGATAGTACGTTAGAGAAACGAAGTCTTGTGTGTCCAAGTTAGATAAGGTGTATCTAGCTTGGTGCACTCGACTAAGTTGAACTAGCTGAAACTAACTCATCGTATCCTTAACTAGTTAGACTAGGAAGTAATCTTAAGTGACTCAAGTAATCAATTTCTTGAATTTGTCTTTGTCTAATTAAGTGGTCGTTGTTCCGATCAAAGAAGAACTCTGTGCCTCGCCACGATCTGGAAGCTAATTTATCGAAAAGTTTACTTGACGAGCTAAGGGTTAAATCCAAATCTAACCCAAGGTTGATTAGTTTCAAAATACTAAATTTTATCAAGTAAAATTGAAGTCATCTCAAAAACATATAAGGTTAACATGTTTGATCATGTAGAAAGGGTGAGATGACTACTAGGCTAAAATGTTCAACCAACTCTTAAAATTCCAATGTTTGATCCAACTACTATATGTGTAGGATTAATGGATGTTGGACAGTAGGTGCTCCCGACACATGACCGAAGACCGACTAAAATTTTCAAAGATTAGATTCAAAAGTCAAGGATCGGTAGCTTTCGGAAACAACGGGAAGTTCAAAATCATGGGTTCAGGTGATATTGAGCTGAACTCGAACTTTATAATTCGTAATGTACTTTTAGTTGAGAATTTCAATTTTAATTTACTTAGCGTAAGCCAATTGTGTGATAACAACTATAAGGTTACCTTCTTACAAAATGAATGTTTAATTAAAACTAATGATACCTCAAAAACAATACTTAAAGGAACTAGGAATAGCAACATTTACACAATCAACCTACCCAACTCCTCAACCAAGTATCTTATGACACAACAAGAGGAATCTTGATTGTGGCACTGACAACTCGGCCACTCTCACCCAAGACTCGTACATAAAATGAGTCATAGTGGTTTAGTCAAAGGTCTACCCAACCTTAACAACTTGGAAAATAAAATTTGAAATGCATGTCAACAAGGTAAATAAACTAGGACCTCACATCAACTAACCAACCAAGAAAGAACCAAAAGTGTACTTGAGCTCCTACATTTAGACCTATTTGATTCTCATGGAGCCAAGTCACTAAATGGAAGTCAATATTGTCTAGTCATAGTCGATGACTTCTCTAGGTTCACTTGGATTGGGTTTCTAAAACATAAAAGTGAAACCTTAGAGCAACTCACTAACTTATGTAAATTAATAGAAAATGAAAATAATCTTAAGGTAAAAAGACTTAGAAGTGATCATGGTGGTGAATTTCAAAACCATAGGATTACCGATTTTTGTAACCAAAATGGATACCACCATGAGTTTTTCTACCCTAGGGCTCCTCAACAAAACGACCTAGTCGAATGTAAAAATTGAACATTAGAAGAAGCCGCTAGAACCATGTTGAGTGAGTATAACTTACCTAATAGATTTTGGGCAGAAACGGTCAATACAGCCTTCTATGTTCAAAAATAGGATCCTCTTAGTTAGAAGACACCTTAAAACCTCTTATGAAAACTATTACGAAAAATTACCAAACATCAAGTTTTTTAAAGTCTTTGGTTGTAGGGTGCACATGTTAAACACTAAGGATTACCTAGGGAAATTCACCCCTAAAACAACTCCGAAATATTCCTAGGATACTCAACCACTAGTAAAGCTTATAGAGTGTATGTAAGATCGAGTAAACCGAGAGAGGGGGGTGAATCTCAGTGTTTAATAATTTTTTTGGTTACTTTTAATATGAGTACGCAGCTGGAATGAAATGTAAAAAGAGACACAATAATTTACTTAGTTCACAACTCGGACTGGGTTGCTACTCCAAGGGTCATAGCTCTACCATGAACTACCTCGATGGGCAATATCTATAATGCCCTCTGATTCGAGAACTCTCAACTTCGGAGGGAATTCGCTTTTTACAAATTTAAGAAAAGAGTAACAATCTACTCTCTCTTTAAATTGAATTTAAAAGCAAAAATAAAAAAGTTAACGACTACTTTATACCGACACAAGATGTAGTAGTGGATGCAGCTTGAGGTGTCGGAAAAGAGTCCTTCTAAATGATTGAAGCTCTTATGATTGTGAGGAAATTTTGGCAGCACTTTGACGTATATGAATGTTGGTCCTGAGTTCTGGTCTAACATGACTTTTATAAACTCTTTCCAGTCGATTGGAATGCATTCCATTTGACTCCACATCAGCCCATCAATATGGAATTCGTGGTCTTCCAGTCGACTGAACCCTCTTCAGTCGACTCTACGTCACTCAGCTCCGCATCGGGAAATTTCTCTCTTCAGTTGACTCAAACTCTTCAGTAGACTCAAGACCTTTCCATCTGCGTCACACGATCTTTTTATCGATTACCAGCTGACCCTGCCAAATAGGTATCCAATCGACTGATACATCTCCAGTCGACTGGACTTCAGTCGACTTGAATCCATTCAATCGACTGATCCCTGCAAAATAGGATTAGCACAAAATAAATAATATAAAATGCGATAGTAGTAGTAATACTGCTCGATCTCGACTACTAAGTCCCACGTGGACTTTTCGTTAGATCGACGCCTAGCTTTGTTCCCCTACAGAGGACTCAGCCTCACCTCTTCACTCGAGGCTTACCTGCCGGCTACCTACTGGACCTACCATTCTTGACATCCGATCTGACCCACCAGGGCTTCCACCAGCTGTCCGGTCTGCCTAACCCAGCTGGACATTTTGCCGATTGTCTGGTCTCCTGACACAACCGATCTTCATGCCAAATGTCCAGTCCACACGACCCATCTGGACTTCATGCCTGGTGTCTGATCCTCCTAATCTATCAAGATTCATGCCTAGTATCCGATCAACATGACCTATTAGGTCTTTCTGTTAAGCCTGCACACTTGACACTTATATTAGATCACACGTGAGTCCTAAATATTAACTGTAAGTCATACATCAAAACTTAGGAGTGATGCTTACTGCATCAACAATCTCCCCCTTTTTGATGTATGACAACACATCAGTTAAAGTTAGAAGAATCAAATACTAATCTCCATATTTAACATGTATAAGAAATGAACTTACAACTTTTGTAATGAAAATAGATGCATAAATTTAACCATGTATGACATGCATTAATTCTTATCAAATTTTTGCATTTTCTCTAATTTTATCTCTCTTCTTCTTAAATTTATATCTTATAATTTTATATCTCTTCTCTCCCCCTTTGGCATACATCAAAATAAGGGTGAAATTAAAGATATGAACTTAGTATATTATATTTTATCAAGATATATTTTCAAAAACTACCCTTGAACAATTTAACCTTTTAAAAAAAATTCAAGAATAAACAAATTTTCCTTGAATAATTAAAATTTTACACTTTTTTATTCAAAATTTTCAAACATTTTCAGAAACTCCCCCTGAAAAATTTAATAATTTTAAAATATTTCAAAAAATATTCACAAGTTCCCATGAAAAATTCAAAATTTTCAAATATTTTTTTTAAAAACTCGCCATTCAAAATTTTTTAAATATTTTCAGAAACTCCCCCTGAAAAATTTAATATTTAAAATATTTCAAAAATTATTCACAAGTCCCCATGAAAAATCCAAATTTCCAAATATTTTTTTTTAAATTTGATGCACAAGTGATAGGGAGTAAGTCCAAGCATGAATTCCTATTACATTTAACTTTTGAAAATACACATCTAAAAATTGTCCTTAAAGCAAATCATCAAGCTTTGAATTATAGTTAGTCACCGAAGTGATCGATTTTCTTTTGTAAATCCCATGTTGGTTCATATCGATGCACTTGATCTACATCTGGAACCAGGGGTACAGTCCTAATATCTCACGCCCATCTTCGTGGCTCAGTACACAGACAGGTAAACCTAGGTATTTGTGAGATGCAAAGGCTACCTAGATCTATAGGATCATGAATTCTAGATTGACCTAATCTAGAATAATTTTCAATTTTCTTAAAAAAATAATATAATATCACTTTTCAAAATAATTCGAAATGGTAAGCAAAAAGAATATTCCTAGTCTACCAAGCATAACCCAATTCAATACACAAGATTTTATTAATAAAATTTCATTAAGTTCCAGTATCACAATACTCTAATCAGCAGATGGAAGACGAGAGGGACCCATGCCCCAAGACTTAAGAAGATCCATCATCTGTCGATGGTCCTCTCTCTGCTCCTGCATGATCTGCATCATCTCAAGATGTTATCGCTGCATCGTATCCTCCAACCTGGATAATCTCTCTGCTATGGTCAGAGCTGTCGGAATCCCAAGAAATGGTGATAAACTATCAAATCATGGTGCTTCCTGATGCTCGACCTCGGAGTGGTGGTCTGGGTCGATCTCTGGCTCATGCTCCGGATCAGGCTGGGGCAGAGGCTGAGGTCCATCTCTCTTCCATACAAGGATATTATTGTCATCTAAACCTACTTTTGCTAACCCAAACTGCCTGGATCCTATCATGTCATACTCAATAAGTTGTTTGATGTTACCTGTGGTAACATCAAACCCTAATGCAGCTAAGAGGGATGTGATGACATAGCAGTAAGGCAAGTGTGTCTTCCTGCTAGTGACTGACCTAGAATGATAGATGATAGAATGGAACATCTGTAGGCTAATATCTAAATCTAACCTATGACTAAGTACATAAAGTAAAAATGAATGAAAAGGGTGCATCATAGCGATGTCCCTAGTGGTGAGTGGTAAAATGTAGTTTACTATAACTCGATACAGGGCATAGTCCTATACTCGAAGTCTAGTAGAATTAAAGATACTCACAGAAGGAGTTCTTTCATCACCAAAAAGATGCATGTGAATCCTATCTAATGTAATATGAGAGTAGGGGTCACCATAAGGTAACTCTGAAGATGGAAAACATGCAACAGGACATGTCAAATGCAATAGTCCTAAATACTCTCTCAATATGTCAGGGGTAAAGAGAAAGTTCTTACCTTGTACCCTAGTTGAGTATGAAAGGTCATTAATCTTGGTAAAGTTATTGAAAAATTCCGCACATACGTCTATGTTAATGGAATTTTTACAATAGACTAGTTTCTCTAATCCATAGTGTGCAATGACCTCCATACTTAGTATGCATGCATTACTAAAATATGATCTACTGATATACCTAGTGGGCATAGGAATGTAAGTAATACTCTCGAATCTAATCCTATGTCCCTCGGTAGGGAACCTAACATCCATGCATGGAGTTGATGATTCAACCTTGATAGCTCTTCTTTTACCCCTAATTGAATTACAAATATTAAATATTTATTGAAAATAATTGAAATTTGAGTTTAAAAATTATTACCTCGGCATTTCGAATGATATTAAAGAGAGATGATGACCTTAGTGTTTCGAAAGATTGGAATTAAGGTTTTTCAGTTGGGATTTCGGCTGTGGTGAATGGTTTTGGCGTGGTTTGATATTGTTCTTATAGAAGGAATTCAGTCAACTGAAGATATTCTAGTCGCCTGAATATGAGATGACTGAAAGTGTTTCAGTCGACTATTATAGTTTTTACCATTTACTTCGCCACCCAAACCGGTTCATTTCAGTCGACATAATTGACTTTAGTCGACTGAATTTGTGTTTTACCTTCACGATACTTGGAGGCAACTGATTTTGATTCAGTCGACTCTCATTGAGTCAACTGAACACAATTCTGTCGACTGAGTTACCATATTAAAAATTTATGGTTTATTATTATTTAATTATCCTTATTATTCAAATTTTGTAGATTAATTAATTTGGCGATTAAGTTTATTTAGTTTCATTAATTCAGTTTAAGTATAGAAAATTAACTTGAGTTGACTTAAATTAGGTTAAGATAATTTGTTTTAGTTAGGTATATTTGTTATATTTGAGTTAATTAAGGTAGGTTAACTAAAGTTTGTTGTTAAAAAATTTGGTTAAAGTGTGTTTTAATCCTAAATCATCTCACCCAAGCTAGGTTTTAAATACACTTATCCTTATGAGTTTTGTGAGATGAGGATTTATTTTATCTTTATTAAATTAAATGAGCAATTTCAAAGTGTTTAAACTTGTGTTAGATTAAGGCTTGGTTTGAGCTAGTCAAGTAGATTTTTCCAATATTGACTTCCAAGTCGTGGCGAGGCACATGACCTTCTTGATTATCGGAGCAACGACCACTTCCTAGACAAAATCAATAAAGGAATCAAGTACTTGATTCACTTTAGATTAAGCCTTGGTCTAACTAGTTAAAGACTTAGTGAGTTAGCTTCGGTCAGTTCCACTCGACTTAGTGCACCAGGTCGTGGCGAGGCACATGGCCTTCTTGATTATCGGAGCAACGACCACTTCCTAGACATGCACTTCGAAGAGCTTCCCCAACTTACTATTAGTTCACTTGTCTTAGTACTAGGTTGTTCAAGTTTAAGCTACTTTGTTTGCTATCTAGTCCATTCTACATTAAGCAAGTAAACTAAACTAAGACATTCAAGTGTTTAACTAAAACAAGGAAGGTACACTAAAGCAACCAAGTGTTAAACTAAAACAAGAAAAGTTAACTAAAACATGCAAGTGTTTAACTAAACAAGGAAACAAGCAAGGTGTTAGCTCCCCCTAAGTGGTAGCTAGTTTGAGTTTTGTTCACTAAGTGAACTTGACTCTTGGAAACCCAAAATTGATTTGGTCTAATTTGGTTGACTAAGCTACACTTAGGAACCCATGCTTGGACTTGATTCTTAGCATTTCGGCTAAGTAATGACATGTAAGATTTATAGGTGGACTTAGCCTTATACCCAAGTCCGGATCTGTTGTACACAGCTCACTGAGATCTAAGCATCTTGTTGAGATACTTGGAACCTGAAGTGAACTTTTCCAAAGATCTAGTTAGATCTTCTACTTGCCTTTTTAGGACTGAGTTCTCTTCCTCAAGCTTTCCAACTTGAGTTGAGTCTCTATCCTTAAATTGGCAAGTCGAAGTCTTCGAGTTGACTTGCTCCTTAAGTACTTGGACTTCCTTAAGTAGCGAGTCAACTCGATTTTTGGACTTAGCTAACTTCCTACCTAAGCATGCAATGATATTATATAATTTATCTTCTAATGGAGAAGTTACCTCATTTGAACCTTCGAAAATGGATACGGATCCGGATCTCAACTCGGCTCCGGATCTTGATTCGCCCATAAACGCGACGAAGCTTCTCTTTGTCTCTTCCGCATCCGAATCCTCAGATGACGACTCATCCCATGTTGCCTTAAGAGCCTTCTTCTTCTTTTCCTTTTTGGTTTTTCTTCTTTTTTTAAATTTGCGCACTCCAACTAGTAATGTCCTTTTCCATTGCATTCATAATAGGTTACTTCCAATCGAGGTCTCGGCTTGTTATCGACCACCTTTTTAGTGTCTTTCTTTGTAAATCTTTTCTTTCGGTTGAACATTTTTCTTACCATGTCTACAATCTCCTCTTCTCCATTTGTTTCCGACTCTAACTTGTCTTCGGACTCAACCTTCACTTTTCTTTCCTTTTTAGTTGAACCTGCCATCAAAGCTATACCATTCTCGGTTTGACCCGAGTTAGCTTGTTCATGTAGTTCAAGTTCACAAAATAGTTCATCTAACCTAATTGTGGAGAGAACCCTAGATACCTTATAGGTATCGACAATCGATGTCCATAAGGCATTTCTCAGAAATGCCTTAAGGGTATACCTAATTAAATCCCTATTCTCTATTTGGTGTGCTATTTGTTGGGATGTATACTGAAAAGTCTATCTTTTGTATGAACATCTTTATTTTGAAATAAGAATCACATGATCATTGTTTGCATATTTTTATGGCTATGCATATTCTCTAATACATTACATTGTAGATAACATGGTGTGTGGTGTCACACGGGAGATCATGTTATCAGTTTCTTGTAAAGTATAAGTAAAGGCTCACAACCGAGATGACTTTGGACAAACCATTGAAATGGTTGTAGAGTGATTTTGTATTGGTTTGTCTTGACCATAGAATCACACTAGTGCACTTTGTGTGTATTGAGTAGGACCGACTTAGAGGTGATTTGATTTATTGCTGACTACATAATCGAATCAGACCTCAGATATTATATTGTACATACTCTTAATCCCGATATAATAACGGGCACATATACTTAGTAGTCATTTCTTTGATTTACCAATGGGCAAGATTTATAGATTAAATCGATAGGCTCGGTAAGTTGGGAAATGATATTATTTATATGGTGTATTGTTGATTATAGGAAGAAACCGTGTCCTATATTTTAGGATGATGATGTCCCCTTGAGGTGCTCATAAGGTTCATCATGTAAACCCTGCAGGTGGACTTGGTCCGTCATGATGAAAAGGTTGAGTGGTACTACTCATGGAGTTAGATGTTGATTAATTAATGGTCAGTAAATTAATTAATTGATGGACATTCAAGATCTTAAACACGGGGAGAAAATGTACATATAATATATGGAGCCCATATTAACTTATAGGGGTTGGTGAGGTAGATCAATGATAAACCTTTAGTGGATTGGATTATCATTAATGGATTGGACTTTATGTGGGCTTGATCCATTGGGTGGCCAAGATCCAACTCCTCCTCATGGTCCCTATTGTAGCCTATTAAAACCTCATGAAGCTTAGATCCAATGGATGGAAACAAAACTCTAGATCCAAAGGTAGAGATTAAATCTCTAGATCCGACGGTTGAGATTAAATCTCTAGATCCGACGATTGAGATTAAATCCCTAGAACCAATGGTGGAGATTAAAATAAGGCTTATCCCTAACTCTATAAAAGGAGAGGCTAGGGTTGGCGTGAAAGAAAATTAAGAAGCAAGGGGAGGCTTGTAGTTTACGGCAAGGAGTTGGAGCTAGGGTTTGGGCTTGGCGGCACCAAATAAGGAAAGACTTTCCTTGTCTTCTTCTTCTCCATTGGTGGTTGGCGCCCATTGAAGCTATTCCATCCCTTGGCCGGCATCCAAACTCCCTCCTCTCCTCCTCCTTGGCCGGTGGAACCAAGCCTTAGGGTTCTCCCATAGAGCTTTTGGCTGGCAACTATTGTTTCCCTTCTCCTTGTTGGCCGGTGGCAAGCAAGGTGCTTGTTGCTTGTTGGTTGGCTAAAGTAAGGAGAAGGATCTTGTTTCTATTCTTCCTCTTGCTCGGAACGAGCAAGGAAGGAAGATTGGTGATCTAGAACCTTCAACTTTTAGTAGATCCTCGCCCACACGACGTCCGAAAGGAGGAAGGTCATATAATAGAAGATCGAGAGGTATATCGATTCTCTACTTTCTCTTGTATCATGTTTATATTTGTTTTTCAATTATGTACATGATATATTCTGT
Organism: Wurfbainia villosa; assembly: GCA_025175895.1. Lineage (NCBI taxonomy): Eukaryota > Viridiplantae > Streptophyta > Magnoliopsida > Zingiberales > Zingiberaceae > Wurfbainia > Wurfbainia villosa. Next base: position 55,344,263 of record CM046004.1, read on the forward strand.
TTTGTGGCTAAATAATACTTGTATCCTGTTCATAAACATAAAAGCCGGCAATCCGTGCATCGTCTATTTCACGGTTACTCATAGAATAGAGGTTGGTCGCTTGAACAACAAGTTTGTTCAAGTGACCACTCTAAACTGTTGGTGCAACAATGCCCCAAGCATTTATATGTTTTGATATTTGGATAATCATCTAAGTTAGGCAACAATTTGTGATCTAAATTGTGATGATGTTTAAGTGACAGGGAAATCCAAGTATGAAGACTTGGTGAAAGAAAAGTCCAAGGTAAAGGTTTGGCGGCATAAGACCAAGCATGTCGTCTTGGCAGCATTAAGTCCAAACGGACCTTGGCAAAGGGAGTCCAAAAGCAAGTCTTGGCAGCGTAAGTCCAAGCATGTAGACTTGGCGGCGTAAAGTCCAAGCACGCTTTGGCAAAGGAAAACTCTAGACATGACAAAACCAAAGAAGATCTTGGAAGCAAAGCGCAAAGGATGAACAAGTCGTGGACTCGGAGGGATCCTGGAGGCGCAAGGCTTAAGGAAGAGCTAGGAGGTTAAGTCTAGGTCTAGGGGGTGAAATCAAGTGTGAATTACTCACACTTGATGAGTATCAGTCGACTGATACGATGTATCAGTCGACTGGTCAGGTGCTCGACTGCGTCAGGATGAAACCCTGACCATCACCGATTGCCGACCAAGCGATCAAATCGATGTTGCAATCGACCGATCGCCATAGCGATGTTAGTCGACTGATAAACATAAATACGAGCACAGAATGGAGTCGCACTCGACTGCGGCCGACGATCACTCGACTGATCGCTCCATCAGTCGACTGATGGAGAAATCAGTCGACTGATGAAAGTGTCGTTGGATGAAATGACTCTGAATCCCGCGAATCCGGCTATTCAGAAGTCGTTAATCACACCAGCAGTCGACTGATGTTGTACATCAGTCGACTGATCGTGCTCCAACGGGAAAATCATCCTTCTCTCTATAAAAAGAGGGATGGTGGAGGTTTTTGGGGTTAATGCTTATTCTCTAATCTTTCTCAAAAGCCTCCATGAATTCTCTAGCTTTCTAAGTGATTTAAATCTCCTCCTCTTCTCTCTAAGCTTAGATCTTCATTCTTTGTAAAGAAGAGGAGTTGTGTTGTAAAGAAAGCTTCTTAGTGGATTTGCTTGGATTGATCCACCTTAAGGATCGCCGTGGAGTAGGAGCGCTATCTCCGAACCACGTAAAAGGCCTTGTTTGCATTGTTATTGTTTTTATATATATTATTTGTGTTTGCTTCCGCTAATCATTTTTTGTAGAAACCGAAAAATACTATTCACCCCCCCTCTAGCTTCCAAACGATCCCTAACATAAACGAATAGCACGATGATGACAAGGTTGCTTGGCCAATCCCTCTTGTCAAGGATAAATTTTTTTATCCGGGGACGTAGAAGGGATCGCCATGAACAAGCGACCGAGTTAAAGGGGAAGTGAAGTTTCCCCTCACGGACTCGAACACATAACCAACAAGTGATATCAGAGCCACAGTTTCCGATTTTGTGTGTTTAGGATTCGGTTAATTTTTATGCACTTTTCATATATTATATGTGTCAGATAATAGTAGGATATGCGTAGGTTAACTCTTTGGTTGCAGGCATAAGATCCGACTATTATGGCCATCTTTGTGTATGTGATTGTATGTGTAAATATTTATTTTGTTGAATCCTCAGGGTTGACGAGGCTAGTATTTAATTTTTTGTAAATTAGATACGACATTGTTTAGCTACTCTTTTTATTTTAGTTTACTTTCGATCTAGATTTCATTTACACTCCCTCGTGGAGTATAGGATCGATGGATGTAAACTAAAATAGATTTTAGTCTCGGCTCGAATCTCCAGATGGCTCGTACATGGCGTAGGAGGAGCGGACGAGAAGGCGATGCGACGGGAGACATATTGAAGACAAAAGCCATAATAGTTGTAAAATGATTTATTTTTCATATTTATTGCTTATTTTTTGATATGCATGTCGTAGGCTAGAAAATTCCGCAATTTCAAATTACTAAGTGGGAGAGGGATATTATTATAAATTCCCACGGCCTCCATTACGATTTGACAAGTGATGCAAACAAACTTGTGCGTCGGCTCTGAGTGCCTTCCTCCCCATCGGATGGGTTTGTTTGCAGATCACAAGGTCAAATATAGTTATAGCAAATTATTAAGGAGCGTATGTACTTCTCCATCGGAAGGCGCATAACCCGAGATAATTACCTTGGTACCGAGTAATGGTAAATACTTAGATACAAATATAAGTATCCTCCCCATTGGAGTCACTTCTTTTATTTGTAGGGCCGAAGAGAAACCAACTATTAATTTTACTTGTCAAAAAGTTAGGTTGACAAGATAGTAAAATTAATAGGTAAAACCTCCTCTTACAAATGTAGAATTCGTATACGTCCACACTATCGTGGCATACGATATTCTTGGTATTTTGAGGTGTTGGTTGATTTTAAAAATTTTATTGTTTGAGGAATCAATAATTTTTTGAAATCTACAGTAATGATCTATGTGATTCTTAGGTTTTCTTTCAAAATGACTTTCAACCCGCTTGTTGTGATACTGAAAGAGAATAAATTTATTGAACCCAACTATGTTGATTGGAAGAGGAATTTTGACATTGTCTTGACTGCTGAGGAATACAAATATGTACTCCTCAAAGAGTGCCCTCCTAAGCCTGCGGATGATTATGGGGAAAAGGAGAGAGAGAGTTATAAGAAGTGGATCAAGGCCGATGAGATGGCGCGGTGTTACATTTTGGCATCTATGTCAAATGTACTGCAACATCAGCATCAAGCCATGCCCACTACTTATGACATGATGCTCAATCTCAAAGAGCTTTTCAGACACCAGAATCAGGCTGCAAGGCAAGAAGCCATGAGAAACTTGATGACGACCACCATGATCGAGGGAACACCCGTAAGGGATCATGTTCTCAAGATGATGGCTCATTTGAATGAGCTAGAGGTCCTTGGAGCTGAGATCGATGGGGAAACCCAGGTCGATATCATACTCCAGTCTCTACCTAGGAGTTTTGAGCAGTTTTGCCTGAACTACAACATGAACAAGAAATTGTATTCGTTGGCGGGGCTTCTGACAGAACTCCAGGCGGTAGAGGGGCTATTTCGTCAGAGTGCTCAGGCACATGCCATGGTGACTCAAAAGGTTTCTACTTCTAAGCCGAAAGACAAGAAGAAGAAGAAACAAACTGGGGCAAAGGCGGTGGGAGGTACTCATGGAGGAGTGAAGAAGCCAAAAGGCAAGTGCTTCACTTGTAAGCAGACTGGACACTGGAAGAAGGACTGCCCCAACCGCAAGCAGAACAAAGGTATATCTTTTGGTCTAGTCGTTGAAACATGTTTAGCGGTGTTATCTACCGACACCTGGTGTGTAGATACGAGAGGCACTGATCATGTCTGCAATACTTTGCAAGGGTTCCAAGAAACCAGATGACTGACTGAGGGGGAGATTACCGTATACTTAGGCGATGCCACGATGGTGGCGGTGATTGCAATGGGAGACGTTCATTTATCTTTTGAGAAAAATAAAGTTTTGGTTCTTAAGAATTGCCTTTATGTACCTTTATTTAGAAAGAATTTAATTTTTGTTTTTAAATTGTTTATGGATGAATATTCTATTTCTTTTAATGACAGAGTTGTTATAAAAAGGAATAGGGACATTATCTGTTCAGGTGCATTGATAGAAAATCTATACACATTTGAACCAAAACCTCCCACGATGCAAATTGAAGTTAATAACTCATCTTCTAATTCCAATAAGAGAAAATAACCTTCGAAGATGAACCAAACATATCTTTGGCATCTTAGGCTTGGTCATATTAACCTAAGCAGAATTCAAAGGTTGATAGCTGATGGACCTTTGGGTTCATTAGTGGTGGAAGATTTCCCAACCTGCGAATCTTGCTTGGAGGGTAAAATGACCAAGAGGCCTTTTAAGGCCAAGGGGTATAGAGCCAAAGATGTGTTAGAATTGGTTCATTCTGATTTGTGTGGTCCTATGTCTATCCAGGCTAGAGGTGGTTTTGAGTATTTCATCTCTTTTATAGATGATTATTCGAGATATGGATACATTTACTTGATGCGCTACAAGTCTGAATGCTTTGACCAGTTCAAAGAATTCAAGGCTGATGTGGAGAAACGTCAAGGTAAAAGTATCAAAACACTACGATCTGATCGTGGTGGCGAGTACCTCTTGGGAGAGTTTAGGAACTACTTATCAGAGGCTAGGATTCAATCCCAATTGTCTGCACCTGGCACACCCTAGTAGAACGGTGTAGCAGAGCGAAGGAATATGACTCTTATAGAGATGGTTAGATCAATGATGAGTTATTCTGAGTTGCCAGATTCGTTTTGGGGATATGCTCTAGATACGGCAGTGTACATTCTAAACTTGGTTCCATCTAAATCAGTGTCTTCTACTCCCACAGAGTTGTTGACTGGGCGAAAGCCTAGTCTAAGACATATTCGGATATGGGGGAGTCCAGTACATGTGCTGAAGGCAGATGCTGGTAAGTTGGAACCTCGTACAGAAGTACGCATGTTCGTTGTCTATCCTAGAGGAACGAAGGGTGGTTTGTTTTATAGTCCTAGAGATCACAGGGTGATTGTTAGCACGAATGCCAGATTTCTAGAGGAAAACTATATGATGAGCCACAAGCCCAAGAGTAAAATTGTTCTGGAAGAATTAAAAGGGGAAGTCACTTCTTCAGTACCACCGGTACAAGAGGATATACCACAAGTCACTGCACCGCGTGTCACAGAGGATACACAGGAGATACCTCGTCGTAGTGAGAGGGTTGTTAGACAACCTGATAGATTCATGTTCTTGGGAGAATCTTCTGATTTGGTCCTTGGCAAACATGAACCTGATCCCTGGACATATGACGAGGCAATCCAAGATATAGATGCAGCATCTTGGCAAAGTGCAATGAATACTGAGATTGAATCTATGGATTCAAATCAGGTCTGGGAGCTAGTGGAACCACCTGATGGTGTAAAAACCATTGGATGCAAGTGGATCTACAAAAGAAAGAGAGGAATAGATGGGAAGGTTGAGACCTTCAAAGCGAGACTTATTGCGAAGGGGTATACTCAGAAAGAGGGTATCGATTATGAGGAGACCTTTTCGCCGGTAGTCATTCTTAAATCTATCCGGATTCTCTTATGCATAGCAGCTCATATGGATTATGAGGTGTGGCAGATGAATGTCAAGACAACTTTCCTGAATGGAAGTCTTGAGGAAGACATCTATATGAAGCAACCAGAGGGATTCATTGCGAAGGGCAAAGAGCATCTTGTATGTAAGCTTAATCGGTCCATTTATGGATTGAAGCAATCTTCGAGGTCTTGGAACATCCGCTTTGATGAGGTAATCCAGTCTTATGGATTTATTCAAAGTCCGGATGAGTCTTGTGTATACAAGAAGGATTTTCTACCTTTCAGACATGGAGTTCCTTTATCCAAAGAGATGTGTCCTAGAACATCTGAGGAGATGGAGGAGATGAAGGTGGTTCCTTATGCTTCGAAAGTAGGAAGCCTCATGTATGTGATGCTATGTACAAGACCAGATATCTGGTTTGCCATGGGCATGGTCAGCAGATATCAGAGTAATCCAGGACAGGGACATTGGACTGCGGTAAAGCATATATTGAAGTACCTGAGAAGGACTAGGGATTATATGTTGGTTTACAAGGCAGACCAATTACTCCCTGTGAGTTACACGGATTTCGACTTCCAATCTGATAGAGATAACAGTAAGTCTACCTCAGGTTTTGTGTTTACTTTGGGAGGTGGAGCCATTGTATGGAGGAGTGTCAAGCAGAAATGCATGACGAACTTCACCATGGAAGCTGAGTATGTGGCAGCCTCTGAGCCGGCCAAAGAAGCTGTATGGCTAAGGAACTTCCTGATGGACTTGGATGTGATTCCTGGTTTGCCCAGAACTATCACAATTTATTGTGATAATAGTGGTGCAGTTGCAAACTTGAAGGAACCACGAGCCCATAAGGCAAGTAAGCACATAAAGCGCAAGTACCACCTGATATGAGAAATCATAAAGATAGGAGAAGTTGTTGTGGCCAAGATTGCATCGGAGGATAACCTGGCAGATCCTTTCACTAAGGCCCTTCCGATGAGAGCTTTTGATAGGCATGTGGAGGGAATGGGGATCAGATGTATGGCAGTTTGAGGATAGCATAGTCTTTTAGTATAAGTGGGAGATTGTTTGGATGTATCCTGAAAAGTCTATCTTTTGTATGAACATCTTTATTTTGAAATAAGAATCACATGATCATTGTTTGCATATTTTTATGGATATGCATATTGTCTAATACATTACATTGTATATAACATGATGTGTGGTGTCACACGGGAGATCATATTATCGGTTCCTTGTAAAGTATAAGTAAAGGCTCACAACTGAGATGGCTTTGGACAAACCATTGGAATGATTGTAGAGTGATTTGGTATTGGTTTGTCTTGACCATAGAATCACACTAGTGCACTTTGTGTGTATTTAGCAAGACCGACTTAGAGGTGATACGATTTATTGCTGACTATATAATCGAATCAAACCTCAGATATTATATTGTACATACTCTTAATCTCGATATAATAACGGGCACATATACTTAGTAGTCATTTCTTTGATTTACCAATGGGCGAGATTTATAGATTAAATCGATAGGTTTGGTAAGTTGGGAAATGATATTATTTATATGGTGTGTCGTTGATTATAGGAGGAAACCGTGTCCTATATATTAGGATGATGATGCCCCCTTGAGGAGCTCATAAGGTTCATCATGTAAACCCTACAGGTGGACTTGGTCCGGCATGATGAAAAGTTTGAGTGGTACTACTCATGGAGTTAGATGTCGATTAATTAATGGTCAGTAAATTAATTAATCGATGGACATTCGAGATCTTAAACACGCAGAGAAAATATACATATAATATATGGAGCCCATATTAACTTATGGGGGTTGGTGAGGTAGATCAATGATAAACATTTAGTAGATTGGATTATCATTAATAGATCGGACTTTATGTGGGCTTGATCCATTGGGTGGCCAAGATCCAACTCCTCCTCATGGTCCCTATTGTAGCCTATTAAAACCTCATGAAGCTTAGATCCAATGGATGGAAACAAAACTCTAGATCCAAAGGTAGAGATTAAATCTCTAGATCCGACGGTTGAGATTAAATCTCTAGATCCGACAGTTGAGATTAAATCCCTAGAACCAATGGTGGAAATTAAAATAAGGCTTATCCCTAACTCTATAAAAGGAGAGGCTAGGGTTGGCATGAAAGAAAATTAAGAAGCAAGGGGAGGCTTGGAGTTTGCGGCAAGGAGTTGGAGCTAGTGTTTGGGCTTGGCGGCACCAAATAAGGAAAGACTTTCCTTGTCTTCTTCTTCTCCATTGGTGGTCGGCGCCCATTGAAGCTCTTCCAGCCCTTGGTCGGCGTCCAAACTCCCTCCTCTCCTCCTCCTTGACCAGTGGAACCAAGCCTTAGGGTTCTCCCTTAGAGCTTTTGGCCGACAACCATTGTTTCCCTTCTCCTTGTTGGCCGGCGGCAAGCAAGGTGCTTGTTGCTTGTTGGTTGGCTAAAGGAAGGAGAAGGATCTTGTTTCTATTCTTCCTCTTACTCGAAACGAGCAAGGAAGGAAGATTGGTGATCTAGAAACTTCAACTTTTGGTAGATCGTCGCCCACACGATGTCCGATAGGAGGAAGGTCATACAATAGAAGATCGAGAGGTATATCGATTCTCTATTTTCTCTTGTATCATGTTTATTTTTTTTTCAATTATGTACATGATATATTCTATTTTGTGGCTAAATAATACTTGTATCCCGATCATAAACACAAAAGTCGGCGTTCCGTGCATCGTCTATTCTGCGGCTACTCGTAGAATAGAGGTTGGTCGCTTGAACAACAAGTTTGTTCAAGTGACCACTCTAAACGAATAGCACGACGATAACAAGGTTGCTTGGGCAATCCCTCTTGTCAAGGATAAATTTTTTTATCCGGGGACGTAGAAGGGATCGCCATGAACCAGCGACCGAGTTAAAGGGGAAGCGAAGTTTCCCCTCACGGACTCGAAGACATAACCAACACTATTAACTGTAATCCATTTAATATATCTTATCTTTAATCCTAGTATGAAGTTGACTAGCATTTTCGTTTTCGTTCATTTTATAATTAAATAATTTATTTAAAAGCATGTCCCTTTTGGCTATCATGGTGTCATTTGTACCCTCATGCAATTCAATTAACTTCTCCCATAATTCTTTAAAATTTTCAAATGGACCTATCCTATTTAGCTCTTCTTTAGTAAGTCCGCATTGTAAGGTGTTAAGTGTCTTGTAATCGACTTGAGCTCTTTTTCTAATATCCGAGGTTCATTTCTCCGGTTACAACAACTCCCCCGAGTCGTCTACCGGAGCTATAAACCCTTTCTCAATTGAAAACCAGACCTCTAGGTCGGTCTTCAGATAACACTCCATTCGCCTTTTCCAGTAGGAAAAGTTCTCTCCGTTAAAGAGAGGAGGGACGAACGGTACTGTATCCCTCTAAGTGTTACATTATCAATGAAATTTTTCTAAGAACAAAAATTGAAAAAAAAATCCTAATATGTAGAAAACTATTTTACCTAATTTAAATATGATGAAAATGAATTTAAAATACAGAAAATTGTTTTAACGAATTTTTAAATGTAGAAATTAATTTAATATGCAAAAAATTATTTTAATGAATTTTAAAATACAAAAAATTAATTTAATATGCAGAAAATTATTTTAATGAATTTTAAAATGTAGAAAATTAATTTAATATGCAAAAAATTATTTTAATGAATTTTAAAATGTAGAAAATTAATTTAATATGAAAAAAATTATTTTAACAAATTTTAGAATACAAAAATTAATTTAATATGCAAAAAAATATTTTAACGAATTTTAGAAAGCATAAAATTAATTTAATATGCAGAAAATTATTTTCACGAGTTTTAAAATTCATAAAATTAATTTAATATGTAGAAAATTATTTTAACGAATTTTAAAATGCAAAAAATCAATTTAATATGCAAAAAATTATTTTAATGAATTTTAAAATGTAGAAAATTAATTTAATATGTAGAAAATTATTTTAACAAATTTTAAAATGCATAAAATTAATTTAATATGTAGAAAATTATTTTAACAAATTTTAAAATGTAAAAAATCAATTTAAAATGCAGAAAATTATTTTAACGAATTTGAAATTGCAAAAAATTAATTTAATATGCAGAAAATAATTTTAACAAATTTTAAAATTCAGGAAATTAATTTAATATGCATAAAATTATTTTAATAAATTTCAAAATGTAGAAAATTAATTTAATATGCAGAAAATTATTTTAACGAATTTTAAAATGCAAAAAATTAATTTAATATGTAAAAAATTATTTTAAAGAAATAATAATTATTCTAATGCACTAAAAATTATTCTAATGCAATAAAAATTATTCTAATACAACAAAAATTATTCTAAAGAAATAAAAATTATTCTAAAGCAATAAAAATTATTCTATTGCAATAAAAATTATTCTAAAGCAACAAAAATTATTCTAAAGCAATAAAAATTATTTTAAAGCAACGTAAAGCTCACGATAGTGGTTTCACCAACTCGAAGCACCCCTGCTCTGATACCGATTGTAGAATCGAGTAAACTGTGAGAGGGGGGTGAATATCGCCGTTTAATAATTTTTTTTGTTACTTTTAATAAGAGTACGCAGCAAAAATGAAATGCAATAAGAGACACAGTAATTTACTTGGTTCATAACCCAGACTGGGTTGCTACTCCAAGACTCGTAGCTCTACCACGAACTACCTCGATGGGCAATATCTATAATGCCCTCTGATTCGAGAACCCTCGACTTCGGAGGGAGTTCGCTTTTTACAAATGTAAAAAAAGAGTAACAATCTACTCTCTCTTTAAATTGAATTTAAAAGAAAAAATAAAAAAGTTAACGACTACTTTATGCCGACACAAGATGTAGTAGTGGATACAACTTGAGGTGTTGGAAAAGAGTCCTTCTGAATGGTTGAAGCTCTTGTGATCGTGAGGAAATTTTGGCGGCACTTTGACGTATATGAATGTTGATCCTGAGTTCTGGTTGAGCATGGCTTTTATAAACTCTTTCCAGTCGACTGGAATGTATTCCAGTCGACTCCACATCAGCCCGTCAATATGGAATTCATGGTCTTCCAGTCGACTGAATCCTCTTCAGTTGACTCCACGTCACTCGGCTCCGCATCGAGAAATTTCTCTCTTCAGTCGACTCAAACTCTTCAGTCGACTCAAGCCCTTTCCATCTGCGTCGCACGATCTTTGATTGATCATCAGCTGATCCTGCCAAATATGTATCCAGTCGACCGATACATCTCCAGTTGACTAGACTTCAGTCGACTTGAATCCATTCAGTCGACTAGTCCCTGCAAAACAGGATTAGCACAAAATAAATAATATAAATTGCGATAGCAGTAGTAATACTGCTCGATCTTGACTACTAAGTCCCATGAAGACTTTTCGTTGGATCGACGCCTAGCTTTGTCCCCCTACAGAGGAATATGTTGGTACAATCGGGCTAGGTCACGATTAACCATGACTCGAGCTTGACTCGAGAGATGTTTTGATGTTCGACAAAAACATATGATAATGTAATTGTCATGGGAAAGTTCAAATCTTGAGTACTTGGCACGAGAAGTCCAAGCATGCGTCTTGGCAATGGAAAGACCAAGTCATGGATACATGGCATGGAAAGTCCAAGTGGGACACTTGGCATTTGGGAAAGTCCAAGTCTTGAGCACTTGGCATTGAAAAGTCCAAGCATGGGTCTTGGCATGGAAAGTTCAACATGGGTTGGCAAGGGAAAGTCTAAGCTTGACTCTTGGCATTTGAGAAGTCCAAGGGGTTTGATATTGGCGGTGTAAAGTCCAAGCGGGAGTCTTGGCAGCATAAGTCCAATGGTTGGTGACGTAAAGGACAAGCGGGGTCTTGGCAGCGTAAGTCTAATGTGCCTTGGCGGTATAGACACTGTTAGCATGACATAGTCGATGGAAGCACATGAAGGCTAGCACAATGGATGAACAAGTCATGGATGACTTGGAGGGATCCGAGAGGCGTGAGGTTAACGGAGGTGGCTAGAAGGCTTAGGTCTAGGCTAAGGGTGGTCTAGCAAGTATGGAGGAACCATACTTGGGTTAAACCTCATGTTTGAGGTGTATCTGTCACACCCAGAGAGCATGCTGAGCCGAAAATCAAACGGACAGCATCTCCCCTATACGTGGCAACATTTCGGGTTAATACAAGGCCCGTAGGCCCACAATAACAACAATATATATATATATATAAACAACAACTACACAAAACACAGCGGAAACATGATACAATAACATCCCAACCTACACACATGCATACATGTATGACTAAGACCAGAACATAAAGAAAACCTCGTCAAAACCCGCACCAACATGTGCGTACTTCACATAATACATGACATCACGAAAACTCCGAATACATAACAAGACATACGGAAAATCCAATACAAACACGGAAGCCTCGAAGGTGAGATGAGATGATGTCAGTCAGCGGTGCTCTAAGCCGTCACAAAGACTTTTACCTGTTACCTGGGCGACAGAAAAGCCAGGGTCCGTTGGGGTGGTGAGTAAAACTCAGCAGGTAATAGAAAAACATGTATATATGTCATATCACATGTATTTTCAACAATATAATCTAGAGGTACAATAGGTATATCAGCATAGTATATAAATACAAGCATATACCGTCTAATCAAATAAACAACATAAAAATGCAGACATACCAGAAGTCTGCTACGCTACTCTGATCCAACCTAAACATATATCCAACATATATATAACAGGAAGAGTAAGATCAACTCACAATATACTCAAGCTACAGGTCAATGTATCTAATGGTCTATCCAACACATACTAGTATCCGACACAATCGTATAACAAATGCAAGAAACATGCATGAATATGATGTACACCTAAATGCAGCAAGCATAGTACAATCAAATGCAACATCACAATAAGCATTTATATATAGATTGTACCTATATATATATATATCTCAACCATCTATATATATATATATATACATGCATATATGTATATATATATGGTAATATGCAAAGCGCCATCAGATACGGCAATGCAGCATGCATGGTCATGCCTGCTCACCCCTACTTGCTACCACGACTCCAGTGTGGCCTAGGTGGCACGACATGACAACTGTCCCAACTCACACCAACCACTTCTATAGAGTGGCCGAGTGGAAAGTATGATCAAGTAGCATATGAGCGTAAAGAGCTCGCTACACAACGGGGGTCCCTACTGTTGGCTACTTCGACTAACACTACCAATGAGTGATCGAGTACCACGCACCCAGGACAACTGCACGCAACTCCAACTACCACTGTCTATAGTGGTAGAGTGCGACACAACAGATGCTCTGCCTTCACACCAGTTACTCCTCAGGGAGTGCTCTGCGAGGCAAGATGACTGACGACTCTCTCAACCCCAAGAGAGACTATGTCGTCAGAATGCATGCATATGACATGAGTATGCAATCACTCGCACAGCCATCTACCACAGACTCTTTGTTCAACAAAGAGTCGTACTCATCTGATCAATACACTCTCTATCCTGTAGAGAGTCATACTCAACTAATCGACAAACTCTCTATCCTGTAGAGAGTCGTACTCGACTGATCATAACTCTCTCTCCAATAGAGAGTCGTACTCAACTGATCGACGCACTCTCTATCCTGTAGAGAGTCGTACTCAACTGATCATAACTCTCTCTCCAATAGAGAGTTGTACTCAACTGATCGACGCACTCTCTATCCGATAAAGAGTCGTACTCGACTAATCATATCAAGCTGGGACCACCGGTCCGCAGCGACACACTAATCACCCTTCACTTAACCATTACCCAACTCATGGTTGGTAATAGTATGCAACATACGGGTATTGGAAATAAATCCTACATTTAGGGCATTGCCTACCCATAGATGACCTTTTTACCAATTTATAAATTGGGTCATCACCTGTACTAACATTTACACCCTACTAAACATCTAGGCCAATTTACATCATAGCTATAACTCCTAAATCATGATAGGGTATATATGTGATATCAACAATTGAGCATAAATACATCCAACGATAAGTTCAAGTATACAATAATAAGAGCAGGGTCAAGGTAATATGAACACCTAACATGCTCATATCTATGATTAAATCTGAATGTAATACATCTACCCGGACTAGGTAGGAAATTACCCACCTGCTTTGTAGACCCCAATCATCTTCACGTCCGCGAATATCTCGAACCAAAATCCTGCAACAAAACATACAAACATAACTGAACACTAACGTAATCAATCTATAGGAATATGAGTCTAATCCAATGCTAATCCCTGATTGATCAACTAATTCCGATAGTTATACAATCTCATACCATTCATTAATTATCAAATCCATTGTAAACACAGTATGCATCCATAAACTTCTAAATATGGACTTACCAAGGTTAGCCTCTCCTAGCTCAACTTCTTGATCCAAGGTTTCGAATTAAAATTCAAATAGCCCAATTGGAAGCAACCTCATAATCTGATATGTTCACCAAAAATTTAATTATCACTCCATAATTAAATTTGTTCATCCTATAGAAACATGTTAACTTAATCAACATATAAAAACCTTACCTCCTAATCCATTTTGCTTCCACCAACTCGTTTACAGCCCCTTTAACACAGCATCATAAATCCTTCCATACATCAACTTATTCCTTGGAATCAATTACTCATCAATTAAGAACAACAACAAATGAAAGAAACTCATCTCTCAACCACAAGGCAGCAACAGGATCGATCCACGCCAATATAGGAGAAGGTCAACAACACCCGCTGGCCACCCATCACTCAATCCTAGCTTCAACACAAAGCATCATCGCTAACTCCACAACATCATAGCTTATGCACAACCATTCCAACCTATTCTATTCATTGGCACAACCTGTGAACAACTGTAACTAAGTAATCTACCGTAAACATCATAGATCCATACAAAACTCACCTCAATGTGACTTCATGGCTTCGATCCAGCCTTCAACTGCCCCCTTTGAACTCAACAAATCCACACCAGCGATTGAAAACTCCCCTCGGCAGCTTTCCTCCCTAATTGTCCAATCCGCTGGAAAAACCCACTGCCCAAAATAGATCGATCAATTCAGAAGGAGAAATAGCCATAACACATCACAACCATTCAACCGAATGGAATTCACTGCACAAATAGGAAATCAATCGTGCTTACCCGAAGTTGAACCTCGTCGGTAGCAAAATCCCCACCAACAGGCAGCCCTGTTCACCAGATCACCTATTGCCCAAATCGCTAGGTAAAGCTTCGTGAAGGGAAATCACAGCCAGAATTCATTCACAAGTAGATCCCTTCTGAGATCAAGAAAAAAATGAGATTGAACAGTGCCTTACCTAGAACTCACAGCGATCGCCGGCGCAACCTCCACTTCGATCGGACCAAACCCACCTTCGACAGCGTGAAATCGAGCGCAAGTGAAGTTGTCGTCGGTCTAAGCCTCCTACCGATGACTCTGCTCACCGACGAAATCAACGCCTACGCCCCTACTGCCCTAGCTTCTGCAACCACCGGCAGCGAATTTGCCCACACCAGTGGCTCTACTTGCTATCGCCGTCCAGCCGCTGCTAGACCACCATCTGCTCCGGCAGAGATCCCAGATCGGTAGCACACCGTCGGACATCTCCAATTCAAGCTCCCCCTGCCACTTGCTCATTCTCTGCTCCCGCTCGTCCGCGGCGGGGGTCATCAAGTGGTCCAGTCGCCGCTACTTGCCGCGAGGAGGGGGAAGACTGACGAGCGGCGGAGGCATAGAAGAAGAGAGATCGTGTGGGGAAGTCGGGTCGGTGAGAAGTCGAAAACGCTCGGAAATAAAAGCCGCGGTGAGAAACGGGAGAACGGAAATAGTAAGGGCTAGGCATTAATGAGAAGGAAGCAGATCGGGTAAGAAAATACCGGGTCGGGTTTAGGGAAAAATAATTGGATCCGGCACTGATCAATCCATTAAATCCATTGACCTTAGAGTTTTACAATTAAACTTAAGTCAATTAAACCTTATTCAGCCCCTTATACCCAGATGACCCAAACAGGCTTTCCCGAAGCCTATTAAATCTTTCCCCCCGTAATAGCTATAGAAATTTCCATTTAAGTCCAGGAAAATTTCTAAAATTCTAGGAAAAATCCATATGGTATTTTCCTAATTAACAAGCATTATATAATTTAATTTTTTTTTCTCGATATTTTACATTCTCCCCCACTTATAAAAATTTGGTCCCCAAATTTCGTACTAACATGCAAAAATTACTTTAAGCAAGTTTCTGAAAGAACCACATACATTCCTCAAGTGAACAGATGAGGGTATCGAGCTCGGATAGTATCTTCCAGCTCTCACGTAGCCTCCCCATCGGTATGATGCTGTCATCCGACTTTTATGAGTCGGATGATTTTCATCCCACTACTGTCGCTCCTTGTGACTCAGGCTCCACCCTGGAATCACCTCGTAAGTCGCATTAGACTGAGGTAGAATTCGGAACCTCTTTTAGAGCATGATCAACATGCGACATGTATTTCCTTAGTATAAAAATAGGAAATACATTGTGAGCACCCGCAAGTGTTGAAGGTAAAGCCAACTGATAAGCTACACCTCCATAATCCACGACACAAGATCTGAATAGATCCTCCAACGTCTAAATGATACACTTAGACCGTTCATCTATCTGCGGGTGAAATGTTGCACTAAACCGAAGCTCTATGCCCATAGTCTGGTGCAGACTCTGCAAAAATCGCGAGGTAAATCGTGAATCTCTATCCGATATGGTAGTTAAAAGTACCATACGCAATCTGATAATTTCTCAGCAGTACAACTCTGCCAAACGATCCTATGGGTATGACCCACGAATAGGAAGGAAATGAGCTGATTTGGTCAGTTGATCCACAATCACCCAAATCGCATCACGACCTTTACGAGTTCTAGGCAATCCCGTAACGAAATCAATAGTGATATGCTTCCACTTCCATTCTGGAATCGAAATTTTCTAGAGCAATCTAGCGAGTTTCTGATATTCAGTCTTCACCTACTGGCATACTAAACATCGAGCAGCAAAATCTTCTATAACTCTCTTTATACCATTCCACCAGTATAAACGTTTCAACTCTTGATACATCTGAGTACCACCAAGGTATATAGCCCATCTCGAATGATGTGCTTTTTGTAGCAACTCTTCCTTAAATACTGCAACTTCGGAACCCACAATTCTTATCAGAGACGGGGAAAATTATCTTCTCAAAAGAGAAGTCCATTTGTCGTCCAAAAATTCCACTCCACCACACATTCTGTAAGTGCATGGGAGACTATACCGATTAACTCTCGCAAATTACAACTATTCGCGTTCCAGCAACTTTATACTAGCTACCCAGTAGTTAGTTAAAATCCCATGAGCATTCCTGCTCCATATATCCATAAATCTAGACAATAACTACTAAAGTCATGTCATGTATATGACAGACTATCTCGTAGTTTCTTAACTGACGTACGCATAAGATATGCCTCATTCATTTGCATCGGAATCGTTCCGATCCCTGAAATGACACATCTGCGTACAACATCCTTTTATCCACTCCAGAAGGATTAACTAATACTCATGTAAAAGTTAATCATTGTCTAGGTCTTGTAAACTAGTTTCACCAGCTTTCGACTAAATGATTTCCAACATCGCCTTTGTCAAACAAGTCTGTGGTATAGTAATGCTAAGACATTCTATCCATATCTACAGTACTAACCAAAACATACAAGGCAAACCACCATTTACGGTGGTCGAGTGCGCAACTCCAACTACCACAATCAACAGTGCCCAAGTTACGCAACTCTAACAACTACAAAAGGATCCAATCGTGTTCAGGATACACGATTCTCAAATCCAATGACGACTAAATCATTAATTAGTCTAGCAACTTAATCAAAACTCATAGAATTCATACTAAGTATGAAATTGTCGTCCTCGATACACCTGCATCCTGCTTACTCTAAGTTGATGATATATCAATCATCACAACGACTATGATAATTGTATGACACCATGTCACTACAATATCAACACTCCAGTCGTAAACCAATCCTAGAGTATACACAGGTGTCTTTAACTGATCTAAATAGATCATTTATCCACAATGAAGGATATTCATTTACAACAACTACTGTATTCATCATCGATAATCGATGCCTAATCTCAAAGGTTCATCTCTCTTTCAACAAAGAGTTCCGGATCTTCTTAAGGAGGAATACTGGGATAGATAAATATCCCTTCCAACTTCTCCTATAATTACACTTACATTCTTCCAATTTCTATAGTGTTTAGCAACACTGATACCAACAAAATTATCACTCGATATGCGATCTTCGATACCATAACTATTTTCGCAATCATTACGATTGCCTACTCCACTTGCCTATGCAACGACAAGACTTGGAGTTCATCCGAAACTACATCCGAAGGCTCTCGGATTATACGCACATTCGAGAGACATACCATACCATAATCTTAACAATTTGACCATCCGTAAGGATATGTCTACAGTAAAGATATGTCTATCAGAGTCTAAGGGCATCCCTTGACTTCTTAATTGTTGATCCTCATCTCACCTGATGGTAGAGATACCATCGACCCACAAGTCGATGTAAAGGATCCTTCTAATCCAACTGAGAATGTTCTAGATACAGATACCTGTAACTACAAGCATCTCTCAACATACTAACCCAGAGGGTAAAACTAGAGTAATACCCTGAACGATGAAATATCTGTCAATCTGATCCCAAAGGCTTTATGTAGGTCTTGGCCTTTCTCTGAAGAGAATAAGATCAGATCCAACAGTCCGTGACAAATCGGTCGCATTTCTGCGATGAATGATCCAAGGATTTTTTTTTCCTAGATCATCTGATCCTATCACTTAAATCTACGAGCTACAACTGTAGAATACAAAATAGATACGACCTTCGTCGTATACTCTCTCTTCTGTACTAAGCAAAACACATCTGGAGGTAACTGTTTGTTGTTGTCTACTGAGTCTTCTACAATGTCTTCTACTGATGCTGCTTCTGTGTTGATCTCTGATGAAGGGGAGTATCAAGGAACTCCAACCACGCCTGAAGTAGTAGGTTGATGCAGGTAACCCACATCTTCTGTGCTGATCTCTGTTGTCAAGACGATACATCTTCCTCTCGGAATACTATCGATAGTCTTCAGCTGAGTCTTCAAAGTATACCTCTTCCACTGTACTGGTTGCTCACAATAGCAACAGCTGAACTGATCCAATGGATAATCTAACTTTACGTGTCTTCATGATCTGCACTGCACGCACACAATCCCTTCGAAGTCCTTGTTCTGATTTTGCTGATATCCACGAGAACATCCTGATGATCTGCGGTTGGTCTTCTATAATCAAAAAATAGCTCAAAGCCTATAACTCTGATCTTGCTCCTTTATCCAACAGTCGGAGACTTCTGACTCTATTAAGTTGACCTGCAATATTTGCTTACCGGTCTCCAACTCTTAAACCCTTGTACGGAGTCATTTCTAAACTTTTGTCTCAATCCAACGTCTTTCGGCAGGATCTGGTAGAAGATCTCGGCATCCTAATCCACTATAAGTCAATAACTCTGGGTGACTTAAATCATCCATTCACCTTCTTGAGCTATTAGGTGGTCGTAACCTCCGCAAGTCTCACGACACTGCACAGTACACTATTACTAACTGATCACCCTTTTTTTTTTCTTGAAGCTCAAGAATTCCTTACAATGTGTCACTAAAAAGTGACACGGGGAAATACACTCTTTCAACATCACTAATTCATGATCAAGTGATATTTTATTTCCCGAAGATTATTTTCTGCATTTATCACCAAATATCGACTTGATCTTGATAATGGTATGCAAACAACTCTTCTTTCTCGTATAACATGAGTTGAGTACTCAAAAGTACTCTCCAAGTTATACATCTCAGTATGACCAACCCAGGGATAAAATCCCTATGAAACACCGTAACCTAGCCTTCAGCTATCTGCATCATAATAGTCTACAAGTCTGTTCATTACCCATAAGTAATGATCTGACGAGCACAGTTAGTGGAAATCTCTAAGTCTGTAGTATTTGATTTCCATAATAAATGTGACGACTTGGCCCCTATTTTCCGACTCGGTATCAGTCGGCTCTCAGAGGTAAATCACCTCCTCGACACAGGTTCAAGACTCACAGACTCAACAGGTTGTTCTCGTGGTCAACTCATACCACGGTTATGAATAATAACCAACACACTACAGGTTATTCCCTGGTATAAGCATCTAAATGCATAGCCAACATAACCGGGAGTATAAACCCTAAAGGTCACTCCGGTTGGTCGCCTCGGTGGACGACCCCTACTACAAGTCTGCACAGGTGTCATAACTCTATTGTATACACCAACTGATCAAGTTTAGATAAATATCTACTAAACCATAAGTTATCAGGAATTCTTACCTCGTGCTGCTTGGAGCTCAGGCCGCTGTCCATCTCATCTCAGAAAATCAAAACCGAATAAATCGACTCCCGAGAATCCAAGACTCGACTCAAAAACAACATTGTATGGCATCGCAGAACCTAGAGCTCTGATACCACTAAAGTTGTCACGCCCCGAGAGCATGCTAAGCTGAAAATCAAACGGACAGCATCTCCCCTGTACGTGACAACATTTCGGGTTAATACAAGGCCCGTAGGCCCACAATAACAACAATATATATATATATATATATAAACAACAACTACACAAAACACAGCGGAAACATGATACAATAACATCCAACCTACACACATGCATACCGGTATGACTAACACCAGAACATAAAGAAAACCTCGTCAAAACGCGCACCAACATGTGCGTACATCACATAATACATGACATCACGAAAACTCCGAATACATAACAAGACATATGGAAAATCCAATACAAACACGAAAGCGTTGGAGGTGAGATGAGACGATGTCAGTCGGCGGTGCTCCAAGCCATCACGAAGACTTCAACCTGTTACCTGGGCGACAGAAAAACCCAGGGTTCGTTGGGGTGGTGAGTAAAACTCAGCAGGTAATAGAAAAATATGTATATATGTCATATCACATGTATTTTCAACAACATAATCTAGAGGTACAACAGGTATATCAGCATAGTATATAAATACAAACATATACCGTCTAATCAAATAAACAACATAAAAATGCAGACATACCTGAAGTCTACTACCCTACTCTGATCCAACCTGAACATATATCCAACATATATATAACAGGAAGAGTAAGATCAACTCACAATATACTCAAGCTACAGGTCAAGATATCTAATGGTTTGTCCAACACATACCAGTATCCGACACAATCGTATAACAAATGCAAGAAACATGCATGAATATGATGTACACCCAAATGCAGCAAGCATAGTACAATCAAATGCAACATCACAATAAGCATATATATATAGACTGTACCTATATATATATATATATATATATATATATATATATATATATATATATATATATATATATATATATACACATGCATATATGTATATATATATGGTAATATGCAAAGCGCCATCAGATACGGCAATGTAGCATGCATGGTCATGCCAGCTCACCCCTACTCGCTACCACGACCCCAGTGTGGCCTAGGTGGCACGACATGACAACTGTCTCAACTCACACCAACCACTGAGCTCGCTACAAAATGGGGGTCCCTGCTACTGGCCACTCCGACTAACACGACCAATGAGTGATCGAGTACCATGCACCCAGGACAACTGCACGCAACTCCAACTACCACCGTCTATAGTGGTAGAGTGCGGCACAACAGATACTCTTCCCTCACACCAGTTACTCCTCGGAGAGTGCTCTAGGAGGCAAGATGACTGATGACTCTCTCCACCCCAAGGGAGACTATGTCGTCAGAATGCATGCATATGACATGAGTATGTTGTCACTCGCACACCCATCTACCACAGACTCTTTGTTCAACAAAGAGTCGTACCCATCTGATTAATACACTATCTATCCTATAGAGAGTCGTACTCAACTAATCGACGGACTCTCTATCCTATAGAGAGTCGTACTCGACTGATCATAACTCTCTCTCCAATAGAGAGTCGTACTCAACTGATCGACGCACTCTCTATCCTGTATAGAGTCGTACTCGACTGATCATAACTCTCTCTCCAATAGAGAGTCGTACTCAACTGATCGACGCACTCTCTATCCGATAGAGAGTCATACTCGACTAATCATATCAAGCTGGGACCACTGGTCCGTAGCGACACACTAATCACCCTTCACTTAACCATTACCCAACTCATGGTTGGTAACAGTATGCAACATACGGGTATTGGAAATAAATCCTACATTTAGGGCATTGCCTACCCATAGATGACCTTTTTACCAATTTATAAATTGGGTCATCACCTGTAATAACATTTACACCCTACTAAACATCTAGGACAATTTACATCACAGCTATAACTCCTAAATCATGATAGGGTATATGTGTGATATCAACAATTGAGCATAGATACATCCAACGATAAGTTCAAGCATACGATAATAAGAGCAGGGTCAAGGTAATATGAACACCTAACATGCTCATATCTATGACTAAATCTGAATGCAATACATCTACCCGGACCAGGTAGGAATTTACCCACTTGCTTTGTAGACACCAATCGTCTTCACGTCCGCGAATATCTCGAACCAAAATCCTACAACAAAACATACAAACATAACTCAACACAAACGTAATCAATCTATAGGAATATGAGTCTAATCCAATGCTAATCCCTGATTGATCAACTAATTCCCATAGTTATACAATCTCATACCATTCATTAATTATCAAATCCATTGTAAACAAAGTATGCATCCATAAACATCTAAATATGGACTTACCAAGGTTAGCCTCTCCTAGCTCAACTTCTTGATCCAAGGTTTCGAATTAAAATTCAAATAGCCCAATTGGAAGCAACCTAATAATCTGATATGTTCACCAAAAAATTAATTATCACTCCATAATTAAATTTGTTCATCCTATAGAAATATGTTAACTTAATCAACATATAAAAACCTTACCTCCTAATCCATTCTGCTTCCACCATCTCATTTACAACCCCTTTAACAGAGCATCATAAATCCTTCCATACATCAACTTATTCCTTGGAATCAATTAATCATCAATTAAGAACAACTACAAATGAAAGAAACTCATCTCTCAACCACAAGGCAGCAACAGGATCGATCCACGCCAATATAGGAGAAGGTCAACAACACCCGCTGCCCACCCATCACTCAATCATAGCTTCAGCACAAAGCATCATCGCTAACTCCACAACATCACAGCTTATGCACAACCATTCCAACCTATTCTATTCACCGGCACAACCTGTGAACAACTGTAACTAAGTAATCTACCACAAACATCACAGATCCATACAAAACTCTCCTCAATTTGACTTCATGGCTTCGATCCAGCCTTCAACTGCCCCCTTTG
This sequence comes from Wurfbainia villosa, assembly GCA_025175895.1. NCBI lineage: Eukaryota > Viridiplantae > Streptophyta > Magnoliopsida > Zingiberales > Zingiberaceae > Wurfbainia > Wurfbainia villosa. The sequence continues at coordinate 55,367,037 of CM046004.1, forward strand.
AACTCAACAAATCCACACCAGCGATTGAAACCTCCCCTTGGCAGCTTTCCTCCCTAATTGTCCAATCCATCGAAAAAACCCACTTCCCAAAATAGATCGATCAATTCAGAAGGAGAAATAGCCATAACACATCACAACCATTCAACCGAATGGAATTCACAGCACAAATAGGAAATCAATCGTGCTTACCCGAAGTTGAACCTCATTGGCAGCAAAATCCCCAACAACAGGCATCCCTGTTCACCAGATCACCTACTGCCCAAATTGCTAGGTCAAGCTTCGTGAAGGGAAATCACAGTCGGAATTCATTCACAAGTAGATCCCTTCTGAGATCAAGAAAAAAACGAGATCGGGACATGCCTAGCACTCCGCAATGATCGCCGGCGCATCCTCCACTCGGACCAAACCCACGAGCCGATGAAATCGAGTGCAAGTGATGTTGTCATCGGTCCAAGCCTCCTACTGATGACTCTGCTCACCGGCAAAATCAACGCCTACGCCCCTACTTCCCTAGCTCCTACAACCACCTGCGAGTGCCCGAGCTGGTGGCTCTGTTTGCTGCGCCCGGCCATTGCTAGACCACCATCATCTGCTCGGCAGATCCCGAGACACGCGCCGTCAACATGCGATTCAAGCTCCTCGCCACTTGCTCACTCTGCTCGCCTGTAGGCGGGGATCAGTAGCGATCCGATGTCGCTACTTGCCGCGAGGAGGGGGAAGTGTTAGTAATATATATGAGAGATGTCCTAAGGCAATCGCCTTATGTATGAACCATTTATATGATAAATGAAGATTCACTATTTGAGTATACATGTTTCATGTATTTGATTAGATCTTAAACTCATTTACTGAATGTCCACGATGCGATTCACAACATGAGAGAATTTGTGATTAGATCACAACTAGTGAGTATCTCTACATGTGTAATTGTGATATATCGGAAATATCCCTAGTCGATGAATTGATGAATTTGGACACCATCAATTCTGTCGAGACTAGCATGAGGTAAACTCCTTGGTGTATCCAAGCAGCAGATTCTCACTGGCTTGAGACATTGTGATGTCCGGAGTTAATCGTGGATGCTAGTTATGGTAACTAGTTCATTGGAGTGACCAGCTGTAAGACTTCATATGGTTCTCTGCATATATAGATATGTCAATGAAGTTCTTACTGTAGCTTAAGTGCGATGTTCCTTTGACTTGCAGTATTCAAGTCATCTTGATCATGGAGACTTATGCTTTGACATCTTAAGCAAACATCTCTAAGGAGATGTGGACCCGGGATGATTGGGTATAAGTCGAAATGATCGAAGGTGATTGAATAGCCTATAAAGGATTCACCACTCCTTGCGAGGAGATGTATACCCATGGCCTCTCGTCGGATTGTTACTAAAGTCTTTGGCCAAAGCATTACATGTTTAGAGTAAGGTACTTTTCAATACATGTGGAGTAACTAGAATCCGTAGGACGAGGAAATGATACTTGGGCTAGGTGTGACGTAGTCAGCCTAGTGGGGACTGACACTATAGACCATGTCCTGAACCAAGTGGGTATAAGATAAGTGAAGGGAATGGGGCACGAATCATTCGAGCTACTGAAGGGTTTCAGAAATAGTTCTGGATCAACTGTTGATCTTTTCGGTTAATTGGGGATCATGATGTACTACTAGGTGCCACTCATGATCGTTCTATAATTAATGGTTAATTATAGACAACCAACATAAACCGAGAACCTATTTGGTCACATGCACAACGAGTGTAATCCGAAGGATTTAAAACGAGCTTGAGAATGGGATTCTCAGACCGAGAGAAACTAGGTTTGGTTGGACCAAACAAGAAGCGAGCATGAAATCATTTCAGTCGCAATGGAAGCGTGGATGGGCCATGTCTTATGAAGACATAATGGATGAACCAAAATGGTTTGCTTCTAATCCAATGGAGGAGAATAAACCAAAGGGTTTGGTTTATTTTACACGAATGAACCAAAAGTTGGTTCGGTTCATTTTAACTTAAAATAAACCATCATGGTTTGGTTTATTTTAACTTATCTTAATGGAGCCGGTTAACGGTGTTAGTAATATATGAGAGATGTCCTAAGGCAATCGACTTATGTATGAACCATTTATATGATAAATGAAGATTCACTATTTGAGAATACATGTTTAATGTATTTGATTGGATCTTAAACTCATTTACTGAATGTCCACGATACGATTCACAGCATGAGAGAATTTGTGATTGGATCACAACTAGTGAGTATCTCTACATGTGTAATTGTGATGTATCGGAATTATCCCTAGTCGATGAATTGATGGATTTAGACACCATCAATTCTGTCGAGACTAGCACGAGGTATACTCCTTGGTGTATCCAAGCAGCTGATTCTCACTGGCTGGAGACCTTGTGATGTCCAGAGTTAATCGTGGATGCTAGTTATGGTAACTAGTTCATTGGAGTGACCAGCCGTAAGACTTCATATGGTTCTCTGCATATATAGATATGTCAATGAAGTTCTTACTGTGGCTTAAGTGCGATGTTCCTTTGACTTGCGGTATTCAAGTCATCTTGATCATGGAGACTTATGCTTTGACATCTTAAGCAAACATCTCTGAGGAGATGTGGACCCGGGATGATTGGGTATAAGTTGAAGTGATCGAAGGTGTTTGAATATCCTATAAAGGATTCACCACTCCTTGCGAGGAGATGTATACCCATGGCCTCTCGTCGGATTGTTACTAAAGTCTTTGGCCAAAGCATTACATGTTTAGAGTAAGGTACTCTTCGATACATGTGGAGTAACTAGAATCTGTAGGACGAGGAAATGATACTTGGGCTAGGTGTGACGTGAGGCCTAGTGGGGACTAACACTATAGACCATGTCCTGAACCAAGTGGGTATAAGATGAGTGAAGGGAATGGGGCACGATTCATTCGAAGCATCAAGGGTTTCGTAAATAGTTCTTGATCAATCAACTGTTGATTTTTTTAATGGGGATCATGATGTACTACTAGGTGCCACTCATGATCGTTTCTATAATTAATGGTTAATTATAGACGGCCAACATAAACCGAGAACCTATTTGGTCACACGCACAACGAGTGTAATCCAAAGGATTTAAAACGAGCTTGAGAATGGGATTCTCGTGATCGAGAGAAACTATGTTTGGTCGACCAAACATAAAGCGAGCATGAAATTGTTTCAATGAATGGAAGCGTGGATGGGCCGTGTCTTATGAAGACATAATGGATGGACCAAAATGGTTTGGTTCTAATCCAATGGATGAGAATAAACCAAAGGGTTTGGTTTATATTAAACGAATGAACCAAAGGTTGGTTCGGTTCGTTTTAACTTAAAATAAACCATCATGGTTTGGTTTATTTTAACTTATCTTAATGGAGCGGGTTAACGGGCTTTATGGATATGATCCATTAACCATTAAGAGAATTAGTTCTCTATAAAATAGGGATTAAACCCTAATCCAAAAACCCTTAACCCTAGGTGTGCCGCCCGTCTTCTCTGTGCCGCTGCCCAAGTCTTGTTTGCGCCCAAGTCATTGCCGGTGAACACTCCGGCGACCCTCCGGTGATCTCTTGTGGGTTCGGTGATAAGGTGAGCTCCACATCTCCTTTGGCCGGCCTCTATTCCTCCACCAAAAGCTGTCCAGTTTTTCTGGACAGCTTGTTTCTTTGTTGTTGGAGCATCGTTTGGACGACGGTTAGTGCTCCGGCGGCTAACTTACCGGGATTTGATCTCCGGTAATCCTCTGAGGTGGGGGACGAAGGATTCGTCAAACGGTTGACGAATACCTCTCCGGAGAATCGAGTTTTGAGGACTCGGTTTTGGATCCGAATTTGGATTCGGATCGTGATCATCTCTCGATCACGTTGTCTTCAACACGAGGCTAGTAACCCATACGAAGACGAAGCTCGTGGCTTAGCGAAGTCATCCCGAGGAGCTCGGCGTGGATACGGATAGAGACGATTCTTACGAGGATCGTTCCGGTTGATGCCGTTCCCGCTACACGTCATACGGACGGTATAACGTAGATAATTTTCTTTTATTGCAAATTTTAATTTACGGTTATGTCTACACTTGTTGTAATATGCATGCGTGTGTTGTGTGTGTTGTAATAAATATAGATTTATTATTTTTAATTGCTTCCGCTGTGCTCATGTTTACGAAACATGATCGAACACACACACGCCGCGGTGCCGGAAACCCAACAGTGGTATCAGAGCCCAGGTTGTGTTTCGACATAATCGTAAAAATGGTTTTGCGATAGTCATAATGTATTTCTGGAAATTTTCTAAATTTTGGAAATTTAGAAGTATTTATGGAAATTTTTCAATTTTGGAAAGTCTAGAAGTATTTATGGAAATCTTCCACTTTTGGAAAGTTGGAAGTATTTATGGAAATTGATATTTTCCATAAATAAAATATTTGATTAGATTCTGGAAATTTGTTTCCTAATTTAATCATGATTTGATTTGGAAAATCAAATCTTAAAATATTTTATTTCCATAAGTAGTTTTAATGATTTAGGAAATTGGTTTCCTAAATAGATTTTCCTTAATCAAATAATTCCATGAATAAAATATGTGATTAGATTTGGAAATTTGTTTCCTAATTTAATTATGATTTGATTTGGAGAATCAAATCTTAAACATATTTTATTTCCATAAATAGTTATGACATATAAGGAAATTATATACATGACATAATTGTATGCCATGTAATTGCATTAGATGCATAACATTATGCCATGCATGTCGTGACATGTAGATGTATGCCATGTATGCCATGCCATGTAGATAATAGTTATTTGCATGCAAAGAGGATGAGACATAAAAACCCTTAATCAATATTAAAGCCTACACCTTCCATTAATATGGTTAGAACCAGAGTTCTGTTTCTTGTTTGGGTTGTTGGACTCTCTCCAAGCCCGGCTCGAACCTGAATATGTTCAAACCATGGAATAGTTTAATACTAATATGGTAAGAGTCAGAGGTCAATCGTTAGCTTTGGTTGTTGGACTCTCTCCAAGCTGGGCTAATTGGTTGAATGCGCTCTAACCATATTAAAACTATGTCTTGATTAATGGGTTGGCTTTAACCTGGAGCATCGGCTTGTTGGACTCTCTCCAAGGTCGATGTAAAGGGAGGTGAAGTTGGGTGCTATGCATATGATGCATACTTGTTAATGTGTTAACAACCCGATGTATGTGTGAACATTCAATTAGTTGATAGCACATTGTGATAGTTGCATATACGTGATATGCAATCGGTATAGTTGATACCTACCGTCGTAGTTATGAATGGCTTGTTGGACTCTCTCCAAGGTTGTTCATAACTATGATGGATATCAGCCCATTCGGAGATGGACCTACGATCTCCCGAAGTGATTTTGGGGTTTTTGAAATTCGAAAAATGAATGGGATTCATAAATGTATATTGATGCATTTTAAAAATCATTTTCTCATATATGCTCATTTTGTATTTCTAAGATTGATCCTGATGTCTTTGAATTTGCGTTCCATTTTGGATTCAAATAAATTGACTGGGCCGAACTTCTTGGACTGGCTTAGAAACTTGAGAATTGTTCTCAAGGTGAAAAGCTTGTGTATGTCCTCGAAGCGCCTCTTCCCGCCCGTCCTAGTGACGATGCAACTTTAGACCAATTGTTGGCCTATCAGAAACATGTGAGTGATTCTGAACAAATGAGTTGCATCATGCTAGCCGCGATGGAACCCAAGCTACGAAAGCATCATGAGCATATGGATGCTCATATCGTAGTCCTTCATCTCTGTGAGTTGGTTGATGAGCAAGTGAGATTCGAAAGGTTCGAAGTCTCCAAGCTCCTCTTCACCTCTGAGATGCAAGGAGGTTCATCTGTGGTACTGCTCAACATGCTGAAGACTGTGGAGCCTTCTGAGAAGCATGAGCAGGGGACGGTGCTGTTAGTTGATTCCTCGAAGAAAGGTTCTAAGAGGAAGTCAAAGGAACAACATAAGGGAAAGAAGAGAAGGGCTAAGAAGGTAGAACTAGCACAAAAGGAAACTTGCCATCATTATGGCAAGGAGAGACATTTGCGAAGAAAGTGCAAGATTTATCTTGAGTCCGTGAAGAAGGATAAGGCAGCGGATGCCCCATCTTCTTCAGAAATCTTCTTTATTGATTGTCATTCTATTTCCTTAGACACTTGGGTATTGGATACTGGGTGTGGCTCACATATATGTAATGACATACATGGGCTAAGGAATAGAAGAAGACTCGTCAAGGGAAAGTCAAATTTACGTGTTGGGAATGGAGCAAAGGTTGCTGCACTCACCATCGGATCGTATTTGTTGAAACTCCCTGCAGGACTTGTCTTAGAACTGGACAATTGCTTTTATATTCCTTCGTTGATAAAGAACATCATTTCTATTTCTTGTTTAAATAGAAATGGTTTCCATTTGACGTTTAGTAACAATTGTTGTTACATAACTTTGAATGGGGTTCTTTATGGGACTGGAACTTTAAGCAATGGTGTTTATACGTTGGACGTATCCAGTGACATTTGCAATATCGAAGCGAGCAACAAGCGTGCTCGAAAGGATAATCAAATAGACTCCTATATGTGGCATTGTCGTCTTGGCCATATAAACAAGAAACGCATGTCCGAATTACACCGATGTGGAATTCTGGAATCGTTTGAATTGGATTCATACGAAACATGCGAATCATGCTTAAAAGGCAAGATGACTAAGTTACCTTTTACAGGAAAAGGTGAACGAGTGGGAGAGTTGCTAGGCCTAATACATAGTGATGTATGTGGACCTATGTCAACTCAAACTTTAGGAGGCTATAGCTACTTCATTACCTTCACCGATGATCACTCACGGTTTGGGCATGTGTTCTTGATGAAACACAAGTCTGAAGCCTTTGAAAGGTTCAAAGAGTTCAGAAATGAAGTAGAGAAACAACATGACAAGTGTATTAAAATACTGACGGATCGAGGTGGTGAATACTTAAGTCAAGAGTTTCTTGATTACCTAAGAGACAATGGTATATTGTCTCAATGGACTCCGCCCTATACACCACAGCATAATGGTGTATCTGAGAGGCGTAACCGGACCTTGTTGGACATGGTCAGGTCAATGATAAATCATACGACTCTTCCCAAGTCCTTTTGGGGTTATGTACTTCAGACAGCTGTTTACTTGTTAAACAGAATGCCTACCAAGGTAGTCTCAACTACTCCATATGAGATATGGAATAGTAAGAAACCTCATGTATCTTACTTGAAGATATGGGGTTGTCCTGCTTATGTGAAGCGGATCGCATCGCATAAACCGGATGCTAAGTCCGATAAATGTCTATTTATTGGATACCCTAAGGAAACAAGGGGTTACCAATTCTATCATCCTGTGGAACAAAAGGTGTTTGTTTCAAGACATGCTGTGTTTCTAGAGAAAGAGTTTCTCTTGCAAGAAAATAGTGGGAGTGTCGTTGAGCTTGAGGAGGCTCGAGAGACTCAAATAGACATTGACGAGATACCTGGTGAAGCACAACAGCCGACAACTCATAGTGATGAGCAATCGGCTGGACCTATTGTAACACCACATCTTCGTAGATCTGGTAGAACACGCAATAATCCTGAGAGATATGGATTTCTCGTAAGTGAATCGAACGATGTGTTACTCATTGATGATGAGGAGCCTACCAGTTATGAAGAAGTGCTGACAAGTTCAGAAAGGGATAAGTGTTTGGTGCCATGAAGTCGAAATGGATTCCATGTACGAAAACCAAGTTTGGAACTTGGTTGACCCACCAAGGCATAAAGCCTATAGGGTGCAAGTGGGTTTTCAAGAAGAAAACACATGGATGGTAATGTGATTACCTATAAGGATAGATTGGTGGTGAAAGGATATCGCCAAAAGCAAGGTGTTGATTATGACGAAACCTATTCACTGTAGCTATGCTTAAATCCATTCGATGCTCCCGCCATAGCGGCTCATTATGATTATGAGATATGACGATGGATGTGAAAACAAATTTTCCTTAATGGAAACTCGCTCGAGGATGTATATGATGATACACCGAGGGTTTCACATCGTTGATAAAACCAAGGTATGCAAATTGCGACGGTCCATTTATGGATTGAAGCAAGCATCCAGAGTCGGAATATCCGCTTTTGATGAGACGATCAAAAGTTTGATTTCACAAAATCCGCATTACGAACCTTGTGTGTACAAGAAGGTTAGTGGGAGTGCAAATGTGTTCCTAGTATTGTATGTCGATGACATATTACTTATAGGAAACGATGTTTCAATCTTACAGTCAGTTAAGGTTTGGTTGTCCAAGACATTCTCCATGAAAGACCTGGGAGAAGCAACCTACATCCTCGGGATTAAGATCTATAGAGATAGATCGAAACGGTTGCTTGGTCTTTCGCAGTCTACATATATAGACCGAGTGCTAAAGAGGTTTAGCATGTCGGAATCCAAGAAAGGTTTCCTACCCATCAGGCATGGGATACACCTTTCGAAGTCTATGTGTCCGCGCACAGAAGACGAGAGGATTTGCATGAGTAAGATTCCCTATGCATCCGCAATAGGATCTATCATGTATGCTATGTTATGTACGAGGCCCAATGTATCGTATGCTCTGAGTGTCACGAGCAGATACCAGTCTGATCCAGGAATGGATCATTGGGTGGCTGTTAAGACGATCCTTAAGTACTTAAGAAGAACTAAGGATGCGTTCCTAATATATGGAGAAGGGTACATGGTGATACGTGGGTATACGGATGCCAGCTCCAGACAGACAAGGATGATTCCATGACTCAGTCTGGGTATGTATTCACCTAGAATGGAGGCGCAATAAGTTGGAAAGGTTCCAAGCTTGACACTATAGCGGATTCTGCCACTAAGGCAGAATACATTGCAGCTTTGGAAGCAGCAAAGGAAGTGGTTTGGATCAAGAAGTTCATCTCTGAACTTGATGTGGTCTCATCAATGATCCAAACATGTGCTTCGCCGCTATCATCTTATCAGAGAGATCATCAGTAGGAACGAAATACAAATCGAGAAAATTCCCACTGAAAGGAACTTAGCGGATCCTTTGACTAAAGCATTACCTCAAAGTAAGTTTGAGGGTCATGTTAGTGCTTATGGTATTGGATACCGTAGCGATTTGCATTAGGCCAAGTGGGAGTCTGTTAGTAATATACGATAGATGTCCTAAGGCAATCGCCTTATGTATGAAGCATTTATATGATAAATGAAGATTCACTATTTGAGTATACATGTTTAATGTATTTGATTGGATCTTAAACTCATTTACTGAATGTCCACGATACGATTCACAGCATGAGAGAATTTGTGATTTGATCACAACTAGTGAGTATCTCTACATGTGTAATTGTGATGTATCGGAATTATCCCTAGTCGATGAATTGATGGATTTGGACACCATCAATTCTGTCGAGACTAGCACGAGGTATACTCCTTGGTGTATCCAAGCAGCTGATTCTCACTGGCTGGAGACATAGTGATGTCCGGAGTTAATCGTGGATGCTAGTTATGGTAACTAGTTCATTGGAGTGACCAGCCGTAAGACTTCATATGGTTCTCTGCATATATAGATCTGTCAATGAAGTTCTTACTGTGGCTTAAGTGCGATGTTCCTTGGACTTGCGGTATTCAAGTCATCTTGATCATGGAGACTTATGCTTTGACATCTTAAGCAAACATCTCCGAGGAGATGTGGACCCGGGATGATTGGGTATAAGTCGAAGTGATCGAAGGTGTTTGAATAGCCTATAAAGGATTCACCACTCCTTGCGAGGAGATGTATACCCATGGCCTCTCGTCGGATTGTTACTAAAGTCTTTGGCCAAAGCATTACATGTTTAGAGTAAGGTACTCTTCGATACATGTGGAGTAACTAGAACTGTAGGACGCAGGAAATGATACTTGGGCTAGGTGTGACGAGTCACCTAGTGGGACTAACACTATAGACCATGTCCCAACCAAGTGGGTATAAGATGAGTGAAGGGAATGGGGCACGATTCATTCGAAGCCATCAAGGGTTTCGTAAATAGTTCTGGATCAACCGTTGATTTTTTCGGTTAATTGGGGATCATGATGTACTACTAGGTGCCACTCATGATCTTTCTATAATTAATGGTTAATTATAGACGGCCAACATAAACCGAGAACCTATTTGGTCACACGCACAACGAGTGTAATCCAAAGGATTTAAAACGAGCTTGAGAATGGGATTCTCAGACCGAGAGAAACTATGTTTGGTTGGACCAAACATAAAGCGAGCATGAAATTGTTTCAATGCAATGGAAGCGTGGATGGGCCGTGTCTTATGAAGACATAATGGATGGACCAAAATGGTTTGGTTCTAATCCAATGGATGAGAATAAACCAAAGGGTTTGGTTTATATTAAACGAATGAACCAAAGGTTGGTTCGGTTCGTTTTAACTTAAAATAAACCATCATGGTTTGGTTTATTTTAACTTATCTTAATGGAGCGGGTTAACGGGCTTTATGGATATGATCCATTAACCATTAAGAGAATTAGTTCTCTATAAAATAGGGCTTAAACCCTAATCCAAAAACCCTAATTAGAGTTGCCGCCCCCTCCATCTTCTCTCCTAGTCGGCGCCAACCCTAGGTGTGCCGCCGTCCAGCTTTTGTGCCGCCGTCCAAGTCATTGCCGGCGACCAAGCTTCAGCCAGTGAACACTCCGGCGACCTTCCGGTGATCTCTTGTGGGTTCGGTGATAAGGTGAGCTCCACATCTCCTTTGGCCGGCCTCTATTCCTCCACCAAAAGCTGTCCAGTTTTTCTGGACAGCTTGTTTCTTTGTTGTCGGAGCGTCGTTTGGACGACGGTTAGTGCTCCGACAGCGGCTAACTTACCGGGGATTTGATCTCCGGTAATCCTCTGAGGTGGAGGACGAAGGATTCGTCAAACGGTTGACGAATACCTCTCCGGAGAATCGAGTTTTGAGGACTCGGTTTTGGATCCGAATTTGGATTCGGATCGTGATCATCTCTCGATCACGTTGTCTTCAACACGAGGCTAGTAACCCATACGAAGACGAAGCTCGTGGCTTAGCGAAGTCATCCCGAGGAGCTCGGCGTGGATACGGATAGAGACGATTCTTACGAGGATCGTTCCGGTTGATGCCGTTCCCGCTACACGTCATACGAAAGGTATAACGTAGATAATTTTCTTTTATTGCAAATTTTAATTTACGGTTATGTCTACACTTGTTGTAATATGCATGCGTGTGTTGTGTGTGTTGTAATAAATATTGATTTATTATTTTTAATTGCTTCCGCTGTGCTCATGTTTACGAAACATGATCGAACACACACACGCCGCGGTGCCGGAAACCCAACAAACGGGCCTAATGGTTATGATCCAATAACCATTAAGAGAATTAGTTCTCTATAAAAGAGGGCTTAAGGAATAATTAAGCCCTAATCCAAAACCCTAGCTTGAAGTTGCCGCCCACCTCCTCATTGAAGTTCTCGGTGCCAACTCCTTGCCGCCTCCCACTTCTCCTCCAACCGGCATCCAGAAGGAGCTTTCCTTTCCCCTCGCCGGCATCGAGCTGCTGCCGGTTGTTGCTCCGGTGATCTCCTTTAGGTTTGGCATCAAGGTGAGCTTTATCTTCCCTTGGTTGGCCGGCGCCTATCTCCTCCACCAAAGCTGTCTAGTTTTCTGGACAGCTTGTTCTCCTCTCGTCAGAGCGTCGTTTGGACGACGGTTAGAGCTCCGACAGCGGCTAACTTACCAGGGATTCAATCTCCGGTAATCCTCTGAGGTGGAGGACGAAGGATTCGTCAATCGGTTGACGAATACCTCTCCGGAGAAGCGAGTTTTGAGGACTCATTTTGGATCCGAATTTGGATTTGGATCGTGATCATCTCTCGATCACGTCGTCTTCAACACGAGGCTAGTAACCCGTACGAAGACGAATCTCGTGGCTTAGCGAAGTCATCCTATGGATACTCGGCGTGGATACGGATAGAGACGATTCTAGCAAGGATCGTTCTGGTTGATGTCGTTCCCGCTACACGTAATACGAAAGGTATAACGTAGTAAAATTTCCTTTTATTGTAAATTTAAATTTACGGTTATGTCTACACTTGTTGTACTATGCATGCGTGTGTTGTGTGTGTTGTAATAAATGTAGATTTATTATTTTTTTCTTCCGCTGTGCACAGTTTACGAAACATGTACGAACACACACTCGTCGCGGTGCCAGAAACCCAACAGTGGTATCAGAGCCCAGGTTGTGTTTCGACATAATCATAAAATGGTTTTGCGATAGTCATAATTTTATTTCTGGAAATTTTCTAATTTTGGAAATTTAGAAGTATTTATGGAAATTTTTAATTTTGGAAAGTCTAGAAGTATTTATGGAAATCTTCCACTTTTGGAAAGTTAGAAGTATTTATGGAAATTGATATTTTCCATAAATAAAATATTTGATTAGATTCTGGAAATTTGTTTCCTAATTTAATCATGATTTGATTTGGGAAATCAAATCTTAAAATATTTTATTTCCATGAGTAGTTTTGATGATTTAGGAAATTGGTTTCCTAAATTGATTTTCCTTAATCAACTATTTCCATAAATAAAATATGTGATTAGATTTGGAAATTTGTTTCCTAATTTAATCATGATTTGATTTGGAGAATCAAATCTTAAACATATTTTATTTCCATAAATAATTATGACAAATAAGGAAATTATGTACATGATATAATTGTATGTCATGTAATTGCATTAGATGCATATCATTATGCCATGCGTGTCGTGACATATAGATGTATGCCATGTATGCCATGTCATGTAGATAATAGTTATTTGCATGCAAAGAGGATGAGACATAAAAACCATAACTCAATATTAAAGCCTACGCCTTCCATTAATATGGTTAGAACCAGAGTTCCGTTTCTTGTTTGGGTTGTTGGACTCTCTCCAAGCCCGGCTCGAACCCGAACATGTTCAAACCATGAAATAGTTTAATACTAATATGGTAAGAGTCAGAGGTCAATCGTTAGCTTTGGTTGTTGGACTCTCTCCAAGTTGGGCTAATTGGTTGAATGCGCTCTATCCATATTAAAACTATTTCTCGATTAATGGGTTGGTTTTAACCTGGAGCATCGGCTTGTTGGACTCTCTCCAAGGTCGATGTAAAGGGAGGTGAAGTTGGGTGCTATGCATATGATGCATACTTGTTAATGTGTTAACAACCCGATGTATGTGTGAACATTCAATTAGTTGATAGCACATTGTGATAGTTGCATATATGTGATATGCAATCGGTATAGTTGATACCTACCGTCGTAGTTATGAATGGTTTGTTAGACTCTCTCCAAGGTTGTTCATAACTATGATGGATATCAGCCCATTCGGAGATGGACCTACGATCTCCCGAAGTGATTTTGGGGTTTTTGAAATTCGAAAAATGAATGAGATTTATAAATGTATATTGATGCATTTTAAAATCATCTTTCTCATATATGCTCATTTTGTATTTCTAAGATTGATCATGATGTCTTTGAATCTGTGTTCCATTTTGGATTCGAATAAATTGACTGGGCCGAACTTCTTGGACTGGCTTAGAAACTTGAGAATTGTTCTCAAGGATGAAAAGCTTGCAAATGTCCTCGAAGTGCCTCTTCCCGCCCATCCTAGTGACAATGCAACTCTGGACCAATTGTTGGTCTATCAGAAACATGTGAATGATTCTGAAATGGTGAGTTGCATCATGCTAGCCACGATGGTACCTGAGCTGTGGAAGCAGCATGAGCATATGGATGCTCATACCATAGTCTTTCATCTTTATGAGTTGGTTGATGGGCAAGAGAGATTCGAAAGGTTCGAAGTCTCCAAGCTCCTCTTCAACTATGAGATGCAAGAAGGTTTATCTGTGGTACTGCTCAACATGCTGAAGACTGTGGAGCCTTCTGAGAAGCATGAGCAGGGGACGGTGTTGTTAGTTGATTCCTCGAAGAAAGGTTCTAAGAGGGAGTCAAAGGGACAACAGAAGGGGAAGAAGAAAAAAGGCTAAAAAGGCAGAACTAGCTCAAAAGGGCACTTGCCATCATTATGGCAAGGAGGGCCATTGGCGAAGAAATTGCAAGATTTATCTTGAGTCCATGAAGAAGGATAAGGCATCGGATGCCCCATCTTCTTCAGAAATCTTCTTTATTGATTGTCATTCTATTTCCTTAGACACTTGGGTATTGGATACTGGGTGTGGCTCACATATATGTAATGACATACATGGGCTAAGGAATAGAAGAAGACTCGTCAAGGGAGAGTCAAAATTTACGTGTTGGGAATGGAGTAAAGGTTGCTGCACTCGCCATCGGAACGTATTTGTTGAAACTCCCTATAGGACTTGTCTTAAAATTGGACAATTGCTTTTATGTTCCTTCATTGATAAAGAACATCATTTCTATTTCTTTTGTTAATAGAAATGGTTTCCATTTAACATTTAGTAACAATTGTTGTTATATAACTTTGAATGGTGTACTTTATGGAAGTAGAACTTTGAGTAATGGCATTTATACGTTGGACGTATCTAGTGACATTTTCAATATTGAAGTGAGCAACACGCATGCTCGAAAGGATAATCAAATAGACTCCTATATGTGGCATTGTCATCTTGGCCATATAAGCAAGAAACGCATGTCCGAATTACACCGACGTGGAATTCTGGAATCGTTTGAATTGGATTCATACGATACATGTGAATCATGCTTAAAAGGCAAGATGACTAAGTTACCTTTTACTGGAAAAGGTGAACAAGTGGGAGAATTACTAGGTCTAATACATACTGATGTATGTGGACCTATGTCAGCTCAAGCTTTAGGAGGCTATAGCTACTTCATTACCTTCACCGATGATCACTCACGGTTTGGGTATGTGTTCTTGATGAAACACAAGTCTGAAGCCTTTGAAAGGTTCAAAGAATTCAGAAATGAAGTAGAGAAACAACATGACAAGAGTTTTAAAATACTTCGATCGGATTGAGGTGGTGAATACTTGAGTCAGGAGTTTCTTGATTACCTAAGAGACAATGGTATATTGTCTCAATGGACTCCACCATATACACCACAGCATAATGGTGTATCTAAAAAGCATAACCGGACCTTGTTGGACATGGTCAGGTCAATGATGAATCATGCGATTCTTCCCAAGTCCTTTTGGGGTTATGCACTTCAGACAGCTGTTTACTTGTTAAACAGAATGCCTACCAAGGTAGTCTCAACTACTCCATATGAGATATGGAATAGTAAGAAACCTCATGTATCTTACTTGAAGATATGGGGTTGTCCTGCTTATGTGAAGCGGACAGTATCAGACAAATTGGATGCTAAGTCTGATAAATGTCTATTTATTGGATACCCTAAGGAAATAAGGGGTTACCAATTCTATCATCCTGTGGAACAAAAGGTGTTTGTTTCAAGGCATACTGTATTTCTAGAGAAAGAGTTTCTCTTGCAAGAAAACAGTGGGAGTGTCGTCGAGCTTGAGGAGGCTCGAGAGACTCAAATAGACATTTATGAGATACCTGGTGAAGCACAACAGCCGACAACTCATAGTGATGAGCAATCTGGACTCATCAGAATACAATAGCAATACGCAACTGACGTAGAACACGCAATATTCCTAAGAGATATGGATTTCTCGTAAGTGAATCGAACGACGTGTTACTCATTGATGATGAGGAGCCTACCAGTTATGAAGAAGTGCTGACAAGTTCAGAAAGGGATAAGTGGCTTGGTGCCATGAAGTCGAAAATGGATTCCATGTATGAAAACCAAGTTTGGAACTTGGTTGACCCACCTGAAGGCATAAAGCCTATAGGGTGCAAGTGGGTTTTCAAGAAGAAAATCGACATGGATGGTAATGTGATTACCTATAAGGCTAGATTGGTGGCGAAAGGATATCGTCAAAAGCAAGGTGTTGATTATGACGAAACCTATTCGCCTGTAGCTATGCTTAAATCCATTCGGATGCTCCTGGCCATAGCGGCTCATTATGATTATGAGATATGGCAGATGAATGTGAAAATAGCTTTCCTTAATGAAAACCTACTCGAGGACGTGTATATGATACAGCCTGAGGGTTTCACATCGGTTGATAAAACCAAGGTATGCAAATTGCGACGGTCCATTTATGGATTGAAGCAAGCATCCAGGAGCTGGAATATCCGTTTTGATGAGACCATCAAAAAGTTTGATTTCTCACAAAATCCAGACGAACCTTATGTGTACAAGAAGGTTAGTGGGAGTGCAGTCGTGCTCCTAATATCATATGTTGATGACATATTACTTATAGGAAACGATGTTTCAATATTACAGTCAGTTAAGGTTTGGTTATCCAAGACATTCTCCATGAAAGACCTAGGAGAAGCAACCTACATCCTCGGGATTAAGATCTATAGAGATAGATCGAAACGGTTGCTTGGTCTTTCGCAGTCTACATATATAGACCGAGTGCTAAAGAGGTTTAGCATGTCGGAATCCAAGAAAGGTTTCCTACCCATCAGGCATGGGGTACACATTTCGAAGTCTATGTGTCCGCGAACAAATGACGAGAGGATTTGCATGAGTAAGATTCCCTATGCATCTGCAATAGGATCTATCATGTATGCTATGTTATGTACGAGACCTGATGTATCGTATGCTCTGAGTGTCATGAGAAAATACCAGTCTGATCCAGGAATGGATCATTGGGTGGCTGTTAAGATGATCCTTAAGTACTTAAGAAGAACTAAGGATGTGTTCCTAATATATGGAGAAGGGGACATGGTGATATACGGGTATACGGATGTCAGCTTCCAGACATACAAGGATGATTCCAGGTCTCAGTCTGGATACGTGTCCACCTTGAATGGGGGCGCAGTGAGTTGGAAAAGTTCCAAACAAGACACTGTAGCGGATTCTACCACTGAGGCAGAATACATTGCAGCTTCGGAAGCAGCAAAGGAAGCGGTTTGGATCAAGAAGTTCGTTTATGAACTTGGTGTGATTCCGGCCATTGTTGAAGCAATACCGGTCTACTGCGACAACAATGGAGCAATTGCACAGGCGAAAGAGCCAAGGTCTCATCAACAATCCAAACATGTGCTTCGCCGCTATCATCTTATCAGAGAGATCATCAGTAGGAACGAAATACAAATCAAGAAAAATTCCCACTGAAAGGAACTTAGCAGATCCTTTGACTAAAGCATTACCTCAAAGTAAGTTTGAGGGTCATGTTAGTGCTTATGGTATTGGATACCGTAGCGATTGGCATTAGGCCAAGTGGGAGTTTGTTAGTAATATATATGAGAGATGTCCTAAGGCAATCGCCTTATGTATGAACCATTTATATGATAAATGAAGATTCACTATTTGAGTATACATGTTTCATGTATTTGATTGGATCTTAAACTCATTTACTGAATGTCCACGATGCGATTCACAACATGAGGGAATTTGTGATTGGATCACAACTAGTGAGTATCTCTACATGTGTAATTGTGATGTATCGGAAATAACCCTTGTCGATGAATTGATGAATTTGGACACCATCAATTCTGTCGAGACTAGCACGAGGTAAACTCCTTGGTGTATCAAAGCAGTTAATTCTCACTGGCTAGAGACATTGTGATGTCCGGAGTTATTCGTGGATGCTAGTTATGGTAACTAGTTCATTGGAGTGACCAGCCGTAAGACTTCATATGGTTCTCTCCATATATAGATATGTCAATGAAGTTCTTACTGTAGCTTAAGTGCGATGTTCCTTTGACTTGCGGTATTCAAGTCATCTTGATCATGGAGACTTATGCTTTGACATCTTAAGCAAACATCTCTAAGGAGATGTGGACCCGGGATGATTGGGTATAAGTCGAAATGATCGAAGGTGTTTGAATAGCCTATAAAGGATTCACCACTCCTTGCGAGGAAATGTATACCCATGGCCTCTCGTCGGATTGTTACTAAAGTCTTTGGCCAAAGCATTACATGTTTAGAGTAAGGTACTCTTCGATACATGTGGAGTAACTAGAATCCGTAGGACGAGGAAATGATACTTGGGCTAGGTGTGACGTAGTCAGCCTAGTGGGGACTGACACTATAGACCATGTCCCGAACCAAGTGGGTATAAGATGAGTGAAGGGAATGGGGCACGAATCATTCGAGCTGCTGAAGGGTTTCAGAAATAGTTCTGGATCAACCGTTGATCTTTTCGGTTAATTGGGGATCATGATGTACTACTAGGTGCCACTCATGATCGTTCTATAATTAATGGTTAATTATAGACAGCCAACATAAACCGAGAACCTATTTGGTCACACGCACAACGAGCGTAATCCGAAGGATTTAAAACGAGCTTGAGAATGGGATTCTCAGACCGAGAGAAACTAGGTTTGGTTGGACCAAACAAGAAGCGAGCATGAAATCGTTTCAGTCGCAATGGAAGCGTGGATGGGCCGTGTCTTATGAAGACATAATGGATGAACCAAAATGGTTTGGTTCTAATCCAATAGAGGAGAATAAACCAAAGGGTTTGGTTTATTTTACACGAATGAACCAAAAGTTGGTTCGGTTCGTTTTAACTTAAAATAAACCATCATGGTTTGGTTTATTTTAACTTATCTTAATGGAGCGGGTTAACGGGCCTAATGGTTATGATCCAATAACCATTAAGAGAATTAGTTCTCTATAAAAGAGGGCTTAAGGGATAATTAAGCCCTAATCCAAAACCCTAGCTTGAAGTTGCCGCCCACCTCCTCATTGGAGTTCTCGGCGCCAACTCCTTGCCGCCGCCCACTTCTCCTCCAACCGGCGTCCAGAAGGAGCTTTCCTTTCCCCTCGCCGGTGTCGAGCTACTGCCGATTGTTGCTCCGGTGATCTCCTTTAGGTTTGGCATCAAGGTGAGCTTTATCTTCCCTTGGTTGGCCGGCGCCTATCTCCTCCACCAAAGCTGTCCAGTTTTCTTGACAGCTTGTTCTCCTCTCGTCGGAGCGTCGTTTGGACGACGGTTAGAGCTCCGACAGCGACTAACTTACCGGGGATTCGATCTCCGGTAATCCTTTGAGGTGGAGGACGAAGGATTCGTCAATAGATTGATGAATACCTCTCCGGAGAAGCGAGTTTTGAGGACTCGTTTTGGATCCGAATTTGGATTCGGATCATGATCATCTCTCGATCACGTCGTCTTCAACACGAGGCTAGTAACCCGTATGAAGACGAAGCTCGTGGCTTAGCGAAGTCATCCTAAGGATACTCGGCGTGGATACGGATAGAGACGATTCTAGCGAGGATCGTTCCGGTTGATGTCGTTCCCGCTACACGTAATACGAAAGGTATAACATAGTTAAATTTTCTTTTATTGCAAATTTAAATTTACGGTTATGTCTACACTTGTTGTACTATGCATGTGTGTGTTGTGTGTGTTGTAATAAATGTAGATTTATTATTATTTTCTTCCGCTGTGCACATGTTTACGAAACATGTACGAACACACACTCGCCGCGGTGCCGGAAACCCAACAGGAAGACTGATGAGCGGCGGAGGCGCAGAAGAAGAGAGATCGCGTGGGGAAGTCGGGTCGGTGCGAAGTCGAAAATGCTCGGAAATAAAAGCCACGGTGAGAAACGGGAGAACGGAAAAAGTAAGGGCTGGGCATTAATGAGAAGGAAGCAGATCGGGTAAGAAAATACTGGGTCGGGTTTAGGGAAAAAAAATTGGATCCGACACTGATCAATCCATTAAATCCATTGACCTTAGACTTTTACAATTAAACTTAAGTCAATTAAACTTTATTAAGCCCCTCATACCCAGATGACCCAAATAGGCTTTCTCGAAGCCTATTAAATCTTTCCCCCGTAATAACTATAGAAATTTCCATTTAAGTCCAGGAAATTTTCTAAAATTCTAGGAAAAATCCATATGGTATTTTCCTAATTAACAAGCATTATGTAATTTAAATTTTTATTTTTTTTTTCCTCAATATTTTACAGTATCAGTCGACTGGTTCCATGTGGCTGTCGACTGACATTACTCAACAAGGGTTTGACTATGGAATTGGCGATGGTATTGACGCCAACCTTTGGCACTCGATCGATTGATGGCGATCAACCGATCGTGTGATCGGTCGGTGGGTGCTCGATTTTGGGCACAAAATGGAGTCTGACTCAACTGCTGGGATTAGCAGTCGAGTGGAGGCTCGATCAGTCGACTAATGGTCATGATCAGTCGATTGATGATGGATCCTTGGATTTTTCCAGCGTGGATCTAGCCGTTGTCTCACGACAACAGTGGCATCAGTCGACTGATGGTCCCGAGTAGTCAACTAATCAGCAATTTCCAGCAGAGGAAGAATCTTTAATTGGAGCTCGTGGAGGAGAAAATCAATAGGGTTCTTTAAGGTGTTTTGGGGCGAGTTGCTACTGCAATTCAGGGTCTCCAAGTGCTACTCGATCAACCCTGCAAGAAAACATTCAAAAGAGTTTTGTGTAAAGTTTTCTTTACATCTCTTATTGTATTTCATATTGTATTTTCTTGTTGTATTTAGTTTATTGTTGTAAACTATTGTACGAGGTTTCTCCACCTCCGACTTGTGTCGAGGAGTTATTGCATAGTGGTGTGTGATTGGCATCACTAGAGCTTTATAGAGCTCGATCCGTGGGGTAGGAACCATTCGGTTCCAAACCACGTTAAATATTTGTTTTTGTGTATTTGTCTATTTCGTTATTGCTTTATTATTATTATTCCGCTACGCACCAATGAAGTTTATAGACGAACGTGAACCAATTCCATCATGCTATGAATCGATGTTATTCACCCCCTCTAGTGGTCAACATTTCCCCTACAATTGGTATCAGAGCCCGGGGCTCTTCTACAGACTAACCGCCGGGAGTTAAGACAAAGACGCTAGAGGGTGAAGATGGAGTTGGAAGAACAACTCGGTTGGGACATCAACACACCAGTGCCCTACACCCTATATGGACGAGAAGACTTCAATTCTTGGAAGAGAAGAATTGAAGATATTTTGATGATGAGGGATTTAAAGGAGTGGTCCATCCTAATAGAAGGATTCCAATACCCAAGAGGACCAAAAGGTGGCTTCCTCAAAAAGAAAAGATGGAGTGAGGAGAAACTCTAACAATTCGAGAAAAACAAGAAGGTAGTCAAATTTATTTTTGATTTAATTCCTAATGACTTCTTGTGTAGCCTAGGTGATTACATAGATGCCAAGGAGATTTGGAGGGAATTGGCCAAGCTCCATAAAGACCCATCACCAGCTCAAGAAGAGGAGGCCGAAGATGAATCCTTATCCTCACAAGCATGTGAGGATTTGGAAGTTGATAGGGGGTCAACCTCCAAATTGATGGAAGAGGAAGAAAAAGTGGAAGAAGCCTCCACTTCAAGGATTGAGGGGGAGGAGAGACCATCCACACCGGAGCAACCTCAAGAGGAGCCATCCACCTCCGGGAGAGATGAAGAATCCACTCCGACCACCACAAATACCCTAGGTAACTCAAGCAATGTAATTGTAAATAAAATTCATATAATATGCTTTGAGTGTAGGGAGCAAGGACACTACAAGAGTAAGTATTCTAAATGGGTTAAGAAGACTCCACTGGCTCAAAAGATCAAGGAGACCGGAGCCTCAACCATCAAGGGCAAGGAGCTCGTAGTATGTTTCAAGTGTTGGGATTTTCCGAGCCGCAAAAACCACTTCATGCGTTGCGGAAACCTCGGAAGCCCCCGGCCACGGATCCGTGCGAAGTATAAAAATTATAATTACATGTATGTGCTTACAGAAATCCTAGATCTACCTTAGATCTAAGAGGTTAGAACGTTACCCTCGTAGCGACGCCCTTCGCTTATCCCGCTCATCCAAAAGTTCGCCGGAACTCGAGAGTGTCAAGTGCACACTCCTCTATGGTATCCACACAAGCAATAGGTGGAGAGAAATGCCTTAGAGTGTGCTAGCACTCCCTTAGGAATTTCGGCCAAAGAGAGGGATGGGAGAGGGAGAGCTTGAGAGAAAAGGTTCCAAGGTTGAAGATGAAGTAATTAGAGTAACTCATCAAATGACATGAAACCCTAAAGTGGTCCACTTGGAGAGGAGTTACATGCATGCATGTAACTCCCATGTCCCTTGGTCTCCTCATGAGGTGGCACCACTTGACAAAGTCAATGATGATGTGGAGCATCATCATTGGCCGCCATGCCTAGTCATCATCATGACATGGCATTTGGTCAAGTCAAACTTGACCTTTCATCTTCCCTCTCAAGTCAAGTCAAACTTGACCTCTAATCTCCCATGGTTGATCAAATCTAACCACTTGACTCAAGTCAATTTAATATAATGAATCTCTATTCATTAATTTAAATTGATTTGATGAATCAAATCTCAATTAGACTCATTCAACACTTGAATCAACTTGAGTCTAACTCAATTATTCTAATTTGGATTACTCTTAATCCAATTTGGTTCATCCCATGAACCTAATCCTCATGGTTCATCATATGAACCTAATCTCCATCTAATTGCTCTTATGTGTGTGACCCTATAGGTTCTTGTAACGTTGGCAATGTCCCTAAACCGATTTAGGAACATAAGCAATGAGCGGTATCTAGCAACACATCATTGCTACCCAAGTTACAAGAATGTTGAGATCCAACATCACCTTTGTGACTACTAATTGTGACTCTCACAATATGTGACAATGTCCCTCTATCCTTGACATCTAGATTGACCAATTGAGGCATAGACCGTGTCATCCTGACAATCTAAATCTTGAACTCCAAGTAGACTCACTCTAATCAAATGAGCTCAATATCTCATATTGACTCATTTGGGCATGGCCATGCACTTCGTGGTCTCACTCTATCAAGAATATCGATGTCACCCCGTCATATAGGAGGGATAGATCCCATCTACATCACTCACATCCCTCCGCATAATTCGCTACATACCCAAGAATCGCTTTATAGTCCACCCATTTACGGGTGACGCTTGACGGCCAAAGTATGCAACTCCTTATGTAGGGAACCATGGTGACTTCAGGTCTAAGGACTAATAGTCATACTAATAGCCACATGAGAAAGTATATGACACTCATATAACGATCCATGATACTTTCTCATGGCGGTCATTCAAGATACATTCTCCAATGCATACCCATGTGTCAACTTGATATCTCATATCCATGACTTGTGAGATCAAGTCATCTTGTTGACCTACATGCTAGTCTCTATGCATTAACATTGTCTCGAATGTTAATACTGACTAGGAATGATTAAGAGTAGTGTTCTCTATATCATCTCATTATCGATTCAACCAATCGATTGATATAGATAAGAACCTACTACTCAAGGACATTATTATATTTAGTTATTTGGCACCAATACAAGTAAATATAATAACCATGCCTTTATAAATAGGAATATGATACAATAAAGTCCATACAACAATCATCATATGATTGGCTCTAGGGCTTTCACTAACAATCTCCCACTAGCACTAGTGCCAATCACCGTAGTATCTAATACCCAATGACCTAGTGTGACCATCATGCTTTTTCTGTGCCAAAGCCTTGGTCAAGGGATCTGCGATGTTAGCCTCTGTGGGTACTCTGCAAATCTTCACATCTCCTCTATCGATAATCTCTCGAATAAGATGGAAGCACCGATATATTCGGCCTCTGTTGTAGAATCAAGAATCGTGGTTCGCTTGGAACTATTCCAGCTCACAACGCCACCATTCAAGCAAAACACGAACCCTGACTGCGATCTATAATCATCCTGGTCAGTTTGGAAGCTTGCATCGCTGTAACCCTTTACAGCTAGCTCCTCATCGCCTCCAAATATCAAGAAATATTCTTTAGTCCTTCTCAAGTACTTAAGAATATTCTTGACTGCTATCCAGTGACGCTCACCTGGATCTGACTGGTATCTACTCGTCATGCTCAAAGCATACGAGACATCAGGACGAGTACACATCATGGCGTACATGATAGATCCTATAGCAGATGCGTAAGGGATCTTATCCATGCGGTCTCTCTCCTCTCTAGAAGAGGGACTTTGAGTCTTCGAAAGACTCACACCATGTAACATCGGCAGAAGTCCTTTCTTGGAATTCTGCATGGCAAACCGAAGTAATACCGTGTCAATGTATGTACTCTGACTTAGGCCAAGCAATCTCTTAGATCTATCTCTATAGATCTTGATGCCTAGAATACAGTCGCTTCACCTAAGTCCTTCATTGAGAAGCACGTCCCCAGCCAAGTCTTCACAGACTGTAGCGAAGGGATGTCATTCCCAATGAGTAGTATGTCATCCACATACAATACAAGGAACACAACTGTGTTCCCATTAACCCTCTTGTAGACACAGGGTTCATCTTCATTCTTGATGAAACCAAACTGTTTGATCGCATCATCGAATCGAAGATTCAAACTCTGAGAAGCTTGCTTTAGCCCATAAATGGACCTTTGCGCTGCATACCTTCCCAGATGTCGTGGATCTACAAAACCCTCGTTGTGTCATGTACACATCCTCGAGCAAGTTTCCATTCAGATTTGCGGTTTTGACATCCATCTGCCAGTTCTCATAATCGTGGTATGCTGCAATAGCAAGCAAGATCAGAATGGACTTAAACATCGCCACTGGAGAAAAGGTTTCATCATAGTCAATACCATGAATTTGCTTGAAACCTTTAGCCACCAATCGGCCCTTATAGGTATGCGTAAGTCCATCCATGCCGCCTTTTCTCCTAAAGACCCACTTACACCCAATGGGTTTGACCCTTCGTGGATCAACCAAAGTCCATACTTGGTTAGTGTACATGGATTCCATCTGGATCTCATGGCCTAGCCATTTCTCGAACTGGCTCATCACGCCTTCGATAGGAGGTAGGCTCATTCTCAATGAGCATAACGTCATCATGGTCGACAAGAGAAATGAGTATCTCTCAGCCGACGACGACTCTATCGACCGCCAAGAGGTAGGTCTATTGAATGTGGTTGTTCCACAACTCTTTGTGCAACAACCTCATCACCCACAACACTTTGTGGTTCCTGCTCAACCTCCATCAAGGCCTCAAGCTATGGTCCTTATCTTGAATTTCTTCAAGATCGAATGTACTCCACTAGTTTTTCTAGAAACAAAATCCCTTTCTAGAAAAACCCGCCTTGCCACAAACACTTTGTGTTGACTGGGAATGTAGAAGTAATATCCCTTTGTATCCTTGGGATATACAACAAAATAGCACCTATCGAATTTGGGTCCCAGTTTATCTGAGACTTGACGTTGAACGTAAGCCTCACAACCCCAAATCCTCATAAAAGACATCTTGGGATTTTTCCCCGTCCATATTGTATATGGTGTCTTTACCACAGCCTTGGATGGTACACTGCTAAGGGTAAAGGTCAGTGTCCAGAGCATATCCTCAAAAGGATATAGGAAGATCTGTGTGACTCATCATAGATCGTACTCATATCCAATAGGGTACGATTCCTCCTTCGGATACACCATTCCACCGTGGTGTTCCAGAGGAGTGAGTTGGGATAGAATCCCACACTCACTAGATAGTCACGAAACTCATGGCTAAGGTATTCACCACCTCGATCCGATCAAGTATCTTAATACTCTTGCCAAGTCGGTTTTGTACTTCATTCTTGAATTCTTTGAACTTTTCAAAGGATTCTGATTTATGTGTCATAAGATACACATAACCATATCTCAAGTCATCAAGAATGTAATGAAGTACCAGAATCACCTCTAGCAAGAAGAATATCAAAGGACCACATACATCACTATGTATAAGTCCTAACAAATTGCTGCTCTTCGCTATGTCCACTAAAGGGAGTCTTGGTCATCTTGCCTAAAAGGCAAGACTCGCATGTCTCATATGATTCAAAATCAAATGAGTCTAGCACCATCCTTATGGAGCCGAGATGTTTACTCTCATTTATGTGACCTAAGCGACAGTGCCAGAGATAGGTTTGGTTCAACTCATTTGACTTGAACCTCTTGGTACTTATGTTATAGATAGGGCTCTCTAAGTCTAGAAAGTAGAGTCCGCTCATTAGAGGTGCACTACAATAGAACATATCATTTAAATAAACTGAACAACATTTGTTCTTTATTATAAATGAAAATCCTTTCTTGTCCAAACAAGAAACTCAAATGATGTTCTTAGTTAAAGGTGCACATAACAACATTCATCTAATTCTAGTACAAGCCCAGAGGCAGAGATAGATCATAAGTTCCTACAAGAACAAAGAAGAACCCTTGCTCCATTGCCTACTCGTAGGTCCACCTCGCCTTTGTCAATGCCTTGCTATTTCTCACTGCACATTGGTACAAATGTGAGATGCACATCCGTATCTAATACCCATGATGAAGAAATAGATAGATTGACTTCTATAACATTTATACCAAGTAGAAGTCTCACTTCTTCTTCTTAAGATCTTCCGTATGACGCCTTCCTCCGCTTCCTTGCAAGGGAAGCAAGCCCCTTCCTTGGCTACCTCCTCCTTGGGTTTAAGTTCTTTGCCTTTGCCCTTGGCTTGGGACTTTCCCTTACCTTTAGGCTTGCCCTTGCCTTTCTTCTTCTCGCACCATCAAAATGGTGTCGATTTACCCTTCTTAAGGTTAAGCTCAGATTCTCAACATGCCGAGCATTTCAGTAATGGCTTATCAATTTCATTCATGTTATAATTCATGACAAATTGATTGAAGGCTTGTGGCAAAGATTGCAAGATTAGGTCGCTGGCACTCTGGCCAAGTGGGAATCCCACCTTTGTAGGTTTTCTACGCATCAATCATTTTGAGTACATATGTACCTACGAGTCCCTTCTTGCATTTTGGACCCAAATAATGCCTTAGAGACTTCATATCTCTCATGCCTAGCTTGTCCTTGATATAGTTGACGAAGATGTCCAACCATATCATAAGCATTCATGAACTCGTGTTTCAAGCTCGTGAGTTCATGGTCGCGAGCATTAGACATGACACATCTAATGCATCATCTTGATGCTTCTTGTAAGCATCTTTGTCACCGAGGCATTGGCGTGGAGGTGCCTCCGAATGGGCCGCCTGGGACGCATAACTTCCTTTCTTGGGTGAGAACAATTCTCGTGTTCCTGTATCACCCAGAAATTTGCTCCATTGAGCTTGTCCTTCTCAAGGACAGATCGCAGAGAGAGAGTGTTCGTGTTGTTGACATAGTTAATCTACAACATACAATGCAGAGGATTAATATCATATTCCTTTTATCATTTAATTAGGCAATTAATCAAATGAAGCTCAAACTAAATTATAGGAATATTTTAGAAAAGATTAATGGATGTGGTCAAACCACTTTTAATAGATTCATACAAACTAGCTATAATTCTTACGGGACAAGATCCACATCATACTAAGCCTTGAGTTAGCTTTGGCTAAATCGCCCAAGACTTAGTACGATCGGTGGGTAACACATTACCGATTACATCTCTATGCAACTCTTGTTTATAGGATTAAGACCCACATTTACAAAAGACCTTGAGTTAGCTTTGGCTAAATCGCCCAAGATTTAGTGTAAATGCAATCTTAACCTATCTTTCCAACGATTGTAATATGCCTATAGTTCTACTCGATCCAATTGAGTTAACTAGTTTTGCTCAATCTAATTGAGCTTACTCTAACCCGAGTCGTGATAGGCGGGACCAAGATTGTCCCTCCGCACTCTACCAAGATAATATGCGTTGCTCTGCTTTGGCAGATTCAACAACAACAAATGATCGAGGTAGTGATGGGTATCAAGGCTCGGTAGGCATTTTCGAGTTGATTCGATTATGATCTAATCTAATCGTAATGTGTATCTTATACGCATTTAGGCCTTTATTATCCTATATTAGCATGCATCATATACATACATTAATTATTCTAGCATGCATCATATACATACAAACATTTTTTCTACTAGCATGCATCACATACATACAAGCAAAATCAATTAAATATACATATATATATATATCAACATATATATATATCATTAAATGTGATATAGTCATGGCCCTACTACGATCTTCTCAAGCCAATGAGAAGATCGGACGGTCAACCTAAGGCTAGCGGCTTCTCCAAGCGCTTCCTTTGACCGCCATGTGTCGTTGTCACCCTTCTCGTAATCTCGTCTTCGAGTGGACTTTCCACCGCTCCATTTTGTACATTACAAATATGAAACTCGAGTTACATTCGAGTCTAAAAACTAATTAAAACTAGAATATTAAAAGAATAGGTGCGACGCGCAGGTCGCAAACACTTTACAACACGCACAACCACAAAACTACAGCACGCAGTCAGATTATGAATTACAACACACTTAATCCAATCCAATTGGGTTATTGGGCCATGACAATCACAGAATTATACATAATTCTAAATTATGTATTTTTACAGGAATTTCTATAATTTTTCCTAATTTATTTCGAATTTATGAGTCAACTCTCCGTGAACGGTCCCGCTAAGCGCTGCTCGCGCGATCAAGGGGACATGGCCCCTTTCGGGATAGGGCAGCGCCCCTACTCTCAAAATAAACTTCGTGAGTGTCCCTACAATGATCTGACAGTGACTAAAGTCACTATCCCAAAAAGCTAAAGCGAGAACTGCTGATTGAGAGTTTTTCTCGACGGTTGAAGCCTACGAGTGTCCCAACACTCGTTGCTTCGACTCTACAAGAAAAATACCCAAAAATTCTATAAAATAAGAAAATTTATATAAACATATAAATCTGTAATTTTTATATCTAATATAAAAATTACAAAAACGAAACACATACATGCTTCGCACGTGGCTCTGATACCACTGTTGGGATTTTCCGAGCCGCAAAAACCGCTTCATGCGTTGCGGAAACCTCGGAAGCCCCCGGCCACGGATCCGTGCGAAGTATAAAAATTATAATTACATGTATGTGCTTACAGAAATCCTAGATCTACCTTAGATCTAAGAGGTTAGAACGTTACCCTCGTAGCGACGCCCTTCGCTTATCCCGCTCGTCCAAAAGTTCGCCGGAACTCGAGAGTGTCAAGTGCACACTCCTCTATGGTATCCACACAAGCAATAGGTGGAGAGAAATGCCTTAGAGTGTGCTAGCACTCCCTTAGGAATTTCGGCCAAAGAGAGGGATGGGAGAGGGAGAGCTTGAGAGAAAAGGTTCCAAGGTTGAAGATGAAGTAATTAGAGTAACTCATCAAATGAATTCACCACATGAAACCCCTAAAGTGGCCGGCCACTTCAAGGAGAGGGAGTTACATGCATGCATGTAACTCCCATGTCCCTTGGTCTCCCTCATGAGGTGGCACCAATTGACAAAGTCAATGATGATGTGGAGCATCATCATTGGCCGGCCATGCCTAGTCATCATCATGACATGGCATTTGGTCAAGTCAAACTTGACCTTTCATCTTCACTCTCAAGTCAAGTCAAACTTGACCTCTAATCTCCCATGGTTGATCAAATCTAACCACTTGACTCAAGTCAATTTAATATAATGAATCTCTATTCATTAATTTAAATTGATTTGATGAATCAAATCTCAATTAGACTCATTCAACACTTGAATCAACTTGAGTCTAACTCAATTAGTCTAATTTGGATTACTCTTAATCCAATTTGGTTCATCCCATGAACCTAATCCTCATGGTTCATCATATGAACCTAATCTCCATCTAATTGCTCTTATGTGTGTGACTTATAGGTTCTTGTAACGCTGGCAATGTCCCTAAACCGATTTAGGAACATAAGCAATGAGCTGTATCTAGCAACACATCATCATACTACCAAGTTACAAGAATGTTGAGCTCCAACATCACCTTTGTGACTACTAATTGTGACTCTCACAATATGTGACAATGTCCTCTATCCTTGACATCTAGATTGACCAATCGAGGCATAGACCGTGTCATCCTCGTGACAATCTAAATCTTGAACTCCAAGTAGACTCACTAATCAAATGAGCTCAATATCTCATATCGACTCATTTTGGCATGGCCATACACTTCGTGGTCTCACTCTATCAAGAATATCGATGTCACCCCGTCATATAGGAGGGATAGATCCCATCTACATCACTCACATCCCTCCGCATAATTAGCTACATACCCAAGAATCACCTTTATAGTCTACCCATTTACGGGTGGACGTTGTGACGGCCAAAGTATGCAACTCCTTATGTAGGGAACCATGGTGACTTCAGGTCTAAGGACTAATAGTCATACTAATAGCCACATGAGAAAGTATATGACACTCATATAACGATCCATGATACTTTCTCATGGCGGGTCATTCAGTATACATTCTCCAATGCATACCCATGTGTCAACTTGATATCTCATATCCATGACTTGTGAGATCAAGTCATCTTGTTGACCTACATGCTAGTCTCTATGCATTAACATTGTCCCTGAATGTTAATACTCGACTAGGAATGATTAAGAGTAGTGTTCTCTATATCATCTCATTATCGATTCAACCAATCGATTGATATAGATAAGAACCTACTACTCAAGGACATTATTATATTTAGTTATTTGGCACCAATACAAGTAAATATAATAACCATGCCTTTATAAATAGGAATATGATACAATAAAGTCCATACAACAATCATCATATGATTGGCTCTAGGGCTTTCACTAACATCAAGTGCCATCAAAAGGGGCACTATAGGAGTCAATGCCAAAGGGGGAGCAAAAAGATCCAAAATGGAGCATCACATATAGGGGGAGCTAAGGCTAACCCTAAGGTATATTTTAGTAATGCTCCTTCTAATTTAAATGTCAAAAAGCATGCTAGGAATTTTAATTCTCTTGCAGTTTATCATGAAAAGCATGCTAGGAGTAACAAATATTTTTGTTTAGGAGCTAAGAATATCCACTTAGATAATAAGGAGAAATTTGGGACTAATGTCCCTAAAACAAATTTATCTAAAGATAAATCTAGGTCAAATAATTCTAGACCAATTCTACCTAGGGAGACAATTAGAAAAGTACAAGAGCACCTAGGTTTAAACCCTAAATGGACTAGGCATATGCCTAGAAGGAACAATGCCCAAGGAATAAATCAAGATTCAAAAATTGGACAATTAGAGTTGGAAAATCAAGCCTTGAGGTCAAGGCTTGAAAAATTAGAGAAGACCCTAAAGAATATGCAAAATCAAATAAAAGGGTCAAATGGTCAAAGTCAAGAGTCTAGGACCAAGAGTCAACACCTAGGACCTAAGAGACAAAAGTCAACCAAGGGCAAGAAGGGTTTGGGTCACAAACCTAAGCCTAAGGTGGCTTATCATAGTGTTCCATTTGATTATGGAACACAAACTAGGTCTAGGAAGACCAAGGTCAATAGGGAAGTCATCCTTAGAGTTGACCATGGTGTGAGCCTAGTGGCTAGGGTTTCAAGGAAACCTAGGGAAGCCACTAAGAAGGTTGCAAGGGGAGTCACCCCTAGAGTCAACCATGGCAAGACCCAAATGACCAAGGCTAATAAGTCTAGAAGGGTCATTAGGAAGGTATCTAGGGAGGTTATCCCTAAGGAATACCTAGTAAATCCTAGGAGCTCAAATAGGTTTTGAGTTCTTAAGAGCGTGATTGATTCACGCTAGATGGGTTTATGGTGTGCCAACTTTAAATGGATGGGTAGTTAACCTAACCATGGTAAAGGTGGCACGTTAGGTTATGGATACCTTGGAAATAGATTTGATATTATTATTCTAAAAGATTTTAGGATGTGCCAATACATTTTTGAGATTATAAAAAATCAATTAAATTGGCACAATTTACTTTTAGAGGTCATAGTGTGTCAGTTTGGGTTTTTGGCACACTAGGGAGAAAAGTGATAATATGGCAAAATATACTTAATTATATCAAATGACAACTAATATTGAAATTTAGGTATTAGTATACCTATACATTTTATATGTCATGCCTTGATTGCCATATAACATGTCATTACATCATGTTTATTTTTATCATTTATATGTCATGATCATGTTTAGGATTAAGGACTAATGTCATGTGTTTTTAGATTATATGCCATGCCATCATGATCATTGTCCATGCTTTATTATGCTATCATTTATGCCATGATCATACTTAATGCATTTAATTTGATTGAAAATTGATTTAAGGACAATGACATGACTTAGAGTCCCATTTATAAGGGAATCAAGTAGTGTTGCCTTAGAAAAATACATGAAACCCTAAATTAGGATGAACAAAACCAACATCTCACATTACATTGACATGTTTGTGTATTTATACACCCTAGATACATGTGAGATGCTAGGATATGAGTTAAGTTCAATGTGCATAGTTTTTGCATTTAGATGAGCCTAAACTCATCTTACCTTAATGGTGGATCATTGGGAAAACTTGTGTACAAGTCATGTATATTGAGCCCAAGGAATATCATCCAAAATAAAGTTTTAAAAACATTTTAAAAACATTTTAGAAAACCTTGGTGAAGTTTATCTTTGGATAGCAATCACCATTGATGAAGTTGATATAAAGTAGGGCCAAAACATTGAAAATTTCAATGGTTTTGAACTGTGTCTATTTAACTATTTTATGAGTAAAATAATTTTCAAATATTTTTTACCCATTGTATTGGTCATAAGTATTATACGTATAAATTTTCATAATTTTTCGAATTATGTATAATTATTTATGAATTTTCAAATCTCATTTCTGATAACTAAAAATTGAGATTTTCAGTTATCAATCGACTGCTCATGGTTGCAGTCGACTGATGTGCAAGGCAGTCGACTGATTTCTGAAGGACTCAACTGCCAAGCTGATTTCGAGAAAAATAAGGTTGTTTAGCCCTTGTTCAGCTATAGTAAAGGTCCCTAACCATTCCTAACACTAGGATATGCTTTGGGAAGCATTAAGAAGGGTTAAAATCCATTGGATATGGATTAGGAGAGTTGTTTAGGGTTTGTATCAAATTTAAGGATGGGAAAGTTTTATGTTGAACTTTGAACCTTATTTTTGATGTTTTAAAGTTACTATTGGCTTAGGGACTTCCCATGGACATTGTTGGTGCAATGGTCAAGGGGAAGAAAGCCTTTAGGGGGAGGTATCCATCATGAGATGATGGATGGTATTTTTCCTCATGAGGGGGAAAATGGGATTTTGAGATACCTAATTTGGAAATTGGGAGAGTGTATAGGATTGCCTCTCTTGAGTGATATGGGACTTATCACCAGGAAGATGATAGGCATCCTAGGTATTTTTAAATCAAGGGGGAGATTGTAAGATCTCATTGGGACATGAGACATTGACCTTCTTGGAGAGAACATTTTTGATGTTATTCAAAAAGGGGGAGAATGTTTTGTGGGAGAATGACACCAATTGGAAAAATTGAAGGGGATGATTGGTTTGAGATAGATGGTCTAACTCAATGGTTTGTTTGGTTTTTGTCAAACATCAAAAAAGGGGAGATTGTTGGTGCAATCGACTCAGGTCACGATTGACCAGGACTCTAACTTGACTCGAGAGATGTTTTGATGTTCGACAAAAACATATGACAATGTAATTATCATGGGAAAGTCCAAGTCTTGAGTACTTGGCACGAGAAGTCCAAGCATGGGTCTTGGCCATGGAAAGACCAAGTCATGAGTACTTGGCATGGAAAGTCCATGTGAGACACTTGGCATTTGGGAAATTCTAAGTCTTGAGCACTTGGCAAGGAAAAGTCCAAGCATGGGTCTTGGGATGGAAAGTCCAACATGGGATGGCAAGGGAAAGTCCAAGCTTGAGTCTTGGCATTTGAGAAGTCCAAGGGGTTTGATATTGGCGGCGTAAAGTCCAAGTGAGAGTCTTGGCATCATAAGTCCAATGGTTGGCGGCGTAAAGTCCAAGCGGGGTCTTGGCAGCGTAAGTCTAATGTGCCTTGGCGGTGTAGACACCGTTAGCATGACATAGCCGATGGAAGCACCTAAAGGCTAGCGTAATGGATGAACAAGTCATGGATGACTTGGAGTGATCCGAGAGGTGTGAGGCTGACGGAGGTGGCTAGAAGGCTTAGGTATAGGCTAAGAGTGGTCTAGCAAGTATGGGGGAACCATACTTGGGTTAAACCTCATGTTTGAGATTAAAACCTTATGTTTGAGGTGTATCAGTCGACTGGTGTCATGTGGCAGTCAACTGCGCATGAGTCAACTAGGGTTTGATTGTGGGAATTGGCCCAGTAGTTGACTGCCAGCCTTTGGCTGTCGACTGATTGGGCGAGCAGTCAACTGATCATGTGATCAGTCGATTGGTGCTCAGTTTTTCAAGCACATAATGGAGTCTGATTCGACTGCTGGGGTTAGCAGTGGAGTGGAGGCTCGATCAGTCGACTGATGGTCATGATCAGTCGCCTGATGATGGATTCGTTGGATTTTTCTAGTGTGGATCTAGCCGTTGTCTCACGACAACAGTGGCATCAGTCGACTAATGGTTCCGAGCAGTCGACTGATCGACATTTTCCAACACAAGCAAAAGCTTTAAATGGAGCTTGTGGAGGAGGAAATCAACAGGGTTCTTTGAGGTGTTTTGGGGCGAGTTGCTGTTGCAATTCAGGATCTTCAAGTGCTAATCTATCAACCTAGAAAGCAAGCATTCAAAAGAGTTTTGTGTAAAGTTTTCTTTGCATCTCTTGTTGTATTTAATATTGTATTTGCTTGTTGTATTTAGTTTATTGTTGTAAACTATTGTACGAGGTTTCTCCACCTCCGACTTGTGTCGAGATGGAGTTATTGCATAGTGGTGTGTGATTGGCATCGCTAGAGCTCTTTAGAGCTCGATCCGTGGAGTAGGAACCATTCGGTTCCGAACCACGTTAAATATTTGTGTTTGTGTATTTGTCTATTTCGTTATTACTTTATTATTATTATTTCATTGTGCGCTAACGAAGTTTGTAGATGAACACGAACGAATTCCATCACGCTACGAATCGACGCTATTCACCCCCCTCTAGCGGTTAACATTTCCCCTACAGACTCAGCCTCACCTCTTCACTCGAGGCTTACCTGCCGAACTTACCATTCTTAACATCTAATCAACTGAATTCTTGGACTTTTGCCGATTGTCTGGTCTCCTGACCCAACTGGTCTTCATGCCAAATTTTCGATCCACGTGACCCATCTGGACTTCATGCCTGGTGTCTGATCCTTCTGATCTGTCAAGATTCATGCCTAGTATCCGGTCAACATGACCTACTAGGACTTCCTGTTAAGCCTGCACACTTAACACTTATATTAAAGCACACGTGAGTCATAACTATTAACTGTAGTTCATACATCAAAACTGAGTGATGCTTACTGCATCAATAGTGTATAACAATAAAACCCTAAAAATCGAAGAAACAATTAATGTAGTATTTGATGAAGGAAACGAAACTACAAAACCCAGATTAGAAGTGATTAGTGAACCTAACTCTAGACCTGAACCTAACTCTAGACCCGAACCTAACTCACAAAACGAATCTAGTGGAAATCCTAACCCAAATCAATCTAGAATACAATCAAACCACCCGATCGATCAAGTAATAGGGGATCCCAATTTAGGAGTTCGAACTAGAGCATCCTATAGGAACCTAAGCCAAATTTCACTAATCTCGAAAATCGAATCCAAAATAATTGAACAAGCTCTTCTTGATCTCGATTGGATTATAGCTATGCAAGAAGAGCTAGCTCAATTTACTAGGAGTCAATTTTGGGAATTAGTACTCCCACCTAAAGAAAAAATGATAATTGGAGCAAGGTGGGTATTTCTAAACAAACTCGATAATAAAGGAGAAGTAGTTAGGAATAAGACTAGGTTAGTCACTAAAGGATTTAGCCAAGTTGAAGGCTTAGACTATGACAAAACCTATGCTCCCGTAGCTAGACTTGAATAGATTAGAATGTTATAAGCCTACACTGCACATTGAGGATTCAAGCTATTTCAAATGGATGTCAAGTCAGCATTTTTAAATAGATTCATTAAGAAAGAAGTTTATGTTAACCAACCATCCGGATATAAAAGTCTAGACAAATCCGACCAGATCTTTAGACTTAGAAAACCCTTATATGGACTAAAACAAGCTCCTAGAGCTTGGTATGAAAGGCTTTCGATTTACCTTAAGTCTAAGGGGTTTAGTCAAGGCTTAGTCAACCCAACCTTATTTGTAAAATCTATAGGAAAAGAGATTTTCAATGCCCAAATATACATGATGACATAATCTTTGGAACAACTAATACAATATTACCAAATCAGTTCATTTCACTAATGGAAAGTGAATTCGAAATGAACTTAGTAGGTGAATTGACTTTTTTCTTAGGCTTACAAATTAAACAAACTAGAGAAGGTATCTACCTACACCAACGAAAATATGCTATGGAATTAATGAATAGATTTGAAATACAAAATGCTAAGGAAATTAACACACCAATGACAACTAATGTGAATATAGGAAAAGACTTAGAAGGAAAACCAATTGATTTAAAATACTATAGGACCGTGATAGGTAGCCTCCTTCACTTAACTGCGAGTCGACCCGATATACTCTTCATAGTATGTGTGTGAGATTTCAATCTTGTACTAAGGAGTCGCACTTAACGCTAGTCAAATGCATCTTCTGATACTTTAAAGGGATACTAAACGTAGGAATTTGGTACCCTCGGTCTAACAAGTTCAAGCTAATCAGCTACTTCGATTCGGATTATGTCGGTAGTAAACTCAATAGGAAGAGCACGAGTGGTTGTTGCCAACTCCTCGGCTCAAGTCTAGTTAGCTGGTGTAGTAGAAAGCAATATTGTGTTGCCATATCTACCACCGAAGTCGAGTATGTTGCGATGGGTGAGTGTGTAGCTCAACTCTTGTGGATGAAGAACACTCTCCAAGAGTTTCAATTAATCTTTAATCACACTAAACTTTTCATCGACAATATTAGTTCCATTAACCTAACTAAGAAGCCAATTTGTCACTCTAGGACTAAACACATAGAGGTTAAACACCATTTTATTCGAGAACACATAGCAAATGGAACAATACAACTCGAATATGTTGTGTATAAATCGAACCTAGTAGATATCTTCACCAAACTCTTACCCGAGGCAGAGTTTAGTCTGCTTAGACAGAAATTAGGAATGTGTGTAATAGAGTAGGATTTAAAACTTATACTTTTCTTACATACTCTATTTTTTTTCTTCATGCTAAATGGAACTAGCTTAGGGTTTACCTTAGCAAGCATGCACCTACAGATTTAAGAAGCCAACACATCTCACAACACATAGGATTGATGTGTTTGTGTACTTAGCCACGTAGATGGGCATGAGATGTTAGGACCTTACTCCTGGTTCCAGATATAGATCCAGTGCATCGATATAAACCATGGAGTATAATTATTTAAAATAACCAACTCTATACATGACTTATTGATCATTTTATATCAATTAAGTCACAAAGAAGTGAACATACTACTAGTTAAGATTGTTTTGAAATTATTTATTTTCAAAATCTATACGGGACATGCTTGGACTTAAAAATTATACTCGCTTATTTTATAAAGGTTTTTTTTTGCAAACCCCCATACTTTTCGATTTATGGCAAAAGGGGGGAAAAAAGGCCAAAGTTAAGGGATAAAAAATTACTTTTTAATAACTTAACTTGCTTAACCTTTTTAGTGGCAAACGTTAAGGGGGAGAGCTAAGCTTTCTTTTTTGAGTACTCACCTAAGGTCAAGGGGAAGGTTACCTCAAGGGGGAGGACTTGAAAAAGAAATCTTGCTCTTACTTATACTAACTTACTAAGTTATGCACTCTTTCATATTCATGCTACTTTCATGTTTATGCTTCTTTTATACTCATGCTAATTGTGTTTCACATTTACTAGTCATCTTATTTTACACTTAATTTTCTCTTAACTTTGTGTCGGTTTGTCATAGATCAAAAAGGGAGAGATTGTTAGTGCAGTGGCACTAGATAATCGAACTTAGGTTTTGATTATGGCAAAGACTCAAAGTTAAGGTCTTATCGTTATCTCATGTGCTTGGTTAAGTGTGCAGAAATGATTAAGCTAAGTCGAAGGTCAGCAACACCCGAAGAATCTCGAGTCGAGAAATTATAGCGGTCGGGTGACACCGGGGGAACTTTGTGGGAGTCGAAGAACTCAGGTGGAGATCGAAAGCTAAGCAACGGGTCAGAAAGGACTGGAGGTAAGCAAGAGTGCAAAGAGAGATGGTAAGGTCGTGTCCTCTGCACGGGGATGACTGTAGGCGGCGATCCGACTAAGTCTTCTATTATAGTCGGCGATCCGACTAAGCCTTCCAGTGGAAGGTCTTGGTCGAGATTGGACGGTAAGGAACTATCATATTTACTATCTTTTATTTATCTTGTGCTAAACTTTTGCGCTTGAATAATTGTCGCCAGTCAATGCACGATCGATCATTGGCAATGATCATTGTCGACATTAGTCGACTAATGAAGGCCATCAGTCAACTGCTATTCAAACTTGCCACTTCAATGAAGGCCAAGATAAGAACCCCTTTTCTTGGGGTGAGGTGTCCATTTGGATTAGATCTTCCACTCAACGTTTAGGGGATTGAAGGGTTATATAAGAAAAGAGGGGGGGGGGGGGGGTTCACCCATTTAGGTCATCTAAATTGCTCTCAAAGTGCTCCCACAACGCCGAAGTTCTACACTGTCGTAACGCCGACGTGAAGTCAAAGATCTCCACTCTACTTTGTCGGTAGATTCATTTAGTTCTTTAATTTTGTACTCAGAGCTTTTATCATACGAGGTGAGGTAGGCTTGTTGCCTCATCCTTGAGTTTTGGTTTTTTGTGTAATCGTTGTCTCCTACCTCCAACGAGGAGGAGACTCTATAGTGGATTACCCCTTTGTACGCGGACTAGGATCGCTGGGCCTTGGAGTAGCAACCGTTTGGTTGTGAACCAAGTAAAAAAACAAAGTGTGCATTTTATTATTCCACTGTGTTTATTACTCGTGTTTTATTGACTAACAAAGAGAAAATTTTACGCTCGCTATTCACCCCTCCCTCTAGCGCGATTTCGATCCTACAACATTCAATTAAACATCTAAATCAAACTACAAGTTAAGCATTCAAATGAAACTACAAATCAAACTTCAAAATTAAACATCAAGATAAACTCCATCAATTCAATGCATGAACTCCAAATAAAATCAACCGATGATCCACAACACTCTAAGAAGGAACCACCCTCTCCGGCGATGACGACGATGATTCGAACAGCCCCCTCCGGCATTGGAATGAATGGATTCCTTGTCGGAAAATTCCTCTGGCAAGGGTTGAACTAGAAAATGGATGAATGCCTACTGCTCCGACGATGAAATGAGGAGTTGTCGAACCACGATAGCTTGAAGTGAAGGAAGCTGGATACAGTGGTTGTTGACATTCTTCACCGGCACTGAAATGGAGATGCTGCCTCCGAAATTGGAGTAGAATACCGCTGTCAAAGCTAGAAAATGGTGTTGCCGAACCACCACAAAAGAAGTCGACCTCATCCTTTTGAACCATGTCAAGCAGAGGCGTGTCTCATCTCTCAGCTCCGGTGGCAGGCGATGTGAAGCTCACCGTGAAGATGGTCAAACCTCCTCTTCTTACTGCAAATCGAGCTGCCGAACCACAGTAGCTTGTTCTGCCACTACAAAGGAGAAGAATGGGGTGACTAAGTTGGAGAGAGCCTGTCGGTTGGATGGGAGGGGATGACCGCCGGAGCTAGGCTGCCCGAAGCTGTCACTGCCACCGTGTGGAAATCACCACTCGCACTCGCAAGTTGGGGAAGAAGGGATCACACAACTTGTTCTCCCATTGTTCTGTTCAGTGTTGTGCGCGGAGAAAAGAGCAGCAACTCATCCGTCCGATTACTTTGCCCCTCAAATCTTAGCCATCTATTAAAGCTAGGGTTTGATGGATATATCATTTGCTTAATTAGGCTACTCCATCCAACGGTTGTGATCAATCCAAATCTGGATGGATGACTCCGATCGCTACAATTAGGCCCTCTTTGTGTTTTCTACAAGATCACATCCAACTTATGAAAAATAATTCTGAAATTATAGGAATAATACAATTAATCTCAAATAAATCTAATATGTAAAACATACTGAATAACAATAGTTATCTGCATAAAAGAGCCTAAAATGTTCAATCCAAGAATCGAAACAACACAATAAAATGCAGCTATCAAATTCCCTCACACTTATTTTTGCACGTCCCAAGAAATAATGAAAATAAAGAAACAACTGACTCACTCTTTCCCCAAACAATACCTAGATGAATATTTCAAAGATAGAAAAAATTAATTACTTAGGATCAACAAATCGATACGGATTCAAAGTATTCACAGATCCTACTCCTACAACAGTCAACATGCATGATGATTTCCAATCAATTCAAATAGACAAAGCCTGATATAAAACCTCCCAAGGTGGATAATTGCACTGATGCTCACATAATAAACATAGAAGTGGAGCGCACTCAAAACAATATGTAATCTTGCACTATCATATGCTTGCTTATCATCTACTTCTCCACTGCGATCAATACATCTCATACATGAATCAAAAGGATTTATCAAGAATTAGAATGAGATCACAAGTAAAATGAAGATGAAACATAGAAAGAAGTACAAGACAAAGGTACAATGAACAATGAACAATAGAAGACTTGGAAGAATAAACCTGATAAATTGCTCTATGAGAATGTTCAGTGATACCAGTAATATGGGATGAGGTTAGAACATTTGGAAACATTAGAATTGGATTTCCATGATTAAATGGCTTTGTCCAACATACAATCAAAACCAAAAACTGCAGCTTCTCAGCAAAGCATAGTAGTATCCATCAACTCCATTGCAAAACACACTACAATTCCCATTTTCCTGCATTACAATTGCACTCTTTTTCTTTTCTTTTCTTTTTTTTTAATGCAGATTTTTTTTTTGCAATTTTTTTTTGTACAGATTTTTTTTTGGTGCAAAAAATCAAGTATTGATCACAGGCAAATCCGTCTCAAGACCAATGACCTCTGAAAACTATACCTTCCATATCATGTTTCCAACAAAATAAAATAGCTCCTCCCCCACACTTAAAAATTTTTGTCCATCTCGGACAATGCAACTCATCAAATTATTCCTCCAACATGGA
Organism: Wurfbainia villosa; assembly: GCA_025175895.1. NCBI lineage: Eukaryota > Viridiplantae > Streptophyta > Magnoliopsida > Zingiberales > Zingiberaceae > Wurfbainia > Wurfbainia villosa. Next base: position 55,408,261 of record CM046004.1, read on the forward strand.
AAACAATAGATATGGGAAAGATAATCCACAAAGATACAAAGACAATGGATAGTAAATGAAAAAATATGACAAGTAAGACATCAAATATGGGAGTATCAAGTGGACTAGACAAGAAAACAAAGTAAGGGAAAGAACTAAGAATGAAATCCTTCATCATATTCATGCAAGTAAATGTTACTGCAGTTTCGAAAAGAATCAAAGCAAGTTCTAGAGAAACAAGTATCACATGTGTTATTACACAAAAGTGGGTAAATGATAAGAATCACTTATAATCTCACTAGGTAAATAAAACATCAAGCTTAGTCTATCAATAAAAAGTTCACCATCATAACAAGTGACTGAATGCAAGTGAAGTCTCCTATCATACACAGAAATCCACAATTCGATGATCAAACTTAACTAATTTTTACCACCTATGAAATGATACAAAGGCATGAATAGGGAATATTATTTAACCTCAACAAAAACCAAACGAAACCTAGATAAAGAAGCGATCAAACAACAAAAAAAAAGCAATTATTCCGAACATGAAAGGAAGGAAATAAATGTTGATGCAGTGAGCATCACTCCTCAGTTTTGATATATGAATCACAATTAAGAGTTAGGATTCACTTATGAACTAATATAAGTGTTAAGTGTGCAGACTTAATAGGAAGTCCTAGTAGGTCGTGTTGACTGGATACTAGGCACGTATCTTGACAGATCAGGAGGACCGGACACCAGGTATGAAGTCCAGATGGGTCGCATGGATCGGACATCTGGCATGAAGATCGGTTGGGTCAGGAGACCGGACAATCAGCAAAAAATTCCAACTGGATCAGGCAGACCGGATAACTGATGGAAGCCCTGGTGGGTCAAATCGGATGTCAAGAATGGTAAGTCCGGTAGGTAGCTGGCAGGTAAGCCTTGAGTAAAGAGGTAAGGCCGAGTCCTCTTTAGGGGGACAAAGCTAGGTGTCGGTCCGACAAAAAGTTTTGTAGGACTTAGTAGTCGAGATCGAGCAGTATTACTACTACTATCGTAATTCATATATCTTGTGCTAATCCTATTATGCCGGGTCCAGTCGACTGGATGAATTCGAGTCGACTGAAGTCCAGTTGACTGGAGATGTATCAGTCGACTGGAAACCTATTTGGTAGGATCAGCTTGTGATCAAATGGAAATCGTGCGACGCAGATGGAAAGGGCTTGAGTTGACTGAAGAGGTTGAGTCGACTAAAGAGGAAAATTTTCCGATACGGAGCCGAATGACGTGGAGTCGACTGAAGAAGATTCAGTCGACTAGAAGACAACGAATTCCATTTCAACGGACTGATGTCGAGTCGACTGGAAGTCATTCCAGTCAACTGGATAAAATTTATAAAAGTTATGCTCGACCAGATCCAGATATCAAAATTCAAATACATCGAAGTGATGCCAAAATACTTGCTCGTCCACTATACTTTGATTCCACGACTAGACGATCCTCTGACACTCTGTGACTACCTCTATGATTATCAAGTGTCGGTATAAAGTCTTGTAATCTCTTTACTTTATTGTTTCTCTTGTATACTTAATTCTCCGAGTGGGTGGTTTATCACCTAACTCTATTATTTGTAAAAAGTGAAACCCTGCGAAGTCGAGAGTTCTCGAATTGGAGGGTATTTAGTGAATTTCCCACCGAGGTAGCTCGCGGGAGAGCTACGGGCTTTGGAGTAGCAATCCAATCAGGGTTGTGAACCAAGTAATCTACCTATGTTGATAATTGTCTTTAGATTCTGCTGCGTACTTTTATTAGAATAAAAAATTAGTCTAAATTGTTAACCACCGTGATTCACCCCCCTCTCTCGGCTTACTCGATCCTACAATTGGTATCAGAGCGGGGACACTCCGAGTTGGTGAAACCGTCATCATGAGTATTTTATTGTATTAGAATAATTTTTATTGCATTAGAATAATTTTTATTTCATTAGAATAATTTTTATTGCATTAGAATAATTTTTATTGCTTTAGAATAATTTTTATTGCAGTAGATTAATATTAAAATTTCATTAAATTTATTTTCTGCATATTTAATTTCATTAAATTCATTTTCTGCATATTTAATTTCATTAAATTCATCTTCTATATTAAATTTCATTAAATTCATTTTCTGCATATTTAATATTATTAAATTCATTTTCTGCATATTAAATTTCATGAAATTCATTTTCTACATATTTAATTTCATTAAATTCATTTTCTGCATATTTAATTTCATTAAATTCTTTTTCTGCATGATTAAATTTCATGAAATTCATCTTCTGCATATTAAATTTCATTAAATTCATTTTTTTTCATAATTAAATTTCATTAAATTCATTTTCTACATATTTAATTTCATTAAATTCATTTTCTTCATAATTAAATTTCATTAAATTCATTTTCTACATATTAAAATTCATTTTCTGCATATTAAGATTCATTAAATTCATTTTTCATTAAATTTATTTTCTGCTTTTTAAAATTCATTAAAGTCATTTTCTACATTTTTAAATTCATTAAATTCATTTTCTGCATATTAAAATTCATTAAATTCATTTTCAGCATATTAAATTAATTTTCTGCATATTTAAAATTCATTAAAATAATTTTCTACATATTAGGATCATTTTCTACATATTAGATTTATTTCATTTAATTTAATATAGTTTTTAGAAAGTATTTCATTAATAATGTCATACTTAGAGTGATACAACACCGTTCGCCCTCCTCTCTTCAACGGAGAGGACTTTTCCTACTAGAAAAGGCGAATGGAGTCTTATCTGAAGACAAACCTAGAGGTCTGGTTTTCAATTAGGAAATGGTTCATGTTAGGAATGTTGCACCCGCTAGAGGGGGGGGGGGGGTGAATAGCGCGTCGGAGTTGATGATGGAATTCGTTTGCGTGTTTCTACAAGATTTGTTAAACACAGCGGAAATACAAAATATACAATACAAATACACACAAGCACGATAACAACACAAGGATATAATGTGGTTCAAAATCGAATGGTTCATACTCCACGAATTGAACTCGTAAGAGCCTTAGTGATGCCAATCACACACCACTACTCAAATAACTTTTTCTCGGAACAATCCGGAGGCGGAGAAACCTCTTACAACAATAAGAATAAAATACAAGCAAGATACAATAGAATGAAAGTAAAGAAAACTTTACAAAGAGCTTTTAGATGTTTTCTTGTTGATTGCTTGAACCGTGGTTGAAGACCCTGATTTGTACTAGCAAATCGCCTTAAGAACGTCCAAGAAAATGATGCTCAATACCTCCTCCACGAGCTCCATTTAAAGCATCTTCCTGGGCTAGATTTCGCCTATCAGTCGACTGCTCGGGACCATCAGTCGACTAGTGCCACTGTTGTCATGAGACAATGGCTAGGTCCACACTGGAAAAATACAACGGATACACCATTAGTCGACTAATCATACACATCAGTCGACTAATGTCTCAATCAGTCGAGTGATCTACGTAATCACTCGACTAGAGAACTTTCTGTGCCCGAGATCCTGACCATCAATCGAATGATCACCATATCAGTCGATTGCTCAGGCCAGCAGTCGACTGCCCACCTTTGGCTGTCGACTACCAGGCCACTTTCCATAGTCAAACCCTAGTTGACTCACACCAGTCGACTGACCCATGGTCCCAATCGACTGATACAGCTCAAACATGAGGTTTTAACCCAAGTATGGTTCCCCTATACTTGCTAGACCACCCATAGCCTAGACCTAAGCCTTCTAGCCACCTCCGTCAGCCTCGCACCTATCGGATCCCTCCAAGTCATCCATGACTTGTTCATCTATACGCTAGCCTTCAAGTACTTCCATTGGCTATTGTCATGCTAATGGTATCTACACCACCAAGGCACATTGGACTTACGCTGCCAAGACACCGCTTGGTCTTTACGCTGCCAACCATTGGACTTATGCTGCCAAGACTCTTGCTTGGACTTTACACCGCTAACATTTCCCTTGGACTTTCCAAATGCTAAGAATCAAGCTTGGACTTTCCCTTACCAACCCATGTTGGACTTTCCATGCCAAGACCCATGCTTGGACTTTCCTTTGCCAACCCATGTTGGACTTTCCCTTGCCAAGTGTCCCACTTGGACTTTCCATGATAATGGTTAACCATCGTCAAACATCAAATAATAATCTGGGTCGATTGCACCAATCTCCCCAACACATGTCAGACATCAATGTCAAATATCAAAACACTACTCGAGTCAAACTCGAGTCTGGTTAATCATAACCTGGGCCGATTGCACCAACAATCTCCCCCTTTTTGATGTTTGACAAAAACACCCTTGAGTTAGGTCCCTAACTCAAATTCCCTTACCAATTTTCCCAAATTGGTAACTCTAACATTCTCCCCCTTTTTGACATACATCAAAAAGGTTCTCCCAAGGAGGACAATGTCTCATATCCAATGAGATCTTACAATCTCCCTCTTGGTCCACAAATACCTAGGATGCCTACAATCTTCCTAGTAATAAGTCCCATATCACTAACGAGACAATCCTACAAACTCTCCCAATTTCTAAATTGGATATCTCAAAATCCCATTTCTCCTCCTCATGAGGAAAATTAACATCCATCATCCCATGATGGATGACACCCCTAAAGGCTTGCTTCCTCTTGACCATTGCACCAACAATGTCCTTGGGAAGTCCCTAAGCCAATAGGAACTCTAAACCATCAAAAATAAGGTTAAAAGTTTAACATTGAACTTTCCCACACCTTAAATTTGATTCATCATCCTAACAACTCTTCTAATCCATATCCAATGGATTTTAACCTTTATAATGCTTCCCAAAACATACCTTGTTTTCTCGAAATCAGCCTTGGTAGTCAACTGCCTTCATCATCAGTCGACTGCCATCAAGCGGCAGTCGACTGACAACTGAAATTTCTGAATTTCAACTATTAGAATCGAATTTTAAAAAAGCATAAGTAATTATACATATATCGAAAAATCATGAAAATTTATACGTACATTACTTATAAGCAATACAATGGGTGAAAAATATTTGAAAAATATTTTACTCATAAAATAGTGAAATTGACACAAAGTTTAAAAGTGAAGAAAAGCTTCAATGTTTGACCTCACTTTGTATCAACTTCATCAATGGTGATTTCTATCAAAAGATAGACTTCACCAAAATTTTCTAAAAAGATTTTAAAAACCTATATTGGATCATATTCTTTGGGATTAATGTACATGACTTGAACATAAGTTTTTCCAATGATCCATTAACATGATTTTAGATGAGTTTGAGTTCATCTAGATGCAAAACTATGCACCTTGAACTTAACTCATATCCTATCATCTCACATGTATCTAGGGTGTATAAATACACATACATGTCAATTTAGATGTGAGATGTGGGTTTTGTTCTCCTAATCTAGGGTTTCATGCATTTTCTAAGGCAACTCTACTTGATTCCCTTATACATGGGACTTCAAGTTACGCCATAGTCCTTAAATCAATTTTCATTAACTTAAATGCATGAAATATGATCATGGCATAAATGATGACATAAATAAGCATGGCCAATGATCATGATGTCATGACATATGATATAATCTAAATATACATGACATTAAACTTTAACCCTAAGCATACCCATGACATTTTATATGATAAAGATAAATATGATGTCATGGCATGTTATAGGGCAAACAAAGCATGAGAAATAAAATATAAAGGTATATAATACCCGAATTTTAATGTTAATTTCCATTTGTTATTATTAAGTCCATTTTGCCATATTGTCAATTATCTCCCAAGTGTGCCAAAAACCCAAAATGCCACACTACAACCTTTAAACCTAAATTGTGCCAATTTAATTACTTTTTTATAATCCCAAAAATATATTGGCACATCCTAAACTCTTTTAGGATTTAAATTTAAACCTATTTCCAAAGTATTCATAACCTTGAAAATAACCTAAAGTGCCAACTTTGCTATGGTTGGGTTAGCTACCCTTCCAATCAAGGTTGACACACCTAAACCCATCTAGCGTGAATCGATCACGCTCCTAGGAACCCAAAACCTATTTGAGCTCCTTGAGTTTATTAGGTATTCCTTAGGGATGACCTCCCTAGATACTCTCCTAATGACCCTCCTAGGCTGTGAAGCCTTGGTCATGGTGGTCTTGCCTAGGTTAACTCTAGGAGTAACTCCCCTTGTAATCTTCTTAGTGGTCTTCCTAGGTTTCATGGAAACCTTGGCCACTAAGCACCTACCTTGGTCAACCTTAGGGATGACTTCCCTATTGACCTTGATCTTTCTAGACCTAAGTTTAGTTCCATAGTCAAATGGAACACTATGGTAGATAGGTTTATCTACCTTGGACCTAGGCTTGTGGCTCAAGCCTTTCTTGCCCATAGATGAACCTTGCCTCCTAGACTCTAGGTGTTGACTTTTACCATTTGACCTAGATTTGTGATAAATTGACCCTTGAATTTGGTTTTGCATTTTCCATTCTCTCAAGCCTTGACCTCAAGGCTTGATTTTCCTTTTCTAGTTGCCCAATTTTTGAATTTTTATTTAATCTTTGGGCATGATTCTTCTTAGGCATATGCCTAGTCCATTTGGGGTTAAAACTTAGGTGGTCCTCAATTTTCTTAATGCTTGCCCTAGGTAAAATATTTTTAGGGACATTAGTCTCAAATTTCTCCTTAGTTTCAAAGTGAACATTCTTAGCTCCTAGGCAAATATATTTGTTATTCCTAGCATGTTTTTCATGATAAATAGCAAGATTACTCCTAACATGCTTTTGACCATTAATTGAAGTAGAAGCATTATTGAATTTTACCTTAGGGTTTACCTTAGAGGCTCCCCCTACTTGTGATGCTCCTCCTTGAGTCTTCTTCTCCCCCTTTGGGCATTGACTCCGGTAGTGTCCCGGTTGTCGGCATTTAAAGCAAATCACTTGCTCCTTACTTTTGATTGTCGAGGGAATGACAACCTTGACCTTTTGAGCCGGTGGAGTCTTCTTAACCCTTTTAGGACACTTACTCTTGTAGTGTCCAGATTCCCTACACTCAAAACATATGATATGATTTTTATTACGAAATAATATGTTTGAGTTATCTAGGGTGGTTGTAGGTGCCGGAGTTTGAGCTTCTTCATCTTGACTAGATGTGGAAGACTCTTCTTGATGCTCTGTAGTGGAAGATCTAATCTCCTCGGAGACTTCTTCCAATTCCACCTCTTCTTCCTCTTCCGATCGGGATCCGGATGTTGATTCCCTATCAACTTCCGAATCCTCACTTTCTTGTGAGGGTGAAGGTTCTTCTTCTTCAGGCTCTTGGATCGGTGATGGATTTTCATGAAGCTTGGCCAAATCGCTCCAAAGTTTCTTCGCATCTATGTAATTACCTAACATACACACAATGTCGTTAGGAACTAAATCAACCAAGAATTTTATTACCTTTGTTTTTTTCTCGAATCTTTAGAGTAGTTCCTCACTCCATCTCTTCCTCTTGAGGAATCCTCCCTTTGGTCCTCTTGGATATTCGAATCCTTCCATCAAAATGGACCATTCTTCATAGTCCCTCATCATAATAAAGTCTTCAATTTTTCTCTTCCATGAATTGAAGTCTTCTCGTCCATATAGCGCATAAGGGACCGACGTGTTGATATCCCAACCTTGTTGTTCTTCAAAATCTATCTTCCCTCTAGCTTGCTCCCTCGGATGTGAAGCCGGTGAAGAGCGACCCGCTCTGATACCAATTGTTAGGAACGTTGCGCCCGCTAGAGGGGGGGGGTGAATAGCGCGTCAGAGTTGCTTGATGGAATTCATTTGCGTGCTTCTACAAGATTTGTTAAACGTAGCAGAAATACAAAATATACAATACAAATACACACAAGCATGATAACAACACAAGGATATAATGTGGTTCGGAACCGAATGGTTCCTACTCTACGGATTGGGCTCGTAAGAGCCCTAGTGATGCCAATCACACACCACTACTCAAATAACTCCTTCTTGGAATAATTCGGAGGCGGAGAAACCTCTTACAACAATTCTTACAACAATAAGAATGAAATACAAGCAAGATACAATAGAATGCAAGTAAAGAAAACTTTACAAAGATCTTTTAGATGCTTGCTTATTGATTGTTTGAACCATGGTTGAAGACCCTGATTTGTACCAGCAAATTGCCTCAAGAATGTCCAAGAAACCGATGCTCAATCCCTCCTCCACGAGCTCCATTTAAAGCTTTTGCCTGGGCTAGATTTTGCTTATCAGTCGACTGCTTGGGACCATTAGTCGACTGGTGACACTGTTGTCGTGAGACAACGGCTAGATCCACGCTGGAAAAATCCAACGGATACACCATCAGTCGACTAATCTTACACATCAGTCGACTGATGTCTAAATCAGTCGAGTGGTCGACGCGATCACTCGATCGAGAACTTTGTGCGAGATCCGCCATCACGATCGATTACCATATCGATCATGCTCGACCGCCGGATCATTGCCCACCTCTGGCGGTCGCGAGCACTTCCCGCAGTCAAACTCTAGTTGACTCACACTAGTCGACTGACCCATTGTCCCAGTCGACTGATACACCTCAAACATGAGGTTTTAATGCAAGTATGGTGCCCCCATACTTGGTAGACCACCCGTAGCCTAGACCTAAGCCTTCTAGCCACCTCCGTCAGCCTCACGCCTATCGGATCCCTCCAAGTCATCCATGACTTGTTGATCCATATGCTAGCCTTCAAGTGCTTCCATTGGCTATTGTCATGCTAACGGTGTCTACACCGCCAAGACACATTGGACTTACGTTGCCAAGACTCCGCTTGGACTTTACGCCGCCAACCATTGGACTTAAGCTACCAAGACTCCCACTTGGACTTTACACCGCCAACATTCTCCTTGGACTTTCCAAATGCCAAGACTCAAGCTTGGACTTTCCCTTGCCAATCCATGTTGGACATTCCATGCCAAGACCCATGCTTGGACTTGAAGGCAAAAAGGTGTTCAACCGGAAGAAAAGATGTTCAATCGGAAACAAACGGAGAAGAGGAGATTATTAATATGGTAAGAAAGATGTTCAACCGGAAGAAAAGGTTTACAAAGAAAGATGCCAAAAAGGTGATCGACAATAAGCTGAGACCCCGATCGGATGTGACGTGCTACTAATGCAACGGAAAAGGACACTACAAGTCGGAGTGCGCAAACTTAAAAAAGGAAGAAAAACCAAAAAAGGAAAGGAAGAAGAAGGCACTTAAGGTGACATGGGATGAGTCATCATCGGAAGAGTCAGATGTGGAAGAGACAAAGAGAAGCTTTGTCGCGTTTATGGCCGAATCAAGATCCGGAGCCGAGTCAAGTTCCGAATATGAGTCTGATTCCTAGTCGAAGAAAAGCCACGGATACGTATCCATTTCTGAAGGTTCGAATAAGCTAACTTCTCCATTAGAAGATAAATTATATAATATTATTGCATGCTTAGGTAGGAAGTTAGCTAAGTCTGAAAATCGAGTCGACTCGCTACTTAAGGAAGTCCAAGTACTTAAGGAGCAAGTTAACTCGAAGACTTTGACTTTCCAATTTAAGGATAGAGACTCAACTTAAGTTGCAAAGCTTGAGGAAGAGAACTCAGTCTTAAAAAGGCAAGTAGAAGAACTAACTGGATCTTTAGAAAAGTTCTCTTCGGGTTCCAAGTATTTCAACATGATGTTTGGATCTCAACGAGCTGTGTACAACAGATCCGGACTCGGGTATAAGGCTAAGTCCACTTATATATCATACATGTCATTACTTAGCCGAAATGATAAGAATCGAGTCCAAGCATGGGTTCCTAAGTCTATCTTAGTCAACCAAGTTGGACCAAATCAATTTTGGGTTCCAAAGAGTCAAGTTCACTTAGTGAACAAAACTCAAACTAGCTACCATTTAGGGAGAGCTAACACTTTGCTTGTTTCCTTGTTTAGTTAAACACTTGCATGTCTTAGTTTACTTTACTTGCTTAATTTAGAATGGACTAGATAGGAAACAAAGTAGTTTAAACTTGAACAACCTAGTACAAAGACAAGTGAACTGATAGTAAGTTAGTGAAGCTCTTCGAAGTGCATGTCTAGGAAGTGGTCGTTGCTCCGATAATCAAGAAGGCCATGTGCCTCGCCACGACCTGGTGCACTAAGTCGAGTGGAACTGACCGAAGCTAACTCACTAAGTCTTTAACTAGTTAGACCAAGGCTTAATCTAAAGTGAATCAAGTATTTGATTCCTTTATTGACTTTGTCTAGGAAGTGGTCGTTGCTCCGATAACCAAGAAGGCCATATGCCTCGCCACGACCTGGAAGTCAATACTGAAAAAACCTACTTGACTAGCTCAAACCAAGCTTGAATCTAACACAAGTTTAAACACTTTGAAATTGCTCAATAAATTTAATTAAGATAAAAAAAATCCTCATCTCACAAAACTCATAGGAATAAGTGTATTGAAAACCTAGCTCGGGTGAGATGATTTAGACCTTAATTAGTTTAATGTAGCTTAACTAAACCTAATATACTTAAATCAAGATTAATAAATTTAGCTTAACAACTTAACTTAATTAAACTTAATGTAATTCAACTCAACTTAATTTATTAAACTAATATACCTAAATAAACAGATTTATTTAACTAAGAAACTAATTAATAACAGGGTCTAAATGTAATCAAACATAATTTAGCAAGATTAAAACAAATTTAATCATCTGAATCAATACAACTAGCTTAATTGAATTTAACTTAATAAAGTTATGTAAATTATAATTATACATAAAAAAAATTAAATTCAAAAATACTCGAATTCAGTCGACTGAATAGTTTTCAGTCGACTCAACAAGAGTCAACTGAATCAAATTCAGTTGCCTCCGAGTATCGGAAAGGTAAAACATGACTTAAGTCGACCGAAATTAATTCAGTCGACTGAAATAAGATGGTAGATAAAGTTTAGGTGGTGAAGTAAATGGTAACATTTATTATAGTCGACTGAAACGTGTTCAGTCGACATAATTTCAGGCGACTGGAATAATTTCAGTCGACTGAATCCGGTCTATAAGTACAACGCCGATCCATGCCAAATTTACTCAGCAGCCACCAATCCACCTCAAAAACTCTGATTCCAAACTTCCAAAGTGCTTAGGTCATCATATTCTATTAGTATCATTCAAAATGCCAAGGTAATACTCTAAAAATCTTAGTTTTTATTATGTTCAATAAATATTGAATGTTTGTGATTTAATTAGGGGTAAATGAAGAGTTGTCGAGGTTGAGTCATCGACTCCATGCATGGATATTAGGTTTCCCACTAAGGGGCATAGGATTAGGTTTGAAAGCACCATTTATATTCCTATGCCGACTAGGTACATTAGCAGATCATACTTTAGTATGCATGCATGCTTAGCATGGAGGTCATCGCACACTATGGATTAGAAAAACTAGTTTATTGTTAAAACTCCATTAACATAGATATATGTGCAAAGTTTTTCAATAACTTTAGTAGAATTTGTTGGAATGTATACTGAAAGCCTAGCTCTTTTTGTATGAACATTTTATTTTGAAATAAGAATCACATGATCATTGTTTGCATTTTATATATTCATTATATATGTGTGCATATTGTCTAAATATTTTACATTGTAGATAACATGGTGCTTGGTGTGGCACAGAAGATCATGTTATCAGTTCCTTGTAAAATATAAGTAGAGGCTCACAACCAAGATGGTTTTGGACAAACCATTGGCATGGTTGTAGTGTAGCTTGGTATTGTTTTGTCTTGAACATAGAGTTACACTGGTACACTTAGGTCTATTGAGCAGGACCGACATAGAGGTGATTCAATTTAGTACTGACTACATGATTGAATCGGACCTCGGATATTATGTTGTACATGCTCTTAATCCCGATATAATAACGGGCACATGTACTTAGTATTTATTTCTTTGATTTACTAGTGGGTGATATTTAGATGGATTAAATCAATATGCCCGGTAAGTTGGGAAATAATATTATTTACATGGTGTGCCATTGATTATAGGAGGAAACCGTGTCCTATATATTAGGTTGATGATGTCCCCTTGAGGAGCTCATAAGGTTCATCATGTAAACCCAGCTGGTTGACTTAGTCAACATGATGATAAGGTTGAGTGGTACTACTCGAGGAATTAGATGTTAATTAATTGATGGTCAGTAAATCAATTAATTGACGGACATTCGATATCTTAAACACGGGGAGATTAATGTACAAATAATATATGGAGCCCATATTGATTTATGGGGGTTGGTGAGGTAGTTCAATGATGATCCTCTAGTGGAATGGAACATCATTGATGGATCAAGTTTGTGTGGTTCCGATCCATCGGGTGGCCAAGACCCAACTCCTCCTTATGGTCCCTATCGTAGCCTAATATAATCCTTATGAAGTCTAGATCCAAGAATGTAAAACAAAACCTAGAACCAACGGTTGGGATTAAATCCCTAGATCCGATGGTTGGATGAAACCCTAGAACCAACGGTTGGGATAAAACCCTAGATCCGACGGTTGGGATGAAATCCTAGATCCGACGGTTGGGATTAAACCCTAGATCCGACGGTTGGGATAAAACCCTAGATCCGACGGTGGAGATTAAATCCCTAGATCCGATGGTGGAGATTAAAGGAGGCTTAAGCCTAATTCTATAAATAGGGGGCTTAGGCTTGGGCGGCAAGAATTGGTTTAGAATTGGAATTAGGGTTTGGCTCATCCACAAGTGGGCGGCTAGGGTTCATTGGGCGGCTAGGGTTTTGGAGCAAAGAAGTGGGCGGCAACCTCCTTCCTTCAAGTTGATTGCCGGCGCCCATCCACCTCGATCAACACTTGGCCGGCGCCCATCCTAGAGGTCTTTCCCTTCTTCCTTGGTCGGCGGTTCTCCTCCCATTGGTGGCCGACTCTTTTCCTCCTCCCTATTCTCCAAAGTGGCGGTGCAACACTTCAAGTTGGCCGGCAAATCATCCAATTGTTCCTTGACTGGCGGTTGCACCAAGTTCCATAATTTGGTGGCCGGTTCTAGATAGGAAGGTATTTGTTGTTTCTTCTCTTTGTTCGCAGCGGACAAGGTAGAGAAGAAAGCGATCTAGAAGGCTTCTACTCGTGGAGGATCTTCGTCCACACGTCGTCCACGAGAAGGATAGGACATACGGTAGAAGATCGTGAGGTATAAAGTTATTTTAACTTTATGTACAGATCTGAGCATGTTCTTATTTGTTTTGATTATGCATGTGTGTGTATGAATATATATTGTATAATCATGGACCCCGAAGACAAACACAAAAACCGGCGATCCATCCGTCGTCTCTTCCGCGGCTAACCAACTAGAAGAGTTGTGTTGCTTGAACAACTAGTTTGTTCAAGCGACCACTCAAGTTGTTAGCACGACGACGAATAGGTTGTGCTAAGGAAGCTCATCCCATCCGGATTAATTCTTTCATTAGTGAAAATTTTAATCCGGGGACATGGGAGCCAATGAGCCTCCACGTCGCCACCTAACAATTGGTATCGTGAGCCATCGGTTTCGGTTTGTGTGTTTAGGATTCGGTTAATTTTTTATGCATTTTTCATATATTATATGTGCCGGATAATAGTAGGATATGCGTAGTTTAACTCTTTGGTTGCAGGCATAAGATCCAACTATTATGGCCATGTGTGTGTATGTGAATGGATGTGTGTAAAAATTTATTATTTGAATCCTCGGGGTTGACGAGGCTAGATTAGTATTTAATTTGTGTAATTGAATACAACATTGTTTAGACGATCATTTTAGTTTACTTTCGATCTAGATTATTTGTACACTCCTTCGTGGAGTATAGGATCGATGGATGTAAATAAAATGATTTATCTCGGCTCGGATATCTTTGGTGACTTGCGCACGGGAAAAGGTGGAGCGGACGAGGTGGCGACACGACGGGATGCATATTGGAGGACAATGCCATAATAGTTAGAAAAAATTCTGTTTTTCCATATTTATTGCTTATTTTTTTTATATGCATGTTGTGTATGTTTAAAATTCCTCGATTGCAATTTACTAAGTGGGAGAGGGATATTTTAATTAATTCCCGCGGCCTCCATTACAATTTGACGTGTGATGCAACAAACTCGCTGCTTGGCTTTGAGTGCCTTCCTCCCATCGGATGGGTTTGTTTATGGATCACTAGGTCAAATAATGGTTATAGGAAATTATTTAGGAGCGTGTGTACTTCCCTACTCAGGTAAGGCACATAATCCAAATAATTCCCTTAGTATCGTAACGGTGCACACTTAGATGCAAATAAAAGTATCCTCCCATCGAGTCGCTTTATTTGTAGGGCTAAAGAGGAACCAACTATTAATTTTATTTGTCAAAAAGTAAGGTTGACAAGATAATAAAATTAATGGGTAAAACCTCCTCTTACAAATGTGGAATTCGTATACGTCCACACTATCGTGGCATGCGATATTCTCGGTGTTTTGAGGTGTTGGTTGATTTCGGGATTTTATTGTTTTGAGGAATCAATAATATTTGAAATCTAATATTTTGATCATGGTGATTTTTAGGATTTTCAAATGGCTTTCAACCCACTTGCTGTGATTTTAAAAGAAAAAAAACTTACTGGTCCAAACTACATTGATTGGAAAAGAAACCTGGATATTGTCTTAACTGCGGAAGAGTACAAATTTGTACTCTTCGAGGTCTGTCCTCCTAAGCCCTCAGATGACTCTGATGAAAAGGAGATAGAACGTTATAAGAAATGGGTTAAGGCAGATGAGATCGGTGTTACATTTTGGCATCTATGTCAAATGTCGCAACATCATCGAGCCACAACTTATGAAATGATGTTCAATCTCAAGGAACTTTTCGGACATCAGAGTAGGGCGGCTAGGCAGGAGGCAATGAGAAACTTGATGACGACCACCATGGTCGAGGGAACACCCGTTAGGGATCATGTTCTCAAGATGATGGCTCATCTTAATGAGATGGAAGTCCTCGACTTTGAGATCGATGGGGAAACCAGTCGATATCATTCTCCGATCTTTGCCTAGGAGTTTTGGCGATTCGCCTCAACTACAACATGAACAAGAGGTTGTATTCGTTGGCGGAGCTTGAGAACTCGAGGCGTGAAGAGGCTTTTCCGAGTTCTCAAGCCATGGTCGCTCAGAAGGTTTCTTCCTCTAAACCGAAAGGTAAGAAGAAGAAGAAGCAAGGTGGAGCGAAGAAGGTGGCAACAGGACCTCAGGCAGGAGTGAAGAAGCCGAAAGGCAAGTGCTTCACTTGCAAGGACATTGGAAGCGGTATCTCGCCGTAAGAACAAAGGTATATCTTCTTGTTTAGTTGTTGAAACATGTTTAGCGGTGTTATCTACCAGTGCCTGGTGTGTAGATACTGTTGGGTTTCCGGCACCGCGGCGTGTGTGTGTTCGATCATGTTTCGTAAACATGAGCACAGCGGAAGCAATTAAAAATAATAAATACTCCTATTTATTACAACACACACAACACACGCATGCTATTACAACAAGTGTAGACATAACCGTAAATTAAAATTGCAATAAAAGGAAATTAAACTACGTTATACCTTCCGTATGACGTGTAGCGGGAACGGCATCAACCGGAACGATCCTCGTAAGAATCGTCTCTATCCGTATCCACGCCGAGCTCCTCGGGATGACTTCGCCAAGCCACGAGCTTCGTCTTCGTACGGGTTACTAGCCTCGTGTTGAAGACGACGTGATCGAGAGATGATCACGATCCGAATCCAAATTCGGACCTAAAAACAAGTCCTCAAGACTTGCTTCTCCGGAGAGGTATTCGTCAACCGTTTGACGAATCCTTCGTCCTCCACCTCAGAGGATTACCGGAGATCAAATCCCCGGTATTTTAGCCGCTGTCGGAGCACTAACCGTCGTCCAAACGACGCTCCGACGAGAGGAGAAGAAGCTGTCCAGAAAACTGGACAGCTTGGTGGAGGAGTAGGCGCCGGCCAAAACAAGGAGAGAAAAGGCTCACCTTGATGCCGAACCTATAGGAGATCACCGGAGGGTCGCCGGAGGTTCACCGGCTGGAGCTTGGACGCCGGCAAGGGTCTTGGACGGCGGCACAAGGCTGGGCGGCGGCTGCTCTTGGGTTGGCGCCGAAAACTCCTCCAAGGAGTGGGCGGCAACACAAAGGGGGGGCTAGGGTTTGGATTAGTTAGGGTTTAACAATCCCTTAAGCCCACTTTTATAGAGAACTAATTCTCTTAATGGTTAATGGATCATATCCATAAAGCCCGTTAACCCGCTCCATTAAGATAAGTTAAAATAAACCAAACCATGATGGTTTATTTTAAGTTAAAACGAACTGAACCAACTTTTGGTTCATTCGTTTAAAATAAACCAAACCCTTTGGTTTATTCTCATCCATTGGATTAGAACCAAACCATTTTGGTCCATCCATTATGTCTTCATAAGACACGGCCCATCCACGCTTCCATTGCGACTGAAACAATTTCATGCTCGCTTTACGTTTGGTCCAACCAAACATAGTTTCTCTCGGTCTGAGAATCCCATTCTCAAGCTCGTTTTAAATCCTTTGGATTACACTCGTTGTGCGTGTGACCAAATAGGTTCTCGGTTTATGTTGGCCATCTATAATTAACCATTAATTATAGAACGATCATGAGTGGCACCTAGTAGTACATCATGATCCCCAATTAACCGAAAAGATCAACGGTTGATCCAGAACTATTTCTGAAACCCTTCAGATGCTCGAATGAATCGTGCCCCATTCCCTTCACTCATCTTATACCCACTTGGTTCAGGACATGGTCTATTGTGTCAGTCCCCACTAGGTCCGACTACGCCACACCTAGCCCAAGTATCATTTCCTCGTCCCACGGATTCTAGTTACTCCACATGTATCAAGAGTACCTTACTCTAAACATGTAATGCTTTGGCCAAAGACTTTAGTAACAATGACGAGAGGCCATGGGTATACATCTCCTCGCAAGGAGTGGTGAATCCTTTATAGGCTATTCAAACACCTTCGATCACTGACTTATACCCAATCATCCCGGTCCACATCTCCTTAGAGATGTTTGCTTAAGATGTCAAAGCATAAGTCTCCATGATCAAGATGACTTGAATACCGCAAGTCAAAGGAACATCGCACTTAAGCCACAAGAAGAACTTCATTGACATATCTATATATGCAGAGAACCATATGAAGTCTTACTGGTGGTCACCCAATGAACTAGTTACCATAACTAGCATCCACGATTAACTCCGACATCACTATGTCTCCACTAGTGAGAATCACCGCTTGATACACCAAGGAGTATACCTGCGTGCTAGTCTCAACAGAATTGATGGTGTCCAAATTCCATCAATTCATCGACTAGGATAATTCCGATACATCACAATTACACATGTAGAGATACTCACTAGTTGTGATCCAATCACAAATTCTCTCATGCCTGAATCGTATCGTGGACATTCAAGAAATGAGTTTAAGATCCAATCAAATACATAAAACATGTATACTCAAATAGTGAATCTTCATTTATCATATAAATGGTTCATACATAAGGCGATTGCCTTAGGACATCTCTCATATATTACTAACAGACTCCCACTTGGCCTAATGCCAATCGCTACGGTATCCAATACCATAAGCACCAACATGACCCTCAAACTTACTTTGAGGTAATGCTTTAGTCAAAGGATCCGCTAAGTTCCTTTCAAGGGAATTTTCTCGATTTGTATTTCGTTCCTACCGATGATCTCTCGATAAGATGATAGCGCGGCACATGTTTGGATCATTGATGAGACCACATCAAGTTCAGATGAACTTCGATCCAAACCGCCTTTGTCGCCTAAAGTCGCAATGTATTCTCGCCTTAGTGGCGAATCCGCTATAGTGTCAAGCTTAGAACCTTTCCAACTTATTGCGCCTCCATTTTAGGTGAATACATACCTGCATGAGACATGGAATCATCCTTGTCCTGTGAGTCGCATCCGTATACCCACGTATCACCATGTTCTCCATATATTAGGAACACATCCTTAGTTCTTCTCAAGTACTTAAGGATCGTCTTAATACCACCAATGATCCATTCTGGATCGAGTATATCGCCGTGACACTCAGAGCATACGATACATCGGGCCTCGTATATAACATAGCATACATGATAGATCCTATTGCGGATGCATAGGGAATCTTACTCATACAAATCCTCTCGTCTTCTGTGCGCGGACACATAGACTTCGAAAGGTGTACCCCATGCCTGATGGGTAGGAAACCTTTCTTGGATTCCGACATGCTAAACCTCTTTAGCACTCGGTCTATATATGTAGACTGCGAAAGACCAAGCAACCATTTCGATCTATCTCTATAGATCTTAATCCCAAGGATGTAGGTTGCTTCTCCCAGGTCTTTCATGGAGAATGTCTTGGATAACCAAACCTTAACTGACTGTAAGATTGACACATCGTTTCCTATAAGTAATATGTCATCGACATACAATACTAGGAACACGACTGCACTCCCACTAACCTTCTTGTACACACAAGGTTCATCTGGATTTTGTGAGAAATCAAACTTTTTGATCGTCTCATCAAAATGGATATTCCAGCTCCTGGATGCTTGCTTCAATCCATAAATGGATCGTCGCAATTTGCATACCTTGGTTTTATCAACCGATGTGAAACCCTGAGGCTGTATCATATACACGTCCTCGAGCAGGTTTCCATTAAGGAAAGCTGTTTTCACATCCATCTGCCATATCTCATAATCATAATGAGCCGCTATGGCCAGGAGCATCCGAATGGATTTAAGCATAGCTACAAAGTAATAGGTTTCACATAATCAACACCTTGTTTTGACGATATCCTTTCGCCACCAATCTAGCCTTATAGGTAATCACATTACCATCCATGTCGGTTTTCTTCTTGAAAACCCACTTGCACCCTATAGGCTTTATCCCTTCAGGTGGGTCGACCAAGTTCCAAACTTGGTTTTCATACATGGAATCCATTTCCGACTTCATGGCACCAAGCCACTCATCCCTTTCTGAACTTGTCAGCACTTCTTCATAACTGGTAGGCTCCTCATCATCAATGAGTAACACGTCGTTCGATTCACTTACGAGAAATCCATATCTCTCAGGAATATTGCGTGTTCTACCAGATCTACGAAGATGTGGTGTTACAATAGGTCCAGCCGAGTGCTCATCACTATGAGTTGTCGGCTGTTGTGCTTCACCAGGTATCTCATCAATGTCTATTTGAGTCTCTCGAGCCTCCTCAAGCTCAACGACACTCCCACTGTTTTCTTGCAAGAGAAACTCTTTCTCTAGAAACACAGCATGCCTTGAAACAAACACTTTTTGTTCCACAGGATGATAGAATTGGTAACCCCTTGTTTCCTTAGGGTATCCAATAAATAGACATTTATCAGACTTAGCATCCAGTTTGTCTGATACAGTCCGCTTCACATAAGCAGGACAACCCCATATCTTCAAGTAAGATACATGAGGTTTCTTACTAGCCCATATCTCATATGGAGTAGTAGAGACTACCTTGGTAGGCATTCTGTTTAACAAGTAAACAGCTGTCTGAAGTGCATAACCCCAAAAGGACTTGGGAAGAGTCGCATGATTCATCATTGACCTGACCATGTCCAACAAGGTCCGGTTACGCCTCTCAGATACACCATTATGCTGTGGTGTATAGGGTGGAGTCCATTGAGACAATATACCATTGTCTCTTAGATAATCAAGAAACTCTTGACTTAAGTATTCACCACCTCGATCCGATCGAAGTATTTTAATACTCTTGTCATGTTGTTTCTCTACTTCATTTCTGAATTCCTTGAACCTTTCAAAGGCTTCAGACTTGTGTTTCATCAAGAACACATACCCAAACCGTGAGTGATCATCGGTGAAGGTAATGAAGTAGCTATAGCCTCCTAATGCTTGAGTTGACATAGGTCCACATACATCGATGTATTAGACCTAGTAACTCTCCCACTCGTTCACCTTTTCCAGTAAAAGGTAACTTAGTCATCTTGCCTTTTAAGCATGATTCGCATGTATCGTATGAATCTAATTCAAACGATTCCAGAATTCCACATCGGTGTAATTCGGACATGCGTTTCTTGCTTATATGGCCAAGACGACAATGCCACATATAGGAGTCTATTTGATTATCCTTTCGAGCACGCTTGTTGCTCGCTTCGATATTGAAAACGTCACTGGATACGTCCAACGTATAAACACCATTGCTTAAAGTTCCAGTCCCATAAAGAACTCCATTCAAAGTTATGTAACAACAATTGTTACTAAAGTCAAATGGAACCCATTTCTATTTAGACAAGAAATAGAAATGATGTTCTTTATCAACGAAGGAACATAAAAGCAATTGTCCGTTCTAAGACAAGTCCTACAGGAGTTCCAACAAATACGCTTCGATGGCGAGTGCAAAGAACCTTGCTCCATTCCCAACACGTAAATTTGACTCTCCTCGACGAGTCTTCTTCTATTCCTTAGCCCATGTATGTCATTACATATATGTGAGCCACACCCGATCCAATACCCAAGTGTCTAAGGAAATAGAATGACAATCAATAAAGAAGATTTCAAGAAGATGGGGCATCCGATGCCTTATCCTTCTTCACGACTCAAGATAAATCTTGCACTTTCTTCACAATGGCTCTCCTTGCCATAATGATGGCAAGTTTCCTTTTGTGCTAGTTCTACCTTCTTAGCCTTTTTCTTCTTTCCTTCTGTTCCTTTGACTTCCTCTTAGAACCTTTCTTCGAGGAATCAACTAACAAGACTGCCCCCTCGCTCATGCTTCTCGTAAGACTCCACGTCTTCAAAGATATTGAGCAAAGATACTGATGAACCTCCTTGCATCTCAGAGGTGAAGAGGAGCTTGAGACTTCAACCTTCAATCTCACTTGCTCATCAACCAACTCACAGAGATGAAGGACTACGATATGAGCATCCATATGCTCATGCCGCTGTAGCTTGGGTTCCATCGCGGCTAGCATGATGCAACTCATTTGTTCGTAATCACTCACATGTTTCGATAGGCCAACAATTGGTCCAAAGTTGCATCGCATCACTAGGATCCAAGTGAAGAGGCGCTTCGAGGACATACACAAGCTTTTCACCTTGAGAACAATTCTCAAGTTTCTAAGCCAGTCCAAGAAGTTCAGCCCAGTCAATTTATTTGAATCCAAAATGGAACGCAAATTCAAACACATCATGATCAATATATTAACTTAGAAATACAAAACGAGCATATATGAGAAAATGATTTTAAAATGCATCAATATACATTTATAAATCCCATTCATTTTTCGAATTTCAAAAACCCTTAAAATCACTTCGGGAGATCGTAGGTCCATCTCCGAATGGGTTGATATCCATCATAGATAAGAACAACCTTGGAGTGAGTCCAACAAGCCATTCTTAGCTATGATGGTGGGTATCAAGTATACCGATTACATATCATGTATATGTAACTATCACAATGTGCTATCAACTAATTGAATGTTTACACATACATTGGGTTGTTAACACATTAACAAGTATGCATCATATGCATAGCACCCAACTTCACCTCTCTTCACATCGAATTTTGGAGTGAGGTTAAAGCCGACCCATTAATCGCGAAATAGTTTTAATATGGTTAGAGCGCATTCAACCAATTAGCTTGAGCTTGGAGTGAGTCCAACAACCCAAACTAACGATTGACCTCTGACTCTTACCATATTAGAGTTAAACTATTCCAATGATTTGAACATGTTCAGGTTCGAGCCGGGCTTGGAGTGAGTCCAACAACCCAAACAAGAAACAGAACTCTGGTTCTAACCATATTAATGGAAGGTGTAGGCTTTAATATTGAGTTAGGGTTTTATGTCTCATCCTCTTTGCATGCAAATAACTATTATCTACATGGCATGGCATACATGGCATACATCTACATGTCACGACACGCATGGCATAATGTTATGCATCTAATGCAATTACATGGCATACAATTATGTCATGTATATATTTACTTATATGTCATAACTATTTATGGAAATAAAATATGTTTAAGATTTGATTCTCCAAATCAAATCATAATTAAATTAGGAAACAAATTTCCAAATCTAATCACATATTTTATTCATGGAATTATTTGATTAAGGAAAATCTATTTAGGAAACCAATTTCCTAAATCTTTAAAACTACTTATGGAAATAAAATATTTTAAGATTTGATTTCCCAAATCAAATCATGATTAAATTAGGAAACAAATTTCCAGAATCTAATCAAATATTTTATTTATGGAAAATATTGATTTCCATAAATACTTCCAACTTTCCAAAAGTGTAAGATTTCCATAAATATTTCTAGACTTTCCAAAATTGAAAAATTTCCATAAATACTTCTAAATTTCCAAAATTTAGAAAATTTCCAGAAATACATTATGACTATCGCAAAACCATTTTACGATTATGTCGAAACACAACCTGGGCTCGATACCATTTGGTTTGGGTTTACCGCAATGTGTGTTCGATCATGTTTCGTAAACATGAGCACAGCTGAAGCAATTAAAAATAATAAATCTATATTTATTACAACACACACAACACACGCATGCTATTACAACAAGTGTAGACATAACCGTAAATTAAAATTTGCAATAAAAGGAAATTAAACTACGTTATACCTTCCGTATGACGTGTAGCGGGAACGGCATCAACCGGAACGATCCTCGTAAGAATCGTCTCTATCCGTATCCACGCCGAGCTCCTCGGGATGACTTCGCTAAGTCACGACCGTCTTCGTGCGGGTTACTAGCCTCGTGTTGAAGGCGGCGTGATCGAGAGATGATCACGATCCGAATCCAAATTCGGATCCTAAAACAAGTCCTCAAGACTTGCTTCTCCAGAGGTATTCGTCAACCGATTGGCGAATCCTTCGCCCTCCACCTCAGAGGATTACGGAGATCAAATCGGTATGTTAGCCGCTGTCGGAGCACTAACCGTCGTCCAAACGACGCTCCGACGAGAGGAGGAGAAGCTGTCCAGAAAACTGGACAGCTTGGTGGAGGAGTAGGCGCCGGCCAAAACAAGGAGAGAAAAGGCTCACCTTGATGCCGAACCTATAGGAGATCACCGGAGGGTCGCCGGAGGTTCACCGGCTGGAGCTTGGATGCAGGCAAGGGTCTTGGACGCGCACAAGGTGGCGGCCTTGGGTTTGGCGCAACTCCTCCAAGGAGTGGGCGGCAACACAAATAGGGTTTTCTCTTAATGGTTAATGGATCATATCCATAAAGCCCGTTAACCCTCTCCATTAAGATAAGTTAAAATAAACCAAACCATGATGGTTTATTTTAAGTTAAAACGAACCGAACCAACTTTTGGTTCATTCGTTTAAAATAAACCAAACCCTTTGGTTTATTCTTATCCATTGGATTAGAACCAAACCATTTTGGTCCATCCATTACGTCTTCATAAGACGCAGCCCATCCACGCTTCCATTGCGACTGAAACAATTTCATGCTCGCTTTATGTTTGGTCCAACCAAACATAGTTTCTCTCGGTCTGAGAATCCCATTCTCAAGCTCGTTTTAAATCCTTTGGATTACACTCGTTGTCGTGTGACCAAATAGGTTCTCGGTTTATGTTGGCCGTCTATAATTAACCATTAATTATAGAATGATCATGAGTGGCACCTAGTAGTACATCATGATCCCCAATTAACCGAAAAGATCAACGGTTGATCTAGAACTATTTCTGAAACCCTTCAGTAGCTCGAATGAATCGTGCCCCATTCCCTTCACTCATCTTATACCCACTTGGTTCAGGATATGGTCTATTGTGTCAGTCCCCACTAGGCTGACTACGTCACACCTAGCCCAAGTATCATTTCCTCGTCCTACGGATTCTAGTTACTCCACATGTATCGAAGAGTACCTTACTCTAAACATGTAATGCTTTGGCCAAAGACTTTAGTAACAATCCGACGAGAGGCCATGGGTATACATCTCCTGCAAGGAGTGGTGAATCCTTTATAGGCTATTCAAACACCTTCGATCACTTCGACTTATACCCAATCATCCCGGGTCCACATCTCCTTAGAGATGTTTGCTTAAGATGTCAAAGCATAAGTCTCCATGATCAAGATGACTTGAATACCGCAAGTTAAAGGAACATCGCACTTAAGCCACAGTAAGAACTTCATTGACATATCTATATATGCAGAGAACCATATGAAGTCTTACGGCTGGTCACTCCAATGAACTAGTTACCATAACTAGCATCCACGATTAACTCCGGACATCACTATGTCTCCAGCCAGTGAGAATCAGCTGCTTGGATACACCAAGGAGTATACCTCGTGCTAGTCTCAACAGAATTGATGGTGTCCAGATTCATCAATTCATCGACTAGGGATAATTCCGATACATCACAATTACACATGTAGAGATACTCACTAGTTGTGATCCAATCACAAATTCTCTCATGCTGCGAATCGTATCGTGGACATTCAGTAAATGAGTTTAAGATCCAATCAAATACATAAAACATGTATACTCAAATAGTGAATCTTCATTTATCAAATAAATGGTTCATACATAAGGCGATTGCCTTAGGACATCTCTCATATATTACTAACAGATACAGGAGCCACTAATCATGTCTGCAATACCTTGCAGGGGTTCCAGGAAACCCGACGACTAGATGAGGGAGAGATTACCGTCTTCATGGACAATGCTTCAAAGGTGGCGGCTATTGTAGTGGGAGACGTTTATTTATCTTTTGATAGGAATAAATTTTTGGTTTTGAGAAATTGTCTTTATGTACCTACTTTTAGAAAGAATTTAATTTCAGTTTCTAAATTGTTTTTGGATGGATATTCTGTTTCTTTTAATGACAAGGTGGTTATAAAAAGGAATAGGGAGATTATCTGTTCTGGTACATTGGTTGGCAATTTATATACTATTGAACCAAAAACTCCCACGATGCAAATAAAAGTAAATAACTCATCTTCTAAATCTAATAAGAGAAAAGAACCTTCGCAAATGAACCAAACATATCTTTGGCATCTAAGGCTTGGTCATATTAACCTAAGTAGAATTCAAAGGTTGATAGCTGATGGACATTTGGGTTCATTAGTGGTTGAGGATCTCCCAACCTGCGAATCTTGCTTGGAAGGTAAAATGACCAAGAGGCCTTTTAAGGCCAAGGGTTATAGAGCTAAAGATGTGTTAGAATTGGTTCATTCTGATTTGTGTGGTCCTATGTCTATCCAGGCAAGAGGTGGCTTTGAATACTTTGTCTCTTTTATAGACGATTATTCAAGGTATGGATACATTTACTTGATGCACCGCAAGTCTGAATGCTTTGACAAGTTCAAAGAATTCAAGGTTGATGTGGAGAACCGTCAAGGTAAAAGTATCAAGACATTACGATCTGATCGTGGTGGCGAGTACCTCTTGGGAGAGTTTAGGAGTTACTTATCAGAGGCTGGGATTCAATCCCAATTATCCGCACCTGGCACACCCCAGCAGAATGGTGTGGCGGAGCGAAGGAATAGGACTCTTATGGAGATGGTCAGATCGATGATGAGTTATTCTGAGTTACCTAATTCGTTCTGGGGGTTTGCTCTGGAAACAGCAGCACACATTCTGAACTTGGTTCCATCTAAGTCAGTACCCTCTACTCCCACAGAGTTGTGGACTGGCCGAAAGCCTAGTCTAAGACATATTCGGATTTGGGGTAGTCCAGCACATGTGCTGAAGGGAGATGAACCTTCAACCTCGAGTAGTACCACTCAACCTTATCATCATGTTGACTAAGTCAACCAGCTGGGTTTACATGATGAACCTTATGAGCTCCTCAAGGGGACATCATCAACCTAATATATAGGACACGATTTCCTCCTATAATCAACGACACACCATGTAAATAATATTATTTCCTAACTTACCGGGCATATTGATTTAATCCATCTAAATCTCACCCACTGGTAAATCAAAGAAATAAATACTAAGTACATGTGCCCGTTATTATATCGGGATTAAGAGCATGTTGTTGGTGCAGTGGCACCAAAGTCGAACCGGTATTTTGATTATGGCAAAAGGCTCAATAGTTAAGGGTATATTTGTTATCTTACGAGCTCAATTAAGTGTGCAGAAATGCTAAAGTTGAGCGGAAGGTCTGCGACACCCGGTGGGAACCGAGGTGGTCGAACGCCAGAGGACTTGGAGGCCGAGGTACTCGGGTGAAGACCTGGGCGAGGCTACAAGGTAAGCTCGTGTGAAAGCGAAGCAAGGGCGTTAAGCGTAGATCCGACCCAATACCTCCAATGGAAGGTCTAGGTCGAGATCGGATGGTTAGAACCATCGTACTTTATATTTTAAGCTAACTTGTATCGTCCAAAACCCTTTGACTACACATCTGCTAGTCAAGTTCCGACCTCGAGAAGAGCTCGAATTTCAAGGGGGTGAATTTGGACTTGACTCGTGTTTTGGTACAAAGGGTGATGTGGCATCAAGGTGGACATCCAAACCATCACCAAGCTTCCTTGTGGTGGGCGCCCAAAATAAGGTGAGTTGGCACAAGATGGTTGGCTCCCATGATGTGGCACAAGTTGAATGGCTCCAACAAGTTGGCGCCCAAGGAGGTTGGAGGTGGCACAAGGTGGTTGGATGAAACACCTCATCCTTGAGTTGGCGCACAAGAAGGTTGGAGGTGGCACAAGGTGGTTGGATGAAACACCTCATCCTCAAGTTGGCGCCCAAGGAGGTTGGAGGTGGCACAAGGTGGTTGGATGAAACACCTCATCCTTGAGTTGGCGCACAAGAAGGTTGGAGGTGGCACAAGGTGGTTGGATGAAACACCTCATCCTTGAGTTGGGATAAGAACCTCACCTTGGACACTACCTATGTCTAAATTCATAGATCAATATCCATAAATAGACATGTTCACTCCAAGCAAAATAAGAATTCAAGAGCTCTCAACATCAGTAACGCCGCTACTACTACTCACATTTGCTGCTACGACGAAGTTCTACTTATAAGAGTTGTCGGTATATTTATTTAAGTTCTACTTCTTTAAATTGTCTTTGTGCTTTAATCGTAACAAGGAAAGAGTGTCCTTTGCCTTGATTTCTTTATGTCGTTGCTCCTACTTCCAGCGAGAGGAGTGGTTTTAGTGAATTGCCCTCGTGCGTGATCAAGGATCACTAGGGCCGTGGATTAGCAATCGAAAGATTGTGAACCACGTAAAAATATCTTGTCTACTTTATATTTCCTGTGCATTCTCTACTTGCTTTTACTTATTGCAAAAGTTTTTAACGACATCAGTATCGCTATTCACCCCCTCTAGCGACACTTTCGATCCAACAATTGGTATCGAGCTGGCGCTAAGATTGGTGAAACCACCAATCTAGCTTTGTTTTTCTTTTTTTACAGATTTTTTATTTATTTATTTCTGTTTTTCGTATAATTATTTCACTTGCTTATCTTCTCCTACATATAGAATTGCATTAGAGGCTTTAGGATCCGGATAAGGTTGTCCTTGGGTTAGATCTCGAGTAAGGTTGTCCTCCGGAACTTCGACATTCGCATTTGATTGTTTATTTCTTTTGCAAGTTACATTTTATATATCTTTTTACTTCCCGCACTACTAATCCAAGGCGAAAGTCTTGGAATATTCTTTCGTGTGTGTTTTGCAAGATTCTTTTAAATCGTTCTTCTTCTTGTTTTTAAATGGCCCATCTCGAAGGGTTTAGCACCGCCCGACCCCGTTTACAGCGGTAATGACTTTCGTTATTGGAAGGGTCGGATGGAATGCTTTC
Organism: Wurfbainia villosa; assembly: GCA_025175895.1. NCBI lineage: Eukaryota > Viridiplantae > Streptophyta > Magnoliopsida > Zingiberales > Zingiberaceae > Wurfbainia > Wurfbainia villosa. Next base: position 55,436,143 of record CM046004.1, read on the forward strand.
TTAAAACCCAAATCGAGATGTGGATCGTAATCCAAACCGGTTTCACACTTCCTATTAATGAAGATGGTGAATCTTTGGGTTACGATCAATGGTCAAATTCCATGAAAAAACAAGTAGAAGCCGATGCCAAGGCAACTCAAATCTTGCAATGTGGGTTGTCCAAGGAAGAGCTCAACCGCGTCGGCCCCTTCATTAGTGCAAAGGACTTATGGACCAAGCTAGTGGAACTACACGAAGGCACCGACGACACGAAGGTATGTAAAAGAGATTTACTTTTAAATAAATTGTATAACTTGAAAATGCAGGAAAACAAGACCGCAACTCAACTACATGCTCGTATCCAAGACATCGTCAACCAACTCCATGCCATCGGACAAAAGGTCGAGAATCGCGACCTTATCAGGTATTCTCTTAACTCGTTTCCTAGGACCACCTTGTGGGCATCCATGGTCGATGCCTACAAGGTCTCCAAGACCTTTCTAAAATTAGGTTAGGCGAATTGTTTTGAACTTGAATTACATGAGCAAACTAGCGTGGTCGGTAGAGAAGAGTATTGCGTTAGTTGCGAGTTCCAAGAAGAAGAAGCCCATAAGCCACCCCAGAAGGAAGAAGGCGAGTCGAATCGGAAGTAGACTCGAAATAGAATCCGAACTAGTCAATCTAGTTAGGAAGATGATCAAGAGGCGAAATGACCAACAACTCAAGGTAAGCCTAAACCTAATTCAAATACTTCTAATTTTAGATGCTATGAGTGCAGCGAGTTGGTCACATCAAGTCCGAGTGCCCAAAGCTAAAGAATAAGCATCAAAGACCAGAAAGCGCTAAGCGCTACTTGGGAGGAGTTGTCGGAGGAAGAAGGCGATATCCAAGCTCTAATGGCCAAGCCGACCGAGCACGACTCGAAACCGAAGAAGAGTCGAGTCGAATCCGATGATGAGCTTCCATTCAAGACAAGCCACGGATCCGTATCCGGTTCAAAAGAATCATTAAGGGTAAGTCGGTCGTTACTTAATACTTTGTATGGTGCAATTAAATTTTTAAATAAGAAACTAGCTAAGTCCGAGTCCAAGGTCGAGACCCTAATTGAGGAGGTTAACCTTCTCAAACATGAGGTCTCCCTAACCTCTTCGACTACTCGTAGTCAAGAGGACGAATCAACTCAAGTTTAAAAGCATGAAGTTGAGAACTCGCTTTTGAAAACACAAGTCGAATACCTTAGGAACACGTTGGAAAGCTTCACTTTGGGATCAAGGGACTTGACCTCTTACTTGGATCACAAAGGGCCGTGTACAACAAGGCGGACTCGGGTTTAACTCAAATACAACCAATAAGTCATATATGTCTATAGTAAACCAACATAAGAAAAATGTCCAAGCATGGGTCCCTAAGACCACTTTGATTTCAACTTTAGGATCTAACATGTATTGGGTTCCCAAGGACCAAATTCACTATGTGAATAGACCCACTCGATTCAATGGTCCAGGGTGAGCCAATACAAAATGTATTTTTGTTAAGTCTTAGAAATTGCATGCTTAGTTTTTCCTTTATTTTTAGAATGGTTAGATAGGACTCATAACCAACTAAAATCCTGCGAAAGATTGAGCCTCGGGAGCCTCTTTTCAAAAATAAACCAACTAAAATCCTACGAAAGATTGAGCCTCGGGAGCCTCTTTTCAAAAATAACTAGTTAGACCAAGACGTAGTCTCAAGTAAGTCGAGTTATCAATTTCTTGAAATTAGCTTTGTCTAAGGAAGTGGTCGTTGTTCCGATCAAAGAAGGCCTCTGTGCCTCGCCACGACCTGGAAGCTAATCTCTTGAAAAGATTACTTGATGAGCTTAGACTAAATCCGAATCTAACCTAATGTTGGTTAATTTAAATTCATTAAAATTAATCAAGTAAAATTGAAAGTCATCTCACAATAACACATAGGAATAACATGTTTTGATCATGTAGATATTGGTGAGATGATTTAGGTTTAAAAAACTTACAAACAACCCTTTAGTAATTCCAATATCCGATCCAACTACCTTATGTGTAGGATCAATGGATGTTGGGCGATGGTTGACTCCTCGACACATGGCCAGGGATCAACTCAAATTTTGAAGTTACGATTCAAAGCGACAAGGATCGGTAGCCTTCGAAATAACGGCAAGCTCAAAATCATCGGATCGGGTGATATTGAGCTCAACTCTAACTTTACAATTCAAAATGTCTTATTAGTAGAAAACTTTCAATATAATTTACTTAGTGTAAGCCAATTGTGTGATAACAATTATAAGGTCATATTTCTAGAAAATGAATTAATCAAGATAAATGCAACATCTAAAATAATACTTAAAGGAACTAGGAATAGCAACATCTACACAATAAATTTACCCCAACTCCTCAACCAAGTGTCTTATGACACAAAGAAGAGGAATCTTGGTTATGGCACAAGACTGACACACTGCACCCAAGACTCGTCCACAAGATGAGTCGAGTGGCTTGGTTATAGGTTTGCCTAAACTAAACAACTTGGATAATAAAATATGTAATGCTTGTCAACAAGGTAAACAATCTAGGACACAACATCAATTAACTAATCAAGAGCAGAACCAAAAGTGTTCTTGAGCTCCTACACATGGATCTATTTGATTCACATGGAGCTAAGTCACTCAATGGTAGTCAATTTTGCTTAGTCATAATTGGCGACTATTCTAGATTTACTTGGGTTAGGTTTATCAAACATAAAAATGATACCCTAGACCAACTAATCAATCTTTGTAGGTTAATCGAAAATCAAAAGAACCTTAAGATTAAAAGACTTAGAAGCGATCATGGTGGTGAATTCGAAAACCACAGGTTTACAGATTTACGTAACCTAAGCGGATACCACCATGAGTTTTCATGTCCTAGAACCCCACAACAAAATGGGTTAGTCGAGCGGAAAAATAGAACCCTACAAGAAGCCGCTAGGACAATGTTAAGCAGTATAACCTACGATAGATTTTGAGGCGGTAGTTAGTACGGCTTGCTATGTCCAAAATAGGATCCTTATGGTAAAGAGGCACCAAAATACCTCGTACGAGATTTATCACGATAAAATACCGAACATCAAGTACTTTAGGGTATTTGGATGCAAGGTACATATCTTAAACACTAAGGATTACCTAGGGAAATTCAAATCCAAAACCTCTACTGGAACCTTTCTAGGATACTCAACCACCAGTAGAGCTTATAGGGTATACAATCACGACACTCTTAGAGTCGAAGAAACCATTAATATAGTTTTCGACGAAGGACACGAACCCGTTCAATCCTTAACAAAACCAACTAGCAAATCAACTTATAGCAAACCCGACTCTGATCTTGAACTTGAATCTCGTCCTAACCCAAGTCATCCTATCGACCAAGTGATAGATGACTCTAACCCAAGTCAAACTAGAACTCACCCAAGTCATCCTATCGACCAAGTGATAGATGACCCTAACCCGAGTCACACTAAGACTCAAACAAATCATCCTATCAATCAAGTTATAGGTGATCCAAATTTAGGGGTTCGAACTAGAGCTTCATATCGAAACCTTAGTAAAATCTCGTTAATTTCCAAAATCGAACCCAAAACTATTGAACAAGCACTTCTTGATCCCGACTGGATTATTGCTATGCAAGAAGAGCTAGCTCAATTCACTAGAAATGAAGTCTGGGAATTAGTACCACCACCTAAAGAAAAATCAATTATTGGAACAAGGTGGGTATTTGAAATAAACTTGATGATAAAGGTGAAGTAGTTAGAAATAAAGCTAGGTTAGTCGCAAAGGGTTTAGTCAAGTCGAAGGTTTAGATTACGATGAGACCTCGCCCGTAGCAAGACTAGAGTCCATCCAGAATGTTGTTAGCATATCTTTGCACATCGAGGTTTTAAATTGTTTCAAATGGATGTCAAGTCAGCATTTTTGAATGGATACATTAAGGAAGAAGTTTACGTCGATCAACCTCCGGATTGAAAATCTAGATAAACGACCATGTCCTTAGACTTAAGAAAGCCCTATATGGACTCAAACAAGCCCCAAGAGCTTGAGATGCGAAGGCTTCGATCTATCTTAAGTCCAAAGGATTCAACCAAGGTTTAGTCGACCCAACCTTATTAGTTAAAACCGTAGGAAAAGAAATCTTTATAGCCCAAATCTATGTAGATGATATAATTTTTGGAACTACCAACTCGATCCTGCTAAGCGAATTCATCTCACTTATGGAAAGTGAATTTGAAATGAATTTAGTGGAGAGTTAAGTTTCTTCTTAGGTTTACAAATTAAACAAACTAAAGATGGAATATATTTACATCAACAAAAATATACTAAGGACTTAATAAATCGATTTGGAATGCAAGATGCTAAAATAATCAATACACCTATGGCTAATGTTAATATAAGCGAAGATGTAGAAGGAAAACCCGTTGACCTAAAATACTATAGGGCGCAATAGGAAGTCTCCTATACTTAACCATGAGCCGACCCGACATTTTATTGGCGGTAAGTATGTGCAAGGTTACAAACTGTGCCAAGGAGTCTCACCTAACCCTAGTCAGCGTATCCTTAGATATCTAAAGGCCGCTAAGCGTAGGTATTTGGTACCCTAGATCTCTGAGTTTAATCTAATCGGCTACTCCGACTCGACTATGCGGTAGTAAACTCGATAGAAAGAGCACAGTGGTTGTTGTCAAATCCTCGGCTCAGTCTAGTAAGTTAGTGCGATGGAGAGCGACATTGCGTTGCCTTATCTACCACCAGCCGAATCGTTGCGATGGGTGAGTGTGTCTCTCGGCTCACTGTGGATGAAGCACACTCTCCAAGACTTTAGCTTAATCTTTAACAACATTAAAACCTACATAGATAACATTAGTTCAATTAACTTAACTAAAAATCCAATATGTCATTCTAGGACAAAACATATAGAAGTTAAACACCACTTCATTAGGGAACATGTAACTAATGGAACTATACAACTAGAGTATGTTGAGTCCAAATCAAACCTAGCGGACATCTTCACCAAACCACTACCCGAAGCCGAATTTAGTTTATTAAGACGAAAGTTAGGTATGTGCGTAATAGAGTAATATTTAAATTTTTCTATATATGTACTCTACTTTTGCTTCTTTTTATGAAATTAGCCTAAGTCTTACCTTAGAAATCATATACCTATAGATTTAAGGAGCCAACACATCTCACAACACATAGGACTAATGTGTTTGTGTACTTAGCCAATGAGCAGGCGTGAGATGTTAGGACCTTACTCTGGTTCGGATGTAGATTCAGTGCATCGACATGAACCATGGAGTATAATTATTTAAAATTAATCAACTCCTTCAAGACTTATTGATCATTCTATATCAATCAAGTCCAACCGGAGTTGTACATTTTAGATGAACATATTTTCAAGCTTATTATTATTTTAAAAAAAAATATATTTATATTGGGAACTTGCTTGGACTTACAAACCCTAAAATATATTTACAAACTTTTTGAGTTAAGGCAAAAGGGAGAGAAAGTCACAAAAGTAAGGAAGAAAGTAAACAAAATTATGACCTTTTATATTAAGTAATTCCGTTTACTTAAGCAACTATTAAGGGGGAGTAAAAATTATTTTTCAAGAACTCACCTTCGGTCAAGGGGGAGGTTACCTCAAAGGGGAGAACTTGAAACAATAATATTTCTCATTCATACTTAATCATTATGCTAGCTCATTCATATTTAATCTTTATGCTAGCTCATTCATATTTAATCTTTATGCTAGCTCATTCATGCTTAATCATTATGCTAGCTCATTCATATTTAATCTTTATGCTAGCTCATTCATGCTTAATCATTATGCTAGCTTCTTTGTTATGCTTAATTTTTCCTTAACTTTTGTGTCGGTTTGCCATGAATCAAAGGGGGAGATTGTTGTGCAAAGGGCACCAAAGTCGAACCGGTATTTTGATTATGGCAAAAGGCTCAATAGTTAAGGGTATATTTGTTATCTTACGAGCTCAATTAAGTGTGCAGAAATGCTAAAGTTGAGCGGAAGGTCTGCGACACCCGGTGGGAACCGAGGTGGTCGGGCAACGCCAGAGGGACTTCGGAGGAAGCCGAGGTACTCGGGTGAAGACCGGAAGCGAGGCTACAAGGTAAGCTCGTGTGAAAGCGAAGCAAGGTCGTTAAGCGTAGATCCGACCCAATACCTCCAATGGAAGGTCTAGGTCGAGATCAGATGGTTAGAACCATCGTACTTTATATTTTAAGCTAACTTATGCTGCAGTCCAAAACCCTTTGACTACATCAGCTGCTAGTCAAGTTCGACCTCGAGAAGAGCTCAATTTCAAGGGGGTGAATTTGGACTTGACTCGTGTTTTGGTACAAAGGGTGATGTGGCATCAAGGTGGACATCCAAACCATCACCAAGCTTCCTTGTGGTGGACGCCCAAAATAAGGTGAGTTGGCACAAGATGGTTGGCTCCCATGATGTGGCACAAGTTGAATGGCTCCAACAAGTTGGCGCCCAAGGAGGTTGGAGGTGGCACAAGGTGGTTGGATGAAACACCTCATCCTTGAGTTGGCGCACAAGAAGGTTGGAGGTGGCACAAGGTGGTTGGATGAAACACCTCATCCTCAAGTTGGCGCCCAAGGAGGTTGGAGGTGGCACAAGGTGGTTGGATGAAACACCTCATCCTTGAGTTAGGCGCACAAGAAGGTTGGAGGTGGCACAAGGTGGTTGGATGAAACACCTCATCCTTGAGTTGGGATAAGAACCTCACCTTGGACACTACCTATGTCTAAATTCATAGATCAATATCCATAAATAGACATGTTCACTCCAAGCAAAAACAAGAATTCAAGAGCTCTCAACACAGTAAATGCCGCTACTACTACTCACATTTGCTACGACGAAGTGCCGCCGACAACGAAAGCTACATCTTCTACTTATAAGAGTTGTCGGTATATTTATTTAAGTTCTACTTCTTTAAATTGTCTTTGTGCTTTAATCGTAACAAGGAAAGGGGGAGTGTCCCTTTGCCTTGATTTCTTTTTGTAATCGTTGCTCCTACTTCCAACGAAGAGGAGTGGTTTTAGTGAATTGCCCTCCGTACGTGATCAAGGATCACTAGGGCCGTGGATTAACAATCGAAAGATTGTGAACCACGTAAAAATATCTTGTCTACTTTATATTTCCGCTGTGCATTCTCTACTTGCTTTTTACTTATTGCAAAAGTTTTTAACGACACCGTATCGCTATTCACCCCCCCCCTCTAGCGACACTTTCGATCCAACACATGTACAACATAATATCCGAGGTCTGATTCAATCATGTAGTCAGTACTAAATTGAATCACCTCTATGTCGGTCCTGCTCAATACACCTAAGTGTACCAGTGTAACTCTATGTTCAAGACAAAACAATACCAAGCTACACTACAACCATGCCAATGGTTTGTCCAAAACCATCTTGGTTGTGAGCCTCTACTTATATTTTACAAGGAACTGATAACATGATCTTCTGTGCCACACCAAGCACCATGTTATCTACAATGTAAAATATTTAGACAATATGCACACATATATAATGAATATATAAAATGCAAACAATGATCATGTGATTCTTATTTCAAAATAAAATGTTCATACAAAAAGAGCTAGGCTTTCAGTATACATTCCAACAATCTCCCACTTATACTAAAAGACTATGCATCACTGCCATACATCCGATCCCATGTCCTCCACATGCCTATCAAACGCTACGAAGGGCCTTAGTGAATGGATCCATGTGTTATCCTCTCGATGCAATCTTGGCAAAGAACTCTCCTCGCTACTGATCTCTATGAGGTGCTACTTGCGCCTATGTGTTTACTACTTATACGGGCTCGTGGTTCCTTGAGTTTACAACCCACCACTATTATCATAATAAATTGTGATAGTTCGGGCAAACCAGAATCACATCCAAGTCCATCAAGAAGTTCTGAGCCATACAAATTCTTGCCGCTTCTCAGGCGCTACATACTCGCCATCGTGAGTCCGCAGCATTTCGCTGACACTCCTCCATGCTATGGCTCCACCTCAAAAGTAAACACAAACCCGGTAGACTTACTGTCCCTATCCGATTGGAAATCCGAATCAGAATTAACCCAGGGACTAATTGATCTGCCTAGAAACCAAAGATATAATCCTAGTCCTTCTCGTGTACTTCAATATATGCTTTACCAATCAATGTCCTGTCAGATTACTCGATATCTGCTAACCATGCCCAGCAGCGGATATCCGGTCTCATCATAGCATAAATACATAAGGCTTCCTCGCCATAAGGAATCGCCTTCATGTCCTCTATCTCCTTTGATGTTCTGGGACACATCTCTTTAAATAAAGGAACTCCATGCCTAAAAGGTAGAAAACCTTTCTTGGAGTTCTGCATGCTAAAACGAGCAAGGATAGTGTCAATGTATGAAGCTTGAGACAAGCACAACATCCTTTTCTTGCGATCCCTTATAACTTTGATCTTAAGGATGTGTCCCACTTCTCCCAAGTCCTTCATATCAAACTGTTTGGACAACCATACCCTTACATCTGATAACACTTTGATATTGTTGCCAACTAACAAAATGTCATCTACGTATAGTACAAGAAACACCACTACGTTTCCGTCACATCTCTTGTATACACAAGGCTCATCCGGACTTTGAATAAATCTATATGACTGGATTACCTCATCAAAGCGGATGTTCCAAGATCTAGAAGCTTGCTTCAATCCATAAATAGACCGATTAAGCTTACATACAAGATGCTCTTTGCCTTTAGCAATGAATCCCTGTTATATAGATGTTCTCCTCAAGACTTGTTAAGGAAAGTCTTGACATCCATCTGCCAAATCTCATAATCCATATGAGCAGCTATAGATAAGAGAATCCGGATAGACTTAAGCATAGCTACCGGCGAAAAGGTCTCCTCATAATCGATACCCTCTTTCTGAGTATACCCTTTCACAAGCCTAGCTTTGAAGGTTCAACCTTCCGTCTACTCCTCTCTTTCTCTTGTAGATCCACTTGCATCCAATGGTTTTACACCATCGGGTGGCTCTACTAGCTCGGACTGATTAGAATCCATAGATTCTATCTCCAATTCATCGCTCTTTGCCAAGATATCGATCTCTATCTTGGATTGCCTCGTCATATGTCCAGAGATCGGGTTCATGTTCACTGTGACTAAGTCCGAAGACTCTCCCAAAAACATGAATCACTGTTGTCTAACAACCCTCCCACTACGACGAGGTGCCTCATGTATGTGCTCATGACACGCGGTGCGATGACTTGTGGTGTCTCCTCTGTGCAGTGAATCAAGTGGACTTCCCCACATCTCCTCAAGAACAATCCTACTCGTGGGCTTGTGGTTCATCACATAGTCTTCCTCTAGAAATCATTCGTACTCACGATCACCTTGATCTCTAGGACTATAGAATAAACCACCCTTCGCTTTTAGGGTAGCCAACAAACAAGCGCACATGCGAGATTCCAACTTACCAAGATCTCCTTCAAAGACATGTGGACTACCCCAAATCCGAATATGTCTTAGACTAGGCTTTCGCCCAGTCCACAACTCTGTGGGAGTAGAGGGTACTGACTTAGATGGAACCAAGTTCAGAATGTGTGCTGCTGTTTCCAGAGCAAACCCCCAGAACAAATTAGGTAACTCAGAATAACTCATCATCGATCTGACCATCTCCATAAGAGTCCTATTCCTTCGCTCCGCCACACCATTCTGCTGGGGTGTGCCAGGTGCGGATAATTGGGATTGAATCCCAGCCTCTGATAAGTAACTCCTAAACTCTCCCAAGAGGTACTCACCACCACGATCAGATCGTAATGTCTTGATACTTTTACCTTGACGGTTCTCCACATCAGCCTTGAATTCTTTGAACTTGTCAAAGCATTCAGACTTGCGGCGCATCAAGTAAATGTATCCATACCTTGAATAATCGTCTATAAAAGAGACGAAGTATTCAAAGCCACCTCTTGCCTGGATAGACATAGGACCACACAAATCAGAATGAACAAATTCTAACAGAATTGATGACCTTTCATATTCGACTAGGGTACAGGGTAAGGACTTTGTTTTTACCCCTGCCATGTTGAGAGAGCATTTATGTCTTATGCATTCGACATGCCCTGTTGCATGTTTTCCATCCACAGAGTTACCATACGGTGACCCCTACTCTCATATTACTTTAGATAGGATTCACATGCATCTTTTTGGTGAGGAAAGAACTCCCTCTATGAGTATCTTTAGTTCTACTATACTCCGAGTACAGGACTATGCCCTGTACTGAGTTATAGTGAACTGCATTTTACCGCTCACCACTAGAGACATTGCTATGATGTGCCCTTTTCATTCATTTTTTACTTTATGCACTTAGTCATAGGTTAGATTTGGACATTAGCCTACAGATGTTCCATTCCATCATTTATCATTCTAGGTCCATCACCAGCAGGAAGGCACATTTGCCTTACTGCCATGTCATTACATCTCTCTTAGCCACATTAGGATTTGATGTTACCACAGGTAACATCAAACATCTTACTGAGTATGACATGAGAGGGTCTAGGCAGTTTGGTTTAGCAAAAATAGATTTAGATGACAATAATATCCTTGTATGGAAGAGAGATGACTCTCAGCCTCAGCCCCAGCCTGATCCAGAGAAGGAGCATGAGCCAGAGATCGACCCCGACCACCACTCAGAGACTGAGCATCAGGAAGCTCCAGGATTTGATAATTTATCACAATTTCTTGGGTTTCCAACAGCTCTGACCGTAGAAGAGAGGCTATCTAGGTTAGAGGATGTGATGCAACGCCAAGAGCAGCAACATCTTGAGATGATGCAAATCTAGCAGGCGCAGAGAGAGGACCATATTGAGATGATGGAGCTTCTTAGGTCATGGGGCATGGGTCCCTCTCAACCTCCATCTGATGATTATGATTGTTATGATACTAGAAGTTAATAAAATTTTTGTTTAAAAAAAAATTATAAAATTTTTGTGTAATATTATATTTCGAATTAAAACTTGATTATGCTTGGTAGATTAGGAATTTTTTCATGCTTATCATTTCGAATTATTTTGAAAAGTAATATTATATTTTTTTTAAGAAAATTAAAAATTAATCTAGATTAGGTCAATCTTGACTTCATGATCCTATAGATCTAGGTAGCCTTCGCATCTCACAAATACCTAGGTTTAACTGTTTGTGTATTGAGCCACGAAGATGGGTGTGAGATGTTAGGACTGCACCCCTGGTTCCAGATGTGGATCCAGTGCATCGACATGAACCAAAATGGGGTTTACAAGAGAAAATTGATCACTTCGGTGACTAACTCTAATGCAAAGCTTGATGATTAATTATATATCATTTGAGCTAGTAAAGAGTTGGATATTTACTTTAAGGACAATTTTTAGATGTGTATTTTCAAAAGTTATATATAATATTAAGTAATTCATGCTTGGACTTCTTACCTATCACTTTTGCATCAGAGTTTTGAAAAACTTTGAAAATTTTGAAAATTTTCAAAAATTTTAAATTATTCAGTGGAAGTTTTAAAAAACTTTGAAAATTTTGAAAACTTTTAAATTATTCAGGGGGAGTTTTGAAAATTTTTGAATAATTCAGGGAGAGTTTTGAAAACTTTAAAAATTTGAAAACTTTTAAATTTTTCAGGGGGAGTTTTGAAAAACTTTGAAATTTTTTCAAAATTTCCAAAACCTAACCCTTATTTTGATGTATGCCATAGGGGGAGAGAAGAGATATAGTTTTAAAAAGAAATATAAAGTCAAGAGGATGCAAAATTTGAGAAGGACATATGCATTTCATACATGGTTAAATATATGCATGACAAAAGTTGTTAGTTCATTTCTTATAAATGTCAAAATATGGAGATTGGTATTTGATTCTCCTAACTTTAACTGACATGTTGTCATACATCAAAAAGGGGGAGATTGTTGATGAAGAGAGCATCACTCCTCAGTTTTGATGTATGAACCATAGTTAAGAGTTAGGATTCACTTGTGAACTAATATAAGTGTTAAGTGTGCAGGCTTAACAGGAAGTCCTAGTAGGTCGTGTTGATCGGATACTAGGCACACATCTTGACAGATCAGGAGGACTGGATACCAGGTATGAAGTCCAGACGGGTCACATGGACTGAACATCTAGCATGAAGACTGGTTGGGTCAGGAGACCGGACAATCGAAAAAAAGTCTAGCTAGGTCAGGCAAACTGGATAGCTGGTGGAAGCCCTGATGAGTCAGATCGGATGTCAAGAATGGTAAGTCCGGCAGGTACCCGATAGGTAAGCCTCGAGTGAAGAGGTAAGGCCGAGTCCTCTTTAGGGGGACAAAGCTAAGCATCGGTTCAATGAAAAGTTCACGTGGGACTTATTAATCGAGATCGAGCAGTATTACTACTGCTATCGTAATTAATATATCTTGTGCTAATCCTATTTTGCACAGTTCAGTCAACTGGATGAATTCGATTTGACTGAAGTCCAATCGAATGGAGATGTATCAGTCGACTGGAAACCTATTTGGTAAGATCATCTTGTGATCAAACGGAGATCGTGCGATGCAGATGGAAAGGGCTTGAGTCGACTGAAGAGGTTGAGTCGACTGAAGAGGGAAATTTCCTGATGCTGAGTCGAATGATGTGGAGTCGACTGAAGAGGATTCAGTTGACTGGAAGACCACGAATTCCATTTTGACGGGCTGATGTGAAGTCTACTGGAAGCCATTCTAGTCTATTGGATAATGTTTATAAAAGTCATGCTCGACCAGATCCAGATATCGAAATTCAAATATGTCAAAGTGCTGCAAAAATACTTGCTCGTCCACTATACTTTGATTCCACGACAAGACGATCCTCCGACACTCTGTGACTACCTCTACGATTATCAAGTGTCGATATAAAGTTCTGTAATCTCTTTACTTTATTGTTTCGCTTGTATACTTAATTCTCCGAGTGGGTGGTTTGTCATCTAACTCTATTATTTGTAAAAAACGAAACCCTCCGAAGTCGAGAGTTCTCGAATCAGAGGCTATTTAGTGAATTGCCCACCGAAGTAGCTCGCGGGAGAGCTACGAGCCTTGGAGTAGCAACCCAGTCACGGTTGTGAACTAAGTAATCTGTCTATGTTGATAATTCTCTTTAGATTTTGCTGCGTACTTTTATTAGAATAAAAAATTAGTCTAAATTGTTAACCACCGTGATTCACCCCCCCTCTCTCGGTTTACTTGATCCTACAATAAATGCAGTAAATAAAAGAACACACTCCCCTTTCAAGTCAGAGAAGAAGTATCATTAACGTCCACTTCCTCCATTGTAGCACCTCTCATTCCCTCATGAAATATCTTGAGACGGTGTCCATTCACTCTGAATGTTTTCCCTATAGAAATTTCCTGCACCTCAACAACACCATAGGGAAACACATTAGAAACACAAAAAGGACCGTCCCATCTAGATTTCTATTGGTGCAATCGACCTAGGACACGATTGACCAGGCTATAGTTTGACTTGAATAGTGGTTGATGTTAGTGTTTAATGTTTGACATTGATGTTTAATAATGAGTTGACCATTGTTTGAAAATGAGTTGACTATATGGTTGACATGGGATTGACCATATGATGGAGAAGTCCAAGTCATGGGTTCTTTGCAATTGGAAAGTCCAACATGCGTTGGCATGGAAAGTCCAAGCATGGGTCTTGGCAAGGGAAAGTCCAACCTTGAGTCTTGGAAAATTACAAGTCCAACATGGGTTAGCAAGGGAAGTCCAAGGGTTGATATTGGCGGTGTAAAGTCCAAGTGGGAGTCTTGGCAGCATAAGTCTAATGGTTTGGCGGCGTAAAGTCCAAGCGGCAGTCTTGGTTGAGGTTATTAGTCGACTGGGGCTTTGGACTCGATTGGGACACTTGAAAATCGGGATTATGAGTCAACTAGGGTTCGACACTCGGAGGTAGTCGAGCATAATGCTTTAATGGCACTCAACTACCAGTGTATCCGTTGGAGTTTTACCAACGTGGATTAAATCATTGTGAGACAATGTCTATAGGATCTTTAAAGGGACCTTAAAGGGGAGGATTTTGCTTTTTATGTATTTCACTTGTAATTTCTTGTATTTCTTTGTATTACTAATCCTTCCTAAGATTTCATCTTGTTATTTGTATTTGTTATTATTATTCCAACAAGTGGTATCGATGGATCTTCAAGAGAGATTAATGAAGATTTAAGGTAGGATGGAATATTTCCTAATGTCCAGTATATAAAATTGGTTTGCCGTGATTATAGGATTTGATGCTCCAAGGGGAAAGTGTTAGTGAAAGCCCTAGAGCCAATGATGTGATGATTGTTGTATGGACTTTAGTGTATCATATTCCTATTAATAAAGGCATGGTTATTATATTTACTTGTATTGGTGCCAAATAACTAAGTATAATAACGTCCTTGAGTAGAAGGTTCTTATCTATATCAATCGATTGGTTGAATCGATAATGAGATGATATAGAGAACACTACTCTTAATCATTCCTAGTCAAGTATTAACATTCAGAGACAATGTTAATACGTAGAGACTAGCATGTAAGTGAATTCGATGACTTGATCTCACAAGTCATGGATATGAGATATTAAGTTGACACATGGGTATGCATTGAAGAATATATACTAAATGACCCACTATGAGAAAGTTTCATGGATCATTATATGAGTGTCATATACTTTCCCATGTGACTATTAGTATGAATATTAGTCCTTGGACCTGAAGTCACCATGGTTTCCTACATAAGGAATTGCATACTTTGGCTTCGTCAAACGTCACCCGTAAATGGGTGAACTATAAAGGCGATTACTGGATATGTAATAAATTATGCGGAGGGATGTGAGTGATGTAGATGGGATCTATCCCTCCTTTATGATGGGAGTGACATCGTTGTTCTTGATAGAGTGAGATCACGAAGTGCATGTCCATGCCCAAATGAGTCAATATGAGATATTGAGCTCATTTGACAATAGTGAGTCTACTTGGAGTTCAAGATATAGATTGTACCGAGGATGACACTGTCTATGCCTCAATTGGTCAATCTAGATGTCAAGGATAGAAAGACATTGTCACATATTGTGAGAGTCATAATTAGTAGTCACAATGGTGATGTTGGATCTCAACAATCTTCTAACTTGGGTAGCAATGATGTGTTGCTAGATACCGCTCATTGCTTATGTTCCTAAATCGGTTTAAAAGCATTGCCAACGTTACAAGAACCTATAGGGTCAAACACAAAGGGTAATTAGATGGAGATTAGGTTCATATGATGAACCATGAGGATTAGGTTCATGGGATGAACCAAATTGGATTAATAGTAATCCAAATTAGACTAATTGAGTTAGACTCAATTTGATTTAAGTGTTGAATGAGTCTAATTTAGATTTGATTCATTGAGTCAATTTAAATTAATGAATACAAATTCATTAAATCAAATTGACTTGAATCAAGTGGTTAGATTTGATCAACCATGGGAGATAAGAGGTCAAATTTGACTTGACTTGAGAGGGAAGATGAATGGTCAATTTTGACTTGACCAATTGTCATGTCATGGTGACTTGGCATGGGGGCCGGCCAATGATGATGTTCCACATCATCATAGACTTATCATGGGGTGCCACCTCATGAGGGAGACACAGAGCCATTGGCTCTTGGAGTTACATGCATGCATGTAACCCCCCCCCAAATAGGTGGTCGGCCACTTTAGGAGAGGTGTGTGCTTTAGTGTGAAGTTAAGGGGATTAACTTCATCTTCTTCCTTGCTCCTCTCAAGCTCTCTCCCTCATCCTCTTCTTGCTGAGATTCCTCAAGGGTTGTAGCACACTCTAAGGTGTCTTCTCCACTATTTGTCCGTATGGATACTTGTAGAGGAGTGTACACTTGATATTTTTCGAGATCCGACAAAGCATTTGGACATGCGGGATAAGCAAAGGGCGTCGCTACGAGGGTAACGCTCTCATCATGTAGATCTAGGTTTCTATAACACGTACATGAATTTATTTTTATATATCTTCGCAAGAATCTATGGCCGGGCTTCCGAGGTTTTCATAACGCAAAAAGCGATTTTTGCAGCTCGGAAAGTCCAACAGTTGTATCAGAGCCACGTGCGAAGCATTTATGTGTTTAATTTTTGTAGTTTTTTGTATTAGATATAAAAATTACATATCTATAAGTTTCTGTAGATTTCCTATTTTTATAGAATTTTTGGGTATTTTTCTCGAAGAGTCGAAGCAACAAGTGTTGGGACACTTGTAGGCTTCAACCACCGAGAAAAAAACTCTCTGGAACGGCGAAATCTCGCTTTAGGTTTTTGGGACAGCAACTTAAGTCTTTGTAAGATCAAGATGGGACACTCGGAAAGTTTATTTTGCGAGTAGGGGTGCTGCCCCTAACCCCGAAAGGGGCATTGTCCCGCGATCGCGCCCGAAAACTGCTTAGCGGGACCGTTACAGAGAGGTGACTCATAAAATTGAAAAAAGAAATAGAAAAAATTATAGAAATTTCTGTAAAATACATAATTTATAATTATGTATAATTCTATGATGGTCATGGCCCATGAACCCCAATATGATTGGATGATAAATGTGTTGTAATTCATAATACGACCTACGCGCCGTTTTTGTGGTTGTGCATGTTGTATAGGGTATTCGACCTGCGCGTCGTGCCTCTTCTTTTAAAATTCTAGTTGTAAATAGTTTTAGACTCGAATGTAACTCGAGTTTTATATTTGTAATGTACAAAATGGAGCGGTGGAAAGTCCACTAGTAGACAGAGTTACGAGGAGGGTGCCGATGACACATGGCGGTCAAAGGAGGTGCTTGGAGAAGCCGCTAACCCTAGGTTGATCGTCCGATCTTCTCATTGGCTTGAGAAGATCGTAGTAGGGCCATGACCTCATCACAATTAATTTATATATATATATATATATTTGTTTTTCTTGTATGTATGTGATGCATGCTAGAATATTTTGCTTGTATGTATATGATGCATGCTTGTATATTGCTTGTATGTATGTGATGCATGCTAGTGTAGGACAAGAAAGGCCTTGATGTGTATATGATACACATTCATGATTAGATTAGATCTTAATCTAATTAACTCATAAAATTCCTACCAAGTTTTGATACCCATCACTACCTCGATCATTTGTTGTTGTTGAATCTGCCAAGGCAGAGCAACGCATATTATCTTCGTAGGGTACAGAGGGACAATCTTGGTCCCGCCTATCATGGCTTGGGTTAGAGTAAGCTCAATTAGATTGAGTAAAACTAGTTATCTCAATTGGATCGAGTAGAACTATAGACATATTCCAACCGTTGGAAAGATAGGATAAGATTGCATTTACACTAAATCTTGGGCGATTTAGCCAAATCTAACTCAAGGTCTTTTGTAAATGTGGGTCTTCATCCTATAAACAAGAGTTGCATAAGATGTAATCGGTAATGTGTTACCTACCGATCATACTAAGTCTTGGGCGATTTAGCCAAAGCTAATTCAAGGCCTAGTATGAGTGGATCTTGTCCTGCAAGAATTATAGCATGTTTGTATGAATCTAGTAATGTGGTTTGACCACATCCATAACTCGATTCTACAAAAGTCCTATAATTCAGTGGGAGTATCATTTGATTAAAGGTCTAATTAAATGATAAATGGAATATGATATTAATTTTCTACATTTTGTATGTTGTAGATTACCATGTCGACAAACACGAACACTCTCTCCCTGCGTTCTGTCCTTGAGAAGGACAAGCTCAATGGAGAAAATTTCCTAGACTGGTACAGGAACCTGAGAATTGTTCTCATCCAAGAAAGGAAATTGTACATCATGGAGCAGCCCATTCCGGAGGCACCTCCTGCCACTGCCTCGCGAACTGACAAAGATGCTTACAAGAAGCATCAAGATGATGCATTAGATGTGTCATGTCTTATGCTCGTGACCATGAACTCTAAGCTTCAGAAGCAACACGAGTTCATGAATACCTATGATATGGTTGAATATCTTCGTCAACTATATCAAGGACAAGCAAGCCACGAGAGATATGAGATATCTAAGGCATTGTTTCAGTCCAAGATGCAAGATGGGACTCCCGAAGGTCCATATGTACTCAAGATGATTGGGTACATAGAAAACTTACAGAGGTTGGGATTCCCACTTGGCCAAGAGCTGGCCACTGACTTGATCTTGCAATCTTTGCCACAAAGCTACAATCAATTTGTCATAAATTACAACATGAATGAAATTGATAAGCCACTGTCTGAGATGCTCAGCATGTTGAGAACTATTGAGCTCAACCTTAAGAAGGGAAAATCTGACTCCATTTTGATGGTGCAAAAGAATAAAGGCAAGGGCAAGCCTAAAGGTAAGAGAAAGTCCCAAGCCAAGGGCAAAGGCAAGGAACTGAAACCGAAAGGAGGGGTGGCCAAAGAAGGGACTTGCTTCTATTGCAAGGAAGTTGGACACTGGAAGCGTAACTGCAAGGCATACCTGAAGATCTTAAGAAGAAGAGAAGTGAGACTTCTACTTCAGGTATAAATGTTATAGAAGTCAATCTATCTATTTCTTCATCATGGGTATTAAATACCGGAAGTGCATCTCACATTTGTACCAATGTGCAGGCGCTGAGAAATAGTAGGGCATTGACAAAGGGCGAGGTGGACCTACAAGTAGGCAATGGAGCAAGAGTTGCTGTTGTTGCTGTAGGAACTTATGATCTATCTCTGCCCTCTGGGCTTGTACTAGAACTAGATGAATGTTGTTATGTGCCTGCTTTAACTAAGAACATAATTTCAGTTTCTTGTTTGGACAAGAAAGGATTTACATTTATAATAAAGAACAAATATTGTTCAGTTTATTTAAATGATATGTTCTATTGTAGTGGACCTCTAATGAACGGAATCTACTTTCTAGACTTAAAGAGCCCCATCTATAACATAAGTACCAAAAGGTTCAAGTCAAATGAGTTGAACTAAACCTACCTCTGACATTGTCGCTTAGGTCAAATATATGAGAGTCGCTTATCTCAGCTCCATAAGGATGGGCTGCTGGACTCATTTGATTTTGAATCATATGAGACATGAGAGTCTTGCCTTTTAGGCAAGATAACCAAGACTCCCTTTAGTGGACATAGCGAAAGAGCAACAAACTTGTTAGGACTTATACATAGTGATGTATGTGGCCCATTCAATGTTGCTGCTAGAGGTGGTTATAGGTACTTCATTATATTTACTGATGACTTCAGTAGATATGGTTATGTGTATCTCATGACACATAAATTAGAATCCTTTGAAAAGTTCAAAGAATTCAAGAATGAAGTACAAAACCAGCTTGGCAAGAGTATTAAGATACTTCGATCAGATCGAGGTGATGAATACCTTAGCCATGAGTTTCGTGACTATCTAGCTGAGTGTGGGATTCTATCCCAACTCACTCCTCCTGTAACATCACAGTGGAATGGTGTATCCGAAAGGAGGAATTGTACCCTATTAAATATGGTACGATCTATGATGAGTCACACAAATCTTCCAATATCCTTTTGGGGATATGCTCTAGACGCATCAGCCTTCACACTTAACCGTGTACCATCCAAGTGTGATAAAGACACCATATACAATATGGACAGGGAGAAATTCCAAGATGTCTTTCATGAGGATTTGGGGTTGTGAGGCTTACGTTCAACGTCAAGTCTTAGACAAACTGAGACCCAAATCTGATAAGTGCTATTTTGTTGGATATCCCAAGGAGACAAAGGGATATTACTTCTACATTCCCAGTCAGCACAAAGTGTTTGTGGCAAAGACTGGGATTTTTCTAGAAAGGGATTTTGTTTCTAGAAAAACTAGTGGGAGTACGTTCGATCTTGAAGAAATTCAAGATAAGGACCATAGCACTGACGCCTTGATGGAGGTTGAACAGGAACCACAAAGTGTTGTGGGTGATGAGTTTATTGCACAAAGAGTTGTGGAATAACCACCTGTTCAAGTAGACCTACCTCTTCGCAGGTCTGATAGGGTACGTCGTTAGCCTGAGAGATACTCATTTCTCTTGTCTGACCATGATGACATTATGCTCATTGAGAATGAGCCTACCTTCTATTAGAAAACTGTGATAAGCCCAAATTCTGAGAAATGACTAGAGGCCATGAGATCCGAGATGGAATCCATGTACACCAACCAAGTATGGACTTTGGTTGATCCACCTGAAGGCATCAAACCCATTGGGTGTAAGTGGGTCTTTAAGAGAAAGACTGACATGGATGGACTTACGCATACCTATAAGGGCCAATTGGTGGCTAAAGGTTTCAAGCAAATTCATGGTATTAACTATGATGAAACCTTTTCTCCAGTGGCAATGTTTAAGTCCATTTGGATCATGCTTGCTATTACAGCATACCACGATTATTAGATCTGACAGATGGATGTCAAAACCGCATTTCTGAATGGAAACTTGCTCGAGGATGTGTACATGACACAGCCTGAGGGTTTTGTGGATCCATAGCATGCTGGGAAAGTATGCAAGATGCAAAGGTCCATTTATGGGCTAAAGCAAGCTTCTCGGAGCTGGAATCTTCAATTCGATGATGCGATCAAACAGTTTGGTTTCATCAAGAATGAAGATGAACCCTATGTCTACAAGATGGTTAATGGGAATACAGTTGTCTTCTTTGTATTGTATGTGGATGACATACTACTCATTGGGAATGATATCCCTTTGCTACAGTCTCTGAAGACTTGGCTGGGGACGTGCTTCTCAATGAAATACTTAGGTGAAGCAGCCTATATTCTAGGCATCAAGATCTATAGAGATAGATCTAAGAGATTGCTTGGCCTAAGTCAGAGTACATACATTGACACGGTATTACTACGGTTTGCCATGCAGAATTCCAAGAAGTGACTTCTGCCGATGTCACATGGTGTGAGTCTTTCGAACACTCAAAGTCCCTCTTCTAGAGAGGAGACAGACCGCATGGATAAGATCCCTTATGCATCTGCTATAGGATCTATCATGTATGCCATGCTGTGTACTCATCCTGATATCTCGTATGCTTTGAGCATGACGAGTAGATACTAGTTAGATCCAGGTGAGCATCACTGGATAGCAATCAAGAATATTCTTAAGTACTTGAGAAGGACTAAAGAATATTTCTTGATATTTGGAGGCGATGAGGAGCTAGCTTTAAAGGGTTATAGTGATGCCAGCTTCCAAACTGACCAGGATGATTATAGATCGTAGTCAGGGTTCGTGTTTTGCTTGAATGGTGGCGCTGTGAGCTGGAAGAGTTCAAAGCAGGACACAGTTGCTGATTCTACAATAGAGGCCGAGTATATCGCTGCATCAGAGGCAGCAAAGGAGGCAGTATGGATCCGCAAGTTCATTATTGAGCTTGGGGTGGTTCCTAGCATAGCAGATCCTATTGAGCTCTATTATGACAACAATGGAGCGATTGCGTAGGCTAAGGAACCTCGCTCATGTAACGCCCGCCCTTATCTGCTCTTAGGGCGGTGCTACTTTTACCCCTTTCTTTTTTTTCTTTTAAAACATAATACACATGGATCCTTCCACCATCATACTTAAGCATGTTATCATGGCATAAACCTTCTTTTCTACATGCATCACCTATCTTATTCATAATTAGCATGTTACCATATCTTATCTCATTTCATAACATGCCCATCATAAGGATCCATTCGTGAGTTCTATCATATCAACTTTCTTAAGTAATTGAACAATAACATACTAAGCAACATCCAACATGGTGCTAATAATTCACAAGTCTTATAAGCGGAAGCAATGTCTTAAGTTGTTAATTGAGCATATAAATATAAGCAGATAGTAATAGGGTCTTTCTCCACCATGCCACTATCACACACACTGGGCCCTTCCTGCTACTTCCTCTAGTTCAGGTTTACTTGATCTGCAGTATATGGACAACATAAACTATAAGCATATAGCTTAGTAAGATTCTTGCCTACTCACAAAAACACCATGAACTTCATCAAGCAATTAGAAACATAAGCATGCTAGCATAAATGGCCTAAGTATTCCATAGTAACACTAATCAACAACATACCACGTAATGAAACCTAAGCATGGCATAGAGTTTACATCATGCTAATCATTATTAAAACCAAGCAGGGCATAATCTAAACATAAGCATTCATGATATAAATCTTAGACATGCAGGAGGTACATAAACCCAAATATTCTTAACTTTCTATAAGCATCATAACTTAGTAAAATCTAACATGCTTAAAGGACATAATCATAAGGATTTTTAACTTGAGCATAAACATTTGTAATGACATAAATCCTAAACATGCATAAGGTACATAATCACAAGTATTCTTAAACTACTGTAAGCATCATAACTTCATAGAGTCTAACATGCATAAAGGACATAATCATAAGCATTTTTAACTTGAGCATAAACATTTATAATGGCATAAATCCTAAACATGCATAAGGTACATAATCACAAGTATTCTTAAACTACTGTAAGCATCATAACTTCATAGAGTCTAACATGCATAAAGGACATAATCATAAGCATTTTTAACTTGAGCATAAACATTTATAATAATATCAATCCTAAACATGCATAAGATACATAATCACAAGTATTCTTAAACTTAACCATAAGCATTCACGACATCATAAATTCGAAACATGCATAAAGTACATAGTCACCACATTCTTAAACTTAACTCTAAACATCATAACTTCATAACATCTAAAATGATAAAGGAACGAGTTCAGAAGCATTCATAATCTTTAACATAAGCATACACAATTTCATAAAAGTCTTTTCTTTTCAAAACACATACATATAGATACTTCAACATCATCATAACTTGTTGGGGGGCCCTGTGTTAAGTACCACATAATGCGTTCCCTAATAGGTCAGTAGCGAGCCACCAGACCTACCAGAGCAAGACCTCTTACGTCTTACCAGGGCAAGACCTCTTACGTCTTCTTATGTCCCTATGGATTTGATTAACGACCACCTGACGGGTCGGGTACTTAACCTCTTACAAAGTAAAATACTTAATTCCTTTCTTTTCTTGTCATATTATAAAGAATGCTCTTGATCCCCAACATAAAAAGGGAAGCATCTTAATCTTATCTTATCATAAGGAGAACTCTTGATCCCTACTTGAAAGGGAAGCATCTCCATTTTATCTTATCTTAAGGAGAGCTCTTGATCCCTACTTGAAAGGGAAGCATCTCCATCTTATCATAAGGAGAGCTCTTGATCCCTACTTGAAAGGGAAGCATCTCCATCTTATCTCAAGGACACATGCATTCATAACATAAGAGTACCCTAAAGGGGTCCTAAAGTATAAATATGTTCATCACCTAAGCATATTTCATGGCACATTACATCATAAACATGAAGCCTATTTCTTTGGCATATTCATGGCATATTAAATCACAAAGCATGTTCATCACCTAAGCATATTTCATGGCACATTACATCATAAACATGAAGCATATTTCCTAGGCATATTCATGGCATATTAAATCATAAAACTTGTTCATCACCTAAGCATATTTCATGGCACATTACATCATAAACATGAAGCATATTTCCTAAGAATATTCATGGCATATTAAATCATAAAACTTGTTCATCACATAGCCTAACTACATAAGGGGGGGGGTGTTTTCATGAAGCCCTAACCCCAAAACCAATATTGGCCGAAACCTGTAAGGTATTCTAACATGGCAGTGTTTAGTCACCTAAAACTCCTACATGAGGCATACAACATCCCCTAGTTCCCTTAGAAACCTTTTTCTTGCAACCCTAACCCTAGTTTCATTGGTTGGCGAAAACTTGTGAGGGGCTCAAGCTTGGGTTTGTCCCCTACAATTCATTCATGAAGTCTTATAACTTATCATAGTATCATTAGAAATATTTTTCATGCAGCCCTAACCCTAATTTCATGGGTTGGCCGAAACTTGTGAGGGGCTCAAGCTTGGGTTTGTCCCCTAAAATTCATTCATGAAGCCTTATAACCTATCATAGTATCATTAGAAATATTTTTCATGCAACCCTAACCCTAATTTCATGGGTTGGCCGAAACTTGTAAGGTTAAGATCTTTGGACTTTTGTCACCTAAATCTATTCATGTAGGCATATATCATAACCTAACTTCATAAGGGGGAGCTCTTCATGAAACCCTAACCCTAAACCCTTGGTGGCCGAAACATATAGGGTTAAAACCTTTGGACTTTTGTTACCTAAAGATCCCTACTTGGAGTATACAACCTATAAAAGGTTTCCCTAATAGCATTTTCATGAATCCTAGCCCAAAACTTAGTTGGCCGAAACATATAAAGCTCCAAACTTCATATTTCTTTCATGTAATTTATCCTACAAAACTAATATACTGCAGGTGAGGAAATCTTACATCCTTCGCTTGCTTTTGGTGGGTAGTTGACCTTATGGAAGCCAAGAACTAACTTCTTCTTGCTTGGATGAAGTTCGGCCAAAGGTGCAAATGGAGAGGGGGAGCAAGATGGTTTCGGTGAGGATGAAGAGGAGAGGAAGAAGTGGCAAAATGGGAACTTCCTTCTTCTTTATAAAGGGAGGAAGAGAAGTTTCTCTTTTCTTTTCCATGCCCCTTCATTTACCCTCATCACCCTTATCTATAATTCCCCTCTTCTCTTAATGATATAATCCTATTGGGCTTATGGTTAGTGGGTGCATCTATAGGGCTTGGCTATCTCTAGAGGTTTGGGGTTCAATTCCTAGGCCTTGCATCTCTTTTTGGCTATTTCCTTTTATTTTCGAAAAACCCACATAAAGCCCATTATCGTAAAGCCAAAAATTCTCGTAAAATTGCTGGAGACTTTTTACGGGCGTTTGAATCCCTCATACCTTGTAAAAGTTTCGTCCTCGAAACTTAAAACAATTCTGGGTACTTCTGCTTCATGTCCTCCTCTCGTTCCCAGGTAGCTTCCTCGTATCGTTGATTCTGCCATAGGACCTTTACTAAGGGCACCTCTTTGTTCCTTAGCCTCTTGACTTCTCGGTCTAGTATCTGGATAGGCCAACTTTTCATACTCAGGTCCTCTTGAACTGGTACAGTTTGTGGCTCGATCACTTGGTCCACACTGGATAAGCATTTCTTGAGCACAGAGACATGGAACACGTCGTGTATAGCGGACATCTCTTGTGGCGCTCCACATAAGCTACCTTGCCCACTCTTTGCAATATTGGATACGGTCCTACGAGCGTGGATTGATTTACCCTTCCTTCAATCTCATCACTCCTTCATAGGGTCACTTTGAGGAATACCAGTCCCGACTTGAATTCTAACTCTCACGCTGCATATCCGCATAGCTCTTTGTCGGCTCGGCTTTGATTCTCTGACGGATATTCATAGAGCGGGTGGTATTGTCAATAATATTGGCAAAAACCCATTTCCTCTCACCACCCTCGTACCAACAGATAGGAGACTGCATCTCTTCCGTATAGAGCTTCATATGGTGCCATTCCAATAGTAGCCTGGTAGCTGTTGTTGTAAGCAAATTCCGCCAAGCACAAATATCGACACCAGCTCCCATTAAAGTCTAGAGCACAATCCCGCAACATATCTTCCAGAACCTGGTTCACTCTTTCTGTCTGACCGTAGGTCTGAGGATGAAACGCAGTGCTGAATCTCAACTTAGTGCCAAGAGCCTTCAACACATTCCCGTAAATGGGAGGTAAAGCGCCATCACGGTAGAAATAATAGCCTTAGGCACTCCATGTAATTTGATAATTTCCTTGACATATAATTAAGCTACTCGTAGAATAGGTCATCTTAATTGCCAGGAAATGGCAGACTTTGTCAACCGGTCTATGATTACCCATATAGCATCGTAACCATTTGTTGTTCTGGGCAATCCCGAGATAAAATCCATAGATATTTCTGTTGAATCGAATCCCCGGGTTCTCGTGTTCGCTTCACCTTCCGCAGGTCGACAAGTGCCGACATCGAGCCACATCCCTTTTCATGCGGACCACCAAAATTTATCCCTTAAGTCCGATACATTTTGTTAGATCCGTGATGCATGGTATAAGGTGTTCCATGGGATTCTCGAGTATCTTCTTCCATAATTCGGATCGTCGAATGCATAGGCGGTCCTAGAAGTATAATACTCGTTAGCGATGCGGAATCCATTATCCCTTCCTTCCCGGACTTCCTGTTTGATTTTTTGGATGTCTGAATCACCATTTTGCTTTCCCAATATATCGTCGAACAATGTCGGCGCTATAACCATGGTGGTAAGCTGTCCAGAAATAATCTCTATTCCATAATTCATTATATCCCTTTTCAGGGGCTGCGATAGCATTGATAAGGACATCAAAGCGGCCATTTTGTTTCCACTCCTTATTCGTATGTTCCAGTCTACCCAACATTGTTCAACTATACCATACACATCCCAGGCAATGAACTCATCATCCATTTAAAAAAGAAATGACTTATCATCTCTTATTCATATCTCTTATTCATATTTTCCAACCAGAAGGAAAAATGTTAACATATAACATTCCTTATTTCTAATTTACCACAGAAACTATTTGAGAAGATAGTTCATTATGACTCCTACTAGGACAAACCCTAGTGCGGTTGTAATTATTTTTAGTCCTATCTTCCTTGGCCTCACTAGGGTGGTCTTCGGCTGGCCAATAAGTTGACTATTTACAGAACCCTCTTCCTTCCTCTCGCGGCCAGCTACCACCGGATTCTCTACCACAGGCTTCTCTTGAACCTTGTGCTCCAGCAGTTCCCAGCACAACTCCGCATAGGTTATCCGCCCTTCATAACGGCCCCACACGTGATGTGCAACTACCATGAACTCATTTGGCAGGGAGCGGACCAAGGCCCATATCCTATAATTGTCCAATAACGGAAACTCCTGTCGCTCGAGTCTCCTAAAAAGACCATCGAGCCTTCTCATGTGTCCGATGACCCCACCATCTGGTTTATAGACTATCTCTTCAATAGCTTCCCTTAATCAGTTTCGTGACACATCACGATGGGTCATGGTAGTCATCGTCCGTGCCATCTGAAAGTGAAATAAATGAAGTCAGTACAAAACCGACTAACCCATACAAAACCGGCTTAATTCAATTCAGATGAACATAGACCTTACACAACTAATGACGAAAATCAAATCTTCGTAATTTTAGGAGTTTTTTTTTTTTTTGGAGTGTAATTAAACTAAGGCTAGCATAAGATTATCCTTCATGAATTCATGCATATTTAAGCTAAAACCAAAAAAGAACAATTCTTATTCTCGCAAGGTAAGGTATCCTTTCTTGTGATACTTCTAAGTTAGAGTCATGTTTAATGGGAATACAGTTGTCTTCTTTGTATTGTATGTGGATGACATACTATTCATTGGGAATGATATCCCTTTGCTACAGTCTCTGAAGACTTGGTTGGGGATGTGCTTCTCAATAAAATACTTAGGTGAAGCAGCCTATATTCTAGGCATCAAGATCTATAGAGATAGATCTAAGAGATTGCTTGGCCTAAGTCAGAGTACATACATTGACACGGTATTACTACGGTTTACTATGCAGAATTCCAAGAAGTGACTTCTGCCGATGTCACATGGTGTGAGTCTTTCGAAGACTCAAAGTCCCTCTTCTAGAGAGGAGACAGACCGCATGGATAAGATCCCTTATGCATCTGCTATAGGATCTATCATGTATGCCATGCTTTGTACTCATCTTGATATCTCGTATGCTTTGAGCATGACGAGTAGATACTAGTTAGATCCAGGTGAGCATCACTGGATAGCAATCAAGAATATTCTTAAGTACTTGAGAAGGACTAAAGAATATTTCTTGATATTTGGAGGCGATGAGGAGCTAGCTTTAAAGGGTTATAGTGATGCCAGCTTCCAAACTGACCAGGATGATTATAGATCGTAGTCAGGGTTCGTGTTTTGCTTGAATGGTGGCGCTGTGAGCTGGAAGAGTTCAAAGCAGGACACAGTTGCTGATTCTACAATATAAGCCGAGTATATCGCTGCATCAGAGGCAGCAAAGGAGGCAGTATGGATCCGCAAGTTCATTATTGAGCTTGGGGTGGTTCCTAGCATAGCAGATCCTATTGAGCTCTATTATGACAACAATGGAGCGATTGCGCAGGCTAAGGAACCTCGCTCATGTAACGCCCGCCCTTATCTGCTCTCAGGGCGGCGCTACTTTTACCCCTTTCTTTTTTTTTCTTTTAAAACATAATACACATGGATCCTTCCACCATCATACTTAAGCATGTTATCATGGCATAAACCTTCTTTTCTACATGCATCACCTATCTTATTCATAGTTAGCATGTTACCATATCTTATCTCATTTCATAACATGCCCATCATAAGGATCCATTCGTGAGTTCTATCATATCAACTTTCTTAAGTAATTGAACAATAATATATTAAGCAACATCCAACATGGTGCTAATAATTCACAAGTCTTATAAGCGGAAGCAATGTCTTAAGTTGTTAATTGAGCATATAAATATAAGCAGATAATAATAGGGTCTTTCTCCACCATGCCACTATCACACACACTGGGCCCTTCCTGCTACTTCCTCTAGTTCAGGTTTCCTTGATCTGCAGTATATGGACAACATAAACTATAAGCATATAGCTTAGTAAGATTCTTACCTACTCACAAAAAAACCACGAACTTCATCAAGCAATTAGAAACATAAGCATGCTAGCATAAATGGCCTAAGTATTCCATAGTAACACTAATCAACAACATACCACGTAATGAAACCTAAGCATGGCATAGAGTTTACATCAGCATGCTAAGCATAATTAAAACCAAGCAGGGCATAATCTAAACATAAGCATTCATGAGATAAATCTTAGACATGCAGGAGGTACATAAACCCAAATATTCTTAACTTACTATAAGCATCATAACTTAGTAAAATCTAACATGCTTAAAGGACATAATCATAAGGATTTTTAACTTGAGCATAAACATTTGTAATGACATAAATCCTAAACATGCATAAGGTACATAATCACAAGTATTCTTAAACTGTAAGCATCATAACTTCATAGAGTCTAACATGCATAAAGGACATAATCATAAGCATTTTTAACTTGAGCATAAACATTTATAATGGCATAAATCCTAAACATGCATAAGGTACATAATCACAAGTATTCTTAAACTACTGTAATCAACATAACTTCATAGAGTCTAACATGCATAAAGGACATAATCATAAGCATTTTTAACTTGAGCATAAACATTTATAATAACATCAATCCTAAACATGCATAAGGTACATAATCACAAGTATTCTTAAACTTAACCATAAGCATTCACGACATCATAAATTCGAAACATGCATAAAGTACATAGTCACCACATTCTTTAACTTAACTCTAAACATCATAACTTCATAACATCTAAAATGCATAAAGGACGAGTTCGTAAGCATTCATAATCTTTAACATAAGCATACACAATTTCATAAAAGTCTTTTCTTTTCAAAACATATACATATAGATACTTCAACATCATCATAACTTGTTTGGGGGGCCCCAGGTTAAGTACCACATAATGCGCGTTCCCTAATAGGTCAGGGTAGCGAGCCACGGACATACGAGCAAGACCTCTTACGTCTTACGGGCAAGACCTCTTACGTCTTCTTATGTCCCTATGGATTTGATTAACGACCACTGGCCGGGTGGGTACTTAACCTCTTACAAAGTAAAATA
Source organism: Wurfbainia villosa (assembly GCA_025175895.1). Classification (NCBI taxonomy): domain Eukaryota; kingdom Viridiplantae; phylum Streptophyta; class Magnoliopsida; order Zingiberales; family Zingiberaceae; genus Wurfbainia; species Wurfbainia villosa. The sequence continues at coordinate 55,465,965 of CM046004.1, forward strand.
CTTAATTCCTTTCTTTTCTTGTCATATTATAAAGAATGCTCTTGATCCCCAACATAAAAGGAAGCATCTTAATCTTATCTTATCATAAGGAGGCTCTTGATCCCTACTTGAAAGGAAGCATCTCCATTTTATCTTATCTTAAGGAGAGCTCTTGATCCCTACTTGAAAGGGAAGCATCTCCATCTTATCATAAGGAGAGCTCTTGATCCCTACTTGAAAGGGAAGCATCTCCATCTTATCTCAAGGACACATGCATTCATAACATAAGAGTACCCTAAAGGGGTCCTAAAGTATAAACATGTTCATCACCTAAGCATATTTCATGGCACATTACATCATAAACATGAAGCCTATTTCTTTGTCATATTCATGGCATATTAAATCACAAAGCATGTTCATCACCTAAGCATATTTCATGTCACATTACATCATAAACATGAAGCATATTTCCTAGGCATATTCATGGCATATTAAATCATAAAACTTGTTCATCACCTAAGCATATTTCATGGCACATTACATCATAAACATGAAGCATATTTCTAAGGCATATTCATGGCATATTAAATCATAAAACTTGTTCATCACATAGCCTAACTACATAAGGAGGGGGGGGGGGTGTTTTCATGAAGCCCTAACCCCAAAACCAATATTGGCCGAAACCTGTAAGGTATTCCAACATGGTAGTGTTTAGTCACCTAAAACTCCTACATGAGGCATACAACATCCCCTAGTTCCCTTAGAAACCTTTTTCTTGCAACCCTAACCCTAGTTTCATTGGTTGGCCGAAACTTGTGAGGGGCTCAAGCTTGGGTTTGTCCCCTACAATTCATTCATGAAGTCTTATAACTTATCATAGTATCATTAGAAATATTTTTCATGCAGCCCTAACCCTAATTTCATGGGTTGGCCGAAACTTGTGAGGGGCTCAAGCTTGGGTTTGTCCCCTAAAATTCATTCATGAAGCCTTATAACCTATCATAGTATCATTAGAAATATTTTTCATGCAACCCTAACCCTAATTTCATGGGTTGGCCGAAACTTGTAAGGTTAAGATCTTTGGACTTTTGTCACCTAAATCTATTCATGTAGGCATATATCATAACCTAACTTCATAAGGGGGAGCTCTTCATGAAACCCTAAACCCTAAACTCTTGGTGGCCGAAACATATAGGGTTAAAACCTTTGGACTTTTGTTACCTAAAGATCCCCACTTAGAGCATACAACCTATAAAAGGTTTCCCTAATAGCATTTTCATGAATCCTAGCCCAAAACTTAGTTGGCCGAAACATATAAAGCTCCAAACTTCATATTTCTTTCATGTAATTTATCCTACAAAACTAATATACTGCAGTTGAGGAAATCTTACATCCTTCGCTTGCTTTTGGTGGGTAGTTGACCTTATGGAAGCCAAGAACTAACTTCTTCTTGCTTGGATGAAGTTCGGCCAAAGGTGCAAATGGAGAGGGGGAGCAAGATGGTTTCGGTGAGGATGAAGAGGAGAGGAAGAAGTGGCAAAATGGGAACTTCCTTCTTCTTTATAAAGGGAGGAAGAGAAGTTTCTCTTTTCTTTTCCATGCCCCTTCATTTACCCTCATCATCCTTATCTATAATTCCCCTCTTCTCTTAATGATATAATCCTATTGGGCTTATGGTTAGTGGGTGCATCTATAGGGCTTGGCTATCTCTAGAGGTTTGGGGTTCAATTCCTAGGCCTTGCATCTCTTTTTGGCTATTTCCTTTTATTTTCGGAAAAACCACATAAAGCCCATTATCATAAAGCCAAAAATTCTCGTAAAATTGCTGGAGACTATTTACGGGCGTTACAGCTCACATGAGCGGACCAAACACATACTACGACGCTTCCATCTCATTTGAGAGATTATCGATAAAGGAGATGTGAAGATTTGCAGAGTACTCACAGAGGCTAACATCGCAGATCCCTTGACCAAGGCTTTGGCACAGAAAAAGCATGATGGTCACACTAGGTCATTGGGTATTAGATACTACGGTGATTGACACTAGTGATAGTGGGAGATTTTAGTGAAAGCCCTAGTGCCAATCATGTGATGATTGTTGTATGGACTTTATTGTATCATATTCCTATTTATAAAGACATGGTTATTATATTTACTTGTATTGGTGCCAAATAACTAAGTATAATAACATCCTTGAATAGAAGGTTCTTATCTATATCAATCGATTGGTTGAATCAATAATGAGATGATATAGAGAACACTACTCTTAATCATTCCTAGTTAAGTATTAACATTCAGGGACAATGTTAATGCGTAGAGACTAGCATGAAGGTCAACTCGATGACTTGATCTCACAAGTCATGGATATGAGATATTAAGTTGACACGTGGGTATGCATTAAAGAATGTATACTGAATGACCCGCCATGAGAAAGTATCATGGATCGTTATATGAGTGTCATATACTTTCTCATGTGAATATTAGTATGACTATTAGTCCTTGGACCTAAAGTCACCATGGTTTCCTAAATAAGGAGTTGCATTCTTTGGCTTCCTCAAACATCACCCGTAAATGGGTGGACTATAAAGGCGATTACTGGGTATGTAACAAATTATGCGGAGGGATGTGAGTGATGTAGATGAGATCTATCCCTCCTATATGATGGGAGTGTCATTGTTATTCTTGATAGAGTGAGACCACGAGTGCATGACCATGCCCAAATGAGTCAATATGAGATATTGAGCTTATTTGATTAGAGTGAGTCTACTTGGAGTTCAAGATATAGATTGTATCGAGGATGACACTGTCTATGCCTCAATTGGTCAATCTAGATGTCAAGGATAGAAGGACATTGTCACATATTGTGAGAGTCATAATTAGTAGTCACAATGGTGATGTTGGATCTCAAAAATCTTGTAACTTGGGTAGCAATGATGTGTTGCTAGATACCGCTCATTGCTTATGTTCCTAAATCGGTTTAGGAGCATTGCCAACGTTACAAGAACCTATAGGGTCACATATAAAAGACAATTAGATGGAGATTAGGTTCATATGATGAACTATGAGGATTAGGTTCATGGGATGAACCATATTGGATTAAGAGTAATCCAAATTAGACTAATTAAGTTAGACTCAATTTGATTCGTGTTGAATGAGTCTAATTTAGATTTGATTCATTGAGTCAATTTAAATTAAAGAATAGAGATTCATTAAATCAAATTAACTTGAATCAAGTGGTTATATTTGATCAACCATGGGAGATAAGAGGTCAAGTTTGACTTGACTTGAGAGGGAAGATGAATGGTCAATTTTGACTTGACCAATTTTCATGTCATGGTGACTTGGCATGGGGGCCGGCCAATGATGATGTTCCACATCATCATGGACTTATCATGTGGTGCCACCTCATGAGGGAGACCAAGAGCCATTGGCTCTTGGAGTTACATGCATGCATGTTAACACCCCCCCCCACCCCCCCAAATAAGTGGTCAGCCACTTTAGGGGAGGTGTGTGCTTTAGCGTGAAGTTAAGAGGATTAACTTCATCTTCTTCCTTGCTCCTCTCAAGCTCTCTCTCTCATCCTCTTCTTGTCGAGATTCCTCAAGGGTGCTAGCACACTCTAAGGTGTCTTCTCCACCATTTGTCCGTGTGGATACTTGTAGACGAGTGTACACTTGACACTCTTCGAGATCCGGCAAAGCGTTTGGACAAGCGAGATAAGCGAAGGGCGTCACTACGAGGGTAACACTCTCATCATGTAGATCTAAGGTAGATCTAGGTTTCCATAACATGTACATGAATTTATTTTTATATATCTTCGCATGGATCCGTGGTCGGCCTTCCGAGGTTTCCGCAACGCAAAAAACAATTTTTGCGGCTTGGAAAGTTCAACAGAAAGAATGGAGAAATCCTCAAGATGAAGAGGTGGACCGAGGAGCAACGACAAAAATTTGAGACAACCGTTAAGGTAACAAAAATGTTAGTAAATTTTATATCTAATGATATTTTGTCTACATTAGGAAGTTATAGGGATGCTAAGGAGTTGTGGAACAAGTTGGTCAAGTTCCACGAAAATCCCGAACCGGTCCAAGAAGACTCGGAAGAGGAAGAATCATCCTCATCCTCCCAAGCTCAAAAAGAAGAAATCACATCATCTTCATCCCAAGAGCTTGAGGATTCGGAGGTTGATAGGGAATCAACATTTGGATCGGAAGAGGTGGATGTGGTAGAAGAAGCCTCCACCTCTAGGATTGAGGGGGAGGAAGTTAGATCATTGGAACCGGAGCAAGAGCAAGAGTAAGAAGTAGCTTCAACCTCCAGATGAAGTGAAGAATCAACTCCGGCACCGACCACCATTGACCTAGGTAACTCAAACACATGTGTTAATAATAAAATTCATATAATATATTTTGAGTGTAGGGAAGCCGGACACTACAAGAGCAAGTGTCCGAAACGGGTCAAGAAGATGACACAAGTTGTACCAAAGGCCAAGGAACCCGGTCCCCCAACAATCAAAAACAAGGAGCACATCATTTGCTTTAAATGTCAACATAAAGGGCATTATAGGAGTCAATGCCCTAGGAGGAGGAAGAAGACTCAAGAGAGAGCATCACATGTAGGGGGAGCCTCTAAGGAATACGTTAAGGTATATTTTAGTAATGCACCTTCTTTAAGTCATAGGCAAAAGCATGCTAGGAGTAATCTTGCTATTGTTCATAAAGAGCATGCTAGAAATAATAGGTTCTATTGCCTAGGTGCTAAGAGTCTCAATTTTAGAAATAAGGAGAAATTTGGGACTAATAACTGTAGAAAAATCTTATCTAGGGAGTCTATTAAGAAGGTAGAAGATCATTTAGGCATTAACCCTAAGAAGGGTAGGCGTATGCCTAGAAGAAATGGTAATGGCCAAAGACCAAATAAAAAAAATCAAAGATTGGGCAATTATAGTTGGAGAATCAAGTTTTGAAGTCAAAACTTGAGAAATTGGAAAAGACCCTTAAAAAGATGAAAAATCAAATGCAAGGGTCAAATAGTCAAAACTTAGGGTTTAGGAAGCATGGTCCACCAAAGGGCAAGATAGATTTGGGTCACAAACCTAAGCCCAAGGAGATCTATCATAGTGTTCCATTTGATTATGGAACTCAACCTAGGTCTAGGAAGGCCATGATTACTAGGGAGGTCATCCCTAAGGCTAACCATGGAGTGAGCCTAGTGTCTAAGGTTTCAAGGAAACTTAGGGAAGCCACTAAGAAGGTTACAAGGGTAGTCACCCCTAGAGTTAACCTAGGCAAGACCACAATGACCAAGGCTTCTAAGCCTAGGAGGGTCATTAGGAAGGTATCTAGGAAAGTTATCCCTAGCGAATACCTAATTAACACAAGGAGTTCAAATAGGTTTTGGGTTCCTAGGAGTGTGATCGACTCAGCTAGATGGGTTAGGATGTACCAAACTTGAATGAATAGGTAGTTAACCTAACCTTGGTAAAGGTGGTACTTTAGGTCATTTCCAAGGTAATGGGATACTTGGAAATAAGTATGATCTTTATCCTAAAGGATTTTAGGATGTGCTAATATATTTTGAGAATTTTGATAAATTGATCAAATTGGCACAAATTAGGTCTAAAGGTTATAGTGTGTCATTTTAGATTTTTTTCACACTTGGGAGATAAGTAGTTAATATGGAAAAATGGAATTAATCCTAACAAATGGCAATTAATACTAAAATTTAGGTATTGTTATACCTTTATATTTTATTTTCCATGATTTGATTGTCATATACCATGTCATGACATCATATTTCATCTTTATCATATAAATGTCATGATACCTTAGGTCTATTTCTTAATGTCATGTGTGTTTAGGGTTAATTTTTATACAATGACATCATGATTATTGGCACATGTCTCATTTATGCTATCATTTTATTCCATAATCATCATTCATGTATTTAGGTTTGATGAAAATTGATTTAAGGACTATGACATGACTTAAAGTTCCATGTATAAGGGAATCAAGTAGTGTTGCCTTAGAAAATACATGTGACCTTAGATTAGGATGAATAAAACCCACATCTCACATCACATTGACATGTGTGTGTATTGATACACCTTAGACACATGTGAGAAGCTAGGAAATGAGTTAAGTTAAAGGTGCATAGTTTTTGCATCTAGATGAACTCAAACTCTTCTTATACCAAGGGTGGATCATGGGGAAAGCTAATGTGCAAGTCATGTGCATTTAGCCCATTGATTATGATCCAATATAGGTTTTCAAAAACATTTTGAAAAACCTTTGTGAAGTCTATCTTGTGATTGCAATCACCATTGATAGAGTTGATACAAAGTAGGGCCAAAACATTAAACTTTTCAATAGCTTTGAACTTTGTGTCAATCTCATTATTTTATGGATATTTTATTTTTTCAATATTTTTCACCCTTAATGATTGACTTAAGTATTATACATATGAATTTTCATGATTTTTTGTATTATGTATAATTACTTATGATTTTTTGAAAACTATTTTCTGAACTCTGATTTCTGCATTTGCAGAAATCAGTCGACTGCCATGGTTGGCAGTCGACTGTTGATTGAAATAGTTGACTGCCAGGCCTAATTTCGGGTAAACAAAGGTTGTTTAGCCTGATTTCAGCTATGTTATGCTACCCTAACTGCTCCTAACCCTAGGATATGCTTTGGAAAGCATTGGAAAGGGTAAAAATTCATTAGATATGGATTAGGAGAGTTGTTTGGGTGTGTATCATGTTTAAGGTGTGTGAAAGTTCAAGTTTGAACTTTTGACCTTAATCTTGATGTTTTAGTGTTCCTATAGGCTTAGGGACTCTCCAAGAACATTGTTGGTACAATGGTCAAGGGGGAGCAAGCCTTTAGGGGGAGGTTATCAATCATGGGATGATGAATGTGTTCTTCTTCATGAGGGGGAGAATTTTAGAGAATTAGAAAATCAGAGAATGTGAGATGCCCAATTTGGAAAATTGGGAGAGTTTGAAGGATTGCCTCTCTTTAGTGATATGGGATTTATCACTAGGAAGAGTAAAAGCATCCTAGATGTTTTTTGGACCAAGGGGGAGATTGTAAGATCACATTGGGATATGAGACATTGAAACCCAGGGGGACAACCTTTTTGATGTATGTAAAAAAGGGAGAGAATTGTTAGGGCAATCAACCCAAGTATGGTTTGGTTTTGATGTGTGTGGCAAAGGGTTTAAGTTAGGTTGTTATGTTGATTTGATATGTGTGTTTAAGTTATGAAGGACTTAGTAAATCACACATGAGTTAGCTTGATGATAGCATTGGTGGGTTCACCATCTCATGGCTCAGGTCCTTGAGTCGGTGAAGAATGACATTACGGAAGCCGTGAGCTTGGTGCATCCGAGGGACCGCCAGACGAGGAGCATTGGAGTGAAGCCAAAGGAAGTAGACTTTAGAGCGAGACATGAAGGATGACATTACGGAAGTCATGCACTTGGTGCATCCGAGGGACGTGGTCGGATGAAGAGAGCTTTGAGGCGAGGGACTTCATGGGAGATAAGAGTGAGCGAATTTAACCCGGGACGCGGTAGCTCATAGATGAGCTTGGCCGAATGGCTAAGTCAAGTGTCGAATGCTCAAACTTGTGTTTGAGGTTTTACCCGACGTTTGGATAAGTCGGATACTCAAATATGAGTTTGAGGTTTCTACCCAAAAAATAGAAGTGTCGGATGCTCAAAAAGGTGGTTTAAGGTTTACCAAACTGTCGAATGCTCAAACAAGTATTTGTTTGAGATTTTACACGACATCAGTCGATTGCTATAGGTAGTAGTCAACTGATCTGAGTCGATGGCACTCGACTAGTGTTCGACTCGTGGGTTTCTAGCCCAGGAGTCAACTGCCAAGGGACGGAAGTCGACTGATGCACCATCAGTCCATTGCCAAGGAATGACGGTCGGTGATGAAGGTCGCAGTACGCGAACCTCCCATAGTGATCGATCGGTGGGTGATGGATACATCGATCGGTGGCACCGTTGGACTACAACTCTCATGCCCCGAGATTATGTCATGCCGAAAAGCAAATAAACGACATCTCCCCTGTACGTGGCAACATCTCGTGTTAATACAAGACTCGTATGTAGGGGATCGTTGTAACGCTAGAGGGGGGGTGAATAGCGTCGTGCTATACATCGATGGAAATCGTTCGCATTCGTATCTACAAAACTCGTTATGTGCAGTGGAATAATAATAAAAGCAATAATGAAATAAGAACAAACACGCAAACACGAGTATATAATGTGGTTCGGAACCTCAAGGTTCCTACTCCACGGTTGAGCTCAACGAGCTCTAGTTATGTACACACAACCACTAATAAACACTCCTTCTTGGAACAATTCGGAGGCGGAGAAACCTCGTACAATATGATTACAACAGTAATACTAAATACAACAAGCAAATACAAGTGAATACAACAAAAGAAATGCAAAGGAAACTTTACAATCGATCTTTTGAAAGCTTGCTTATTTGGTTGGTTGAGTAGCACTTGGAGACCCTGATTTGCAGCAATAAATCGCCCCAAAAACTCCTCAAAGAACCATTGAATTTTCCTCCTCCACGAGCTCCTTTTAAAGCTTCTACATGTGCTGGAAAATGCCGATCAGTCGACTGCTCGGGACCATCAGTCGACTGATGCCACTATTGTCGTGAGACACCGGCTAGATCCACGCAAGAAAAATCCAACAGATCCATCATCAGTCGCCTGATTATGACCATCAGTCGACTGATCAAGCCATCACTCGACTGCTGACCACAGAGGCCGAGTGAGACTCCATTCTGTGCTACAAAACCCGAGCACCAGTCGACTGATCACATGATCAGTCGACTGCTTGGCCTATCAATCGACTGCCCAACTCTGGAAGTCGACTGCTAGGCTAATTCCCACAGTCAAACCATAGTTGATTCAACCAGTCGAGTGCCACATGGTACCAGTCGACTGGAACACCTCAAACATGAGGTTTTAACCCAAGTATGGTTCCTCCATACTTGCTAGACCACCCTTAGCCTAGACCTAAGCCTACTAGCCACCTCCATCAGCCTCACGCCTCTCGGATCCCTCCAAGTCATCAATGACTTGTTCATCCATCGCGCTAGGCTTCAGATGCTTCCATCGACTATGTCATGCTAATGGTGTCTACACCACCAAGGCACATTAGACTTACGCTGCCAAGACTCCACTTGGACTTTACGCCGCCAACCATTGGACTTATGCTGCCACGACTCTCGCTAGGACTTTACGCCGCCAATATCAAACACCTTGGACTTCTCAAATGCCAAGACTCAAGCTTGGACTTTCCCTTGCCAACACATGTTGGACTTTCCATGCCAAGACCAGTGCTTGGACTTTTCCTTGCCAAGCCCCATGCTTGGACTTTCCTTGCCAAGACCCATGCTTGGACTTTAAATACCAAGTACTCAAGACTTGGACTTTCCCAAATGCCAAGTGTCTCACTTGGACTTTCGATGCCAAGTACTCATGACTTGGACTTTCCCATGACAATCATATTGTCATATCTTTTTGTCGAACATCAAAACATCACTCGAGTCAAACTTGAGTCCTGGTCAATCGTGATCTGGGTCGATTGCACCAACAATCTCCCCTTTTTTGATGTTTGACAAAAACACATACTTTTGAGTTAGAACACTAACTCAATTCTTCTTATCAATTTCCCAAATTGGTAATCCCAAACATTCTCCCCCTTTTTGACTAACATCAAAAAGATTATCTCTCCAAGGAGGTCAATGTCTCATGTCTCAATGAGAACTTGCAATCTCCCCCTTGGTCCAAAAATACTTAGGAAGCCTACCATCTTCCTAGTGATAAGTCCCATATCACTCAAGAGAGGAAATCCTATACACTCTCCCAATTTCCAAATTGGGTATCTCAAAATCCCATTTTTTCTTTCCATGAGGAAAAATACCATCCATCATCCCATGATGGATACCTCCACCTAAGGGCTTGCTCCCCCTTGACCATTGCACCAACAATGTCCTTGGGAAGTCCCTAAGCCAATAGGAACTCTAAACCATCAAAAATAAGGTTAGAAATTCAACATTGAACTTTCCAACACCTTAAATTTGATACAAACCCTAAACAACTCTCCTAATTCATATCCAATGGATTTTCACCCTTTCTAATGCTTCCCAAAGCATATACTAGGGTTAGGAGTGGTTAGGGACCTTAACCGTAGTTGAACACAGGCTAAACAACCTTGTTTTCCCGAAATCAACATTGACAATCGACTCTCTCAGCTATCAGTCGACTGCCACCCTCATCAGTCAACTGCCACCCAGGGTAGTCAACTGATAACTAAAGTATCAGAATTTTAGTTATCAGAAACGAAATTCAGAAAATCATAAGTAATTCTATGTATATCAAAAAATCGTGAAAATTCATACGTAAATTACTTATAGTCAATACAATTGGTGAAAAATGATAGAAAAATATTTTACCCATAAAATATCAAAATTGATACAAAATTCAAAAGTGAAGAAAAACTTCTAAGTTTTGGCTCACTTTGTATCAATCTCATCAATGGTGATTGCTATCAAAAGATAGACTTCAACAAGGTTTTTCAAAAAGATTTTAAAATGTTTTCAAAACCTTATTTTGGATCATATTCCTTGGGCTCAATGTACATGACTTGTACACAAGCTTTTCCAATGATCCACTTGTTGGTTAAAGATGAGTTTTAGTTCATCTAGATGCAAAACTTATGCATCTTGAACTTAACTCATATCCTAGCATCTCACATGTATCTAAGATATGCAAATACACATACATGTCGATTTAGATGTGAGATGTGGGTTTTGGTTATCCTAATCTAAGGTCTCATGCATTTTCTAAGGCAACCCTACTTGATTCCCTTATGAATGAGACTCCAAGTCATGCCAAAGTCCTTAAAATCGATTTTAATCAAGTTAAATGCATGAATGATCATGGCATAAATGATAACAATAATAAAGCGTGGTCAATGATCATGATGTCATGGCATATGATTAAATCTAAAAACCCATGACATTTAATCCTTAATCCTAAACATGATCATGACATATAAATGATAAAAATAAATATGATGTCATGACATGTTATATGGCAAACAAAGCATGGCATATAAAAAGTATAGGTATCATAATACCTAAATTTTAATATTAGTTGTCATTTGTTATAATTAGATTTATTTTGACATATTACTACTAACCTCCCAAGTGTGCCAAAAAAACCCAAAATGACACACTAACCTCTAAACCTAAATTGTGTCAATTTAATTGATTTTTCATAATTCGAAAAATATAGTTGCACATCCTAAAATATTTTAGGATTAAAAATCAAACCTATTTCCAAGGTACCAATAACCTTGAAAATTGCCTAAAGTGTCACCTTTACCATGGTTGAGTTAACTGCCCATCCAATCAAGGTTGGCACACCCTAAATCCATCTAGCGTGAATCAATCACGCTCTTAGGAACCCAAAACCTATTTGAGCTCCTAGGGTTAATTAGGTATTCCTTAGGGATAACCTCCCTAGATACCTTCCTAATGACCCTCTTAGGCTTGGTAGCCTTGGTCATTTGGGTCTTACCTAGGTTGACTCTAGGGGTAACTCCCCTTGCAACCTTCTTAGTGGCCATCCTAGGTTTCCTTGAAACCCTAGCCACTAGACACATACCTTGGTCAACTCTAGGGATGACTTTCCTATTGACCTTGGTGTTCCTAGACCTAGTTTGTGTTCCATAATCAAATGGAACACTATGATAAGCCACCTTAGGCTTAGGTTTGTGACCCAAACCTTGCTTGGCCTTGGATGACTTTTGTCTCTTAGGCCCTAGGTGTTGACTTTGAATCCTAGACCCTTGACTTTGACTATTTGACCCTTGAAATTGATTTTGCATCTTCTTGAGAGTCTTTTCTAATTTCTCAAGCCTTGATCTCAAGGCTTGATTTTCTAATTCTAATTGCCCAATTTTTGAATTTTGATTTGGTCTTTGGGCATTGTCCTTTCTAGGCATATGCCTAGTCCATTTGGGATTAAGACCTAGGTGTTCTTGTATTTTCTTAATAGATTCCCTAGGTAAGGTTTTTCTAGGGACATTAGTCCCAAATTTCTCCTTATTTCCTAAGTGGACACTTTTAGCCCCTAAACAAAAATATTTATCTTTAGCATGCTTTTCATGATGAATTACAAGAGAATTAAAATTCCTAGCATGCTTTTGACTTTTAAATTTAGAAAGAGCATTATTAATATATACCTTAGGGTTAGCCTTAGAGGCTCCCCCTACTTGTGATGCTCTCTTTTTCTCTCCCTTTGGACATTGACTCCGGTAATGCCCTTTTGAATTGCACTTGAAGCATATGACATGCTCCTTGCTCTTTTGACTTTGGGCATCGACATCCTTGACCTTAGGTTGACTTTTCGGTGTCGGAGGAGCTTTTTTTACTTTCTTTGGGCACTTTCTCTTGTAGTGCCCGGCTTCCCTACACTTAAAACATATGATATGATTTTTATTACAAATTGATATGTTTGAGTTACCTAGGGTCGTGGTGGAAGCTTGAGCTTGCTCTTCTTCTTGACCGGAAGTAGAAGCTTCTTCTTGACTTTGCTCTTGCTCCGGAGTGGATGATCTAACTTCCACCCCCTCAATCCTAGAGGTGGATGCTTTTTCCACTTTTTCCACTTCTTTCACTTCTTCCACCGATTCGGAGGTTGACTCCCTATCAACTTCCGAATCCTCACTTGCTTGTGAGGATGAGCTCTTTTCCTCCTCTTCCTTTTCTTCTTGAATTGAGTGAAGCTCTTCATGGAATTTTGCCAATTTTTCCCATAGCTCCTTGGCGTCTAAATATTCACCTAGCCTAGACAAAACATCATTAGGTATCAAATATTCTAAAAGTTTTGATACCTTGACTTCGGTCTTGAATTTTAGCCTTTGCTCTTGGGTCCATTTCTTTAACTTGAGGACTTCTCCTTTCTTGTCCCTAGGAGGTTCAAAGCCTTCTACGAGGATGAACCAATCCTCTATGTCCATCATCAAGAATGTCTCCATTCTTGCTCTCCACACCGAAAAATCTTCTCGGTCGTATGGTGGTGGAGTGTTGATGTCCCATCCAAGCTTGTCTTGGAATTCCATCTTGACCCTCTAGCGTGCTCCCTTAGTTGTTAAACCTTGAAGAGCGGCCTCGCTCTGATACCACTTGTAGGGGATCGTTGTAATGCTAGAGGGGGGTGAATAACATCGTGTTATACGTCGATGGAAATCGTTGCGTTCATCTCTACAAAACTCGTTATGCGCAGCGGAATAATAATAAAAGCAATAACAAAATAAGAACAAACATGCAAATACGAGTATATAACGTGGTTCGGAATCTCAAGGTTCCTACTCCACGGTTGAGCTCAACGAGCTCTAGTGATGCACACACAACCACTAATAAACACTCCTTCTCGAAACAATCTGGAGGCGGAGAAACCTCATACAATATGATTACAACAGTAATACTAAATACAACAAGGAAATACAAGTGAATACAACAAAAGAAATGCAAATGAAACTTTGCAATTGATCTTTTGAGAGCTTGTTTATTTGGTTGGTTAAGTGACACTTGGAGACCCTGATTTGCAGCAACAAATCACCCCAAAAACTCCTCAAAGAACCATTGCATTTTCCTCCTCCACAAGCTCCTTTTAAAGATTCTACCTGTGCTGGAAAATGCCGATCAGTCGATTGCTCGGGACTATCAGTCGACTGATGCCACTATTGTCGTGAGACAATGACTAGATCCACACTGGAAAAATCCAACGGATCCATCATCAGTCGACTGATTATGACCATCAGTCGACTGATCAAGCCATCACTCAACTTCTGACCACAGTGGTCGAGTGAGACTCCATTCTATGCTCCAAAACTGAGCACGAGTCGACTGATCACATGATCAGTCGATTGTAACCTATCGTTGATTCTACCTTTGGCGATCATTGCTAGGCCAATTCTCACTGATCCAAACCCTAGTTGACTCGGCGATCATTGCCACACATGACACTAGTCGATTGGCACACCTCAAACATGAGGTTTTAACCCAAGTATGGTTCCCCCATACTTACTAGACCACCCTTAGCCTAGACCTAAGCCTTCTAGCCACCTCCATCAGCCTCATGCCTCTCGGATCCTTCCAAGTAATCCATGACTTGTTAATCCATCGTGCTAGCCTTCAGGTGCTTCCATCGGCTATGCCTACACCGCCAAGGCACATTGGACTTATGCCACCAAGACACCGCTTGGACTTTACGCCGCCAACCATTGGACTTATGCTACCAAGACTACCGCTTGGACTTTACGCTGCCAATATCAAACCCCTTGGACTTCTCAAATGCCAAGACTCAAGCTTGGACTTTCCCTTACCAACACATGTTGGACTTTCCATGCCAAGACCAGTGCTTGGACTTTTCCTTGCCAAGACTCATGCTTGGACTTTCCTTGCCAAGACCCATGCTTGGACTTTACATACCAAGTACTTAAGACTTGGACTTTCCCAAATGCCAAGTGTCTCACTTGGACTTTCCATGCCAAGTACCCATGACTTGGACTTTCCCATGACAATCATATTGTCATATGTTTTTGTCGAACATCAAAACATCACTCAAGTCAAACTCGAGTCCTGGTCAATCGTGACCTGGGCCGATTGCACCAACACCGTAGGCCCACCATAAACATAACATATAAATATAACTACATCAAAACGCAGTGGAAACATAATACAACCACATCACAACCACATACAGTGCATACCGGTATGACTGACACATCACAACATAACAGAACATCGATAAAATCTGAATTCACAAGTGTGTACATCACATCACAAGTCCACAACACAGTACACCACGAAAAACTCCCAATACAAAATACAACGTACGGAAAGCACAAAATGACCACAAGAGTCTCGGAGGTGAGATGAGATGTCAGCTAGCGGTGCTCCAAGCTGTCACGAAGACTTCTATCTGTTACCTGGGCGACAGAAAAACCCAAGGTCCATAGTGGTGAGTATAACTCAGCAGGTAATAGGAACATGTATATATCAAATATCACATGTAATTCGATAGCATAACCTAGAGGTACAATAGGTATACCAACATAGTATATAAATGCATGCATATACCATCTAACCAAATAAACAACGTATAATGCAGACATACCTGAAAGTCTGCTATGCTACTCTGATCCAACCTGAGCATATGTTGAAATATATAACAGGAAGAGTAATACTAACTCACAATATACTCATGATTCAGGTCAAAGGTATCTAATGGTCTGTCCAACAAGTAAACAGGTATCCGACACAGCCATATAACAGATGCGAGTAGCATGTATGAAGATGATGTACAACCAAATGCAGCAAGCATAGTATAATCAAATGCAACATCACAATAAGCATATATATATATAGACTGCATCTATATATATATATATATATATATATATATATATATATATATATATATATATATATATATATATATATATATACATACACATGTATATATGTATATATATATGGTAATATGCAAAGCGCCATATGATATGGCAATGCAACATGCATGGTCATGCCTGCGCACCCCAACTCGCTACCACGACCCCAGTGTGGCCTAAGTGGCACGACATGACAACTGTCCCAATTCAACACCAACCACTTCTCTAGAGTGGCTAAGTGGGCAGTATGATCAAGTAGTATATGAGCGTAAAGAGCTTGCTACAAAACAAGGGTCCCTGCTGCTGGCCACTCCGACTGACACTACCTATGAGTGGTCAAGTGCCATGCACCCAGTGTTGGGGTGTATACTGAAAAGTCTATCTTTTGTATGAACATCTTTGTTTTTGAAATAAGAATCACATGATCATTGTTTGCATATTTATGGTTATGCATATTGTCTGATATATTACATTGTAGATAACATGGTGTGTAGTTTCACATGGGAGATCATGTTATCAGTTCCTTATAGTGTATAAGTCGAGGCTCACAACCGAGATGGTTTTGGACAAACCATTGGTATGGTTGTAGTGTAATTTGGTATTGGTTTGTCTTGACCATAGAATTACACTAGTACACTTTGTGTGTATTGAGCAGGACCGACTTAGAGGTGATTAAATTTATTACTGACTACATAATTGAATCAGACCTCGGATATTATGGTGTACATACTCTTAATCCTGATATAATAACCGGCACATGCACTTAGTATTTATTTCTTTGATTTACCAATGGACGAGATTTTTAGATTAAATCGATAGGCTCGGTAAGTTGGGAAATGATATTATTTACATGGTGTGTCATTGATTATAAGAGGAAACTATGTCCTATATATTAGGATGATGATGTCCCCTTGAGTAGCTCATAAGGATCATCATGTAAACCCTGCAGGTGGACTTGGTCTAGCAAGATGATGAGGTTGAGCGATACTACTCATGGAGTTAGATGTTGATTAATTAATTGTCAGTAAATTAATTAATTGACGAACATTCGAGATCTTAAACACTGAGAGATATTTGTACAATTAATATATAGAGCCCATATTTATTTATGGGGTTGGTGAGGTAGATCAATGATAATCCTCTAGTGGAATGGATTATCATTAATGGATCGGACTTTATGTGAGCTAGATCCATTAGGTGGCCAAGATCCAAATCCTCCTCTTGGTCCCTATTGTAGCCTAATATAAATACCTCATGAAAGCCTAGATCCGACGGTGGAAAATAAAACCCTAGATCTGATGGAGGAGATTGAAAGGAGGCTTAAGCCTATCTCTATAAAAGGAGGGCTAGGGCTTGGGCGGTAAGAGCAATTGAGAAAAGATTCGATTAGGTTTTGCTCTTTGGCATGGGCAGCTAGGGTTTGGAGAGGCTTTGGGCGACAACAAGTGGAAGAGCTTCTTCTCTTCCTAAGGTCTAGCCGACACCCATATCTCATCTTCTTTCTTTTCTTTGCCAGCGCCCATCTCTTTTCTTCCTCAAGCTTTGGCTGACGGCAACAAGAGCTCCTCTTGTTGGCTGGCACCCATCTTCCATCTCCCTCTCCTTGGTGGCCGACGACAACAACAAAGAGGAGGAAGAGGTTTGATTTTCCTCCAAAGGGATTGTGTCCAGAACTAGATAGGAGAAGAAGGGAGCTTACATCTTCCCTTTGTTCGAATCGAGCAAGGAAGGTAAGATCGAGATCTAGGAGGCTTCATCCCTTGGAGAATCGTTGCCCACACAACGTCCAAGAGGAGGATAGGACATACAATAAAAGACCAAGAGGTAAACAAGAGGTATAATTCCTATTTTGGTTTCCTTTTTTTCTTTATATTATGTATGTAATTGCATGTGGCTAATTTACTTGGACCCCGAAGATAAACACAAAAACCGACGATCCGTACATCATCTATTCCGTGGCTAATCGAGGAAAAGAGTTAGGTTGCTTGAACAATAAGTTTGTTCAAGAGACCACTCTAATCGAATAGCACAGTGATGGATTGGTTGCTTGGGTAATCTGTCATCGTCTTGGATTAATTTTTTTTAAACCGGGGACGTAGATGGGATCGCCATGCACAAGTTTAAGCAGGAAGTGAAGTTTTGACCTTCAAGTGGTATCAGAGCCTCGGTTTCCAGTTTTGTGTGTTTAGGATTCAGTTACTTTTATGCACTTATCATATATTATATGTGCCAGATAATAGTAGAATGTGCATAGGCTAAGTTTTGGTTGCATGCATAAGATCCAACTATTATGGCCATATGTGTGTGTATGTGATTGGATGTGTGTAATTGTAATATTATTTGAATCCTCGGGGTTGACGAGGCTAGTATTTAATTTTTCTAATTAAGTACGATATTGTTTAGCCAATCTTTTATTTTAGTTTACTTTTGATCTAGATTTCATGTACACTCCTTTGTAGAGTATAGGATTGATGGATGTAAATTAAAATAATTTTTCTCGGCTCGGATCTCCGGATGGCTTGTATATGGTCTAGGGAGGAGGGGACGAGATGATGACATGACGGGAGGCATATTGGAAAACAAAAGTCATAATAGTTGAAAAATATTTTTTTTTCATATTTATTGCTTCTTGTTTGATATGCATGTTGTGTGCTTGGAAAATTCCTCATTTTAAATTACTAAGTGGGAGAGGGATATTTTTTTAAATTCTCATGGCTTCCATTACAATTTGACATGTGATGCAAACAAACTTGCGCGTCGGCTCTGAGTGCCTTCCTCCCCATCGGATGAGTTTGTTTTGCTGATCACTAGGTCAAATATGATTATAGAAAATTATTTAGGAGTGTGTGTACTTTCCCATCGAAAGGTACATAATCCAAGATAATTGCCTTAGTATTGGGTAATGGTGAACACTTAGATGCAAATAAGAGTATCCTCCCCATCGGAGTCACTGCTTTTATTTGTAGGGCCGAAGAGGAACCAACTTTTAATTTTATTTGTCAAAAAGTAAAGTTGACAGGATAATAAAATTAATGTGTAAAATCTCCTCTTACAAATGTAGAATTTGTATACGTCCACACTATCGTGGCATACAATATTCTCGGTGTTTTGAGGTATTGGTTGATTTTAAAATTGTATTGTTTGAGGAATCAATAAATTTTTGAAATCTAATGTTTTGATCTATTTTATTCTTAGGTTTTTCAAAAATGACTTTCAACTCACTTGTTGTGATACTAAAGGAAAATAAACTTACTGGACCTAACAGAGAGTCCTCCTAAGCCTATAGATGATTCTGGGGAAAAGGAGAAAGAGAGTTATAAGAAGTGGATAAAGGCTGATGAGATGGTGCGGTGTTACATATTAGCTTCTATGTCAAATGTATTGCAACATCAGTATAAAGCCATGTCTACTGCTTATGACATGATTCTCAATCTCAAGAAACTTTTCAGACACCAGAATCGGGCTGCTAGGAAGGAAGCCATGAGGAACTTGATGACAACCACCATGATTGAGGGAACACCCATGAGGGATCATGTTCTTAAGATGATGGTTCATTTGAATGAGCTAGAATTCCTTTGAGCTGAGATCGATAGGGAAACCTAGGTCGATATCATTCTCCAGTCTCTACCTACGAGTTTTGAGCAGTTTCGCCTAAACTACAACATGAATAAAAGGTTGTATTCGTTGGCGGAGCATCTGACAGAACTCCAGGCGGCAGAGGGGCTTTTTCGTTAGAGTGTTCAGGCTCAGGCAATGGTTGTCCAAAAGGTTTCTACTTCTAAACTGAAAGGCAAGAAGAAGAAACAAGGTGGGGCAAAGGTGGTGGGAGGATCTCAAGGAGGAGTGAAGAACCGAAAGGCAAGTGCTTCACTTTCAAGCATACCAGACATTGGAAGATGGACTTCCCCAACCGGAAGCAGAACAAAGGTATATCTTTTGGTTTAGTCATTGAAACATGTTTAGCGGTGTTATCTACTGGCACCTGGTGTGTAGATACGAGAGTCACTAATCATGTCTGCAATACTTTACAGGGGTTCTAGGAAACCAGATGACTGACTGAGGGGGAGATTACCGTTTACTTGGGCGATGCTACAAAGGTGACGGCTGTTGTAGTGGGAGATGTTTATTTGTCTTTTGAGAGGAATAAAATTTTGGTTCTGAAAAATTGCCTTTATGTAGCTTTATTTAGAAAGAATTTGATTTTGGTTTCTAAATTGTTTATGAATGGATATTCTATTTCTTTTAATGATAGAGTTGTTATAAAAAGGAATAGAGAGATTATCTGTTCTGGTGCTTTGATAGAAAATTTATATACTCTTGAACCAAAAGCTCCCACGATGCAAATAGATGTAAATAACTCATCGTGTAATTCTAATAAGAGAAAAAAACCTTCGAAAAAGAACCAAACATATCTTTGGCATCTAAGGCTAGGTCATATTAGCCTAAACAGAATTCAAAGGTTGATAGCTAATGGACCCCTGGGTTCATTAGTGGTGGAAGATTTCCCAACCTGTGAATCATGCTTGGAAGGTAAAATGACCAAGAGGCCTTTTAAGGCCAAGGGGTATAGGGCCAAAGATGTGTTGGAATTGGTTCATTCTAATTTGTGTGGTCCTATGTCTATCTAGGCAAGAGGTGGTTTTAAATATTTCATCTCTTTTATAGATGATTATTCAAGATATGGATACATTTACTTGATGCGCCGCAAGTCTGAATGCTTTGACAGGTTCAAAGAATTCAAGGCTGATATGGAGAAATGCCAAGGTAAAAGTATCAAGACACTACGATTTGATCGTGGTGGTGAGTACCTCTTGGGAGAGTTTAGGAAATACTTATCAGAGGCTAGGATTCAATCCCAATTGTCTGCACCTAGCACACCCCAACAGAATGATGTAGCGGAGCGAAGGAATAGGACTCTTATGGAGATGGTTAGATCGATGATGAGTTATTCTGAGTTACCAAATTTGTTCTGGGGGTATGCTCTCTATACGGAAGTGTATATTTTGGACTTGGTACCATCTAAATCAGTGCCTTCTATTCCCACAGAATTATGGACTGGGCGAAAGTCTAGTCTGAGACATATTCGGATTTGGGGGAGTCCAGCACATGTGCGGAAGGCAGATGCTGGTAAGTTAGAACCTCGTACAGAAGTGCACATGTTCGTAGGCTATTCTAGAAGAACGAAAGGTGGTTTGATCTATACTCCTAGATATCAGAGGGTGATTGTTAGCATGAACGCCAGATTTTTAGAGGAAGACTATGTGATGAACCACAAGCCTATGAGTAAGATTATTCTGGAGGAATTGAGAGGGGAAGTTACTATTTCAGTACAATCGGTACAAGTGGATATACTACAAGTGATTGTACCGCGTGTCACAGAGGATATATAGGTGATACCTCATCGTAGTGGGAGAGTTGTTAGACAACATGATAGATTTATGATCTTGGGAGAATCTTCTGATTCGGTCTCTGGCGAACATGAACCTGATCCCTGGACATATGACGAGGCAATCCAAGATAAAGATGCAGTATCTTAGCAAAGTGGCATGAATTCTGAGATAGAATCTATGGATTCAAATCAGGTCTGGGAGCTACTAGAACCTCCCAATGGTGTAAAAACCATTAGATGCAAGTGGATCTTCAAAAGAAAGAGAGGAATAGATGGGAAGGTTGAGACCTTCAAAGCAACGCTTGTTGCGAAAGGCTATACTCAGAAAGAGGGTATCGATTATGAGGAGACTTTTTCATCAGTAGCCATGCTTAAGTCTATCCGAATTCTCTTATGTATTATTGCTAAAATGGATTATGAGGTGTGGCAGATGGATGTCAAGATAGCTTTCCTTAATGGAAGTCTTGAGGAAAACATCTATATGGATCAACCAGAGGGATTCATTGCAAAGGGCAAAGAGCATCTTATGTGCAAGCTTAATCGGTCCATTTATGGATTAAAGCAAGCTTCGAGATCTTGGAACATCCGCTTTGATGAGGTAATCTAGTCTTATGGATTTATTCAAAGTCTGGATGAGTCTTGTGTCTACAAGAGATGTTACCGAAACGTAGTGGTATTTCTTGTACTATACGTAGATGACATTTTGTTTATTGACAACAATGTCAAGGTGTTATCAGACATAAGGGTATGGTTGTCCAAACAGTTTGATATGAAGGACTTGGGAGAAGTGGGACACATCCTTAGGATCAAGGTTATAAGGGACCGCAGGAAAAATATGTTGTGCTTATCTCAAGCTTCATACATAGACACTATTTTGGCTCGTTTTAGCATGCAGAACTCCAAGAAAGGTTTCTACCTTTTAGGCATGGAGTACCTTTATCTAAAGAGATGTGTCCTAGAACATTAAAGGAGATAGAGGAGATGAAGGCAGTTCCTTATGCTTCGACAGTAGGAAGCCTCATGTATGATATGTTATGTACAAGGCTGGATATCTGCTTTGTCGTGGGCATGCTTAGCAGATATCAGAGTAATCCAGAACAGGGACATTGGACTGCGGTAAAGCATATATTGAAGTACCTGAGAAGGACTAGAGATTATATGCTGGTATACCAGGCAGATCAATTACTCTTTGTGAGTTACACAGATTCTGACTTCCAATCAGATAGGGATAACAGTAAGTCTACCTCGGGTTTTGTGTTTACTTTGGGAGGTGGAGCCATTGTATGGAGGAGTGTTAAGCCAAAATGCATGGCAGACTCCACCATGGAAGCTGAGTATGTGGCAGCCTCTGAGGCGGACAAAGAAGTTATATGGCTCAGGAACTTCTTGATGGAATTGGATGTGATTCCTGGTTTGCCCAGAACTATCACAATTTATTGTGATAACAGTGGTGCAGTTGCAAACTCGAAGGAACCACGAGCCCATAAGGCAAGTAAATACATAGAGCACAAGTACCACCTGATACGAGAGATCGTAAAGCAAGGAGAAGTTGCTGTAGCGAAGATTGCATCAGAGGATAACCTGGTAGATCCTTTCACTAAGGCCCTTCCAGTGAGAGCTTTTGATAGGCATGTGGAGGGAATGAGAATCAGATGTATGGCAGTATGAGGACAACATTGTCTTTTAGTATAAGTGGGAGATTGTTGGAATGTATACTGAAAAGTCTATCTTTTGTATAAACATCTTTGTTTTTTAAATAAGAATCACATGATCATTATTTTCATATTTATGGTTATGCATATTGTCTGATACATTATATTATAGATAACATGGTGTGTAATGTCACACGGAAGATCATGTTATCAGTTCCTTGTAGAGTATAAGTAGAGGCTCACAACCGAGATGGTTTTGGACAAACCATTGGTATGGTTGTAGTGTAATTTGGTATTGGTTTATCTTGACCATAGAATTACACTAGTACACTTTGTGTATATTGAGCAGGACCGACTTAGAGGCGATTCAATTTATTACTGACTACATAATTGAATCAGACCTCAAATACTATAGTGTACATACTCTTAATCCCGATATAATAACTAACACATGTACTTAGTTTTTATTTCTTTGATTTACCAATGGGCGAGATTTATAGATTAAATCGATAGGCTCGGTAAGTTGGGAACAGATATTATTTACATGGTGTGTCATTGATTATAGGAGGAAACCGTATCTTATATATTAGGATGATGATGTCCTCTTGAGGAGCTCATAAGGATCATCATGTAAACCCTGTAGGTGGACTTGGTCCGGCATGATGATGAGGTTGATTGGTACTTCTCATGGAGTTAGATGTTGATTAATTAATAGTCAGTAAATTAATTAATTGATGGACATTCGAGATCTTAAACACGGGGAGATATTTGTCCAATTAATATTTGGAGCCCATATTTATTTATGGGGTTGGTGATGTAGATCAATGATAATCCTCTAGTGGAATGAATTATAATTAATGGATCAGATTTTATGTGGGCTAGATTCATTGGGTGGCCAAGATCCAACTCCTCCTCATGGTCCCTATTGTAGCCTAATATAAATACCTCATGAAAGCCTAGATGCGACGGTGGAAAATGAAACCCTAGATCCGACGGTGGAAAATGAAACCCTAGATCCACCGGTGGAGATTGAAAGGAGGCTTAAGCCTAGCTCTATAAAAGGAGGTCTAGGGCTTGGGCGGTGAGAGAAATTGAGAAAAGATTGGATTAGGGTTTTCTCTTTGGCTTGAGCGGCTAGGGTTTGGAGAGGCTTTGGGCGGCAACAAGTGGAAGAGCTTCTTCTCTTCCTAAGGTCTAGCCAGCGTCTATATCTCATCTTCTTTCTTTTCTTTGCCGACGCCCATCTCTTTTCTTCCTCAAGCTTTGGCCGGCGACAACAAGAGCTCCTCTTGTTGGCCGACACCCATCTTCCATCTCCCTCTCCTTGGTGGCCGGCGACAACAACAAAGAGGAGGAAGAGGTTTGATTTTTCTCAAAAGGGATTGTGTCCAGAACTAGATAGGAGAAGAAGGGAGCGTACATCTTCCCTTTGTTCGGAGCGAGTAAGGAAGGGAAGATCAAGATCTTGGAGGCTTCATCTCTTGGAGGATCGTTGCCCACACAACGTCCAAGAGGAGGATAGGACATACAATAGAAGACCAAGAGGTAAACAAGAGGTATAATTCTTGTTTTGGTTTCCTTTTATTTCTTTATATTATGTATGTAATTGCATGTGGCTAATTTACTTGGACCTCGAAGATAAATACAAAAATCGGCGATCCGTACATCATCTATTTCGTGGCTAATCGAGGAAAAGAGTTAGGTTGCTTGAACAACAAGATTGTTCAAGAGACCACTCTAATCGAATAGCACGATGATGGATCGGTTTCTTGGGTAATCTGTCATCGTTTTGGATTAATTTTTTTTTAATTCGGGGAAGTAGATGGGATCGCCATGCACAAGTGACAAAGGTGGGAAGCGAAACTTCAGTTCCACCTACACCCAGGACAACTGCATGCAACTCCAACTACCACCGTCTATAGTGGTAGAGCGCGGCACCAACAAATGCTCAGCTCTCACACCAGTTACCCCTCTGGGAGTAACCTGGGAGGCAGGATGACTGACGACTCTCTCAACCCCAAGGGAGACTATGTCGTCAGTATGCATGCAAATGACATGAATGCTTTGTCACACATACAGACATCTACTATAGACTCTCTATTATATAGAAATTCGTACCAATCTGATCAACACACTCTCTATTCTACAGAGAGTCATACTCAACTGATCATAATACTCTCTACCCGATAGAGAGTCGTACTCAACTGATCTACGCATTCTCTATCCTGTAGAGAGTCATACTTAACTAATCATATCAAGCTGGGACCACCGGTGCGTAGCGACACACTAATCACCCTTCACTTAACCATTACACAACACATGGTTGGCAATAAGTATGCAACATACGAGTATTGGAATAAATCCTACATTTAGAGAATTACCTACCCACAGATGACCCTTTTTCCTAATTTACCATCAGGTAGTCATCCGGACATTACTATTTGCACTTAACTAAAAAAATTCTAAGTTACTTACATCACATCTATAACTCCTAAATCATGATAAGGAAAATGTGATATCAACATTGAGCATATATATATCCAACGACAAGTATCAAGCTTACGGATAAATAAGAGCAGGGTCCAGATAATATGAACATATAACATGCTCATATCTATGTCTAAATCTAAATGCAATTACATCTACCTGACCAAGGTAGGAAATTACGCACATGTTTTGATGACTTGTCTGAGAATACAAGTTGTCTTCACGTCCGTGAACCTGCCTCATATCAAAGTCCCCACGTTGTTTCCATCTCAACAACTTCTTAATCTGCTTAAAAAGTCTGGTCTCAATTTAATCTAAATAAATCAAACATCATCATGTAATGAATAGGTACTATCATCACTACATAATTATAGCATATCCAGATCAGTTTACTAAATAAAACGGATACCCAACTATGATCAACCAAATCTATACTTACCAAGTCTTGTTTCCATCTGCTCAACTTCTTGATCCTCATTAGATCTGACTCCTACATCATAATATCAAATCTAAACCACCATTCTTTGATCCC
Source organism: Wurfbainia villosa (assembly GCA_025175895.1). Taxonomy (NCBI): domain Eukaryota; kingdom Viridiplantae; phylum Streptophyta; class Magnoliopsida; order Zingiberales; family Zingiberaceae; genus Wurfbainia; species Wurfbainia villosa. The sequence goes on from CM046004.1 coordinate 55,491,509, forward strand.
CACATAGGCATCCAATCTGGATCAATCAAGTTAGTTTGGATTAAATCCCTAACCCAAACATTTACCTAAAATCTCAATTCAAACCTTACCTTCTTTCTGGCACAATCCAAATAATAATCTGACCTACTAATCTCCAATTCAACAACAACATCAACATCAACACATCAGTTCATCAATAAATCAGTGATATACCTTCACAAAGAATTCAAAGCAAGACTTACCTCTCATAACCAATCCAATAGCCGATTCACAACTCCAATCCACCCCCTTTTCCTTGCCAAGCAACCTTCATAGCTCTTTCACAGCAATGACAACACACTCATAGACAACCAATAGAAATCCACACTACATTTGCATCTATCGACCAAAACAAACAACATACTAAAAGGAGACAGAAATCAACAGATCTTACCCATGACCTCACGGTCAACTTGGAAGATGACTGCCCTCTCGATTGGTAACACCACCGAGAAGATCAAATTCGTCTACTGCAACTGATAGAGCTCACCAGTCGCCGATGGAGAGATGAAGGGCAGCGGTAGAGGAGATCGACAAAAAGTTGGCTCGGTGGCAGCGGAGGTCCACGGTGGTCGAAGGTAAACTGGTCGCCATTGCTGTTCACAACCAACGAGGCTCCCTGCGGTGAAGATCTCCGATGATAGAAGGCTCGATTGATGGCGATGGAGCAGCGATCGCTGGTGGGAGAGAAGGGACAGTGACAGGCGGTTCGGCATCCACCTGATGTGAGCAAAACATATAGGGTTTTAGGAGTAGTTTTCACTCACATCTTGTTACATTTTGTGTTAGTTTCATGCATATGTTACTATATTCTTGCACGCATTGCCTATTTTATGGTTCGGAGGTCTGCTCGTTGTACTTTTGTATGCAGGTTAGCTTTTCTGATAAAAAAGATGTGTTTTCAGAGCAAAATAAGGACTTTCGCAGCTAGACAAAGAGTGGGACATGGCCAGGGCGTGTATATTCACACGGCCGTGTCCAATGGGTGAAGAACAGCACCCCAGGGTCGCACATGGCCTGGCCATGTGGAATTGCACTGCCGTGTGGCGGCCTGATGGATTTGCACGACTAGTGCTTTTTTCGAATTTTACAGGGGTCCGAGGTGATGTCTATATAAGGATGGCTCCGTCCAAACCCTAGGGAGGAGGCATGACGGCTAGGACAACATGCTGAAGCCCTAAAATGCTTCGATAACTCACAGCGGGGAAGAGGAACGTCGTCGGAGGTCCACAACTTGCAATACAACGCCGGAGAGAAGATCACGAAGCATCGTATATCTCTCTTTCTGTGCTTTATTTCTATTGTATTCGAACTTAAACATGTTTTGTGATTCTTTCTTCATATTTATGGAGTAGTACTTTCGATTCTAGGATTAGGGAGTAGCTTGTGTACATAAACAATGTTGGTTCATATTGAATTCTGGCCATATGTTTGATTTGACAATTGGTAGTTGCTCTCTATTATTTCTACGTGTGTTTGGCTTTCTTTCCACTGTGCTTAGGCGATATGAGGTGGTGACAGCCATTGCAATCTAAATTTAGGAGGTTTGATCCAAGAAACCTAGGAGTAAACCTGACCTCCCGTAACTGCGGGGAGAAGGGAGCAATGGAATCGGAAACGGTCCACCACAAGGATTGATTTGGCATCCTCGTACCCTCTATCCCATCCTTTTGGGCAGTGATAGCTCCCGTTGAATGCAGCGGCTCTGTGGGAGAGTGTATGATGTCCTTTCCCCAAAATCATAGGTAGACGTTTAGACGATGCCAATTGACAACATTGTTCTGTGGTACACAAGCGAAATCGAAGTCCTAGAATCGCCTTTTAAGACCCCGACACACTCTTTTCCTCCTCCGTGTGACACCGTACAGAGTAGGGTCCATCGATTGTCCTCACCAACTGACTCTCTCAGAGATTTCATCCAAATAATTGCAACCACTTAGTGTATTGGTATTCGAATCCCAGTCCCTGTGGGATCGATAAATCTTTATTACTTGACAACATCTATGCACTTGCGGGCGTTGAACGCGAGCGTGCGCTTTGAGTCCTCGACGGTATCCATCGCAAGATTCAGGGTCGCGTCCGTGCGCATCAAGTTTTTGGCATCGTTGATGGGGACTGTCGATTCGATATCAAATTGAACGGTGGTGAATTGGATCGGACTTAGGATTAGATTATTTACTTGCCTTATTTTCTTATGGTTTATCTTATTTTCTTTAGTTATATTTTCCATATTTAGTTTTTATTTTCAGCGGTAGTTTTTTTTTTATTTATTTACATATTGCATCTTAGATTTTTATTTTGTTAGACTTATTTATTTTCTGCTTTTCGCATTAGGATAGTACTCTTAACTTTGTGGTTTGGTTCGTCGTATGCTTAGATGATTAGGGTCGGAAGGTCTAATTCCGATCAACTTAGAGATTGAGCGAACCTTTCACTGTCGGAGAGCAGTACAGCGAAAGATGGAAGATCAAGCTGCATCCGAGGTGAACATAGGAAGCTGACCTCTGCGGGACTACGCAACTCCTAGCGCTAGAGGATTCAGGCCGAGCATAGCTGGACCGTCTATTTCGATAAATAACTTTGAGTTGAAGCCGACACTTATACATATGGTCCAGCAGAGCCAATTCGGGGGAGCTGCAACTGAAGACCCGAACCGGCATCTTGAGGTTTTTCTCGAAATCTACTCAACTATAAAACTGAACGAAGTCCCTTCTGACGCGATCCGCCTAAGCCTGTTCCCATTTTCACTGCGGGATAAGGCTAAGGCTTGGCTTCACTCTCTACCCTCTAGCAGCATCACCACATGGGAGCAGTGTGAGCAGTAGTTTCTGAATAAATACTTCCCATCAAGTAAGATTGCTCACATGCGCCACCTTATCACGAGCTTTCGCCAGAAGGAGGGGGAGTCCTTATTCGAACCATGGGATCGCTACAAGGGGCTACTTTATCAATGCCCCCACCATGGACTGGAGAGGTGGCTGGTGATCCACATTTTCTATAATGGGATCACTTACGCCACGAAGATGTCACTGGATTCTGCTGCAGGAGGAGCATTAATGAACAAGACCATAGAGGAGGCAGAGGAGCTTATTGAAGAGGTGGAACAAAACCACCATCAATGGGCTTCCGAACGTGGTCAACCCACGCCTGCAGTAGAACGATACATTGTCAACTCCATGGACCACCTTTCGGCAAGGATGGTCATGCTCAGCAGACGGTTTGAATCTTTGAATCCTTCATCTGCATGCACGACCATTGATTTTGGAGAGGGAGCGGCAGCGTATCGTGAAGACCACTATGGAGGGTAGGGGACCTCAGACGAGCAGATTGAGCACTGTGATGTGATTCGGGACTATGATCAAAGGCCCCACAACCCATGCTCCAATACCTACAATCTCGGATGGAGAAATCACCCGAATTTCTCCTACAAAAATAACTCGGGAAACCCCCAACCATCCGGAGGGTATGGGCAGCAGCAGGGCAATGGGCAGCGACCACAGAAGTCCAGACTGGAACTGATGATGGAAGACTTCATCGCTACCCAAACTAAGGCCAATGAGGAATTTCGTCAGCAACATCAGAAGTCTAAAGAAGCACTAAGAGACTTGAAGGTCACCGTTGACGGCCTTGCAAGTCATACCCGGATGTTGGAGACACAAGTGGCCCAAATAGCCCAATCCGTGTCACAACCTGTGAAGAACTCTCCGGTGAGCCAAGGAAAAGAGGAAGGAGTGGGGCAGAGTAGCCAATTCACCAAGGGGTGTGCAGCCATGATTACCACCCTACCTGACCAAGTTGAGTTTGAAGAGAAGATTCCAGTACAGCTGAAGACCCTGGTGAATTTGTTATTCCCTGCTCGATTTATGGGGAGAGCTTCAACAAAGCACTATGCGACTTGGGGTCATCAATCAGTGTGATGCCCTACACATATTTTCTGAAAATGGGACTGAGTGGGCTCCAACCAATGAATCTTGGTATTCGTGTGGGGGATGATTCAGTAAAGGAGCTCGTTGGCCTTATACCACACATTCCTATAATGATTGAGGATTTCGTGATACCCACGAACTTCATCATACTGGACACAGGACCGAATCCCCAGAGTCCCATCATTCTAGTAAGGCCTTTTCTAGAAACCACAGGGGCGTGCATAGATGTGAAGGCACATCAGATCTCCCTGGGGGTAGACAGGGAGATCATCCTTTTCAGCCTTTCGAAGGATAGAGCTCCCTACTTTGAAGGCTTCACGATTAGCAGAATGAAGCCGCAACCTCCAGATGAAGATTCCGAGATGGATGAATGGAGGTTTACTAAACCACCAGAGCCGAGTTGATAGAAGAGTGTGGTCGAGCTAAACGACCTTAAACAAAGTGCTTTTTGGGAGGCAACCCAAGTTTAGTTTTAGATTTCCCTATTCGATTGCATTGCATACATTTGTTTGATTTTAGTTTTGATTTCCATCACATTTAAAGTTAGGAATAGAAAAGAACTTTGCTAGGCAAAAATGAGACCCATATTAGCCTACACGGCGAAGTGTATGAGGAAATTTGGGCCATGATGCATAAATGGGCAAAAAATGGAGACACACGGCCTGGCTGTGTGTTTTCCCATGGCCGTGCCCAATTGACCAGAGGCGCACATGGCCTAACCGTGTGTTTTCACACTACCGTGGCGCACGAGGTTAAAAGGGGCGAGCCATGTGTTTTCACCCCATTTGCATCGTGTGCTTCAAAAGTTCTTGCCCTAGTCATGAGATTTCGTTTTCCCCTTCCTCTAGAAGCATTTCTAACCTCTTAAGAAGCCAAAAGGAGCAAGGATGAGGAGGACCAAGACCGTAGCATCCTGATCCGGCACCTCGGAGAGACGAACAAGGAGAGTCGATGCCCCTCAAGCTCCGGAAGAGGGTAACACCCTACCCCCTCTACTTTTTCACAATAATGAACATACAGATAGGTACAATATGCTCTCTACTCGTAAACTTACTGCTACTAGGTACTTAGATAAGGATTTGCTAGAATCTTTAGGTTTACTGGGTGCCATGCAAACCCTATTTGCAAAAATGGGGTTGGAAAAGATTATGGGAATAAAGCACCTAACCTACCATAGGATAGTTTTGGAATTTTTGAGTTTTTTAGAGGTAGAAGTTTTAACGGGTAGAGAGAGCGAGGAGCGTAGGATAACTTTTAGGCTTTTTAATATTGAGCATGAGTGGACCCTTCACCAATGGAACTCATGCTTTGGCTTGCCAAGAAGGGGAGAGAAAAGGACCCCTAATGGGTACAACTCTCGTATGATTTGGATAGAGTTGACAGGGGAGCACGCTTATGACCCATCTAGGGCCAAAGTGTCGCGCCTCCAAAACCCCGTCTTTCGATATCTACACCGCATCATGGCCAGTACCATATTTGGTCGTGGAGTTAGTGACGGTGTAGTTAGAGCCAGCGAGCTGTTTTTCTTATGGGATATGCTACAAGAAAGGAGTAGCATCGATGTAGGGTCCCACTTCATCTGACACTTAGTGAAGATGGGCAAAGCAGGACGTGGAGAGATCAATGTGGGAGGCCTACTTACCCACATTTTCTATAGGATGGGGTACGATTACACAACATTAGAGAGTATAGAGGGGAGCCCTAGGATCAACCTAGGAGTATGCATGGCCATGAAGATGATTGTAAGAGAAGGAGACTCCTTATGCTTTGTAAGGAAAAATCTTACGACCCTTAGGCTTCCCGACCCGGATCGTACCACCATCACTATATGTGCCAACTGGCGCTTAGACCTAATAGTGGAGTCCCCTCCACATGAGGGACCATCCACATCAATGCCCATCTCTCCACCTTTATATCACTCTCCCTCTAGTCCATGTCGACATGAGCCTACACCTGCACCACCACCTTTTTCTACCTTTGAGCAGGATGCAGGTACATCGGCCTATGATTTCTCGGAGTTCCGATCATGCCTCGACGACATTTACACTGAGCAACAAATGCAGAGGCAGCGATGGGAGGAGCAGAGTGCCTACCAGTAGGCAGAGTTCCAGGGATTTTGGGAGCATTTCCAGCGGGCTGAGGAGTTTTACAGTGAGGCTCGCATATACTTCCAGGAGGTGGCTGTTCGTCGCTGGGATGAGGCAGCCTACCGCAAGGAGATGCAGCAGCACATGCATGCCCAATAAGAACAGTGGGGTAGGGAGGAGGAGCACCGAGCAACCGCTGCATCCACCATCTCTCAGATCAACCACATGTATATGTTGCATCAACGGCTCATCAGCTGGTTCTCCCAGGATCCAGAGATGCCCAGTCTCCCAGACTTTCCACCTCGTCCGCCCTATTAGAGGTATATTTTCATTTAAGTCTGGGGGGGACCCCAAGATTTATTTTGTTTTGTTTCCTAGAAGTAGTTTCTTTTCTGGTATTTTCATTCATTTGTTCATGAATTCATGAGTTATTGATTTTCTTTCAGTACTTAATTTTTGGTGTCTGTAAAGATACCTCAGTAGTATTTTTGAAAGTTGCTTGCATGAGTTGCTCCCATAGGTAGCTTAACTCCATTTATCTTGTGGTATTTTATTTTATTCGCTCTATTGAATGTTCTAGACTTACACTGGTTAGCTTTATTTTTACACATACACATATCGAACAGTCTGAAAGGGAGAATCTAGTACATACCTAGTTATGATTCACTTTAGTAGTCTAGTACTTTGGAATCCATAGGTAACTCTAGGTTTAGCATTTTAGTTACTGGAGATGCTCGAATTGTGTAAGCCCATTCGAAAAAATCGAAATCCTTGTGAGTCGAAAAAAAAAGAGAAAGAGAAAAAGAAAAAAAAAAGAGACAGAGAAAAAGAAAAAAAAAGGAGAGATTATGAGGGATAAAAAATAATTGTCGTGGGTGGAAATGGCTAGGTGCCCCTTTGAGACCGAGTTAGGTTACTGGGAAAACACCTCCCAATTTCTCTTAATACCGAGCACACCTTTGAGACTTTATGCTAGATCTAGGGAATGACCCTCGCTTTGGGCAGGTAAGTGCCTAAGAGCCAGAAACCTTAGGAAAGCTATGGGGTGACGACTTAACTCATCATGGAATGGGCATCCCCTAAGAATGATTCGCCTAGCACGAGCACGAGGAGCTAACTTAGTGAATTTTTAGAACATATCTATTTTACTTTGATTACAAATACCACCTGATAAATTTAGTTAGCATACTAATTATGGAACAATATCTTTTTAAAATTTTATGGCACTGAGGTTTGCTTGAGGATAAGCAAAGATTTATGTCTGGGAGAGTATGGTCCACCGATAGTCCTCACCAACCGATTCTCTCAGAGATTTCGTCTGAACAATTGCAACCACTTAATGTATTGGTATTCGAATCCCAGTCCCTGTGGGATCAATAAATCTTTATTACTTGACAACATTCGTGCACTTGTGGGCGTTGAGCGCGAGAGTGCGCTTTGAGTCCTTGACGGTATTCGTCGTGAGATTCGGGGTCGCGTCCGTGCGCATCAAGTTTTTGGTGCCAAGCGACTTGTGGAGGCAGCCTTGGGGCGGCAACCATGGGCAGCGGCATGGTGACAGCGACTGTTGTGCCCGACGCATGAGGGAGAAGGTGGCGACGGAGATGCAACCACGGTGAGGAATCGCGAGAGAGAGGATCGGTGCAATCGAGAAATAAGGGAAAATGGAAGGGATATAAAGGTTTTTAATTAAACCTATTAATTCCTAGCAGATAGTCTAAACAGGCTTTACAAAAGCCTATCCGCTTTATCCCCATGAAATGTCCATAAAACTTCCATTTAAATCCAAAAAAAATTCTAAAAATTACTGAAAATTTTTATAAGATAATTTATTAATTAACAAGGGTATTATATATATATATATATATTTCCAATATCTTACATTCTCCCCCACTAATAAAAAATTTGGTCCCCAAATTTCGTACTTAAATGTAAGAACCAATATAAGAAATATCCGGAATGACCACATACCACAAGTGACTAGATGAGGGTACTGAGCTCGGATAGTATCTTCTAGCTCCCACGTAGCCTCCTCATCGGTTTGATGTTGCCATCCAACCTTTACAAGTCGAATGGTTTGTTCCGTACTGTCGCTTCTTGTGACCAAGAATTTGCACCGGAATCTCCTCATAGGTCACATTAGACTGAGGTAGAATCGGAACCTATTTCAGAGCATGATCTGAATGCAGATCGTATTTCCTCAGCATATAAATATGAAATACATTATGAACACCCGTAAATGTCAGAGGTAAACCCAACCGGTAAGCTACACCCCCAATCCGTTCCAATATCTCAAATGGACCAATGTAGTGTGGAGATAACTTTCCTTTTAGCCCAAATCACTTCACCCCTTTCGTAGGTGAAATACGCAGAAATACAAAATCCCCAATTGAGAATTTCAAAGGCCCTCGCCTCCGTTCTGCGTAACTCTTCTGTCGATTATGTACCTCCAATAACCATCATTTGATGATGCACACCAACTTTGCATCATGTTGGATACTCGATGGCCCCAATAGCTATCGTTCCCCGACTTCCTCCTATAACACGGGGGATCTATAGGGTCTACCGTATAAGGCCTCGAATGGAGCCATCATAATAGAAGAGTAGTAGCTATTGTTATAGACAAATTCCACTAAATGAATGTGGCCCTCCCAACTGCCTCGGAAATCCATGACACAGGATATGAATAAATCCTCTAACATCTGAATGATATGCTCAGACTATCCTTCCGTCTACAGATGAAATGTGGTACTGAATCGAAGCTCTGCGCCCATAGCTTGTTGCAGACTCTACCAAAATTGTGAGGTAAATCGTGGATCTCTATCAGATGTGGTACTCAAAAGTACCCAATACCCTCTGATAATCTCTCGGCAGTACAACTCCGCCCGATGATCTAACAAGTCCATTCCATGAATAGGCAGAAAGTGAGCTGATTTGGTTAGTTGATCACCCAAATCATATCATGTCCTTTACGGGTTTCTAGGGAATCCCGTAACGAAATCAATAGTGATATGCTCCCACTTCCATTCCAAAATCAAAATTTACTGGAGCAATCCAGCGAGTTTCTGATGTTCAACCTTTACCCGCTGGCATACTGAACATCAAGCAGCAAAATCTGCTATACCCCTCTTCATATCGTTCAACCAGTATAAACCTTTCAACTCTTGGTACATCCCAATACCACCAGGATGTATAGCAAATCTCAAATAAGGTGCCTCCGGTAGCAACTCTATCTTAAGTGGATGCATGTCCAAAACACGTATCCATATTAGAGACGAGAAATTATCTTCTCACATGGGAAGTCCATCTACCATCCAAAATCCACTCCACACACTCTGTAAGTGCATGGAAGACTATAGCAACCAATCTCACAAGTTGCAACTGTTCGCATTCCAGCAACTCTATAGAAGCTACCCAGTAGCTAGTTAAAATCCCATGAGCATTCCTGCTCCATACATCTATAAATCCAGATAATAACTACTAAAGTCACGTCATGTATATGACAACCTATCTCATAGTTTCTTAATCATCGTAAGTATAAGATATGCCTCATGCAACTGTATCGGATTCGCTCCGATCCTTGAAATGATGCATTTGCATACAACATCCTTTTTACCCACCCCGGAAGGATTAACTAATACTCGTGTAAAAGTTAACCGCCGTCTAGGTCCTATAAACTAGTTTCACTAGCTTTCGACTAAATGATTTCCATCATCACCTTTGTCAAACAAGTCCGTGGTATAGTAATGCTAAAACATTCTATCCACAGTTACAGTAATAACCAAATCATACATGGCAAACCACCATCTACAGTGGTCGAGTGCGCAACTCCAATTACCACAATCAACAGTGGCCAGGTTACGCAACTCCAACAACCACAAACTGATCCAATCATGTCCAGGATACATGATTCTCAAATCCAGTGGTGACTAAATCATTAATTAGTCTAACAACTTAATCAAAACTCATAAAATTCATACTAAGTTTGAAATTGTCGTCTCTACACACCTGCATTTCCTTTACTCTATACTGATGATATATATTAATCATCACAACGACAATGATAATTGTATGACCCCATGTCACTACAATATCAACGCTCCAGTCGTAAATCGATCCTAGAGTATACACAAGTGCCCTTAACTGATCTAGACATATCATCTATCTACAACGAAGGATATTTACTTTCAACAACTTTCGCATTCCATCATTGATAATCGATGCATTATTTCAAAGGTCCATCTCTCTTTAACAAAGAGTTCTAGATCCTTCTCAAGGAGAAATATTGGGACAGATAAATATTCTCTCCAACTTCTCCTATAATCACAACTTACATTCTTCCAATTCCTATAGTATTTAGCAACACTGATACCAACAACATTTTCCCTCATATGAGGTATTCGATATCGATACTATCTTCGAAATCACTCTAATCGTCTACTCCACTTGCCTATGCAGCGGCAAGCCTAAGAGTTCATCCAAAACTACATCCGACTACTCTCGGATTATTCGCACATCTGGGAGACATAATCATGCCATAATCTCAACAATTTGACCGTCCGTAAGGATATGTCTATAGCAAGGTATATCTATCAAAGTCTACGGGCACCCCTTGACTTCTTAATTGCTGGTCAACATCTCACCTGATAGTAGAGATACCACCAACCCACAAGTCGATGTATAGGAACCCTTCTAATCCAAACTAAGAATGTTCTAGACAAAGATACTTATAAATACAAGCATCTCTCAATATATTAACCCAGAGGGTAAACTAAAATAATACCCTGTACTATCAATTATCTGTCGATCCGATCCAAAGGCTCTACGCAGGTCTTGGCCTTTCTCTGAAGAGAAAAAGATCAGATTCAATAGTCCGCAATAAAGCAGTCGTATTTCTACGATGAATGACCCGAAGATTTTCCTAGATCATTTGATCCCATCACTTAATCCTACGAGATGCAACTGTAGAATACCGAATAGATACGACCATCATTGTATACTCTCTCCTCTGTACAAAGCAAATCACATCTGGGGGTAACTATTTTTGTTGTCTACTGAGTCTTCTACGATGTCTTATGCTGATACTGCTATGAAAATCACTTCCCTTGAAGGGAAGTATCACGGAACTCCAACTACACCTGAGGTAGTAGGTCACTGCTGATGAAATAACCCAATCTTCTGTGCTGATCTCTGTAGTCGAGACGATGCATCATCCTTCCGGAACACCATTGGTAGTCTTCAACTGAGTCTTCAAAGTATACCTACTCAAATGTACTGGTTGCTTACAATAGCAATAGACGAACTGATCCAATAGATAATCTGACTTCATGTGTCTTCATGATCTGCACTGCACGCACATAATCCCTTCGGAGTCTTTGTTCTAATTTTGCTGATATGCATGAGAACATCCGGATGATCTACGATTGGTCTTCTATAATCGAAAAATAGCTAAAAGCCTATGACTCCGATCTTGCTCCTTTTTAACCAATAGTCGGAGACTTCTAACCCAAATAAGTTGACCTACAATATCTGCTTATCGGTCTCCAACTCTTACACACTTTTACGGAGTCATTTCTAAACTCCTGACTCAATCCAATGTCTTCTGGCAAGATCTGATAGAAGATCCCTTCATCTTAATCCAACAGTAAGCCAACAATCGTGGGTGGCTTAAAACATCCATTTGCATTCCTAAGCTATTAGGTGAGCGTAACTTTGCAAGTCTAATGACTCTGCATGGTATTCCTGTTATCGACGATCACCCTACTTGAATCTCAAGAATTCCCTATAATGTATCACTAAAAATAACGCAGGGAAATACTCTCTTTCAACATCACTAAACCATGATCAAGTGATATATCATTCCCCGAATGTTATTTTCTGCATTTACCACCAAATACCAGCTTGATCCCAATAATGGTATGCAAATAACTCCACTTTCTCTGTATAACATGAGTTAAGTACTTTCAAAGTTATACAACCCAGCACGCAAAACTCAAGGATCAAAATCCCTATGAAACACCTTATACCAACCCTCCACTTGCTATAGAAATAATAGTATACACATCTAGTCCATTACCCCATAGGTAATGATCTTACTAACACAGTTAGTGAAAATCCCTAATACTATAATTCTTGATCTCCACAAGAAATGTGACTACTAACCCCTGCTTTCCGACTCAGTATCAGTCGACTCTCAAAGGAAATTCACCTTTTCGATAGCAGGTCCAAGACACATAAACTCTATATGTTGTTCCCGTGGTCAACTCAAATCACGGTTACGAATAGCAACTAATGCACTACAAGTCATCCCTGTTATAAGCATCTAAATGCATAGCCAACAAAATCGGGAGTATAAACCCTAACGGCAACTCCGGTTGGTCGCCACGGTGGACGACTTCTACTATAAGTCTGCACATGTGTCTTAACTTTAATTGTATACACCTGTTGAGCAAATTTAGATAAATATCTGTTAAACTATAAGTTATCATAAATTCTTATCTCGTGTTGCTTGGAGCTCAGGCCGCTGTCAAGCTCATCTCAGAAAACAAAAACCGAATAAATCGACTCCCAAGAATCCAAGACTCGACAATAAAAATCATTGTATGACATCGCAGAACCTAGGGCTCTGATACCACTAAAGTTGTCATGCCCCGAGAGTATGCCATGCTAAAAAGCAAACAGATGGCATCTCCCTTGTACCTAACAACATCTCGTGTTAATACAAGACCCGTAGGCCCACCATAAACATAACATATAAATATATCTACATCAAAACACAGCGGAAACATAATACAACCACATACAGTGCATACTGATATGAATGACACATCACAACATAACGGAACATCGACAAAATCTGAATCCACAAGTGTGTACATCACATGACAAGTCCACAACATAGTACACCACGAAAAACTCCCAATACATAACACAACATACGGAAAGCTCAAAACGACCACAAGAGTCTCGGAGGTGAGATGGGATGTCAGTTAGCGGTGCTCCAATCCGTCACGAAGACTTCTACCTATTACTTGGGTGACAGAAAAACCCAGGGTCCGTGGTGGTGAGTATAACTCAGTAGGTAAAAGGAAAAATATGTATATATCAAATATCACATGTAATTCGACAGTATAACCTAGAGGTACAATAGGTATACCAACACAGTATATAAATGCATCCATATACCATCTAACCAAATAAACAACATATAATACAGAAATACCTGAAAGTCTGCTATGCTACTCTGATCCAAACTGAGCATATGTCGAAATATATAATAGGAAGAGTAATACTAACTCACAATATACTCATGATTCAGGTCAAAGGTATCTAATGGTCTGTCCAACAAGTAAACAGGTATCCGACACAGTCGTATAACAGATGCGAGTAGCATGTATGAAGATGATGTACAACCAAATGCAGCAATTATAGTACAATCAAATGCAACATCACAATAAGCATATATTTATAGATTGCATCTCTATATATATATTAATTACAACCATCAATATATATATATATATATATATATATACATGCATATATGTATATATATATATATACATTAATATATTTATATATTTATATATATATATATATATATATATATATATATATATATATATATATATATATATATATATATATATATATACATGCATATATGTATATATATGATAATATGCAAAGCTCCATATCATATGGTAATGCAGCATGCATGGTCATGCCTGCACAGCCCTACTCGCTACGACGTCCCCAGTGTAGCCTAGATGGCACGACATGACATTTGTCCCAACTCAATGTAGGATATTTGAAGCCGCTAGAGGGGGGGAGTGAATAGCATAGAATTCGTTCGTAGTTGGAATTCGATCGTGGTCGTCTCTACAATTTTGTTAGTACGCAGTGGAAATAGAAATAGTACAATAACGAAATATGACAAACACAACAAGAACACGAGTATGTAACGTGGTTCGGAACCGCATGGTTCCTACTCCACGGATCGAGCTCTACGAGCTCTAGTGATGCACATGCAACCACTAATAAACACTCCTTCTCAGAACAATCCAGAGGCAAAGAAACCTCGTACACGATGATTACAATAATGATCAAATAAATACAAGCAAATACGATAATGAAATACAAATGCAAGTAAAGGAAAACACTTTACAAGAGCTTTTGATTGTTTGATCTTTGATTGCCTTGAACTAGCTTTGAAGGACTGGAAAGCACCAACTTTCCCCTTCAATTTCACCCAAGAAAATCGTTGCCTTTTCCTCCATCACGAGCTCTTTTTATAGCTTCAACCTGTGCTGGAAAAGGTCGATCAGTCGACTGCTCGGGACCATCAGTCAACTGATCACACTGTTTCTATGAGACAACAGTGTATTCCACGCTAGAAAAATCCAACGGCTAGGACATCAGTCGACTGATCATACACATCAGTCGACTGATGAAGCATCACTCGACTGCTTGTCCCAGCGGTCGAGTGAGACTCCATTCTGTGCCCTAAAATCCGAGCATCAGTCGACTGATCACACGATCAGTCGACTGCCCACCTATGGCAGTCGACTGCTAGGGCAATTCCCGCAGTCAAACCCTAGTTGACTATGCCAGTCGACTGCCACATGGCATCAGTCGACTGGCACACCTCAAACATGAGGTTTTAACCCAAGTATGGTGTCCCCATACTTGCTAGACCACCCTTAGCCTAGACCTAAGCCTTCTAGCCACCTCCATCAGCCTCACGCCTCTCGGATCCCTCCAAGTCATCCATGACTTGTTCATCCATCGCGCTAGCCTTCAGGTGCTTCCATCAACTATGTCATGCTAACGGTGTCTACACCGCCAAGGCACATTGGACTTACGCCGCCAAGACTCCCGCTTGGACTTTACGCCGCCAATACCAAACCCCTTGGACTTCTCAAGTGCCAAGACTCAAGCTTGGACTTTCCCTTGCCAACCCATGTTGGACTTTCCATGCCAAGTACCCATGACTTGGACTTTCCTTGCCAAGACCCATGCTTGGACTTTTCCCAAATGCCAAGTGTCCCACTTGGACTTTCCCATGACAATCACATTGTCATATGTTTTTGTCAAAACATCAAAACATCACTCGAGTTAAACTCGAGTCCTGGTCAATCGTGACCTGGGCCGATTGCACCAACAATCTCCCCCTTTTTGATGTTTGACAAAAACCAAACAAAACATTGAGTTAGAACACTAACTCAAATCCCTTACCAATTATCCCAAATTGGTAATCTTAAACATTCTCCAAAAGTTCTCCCCCAAACATTGTCCCCCTTTTTGACTAACATCAAAAAGGTGTTCTCTCCAAGGAGGCCAATGTCTCATGTCCCAATGAGATCTTACAATCTCCACCTTGGTCTAAAAATACCTAGGATGCCTACCATCTTCCTAGTGATAAGTCCCATATCACTCAAGAGAGACAATCCTATACTCTCCCAATTTCCAAATTGGGTATGTGAAAAACTCATTTTTCCTTCCCATGAACCACCATCCATCATACCATGATGGATACCTCCCCCTAAAGGCTTGCTCCCCCTTAACCATTGCACCAACAATGTCTTTGGGAAATCCCTAAGCCAATAGGAATTCTGAACCATCAAAGATAAGGTTAGAAGCTCAACACCTTAAATTTTATACAAACCCTAAATACCTCTCCAAATCCATAGCCAATGGATTTTCACCCTTTATAATGCTTCCCAAGGCATATCCTAGGGTTAGGAGTGATTAGGGACCTTAACCGCAGCTGAAATCGGGCTAAACAAACATAGTTTTCCCGAAATCAATATTGACACTGACTGCTCGTACTACGATTGGTGATGTCCATCGATCGGTAGCGAAGTCCAACGATCGAGGTGATCTTTATGATCATACTCAACTTTTGGAAATTCATAAGTAATTCTATGTAAATCAAAAAAATCACAAAACTTGATACGTATATTACTTATCACACATACAATCGGTGAAAAATTTTGGAAAAATATTTTTACCATGAAAATAGGAGATTGGTACAAAGTTCAAAAACTATTAAAACTTTAAAGTTTTTGATCTACTTTGTATCAACTTCTACAATGATGATGGCTATCAAAAGATAGACTTCACCAAGGTTTTCTAAATTGATTTTAAAATGTTTTTGAAATCCTATTTTGAACCATGGTTTATTGGCTAAATATACATAACTTGTATATTAGCTTTCCTTATGATTCTTAGTGATGATTAAAATAAGTTTGAGTTCATCTAGATGCACTACCTATGCACCTTGAACCTAACTTATTATCCTAGCATCTCACATGTATCTAGGGTGTATAAATACACATACATGTCAATGTGATGTGAGATGTGGAGTTATTCTCCCTAAATTAGGGTTTCATGCATTTTTCTAAGGTAACTCTACTTGATTCCCTTATAAATGGGACTCCAAGTCATGCCATTATCCTTGAATCAATTTTAAACAATTAAATGCATGAATTGATCATGGCATAAATGATATCAATAATAACGCATGGCCAATGATGTCATGGCATATGATATAATCTAAAAACAAACATGACATCTAAAATAATCATAACCAATGACATGACATGTTATATGATAAGATGAAATTTCATGTCATGATATAGCAATTTTCATAAACCAATACATTAATACAAATACACACTCAAACACACATGATTTTCATAAACAGAAATTTCATTCAATTTAAAAAGATTTCAGTTTCTTACATCCAAAATAGAGATTTGATATGATCAATCTCACTACAAAAACTAAAAAACAAAAAAATATAACATCCTCTAGATCTAGTCGTCTGCAGAAGGTGGAGGTGGAGGAGGCTGCTGGCTTAAAGTCCAGGTCCGCATCATCTCATACATATCGAGCTGACGCTACTCGATGCGGCTCTGGGACTCTGCAATCTGAATGTATCTCTCCTCCATTCGACTAAGATGTGAGTCCATGGAGGCTTGACCTACTAAGAGTTCTAACAGCCGTGAGTCGATGTCACGATAGTCCCGAATTGACTCCAGCTGGCCAAGACAATCTGATGGACCCGCCGCTGATGCATCTGCTGGCATCTGATCCTCCTCATCAGCGGTGTCTACATCCTCATAGTCCTCTCCAGCTTCTCTAGGCACCAGAGGTGGCTCTCCACGTGCCCTGGGCGGTGGTCGAGGTGCCAACTCCATCTGCCCATGCCCCATCCGTAGCTTTGCTAACGAGAAGTTACGAACTGATATCTAGTCGTACACCTCAGATAGCGCCCTTAGTGATCCCCTGTGAATGTTGATGCCTACTGACTCTAACCATGCAGTGATAATATGGCCATAAGGCATATGCACTTTCCCTTGTACAGGGGAAATGAAATGCACAATGCAATGAAAAATGTTTAATGCAATGTTTATATCTAATCTATTACGCATGGCGTACAGTAAAAAGAGATGGGGAGGCCGAATCTTTGCCAGACCCCAAGTCACGATCGAAAGAAAACACCCAACAATGACCTTGTAGAGTACATTGTCAAGTGCAGATAGCTCAGTAATAGGAAATAGATTTTGAGCTGGTGGACGAGGATAACCAAAAACATGCTCATGCATGGAGTCCAAAGAGATATGGTCAAATGGCTCAGGTAAAGGGGCATCAAAGGTAGGGTAGAAAATGAAGGTGTCATCCGACGACTTACACTCAAGAAACTCTTGCAATATCGCAGGAGTGAACTCTAAATCACATTTTGCAACGCGAGTAGTGTAGGTAGGGCCATCGTCTACCTTCTTTAAGTTCTGATAGAACTCCTTAAGGAGATCATCATTGATGGCATGTGTGCATAAGACAATTTTCATAAGATGATAATATGCAAATATGTCCATGACGTCACTATAGTAACGTGTAAAGAAGTCCCTATCGATGTACCTAACCAACATAGGTTGGTACAATCGTGATTCACCCTAGGGTGGATCATTTCTACGAGATCTCCTATATAAATGTAATGCAACGATATGAAATGCAAGGGCACCAATACACGATTAGATTATAATAGATTACAATGGAAAGAAAAAAAATTAGGGTAAAAAAATTTTACTTTGGCGCCATTTGGAAGAATGATGAGAGAGTACTCGGATATCGCTGGAAAAAGCCGCCGGAAAGTTCGTCGGAGGACTAGACGTCGGAACCCTAATCGGAAAAGAGGAAATAAATCGCTGGAAATAAGTGGAATAGGGTTGTGAGATGAGTGAAAACACAAGTGGAAGAGGTTAGCTACCAAACCTAAAACTGGGCTCGAGAAGAAGTTGGCGATCGGAGAGGAGAAAGAAAACGAGAGGTCGCCGCGTGAAGACGCCGAACCCTAGCGGTTCGGCGTTATAAAATCGCGACACTAGTCGACTGATGTGCAGCATCAGTCGACTGATCATGGCTTATTAGCGGGTTTTCCGAACCGATGACGATCGCCGGCCAAAGAATCGATCAGAGTCTTCGTGTCGCACATAAAGATTACCGATCGATCAGGCGATTACCACTGATCGGTGCGATCACCACTGATCGCCACGAGCACTCAACCGATGACCTCACCGATGAATAGTACCATCACCGATCGATGTATCCCATTAGTCGATCGATGTTCAAGCAATCGTTCAAAATAGCACTTGATCGGACGATCGATCGCGTTATACAGATGATGATCCGATCGATAATCAGATCACGATCGATCTCTGATTTCCAGTTTTGAAATTCAGAAAATCTCGACTTTTTTTATCCAACAATTCCATTTTCTCATGTTTTAATCTTGTATATTGAATATATTGATGTTATGCTTATGTTCATGGATTCCTTAATGTATTTTGATATCTTATTTCATTTTAGCAAAACATTAACATCCAATGGTTTTAAAATCCTAACATCTCACCCTTTCTAAGTGTTGAAATACACAATCAAGGTAAAAGACTTGTTTTGTGAGATGCAATCCACCCTAGACATTCCTTCCATGCAAACACATGGTGAACCACATGAAGCATGGTAAGTGCAAGACATCACGGTATGTGGCACTTGAGTATCACTCTTGATGTTCTTTCTACATCTTAAACACACTTCTCTTGATACATTGATTCCTAAAGTGTGCCAAAGATCAAATTCACACATTATGACCTCTAAATCTAGATTGTGCCAAGTTTATTGATTTTCATGATTTCAAAAATATACATTGGCACATCCTAAAATCTTTAGGATTAAAGCTCAAATGTATTTCCAAGGTAACCATAACCTTGAAAATAACCTAAAATGGCACCTTTACCATGGTTGAGTTAACTACCCATCCAATCATGGTTGCCACATTCTAACCCATTTAACGTGAATCAATCACACTCTTTGGAACCCAAAATCTATTTGAACTCATTGAATTAATTAGGTATTCCTTAGGAATAACCTCCCTAGATACCTTTCTAATGACCCTCCTAGGCTTGTTAGCCTTGGTCATTGTGGTCTTACCTAGGTTGACTCTAGAGGTAACTCCCCTTGCAACCTTGGTCTTCCTAGACCTAGTTTGTGTTCCATAGTCAAATGGAACACAATGATAAGCCACTTTAGGCTTAGGTTTGTGACCCAAACCTTTCTTGCCCTTGGTTGACTTTTGTCTTTTGGGTCCTAAATGTTGACTTTGAGATCTTGACCCTGGACTTTGACCATTAGACCCTCTAAATTGATTTTGTATCTCATTTAGGGTCTTTTCTAGTTTTTCAAGCCTTGACCTTAAGGCTTGGTTCTCTAATTTTAATTGCCCAAATGATTTTTGATTAGGTTTTTGGGCATTACCATTTACTTTAGACATATGTTTACCCTTATTGGGATTGATACCTAAATGGTTTTCGATTTTCTTAATTACTTTCTTAGGAATGACATTTCTAGGGACATTAGTCCCAAATTTCTCCTTCTTTGAAATAGATCTAGAGTTATCATTCCTAGCATGCTTTGAATCATGAGTAATAGCAAAGTTATTTGAATTAATTCTAGCATGCTTTTGCTTAGAATTTAAAGAATGAGCATTATGAAAATATACCTTAGGGTTTACCTTAGTAGCTCCCCTTACTTGTGATGCTCCTTCTTGGGTCTTTTTGCTCCCCCTAGGACATTGATTTCGGTAATGCCCCAGTTGCCGACATCTGAAGCAAATGATGTGCTCCTTGTCTTTAGGTGTTGGGGAACTGGCATCCTTTGACTTTTGTTGACTTTTAGGCGCTAGAGGAGTCTTCTTAACCTTCTTTGGGCACTTGCTCTTGTAGTACCCATACTCCCTACACTCAAAACACAATATATGGATTTTATTTGAAATTAGAGTGTTTGAGTTACCTAGGTTAATTGAGACCGGAATTGGAGCTTCTTCATCTTGACTAGATGTCGAAGCTTTCTCTTGTTGCCCCGGAGTGGAAATTCTTTCCTCCCCCTCAATCCTAGAGGTGGAGGTGTCTTCTACTTCTTCTTCCACTGATCCAGAAATTGACTCCTCTTCAACATCCGATTCCTCACTTGCTCGTGAGGAAGATGAACTCTCTTCATCCTCTTCCTTATCTTCTTCTACTTATGCCAAGTGGGGCTTCTCATTGAACTTGGCTAATTTGTCCCATAGCTCCTTGGCATCAAGATATTCACCTAGCCTAGACAAAACATCATTAGGTATCAAATCTTCTAAGAGTTTTGTTACCTTGGCTTTGGTTTTGAATTTTTGTCGTTACTCTTGGGTCCATTTCTTCAACTTGAGGACTTGTCCCTTCCTATCCCGAGGAGGTTCAAAACCTTCTACGAGGATGAACCAATCCTCTATATCCATCATAAAGAATGTCTCCATTCTTGTTCTCCACACCGAAAAGTCTTCTTGATCATATGGCGGTGGAGTGTTGATGTCCCATCCAAGCTTGTTTTGGAATTCCATCTTCCCTCTAGCCTTTTAGCTCTCGACGGTTAATCCGTAGAAGAGCCCCGGGCTCTGATACCAAATGTAGGATATTTGAAGCCGCTAGAGGGGGGGTGAATAGCGTAGAATTCGTTCGTAGTTGGAATTCGATCGTGGTCGTCTCTACAATTTTGTTAGTACGAAGTAGAAATAGAAATAGTACAATAATGAAATACGACAAACACAACAAGAACACGAGTATGTAACGTGGTTCGGAACCGCATGGTTCCTACTCCACGGATCGAGCTCTACAAGCTCTAGTGATGCACATGCAACCACTAATAAACACTCCTTCTCGCAACAATCCGGAGGCGTAGAAACCTCGTACAAGATGATTACAACAATGATCAAATAGATACAAGCAAATAGGATAATGAAATACCAATGCAAGTAAAGGAAAACACTTTACAAGAGCTTTTGATTGCTTGATCTTTGATTGCCTTGAACTAGCTTTGAAGGACTGGAAAGCACCAACTTTCCCCTTCAATTTTGCCCAAGAAAATCGCTACCTTTTCCTCCATCACGAGCTCTTTTTATAGCTTCAACCTGTGCTGGAAAAGGTTGATCAGTCGACTGCTCGGGACCATCAGTCGACTGATCACACTATTGCTATGAGACAACGGTGTAATCCATGCTGGAAAAATCCAACAGCTAGGACATCATTCGACTGATCAAACACATCAGTCGACTGATGAAGCATTAATCGACTGCTTGTCCCAGCGGTCGAGTGAGACTCCATTCTGTGCCCTAAAATCCGAGCATCGATCGTCGATCACACGATCGCCGATCATTCTCAATCATCGATCGCCCACCTATGGCAAATGATCGCTAGGGCAATTCTCACAGTCAAACCCTAGTTGACTATGCCAGTCGATTGCCACATGGTATTAGTCGACTGGCACACCTCAAACATGAGGTTTTAACACAAGTATGGTGTCCCCATACTTGCTAGACCACCCTTAGCCTAGACCTAAGCCTTCTAGCCACCTCCATCAGCCTCACTCCTCTCGGATCCCTCCAAGTCATCCATGACTTGTTCATCCATCGCGTTAGCCTTCATGTGCTTCCATCAGCTATGTCATGCTAACGGTGTCGACACTGCCAAGGCACATTAGACTTACGCAGCCAAGACTCCCGCTTGGACTTTACGCCGCCAATACCAAACCCCTTGGACTTCTCAAGTGCCAAGACTTAAGCTTGGACTTTCCCTTGCCAACCCATGTTGAACTTTCCATGCCAAGTACCCATGACTTGGACTTTCCTTGCCAAGACCCATGCTTGGGCTTTTCCCAAATTCCAAGTGTCCCACTTGGACTTTCCCATGACAATCACATTGTCATATGTTTTTGTCGAAACATCAAAACATCACTCGAGTTAAACTCGAGTCCTATTCAATCGTGATCTGGGCCGATTGCACCAACACTCAACACCAACCATTGCTCTAGAGTGGCTGAGTGGGCAGTATGATCAAGTAGTATATGAGCGTAAAGACCTCGCTACACAATGGGGGTCCCTGCTGCTGGCCACTCCGACTGACACTACCTATGAGTGGTCAAGTGTCACGCACCCAAGATAACTGTATACAACTCCAACTACTACCGTCTATAGTGGTAGAGTGCGGTACCAACAAATGCTCTTCCCTCACACCAGTTACCCCTATGGGAGTAACCTAGGAGGCAGGTGTTGGGATGTATACTGAAAAGTCTATCTTTTGTGTGAACATATTTATTTTGAAATAAGAATCACATCATCATTGTCTGCATATTTATGGTGATGCATATAGTCTAATACATTACATTGTAGATAACATGGTGTGTGGTGTCACACAGGAGATCATGTTATCGGCTCCTTGTAAAGTATGAGTATAGGTTAACAACCGAGATGGCTTTGGACAAACCATTGGTATGGTTGTAGTGTGATTTGGTATTGGTTTGTCTTGACCATAGAATCATACTAGTACACTTTGTGTGTATTAAGCAGGACCGACTTAGAGGTGATTCGATTTATTGCTGACTACATAATCGAATCGGACCTCAGATATTATATTGTACATACTCTTAATCCCGATATAATAACAGGCACATATACTTAGTATTCATTTCTTTGATTTACCAATGGGCGAGATTTATAGATTAAATCGATAGACTCGGTAAGTTGGGAAATGATATTATTTATATGGTGTGTCGTTTATTATAGGAGGAAACTGTGTCCTATATATTAGGATGATGATGTCCCCTTGAGGAGCTCATAAGGTTCATCATGTAAACCCTGCAGGTGGACTTGGTCCGACATGATGAAAAAGTTGAGTGGTACTACTCATGGAGTTAGATGTTGATTAATTATTGGTCAGTAAATTAATTAATCGACGGACATTCGAGATCTTAAACACGGGGAGAAAAATGTACAAATAATATATGGAGCCCATATTAACTTATGGGGGATGGTGAGGTAGATCAATGATAATCCTTTAGTGGATTGGATTATCATTAATGGATCGGACTTTATGTGGGCTTGATCCATTGGGTGGCCAAGATCCAACTCCTCCTCAGGGTCCCTATTGTAGCCTTTTAAGACCTCATGAAGCTTAGATCCAATGGATGAAAACAAAACTCTAGATCCAAAGGTAGAGATTAAATCTCTAGATCCGACGGTTGAGATTAAATCTCTAGATCCGATGGTTGAGATTAAATCCCTAGAACCAATGGTGGAGATTAAAATAAGGCTTATCCCTTACTCTATAAAAGGAGAGGGGGGGGGGGTGGGCAGCAAGGAGGAATCCCATTAGAGATAGGATTAGGGCTAAGGTGGGCGGCAAGCTTGGAGATTAGGGTTTGGGGTTGGCGACACCAAATAAGGAAAGCTTTTCCTTATCTTCTTCTTCTCCCTTGGTGTTCGGCGGCCATACCATCCATCCCTCCCTTGGCCGGCATCCAAAGCTAGCTCTTCTCCTCTCCTTGGCCAGTGGAAACAAGGGTTAGGGTCCTCCCTTGGAGCTCTTGGCTGACATCCATCCTTCTCATCCCTTTTCCTTGTTGGCTGGCGGCAAGTATCTTACTTGGTGCTTGTTGGTTGGCTAAAGGAAGGAAAAGGGTCTTGTTTCTATACTTCCTCTTGTTCAGATCGAGCAAGGAAGGAAGATTGGTGATCTAGGAGCTTCAACTTTTGGTAGATCGTCACCCACATGACGTCTAAAAGGAGGAAGGTCATACAATAGAAGATCGAGAGGTATATCGATTGTCTATTTTCTTTTGTAACATGTTTATATTTGTTTTTCAATTATATGAATGTTATATATTCTATTTTGTGGCTAATATAACTTGGACCCCAAACATAAACTCAAAATCTGGCGATTCGTATATCGTCTATTTCGCGACTATTCGTAGAATAGAGGTTGGTTACTTGAACAACAAGTTTGTTCAAGTGACTACTCTAATCGAATAGCACGATGATGACACGGTTGCTTAGGTAATCCCTCTTGTCAAGGATAATTTTTTTTTATCCGGGGATGTAGAAGGGATTGCCATGAACAAGTGACCGAGTTGAAGTGGGAAGTGAAGTTTCCTACCTTCAAGTGGTATCAGAGCCACGGTTTCCGGTTTTGTGTGTTTAGGATTCGATTACTTTTATGCACTTTTCATATATTATATGTGTCGGATAATAGTAGGATATGCGTAGGTTAAGTCTTTGGTTGCAGGCATAGGATCCAACTATTATAGACATATGTGTGTATGTGATTGTATGTGTATAATTGTATATTTTGTTGAATCCTCGGGGATGATGAGGCTAGTATTTAATTTTTTGTAAATTAGATACGACATTGTTTAGCCACTCTTTCTATTTTAGTTTACTTTCAATCTAGATTTCATGTACACTCCCTTGTGGAGTATAGGATCGATGGATGTAAATTAAAATATTTTTTTCTCAGCTCGGATCTCCGGATGGCTCGTACATGTCGTAGGAGGAGCGGACGAGATGGCGATACGACGGGAGACATATTGAAGACAAAAGCCATAATAGTTGGAAAATTTTTATTTTTCATATTTATTGCTTATTGTTTGATATGCATGTCATAGGCTAGAAAATTCCTCAATTTCAAATTACTAAGTGGGAGAGGGATATTTTTATAAATTCCCATGGCCTCCATTATGATTTGACATGTGATGCAAACAAACTTGCGTGTCGGCTCTGAGTGCCTTCCTCCCCATCGGATGGGTTTGTTTGCAGATCAAAAGGTCAAATATGGTTATAAAAAATTATTAAGGAGCGTGTGTACTTCCCCATCGGAAGGCACATAACCCGAGATAATTACCTTGGTACCGAGTAATGGTGAACACTTAGATACAAATATAAGTATCCTCCCCATCGGAGTCACTGCTTTTATTTGTAGGGCCAAAGAGGAACCAACTATTAATTTTACTTGTCAAAAAGTTAGGTTGACAAGATAGCAAAATTAATGGGTAAAACCTCCTCTTGTAAATGTAGAATTCGTATACGTCCACACTATCGTGGCATACGATATTCTCGGTGTTTTGAGGTGTTGGTTGATTTTAAAATATTATTGTTTGAGGAATCAATAATTTTTTGAAATATAATGTTTTGATCTATGTGATTCTTAGGTTTTCTTTCAAAATGACTTTCAACCCGCTTGTTGTGATACTGAAAGAGAATAAACTTACTGGACCCAACTATGTTGATTGGAAGAGGAATCTTGACATTGTCTTGACTGCTGAGGAATACAAATATATACTCCTCAAAGAGTGCCCTCCTAAGCCTATGGATGATTCTGGGGAAAAGAAGAAGGAAAGTTATAAGAAGTGGATCAAGGTCGATGAGATGGCGCGGTGTTACATTTTGTCATCTATGTCAAATGTACTGCAACATCAGCATCAAGACATGCCCACTGCTTATGACATGATGTTCAATCTCAAAGAGCTTTTCGGACACCAGAATCAGGCTGTTAGGTAGGAAGCCATGAGGAACTTGATGACAACAAGCATGATCGAGGGAACACCCGTGAGGGATCATATTCTCAAGATGATGGCTCATTTAAATTAGTTGGAAGTCCTCGGAGCTGAGATCGATGGGGAAACCCAGGTCGATATCATTCTCCAGTCTCTACCTAGGAGTTTTGAGCAGTTTTGCCTGAACTACAACATGAACAAAAGGTTGTATTCATTGGCGGAGCTTCTGACAGAACTCTAGGCGCTAGAAGGGTTATTTCGTCAGAGTGCTCAGACGCATGCCATGGTGACCCAAAAGGTTTCTAATTTTAAGCCGAAAGGCAAGAAGAAGAAGAGACAACTGGGGCAAAGGCGGTGGGAGGAACTCAGGGAGGAGTGAAGAAGCCGATAGGCAAGTGCTTCACTTGTAAGCAGACTGGACACTGGAAGAAGGACTGCCCCAACCGAAAGCAGAACAAAGGTATATCTTTTTGTCTAGTCGTTGAAATATGTTTAGCGATGTTATCTACCAACACATGGTGTGTAGATACGGGAGCCACTAATCATGTCTGCAATACTTTGCAGGGGTTCCAGGAAACCAGACGATTGGCTGAGAGGGAGATTACCGTATACTTGGGTGATGCCACGAAGGTGGTAGTTGTTGCAGTGGGAGACGTTTGTTTATCTTTTGAGAAAAATAAAGTTTTGGTTCTTAGGAATTGCCTTTATGTACCTTTATTTAGAAAGAATTTAATTTTGATTTCTAAATTGTTTATGGATGGATATTCTATTTCTTTTAATGACAAAGTTGTTATAAAAAAGAATAGTGACATTATCTGTTCGGGTGCATTGATAGGAAATTTATACACACTTGAACCAAAAGCTCCCACGATGTAAATAGAAGTTAATAACTCATCTTCTAATTCCAATAAGAGAAAAGAACCTTCGAAGATAAACCAAACATATCTTTGGCATCTTAGGCTTGGTCATATTAACCTAAGCAGAATTCAAAGGTTGATAGCTGATGGACCTCTGGGTTCATTAGTGATGGAAGATTTCCCAACCTGCGAGTCTTGCTTGGAGGGTAAAATGACCAAGAGGCCTTTTAAGGCCAAGGGGTATAGAGCCAAAGATGTGTTAGAATTGGTTCATTCTGATTTGTGTGGTCCTATGTCTATCCAGGATAGAGGTGGTTTTGAGTAATTCGTCTCTTTTATAGATGATTATTCGAGATATGGATACATTTACTTGATGCACCGCAAGTCTGAATACTTTGTCAAGTTCAAAGAATTCAAGCCTGATGTGGAGAAACGTCAAGGTAAAAGTATCAAGACACTACGATCTGATCGTGGTGGTGAGTACCTCTTGGGAGAGTTTAGGAATTACTTATCAGAGGCTGGGATTAAATACCAATTGTCTACACCTGGTACACCTTAGCAGAATGGTGTAGCAGAGCGAAGGAATAGGACTCTTATGGAGATGGTTAGATCGATGATGAGTTATTCTGAGTTGCCAGATTCGTTCTAGGGATATGCTCTAGATACGGCGGTGTACATTCTGAACTTAGTTCCATCTAAATCAGTGCCTTCTACTCTCACAGAATTGTGGACTGGGCGAAAACCTAGTCTAAGACATATTCGGATATGGGGGAGTCCAACACATATGCCGAAGGCAGATGCTGGTAATTTGGAACCTCATACAGAAGTACGTATGTTCGTTGGCTATCCTAGAGGAATAAAAGATGGTTTGTTTTATAGTCCTAGAGATCAGAGGGTGATCGTTAGCACGAACGCCAAATTTCTAGAGGAAGACTATGTGATGAACCACAAGCCCATGAGTAAGATTGTTTTGGAGGAAATAAAAGTGGAAGTCACTTCTTCAGTACCACCGGTACAAAAGGATATACCACAAGTCACTGCATCTTGTGTCACAGAGGATACACAGGTGATACCTCATCGTAGTGGGAGGATTGTGAGACAGCTTGATAGATTCATGTTCTTGGGAGAATCTTCTAATTTGGTCCATGGCGAACATCAACCTGATCCCTGGACATATGACGAGGCAATCCAAGATAAAGACGCAGTATCTTGGCGAAGTGAAATGAATGCTGAGATTGAATCTATGGATTCAAATCAGGTCTGGGAGCTAGTAGAACCACGCGATGGTGTAAAAACCATTGGATGCAAGTGGATCTACAAAAGAAAGAGAGGAATAGATGGGAAGGTTGAGACCTTCGAAGCAAGGCTTGTTCCAAAGGGGTATACTCAGAAAGAGGGTATCGATTATGAGGAGACCTTTTCGCCGGTAGTCATGCTTAAGACTATCCGGATTCTCTTATGCATTGTAGCTAATATGGATTATAAGGTGTGGCAGATGGATGTCAAGATAGCTTTCCTTAATGGAAGTCTTGAGGAAAACATCTATATGAAGCAACCAGAGGGATTCATTACAAAGGGCAAAAAGCATCTTGTATGTAAGCTTAATTGGTCCATTTATGGATTGAAGCAAGTTTCGAGGTCTTGGAACATCCACTTTGATTAGGTAATCCAGTCTTATGGATTTATTCAAAGTTTGGATGAGTCTTGCGTATACAAGAGATGTGACGGAAACGTAGTGGTATTTCTTGTACTATATATAGATGACATTTTGTTAATTAGCAACAATGTCAAGGTGTTATCGGACGTAAGGGTATGGTTGTCTAAATAGTTTGATATGAAGGACTTGGGAGAAGTGGGACATATGCTTGGGATCAAGGTTATAAGGGATCGCAGGAAAAGGATGTTGTGCTTATCTCAAGCTTCATACATAGACACCATTATGTATCGTTTTAGCATGCAGAACTCCAAGAAGGGTTTTCGACCTTTCAGGCATGGAGTTCCTTTATCTAAGGAGATGTTTCCTAGAACATCTGAGGAGATAGAGGAGATGAAGGCGGTTCCTTATGCTTCGGCAGTAGGAAGCCTCATGTATGCGATACTATGTACGAGACCAGATATCTGCTTTGCCGTGGGCATGGTCAGCAGATATCAGAGTAATCCATGACAGGGACATTAAACTGCGATAAAGCATATATTAAAGTACTTGAGAAGGACTAGGGATTATATGCTAGTTTACCAGGTAGACCAATTACTCCCTGTGGGTTATACGAATTCGGACTTCCAATCAGAAAGGGATAACAGTAAGTCTACCTCAGGTTTTGTGTTTACTTTGGGAGGTGGAGCCATTGTATGGAGGAGTGTCAAGCAATCGTGGCGGACTCTACCATGGAAAGGCGAGTATGTGGCAACCTCTGAGGCAACCAAAGAAGCTGTGTGGCTCAGGAACTTCTTGATGGACTAGGATGTTATTCCTGGTTTGCCCAGAACTATCACAATTTATTCTGATAATAGTGGTGCAGTTGCAAACTCGAAGGAACCACGAGCCCATAAGGCAAGTAAACACATAGATCACAAGTACCACCTGATACGAGAAATCGTAAAGAGAGGAGAAGTTGTTGTGGCCAAGATTGCATCGGAGGATAACATGGCAGATCCTTTCACTAAGGCCTTTCTGGCAAGAGCTTTTGATAGACATGTGGATCGAATGGGGATCAGATGTATGGCAGTTTGAGGACAGTATAGTCTTTTACTATAAGTGGGAGATTTTTGGGATGTATACTGAAAAGTCTATCTTTTGTATGAACATCTTTATTTTGAAATAAGAATCACATGATCATTGTCTGCATATTTATGGAGATGCATATTGTCCAATACATTACATTGTCGATAACATGGTGTGTGGTGTCACACGGGAGATCATCTTATCGGCTCCTTGAAAAGTATAAGTATAGGCTCACAACCGAGATGACTTTGGACAAACCATTGATATGGTTGTAGTGTGATTTGGTATTGGTTTGTCTTGACCATAGAATCACACTAGTACACTTTGTGTGTATTAAGCAGGACCGACTTAGAGGTGATTCGTTTTATTGTTGATTACATAATCGAATCGGACCTCAGATATTATATTGTACATACTCTTAATCCCGATATAATAACAGGCACATATACTTAGTATTCATTTCTTTGATTTACCAATGGGCGAGATTTATAGATTAAATCGATAGGCTCGGTAAGTTGGGAAATGATATTATTTATATGGTGTGCCGTTGATTATAGGAGGAAACCATGCCCTATATATTAGGATGATGATGTCCCCTTGAGGAGCTCATAAGGTTCATCATGTAAAATCTAAGGTGGACTTGGTCCGGCATGATGAAAAGGTTGAGTGGTACTACTCATGGAATTAGATGTTGATTAATTAATGGTCAGTAAATTAATTAATCGACGGACATTCAAGATCTTAAACACGGAGAGAAAAATGTACAAATAATATATGGAGCCCATATTAACTTATAGGGGTTGGTGAGGTAGATCAATGATAATCCTTTAGTGGATTGGATTATCATTAATGGATAGGACTTTATGTGGGCTTGATCCATTGGGTGGCCAAGATCCAACTCCACCTCATGGTCCCTATTGTAGCCTATTAATACCTCATGAAGTTTAGATCTAATGGATGAAAACAAAACTCTAGATCTAAAGGTAGAGATTAAATCTCTAGATCCGACGGTTGATATTAAATCCCTAGAACCAATGGTGGAGATTAAAACAAGTATTATCCCTAACTATATAAAAAGAGAGGAGGCGTGGGCGGCAAGGAGGAATCCTATTAGAGATAGGATTAGGGCTAAGGTGGGCGGCAAGCTTGGAGATTAGGGTTTGGGGTTGGCGACACCAAATAAGGAAAGCTTTTCCTTATCTTCTTCTTCTCCCTTGGTGGTCGGCGCCCATACCAGCCTTCCCTCCATTGGCCGGCCTCCAAAGCTAGATCTTCTCCTCTCCTTGGCCGGTGGAAACAAGGCTTAGGGTCCTCCCATGGAGCTCTTGGCCGGCATCCATCCTTCTCATCCCTTTTCCTTGTTGTGCGGCAGCAAGAATCTTTCTTGGTGCTTGTTGGTTGTCTAAAGGAAGGAGAAGGGTCTTGTTTCTATACTTCCCCTTGTTCGGAGTGATCAAGGAAGGAAGATTGGTGATCTAGGAGCTTTAACTTTTGGTAGATCGTCGCCTACATGATGTCCAAAAGGAGGAAGGTCATACAATAGAAGATCGAGAGGTATATCGATTATCTATTTTCTTTTGTAACATGTTTATATTTGTTTTTCAATTATATGAATGTTATATATTCTGTTTTGTGGCTAATATAACTTGGACCCTGAACATAAACACAAAAGTCGGCGATCCATACATCGTCTATTCCGTGGCTATTCATAGAATAGAGGTTGGTTACTTGAACAACAAGTTTGTTCAAGTGACTACTCTAATCGAATAGCACGACGATGACATGGTTTCTTGGGTAATCCCTCTTGTCAAGGATAATTTTTTTTTTATCTGGGGACGTAGAAGGGATTGCCTTGAACAAGCGACTGAGTTCAAGTGGGAAGCAAAGTTTCCTACTTTCAGCAGGATGACTGACGACTCTCTCAACCCCAAGGGAGACTATGTCGTCAGTATGCATGCAAATGACATGAATGTACTGTCACACATACAGACATCTATAACAGACTCTTTATTATATAGAGAGTCGTACCAATCTGATCAATGCACTCTCTATCATGCAGAGAGTCATACTCAACTGATCATAACACTCTCTACCCAATAGAGAGTCGTACTCAACTGATCAACGCACTCTCTATCATGTAAAGAGTCGTACTCAACTAATCATATCAAGCTGGGACCACCAGTCCATAGCGACACACTAATCACCCTTCACTTAACCATTGCACAACACATGGTTGGTAATAAGTATGCAACATACAGGTATTGGAATAAATCCTACATTTTGGGTATTACCTACCCACGGATGACCCTTTTTCCTAATTTACCATCAGGTTGTCATCCAGACTTAACTATTTGCACTTAACTAAACAAATTCTAGGTTACTTATATCACATCTATAACTCCTAAATAATGATAAGGAAAATGTGATATCAACATTGAGCATATATATACCCAACGACAAGTATCAAGCATACGGATAAATAAGAGCAGGGTCAAGATAATATGAACATATAAAATGCTCATATCTATATCTAAATCTAAATGCAATTACATCAACCTAACCAGGGTAGGAAATTACCCACCTATTTTGATGACTTGTCTGAGAATACAAGCTGTCTTCATGTCTGTGAATCTGCCTCATATCAAAGTCCTCACGTTGTTTCCATCTCAACCACTTCTTAAACTGCTTAAAGAGTCTGGTCTCAATTTAATCTAAATAAATCAAACATCATCATGTAATGAACAGGTACTATGATCACTACATAATTATAGCATATTCAGATCAGTTTACTAAATAGAACGGATACCCAACTATGAATAACCAAATCTATACTTACCAAGACTTGTTTCCATCTGCTCAACTTCTTGATTCTCATCAAATCTGACTCCTACATCATAATATCAAATCTAAACCACCATTCTTTGATCCCCACATAGGCATCCAATCTGGATCAATCAAGTTAGTTTGGATTAAATCACTAACCCAAACATTTACCTAAAATCTTAATTCAAACCTTACCTTCTTTCTGGCACAATCCCGAACCACAGATTTGCTTGTCAGATGTTGAACAACCGACCATCTCTACCAATCCAAATAATAATCTGACCTACTAATCTCTAATTCAACAACAACATTAACACATTAGTTCATCAATAAATCAGTGATATACCTTCACAAAGAATTCAAATCAAGACTTACCTCTCATAACCAATCCAATAGCCGATTCATAGCTTCAATCCACCCCCTTTTCCTTGCCAAGTAGCCTTCATAGCTCTTTCACAGCAATCACAACACACTCACAGGCAACCTAAAGAAATCCACACTACATCTGCATCTATCAACCAAAACAAACAACATACTAAAAGGAGACAAAAATCAATAGATCTTACCCTTAAACTCACGGTCAACTTAGAAGATGACTTCCCTCTCGATCGGTAACACCACCGAGAAAATCAAATTTGTCTACTGCAACTGCTGGAGCTCACCAGGCGCCGATGGAGGGATGAAGAACAGCGGTAGAGGAGATTGACAACAAGTTGGCTCGGTGGCAGCGGAGGTCCACAGTGGTCGAAGGAAAATCGGCCGGTGTTGTTGTTCACGACCAACGAGGCTCCCTGCCGTGAAGATCTCCGACGACAGAAGGCTTGATAGACGGCGATGGAGCAGCTACCACTGGTGGGAGAAAAGGGACAGCGACGGGCGGTTCAGCGGTCGCACAGCGAGCATCTTATAGAGGCAGCCCTGGGGCGGCGGCCATGGGCAGTGGCATGGCAACAACGACTGTCATGGCCGACGCGTAAGGGAGAAGGCTACAGCGGAGACGCAGCCATGGTGAGGAATCGCGAGAGAGAGGATCGGGAGGGGAAGAGAATGGCGCGATCGAGAAATAAGAAAAAATGGAAGGGATATAAAGGTTTTTAATTAAACTTATTAATTCCTAGCATATAGTCTAAACAGGCTTTACAAAAGCCTATCTGCTTTATCCCAATGAAATGTCCATAAAACTTCCGTTTAAATCTAGAAAAATTTCTAAAAATTCTTGAAAAATTTTATAAGACAATTTTTTAATTAACAAGTGTATTATAATTATTATTATATATATTTTTTGGTATCTTACAACAACGATCGTGATCTGATGTGGTCAGAGGTCGTTGGTACGGCTGCAGTCGACTAATGATATGCAGCAGTCGACTACTGGATGCCCAACGGGAAGAAAGCCCTCTTCTCTATAAAAAGAGGGCTTGGGTGGCTTTGGGAGGCTAATGCTTCACTCATAATCATACTCCCAAGTGGCCTAAACATTTTTATACTCCTCTTACTCGTTCTTATCTCAATTCTAATGTAAGAGGGAGAGATTCTTGTAAAGAGGTTACCTCCACCTAGCTTGGGCTAAAGGAGAGACTAGTGGATTGTTGAGGGAGTGATTTGCCATACGAATCCTCAGTGAATTAGCGGCAAGGCCCGTGAACCACGTTATATATCGGCATTAGCGTTTGCATCCTTTACTTCTCTCTTTGTTTTAATTATTTATTTGTTTAGCAAATATTTCGCTGTGCTAATTACTTTCATAGACAATTAAGCGAACAATTTCCATCTATGACATCGGGGCTATTCGACCCCCCCCTTCTAGCTGAGCCATGATCCTCCAACAAGTGGTATCAAAGGGAGGAGATTATTGCCAGACTCACCATCGCAACAATCAATGAAATGGCTGGCTCCAACATCCATCCGCCTAAATTCGGAGGTGACTTTGCTTGGTGGAAATAGTGAATGGAGGTATTCTTCAAGACCGATTTTGATATCATGCTTATTATGGAAAACGGTTTCGAGTTTCCTAGGGATGAAGAAGGGGAGTCATTAGAGAAGTCAAGATGGACTAAGAAGTAAAGGGAGGAGAACCTTGCAAATTCGAAAGCAAAGCACCATCTATTCAATGTGCTCCCTCAACAAGAAATCAATCGGATTGGCGAGTGCTCTAGCGCCAAGGAGATGTGGGAGAAGCTAGTGGAGCTTCATGAAGGCACATCCGAAGCCAAGCTAGCAAGAAGGGATCTCCTCCGCTCTCAATTAAGCAATATCAAATTAGATAAGGGGAAAAGGTATTATCACTACACTCTAGATTTAAAGAGATAATAAATGGTTTATCAAGTGTAGGTGAGAAGCTCTCCAACTGGGACATGATAATCAAAGCCATAAATGCCTTCCCCCGGTCCTCCAAATGGAACTCCATGGTGGACTCCTTCTATATTTCAAAGAATCTAGAGGTAAGTACTCTAGAAGAATTTTTCTCCACCAAGGAATTACATGAAACTAGACTTGAAGGCATAATTGAAGAAGCAAGCACAAAGTCAAAAGGAGTAGCGCTTATGGTCGACAAAGGAAAGAAGAAGAAGAAGACTCCACCATCCTCATTAGAAGATGAATCATCCTCTTCAATGGATAGCAATGAGGAGGCCTACATGGTAAGAAAGGTGAGACGTGCTCTTAAGAGTTTTAAATTTAACAAGTCTCATGATAGGAGAAGGCCAAGAAGGAAGGTTATTTGCTATAATCGCCAAGGAGATGGACACATGAGGGATGAATGCCCCCAATTAAACAAGAGCAAGGAAGAAAAGAAAAAGGATAGCAAGAAGAAAGGCAAAAAGAAAGAGAAGAAGTTCAAAGAAAAGGAGAAGTCAAAGCCCTATAACCTTAAAGCCACATGGGATGATCCATCTTCATCGGAGGAAGAAGAGATTGTTTCACATTTTGCGCTAAAGGGGATTGATGATGTAGCCTCCACCTCATCCGAACAAGAAGAAACAAGCACAAGTGAGGAGGAGAGCTCAAGTGTAGGGGGAGCATCCTCTTCGGAATCGCAAGAAGGAGATTGGGTAAGTGAGGTAAAAAGTCTATCCACTCAAGATATTATTTAAATGATTACTAGCTTGACTAAGGACTTATTTAGGGCTAAGAAGAAAAAAAAATGCATGCAAAATGAAATTAAGGATCTAGAAGAAAACTTGAAGAATGCATGTTTAAATGTTAATGATTCTTCTTCTAATATTAATGATGCATGTATTGAAAAAAATAAGTGTTGGGATGTATACTGAAAAGTCTATCTTTTGTGTGAACATCTTTCTTTTTGAAATAAGAATCACATGATCATTGTTTGTATAATTATGGTTATGCATATTGTCTAATACATTACATTGTAGATAA
Source organism: Wurfbainia villosa (assembly GCA_025175895.1). NCBI lineage: Eukaryota > Viridiplantae > Streptophyta > Magnoliopsida > Zingiberales > Zingiberaceae > Wurfbainia > Wurfbainia villosa. The sequence goes on from CM046004.1 coordinate 55,527,234, forward strand.
CATGGTGTGTGGTGTCACATGGGAGATCATGTTATCGGCTACTTGTAAAGTATAAGTAAAGGCTCACAACCGAGATGAATTTGGACAAACCATTGGTATGGTTGTAGTGTGATTTGATATTGGTTTGTCTTGACCATAGAATCACACTAGTGTACTTTGTGTGTATTGAGCAGGACCGACTTAGAGGTGATTCGATTTATTGCTGACTACATAATTGAATCGGACCTCAGATATTATATTGTGCATTCTCTTAATCCCGATATAATAACGGGCACATATACTTAGTATTCATTTCTTTGATTTACCAATGGGTGAGATTTATAGATTAAATCGATAGGCTCGGTAAGTTGGGAAATATTATTATTTATATGGTGTGTTTTTGATTATAGGAGGAAACCGTGTCCTATATATTAGGATGATGATGTCCCCTTGAGGAGCTCATAAGGTTCATCATGTAAACCCTACAGGTGGACTTGGTCCGGCATGATGATAAGGATGAGTTGTACTACTCATGGAGTTAGATGTTGATTAATTAATTGTCAGTAAATTAATTAATTGACGGACATTCGATATCTTAAACACGGGGAGATATATGTACAAATAATATATGGAACCCATATTCACTTATGGGGGTTGGTGAAGTAGATCAATGATAATCCTCTAGTGGAATGGATAATCATTAATGGATCGGATTTTATGTGGGCTTGATCCATTGGGTGGCCAAGATCCAACTCCTCCTCGTGGTCCCTATTGTAGCCTATTAAAACCTCACGAAGCTTAGATCCAATGGGTGAAAACAAAACTCTAGATCCAACGGTAGAGATTAAATCTCTAGATCCGACGGTTGAGATTAAATCTCTAGATTCAACGGTTGATATTAAATCCCTAGAACCAATAGTAGAGATTAAAACAAGGCTTGATCCCAACTCTATAAATAGAGAATTAAGGTGGGCGGCAAGGCTTATGGCTTAGGAGATTAGGGTTTGCTTCCCTTGGGTGGCAAGGAATCCTAGTTAGGTTAGGATTGTGTTTGGGCGGCTAGGGTTTGGGTGTTGGAGTGGGCGGCAACAATTGGAGAAGGTCTTCTTCTTCTTCCTTGGTGGTCGGTGCCTATCACTCTCCAATATTCCTTGGTTGGTGCTCAACCTATTCCTCTTCCCCTCTTCTTTGGCAGGTGGCAACTAGGATAGCTAGGGTTAGGGTTTTGGGCGGCTACAAGGTGAAGGATTGGTTTCCTTTCTCTTCTCCAAGAGTTGTCCGGTGCCCATCACCCTCCTTGATTCTCTTATTGCCAGTTCCCATATTCCATATTCTCTTCCTTGGCCGGTGGCAACATCGAGTCTATTGACTTGGTGGCCGGTTCTAGATAGGAAGAAGAGTTTTGTTTTATTATCTTCCTTTGTTCGGAGTGAACAAGGAAAGGAAGACTGGTGATCTAGGAGCTTCAACTTTTGGAAGATCGTCGCCCACACGACGTCCAAAAGGAGGAAGGATATACAATAGAAGATCAAGAGGTATAACAAGAGGTATAATCTTGTTTATTTTGATTAGTGTTCTTTTGTATTATGTCTATAATTATTTTTCAATTATATGCATGTTATATATTTTATTTTGTGGCTAAATATACTTGGATCCCGAACATAAACACAAAAGTCATTTGATCAGTACATCGTCTATTCCGTGGCTATTCAATAATAGAGGTTGGTTTCTTGAATAACAAGTCTATTCAAGTGACTACTCTAATCGAATAGCACGATGATGAAATGGTTGCTTGGGTGATCCCTTTTGTCTAGGATTAAATTTTTTTAATCTGGGGACGTCGATGAGATCTCCATGAACAAGCGACCGAGTTGAAGTGGGAAGCGAAGTTTCCTACCTTCAAGTGGTATAAGAGCTTCGCTTCCGGACACAAAACCCTTCAAGTGGTATCAGAGCCACGGTTTCTGGTTTTGTGTGTTTAGGATTCGATTACTTTTTTGCACTTTTCATATATTATATGTGCCGGATAATAGTAGGATATGCGTAGGTTAACTCTTTGGTTGCAGGCATAGGATCCAACTATTTTGGCCATATGTGTGTATGTGATTGTATGTGTGTAATTGTATATTTTGTTGAATCCTCGGGGTTGACTAGGCTAGTATTTAATTTTTATAAATTAGATACGGCATTGTTTAGCCACTCTTTCTATTTTAGTTTACTTTCGATCTAGATTTCATGTACACTCCCTCGTGGAGTATAGGATCGATGGATGTAAATTAAAATATTTTTTTCTCGGTTCGGATCTCCAGATGGCTCATACATGGTGTAGGAGGAGCGGAGGAGATGGCGATACGACAGGAGACATATTGAAGAAAAAAGCCATAATAGTTGGAAAATTTTTATTTTTCATATTTATTGCTTATTGTTTGATATACATGTCGTAGGCTAGAAAATTCCTCAATTTCAAATTACTTAGTGGGAGAGGGATATTTTTATAAATTCCCATGGCCACCATTACGATTTGACATGTGATGCAAACAAACTTGCACGTCGGCTCTGAGTGCCTTCCACCCCATCATATGAGTTTGTTTGTGGATCACAAGGTCGAATATGGTTATAGGAAATTATTAAGGAGCGTGTGTACTTCCCCATCGGAAGGCACATAACCCAAGATAATTACCTTGGTACCGAGTAATGGTGAACACTTAGATACAAATATAACTATCCTCCCCATCGAAGTCACTACTTTTATTTGTCGGGCCGAAGAGAAACCAACTATTAATTTTATTTGTCAAAAAGTTAGGTTGACAAGATAGTAAAATTAATGGGTAAAACCTCCTCTTACAAATGTAGAATTCGTATACGTCCACACGATCGTGGCATACGGTATTCTCGGTGTTTTGAGGTGTTGGTTGATTTTAAAATTTTATTGTTTGAGGAATCTATATTTTTTTGAAATCTAAAGTTTTGATCTATGTGATTCTTTGGTTTTTCAAAAATGACTTTCAGTCCACTTGCTATGATACTAAAGTAAAATAAACTTACTGTACATAATTATGTTGATTGGAAAAAGGAATCTTGACATTGTCTTAACTGCGGAAGGGTACAAATATGTACTCTTCGAAGAGTGTCCTCCTAAGCCTACGAATGAGTTGGAAGTCCTTGGAGCTGAGATTGATGGGGAAACCCATGTCGATATCATTCTCCAGCTGACAGAAAGACTTGCTCAGGCTCAGGCCTAGTTGCTCAGAAGGTTTCTACTTCTAAGCCGAAAGGCAAGAAGAAGAAGAAACAAGGTTGAGCAAAGCTGGTAGGAGGATCTCAGGGATGAGTGAAGAAGCCGAAAGGAAAAGTACTTCACTTGCAAGCAGGATGGACATTGGAAGAAGGATTTTCCCAATCGGAAGCAGAACAAAGGTATATCCTTTAGTCTAGTCGTTGAAACATGGTTAAGCGGTGTTATCTACCGGCACCTAGTGTGAGGTACTGGAGCCGCTGATCATGTCTGCAATACTTTGCAGGGGTTCCAGGAAACCTGACGACTAGCTAAAGGGGAGATTACCGTTTACTTGGGCAATGCCACGAAGGTGGCGGCTGTTGCAGTGGGAGATGTTTATTTGTCTTTTGAGAAAAATAAAATTTTGGTTCTTAAGAATTGCCTTTATGTACCTCTATTTAGAAAGAATTTAATTTTGGTTTCTAAATTATTTTTGGATGGATACTCTATTTCTTTTAATGACAGAGCTGTTATAAAAAGGAATAGGGAGATTATCTGTTCTGGTGCATTGATAGGAAATTTGTACACACTTGAAACAAAAGCTCCCACGATGCAAATAGAACTTAATAACTCATCTTCTAATTCTAATAAGAGAAAAGAAACTTCGAAGATGAACCAAACATATCTTTGGCATCTTAGGCTTGGTCATATTAACCTAAGCAGAATTCAAAGGTTGATAGCTGATGGACCTCTGGGTTCATTAGTGGTGGAAGATTTCCCAACCTGTGAATCTTGCTTAGAGGGTAAATTGACCAAGAGGTCTTTTAAGGCCAAGGGGTATAGAGCCAAAGATGTGTTAGAATTGGTTCATTCTAATTTGTGTGGTCTTATGTGTATCCAGGCTAGAGGTGGTTTTTAGTATTTCATCTCTTTTATAGATTATTCGAGATATGGATACATTTACCTGATGCGTTGCAAGTCTGAATGCTTTGACAAGTTCAAAGAATTAAAGGCTGATGTGGAGAAACGTCAAGGTAAAAGTATCAAGACACTACGATCTGATCGTGGTGGTGAGTACCTCTTGGGAGAGTTTACGAATTACTTATCAGAGGCTGAGATTCAATCCCAATTGTCTGAACCAGGCACACCCCAGTAGAATGGTGTAGCAGAGCGAAGGAATAGGACTCTTATGGAGATGGTTAGATCGATGATGAGTTATTCTGAGTTTCCAGATTCGTTCTGGGGATATGCTCTAGATACGGCAGTGTATATTCTGAACTTGGTCCCATCTAAATCAGTGCCTTCTACTCCCACAGAATCGTTGACTGGGTGAAAGCCTAGTTTAAGACATATTTGAATTTGGAGGAGTCCAGCACATGTGCTGAAGGTAGATGCTGGTAAGTTGGAACCTCGTACAGAAGTACGCATGTTCGTTGGCAATCCTAGAGGAACGAAAGGTGGTTTGTTTTATAGTCCAAGAGATCAGAGGGTGATCGTTAGCACGAACGCCAGATTTCTAAAGGAAGACTATGTGATGAATCACAAGCCCATGAGTAAGATTATTTAGGAGGAATTGAAAGGGGAAGTCACTTCTTCAGTACCATCGGTACAAGAGGATATACCACAAGTCATTGCACCGCATGTCACAGACGATACACAGGTGATACCTCGTCGTAGTCGGAGGGTTGTGAGACAGCTTGATAGATTCATGTTCTTGGGAGAATCTTCTGATTTGGTCTCTGGTGAACATGAACCTGATCCCTGGACGTATGACGAGGCAATCCAAGATAAAGATGCAGTATCTTGGCAAAGTGCAAAGAATACTGAGATTGAATCTATGGATTCGAATCAGGTCTGGGAGCTAGTGGAACCACCCGATGGTGTAAAAACCATTGGATGTAAGTGGATCTACAAAAGAAAGAGAGGAATAGACGGGAAGGTTGAGACCTTCAAAGTGAGGCTTGTTGCGAAGGGGTATACTCAGAAAGAGGGTATCAATTATGAGGAGACCTTTTCGCCGGTAGCCATGCTTAAGACTATCCGGATTCTCTTATGCATTACAGCTAATATGGATTATAAGGTGTGGCAGATGGATGTCAAGATAGCTTTCCTTAATGGAAGTCTTGAGGAAAACATCTATATGAAGCAACCAGAGGGATTCATTGCAAAGGGCAAAAAGCATCTTGTATGTAAGCTTAATTGGTCCATTTATGGATTGAAGCAAGCTTCGAGGTCTTGGAACATCCACTTTGATTAGGTAATCCAATCTTATGGATTTATTCAAAGTTCGGATGAGTCTTGCGTATACAAGAGATGTAACGGAAACGTAGTGGTATTTCTTGTACTATATATAGATGACATTTTGTTAATTAGCAACAATGTCAAGGTGTTATCGGACGTAAGGGTATGGTTGTCCAAACAGTTTGATATGAAGGACTTGTGAGAAGTGGGACACATGCTTGGGATCAAGGTTATAAGGGATTGCAGAAAAAGGATGTTGTGCTTATCTCAAGCTTCATACATAGACACCATTATGTATCGTTTTAGCATGCAGAACTCCAAGAAGGGTTTTCGACCTTTCAGGCATGGAGTTCCTTTATCTAAGGAGATGTTTCCTAGAACATCTGAGGAGATAGAGGAGATGAAGGTGGTTCCTTATGCTTCGGCAGTAGGAAGCCTCATGTATGCGATACTATGTACGAGACCAGATATCTACTTTGTCGTGGGCATGGTCAGCAGATATCAGAGTAATCCATGACAGGGACATTAGACTGCGATAAAGCATATATTAAAGTACTTGAGAAGGACTAGGGATTATATGCTAGTTTACCAAGTAGACCAATTACTCCCTGTGGGTTATACGAATTCCGACTTCCAATCAGAAAGGGATAACAGTAAGTCTACCTCAGGTTTTGTGTTTACTTTGGGAGGTGGAGCCATTGTATGGAGGAGTGTCAAGCAGAAATGCATGGCAGACTCTAACATGGAAGCTGAGTATGTGGCAACCTCTGAGGCAACCAAAGAAGCTGTGTGGCTCAGGAACTTCTTGATGGACTAGGATGTTATTCCTGGTTTGCCCAGAACTATCACAATTTATTCTGATAATAGTGGTGCAGTTGCAAACTCGAAGGAACCACGAGCCCATAAGGCAAGTAAACACATAGATCACAAGTACCACCTGATACGAGAAATCGTAAAGAGAGGAGAAGTTGTTGTGGCCAAGCTTGCATCGAAGGAAAACATGGCAGATCCTTTCACTAAGGCCTTTCTGGCAAGAGCTTTTGATAGACATGTGGATCGAATGGGGATCAGATGTATGGCAGTTTGAGGACAGTATAGTCTTTTAGTATAAGTGGGAGATTTTTGGGATGTATACTGAAAAGTCTATCTTTTGTATGAACATCTTTATTTTGAAATAAGAATCACATGATCATTGTCTGCATATTTATGGAGATGCATATTGTCTAATACATTACATTGTCGATAACATGGTGTGTGGTGTCACACGGGAGATCATCTTATCGGCTCCTTGAAAAGTATAAGTATAGGCTCACAACCGAGATGACTTTGGACAAACCATTGATATGGTTGTAGTGTGATTTGGTATTGGTTTGTCTTGACCATAGAATCACACTAGTACACTTTGTGTGTATTGAGCATGACCGACTTAGAGGTGATTCAATTTATTGCTGACTATATAATCGAATCGGACCTCAGATATTATATTGTACATGCTCTTAATCCCGATATAATAACAGGCACATATACTTAGTATTCATTTCTTTGATTTACCAATGGGCGAGCTTTATAGATTAAATCGATAGGCTCGGTAAGTTGGGAAATGATATTATTTATATGGTGTGCCGTTGATTATAGGAGGAAACTGTGTCCTATATATTAGGATGATGATGTCCCCTTGAGAAGCTCATAAGGTTCATCATGTAAACCTTGCAGGTGGACTTGGTCCGACATGATGAAAAGGTTGAGTGGTACTACTCATGGAATTAGATGTTGATTAATTAATGGTCAGTAAATTAATTAATTGACGGACATTCGAGATCTTAAACACGAGGAGAAAAATGTACAAATAATATATGGAGCCCATATTAACTTATAGGGGTTGGTGAGGTAGATCAATGATAATCCTTTAGTGGATTGGATTATCATTAATGGATCGAACTTTATGTGGGCTTGATCCATTGGGTGGCCAAGATCCAACTCCACCTCATGGTCCCTATTGTAGCCTATTAATACCTCATGAAGTTTAGATCTAATGGATGAAAACAAAACTCTAGATCCAAAGGTAGAGATTAAATCTCTAGATCCGACGGTTGATATTAAATCCCTAGAACCAATGGTGGAGATTAAAACAAGTATTATCCCTAACTATATAAAAAGAGAGGAGGCATGGGCGGCAAGGAGGAATCCTATTAGAGATAGGATTAGGGCTAAGGTGGGCGGCAAGCTTGGAGATTAGGGTTTGGGGTTGGCGACACCAAATAAGGAAAGCTTTTCCTTATCTTCTTCTTCTCCCTTGGTGGTCGACGCCCATACCAGCCTTCCCTCCCTTGGCCGGCCTCCAAAGCTAGATCTTCTCCTCTCCTTGGCCGGTGGAAACAAGGCTTAGGGTCCTCCCATGGAGCTCTTGGCCGGCATCCATCCTTCTCATCCCTTTTCCTTGTTGTGCGGTAGCAAGAATCTTGCTTGGTGCTTGTTGGTTGGCTAAAGGAAGGAGAAGGGTCTTGTTTCTATACTTCCCCTTGTTCTGAGTGATCAAGGAAGGAAGATTGGTGATCTAGGAGCTTTAACTTTTGGTAGATCGTCGCCTACATGACGTCCAAAAGGAGGAAGGTCATACAATAGAAGATCGAGAGGTATATCGATTATCTATTTTCTTTTGTAACAAATTTATATTTGTTTTTCAATTATATGAATGTTATATATTCTGTTTTGTGGCTAATATAACTTGGACCCTGAACATAAACACAAAAGTCGGCGATCCATACATCGTCTATTCCGTGGCTATTCATAGAATAGAGGTTGGTTACTTGAACAACAAGTTTGTTCAAGTGACTACTCTAATCGAATAGCACGACGATGACATGGTTTCTTGGGTAATCCCTCTTGTCAAGGATAATTTTTTTTTATCTGGGGACGTAGAAGGGATTGCCTTGAACAAGCGACTGAGTTCAAGTGGGAAGCAAAGTTTCCTACTTTCAGCAGGATGACTGACGACTCTCTCAACCCCAAGGGAGACTATGTCGTCAGTATGCATGCAAATGACATGAATGTACTGTCACACATACAGACATCTATAACAGACTCTTTATTATATAGAGAGTCGTACCAATCTGATCAACGCACTCTCTATCATGTAGAGAGTCATACTCAACTGATCATAACACTCTCTACCCAATAGAGAGTCGTACTCAACTGATCAACGCACTCTCTATCATGTAGAGAGTCGTACTCAACTAATCATATCAAGCTGGGACCACCAGTCCATAGCGACACACTAATCACCCTTCACTTAACCATTGCACAACACATGGTTGGTAATAAGTATGCAACATACAGGTATTGGAATAAATCCTACATTTTGGGTATTACCTACCCACGGATGACCCTTTTTCCTAATTTACCATCAGGTTGTCATCCAGACTTAACTATTTGCACTTAACTAAACAAATTCTAGGTTACTTATATCACATCTATAACTCTTAAATCATGATAAGGAAAATGTGATATCAACATTGAGCATATATATAGCCAACGACAAGTATCAAGCATACGGATAAATAAGAGCAGGGTCAAGATAATATGAACATATAACATGATCATATCTATATCTAAATCTAAATGCAATTACATCAACCTAACCAGGGTAGGAAATTACCCACCTATTTTGATGACTTGTCTGAGAATACAAGCTATCTTCATGTCCGTGAATCTGCCTCATATCAAAGTCCTCACGTTGTTTCCATCTCAACCACTTCTTAAACTGCTTAAAGAGTCTGGTCTCAATTTAATCTAAATAAATCAAACATCATCATGTAATGAACAGGTACTATGATCACTACATAATTATAGCATATTCAGATCAGTTTAATAAATAGAACGGATACCCAACTATGAATAACCAAATCTATACTTACCAAGACTTGTTTCCATCTGCTCAACTTCTTGATCCTCATCAGATCTGACTCCTACATCATAATATCAAATCTAAACCACCATTCTTTGATCCCCACATAGGCATCCAATCTAGATCAATCAAGTTAGTTTGGATTAAATCCCTAACCCAAACATTTACCTAAAATCTCAATTCAAACCTTACCTTCTTTCTGGCACAATCCCGAACCACAGATTTGCTTGTCGGATGTTGAACAACCGACCATCTCTACCAATCCAAATAATAATCTGACCTACTAATCTCTAATTCAACAACAACATTAACACATTAGTTCATCAATAAATCAGTGATATACCTTCACAAAGAATTCAAATCAAGACTTACCTCTCATAACCAATCCAATAGCCGATTCATAGCTTCAATCCACCCCCTTTTCCTTGCCAAGTAGCCTTCATAGCTCTTTCACAGCAATCACAACACACTCACAGGCAACCTACAGAAATCCACACTACATCTGCATCTATCAACCAAAACAAACAACATACTAAAAGGAGACAAAAATCAATAGATCTTACCCTTAAACTCACGGTCAACTTAGAAGATGACTTCCCTCTCGATCGGTAACACCACCGAGAAAATCAAATTTGTCTACTGCAATTGTTGGAGCTCACCAGTCGCCGATGGAGGGATGAAGAACAGCGGTAGAGGAGATTGACAACAAGTTGGCTCGGTGGCAGCGGAGGTCCACAGTGGTCGAAGGAAAATCGGCCGGTGTTGTTGTTCACGACCAACGAGGCTCCCTGCCGTGAAGATCTCCGGCGACAAAAGGTTTGATAGACGGCGATGGAGCAGCTACCGCTGGTGGGAGAAAAGGGACATCGACGAGCGGTTCAGCGGTCGCACAGCGAGCATCTTGTAGAGGCAGCCCTGGGGCGGTGGCCATGGGCAGTGGCATGGCAACAACGACTATCATGGCCGACGCGTAAGGGAGAAGGCTACAGCGGAGACGCAGCCATGGTGAGGAATCGCGAGAGAGAGGATCGGGAGGGGAAGAGAATGGCGCGATCGAGAAATAAGAAAAAACGGAAGGGATATAAAGGTTTTTAATTAAACTTATTAATTCCTAGCAGATAGTCTAAACAGGCTTTACAAAAGCCAATCTGCTTTATCCCAATGAAATGTCCATAAAACTTTCGTTTAAATCTAGAAAAATTTCTAAAAATTCTTGAAAAATTTTATAAGACAATTATTTAATTAACAAGTGTATTATTATATATATATTTTGGTATCTTACAACAACGATCGTGATCTGATGTGGTCAGAGGTCATTGGTACGGCTGCAGTCGACTAATGATATGCAACAGTCGACTACTGCATGCCCAACGGGAAGAAAGCCCTCTTCTCTATAAAAAGAGGGCTTGGGTGGCTTTGGGAGGCTAATGCTTCACTCATAATCATACTCCCAAGTGGCCTAAACATTTTTATACTCCTCTTACTCGTTCTTATCTCAATTCTAATGTAAGAGGGAGAGATTCTTGTAAAGAGGTTACCTCCACCTAGCTTGGGCTAAAGGAGAGACTAGTGGATTGTTGAGGGAGTGATTTGCCATACGAATCCTCAGTGAATTAGCGGCAAGGCCCGTGAACCACGTTATATATCGGCATTAGCGTTTGCATCCTTTACTTCTTTCTTTGTTTTAATTATTTATTTGTTTAGCAAATATTTCGCTGTGCTAATTACTTTCATAGACAATTAAGCGAACAATTTCCATCTATGACATCGGGGCTATTCGACCCCCCCCCCTTCTAGCTGAGCCATGATCCTCCAACAAGTGGTATCAAAGGGAGGAGATTATTGCCAGACTCACCATCGCAACAATCAATGAAATGGCTGGCTCCAACATCCATCCGCCTAAATTCGGAGGTGACTTTGCTTGGTGGAAATAGTGAATGGAGGTATTCTTCAAGACCGATTTTGATATCATGCTTATTATGGAAAACGGTTTCGAGTTTCCTAGGGATGAAGAAGGGGAGCCATTAGAGAAGTCAAGATGGACTAAGAAGTAAAGGGAGGAGAACCTTGCAAATTCGAAAGCAAAGCACCATCTATTCAATGTGCTCCCTCAACAAGAAATCAATCGGATTGGCGAGTGCTCTAGCGCCAAGGAGATGTGGGAGAAGCTAGTGGAGCTTCATGAAGGCACATCCGAAGCCAAGCTAGCAAGAAGGGATCTCCTCCGCTCTCAATTAAGCAATATCAAATTAGATAAGGGGAAAAGGTATTATCACTACACTCTAGATTTAAAGAGATAATAAATGGTTTATCAAGTGTAGGTGAGAAGCTCTCCAACTGGGACATGATAATCAAAGCCATAGATGCCTTCCCCCGGTCCTCCAAATGGAGCTCCATGGTGGACTCCTTCTATATTTCAAAGAATCTAGAGGTAAGTACTCTAGAAGAATTTTTCTCCACCAAGGAATTACATGAAACTAGACTTGAAGGCATAATTGAAGAACCAAGCACAAAGTCAAAAGGAGTAGCGCTTATGGTCGACAAAGGAAAGAAGAAGAAGAAGACTCCACCATCCTCATTAGAAGATGAATCATCCTCTTCAATGGATAGTAATGAGGAGGCCTACATGGTAAGAAAGGTGAGACGTGCTCTTAAGAGTTTTAAATTTAACAAGTCTCATGATAGGAGAAGGCCAAGAAGGAAGGTTATTTGCTATAATCGCCAAGGAGATGGACACATGAGGGATGAATGCCCCCAATTAAACAAGAGAAGGGAAGAAAAGAAAAAGGATAGCAAGAAGAAAGGCAAAAAGAAAGAGAAGAAGTTCAAAGAAAAGGAGAAGTCAAAGCCCTATAACCTTAAAGCCACATGGGATGATCCATCTTCATCGGAGGAAGAAGAGATTGTTTCACATTTTGCGCTAAAGGGGATTGATGATGTAGCCTCCACCTCATCCGAACAAGAAGAAACAAGCACAAGTGAGGAGGAGAGCTCAAGTGTAGGGGGAGCATCCTCTTCGGAATCGCAAGAAGGAGATTGGGTAAGTGAGGTAAAAAGTCTATCCACTCAAGATATTATTTAAATGATTACTAGCTTGACTAAGGACTTATTTAGGGCTAAGAAGAAAAAAAAATGCATGCAAAATGAAATTAAGGATCTAGAAGAAAACTTGAAGAATGCATGTTTAAATGTTAATGATTCTTCTTCTAATATTAATGATGCATGTATTGAAAAAAATAAGTGTTGGGATGTATATTGAAAAGTCTATCTTTTGTGTGAACATCTTTCTTTTTGAAATAAGAATCACATGATCATTGTTTGTATATTTATGGTTATGCATATTGTCTAAAACATTACATTGTAGATAACATGGTGTGTGGTGTCACATGGGAGATCATGTTATCGGCTACTTGTAAAGTATAAGTAAAGGCTCACAACCGAGATGAATTTGGACAAACCATTGGTATGGTTGTAGTGTGATTTGATATTGGTTTGTCTGGACCATAGAATCACACTAGTGTACTTTGTGTGTATTGAGCAGGACCGACTTAGAGGTGATTCGATTTATTGCTGACTACATAATTGAATCGGACCTCAGATATTATATTGTGCATTCTCTTAGTCCCGATATAATAACGGGCACATATACTTAGTATTCATTTCTTTGATTTACCAATGGGCGAGATTTATAGATTAAATCGATAGACTCGGTAAGTTGGGAAATATTATTATTTATATGGTGTGTTGTTGATTATAGGAGGAAACCGTGTCCTATATATTAGGATGATGATGTCCCCTTGAGGAGCTCATAAGGTTCATCATGTAAACCCTACAGGTGGACTTGGTCCGGCATGATGATAAGGTTGAGTTGTACTACTCATGGAGTTAGATGTTGATTAATTAATTGTCAGTAAATTAATTAATTGACGGACATTCGATATCTTAAACACGGGGAGATATATGTACAAATAATATATGGAACCCATATTAACTTATGGGGGTTGGTGAAGTAGATCAATGATAATCCTCTAGTGGAATGGATAATCATTAACGGATCGGATTTTATGTGGGCTTTATCCATTGGGTGGCCAAGATCTAACTCCTCCTCGTGGTCCCTATTGTAGCCTATTAAAACCTCACGAAGCTTAGATCCAATGGGTGAAAACAAAACTCTAGATCCAACGGTAGAGATTAAATCTCTAGATCCGACGGTTGAGATTAAATCTCTAGATTCAACGGTTGATATTAAATCCCTAGAACCAATGGTAGAGATTAAAACAAGGCTTGATCCCAACTCTATAAATAGAGAATTAAGGTGGGCGGCAAGGCTTATGGCTTCGGAGATTAGGGTTTGCTTCCCTTGGGCGGCAAGGAATCCTAGTTAGGTTAGGATTGTGTTTGGGCGGCTAGGGTTTGGGTGTTGGAGTGGGCGGCAACAATTGGAGAAGGTCTTCTTCTTCTTCCTTGGTGGCCGGTGCCTATCACTCTCCAATATTCCTTGGTTGGTGCTCAACCTATTCCTCTTCCCCTCTTCTTTGGCCGGTGGCAACTAGGATAGCTAGGGTTAGGGTTTTGGGCGGCTACAAGGTGAAGGATTGGTTTCCTTTCTCTTCTCCAAGAGTTGTCCGGTGCCCATCACCCTCCTTGATTCTCTTATGGCCAGTTCCCATATTCCATATTCTCTTCCTTGGCCGGTGGCAACATCGAGTCTATTGACTTGGTGGCCGGTTCTAGATAGGAAGAAGAGTTTTGTTTTATTATCTTCCTTTGTTCGGAGTGAACAAGGAAAGGAAGACTGGTGATCTAGGAGCTTCAACTTTTGGAAGATCGTCGCCCACACGACGTCCAAAAGGAGGAAGGATATACAATAGAAGATCAAGAGGTATAACAAGAGGTATAATCTTGTTTATTTTGATTAGTGTTCTTTTGTATTATGTCTATAATTATTTTTCAATTATATGCATGTTATATATTTTATTTTGTGGCTAAATATACTTGGATCCCGAACATAAACACAAAAGCCGACGATCAGTACATCGTCTATTCCGTGGCTATTCGTATAATAGAGGTTGGTTTCTTGAATAACAAGTCTATTCAAGTGACTACTCTAATCGAATAGCACGACGATGAAATGGTTGCTTGGGTGATCCCTTTTGTCTAGGATTAAATTTTTTTAATCTGGGGACGTCGATGAGATCTCCATGAACAAGCGACCGAGTTGAAGTGGGAAGCGAAGTTTCCTACCTTCAAGTGGTATAAGAGCTTCGCTTCCGGACACAAAACCCTTCAAGTGGTATCAGAGCCACGGTTTCTGGTTTTGTGTGTTTAGGATTCGATTACTTTTTTGCACTTTTCATATATTATATGTGCCGGATAATAGTAGGATATGCGTAGGTTAACTCTTTGGTTGCAGGCATAGGATCCAACTATTTTGGCCATATGTGTGTATGTGATTGTATGTGTGTAATTGTATATTTTGTTGAATCCTCGGGGTTGACTAGGCTAGTATTTAATTTTTATAAATTAGATACGGCATTGTTTAGCCACTCTTTCTATTTTAGTTTACTTTCGATCTAGATTTCATGTACACTCCCTCGTGGAGTATAGGATCGATGGATGTAAATTAAAATATTTTTTTCTCGGTTCGGATCTCCAGATGGCTCATACATGGTGTAGGAGGAGCGGAGGAGATGGCGATACGACAGGAGACATATTGAAGAAAAAAGCCATAATAGTTGGAAAATTTTTATTTTTCATATTTATTGCTTATTGTTTGATATACATGTCGTAGGCTAGAAAATTCCTCAATTTCAAATTACTTAGTGGGAGAGGGATATTTTTATAAATTCCCATGGCCACCATTACGATTTGACATGTGATGCAAACAAACTTGCACGTCGGCTCTGAGTGCCTTCCACCCCATCATATGAGTTTGTTTGTGGATCACAAGGTCGAATATGGTTATAGGAAATTATTAAGGAGCGTGTGTACTTCCCCATCGGAAGGCACATAACCCAAGATAATTACCTTGGTACCGAGTAATGGTGAACACTTAGATACAAATATAAGTATCCTCCCCATCGAAGTCACTACTTTTATTTGTCGGGCCGAAGAGAAACCAACTATTAATTTTATTTGTCAAAAAGTTAGGTTGACAAGATAGTAAAATTAATGGGTAAAACCTCCTCTTACAAATGTAGAATTCGTATACGTCCACACGATCGTGGCATACGATATTCTCGGTGTTTTGAGGTGTTGGTTGATTTTAAAATTTTATTGTTTGAGGAATCAATATTTTTTTGAAATCTAAAGTTTTGATATATGTGATTCTTTGGTTTTTCAAAAATGACTTTCAGTCCACTTGCTATGATACTAAAGTAAAATAAACTTACTGTACATAATTATGTTGATTGGAAAAAGGAATCTTGACATTGTCTTAACTGCGGAAGGGTACAAATATGTACTCTTCGAAGAGTGTCCTCCTAAGCCTACGAATGAGTTGGAAGTCCTTGGAGCTGAGATAGATGGGGAAACCCATGTCGATATCATTCTCCAGCCGACAGAAAGACTTGCTCAGAAGGCCTAGTTGCTCAGAAGGTTTCTACTTCTAAGCCGAAAGGCAAGAAGAAGAAGAAACAAGGTGGAGCAAAGCTGGTAGGAGGATCTCAGGGATGAGTGAAGAAGCCGAAAGGAAAAGTACTTCACTTGCAAGCAGGATGGACATTGGAAGAAGGATTGTCCCAATCGGAAGCAGAACAAAGGTATATCCTTTAGTCTAGTCGTTGAAACATGGTTAAGCGGTGTTATCTACCGGCACCTAGTGTGTAGGTACTGGAGCCGCTGATCATGTCTGCAATACTTTGCAGGGGTTCCAGGAAACTTGACGACTTGCTAAAGGGGAGATTACCGTTTACTTGGGCAATGCCACGAAGGTGGCGGCTGTTGCAGTGGGAGATGTTTATTTGTCTTTTGAGAAAAATAAAATTTTGGTTCTTAAGAATTGCCTTTATGTACCTCTATTTAGAAAGAATTTAATTTTGGTTTCTAAATTATTTTTGGATGGATACTCTATTTCTTTTAATGACAGAGCTGTTATAAAAAGGAATAGGGAGATTATCTGTTCTGGTGCATTGATAGGAAATTTGTACACACTTGAAACAAAAGCTCCCACGATGCAAATAGAACTTAATAACTCATCTTCTAATTCCAATAAGAGAAAAGAACATTCGAAGATGAACCAAACATATCTTTGGCATCTTAGGCTTGGTCATATTAACCTAAGCAGAATTCAAAGGTTGATAGCTGATGGACCTCTGGGTTCATTAGTGGTGGAAGATTTCCCAACCTGTGAATCTTGCTTAGAGGGTAAATTGACCAAGAGGTCTTTTAAGGCCAAGGGGTATAGAGCCAAAGATGTGTTAAAATTGGTTAATTCTAATTTGTGTGGTCTTATGTGTATCCAGGCTAGAGGTGGTTTTGAGTATTTCATCTCTTTTATAGATTATTCGAGATATGGATACATTTACCTGATGCGCTGCAAGTCTGAATGCTTTGACAAGTTCAAAGAATTAAAGGCTGATGTGGAGAAACGTCAAGGTAAAAGTATCAAGACACTACGATCTGATCGTGGTGGTGAGTACCTCTTGGGAGAGTTTACGAATTACTTATCAGAGGCTGGGATTCAATCCCAATTGTCTGCACCTGGCACACCCCAGTAGAATGGTGTAGCAGAGCGAAGGAATAGGACTCTTATGGAGATGGTTAGATAGATGATGAGTTATTCTGAGTTTCCAGATTCGTTCTGGGAATATGCTCTAGATACGGCAGTGTATATTCTGAACTTGGTCCCATCTAAATCAGTGCCTTCTACTCCCACAGAATCGTTGACTTGGTGAAAGCCTAGTTTAAGACATATTTGAATTTGGAGGAGTCCAGCACATGTGCTGAAGGTAGATGCTGGTAAGTTGGAACCTCGTACAGAAGTACGCATGTTCGTTGGCAATCCTAGAGGAACGAAAGGTGGTTTGTTTTATAGTCCAAGAGATCAGAGGGTGATCGTTACCACGAACGCCAGATTTCTAAAGGAAGACTATGTGATGAATCACAAGCCCATGAGTAAGATTATTCAGGAGGAATTGAAAGGGGAAGTCACTTCTTCAGTACCATTGGTACAAGAGGATATACCACAAGTCATTGCACCGCGTGTCACAGACGATACACAGGTGATACCTCATCGTAGTCGGAGGGTTGTGAGACAGCTTGATAGATTCATGTTCTTTGGAGAATCTTCTGATTTGGTCTCTGGTGAACATGAACCTGATCCCTGGACGTATGACGAGGCAATCCAAGATAAAGATGCAGTATCTTGGCAAAGTGCAAAGAATACTGAGATTGAATCTATGGATTCGAATCAAGTCTGGGAGCTAGTGGAACCACCCGATGGTGTAAAAACCATTGGATGCAAGTGGATCTACAAAAGAAAGAGAGGAATAGACGGGAAGGTTGAGACCTTCAAAGTGAGGCTTGTTGCGAAGGGGTATACTCAGAAAGAGGGTATCGATTATGAGGAGACCTTTTCGCCGGTAGCCATGCTTAAGACTATCCGGATTCTCTTATGTATTGCAGCTAATATGGATTATAAGGTGTGGCAGATGGATGTCAAGATAGCTTTCCTTAATGGAAGTCTTGAGGAAAACATCTATATGAAGCAACCAGAGGGATTCATTGCAAAGGGCAAAGAGCATCTTGTATGTAAGCTTAATTGGTCCATTTATGGATTGAAGCAAGCTTCGAGGTCTTGGAACATCCACTTTGATTAGGTAATCCAGTCCTATGGATTTATTCAAAGTTCGAATGAGTCTTGCGTATACAAGAGATGTGACGGAAACGTAGTGGTATTTCTTGTACTATATATAGATGACATTTTGTTAATTAGCAACAATGTCAAGGTGTTATCGGACGTAAGGGTATAGTTGTCCAAACAGTTTGATATGAAGGACTTGGGAGAAGTGGGACACATGCTTGGGATCAAGGTTATAAGGGATCGCAGGAAAAGGATGTTGTGCTTATCTCAAGCTTCATACATAGACACCATTATGTATCGTTTTAGCATGCAGAACTCCAAGAAGGGTTTTCGACCTTTCAGGCATGGAGTTCCTTTATCTAAGGAGAATTTTCCTAGAACATCTGAGGAGATAGAGGAGATGAAGGTGGTTCCTTATGCTTCAGCAGTAGGAAGCCTCATGTATGCGATACTATGTACGAGACCAGATATCTACTTTACCGTGGGCATGGTCAGCAGATATCAGAGTAATCCATGACAGGGACATTAGACTGCGATAAAGCATATATTAAAGTACTTGAGAAGGACTAGGGATTATATGCTAGTTTACCAGGCAGACCAATTACTCCCTATGGGTTATACAGATTCCGTCTTCCAATCAGATAGGGATAACAGTAAGTCTACCTCCGGTTTTGTGTTTACTTTGGGAGGTGGAGCCATTGTATGGAGGAGTGTCAAGCAGAAATGCGTGGCGGACTCTAACATGAAAGCTGAGTATGTGGCAGCCTCTGAGACGGCCAAAGAAGCTAGATGGCTAAGGAACTTCTTGATGGACTTGGATGTGATTCCTAGTTTGCCCAAAACTATCACAATTTATTGTAATAATAGTGGTGCAATTGCAAACTCGAAGGAACCACAAGCCTATAAGGCAAGTAAACACATAGAGCCCAAGTACCACCTGATACGAGATTTCGTAAAGGAGGTAGAAGTTGTTGCCGCCTAGATTGCATCAGAGGATGACCTGGTAGACACTTTCACTAAGGCCCTTCTAGCGAGAGCTTTGATAGACATATGGAGGGAAGGGGAATCAGATCTATGGTAGTTTGAGGACAGTATAATCTTTTAGTATAAGTGGGAGATTATTGGGATGTATACTAAAATGTCTATCTTTTGTATGAACATCTTTATTTTTGAAATAAGAATCACATGATCATTGTTTGAATATTTATGGTTATGCATATTGTCTAATACATTACATTGTAGATAACATGGTGTGTGGTGTCACACGGGAGATCATGTTATCGGCTCCTTGTAAAGTATAAGTAAAGGCTCACAACCGAGATGACTTTGGACAAACCATTGGTATGTTTGTAGTGCGATTTGGTATTGGTTTGTCTTGACCATAGAATCACACTAGTGCACTTTGTGTGTATTGAGCAGGACCGATTTAGAGGTGATTCGATTTATTGCTGACTACATAATCGAATCGGACCTTAGATATTATATTGTGCATGCTCTTAATCCCGATATAATAACAGACACATATACTTAGTATTCATTTCTTTTATTTACCAATTGGCGAGATTTATAGATTAAATCGATCTGCTTGGTAAGTTGGGAAATAATATTATTTATATGGTGTGCCGTTGATTATAGGAGGAAACTGTGTCCTATATATTAGGATGATGATGTCCCCTTGAGGAGCTCATAAGGTTCATCATGTAAACCCTGCAGGTGGATTTAGTCCGGCATGATGATAAAGTTGAGTGGTACTACTCATGGAGTTAGATGTTGATTGATTAATTATCAGTAAATTAATTAATCTACGGGCATTCGAGATCTTAAACACGGGGAGATATATGTACAAATAATATATGAAGCCCATATTAACTTATGGGGGTTGGTGAGGTAGATCAATGATAATCCTCTAGTGGAATGGATAATCATTAATGGATCGGAATTTATGTGGGCTTGATCCATTGGGTGGCCAAGATCCAACTCCTCCTCATGGTCCCTATTGTAGCCTATTAAAAACTCATGAAGCTTAGATCCAATGGATGAAAATAAAACTCTAGATCCAACGGTAGAGATTAAATCTCTAGATCTGACGGTTGAGATTAAATCTCTGGATCCGACGATTGAGATTAAATCCCTAGAACCAATGGTAGAGATTAAAACAAGGCTTGAGCCCAACTCTATAAATAGAGAATTAAGGTGGGAGGCAAGGCTTATGGCTTAGGAGATTAGGGTTTGCTTCCCTTGGGCGGCAAGGAATCCTAGTTACGTTAGGATTGTGTTTGGGCGGCTAGGGTTTTGGTGTTGGAGTGGGCGGAAACAATTGGAGAAGGTCTTCTTCTTCTTCCTTGGTGGTCGGCGCCTATCACTCTCCAATATTCCTTGGTTGGTGCTCAACCTATTCTTCTTACCCTCTTCTTTGGTTGGTGGCAACTAGGAGAGCTAGGGTTAGGGTTTTGGGCGGCTACAAGGTGAAGGATTGGTTTACTTTCTCTTCTCCAAGAGTTTTCCGGTGCCCATCACCCTCCTTGATTCTCTTATGGTCGATTCCCATACTCCATATTCTTTTCCTTGGCCGATGGCAACATCGAGTCTATTGACTTGGTGGCCGGTTCTAGATAGGAAGAAGAGTTTTGTTTTATGATCTTCCTTTGTTCAGAATGAACAAGGAAAGGAAGATTGGTGATCTAGGAGCTTCAACTTTTGAAAGATCATCGCCCACACGACGTCCAAAAGGAGGAAGGACATACAATAGAAGATCAAGATGTATAATCTTGTTTATTTTGATTAGTGTTCTTTTGTATTATGTCTATAATTGTTTTTCAATTATATGCATGTTATATGTTTTATTTTGTGGCTAAATATACTTGGACCCCAAACATAAACACAAAAGTCGATGATCTGTACATCGTCTATTCCGCGACTATTCGTAGAATAGAGATTGGTTGCTTGAACAACAAGTTTGTGCAAGTGAATACTCTAATCGAATAGCACGACGATGAAACAATTGCTTGGGTGATCCCTTTTGTCTAGGATTACATTTTTTTTAATCCAGGGACGTCGATGAGATCGCTATGAACAAGCAACCGAGTTGAAGTGGGAAGCGAAGTTTGCTACCTTCAAGTGGTATAAGAGCTTCGCTTCCGGACACGAAACCCTTCAATAAGGCCTTAAGGGAAAAGGTAAATTATTTAACTAAGGCCCTATAGATATTAACAATTGGCTCTAACACATTGAATATGATCATTGGGAGCCAAAGAGCTAGTTTTAACAAGAAGGGCCTTTGTTAAAAGGGATATAAGAATGAGAAGGCTTACCATTGCCTAATTGCTAGAGGACAATCAAAGACAACAATGGCAGCTAGGAAATGGATCCCAAAGGAATACTTGGTGAACCCCATTGGCAAGAATTTGTATTGGGTTCCCATGTCAATCCTTAAAGGTTAGAGAACCCTAGGATAGTCAACCATAAGTGGACTTATTTCATATCATGATTATTTGGTTGACTTATAATGATGAGGGTGTTAGCTTTTGACTTATGAGTTGGGTGATAATGATATGAATCATGATTTATGATCATAATATGCATTTAGTGATAATACTTTATTTATGATCATGATATGCAATTATGATAATGTTTGTGTTATGATCATGATTTGGGATTTTTGGATGATACTTAACCTAGATAAAATTGCATGAAATTTATGGTTAAGTATAAATACCTTCAGTCACATCTCACAATTCACCATAAGACTAACTTGATTGATAACCTAGCAATGGGTGAGATGTTAGGTTGATACAAATGGCTCACATATGCTTATGATATTTTTGATGGGTCATTAGGTGTATCATAACATAGCAATCATAGACCAACCATGGGGAAAGCTTGTGTTTAATTCATAGACATTTTACCCAAATATCATGGTTGGATATTTTAAATGTTTTAAAACCATTCTATGTTTTGCAAACAGTGAATTGATGTTTTAAAATATTTCAAGGAAAAACTAGGTCTTAAAGTTGATACAAAATTGAGACATTTTATAACTTTTGAGTTTTCCCCTAATTTTCAAAAATAGAATGAATTTTCATGAAAAATAATTTTTCATTGATAAAGGGACTCATAAGAAATCATTTTCATGAATTTCATGATTTTTAAAATTTTCTATAATTTTTAATGCATTTCTGAACTTGGGTTTGGAAATCAGAAATGGCTGAATTCAGGTGGCAGTCGATTGGTAGTCTGAACCAATCGACTGATGGCCTGTAAATATCAACAGTAACCTACTTTGAGTGGTTTTCATCATGTTTTGGTAATTTTTCTTCCTTTAGACTTTGATGTCATGTTGTATAACATATGTTAGATGTTTTTGATGGTGTCAAAGGGGGAGAAATGTTGAGTTTAAGTTAATCATGCTAGGAGGGGAATTAGCATGTGTTAAAGGGGAGTTGCATGTATTAAGGGGGAGTGTTTAATACTCATATTTGTTTTATATGCTTTCCTTCTTTATGTATTTGGTTAATGTTTTATCAAACTTAAACAGATTGCCACACATCAAAAACGGGGAGATTGTTAGGGCAATCAACCCATGTATTGTTTGGTTTTGATGTGTGTGGCAAAGGGTTTAAGTTAGGTTGTTATGTTGATTTGATATGTGTGTTTAAATTATGTAGGACTTAGTAAATCACACATGAGTTAGCTTGATGATAGCATTGGTGGGTTCACTATCTCATGGCTTAGGTTCTTGAGTTGGTGAATGATGGCATTGCAGAAGTCGTGCGCTTGGTGCATCCAAGGGACCGCCGGACAAGGAGAATTAGAGTGAAGCCAAAGGAAGCAGACTTCAAGGCGAGACGTGAAGGATGGCATTGTGGAAGTCGTGCGCTTGGTGCATCCGAGGGACGTGGCCGGACGAAGAGAGCTTTGAGGCGAGGGACATCATGGGAGATGAGAGTGAGCGAATGTAACCCGGGACGGGGTAGCTCATAGGTGAACTTGGCTGAATGGCTAAGTCATGTGTCGGATGCTCAAACTTGTGTTTGAGGTTTTACCCGACGTTTGGAAAAGTCGAATGCTCAAACATGAGTTTGAGGTTTCCACCCGATGAATGGAAGTGTCGGATGCTCAAAAAGTTGGTTTGAGGTTTACCTGACCGTTGGATGCTCAAACAAGTATTTATTTGAGGTTTACCCAAGTCAAGCTGATCTAAATCGACGATTGGTGTTTGGTGGTGGGTTTACGATCGGAGGATGACAATCGGCCAAAGAATGGCGATCGGTGATGAAGGTGGTCGCAGCACGTAACCTTAGTGGCCAGTGATCGATCGACTACGGAGGCATCAATCGACTGATGGACACATCAGTCGATTGTTAAGCCTACCGTTGGACTACAACAGTCGTGATCTGATGTGGTCAAAGGTCATTGGAATGACAACAGTCAACTGATGACATGCAGCAGTCGATTGTTGCATGCCCAACGGGAAGAAAGCCTTCTTCTCTATAAAAAGAGGGCTTGGGTGGCTTTGGGAGGCTAATGCTTCACTCATAATCATACTCCCAAGTGCCCTAAACATTTTCTACTCCTCTTACTTGTTCTTATCTCAATTCTATTATAAGAGGGAGAGATTCTTGTAAAGAGGTTACCTCCACCTAGCTTGGGCTAAAGGAGAGATTAGTGGATTGTTGAGGGAGTGATTCGCCAAATGAATCGTCCATGGATTAGCGACAAGAGCCGTCAACCAAGTTATGTCTCGGCGTTAGCATTTTCATCCTTTACTTCTTGCTTTATCTTGATTTTTTATTTGTTTAGCAAATATTTCGATGCGCTAATTACTTTCGTAGACAATTAAGCGAACGATTTCCATCTATGATATCAGGGCTATTCAACCCCCCCTTCTAGCCGGGCCATGATCCTCCAACAAGAATTTGAAATTCCCAATTTGAAAAATTAAGCAGGATTGGATTGAGTTAGTGTTCAACTCAAAGGTGTTTGGATTTTATCAAACATCAAAAATGGGGAGATTGTTGGTGTAATCGGCCCAGGTCACGATTGACCAAACTCGAGTTTGACTCGAGTAGTGGTTGATGTTAGTGTTTTAATGTTTGACATTGATGTTTGACAATGATTTAACCATTGTTTGACAATGGGTTGACTACATGGTTGACATGGGGTTGACCATATGATGGAGAAGTCCAAGTCATGGGTTCTTGGCAATTGGAAAGTCCAACATGAGTTGGCATGGAAAGTCCAAGCATGGGTCTTGGCAAGGGAAAGTCCAAGCTTGAGTCTTGGCAAATGGGAAGTCCAACATGTTAGTTATATCCCTAGAACCAATCATGTGATGGTTGAATAGGGAACATTTTGTATCATATTCTATAAAGGCAAAGGATTGGTTATTTTATTTATGTCATGCTTGTGTCAGCTAAATTAAATATAATAATGCCCTAGAAAAGTAGGTTCTTATCTACAGCACATCAATTGGCAGAATTGATTATGAGAGGCTATAGAGAACACTTTTCTAAAATATTCCAAGTCATGTATTAATATGCAAGGGCAATATTAATACATAAAGATTAGCATGTAGGTCAATTGATGACTTGATCTCACAAGTCATGGATATATGATATCAAGTTGACACATGGGTATATATTAGAGAATATATATTGAACTGACCCACCATGAGAAAGTTTCATGGATCGTCATATGAGTGTCATAAACTTTCTCATGTGACTATTGGTATGAATAGTCCTCAAACCTGAAGTCACTACGGTTCCCTACATAAGGAGTTATGTACTTTGGTATAATCAAACGTCACCCGTAACAGGGTGGACCATAAAGGTGATTACTGGGTATATAACAAATTATGCGGAGGGATGTGAGTGATGTAGATGGGATCTATCTCTCTCATATGACGGGAGTGATATCTGTGGGCCCCTTGATTGAGTAGAACTACTCAAATGCATGGCCATGCTCGAATGAGTCAATATGAGATATTGAGCTCATTTGTTTGAGTTAGTTTACTCAGGGATCAAGAAACACATAGATTGATCGAGGATGACACGGTCTATGCCTCATTGGTCAATCTGATATCAAGGATAGAAGGACACGGTCATACATTATAGTAGTCACGAAAATATTAGTCGGATCTTGACTTATTTCGTAACTTGGGTAGCAATGATGTATTGCTAGATGCCGCTCATTGCTTGTGTATCTAAAAGAGTTTAGATCCACTACCAACGTTATGAGAGCCTATAGGGTCACACACAAAGAGCATGATGATTAGAAGAATTAGTGCATTCTAGTTTGACTAGAATAATTTGGGAATAAGCTTAAGTACAAAATGGTTTTTGGACTTTAAGCTTAATGAGAATTTTAGCTTATTAATTTAATGAGATTAATTCAATATGCTAAGCTTATTAATTTAATAAGATTAAATAAATATGTTATCATGATAGCCTAAGCTTAATTGATTTAATAAGATTAATTCAATATGTTACCTTATTGATTTAATGAGATTAATTCAATATGATAACATAAGCTTATTGAATTAATAAGATTAATTCAACATGTATGAATGCCACATAAGCATGCCACCTAAGCTTGATGAGGTGGAAGGAGACAAAGGGTTTTGACCTTTGGAATTTCTCCACATATGGCCGGCCAAACAAGGAGTGTGATTATTTTTCAATGCAATTGATTGCATTGAATGTGATAGGAGGTGAAAGGTTTTTTCAATCCTATAAAACACTCCATGGGGTGCCCGGCCAAGGGGGTGGAAGCTTGAGGCTTGGAGAGAGCTTGGTGGAAGCTTGAGGCTTGGAGAGAGCTTGGTGGTGAGAGGCTTTGGTTGTGTGGGTTTTGTGAGTGTAGGCTAGCAAGAAGAGTGGTCTTCTTCTTCCTTTCTCTTTTTCCCTACCTTCCTCTCCTTTAGGGACTTCTCTAGCAAGAAGTTAAGGAGAGCTCTTCTAGTTTTTTTTGTGAGACAAGAGCTTGCTCGTGTGGATACATATAGAGGCACGGACATTTGAACGTGCTAAAAGATCCAACAAACCCAAGGAGAAGCGGGATTAAAAAGGGCACGCAACAAAGATAATATTCTCCTATAAGATAGGTTTTTCTTTTAGAGAAATTTATTTTTTGTACGAGGTTTTCTTTCGCAAGGATCACTTGGAAGGGATCCTATTTTTCCGTTGCGCATATGCTATTTTGCATAAAAAAATCCCAACAGTGGTATCAGAGCCACTTGCGAAAGATCGTATAAAAAAAATAGGTTTTCTCTATTTTATATATGATATAGAAGTAGGATAAATTTTATTATGAGTTGATAATTGCATTAGCAATTTTTCAAACATAATAAAATATCCGATGTCTTTTAAAAGTTAAAATTGACATGGTGCATGGTTATAGCCTAGTCCCAAAAAGTTTGTGAATGTGTGTGTTGTAATTCTTAATACGGCCTGCGTGTCGTGCCTTTCTCATAAAATTCTTGTTTTAAAATTAGTTTTAGACTCGAATGTAACTCGAGTATTTCTCCTTTTTTATATACAAAATAAAGATGGAGGGTCCTTTGGAAGATGACGTTACAAGGAGGAAGTCAACAACACAAGACAACCAAAAGGAAGCACTTGGGAGAAGATGCTATCCCTAGGTTGATCAATCAATCTTTTCATTGGCTTGAGAAGATTGTAGAATAAGGGTCATAACCATGACATGCTTAGTTTAATGTATGTGATGCATGTTAATTTAGCTTATATGTGATGTATGCTAATATGAATGTGATACATGTTTAAGTTTATTTCTTAATAAGTCAAAAACGATATGCCTACCAAAGTTTGGTACTCACTACTTCCTCGATCATTTGTTGTTGGGTTTGCCAAAGTAAAGCAATGCATTTTATCTTGGAAGAGTGCGAGTGGACAATCGTGATGTCCCGCTATCAAACTTGGTTAAGACTTAATTAAGTTTTTCTTAATTAATTAAGAAAGTAGAGGCATATATTAGCTTTGAACATAAGTTTTAAAAATTAGTTTTGTACTCAACATCACATCAGCTTTGTCTTAGAAAGTGGTCATTGCTCCGATATCAAAGAAGGCCTCTGTGCCTCGCCACGGCCTGGAAGTTGGTTTAGGAATAAGCACTAAACTAATCTAAACTTAACCAAAGCTATTAAAGAGTTACATCAGATGTAATTGGCAAAAGATTGCCTACCTAATCATACTACGTCTTGGGCGATTAGCCAAAGCTAACTCAAGACGAAGTATGATGTGGATCTTTATCCCATATAAATTTATAGCTAAATAGAAGCTAATGATGTAAGCAAAATGTGTTTGCCTACATCAATGATTAGCTCATATCAAAGCTATGAGAATTTAGTGGGAGCCTCATTTAATTAAAGGCCTAATTAAATGACTTAGGTATGATACTTAATTTTGCATTTTAATGTTGTAGATCACCATGTCATCTAACACGACACACCCCCTCAACTTGCGATCTGTCCTTGAGAAAGACAAGCTCAATGGAGCTAACTTTCTAGACTGGTATAGGAACTTGAGGATTATCCTCAAGCAAGAACGTAAACTGTATGTCCTAGAGCAGTCTATCCCTGAAACACCCGCCCCTGCGGCCACTCGTGCTGAAAAGGATGCTTATAAGAAGCATCAAGATGACGCATTAGATGTGTCATGTCTTATGCTTGCCACCATGAACTCTGAGCTTCAGAAGCAACATGAGAACATGGATGCCTATGGTATGGTTGAGCATTTGAAACAACTATATCAAGGACAAGCTAGGCACGAGCGTTTTGAAGTGTCTAAGGCTCTTTTTGCATGCAAGATGCAAGAAGGAACACCTGTAGGAACTCACGTACTTAAAATGATAGGGTACGTTGAGAACCTTGAAAGACTAGGTTTTCCACTGAGCCAAGAATTGGCAACCGATGTTATCCTGCAATCATTGCCGGAAGCATATAATCAATTTGTCATGAATTATAACATGAATGAAATTGATAAGCCTTTGCCTGAGATTCTCAGCATGTTAAGAACTGCTAAACCGAATCTCAAGAAGAAAGTTAGTAACGTAGTAATGGTCAAGAAGGGCAAAGGTAAGCGCAAAGGCAAGGGTAAGACCCAAGCCAAAGGCAAGGCCAATTCATCCACTTAAAAGGGTAAAGGTAAAGTACCTAAGGAAGGCGACTGTTTCCATTGCGGTGAGACTGGACACTGGAAGCAGAACTGCAAAGTCTACCTTGAGGAAGTAAAGAAGAAAAGAAGTGGGACTTCTACCTCAGGTATACACGTTATAGAAGTTAATCTATTTATTTCTTCTACATGGGTATTAGATACCGGATGTGCATCTCACATTTGTACTAATGTGCAGGGACTGAGAAATAGTAGACTAATGGCAAAGGGCGAAGTGGACCTACGAGTAGGCAATGGCGCAAAAGTTACTGCTGTAGCTGTAGGAACATATTCTTTGTCTTTGCCCACTGGGCTTATCTTAGAACTAGAGGAATGCTTTTATGTACCTGCATTAACGAAGAACATAATTTCTGTATCTTGTTTAGACAAGAAAAACTTTTCTTTTATAATAAAGGACAAATGTTGTTCCATTTATTTAAATGAAATGTTCTATTGTAATGCACCACTTATGAATGGTCTCTATGTTCTAGATTTAGAAAACCCAATTTATAACATAAATACCAAATGGTTCAAATCGAATAATTTGAACCAAACATATCTCTGGCACTG
The DNA here is from genome assembly GCA_025175895.1 of Wurfbainia villosa. Lineage (NCBI taxonomy): Eukaryota > Viridiplantae > Streptophyta > Magnoliopsida > Zingiberales > Zingiberaceae > Wurfbainia > Wurfbainia villosa. The sequence continues at coordinate 55,556,114 of CM046004.1, forward strand.
TCGCCTAGGTCACATAAATGAAAAATGCATATCCCAACTCCATAAAGATGGATTATTGGACTCATTTGATTTTGAATCATATGAGATATGTGAATCTTGTCTTTTAGGAAAGATGACTAAAACTCCATTTAGTAGACATGGCGAGAGAGCGACAGACTTGTTAGGACTCATACATACTGATGTATGTGGCCCTTTCAATGTCGAAGCAAGAGGAGGCTATAAGTACTTTATTACTTTCACTGATGATATGAGTAGATTTGGCTACTTATATTTGATGAGACATAAGTCAGAATCCTTTGAAAAGTTCAAAGAATTCAAGAATGAAGTACAAAACCAACTTGGTAAGCATATTAAGCTACTTCGATCAGATCGAGGTGGTGAATACCTTAGTCAAGAGTTTCGTGATCACCTGGCTGAGTGTGGGATAATATCCCAACTCACTCCACCTGGAACACCACAATGGAATGGTGTATCTGAGAGGAGAAATCGTACTCTATTAGATATGGTACGATCAATGATGAGCCAGACTGATCTACCTACTTCCTTTTGGGGTTTAGCTCTAGAGATAGCCGCTTTCACACTTAATCGTGTCCATCAAAAGCCAGTAGAAAGACACCATATACGTTATGGATCGGGAAGAGTCCCAAAATGTCTTTATAAAGATTTCGGGTTTGTGAAGCTTATGTTAGACGCGTCGATAAACTAGGACCCAAATTAGATAAGTGTTATTTTGTAGGATATCCCAAGGAAACTAAGGGATATTACTTTTACAATCCCACACTTGGCAAGGTGTTTGTTGCCAGAAATGCTGTCTTTCTAGAAAGAGAATTTATTTCTAGAAAAACTAGTGGGAGTAAAATTCATCTTGAAGAAATTCAAGATGAAGATAACACTAAGGCTTCGATGGAAAATGAGCAGGCACCACAAAGTGTTGTGGATGAGGAAATTGTTGCCCAAAGAGTTGTGGAGCAAACACCTGTTCAAGTAGACCAACCTCTTCGTAGATCTGATAGGATCTGTCGTCAACCCGAGAGATATTCTTTTCTCTTGGTAGACAGCGGTGATGTATTGTCGATCTTGGCGAGCCTACATCCTATCAAGAAGCTATGATGAGCCCAAATTCAGAAATGGCTAGAGGCCATGAGATCCAAATGGAATCCATGTACACTAACCAAGTATGGACTTTGGTTGATCCACGAAGGGTAAAACCCATTGGGTGTAAGTGGGTCTTTAAAGTAAAGACATGGATGGTAATAAGCATACCTATAAAGGTAGATTGGTGGCTAAAGGATTCAAACAAATTCATGGTATTGACTATGATGAAACCTTTTCACCAGTTGCGATGCTTAAATCCATTCGGATCATACTTGCTATTGCGACACCTACCACGATTATGAGATCTGGCTAATGGATGTCAAAACCGCTTTTCTGAATGGAAAGCTACTCGAGGATGTGTACATGACACAGCCTGAGGGTTTTGAAGATCCAAAGCATCCTGGAAAGGTATGCAAACTGCAAAGGTCCATTTATGGACTAAAGCAAGCCTCTAGAAGCTGGAATCTTCGATTCGATGATGCAATCAAGGAGTTTGGTTTCATCAAGAATGAAGATGAACCTTGTGTCTACAAGAGAAATAGTGGGAGCACAGTTGTATTTCTTATCTTATATGTAGATGACATACTTCTCATCGGAAATGATATTCCCTCACTCTAGTCTGTGAAGATGTGGTTAGGGAATTGTTTCTCGATGAAAGACTTAGGTGAAGCTGCCTATATTATAGGCATCAAGATCTATAGAGATAGATCTAAAAGATTACTTGGCCTAAGTCAGAGTACATACATTGATAAAGTGCTAGATCATTTTGCTATGCAAAATTCCAAGAAAGGATTTCTTCCTTTATCACATGGTGTGAGTCTTTCGAAGACTCAATGTCCCTCTTCTAAGGAGGAGAGAGATTGCATGGATAAGATCCCTTATGCATCTGCTATAGGGTCTATCATGTACGCCATGCTTTGTACTCGTCCTGACGTCTCGTATGCTTTGAGCATGACGAGTAGATACCAGTCAGATCCAGGTGAAAGTCACTGGATAGCAGTCAAAAATATTCTTAAATACTTACGAAGAACGAAAGAATATTTCCTGATATTTGGAGGCAATGAGGAGCTAACTGTAAAGGGTTACAGTAATGCAAGCTTCCAAACAGACAAGGATGACTATAGATCCCAATCGGGGTACGTGTTTTGCCTGAATGGTGGAGCTGTGAGCTGGAAGAGTTCGAAGCAGGACACAGTTGTTGATTCTACAACAGAAGCCGAGTATATTGCTGCGTCTGATGCAGCAAAGGAGGTTGTTTGGCTCCGCAAGTTCATCATTAAACTTGGGGTAGTTCCTAGCATTACAGATCCAATAGACCTCTATTGTGACAACAATGGGGCTATTGCACAGGCTAAGGAACCTCGATCACATCAGCGGACCAAACACATACTGTGGCACTTCCATCTCATTCGAGAGATCATCGATAGAGGAGATGTGAGGATATGCATAGTACCGACAGAAGCTAACATCGCAGATCCATTGACCAAGGCTTTGGCACAGAGGAAGCATGATGGTCACACTAGGTCACTAGGTATTAGATATTATAGTGATTGGTACTAGTGCTAGTGGGAGATTGTTAGTTATAGCCCTAGAACCAATCATGTGATGGTTGAATAGGGAACATTTTGTATCATATTCTATAAAGGCAAAGGATTGGTTATTATATTTACGTCTTGCTTGTGCCAGCTAAATTAAATATAATAATGCCCTAGAAAAGTAGGTTCTTATCTACAGCACATCAATTGGCAGAATTGATTATGAGAGGCTGTAGAGAACACTTTTATAAAATGTTCCTAGTCAAGTATTAATATGCAAGGGCAATATTAATACATAAAGACTAGCATGTAGGTCAATTGATGACTTGATCTCACAAGTCATGGATATATGATATCAAGTTGACACATGGGTATATATTAGAGAATATATACTGAACTGACCCGCCATGAGAAAGTTTCATGGATCGTCATATGAGTGTCATAAACTTTCTCATGTGACTATTGGTATGAATAGTCCTCAAACCTGAAGTCACTATGGTTCCCTACATAAGGAGTTATGTACTTTGGTATCGTCAAACGTCACCCGTAACAGGGTGGACCATAAAGACGATTACTGGGTATATAACAAATTATGCGGAGGGATGTGAGTGATGTAGATGGGATCTATCCCTCCCATATGACGGGAGTGATATCTTGGGCCCCTTGATTGAGTAGAACTACTAAAACGCATGGCCATGCTCGAATGAGTCAATATGAGATATTGAGCTCATTTGTTTGAGTTAGTTTACTCAGGGATCAAGAAACACATAGATTGATCGAGGATGACACGGTCTATGCCTCATTGGTCAATCTGATATCAAGGATAGAAGGACACGGTCATACATTATAGTAGTCACGGAAAGGTTAGTCGGATCTTGACTTATTTCGTAACTTGGGTAGCAATGATGTATTGCTAGATGTCGCTCATTGCTTGTGTATCTAAAAGAGTTTAGATCCACTGCCAACGTTATGAGAGCCTATAGGGTCACACACAAAGAGCATGATGATTAGAAGAATTAGTGCATTCTAGTTTGACTAGAATAATTTGGGAATAAGCTTAAGTACAAAATGGTTTTTGGACTTTAATCTTATTGATTTAATGAGATTAATTCAATATGCTAAGCTTATTAATTTAATAAGATTAAATAAATATGTTATCATGATAGCCTAAGCTTAATTGATTTAATAAGATTAATTCAATATGTTACCTTATTGATTTAATGAGATTAATTCAATATGATAACATAAGCTTATTGAATTAATAAGATTAATTCAACATGCATGAATGCCACATAAGCATGCCACCTAAGCTTGATGAGGTGGAAGGAGACAAAGGGTTTTAACCTTTGGAATTTCTCCACATGTGGCCGGCCAAACAAGGAGTGTGTTTATTTTTCAATGCAATTGATTGCATTGAATGTGATAGGAGGTGAAAGGTTTTTTCAATCCTATAAAACACTCCATGGGGTGGCCGGCCAAGGGGGTGGAAGCTTGAGGCTTGGAGAGAGTTTGGTGGTGAGAGGCTTTGGTTGTGTGGCTTTTGTGAGTGTAGGCAAGCAAGAAGAGTGGTCTTCTTCTTCCTTTCTCTTTTTCCCTACCTTCCTCTCCTTTAGGGACTTCTCTAGCAAGAAGTAAAGGAGAGCTCTTCTAGTTTCTTTTGTGAGACAAGAGCTTGCTCGTGTGGATACATATAGAGGCACGGACATTTGAACGTGCTAAAAGATCCAACAAATCCAAGGAGAAGCGGGATTAAAAAGGGCACACAACAAAGGTAATATTCTCCTATATGATAGGTTTTTCTTTTTGAGAAATTTATTTTTTGTACAAGGTTTTCTTTCGCAAGGATCACTTGGAAGGGATCCTATTTTTCCGTTGCGCATATGCTATTTTGCATAAAAAAATCCCAACACAACATGGGTTGGCAAGGGAAGTCCAAGGGTTGATATTGGCAGCGTAAAGTCTAAGAGGTAGTCTTGGCAACATAAGTCCAAATGTGCCTTGGCAGTGTAGACTAGCTTAGCATGACAATAGCCGATGGAAACACCTGAAGGCTAGTATATGGATGAATAAGTCATGGATGACTTGGATATTGGGATGTATACTGAAAAGTCTATCTTTTGTATGAACATCTTTATTTTTGAAATAAGAATCACATGATCATTTTTTGCATATTTATGGTTATGCATATTGTCTAATACATTACATTGTAGATAACATGTTATGTAGTGTCACACATGAGATCATGTTATCGGTACATTGTAAAGTATAAGTAAAGGCTCACAACCGAGATGGTTATTGACAAACCATTGAAATGGTTGTAGTGTGATTTCGTATTGGTTTGTCTTGACAATACAATCACACTAGTACACTTTGTGTGTATTGAGTAGGACCGACTTAGAGGTGATTCGATTCATTGCTGACTACATAATCGAATCAGACCTCAGATATTATGTCGTACATTCTCTTAATCCCGATATAATAACGGGCACATATACTTAGTATTCATTTCTTTGATTTACCAATGGGCGAGATTTATAGAGTAAATTGATAGACTCGGTAAGTTGGGAAATAGTATTATATTTATGGTGTGTCATTGATGATAGGAGGAAACCGTATCCTATATATTAGGATGATAATGTCCCCTTGAGGAGCTCATAAGGTTCATCATGTAAACCCTGGAGGTGGACTTGGTCTGGCATAATAATAAGGTTGAGTGGTACTACTCATGGAGTTAGATGTTGATTAATTAATTGTCAGTAAATTAATTAATCGACGGACATTCGAGATCTTAAACACGAGGAGAAAATGTACAAATAATATATGGAGCCCATATTAACTTATGGGGGTTGGTGAGTTAGATCAATGATAATCCTCTAGTGGATTGGATTATCATTAATGGATCGGACTTTATGTGGGCTTGATCCATTGGGTGGTCAAGATCAAACTCCTCCTCATGTTCCCTATTCTAGCCTATTAAAACCTCATGAAGCCTATATCCAATGGTTGAAATCAAAACTCTAGATTCGACGGTGGAGATTAAATCTCTAGATCCGACGGTTGAGATTAAATCTCTAGATCCGACGTTTGAGATTAAATCCCTAGAACCGATGGTGGAGATTAAAGGAGGCTTAGGCATAACTCTATAAAAGGAGGCAAGGGGGTGGGTGGCAAGAAAAATACAAGAGGGGCTAGGGTTTTGGCGGCAAGGGCAAAGAGGTTGGGCGACCACAAATAAGGAAACTTCTTTCCTTCTTCTTCCTTAGGTGGTTGGCGCCTATTCTCATCTTTTCTCTCCTTTGCTGGCGTCCAACCTCTTCATCTCTTCTCCTTGGCCGGTGGAAACAAAGCCTAGGGTCTCTTCCCTTGCAGTTTTGGCTGGCGTCCACCATCCTTCTTCTCCTCTTGGTCGGCGGCAAGCATCAAGGTTGGTGCTTCGTGGTAGGTTAAAGGAAGGAGACGAGTTTTGTTTCAATACTTCCTCTTGTTCAAAGCGAGCAAGGAAGGAAGATTGGTGATCTAGGAGGCTTCGACTTTTGGAAGATCATCGCCCACACGACGTCCAAAAGGAGGAAGGACATACAATAGAAGATCAAGAGGTATAACGCTTGTTTATTTTCTTTTGTAACATGTCTATAATTATTTTTCAATCATATACATGTTGTATATTTTGTTTTGTGGCTAAATTAACTTAGACCCTGAATACAAACACAAAAGTTGGCGATCCGTACATCGTCTATTCCGCGACTATTCGTAGAATAGAGGTTGGTGGCTTGAACAACAAGTTTGTTCAAGTGACTACTCTAATCGAATAGCACGACGATGAAATAGTAGCTTGGGTAATCCCTCTTGTTAAGGATAAATTTTTTTTATCCGGGTACGTAGAAGGGATAGCCATGAACAAGCGACCGAGTTGAAGTGGGAAGCGAAGTTTCCTACCTTCAAGTGGTATCAGAACCACGATTTCCGGTTTTGTGTGTTCGGGATTCGGTTACTTTTATGCACTTTTCATATATTATATGTGTCGGATAATAGTAGGATGTGCATAGGTTAACTTTTTGGTTGCAGGCATAGGATCCAACTATTATGGCCATATGTGTGTATGTGATTTTATGTGTGTAATTGTATATTTTGTTGAATCCTCAGGGTTGACGAGGCTAGTATTTAATTTTTGAAATTAGATACAGCATTATTTAGCCACTCTTTTTTATTTTAGTTTACTTTCGATCTAGATTTCATGTACACTCCTTTTTGGAGTATAGGATCGATGGAAGTAAATTATAATATTTTTTCTCGGCTAGGATCTCCGAAAGGCTTGTACATGGCGTAGGGAGGAGCGGACGAGATAGTGATACAACGGGAAACATATTGAAGACAAAAACCATAATAGTTGGAAAATATTTATTTTTTATATTTATTGCTTATTGTTTGATATGCATGTCGTAGGCTAGAAAATTCCTCAATTTTAAATTACTAAGTGGGAGAGGGATAAATTTATAAATTTCCACGGCCTCCATTACAATTTGATATGTGATGCAAACAAACTTGCGTGTCGGCTCTGAGTGCCTTCCTCCCCATCGGATGAGTTTGTTTGCGGATCACAAGGTCGAATATGGTTATAGAAAATTATTAAGGAGTGTGTGTACTTCCCCATCGGAAGGAACATAACCTGAGATAATTACCTTGGTACCGAGTAATGGTGAACACTTAGATACAAATATAAGTATCCTCCCCATCGGAGTCACTGCTTTTATTTGTAGAGTCGAAGGGGAACCAACTATTAATTTTATTTGTCAAAAAATTAGATTGACAAGATAGTAAAATTAATGGGTGAAACCTCCTCTTACAAATGTAGAATTCGTATACGTCCACACTATCGTGGCATACGAAATTCTCGTTGTTTTGAGGTGTTGGATGATTTTAAAATTTTATTGTTTGAGGAATCAATAATTTTTTGAAATCTAATGTTTTGATCTATGTGATTCTTAGGTTGTTTTCAAAATGACATTCAACCCGCTTGCTGTGATACTGAAAGAAAATAAACTTACTAGACCCAACTATGTTGCTTGACATTGTCTTGACTGCTGAGGAATACAAATATGTACTCCTCGAAGAGTGCCCTCCTAAGCCTGTGGATGATTCTAGGGAAAAGGAGAAGGAGAGTTATAAGAAGTGGATCAAGGCCGATGAGATGGCATAGTGTTACATTTTGGCATTTATGACAAATGTACTGCAACATCAGCATCAAGCCATGCCCACTGCTTATGACATGATGCTCAATCTCAAAGAGCTTTTCGGACACCAGAATAGGTTTGTCAGGCAGGAAGCCATGAGGAACTTGATGACGACCACCATGATCGAGGGAACACCCGTAAGGGATCATGTTCTCAAGACGATGGCTCATTTGAATGAGCTGGAAGTCCTCGAAGTTGAGATCGATGGGGAAACCCAGGTCGATATCATTCTCTAGTCTCTACCTAGAAGTTTTGAGCAGTTTCACCTGAACTACAACATGAACAAGAGGTTGTATTCATTGGCGGAGCTTCTGACAGAACTCCAGGCGGGAGAGGGGCTTTTTCGTCAGAGTGCTCAAGCGCAAGCTATGGTTGCCCAAAAGGTTTCTACTTCTAAGACAAAAGGCAAGAAGAAGAAGAAATAAGTTGGGGCAAAGGCGGTGGGAGGAACTCAGGGAGGAGTGAAGAAGCCGAAAGGCAAGTGTTTCACTTGTAAGCAGACTTGACACTGGAAGAAGAACTGCCCCAACCGCAAGCAGAACAAAGGTATATCTTTTGGTCTAGTCGTTGAAACATGCTTAGCGGTGTTATCTACTAGCACCTGGTGTGTAGATATAGGAGCCACTGATCATGTATGCAATACTTTGCAGGAGTTCAATGAAACCAGACGACTGGCTGAGGGGGAGATTACCATCTACTTGGGTGATGCCATAAAGGTGGCGGCTGTTGCAGTGGGAGATGTTTTTTTGTCTTTTGAGAGGAATAATGTTTTGGTTCTAAAAAATTGCCTTTATGTACCTTTATTTAGAAAGAATTTAATTTCGGTTTCAAAATTGTTTTTGGATGGATATTCTATTTCTTTTAATGACAGAGTTGTTATAAAAAGAAATAGGGAGATTATCTATTCTGGTACATTGATAGGAAATTTATATACACTCGAACCAAAAGCTCCCACGATGCAAATTGAAGTGAATAACTCATCTTCTAATTCCAATAAGAGAAAAGAACCTTCGAAGATGAACCAAACATATCTTTGGCATCTAAGCCTTGGTCATATTAACCTGAGCAGAATTCAAAGGTTGATAGCTGATGGACCTCTGGGTTCAATAGTGGTGGAAGATTTCCCAACCTGCGAATCTTGCTTGGAGGGTAAAATGACCAAGAGGCCTTTTAAGGCCAAGGGGTATAGAGCCAAAGATGTGTTGGAGTTGGTTCATTTTGATTTGTGTGGTCCTATGTCTATCCAGGCAAGAGGTGGTTTTGAATATTTCGTCTCTTTTATAGACAATTATTCAAGATATGGATACATTTACTTAATGCGCCGCATGTCTGAATGCTTTGACAAGTTCAAAGAATTCAAGGCTGATGTAGAGAAACGTCAAGGTAAAAGTACCAAGACACTACGATCTGGTTGTGGTGGTGAGTACCTCTTGGGAGAGTTTAGGAATTACTTATCAGAGGCTAGGATTCAATCCCAATTATCTGCACCTGGCACACCCCAGCAGAATGGTGTAGCAGAGCGAAGGAATATGACTCTTATGGAGATGGTTAGATCGATGATGAGTTATTCTGAGCTGCCAGAATCGTTCTGGGGATATGCTCTAGATACGGCAGTGTATATTCTGAACTTGGTTCAATCTAAATCAGTGTTTTCTACTCCCATAGAATTGTGGACTGGGCGAAAGCCTAGTCTAAGACATATTCGGATTTGGAGGAGTCCAGCACATGTGTTGAAGGTAGATACTGGTATGTTGGAACCTCGTATAAAAGTGCGCATGTTCGTTGGCTATCCTAGAGGAAGGAAAGGTGGTTTGTTTTATAGTCCAAGAGATCAGAGGGTGATCATTAGCACGAACGCAAGATTTCTAGAGGAAGTCTACGTGATGAACCACAAGCCCATGAGTAAGATTGTTCTAGAGGAATTGTAAGGGGAAGTCACTTCTTCAGTACCACTAGTACAAGAGGATATACCACAAGTCACTACACTGCGTGTCTCAGAGGATACACAGGTGATACCTCATCCTAGTGGGAGGGTTGTGAGATAGCTTGATAGATTCATGTTCTTGGGAGAATCTTCTGATTTGGTCCCTGATGAACATGAACCTGATCCCTGGACATATGATGAGGCAATCCAAGATAAAGATGCGATATCTTGGCAAAGTGCAATGAATACTGAGATTGAATCTATGGATTCAAATCAGGTCTGGGAGCTAGTAAAACCACCCGATGGTGTAAAAACCATTGGATGCAAGTCGATCTACAAAAGAAAGAAAGGAATAGACGGGAAGGTTGAGACCTTCAAAGCGAGGCTTGTTGCGAAAGGGTTTACTCAGAAAGAGGGTACTGATTATGAGGAGTCTTTTTCGCCGGTAGCCATGCTTAAGCCTATCAGGATTCTTTTAAGCATTGCTGCTCATATGGATTATGAGGTATGGCAGATGGATGTCAAGACAGCTTTCCTTAATGGAAGTCTTGAGGAAAACATCTATATGAAGCAACCAGAAGGATTCATTGCAAAGGGCAAAGAGCATCTTGTGTGTAAGCTTAGTCGGTCCATTTATGGATTGAAGCAAGTTTTGAGGTCTTGGAACATCCGCTTTGATGAGGTAATCCAGACTTATGGATTTATCAAAGTCCGGATGAGTCTTGTGTATACAAGAGATGTGACGGAAACGTAATGGTATTTCTTGTATTATACGTAGATGACATTTTATTAATTGGAAACAATGTCAAGGTATTATCCGATGTAAGAGTATGGTTGTCCAAACAGTTTGATATGAAGGACTTGGGAGAAGTGGGACACATCCTTGGGATCAAAGTTATAAGGGATCGCAAGAAAAGGATGTTGTGCTTATCTCAAGCTTCATACATAGACACAATTATGGATCGTTTTAGCATGCAAAACTCCAAGAAAGGTTTTCTACCTTTCAGGCATGGAGTTCCTTTATCTAAGGAGATGTGTCCTAGAACATCTGAGGAGATGGAAGAGATGAAGGTGGTTCCTTATGCTTCAGCAGTAGGAAACCTCATGTATGCGATGCTATGTACGAAACCAGATATCTGCTTTGCCGTGGGCATGGTCAACAGATATCAGAGTAATCTAGGACAGGGACATTGGACTGTGGTAAAACATATATTTAAGTACCTGAGAAGGACTAGGGATTATATGCTAGTTCACCAGGAAGACCAATTACTCCCCGTGGGTTACACAGATTCCGACATCCAATCAAATAGGGATAACAGTAAGTCTACCTCAAGTTTTGTATTTACTTTGGGAGGTGGAGCCATTGTATGGAGGAGTGTCAAGCAGAAATGTGTGGCGGACTCCACCATAGAAGCTGAGTATGTCGCAGCCTCTAAGGCGGCCAAAGAAGTTGTGTGGCTCAGGAACTTCTTGATGGACTTGGATGTGATTCTTGGTTTGCCCAGAACAATCATAATTTATTGTGATAATAGTGTTGCAGCTGCAAACTCGAAGGAACCACGAGCCCATAAGGCAAGTAAACACATAGAGCGCAAGTACCACCGATATGAGAAATCGTAAATAGAGGAGAAGTTGTTGTGGCCAAGATTGCATCGGAGGATAACCTGGTAGATCCTTTCACTAAGGCCCTTCCAGCGAGAGCTTTTGATAGGCATGTGGAGGGAATGAGAATCAAATGTATGGCAGTTTGAGGACAACATAGTCTTTTAGTATAAGTGGGAGATTGTTGGGATGTATACTGAAAAGTCTATCTTTTGTATGAACATATTTATTTTTGAAATAAGAATCACATGATGATTGTTTGCATATTTATGGTTATGCATATTGTCTAATATATTAAATTGTAGATAACATGGTGTGTAGTGTCACACAGGAGATCATGTTATCGGTTCCTTATAAAGTATAAGTAAAGGCTCACAACCGAGATGGTTATGGACAAACCATTGGAATGGTTGTTGTGTGATTTGGTATTGGTTTGTCTTGACCATAGAATCACACTAGTACACTTTGTGTGTATTGAGCAGGACCGATTTAGAGGTGATTCGATTCATTGTTGACTACATAATCGAATCAGACCTCAGATATTATGTTGTACATGCTCTTAATCCCGATATAATAACGGGCACATATACTTAGTATTCATTACTTTGATTTTCCAATGGGCGAGATTTGTAGAGTAAATCGATAGGCTCAGTAAGTTGGGAAATGGTATTATTTATATGGTGTGCTGTTGATTATAGGAGGAAACCGTGTCCTATATATTAGGATGATGATGTCCCCTTGAGGAGCTCATAAGGTTCATCATGTAAACCCTGCAGGTGGACTTGGTCCGACATGATGATAAGGTTGAGTGGTACTACTCATGGAGTTAGATGTTAATTAATTAATTGTTAGTAAATTAATTAATCGACGGACATTCGAGATCTTAAACACGGGGAGAAAAATTTACAAATAATATATGGATCCCATATTAACTTATGGGGGTTGGTGAGGTAGATCAATGATAATCCTTTAGTGGATTGGATTATCATTAATGGATCGGACTTTATGTGGGCTTGATCCATTGGGTGGCCAAGATCCAACTCCTCCTCATGGTCCATATTGTAGCCTATTAAAACCTCATGAAGCCTAGATCCAATGGTTGAAAACAAAACTCTATATCTGACGGTGGAGATTAAATCTCTAGATCCGACAATTGAGATTAAATCTCTAAATCCGACGGTTGAGATTAAATCCCTAGAACCGACGGTGGAGATTAAAGGAGGCTTAGGCCTAACTCTATAAAAGGAGGCAAGGGGGTGGGCGCCAAGAAAAATAGAAGAGGGGCAAGGGTTTGGGTGGCAAGGGCAAAGAGGTTGGGCAACCACAAATAAGGAAATTTCTTTCCTTCTTCTTCCTTAGGTGGTCGGCACCTATTCTCCTCTTTTCTCTCCTTTTCTGGCATCCAACCTCCTCATCTCTTCTCCTTGGCCAGTGGAAACAAAGCCTAGGGTCTCTTCCCTTGGAATTTTGGCCGGCGTCCACCATCCTTCTTCTCCTCTTGGCCGGCGGCAAGCATCAAGGTTGGTGCTTGGTGGTTGGTTAAAGGAAGGAGAAGAGTTTTGTTTCTATACTTCCTCTTGTTCGGAGTGAGTAAGGAAAGAAGATTGGTGATCTAGGAGGCTTCGACTTTTGGAAGATCGTCGCCCACACGACGTCCAAAAGGAGGAAGGACATACAATAGAAGATCAAGAGGTATAACTCTTGTTTATTTTATTTTGTAACATGTCTATAATTATTTTTCAATCATATACATGTTGTATATTCTGTTTTGTGGCTAAATTAACTTGTACCCCAAATACAAACACAAAAGCCGGCGATCCGTACATCGTCTATTCCTCGGCTATTCGTAGAATAGAGGTTGGTGGCTTAAACAACAAGTTTGTTCAAGTGACTACTCTAATCGAATAGCACGATGATGAAATGGTAGCTTGGGTAATCCCTCTTGTCAAGGATAATTTTTTTTTATCCGGGGACGTAGAGGGGATCGCCATGAACAAGCGACCTAGTTGAAGTGGGAAGCGAAGTTTCCTACCTTCGTTGGAGGGATCTGATAGGTGTGAGGCTGACAAAGGTTACTAGAAGGCTTGAGTAGTCGATTGCCATGAAGGGCAATCATACTTGAGGTTAAACCTCATGGTTGAGGTTATCAGTCGACTGGGGCTTTAGACAAGTCGATTGGTCAAGTGTTTTGACACTTGACAGCCGTGTCGACTTGTAGCTGTCAACTGTGACTATGACTAATCGACTGTCATGAGTCGACTAGGTTTCGACTGTAGCAAATAGCCTTGGCAGTTGACTACCAGCATTGGGCAGTCGACTAATGACTTGAGTAGTCAATTGCCATGGAGGGCAGTCAATTGCTGGTCGAGGTTGCGAGAGCAGAATGCTCGGTAGCTGACTGGTCAATCGGTTACGGCCTTGGCAGTCGACTGATGGGTAATGGCAATCGACTACGAGTGTATCCGTTGGAGTTTTGCTAACATGGATTAAGTCGTTGTGAGACAACGACTACAGGAGTAGTTGACTGGCACCTTATGGCAGTCGACTGCTTGGTAGAAATCAACCCGAGTTGCAGCTTTAAATGGAGCTCGATGGGGAGGATTTCTGCAGCGATATCTTGGGCGATTTGAAGCGATTTGCTCGTGCAAATCAGGATCTTCAAGTGCAGTTCAAGAAATCAAACAAGCAAGCATCCAAAGCACATTTGTAAAGTTGTTTTATGTGTTTTTGTGTATTTCACTTGTAATTGCTTGTATTTCTTTTATATTACTTTTGTAATCCTTATATGAGGTATCTTCGCCTCCGACTTGCTGTCGAGGAGTATTATTGATTGGTGGTGGTGTTTACATCGCTAGGGCTCATTCGAGCCCAATCCGTTGAGTATGAACCCTAAGATTCCAAACCACATTATATCGCGTGTGTGTGTATCTTGTTATTTGTATTTGTTATTATTATTCCGCTATGCTATCAAGAGTGTAGATAATCAAGCGCAAACGATTTCCGTCAAGTCGATGAAGATGCGTCATTCAACCCCCCCCCTCCTCTAGCAATGTGCAATTCCTAACAATTTCAACTTACCTCTCATCAACCTTAGTCGAGAATGATACAACAAAATTCTATCACCAATATGGAATTCCTTTCTCAAAATTCTCTTGTCATGAAAATTCTTAGTCTTTTCTGTTGGTGTAGAGAGCACCACTCAATTTTATGAACCATAGTTAAAGTTAGGATTTGCTTGTGTTTTGATATGAGTGTTAAGTGTGCATGCTTAACAGGAAGTCCCAGTAGGTCGAGTTAATCGAATACTAGGCAGAAATCTTGATATATCAAGAGGATTAGACACCAGGCATAAAGTCCAGATGGGCTAAGTGGACCGGACATCTGGCATGAAGACCGGTTGGGTCAGAAGACCAAACAATCAGCAAAAAGTCTAGTTGGGCCAAGTAGATCGGACAGCTGGTGGAAGCCCCAGTGGGTTAGATCGGATGTTAAGAATGGTAAGTCTGGCAGGGTAGCCAGCAAGTAATGTAGAAGAAATGTTGACCGCTAGAGGGGGGGTGAATAGCGTCGATTCGTTGCGTGATGGAATTCGATTGCGTTCTTCTACAAATCTCGTTAGTGCGCAGCGGAAATAGAAAAAAAGCAATAATGAAATAGACAAACACGCAAACACAACTATGTAACGTGGTTCGGAACCGAACGATTCATACTCCACGGATTGGGCTCAAATGAGCCCTAGCGATGACAATCACACACCACTAATAAAACACTCATTCTCGACACAAGTCGAAGGTAGAGAAACCTCGTACAATAGTTTACAACAATAAACTAAATACAACAAGCAAATACAATATGAAATACAACAAGAGATGCAAAGAAAACTTTACACAAAACTCTTTTGAATGTTTGCTTGCTAGGTTGATCGAGTAGCACTTGTAGACCCTAAATTACAGCAACAACTTGGCGCAAAACACCTCAAAGAACCTTGTTGATTTCCTCCTCCACGAGCTCCATTTAAACCATCTTCCTGGGCTGGAAATCACCAATCAGTCGACTGCTCAGGACCATCAGTCAACTGACGACACTATTGCTGTGAGACAATGGTGTAATCCATGCTAGAAAAATCCAACGGATAGGACATCAGTCGACTGATCGAGCCTTCACTCGACTGCTAACCCTAGCAGCCGAGTCAGATTCCATTCTATACCCAAATTCTCGAGCACCGGATCGGTGATCACGATCGGTCATTATCGCTCAAGCGATCATTGCCCACCTTCCAGCGATCATTGTTGGGACACTTCCCGCAGTCAAACCCTAGTTGACTCACACCAATCGACTGTCATATGACACCAGTCGACTAACACACCTCAAACATGTGGTTTTAACCTAAGTATGGTACCCCCCATACTTGCTAGACCACCCTTAGCCTAGACCTAAGCCTTCTAGCCACCTCCGTCAGCCTCGCGTCTCTTGGATCCCTCCAAGTCATCCATGACTTATTCATCCATTACGTTAGCCTTCTGGTGCTTTCATCGGCTATGTCATGCTAACGGTGTCTACACCACCAAGGCACATTGGACTTACGCTGCTAAGACTCCCGCTTGGACTTTACGCCGCCAACCTTTGGACTTATGCTGCCAAGATTCCCTCTTGGACTTTATGCTGCCAATATTAAACCCCTTGGACTTTTCAAATGCCAAGACTCAAGCTTGGACTTTCCCTTGCCAACCCATGTTGGACTTTCCATGCCAAGACCGATGCTTGGACTTTCCTTGCCAACCCATGTTGGACTTTCCATTGCCAAGATTCATGCTTGGACTTTCCCAAATGCCAAGTGTCCCACTTGGACTTTTCATGCCAAGTACCCATGATTTGGACTTTCCTTGCCAAGACCCATGCTTGGACTTCTCATGTCAAGTACTCAAGTCTTGGACTTTCCCATGACAATCACATTGTCATATGTTTTTTTCGAACATCAAAACATCTCTCAAGTCAAGCTCGAGTCCTAGTCAATCGTGACCTGGGCCGATTGCACCAATAATCTCCCCCTTTTTGATGTTTGACAAAAACCAAACAAACCATTGAGTTAGAGCATCTAACTCAAATCAATCATCCCCATCAATTTTTCCAATTGATATCATTCTCCCAATAAGTTCTCTCCCATTTTGACTAACATCAAAAAGGTTCTCTCCAAGGAGGTAATGTCTCATGTCCCAATGAGATCTTATAATCTCCCCCTTGGTCTAAAAATACCTAGGATGTCTACCATCTTCCTAGTGATAAGTCCCATATCACTCAAGAGAGGCAATCCTATACACTCTCCCAATTTCCAAATTAGGTATCTCAAAATCCCATTTTCCCCCTCATGAGGAAAAATACCATCTATCATCCCTTGATGGATACCTCCCCCTAAAGGCTTGCTCCCCCTTAACCATTGCACCAACAATGTCCTTGGGAAGTCCCTAAGCCAATAGGAACTTTAAACCATCAAAATTAAGGCATAAAGTTCAACATTGAACTTTTCCTCACCTTAAAATTGATACAAACCCTAAACAACTCTCCTAATCCATATCCAATAGATTTTCACCCTTTTTAATGCTTCTCAAAGGATATCCTAGGGTTAGGAGTGGTTAGGGAACTTTACCATGGCTGAAAATGGGCTAAACAACCTTGTTTTTCCCAAAATCCGGCGATCGAGTCCTTGCAATCACGATCATTGACATACATCGATCATTGCCACCAAGAATAACTGAAATTTTCGAATTTCAATTATCAAAATGAATTTTGAAAATTTATAAATAATTATTCTTATATCGAAAAATCATGAAAATTCATACGTATAATACTTATGACCAATACAATGGGTGAAAAATATTTGAAAATTATTTTACCCATAAAATATTGAAATTGACACAAAGTTCAAAACTATTGAAATTTTCAATGTTTTGGCCCTACTTTATATCAACTTCATCAATGGTGATTGCTATCAAAAGATATACTTCACCAAGGTTTTCTAAAAGGATTTTAAAATGTTTTTGAAACCTTATTTTGGATCATATTCCTTGGGCTCAATGTACATGACTTGTACACAAGCTTTCCCAATTATCCACAAATGAAATAAGATGAGTTTTAGTTCATCTAGATGCAAAAACTATGCACCTTGAACTTAACTCATATCCTAGCATCTCACATGTATCTAGGGTGTATAAATATACATACATGTCAAGTTAGATGTGAGATGTGGGTTTTGATTTATCTAAAGCACCCTCATGCATTTTTCTAAGGCAACTCTACTTGACTCTCTTATAAATGGGACTCTAAGTCATGTCATTGTCCTTAAATCAATTTTCATTAACTTAAGTGCATGAATGATCATGGCATATGATATAATCTAAAACCACATGACATTAAACCTTAATCCTACACATAATCATGACATATAAATGATAAAAATAAACATGATGTCATGACATGTTATATGACAAACAAAGCATGGTACATAAAATATATAGGTATAATAATACCTAAATTTTAGTATTAATTGTAATTTGATATAATTAAGTATATTTTGCCATATTACAACTTTTCTCCCAAATGTGCCAAAAACCCAAAATGGAACACTATGATCTCTAAACCTAAATTATGCCAATTTGATTGATTTTTCATAATTCCAAAAATATATTGGCACATCCTAAAATCTTTTAGGATTATAGTTTCAAATCTATTTCCAAGGTATCCATTACCTCGAAAATTACCTAAAGTTCCACCTTTACCATGGTTAGGTTAACTACCCATCCATTTAAAGTTGGCACATCTAAACCCATCTAGTGTGAATCGATCACGCTCTTAGGAACCCAAAATTTATTTGAGCTCTTAGGGTTTACTAAGTATTCCTTAGGGATAACCTCCCTAGATACCTTCCTAATGACCCTTCTAGGCTTATTAGCCTTGGTCATTTGAGTCTTGCCATGGTTGATTCTAGGGGTGACTCCCCTTGCAACCTTCTTAGTGGCTCCCTAGGTTTCCTTGAAACCCTAGCCACTAGGCACACACCATGGTCAACTCTAGGGATGACTTCCCTATTGACCTTGGTCTTCCTAGACCTAGTTTGTGTTCCATAATCAAATGGAACACTATGATAAGCCACCTTAGGCTTAGGTTTGTGCCCCAAACCTTTCTCGCCCTTGGTTGACTTTTGTCTCTTAGGCCCTAGGTGTTGACTTTGACTTCTAGATCCTATGGTTTGACCATTTGACCTTTGCATTTGATTTTTCATTTTTTCAAGGGTCTTTTCCAACTTCTCAAGCCTTGACCTCAAGGCTTGGTTCTCTAATTATAATTTCTCTAATTTTGTTGGCCCATTGTTTCTATGATCATTTTTGCCCTTCCTAGGCATGTGTCTAGAATTCTTGAAGTTAAAACCTAGGTGGTCTTCTATTTTCTTGATAGATTCCCTAAGTAAGGTTTTTCTAGGGACATTAGTCCCAAATTTCTCCATATTTTCAAGGTGAATATTTTTAGCTCCTAGGCAAAAATATTTATTGTTCCTAGCATGCTTTTCATGATAAATAGCAAGTGAATTGAAATTCCTAGCATGCTTTTGTCTATTAATTAAAGAAGGAGCATTATTTAATTTTACCTTAGGGATTGCTTTAGAAGCTCCCCCTACTTGTGATGCTCCTCTTTTCCCTTCTTTTCCCCCTTCGGGTATTAACTCCGGTAGTGTCCCGGTTGCCGGCATTTGAAGCAAATCACTTACTCCTTGCTTTTGATTGTTGGAGGACCGACATCCTTGACCTTTGGTGTCGGCTGAGGCTTCTTGATCTTCTTTGGGCACTTGCTCTTGTAAAGCCCATTTTCCCTACACTCAAAGCAAATTATATGTTTTTTATTTAAAACCAAATTGCTTGAGTTACCTAGGGTGGTGGTGAGGTTCTCTTGAGCTTACACTTCCTCTCTACCAGATGTAGATGGCTCCTCTTGAGATTTCTCCGGTGTGGATGGTCTCTCCTCCCCCTCAATCCTTGAAGTGGAGGCTTCTTCCACTTTTTCTTCCTCTTCCATCGATTCAGAGTATGACTCCCTATCAACTTTCGAATTCTCACTCGCTTGTGAGAATGAGGATTCATCTTCGGCCTCCTCTTCTTGAGCTGGTGATGGGTCTTCATGGAGCTTGGCCAATTCCCTCCAAAGCTCTTTGGCATCCATGCAATCACCTAAGATACATAAGAAGTCATTAGGAATTAAATCAAAAATAAATTTGACTACCTTCTTGTTTTTCTCGAATTGTTGGAGTTGATCCTCACTCCATCTTTTATTTTTAAGGAAGCCACCTTTTGGTCCTCTTGGGTATTGGAATCCTTCTATTAGGATGGACCACTCCTCTAAATCCCTCATCATCAAAAAATCTTTAATTCTTCTCTTCCAAGAATTGAAGCCTTCTCATCCATATAGGTTGTAAGGCACCGGTGTGTTGATGTCCCAACCTAGTTGTTCTTCCAACTCCATCTTCACCCCCTAGCATCTTTAGCTACGGGCAGTTAGTCCGTAGAAGAGCCCCGAGCTATGATACCAAATGTAGAAGAAATGTTGACCGCTAGAGGGGGGATGAATAGTGTTGATTCGTTGTGTGATGGAATTCAATTGCATTCATCTACAAATCTCGTTAGAGCACAGCGGAATTAGAAATAAAGCAATAACGAAATACACAAACACGCAAACACAACTATGTAACGTGGTTTGGAACTGAATGGTTCCTACTCCACGGATTGGGCTGAAACGAGCCTCAGCGATGCCAATCACACACCACTAATAAAACACTCTTTCTCGACCCAAGTCGGAGGTGGAGAAACCACATACAATAGTTTACAACAATAAACTAAATACAACAAGCAAATCCAATATGAAATATAACAAGAGATGCAAAGAAAACTTTACACAAAACTCTTTTGAATGCTTGCTTGCTAGGTTGATCGAGTAGCACTTGGAGACCCTGAATTGCAGCAGCAACTAGCCCCAAAACACCTCAAAGAACCTTGTTGATCTCCTACTCCACGAGCTCCATTTAAAAGCTTCTGCCTGGCCTGGAAATCGTCGATCTGTTGACTGCTACGGACCATCAATCGATTGATGACACTGTTGCTATGAGATAATGGTGTAATCCATATTTGGAAAAATCCAGCGGATGTCATCGGTCGTGATCGAACAGTCTTCACTTCATTGCTTAACTTAGGTCAAGTCGGACTCCATTCTATGTCTTGAAATTCTCGAGCATCGATCCGGTGATCCACGATCGATCGAATTGCTCGAGGCTAGCGATCATTGCCACACCTGCTGGCGGTCATTGCTTTGGGACACTTCCTGATCCCGCGGTCAGGCCCTAGTTGACTAGCACACTCTAGTCAAACTTGTCATGGCCTCGAACCTCAAACATGAGGTTTTAACCCAAGTATGGTACCCCTATACTTGCTAGACCACCCTTAGCCTAGACTTAAGCCTTCTAGCCACCTCCATCAGCTTCACACCTCTCAGATCCCTCCAAGTCATCCATTACTTGTTCATTAATTGTGCTAGCTTTCAGGTGCTTCCATCGGCTATGTCATGTTAACAGTGTCTACACCGCCAAGGCACATTGGACTTACGCTGCCAAGACTCCCGCTTGGACTTTACACCGCCAACCTTTGGACTTATGCTGCCAAGACTCCCGCTTGGACTTTACGCTGCCAATATCAAACCCCTTGGGCTTCTCAAATGCCAAGACTCAAGCTTGGACTTTCCCTTGCCAACCCATGTTGGACTTTCCATGCCAAGACCCATGCTTGGACTTTCCTTGCCAACCCATGTTGGACTTTCCATTGCCAAGACCCATGCTTGGACTTTCCCAAATGCCAAGTGTCCCACTTGGACTTTCCATGCCAAGTACCCATGACTTGGACTTTCCTTGCCAAGACCCATGCTTGGACTTCTCATGCCAAGTACTCAAGACTTGGACTTTCCCATGACAATCACATTGTCATATGTTTTTGTCAAACATCAAAACATCTCTCGAGTTAAGCTCGATTCCTGGTCAATCATGACCTGGATCGATTGCACCAACAAGTAAGCCTCGAGTGGAGAGGTGAGGTCGAGTCCTCTGTAGGGGGACAAAGCTAGGCACCGATCCGATGGATAGTCCACGTGGGACATAGAAGTTATGATTGAGCAGTACTACTACTGCTATTGGATGTTATATTGTTTTCTTCTGCTAATCTCATTTTGCAGAGAGAAGTCGACTGAAAGGATTCCAGTCAACTGAAGTCCAGTTGACTGAGAATGGCTTAATCAACTGGATACCCAGTTGGCAAGATTAGATGGTGATCGATCGAGGATCTGGCAGCCCAGATGGAAAGAGTTCCAGTCGATTGGGGAGGTCCAATCAACTAGAAAAGTAAACTTCCTTATCCGGAGCCAGGTGAGCTGGAGTCGACTGGAAACGCCGAAGTACCAAATCGACGGGTTGATGTAGAGTCGCCTGGAGAGAATTCCAGTCAACTGGAAAAGTCTTATAAAAGAAATGCACGACCAGCTTCGAATAGAACTGATCTACTACATATAAGTGTTGCTACAAGTGTTCATCATCCGCAGAATCTACATCCCATCGCAAAGGCGCAATCCCAAAACTTTGTACCCTAATTCAATAGCTCTAAAGTGTCGGTATATTTTATTTTTGTCTATTTCGCTTTATGTACTTAATTTCAAATAGAAGGTAGAGTGTTACCTATCTCTTAATCATTGTAAAAAGTGAACCCCTTCGAAGTCGAGAGTTCTCGAGTCGGAGTGTCTTATAGTGCTTACCCATCAAGGTAGCGCTCAGAGAGCTACGGGCCTTGGAGTAGCAACCCGACTAAGGTAGTGAACCAAGTAAATATTGTGTCTTCTTATTTTATTTAATTCCGCTGCATACTCTTTATTTCTAAAAGATTTCCAAAAATAAGTTTTTAATTTCTAAATAAAATTATAACTTCCGAGATTCACATCCTCTCTCGGAACATTATGATCCAACAATTGGTATCAGAGCGGGGGCGCTCCAAATTGTCTTAGAATCATTTTTGCATTAATATTTGCATTAGAATAAATTTTTAATATTTGTCTTGCTTTAGTATAAATTTATTCTTTGTGCACAATACAATATTGCTTAATTTGTAGCTCTAGGAATATTTTTGAATATTAATTAAAATTAATTTAAATAAAAAATTTAATAATAAAAATTTACTAGTAATGTCACACTTAGAAGGGTATAGCATTGTTTGCCCTCCTCTCTTTAACGGAGAGGACTTTCCCTCTTGGAAGAGGCGAATGGAGTGTTTTTTGAAAACCAACCTCGAGGTTTGGTTTTCAATTAGGAAAGGATTCGTAGCTCTGGTAGATGACTTGGGAGAGTTATTAGATCCGGAGAAATGGACTGCAAACATTAGAAAAAAGGCTCAAGTCAATTACAAGGCTTTAAACACCTTGCAATGCGGACTTACAAATGAAGATCTAAGTCGAGTTGGGTCGGTTCAAAATTCTAAAGAATTATGGGATATATTAATTGAATTACATGAACAGGCTAACTTGAGTAAACCCAAGGATGGTATAGTTTTGATGGTAGGAACAAACAAAAGGGGAAAGAAATCCAAACTGAGGAAAAGGAAAAGGAAAGAAGCATCTAAGCCAACCATGGACAATTCATCATCGAACAAGTCGGATGCCAAAATACTGGAGACGAGCTTCATAGCATTCATGGCGTCCAACGAGTCCGAAGCCGAGATAATCTCCGAGTATGAGTCCTAGTCCGAGAGAAGTCACAGATCTGCATCCCCTTCCGAAGGACTAGATGAGGTAACTTCTCCCTTAGAAGATAAGGTGTACAATATAATAGCATGCCTAGGTAGGAAGTTAGCTAAGTCCAAGAATCAAGTCGACTCGCTTCTTAAGGAAGTCCAAGTACTTAAGGAGCAAGTCAACTCGAAGACTTCGACTTTCCAAATTGAGGATAGAAACTCAACTCAAGTTGCAAAGCTTGAGGAAGAGAATTCGGTCCTAAAAAGGCAAGTAGAAGATCTCACTGGATCGTTGGAAATGTTCACCTCGGGCTCCAAGTATCTCAACATGATGCTTGGGTCTCAATGAGCTATGTACAACAAGTCTGGACTCGGATATAAGGCTAAGGACACAAATAGATCATACAAGTCCTTGTTTAATAGAAATGCTAAGGGTCGAGTCCAAGCATGGATTCCTAAGACTGGCTTAGTCAACCAAGTTAGATCGAACCAATTTTGGATTCCCAAAGGACAAGTTTACTTAGTAAACAAGAGCCATCAAAGCTACTATGCAGGGGGAGCTAACTCTTTGCTTGTTTCCTTAATTAGATAAGACTCTTGCATGCTTAGTTGGTTATTAATTACTTAATTTAGAATGGACTAGATAGGAAACAAAGTAGTTAAACTTGAATAACCTAGTACTAAGATGAAGTGAACTGATAGTAAGTTAGGGAAGCTCTTCGAAGTGCATGTCTAGGAAATGGTCCATCCGATATCCAAGAAGGCCATATGCCTCGCCACAGCCTGGTGCACTAAGTCGAGTGGAACTGACCGAAGCTAACTCACTAAGTCTTTAACTAGTTAGACCAAGGCTTAGTCCAAAGTGAGTCAAGTATTTGATTCCTTCATTGACTTTGTCTATGAAGTGGTCCATCCGATATCCAAAAAGGTCGTATGTCTCGCCACGACCTAGAAATCAATGCTGAAAAAATCTACTTGATTAACTCATGCTAAGCTTGAATCTAACACAAGTTTAAAAACTTTGAAATTTCTCATTGAATTTAATAAAGATAAAAAGAAATTATCATCTCACAAAAACTCATCGGATTAACGTGTATTAAAAACCTAGCTTGGGCGAGATGAATTAGAACTTAATCAAGCTTAAATAGTTTAAATAAGCTTCCCTCAATTAAACTTAACAAATTTACTCAATTAAACTTAAATTTACTCAACTCAACTTAAATTTACTCAACTAATCTACTCAACTTAACTAAAATTAACAAATTTACTCAACTAATTTACTCAACTTAACTAAACTTAATAAATTTACTCAACTTAATTAAACTTAACAAATTTACTCAACTTAAATTTACTCAACTAATTTACTTAACTTAACTCAACTTAACAAATTTACACAACTTAACTAAACTTAACAAATTCACACAACTTTACTAAACTTAACAAATTTATAAATTTACACAACTCAACTAAGATTAAATAACTTAATTCAACTAAACTTAACAACTTTACTTAACTTAACTCAACTTAACAAATTTACACAACTTAACTAAACTTAACAAATTCACACAACTTAACTAAAATTAACAAATTTACACAACTCAACTAAGAATAAATAACTTAATTCAATTAAACTTAACAACTTGACTTAACTCGACTTAACAAATTTACACAACTTAACTAAACTTAACAAATTTGCAAATTTACACAACTCAACTAAGATTAAATAACTTAATTCAACTAAACTTAACAACTTTACTTAACTTAACTCAACTTAACAAATTTACACAACTTAACTAAACTTAACAAATTCACACAATTTAACTAAACTTAACAAATTTACACAACTCAACTAAGATTAAATAACTCAATTCAACTAAACTCAACAACTTTACTTAACTTAACTCAACTTAACAAATTTACACATCTCAACAAATTAAACTTAACCATGTAATCAATTCAACTTAACCTTTTCAACTTAATCAACTTTAATCAACCCAAATCAAATAAACTTAAATTAATCAACTCAAATCAAAATCAACTCAACTCGAATCAAATCAACTTAATCGACTCGAATCAAATCAACTTAATCAACACAACTTAATCAATTCAATTCTAAACAACTCAACTTAATTCAATTATACTTTACTCAATTCTAATTCTACTCTACTTAACTCAATTCTAATTAAACCCTAATTCAACTCTAACCCATTTCTATTCAACTCAACCCTAATCAACTTAATCCTAAGTAAATCAACATAATTTAAAATGAAAGTAAGCATTTATGTTAGAATATCTTTTATCACAAAGAATCCAAGCTTAGAAAGTGGATGTCCTTAATTTTTTACATGCATAAGCATGAGATTAAGGGGGAGTTAAGATGTTATTTTGAAAAATTAAAATAAATGCATCATTCTAGGGGGAGATCAAGAATTTAGGGGGGGGCTAAAAGATTTGTGAGAAATTTTCTTAAAAGGTGAGAGAAAAATTTATATAGTTGAAAAAAAATTCAATTAATTCACTTGAACTTAATAATTGGACTTATCAATCTGAGTAATGATAACTTCCTTTCTAAGTAACTTAGCTTTATCTAAATTTAGAAAATGAGAGTTAGCTAAACTAAGTCTAAACTTAAAATATTTTTAAATATAAAACAAATCATGATAGGATATTTATTTAGAATCTTTAATGAGAAACTATCTTGAACATTGTTTTTGAAAATCTATAAAATATATGGATTATTATCAAACTAATGAAAAAGAGAACAACCTCTTAGAAGACTAATTTCAAATTTCAAATACACAAGAAGTACTACTTAGGTTTTGATGTATGGGGGACTTTATGACATTCAAAAGTTTGTGGAAATAATATTCTAAGAAGAAGTTATTTCATTTGCATTATTTTGGGGTAAAAATAATTTTGAAAAGCTTTAATTAAGGGGGAATTTTGAAATTTTAAAACTTAATTAAGAGGGAGTTTTGAAAATTTTAAACTTAAAGTAGGGGGAGTTTTGAAAATTGAAATATTGAGAGTTTTGAGAACTTTTACTTTTGGATAATGAAAATATTAGAAATTTGATTTAAAAATTTAATCTTTTGTAATGGTTAAATACTTTTGAAAATTTTGATAAAAGACATTCTTGAAACCCAAATATAAAGAGGGAGATCCTATTTTTTAAAGAAAATTTTTATTGCATGAATTTAGGAGGAGCATTGATAAATTATTTTCAAAAATAGAGTTTTTCATAAAACACTTCTATAAATGGTTTTCAAAACTTAGTTGATTGTGTAAAATCTAAGTCCTTTAAAAGATTTGGTGCTTTGAAATTTATAAGGCTTAGGCATTTTTCATGAAGCTTGTCAAGCAAGTGTCATAATCCTTCGTCATTATAATTGAAAAGCTTTAATCCACATCTTTAAATTGTGGCATTTTATGCTTAATAATGATTTTGATGTATGCCAATGGGGGAGAGAGGAGATATAAAGTTAGAAAAATTTAAAGTAAAGAAAGTTGTTCATGCATATGAGCATCTCATGTATATACATTTCTACCTCAATGCATTTATGATATATGTTAAATTTGAATATCGCAAATTGATTCTTCTAACTTTAACTGATGTGTTGTCATACATCAAAAAAGGGGAGATTGTTGGTATAGAGAGCACCACTCCTTAGTTTTGATGTATGAACCATAGTTAAAGTTAAGATTTACTTGTATTTTGATATGAGTGTTAAGTGTGCAGGCCTAACAGGAAGTCCTAGTAGGTCGAGTTGATTGGATACTAGGCAGAAGTCTTGACAGATCAGGAGGACCGGACACCAAGCATGAAGTCCAGATGTGCCGAGTGGACCAGACATCTTGCATGAAGACCGGTTGGGTTAAGAGACTAGGCAATTGGCAAAAAGTCCAGCTGAGTTAGGTAGACCGGACAGCTGGTGGAAGCCCTGTGGGTCAGATCGGATGTCAAGAATGGTAAGTCTGGCAATGCAGTCGATAGGTAAACCTCGAGTGAAGAGGTGAGGTCGAGTCCTCTATAGGGGGACAAAGTTAGGCATCGATCTGACAGATAGTCTGCGTGGGACTTAGAAGTCAAGATCGAGCAGTATTACTACTGCTATTGGATGTTATATTATTTGCTTCTACTAATCTCATTTTGCAGGGATCAGTCGACTGAAAGGATTCCAATCGACTGAAGTCCAGTCGACT
This sequence comes from Wurfbainia villosa, assembly GCA_025175895.1. Taxonomy (NCBI): domain Eukaryota; kingdom Viridiplantae; phylum Streptophyta; class Magnoliopsida; order Zingiberales; family Zingiberaceae; genus Wurfbainia; species Wurfbainia villosa. Next base: position 55,583,505 of record CM046004.1, read on the forward strand.
GAGAATGGCTCAGTCAATTGGATACCCAGTTAGCACGATTAGATGGTGATTGATCGAGAATCAAGCAGCCCAGGTGGAAAGAGTTCCAGTCTACTGGGGAGGTTTAGTCGACTGGAAAGGCAAACTTCTCGATGCAGAGACAAGTGAGTTAGAGTCGACTGGAACAAGTCCAGTCGACTGGAACAAGTCCAGTCGACTGGAAATGTCAAAGTACCATATTGATGGGCTGATGTGGAGTCGACTGGAGAGAATTCCAGTTCACTGGAAAAGACTTATAAAATAAATGCACAACTAGCTCCAAATAGAACTGATCTACTACATCCAAGTGTTGCTACTAGTGTTCATCATCCGCCGAAGCTACATCCCATCGCAAAGATGCAATCCCGACGCCCCATGCCCTAATTCAATAGCTCTAAAGTGTCAGTATATTTTATTTTTGTCTATTTCACTTTATGTACTTAATTTCAAAGAGAAGGTAGAGTGTTACCTATCTCTTAATCATTGTAAAAAGTGAACCCCTTCGAAGTCGAGAGTTCTAGAGTTGGAGGGTCTTATAGTGCATTGCCCATCGAGGTAGCTCTCAGAGAGCTACGGACTTTGGAGTAGCGACCCAGCTAGGCTTCTAAACCAAGTAAATATCATGTCTTCTTATTTTATTTAATTCTTCTGCAAACTCTTTATTTCTAAAATATTTCAAAAAATAAGTTTTTAATTTCTAAAGAAAATTATAACTTCCAAGATTCACCCCCCTCTCTCGGAACATTACGATCCTACATTCTCTTTGTAAATGCGGGAGTTCTCATAGGCTTCCAATCGAATCTCCTCAAGTTCTTGAAGTTGAAGTTTTCTCTTTCTCCCAGCTCTGTCAGCATCCATGTCACAAGCTTTCACTACCTAATAAGCCCTGTGTTCATTCTCCACTAGCAAGTGACAAGCTTTCCCATAAACAATCATGTATGGGGACATGCCTATGGGAGTCTTATAGGCAGTCTTGTAAGCCCACAAAGCATCCTCTAACCTCTTGCTCCAGTCTTTCCTATCTGGCCCCACTATCTTCTCCAGTATATTTTTGATCTCTCTATTCGACACTTCAACTTTCCCATTTGTCTGAGGGTGGTAAGGAGTAGAAATTTTGTGCAACACCCCATACTTGCTTAACATGGTCTTCATATGTTTATTGCAAAAATCAGACCCTTGATCACTGATGATCGCCCTGGGTACCCCAAATATGCAAAATATATGAGACCTAATAAAATTCACAACAACTGAAGAATCATCAGTCCTAGTGGGGATGGCCTCCACCCATTTGGAAACATAATCAACTACCAATAGAATTTATGAAAATCCAAAAGATACAGGAAATGGACCCATAAAATCAATACCCCAAACATCAAAAATCTCACAGAATATCATAGATTGTTGAGGCTTTTCATTTCTATGTCCTATGTTTCCTGTTCGTTAACATCGCTCACAAGATTTATAAAATTCATAGGCATCATGAAATAAGGTGGGTCAATACAAACCAAACTCTAACACTTTCCTAGCAGTCCGCTGGGGTCCAAAACGCCCCCCACAAGCCAGAGAATGACAAAAGGAAAGTATGGAATGAAACTCATAATCAGGTACACATCGTCTAATGATCTAATCACTATAAACTTTCCAAAGGTAAGGATCATCCCATACATAATACTTAACATCACTTTCCAATTTTTGGACTTGTGTATGAGTAAAATGTGAGGGTATAGCACGGGCAACTAAATAATTAGCAAGATCTACATACCATGGTGACTTACCCTGTAGGTGACAAAGTTGCTCATCTAGAAAAGAATCTGCTATGGGGGCGGGCTCGATCTCTCTCACAATCCTACTCAAGTGGTCTGCTACCAGGTTCTTCCTCCCGCTCCTATCGCGTATCTCTACGTCGAATTCTTAAAGAAGAAGCATCCATCTAATCAATCTTGGTTTTGCATCGGGCTTCTATAGGAGGAATTTCAAAACTGCATGATCAGAAAAAATAACCACATGAGAACAGAGCAAATATCACCTAAATTTATCTAAAGCAAAAAAAATTGATAAAAGCTCTTTTTCCATCGTGATGTAGTTGGATTGTGCAGCATCCAAAGGTCTTGAGGCGTAGCAGATCACATGAGATGCTCTATCCACTCTTTGTGCCAAGATAGCTCCCACCGCATAATTTGAAGCATCTCACATCAACTTGAATGGAAGAGTCCAATCTGGTGGTCTAAGGATCGATGTTGATATCAAAGATTTCTTAAGGTGATCAAATGATTCCTTGCATCGCTGGTCAAATTGAAAAACCACATCTTTCTGCAACAAGTTGGGCAAGAGAAGGGCAATCTTACTGAAGTCTTTGATAAAACATCTGTAAAAACCTACATGACCTAGAAACGCATGAACTTCCCGGACAGAAGTGGGGTAAGATAAAGAAGATATAGCATGAATTTTAGTAGGATCTACTTCAATATCATTCACAAAGATGATGTGACCTAAGACTATCCCATGCTCGACCATGAAATGACACTTCTCGAATTTCAAAACCAAATCAATCTCAATGCATCTACGCAAAACTCTCAAAAAAATATCCACACAATAATCAAAAGAAGAACCATAAACTGAAAAAATCATCCATAAATACCTCCATGCAATGCTCTAATAAATCACCAAAAATAATCACCATGCATCATTGGAATGTTCCAGGAGCATTATAAAGTCCAAAAGGCATACAATGATATGCAAACATCCCAAAGTCGCAAATAAAAGTAGTCTTCTCCTTATACTCTAGAGAAATACAAATATGAAAATAACTAGTGTAACCATACAGGAAGCAATAATGTGACTTGCTCGCCAACTTCTCTAACAACTGATCAATAAAATGCAGTGGGTAGTGGTCTTTCCTGCTAGCCTGATTAAGCTTCGTGTAATCCACATAAACTCTCCACGAATTCTGAATTCTGGTGGGAATCAACTCATTCTCTGCATTAGCAACATATGATGGAAGTGATTCTTGGGGCACCGCCTTAAAAGCGCAAGTCCCTACACATTCCATATCCCTATCCACGTAAAAGGGCCCACAGATAGGTGTTAGTAATATATGAGAGGTGTCCTAAGGCAATCGCCTTATGTTTGAACCATTCATATGATAAATAAAGATTCACTATTTGAGTATACATGTTTACATGTATTTGAATAGATCTTAAACTCATTTACTGAATGTCCATGGTACGATTCACAGCATGAGAGAATTTGTGATTGGATCATAAGTAGTGAGTATATCTACATGTGTAATTGTGATGTATTGGAATTATCCCTAGTCGATGAATTTGGACACCATCAATTCTGTCGAGACTAGCACGAGGTATACTCCTTGGTGTATCCAAGCAACTGATTCTCACTGGCTGGAGACATTATTGTTGGGTTTCCGGCACCGCGGCATGTGTGTGTTCGATCATGTTTCGTAAACATGAACACAGCGGAAGCAATTAAAAATAATAAATCTATATTTATTACAACACACACAACACACGCATGCTATTACAACAAGTGTAGACATAACCGTAAATTAAAATTTGCAATAAAAGAAATTATCTACGTTATACCTTTCGTATGACGTGTAGCGGGAACGGCATCAACCGGAACGATTCTCGTAAGAATCGTCTCTATCCGTATCCACGCCGAGCTCCTCGGGATGACTTCGCTAAGTCACGAGCTTCGTCTTCGTACGGGTTACTAGCCTCGTGTTGAAGACGACGTGATCGAGAGATGATCACGATCCGAATCCAAATTCGGATCCTAAAACGAGTTCTCAAAACTCGCTTCTCCGGAGAGGTATTCGTCAACCAATTGACGAATCCTTCGTCCTCCATCTCAGAGGATTACCGGAGATCAAATCCCCGGTAAGTTAGGCGCTATCGGAGCACTAACCGTCGTCCAAATGACGCTCCGACAAAAAAGAAACAAGCTGTCCAGAAAAACTGGACAGCTTTTGGTGGAGGAATAGAGGCCGGCAAAGGAGAGATGGAAGCTCACCTTATCACCGAACCTAGAGGAGATCACCGGAGGGTCGCCGGAGGTTCACCGGCTGAAGGTTGGTCGCCGGCAAGGAGCTGGACGGCGGCACCACAAGCTGGGCGGCAACAATATGTTGGGCGGCAACTATATGTTGGGCGGCAACTAGGTTTAGGGTTTTGGATGATTAGGGTTTAACAATCCCTTAAGCCCTCTTTTATAGAGAACTAATTCTCTTAATGGTTAATGGATCATATCCATAAAGCCCGTTAACCCGCTCCATTAAGATAAGTTAAAATAAACCAAACCATGATGGTTTATTTTAAGTTAAAACGAACCGACCCAACCTTTGGTTCATTCGTTTAATATACACCAAACCCTTTGGTTTATTCTCATCCATTGGATTAGAACCAAACCATTTTGGTCCATCCATTATGTCTTCATAAGACACGGCCCATCCACGCTTCCATTGCGACTGAAACAATTTCATGCTCGCTTTATGTTTGGTCCAACCAAACATAGTTTCTCTCGGTCTGAGAATCCAATTCTCAAGCTCGTTTTAAATCCTTTGGATTACACTCGTTGTGCGTGTGACCAAATAGGTTCTCGGTTTATGTTGGCCGTCTATAATTAACCATTAATTATAGAACGACCATGAGTGGCACCTAGTAGTACATCATGATCCCCAATTAACCGAAAAGATCAACGGTTGATCCAGAACTATTTCTGAAACCCTTCAGCAGCTCGAATGAATCGTGCCCCATTCCCTTCACTCATCTTATACCCACTTGGTTTAGGACATGGTCTATTGTGTCAGTCCCCACTAGGCTGACTACGTCACACCTAGCCCAAGTATCATTTCCTCGTCCTACGGATTCTAGTTACTCCACATGTATCGAAGAGTACTTTACTCTAAACATGTAATGCTTTGGCCAAAGATTTTAGTAACAATCCGACGAGAGGCCATGGGTATACATCTCCTCGCAAGGAGTGGTTAATCCTTTATAGGCTATTCAAACACCTTCGATCACTTCGACTTATACCCAATCATCCCGGGTCCACATCTCCTTAGAGATGTTTGCTTAAGATGTCAAAGCATAAGTCTCCATGATCAAGATGACTTGAATACCGCAAGTCAAAGGAACATCGCACTTAAGCCACAGTAAGAACTTCATTGACATATCTATATATGTAGAGAACCATATGAAGTCTTACGGCTGGTCACTCCAATGAACTAGTTACCATAACTAGCATCCACGATTAACTCCGGACATCACTATGTCTCCAGCCAGTGAGAATCAGCTGCTTGGATACACCAAGGAGTATACCTCGTGCTAGTCTCAACAGAATTGATGGTGTCCAAATCCATCAATTCATCGACTAGGGATAATTCCGATACATCACAATTACACATGTAGAGATACTCACTAGTTGTGATCCAATCACAAATTCTCTCATGCTGTGAATCGTATCGTGGACATTGATAAATGAGTTTAAGATCCAATCAAATACATAAAACATGTATACTCAAATAGTGAATCTTCATTTATCATATAAATGGTTCATACATAAGGCGATTGCCTTAGGACATCTCTCATATATTACTAACAATTATGATGTCCGGAGTTAATCGTGGATGCTAGTTATGGTAACTAGTTCATTGGAGTGACCAGCTGTAAGACTTCATATGGTTCTCTGCATATATGGATATGTTAATGAAGTTCTTACTGCAGCTTAAGTGCGATGTTCCTTTGACTTGCGGTATTCAATTCATCTTGGTCATGGAGACTTATGCTTTGACATCTTAAGTAAGCATCTCCAAGGAGATGTGGACTCGAGATGATTGGGTATAAGTCGAAGTGGCAGAAGGTGTTTGAATAGCTTATAAAGGATTCACCACTCCTTGTGAGGAGATGTATACCCATGGCCTCTCATCGGATTGTTACTAAAGTCTTTGACCAAAGCATTACATGTTTAGAGTAAGATACTCTTGGATACATGTGCAGTAACTAGAATCCATAGGATGAGGAAATGATACTTGGGCTAGGTGTGACGCAGTCAGTCTAGTGGTGACTGACACTATAGACCATGTTCTGAACCAAGTGGGTATAAGATGCATGAAGGGAACGGGGCATTATTCATTATAGCTGTTGAAGGATTTCAGAAATGGTTTTGGATCAACCGTTGATTTTTTGGTTAATTGGGGATCATGATGTACTACTAGGTGCCACTCATGATCATTCTATAATTAATGGTTAATTATAGATACCCAACATAAATCGGGAAATTATTTGGTCGCACGCACAACGAGTGTAATCCGAAGGATTTAAAACGAGCTTGAGAATGAGATTCTTAGAGCGAGAGAAACTAGGTTTGGTTGGACCAAACAAGGAGCGAGCATGAAATTGTTCCAGTCGCAATGGAAGCATTGATGGGCCGAGTCTTATAAAGACATAATGGATGAACCAAATTGGTTTGGTTCTAATCCAATGGTGGAGAATAAACCAAAAGGATTTGGCTTGTTTTAAATGAATGAACCAAAGTTGGTTCGGTTCGTTTTAACTTAAAATAGACCAACATGGTTTGATTTAGTTTAACTTAAGTTATCGGAGTGGATTAACAGGTTTTAGTTATGAGAATGTGTTCTCTATAAAAACAGGGCTTAAGGGTTTTGTGAAAACTAATTATATTCTTGCCACCCAACCCTCTCTTTTCCTTGCCACCGCCCAAGGCCTCCACGCCGCCCAGCCATCTTGTGCCACTGTCCACCCTGTTGCCGGCGTCCAAGCTGCTGTCGGCCATCCTCCGGCGACCCTCTGGTGACTCACCTTGGTTCCGCTGACCAAGGGTTGGCCGGCCATCCTCTTTGACCGGCACAACTCCTCCACCAAGCTGTCCAGTTTTCTGGATAGCTTGTTTCCTTGCATGTCGGAGCATTATTTGTACAAAGTTTGGACCTCCGACAGTGGCTACCTTGCTGGGGATTTGATCTCTGGAAATTCTCATAGGTGGAGGACCAAGGATTCGTCAAACGGTTGACGAATACCTCTCACAAGAAGCGAGTTTTTGGGACTCAATTTCTAATCCAAATTCTGATTCAGATTGTGATCTTCTCTCGATCACATCGTCTTCGACACGAGGCTAGTGACTCCTACGAAGACGAGTCTCGTGACTTTGTGAAGTCATCCCGACGATACTCGGTGTGGATACGGATAGAGGCAATTCTAGCGAGAGTCGCTCCGGTTGATGTCATTCCCGCTTCACGTGATACGTCAGGTATAACTAGAGTAATTTTTTTTATTGCAAAATTTGAATTTACGATTATGTCTATACATGTTGTAATATGTATGTGTGTGATGTGTGTGTTGTAATAAATTAGATTTATTAATTTTTAATCCTTCCATTGTGCACATGTTTACGAAACATGTTCGAGCCCAGGTTGTGTTTCGACATAATCGTAAAATTATTTTGTGATAGTCGTAATTGTATTTATAGAAATTTTTTACTTTTGGAAATTTTAGAAGTATTTATGGAAATTTTTTAATTTTGGAAAGTTTAGAAGTAGTTATGGAAATTTTCTACTTTTGGAAAGTTAGAAGTATTTATGGAAATTAATACTTTCCTTAAATAAAATATTTGATTAGATTTGGAAAGTTGTTTCCTAATTTAATCATTAAAATATATTTTATTTCCATATATAGTTTTGACAATTTAGGAAATTTATCTCCTATATTAAATTTGACTTTCCTTAATAGAGACCTTCCATAAATAAAATATGTGATTAGATTTGGAAATTTATTTCCTAATTTAATCATGATTTGATTTTGAGAATCAAATCTTAAACATATTTTTTCTCCATAAATAGTTATGACATATAAGGAAATTTTATACATGCCATAGTTGTATGTCATGTAATTGCATTAGATGCATATCATTATGTCATGCGTGTCATGACATGTAGATGTATGTCATGTATGACATGCCATGTAGATAATAGTAATTTGCATGCAAAGAGGATGAGACATAAAAACCCTTACAAAATATTAAAGCCTACACCTTCCATTAATATTGTTAGAACCAGAATTCCGCTTCTTGTTTGGGTTGTTGGACTCTCTCCAAGCTCGGCTCGAACCCGAACATGTTCAAACCATGGAATAGTTTAATACTAATATGGTAAGAGTCAGAGGTCAATCGTTATCTTTGGTTGTTGGACTCTCTCTAAGCCGGGCTAATTGGTTGAATGTGCTCTAACCATATTAAAACTATGTCTTGATTAATGGGTTGGCTTTAACCTGGAGCATCGACTTGTTGGACTCTCTCCAAGGTCGATATGAAGGGAGGTGAAGTTGGGTGCTAAGCATATGATGCATACTTATTAATGAGTTAACAACTCGATATATGTGTGAACATTCAATTAGTTAATAGTACATTGTGATAGTTGCATATATGTGATATGCAATCGATATAAATGATACCTATCATTGTAGCTATGAATGGCTTGTTGGACTCTCTCCAAGGTTGTTCATATCTATGTTGGATATCAGCCCATTCGGAGATGGACCTACAATCTCCCGAAGTGATTTTGGGGTTTTTGATATTCGAAAAATGAATGAGATTCATGAATGTATGTTGATGCATTTTAAATCATCTTTCTCATATATGCTCATTTTATATTTCTAGGTTAATCGATTGATCATGACGTGTTTGAATTTGTTCACTATTTTGGATTTAAACAAATTGACTAGGCCTAATTTCTTGGACTGGCTTAGAAACTTGTGAATTGTTCTCAAGGCAAAAAAGCTCGCGTATGTCCTCAAAGAGCCTCTTCCCAACCATCCTAAGGACGATACAACTCCAGACCAATTGTTGGCCTATCAGAAACATGTGGCTGATTCTGAACTGGCAAGTTGCATCATGCTAGCCGCGATGGTACTCGAGTTGCAAAAGCAGCATGAGAATATGGATGCTAATATTATAGTCTTCCATCTTCATGAGTTGTTTGACGAGCAAGCGAGATCCGAAAGGTTCGAAGTCTCCAGGCTCCTCTTCACCTCTAAGATGCAAGAAGGTTCATCTGTAGTACAGTTTATGCTAAAGATGAATGGGTACATCAAGTTGCTGGCTACCCTCAAGCTTGTGATGGATCATGATTTAAGTATTGACTTAATTCTACATTGTTGGCCTAGAGTTTCTCACAATTTGTGATGAACTATCGGATGAACAAACTTGAATCTACTATTCCTGAGCTCCTCAATATGCTGAAGACTATGGAGCCTTCTGTGAAGCATGAGGAGAAGATGGTTCTATTAGTTGATTCCTCAAAGAAAGGTTCTAAGAGGAAGTCAAAGGAACAGAAGAAAGGGAAGAACACAAAGGCTAAGAAGGCAGAACCAGCACAAAAGAGCACTTGCCATCATTGTGGCAAGGAGGGCCACTGGCGAAGAAACTGCAAGATTTATCTTGAGTCTGTGAAGAAGAAAAGGCATCCGATGCCCCATCCTCTTCAGGTATCTTTGTTATTGATTGTCATTCTATTTCTTTAGACACTTGGGTATTGGATACTGGGTGTGGCTCACATATATGTATTGATATATAGGAGCTAAGGAATAGAAGAAGACTTGTTAGACGGGAGTCAAATTTATGAGTTGGCAATGGAGCAAAGGATGATGCGGTCGGCATCGGAACTTATTTGCTAAAGCTCCCTAGTGGACTAGTCTTAGAACTGGACAATTGCTATTATGTTCATTCTCTAATAAAGAACATTGTTTCTATTTCCTACTTAAAAAGAAATGGTTACCATTTGACATTTAGTAACAATTGTTGTTATATAAATTTGAATGGCGTACTTTATGGGGCTGGAACTTTGAGCAATGGTATTTATACATTGGACGTATCCAGTGACATTTTCAATATCGAAGCGAGCAACAAGCGTGCTCAAAAGGATAATCAATTAGACTCCTACATGTGGCAATGTCGTCTTGGCCATGCAAGCAAGAAACGCATGTCCGAATTACACTGATATGGAATTTTGGAATCATTTGAATTGGATTCACACGATACAAGCGAATCATGCTTAAAAGGCAAAATGACTAAGTTACCTTTTACAGGAAAAGGTGAACGGGTGGGAGGGTTGCTAGTTCTAATACATACTGATGTATGTGGACCTATGTAAACTCAAGTTCTAAGAGGCTATAGGTACTTCATTACCTTCACCGATGATCACTCACTGTTTGGGTATGTGCTTTTGATGAAACACAAGTCTGAAGCCTTTGAAAGGTTCAAAGAATTCAGAAATGAAGTAGAGAAACAACATGACAAGAGTATTAAAATACTTCGATCGGATCGAGGTGGTGAATACTTGAGTCAAGAGTTTCTAGATTATCTAAGAGACAATGATATATTGTCTCAATGGACTCCGCCATTTACACCACAACATAATGGTGTATTTGAGAGGCATAACCGGACCTTGTCGGACATGGTCAGGTTGATGATGAATCATGTGAATCTTCCCAAGTCCTTTTGGGGCTATGCACTTCAGACAGCTGTTTACTTGCTAAACAGAATGGCAACCAAGGTAGTCTCTTTTAGTGAAAGCCCTAGAGTCAATCATGTGATGATTGTTGTATGGACTTTATTATATCATATTCCTATTTATAAAGGCATGGTTATTATATTTACTTGTATTGGTGCCAAATAAACTAAGTATAATAACATCCTTGAGTAGAAGGTTCTTATCTATATCAATCGATTTGTTAAATCGATAATGAGATGATATAGAGAACACTACTATTAATCATTCCTAGTCAAGTATTAATATTCAAGGATAATGTTAATGTGTAGAGACTAACATGTAGGTCAACTCGATGACTTGATCTCACAAGTCATGGATATGAGATATCAAGTTGACACATGGGTATGCATTAGAGAATGTATACTGAATGACCCGCCATGAGAAAGTATCATGGATCATTATATGAGTGTCATATACTTTCTCATGTGACTATTAGTCCTTGGACCTGAAGTCACCATGGTTCCCTACATAAAGAGTTGCATACTTTGGCTTCGTCAAACGTCACTCGTAAATGGGTGGACTATAAAGGCGATTACTGGGTATGTAACAAATTATGTGGAGGGATGTGAGTGATGTAGATGGGATATATCCCTCCTATATGATGGGAGTGACATTGTTATTCTTGATAGAGTGAGACCACGAAGTGCATGGCCTTGCCCAAATGAGTCAATATGAGATATTGAGCTCATTTGATTAGAGTGAGTCTACTTGGAGTTCAAGATATAGATTGTACCGAGGATGACACGGTCTATGCCTCAATTGGTCAATCTAGATGTCAAGGATAGAGGGGCATTGTCACATATTATGTGATTCACAATTAGTAGTCACAAAGGTGATGTTGGAGCTCAACATTCTTGTAACTTGGGTAGCAATGATGTGTTGCTAGATACCTCTCATTGCTTATGTTTTTAAATCAGTTTAGGAGCATTGTCAACGTTACAAGAACCTATAGGATCACACACAAAGGGAAATTAGATGGAAATTAGGTTCATATGATGAACCATGAGGATTAGGTTCATGGGATGAACCAAATTGGATTAAGAGTAATCCAAATTAGACTAATTGAGTTAGACTCAATTTGATTCAAGTGTTGAATGAGTCTAATTTAGATTTGATTCATTGAGTCAATTTAAATTAATGAATAGAGATTCATTAAATCAAATTGACTTGAATCAAGTGGTTATATTTGATCAACCATGGGAGATAAGAGGTCAAGTTTGACTTGACTTGAGAGGGAAGATGAATGGTAAATTTTGACTTGACCAATTGCCATGTCATGGTGACATGGCATGGGGAACGGCCAATGATGGTGTTCCACATCATCATGGACTTATCATGTGGTGCCACCTCATGAGGGAGACCAAGAGCCATTGGCTCTTGGAGTTACATGCATGCATGTAACCCCCCAACTTGAAGTGGTCGGTCACTTTTCATTAGATGAGAAGTTATTTTGTGTGTAACTCCATCTTCTTCTTCCTTGGTTCTTCCTCTCTTTCTCTCCCATTCCTCGTCTTGGCTAAAACTTCCAAGGAGTGCTAGCACACTCTAGGTTGTTTTTCTCCATCATTTGTCCGTGTGGATACTTGTAGAGGAGTGTACACTTGACACTCTTGAGTTCCGATAAAGCATTTGGACAAGGGGGATAAGCGAAGGGCGTCACTACGAGGGTAACGCTCTCATCATATAGATCTATGGTAGATCTAGGTTTTCATAACACATACATGTAGTTTTTTATTTTTATATCTTCATACGGATCCGTGGCTGGGCTTCCGAGGTTTCCACAATGCAAAAAGCAATTTTTGCGGCTCGGAAAGTACAACAGTAGTATCAGAGCCACGTGCGAAGCATATATGTATTTTAAATTTATAGTTTTTGTATTAGATGTAAAAATTACAGATTTTTAAGTTTCTATAAATTTTATATTTTTATAGATTTTTTGGGTATTTTTCTCGAAGAGTCGAAGCAACAAGTGTTGGGACACTTGTAGGCTTCCACCACTGAGAAAAACTCTCCGAAACTGCGAGTTCTCGCTTTAGGTTTTTGGGATAGCGACTTAAGTCACTGGAAGATCAAGTAGGGACACTCGCAAAGTTTATTTTTTTGAGTAGGGGCGCTGCCCCTATCCCCAAAAGGGGCCTTGTCCCGCGATTATAGAAATCGCTTAGTGGGATCGTTACGGAGATGTGACTCATAAAATTGAAAAAAAATAGGAAAAATTATAGAAATTTTTTGTAAAATACATAATTTATAATTATGTATAATTCTGTGATGGTCATGCCCCAAGAACCCTAATATGATTGGATGATAATGTTTTGTAATTCATAATACGGCCAACGTGCCATTTTTGTGATTGTGCATGTTGTATAGGGTATGCGACCTGCGCATCGTGCCTCTTCTTTTAAAATTCTAGTTATAAATAGTTTTAGACTCAAATGTAACTCGATTTTCATGTCTGTAATGTACAAAAATGGAGAGGTGGAAGGCCACTTATAGACGGAGTTACGAGGAGGGATCCGACAACACATGGCGGTCAAAGGAGGCTCTTGGAGAAGCTGCTAACCCTAGGTTGACCGTCTGATCTTCTCATTGGCTTGAGAAGATCGTAGTAGGGCCATGACCTAATACAATTAATTTATATATATATATATATATATATATCTTGTATGTATGTGATGCATGCTAGTAAATTTTGTTTGTATGTATATGATGCATTCTAGGATATTTTACTTGTATGTATATGATGCATGCTAGTATAATGCTTGTATGTATGTGATGCATGCTAGTATAGTATAATAAAGGCCTTGATGCGTATATGATACACATTCACGATTAGATTAGATCATAATCAAATTAACTCAAAAAATGCCTACCAAGTCTTGATACCCATCACTACCTCGATCATTTGTAGTTGATGAATCTGCCAAAGCAGAGCAACACATATTATCTTGGTAGGGTGCGGAGGGACAATCTTGGTCCCACCTATCACGGCTTGGGTTAGAGTGATCTCAATTAGATTGAGTAAAACTAGTTAACTCAATTGGATCGAGTAGAACTATAGGCATATTCCAACCGTTGGAAAGATAGGATAAGATCACATTTACACTAAATCTTTGGCGATTTAGCCAAAGCTAACTCAAGGTCTTTTGTAAATGTGGGTCTTGATCCTATAAACAAGAGTTGCATAGAGATGTAATCGGTAATGTGTTACCCACCGATCATACTAAGTCTTGGGCGATTTAGCCAAAGCTAACTCAAGGCTTAGTATGATGTGGATCTTGTCCCGCAGGAATTATAGCATGTTTGTATGAATCTATTAATGTGGTTTGACCACATCCATAACTCGATTCAAAAAAAGTCCTATAATTCAGTGGGAGCATCATTTGATTAAAGTCCTAATTAAATGATAAAAGGAATATGATATTAATTTTCTACATTGTGTATGTTGTAGATTACTATGTCGACAAACATGAACACTCTCTCCCTTCTTTTTGTCCTTAAGAAGGACAAACTCAATGGAGCAAATTTCCTGGACTGGTAGAGGAACCTGAGAATCGTTCTCACCCAAGAAAGGAAACTGTACATCCTGGAGTAGCCCATTCCGGAGGCACCTCCTACCACTGCCTCGCAAACTGACAAAGATGCTTACAAGAAGCATCAAGATGATTCATTAGATGTGTCATGTCTCATGCTCGCGACCATGAACTCTGAGCTTCAGAAGCAACATGAGTTCATGAATTCTTATGATATGGTTGAACATCTTCATCAACTATATCAAGGACAAGCAAGGCACGAAAGATATGAAGTCTCTAAGGCACTGTTTCAGTCCAAAATGCAAGATGGGGCACTCGTAGGTCCATATGTACTCAAGATGATTGGGTACGTAGAAAACCTACAGAGATTGGGATTCCCACTTGGCCAAGAGCTGGCCACTGACTTGATCTTATAGTCTTTGCCACAAAGCTACAATCAATTTGTCATGAATTACAACATGAATGAAATTGATAAGCCACTGCCTGAGATGCTCAGCATGTTGAGAACTGCTGAGCTCAACCTTAAGAAGGGAAAATCTGACTCCATTTTGATGGTGCAAAAGAAGAAAGGCAAGGGCAAGCCTAAAGGTAAGGAAAAGTCCCAAGCCAAGGGAAATGGCAAAGAACTAAAACCCAAAGGAGGGGTAGCCAAAGAAGGGACTTGCTTCCACTACAAGGAAGCTGAACATTGGAAGCATAACTGCAAAGCTTACCTGGAAGATATTAAGAAGAAGAGAAGTGAGACTTCTACTTCAGGTATAAATGTTATAGAAGTCAATCTATCTATTTCTTCATCATGGGTATTAGATACCGGATGTGCATCTCACATTTGTACCAATGTGCATGCGCTGAGAAATAGCAGGGCATTGACAAAGGGCGAGGTGGACCTACAAGTAGGCAATGGAGTAAGAGTTGCTGCTGTTGCTGTAGGAACTTATGATCTATCTCTGCCCAATGGTCTTGTACTAGAACTAGATGAATGTTGTTATGCACCTTCTTTAACTAAGAACATAATTTCGGTTTCTTGTTTGGACAAGAAAGGATTTACATTTATAATAAAGAACAAATGTTGTTCAGTTTATTTAAATGATATGTTCTATTGTAGTGCACCTCTAATGAACGAACTCTACTTTCTAAACTTAGAGAGCCCCATCTATAACATAAGTACCAAAAGGTTCAAGTCAAATGAGTTGAACCAAACCTATCTCTGGCATTGTCGCTTAGGTCACATAAATGAGAGTTGCTTATCTCAGCTCCATAAGGATGGGCTGCTAGACTCATTTGATTTTGAATCATATGAGACATGCGAGTCTTGCCTTTTAGGCAAGATGACCAAGACTCCCTTTAGTGGACACAGCGAAAGAACAACAGACTTGTTAGGATTTATACATAGTGATGTATGTGGCCCTTTCAATATTGCTGCTAGAAGTGGTTACAGGTACTTTATTACATTTACTGATGACTTCAGTAGATATGGTTATGTGTATCTCATGACACATAAATCAGAATCTTTTGAAAAGTTCAAAGAATTCAAGAATGAAGTACAAAACCAGCTTGGCAAGAGTATTAAGATACTTCTATCAGATCGAGGTTGTGAATACCTTAGCCATAAGTTTTGTGACTATCTAGCTGAGTGTGGGATTCTATCCCAACTCACTCCTCCTGGAACACCACAGTAGATTGGTGTATCCGAAAGGAGGAATCATACCCTATTAGATATGGTATGATCTATTATTAGTCACTGATGTGCGTAAATCATGCTATGTTTTCACTACTCTATATACATGCATTCTATCACATTTCATATCCTAGGCATGTATTTTATCATGATTCAGTTAAAGTTTAGCATATTTTGGAAGAAGAGACTGCTTTTGGGTGTTTTTGTGTTAACAGGGCGAAGAAGCAGGCGTATCAAAACAACACAGGCGTGTCAAAGATCGACACGCCCGTGTCATGAGAGCCAGCAGCCGACACGCCCCAGTTCAGCTCCGACACGCCCTAGTTCAAAGATCGACATGCCCGTGTCATGAGAGCCAGCAGCCGACACGCCCCAGTCGAGCTCCGACATGCCCTAGTTCAAAGATCGACACGCCTGTGTCAGGGGTTCCAGCAGCCGACACGCCCCGGTTCAAGCGCAACACGCTCGGTGGGAAATGCGCGACACGCCAGTGCCCTCATGTGGCACGGGCGTGTTGGCCTGATTCCAGAATTCCTTTTCTGCGAGCAATCAGGATCTTCGTCTCAATTACGGGGAAATCTATTGCCTTAATTGAGGAGGAGGCTAAGGCTATAAAAGAGGAGAGATTCTAACCCTAAGGGAGGACGGCGGGTGGTCAGAGATCGATGACAGAAGAAGAAAAAGAGAAGGAGATGGCATCGAGTATCGTAACTTCTTTCTCTAGAAATTCTTGTCAGACTATGGAGTAGTATCCTGTAATCTTAGGATGGGGGAGTAGCCCTTGATGATTTATGACTGATGATATAATCTATACTACCTGAACTATTGTTTATTTTGATCTGGTTCTTTTGGATTCTTATTGATAAACCTAAGGAGCAAAGGGGAAGTACCTAACAGTGAACCCGAGTTCTCGAAAGACAGAACCAACTAGGGAATAACTCCTACTAGTAGCGGTAGTGTATCTATGAGGGCTTGCGGGGGTCTCGTGACAGGTCTCCTTAGCTGATTATGGTCCCGTGTGCAAACCTACCGTGAAGAGGAATTTTGACTCTAGAGGAACTCTCATGAACTTAATGGATCTATCAAATCCAGTTTTTACCAAGTAACGGAGGTAAGACATAGGGAGGTTTGCGGGGGTCTCATGACAGGTCTCCTTTGCTGATTATGATCCCCTATGCTCGAACACCGTGACAGGTAAATTGAGTTTGATAGGTACAGTTAACGTAGACCTCGAAAGGGGCCGTTGATTTACCTTAGGACAGGTTCCATCAAAACAACTCTAATAAGATTAGGAAAGAATTAAATCACTTTATAAATCATCGACGTGGTGAAACCCATATCCTGAGATTCTCCTCAACTCTTGACTTTCAGCTCGTTCTTCTCATTCGTTGTTCTTGACTTCTCAGGTTCTTTGCTTTAACCATAAATTGATTTACTAGATAACTTGGTATCACGACCACTCGGTAATTGACCCAATCCCTGTGGGATCGATATTTTTATTACTTGACGACAACCGTGCACTTGCGGAAAACAACACATCAAGTTTTTGGCGCCGTTGCCGGGGATTGGCACTCAATATTGAATTGAGCGTGATTTAGTTAATCTAGATTTCTATTCTGAATTCTATTCTGAATATTGATTGTTCCTATTTTTCTTTTGTATCTATTCTGAATTCTTGTTTTGGGAGCCTCTCTTGTTGTTGCATGCACAGACTTAATAGGGAAATTCTCGATATTGATCCTGAGATAGAGAGAACTTTCCTTGCTAGAAAACGATTTCAGCAAACTCAGGAAAACAATCTGACCTCCGACATGACTGACCAGAATGAGAATAAACCTCTAAGAGATTATGCAGCACCTAGTACAAGGGGATTGAGATCGAGTATTAGAAGACCCCCTATTGAAGCGAACAATTTTGAATTAAAACCGGCTCTACTATCCATGGTCCAACAGCATCAATTCGGAGGAGCACTCACTGAAGATCCAAATCTACACTTGGAAGTATTTTTGGAATTTTGCGAAACTTTAAAACTGAATGGAGCCTCAGCTGATGCTATTAGACTGCGCTTGTTTCCTTTCTCATTGTGGGACAAAGCTAGAGCTTGGCTACACTCTCTTCCAGCAGATTGTATAACTACCTGGGATCAGCTGGAGCAAAGATTCTTAGACAAGTATTTTCCACCCAGCAAAACTGCAAGTCTTCGTCATCAAATCACGAATTTTGCGCAAAAGGATGGAGAAACATTATTTGAAGCCTGGGACAGATTTAAGGGATTACTACAGCAATGCCCTCATCATAGAATTTGGAGAAGTGGCTCATTGTTCATACTTTCTACAATGGAATCTCGTATGCTACTAAAGTTTCTCTTGATTCTGTTGCAGGAGGAGCTCTTATGAACAAAACATTGGATGAAGCTTTTGAGATCATCGAGAATGTGGCAATGAATTCTCACCAATGGGCTACAGAACGAGGATATCAAACTAAAATGCCAGGTAAGTTTGAGGTAAGTACCATTGATCTACTCAGTGCGAAAGTCGATGCGTTAACTCAAAAGCTCGAACATTTTAATGTATCAGCTGTAAACTCATCTAATGTCACTTGCGAGATCTGTGGTGTAACAGGACATGTAGCGATGAATTGCCAAATCCTACACGCACCATCTGCAGGAGCTGGGATTGAGCAAGTGGATGCGCTAAATAATTTTAATCAGAAGCCTAATGGTGGCAACCCTTACTCAAACACGTACAATCCCTGTTGGAGGAATCATCTCAACTTTTCGTATAGAGCAAATCAAAATTCTTCCGGACTAAACAATTTTGGAGCACCTTCGGGATTTCAGCCAGGACCCAAGTCGAACTTAGAAAAGATGATGGAAAATTTTATTACGTGTCAGGGGAAGATAAATGATGAATTTCGACAGCATATTGTAGAATCAAATCGGCAACATCAAAATAATACCGAGGCAATCAAGCAATTGGGAGGCAAGGTTGATAATTTGACTAATCACACTAGAATGCTGGAAAATCAAATTTCCCAAATTGCCCATTTCGGATCAAGGACACCGTAGATTTCACGGAAATTCGATAAACCCAGCTGAGCATTGTAATTCCATAAGTTTGAGAAGCGGAAGGATTTTAGAAGGAGATAGAACTCAACAAGCGGCCCCTGTGCTAATGGACACGAGCGTGCCAAAGTTGGAAGAAGACAGCAGCACGCCTGGGCTGAATAGAAAAGGAAGCCGACATGCCCTGACCCAGGGCGTGTTGTTCAACACGCCTGAGGCCCACGAGCGCGTGTCAGCCGACACACCCGTGTCGGGTCACTCCAGCAGTCAACACGCCCAGCCTGTGCCAAACGACACAGGCGTGTCGAATAGGGAACCAAGAACATATAAGCCCCCTATCCCGTTCCCTCAAAGGCTGATTAAGGAAAAATTGGATGAACAATTTGGTAAGTTCCTTGAGGTAATTAGGAAGCTGTATATCAATATACCTTTTATAGAAGCTCTTCAACAAATGCCTACATACACCAAATTCTTGAAGGATATCTTAACCAATAAAAGAAAAGTCGAGGAGCATGTAACAGTGGCTCTTACTGAGGAGTGCTTAATAATTAAGAACATGGTACCTCCCAAACTAAATGATCGTAGCTTTTCTATACCTTGCATAATTAATGACTCAAATTTTGATAAGGCTTTTTGCGATTTGGGCGCAGTGTAAATCGATACCTCTTTCCATATGCAAGAAATTGGATTTGGGAGAAATGAAACTAACTACTATGGCCTTCTGAGTTGTAGCCGATCGCTCCATTAGATATCCTTTGGGAATCTTAGAAGATGTAGTCTGCGGTGGGAAATTTTATTATTCCTGCAGATTTTGTAGTGCTTGACATGGATGAAGACCCATGCATTCCACTCATTTTGGGGAGACCTTTCTTGGCTACTGTAGGGGCAATGATAGATGTCAAGAACCACAAACTCTCACTTGCATTTGGAAATGACAAAATTGAATTCGACCTTTCAAAAGCTGTTAAACAACCTTCTGTTTTTGATGATTGTTGTAGGATTGAGTCTCCGATCCAACAACACTAGAAGGAGCACGAGAACAAACTTATCTTAATAAGCTCGAAGGGAAGTGCGAGGATAAAAAGCTGGAGATTTCGACCCCAACCTAACACCACGGATGGTTGAGGAGGAAGAAGCAGAGCACACTCCTCGAGCCATATCCCCAAAACTAGGGGATAACTGAGGGGTCAAGCTAACGACCTTAAACAAGCGCTTCTTGGGAGGCAACCCATGCTATTTTCATTTTTTTTAGTCATTTTATTTTATTCTTTATTCTATTTTTATTTTTTTCAGGTTTTTAGGATCGCGTTTGGCGAATACAGCGTGTTGTTGGTACCCGAAGACAACACAGGCAGAGCGTGCTAACTAGCATGCCCGTGTCGCACACTTTTCAACCTAAGCACGCCTGGGCCAGATTGCGGCACGCCTAGGCCGAACTGCGGCACGCCTGGGGAGCGACGGAGCACGCCTATGCTGCGGATAACCCTCTAAAGCCGACCCGAGCACGCCCTAATTTTCCACTCGCGATCCAAGGTTGAAGCAGCCGCCGTCGGTCTCTCTCTCAAGCAGCCGAGGAGCTAACCTGCTGTCTCTCCATCACCAACGCCATGAGCAAGCGAGTGAAGACCAGAGGAGGATGCTAGTAGTGAAGACGATGACCATTGACCACCTTGAACTATTTTGTGAGTTTCGATGCACATCCTTTATTGTTTGTTCTGTCTCTACTTAGATTTTTAGTTTGATTACTGCCATTTTGTTTGCATCTTTTCATATATCATAACAGTGCATTTTTTTTTATATCATCTAGCGTAATACAACTGAACATTGGTCGGATCATGATAGTCCTTTTTGCCTATTTGATAAGAACCCTATTTCACTTCTAACACGGTCTATAGGTCTGAGGTATCCAAAGAAAAGATTTAAATCCCCCATATCGGACGAGTACTCGATTTTCCATTGGAGACTTACCTGCGCAACTTGGTTACTGGAGAAACACTTTCACTAGAAGTATGTTAAAAAAAAAAAAAAAGTTACTGGAATTATTTTCAAGCACCCCTTTGAGACCAAGTAGTTACTGGGGAAACACCTAAAAGGTGCCCCTTTGAGACTAACTAGTTACTGGGGAAATGCTCTCTATAATTCCTTTCCTTCTCTCTTCTTAGAAAGTTCTCCTTTGAGACCTTTTGATGATAGGTAAGAATGATCCATGCATTAAGGCAGGTAAGTACCTCTATGCCGGAAATAAGAATGTTCTATGATAGAAGGGATGTCAAGTCCAGATTGGTGTCCAATGACTTTAGTCCACCTTTTCACGTGCACTATATAGGGATCTTTCAAACTTGGCAACTAGGAATGATTTGAAAAGATTAAGATCAGATTGTTTACCTCTGGATGGTGTCTAGCATTTCCACAATTAAATTGTCTTTTGGGTTTTCTTTGCTTGAGGACAAGCAAAAGTTTAGGACTAGGGGATTTTGATGTGCGTAAATCATGCTATGTTTTCACTACTCTATATACATGCATTCTATCACATTTCATATCCTAGGCATGTATTTTATCATGATTCAGTTAAAGTTTAGCATATTTTGGAAGAAGAGACTGCTTTTGGGTGTTTTTGTGTTAACAGGGCGAAGAAGCAGGCGTATCAAAACAACACAGGCGTGTCAAAGATCGACACGCCCGTGTCATGAGAGCCAGCAGCCGACACGCCCCAGTTCAGCTCCGACACGCCCTAGTTCAAAGATCGACACGCCCGTGTCATGAGAGCCAGCAGCCGACACGCCCCAGTCGAGCTCCGACACGCCCTAGTTCAAAGATCGACACGCCCGTGTCAGGGGTTCTAGCAATGACACGCCCGCTTTAGCCGACATGCCCGGTTCAAGCACAACATGCTCGGTGGGACACGCGACACGCGGTGCCCTCATGTGGCACGGGCGTGTTGGCCTGATTCCAGAATTCCTTTTCTGCGAGCAATCAGGATCTTCGTCTCAATTACGGGGAAATCTATTGCCTTAATTGAGGAGGAGGCTAAGGCTATAAAAGAGGAGAGATTCTAACCCTAAGGGAGGACGGCGGGTGGTCAGAGATCGACGACAGAAGAAGAAAAAGAGAAGGAGTCGGCAGAAGAAGGAGATGGCATCCAGTATCGTAACTTCTTTCTCTAGAAATTCTTGTCAGACTATGGAGTAGTATCCTGTAATCTTAGGATGGGGGAGTAGCCCTTGACGATTTATGACTGATGATATAATCTATACTACCTGAACTATTGTTTATTTTGATCTGGTTCTTTTGGATTCTTATTGATAAACCTAAGGAGCAAAGGGGAAGTACCTAACAGTGAACCCGAGTTCTCGAAAGCCAGAACCAACTAGGGAATAACTCCTACTAGTGTATCTACATGGGGTCTCGGTGTCCTTAGCTGATTATGGTCCCGTGTGCAAACATACCGTGAAGAGGAATTTTGACTCTAGAGGAACTCTCATGAACTTAATGGATCTATCAAATCCAGTTTTTACCAAGTAACGAAGGTAAGACATAGGGAGGTTTACGGGGGTCTCGTGACAAGTCCCCTTAGCTGATTATGATCCCATATGCTCGAACACTGTGACAGGTAAATTGAGTTTGATAGGTACAGTTAACGTAGACCTCGAAAGGGGTCGTTGATTTACCTTAGGACAGGTTCCATCAAAACAACTCTAATAAGGTTAGGAAAGAATTAAATCACTTTATAAATCGTCGATGTGGTGAAACCCATATCCTGAGATTCTCCTCAACTCTTGACTTTCAGCTCGTTCTTCTCATTCGTTGTTCTTGACTTCTCAGGTTCTTTGCTTTAACCATAAATTGATTTACAAGATAACTTGGTATCACGACCACTCGGTAATTGACCCAATCCCTGTGGGATCGATATTTTTATTACTTGACGACAACCGTGCACTTGCGGAAAACAACACATCAGTCACACAAATCTTCCTATATCCTTTTGGGGATATGCTCTAGACACAGCAACCTTTATACTTAACCGTGTACCATCTAAGGCTGTGATAAAGACACCATATACGATATGAAAAGGGAGAAATCCCAAGATGTCTTTCATGAGGATTTGGGGTTGTGAGGCTTACGTTCGACGTCAAGTCTCAAACAAATAGGGACCCAAATCCAATAAGTGATATTTTGTTGGATATCCCAAGGAGACTATGGGATATTACTTCTACATTCCCAGTCAGCACAAAGTGTTTGTGGCAAAGAGTGGGGTTTTTCTAGAAAGAGATTTTGTTTCTAGAAAAACTAGTGGGAGTACGTTCGATCTTGAAGAAATTCAAGAGAAGGACCATAGCATTGAGGACTTGATGGAGGTTGAACAGGAACCACAAAGTGTTGTGGGTGATGAGATTGTTGCACAAAGACTTGTGGAACAACCACCTATTCAGGTAGACCTACCTCTTCACAGGTCTGATAGGGTACGTCGTCAGCCTGAGAGATACTCATTTCTCTTGTCTGATCATGATGATGTTATGCTCATTGAGAATGAGCCTACCTCCTATCAGGAAGCTATGATGAGCCCAGATTCTGATAAATAGCTAGAGGCCATGAGATCCGAGATGGAATCCATATACATCAACCAAGTATGGACTTTGGTTGATCCACCTGAAGGGGTCAAACCCATTGGGTGTAAGTAGGTCTTTAAGAGAAAGACTGACATGGATGGACTTACGCATACCTATAAGGGACGATTGGTGGCTAAAGGTTTCAAGCAAATTCATGGTATTGACTATGATGAAACCTTTTCTCCAGTGGCGATGTTTAAGTCCATTCGGATCATGCTTGCTATTGCAACATACCACAATTATGAGATCTGGCAGATGGATGTTAAAACCGTGTTTATGAATGGAAACTTGCTCGAGGATGTATACATGACACAACCTGACGATTTTGTAGATCCACAGCATACTGGGAAAGTATGCAAGTTGCAAAGGTCCATTTATGGGCTAAAGCAAGCTTCTCGGAGCTGGAATCTTCGATTCGATGATGCGATAAAATAGTTTGGTTTCATCAAGAATGAAGATGAACCTTATTTCTACAAGAGGGTTAATGGAAACACAGTTGTCTTCCTTGTATTATATGTGGATGACATACTACTCATTGGGAATGACATCCCTTCGCTATAGTCTGTGAAGACTTGGCTGGGGACGTGCTTCTCAATGAAGGACTTAAGTGAAGCAGCCTGTATTCTAGGCATTAAGATCTATAGAAATAGATCTAAGAGATTGCTTCGCCTAAGTCAGAGTACATATATTGACATGGTATTACTAAGGTTTACCATCAGAATTCCAAGAAGAGACTTCTGCCGATGTCACATGGTGTGAGTCTTTTGAAGACTCAAAGTCCCTCTTCTAGAGAGGAGAGAGACCGCATGGATAAGATCCCTTATGCATCTACTATAGGATCTATCATGTATGCCATGCTATGTACTCATCCTGATGTCTCATATGCTTTGAGCATGATGAGTAGATACCAGTCAGATCCAGGTGAGCATCACTAGATAGCAGTTAAGAATATTCTTAAGTACTTGAGAAGGACTAAAAATATTTCTTGATATTTGGAGGCGATGAGGAGCTAGCTGTAAAGGGTTACAGTGATGCTAGCTTCCAAACTGACCAGGATGATTATAGATCACAGTCAGAGTTCGTGTTTTGCTTGAATGGTGGCACTGTGAGCTGGAAGAGTTCGAAGCAGGACACAGTTGGTGATTCTACAACATAAGCCGAGTATATCGCTGCATCTGAGGCAGCAAAGGAGGCAGTTTGGATCCGTAAGTTGATTACTGAGCTTGGGGTGGTTCCTAGCATAGCAGATCCCATAGAGCTCTATTATAACAACAATGGAGCGATTGCATAGGCTAAGGAACCTCGCTCACACCAGCGGACCAAACACATACTATGGTGCTTCCATCTCATTCGAGAGATTCACGATAGAGGAGATGTAAAGATTTCCAGAGTACCCACAGAGGCTAACATCGCAGATCCCTTGACCAAGGCTTTGGTACAGAAAAAGTATGATGGTCACACAAGGTCATTGTGTATTAGATACTACGGTGATTGACACTAGTGCTAGTGGGAGATTGTTAGTGAAAGCCCTAGAGTCAATCATATGATGATTGTTGTATGGACTTTATTATATCATATTCCTCTTTATAAAGGCATGGTTATTATATTTACTTGTATTGGTGCCAAATAAATTAAGTATAATAACGTCCTTGAGTAGAAGGTTCTTATCTATATCAATCGATTGGTTGAATCGATAATGAGATGATATAGAGAACACTACTCTTAATCATTCCTAGTAAAGTATTAACATTCAGGGAAAATGTTAATGCGTAGAGACTAGCATGTAGGTCAACTCGATAACTTGATCTCACAAGTCATGGATATGAGATATCAAGTTGACACATGGGTATGCATTAGAGAATGTATACTGAATGACCCGCCATGAGAAAGTATCATGGATCGTTATATGAGTGTCATATACTTTCTTATGTGACTATTAGTCCTTGGACCTAAAGTCACAATGGTTCTCTACATAAGGAGTTGCATACTTTGGCTTCGTTAAACGTCACCCGTAAATGGGTGGACTATAAAGGCGATTACTGGGTATGTAATAAATTATGCGGAGGGATGTGAGTAATGTAGATGGGATATATCCCTCCTATATGATGGGAGTGACATCGTTATTCTTGATAGAGTGAGACCACGAAGTACATGGCCATGCCCAAATGAGTCAATATGAGATATTGAGCTCATTTGATTAGAGTGAGTCTACTTAGAGTTCAAGATATAAATTGTACCGAGGATGACATGATCTATGCCTCAATTGGTCAATATAGATGTCAAGGATAGAGGGACATTGTCACATATTGTGAGTCACAATTAGTAGTCACAAAGGTGATGTTGGAGCTCGACATTCTTGTAACTTGGGTAGCAATGATGTGTTGCTAGATACCGCTCATTGCTTATGTTTCTAAATCGGTTTAGGAGCCTTGTCAATGTTACAAGAACCTATAGGGTCACACATAAAGGGAAATTAGATGGAGATTAGGTTCATATGATGAACCATGAGGATTAGGTTCATGGGATGAACCAAATTGGATTAAGAGTAATCAAAATTAGACTAATTGAGTTAGACTCAATTCGATTCAAGTGTTGAATGAGTCTAATTTAGATTTGATTCATTGAGTCAATTTAAATTAATGAATAGAGATTCATTAAATCAAATTGACTTGAATCAAGTGGTTAGATTTGATCAACCATGGGAGATAAGAGGTCAAGTTTGACTTGACTTGAGAGGGAAGATGAATGGTCAATTTTGACTTAACCAGTTGTCATGTCATGGTGACATGGCATGGGGGCCGGCCAATGATGGTGTTCCACATCATCATGGACTTATCATGTGGTGTCACCTCATGAGGGAGACCAAGAGTCATTGGCTCTTGGAGTTACATGCATGTATGTAACCCTCCAACTTGAAGTGGTCGATCACTTTTCATTAGATGAGAAGTTATTTTGTGTGTAACTCCATCTTCTTCTTCCTTGGTTCTTCCTCTCTTTCTCTCCCATTCCTCATCTTGGATGAAACTTCCAAAGAGTGCTAGCACACTCTAGGTTATTTTTCTCCACCATTTGTCCGTGTGGATACTTGTAGAGGAGTGTACACATGACACTCTTGAGTTCCGGTAAAGTATTTGGATGAGCGGGATAAGCGAAGGGCGTCGCTACGAGGGTAACACTCTCACCATATAGATTTATGGTAGATCTAGGTTTTCTTAGCACATACATGTAGTTTTTTATTTTTATATCTTCACACGGATTCGTGGTCGGGCTTTGGAGGTTTCCGCAATGCAAAAAGCGGTTTTTGCGGCTTGAAAAGTCCAACAGTCTCTACTACTCCATATGAGATATGGAATAGTAAGAAACCTCATGTATCTTACTTGAAGATATGGGGTTGTCCTTCTTATGTGAAGCGGACTGTATCAAAATAACTGGATGTTAAGTCTGATAAATGTCTATTTATTAGATACCCTAAGGAAATGAGGGGTTACCAATTATATCATCCTGTGGAATAAAAGGTGTTTGTTTTAAGGCATGCTGTGTTTCTAGGGAAAGAGTTTCTCTTGCAAGAAAATAGTGGGAGTGTCGTTGAGCTTGAGGAGGCTAAAGAGACTCCAATAGACATTGATGAGATACCTGGTGAAGCACCACAGCCAACAACTCATAGTGATGAGCCATCGGCTGGACCTATTGAGACACTACATCTTCGTAGATCTGGTAGAACACGCAACATTCCTGAGAGATATGAATTTCTCGTAAGTGAATCAAACGACGTGTTACTCATTGATGATGAGGAGCCTACCACTCATCCCTAGGTGCTACTAGGGATGAGTGGCATAAATCGGGAACCTATTTGGTCACACGCACAATGAGCGTAATCCAAAGGATTTAAAACGAGCTTGAGAATGAGATTCTCAGACCGAGGAAACTAGGTTTGGTTGGACCAAACAAGGAGAGGGCATGAAATTGTTTCAGTCGCAATGGAAGTATGGATGTGCCGAGTCTTATGAAGACATGATGGATGAACCAAATTGGTTTGGTTCTAATCCAATGGTGGAGAATAAACCAAAGGGGGTTGGCTTGTTTTAAATGAATGAACCAAAGTTGGTTTGGTTCGTTTTAACTTAAAATAGACCAACGTAGTTTGGTTTATTTTAACTTAAGTTATTGGAGCGGGTTAACGGGTTTTGATTTTGAACCAATAACCATTAGGAGAATGTGTTCTCTATAAAAACAGGGCTTAAGGGTTTTGTGAAACCTAATTCTATTCTTGCCGCCTAACCCTCTCTTCTCCTTGCCACCGCCCAAGGCCTCCACGCCACCCATCCATCTTGTGCCACCGTCCACCCTGTTGTTAGCGTCTAAGCTGCTGCCGGCCATCCTCCGATGACCCTCCGGTGACTCACCTTGGTTCCAATGACCAAGGGTTGGCCAACCATCCTCTTTGGCTGGCACAACTATTCCACTAAGCTATCCAGTTTCTGGATAGCTTGTTTCTTTGTGTGTCAGAGCATCATTTGGACGACGTTTGGAGCTCCGACAGTAGCTACCTTGCTGGGGATTCGATCTCCGGCAATCCTCATAGGTGGAGGACCAAGGATTCGTCAAACGGTTGACGAATACCTCTTCGGAGAAGCGAGTTTTGGGGACTCGATTTCTAATCCGAATTTTGATTCGAATTGTGATCTTCTATCGATCACATCGTTTTCGACACGAGGCTAGTGACTCCTATGAAGACGAGGCTCATGGCTTTGTGAAGTCACCCCGACGATACTCGGCGTGGATACAGATAGAGGCGATTCTAGTGAGAGTTGCTCCGGTTGATGTAATTCTCATTGTATGTGAAACGTCAGGTATAACTAGAGTAATTTCTTTTCTTACAAAATTTGAATTACGATTATGTCTACACATGATCTACTATGCATGCGTGTGATGTGTGTGTTATAATAAATTAGATTTATTGCTTTTTAATCCTTCCACTGTGCACATGTTTACGAAACATGTTCGAACACACACTCGCCGCGATGCCGAAAACCCAACAATAGGTCCTATCAACATATCATCATCAACATCAGAATCATTATAATCAACAAAATTATAACAGAATGTAGAAGGTGTTGAGATATCCAAATGAAAAATAGACTCACAAATAAAATCCATGTAGTCTAGCTCGTCAGCTATATCTACCCTAAGAATAGAATGATCCTCCATCAGGTGCTTCATAGTGTCTAAAATACTAAACCGAACTACAGTATCTCCTACCTCCATAGAAAGAGTCCCTGCATACACATCATTCTTGGTCTTGGCAGTCTTGAGGAAAGGTCTACCCAAAATGAGTGGAGCTCTGCTATGATGTGTATCACCCTCCATATCAAGAATATAAAAATCTACAGGAAATATAAGCTCTCTCACCTTAACCAACACATCCTCTATCACCCCAGTTGGGTGAGCCTGACTACAGTTGACTAACTGAATCACTACTCCTATAGGCGACCAGGGTCCAATACCAAGTGAATGAAAGACTGACTTTGGAATCACATTATTGAAGCTCCCAAATCCAACATCACATCCTCAAAGACATAGCTCCCAATAACACATGGTACAGTGAAAACACTAGGATCCTCACACTTCTGGGGCAAAGGATGAATAAGTACTGACACATTCTTTCCTACACTGATCAACTCATTACCTTTCAGCTTCTTCTTGTGAACACACAGATCTTTAAGAAACTTGGCATACTTGGGAATTTGCTTTATCATTGTTAACAAAGGGACATTGACTTCCACATTGCTGAACAAATCTACTAGCTCATGGAATTCCCTAGCCTTTTCTTCAACAACCCTCTTCCTAGGCTACACTGGCCTCTGAGGGAAGGGTAATGGAACTGGCGACTCTGATCATCATGGTTCTGGATCCTATCTGATCTCTAGTCTGCACTTCTAGAAACGACAACTAGATCTGAAACTGATGCTACAAGGTCCAAAGTAATTCTGCCACTCCGCAATGTAATCGCACTAATGTTTCCCTTAGGATTTGGAATGGTCTGAGAGTGTAGCTGACTAGACCCCTGAGACTGTAGCTGATTAAGGTTAGATGCAAGCTAACCAATCTGCCTCTCTATGCTCTGAATGGATACATCTGTCTTCTGCTGATACTGCTATTGTTGTACCAAAAGTTGCTGCATAAGATTAGTAGATTATCGCCTGAAGACCTAGTCATCATCACAAACAACACAATGAGTATCAAATAAAAATAACAAGTAAAACACTAATAACAAAAGAAAAGAAAGAATAAACTAACAACAATTTAAAGACAAACGAACACCATTATGAATTTCCCCGACAGCGGTGCCAAAATTTGGTGCAACAGTAATTGTCGTGGTACCGTTCCAAATTATTTACCGAAGCCCCTAACTACACTAATGCAGTATAGGGTAACTTGGATCGTCTCCCAACAAACTCAATGCTTGGATGTTTGTTTCTAAACAATAGTAAAACTGGGAGTTCCTACAGCTAACAAAACAATTAATTGAAAACTAACCTAACACACCTAAGCAATTCAACCATGCACCGTATTGTCACTATACGATACAATTATTAAACAATTCTAATTGATGGAAATAGCACTTAAACATGCAAGAAATTAAACTAACCAACAATCAAGCTAAGTTTCACAATTAACCAACAATGATCAACAATAACCAGTTCAACTCATTAACTACAAATTAAACACAAAGCTAAACATTCAAATTAAACTACGAACTAAACACCCAATTGAAATTACTAATTAAAATCCAAGATAAACTATAAATTAAACATCAAATGCAACATTCAATTAAACATCTAAATCAAACTACAAGTTAAGCATCCAAATGAAACTACAAATCAAACTTCAAAATTAAACATCAAGATAAACTCCATCAATTCAATGCATGAACCCCAAATAAAATCAATCGATGATCCACAACACCCGGAGAAGGAACCACCATCTTCGGTGATGACGATGATGATCTGAATAGCCCCTCTGGCAATGGAATGAAGAGATTCTATCGAAATTGGAGTAGAAATGGAGGTGTTGCCGTCGAAATTGGAGTAGAATATAGCTGTCGGAGCTAGAAAATGGTGTTGCCGAACCACCACAATAGAAATCAACCTCAACCTTCCGAACCACATCCAGCTGAGGCGCGTCTCAACTCCGATTGTAGGAGGTGTGAAGTTTTCCGTGAAGATGGTTGGATCTCCTCCATTCACTGCAAATCGAGCTGTCGATCCATCGCAGCTTGTTCTGCCGCTGTAGAGGAAAGGAATAGGGTGACTATGCTGAAGAGAGTTTGTCGGCTGGATGGGAGGGGAAGACCGCTAAAGTTGGGATGCCTGAAGCTGTCGCCATTGCCATGTGGAAATCATCGCTTGCGCTCGCGAGTTGGGGAAGAAGGGATCGCACGACTTGTTCTCCCATCGTTGTGTTTGGTGATGTGAGATGAAAAGAGCAGCAACTCAGTCGTCCAATTTCTTTTCCCCTCAAATATCAGCCATCGATTAAAGCTAGGGTTTGAAGAATCAATCATTTTCTTAATTAGGCTGCTCCATCCAATGGTTGTGATCGATCCAAATCTAGATGTGAAGGGACGAAGCTTCGCTTCCCGCTTCAACTTGGTCGCTCATGCATGGCGATCCTATCTGCGTCCCCAGATTAAAAAAATAATCCTTGACGAAGATGGATTACCCAAGCAACCAATCCATCATCGTGCTATTCGATTCAAGTGGTCTCTTGAACAAACTTATTGTTCAAACAACCTAACTCTTTTCCTCGATTAGCCGCGGAATAGATGATGTACAGATCGCCGATTTTTGTGTTTATCTTCGGGGTCCAAGTAAATTAGCCACATACAATTATACAAAAGAACTATATCAAAATAAACAAGATTATACCTCTTGTATGCCTTTTGATCTTCTATTGTATATCCTTTCCTCCTCTTGAACATTGTGTGGGCAACGATCCTTCAAGAGTTGAAACCTCCTAGATCGCGTATGTTCCTTTTCTTGTTCGCTACAAACAAAGGAAGATAATCAAAGACTTCTTCTTCTTCTTTCTAGAACTGACCACCAAGATCCAATCTTGATCCTTGTGGCCGGCCAAGGAGAGGAAGAGGAATGTGGGCGCCGATCAAAAGCTCCAAGGGAAGAAGCCCTAACTCTTGTCGTCGACCAAGACTTGAGGGAAGAAGGTGCCGCCCTAGGAGAGGAGAAGGAGCCGGCCAAGAACAAAGGAAAAGAATGAAAACCCTAATCCTCCTCTTGGTTGCCACCGGCCCTAAGGAAGAAGCCAACACAATGGTTGCCGCCCAACCTCTCCAAACCCTAGCACCCAAAAACCCTAGATCGATAATCTCCCTTGCCGCCCAAGCCTTGTAACCTATTTATAGATTTTGCCCAAACCTCCTTTTAATCTTGTCCGTCGGATCTAGGTTTCATGAGGGTTTTAATAGGCTACAATAGGGACCATGAGGAGGAGTTAGATCATGGCCACCCAATGGATATAGCCCACATAAAGTCCGATCCATTAATGATAATACATTCCACTAGAGGATTATCATTGATCTACCTCACCAACCCCCATAAATAAATATGGGCTGCATATATTAATTATACAAATATCTCCCCGTGTTTAAGATCTCAAATTTCTGTCAATTAATTAATTTACTGATAATTAATCAATCAACATCTAACTCCATGAGTAGTACCACTCAACCTTATCATCATGCCGGACCAAGTCCACCTGCAGGGTTTACATGATGATTCTTATGAGCTCCTCATGGGGACATCATCATACTAATATATAGGACGCAGTTTCCTCCTATAATCAATGACACACCATCTAAATAATATCATTTCCCAACTTACCGAGCCTATCGAATTAATATATAAATCTCGCCCATTGGTAAATCAAAGAAATAAAAACTAAGTACATGTGCCTGTTATTATATCGGGATTAAGAGCATGTACACCATAATATCTAAGGTCCAATTCAATTATGTAGTCAGCAATAAATTGAATCACCTCTAAGTCGGTCTTGCTTAATACACAAAAAGTATACTAGTGTAATTCTATGGTCAAGACAAACCAATACCAAATTACACTACAACCATACCAATAGTTTATCCAAAACCATCTCGATTGTGAGCCTCTACTTATACTCTATAAGGAACTGATAACATGATCTTCTGTGTGACACCACACACCATGTTATCTACAATGTAATGTATCAGACAATATGCATAACCATAAATATGCAAACAATAATCATGTGATTCTTATTTCAAAAAATAAATATGTTGATACAAAAGATAGACTTTTCAGTATACATCCCAACAATCTCCCACTTATACTAAAAGACTATGCTATCCTCATATTGTCATACACCTGATTTCCATTCCCACCACATGCCTATCAAAAGCTCTCGCTGAAAGGGCCTTAGTGAAAGGATCTACCAGGTTATCCTCTGATGCAATCTTGCCTACAACAACTTCTCCTAGCTTTATGATCTCTCGTATCAGGTGGTACTTGCGCTCTATGTGTTTACTTGCCTTATGGGCTCGTGTTTCCATCGAGTTTGCAACTGCACCACTGTTATCACAATAAATTGTGATAGTTCTGGGCAAACCAAGAATCACATCCAAGTCCATTAAGAAGTTCCTGAGCCATACAACTTCTTTGGCTATCTCAGAGGCTGCCACATACTCAGCTTTCATGGTGGAGTCTGCCACGCATTTCTGCTTTACACTCCTCCATACAATGGCTCCACCTCCCAAAGTAAACACGAAACTCGAGGTAGACTTACTGTTATCCCTATCTGATTTGAAGTCGGAATCTGTGTAACCCACAGAGAGTAATTGATCTGCCTAGTATACCAGTATATAATCCCTAGTCCTTCTCAAGTACTTCAATATATGTTTTACTGCAGTCCAATGTCCCTGTCCTGGATTACTCTGATATTTGTTAACCATGCCCACGGCAAAGCAAATATCTGGCCTCGTACATAGCATAACATACATGAGGCTTCCTATTGCTGAAGCATAAGGAACCGCCTTCATCGCCTCTATCCCCTTTGATGTTCTAGGACACATCTCTTTAGATAAAGATACTCCATGCCTAAAAGGTAGAAAAACTTTCTTGGAGTTCTGCATGCTAAAATGAGCCAAAATGGTGTCTATGTATGAAGCTTGAGATAAGCACAACATCCTTTTTTGTGATCCCTTATAACCTTGATCCCAAGGATGTGTCCCACTTCTCCCAAGTACTTCATATCAAACTGTTTGGACAACCATACACTTACGTCTGATAACACTTTGACATTGTTGCCAATTAACAAAATGTCATCTACGTATAGTACAAGAAATACCACTAGGTTTCCGTCACATCTCTTGTATACACAAGACTCATTCAGACTTTGAATAAATCTATAAGACTAGATTACCTCATCAAAGTGGATGTTCAAAGATCTCGAAGCTTGCTTCAATTCATAAATAGACCGATTAAGCTTGCACATAAGATGCTCTTTGCCCTTTGCAATGAATCCCTCGGTTGCTCCATATAGATGTTTTCCTCAAGACTTCCATTAAGGAAAGCTGTCTTGACATTCATCTGTCACACCTCATAATCCATATGAGTAGTAATACATAAGAGAATCCGGATAGATATAAGCATGGCTACCGGCGAAAAGGTCTCCTCATAATTGATACCCTCTTTCTGAGTATACCCTTTCACAACAAGCCTTGCTTTGAAGGTCTCAACCTTCCGGTCTATTCTTCTCTTTCTTTTGTAGATCCACTTGCATCCAATAGTTTTTACACTATTGGGTGGTTCTACTAGCTCCCAGACCTGATTTGAATCCATAGATTCTATCTCAGAATTCATCGTACTTTGCCAAGATACCGCATCTTTATCTTGGATTGCCTCATCATATATCCAGGGATCAGGTTCATGTTCGCCCGGGATCAAATCAAAAGATTCTCCCAAGAATATAAATCTATCAGGTTGTCTAACAACCCTCCCACTATGACAAGGTATCACCTGTGTATCCTCTATGACACGTGGTGCAGTCACTTGTGGTATATCCTCTTGTACTGGTGGTACTGAAGTAGTGACTTCCCCTCTTAATTCCTCCAGAACAATCTTACTCATGGACTTGTGGTTCATCACATAGTCTTCCTCTAAAAATTTGGCATTCGTGCTAACGATCATCCTCTGATCTCGAGGACTATAGAACAAACCACCTTTTGTTCCTCTAGGATAGCCTATGAACATGCACACTTTTGTACGAAGTTCCAACATACCAGCATCTACCTTCAGCACATGTGCTGGACTATCCCAAATTCGAATATGTCTTAGACTAGGCTTTCGCCTAGTCCACAATTTTGTGGGAGTAAAAGGCACTGATTTAGATGGTATAAAGTTCAGAATATACACTGTCGTATCCAGAGCATACCCCCAGAATGAATCTGGCAACTCAGAATAACTCATCATCGATCTAACCATCTCCATAAGAGTCCTATTCCTTCACTCTACTACACCATTCTGCTGGGGTGTGCCAGGTGTAGACGATTGGGATTGAATCCCAGCCTTTGATAAGTAATTCTTAAACTCTCCCAAGAGGTACTCTCCACCACGATTAGATCATAGTGTCTTGATACTTTTACCTTGATATTTCTCCACATCATCCTTGAATTCTTTGAACCTGTCAAAACATTCAGACTTGCGGCGCATCAAGTAAATGTATCCATATCTTGAATAATCGTCTATAAAGAAGACGAAATATTCAAAACCACCTCTAGCCTGGATAGACATCAGAATGAACCAATTCCAACACATCTTTGGCTCTATACCCCTTGGCCTTAAAAGGCCTCTTGGTCATTTTACCTTCCAAGCAAGATTCGCAGGTTGAATTCTACTTAGGTTAATATGACCTAACCTTAGATGCCAAAGATATGTTTGGTTCATTTTCAAAGGTTCTTTTCTCTTATTAGATTTAGAAGATAAGTTATTTACTTCTATTTGCATCGTGGGAGCTTTTGGTTCAAGGGTATATAAATTTCCTATCAATGCACCAGAACAGATAATCTCCCTATTCCTTTTTATAACAACTCTGTCATTAAAAGAAATAAAATATCCATCCAAAAACAATTTAGAAACTGAAATTAAATTATTTCTAAATAAATGTACATAAAGGAAATTTCTCATAACCAAAGTTTTATTCCTATCAAAAGATAAATAAACATCTCCCACTGCAATAGCCACCACCTTCGTGGCATCGCCCAAGTAAACGGTAATCTCCCCTTCAGTTAGTCCTTTGGTTTCCTGGAACCCCTGCAAAGTATTGTAGATGTGATCAGTGGCTTCCGTATCTACACACTAGGTGCCAGTAGATAACACCGCTAAACATGTTTCAACGACTAGACCAAAGATATACCTTTGTTCTGTTTCCGGTTGGGGTAGTCTTTCTTCCAATGTCCAGTCTGCTTGCAAGTGAAGCACTTGCCTTTCGGATTCTTCACTCCTCCCTGAGATCCTCCTGCCACCTTTGCTCCACCTTATTTCTTCTTCTTCTTGCCTTTTGGCTTAGAAGTCGAAACCTTCTGAGCAACCATGGCCTGAGCCTAAGCACTCTGACGAAAAAGCCCCTCTGCCGCCTAGAGTTCTGTCAGAAGCTCCGCCAACGAATACAACCCCTTATTCATGTTGTAATTCAGGCGAAACTGCTCAGAACTCCTAGGTAGAGATTAGAGAATGATATCGACCTAGGTTTCCCCATCGATCTCAACTCCAAGGACTTCCAACTCATTCAAATGAGCCATCATCTTGAGAACATGATCCCTTATGGGTGTTCCCTCGACCATGGTGGTCGTCATCAAGTTCCTCATGGCTTCCTATCTTGCAGCCCGATTCTGATGTCCGAAAAGTTCCTTGAGATTTAGCATCATGTCATAAGCAGTGGGCATGGCTTGATGTTGATGTTGCAATACATTTGACATAGAAGCCAAAATGTAACACCGCGCCATCTCATCAGCCTTAATCCACTTTTTATAACTCTCTTTCTCCTTTTCCCCAGAATCATCCGCAAGCTTAGGAGGACACTCTTCGAAAAGTACATACTTGTAGTCCTCAGCAATCAAGACTATATCTAGATTCCTTTTCCAATCAACATAATTGGGTCCAGTAAGTTTATTCTCCTTTAGTATCACAGCAAGTGGGTTGAAAGTCAATTTTGAAAAACCTAAGAATCACATATATCAAAACATTAGATTTCAAAAGTTTATTGATTCCTCAAACAATAAAATTTTAAAATCAACCAACACCTCAAAACACCGAGAATATCGTATGCCACGATAGTGTGGGCGTATACGAATTCTACATTTGTAAGAGGAGGTTTTACCCATTAATTTTATTATCCTGTCAACCTAACTTTTTGACAAATAAAATTAATAGTTGGTTCCTCTTCGGCCCTACAAATAAAAGCAGTGACTCCGATGGGGAGGATACTCTTATTTGCATCTAAGTGTGCACCATTACTTAATACCGAGGCAATTATCTCAGATTATGTGCCTTCCGATGGGGAAGTACACACGCTCCTAAATAATTTCCTATAACTATATTTGACCCTGTGATCCGCAAAACAAACTCATCAGATGGGGAGGAAGGCACTCAGAGATGACGCGCAAGTTTGTTTGCATCAAATGTCAAATTGTAATGGAGGCCATGAGAATTTTAAAAAATATCCCTCTCCCACTTAGTAATTTAAAATGAGGAATTTTCCTAGCACACGACATGCATATCAAACAAGAAGTAATAAATATGAAAAAAATATTTTCCAACTATTATGGCTTTTGTTCTCCAATATGTCTCCCGTCGTGTCGCCATCTTGTCCGCTCCTCCCTACGCCATGTATAAGCCATCCGAAGATCCGAGCCGAGAAAAATTATTTTAATTTACATCCATCGATCCTATACTTCACGAAGGAGTGTACATGAAATCTAGATCGAAAGTAAACTGAAATAAAAGAGTGGCTAAACAATGTCATATTTAATTGCAGAAATTAAATACTAGCCTTGTCAACCCCGAGGATTCAAATAATATTACAATTACACACATCTAATCACATACACACACATATGGCCATAATAGTTGGATCTTATGCCTGCAACCAAAAAGATAGCCTATCACATACAATATATGATAAGTGCATAAAAGTAATCGAATCATAAATACACAAAATCGGAAATCGTAGCTCTGATACCAATTGAAGGGATGAAGCTTCGCTTCCCGCTTCAACTTGATCGCTCGTGCATGGCAATCCTATCTACATCCCCGGATTAAAAAATATTAATCTTTGACGAAGACGGATTACCCAAGCAACCGATCCATCATCGTGTTATTCAATTTGAGTGGTCTCTTGAACAAACTTGTTGTTCAAGCAACCTAACTCTTTTCCTCGATTAGCCGCAGAATAGATGATGTACAGATCGTCGGTTTTTGTGTTTATCTTCGGGGTCCAAGTAAATTAGCCACATACAATTATACAAAATAACTAAATCAAAATAAACAAGATTATACCTCTTGTATGCCTCTTGATCTTCTATTGTATATCCTTTCCTCCTCTTGAACGTTGTGTGGGCAACGATCCTTCAAGAGTTGAAACCTCCTAGATCGCGTATCTTGCTTTTCTTGTTCGCTACGAACAAAGGAAGATAATCAAAGACTTCTTCTTCTCCTTTCTAGAACCGACCACCAAGCTCCAACCTTGATCCTTGCCGCCGACCAAGGAGAGGAAGAGGAATGTGGGCGCCGGTCAAAAGCTCCAAGGGAAGAAGCCCTAACTCTTGTCGTAGACCATGACTTGAGGGAAGAAGGTGCCGCCCTAGGAGAGGAGAAGGAGCCGACCAAGAACAAAGGAAAAGAATGAAAACCCTAATCCTCCTCTTGGTTGCCGCCAACCCTAAGAGAGAAGCCAACACAATGGTTGCAGTCCAACATTTCCAAACCCTAGCACCCAAAAACCCAAGATCGATAATATCCCTTGTCGCCCAAGCCTTGTAACCTATTTATAGATTTTGCCCAAACCTCCTTTTAATCTTGTCCGTCGGATCTAGGTTTCATGAGGGTTTTAATAGGCTACAATAGGGACTATATGAGGAGTTGGATCTTGGCCACCCAATGGATCTAGCCCACATAAAGTTCGATCCATTAATGATAATCCATTCCACTAGAGGATTATCATTGATCTACCTCACCAAAAACCATAAATAAATATGGGCTCCATATATTAATTGTACAAATATCTCCCCGTGTTTAAGATCTCGAATATCCGTCAATTAATTAATTTACTGATAATTAATTAATCAACATCTAATTCCATGAGTAGTACCACTCAACCTTATCATCATGTCGAACCAAGTCCACCTTCAGGGTTTACATGATAATCGTTATGAGCTCCTCAAGGGGACATCATCATCCTAATATATAGGACACAATTTCCTTCTATAATCAACGACACACCATCTAAATAATATAATTTCCCAACTTACCGAGCCTATCGATTTAATCTATAAATCTCGCCCATTGGTAAATCAAAGAAATAAAAACTAAGTACATGTGCCCATTATTATATCGGGATTAAGAGCATGTACACCATAGTATCCGAGGTCCGATTCAATTATGTTGTCAGCAATAAATTGAATCACCTCTAAGTCGATCCTGATCAATACACACAAAGTGTACTAGTGTAATTCTATGGTCAAGACAAACCAATACCAAATTACACTACAACCATATCAATAGTTTGTCCAAAACCATCTCGGTTGTGAGCCTCTACTTATACTCTACAAGGAACTAATAACATGATCTTCCGTGTGACACCCACACCATGTTATCTACAATATAATGTATTAGACAATATGCATAACCATAAATATGCAAACAATGATCATGTGATTCTTATTTCAAAAATAAATATGTTCATACAAAAGATAGACTTTTCAGTATACATCCCAACTGGATGGACGACTCTGATAGCTCCAATTAGGCTCTCTTTGTGTTTCCTACAAGATCACATCCAACTTATGAAAAATAATTTTGGAATTATAAGAATTACACAATTAATCTCAAATAAATCCAATATGTAAAACATCCTGAATAACAATAATTATCTTCATAAAAGAGCCAAAAATATCTAATCCATGAATCGAAACAACACAATAAAATGCAGCTATCAGGGGGCGAACTAAGGCTAACCAATGAGTGACAATGGGTGGAATGCAACAGAAAATGACTTATAAAGTGTTGGGAAATTGACCGTTGCTAGAGGGGGGAGGGGGGGGTGAATAGCGTGTAGTTCGTCGAAGATGGAAATCGTTCGTATTTGTCTATGATTGTTAGACGCAACGGAATATAGAAACAATACACACAAATACACAAGACAAAACACAAAAATACACAAAGATATAACGTGTTTCAGAACCTCAAGATTCCTACTCCATGGGTTGGGCTCGAATGAGCCCTAGCAATGCAAATACCACCACTAAACTAATAAACTCCTTCTCGACAACAAGTCAGTGGCGGAGAAAACTCGTACAAGGATTATAAAAGTAATACAAGGTAAAAACAAGTAAATACAAAATGAATACAACAATCTATGTAATGAAAAACTTTACAAATGCTCTTTTGAATGCTTGCTTGTTGATCACCTTGGACTAGCCTTGAAGGTCTGGAATGCAATAGCAATTCCCCTCCAAATCACCCAAGAAAATCGCTGCCCAAATCCTTAATGAGATGCCTTTATGCTCCAGATCGGGATGGATTCGTGACTACAAAGAGATCCTGTGAAGGCCCCACCACCGCTAACAAGATCATAGAGACAACGGCTTAATCCACATCGGCATCCAAGCCAATGGTTACACTTGTAGTTGACTGCTAGAACCCAGTAGTCGCCTGCCAGGGCCATAGCCGACTAACCAATCGGCTACCGAGCATTCTTCTTCACAACTTGACCAGGTTGATCGCTTCTCATGGCATGGATGCGCCATCGATCCTTGCCCAATCTTGCGATCAGTATTTCTCTGATCGAACACCGATCGAGTCAGCGATTCGATTGGCTATAATCCGATCGGCTAAAGTCGACTCGGTCCGCTAAGTGTCAAAACATTTTGATCGTTTAACCCCAAGTATGATGCCCTCATACTTGCTAGATCACCTTTAGCCTAGACCTAGGCCTTCTAGCCACCTCCGTCAGCCTCACGCCTATCGGATCCCTCCAAGTCATCCATGACTTGTTCATCCATACGCTAGCCTTCAGGTGCTTCCATCGGCTATTGTCATGCTAAGTTGGTCTATACCACCAAGACACATTGGGCTTACACTGCCAAGACTACCGCTTGGACTTTACGTCGCCAACCATTGGACTTATGCTACCAAGACTCTACCCTTGGACTTTACTCCGCTAATATCAACCCTTGGACTTCCCTTGCCAACCCATGTTGGACTTTCCATTTGCCAAGACTCAAGCTTGGACTTTCCCTTGCCAAGACCCATGCTTGGACTTTCCATGCCAAGTACCCATGACTTGGACTTTTCATGCCAAGTACACAAGACTTGGACTTCTCCATCATATGGTCAACCCCATGTCAACCATATAGTCAAACAATGGCCAAACCATCATCAAACATCAAAATACCACTCGAGTCAAACTCGAGTCCGGTCAATCATGACCCGGGTTGATGGCACCAACAATCTCCCTAAAACATTGTCAAACATTAAAACACTACTCGAGTCTGGTCAATCGTGACCTAGGTCGATTGCACCAATAATCTCCCCCTTTTTGATGTTTGACAAATACCACAAAACCGTTGAGTTAGGCTACCTAACTCAAATCTCCTTACCAATTCTCCCAAATTGGAAATTTCATAAATTCTCCCCCTTTTTGACATACATCAAAAAGGTTCTCTCCCAAGGGTGTCAATGTCTCATATCCTAATGAGATCTTACAATCTCCCCCTTGGTCCAAAAACATCTAGGATGCCTTCACTCTTCCTAGTGATAAGTCTCATATCACTTAAGAGAGGCTTCCTATAAACTCTCCCAATTCTCCCCGTCATGAGGAAGAAAAACATCCATCATCCCATGATGGATACCTCCCCCTAAAGGCTTGCTCCCCCTTGATCATTGCACAAACAATGTCCTTGGAGAGTCCCTAAGCCTATAGGAACACTAAACCATCAAAATTAAGGGCAAAAGTTCAAACATGAACTCTCACACACCTATAAATTGATACACACCCTAAACAACTCTCTTAATCCATATCCAATGGATTTTTCACCTTTTCTAATACTTTCCAAAGTATATCTTAGGGTTATGAGCAGTTAGGGTAGCCTTACATAGCTGAAATTAGACTAAACAAACCTTGTTTACTAGAAATCAGCTCTGCGATTGACTCTTTAATCACGATCATTATCATTGGCGTCGATCATTGCCATAAGCGTGATCGACTAATTTCTACAAATGCAGAATTTTTGAAATCAAAATTGAATTTCGAAAATACATAAGTAAATATACATATTTTGAAAAATCTTGAAAATTCATACGTACATTACTTATAACAAATACAATGGGTAAAAAATATTTGAAAATTAAATTACTCATTAAATAGTGAGATTGACACAAAGTTCAAAATCATTGAAAAGTTCAATATTTTTGCCCTACTTTGTATCAACTCTCTCAATAGTGACTTCTATCAAAAGATAGACTACACTAAGGTTTTCTAAAATGATTTTAAAATGTTTTTGAAAACATATATTGGATCATGATCAATGGCCTCAATGCACATGACTTGCACATTAGCTTTCCCCATGATCCACCATTGTATTAGATGAGTTTGAGTTCATCTAGATGCAAAAACTATGCATCTTGAACTTAACTCATTTCCTAGCATCTCACATGTATCTAGGGTGTATGAAAAATACACACATGTCAATGTAATGTAAGATGTGGGTTTTGATTATGCTAATCTAAGGTCTCATGCATTTTCTAAGACAACACTACTTGATTCTCTTATACATGGGACTTCAAGTCATGTCATAGTCCTTAACTTAATTTTATTAATACATGAAATGATCATGGCATAAATATAACACAAATAAGAATGGCCAATGATCATGATGTCATGACATATGATTAAATCCTAAACATACATGACACTAAAACCTTAAACCTAAGCAAAATCATGACATATTATATGATAAAAACAAATATGATGTCATGACATGGCGTATGGCAAATAAAAGGTATAGGTATAACAATACCTAAATTTTAATATTAATTGTCATTTGTTATTATTAAGTCCATTTTTCTATATTACTACTAATCCCCCAAATGTGCCAAAAACCTAAAATGACACACCATGACCTCTAAACCTAGTTTGTGCCAATTTGATTGATTTTTCATAATTCTAAAAATAAATTGGCACATCCTAAAATCCTTTAGGATTAAAATTCAAACCTATTTCCAAAGTATCCATAACCTTAAAAATGACCTAAGGTGCCAGCTTTACCATGGTTAGGTTAACTACCCATCCATTTAAAGTTAGCACACCCTAACCCATTTAGTGTAAGTCTATCACGCTCCTAGAAACCCAAAACCTATTTGAGCACCTTGGGTTAACTAGGTATTCCTTAGGGATGACCTCCCTAGATACCCTCCTAATGACCCTTCTAGGCTTGGTAGCCTTGTTCATTTGGGTCTTGCCTAGGTTAACTCAAGGGGTGACTCCCCTTGTAACCTTCTTAGTGGCTTCCCTAGGTTTCTTTGAAACCCTAGCCACTAGGCACACTCCATGGTTAGCCTTAGGGATGGCCTTCCTAGTCCTAGGTTGTGTTCTATAATCAAATGGAACACTATGGTAGGTCTCCTTAGGCTTAGGTTTGAGACCTAAACCTTTCTTGCCTTTGGATGAACCTTGCCTCATAGACCCTAGATTTTGACAATTTGACCCTTGCATTTGATTTTGCATAATCCTAAGGGTCTTTTCCATTTTCTCAAGCCTTGACCTCAAGACTTGATTTTCCTTTTCTAATATC
Organism: Wurfbainia villosa; assembly: GCA_025175895.1. Taxonomy (NCBI): domain Eukaryota; kingdom Viridiplantae; phylum Streptophyta; class Magnoliopsida; order Zingiberales; family Zingiberaceae; genus Wurfbainia; species Wurfbainia villosa. Next base: position 55,627,100 of record CM046004.1, read on the forward strand.
ACAATTTTTTATTTTTCATTAACTCTTGAGATATTCTTCTTTCTAGGAATATGTCTAGTCCATTTAGGGTTGATGCCTACGTGATCCTCTATCTTTCTAGTGGTCTCCCTGGGTAGGATTTTTCTAGAGATATTAGTCCCAAATTTCTCTTTATTCCTAAAGTTGACATGTTTAGCTCCTAAGCAATAAAGGCTATTTTTACTAGCATGCTTTTCATGAGTAATAGAAAGAGTGCTAAAACATGCTTTTAAAATCTAGAACTTGAAGGTGCATTAAAATATACCTTAGGGTTTGCTTTGGAAGCTCCCCCTACTTGTGTAGCTCCTTCTTGCCCCTTCTTCTTCCCCCTAGGGCATTGACTCCTATAATGCCCTCTTTGGTGGCACTTGAAGCACACCATGTGCTCCTTGCTCTTAATGGTCGGGGCTCTAACATCCTTAGTCTTTTCTTGAGGTTTTGGTGCTGACGGAGTCTTCTTGACCTTCTTAGGACACTTGCTCTTATAGTGTCCATATTCACTACACTCAAAACACATAATATGGTTTTTATTATTAATTGAAGTGTTTGAGTTACCTAGGTCAATGGTGGTGATCGGAGTGAGTTCTTCATCTCTCTCGGAGCTAGATGGCTCTTCTTACTCTTGCTCTGGCATTGAAGATGACCTAATATCTTCCCCCTCAATCCTATAGGTGGAGGCTTCCTCTACTTCTTCCTCTTCCACCAATCCAGAAGTTGACTCCTCTTCAACTTTCGGATCCTCACTTTCTTGTGAGGAAGAGCTTGTTTCTTCAGTCTCCTTGTCCAATTGAACCGATGAGCATTTCTCTTATCCCTTTTCTTCTTGAACCGATTGTGGGTTCTCATGGAATCTTGCCACTTGGCTCCATAGCTCCTTGACATCCATGTAATCACCTAAACTACACAAAATGCAGTTAGGAATCAAATCAACCAAGAATTTTATTACCTTCTTGTTTTTCTTGAATTCTTGGATTTGTTCCCCAGTTCACTTCTTCATTTTGAGAAAATCACCCTTTGGCCCTCTCGGATACTCGAATCCTTCCATCAAGGAGGACCATTCTTCAAAATCCCTCATCATGATGAAGTCTTCAATCCTTGCCTTTCACTGATTGAAGTCTTCTCGTCCATAAAGCACATATGAAACCGGCGTGTTGATATCCCATCCTAGTCTTTCTATAAACTCCATCTTCTTCTTACCCTCTAGCGATGCTCTCTTGGCAGTTAGTTCAAATAAAGAGTGGCCTCACTCTGATACCACTTGTTGGGAAATTGACCATCGCTAGAGGTGGGTGAATAGTGTGTAGTTCGTCAAAGATGGGAATCGTTCATGCTTGCCTATGATTTTTAGTACGCAGCGGAATTTAGAAAAAATACACACAAATACACAAGACGAAACACAAAATACACAAAGATATAATGTAGTTTGGAATCTCAAGGTTTCTACTCCTTCTCGAAAATAAGTCGGAGGTGAAGAAACCTCGTACAAGGATTACAAAAGTAATACAAGGTAAAAACAAGCAAATACAAAATAAATACAACAATCTATGTAAAGAAAAACTTTACAAATGCTCTTTTGAATGCTTGCTTGTTGATGCATGGACTAGCCTTGAAAGGTCCGAATGCAACAACAATTCCCCTCCAAATCACCCAAGAAAATCACTGCCCAAATCCTCCACGAGCTTCTCATTTTATTCCTGCATTAGATCGATTTGTGCTCGCAATACTATCGTAAGGCCCCTCCTACTGCGATCGCTGTGAGACAACGGCTTAATCCACGTCGGCATCCAAGCCAACAGTTACACTGGCAGTCAACTGCCAATACCCAACAGTTGACTTCTAGGGTCATAAGTCGTGACGATTGGCTACGAGCATTCTCGCTTCAATCTATAGTTGACTGCAAGGTCATTTCCTACAATCGAACACTAGTCGAGTCCGAGGAGTTTGATTGGCCATAATCCCAGTTGACTGCTGTAAGTCGACTCAGCTGTCAAATTTCAAAACACTTGACCAGTCGACTGGTCCAAAGCCCCAGTCAACTGTTAACCTCAAACATGAGGTTTAACCCCAAGTATGATGTCCTCTTACTTGCTAGACCACTCTTAGCCTAGACCTAAGCCTTCTAGCCACCTCCGTTAGCCTCACACCTATCGGATCCCTCCAAGCCATCCATGATTTGTTCATCCATACGCTAGCCTTGTGCTTCCATCGACTATTATCATGCTAAGCTAGTCTATACCACCAAGGCACATTGGGCTTACACTGCCAAGACTACCGCTTGGACTTTATGCTGCCAACCATTGGACTTATGCTGCCAATATCAACCCTTGGACTTTATGTCGCCAATATCAACCCTTGGACTTCCCTTGCCAACCCATGTTGGACTTTCCATTTGCCAAGACTTAAGCTTGGACTTTCCCTTGCCAAGACCCATGCTTGGACTTTCCATGCCAAGTACCCATGACATGGACTTTTCATGCCAAGTACATAAGACTTGGACTTCTCCATCATATGGGAAATCCCATGTCAACCATATAGTCAAACAATGGTCAAACCATCATCAAACATCAAAATACCTCTCGAGTCAAACTCGAGTTCGGTCAATCATGACCTGAGTCGATTGCACCAACAATCTCCCCAAAACATTGTCAAACATCAAAATACTACTCGAGTCCAACTCGAATCTGGTCAATCGTGATCTGGGATGGGTGCACCAACATAAAGGACATTGTCTTTGGCTGAAAGGTCATTGGATGGAAAAAGGTTGACACCAAGTTGTCACGGCCTATTATAGAATTGATCATGAAGAGAATCCAAAATAAAGACCTCAAAAGGTGAAGGGAGAGGCTCAAAGAGAGAAGGGTAGAAGACAAGATCACTCTCTGACGGGCGACATCCTAGCAATTCCTCCCATATTTGAGGAGTTAAGTCTAGGTCACACTGAGCAACGCGAGTCCTATACCTCAAGTCATCCCCAACAGATCATAAATTATTGAAGAATTCTGATAACAAGTTGGAATTAATAGGGTGTTCACAAAAGACTAATGACTCTAACTTGTAGTGTTTGATGATTTATACTGTGTCAAAGAAATGTGCATGAAAAAACTTATCATCTAATGACCTAGGTGAAATGAGTTGAAACTTATTTGTGTTGAAAGCTAACTCATGAACCAGAGAGGGAAATTGTGCATCGATAGGTGGGAGAGGGTCAAATGGGCCCTCACCGGAAGGTAAAGGTCGATGTTTAGATGTTAGATGCTTAACCCTTAAGATAAAGAATGAAAATGCATGATGAATGCATGAATGCAACACACAAAAACAAAAAAGTGGTTAGCACACAACAAGATCAACAAATGATAAAGAGAATTAATCGAGATTAGGGTTTAGGGATTACTTAGGTGCCATGAAGACTGAGGAAGGCATAATGGTCGATGATCGCTAGAAAAACTTGTCCAAAAGAACCCCTGGTCAGAGCCCTAGTGACAGCTGAGATGGAACCTAGGGTTCCAAGAGAGAGGAATGAGAGCTAGGGCTAAAGGAGAGGTTGGACGACATGAGAATGGCGGTGGAAGCACCAGAGAAGAAGAAAAGCAGTGAAAGAGAGGTCGATAGCGGTGGAACTCGGTGGAGAGAAAAGGGAAAAAGTCGAGGGTTTGTCGAGTTGAACGAGTCAGGCGGCCCTAATACCCGGTCTATCAGTCGACTGATGAAGATCAATTGAACTAGTTAGTCGGCTACGAACAGTTCTTTGTTTGTGGCCAATATCGCATTGATTTGATTAGCTAGCATCAGTCGACTACAGTGCAATCTGTGGGTTGACCATTAAACGACAGTCGATTACCAAAATCAACAGTAGACTGGGATAAGTCATTGTTCATAGTCAAGATTACCAGTCGATTGGTGATATATACCAGTCAACTAATATCAGTGCAGTTAGGTTTTCAGTCAAGTGTGGAAATGTATAACTAATTCTAGAAGTGTCAAAAAAATCAAGAAATTTCATAAACACATTTGTCAACCTATTCTTTATTAGGGAAAAATGATTTGAAAAATATATCTTCTCTAGATTTCTAGGTTGTCACAAACTTGAATGATCCTAAAAAAATCACTATTTTTAAAACAACTTTGTATCACTATTGGGACACAAGCGAAAATTGTTTTTCAAAATATCACAAACATAGTTTAAAAGATATTTTATTTGACATTCCCAACCATGTTATTAGAACTATGTGCACATCAATTGTGCATAAGCCTTCTCAATGATTGATTCAATTAAGGATTAATGTCTCTAGATGTTACTTTGGTTCATAGTAATGAATCGTAACAAGCATGATGAGCCAAGTGCATCTTACTAACATCTCACATGATGTCTAAGCGGCTCAATACAAACATCATGGAATCTTAGGTGTTTTGTGAGATGCTTTGAGGTATAGTCCTAGATTATGCTATAGGATCATGCAAACCTATACAACTACTCTACAAAGCACATGCCAAGCTCTCTCCTTAATGATGTAAATTCCGCTTCAGGAAGAGCCTTAGTGAAAATGTCGACAAGATTAGACTTGGATTCAATGTAGTGAAGCTCAATGTCTCCTCTTTCCACATGATCTCTAATGAAGTGATGCTTCACTTCAATGTGCTTTGTCCTAGAGTGATGTACCAAATTTTTAGTCAAATTGATGGTACTCACATTATCACACAAGACCTTAATTTTGGAGTAATGTAGCTCATAATCTTCTAAGATATGTCTCATCCATAGTAATTGAGCTACACAACCACTCATGGCTACATATTCGGCCTCGGTGGGGGAAAGAGCAACACAAGGTTGCTTCCTATTGGTGCAATCGACCCAAATCACGATTGACCGCACTCAAGTTTGACTCGAGTAGTATTTTAATGTTAGACAAAACATATGACATGTGATTGTCATGGGAAGACCAAGTGTGTAGCCTTGGCCACGTAAGTCCAAGTGTGTAGCCTTGGCGGTGAAAGTCCAAGCATGGGGCTTGGTGTTTGGAAAGTCCAACATGGGTTGGCCACGTAAGTCCAAGTGTGTAGCCTTGGCAGTGAAAAACTAAGCATGAGGCTTGGTGTTGGGAAAATCCAAGCATAGGGCTTGGTGTTGGTAAAGTCCAAGTGTGTAGCCTTGGCATGGAAAATCCAAGCATGGGGCTTGGTGTTGGTAAGTCCAAGTGTGTAGCCTTGGCAATGGGAAGTCTTGAGGACTTGGTAAGGTCACTAGTCTCGTAGGCTTAGGGTCCTTGAGTCGGTGAAGGATGGAATTGAGAAGTTGTACGCTTGGTGCATCCGAGGGACCGTCGGACGGGGAGCGAATGGAGTGAGACCCAAGGGAAGCAGACTTTGAGGGCAAGAGATGCGAAGGATGACATTGCGAAGTCATGCGCTTGATGCATCCGAGGAATGTAGGCCGAGGGAAGAGAGCTTCGGTGGGGAACTCCATGAGAAGATGAGGTGGACTTGGCCAAGTGGCTAAGACGAAGTGTCGGATGCTCAAACATGATTTTTGAGGTTTTACCTGACGGTATGATGCTCAAACAAAGTGTTTGTTTAAGGTTTTAACCAACAACAGTCGACTGGTATAGGTGCCAGTTCGATTGATACAGTTCGATGGCAATCGATTGGTGTGCGACTGGTGGTTTCTGGGCCAACAGTCGACTGCTAAGGGATGGCAGTCGACCGATGAAGGTGGTTGCAGGCATAGAATGCTCGGTAGCCGATTAATCAGTCAGCTATGAGGTCAGTAGTCGACTGATGGTATTGGGTAGTCGACTGCCAGTGTATCCATTGTTGGTGCAGGGGCACTAGATAATCGAACCTGTGTTTTGATTATGGCAAAGACACAAAGTTAAGTTTACATCGTTATCTCATGAGCTAAATCGAGTGTGCAGAAAAGTACTAAACCAAGAGTTGAAGGCTAGCGACACCCGGAGGAAGCCGCGGTGGTCGGGTGACACTTGAGTGACTTCGGAGGGAGCCGAAAGAATCGAGTGGAAGTCCAGAAGCGAGAGCTACAAAGTAAGTATTGAGGTAAGCTCGTGTGAGTGAGAGATGGTAAGGTCGTATCCTCTTTACGGGGATGACCGTAGGCGGCGATCCGACTAAGACTTCCTATGGAAGGTCTAGGTCGAGATCAGACAGTTAGAAACCATCGTATTTACCATTTTCCGTGCTAACCTCTTACTGTAGGGAAGTGGCCAGGTTGGCAGTCGACTGCTGGACATGGGGCAGTTGACTAATGCTCATCAGTCGACTGATGGGAGGCATCAGTCGACTGATGGCGACGAATCAGCCTTTGCGCTTGGTCAAAACGGATAACATTTGACGCGGCCACTTCGCGATAAAATTTTGTACAACTTTGGGATATGTTCCAAAACATTAGGAGACATATTTAGAGGCCAAAATCTATAAAAGGGGGGGGGGGGGAGGATTCCAACTCCAATAATCATCAAGATATTCTCAAGTGCTCCTACAACACCAAAGCTCCAACATCGTCATAACGCCGACGCGACAACAAGTTCTAATCCTCTTCGTCGGCAACAGTAGCAAGTAATTGCTTTTATTATTATTGTATTCTTTATTTTTATTCATAACGAGGTGAGGTAGGCTTGTTGCCTCATCCTCGTACTTTCGGTTTTATGATCGTTGTCTCCTACCTCCAACGAGGAGGAGACGTTATAGTGCTTTGCCCTCCGTACGCGGTCCAGGACCGTTAGAGCCTTGGAGTAGCAACCGTTGGGTTGTGAACCAAGTAAAAATAAACTTGTCTTCTTATTTTTCTGCTGTGTCTACTCATGTTTTAACGAACGTAAACGAACGAAAAGAAATTCTACGCTCGCTATTCACCCCTCCCCTCTAGCGATGCTTCTCAATCCATCAATTGGTATCAGAGCGGGGGCACTAAGATTTGGTGAAACCAGCGATCTAGCATGTTTTGTTTTTCTGTTCGTATTTTTCGATTCGTATTTTTTTTAGGTCTTTTTCCTCCCGCACTACTAATCCAAGACGAAGTCTTGGTACGTTTCTTTTGGTTGTGTGCTTGCAAGTATTCTCTCTTAGAGTAGCCGACGGTAAAACGGCCATAACTTTTCGCACAAGTGGACTCACATAATGATCTACCTACCAAATCGAAGCTCTCTGAGAGATCTACATTTCTTACAAGGTTTTAACCTCGTAACAAGCTATTTCCAGCCCCAAAATCCAACGTCAAGTACTCTTGCGGGGACATTGAAGGTCATAAGTTGTTAGTTTTTGTTAGTTTCTTATTTTTCTCATTTAATTCTGTTTATTTACTATTTATTTCCCACATTACTAATCTAAGACCAAGTCTTGGAATTCCCTTTGGTTTTTATTCATATTTTGCAAGATACTTAATGGCTCACATTGAGGGGTATAGCACCACCCGACCTCCGTTCTTTAACGGAGATGATTTCCGTTATTGGAAATGTCGGATGGAGTGTTTCTTGAAAACACAAGTTGAGACTTGGATAATAATCCAAACCGGATTTCCTCTATCCACCAATGATCAAGGAGAGTCCTTGGATTTCAACAAGTGGACAAATGCAACCAAGAGGCAAATCGAAGCCGATGCAAGAGCAACCCAAATATTGCAATGCGGCTTGTCCAAGGAGGAACTCAACCGCATCGGACCATTCATTAGCGCCAAGGACCTATGGAACAAATTAATCGAGCTACACGAAGGAACATCCGATGCTAAGGTATTTAAACGTGACATTCTTTTCAATAAGTTGTATAACTTTAAGATGCAGGAACATGAGACGGCGACGCAACTACACGCCCGCGTCTAGAACATTGTCAATGGCCTGCACACCATCGGACACAAGGTCAAAAATCGTGACCTACTAAGGTACGTTCTTAATTCATTTCCTAGGAATACCTTGTGGGCATCCATGGTCGATGCCTACAAGGTCTCTAAGAACCTTTCGAAGCTTAGGTTAGATGAATTATTTTCCGAGTTTGAACTTCACGAGCAAACTAACATAGTCCGGGCCGAGAGAGGTATTGCTTTACTTGCAGGACAAAGAAGCAAGCCACCTACCAGGCAAGAAGATGGACTCGAACCCGAAGATGAGTCAGAGTCTGAATCCGAAGAGGTGGAAGCAATAGTGAACGTAGTGCGGAAGATCGTTCGGAGGGAAAGGAGGATACTAAAGAACCAAAAGAGAGCACAATTCAAATCAAAGCAAAAGAAGGCCTTCCATCCAACTTGGGACAATAAAGAAGACATAGCTTACATGGCAAGACCGGAGGAGTCCGAGTCAGAATCTGAAGCCGAGTCCAATTACAACACTGACTCCGAACTCGAGGACTACTTTGAGAAGAAACTCAAAGCCGAACCAAAAGGGAAAGTCAAGGTTAATCACTTTTTAATTAGTACACTTTACAGTACAATTAAAATTCTTACTAGGAAATTGACTAAGTCCGAGTCTAGGGTTGAGTCAATACTTGAGGAGGTTGAAACCCTCAAGCAAGAGGCTACTCTAACCTCTTCAACTAGTCAAGTTCAAGAGGGAAACTCAACTCAAATTGAAAAACTTGAGGAGGAGAATTCTCTTTTGAAAGACCGAGTTCAAGAGGTTGAGGCTAGGTTGGAAAGGTTCACGTTGGGATCTAAGAACCATAATCGACTACTTGGAACCCAAAGAGCCGTGTATAATAAAGTCGGACTCGGATTTAAGTCAAAGACTACGAATAGGTCTTATATGTCTATCGTAAATCGTAGCATCCAAGAGTCCAAGCATGGGTCCCAAAGGTTTTATTGAACTCACATATAAGGACTAATAAGTATTAGATTCCCCAGGATCAAGTTCATTATTTGAATAGACCATATTGGTTCAATGGTCCAAGGGGAGCTAACACTAAAATAGTATACCCGCTTACTTAGCAAAACCATTGAATATTTTACTTCAATTTTTAGAACGGCTAGATAGGAAAGATAGTTAGTCAACTCTTGACAACATAGTATCAGGATGCGGCGAGATGATAGTACGTTAGGGAAACAAAGTCTTGTGTATTCGAACTAGATAAGGCGTATCTAGCTTGGTGCACTTGACCGAGTGGAACTAGCTGAAGTTACCTCGCTGTATCCTAAACTAGTTAGACCAGGAAGAAACCCTAAGTGACTTAAGTGATATTTTCTTGAATTTGACTTTGTCTAAGGAAGTGGTCATTGTTTCGATCAAAGAAGGCCCCTATGTCTCACCACGACCTGGAAGCCAGTTTCTCGAAAAGTTACTTAACGATCTAAAGGTTAAATCTGAATCTAACCCAAGGTTGACTATCTTTAATCAATTCAAAATCATCTCACAAAACATATAAGGTGAACAAATTCTGAGACACATAGAATGGGTGAGATGTTAAGGATAATTAAAATACTACTTATTTTCTCAACTATTGTACTTAACAACTCCTAGGCCCAAGTTTAGCGCCCCCTACATCTCTTATACTTCATATATTTGACTAAGGGGGAGAGCAAACTAACTCTAAGGGTTATATTATAAACCTTTAGATTACTGGTGCAGAGGGAAACACCTCGAACCAATCTATCTAACTACTGCTAGATGCATGCTTGGACTCATAGTTGATTTATCTAGATGCATGCATATACGATATTGTTTTTAAACCCCTATTTTATGCAAAAACCCCCAATTTTTTTTTATTTATGGCAAAAGGGGGAGAAGAGCGAAAGTTAAGGGGGAGTAACACAAAATTTAATTTTGAATTTTCACTTTCAAAACTCACCTAGGGTTATGGGGGAGTTTTTGGTTAAGGAGGAGTGTTTGAAAGTAGCATTCATCATCTACTATACTTGTTTTATGCTTTATTTTCCCTTAACTTTGTGTTGGTTTGCCATAGATCAAAAAGTGGGAGATTATTGGTGCAGGGGCACTAGATAATCGAACCTGTGTTTTGATTATGGCAAAGACACAAAGTTAAGTTTACATCGTTATCTCACGAGCTAAATCGAGTGTGCAGAAAAGTATTAAAGCTAGAGCTGAAGGCTAGCGAAACCCGGAGGAAGCCGCGGTGGTTGGGCGACACTTGAGTGACTTCGGAGGGAGCCGAAGGAATCGAGTGGAAGGCCGGAAGCGAGAGCTACAAAGTAAGAATCGAGGTAAGCTCATGTGAGTGAGAGATGGTAAGGTCGTGTCCTCTTTACGGGGATGACCGTAGGCGGTGATCCTACTAAGACTTCCTATGGAAGGTCTAGGTCGAGATCGGACGGTTAGAAATCGTCGTATTTACCATTTTCCATGGTAACCTCTTCTATGCAGGAAGTGGCGGTTAGCCGATCATCACGGACATGGGGCGATTGGTGATGCTCATCAATCGACTGATGGGAGGCATCAGTCGACTGATGGTGACGAATCAGCCTTTGCGCTTGGTCAAAACGGATAACGTTTGACGCGGCCACTTCGCCATAAAATTTTGTACAACTTCGGGATCTGTTCCAAAACATTAGGAGACATATTCATAGGCCAAAATCTATAAAAGGAGGGGAGGATTCCAACTCCAATAATCATCAAGATATTCTTAACTGCTCCTACAACGCCAAAGCTCCAACACCGTCAAAACGCCGACGCGACAATAAGTTCTAATCCTCTTCATCGGCAACAGTAGCAAGTAATTGCTTTTATTATTATTGTATTCTTTGTTTTTATTCATAATGAGGTAAGGTAGGCTTGTTGCCTCATCCTCGTACTTTCGATTTTGTGATCGTTGTCTCCTACCTCCAACGAGGAGGAGACATTATAGTGCTTTGCCCTCCGTACGCGGTCTAGGACCGTTAGGGCCTTGGAGTAGCAACCGTTGGGTTGTGAACCAAGTAAAAATAAACTTGTCTTCTTATTTTTCTGCTATTTCTACTCGTGTTTTAACGAACGTAAACGAACGAAAAGAAATTCTACGCTCGCTATTCACCCCCCCTCTAGCGACGCTTATCGATCCAACATCCGTTGGCTGGATGCCAACGTGGATTAGGTTATTATCTCACAATGGTTGCAAGAGTAGTCGACTGGGGTATTATGGAAGTCAACTCCAGGACACGAAATTAGGTAGATGCAGGTTATAAATGGAGCTTGAGATGGAGGATTTCACTAAGGTTTTTGGGGAGATTTTGGAGGGGAATTACTGATGCATTCCAGTCCTTCAAGAGCAATCCAAAGCAAGCAATAAGAAAGAGTTCAAAGCCATTTGTTGTAAAGTGTTCTTTACGTATTTCATTTGTAGTCTTTGTATTTGCTTGTACGTTTTGTATTACTTTGTAATTGCTTGTACGAGGTTTCTCCACCTTCGACTTGTAGTCGAGAAGGAGCATGTTAGTGTCGTGCGTATAACTCGAGCTAGTTGAGCTCACCCCACGGAGTAGGAATCCTAAGGTTCCAAACCACGTATATCATTGTGTATTTGTGTATGCTTGTATTATTGTTTAGTATTTCTATTGTTTCCGCTACGCTAACGACAATTGTAGACAAGCGACATGTAGATGCAGGGGCACCAGATAATCGAACCTATGCTTTGATTATGGCAAAGATCCAAAGTTAAGGTCATATTATTATCTCATGAGTTGAATTAAGTGTGTAGGAAATGGTTAAGCTAAGCAGAAGGTTAGCGACACCCGAAGAATCCCGAGAGTCATGAAACCATGGTGGTCGGGCAACACCGGGAGAACTTTGTGGGAGTCGAAGAACCCAGGTGAAGATCGAAAGCAAAGTGATAGGTCATAAAGGACCAGAGGTAAGCACGAGTGCGAAGACAGATGGTAAAGTCGTGTCCTATGTACACGGACGACCGTAGGCAGTGATCCGACTAAGACTTCGAGTGGAAGGTCTAGGTCGAGATTAGACGGTAAGGAACCGTCATATTTACCATTTTCTATGTTATCCTCTTACTACAAGGAAGTAGCTAGGCTGGCAGTCGAATGCTGGCTATTGGGTAGTTGACTGATGTGAATCAGTCGACTGATGGAAGGCATCAGTCGACTGATGGAGATGAATCAGCCTTTTGCGCTAGGTCAAAATGGATAATGTTTGATGCAGCTACTTCGCAATAAGATAAGGTGCCACCTCGTGATAAGTTCCAAAAGTTGAGGATCTACATCAAGACTTATTCCAAGGCACAAATCTATAAAAGGAGGGGAGGACTCCAACCCAAAGATCATCCATCTTGCTCTCAAAGTGCTCCCACAATGCCAAAGCTCTAACGTCGTCATAATGCCAGCGCAATGCCAAGTTCAGAATATCTTCCTCGGCAGCAACAAGTATTATTTTTATTTATTGTATTCTTGGTTTTAATTGTAAGGAGGTGAGGTAGGATTGTTGCCTCATCCTCGTGTTTTCGATTTTTGTGATCTTTGTCTCTTACCTCAAACAAGGAGGAGACTCTATAGTGGATTTCCCCTTCGTACGCGATCAAGGATCGCGGGGCCTTGGATTAGCAGTCGATGGGTTGTGAACCAAGTAAAAATAAATTGTGTTATTTATTTTTCCACTGTGCTTGCTCTTATTTTAACCTCGAAAAGAAAGATTTTACGCTCACTATTCACCCCCCCTCTAGCGACGCTTCTCGATCCAACAATTGGTATCAGAGCGGGGGTACTAAGATTTGGTGAAACCACTAATCTAGCACTTTTTTGGCTTTCTTTTCATATTTTTCAATTCATGAATTACTCCCATTATTTCTCCCGCACTACTAATTCAAGACGAAGTCTTAGTACCTTTTTTTTGGTTGTGTATATGCAAGTATTTCGCTTTTAGAGTAGTCGACGATAAAACGGACATAACTTTTCGTAAAAGTGGGCCCACAAAATGTGCTACCTACCAAATCGAAGTTCTCTCAGAGATATACACTTCTTATAGGAGTTTACCCTTGTAACTGTTAGTGTCAGCCCTTAGTGTCAATCATGAGATGATTGATTAGGGATCATGTGTATCATATTTCATTAATAAAAGACAAAGATTGTTTATTATATTTACTTTATGCATGTGCCATCTAAAATAAATATAATAATATGCTTGAATAGTAGGTTCTAATCTACAGTATATCAATTGGTAGAATTGATTATGAGAAGCTGTAGAGAATACTATTCTTAATATTCCTAATCAAGTATTAATAGACAAGGGCAATATTAATACATTGAGACTAGCATGTAGGTCAATGGATGACTTGATCTCACAAGTCATGGATATGTGATATCACATTGACACATGGGTATATATATTGGAGAATATATATACTGAATTGACCCACCATGAGAAAGTATCATGAATCATTATATGAGTGTCATATACTTTCTCATGTGACTATTAGTATGAATATTCCTTAGACCTGAAGTCACTACGGTTCCCTACATAAGGAGTTATGTACTTTGGTATTGTCTAACATCACATTGTAATAGGGTGCACTATAACGGTGATCACTGGGTATGTAACGAATTATGTGGAGGGATGTGAGTGATGTAGATGGGATCTATCCCTCCTATATGATGAGAGTGATATCTTTAGCCTCTTGATAGAGTAGGACCACGAAATGCATGGCCATGATCAAATGAGTCGATATGAGATATTGAGCTCATTTGTTTGAGTGAGTCTACTTGGGGATCAAGAAACATAAAGATCGATAAGGGGATGACACGGTCTATGCCTCATTGATCGATCTAAGATATCAGAGATAGAAGGCCACCGTCATATATGATAATAGTCACGGAAAAGTTGTCGGATCTCGACGATCTTGTAACTTGGGTAGCAATGATATATTGCTAGATGCCGCTCATTGCTTATGTATCTAAAATGATTTTAGATACATTGCCAACATTACAAGAGCCTATAGGGTCACATACAAATGGCATTCTATTTTGGAGATGGTTTCTTTTAGTTGGATTAAAAGGACAATTGAGCATATAGGCAAGACTTGAGTTAGACTCAAACTGGTTAAACTTGAGTTAGACTCAAGTTGAACCATGGAAGATGATTCATCATCATGCATGATTAATTTGATTAATCATGCATAGGAATACCAAGGGCCTTTGTATTCATGATGAGAATTCATGAAGGAGAATACCAAGGGTCTTGGTATTAAGATTCTCCTTAATGGGGAGATAATGGAATTAATGGAAATGGTTGCTATGGGATTAAAGTGCTTTGAATGTGCAAAGAAATGTGATGACTAAGGCTTTTGTGTTTTGTTGCAAGCCAAAAGAAAAAGAAGAGAAGTGTTCTCTCATCTCCTCCTTCCTCTCCTTCTTCTTCCAAAAGAGTTCTTGGCATTTTGCTAAGGGTTGCTAGCACAATGTGACTCCAAATCGGGTGGGTGTCAGTGTGGATACCATAGTGATATGGTTATCCTTACCATATTGAGATCCGACAGTATTTGGAAAAGCGGGATTGCGAAGGGTAAGCACCGAAGGCATTCTTCTCCCTCTAGATAGGATCTAGAAAAGTAGGGTACAAAACGACTTATATAGTTTTGCATTGATCTCTGGTGGGATTCGATTCATAGTTATTATTTCTACTAAGGTTGTGCGAAGTATTCACCCGCGATGTTGTGAACATCAGATCCGGAGTTTTTCCAACAGTAACAAGCTATCTTCATCCCCAAAAACTAACATTTAGTACCCTTTCGGGGATCTCTAAGGTTGTAAGTGTGATGTTTTTGTTTAGTCTTTTATCTCTCATTTATTCCTTATTATTTCCTGCATTACTAATCCAAGACCAAGTCTTAGAATTCCTTTTGGTTTTTATTCGTATTTTGCAAGATAATTAATGAACCGCATTGAGGGGTATAGCACCACCCGACCTCCTTTCTTTAACGGAAATGATTTCTGTTATTAGAAAGGTCAGATGGAGTGTTTCTTGAAAACACAAGTCGAGACTTGGATAATAATCCAAACCGGCTTTGTTCTACCCACCAATGATCAAGGGGAGCCCTTGGATTTCGATAAGTGGACCAATGCAACCAAGAGGAAAATTGAAGCCGATGCAAAAGCAACCCAAATGTTGCAATGTGGCTTGTCCAAGGAGGAGCTCAACCGAATTGGACCATTCATTAGCGCCAAAGAGCTCTGGAATAAATTAATTGATCTACATGAAGGGACGTCCGATTCTAAGGTATGTAAAAGAGATTTACTATTCAATAAATTGTATAATCTAAAGATGTAGGATCACTAGACCACTTCGTAACTCTGTGCGTATATCCAAGACATCTTGAACGGTCTATATGCCATCGAACAAAAGGTAGACAATCGAGATATAATAAGGTATGCTCTTAATGCTTTTCCTAGGACCACCTTGTGGGCATCCATGGTTGATGCCTATAAGGTATCTAGAGATCTATCTAAGGTTAGGTTAGACGAACTTTTTTCAGAATTTGAGTTACATGAACAAACTAACGTGGTTTCAATCGAGAAAGGAGTAGCGTTGTTTGCAAGACAAAGACGAAAAGCCAAGAGCAAGATACCTCCCTAAGAAGAAGAATCTGAATCGGAAGGTGAATCCGAATCAGAATCCGAAGAGGAGATGGAGGCTGAACTAGTCAATCTAGTTTGGAGGATCATCAAAAAGAAAAGGGAGCAATTGAAGAGAAAGAAACCCCCACAAACATACACATGCTATGGGTGCAACAAGAAGGGTCATTATAAGTCGAAGTGCCCAAGGCTCAAGAACAAGCCATCTCAATCAAAGCAAACATTTCACGCAACGTGGGAGACGGAAGAAGGTCAAAATAATGACTTGATATTCATGGAGAAACCGGTAGAGTCCGAGTTCGAGTCCGAAGCCGAATATGAATCCAAATCCAACTCCGACTCTAAGGATGAATTCGAGTTAAGACTCAAAGTCGGATCAAAAGAAATGATTAAGATAAGTCATTCATTAATTGCAAACTTATATCATGCAATTAAGTTGTTAAATAAAAAATTGACTAAGTCTGAGTCTAGGGTTGAGTCGTTACTTGAGGAGGTTGAAACCCTCAAGCAAGAGGCTACTCTAACCTCTTCAACTAATCAAGTTCAAGAGGGAAACTAAACTCAAGTTGAAAAACTTAAGGAGGAGAATTCTCTCTTGAAAGGATGAGTTCAAGAGGTCGAGGCTAGGTTGAAAAGGTTCACGTTGGGATCCAAGCATCTTAACCGACTACTTGGAACTCAAAGAGTCATGTACAACAAAGCCAGACTCGGATTTAGGTAAAGGACTACGAATAGATCTTATATGTCTATCGTAAATCATAGTCATCAACAAGTCCAAGCATGGGTCCCAAAGGTTTTATTAAACTCACATATAAGGACCAATAAGTTTTGGATTCCCCAGGATCAAGTCCACTTTGTGGATAGACCACATTGGTTCAACGGTTCAGAGGGAGCTAACACTAAAATAGTGTACCCACTCTCTTAGAATCTTTGCATGTTTAAATTCTTCTTTTAAATTCTAGAATGGTTAGATAGGACCAATAGTTAGTCAACCTTGATAACATAGTATCAGGACGTGGCGAGATGATAGTACGTTAGGGAAACAACGTCTCGTGCATTCGAGCTAGATAAGGCTTATCTAGCTTGGTGCACTTGGCTCAGTTGAACTAGCTGAAGCTACCTCATTGTATCCTAAACTAGTTAGACCAGGAAGTAACCCTAAGTGACTTAAGTGATATTTTCTTGAATTTGTCTTTGTCTAAGGAAGTGGTCATTGTTCCGATCAAAGAAGGCTCCTGTACCTCACCACGACCTGGAAGCCAGTTTCTCAAAAAGTTATTTAACGATCTAAAGGTTAAATCCGAATCTAACCCAAGGTTGACTATCTTTAATCAAGTTCAAATCATCTCACAAAACATATAAGGTGATCAAATTCTGAGACACATAGAATTGGTGAGATGTTAAGGATAATTGAAATACAGTTAACATAACCCTTTCAAAATGCTACCTATTTTCTCAACTATTGTACTTAACGAATATTTACAACTCTCTAGGCCAAAGTTTAGCGCCCCCTGATGCATACGAATGCATCCTCAAATCTCGCGACGGAGGTCGTCGAGGACTCGAAGCACGTGCTCGCGCTCAACGCCCGCAAGTGCACGGATGTCGTCGAGTAATAAAAGATTATCGATCCCACAGGGACTGGGATTCGAATATCGATATGTTCAGTGGTTGAAATTGTTCGGAAATAAACTCTAAGAGGTTTCGATTTGTGAGGGTTTTCGGTGGACTATACTCTATATGGTGTCACACGGAGGAAGAAGGGAGCGTGCCGAGGTCTTCAAAGGTGATTCTAGGACTTCAATTTCGCTTGTGTGTCGCAAAACAATGTTGTCAACTAGCATTGTCTAGACGTTTAGCAATGGTTTTGTGGAAGGGACATCATACACTCTCCCGATGAGCCATCGCATCTACCGGGAGCTATCTCCGCCTTAACAGGACGAGATAGATGGTACGATGATGTCGAATCAATCCCTACGATGAACCATTTCCGGTTCCATCACATCCTTCTACCCACGGTTACAGGAGATCAAGTTTACCCCTAGGTTCCTTGTATAAAATCCCCTAAATCTTAGATATGAGGATGTCACCTCAGACGCCTAAGCATAGCAGGTAGAAAACCAAACATGCATAGATATAGTATAAACAACTTCCAATTGCAAAATTAAACTCAAAGACAGAATTTAATGTGAACCAATATGTAATGTGCACACAAGCTACTCCCTAATCATAGAATCGAAGGAACTACTCCATGTATATAAGGGAAGAATCGCAAGGCATGTACATGTTCGAATACATCAAAAATAAAGCGCAGGAACAAGGGATTACAATGCCTTCGTGGTCTTCTCTCCGGCATTGAAGTGCAAGCGTGGACCTCTAGCGGCGTTCTTCCTCCCAGTTGCGAGTTCCTGAAGCCTTTTAGGGCTTTGATGTGTTGTCCTAGCCATCGTGGCCCCTCCCTAGGGTTTGGGCGGAGCCATCCTTATATAGACATCACCTCGGACTGCTGCAAAATCCAAAAAAAGCCCTAGTCGCGTAAATCTGGTGGGCCGCCACACGGCCAGGTTGTGTGTGGCCCTGGGGTGGCTGATCTCGCCCATTGGACATGACCGTGTGTAGCCACACGCCTTGGTCATGTCCCACTCTACGTCTAGCTGCAAAATGTCCTTCTTTTGCTCCGAAAGTGCACCTTTTCCCCCAAAATGCTATCCTGCATGCAAAAGTACAAAGAGCATACCTCCGAACAAAAAAATTGAAAATGCGTGTAAAACACAGTAACATATGCATGAAACTAACATAAAATGTAATGAGATGTGAGCGAAATCTACTCCTAAAACCCTATATGTTTCGCTCACATCACTTCCCCCAGACTTAAATCTTTTCTTGTCCTCAAGCAAACCTCAATGCCATGAAATTTAAAAAGACATTGTTCCATACTTAGCATGTTAACTAAATTTATAAAGTGGTATTTACAATCAAAGAAAAATAAATATGTTCTAGAAATTTACTAAGTTAGCTCCTCGTGCTCATGCTAAGCGAATCATTCTTAGGAGATGCCCGTTCCATGGTGAGTTAAGTCGTCATCCCATAGCTTTCCTAAGATCTCCGGCTCTTAGGCACTTACCTTCCCAAAGCGAGGGTCGTTCCCTATATCTAGCATAAAGTCTCAAAGTCGTGCTCGGTATTGAGAGAAATTGATAGGTGTTTCCCCAATAACCTAACTCGGTCTCAAAGGGGCACCTAGCCATTTCCACCCACGATAACTATTTTTTATCCCTCATAATCTATTCGCTCTCTCTCTCTCTCTCTCTTTTGTTTTCTTTTTCTTTGTTTTCTTTTTCATTTTTTTCTCTTTCTCTTTAATTTCTCTTCTCTTTTTTTTTCCTTCTCACAGGGATTTTGATTTTTTCCAAATGGGCTTACACAATTCGAGCATCTCCAGTAACTAAAATACTAAACCTAGAGTCACCTATGGATTCCAAAGTACTAGACTACTAAGATGAATCATAACTAGGTAAGTATTAGATTCTCCCTTTCAGAATGTTTGACATGTGTAGGTATAAAAATAAAAGCTAACCAGTGTAATTCTAGAAGATTCATTAGAGCGAATAAAATAAAATACCATGAGATAAATGAAGTTAAGCTACCTATGGGGACAACTCATGTAAGTAACTTTAAAAATACTATTGAGGCAGCTTATAGATAGCAAAAACTAAGTGCTAAAAGAAACTGAACAACCTATGACTGAACAAATGAATGAAAATACCAGGAAAGAAACTACTGCTAGGAAACAAACAAAATAAACTTTGGGGTCCCTCCCAGACTTAAACGCAAATATACCTCTAGTATGGTGGACGAGGTGGAAAGTCTGGGAGCCTCAGCATCTCGGGATCCTGGGAGAACATGCTGTTGAACCGCTGATGTCACATGTACATGTGGTCGATCTGAGAGCTAGTGGATGCAGTGGTTGCTCGGTGTTCCTCCTCCCTAGCCCACTATGCTTGCTAGGCATGTATGTGTTGCCGCATCTCCTGGTGGTAGGCGACCACATCCTGGCGACGAGCAGCCTTCTCTTGGAAGTATATGTGATGTGAGCCAAACATATAGGGTTTTAGGAGTAGTTTTCGCTCACATATCATAACATTTTATGTTAGTTTCATGCATATGTCACTCTATTTTGCATGCATTTCCTATTTTCTGGTTCGGAGGTCTGCTATTTGTACTTTTGTGTGCAGGATAGCATTTCGGGAGAAAAGGTGCACTTTCAGAGCAAAAGAAGGACATTTTTCAGCTAGATACAGAATGAGACACGGCCAGGGCATGTGGCTACACACGGCCATGTCCAATGGGCGAGATCAGACACCCTAGAGCCGCACATGGCCTGGCCGTGTATTTCCACACGGCCGTGTGGCGCCCTGCCATATTAGCGCGACTAGGGTTTTTTCGGATTTTGCAGCTATCCGAGGTGATGTCTCTATAAGGATGGCTCCGCCCAAACCCTTGGGGGGAGGCACGACGGCTAGGATAGCACGCCGAAGCCCTAAAACCGGTAACTCATACGGGGAGGAGGAACGCCGAAGGTCCATGCCTTGCACTTCAACGCCGGAGAGAAGACCACGAAAGCATTGTAATTCTTTGTTCCTGCATTTTATTCCTTATGTATTCGAACATAAACATGCTTTGTGATTCTTCCTTCATATACATGGAGTAGTACTTTCGATTCTAGGATTAGGGAGTAGCTTGTGTGCACATTACAATGTTGGTTCATGTTAAATTCTGCCTTTGAGTTTGATTTGACAATTGGTAGTTGTTTTTACTATATCTATACGTGTTTGGTTTTCTATCTGCTGTGGTTAGGTGATACGAGGGGTGACAACCCTCGTATCTAAGATTTAGGGGATTTTATACAAGGAACCTAGGGGTAAACCTGATCTCATGTAACTATGGGTAGAAGAGTGCGGTGGAATCAGAAACGATTCATCGTAGGGATTGATTTGACATCCTCGTACCGTCTATCTCATCCTTTTAGGCAGAGGTAGCTCCCAGTAGATGCGGCAGCTCTGCAGGAGAGTGTATGATGTCCCTTCCACAAAACAATAGCTAAATATCTAGAAAACACCAATTGACAACATTATTTTGTGATACACAAGTGAAACCGAAGTCCTAGAATCACCTTTGAAGACCTCGACACTCCTTCCTTCTCCGTGTGACCCGTATAGAGTAAAGTCCATCGGCGACTCTCACCAATCAAACCTCTTAGAGTTACGTTAGAACAATTACAACCACTGAATATATTGGTATTCGAATCCCAATCCCTGTGGGATCGATATTCTTTATTACTTGACGACATCCATGCACTTGCGGGCTGTAACGCCCGTAAAATTTCTAGCAATTTTACAAGAATTTTTGGCTTGATGATAATGGGCTTTATGTGGGCTTTTTCAAAAATAAAAGAAAATAAGCCAAAAGGGATGCAAGGCCTAGGAATTGAACCCCAAACCTCTAGAGATAGCCAAGCCCTATAGATGCATCCACTAACCAGAAGCCCAATAAGATTTTATCATTAGAGGAATAGGGGAAATTATGGTTAAGTGTAAGGGAGATCAAGGGACTCTTCAAGTGAATAAATAGGGGGAATGAGGGGGCATGAGTTACAAAATTTATTTTCTCCTCTTCTTCTTCTTCCTCACCGAATCCTAGAGCTTCCCCTCTCCATCTCTTTGGCCGAACCCCATCCAAGCAAGGAGAAGGCTAGATTTGGCTTTCCATAGGTCTTCTTTCCACTAAAAGCAAAGCGAAGGATGTAAGTATCCCTCACCTGCATACGAGTAGCTTTCGGTTGATTGTTTTGTGTAGAAATCCCTATGATATATTCGGCCAAGCTTAGTTTTGATGTTCCAAGGAAGTTCTATATCATGTTTTGTAAGAAGAAGATGATGTTAGGATGTAAAATGAATTAGGTTAAAAGATAACCCTAGAAACCCCTATGGACTATTCGGCCAACACATGTTTTTGGGTGTTTTATTGAAGTTCTATACTTGTTTTACATGCATATGATGATGTTAGGATGTAGAATGAATTAGGTTAAAAGTTAACCCTAAAAGCCCCTTGAACCATTCGGCCACCCCATTTATTTTGATGATTCAATGAAGTTTTAATCCATGTTTTGTATGCATATGATGTTGTTAGTATGTTAATTGAATTAGGTTAAATGTCTAACCCTAAAATCCCCTTGAACCATTCGGCCACCCCATTTATTTTGATGATTCAATGAAGTTTTAATCTATGTTTTGTATGCATATGATGTTGTTAGTATGTTAATTGAATTAGGTTAAATGTCTAACCCTAAAAGCCCCTTGAACCATTCGGCCACCCCCTTTATTTTGATGATTCAATGAAGTTTTAATCCATGTTTTGTATGCATATGATGTTGTTAGTATGTTAATTGAATTAGGTTAAATGTCTAACCCTAAAAGCCCCTTGAACCATTCGGCCACCCCCTTTATTTTGATGATTCAATGAAGTTTTAATCCATGTTTTGTATGCATATGATGTTGTTAGTATGTTAATTGAATTAGGTTAAATGTCTAACCCTAAAAGCCCCTTGAACCATTTGGCCACCCCTTTATTTTGAAGATTCAATGAAGTTTTAATCCATGTTTTGTATGCATATGATGTTGTTAGTATGTTAATTGGATTAGGTTAAAAGACTAGCCCTAAAAACCTACATGAACCATTCGGCCAACCATTGTCCTTTAACATGCTCTAGGTTAGGTTAACATGTGTTTTATGTTTGGGTGAATTCATGTTGACTTGTGATATTAAATGATGCTAGATGAAGATAACATGCTTTAGGTTAGTGTTTACTTACTCTTGATGTTTATGCCTTATGACATGCCCTATGTGTATGTGATATTTAAGATATGTTATGAAATGAAATACGATATGATTATGAAATGAAAAAGGATATGTTCATGAAATGAATATGATATGATTATGAAAATGAAGTATGATATGTTATGAAATGAAAAATGATATGTTCACGAAGTGAAGTATGATGTGTTAGGAAATGAAGTATGCTATGTTTGCAAATGAAATAAGCTATGTTATAATAAAAGCATATAAGTATTTTACCTTCTGCATGGCTTGTACCAAGACCTTAACAAGGTCCAAAGGGATGGGCTCCTAAGATGCCCTAGGTCGATGGAGTAAGACTCGGGCCTAGGATGGGCCTCTATGTATGATTGCCCCTAGGTCGATGGACTAAGATCGGGCCTAGTATGGGATGGGCTCTAAGATGCCCTAGGTCGATGGAGTAAGACTCGGGCCTAGGATGGGCTTCTACGCTATGATGATTGCCCTAGGTCGACGGACTAAGATCGGGCCTAGTAACCTAGTAGGTTCGAGACTTGCTACCTCGGGTCTATTTAGGGATGCGCGCTATGATAATGAAGAAGTGGTACAATGTCGGGCCCAAATATGTTGAGATTATGTTACGTACCTATAATATATGTTTTCAAAAAGCATCATGCATATGTTTACACGATTTGATTGTTAGGTTCATATGCTATGTTGATATGTCATATATATATGTTGCATGTTATGTTTGATATGTCATGTTTATGCTGCTATGTTACATGTGATGTATGTTTGATATGTCATATATAGGTTGTATGTTATGTTGATATGACATGTATATGTTGCTATGTTACATATGTTGTATGTCATGTTTGATTAAGTCATATGTATTTACATGATATGCTGCTATGATATGTATGTTACATGTTATGTTACTTATGTTACTTATGCTACATGTTAAGTTGCTTACGCCATGTATGTTACATGTTATGTTGCTTATATGTTATGAATGTTACATGCCATGATTAATGTCGATGTATGGTTTTTGTGAGTAGGACAGGATCTTACTAAGCCTATGTGCTTATAGTTTATCTTTCCCTCGTACTGCAGATAAGGGTAAGGGATGGATAAACTAAAAGGGAGCAGCAGGAGGGGCCAATTGTGTGTGGTAGTGACATGGTGGAGAAGATCCGTTATGTCCTTATATATATGTTTCCCTATGATGATGACGTTTATGGATGTCCTTATTTATGTCTCCTTATGATGATGATGTTTATGAACTTGAACTAGGCACTAAGTATCTATATATGTTATGATGCATGCTCTATGTTAAGAAGAAGAAGTTTCTATATATGTTATGATGCATGCTCTATGTTAAGAAGAAGAAGTATCTATATATAACGATGCATGCTCTATGTCAAGAAGAAGTATCTATATATGTCAATGCATGTTTATGTTTAAAAGAAAAAAAAATGTATCTAAAGTCTTCAGTAAGTAGTAAGAAGTGTATGTATAGATGCGGTCCGTCACGCCGCCCCTCCGGACCCTTGGTAAAAGGGCGGGCGTGACACGGCGTTGAGCGAGCGCGTGCGCTTTGAGTCCTCGGCGATCTCCATCGTGAGATTTGAGGTCGCATTCGTGTGCATCAAGTTTTTGGCACCGTTGTCGGGATGAACGATTCGATATCAAATTAAAGGTGTAAATTGGATCGATTTAGGATTAGATTTATTTACTTGCTTTATTTTTTTAGTTTGCTTCATTTGCTTTAGTTCTATATTTTCCATATTTAGATTTAGTTTTTACTTTTAGTAGTAGTTTCCAATTTACTGATTGCATCTTAGATTTTATTAGCTAGATTGTTTTATTTTCTGCTCTTAGAATTAGGTTAGCACTCCTAACTTTGTGGCTTGGTTCGTCGTATGCTTAGACGATTAGGATCGGAAGGTCTAATTCGATCAATGAGCGAACCTTTCATCGTCAGAGAGCAAAGTAGCGAAGGATGGAGGATCAAGCCGCATCCGAGGTGAACATATGTAGCCGACCTCTGCGGGACTACACATCTCCTAGCGCTAGAGGATTCAGGCCGAGTATAGTTGGACCATCTATTTCGGCAAATAACTTTGAGCTGAAGCCGGCACTTATACATATGTTCCAGCAGAGCCAATTCGGGGAAGCTGCGACTGAAGACCCGAACCGGCACCTTGAGGCATTTCTTGAAATCTGCTCGATGATGAAAATGAACGGAGTCCCTACTAACGTGATCCGCCTGAGTCTGTTCCCATTTTCACTATGGGATAAGGCTAAGGCATGGCTTCACTCCCTACCTTCTGGTAGCATCACTACATGGGAGCAATGTGAGCAGTAGTTTCTAAATAAATACTTCCCACCAAGTAAGGCTACTCACATGCGTCATCTTATCATGAGCTTCTGCCAGAAGGAGGGGGAGTCCTTATTTGAGGCTTGGGATCTCTACAAGGGGCTACTCTACCAATGCCCCCACCATGGACTGGAAAGGTGGCTGGTGATCCTCATTTTCTACAATGGGATCGCTTACGCCACGAAGATGTCCCTAGATTCTGCCGCAGAAGGAGCACTGATGAATAAGACCATAGAGGAAGCGGAAAAGCTGATCGAAGAGGTGGCCCAGAACCACCATCAATGGGCTTTTGAACGTGGTCAACCTACACCTGCAGCGGAGACGATACACTGTCAACTCTATGGACCACCTTGCAGCAAGGATGGACGCGCTCAGCAGACGATTCGAATATATGAATTCTTCATCTGCATGCGCTGCCATTGACTTCAGAGAGGGAGAGGGAGCGGAAGCGTATCGAGAGGACTACTATGGAGGGTAGGGAACCTCAGAGGAGCAGATTGATCATATTGACGTGGTTGGGGACTACAACCAAAGGCCCAACAACCCATACTCCAACACCTACAATCTCGAATGGAGGAATCACCCAAATTTCTCCTATAAGAATAACTCAAGAAACTCACAACCATCAGGGGGGTATGGGCAGCAGTAGGGCAACGGACAGTGACCATAGAAGTCCAAACTGGAACTGATGATGGAGGACTTCATCGCTACCCAAACTAAGGCCAATGAGGAATTTCGTCGCCAACATCAGAAGTCTGAAGAATCACTCAGAGACTTGAAAGCCACCATTGACAGCCTTGCAAGTCATATCAGGATGTTGGAGATGCAAGTGGCCCAGATAGCCCAAACCGTGTGGCAACCTATGAAAAGCTCTCCGATGAGTCAAAGTAAAGAGGAAGGAGTGGGGCAAAGTAGGCAATTCGCCAAGGGGTGTGTAGCCATGATTACCACCCTACTTGACCAAGCTGAGTTTGAACCGAAGATTCCATTATAGCTTGAGGACCCTAGTGAATTTGTTATCCCCTGCTCAATTTATGGGGAAATCTTTGATGAAGCGCTATGCGACTTGGGGTCATCAGTCAATGTGTAGCCCTACGCATACTATCTGAAGATGGGACTGAGTGGGCTCCAACCAATGAATCTTGGTATTCGTATGGGGGATGATTCAGTCAAGGAGCCCGTTGGCCTGCTACCACATGTGCCTGTGGTGATTGAAGATTTCGTGATACCCACGGACTTCATCATACTGGACATAGGACCAAATCCCTAGAATCCCATCATTCTGGGAAGGCTTTTTCTGGCAACTGTAGGGGTGTGCATAGATGTGAAAGCACACCATAACTCCCTGGAGGTAGATGGGGAGATCATCCTCTTTAGCCTTTTAGAGCACAGAGCTCCCTACCTCGACGGCTTCACATTTAGCAAAATGAAGCCGGAACCTCCAGATGAAGCTCCCGAGATGGATGAATCGAGGTTCACTGAACCTCCAGAACCAAGTTGATAGTGGAGTGCGGTCAAGATAAACGACCTTAAACAAAGCGCTTCTTGGGAGGAAACCCAAGTTTAGTTTTAGATTTCCCTTTTTTATTGCATTACATGCATTTGTTTGATTTTAGTTTTGATTTCCATCCCATTTAGGGTTAGGACTAGAGAAGAACTTTGCTAGGCAAAAATAAAATCCATATTAACCTACACGGCAAAAGGTGTGAGAGAATTCGAGCTCTGACGCAAAATGGGGAGAGAAATAGGGACACACGACTTGGCCGTGTGTTTTCCCATGGCCATGCTCGACCGACCCGAGCCACACTGATGTGTGTAATTTATGTTGCATTTGAGGCATTCAATATGCATGCATTTCATCTCATTTTATGTTTTAGTCATGTATTTTGTTATGTCTTAGTCAAGTTTAATATATTTTGGACAAAGAAACTGTTTTAGGGTATTTTTCATGTTAACAGGTGAAGTATCGGCAATTATCAAGGCGTATCAGAATAACACAGGAGTGCTATCAGTGACACGTCCGTGTCAAGCTCACCCGAACTCAACACACCCCGCGTGTGTTAGCCGACATGCCCATGCCAAAAGCCCGACACGCCCATGCCCTCCATTGACATGAGCGTGTCGCCCTATTGGTTGCTTTCCTTTTTTGTGGCAAAGCCTGGGATTTCCACTTAATTGAAGAATTTCTACCTTAATTGAAGACCAAGCCAAGGCTATAAAAGAAGATGAATTCTAACCCTAGGGGGGAGGCGGCGGAATTCGAAGAAGGAGGACAAAGTCGACAGTGGAGGAAACACAATGATGGCGATTGTAATTTCTTTCTCTAGAAATACTGATTCATCTATGGAGTAGTGTCTTGTAATCTTAGGATGGGGGAGTAGCCCTTGACAATTTATGTTGGTTGATTGAATCTCTTCTACTTTACTTGAATAGACAGTTGTTTTGATTTGGTTTTAGATTCTTATTGATAAATCTAAGGAACCTTGTGGAAGTACCTAACAGTGAATCCACGTTGCCGAAACCTAGATCCACGCTAGAGATTAACTCCTATCAAGTATAGATAGCATATCTATGAGGGCTTGTGGGAATCATTGATGATTCCTTAGCTGATTATGGTCCCGTGTGCAAACTTATCGTGAAAAGGAAATTTAGGTCTCTAGAGGAACTCTTATGGACTTAATGGATCTATCAAATCTAATTTTTATTAAGTAACGGTAGTAAGACTAGGGAGGTTTTTGGGGGTCTCGTGACAGGTCCCCTTAGCTAATTATGATCACCTACGCTCGAATACCATGAAAAGATAAATTGAGTTTGATAGGTACAATTGGTGTAGACCTCAAAAGGGGTCGTTGATTTACCTTAGGACAAGTTCTATCGAAACAACTCTAAGGAGTAGGAGAGAATGTAATCACCTTATAAATCGTCAATGCGATGAAACCCATATCCTGAGATTCCCTTCAATTATTGACTTTCAGCTCATTCTTCTCATTCGTTGTTCTTGACTGCTTAGTTTCTTTACTTAATTCACAAATTCGATTTGACTAGATAACTCGATATCATGATCATTTGGTAATTGACCCAATCCCTGTGGGATCGATATTTTTATTACTTGATGACAACCGTGCACTTGCGGAAATCGACACATCAAGTTTTTGGCGTCGTTGCTGGGGATTGGCACTCAATATTGAATTGAGCGTGATTTAGTTAATCTAGATTTCTATTTCTGTTCTTATTCTTTTGTCTATTCTGAATTCTTGTTTTGGAAGCTTCTCTTGTTATTGCATGCACAGATTTAACAAGGAAATTCTCAAAATTGTTCCTGAGATAGGGAGAACATTCCTTGCTAGAAGAAGACTCCAGCAACAACAGGAAGAAAATATGAACTCTAACATGGCTTATCACAATGAGAATAAACCTTTAAGGGATTACACAGCGCCTAGTGCAAGGGGATTGAGATCAAGCATTAGAAGACCCCCCATTGAAGAGAATAATTTTGAATTGAAACTGGCTCTACTTTCCATGGTCCAACAACATCAATTTGGAGGAGGGCCCACTGAAGATCCTAATCTGCACTTGGAAGTATTTTTAGAATTCATAAATGTTAAAATCGAATGGAGCCTCACGATGTTATTAGATCAAGGCTTTGTTCCTTTCTCATCATGGGACAAAGCTAGAGCATGGTTACACTCTCTTCTAGTGGACTGCATAACTACATGGGATCAGCTGGAGCAAAGATTTCTAGACAAGTATTTTCCACCAAGCAAAACTGCAAGTCTTCATCATCAAATCACTAATTTTGCACAGAATGATTGAGAGACATTATTTGAAGCTTGGGACAGATTTAAGGGATTACTACAGCAATGCCCTCATCATGGGCTGGAGAAATGGCTCATTGTTCATACTTTCTATAATGGAATCTCGTATGCCACTAAAGTTTCTCTTGATTCTGCTGTAGGAGGAGCTCTCATGAATAAAACATTGGATGAAGCCTTTGAGATCGTCGAGAATGTGGCAATGAATTCTCACTAATGGGCTACAGAACGAGGGTATCCGATTAAAATGTCAGGTAAGTATGAGGTAAGTACTCTCGATTTACTCAGCGCTAAAGTTAATGCATTAACTCAAAATCTTGAACATTTTAATGTATCAGCTGTAAACTCATCTAATGTCACTTATGAGATTTGTGGTGTAACAGAACATATGGCTACAAATTGCCAAATTCTACACGCACCATCATCGGGAGCAGGGGTTGAGCAAGTAGATGCGCTGAATAATTTTAATCAGAAGCCTAATGGTGGCAGCCCTTATTCGAACACGTACAATCCCGGTTGGAGAAATCACCCCAACTTTTCGTATCGAGCCAACCAAAATTCTTCTGGACAGAACAATTTTGGTGCACCTTCGGGATTTCAACTAGGGCCAAAGTAAAACTTAGAGAAGATGATGGAAAATTTTATCACATGCCAAGGAAAGATGAATGATGAATTTTGACAGCATGTTATAGAATCCAATCAGCAACATCAAAACAATACCGAGGCGATTAAGCAATTGGGAAGCAAGGTGGATAATTTGACTAATCACACAAGAATGTTGGAGAATCAAATTTCTCAAATTGCTAGCTCTATGTCTAGGACGCCAAGTTGATTTCCTGGAAATTCAAAAGTAAACCCAGCTGAACATTGTAATTCTATAAGTTTGAGAAGTGGAAGAATTTTAGAAGGAGACAAGAAAGTAGTACCACCTGTCAGAACTCAACAAGCTCCACCCGTGTTCAAGAACATAGGTGTGCCGGAGTTTGAAGAAGTGGTCATGCCCAAGAAGACTGAAATGATTTTGAGATAGGAGGCACCGGAACACACCCAAGGTGTGTTATCCACACACACGTGTCGGGTGATGCCCATAAGCACACCTAGGGTGTGCCAGCTGACACGCCTGTGTCAGGTCGCTGTAGAAGCCAGCATGCCCCAGCCGAGCCAGATGACACAGTCGTGCCGCACAAAGAGCCAAGGACATACAAGCCTCCTATTCCATTCCCTCAGAGGCTGATTAAGGAGAAATTGGATGAATAATTTGGTAAGGTTCTTGAGGTAATTAGAAAGCTTTATATTAATATACCTTTTATAGAAGCTCTTCAACAAATGCCTACGTACTCCAAGTTCTTGAAGGATATTTTAACCAATAAAAGGAAAGTTGAGGAGCATGTAACAGTGTCTCTTACTGAAGAATGCAGTGCTTTAATTAAAAACATGGTACCTCCCAAGTTAAATGATCCAGGTAGTTTTTCTATCCCTTGCATAATTAATGACTCTAGTTTTGATAAGGCTTTTTGTGATTTAGGAGTTAGTGTCAATTTGATTCCTCTTTCCATATGCAAGAAATTAGATTTGGGAGAAATGAAACTAACAACTATGGACTTGTAGTTAGCCGATCGATCCATTAGATATCCTTTGGGAATCTTAGAAGATGTGCCTGTAAAGGTGGGAAACTTTATTATTCCCGCTGATTTCGTAGTGCTTGACATGGATGAAGACCCATGTATTCCACTCATCTCAGGGAGACCTTTTCTAGCTACTGCAGGGGCGATGATAGATGTCAAGAATCACAAACTTTCACTTGCATTTGGAAATGATAAGATTGAATTCGACCTTTCCAAAGTTGTTAAACAACCTTTTGATTTTGATGTTTGTTGTAGGATTGATAGTTTCCCGTCAATTGCACTAAAAGGAGCACAAGAACAAACTCATCTTGGTAGGCTCGAAAGGGATTTTGAGGATGAAGAGTCGGAGATTGTCGACCTTGACCTACCACCACAGGTAGAACTTAAGCCTCTTCCATCGACACTCAGGTATGAATTTCTTGGCAAAAATTCTACTTATCCTGTGATCATTATCGCTAATTTAAGCGATGCAGAGACAGAGAAACTGATCAAAGTGCTGAAAATACATAAGAATGTCATTGGATACAAGATTGATGATATAAAGGGAATTAGTCCATCGGTTTGCATGCATAGAATTCTACTCGAGGATAATTATAAACCTTCAATAGAACATCAACGAAGGCTAAACCCGGCCATGAAAGAGGTGGTCAAGAAAGAGGTCCTGAAATTGCTAGATGCAGGAATTATCTATCCTATATCCGATAGCGAATGGGTGAGTCCTATTCATGTGGTGCCTAATAAAGGGGGGATAATCGTGATAAAAAATGCTATGAATGAGTTAATCCCCACGAGAGTAGTCACCGGGTGGAGAATGTGTATTGATTATAGGAAATTAAACAAGGAAACTAGAAAGGACCACTTTCCTATCCCCTTTATTGACCAAATGTTAGACCGGTTGGCAAAACATTCGCATTTCTGTTACTTAGATGGATACTCCAGTTTCTACCAAATCACCATCTATCCTAACGACCAAGAGAAAACAACTTTTACTTTCCCATATGGTACTTTTGCTTTCAGGAGAATGCCTTTTGGACTTTGCAATGCACCAACAACTTTTCAGAGATACATGACTTCAATTTTTTCCAATATGATCGAGAATATAATGGAAGTATTCATTGATGATTTTTCTGTATATGGTGCAGATTTTGATATGTGCTTATCTAATTTGGTCAAGGTTTTGCAGAGATGTGAGGAAATGAATTTAATGCTTAATTGGGAGAAGTGCCACTTCATGGTGCAAGAAGGCATAGTGCTTGGGCACCTAGTTTCACAGCGTGGTATCGAGGTGGACATTGCTAAAACTGAAGTGATCAAGAAGTTACCTCCTCCAACCGATGTTAAGGGAGTGCAGAGTTTTCTAGGACATGCGAGGTTTTACCGGCGGTTCATCAAGGACTTTTCAAAAATCTCAAAGCCATTGACTAATTTGCTTGCTAAGGATGTCGAGTTTCATTTTGATAGTTCTTATCTTGATGCATTTTTCAGATTAAAAGAATCATTGACAATCGCCCCAATAATGCAACCTCCAGATTGGAGTCTTCCTTTTGAAATTATGTGTGATGAAAGTGATTTCGCTGTAGGGGCAATTTTGGGACAAAGGAAGGACCGCAAGGTGTATGCAATTTACTACTCCAGTAAAACGTTGGATGAAGCACAAGTGAATTATGCTACTACGGAGAAAGAACTCTTGGCTATAGTCTTCGCCTTCGACAAGTTCAAATCTTATATCATTGGGTCTAAGGTGATAGTTTACACAGATCATGCAACCACAAGATACTTGTTGAACAAAAAGGAATCCAAGCCAAGACTCATCCAGTGGATACTTCTTCTGCAAAAGTTTGATCTGGAAATTCGAGACAAACAAGGAATGGAGAACATAGTTGCAGATCATCTATCGAGACTACACCTAGGAACAAATGCAGGAAGTGACGATGATCTTGCTATTAATGATTTCTTTCCGGATGAGCAGCTACTAGTTGTCAAGAAAATCAAGGCTCCTTGGTACACTGATTTTGCCAATTTCCTAGCTTGTGGGATAATACCTTCCTATATGACTTATCATCAGAGGAAGAAGTTTTTCACGGACGTAAAAAAATATGTGTGGGATGAGCCATTCTTGTTCAAGCAAGGAGCCGATGCTATTTATCGAAGATGTGTATCTGAAGAAGAGATTGAGGACATATTGTATCATTGTCATTCTTCTGCTTATGGAGGTCATACTAGCACGAACAAGACTGCGGCAAGGGTCTTACAAGGAAGATTCTACTTGCCTCATATTTTCAGAGACTCCCAGAATTATGTGATGATTTGTGACCGCTGTTAGAGGACCGGGAATGTATCGAGAAGACACGAGATGCCTCAAAATTCGATATTGGAAGTTGAATTTGTAGGGATGTATACTGAAAAGTCTATCTTTTGAATGAACATCTTTATTTTGAAATAAGAATCACATGATCATTGTTTACATTTTTATGGTTATGCAATATTGTCTAATACATTACATTGTAGATAACATGGTGTGTGGTGTCACACGGGAGATCATGTTATCGGCTCCTTGTAAAGTATAAGTAAAGGCTCACAACCGAGATGACTTTGGACAAACCATCGGAATGGTTGTAGTGTGATTTGGTATTGGTTTGTCTTGACCATAGAATCACACTAGTACACATTGTGTGTATTTAGCATGACCGACTTAGAGGTGATTCGATTTATTGCTGACTACATAATCGAATTTGACCTCAGATATTATTTTATACATGCTCTTAATCCCGATATAATAACGGGCACATATACTTAGTATTCATCTCTTTGATTTACCAATAGGCGAGATATATAGATTAAATCTATAGGCTCGGTAAGTTGAGAGATGATATTATTTATATGGTGTGTCGTTGATTATAGGAGGAAACCGTGTCCTATATATTAGGATGATGATGTCCCCTTGAGGAGCTCATAAGGTTCATCATGTAAATCCTGCAGGTGGAATTGGTTCGGCATGATGAAAAGGTTAAGTTGTACTACTCATGGAGTTAGATATTGATTAATTAATGGTTAGTAAATTATTTAATCGACGGACATTCGAGATCTTAAATACGGGAGAAAATGTACAAATAATATATGGAGCCCATATTATCATATGGGGGTTGGTGAGGTAGATCAATGATAATCCTTTAGTGGATTGGATTATTATTAGTGGATCGGACTTTATGTGGGCTTGATCCATAGATTGCCAAGATCCAACTCCTCCTCATGGTCCCTAATGTAGCCTATTAACACCTCATGAAGCTTAGATCCAAAGGATAGAAACAAAACTCTAGATCCAAAGGTAGAGATTAAATCTCTAGATCCACGGTTGAGATTAAATCTCTAGATCCACGGTTGAGATTAAATCCTAGAACCAATGGTGGAGATTAAAAGGAGGCTTATCCCTAACTCTATAAAAGGAGGGCAAGGAATTGGCGTGGAGAAAAATTCAAGAGAAGCTAGGGTTTTGGAAGTTGGCGGCAAGGCATCGGAGCTAGGGTTTGGGCTTGGGCAACACCTAATAAGGAAATATTTTCCTTGTGTTGTTCTTCTTCCCTAAGCTATTGGCGCCCTTGGAGTTCCTTCCAGCCCTTGGTCGGCATCCAGGTCCTCTCCTTCTCCTTGGCGGTGGAACAAAGGTTTAGGGCCTCCCTTGAAGCTTTTGGCCGGCCACTCTCAATCTCCTCTTCCTTCTTGGCCGGCGGCAAGCTTCCTCCTTGGAAGTTAATGGTTTGTTGAAAGAAGAAATAGAGCTTTGTTTATATTCTTCCTCTTGCTTTGGAAGAGCAAGGAAGGAAGATTTGTGATCTAGGAGCTTCAAATTTTGGTAGATCGTCGCCCACACGACGTCCGAAAGGAGGAAGGTCATACATTAGAAGATCGAGAGGTATACCTATTCTCTATTCTGTTTTGTTACTTGCTTGTATTTGTTTTTATAATTATGAGCATGATAAATTCTATTTGTGGCTAAATAATATTTGGATCCCGAACATAAACACAAAAATTGGCGATCCGGACATCGTCTATTCCGTGGCTACTCGTAGAATAGAGGATGGTCTCTTGAACAACGAGTTTGTTCATGTGACCTCTCTAAACGAATAGCACGATGATGACTTGATTGTTTGGGCAATCCCTTTTGTCTAGGATTAAATTTTTTTAATCTGGGGGCATCGATGGGATCGCCATGAATAAACAACCAAGGTGAAGTGGGAAGCGAAGTTTCCCCTCACGGACTCGATAAGTAAAACCCTTCAATTGGTATCAGAGCCAAGGTTTCTGGTTTTGTGTGTTTAGGATTCGGTTAATTTTTATGCACTTTTTATATATTATATGTGCCAGATTATAGTAGGATATGCGTAGTTTAACTCTTTGGTTGCAGGCATAAGATCCGACTATTATGGCCATATGTGTGTATGTGATTGTATGTGTGTAAATATTTATTTTATTTAATCCTCGGGGTTGACGAGGCTAGTGTTTGATTTTTTGTAAATTAGATACAGCATTATTTAGCCAGTCTTTATTTTAGTTTACTTTCAATCTATATTTCATGTACACTCCCTCGTGGAGTATATGATCGATGGATGTAAATTAAAATATATTTTAGTCTCGGCTCGGATCTCCGGATGGCTCATACATGGCGTAGGAGGAGCGGACGAGAAGGCAATGCGACGGGAGACATATTGAAGACAAAAGTCATAATAGTTGGAAAATAATTTATTTTTCATATTTATTACTTTTTGTTTGATATGCATGTCGTAGGCTAGGAAAATTCCTCAATTTCAAATTACTAAGCGGGAGAGGGATATTTTTATAAATTCCCATGGCCTCCATTACAATTTGACATGTGATGCAAACAAACTTGCACGTCGGCTCTGAGTGCCTTCGTCCCCATCGGATGAGTTTGTTTGCGGATCACAAGATCAAATATGGTTATAGGCAATTATCAAGGAGTGTGTGTACTTCCCCATCGGAAGGCACATAACCCGAGATAATTACCTTGGTACCGAGTAATGGTGAACACTTAGATACAAATATAAGTATCCTCCCCATCGGAGTCACTGCTTTTATTTGTAGGGCCAAAGAGGAACCAACTATTAATTTTACTTGTCAAAAAGTTAGGTTGACAAGATATTAAAATTAATGGGTAAAACCTCCTCTTACAAATGTAGTATTCGTATACGTCCACACTATCATGGCATACGATATTCTTGGTATTTTGAGGTGTTGGTTGATTTTAAAATTTTATTGTTTGAGGAATCAATAATTTTTTGAAATCTAATGTTTTGATTTATGTGATTCTTAGGTTTTCTTTCAAAATGACTTTCAACCCACTTGTTGTGATAATGAAAGAGAACAAACTTACTGGACCCAACTATGTTGATTGGAAGAGGAATCTAGACATTGTCTTGACTGCTGAGGAATACAAATATGTACTCCTCGAAGAGTGCCCTCCTAAGCCTGTAGAAGATTCTGGGGAAAAGGAGAGAGAGTTATAAGAAGTGGGTAAAGGCCGATGAGATGGCGCGGTGTTACATTTTGGCATCTATGTCAAATGTACTGCAACATCAACATCAAGCCATGCCCACAGCTTACGACATGATGCTCAATCTCAAAGAGCTTTTCGGACACCAGAATCGGGATGCGAGGCAAGAAGCCATGAGAAAATTGATGACAACCACTATGATTGAGGGAACACCCGTAAGGGATCATGTTCTCAAGATGATGGCTCATTTGAATGAGCTAGAGGTCCTTGGAGCTGAGATCAATGGGGAAACCCAAGTCGATATCATACTCCAGTCTCTACCTAGGAGTTTTGAGTAGTTTCGCCTTAACTACAACATGAACAAAAGGTTGTATTCGTTGGCGGAGCTTCTGACAGAACTCCAGGCGACAGAGGAGCTATTTCGTCAGAGTGCTTAGGCACATGCCATGGTGACCCAAAAAGTTTCTACTTCTAAGTCAAAAGGCAAGAAGAAGAAGAAACAAACTAGGGCAAAGGCGGAGGGAGGTACTCAGGGAGGAGTGAAGAAGCCGAAAGGCAAGTGCTTCACTTATAAGCAGACTTGACACTGGAAGAAGGGCTGCCCCAACCGCAAGAACAAATGTATATCTTTTGGTCTAGTCGTTGAAACATGTTTAGCGGTGTTATCTACCAACACCTGGTGTGTAGATACGGGAGCCACTGATCATGTCTGCAATACTTTGTAGGGGTTCCAGGAAACCAGACGACTTGCTGAGGGGGAGATTACTGTGTACTTGGGCGATGCCACGAAGGTGGCGGCTGTTGCAGTGGGAGATGTTCATTTATCTTTTGAGAAGAATAAACTTTTAGTTCTTAAGAATTGCCTTTATGTACCCTTATTTAGAAAGAATTTAATTTAAGTTTCTAAATTGTTTATGGATGGATATTCTATTTCTTTTAATGATAGAGTTGTTATAAAAAGGAATAGGGACATTATCTGTTCGGGTGCATTGATAGAAAATTTGTACACACTTGAACCAAAAGCTCCCACGATGCATATTGAAATTAATAACTCATCTTCTAATTCCAATAAGAGAAAAGGACCTTCGAAGATGAACCAAACATATCTTTGGCATCTTAGGCTTGGTCACATTAACCTAAGCAGAATTCAAAGGTTGATAGCTGATGGACCTTTGGGTTCATTAGTGGTGGAGGATCTCCCAACCTGCGAATCTTGCTTGGAGGGTAAGATGACCAAGAGGCATTTTAAGGCCAAGGGGTATAGAGCCAAAGATGTGTTAGAATTGATACATTCTGATTTGTGTGGTCTTATGTCTATCCAGGCAAGAGGTGGTTTTGAGTATTTCGTCTCTTTTATAGACGATTACTCAAGATATGGATAAATTTACCTGATGCGCCGCAAGTCTGAATGCTTTGACAAGTTCAAAGAATTCAAGCCTGATGATGTGTTAGAATTGATTCATTCTTATTTGTGTGGTCTTATGTCTATCCAGGCAAGAGGTGGTTTTGAGTATTTCGTCTCTTTTATAGACGATTACTCAAGATATGGATAAATTTACCTGATGCGCCGCAAGTCTGAATGCTTTGACAAGTTTAAAGAACTCAAGCCTGATGTGGAGAAACGTCAAGGAAAAAGTATCAAGACACTACGATCTGATCGGGGTGGTGAGTACCTCTTAGGAGAGTTTAGGAACTACTTATCAGAGGCTGGGATTCAATCCCAATTGATTACTGGCACACCCGATGAAACGGTGTAGCAGAGCGAAGGAATAGGACTCTTATGGAGATGGTTAGATCAATGATGAGTTATTTTGAATTGCCAGATTCATTCTAGGGATATACTGTAGATATGGCGGTGTACATTCTGAACTTGATTCCATCTAAATCAGTGCCTTCTACTCCCATGCACTGTGGATGGGCAAAAGCCTAGTCTAAGACATATTCGGATATGGGGGAGTCCAACACATGTGCTGAAGGTAGATGCTGGTAAGTTGGAACTTCGTACAAAAGTACGCATGTTTGTTGGCTATCCTAGAGGAACGAAGGGTGGTTTATTTTATAGTCCTAGAGATCAGAGGGTAATCGTTAGCACGAACGCCAGATTTCTAGAGGAAGACTATGTGATGATCTACAAGCCCAAGAGTAAAATTTTTCTGGAGGAAGTCACTTCTTTAGTACCACCGGTACAAAAGGATATACCACATGTCACTGCACTGCGTGTCGCAGAGGATACACAGGAGATACCTCGTCATAGTGGGAGGGTTGTGAGACAGCCTGATAGATTCATGTTCTTGGGAGAATCTTCTGATTTGGTCCCTGGCGAACATGAACCTGATCCCTGGACATATGACGAGGCAATCCAAGATATAGATGCAGTATCTTGGCAAAGTGCAATGAATGCTGAGATTGAATCTATGGATTCAAATCAGGTCTGGGAGCTAGTAGAACCACCCGATGGTGTAAAAACCATTGGATGCAAGTGGATCTACAAGAGAAAGAGGAATAGATGGAAGGTTGAGACCTTAAAAGCGAGGCTTGTTGTGAAGGGGTATACTCAGAAAGAGGGTATCGATTATGAGGAGACCTTTTCGCCGGTAGCCATGCTTAAGTCTATCCGGATTCTCTTATGCATAGCAGCTCCTATGGATTATAAGGTGTGGCAGATGGATGTCAAGACAGGTTTCCTTAATGGAAGTCTTGAGGAAAACATCTATATGAAGCAACCAGAGGGATTCATTGCTAAAGGCAAAGAGCATCTTGTATGTAAGCTTAATCGGTCCATTTATGGATTGAAGCAAGCTTCGAGATCTTGGAACATCTGCTTTGATGAGGTAATCCTGTCTTATGGATTTATTCAAAGTACGGATGAGTTTTGTGTATACAAGAGATGTGACGGAAACGTAGTGGTATTTCTTGTACTATAGATGACATTTTATTGATTGACAACAATATCAAGGTGTTATCGGACGTAAGGGTATGGTTGTCCAAACAGTTTGATATGAAGGAGAAGTGGGACACATCCTTGGGATCAAGGTTATAAGGGATCGCAGGAAAAGGATGTTGTGCTTATGCCAAGATTCATACATAGACACGATTATGGATCGTTTTAGCATGCAGAACTCCAAGAAGGGTTTTCTACCTTCGCATGGAGTTCCTTTATCTAAGGAGATGTCCTAGATCATCCGAGAGGAGATAGAGGAGACAAGGTGGTTCCTTATGCCTGGGCAGAGGGAAGCTCCCATGTATGTATGCCATGTTACGAGACCAGATATCCGCTTTATCGTAGGGCATGGTCAACCAAATATCGAGAGTAATCCAGATAGGGACATTGGATCGCAGTAAAGCATATATCAAGAACCCGAGAAGGACTAGGGATTATATGGTCATACGGACCAATTACTCCTGTGGGTTACAATTCCGACTTCAACTGATAGGGATAACAGTAAGTCTACCTCAGGTTTTGTGTTTACTTTAGGAGGTGGAGCCATTGTATGGAGGAGTTTCAAGCAAAAATGCATGGCGGACTCTACCATGGAAGATGAGTATGTGGCAGCCTCTGAGGCGGCCAAAGAAGTTGTGTGGCTCAGGAACTTCCTGATGGACTTGGATGTGATTCCTGGTTTGCCCAGAACTATCACAATTTATTGTGATAATAGTGGTGCAGTTGCAAACTCGAAGGAACCACGAGCCCATAAGGCAAGTAAGCACATAGAGCGCAAGTACCACCTGATACGAGAAATCATAAAGAGAGGAGAAGTTGTTGTGGCCAAGATTGCATCGGAGGATAACCTGGAAGATCCTTTAACTAAGGCCCTTCTGGCGAGAGCTTTTGATAGGCATGTGGAGGGAATGGAGATCAGATGTATGGCAGTTTGAGGGCAGCATAGTCTTTTAGTATAAGTGGGAGATTGTAGGGATGTATACTGAAAAGTCTATCTTTTGTATGAACATCTTTATTTTGATATAAGAATCACATGATCATTGTTTGCATTTTTATGGTTATGCAATATTGTCTAATACATTACATTGTATGCTAAAAGTTGGGAATCTGCCCAACTAGCAGCCCCCTGCCACCCGTCCCAGGGTTATTGGTGAGAGGGAGGGTAAATCATGGGGGAGACTATGTCCCGGACACGGTGGCAAGGCAGTGAAGTCAAGGGGGATTTTAGACCCCTCTCCGGAATCGACTCCAGCCCATATGCTAAGCAGCCACACTGCCTTACCATCGCGTCATCCCCGCGGAGACTTAATACATTACATTGTAGATAACATGGTGTGTGGTGTCACATGGGAGATCATGTTATCGGCTCCTTGTAAAGTATAAGTAAAGGCTCACAACCGAGATGGCTTTGGACAAACCATCGGAATGGTTGTAGTGTGATTTGGTATTGGTTTGTC
The DNA here is from genome assembly GCA_025175895.1 of Wurfbainia villosa. Classification (NCBI taxonomy): domain Eukaryota; kingdom Viridiplantae; phylum Streptophyta; class Magnoliopsida; order Zingiberales; family Zingiberaceae; genus Wurfbainia; species Wurfbainia villosa. The sequence continues at coordinate 55,667,190 of CM046004.1, forward strand.
TTGACCATAGAATCACACTAGTACACATTGTGTGTATTTAGCAGGACCGACTTAGAGGTGATTCGATTTATTGCTGACTACATAAACGAATTGGACCTCAGATATTATTTTGTACATGCTCTTAATCTCGATATAATAACGAGCACATATACTTAGTATTCATCTCTTTGATTTACCAATGGGTGAGATTTATAGATTAAATTGATAGGCTCGGTAAGTTGGGAGATGATATTATTTATATGGTGTGTCGTTGATTATAGGAGGAAACCGTATCCTATATATTAGGATGATGATGTCCCCTTGAGGAGCTCATAAGGTTCATCATGTAAACCCTGTAGGTGGACTTGGTCAGGCATGATGAAAAGGTTGAGTGGTACTACTCATGGAGTTAGATATCGATTAATTAATGGTCAGTAAATTAATTAATCGACTGAAATTTGAGATCTTAAATACGGGGAGAAAATATACAAATAATATATGGAGCCCATATTATCTTAGGGGGATTGGTGAGGTAGATCAATGATAATCCTTTAGTGGATTGGATTATCATTAGTGGATCGGACTTTATGTGGGCTTGATCCATGGGTGGCCATGATCCAACTCCTCCTCATGGTTCCTAATGTAGCCTATTAACACCTCATGAAGCTTAGATCCAAAGGATAGAAACAAAACTCTAGATCCAAAGGTAGAGATTAAATCTCTAGATCCGACGATTGAGATTAAATCTCTAGATCTAACGGTTGAGATTAAATCCTTAAAACCAATGGTGGAGATTAAAAGGAGGCTTATCCCTAACTCTATAAAAGGATGGCAAGGAGTTGGCGTGGAGAAAAATTCAAGAGAAGCTAGGGTTTTGGAAGTTGGCGGCAAGGCATAGGAGCTAGGGTTTGGGCTTGGGTGGCACCTAATAAGGAAATATTTTCCTTGTGTTGTTCTTCTTCCCCAAGCTGCCGGCGCCCTTGGAGTTCCTTCCAGCCCTTGGACGGCATCCAAAACAGGTCCTCTCCTTCTCCTTGGCCGGTGGAACAAAGGTTTAGGGTCCTCCCTTGAAGCTTTTGGCCGACCACTCTCAATCTCCTCTTCCTTCTTGGTCGGCGGCAAGCTTCCTCCTTGGAAGTTAATGGTTGGTTGAAAGAAGGAATAGAGCTTTGTTTCTATTCTTCCTCTTGATTTGAAAGAGCAAGGAAGGAATATTTGCAATCTAGGAGCTTCAACTTTTTGTAGATCGTCGCTCACACGACGTCCGAAAGGAGGAAGGTCATACATTAGAAGATCGAGAGGTATACCTATTCTCTATTCTGTTTTGTTACTTGCTTGTATTTGTTTTTCTAATTATGAGCATGATAAATTCTATTTGTGGCTAAATAATATTTGGATCCCGAACATAAACACAAAAATTGGCGATTCAGACATCGTTTATTCCGCGGCTACTCGTAGAATAGAGGATGGTCGCTTAAATAACGAGTTTGTTCAAGTGACCTCTCTAAACGAATAGCACGACGATGACTTGATTGTTTGGGAAATCCCTTTTATCTAGGATTAAATTTTTTTAATCTGGGGACATCGATGGGATCGCCATGAACAAACAACCAAGGTGAAGTGGGAAGCGAAGTTTCCCCTCATGGACTCGATAAGCAAAACCCTTCAGAATTATTTGATGTCTGGGGAATTGACTATATGGGACCTTTCCCTCCTTCCTATAATAATGCCTACATATTTGTGGTAGTGGACTATGTATCTAAGTGGGTTGAGGCTCTCCCATCTCCCTCCTGTGATGCAAAAACGGTTATAAAAATTTTCAAGAGTATAATATTTCCAAGATTTTGAGTATCGAGAACAGTAATAAGCGATGGAGGCTCACATTTTATCGAAAGACAATTTGAAAGCCTACTCAAGAAGTATGGAGTAACCCATAAAGTAGCCTCACCATATCATCCACAAACAAGTGGGCAAGTTGAAGTTTCAAATAGGGAAATAAAGGTTATCTTAGAGAAAACAGTATCAAGGTCAAGGAAGGACTGGTCTTTGAATCTTGACGATGCTCGGTGGGCCTATCGAACAGCTTACAAGACACCCATTGGAATGACTCCGTTTCGATTAGTTTATGGAAAATCATGTCATCTTCCAGTTGAAATAGAGCACAGGGCATATTGGGCAATTAAATGGCTTAATTTTGACCTAAAGAAAGCCGGAGAGAAAAGAAAATTGCAGGTAAATGAACTTGAAGAACTACGCCTTGATGCTTATGAACATGCAAAATCTTATAAGGAGAAAACAAAGAGATGGCATGACCGGAATATCATGAGAGAATTCCATGAAGGAGACTAGGTATTACTCTTCAACTCGAGATTGAAACTTTTTCCTGGGAAGCTGAAATCCAGATGGACGAGACCATACCAAGTTAAAAAGGTTTATCCTCATGGAGTTATTGATATATCAAGTGAGTCTACCGGAGTTTTCAAAGTGAATGGACAAAGACTTAAGAAATACTTCTCAAACAAACCCGAAGAGCTGATTGATGAGGAGGAGCAGAGTACACTCCTCGAGCCACATCCATCCAACTAGGGAGTAATTGAGGGGTCAAGCTAATGACCTAAAACAAGCGCTCCTTGGGAGGCAACCCAAGCTATTTTCATTTCTATTCATTTTATTTTATTTTTTTCATTTTTATTTTAACTTTGAGTTTTTCATTTTTTAGGTTTTCAGAATTACAGGACACAACATGTCCGTGTCGCTCGTCGACACGACCTCGAAAGGTTGGCATGGTGAGATCGTGTTGTTTAATGCAGGCGTGTCATTGTCGTGCCACTGCGTGCCAGATTTACACAACCCACCTATGTCAAACGACACGGGCATGTCAAGCTCACCCGAACTCAACACACCCTGGGTGTGTTAGCCGGCACGCCCATGTCGCGCATAAAGAAGGAAGGTGTGCTGCTTGGCACGCTTGTGTCGCGCATAAAGATGGGTGGCACGCCTGTGTCACCGCTTGCCCTTTTAAAAAAAGCCTGACACACCCTAACTTTCCACAAGCTTGGAGCAGCCGCCGTCTCTACCTCTCAACCAGCCCGAAGCTCAACCTACTCTCTCCCTCCCCAACGCCATGAGTAAGCGAGTGAAGACTAGGGGAGGGGTTTCTTCTCAACTGACGACTCGGGACAAGGGAAAGAGGAAAGCACAAGACTTGGGTAACGATCCTCCGCCCTCTTGTCATCCGTGTGGAATTGTTTTTAGAGATGATGTTATGAAATCTAGGCTCGGTAAGTTTGAGAAAAGAAAAATAATTTCTACACGAACCATTGATTTCTACACGTTAACAACCCTAGGAATTAGAGATGATATAATTTGGTTGACTAATAGGATTGGTTGGACTGACTTTATCACATATCATCATCTTACTTATCCAAGCATTACTCTTGAGTTCCTTAGCTCATTATCCGCTGAAATACTTCAAGGGAAGAATTGTGAAGAAGGAAAAATCCAGTTTAGATTAATGAATCATGAGTTTACTCTTTCCTTAAGTAATTTTAATGCGATATTTAATTTTCCTTGTGGAGGGGAGAGGCAAATTCATAGACATTTTATTGATCATCAGTTTTGGAGATTAATTTCTGATGACCCTCGCCCTTATGATGCATCTAGGTCTAAATCATTCAATATCCCAAATCCTACTTTTTTTTATCTCCTTAGGTTTATGGCTAATACAATTTCTAGGAGATATGATAGTGCAGGGGTAGCTAGGCAGAGCGAGCTACAGTTTTTATGGGCTATGCTAAATGAAGTTAACATTGATTCTGGAGCCCATATGGTGAGACACCTAGTTAAAGTTAGTAATAGCCCATCTGGGGTTATAATCGTAGGTGGTCTTATCACTAGAATTGCCATTGCTTTGGGGTGTGACCTAGATAACCTTGAACATTGTCCTACTAGCCCTAGATTGGATTTGGATGCTTGTATCAATATGAAGATGATTGAGGCATTTGAAGAGGGATATCTTTTGGTGTTGAAAAATGGAATTAAAATACCTCTTCCAAACCCTGAGCAGATCACCATACGTAATGAAGCCAATTGACTTTTTAGAGATGTCCACGGTCCCTTGCCTACCCCTATTGCCCATGCTCCATCACCCTCTATCAGGGAGCCATCTCACATAGCCCCCGAGCCATCCCATTCGACTCCTGAGCCCCCTCAATTTTCTATTGATAATTTTTCTGCAGAACATTCTTCATTTGATTTTTCAGGGTTCCGATCATCATTCGAGGCTTTCAGGGTCGAGCATACCTCGCACATAGGTGTGTGGGATCGGTTTGCCCATTCTACAGAGGAGCACCATCATATGGTGACTCGGCATTTGGAGAGGGCAGTAGATTTTCACAGGAGGGCTGATAAGTTCTTCACTGTCGAGGCTGCCAGGAGGGAGGATGATGCTAGATTTAGGCAGGAGTCCCGGGAGTTTTACCAGGAGCAGCGACATAGATGGGTAGAGGAGGATGCTAGTAGTGAGGACGATGACCATTGATCCCCTTGAGCTATTTTGAGAGTATCGATGCCTTTCATTGCTTATGATGTTTCTTCTTAGATTTTTAATTTGGTTATTGCATAATTTTGGTCTAGGAAAGTATGTTTCATTATGTAAGCTGAACATTGCATATCATCTAGCGTAATATAACTGAACCTTGGTCGGATCATGATATTCCTTATGCTTATTTGATAAGAACCCTATTTCACTTTTCACACGACCTAAAGGTTTGAGGTATCCGAAAAGGGTTTAAATCCCCCATATCGGACTAGTACTCCATTTTCCATTGGGGACTTTCCTATGCAATTTGGTTACTGGAGAAACACTTTTCCTAGAAGTCTTTAGAAAAAAAAAAGGACTAGAATTGTTTTGAAGCACCCCCTTGAGACCAAGTAGCTAGTGGGGAAACACCTAAAAGGTGCCCCTTTGAGGCTAACTAGTTATTGGGAAATGCTTACTATAAATTGCTTGCCTTCTTTCTTCTTGGTAAGTGCTCCTTGGAGACCTTTTGTTGATAAGGGAGGATGATCCATGCATTAAGGCAGGTAAGTGTCTCTATGCCGGAAATACGTGAAGGTAGGAAACTTCGCTTCCCACTTCAACTTGGTCACTTGTTCATGGCGATCCCATCTACGTCCCCGGATTAAAAAAAATAATCCTAGACAAAAAGGGATTACCCAAGCAATCGTTTCATCATCGTGCTATTCGATTAGAGTAGTCACTTGAACAAACTAGTTGTTCAAGAAAACAACCTCTATTCTACGATTACCAGCGGAATAGACGATGTACGGATCGTTGATTTTTGCATTTGTATTCGGGGTCCAAGTAAATTAGCCACATAACAAAACATACAACATGCATATAATTGAAAACAATTATATACATAATACAAAAGAATATAAACAAGCATTATACCTCTCGATCTTCTATTGTATGTCCTTCCTCCTTTTGAACGTCGTGTGGGCGACGATCTTCTAAAAGTCGAAGCCTCCTAGATCACCAATCTTCCTTTCTTTGTTCACTCCGAACAAAGGAAGATTATAAAACAAAACTCTACTCTATCTAGGACCAACCAAAAAGCTCCAAACTTGAAGCTTGCCGTCGACCCAAAGAGAGGTGGAGGAGTAGATTAAGAGGATAGAGTGGGCGCCGACCAAGAGCTCCAAGGGAAGAACCCTAACCCTAGTCACCGCTGGCCAAGGATGGAGAGAAGAAAAGGATGAGCACCGGCCAAGGTTGAGAAGATCAAGATGGGCACCGACCAAGGAGAAGAGAAGGAATCCTTGCCGCCCAAGGATTCCCCAAACCCCTAGCCGCCCAATGCACTCCAAGCCCTAGCTGCCCAAACCCTAATCTCCAAGCAATGCACTTGCCGCCCACCCCTTAAGCCCCCTTTTATAGAGCTAGGCATAAGCCTCCTTTAATCTCCACCGTCAGATCTAGGGATTTAATCTCAACCGTCGAATCTAGGGATTTAATCTCCACCGTCGGATCTAGAGATTTAATCTCCACCGTCTGATCTAGAGATTTAATCTCCACCGTCAGATCTAGAGTTTCATTTTCCATCATCGGATCTAGGCTCCATGAGGTTTTAATAGGCTACAATAGGGACCATGAGGAGGAGTTGGATCTTGGCCGCCCAATGGATCAAGCTCACATAAAGTCCGATCCATTAATGATAATCCATTCCACTAGAGGATTATCATTGATCTACCTCACCAACCCCCATAAGTTAATATAGGCTCCATATATTATTTGTACATTTATCTCCCCGTGTTTAAGATCTTGAATGTTCGTCGATTAATTAATTTACTTACAATTAATTAATCTACATCTAACTCCATGAGTAGTACCACTCAACCTTATCATCATGCCGGTCTAAGTCCACCGTAAGGGTTTACATGATGAACCTTATGAGCTCCTCAAGGGGACATCATCATCCTAATATATAGGACACGGTTTCCTCCTATAATCAACGACACACCATATAAATAATATCAATTCCCAACTTACCGAGCCTATCGATTTACTCTATAAATCTCGCCCATTGGTAATCAAAGACATGAATACTATTGGTAAATCAAAGACATGAATACTAAGTATATGTGTCCGTTATTATATCGGGATTAAGAGCATGTACAACATAATATCTGAGGTCCGATTCGATTATGTAGTCAGTAATAAATCGAATCACCTCTAAGTCGGTCCTACTCAATACACACAAAGTGTACTAGTGTGATTCTATGGTCAAGACAAACTAATACCAAATCACACTATAATCATGCCAATGGTTTGTCCAAAACCATCTCGGTTGTGAGCCTTTACTTATACTTTACAAGGAACTGATAACATGATCTCCCGTGTGACACTACACACCATGTTATCTATAATGTAATGTATTAGATAAAATGCATAACCATAAATATGCAAACAATGATCATGTGATTCTTATTTCAAAAATAAAAATGTTCATACAAAAGATAGACATTTCAGTATACATCCCAACAATCTCCGACTTATACTGAAAGACTATGTTGTCCTCAAATTGCCATACATCTGATTCCCATTCCCTCCACATGCCTATCAAAAGCTCTCGCTAGAAGGGCCTTAGTGAAAGGATCTGTCAAGTTATCCTCCGATTCAATCTTGGCCACAACAACTTCTCCTCGCTTTACGATTTCTCGTATTAGGTGGTACTTGCGCTCTATGTGTTTACTTGCCTTATGGGCTTGTGGTTCCTTCGAGTTTGCAACTGGACCACTATTATCACAATAAATTGCGATAGTTCTGAGCAAACCAGAAATCACATCCAAGTCCATCAAGAAGTTCCTAAGCCACACAACTTCTTTGGCCGCCTCAGAGGCTGCCACATACTCAGCTTCCATGGTAGAGTCCGCCACGCATTTCTGCTTGACACTCCTCCATACAATGACTCCACCTCCCAAAGTAAACACAAAACCTGAGGTAGACTTACTGTTATCCCTATCTGATTGGAAGTTGGAATCTGTAACCCATGGAGTAATTAGTCTGCCTGGTAAACTAGCATATAATCCCTAGTTCTTCTTAGAAACTTCAATATATGCTTTACCGCAGTCCAATGTCCCTATCCTGGATTACTATGATATCTGCTAACCATGCCGACGGCAAAATAGATATCCGATCTCGTATATAGCATAGCATACATGAGGCTTCCTACTGCCGAAGCATAAGGAACTGCCTTTATCTCCTCTATCTCCTCAGATGTTCTAGGACACATCTTCTTAGATAAAGGAACTCCATGCCTGAAAGGTAGAAAACCTTTCTTGGAGTTTTGCATGCTAAAACGATCCATAATTGTGTTTATGTATAAAGCTTGAGATAAGCACAACATCCTTTTCTTGCCATCTCTTATAACCTTGATCCCAAGGATGTGTCCCACTTCTCCCAAGTCCTTCATATCAAACTGTTTGGACAACCATACCCTTACGTACGATAACACCTTGACATTGTTGCCAATTAACAAAATGTCATCTACGTATAGTACAAGAAATACCACTATGTTTCCGTCACATCTCTTGTATACACAAGACTCATCCGAACTTTGAATAAATCCATAAGACTGCATTACCTCATCAAAGCGGATGTTCCAAGATCTCGAAGCTTGCTTCAATCCATAAATGGACTGATTAAGCTTACACACAAGATGCTCTTTTCCCTTTGCAATGAATCCCTCTGGTTGCTTCATATAGATGTTTTCCTCAAGACTTCCCTTAAGGAAAGCTGTCTTGAAATCCATCTGCCACACCTCATAATCCATATGAGCAGCAATACATAAGAGAATTCGGATAGACTTAAGCATGGCTACCGGGGAAAAGGTCTCCTCATAATCGATGCCCTCTTTCTGAGTGTACCCTTTCGCAACAAGCCTTGCTTTGAAGGTCTCAAACTTCTCGTCTATTCCTCTCTTTCTTTTATAGATCCACTTGCATCCAATGGTTTTTACACCATTGGGTGGTTCTACTAGCTCCCATACCTGATTTAAATCCATAGATTCTATCTCAGAATTCATCACACTTTGCCAAGATACTGCATCTTTATCTTGGATCACCTCGTCATATGTCCAGGAATCAAATTCATATTCGTCGGGGATCAAATCAGAAGATTCTCTCAAGAACATGAATCTATCAAGTTGTCTAACAACCCTCCGACTATGACGAGGTATTACCTGTGTATCCTCTGTGACACGTGGTGCATGACTTATGGTATATCCTCTTGTACCGATGGTACTGAAGTAGTGACTTCCCCTCTCAATTCCTCTAGAACAATCTTACTCATGGGCTTGTGGTTCATCACATAGTCTTCCACTAGAAATCTGGCGTTCATGCTGACGATCACTCTCTGATCTCTAGGACTATAAAACAAACCATGTTTCATTCCTCTAGGATAGCCAACGAACATGCACACTTCTATACGAGGTTACAACTTACCAGCATCTATCTTCAGCACATGTGCTAGACTCCCCCAAATCCGAATATGTCTCAGACTAGGCTTTCGCCCAGTCCACAATTCTGTGGGAGTAGAAGGCACTGATTTAGATGGAACCAAGTTTAGAATATACACTGTCGTATCTAGAGCATATCCCCAGAATGAATCTGGCAACTCAAAATAACTCATCATCGATCTAACCATCTCCATAAGAGTCCTATTCCTTCGCTCTACTATGCCATTCTACTGGGGTGTGCTAGGTGCAGACAATTGGGATTGAATCTCATTCTCTGATAAGTAATTCCTAAACTCTTCCAAGAGGTACTCACCACCACGATCAGATCGTAGTGTCTTGATACTTTTACCTTGACGTTTCTCCACATCAGCCTTGAATTCTTTGAATTTGTCAAAGCATTCAGACTTGCGGCGCATCAAGTAAATGTATCCATACCTTGAATAATCGTTTATAAAAGAGGAAAAATATTCAAAGCCACATCTTGCCTGGATAGACATAAGACCACACAAATCAGAATGAACCAATTGCAACACATCTTTGGCTCTATACTCCTTGGCCTTGAAAGGCCTCTTGGTCATTTTACCTTCCAAGCAGGACTCGCAGGTTGGGAAGTCTTCCACCAATAATGAACTAAGAGGTCCATCAGCTATCAACCTTTGAATTCTTCTTAGGTTAATATAACCAAGCCTTAGATGCCAAAGATATGTTTGGTTCATTTTCGAAGGTTCTTTTCTCTTATTGAAATTAGAAGATGAGTTATTCACTTCTATTTGCATCGTGGGAGATTTTGGTTCGAGTGTATACAAATTTCCTATCAATGCACCAGAACAGATAATCTCTCTATTCCTTTTTATAACAACTCTGTCATTAAAAGAAATAGAATATCCATCCATAAACAATTTAGAAATCGAAATCAAATTCTTTTTAAATAAAGGTACATAAAGGCAATTTTTACGAACCAAAACTCTATTCCTCTCAAAAGACAAATAAACATCTCCCACTGCAATAGCCGCTACCTTTGTGGCATCGCCCAAGTATACGGTAATCTCCCCCTCAGCCAATCGTCTGTTTTCCTGGAACCTCTGTAAAGTATTGCAGACATGATCAGTGGCTCCCGTATCTACACACCAGGTGCTGGTAGATAACACCGCTAAACATGTTTCAACGACTAGACCAAAAGATTGTAGGGATGTAAACTGAAAAGTTTATCTTTTGTATGAACATCTTTATTTTGAAATAAGAATCACATGATCATTGTTTGCATATTTTTATGGTTATGCAATATTGTCTAATACTTTACATTGTAGATAACATGGTGTATGGTGTCACACGGGAGATCATGTTATCGGCCCCTTGAAAAGTATAAGTAAAGGCTCACAACCGAGATGGCTATGGACAAACCATCGAAATGGTTGTAGTGTGATTTGGTATTGGTTTGTCTTGACTATAGAATCACACTAGTGTACTTTGTGTGTATTGAGCAGGACCAACTTAGAGGTGATTCGATTTATTGCTGACTACATAATCGAATCGGACCTCAGATATTATTTAGTACATGCTCTTAATCCCGATATAATAACGGGCACATATACTTAGTATTCGTCTCTTTGATTTACCAATGGACGAGATTTATAGATTAAATCAATAAGCTCGGTAAGTTGGGAGATGATATTATTTATATGGTGTGTCGTTGATTATAAGAGGAAACTGTGTCCTATATATTAAGATGATGATGTCCCCTTGAGGAGCTCATAAGGTTCATCATGTAAACCCTGCAGGTGGACTTGGTCCGGCATGATGAAAAGGTTGAGTGGTACTACTCAAGGAGTTAAATGTTGATTAATTAATGGTCAGTAAATTAATTAATTGACGGACATTCGAGATCTTAAACATGGGGATAAAAATGTATAAATAATATATGGAGCCCAAATTAACTTATAGGGGTTGGTGAGGTAGATCAATGATAGTCCTCTAGTGGAATTGATTATCATTAATGGATCGGACTTTATGTGAGCTTGATCCATTGGGCGGCCAAGATCCAACTCCTCCTCATGGTCCCTATTATAGCCTATTAAAACCTCATGGAGCCTAGATCCGATGATGGAAAATGAAACTCTAGATCCGACGATGGAGATTAAATCTCTAGATCCGACGGTGGAGATTAAATCCCTAGAGGTGATTCGATTTATTGATGACTACATAATCGAATCAGACCTCAAATATTATTTAGTACATGCTCTTAATCCTGATATAATAACGGGCACATATTCTTAGTACTCATCTATTTGATTTACCAATGGGCGAGATTTATAGAGTAAATCGATAGGCTCGGTAAGTTGGGAGATGATATTATTTATATGGTGTGTCGTTGATTATAGGAGGAAATCGTGTCCTATATATTAGGATGATGATGTCCCCTTGAGGAGCTCATAAGGTTCATCATGTAAACCCTGCAGGTGGACTTGGTCCGGCATGATGAAAAGGTTGAGTGGTACTACTCAAGGAGTTAAATGTGGATTAATTAATGGTTAGTAAATTAATTAATCGATGGACATTCGAGATCTTAAACATGGGGAGAAAAATGTACAAATAATATATGGCGCCCATATTATCATATGGGGGTTGGTGAGGTAGATCAATGATGATCCTTTAGTGGATTGGATCATCATTAGTGGATCGGACTTTATGTGGGCTTGATCCATGGGTGGCAAAGATCCAACTCCTCCTCATGGTCCCTAATGTAGCCTATTAACACCTCATGAAGCTTATATCTAAAGGATAGAAACAAAACTCTAAGATCCATAGGTAGAGATTAAATCTCTAAGATCCGACGGTTGAGATTAAATCTCTAGATCCGACGATTGAGATTAAATCCCGAGAACCAATGGAGGAGATTAATTCATGACTTATCCCTAACTCTATAAAAGGAGGGCAAGGAGTTGGCGTGGAAAACATTGAAGGAGAGCTAGGGTTTGGGTAGCAAGAAGGAATCCTAGTTGAGATAGGATTAGGATTAGGGATTGGAGGCAAGGGTGGCACCAAATAAGGAAGGTATTCTTCTCTTCTTCTTCCTCTTTTGGCCAACATCCAGCACCTCTCCAGCCTCTTTTCCAGCCTTGGCCAGCACCCAAAAGCCCCCTTCTCCTTCTCCTTAGGTGGTGGAAACAAGATATAGGGCTTCCCTTGGTGTCTTGGTTGTTTTCCACCATCTTCTCCTTCACCTAGTTGGCCGACAGCAAGGATAGTTTTAGTTCCTTGTTGGTTGTTTCTCGTGAGGAGAAAAACCTTGTTTCTATTCTTCCTCTTGCTTTGGAAGAGCAAGGAAGGAAGATTTGTGATCTAGGAGCTTCGACTTTTGGTGGATCGTCGCCCACACGACGTCCAAAAGGATGAAGGTCATACATTAGAAGATCGAGAGGTATACCTATTCTACTTTCTTCTTTTGTTTGTTGGTTGTTTTTGTTTTTCAATTATAAGCATGTTATAAATCTGTAAATGGCTAAATAATACTTGGATCCCGAGCATAAACACAAAAACTAGCGATCCGGACATCGTCTATTCCGCGACTACTCGTAGAATAGAGGATGATCGCTTGAACAACTAGTTTGTTCAAGTGACCTCTCTAAACGAATAGCACGACGGTGGCTTGGTGGTTTGGGCAATCTCTTTTGTCTAGGATTAAATTTTTTTAATCCGGGGACATCGAATGGATTGCCATGGACAAGCTACCAATGTGAAGTGGGAAGCGAAGTTTCCCCTCACGGACTCGATAAGCAAAACCCTTCAATTGGTATCAGAGCCAAGGTTTCCAGTTTCGTGTGTTTAGGATTCGATTAATTTTTATGCACTTTTTCATATATTATATGTGCCGGATAATAGTAGGATATGCGTAGTTTAACTCTTTGGTTGCAGGCATAAGATCCGACTATTATGGTCATATGTGTGTATGTGATTGTATGTGTGTAAATATTTATTTTGTTGAATCCTCGGGGTTGACGAGGCAAGTATTTAGTTTTTTGTAAATTAAATACGGCATTGTTTAGCAACTCTTTATTTTATTTTACTTTCGATCTAGATTTCATGTACACTCCCTCGTGGAGTATAGGATCGATGGATGTAAATTAAAATGGGTTTTAGTCTCGGCTCGGATCTCCGGATGGCTCGTACATAGCGTAGGAGGAGCGGACGAGATGACGATGCGATGGGAGACATATTGAAGACAAAAGTCATAATAGTTGGAAAATAAATTTATTTTTCATATTTATTTCTTTTTGTTTGATATGCATGTCGTAGGCTAGGAAAATTCTTCAATTTCAAATTACTAAGTGGGAGAGGGATATTTTTATAAATTCCCATGGCCTCCATTACGATTTGACAAGTGATGCAAACAAACTTGCGCGTCGGCTCTGAGTGCCTTCCTCCATATCGGATGGGTTTGTTTGCGGATCACTAGGTCGAATATGGTTATAGGAAATTATTAAGGAGCGTGTGTACTTGCCCATCGTAAGGCACATAACCCGAGATAATTACCTTGGTAGTGCAGTAATGGTGAACACTTAGATACAAATATAAGTATCCTCCCCATCGGAGTCACTGCTTTTATTTGTAGGGCCAAAGAGGAACCAACTATTAATTTTACTTGTCAAAAAGTTAGGTTGACAAGATAGTAAAATTAATGGGTAAAACCTCCTCTTACAAATGTAGAATTCGTATACGTCCACACTCTCATGGCATACGATATTCTAGATGTTTTGAGGTGTTGGTTGATTTTAAAATTTTATTGTTTGAGGAATCAATAATTTTTTGAAATCTAATATTTTGATTTATGTGATTCTTAGGTTTTCTTTCAAAATGACTTTCAACCCACTTGTTGTGATACTGAAAGAGAACAAACTTACTGGACCCAACTATGTAGATTGGAAGAGGAATCTAGACATTGTCTTGACTGCTGAGGAATACAAATATGTACTCCTCGAAGAGTGCCCTCCCAAGCCTGCAGATAATTCTGGGGAAAAGGAGAGAGAGAGCTATAAGAAGTGGATCATGGCCGATGAGATGGCGCGGTGTTACAATTTGGCATCTATGTCAAATGTACTGCAATATCAACATCAAGCCATGTCCACTGCTTATGATATGATGCTCAATCTCAAGGAGCTTTTCAGACACCAGAATCGAGCTGCGAGCCAAGAGGCCATGAGAAACTTGATGACGACCACCATGGTCGAGGGAACACCCGTGAGGGATCATGTTCTCAAGATGATGGCTCATTTGAAGTAGCTAGAGGTCCTAGGAGCTGAGATCGATGGGGAAACCCAAGTCGATATCATACTCCAGTCTCTACCTAGGAGTTTTGAGCAGTTTCGCCTCAACTACAACATGAACAAGAGGTTGTATTCGTTGGCAAAACTTCTGATGTAACTCGCAGAGGACTATTTCACAGAGTGCTCAAAGATGTCGTGGTGACTCTGTAAGGTTTCTACTTCTATGCCGAAAGGCAAGAAGAAGAAGAAACAAACTGGGCCGAAGGTGGTGGGAGGTACTCAGGGAGGAGTGAAGAAGTCGAAAGGCAAGTGCTTCACTTGTAAGCAGACTGGACACTGGAAGAAGGACTGCCCCAACCGCAAGAACAAAGGTATATCTTTTGGTCTAGTTGTTGAAACATGTTTAGCGGTGTTATCTACCGGCACCTGGCGTGTAGATACGGGAGCCACTGATCATGTCTGCAATACTTTGCAGGTGTTCCAGAAACCGAAACTAGGAGGGGGAGATTACCGTATACTTGGGCAATGCCATGAAGGTGACAACTGTTGCAGTGGGAGATGTTCATTTATCTTTTGAGAAAAATAAACTTTTGGTTCTTAAGAATTGCCTTTATGTACCCTTATTTAGAAAGAATTTAATTTTGGTTTCTAAATTGTTTATGGATGGATATGTTATTTCTTTTAATGACAGAGTTGTTATAAGAAGGAATAGGGACATTATCTGTTCAGGTGCATTGATAGAAAATTTGTACACACTTGAACCAAAACCTCCCACGATGCAAATTGAAGTTAATAACTCATCTTCTAATTCCAATAAGAGAAAAGAACCTTCGAAGATGAACCAAACATATCTTTGGCATCTTAGGCTTGGTCACATTAACCTAAGCAGAATTCAAAGGTTGATAGCTGATGGACCTTTGGGTTCATTTGTGGTGGAGGATTTCCCAACCTGTGAATCTTGCTTGGAGGGTAAGATGAACAAGAGGCCTTTTAAGGCCAAGGGGTATAGAGCCAAAGACGTGTTAGAATTGGTTCATTCTGATTTGTGTGGTCCTATATCTATCCAGGCTAGAGGTGGTTTTGAGTATTTCGTCTCTTTTATAGATGATTACTCAAGATATGGATAAATTTACCTGATGCGCCGCAAGTCTGAATGCTTTGACAAGTTCAAAGAATTCAAGGATGATGTGGAGAAATGTCAAGGTAAAAGTATCGAGACACTACTATCTGATCGTAGTGGTGAGTACCTCTTGGGAGAGTTTAGGAACTACTTATCAGAGGCTGGGATTCAATCTCAATTGACTGCACCTGGCACACACCAGCAGAACGGTGTAGCAGAGCAAAGGAATAGGACTCTTATGGAGATGGTTAGATCGATGATGAGTTATTCTGACTTGCCAGATTCGTTCTGGGGATATGCTATAGATACGGCGGTGTACATTCTGAACTTGGTTCCATCTAAATCAGTGCCTTTTACTCCCACAGAGTTGTGGACTGGGCAAAAGCCTAGTCTAAGACATATTCGGATATGGGAGAGTCCAGCACATGTGCGTAAGGCAGATGCTGGTAAGTTGGAACCTCGTACAGAAGTACGCTTGTTCGTTGGCTATCCTAGGGGAACGAAGGGTGGATTGTTTTATAGTCCTAGAGATCAGAGGGTGATCGTTAGCACGAACACCAGATTTCTAGAGGAAGACTATGTGATGAGCCATAAGCCCAAGAGTAAAATTGTTCTGGAGGAGTTAAAAGGGGAACTCACTTCTTTAGTACCACCGGTACAAGAGGATATACCACATGTCACTGCACCGCATGTCACAGAGGATACACAGGTGATACCTCGTCGTAGTGGGAGGGTTGTGAGACAGCCTGATAGATTCATGTTCTTGGGAGAATCTTCTGATTTGGTCCCTGGCGAACATGAACCTGATCCCTGGACATATGACGAGGCAATCCAAGATAAAGATGCAGTATCTTGGTAAAGTGCAATGAATGCTGAGATTGAATCTATGGATTCAAATCAGGTCAGGGAGCTAGTAGAACCACCCGATGGTGTAAAAACCATTGGATGCAAGTGGATCTTCAAGAGAAAGAGAGGAATAGATGTGAAGGTTGAGACCTTCAAAGCGAGGCTTGTTGCGAAGGGGTATACTCAGAAAGAGGGTATCGATTATGAGGAGACCTTTTCACAGAGCCATGCTCAAGTCTATCCGGATTCTCTTATGCATAGCAGCACCATATGAATTATGAGGTGTGGCAGATGGATGTCAAGACAGCTTTCCTTAATGGAAGTCTTTAGGAAAACATCTACATGAAGCAACCAGAGGGATTCATTGCTAAGGGCAAAGAGCATCTTGTATGTAAGCTTAATCGGTCCATTTATGGATTGAAACAAGCTTTGAGGTCTTGGAACATCCGCTTTGATGAGGTGATCCAGTCTTATGGATTTATTCAAAGTCCGGATGAGTCTTGTGTATACAAGAGATGTGACAGAAATGTAATGGTATTTCTTGTACTATACGTAGATGACATTTTGTTGATTGGCAATAATATCAAGGTGTTATCGGACGTAAGGGTATGGTTTGTCCAAAGCTTGATATATGAAGAACTTGGGAGAGGTGGGACACATCCTTGGGATCAAGGTTATAAGGGATCGCAGGAAAAGGATGTTGTACTTATCCCAAGCTTCATACATAGACACGATTATGGAGCGTTTTAGCATGAAGAACTCCAAGAAGGGTTTTCTACCTTTCAGGCATGGAGTTCCTTTATCTAAGGAGATGTGTCCTAGATCATCTGAGGAGATAAAGGAGATGAAGGCGGTTTCTTATGCTTCGGCAATAGGAAGCCTCATGTATGTGATGCTCTATACGAGACCAGATATCTGCTTTGCCGTGGGCATGGTCAGCAGAAATTAGAGTAATCTAGGACAGGGACATTGGACTGAGGTAAAGCATATATTGAAGTACTTGAGAAGGACTAGGGATTATATGCTGGTTTACCGGGCAGACCAATTACTCCCTGTGGGTTACACAGATTTTGACTTCCAATCTGATAGGGATAACAGTAAGTCTACCTCAGGTTTTGTGTTTACTTTGGGAGGTGGAGCCATTGTATGGAGGAGTGTCAAGCAGAAGTGTGTGGCGCACTCCACCATGGAAGCTGAGTATGTGGCGGCCTCTAAGGCGGCCAAAGAAGTTGTATGGCTCAGAAACTTCCTGATGGACTTGGATGTGATTCCTGGTTTGCCCAGAACTATCACAATTTATTGTGATAATAGTGGTGCAGTTGCAAACTCGAAGGAACCACGAGCCCATAAGGCTAGTAAACACATAGAGCGCAAGTACCACCTGATACGAGAAATCGTAAAGAGAGGAGAAGTTGTTGTGACCAAGATTGCATCCGAGGATAACCTGGCATATCCTTTAACTAAGGCCCTTCCGGCGAGAGCTTTTGATAGGCATGTGGAGGGAATGGGGATCAGATGTATGGAAGTTTGAAGACAGCATAGTCTTTTAGTATAAGTGAGAGATTGTAGGATGTATACTGAAAAGTCTATCTTTTGTATGAACATCTTTATTTTTAAATAAGAATCAAATGATCATTGTTTGCATATTTTTATGGTTATGCAATATTGCCTAATACTTTACATTGTAGATAACATGGTGTGTGGTGTCACATGGGAGATCATGTTATCGACCCCTTAAAAAGTATAAGTAAAGGCTCACAACTAAGATGACTATGGACAAACCATCGGAATGGTTGTAGTGTGATTTGGTATTGGTTTGTCTTGACCATAGAATCACACTAGAGTACTTTGTGTGTATTGAGCAGGACCGACTTAGAGGTGATTCAATTTATTGCTGACTACATAATCGAATCGAACCTCAGTTATTATTTAGTACATTCTCTTAATCCCGATATAATAACGGGCACATATACTTAGTACTCATCTCTTCTATTTACCAATGGGCGAGATTTATAGATTAAATCGATAGGCTCGGTAAGTTTGGAGATGATATTATTTATATGGTGTGTCATTAATTTTTGGAGGAAATCGTGTCCTATATATTAGGATGATGATGTCCCCTTGAGGAGCTCATAAGGTTCATCATGTAAACCCTGCAGGTGGACTTGGTCCGGCATGATGAAAAGGTTGAGTGGTACTACTCAAGAAGTTAGATGTTGATTAATTAATGATCAGTAAATTAATTAATTGACAGACATTCAAGATCTTAAACACGGGGAGAAAATGTACAAATAATATATGGAGCCCATATTATCATATGGGGGTTGGTGAGGTAGATCAATGATGATCCTTTAGTGGATTGGATCATCATTAGTGGATCGGACTTTATGTGGGCTTGATCCATTGGTGGCCAAGATCCAACTCATCCTCATGGTCCCTAATGTAGCCTATTAACACCTCATGAAGCTTAGATCCAAAGGATAGAAACAAAACTCTAAAATCCATAGGTAGAGAATAAATCTTTAAGATCCGACGGTTGAGATTAAATCTCTAGATCCGACTGTTGAGATTAAATCCCTAGAACCAATGGAGGACATTAATTCATGACTTATCCCTAACTCTATAAAAGGAGGGCATGGGAGTTGGCATGGAAAACATTGAAGGGGAGCTAGGGTTTGGGCAGCAAGAAGGAATCCTAGTTGAGATAGGATTAGGATTAGGGTTTGGAGGCAAGGGTGGCACCAAATAAGGAAGGTATTCTTCTCTTCTTCTTCCTCTTTTGGCCAACGTCCAGCACCTCTCCAGCCTCTTTTCCAGCCTTGGCCGGCGCCCAAAAGCCCCCTTCTCCTTCTCCTTAGGTGGTGGAAACAAGATATAGGGCTTCCCTTTGTGTCTTGGTTGTTTTCCACCATCTTCTCCTTCACCTAGTTGGTCGGCGGCAAGGATAGTTTTAGTTCCTTGTTGGTTGTTTCTAGTGAGGAGAAAAACCTTGTTTCTATTCTTCCTCTTGCTTTGGAAGAGCAAGGAAGGAAGATTTGTGATCTAGGAGCTTCGACTTTTGGTGGATCATCGCACACATGACGTCCAAAAGGAGGAAGGTCATACATTAGAAGATCGAGAGGTATACCTATTCTACTTTCTTCTTTTGTGTGTTGCTTGTTTTTGTTTTTCAATTATAAGCATGTTATAAATCTGTAAATGGATAAATAATACTTGGATCCCGAGCATAAACACAAAAATTGGCGATCCAGACATCGTCTATTCCGCGGCTACTCGTAGAATAGAGGATGGTCGCTTGAATAACTAGTTTGTTCAAGTGACCTCTCTAAACAAATAGCTCGACGATGGCTTGGTGGTTTGGGCAATCCCTTTTGTCTAGGATTAAATTTTTTTAATCCGGGGACATCGAAGGGATTGCCATGGACAAGCTACCGAGGTGAAGTGGGAAGCGAAGTTTCCCCTCACGGACTCGATAAGCAAAACCCTTCAAAGATATACCTTTGTTCTACTTCCGATTGGGGAAGTCCTTCTTCTAGTGTCCAGTCTGCTTACAAGTGAAGCACTTGCCTTTCGGCTTCTTCACTCCTCCCTGAGTTCCTCCTGCCACCTTTGCCACAGCTTGTTTCTTCTTCTTCTTCTTCTTGCCTTTCGGCTTAGAAGTAGAAACCTTTTGGGCACCCATGGCTCTAGCCTCAACACTGATGAAAAGCCCCTCTGCCACCTGGAGTTATGTCAGAAGCTCCGCCAACGAATACAACCTTTTGTTCATGTTGTAGTTCAAGTGAAATTGCTCAAAACTCCTAGGTAGACACTGGAGAATGATATCGACCTGGGTTTCCCCATCGATCTCTGCTCCAAGGACTTCCAGCTCATTCAAATGAGCCATCATCTTGAGAACATGATTCCTCACGAGTGTTCCCTCGATCATGGTTGTCGTCATCAAGTTCCTCATGGCTTCCTACCTAGCAGCTCAATTCTGGTGTCCGAAAAGCTCTTTGAGATTGAGCATCATGTCATAAGCAGTGGGCATGACTTGATGCTGATGTTGCAGTACATTTGACATAGATGCCAAAATGTAACATCGCGCCATCTCATCAGCCTTAATCCACTTCTTATAACTCTCCTTCTCCTTTTTCCCAGAATCATCCACAGGCTTAAGAGGGCACTCTTCAAGGAGTACATATTTGTATTCCTCAGCAGTCAAGATAATATCAAGATTCCTCTTCCAATCAACATAATTGGGTCCAGTAAGTTTATTTTCTTTCAGTATCACAGCAAGCGGATTGAAAGTCATTTTGAAAAAACCTAAGAATCACATAGATCAAAACATTAGATTTCAAAAAATTATTGATTCCTCAAACAATAAAATTTTAAAATCAACCAACACCTCAAAACACCGAGAATATCATATGCCACGATAGTGTGGACGTATACGAATTCTACATTTGTAAGTGGAGGTTTTACCCATTAATTTTACTATCTTGTCAACCTAACTTTTTGACAAATAAAATTAATAGTTGGTTCCTCTTCGGCCCTACAAATAAAAGTAGTGACTACGATGGGGAGGATACTCCTATTTGCATCTAAGTGTTCACCATTACTCGGTACCAAGGGAATTATCTCGGGTTATGTGCCTTCCAATGGGGAAGTACACACGCTTCTTAATAATTTCCTATAACCATATTTGACCTGTGATCCTCAAATAAACTCATCCGATGGGGAGGAAGGCACTCAGAGCCGACACACAAGTTTGTTTGCATCACATGTCAAATCGTAATGGAGGTCGTGGGAATTTATAAAAATATCCCTCTCCCACTTAGTAATTTAAAATTGAGGAATTTTCTAACCTACGACATGCATATCAAACAAGAAGCAATAAATATGAAAAAATTATTTTCCAACTATTATGGCTTTTGTCTCCAATATGCCTCCCGTCGTATCGTCATCTCGTCCGCTCCTCCCTACGTCATGTATAAGCCATCCGGAGATCTGAGCCGAGACTAACTATTTTAATTTACATCCATCGATTCTATACTCCTCGAAGGAGTGTACATGAAATCTAGATCGAAAGTAAACTAAAATAAAAGAGTGGCTAAACAATGTCGTACTTAATTACAAAAATTAAATACTAGCATCGTCAACCTCAAGGATTCAAATAATATACAATTACACACATACAATCACATACACACATATGGTCATAATAGTTGGATCCTATGCCTGCAACCAAAAAGTTAACCTGCACACATCCTACTATTATCCAACACATATAATATACGAAAAGTACATAAAAGTAACTGAATCCTAAACACACAAAACCAAAAACCATGGCTGTGATACCACTTGAAGGTAGGAAACTTCGCTTCCCACTTCAACTTGGTCGCTTGTTCATGGCGATCCCGTCTATGTCCTCGGATTAAAAAAAAATAATCCTAGACAAAAAGGGATTACCCAAGCAACCGTTTCATCGTTATGCTATTCGATTAGAGTAGTCACTTGAACAAACTAGTTGTTCAAGCAATCAACCTCTATTCTACGATTAGCCGCAGAATAGACGATGTACGGATCCCAGATTTTTGCATTTGTATTCGGGGTCCAAATAAATTAGCCACATAACAAAACATACAACATGCATATAATTGAAAACAATTATAGACATAATACAAAAGAATATAAATAAGAATTATACCTCTCGATCTTCTATTGTATGTCCTTCCTCCTTTTGGACGTCGTGTGGGCGACGATCTTCCAAAAGTTGAAGCCTCCTAGATCACCAATCTTCCTTTATTTGTTCACCCCGATAAAAGGAAGATTATAAAACAAAACTCTACTCTATCTAGGACCAACCAACAAGCTCCAAATTTGAAGCTTGCCGCCGGCCCAAAGAGAGATGGAGGAGTAGATGAAGAGGATGGAGTGGGCGCCGACCAAGAGCTCCAAGGGAAGAACCCTAACCCTAGTCACCGCTGGCCAAGGATGGAGAGAAGAAAAGGATGAGCACCGGCCAAGGTTGAGAAGACCAAGATGGGCGCCGGCCAAGGAGAAGAGGAGGAATCCTTGCCGTTCAAGGATTCCCCAAAACCCTAGCCGCCCAATGCCCTCCAAGTCCTAGCCGCCCAAACCCTAATCTCCAAGCAATGCACTTGCCGCCCACCCCTTAAGCCCCCTTTTATAGAGCTAGGCCTAAGCCTCCTTTAATCTCCACCATAGGATCTAGGGATTTAATCTCAACCGTCGGATCTAGGGATTTAATCTCCACCGTCGGATCTAGAGATTTAATCTCCACTGTTGGATCTAGAGATTTAATCTCCACCGTCGGATCTAGAGTTTCATTTTCCATCATCGGATCTAGGCTCCATGAGGTTTTAATAGGATACAATAGGGACCATGAGGAGGAGTTGGATCTTGGCCACCCAATGGATCAAGCCCACATAAAGTTCGATCCATTAATGATAATCCATTCTACTAGAGGATTATCATTGATCTACCTCACCAATCCCCATAAGTTAATATGGGCTCCATATATTATTTGTACATTTATCTCCCCATGTTTAAGATCTCGAATGTCTGTCGATTAATTAATTTACTGATAATTAATTAATCAACATCTAACTCCATGAGTAGTACCACTCAACCTTATCATCATGCCGGACCAAGTCCACCTGTGAGGTTTACATGATGAACCTTATGAGATCCTCAAGGGGACATCATCATCCTAATATATAGGACACGGTTTCCTCCTATAATCAACGGCACACCATATAAATAATATCGATTTCCAACTTACCGAGCCTATCGATTTACTCTATAAATCTCACCCATTGGTAAATCAAAGAAATGAATACTAAGTATATGTGCCCGTTATTATATTGGAATTAAGAGCATGTACAACATAATATCTGAGGTCCGATTCGATTATGTAGTCAGCAATAAACCGAATCACCTCTAAGTTGGTCCTGCTCAATACTCACAAAGTGTACTAGTGTGATTCTATGGTCAAGACATACCAATACCAATGGTCACACTACAACCATGCCAATGGTTTGTCCAAAACCATCTTGGTTGTGAGCCTTTACTTATACTTTACAAGGAACTGATAACATGATCTCCCATGTGACATTATACACCATGTTATCTACAATGTAATGTATTAGACAATATGCATAACCATAAATATGCAAACAATGATCATGTGATTCTTATTTCAAAAATAAAGATGTTCATACAAAAGATAGACTTTTCAGTATACATCCCAACAATACGAGGAACACGATAGAGGGGATGTCAAATCCGGATTGGTGTCCAATGCCTTTGGATCGACTTTTCATGTGCACTATATAGGGATCTTTCAAGTTTTTCAATTAGGAATGATTTGATAAGATTAAGATCAGATTTTATACCGGATGATCTCTTTCACCTCCACACATAAGTTGTCTTTTGTGTTTTTCCTTTTTTGCTTGAGGACAAGCAAAAGTTTAGGTCTATGGGATTTTTTATGTGTGTAATTTATGTTGCATTTTGAGCATTCAATATGCATGCATTTCATCTCATTTTATATTTTAGTCATGTATTTTGTTATGTCTTAGTCAAGTTTAATATATTTTGGAAAAGAAACTATTTTGGGGTATTTTTCATGTTAACAGTGAAGTATCGCAATTATCAAGGTGTATCATCGGTGACACGTCCGTGTCAAGCTCACCCGAACTCAACACACCCCGGGTGTGTTAGCCGACACGCCCACGCCATAGTCGACATGCCCATGCCAAAAGACCGACACTCCCATGCCCTCCATTGACATGAGCGTGTCACCCTATTGATTGCTTTCCTTTTCTATGGCAAAGCTCGGGATTTCTGCTTAATTGAAGAATTTTTGCTTTAATTGAACCAAGCCAAGGCTATGAAAGAAAATGAATTCTAACCCTAGTGGGAGGCAGCGGAATTCGAAGGAGGACAAAGTCGACGGCGGAGGAAACACAACGATGGCTATTGTAATTTGTTTCTCTAAAAATACTGATTCATATATGGAGTAGTGTCCTGTAATCTTAGGATGGGGGAGTAACCCTTGACAATTTATGATGGTTGATTGAATCTCTTCTACTTTACTTGAATAGACGGTTGTTTTGATTTGGTTTTAGATTCTTATTGATAAATCTAAGAAACCTTGGGGAAGTACCTAACAGTGAACCCAAGTTCCCGAAACCTAGATCCATGCTAGAGATTAACTCCTATTAAGTATCGATAGCGTATCTATGAGGGCTTGCGGAAATCATTGATGATTCCTTAGCTGATTATG
The DNA here is from genome assembly GCA_025175895.1 of Wurfbainia villosa. Classification (NCBI taxonomy): domain Eukaryota; kingdom Viridiplantae; phylum Streptophyta; class Magnoliopsida; order Zingiberales; family Zingiberaceae; genus Wurfbainia; species Wurfbainia villosa. The sequence continues at coordinate 55,691,709 of CM046004.1, forward strand.
GTCCCGTGTGCAAACCTATCGTGAAAAGGAAATTTAGGTCTCTAGAGGAACTCTTATGGATTTAATGGATCTATCAAATCCAATTTTTATCAAGTAACAGTAGTAAGACAAGGGAGGTTTGCAGGGGTCTCGTGACAGGTCCCCTTAGCTGATTATGATCACCTATGCTCGAATACCATGAAAAGAGAAATTGAGTTTGATAGGTACAATTAGCATAGACCTCGAAAGGGGCCATTGATTTACCTTAGGACAAGTTCTATAGAAACAACTCTAAGGAGTAGGAGAGAACATAATCACCTTATAAATCGTCGATGCGGTGAAACCCATATCCTGAGATTCCCTTCAATTATTGACTTTCAGCTAGTTCTTCTCATTCGTTGTTCTTGACTGCTTAGTTTCTTTATTTAATTAACAAATTCGATTTGACTAGATAACTCGGTATCATGATCATTCGGTAATTGACCCAATCCCTGTTGTATCGATATTTTTATTACTTGACGACAACAGTGCACTTGCAGAAATCGACACATCACGCACACGGCATGGCCGTGTGTTTTCACACGGCCGTGGCGCGCGAGGTTAAAAGGGACAAGCCGTGTGTTTTCACCCCATTTGCACCGTGTGCTTCGAAAGCTCTTGCCCTAGCCGTGTGATTTCATTTTCCCCACCATCTAGAAGCACTTTGAACCTCTAAGGAAGCCAAAAGAAGCAAGGATGAGGAGGACCAAGCATGTAGCACCTCAATCCGGTGCCTCGGAGCGACGAACAAGGAGAGCCGATGCCCTTCAAGCTCCAGAGGAGGGTAATGCCCTACCCACTCTTCTTTTTCGCAATAATGAACATAGAGATAGATATAATGTGCTCTCTACTCATAAGCTCATTGCTACTAGGTACTTAGATGAAGATTTGCTAGAGTCTTTAGGTTGTCAGTGATATTCAAGCCTCTATTTGCAAAAATAGGTGGGGAAGAGATGATGGGAATAAGGCACCCAACCTACCTAGGATAGTTCTAGAATTTTTAAGTTTCTTAGGCGAAATTTTACAGTAGAGAGAGCGAGGAGGGTAGGATAACTTTTAGGCTTTTTAACATTGAGCATGAGTGGATCCTTCACTAATGGAACTCATGCTTTGGCTTGCTGAGTGGGGGAGAGAAAAGACTCCCTATTGGGTTCAACTCTCGGATAGTTTGGACTAAGTTGACGGGGGAGCACGCTTATGACCCATCTAGGGCCAAAGCATCGCACCTCCAAAACCCCATCTTTCGATACCTCCACTGCATCATGGCCAGTACTATATTTGGTCGTGGGGAGAGTGATAGTGTAGTTAGGGCTAGCGAGCTACTTTTCCTCTGGGACATGCTACAAGAAAGGAGTAGCATCGATGTTGGGTCCCACTTCATCAAACACTTAGTGAAGATGGGCAAAGCAGCACTAGGAGAGATTAATGTGGGAGGCCTACTTACCCATATTTTCCATAGGATGGGGTACGATTACACAACATTAGAGAGTATAGAGGGGAGCCCTAGGATCGACCTAGGAGTGTGCATGGCCATGAAAATGATTCTGAGAGAAGGAGACTCCTTATGCTTTGTAAGGAAAAATCTGACGGCCCTTAGGCTCTCCGACCTGGATCGTACCACCATCGCTATACTCGCCAACTACCGCTTGGACCTGATAGTGGAGTCCCCTCCACATGAGGGACCATCCACATCGGCACCCATCTCTCCACCTTTATATCACTCTCCCTCTAGTCCACATGTGCATAGGAGCCCACCTAGTCCACGCCGACATGAGCCTGCACTTGCACCACCATATTTTTCTACTTTTGAGCAGGATGCAGGTATGTCAGCCTATGATTTCTTAGAGTTCCGATCGTGCCTCGACGACAATTACACTGAGCAGTAGATGTAGAGACAGCGATGGGAGGAGCAGAGCGCCTACCAACAGGCGGAGTTCCAGGGATTTCGGGAGCATTTCCAGTGGGCTGAGGAGTTCTACAATGAGGCCCGCATATACTTCTAGGAGGAGGCTGCTCATTGCCAGGATGAAGCCGCCTACTGCAGAGAGATGCGGCAGCACATGCATGCCCAGCAGACGCAATGGGCTAGGGAGGAGGAGCACCGAGCAACCGCTGCATCCACCATCTCCTAGATCGACCACAGTACATGTGGCATCAGCGGCTCAGTAGCAGGTTCTCCCAGGATCTAGAGATGCCGAGGCTCCCAGACTTTCCACCTCGTCCACCATACTAGAGGTATATTTTAATTTAAGTCTAGGGGACCCCCAAAGTTTATTTTGTTTTATTTCATAGCAGTAGTTTCTTTTCTGGTATTTTCATTCATTTATTTATGTATGGGTTGTTGAACTTCTTTTAGTACTTAGTTTTTATTATCTATAAAGCTGCCTTAGTAGTATTTATAAAAAAAAAGTTGCTTACATGAGTTGTTCCCATAGGTAGCTTAACTTCATTTATCTCGTGGTATTTTATTTTATTCGCTCTATTGAATGTTCTAGACTTACACTGGTTAGCTTTGTTTTTACACTTACACATGTCGAATATTTTGAAAGGGAGAATCTAGTACATACCTAGTTATGATTCACCTCAGTAGCCTAGTACTTTAGAATCCATAGGTGACTCTAGGTTTAGCATTTTAGTTACTGGAGATACTCGGATTGTGTAAGCCCATTTGGAAAAATCAAAATCCCAGTGAGCCAAAAAATAAAAGAGAGAAAAGAAAAGAGAAATAAAAGAAAAAGAGAAAAAGAAATGAAAAAGAAGAGAGAAAAGATTATGAGGGATAAAAAACAGTTGTCATGGGTGGAAATGGCTAGGTGCCCCTTTGAAACCGAGTTAGGTTACTGGGGAAACACCTACCAATTTCTCTCAATACCGAGCACGCCTTTGAGACTTTATGCTAGATCTAGGAAACAACCCTCGCTTTGGGCAGGTAAGTGCCTAAGAGCCGGAAATCTTAGGAAAGCTATAGGGTGACAACTTAACTCACCATGGAATGGGCATCCCATAAGAATGATTCACTTAGCATGAGCACGAGGAGCTAACTTAGTGAATTTCTAGAACTTATTTATTCTGCTTTAATTGTAAATACCACTTGTTAAATTTAGTTGTCATGCTAAGTATGGAACAATGTCTTTTAAATTTCATGGTACTGAGATTTGCTTGAGGACAAGCAAAGATTTAAGTTTGGGAGAAGTGATGTGAGCGAAACATATAGGGTTTTAGGAGTAGTTTTCGCTCACATCTCATTACATTTTATGTTAGTTTCATGCATATGTCACTCTATTTTGCATGCATTTCCTATTTTCTAGTTTGGAGGTATGCTCTTTGTACTTTTGTGTGCAGGATAGCATTTCGGGGGAAAAAGGTGCACTTTCAGAGAAAAAGAAGGAAACATGTGGCTACACCGTGTCGGCGAATCGAACACCCAGGGGCCACACACGGCTGTAGTGTGTTTCCACATAGTGTGGCGGCCCACCATATTTGCTTGACTAGGGTTTTTTCGAATTTTACAGCGGTCCGAGGTGATGTCTATATAAGGATGGCTCCGCCCAAACCCTAAGGGGGAGGCACGACGGCTAAGATGGCACGCTGAAGCCCTAAAAAGCTTCAGTAACTCGCAATGGGGAGGAGGAACGCCGCCGGAGGTCCAAGCCTTGCACTTCAATGTCGGAGAGAAGACCACGAAAGCATTGTAATTCTTTGTTCCTGCGTTTTATTCCTTATGTATTCGAACATAAATATGCTTTGTGATTCTTCCTTCATATACATGGAGTAGTACTTTCGATTCTAGGATTAGGGAGTAGCTTGTGTGCACATTACAATGTTGGTTCATGTTAAATTCTGCCTTTGAGTTTGATTTGACAATTGGTAGTTATTTTTACTATATTTATGCGTGTTTGGTTTTCTATCTGCTGTGCTTAGGTGATACGAGGGGTGATAGCCCTCGTATCTAAGATTTAGGGGATTTTATACAAGGAATCTAGGGGTAAACCTGATTTCTTGTAACTGTGGATAGAAGGGTGGAATCGAAAACGGTTCATCGTAGGGATTGATTTGGCATCCTCGTACCGTCTATCTCATCCTTTTAGGCGGAGGTAGATCCAGATAGATGCGGCGGCTCTGCGGGAGAGTGTATGATGTCCCTTCCAGAAAACCATAGCTAAACATCTAGACAACACCAATTGATAACATTATTTTGTGATACACAAGTGAAATCAAAGTCCTAGAATCACCTTTGAAAACCTCAGCACACTTCCTTCCTCCTCCATGTGACACCGTATAGAGTAAAGTCCATCGATAGCCCTCACCAATCGAAACCTCTTAGAGTTATGTCCGAACAATTACAACCACTGAATATATTGGTATTCAAATCCCAGTCCCTGTGGGATCGATAATCTTTATTACTTGATGACATCCGTGCACTTGCGGGCGTTGAGCGCGAGCGTGCGCTTTGAGTCCTTGACGGTCTTTGTCGTGAGATTTGAGGTTGCGTTCATGTACATCAATATGCGGGCCTCGTCATAGAACTCCTCAGCCCGCTGGAAGTGCTCCCGGAAGCCCTGGAACTCCGCCTGCATGTAGGCGCTCTGCTTCTCCCATCGCTCGCGCCTCGTCTCGCCGGTGTATATGTCGTCGAGGCGCGATCGAAACCTTGAGAAATCATAGGCCGACGTACCTGCATCCTGCTCAAAAGTGGAAAAATGTGGTGGTGTAGGTGCAGACTCATGCCGGCGTAGACTAGGTGGGCTCTTATACATGTGTGGACTAGAGGGAGAGTGTTGTAAAGGGGGATAGATGGGCGCTGATGTGGGTGGTCCCTCATGTGGAGTAGACTCCACTATCAGGTCCAAGCACCAGTTGGCGCGTGTAGTGATGATGGTATGATCAGGGTCGGGGAGCCTAAGGGCCGTCAGATTTTTTCTTACAAAGCATAAGGAGTGTCCTTCTCTCATAATCATCTTCATGGTCATGCACACTTTTAGGTCAATCCTAAGGCTCCCCTCTATACTCTCTAATGCAGTGTAATTGTACCCCATCCTATGGCAAATATGGGTAAGTAGGCCCCCCCACATTAATCTCTCCTCATACTGCTTTTCCCATCTTCACTAAGTGTCTGATGAAGTGGGACCCTATATCGATGCTACTCCTTTCTTGTAGCATGTCCCAGAGGCAAAGCAGCTCGCTAGATCTAACTACACCATCACTCTCCCCACGACCAAATATAATACTGCCCATGATGCGGTGGAGGTATCGGAAGACAGGGTTTTGGAGGCGCAACGCTTTGGCCCTAGAAGGGTCATAAGCATGCTCCCCTATCAACTCGATCTAAAATACCCAAGATTTGAACCCAATAGGGATTCTTCTATCTTTCCCACTCGGCAAGCCAAAGCATGTATTCCACTGGTGAAGGGTCCATTCATGCTCAATGTTAAAAAGCCTAAAAATTATCCTACCCTCCTCGCTCTCTCTACCTGTTAAAATTTCTACCTCTAAGGAACTCAAAAATTCTAGAACTATCCTAGGGTAGATTAGGTGTCTTATTCCCATCATCTCTTCCCACCCCATTTTTGCAAATAGGGCTTGAATATCACCAAACAACCCTAAAGACTCTAGCAACCCTTCATCTAAGTACCTAGTAGGAGTGAGTTTACGAGTAGAAAGCATATTGTATCTATCTCTATGTTCATTATTGCGAAAAAGAAGAGTGGGCAGGGCGTTACCCTCCTCCGGAGCTTGAGGGGCATCGGCTCTCCTTGTTCGTCGCTCCGAAGCACCGGATCAAGGTGCTACATGCACTACTAAAAATAGACCTTTTAACGACGGTAATTCCCGTCGTTGATGAGTTTTAACGACGGTATTAAATACCGTAGGAAGTTGTCGCTAAAAGGCCCCGTCGAGAAAAGATTAACGACGGGAATAAAAGTATCGTCGTTAATAATACTTAACGACGGTATTCACTACCGTCGTTATTGATATTAACGACAGGTTTATATACCATCGTTAATGGTAATAACGACGGTCATATGTACAGTCGTTAATAACAATAATGACGGCTATTTATACCATCGTTAATAACAATAACGACGGATACATATACGGTCATTAGTAATTTAATATCATTTAATTATTTAACGACGACTTAGCATACCATCGTTAATGGCAACAACGGTCATTATATACGTGTTATTTCGTCATTATTACCTTTGCACAATTCACAATATATATTAATGAATGCTAATAAAAATCAAAACATAATATATTAAAAATCAAAATACCATATACATTAAAATATCATTCAGTAGTTCATAACGAATGTATGTACATCATTAAACTTGTAAAATTAACATCCATTTACATTAAAAGATAACATTTCTCTAAAGTCTTCATATGCAAAATGTTGACATTCTTGAAAGCTCCAAAAAATCTATTTCATTGCAAATCTCCAATACCTGTAATAAATAAATGAAAAAAAATGAGTATCACAATAAGTTTCTAGCAAGCATAGATATGAAGCAGTTATTACTTGTGAGCATTTCAACTTGCAATATGAATACATCAGAGGAAACCAATTGAAAAATTCATATGCAATTAATTTTTGTCCAATTATTGGATTACATATGGTACACAATTCAGAATGAAAGAACCAAAACATATGAAGAACACTAATCGTAAGAAATAATTTTTTTTATTGCATGGCTGGAGTTATGTCAAGTTCCATCAAGATGAATTGGGAACAAGGAGCAGGCTTCATTTTTTTTAGCACCACCTTGCTTGTCCTAAAAATAAAATTACATGCCGTCATCATTATGGTATGTAAGAAAAGTAGGGTATAGTGTCTAACAATCTCATGCTTGTTGTTGACCAATATTGAAAAGGAGCCTTCTAGGACAATTAGTAAAAGATTTCTTCTGCTAAAACCAATGGCAATTGCTCACGCCTTCAATACTAATTGCTCCAACTTGTTTAACATAGTAATGATGCTAGATGTTGATTGCAAAATCTATGGAGTCAAAAATTCCTACTTCAAAATAGAAAATGGCTTCTTCGTAGTAGTTTATAGGTATAGAGATGATTTAAAGATAATGTGATTACAATACAAACATATATGATTTCCTTGGCATCATAAACAAAGAAACCTAACCAAACTACAAAATAAGTACCTTAGTTGGAATGATTACATGGTAAGGAAGGGAAGTAAATTGGGATGATATGATTTACTAATTAATATGATTATCAGATTCAATTGCATATAGATGCACAAACTTAGTTTCCACAAAGAAAAAAGAATATGTTTGGCCATTCCTAAAATTTGAATTTGCCTTTGTTTGTTCTCTGCCATGTTGCACTGGTACATCCTGCAAGAGGCATGAAAAATAAAACTAAAAAAATATTTGTTGTATGCATTTCTTATATTTTATAAATTATGAAGTCATACATGAAAAATCCAAATGACAACAAATACTACTCATCGAAATTCATATCTGAAAGGTACTATAAGGATAATGTTAATATACCTGTACATCTAAGTCATAAGAATTAAGCCTCTTGATATATGCCAGAATGAAATTATTCCTTTCTTCTTCAGGAATGAAATCTTTGAATGGTTCCCATGCTAATAACATAGGTAGATGATAAATTTCAATAATCATAGTGATATACAGATCAGAAATTAAATGAGATATAAGTTCCAGAGGCTTAAATACTTTCTCTTAGTACTCAAAGATGACTTTTGAGAGTCCATGATCCTATAAAAAATACATTATTATGTTAGTTAAATGAAAAAAATATAAACAATACATTTAGAAGTTTAAAACACTTGTACAAAGTAAATAAATATTTATAAACCTACCTCCTCATCTTTGATAAGCAATAAACAAAAAAAAACAAACCTAAGTGTCCAATGGATCAATTTGTCAACGTGAAAGTAGATTATAATGAAGTAAACTAATAAATCAATATAGGACACTTAACAACCTAAAAATTCTAGTGCAACCAACACAACTGCACTCCTGAAATTGGAGGATAAACAAATGCAAACAAATATGTCAACTGGAAAAAAAAATATGAGCATATGTTGCCACCAACTTTGTTATCTCTAACGATTAGTCACCTGAAAATAATTCCCCATTGATTCCCATGTAGTCTTAAAAAAAGGAATATGAACATATAAACATGACTAAGCCTAACAATAAAGATGTACCATCAATATTTTCAAGAAGCATCCAAGTCACCTGATTGTAATAATAAAACTAACTCACAAATGCAATGACCCTAAATAGTGGAATAAACACCATCCACAATATAGCATCAAACTCCACCATGTGTGTTGTATTTCAAGCCACAATGTAACTATCAACACCCAAAGTATACAATATAGCATTAACAAAGATGCAATCAAACGACATGCCTACATAATCAATGAGACAACCTATGAATGCACAAAACAGAAGAATCTCTTAGATTTTATGTATAGAAGTAATACCAGTGCCATCATATCTAGGATTTGATGCTTATTGCTAGGCATCTACTCTACTTCTTAAATTAGTGTTTTGTTGTTATGAATGAATTGAAATTTTCCCTTACCCATATGGTATTTGGATTCAATAATCCTACTCTACCATTGGATCTAAGTTAACTTGGATTCAGATCCTTGTATGATAATTTTCTTATACCTATTATACTAGTGGTACAACTCTATCCTAAGAGTCAAAAGGATCGATTTGCCTAGGTAATCCAAGTAAACCAATCAAACCAAGAGTACATTTCATTCTTTCTCTATTTCAAAAGTTTAAGTATTATTACCTGACCGTGGATGGCTGGAGTGGCGACGGAAGGTCGGAGCGGCGACGAAAGAGAGAAAGAGAATGGTCGAAGCAGCGAGTGGAGGCCAGAGGGATGATAGATGCTTGAGTGGTGACGTATGGCCGGAGCAGTGGCGGATGCTTGAGCAGCAACCGAAGAGAGGGAGGATGGAGCGCCGACGAAATATAGAGAGAAAGAAAAGGATCGACGATGGGAGCCCGGAGCGGCAACTAATGCTTGAGTAGCGATGGATGGCCAGAGTGGCGATGAATGCTTGACCAACGACAGAAGAGAGGGAGGATGGAACGCCGACAAAATGCAGAGAGAAAGAAAAGGAGCGGCGACGAAAATAAAGAAACCTAAACCTACGTTAAGTTGATATGGGTTTTGGGGAAAAATTAAGAAAAAATATAAGAAAAGAAATAAAAATTAAGATATTTTTAATGAAATAAAAATGAAAAAAAAGTATGAAAATGAATATAAATAAAATTTATTTTTCATAATTTATTTAAAGATTGTGATTTTTCATATAAAAAAATAGATTTAGACCTAGTAAAAAAATTGACTTAGAGTTTCAACTTTATAAAAAATCAGAAAAGTAATAACGACGGGAGAAAAAATCCCTTGTTGATGGTCTTTCAAAAACGACGAGAGGAAATACCATCGTTAAAGGCATGATAGTAACGACCAAAATAAAAAAAACCATCGTTGATGATAAAGTATCAACGATGGGACAGAATATCATCGTTAATGCATATACATTAACGACGGGTATTAAATCCCATCGCTGTTGAACCATTAATAACGATGGTATTTTGATATCGTCATTAAAAGTAAGTTTTCTAGTAGTGATGCTTGGTCCTCCTCATCCTTGCTTCTTTTGGCTTCCTTTGAGGTTAGAAGTGCTTCTAGGTGGCGGGGAAGATGAAACCACACGGCTAGGGCAAGAGCACTCGAAGCACACGACGCAAATGGGGTGAAAACACACGGCTCACCTCTTTTAACCTTGTGCGACACGGCCAGGCCATGTGCCCCTCGGGTTAGTCAGGCATGGCCGTGGGAAAACACACGGCTAGGCCGTGTGTCCCCATTTTTCTCCCCGTTTTGTATTATGGTCTGAATTTCCTCATACACTTCACCGTGAAGGCTAATATGGATTTTATTTTTTTACCTAGCGAAGTTCCTTTCTAGTCCTAACTCTAAATGAGATGGAAATCAAAACTCAAATTGAATAAATGCATACAATAAAATCAAAGGAAAATCTAAAAACTAAACTTGGGTTGCCTCCCAAGAAGCGCTTTGTTTAAGGTCATTTAGCTCGACCACACTCCATTATCAACTTGGCTCTGGAAGTTCAGTGAACTTCCATTCATCCATCTCGGAAGCTTCATCTGGTGGTTCCGGCTTCATTCTGCTAAATGTGAAGTCGTTGAGGTAGGGGGCTCTATTCTTCGAAAGGCTGAAGAGGATGATCTCCCCATCTACCTCCAGATAGATCTAGTGTGCCTTCACGTCTATGCACGACCCTGCAGTCGCTAGAAAAGGCCTTCCCAGAATGATGGAATTCTGGGGATCTGGTCCTGTGTCCAGTATGATGAAGTTCGTGGGTATCACAAAATCCTCAATCACCACAAGCATGTGTACCAGCAAGCCGACGGGTTCCTTGACTGAGTCATCCCCCATATGAATACCAAGATTCGTTGGTTGGAGCCCATTTAGTCTCATCTTCAAATAGTATGCGTAGGGCATCACACTGACTGATGACCCCAAATTGCATAGAGCTTCATCGAAGCTCTCCCCATAAATTGAGCAAGGGATAACAAATTCACCGAGGTCCTCAAGCTGTAGTGGAGTCTTATCTTCGATTTCATCTTGGTCAGGTAGGGTGGTAATCATGGCTGCACACCCCTTGGCAAATTTGCTACTCTGCCCCGCTCCTTCCTCTTTGGCTTGACTCACCGGAGAGCTCTTCACAGGTTGCGACACGGCTTGGGCTATCTGGGCCACATGCATCTCCAACATCTTGGTGTGACTTGCAACGCCATCAACGGTGGCCTTCAAGTCTCTGAGTGTTTCTTCAGACTTCTGATGTTGGCGACGAAATTCCTCATTGGCCTTAGTTTGGGTAGCAATGAAGTCCTCCATCATCAGTTCCAGTCTGGACTTCTATGGTCGCTGCCCATTGCCCTGCTGCTGCCCATACCCTCCTGATGGTTGTGAGTTTCCCGAGTTATTCTTATAGGAGAAATTCGGGTGATTCCTCCATCCGAGATTGTAGGTGTTGGAGTATGGGTTGTTGGGTCTTTGGTCATAGTCCCCAACCACGTCAATATGCTCAATCTGCTCCTCTGAGGTTCCCTGCCCTCCATAGTGGTCCTCTCGTCTGCCCAAAGTCAATGGCCACGCATGCAAATGAAGGATTCAAAGATTCGAACCGTCTGTTATGCACATCCATCCTTGCTGCCAGGTGGTCCATGGAGTTGATAGTGTATCGTCCCTCTGCAGGCGTAGGTTGACCACGTTCGAAAGCCCATTGATGGTTGTTCTGGTCCACCTCTTCTATCAGTTCCTCTTCTTCCTCTATGGTCTTGTTCATCAGTGCTCCTCCTACAGTAGAATCCAGGGACATGTTCGTGGTGTACGCGATCCCATTGTAGAAGATGTGGATCACCAGCCACCTCTCCAGTCCATGGTGGGGGCATTGGTAGAGTAGCCCCTTGTAGCGATCCCAAGCTTCGAATAAGGACTCCCCCTCCTTCTGGCGAAAGCTCGTGATGAGATGGTGCATGTGAGCAGTCTTGCTTAGTGGGAAGTATTTGTTCAGAAACTGCTGCTCGCATTGCTCCCATGTAGTGATGCTTCCCGAAGGTAGGGAGTGAAACCATGCCTTAGCCTTATCCCGCAATGAGAACGGGAATAGGCTCAAGTGGATCACGTCAGTAGGGACTCCATTCATTTTCATTATCGAGCAGATTTCTAGAAATTCCTCAAGGTGTCGGTTCGGCTCTTCAGTCGCAGCTACCCCGAATTGACTCTGCTGGACCATATGTATAAGTGCCTGTTTCAGCTCAAAGTTATTTGCCGAAATAGATGGTCCAGCTATACTCGGCCTAAATCCTCTAGCGCTAGGAGTTGCGTAGTCCTGCAGGGGTCGGCTACCTATGATCACTTCAGATGCGGCTTGATCCTCCATCCTTCGCTGCTCTGCTTTCCAGCGATAAAAGGTTCGTTCGATTTCTAAGTCGATTGGAATCAGGCCTTCCGATCCTAAACGTCTAAGCATACGATGAATCGAGCCACAAAAATTAGGAGTGCTACCTAATCCTAGGAGGCAGAAAATAAAATAATCTAGCTAATAAAACTTAAGATGCAATAAGGAAATGGAAAACTACTGCTAAAAATAAAAATTTAAAACTAAATCTAAATATGGAAAATATAAAACTAAAGTAAATAAAGCAAACTAGAAATAAAATAAAGCAAGTAAATAAATCTAATCTTAAGTTCGATCTAATTTTCCACTGTTCGGTTCGATATAAAACCAATCTCCCCAAAGAAGCGCCAAAAATATGATGCACGCGAACGCATCCTCAAATCTCGCGATGGAGGCCATCGAGAACTCGAAGCGCATGCTCGTGCTCAACACCTGCAAGTGGATGGATGTCATCAAGTAATAAAATATTATCGATCCCATAGGGACTGGGATTCGAATATCGATATGTTCAGTGGTTGAAATTGTTCAGAAATAAACTCTAAGAGGTTTCTATTTGTGAGGGCTGTCGGTGGACTATACTCTATATGGTGTCACACGGAGGAAGAAGGGAGTGTGTCGAGGTCTTCAAAGGTGATTCTAGGACTTCGGTTTTGCTTGTGTGTTGCAAAACAATGTTGTCAACTAGCGTTGTCTAGACATTTAGCTATGGTTTTGTGGAAGGGACATCATACACTCTCCTGATGAGCCACCGCATCTACCGGGAGCTATCTCCTCCTTAACACAACAGGATAGGCACGATGCCAAATCAATCCCTACGATGAACCATTTTCGGTTCCATCGCATCCTTCTACCCACGATTACAGGAGATCTGGTTTATCCCTAGGTTCCTTGTATAAAATCCCCTAAATCTTAGATATGAGGGTTGTCACCCCTCGTATCGCCTAAGCACAACAACTAGAAAACCAAACACGCATAAATATAGTATAAACAACTTCCAATTGCCAAATTAAACTCAAAGACAGAATTTAACGTGAACCAACATGTAATGTGCACACAAGCTACTCCCTAATTCTAGAATCGAAGGAACTACTCCATGTATATAAGGGAAGAATCACAAGGCATGTACATGTTCGAATATATCAGAAATAAAGTGCAGAAACAAGGGATTACAATGTTTTCGTGGTATTCTCTCCGGCGTTGAAGTGTAAGCGTGGACCTCCAGCGACGTTCCTCCTCCCCGTTGCAAGTTCCAGAAGCCTTTTAAGGTTTCGGTGTGTTGTCCTAGCCATCGTGCCCCCTCCCTAGGGTTTGGGCGGAGCCATCCTTATATAGACATCACCTCGGACCGCTGCAAAATCCGAAAAAAGCCCTAGTCACGCAAATCTGGCGGGCCACCACTGCACGTGTGTTTCCCACCACAGGCCATGTCCTAGCTGATCTCGCCCATTGGACATGGTCGTGTGTAGCCACACACCCTAGCCGTGTCCCACTCTGCGTCTAGCTACAAAATGTCCTTCTTTTGCTCCGAAAGTGCACCTTTTTCCTCCGAAATGTTGTCCTGCATGCAAAAGTACAAAGAACATATCTCCGAACCAGAAAATAGGAAATGCGTGTAAAACAGAGTAACATATGCATGAAACTAATATAAAATGTAATGAGATGTGAGAGAAAACTACTCCTAAAACCCTATATGTTTCGCTCACATCACCCCCTACATCTCTTATACATTATATATTTGAATAAGGGGGAGAGCACACTAACCCTAAGGGTTATATTACAAACCTTTAAATTATTGGTGTAGAGGGACACACCTCGAACCAATCTATCTAACTATTTCTAGACGCATGCTTGGGCTCATAGTTTATTTATCTTTAATAACTCTAGACACATGTTATTTTTAAACCCCTATTTTATATAAAAACCCCAACACCTTTTTTGATTTATGAAAACAGGGGGAGAAGAGCGAAAGTTAAGGGGGAGTAATAAAAATTTAATTTTTTAAAAAAAATCAAAGTATCTCTTTCAAAACTCACCTAGGGTTAAGGGGGAGTTTTTTAAAGGACGTTGATCATTTACTCTACTTGTTTATACTTTAATTTTTCCCTTAACTTTGTGTCGTTTTGCCATAGATCAAAAAGGGAGAGTGTTTGTGCAGGGGCACCAGATAATCGAACCTAGGTTTTGATTATGGCAAAGATCTAATGTTAAGGTCATATTGTTATCTCATGAGATAAATTAAGTGTACAGGAAATGGTTAAGCTAAGCCGAAGGTCAGGGACACCCGAAGAATCCCGAGAGTCAGGAAACCGTGGTGGTTGGGAGACACTGGGAGAACTTTATGGGAGTCGAAGAACCAAGGTGAAGACCGGAAGCAAAGCGATAGGTCACAAAAGACCAGAGGTAAGAACGAGTTCGAAGATAGATGGTAAGGTCGTGTTCTCTATACACGGATGACCATAGGCGGCGATCCGACTAAGACTTCTAGTGGAAGGTCTAGGTTAAGATCGAATGGTAAGGAACCATCATATTTACCATTTTTCGTGCTAACCTCTTATTGTAGGGAAGTGGCCAGGCTGGCAGTCGATTGTTGGCTATTGGATAGTCGACTGATGTGAATCAGTCGAATGATGGAAGGCATCAGTCGACTGATAGCGATGAATCAGCCTTTTGCGCTAGGTTAAAATGGATAATATTTGATGTGGCCACTTCGCGATAAGATAAGGTGCCACCTCGTGATAAGTTCCAAAAGTTGAGGATCTACATCAAGACTTATTCCAAGGCACACATCTATAAAAGGAGGGGAGGACTCCAACCCAAAGATCATCCATCTTGCTCTCAAAGTGCTCCCACAATGCCAAAGCTCTAATGTCGTCATAACGCCGATGCAACGCCAAGTTCAAAATATCTTCATCGGCAGCAACAAGTATTATTTTTTATTTATTGTATTCTTTGTGTTTATCAAAACGAGGTGAGGTAGGCTTGTTGCCTCATCCTCGTGTTTTCGATTTTTGTGATCGTTGTCTCCTACCTCCAATGAGGAGGAGACTCTATAGTGGATTGCCCCTTCGTACGCAGTCAAGGATCGCGGGGCCTTGGATTAGTAGTCGGTGGATTGTGAACCAAGTAAAAATAAATTATGTTATTTATTTTCCCACTGTGCTTGCTCTTATTTTAACGTCGAAAAGAAATATTTTACGCTTACTATTCACCCCCCCCCCTCTAGCGATGCTTCTCAATCCAACACGACACGCACGAATGATCGAACGCCACCAACGTCTACGAATTGGAATATTCACCCCCTCTAGTCGCCCATCGATCCTTCAACAAGTGGTATCAGAGCGAGGAGGTTATCATCGGACTCACCACCATGACAATCAACTGAAATAGCCGGCATCAACTTTCAACCACCAAAATTCAAAGGGGATTTTTAATGGTGGAAAATAAAAATGGAGGTATATCTCGAAATCGATTTTGATATAATGTTAATTTTAGAAAATGGTTTCGAAATGCCTAGGGATAAAGAAAATAAGTCGATAGAGAAGTCAAGATGGACCAAGTATGAAATCAAGGACTTAAAGGCCAATATCAAGGTAATCAAGAGGCTTAGTGATTTGATTCCTAAAAATATTTGGTCTAGACTAGGAAATTATAGGGACACAAAGGAATTGTGGAATAAGGTGATAAAATTCCATGAAAATTTCGAACCGGCACAAGTAAAGGAGAAGGCCGAGGAAGAACGTCCATCAACATCTGAGGATGTAGAGGAATTGGAGGAAACCTCCACCTCTAGCATTGAGGGGGAGGAGAGGTCTTTCATCCCGCAGCAAGAACAAGTAGAAGCGTCTACATACGAGAAAAGTGAAGAACAAGAAGAAAATTCCCTAGGTAACTCAAGCATTGTAATTAAGAATAAAATCACATTATTTGCTTTTAGTGTAGGGAGAAAGGGCATTACAAGAGTAAGTGCCCAAAATTGGCTAAGGAGAAAGTGTCAGCGCCAAAAGTTCAAGTAAAATCAAAGGATGTCGAAGTCCTCGCTAAGAAAAGCAAAGAGCACATTGTGTGCTTCAAATGCAACCAAAGAGGACACTACCGAAGTCAATGCCCTAGGGGGAGAAAGAAGGAGCAAGAAGGAGCTAAACAAGTAGGGGGAGTTTCCAAAGCAAATCCTAAGGTATACTTTAATGTACCTTCTAGTTTTAGGATTAAGAAGCATGCTAGAAGTTATTTTAATTCACTTGCTATTGTCGATGAACATAAGTATGCCAGTAGAAATAGATTTTATTGTTTAGGTGCCAAATATGTTAATTTATCTAAGGACAAACCTAGGACCAAAAACGCTAGACCTATTTTACCTAGGGAATGTATTAGGAGGATATAAGAAAATTTAGGCATGAACCCTAAGAAGGGTAGACACATGCCTAAGAAGAAGAGTCCTTCCCAAAAGATAAATGAAAAATCAAAATTGGGAAAATTAGAATTAGAGAACCAAGCTTTGAGGTCAAGGCTTGAAAAACTAGAAAAACCCCTAGCAATTATGACAAATTCATTTAAGGGGTCAAAACAAAATCTAGGTCCTAGAAGGCAAGATACATCTAGGGGTAAGAAAGATTTGGGTCACAAACCTAACCCCAAGAAGACTTATCATAATGTTCCATTCAATTATGGAACTATTTCTAGGTCTAGGAAAACCAAGGTTAATAAAGAAGTTATCCCTAAGATTAGCCATGGTGTGTGTCTAGTGGCTAAAAATTCAAGAAAATCTAAGGTAGCCACTAAGAAGGTCAAAGGGGGAGTTACCTCTAGAGTTGACATAGGAAAAACCCAATTGACTAACGCTTCAAAGACAAAAAGGGTCATTAGGAAGGTATCTAGGGAAGTTATCCCTAGTGAATACCTTGTTAACCTAAGAAGCTCCAATAGGTATTGGGTTTCTAGCAGCGTGATCGATTCACGCTAGATGGGTTAGGGTGTGTCAACCCTAAGTGGATGGGTAGTTAACCTAACCATAGTAGAGTTGACACTTTAGGATGTGCCCTAATGTACTTTGAGAAGTTAAAAATTGATTAAATTAGCACAATTAGGTCTTAGAAGTCATGGTGTACCATTTTAAATTTTTAGCACACTAGGGGGATAGTTGGTATTAAGGCAAAATGGATTTAATTCAAATAATGGCAATTTGGGCTTAACACTTAGGTATTTTATACCTTAGTATTGTATACTTGCAATGATTTATTTGACTTGCCATGTCATGACATCATATTTATTTTTATCATATAAAATGTCATGATAATACTTAGGGTTAGCTAAATGTCATGTTATGCTTAAGTTTGTATCACATGTCATGACATCATGATTATTGGCACATGCTTTTATTCTTGTTATCATTTATGTCATAATCATTATTCATGCATTAAATAAAATTATGTTAAGGACTAAGACATGATTTGAAGTCTTATGCATAAGGGAATCAAATAGTGTTGCCTAGCATATGCATGAGACCCTAAATGAACAAAATCTACATCTCACTAGAACACTTGACTTATATATGCTTCATACACCTAGATACAAGTGAGATGTTTAGAAAAATGAATTTAAAGGTTTTAAAATCATTTCAAAATAATTTTGAAAAACCTTAGTAAAGTTTATCTTTTGATAGCAACCATCATTGAATGAGGTGATACAAAGTAGGATCAAACATTGAAAATTTCAAGAGTTTTGAACTTTGTATTAATCTCACTAGTTTATGGGTATTTTATTTTTCTAATATTTTTCACCCATAATGTTTGTAATAAGTAATGTACGTATGAATTTTCAAGATTTTCCAAATTACGCATTTTTACTTATGAATTTCAAATTTTCATTTATGTAATCTGATTTCTGCACTATGCAGAAATCAATCGACTGCCATGGATTACTATGCAGTCGATTGCCATGGATTTCCAAATTACTATGCAGTCAATTGGCATCAAAATCAGTAGACTGGTAGCTGAAGGAGTCGATTGATAATGCTGATTTCGGGAAAACAAGGTTTGTTAGGCCCATGTTCAGTTATGTTTTGGTTCCCTAACTACTCCTAACCCTAGGGAATGTAGGTAATTGCTTCGGAGGCTCATTGGCTCCCATATCCCCGGATTAAAATTTTCACTAATGAAAAGTAATCCGGATGGGATGAGTTTCCTAAGCTCAACCAATTCGTTGTCGTGCTATCAACTTGAGCGATCGCTTGAACAAACTAGTTGTTCAAGCAACACAACTCTTCTAGTCGGTTAGCCGCGGAAGAGACGACGGACGGATCGCCAGTTTTTTTGTTTATCTTCGGGGTCCATGATTATACAAATACATACATATGCAAACTAGTATAATCAACACATACTAATCAAAATAATAAGAACATGCAAAGATCAATAATAAAAGTTATAAAACTTTTATACCTCTTGATCTTCTATCGTATGTCCTAACCTCCTTGTAGACTTCGTGTGGGTGAAGATCCTCCACAAGTTGAAGCATCCTAGATCTTCTTCAATCCAAAGAAAGAAGAACTCTCCTTCCCTTCTTGCTTGAGCCAACCACCAATCCACAAAGGATTGATGCCGCCGGCCCCAAGAATAGAGAGAACTAAATGGAAACCACCAAGGAACCAAACTAGGGACAAACCCTAGCTTATAGTGCCGCCGGCCAATAGGGAGTGAAGAGGATAAAAGGAATATGTTGGGCGCCGGCCAAGGTATAGGGAAAAGAGAAGGAGCCGGCAACACCCTAGGAAGAAGAAGAGCACTTCCCCTATAGTTGCCGCCCAACCAAGCTTTCAAACCCTAGCCGCCCAACCTTTCTTCCTTTGGATTTCTTGCTGCCCAAGCAATGAGGGGCTAAACCCTAATTTCCAAAAACCAAATCCCTCTTGCCGCCCAACCCATTCTCCCATATATATAGAGTTAGGTTTAGGCCTAGGTTTAATCTCCTCCATTGGTTCTAGAGATTTAATCTCAACCGTCGGATCTTAGAGATTTAATCTCAACCGTCGGATCTTAGAGATTTAATTTCCACCTAGAGATTTAATTTCAACCGTCGGATCAAGAGATTTAATCTCAACAGTCGGATCTAGAGATTTAATCTCAACCGTCGGTTCTAGAGATTTAATCTCCACCGTCGGTTCTAGAGATTTAATCTCAACCGTCGATTCTAGGGATTTAATCTCCACCGTCGGTTCTAGAGATTTAATCTCAACCGTCGGTTCTAGGGATTTAATCTCCACCGTCGGTTCTAGAGATTTAATCTCAACCGTCGGTTCTAGGGATTTAATCCCAACCGTCGGATCTAGAGATTTAATCTCAACCGTCGGTTCTAGAGATTTAATCCCAACTGTCGGATCTAGATATTTAATCTCAACCGTCGGTTCTAGAGTTTTGTTTTCCATCATTGGATCTAGAGTTCATGAGGTTTATATTAGGCTACGATATGGACCATGAGGAGGAGTTGGATCTTGGCCACCCGATGGATCGGAACCACACAAACTTGATCCATCAATGATGTTCCATTCCACTAGAGGATCAGCATTGAACTACCTCACCAACCCCCATAAATTAATATGGGCTCCATATATTATTTGTACATCCATCTCCCCGTGTTTAAGATATCCAATGTCCGTCAATTAATTGATTTACTGACCATCAATTAATTAACATCTAACTCCTCGAGTAGTACCACTCAACCTTATCATCATGTTGACTAAGTCAACCTGCAGGGTTTACATGATGAACCTTATGAGCTCCTCAAGGAGACATCATCAACCTAATATATAGGACACGGTTTCCTCCTATAATCAACGGCACACCATGTAAATAATATCATTTCCCAACTTACCGGGCATATTGATTTAATCCATCTAAATCTCACCCTTTGGTAAATCAAAGAAATAAATACTAAGTACATGTGCCCGTTATTATATCAGGATTAAGAGCATGTACAACATAATATCCGAGGTCCGATTCAATTATGTAGTCAGCAATAAATTGAATCACCTCTATGTCGGTCCTGCTCAATATACCTAAGTGTACTAGTGTAACTCTATGTTCAAGACAAAACAATACCAAGCTACACTACAACCATGCCAATGGTTTGTCCAAAACCATCTTGGTTGTGAGCCTCTACTTATATTCTACAAGGGACTGATAACATGATCTTCTGTGCCACACTAAGTACCATGTTATCTACAATGTAAAATATTAGACAATATGCACACATATAATAAATATAAAGTGCAAACAATGATCATGTGATTCTTATTTCAAAATAAAAATGTTCATACAAAAGAGCTAGGCTTTCAGTATACATCCCAATAATCTCCCACTTATACTAAAAGACTATGCTGTCGTCATACTGCCATACATCTGATTCCCCTTCCCTCCACATGCCTATCAAAGCTCTCGCCAGAAGGTCCTTGTGAAAGGGTCTACCAGGTCATCCTCTGATGCAATCTAGGCGACAACAACTTCTACCTCCTTTACGATTTCTCGTATCAGGTGGTACTTGCGCTCTATGTGTTTACTAGCCTTATGGGCTCGTGGTTCCTTCGAGTTTGCAATTGCACCATTATTATCACAATAAATTGTGATAGTTTTGGGCAAACCAGGAATCACATCCAAGTCCATCAGAAAGTTCCTGAGCCACACAACTTCTTTGGCCGCCTAAGAGGCTGTCACATACTCAGCTTCTATGGTGGAGTCCGCCACGCATTTCTGCTGGACACTCCTCCATACAATGGCTCCACCTCCAAAAGTAAACACAAAACCTGAGGTAGACTTACTGTTATCCCTATCAGATTGGAAATCAGAATCCGTGTAACCCACAGGGAGTAATTTGTCTGCCCGGTAAACTAGCATATAATCCCTAGTCCTTCTCAGGAACTACAATATATGTTTTACCGCAGTCCAATGTCCCTGTCCTGGATTACTCTGATATATGCTGACCATGCCCACGGCATAACAGATATCGGGTCTCGTACATAGCATCGTATGAGGCTTCCTACTGCCGAAGCATAAGGAACTGCCTTCATCTTCTCTATCTCCTCAGATGATCTAGGACACATCTCCTTAGATAAAGGAACTCCATGCCTAAAAGGTAGAAAATCTTTCTTGGAGTTTTGCATGCTAAAACGATCCATTATCGTGTCTATGTATGAAACTTGGGATTAGCACACTAACCTTGATCCCAAGGATGTGTCACACTTCTTCCAAGTCCTTCAAAACTGTTTGGACAACCATACCCTTATGTCTGATAACACTCTGATATTGTTGCCAACTACCAAAATATTATCTACGTATAGTTCAAGAAATACCACTACGTTTCCGTCACATCTCTTGTATACACAAGACTCATCCGGACTTTGAATAAATCCATAAGTCTGGATTTACCTCATCAAAGCGGATGTTCCAAGACCTCGAAGCTTGTTTCAATCCATAAATAGACCGATTAAGCTTACATACAAGATGCTCTTTGCCCTTAGCAATGAATCCCCCTGGTTGCTTCATATAGATGTTCTCCTCAAGACTTCCATTAAGGAAAGCTGTCTTGACATCCATCTGCCACACCTCATAATCCATATGAGCTGCTATGCATAAGAGCTCCCAGACCTGATTTGAATCCATAGATTCAATCTCAGTATTCATTGCACTTTGCAAAGATGCTGCATCTTTATCTTGGATTGCCTCGTCATATGTCCAGGGATCAGGTTCATGTTCGCCAGGGACCAAATCGGAAGATTCTCCCAAGAACATGAATCTATCAGGCTGTCTCACAACCCTCCCACTACGACGAGGTATCACCTGTGTATCCTCTGTGACACGCGGTGCAGTGACATGTGGTATATCTTCTTGTACTGGTGGTACTGAAGTCGGGACTTCCCCTGTCAACTCCTCAAGAACAATCCTACTCGTGGGCTTGTGGTTCATCACATAGTCCTCTAGAAATCTGGCATTCGTATTAACGATCACCCTCTGATCTCTAGGACTATAAAACAAACCACCCTTCGTTCCCCTAGGATAGCCAACAAACAAGCGCACTTCTGTACGAGGTTCCAACTTACCAGCATCAGCCTTCAGCACATGTGCTGTACTCCCCCATTTCCGAATATGTCTTAGACTAGGCTTTCGCCCAGTCCACAACTCTGTGGGAGTAGAAGGCACTGATTTAGATGGAACCAAGTTCAGAATATACACCGCCGCATCTAGAGCATATCCCCAGAACGAATCTGGCAAGTCAGAATAACTCATCATCGATCTAACCATCTCCATAAGAGTCCTATTCCTTCGCTCTGCTACACCGTTCTGCTGGGGTGTGCCAGGTGCAGACAATTGGGATTGAATCCCAACCTCTGATAAGTAGTTCCTAAACTCTCTCAAGAGGTACTTACCACCACGATCAGATCGTGGTGTCATCCATATCTTGAATAATCATCTATGAAAGAGATGAAATATTCGAGACTACCTCTTGCCTAGATAGTCATAGGACCACACAAATCAGAATGAACCATTCCTAACACATCTTTGGCTCTATACCCCTTGGCATAAAAAGGCCTCTTAGTCATTTTACCTTCCAAGCAAGATTCGCAGGTTGGGAGATCCTCCACCACTAATGAACCCAAAGGTCCATCAGCTATCAACCTTTGAATTCTACTCAGGTTAATATGACCAAGCCTTAGATGCCAAAGATATGTTTGGTTCATCTTCGAAGGTTCTTTTCTCTTACTAGAATTAGAAGATGAGTTATAAACTTCAATTTGCATCGTGGGAGCTTGTGGTTCAAGTTATAAATTTCCTATCTATGTACCTGAATAGATAATGTCTTTATTCCTTTTATAACGAATCTGTCATTAAAAGGAATAGATTATCCATCCATAATTTAGAAACCGAAAGCAATTCTTTCTAAATAAAGGTACATAAAGAAAATTCTTAAGAACCAAAAACTTTATTTTTCTCAAAAGATAAATAAAACATCTCCCACTGCAATAGATGCCATCTTCATGGCATTGTCCAAGTAAATGGTAATATCCCCTTTAACTAGTCGTCGGGTTTCCTGGAACCCCTACAAAGTGTTGCAGACATGATTAGTGGCTCTCATATCTACACACCAGGTGCCGGTAGATAATGCCTCTAACCATGTTTCAATGACTGGACCAAAGGATATACATTTGTTCTTGCTTCGGATTGGGATAATCCTTCTTCTTATGTCCAGTCTGCTTGCAAGTGAAGTACTTGCCTTTCGGCTTCTTCACTCCTCCCTGAGATCCTCCCACCACCTTTGCTCCACCTTGTTTCTCCTTCTTCTTGCCTTTCGGCTTAGAAGTAGAAACTTTTTTGAGCAACCATGGCTTGAGGACACTCTTTGAAGAGTGTATACTTGTACTTCTTAGTAGATAAGACAACATCTAGATTCTTTTCCAATCAACATTATTTGGGTACAGTAAGGTTATTTCTTTTAGTATCATAGTAAGTGGACTAAAAGTCATTTTTGAAAATCCTAAGAATCACAATGATCAAAATATTAGATTTCAAATATTATTGATTCCTCAAAACAATAAAATTCCAAAATCAACCAACACCTCAAAACACCGAGAATATCGCATGTCACGATAGTGTGGACGTATACGAAATCTACATTTGTAAGAGGAGGTTTTACCCATTAATTTTATTATCTTGTCAACCTTACTTTTTGACAAAAAAAAATTAATAGTTGGTTCCTCTTTGGCCCTACAAATAAAAGCAGTGACTCTGATGGGGAGGATACTTTTTATTTGCATCTAAGTATGCACCATTACACGATACTAAGTGAATTACCTCGGATTATGTGCCTTACCGATGTGGAAGTACACACGCTCCTAAATAATTTCCTATAACCATTATTTGACCTAGTGATCCGCAAACAAACTCATCCGATGGGGAGGAAGACACTCAGAGCCAACGCACAAGTTTGTTGCATCACACGTCAAATTGTAATGGAGGCCACGGGAATTAATTAAAATATCCCTCTCCCACTTAGTAAATTGAAAATGAGGAATTTTCAAGCACACACAACATGCATATAAAACAAATCAACAATAAATATGGAAAAAATAGAATTTTTCCAACTATTATGGCTTTGTTCTCCAATATGCATCCATGTCGCCACCTCGTCAGCTCCACCTTTTAGTCATAAAGCCACATAAAGAGATCCGAGCCGAGATATATCATTTTAATTTACATCCATCGATCCTATACTCCACGAAGGAGTGTACAAATACTCTAGATCGAAAGTAAACTAAAATGAGCAGCTAAACAATGTCGTATTTAATTACAAAAATTAAATACTAATCTAGCCTTGTCAACCCCGAGGATTCAAATAATATACAATCACACACAAACAATCACATACACACATATAGCCATAATAGTCGGATCTTATGCACAGCAAAGAGTTAGCCTACGCACATCCTACTATTATCCGGCATACTCAATATATGATATGTGCATGAAAGTAACCGAATCCAAAATACACAAAACCGGAAACCGTGGCTCTGATACCAATTGAAGGTAATTGCTTCGGAGGCTCATTGGCTCCCATGTCCCCGGATTAAAATTTTCACTAATGAAAAGTAATCCAGATGGGATGAGTTTCCTAAGCTCAACCAATTCGTTGTCGTGCTATCGACTTGAGCGATCGCTTGAACAAACTAGTTGTTCAAACAACACAACTCTTCTAGTCGGTTAGCCGCGGAAGACACGACGGACGGATCGCCGGTTTTTGTGTTTATCTTTGGGGTCCATGATTATACAAATACATACACATGCAAACTAGTATAATCAACACATACTAATCAAAATAATAAGAACATGCAAAGATCAATAATAAAAGTTATAAAACTTTTATACCTCTTGATCTTCTATCGTATGTCCTAACCTCCTTGTAGACTTCGTGTGGGCGAAGATCCTCCACAAGTTGAAGCTTCCTAGATCTTCTTCAATCCAAAGAAAGAAGAACTCTCCTTCCCTTCTTGCTTGATCCAACCACCAATCCACAAAGGATTGATGCCGCCGGCCCCAAGAATAGAGAGAACTAAATGGAAACCACCAAGGAACCAAACTAGGGACAAACCCTAGCTTCTAGTGCCGCCGGCCAATAGGGAGTGAAGAGGATAAAAGGAATATGTTGGGCGCCGGCCAAGGTATAGGGAAAAGAGAAGGAGCCGGCAACACCCTAGGAAGAAGAAGAGCACTTCCCCTATAGTTGCCGCCCAACCAAGCTTTCAAACCCTAGCCGCCCAATCTTTCTTCCTTTGGATTTCTTGCCGCCCAAGCAATGAGAGGCTAAACCCTAATTTCCAAAAACCAAATCCCTCTTGCCGCCCAACCCATTCTCCCATATATATAGAGTTAGGTTTAGGCCTAGGTTTAATCTCCTCCATTGGTTCTAGAGATTTAATCTCAACCGTCGGATCTTAGAGATTTAATCTCAACCATCGGATCTTAGAGATTTAATCTCCACCTAGGGATTTAATCTCAACCATCGGATCAAGAGATTTAATCTCAACCGTCGGATCTAGAGATTTAATCTCAACCGTCGGATCTAGAGATTTAATCTCAACCGTCGGTTCTAGAGTTTTGTTTTCCATCATTTGATCTAGAGTTCATGAGGTTTATATTAGGCTACGATATGGACCATGAGGAGGAGTTGGATCTTGGCCACCCGATGGATCGGAACCACACAAACATGATCCATCAATGATGTTCCATTCCACTAGAGGATCATCATTGAACTACCTCACCAACCCCCATAAATTAATATGGGCTCCATATATTATTTGTACATCCATCTCCCCGTGTTTAAGATATCCAATGTCCGTCAATTAATTGATTTACTGACCATCAATTAATTAACATCTAACTCCTCGAGTAGTACCACTCAACCTTATCATCATGTTGACTAAGTCAACCTGCAGGGTTTACATGATGAACCTTATGAGCTCCTCGAGGACATCATCAACCTAATATATAGGACCACGGTTTCCTCCTATAATCAGCGGCACCATGTAAATAATATCATTTCCCAACTTACCGGGCATATTGATTTAATCCATCTAAATCTCACCCTTTGGTAAATCAAAGAAATAAATACTAAGTACATGTGTCCGTTATTATATCAGGATTAAGAGCATGTACAACATAATATCCGAGGTCCGATTCAATTATGTAGTCAGCAATAAATTGAATCACCTCTATGTCGGTCCTGCTCAATACACCTAAGTGTACTAGTGTAACTTCATGTTCAAGAGAAAACAATACCTAGCTACACTACAACCATGCCAATGGTTTGTCCAAAACCATCTTGGTTGTGAGCCTCTACTTATATTCTACAAGGGTGATAACATGATCTTACATTCACACTAAGTACCATGTTATCTACAATGTAAAATATTAGACAATATGCACACATATAATAAATATAAAGTGCAAACAATGATCATGTGATTCTTATTTCAAAATAAAAATGTCCATACAAGAAGAGCTAAGCTTTCAAAGATACATCCCAATAATCTCCCACTTATACTAAAGACTATCTTTGTCGTCATCTTGCCATACATCGATTCCCCTTCCCTCCACATGCCTATCAAAGCTCTCGCGAAGGTCCTTGTGAAATGGTCTACAGTCATCCTCGATGCAATCTAAGCGACAACAACTTCTACCTCCTTTACGATTTCGTATCGTGGTACTTGCTCTATGTGTTTACTAGCCTTATGGGCTCGTGGTTCCTTTGAGTTTGCAACTGCACCATTATTATCACAATAAATTGTGATAGTTTTGGGCAAACCAGGAATCACATCCAAGTCCATCAGAAAGTTCCTGAGCCACACAACTTCTTTGGCCGCCTAAGAGGCTGTCACATACTCAGCTTCTATGGTGGAGTCCGCCATGCATTTCTGCTGGACACTCCTCCATACAATGGCTCCACCTCCAAAAGTAAACACAAAACCTGAGGTAGACTTACTGTTATCCCTATCAGATTGGAAATCAGAATCCGTGTAACCCACAGGAGTAATTTATGGTAAACTAGCATATAATCCCTAGTCCTTCTCAGGAACTACAATATATGTTTTACCGCAGTCCAATGTCCCTGTCCTGGATTACTCTGATATATGCTGACCATGCCCACGGCATAGCAGATATCGGGTCTAGTACATAGCATCGTATGAGGCTTCCTACTGCCGAAGCATAAGGAACCGCCTTCATCTCCTCTATCTCCTCAGATGATCTAGGACACATCTCCTTAGATAAAGGAACTCCATGCCTGAAAGGTAGAAAATCTTTCTTGGAGTTTTGCATGCTAAAACGATCCATTATCGTGTCTATGTATGAAACTTGGGATTAGCACACTAACCTTGATCCCAAGGATGTGTCACACTTCTTCCAAGTCCTTCAAAACTGTTTGGACAACCATACCCTTATGTCTGATAACACTCTGATATTGTTGCCAACTACCAAAATATTATCTACGTATAGTACAAGAAATACCACTACGTTTCCGTCACATCTCTTGTATACACAAGACTCATCCGGACTTTGAATAAATCCATAAGTCTGGATTTACCTCATCAAAGCGGATGTTCCAAGACCTCGAAGCTTGTTTCAATCCATAAATGGACCGATTAAGCTTACATACAAGATGCTCTTTGCCCTTAGCAATGAATCCCTCTGGTTGCTTCATATAGATGTTCTCCTCAAGACTTCCATTAAGGAAAGCTGTCTTGACATCCATCTGCCACACCTCATAATCCATATGAGCTGCTATGCATAAGAGCTCCCAGACCTGATTTGAATCCATAGATTCAATCTCAGTATTCATTGCACTTTGCAAAGATGCTGCATCTTTATCTTGGATTGCCTCGTCATATGTCCAGGGATCAGGTTCATGTTAGCTTGAGGACCAAATCGGAAGATTCTCCCAAGAACATGAATCTATCAGGCTGTCTCACAACCCTCCCACTACGACGAGGTATCACCTGTGTATCCTCTGTGACACGCGGTGCAGTGACATGTGGTATATCTTCTTGTACTGGTGGTACTGAAGTCGGGACTTCCCCTGTCAACTCCTCAAGAACAATCCTACTCGTGGGCTTGTGGTTCATCACATAGTCCTCTAGAAATCTGGCATTCGTATTAACGATCACCCTCTGATCTCTAGGACTATAAAACAAACCACCCTTCGTTCCCCTAGGATAGCCAACAAACAAGCGCGCCATGCGAGGTTCCAACTTACCATCGACCTTGGCCATGTGCTGTACTCCCCCATTTCCGAATATGTCTTAGACTAGGCTTTCGCCCAGTCCACAACTCTGTGGGAGTAGAAAGCACTGATTTAGATGGAACCAAGTTAAGAATATACACCGCCGCATCTAGAGCATATCCCCAGAACGAATCTGGCAAGTCAGAATAACTCATCATCGATCTAACCATCTCCATAAGAGTCCTATTCCTTCGCTCTGCTACACCGTTACTGTTTGGGTGTGCGGTCTGAACAATTGGGATTGAATCCCAACCTCTGATAAGTAGTTCCTAAACTCTCTCAAGAGGTACTTACCACTACGATCAGATCGTGGTGTCATCCATATCTTGAATAATCATCTATGAAAGAGATGAAATATTCGAGACTACCTCTTGCCTAGATAGTCATAGGACCACACAAATCAGAATGAACCATTCCTAACACATCTTTGGCTCTATACCCCTTGGCATAAAAAGGCCTCTTAGTCATTTTACCTTCCAAGCAAGATTCGCAGGTTGGGAGATCCTCCACCACTAATGAACCCAAAGGTCCATCAGCTATCAACCTTTGAATTCTACTCAGGTTAATATGACCAAGCCTTAGATGCCAAAGATATGTTTGGTTCATCTTCGAAGGTTCTTTTCTCTTACTAGAATTAGAAGATGAGTTATAAACTTCAATTTGCATCGTGGGAGCTTGTGGTTCAAGTTATAAATTTCCTATCTATGTACCTGAATAGATAATGTCTTTATTCCTTTTATAACGAATCTGTCATTAAAAGGAATAGATTATCCATCCATAATTTAGAAACCGAAAGCAATTCTTTCTAAATAAAGGTACATAAAGAAAATTCTTAAGAACCAAAAACTTTATTTTTCTCAAAAGATAAATAAAACATCTCCCACTACAATAGATGCCATCTTCATGGCATTGCCCAAGTAAATGGTAATATCCCCTTTAACTAGTCGTCGGGTTTCCTGGAACCCCTACAAAGTGTTGCAGACATGATTAGTGGCTCTCATATCTACACACCAGGTGCCGGTAGATAATGCCTCTAACCATGTTTCAATGACTGGACCAAAGGATATACATTTGTTCTTGCTTCGGATTGGGATAATCCTTCTTCTTATGTCCAGTCTGCTTGCAAGTGAAGTACTTGCCTTTCGGCTTCTTCACTCCTCCCTGAGATCCTCCCACCACCTTTGCTCCACCTTGTTTCTCCTTCTTCTTGCCTTTCGGCTTAGAAGTAGAAACTTTTTTGAGCAACCATGGCTTGAGGACACTCTTTGAAGAGTGTATACTTGTACTTCTTAGTAAATAAGACAACATCTAGATTCTTTTCCAATCAACATTATTTGGGTACAGTAAGGTTATTTCTTTTAGTATCATAGTAAGTGGACTAAAAGTCATTTTGAAAATCCTAAGAATCACAATGATCAAAATATTAGATTTCAACTATTATTGATTCCTCAAAACAATAAAATTCCGAAATCAACCAACACCTCAAAACACCGAGAATATCGCATGTCACGATAGTGTGGACGTATACGAAATCTACATTTGTAAGAGGAGGTTTTACCCATTAATTTTATTATCTTGTCAACCTTACTTTTTGACAAAAAAAAATTAATAGTTGCTTCCTCTTTGGCCCTACAAATAAAAGCAGTGACTCTGATGGGGAGGATACTTTTTATTTGCATCTAAGTATGCACCATTACACGATACTAAGTGAATTACCTCGGATTATGTGCCTTACCGATGTGGAAGTACACACGCTCCTAAATAATTTCCTATAACCATTATTTGACCTAGTGATCCACAAACAAACTCATCCGATGGGGAGGAAGACACTCAGAGCCGACGCACAAGTTTGTTGCATCACACGTCAAATTGTAATGGAGGCCATGGGAATTAATAAAAATATCCCTCTCCCACTTAGTAAATTTAAAATGAGGAATTTTCAAGCACACACAACATGCATATAAAACAAATCAGCAATAAATATGGAAAAAATAGAATTTTTCCAACTATTATGGCTTTGTTCTCCAATATGCGTCCCGCCGTGTCGCCACCTCGTCCGCTCCACCTTTTCCGTGCGCAAGCCACATAAAGAGATCCGAGCCGAGATATATCATTTTAATTTACATCCATCGATCCTATACTCCACGAAGGAGTGTACAAATACTCTAGATCGAAAGTAAACTAAAATGAGCAGCTAAACAATGTCGTATTTAATTACAAAAATTAAATACTAATCTAGCCTTGTCAACCCCGAGGATTCAAATAATATACAATCACACACAAACAATCACATACACACATATAGCCATAATAGTCGGATCTTATGCCTGCAACCAAAGAGTTAGCCTACGCACATCCTACTCTTATCCGGCATACTCAATATATGATATGTGCATGAACGTAACCGAATCCAAAATACACAAAACCGGAAACCGTAGCTCTGATACCAATCGAAGGTAATTGCTTCGGAGGCTCATTGGCTCCCATGTCCCCGGATTAAAATTTTCACTAATGAAAAGTAATCCAGATGGGATGAGTTTCCTAAGCTCAACCAATTCGTTGTCGTGCTATCGACTTGAGCGATCGCTTGAACAAACTAGTTGTTCAAACAACACAACTCTTCTAGTCGGTTAGCCGCGGAAGACACGACGGACGGATCGCCGGTTTTTGTGTTTATCTTTGGGGTCCATGATTATACAAATACATACACATGCAAACTAGTATAATCAACACATACTAATCAAAATAATA
Organism: Wurfbainia villosa; assembly: GCA_025175895.1. NCBI lineage: Eukaryota > Viridiplantae > Streptophyta > Magnoliopsida > Zingiberales > Zingiberaceae > Wurfbainia > Wurfbainia villosa. The sequence continues at coordinate 55,722,805 of CM046004.1, forward strand.
AGAACATGCAAAGATCAATAATAAAAGTTATAAAACTTTTATACCTCTTGATCTTCTATCGCATGTCCTAACCTCCTTGTAGACTTCGTGTGGGCGAAGATCCTCCACAAGTTGAAGCTTCCTAGATCTTCTTCAATCCAAAGAAAGAAGAACTCTCCTTCCCTTCTTGCTTGATCCAACCACCAATCCACAAAGGATTGATGCCGCCGGCCCCAAGAATAGAGAGAACTAAATGGAAACCACCAAGGAACCAAACTAGGGACAAACCCTAGCTTCTAGTGCTGCAGGCCAATAGGGAGTGAAGAGGATAAAAGGAATATGTTGGGCGCCGGCCAAGGTATAGGGAAAAGAGAAGGAGCCGGCAACACCCTAGGAAGAAGAAGAGCACTTCCCCTATAGTTGCCGCCCAACTAAGCTTTCAAACCCTAGCCGCCCAACCTTTCTTCCTTTGGATTTCTTGCCACCCAAGCAATGAGAGGCTAAACCCTAATTTCCAAAAACCAAATCCCTCTTGCCGCCCAACCCATTCTCCCATATATATAGAGTTAGGTTTAGGCCTAGGTTTAATCTCCTCCATTGGTTCTAGAGATTTAATCTCAACCGTCGGATCTTAGAGAATTAATCTCAACCATCGAATCTTAGAGATTTAATCTCCACCTAGGGATTTAATCTCAACCGTCGGATCAAGAGATTTAATCTCAACCGTCGGATCTAGAGATTTAATCTCAACCGTCGGATCTAGAGATTTAATCTCAACCGTTGGTTCTAGAGATTTAATCTCAACCGTCGGTTCTAGAGATTTAATCTCCACCGTCGGTTCTAGAGATTTAATCTCAACCGTCGGTTCTAGGGATTTAATCTCCACCGTCGGTTCTAGAGATTTAATCTCAACCGTCGATTCTAGGGATTTAATCCCAACCGTCGGATCTAGAGATTTAATCTCAACCGTCGGTTCTAGAGATTTAATCCCAACCGTCGGATCTAGAGATTTAATCTCAACCGTCGGTTCTAGAGTTTTGTTTTCCATCATTGGATCTAGAGTTCATGAGGTTTATATTAGACTACGATAGGGACCATGAGGAGGAGTTAGATCTTGGCCACCCGATGGATCGGAACCACACAAACTTGATCCATCAATGATGTTCCATTCCACTAGAGGATCATCATTGAACTACCTCACTAACCCCCATAAATTAATATGGGCTCCATATATTATTTGTACATCCATCTCCCCATGTTTAAGATATCCAATGTCCATCAATTAATTGATTTACTGACCATCAATTAATTAACATCTAACTCCTCGAGTAGTACCACTCAACCTTATCATCATGTTGACTAAGTCAACCTGCAGGGTTTACATGATGAACCTTATGAGCTCCTCAAGGGAACATCATCAACCTAATATATAGGACACAGTTTCCTCCTATAATCAACGGCACACCATGTAAATAATATCATTTCCCAACTTACCAGGCATATTGATTTAATCCATCTAAATCTCACCCTTTGGTAAATCAAAGAAATGAATACTAAGTACATGTGCCCGTTATTATATCGGGATTAAGAGCATGTACAACATAATATCCGAGGTCCGATTCAATTATGTAGTCAGCAATAAATTGAATCACCTCTATGTCGGTCCTGCTCAATACACCTAAGTGTACTAGTGTAACTCTATGTTCAAGACAAAACAATACCAAGCTACACTACAACCATGCCAATGGTTTGTCCAAAACCATCTTGGTTGTGAGCCTCTACTTATATTCTACAAGGGACTGATTACATGATCTTCTGTGCCACTCCAAGCACCATGTTATCTACAATGTAAAATATTGGACAATATGCACACATATAATAAATATAAAGTGCAAACAATGATCATGTGATTCTTATTTCAAAATAAAAATGTTCATACAAAAGAGCTAGGCTTTCAGTATACATCCCAACAGGGCATGCTTTAGAGAGCATTAGAAAGGGTGAAAATCCATTGAATATGGATTAGGAGAGTTGTTTGGGTGATGTATTGATTTTAAGGAGTGTGGAAGTTCATGTTTGGACTTTTAACCTTAATTTTGATTGTTTAGTATTCCTATTGGCTTAGGTACTCTCCAAGGACATTGTTGGTGCAATGGTTAAGGGGGAGCAAGCCAGGGGGAGGTTACCCATCATGGATTGATGGAGGCATTTTTGGACCAAGAGGGAGAGTGAGTTCTCATTGGATATGATATATTGGGACCCTTAGAGAGACCCTTTTTGATGTATGTCAAAAAGGGGGAGAAGTTACCAATTGGGATTAGTTGGAATTTTTATTGGGATGTGAGAATTGTCAATTGGGGATAATTAGTAGACTTGAGTTTGAGGTTTTGTTAAACATCAAAAAGGGGAAGATTGTTGGTGCAATCGGCCCAGGTCACGATTGACCGGACTCAAGTTTGACTCGAGCAGTATTTTGATGTTAGACAAAACATATGACATGTGATTGTCATGGGAAAACTAAGTGTGTAGCCTTGGTCACGTAAGTCCAAGTGTGTATCCTTGGCGGTGAATATCATAGCCCTAGGTTGCGAAGTCCACTTTCGGATTTTATTTCGTTCGGACATCGAGTTTTGCATTACTCGGTTTTGGTTTTGTGAGTTCTGGGATCTGGCTGTTGCGGACATCTCCGAGCTACAAGGTTTAAGGTATGTTAACTGTTATTACATATCCTTCTCTTGGCTATGCATTTAATTGCTTATAATAGTGCATGACTTGTAGTATGTTAGTCACTATTCATAACCATGGTTTGAGTTGGCCACGGGAATGACATGTGGAGGTTATTAGACATGTACCTGCTATTGAAAAGGTAATTACCTTTGAGAGTCGACTGATACCGAGTTGGAAAGCAGAGGTTAGGTAGTCATATCTCTTGTGGAGATTAAAGATTACAGTCTTAAGAATTTTCACTAATTATACTTGTCAGATTGTTACCTGAGGGGTAATGGACTAAGCAAGTATACTATTGCTGGTGTAGATAGTAGAAAATTAGTGGATGATATTCATGGGGATTTTGATCATCGGACTGGTCGTTCTAGGTTGTATAACATTGGGAGTACTTTTGAGTACTTAACTTGTGTTATACGAAGATAGTAGTGTTAGTTGAATACCATTATCCGGATCTAGCCGGTACTTGGTGGAAGAGATAGGAAATAGCCTTTGGGAAATAAGGTATCACTTGGTCACAGTTTAGTGATATTGTGAGAGAGTATTTTCCCACGTCATCTTCTTTGACTCATCATCAGGGAATTCTTGAGCCTCAGGTTAGGTGATCATTTGGTAACGAAGGTACCATGCAAAGTCGTTAGACTTGCGAGGGTTATGACCACCTAATAGCTCGAGAATGTGATTGGCATGTCTTAAGTCACCCATGATTTATTGGCTGACATCTTTATCATGATGTTTGGATCTTTTACCAGATCCTATCGGAAGTCCTTAGACCGAGTCATGTATATAACAATGACTCCGTAGCAAGTGTTTTAAGAGTTGGAGATTTGATAAGCAGACATTGCAAGTCAAATTATTGGAATCTAAAGTCTCCAAATGTTGAATAAAAGGAGCAAGATCGGAGACATGAGCCACGAGCGACTATTGGAGAGTTTTCCGATCATAGAAGACCGACTGTAGATCATCAAAAAATTTTCATGTTTATCAGTGAAATTGAAGGAAGGACTCCAAAGGGATTATGTGTGTGCAGTGCAGGTCACGACGAGACACAGAGTCAGATTATTCGATATATCATTTTATCCGTTTCTACTATAAGCAGTCAGTATCTATGAGAGTATGTACTTTGAAGACCCAGTTGAAGACTATGGATGATGCTTTCGAGAGGACGATCCACAACCTCGAAAGCCGAGATCATCACAGAAGAGTGGATTATCACATCAGCAGCGATCTACTACCGCAGATATAGTGGAGTTCCTTGATACTTTCTTTCAGAGGAATCGATACCCTCAGCAGCATCAGCAGAAGACATCTCGAAAAACTTAGACGTTCAGACAACAACTATTACCTTCCCAAGCGTGGTTATGATTTGTACAGAGGAGAGAGAGTATACGACGATGGTCGTATCTATGTTATATTCTTTGGTTGCAGCTATACCTTTCACAGAGATGGAGCGTGCTATGATGTTTGCAGTTCTTCAGTACCTTACAGCCGGTTGTATATTCTCTGCCAATACAACAGTGTTTACCATCACCATTGCAGACATTTTGGGTATTGTATCTCAGTTCAGTAGTTGATTTCAGGTCCTTCATGGCAGACTTTTGCAACTACAAGAGCTCATCCGTCCAGAACAGATGTTGGGTGAATTTACATGATTACTCGAGAAGAGATATAGTAGACCGAAGAGTTAGTCATTCGGGGTATTACTTTAGGTTACCCTATTTGCGGATATATCGAGATATATTGTAGTTACAGGTAGCTAGGTCTAGAATATTCTTAGATAGGATTAGAAGGGTTCCTATCGACTTGTGGATTGGTGGTATCTCTACCGCCAGGTGAGATGTTGATCAACAACCATGAAGTCAAGGGATACCCTTAGCCTTTGCTAAACATACCACTACTACAGGTATATCCTTACGGATAGTTAAATTGTTGGAATGTTGGTATACTAGTTCTCTCGGACATGTCTATAATACGAAAGTATTTGGATGTGTGTATAATTTGAGAGTGTTCGGATGAACTCCTGGGCTTGCCACTGTATGGGCAAGTGGAATATGCGATTGAGGGTGATTTCGAGAATAGTTCTGATATTGAAGACCTCATACCGGGAGATGATTTTATTGGTATCAGTATTGCTAAACACTACGGGAGATTTATCTGTCTCAGTGTTTCTTCTTGAGAAGACTTATAACTCTTTGTTAAAAGAGAGAGGACCTTTGAGGCTATGCATCGATTATCGATTATTGAAATGTAGTAGTTGAGAATGAATATCCTTTATGGATAGATGATCGATGCATAGCCTCAAAGGTCCTCTCTCTTTTAACAAATGATTGAAATGGATAGATGATCTGTTTAGATCAGCTAAAGGACACCTGTGTATATCCTAGGGTTGATCTACAATTGGAGGGTTTGATATTGTAGTGACTTAGTGTCATACAATTATCATTATCAATGTGATGATTGAGCTATCATCAGCTTAGAGTAAAAAGGATGGAGGTGTATAGAAGATGACATTTCATACTTAGTATGAATTTTATGAGTTGTTGATAATGTCGTTAGACTTATTAATGATTTAGTCGTTCATGAAGCGACTGGACCTGTTAGTGGTTGCCTTCTTAGATGATTTGTTGGACCAAGAAGGTGATGGAAATCACTTGGTCGGAAGCTTGGGAAGCTAGGTTTCAAGGCCTAGACGATGGCTGACTTTTGTGTCAGTGTTAGTTAATATGTCCGATATGGATGGAAGGGTATTGTACGCAGATGCATCATTTCAGGGATTAGGAGCGATTCCGATGCAGTTGAATGAGAAGTATATTATATGTATGCTAGTTGAGAAACTAGCGAGATTAGTTATTATAATCTTTCAGTTACTTTCAGTTCTGTGTGACAAAGTGAATTTTGGACATTAGATTAATTTCTCTTGTGAGAATAATTCTCCGTCTCTGGGAAGGATAGTGGTTCCCAAAATTGAATTCGATTTAGGAAGAGTTATTTTAGGAAACTCTTCATTCAAGAATGATGATTTATTCGGAGTGTATCCAAAAATAGTGAGTATTGAGACGTTCATGTTGGTGGAACGATATATGGGACACGGTTGATTTCGTAGTTTGATGTTGGGTATGCCAACAAGCAAAGGTGGAATATTGTGATCGATAGGGTTACATACCGTGATGAAGTGGGAGCCTAGTACGTTAGACTGGGTTGGGAGATTATCTGAAATTCAGAAAGGACTTGATAGGATTTGGGTAGTTGATGATCGATTATCTAGGTCCGCTCATTTTCTTCCAAGCCGTAAGATGGATTTCGTTGGATCGCTTGATGGAATTATATCCAGGGAGTATCCTTGAGTATCATTTCTGATAGTGATTCATGATTCACCTTACGATTCTGGCAAAGTCTCCCATCGGTTACGGGTATAGAGCTCCACTTTGGTACAGTTATTTAGATTTTAATAGGTCGGTTGAGAGTGTATATAAAGCTGGAATGTAATATTCGAGCTCAGTACCCCACTTAGTATTTGATGTGTGTGACTTTCTCTGAATACTTGAGATGGTTATTGTGGCATCTCATACACGTACATGAGTCAGAAATTTGGGGACCAAATTTTTATTAGTGGGGGAGAATGTAAAATACAGAAAAAAAATCAAAAATAAAATACCCCTTGTTAATTTAGAAATTGTCTTATATAATTTCTCAGGAGTTCATAGAAATTTTTTCGAATTCAAAAGGAGTCCATATGAGGAAGATTTAAGAATAAATGGGAGTTGGGTCGACTTGAGTTAACTCGGACTTAACCTAGGTTAGCTTTGAGTCAAGCTTGAGCCAACCCAACCGAACCGGTTAGCCTTAAGAACCAAATCTCAATTTCTCGATTGCATTCCTTCTCCTTTCCTCTGTTCGGCGTGATCCCCTTCTTCACCGTGCGATTTCTTTAGCCGACCATCACCAATTCTTTCTCCGCTGCGATGCCCTTTCTCGATCGTCGCCTTCTTCGTCGCAAGCGACGACCTCGCTACCGCCACCTGGTCGTCAGAGGTCATCGGAGGTTGCCCGAGTGGAAGACCATCGACCGTTAACCATCATGAGTTAGATATGCCACCGTTGCTGTCGCGAGCTGGAGCTGTCGATGTTGTTGAGAGGGAGAACTGTCGTCAGCCTCGCCGGTGAGCTATTCAATTGGTTCTTCTCTTCCCCGTGTGTAATCACCGGTGTCGCTCGAGCTCAGATCATCGCCGCCATGGCTGATCATTTCGACCACAGGTCAACTCGATTTCTCCCTTTCGATTCTGAGCTTGTGTTCATTAGATCAAGAACTCGAGCTTATCCTAGTCTCTCCCGATCCTCTCTGTAGCATGTTGATCAATATAGTCATTCTCTATTATCCAGATCATAACTCTTCAAGGTTGGCAATTGACGCTAGTAAAGATTCTATTATCATTCTATTCTTCCAAAGTTGGGTAGGATTGTGATCCATATCTCTGGTTTTTGAATTGTGGGTGCAAGGATCAGGTTCGGTTAAGGTTTACGATGGATTTCAGATGCTGTGTAGTGGAAGCCAAACTTGGTGGGTTTCGGATTGGGATACTTTAGGAAGGTATACTACTGTTTTGTAATTGATTTTTTTGTTGGTTCAATGCTTGATAATTGAGAGTGAATTGATGTGTCGTTAATTGAATAGGGATTGAAGGATTAATGGCAATAGGAGTGTTTGATCTGTCGTAGGGGTGTTGTTATGAACGAGTGTAACTTGCTAGTGGGGTTGTTCAATTGGTAAGATTTGGGATTTGGATTGAGTTAAATTCCTATTCCTACAGATTGATTATGGTAGCTTTTGGTTATGTTGTATTCTTTGGTTGTAGGATGTTGATTCGGGACAGAGATACGACTATGAAGACACTAAGTACAATCTACATAGCAAGTGGGTAATATCTATCCTAGTCAGGTAGTTTTGATCTGAATCCGGTGCATGAATTTGGACTTATGCTATTACTTTGATCTTAGATCCACTCTTATTTAATCATATGCTTGTATTGCCTTGACCTTTGAGATATATTATTGCTACTTCATTGATTATCTAGCATGGATATGAACTATAAACCCTATTATGTGTTAGCTGATGGATGTTCAGTAAGTACAAGTGGTTAGGGTTATCTTTGTGACCTCAGATTGGGTTACTGTGTTACATCACTAGGGTTAGGTGATGGATTGGATTATGGAGTTGATTGTTATATCATACACATATCAGTGGTGCATCTATTGTGGATCTAGTTGTCTGCGCATAGATAAATGTGTGAGTGTCAGTATGGGGTTATGGACTGGAGGTCCTAGCATGATTGTATATGCATTATGGATCATATATCTGTGTATGGTTATATGGATTGTCGATAGTATATTGCCATGGACTGGAGGTCTTAGCGTGGTTGACTGTCAGTTGGATATGACTCTCTGTGTGGTAGAGAGAGTACCTTGTGGATTAGTAGTCCTTGCGTAGTTGACTTATGGTTGACCAGGACTCTCCATGGGATAGGGAGTGTTGTGAGGATACTGGTGTGGAGCTATGCATCATTACATTGCATGAATGTTGTTGACTGGGTCTCCCTTGTGGTTGAGATGGGTCGTCAGTCATCCTGCCTCCCCGACCACTCGGGGTAGTGGTAGCAGGGTTGAGGGAAGAGCATTGGATGTGCCGCGCTCGGCCACTATAGATGGTGGTAGCTGGAGTGGCATGCAGCTTGTCCTGTCGTGCAGCACTTGGCCACTCATGGATAGTGGTAGCTAGAGTCGCTTGCAGCAGGGATCCCTAGGGTAGCATGTAGCTCTATGGCGGCTAGCTACTATTTCATACTACCCAACTCGGCCACTCGAGAGTAGTGGTAGCTGGAGTCGGGATAGTTGTCATGTCGTGCCACCCTGGCCACTCTGGGGTCGTGGTTGGACGGGTCCGCAGACAGTGACCATGTATATGCATTGCTGATATATATGTATGCATGTATTTGATATATGTTTTACATATGCCTGTGAGATGCTGCATTTGATTGAGCTATGATTGTTCCATATGCTTGTACATCATAATACATGTCATTTGCATATTATATACTGCTGTGTGTTGAGCATGATATATGTGTTGGTCCAGACTGTTGTATGCATTTGATTAGCGTCATGTCATAGTGTGGTATGGACCGGGATGTTATTACATGTGATTATATAATGTTCATATGTCTGAGTGTTGGTCAGGTATGGGATTGACATTATACGTTATATGGGTTATGTTATTGTATATCTATTCAGGATGATATAGCTTATGGTGTTGCAAATCGTCAGGTACGTTGGTACATTACTTCATGATTCAGTTGATCAGTTTAGTATATGCATTGAGTATGACTATACTGTGGTTACTTGTTATTAGATTTGGATAGGACTGTATGGCTATTGGACATATTTTGTATACCTGTAGATATTCACATGTATACTTGTAGATCTCTATATCCCTATATGTTGTTCATGCACTTTCTATATATTACCCCTGAGTTTATACTCACCACCCCGGATCCTGGGTTTCCTGTCGCCCAGGTAACAGGTAGAAGATTCCTTGGATGTTCGAAGCTCCGCCAGCTGATCCCATCTCACACCGAACGGATGGATATTTATTCCGTATTATTGTATTCTTATGGATTGTCGTTTTGGGATTTTAACCTATATTGTTTTCGTATTTGTGATATACGGATGTGTTGTATGTATTTGGTCTTTGATGTGGTTTCTATTATGTTTCTTGTCGTGTCAAGTCACTCTGGAGTGCACAGTTGGGTCTTTGTATCTTGTTTATCTATCATTATATTTCTGTTGTGTTTAGTATATTCATGTTTGCTTATTATGTTGTTGTTGTGGGCCTACGGGTCTTGTATTAACTAGATATGTTGTCACATACAAGGGAGATGTCGTCCGTTTATTTTTCGGCACGGCATACTCTCGGGGTGTGATAGTGAAAGTCCAAGCATGGGGCTTGGCGTTTGGAAAGTCCAACATGGGTTAGCCACGTAAGTCCAAGTGTGTAGACTTGGCGGTGAAAATCCAAGCATGGGGCTTGGTGTTGGGAAAATCCAAGCATAGGGCTTGGTGTTGGTAAAGTCCAAGTGTGTAGCCTTGGCATGGAAAATCCAAGCATGAGGCTTGGTGTTGGTAAGTTCAAGTGTGTAGCCTTGGCAATAGGAAGTCTTGAGGACTTGGCAAGGTTACTAGTCTTGTAGGCTCAAGGTCCTTGAGTCAGTGAAGGATGGCATTGCAAAGTCGTGCACTTGGTGCATCCGAGGGACCACCGGACAGGGAGAGAATGGAGTGAGGCCCAAGGGAAGCAGACTTCGAGGGCAAGAGATGTGAAGGATGTCATTGCGAAGTCGTGCGCTTGGTGCATCAGAGGGACGTAGGCTGAGGGAAGAGAGCTTCAGTGGGGAACTCCATGAGAGGATGAGATGGACTTGGCCAAGTGGCTAAGACGAAGTGTCGGATGCTTAAACATGATGTTTAAGGTTTTACCCGATGGTCGGATGCTCAAACAAAGTGTGTTTGAGGTTTTACCCGATAGTAGTCGACTGGTATAGGTGCTGGTTTGACTGATCCAAATAAATGAGAATCGACTGGTGTGCGACTGGTGGTTTCTGGGCCAGTAGTCGACTGCTAAGGGATGGCAGTCAGTTGCTAGACCATCAATCGACTACCAAGGGATGACAGTCAACTGATGAAGGTGGTCGCGAGCATAGAATGCTCGGTAGCCGACTGATCAGTCGGCTACGAGGTCAGCAGTCGACTGATGGTATTAGGTAGTCAACTACCAGTGTATCCGTTGGATGGATGCCAATGTGGATTAGGTCATTGTCTCACAATGACTGCAGGAGCAGTCGACTAGGGCCTTATGGCAGTCGAATGCTGGGAGCGAAATCAGCTCGATGCAGGTTATAAATGGAGCTCGAGATGGAGGATTTCACCAAGATTTTTGGGAAGATTTTAAAGGGGAATTGCTGTTGCATTCTAGTCTTTCAAGAGAAATCCAAAGCAAGCAACAAGCAAGAGTTCAAAGTCATTTATTGTAAAGTGTTCTTTACGTATTTCATTTGTAGTATTTGTATCTGCTTGTACGTTTTGTATTACTTTGTAATTGCTTGTACGAAGTTTCTCCACCTCCGACTTGTAGTCGAGAAGCGACACGCACGAATGATCGAACGCCACCATCATCTACGAATTGGGCTATTCACCCCCCTCTAGCCGGACACCGATCCTCCAACACTTCCTACTACTCCAACTAACTAGGAAGGATCCAAGAAATTGGCATCCACCACTAGTACTCTTCCAATCCAATTTTGCAACCCGCATAATCAGAATCGGTATACCCAAACAAATCAAAAGACCTAGTCATAGGGTACCAAAGTCCTACACTTAATGTGCCTTTGATGTATCTTAAGATTCATTTAGTAGCTACTAAGTGAGACTCTTTGGCACAAGATTGGTATCTTGCACACATACCTACCGCAAATAAAATATTTGGTCTACTAGCGGTTAGATATAGCAAACTACCAATTATACTCCTATCACGTTTTTAGTCGATTAATTTTCCTTCATGATCATTGTCTATCTTAGTGTTGGTTTCCATAAGAGTAGTTACTACCTTAGCATTTTCCAAACCAAATTTCTTGATCATTTCTTTGGCATATTTGGTTTGGTATATATGAATTTTCTCATTAGTTTGTTTAACTTGTAGACCTAATAAGAAATTTAATTCTCCAACTAGACTCATTTCAAACTCATTTTCCATATTTTTAATGAAATCTTGAAGGAGTTCATCATTTGTTGACCCAAAAATGATATCATCTGCATACACTCGGGCAACAAAGATGTCTTTTGACTTTGACTTTATAAATAGGGTTTGATCTACTTGACCTCTTCTAAAATCCTTAGAGATTAAGAAAGATGATAGTCTTTCATACCATATCTGGGGAGCTTCTTTTAACCCATATAAAGTTTTTCTAAGCTTATAAATATAGTTTGAGTAATCTATATTCTCAAACCAAGGAGGTTGTTCTACATAAATCTCTTCCTTAATAAACCTATTTAAGAATGTCGATTTCACATCCGTTTGATAGAGTTTAAAACCCATGTAAGCAGCATACTCTAATAGGATTCTTATGGACTCTAACCTAGCAACCGGAGCATAGGTTTCATCATAATCAAGTCCTTCAACTTCATTGAATCCTCGAGCTACTAACCTATCTTTGTTTCTAGTTATATTCCTTTGATCATCCAACTTGTTCCTAAAGACCAATACTATCATTGGGTCTAGGAACTAGCTCCCGTACTTGACTTCTCTCCAATTGAGCCAATTCTTCTTGCATTGCCAAGATCCAATCCGGATCAAGTAATGCATCATTAATTGATTTAGGCTCAATTTGAGAGATGAGAGCTACTTGACTAGTAGGAGCCCTATGGAAGGATCTAGTCCTTACTCCTTCTGATAATTCTCCTACTCCTTGATCTAGGGGATGATTTTCATCAATCCTTAAGGTCCTAGGGGGTAAATCAAATTGGTTTAAATCATGGGTATCCTTTCTGCTTTCATAATCAGAATCTCCTTTTCCTCCCCCTTGATTATTACCCCCTAAGGTCAAGTTTTAAAGTCTTTGGGTAATGTCTTGAGTATTGTCATTGATATACTTATCAATGGTTGATTTTCTAGGATAAGTACTAGAAGACTCATCAAATTCAACATTGGAAGATTTCTCAACCTTTTGAGTCCTCTTATTGTAGACCCTATAACATCTACTAGTGAATGAGTATCCAACTAGGATTCCCTCTTCTGTCTTAAACTCAAATTTTCCTAAATTGTCTTTGGTATTCAAAATGTAGACTTTACATCCAAAGACCTTAAAATAAATAATTGTAGGAATTTTGTCATTCCATAATTCAAAAGGTGTTTTGTATAAAAATCTATGGATTACGACTCGATTTTGGATATAACAAGCGGTATTAACCGCTTCTGCCCACAAGTAGCTAGGTAAGGAGTATTCATTAAGCATTGTCCTAGCCGCCTCTTGTAGGGCATGATTTCTCCTTTCCACCACCTAATTTTATTGGTATGTTCTAGGACAAGAGAACTCATGCTTGTACCCTTATTCTAAATAAAATTTTGAAAAATTTAAATTCTCCAATTCGCCACCATGATCACTACCGGTCCAATTGATTTTGAGATTCTTTTCATTTTCAACTCTTTTATTAAATCCTATGATGGTTTCTAAGGTATCATCCTTATGTTTCAAAAAGTAAACCCATGTATACCTAGAGAAATCATCAACTATAACTAAGCAATACTTATTACCAATCAAGGAAGAAATACTATGACAATAAAATAAATCTAGATGCAATAGTTCTAATGGTAATAAAGTACTAGTTAAAATTTTACCTTTGTGTGATAATTTAGATTGCTTTCCCTCTTGGAATGGATCACACAATTTGTCTTTAAGGTACTTGATCTTTGATAGCCCTTTCACTAACTATAATTTGGCTACCTTGGCTATGTTCTTCATGTTGACATGTCTAAGCCTCCTATGCCATAGCCAACCTTCCTCTTCTTTTGCCATAAGACACTTAGTAAAAATGTTAAAGGCATAGGATAAATCAATATAATAAATATTTGATTTCCTATTTCCAACTAACATGCAATCATTCAAATTCTTGTGTCTAATTAAAAATTTAGTGGAATTAAACTCAACATTATAGCCAACATCACAAATTTGGCTAACAATAAGTAAATTAAATTTCATGTTTTTAACTAGTAAAACTTTGTGAATAGTGATTCTAGGGAATACCTCAATTGTTCCTCTACCTAAAATTTTGAGCTTCCCACTATTGGCAAATGATACAGTCCCTTTGCTAACAGAGTTGATTGTGGAGAGCTTGCTCATATCTCTAGTCATATATCTTGAGCAACCGCTATCCACAATCCACATACCTTGCTCACCTACCTAAACAACATGAAAAACAAATTCTTTTGGAACCCAAACATTTGGACTGGTAACATCATTTAAATATTTCTTTGGAACCCATGCTTTCATTACCTTACTCCTAATGATTGCTTTTGTACGCTCGAGAAAGATGCTAGAGGAGGGTGAATAACATCCGAAAATCTTTCTTTTCTTTTCGTTGTTAAAACCAAAGCTTGCAGAGGAAAATAAAAAGCACACGACACAAGACACAAAAGGATTTACTTGGTTCACATCCTACCAGTTGCTAGTCCAAGGCCCGTGCGATCCTTAATCGCTTCCGAAGGGCAATCACTAAAACTCTCTTCCTCGTTGGAGGTAAGAGATACAAAGCAATACAAGAATGTAAAAAAGAAGGTAACACACCTACCTTTCCTCTTAGCAAGTAATGGATTAAAGAAACAATGATTAAATAGCTACCGACATTTACGATGAGACGATGGAAGCTCGATCGGCGTTACGATGTCATTGTGTGGCGTAGAGAGCTTTGGATTGATGGTGTACTTTGGGAGCCTTTCAAGTAGTTAAAGAAGGGTGTTTCACCCCTACTTTTATAGCCTTCAAAACCCTAGCTCATTGAGATCCAAATCTAAGTCAAACTCTAATCTCCATCCCTCCTTTTGTGGCTCTTATCTTGATTTTATTCAAAGTGTCCAGATTCATTAGCAATCGATTGATGCTTCCATCAGTCGACTGATGGTGATCCAGTCAACTGCCCTTTTCCTCCAGTCGATTGATGGCTTGAATAATCACCTGCATCACATGGTTAGCACAAGAACTATATTGTGAACTAATTAGTGAGCAATGTGATGGTCATGTATCGTTCGATCTCGACTTAGGCCTTCTTCCGAAAGTCTTAGTCAGATTGTCGTCTACGGATGTTCCCATACTGAGGACGCGACCTATCCTCTCCACACAATGTTTTTACCTTGCTTACCTTTGGTCCTTCTAACCTGTTGCTTAGCTTTTGGTCACTCGACCATCGAGGTTTCTCCTTCCCAAGATTCTCCTGGTATCTTTGACCTTAGCAAAGTCTAATACATTACTTGCACACTCAACATAGCATATGATATAACAAAATAGTTTAACTTTGAATCTTTCCCATTATCAAAATCTAGGTTCGATTATCTGGTGCCCCTGCATCAACAATCTCCCCCTTTTTGATCTATGGCAACACAATTCAAAGTTAAGGAAAATAAGTACATGACCACAACTCCCCCTTAACTAAACTCCCTCTTAAGGGTACCTCCCCCTTAATTCATGGTGACAGAGTAATAGTAAATTTGACTTTGAATCATCGCTTACCTCTCCCCCTTTGACATATATCAAAAAGAAATATAACTTTAAATTTTTTAAATAACTTTTATAAGTTCATTTTTAAATGTTCAAATGATAAAACACGAAGTAGTACTTAACACTTCTGTGAATCCAAGCATGTGTCCTTTACTTAAAAAAAAATAATTTATACTTTGAAGTTAATTTCGACTTATTAATTTAAGTCCTAAGGATCATATACCAACCTAGAGGTAACTAGAAGTGTAGGATCAATTTAAGTCTTTCTTTTCTCTCTGCACCAACAATGTTAAACTTACTTTACTTTTGTGAAAGAGTGTATGATAACTTTGGTAAAGTAACTTTTAAAAATATTATAAACATAATACAGATATTACAAGCTCATGTACTTCATTTTATAAAAGTTATATTTTGAATGCATACTCTCAATTAAACATCGTGTTTAATTTTATACCTTACCAAAAGGATTTAATAAATATGGGTTCAAAATACTTTGAAGACTTATCAATTCAATTTTTTTTAAGAGTTGCAAGAATAATTTTCAAATATAAATTTTTTTAACAAATTTTAAACTTCAAAATCAGTATTTTCATCTTAACCTGCCATACTTTTTAGGACATTCTAGTTAACCACAAGGAAACTTACCTAAGTCTAGAGGGTTTAGGAGTCTAAAATTGAGCTAAGAATTAAATGTCTAATATTGGTCAACCAATCAAGTAACTATAGATTTCCAAAGATTAAATATAACTACATGCAACAATCATGAAAATAAATATTTTTATAGATTTTGAAAATATTTCAAAAATTATGTTATTTTTATTTTAATTGTTCTTAAAACCTCACCTATTTTATGTCTCAAGGCATGTTAACCTTATGTGTTTTGTGAGATGACTTTCAATTTTACTTAGTTAATTTTAATGATTTGAAAATTAATTAACCTTTGATTAGATTCAGATTTAACCTTTAGTTAGTTAAGTGAAGATTTTAAAAGAGGGCTTCCAGGTCGTGGCAAGGCACAGAGGCTTTCTTTGATCGGAACAACGACCACTTTCTTAATCAAAGCCAACTTAAGAAATTATCCACTTAATTTACTTAGGGTTAAATCCTGGTCTAACTAGTTTACGATGTAGTGAGGTAGCTTCAGTCAGTTCCACTTAACCAAGTGCACAAATCTAGATACAACTTAGCTAACCTGAATACACTTGACTTCACTTCCCTAACTTACTATCATCTCACCGTGTCCTGATACTATGTTGTCGAGATTAATTAACCATTTCCTATCTAACCATTCTAAGTTAAGCAACTAAGTATGCAAGTCTAAATTAATCAAGTAATTAAGCAAACAATTTTAGTATTGGCTCCCCCTGAATCATTGAATCAATACAGTCTATCCATATAGTGGATTTGATCCTTGGTGACCCAATACTTGGTTGAATCTAGTTGTGATTTTAGACTCGACTTAGGCACCCATGCTTGGATTCATTTATGACCATGATTTACGAGTGAAAGAAATGATTTATTGGTCGATCTAAACCCAAGTCCAGTCTTATTGTACATGACTGATTGAGTTCCAAGAATTAGGTCAAGACCCTTGGAACCGAACGTGAACTTTTCCAACGATGTCCTAAGCTCTTGAACTTGCCCTTTCAAGAGAGAATTCTCTTCCTCAAATTTTTTTACTTGAGTTGAGCTTCCCTCTTGAACTTGACTAGTTGAAGAGGTTAGGCTAACCTTGTACTTAAGGATTTTACCCTCCTTAAGTAAAGACTCAACTTTAGACTCAGACTTAATCAATTTATTATTCAACAATTTTATTGCATGATATAAATTGTTGATTAATGAACGACTTACCTTGATCTTCTCCTTTGATTCGACTTTGAGTCTTGACTCAAACTCATCATCGAAGTTGGGTTCGGATTCAGACTCGGAATTTGTATCAGGCTCGGATTCAGACTTTTATTCAGATTGATATGCCATAAAGGCATAGTTGTCAACTTGAACATCTTCTTCCTCGTTCGATGACTCTTCCCAAGTTGCTTTGAATGCCTTCTTGGGTTGTTTTTGTTGTGGGTTGACATGAAGTGCCCCTTCTTTTTGCACTCATAACACTTGTAGTTTTGTGGAGGTCTTGTATTTTTCTCATTTTTTTTGTCCTTTGATTGCTTCATAGACTTTCTTTCTTTTCTAATCATTTTCCAAACTAGGTTGACTAGTTTGATCTCCATTTCTCCCTCCGATTCTAACTCGGATTCGAACTCTTCGGGTGGGGGTGGGTTTGCTCTTTCCTTTCTTTTGTCCTACAATCAAAGCTATACTTCTCTCAACTGGAGTTGAGTTAGATTGTTCATGGAGCTCAAATTCAGAAAATAAATCATCTAATCTAATTTTAGAAAGATCTCTAGATACTTTGTAAGCATCAACCATGGATGCCCACAAAGTGGTCCTAGGGAAAGTATTAAGTGTGTACCTTATGACGTCTCGATTTTCTATCTTTTGTCCTATTGAGTGAAGGTCGTTCATGATGTCTTGGATCCGCGCATAAAGTTGGGTTATCGTCTCATTGTCCTGCATTTTTAGATTAAATAATTTATTAATAAGTAAGTCTTGTTTACATACCTTAGTGTTGGAGGTTCGTTTATGTAATTCAATGAACTTGTTCCAGAGGTCCTTGGCATTGATGAATGGGCCAATGCAGTTGAGCTCTTCCTTAAATAGACCGCATTGCAAGATTTAAGTGGCTTTTGTATCAGCCTCTACTTGTTGCTTCATTGTATTGGTCCACTTGTCGCAGTTCACGAACTCTCCTTCTTCATTCGTCGGTAGATTGAACCCCGTCTGAATAAAAATCCACATCTCAACTTGGGTCTTAAGATAACACTTCATCCGACCCTTCCAATAATGGAAGTCATCTCCATTAAAGAACGGAGGTCAGATGGTGTTGTAACCCTCAAGATGGGCCATTGATTATCTTGCAAAACAAAAATACAAACCAAAAAAAAGTTCCAAGATTTGGTCTTGGATTAGTAATGCAAAAAATAACAATAAACAAAAAAAAAGAAATAAAAAAACACTTACAACCTTCGATGTCCCTGAAAAGATATTAAACAATATTTTTTGGGGGTCAAAAACATCTTGTTACGAGGTATACCCCTATAAGACATGTAGATCTTCAAGAGAGCTTCAATTTGGTGGGTTGCACATTTTGTGGGTCCACTTATATCAAAAGTTAGGTCCATTTTACCATCAGTTACTCTAGAAGTGATTGGTTCGGTTGTATAACTTTAGATACTTACAAACACACAAACAACAAACAATGTACCAAGACTTGGTCCTGGATTAGTAGTGCGGGAAGTAAAAAAACTTAAGCAAAGAATAAACAAAAAGAAAAGGAAAAAAAATGCTTGACTGGTGGTTGCACTGAATCTGAGCATCCCCGCTCTGATATAATTGTAGGATCGAGAAAGATGCTAGAGGAGGGAGGGGAGGGTGAATAGCATCCAAAAATCTTTTCTTTTCTTTTCGTTGTTAAAACCAAAGCTTGCACCGAAAAATAAAAATCACACAACACAAGACATAAAAGAATTTTCTTGGTTCACAGCCTACCGGCTGCTAGTCCAAGGCCCATGCGATCCTTATCGCTTTGAAAGGCAATCACTAAAACTCTCTTCCTCGTTGAAGATAAAAGATACGAAGAAATACAAGAATGTAAAGGAGAAGGTAACACACCTATCTTTCCTCTCAACAAGTAATGGATTAAAGAAACAATGATTAAATAGCTACTGATGTTTACGATGAGACGATGGAAGCTCGGTCGGCGTTACGATGTCGTTGCGTGGCGTAGAGAGCTTTGGATTGATGGTGTACTTTGGGAGCCTTTCAAGTAGTTAAAGAAGGGTGTTTCACCCATACATTTATAGCCTTCCAAAATCTAACTCGTTAAGATCCAAATTTGAGTCAAACTCTAATATCCATCCCTCCTTTTGTGGATCTTATCTTGACTTTATTCAAAGTTCAAAGTGTCCAGATTCATTAGCAGTCAACTGATGGTGATCTAGTCGACTATCCTTTTTCTCTAGTCGACCAATGGCTTGAATAATCACCTGCATCACATGGTTAGTACAAGAACTATATAGTAAACTAATTAGTGAGCAACGTGATGGTCATGTACCGTCCGATCTCGACTTAGGTCTTCCTCCGAAAGTCTTAGTCGGATTTCACCTACAGATGTCCCCGTACTGAGGACACAACCTGTCCTCTCCACACAAGGTTCTTACCTTGCTTACCTTTGGTCCTTCTGACCTGTTGCTTATCTTTCTGTCACTCGACCATCGAGGTTTCTCCTTCCCAAGATTCTCTTGGCATCTTTGACCTTAGCAAAGTCTAATACATTACTTGCACACTCAACATAGCATATGAAATATTAAAATAGCTTAACTTTGAATATTTGTCATTATCAAAACCCATGTTCGATTATCTGGTACCTCTGCACCATTAGCTTTTCTATTAATTAAAGAAACATAGGCAACTTTCTTATCCTTAGGTTTATATCCTATACCAGCTTTGTTGTAAATGACTCTTTGGTCCCTAAGGATCATGTCAAGGTATTTTTAGCCACTAGTGAACTTTTCTAAATATGTCCTTAGTTCACAAACTTCATTCTTGAGTTTTTCATTTTCATCCTTAAGTATGCATGAATCAACACATGAAGGTTCTTCATTTCCAATTGCCTTTATTTCTATTTTCAAATCTTTAACCTTAGATTTAGATCTATCTAGTGCATTCTTAAGGTAAACAATAGCTTTATATAATAATTCTACTTAGGGAGAATCCCTTACCTCATCGTCACTAGATGACGATTCATCACTAGAATAGGATTCTTCTTGACTAGAGCCCTCGGTGTCATTCCCCAAAGCCATGAGTGCCACATGGTGTGTGATGTAGCAAAGCTCATCATCGTCAGATGAATCCTTCACACTTTGAGTGTCCCATGTGATTTGGGCTACTATAGCCTCCTTATTCTCCTTCTTCTCCTTCTTCTTTTCTTTTTTCTCCTTCTTTAGCTTTGGGCAATTTGGCTTGGTATGCCCCTTTTAATTGCATCCATAGCAAATAATATTAGTATTAAAATTTGAATTACCACTAGACTTACCTCTTGAAGATTGAGACATTTTCCTTGCATCCATACTCTTGAATCCTTTTATTTTCCTAAACAACTTCCTAACAAGATGAGCCATCTCACTAGCCGACAATCCTTTGTCGCTACTTGACTCATGCTCCGACTTGGATGATGAGGAAACTTCCTTCTTCTTTTTCTCCTTCTTTTCTACAATGAGATCTAATCCTTTTTCCTTGGAAGACATGTTATTTTGCCCATGTAATTCAAATTCACAAAGAATTCATCAATTTTAACGAAGGAAAGATCTCTAGAAACCTTAATAGCATCAACCATTGATAACCATAATGTGGTCCTAGGAAAATCTTGAAGAATATACCTTACCAAATCTCGGTTGTCTAACTTCTCACCTATGATGTGGAGTCCATTCACAATCTCTTTAAACCTTTCATGCATTTGACTTACGGTTTCATGAGTCTTTATGGCAAAGGTTTAAAGTTGTCCGATCAACATGTCCTTCTTGGCTCTCTTTGATTCTTTGGATCCCTCATTTAACTCAATGAGCTTCTCCCATAACTCTTTGGTGGATCCGAAAGGCCCGACCTTGTTGAGTTGCTCCATTGAGAGGCCACATTGAAGTGTGGTTAGGGATTTTGCATTTGATTGAGCTTTCCTAGCCATTTTCCTTGTCCAATCCTAGGTTGGGAGAGGTGCTCCATCTTCATCCACCGGTTTCTCGAAGCCATCTACAATACTAAACCAAAGTTCAATATCGTTCATTAAGTAGTACGCCATCCTACCTTTCTAATACACAAAATGGTTGTCGTCGAAGAGCGGTGGTTTAACAGAGCTATATCCCTCTTGAAGAGCCATTGCAATGCTTCAGTTGATGGTTAAATCTTCCAAGCGATCCGGGCTCTGATACCACTTATAGGATCCTTGACGAATGGCTAGAGGGGGGTGAATAGCACTTCTTTGATTTCTACAAGTTAGTTAATGGAAGCAAAACAAGAAAAACAATAATTAGAAAGAAAATCAAAGAAAACAATGCTAACATGTCGATGTAACGTGGTTTGGAGATGACGCTCCTATCCTATGGTAATCCGTAAGGTGGATCAACCCTCACAAGATTTCACTATAACCTCCTTTTGATGAGAACACCAAGGTGGAGAAGCCTTCTTTACAATCACACTCTTCTTCTTACAAGATGATGGAGTTAAGTTTGGAAAGAAGAGTTCAAGAACACTTGAAAGCTAAGAGGAAGGCTTGAGGAGCTTAGGATGAACGTTTAGAATGAAAGCATTAGCCTCCTCCAAGCTTCCCTAGCTTCTTTTTATAGAGAAAGGTTATTTTTGCCCGTTGAGCCCAATAGTAGTCAACTGTTGCATACCATCAATCGACTGCTGGTACTGTTGATCGGATCCAACAACTTCTGATGAAGCCTGATTATGATCGTCACGGCTCAACGTCTACTTGATCAGTCGACTGCTATTATCATCAGTCGATTAGTATCATCCTAGTCAACTAAGCAATCAGCTATCATCCATTATGTGCCCACGGCAGTTGATTGCCCATAATATCAATTGACTACCAGACCTTGACTCGGCTTCGAGACCCGAGTTCAAGTCTGCCAAGGGCGAGCACCTTTGCCAAGCTATATAGATCAGTCAACTGGTGTTATACGCCAGTCGACGACCATGCTTATGTTCAGCAATCGAATCCGTAGTCGACTACTTGACCAGTCGAATGGGGTATAACCCCAGTCGACTGCTCATGTAAAATACCATAAAATAATAAAATACCCTTGTTAATTAAGAAATTATCTTGTGGAATTTTTCAGGAATTTTCAAAAAAAAAATTGAAATCAAAAGGAGTTCATATGGATGTTTAGGAGGAAGATTAAAGCCTAAATGGGTGATTGGGTTAACCTAGGTTTGCCTTAGGTTAAACTTGGGCTAGCTCAACCAACTCGGTCAGCCCCTAAAGTCCCGATTCCCCCATCTCCAATTTCCCGATTCCTTCTCTGTCGCAATTTTCTCCCCTGATTTCTTCCTCAGATCACGTCTTCTTCTCTCTCAATTTCTCTATCGTCGTAGCTCGTCTCCTTCCTCAGCCACCACTGCGAGCTCCTCCAGCTGACGCGATCATCGTTGCCTTCCCCATCTCCGTCAGTCACCTACTCTAGCTAGTTTCTTCAGTCACCTTCTTTCTTCTATCTGTGGTCACCGTTGGAGCTCGAACCCAGCTTGTCGTTTCCCTTTTTTGCAGCTTTATCGTCGGAGATGTCCAACGAAACAGCTGCACGATCAACGCCTGCCCTTACATTATGGCCAGCGACCCACATCCACTGTGTTTCAAGGCTTAGAGTTGTGAATCGATCAATGGATTTCCTACATTCTACACCATCGCCTTAAGGGAGCAAATGCCAACACTATTGTTGCGAATTGGGATGGGTCAGATAGGAATTATCATTTTCCTCTTGTTGGTGATGATCCAAGGTGGTTGGCAGTAGGCTCTGCTCCTAGAATTGTAGTTCGTGATTGGAGGCTGAGCTGGGGATCGAATCGGGACAAGCAGTGTGTGGTAAGCCTTGATCTGAAAATGATGTCAATAGATATGTTGCTAGTATATATATATATATATATATATTGGTTGTTATATGCAGATCAAATGTAAGTGTAGAGATTTTATGATTGCAGGTGATGAGGGAATTGGGATCAATTGTCTCTTATTCAGCTGAGATTTGATACCACAACTTTGGATTAAGCTATTTAGCAATTGGAACTAAGTTAGGTGAGTTTGATGCTACATTGTGAAGTTGATGTTAGATCTAGAGCTAGAATACTATTGGTTAGATAATTAATAGTTAGTGAAGGAAGCTGGATTGTGAGTAGAATTTGGAATTGGGATTGATGTGGTAAGCCTTGATTTGAAAATGATGTCAATAGATATGCTGCTAGTTTATATATATATATTGGTTGTTATATGCAGATCAGATGTAAGCGTAGAGATTTTATGATTACAGGTGATGAGGTTATTGGAATTGGGATCAATTATCTCTTATTCAGCTGAGATTTGATACAACAACTTTGGATTAAGCTATTTAGCAAAAGGAACTGAGTTTGATGAGTTTGATGCTACATTGTGAAGTTGATGTTAGATCTACAACTAGAATACTATTGGTTAGCTGATTAATAGTGAGTGAAGGAAGCTGAATTGTGAGTAGAATTTGGAATTGGGATTGATGTGGAATAATTAGTTAACAGATTGGTTTACTTCTACTATTAGATTGATGGTAGAACTTTGATATATGTTATATTCTTTGGTTGCAAAAAGTTGATTTGGGATAGAGATCCGGATGTGAAGACAATCAGTACAATCTATATATATCAGGTGGGTAATACCTACCTTGGTCAGGTAGATTGTTAATTCTGGTGCATGAGATATTATGATGATGATGACACCATTACCTTGACTCCACTCTTATTCTTCCATTGCTTGATACATAGTCTTTGGACTTTAAGATGCTCTGTTGTTATCTTTACTATTCGTTCATCACTATTATGGGTTACAGATTCTATATATGTTGATTTATAGATGTTGTGTAAGTGCATGTAACTGAGTACAATTGTAGTTTGGTTTGGGTTGTCATGTTGTATTACTGGTGGTAGGTGGTGGACCTAAATGTGGGTTTAATCATCGTGTCATATCCTTTATGTTGTGCATCAATTGTGGATCATATTTTGGGTGTGGTGAGTGGGTTGTCGATGGTGTGTTGTTATGGACTAGAGGTCCTAGCATGGTTGATTGTTTATTGTTATGACTCTCTCTGTGATAGAGAGTGTTGTGGACTTATGTGTGTGGAGCTATGCATCATTACATTGCATGCATGTTGTCGAATGGATCTCCCTTATGGTTGGGATGGGTCGCTAGTCATCCTGCCTCCCTAGCCACTCGGGGTAGTGGTAGTAGGGTTGAGCGTAGTGCATCGGTAGTGCCGCACTCGACCACTATAGATGGTGGGTTGGAGTTGCATACTTGGCCACTGGTGATGGTGGTAGTTGGTGTTGCGCACTCGACCACTATAGATGATGGTAGTTGGAGTTGTGTGTGGTGCTCGACCACTCATGGGTAGTGACAGTTGGAGCGGCCAACAACAGGGCCCCCATTGTGTAGCTTATAGCTCTAGAGCTAGCTACTTACTCATACTTCCCACTCAACCACTTGAGAGTAGTGGTAGGTGTGAGTTGGGACAGTTGTCATGTCATGTCACCCCGACCATACTGGGGTCATGGTTACAGGGTATGCAGACATGACCATGACCATGCATATGCATTGCAAGGTGTGAGGCATATATATGTATATTCATATATATATGTATTTGTGTTTGATATATATATATATATATATATATATATATATATATATATATATATATATATATATATATATATTTGCACATGTTGTGAGATGTTGCATTTGGCTGAGCTATGATTACTGCATATGTTTGTATAATATTATGAATATCATTTGCATGTTCTATACTGTGGTATGTGGTATATTTGGGTATGAGTAGGATCAGTGTGGATCGTTATTTAGGTATGTGCAATGTACCCAATGGATCAGACCATGATATGCATTTGATCAGTATCATGTTGTTGTATAGGATGGATCAGGTTGGTTTTTACATTTGATTATGCATTGTTCATTTGATTATGTGTTGATCACAGGTGTGGTATTGTTTATGTATGTTATTGGTATGTGCTACGTTGTTGTATACTTGTTCAGGTGGTTATGAATTGTGTTGTTGCAGACCTTCAGGTATGTCAGTACATTACATTAGATTCAGTTGATCAATTTAGTATGTGCATTGATTATGACTATACTGGTGGTTATTTGTTATTACCTTTAAGACTGTATATCTGTTGATCCCATTTGTATACCTGTTGATCTCCATACGTTATATGTTTTTCATGCATTATCTTTCAAATTACCACTGAGTTTTATACTCACCACCACAGAGCCTGGGTTTTCTTATCACCCAGATAACAAGTAGAAGATTCCTTGGGTGCTCGGAGCTCCGCCAGCTGATCTCATCTCACATCGAGTGTATGGATTATATTTCATATTGTTGTATTATTTTGGATTGTCTATTTTGGGATTTTATCCTATGTTGTCTCCGCATTTGGAGTGTATGGTCGTGTTGTATGCATTTGACCTTTACTTTAGATTTGATTTGAATGTTGGTTTCAACTATGTTTTCTTATTGTGTCAAAGTCATATCGATATGCACATATTTGAGTCTTGTTATCTTTATTATTTGTCGGTGTATTCCGCTATGTTTTATGGCTTATCTGTGATAGCAGCTATTTGGGCCATGTGACAGTATTATATCTTATATTGTCACAAGAGGGTACCATCCGGTCAAGGGACAAATATACTCTCGAGGCGTGACAGCTCAAGTATTTCGAATCCTCAAGTGTTGAACAATCAAGACAAGTCGACTGGTATAATATGCCAATCGACTGTCACACCTCAAGTATGATTAATTCATAATTGGAAACAAACCCTAAGCCTAGACTTAACCTTCTAGCTTCTTCATCATCCTTGCGCCTTCAGGATTCCTCTGAGTCCACGACTCCATCCTAGCGCTTGCCTTCAAAAGGTTCTCTCGGTTTCATCATGCTTTGGGTTTCTTTTTTGCCAAAGTCCACTTGGACTTTATGCCACCAAGACTACATGCTTAGACTTACGCTGTTAAAACCTTGCCTTTGGACTTCCTTTGCCAAGGCCCACTTGGACTTTACGCCACCAAGACTACATGTTTGAACTTATGCTACCAAGACCTTCCCCTGGACTTTCCATGCCAAGATTCACACTTGGACTTCTCTTTACCAAGTCTTCATACTTGGATTTTCCTGTCACTTGAACATTCATGGTTAAATCACAATTATTGTCTAAATTCAAATGATTATTTAAACATCAAAATATATTAATGATTGGGGTATTCTTGCACCAACATATATGACTCATTGTCTTTCCTAAAATATGATTTCTAATTGTATTTTATCATCTTGGAAATTGTCATACCATGCTGCTTGTATTACTAATTTCATCATTTTTTTATCTCCTTGGGATGGCACATTGGCTAAAGCAGCATAGATACTGGTAGAAATGGACAAGGGTTGAATCTCGAAGTGAGATCTAAAACTCTCACTCAGACACAAAAGTCCTCCATTGTTTCTAGCCAACGGGTCAAATGGTATAGCCCCCCCTCTCCCCGCGTGATTTACTATTAGGGCAATCAACCCATGTGATATGGTTTTGATGTGTATGGCAAAGGGTTTAAGTTAGGTTGTTATTGTTTTGATATGTGCATTGGAGTCTTGCAGGACTTAGTAATTCGCACATGGAGCTTTGGCAAGTTTCACCAACTCACAACCTCGTGCTTGAGTCGGTGAAGGAGCATTGCAAAGTCGTGCGCTTGATGCATCCGAGGGACCGTCGGACGAGATGACTTGAAGTGAAGCCAAGGAAGCAGACTTCGAGGGCAAGAGATGCAAAGGAGCATTGCGAAGCCGTGCGCTTGGTGCTGCCGAGGGACGTGGCCGCAAATGAAGAGAGATGAGAGAATGAGTGAAATGTAAGTAGCTCATTAGATGAACTTGGCCAAAATGGCTAAGTGTCGGAGGCTCGACCGAGAGGGTTGAGGTTTACCCGACCGCCGGACACTCAAACGGATGTAAAGTTTAAGGTTTACCCGGCATCAGTCGACTACCATGTCATGGCAGTCGACTGCTCCAAGTCGACTGTGACTCGACTGGTGTTTGAGTCCATTTTGTGTTCCATCAGTCAACTGCCAAGGATTGGCAGTCGACTGACGAAACCACCAGTCGACTGATGATGGCATCAGTCGACTGGTCGCAAGGGTTTCGGGCACAGAATGTTGATCAGTCGAGTGCTCGCTTCCGGCACTCAACTGATAGCTCCATCAGTCGACTGATGTGGGAGTCATTGGATGAAATCCAATGTGGAAGAAGTCATTATTGGGCAACGGTTATAGGAGCAGTCGACTGATCGGGGCATCAGTCGATTGCTAGTGGCCAATGGGAAGAAAACAACCTTCTCTATTTATAGAGAAGGTGTGGGCTTTTGGATGGCTAATGCTTATGCTCTAACTGATCATCCAAGTGCCCTACAAGCTTCCAACTCTTTCTATTGTTCTTATTTCAAATCTATTGTAAGAAAGAGTGTTTGTGTTGTAAGAAGGTTTACCTCCACCTTGCTTTGGCTAAAGGGAGAGATTATATTGGATTGGTTTCGGAGTGATTCACCGGAGACGATTCGGACCGTGGATTAGCGACATAGGACCGTGAACCACGTTATATCGATTTGTTAGCATTGCCTTTGTATTGTCTTTACATTTCCTCTTGCACTAATTATACTTGTAGGCAATCAATGAACGAATTCTACCATACGACGATTGAGGGTTATTCACCCCCCTTTAGTCGGCCACCTACGTTCCAACAAGTGGTATCATAGCCAAGGCGCTTGTCACCGGACTAACCGCCGCAACAAAGCACAACAACTACGATGGTCGGCTCAAACATCCACCCGCCGAAGTTCGAGGGGGAATTCGCTTGGTGGAAGAAGCGAATGGAGGTATTCTTCGATACCGACTTTGACATTATGCTTACTATGGAAAATGGTTTCGAAGTTCCTAGGGATGAAAAGGGGGAGCCACTAGAGAAGTCAAGGTGGACAAAGAAACAAAGGGAGGAGCACTTGGCGAATTCAAAGGCCAAGCACCATTTAATCAATGTGCTTCCTCAACAAGAGATCAACCGGATTAGGGAGTGCTCAAGTGCCAAGGAGATGTGGGAGAGATTGGTGGAACTCCATGAAGGCACTTCTGAGGCCAAGCTTGCAAGAAGAGATCTTTTTCGCTCCCAATTAAGCAACATCAAACTAGAAAAGGGAGAGAAGGTAAATTCTTTACATTCTAGGTTTAAAGAAATTTTGATTGGACTAACAAGTGTAGGAGAAAAACTCTCCAACCGGGATATGGTAATGAAGGCTATAGATGTCTTTCCTCGGTCATCGAAATGGAGCTCAATGGTAGACTCCTTCTACATCTCAAAGAACCTAGAAGTTAGCACCTTAGAGGAGTTCTTTTCAACCATGGAGCTCCACGAAATAAGGCTTGAGGGAGTAATTGAAGAATCAAGCATCAAGCCATCAAGGGGAGTGGCACTAGTAGCCAACAAGGGAAAGAAGAAGATGGAGACTCTCTCCTCCTCCGATGAAGCATCCTCCTCATCCTCCATGAATAGAAATGAAGATGCTTATATGGTAAGGAAGGTAAGGCGTGCTTTAAGAAATTTAAAATTTAACAAATCTTATGATAGGAGTGTTGGGATTTTCCGAGCCGCAAAAACCACTTTTTGCGTTGCGGAAACCTCGGAAGCCCCGACCACAGATCCGTGCGAAGTATAAAAATATAAAAACATGTATGTGCTTACAAAAACCCTAGATATACCTTAGATCTAAGAGGTTAGAACATTACCCTCGTAGCGATGCCCTTCGCTTATCCCGCTCGTCCAAAAGTTCGTCGGAACTCGAGAGTGTCAAGTGCACACTCCTCTATGGTATCCATACAAGCAATAGGTGGAGAAAGAGACAAACTTGAGTGTGCTAGCACTCCTAGAAGATCTCGGCAAGATGAGGTTGGGAGAGGTAGAGAGCTTGAGAGAAAAGTTCCAAGGAAGAAGATGAAGTTGGAATAACTCACCAAAAATGAATTTCACCATCATAACCCCTAATGGTGTTGGCCGGCCACATTATGGCTTGGGAGGTTACATGCATGCATGTAACTCCCATGCCTCTTGGTCTCCCTCATGATGTGGCACCAATTGACCAAGTCAATGATGATGTGGAGCACCATCATTGGCCGGCCATGCCATGTCATCATCATGACATGGCATTTGGTCAAGTCAAACTTGACCTTTCATCTTCCCTCTCAAGTCAAGTCAAACTTGACCTCTAATCTCCTATGGTTAATCAAATCTAACCACTTGACTCAAGTCAATTTAATTTAATGAATCTCTATTCATTTAATTTAAATTGATTTGATGAATCAAATCTAAATTAGACTCATTCAACACTTGAATCAACTTGAGTCTAACTCAATTAGTCTAATTTGAATTACTCTTAATCCAATTTGGTTCATCCCATGAACCTAATCCTCATGGTTCATCATATGAACCTAATCTCCATCTAATTGCTCTTATGTGTGTGACCCTATAGGTTCTTGTAACGTTGGCAATGTCCCTAAACCGATTTAGGAACATAAGCAATGAGCGGTATCTAGCAACACATCATTGCTACCCAAGTTACAAGAATGTTGAGCTCCAACATCACCTTTGTGACTACTAATTGTGACTCTCACAATATGTGACAATGTCCCTCTATCCTTGACATCTAGATTGACCAATCGAGGCATAGACCGTGTCATCCTTGATACAATCTAAATCTTGAACTCCAAGTAGACTCACTCTAATCAAATGAGCTCAATATCTCATATTGACTCATTTGGGCATGGCCATGCACTTCGTGGTCTCACTCTATCAAGAATATCGATGTCACCCCCGTCATATAGGAGGGATAGATCCCATCTACATCACTCACATCCCTCCGTATAATTTATTACATACCCAGTAATCGCCTTTATAGTCCACCCATTTACGGGTGACGTTTGACGAAGCCAAAGTATGCAACTTCTTATGTAGGGAACCATGGTGACTTTAGGTCTAAGGACTAATAGTCATACTAATAGCCACATGAGAAAGTATATGACACTCATATAACGATCCATGATACTTTCTCATGGCGGGTCATTCAGTATACATTCTCCAATGCATACCCATGTGTCAACTTGATATCTCATATCCATGACTTGTGAGATCAAGTCATCTTGTTGACCTACATGCTAGTCTCTACGCATTAACATTGTCCCTGAATGTTACAACTCGACTAGGAATGATTAAGAGTAGTGTTCTCTATATCATCTCATTATCGATTCAACCAATCGATTGATATAGATAAGAACCTACTACTCAAGGACATTATTATATTTAGTTATTTGGCACCAATACAAGTAAATATAATAACCATGCCTTTATAAATAGGAATATGATACAATAAAGTCCATACAACAATCATCACATGATTGGCTCTAGGGCTTTCACTAACAATCTCCCACTAGCACTAGTGCCAATCACCGTAGTATCTAATACCCAATGACCTAGTGTGACCATCATGCTTTTTCTGCGACAAAGCCTTGGTCAAGGGATCTGCAATGTTAGCCTCTGTGGGTACTCTGCAAATCTTTACATCTCCTCTATCGATAATCTCTCAAATGAGATGAAAGCGCCGTAGTATGTGTTTGGTCCGCTGGTGTGAGCGAGGTTCCTTAGCCTGTGCAATCGCTCCATTGTTGTCACAATAGAGCTCTATGGGATCTGCAATGCTAGGAACCACCCCAAGCTCAGTAATGAACTTGCGGATCCAAACTGCCTCCTTCTTTGCCTCGATCACGATATACTCGGCTTCTATTGTAGAATCAGCAACTGTGTCCTGCTTCGAACTCTTCCAGCTCACAGCGCCACCATTCAAGCAAAACACGAACCCTGACTGTGATCTATAATCATCCTGGTCAGTTTGGAAGCTGGCATCGCTGTAACCCTTTACAGCTAGCTCCTCATCGCCTCCAAATATCAAGAAATATTCTTTAGTCCTTCTCAAGTACTTAAGAATATTCTTGACTGCTATCCAGTGACGCTCACCTGGATCTGACTGGTATCTACTCGTCATGCTCAAAGCATACGAGACATCAGGACGAGTACACAGCATGGCGTACATTATAGATCCTATAGCAGATGCATAAGGGATCTTATCCATGTGGTCTCTCTCCTCTCTAGAAGAGGGACTTTGAGTCTTCGAAAGACTCACACCATGTGACATCGGCAGAAGTCCTTTCTCGGAATTCTGCATGGCAAACCGAAGTAATACCGTGTCAATGTATGTACTCTAACTTAGGCCAAGCAATCTCTTAGATCTATCTCTATAGATCTTGATTCCTAGAATACAGGCTGCTTCACCTAAGTCTTTCATTGAGAAGCACGTCCCGAGCCAAGTCTTCATTGACTGTAGCGAAGGGATGTCATTCCCAATTAGCAGTATGTCATCCACATACAATACAAGGAAGACAATTGTGTTCCCATTAACCCTCTTGTAGACACAGGGTTCATCTTCATTCTTGATGAAACCAAACTGTTTGATCGCATCATCGAATCGAAGATTCCAGCTCCGAGAAGCTTGCTTTAGCCCATAAATGGACCTTTGCAGCTTGCATACCTTCCCAGTATGCTGTGGATCTACAAAACCCTCAGGTTGTGTCATGTACACATCCTCGAGCAAGTTTCCATTCAGAAATGCGGTTTTGACATCCATCTGCCAGATCTCATAATCGTGGTATGCTGCAATAGCAAGCAAGATCCGAATGGACTTAAACATCGCCACTGGAGAAAAGGTTTCATCATAGTCAATACCATGAATTTGCTTGAAACCTTTAGCCACCAATCGACCCTTATAGGTATGCGTAAGTCCATCCATGTCAGTCTTTCTCCTAAAGACCCACTTACACCCAATGGGTTTGACCCCTTCAGGTGGATCAACCAAAGTCCATACTTGGATGGTGTATATGGATTCCATCTCGGATCTCATGGCCTCTAGCCATTTCTCAGAATCTGGGCTCATCACAGCTTCCTGATAGGAGGTAGGCTCATTCTCAATGAGCATAACGTCATCATGGTCAGACAAGAGAAATGAATATCTCTCAGGCTTACGACGTACCCTATCAGATCTGCGAAGAGGTAGGTCTACATGAACAAGTGGTTGTTCCACAACTCTTTGTGCAATAACCTCATCACCCACAACACTTTATGGTTCCTGTTCAACCTCCATCAAGGCCTCAGTGCTATGGTCCTTATCTTGAATTTCTTCAAGATCGAAGGTACTCCCTCTAGTTTTTCTAGAAACAAAATCCCTTTCTAGAAAAACTCCAGTCTTTGCCACAAACACTTTGTGTTGACTGGGAATGTAGAAGTAATATCCCTTTGTATCCTTGGGATATCCAATAAAATAGCACCTATCGGATTTGGGTCCCAGTTTGTCTGAGACTTGACGTAGAACGTAAGCCTTACAACCCCAAATCCTCATGAAAGACATCATGGGATTTCTCCCTGTCCATATCGTATATGGTGTATTTATCACAGCCTTGGATGGTACACGGTTAAGGGTAAAGGCTGCTGTGTCTAGAGCATATCCCCAAAAGGATATAGGAAGATCTGTGTGACTCATCATAGATCATACCATATCTAATAGGGTATGATTCCTCCTTTCGGATACACCATTCCACTGTGGTGTTCCAAGAGGAGTGAGTTGGGATAGAATCCCACACTCAGCTAGATAGTCACGAAACTCATGGCTAAGGTATTCTCCACCTCGATTCCGATCAAGTATCTTAATACTCTTGCCAAGTGGTTTTGTACTTCATTCTTGAATTCTTTGAACTTTTCAAAGGATTCTGATTTATGTGTCATAAGATACACATAACCATATCTACTGAAGTCATCAGTAAATGTAATGAAGTACCTGTAACCACCTCTAGCAGCAACATTGAAAGGACCACATACATCACTATGTATAAGTCCTAACAAATCTATTGCTCTTTCGCTATGTCCACTAAAGGGAGTCTTGGTCATCTTGCCTAAAAGGCAAGACTCGCATGTCTCATATGATTCAAAATCAAATGAGTCTAGAAGCCCATCCTTATGGAGCTGAGATAAGCGACTCTCATTTATGTGACCTAAGCGACAATGCCAGAGATAGGTTTGGTTCAACTCATTTGACTTGAACCTCTTGGTACTTATGTTATAGATAGGGCTCTCTAAGTCTAGAAAGTAGAGTCCGTTCATTAGAGGTGCACTACAATAGAACATATCATTTAAATAAACTGAACAACATTTGTTCTTTATTATAAATGAAAAACCTTTCTTGTCCAAACAAGAAACTGAAATGATGTTCTTAGTTAAGGCAGGCACATAACAACATTCATCTAATTCTAGTACAAGCCCAGAGGGCAGAGATAGATCATAAGTTCCTACAGCAACAGCAGCAACCCTTGCTCCATTGCCTACTCGTAGGTCCACCTCGCCCTTTGTCAATGCTCTGCTATTTCTCAGCCCCTGCACATTGGTACAAATGTGAGATGCACATCCGGTATCTAATACCCATGATGAAGAAATAGATAGATTGACTTTTATAACATTTATACCTGAAGTAGAAGTCTCACTTCTCTTCTTCTTAAGATCTTCCAGGTATGCCTTGCAGTTACGCTTCCAGTGTCCTACTTCCTTGCAGTGGAAGCAAGCCCCTTCCTTGGCTACCCCTCCTTTGGGTTTAAGTTCTTTGCCTTTGCCCTTGGCTTGGGACTTTCCCTTACCTTTAGGCTTGCCCTTACCTTTCTTCTTCTGCACCATCAAAATGGTGTCAGATTTACCCTTCTTAAGGTTAAGCTCAGCAGTTCTCAACATGCTGAGCATTTCAGGCAGTGGCTTATCAATTTCATTCATGTTATAATTCATGACAAATTGATTGAAGGCTTGTGGCAAAGATTGCAAGATCAGGTCAGTGGCCAGCTCTTGGCCAAGTGGGAATCCCAGCCTTTGTAGGTTTTTACGCATCTAATCATCTTGAGTACATATGTACCTCAGTCCCTTCTTGCATTTTGGACCCAAATAATGCCTTAGAGACTTCATATCTCTCATGCCTAGCTTGTCCTTGATATAGTTGACGAAGATGTCCAACCATATCATAAGCATTCATGAACTCATGTTGCTTCTGAAGCTCAGAGTTCATGGTCGCGAGCATTATACATGACACATCTAATGCATCATCTTGATGCTTCTTGTAAGCATCTTTGTCAGCTCGCGAGGCACTGGCAGGAGGTGCCTCTGGAATGGGCTGCTCAGACGTCTGACTTCCTTTCTTGGGTGAGAACAATTCTCAAGTTCCTGTACCAGTCTAGGAAATTTGCTCCATTGAGCTTGTCCTTCTCAAGGACAGATCACAGAGAGAGAGTGTTCGTGGTTGTCGACATAGTTATCTACAACATACAATGCAGAGAATTAATATCATATTCCTTTTATCATTTAATTAGGCCTTTAATCAAATGATGCTCCCACTGAATTATAGGAATTTTGTAGAATCGAGTTATGGATGTGGTCAAACCACATTTACTAGATTCATACAAACTAGCTATAATTCTTGCAGGACAAGATCCACATCATACTAAGCCTTGAGTTAGCTTTGGCTAAATCGCCCAAGACTTAGTACGATCGGTGGGTAATACATTACCGATTACATCTCTATGCAACTCTTGTTTATAGGATCAAGACCCACATTTACAAAAGACCTTGAGTTAGCTTTGGCTAAATCGCCCAAGATTTAGTGTAAATGCGATCTTGACCTATCGTTCCAACGATTGGAATATGCCTATAGTTCTACTCGATCCAATTGAGTTTAACTAGTTTTGCTCAATCTAATTGAGCTTACTCTAACCCAAGCGTGATAGGCGGGACCAAGATTGTCCCTCCGCACCCTACCAAGATAATATGCATTGCTCTGCTTTGGCAGATTCAACAACAACAAATGATCGAGGTAGTGATGGGTATCAAGGCTCGGTAGGCATTTTCGAGTTGATTCGATTATGATCTAATCTAATTGTAATGTATATCTTATACGCATTTAGGCCTTTATTATCCTATATTAGCATGCATCATATACATACATTCATTATTCTAGCATGCATCATATACATACAAGAAAATTATCCTAGCATGCATCATATACATACAAGCATTACTCTACTAGCATGCATCACATACATACAAGCAAAATCAATTAAATATATATATATATATATATATATCAACATATATATATATAAATAAATGTGATATAGTCATGGCCCTTCTACGATCTTCTCAAGCCAATGAGAAGATCGGACGGTCAACCTAAGGCTAGCGGCTTCTCCAAGCGCTTCCTTTGACTGCCATGTGTCGTCGTCACCCTTCTCGTAAGCTCGTCTTCAAGTAGACTTTCCACCGCTCTATTTTTGTACATTACAAAATATGAAACTCGAGTTACATTCGAGTCTAAAACTATTTACAACTAGAATATCAAAAAGAAGAGGTACGATGCGCAGGTCGCTGTTAGTAATATATGAGAGATGTCCTAAGGCAATCGCCTTATGTATGAACCATTTATATGATAAATGAAGATTCACTAATTGAGTATACATGTTTTATGTATTTGATTGGATCTTAAACTCATTTACTGAATGTCCACGATACGATTCACAGCATGAGAGAATTTGTGATTGGATCACAACTAGTGAGTATCTCTACATGTGTAATTGTGATGTATCGGAATTATCCCTAGTCGATGAATTGATGGATTTGGACACCATAAATTCCGTCGAGACTAGCACGAGGTATACTCCTTGGTGTATCCAAGCAGCTGATTCTCACTGGCTGGAGACATAGTGATGTCCGGAGTTAATCGTGGATGCTAGTTATGGTAACTAGTTCATTGGAGTGACTAGCCGTAAGACTTCATATGGTTCTCTGCATATATAGATATGTCAATGAAGTTCTTACTGTGGCTTAAGTGCGATGTTCCTTTGACTTGCGGTATTCAAGTCATCTTGATCATGGAGACTTATGCTTTGACATCTTAAGCAAGCATCTCTAAGGAGATGTGGACCGGGATGATTGGGTATAAGTCGAAGTGATCGAAGGTGTTTGAATAGCCTATAAAGGATTCACCACTCCTTGCGAGGAGATGTATACCCATGGCCTCTCGTCGGATTGTTACTAAAGTCTTTGGCCAAAGCATTACATGTTTAGAGTAAGGTACTCTTCGATACATGTGGAGTAACTAGAATCCGTAGGACGAGGAAATGATACTTGGGCTAGGTGTGACGTAGTCAGCCTAGTGGGGACTGACACAATAGACCATGTCCTAAACCAAGTGGGTATAAGATGAGTGAAGGGAATGGGGCACGATTCATTCGAGCTACTGAAGGGTTTCAGAAATAGTTCTGGATCAACCGTTGATCTTTTCGGTTAATTGGGGATCATGATGTATTACTAGGTGCCACTCATGATCGTTCTATAATTAATGGTTAATTATAGACGGCCAACATAAACCGAGAACCTATTTGGTCACACGCACAACGAGCGTAATCCAAAGGATTTAAAATGAGCTTGAGAATGGGATTTTCAGACCGAGAGAAACAAGATTTGGTTGGACCAAACATGAAGCGAGCATGAAATCATTTCAGTCGCAATGGAAGCGTGGATGGGTCGTGTCTTATGAAGACATAATGGATGAACCAAAATGGTTTGGTTCTAATCCAATGGAGGAGAATAAACCAAAGGGTTTGGTTTATTTTAAACGAATAAACCAAAAGTTGGTTCGGATCATTTTAATTTAAAATAAACCATCATGGTTTGGTTTATTTTAACTTATCTTAATGGAGCAGGTTAACGGGCCTAATGGTTATGATCCAATAACCATTAAGAGAATTAGTTCTCTATAAAAGAGGGCTTAAGGGATAATTAAGCCCTAATCCAAAACCCTAGCTTGGCCGCCCAACCCCTCTTCCTCTTGTTGGCGTCAACTCCATTGCCGCCCAACCCTTGAGCCACCATCCAGCTCTTTTCCGGCATCCAAGCTTCAGCCGGTGATCCTCCGGCGACCCTCCGGTGATCTTCCTAGGCCTCGGTGAAAAGGTGAGCACTTGGCT
Source organism: Wurfbainia villosa (assembly GCA_025175895.1). Classification (NCBI taxonomy): domain Eukaryota; kingdom Viridiplantae; phylum Streptophyta; class Magnoliopsida; order Zingiberales; family Zingiberaceae; genus Wurfbainia; species Wurfbainia villosa. Next base: position 55,759,868 of record CM046004.1, read on the forward strand.
TCCTTGTTTTGGCCGGCGCCTACTCCTCCACCAAGCTGTCCAGTTTTCTGGACAGCTTCTTCTCCTCTCGTCGGAGCGTCGTTTGGACGACGGTTAGAGCTCCGACAGCGGCTAACTTACCGGGGATTCGATCTCCGATAATCCTCTGAGGTGGAGGATGAAGGATTCGTCAATTGGTTGACGAATACCTCTCCGGAGAAGCGAGTTTTGAGAACTCATATTAGGATCCGAATTTGGATTCGGATCGTGATCATCTCTCGATCATGTCGTCTTCAACACGAGGCTAGTAACCCGTACGAAGACGAAGCTCGTGGCTTAGCGAAGTCATCCCGAGGAACTCGGCGTGGATACGGATAGAGACGATTCTAGCGAGGATCGTTCCGGTTGATGTCGTTCCCGCTACACGTCATACGAAAGGTATAACGTAGATAAATTTCCTTTTATTGCAAATTTAAATTTACGGTTATGTCTACACTTGTTGTAATATGCATGCGTGTGTTGTGTGTGTTGTAATAAATGTAGATTTATTATTTTTATTGCTTCCGTTGTGTTCATGTTTACGAAACGTGATCGAACACACACACGCCGCGGTGCCGGAAACCCAACAGTGGTATCAGAGCCCAGGTTGTGTTTCGACATAATCGTAAAAATGGTTTTGCAATAGTCATAATGTATTTCTAGAAATTTTCTAATTTTGGAAATTTAGAAGTATTTATGGAAATTTTTCAATTTTGGAAAGTCTAGAAGTATTTATGGAAATCTTCCACTTTTGGAAAGTTGGAAGTATTTATGGAAATTGATATTTTCCATAAATAAAATATTTGATTAGATTCTGGAAATTTGTTTCCTAATTTAATCATGATTTGATTTGGGAAATTAAATCTTAAAATATTTCATTTCCATAAGTAGTTTTAACGATTTAGGAAATTGGTTTCCTAAATAGATTTTCCTTAATCAAATAATTCCATGAATAAAATATGTGATTAGATTTGGAAATTTGTTTCCTAATTTAATTATGATTTGATTTGGAGAATCAAATCTTAAACATATTTTATTTTCATAAATAGTTATGACATATAAGGAAACATATACATGACATAATTGTATGACATGTAATTGCATTAGATGCATAACATAATGTCATGCGTGTCGTGACATGTAGATGTATGTCATGTATGTCATGCCATGTAGATAATAGTTATTTGCATGCAAAGAGGATGAGACATAAAACCCTTAAACAATATTAAAGCCTACACCTTCCATTAATATGGTTAGAACCAGAGTTCCGTTTCTTGTTTGGGTTGTTGGACTCTCTCCAAGCCCGGCTCGAACCCGAACATGTTCAAACCATGAAATAGTTTAATACTAATATGGTAAGAGTCAGAGGTCAATCGTTAGCTTTGGTTGTTGGACTCTCTCCAAGCTGGGCTAATTGGTTGAATGCGCTCTAACCATATTAAAACTATTTCCCGATTAATGGGTTGGCTTTAACCTGGAGCATCGGCTTGTTGGACTCTCTCCAAGGTCGATGTAAAGGGAGGTGAAGTTGGGTGCTATGCATATGATGCATACTTGTTAATGTGTTAACAACCCGATGTATGTGTAAACATTCAATTAGTTGATAGCACATTGTGATAGTTGCATATACGTGATATGCAATCGGTATAGATGATACCTATCGTCGTAGTTATGAATGGCTTGTTGGACTCTCTCCAAGGTTGTTCATAACTATGATGGATATCAGCCCATTCGGAGATGGACCTACGATCTCCCGAAGTGATTTTGGGGTTTTTGGAATTCAAAAAATGAATAGGATTTATAAATGTATATTGATGCATTTTAAAATCATTTTCTCATATATGCTCATTTTGTATTTCTAAGTCAATAAATTGATCATGACGTCTTTGAATTTTCGCACTATTTTGGATTCGAACAAACTGACTGGGCCTAACTTCCTGGACTGGCTTAGAAACCTGAGAATTGTTCTCAAGGCGAAAAAGCTTGCATATATCCTTGAAGAGCCTCTTCCTGACCGTCCTAAGGACGATGCAACTCCAGACCAAATGTTAGTCTATCAGAAGCATGTGGCAGATTCTGAGCTGGCGAGTTGCATCATGCTAGCAGCGATGGTACCTGAGCTGCAAAAGCAACATGAGCATATGGATGCTAATACTATGGTCTTCCATCTTCATGAGTTGTTCGATGAGCAAGCGAGATCTGAAAGGTTCGAGGTGTTGGGTTTCCGGCACCACGGCGTGTGTGTGTGTTCGATCATGTTTCGTAAACATGAGCACAGCGGAAGCAATTAAAAATAATAAATCTATATTTATTACAACACACGCATGCATATTACAACAAGTGTAGACATAACCGTAAATTAAAATTTGCAATAAAAGTTATACCTTCAGATGACGCGTGTAGCGGAACGATCAACCGAACGATCCTCGTAAGAATCGTCTCTAGTCGTATCCACGCCGAGCTCCTCGGGATGACTTCGCTAAGTCACGAGCTTCGTCTTCGTACGGGTTACTAGCCTCGTGTTGAAGACGACGTGATCGAGAGATGATCACGATCCGAATCCAAATTCGGATCCTAAAACGAATTCTCAAAACTCGCTTCTCCGGAGAGGTATTCGTCAACCGTTTGACGAATCCTTCGTCCCCCACCTCAGAGGATTACCGGAGATCAAATCCCCGGTAAGTTAGCCGCTGTCGGAGCACTAACCGTCGTCCAAACGACGCTCCGACAACAAAGAAACAAGCTGTCCAGAAAAACTGGACAGCTTTTGGTGGAGGAATAGAGGCCGGCCAAAGGAGATGTGGAGCTCACCTTATCACCGAACCCACAAGAGATCACCGGAGGGTCGCCGGAGTGTTCACCGGCTGAAGCTTGGTCGCCAGCAATGACTTGGACGGCGGCACAAAAGCTGGGCGGCGGCACACCTAGGGTTGGCGCCGACTAGGAGAGAAGATGGAGGGGGCGGCACAATTAGGTTGGGCGGCAACTCTAATTAGGGTTTCTGGATTAGGGTTTAAGCCCTATTTTATAGAGAACTAATTCTCTTAATGGTTAATGGATAATATCCATAAAGCCCGTTAACCCGCTCCATTAAGATAAGTTAAAATAAACCAAACCATGATGATTTATTTTAAGTTAAAACGAACCGAACCAACCTTTGGTTCATTCGTTTAATATAAACCAAACCCTTTGGTTTATTCTCATCCATTGGATTAGAACCAAACCATTTTGGTCCATCCATTATGTCTTCATAAGACATGGCCCATCCATGCTTCCATTGCAACTGAAACAATTTCATGATCGCTTTATGTTTGGTCCAACCAAACATAGTTTCTCTCGGTCTGAGAATCCCATTCTCAAGCTCATTTTAAATCCTTTGGATTACACTCGTTGTGCGTGTGACCAAATAGGTTCTCGGTTTATGTTGGCCGTCTATAATTAACCATTAATTATAGAACGATCATGAGTGGCACCTAGTAGTACATCATGATCCCCAATTAATCGAAAAGATCAATCAGCGGTTGATCGAACTATTTCTCAAACCCTTGAGCTCGAATGAATCATGCCCCATTCCCTTCACTCATCTTATACCCACTTGGTTCAGGACATGGTCTATTGTGTCAGTCCCCACTAGGCTGACTACGTCACACCTAGCCCAAGTATCATTTTCTCGTCCTACGGATTCTAGTTACTCCACATGTATCGAAGAGTACCTTACTCTAAACATGTAATGCTTTGGCCAAAGACTTTAGTAACAATCCGACGAGAGGCCATGGGTATACATCTCCTCACAAGGAGTGGTGAATCCTTTATAGGCTATTCAAACACCTTCGATCACTTCGACTTATATCCAATCATCCCGGGTCCACATCTCCTTAGAGATGTTTGCTTAAGATGTCAAAGCATAAGTCTCCATGATCAAGATGACTTGAATACCGCAAGTCAAAGGAACATCGCACTTAAGCCACAGTAAGAACTTCATTGACATATCTATATATGCAGAGAACCATATGAAGTCTTACGGCTGGTCACTCCAATGAACTAGTTACCATAACTAGCATCCACGATTAACTCCGGACATCACTATGTCTCCAGCCAGTGAGAATCAGCTGCTTGGATACACCAAGGAGTATACCTCATGCTAGTCTCGACAGAATTGATGGTGTCCAGATCCATCAATTCATCGACTAGGGATAATTCCGATACATCACAATTACACATGTAGAGATACTCACTAGTTGTGATCCAATCACAAATTCTCTCATGCTGTGAATCACATCGTGGACATTCAGTAAATGAGTTTAAGATCCAATCAAATACATGAAACATGTATACTCAAATAGTGAATCTTCATTTATCATATAAATGGTTCATACATAAGGCGATTGCCTTAGGACATCTCTCATATATTACTAACACGAGGTCTCTAGGCTCCTCTTCACCACGAAGATGCAAGAAGGTTCGTCTGTAGTGCAGTTTGTGCTAAAGATGAACGGGTACATCGAGCGGCTAGCTACCCTCGATTTTGTGATGGATCATGAGTTAAGTATTGACTTAATTCTGCATTGTTTGCCCAAGAGTTTCTCGCAATTTGTGATGAACTATCGGATGAACAAATTGGAATCCACCATTCCCGAGCTCCTCAATATGCTGAAGACTGTGGAGCCTTCTGTGAAGCATGAGGAGAAGGTGGTTCTGTTAGTTGATTCCTCAAAGAAAGGTTCTAAGAGGAAGGTAAAAGAACAGAAGAAAGGAAAGAATAAAAAGGCAAAGAAGGCGGAACCAGCGCAAAAGGGCACTTGCCATCACTGTGGCAAGGAAGGCCACTGGCGAAGAAACTGCAAGATTTATCTTGAGTCCATGAAGAAGAAGAAGGCATCCGATGCCCCATCCTCTTCAGGTATCTTCGTTATTGATTGTCATTCTATTTCCTTAGACACTTGGGTATTGGATATTGGGTGTGGCTCACATATATGTAATGACATACAGGGGCTAAGGAATAAAAGAAGACTTGTCAGAGGGGAGTCAAATTTGCGAGTTGGCAATGGAGCAAAGGTTCTGCCGTACGCCATCGAACTTATTTGGTCAAGCTCCTAGTGGACTAGTCTTAGAACTGGACAATTGCTATTATGTTCCTTCTCTAATAAAGAACATTGTTTCTATTTCCTGCTTAAATAGAAATGGTTTCCATTTGATGTTTAGTAACAATTGTTGTTATATAACTTTGAATGGCGTACTTTATGGAACTGGAACTTTGAGTAATGGCATTTATACGTTGGACGTATCCAGTGACATTTTCAATATCGAAGTGAGCAACACGCGTGCTCGAAAGGATAATCAAATAGACTCCTATATGTGGCATTGTCGTCTTGGCCATATAAGCAAGAAACGCATGTCCGAATTACACCGATGTGGAATTCTGGAATCGTTTGAATTGGATTCATACGATACATGCGAATCATGCTTAAAAGGCAAGATGACTAAGTTACCTTTTACTGGAAAAGGTGAACGAGTGGGAGAGTTACTAGGTCTAATACATACTGATGTATGTGGACCTATGTCAACTCAAGCATTAGGAGGCTATAGCTACTTCATTACCTTCACCGATGATCACTCACGGTTTGGGTATGTGTTCTTGATGAAACACAAGTCTGAAGCCTTTGAAAGGTTCAAAGAGTTCAGAAATGAAGTAGAGAAACAACATGACAAAAGTATTAAAATACTTCGATCGGATCGAGGTGGTGAATACTTGAGTCAGGAGTTTCTTGATTACCTAAGAGACAATGGTATATTGTCTCAATGGACTCCGCCCTATACACCACAGCATAATGGTGTATCTGAGAGGCGTAACCGGACCTTGTTGGACATGGTCAGGTCAATGATGAATCATGCGACTCTTCCCAAGTCCTTTTGGGGTCATGCACTTCAGACAGCTGTTTACTTGTTAAACAGAATGCCTACCAAGGTAGTCTCAACTACTCCATATGAGATATGGAATAGTAAGAAACCTCATGTATCTTACTTGAAGATATGGGGTTGTCCTGCTTATGTGAAGTGATCAGACGCATAAATTGGATGCTAAGTCTGATAAATGTCTATTTGTTGGATACCCTAAGGAAACAAGGGGTTACCAATTCTATCATCCTGTGGAATAAAAGGTGTTTGTTTCAAGGCATGCTGTGTTTCTAGAGAAAGAGTTTCTCTTGCAAGAAAACAATGGGAGTGTCGTCGAGCTTGAGGAGGCTCGAGAGACTCAAATAGACATTAATGAGATACTCCGGTGAGCACAACAACACCGACAACTCATAGTGATCAGAATAATTAACACCATCTTCGAGATCCGTAGAACACGCAATATTCCCGAGAGATATGGATTTCGTAAGTGAATCGAACGACGTGTTACTCATTGATGATGAGGAGCCTACCAGCTTATGAAGAAGTGCCGATAAGTTCAGAAGGGATAAGTGGCTTGGTGCCATGAAGTCGAAATGGATTCCATGTATGAAAACCAAGTTTGGAACTCGTCGACCCACCAAGGGATAAAGCCTATAGGGTGCAAGTGGGGTTTCAAGAAGAAAACCGACATGGATGGGAACGTGCTTACCTATAATGCTAGATTGGTGGCGAAAGGATATCGTCAAAAGCAAGGTGTTGATTATGACGAAACCTATTCGCTTTTAGCTATGCTTAAATCCATTCGGATGCTCCTGGCCATAGCGGCTCATTATGATTATGAGATATGGCAGATGGATGTGAAAATAGCTTTCCTTAATGGAAACTCGCCGAGGACGGTATATATGATACATGAAGGGTTTCACATCTGCTGATAAAACCAAGGTATGCAAATAGACGATCCATTTATGGATTGAAGCAAGCATCCAGAGTCGAATATCCATTTTGATGAGACAATCAAAAGTTTGATTTCTCACAAAATCCGCATTTAACCTTGTGTGTACAAGAAGGTTAGTGGGAGGCAATGTTCCTAGTATTGTATGTCGATGACATATTACTTATAGAAACGATGTCTCAATCTTACAATGAAGGTTTGGTTATCCAAGACATTCTCCATGAAAGACGGGAGAAGCAACCTACATCCTCGGATTAAGATCTATAGAGATAGATCAAACGGTTGCTTGGTCTTTCGCAGCCTACATATATAGACCGAAAAGCAAAGAGGTTTAGCATGTCTAATCCAAGAAAGGTTTCTACCCATCGTGCATGGGGTACACCTTTCAAGTCTATGTGTCCGCGCACGTAAGACGAGAGGATTTGCATGAGTAAGATTCCCTATGCATCCGCAATAGGATCTATCATGTATGCTATGTTATGTATGTACAAGGCCCGATGTATCGTGACGCCCGAGTGTCACGAGCAGATACTACCGATCCAGAATGGATCATTGGCTATAAGACGATCCTTAAGTACTTGAGAAGAACTAAGGATGTGTTCCTAATATACGGAGAAGGGACATGGTGATACGCGGGTATACGGATGCCACTTCAGACATGCAAGGATGATTCCGTGTCTCACCGATACGTGTTCACCTTGAATGGGGCGCAGTGAGTTGGAAAAGTTCCAAACAAGAGATCAGAGGATTCTACCACGAGGCAATACATTGCGGCTCGGGCAAAGAAAGGAAGCGTTGGATCAAGAAGTTCGCTCATGAACTTGGTGTGATTCCGGCCATTGTAAGCAATATCGGTCTATCGCGACAACAATGGAGCAAATGCACAGCGAAAGAGCCAAGGTCTCATCAACGATCCAAACATGTGCTTCACGCTATCATCTTATCGAGAGATCATCGTAGGAACGAAATACAAATCGAGAAAATTCCCACCGAAAGGAACTTAGCGGATCCTTGACTAAGGCATTACCTCAAAATAAGTTTGAGGGTCATGTTCGAGCTTATGGTATTGGATACCGAGCGATTAACATTAGGCCAAGTGGGAGTCCGTTAGTAATATATGAGAGATGTCCTAAGGCAATCGCTTTATGTATGAACCATTTATATGATAAATGAAGATTCACTATTTGAGTATACATGTTTTATGTATTTGATTGATCTTAAACTCATTTATCAATGTCCACGATATTTATCTACAAAGATGAGAGAATTTGTGATTGGATCACAACTAGTGAGTATCTCTACATGTGTAATTGTGATGTATCGTAATTATCCCTAGTCGATGAATTGATGGATTTGGACACCATCAATTCGTCGAGACTAGCACGAGGTATACTCCTTGGTGTATCCAAGCTTGATTCTCACCGGCCGAGACATAGTGATGTCCGAGTTAATCGTGGATGCTAGTTATGGTAACTAGTTCATCGAGTGACCACCGTAAGACTTCATATGGTTCTCTGCATATATAGATATGTCAATGAAGTTCTTACTGTGGCTTAAGTGCGATGTTCCTTTGACTTGTATTCAAGTCATCTTGATCATGGAGACTTATGCTTTGACATCTTAAGCAAGCATCTCTAAGGAGATGTGGACCCGGATGATTGGGTATAAGTCAAGTGATCAAGGTGTTTGAATAGCCTATAAAGGATTCACCACTCCTTGCGAGGAGATGTATACCCATGGCCTCTCGTCGGATTGTTACTAAAGTCTTGCCAAAGCATTACATGTTTAGAGTAAGGTACTTCGATACATGTGGAGTAACTAGAACTGTAGGATGAGGAAATGATACTTGGGCTAGGTGTGACGTAGTCAGCCTAGTGGGGACTGACACTATAGACCATGTCCTGAACCAAGTGGGTATAAGATGAGTGAAGGGAATGGGGCACGAATCATTCGAGCCAAGGGTTTCGTAAATAGTTCGATCAACCGCTGATCTTTTCTGCTAATTGGGGATCATGATGTACTACTAGGTGCCACTCATGATCGCTCTATAATTAATGGTTAATTATAGACGCCAACATAAACCGAGAACCTATTTGGTCACACGCACAACGAGGTAATCCAAAGGATTTAAAACGAGCTTGAGAATGGGATTCTCGCATCGAGAAACTAGGTTTGGTTGGACCAAACATAAAGCGAGCATGAAATTGTTTCACAATGGAAGCGTGGATGGGCCGTGTCTTATGAAGACATAATGGATGAACCAAAATGGTTTGGTTCTAATCCAATGGAGGAGAATAAACCAAAGGGTTTGGTTTATTTTAAACGAATGAACCAAAAGTTGGTTCGTTTTTAACTTAAAATAAACCATCATGGTTTGGTTTATTTTAACTTATCTTAATGGAGCGGTTAACGGGCCTAATGGTTATGATCCAATAACCATTAAGAGAATTAGTTCTCTATAACCAACCCCGCCTAACCCTCTTCCGGCCGCCCAAGTTGTTGCCGGCCCAAGCTTCAGGTGAACCTCTCGACTCCTAGTGATCTTCCTAGGTTTGAAAAGGTGAGCACTTGGCTTCCTCCTTGTTTTGGCCGGCGCCTATCTCCTCCACCAAGCTGTCCAGTTTTCTGACAGCTTCTTCTCCTCTCGGAGCGCCGCTTTGACGACGGTTAGAGCCCGACAGCGCTAACTTATCGGGATTCGATCTCCGTAATCCTCTGAGGTGGAGGACGGCGATCGCCAATTGGTTGACGAATACCTCTCCGGAGAAGCGAAGTTTTGAGAACTCGACTTTAGGATCCGAATTTGGATTCGGATCGTGATCATCTCTCGATCACGTCGTCTTCAACACGAGGCTAGTAACCCGTACGAAGACGAAGCTCGTGGCTTAGCGAAGTCATCCCGAGGAACTCGGCATAGATACGGATAGAGACGATTCTAGCGAGGATCGTTCCGGTTGATGCCGTTCCCGTTACACGTCATACGAAAGGTATAACGTAGATAAATTTCCTTTTATTGCAAATTTAAATTTACGGTTATGTCTACACTTGTTGTAATATGCATGCGTGTGTTGTGTGTGTTGTAATAAATGTAGATTTATTATTTTTATTGCTTCCGCTGTGTTCATGTTTACAAAACGTGATCGAACACACACAAGCCGCGGTGCCGGAAACCCAACAGTCGCATACACTATACAACACGCACAACCACAAAATGGCACGCAGGCCGTATTATGAATTACAACACACATAATCCAATCAAATTGGGGTCATTGGGCCATGACAATCACAGAATTATACATAATTCTAAATTATGTATTTTTACAGAAAATTTCTATAATTTTTCCTAATTTATTTCAAATTTATGAGTCACATCTCCGTAACGGTCCCGCTAAGCGGTTTCCGCGCGCGATCGCGGGACATGGCCCCTTTTGGGGATAGGGGCAGTGCCCCTACTCGCAAAATAAACTTCGTGAGTGTCCCTACAATGATCTTACAGCGACTTAAGTCACTGTCCCAAAAACCTAAAACGAGAACTCGCCGATTCGGAGAGTTTTTCTCGACGGTTGAAGCCTACGAGTGTCCCAACACTCATTGCTTCGACTCTACAAGAAAAATACCCAAAAATTCTATAAAATAAGGAAATTTACATAAACATATAAATCTGTAATTTTTATATCTAATATAAAAACTACAAAAACGAAACACATACATGCTTCGCACGTGGCTTTTTGCGTTGCGGAAACCTCGGAAGCCCCGGCCACGGATCCGTGCGAAGTATAAAAATATAAAAACATGTATGTGCTTACAAAAACCCAAGATCTACCTTAGATCTAAGAGGTTAGAACATTACCCTCGTACCGATGCCCTTCGCTTATCCCGCTCGTCCAAAAGTTCGCCGAAACTCGAGTGTCAAGTGCACACTCCTCTATGGTATCCACACAAGCAATAGGTGGAGAAAGAGACAAACTTGAGTGTGCTAGCACTCCTAGAAGATCTCGGCAAGATGAGGTTGGGAGAGGTAGAGAGCTTGAGAGAAAAGTTCCAAGGAAGAAGATGAAGTTGGAATAACTCACCAAAAATGAATTTCACCATCATAACCCCTAATAGTGTTGGCCGACCACATTATGGCTTGGGAGGTTACGTGCATGCATGTAACTCCCATGCCTCTTGGTCTCCCTCATGATGTGGCACCAATTGACCAAGTCAATGATGATGTGGAGCACCATCATTGGCCGGCCATGCCATGTCATCATCATGACATGGCATTTAGTCAAGTCAAACTTGACCTTTCATCTTCCCTCTCAAGTCAAGTCAAACTTGACCTCTAATCTCCCATGGTTGATCAAATCTAACCACTTGACTCAAGTCAATTTAATTTAATGAATCTCTATTCATTTAATTTAAATTGATTTGATGAATCAAATCTAAATTAGACTCATTCAACACTTGAATCAACTTGAGTCTAACTCAATTAGTCTAATTTGGATTACTCTTAATCCAATTTGGTTCATCCCATGAACCTAATCCTCATGGTTCATCATATGAACCTAATCTCCATATAATTGCTCTTATGTGTGTGACCCTATAGGTTCTTGTAACGTTGGCAATGTCCCTAAACCGATTTAGGAACATAAGCAATGAGCGGTATCTAGCAACACATCATTGCTACCCAAGTTACAAGAATGTTGAGCTCCAACATCACCTTTGTGACTACTAATTGTGACTCTCACAATATGTGACAATGTCCCTCTATCCTTGACATCTAGATTGACCAATCGAGGCATAGACCGTGTCATCCTCGATACAATCTAAATCTTGAACTCCAAGTAGACTCACTCTAATCAAATGAGCTCAATATCTCATATTGACTCATTTGGGCATGGCCATGCACTTCGTGGTCTCACTCTATCAAGAATATCGATGTCACCCCCATCATATAGGAGGGATATATCCCATCTACATCACTCACATCCCTCCGCATAATTTGTTACATACCCAGTAATCGCCTTTATAGTCCACCCATTTACGGGTGACGTTTGACGAAGCCAAAGTATGCAACTTCTTATGTAGGGAACCATGGTGACTTCAGGTCTAAAGACTAATAGTCATACTAATAGCCACATGAGAAAGTATATGATACTCATATAACGATCCATGATATTTTCTCATGGCGGGTCATTCAGTATACATTCTCCAATGCATACCCATGTGTCAACTTGATATCTCATATCCATGACTTGTGAGATCAAGTCATCTTGTTGACCTACATGCTAGTCTCTACGCATTAACATTGTCCCTGAATGTTAATACTCGACTAGGAATGATTAAGAGTAGTGTTCTCTATATCATCTCATTATCGATTCAACCAATCGATTGATATAGATAAGAACCTACTACTCAAGGACATTATTATATTTAGTTATTTGGCACCAATACAAGTAAATATAATAACCATGCCTTTATAAATAGGAATATGATACAATAAAGTCCATACAACAATCATCACATGATTGGCTCTAGGGCTTTCACTAACAAGGAGAAGGCACAAGAGGAAGATAATTTGCTATAATTGCCAACAAGAGGGACATATAAGAGATGAGTGTCCCCTCTTGAACAAGAGCAAAGAAGATAGGAGGAAGAAAGAAGAAAAGAATAAGGGGAGTAAGAGAAAGGAAGAAGAGAAGAAGGCCAAAGAAAAGAGGGAGGCCAAAGCACTCAAAGCAAGGACATGGGATGTTCCTTCATCATCATCATCGGAGGAAGAAAATCCGTTTGTCACAAACCTTGCCCTAATGGCAATAGATGAATTGGACACCTCCTCCGAGCAAGAAGAACGAAGCATGAGTGAGGAGAGCTCTAGTGAAGGTGGAGTTTCATCCTCATCCTCATCGGAATCGGAGGAACAATACATGGAAACTATGGTAACGAATATTTCTCCTAAGAAAATAGTTTCCATGATTTCAAGCTTAACTAAGGACTTGTTTAGGACTAAAAAGAAGAATAAGTGCATGCTTGATCAAATTAAGGCCCTAGAGGAAAAACTAGAACATGCATGCGCTAATATTAATGATAATATTTTTTCTAGTTTTGACAATACGCTCATGATAATTATATGTCTTTTGATGTTAATGATGCATGTATTGAGAAAAATAGGGCTTTAAGAGAAAAGGTAGACCATTTGACTAAGGCTCTAGAAAAATTCACCATAGGCTCCAATACCTTGAATATGATCATAGAGAGCCAAAGAGCAAGCTTCAATAGGAAAGGCCTAGGTTACAAGGGGAAGAAAAATGAAAAGGCCTATCAATACCTAATTGCTAGGGGTCAAGCCAAGAACTAGACAATAGCTAGAAAATTGATCCCTAAAGAATATTTAGTGAACCCTATAGGAAAGAACTTGTATTGGGTTCCTAAATTCATCCTTAAGAGTTAGGAAAACCCTAGGATAGTCAACCATAGTGGACTTAACTTATATCATATTATTTGGTTGACTTAGGATGATTGGGACTTAATTTTTGAAATAGCATTGAGTGATGATAATGCCCCCATAAATATCTTAAATCATGCTTTGGGTGATACTTGACTTATTATCATGATTTTATACCTTATGCATGATTACAAATTTATTGATACATTTGTTTCATGATCATAATGAGAAATCAATGCATATATGTTTTTATGATCATATGGTATGATAGGGTGATACTTAACCATGGGTAGAATTGCATGAATTTCAAGGTTAAGTATATAAATACCTTTAGGAACATCTCACACTCACCATAAGGATAACCTTGATTGAGAACATAGCAATGGGTGAGATGATAGGGTGATACAAATGGTCCACTAATGCCTATGGCATTTAGATGGTCATTTAAAGTATCAAAATAGTAATAATAGACCAATCATGGGGAAGGCTTATGTTTAATTCATAGACATATTACCCAAAGATCATGGTTGGATATTTCATATGTTTTCAAAACCATTCCTTACTTTAAAATCTATGTTTTCATGTTTTGAAACAATCTAAAGCAAAACTAGGTGTTAAAATTGATACAAACTTGATCAAATGCTAATTGTTTTTAAAACTTTTGGATTTTTGGCAAATCATTGAAAATATAAGTAATTTTCATGAAAACTCATTTTTCACTGATAAAGGACTTTAAAAGAAATGTGTTTTCAAAATTTCACAATTTTTCAATTTTTTTGGAATTTCTGGTGCATTTCTGAATTTCGGTCCAAAAATCAAAAATTATTAAAACCAGCGTGCCAGTCGACTAATGTCTGATTCAGTCAACTGGTGGCATTGTTCACAGCCTGATTTCAGTGTTTTCAGGCTATTTTGATGGTGTTTCGACCCTTAGACTTTGATGCCTTGGATTATAACATTTGGGTAATGTTTTTGATGGTGTCAAAGGGGGAGAATTGATAGGTTTAAGGTTAATCATGCTAAGGGGGAAATTTTAGCATGTCTTAAGGGGGAGTTGCATGTTTAAGGGGGAGTTTGATACTCATATGATTTACATGCTTTCTTGCCTTATGTTGTTATTGTTATTTGTTTACCTAACTTAAACGGATTGACACACATCAAAAAGGGAGAGATTGTTAGGGAAATCAACCCATGTGATATGGTTTTGTTGTGTGTGGCAAATGGTTTGAGTTAGGTTGTTATTGTTTTGATATGTGCGTTGGAGTCTTGCAGGACTTAGTAATATGCACATGGAGCTTTAGCAAGTTTCACCAACTCACAACCTCGTTCTTGAGTCGGCGAAGGAGCATTGCGAAGTCGTGCGCTTGATGTATCCGAGGGACTACCGGACGTGAAGGAGCATTGCGAAGCCGTGCACTTGGTGCTGTCAAGGGACGTGGCTGCGAACGAAGAGAGATTCGGCGAGGGACTTCAAGTGAGATGAGAGAATGAGTGAAATGTAAGTATCTCATTAGATGAACTTGGCCGAAATGGCTAAGTGTCAGAGGCTCGACCGAGAGGGTTGAGGTTTACCCGACTGTCGGACGCTCAAACATATTTAAAGTTTGAGGTTTATCCGGCATCAGTCGACTGCCATGTCATGGCAGTCGACTGCTCCAAGTCGACTGTGACTCGACTGGTGTTCGAGTCCATTTTGTGTCCCATCAGTCGACTGCCAAGGATTGACAGTCGACTGACGAAACCACAAGTCGACTGATGATGGCATCAATCAATTAGTCACAAGGGTTTCGAGCACAGAATGTTGATCAGTCGAGGGCTCGCTTTCGACACTCGACTGATAGCTCCATCAGTCAACTGATGGGACGATCAATCGACTGATGTGGGAGTCGTTGGATGAAACCCAATGTGGAAGAAGCCGTTATTGGGCAACGGCTACAGAAGCAGTCGACTGATCGGGGCATCAATCGACTGCCAGTGGCCAACGGGAAGAAAACTGTCTTCTCTATTTATAGAGAAGGTGTGAGATTTTGGATGGCTAATGCTTATGCTCTAACTGATCATCCAAGTGCCCTACAAGCTTCCAACTCTTTCTCTTGTTCTTATTTCAAATCTATTGTAAGAAAGAGTGTTTGTGTTGTAAGAAGGTTTACCTCCACCTTGCTTTGTCTAAAGGGAGAAACCATATTGGATTGGTTTCGGAGTGAATCATGTTAGGGCAATCTCTTGCCGTAATATGGTTTTGATGGTGTGGCAAAGGGTTTAAGTTAGTTTGATATGTTGATGTGATATGTGCGTTGAAGTCATGCAGGGCTTAGTAATTCGCACATGGAGCCGTGGCGAGTTTCACATCTCATGACTCGTGCCTTGAGTCGGTGAAGGATAGCTTTGCGGAAGCCGTGCGCTTGGAGCATCCGAGGGACCGCCGGACGAGAAGCTTGGAGTGGCCGGAGGAAGTAGACTTGAGGCAAGAGGCGCGAAGGAGCATTGCGAGGCCGTGCGCTGATCTGCCAGGGGCGTGGCGAGAATGAAGAGAACGAGCGAGGACTCAGAAATGGGAGTGAGCGATTGTAACCCGGGGAAGGGTAGCTCTTTGGTGAAACTTGGCCATTTGGCCAAGTGTCGGATGGGTTTCCGAGCACCGGTCGCCATGTCATGGCGATCGGCTCGCTCGAGTCAGTGAGTTCGGTGGTATCTGGGATTGTAGCGTGATCGGCCCGCCATCGTGGGCGTCATTGCCAAGACCATCGATCATTCTGAAAAGCGGTGATCGGGTCAATAAGGGTTGGCCCGCAGAACCGTTCGTGGCCGTAGGCGGTCGACTACGGAGCGTGATCGGCCCGATGAGGTCCATCGATCGCCAAGAGTTCCGTGGACTGCGGTCGGGATCCGGCGGCGTGTTCGGAGGCCGTGTAGTAACGTGATCGGTCAGCCGAAGGCGCGATCGGTGATGGCAACAAGCGGGAAGAAGTTAGCCCTCTCTATAAAAGAGAGGTGTAAGCCTTTGAGAGGCTAATGCTCATACTCAAACGATCTTCCTAGTGCCCCACAAGCTCTAAACTCTTCTTACTTGTCTTTACTTCAATCCTATTGTAAGAAGAGTGATCTTGGTTGTAAAGGTTACCTCCACCTAGCTTTGTGCAAAGGAGAGACCGATAGTGATTGGTTTTGGCGGAGTGATTCACAGTGGACGAATCGGACCGTGGATTAGCGGCGTAGCCGTGAACCACGTTATACCATCGTGTTAGCGTTTGTTTTATTGTTTGTCTTTTGCTTTGTATTTGTATATTCCGCTTGCGCTAATCTTTTGTAGACGAGCAATTTACGACGTCCAACGTACGAGGGCTATTCACCCCCCTCTAGCCGGCCATATCGATCCCCTACAAGTGGTATCAGAGCCGAGGTTGCTTGTCACCGGACTAACCGCCGCAACAAGCCCTACATCAAAAATGGCCGACTCCAACATCCATCCTCCGAAGTTTGAAGGAGAATTCGCTTGGTGGAAGAAGCGAATGGAGGTATTTTTCGAAACGGATTTTGATATAATGATTACAATGGAATCCGGTTTCGTTTTGCCTAGGGATGAAGAGGGGAAGCCAATAGAGAAATCTAGGTGGACCAAGAGGCAAAGAGAGGAGCACCTTGTAAACTCCAAAGCCAAGCACCATCTCTACAATGTGCTCCCTCAACAAGAGATCAACCGGATCGGAGAATGTGCTAGCGCCAAAGAGATGTGGGAGAAGCTTATAGAACTCCATGAAGGCACATCCGAGGCCAAGCTAGCAAGGAGAGACCTCCTCCGCTCCCAACTATCCAATATAAAACTAGAAAAGGGAGAAAAGGTAACCTCACTACACTCTAGGTTTAAAGAAATTTTAATTGGGCTAACAAGTGTAGGTGAGAAGCTATCAAACCGGGATATGGTAATGAAGGCCATAGATGCCTTTCCCCGGTCCTCAAAATGGAGCTCCATGGTGGACTCATTCTATATCTTAAAGAATTTAGAAGTGAGCACCTTGGAGGAGTTCTTCTCAACAATGGAACTCCACGAAACTAGGCTTGAGGGAATACAAGAGGAGCCTAAAATTCAACCCTCAAGAGGAGTAGCCTTGATGGCAAATAAGGGGAAGAAGAAGATGGAAATCCCCTCCTCCTCCGATGACGAAGCATCTTCCTCCTCCTCCATGGATAGCACCGAAGAAGCCTATATGGTAAGGAGGGTAAGACGTGCATTTAAGAATTTTAGATTTGATAAATCTAATGATAGGAATAGAAGACCAAGGGGGAAAGTCATATGCTACAATTGCCAAGGAGAAGGGCACATAAGGGACAATTGTCCTCTCCTAAACAAGAGCAAGGAAGAAAGGAAAAAGAAAGAAGAAAAGAAGAAGAAGAAGGGGAGCAAGAAAAAGAAGGAAGAGGAGAAGAAGACAAAGGAGAAGGGAAAGGCTAAGGCTCTCAAGGCAAGGACTTGGGATGATCCATCCTCATCGTCCTCCTCATCATCGGATGAGGAGAATGCCTTTGTCACCAATTTGGCCTTGATGGCCTTTGATGACTTGGATTGCTCTTCATCCGAAAATGAAGGATCAAGCTCAAATGGGGAGAGCTCAAATGAAGGGGGAGCTTCCACATCCTCCTCATCCGAAGAAGAAGAGGACATGGAAACTATGGTAACCAATCTCTCACCTAGTAAAATAGTTTCTATGATTTCTAGTTTAACTAAGGATTTATTTAGGGCAAAGAAGAAAAATAAATGCATGCTTGAACAAATTAAGGACCTAGAAAATAAACTAGAAAATGCATGCTTAAATGATAGTATTTCTTCTAGCTCAAATGAAGCATGCTCACATGATTATATGCCTTTGGATGTTAATGATGCATGCATAGAGGAAAATAGGGCATTAAGGGAAAAGGTAGATTACTTAACCAAAGCCCTAGAAAAATTCACAATTGGCTCCAACACCTTAAATATGATCTTAGGGAGCCAAAGAGCTAGTTTCAACAAGAAGGGCCTAGGATATAAAGAGAAGAAAAATGAGAAGGCCTATAAATGCCTAATTGCTAGGGGACAAGACAAAAACAAAGTAATAGCTAAGAAATGGGTCCCCAAAGAATTTCTAGTAAACCCCATAGGCAAAAATCTATTTTGGGTTCCAAAATCCATCCTTAAGGGTTAGAAAACCCCTAGGGTAGTCAACCATATGAACTTGACCTATATCATATTTTGGTTGACTTAGGATGACGGGACAATATTTTTTAGATAGTGTTGGGTGATGATAACGTGCCCATAAATAGGTAATAATGCTTAAATCATGATGATTGATGTAATTCCTATGTATATTTACAATCATGATTTATGTTTTTGATATTTTGCATGTTATCATGAGAAATAGGTTTAAATCATGCTTTAGGTAATACTTTGCTTATTATCATCATAAAATACCTAATGCATGACTATAATTTGATGAAAACATGTATTTCATGATCATAATGTGAAATTAAATCATATATGTCATTTCGATCATGTAGGTTGTTAGGTTGATACTTAACCATGATAGAATTGCATGAATATATTGGTTAAGTATATACAAATACCCCCTAGGATACATCTCACACTCACTATAGGCTAACTTGATTGCAAACTTAGCATGGGTGAGATATTAGGATGATACAAATGTCCACTAATGCCTATGGCATTTAGATGGTCATTTAAAGTATCAAAATAGCAATAATAGACCAATCATGGGGAAGGCTTATGTTTAATTCATAGACATATTGCCCAAAGATCATGGTTGGATATTTCATATGTTTTCAAAACAATTTCTTAATCTAAAATCTATGTATTCATGTTTTGGAACAATTCAAAGCAAGACTAGGTGTTAAAATGGATACTAACATGCTCAAAAACTAGTGGTTTTTCAAGAGCTTTTGGATTTTTGGCAAAAACAAGAAAATATAATGAGTTTTCATGAAAAACTATTTTTCCTTGATAGATATACTTAATAGAAATATGTTCCCCAAATTTCATGATTTTTCAAATTTTCTGGAATTTATAATGCATTTCAAAATTCGTCGAAAATCAAATTTGGATTCCTTTGTGCATTGCCATATCTTGATAGCTGATCATGGTGTATAAATCAGAACATTGAAGG
Organism: Wurfbainia villosa; assembly: GCA_025175895.1. NCBI lineage: Eukaryota > Viridiplantae > Streptophyta > Magnoliopsida > Zingiberales > Zingiberaceae > Wurfbainia > Wurfbainia villosa. Next base: position 55,779,312 of record CM046004.1, read on the forward strand.
CCGAATTCAGTTTGTAAACCTACAACAAGTGGTAGAAATATACTTGATGCCATCAACAAGTGGTACCCAATTTTTAAATCAACTTGTCATATTTTCCCTCCATTATACTTGATGCCATGAGCTTATAACTTAGTGTTAATCTTTTTGATAGTGTCAAAGGGGGAGAAATAAGTATGTTTAAGTTAATCACTTTAGGGGGAGAAATATATTTTAGGGAGAGAAATATATGATAGGGGGAGAAAATTTGCATAGAGAGTTTCATGGATTAAGGGGGAATTGCATGTTGTTATATCATGTTTATCTTTACATGCTTTCTTACCTTAGAATTTATATCAAATGTTTTTACCTAACTTAAACGGATTGCCACACATCAAAAAGGGGGAGATTGTTAGGGCAATCTCTTGCCGTAATATGGTTTTGATGGTGTGGCAAAGGGTTTAAGTTAGTTTGATATGTTGATGTGATATGTGCGTTGAAGTCATGCAGGGCTTAGTAATTCGCACATGGAGCCGTGGCGAGTTTCACATCTCATGACTCGTGCCTTGAGTCGGTGAAGGATAGCTTTGCGGAAGCCGTGCGCTTGGAGCATCCGAGGGACCGCCGGACGAGAAGCTTGGAGTGAAGCCGGAGGAAGTAGACTTCGAGGCAAGAGACGCGAAGGAGCATTGCAGAGCCGTGCGCCTGATGCTGCCGAGGGACGTGGCCGAGAACGAAGAGAACTTCGAAGGCGAGGGACTCCGAGAAATGGGAGTGAGCGATTGTAACCCGAGGAAGGGTAGCTCTTAGGTGAAACTTGGCCATTTGGCCAAGTGTCGGATTTTCGACAACACGATCGGCCGCCATGTCATGGCGATCGCTCGCCAGTGAGTGAGTTCGACCGTATACGATTGGATTGGCGTGATCGGCGCAGGCGGATCCCATGACTATCAATCCGAAGGCGATCGGTAGTCAATAAGGGTTCGCAGAACCGTAGCGTAGAGCGTCGACTACGGAGGCGTGATCGTGATGAGGTCCATCGATCGCCAAGAGTTCCATTGGACTACAATGGTCGGGATCTGACGTGTTCGGAGGTCATTGTAGTTGATCGGCGACGCCAAGGGCGCGATCGATGGCGGCAAGAGGAAGAAGTTAGCCCTCTATAAAAGAGAGGTGTAAGCTGAGAGGCTAATGCTCATACTCCAAACGATCTTCCTAGTGCCCCACAAGCTCTAAACTCTTCTTACTTGTCTTTACTTCAATCCTATTGTAAGAAGAGTGATCTTGGTTGTAAAGGTTACCTCCACCTAGCTTTGTGCAAAGGAGAGACCGATAGTGATTGGTTTTGGCGGAGTGATTCACCGTGGACGAATCGGACCGTGGATTAGCGGCATAGTCGTGAACCACGTTATACCATCGTGTTAGCGTTTGTTTTATTATTTGTCTTTTGCTTTGTATTTGTATATTCCGCTTGCGCTAATCTTTTGTAGACGAGCAATTTACGACGTCCAACGTACGAGGGCTATTCACCCCCCTCTAGCCGGCCATATCGATCCCCTACAAATCACTGGAGACGAATCGGACCGTGAATTAGTGGCATAGGGTCGTGAACCACGTTATATCGGTTTGTTAGCATTGCCTTTGTATTGTCTTTACATTTTCGCTTGTGCTAATTATACTTGTAGGCAATCAACGAACGAATTCCACCATACGACGATTGAGGGCTATTCACCCCCCTCTAGCTGGCCACCTACGTTCCAACATTTACCACCCTTGACCATCACCGAGGGACCAATAATGAGGTGCGCTGGGGGTGAGCGTAATCACCTTTGCTGCTAGATATTGTATTACTAATTTTATATGTTTGGTAAAATCTCTAATGGTCATGTTAATATTTGGACAAATGTATGTTATTCCTAGATTATTATTCATATATATTTATGCCAATCCTATTATGAATTTTTCTTTATCTGAAAATCGAGAGCCATATAGAACTATTAAAACCTTTCTTCCTATTTGTTTCCTAGTTAGTCCTCGTAGTCCAAATATTATTAGTCCTAAATGTATATAATAATTTTTTTTTGATTTAGTAGTTATCTAGCAACTTGGCTTGTTGTCAAGTTAAGCCTTTCTTCTCTTCCATCTGGAAGATCTAAGGCTTCTGTTCTCTGATGCCTATATACAAATGTAAAATAAGAGAAATATGTTGGATATGTTCCCCTATATTATTATGTATAGGAGCTACATTCATGGCTGCTCAGTGTTTATGTATTTCTTTTCCTAGCTCACCGGATAATTTACTAAATAATCGTTCTCCCCAAGCTTGATTGTAGTAGTTTTTGGATACTATAGTAAGAGTAAAAAAATCATTGCAAAATGGTTTTATATAAATCAAATTTAATAGTTGTAAGTCTATCATGACCTCTTCTTGTCTAAGATTTAGACCTATATTAGAATATCTGGTTGTAAACATTCTGTGTAATGCATAGTAGAAATTTAATATAATATTTCCTTGGTTGCCATCTGATGCACACGAGCACGACTCTCGAATCTCCGACAAGTATCGTCGAGGACTCGAAGCATGCACTCGCACTCAACGCCCGCAAGTGCACAGATGTCGTCAAGTAATAAAAAATTATCGAGCTCTCAGAGATTGAGATTTGAATACCGTCTATCCAGTGGATGTTGTTGTTCGGAATTAATCTCTTAAGAGTATAGGTTGCAAGGTTAACAGTAGTCCTAACTCAAGTACGGTGTCACTCGGAGGAAGAGAAGGTTGGTTCGAAGTTCTCAAAAAGGATTCTAGGACTTCAGTTTCACTTGTGTGTCGTAGAACATGCTATCAATTAGGTGCATTGAGATCTCTAATTACGATCTTGAGGGAGGATCAATATGTATTTACTCGATGAACTTTTTCTTCTATCGGGAAGTACCTACTCCTAACCAAGTTTACCTTTCAAATCATCAAAGCTCATGGGGTTGATACTATCGGGAGCTCCCTGTCACTAAGGTCCCTCGACCCTTCTAGAGTTAATTTCTCCTACTTTGGCTCTTCTGCTAAGATAGGTTATTGGGGTACCAAGACATCCTAATAAACCCTATGTAAAGGCTGATCCTATTTCATATCATGTCCTATCATATTCTATCTCCTACGATTATGGGAGATAGGATGACCACAAGGCTCATCTATGGTTCTCCTAAGTTTTTGATATGAAGGTTGTCACCCTTTGTATCGGCTACATACAATATAATTAGAACCAAAACCTAATCTTCATCGATCTCAACAACACAAAATTACAAATAGAATCAAAGGAGATGAATGACTATCTGAACTAACATGTCGACATATACAAGTTACTCCCTAATCCTAGAATCAATGTATCTACTCCATAGACAAGGAAGAATGAACACAAGACAACTTAGAAAACAAATAATATCAAGTGGTATTTTCAAACAAAGCAAATAAATATGTTCTAAAAGTTCACTAAGTTAGCTTTTCGTGCATGTGTTGAGAGAATTTTGCTAAGGGATACTCGTTCCACAATGAGTTAAGTCATCATCCTATAGCCTTCCTAAGGCCTTCGGCTTTTAGGCACTTACCTACCCTAAGTGAGGGTTGTTCTATAGAATTAGTATAAAGTCTCAAATGCATGTTCGGTATTGAGAGAAATTGGTAGATATTTCCCCAGTAACCTAACTCGATCTCAAAGGGGCACCTAACCATTTCCACCCATGACAACTGTTGGACTTTCCGAGCCACAAAAACCGCTTTTTGCGTTGCGAAAACCCCGAAAATCTGACCACGGATCCGTGCGAAGATGTATTAAAACTAAAACATGTATCTGTTTAAAAAAAACCCTAGATCTACCGTAGATCTAGAAGGTGAGATCATTACCCTCAATGCGACACCCTTCGCAAATCCCGCTCGTCCAAAAGCTTCACCGGAACTAAGAGCGTCAAGTGCACACTCCTCTATTGGTATCCACACAAGCAATAGGTGGAGAAAACACACCCTTGAGTGTGCTAGCACCCTATGGATGGTTCGGCCAAAGAGAGGGATGGGAGAGCAATCTTGAGAGGAAGATGATCCAAGGAAGAAGATGAAGTTGGAGTTTTTAACTCACCAAATCAATTTCACCATCAAATGGAGTAAAGTGGCCGGCCACAATAAGGCTTGGGAGGTTACATGCATCCATGTAACTCCAATGGGTCTTGGTATCCCTCATGAGGTGGCACCACATGATAAGTCAATGATGATGTGGAGCATCATCATTGGCTGACCATGCCAAGTCATCATCATGACATGGCATTTGGTCAAGTCAAACTTCACCTTTCATCTTCCTCTCAAGTCAAGTCAAACTTGACCTCTTATCTCTCATGGTTGATCAAATCTAACCACTTGACTCAAGTTAATTTAATTTAATGAATCTCTATTCATTAATTTAAATTGATTTGATGAATCAAATATAAATTAGACTCATTCAACACTTGAATCAAATCGAGTCCAACTCAATTAGTCTAATTAGGATTACTCTTAATCCAATTTGGTTCATCCCATGAACCTAATCCTCATGGTTCATCATATGAACCTAATCTCCATCTAATTGCCCTTATGTGTGTGACCCTATAGGTTCTAGTAATGTTGGCAATGTCCCTAAACCGATTTAGGAACATAAGCAATGAGCGGTATCTAGCAACACATCATTGCTATCCAAGTTACAAGAATGTTGAGCTCCAACATCATCTTTGTGACTACTAATTGTGACTCTCACAATATGTGACAATGTCCCTCTATCCTTGACATCTAGATTGACCAATCAAGGAATAGACCGTGTCATCCTCGGTACAATCTATATCTTGAACTCCAAGTAGACTCACTCTAATCAAATGAGATCAATATCTCATATTGACTCATTTGGGCATGGTCATGCACTTCGTGGTCTCACTCTATCAAGAATATCGATGTCACTCCCGTCATATAGGAGGGATAGATCCCATCTACATCACTCACATCCCTCTGCATAATTTGTTATATACCCAGTAATCGCCTTTATAGTCCACCCATTTACGGGTGACGTTTGACGAAGCCAAAGTATGCAACTCCTTATGTAGGGAACCATGGTGACTTCAGGTCTAAGGACTAATAGTCATACTAATAGCCACATGAGAAAGTATATGACACTCATATAACGATCCATGATACTTTCTCATGGTGGGTCATTCAGTATACATTCTCCAATGCATATCCATGTGTCAACTTGATATCTCATATCCATGACTTGTGAGATCAAGTCATCGTGTTGACCTACATGCTAGTCTCTATGCATTAACATTGTCCCTAAATGTTAATACTTGACTAGGAATGATTAAGAGTAGTGTTCTCTATATCATCTCATTATCGATTCAACCAATCGATTGATATAGATAAGAACCTACTACTCAAGGACATTATTATATTTAGTTATTTGGCACCAATACAAGTAAATATAATAACCATGCCTTTATAAATAGGAATATGATACAATAAATTCCATACAACAATCATCACATGATTGGCTCTAGGGCTTTCACTAATAATCTCCCACTAGCACTAGTGTCAATCACCGTAGTATCTAATACCCAATGACCTAGTGTGACCATCATGCTTTTTCTGTGTCAAAGCCTTGGTCAAGGGATCTGTGATGTTAGCATCTATGGGTACTCTATAAATCTTCACATCTCCTCTATCGATAATCTCTCGAATGAGATGGAAGCGTCGTAGTATGTGTTTGGTCCGCTGGTGTGAGCGAGGTTCCTTAGCCTATGCATTCGCTCCATTATTGTCACAATAGAGCTCTATGGGATCTGCTATGCTAGGAACCACCCCAAGCTCAGTAATGAACTTGCGGATCCAAATCGCTTCCTTTCGCCTCAAATGCGAATATACTCGGCTTTGTAGAATCGCAATTGTGTCTGCTTGAACTCTTCCACCACGGCCACCATTCAAGAAAAACACGAACCCTGACTGTGATCTATAATCATCTTGGTCAGTTTGGAAGTTGGCATCGCTGTAACCCTTTACAGCTAGCTCCTCATCGCCTCTAAATATCAAGAAATATTCTTTAGTCCTTCTCAAGTACTTAAGAATATTCTTGACTGCTATCCAGTGACGCTCACCTGGATCTGACTGGTATCTACTCATCATGCTCAAAGCATATGAGACATCAGGACGAGTACATAGCATGGCGTACATGATAGATCCTATAGTAGATGTGTAAGGGATCTTATCCATGTGGTCTCTCTCCTCTCTAGAAGAGGGACTTTGAGTCTTCGAAAGACTCACACCATGTGACATCGATAGAAGTCCCTTCTTGGAATTCTGTAGGGCAAACCGTAGTAATACCGTGTCAATGTATGTACTCTGACTTAGGCCAAGCAATCTCTTAGATCTTTCTCTATAGATCTTGATGCCTAGAATACAGGCTGCTTCACCTAAGTCCTTCATTGAGAAGCACGTCCCCAGCCAAGTCTTCACAGACTGTAAAGAAGGGATGTCATTCCCAATGAGCAGTATGTCATCCACATACAATACAAGAAAGACAACTGTGTTCCCATTAACCCTCTTGTAGACACAGGGTTCATCTTCATTCTTGATGAAACCAAACTGTTTGATCGCATTATCGAATCGAAGATTCCAGCTCCGAGAAGCTTGCTTTGGCCCATAAATGGACCTTTACAGCTTGCATACTTTCCCAATATGTTATGGATCTAAAACCCCCTCAGGTTGTGTCATGTACACATCCTCGAGTAAGTTTCCATTCAGAAACGCAGTTTTGACATCCATCAGCCAGATCTCATAATCGTGGTATGCTGCAATAGCAAGCAAGATTCGAATGGACTTAAACATCGCCACTGGAGAAAATGTTTCATCATAGTCAATACCATGAATTTGCTTGAAACCTTTAGCCACCAATCAGCCCTTATAGGTATGCGTAAGTCCATCCATGTCAGTCTTTCTCCTAAAGACCCACTTACACCCAATGGGTTTGACTCTTCGTGGATCAACCAAAGTCCATACTTGGTTGGGTGTACATGGATTCCATCTCGATCTCATGGCCTCTAGCCATTTCTCGAACTGGCTCATCACACCTTCCTCGATAGGAGGTAGGCTCATTCTCAATGAGCATAACGTCATCATGGTCGACAAGAGAAATGAGTATCTCTCAGCCGACGACGCATTCTATCGACCTCACGAAGAGGTAGGTCTACTAACAGTGGTTGTTCCACAACTCTTTGTGCAACAACCTCATCACCCACAACACTTTGTGGTTCCTGTTCAACCTCCATCAAGGCCTCAGTGCTATGGTCCTTATCTTGAATTTCTTCAAGATCGAACGTACTCCCACTAGTTTTTCTAGAAACAAAATCTCTTTCTAGAAAAACCCCAGTCTTTACCATAAACACTTTGTGCTGACTGGGAATGTAGAAGTAATATCCCTTTGTATCCTTGGGATATCCAACAAAATATCACCTATTGAATTTGGGTCCCAATTTTTATGAGACTTGACGTCAAACGTAAGCCTCACAACCCCAAATCCTCATGAAAGATATCTTGGGATTTCTCCCTGTCCATATCATATATGGTGTCTTTATCATAGCCTTGGATGGTACACGGTTAAGGGTAAAGGCTGCTGTGTCTAGAGCATATCCCCAAAAGGATATAGGAAGATCTGTGTGACTCATCATAGATCGTACCATATCTAATAGGGTACGATTCCTCCTTTCGGATACACCATTCCACTGTGGTGTTCCAAGAGGAGTGAGTTGGGATAGAATCTTACACTCAGCTTGATAGTCACGAAACTCATGGCTAAGGTATTCACCACCTCGATCTGATCGAAGTATCTTAATACTCTTGCCAAGCTGGTTTTGTACTTCATTCTTGAATTCTTTGAACTTTTCAAAGGATTCAGATTTATGTGTCATGAGATACACATAACCATATCTCAAGTCATCAAGAATGTAATGAAGTACACAGAACCACCTCTAGCAAAGAATATTGAAAGGGCCACATACATCACTATGTATAAGTCCTAACAAATATGTTGCTCTTTCGTTGTGTCCACTAAAGGAAGTCTTGGTCATCTTGCCTAAAAGGCAAGACTCGCATGTCTCATATGATTCAAAATCAAATGAGTCTAGCAGCCCATCTTTATGGAGCTGAGATAAGTGACTCTCATTTATGTGACCTAAGCAACAATGCCAGAGATAGGTTTGGTTCAACTCATTTGACTTGAACCTTTTGGTACTTATGTTATAGATAGGGCTCTCTAAGTCTAGAAAGTAGAGTTCGTTCATTAGAGGTGCACTACAATAGAACATATCATTTAAATAAATTGAACAACATTTGTTCTTTATTATAAATGTAAATTTTTTCTTGTCCAAACAAGAAACCGAAATTATGTTCTTAGTTAAGGCAGGCGCATAACAACATTCATCTAATTCTAGTACAAGCCCAGAGGGCAGAGATAGATCATAAGTTCCTACAGCAACAGCAGCAACGCTTGTTCCATTACCTACTCATAGGTCAACCTCGCCCTTTGTCAATGCCCTGCTATTTCTCAGCGCCTGCACATTGGTACAAATGTGAGATGCATATCCGGTATCTAATACCCATGATGAAGAAATAGATAGATTGACTTCTATAACATTTATACCTGAAGTAGAAGTCTCACTTCTCTTCTTCTTAAGATCTTCCAAGTATGCCTTGCAGTTGCTCTTCTAGTGTCCAGCTTCCTTACAATGGAAGCAAGCCCCTTCCTTGGCCACCCCTTCTTTGGGTTTCAGTTCCTTTACTTTGCCCTTGGCTTGGGACTTTCCCTTACCTTTAGGCTTGCCCTAGCTTTCTTCTTTTGCACCATCAAAATGGTGTCAGATTTTCCCTTCTTAAGGTTAAGCTCAGCAGTTCTCAACATGCTGAGCATCTCAGGCAGTGGCTTATCAATTTCATTCATGTTATAATTCATGAGAAATTGATTGTAGGCTTGTGGCAAAGATTGCAAGATCAGGTCAGTGGTCAACTCTTGGCCAAGTGGGAATCCCAGCCTTTGTAGGTTTTCTACGTACCCAATCATCTTGAGTACATATGGACCTACGCGAGTCCCATCTTGCATTTTGGACCCAAACAATGCCTTAGAGACTTCATATCTCTCGTGCCTTGCTTGTCCTTGATATAGTTGACGAAGATGTTCAACCATATCATAAGCATTCATGAACTCGTGTTGCTTCTGAAGCTCAGAGTTCATGGTCGCGAGCATTAGACATGACACATCTAATGCATCATCTTGATGCTTCTTGTAAGCATCTTTGTCAACTCACGAGGCAGTGGTAGGAGGTGCCTCTGGAATGGGCTCCTCCAGGACGTACAGCTTCCTTTCTTGGGTGAGAACAATTCTCAGGTTCCTGTACCAGTATAGGAAATTTGCTCCATTGAGCTTATCCTTCTCAAGGACAAAACGCAGAGAGAGAGTGTTCGTGTTTGTCGACATAGTAATCTACAACATACAATACAGAAAATTAATATCATATTCCTTTTATCATTTAATTAGGCCTTTAATCAAATGATGCTCCCACTGAATTATAGGAATTTTATAGAATCGAGTTATGGATGTGGTCAAACCACATTACTAGATTCATACAAACTAGCTATAATTCTTGCGGGACAAGATCCACATCATACTAAGCCTTGAGTTAGCTTTGGCTAAATCGCCCAAGAATTAGTACGATCGGTGGGTAACACATTACCGATTGCATCTCTATACAACTCTTGTTTATAGGATCAAGACCCACATTTACAAAAGACCTTGAGTTAGCTTTGGCTAAATCGCCCAAGATTTAGTGTAAATGCGATCTTATCCTATCTTTCCAACGATTGGAATATGCCTATAGTTCTACTTGATCCAATTGAGTTAACTAGTTTTACTCAATCTAATTGAGCTTACTCTAACCCAAGTCGTGATAGGCGGGACCAAGATTGTCCCTCCGCACCCTACCAAGATAATATGCATTGCTCTGCTTTGGCAAATTCAACAACTATAAATGATCGAGATAGTGATGGGTATCAAGGACTTAGTAGGCATTTACGAGTTGATTCAATTAAGATCTAATATAATCGTAATGTGTATCATATATGCATTAAGGCCTTTATTATCCTATATTAGCATGCATCACATACATACAAGCATTATTTTAGCATGCATCATATACATACAAGAAAAATATCCTAGCATGCATCATATACATACAAGCATTATTCTACTAGCATACATCACATACATACAAGCAAAATCATATATATATATATATATATATATATATATATCAACATATATATATATAATTAACTGTGATGTGGTCATGGCCCTACTACAATCTTCTCAAGCCAATGAGAAGATCAGACGGTCAACCTAAGGCTAGCGGCTTCTCCAAGCGCTTCCTTTGACCACCATGTGTCGTCGGCACCCTTCTCGTAACTTCGTCTACAAGTGGACTTTCCACCGCTCAATTTTGTACATTACAAATATAAAACTCGAGTTACATTTGAGTCTAAAACTATTTACAACTAGAATTTCAAAGAAAAGTCACGATGCTTGGTCGCATACACTATACAACACGCCTGACCACAAAAGCAGCCCTATTATGAATTACAACACATCATAATCCAATTAAATTGGGGTCATTGGGCCATGACAATCATAGAATTATACATAATTCTAAATTATGTATTTTTATAGAAAATTTATATAATTTTTCCTTTTTTTTCAATTTTATGAGTCACCTCTCCGTAACGGTCCCGCTAAGCGATTTCCGAGCGCGATCGCGGGACAAGGCCCATTTCGGGGATAGGGGCAGGGCCCCTACTCGTAAAATAAACTTTGCGAGTGTCCCTACTATGATATTACAGCGACTTAAGTCACTGTCCCAAAAACCTAAAGCGAGAACTCGACGTTTCGGAGAGTTTTTCTCGGTGGTTGAAGCCGACAAGTGTCCCAACACTCGTTGCTTCGACTCTTCGAGAAAAATACCCAAAAATTCTATAAAAATAGGAAATTTATAGAAACATAAAATTCTGTAATTTTTATATCTAATACAAAAATTACAAAAAACGAAACACATACATGCTTAGCGTGGCTCGATACCCTTTGTTGGACTTTTAGAGCCGAAACCTCTTTGCGTTGCGGAAACCCCGAGCCATGGATCCGTCGAAGATGTATTAAAACTAAAAACATGTATGTGTTTACTAAAAACCCTAGATCTACCTTAGATCTAGAAGGTGAGATCATTACCCTCGATGTGGCGCCCTTGCAATCCATCAAAGTCAGCGAACTCAAGAGCGTCAAGTGCACACTCCTCTATTGGTATCCACACAAGCAATTGGTGGAGAAAACACACCCTTGAGTGTGCTAGCACCCTATGGATGATTCGGCCAAAGAGAGGGATGGGAGAGCAAGCTTGAGAGGATGATGATCCAAGGAAGAAGATGAAGTTGGAGTTTTTAACTCACCAAATCAATTTCACCATCAAATGGAGTAAAGTGGCCGTCCACAATAAGGCTTGGGAGGTTACATGCATGCATGTAACTCCAATGGCTCTTGGTCTCCCTCATGAGGTGGCACCACATGATAAGTCAATGATGATGTGGAGCATCATCATTGGCCATCCATGCCAAGTCATCACCATGACATGGCATTTGGTCAAGTCAAACTTGACCTTTCATCTTCCTCTCAAGTCAAGTCAAACTTGACCTCTTATCTCCCATGGTTGATCAAATCTAACCACTTGACTCAAGTCAATTTAATTTAATGAATCTCTATTCATTAATTTAAATTGATTTGATGAATCAAATCTAAATTAGACTCATTCAACACTTGAATCAAATCGAGTCCAACTAAATTAGTCTAATTAGGATTACTCTTAATCCAATTTGGTTCATCCCATGAACCTAATCCTCATGGTTCATCATATGAACCTAACCTCCATCTAATTGCCCTTATGTGTGTGACCCTATAGGTTCTTGTAACATTGGCAATGTCTCTAAACCGATTTAGGAACATAAGCAATGAGCGGTATCTAGCAACACATTATTGCTACCCAAGTTACAAGAATGTTGAGCTCCAACATCACCTTTGTGACTACTAATTGTGACTCTCACAATATGTGACAATGTCCCTCTATCCTTGACATCTAGATTGACCAATCGAGGCATAGACCGTGTCATCCTCGATACAATCTATATCTTGAACTCCAAGTAGACTCACTCTAATCAAATGAGCTCAATATCTCATATTGACTCATTTGGGCATGACCATGCACTTTGTGATCTCACTCTATCAAGAATATCGATGTCACTCCCGTCATATAGGAGGGATAGATCCCATCTACATCACTCACATGATGGAAATGTGCTATTCCTCGGAGGCTCATCGGCTCCCATGTCCCCGGATTAAAATTTTCACTAATGAAAACTAATCCGGATGGGATGAGTTTCCTAAGCACAACCAATTCGTCGTCGTGCTAACGACTTGAGCGATCGCTTGAACAAACTAGTTGTTCAAGCAACCAAACTCTTCTAGTCGGTTAGCCACGGAAGAGATGACGGACGGTTCACCGATTTTTGTGTTTATCTTCGGGGTCCATGATTATACAAATACATACAAATGCGAACTAGTATAATCAACACATATAAATATATAAATAAGAACATGCAAAGATCAATAATAAAACTTGTAAAAGTTTTATACCTCTCGATCTTCTATCGTATGTCCTAACCTCCTTGTAAACTTCGTGTGGGCGAAGATCCTCCACAAGTTGAAGCTTCCTAGATCTTCTTCAATCCAAAGAAAGAAGAACTCTCTTTCCCTTCTTGCTTGAGCCAACCACCAATCCACAAAGGATTGATGCCGCCGGCCCCAAGAATAGAGAGAACAAAATGGAAACCACCAAGGAACCAAACTAGGGACAAACCCTAGCTTCTAGTGACGTCGGCCAAGGTGGAGTGAAGAGGAGAAAGGGAATATGTTGGGCGCCGACCAAGGTATAGGGAAAAAGAGAAGGGGCCGGCAACACCCTAGGAAGAAGAAGAGCACCTCTCCTATAGTTGCCGCCCAACCAAGCTTTCAAACCCTAGCCACCCAACCTTTCTTCCTTTGGATTTCTTGCCGCCCAAGCAATGAGAGGCTAAACCCTAATTTCCATCAACCAAATCTTAGTTGCCGCCCAACCCATTCTCCCATATATATAGAGTTAGGTTTAGGCCTAGGTTTAATCTCCTCCATTGGTTCTAGAGATTTAATCTCAACCGTCGGATCTAGAGATTTAATCTCAACCGTCGGATCTTAGAGATTTAATCTCCACCTAGGGATTTAATCTCAACCGTCGGATCAAGAGATTTAATTTCAACCGTCGGATCTAGAGATTTAATCTCAACCGTCGGATCTTAGAGATTTAATCTCCACCTAGGGATTTAATCTCAACCGTCGGATCAAGAGATTTAATCTCAACCGTCGGATCTAGAGATTTATTCTCAACCGTCGGTTCTAGAGGTTTAATCTCAACCGTCGGTTCTAGGGATTTAATCTCAACCGTCGGTTCTAGAGATTTAATCTCAACCGTCGGTTCTAGGGTTTTTAATACCAACCTTCGGATCTAGAGATTTAATCTCCACCATCGGTTCTAGGGATTTAATCCCATCTATCGGATCTAGAGATTTGTTTTCCATCATTTGATCTAGACTTCATGAGGTTTATATTAGGCTACGATAGGGACCATGAGGAGGAGTTGGATCTTGGCCACCCGATGGATCGGAACCACACAAACTTGATCCATCAATGATGTTCCATTCCACTAGAGGATCATCATTGAATTACCTCACCAACCTCCATAAATCAATATGGGCTCCATATATTATTTGTACATCCATCTCCCCGTGTTTAAGATATCGAATGTCCATCAATTGATTGATTTACTGACCATCAATCAATTAACATCTAACTCCTCGAGTAGTACCACTCAACCTTATCATCATGTTGACTAAGTCAACCTGCAGGGTTTACATGATGAACCTTATGAGCTCCTCAAGGGGACATCATCAACCTAATACATAGGACACGGTTTCCTCCTATAATCAATGGCACACCATGTAAATAATATCATTTTCCAACTTTCCGGGCATATTGATTTAATCCATAGAAATCTCACCCTTTGGTAAATCAAAGAAATAAATACTAAGTACATGTGCCCATTATTATATCGGGATTAAGAGCATGTACAACATAATATCCGAGGTCCGATTCAATTATGTAGTCAGCAATAAATTGAATCACCTCTATGTCGGTCCTGCTCAATACACCTAAGTGTACTAGTGTAACTTTATGTTCAAGATAAAACAATACCAAGCTACACTACAACCATGTCAATGGTTTGTCCAAAACCATCTTGGTTGTGAGCCTCTACTTATACTCTACAAGGGACTGATAACATGATCTTCTGTGCCACACCCAAGCATCATGTTATCTACAATGTAAAGTATTAGACAATATGCACATATATAAATAAAGTGCAAACAATGATCATGTGATTCTTATTTCAAAATAAAATGTTCATACCAAAGAGCTAGGCTTTCAGTATACATCCCAATAATCTCCCACTTATACTAAAAGACTATGCTGTCCTCATACTGCCATACATCTGATTCTCCTTCCCTCCACATGCCTATCTCAGCTCTCGCTAGAAGGGCCTTAGTGAAAGGGTCTACCAGGTCATCCTCTGATGCAATCTAGGCGACATCAACTTCTACCTCCTTTACGATTTCTCATATCAGGTGGTACTTACACTCTATGTGTTTACTAGCCTTATAGGCTCGTGGTTCCTTCGAGTTTGCAACTGCACCATTATTATCACAATAAATTGTGATAGTTCTGGGCAAACCAAAAATCACATCCAAGTCCATCAGGAAGTTCCTGAGCCACACAGCTTCTTTGGCCGCCTCATAGGCTGCCACATACTCAGCTTCCATGGTGGAGTCCGCCATGCATTTCTGCTGGGCACTCCTCCATACAATGGCTCCACCTCCTAAAGTAAACACAAAACCTGAGGTAGACTTACTGTTATCCCTATCTGATTAGAAATCGCAATCCATGCAACCCATAGGGAGTAATTGGTCTGCCTAGTAAACTAGCATATAATCCCTAGTCCTTCTCAGGCACTACAATATATGCTTTACCGCAGTCCAATGTCCCTGTCCTAGATTACTCTGATATCTGCTGACCATGCCCACGGCAAAGCAGATATCTAGTCTCGTACAGAGTATCGCATACATGAGGCTTCCTACTGCCGAAGCATAAGGAACCGCCTTCATCTCCTCTATATTCTTTGATGTTGGGACACATCTCTTTAGATAATGGTACTCCATGCCAAAAAGGTAGAAAACCTTTCTTGGAGTTCTGCATGCTAAAACGATCAAGATTGTGTCTATGTATAAAGCTTGGGATTAGCACACTAACCTTGATCCCAAGGATGTGTCCCACTTCTCCTAAGTCCTTCAAAACTTTTTAGACAACCATACCCTTATGTCTGATAACACTCTGATATTGTTGCCAACTACCAAAATGTCATCTACGTATAGTACAAAAAAATACAACTACGTTTCCATCACATCTCTTGTATACACAAGACTCATCCGGACTTTGAATAAATCCATAAGTCTGGATTTACCTCATCAAAGCGGATGTTCCAAGACCTCGAAGCTTGCTTCAATCCATAAACGGACTGATTAAGCTTACATACAATACACTCTTTTCCCTTAGCAATGAATCCCTCTAGTTGCTCCATATAGATGTTTTCCTCAAGACTTCCATTAAGGAAAGCTGTCTTGACATCCATCTGCCACACCTCATAATCCATATGAGCTGCTATGCATAAGAGCTCCCAGACCTGACTTGAATCCATAGATTCAATCTCAGTATTCATTGCACTTTGCCAAGATGTTGTATCTCTATCTTGGATTCCCTCGTCGTATGTCTAGGGATCAAGTTCATGTTTGCTAGGGACTAAATCAGAAGATTCACCCAAAAACATGAATCTAAGAGGTTGTCTAACAACCCTCCCACTACGACGAGGTATCATCTGTGTATCCTTTGTGACACGCGGTACAGTGACATGTGGTATATCCTCTTGTACTAGTAGTACTAAAGAAGTGACTTCCCCTCTTAACTCCTCAAGAACAATTTTACTCTTGGGCTTGTGGCTTATCACATAGTCTTCTTCTAGAAATCTGGCGTTCGTGTTAACGATCACCCTATGATCTCTTAGGAATATAAAACAAGTCAAAATAACTCATCATCGATCTAATTATCTCCATAAGAGTCCTATTCCTGTAGGGGATCGGTATGGCCGGCTAGAGGGGGGTGAATAGCCCTCGTACGTTGGACGTCGTAAATTGCTCGTCTACAAAAGATTAGCGCAAGCGGAATATACAAATACAAAGCAAAAGACAAACAATAAAACAAACGCTAACACGATGGTATAACGTGGTTCACGGCTACGCCGCTAATCCACGGTCCCTGATTCGTCCTCGGTGAATCACTCCGTTAAACCAATCCACTAAATGGTCTCTCCTTTGCACCAAGCTAGGTGGAGGTAACCTTTACAAATCAAGCACACTCTTCTTACAAATAGAATGGAGTAAGAACAGGTAAGAAGAGTTTAGAGCTTGTGGGGCACTAGGAAGATTGTTTGGAGTATGAGCATTAGCCTCTCAAAGGCTTACACCCTCTCTTTTTATAGAGAGGGCTAACTTCTTCCCGTTGGCGCCACGCGGTCATTGCAGCCCTTGGCGGTCATTGCCGATCCTAGCGGCCTCCGAACACGTCGGATCCCGGCGTTGTAGTCCAGCGGAACTCTTAGCGATCGTGATGGACCTCATCGGTCATTTCGCCCTCATCAATCCGGCCTGTCGGCTACGACGATCAATGGCGAAACCTTATTGACGGTCATTGCGCCTTGATTGGTGATAATCTTCGGCGGCCCCACGTATGGCGATCGGCTACGCCTAATCGATCGATCGTATACGGTCGAACTCACTGATTCGACTCGATCATGCCGCCATGGCGATCGGCGGTGTCGAAAACCCATCAAACACTTGGCCATATGATTTCACCTAAACTACCCTTCCGTTACAATCGCTCTCTCATTTCTGAGTCCTCGCCTTGAAGTTCTCTTCATTCTCGGCCCGTCCCTGGCGGCCATCGAGCGGCTCTGCAATGCTCCTTCGCGTCTCTTGCCTCGAAGTCTACTTCCTCCGGCTTCACTCCAAGCTTCTCGTCCGGCGGTCCCTCGAATGCTCCAAGCGCGCGGCTTCCGCAAAGCTATCCTTCACCGACTCAAGGCACGAGTCATGAGATGTGAAACTCGCCACGGCTCCATGTGCGAATTACTAAGTCCTGCACGACTTCAACGCACATATCAAATCAACATATCAAACTAACTTAAACCCTTTGCCACACCATCAAAACCATTTTACGGCAAGAGATTGCCCTAACAATCTCCCCCTTTTTGATGTGTGTGCAACTGCATTAAGTTAGGTAAAACATTTGATATAAATTCTAAGGTAAGAAAGCATGTAAAGATAAACATGATATAACAACATGCAACTCCCCCTTAATCCATGTAACTTTCTATGCAAATTTTCTCCCCCTATCATATATTTCTCCCCCTAAAATAATTAACTTAAACATAATTATTTCTCCCCCTTTGACACCATCAAAAGATTAACACTAAGTTATAAGCTCATGGCATCAAGTATAATGGAGGAAAAATATGACAAGTTGATTTAAAATTGGGTACCACTTGTTGATGGCATCAAGTATATTTCTACCACTTGTTGTAGGTTTACAAACTGAATTCGGCCTTCAATGTTCTGATTTACCACCGATATCGGTATATGGCATCTCAAAGAATCAATTTTGATTTTACGGGAATTTCAGAAATGCATTATAAATTCCAGAAAATTCGAAAAATCATGAAATTTGAGGAACATATTTCTTTTAAGTATATCTATCAATGAAAAATAATTTTTCATGAAAACTCATTATATTTTCTTGTTTTTGACAAAATTCCAAAAGCTCTAAAAACCACTAGGTTTTTGATCATTCTAGTATCAAGTTAGCTACCTAGTTTTGCATCCAATTGTTTCAAAACATAAATACATGTATTTTAAGGTAAGAAATTGTTTTGAAAACATATGAAATATCCAATCATGATCTTTGGGCAATATGTCTATGAATTAAACATAAGCCTTCCCCATGATTGGTCTATTATTACTATTTTGATACTTTAAATGACCATCTAAATGCCATAGGCATTAGTGGACCATTTGTATCATCCTAACATCTCACCCATGCTAAGTTTGCAATCAAGTTAGCCTATAGTGAGTGTGAGATGCATCCTAGGGGGTATTTGTATATACTTAACCAATATATTCATGCAATTCTATCATGGTTAAGTATCAACCTAACAATTAACATGATCATAATGACATATATGAATGAATTCTACATTATGATCATAAAAGACATGTATTCATTAAATAATAGTCATGCATTAGGTATTTTATGATGATAATAACCAAATTATCACCTAAAGCATGATTTAAACCTATTTCTCATGATGATGTGCCCAATATCATAAATCATAAATCATGATTGTACATATGTGTAACAATTACATTAATCATTATGATTTAAGCATTATTACCTATTTATGGGCACGTTATCATCACCCAACACTATCTAAAAAATGTTGTCCCGTCATCCTAAGTCAACCAAAATATGATATAGGTCAAGTTCATATGGTTGACTACCCTAGGGGTTTTCTAACCCTTAAGGATGGATTTTGGAACCCAAAATAGATTCTTTCCTATTGGGTTCACTAAATACTCCTTGGGGATCCATTTCCTAGCAATTACTTTCTTTTTATCTTGTCCCCTAGCTATTAGGCATTTATAGGCCTGTTCATTTTCTTTTCTTTGTATCCTTTGGCCTTTCTTGTTGAAACTAGCTCTTTGGCTTAAATAATCTACCTTTTCTCTTAATGCCCTATTTTCCTCTATGCATGCATCATTAACATTCAAAGGCATATAATCATGTGAGCATGCATCATCTAAGCTAGAAGAAATATTTTCATTTAAGCATGCATTTTCTAGCTTATTTTCTAAATTCTTAATTTTATCTAGCATGCTCTTATTTTTCTTTTTCATGCCAAATAAGTCCTTAGTTAAACTAGAGATTATGGAAACTATTTTCTTAGGAGAAGCATTTGTTACCATAGTTTCCATGTCTTCTTCTTCTTCTTCGGATGATGAGGATGCAGAAGCTCCCCCTTCACTTGAGCTCTCTCCTCTTGAGCTTGATCCTTCATTTTCGGAGGAAGAGCAATCCAAGTCATCAAAGGCCATCAAGGCCAAATTGGTGACAAAGGCATTCTCCTCATCTGATGATGATGAGGAGGATGAGGATGGATCATCCCAAGTCCTTGTCTTGAGAGCTTTAGTCTTTCCCTTTTCCTTTGTCTTCTTCTCCTCTTCCTTCTTTTTCTTGCTCCCCTTTTTCTTCTTCTTTTCTTTCTTCTTTTTCTTTTCTTCTTTGCTTTTGTTTAGGAGGGGACAATTATCCCTTATGTGCCCTTCTCCTTGGCAATTGTAGCATATGACCTTCCCCCTTGGTCTTCTATTCCTATCATTAGATTTATCAAATCTAAAATTCTTAAAGGCACGTCTTACCCTCCTTACCATATAGGCTTCTTCGGTGCTATCCATGGAGGAGGAGGAAGACGC
Source organism: Wurfbainia villosa (assembly GCA_025175895.1). Lineage (NCBI taxonomy): Eukaryota > Viridiplantae > Streptophyta > Magnoliopsida > Zingiberales > Zingiberaceae > Wurfbainia > Wurfbainia villosa. The sequence continues at coordinate 55,799,155 of CM046004.1, forward strand.
TTCGTCATCGGAGGAGGAGGGGATTTCCATCTTCTTCTTCCCCTTGTTTGCCATCAAGGCTACTCCTCTTGAGGGTTGAATTCTAGGCTCCTCTTATATTCCTTCAAGCCTAGTTTCGTGAAGCTCCATGGTTGAAAAGAATTCCTCCAAGGTGCTCACTTCTAGGTTCTTGGAGATATAAAATGAGTCCACCATGGAGCTCCATTTTGAGGACCGGGGAAAGGCATCTATGGTCTTCATTACCATATCCCGGTTTGATAGCTTCTCACCTACACTTGTTAGCCCAATTAAAATTTCTTTAAACCTAGAGTGTAGTGAGGTTACCTTTTCTCCCTTTTCTAGTTTTATATTGGATAGTTGGGAGCGGAGGAGGTCTCTCCTTGCTAGCTTGGCCTCGGATGTGCCTTCATGGAGTTCTATAAGCTTCTCCCACATCTCTTTGGCACTAGCACATTCTCCAATCCGGTTAATCTCTTGTTGGGGGAGCACATTGAAAAGATGGTGTTTTGCCTTTGAGTTTGCAAGGTGCTCTTCCCTTTGCCTTTTGGTCCACCTAGATTTCTCTATTGGCTTCCCTTCTTCATCCCTAGGCAAAACGAAACCGGATTCCATTGTAATCATTATATCAAAATCCGTTTTGAAAAATACCTCCATTCTCTTTTTCCACCAAGAGAATTCTCCTTCAAACTTCGGAGGATGGATGTTGGAGCCGGCCATTTTGAATGTTGCTTGTTGTGGCGGTTAGTCCTCGACAAGCTTTCCTTGGCTCTGATACCACTTGTAGGGGATCGGTATGGCCGGCTAGAGGGGGGTGAATAGCCCTCGTACGTTGGACGTCGTAAATTGCTCGTCTACAAAAGATTAGCGCAAGCGGAATATACAAATACAAAGCAAAAGACAAACAATAAAACAAATGCTAACACGATGGTATAACGTGGTTCCGCTACGCAGCTAATCCTGATCACGATTAGTCCTCTGTGAATCACTCCTTTAAACCAATCCACTAAATGGTCTCTCCTTTGCACCAAGCTAGGTGGAGGTAACCTTTACAAATCAAGCACACTCTTCTTACAAATAGAATGGAGTAAGAACAGGTAAGAAGAGTTTAGAGCTTGTGGGGCACTAGGAAGATTGTTTGGAGTATGAGCATTAGCCTCTCAAAGGCTAACACCCTCTCTTTTTATAGAGAGGGCTAACTTCTTCGTTAGCGCCACGATCATTGCCGCCCTTGGCGATCATTGCGCTCCTCAACGGCCTCCGAACGCGTCGGATCCGGTTGTAGTCAACGGAACTCTTAGCGATCGTGATGGACCTCATCGATGGATCACCTCCGTCAATCTGCCTAGTCGGCTCTGATTCAATGGTAGAAACCTTATTGACGGTCATCGCCTTGTGATCATTGTCTTAGCGATCGGCATGCCGCGTCATCTGGCCACATCGATCGATCGTATACGGTCGAACTCACTCGACTCGGAAGCGATCGGCGCCATGACATAGCGGTCGGCGGTGTCGAAAACCCATCCGACACTTGGCCAAATGGCCAAGTTTCACCTAAGAGCTACCCTTCCCCGGGTTACAATCGCTCACTCTCATTTCTCGGAGTCCCTCGCCTTCGAAGTTCTCTTCATTCTCGGCCACGTCCCTCGGCAGCATCAGGCGCACGGCTCTGCAATGCTCCTTCGCGTCTCTTGCCTCGAAGTCTACTTCCTCCGGCTTCACTCCAAGCTTCTCGTCCGGTGGTCCTCGGATGCTCAAGCGCCGCGGCTTCATAAGCTATCCTTCAGACTCAAGGCCGCGAGTCATGAGATGTGAAACTTCGCCACGGCTCTAATGCGAATTACTAAGTCCTGCACGACTTCAACGCACATATCAAATCAACATATCAAACTAACTTAAACCCTTTGCCACACCATCAAAACCATTTTACGGCAAGAGATTGCCCTAACAATTCCTTCGCTCTGCTACACCGTTTTGCTGGGGTGTGCCAGGTGCAGTCAATTGGGATTGAATCCCAACCTCTGATAAGTAGTTCCTAAACTCTCCCAAGAGGTTGTCACCACCACGATCAGATCGTAGTGTCATCCATATCTTGAATAATCGTCTATAAAAGAGACGAAATATTCAAGATTACCTCTTGCCTAGATAGTCATAGGACCACACAAATCAGAATGAACCATCTCTAACACATCTTTGGCTCTATACCCCTTGGCCTTAAAAAGGCCTCTTAGTCATCTTACCCTCCAAGCAAGATTCGTAGGTTGGGAGACCATCCTCCACTAATGAACCCAAAGGTCCATCAGCTATCAACCTTTGAATTCTGCTTAGGTTAATGTAACCAAGCCTAAGAAGCCAAGGATATGTTTGGTTCATCTTCGAAGGTTCTTTTCTCTTATTGGAATTAGAAGATGAGTTATTAACTTCTATTTGCATCGTGGGAGCTTGTGGTTCAAGTTATAAATTTCCTATCTATGTACCTGAATAGATAATGTCCCTATTCCTTTTATAACAAATCTGTCATGAAAAGAAATAGATTATCCATCCATAAACAATTTAGAAACCGAAATCAATTCTTTCTAAATAAGGGTACATAAAGGAAATTCTTAAGAATCAAAACCTTTATTTTTCTCTAAAGATAAATAAAACATCTCCCACTGCAATAGCCGTCATCTTCATGGCATTGCCCAAGTAAATGGTAATATCCCCTTTAGCTAGTCATCAGGTTTCCTGGAACCCCTGCAAATTGTTGCAGACATGATTAGTGGCTCCTGTATCTACTCACCAGGTGCCGGTAGATATCACCGCTAATCATGTTTCAATGACTAGTCCAAAAGATATACCTTTGTTCTATTTTGGATTGGGACAGTCCTTCTTCCAATGTCCATCCTGTTTGCAAGTGAAGTACTTGCCTTTCGGCTTCTTCACTCTTCCCTGAGATCCTCCCACCATCTTTGCTCCACCTTGTTTCTTCTTCTTCTTGCCTTTCGGCTTAGAAGTAGAAACCTTTTTGAGCAATGATGGCTTGAGGACACTCTTTGAAGAGTGCATACTTGTACTCCTTAGCAGATAAGAAAATATCTAGAATCTTTTCCAATCAACATTATTTGGGTACAGTAAGTTTATTTCCTTTAGTATCATAGTAAGTGGACTGAAAAGTCAATTTTGAAAATCCTAAGAATCACAATAATCAAAATATTAGATTTCAAATATTATTGATTCCTCAAACAATAAAATTTCGAAATCAACCAACACCTCAAAACACCGAGAATATCGCATGCCACGATAGTGTGGACGTATACGAATTCTACATTTGTAAGAGGAGGTTTTACCCATTAATTTTATTATCTTGTCAACCTTACTTTTTGACAAATAAAATTAATAGTTGGTTCCTCTTTGGCCCTACAAATAAAAGCAGTGACTCCGATGGGGAGGATACTTTTTATTTGCATCTAAGTGTGCACCATTACACGGTACTAAGGGAATTATTTCGGATTATGTGCCTTACCGCTGTGGAAGTACACACGCTCCTAGATAATTTCCTATAACCATTATTTGACCTAGTGATCCGCAAACAAACTCATCCGATGGGGAGGAAGGCACTCAGAGCCGACGCGCAAGTTTGTTGCATCACATGTCAAATTGTAATGGAGGCCGCGGGAATTAATTAAAATGTCCCTCTCCCACTTAGTAAATTGAAAATGAGGAATTTTCAAGCACACACAACATGCTTATTATTACTGTAGATTTCAATAAAAATTATTGATTCCTCAAACAATAAAATTTTGAAATCAACCAACACCTCAAACACCGAGAATATCGCATGCCACGATAGTGTGGACGTATACGAATTCTACATTTGTAAGAGGAGGTTTAACCCATTAATTTTATTATCTTGTCAACCTTACTTTTTGACAAATAAAATTAATAGTTGGTTTCTCTTCGGCCCTACAAATAAAAGCAGTGACTCCGATGGGGAGGATACCCTTTTATTTGTATCTAAGTGTGCACCATTACACGATACTAAGGGAATTATTTCGGATTATGTGTCTTACCGCTGTGGAAGTACACACGCTCCTAGATAATTTCCTATAACCATTATTTGATCTAGTGATCCGCAAACAAACTCATCCGATGGGGAGGAAGGCACTCAGAGTCGACGCGCAAGTTTATTGCATCACACGTCAAATTGTAATGGAGGCCACAGGAATTAATTAAAATATCCCTCTCCCACTTAGTAAATTGAAAATGAGGAATTTTCAAGCACACACAACATGCATATAAAACAAATCAGCAATAAATATGAAAAAAATAGAATTTTTTCCAACTATTATGGCATTGTTCTCTAATATGCGTCCCGTCGTGTCACCACCTCGTCCGCTCCATCTTTTCCCGTGCACAAGTCACCAAAGAGATCCGAACCGAGATATATCATTTTAATTTACATCCATCGATCCTATACTCCACGAAGGAGTGTACAAATAATCTAGATCGAATGTAAACTAAAATGAGCGGCTAAACAATGTCATATTTAATTACAAAAAATTAAATACTAATCTAGCCTCGTCAACCCCGAGGATTCAAATAATATACATACAATCACACACAAACAACCACATACACACATATAGCCATAATAGTCGGATCTTATGCCTGCAACCAAAGAGTTAGCCTACGCACATCCTACTATTATCCGGCATACTCAATATATGATATGTGCATGAAAGTAACCGAATCCAAAACACACAAAACCGGAAATCGTGGCTCTGATACAATTTGATGGAAATGTGCTATTCCTCGGAGGCTCATCGGCTCCCATGTCCCCGGATTAAAATTTTCACTAATGAAAACTAATCCGGATGGGATGAGTTTCCTAAGCACAACCAATTCGTCGCCGTGCTAACGACTTGAGCGATCGCTTGAACAAACTAGTTGTTCAAGCAATCAAACTCTTCTAGTATGTTAGCCACAGAAGAGACGACGGACGGTTCGCCGATTTTTGTGTTTATCTTCGGGGTCCATGATTATACAAATACATACAAATGCGAACTAGTATAATCAACACATACAAATATATAAATAAGAACATGCAAAGATCAATAATAAAACTTGTAAAAGTTTTATACCTCTCGATCTTCTATCGTATGTCCTAACCTCCTTGTAAACTTCGTGTGGGCGAAGATCCTCCACAAGTTGAAGCTTCCTAGATCTTCTTCAATCCAAAGAAAGAAGAACTCTCTTTCCCTTCTTACTTGAGCCAACCACCAATCCACAAAGGATTGATGCCGCCGGCCCCAAGAATAGAGAGAACAAAATGGAAACCACCAAGGAACCAAACTAGGGACAAACCCTAGCTTCTAGTGCCGCCGGCCAAGATGGAGTGAAGAGGAGAAAGGGAATATGTTGGGCACCGGCCAAGGTATAGGGAAAAAGAGAAGGGGCCGGCAAGACCCTAGGAAGAAGAAGAGCACCTCTCCTATAGTTGTCGCCCAACCAAGCTTTCAAACCCTAGCCACCCAACCTTTCTTCCTTTGGATTTCTTACCGCCCAAGCAATGAGAGGCTAAACCCTAATTTCCATCAACCAAATCTTAGTTGCCGCCCAACCCATTCTCCCATATATATAGAGTTAGATTTAGGCCTAGGTTTAATCTCCTCCATTGGTTCTAGAGATTTAATCTCAACCGTCGGATCTAGAGATTTAATCTCAACCGTCGGATCTTAGAGATTTAATCTCCACCTAGGGATTTAATCTCAACCGTCGGATCAAGAGATTTAATCTCAACCGTCGGATCTAGAGATTTAATCTCAACCGTCGGATCTAGAGATTTAATCTCAACTGTCGGTTCTAGAGGTTTAATCTTAACCATCGGTTCTAGGGATTTAATCTCAACCGTCGGTTCTAGAGATTTAATCCCAACCGTCAGTTCTAGGGTTTTTAATCCCAACCTTCGGATCTAGAGATTTAATCTCCACCGTCGGTTCTAGGGATTTAATCCCAACCATCGGATCTAGAGATTTGTTTTCCATCATTTGATCTAGACTTCAATAGGTTTATATTAGGCTACGATAGGGACCATGAGGAGGAGTTGGATCTTGGCCACCCGATGGATCGGAACCACACAAACTTGATCCATCAATGATGTTCCATTCCACTAGAGGATCATCATTGAATTACCTCACCAACCCCATAAATTAATACGGGCTCCATATATTATTTGTACATCCATCTCCGTGTTTAAGATATCGAATGTCCACAATTAATTGATTTATCGACCATCAATTAATTAACATCTAACTCCTCGAGTAGTACCACTCAACCTTATCATCATGTTGACTAAGTCAACTGCAGGTTTACATGATGAACCTTATGAGCTCCTCAAGGGGACATCATCAACCTAATACTATAGGACACGGTTTCCTCCTATAATCAACATACACCATGTAAATAATATCATTTCCCAACTTAATGGGCATATTGATTTAATCCATAGAAATCTCACCTTTGGTAAATCAAAGAAATAAATACTAAGTACATGTGCCCGTATTATATCGGGATTAAGAGTATGTACAACATAATATCCGAGGTCCGATTCAATTATGTAGTCAGCAATAAATTGAATCACCTCTATATCGGTCCTGCTCAATACACCTAAGTGTACTAGTGTAACTCTATGTTCAAGATAAAACAATACCAAGCTACACTACAACCATGTCAATGGTTTGTCCAAAACCATCTTGGCTGTGAGCCTCTACTTATACTCTACAAGGGACTGATAACATGATCTTCTGTGCCACACCCAAGCACCATGTTATCTACAATGTAAAGTATTAGACAATATGCACATATATAAATAAAGTGTAAACAATGATCATGTGATTCTTATTTCAAAATAAAATGTTCATACCAAAGAGCTAGTCTTTCAGTATACATCCCAACATCACATCCCTCCGCATAATTTGTTACATACCCAGTAATCGCCTTTATAGTCCACCCATTTATGGGTGACGTTTGACGAAGCCAAAGTATGCAACTCCTTATGTAGGGAACCATGGTGACTTCAGGTCTAAGGACTAATAGTCATACTAATAGCCACATGAGAAAGTATATGACACTCATATAATGATCCATGATACTTTCTCATGGCGGGTCATTCAATATACATTCTCCAATGCATACCCATGTGTCAACTTGATATCTCATATCCATGACTTGTGAGATCAAGTCATCATGTTGACCTACATGTTAGTCTCTACGCATTAACATTGTCCCTGAATGTTAATACTTGACTAGGAATGATTAAGAGTAGTGTTCTCCATATCATCTCATTATCGATTCAACCAATCGATTGATATAGATAAGAACCTACTACTCAAGGACATTATTATATTTAGTTATTTGGCACCAATACAAGTAAATATAATAACCATGCCTTTATAAATAGGAATATGATACAATAAATTCCATACAACAATCATCACATGATTGGCTCTAGGGCTTTCACAAACAACAACTGTTTTTAACTCTCTTTTTTCTCTCCCTCATTTTTTTCTTCTCTTTCTCTCTTTTTTTCTATCTTTTTATTTTTTTTTCCCAAGGAACTTTGTTCCTCTCTAGCTCATTGGTATTTTGATTTTTCCAAATGGGCTTACACAATCCGAGTATCTCCAGTAACTAAAATGCTAGATCTAGAGTCACCTATGGATTCCAAAGTACTAGACTACTGAGATGAATCTTAACTATGTATGTAATAGATTTTCCCTTTCAGAATATTCGTCAAGTGTAAGTGAAAGATAAAAGCTAACAAGTGAAAATCTAGAACATCCATCAAAGCAACCAAAAATAAAATACCACAAGATAAATGAAGTTAAGCTATCTATGGCATGGAAGCAAATTGTGAAAAATTTTGAAAATATTGCTGAGGCAGCTTAAAGTGACAAACAACTAAGTGCTGAAAGGAAACTAAATACTATATGCATGGACAAATAAATGCAAATAAAACTAAAACTAAAACTATATGTCAAAGAAAACTAACACTGGTAGAAGAGCATATCAAAATTTGTGTCTCCCCTCAGACTTAAATGATACCGTACATCTAGTATAGCGGTCGAGGTGGGAAGTCTAGCAGTCTCAACAAGTCGAGCGCCTAGGAGAATCAGGTGCTCAATCGCTGGTGCCATATGTACATATGATCAATCTGGGAACTGGTGGATGCAGCGACTGCTCTGTGCTCTTCCTCCCTGGCCTACTGTGATCGTGCATCTCAAATGAACTGCAGAACCTCCTAGCGATAGGCAGCCTCCTCTTGAAAATAGTGTTGGGCCTCGTCATAGAACTCCTCAACCCTCTGAAAATGCTCTCATAGATCCTGGAACTCCACCTGTATATAGGTCATGTGCTCCTTCTATCGCTGCCCATGTGTCTGCTGCTCCGTGAAGATGTCATTGAGGTGCGATCGAAACTCCAAGAAGTCATAGGCAAGCATACCTGTATCCTGCTCAAAAGAAGAAAAGAAGGTGGTGCAGGTGTAGGTTTGTGGCATGGACTAGGTGGGCTCCTATTGGGCGCTTGGAAAAAGTTCTAGATTTGGCACAGCCATGTGAAATTCACACGACTGACCGTGTGTGACTCTGGATTTCTCTCGGAGTGCAACACAGTCCGAGACTTTCCACATGCCTAGCCGTGTGCTCTTCTGACGGTTGGGCATGACCATGTCAAATCCACACGACAGCCCGTGCTTCCTTCAGAGGTTCTAACAAGGGCTCTCCTTTCTACCTAGCAAGTTCTATCTGACCCTAAAACACTTATGAAGATTCAAATGGACAAAAATTAAAGTCTAAACTAACATACATGAATGCAAAAAGACCGTACCCCTACATTTCATCTTGGCTCTAGTGGCCCAAGGAGATTTTTCCTTCCTTTCTTAATGAGTTTGAATCTTGCTCGTGGGGGAGCAAGATATTTGCTCACTTTATGCCTCTTTCGTTGTGGTCCTTCATCACCATATCCCTTAAATCTGGCTCGTGGAGGGGCAAGATACTTGCTCACTTTATGCCTCTTACCTTGCAGTCCTCTATCACCATATCTCTTAAATCTTGCTAGTGGAGGAGCAAGATATTTATTAACTTCCTTCCTTGGTTCGAGATTGACCATGCTTATCTTCAAAGAATCATCAAGAGTTCGATCATAATATTCCATTTCATCCATATGCTGTAAATAATGTAACTCACCATAAATATCCTCACCAAAAGATTGATTAGTAGATTCTATTATGGCGAATGAAATTTTATCATTACCAATCACTAAAAGGGCTTCATTATTGGCAACTAAAGTTTCGGTGAGGGTTAAGTAGGCTCCTATGGGTCCTTGAGGTTAGGAGGTATTTTAATTGAAGCAATGCACACCTCGATTAAAGTATCAACTATATAATCCTCACGTTCCCTCTCTAGTGGTGATTGAATGGATTGTCCTTCTTCACTTCCTATGTCATCTGCGTCTTCCTCATCCGTTCGTTCGAAGTGAGTCTCCTCCATATTAGGTGTAATCTAGTCATCAAAGTCAGCTTTTAGTCGTTTGGATTCTTCTTCTGCCCGTTGTCGTTGCATAAACTCCGCGAATTGTCGACTATGCTCCTCACATTGCCTAGTAAAATTGTCTACCAAGCCTTCTAAGTAGGGATTTGGTTCTAGATAGAATTTGTATGGTGATTCATAGCTCTCATTCTCACTTGGTAAACAATATTGTCTCTGTATCGTCTCTGTCTGCGAATGCTGCTGCTAGAATTCAGTGTTCACTGCTTATTGCATTTGAATGAAATTTTTCATCATCTGCTCAAGTCGAGATTTAGGCGAACAATATTGAGGATTTAAGTAGCCAGGGTCATAACTATATGAATAGGAATCATCTTGTGGCCACTGGTTGTAATCGTAGGTGACATTTTCTTGCTCAAATTGCGAAGGCCCAAATATATTCCAAAATTTATCAAATTTATCGTAGCGGAAAACTATATTGTAGCAGAAGACAAGAAACAAAGAAATAAGGAGAAATGATGAAAACTCACATATTCTTATTTCTTGGCTTTAAGATGGCTTACAAACCAAAGTGAAGCTCAAGGTATGCTTGAATGCCTCGCTATAGATGACTGACCATCCTTAAATAAGCTTTCAAGGAGAAGTCAGGTGCTCAGGGGGCCCCATCGACACTGCCCCCTTTTGCTTTACAAGGACTCATACAGCGCATACTAGCTCTTTAAAGGACTTACACAGTGCATACTAGTACTCTTTATAACACACACCGTGCTTTACAGCACACGCTTAGTACACTTTACACGCACACTAGTACACTTTACATGCACACTAGTACACTTTACACGCACACTAGTACACTTTACATGCACACTAGTACACTTTCCAATGCACACTACTCTCTACAGCTTAAAGTGGGACATTTCTTTGGCCAGTTCTTGGAGGGTGTCAGAGACTTCAGCCAGCTGTTTGTTTACCTTTACAACGAATAGAAGCCTATCATGGCACCAGTTGTCACGGTCGCACATGCTGGCACACTTCTGCCTTTTCATTTCATGAAGTTGCCAGAGTTGATGGACTGCTGTAATGACCTCTTGGGTCGCTTGCTCCTGTAGCAAATGGAGCTCGCGAAAGATCCATCGCTCCTCCTCAAGTGAAAATCTTCCTTCGAACATTCATTGTCGGTGGAACTGGAGGAGTTCCTGGTACCTCTGACTGACAGGCTTAGCACCAAGAGAGCCTTCGCCAGCTGAGCCTGAGCTACTTTGTTCAGTTGCATCTGCAGCTCTTCTAATGCTAGAACTGCTTTCTCAAATTGCTCCAGGGAATCCTGTGGCCATTCTGAAAATACAAGGCAATTAATTAGTCGGGATAAACTATCTACCAATTGGTTTTCCTGCCTGCTTATATGTTCGAACGTGATATTAACTCCCGTGCCTGTTATGTAATCTGTGAAGCCGAGCCACCTGACCTTTGATGGTTTGTTATTGGCCATTTTTCCAAAAAAAACTGATGATTGCTTGGCAATCAGTTTGGATGATGACTTCCTCTATGTCGAGGAAATAGATTTTTAGGGCTTCTAGGCTGTTCATAACTGCATGGATTTCTGCATCTATTGTGGATATGGGCAGGCTAAACTTGCCGCTCGCATATGCGCAAATTTTTTTCTGTTGATTTTTTGTCATACTTCTATTTATTCCATTTGCATATGCCCCCCCCCAATCCGCTCATGCATCCGTCAGTTTCAAGGATGATGTAGCATTCTTCTGGTGGAACTTTCAAGTCGGGAAGGTTTTTGACTAGCCCTTTGATTCATCTGACTAGATCCCAGTCCTGACTGTTCATCCTTTTGTCTCCTATTGTACTTGTCTTTGTGTATAAGGGACTGAGCAGCTTCCCTAGGTTCGAGATGTAACTATGGGCGTAGTTTAGAAGCCCTAGCCAAGATCTCATACCTTTCTGGTTGAGCAGCTCACGTTCTTCAAAATCTGCTATTTTTGTGATGATGTGTGGCTGCAACCTGATTTTTTTGTTCCCTAGGACTGCACCTATGAATTCTATCTCGGGTACGACAATTTTATCTTGCTGGGACTCGGGACTAGGCCATGCTCTTTGCAGATGTTCAGCATTGTCTTTAGATGATGTGAGTGTTTTCTCCTATCTTCAGAGAACACAAGGATGTCATCGATGTATACCGCAATAAAATCCTCCGTACCTCGGAAAAAGTCATCCATCTTCCTTTGGAAGATTGCAGGAGCATTCTTGAGGCCAAATGGCATCACTAGCCATTCGAACAACCCATCCGGCACCCAGAAGGTCATCCACTCTATGGAATCAGGGTGCATCACTACTTGGTGGAATCTACTCTTAAGGTTGAATTTAGAGTAGATGTTGCTGTTGCTGACCTTTTTCAATATGGTGTTTATGCCTGGGAGGCTATATTGATCTTTGTTTGTTAGATCATTGAGGCGTTTGTAGTTGAACACCATCCTTTCTTTGCCCTTTGTCTCCTGCCCTGTCTTTGGGTCAATCATAGTCCCTGAGTTAACTATGATGGTCATTGTGCAGTGTCTGCTCGTGCTTGGCCTGATGACTCCATTCTCTAGGAGGGCTTTCACATGATAGGTGAAGGCTATTTTCTGGGCGGGTGTGAGGTGCTTTAGAGGCCTGTCTTCAATGACGAAATCTAGATTCTTGATGTCCAGTCTGCACATTATCTTGTTTTTGCTCTAGTGCTTTAAGGGGTTATCCCCTATATATCCTTGCTCTTGTAGTTCCTTTAGCAGTGGGCCAAATTCTCCTGATTGTGAGGGCATTGCTATATGATGTACCATCTCTTTGATTTATAAATATTCTTCTTCATCTAGTTCCAGTTCCTCGATTGCTGCTGCTATGTTTACTGTAGGGGAAGTGTTAATTGAGGTAATATTCTTGTAAATTGTTACCATGTTTCCCTCAATCTTGATTCCCCCTTGCATCGCCCGGATGAAGTTGGCGCCTATTATCATCTAGATGTTATCCCCAAGCCTCATGGGAAAGCTGTAGGTGTGGGGGATGCGGAACGAATTGTTTTCGATGATCATCCTTCCTGCCTTCAGCTTCATTTTCGGTGTTTCCTGGGAATTTATCCTGCTGAATTGTATTATATATGCGTTTCTTTCAAGGGCCTTGTCTGGTACTGACCTTTGGTCCATGCAGCATGTAGTGGCTCTCGTGTCTAGGATGGCCTTGAGTGTGAACCGGGGAATCCCCGGAATCTCTATCTCTACGTTGAGGTTGTAGAGCATATTTCTTACTAATTTGGGCTCGCCCTTATGTTCTTGTGCTGTGGACATGTTCACCAAAATGTTGGTCATTTCCTCTTCCTCTTCTTCTTCTTGTATTCCCATTCGCTGGAAGTCGCGCATTAGGTCCTTCTCTAAGAGGAGCTGTTCGTATTGTGTCTTGTAGAATTTTGCCTCTTTCTTCAGTCTTTCGATCTCCCCTGTACACCAAGATATGTAGTAATTCTGTTGCTCGATCAGGTGGTCTGGGAAGAACTGGGTTGATAGGGGACCTGTTTGTTGTAGTAGTAGGGTCCACATAGGTTGCATGCTGTGGTTAGGCACAGGGGGGAGTGGATTCTTGCCCTCTGCATTGTCTCTCGTCGGCAACAGGTACACCTGCTTGATTGTGGAGGTAGAACTACTTCATTTATCTTCCAGTCATGGTGACAATTTAGCTGTTCTTCCATCACTTTCACTAGGGGTCAGTATCCTCCATTGATCTGCCCAAGCATGAATATGGATTCATTAATTTGGAGAGTCTGGAGTGACCTGTGAAGTTCTTCGCAGTCATCTTTCCCCTCTGAGATGCTGAAGATGGCATCGCTTTGTTCCTCTCCTTCCTGAACAGAGAGAATGTCATAGTCGTCTGGTATCTGCAGTTGCTTGAATAGGGCTACCCTCTTGACGTTACGCCTTTCGCTTGGGCATTCTCTTGTGAAATGTCCCTCCTGTCCGCACAGGTAGCATCTGCACTTCTTATGGCGAATGAGGTGCTTCCTCTTCTCTATGCATGCATGGGAATCGTGTGGCTTTCCCTTGTACGTCCTTGATTTTCAGATCCCTAGGCATTTCTTTTCTTGATAATATCCTGGTATAGGGATTTGGTTGTAGAATGATAAGTTTTTGAGAGATCTCTGGAATGCAGCATCCTTACACTCCTGTTCCAGGTATTTATATGCAAACAGGATTCTAGGGAATACTCCTACCATGAGCCCTTAATATTTGTCATTGAATGCTGCTTTTATCCTGCTGCCTAGATCTCCGGGCATTTTGAACAAAAAATTTTCAGAAAGTTTTGGCCCTGTGTATAACCTACCTGTCTTGGCTGCCAATCTCATATAGTCGTTCATATACTTGATCAAGTCCTTTATATTTTCACAGGGCAACCTCTCCAGGTCTTTATATGCTTGATCTTGGATGGCTATAGATCCTTGAGCCGGATCTTCCGACGAGAAGACTCCTCTCATTTGGGATAAGATATTTTGTGTTCCCTCCCTTCCTTCAGCTTTGCCGAGAAGTGCATCGTACTCAGCCGGGTAGCTCATCCTCCATTGGATCCATGCCAATTTCTCTATCTCCCCTAGGAGATTTTCTATATATTCAGCTTTGTCCCTGATGTCTGTGAATCCCTGGGACGAAACATGGTTTTTCGCGATAGACTCCCATCTTGAGAATACTTTATCGAATAGGCCGAGTTGGCTAGGAATTGTTAGTGCCCATAAGATTCACATATCTCCACAATAGTATGCTATTATCCACTTTGGGCCTAAGCCCTCATGATTTTATTTTTGGACTTTACCCAAAAGACCTCAAACCAATGGAGATATCTTTTCATCTTATAAGCACGTGATCTTTTCCATGTCTTACCAATGTGGGACTTTGATTGTATTCCCAATACTCCAACAATCCCCCCCTCAAACGAAGGACCACATTGACCCCCCTCAAGCCTATCCGTCCTCGAAGGATATCCTCTGCTTGATGTTCGATCCTCAACCCACCAAGACTTCCTGCCAACTGTCTGGTCCTCCTGACCTAGTTGGACTTCTTGTCAGTTGTCCAGTCCTTCTAGCCCGACTGGACTTTCTGCCAGTTGTTCGGTCCTCCCGACCCAACTGGACTTCCTGCCCAGTGTCTAGTTCTCTTGATCCGGACATGGGAGCTCAACTTCCTTCGTTCGAGGTTCATGACTTGACATGGACCATGGCTCTGATACCAATTGTTAGTGCCCATAAGATTCATATATCTCCACAATGGTATGATATTGTCCACTTTGGGCCTAAGCCCTCATGGTTTTATTTTTGGGCTTTACTCAAAAGGTCTCATACCAATGGAGATATCTTTTCATCTTATAAGCACATGCTCTTTTCCATGTCTTACCAATGTGGAACTTTGATTGTATTCCCAATACTCCAACAGGAATGACAAATAGCGCTCCTCACTTTTGCTGAGCCGAGGGGAGCGTCCATAGTTCATTGTTCTCATCCCTCCTAAATCTTACGTTGGTGTAGGGCCTCCCTTGGGGAATCCTTGGTTGAGAAGGTCTTGGTTCCATCCTTGCTGAAGGGTACCCAGGTGGTCCCATATTTGCTTCACTTTAAGGAGGATTGTAGGGAGATGCTACGATGCTTGTGGAATATACCTACTTCCCATCTTGTCACTGGGTCTCCATTAGCCATCTTAGAGCAGGGTACTCCATGCTAGTTTCCATTTCTACTGCTAGGGTGTGGTGCCCCTTTTCTACAAATGGGTTGCACCACTCGCCTGTTGTATCGTCGTCATCTGGGTAATCGTCCCATACTACCTCTGCTTTGTTCGGCATGGCTGCTAGGTACTGGATTTTCCCTAGGTAATCATCCTCGGAGTCCGAGTCTTGCAATAGGCATTCCATGGACCGGAGTACCGTGGCCCCTGGGCTTGTATCTCCTGCATGGGTGCCTTCTTGCAATTCTCTAGAGGAGGGTGATTCCTCTAGGAGGGCATTGATGGCCATTCTTTCGTATATGTCTGCTAGGGTTCTGAGGGAGGTGTACCCGGGTCTTCGTGATACCTCTGCTGGTCCTCTTTCCTTCCGTTCCTTTGGGAGTAATAATGAGAAAATCTCTGATATTTGGGGCACCTAGGATGAGCATCCCTCAGTGTTTTCTTCATGGTTGTGACCATGCTGCTCTGGGGCCCAATTTCTTTGTGGCCTCTCATCGTTTGCTAGGACTTCTATTAGTGTGTGGTTGTAGCTGTACTGAGTGATCAGATGGGCGATGATCTGTCATTGATATACATTAATAGTAGTATTGGTAAGGTTTCTGACTGAAATTTTTACCTCCTCTTGGTAGTGGCTGTCGATCGTGGTTGTTTCTATGCTGAGCTGGCTGTTTACCAGGGAGAGAGACTTTGCTATGATCTGTCTATAGATCCCGTATGGGAAATCGAGGCTTAGTTCGGTGGATATCTGCCTGTGCTCCGAAGGGAGGATTTCACAATCTTTGTCCGCTGCTAACTCATATCTGGCAGATCCTTGAATATCCTGTGTTGGTAGTGTTGCGGTTGGGGTTAGTCTTCTGATCAATACCCCTGGTTCTTGTTGTTCGTGTACGTTGGATGCTTCTCCCTCTAGTAGGATGGCAAGGGAGTGTGTCCTGAGCTCTTCCTCATCGCTGGGGACTTCCTCATCCCGAGCATTATAGCATGGGCATCCTGAGTGGGCTGCTACAGTGTAGTTATCAAATGTGATTGACATCCTTCCATCAATCAGGTTCCTACTAGTGATTTCCCTTGGCTGGCGGGGGATGGTTACTTGTGTTGGCTGGATTACCCAGCTTAATCCCTGTAATGCTTCAGCTGAGTACCTCCTTCCTTGAAGTGCCCTTACTCCATGACTTACTAAGTAGTCCACCACTCCTTGCACCTCGTAGGAGAAACCTACATTTGGCATGTTTGATAGTTGGATGATAAGGCCCCTTGTGATCAGTAGGTTTGCTTCTCCATTTCTCCACTGGTCGTATCCTCTTGTCATGATGGAGACCTGGATGTTTCTGTAGAAATCTCCAATTGTCAGCATTAAATCAGGTATTATATATATAATTTGGGACCCATGCGAAAGGTCTACTTCTATGGCTGCTATGATAGCTCTGTCTCCTTGCCATCTGATGTCTCTTAACAGAACGAGAGCTTGCGTTCCTTCCTCCTGTCTGTGGAGTGCCTGGATTCATACTTGTAGGATTCCTAGGTGGATAAAATGCATGCGGCTTCTCTGCAGTTGGTTGAAGCTGCTTTCCTGGATGAAGCATCTGTCCTACTGCTGATTGTCTACACAAAGAAGTGCTTCTTCGGATCGGTGCATGTACACTCGGTGGTGGATATCATCCCTTCTGGAATGGTATAGGACTTTTGCTGGGACGATCGACGCTCTCTCCTGCATTGATAACTGTAATTACACCTGAGGGTCTAGTTGTTGCTCCAATGTTTGCTAAGCACTTCTGCCCATTGTCCTCCTTCCCATGCACCTTAAGGCTTGTTGGGCGTTGTACATTCTTCTCTGGTGCCTTCGGTATTCTTGCACCTAGTCTTCGAAAAGTGGG
This sequence comes from Wurfbainia villosa, assembly GCA_025175895.1. NCBI lineage: Eukaryota > Viridiplantae > Streptophyta > Magnoliopsida > Zingiberales > Zingiberaceae > Wurfbainia > Wurfbainia villosa. The sequence continues at coordinate 55,816,294 of CM046004.1, forward strand.
GTAGTGGTTTGCTCCAGCTGGGTAATGCTTCGGGAGGCCATTTTTTTTTCTTGAGCTTGTGTTGTTCTTCCTTCAGGATTTTGTAGGGATCTTTGAAGACTCGGATTCTTCCCCTGGCTTCCTTGGGATGCTCAATTGGTCCGAGCGTTAGGTCCTGCAATTTTGTCACAAGGTCTTTGGGCAGAGGGGTTGAGCTGCTTGTTGCCCTCCCTTGTTGTCTAATGATATTGAGTTCCTCCTAGATGCCTTTGAGGGATTCTGCTATTTGGATCAACAATCAGAGTTGAGTATTGTTTTGTTTAATGATTGCAGTATTTCTGAAATTGCCCCTTGGTGCTCACTAGACTTTGTGAAGCCCACTACTGGTGCTTTAATGCTCTCAGTGGCTTCAATGGCTTCAAGGTAGGATCTAGCACCTTTAGCCTGAACAAGGTAGTTCATGTGGTGGTCCACCGCTGGATGCGGAGGAGGAGTTCTTCCACTTGTTGCAGCTTCTTAGTGAGCTCCTCTGTCTATTTGTGCACTATTTCATCTGCTTTCTTATGCTTCTGGGATGTCTTGGTTATCAGGTCGCAGATATCCTGCTTAGTTATCGGCTTGTTGGCAATCATCAAGGATGTAAGGGATTTCAGTGCTTCTTCTAATGTGTCAACCTTCTTCTCAAGATTCTGGCAGAGCTCAAGAACTTGTTTGAAGTTTTTGAGATGTACTCTCGCCGATAAATAGGTCCGGTCGTAGATGACCGAAATGTTATGGGCTAGTTGGGAGGTGGTTACTCTATCTTTAGAGGCTAGGTCAAGGTACTCTAGGTTGACGATGTGAGACACTCTATACCATTCTTGAATGGATTCTTCCCATCTATTAGACATTAACCACAATAAATTCCTCCCTAAATCATTGCTCACACAGGTGTTCCTTTGGTCTTAAGAGAACCCTAGGTTTTATTTGCCAAATTAAGGCCTGCTCTTTTGCTTTCAGAAGGGAGGAAATGCTATGGTTATGCCTCCTAGGCTGGGAAGCCAGAGAGATTTCACCACTGTTTTCCTTGGAGATACCTTAACCTTAGGAATTTAAGATAGCATCATTTTAGCTAGCTATGATATCGTTCTTCTCTGGTGCCTTCAGTATTCTTGCACCTGGTCTTTGAAAAGTGGGGTAGTGGTTTGTTCCAGCTGGGTTATGCTTCGGGAGGCCATTTTGCTTGAGCTTGTGTTGTTCTTTCTTCAAGATTTTGTAAAGATCTTTGAAGACTCGAACTCTTCCCCTAGCTTCCTTGGGATGCTCAGTTGGTCCGAGCGTTAGGTTCTACGATTTTGTCACAAGGTCTTCTAGTAGAGGGGTTGAGCTACTTGTTGCCTTCCCTTGTTGTCTAATGATCTTGGGTTCCTCCTGGATGCCTTTGAGGGATTCTGCTATTTGGATCAACAACTGGAGTTGAGTATTGTTTAAATTGTCACCATGACTGGAAGATAAACAAAGTAGTGCTACCTCCACAATCAAGCAGGTGTACCTGTCGTCGACGAGAGACAATGCAGAGGGCAAGAATCCACTGCTCCCTGTGCCTAACCACAGCATGCAACCTATGTGGACCCTACTACTACAACAAACAGGTCCCCATAGCGCCAGCTCTGCCGGCCTAGTTCTTCCCAGACCACCTGATCGAGCAACAGAATTACTACATATCTTGGTGTACAGGGGAGATCGAAAGACTGAAGAAAGAGGTAGAATTCTACAAGACACAATACGAACATCTCCTCTTGGAGAAGGACCTAATGCGCGACTTCCAGCAAATGGGAATACAAGAAGAAGAAGAGGAAGAGTAAATGACCAACATATTGGTGAACATGTCCGCAGCACAAGAACAGAAGGGTGAGCCCAAATTAGTAAGAAATATGCTCTATAACCTCAACATAGAGATAGAGATTCCGAGGATTCCCCGGTTCACACTCAAGGCCATCCTAGACACGGGAGCCACTACATGCTGCATCGACCAAAGGTCAGTACCAGACAAGGCCCTTGAAAGAAATGCATACAACGCCCAGCAAGCCTTAAGGCTCATGGGAAGGAGGATAATGGGCAGAAGTGATGCACACGAATGCGACCTCAAATCTCGTGATGGAGGCCATCAAGGACTCGAAGCGCACGCTCGCGCTCAATGCCCACAAGTGCACGAATGTCGTCAAGTAATAAAAGATTATCGATCCCACAGGGATTGGGATTCGAATATCGATATGTTCAGTGGTTGAATTGTTCGGAAGTAAACTCTAAGAGGTTTCGATTTGTGAGGGCAGTCGGTGGACTATACTCTATACGTGTCACACGGAGGAAGAAGGGAGCGTGTTGAGGTCTTCAAAGGTGATTCTAGAACTTCGGTTTCGCATGTGTGTCACAAAATAATGCTTTCAACTGTCGTTGTCTAGACGTTTAGCTATGGTTTTGTGAAAGGGACATCATACACTCTCCCGATGAGCCACTTCATCTACCGGGAGTTATCTTTGCCTTAAAAGGATGGGATAGATGGTACGAGGATGCTGAATCAATCCCTACGATGAACCGTTTCCGGTTCCATCGCATCCTTCTACCCACGGTTACAGGAGATCAGGTTTACCCCTAGGTTCCTTGTATAAAATCCCCTAAATCTTAGATATGAGGGTTGTCACCCCTCGTATCGCCTAAGCACAGTAGGTAGAAAACCAAACATGCATAAATATAGTTTAAACAACTTCCAATTGTCAAATTAAACTCAAAGACAGAATTTAACATGAACCAACAAGTAATGTGCACACAAGCTACTCCCTAATCCTAGAATCGAAGAAACTACTCCATGTATATAAAGGAGGAGTCACAAAGCATGTACATGTTCAAATACATCAGAAATAAAACGCAGGAACAAGGGATTACAATGCTTTCATAGTCTTCTCTCCGGTGTTGAAGTGCAAAGCGTGGACCTTCGGTGGCATTCCTCCTCCCTGTTGCGAGTTCCCGAAGCTTTTTAGGGCTTTGGTGTGTCGTCCTAGTCATCGTGCCTCCCCCCTATGGTTTGGGTGGAGCCATCCTTATATAGACATCACCTCGAACCATTGTAAAATCCAGAAAAAGCCCTAGTAATGCAAATTTGGTGGGCCGCCACACGGCCGTGTGTTTCCACACGGCCAGGCTATGTGCGGCCCTGGTGTGGTTGATCTCGCCCATTGGAAACAATCGTGTGTAGCCACAAGCCCTGGTCGTGTCCCACTCTGTGTCTAGCTACAAAATGTCCTTCTTTTGCTCCGAAAGTACGCCTTTTCACCCAAAATTCTAACCTGCACACAAAAGTACAAAGAGCATATCTCCGAACCAGAAAATAGGAAATATGTGCAAAATAGAGTGACATATGCATGAAAACTATCATAAAATGTAATGAGAAGTGAGCGAAAACTACTCCTAAAACCCTATATGTTTCGCTCACATCACTTCACCCAGACTTAAATCTTTTCTTGTCCTCAAGCAAACCTCAGTGCAACGAAATTCAAAAAAGACATTGTTCCATACTTAGCATGTTAACTAAATTTATCAAGTGGTATTTACAATCAAAGCAAAATAAATATGTTCTAGAAATTCACTAAGTTAGCTCCTCGTGCTCGTGCTAAGCGAATCATTCTTAGGGGATGCCTATTCCATGGTGAGTTAAGTCATCATCCCATAGCTTTCCTAAGGTTTCCGGCTCTTAGGCACTTCCCTGCCCAAAGCGAGGGTCATTCCCTAGATCTAGCATAAAGTCTCAAAGGCGTGCTCGGTATTGAGAGAAATTGGTAGGTGTTTCCCCAGTAATCTAACTTGGTCTCAAAGGGGCACCTAACCATTTCCACCCACGATAACTATTTTTTTATTCCTCAAATTTTTCTCTATCTCTCTCTCTCCTTTTTTTTTCTTTTTCTTTGTTTTCTTTTTCATCTTTTTCTCTTTCTCTCTCTCTTTTTTTTCTCACTGGGATTTTGATTTTTCCAAATGGGCTTACACAATCCGAGCATCTCCAGTAACTAAAATGCTAAACCTAGAGTCACCTATGGATTCTAAAGTATTAGACTACTGAGATGAATCATAACTAGGTATGTACTAAATTCTCCCTTTCAAAATGTTCGACATGTATAGGTGTAAAAATAAAAGCTAACCAGTGTAAGTCTAGAACATTCATCAGAGCGAATAAAATAAAATACCACGAGATAAATGAAGTTAAGCTACCTATGGGAACAACTCATGTAAGCAACTTTTAAAAATACTACTGAGGCAGGTTTATAGATAACAAAAACTAAGTACTGAAAGAAACTCAACAACCCATGCATGAATAAATGAATGAAAATACCAGAAAAGAAACTACTACTAAAAAACAAACAAAATAAACTTTGGGGTCCCCCCCCAAACTTAAATGAAATTATACCTCTAGTATGGTGGACGAGGTGGAAAGTCTGGGAGTCTCGGCATGTCAGGCTCCTGGGAAAACCTGGTGCTAAGCCGCTGATGCCACATGTACATGTGACCGATCTGAGAGTTGGTGGATGCAGCGATCGCTCTGTGCTCCTCCTCCCGAGCCCACTATGCCTACTGGGCACGCATATGTTGTCGCATCTCCTGGCGGTTGGTGGCCTCTTCCCGGCGTCGGGCATCCTCCTCTTGAAAGTAAATACGGGCCTCATCGTAGAAGTAATCGACCCACTGGAAGTGCTCCCGAAAGCTTGTAAACTCTGCCTGCGTATAATAGTTATGATCATCCCATCGCTTCCCCTGCGTCTACTGCTCGGCGTATATGTCATCGAGGCACGATCGGAACTCTAAGAAATCGTAGGCAGAAGTACCTAAATCTGCTCAAAAGTAGGAAAAGAAAACGGTGCAGGTGTAGGCTTTTCACGTGGACTAGGGGGTGCAACACGGCCGTGTGAAATCACACGGCTTGACCGTCTGCACCTCTGGAAGTCAGGGCACAGCCATGTGAAAACACACTGCCTGACAGTGTGTGACTCTGGAAGTTAGGGCACGGACGTGTGAAAACACATGGCCTGGTTGTGCGCCCTTTGTTTCTTTTCTCATGGTGCACAATGGTTTGATTTCTCTCACTTACTTCACCGTATAAACTTAAAATGACTTTTGTTTTTACCTAACAAGTTCTTTCCTTACCTACAAATGCTAAATACCATAAATCAAAGTTCGAATGCAATAAAAAGAAATCCTAAAAACTAAACTTGGGTTGCCTCCCAAGAAGTGCTTTGTTTAAGGTCGTTTAGCTCGACCTTATTCCTACGTTTCATTTGATGTGTTTGAATCTTGCTCATGGGGGAGCAAGATATTTGCTCACCTTATGCCTCCTCCTTTGTGGTCCCTAATCACCATATCTCTTAAATCTTGCTCGTGGAGGGGCAAGATATTTATTAGCTGCCTTCCTTGATTCGAGAGTGAACATGCTTATCTTTAATGAATCATCAGGAGTTTGATCATAATATCCTATTTCATCCATATGCTGTGAATAATGTAACTCACCACAAATATTCTCACCAAAAGATTGATCAGCCGATTCTATTAGGTCGAATGAAATTTTATCATCACAAATCACTAGATGGGCTTCGTTATTGGTAACTAAAGTTTTGGTGAGGGTTAAGGCAGTCTCTTTTAGATCCTTGAGGTTAGGAGGTGTTTTGATTGAAGCAATACACTCCTCAATTAAAGTATCAATTATATAATTCTCAAGTTCTCCTTCTAGTGGTGATTGAATGGATTTTCCTTCCTCACTTCCTGGTAATCGACTCGATGTTCTAGCAAACTGACTGGCGATCTGTGCTATCTGAATCTCCAGCTTCTTTTGTCGGCAAGCAATGTCATTCACAGTTGAACTTAATTCTTCAATCATTGTTTCTGTCTGCGAATACCGCTGCTAAAATTCAGCGTTCGCCTCTTGTTGTGTCTGAATAAAGCTTTCTATCATCTGCTCTAGTCGAGATTTAGGCGGACAATATTGAGGGTTTAAGTAGCCAGGGTCATAACTATATGAATAGGAATCATCTTGTGGCCACTGGTTGTAATCATGGGTGATATCTTCTTGTTCACATTGTGAAGGTTCAAATATATTCGGACAATCGTTAATGTTATGTCATGTTTTGCCACAATGCTCACAATAAATGTTACCGAAACTCACAGCATTAAATTGACTAAAATCATGAGTAAAAGCATGCATCGTTATATGCAGAAAATTATAAATAAGGAAAGAGCAACTGAATAAACAAAAATGAAATAAAATAAAATAGAATAAAACAAGAAAAGTAAATCTATCCTAGGTCCGATCCAACTATCCACTTCTCAATTCGATATCGAATCAATCAGTTCCCGACAACAGCGCCAAAAACTGTTGGGACCTGTGCACCCGCTAGAGGGGGGGTGAATAGCAACGTGACCGTACGTAGATGGAATTTGATCGCGTGTTCGTCTCTACAATTTCATTAGCACAGCGGAAATAGAAAAGTAATAACGATAACGAAATGAACAATACTCTAACACAAGGATATAACGTGGTTCGGAACCAAAAAGGTTCCTACTCCACGGATTGGGTTAGTACGAACCCTAGCGATGTCAATCACACACCACTATGACAAATACTCCTTCTCGACACAAGTCGGAGGTGGAGAAACCTCTTACAATAAGATTACAACTATAATCAAATAACAATAAGCAAATAAAATGAGATACAATGCAATATAAGTAAAGAGAACGCTTTACAAATGCCTTTCGATTGCTTGCTTGTTGATCGCTTGAATCGTGGTTGAAGACCCTGATTTACAGTAGCAAATCGCCTCAAAAACGTCCAAGAAATCGCTTCAAAATTCCTCCATCACGAGCTCCTTACAAATCTTCAACCTGTGCTGGAAAAAGTCGATCAGTCGACTGCTCGGGACCATCAGTCGATTGATGCCACTATTGTCGTGAGACAACGGCTAGATCCACGCTGGATAAGTCCAACGGATCTACCATCAGTCGACTGATCATACCCATCAGTCGACTGATGGTGTCCTCACTCGACTGCTGGTCCCAGCGGTCGAGTGAGACTATACTCTATGGCCGAAATCCCGAGCACCAGTCGACTGATCGCAAGATCAGTCGACTGCTCGAGCCATCAGTCGACTGCCCTCCTATGGTAGTCGACTGCTAGGCTACTTCTCGCAGTCAACCCCTAGTTGACTCGGTCCAGTCGACTGCCACATGGCACCAGTCGACTGGCACACCTCAAACATGAGGTTTTAGCCCAAGTATGGTTCCCCCATACTTGTTAGACCACCCTTATCCTAGACCTAAGCCTTCTAGCCACCTCCATCAGTCTCACGCCTCTCAGATCCCTCCAAGTCATCCATGACTTGTTCATCCATCGTGCTAGCCTTCAGGTGCTTCCATCAGCTATGTCATACTAACGGTGTCTACACCACCAAGGCACATTGGACTTACGCCGCCAAGACTCCGCTTGGACTTTACGCCACCAACCATTGGACTTATGCTGCCAAGACTCCCGCTTGGACTTTACACCGCCAATATCAAACTCTTGGACTTCTCAAATGCCAAGACTCAAGCTTGGACTTTCCCTTGCTAACCCATGTTGGACTTTTCATGCCAAGTACTCAAGACTTGGACTTTCCATTGCCAAGACCCATGCTTGGACTTTCCTTGCCAACTCATGTTGGACTTTCCATTGCCAAGACCCATGCTTGGACTTTACCAAATGCCAAGTGTCCCACTTGGACTTCCCATGCCAAGTACTCAAGACTTGGACTTTCCCATGACAATTACATTGTCATATGTTTTTGTCGAAACATCAAAACATCACTCGAGTCAAACTCGAGTCCTGGTCAATCATAACCTAGGCTGATTGCACCAACAATCTCCCCCTTTTTGATGTTTGACAAAAACCAAACAAATCATTGAGTTGGAACACTAACTCAAATCCCTTACCAATTATCCCAAATTGGTAAACACTCTCCAAATGTTCTCCCCCAAACATTCTCCCCCTTTTTGACTAACATCAAAAAGGTTTTCTCTCCAAGGAGGTCAATGTCTCATGTCCCAATGAGATCTTACAATCTCCCCCTTGCTCCAAAAATACCTAGGATGCCTACCATCTTCTTAGTGATAAGTCTCATATCACTCAAGAGAGGCAATCCTATACACTCTCCCAATTTCCAAATTGGGTTTCTAAAAATCCATCAATTTTCTCAATTGATAACATTCTCCCCTTCAAGAAGAAAGAAAAACACATCCATCACTCTAAGATGGATACCTCCCCCTAAAGGCTGGCTCCCCCTTGACCATTGCACCAACAATGTCCTTGGGAAGTCCCTAAGCCAATAGGAACTCTAAGCCATCAAAATTAAGGTTAGAAATTCAACATTGAACTCTCCAACACCTTAAAATTGATACAAACCCTAAACACCTCTCCTAATCCATATCCAATGGATTTTCACCCTTTTTAATGCTTCCCAAATCATATCCTAGGGTTAGGAGTGATTAGGGACCTTAACCGTAGCTGAAATCGGGTTAAGCAACCTTGGTTACCCCGAAATCAGGCTACTAGTCGAGTGATTCAGACATCACGATCGGCACTTCCATCACCGATCGCCACAATGGCTGATCGATAATAAATTTCAATTTGATTATCAGAATCGAATTTTATAAAATCATAAATAATTATACATATATCGAAAAATCACGAAATTTGATACGTATAATACCTATGACCAATACAATGGGTGAAAAGTGTTTGAAAAATATTTTACCCATAAAATAGCGAAATTGATACAAAATCCAAAGTGACTAAAAACTTTAAAGTTTAAGCTCACTTTGTATCAATCTCATCAATGGTGATTGCTATCAAAAGATAGACTTCACCAAGGTTTTTCAAAATGATTTTAAAATGTTTTCAAAACCTTATTTTGGATCATATTCCTTGGGCTCAATGTACATGACTTGTACACAAGCTTTCCCAATGATCCACCATTGAAATAAGATGAGTTATAGTTCATCTATATGCAAAAACTATGCACCTTGAACTTAACTCATATCCTAGCATCTCACATGTATCTAAGATGTATAAATACACATACATGTCAATTGGATGTGAGATGTGGGTTTTGTTCTTCCTAATACTAGGGTTTCATGCATTTTTCTATGCAACCCTACTTGATTCCCTTATAAATGGGACTCCAAGTCATGTCATTGTCCTTAGTTCAATTTTAATCAATTAAATGCATGAAATGATCATGACATAAAGATAGCAATAATTAAGCATGGCCAATGATCATGATGTCATGGCATATGATAAAATCTAAAAACACATGACATTGGTCCTTAATCCCTAAGCATAATCATGACATATAAAATGATTAAGAATAAACATGATGTCATGACATGGCATATGGCAAGCAAATCATGGCAAGTAAAAAGTATAGGTATAAGTATACCTAAATTTTAATATTAATTGTCATTTGATATAATTAAATATATTTTGTCATATTATCACTAATCTCCCTAGTGTGCCAAAAACCCAAAATGGCACACTAACCTTTAAACCTAAATTGTGCCAATTTGATCATTTTATCAAACTTTTCAAATAATATTGGCACATCCTAAAATCTTTTAGGATTAAAGCTCAAATGTATTTCCAAGGTAACCATAACCTTGAAAATAAACTAAAGTGTCACCTTTGCCATGGTTGAGTTAACTACCCATTCAATCAACGTTGGCACATTCTAACTCCATCTAGCGTGAATCAATCACGCTCTTAGGAACCCAAAACCGATTTGAGCTCCTAGGGTTAATTAGGTATTCCTGAGGGATAACCTCCCTAGATACCTTCCTAATGACCCTCCTAGGCTTATTAGTCTTGGTCAATTTGGTCATACCTAGGTTGACTCTAGGGGTAACTCCCCTTGCAACCTTCTTAGTGGCCACCCTAGGTTTCTTAGAAACCTTGGCCACTAGGCACAACCCTTGGTCAACTCTAGGGATGACTTCCCTATTGACCTTAGTTTTCCTAGGTTTAGTTCCATAATCAAATGGAACATTGTGATAGGTTTCCTTGGGCTTAGGTTTGCCCTTGGATGAATCTAATTTCCTAGGTCTTCATTTTTGACCATTTGACTCTAGGCTTTGACTTCTAGACCCTACATGTTGACCTCTTGACCCTTGAAATAGATTTTGCATTTTTGCAAGGGTCTTTTCCATCTTTTCAAGCCTTGATCTCAAGACTTGATTTTCCTTTTCTAGTTGCCCAATTTTAGAATTTTGATTTAATCCTTGGGCATTGGACTTCCTAGGCATATGCCTAGTCCATTTAGGATTGAAACCTAGGTGTTCTCCTATTTTCTTGATAGATTCCCTAGGTAAAATATTTTTAGGGACATTAGTCCCAAATTTCTTCTTATTTCCTAAGTGGACACTCTTAGCACCTAAACAAATATGCCTATTATTTCTAGCATGCTTTTCATGTACAATAGCAAGACTATTAAAATTATTCCTAGCATGCTTCTTATCCCTAGAAATTGAAGGTGCATTAATAAATTTTACCTTAGGGTTTGCCTTGGAGGCTCCCCCTACTTGTGTTACTCCTTCTTGCCCTTTCTTCTTCCCCCTTGGGCAATGACTCCAGTAATGCCCCTTTGAGTTGCACTTGAAGCATATGATATGTTCCTTGCTCTTTTGACTTTGGGGACTGGCATCCTTGACTTTTGGTGCCGGTTGAGCCTTCTTTACCCTTTTTGGGCACTTACTCTTGTAGTGCCCGGATTCCCTACACTCAAAGTAAATTATATGATTTTTGTTTAAAACCAAATTGCTTGAGTTACCTAGAGTGGTTGTCGGCCCCGGAGTGGATTCTTTATCTCTCCCGAAGGTGGATGGCTTCTCTTGAGATTGCCCCGGTGTGGAGGATGGTCTCTCCTCCTCAATCCTAGAAGTGGATGCTTCTTCCACTTCTTCCACTTCTTCCACCTTTTCTTTCTCCGATCCGGAAGTTGACTCCATCTCAACTTCCAATTCCTCACTTTCACTTGAGGATGAACTCTCTTCTTCATCCTCCTTGTCTTCATGGATTGAATGAGACTCTTCATGGAATTTTGCCAATTTGTTCCATACCTCCTTGGCGTCTTTACAATTCTCAAGGTCACCTAGGCTACACACGAGGTCATTAGGAATTAAATCAAAAATGAGTTTGAGTACCTTCTTGTGTTTATTGAATTTTCAGAGTTGCTCCTCACTCCATTTCTTCTTCTTGAGAAACCCTCCCTTTGGTCCCTTAGGATGTTCATAATCTTCCACCAAAGCGGACCACTCCTCAAGGTCTCTCATCATCAAAAAATTTTCAATTCTCACCTTCCAAGAATTGAAACCTTCTCGTCCATAGAAGGAATACGGAATTGGGGTGTTGATGTCTTATCCCAATGGTTCTTCCATCTTCACCCTCTAGCATCTTTTGTCTTAGCTCCCGGCGGTTAGTTCGTAGAAGAGCCCCGTGCTCTGATACCACTTGTTGGTGCAATCGGCCCAGGTCATGATTGACCAGGACTCGAGTTTGACTCGAGTGATGTTTTGATGTTTCGACAAAAACATATGACAATGTAATTGTCATGGGAAAGTCCAAGTCTTGAGTACTTGGCATGGAAAGTCCAAGTGGGACACTTGGCATTTGGTAAAGTCCAAGCATGGGTCTTGGCAATGGAAAGTCCAACAAGAGTTGGCAAGGAAAGTCCAAGCATGGGTCTTGGCAATGGAAAGTCCAAGTCTTGAGTACTTGGTATGAAAAGTCCAACATGGGTTGGCAAGGGAAAGTCCAAGCTTGAGTCTTGGCATTTGAGAAGTCCAAGGGGTAAAGTCCAATGGTTAGCTGAAAGTCCAAGCGAGTAAGGTAAGTCCAATGTGCTCAAGTGTAGACACCGTTAGCATGACATAGCCGATGGAAGCACCTGAAGGCTAGCGCAATGGATGAACAAGTCATGGATGACTTGAAGGGATCCGAGAGGCGTGAGGCTGATGGAGGTGGCTAGAAGGCTTAGGTCTAGGCTAAGGGTGGTCTAGCAAGTATGGGGGAACCATACTTGGGCTAAAACCTCATGTTTGAGGTGTGCCAGTCGATTGGTGTCATGTGGCAATCGACTGGACCGAGTCAATTAGGGGTTGACTGCAGGAAGTGGCCTAGCAATCGATTGCCATAGGAGGGCGATCGATGGCTCGGCGGTGATCTTGCGATCGATCGTAGTGCTCGGATTTCGACCACGAGAGTATAGTCTCACTTGACCCGGGACTAGCGGTGAGTGAGGACACCATCGATCGTGATGGTAGATCCGATTGGACTTATCCGGCATGGATCTAGCCATTGTCTCCAGCGATGACATCGATCAATTGATAGTCTCGGCGAATGACCGATCGACTTTTCGACAGGTTGAAGCTTTATAAGGAGCTCGTGATGGAGAAATTTTACAGTGATTTCTTGGACATTTTTGAGGCAATTTGCTACTGTAAATCAGGGTCTTCAACCACGATTCAAGCGATCAACAAGCAAGCAATCGAAAGGCATTTGTAAAGCGTTCTCTTTACTTATATTGCATTGTATCTCATTTTATTTGCTTGTTGTTATTTGATTATAGTTGTAATCTTATTGTAAGAGATTTCTCCACCTCCGACTTGTGTCGAGAAGGAGTATTTGTCATAGTGGTGTGTGATTGGCATCGCTAGGGTTCATATGAACCCAATCCGTGGAGTAGGAACCGTTTTGGTTCCGAACCACGTTATATCCTTGTGTTAGCGTGTTGTTCATTTCGTTATTGTTATTACTTTTCTATTTCCGCTGTGCTAACGAAATTGTAGAGATGAACACGCGATCAAATTCTATCTACGTACGGTCACGTCGCTATTTACCCCCCCCCCCTCTAGCGGGCGCACAGGTCCCAACAAAAACTTGATACACGCGAACGCGACCTCAAATCTTGCGATGGAGGTCGTCGAGGACTCAAAGCGCGCACTCACGCTCAATGCCCGTAAGTGCACGGATGTCGTCAAGTAATAAAAGATTATCAATCCCACAGGGACTAGGATTCGAATATCGATATGTTCAGTGGTTGAAATTGTTCAGAAGTAAACTCTAAGAGGTTTCGATTTGTGAGGGATGTCAGTGGACTATACTCTATACGGTGTCACGTGGAGGAAGAAGGGAGCATGACGGGGTCTTCAAAGGTGATTCTAGGACTTCAGTTTTGCTTTTGTGTCGCAAAACAATGTTGTCAACTGGCGTTGTCTAGACGTTTAGCTATGGTTTTGTGGAAGGGACATCATGCACTCTCTTGATGAGCCACCACATCTATCGGGAGCACCTTAAAAGGATGGGATAGATGGTACGAGGATGCCGAATCAATCCCTACAATGAACTTTTCTGGTTCCATCGCATCATTCTACCCACGGTTATAGAAGATCAGGTTTACCCCTAGGTTCCTTGTATAAAATACCCTAAATCTTAGATACGAGAGCTGTCACCCCTCGTATCGCCTAAGCACAGTAGGTAGAAAACCAAACATGCATAGATATAGTTTAAACAACTTCCAATTGCCAAATTAAACTCAAAGACAGAATTTAACATGAACCAACATGTAATGTGCACACAAGCTACTCCCTAATCCTAGAATCGAAGGAACTACTCCATGTATATAAAGGAGGAATCACAAAGCATGTACATGTTTGAATACATTAGAAATAAAATGCAGGAACAAGGGATTACAATGCTTTAGTGGTCTTCTCTCTGGCATTGAAGTGCAAAGCATGGACCTCCGGCGGCGTTCCTCCTCCCCGTTGCGAGTTCTCGAAGATTTTTAGGGCTTCGGTGTGTCGTCCTAGCCGTCGTGCCTCTCCCCTAGGGTTTGGGCATAGCCATCCTTATATAGACATCACCTCAGACCGCTGTAAAATCCAGAAAAAGCCCTAGTCACGCAAATCTGGCAGGCTGCCACACGCCCGTGTGTTTCCACATGGCCAGGCCGTGTGTAGCCCTGGGGTAGCTGATCTCGCCCATTGGACACGGTCATGTGTAGCCACATGCCCTGGCCGTGTCCCACTCTGCGTCTAGCTACAAATGTCCTTCTTTTGCTCCGAAAGTGCACTTTTTCACCCGAAATGCTAACCTGCACACAAAAGTACAAACAACAGACCTCTGAACCATAAAATAGGAAATGCATGCAAAATAGAGTGACATATGCATGAAAACTAACATAAAAAGTAATGAGATGTGAGCGAAAACTACTCTTAAAACCCTATATATTTTGCTCACATCAAGAAGCACCCAGCAAACACTGGAGCAACAGCTAGACCCTCAGGTTCAACTACAGTTATCAATGCAAAAGAGAGCATCGATCGTCCTAGTAGAAGTCCTATACCATTCCAGAAGGGATGATATCCACCACAGAGTGTACATGCACCGATCCGAAGAAGAACTTCTTTGTGTAGACAATCAGCAGCAGGACAGATGCTTCATCCAGGAAAGCAGCTTCAACCAACTGCAGAGAAGCCGCATGCATTTTATCCACCTAGGAATCCTGCAAGTCCGAATCCAGGTGCTCCACAGACAAAAGGAAGGAACACAGGCTCTCGTTCTGTTCAGAGACATCAGATGGCAAGGAGACAGAGCTATCATAGCATCCATGGAAGTAGACTTCTCGCATGGGTCCCAAATGGTATATATAATGAGAAAATCTCTGGTACTTGGGGCGCCTGGGACGAGAATCCCTCGATGTTTTTTTCATAATTGTGACCATGCTGCTCTAGGGCCCAATTTCTTTGTGGCCTCTCATCGTCTACTGGGACTTCTATTAGTGAGTGGTTGTAGTTGTACTAAGTGATCAGCTGGGCGATGATCTATCCTTGATTTCGTGATAGACTCCCATCTTGAGAATACTTCATCGAATAGGCTGAGTTGGCTAGGAAGGATGTCTTGGTTATTAGGTCATAGATATCCCGCTTAGTACACTTTACATGCACACTAGTACACTTTACACGCACGCTAGTACACTTTCCAACGCACACTACTCTCTACAGCTTTAAGTGGGACATTTCTTTGGCTAGTTCTTGGAGGGTGTCAGAGACTTCAGCCAGCTATTTGTTTACCTTTACAACGAATGGGAGCCAATCATGGCACCAGTTGTCACGGCCGCACATGCTAGCACACTTCTGCCTTTTCATTTCATGGAGTTTCCGGAGTTGATGGACTACTATAACGGCGTCTTGGGCCGCTTGCTCCTATAGCAGATGGAGCTTGTGAAAGATCCATCGCTTCTTTTCAAGTGAAAATCTTCCTTCGAACATTCATCGTCGGTGGAACTGGAGGAGTTCCTGGTACCTCTGACTAACAGGCTTAGCACCAAGAGAGCCTCCGCCAGCTGAGCCTGGGCTGCTTTGTTCGGTTGCATCTGCACCTCTTCTAATGCTAGAACCACTTGCTCCAATTACTTCAGGGAATCCTGTGGCCATTCTAAAAATACAAGGCAATTAATTAGTCAGGATAAACTGTCTGCCAATTGGTTATCCTACCCTCTTATCAGTTTGGATGATGACTTCCTCTTTGTCGAGGAAATAGATTTTTAGGGCTATCAGCCTATTCATAAATGCATGGATTTCTGCATCTATTGTGGATTTGGGCGGGCTAAACTTGTTGCTCGCATATGCGCAAATTTTTTCTGTTGATTTTTGGTCTTACTTCTGTTTCTTCCATTTGCATATGCCCCCCCCCCCCATCTGCTCATGCATACGTCAGTTTCGAGGATGATGTTGCATTCTTATGGTGGAACTTCCATGATGATGTAGCACTAATAGAAGTCCCAGCAGACAATGAGAGGCCACAAAGATATTGGGCCCCAAAGCAGCATGGTCAAAACTATGAAAAATACACCGAGGGATGCTCGTCCCAGGCGCCCCAAGTACCAAATATTTTCTCATTATTACTCCCAAAGGAACGGAAGGAAAGAGGACTAGCAGAGGTATCACGAAGACCCTAGTACACCTCCCTCAGAACCCTATCAGACAAATACAAAAGAATGGCCATCAACGCCCTCCTAGAGGAATCACCCTCCAGAGAATTGCAAGAAGGCACCCATGCAGGAGATACAGGCTTAGGGGCCACTGTACTCTGGTCCATGGAATGCCTATTGCAATACTCGGACTCCGAGGATGATTACCTAGGGCAAATCTAGTACCTAGCAGCCATGGCGAACAAAGCAGAGGTAGTATGGGATGACTACTCAGACGACGACGACACAACAAGCGAGTGGTGCAACCCATTTACAAAAACGGGGCACCACACCCTAGCAGTAGGGATGGAAACTAGCATGGAGTACCCTGCTCTAAGACGACTAATGGAGACCCAGCGACAAGATGGCCAGTAGGTATATTCCACAAGCACTGTAGCATCTCCCTACAATCCTCCTCAGAGTGAAGCAAATATGGGACCACCTGGGTACCCTCCAGCAAGGATGGAACCAAGACCTTCTCAACCAAGGATTCCCCAAGGGAGGCCCTACACTAGCATAAGATTTAGGAGGGATGAGAACAATGAACTATGGATGCTCCCCTCGGCTCAGCAAAAGGGAGGAGTGCTATTTGCCATTCCTAGCCAACTCGGCCTATTCGATGAAGTATTCTCAAGATGGGAGTCTATCACGAAAAACCATGTTTCATCCTAGGGATTCACAGACGTCAGGGTCAAAGCTGAATATATAGAAAATCTCCTAGGGGAGATAGAGAAATTGGCATGGATCCAATGGAGGATGAGCAACCAGGCTGAGTACGACGCGCTTCTCAGCACAGCTGAAGGAAGGGAGGGAACGCAGAATATCTTATCCCAAATGAGAGGAGTCTTCTCGTCGGAAGATCCGGCTCAAGGATCTACAGCCATCCAAGATCAAGCATATAAAGACTTGGAGAGGTTGTCCTGTGAAAAATATAAAGGACTTGATCAAGTATATGAACGACTACATGAGATTGGCAGCCAAGACAGGTAGGTTATACATAGGGCCAGAACTTTCTGAAAAATTTTGGTTCAAATTGCCCGAAGATTTAGGCAGCAGGATAAAAGCAGCGTTCGATGACAAATATGCAAGGCTCACGGTAGGAGTATTCCCTAGAATCCTGTTTGCATATAAATACATGGAACAGGAGTGCAAGGATGTTGCGTTCCAGAGATCTCTCAAAAACTTATCATTCTGCAGCCAGATCCCCATACCAGGATATTATCAAGAAAAGAAACGCCTGGGGATCCAAAAATGAAGGACGTACAATGGAAATCCACTCGACTCTCATGCACACATAGAGAAGAGGAAGCTCCTCATTCGCAATAAGAAGTGCAAATGCTACCTGTGCGAACAGGAGACATTTTGCAAGAGAATTCCCAAGCGAAAGGCACAACGTCAAGAGGGTAGCTCTATTCGAGCAACTACAGATACCAGACGACTGCGACATTCTCTCTGTTCAGGAAGGAGAGGAACAAATCGATGCCATCTTCAGCATCTCGGAGGGGGAAGATGACTACGAAGAACTTCACAGGTCACTCCAAACTCTCCAAATTAATGAATCCATATTCATGCTTGGGCAGATCAATGGAAAATACTGACCCCTAGTGAAAGTGACGGAAGAACAGCTAAATTGTCACCATGACTGGAGGATAAACGAAGTAGTGCTACCTCCACAATCAAGCAGGTATACCTGTTGCCGACAAGAGACAATGCAGAGGGCAAGAATCCACTGCCCCTGTGCCTAACCACAGCATGCAACCTATGTGGACCCTACTACTACAACAAACAGGTCCCCATAGCGCCAGCTCCGCTAGCCCAGTTCTTCCCAGACCACCTGATCGAGCAACAAAATTACTATATATCTTGGTATACAGGGGAGATCGAAAGACTTATCAATGTAGGAGAGAGCGTCAATCGTCCTAGAAAAAGTCCTATACCATTCCAGAAGGGATGATATCCACCACCAAGTGTACATGCACTGATCCGAAGAAGCACTTCTTTGTGTAGACAATCAGCAGCGGGACAGATGCTTCATCCAGGAAAGCAGTTTCAACCAACTACAGAGAAGCTGCATGCATTTTATCCACCTAGGAATCCTGCAAGTCCGAATCCAGGCGCTCCACAGACAGGAGGAAGGAACGCAGGCACTCGTTCTATTCAGAGACATCAGATGGCAAGGAGACAGAACTATCATTGCAGCCATGAAAGTAGACCTCTCGTATGAGTCCCAAATGGTATATATAATACCTAATTTAATGCTGAAAATTGGATATTTCTAAAGAAACATCTAGGTCTCCATCCTAACAAGAGGATACAACCAGTGGAGAAATGGAGAAGCAAACCTGTCGATCACAAGGGGCCTTATCGGCTGACTATCAAACATGTCGAACGTAGGTTTCTCCTACGAGGTGCAAGGAGTGGTGGACTACTTAGTAAGCCATGGAGTAAGGGAACTTCAAGGAAGGAGGTACTCAGCTGAAGCATTAAAGGGATTAAGCTGGGTAATCCAACCAACACAAGTAACGATCCCCTGCCAGCCAAGGGAAATCACTAGCAGGAACCTGATTGATGGAAGGATGTCCATCACATTTGATAACTACATGTTAACAACCCACTCAGGACGCCCGTGCTATAATGCTCAGGATGAGGAAGTCCCCAGCGATGAGGAAGAGCTCAGGACGCACTCCCTCATCGTCCTACTAGAGGGAGAAGCATTCAACATACACCAACAATAAGAACCAAGGGTATTGATCAGAAGACTAACCCCAACCACAACACTACCAACATAGGATATTCAAGGATCTATCGGATATGAGTTAGCGGCAGACGAAGATTGTGAAATCCTCCCTTCGGAGCATAGGCAGATATCCACGGGACTAAGCCTCGATTTCCCATATGGGATCTATGGACAAATCATAGCAAAGTCTCTCTCCCTGGTAACCAGCCAGCTCAGCATAGAAACAACCATGATCGACAGCCACTACCAAGAGGAGGTAAAAATCTCAATCAGAAACCTTACCAATACTACTATTAATGTATATCAAGGACAAATCATCGCCCAGCTAATCACTCAGTATAGCTACAACCATGCACTAGTAGTTTTACATCATTAAAATTGTAAAATTAACATTCATCTACATCAAAAGAGAACATTTATGTACAAAATATTAACTATGAAAAAAATGAAGGACTACAACCCATCGCATTCTTGTATGCTTGACTCAATGATTGCTTCCAACACAACACCAGCATCAAGACCCATACTTGACCTCGCCTTTGCAACACAAACCTAAGCCAGTAGAAAATAGCATTAATGATGCTAAAAGATGCAATTGCAAAAGAGTAAAACAGAACACTAACAAATAGACCAAAAGTATAAAATAAAATTGAACAAAAATAAAAACCTAAAAAAAATATATCGACACTAATTCATCATCATCATCATCAACCATGTTAATCACAACTACTCAGCATCAGGAAATGAATATGTCAAGACAACGCACCGTGAGATTATAGCTGTGCAAGATCTGAGTTTAGACTCGTTCGAGAGTTCACTTTCGGAGGGACAAGAGAAGAACAATGGGGACTCCTTCCAGTGATAGGACTTGTGCAGTGCAATAGGGACTCACTCCAGTAAGAGGTCAGAGAAATCAGATAACATACGAGGAGCATTTATAGGGGCGAGTGATGAGTAGCCTTCAGAGAGATCAAATATGGAGTTTGACCTACCAAACCCAAGCTCTGGTGTTGGTCGAAACAATTCATATCGATGGGCCTTGGCATGCCATTAATTAATTCAATCAAGAGGCTGAGGAGTGGCATTAAGACTTCCTAGCTTTGCTTTATCTTTGCAAATAGGCAGTCCAGTCTGGGGGCCTACTTATCTCGCCCTGATCTCAATCCAACTACCCTGTCAAATCTGATTTGCACTACTAAAGCTAAGCTACTACCTCTCCTAATCTGAGTGGATTGCAAAGAAGGAGTTGCTTGCTTGCTTGTCCGATTACTGGGAGTCCTCCATCATAGCACCTGGGAACGAGACTCTGCCTCGACTTAGCATCACAGAGCTGAGTAGGCATATAAGCTTATCCGTGCTTTGGAGGCATGACCAATTCAGGAAGTTCATGTCGGTCTCCACTTCTCCCACCCAAGGCAAGGTGAACGAAAAGCTGCCCTCAAGCAACCGGAAGGGACTAGGTCGGAAACCAAAGTCGTGCAACAACTAATTATATCTTGGTGCTCCGCCTCTAATCCTTTATCCAGTTAATGAGGGTCTTGAAGATTCCCGTACGAGTACTTAACTAATAATAAAGAACTTGAACCTCTCCCTATTTCCACTATTGGGCACCAACTTATACTTATATTAGATATGAGTCCCGACCTCAAACTTAAGGACAAGCAGCGGAGGACTCGAGAGTTAATACATACATTTTCTCATGCCTATCTGTTTATCTGCTTTCTCGGGACAAGATTCAATCTTCATATGCCGGGAATGATAATCTTTACTAAACCACTGGCATGTTAATCACAGTAAAGATTCAATTTACTATCCCATGTTAATCACAGCTACTCGGCATCATCAACGTTGCAATGTGACAAGTAATAATTATGGTGATACATAATTCCTCCTTTTGTGAATCCATACATAACTACTGTGATTTGGTGATATATAGTAGTTAAATATGTATGGATACGATCCGCATCGTGAAAGAAACCAAAAAAAAAGCTATAGATAAAGGTTTTTTCTTGATTAGTATTTACATGTAAAGGGGTCCGATTGATTACGGATATAATGGACGTTCTGTTAGATATGGACCAACCTAATTAGAAGGTTAAGAGCCATTTACGAGAATCCATGCTTGGCAATCATAACAATAAGTCAAGAAGATCATCTATTTTACCAAGCAAAGCAATCAATTTGTCAATGTGAAAAAAAAAACACCTAGTAAAAACCAGGAACGAACATTCACAATAATTGACAAAAGAAACAAGAACATTGCAATAATAGTTGTCTAACATTATAACAACATATTAAATAGCATTACAACAAAGTAAGAATAGAGTTTTAGGGAATACCAGTTAATTAGCATCCAAAGATGATTTTTGAGAGTCCATGATCCTATAACAAATACATTATTATATTAATTAAATCAAAAAAAAATATAAACAATATATTTAGAAGTTTAAATCACTTACACCAAGCAAATAAATATTTATAAACATATCTCCTCATCTTTGATAAGCTTCGAGGATATCATCTATATCGGTGGACATTGAATCTCTCTCCATTAACATATGATGAGTATCGAGGATATATCTTTGTTACTATGTGCCAACCTTTTGAGGTATTATCTTTCACATAAAATACTTGTGATGCTTGAGTGGCCAATACAAAAGGCTCATTTGATTTCAACAATCGTTGACAATTTACACTAACAAGACCATATTTATCCACTTTGATCCCTCTTTCTTTAGAATGTACATCAAACCACTTGCACTTAAAGACCACAATTCGCCTTTCACCAAGAAATTGCAATTCAATAATTTGTGACAACACTCCATAATAGTCAATATTTTCTGTCATAGTTTCCAACAACAAGAACACCACTATTTTGTGTCTTTAGGCCTTTGTTGTGCTCTTCAGTGTGGAATTTATATCAATTTACTTTACAACATACAAATGACTTTCCATATTGTGTAGGCCCACGTGACAAAGAAAGTAGATCTTCTATTTTTTTGTTTTTGTCATTTTTATATAACCTCTTGACCTATATAATTTGAACAAAAAAAATTCATACTCTCACGATATAATTTATTAGTGAAAATAAAGACATGTATGTACATTAAAAAATGTCACTTACTCTGACTCTAAACCACTTAACAAATTGTCTATCCCATTCCTCATCGGACAAAACCAAATCACTAGAAGCACGAATTTGCAAGTAGTCACTGCATAGGAAATTTAGAGTTTAATCATAATTGAAACAACTATATAGAAGAATAAGTTGATAGTTTCATACTTGTAAAATGATTGAACTTCTTCACAATTCTTTAATATGTAGATGTGAGCTTGCTCTTGGTCAACACGATCCAAATTGCATGCTATCTCCACTGATAAATCTTCGATGGATGAAAATATAGATAAACCATCATTACTTTCCATACATCCACAACTAGATGTGTCGAAATATTTTGAGCATAAACTGATACACTCATTTGCAATATAACCCTTAGCAATTGAAGCCTCTGGATGAGTTTTATTTCAAACATATGATTTGAAAGTACGTAACTTTTGTTCTATTGGATACATCCATCGATATTGAACAGGTCCCCCAAGCATAGCTTCCATCGCCAAATGAATTGGCAAATGTATCATGATGTCAAAAAATGAGGGTGGAAAAATCTTTTCCAACTTGCAAAGTGTGATAGGAATTTGTCTTTCAAGCTGTTTCAAGTCTTCCATCTTTAGTGATTTGGAACACAAACTAGAAAAGAACATTGATTGCTCAACAAGAGATTCATACACTGATTCTGAAAGTAATCCACATGTTGAAATAGTAAGATATTCTAGGAAGATGTTGTTGGGTTTCCGGCACCGCGGCGTGTGTGTGTTCGATCACGTTTCGTAAACATGAACACAGCGGAAGAAATAAAAATAATAAATCTATATTTATTACAACACACACAACACACACATGCATATTACAACAAGTGTAGACATAACCGTAAATTTAAATTTGCAATAAAAGGAAATTTATCTACGTTATACCTTTCGTATGATGTGTAGCGGGAACGGCATCAACCGGAACGATCCTCGCTAGAATCGTCTCTATCCATATCCACGCCGAGTTCCTCGGGATGACTTCGCTAAGCCACGAGCTTCATCTTCGTACGGGTTACTAGCCTCGTGTTGAAGACGACGTGATCGAGAGATGATTACGATCCAAATCCAAATTCGGATCCTAATACGAGTTCTCAAAACTCGCTTCTCCGGAGAGGTATTCGTCAACCAATTGACGAATCCTTCGTCCTCCACCTCAGAGGATTACCGGAGATCAAATCCCCGGTAAGTTAGCCACTGTCGGAGCTCTAACCGTGGTCCAAACGACGCTCCGACTAGAGGAGAACAAGCTGTCCAGAAAACTGGACAGCTTTGGTGGAGGAGTAGGCGCCGGCCAAAACAAGGAAGCCAAGTGCTCACCTTTTCACCGAAGCCTAGGAAGATCACCGGAGGGTTGCCGGAGGATCACCGGCTGAAGCTTGGACACCGGCAAGGACTTGGACGGCGGCACAAAAGCTGGGCGGCAAAGGAGGTTGGGCGGCAACTCCCTTAATGGGGTTTTGGATTAGGGCTTAATTATTCCTTAAGCCCTCTTTTATAGAGAACTAATTCACTTAATGGTTATTGGATCATAACCATTAGGCCCGTTAACCCGCTCCATTAAGATAAGTTAAAATAAACCGAACTATGATGGTTTATTTTAAGTTAAAACGAACCGAACCAACTTTTGGTTCATTCTTTTAAAATAAACCAAACCCTTTGGTTTATTCTTATCCATTGGATTAAAACCAAACCATTTTGGTTCATCCATTACGTCTTCACAAGATTCGGCCCATCCACGCTTCCATTGCGACTGAAATGATTTCATGCTCGCTTTATGTTTGGTCCAACCAAACCTAGTTTCTCTCGGTCTGAGAATCCTATTCTCAAGCTCGTTTTAAATCCTTCGGATTACGCTCGTTGTGCGTGTGACCAAATAGGTTCTCGGTTTATGTTGGTCGTCTATAATTAATCATTAATTATAGAACGATCATGAGTGGCACCTAGTAGTACATCATGATCCCCAATTAACCGAAAATATCAACGGTTGATCCAGAACTATTTCTGGAACCCTTCAGCAGCTCGAATGAGTCGTGCCTCATTCCCTTCACTCATCTTATACCCACTTGGTTCAGGACATGGTCTATTGTGTCAGTCCCCACTAGGCTGACTACGTCACACCTAGCCCAAGTATCATTTCCTCGTCCTACGGATTCTAGTTACTCCACATGTATCGAAGAGTACCTTACTCTAAACATGTAATGCTTTAGCCAAAGACTTTAGTAACAATCCGACGAGAGGCCATGGGTATACATCTCCTCACAAGGAGTGGTGAATCCTTTATAGGCTATTCAAACACCTTTGATCATTTCGACTTATACCCAATCATCCCGGGTCCACATCTCCTTAGAGATGTTTGCTTAAGATGTCAAAGCATAAGTCTCCATGATCAAGATAACTTGAATACCGCAAGTCAAAGGAACATCGCACTTAAGCCACAGTAAGAACTTCATTGACATATCTATATATGCAGAGAACCATATGAAGTCTTACGGCTGGTCACTCCAATGAACTAGTTACCATAACTAGCATCCACGATTAACTCCGGACATCACAATGTCTCCAGCCAGTGAGAATCAGCTGCTTGGGTACTCCAAGGAGTATACCTCGTGCTAGTCTCGACAGAATTGATGGTGTCCAAATCCATCAATTTATCGACTAGGGATAATTCCGATACATCACAATTACACATGTAGAGATACTCACTAGTTGTGATCCAATCACAAATTCTTTCATGCTGTGAATCGTATCGTGGACATTCAGTAAATGAGTTTAAGATCCAATCAAATACATAAAAACATGTATACTCAAATAGTGAATCTTCATTTATCATATAAATGGTTCATACATAAGGCGATTGCCTTAGGACATCTCTTATATATTACTAACAGATGTGACAATCATGACTCTTTAAACCTGAAATCTTGTTCTCGTTAACAATTATACAATCTGCGATGTTTGAACAAAAGCCTTCAGGCACTTTTAATTCTTTAAGAAATAAACAAAGTTGGCGTTTCTCACTAAAGGACAGTGTGTAAAGTGTGGCAGGAAACTCAAGATCATCTCCTATTGCAACAGGATGTAATTCAGGCCTTATATTCAAGAGTTGCAAATCAAGACGTGTTTTATGGTTATCTTTAGTCTTGCCTTTAATATCCATAATTGTTCCAAGAACACTGTCACATATATTTTTTTCAATATGCATCACATCCAAATTATGTCTCAATAACAATATTTCCCAATATGGTAGTTTAAAGAATATACTCTTCTTATTCCAATTATCACCCCGTTTGTCATGAGAAATTTTTGTCTTTCTAGAAGTGTCTTTACTTAAGATTATGCCTTCCAAATCTTGAACTTGACATAAAATATCTTTTCGCAAAAATGATTTAGGCGGCAATCTCATTTCAATTGTACCATCAAAGGAATCCTTATCTTTGCGCCATTTGTGGTTCAATGGAAGATAATGTTGATGCCCCATATAACATTCTTTACCACCATGTGTCAATCTCATTGAGCAAGTATCCTTATTACAACAAGGACATGCTAACTTCCCTTTCGTACTCCATCCAGATAAATTTGCATATGTCGGAAAGTCATTAATTGTCCACAATAAAGCATCACATAAAGTAAAATTTTGAGAAGTTGATATATCAAATGTTTCTACTCCGGTGTGCCACAACTCACTCAATTCATCGTTCAATGGTTGCAAATAGATATCAATTGCATAACCAAGACTTTTTGGACCAAGAATTAACATGGATAAAATGAAGTTAGATATGTTCATACACATCGATGGTGGTAAATTATAAGGAATAAGAATCATAGGCCAAATACTATATGTTGTTTTTGCATTTGCGAATGGTTGAAACCCATCACTTGTGAGGCCAAGTCTCACATTGTGAGAATCTGTGGAGAAATCTTTATATTTTTCATCAAATGATTTCCATGTCATAGAATTAGCTGGATGCCTTAGAACTTCATCATCAACCCTTACATCACTGTGCCATCTCATGTACGGAGCTATTTTTTAACACATGAATAACCTTTGCAACCTTGGTTTTAGTGGGAAATAACATAATATCTTCTTCGTAATCTTCTTTCCATTGGCTTTAAATCGAGTTTCCCCACTATGACTTTCCTCCTTCCATCTAGATATTTCACACACTTCACAAAAATCCAAGTTCTTACGGTCTTTCTAGAATAACATACAATTATTTTTACATGCATCAATCTTTTCATAAGAAAGGCCAATATCTCTAATAAACTTTTTAGCATCACAATATGAATCTGGAATATCAGAATTTTCTGGTAATATTTCTTCCTTTAACAATTTCAACAACATGCTAAATGATCTATTTGTCCATTGTCCAACATTTTTGAGATGAAATAACTTTATTAATGCTGATAATTTTGAAACCCTTGATCCTTGGTACAAAGGTCCTTTTGAATCATTTAATAATCTATAAAATTTTTTAGCTTCATCATTTGGTTCCTCATTAATATTGGCATAGTTTGAATCATCATAATGTGGATGTAGATCCCTTAGAAGATCTTCCATGAAGTCATCATTTGTTGCACCTGTTCTCTCAAAAGCATAGTTCAAAAAATTTTCAATCCCTTGTCCATATGCTTCACCAAGTCGATCATTAATAAGATCCATCCATTTCTTATCGGGTGTCATTCTCTAAATGGAAAAAAGGTGGTCAAAATTAACCATAAATAATGTTGGACCTGCAACTTTGTCATAAATGAAAAGATACATTTAAATATTAGAGGACTCACTTGTGTCAAAATAAATATACTAGTAGATTATAAATATTAAGATGAATTTACTTTTCAATCGATCATTAGTCTATTCTTGATGGAGCTTTAAATTTATTCAAAAAAATATATATAGGTTGGATGGGACATTATTAGTCTAACACAAGGTAGGTTTACTATACTAGTCTAAGAAAAGATTAGATGAATTTTTTTCAAGCATGATGAATGGATGTGCTAGTTCATTTTATTATTCACATATGGGCAAAAATATGACACACCTGGATACCCTATTTCTAAAGGAAAAAAGTCACCAATACTAAAGAAACTTAGTTGAAGAAAAAACCTTTTCCAATACTTCTAGATTAATCTGCAGTAAACGTGCCAAGATGCTTTGTAAATCAAAGACAAATACATAAATTTAATTTGGTTTAAGAATGCTCAAATAAGGCTACTCTACACTTTGAAACATTAGGTAGGCAAACTCAAGAATATTTTTACAAACAGTGAGTCCTAATCAACTTGATCAAAGCCTAGTGAGTATAATATCTTTCTTGAGTAGAATTTCTTAGAGTTTTCTGCATAACATATTTAGATAATTCTGGCAATGGAGAAATGTATATATATTTGTATAATTAGTGTAGATTTTGGTAGCACTATATCCAGGTTTCATTCTTTGAGATGCAAACAAAGTTTGTTAGGAACAAGAAAAAAATTTGGCAACTAGATCTTGGCGTTTCACCTAATTTAATGAAACAAAATCAAATCATTAACCACCAAAAGTGTTTAAGACTCTTTTTGTCATCTAGAGGCTTCCTAAATCCATGAAAGAAAGGTCAATTTTTATAAATTCAAGTTGCATTTAAGATCCATTATCTGGTAACTAGATGCAATTTCCTTAATTAGATGAAAATGATATCATGGGCAGCAACAAGAATCTATAAAAGCCTAAATTATAATTTTTGAGATCTCAACATTGCACAATGTTTGAATATAAAAAGAGATAAATCTTAAAGTGTCAAAATTTATCAACTGAATGTGCAGAAAAATACTAGAAATTCAGAGTGGAACCAGATTCACTCGGAACAACCAGCCAAAATAAAAAATTAAAAAACCAAATCTTTTAGCAAAAGGAAGCAAAAAAATCTCACCACAAATAGGAGCTTGGAGATCAAGGATTGTTGGACTGATGGGATTCGCTTGGAGATCAAGGAATCTCTACCGCACCAGACTGTCGATCACTCAAGAGAGGCAGAAATATAGGTTGTCATAGAGGCGAAGCTACAAAGGTGAGTAGTCGTAGAGGTGGATGGGGATCGTCGATGGAAACTTGATGGGAATCGCCGATGGGAATCGCCGATGGAAACTGGATGGGGTTCGCCGAAGGCAATCACCGATGGGAACTGGAAAGGGATCGCCAATGGAAACCAGAGACAGAGAGGAAAGAAGTCGCATTGAGAAACCTAGCGTAGAGTTGATATGGATTTAGGAGAAAAAAGTAAAAAGGAAAAAATATAAGAAAAGAAATAAAATGAATAAAATAAAGATAGTTTTTAATGAAATAGAAATGAAAAAAATGTGAAAATGGATATAAATAAAATTATATTTTCATAATTAAAAAAAGCATAATGAAAATGGTTATAATTTTAAAAAAATAGTTTTCGACTAGTAAACAAAGCGATTTAGAGTCTCGACTTTATTAAAAAAATCAAAAAAGTAATAACAATAGGAGAAAAAACCCATCGTTGAAGGTCTTGCAATAACGATGGGAGAAAATACCATCGTTAAAGGCATGTCATTAACGACGGAAATAAAAAATACCGTCGTTGATGACAAAGTATGAACGACGGGATAAAATATCATCGTTAATGTGTATTCATTAATGACAGACACTAAATATGGTCATTATTGAACCACCAATAATGACAGTATTTGATATCGTCGTTAAATTTCGTCATTAAAAGTAGATTTTCTTACTAGTGCTTCAATCCATAGATGGACCGATTAAGCTTGCACACAAGATGTTCTTTGTCCTTTGCAATGAATCCCTCTGGTTGCTCCATATAGATGTTTTCTTCAAGACTTCCATTAAGGAAAACTGTCTTGACATCCATTTGTCAAACCTCATAATCCATATGAGCAGCAATAGATAAGAGAATCCAGATAGGCTTAAGCATGGCTATCGGCGAAAAGGTCTCTTCATAATCGATACCCTCTTTCTGAGTATACCCTTTCGCAACAAGCCTTGTTTTGAAGGTCTCAACCTTCCAATCTAATCCTCTCTTTCTTTTGTAGACCCACTTGCATCCAATGGTTTTTACACCATTAGGTGGTTCTACTAGCTCCCAGATCTGATTTGAATCCATAGATTCTATCTCAGAATTCATTGCCCTTTACCAAGATATTGCATCTTTATCTTGGATTGTCTCGTCATATGTCCAGGGATCAAATTTATATTTTCCAGGGACCAAATCAGAAGATTCTCCAAAGAACATAAACCTCTCAGGTTGTCTAACAACCCTCCCACTACGATGAGGTATCACCTATGTATCCTCTGTGACACGCGGTGCAGTTACTTGTGGTATATCCTCTTGTACCGTTGGTACTGAAGTAGTGACTTCCCCTCTTAATTTCTCCAAAACAATCTTGCTCATGGGCTTGTGGTTCATCACATAGTCTTCCTCTAAAAATCGGGCATTCGTGCTAACGATCACCCTCTGATCTCTAGGACTATAGAACAAACCACCTTTTGTTCCTCTAGGATAGCCTACGAACAATCGCACTTCTATACGAGATTCCAACTTACCAGCATCTCCCTTTAGCACATGTGCTGGACTACCCCAAATCTGAATATGTCTCAGACTAGGCTTTCGTCCAGTCCACAATTCTGTGGGAGTGGAAGGTATTGATTTAGATGATACTGAATTTAGAATATACACTATCGTATCCAGAGCATACCCCCAGAATGAATCTGGTAACTCAGAATAACTCATCATCGATCTAACCATCTCCATAAGAGTCCTATTCCTTCGCTCCGTCACATCATTCTGATGGGATGTACCAGGTGCAGACAGTTGGGATTGAATCCCAGCCTCTGATAAGTAACTCCTAAACTCTCCCAAGAGGTACTCACCACCACGATCAGATCGTAGTGTCTTGATACTCTTACCTTGATGTTTCTCCACATCAGCCTTGAATTCTTTGAACCTGTCAATGATGTAATTGTGAGGTGTCCTAAGGCAATCGCCTTAGAAGTTATTAATAAAATTCACTATTTGAGTATACATTATCTATGTATTTGATTGGATCTTAAACTCATATACTGAAGTCCACAATACGATGCATAGCATGAGAGAAATTGTGATTGGATCACAATTAGTGGGTATCTCATCATGTGTAAATATACAAGTATTGAAACTGTCCCTAGTCGATGAATTGATGAGATTAGACATCATCAATTTTGTGAGACTAGCACATATTGTGCTCCTTGGTTTATCCAAGCATTTGGTACTCACTAAATGGAAGCATAGGGATGCTGAGAGGGAACATGTGGATGCTAGTTATGGTAACTAATTCATTGGAGTGCCCTGCTATGAGACTTCATATGGTTCTATATGTCGTTGAAGATCTCATTACGGCTTGAGTGCGAGCTTCCTTAGACTTGAGGTATTCAAGTCACCTTGATCATGACACCTTGTACTTTGACTTCTTCGCAGCCATCTACATAGTAGGTGTAAGTCCGGGATGATTGTGTATAAGCCAAAGTGATCGAAGGTGTTTGAATAGCCAACAGAGGATTCACCACTCCTGATAAAGGAGATGTATACCCTTGTCCTCTTGTCAGGATTGTTACTCATAAGTCTCTGGCCAGAGCAAGCATGTTAAGAAGATAGTCTTCTTTGGAACATGTAGGAGTAACTTGAATCCACAGGACAAGGAAATTAACTTGGGCTAGGTGTGACGTAGTCAGCCTAGTAGGGACGAACACAGAGACCATGTCCTGAACCAAGTGGGTATAAGATGAGTGAAAGGAACAAGGCACGAGCAACTGTAGCTGCTGAAGGGTTCAAAAAATATTCTAGAGTCGACTTAGACTTTCTGGTCAATTGGGGGTCATGATGTACTGCTAGGTGCCACTCATGATCTATTCATAATTATAGGGTTAATTATGAATGGCCAACATAACCGGGAACCTATTGGGTCACATGCACTACGGGTGATCTCGAGATGTAAAACAAGTCTGAGAATGGGATTCTCATTGAGAGAGGATATGTCTGGATGGACCTGACTAAGGGGGTGCGAAACGGAGGCTATGGAACCTCCTATGGCTTTGTTGGACTTAGCACGGCCATATCGCACTTAAACGAAGTCAAACGGACCATACAAAACCTCACACAGTCGTTCCTAACTTGGCACGGGTCGTGCCTGGCTCTGGTCACAAATTGGCAAAGTCTGGGCTGCCCCAGAGAGACACATGGCCAGGCCATGTGTTTTCACACGGCCAGGTCATGTTAAAACATATGGCCATGTGAATCCACACGGGCAGGCAGTGTGAATCCACACGGTCGTGTCGCATCTCCGTCGATTTTAGATATTTCTCTTTATAGAAATTTTCTAGGTTGTTCTTACCTTAATTATGGGATAATTATGGTAAGATATGTTCCGTTTAAGCCTCATAAAATTACCTAATCAAGAGATATATAAAGATATCCCTTGATAATCTTTAAAAAAGGTTTTTGGTTTATAGGTTTTCCCTTGATAGCCGTCGTTGATCTCTCATCTCTCCTCTTCCCTTGTCTCCACCGGTTGGCTAGCACCAATCCGAGACAAAGACTTGCTGCTCTAGGAGTTGTCTCAGGTGATCCCAGCGTGGATTCTGATAGAGGCAAGGTCCGTTGGTCTTGGTTGTGGTTTCGACGGATTCAAAAGAATCCCGAAGGTATAATTTCTCTTTCTCCTTGCGTGTTTTCATGTGATTATGCCAAAACAAGTTTTTTTTTACCCCAGGGGATGTCTGAGATGAAATAAAAATTATTTTATTCACTTATTCCACTGTGCATGATCCTGGAACTTCCAACAAGTGGTATCAGAGCCACCTTGTTCTTTTGGCATAGATTGCATGTTGTAGGAGAAATTTTAAAGCATGTTTGATGTTTTAATATACCTGTGCCATGTTTATCTATATGATAGATTAGAGTATGATTGTTTTACATATAGGATATGTTTGTAACCTAAAAGGAAATACCAAGGATGCGCCTGGAAACATCGAAGGTGTTGCCCTCATCGTTAGAGCTTAAGCATAGACTCACGTTCACGTCGGGAAAATCATTTCCTAATGTGACCTTGGTTTTTTCCATATTTAGGTTTATTTTCTTTTTAGATGAGACCCATAATAATGTGAAATCCCTCATGCAAATATTAGGGCTAACACCTTCCATTAATATGGTTGAACCAGAGTTCTTTTTCATGTTTGGGTTGTTGGACTCCCTCCAAGCCTAGCATGACATCGAGCATGTTCAATTCATATGAGATTCGATATTTATTTTAAATGGTAAGGACCAGAGATCAATTTCAAGTTTGGGTTGTTGGACTCTCTCCAAGCTTGGCTTGTAAGTTGGATGTGTTCAAATCATTTAAATTCGATCTCACGATTAATGGGTCGGCCCTAACTGAAAGCATTGATTTGTTGGACTCCCTCCAAGGTCAATATGGACAGAGGTGCAATTAGGTGATATGCATTGGATGTATATATGTTAATGAGTTAACAACCTAATGTATATGTAAACATTCAATTAGTTCATAGCATAAAGTGATAGTTATATATTTGATATATAATGGGTATTGTTGATACCTAACATTATGACTATGAATGACTTGTTGGACTCTCTCCAAGGTTGTTCTTAGTCATAATGGATATCAACCCACTAAGAGATCACCTACCATCTCTCGAATTCAAAGTGAGGGCTATTGAATTTGATAAAATAGTGGGAGTTTCTTGTTAATGTAAATTGTTTACATTACTATTAATTCATCTCTCTTATACACCTTTTTTGTATGTCTAGGTACTAATTAGAACAACATGTCGACCTCCCTTAATTTACGTTCGATTTTGGACAACAACAAATTGACAGGGCCAAACTTCTTGGACTGGCTTCGTAACCTAAGAATTGTTCTCAAGGCTGAAAAGCTAGCATATGTCCTTGAAGAGGCTCTTCTCCAACCTCCTGCAGACAATGCATCTGGTGACCAAAAGTTGGCTTACTAGAAACATGTTGCTGACTCTGAGATGGCGAGTTGCATTATGCTAGCGTCGATGTCTCCTGAGTTGCAGAAGCAACATGAGCATATGGATGCTAATACAATTATCTTCCATCTTCGAGAGTTGTTCGATGAGCAGGCACGATATGAAAGGTTCGAGGTCACCCAGCTCCTCTTTCGCTCGAAGATGCAGGAGGGTTCATCTGTAGTGCAGTTTGCGCTAAAGATGAATAGTTATATTGAGAGATTGGGATCATTAGGGTTTTTCATAGACCATGAATTAAGTATTGACTTAATTCTTCACAATCTAACTAGTAGCTATTCACAATTTGTGATGAACTATCAGATGAATAAGATTGAGTCCACGATCAATATGCTCAAAACAGTGGAGTCATCTGTTGCGAAGGAACAGAAGGCGATAATGTTGGTTGACTCCTCAAAGGAATGTTCTAAGAGGAAGTCAAAAATAAAAGCTAAAGGGAAGAAGAAGGCAAAAAAGGAAGAAATAACTCCCAAGGGCACCTACCATCATTGTGGCAAGGATGGACATTGAAAGAGAAACTGCAAGTAGTATCTGGAGTCACTGAAGCAGAAGAAGGCATCTAATGTCCAATCTACTACAGGTATATTTGTTATTGAATGTCATACTATTTCTTCTAGCACTTGGGTATTAGATACCGGGTGTGGCTCACATATATGTAATGACATACAGGGGCTGAGGAACAGAAGAAAACTAGTTAAGGGAGAAGCAGATCTAAGGGTTGGCAATGGAGCTATTGGGATGTATACTGAAAAGTCTATCTTTTGTATGAACATCTTTATTTTTGAAATAAAAATCACATGATCATTGTTTGCATATTTATGGTTATGCATATTGTCTAATATATTACATTATAGATAACATGGTGTGTAGTATCACACGGGAGATCATGTTATTAGTTCCTTGTAGAGTATAAGTAAAGGCTCACAACCGAGATGGTTTTGGACAAACCATTGGTATGGTTGTAGTGTAATTTAGTATTGGTTTGTCTTGACCATAGAATTACACTAGTACACTTTGTGTGTATTGAGCAGGACCGACTTAGAGGTGATTCGATTTATTACTGACTACATAATCGAATCGGATCTCAGATATTATGTTGTACATGCTCTTAATCCCGATATAATAATGGACACATATACTTAGTATTCATTTCTTTGATTTACCAATGGGCGAGATTTATAGAGTAAATCGTTAGGCTCGATAAGTTGAGAAATGATATTATTTATATAGTGTGTCATTGATTATAGGAGGAAACCGTATCCTATATATTAGGATGATGATGTCCCCTTGAGGAGCTCATAAGGATCATCATGTAAACCCTGCAGGTGGACTTGGTCCGACATGATGATAAGGTTGAGTGGTACTACTCATGGAGTTAGATGTTGATTAATTAATTGTCAGTAAATTAATTAATTGACGGACATTCGAGATCATAAACACGGGGAGATATGTGTACAATTAATATATGGAGCTCATATTTATTTATGGGGGTTGGTGTGGTAGATCAATGATAATCCTCTAGTGGAATTGATTATCATTAATGGATCGGACTTTATGTGGGCTAGATCCATTGGGTGGCCAAGATCCAACTCCTCCTCATGGTTCCTATTGTAGCCTATTAAAATCCTCATGGAGCCTAGATCCGACGGTGGAAAATGAAACCCTAAATCTGACGGTGAGAATTGAATCCCTAGATCCGACGGTGGAGATTAAAAGGAGGCTTAAGCCTAAATCTATAAATAGGAGTCCAAGGCATGGGCGGCAACTAATCTTGAGGAGATTAGGGTTTTTCTTCCAAGGTTTTGGTCGGCTAGGGTTTGGAGTTGGCTTGAGAGAAGAGGTGGGCGGCAACCTAAGGTTGGTCTTCTTCCAATTGGGCGACGGCAAGATTAGGTTTTGGCTCTTCTTGGCCGGCGGCGCCTCATCCTCTCTCTCTCTCTAGATTGGCCAGTGACTCCTCCCTCTCTCTCTCTCTTTTAGTCGGCGCTCGTTATTCCTCTCCTTGGCCGGTGGCAACCACCAAGCAAGGTGGCTTGGTGGTCGGTTCTAGATAGGAGAAGAAGTTTTGTTTTATTCTTCCCTTTGTTCGGAGCGAGCAAGGAAGGGAAGAACATGATCTAGGAGGCTTCGACTTTTGGAAGATCATCGCCCACACAACGTCCAAAAGGAGGAAGGACATACAATAGAAGACCTTGAGGTAAACAAGAGGTATAATTCTTGTTTTATTTTCCTTTTGTTTCTTTGTATTATGTATGTAATTGCATGTGGCTAATTTACTTGGACCCCGAAGATAAACACAAAAATCGCTGATCTGTACATCATCTATTCCGCAGCTAGTCGAGGAGAAGAGTTAGGTTGCTTGAACAACTAGTTTGTTCAAGAGACCACTCTAATCGAATAGCATGACGATGCATCGGTTGCTTGGGTAATCCGTCATCGTCTTGGATTAATTTTTTTAATCCGGGGACGTAGAGAGGATCGCCATGCACAAGCGACCAAGGTGAAGTTAGAAGCGAAGCTTTGGCTCTGCAAGACCCTTCAGGAGCAAAGGTTGCTGCAGTAGCCAAGGGTACTTATATGTTGCGACTTCCTACGAGACTAGTTTTAGAATTGGATGATATTTTTTATATTTCTACATTAATAAAGAACATTGTTTCTATTTCATGTTTGAATAAGAAAAGTTATCATTTGACATTTAGTAATAATTGTTGTTACATTACGTTAAATGGCGTTCTTTATGCTACTGGAATATTAAATAATGGGATCTACACGTTAGATACATCCAACGATATATTCAATATCGAATAAAATAGCAAACGCGCTAAGTTAGATAATCAATTAACATCGCAATTATGGCATTGTCGTCTTGGTCATATAAGTAATGAACGCATGTCCAAACTGCAAAGGCTTGAAATTTTGGAGTCTTATGAATCAGATTCATTAGACACATGTGTTTCATGCTTAAAAGGAAAGATGACTAAACTACCTTTCAAAGGAAAGGGTGAACGAGCAGTTGAGGTATTGGGTCTTATACATACCGATGTATACGGACCAATGTCAACTCATGCAATAGGAGGTTATAGCTATTTCGTTACCTTTATCGATGATTATTCACGATATAGGTATTTGTATCTGTTAAGATATAAGTCTGAAGTCTTTGAAAGGTTTAAAGATTTTAGAAAGGAAGTAGAGAAACAACTTGAGAAAAGTATTAAAGTACTTCGATCGGATCGAGGTGGTGAATACTTAAGCCAAGAGTTTCAAGATTATCTAAGGGACAATGGCATCTTGTCCCAAAGGACTCCACCTTACATGCCACAACATAATGGTGTGCCTGAAAGTCGAAATCGAACCTTGATGGACATGGTTAGGTCAATGATGCAGCATGCATGTCTTCCAAAAACCTTTTGGAGTTACGCACTCGAGATCGTTGTTTACTTGTTAAATAGAGTCCCAACTAAGGCAATCTCTACTACTTCATATGAGATGTGGAAAAGTAGAAAATCTCATTTATCTTATTTGAAGATATGGGGTTGTCCTTCTTATTTGAAGAGGACAGTATCAGACAAGCTGGAGGCTAAGTCTGATAAGTGTATATTTATTGGTTACCCTAAGGAAACAAGGGGTTACCAATTCTATCATCCCTTGGAACAAAAGGTGTTTGTTTCAAGGCATACTGTATTCCTAGAGAAGGAGTTTCTCTTACAGGAAAACAATGGGAGTGAGGTTGAACTAAGTGTAGTTCAAGAGGCTCCAGTAGACATAAAAGATATGCCTAGTCAATAACCACAGCTGATTACTCATTCGGATGAGGTAATATCTGAACCTGATGATACACAACTTCCTCGTAGATCTAGTAGGACACGAAGGATTCCTGAGAGATATGGATTTCTCATAAGTGAATCTAATGACGTGTTGCTCATAGATGATGAGGAACCTACTAATTACGAAGAGGCACTGAATAGTTCAGACATGGATAGATGGCTAATAGCCATGAAATCAGAAATGGATTCTATGTATGAAAACCAAGTTTGGAACTTGGTAGACCCACCCGAAGGCATAATGCCTATAGGGTGCAAGTGGGTTTTCAAGAAGAAAATCGATATGAATGGTAATATTATTACCTATAAAGCTAGATTAGTGGCAAAAGGCTATCGTCAAAGACAAGGTGTTGACTATGACGAAACCTTTTCACGACAGCTATGCTTAAATCCATTTGGATAATCCTAGCCATGGCAGCTCATTTTGATTATGAGATATGGCAGATGGATGTGAAAATAGCTATCCTTAATGGAAACCTATCTGAGGATGTATATATGATACAACCTAAGGGTTTCACATCCATTGATAGGAACAAAGTATGTAAGCTTAACGTTCCATTTATGGATTGAAGCAGACATCCAGGAGTTGGAATATCTGTTTTGATGAGGCAATCAAACATTTTGATTTCTCACAAAATCTTGAGGAGTCTTGTGTGTATAAGAAGGTTAGTAGGAGTGTGGTCATGTTCCTAGTATTGTATGTCAATGACATATTAATTATAGGAAACGATATTCCTATTTTGCAAACCGTCAAGGTCTGGTTGTCCAAAATATTCTCCATGAAAGACATGAGAGAAGCAACCTATATTTTGGGGATTAAGATCTATAGAGATAGATCGAATCGGTTGTTTGGTCTTTTGCAGTCTACATACATAGACAAAGTGCTAAAATGGTTTAGTATGGAAGAATCCAAGAAAGGTTTTATTCCCATGAGGCATGGGATTCACCTTTCGAAGTCTATGTGCCCGCGCATTGAAGACGAGAGGATTCGCATGAGTCATATCCCATATGCGTCAGCTATAGGATCGATCATGTATG
Source organism: Wurfbainia villosa (assembly GCA_025175895.1). Classification (NCBI taxonomy): domain Eukaryota; kingdom Viridiplantae; phylum Streptophyta; class Magnoliopsida; order Zingiberales; family Zingiberaceae; genus Wurfbainia; species Wurfbainia villosa. Next base: position 55,854,145 of record CM046004.1, read on the forward strand.
CTATGTTATGTACAAGGCCCGATGTATCATATGCTTTGAGCATTATGAGTAGATAACAGTCAGATCCTGGTATGGACCATTGGGTGGCTGTCAAGACAATCCTTAAGTACTTGAGAAGGACTAAGGATTTGTTCTTGGTATATGGAGGAGGTGATATGGTAGCAAGCGGGTATACTGATGCCATCTTTTAGACAGATAAGGATGATTCCAAATCTCAGCCTAGATACATATTCATCTTGAATGGAGGTGCGGTGAATTGGAAGAGTTCTAAATAAGATACCGTTGTTGATTCTACTATGGAGGTAGAGTACATTGCAGCTTTTGAAGCAGCAAAGGAGACGGTATAGATCAAGAAGTTCATTACTGAACTTGGAGTAGTTCTGAGCATTGTTGAAGCATTACCGGTTTACTGCGACAACAATGGTGCCATTGCATAGGCAAAGGAACCACGGTCTCATCAGCGATCCAAACACGTACTACGTTGTTACCATCTGATCAGAGAGATCATTGGTAGAAGAGACGTACAAATAGAGAAAGTTTCCACTGATAAGAATCTAGCAGATCCCTTGACAAAGCCTCTTCCCCAAGAAAAGTTTGAGAGGCATATAAAGGCCTATGGTATTAGATACCAAGGTGATTGGTTGTAGGCCAAGTGGGAGTTTGATATAATTGAGAGGTGTCCTAAGACAATCGCCTTAGAAGTTATTAATAAAATTTACTATTTGAGTATACATTATTTATGTATTTGATTGGATCTTAAACTCATATACTAAAGTCCACAATACGATGCATAGCATGAGAGAAATTGTGATTTGATCACAATAAGTGGGTATCTCATCATATGTAAATATTCAAGTATTGAAATTGTCCATAGTCGATGAATTGATGAGATTGGACATCATCAATTCTGTGAAACTAGCACATGTTGTGCTCCTTGGTTTATCCAAGTATTTGGTACTCACTGAATGGAAGCATAGGGATGCTGAGAGGGAACATATGGATGCTAGTTATGGTAACTAGTTCAGTGGAGTGACCTGCTATGAGACTTCATATGGTTCTATATGTCGTTGAAGATCTCATTGCGACTTGACTGCGAGCTTCCTTAGACTTGAGGTATTCAAGTCACCTTGATCATGGCACCTTATACTTTAACTTCTTCGCAGCCATCTACATAGTAGGTGTAACTCTGGGATGATTGGGTATAAGCCAAAGTGATCGAAGGTATTTGAATAGCCAACAGAGGATTCACCACTCCTGATAAAGGAGATATATACCATAGGCCTCTTGTCAGGATTGTTACTCAGAAGTCTCTGGCCAGAGCAAGCATGTTAAGAAGATGGTCTTCTTGGGAACATGCAGGAGTAACTTGAATCCACAGGACAAGAAAATTAACTTAGGCTAGGTGTGACGTAGTCAGCCTAGTGGGGACGAACACAGAGACCATATCCTGAGCCAAGTGGGTATAAGATGAGTGAAAGGAACAAGGCACAAACAACTGTAGTTGCTGAAGGGTTCAAAAAATATTCTGGAGTCGATTTAGACTTTTCGGTCAATTGGGGGGTCATGATGTACTGCTAGTGCCACTCATGATCTATTCATAATTAAAGGGTTAATTATGAATGACCAACATAACTGGGAACCTATTAGGTCACACGCACTACGGGTGATCTCGAGATGTAAAACAAGTCTGAGAATGAGATTCTCGTTGAGAGAGGATATGTCTGGTTGGACCAAACCAAGGGGGTGCGAAACGGAGGCTATGGAACCTCCTATGGATTTATTGGACTTAGCACGGCCATATTGCACTTAAATGAAGTCAAACAAACCATACAAAGCCTCACACGGTTGTGCCTAACTTGGCACTGGTTGTGCCTGGCTCTGGCCGCAAATTGGCAAAGTCTAGGCTTCCCCAGAGAGACACATGGCCAGGCCATGTGTTTTCACACGGCCATGTGAATCCACACGGCCAGGCCATGTGAAAACACACGACCATGTGAATCCACATGGTCGTGTCATATCTCCACCGATTTTGGAGATTTATCTTTATAGAAATTTCTTGGGTTGTTCTTACCTTAATTATGGGATAATTATGGTAAGATATGTTCCGTTTAAGCCTCATAAGATGACCTAATTAAGAGATATATAAAGATATCCCTTGGTAATCTTTAAAAAAGGTTTTTGGTTTTTAGGTTTTCCCTTGATAGCCGTCATTGCTCTCTCCTCTCTCCTCTTCCCTTGTCTTCACCGGTTGGCTAGCACCAATCAGAGACAAAGACTTGCTTCTCTAGGAGTTGTCTCAGGTGATCCCGGTGTGGATACTGATAGAGGCAAGGCACGTTGGTCTTGCTTGTGGTTTCGACGGATTCAAAAGAATCCTGAAGGTATAACTTCTCTTTCTCCTTGCATGTTTTCATGTGATTATGCCAAAATAAGTCTTCCTGACCCCCATGGGATGTCTGGGATGAAATAAAAATTATTTTATTCGCTTATTCTGCTTCGCATGATCCCGGAACATCCAACAGTCAAAGCATTCAGACTTACGGCGCATCAAGTAAATGTATCCATATCTTGAATAATCGGCTATAAAAGAGATGAAATATTCAAAGCCACCTCTAGCCTGGATAGACATAGGACCACACAAATTAAAATGAACCAATTCCAACACATCTTTAGCTCTATACCCTTTGGCCTTAAAAGGTCTCTTGGTCATTTTACCTTCCAAGCAAGATTCGCAGGTTGGGAAATCTTCTACCACTAATGAACCCAAAGGTCTGTCAGCTATTAACCTTTGAATTCTACTCAGGTTAATATGACCTAACCTTAGATGCCAAAGATATGTTTGGTTTATTTTCGAAGTTTCTTTTCTCTTATTAGATTTAGAAGATGAGTTATTTATTTCTATTTGCATTGTAAGAGCTTTTGGTTCAAGAGTGTATAAATTTCCTACCAATGCACCAGAACAGATAATCTTCCTATTCCTTTTTATAACAACTCGGTCATTAAAAGAAATAGAATATCTATCCAAAAATAATTTAAAAACTGAAATTAAATTCTTTCTAAATGAAGGTACATAAAGGCAATTTCTCAAAACCAAAGTTTTATTCCTATCAAAAAATAAAAAAACATCTCCCACTGCAATTGTCGCCACCTTTGTAGCATTGCCCATAGGTAATCTCCCCCTCAACTAGTCGTCTAGTTTCCTGGAACCCCTGCAAAGAGTTGCAAACATGATCAGTGGCTCCCGTATCTACACACCATGTACCGGTAGATAACACCACTAAATATGTTTCAACGACTAGACCAAAAGATATACCTTTGTTCTATTTGCGGTTAGGACAGTCTGGCTTCCAATGTCCAGTCTGCTTGCAAGTGAAGCACTTGCCTTTCGACTTCTTCACTCCTCCCTGAGATCCTCCCGCCACCTTTGCTGCACCTTGTTTCTTCTTCTTCTTAGTTTTTCATCTTAGAAGTAGAAACCTTCTGAGCAACCAAAGCCTAAGAACTCTGACGAAAAAGTCCCTCTACCACTTGAAGTTCTGTCAAAAGCTCTGTCAACGAATACAACCTCTTATTCATGTTGTAGTTCAGGCGAAATTGCTTAAAACTCCTAGGTAGAGATTGGAGAATGATATCGACCTGGATTTCCCCATCGTTCTCTGCTCCAAGGACTTCTAGCTCATTCAAATAAGCCATCATCCATCGTTCCCTCAACCATGGTGGTCATCATCAAGTTCCTCATAGCTTCCTGCCTAGCAGCCCGATTCTAGTGTCCGAAAAGTTCCTTGAGATTGAGCATCATATCATAGGCAGTATTCATGGCTTGATGTTGATGTTGCAATACATTTGACATGGAAGCCAAAATGTAACACCACGTCATCTCATCAGCCTTGATCCACTTCCTATAACTCTCTTTTTCCTTTTCACCAAAATCATCCGTAGGTTTAGGAGGACACTCTTCGAAGAGTATATATTTGTACTCCTCAGCAGTTAAGACAATGTCTAGATTCCTTTTCCAATCAACATAGTTAGGTCCAGTAAGTTTGTTTTCTTTCAAAATCACAACAAGTGGGTTGAAAGTCATTTTGAAAAACCTAAGAATCACATAAATCAAAAACATTAGATTTCAAAAAATTATTGATTCCTCAAACAATAAAATTTTAAAATCAACCAATACCTCAAAACACCGAGAATATCGTATGCCACGATAGTGTGGATGTATACGAATTCTACATTTGTAAGAGGAGGTTTTACCCATTAATTTTATTATCCTGTCAACCTTACTTTTTGACAAATAAAATTAATAGTTGGTTCCTCTTCGACCCTACAAATAAAAGCAGTGACTCCGATGAGGAGGATACTCTTATTTGCATCTAAGTGTTCACCATTACCCGATACTAAGGCAATTATCTCGGATTTTTTGCCTTCCGATGGGGAAGTACACATGCTCCTAAATAACTTCCTATAACCATATTTGACCTAGTGATCTGCAAAATAAACTCATCCGATATGGAGGAAGGCACTCAGAGCCAACACGCAAGTTTGTTCGCATCACACGTCAAATTGTAATGGAGGTCGCAGGAATTATAAAAAATGTCCCTCTCCCACTTAGTAATTTAAAATTGAGGAATTTTAACTATGAAAGCACAACAAGCATATAAATCAAAAGCAATAAATATCAAAAATAACAAATTTTCCAACTATTATGGCTTTTGTTCTCTAATATGCCTTCAATCGTGTTGGCACCTCGTCCGCTCCTCCTTACGCCATGTACAAGCCATCCTTTCGAAGGGGATCTGAGCCGAAAAAAAATATTTTAATTTACATCCATCGATCCTATATTCCACAAAAGAGTGTACATGAAATCTAGATCGAAAGTACACTAAAATAAAAGAGTGGCTAAACAATGTCGTACTTAATTACAAAATTAAATACTAGCCTCGTCAATCCCGAGGATTCAAATAATATTACAATTATACACACACAATCACATTCAACCACATATGGCCATAATAGTTGGATCTTATGCCTACAAGCAAAAAGTTAGCCTACACACATCCTATTATTATCCGGCACATATAATATATGATAAGTGTATAAAAGTAACCGAATCCAAAACACACAAAACTAGAAACTGCAGCTTTGATACCACTTGAAGGGAAAACATTGCTTCCCCCGCTTCGGTCGCTTATGCATGGCGATCCTATCACACGTCCCCGGATTAAAAAAATTAATCCAGATGAAGATGGATTACCCAAGCAACCAATCCATCATCGTGCTATTCGATTTGAGTGGTCGCTTGAACAAACTTGTTGTTCAAGCAACCTAACTCTTTTCCTCGATTAGCCACGGAATAGATGATGTATGGATCACCGATTTTTGTATTTATCTTCGGGGTCCATGATCATACAATTATAATCCAATTACATAGAACAAGAAAGAAAACTAAACAAGAATTATACCTCTTGTTTACCTCTTGATCTTCAATTGTATGACCTATCCTCTTCTTGGATGTTGTGTGGGCAACGATCTTCCAAGAATTGAAGCCTCCTAGATCACGTATCTTCCTTTCCTTGCTCTCTCCGAACAAAGGAAGATACAAACTCCCTTCTTCTCCTATCTAGCGCTGACCACCAAGCCTCCTTGCTTGGTTGTTGCCGCCGGCCAAGGAGAGGGAGTAGATGAACCGGCCAAGACAAAGGAAGAAGGCACCCTATCCTTTATTGTCACCAGCCCTATGAGAGGTGGAGGAAGCATCGACTATAGGAGATGGAGAAGATGGGGGTGGCACCGACCAAGAGAGGGAGAGGAAGAACAAAACCCTAGCCTCCTTCACTAGTGTTGCCACCGGCCCTAAGGAATTGGACAAACCAAAACCCTAGCCTCCAAATTATTGCCGCCCAACCTCTCCAACGCCAACCCTAGCCTAACTTCTTGTGCCGCCCAAACCTCTCCAATCTCTTATATAGATCTAGGCTTCATGAGGTATTTATAATAGGCTACAATAGGGACCATGAGGAGGAGTTGAATCTTGGCCACCCAATGGATCCGAACCACACAAACCCGATCCATTAATGATGATTCATTCCACTAGAGGATTATCATTGATCTACTTCACCAACCCCCATAAATAAATATGGGCTCCACATATTATTTGTACAAATATCTCCCCATGTTTAAGATATCGAATGTTCATTAATTAATTAATTTATTGATAATTAATTAATTAACATCTGACTCCATGAGTAGTACCACTCAACCTCATCATCATGTTGGACCAAATCCACCTGCAGGATTTACATGATGATCCTTATGAGCTACTCAAGGGGACATCATCATCCTAATACATAGGACACGGTTTCCTCCTATAATCAACGGAACACCATGTAAATAATATTATTTCCCAACTTACCGGGCCTATCGATTTAACCCATAAATCTCGCCCATTGATAAATCAAAGAAATAAATACTAAGTACATGTGTCCATTATTATATCGAGATTAAGAGCATGTACACCATAATATCTGAGGTCCGATTCAATTATATAGTCAGTATAAATTAAATTACCTCTAAATCGGTCCTGCTCAATACACACAAAGTGTACTAGTGTAATTCTATGGTCAAGATAAACCAATACCAAATCACACTACAACCATGTCAATGGTTTATCCAAAACCATCTTGGTTGTGAACCTCTACTTATACTCTACAAGAAACTGATAACATGATCTTCTGTATGATGCCACACACCATATTATCTACAATGTAACGTATCAGACAATATGCATAAATGCAAACAATGATCATGTGATTCTTATTTCAAAATAAAGATGTTCATACAAAGGCTAGGCTTTCAGTATACATCCTAACATGAGGATGGCCAAAGGGTTGCCGGCGGTTGGTGGTTGGCCGACCGCAAGGATGAGGTGGCGGCACAACTCCTTGGGCTGCACCAATGGGTTGGGCAGCAATAATAAGGGAGGAGAAGAGGAAAAAATGGCTAGGGTTTCCAAAACCTAAGTCGTGTGTTATTCACAAAACCCTTAAGCCGTGTTTTTATAGAGAACACATTCTCCTAACGGTTATTGGTTCATAACCAAAATCCATTAACCCGCTCCATTAACTTAAGTTAAAATAAACCAAACTGCATTGGTTTATTTTAAGTTAAAATGAACCGAACCAATTTCGGTTCATTCGTTTGAAACAAATCAAACCCCTTTGGTTTATTTTCCACCATTGGATTAGAACCCAACCAATTTGGTTCATCCATCATGTCTTCATAAGACTCCACCCATCCATGCTTCCGATGTGACTGAAATAATTTCATGCTTCCTCCATGTTTGGTCTAACCAAACCAAGTCTCTCTCGATCTGAGAATCTCATTCTCAAACTCATTTTAAATCCTTCGGATAACACTCATAGTGCATGTGACCAAATAAGTTCTCGGTTTATGTTGGTCATCTATAATTAACCATTAATTATAGAACGATCATGAGTGGCACCTAGTAGTACATCATGATCCCCAATTAATTAGAAAATCAACTGTTGATCCCAGAATGCTTCTGAAACCCTTCAACAGCTACAGTAAATCGTGCCTCATTCCCTTCACTCTCTTATACCCACTTGGTTCAGGACATGGTCCATTGTGTCAGTCCCCACTAGGCTGACTACGTCACACCTAGCCCAAGTATTACTTCCTCGTCCTATGGATTCTAGTTACTACACATGTATCCAAGAGTACCATACTCTATGTTGGTGCAGGGGCACCAGATAATCGAACTTATATTTTGATTATGGCAAAGACACAAAGTCAAGGTTATTTTGTTATCTCATGAGCTAAATCAAGTGTGCAGAATAGCTAAGCTAAAGCTGAAGGTCAACGACACCCGGAGGGAACCGTGGTGGTCGGGCGACATCGGAAGGAATTCGGAGGGAGCCAAAGAAATCAGGTGGAGACCAGAAGCGAAGCTTCAAAGGTAAAGGTTGAGGTAAGCTCGTGTGAGTGAGTGTAAGTAAGGTCATGTCCTCCGTACGGGGACATCCTTAGGCGACGATCCGACCAAGACTTCCCATGGAAGGTCTAAGTCAAGATCGGATGATAAATAGCCATCAAACTTACTTATACAAAGTACATTTTCGAGCTAACTCTTCATTGCAGCTGGAAACCCTATCATCAATCAACTGATGGCTTGTATCAGTTGACTGATGCCTCCAGCAGTCGACTGATAGGGTTGATCAGTCGACTGCTGGTCAAGGATCAGCCTCGAGGAGAGTCAAAGCTTATCACCATTTCTCAAGGGTTAGGTGGCATCACCTCATGAAACCTCATCTCAATGATTAGGGTTTCACAAGGCTATAAAAGTAGGGGTTCTCCACCCCTTTTCCATCATGCTAAGTGCTCAAAAGTGATCTTGCTACGCTACTCTTCTACGACAATCATACGACGACGAAGTGCTACTGCATCATCGATGGCAAGAGCTCAAGTTCTATTTTTTTTCAATAGTCGTTGGTATATTTTGTTTTGTCATCTTTAAATCTTATTGAGTTTTAATCGTAACAAGGAGATGGGGAGTGTCCCTCTATCTTGAGTTTTTTTTATTGATTGTACTCGCTTACTCCTACCTTTAATGAAGAGGAGTGTTTTTAGTGTTTTGCCCTCCATATGTGGTCTAGGACCGTTAGGGCCTAGGATTAGTAGCCGAAGGTTGTGAACCAAGTAAAAACAAAATTGTATTTACTTACTTTCCGCTGTGCACTCGTGTTTTATCTTTACGAATTTGAAAAGTTTCCTTACGCTATTCACCCCCCCCCTCTAGCGCTCAAATCGATCCAACACTCTAGACATGTAATGTTTTGGCCAAAGACTTTAGTAATAATCCGACGAGAGGCCATAGGGTATACATCTCCTTGCAAGGAGTGGTGAATCCTCTGTAGGCTATTCAAACACCTTCGGCCACTTCTACTTATACCCAATCATCCAGGGTCCACATCTCCTCGGAGATGTTTGCTTAAGATGTCAAAGCATAAGTCTACATGACCAAGATGACATGAATACCACAAGTCGAAGGAACATCACACTTAAGCTGCAGTAAGAACTTCATTGACATATCCATATATGCAGAGAACCATATAAAGTCTTGCAACTAGTCACTCCAATGAACTAGTTACGATAACTAGCATCCATGGTTAACTTCGGACGTCCCAATTGTAGGATCGAAATGAGCACTAGAGGGGGGTGAATAGCGCAAAACGGTTTTTCTTTTCTTTTGTTGTAAAAACGATAAGTGAGAGATAAACGCAGCGAAAAAGAGATGGACACAAGGAGTTTTACTTGGTTCACAGCCAACCGGCTGCTAATCCAAGGCCCTAATGGTCCTAGACCACGTACGGAGGGCAATCACTAAAACACTCCTCCTCGTTGGAGGTAGGAGTTACGATTACAAAATTTTTGACAAAAACACAAGGATGAGAGACAAGCCCCTCTCTCCTTTTTGATATAAAAGCTCGAAAAACACAACTTAAATTAATCGACTAAAATGATTACCAACACTTTAACGGTGAAGCTTCGTGTTGGCAACACTTCGTTGTAGTGGCGTCGTCGTAGAAGAGCGGCGTTGTGGAGGCGTTTGAGAGCTTTGTAATAATTGTTGTATCTAAGATGTGAAGCACCCCCCTCTATTTGAAGCCTTGTCCGCCCACTTGAGATCCGGCCACCTCACCACCAATTGAGGGATAAGTTTCCACCTTGCTTTTGACCGGCCACCTCACCAAGATTTGAGGGATAAGTTGCCACCTTGCTTTTAGTTCCTTTTGCCCATTTTCAGGATACTTTAGTTATTTAATTTTATTTCAATTCGAGTTCTAATTTTAATTCGAATTCGAATAAATTCGAATTCTAATTTTAATTCGAATTAGAGTAACTTCGAATTCAAACAAGGGTTAGCTCAAAGCAATATGTAGAAATATTAAATGTGATGAATTTAGATGGTTTCTAACCATCCGATCTCGATTTAGACTTTCATGGAAAGTTTTGGGTCGGATTGTCGCCTAAGATCAACTCCTAAACGGAGGATCCGAACTCACTTACGCTCGTCGGACACGAGTCTTACCTTGCACTTACTGTGTCACAGATCTCCAACTCAAGCTTAACTCGCAGACTCATGAGATAACAAAATAGACTTAACCTTGTGTCTTTGCTATAATCAAAACACAGGTCGATTTCGTGCCTCACCGCACAACAATCTCCCCTTTGATCTATGGCAAAAACACACAAAGTTAAGGAAATTAAGTGCATGAAACAAGAAAGACATGAAGCAAAAGTAGGAGTAGTAAAAATATTTCTCAAGTTCTCCCCTTAGAGGAACCCTCCCCCTTGACCGAGGGTGAGTACTTGAAAAAGACTTTTAGTTCTCCAAACACAAAAGATAACGAGTTAAGTAAATGGCATTACTTAACTTAGGCTCTTTAGAGTCAAAAATAAGTGCAAGTTAAGTAATCAAAAGTTAAGTCAAATGGTTAATTATTCAAAAGGTTTAACTTTTGATTTCTTAACTTGGGCCTTTAAAGTTTTCAATTCCGAAGAGTTGAAACCTAAACCTTACTCCCCCTTAACTTAGGCCAGAATCAAAGTTTTAAGTTAAGTTATCAAATTCAAAAATTTGAATTTATTGAACCTTAACTTTGGCCTTTTCTCTCCCTTTTGACATAAATCAAGAAAAAAAGTAGGGGGGGGGGGGGGGGGGTTAAGAAAACCCTAAGTCCAAGCATGATGATTTTGAAAATAGTATGTGAAAATAATTCATCTAAATGTTCAACTCTAGTTTGACTTGATTGAAATGATATTATCAACAAGTCCTGATTAGAGTTGGTTAATATTAGTTGCATATTTATACTCCAAGGTTCATATTGACGCACTTGATCTACATCTTGGAACCTGGAGTAGGGTCCTAACATCTCACGCCGTTCTAGGTGGCTTAATACACAAACACATTAACCCTATGTGTTGTGAGATGTGTTGGCTCCTTAAATCTATAGGATTATGATATCTAGAAGAAGTCCTAAACTAGTTCCATTTGCATAAAGAAAAAAAATAAGAAAAATAAAATTTTTGAAAATAGCATTTGAAAACTTTTGCCAACCTATTCTATTATGCACAAGCCCAATTTTCGTCTCAAGAGACTAAATTCGGCTTCGGGTAGTGGTTTAGTAAATAGGTCTGCTAGGTTAGACTTCGAGTCAACATATTCGAGTTGTATGGAGCTGTTGGCTACATGTTCTCGAATGAAATGGTGTTTTACCTCTATATGCTTTGTCCTTGAATGGCATATAGGGTTCTTAGTTAGATTTATCAAACTTATGTTGTCTACAAAAATTTTAGTTTTGGTGAAGTCCAACCTAAAGTCTCGGAGAGTGTGCTTCATCCAAAGAAGCTGAGTTACACACTCACCCATCGCAACGTATTCGACTTCGGTGGTAGATAAGGCAACACAATGTTGCTTCCTACTGCACCAACTCACTAGACTCGAGCCGAGTAGTTGACAACAACCACTCGTGCTCTTTCTATCGAGTTTACTACCGGCATAATCCGAATCAGAGTAGATGATTAGTTCGAACTCCGTAGATCTAGGGTACCAAATACCAACGTTAAGTGTACCCTTAAGATATCTAAGGATACGCTTAACTAGGGTTAGGTGAGACTCCTTAGCACAGGTTTAAAACCTGGCGCACATACTTATGAATAGGATGTCGGGTGCCTCGCGTTAAGTATAGGAGACTTCTATCGCGCTCCTATAGTACTTTAAGTCAATGGACTTACTTTCTAGGTCTTCTCCTATGTTAACATTAATCGCCATTGGGGTGTTTATTATCTTAGCGTCTTGCATTCCAAATCTTTTAATTAACTCCTTAGTGTATTTTTGTTGATATAGGTATATACCATCCTTAGTTTGTTTAATTTGTAGACCTAAAAAGAAACTTAACTCACCTACCAAGTTCATTTCGAACTCACTTTCCATGAGTGAAACGAACTCGTTTAGTAAGGCTGAGTTAGAGGTTCCAAAAATTATATCGTCTACGTAAATTTGAGCTATGAATATTTCTTTACCTAAGGTTTTTACGAAGAGAGTTGGGTCAACTAAGCCTTGGTTAAACCCTTTTGACTTAAGATGGATTGAAAGTCTCTTGTACCAAGCTCGAGGAGCTTGTTTAAGTCCATAGAGAGCTTTCTTAAGTTTTAGAACATGGTCGGGTTTATCTAGATTTTCGAATCCAGGGGGTTGGCTAACATAAACTTCTTCTTTAAAGTATCCATTTAGGAATGCCGACTTAACATCCATTTGAAACAGCTTAAATCCTCGATGTGCGGCATAAGCTAGCAACATTCGAATGGATTCGAGTCTAGCTACTGGGGCATAGGTTTCGTCGTAATCTAAGCCTTCGACTTGACTAAACCCTTTGGCGACTAACCTAGCCTTGTTTCTAACTACTTCACCTTTATCATCAAGCTTATTTCGAAACACCCACCTTGTTCCAATTATCATTTTGTCTTTAGGTGGTAGTACTAATTCCCACACTTCATTCCTAGTAAATTGAGCTAGCTCTTCTTGCATTGCAATAATCCAATCGGGATCAAGAAGAGCTTGTTCAATTGATTTGGGTTCTATCTTTGAAATTAAGGAAATTTGACTAAGGTTCCTATAGGATGCTCTAGTTCGAACTCCTAGATTAGGATCTCCTATCACTTGATCGATAGGGTGGTTAGTCCTGAATCCTAGATTGGGTTGGGTTTGTGTCACCTAATGCTTGATCAATGGGGTGACTTGGTTGAACACTAGTTTGACTCGGATCACTTGTCACTTGGTCGACAAGAGAAGTTGGTTGATGTGGATTAGACTCGATCTCAGGGTTGGAGACGAGTTTGGTATCAGTGGGCTCAACACTTGGGGTCATTAAGGGTTTTGTAGGTTCGGGTACTTCATCGAACACTACATTAATAGTCTCTTCGACTTTAAGGGTATCGTGGTTGAGTATCCTAAGAAGATTCTGGTGGAGGTTTTGGATTTGAATTTCCCTAGGTGGTTCTTAGTGTTTAAGATATGTACTTTACATCCAAATACCCTAAAGTACTTGATGTTGGGTACTTTATTGTGATAAATCTCGTACGAGGTCTTAAGGTGCCTCTTTACCATAAGGATCCTATTCTGGACATAGCAAGCCGTGCTAACGGCTTCTGCCCAAAACCTATCAGGTAGGTCGTATTCGTTCAACATGGTCCTAGCGGCTTCTTGTAGAGTTCGGTTTTTCTGCTCCACTAGGCCATTTTGTTGAGGGGTCCTAGGGCAAGAGAATTCATGGTGGTATCCGTTTAGGTTACAGAAATCGGTGAACCTTTGATTTTCGAATTCACCACCATGATCGCTTCTAAGTCTTTTAACCTTAAGGTTTTTTTGATTCTCGATTAATTTGAATAGATTGATTAATTGATCTAGGGTATCATTTTTATGTTTGATGAACCTAACCCAGGTAAACCTAGAGTAGTCGTCAATTATGACTAAGCAATATTGACTTCTATTGAGTGACTTGGCTCCATGTGAATCGAATAGATCCATATGCAGGAGCTCAAGTACACTTGAGGTTCGTTCTTGGTTAGTTAACTTGTGTTATGTCCTAGGTTGTTTTCCTTGTTGAAAAGCATTACAGATTTTATTAACTAAATTGTTGAGGTTGGGTAAGCCTCTGACTAAGACACTCTGACTCATCTTGTGGACGAGTCTTGGGTGCGAGTGACCGAGTCGTCGGTGCCACAACCATGATTCCTCTTCCTGTGTCATAAGACATTTGGCTGAGGATTTGATTAAGCTAATTGTATAAATGTTATTTGTCCTAGTTCCTTTGAGTATTGTTTTAGCTGTTTTATTTGTTTTAATTACACATTCATTTTCTAAAAATATGACCTTATAGTTATTGTCACATAATTGGCTTACGCTAAGCAGGTTATATTCAAAATTCTCTACAAGTAATACATTTTTAATAACAAAATTCGAGTTAAGCTCGATATCACCTGATCCGATGATTTTGAGCTTGTCGTTATTCCCAAAGGCTACCGATCCTTGTCGTTTGAATCGAAGCTTCGTGAATTTGAGTTGATCCCCGGTCATGTGTCGGGAGCAACCGCTGTCCAACATCCATTGATCCTACATACAAGGTGGTTGTATTGGATGTTAGATTTTTTTTAAAAAAAAATGGTTGTAAGTTGTTAAACCTAGGTCATCTCACCTGTGTCTATATGATTAAGCATGTTATACTTGTTAGGAATATTGGAATGGCTAGAGGGGGGTAATTAGCCTTTCTTCGTTTCTACAAGTTAGCGGAAGCAATACAAATACGAAAACAAATACGAATAAGAAATAAGAAACCAAACGCTAACACCCGATGTACGTGGTTCAGAGATGACGCTCCTACTCCACGGCAATCCGTAAGATGGATTAGTCCTAGCCAAGCTTCACTATCTTCTCCTTTGGATGAACCAAGGTGGAGAAACCTTTCTTACAATGCTCTCCTCTTCTTTACAATGATGGATGATCAAGAACAAGAGAAGAGGAGGTTTTGAATCACTAAAAACACTTGGAAAGCTTGGTGAGCACGAGGGTGTAGTTAGGAGCAAGAGCACTAGCTTCACCAAGCTCCCCATGGCCCCTTTTTATAGAAGAGGGGCTGTTTTCCTGCTGGCTGATCACCGATCGATGCTTACCATCAGTCGATTGCCACCGAAGCCAACGGCTTCTGAAACGCGATCTCCGCGGAGATTCGTAGCCACAATCTCCAACGGCCAGGTGATCACGATCGATCCTCCATCACCGATCGATGGAGTGATCGATCGAGTGATCAAGCGGCAATGAGTGAGATCGCATTCTGGCAATATTTTTCGATCACCGATCACGCTTGGCAATGATCGATCGCAACATCGCCGACTAACATGACCAAGGCGCCGATTGATGGCCGTGGTTTCACTCGACTTAGTCGAACGCCGACTGGGCCGATCGATACATCGTATCGCCGATCGATACTCATCAAGTATGAGTAATTCACACTTGATTTTATACCCTAGACCTAGACTCAACCTTCTAGCTCCTCATTAAGCCTTGCGCCTTCAGGATCCCTCCGAGTCCGCGACTTGTTCATCCTTTGCGCTTTGCTTCCGTGAGCTTCCTTCTGCTTCATCATGTCTTGGGTTTTCCAAATGCTTGACTTTATGCCGCCAAGACTACAAACTTGGACTTATCGCCAAGACCTTACTTTGGACTTCCTTTGCCAAGGTTCACTTGGACTTTACGCTGCCAAGACTACAAGCTTGGTCTTACGCTGCCAAGTTCATCCCTTGGACTTTCCTTACCAAGATCATACTTGGACTTCTCTTTTACCAAGTCTTCATCCTTGGATTTCCATACTTAAAACATATTCGCAATTAGATCACAAGATATTGCCTAACTTAGATGATTATCCAAACATCGAAACATATAAATGCTTGGAGCATTATTGCACCAACAATCTCCCCCTTTTTGATGTTTGACAATCATTTAAGTTAGGTCTTTTAAAGATACACACATAATCATCTAACTTAAACATCCCTTCTCCCCCTTTGACATACATCAAAAAGAGAAGGATTCAAAAATGAAGGAATCAAAGGTGTTGGATCTTGGACTAAGGTATAAAATTGAAATTAAAGCTCCCCCTTAATCAAAGATAAGCTTTATAATGTGTAAATAATATTTGAAGCAAAGCATAACAGACATTTAAAAACATTAAGTCCTAACTTTGCACCAACAATGGATTTGGGGATGAAAAAGATACAATTTATGAAACTCCCCCTAAACCACTGCACTAAACAGTCCTAAACCTTTGTTTATATGCAATATTATCAAGCTATAGTTGTAGGACATCAAGGATACACTAAATACCATAAAATGGAGCTGTTTATCAGAAAATACAGTGTATCATGACTTGGTTTCGAACGCCTGATCAAATACCGAAATCAAATTTCTTTTCAACTTCAGAAATGCATTAGAAATTCTAGAAATCTCGAAAAATCACGAAATTTTGCGTACACATTTCTGAAATCATAATTTATTAAGAAAAAATAATTTGAAAAATATATGTTTTTCAGATTTCAAGATTGATACAAACTTAGAACCTAACAAAAGTTCTAAAGATTTTGCAAACTTTGTATCACTTTTGTGTTCCATTTGAAAACTGTTTTTCAAAATATGATGAACATAGTTTAATATATATATTATTTGGAATTTCCAACCATGTTCTTTGAGCTATGTATTCATTACTTGAATACAAGTCTTCCCAATGATTGGTCCATAAGGTTTTTATGTCTTTAGGTGTGTTATTAGCTCATAGTAATGCATCATAACAAGCATGATGAGCCAAGTACACCTTCCCTATCATCTCACATGGTTCTAATTGTCTCAATACAAAAATCAAGGTGTCTTAAGGCTTTTTGTGAGATGCATCAAGGTATAAAGCTACTATAAAAGTATAGGATCATGCAAACCTAGAGTTTTACTCTACAAAGCACATACCAAGCTCTCTCCTTAATGATGAAAATTCGGCTTCGGGAAGAGCTTTGGTGAAGATATCGGCAAGGTTGGACTTAGATTCTACATAATTAAGTTCAATGTCCCCTCTTGCCACATGATCTCTTATGAAGTGATGTTTCACTTCAATGTGCTTGGTCCTAGAGTGATGTACCGAATTTTTGGTCAAGTTGATGGTACTCACATTATCACAATAAACTTTAATGTTAGAGTAGTGTAGCTCATAGTCCACAAGAGTATGTCTCATCCAAAGTAATTGAGCTACACAATCACCCATAGCCACATATTCGGCTTCGGTGGTTGATAAAGCAACACAATGTTGCTTCCTACTACTCCAACTAACCAGGGAGGACCCAAGAAATTGGCATCCACCACTAGTACTTTTCCTATCCAATTTGCACCCGGCATAATCGGAATCGGTATAACCAAGCAATTCAAATGACCTAGTCCTAGGATACCAAAGTCCTACATTTAGGGTGCCTTTAATATATCTTAATATTCTCTTAACGACTACTAAATGTGATTCTTTGGCACAAGATTGGTATCTTGCACACATACCTACCGCAAATAAAATGTCGGGTCTACTAGCGGTTAGGTATAGTAGGCTACCAATCATACTCCTATAAAGTTTAAGATCAATTGATTTACCTTCATGATCACTATCTATTCTAGTGCTAGTGGCCATAGGAGTGGTTACAATTTTGGCATTTTCCAAACCAAATTTCTTGATCATTTCATTTGCATATTTGGTTTGATAAATATGAATACCCTCATTGGTTTGTTTGACTTGTAAACCTAGGAAAAAGGTAAGCTCTCCAACCAAACTCATTTCAAATTCATTTTCCATATTTTTTATAAAGTCTTGAAGAAGATCATCATTCGTTGACCCAAAAATGATATCATCAACATATACTTGGGCTATGAATATATCTTTTAATGTTGACTTTATAAACAATGTTTGATCTACTTGGCCTCTTCTAAAATCCTTAGAAATTAAGAAAGATGACAATCTTTCATACCATGCTCGGGGAGCTTGTTTTAACCCATATAATGCTTTCCTAAGCTTACATACATGATTTGGATAATCTATGTTCTCAAATCCGGGTGGTTGCTCTACATATACTTCCTCCTTAATATAACCATTTAAGAATGCCAATTTAACATCCATTTGGTAAAGTTTAAATCCCATGTAGGAAGCATACCCTAAGAGAATCCTAATAGATTCTAACCTCGCAACCGGGGCATAAGTCTCATCATAGTCAAGCCCCTCAACTTGATTGAATCCCCTAGCAACCAACCTAGCCTTATTTCTAGTGATATTTCCTTGATCATCTAGCTTATTCCTAAAGACCCATCTTGTAGTAATTATGGTGCTATCATTAGGTCTAGGTACTAATTCCCACACTTGACTTCTCTCAAATTGAGCCAATTCATCTTGCATTGCCAAAATCCAATCAGGATCATGTAATGCATCATTGATCGATTTGGGCTCAATTTGTGAGATAAGAGCTACTTGACTAGTAGGAGGTCTATTAAATGACCTAGTTCTTACTCCTTGAGATAGATCTCCTACTGCTCGATCAAGTGGATGATCTTGATGAATTTTTAGGTTTCTAGAAGGGGTTTCAATTTGATCATTGTTATCTTCCACCCTTCTTTCATCATCGGAGTCTCCTCTTCCTCCCCCTTGATCATTACCCCTAATGGTCAAATTTTGAAGTTTTTAGGTAATGTCTTGATTATTGTCATTAATATCCTTATCAATAGAGGACTTTCTAGGGTAGGTACTAGTAGCTTCATCAAATTGAACATTGGAGGACTCCTCAATCCCTTGGGTTCTCTTATTGTAGACTCTATATCCTCTACTTGTGGATGAGTATCCAACTAGGATTCCCTCATCCGCTTTGGATTCAAATTTTCCTAAGTTATCCTTGGTGTTTAGAATATAAACTTTACATCCAAAGACTTTAAAATAATGAATTGTGGGAATAGTCCCATTCCATAATTCAAAAGGTGTCTTTCCTAAAAACCTATGGATTTGAACCCTATTTTGGATATAGCAAGCGGTATTAACCGCTTCCGCCCACAAGTAGCTAGGTAGAGAATATGCATTAAGCATAGTCCTAGCCGCCTCTTGTAGGGCACGATTTCTCCTTTCCACCATCCCATTTTGTTGGGGTGTTCTAGGATAAGAGAACTCATGCTTGTACCCTTGCTCTAAACAAAATTGTGAAAAATATAAGTTTTCAAATTCTCCACCATGATCACTACGAATCCGGTTGATTTTGAGACTCTTTTCATTTTCAACCCTTTTACTAAATCCTATGATTATTTCTAAGGTATCATCCTTATGTTTCATAAAGTAGACCCAAGTATACCTAGAGAAATCATCTACAATAACCAAACAATATTTGTTGTCATTTAAAGATGGAGTACTATGACAATCAAATAGGTCAAGATGCAATAATTCTAATGGTAAGGAAGTATTAGTTAGGGTTTTACCTTTGTGTGATGCCTTTGTTTGTTTTCCCTCTTGACATGCATCACACATTTTATTCTTGACATACTTGATCTTTGGTAGTCCTTTGACCAACTCCATCTTGGCTACCTTGGCTATGTTTTTCATGTTGATGTGCCCCAATCTCCTATGCCATAGCCAACTTTCCTCTTCTTTTGCAACAAAGCACTTAGTAGAAATGTTAGAAACATATGAAAGATCAACATAATAGATATTTGATTTCCTATATCCAACTAACATGAAATCATTTAATTCCTTGTGCCTAATCATGCATTTAGAGGATTCAAAGGAGACATGATAATTTGCATCACAAAGTTGACTAACACTTAATAGATTAAATTTCATATTTTCAACTAGTAAAACTTTGTGAATGACAATTTTGGGGGATACCTCAATTGTACCTCTACCTAATATCTTGAGTTTTCCACTATTCCCAAAGGACACCGCTCCCTTCTTCACATATTTAATTGTGGAGAACTTGCTCACATCCCCGGTCATATGTGTTGAGCAACCGCTATCCACAATCCACATACCTCGCTCTCCTACCTAAATCACATGAAAAACACAAGCTTTTGGTACCCAAACATTTGGACCGGTAACATTAAGTAAAAGCTTCTTAGGTACCCATGCTTTCTTAACTTTTCCCTTAATGGTTGCTTTCCTATTAATCAATGAAATATAAGCAACTTCTTTTTCTTTTGGCTTATATCCTAAACCGGCCTTGTTGTAAACGGCTCTTTGTCGACTAAGGATCATATCAAGACATTTTGAGCCATTTGAAAATTTCTCTAAACATGCTTTCAATTCACTAACCTCATCCTTAAGTTTGTCATTTTCTTCCTTAAGCATGCAAGAATCAACATGTGAGGGTTTTTCATTCCTAATAGCCTTTTGTTCTACCTTCATGCTCTTAACCTTAGATTTAGACTTATCTAGAGCTTCTTTAAGATAGGCAATTGATTTATAAAGAAGCGTAACTTTGGGAGAGTTCATTACCTCATCGTCACTAGATGACGATTCATCACTTGAGGAGTCTTCTTGGCTTGATGTGCCGGAATCATCTTCTAATGCCATGAGTGCCACATGGCGTGTGATGTGGCAAAGCTCATCATCGGAGGAGGAGTCTTCAACACTTGGTGTGTCCCATGTGGTTTGAGCCACCATGGCCTCCTTCTTCTTCTTCTCCTTCTTGTCCTTCTTTTTCTTTTCCTTTTCCTCCTTCTTTAGCTCCGGGCAATTCGGCTTTATGTGCCCCTTCTTGTTGCAAGCATGGCAAATCACATTATTGCTAAAACTTGAATTACCACTAAATTTACCTTTTGAGGAATGAGACCCCTTCCTTGCTTCTCTATTCTTGAACTCTTTTGACTTTCTATAAAGCTTCTTGACAAAATTTGCCATTTCACTAGATGAGTCTCTATCACTACTTGACTCATCCTCCGACTCGGATGATGATGATGCTTCTTTTCTTTCCTTCTTCTTCTTTTCTTTCTTGTCCTTCTTTTCAACAAATAGAGCTAAACCCTTTTCCTTAGAGGACATGTTAGTTTGCTCATGTAATTCAAACTCACAAAATAATTCATCAATTTTAATTTGAGAGAGATCCCTAGTTACCTTAATGGCATCAACTATAGAAGTCCATAAAGAATTTCTAGGAAATGCTTGAAGTATATACCTTACCAAGTCCCGGTTGTCGACTCGCTCACCTATGATGTGAAGTCCATTCACAATCTTTTTGAACCTTCCATGCATTTGACTTACGGTTTCATGCATCTTCATTTGGAAGGCTTGAAGTTGTCCAATTAGTAGGTCCTTCTTGGCCCTCTTTGACTCCTTGGAACCTTCATTTAGCTCAATGAGCTTTTCCCATAGCTCCTTGGCGGATTCGAAAGGCCCCACCTTGTTGAGTTGCTCCATTGTAATGCTGCATTGGATGGTGAGTACGACTTTCGCATTAGACTCGAACTTCCGGTTCATCTCCCTTGTCCAATCCTTGCTTGGAATAGGGTCTCCATGTTCATCTACCGGTTCCTTGAAGTCATGTACAATGCTATGCCAAATTTCAATATTACTCATAAGATAGTACTTCATCCTACCTTTCCAATACGCAAAATGACTCCCATCGAAGAGCGGTGGCTTGGCGGTGCTATATCCCTCTTGAAGAGCCATTGATGTCTTGGTTGATGGTGAGATCTTCCAAGCTATCCGGGCTCTGATACCACTTGTTAGGAATATTGGAATGGCTAGAGGGGGGTGATTAGCCTTTCGCCTGTGCGATGTAATTCGATCGCGTTCGTGTCTACAAGTTTCGTTAGCACAGCGGAATGTATATATGATAACAATAACGAAACACAATCACAAACACAATAACACGAAGATTTAACGTGGTTCGGAACCACACGGTTCCTACTCCACGGATCGAGCTCTACGAGCTCTAGTGATGCACACACACTCACTAATGACAAATACTCCTTCTCGACACAAGTCGGAGGTGGAGAAACCCCTTACAAGTAATCTTACAACAATAAGATATAAATACAAGCAATATACAATAATACAATGCAAAACTAGTAAAGAAAACAACTTTACAAATGCCTTTGGATTGCTTGCTTGTTGATCGCTTGAATCGTGGTTGAAGACCCTGATTTGCAACAGCAAATCGCCTCAAGACGTCCAAGAAATCGATGTCAAAATCCTCCATCACGAGCTCCTTATAAAGCTTCAACCTGTGCTGGAAAAGGTCGATCAGTCGACTGATCGGGACCATCAGTCGACTGATGCCACTGTTGTCGTGAGACAACGGCTAGATCCACGCTGGATAAGTCCAACGGATCTACCATCAGTCGACTGATGGAGTCCTCACTCGACCAGTCGAGTCTCGACTCCATTCTGTGGCCGATTTCTCGAGCACCAGTCGACTGATCACACGATCAGTCGACTGCTCGAGCCATCAGTCGACTGCCCACCTCTGGCAGTCGACTGCTAGGCCATAACCCACAGTCAAACCCTAGTTGACTCGGTCCAGTCGACTGCCACATGGCACCAGTCGACTGGCACACCTCAAACATGAGGTTTTAACCCAAGTATGGTTCCCCCATACTTGCTAGACCACCCTTAGCCTAGACCTAAGCCTTCTAGCCACCTCCATCAGCCTCACACCTCTCGGATCCCTCCAAGTCATCCATGACTTGTTCATCCATCGCGCTAGCCTTCAGGTGCTTCCATCGGCTATGTCATGCTAACGGTGTCTACACCGCCAAGGTGTTGGTGCAGTAGGCACCTAAGTCGAACCTGAGTTTTGATTATAGCAAACGATACAAAGTTAAGCTCATGTTGTTATCTCACGAGCTGAATCGAGTGTGCAGAAAATTGCTATAGCTGGAGCTGAAGGCTAGCGACACCCGGAGGAAGCCGCGGTGGTCGGGCGACACTCAAGTGACTTCGGAGGGAGTCGAAGGAATTGAGTGGAAGGTCGGAAGCAAAAGCAACACGTAAGTATCGAGGTAAGCTCATGCGTGCAAGTGTAAGTAAGGTCGTATCCTCGTTATGGGGAAAGACTTAAGCGTAGATCTGACCCAAGACATCTAATAGGTGGTCTAGGTCAAGATCGGACGGTCGACGACCGTCGAAATAATGTTTTCTTTAAGCTAACATTGCCTTGCAAACAAGATCACGATCGCCAACTCAAGGACTCATCGCTGGCCCATCACGGGTGACTACGGCTAGCACTCGATCGATGCCGCCATCACCGACCGTGATGGCCATCATCATGTCAAAGGATCAGCCTCGAGGAGTCAAGGTTTATCACCAAATTTCAAGGAGAGTAGTGCTCAAATATGATTGGCTAGGGTTCCTCTCAAAAAGGGGCTCAAAGGCTATAAAAGGAGGTCCTAACCTAGGGTTTTCAAATAATTCTAAGTGCTCAAAAGCTTCCGCAACGCTGCGACTCTCCGACGACTCTACGACAACGAAGTGCTGCCAACAACCCTAGCTTAAGGTCTTTCTTTTTAGTTGTTGGTATAATCCTTGTTATTGTTTTCAATATTGCAACTCTTTTACTCGAGGTTTTTCTATCGTTGCATTTTACTTTAATAGAAGAGAGGGTTTGTCTCTCTATCATTTTGCTTCGAAGTTTTTTTTGTAATCGTCAAACTCCTACCTCCAACGAGGAGGAGTGTTTTAGTGAATTGCCCTCCGTACACGGTCTAGGACCGTTAGGGCCTTGGAGTAGTAGCTGAAGGCTACGAACCAAGTAAAAAACAAACTTGTCTCTTTTGTTTCATTTACATTTCCGCTGTATATTTGTCTTGAAACGAATTCGAAAGAAAAGGCTTTTCGCTATTCACCCCCGCTCTAGCCAATTGGTATCGTGAGTGGGTTGCTAAGATTTGGTGAAACCACCAATCTAGCCATTTTTAAAGATTTATTTTTTTCTTTTAATTCTGTTTTTTTTTTATTTATTTCGCTTTGTTAAGTATTCTCCCGCACTACTAATCCAAGACGCGAGTCTTGGCACTTGTTTTTGTGTTTTTGTCGTTGCTAGTTTCTTTGTCGTCGTCTCCTTGTGTCTTTTGTTCTAATGGCCCATCTCGAGGGTTTTAGCACCGTCCGACCTCCGTTTTATAACGGAGATGACTTCCGTTATTGGAAGGGTCGGATGGAATGCTTCCTAAAAACCCAAATAGAGATGTGGATTGTGATCCAAACCGGGTTCACCCTTCCTACTAATGAAGAAGGTGAATCCTTGGATTACAATCAATGGACCATTGCGACAAAACGACAAGTCGAAGCTGACGCCAAGGCAACACAAATCCTCCATTGCGGCCTATCCAAAGAGGAGATAAATCGCGTCAGCCCCTTCATAAGCGCAAAAGATCTTTGGACAAAACTAGTGGAGCTACACGAAGGGACCGATGAAGCCAAGGTATGTAAGCGCGACCTCTTGTTCAATAAATTATATAATCTAAAAATGCAGGAACACGAGTCCGCGACGCAACTCCACGCCCGTATCCAAGACATAGTCAACAACCTACACGCAATCGGGCAAAAGGTCGAAAACCGTGACCTTATAAGGTATGTTCTAAACTCTTTTCCGAGGACTACCTTGTGGGCATCCATGGTCGATGCTTACAAGGTCTCCAAGGACCTCTCTAAACTTAGATTAGATGAACTCTTTTCCGATTTTGAATTACATGAGCAGTCCAACTCGGAACCCGAGAGGGGTATAGCCTTGTTTGCAGGTTCAAAGAAGAAGAAAATCGCAAGCAAGCCACCACCAACCGAGGAGGAAGACGAGTCCGAAGAAGAAGTTGACCCGGAATTGACTGCCGAGCTAATGAACCTAGCTCGAAGGATAGCCAAGGGACGAAAGCGAACCACAACTCGACCCAACCAAGGTAAGCTTAAAAGTTCTAATATTAGGTGTTATGAGTGTAACAGGTTTGGACATATCAAGTCCGAGTGCCCCAAGCTCAACCACAAAGCACCTAAGCACAAGAAGGCCCTCAACGCGACATGGGAAGAAGCGTCATCCGAAGAAGACGAAGACCACGTCTTCATGGCGAAATCAATTGAGTCGAACCACAGACCGAACAACTTCGAGTCGAACTCCGAGGATGACTCGGACTATGAAGCTACCTTTAAGTCAAGCCACGGATACGCATCCAGTTCAAAAGATACCCTTAAAGTAAGTTGAACTTTATTTAATACTTTACAAAATACGGTTAGGTTTTTGTCTAGGAAATTAGTTAAATCCGAGTCCAAGGTCGAGACCTTGGTTGAGGAGGTCAAACTCCTCAAACACAAGGTCTCCCTAACCTCTTCGACTAGTCGAGTTCAAGAGAAGGACTCAACTCGGGTTGAAAAACTCGAAGTTGAGAACTCACTCTTGAAAAGTCAAGTCGAAGATCTTAGGAACACGTTGGAAAGGTTCACTTTGGGATCCAAAGGACTTGACCTCCTACTTGGATCTCAAAGGGCCGTGTACAACAAGGCTGGACTAGGGTTTAACTCAAACACGACTAATAGGTCGTATATGTCGATTGTAAGTCGACATAGGAAACATGTCCAAGCATGGGTCCCTAAGAACCTTTTGATTTCAACTCTAGGATCCAACCGCATCGATTCCCAAGGACCAAATCCACTATGTGGATAGACCGAACCGATTCAACGGTCTAGGGGGAGCCAGTACAAAACATGTTTGTGCTTTAACTTAGAAATTGTATGTTTTAACTTAGAAAGTTTGTGCTTTAACTTAGAAATTGCATGCTTTAACTTAGAAAGTTTGTGCTTTAACTTAGAAATTGCATGTTTTAACTTAGAAAGTTTGTGCTTTAAAACTTGTGAACTCACTTAGAACATGAATATAACCAACTAAAATTCTTCTAAAAGATTGAGCCTCGGGGAGCCTCTTTTCAAAACATAACCACCTAAAATTCTTCGAAAAGATTGAGCCTCGGGGAGCCTCTTTTCAAAAATAACCAGTTAGACTAGGAAATAATCTTAGGTGAGTCAAGTCATCATTTTCTTGAAAATGGCTTTGTCTAAGGAAGTGGTCAATGATCCGATAAAAGAAGGCCCCTGTGCCTCGCCACGACCTGGAAGCCATGATCATGAAAAGGTAAACTTGACAAGCCTAGGGTCAAATCCAAATCTAACATAAAATTACTTGAACCTAAATGCACTTAATCAACTTAATTGGAAGACATCTCACAAAAAACACATAAGTATAACATGCTTGATCATATAGACACAGGTGAGATGACCTAGGTTTAACAACTCACAACCAATTTTTTTTTAAAATCTAACATCCAATCCAACCACCTTGTGTGTAGGATCAATGGATGTTGGACAGCGGTTGCTCCCGACACATGACCGGGGATCAACTCAAATTCACAAAGCTTCGATTCAAACGACAAGGATCGGTAGCCTTTGGGAATAACGGCAAGCTCAAAATCATCGGATCAGGTGATATCGAGCTTAACTCGAATTTTGTCATTAAAAATGTATTACTTGTAGAGAATTTTGAATATAACCTGCTTAGCGTAAGTCAATTATGTGACAATAACTATAAGGTCGTATTTTTAGAAAATGAATGTGTAATTAAAACAAATAAAATAGCTAAAACAATACTCAAAGGAACTAGGACAAATAACATTTATACAATTAACTTAATCAAATCCTCAGCCAAATGTCTTATGACACAGGAAGAGGAATCATGGTTGTGGCACCGACGACTCGGTCACTCGCACCCAAGACTCGTCCACAAGATGAGTCAGAGTGGCTTAGTCAGAGGCTTACCCAACCTCAACAATTTGGTTAGCAGAACCTCAAGTGTACTTGAGCTCTTGCATATGGATCTATTCGATTCACATGGAGTCAAGTCACTTAATAGAAGTCAATATTGCTTAGTCATAATTGACGACTACTCCAGGTTTACCTGGGTTAGGTTCATCAAATATAAAAATGATACCCTAGATCAATTAATCAATCTATTCAAATTAATCGAGAATCAAAAAAACCTTAAGGTTAAAAGACTTAGAAGCGATCATGGTGGTGAATTCAAAAATCAAAGGTTCACCGACTTCTGTAACCTAAACGGATACCACCATGAATTCTCTTGCCCTAGGACCCCTCAACAAAATGGCATAGTGGAGTGGAAAAACCGAACTCTACAAGAAGCCGCTAGGACCATGTTGAACGAATATGACCTACCTGATAGGTTTTGGGCAGAATCCGTTAGCACGGCTTGCTATGTCCAGAATAGGATCCTTATGGTAAAGAGGCACCTTAAGACCTCGTACGAGATTTATCACAATAAAGTACCCAACATCAAGTACTTTAGGGTATTTGGATGTAAAGTACATATCTTAAACACTAAGAACCACCTAGGGAAATTCGAATCCAAAACCTCCACCGGAATCTTCTTAGGATACTCAACCACGAGTAGGGCCTATAGGGTATATAACCACGATACCCTTAAAGTCGAAGAGACTATTAATGTAGTGTTCGATGAAGTACCCGAACCTACAAAACCCTTAATGACCCCAAGTGTTGAGCCCACTGATACCAAACTCGTCTCCGACCCTGAGATCGAGTCTAATCCACATCAACCAACTTCTCTTGTCGACCAAGTGACAAGTGATCCGAGTCAAACTAGTGTTCAACCAAGTCACCCCATTGATCAAGCATTAGGTGACACAAACCCAACCCAATCTAGGATTCAAACTAACCACCCTATCGATCAAGTGATAGGAGATCCTAATCTAGGAGTTCGAACTAGAGCATCCTATAGGAACCTTAGTCAAATTTCCTTAATTTCAAAGATAGAACCCAAATCAATTGAACAAGCTCTTCTTGATCCCGATTGGATTATTGCAATGCAAGAAGAGCTAGCTCAATTTACTAGGAATGAAGTGTGGGAATTAGTACCACCACCTAAAGACAAAATGATAATTGGAACAAAGTGGGTGTTTCGAAATAAGCTTGATGATAAAGGTGAAGTAGTTAGAAACAAGGCTAGGTTGGTCGCCAAAGGGTTTAGTCAAGTCGAAGGCTTAGATTACGACGAAACCTATGCCCCAGTAGCTAGACTCGAATCCATTCGAATGTTGCTAGCTTATGCCGCACATCGAGGATTTAAGCTGTTTCAAATGGATGTTAAGTCGGCATTCCTAAATGGATACATTAAAGAAGAAGTTTATGTTAGCCAACCCCCCGGATTCAAAAATCTAGATAAACCCGACCATGTTCTAAAACTTAAGAAAGCTCTCTATGGACTTAAACAAGCTCCTCGAGCTTGGTACGAGAGACTTTCAATCCATCTTAAGTCAAAAGGGTTTAACCAAGGCTTAGTTGACCCAACTCTCTTCGTAAAAACCTTAGGTAAAGAAATATTCATAGCTCAAATTTACGTGACGATATAATTTTTGGAACCTCTAACTCGGCCTTACTAAACGAGTTCGTTTCACTCATGGAAAGTGAGTTCGAAATGAACTTGGTAGGCGAGTTAAGTTTCTTTTTAGGTCTACAAATTAAACAAACTAAGGATGGTATATACCTATATCAACAAAAATACACTAAGGAGTTAATTAAAAGATTTGGAATGCAAGACGCTAAGATAATAAACACCCCAATGGCGATTAATGTTAACATAGGAGAAGACCTAGAAAGTAAGTCCATTGACTTAAAGTACTATAGGAGCGATAGAAGTCTCCTATACTTAGCTATGCCGACCCGACATCCTATTCAGTAAGTATGTGCGCCAGGTTTCAAACCTGTGCTAAGGAGTCTCACCTAACCCTAGTTAAGCGTATCCTTAGATATCTTAAGGGTACACTTAACGTTGGTATTTGGTACCCTAGATCTACGGAGTTCGAACTAATCGGCTACTCCGATTTGGACTATACCGGTAGTAAGCTCGATAGAAAGAGCACGAGTGGTTGTTGTCAACTTCTCGGCTCGAGTCTAGTAAGTTGGTGCAGTAGGAAGCAACACTGTGTCGCTTTATCTACCACCGAAGCTGAATACATCGCGATGGGTGAGTGTGTCACTCAACTTCTTTGGATGAAGCACACTCTCCGCGACTTTAAGTTAGACTTTACGAATACTAAACTTCACGTAGACAACATTAGTTCAATTAATCTTACTAAGAATCCGATATGTCACTCTAGGACCAAACATATAGAGGTCAAACACCATTTCATTCGAGAACATGTGGCCAACGGAGCAATACAACTCGAATACGTCGAATCGAAGTCTAACTTAGCAGACCTATTTACTAAACCCCTACCCGAAGCCGAATTTAGTCTATTAAGACGAAAATTGGGCATGTGCGTAGTAGAATAGGAACTTACAAATTATATTTTCTTACTACTATTTCTTAAATTTTCATTTTTATGGAGCTAGCATAGGACATACCTTAGATATCATGCACCTATAGATTTAAGGAGCCAATACATCTCACAACACATAGGACTAATGTGTTTGTGTACTTAGCCACGTAGATGGGCGTGAGATGTTAGGACCTTACTCCTGGTTCCAGATGTAGATCTAGTGCATCACCACGAACCATGGAGTATAATCATACACACTAACCGACTCTGACCAGGACTGGTTGATCTTTCATATCAATCAAGCCAAATATGAGTCGAACATTTTATAGATGAGCTTATTTTCAGTATATTTTTTTAAAAAAAATAAAAAATGGGGAACATGCTTGGACTTTAAATTTAACACTTATTTTGTTTTCCACACACCCCTTACTCTTTTCGATATATGGCAAAAGGGAGAGAAAAAGGCCAAAGTTAAAAGGTCAAAGTTAAGGGGTCAAATTTTTTCGATTTACGACACTTGAACTTATTTATTTTTAAATACTATGTAATTTCGGTTACTTAATTCTTTTTTAGTAGCAAACGTCAAGGGGGAGAGTTAAAACTCTTTCTCAAGTACTCACCCTCGGTTAAGGGGGAGCACTTGAAAAAGAGTTTTTATACTCCTGTTCATTCATGCTCTTAACACTCCTGCTCATTCATGCATATCTTTTCTTAATGCACTTAACTTTGTATGTGGGTTTGTCATAAATCAAAAAGGGGGAGATTGTTGGTGCAGTAGGCACCTAAGTCGAACCTGAGTTTTGATTATAGCAAACGATACAAAGTTAAGCTCATGTTGTTATCTCACGAGCTGAATCGAGTGTGCAGAAAATTGCTATAGCTAGAGCTAAAGGCTAGCGACACCCGGAGGAAGCCGCGGTGGTCGGCCGACACTCAAGTGACTTCGGAGGGAGCCGAAGGAATTGAGTGGAAGGCCAGAAGCAAAAGCAACACGTAAGTATCGAGGTAAGCTCGTGTGTGCGAGTGTAAGTAAGGTCGTATCCTTGTTACGTGGAAAGACTTAAGCGTAGATCCAACCCAAGACATCTCATAGGTGGTCTAGGTCAAGATCGGACGGTCGACGACCGTCGAAATAATGTTTTCTTTAAGCTAACATTGCCTTGCAGCCAGCATCAGTCGACTGCCAACCTGAAGGACTCGACTGCCGTCCATCAGTCGGGTGACTACGGCTAGCACTCGGTGATCCGATCGGTAGTGATGGTCATCGATGAGTCAAGGTTTATCACCAAATTTCAAGGGGAGTGGTGCTCAAATATGATTGGCTAGGGTTCCTCTCGAAAAGGGGCTCAAAGGCTATAAAAGGAGGTCCTAACCTAGGGTTTTCAAATAATTCTAAGTGCTCAAAAGCTTCCGCAACGCTGCGACTCTCCGACGACTCTACGACAATGAAGTGCTGCCAACAACCCTAGCTTAAGGTCTTTCTTTTTAGTTGTTGGTATAATCCTTGTTATTGTTTTCAATATTGCAACTCTTTTACTCGAGGTTTTTCTATCGTTGCATTTTACTTTAATAGAAGAGAGGGTTTGTCTCTCTATCATTTTGCTTCGAAGTTTTTTTTGTAATCGTCAAACTCCTACCTCCAACGAGGAGGAGTGTTTTAGTGAATTGCCCTCCGTACACGGTCTAGGACCGTTAGGGCCTTGGAGTAGTAGCCGAAGGCTACGAACCAAGTAAAAAACAAACTTGTCTCTTTTTGTTTCATTTACATTTCCGCTGTGTATATTTGTCTTGAAACGAATTCGAAAGAAAAAGGTTTTTCGCTATTCACCCCCCCCCTCTAGCGAACCGCATCGATCCAACACAAGGCACATTGGACTTACGCCGCCAAGACTCCGCTTTGACTTTACGCCGCCAACCATTGGACTTATGCTGCCAAGACTCCCGCTTGGACTTTACGCCGCCAATATCAAACCCCTTGGACTTTCTCTTTCCAACCCATGTTGGACTTTCCATGCCAAGACCATGCTTGGACTTTCCATGCCAAGTACTCAAGACTTGGACTTTACCTTGCCAAGACCCATGCATGGACTTTCCCAAATGCCAAGTGTCCCACTTGGACTTTCCATCCCTATGACAATTACATTGTCATATGTTTTTGTCGAACATCAAAACATCACTCGAGTCAAACTCGAGTCCTGGTCAATCGTGACCTGGGCCGATTGCACCAACACAAGATTCAAGTAATTTAGGTTGTGTTTTTTGTGAGATGACTTCCAATTAAGTTGATTAAGTGCATTTAGGTTCAAGTAATTTTATTTTAGATTTGGATTTGACCCTAGGCTTGTCAAGTTTACCTTTTCAAGATCATGGCTTCCAGGTCGTGGTGAGGCACAGGGGCCTTCTTTTATCGGATCATCGACCACTTCCTTAGACAAAGCCATTTTCAAGAAAATGATGACTTGACTCACCTAAGACTATTTCCTAGTCTAACTGGTTATTTTTGAAAAGAGGCTCCCCGAGGCTCAATCTTTTCGAAGGATTTTAGTTGGTTATGTACGTGTTCTAAGTGAGTTCACAAGTTTAAAAAAAAACATGCAATTTCTAAGTTAAAGCACAAACATGTTTTGTACTGGCTCCCCCTAGACCGTTGAATCGGTTCGGTCTATCCACATAGTGGATTTGGTCCTTGGGAACCCAGTACGGGTTGGATCCTAGAGTTGAAATGAAAAAGTTCTTAGGGACCCATGCTTGGACATGTTTCCTATGTCGACTTACAATCGACATATATGACCTATTAGTCGTGTTTGAGTTAAACCCTAGTCCAGCCTTGTTGTACACGGCCCTTTGAGATCCAAGTAGGAGGTCAAGTCCTTTGGATCCCGAAGTGAACCTTTCCAACATGCTCCTATGATCTTCAACTTGACTTTTCAAGAGAGAGTTCTCAACTTCGAGCTTTTCAGCTCGAGTTGGGTCCTCTTCTCGAACTTGACTAGTCGAAGAGGTTAGGGAGACCTTGTGTTTGAGGAGTTTGACCTCCTCAACCAGGGTCTCGACCTTGGACTCGGACTTAACTAATTTCCTAGACAAAAACCTAACCGTATTATGTAAAGTATTAAATAAAGTTCGACTTACTTTAAGGGTATCTTTTGAACCGGATGCGTATCTGTGGCTTGACTTGAAGGTAGCTTCGTAGTCCGAGTCATCCTCAGGTTCTGACTCAAGTTCAGGTTCGGTCTCCGTGTCTGACTCAATCGATTTCGCCATGAAGACGTGGTCTTCGTCTTCTTCGGATGACGCTTCTTCCCATGTCGCGTTGAGGGCCTTCTTGTGCTTAGGTGCTTGGTGGTTGAGCTTGGGGCACTCGGACTTGATATGTCCAAACCTATTACACTCATAACACCTAATATTAGAACTTTTAGGTTTACCTTGGTTGGGTCGAGTCGTGGTTCGCTTTCGTCCCTTGGCTATCCTTCGAGCTAGGTTCATTAGTTCGGCAGTCAACTCCGGGTCAACTTCTTCGGACTCGTCTTCCTCCTCGGTTGGTGGTGGCTTGCTTGCGATTTTCTTCTTCTTTGAACCTGCAAACAAGGCTATACCCTCTCGGGTTCCGAGTTGGATTGCTCATGTAATTCTAAATCTGAGAATAATTCATCTATTCTAACTTTAGCTAGGTCCTTAGATACCTTGTAGGCATCGGCCATGGATGCCCACAAGGTGGTCCTAGGGAAAGAATTTAGAACATACCTGATTAGATCTCGGTTTTCGACTTTCTGTCCTATTGAATGCAGCTGGTTGACTATGTCCTGGACGCGGGCGTGCAATTGTGTTGCCGTCTCGTGTTCCTGCATTTTTAGTGTGTACAATTTATTGAACAACAAATCGCATTTGCAAACCTTAGCTTGATCTGATCCTTTGTGTAACTTGATCAGCCTCGTCCAGAGATCTCTTGTGCTGATGAAGGGTCCGACTCGGTTCAGCTCCTCCTTGGATAGCCCGCACTGCAGGATTTGAGTCGCCTTTGCATCTGCCTCGACTTGTCGTTTAGTGGTAATGGACCACTGATTGTAATCGAGGATTCACCTTCTTCATTAGTAGGAAGGGTGATCCGGTTTGGATCACAATCCACATCTCTATTTGGGTTTTAGAAGCACTCCATCCGACCTTTCCGATGCGAAGAACAATCGTCACCGCTTGTAAAAACGGTTGGGACGGCTAAAACCCTCGAGATGGGCCATTAACACAAAATGGTAAGAAGAGAAAAAAAAAGAAAAAACACACAGACAACAAAGGTCCCAAGACTTGCGTCTTGGATTAGTAGTACGGGAAGAAGAAAAGATAAATAAATCAATCAATAGATTAACTAATTAGAAAATTAATTTTAATTCTATAAAAAAAATAATTAATTAATTAATTTCGAAAATTAATTAAAAACTATTTTGTAGAAAAAAAATCTAATGTTGAAATTAAGTAAAAAATATTGAAAAACCAAACTTATATTCTAGACAAGATTTAAAAATTAAAATAAGTTTTTAATTGATTTTTAATTGATTAAATTTTGTAAATTGATTGAAAATCTATTTTAGTGGAAATAAGATTTAATTCAATGCTAAGATTAACGAGAAAACTTTATAAAATGAAGTATAAAGATTTTAGGGTTTGAAAAAATCAAGTGTTTAAAAAAAAATGAAAGAATTTTTAATTCTGGAAAAAACTAATTTTAATCAGTAATAGAATTAAAAAATCATAATTAAGAGTTTTTTTTGTTATGATGATCAATAGAAAGATTAAAAGCAATAAAATTAAATTAAAGAAAAGTCTGAAAAAAAAATTTAGAAAAATTAAAAAAAAACACAAAAATTAACGTAGACAGAAACAAAGGAAACAAAAGAAATAAAAATTACTCAAATTGGTGGTTTCACCAAATTTGAGTGCCCCCAGCTCTGATACCAATTGTAGGATCGAAATGAGCGCTAGAGGGGGGTGAATAGCATAAGCGGTTTTCTTTTCTTTTGTTGTAAAAGCGATAAGTGAGAGATAAAGCGCGAAAAGAGATGGACACAAGGAGTTTTACTTGGTTCACGACCATTTTGCTAATCCAAGGCCCTAATGGTCCTAGACCACGACGGAGTGCAATCACTAAATCACTCCTCCTCTTTTGAGTTAGTAGTTACGATTACAAAACTTTCGACAAAAACACAAGGATGAGAGACAAGCCCCTCTCTCCTTTTTGATATAAAAGCTCGAAAAACACAACTTAAATTAATCGACTAAAATGATTACCAACACTTTAACGGTGAAGCTTCTTGTTGGCAGCACTTCGTTGTAGTGGCGTCGTCGTAGAAGAGCGGCGTTGTGGAGGCGTTTGAGAGCTTTGTAATAATTGTTGTATCTAAGATGTGAAGCACCCCCCCTCTATTTGAAGCCTTGTCCGCCCACTTGAGATCCGGCCACCTCACCACCAATTGAGGGATAAGTTTCCACCTTGCTTTTGACCGGCCACCTCACCAAGATTTGGGGGATAAGTTGCCACCTTGCTTTTAGTTCCTTTTGCCCATTTTCAGGATACTTTAGTTATTTAATTTTATTTCAATTCGAGTTCTAATTTTAATTCGAATTCGAATAAATTCAAATTCTAATTTTAATTCGAATTAGAGTAACTTCGAATTCAAACAAGGGTTAGCTCAAAGCAATATGTAGAAATATTAAATGTGATGGATTTAGATGGTTTCTAACCATCCGATCTCGACTTAGACTTTCATGGAAAGTTTTGGGTCGGATTGTCGCCTAAGATCAACTCCTAAACGGAGGATCCGACCTCACTTACGCTCGTCGGACACGAGTCTTACCTTGCACTTACTGTGTCGCAGATCTCCAACTCAAGCTTAACCTGTTTCTGCACACTCAAGTAGACTCATGAGATAACAAAATAGACTTAACCTTGTGTCTTTGCTATAATCAAAACACAGGTTCGATTTCGGTGCCTCACTGCACCAACACCAATGTCTCCAGCCAGTGAGAAATAGCTGCTTGGATAAACCAAAGAGTATAACTTGTGCTAGTCTCAACAGAATTGATGGTGTTCGAATACATCAATTTGTCGACTAGGGATAATTCTAATACATCATAATTACACATGTAGAGATACTCACTAGTTGTGATCCAACCATAAATTCTCTCATGCTGTGAATCGTATTGCGGACATTCAGTAAATGAGTTTAAGATCCAATCAAATACATGAAAACATGTATACTCAAATAGTGAATCTTCATTTATCAAATAAATGGTACAACCATAAGGTGATTGCCTTAGGACATCTCTCATATACAACTAACATAAGGCCGGACTCGGGTTTAGATCAACTACAACAAATAAGTCTTATATGTCAATTGTAAATCGAAATAGACAAATAGTCTAAGCATGGGTCCCTAAGACCGCTTTAATTTCACAATTAGGATCCAATAAGTACTGGGTTCCCAAGGTCCAAATCCACTACGTGGAAAGACCAAATCGATTCAATGGTCCAGGGGGAGCTAGTACTAAACTTGTTTGTTTTATTTATTGAATTAGACTTGCATGCTTAGTTAATTTTTGTTTTAATTTTTAGAATGGCTAGATAGGGTTAATAACCATTCAATATTGACAACATAGTATCAGGACGCAGCGAGATGATAGTACGTTAGGGAAACGAAGTCTTGTGTCCAAGTTAGATAAGGCGTATCTAGCTTAGTGCACTTGACTAAGTTGAACTAGCTGAAGCTACCTCATTATATCCTAAACAAGTTAGACTGGGATGTAATCTTAAGTGACTCAAGTAATCAATTTCTTGAATTTGGTCTTGTCTAAGGAAGTGGTCATTATTTCGATCAAAGAAGGTCTTTGTGCCTCGCCACGACCTAGAAGTCAAATTCTCGAAAAGTTTACTTGATGAGCTAAGGGTTAAATCAGAATCTAACCCAAGGTTGATTAGTTTCAAAACAAAAAATTTAATCAAGTAAAATTTAAGTCATCTCAAAAACATTTAAGGTTAACATGTTTGATCATGTAGAAAAGGTGAGATGACTACTAGGCTAAAATATTCAATCAACTCTTAAAATTCCAATGTCCGATCCAACTACTATATGTGTAGGATCAATGGATATTGGACAGTGGATGCTCTCGGCATATGACTGGAGACCGACTAAAATTTTCGAAGCTTAGATTCAAAAGTCAAGGATCGATAGCCTTCGAAAACAATGGGAAGCTCAAAATCATCAGTTCAGGTGATATTGAGCTGAACTCCAACTTTATAATTCGTAATATATTTTTAGTTGAGAATTTTGATTTTAATTTACTTAGCATAAGCCAATGTGTGATAACAACTATAAAATTACCTTCTTACAAAATGAATGCCTAATAAAAAATAATGATACTTCAAAAATTATACTTAAGGGGGAAAGCTAAGATTCTTGTTCAAGTACTCACCTAAGGTCAAGGGGGAGGTTACCTCAAGGGGGAGGACTTGAAAAAGAAATTTTGCTCCTACTTATGCTAACTTACAAAGTTAATTATACTAACTTAGTAAGTTATGCATTCTTTCATATTCATGCTTCTTTCACGTTCATGCCTCTTTTATACTCATGCTAATTTTGTTTCACGTTTACTACTCGTCTGGTTTTATCCTTTAACTTTGTGTTGGTTTTCCATAGATCAAAAAGGGGAGATTATTGGTGCAGGGGCACCAGATAATCGAACCTAGGTTTTGATTATGGCAAAGACCCAAAGTTAAGGTCTTATCGTTATCTCATATGCTCTATTAAGTGTCCAAGAAATGGTTAAGCTAAGTCGAAGGTCAGTGACACCCAAAGAATCTCAAGTCGAGAAACCGTGGTGGTCGGGCGACACTGGAAGAACTTCGTGGGAGTCAAAGAACTCAAGTGGATATCGAAAGCTAAGCGACTGGTCAGAAAGGACGGGAGGTAAGCACGAGTGTGAAGAGAGATGGTAAGGTCATGTCCTTCGTACGGGGACGACTGTAGACGGCGATCCGACTAAGACTTCCAGTGGAAGGTCTAGGTCAAGATCGGACGGTAAGGAACCATCATATTTACTCTCTTTCATTTGTCTTATGCTAACTCTTCGTTGCAGTTGAATAACCAAGCTAGCAGTTGACTGCTGGCTATTGGTAGTCGACTACTGCTGGCATCAGCCGACTGCTATTCAAACTATCCAGCTCGATGAAGGTCAAAAGAGATCCCCTTATCTTAGGGTGAGGTGGCCTTTTTGATAGGATCTGGATCTCAACGTCTAGAGGGTTGGAAGGCTATAAAAGAAGGGGGTTTCACTTCTTTAGGTCATCTCAATTGCTCTCAAAGTGCTCCCACAATGTCAAAGTTCTACGCCGCCGTAACACCGACGCGAAGCCAAAGATCTCTACTCTACTTCATTGGTAGCTTCATTTAGTTCTTTCATTTGTACTTAATTTTGTACTCGGAGCTTTTATCGTACGAGGGGAGGTAGGCTTGTTGTCTCATCCTCGAGTTTTGGTTTTTGTGTAATCGTGTCTCCTACCTCCAACGAGGAGGAGACTCTATAGTGAATTGTTTTTCGTACGTGGTCTATGATCGCAGGGCCTTGGAGTAGCAATCATTAGGTTGTGAACCAAGTAAAAATAAAATTATGTCATTTACTTTTTCTGTTGTGCACTTGGTTTTCATACAACGAAAAGATAATTTTATGATCGCTATTCACCCCCCCCTCTAGCGATTCGCTTAGATCCAACACCCAAAAGATCAGAGTAATAAAGGCATTGATAATTCACTTCCAACAACATCTCTTCCAACCATAATTACCCAGAAATGAGAACAACAATTTTAGATATTATGGCATTTTTACAGGTTCTCAGATCGGTGTTTATGCTACTAAAAAAGAAGCCACATTAGCAGTGATTGGAAGCGATACAGAAGTCACATATAAAGAATACAACAATCTAGGAACAACTTTGACAACTGTAAGAATTAATGCAGGCCCCAATTATTTCATTAGCTTAGCTTTAAAGGACAAAAACACAGTCAATAGTACAATTACAAATAGAACCCCTACAAAGGCTGCTTTTCTACCACCTAACAAAACATACAAGGTATGGTACATATTGAACTGAAAAAAAAAAAGATAAAAGCAACAATGACCAATTTGTCAGTGGATCTTTCTTCCTATATCCAAACATTAGCAGACAAATCTGCTTGGATCGACTTCTAACAATTACAGGAAGCCCAACAATTACAGGAAGCCCTTCAATGGCTCCATGGAACACCTTACACAGGTATTACTATCAATTTTGAAGTTGAGTTCAACTATAAATTAAAATGCCAAAATAAATCCAGGGCATGCAGAGAGGAAGTAACAAAGTTTTGCTGCCAGTGTCAACTCGTATACAGTTTTAGAAAAGTAAATATTGACATAAAAATATTTATATCTAAAAGTTAGGAATCTGTCTAACTAGCAGCCCTTTGTCATCCGTCCCAGGGCTGTGGCGAGAGGGAGGTAAATCGCAGAGGGACTATGTCCCTTGACACGGTGGCAAAACAGTGGGGGGGTCATCTGAGCCCAGGGGGGATTTTAGACCCCCTCCGGAATCGATCCCACTCCGTATCTAAAGCAACCACACTACCTTACCACCGCACCATCCCCGTGGGGACGACATAAAAATATTTATAGAACACAGATATAGAGGTAAATTAATAGCCCATTTCTTTTTATGGATTATGGATTGATATAAAAATTATCGATACGAAACATTGAACAGACACGAGTTTCCCTAGACATTAGGATAGTGTATCAAGTACTTGCTTGAAGACGAAAATTTTAGAAGCGTAATAATCTGCTCTTTTGATAGTTCTCCACCCGAGTGAATAAATTCAAGAGTAGAATCAGCCATGCATATAATTAAGATAGAAGCTCATAGGTCAAATGATGAATATGCTAGGATAGAAGACTATGTTCCCTTAGACAGAGAGCATGAGTGGGAAGCTCTTCCTACTCCGAAAGAACAAGTAAAACACTGACGAATCCCAATTCAAGGCTTAAACTGGATGTGGGAAGATGCAGTTGATTCCATCCACTACATCCTGGTAGCTGACACATTTACAAAAAAGATCTACTGACCATCCTCTTATGGAACCATCTTTATTCCGATCAAAATTACAACCCAATATGAAATTTTCTTAAGTCATTATCAAAAAGTAAATGAAAAATGACTACAACAAAACCCACAAAGGATAACTGCCCAACAGTATAGATTAGAAGTCAAACAAGCAACCCAGCAAACAACCCACTAGCAAGCCCATCTGAAGCAGCCTCCATGGGTTCACTCGGAGGATCTGTTGAGAAACATATCCTCAACAATATGATGGAAATATAAAACAACACCAAACAGTACCACCACCCGTGACTAAAGAACCCCACTCAAAACGAATCTACTTTACACCCTTGAAGAAGCAACGAATCTACTTTATACCTACTTTATCACACCCGTGAAGAAACAACGAATCTACTTTACACCTGTGAAAAAACAACAGTCAACTTTACACCTGTGATGTCTCCACTCACCCTAATGTGTCCCAGCACAATCGTCATACCATACCAACTTCACCCAACTCTATATAAGGAAGCACCAAGCCCCCCATGATAATGTAGGGACCGTTGATGACCGCTAGAGGGGGGTGAATAGCGTGTTCAATGTGTCGATGGAATTTGTTCGTGTGCTTGCTACAAAACTCATTATGCGCAGTAGAAATAAAGATAATAAAGCAATAACAAAACATACAAGCACGCGACACCAAGATATAACGTGGTTCAGAACCTCAAGGTTTCTACTCCGCGGGTTGAGCTCAATGAGCTCGAGTGATGTACACACCACTACTCAAACTCCACGATAACAAGTCAGAGGTGGAGAAATCTCGTACAAGAAATTACAAAATGTAATACAAAAGTACAAACAAAATACAAAGACAATATGAAATACAAGTAAAGAAAAACTTTACAATACTTTGCTTTGATCACTTGCTTATTGCTTGCTTTTGTTTGCTCTTGAAGGTCTGGAATGCAGCAGCAATTCCCCTCCAAAATCGCCCCAAAAATCACTATTGAAATCCTCCCCAAGCTCCTCTTTTTATGCTTGTCTCGGTGATTCACTTTTGCGGTCGGTGACATAAGTCCCGATCGCCAGCGATTCATGAGACAACGGCTTAATCAAATCGGCATTCAAGCCAGCGGTTACAGCAGCGATCGCCATTACCCGAGTCATTTGCTCGGGTCGTAGCTAAGCGAATAGTCGACTCAGAGCATTACGCTCCCCGCGACCGGTGATCATTTGCCCAGTCCCAGCGGATCGATTGCCAAGGCATTTTGCCACAGTCAAACCCTAGTCGACTCATGACAGTCGACTGTTCATAACCCCAGTCGACTGTCAAGAGTCAACTTGGCTCCCAAGTGTCAAAATACTTGACCAATCGACTAGTCCAAAGCCCCAGTCGACTGATAACCTCAAACATGAGATTTAACCCCAAGTATGATGCCCTCATACTTGCTAGACCACCCTTAGCTTAGACCTAAGCCTTCTAGCCACCACTGTCAGCCTCACGCCTATCGGATCCCTCCAAGTCATCCATGACCTATTTATCCATACGCTAGCCTTCAGGTGCTTCCATCGGCTATTGTCATGCTAAGTTGGTCTATACTGCCAAGGCACATTAGGCTTACGCTTCCAAGACTACAGCTTGGACTTACGCCGCCAACCATTGGACTTATGCTGCTAAGACTCCACTCTTGGACTCTACGCCGCCAATATCAACCCTTGGACTTCCCTTGCCAACCCATGTTGGACTTTCCATTTGCCAAGACTCAAGCTTGGACTTTCCCTTGCCAAGACCTATACTTGGACTTTCCATGTCAATCCATATTGGACTTTCCAATTGCCAAGACTCAAGCTTGGACTTTCCTTTGCCAAGACACATGCTTTGACTTTCCATGCCAAGTACCCATGATTTGGACTTTCCCATTGCCAAGTGTCCCACTTGGACTTTCCATGCCAAGTACTCATGACTTGGACTTTCCCATGACAATCACATTGTCATATATTTTTTCGAACATCAAAATATCGCTCGAGTCAAACTCGAGTCTGGTCAATCGTGACCTGGGCTGATTTCACCAACAATCTCCCCCTTTTTGATGTTTGACAAAAACCACAAACACCTTTGAGTTAGGCCACCTAACTCAAATCTCCTTATCAATTCTCCCAAATTGGTAATCTCAAATTCTCCCATAACTTTTCTCGTTAATTCTCCCCCTTTTTGACATACATCAAAAAGGTTCTTCCTAAGGGTGTCAATGTCTCATATCCCAATGAGATCTTACAATCTCCCCCTTTGTCCAAAAATATCTAGGATGCCTTCACTCTTCCTAGTGACAAGTCTCATATCACTCAAGAGAGGCAATCCTACAAACTCTCCCAATTTCCAAATCGGGC
This sequence comes from Wurfbainia villosa, assembly GCA_025175895.1. Taxonomy (NCBI): domain Eukaryota; kingdom Viridiplantae; phylum Streptophyta; class Magnoliopsida; order Zingiberales; family Zingiberaceae; genus Wurfbainia; species Wurfbainia villosa. The sequence continues at coordinate 55,895,595 of CM046004.1, forward strand.
ATCTCACATTCTCAAAATTCTCCCCCTCGTGAGGAAGAACACATCTATCATCCCATGATGGATAACCTCCCCCTAAAGGCTTGCTCCCCCTTAACCATTGCACCAACAATATCCTTGGAGAGTCCCTAAGCCTATTGGAACACTAAACCATCAAAATTAAGGTCAAAAGTTCAACCTTGAACTTTCACACACCTTAAAATTGATACACACCCAAACAACTCTTCTAATTCATATCCAATGGATTTTCACCTTTTCTAATGCTTTCCAAAGCATATCCTATGGTTAGGAGCAGTCAGGGTAGCCTAACATAGCTGAAATCAGGCTAAACAAACCTTGTTTACCCGAAATCAGGCCTAGCTGTCGACTCTTATAGTCGTGATCGTCATTGACGCCAATGACCCATAAGCGATCGGTGATTTACTAAATGCATAATTTGGTTTTTTGAATTTCAAAAAATCATAAGTAATTATATGTAATTTGAAAAATCTTGAAACTTCATACGTATAATACTTAAGTCAATCATTATGGGTGAAAAATATTTAAAAAATAAATTACCCATAAAATAATGAGATTGACACAAAGTTCAAAATCATTGAAAAGTTAAATGTTTTGGGCCTACTTTGTATCAACTCTCTTAATGGTGATTCCTATCAAAAGATAGACTACACCAAGGTTTTCTAAAATGATTTTAAAGTGTTTTTGAAAACCTATATTGGATCATGGTCAATGGACTCAATGCACATGACTTGCACATTAGCTTTCCCCATGATCCACCATGGTATAAGATGAGTTTGAGTTCATCTAGATGCAAGAACTATGAACCTTGAACTTAACTCATTTCCTAGCATCTCACATATGTCTAAGGTGTTTGAAAAAACACACATGTCAATTTGATATGAGATGTGGGTTTTGTTCATCCTAATCTAAGGCCTTATGCATTTTGTAAGGCAACTTTACTTGATTCTCTTATAAATGAGACTTCAAGTCATGTCATAGTCCTTAAATCAATTTTATTAATGCATGAAATATGATCATGGCATAAATGATAGCATAAATAAAGCAATGCCAATAATCATGATGTCATGGCATATAATTAAATCCTAAACATATATGACACTAAAACTAAAATCTAAGCATGATCATGACATATTTATGATAAAAATAAGATATGATGTCATGACATGACATATGACAAATCAATCATGGCAAATAAAATATAAAGGTATAACAATACCTAATTTTTTAATATTAGTTGTCATTTGTTAGGATTAAATTCATTTTGCCATATTAATACTAATTCCCCAAGTGTGCCAAAAACTCAAAATGGCACACTATGACTTCTAAAACCTAAATTGTGTCAATTTGATCAATTTATCAAACTTCTTAAATAATATTGGCACATCCTAAAATCCTTTAGGATATAAATTCAAATCACATTTCCAAGGTACCCATAACCTTGAAAATGACCTAAAGTGTCACCTTTACCATGGTTAAGTTAACTACCTATTCATTTAAAGTTGGCACAACCTAACCTATCTAGCGTGAGTCGATCACGCTCCTAGGAACTCAAAATCTATTTGAGCTCCTTGGGTTAACTAGGTATTCTTTAGGGATGACCTCCCTAGATACCCTCCTAATGACCCTCCTAGGCTTGGTAGCATTGGTCATTTGGGTCTTGCCTAGGTTAACTCTAGGGGTAACTCCCCTTGTAACCTTCTTAGTGGCTTCCCTAGGTTTCTTCGAAATCCTAGCCACTAGGCACTTACCATGGTCAACTCTAGGGATGACTTTCCTTGTGGCCTGGTTTTCCTAGACCAAGTACTAGTTCCATAATCAAATGGAACATTATGATATGTCTTCTTGGGGTTGGATTTGTGACCCAAACCTTTCTTGCCTCTTGAAGGTTCTTGCTTCCTAGGACCTAGATTTTGATCATTTAACCTTTGTATTTGATTTTGCATTTTCCTAAAGGTCTCCTCCATTTTCTCAAGTTTTGACCTCAAAACTTGATTTTCTAGTTTTAATTGCCCAAATTTTGTGGGCCCATTGTTTCTTTGAGTATTTTTGCCCTTCCTAGGCATATATCTATGATTTTTGGGATTAATACCTAGATGGTCTTCTATCTTCCTAATACTTTCCTTAGGTAGGGTTTTTCTAGGGACATTAGTCCTAAATTTCTCCTTAGTTCTAATATCGATATGTTTAGCCCCTAAACAATACATCATATTTCTAGCATGCTCTTTATGATAAATTACAAGTGAATTAAAAACATGATTTTAATTCTTACATAAAGAATGAGCATTATGAAAATATATCTTAGGGTTTGTTTTAGAAGCTCCCCCTACATTTGATGCTCCTTCTTGAACTTTCTTCTTTCCTCTAGGGCATAAACTCCTATAATGCCCTAGTTGTTGGCATTTGAAGCACACCACGTGCTTCTTGCTCTTAATGGTTGAGGCACCGAATTCCTTGGTCTTTTCTTGAGATTTTGGTGTTGGTTGACTTTTCTTAACTCTTTTAGGATATTTACTCTTGTAATGTCCTACTTCCATACACTCAAAACACATAATATATTTTTTATTTTGAATTAATGTGCTTGAGTTACCTTCCGTGGTAGGGGAATTTTGAGCTTCTTCAACTCTTTCGAATGTTGAAGGCTCTTCTTCTTGCTCCGGCATGGAAATTGGCCTAATCTCCTCCCCCTCAATCATAGAAGTAGAGGCTTCTCCTACTTCTTCCACATCCTCTTCCTCCTCGGATGTCGAACACTCCTCAACCTCTGAATCCTCACTTTCTTGTAAGGATGAACTTGCTTCTTCGGCCTCTTCCTTCAATTGAGTCATGGATGATTCTTCATGGAGCTTGGCCAATCTATCCCATAGCTACTTGGCATCTTGAAATTCACCTAACCTAGACACAATATCGTTAGGTATTGAATTTAATATTAATTGTGTTACCTTATCATTTCTTTCAAAATCTTGGACTTGCTCTTTGGTCCATCTTTTCTTCTTGAGGTATCCACCTTTTGGACCCCTTGGGACTTCGAACCCCTTCATTAGGATGAGCCAATCTTCGAAGTCCATCATGAAGAAGTTCTCCATCTGTGTCTTCCATTGTTCGAACCCTTCTTGTCCATAGAAAGTGTATGGAATTGGGGTGTTGATATCTCATCCCAATTTTTCTTCAAACTCCATCTTCTTCCCTCTAGCGTGCTCCCTCGGATGTGAAGCCGGTGAAGAGCTTCTAGCTCTGATACCAATTGTAGGGACCATTGATGACCGCTAGAAGGGGGTGAATAGCGCGTTTGATGCGTCGATGGAATTTGTTCACGTGCTTACTATAAAACTCATTATGCACGGTGGAAATAAAGATAATAAAGCAATAACAAAATATACAAGCACACAATACCAAGATATAACGTGGTTCGGAATCTCAAGGTTCCTACTCCACGGGTTAAGCTCAACGAGCTCGAGTGATGCACACACCACTACTCAAACTCATTCTCAACAACAAGTCGGAGATGGAGAACCTCGTACAAGTAATTACAAAATATAATACAAAAGTACAAGCAAAATACAAAGACAACATGAAATACAAATAAAGAAAAACTTTACAACACTTTGCTTTGATCACTTGCTTGTTTCTTGCTTTTGTTTGCTCTTGAAGGTCTAGAATGTAGCAGCAATTCCCCTCCAAAATCGCCCCAAAAATCACTATTGAAATCCTCCTCAAGCTCCTCCTTTTATGCTTGTCTCGAGCTAATTCTACGTCTGACAGTCGACTGTCAACAGTATCGTCGTGAGACAACGACTTAATCTACATCGACATTCAAGCCAACAGTTATACTAACAGTCAACTGTCATTATCTAGCGATCATTGCCGAGTCATAGGCGTGACTAGTCGACTACCCGGCATTCTGCTCCGCGAGCCCGACCATCATTGCCATCGGCATTGCCCAGTCTAAATCAGTTGCCAAGGCATTTTGCTGCAGTCAAACCCTAGTTGACTCATGGTAGTCGACTACTCATAACCCCAGTCGACTACTAAGAGTCAACTCGACTGCCAAGTGTTAAAACACTTGACCAATCGACTGGTTCAAAGCCCCAGCTGATTGATAATCTCAAATATGAGGTTTAACCTCAAGTATGATGCCCTCATACTTGCTAGACCACTCTTATCCTAGACCTAAGCCTTCTAGCCATCATCGTCGGCCTCACGCCTATCGGATCCCTCCAAGTCATCCATGACTTGTTCATCTATACGCTAGCCTTCAGGTGCTTCCATCGGTTATTGTCATGCTAAGCTGGTCTATACCGCCAAGGCACATTAGGCTTATGCTGCCAAGACTACTTCTTGGACTTTACGCCACCAACCATTGGACTCATGCTGCCAAGATTCTACTCTTAGACTTTACGCCGCTAATATTAACCCTTGGACTTCCCTTGTCAACTCATGTTGGACTTTCCATTTGCTAAGACTCAAGCTTGGACTTTCCATTGCCAAGACCCATGTTTGGACTTTCCATGTCAACCCATGTTGGACTTTCCAATTGCCAAGACTCAAGTTTGGACTTTCCCTTGCCAAGACCCATACTTAGACTTTCCATGTCAAGTACCCATGACTTGGACTTTCCCATTGCCAAGTGCCCCACTTGGACTTTCCATATCAAGTACCCATGACTTGGACTTTTCCATGACAATCACATTGTCATACATTTTGTCGAACATCAAAATACTGCTCGAGTCAAACTCGAGTCTGGTCAATCGTGATCTGAGCCGATTACACCAACAAATAAGACATCTAAGAGTTTAGCACTTCAATCTTTTCTTTAGAGCTCGAAAGTTTATGTGCTAGAGTCAGAGATCTTTTGCATGCCAGAGTCTAATTCTGTAAGTATTTTTTTTAAGTTCTGTAATTTTCATTTCAGTTATTTTGCATACTAGAGTCTAAGTTTGTAAGGACTTTTAAGTCTTGTAATTTTCATTTCAATTCCATCTTGCATGTTATTTTAATCCTATGATTCGTGAGTAGTATCTTTGTTAAGCCTAGAAGAAAGTCCTATGTATCCTTTGACCATTAGCTCTTACCCATAGCTTGTTGATAAGGCATGTGCTAGCATAAGAGGGCATAAGTCCTCCTGATGAGGCAAGAAATTCCTATAGTCGAAGCGCAACATGATATTAATAAGGACTAAATGGAAGAAAAGCATAATGACAATCTTCCCCAGACTCATCCTCTTTGAGAAACAAAACATCTACACCTTCTCTGCTATTAATCTACTATTACTAGACATTATCTTTTTCAACTGCTACTAAATAATTTCCTGATACTCCAGAACTACTCTAAATATATCAACAAATAAAGCAATTCCAACCATGACCCAACAGACAAGTATAATCAAATACAAATACAAATTGGTAGTTGGTATCATAGCATTTGATTTTGGGACCATGAATGTCGTGGACTAATAAGTCAAATTATCTATAGCTAAGTTCCCAATATCCTTCTAGACGAATAGAAACAACAGACACACCATCACTATTCCTACGTTAGGACAAGACACCATACTCACACCATTCACTCAGAATCTGCACACTTGAATACTAATTATTTTGTTGCACTTGAACATGATCACTCTTTCCTATTAAGTCTAATTTATAGTAGTCGTCTTCCTTTGTTTTAGTGTATTGTTGTACATATTCTAGGGCCTCTTCATAGTGGGTGTTTTCATATATCAATCTGTTCATTTATATTTTAGATCTTCAAGGAGTTGATGCAGACCTTGTAAGTTTGTATTCACTTGTTCTCTAGTGGTTACTACTAATATTTTTACTTGTGCTAACAAATCTTTATGTTGTATTTCAAAGTCTTTGGATTTGTTTTCTTCTAGAACTTTCGTAAGCCTGGCTATATCTTTTCTTTGTGGAAGGTTTAGAAAATTGACTTGACTAAATCTCCTATTTAGATTTTCCTGTGAGTTTTTTAAATATTCTAAATTTTGGGTTAATTCTCTTAGCAGTTGTGTTTGTGTAAGTATTTCATTCTTTGTTATAAATAAAATTTTTGAAAGGTCTTGTTGTTGTGTTTCTAGGTTTTTCCCTAAACTTAGTAGCAAATTTGTTATACTTACAACTAGAGATTCTAATACAGGACTAAACCTTAGACAAAAAGAGGTCATGAAAGACTTAAAACAGTTACAACTATTAAATTTAAATTATATAAAATTATTTTGCAATGATTTTTTTACTCTTACAGTAGTATCCAAAAACTGCTACAATCAAGCTTTAGGAGAATGATTATTTACTAAATTACTCGGTGAACTAGGTAAAGAAATATATAAAGACTAGACAAGCATGAATGTAGCTCCTATACATAATAATATAGGGATAAGAATCCAATATATTATAACAAAACTATATATATATATATATACACACACACTTATATATAAATACAGAAATAATTGAAATATCAGCAGTATAAATTTTGTCATAAAATGTATACATCACAATAGTATGGAGGTAATATTAGAAATAGAGCCATCAGATATACATCAAAACCCAAGAAATAGCCTAGACGAATATATTACCTAAGAAAAAGTAAGTCAAAAAACTTTATTTAGATAAAAAATGAACATGTCAAAAGATTTAAAAAAAAACATACTCTAATATCATTACATGTTTTGCATGTAATCAAGCAGAACACTTACCATCAGCATGCTCTAATAGGAAAATTTTATACATTAAGGAATCAACTTTAATACAATGTACAAGCCTATATCTATTGGAAATACAATATAACATATCATATACTATATCTCATCTATATATTCAATTATCTCGGTAGATGACATGGAAGAAATTACACCTATTCTCGGGGAGCTTGTTATGTTTTTTTGTCAAACCTTTCTAATTCCTCTAATTCTTTTGTAGTCAGCGTAGTTGCCATTTCTGCAGGTATATAAATGTATTCATTTAAATCGTCAAATACTCCTATGTTTACTAGGTTAATATTTTCTAGAGTTTGTAGTTTTTTTGTCTTCTCTACTAACTTTAAGCGCTTTAATCATGTTTTAATTAATAAATTTCTAGTTTCCATGAGGAGGTCAATGTGGTCGGTTACTGATACTAGATTTGTCTCTTGTTTGTCTATAACTTCATCTTCCATACTAGTGGGAAGATAATAAGCAAATCTTATATTTAGTTGCCCTTTTTTATCCTTGTACATTATTGTTTCTGGTGGTTGTAGCAATGATGTATTTGGCTCTTCCAAATTGATTGTCCATTCTAGCCCTACCAAATCTTCAGAGCTATATTGTCTAGGTTTTAAGAATTCAATGTTGGGATGTATACTGAAAAGTCTATCTTTTGTATGAACATCTTTAAAATAAGAATCACATGATCATTGTTTGCATATTGTCTAATACATTACATTGTAGATAAAATGGTGTGTGGTGTCACACGGGAGATCATATTATCGGCTCCTTGTAAAGTATAAGTATAGGCTCACAACCGAGATGACTTTGGACAAACCATTGATATGTTTGTAGTGTAATTTGGTATTAATTTGTCTTGACCATAGAATCACACTAGTGCACTGTGTGTTTTGAGCAGAACCGACTTAGAGGTGATTCGATTTATTACTGACTACATAATCGAATCGGACCTCAGATATTATATTGTACATACTCTTAATCCCGATATAATAACGGGCACATATACTTAATATCCATTTCTTTGATTTACCAATGGGCGAGATTTATAGATTAAATCGATAGGCTCGGTAAGTCGGGAAATGATATTATTTATATGGTTTGTCGTTGATTATAGGAGGAAACCGTGTCCTATATATTAGGATGATAATGTCCCCTTGAGGAGCTCATAAGGTTCATCATGTAAACCCTGCAGGTGGAATTGGTCCGACATGATGATAAGGTTGAGTGGTACTACTCATGGAGTTAGATGTTGATTAATTAATGGTCAGTAAATTAATTAATCGACGGACATTCGATATCTTAAACACGGGGAGAAAATTGTACATATAATATATGGAGCCCATATTAACTTATGGGAATTGGTGAGGTAGATCAATGATAATCCTTTAGTTGATTGGATTATCGTTAATGGATCGGACTTTATGTGGGCTTGATCCATTGGGTGGCCAAGATCCAACTCCTCCTCATGGTCCCTATTATAGCCTATTAATACCTCATGAAGTCTAGATCCAATGGTTGAAAACAAAACTCTAGATCCAAAGGTAGAGATTAAATCTCTAGATCCGACGGTTGAGATTAAATCTCTAGATCCGACGGTTGAGATTAAATCTCTAGATCCGACAGTTGAGATTAAATCTCTAGAACCAATGGTGGAGTTTAAAACAAGGCATATCCCTAACTCTATAAAAGGAGAGCATGGGGTGGGCGGAAAGAAGAATTCTAATAGAGATAGGATTAGGGTAAGGGGCGGCAAGCTTTGGGGATTAGGGTTTGGGGTGTAGGCGGCACCAAATAAGGAAAGTTTTTCCTTTTCTTCTTCTTCCTTGGTGGCTGGCGCCCAAAACCAGCTTTTCCTCCCTTGGCCGGAATCCAAACTCCTTCATCCCCTTCTCCTTGGCCGGTGGAAACAAGACTTAGGGTCTTCCCTTGGAGTCTTGGCCAGTTTCCATCTTATTCATCTTCTCCTTCTTGGCCGGCGGCAAGCACCAAGCTTGGAGCTTGGTGGTTGGTTGAAAGAAGGAGAAGTGCCTTGTTTCTTATTCTTCCTCTTGTTCGGAGTGAGCAAGGAAGGAAGATTGGTGATCTAGGAGCTTCGACTTTTGGTAGATCGTCGCCCACACAACGTCCAAAAGGAGGAAGGACATACCATAGAAGATAGAGAGGTATAATACTTGTCTATTTTCTTATGTAACATGTTTATAATTGTTTCTCAATTATATATGCATGATATATTCTGTTTTGTGGCTAATATAACTTGGACCCCGAACATAAACACAAAAGCCGATGATCCGTACATCGTCTATTCCGCGGCTATTCGTAGAATAGAGGTTGGTTGCTTGAACAACAAGTTTGTTCAAGTGACTACTCTAATCGAATAGCACGACAATGAAACAGTTGCTTGGGTAATCCCTCGTGTCAAGGATAAATTTTTTTTATCCGGGGACGTAGAAGGGATCGCCATGAACAAGTGACCGAGTTGAAGTGGGAAGCGAAGTTTCCTACCTCCAAGTGGTATCAGAGCTTCGGTTCCGGGCAAAACCCTTCAAGTGGTATCAGAGCCACGGTTTCTGGTTTTGTGTGTTTAGGATTTGATTACTTTTATGCACTTTTCATATATTATATGTGCCGGATAATAGTAGGATATGCGTAGATTAACTCTTTGGTTGCAAGCATAGGATCCAACTATTATGGTCATATGTGTGCATGTGATTGTATGTGTGTAATTGTATATTTTGTTGAATCCTCGGGGTTGACAAGGCTAGTATTTAATTTTTGTAATTAGATACGGCATTGTTTAGCCACTCTTTTTATTTTAGTTTACTTTCGATCTATATTTTATGTACACTCCCTCGTGGAGTATAGGATCGATGGATGTAAATTAAAATATTTTTTCTCGGCTCAGATCTCCGGATGGCTTGTACATAGCGTAGGGAGGAGCGGACGAGATGATGATACGACGAGAGACATATTGAAGATAAAAGCCATAATAGTTGGAAAAAAATTTATTTTTCATATTTATTTCTTATTGTTTGATATGCATGTCGTAGGCTAGAAAATTCCTCAATTTCAAATTACTAAGTGGGAGAGGGATATTTTTATAAATTCCCCAGGCCTCCATTACGATTTGACATGTGATGCAAACAAACTTGCGCGTCGGCTCTGAGTGTCTTCCTCCCCATCGGATGGGTTTGTTTGTGGATCACAAGGTCGAATATGGTTATAGGAAATTATTAAGGAGCGTGTGTACTTCCCCATCGGAAGGCACATAACCCGAGAAAATTACCTTGGTACCGAGTAATGGTGAACACTTAGATATAAATATAAGTATCCTCCCCATCAGAGTCATTGCTTTTATTTGTAGGGTCGAAGAGGAATCAACTATTAATTTTACTTGTCAAAAGGTTAGGTTGACAAGATAGTAAAATTAATGGGTAAAACCTTCTCTTACAAATGTAGAATTCGTATACATCCACACTATCGTGGCATACGATATTCTCGGTGTTGGTTGATTTTAAAATTTTATTGTTTGAGGAATCAATAATTTTTTGAAATCTAATGTTTTGATCTATGTGATTCTTAGGTTTTCTATCAAAATGACTTTCAACCCGCTTGATGTGATACTGAAAGAAAATAAACTTACTAGACCCAACTATGTTGATTGGAAGAGAAATCTTGACATTATCTTGACTGCTGAGGAATACAAATATGTACTCCTTGAAGAGTGCCCTCCTAAGCCTGCGGATGATTCTAGGGAAAAGGAGAAGGAAAGTTATAAGAAGTGGATCAAGACCGATAAGATGGCGCGGTGTTACATTTTGGCATCTATGTCAAATATACTGCAACATCAGCATCAAGCCATGCCCACTGTTTATGACATGATGCTCGATCTCAAAGAGCTTTTCGAACACCGGAATATGGCTGCAAGGCAGGAAGCCATGAGAAACTTGATGACGACCACCATGATCGAGGGAACACCCGTGAGGGATCATGTTCTCAAGATGATGGCTCATTTGAATGAGTTGGAAGTCATCGGAGCTGAGATCGATGGGGAAACCCAGGTCGATATCATTCTCCAGTCTCTACCTAGGAGTTTTGAGCAGTTTCGCCTGAACTACAACATGAACAAGAGGTTGTATTCGTTGGCGGAGCTTCTGACAGAACTCCAGGCGACAGAGGGGCTATTTTGTCAGAGTGCTCAGGCGCATGCCATGGTTACCCAAAAGGTTTCTACTTCTAAGCCGAAAGGAAAGAAGAAGAAGAAACAAGTTGGGGCAAAGGCGATGGGAGGAACTCAGGGAGGAGTGAAGAAGCCGAAAGGCAAGTGCTTCACTTGTAAGCAGACTAGACACTGGAAGAAGGACTGCCCCAACCATAAGCAGAATAAAGGTATATCTTTTAGTCTAGTCGTTGAAACATATTTAGCGGTGTTATCTATCGGCACCTGGTGTGTAGATATGAGAGCCATTGATCATGTTTACAATACTTTGCAGGGGTTACAGGAAACCAGATGACTGGCTAAGGGGGAGATTACTGTATACTTGGGCGATGCCACGAAGGTGGCAGCTGTTGCAGTGGGAGATATTTATTTATCTTTTGAGAAAAATAAAGTTTTGGTTCTTAAAAATTGCCTTTATGTACCTTTATTTAGAAAGAATTTAATTTCGGTTTCTAAATTGTTTATGGATGGATATTCTATTTCTTTTAATGACAGAGTTGTTATAAAAAGAAATAGGGAGATTATCTGTTCGGGTGCATTGATAGAAAATTTATATACACTAGAACCAAAAGTTCCCACGATGCAAATAGAAGTTAATAACTCATCTTCTAATTCCAATAAGAGAAAAGAACCTTCGAAGATGAACCAAACATATCTTTGGCATCTAAGACTTGGTCATATTAACCTAAGCAGAATTCAAAGGTTTATAGCTGATGGACCTCTGGGTTCATTAGTGGTGGAAGATTTTCCAACATGTGAATCCTGCTTGGAGGGTAAAATGACCAAGAGGCCTTTTAAGGCCAAGGGGTATAGAGCCAAAGATGTGTTAGAATTGGTTCATTCTGATTTGTGCGGTCCTATATCTATCCAGGCTAGAGGTGATTTTGAGTATTTCGTCTCTTTTATAGATGATTATTCGAGATATGGATACATTTACTTGATGCGTCGTAAGTCTGAATGCTTTGACAAGTTCAAAGAATTCAAGATTGATGTGAAGAAACGTCAAGGTAAAAGTATCAAGACACTACGATTTGATCATGGTGGCGAGTACCTCTTGGGAGAGTTTAAGAATTACTTATCAGAGGCTGGGGATATGCACTAGATACGACGGTGTACATTCTGAACTTGGTTCCATCTAAATCAGTGTCTTCTACTCCCACAGAATTGTGGACTGGGCGAAAGTCTAGTCTAAGACATATTCGGATTTGGGGGAGTCCAGCATATATACTGAAGGCAGATACTGGTAAGTTGGAACCTCGTACAAAAGTACGCATGTTCGTTGGCTATCCTAGAGGAACGAAGGGTGGTTTGTTTTATAGTCCTAGAGATCAGAGGGTGATCGTTAGCACGAACGTCAGATTTCTAGAGGAAGACTATGTGATGAGCCACAAGCCCAAGAGTAAAATTGTTCTCGAGGAATTAAAAGGGGAAGTCACTTCTTCAGTACCATCGGTACAAGAGGATATACCACAAGTCACTGCACCGCGTGTCACAGAGGATACATAGGTGATACCTCGTCGTAGTGGGAGGGTTGTGAGACAGCCTGATAGATTCATATTCTTGGGAGAATCTTCTGATTTGGTCCTTGGCGAACATGAACCTGATCCCTGGATATATGACAAGGCAATCCAAGATATAGATGCAGCATCTTGGCAAAGTGCAATGAATACTGAGATTGAATCTATGGATTCAAATCAGGTCTGGGAGCTAGTGGAACCACCCGATGGTGTAAAAACCATTGGATGCAAGTGGATCTACAAAAGAAAGAGAGGAATAGATGGGAAGGTTGAGACCTTCAAAGAGAGGCTTGTTGCGAAGGGGTATACTCAGAAAGAGGGTATCGATTATGAGGAGACCTTTTCGCCGGTAGTCATGCTTAAGTCTATCCGGATTCTCTTATGCATTGCAGCTCATATGGATTATGAGGTGTGGCAGATGGATGTCAAGACAGCTTTCCTTAATGGAAGTCATGAGGAAAACATCTATATGAAGCAACCAGAGGGATTCATTGCGAAGGGCAAAGAACATCTTGTATGTAAGCTTAATCGGTCCATTTATGGATTGAAACAAGCTTCGAGGTCTTGGAACATCCGATTTGATGAAGTAATCCAGTCTTATGGATTTATTCAAAGTCCGAATTAGTCTTGTGTATACAAGAGATGTGACGAAAATGTAGTGGTATTTCTTATACTATACGTAGATGACATTTTGTTGATTGGCAACAATATCAAGGTGTTATCGGACGTAAGGGTATGGTTGTCCAAACAGTTTGATATGAAGGACTTGGGAGAAGTGGGACACATCCTTGGGATCAAGGTTTTAAGGGATCGCAGGAAAAGAATGTTGTGCTTATCCCAAGCTTCATACATAGACACGATTATGGAGCGTTTTAGCATGCAGAACTCCAAGAAGGGTTTTCTACCTTTTAGGCATGGAGTTCCTTTATCTAAGGAGATGTGTCCTAGAACATCTGAGGAGATAGAGGAGATGAAAGTGGTTCCTTATGCTTCGGCAGTAGGAAGCCTCATGTATGCAATGTTATGTACGAGACCAGATATCTGCTTTATCATGGGTATGGTTAGCAGATATCAGAGTAATCCAGGACAGAGACATTGGATTGCGGTAAAGCATATATTGAAGTACCTGAGAAGGACTAGGGATTATATATTGGTTTACCAAGCAGACCAATTACTCCCTATGGGTTACACGGATTCCGACTTCCAATCTGATAGGGATAACAATAAGTCTACCTCAGGTTTTGTATTTACTTTAGGAGGTGGAGCCATTATATGGAGGAGTGTCAAGCAGAAATGCATGGCGGACTCCACCATGGAAGCTGAGTATATGGCAGCCTCTGAGGCGGCCAAAGAAGTTGTGTGGCTCAGGAACTTCCTGATGGACTTGGATGTGATTCCTGGTTTGCCCAGAACTATCACAATTTATTGTGATAATAGTGGTACAGTTGCAAACTCGAAGGAACCACGAGCTCATAAGGCTAGTAAACACATAGAGCGCAAGTACCACCTAATACGAGAAATTGTAAAGAGATGAGAAGTTGCTGTGACCAAGATTGCATCGGAGGATAACCTGGCAAATCCTTTCACTAAGGCCCTTCTGGCGAGAGCTTTCGATAGGCATGTGGAGGGAATGGGGATCAGATGTATGACAGTTTGAGGATAGCATAGTCTTTTAGTATAAGTGGGAGATTGTTGGGATGTATACTAAAAAGTCTATCTTTTGTATGAACATCTTTATTTTGAAATAAGAATCACATGATCATTGTTTGCATATTTTTATGGTTATATATATTGTCTAATACATTACATTGTAGATAACATGATGTGTGGTGTCACACGGGAGATCATGTTATCGGCTCCTTGAAGAGTATAAGTATAGGCTCACAACCGAGATGGCTTTGGACAAACCATTGGTATGGTTGTAGTGTGATTTGGTATTGATTCGTCTTGACCATAAAATCACACTAGTACACTATGTGTGTATTGAGCAGGACCGACTTAGAGGTGATTCGATTTATTGCTGACTACATAATCGAATCAGACCTCAGATATTATATTGTACATACTCTTAATCCCGATATAATAACGGGCACATATACTTAGTAGTCATTTCTTTGATTTACCAATGGGCGAGATTTATAGATTAAATCGATAGGCTCGGTAAGTTAGAAAATGATATTATTTATATGGTGTGTCGTTGACTATAGGAGGAAATCGTGTCCTATATATTAGGATGATGATGTCCCCTTGAGGAGCTCATAAGGTTCATCATGTAAACCCTGCAGGTGGACTTGGTCCGGCATGATGAAAAGGTTGAGTGGTACTACTCATGGAGTTAGATGTTGATTAATTAATGGTCAGTAAATTAATTAATCGACGGGCATTCGAGATCTTAAACACGGAGAGAAAATATACATATAATATATGGAGCCCATATTAACTTATGGGGGTATGTGAGGTAGATCAATGATAAACCTTTAGTGGATTGGATTATCATTAATGGATCGGACTTTATGTGGGCTTGATCCATTGGGTGGCCAAGATTCAACTCCTCCTCATGGTCCCTATTGTAGCCTATTAATACCTCATGAAGCTTAGATCCAATGGATAGCAACAAAACTCTAGATCCAAAGGTAGAGATTAAATCTCTAGATCCGACGGTTGAGATTAAATCTCTAGATCCGACGGTTGAGATTAAATCCCTAGAACTAATGGTGGAGATTAAAACAAGGTTTATCCCTAACTCTATAAAAGGAGGGCAAGGGGTGGGTGGCAACTTGAATCCAACTAGAGATAGGATTAGGGTTTTTGGGCGGCAAGGCTTGGAGTCTAGGGTTTAGGGCTTGGCGGCACCAAATAAGGAAGGTCTTTCCTTTCTTCTTCTTCCCTCAAGGTGGCCAGCGACCTAGCAGATTTTCCAGCCCTTGGCCGGCGTCCAAAGCTGCCCCTCTCCCTCTCTTTGGCCGGTAAAACCTAGGCTTAGGGTTCTCCCTTGGAGCTTTGGTTGGCATTCACCTATTCTCCTCTTCCTTCTTGGCCGGCGACAAGCTCCAACCTTAGAGTTTGGTGGTTGGTTGAAAGAAGGAGAAGAGGCTTGTTTCTATTCTTCCTCTTGCTTTGGAAGAGCTAGGAAGGAAGTTTGGTGATCTAGGAGCTTCAACTTTTGGTAGATCGTCGCCCACATGACGTCCGAAAGGAGGAACGTCATACAATAGAAGATCGAGAGGTATATCGATTCTCTATTCTCTTTTGTAACATGTTTATATTTGTTTTTCAATTATGAGCATGATATATTCTGTTTGTGGCTAAATAATACTTGGATCCCGAACATAAACACAAAAGTCGCCGATCCATACATCGTCTATTCCACGGCTACTCGTAGAATAGAGGTAGGTCGCTTGAACAACAAGTTTGTTCAAGTGACTACTCTAAACAAATAGCACGATGATGACAAGGTTGCTTGGGTGTTTCCTTTTGTGTAGGATTAAATTTTTTAATCCAGAGACATTGATGGGATCGCCATGAACAAGCAATCGAGTTGAAGTGGGAAGCGAAGTTTTCCCTCACGGACTCGAAGACATAACCAACACAAATAACCATCAGTATATCTATAATCAATACATATATCAAACTGACCAACTGGATATAATGCAATATACTGACATACCTGTAGGTCTGCAATGACTCAACCCATAACAACTTGAATAAATATACAACAACATAACACATATGAATAACATGCATGATCAATATCACACCTGTGATCAACTCATAATCATATGAACAACATATGATCAAATATAATAACCAACCTTATCCATCCTATATGGTATCACACACATACACAACTCACAATCACCTGAGCACCATATAACCATATATATAATATGCAAATGGCATGTATGGCAATGTACAACAATCATAGCTCCTCCGAATGCAACATCTCAGGATATATGCAATATGTATCACATGCATACATGAATGCCACCACAAATGGCTATGCCACCACACATGGCAATGCAGATACAATCTATATCATATATATATACACCACTGCTCATGACTATGCATATACACCATTCAACATGGCTACACCGCTGCACTTGGCAATGCAGATGCAATTTGTATTATATGCATATACACCACTACACATGGATATGCCACTGCCTATGGGAATGCAGATACAATTAGTATCACATGCATATACACCATCACACATCGCTACGCCACCGCTCATGGCAATACTGATGCAATATTTATCGCGATACAGACACACCACCACTCATGGCTCACCGTTGCACATGGCTACACTGATGCAATATGTGTTCTATACATATATGCCACCGCTCATGGCTAAGCCACCACCCATGGCAATACATCAATATCCTGTATCATAAACATATACGCCACTGCACATGGCTATACATCAACAACAACATAATCAAGCCTGTAGCTATATGCATCACTCACACTAGGAGTAAAATATGATGACCCAATCTCGAACCACAACCGTACCCAACTACATGCTCTTATACAACATCTAATACTCAAACATATGTAGAGTCTATAATTAACAATAGTGATAAATGAAACTGTTAAGATAACAAACAGAGCATCTCAAAGTTCAAAGGTTAAGTTTCAAGGACAAGCGTAAATAAGAGTGGAGTCAAGGTAATGGTATCATCATCATCATAAAATTTCATTCACCAGAATCAATAATCTACCTAACCAAGGTAGGGAATTACCCACCTGATATGTAGCTCGTGACAATAGTCCTCACGCCCGTGAACCTACTTCGTAACCAAGTCCTCCACACAACATAGACCACAGTTAAGTTCTAACATACAACAAATATTCAAACTGAATTCTATATCGCTCTCGTATTCAAATTTGTTTACTGCATACTAATTAAAGCCATTCACACCTTGAGTATACACACTGAATCCAACAAGCCATTCACACCAATTCAGATCTAGCTTCCCAACCTCATTCTGATCACCACAATAGCTCAGCATCAACTCTTTTTCCTCCCTCAAGTCTATGCCTCAAACCATCAATTGTCAAAACAACGGATCTGAGCTCTCAAGCTCACCGTCCATCAAAACAGCATAACCATTACAAACAACTACTGAATTCAACTAGATTAACAAGGAAATAATTGAATAACACTCTAAATCAAAGTTGTAACAGCAGCTTACCTTACCTCGTCTCCACTCACAGTCGCACAACCACCCAACAATGAAGGATCGCAACCTAGAGTAGTGATTATAATCTAGATCAAGAATCACTGCAGAACAATCCACATTGATGAATGGAAATCTGACAGAACCATAGGTTAATACCGAACTTACCTCAAGCTCGATCCACAACTCCGATCCTCACTGCCAATGATCCCCCTTGAAACTAAGAATCGGAACGCAGATCATTACTTCACTTTTGAAGATGTTAAGGAGTTGAGCGCTTACCAGCTACCCCCCCTCCTCAATCTCAAGACCAGCTCACAGAACTCCAGTAAAAATCCCGATCGCAGCTGGTCGCTACGACGATCACAAACAGAGGATACAGAATCCAATCAATCGGTGCAAAAACTAAGAACTAAGCCAAGGAGAAGTAGCGATATCGATGATGCTTAGTAGTGCAGTCAATGGCGCCGACCTGAGCTCCCCACGATGTCGACGAATAGAAATCGACAGCAGCTCTCTACCGCAGTTACAGCTCCGCCGATCTAAGCTCGTCGACGTGAAGGGGTGACTACCAGCTCCTCTCGATTGCTTGGTGATCTCGAGTCGGCGATGCTTCAAATCGAGCACCTCGTGAAGCAAATGGAAGAAAATGGGAGGAGAAAGGAGAAAGAAATTGATCGCGACGAGGAAGAATGAGGAGAAAAAGGTGTCAAGTTCGGGATTTAAAGGTTGGCCGAATTGATTGAGCTAGGCTTGATCTAAATCAAGCTAACCTAGGTTAACCCAACCACCCAATTAAAACATAAATAATTTCCTAAGTATTTACCCGTATTCTTTAGTAATTTATTCGCCGTATTTCACATTCTCGCCCCCCCCCCCCTAATAGAATTTGGTCTCCAAATTCCGTACTTAAATGCAATAATTAATTCAAGAAATTTCATGAATCACTACATACCTCATGTAAACATATGAGGGTATTGAGCTCGGACAGTATCCTCCAACTCCCAAGTAGCCTCCTCATCAAAATGATGTTGTCATTCAACCTTTATAAGTCGAATGGTTTTGTCCCGTAACTGGCGTTCCTTGTGACCAAGAATTTACACTGGTATCTCCTCGTAAGTCACATTAGGCTAGAGTGGGATCGGTACCTCTTTCAAAACATAATCGAAATATGGCACGTATTTCCTCATAATAGAAATATGAAATACATTATGTACACCCGCAAGAGTCGGAGGTAAAGCCAACCGATAAGCTACACTCCCAATCCGCTCCAATATCTCAAATAGCCCAATGTAACGCGAAGCTAATTTTCCCTTTAGCCCAAATCTTTTGACTCCCATCGTAGGTGAAACACTCAGAAATACATGATCCCCTACTGAGAACTCCAAAGACCTTCGCCTCAGATCCGCATAACTCTTATGTCGATCCTGATCCTATTATACCAATAAAATTGTCACACCCCGGAGGTATACTCTGTTTGGCTCTCAGACAGCACTTCCTTGTGAGAATATATAATACAATTGATACATAGCCAATCAGTCGCATCCAACACATCAAAAATAATGTATATGAAATTCAACAGTAGAAGACTAACACAATAGAGTTATAAACTCAACATACTGCATACCTGTATGACTGACCACAAAGTAAAAAAATATCATAATGAATCCGCAAAGGGTAAATGTGAACTCCAACAAATAACCAACAACACAATCACCATATGAATCCAAATTCATAACATGAAACATACGATAATCGAAAATCATGACCTTCAGAAGTGAGATGAGAAGGGATCAACTGGCGATGCTCCAAGCTCATCACGAAGTCTTCTACCTGCCACTTGGGTGACAAGAAATCCAGGGTCTCTGGTGGTGAGTATAAAACTCAGTGGTAATATGAAAGATAGTGCATGCATAATATATGAACGAATAGAGATCAACAGGTAAACAGTTTATAGGCAATAACAAATAGCCATCAGTATATCTATAATCAATGAATATACTAAACTGACCAACTAGATATAATACAATATACTAGCATACCTGTAGGTCTGCAATGACTCAACCCATAACAACCTGAACAAATATAAAACACCATAACACATACGAATAACATGCATGAAGAATATCACATCTGTGATCAACTCATAATCATAAGAACAACGTATGATCAAATACAATAACCAACCTGATCCATCCTATATGATATCACACACATACACAGCTCACAATCACCTAAGGATCATATAACTATATGTATAATATGCAAATGACATGTATGACAATATACAACAATAAGCAACAATCATAGCTCCTCCGAATGCATCATCTCATGATATATGCAATATGTATCACATACATAAATGAATGCCACCACACATGGCTATACCACCACACATGGCAATGCAGATGTAATGTATATCATATACAAATACACCACTGCAAATGGGTACACCACTGCTCATGACTATGCAGATACAATAGTGTCATATGCATATACACCATCCAACATGGCTGCACCACTGCACTTGGCAATGCAGATGCAATTTGTATTATATGCATATACACCACCACATATGGATATGTCGTTGCCTATGGGAATGTAGATACAATTAGTATCACTTGCATATATGCCATCACACATGGCTACACCACTGCTCATGGCAATACTGATGCAATATGTATCACGATACAGACATGCCACGACTCATGGCTCGCCACCACACATGGCTACACTGATGCAATATGTGTTCTATACATATACACCACCGCTCATGGCTAAGCCACCACACATGGCAATACATCAGAATCCTGTAACATAAAAATATACACCACCGCACATGGCTATACATCAGCAACAACATAATCAAGCCTCTAGCTATATGCACATTCACACTAGAAGTAAAATATGATGACTTAATCTAGGACCACAACCGTCCTCAACTACATGCTCTTATACAATATCTAATACTCGAACATATGTAGAGTCTATACTCAATAATAGTGATAAACGAAACTGTGAAGATAACAAACAGAGCATCTCTAAGTTCAAAGGTTAAGTATCAAGCACAAGAGTAAATAAGAGTGGAGTCAAGGTAATGGTATCATCATCATTATAAAATTTCATGCACTAGAATCAACAATCTACCTAACCAAGGTAGGAATTATCCACCTAATATGTAGCTCGTGACAATAGTCCTCACGCCCGTGAACCTGCTTCATAACCAAGTCCAGCACACAACATAAACCACAGTTAAGTTCTAACATACAACAAATATTCAAACCGAATTCTACATCGCTCTCGTATTCAAATCCGTTTACCACATACTAATTAAAGTCTTAATCACACATACAACATAACCCCAACTAGATCACCTTGAGTATACACACTGAATCCAACTAGCTATTCACACCAATTCATATCCAGCTTCCTAGCTCCATTCCGATCACCACAACAACTCAGCAGCCACTCTTTTTCCTCCCTCAAGTCTCTGCGTCAAACCATCAATTGTCAAAACAACGGATCTGAGCTCTCAATCTCACCGTCTATCCACACAGCATAACCATTACGAACAACTACCGAAATCAACTAGATTAATAATGAAATAATTGAATAACACTCTAAATCAAAGTTGTAACAACAACTTACCTTACCTCGTCTCCACTACTCACAACAGCACAACCACCCAACAATGAAGGATCGCAACCTAGAGAAGTGATTGTAACCTAGATCAGGAATCATTGCAGAATAATTCACATTGATGAATGGAAATCTAACATAACCATAGGTTAATACCGGACTTACCTCAAGCTCGATCCACAACTCCGATCCTCCCTGCCACCGATCCCCCTTGAAACCAAGAATCGAAACGCAAATCGTTACTTCACTTTTGAAGCTGCTGAGGAGTTGAGCGCTTACTAGCTCCCCCTCTCGATCTGAAGACCAGCTCACAGAACTCCGGTAAAAATCCCAATCACAGCTGGTCACTGCGACGATCGCGAACAAAGGACACAAAATCCAATCAACCGAAGCAAAAACTGAGAACTAAGCCAGGGAGAAGTAACGATACCGGTGATGCTCTGTTGTGGCGTTAATGGCGCCGATATAAGCTCCCCACGATGCCAACGAATAGAAATCGATAGCAGCTCTCTAACGCAGTTATAGCTCCTCCGATCTGAGCTCATTGACGTGAAGGATGGACTGCCATCTCCTCCTCTCAATTTCTTGGTGAACCGACGATGCTTCAAATCGAGCACCCCGTGAAGCAAATGGAAGAAAACGGGAGGAGAAAGGAGAAAGAAATTGATCGCGACATGGAAGAATGAGGAGAAAAAGGTGTCAAGTTCGAGATTTAAAGGTCGGTCGAATTGATTGAGTTAGCCTAGGTTTAAATCAAGCTAACCTAGGTTAACCCCCCAACCACCCAATTAAAACATAAATAATTATCTACCCGTATTCTTTAGTGATTTATTCGTCGTATTTCACATTCTCCCCCCCCCCCCTCCCCCCCCCCTTTAATAGAATTTAGTCCCCAAATTCCATACTTAAATGCGATAATTAATTCAAGAAATTTCCTGAATCACTACATACCTCATGTAAACAGATGAGAGTATTGAGCTCGGACAGTATCTTCCAACTCTAAAGTAGCCTCCTCGTCAATATAATGTTGTCATCCAACCTTTACAAGTCGGATGATTTTGTTCTGTAACGGGCGTTCCTTGTGACTAAGAATTCACACTGGCATCTCCTTGTAAGTCACATTAGGCTAGAGTAGAATCGGTACCTCTTTCAGAACATGATCGAAATGTGGCACGTATTTTCTCAGCATAAAAACATCAAATACATTATGTACACCCACAAAAGTCGGAGATAAAGCCAACCGATAAGCTACACCCTCAATCCCCTCCAATATCTCAAATGACCCAATGTAACGTTGAGTTAATTTTTCCTTTAGCTCAAATCTTTTGACTCCCTTTGTAGGTAAAACACGCAGAAATACATGATCCCCCACCGAGAACTCCAAAGGCCTTCACCTCTGATCCGCATAACTCTTCTGTCGATCCTGAGCCTTTTATACCAATAAAATTGTCACGCCCCGAAGGTATACTCTGTCCGGCTCTCGGACAACACCTCCTTGTGACAATATAGAATACAATTGATACATGGCCAATGAGTCGCAGCCAACACATCAAAAATAATGTATATAAAATTCAACAGTGGAAGACTAACACAATAGATTTATAAACTCAACATACTACATACCGGTATGACTGACCACAAAGTAAAGAAATATCGCAATGAATCTGCAAAGGGTAAATGCGAACTCCCACAAATAACCAACAATACAATCACCATATGAATCCAAATTCATAACATGAAACATACGAAAATCAGAAACCGTGACCCTCGAAAGAGAGATGAGAAGGGATCAACTGGCGATGCTCCAAACCCATCACGAAGTCCTTTACTTGTCAACTGGGCAACAAGAAACCCAGGATCTGTGGTAGTGAATATAAAACTCAGTGGTAATATGAAAGATAGTGCATGAATAATATATGAACGAATAGAGATTAACAAGTATACAGTATAATCAATGCATATACCAAACTGACCAACTGGATATAATGCAATATACTGGCATACCTGTAGGTCTGCAATGACTCAACCCATAACAACCTGAACAAATATATACAACAACATAACACATACAAATAACATACATGATCAACATCACACCTATGATCAACTCATAATCATAAAAACAACATATGATCAAATACAATAACCAACCTAATCCATCCTATATTATATCACACACATACACAGCTCACAATCACCTGAGCATTATATAACCATATGTATAATATGCAAATGGCATGTATGGCAATGTACAATAATATGCATCAATCATAGCTCCTCCGAATGCAACATCTCAGGATATATGCAATATGTATCACATGCATACATAAATGCCACCACACATGGATATGCCACCACACATGGCAATGCAGATGCAATGTATATCATATACATATACACCGCTGCTCATGACTATGCAGATACAATAGTATCATATACATATACACCATCCAACATGGCTACACCACTACACTTGGCAATGCAGATGCAATTTGTATTATATGCATATACACCACCACATATGGATATGTTATTGCCTATGGGAATGCAGATACAATTAGTATCACATGCATATATGCCACCACTCATGGCAATACTGATGCAATATGTATCGCGATACAGACACGCCACCTCTCATGGCTCGCCACCGCACATGGCTACACTGATGCAATATATGTTCTATACATATACGCCACCCCTCATGGCTAAGCCACCACACATGGCAATACATCAGAATCATGTATCATAAACTACGCCACCGCACAAGGCTATACATCAACAACAACATAATCAAGCCTGTAGCTATATGCATCACTTACACTAAGAGTAAAATATGATGACTCAATCTAGGACCACAACCATACACAACTACATGCTCTTTTACAACATCTAATACTCAAACATATGTAAAGTCTATAATCAACAATAGTGATAAACAAAACCATGAAGATAACAAACAGAGCATCTCAAAGTTCAAAGGTTAAGTATCAAGTACAAAAGTAAATAAGAGTGGAGTCAAAGTAATGGTATTATCATCATCATAAAATTTCATGCACCAGAATCAACAATCTACCTGACCAAGATAGGAATTACCCACCTGATATGTAGCTCGTGACAATAGTCCTCATGCCCGTGAACCTGCTTTGTAACCAAGTCCTGCACACAATATAGACCACAGTTAAGTTCTAACATACAACAAATATTCAAACTGAATTCTACATCGCTCTTGTATTCAAATCCATTTACCACATGCTAATTAAAGTCTTAATCACACATCCTACATAACCCCGGCTAGATCACCTTGAGTATACACACTGAATCCAACTAGTCATTCACATCAATTCAGATCTAGCTTCCCAACTCCATTCCGATCACCACAACAGCTCAACAGCCACTCTTTTTCCTCCCTCAAGTCTCTGCCTCAAACCTTTAATTGTCAAAACAACGGATCTGAGCTCTCAAGCTCATTGTCCATCCACACAGCATAACCATTATGAACAACTACCAAAATCAACTAGATTAATAAGGAAATAATTGAATAACACTCTAAATCAAAGCTATAACAACAGCTTACCTTACCTCGTCTCCACTACTCACAGACGCACAACCACCCAACAACGAAGCATCGCAACCTAGAGTAGTGATTATAATCTAGATCAGGAATCACTACAGAACAATCCACATTGATGAATGGAAATCTGACAAAACCATAGGTTAATACCGAACTTACCTCAAGCTCGATCCACAGCTCCGATCCTCACTGCCACCGATCCCCCTTGAAACCAAGAATTGAAAACACAGATCGTTACTTCACATTTGAAGCTACTGAGGAGTTGAGCGCTTACTAGCTTCCCCCCCCCCTCGATCTCAAGACCAACTCATAGAACTTTGGTAAAAATCCCAATCACAGCTAGTCGCTGCGACGATCGTGAACAGAGGACACAAAATCCAATCAACCGAAGCAAAAACAGAGAACTAAGCCAGAGAGAAGTAGCGATACTGGTGTTGCTCAATTGTGGCATCAATGGTGTCGATCTGAGCTCCCCCACGATGTCGACGAATAGAAATCGATAGCAGCTCTCTACCACAGTTAGAGCTCCACCGATCTGAGCTCGTCGACGTGAAGGTTGGACTGCCAGCTCCTCCTCTCGATTTCTTGGTGATCTCGAGCCGGCGATGCTTCAAATCGAGCACCCCATGAAGCAAAATGGAAGAAAACGGGAGGAGAAAGGAGAAAGAAACAAATCGCGACAGGGAAGAATGAGGAGAAAAAGGTGTCGAGTTCGGGATTTAAAGGTCGGCCGAATTGATTGAGCTAGCCTAGGTTTAAATCAAGCTAACCTAAGTTCAGCCAACCACCCAATTAAAACATAAATAATTTCCTAAGTATTTTCCCATATTCTTTAGTGATTTATTCGCCGTATTTCACAAAAATTGTATGGTTTTTCTATCATTGTATTAAAGTTAACTCCCTAGTGTATAAATTTTTCCTATTAGGGCATCTTGATGATAAGTGTCCTAGTTGATTACATCCAAAACATATAATGGTATTAAAATATGTTGGGGATCTTTGACTCTAACACAAACTCTCAAGTTCTAAAGAAAAGACTGAAGTGTTGACCTCTTGGATACCTTATCACAAGGTCTTGGTGCTTCCTTATATAGAGTTAGGTGAAATCGATATGGTATGTCGGTTGTGCTAGAACACATTTGGGCGAGTGGAGACATCATAGGTGCAAAGTAGATTGTTGCTTCTTCACAGGTGTAAAGTAGATTCATTGTTTCTTCACAGATGTGATAAAGTAGGTATAAAGTAGATTTGTTGCTTCTTCAAGGGTGTAAAGTAGATTCATTCTGAGCGGAGGTCTTTAGTCACAAGTGCTAGTATTGTTTGAGGAAATGTTGTTTTATATTTCCATCATATCGTTGAGGTTATGTTCCTCAACAAATCCTCTGAGTGAGCCCATGGAGGTTGTTTCAGATGGGTATGTTGGTGGGTAGTTCTAGGTTGTTTATTGGGTTGCTTGTCTGAGTTCAAATATATATTGTCGGATAGTTATCCTTTATGGGTTTTGTTGCAACCATTTTTCATTTATTTTCTGATAATGACTTAAGAGAATTCATATTGGGTAGTAATTTCGAAAGGAATAAAGATGGTTCCATAAGAGGATGGTCAGTAGATCTTTTTTGTAAATGTCTTAGGTGTCAGGATATAGTAGATGGAATCAACTGGGTCTTCCCACATCCAGTTTGAGCCTTGAATTAAGGCTCGCCAGTGTTTTACTTGTCTTCCGGAGTCGAAAGAGCTTCCCACTCATGCTCTATGTCTAAGGGAACATAGTGTTCTATCCTGTCATGTTTGTCATTTGACCTGTGAGCTTCCATCTTAATTATATGTCTGGCCGGTTCTACTCTTGAATTTATCCACTTGGATGGAGAACTATCAAAAGAGTAAATTATTATGCTTCTAAAATTTTCTTCTTCAAGCAAGTACTTGATACACTATCCTAACTTCCAGGGAAACTCTTGTGTATGTTCAATGTCTCGTATCCATAATTCGTATATCAATCCATAATCCATAAGAAGAAATGGGGTTATTAATTTACCTTTGTATTTGTGTGGTACAAATATTTTTATGTCAATATTTGTTTTCTAAAACTGTATATGAGCTGACACTAGTAACCAAACTTTGTTATTTTCTCTCTGCATGTCCTGAATTTATTTTGACATTTTAATTTATAGTTAAACTCAGCTTCAAAACTGATAGTAATGCCAGCCATTTAAGGGCTTCCTATAACTGCTGGAAGTTGATCCAAGCAGATTTGGCTGCTAATGTTCGGATATAGGAAGAAAGATCCACTGACAAATTGGTCATTATTGCTTTTATCTTTTCTTCCGATTCAATATGTATCATATCCTTGTATGTTTTATCAAGTTGTAGAAAAGTAGCCTTTGCAGGGGTTCTATTTGTAATTGTACTCTTGACTGTGTTTTTTCCCTTTAAAGCTGAGCTGATGAAATAATTGGAGCCTGCATTAATTCTTACAGCTGCCAAAGTTGTTCCCAGATTATTGTATTCTTCGTATGTGACTTCTGTATCGCTTCCTATAACTGATAAAATGGCTTCTTCTTTAGTAGCATAAACACTAGCCTGAAAACCTGTAAGAATGTCATATTAGCTAATACTGTTGTTTTCATTTTCGGAAAATTTTTGTTGGAAGTGATTTATCAGTGCCTTTATTACTATGATCTTTTGGGTTGTTGTTCCAGGCATACTGAGAATATGTCATATGTTGTGTATTTGATTCAAGGCAGGCCTAATATCGTAATGGAACTGTTTTTTAGGTTTGTTGTATTGTGGAATTTCTATGTCCCCAAAAAGTCATTGGTTTTCTAGGTGTCTTGAATGTAGGGTTGAACATTCTTGTTTTTTTGCATCACGTAAGTAGCCTGGATAAGGTGTCAACTAAGGAATTATTAGTTTCATTAATATGTTCCCAGTTTATTTTTAATCCTTTATTTATTATAGTGTCTACAAATTTATCCACCTTCTATTACTCAAAGATTTCCTATTTCTTTTGTTTGTTGATTGTATTTTACTATGTCTCATAGTATGTTCTTATTATGATTTTCTTTTTATCACATATGAATAATAAGAATGAATCTAAACAATATATAACTGCTAATATTTCATAATCCAATGAGATTAAGCATCCTTTTTCTTTATATTTTCCAAAAGAATATCTGCAAAGGGATTATGTGGCTTTAGTATCATATTTTGTAGGTTTTCTATAGAGAGCTCCTCCCTAGCCTAGCCTGTCTTGCATATGTCACATTCGATAATTAAATAATCATTGTCTAATGGGAGTACTAAAACTTGGAAGATTTTTAACCATTTATTTTATTTGTTTTACTTGTAGTATGTCTTGTTAGTTAAAATATTGTTGTCTTTTATTGAATTTTATTATACAAAGGTCCATTTATCTTTCTTATATCTTTCAAATATGATCTAGCATAATTTAAAAGTCCAAGAAAAGCTCATAATTGCTTTGTATCTTATATTTTATCTAGAAAATATAATATTTTGTTAGATATATATGGTTGCAGTGAAATTTTTTTCTTGTCCTATTTCTACTCCTAGGAATTCTAAATGTTTTCTTGTTAGCGGCATCTTCTTTCGTGAGATTATTAAATCATATTTTTCGAATAAGCTAAATATCACGTGCAAGCGGGCATAGTGTTCATTCTTTGATCTAGAGAATATTAGAATATCATCTATGTATATACATATAAAAGTAGTTACGTCTCTAAAAATAATATCTATTTTCCTTTGAAAGACTTGTGGTGCTATTTTCAATCCAAATGTCATTACTAACCATTCGAAATGTCTTTCTAGGCAAGAAAATGTTATCGATTCTATATATTCAGGATGCATTTTTACTTGTCAAAATCCGAATTTTAGATCAAATTTAGAATATCATTGAGAATTTTATATTTTATTAATTGGTTATTCTTTAGTAAGAATTTTATATTCACCTTCATAACAGTTGCCATTGAGGCATTTGTAATTAAATATCATTCTTGATTGACCTCTCTTTTGTTCCGAACCTTTGTTTACTATGAAGGTCAGGTTGCGATGTCTAAATATATATCTTCTTATGAGTTTTAGGTCTAATAATTATTTTATATGCATTCTACATTCCTGTGTTTTCCAATTAGTGTATTTTAAATCTTGGACTTTTATTATTAAGTCTAGATTTATAATGTCTAGCTTACAATATATTTTGTCGGGTCATTTCTAAGGATTTCTAATTTTTCTAATTTGGAAATAACTAGTTATAATTCTTCCTATGTATTCAGTAGATTTAAAATGTAGCTGGGGGCTATTATATCTTCTAGAATTTCTGATCCTAAATCCTCTAATTCTTCATTATCTTCTGTTTGTAGTAAACAAGAGCATTCCATGGTTTGACATGCACAATGTGTGGGGTTTTGGTTATCATTTTCTTCATCTCCTTCACACCATTCTAAGTCATGTGGTTTAAGTATGATAAAATTTGGGTATTGTAAAGGTCCACCACGCTTCGAGGCATGATAGATAGAAGGGTATTCAGAGAGAATGGGGCTATAATGGGAGTAGAAAGAACAATGACATAGTCAATAGTAAGGAGAAGAGCACGATGAGGAGAGAGAAGAAAATTCAAACCTAGAATGAGGTGGATGTTTGTAATGTTTAAACGGGTAATCCATAGGTGGGACAGAGTGAGAGGGGTGCTCTGATTTCCCAGTTGATAAAAAAAGTGTACTATTAGGCAAGTATTTATAACAGACAAGTTTATGTTGGTGCAGGGGCATCAGTTAATCGAATCTTAATTTTGATAATAGTAAAGATTCAAAATTAAGTTATCTTGTTATCTCATATGTTATGTTGAGTGTACAGATAATGTATTATTGCTAAGGTCAACGAAATCAGGAGAATCTCTGGACGAGAAACCTCGATAGTTAAGGATACCAAGAGAATCTCGGGATAAGAAACCTCGATGGTTGGGTGACACCAAGAGAATCTCGGAAGGAGAAACCTCTGTGGTCGGGTGACGCCAGAAGAATCTCAGAAGGAGAAACCTCAGTTGTCAAGTGACCAAAAGCTAAGCGATAGGTCATGAGGACCAAAGGTAAGCTCCAGGTGTAAAGCGATGGTAAGGACGCGTCCTCGGTAAGAGGACAATCCTAGGCGTCGATTCGACTAAGGCTTCCGGAGGAATGCCGAAGTTGAGATCGGACAGTCAAAAGGTTGTCACATTGCATGACATTATGCATCTCTTGTGCTAATCTTGTGTTGTAGGTGTCAGGTTAAATTCTCAAGTGTAGCGATCGAGGCGATCGTGAGGCACGACCAATGCACAAGGTCAAAGAGTTATCGATCGATACCGCCACCTCAAGATAAAATAAATTGTCACCTCAAGATAAGATCCACGAGTTTTGGATCCAAATCTGGACTTATTCCAAGGCACCAATCTATTAAAGGAGGGGAGGCCACAAACCCTATTAATTCAATGAACTCCTAAGTGCGCTTGATCTCCGACCATAATTTTACATGCTACAATGCTACTCCGACCGTGCATCCTCTACAATTCAGTTGTCAGTACCTTGATTTTTTCTTACTTATTATTTGCTAAAAGACAAGGTAAGTTTGTTACCTTTTCCTCTACATCATTATTGTAATCGGTTGTCTCTTACCTCAAACGAGGAAGAGATATTTAGTGCTTTGCCCTTTGGAAGCGATCAAGGATCGCAGAGCTTTGGATTAGCAGTCGATGGGCTGTGAACCAAGTAAAAAATACTTGTGTCTTTTGTTGTGTGTTTCCGCTGTATATTTTGGTTTTAAACGATGAAATGAAAAGATTTCCGAATGCTATTCACCCCCTCCCCTAGCGTTTCTCGATCCAACAATTAGTATCAGAGTGGGGGCGCTCAAATTCGGTGCAACCACCGGTCGAGCATTTTCTTTTCATTTTTTTTATTTATTTTATTTATTATCTCCCGTACTACTAATTCAAGACCAAGTCTTGGGACATTTTCTTTGTAACTAACATTGCAGGAAAATGGATAAATCAAAGATTCACAGGGAGAGTTCAGATCAAGACTCACAATGTAAATTAAATTTAAAATTTAAATTGCATATTACTTATTTCAAGTGCAGGGAAAGAGGACACTATAAAAATAAGTATCCTCGTAAGACTCGAACGGCGCAATCGGCAACAAAGGACACTAATGCCAGAAGTCCGAAGGAACAAGGAGCACATCAAGTGCTTCGGGTGCAGAAGATTCGATCACTATAAGAATCGATGCCCGAAGAAAAAGAAGGCTAATAAAAATAATAATTTTGAAAATTTAAGTTTTAGAATACTTGATAATTTAGATAAATTGTGTATTAAAGCTAAGAAATTAGTTAATTGTTGTCAATTAATTAACACAGTTAATAATTCAACTAATAAAAACTTAATTAATTCAAATTTAGTTAGTTTAAATAATAATAATATTATCGAAGAAAATGATCAAATTAATCTAATTTTTTAAAAAATCAATCAAGAGTTTAATCAAATTTTTAATTTAATCAACATAGATCTAGATCAAATCAATAATAGAACCAACTTAGGACTTAATCAGAATAATCAAAACTTAAATCAGAATAATCAAATATTAGGACAAAATTATCAAACCCTAGATCTGATTAATCTAGATAATTCCGAATTAAAAAA
Source organism: Wurfbainia villosa (assembly GCA_025175895.1). NCBI lineage: Eukaryota > Viridiplantae > Streptophyta > Magnoliopsida > Zingiberales > Zingiberaceae > Wurfbainia > Wurfbainia villosa. Next base: position 55,927,124 of record CM046004.1, read on the forward strand.
ATTCTATTTTGAAAAATTCAACCATTAAAAATTCGAAATTAAAATTAAAAAATTCCAAATCTAATAATCTTATCTTAAAAAATTCTAATAATTCTACTTTGAAAAATTCTAATAATTTTACTTTGAAAAATTCTAATAATTTTACTTTGAAAAATTCTAATAATCCCATTAAATCTGTTTTAAAATCTAATTTAATTAAAAATTCAAAATTATATAATCAAACCAATAAAATTAATTATAATAAAGTACCATTTGATTATACACAAATTAATAATTTATTAATTAAACATTCAACCTTTAAAAATTCAACAAATAAATATGTAGACATGGATTACAAGTCTAAGTTAACCAAAAATCAAGACCCTAAAATTTATAAACCTAATTATCATAGAGTACCTTAAACTATGGAACAAATAAAAGTCTACCTATGAAACGAACCATTTCTTTGAATTGATTGAACATAACATGCTCATGCATACATATCATTTTAATTAATTATCATACTTATTCTTGTCATGTCATACATACTAGTCTTAAATTAACTCTCATAGAACGATTAGATAAGAAATGGTTAATTAACCTTGACAACATAGTATCAATATGTGATGAGATGATAGTACATTAAAGAAACGAAATCTCATGTATTCGGATTAGATATGAAGTATCTAACTTGGTGCACTTGACCAAGTGGAACTAGTTGAAGCTACCTAACCACATCCTAAACTAGTTAGACCAGGATTTGACCCAAAGTGAATTAAGTGTGTAATTTCCTAAGTTTGCTTTGTCTAAGGAAGTGTCATTGTTCCGATCAAAGAAGGCCTCTGTGCCTCGCCACGACCTGAAAACCCTCTTTTGAAATGTTCACTTAACTAACTAAAGGTTAAATCTGAATCTAACCCAAGGTAAATTAATCTCTAAGACATTAAATTTAACTAAGTAAAATTAAATTCATCTCACAACAATTATAAGGATAACTTGGTTGATCATGTAGAATGGGTGAGATGTTAAGGACAACAAATTGAAAATAGTTTTAAAAACAATTTCAAAATTTTTATATATAAATAGATTTTTAAAACTATTTTTATTGATTGGCATGATTGTTGTGTGCAGTTATACGTAGTATTTGAAAAAAAAAATCTATGTTTCTTAAAATGATGGTTAGTTGACCAACAGTGAACTTCCAGATCCTTAGGTCAACTTTAGACATCTAGACCCTTTGGACACTTAGGTAAGCCTTCTTTGTAGCCAACAATGATGTCCTAAGAGTTTGGCAGACAAAGGCGAAGGTTTTGAGACCCTCTAGATAAGTCTTCCTTGTGGTTAACAAGGATGTTAGGTTAAGGGGAGATTTTAATTGGATAATCATCATTTATAGAAGTTGTTAAAATATTATTTAAAAAACAATTGTCAATACTTTCAAAATAAAAAAAAAAACTTCTTTTTGATAATATGCCAAGGGAGAGAGAAGACTTAAGTTAGACAAACTTAGCATCTCTAGCTACCTCTAGTTTGACATAAACCTAATAAACATGAGCCTTTAATATCCTGTAAATATATCATTCTCAAAATTTTATAACAATATTAAAGGTTGGATGGTCACATCTTAACCTAGGATATACATTGTTGGTGTAGAATCTAGAAACCTAAGCTCATGGTATCAAACATTAACCTTAAAAATGCACTCTTAAAACTCTTTTTGATATATGTCAAGGGGAGGGTAAAGTTAAGAAAATTAAAGGGGAGTTTTGAAAAATAATTTTTAAATGTTTTTATGCTTTTATTTTCTTAACTTTGAATTGGTTTGTCATACATTAAAAAGTGAGAGATTGTTGGTACAGGACACTAGTTAATTGAACCTTGGTTTTAATAATGTCAAAAATTCGAAGTTATCTTGTTGTCTCATATGTTATGTTGAATGTGCAGGTAATGCATTAGGCTTTGCTAAGGTCAACGACACCAGGAGAATCTCTGGACGAGAAACCTTGATGGTCGATGACACCAGGAGAATCTTGGGATGAGAAACCTCGATGGTCAGGTGACACCAAGAGAATCTCGGAAGGAGAAATCTCGGTGGTCGGGTGACACCAGGAGAATCTCAGAAGAAGAAACCTTGGTGGTCAAGTGACTGAAAGCTAAGCGATAGGTCAGGAAGACCAAAGGTAAGCTCTGGGTGTGGAGCGATGGTAAGGACGCGTCTTCGGTAAGAGGACAATCCTAGGCGTCGATCCAACCAAGACTTCCGGAGGAATGCCGAAGTCGAGATCGGACAATTAAAGGACTATCACACTGCATGACATTATGCATCTCTTGTGATAACCTTATATTATAGGTGTTAGATTAAATTCTCAAGTGTAGCAGTCGACGGGGGGCAATCGACTGCCAAAAGGATCAATCGACTGATGTCGACGAATCAACTCAATGCACAAGGTCAAAGAGTTATTGATTGATGTTGCCACCTCAAGATAAGATAAGTTGTCACTTCAAGATAAGATCCACGAGTTTTTGATCTAGATCTAGACTTACTCCAAGACACCAATCTATAAAAGGAGAGGAGGACACAAACCCTATAAATTCAATGAACTCCTAAGTGCGCTTGATCTCTGATCATAATTCTATATGCTACAACGCTACTCCGACCGTGCATCCTCTACAATTCAGTAGTCAATGCCTTGCTTTTTTCTTACTTATTATTTGCTACGAGGAAAGGTAGGTTTGTTACCTCTTCCTCTACATCATTATTGTAATCGGTTGTCTCTTACCTCTAACGAGGAAGAGATATTTAGTGCTTTACTCTTTGGAAGCGATCAAGGATCGCAGGGCCTTGGATTAGCAACCGGTAGACTGTGAAATAAGTAAAAAATACTTGTGTCTTTTGTTGTGTGTTTTCACGGCATACTTTGATTTTAAATGATGAAATGAAAAGATTTCCGAACACTATTCAACCCCCCCTAGCATTTCTTGATCCAACAATTTAGATCCATCAAATTGGATATTAATTTGAAGTTGATTTGTGTTTAAGGAGGCTGGGCGAAATAACTGCCAAGGGTCTTGACAAAAACTAAGTTTTGATCTTTCTGTATGAGTGATTATCTCATTTGGTCCTTATCTCAAAAATCTTCATAAGATTGGTTATTAATTTGGTTTTGTAGATTGAGTAATTCAGTTTTGACCTAATTTAGTCTGGTTTCTAAGACCGCAATTCGTGTTTCAAGGAGATGATTTCGAGATGATATAGGTGTTCTAGGAGTATCTATGATATCTCTGTTTAGTTATCTTTGAGGCAGGCATTACATATCTGCCTCTTACAAATTTTGCATGTACCTCTTTTATTTATTGTCGGATAAAATCCGCAAGAATAACAAGGGATATGAGTAACACCTTCCTTAAGTTGTCAGCCATGCTCACACAGAACTGGCTGCTTGCCCCTTTGTATATCCTCTAGCTATAAATAAGGAATGTAGGATCGAGTAATGCTAGGGGAGAGGTGAATAGCGTTCGAAAAATTTAAATTTTTTTTTCATTTTAAAGTCTCGTCAAATGCAAAGTATTCGCAGCAGAATAAAGAATCAAAATACATAAGTACACATGAGAATTTTACTTAGTTCACAGTCTACCGATTGCTAATCCAAGACCCCTGCGATCCTTGATCGCTTCCGAAGGGAAATCGCTAAAAGTGTCTCTTCCTCGTTGAAAGTAAGAGACCAATTGATTACAAGTAACGTGAAGGACAAGGTAACAAGCCTACCTTTTCCCCTAGTAATTAAAAAATAAGAAACAAAACAATAAGAAAGTATCGACTACAAAAAGTGAAAGTTGGAAGTTTTGCCGGCGTTACGACGTTGATGAATGGAGATGAGAGCTTCGGATTGATTGAGTACTTTGGGAGGCTTTTTCTTAGTCTAAGAGAGATGACATATCCCTTCTTTTATAGCCTTCCAAATCCTAGTTCGTTGAGATTTAGATCTGAGTCAAATATCATCAACCACTCCTCCTTTTATGGCTCTTATCTTGACTTTCCTCGAAGCGACCAGATTCATTAGCAGTCAACTGAAGCTTCCATCAATCGACTGATGGTGATCCAGTTGACTGCCCTTTTCCTCCAGTCGACTAATGACTTGAATAGTCACTTACATTACATGGTTAGCACAAGAAATATATAGTGAACAGTAAGACAGTCCTGTACTGTCCGATCTCGACTTATACCTTCCTCCGAAAGTCTTAGTCAAATCGTCGCCTGCGATTGCCCCCGTACTAAGGACGTGACTTATTCTCTCTGCACAAAGTTCTTACTCTCCTTACCTTTGGTCCTTCTGACCTGCTGCTTAGTTTTCGGTCACTTGACCACCGAAGCTCCTCAACTTTCCAAGGTTCTCCTGGAGTCTTTTGACCTGTTCAATCGACCACCGAGGTTTTTCGTCCATCGAGATTCTCTTGGTGTCGGTTCAAATGACCACCAAAGTTTCTGACTTTCCGAGTTTCTCCTGGCGTCGTCGACCTTAACAAAGTCTAATATATTACCTACACACTCAACATAACATATGAGATAACAAGTTTAACTTTAAATCTTTGGCATTATCAAAATTTAGGTTCGATTATCTTGTACCCCTGCACCAACAATCTCCCCCTTTTTATCTATAATAAACCAATTCAAAGTTAAGAAAATAGTAAGCAGTAAAGAGAATAGTAAGAATTAACATTTTTCAAAATCTCTCCCTTAAAGTTACCTCCCCTTAACCCTAGGTGAATTTTGAAAAACAAATACTAAGTTCTTAATTCTTAAAAAAAAATTTACCTCTTAATTTTAACCTCTCTCCTCCTTTTCCATATATCAAAAATAATTTTATGAGGGGTGTATTTTTAAGATTAATGTTTGAACATATATGTAAAGGAAAAGAAGCCCTAATAAACTTTTTGAAAAAGCATTATAGGTTCAAATGATAGAAGAAATTGTTGGTGTAGTGGGCACCTAAGTCGAACCTATGTTTTGATTATAGCAAACGATACAAAGTTAAGCTTATATTGTTATCTCACGAGCTAAATCAAGTGTGCAGAAAAGTCTCAATGCTGGAGCTGAAGGCTAACGACACCCGGAGGAAGCCGTGGTGGTCGGGCGACACTCGAGTTACTTCGGAGGGAGCCGAAGGAATCGAGTGGAAGGCCGGAAGCAAAAGCGACAAGTAAGTATCGAGGTAAGCTCGTGTGTGCAAGCGTAAGTGAGGTCGTGTCCTTTGTACGGGGACGTCCTTAGGCGACGATCCAACCCAAGACTTCCCATGGAAGGTCTATGTTGAGATCGGACGGCAAGTGGCCGTCGAATTCACTTGTATTTTGAGCTAAACTCCTTTTTTAGTCAAAAATCGTGGCTGCCAGTTCAACCGCCGATTCAACCGGCCGGCGATTCAGCGGCAGTTCAGCCGTGGCGATTCAGCCGGCCGATTCAACCGGTGGTCAAAAATCAGCCTCGAGGAGTCAAGCTTTATCACCATTTTTCAAGGAGTTTTGTGCCCATTTGTGATTGGTTGAAGACCCATTCGTTGAGGGCTTAAAGGCTATAAAGGAGGGCCAAACCTAGGGTTTTCATCAATTCAAAAGCTTCCAAGTGCTTCCGATGCGCTCCGACTCTCAGACATCCCTACGACTTAAGCGACTAAGCTTCAACCTCCAATCCTTGAAGTCGTCGGTATAATCTTTAATTTTGTATAAGTTGTCTTTATTTTCAAGCTTTAAATCATATCAAGGAGAGTGTCCTCTACCTTGAAGCTTTATTGAGTTTTGTATTAACTCCTATCTCTATCGAGAAGGAGTTCGTTTAATATTGCCCTCCGTGCGTGGTCAAGGACCATTAGGGCCTTGGAGTAGTAGCCGTGAGGCTACGAACCAAGTAAAACCCTCGTGTTTTTATTTATTTATTGCTATCTTTCGCTGCGTTTACTGTGCCAATTGAGCGATTCACGAAAGTTTTTTTCCCCCTCTAGCGCTCAAATCGATCCAACAATTGGTATCGAGCGGGGTTGCTAAGATTTGGTGAAACCACCAATCTAGTTTTTATTACAGATTTATTTTCTTTTAATTCTGTTTATTTCTATTTATTTTGTTTGTTAAATTCTCTCCCCTTTACTAATCCAAGACGCGAGTCTTGGTACTTGTTTTGAGTTTTTGTCTTTGCTAGCTTTTCGGTCTTCGTCTCTTTTTTATCTTTTTGTTTCAATGGCCCATCTCGAGGGTTTTAGCACCGTCCGACCTCCGCTTTATAACTGGAGATGACTTCCGTTATTGGAAGGGTCGGATGGAATGCTTCTCAAAACCCAACTCGAGATGTGGATCATAATCCAAGCGGGTTTCACACTTCCGACTAATGAAGTGGGTGACTCCTTGGATTATGATCAATGAACCGTTGCAACAAAGCGACAAGTCGGCAAGCCAAGGCAACACAAATCCTCCAATCGGCCTATCCAAGGAGGAGTTAAATCGCGTCGGCCCTTCATAAGCGCAAAGGATCTTTGGACTAAACTAATCGAGTTACGAAGGATCGGATCAAGCCAAGGTATGTAAGCGTGATTTGTTATTCAATAAATTGTACACACTAAAAATGCGGGAACATGAATCCGGACGCAACTCCACGCCCGTGTCGAGGACATAAATCGCCAACAACTTACACACGAATCGGGCAAAAGGTCGAAAACGCGACCTTATAAGGTATGTTCTAAACTCTTTTCGAGGACTACCTTGTGGGCATCCATGGTCGATGCCTACAAGGTCTCAAGATCTTTCTAAAATTAGGTTAGATGAACTCTTTTCCGATTTGAATTACATGAACAATCCAACTCGGAACCCAGAGGGGTATAGCTTTATTTGCGAGGATCAAAGAAGAAGAAAATCGCAAGCAAGCCACCAACCGAGGAGGAAGACGAGTCCAAGAAGAAGTTGACCCGGAATTGAGCGAACTAATGAACCTAGCTCGAAGAATAGCCAAGGGACGGCGAACCACGACTCGACCCAACCAAGATAAACCTAAAAGTTCTAATATTAGGTGTTATGAGTGTAACGAGGTTTGGACATATCAAGTCCGAGTGCCCCAGCTCAACCACCAAGGACCTAAGCACAAGAAGGCCCTCAGCGACATGGGAAGAAGCGTCATCCAGAAGAAGGCGAAGACCACGTCTTCATGGCGAAATCAATTGAGTCGGAACCGCGGAGGCCGAACCGAACTTGAGTCGAGCAGGAGGATGATTGGGACTCTGAAGCAACCTTGAGTCAAGCCACAGCATCCGGCTCAAAAGATACCCTTAAGGTGAGTCGACTTTATTTAATACTTTACATAATACGGTAGGTTTTTGTCTAGGAAGTTAGCTAAGTCCGAGTCCAAGGTCGAGACCGGTTGAGGAAGTTAAACTCCTCAAACACGAGGTCTCCTAACCTCTTCGACTAGTCGAGTTCAAGAGAAGGACTCAACTCGCTGAAAACTCGGTTGAGAACTCACTTGAAAAGTCAAGTCAAGATCTTAGGAATACGCTGAAAGGTTTACTTTGGGATCCAAAGGACTTGACCTCCTACTTGATCGCAAAGGGCCGTGGTACAACAAGGCCGGACTAGGGTTTAGCTCAAACACGACCAATAAGTCGATATGTCAATCGTAAGTAGACATAAAAATGTGTCCAAGCATGGGTCCCTAAGACCACTTTGATTTCAACTCTAGGATCTAACTCGCATCGGGTTCCTATGACCAAATCCACTATGTGGATAGACCAACCGATTCAACCGTCTAGGGGAGCCAAGACAAAACATGTTTGTGCTTTAACTTAGAAATTGCATGCTTAGTTTTTTTTTGTTGTTTTTTTTTAACTCACTTGGAATACACAAATAACCAACTAAAAAATCCTTCGAAAAGATTGAGCCTCGGGGAGCCTCTTTTCAAATAACCAACTAAAATCCTTCGAAAAGATTGAGCCTCGGGGAGCCTCTTTTCACAAATAACTAGTTAGACTAGGAAATAGTCTTAGGTGAGTCAAGTAATCATTTTCTTGAACATGGCTTTGTCTAAGGAAGTGGTCGATGATCCGATAAAAGAAGGCCCTCGTGGCTCTCGCCACGACCTGGAAGCCATGATCTTGAAAAGGTAAACTTGACAAGCCTTGGGTTAAATCCTAATTACTTGAACCTAAATCCACTTAATCAATTTAATTGAAAATCATCTCAAACATAAAATCACTTAAACCTAAATCCACTTAATAAATTTAATTGGGAGTCATCTCACAAAAAACACATAAGTATAACATGCTTGATCATATAGACTCGGGTGAGATGACCTAGGTTTAACAACTTACAACCAATTTAAAATAAAAATCTAACATCCAATCCAACCACCTTGTGTGTAGGATCCCCGACACATGACCGGATCAACTCAAATTCACAAAGCTTCGATTCAAACGACAAGGATCGGTAGCCTTTGGGAATAACGGCAAGCTCAAAATCATCGGATCAGGTGATATCGAGCTTAACTCGAATTTTGTTATTAAAAATGTATTACTTGTAGAGAATTTTGAATATAACCTGCTTAGCGTAAGCCAATTGTGTGACAATAACTATAAGGTCGTATTTTTAGAAAATGAATGTGTAATTAAAACAAATGAAACATCTAAAACAATACTCAAAGGAACTAGGACAAATAACATTTATACAATGAACTTAATCAAATCCTCAGCCAAATGTCTTATGACACAGGAAGAGGAATCATGGTTGTGGCACCGACGACTCGGTCACTCGCACCCAAGACTCGTCCACAAGATGAGTCAGAGTGGCTTAGTCGAGGTTTACCCAACCTCAACAACTTGGTTAATAAAATCTAATGCTTGTCAACAAGGAAAACAACCTAGGACACAACACAAGTTAACTAACCAAGAACGAACCTCAAGTGTACTTGAGCTCTCGTGATATGGATCTATTCGATTCACATGGAGCCAAGTCACTCAATAAAAGTCAATATTGCTTAGTCATAATTGACGACTACCTGTGTTTACTCGGGTTAGGTTCATCAAACATAAAATGATACCCTAGATCAATTAATCAATCTATTCAAATTAATCGAGAATCAAAAAGACCTTAAGGTTAAAAGACTTAGAAGTTTATCATGGTGGTGAATTCAAAATCAAAGGTTCACCGACTCAGAACCTAAACGGATACCACCATGAATTCTCTTGCCCTAGGACTCAACAAAATGGCCTAGTGGAGCGGAAAACCGAACTCTACAAGAAGCCGCTTAGGACCATGTTAAACTAATATAACCTACCCGATAGGTTTTGGGTATAGCTAGCACGGCTTGCTATGTCCGTAATAGGATCCTTATGGTAAAGAGGCACCTTAAGACCTCGTATGAGATTTATCACGATAAAATACCTAACATCAAGTACTTTAGGGTATTTGGGTGTAAGGTACATATCCTAAACACTAAGGATTACCTAGGGAAATTTACATCCAAAACCACGACCGGAATCTTTCTAGGATACTGATCACAAGCCGAGCTTATAGAGTATATAACCACGACACCCTTAGAGTCGAGGAGACTATCAATGTAGTATTTGATGAAGGACACGAACCTACAAAACCCCCGACAACCCCAATTAGCGAGCCTACTCATACTAGACCTAACTCTGACCCTGAGATCGAGTCTAATCCACATCAACCAACTTCTCTTGTCGACCAAGTGACAAGTGATCCGAGTCAAACTAGTGTTCAACCAAGTCACCCCATTGATCAAGCATTAGGTGACACAAACCCAACCCAATCTAGGATTCAGACTAACCACCCTATCGATCAAGTGATAGGAGATCCTAATCTAGGAGTTCGAACTAGAGCATCCTATAGGAACCTTAGTCAAATTTCCTTAATTTCAAAGATATAACCCAAATCAATTGAACAAGCTCTTCTTGATCCCGATTGGATTATTGCAATGCAAGAAGAGCTAGCTCAATTTACTAGGAATGAAGTGTGGGAATTAGTACCACCACCTAAAGACAAAACGACAATTGGAACAAGGTGGGTGTTTAGAAATAAGCTTGATGATAAAGGTGAAGTAGTTAGAAACAAGGCTAGGTTAGTCGCCAAAGGGTTCAGTCAAGTCGAAGGCTTAGATTACGACGAAACCTATGCCCCAGTAGCTAGACTCGAATCCATTCGAATGTTGCTAGCTTATGCCGCACATCGAGGATTTAAGCTATTTCAAATGGATGTTAAGTCGGCATTCCTAAATGGATACATTAAAGAAGAAGTTTATGTTAGCCAACCCCCCGGATTCAAAAATCTAGATAAACCCGACCATGTTCTAAAACTTAAGAAAGCTCTCTATGGACTTAAACAAGCTCCTCGAGCTTGGTACGAGAGACTTTCAATCCATCTCAAGTCAAAAGGGTTTAACCAAGGCTTAGTTGACCCAACTCTCTTCGTAAAAACCTTAGGTAAAGAAATATTCATAGCTCAAATTTACGAGACGATATAATTTTGAACCTCTAACTCACTTACTAAACGAGTTCGCTTCACTCATGGAAAGTGAGTTTGAAATGAACTTAGTAGGCGAAGTTAAGTTTCTTTTAGGTCTACAAATTAAACAAACTAAGGATGGTATATACCTATATCAACAAAAATACACTAAGGAGTTAATTAAAAGATTTGGAATGCAAGACGCTAAGATAATAAACACCCCAATGGCGTATTAATGTTAACATAGGAGAAGACCTAGAAAGTAAGTCCATTGACTTAAAGTACTATAGAGCGCTGATAGAAGTCTCCTATACTTAATCATGAGTCAACCGACATCCTATTCGCAGAAGTATGTGCGCTGTGTTTCAAACTCGTGCTAAGGAGTCTCACCTAACCCTAGTTAAGCCGATCCTTAGATATCTTAAGGGTACACTTAACGCTGGTATTTGGTACCCTAGATCTACGGAGTTCAACTAATCGGCCACTCCGATTCGGATTATGCCGTAGTAAACTCGATAGAAAGAGCACGAGTGGTTGCTGTCAACTACTCCTACCAAGTCTAGTGAGTTGGTGCAAAGAGGGAAGCAACATTGTGTTGCCTTATCTACCACCGGGTTTAATACGCTATGCATGGGTGAGTGTGTAACTCACCTTCTTCGATGAAGCACACTCTCCGAGACTTTAGGTTGACTTCACCAAAACTAAAATTTTTGTAGACAACATAAGTTCGATAAATCTAACTAAGAACCCTATATGCCATTCAAGAACAAAGCATATAGAGGTAAACACATTTCATTCGAGAACATGTAGCCAACGGCCCATACAACTCGAATATGTCGACTCAAGTCTAACCTAGCGTATATATTTACTAAACTACTACCCGGTCTTAATTTAGTCTCTTGAGACGAAAATTAGGCATGTAATAGAATAGGTTTTGCAAATTATATTACTACTATTTCTTACTTTTTCATGAAACTAGCATAGGTCATACCTTAGATATCATGCACCTATAGATTTAAGGAGCCAATACATCTCACAACACATAGGACTAATATGTTTGTGTACTTAGCCACATAGATGGGCGTGAGATGTTAGGACCTTACTCTTGGTTCCAGATGTAGAGCTAGTGCATCGCTATGAACCATGGAGTATAATCATACATACTAACCGACTCCGACCAGGACTGGTTGATCCTTCATATCAATCAAGCCAAATATGAGTCGAACATTTCATAGATGAGCTTATTTTCAATATACTATTTTAAATAAAAATGTGGAACATGCTTGACTTTAAATTTAGCAATTATTTTGATTTACACACCCCTTACTCTTTCGATATACTAAAAAGGGTGAGAAAATGGCAAAAGTTAAGGGGTCAAATTTTTTCAAATTTTTTGATAACTTAACTCTTACTTCATGTTTAAACCAAAAGTTAACTTTAGGTTTTGAGAACTTATTTAACTTTTGACAAAAGGCCAAGTTAAGAGAATTCTTAACTTATTTATGTCGTTAGTGTTTTACTTAAGGGGAGAAAGGGCTTAACTAAAACGCTTTACTAAAGCTAATTTTAAAACGCTTTACTAAAGCTAATTTTAAGTAATGTTAATTACTTAAAGCAACCTCAAGGGGAGGATTAAGGTCTTTCTTCAAAGACTCACCCCCAAGGGGGAGGTTTCCTCAAGGGGGAGTACTTGAAGAAAATCCTTACTACTCCAACTTAATCTTCATTTTTTTTTCTCTCATGCACATTATTATTCTTCATGCTTGCTTAACTTTGTATGTGGGTTTGCCATAAATCAAAAAGGGGGAGATTGTTGGTGCAAAGGCACCTAAGTCGAACCTATGTTTTGATTATAGCAAACGATACAAAGTTGTTTATATTGTTATCTCACGAGCTAAATCAAGTGTGCGTAAAAGTCTCAATGTCGAGTCAAGGCTAGCGACACCCGAGGAAGCCGCGAGTCGGGCGACACTCGAGTTACTTCGAGGGAGCCAAGGAATCGAGTGGAAGGCCTAAGCAAAGCGACAAGTAAGTATCGAGGTAAGCTCGTGTGTGCAAGCGTAAGTGAGGTCGTGTTCCTTTGTACGGGACGCCTTAGCGATTTATCCAACCCAAGACTTCCATGGAAGGTCTATGTTGAGATCGACGGCAAGTGGCCGCCGACCACTTGTATTTTGAGCTAAACTCCTTTTAGTCAAAATCGTCGCCGCTCAACCGCCATAACCGGCTCAACCGCCGCTAACCGGCTAGCTCAACCGCCGCTCAACCGGTGGTCAAAAATCACCGAGGAGTCAAGCTTTATCACCATTTTTCAAGGAGTTTTGTGCCCATTTGTGATTGGTTGAAGACCCATTCGCTGAGGGGCTTAAAGGCTATAAAAGGAGGGCCAAACCTAGGTTTTTCATCAATTCAAAAGCTTCCAAGTGCTTCCGACACTCGACTCTCCTACATCCCTACGACGGCGCTGAGACGACGATTAAAGCTTCAACCTCCAACTCAAGTCGCGTGATAATCTTTTAATTTGATAAGTTGTCCTTATTTTCAAGCTTGAATCACACGCGGGGGTCGATCACTGAGCTCAAGCTATCACTAATCTACCTCACAAGGCGTCAAGTAAGATGGCCTAGGTCCTTGTAAGGAGGGGCAAAAGAGCAATACGTAATGCGTGGTCAAGGACCATTAGGGCCTTGGAGTAGTAGCCGTAGGCTACGAACCAAGTAAAAACCCCTCGTGTTTTTATTTATTTATTGCTATCTTTCCGCTGCGTTTACTCGTGCCAATTCGAACGATTACGAAAAGTTTTTTCTTATCGCTATTCACCCCCCCCCCCTCTAGCGCTCAAATCGATCCAACAGAAATAATTATATTTCTTTATGAATCCAAATATGTGTCCTTTTTTAAAATAATATTTTCAATATAAATCATCTAATAAATTGTTCTTAAGAGAATGTTCAACTCTATTTTGACCCAATTGATATTAGATAATCAATAAGTCTTGGTTAGAGTTGTTCATTTTGAAAAATTATACTCCATGATTCATGATAATGCACTTGTTCTATATCTGGAATCAGAAGTAATGTCCTAACATCTCACACTCATCTACGTGGGTCAGTACACAATCACATTAAACCTATGTGTTATGAGATGTATCGGCTCCTTAAAACTATAAGCTCATGTTTTCTAAGGTAAGTTCTATACTAGTTCCATGTAGCATAAAAGAAAATGATAAATAGCAAGTAAAAATAATTTCTACTCTACTACGCACATACCTAATTTTCGTCTAAACATACTAAACTCTACTTCAGGTAATGGTTTGTAAAAATATCTGCTAGGTTCGATTTAGATTCAATGTATTCAAGTTTTATGTCTCCATTAACTACATGTTCTCTTATAAAATGGTATTTTACTTCTATGTGTTTAGTTCTAAAATGATATATATGATTTTTAGTTAGATTAATTGAGCTAATATTATCAATCATGAATTTAGTATTACAAAAGTTTAGTTAGAAGTCCTTTAGAGTGTGCTTCATCCAAAGAAGTTGAGCTACACACTCACCCATGGCTACGTATTCTGCTTTTGTAGTAGACAAAGCAACACAATGTTATTTTCTACTACACTAACTAACTAGACTTGATCCTAGAAGTTGGCAGCAGTCACTCGTACTTTTTCTATCGAGTTTACTACCGACATAATCTCAGTCAGAGTAGCCGATTAGTTCAAACTCACTCGACCTAGAATACCAGATTCCTACATTTTGTGTTCCTTTATGTATCTAAAGATTCTTTTTACTAAGGTTAGATGCGATTCTTTGGCACAAGACTGAAATCTTGTACACATACCGCAAAAAGTATATCAAGTCGGCTTGCAGTTAAGTACAGAAGGCTACCTATTACACTCCTATAGTATTTTAAATCTATAAATTTTCCTTCTCCATCTTCTCCAATGTTTACATTAGTTGTCATACGTGTATTAATTTCTTTAGCATTTTGCATGCCAAATTTACTAATTAACTCCTTAGCGTATTTATGTTGATGCATATGGATTCTTTCTCTTGTTTGTTTTATTTGTAAGCCTAAGAAGAAAGTGAGTTCACCTACTAAACTCATTTCAAACTCACTTTCCATTAATGAAATAAATTCATTTAGAAGTGTTGTGTTTGTTGTTCCAAATATTATATCGTCTATATAGATTTGTGCTATAAATATTTCTTTTCCTACAGTTTTTACGAATATAGTTGGGTCAATTAATCCTTGATTAAATCCTTTAGATTTTAGATAAATAGATAGTCTTTCATACCACACCCTAGGTGCTTGCTTTAATCTATATAGGGCTTTTCTAAGTTTAAGTACATGATTAGGTTGGTCTAAGTTTTCAAATCCTGGTGGTTGGCTAATATACACCTCTTCTTTGATAAATCCATTCAGAAATGCTGACTTGACATCCATTTGAAATAATTTAAAACCTCAATGTGCAACATAGGCCAGCAACATTCTAATTGATTCAAGTCTAGCTACGGGTGCATAGATTTCATCATAATTCAACCCCTCTACTTAACTAAATCCTTTTGCTACTAATCTAGCTGTATTCCTTGTGACTTCACCTTTATCATCAAGTTTATTCCGAAATACTCATCTTGTTCCTATGATTATTTTTTCCTTTAGGTGGGGGTACTAATTCTCAAACTTGACTCTTATTGAATTGAGCTAACTCTTTTTGCATAGCAATGATCCAATCTGGGTCAAGAAGAACTTGTTCTATGATTTTAAGTTCGATTTTAGATATAAGTGAAATTTAACTTAGATTTCTATAGGATGTCCTAGTTCGAACTCCTAAATTTGGGCCACATCATGAGGAGACCAAGGGTCATGGGAGTTACATGCATGCATGTAACTCCCCCTCCATGAAGTGGCCGGCCACCATTTGGGGTTATGTGAGTGAAAATTGATTTGGTGAGTAATCACTCATTACTTCATCTTCTTCCTTGGGAATTTTCCTCTCAAGCTCTCCCTCTCCTTCCTCTCTTTGGCCGAACCAACCAAGGAGTGCTAGCACACTCAAGGTTGAGTTTTCTTCCACCTATTGCTTGTGTGGATACCATAGAGAGTGTGCACTTGACACTCTCGAGTTCGGCGGACTTTGGGCGGGGGGATTTGCGAAGGCATAAGGGTAACATCCTTATCTCTTAGTTCTAAGGTAGATCTAGAGGATTTTGTAAGCACATACATGTAATTAGTTTTAATACTTCTTGCGGATCCGTGGCGGGACTTCGGGGTTTCGTAGCGGTTTTGCGGCGGAAAAGCCCAACAGATGGTATCGAGCCACGTCTCGAAGCATGTATGTGTTTCGTTTTGTATTTTTATATTAGATATAAAAATTACAGATTTTTATGTTTCTGTAAATTTCCTAATTTTATAGAATTTTTGGGTATTTTCTCGTAGAGTCGAAAAGCGAGTGTTGGGACACTCGTGAGGCTTCAACCGTCGAGAAAAACTCTCGAATCGAGTTCTAAGTTCTCGCTTTAGGTTTTTGGGACTGACTTAAGTCATTGTAGGATCGTAGGGACACTCGCGAAGTTTATTTTGCGAGTAGAGGCGCCCTATCGAAGGGGCCATGTCCCTTGATCGCCCGAAGCCGCTTAAGCGGGACCGTTCAGATGACTCATAAATTCGAAATAAATTAGGAAAAATTATAGAAATTTTCTGTAAAAATACATAATTTTGACTTATGTATGATTCTGTGATTGTCATGGCCCAACAACCCAATTGGATTGGATTATGTGTGTTGTAATTCATAATACGGCCTGCGTCTTTAGTTTTGTGGTTGTGCGTGTTGTAAAATGTTTGCGACTGCGCGCACCTCTTCTTTAATATTCTAGTTGTAAATAGTTTTAGACTCGAATGTAACTCGAGTTTCGTATTTGTAATGTACAAAAATGGAGCGGTGGAAAGTCCACTTGAAGACGAGCTTACGAGAAGGGTGACGACGACACATGGCGGTCAAAGGAAGCGCTTGGAGAAGCCGCTAGCCTTAGGTTGACCGTCCGATCTTCTCATTGGCTTGAGAAGATCGTAGTAGGGCCATGACTATATCACATTTAATTATATATATATATGTTGATATATATATATTTAATTGATTTATGCTTGTATGTATGTGATGCATGCTAGTGAAAAAAAAAAAAAAAAAAAAATGAATGTATGTATATGATGCATGCTAATATAGGATAATAAAGGCCTAAATGCGTATAAGATACACATTACGATTAGATTAGATCATAATCGAATCAACTCGAAAATGCCTACCGAGCCTTGATACCCATCACTACCTCGATCATTTGTTGTTGTTGAATCTGCCAAAGCAGAGCAACGCATATTATCTTGGTAGGGTGCGAAGG
Organism: Wurfbainia villosa; assembly: GCA_025175895.1. Lineage (NCBI taxonomy): Eukaryota > Viridiplantae > Streptophyta > Magnoliopsida > Zingiberales > Zingiberaceae > Wurfbainia > Wurfbainia villosa. The sequence continues at coordinate 55,943,992 of CM046004.1, forward strand.
GACAATCTTGGTCCCGCCTATCACGACTCGGGTTAGAGTAAGCTCAATTAGATTGAGCAAAACTAGTTAACTCAATTGGATCGAGTAGAACTATAGGCATATTCCAATCGTTAGAAAGATAGGTTAAGATCGCATTTACACTAAATCTTGGGCGATTTAGCCAAAGCTAACTCAAGGTCTTTTGTAAATGTGGGTCTTAATCCTATAAACAAGAGTTGCATAGAGATGTAATCGGTAATGTGTTACCCACCGATCGTACTAAGTCTTGGGCGATTTAGCCAAAGCTAACTCAAGGCTTAGTATGATGTGGATCTTGTCCCACAAGAATTATAGCTAGTTTGTATGAATCAAGTAAATGTGGTTTGCCCACATCCATAACTCGATTCTATAAAATTCCTATAATTCAGTGGGAGCATCATTTGATTAAAGGCCTAATTAAATGATAAAAGGAATATGATATTAATTCTCTGCATTGTATGTTGTAGATTACTATGTCAAACAACACGAACACTCTCTCTCTGCGATGTCCTTGAAAGGACAAGCTCAATGGAGCAAATTTCTGGTAGAACGGGAACGAGTATTCTCACCCAAGAAAGGAAGTCATGCGTCCCGGGCGGCCCATTCGAGGCACCTCCACCAGCGCCTCATGGTGACAAAGATGCTTACAAGAAGCATCAAGATGATGCATTAGATGTGTCATGTCTAATGCTCGCGACCATGAACTCTGAGCTTCAGAAGCAACATGAATTCATGAATGCTTATGATATGGTTGGACATCTTAGTCAACTATATCAAGGACAAGCTAGGCATGAGAGATATGAAGTCTCTAAAGCACTATTTGGGTCTAAAATGCAAGAAGGGACTCCTGTAGGTTCATATGTACTCAAGATGATTGGAGTGCGTGAAAACCTACAAAGGTGGGATTCCCACTTGGCCAAGAGCGGCCAGACCTAATCTTGCAATCTTTGCCAGAGCCTTGATCGATTTGTCATGAATTATAACATGAATGAAATTGATAAGCCATCTGAAATGCTCAGCATGTTGAGAACTGCTGAGCTTAACCTTAAGAAGGGTAAATCTGACACCATTTTGATGGTGCAGAAAAAGAAAGGCAAGGGCAAGCCTAAAGGTAAGGGAAAGTCCCAAGCCAAGGGCAAAGGCAAAGAACTTAAACCCAAAGGAGGGGTAGCCAAGGAAGGGGCTTGCTTCTTCTGCGAGAAGCGAGGACAACTGGAAGCGTAAGCTATGAGGCATACACGGAAGATCTTAAGAAGAAAGAAGTGAGACTTCTACTTGGTATAAATGTTATAGAAGTCAATCTATCTATTTCTTCATCATGGGTATTAGATCTGGGATGTGCATCTCACATTTGTACCAATGTGAGAAATAGCAAGGCATTGACAAAGGCGAGGTGGACCTCAGTAGGCAATGGAGCAAGGGTTCTTTCTTTGTCATTGTAGGAACTTATGATCTATCTCTGCCCTCTGGGCTTGTACTAGAATTAGAAGAATGTTGTTATGTGCCTGCTTTAACTAAGAACATCATTTCAGTTTCTTGTTTGGACAAGAAAGGGTTTTCATTTATAATAAAGAACAAATGTTGTTCAGTTTATTTAAATGATATGTTCTATTGTAGTGCACCTCTAATGAACGGACTCTACTTTCTAGACTTAGAGAGCCCTATCTATAACATAAGTACCAAAAGGTTCAAGTCAAATGAGTTGAACCAAACCTATCTCTGGCATTGTCGCTTAGGTCACATAAATGAGAGTCGCTTATCTCAGCTTCATAAGGATGGGCTGCTAGACTCATTTGATTTTGAATCATATGAGACATGCGAGTCTTGCCTTTTAGGCAAGATGACCAAGACTCCCTTTAGTGGACATAGCGAAAGAGCAACAGATTTGTTAGGACTTATACATAGTGATGTATGTGGTCCTTTCAATGTTGCTGCTAGAGGTGGTTACAGGTACTTCATTACATTTACTGATGACTTCAGTAGATATGGTTATGTGTATCTTATGACACATAAATCTGAATCCTTTGAAAAGTTCAAAGAATTCAAGAATGAAGTACAAAACCAGCTTGGCAAGAGTATTAAGATACTTCGATCAGATCGAGGTGGTGAATACCTTAGCCATGAGTTTCGTGACTATCTAGCTGAGTGTGGGATTCTATCCCAACTCACTCCTCCTGGAACACCACAGTGGAATGGTGTATCAGAAAGGAGGAATCATACCCTATTGGATATGGTACGATCTATGATGAGTCACACAGATCTTCCTATATCCTTTTAGGGATATGCTCTGGACACAGCAGCCTTTACCCTTAACCGTGTACCATCCAAGGCTGTGGTAAAGACACCATATCTGATATGGGACGGGGAAAAATCCCAAGATGTCTTTTATGAGGATTTGGGGTTGTGAGGCTTACGTTCGACGTCAAGTCTCAGACAAACTGGGACCCAAATCCGATAGGTGCTATTTTGTTGGATATCCCAAGGAGACAAAGGGATATTACTTCTACATTCCCGATCGGCCTGAAAGTGTTTGTGGCAAAGGCGGGGTTTTTCTAGAAAGGGATTTTGTTTCTAGAAAAACTAGTGGGAGTACCTTCGATCTTGAAGAAATTCAAGATAAGGACCATAGCACTGAGGCCTTGATGGAGGTTGAACAGGAACCATAAAGTGTTGTGGGTGATGAGGTTGTTGCCTAGAGTTATGGTACAACCACCTGTTCAAGTAGACCTACCTCTTCGCAGGTCTGATAGGGTTCGTCGTCAGCGTGAGAGATACTCATTTCTCTTGTCTGACCATGATGACGTTATGCTCATTGAGAATGAGCCTACCTCCTATCGGGAAGTGTGATGAGCCCAGTTAGAAATGGCTAGACGCCATGAGATCCAGAAATGGAATCCATGTACTAACCAAGTATGGACTTTGGTTGATCCACGAAGGGGTCAATTGAGCCCATTGGGTGTAAGTGGGTCTTTAGGAGAAAGGGACATGGATGGACTTACAGCATACCTATAAGGGCGATTGGTGGCTAAAGGTTTCAAGCAAATTCATGGTATTGACTATGATGAAACCTTTTCTCCGATGGCGATGTTTAAGTCCATTCGGATCTTGCTTGCTATTGCGGCATACCACGATTATGAGATCTGGCGGATGGATGTCAAAAAGCGTTTACGAATGAAACTTACTCGAGGATGTGTACATGACACAACGAGGGTTTTGTAGATCCACGACATCGGGAAAGTATGCAGCCGCAAAGGTCCATTTATGGGCTAAAGCAAGCTTCTCGGAGCTGGAATCTTCGATTCGATGATGCGATCAAACAGTTTGGTTTCATCAAGAATGAAGATGAACCCTATGTCTACAAGAGGGTTAATGGGAACACATTTGTGTTCCTTGTACTGTATGTGGATGACATACTACTTATTGGGAATGACATCCCTTAGCCGCTCTGATGCAGTGAAGACTTGGTGGGCGTGCTTCTCAATGAAGGACTTAGGTGAAGCGACTGTATTCTAGGCATCAAGATCTATAGAGATAGATCTAAGAGATTGCTTGGCCTAAGTCGAGTACATACATTGACACGGTATTACTTGGTTTGCCATGCGAGAATTCCAAGAAAGGACTTACTTGATGTCACATGGTGTGAGTCTTTCGAAGACTCAAAGTCCCTCTTCTAGAGAGGAGAGAGACCGCATGGATAAGATCCCTTACGCATCGCTATAGGATCTATCATATGCGCCGTGTTGTGTATTCGTCACGATGTCTCGTATGCTTTGAGCATGCGAGTAGATACGATCGGATCGGTGGCGTCCGATAGCATGATCAAGAATATTCTTAAGTACTTGAGAAGGACTAAAGAATATTTCTTGATATTTAGGCGATGAGAGCTAGGCTGTAAAGGAGTTCTGGCGATGCGGCTTCAAACCGACCGGAGATGATTACTGATCGCGATCGGGGTTCGTGTTTTGCTTGAATGGTGGCGTTGTGGTGGAAGAGTTGAAGCGAGACACGATTCTTGATTCTACAGAGGCCAGTATATGCGCATGCGGCGAAGAAAGGAGGCGATTTGGATCCATGAAGTTCATTCGAGCTTGGGGTGGTTCCTAGCATTGCAGATCCTATAGAGCTCTATTGTGACAACAATGGAGGCGATTACCTGAGCTAAGGAACCTCGCTCACACCGTGGACCAAACACATACTGGCGCTTCCATCTCATTCGAGAGATCATCGATAGAGGAGATGTGAAGATTTGCGAGTACCCGAGAGGCTAACATCGCAGATCCCTTGACGAGGCTTTGCGCGAAAAGCATGATGGTCACACTAGGTCATTGGGTATTAGATACTACGGTGATTGGCACTAGTGCTAGTGGGAGATTGTTAGTGAAAGCCCTAGAGCCAATCATGTGATGATCGTTGTATGGACTTTATTGTATCATATTCCTATTTATAAAGGCATGGTTATTATATTTACTTGTATTGGTGCCAAATAACTAAATATAATAATGTCCTTGAGTAGTAGGTTCTTATCTATATCAATCGATTGGTTGAATCGATAATGAGATGATATAGAGAACACTACTCTTAATCATTCCTAGTCGAGTATTAACATTCAGGGACAATGTTAATGCATAGAGACTAGCATGTAGGTCAACAAGATGACTTGATCTCACAAGTCATGGATATGAGATATCAAGTTGACACATGGGTATGCATTGGAGAATGTATACTGAATGACCCGCCATGAGAAAGTATCATGGATCGTTATATGAGTGTCATATACTTTCTCATGTGGCTATTAGTATGACTATTAGTCCTTAGACGAAGTCACCATGGTTCCCTACATAAGGAGTTGAATACTTTGGCTTCCGTCAGCGTCACGTAAATGGGTGGACTATAAAGCGATTCTTGGGTATGTAACAAATTATGCGGAGGGATGTGAGTGATGTAGATGGGATCTATCCCTCATATATGATGTGGTTGACATCGATATTCTTGATAGAGTGAGACCACGTAGTGCATGGCCATGCCCAAATGAGTCAATATGAGATATTGAGCTCATTTGATTAGAGTGAGTCTACTTGGAGTTCAAGATTTAGATTGTACCGAGGATGACACGGTCTATGCCTCGATTGGTCAATCTAGATGTCATGGATAGAGGGACATTGTCACATATTGTGAGAGTCACAATTAGTAGTCACAAAGGTGATGTTGGAGCTCAACATTCTTGTAACTTGGGTAGCAATGATGTGTTGCTAGATACCGCTCATTGCTTATGTTCCTAAATCGGTTTAGGGACATTGCCAACGTTACAAGAACCTATAGGGTCACACACATAAGAGCAATTAGATGGAGATTAGGTTCATATGATGAACCATGAGGATTAGGTTCATGGGATGAACCAAATTGGATTAAGAATAATCCAAATTAGACTAATTGAGTTAGACTCAAGTTGATTCAAGTGTTGAATGAGTCTAATTGAGATTTGATTCATCAAATCAATTTAAATTAATGAATAGAGATTCATTATATTAAATTGACTTGAGTCAAGTGGTTAGATTTGATCAACCATGGGAGATTAGAGGTCGAGTTTGACTTGACTTGAGAGGAAGTTGAAGGTCGAGTTTGGCTTGACCAAATGCCATGTCATGATGATGACTAGGCATGGTCGGCCAATGATGATGCTCACATCATCATTGACTTAGTCAGTGGTGCCACATCATGAGGGAGACCAAGGGTCATGGGAGTTACATGCATGCATGTAACCCCCCCCCCCTCCAGGACGTGGCCGGCCCCCCGTGGGGGGTGAGGTGTGTGAACAGTTATTTTGGTGGGGAATCACTCATTACTTCATCTTCTTCCTTGGGAATTTTCCTCTCAAGCTCTCCCTCTCCTTCCTCTCTTTGGCCGAACCAACCAAGGAGTGCTAGCACACTCAAGGTTGAGTTTTCTTCCACCTATTGCTTGTGTGGATACCATAGAGGAGTGTGCACTTGACACTCTCGAGTTCCGGCGGACTTTGGACGAGCGGGATTTGCGAAGGGCATCGCATCAAGGGTAACATCCTTATCTCTTAGTTCTAAGGTAGATCTAGAGGATTTTGTAAGCACATACATGTAATTAGTTTTAATACTTCTTCGCACGGATCCGTGGCCGGGACTTCCGGGGTTTCCGCAACGCAAAAAGCGGTTTTTGCGGCCCGGAAAAGCCCAACACATTTGTCGTAGTCCAATGGTTCCCCTTGGTCATTGGTGGGTAAAGCAAAGTCAGTTTGGATTATAATCCACATATCGACTTGTATTTTTAAAAAACACTCCATCCGACCCTTCCAATAACAGAAGTCATCTCCATTTAAGAACGGAGGTCGGGTGTGGAGGACAAGGTGACAAGCTTACCTTTCCCCCTAATTAAAAAATAAGGAACAAAACAATAAGAAGGTACCAACTACAAGAAGTGAAAGTTGGAAGCTTTGTCGACGTTACAACGTTGATGAATGGAGATGAGAACTTCGGATCAATTGAGCACTTTGGGAGCCTTTTTCTTAGTTTAAGAGAGGTGTCATACCCCCTTCTTTTATAGCTTTCTAAACCCTAGCTCGTTGAGATTTAGATCTGAGTCAAACTTCATCATCCACTCCTCCTTTTGTGGCTCTTATCTTGACTTTCCTTAAAGTGACCAGATTCATTAGCAGTCGACTGATGGTGATCCACTCGATTGTCCTTTTCCTCTAGTCGACTGATGGCTTGAATAGTCACCTACATTACATGGTTAGCACAAGAACTATATAGTGAACAGTAAGACGGTCCTGAACCGTCCGATCTCGACTTAGACCTTCCTCCGAAAGTCTTAGTCGGATCATCGCCTACGATTGCCTCCGTACTGAGAACGCGACCTGTCATCTCCGCACAAAGTTCTTACCTTCCTTACCTTTGATCATTCTGACCTGCCGCTTAGCTTTCGGTCACTTGACCATCGAGATTCCTTAACTTCTCAAGGTTCTCCTGGCGTCTTTTGACTTGGTCAACCAACCACCGAGGTTTCTCGTCCATTGAGATTCTCCTGGTATCGATTCATATGACCACCAAGATTTCTCGACTTCTCGAGATTCTCCTGACGTCGTCGACCTTAGTAAAGCCTAATATATTACTTGTACACTCAACATAACATATGAAATAACAAGATAGCTTAACTTTAAATCTTTATCATTATCAAAATCTAAATTCAATTATCTAATACCCCTGCACCAACAAGATTTACTTCTTCCCTTGGGAGTTTATATTTTTTCAACAGATCAAATTTGTTTTCCAACATGTGGCGCATATTTATGCCATATTTTTCGACAAAACCGTATGATTTTTCTGTCATAGAGAGTATCAATGAATAGTCCGAGGTAGGTGGAATTTCTTCCATGCCATCTACCGAGATAATTGAATATATATATGATATGTCAGATTGTATTTCCAATAAATCTAGGTGTGGTTGTGGGTGTGTTGCAATGGAGTCCCTCATATACTTACCGACTGAATTGCTTGGTGAAGGTCTTCTAATGGAGCAGGAGAGGCGACTAAGAGATGTGCATCGAGAGAAAGAGGTTGGTTGAAGGGCTTGGAAGGTCAGTAGGAAAGCTATCGAGCATCACCTCCAACAGTCCAAAGGGAAAATGATCGGGAGTAATGAGAGCAGTTGTTTCGGGAACATCAAAGGAAGCAGGTTGAGAGACCAGGGTAGCTTCGCTCAAAGAGAGAGGGGGATGAAATAAGCAAGGTAGTTTGTGTCTTACGTCATCGATCAAGGGCCAAGAATTCGCTCAAGGGGCGATCATCTCCGAAAAGATGAGGGGGAATGCACAAGATTGATAGGAAAATTCGGGCGGCTAGGCTCCTCTAAAGCAGACAAAATATTGACTCTGCCCAGGGGACATTCTGAGGAATCAAGTCTATCATCAGCTGCATTGTCAATAGTAATAATTATCCGTGACTGCTCTGGCTCCTCAATTATTTAGGCTCTCGTAGAAGTTTAGAGATATAAGAATTTCGATGAGCGCTAGAGGGGGATGAATAGCACATTCGTTGATTTGATGATGGAATTCATTTGTATTTGTCTACAAAGCTTGTTATGTTCAGCGGAAATAATAATAAAGCAATAACAAAAAGCGACAAACACAAACACAAGATAACAATATAACGTGATTCGGAACCTTAGGGTTTCTACTCCACGAGTTGAGCTCAAACGAGCTCTAGTGATGTCAAACACTACTAATCAATCTCTCCTTCTCGAAAAACACTCCGGAGGTGGAGAAAATCTTATAAAGAATTACAAAAGTAATACAAGAATATACAAATAAATAGAAGTAAACTACATAAATTCACAAAGAAAACTTTACAAATGTGCTTTGAATGCTTACTTGGTTGATCGTCTAGGACTAGCCTTGAAGGACTGGAAAGCACCATTCCTTTCAAATCGCTTAAGAAAATTACTGTGGAAATTCTCCCCGTCGAGTTTCTTTTATGCCTCCGCGTGACTTGGATTTCCACCTGACAATCGACTGTCAAAAGGCCCCAGTCGACTGCCAACAGTGTCGTCTCACAACGGACTTGATTCACGTTGACATTCAAGCCAACGGATACACTGATAGTCGACTGTCATTTCCAGCAGTCGATTGCTTTAGCCCGTGGTATCGATTCGATCGGCTCACGAATATCTCCTCGCGACCAACACCAGCGGCCGTGCCCTCCATGGCGGGCCGATCGCTCATAACGATCGGCCAATCTTGTGATCATGCGCCAAGGCTACTGCGATCGAGCGTTAGTCGACTCACGACGATCGGCCGAGTCATAATCTCGATCGATGTCGGTGTTGGCTACCGCCAAGTGTCAAACACTTGATCAGTCGACTAGTCCATAATCTCAGTTAACTGTTACACCTCAACCATGAGGTTTACCCCAAGTATGATGCCCTCATACTTGCTAGATCACCCTTAGCCTAGACCTAAATCTTCTAGTCACCTCTATCAGTCTCACGCCTATCAAATCCCACCAAGTCATCCATGACTTGTTCTTCCATACGCTAGTTTTCAAGTGTTTCCATCGGTTATTGTCATGCTAAGCTGGTCTACACTATCAATGCACATTAGGCTTACGCTGCCAAGACTCACGCTTAGACTTTATGCTGTCAAACATTGGACTTATGCTGCCAAGACTCCACCCTTGGACTTTACGCCGCCAATATCAATCCTTAAACTTTCTAATTGTCAAGTACTCATGACTTGGACTTTCATCGTCAAAACTACACACTTGGACTTATGTGGCCAAGAATACACCTTTGGACTTTCCATGCCAACTCTATGTTGGACTTTCCAAATGCCAAGATATATGCTTGGACTTTCCATGCAAAGTATCCAAGACTTAGACTTTCCCATTGCCAAGACCAATGCTTGAACTTTCCATGCTAAGTGTCCTACTTGGACTTCTCCATCATATGGTTAATTTCATATCAACCATATAGTCAACTTATTGTCAAACAATGGTCAACTCATCGTCAAACATAAAAACACTACTCGAGTCAAACTCGAATCTGGTCAATTGTGACCTAGGTTGATTGCCTAACTCCCTCTTGAAACCTTCGAGTTAGGCCACCTAACTCAAATCTCTCAATTCTTCCAATTGGACAGTTCTCAAATTCTCCTATCGATTCTCTCCCTTTTTGACATACATCAAAAAAGACTCTCTCCAATGGTGGTAATATTCTACTTTTGGAAAGTTTATAAGTATTTATAGAAATTAACACTTTCCATAAATAAAATTTGTGATTAGATTTGAAAATTTATTTTCTAATTTAATCATGATTTGATTTAGGGAATCAAATCTAAAATATATTTTATTTCCATAAATAATTTTGACAATTTAGGAAATTTGTTTCCTAAATTAAATTTGACTTTCCTTAATTAAAACTTTCCATAAATAAAATATGTGATTAGATTTGAAAATTTATTTTCTAATTTAATCATGATTTGATTTGGGGAATCAAATTTCAAACATATTTTATTTCCATAAATAGTTATGACATGTAAGGAAATTTTTGTACATGTCATAATTGTATGTCATGTAATTGCATTAGATGCATATCATTATGTCATGCGTGTCGTGACATGTAGATGTATGTCATATATGTCATGTCATGTAGATAATAGTTATTTGCATACAAAAAGGATGAGACATTAAAACTCTTGCACAATATTAAAGTCTGCACCTTCCATTAATACAGTTAGAACCAAAGTTCTGTTTCTTGTTTGGGTTGTAGGACTCTCTCCAAGCCCAGCTCGAACCTAAACATATTCAAACCATGGAATAATTTAATACTAATATGGTAAGAGTCAAAGGTCAATCGTTAGCTTTGGTTGTTGGACTCTCTCCAAGCCGAGCTAATTGGTTGAATGCGCTCTAACCATATTAAAGTTATTTCTTGATTAATGGGTTAGCTTTAACCTAGAGCATCGGCTTGTTGGACTCTCTCCAAGGCCGATGTGAAGGGAGGTGAAGTTGAGTGTTATGCATATGATGCATACTTGTTAATGAGTTAACAACCCGATGTATGTGTGAACATTCAATTAGTTGATAGCACATTGTGACAGTTGCATATATGTGATATGCATTCGGTATACTTGATACCTACCATTGTAGCTATGAATGGCTTGTTGGACTCTTTCCAAGGTTGTTCATATCTATGTTGGATATCAGCCCATTCGGAGATGGACCTACGATCTCCCGAAGTGATTTTGGGGTTTTAAAATTCGAAAAATGAATGGGATTTTGTAAATGTATGTGAATGCATTTTAAAACATCTTTCTCATATATGCTCGATTTGTATTTCTAAGTTAATCACTTGATCATGATGTCTTTGAATTTGCGCTCTATTTTGAATTCGAATAAATTGACTGGGCCAAACTTCTTTGACTAGCTTAGAAACTTGAGAATTATTCTCAAGGTGGAAAAGTTTGCGTATGTCCTCGAAGAGCCTCTTCCCGCCCGTCCTAGTGACAACGCAACTCTGGACCAATTGTTGCTTATCAGAAACATGTGAGTAATTCTGAACAAGTAAGTTGCATCATGCTAGCCGCGATGGTACCCGAGCTACGAAAGCAGCATGAGCATATGGATGCTCATACCATAGTTTTTCATCTTTATGAGTTGTTTGATGAGCAAATGAGATCCGAAAGGTTCGAAGTCTCCAAGCTCCTCTTCATCTCTGAGATGCAAGAAGGTTCATCTGTGGTACTGCTCAACATAATGAAGACTGTGGAACCTTCTGTGAAGCATGAGCAGGGGACGGTGTTGTTAGTTTTTTAACTCTGTCATTCTTCACATGTGTTCTTACCTTAAACTCTACTCCTCCGTTCTACCACCGCACGAGGATGACGACTTCGGCGAACACCGAGCCATAAAAAAGTGTGACGATCTGATCTAGGGTTTTGCCCCATCAGGTCGGAAGGATTTTTTCACTCTGTCATTCTTCACATGTATTTTTACCTTAAATCCTACTCCTCGTTCCACCACCGCACGTGGATGACAGTTTCGGCTAACGCCGAGCCATAAAAAAGTGTGACGACCTGATCTAGGGCTTTGCCCCATCAAGTCGGAAGGATTTTTTCACTCTGTCATTCTTCACATGTATTCTTACCATAAACCCTACTCCTCCGTTCCACCACCACACGGAGATGACGGCTCTGGCCAAGGTCAGGCCTTAAGAAGGATACATTGTAAATCTCCATGGGGTCACATCTCTTCTTTGAAGCCTTATTTCTTCATTCTTCCGTCACGCGGGGATAACGGCGTTGAGTGATAATGGGCCTAAAAAAGATGGATTATAATTTCACACCTCCTAAGGGCCCACATCTCTGATTTGCAGCCCAATTAATACCATAAGCACGCTCTACTCCCCATATAAGATTCTTCGCCTTCCTTCTTCACTTCTGCCCCCTCCCGTTTTCAACCTTCTTCTTCCTCTTCGCCAGTTCCAGCTTCCCTGTGCCCGGCAGACAACTTTCACGTTCTCTCTCCTCCTTGAAAGTCAAGATGCATTCTATCTTTAAACAGTTGCTAGCGGAATACCGTCAAGGACCTAGGTGAAGCGAAGATCAACAAATTGATGTTGCATCATTTCCACCTCCCATTTCATCTTTTATCCGCCCCCACCGGCCTTGTTTCGGTATCCACTTCTCCTCCTCATTTCTCCGCAACTTCCTCCCCCGTGGCATCACATGCGCCCAGCGTAAACCTTCCATCATTATTGTCCTCTCTTCCTTCTTCTTTAGTACCACCGACAAACCCTAGCTCACCCATCTCTTCGCCTTTTATCCTGGGCATCCGTAAGTCGCCCCCTCCTTTTTTACAAAATCAAGTTGAATTGAGGAGCGTTGTACGCCCACGTCTACAAGCGGAGGATATCCTCCCTCCTGATCTTTCTCCTCCCTCGGAGCTCCCATCAACTTTAGGATCCATTTCAACTGCAACTCCTTCATCTTCACCTTCACACCTTCTGCTCACATCCACGCCGTCTTCCCCATCCATCCGAAGTTCGGGAAGCATTTCTCCTCAACTGAACACGGATCATGACTTCGGTGTCCTTCCCCTCACCAGCCAGGAGCCCTTCACCCCAGTGTCCCCCTCGGCCATTTCATCGCCTCTCCCAGCACCCGTGTTATCAGGCATTTTATCGGGTGAATTATCCCCCGAAGATTCCCCTTCACCTGTCAGACAACAAGTGATTCCTGACATTTTGCAACCACCACCCGTTTCCCCTTTTTCTTCTCCTGCTTCCTCAAGCCTGCCGGCAGCGGCTCCGTTTGCAGCCCCTTCTACATCTCTTGTCGTTCCAAGAACCCCTCTCACTCCGTTGGACATCACCCTTCCCCTCCCCCAGTCGGCAATACCATCTTCTGCCCCAACTCCCTTCAAACTCATTATGAGTGAACCCTCTCCTTTAGTAGCCTCTATTCCCTCTTCTTCCTCTAGCCGGGCTGCTCAAATTCTCAACCTGGAGGAGCTAGTTCCGAGGATGGAAAGGTTGCACCATGTTTTGGAACTAGTGAGTTTCTTAAGTTGATTCTGTCGGTTTCTCCTCCATAACAATTTCTTCTTTTTTGGTGACCCTCAGGTATTAGTAAATTATCAAGAACTGGAACGTTCTTTCTTACAATACCGAGCTCAGTTTCAACAATAGGCCCAACAACAGCTGGAGGATCAAACCGCCGCCAAGGATCGAGAGCATCTTTTACTACAGGAACTGGCGCACTATCGAGATCAACTAGCTGAGGCTCACCGTCAGCGGCAGAAGGATACTGAGACCATAGCGGCATTACAGGCACAACAGCAAACACATACCGAACTCATCCGCTCTTCAAAGTACCCAGCAGAAGGATGCTGATAGAACAACTTCCACGTCCCAAGAGCCGGCTAGCTATCAGGAATAGCTAGCTGAAATCCTCCGCGAGAGGCAGAAAGATGTTGAAACCATAGTCGGCCTTCAAGCTCGACATCAAAGAGACGCGGACAAAATAGCTGACCTCCGCACACGACTATGCAAGGAGGTATAAGAAAATTCCTCCTTAATAACATCAGGGCGCACGCTCACGCCCGAATACACAGGCAGGAAGCCTCCCTCCAGCAACTGGGTAATGAAATTGTCCGCACCAGATCTCATACAGAGGTCATGGAAGGGATTTCTGCCTCCATACGCCAAGTCATGATGGATATGACAAGGGTCCTACAACAAGATCAAACCTCCCGGGCTAACAACATATCCACTTTGGCCGACGCCATCCTTCAAATATCTCACTGATATTGTGAAATGTGTCAATCCCTTCGAAAACACCAAGAACAATGTCGCAGGTTCCATCAAGATCGACGCTCCGATGACCCGAGCCAACAAGAGCGTCTGATATCTCTGATGCAGGATGGATTCAACGAAGCGGTTCGGCAATATGTTGATCAAGGGTTGCCTCCTGCTAACCGGCCTGCACTCTTTCTGCATTGGGAAGTTGGCTTCAGACGTTATCCTCCAGATCACTTCAGATTATAATTTCCCCTATCGCTCTAAAACTGCTATCACTCGGGATGCCTGTCACAACGTTTCGTCCTTTTTTTAACATTACTTCTGATTTTCTTTACTTTGTAAGCGGGAAACTATGTTCAATGATATTCATTTATCATCCATGCTTGTATTCATCATCTACTAGATAACATGCAAAATATCACGCATATTTCATAAGGAATATACTGAACTCCTCTCTCCAACCATCCTTTCTTACACGGTATAAAAATATTTCAAATGTACAGCGTTCCAGAACCGAGGGAATTCCTTGCCCTGATCATCTTTTAAATAATAAGCTGATCCTTCCACACGGCGAGCGACCATGTAGGGTCCTTCCCAGTTCGGAGCTAACTTCCCTGGGTCTCCTGCAGGGTTGACCTTGCGTAAAACCAGACCCCCTTCCCGAAATCTTCTGGGCACCGCCCTTTTATTAAAGGCTTGTTGTACTCTTTGCTTATAAAATTCTGCTCGTCTTCGTGCTTGCTCCCGTTTCTCCTCTAGTAAGTCTAGCTCGATTCCTCGGATGATTTGGCTCTGTTCTGACTCATAAGCTTCAATTCGAGCACTGCTCAGAAGGGCTTCCACAGGGTTAACAGCTTCCATTCCATACACCAAACTAAAGAGGGTTTCTCCGTCGCCGTTTTAGGAGTAGTTCGGTAAGCCCATAAGATCCCTAGCAGTTCATCCACCCAATTTCCCCTCTAAGCATCCAGTTTAGTCTTTAACCCTTGAATGAGGATTCTATTACTCACCTCTACCTGGCCATTAGCCTGAGGGTGGGCTACGGATGTGAAAGTCTGCTGGATATTGAGACTTTGACATCATTCTTTAATTTTCTTGCCCTGAAACTGCTGCCCATTATCACTGACTAACCTTCGTGGGATTCCATACCGGCAAATGATGTTCTTCCACAGAAACTGTATTACTGCATTTTCAATTATTTTAGCGAGAGGCTCAGCTTCCACCCACTTAGAGAAGTAATTTACTATCACTAATAAAAATTTCTTCTGTAAGGGTGTCGTAGGTATGAGACCCACTATATTCATTCCCTACTGATCAAAGGGACAAGAAGCAACGATCGCTTTCATCAGCTCGGCCGGTCGCTCGAACCGATTGTCGTGCTTTTGACAGGATGAACAAATCTGCACTATACGGGCTGCATCTTGCTGAAGAGTAGGCCAAAAATACCCAACTAACAACACTTTCCTCGCCAAGGATCTTCCTCCCAAATAGTTACTGCAACAGCCTTCGTGTATTTCTCGAAGTACCCACTTGACATCCTCCTTCCCCAAGCATTTCAATAGGGGATGCCCAAAAGACATCTTATATAAGACCCCATCCACAATTGTGAACCGCTTTGCTCTGGTCATCAAAACAGATGTCGCTCCTCTTTCTTCCGGGACCTTCCCTTGCTGTAAATACGCCATGATGTCAGTTCTCCAATTGAGGATATGATCAATTCCTGATATTGCCTCCTCCACATCATACACTACTAAGGAACTGAGAACTTCCACGGAGACCACCCCGGGTTGTTTCACCCCTTCTAGAGCGCTGGCTAGCCGAGCCAATTCATCCGTCTTCCGATTATTTTCTCTTGAAATCTGCTACAGAAGGACTTGCTAAAAATGAGCCTTTTTTTTCAAAAGTCATCAAATATTTCTGCAATCTTTCTTCTCGAATCACAAAAGCACCCTGGAGTTGTGATACCGCCAACTGGGAATCCGAATGGATCGTGACAGAAGTTGCCCCCATGGCTCTAGCGGCTTGCAACCCGACTAGGATGACTTCATATTCTGCTTCACTATTAGATGTCTGATATCCAAGGCAAATGACTATGTGGGTTTCTTCTTTTTCAGGGGATACCAACAGTACTCTCACTCCACTGCTCGTAGATCCAGAAGATCCATCCACAAAGACATTCCATGCCTCCAACTCTTCTCCTTTATCAGCTGAGCTGTTTGCCAAACCAACATGTACCTCTACTAAGAAATCCGCTAAAGCCTGAGCCTTGACAGCTATTCGAGGATTGTAGTGAATGTCATACTCACTTAGTTCCACAGCCCACTTAGCGAGCCTCCTTGAAAAATTAGGCTTAGTCATCACCTTACCTAGTTCACTATGAGTCAAAACATTGATTGGATGGGCCAGGAAATATGGCCTCAGCTTGCGGGCTGTCAGAACTAGAATATATGTCAACTTCTCCAACTCGGTATACCGTGACTCTGCTCCTTTCAAGATATGACTGGTGTAGTAAATGGGTTGCTGCTGAGAACCTTCTTGCTTCAACAATACTGAACTGATGGCTTCTTCCAAAACAGATAAATACATCCACAATGGCTCCCCTAAGATTGATTTGGCTAGTAGAGGTAGTTCAGCTAAATACTTCAACTCTTAAAAGGCCTGCTCACACTAATCGTCCCATTGGAACTTAGCGGCTTTGTGCAGAATCCGAAAGAAATGTAGCCCTTTGTTCGCCGATCTAGCTATAAATCGAGACAAAGAAACTATTCTTCCTACTAACCTTTGAGTCTCTCGCAGATTAGTAAGTGACTTCATATTGCATATGCTTGCACTTTCTCCGGATTGGCCTGCAGTCCCTTCTCGGTTACAATATAACCTAGAAATTTTCCACTCTTTACTCCAAACAGACACTTTTTGGGGTTCAACTTCATGTTGTACCGCCTCAAAGTGATAAAAGTCTCGTCCAGATCTGTAACTAGATCCCGAGTGGTTTTTGACTTGACGAGGATATCATCAACATAAACTTCCACATTCTTGCCCTTCTGTTCCGCAAAAATTTTGTCTATGAGTCGTTGGAATGTGGCTCCAGCATTCTTTAAACCAAAAGGTATCACTACGTATGCATACAGCCCTCCTACCGTCACAAAACTGACACGCTTCTGGTCCTCTTTTGCCAGCGGTATTTGATGATATCCTTGGTAAGCATCCATAAGGGATACCACTTCATACCCCATGGTGGAATCAACCAATTGATCAATACGAGACAAGGGGTAGTAGTCTTTAGAGTACGCTTTATTTAAATCATGAAAGTCAATACACATCCTCCACTGTCCAGAAGACTTGGAGACCAGAACTACATTAGACACCCACTCAGAGAATTGACCTTCTTTTACATGACCCGCTTGTAACAATTTATCTACTTCTTCAGCTATAACTTTATCCCTCTCATGCCCGAAGTGTCGCCGCTTCTGCTGGACGGACCGAACTCCTCTGGTAATGTTGAAATGATGTTCACCAATGTGAGGATCTATTCCCGTCAAGTCATGCACATCCTTGACAAAGATATCTTCATTCTTTTTCAAGCAGGCCATCAACTCTTCCTTAATCTCGAGCTGTTGAGGGGTTATCTCTATAGATTCCCGTTCTTCTATTTTTCCAACTCTGGGAGGGGACTCTTCTAGCACACATACTTCAGAAATCATGACGACTTTCCCCTTGGGGTCGTCGACTCTGGCTTTCTTCTAGTCATCTCTGACCATTTGCACATAGCAGCTTCTAGCAGCCTTCTGTTCTCCCCTTACTTCCCCGATCAACTGTCCGACCGGAAACTTCACCTTCAGATGATAGGGGGAAGCCACCGCCTGAAAAATAGACAGAAAAAGATGACCCAAAATTGCATTATAAGTGGATGGGACATCCATTATGAGAAATGGAACAATATTGGTTTTTTAACTGGGTTTTATGCCCAGAGTGAGAGGCAATGAGATTTGTCCCACGGGATGCACCACATGTCACGTAAATCCAAACAGAGTAGTCACGTCCTCCAATTGTGCATTCCCCAATTGCATCTGTCCGAAGGCATCCTGGAAGAGGATGTTAACTGAGCTTCCCGAGTCGACTAGGACCCGGGCTACCTCATAATTGGCGAGAGAAATACGGATTACCAAAGTGTCCGTATGAGGTAGCAGGACACCTCGCAGATCTTCTGGCCCGAAAGATATTGGTGGTGAGGCTTGGATAGCCTGCTTTGTTACAATGGTGCTCTCTATGAAGCGAGCATAGGACTTCTGAGCCCTATTGGAGTCCCCATCAGTAGGTCCTCCCGCAATAATGTGAATAACCCCCCCCCCCCCCGTGTGGAGATGTCATTCAGGTCGGATGATGGGCCTTCACCTGATGACCCTCCTTGTGAAGTACCCTCCTGCATAGGAATTTGTTGATCTGGAGAGAAGGTGACCTGAGGTCTCCGATTATAGGGCCCCTGACGAGCTATATTAGGTCGCTGACCTCCCCTTGCTGGCCCTCCCGTCTGGGACCGCAGATGTGGGTAAGCGGCTCAGATGCGCTCCAACTCCTCTTGTAATTTGAAACACCGACCACTTGTGTGGTCATACTCCATGTGATACTAACAGAAGAAGGGAGCTGGAGGGCTCCGAGGCACTCCCCTATACCCCATCCGTCGCTGAAGGAGGCCCTGTTGGTCATAACATTCCATCTCCCGCTCTTTCCAGGTTCTCGGGGGAGGGAGGGCGTCGTCAGCCATGATCTGTAAAAAAGGGGTGGGGCGAGCTCCTGGCATCAATAACCGAGCCTAAGAGCTTCTGGTATGAAGGGTCGCACATATTCTCTTCGGGGAGGAGCTCGGGGGGCTACGAGATGACTTCTTTCGACGAGGGCCATCGCAGATGCCTGTTCAGCCCGTCGGACTTTCAGCCCTTCCTCCTCGTTTATGTATTTCTCAGCGCGGCTTAGTAATTCCTCGTAGCTAGCTGTCGGCTTTCTCAACAAGAAGTTGAGGAAAGGCCCCTCCCTCAGCCCATGAGGGATGACCACCCTCAGAGAGTCTGACTTGGCCGAAGGAATATCTCTAGCGGTAGAAGTGAATCGGTGAAGATACCCTCTGAGTGATTCTAAGGGCTCCTGCCTAATATGCAGTAGGATTGAAGTCTCGTGCTTATATGTTTTGCAGTTGGCAAACTCTTGACGGAACACTCCTTGAAAATCAGCAAAAACAGATAATGGATCCCAGAGGAAGAGTATCGAACCACTTCTGCGCGGAGCCAATTAAAGTGGTACGGAAGACCCGGCACTTAAGAGCATCAGTATAGCAGTGAAGCGAGGTGGCTCCTGCAAATTGCGACAAATGTTCCTCCGGGTCGGCTGTGCTATCATACTTGCTCTCCTGAGGATTTCTGAAATATGAAAGTGGCAATTCAGAAAGAATGTCGATGGTGAAGGGACTAGGCTTGTAAGTCTCTGGAGCCCTGATTGATTGGCTCTCTCCCTGCTTTTTTCGCCTGATTTGTGTCACCGTTATGATATTCTGATGCATTCTCCCCCCTATCTCATCCCCGGGCAATACCTCAACATTTGTGGTTGTACGAAGTGGAGGAGGCATCTCCTGCTGCTGTCCTCGAGGAGAGGGTTCATCTGAATGGGGATGGAGATATTCTGTCATCCTCCTTTCTTTGGCTAAGGCTTCAGTCACAACTGTGTCCACCATGGCCCTCAATTGCGATGGTAGCAATGTAATGGGGTTCTCCTCAACAGAGGAGGCTGATGGATATTGTATCTCCTCTGGCTACATCTCAACGTCTTGCTCAGTAAGTTCCCACAGACGACGCCAACTGATGCAATCATAGACGGATTTTCTCACCTCCTTTCAATGCCAAGATGCGTACAGGAGACTTAGGGTTCTCTCCGGCCGCAACAATAATAGAACACGAGTAGAAGATGCAAACAACCAAAATAAAGAGTCAAGACACAGAGTTTTACATGGTTCGGAATGAAGATTCTTACTCCACGGGGTGAGCTCTCTCACGAGCTACGGTGCCAAAGCATTTTCACTATAAAATTCCTCCTTCATGGAAAAAGTTTTCAGAGGTAAAGGGAAAACCTCTTACAATTTACTTCAGTGTACAAAGACCGAAAGAATGGAGTTCACTACCCTTGTTGTCTCCTCTTCCCTTTCTTCCTCTTCCTCTTCTTCTCCGGTGATGTGTTCGCTCTTTGCTCTTCTATGTCTTTGTCTCTCTCTCTTGGAAGTTGGATCCCCTTCTCTCTCGCCCCTCCTCTGTCTTTTATCCTCCTCCTCTTTCTTTGCCAGCTATCACGTAACAAACCTCTTCCATCATCATACACGTGGTCATCTTATTTACCTGGAGAATCATTCTGTTAAAGAGATAGGGAATGGAGACTCCTCCGAATCTTATATGAAATCATAATCTGTTATGTAACAAACTCCTCCACACATTTCGAAAAATATTCTAGCATTTCCTTTTCACCCTCTCTCCCTTTATAAGGTCAGCCTAAGCTTAACACCTAGGCTTCGTATAGCTCTTAGACTCCATACCTCACACTTCTTACAATAGCCCGAGCCAATTCCCGGACTCTTCTTACAAAGACAATCTCTCAACTCGTTTTGCTGAGCCGATTCCCTTACTCACTCAACCAAACCAATCCCCCAGACCTACTTGGCCAAGCCAATTCTCCAGACCTGCTTCAACGAACCAATCCCCCAGACCTACTTGGCCGAGCCAATTCCCTAGACTTGGTTGAACGAACCAATCCTTCAGCTCAAACAGTGTCTTCCACGTGGATTCTTTCACTTTAATTGCTGAACTAGATAGTGGCAGTATCACCCAAGATATCAAAGTAAATAGAGGGGATGGGCAGACAGAGACCCCCTTCAAACTACCTACGAAGAAGGTAGCAGTGCTTGAACAGGGGCAATGGGATCGATGGTGTAGGTCCGTGGAGGAGGGGTCATAGGAACTTCCATCGTGATGTACTCCGAGGTGCGGTTAAAGAGGGGATGACCTAAAGCCAACCTACTTTCAACATCCTAATACCAAAGACACGAACGAGCTCGATCTTCTGCAAGAGGAGACGACCGGAAAGAAGAAGCCATGGAGAAATGGAAGGAGGGATGCTCACTAGGTCATCGCAATTAGCGAAGATGGTTAAACGGACAAGGAAGAAGGATGAGTCTCAGAAAGAGTGGCGAGATTAGGGCAGGGAAGAGATTTGACCTTTCGACATAAATGCAGCAACAACGATGCATATCCTGAGGTTCAAGCGTTAGGGTTATAAGAAGGTTTTGCATCTATAATCCTCTGTAACTCAACGGGGCCCAATCAATCGAAACTGCCTTGAGTAGTGTGACATTAGTTGTAAATAAGCCTAAGAATTAGATGACTGAGAAATTTGAATAAAATATAAGAGAGTGATATGATAAATCCCAAGCCCAAAACCTAGAATACCTCGACCTTGTGAAACATCCAGAACCTACAATCTCTCTCTTAGCAAACAACCTTGAAGTCATTTTCGATAGAGTTTCACTACTGTCAAAAGTCTCATTAAAACATTTCTTTCTGTTGGAAGAGAAAAATAATAAGTTAAAAGGGGAAATAGCTAAACTAAGGAGTTCAGTTTCTTCCCTTGAAAAAGAAATTCTGAACAACAAGGGTTGAAACAAGAACACTGCTAGATGGCAGTGTGTCATTACAGTTTGAAGGGTATGTTCCTACTGTCGAAAACAGAATAATGGCAGTCAATGAAGATGATGTGGAGCTCGGAGAAGCTGAGCAGGAAATTCTGACGGTATTAACAATAGAAGAATCAATTTTTGAAGTAATGAAAACAAATCCAAATGCAAAGATCCCCACAAGGAAAACTGAAGGATCAGTAGGATATGATCTGTCAATATGCTACAATTATGAGATACAACCTTGGGGTCGTGCATTAATTGAAACTGGTTTGGTCGTTGCAATTCCAAAAGGCCATTATGAAAGAATAGCACCAAAATCTGGTATTTCATTGAAGAAAGGAGTTCAGATTGGTGCGGGAGTCATCGACAATGACTATTGAGGACAGGTATACATTCTTATTTTCAATATGACTCCAAATATTCTAAAGCTATCTCAGGGGAGGTAGTCGCGCAACTTATATTGGAGAAAGTCAGTACCCCACAATTACAACAAGTGGAACAGCTATGAGAAACAATAAGACAACATCAAGGCTTTGGACAATCTAGCACTCAGATAGGGACACCAGAATGGGATGCGCTGATGGCAAGATATATGCATTTTCAGGGGGAACCTCTAAGTCTGGAAGTTGTTGTACCTGAGCTTCGATCTGCTTGACTATCGCCCAATTTGATGTCTTCATCCTTTTATCTCCGTCAGGAGATGTTTTCTCATAAAGAGCTTAAATTATGAATGTAGGTCCTCGCATAGTTCAGAATATCAAGTCAGGATCTCAAACCGCTCTTTGTTTTGAGCTGTTCATCTTTGAACTCTGTGATCTTCTTAATTATATGAGGCTGAAGCTTCAATTTCCCTTCTCCTTTTTCAGCACCTAAGAATTCCATTCTTGGAACAGCCAGCTTGTATTTAGTGGGTGAAAGGATTAATCCATTTTCTTCACAAATTTTAAGCATTACTTCCAAGTGTCCAACATGCTCCTGTTTTGAAGAAGAGATAACGGGAACAGAAGTAAAGGGAAAAGAGAGGATGATATTCAATTATAAGACCCTGAATGACAATACCTACAAAGACCAGTATAGTCTTCCAGGTATTAACACCATCCTAAAGAAGGTAGACAATTCGAAAATATATTCGAAGTTTGATCTTAAATCAGGTTTTCACCAAATTGCCATGGATCCTTCATCCGTTGAGTGGACGACTTTCATAAGCCCTTCTGGTTTATACGAGTGGTTAGTAATGTCATTCAGGCTGAAGAATGCACTAACAGCCTTTCAAAGAAAAATGGATAACTGCTTTCAAGGTACTGAAAATTTTATTGCAGCTTACATTGATGATATTCTGGTATTCTCTTCTTCAGAACAGGAGCATGTTGGACACTTGGAAGTAATGCTTAAAATTTGTGAAGAAAATGGATTAATCCTTTCACCCACTAAATACAAGCTGGCTGTTCCAAGAATAGAATTCTTAGGTGCTGAAATAGGAGAAAGAAAATTAAAGCTTCAGCCCCATATAATCAAGAAGATCACAGAGTTCAAAGAAAAAAAGCTCAAAACAAAGAGCAGTTTGAGATCATGACTTGGTATTTTGAACTATGCGAGGACCTACATTCCTAATTTAAGCTCTAAATTAGGACCTCTTTATGAGAAAACATCTCCTGACAGAGATAAAAGGATGAAGACATCAGATTGGTAGATAGTCAAGCACATCAAAGCTCAGGTACAACAACTTCCAAACTTAAAGGTTCCCCTTGAAAATGCATATATTATTCTTGAAACAGATGATTCAATGACTGGATGGGGAGGTATTTGTAAGTGGAAGAAATCTAAATATGATTTGTGAAGCACTGAGAAATATGTGCATATGCACATGGGGAATTTCCCACGGTCAAATCAATAATTGATGCAGAGATTTTTGCTGCGATTGAGACCATGAGTGCTCTAAAAATTCACTATCTAGATAAGGAAGAAATTACTTTGAGAACTGATTGTCAAGCTATAATCAGTTTTCATAACAAGACCTCTAAGAATAAGCCATCAAGAGTCAGATAGATGGCTTTCATAGATTTTATCATTGGAACAGGGGTTAAAGTGAACTTTGAGCATGTAGATGGAAAACTGAATATTTTTGCTGATTCACTCTCACACGTTATTGAGGGGCAGGAAGCAATCAATATGATCAGAACGGAGGACGAGTTTACAAGAATCTTTCATCCTAAGGTAACAACTTCAATTGAGTATAAGTTATTAACTCAATATGAAACATTGATTGCAGCAACCAAGAAGGATATATTCCTTCCCGAAGAACATGACAAAAGAAAGAAGATGGTCGACATTGAAGAAGGCGTCATCCAGTAGCTTTCCTTCGCCTTGAAGGAATTTGAATTAATCCAACAAGCAAAGGAACTGATTTTCATTGCAGAAGATATTGGGAAGGGCCAAGACAGAATTACTTCTTAGCTAAGTCTCACGACATTGGAAAGATAAGAAGGAACATCTGGAGGGTCTCAAATACTTTAAGCGACATCTATAGAGACGTAAGACAGATGTCTCCCTAAAAGCATGGTGAGCCCAATAAAATTGAAAGGACTGAGCCCCGGGGAGTCGTCCTCTTCAATCACGTGTAATTAGCTATAAAGAGAGAAGTGTGCGTTGTAAAGTCTTATATGATAAGAAAGGGTATCAGATATGAAGGACTGATGGAGCCCAATGAGCACCCGCTTCATCTTTAATACAACCTTTTCTTCATTATAAAAGGCTAGGAGTGCCAAGAGGTTTGACACACTCGAGCATCACTGAGCAAATCATTCCTTCTTTAGAGAGTTTTCTTGTGAGAATTCAAGTTTCCTGTGTGAGAGTTCTACTTCAGTCAGCTTCTTGTGAGTGTTCTGCTTGTTTGGTCTTTTAAATAAAAACTCCGGACATCATTCCAGGTTTTATTTTTCAAAAGACCCGATCCTCTTTTGGTATCAGAGCAAGGATGCAAGGCTAATTTCCTTGTTATTCCGGGTGAAAGATAAGTGTTATCATTTACTTCCTTATTAATTCAAGTCATCACAAATCTTAAGTTAAGGCTTATGATAAGGCGAACGATTTTGTTAATTGATTGTAAAAGGTCGTCGTGCACTTAAGTCTCAAGAAGAGTCGTAGCTAGTCGGATGAGCAAGAAAATTTTATGAAGTCCTAAGCTGTAAATAAGCCTAAGAATTAGATGAGTGAGAAATTTGAACAAAATATAAAAGAGTGGTATGATAAATCCCAAGCTCGAAACCTAGAATACCTCGACCTTGCGAAACATCCAGAACCTACAATCTCTCTCTTAGCAAACAACCTTGAAGTCATTTTCGATAGAGTTTCACTACTGTCAAAAGTCTCATTAAAATATTTCTTTATGTTGGAAGAGGAAAATAGTAAGTTAAAAGGGGAAATAGCTAAACTAAGGAGTTCAGTTTCTTCCCTTGTAAAAGAAATTATGAACAAGGGTTGAAACAAGAACACTGCTAGATGGTTGTGTGGCATTACAGTTTGAAGGGTATGTTCCTACTACCGAAAACAGAATAATGGCAGTCAATGAAGATGATGTGGAGCTCGGAGAAGCTAAGCAGGAAATTCTGGCGGTATTAACAATAGAAGAACCAATTTTTGAAGTACTGAAAACAAATCCAGATGCAAAGATCCCCACAAGGAAAATTGAAAGATCAGTAGGATATGATCTGTCAATATGCTACAATTATGAGATTGCGACAAAAACCAATCCCTACAGTACTATGAATTTCACCAATCCAAGAATAAGGAGATTAAGGGAAGGTTATAATAATGAGCAATGACAGTTACCTCCCGCTCAGCAGCAAACAAGTGTCTTACTTGTTCTACCGAGTAACATCGGTTTATATAATGATGTCATTTCCAGGTGAGAATTCATCACTACAAATGTAATTGATTCCAAAATCTGGGCTGATAAAAGAGCCAAGGTGTAGTACATTGAGAATTTACTGGGAGAAATTGAGAAGAAGACATTCATACAATGGAGAATGATGTTTCCCGACCCGTATGATAAGCTAATAAATTCTGGGGATGAAACACAGAATGTGCTGTCACAAATCCGAAGGATCATTACACTTGAAGACTCTACTACTGGATCCACAGCGGAGCAGAATCAAGCTTATCTGGATCTGGAAAGATTAGCATGCCCAAGCACTAAGGAGTTAGTAAGCTACATGAATCAATATAAAGAATTGGCCGCTAAAACTGGAAGGATGTTCATCAACGAGGAACTATCAAGTAAGTTCTATCGTAAAATGTCTCCATTAATTGGTATTTATCTTGAACAAAAATTCCAGAAAAGATACCCGGGGAATACTATTAGTGTTCTACCACGCATCCACCATGCCTATCAGGAATTGACAGAGATGTGAAAGCAAGCTTCTCTTCAAAGAAGCTTAAAAGATTTACAGTTCTGTTCCCAGATACCTCTTCCTAACTACTACCAGGGACAGAAAAGGTATGGGTTGAGGAAAGCCCAGAGTTAAAAAGGAAAGCCTCATCAATCACATGTTCGTGTGATTAAAAGAAAATACCAACATGACAAGACAAAGGTAAAGAAATGTAAATGTTATATTTGTGGAGAAGAGGGACATTTTGCCAGAGAATGTAGGAATAAATCTGGAAACAAGAAGAGAGTAGCAATGTTAAATGAAATAGATCTTCTTGAAGACTTTGATGTTGTTTCTGTTGACCTGGATGAATCAGAAAGCGATGCTATCTGCAGCATATCTGAAGGAGAGCTGGAAACAGAGCAACACTGCAATCTGGTAACCAACACTTTACCTTCTAAAGAATTTTTATTTGTGTTATTTGGAGAAGAAAAGGGATAGCAGGTTCAGATAAATATCCCAGAAGAACAAGCATATTGTGAACATGAATGGCAAATGAACCAGGAGGTACAGACCATATATGTTGGCTATAAGTTTTGTGGCAGAGAAACCAGGATCAGATCAAGACTCCACTACGACAACTGTAACCTCACAGCATGTTCACCTTGTGCAGATTATTACAGGCAGAAGTCTTCTTAATAAAGACAAATCAATTTAATGATAAGTCATTGATTAAAGAACTACTTGAGTATGTTGATTATCTGCTCGTAGAAAACAAACAATTACAGATGGAGATTGATCGTTTGAATAAAAAGGAGATTCATGACAGCATGTACCAGGAACTGGATAAAGATCTGGAGGAATTGAGCATGGAAGACTTAAGGAAAGGGAAGGAGCAGCTAAGCTATCTTGAAGAAAGAATCATTTCAAAAGTCAATGAGGAACACCATCCAAGGAGAATGATCAACAGATTATACAACATGATGGTAATCTTAGAAATTCCTGATAATGCTCCTATTAAAATTAGTGCAATATTAGATACAGGTGTCACTACTTGTTGCATTGACAAAAGGGCAGTACCGAAAAAAGTACTGGAGAGAAACCCCTACACCATAGTGATAAATGGTGTTAACTCAAAGCAGGTGACAAAATAGAAATTAAAAGGTGGACAAATGATCATCGGAGATAATAAGTTTAGAATCCCTTTTACATATTCATTTAATATGTCATTAGGTGATGGTATCCAGATGGTTATCGGCTGTAATTTTATCAGAAATATGCAAGAAGGATTAAAAATTGAAGGTAATTTGATCACAATCTATAAAAATGTTACTTCAATTACTACAAATGAAGCAACCGTCCATGCAATCCAAGAGCTGGAATTGGATGAAGGAGAATATCTTGATATTCAGAAGAAGGTTTTCTACACAATGAGTCCTTCAAACCCAAGAATTCTGAAGAAACATGAAAACATACTGGAGAGATTAAGAAATCAGGGATTCATCGGTGAAGATCCATTGAAATACTGATCTAGAAATAAAATTGTTTGTAAGATAGACATCATCAATCTTGATATCACTATTCAAGACAAGCCATTGTCACATGTGACACCACTTATGAAGCAGAGTTTCGAGAAATATCCAGATGATTATCGGCTTCAATTTTATCATAAATATGCAAGAAGGATTAAAAATTGAAGGTAATTTGATCACAATCTATAAAAATGTTACTTCAATTACTACAAATGAAGCAGTCGTCCATGCAATCCAAGAGTTGGAATTGGATGAAGAAGAATATCTTGATATTCAGGAGAAAGTTTTCTACACAATGAGTCCTTCAAACCCAAGAATTCTGAAGAAACATGAAAACATACTGGAAAGATTAAGAAATCAGGGATCCATCGGTGAAGATCCATTGAAATACTGGTCTAGAAACAAAATTGTTTGTAAGATAGACATCATCAATCCTGATATCACTATTCAGGACAAGTCATTGTCTCATGTGACACCACTTATGAAGCAGACTTTCGAGAAACATATCAAGGCTCTGCTCCAATTAAAAGTAATTCAACCAAGCAAGAGTTGACACCGAACAATGGTCATGATAGTGCAGTTTGGTACATCTGTTGACCAGTAACGAGAAAAGAAGGGAAAAGAGAGGATGGTATTCAATTATAAGACCCTGAATGACAATACATACAAAGACCAATATAGTCTTCCAGGTATTAACACCATCCTAAAGAAGGTAGGCAATTCGAAAATATATTCGAAGTTTGATCTTAAATCAGGTTTTCACCAAATTGTCATGGATCCTTCATCCGTTGAGTGTACGACTTTTATAAGCCCTTCTGGTTTATACAAGTGGTTGGTAATACCATTCGGGCTGAAGAATGCACCAGCAGCCTTTCAAAGAAAAATGGATAACTGCTTTCAAGGTACTGAAAATTTTATTGCAGTTTACATTGATGATATTCTGGTATTCTCTTCTTCAGAATAGGAGCATATTGGACACTTGGAAGTAATGCTTAAAATTTGTGAAGAAAATAGATTAATCCTTTCACCCACTAAATACAAGCTGGTTGTTCCAAGAATAAAATTCTTAAGTACTGAAATAGGAGAAAGGAAATTGAAGCTTCAGCCCCATATAATCAAGAAGATCACAGAGTTCAAAGAAGAACAATTCAAAACAAAGAGCAGTTTGAGAGCATGGCTTGGTATTCTGAACTATGCGAGGACCTATATTCCTAATTTAAGCTCTAAATTAGGACATCTTTATGAGAAAACATCTCCTCACGGAGATAAAAGGATGAAGACATCAGATTGGGAGATAGTCAAGCAGATCAAAGCTCAGGTACAGCAACTTCCAGACTTAGAAGTTCCCCCTGAAAATGCATATATTATTCTTAAAACAGATGGTTCAATGACTGAATGGGGAGGTATTTATAAGTGGAAGAAATCTAAATATGATCTGTGAAGCACTAAGAAAATATGTGATTTGCACATGGAAAATTTCCCACAGTCAAATCAGCAATTGATGCGGAGAACTATTTTCCTCTTCCAACAGAAAGAAATATTTTAATGAGATTTTTGACAGTAGTGAAACTCTATCGAAAATGACTTTAAGGTTGTTTGCTAAGAGAGAGATTGTAGGTTCGGGATGTTTCGCAAGGTCGAGGTATTCCAAGTTTCGGGCTTGGGATTTATCATACCACTCTCTTATATTTTATTCAAATTTCTCACTCATCTAATTCTTAGGCTTATTTACAGCTTAGGACTTCATAAAATTTTCTTGCTCATCCGACTGGCTACGGCTCTTCTTGAGACTTAAGTGCACGACGGCCTTTTGCAATAAATTAACAAAGTCGTTCGCCTTATCATAAGTCTTAACTTAAGATTTGTGATGACTTGAATTAACAAGGAAGTAAATGATAACCCTTACCTTTCACTCGGAATAATAAGGAAATTAGTCCTGCATCCTTGCTCTGATA
Organism: Wurfbainia villosa; assembly: GCA_025175895.1. Lineage (NCBI taxonomy): Eukaryota > Viridiplantae > Streptophyta > Magnoliopsida > Zingiberales > Zingiberaceae > Wurfbainia > Wurfbainia villosa. The sequence continues at coordinate 55,973,396 of CM046004.1, forward strand.
CCAAAAGAGGATCGGGTCTTTTGAAAAATAAAACCTGGAACAATGTCCGGAGTTTTTATTTAGAAGACCAAACAAGCAGAACACTCACAAGAAGCTGACTGAAGTAGAACTCTCACACAGGAAACTTGAATTCTCACAAGAAAACTCTCTAAAGAAGGAAATTCTGAACAACAAGAGTCCAAAGCTAGGGAAAATAAAAACCCTAATTCAACCAGTCTTAGCAGAAGAAGAAGTCTTAGCAAGAGAACTAAGGGCAAGTGTAAGAAGAGCAGAACAAGTGTTGCAAGAGGTAAAAGGCTTAATTGGTGGATGAGTAATAATTTGGAAAACCAGACTGAGGAGGACATAGTCCTAATGACTTTGTTTGGTCTTTTAAATAAAAACTCCGGACATTGTTCCAGATTTTATTTTTCAAAAGACCCGATCCTCTTTTGGTATCAGAGCAAGGATGCAGGGCTAATTTCCTTATTATTCCGGGTGAAAGGTAAGGGTTATCATTTACTTCCTTATTAATTCAAGTCATCACAAATCTTAAGTTAAGGCTTATGATAAGGTGAACGACTTTGTTAATTGATTGCAAAAGGCCGCCGTGCACTTAAGTCTCAAGAAGAGTCGTAGCCAGTCAGATGGCAGTGTGTCATTACAGTTTGAAGGGTATGTTCCTACTGTCGAAAACAGAATAATGACAGTCAATGAAGATGATGTGGAGCTCGGAGAAGCTGAGCAGGAAATTCTAGCGGTATTAACAATAGAAGAACCAATTTTTGAAGTAATGAAAACAAATCTAGATGCAAAGATCCCCACAAGGAAAACTGAAGGATCAGTAGGATATGATCTATCAATATGCTACAATTATGAGATACAACCTTAGGATCGTGCATTAATTGAAACTGGTTTGGCCTTTGCAATTCCAGAAGGCCATTAGGAAACTTGAATTCTCACAAGAAAACTCTCTAAAGAAGAAATGACTTGCTCGGTGATGCTCGAGTGTGTCAAACCTCTTGGCACTCCTAGCCTTTTATAATGAAGAAAAGGTTGTATCAAAGACGAAGCGGGTGCTCATTGGGCCCGATCAATCCTTCGTATCTAATATCCTTTCTTATCATATAAGACTTTACAATGCACACTTCTCTCTTTACAGCTAATTACACGTGATTGAAGAGGACGGCTCCCCAGGGCTCAGTCCTTTGAATTGTATTGGGCTCACCATGCTTTTAGGGAGGCATCTGTCTTACGTCTCTATATATGTCGCTTAAAGTATTTGAGACCCTCCAGATGTCCCTTCTTATCTTTCCAATGTCATGAGACTTAGCCAAGAAGTAATTCTGTCTTGGCCCTTCCCAATGTCTTCTGCAATAAAAATCAGATTCCTTTGCTTATTGGATTAATTCGAATTCCTTCAAGGCGAAGGAAAGCTGTTGGATGGCGCATTCTTCAATGTCGATCATCTTCTTTCTTTTGTCGTGTTCTTCGAGAAGGAATATATCCTTCTTGGATGCTGCAGTCAATGTTTCATATTGAGTTAATAACTTATACTCAAATGAAGTTGTTGCCTCAGGATGGAAGATTCTTGTAAACTCGTCCTCCGTTCTGATCATATTGATTGTTTCCTGCCCCTCAATAATGCGTGATAGTGAATCAGCAAAAATATTCAGTTTTCCATTTACATGCTCAAAATTCACTTTAACCCCTGTTCCAGTGATAAAATCTGTGAAAGTCATCCATCTGACTCTTGATGGCTTATTCTTAGAGGTCTTGTTATGAAAACTGATTATAGCCTGACAATCAGTTCTCAAAATAATTTCTTCCTTATTCAGATAGTAAATTTTTAGAGCACTCATGGTCTCCATCGCAGCATAAATCTCCGCATCAATTGCTGATTTGACCGTGGAAAATTTCTCATGTACATATGCACATATTTTCTCAGTGCTTTGCAGATCATATTTAGATTTCTTCCACTTACAAATACCTCCCCATCCAGTCATTGAACCATCTGTTTCAAGAATAATATATGCATTTTCAGGGGGAACCTCTAAGTCTGGAAGTTGTTGTACCTGAGCTTTGATCTGCTTGACTATCTCCCAATCTAATGTCTTCATCCTTTTATCTCCGTCAGGAGATGTTTTCTCATAAAGAGGTCCTAATTTAGAGCTTAAATTAGGAATATAGGTCCTCGCATAGTTCAGAATACCAAGTCATGATCTCAAACCGCTCTTTGTTTTGAGTTGTTCTTCTTTAAACTCTGTCATCTTCTTGATTACATGGGGCTGAAGCTTCAATTTTCCTTCTCCTATTTCAACACCTAAGAATTCTATTCTTAGAACAACTAGCTTGTATTTAGTGGGTGAAAGGATTAATCCATTTTCTTCATAAATTTTAAGCATTACTTCCAAGTGTCCAACATGCTTCTGTTCTAAAGAAGAGAATACCAGAATATCATCAATGTAAACTGCAATAAAATTTTCAGTACCTTGAAAGCAGTTATCCATTTTTCTTTGAAAGGATGCTGGTGCATTCTTCAGCCCGAATGGCATTACCAACCACTTGTATAAACCAGAAGGGCTTATGAAAGTTGCCCACTCAACGGATGAAGGATCCATGGCAATTTGGTGAAAACCTGATTTAAGATCAAACTTTGAATATATTTTCGAATTGCCTACATTCTTTAGGATGGTGTTAATACATGGAAGACTATACTTGTCTTTGCAGGTATTGTCATTCAGGGTCTTATAATTGAATATCATCCTCTCTTTTCCCTTTACTTCTTTTCCCGTTACTGGGTCAACAGATGTACCAGACTGCACTATCATGGCCATTGTTCGGTGTCGACTCTTGCTTGGTTGAATTGCTTTTAATTGGTGCAGAACTTTGATATGTTTCTCGAAAGTCTGCTTCATAAGTGGTGTCACATGCGACAATGGCTTGTCCTGAATAGTGATATCAGGATTGATGATGTCTATCTTACAAACAATTTTGTTTCTAGACCAGTATTTCAATGGATCTTCACTGATGAATCCCTGATTTCTTAATCTCTCCAGCATGTTTTTATGTTTCTTCAGAATTCTTGGGTTTGAAGGACTCATTGTGTAGAAAATCTTCTCCTGAATATCAAGATATTCTTCTTCATCCAATTCCAGCTCTTGGATTGCATGGACAGCTGCTTCATTTGTAGTAATTGAAGTAACATTTTTATAGATTGTGATCAAATTACCTTCAATTCTTAATCCTCCTTGCATATTTCTGATAAAATTGCAACCGATAACCATCTAGATACCATCACCTAATGACATATCAAATGAATATGTAAAAGGGATTCTGAACTTATTATCTCCGATGATCATTTGTCCACCTTTTAATTTCCATTTTGCCACCTGCTTTGAGTTAACACCATTTATCACTATGGTGTAGGGGTTCCTCTCCAGTACTTTTTTCGGTACTGCCATTTTGTCAATGCAATAAGTAGTGACACCTGTATCTAATATTTGCACTAACTTTAATAGGAGCATTATCAGGAATTTCTAAGATTATCATCATGTTGTATAATCTGTTGATCATTCTCCTTGGATGGTGTTCCTCATTGACTTTTGAAATGATTCTTTCTTCAAGATAACTTAGCTGCTCCTTCCCTTTCCTTAAGTCTTCCATGCTCAATTCCTCCAGATCTTTATCTGGCTCCTGGTACATGCTATCATGAATCTCCTTTTTATTCAAACGATCAATCTCCATCTGTAATCGCCTGTTTTCTGTGAGCAGATAATCAACATACTCAAGTAGTTCTTTAATCAATGACTTATCATTAAATTGATTTAGTGCCGGTGCTGTTAAGACTTCCTACTTCAGGTAATAATCTGCACAAGGTGAACATGCTGTGAGGTTACAGTTCCCGCAATGGAGTCTTGATCCGATCCTGATTTCTCTTCCACAAAACTTACAGCCAGCATATATGGTTTGTACCTCCTGGTTCATTTGTCATTCATATTCACAATATGCTTGTTCTTCTGGGATATTTATCTGAATCTGCTATCCCTTTTCTTCTCCAAATAACACAAATAAAAATTCTTTAGAAGGTAAAGTGTTGGTTACCAGATTGCAGTGTTGCTCTGTTTCCAGCTCTCCTTCAGATATGCTGCAGATAGCATCGCTTTCTGATTCATCCAGGTCAACAGAAACAACATCAAAGTCTTCAGGAATATCTATTTCATTTAACATTGCTACTCTCTCCTTGTTTCCAGATTTATTCCTGCATTATCTGGCAAAATGTCCCTCTTCTCCACAAATATAACATTTACATTTCTTTACCTTTGTCTTGTCATGTTGGTACTTTCTTTTAATCACATGAATGTGTGATTTATGAGGCTTTCCTTTGTAACTCTGAGCTTTCCTCAACCCATACATTTTCTGTCCCTGGTAGTAGTTAGGAAGAGGTATCTGGGAACAAAACTGTAAATCTTTTAAGCTTCTTTGAAGAGAAGCTTGCTTGCACATCTCTATCAATTCCTGATACGCATGGTGGATGCGTGGTAGAACACCAATAGTATTCCCCGGGTATCTTTCCTGGAATTTCTGTTCAAGATAATTCCCAATTAATAGAGGCATTTTACGATAGAACTTACTTGATAGTTCCTCGTTGATGAACATCCTTCCAGTTTTAGCGGTCAATTCTTTATATTGATTCATGTAGCTTACTAACTCCTTAGTTCTTGGGCGCGCTAATCTTTCCAGATCCAGATAAGCTTGATTCTGCTCCGCTGTGGATCTAGTAGTAGGGTCTTCAAGTGTAATGATCCTTCGGATTTGTGACAACACATTCTGTGTTTTATCCGCAAAATTTATTAGCTTATCATACTGGTCGGGAAACATCATTCTCCATTGTATGAATGTCTTCTTCTCAATTTCTCCCAGCAAATTCTCAATGTACTGCACCTTGCCTCTTTTATCAGCCCAGATTTTGGAATCAATTACATTTGTAGTGATGGATTCCCACCTGGAAATGACATCATTATATAAACCGATGTTACTTGATAGAACAAGGCACCTGTTTGCTGCTGGGCGGGAGGTAACTGTCATTGCTCATTGTTATAACCTTCTCTTAATCTCCCTATTCTTGGATTGGTGAAATCCATAGTATTGTAGGGATTGGTTATTGCCGCAATTCTTGAAGCAGGTGCGTATTGGGGTGGTCCCATCATGGAATCCTCTAGAGGATTATATACCGAAGTAGCTCCAGATGAAGCCAAGGGATAATCCATTTCTGTCTCCTCCATTTGGGTGAATATTACTTCTTCATCATCTTCCTCATCTTCAACTTCCTCAAATGTTGTTTTTGTATATGGAAAACTATCATTAGAATCAGAAGAATCAGAGTCAGCATCACTCCCACCAGCTTCCGCAAATGGATTTATCCATTCAGAATCATGGAGCATTAACAAAATGTCTAATTTAAGGAATTGCCGAAGTAAAACTTCCTGCTCATCATCAGATGAATCACCGCTATGAATTGGTTGTTGTGGTATTGTAGGAGGACATAGTCTTGCCATCAACGCATCCCATTCTAGTGTCCCTATCTGAGTGCTAGATTGCTCAAAGCCTTGATGTTGTCTTATTGTTTCTGATAGTTGTTCCACTTGCTGTAATTGTGGGGTACTAACTTTCTCCAATATAAGTTGCGCGACTACCTCCCCCTGAGATAGCTTTAGAATATTTGGAGTCATATTGAAAGTAAGAATGTATACCTGTCCTCTATAGTCATTGTCGACTCCCGCACTAATCTGAACTCCTTTCTTCCATGAAATACCAAATTTTGGTGCTATCCTTCCATAATCGCCTTCTAGAATTGCAAAGGTCAAACCAGTTTCAATTAATGCACGACCCCAAGGTTGTATCTCATAATTGTAGCATATTGACAGATCATATCCTACTGATCCTTCAGTTTTCCTTGTGGGGATCTTTGCATCTGGATTTGTTTTCATTACTTCAAAAATTGGTTCTTCTATTGTTAATACCGCCAGAATTTCTGCTCAGCTTCTCCGAGCTCCACATCATCTTCATTGACTGTCATTATTCTGTTTTCGACAGTAGGAACATACCCTTCAAACTGTAATGACACACTGTCATTTAGCAGTGTTCTTGTTTCAACCCTTGTTGTTCAGAATTTCTTTTTCAAGGGAAGAAACTGAACTCCTTAGTTTAGCTATTTCCCCTTTTAACTTACTATATTCCTCTTCCAACAGAAAGAAATATTTTAATGAGACTTTTGACAGTAGTGAAACTCTATCGAAAATGACTTCAAGGTTGTTTGCTAAGAGAGAGATTGTAGATTCTGGATGTTTCGCAAGGTCGAAGTATTCCAGGTTTCGGGCTTGGGATTTACTATTGCCCCTCAATAAGGCGTGAGAGTGAATCAGCAAAAATATTCAGTTTTCCATCTACATGCTCAAAGTTCACTTTAACCCATGTCCATTGATAAAATCTGTGAAAGTCATCCATCTGACTCTTGATGGCTTATTCTTAGAGGTCTTGTTATGAAAACTGATTATAGCCTGACAATCAGTTCTCAAAGTAATTTCTTCCTTATTCAGATAGTGAATTTTTAGAGCACTCATGGTCTCCATCGCAGCATAAATCTCCGCATCAATTGCTGATTTGACCGTGGGAAATTTCCCATGTGCATATTCTTGAAACAGATGGTTCAATGACTGGATGGGGAGGTATTTGTAAGTGGAAGAAATCTAAATATGATTTGCGAAGCACTGAGAAAATATGTGCATATGCACATGGGAAATTTCCCATGGTCAAATCAGCAATTGATGCGGAGATTTATGCTGCGATGAAGACCGTGAGTGCTCTAAAAATTCACTATATGGATAAGAAAGAAATTACTTTGAGAATTGATTGTCAGGCTATAATCAGTTTTCATAACAAGACCTCTAAGAATAAGCCATCAAGAGTCAGATGGATGGCTTTCACAGATTTTATCACTGGAATAGGAGTTAAAGTGAACTTTGAGCATGTAGATGGAAAACTGAATATTTTTGTTGATTCACTCTCACACCTTATTGAGGGGCAGGAAGCAATCAATATGATCAGAACAGAGGACGAGTTTACAAGAATCTTCCATCCTGAGGTAACAACTTCAATTGAGTATAAGTTATTAACTCAATATGAAACATTGATTGCAACAACCAAGAAGGATATATTCCTCGCTCAGTCACCAAATCCAATTCGTTGTTGGACAGGATATGAAAATCCTTAAAAGGGGAGGGTTATGAAAGTCGCTGAAAGTCTTATATGTGATGATATTCAGGATCGGGGAACATCATGGAAAAGCCCAAGCATTACCAACCTATGTAAGCCCGAAGTTTCCGGATATTACAAAGTTGTTCTTAGGAGTACCAACCTTGTCTTTAGTGCACACAACTTCACTCGATTCCATTTTTCAATTTAACTCAAAGGGAGGACTTGTGATGATAGTCGATATTCTTGGGTATTGACCTGTCGTTATTTACTGATGTTTCTGAGCTCCAACTTACCAAGCATTGTTGTCAGCCCGATTACTATGGATGTCTCGACACTATGGTTTTCCCATCTTTATTTGCTTTCCCGAGCACTATCGTCTTTCCGAACATTACTAATTTTCCCAAACCAAGGTCTTATCAGTCTCCTGAATAATTATCCTTATGCACTTATCAGACTTCACTCGACTCCGCTCTTCAGTTTGACTCGAATGGGGGACTTGTGAGTCAGTATTCTTGGGTACTAGCTTGTCGCTATCTGTGGATATTTTCGAGCACCAGCTTCTCGAGCACCTGCCTGGCCCAAGAACTATAGGTCTCTTCCCGAACACCCAATCCGAGCACTCAACTGGCCCAAACACCAGTCTCTTCCCAGACACCAATCTGGCTTTCCTGAGTTTTAATGTCTGAGCACCAGAGTGGCTTTCTCAAGCATTAATCTGATTTTCCTGAGCACTAATATGTTCGAGTACCAAAGTTGTTTTCCTAAACACTTGTTTATCCGAGCACTAAGCTGGCTTTCTCGAGAACTAATATGTTCGAACACCAGAGTTCTTCCGGACACCAAAGTTCTCCCGAGCGCTATTGATTTTTCCGAGCAATATAGTTCTCTTGAATACCAGAGTTCTCCCGAGCAATATAGTTCCCTCAAGTAGCAAAGTTCTTCTGAGCACCAAAGTTCTCCCGAGAACAAGAATTTTCTCGAGTACTATTGATATTTCCGAGCACTTGCTTTCCCGAACATTGTTAATCCTTCCCAATTACCTTTCCGAGCAAGTATTTAGCTACACATCACAACTTTTCCAAACACCTACATATCAGATTCTCATTAACGATTTTCTCCTCGTCACCCATATATTCTTGTCTCCTCGTCGCCCTACAAATAAAAATTCTTGTTAAAGTTGTCTCCAAATATCCTGACAAGGGTATATAAGTAAAATACTTCTAGTCAATTTCCATCCACTATATAAGATAAACAAAAAGGAAAAAGGAAGGGAAAGGGGGATGGCTTTTTCTGAATTGTAGAACACAACCCACTCCTATTCCTTGAGCTCCTCTTTTCTTCTATGTTGTTCTTCTCTTCTTTCGGCTTATCTTTTTTCTTAGTAAATCCTGACTTGAGCGTCGAAGGAGCCGATGAAATCGGCCCACCTTTAATGTTCCATTTACTTTTAGATTTGGATCCCGGACTACGTCCACGACATACTCCACCAATCAAAGATAACAGAAGAGGAGTCCAAGTGCACTAAAAGGAGGAGACACCATCAAGATAAAGGACGATGGGGCTAATAAACGAGCACCCGCTTTAATTATTGACGCAATCTTTTTCATCTATAAAATGCCATGAAGAGTAGAGGTTTGATCAGACTTGAGCAACACCAAGCCTATCATTCCTAGTGTGAAGAGTTTGAGAGTTTGCAAGTTCTAGTTTGTAAATCTTTCTGAAGAAAGTATAAACTCTGAGCGCCGTCTCAGGTTTCCTTTCAAAATAATGATGAGTTTGGAAGATTTCGCCAATCATGTCGAAATATCTATTCAAACAAGAGGATATCAAGACTGGCAAGGAGGTTCTAGTAATTTGCTAGTCACCAGAATGATGATTGGAAGGCTAACCAACACTAGCTTTACCAATTTCAATTACAATGTTCAGAATGTTACTGACTACCTAGCAAGCAGGGGAGTAATAGCTCTTCCAGGATCAAGATTCACCGTGGATGAATTACAACAACAACGGTGGATAAATAAAGGATCGACTTCCCGAATTTTGAAAGGAAACCTGAGACGGCGCTCAGAGTTTATACTTTCTTCAGAAAGATTTACAAACTAGAACTTGCAAACTCTCAAACTCTTCACACTAGGAATGATAGGCTTGGTGTTGCTCAAGTCTGATCAAACCTCTACTCTTCATGGCATTTTATAGATGAAAAAGGTTGCGTCAATAATAAGCGGGTGCTCGTTTATTAGTCCCATCGTCCTTTAATTATGACACCCTTTGTCCTCTATTCTGCCTTACAGCTCACGCATACCACTTTACAGCTCTAAAGTTTACATTATTATACCTTTTGACAAGACGGCTCCCCGAGGCTCAGTCTTGTGTATTGGGCTCACCATCGCTTTCACTAGTGGGGTGTTGCTTTTATCTGTCCAAGGACAGAGTTTATTGCGTTGGACAAACGCCAAAGTTCCTTTCTGATGTCTCTCAGCTTTGGTAGTGCGCTGAGAAAGTACTTCTGGTACCCACCTTCTTGGTACCTCCTGCTCGTAAAATCTGATTCCTTCATCTGCTCTATCATCTCCAGTTCCTGTAGAGCATAGTATAGGTTCTGTGATGCTTGTTCTTCAATCTCATAAGCATCTTTCTTTTCTGATGCTCTGGTGGGGTTAGAATGTGTTTACTGATATCTCGCATGACTTCTTCATACTGATCTCTTAGAAGTCTTCTTCTAGAAGCGGCTAGTTCAGTGGCAGCCTCTTCTTCCTCATCCTTGTAGCGAAATCCTTCAGTAATTTGCGGTTCCCCTACCTTTTCTTTTCCTTTGCCGGTAGTGATTACCGAGATTATTTCTTTCCCAGAAACTAGTCTAGATAATGAATCTGCAAAAACATTAAGTTTGGCATCAATATGTTCAAAATGTACCTTTATTCCTGACCCTGTGATGAAGTCAGTAAAAGCAATCCATCTGACTCGTGAAGGTTTGTTCCTTGCTGTTTTATTGTAAAAGCTTATAATAGCTTGGCAGTCAGTTCGCAGAGTAATTTCCTCCTTATCCAGATAATGAATTTTAAGTGCACTCATAGTTTCCATTGCAGCAAAAATCTCTGCATCAATTACTGATTTTATAACAGCAAATTTTCCATGGGCATAAGCGCAAACCTTTTCGGTGCTTCTTGGGTCGTATTTGGAATTCTTCCATTTGCATACCCCGCCCCAGCCTGTCATACAACCATCTGTTTCTAATATGATGTAGGCTTCTTCTGGCGGAATTTTCAGGTCCGGAAGTTGCTGGATCTGAGCCTTAATTTCTTTTATCAAGGCTCAATCTGAAGATTTCATTCTCTTGTCACCATGTATGGATGTCTTCTCATATAGTGGACCCAATTTGGCGCTTAGATTAGGGATATATGTCCTGGCATAATTAAGAATGCCCAACCAAGATCTTAATTCCCTTTTGTCTTTAAAGCTTTCTTCATCAAACTCAGTTATCTTCTTGATGATATGGGGTTGCAACTTTAGTTTACCTTCACCAATTTCTGCCCCCAAGAATTCAATTTTTGAGACCGCTATCTTGCACTTGGTTGGTGATAGTACCAATCCATTCTTCTCGCATATGTTTAACATAATCTCAAGGTGCCTAATGTGCTCCTTTTTTGAATTTGAGAATACAAGAATATCATCAATATATACGGAAATAAATTCCTCCGTACCTTTAAAACATTGATCCATCTTCCTTTGGAATACCGCGGGTGCATTTTTCAACCCGAATGGCATTGCTAGCCATTCATATAGTCCAGATGGACAAATAAAGGTCGTCCATTCGACTGATGATGGATCCATAGCTACTTGGTGAAATCCAGACTTCAAATCAAACTTTGAATAGAACTTTGAATTTTCGACTTTCTTGAGGATTGTGTTGATACCAGGCAAGCTGTACTGATCTTTGTAAGTATTATCATTAAGTGTTCTGTAATTGAATACCGTCCGCTCCTTGCCTTTTTCCTCCTTGCCCGTGACTGGATTTACACTGGTTCCAGACTGAACTATCATAGTCATAGTCCTGTGTCTGCTCTTGCTAGGACGTATTACCTTCAGTCCTAGAAGTATGTCAATATGCTTCTGAAATATTGCTTTCATTGCTGGGGTTATGTGTGATAATGGCTTATCCTGGATAGTGATATCCGGATTTATAATGTCTATCTTGCATAGAATGTCATTTTTCTCCCAATGCTTTAGTGGATTTTCTCCAATATAACCTTGCTCCTTTAATCTATTCAACAAAGATCCATGCTGTTGAAGTATAAAGGTATTTGAGGGAGTTGTCGTAAATAGTACCTTTTCTTTGATTTCTAGGTACTCCATTTCTTCGAGCTGCAATTCCTCAATTGCTGCCATAGTTGTGGGACTTGTAGAAATGGTAGTTATGTTTTTGTAAAAGGTTACGGTGTTACCTTCTATACGGACCCCTCCTTGCATCCCTCTAATGAAGTTTCCACCGAGGACCATCTGAATTCCATCACCAAGTGTCATGTCAAATGAATAAGTAAATGGAATCCTGAATTTGTTTTCTCCTATCTTCATCTGCCCTCCCTTAAACTTCCAATTTGCCACTTGTTTTGAGTTCACACCGTTGATAATAACGGTAAAGGGATTCTTCTCCAGAGATTGTTCCGGTACAGATTTTTGATCTACACAGCAGGTAGTTGCTCCGGTATCCAAAATAGCACTGACCTGAAATGGTGGTATATTTGGAATTTCAATTTCTACCATCATATGATATAACCTGTTTAGGGTTCTCTTCGGATGGTACTGGCCACTTGATGCTTGAAACACGGATACTTCTAGGAAATGCAACTGCTCCTTTCCTCTTTGTATATCTCGGAGATTTAGCTGCTGTAGTTCTTTAGCCAGATCATCACTTAGGATTGTTTCTGCCTCATTGTTCCTCCTAAGGACCCTTTCCAGCTCTGCTTTTAGTCTTCTTATTTCTGCCTGTAGGTATTCAATATATCCAAATAACTCAGTTATCAGATTGTTTTCCTCATACCTATGGGGTGCTGGTGGTATGATTGGGGTTTCAATCTTTAGGTAATAGTCTGAGCACAATGTACAGGCTGTCAACCTGCACTCTGTACAATGCCTTCTCGCCCTTTGGGTAGTGACTGCACCACAAAAATTACATTTGATGAATGGCGTACCTATTTCTTCATTCACTTGCCATTTGTGCTCGCAATAAAAATTTTCCTCTGGCATATCCACTTGAATCTGCCAACCTTGTGGTTCACCGATCAGGACGAACATGGATTCATTGAGAGGAATTACACTGGTTGCAGCAGTACAATATTGTTCAGTAGAATTCTCGCCTTCTGACATACTGCAGATGGCATCGCTGCTACTTTCATTAGGGTTTACTGACACTACATCAAATTCCTCTGGTAATTCCAGGTCATTGATCATGGCAACCCTTTCTTTGTTGCCAACCTTGTTGCGACATTCCCTTGCGAAATGTCCTTCTTCACCACATATAAAGCATTTGCATTTCTTAACTCTGGTTTTATCATTCTGATATTTTCTTTTAATCACCCGCACATGTGACTTATGCGGCTTACCTTTATATGTGCTTGGCTTCCGCAATCCGTATTTCTTCTTTTCACCTTGGTAGTAGCTTGGTATAGGAATTTAGGAACAAAATTGCAAGTCCTTGAGACTTCTCTGCAGTGTTGCCTGTTTGCACATTTCTGTTAACTCCTGATAGGCATGGTGGATTCTAGGTAGAACTCCGATTGTGTTCCCTCTAAATTTCTCCTGAAATTTTGCCTCCAGGTGTCTTCCAATGAGTGGTGGCATTTTGCGGTAGAATTTACTTGATAACTCCTCATTTATGAACATTCTTCCTGTTCTTGCTGCAAGATCTTTATAGGTATTCATGTAATTAACCAAATCTTTGGTTCCGTTGCATACTAACCTTTCCAAGTCCAGGTATGCTTGATTTTGCTCAGCTGTTGCTCCTGAGGCAGGATCCTCTAGGGTAATAATTCTTCTTATCTGAGACAAAATGTTCTGAGTTTCATCTGCAGCATTAATCAGCTTGTCATACTGATCTGGAAACATCATCCGCCATTGGATGAAAGTCTTCTTTTCTAATTCACCTAATAAGTTTTCCACATATTGAACCTTCGTTCTCTTGTCGGGCCAGATTTTTGAGTCAACCACGTTAGTGGTTATTGATTCCCATCTGGAAATAACATCATTATATAACCCAATATTATCAGGAAGTACTAGCATAGCACCTGTTGTCTGCTGTGCTGAAGGGAGTGTCCATTGTTCATTATTATAAGCCCTTCTGAACCTTCCTATTCTTGCATTCATATAATCCATATTGCGGTATGGATTGGACGTCATGGGTCTTTCGTCGGCTGGACCATATTGTGGTGGTCCCATCATTGTATCTTCGGGTGGGTTAAAATTTGATGTAACAGAAGATGCCACAATTTGTTTCTTGCCCTTCTGTATTGGGTAGTCCGTATCATATTCTCCTTCACCATCATTGATATGAGCCACCTGTTCATCACCAAAATTAGATTCAGCGGATAAAAAGCCATCATCATCTGAATATTCTCCACCAGCTTTCGCAAATGGATTGATCCATTCTGTATCATCTTGTAAAGTAACAAGATGTTCTTCACGCAATTCTGATGGTACAAGGGTCTTCATTAAGTTGTTCCATTCTGGCGTACCCATTTGTACTGGTTTAGAAGTTGTGGATCCAAATCCAAGTGACCCCCGTATAGTGCTTGCTAGGCACGGCACCATTGTTAATGGTGGTGTTGATATTTTTATTAATATCATCTGGGCGACAGCTTCGCCTGCTTTGAGGAATAAGTCTTCAGAAGTCATATTGAAAATTAGAATTCTGACCTCTCCTCTGTAGTCAGAATCAATAATTCCTGCTCCGATGCTAATTCCTTTTCGCCATGCGCTACTTGACCTTGCAGCTATTTGGCCGTAATGCCCCTCTGGAATAGCAAATGCTAATCCCGTGTCGATCAAGGACCTGCCAAATGGTTGTATTTTATAATTGTAACAAATATGTAAATCATAACCTGCAACTCCTGGAGTCCTTCGGACTGGTGTGATTTCTTCTGGGTGCATTCTCATCACTTCAAATACTGGTTCCTCAGTGATTAAAACTGAGAGAATTTCCTGTTCTGGTGAACAGTTTTCCACATCTTCCTCATTAGCAGTTATTGCTCGTGGTTCTGCTATTAGGGTATATCCTTGCACTAGAGGATAAGAAGAATTTTGAAAGGAAAGACTGAAGGTAATACGGGAAGTCGATCCTTTATTCGGGAAGTCTATCAGCATTAAATAGTCGATAACAAGGCTGCATTGCCTATCACCTGCATTGCCTATCACCGTTGACACTAATTTGTTATACCATATATGCAAGAGATTTAGTCTTGAGTTATTACTTTAAAATGTGACTGTAGCTGTATAATCAACGGGTATAAGAATGAAAAGTGCATTGATCCCCTTGTATTAAAGCACAAATATAATCACCTTTCATTGCAAGCTAATTGTTAATTTTGGTGGATCATCCGACACAGTAAACACAGTATTTGGTACTGTGTGGCATTACACAATCCCTTGCTTTGCAGATGAATACGATCCCACTAAACTGTCATTTTTGCAATATGAACACTCATCAGCAATGGACAGTTCTTGGCTCATCTGACGATGAAAGAGATTTTGAAGAACTAGACAACATAATAGGTGAGGATGACTGTCCATGCCCCGTGCTGCGGCATTATCAAAGAATAGCTACACATCAAAATCAGGTTCCCACCTAAACGTTGATGTTTGCAAATTATCAACATTCTTAGACTCCTTTTGTGCGATTCAGTTTATCATCCATAGGATTTAGGTCCAACCCATAACCTTGCTCCTCGATGACTCCAAAGGATCCGTACTATGCCCTCATTGATGCCTGTCAACATCCTAATTTACTACTAAACATATTTCACCACAAACTCTATCAGCCATTCATGTGGCAAGTATCCGCCCGGGCAAGGGAAAGAACTCTATTAGCCATTCATGCTATCATAAAAAATGGTTATATAGGTTGCTCATGTAGCCACATAGGCATCTGCGCGCACTTTGTTGCATTAGGAAATTGCTCAGACTAAAGTAAGATATCATAAGATTTTTTGTAGGTTGGCCAAGGAAAATTGGAACTGATCACCCCATTGTTAGTCAAAATCTAAAACAAGTACTAATTTGATCAAAATAAGCTTCCCAATTTATCACTCATCCCGACCAGGGAATTGTCTCATGTCCATTGTGTTGTGGGAATACCTCGTGGCTAGAGACAATAAATAAATAAATAAATATTATGGGGTTGTGGTTTGCTTGGGTTGGTTAACTTGTCAAGTCATGCGTGCATATCTTTATATGCATTGCTTAGATCGATTAGTTTGATATGTTATACAGTAACCATCTATATTTTGTTCATTCATCGTGTTATGTAATTTTGCACATAGTAAAGGGTGGCTCCAACATATTAGATAGCACATGCTTAAGTTTAATAAAACTTGCATAATCTATCTAGCCATCCATTTATCCGAAACTTTTGACAAACTGAAGCACTAAAAGAACATTATGGAAGACATGCATGAATTCTTATGAAAGTGTCCCTTGGCCATCATCAAAGAGTTGGCAACAAATTATATCCAATGAAGATAGTTTCGAGAAAAAGCAATAAGTCTCTGGTTGGATTGAATTGTATAGACATGTTCCAACTGAAGAACTTATTAGATTTCCCTATGATTTAGGTCTGCTAATGTCTTTATCCCACACTTCAGACAGGAACAATACAATCTGGAAAAAGGGAAAATGTTATAGATATGGTGCTCTTTAATATATATGTGTGTGTGACCGACCAAGAAAATTGACATTTAATGGGCTATTGGTTAAAAGTATAGAAACCCTTCATAGTTCATATATTACAGTATTGACAGCCACTGGAGCTGCTCAGTAGTGTGGTTGAACTCTAAAGCGCTACTTTTAGGATTAAAACACCATGAGAATCTCATACTATTGTCTAAAACCGTATCACAATATGCAATACAATGCAATGTGCTGACAGAACAGCAATTTAAGAGAGGAATTCACTAGGCTTGTCAATATATGTTTAGTAGATTCTCAGGGAGTAATAGTAAAGGAGTCCTTGCTTGGCATCCTCACATTATGTGACCACGAGCCAGGATACTGCAGCATGTAACTAGGGGGAACTTAAAATAAACTAAAGCTCACTGCTCCAAATGAATTATTTGCCACTTTCAGTATCTTGTAAATGGATCTAAGAAAGTGATGTAGTTTCAGATGCATCAGCAAATCATAAGGTTGTATCTTTTTTCTGTAAGTACAATAAATTTCATGGGAGTATGAAAGATTTAGAGCCAACGCACCAAAAATGTCAAAAGCTGATTGAAACTTCTATGTTCGTTTAACAATCCAATATGGTGGCATCTTACAAGAACTCATGCAGAAGTAACTACAAAAAGCACAAGTTTACTGTAAGAATCTAAATGCAAGCACGAGCTACATCTTGATCATAAAAGAATCAGATTAATCCTAGTGATTCTGAATGAGCAAAGTTCTGCTTTCATGGCTGGCTTAACTTTTCCTAGGCATCTTCTCATATTTTATGTCCTGTTTTCAATCTTAGCATGACAAAAGTATCACTAAGCCTGACAGCTAATGCAGAAAATCTTACATCCATCTAAATTCTGCAACTTGAGATCCGTAACGTATATAAGGTCTCTCTGAACGAAAGAAAAAACCACTTGTGCAAATTTGAACCTCAAACCTGGGTCTGACAAACCAAGTGAAATTTAGTACTGGGAATAGAACTTCCAAAAGCAAATGGACTTCAACAGTATAAACATCACTTTTAGATCAGTGGACAAATCTTGTTTCTCAATTCAAGTAAGCTCTCTATTGATCTGGAGGGATGGTAAAGGGGAAAAGTCCACATTGATGCTTCAAATTTTACGTTTTTTCCTACTTTTCCATGACACAAACAATAAAAATCTTGGATTCATATAAAGCCGTAAAACTAGCAAATACGTCAGTATATTTAATTTTTAACATATACCAATCAATGCCAATATATTAGAAAGCGGTTAATGATGAAACCAATCAAATTACTCCGTGTTTCTGTCCCTCATTGCTTCCTTTTGACGTAAGTCTAAACCTGTATTAGTATCTCCGACTGTCAAAAGTTTATGAACAACATAGTTGTTGCCTTGAGCAACTATCCTTGTTATTTCATTTGGGAATTTTAATTTAAAAGTGTCTCACGCTACTTTTGCTACATCTCCTAAGTAGTTTTCTACCCGGATCATAGTTTCACCGGTTTCAATATTCATTTTATGTTTAGCCTGATAATCTCGTTTTACAAAGACTATCCATTGTTCTAAATAAGTGTTATATAACTGAGGATCTCACTCAGTTATATTAAATAATACCGAGTCATTCCCAAAGAAGATTACCTCCGATGGCCTCTTTTTTTTCTATAGTCCTTACTAAGGGATTGTTATTAGTATATGGAATGAGCTCCCTTCTTGGAGGGTGACCCTGACCATAGCCTATTGTCCTCATAGATCTTTCAAGAATTTAAGTGAGGAGTTTCAAAGTGTAGACAGTGAATATAACTTTTAGTTTTGATGTAACAATTATGATTATTGCGATCTAAAGTAATAATTTTTCTAGCAGGGTATTGTAAGGCCAGATCTAAATAATCTACTCTTTTATGTTCAATCGGCGAAGTCATACATGGTCCTACGTCTTAAGGCTCTGCGATCAAAATTTAAGACGATAGTTTTAGGAGGCTTGCTCTAATACCAAAATTTAAGACGATAGTTTTAAGGAGATTGCTCTGATGATGGGTAGATTATACTTTTTTTTTTTTTTGGCTAGTGATATTCTAGCAACTTTCTAGGTAGTTCTGGAATTCATGTGGTTTAGGGTTGGATGCCCGTGGTCAGATACTCTCTTTTCCAGTGAGCTTCACTTGCTGCTGAACCAAGAACAGAGACCTTTGTGCCTCGATTCATAGGCTTTTGACAGCCCAAGATGCTAATACAAGTTTAGACTTGCATTAAAAGGAAGCAATGAGGGACTTAGAACAACTCCAATTATTTAGTTGGAAGTGGATTAAACTATTTTGCAATGATTCCCTAGCACTTACAGTTGTATTAGGAAATTATTGTAATCCAACTTTAGGCGAAAGACTTTTTAGCAAGCTTCCAGGAGATTTAGAAAAAGAGATTCATAAAGTCTGGACAGACTTAAACTTGCCACCACTCTATGATAACATAGATGTATGCGTACAACACATCATAACAAAATTTAAAAGAGAAATGTACTTGTATACAAATACAAAAATAACTGAAAAACCAACAATACGAATTTTGTAGTTAGATATATATCCCTCAACTTCATACCAAAACCAAAAAAGAGGCCTAAAACAACTTGTTATTTAAGAAAAAGTAAAGCCAAGAAATCATACTCAAATAAAGAGAAATATGTTAGAAAATTTAAATCAAAGAAAACCTAGACAACACAATTACGCGTTTTCCCTGTAATAAGGAAGAGCACTTATCTTCTGCTTGTCTAAATAAAAAAAAAAATTATATACCAGAGAAGCCACATTGGTAGGATATACAACAACAACTACCAAGTATTATCCCACTAGGTGGAATCGACTATATGAATCTTTCTATGTCATTGGACTCTATCCCCTACTATATTATCATCTATACTTAACTAAATTTTATTATATTTTATTGTTGTTAACCAAATCCTTTTGATCTTCCTCATTTGAAGTGTGTATTTATCATAGTTTCATATAGCCTAACTAACGCATCCATTAGTTGTCTAAGTACATATTCGTACTACCTTAAATGACTCTCAGAGTTTTCCTTCAATAGATACAACTCCGACTTTCTCTCTAACGCTCTCATTTCTTATTCTGTCCATCCTCGTGTGTCCACACATCCATCTTAACATCCTCATCTCTGCAACTCTCATCTCCTTCTCATGTGCGTGAATCATAGTTCAACATTCAACGTCATATAGCATAATAGATCTAACCGTTATTTTATAAAACTTCCCTTTAAATTTTAAAGATACTTTACAATCACATTAAATACCTAACGCTCTATTCCATTTCAACCATCCTTCTTGTATTCTATATAAGACATCTCTCTCAATTTTTCCATCGTCTTGTAAAAATGATCCTAAATACTTAAAACTCTTAGTTCCAGACAACTCGTCATCTTTTATCTTAACACTTGTCTCATTACCGTCTCATATTATTAAACTTAAATTTCATATATTATGTCTTTACTTTAATAAGTCTAAAACCTTTCACTTTTAGTGTTTTTCATCAAAATTTTAATTTAGCATTTACTCTTTCATGTGTCTTATCTACCAAAACAATATCATCTGCAAACAACATGCACCACGGTACTATCTTGAATATGTCCAGTGAATTCATTCATGATTAGCATAAAAAAATAAAGATTTAGGGTTGATCTTTGATATAACACTATCTTTATTGGAAATACTTCAGTTAATCCACCTGAAGCCTTCGCTCTGGTCGTTACTTTCTCATACATATTCTTAATTAGTTCAATATATGTTACGCTAACACCTTTTTTCTAGAATTCTCTATATAATTTTTCTTGGGACTCTATCATAAGTTTCTAAGTCAATGAATAGTATGTGCAAATCTTATTTTTACTCCCGATACTTTTCAAGTAATTGTCTGAGAAGATGCATAGCTTCTATTGTCGACCTTCCAGGCATTAACCCAAATTAATTTTCGATAACCGCGGTCTTCTTCCTTAATTTTTTTTTTCTATTCATAGTATAACTCATTAGTTTAATACCCTTGTAGTTTATATAATTTTGTACATCCCCTTCGAGTATTTACCCTCCATTGATCAGATATTTTTTTTTCAATTTCATATTAAATAACTTTGTAAGTCATTAAATACCTTGTTTTCCTAGGCACTTCCAAACCTCCATCGGAATATTATCTGATACAATGACTTTTCCATTTTGCATCTCATTTAAAACTTGTTCTATTTCTGAAATTTAACTTCTACAATAAAATTTTAAATTTCTATACTCATTTGATCTACTTAAATTACCTAAGTTTAGTTGGTCACTTAAACATTCATTAAAAAGTGGATGAAAATACCTCTTTCATCGCTCTTTTATTTCTCCATCATTTACTAGTACCCTATTGCATTCATCTTTAATGCATTTTATTTAGATAAGATCTTTTGTCTTCCTCTCTCTCACTTTAGTTATTCTATAAATGTCTTTTTCTCCTTTTGTAATAAATTTTCGATATAATCGTTAAAAAATTGCATTCTTAACTTCATTCATTGTTTTCTTAACCTTTTGTTTTATATTGTATATTTTTTTAAGCTTTTCTCATTCTTACAAATATATAATTTTTTATACGTTGTTCGTTTTTCCTTCATTTTCTCCTGTACCTTCTCATTTCACCATCAAAATTCCTTATTTGATAGTACATGCTCCTTTGATTTACCAAGTATACTCTTGGCTACTATTTTCAACTTTGATATCATCTTATTTCATGTCGTATTAGGGTCATCGTATATTTCACCTAATATTTGTACTCCTACATTCTTCTTAAATATGTTATCTTTCTCATCCTTTAACTTCCACTACTTAATTCAAAGAGTCATGTATATTTTTTTCTATTAATATTATACCTAAGATCTATATCCAACACTACTAATCTATGTTGGATAATTAAGCTTTCTCCAAGGACGACCTTGCAATCTTTACAAATCTTTTTATCCCTCTTCCTAACTATAAAAAAATCAATTTGCAATTTATTATTCCCGCTTTTGAACATGTTCATATATTCTTCTCTTTTTTAAAAAAGCGTATTAGCTAGTATAAAGTCATACGCTAATGCAAAATCTAATAATTTTACCTTCTTATTTTGTTCCAAACCCATAACATGTACCCTTTTATAATCCTCATTTTTCATTCCGACATATTCATTTAGATCGCCTCCTATTAAAATCATTTTATTTGACATAATGTTTTGTAATATTTTATCTAGGTAGTCCCAAAACTTTGATTTAGTATCTTCATCAATCCTGCTTGAGGTGTATATACGCTAATTACGTTTATATTTTATTTCTCCACTACTATCTTGAGAGCTATAATTTTATCTCTCTTTCTAACTACTACAACTTCATCTTTTAATGAACTATATACAACAATACTCACTCCATTTTTTATTTTACTCTTTCATGTGTATCATAACTTAAAATTCAAGTTTTCTATCATTTTTGCCTTTTCGCCTATTCATTTTGTCTCTTGTACACACAAAATATTATTTCTTCTCTTAATCATCGTATTTACTACCTCTATTGATTTACCAGTGAGGGTTTCTATGTTCCATATTCCATTAGACTATTAATTTTTCTATCATATTTGTTTTTACTCAATATATGGTGTAAAAACTCTTGTCTATTTAACACTACACTTAAATTCTCATAAAGATGTAGTGATCCTTACCGATATGTTACAGTCGGACCCTATAACGCGAATTCTTGCATATTTATTACTACATCCGAGTTATGAAAATGTAGCGATTCTTGCTGAGACATTACAGTCGAACTCTACAATGCATTCCTTCCAAGGAACAACCTAGCATTGGCATAATAATTTAATGGATTCATGCATTAAACATTTACCTTAGTTTAATGTTAATTGACAACCTAACACAACCCTCCTTTATCTGGGTTTAGGACCAACCATAATAAGGTTAACTCGTTATAGGCAAAGTTTTTGGTACGATGTACAAACTTAGATTTAATTAAAGTACAATCAGATATTTCTGATGCATCTTTAATTTATTGTATAATTTCAATAAAAGACATGGAAGAAATTCCATCATCTTTTGATTATTCTCTCGTAAACTCATTTACAACAAATCCTTATAATATAACTAAGACTTATGGCCTTCCTCAGAATATGTTTCAATAGGATTTCGATACTTTAGAAGAAAATTAGAATTATTACAAGAAGAAAACACGAACCTTATGTTCTCCTAATACTACTTTCTGCAAAATCTAACTGGCCTTCAACTTCCACATTCAGAATGCCTACATGAATGGACATTAAAAGAAGGATATGACAATGTTCCTTGTTTTTCTTGCGGATTCCATCCAGCAATTACCAAACAAGGCACTTGTAAAAACTGTAAACGATAAATTTGTAATCTCTGTCTTAAACAGAACTTTAACATTTCTATTCTAGAAACTCACATTGTTAAAGGAAGTACCCGAAACTTGTTATTAGAAACTAGAGTTTCGTTCTAGAAACTCGTCTTAACCTCTTAGAAGCTAAACTAGCTACTTTAAGACAACCGATAGACGATCGAGCAGATACTAAGCAAAAGAGTCCCTTACACATAAAAGATGACACGAATCTCGTCTTTATTAAAACTCTTAGTATCTATAATACCAACAGATCCATAAACATTCGAGTACAATGTACTCTACATATTCAAGGACATAAATTAGTCCTACAAAAAAAAAAAAATTGAAACCGCCATAAATTAGCTCTACAAGCATTCATTGACAATGGAGCTACAAACTCTACTATTGATGAACTTCTTCTACGATCTTTCCTCTCTGAAAGTTTAATTAAACAGACGAATCAACCTTTAATTAGTACCCAATTTGATGGTCAAAAACTCACTTGTAATAAATATGTAAAAAATGCACAACTTCGATTTTATACAAATTGTGGAGATCTCAGTTCCCTAATCACCCTTTCCTAACTCTGGATTCGCCTATAAAATAATACACATATTTACTTAATCCTGAGACTTAACTTTTTGATCCCTCCAGATCGAGCGGTCCTTCTCACTAAGAATTATGTTGGCTTCCTCTCCACCCTTGTTATTGCTCGTATCCTCTCTGAATATCCCTTTGGTTTTCGCACTCCAAAGTGTGGTGATGCCCCCAATTTATCAAATTCCGATTCAATACCAATATGTTCCTATGCTAAGCCAAGCGAATGTAAAGGAAAAGGAGAATGTAAAATGGTACGGGGAAATTAGAGACACTTGATTGTTGAAGTCCCTTCAATAGTCAGGACTATAACCATATGGAAGTAGACTTGGGAGTAGAAATTCTAAAGGATTTATTAGCTCCCACTTATTTACTTAATTTAATTAAAATACAAGAAACCTAGACTTACTAGATATTAGATTAGAAAAATTAGAAATTTTGAGAGCAACCTCCATTAAATAGCGGAAAAAGGATAAAGTGTATTGCAAGTTAAATATTATCAACTCTAATCTTACTATTAAAGTGCAAGACTTAAAATATACAAGTTGAGAAATAGACGAATGTATTATGAATATCAGGTAACTACTTGATCTAGGTGTTATCCAAATATCAACTTCTAGACATAGAAGTCAATCCAGAATTATAGTCAATAAAGGATCTAAACAAAAAAGAGGTCAATCCAGAATGATTTTAATTATAAACGACTAAATGATATTTGTCATGAAGATGGTTATAAGATCTCATACAAAGACCAATCAATAAACAAAATACGGGACTCACATTGGTATTCGGAGTTTGACATGAAATCAGAATTTTAGCAAGTTAAAATGCATCTAGATTCCATAGAATGGATCACATTTTCTTGTCCAGAAGGGCACTTCGAATGGATGGTCATGTCATTTGGACTCAAAGTAACATCCCAAATCTTCCAGAGGAATATGGATGAAATCTTTAGACATGCCTCTATGTTTACTTATATTTATATAAATGATGTATTAGTATTCTCCAAGATCAAAGTTTAACATTATACACATCTGCACATGATTTTTATATTATTTAAAAATTTTGGACTTATTGTCTCATGAAAGAAAATGAAACTAGCAACACAGCATATAAAATTTTTAGGGACAGAAATAGGACAAGGTAAGATAATCCTGCAGGCTTACATTACTTCTAAGATACTTGAATTTCCAAACAAGATGAAGGATACTAAAACTCTTAGATCTATCTTAGGCTTTTGAATTAAGCACAACCCTATTTAAAAGATATAGGGAAAATCAATGGATCATTATACAATAAAACATCAACTACTAGGCAAAAATACTTTAACCAACAAGATATAGATTCGATTAGAAAAATAAAAGAGTTGGTAAAAGAACTTCTACCATTAGCATTGCCCCTAGACTCAGATTATCTTGTCATTGAGACAGTGGATATGTAACAGAATGGGGAGGAGCATTGTTTAGGAAAATTTCAAAATACAACCAAAAATCCTCAGAATCTCTATGTAGGCATGCATTTGGAAAATACAAAGAAAAATGTCACTTAGCTTCTTTAGATTACAAGATTTTAGCTATAATATATTGCTCAGATGCATTTGTTCTTTATATGTAATAAAAATGAAATTACAATAAGAATAAACTATGAAGTGATCATTAAATTTAGTCAACAAACTAAAAGACTTAGGAAGTACTAGGAGATGAATAAAATTTAAAGACAAATATAAACAAAGGACTTAGAATACAATAGAAACATATTAAGAGAGTAAATAACTTTCTAGCAGATATACTTTTTCATTTGTTTGTCTAATTATGAAGATTAATTGTAGGAGCTTACTTATAAATTTAAAAAAGAACAAACAACGAAAGGTGAAAACTTATGCCTAGAAAATTATGAAATTTGAAAATCAAAAACTCCAACAATACGTTCGGAAAGAAGAACAATTTCACTTTAATTCCAGGATCATACTAGATCCTATACAACTTTATTTAATAGATAATATCTGAAATATCCCTACAGCTCTAGGGGTTTTCAATTACAAGATTGTCATCATAAATGTCCTGACTAATTATTTTCTCATTACTATACAAAAAGTAAAAGGCAAGAAGTATTCTTACTATGCACTTCTTTCCAGGTCACAAGCCAAAGTCTATTATAATTGGGATGAAATAAAGACATCTTGGGCTATGAAAATCCTTCTTATAAAGGCTTCTACTATTTAGAAGAGGCATTTGAAGCTGCAAAAGGTTAGAATTGGGCCCAACTTCTTTATTAGTACTTTGTTAAAATCCAATGGAAAACTTCAAGCGAATAAAACTTACTTGGAAGCAGGAATTGCTCCACAAAAAAAAAACTTAGAAAATGAAAAAATCAAAGGCTGAGGCAACTTCTAAAAAGATTTATCTGTCTATATCAGAAGGATGGTAGAAAATTCTACTTAGCAAAACTTCTAGGGAGTATGTGAAGCAGTTAAATGGTTACAAGAAAATCCTCAGACTGGTGTAACCATAGTCTATGAAGCTGAATTTAATTACAAATTAAAATGCCAAAAGAAATTTCTCACTTGTTATACTTCAGCAAACTTCAGATGCAGATGTCAACTATTCTGCTCTTTCCGAAAAGCAAACATAGACTTGGAATAATTTATTTCTCACAACTTTAAGGGAAGGTTGATTACCCCCTTTAATGGATTATGGATTATTACATAAAATATGGATAAGAGATTTGGATTCCACTCAAAACTTCCCCAACAAGCTAAACACTATCATCAGATATGCCTTGGAAACAAAGACATTTGAAACTCCTGTTTTATGCAACTTCGAAAGCTCTCCTCCTGAGTGGATAGATTTGAAGATAGAACCAGCTCGACCCCTGGTCAAATTAGATATCCACAAAGTAAATGGGTTGCAATCTAATTTAGAGGACTATCCATCAGACCCAAATCTAGAGTGGATCACATTAAATAGCCCAGCAGAGCAACTAAAACATTGAAGGGATTCAATCTAAGGGAGTCACTGGTTGTGAGACCTATATCATGACTCGGCAAAATATATACTAGCCAGAGAACTTATACAAAGAAGATCTAATGGCTAGCTGTCATGAATACAATATTTTTTCCTTTCAAATACACCACCCAACATGAAGTTTTATACCAACATTACCAAAAGCAGAATGTCGAGTGGATTAACAAGAAGCCAACCAACTCAATAAGATCAACAAATACTTACTTAGCCAACACGTTCAAAGCAGCAGCATCATTAAACTCCACAGAAATTAGAAACATGGATAATATGATAGAGACGTAAGCAATGACACCTCCACCACTTAAACGTCAACCATGACGATTCTCTCCACTTTCATAAAAAACTTTTCAGGACAAAAACCTTACTTTGTCGTCCACTTCAATGAACATCCAACTCATATTATCAGCCACGATATTTTCCTTCGTCTACCACTAGTTTTCATAATCCAATGTAAAACTCCTGAGTCTTGAACACTATATAAGGACCCTATATGTGTGTTATGAGAATGTATGTAAGGAAAGCCAAAGTGTGGGCAATTAAGAAAGAGCGAAGTCAGAAGTGAAGTGTGTGCTTTTATGTTCTCTTATAATTATTAACTTTCTGCATATTAAAATACTTCCATCAAGAGTTGTTCTATTACTATTTCTATCTGACATATTAATTTTGTACTTCTCTGCCATGACCGGCTAAACCCCAGGTTTGTCAAAGTTCTCTTTGTTTCCTTAGTCCTTGTCCAAGTATTTCAAAGAAAGAATGGTAACTGTTGATTGAATGAGAACAAGATGAGGCAATGGTAAGACCTATGATGGCTAACGAAGGCATCAAAGGTTGAAGCCCTAGTAAGACCTTCTTGAGCCAAGGGATAAAAGGCCTCTGTTCTTGGTTCATCAACATGTGAGGCTCACTAGAAAAGAGAGAGAATCTGACCACTAGCATCCAACCCTAAACCACAGGAATCCCAAAACTACCTAGAAAGTTGCTAGAAGGTCACTAGCCTAAAAAAAAAATCCCCATTCTCAGACCAATCCTCCTAAAACTCTCCTCTTAAATTTTAGTATCAAAGCAATCCTCCTAAAACTATCCTCTTAAATTTTGATATCAGAGCCTTAAAACCTAGGACCATGTATGACTTTACAGGTTGAACATAAACAAGTAGACTATTTAGATCTGGCCTTACAATACCCTGTTAGGAAAATTGTTACTTTAAATCACAATAATCATAATTGTTACATCAGAACTAAAAGTTATATTCATTGTCTACACTCTGAAACTCCTCACTTAAATTATATTACAAACTTACTCATAAGCTTAGGAGCTTCTTTAGAACTACAACAAAGACATCCTCATAATTGTAGAACAGAATACTTCAATCCTAACACAACAACACCAAACATTAAGTTAACTAAGACAAAATCTAGATTACCTTAAGCATTCACAAGAAAACTTAATCAAAAGGCTTAGCCAACTTAACCTAATCAGTATTCCGACTAAGAAGATTATCCATTGTTCCAAGTAAGTGTCATATAATTTAGGATCACACTTAATCATATGAAATAATATAGAGTTCTTCCTAAAGAAAATTACCTCTGGTGGCCTCCTTTTTTTTATAGTCCTTAATAAGGGATTGTTATAAATATATGGGGTGACCACCCTTTTTGGAGGGTGATCCTGACCATGATCTATTGTTCTCATAAAGCTTTCTGGATAATAGACTTCAAATGGAGGTCGGGAAGTTGTTGTTGATTCAGTGTTCATTAGATCTTTTTCAGATTTTATACTTGAATAATCAGCTTCTATTTTCTTGGCAATTATATTTTGTCCATCATCAAAGTGTAATTTCCGATTTTTGTTTAGTTTTTTGTGTTTTTTATCAAAGAGTTCTAATTCACTTAAGTCCTAAATAGTTAAGTGTATGGTCGATTCTAAAAATAAATATACATATTCATCTAAGTCATCAAATACACCGATTTCTTCAGTAATATTCATTAAATTAAATTTATAGGTAGTGTTACTGGCACGCCGGATTTTGCTTTGCTTGACTAAATTCAAATGCTTGTTTGCAAGTCTCCTAAGTAATTGTAATGGATATGTAGCTTCTTGATTCATGAGATCCGCATTCTCTTCTTCTTCTTCTCCATTTGAAGTAGAAGGATTATATACTATAAATCTTACATTTAAGTTCTTATTTCTATTTTTATACATGATGGATTCTATGGGTTGTAGTATATAGGGTCTGGACCTTCTAGAGTTAAGGTTCATTCTAAGCCTACCAAGGCTTCTGAGTTGTACTCTCGAGGCTTTAAAAATTTTATTCCTCTAGAGCTAAGTGCTTCGATAATACCGTTTATTTGAATCTTAAAGTTATTATTGATATGGTTCATAGTTTTTCCTAAAAAGATAACATCTAACTAGATATTATTTTGAAAATGTCCCTATCCTTTGGCCAGAACCACAAGTTTAATGTGTTTTACAAAGTCTTTTATAGTTATATTGAAATTAGGACATAAGCAAGTAATACCTAAGTTGTTGTTCATATCTATTTCAACCAGTCCTATGATCGTCTTTTCCTTATCAAAAAAGTGGGAATCATAGAGGATGATTAAAACTTTTCCTCCAACTTATTTGCTTGTTAAACCCCTAAGTCCAAACTTGATTATTCCTAAATAGATGTAGTTGTGTTTCTTATTTAACAGTTGCCAAGCTGACTCTTCAGTCATCAAATTAAATCTTTCTTCTCTTCCATCAGGAAGATGAAGTGGTTTTGTCCTATAATGTCTAAGATAGAGGTAGAGAGATAATAATCCTTGATTATATAGTTGTCTTGGATTTAATATATTTAATTGTTCGTTCGAGAATAAAGTTTAGTTTCTATCAATATCTATTAACTCTTCTAATCTATGATTAGCAAAGTTATTTCTTCTTATTAGAATATTGTCTAACCAAGAATTTGGATCAAATCTCCTTCCAATGTTCTGGAGGAGTCGGAAAACGCTTCCATTTGACTTTTAATATTATTCATTTGGAGTTTTCTTGAGTACAAGTCAAAAAGGAGTAAGTATTAGGTCTTCTTCTGGAAACTAAGTTTCCTATCCACAATTTATTTAAGTCTTTATTTAGATTTATAAGGCTTCTTTCCAACCTTGTGAAGTATTTGTGTATGTGAGTTGTTGTTCTAAAGCTAAAAGTTTGTTCTCTATGATTGTTATTTTATAGTGTAGAGAAGTTAGAAGGACAATAATAGTATAATTTTGTTGAGTTTCTATTTGATCACTTTTTTTCTGATAAGTCTACTTTATAATATCCGTCTTTCTTGATTTTTTAATACTTCTGTACGTAGTCTACAACTTCTTCATAATGGGTATTCTCGAATTTCAAACTGTTCATTTATACTTAAGGTCATTAAGTATGGTGTGTTCTTCTTTAAGTTGATTTTTAATATTTCTAAGTAATTCCTTGATTTGTACCAATAGGTTCTTGATTTGTAATTCAAAATATCTAGGTTTGTTTTCTTCAATTAAT
The DNA here is from genome assembly GCA_025175895.1 of Wurfbainia villosa. Classification (NCBI taxonomy): domain Eukaryota; kingdom Viridiplantae; phylum Streptophyta; class Magnoliopsida; order Zingiberales; family Zingiberaceae; genus Wurfbainia; species Wurfbainia villosa. The sequence continues at coordinate 56,003,082 of CM046004.1, forward strand.
TTTGAGAGACTCAGTATATCCTTCCTAGTCGGAATACTGATTATGCTAAGTTAGCAAAACCTTCTATTTAAGTTTTCTTGTGAATCTTTAAGGTACTTTAAATTTTGTTTTAATTCACTTAATGTCTGGTGTTATTGTGTTAGGATTGAAGTATTATATTTTGCAATCCTAAGAATATGTCTTTGTTGTAGTTCTAAAAAAGCTCCTAAGCTTATGAGTAAGTCTGTAATAGAATTTAAGTGAGGAATTTCAGAGTATAGACATTGAATATAACTTTTAGTTCTGATATAACAATTATAATTATTAGCCGACCCCATCTAGTAGGAAAAGACTTAATTGTTGTTGTTGTATAACAATTATGATTATTGTGATCTAAAGTAATAATTTTCCTAGAAAGGTATTGTAAGGTCAGATCTAAATAATCCACTCTTTTATGTTCAACAGGCGAAGTCATATATGGTCCTAGGCTTAATGCTCTTATACCAAAATTTAATAGGATAGTTTTAGAAGGATTAGGGTTGTAAAGGAGTCAAGTCAAACCAAGTTTTATAGTGTTCAAGATTATTTGATAAGATAACCAAGCCGAGTCTAAAATTAACCAAGCTTTTGAAACTACTATTCAAGTTTGGCTTGGTTTCTTTTTTTTTAGCTTGAACTTGGTTCGAACTTGAATTGAGCTTAACTTGTTTAATTAGTACCGAACTTCTAATCAAGCCTGATTCATACTTCTTTAAAACTTGGCTTGTTTAAACATTATCAAGCTCGTTAGTTTATTTATTTAAAGTTTTAATGTTTTGTTTGATTGGTCAGCGAGCTTGTTTATTTATTTTAAAAAATATTTATAGGTTTGATAAAAGCTTGTTTATTTATTTATAAATTTAATAAGGCTCGTCACAAGCTTATTTACTCGAAACCTATAATATAAGAATTGTTCATGAACACAGTTCACAAACATTAACAAGTCGAGCACATATGTGTTCAAGCTTATTTATTTAATTTATCAAGTTGTTTAAGCTTGTTTATTTAATTGACTTCAATGCTATTGAACGAACATAAACGAGCTCTTACTGAATCGAATGTCAAGCTTGTTCACGAATGCTTGGTTCGTTTACGGCCCTAAGAAGGATTACCCTAATACCAAAATTTAAAAGAATAATTTTAGGAGGATTGCTCTGATAATGGGGATTTTTTTTTTGCTAATAATCCTCTAGTAGCTTTCTAGGTAGTTCTAGGATTACTGTGGTTTAGAGTTAGATGTTAATGAGCCAATGGTCAGATTCTCTCTCTTTTTTAATGAGCCTCACCTACTGATGAACCAAGAACAGAGGCCTTTGTGCCCCGGCTCAAGAAGGTCTGATGCAGAAGCATCCAGCAACTCGAACCATTCGTATTTTATAACGTGATCCTACCTTCTTCTGAACCATGATGAAGAGCAACTAAGGCCTCTAACAAGGATTTCAACACCCCCATAGCATCCTAGCACAACGTGCTTCATTCAGGGTCGGAACGAGACAAGATTGGAACTCCCAAAGGCTACCACAATTTGCCAATGGCCAAGTCCTTGGGTGTGGACTATTCTGAGGCTTGACACAAGACTTCCAATAGGGAACACAACCTACTCATGTTCCCTACCATGGCTAGGTTGTGGTCTTGGCCACGGTCGTGGTGCATCGCCTCCATAGCAACAGTAATTTAGGGTTTCTGTTATTTATTGTATTTGTTTAAATTTTGCTTGTTTGTTTCAAATTTTTCTCAATTCCTAAACTATTTAAACAGGGACTAAGGCTCTTGTAAGAGAGATTATGTTTGGATTAATAAAGTTTTTTTATTTAAGCCTAGAGGTAGATCCTCTTTGTTTACGAATTCTCTCCTCCTTCGATTTCTCTACAATCACTATTCAAACATTGCATGTGAAAGGATTCTCATCCCATTACTCCGCCTATGTCAAGGTCTTACTAGGGTTTCTACTTTTGAGGCCAAGTCATTGGGTGTGGACTATTCTGAGGCTTGACACAAGACTTTCAATAGGGAACACAACCTACTCGTGTTCCCTACCATAGCTAGGTTGTGGTCTTGGCCACAGTCGTGGTGCATCGCCTCCATAGCACCAGTAATTTAGGGTTTCTGTTATTTATTGTATTTGTTTGAATTTTTCTTGTTTGTTTCAAATTTTTCTCAATTCCTAAACTATTTAAATAGGGACTAAGGCTCTTGTAAGAGAGATTATGTTTGGATTAATAAAGTTTTTTTATTTAAACCTAGAGGTAGATCCTCTTTGTTTACGAATTCTCTCCTCCTTCAATTTCTCTGCAATCACTATTCAAACGTTGCACGTGGAAGGATTTTCATCCCGTTACTCCACCTATGTCAAGGTCTTACTAGGGTTTCTACTTTTGATACCTTCGTTACCCAGCACAGGTTTTTACCATTGCCTCATCTTGTTCTTATTCAATCAACAATTACCGTTCTTTCTCTGAAATACTTAGACAAAGACTAAGGAAACAAAGAGAGCTTTGACAAAGGGCAAAGGCAGAGCCTTCCCTAATCCTGGGGTTTAGCCAATCATGGTAGAGAAGTACAGAACTAATATTTCATATAAAAACAGTAATAGAACGGCTCTTGATAGAAATATTTTAATATGCAAAAAGTAAATAACTACAAGAGAACTTACAAGGACACATTTCACTTCTGACTTCGCTCTTTCTTGATTGCACATACTCTGGCTTTCCTTACATACATTCCCATAACACACATATAGGGTCCTTATATAAAGTTCAGGACTGAAGAGTTTTACATTGGATTCTGAAAACTAGTGATAGACAAAGGAAAATGTCGTGGTCAACAATATGAGTTGAATGTTCATTTAAGTGGACGACAAAGTAAGGTGCTTGTCCCGAAAAGTTCTTTACAAAAGTCGAGCGAATCGTCATGGCTGACGTTTAAGTGGTGGAGGCGTCATTGCTTACGTCTCCATCATATTATCTATGTTTTTGTCTTCTGTGGAGTTTAATGATGATGCTGGTCTAGATGTGTTAGCTAAGTAAGCATTTGCTAATCTTATTGAGTTGATTGCCTTCTTGTTAATCCACTCGACATTCTTCTTTTGGTAATGTTGACATAAAACTTCATGTTGGGTGGTGTATTTGAAAGGAAAAAACATTGTACTCACAGCAGCTAACCAGCAGATCTTCTCTGTATAAGTTTCTCCAGCTAGTATATATTCTGCCGAGTCATGATACAAGTCCCACAACCAGTGGCTCCACTAGACTGAAGCCCTCCAATGTTTTAGTTGTTATGCTGGGCTATTTCATGCGACCCACTCCAGATTTAAGTCTGATGGATAGTCATCCAAATTAGATTTTAATCCATTTACTTCGGGGATATCTAATTTGACTAGGTGTCGAACTGATTCTATCTTCAAATCCATCCACCCAGGAGGAGAGCTTTCAAAGTTGCACAGAACAAGTGTTTCAAATGTCTCTGTTTCCAAGGCATATCTAATAACAATGCCTAGCTTGTGGGGGGAAGTTTTGAGTAGAATCCAAGTCCCTTATCCACATTTTATATAGTAATCCATAATCCATTAAAGTAAAGGAGGTAATCAACCTTCCCTTGAAGTTATAAGAAATAAATTTTTTAAAGTCTATGTTTGCTTTTCGAAAAGAGTAAAGTAGTCTACATCCGAAGTTTGCTGAAGTAGAACATATGGGAAACTTCTTTTGACATTTTAATTTGTAATTAAATTCAGCTTCATCGGCTATGGTTACACTAATGTGAGAGTTTTCAGGTAATATTTAAGTGTTTCACACACTTCCAAAAAGTTTTAGATAGATAAGTCTTCTAGAAGATTATTCTTTCAGCCCGCAAGTATTCTTTTATAATTGATCGTTTTAAAAGTTGTCTAAGCCTTTGATTTTTCATTTTCTAAGTTCCTTTCTGGAGCAATTACTGCTTTCAAGTAAGTTTTATCTGCTGGAAGTCTTCCACGGGATTTTAACAAAGTAGTAATAAAGAAGTTGGGTCCAATTCTAGCCCTTGCAGCTTCAAATGTCTCCTCTAAGGAGTAGAAGTCATTATAAGAAGGATTTTTGCAGCCCAAGATGGTTGTCTTTACTTCGTCCCAATTATAGTAGACTCCAGCTTGTGACCCGAAAAGTACTGCATATCAAGAATAATTCTTGTCTTTTGATTTTTGTACAGTAATAAGAAAATAGTTAGTCATGGCATTTATGATGGCAATCTTGTAATTGGAAATCCCGAGAGCTGTAGGGGTATTCTTATCTATTAAACAAAGTTGTATATGATCCAATCCAGTCTTGGAATCAAAGTGAAACTATTCTTCTCTCCGAATGTATTGTTGGAGTTCTTGATTTCCAAATTTTATAATTTTCTGAGCATAAGCTCTCACCTTCCGTTGTTTATCCATTTCTAAATTTATAAGTATGCTCTTGCAATTAATCTTCATAATTAGATAAACAAATGAGAAAGAGTATCTACTAGAGATTTATTTACTTAATATGTTCTCATTGTATTCTGTTATTTCGTAATTTTGAGATACATAACTTACATGAAAGAAACCCTATTTATAGACAAGATTAGGGTTTATTCAAAAAGAATAAATCAAACTCTATCCTCGGAATAAATCAAAATTCTATCCTAAGGAATAATTATTCCTAATGATATTTAGGGATAACAATTATCCCTAATCATATCTACAATATTCTAACACTCCCCCTCAAGCGGGAGCATATAAATTATATGCACCCAGCTTGTTACATATGTAGTCAATTCGAGGACCTCTCAGAGACTTAGTAAACATATCTGCTAGTTGATCATGCAAGTTAACAAAACTAGTAGATATTTCTCCAGATATGACTTTCTCTCTGACAAAGTGACAGTCGACTTCAATATGCTTTGTCCTCTCATGAAAAACTGGATTTGACGCGATATGCATGGCGGCCTGGTTATCACATATGAGTGACATTTGTGTAACATCTCCAAACCTGAGCTCCTGAAGCAATTGTTTGAGTCATATAAGCTCTTGACTGGCTATGGCCATAGCTCGATACTCTGCCTCCGCACTGGATCTCGCCACAACATTCTGCTTTTTGCTTTTCCAAGAAACAAGGTTACCTCCCAAATATACAAAACGGAGGTGGATCTCCTATCGATTGGAGATCCGCTGCACGTCGAATACCCTATAATCGAGTATGTCCTTTGTTTTGAACAAAAGACCTTTCTGGGCGCGCTTTGATATATCGAACAATGCGAATCACAAAGATCCCAATGTTCTTTACGAAGAGTTGAAAGCGACTTACTACACTTACAAGAATGAGATATACGGACGAGTAATGAAGGTAGCTTAGTCTCCTACTTGTCGCTGTATTGTTCGGGATCTGGTAGAGGCTCTCCCGATTTGGCAGAGCTTAACATTAGGATCCGTAGGGTTGTCAGTCTTTGAGTTTAACATTCTGCTTTCTTACAGAATATCCATCGTATATTTCCTTTGGGATATAATGATCCCATTTCTAGATCGGCTGTACTTCTATCCCCAAGAAATATTTGAGTCACGAGATCTTTTGTCTGAAATGTTTGAAAAGATGTTGTTTCACTGTGAAATCCCAAGACGATCACGCATGTGATGACAATATCATCAACATAAACCACTAGATAGATGCAACCAGTAGATGAGTGGCGATAAAAGACAGAATGGTCAGCCTCGCTCCGAGTCATGCCGAACTGTTGAATTACAATACTGAATCTACCGAACCATGCTCTAGGTGACTGCTTGAGACCATATAAAGATTTTCGCAAGCGGCATACAAGACCGGAAGACTCCCCCTGAGCAACAAAACACGGAGGTTGCTCCATGTAGACTTCTTCGAGCAGGTCACCATGTAAGAACGCATTCTTGATGTCTAACTGATAAAGAGGCCAGTGTTGAATCGCAGCAATGGACATGAATAGACGTATCGAAGACATTTTAGCAACAGGGGAAAAAGTATCCCCATAATCCAATCCAAAGATCTGATGTAACACCCCAAATTTTAATTCCTATATTTTTATTAGAGGAAAATAGAAATAAGAAATAAGAATAGAAATAATAAAAATAGGAATAGAATAATAATAATAATAATAAAAGAAATAATTGGTTCGTTAGCCAAGGCTCGAACCATGAACCGTTGATTTAAAGGAAATAAAAGAAAAGATAAAAGAAAAGAAAACCGGACAAGAAGGGGTGAGTCACCAAAAATCCAATAAAAAAATTTATATGATTAGGGAGAAGTCATGAATTTAATTGAAGAAGGAATTAATTCTGTTAAAGAGAGAAATTTAAGGAAAATTTATAAGGGAATAAAAATTTTATATGATTAGGGAGAAGTCACGAATTTAATTGAAGAAGGAATTAATTCTGTTAAAGAGAGAAATTTTAGGAAATTTATAAGGAATAAAAATTTTATATGATTAGAGAAGTCAGAATTTAATCAAGAAGGAATTAATTCAGTTAAAGAGAGAAATTTTAGGAAATTTATAAGGGAATAGGTTAAGCCTTGATGGTTATAAATTTAACCTCCCTAATACCCTAGAGGACACCTCTCTACTCTCTCTTGGTCCCTCCACCGCCGACCCACACATCAAGGAGAATTTTCTCCTAGGGTTGTCTTCTCCGCCGAATCCAAGGAAAGGTGGGATTCAAGAGACCTTGGAGGGCAGCTGCTAGGCGGGATAGAAGGTCAGATCTCATTAGGTTTTACAAATATAAGTTAAAGCAATCGAAGGTAAGTATTGCTTCACCTGCAGATAAGTAGTTATCGTATGTCGTTGATATATTTTTATGTGCATGTTATTTCGCATGCACGGTGTTTTCGATTCACGTGATTTTACCGTTATGTTATGGGTAATTGATATCATGTTTAGATCCATGATAAAAATATGATTTATGATCAAATGCGTGTTGTAGATGAGTTGTAGTTTATAATTATATGCATGATATAGAGTAAGATGTAAAAATATTTCCTTTATAAAGAAAATTTAAAGATGCTCCCCGTTCGAATTGGGGATTAAGAGCACAACGATCTTCAGTATGCTCCCCATTTCAGTTTTGGGGGTCAAGAGCATAATGTTCTTTATGGTGCTCCCATTCGTGATTTAGGGATTAAGAGCATTTCCTTGATATGTATAAAATATAAGTATAAAGGAAGTATTTTACTTTTTCGGCATCATTACGCCGCCGAGGCCCTCGCCTGATTACCCTAGTAGGTTCGGTGGTTGCCACCTTATTAGGAACGCACGATCGGGTACTACGCCGCCCATATCCGTGATGATTATTATTTCAAGTATCGGTATAAGTATAAGTAAAAGTTTTCAAAGTTAATCATTCCAGTAGATACATCGCTTTACAAGTTTTAAAATACTTAAGAGCTGATTTCATACAAGAGACAAGGAATCAGTTATGATTTCGATTATGTTTGCATGTGTATCAATGTATCGTGGCAAGAGAACTAGTTGCATGATTTCACATACACAGGTATGTTTTTGTGAGCATAGAAGTACTTACTAAGCGTTATTGCTTATAGTTTGCATTTCCTTATCTGCGAGATAAAGGTAAAGAAAAGCTTGAAGGTGGCGTAGGCGGATGAAGTCGGGTGTGTGTGGCATTTTAACAAAGGAAGTAAAAGATCCTAAGCTGAATATCTAAATCAGATTTTTAGTTTCTTGTTTTCTTTTGATATTGTTGAAGTTCATTGGATTAATTATGGTTGAAACCAAAAAGAATGCTAGAGTCATATTGAGTTAGTTTTAATACTTTCATATTAAGTAAGATCTTGAAATGATTATTGTTTAAGTGATGTAAAGGTCCTTATGATTATTTTAGTTGTTAGCATATCGCATTGGTATATCGCATGAATTAAAGATAGACAAGAAAGAAAGTAGTGACATCTCCTTAGAGAGTGGAAAGACTAAGGTGTTACTGACGGTATCGAGCCGGTTCCGCCTTCCACACACACACATCAAGCATCACCCCGCCTCCAAGTAAGCAAGTATTTATCTACTTTATTTATTTTATGAGTAGTAAGGAATGCTTCTTTTAAGTTAAACATGCTCACCTAGAATGTTCTCTTTGAGTTAAACATGCTTGCATATATATATATGAAGATGATAGACAGTAAGTAATAGAACATATCTAGATATGTATGTGAAGATGATAAAAAGTAGTGATAATAGTCTTATAGTAGTTTCACTTGATCATCTTTTGATGAGTCCACGGAGTTTCGACAAGAGAATTTATCAGTAGACAAAGCGGTAAAGAGATTCAATAGGTTGACACTATGTCCGAATGGTCAAGATCTTGAGAAGGAAAGAGTTAGGTTGATGCTAAAGATGTTCGAGACCGAGATAGCTCGAATGTAGTGGTAGAATTAATAGACCATGCACTATCAAGAGCTAGTCAGTAGTGCGCTAATCACGGAGCATTACATGGATTGTATCAAGCACCAGAATCTAGCCTCGATAAAAAAAAACAAAAGCCAGGGAAGTTCAGGGGGTCAGAAACCTCAGAGCGGTAATTTGAACTGGAAGCGAAACAACAATGGCAAGAAAAAACAATGGAATAATGCAAAGGGAGGTTCACAAGAAGCAACCCACGATCCAACATGTCTGTGGGAGGAAGCATCCGAGGAGTTTCGCTGAGCGTACGAGCGAGTGTTATATATGTGGTGTCGAGGGACACTTCACCAAACAGTGCCCCACCAAGACCAATCTACCTCCGCCATAGTCTACTCAGTATGGAGGTAGACCAGCTTAGCTACATCAGATGCAGGGAGCACTAGAGGGTCCTTACATCAGCCAAGGAAGAATGGAGGCCCCATCAGTTACACCTAATGTCCGGATCTTCTCCCTTACCAAGGAAGAGGTAGCAAATGCTTCTACGATAGTCACAGGTCATATACCTATCCTTAGTCAGCATGCTACCATACTGTTTGATACTGGGGTAACACATTCCTTCATGTCTATGATATTTTCTAAGAAGATAGATATAACTCCAGATATCTTAGATATTCAATTTTTAATGACCCTACCTTCGGGTGAAATAATGACATCTACACATTGGTTACGTGTTATGCCGGTTAGAATTTCAGACAGAGAGATTTATAGTGATTTGATCTTGCTGGACATGCATGACTATGATGTCATCTTTGGAATGGACTTTCTTAGAAAGTACGGTGCTTCCATTGAGTGCCGTAAGCGAAGAGTAGTATTCTAACCCGAGACCGAGGCCAACTTTGAGTTTATTGGAGAACCAAGGAAGAAGACTAAGAAGTTCTTGTCTGCCATGGAAGCTCAGAAGATGTTAGCTGGTGGACGAGGGTATTTAGCACATATAGTTGATACTAAGCAAGAAAGAAGCCAAAAGTTGGAAGACGTCCCAATTGTATGTGACTACCCGGGAGTATTTCCTGAAGAGCTACCAGGACTAGCACCTAGAAGGGAAGTTGAGTTTGAGATTGAGCTTATTTCTAGTACCAACCCAATCTCAAAAGCACTTTATCGTATGGCTCCAGCTGAATTGAAAGAGCTTCAGGAACAATTACGGGAGTTATTGGACAAGGGATTCATCCGCCCTAGTCATTCCCAGGGAGCTCCGGTGTTGTTCGTGAAAAGAAAGATGGATCTACGAGGATGTCATAGACTACCGAGCCTTGAATCAAGTGACGATCGAAAGATATCCTCCGCCAAGGATAGGATTTATTTGATCAATTGAGGAGCCACGTTTTCTCAAGATTGACTTGCGGTCGGGTTATCATCAAGTAAGAGTTAAAGAGGATGATATCAGAAAATAGCCTTCGAGCGAGGTATGGACACTATGAGTTCGTGGTCATGCCCTTGAATTGACAAATGCACCCGCTATGTTTATGGACTTGATGAATCAGATATTTAAGGAGTACCTTAACAATTTTGTGGTCATTTTCAGTGACGACATCCTTATATACTCGAGAACCCAGGAAGAACATGTCGAACACTTGAAGACAGTCTTGTAGACCCTTCAGCAAAGACAGTTATATGCAAAATTCTCCAAGTGTGAGTTTTGGCTTGATCGAATATCGTTTCTGGGTCATATTATTTCAAAAGATGGAGTTATGGTAGACCCGACAAAGATAGAAGCAGTCAGTAATTGGGGTCAACCAAAGAATGCCAGTGAAGTCGGTTTCCTCATTAGCAGGATACTATCGAAAGTTTGTGGAAAACTTCTCAAGGATAGCTTCACCGTTGACGGTTCTTACTAGAAAGAATAAGAAGTTCGAATGGACCGAAGATTGTGAAAAGAGCTTCCTTGAATTAAAGAAGAGACTCACAAGTGCTCCAGTGCTTACCCTTCCAGAAAGTAATGAGGGATTTGACCTGTATAGTGATGCATCCAAGATGGGACTCGGAGCAGTACTTATGCAGAAGGGTAAAGTCATTGCTTATGCATCTAGACAACTCAAAGACTATGAAAAGAATTACTCCACTCATGACCTTGAGTTGGCAACAGTGGTCTTTGCTCTGAAAGTTTGGAGACATTACTTATATGGAGTCCAATGCAAGATTTACACAGATCACCAGAGTCTGAAGTATTTCTTCACTCAGAAGGATTTGAATATGCGACAGCGTAGATGGCTTGAGCTAGTAAAGGACTATGACTGTGAAATCCACTACCATCCTGGAAAGGCAAATAAAGTAGCAGACGCGCTGAGTAGAAAATCATGTGCCACCTTGATGTCCCTAGCAACACTATCCCAACCACTGGAAAAAGAGATAATGAATTTTGGAGTTGAGATCATTTCTGGACAGCTCTCCGCCTTGACCATAGTACCTACACTATTTGAGGATATAAGCGAGACAGGACAAAGATCCTAGCATCCAAAGGATCAAGCAAGAGATCTAAGAAGGGAAGGATGAAGGATTCCGTGTCTCTGATAGTGGGGTATTATATTTGGGTGAACGCCTATGTATCCCCAACGACCCAGACTTAAGAAAGAAGATCCTAGAAGAAGCTCATAGGACCCCATATTCGATGCATCCTAGATCCACCAAGATGTATCAAGATATGAAAGGGAAATTCTGGTGGCTTGGTATGAAGAGGGACGTGGCTAAGTATGTTAGCACTTGCCTGACATGTCAGAGAGTGAAAGCCGAACACCAGAGACCAGGAGGAGTACAACCTATCCAGATTTCAGAATGGAAGTGGGAGGAACTAGCCATGGATTTCAGTAGGATCCCAAAACAACCAATCGGCTACGATTCTATTTGGGTAGTTGTCGATAGATCGACAAAGTCCGCTCACTCACGCCTATTAAAATATCATACTCCATGGAGCGATTAGCTCTTATACGTCAAGGAAGTGATTAGACGCATGGAGTACCTAAGACCATTATCTCGAGATAGAGATCGCTTCACTTCACACGGAGTGTGTTCAGAAGCCCTAAGACTAAGTTGATTACGATTCAAGATCGCATTTCATCCTCAAACAGATGGGCAAATGCGTAAAGAGTGAATCGATTTTGGAGGATACATGCTGAGCTTCAGTGCCTTAGATTTTAAAGGAAGCCGGTGCAAATATTTGTGTTTAGCAGAGTTTCACTATAATAATAGTTATCAAACCATAATCGGAATGGTACCTTATGAAGCCTTGTATGGAAGGAGATGCAGACGGATCGCTTATCCGCATTGGTATGAGGGTGGCGAGAAGAAAGAAATGGGACTCAAGACGATTTTATAGATGATGCCACCAAAGCTATAAAGAATATACGCCAAAGGATGTAGACCGCCAAAGTCACAGAAGAGTTACGTCGATGTCCGACGCAGACTTCTAGAGTTCCAAGTCGAGATTCGGTGTTCATTAAGGTAGCTCTGAAAGGAGTATTGAGATTTGGGAAGAAAGGCAAGTTAAGTCCCGGATATGTAGGCCCTACCGATCACCAAGAGAGTTGGTAAGGTAGCTTATGAGCTAGAGCTACCACAGGAAATGTCACTATCCACAATGTATTTCATGTTTCAATGCTTAAAAGCACGTCGGACACCAACCAGTGATTGAGCCACGACGCATGCAGATTGACAGGATCTAAGTTATGAAAGTCGACTATTCGGATAATAGATCGAGCAGTCAGGAAACTAAGAAATAAATAAATACCGATAGTAAAACTCTTACAAAAGTCAAAGGGTCAAGAAGCAACACACAGGAACGTGAGGATAACATGAAGCAAAAGTACTCGAGTCGTTTCTAAGTTTCGAGGACTGAAACTTTTATAAGGTATAAGGGATTGAACACCCAAATTTTAATTCTATATTTTTATTAGAGGAAAATAGAAATAAGAAATAAGAATAGAAATAATAAAAATAGGAATAGAATAATAATAATAATAATAAGAAATAATTGGTTCGTTAGCAAGGCTCGAACCACGAACCGCTGATTTAAAGGAAATAAAAGAAAAGATAAAAGAAAAGAAAACCAGAGGACGAAGGGTGAGTCACCAAAAATCCAATAAAAAATTTATATGATTAGGGAGAAGTCATGAATTTAATCAAGAAGGAATTAATTACATTAAAGAGAGAAATTTAAGGAAAATTTATAAGGAATAAAAATTTTATATGATTAGGAGAAGTCATAATTTAATTGAAGGAATTAATTTTGTTAAAGAGAGAGATTTAAGGAAATTTATAAGGGAATAAAAATTTTATATGATTAGGGAGAAGTCATGAATTTAATTGAAGAAGGAATTAATTACATTAAAGAGAGAAATTTTAGGAAATTTATAAGGGAATAGGTTAAGCCTTGATGGTTATAAATTTAACCTCCTAATACCCTAGAGGACACCTCTCTACTCTCTTGGTCCCTCCACCACGACCCACACATCAAGGAGAATTTTCTCTAGGGTTGTCTTCTCCATGAATCCAAGGAAAGGTGGGATTCAAGAGACCTTGGAGGGCACCGCTAGTATGGATGAAGGTCAGATCTCATTAGGTTTTACAAATATAAGTTAAAGCAATCGAAGGTAAGTATTGCTCACCTGCAGATAAGTAGTTATCGTATGTATTGATATATTTTTATGTGCATGTTATTTAGGTTATGCACGGTGTTTTCGCCACGTGATTTTACCGCTATATTATGGGTAATTCGATATCATGTTTAGATCCATGATAAAAATATGATTTATGATCACGCATGTTGTAGATGAGTTGTAGTTTATAATTATAGCATGATATAGAGTAAGATGTAAAAATATTTCCTTTATAAAGAAAATTTAAAGATGCTCCCGCTCAATTGGGATTAAGAGCACAACGATCTTGATGCTCCCATTTGGGGGTCAAGAGCATAATGTTCTTTATGGTGCTCCCCATTCGTGATTTAGGGATTAAGAGCATTTCCTTGATATGTATAAAATATAAGTATAAAGGAAGTATCGCCTGGGCATCATTAAGAGGCCTCGGTTCTAGTGGGTTGGTCACACCCCTATTAGGAATGCACGATCGTACTACGCCGGCCCATATCGAGGATGATTATTATTTTCAAGTATCGATAAGTATAAGTAAAAGTTTTCAAAGTTAATCATTCCGATTCAGATACACTGCTTACAAGTTTTAAAATACTTAAGAGTGATTTCATACAAGAGACAAGAATCGAGTTATGATTTCCAGTTATGTTTTGCGATGTATCAACGTATCCGAGGCAAGAGAACTAGTTGTGATTTCATACGGATGTTTTTGTGAGCGTAGAAAGTACTTACTAAGCGTTATTGCTTATAGTTTGCATTTCCTTATACTGCAGATAAAGGTAAAGAAAAGCTTGAAGGTGGCGTGGCGGATGAAGTCTTTGGGTGTGTGTGCGACGTGATGGAAGTAAAAGATCCTAAGTGCAGATATCTAAATCAGATTTTTAGTTTCTTGTTTTCTTTTGATATTGTTGAAGTTCAACTGGATTAATTATGGTTGAAACCAAAGAATGCTAGAGTCATATTGAGTTAGTTTTAATACTTTCATGTTAGGTGAAGATCTTGAAATGATTATTGTTTAAGTGATGTAAAGGTCCTTATGATTATTTTAGTTGTTAGCATATTGCATTGGTATATTGCATGAATTAAAGATAGAGACAGTAAAGTAGTGACATCTCCCTTGGTAGAGAGTGGAAAGACTAGGGGGGTGTTACATCTGAGTATAGCCTTTAGCAACAAGACGAGCCTTAAGTCTTTCAACCGTTCCGTCTGGACCAACCTTCACCGTATATACCCATCGACAGCCAACAACTGATTTTCCTGGTGGTAGAGGGACGAGGTCCCAAGTCCCACAGCTCCGTAAGGCACTCATTTCGTCCAGCATAGCCTGTTTCCATCCTGGATGGGCAAATGCATCTCCTGCAGTTTTCGGAAGAGAAACAGACGACAAGGAGGAAAGACAAGAATAATAGGAAGAAGAAAGGCGATGATAACTCAAAGACACATAATGAGGAGAAGGATTACGAGTTGAACGTATACCTCAGTCTGATGGGAATATCGATTCGGAAGATTATCGGAGGAGGGGCGGAGGATCGGCTCCGCATGATTCCAGCGAGAGAATCGGTGTTGCGGCGTAAGCGAAGTGAGTGATAAACCTGCAACGGAGGAGAAATTAAGGCCGGGGTGATAAAGAGTCCTCGGGAGGATAAAAGAGCGTAGTACGTATGAGGAGAAACTCGGACGACTACGAAGGTCGAAGAAAGGAAGAATCGAAAGAACGCGACATCGAGATGAAATCTGAAGCGAGAGTAGGAGAATAACACTTGTACCCTTTTTGAGGCCGTGGGTATCCAAGAAAACACACGTTTATGCGACCGAGGAGAGAGTTTATCGATGCGGATCAAGAGTACGAGAAAAACATGTAGAACGAATACCTTAGGTGGTAAAGGATGAAGGGACCGATTTGGATAAAGTCGATGATGTTTGACCTGTAAAATAGAGGAAGGCGTGCGATTGATAAGATAACATACGATGAAGTCTGACTTCTCCCCAAAGCGAAGAGGAACGGAGAGTGATGATGAAGAGTCAAGGCGATCTCGAGAAGATGTCGATTCTTGCGTTCTGCAACTCCGTTACATTGGGGAGTATGAGACAAGACGTTCGATGTAATACGCCCAGACGCAAGGTGCGAAGCGGAGTAGATAGATACTCACGCGTCTTTACTGCGAGGATCGAAGAGGATGCAAATTGTTTTGACCGTTAAAAAGATTGGAAAATGAAAACAATTGAGCGATCCTTCATCGGATATAACCAAGTGCAACGGAAAAATCGTCTATGAAGGTAACAAAATATCGTGATCCGAATGTAGAAGAAACACGACTTGGACCCCAAACGGAATGAACCAAAGCAAAAGAGAGCGTGACTTATAATGCGAGGAGAAATGAACTACGAAGCAGCTTACTGTGACTACATGAGATAAAGATTTAAGTGAGAAAGACTAGGATGTAATTGTTTTAACTTATCAAGACTAGGATGTCCCAGTCATGAATAACAAGTGGAGATGTGATGAACCAACAAAAGAGGCTCAGTGAAATCGATATAGGCCGTAGACTATATCCGAGTCAATCATCCTCCTGCATCTCGGTCTGTAATGACAGAAGATTTAGTAAGCGACGACGAATCAAGAGATCGAGTAAGTGACTTATTGATAACAAATTAAAGGGGCTCGAACATAAAGAACATTATGAATGGAAAGAGATGGAGAAGGATGAAGAATACCAATACCTTGAGATCGATTCGAGAACCATGTTTGCCGTGACAAATGGTAAATAGCAAGTAGATAGTGAAGAAAAAGAGATCTATTACCGGTGATATGATCGGTGGCCCAGTCAGTACCGAGGACTCATGGCGAGATATACGATTAAGGAAATACCAACTTGTGTAATGCAAGGGAATTAGGCGCCATAGCGTATTAGATTTGAGCTGAGATCTTGGGATGCTCTGCGAGATGATCGAAGCGATCCTAAAGGTGAAGGAGAGGATGGATCGAGCCCTTACGCGATTCAGAGGTCGTGGAGGATAAACACAAGGCGCACTCGCCAGACTTCCGTAAGATTCTTCTCCTCCGGTGAAGAAGCTCGCGCCGCAGTGCTCACGGCGAAGGTGAAGAGCTCTATAAGCTTTCCTCCGCCACCATCGCCGCGTGGCCATCGCGAAAGTCGCCAAGAAACTCCTCTCTGATCGCGGCGAAGTCTAAAGCGAGTGGCACAACCAATGAGAAAACCAGTCGAAGATCGTCGCCAAACCAAATCGGCTAAAGAAGGTGACTAAGCTAAATCGGTCAGCGTGAAGCCAAAGTCGAGAAGAGCGACGGCGGAGAGGGCGACGCGCGAGGAAGAAGATGAGGACTCGCCTCTGGACAACTGCGTAAGCGGGTGAGCGTGGAGCAGCGTCTGGCTGGAGAAGAGCCGAGGTGGAGAACAATTTGGAGCCGGAGCGGAACTGAGGTGGCCGAGAGCTAGGCCTCCCCAAGGCAAGTGGCGGTGTGGTTCGAGAACCGCGGCGGAAGACCAAGGAGCGGACGCCTACGACGCGCGCGCTCATGACTACGATGCGCTCCGCCGCGACAAGGAGGCGCTCGTCGCGTAGGTGAGGAAGCCGCGTCGGGAAAAGAACGCGGCGGGAGAAGAACGCGGGGAAAGACGCGTCGGGAGAAGAACGCAGCGGAAGATGGTGAAAAATTAGGGCTCTGATACCATGTTATTTCGTAATTTTGAGATACATAACTTACATGAAAGAAGTCCTATTTATAGACAAGATTATGGCTTATTCAAAAAGAATAAATCAAACTCTATCCTCGGAATAAATCAAAATTCTATCCTAAGGAATAATTATTCCTAATGATATTTAGGGATAACAATTATCCCTAATCATATCTACAATATTCTAACATATTCTAAATCCTTTGTTTATAATTATGTATGTAAATCTTATCCATATCCTAGCACTTAGACTTTTTCTAAGTCCTTTAGTTTGCTGACTGTATTTAATGATCGCTTCACAGTTTATTGCTATTGTAATTTCATTTTTATCACAAATAAAGAACATAAATGCCATCTAAGCAAGATTACAGCCGGAATCTCATAATCTAAAGAAGTCAAGTGACATTTTTCTTTGTATTTTTCGAATGCATACCTACATAGAGATTCAGAGAATTTTTAGTCGTATTTTGAAGTTTTTCTAAACAATGCTCCTACCCATCCTGTTTCGTATCCATCTGTCTCAATGATAATATAATCGAAGTCTAGGGGCAATGTTAATGTCGAAAGTTCTTTTACCAACTCTTTTATTCTTCTGATCAAATCTATATCTTGTTGGTTAAAGTATATTTGCACAGTAGTTGATATTTTATTATATAATGATCTACTAATTTTCCCTATATTTTTTAAATAGGATCATGCATAATTCAAAAGTCCTCAGAAAGATCTAAGAATTTTAGTATCCTATATCTTCTCTAGAAATTCAAATATTTTAGAGGTAATGTGAGGTTGCAGGGTTATCTTATCTTGTCCTATTTCTGTCCCTAAAAATTCTATATATTGTATTGTCAGCTTCATTTTCTTTCACAATACAATAAGTCCATGTTTTTCAAATAATGTAAAAATCATGTGTAGATGCATACCATTCAACTTTGGACTTTGAGAATACTAATATGTCATATATATAAACACAAGTAAACATAGAGACATGCCTAAAGATTTCATCCATTTCCCTCTAGAAGATTTTAGGAGCTACTTTGAGTTTGAATGGCATGACTAACTATTCAAAGTGTCCTTCTGGACAAGAAAATACAACCCATTCCATGGGATGTGGATGCATTTTAACTTAATAAAATTCTGATTTTATGTCAAACTTTGAATACCAATGTGAGTCCTGCATTTTGTTTATTAACTGGTCTTTGTCTAGAATCCTATAATCATCTTAATGACAATTATCATTTAGTCATTTATAATTAAAAATCATTCTGAATCGACCTCTTTTATGTTCAGACCCTTTATTGACTATAAAAGTTTGACTTCTATGTCTATAAGTTGATATTTGGATAACACCTAAAAGTAGTTGTCTAATGTGCATAACTCATTCGTCTATTTCCCAATATGTATATTTTAAGTCTTGTACTTTAATATTAAGATCAAGGGTTGATAATATTTAATTTGCAATATACTTTATCCTTTTCGCAGTATTTAATGGGGTTTCTTCTAAGATTTCTAATTTTTCCAATCTAGTGACTAGTGAGTCTAGGTTTTTTAGTGTTTTAATTAAATTAAGTAAATAGATGGGAGCTAATAAATCCTTTGGAATTTCTACTCCTAAGTCTTCTATGTCTACTTCCATATGGTTATAGTCCTAACTATTAAAGACGCTTAAACAGCTAAGGCTGCATTTGGTTTGTGGAAAATGCGGCATTTTCCATTTTCATTTTCTAAGAAAATGAGAAAATGCGAAAAATATTGTTTGGTTTGCGTTTTCCACTTTCGTTTTCTAGAAAATGAGAGGCCATTTTTTGGAAAAATAGAAAACACGGAAAAGTCATTTTCTAGAAAATGAGAAAATGCAGAAAATAAAAAATAGAAAATAGAAAATGGAAAATGCGGAAATCAAATGCAACCTAAGGCAGTGTTTGGTAAGCACCGCCTTTTCTATTTTCTGGAAAACAGAAAATAGTTTTTTTCTGTTTTCCAGTTTTCCAAAAAAATTTCTCTCAGAAAACGAAGATGGAAAACGCCAACCAAATGTTATTTTCTCATTTTCTCAGAAAATGAAAAATTTTCTGCAAACCAAGTGTCTCTAGTTTCCCCGTATTGTTTTACATTCTCCTTTTCCTTATTCGCCTAGCTTAGCACATGACCATGTTGGTGTTGAATCGAAATTTAGGTGTCGTTTGGTTTAAAGGTTTAGAAATGAGAGAATGGAATGATTCCTAATTATACTATTTGGTTAATGGGTTTGGGAATTGAGGGAATGGAATGATTCCTAATTATTTAGGAATGGACAAAACCCAAGGGGGATGGTGGGTTTAGGATTCATTCCCATCGACCACCGTCGTTTTTGCCGTCGTCACCACTGCGCCGACGCCATCGCCGCCATGCCACGACGCCATCACCGCCATTCTTTGCCTCACGACGCGTCCTCATTGCCGTCACGACGCGTTACGCCGCGCCGTAATCAATCATACCTAATCCCAAGTTATAAACCAAACAATAGTATTAAAATGGCTAAACTCATTCTCATTCCAGTCTACTATCAAACTCATTTTTATTTCTATTCCCACACTCAAACCAAATGCCACCTTAATGAATTGAAGGCATCGCTATGCTTTGGAGCACGAAAATTAGAGGAATATTCAGAGAGGATAAGAGCAATAACAGGGATGGAGAGGAAGACAACAAAATCCTTAGTGAGAAGGATCGCTCGATCTGGAGAGACCAAAAAGTTAAGTCCTAGGATTAAGCGAATGTGTGTATAATTTAATGGGTGAACCTAGAGTTGGAAAAGGGTGATTGGGGAACTGAGATCTACACAATTTGTATAAAATCAAAGTGCATTTTTTACATATTTATTACAATTTGTTTTTAGCCATCAATGAATGTTTGTAGGGCTAATTCATGTCCTTGAATATATAAAGTACATTGTACTTGAATGTCTATAAATTTACGGGTATTGCAGATATTAGGAGTTTTAATAAAAATAAGATTTGTGTCATCTTCTATGTGCAAGGGACTTTTTTGCTCAGGATCAACTCGATCGTCTATCTGTTGTCTTAAAGTAGCCAGTTTTGTGTCTAAGTGATTAAAACGAGTTTCCAGAACCAAAACTCTAGTTTCTAATAACAAGTTTCGTGTACTTCCTTTAACAATGTGAGTTTCTGGAATAGAAATGTTAAAGTTTTGTTTAAGACAGAGATTACAAATCTGTCGTTTACAATTTTTACAAGTACCTCATTTTGTAATTGCTGGATAGAATCTGCAAGAAAAACAAGGAGCATTATCAGATCCTTCTTTTAATGTCTATTCATATAGGCAATCTGAATGTGGAAGTTGAAGATCAGTTAGATTGTGTGGAAAGTAGTGTTGGGAGAACATAAGGTTTGTGTTTTCTTCTTGTAATAATTCCAATTGTTCTTCTAAAGTATTGAAATCTAGTTGAAACATATTCTGAGGAAGGTCATATTTCTCAGTCATATTATAAGGGTTTGTTGTGAATGAGTTTACGAGAGAATACTCAGAAGATAATGGAATTTCTTCCATATCTTCTACTGAAATTATAGAATAAATTGAAGATGCATAAGAAATATCTGGTTATACTTCAATTAAATCTAAGTTTGTAGATCTTACCAATGTGGCTTCTCTGGTATATAAACTTTTTCTATTCGGGCAAACAGATGATAAGTGTCCTTTCTCATTGCAAGCAAAACACATAATTGTGTTTGCATAGGTTTTCTTTGGTTTAAATTTTTTACCATGTTTCTCTTTGTTTAAGTATGGTTTCTTTGCCTTACTTTTTCTTAAGTAATAAGTAGTTTTAGGCCTCTTTTTTTGGTTTTGGTACGAAGTTAGGTCTTCTGGAATTTCTTCTTATCATAGTCCCATATTGCTGAGGGGTATATATCTAACTATAAAATCCGTATTGTTGATTTTTTAGTTGTTTTTGTATTTATATATAAGTACATTTCTCTTTAAATTTTGTTATGATGTATTGTACGCGAACACCTATGTTATCATAGAATGGTGGCATGTTTAAGTTTATCTAAGCTTTATCAATCTCTTTTTTTAAATCTCCTAGAAGCTTGCTAAAAAGTCGTTCGCCTAAGGTTGGATTACAATAATTTCCTAATACAGTTGTAAATACCAAGAAATCATTGCAAAATGATTTAATCTAATTCCAGCTAAGTAACTGAAGTTGCTCTAAGTCTGTCATTGCTTCCTTTTGACGTAAATCTAAACCTATTAGCATCTTGGGTTGTCAAAAGTCTATGAACAACATAGCAAAAGTCCTTGGCCAGCTATCCTTGTTATTTCATCAGGGAATTTAGTTTAAAAGCTCCTCATGCTGCTCTTGCTACATTTCCTAAGTAGTTTTTTCTTATCCGGATCATAGCTTCGCCGGTTTCAATATTCATTTTATGTTTAGCCTGATAATCTCATTTTACAGAGACTATCTATCGTTCTAAGTGTCATATAACTATAGATCATACTCAGTTATATTAATAGAGGAATGATCCCTACACAATTCATCCGTGAGCACCCGTGAGCACCTTCATTATCCACCGTCCGATCGGGTGAGCACTATAGCTCAAGCCTTGATACATAAAACTATTGAGGTTAGTTTATCATCTTTGCCCTAGAATTGAATGTTAATTCACCAAGAAAAATTGTCATTTTTTTTGTTCATAGAAGAAGCTGCAAAAAATAATCCCACACGTTTCTTGATTTGTATGACAGATGTGCAGGAAGCCGTAGGTGCACATTTTCTTAACAGTTACAAGTTTGAGGTATCTAATCGCAGAGAGAAACTGTATAAAGATACTCCAGTGAAAAACACAGAAATATACGGTTGAATGGGATTTCGGAGTACCTGAGTGACTGATATTTATCAAGACCTAACTTTAGCGGAGGACATCTTACGGAGCGCCTCATTGGCAACGATCAGTGACTCGTCAATCACGAACGCAGTCTCGTAAGCTCTTCTCGCGTCATCAGGCAAACCCTTTTCCTCGTAGCACTCGCCAAGGAGGCATAAGGCTTTGGCATTCTCGGAGTTGAACCGAACCGCCTCGAGGAGGTCGGTGATGGCCTGATCGAGGCGGCGACGACGATTGAGGGAGAGGTGGAGCTCGGCGCGTTTGAAGTGGGCGTCGCCGCGCTCACGGGGTTCGAGGGAATTGCAAAACGGAGGCGCAAGGGCAATGTCAAGAGATCGGAGGGCAGGGTGGCGGCGGCCGAGGAGGTCTAGGGCGAGGGCCTTGAGGATGTGAGGAGCGGCGTCGCGGGGATCGAGGGCGATGGCACGGTCAGCCTCGTCGCAGGCGGAGCGCGCGAGGGCAGAGGTGGATCGACTCCCGTTGCTTTTGTTACTGGAGGCGCGAGCGCGGGCGAGTAGCTGGGCGCCGTTGACGAAGTGGCGGCGGGACTGGAGGGAGAGAGACGGGCGGCGGAGACGGTAGATGACATGCTTAGGGAAGGATCGGAGACCGAAGAAGCCAGCCAAGGCGAGGAGGAGGACCAAAGCTTGCACCCATATTGACGAATCCGCCAGCATCGTCGTCTCCCTCGAGCTAAACGCTGCTGGCTGAGAGCGAGATCGCCAAAAGAACTGACGCGGGTCGGGTTCGGATAATACCCAAGTAATTGTGCTACCAAATTATTGATTGTTTTTATGGTTCTCCCGTGCGTGAGCGTGTTAATTTCCTTGCTAAATTCAAAATTAAAGCGACATCAAGTTACTTGTCCGAGTTAAACATGCCATCAACGTCGTAAGACATCATTCAATTTGTTACAAATTTATCATCCATAACCAATTCAATATGCTCGTGGATCATCATTGAGCCATCCAATTTGCAACTGATACTGTTATAACATTGTTGGTTATATTATAATACGACTAAGGGAATAAAAGAAGGAAAAATAAAAGACTGTGATATAAAGGGTAGGATTAAATGAACAGGGCTATAGCTCGAGATATACAATCGAGTCAGGTAGGACTTAGTCCAAAAAGTTAAGCCGAGCTGAGAAGATTATAGCTCAGGAAGCAGAGCTGAGCTAAAAGTATATCGGTTTGGTGACTAGAATGAAATCGGATAATAACTCGAGGAAGTGAACTGAACTAGAGAAATAATGACTCGGAAAGAAAAATTGAGTGGAGGGAGTAACAAGAAGAATTGATTGAAGGAATGACATAGGATAGAATGAAGGAAAGAGAGCCCTCCTGATACGTGTGTGTGTCATACCACTGTATCAAAATAAATTACCGAACCTCATAATTACACTAATGTAGTATATGAATGACTCGGATCATCTCCTAACGAATGTAACGATAGGATAATAATCTTAGGATCAAATTGATTCACCATCAAAGGTTTGGGGTTTTCCAGGATATGAAATAATAATTGAAATAAAAGCTAAAAACATCTTATTGATAAAATATAGCGACCAATCCTAAACATGTAAAGCAATTCAATAAACTTGGATTCGAGACATTAAACCAAGCTAAG
Organism: Wurfbainia villosa; assembly: GCA_025175895.1. NCBI lineage: Eukaryota > Viridiplantae > Streptophyta > Magnoliopsida > Zingiberales > Zingiberaceae > Wurfbainia > Wurfbainia villosa. Next base: position 56,026,323 of record CM046004.1, read on the forward strand.
CTAATGTAATTAAAGGGAAACAATTAACAACTAAAATTTATGACAAAATATTAACCGATCTATCAAGACTTAATCATAAGCTAAAAAAAACTATTGTAATCAACATCAAAGCTAAACCATAGCAATTATAAAGCAACTAATGAAATCAAACATCGCAATCTAATCACTATAACGAAATATTGAATTAACAGCAACAAATCTGGAACTTAACCACAATAGCAATCAAGAACAGAGAATTTAAACAATCCTACTCGAACAAGCTCACAAAAACAGGGGAACAGTCCGGATGATGTTGGAGGTTGAGAAGATGTTGGAATTGGTGTTGTCGGAAGTTGATGGAGCTGCCATGATGAAGCTGCAGAGATGCTAATCGGGCTGTGGAGGTGTTGATGGAGCTGCAATGGGGCGACTGAAGACCTCTTCAACCGACAGTGAGGTGGGTGTTGCTCGACGATTGGATTGATGCGATGGCGATCAGAGGGGAAACCCCTTCACCGATGCTGTCGCACGACATATTTAGGGTTGTCGAAGTTGTGATGGATGAGGACCACCATCGCCCGCCTTGATGGAGGAGATGGATGGGCGGTAGTGGAGTAAGGAGAAGAAGTGGCGGACTGCGGTGAGGAAGAAGCAGAACCTGAGATCGCGAATGGAGAAATCGCGTCGGGAAGAAGGCTTTTATATGGATTAATCAAGATTTGATCCAACAGTTCGAATTTGTCTGATTCAGAATGGACGGATCTGATTAGATCGGAATGGATGATCATGATCGGTCTAATCTGGATGAAGGACTAAGATGTCCAAATTTAAATGTACGAACTAGATCTCTCCAAATCTGGATAGATGGCTCAGAATCAAGTTGATCTCATCGGACGGTCCAGATTGATCAGATATTGTCCCTTGATTAAGTTGCTTTCAGACCTTGATGAAGGGCTCAGATTAAATCAGCTTGAAATGCACATTATGACCCCAGATGAAGTCATATTTGATCTAACTTGAGTCTACTTCATTGGCTCATCTCGATCTCCTACAAACAAGAGATAAAATTTATATATAAGTTCAAAATTTACGAGAATTTATAATAAAGTCCAAAAATAGATCCAACTAATAAAACATGCAAATAATCGACAATTAATTACTCGAGAGGATAAAAACATTAAGATTATGGACCAAAATAATACGATAAAATGACAGTTATCAATTCCCCCAAACTTATTCTTGCACGTCCCGAGCAAGTAAAGAAAATTAAAAGATAACCAAAGTATATCCCAATCATCCCCTAGTAATACTTTGAAAATAGTAAAGCATGATTACTTAGGATCATCAAGTTTTGAGAATCTAGGCATTCATATTTCCACTTCCCACACAAGTCAATAAGCAAGGTAATTTCAATTAACTTGAATAGATTAAGCATAATAGAACCTCACAAGATAAATATATGCACTGATACACACTTAACGAATATAGAAATGAAGCTCACTCAAAACAACTTATGATATTGCACTACCATATGTTTGCTTATCTTCTACTTCTCCACTATTATGAATATAAGCCCGCATAAATCAAGAGGACTTAGAAGAAGTAGTGATGAAACTCATATAAATTCCAAAAGAACGAGAAAAATAGGTAACAAGGAAGACTAAGAGAATATGAGAGCATTGGAGTAATCACATGATGACTACAATAAAATAATAAGCATGAAATCACTCAAAACATCCAACCCTCAACTTACTTGTATCAAACATACACGTCTTCAATAAACTCTCAACCCAAAAGTACTTCCACGTAACAAAAATCAAATAGATAGCAATAACATCTTCAAAAAAAACTTTGTTCTACTAATGCAGGAAACCATGACAATATTTATTTTTATTCATCAATCACATATCGTGCAAAGACACAACATTTGAATTTTTTTATTTTATTTTTTCTTTCTTTTCTTTTTTTTCTCTCTTTTTTTTTGTTTTTTTTTTCACAACATGTTTTTTTTTAAATCAAACAAAAGATACATGATTGTGATGATAATAAACTTGGCTTCCTATGTTGCAACTCGTGGAAATCTCCTCTCGCCATAAATCAATAGAATGTATAATAGTTCATCATTTTTTTTTCTTTCCCACATAATACTCTCCCCCACACTTAAACTTGTTCATCCCGAACAATGTACTCATCATGTAATCCCTCAAAACTCTCAACATATGATAAGGAAAGGAAAACCAATAAAGATGTGAAAGTAACAATATAATGATAATGAGAAGATATATCAAGGAAGCTACAATATCATAAAAGTATTAGGTGGAATGTATGACGAGTAACAATAACAAACAAAAGGGAGAAATCAAAAGAAATAACAAGAGAAATTGCTTCCATCATATTCATGCAAGTTTATATTATTGTAATTTCAAAAAGAATCGAAGCAAGTTCTATAGTGTCAAGTATCACAAGTGTTATCACACACAAGAGGATAAAGGATAAACATGACAATAAACCTCACTAGGTGAATAAAAATATCAAACTTAATCTATCAAGATAGAGTCCATCACCATAACAAATGACTACATGCAAGCAATGTACTCAATCATACCAATGAATCCAAAACTCGATAGTCAAACTTAATTATGTTTTGCAATTTTTGAAGCACTATGAAAGGGCATGTAAGGAATTATTGCAACCACTATGACAAAGCAAATAAAACTAAATAAAGCGTGAAGCAAAAGAACAACACAAGAAAGTAAGCAACACAAACAAAAAGATAAAGAAAGAAAAGAAAGGAACAAACTCCCTTGATTTCCTGGTGGTTGAAGGCGGTTCAGGAGAAGAATCCAAGCTGGAAGTGGAGTGAAAGTCCTCCTCGGCGATTGAAGACGGTTTAAAAGCAATACCTACATCGGGGTTGGAATTATCCGAGAGGAAAGCGAACACCTTCTTATATGTCTTCTCTGAAGGTTGGAGGCGATTCATCAGAAGTTTCCAGCCTGGAGGCTGGATTATTGCATTTGGTGTTGAGGCCTTTATGGGCAAAAATGTTGGAAGCTTTTGTTGTAGTACGAATGTCCAGTCTGGAGGTCTCCAGCTATCCACCACTCCTATGTCAGGCTGACAATTCTGGGCATTGATATCTAGCAACTGCTCCTCTTCTTTAGGACATGCATACTCTAAGGAATTAGGAAAAAGATCTAGCTGTAGATCATTTTGTTGCATAACTGACGGAAACAACTCTGAGAATGTTGCTTCTTCTGCAATATTATCTTCAATAAAACTACAAGCAGATTTAGTAGGCAACACATTAATAGTATCATCCACATCTAGAATAGTAGCAGCTTCATCAAAACCTTCACATGCATCAATATCAACAATAACATTTACAACAATACTAATATCATCTAGTGTTCTGCATGTATCAATAATATCATCACATTCCATAACATTAATATACTCATCTATATATGGAGCATCAGGAATTACATCATTATTATCATGCACAACAATAGAGGAGCCCTGTAGAGCTATAAAATCATAAACATGTCTATCACGTAGTCCATAATCCATCTCCTCTAGTACGTCAATATCCATAGAAATGGTCTCTGACAATGGCTGAATGAATCTTTGTGCTTGCATTTGCTGAGACTGCTATGGGCTTTTAAACAATGAGTTAGTCTGGAACTCAGGCGACAACCTCTGAAATGCTAGTGGAGGCTAATAAAAATGTTGCGAATTCGCAGCCATGACCTCAATAATTTCTCTAGCCAGAGTCGGAGTCTTGTTGACTAGGGCCCCTTCATTAGCTACATCAAGCATGCATCTTTCCATGGGAAGTAGTCCATCATAGAAGTGCAGGATGAGTAGGTGATCGCTAATTTGGTGATGGGGGCAACTAGCACACAATCTTTTGAATCTCACCCAATACTCATGTAGAGTCTCTCCTATCATTTGCTTAATACCACAAATGCTCTTTCGAATTTCTATGACCCTAGATGCAGGGAAAAACTTTTCCAAAAAGACTTTCTTCATTTCATTCCAACACGTAATAGAGCCAGGAGAAAGATAATAGATCCAATCATTTGCCATGTCTGATAAAGAGAATAGGAATACTCTGAGCATAATAGCCTCCTGTGATATACCCCGTGGCTTCATTGCTAAGCATACCATATGAAATTCTTGCAAATGCCTAATTGGATCTTCGCTAGCATGACCATAGAATTTCGGAAACAAATGTATAATTTCACAAAGTTCAACATCCACATTTAATTCAGGAAACTGAATGCAAAAAATATTGGCAAGCAATATCTGGTGCGGTGAGTTCCTTGATAGTTTTGTTAATCCCTGAATCATAAGCCTGATGAAAGCCTCCTAATATATGATAATAGGGATCCATGATCAAAGAAATTTCCTATTTTTATCCTGAAACATTGATAAATAAAATTAAAAGATACAGAAAACATGCAAAATAGAACACATGGATATATAAGACATAAAAGAATTAAACCCTCAACAAAAGTTTTGAATTTTGATTTTTTTTTAGAAAAATGGGCAAACAATCCTAAGTCTACTAAACATCATTACACTCCCCAACAATGATGCCATTTTTGATACACGTGTGTGTCGTACCACTGTATCAAAATAAATTACCGAACCCCATAATTACACTAATGTAGTATAGGAATGACTCGGATCATCTCCCAACGAATGTAACGGTAGGATAATAATCTTAGGGTCAAATTGATTCACCATCAAAGGTTTGGGGTTTTCCAGGATATGAAATAATAATTGAAATAAAAGCTAAAAACATCCTATTGATAAAATCTAACGACCAATCCTAAACATGTAAAGCAATTCAATAAACTTGGGTTCAAGACATTAAACCAAGCTAAGCTAATGTAATTAAAGGGAAACAATTAACAACTAAAATTCATGACAAAATATTAACCGATCTATCAAGACTTAATCATAAACTAAAAAAAAACTATTGTAATCAACATCAAAGCTAAACCATAGCAATTATAAAGCAACTAATGAAATCAAACATCACAATCTAATCACTATAATGAAATATTGAATTAATAGCAACAAATCTGGAAATTAGCAACAATAGCAATCAAGAATAGGGAATTTAAACAATCCTACTTGAACAAGCTCACAAAAACAAGGGAACATGAAAACTATCCGGATGATGCTGGAGGTTGAGAAGATGCTGGAATTGGTGCTGTCGGAAGTTGATAGAGCTGCCATGATGAAGCTGCAGAGATGTTGATCGGACTGTGGAGGTGATGATGGACCTGCGATGGCGCAGTTGAAGACCTCTTTAATCAAAAGTGAGGTGGGTGTTGGCGGTCGATTAGATTGATGCGATAGCGATCGAAGGGGAACCCCATTCACCGATGCTGTCGGCGATAGATTTAGGGTTGTCGAAGCTGTGATGGATGAGTGTTGGTGCAATCGGCCCAGGTCACGATTGACCAGGACTCGAGTTTGACTCGAGTGATGTTTTGATGTTTGACAAAGTATGTTTGACAAAGTATGTTAGACATAGGATTGACATTGATGTTTGACATTAATGTCGGTTAATATGTTGGGGAGATTGTTTATACAATCGACCCAGGTTATAATTGACCAGACTCGAGTTTGACTCGAGGGAGACTTTGGTGGTTGACTAGGGTTGACCATGTGTTTATGGGAAAGTCCAAGTCATGGGTACTTGGCATGGAAAGTCCAAGTGGGACACTTGGCATTTGGGAAAGTCCAAGTCTTGAGTACTTGGCATGGGAAGTCCAAGCATGGGTCTTGGCAAATGAGAAGTCCAAGCATGGGTCTTGGCAAATGGAAAGTCCAAGCATGGGTCTTGGCATGGAAAGTCCAACATGGGTTGGCAAGGGAAAGTCCAAGCTTGAGTCTTGGCATTTGAGAAGTCCAAGGAGATTGATATTGGCGGCGTAAAGTCCAAGCGGAGTCTTGGCGGCGTAAGTCCAATGTGCCTTGGCGGTGTAGACACCGTTAGCATGACATAGCCGATGGAAGCACCTGGAAGCTAGCGCGATAGATGAACAAGTCATGGATGACTTGGAGGATCCGAGAGGCGTGAGGTGATGGAGGTGGCTAGAAGGCTTAGGTCTAGGCTAAGGGTGGTCTAGCAAGTATGGGGCACCATACTTGGGTTAAAACCTCATTCTAAAGACTCAGCGGTCATTGCTCATGGGAAGCCGATCGTGAGTGTCGGCAACGATCGAGCGAGATGTGATCATTGCCGGTCAGTAAGCGAACGAAGCGCTCCGTGGCGGTAGGCGATCGACTACGAGCGTTAGCGATCGGCGCCAATGTTGGCGATCGGTGAAATCCGTTGGAATTTGTCCAACGTGGATTGAGCCGTTGTCTCACGACTCTGATGTTAGCGATCGTGGTGATTTATAGCGATCGGCCGAGCGGAAATCGGCCCGGCGAGATAAAAGGAAGTCGTTCATGGAGGTGCGGCATCGATTCTTGGGAGCTTTCTTGAGGCGATTGAAGGCGATTTGCAGTGCATTTTCAGGCCCTTCAACCTCATCCAAGCAACCAACAAGCAAAGCGCTCAAACCCTAGTTTTGTAAAGTGTTCTTTACATTTCCTTTGTATTTGCTTGTATTTCCTTAGATTATTGTTGTAATCTTGTGTACGAGGTTTCTCCGCCTCCGACTTGTTGTCGAGAAGGAGTTTATTGATTAGTGATTGCATTGGCGTCGCTAGAGCTCGTTAGAGCTCGATCCGTGGAGTAGGAACCGTTACGGTTCCGAACCACGTTATATGATCGTGTTGTGATTGTGTGTCTTGTTATATTTATTTGTTATTACTATTCCGCTGTGCTAACAAGATTGTAGACGATCAAACGCGAAAGAATTCCATCTACGTACGGTCATCTCCGCTATTCACCCCCCCTCTAGCGGGCATTCAATTCCCAACAAGTGGTATCAGAGCCTGGTGGCTCTTCAACGGATTAACAACCGGGAGCAATACGCTAGAGGGTAAAGATGGAATTTCAAGACAAGCTAGGTTGGGACATCAACACACCGGTCCGCACTCATTATATGGACAAGAAGGCTTCGATTCTTGGAAGAGAAGAATTGAAGATTTTTGATGATGAGGACTTGAGGAATGGTCTCTATTAATGGAAGGATTTGAGTATCCTAGAGGACCAAAAGGTGGTTTCCTTAAGAAGAAGAGATGGAGTGAAGATCAACTCCAAAGATTCGAGAAAAACAAGAAGGTAATCAAATTCATTTTTGATTTAATTCCAAATGAATTCTTGTGTAGCCTAGGTGAATGCATGGATGCTAAGGAGCTATGGAGCGATTTGCCAAAGCTCCATGAAAGCCCATCAATGGTCCAAGAGGAAGAGACCGAAGAGGCTAATGCATCATCTTCACAAGGAAGTGAGGACTTGGAGGTTGAGAGATCATCAACATCCAAAGAGGAAGAGGAAGTAGAATCGGAAGTTGATAGGAGTCAATTTAGGGTTGGTGGAGGAAGCGGAAGAAGCATCCACCTCAAGGATTGAGGGGGAGGAGAGAACTTCCATACCGGAGCAACAAGAAGAAGCTTCAACATCCAATCAAGATGAGGAAGCTCAAAATACAACTCCGGCACCTACCACCGAACTAGGTAACTCAAACACATCAATCTCAAATAAAAATAATATCATGTGCTTTGAGTGTAGGGAATTTGGGCACTACAAGAGCAAGTGCCCAAAGAAGATTAGGAAAGTTCCACCGGCTCCAAAAGTCAAGGATGCCGGTTCCCCAAATATCAAGAGCAAGGAGCATATCATATGCTTCAAGTGCAACTCAAGGGGACATTATAGGAATCAATGTCCTAGGGAAGCAAAAGACCAAAGAGGGAGCTACACATGTAGGGGGAGCCTCTAGGGCAAACCCTAAGGTATATTTCAATAATGCACCTTCTTTAGTTAATAGGCAAAGGCATGCTAGGAATTTAAATTCTCTTGCAATTTATGAAAAGCATGCTAATAGGAATAAATATTTTTGCTTAGGAGCTAAAAGTGTCCATTTTAGTAATAAGGAGAAATTTGGGACTAATGTCCCTAGAAAAATCATACCTAGTGAATCTATTAAGAAAATACAAGAACATCTAGGTTTTAATCCAAAATGGACTAGGCATATGCCAAGAAAGTCAAATGCCCATGATTTAAATCAAAATTCAAAAATTGGGCAATTAGAGTTAGAGAATCAAGTCTTGAGGTCAAGGCTTGAAAAACTTGAGAAGACCCTTAAAATTATACAAAATCAATTTAAAGGGTCAAACGATCAAAAGTCAAGGTCCAAAAGTCAAAGTCAACACCAAGGACCTAAGAGTCAAAAGTCAACCAAGGGCAAACAAGGTTTGGGTCACAAACCTAAGCCCAAGGTGACTTACCATAGTGTCCCATTAGATTATGGAACACTAACTAGGTCTAGGAAGACCAAGGTCAATAGGGAAGTCATCCCTAGAGTTGACCAAAGGATATGCCTAGTGGCTAGGGTTTCTAGGAAACCTAAGGTGGCCACTAAGAAGGTTGTTAGGGAGGCAATCCCTAAGGTTAACCTAGGCAAGACCCAAATGACCAAGGTTAATAAGCCTAGGAAGGTCATTAGGAAGGTATCTAGGGAAGTTATCCCTAAGGAATATCTAAGTAACCCTAGGAGTTCAAATCGTTTTTGGGTTCCTAAGAGCGTGATTGATTCACGCTAAGATGGGTTTAGGGTGTGTCAACCTTGATTGGATGGGTAGTTAACTCAACCATAACAAAGGTGACATTTTAGGTTATTTTCAAGGTTATGGTTACCTTGAAAATACATTTGAGTTTTTAATCCTAAAAGATTTTAGGATATGCCAATATTAATTATGAAGTTTGATAAAATGATCATTTTGGCACAATTTAGGTTTAGAGGTTGGTGTGTCATTTTGGGTTTTGGCACACTAGGGAGATTAAGTTAATATGGCAAAATATGTTTAATCCCAACAAATAGGCAATTAATATTAAAATTTAGGTGTTATTATACCTATATATTTTATATGCCATGATTTGTTTGCCATATGCCATGACATGACATCATGTTTACTTTTATCATCTAAATGTCATGATCATGCTTAGGATTAAGGTATTAAATGTCATGTGTTTTTAGATTTCATCACATGCCATGACATCATGATCATTGGCCATGATTTATTTTTCTATTATTATGCCATGATCATTTTCATGCATCTAAATTGATTAAAATTGATTTAAGGACAATGACATGACTTGGAGTCCCATTTATAAGGGAATCAAGTAGTGTTGCCTTAGAAAAATGCATGAAACACTAGGTTAAGAGAACAAAACCCACATCTCACATCAAATTGACATGTATGTGTATTTATACACCCTAGATACATGTGAGATGCTAGGATATGAGTTGAGTTCAAGGTGCATAATTTTTGCATCTAGATGAACTAAAACTCATCTAATTTTCAGTGTGGATCATTAGGAAAGCTTGTGTACAAGTCATGTACTTAGAGCCCAAGGAATATGGTCCAAAATAAGGTTTTGAAATCATTTTAAAATCAATTTAGAAAACCTTGGTGAAGTCTATCTTTTGATAGCAATCACCATTGATGAAGTTGATACAAAATAGGGCCAAAACATTGAAAATTTCAATGGTTTTGAGTTTTGTATCAAACTCACTATTTTATGGGTAAATTATTTTTCAAACATTTTTACCCATTGTTTTGGTCATAAGTATTATACGTATCAAATTGCATGATTTTTCGATATACGTATAATTAGTTATGATTTTCTGAAATTGGATACGATAGAATTTGGAAAATTACTACCGATCTTGCCATTGGTGGCGATCATGATGAGTGATCGTGATAGCTGTCAGTCATTTGCCAGTCTGATTCGGGTTAACAAGGTTTGTTTTAGCCCGTGTTCACTATAGTAAGGTTCCTAACCACTCCTAACCCTAGGATATGCTTTGGGAAGCATTATGAAGGGTGAAAATCCATTGGATATGAATTAGGAGTTGTGTTAGGTCAAAGTATCAAATTTAGGGTGAGTAAAAGTTCTATGTTGAACTTAGAACCTTAATTTTGATGGTTTAGAGTTCCTATTGGCTTAGGGACTTCCCAAGGACATTGTTGGTGCAATGGTCAAGGGGGAGCAAGCCTTTAGGGGGAGGTATCCATCTTGGGATGATGGATGTTTTTTATATGGGGAGAATGTTATCAATTGAAAATTGATGGGTGTTTGATACCCAATTTGGAAATTGGGAGAGTGAGATAGGATTGCCTCTCTTGAGTGATATGGGACTTATCACTAGGAAGATGATAGGCATCCTAGGTATTTTTGATCAAGGGGGAGATTGTAAGATCTCATTGGGATATGAGACATTGACCTCCTTGGAGAGATAATCTTTTTGATGTTAGTCAAAAAGGGGGAGAATGTTTGGGGGAGAACATTTGATTTACTTTTTCACTTAAATGTTTGGGGGAGAACATTTGGTGAGTGTTTACCAACTTGGGATAATTGGTAAGGGATTTGAGTTAGTGTTCTAACTCATGGTTTTATTTGGTTTTTGTCAAAAAACAAAAAGGGGGATTTTTTTGGTTCCATCGGCCCAGGTCACGATTGACCAGGACTCGAGTTTGACTCGAGTGATGTTTTGATGTTTGACAAAGTATGTTTGACAAAGTAAGTAATACATAGGATAGACATTGATGTTTGACATTAATGTCGTATAATAGGTTGGGGAGAATGATTATACAATCGGCCAGGGTTATAATTGACGGACTCGAGTTTGACTCGAGGAGACTTTGGTGGTTGACTAGGGTTGACCATGTGTTTATGGGAAAGTCCAAGTCATGGGTACTTGACATGGAAAGTCCAAGTGGGACACTTGACATTTGGGAAAGTCCAAGTCTTGAGTACTTGGCATGGGAAGTCCAAGCATGGGTCTTGGCACATGAGAAGTCCAAGCATGGGTCTTGGCAAATGGAAAGTCCAAGCATGGGTCTTGGCATGGAAAGTCCAACATGGGTTGGCAAGGGAAAGTCCAAGCTTGAGTCTTGGCATTTGGGAAGTCCAAGGGGATTGATATTGGCGGCGTAAAGTCCAAGCGGAGTCTTGGCGGCGTAAGTCCAATGTGCCTTGGCGGTGTAGACAGATTAGCATGACATAGCCGATGGAAGCACACGGAAGCTAGCGCGATGGATGAACAAGTCATGGATGACTTGGAGGATCCGAGAGGCGTGAGGTGATGGAGGTGGCTAGAAGGCTTAGGTCTAGGCTAAGGGTGGTCTAGCAAGTATGGGGCACCATACTTGGGTTAAAACCTCATTCTTGAGGTTGGCGCATTATGGAGAAGTCGACTTTCGAGTTGGTTGAGACTTTAAGAGCTCATGGGAGCGCGCCGATCGTGTGATCGGCAGCGATCATTGCGGATGGCGATCATTGCCGAGTCGGCTGCGGCGAATGACGCTCCGTAGCCGTGGGCGTCGACTACGGCGTTAGCGATCGGCCGCGCCAATGTTGGCGATCGTGGTGAGAGTCCGTTGGAATTTGTCAGCGTGGATTGAGCCATTGTCTCACGGCTTCTGATGTTAGCGGTCGATCGTGGTGATTTATGGCGATCACGCGCGGAAATCGGCCGACGCGAGATAAAAGGAAGGCATTCATGGAGATTGCGACATCGATTCTTGGGAGCTTTCTTGAGGCGATTTGAAGGCGATTTGCGAGTGCATTTGGGGCCCTTCAACCTCATCCAAGCAACCAACAAGCAAAGCGCTCAAACCCTAGTTTTGTAAAGTGTTCTTTACATTTCCTTTGTATTTGCTTGTATTTCCTTAGATTATTGTTGTAATCTTGTGTACGAGGTTTCTCCGCCTCCGACTTGTTGTCGAGAAGGAGTTTATTGATTAGTGATTGCATTGGCGTCGCTAGAGCTCGTTAGAGCTCGATCCGTGGAGTAGGAACCGTTACGGTTCCGAACCACGTTATATGATCGTGTTGTGATTGTGTGTCTTGTTATATTTATTTGTTATTACTATTCCGCTGTGCTAACAAGATTGTAGACGATCAAACGCGAAAGAATTCCATCTACGTACGGTCATCTCCGCTATTCACCCCCCCTCTAGCGGGCATTCAATTCCCAACAATGAGGACCACCACCGCTGGCCTTGATGGAGGAGATGGATGGTCGGCGATGGAGTAAGGAGAAGAAGTGGCGGACTGCGGTGAGGAAGAAGCAGAAGTTGAGATCGTGGATGGAGAAATTGCGTCGAGAAGAAGGCTTTTATACGGATTAATCCAGATTTGATCCAACGACCCAGATTTGTCTGATTCAGAATGGATGGATCTGATTAGATCGGAATGGACGATCATGATCGGTCTAATCTGGATGAAGGGCTAAGATGTCCAGATTTAAATGTACAAACTGGATCTCTCCAAATCTGGATAGATGGCTCAGAATCAAGTTGATCTCATCGGACAATCCAGATTGATCAGATCTTGTCCTTTGATTAAGCTGCTTTAGATCTTGATGAAGGGCTCAAATTAAATCAGCTTGAAATGCACATTATGATCCTAGATGAAGCTATATTTGATCCAACTTGAGTCTAGTCCATTGGCTCATCTCGATCTTCTACAAACAAGAGATAAAATTTACATATAAGTTCAAAATTTATGAGAATTTACAATAAGGTCCAAAAATAAATCCAACTAATAAAACATACAAATAATTGACAATTAATCACTCGAGAGGATAAAATCATTAAGATTAAGGACCAAAATAATACGACAAAAATGACAGTTATCAACCCCATGACATGTTCTCGTAAAAGTTTGTTATATATCGCAACCAACCAAGACACCTCGTAGGCCATACAAAATATTCCTAATAGTGCATACTCGCTAACGACATAACAAGATGATTCCTCGAACTCGTGTGTCCCTCCATGCAGATGATGATTCAAATAGTTTGTTACACAACAGTTGGCCCTAGGGGCTGCAGATATAAAAAGATAGGAAGGAGGAAGAGAGGGGGGATCAAAGAATTTATTCTCATTCTATCTACATTTATTATTTTTCGGAGAGCAACTCTGGCTTGTTTCTTTTTTCTCATACAGGCTCTAACTTAAGCATCGGAATGCCACTGCCGAGGAGGTCGGTAGGGGTTTAACACGCGGTAGCTTTCTCAAGATATTTTCTACAGTGGGCGGAGATAGACCATCCTCAATTGTAGAAGATTGAGGAAGAACCATCTGCATGTTATTTTTTTTTACTTTATATAAGTTCTTATTTATAAGAGGTTTCTCCACCTCCGAAGGTACTTCCGAGAAGGAGAGATTATACTAAAGGTGTCTAGCACCGGAGCTCACTCTAGAGCTCATCCGTGGAGTAGGAATTTGAGTTCTGAACCATGTTAAATTTCTTGTCCTCAGATTATTTACTGGTGAGGTTAGAGAGGACCCATCCTCGGTGGCATAAAGTCGGGGAAGAAAAATCTAAACCGCATCAATTAGCGCCGTCTGTGGGAACATTTTTGGCTGAACAAGACGTTGAGATGCATCTGCAAGAGATCCCTCTTCCTGCAGCTTCCTCTGCAAAAGAGACTCCCATCACCTTGTTGTCATCTTAATTAAAGGCTCTAGTGGACACGACAGTATCTAAATCCTTGGTGAGGGAAAGAAAGAGGATAGGATATCTCCATCCTCATTTTGGCGAGCCTTCTTAAAGGGATCCACCACTTGAAGGACCTTCTCACATTCCTCTGCCTAGCCCCCAAGAAACAGAGATATTGCTTGGAGAAGTACTAACTGGGGGGGGTGTATCAATATCCTTTCCCGGCGTTGCCAGCGAGATGGGAGGACCAGAGGTAGAATCACTCAACAAAGGCTCCTGAACCTTATGAACCTTGTCCCTTTACGACAGATATAGTCCTGGAGTGGCCACCGACTCACTTTTGTAATCTACAAGTAGGGTTATATGATGGCACTCTCAATCCAGAGGAACGTTTGTCCCTGTTTGAAGGTGCAGTGGCCCTTCACTGCTACATTGACGCTCTCAAATGTCGGGCCTTCCGTATCACTTTGTCATCATCTACTCAGAGCTGGTTCAAGTCTCTACCTCCCAGCTCCATTACTTGTTTTGCATATTTGAAGGGAGTTTTTCTTAAACAATCTGCTAGTTGTAAGAAATATAAGCATGATGCCTCTATTTTACTTCACTTAAAGTAAGAGTCTATTGGTGCAGTAGGCACCAGATAATCGAACCTAGATTTTGATTATGGCAAAGACCCAAAGCTAAGGTCATATTATTGTCTATCGAGCTGAACTAAGTGTGCAGGAATGGTTAAACTGAGCTGAAGGTTGGCGACACCCAGAGAATCTTGAGTCAGGAGACCATGGTGGTCGGACGACACTGGGAGAACTTCGGAGGGAGCCGAAGAACCCAGGTGGAGACCTGAAGCAAATCTGCAAGTTACAAAAGGACCTAAGGTAAGCTCGTGTGTGAGTGAATGTAAGGTCGGGTCCTCCGTACGGGAACATCCTTAGGCGGCGATCCGACTAAGACTTCTCGTGGAAGGTCTAGGTCGAGATTGGACAGTAAGTGGTCGTCGAATTTACCTGTATTGTTTTCATTTCGAGCTAACTTGTTGTTGCAGTTGGATATCCTAGCCACCAGTCGACTGTTGGCTGTTGGCAGTCGACTGGTAGGGTTCATCAGTCGATTGCCAGTCAATCTGCCCACCTCGAGGAGAGTCAAGATAAACTCCACTTATCTTGGGGAGATGAGGTTCTTTGACCATGAGCTAGAACTGAACGTTAGGGAGCTTCCAAGGCTATAAAAGAACGGGGGTTTCACCCCTTTAGGTCATCTAAAGTGCTTATAAAGTGATCCCACAATGCCGCTTCTCTACGACTACGCTATGATGTCGATACGCTGCCAGAACGCCAACAACACGACTACAAACTCAAGATCTACTCTTCGTCGGTATAGGTTCTCAACGTTTCTATTTCAAATTAGTGTACTTAAATTTATTTTATCGATCTTTTGATCGCATTGAGGATAGGTGGGATTGTCCCTCTTCCTCAAGCTTTTTGTTGGTTTTGTAATCGTCATCTCCTACCTCCAACGAGGAGGAGATTATTAGTGAATTGCTCTCTGTACGTGGTCTAGGATCGCTAGGGACTTGGATTAGCAATCAGTCGGTTGTGAACCAAGTAAAAACAAACCTGTGTTCTTTATTTTTTGTTGTGCATCTCTCTTTTATTTGAACGTACAAAAAGATTTTATCGTGTGCTATTCACCCTCCCTCTAGCGCTTTTACGATCCAACAATTGGTATCAGAGCGGGAGCACTACGATTTGATGCAACCACCAATCTAGCATCATTTTTGACTTTCTTTTCGTATTTATTTTAAATCGCATTTCGTGGTGTTTTTCGTTTCATTTAATTTGCTTTTCTCTTGCACTACTAATCCAAGATGAGAGTCTTGGCAACTTTTTTTTTTATCATTTGTGTTTTTGCAAGGTTTTTTCTAAATGACCCATCTCGAAGGGTTTAGCACCGCCCGACCTCTGTTTTACAACGGAGATGACTTCCGTTATTGGAAGGGTCGGATGGAGTGCTACTTGAAAACCCAAGTAGAGATGTGGATCATAATATAAACCGGATTCACACTTCCAACAAATGGAGATGGTGAATTCTTGGATTTTGATCAGTGGACAAATGCCATGAAATGCCAAGTGGAAGCCGACGCCAAGGCCACACAAATCCTACAATGTGGGCTATCCAAAGAGGAGCTCAACCATGTCGGCCCCTTTATCAGCGCAAAGGACTTATTGAATAAGCTCATCGAGCTTCACGAAGGGACCGCGGACACCAAGGTATGTAAGAGGGACCTACTTTTAAATAAATTGTTTAACTTAAAAATACAGGAACACGAGTCGGCCACCCAGCTCCATGCCCGAATTCAAGATATTATGAATGAGCTGCATTCAATCGGACAAAAGGTCAAAAATCGGGACGTGATCAAGTACGCACTTAATGCATTCCCTAGGACTACCTTGTGGGCATCCATGGTTGATGCCTACAAGGTTTTTAAGGACCTTTCAAAAATTAGGTTAGACGAATTGTTTTCTGAATTCGAATTACATGAGCAGTCTAATTTAGTCCCCACTGAGAAAAGTATCGCTCAATTTGTAGGTCCGAAGAAGAAACCCAAGAGTAAACCACCTCCAGAGGAAGAAGATGAGTATGAGTCGAAGGTGAATGACGTGATGGAGACCGAAGTAGTGAATCTAGTTCGAAAAATGATCAAGAGCAGAAGGAGGCTAATCAATCAATCCAAGGAGGGTAAGTCAAAACAAAGTTCTAACTATAGATGCTATGAGTGCAATAGGATAGGCCACATCAAGTCGGAGTGTCCAAGACTTAAGAACAAGGCACCACAGTCTAAGAAAGCACTCAACGCCATGTGGGAGGAATCGTTGGAGAAGGAAGACGAGCTTAACAACCTTGTCTTCATGGCCAAGCCTACCGAACCCGAGGAAGACTCCGAACCTGAGGAAGAGTCTGACTCCGGATCTGAAGACGAGTTTCAATTCAAGACAAGTCACAGATCTGTATCCGATTCAAAAGGTTCACTCAAGGTGAGTCTCTCTTTAATCGATACATTGTATGGTGCAATTAAATTCTTAACTAAAAAATTAGCTAAGTCCGAGTCCAAGGTCGAGACCTTAGTTGAGGAGGTTAAACTTCTTAAACATGAGGTCTCCCTAACTTCTTCGACTAGTCAAGTTCAAGAGGAGAACTCAACTCGAGTTTAAAAACTCAAAGTTGAGAACTCACTCTTGAAAGGACAAGTCAAAGATCTTAGGAAAATGTTGGAAAAGGTTCACTTTGGGATCCAAGGGACTTGACCTACAACTTGGATCGCAAAGGGCTGTGTACAACAAGGCTGGACTAGGATTTAGATCAACCATGCCTAACAAGTCGTATATGTCAATCGTAAATCGTAATAGAAAACAAGTCCAAGCATGGGTCCCTAAGACCGCTTTAATTTCACAATTAGGATCTAATAAGTATTGGGTTCCCAAGGATCAAATCCACTACGTGGATAGACTGAATCGATTCAATGACCCAGGAGGAGCTAGTACTAAATTTGTTTGTTCTATTACATGTAATTAGTATTTGCATGCTTAGTTATTTTGTTTTAATTTTCAGAATGACTAGATAGGGTCAATAGCTCGTCAATCTTGACAACATAGTATTAGGATGCGGTGAAATGATAGTACATTAGGAAAACGAAGTCCTGTGTGTCCAAATTAGATAAGGTGTATCTAGCTTGATACACTCGACTAAGTTGAACTAGGTGAAGCTATCTCGCTGTATCCTTAACTAGTTAGACCAAGAAGTAATCTTAAGTGACTCAAGTAATCGATTTCTTGAATTTGGCTTTGTCTAAGGAAGTGATCGTTGTTCCGATCAAAGAAGGCCTCTGTGCCTCGCCATGACCTGGAAGTCAATTTCTCGAAAAAGTTACTTGATGAGCTAAGGGTTAAATCCGAATCTAACCCAAGGTTGATTAGTTTCAATTCACTAAATCTAAACAAGTAAAATTGAAGTCATCTCATAGAACACATAAGGATAACATGCTTAATCATGTAGAAAGGGTGAGATGATTCCTAGGACTAATGACTTTCAACCAACTCTTAAAATCCCAATATTCGTTCCAACTACTATATGTGTAGGATCAATGAATATTGGACAATGAGTGCTCCCGACATGACCGGAGACCGACTGAAATTTTTGAAGCTCATATTCAAAAATCAAGGATTGGTAGCATTCGGAAATAACGGGAAGCTCAAAATTATCGATTCAGGTGATATTGAGCTAAACTCTAATTTTATAATTCGCAACATTCTTTTAGTCGAAAATTTTGATTTTAATTTACTTAGTGTAAGCTAATTGTGTGATAACAACTATAAAGTTACATTCTTAGAAAATGAATGTTCAATTAAAACTAATGATACCTCTAAAACAATTAAACTTAAAGGAACTAGGAATAGCAACATATACACAATTAATTTATCCAACTCTTCATCTAAGTGTCTAATGACACAGCAAGAGGAATCGTGGTTGTGACATCGATGACTTGGACACTCTCATCCAAGACTCGTATACAAAATGAGTCAGAGTGGCCTAGTCAGAGGTTTACCCAACCTTAACAACTTAGACAATAAAATTTGTAATGCGTGTCAACAAGGTAAACAAACTAGGGCACAATATCAATTAACTAACCAAGAAAGAACCAAAAGTGTACTTGAGTTCCTACACTTAGACCTATTTGATTCTCATAGACCCAAGTCACTAAACGAAAGTCAATTCTGCTTAGTCATAGTTGACGGCTACTCTAGATTTACCTGGGTCAGATTCCTAAAACACAAAAGTGAAACCCTAGAACAACTCACCAACTTATGCAAGTTAATAGAAAACGAAAAGAACCTTAAGGTTAAGAGACTTAAAAGAGATCATGGTGGTGAATTCGAAAACCATAGGTTCACCGACTTCTGTAACCTAAACGGATATCACCATGAGTTCTCCTGCCCTAGAACCCCACAACAAAATGGTCTAGTCGAGCGAAAGAATAGAACCCTACAAGAAGCCGCTAGAACCATGTTAAACGAGTACAACCTTCCTAATAGGTTTTGGGCAGAAGTTGTTAGTACAACGTGCTATGTCCAAAATAGAATCCTACTAGCCAAAAGACACCTTAAAACCTCATACGAAATCTATTATGAAAAATTACCCAACATTAAATACTTTAGGGTTTTTGGATATAGGGTTCACATATTAAATACTAAAGACTACTTAGGAAAATTCACTTCTAAAACAACCACCGGAATATTCCTATGGTACTCAACCACAAGTAGAGCCTATAGGGTCTATAATAATGAAACCCTAAAAATCGAAGAAACGATTAATGTGGTATTCGATGAAGGAGATAAACCCACAAAACCCGAAGTAGAACTAGTTAATGAACCAATTGATACTAGACCTGAGTCTGACCATGAAAATGAGTCTAGTATAAATCCTAACCCAAGTCAGTCTATGTTACAATCAAATCATTCCAGTGATCAAGTAATAGGTGATCCCAACCTAGGGGTTCGAACTAGAGTGTCGTATAGAAACCTTAGTCAAATCTCATTAATCTCGAAAATCGAACCCAAATCAATTGAACAAGCTCTTCTTGATCCCGATTGGATTATTGTCATGCAAGAAGAGCTAGCTCAATTCACTAGGAGTGAAGTCTGAGAATTAGTACCATCACCTAAAGATAAATCGATCATTGGAACAAGGTGGGTATTCTAGAACAAACTCGATGATAAAGGAGAAGTAGTTAGAATAAGACAAGATTAGTCGCTAAAGGATTTAGTCAAATAGAAGGGTTAGATTATGATGAAACCTATGCCCCCGTAGCTAGACTAGAATCGATAAGAATGTTGTTGGCCTACGCTGCACATCGAGGATTCAAATTATTTCAAATGGATGTGAAGTCAACGTTTTTAAATGGTTTTATTAAGGAAGACGTCGACGTTAACCAACCCCCAGGATTTGAAAATTTAGACAAACCCGACCGTATTTTCAGACTTAAGAAAGCTTTATATGGACTAAAACAAGCTCCTAGAGCTTGGTATGAAAGGCTTTCCATTTATCTTAAGTCAAAAAGGGTTTAGTCAAGGCTTAGTAGACCCAACTCTCTTCGTAAAATCCGTAGGTAAAGAAATTTTTATTGGCCAAATATACGTAGATGATATAATCTTTGGAACAACCAACTCAATTTTACTAAATGAGTTCATTTCACTAATGGAAAGTGAATTTGAAATGAACTTAGTAGAAGAATTAGCATTTTTCCTAGGCTTACAAATAAAACAAACTAAGGAAGGAATTTACCTACATCAACATAAATACGCAAAGGAATTAATTAATAGATTTGGAATGCAAAATGCGAAGGTAATTAATACACCAATGGCTACAAATGTTAATGTAGGAGAAGACTTAGATGGAAAACTAATATACTTAAAATACTATAGGAGCACAATAGGTAGTCTCATGTACTTAACTAGGAGTCGACCTGATATACTATTCGTAGTGAGTATGTGTGCAAGATTTCAAACTTGTGCTAAGGAGTCACACCTAACATTAGTCAAACACATCCTTAGATATCTAAAGGGTACACTAAACGTAGGAATTTGATACCCTAGATCTAACGAGTTCGAACTAATCGGCTACTCCAACTCGGATTATGCCAATAGTAAACTCGATAGAAAGAGCATGAGTGAGTGTTGTCAACTTCTCGACTCGAGTCTAGATTGCCTTATCTACCACCGAAGCCGAAAACGTCGCGATGGGTGAGTGTGTAGCTCAACTCTTGTGGATGAAGCACACTCTCCAAGACTTTAAGTTAAACTTTAACAACACTAAAATTTACATCGACAATATTAGTTTAATTAATTTAACCAAAAACCCAATCTGTCATTCTAGAACTAAACATATAGAAGTCAAACACCACTTTATTCGAGAACATATAGCTAACAGGACCATACAACTCGAATACGTGGAGTCCAAATCGAACTTAGCAGATTTGTTTACCAAACCTTTACCCGAAGCAGAGTTTAGTCTGCTTAGATGAAAATTAGGTATGTGCGTAATAGAGTAGGACTTAAAACTTATATTTTTGTTATACTCTATTTTTTTTGTTTACTTTTCTTGCAAAATGGAACTATCCTAGGGCTTATCCTAGATAGCATGCATCTATAGATTTAAGGAGCCAATACATCTCACAACATATAGGACTAATGTGTTTGTGTACTTAGTCACATAGATGGGCGTGAGATGTTAGGACCTTACTCCCGGTTCCAAATGTAGATCTAGTGCATCGACATGAACCATGGAGTATAATTATCTAGATTAACCAACTCTAATCAAGACTTATTGATCATTCTATATCAATTAAGTCAAATAGAGTTGAACATACTATTAGATGAGCTTATGTTTAAAGTATTATTTTCAAAATCTAATAGGAACATGCTTGGACTTATAAAACATAATCACTATGTTTCGAAAAGGTTTTTTCTACAAACCCCCACACTTTTCGATTTATGGCAAAAGGGAGAGAAAATGATCAAAGTTAAGGGATCAAATTTTTTTTTTTGATAACTTAACTTAAAACCATCATGCCAAAGTTAAATAAGTGATTACTTAACTTAACCTTTTCAATGGCAACACGGGGAGAAAAAGGCCAAAGTTAAGAGATCAAAAATTAATTTTTGATAACTTAACTTAAACATTTAGGCCAATGTTAAGTAATCTTGATTACTTAAGTTGCAACCATTAAGGGGGAGTGTCACGCCCCGAGAGTATGCCGAGCTGAAAAATAAACGGACAACATCTCCCCTGTACATGACACCATATCCTGTTGATACAAGGCCTTTCAGCCATAATAATAACAACATATACATATATGTATAACCAAAATCACAGTGAAAAACACCATAATAGAGTTAAAAACTCAACATCACTGCATACTAGTATGACTAACACCAAAATAAGAAAGTACCATAACAAAATAAAAAAGACAAGTACAACACCAACAGTGTCCAACACTACAAACCATCATATGAAACTAAGTCCATAATAAAACACCTACGATAAACTATAAGCCAGGACCCTCAGAAGTGAGATGAGATGATCCCAGTCAACGATTCTCCAAGCCCATCACGGAGTCGACTACCTGTTACCTGGGCGACAAGAAACCCAGGGTCTATGGTGGTGAGTATAAAACTCAACGATAATAAGAATTGAAGTGCATGCATAATATACATATCACATGCGAGTCAACAATATACTGTCTAAAGATATAACAAATATATATCAGTATGATATAATGACTGTATAACCAACTGATCAACAATAACAACATAAGTAACTGACATACCTAAAGATCAGCAACGAAGCAACTCATACAACCTGAGTATAAGTAACATAATACAACACCTACAACATGGTAGAGTAATACTAACTCTATAATCAACAAAACCGCCATACTGGCATTCTATAGCAAATACAACAATGAACCGGGTCCATCCCATATCATCCCAGGGTACTGGTCAAAGGTATACGATAGTCTGACCAACTTAACACTGATAATCCACACACGACCATATAGAATATGTAAGTAGAATGCAAGATGATATACATGTTAGTTATATATGAGAGATGTCATAAGGCAATAGCCTTATGGTTGTACCATTTATTGGATAAATGAAGATTCACTATTTGAGTATATATATTTTCATGTATTTAATTGGATCTTAAACTCATTTACTGAATGTCCGCAATATGATTCACAGTATGAAAGAATTTATAATTGGATCACAACTAGTGAGTATCTCTACATGTGTAATTGTGATGTATTGGAATTATCCCTAATCGATGAATTGATGTATTCGGACACAATCAATTCTGTTGAGACTAGCACGAGTTATACTCTTTGGTTTATCTAAGCAGCTGTTTCTCACTGGCTAGAGACATTGGGATGTCCGAAGTTAACCGTGAATGCTAGTTATGGTAACTAGTTCATTAGAGTGACTAGTTGTAAGACTTCATATATTTCTCTGCATATATGGATATATCAATGAAGTTCTTATTGTAGCTTAAGTGCGATGTTCCTTCTACTTGAGGTATTCAAGTCATCTTGGTCATATAGACTTATGCTTTGACATCTTGATCAAACATTTTCGAGGAGATGTGGACCCGGGATGATTGGGTATAAGTCGAAATGCCCGAAGGTGTTTAAATAGCTTACAGAGGATTCACCACTCCTTGTGAGGAGATGTATACCCTATGACCTCTCGTCGAATTGTTACTAAAGTCTTTGGCCAAATCATTACATCTTTAGAGTATGATACTCTTGAATACATGTGCAGTAACTAGAATCCGGAAGGCGAGGAAGTAATACTTGGGCTAGGTGTGACGTGGTCAGCCTAGCGGGGACTGACACAATAGACCATGTCCTGAACCAAGTGGGTATAAGATGAGTGAAGGGAATGGGGCATGACTTACTGTAGCTGTTGAAGGGTTTCAGAAGCGTTCTGGAATCAACCGTTGATTTTTTGGTTAATTAGGGATCATGATGTACTACTAGGTGCCACTCATGATCATTCTATAATTAATGGTTAATTATAGACAGCCAACATAAATCGGGAACCTATTTGGTTACACACACTACGAGTGTAATCCGAAGTATTTAAAATGAGATTGAGAATAGGATTCTCAGATCAAGAGAGACATGGTTTGGTTGGACCAAACAAAAAGCGAGCATAAAATTGTTTCATTCGCAACGGAAGCGTGGATGGGCCGAGTCTTATGAAGACATGATGGATGAACCAAATCGGTTTGGTTCTCATCCAATGGTGAAAAATAAACCAAAGGGGTTGGTTTATTTTAAACGAATGAATCGAAATTGGTTTGATTCGTTTTAACTTAAAATAGACCAACGCGGTTTGATTTATTTTAACTTAAGTTATTGGAGCGGGTTAACGGATTTTGGTTATGAACCAATAACCGTTAGGAGAATATGTTCTCTATAAAAACACGGCTTAAGGGTTTTGCAATTAATGAACGACTTAGGTTTTGGAAGCCCTAGCCATATTTCCCCTTCTTCTTCACTCCTTGCTCCTTGCCGCCCAACCCATTGGAGCCGCCCAACTTGTTGTGGGCGCCCCTTCTCCTTGTCGTCGGCCAACCACCAGCCGCTGGCAGCCCTCCGACCATCCTCAACCGCCAGACAACCTCCCATGGCCGCCGGTGACCAAGGTGCTGTTAGTAATATATGAGAGATGTCCTAAGGCAATCGCCTTATGTATGAACCATTTATATGATAAATAAAGATTCACTATTTGAGTATACATGTTTTATGTATTTGATTGGATCTTAAACTCATTTACTGAATGTCCATGATACGATTCACAGCATGAGAGAATTTGTGATTGGATCACAACTAGTGAGTATCTCTACATGTGTAATTGTGATGTATCGGAATTATCCCTAGTCGATGAATTGATGGATTTGGACACCATCAATTTCGTCGAGACTAGCACGAGGTATACTCCTTGGTGTATCCAAGCAGCTGATTCTCACTGGCTGGAGACATTGTGATGTCCGGAGTTAATCGTGGATGCTAGTTATGGTAACTAGTTCATTGGAGTGACCAGCCGTAAGACTTCATATGGTTCTCTACATATATAGATATGTCAATGAAGTTCTTACTGTGGCTTAAGTGCGATGTTCTTTTGACTTAGGTATTCAAGTCATCTTGATCATGGAGACTTATGCTTTGACATCTTAAGCAAACATCTCTAAGGAGATGTGGACCCGGGATGATTGGGTATAAGTCGAAGTGATCGAAGGTGTTTGAATAGTCTATAAAGGATTCACCACTCCTTGCGAGGAGATGTATACCCATGGCCTCTCGTCGGATTGTTACTAAAGTCTTTGGCCAAAGCATTACATGTTTAGAGTAAAGTACTCTTCGGTACATGTGGAGTAACTAGAATCCGTAGGACGAGGAAATGATACTTGGGCTAGGTGTGACGTAGTCAGCCTAGTGGGGACTGAAACAATAGACCATGTCCTGAACCAAGTGGGTATAAGATGAGTGAAGGGAATGTGGCACGATTCATTCGAGCTACTGAAGGGTTTCAGAAATAGTTCTGGATCAACCGTTGATCTTTTCGGTTAATTGGGGATCATGATGTACTACTAGGTGCCACTCATGATCGTTCTATAATTAATGGTTAATTATAGACGGCCAACATAAACCGAGAACCTATTTGGTCACACGCACAACGAGTGTAATCCAAAGGATTTAAAGCGAGCTTGAGAATGGGATTCTCAGACCGAGAGAAACTATGTTTGGTTGGACCAAACATAAAGCGAGCATGAAATTGTTTTGATCGCAATGGAAGCGTGGATGGGCCGTGTCTTATGAAGACATAATGGATGGACCAAAATGGTTTGGTTCTAATCCAATGGATGAGAATAAACCAAAGGGTTTGGTTTATATTAAACGAATGAACCACAGGTTGGTTCGGTTCATTTTAACTTAAAATAAACCATCATGGTTTGGTTTATTTTAACTTATCTTAATGGAGCGGGTTAACGGGCTTTATGGATATGATCCATTAACCATTAAGAGAATTAGTTCTCTATAAAGAGGGCTTAAGGGATTGTTAAACCCTAATCATCCAAAACCCTAAACCTAGTTCTTTGCCCAACATTTTGTTGCCGCCAGTTGTGGTGCCGCCGTCCAGCTCCTTGCGGCGACCAACCTTCAGCCGGTGAACCTCCGGCGACCCTCCGTGATCTCCTCTAGGTTCGGTGATAAGGTGAGCTTCCATCTCTCCTTTTGCGGCCTCTATTCCTCCACCAAGCTGTCCAGTTTTCTGGACAGCTTGTTTCTTGTTGTCGGGCGTCCTTTGGATGACGGTTAGTGCTCCGATAGCGCCTAACTTACCGGGATTTGATCTCGGTAATCCTCTGAGGTGGAGGGCGAAGGATTCGTCAATTGGTTGTGAATACCT
Organism: Wurfbainia villosa; assembly: GCA_025175895.1. Taxonomy (NCBI): domain Eukaryota; kingdom Viridiplantae; phylum Streptophyta; class Magnoliopsida; order Zingiberales; family Zingiberaceae; genus Wurfbainia; species Wurfbainia villosa. The sequence continues at coordinate 56,051,973 of CM046004.1, forward strand.
CTCGGAGAAGCGAGTTTTGAGAACTTCGTTTAGGATCGAATTTGGATTCGGATCATGATCATCTCGATCACGTCGTCTTCAACACGAGGCTAGTAACCCGTCGAAGGCGAAGCTCGTGACTTAGCGAAGTCATCCCGAGGAGCTCGGCGTGGATACGGATAGAGACGATTCTTACGAGGATCGTTCCGGTTGATGCCGTTCCCGCTACACGTCATACGAAAGGTATAACGTAGATAATTTTCTTTATTGCAAATTTTAATTTACGGTTATGTCTACACTTGTTGTAATAGCATGCGTGTGTTGTGTGTGTTGTAATAAATATAGAATTATTATTTTTAATTGCTTCCGCTGTGCTCATGTTTACGAAACATGATCGAACACACACACGCCGCGGTGCCGGAAACCCAACAGTGGTATCAGAGCCCAGGTTGTGTTTCGACATAATCGTAAAAATGGTTTTGCGATAGTCATAATGTATTTCTGGAAATTTTCTAAATTTTGAAAATTTAGAAGTATTTATGGAAATTTTTCAATTTTGGAAAGTCTAGAAGTATTTATGGAAATCTTCAACTTTTGGAAAGTTGGAAGTATTTATGGAAATTGATATTTTCCATAAATAAAATATTTGATTAGATTTTGGAAATTTGTTTCCTAATTTAATCATGATTTGATTTGGGAAATCAAATCTTAAAATATTTTATTTCCATAAGTAGTTTTAATGATTTAGGAAATTGGTTTCCTAAATAGATTTTCCTTAATCAAATAATTCCATGAATAAAATATGTGATTAGATTTGGAAATTTGTTTCCTAATTTAATTATGATTTGATTTGGAGAATCAAATCTTAAACATATTTTATTTCCATAAATAGTTATGACATATAAGGAAATTATAAACATGACATAAGTGTATGCCATGTAATTGCATTAGATGCATAAAATTATGCCATGCGTGTCGTGACATGTAGATGTATGCCATGTATGCCATGCCATGTAGATAATAGTTATTTGCATGCAAAGAGGATGAGACATAAAAACCCATAATCAATATTAAAGCCTACACATTCCATTAATATGGTTAGAACCAGAGTTCTGTTTCTTGTTTGGGTTGTTGGACTCTCTCCAAGCCCGGCTCGAACCTGAATATGTTCAAACCATGGAATAGTTTAATAATAATATGGTAAGAGTCAGAGGTCAATCGTTAGCTTTGGTTGTTGGACTCTCTCCAAGCTGGGCTAATTGGTTGAATGCGCTCTAACCATATTAAAACTATGTCCTGATTAATGGGTTGGCTTTAACTTGGAGCATCGGCTTGTTGGACTCTCTCCAAGGTCGATGTAAAGAGAGGTGAAGTTGGGTGCTATGCATATGATGCATACTTGTTAATGTGTTAACAACCCGATGTATGTGTGAACATTCAATTAGTTGATAGCACATTGTGATAGTTGCATATACGGGATATGCAATCGGTATAGATGATACCTACCGTCGTAGTTATGAATGGCTTGTTGGACTCTCTCCAAGGTTGTTCATAACTATGATGGATATCAGCCCATTCGGAGATGGACCTACAATCTCCCGAAGTGATTTTGGGGTTTTTGAAATTCGAAAAATGAATGGGATTTATAAATGTATATTGATGCATTTTAAAAATCATTTTCTCATATATGTTCGTTTTGTATTTCTAGGTCAATAAATTGATCATGACGTCTTTGAATTTGTGCACTATTTTGGATTCGAACAAACTGACTGGGCCTAACTTCCTGGACTGGCTTAGAAACCTGAGAATTGTTCTCAAGGCGGAAAAGCTTGCATATGTCCTTGAAGAGCCTCTTCGCCGTCCTAGGGCGATGCAACTCGGACCAAATGTTGGTCTATCGAAACATGTGGCGGTACGGTGGCGAGTTGCATCATGCTAGCGAAGATGGTACAGTGCAGCGGCATGAGCATATGGATGCTAATACTATGGTCTTCCATCTTCATGAGTTGTTCGATGAGCAAGCGAGATCCGAAGGTTCGAGTCTCTAGGCTCCTCTTCACTCGAAGATGCAAGAAGGTTAAATCTGTAGTGCAGTTTGTGCTAAAGATGAGCAGGTACATCGGCGGCTAGCTACCCTCGGTTTGTGATGGATCATGAGTTAAGTATTGACTTAATTCTGCATTGTTTGCCCAAGAGTTTCTCGCAATTTGTGATGAACTATCGGATGAACAAATTGGAATCCACCATTCGAGCTCCTCGATATCTTTGAAGGCTATGGAGCCTTGAAGCATGAGAGAAAGCGGTTACATTAGTTGATTCCTCGAAGAAAGGTTCTAAGAGGAAGGCAAAGAAAGAAGAAAGGAAGAAGAAAAAGGCTAAGAAGGTAGAACTAGCACAAAGGGCACTTGCCATCATTATGGCAAGGAGAGGCCATTCTTGAAGAAAGTGCAAGATTTATCTTGAGTCCATGAAGAAGGATAAGGCATCGGATGCCCCATCTTCTTGAAATCTTCTTTATTGATTGTCATTCTATTTCCTCGGACACTTGGGTATTTGATCTTTGGTGTGGCTCACATATATGTAATGACATACATGGGCTAAGGAATAGAAGAAGACTTCGAGGAGAGTCAAATTTACGTGTTAGGAATGGAGCAGCGGTTCTTTTTCGCCATCGAGCGTGTTGTTGGAACTCCACTGTAGGACTTATCTTAGAACGACAATTGCTTTTATGTTCCTTCGTTGATAAAGAACATCATTTCTATTTCTTGTCTAAATAGAAATGGGTTCCATTTGACTTTTAGTAACAATTGTTGTTACATAACTTTGAATGGAGTTCTTTATGGGATTGGAACTTTGAGCAATGGTGTTTATACGTTGGACGTATCCGAAAGGACGATTTCAATATCGGCGAGCAACACGCGTGCTCGAAAGGATAATCAAATAGACTCCTATATGTGGCATTGTCGTCTTGGCCATATAAGCAAGAAACGCATATCCGAATTACACCGATGTGGAATTCTGGAATCGTTTGAATTGGATTCATACGATACATGCGAATCATGCTTAAAAGGCAAGATGACTAAGTTACCTTTTACTGGAAAAGGTGAACGAGTGGGAGAGTTACTAGGTCTAGTACATACTGATGTATGTGGACCCATGTCAACTCAAGCTTTAGGAGGCTATAGCTACTTCATCACCTTCACCGATGATCACTCACGGTTTGGGTATGTGTTCTTGATGAAACACAAGTCCGAAGCCTTTGAAAGGTTCAAAGAATTCAGAAATGAAGTAGAGAAACAACATGACAAAAGTATTAAACTACTTCGATCGGATCGAGGTGGTGAATACTTAAGTCAAGAGTTTCTTGATTATCTAAGAGACAATGGCATATTGTCTCAATGGACTCCGCCCTATACACCACAGCATAATGGTGTATCTGAGAGGCGTAACCGGACCTTGTTGGACATGGTCAGGTCAATGATGAATCATGCGACTATTCCCAAGTCCTTTTGGGGTTATGCACTTCAGACAGCTGTTTACTTGTTAAACAGAATGCCTACCAAGGTAGTCTCTACTACTCCATATGAGATATGGGCTAGTAAGAAACCTCATGTATCTTACTTGAAGATATGGGGTTGTCCTCGCTTATGTGAAGCGGATCAGACGACAAAGTGGATGCTAAGTCCGATAAATGTCTATTTATTGGATACCCTAAGGAAACAAGGGGTTACCAATTCTATCATCCTGTGGAACAAAAGGTGTTTGTTTCAAGGCATCTTTGTGTTTCTAGAGAAAGAGTTTCTCTTGCAAGAAAACGGGAGTGTCGTCGAGCTTGAGGAGGCTCGAGAGACTCAAATAGACATTGATGAGATACAGTGAAGTACAAGCCGACAACTCATAGTGATGAGCAGCAATCTGGACCTATTGTAACACCACATCTTCGTAGATCCGTAGAACACGCAATATTCTGAGAGATATGGATTTCTCGTAAGTGAATCGAACGACGTGTTACTCATTGATGATGAGAGCCTACCGAGTTATGAAGAAGTCTTGACAAGTTCGAGAAAGGGATAAGTGGCTTGGTGCCATGAAGTCGGAAATGGATTCCATGTATGAAAACCAAGTTTGGAACTTGGTTGACCCAAGGCATAAAGCCTATAGGGTGCAAGTGGGTTTTCAAGAAGAAAACCGACATGGATGGTAATGTGATTACCTATAAGGCTAGATTGGTGGCGAAAGGATATCGTCAAAAACAAGGTGTTGATTATGACGAAACCTATTCGCCTGTAGCTATGCTTAAATCCATTCGGATGCTCCTGGCCATAGCGGCTCATTATGATTATGAGATATGGCAGATGGATGTGAAAACAACTTTCCTTAATGGAAACCTGCTCGAGGACGTGTATATGATACAGCCTGAGGGTTTCACATCGGTTGATAAAACCAAGGTATGCAAATTGCGACGGTCCATTTATGGACTGAAGCAAGCATCCAGGAGCTGGAATATCCGTTTTGATGAGACAATCAAAAGGTTTGATTTCTCACAAAAATCCAGACGAACCTTGTGTGTACAAGAAGGTTAGTGGGAGTGTAGTCGTATTCCTAGTATTGTATGTCAATGACATACTACTTATAGAAAACAATGTTTCAATCTTACAGTCAGTAAAGGTTTGGTTATCCAAGACATTCTCCATGAAAGACCTGGGAGAAGCAACCTACATCCTCGGGATTAAGATCTATAGAGATAGATCGAAACGGTTGCTTGGTCTTTCGCAGTCTACATATATAGACCGAGTGCTAAAGAGGTTTAGCATGTCGGAATCCAAGAAAGGTTTCCTACCCATCAGGCATGGGGTACACCTTTCGAAGTCTATGTGTCCGCGCACAGAAGACGAGAGGATTTGCATGAGTAAGATTCCCTATGCATCCGCAATAGGATCTATCATGTATGCTATGTTATGTACGAGACCCGATGTATCGTATGCTCTGAGTGTCACGAGCAGATACCAGTCCGATCCAGGAATGGATCATTGGGTGGCTGTTAAGACGATCCTTAAGTACTTGAGAAGAACTAAGGATGTGTTCCTAACATATGGAGAAAGGTACATGGTGATACGTGGGTATACGGATGCTAGCTCCAGACAAACAAGGATGATTCCATGTCTCAGTCTGGGTATGTATTCACCTAGAATGGAGGTGCAATAAGTTGGAAAGGTTCCAAGCTTGACGCTATAGCGGATTCTGCCACTAAGGCAGAATACATTGCGACGGCGAAGCAAAGAAGGAAGCGGTTTGGATCAAGAAGTTCATCTCTCGAACTTGATGTGGTCTCATCAATGATCCAAACATGTGTCACGCTATCATCTTATCAGAGAGATCATCAGTAGGAACGAAATACAAATCGAGAAAATTCCCACTGAAAGGAACTTAGCGGATCCCTTGACTAAGGCATTACCTCAAAATAAGTTTGAGGGTCATGTTCGAGCTTATGGTATTGGATACCGTAGCGATTGACATTAGGCCAAGTGGGAGTCTGTTAGTAATATATGAGAGATGTCCTAAGGCAATCGCCTTATGTATGAACCATTTATATGATAAATGAAGATTCACTATTTGAGTATACATGTTTTATGTATTTGATTGGATCTTAAACTCATTTACTGAATGTCCACGATGCGATTCACGGCATGAGAGAATTTGTGATTGGATCACAACTAGTGAGTATCTCTACATGTGTAATTGTGATGTAACGGAATTATCCCTAGTCGATGAATTGATGGATTTGGACACCATCAATTCTGTCGAGACTAGCACGAGGTATACTCCTTGGTGTATCCAAGCAGCTGATTCTCACTGGCTGGAGACATTGTGATGTCCGAAGTTAATCGTGGATGCTAGTTATGGTAACTAGTTCATTGGAGTGACCAGCCGTAAGACTTCATATGGTTCTCTACATATATAGATATGTCAATGGAGTTCTTACTGTGGCTTAAGTGCGATGTTCCTTTGACTTGCGGTATTCAAGTCATCTTGATCATGGAGACTTATGCTTTGACATCTTAAGCAAACATCTCTAAGGAGATGTGGACCCGGGATGATTGGGTATAAGTCGAAGTGATCGAAGGTGTTTGAATAGCCTATAAAGGATTCACCACTCCTTGCGAGGAGATGTATACCCATGACATCTCGTCGGATTGTTACTAAAGTCTTTGGCCAAAGCATTACATGTTTAGAGTAAAGTACTCTTCGATACATGTGGAGTAACTAGAATCCGTAGGACGAGGAAATGATACTTAGGCTAGGTGTGACGTAGTCAGCCTAGTGGGGACTGACACAATAGACCATGTCCTGAACCAAGTGGGTATAAGATGAGTGAAGGGAATGGGGCACGATTCATTCGAGCTACTGAAGGGTTTCAGAAATAGTTCTGGATCAACCGTTGATCTTTTCGGTTAATTGGGGATCTTGATGTACTACTAGGTGCCACTCATGATCATTCTATAATTAATGGTTAATTATAGACGGCCAACATAAATCGAGAACCTATTTGGTCACACGCACAACGAGTGTAATCCAAAGGATTTAAAACGAGCTTGAGAATGGGATTCTCAGACCGAGAGAAACTATGTTTGGTTGGACCAAACATAAAGCGAGCATGAAATTGTTTCAGTCGCAATGGAAGCGTGGATGGGCAGTGTCTTATGAAGACATAATGGATGGACCAAAATGGTTTGGTTCTAATCCAATGGATGAGAATAAACCAAATGGTTTGGTTTATATTAAACGAATGAACCAAAGGTTGGTTCGGTTCGTTTTAACTTAAAATAAACCATCATGGTTTGGTTTATTTTAACTTATCCTAATGGAGCGGGTTAACGGGCTTTATGGATATGATCCATTAACCATTAAGAGAATTAGTTCTCTATAAAAGAGGGCTTAAGGGATTGTTAAACCCTAATCATCCAAAACCCTAAACCTAGTTGCCGCCCAACATATTGTTGCCGCCAGGTTGTGGTGCCGCCGTCCAGCTCCTTGCCGGCGACCAACCTTCAGCCGGTGAACCTCCGGCGACCCTCCGGTGATCTCCTCTAGGTTCGGTGATAAGGTGAGCTTCCATCTCTCCTTTGCCGGCCTCTATTCCTCCACCAAAAGCTGTCCAGTTTTTCTGGACAGCTTGTTTCTTTGTTGTCGGAGCGTCGTTTGGATGACGGTTAGTGCTCCGATAGCGCCTAACTTACCGGGGATTTGATCTCCGATAATCCTCTGAGGTGGAGGACGAAGGATTCGTCAATTGGTTGACGAATACCTCTCTGGAGAAGCGAGTTTTGAGAACTCGTTTTAGGATCCGAATTTGGATTCGGATCATGATCATCTCTCGATCACGTCGTCTTCAACACGAGGCTAGTAACCCGTACGAAGACGAAGCTCGTGACTTAGCGAAGTCATCCTGAGGAGCTCGGCGTGGATACGGATAGAGACGATTCTTACGAGGATCGTTCCGGTTGATGCCGTTCCCGCTACACGTCATACGAAAGGTATAACGTAGATAATTTTCTTTATTGCAAATTTTAATTTACGGTTATGTCTACACTTGTTGTAATAGCATGCGTGTGTTGTGTGTGTTGTAATAAATATAGAATTATTATTTTTAATTGCTTCCGCTGTGCTCATGTTTACGAAACATGATCGAACACACACACGCCGCGGTGCCGGAAACCCAACAGGTGCAGCCGACCACATGTTTAGCCGGCCATCTCCTCCACCAAAACATGCTGTCCAGTTTTGGACAGCTTGCTGTCCTCTTCGTGGAGAGGTCGTTTGGTCGATGTTTTGTGCTCCGACAATGACCTATTTGTCGGGGATTGAATCTCCGGCAATCCCCTTTGGTGGAGGACCAAGGTTTCGTCAATTGGTTGACGAAAACCGCTTCCGAGAAGTGAGTTCGTGGAATTCAGTTTTGGATCCGATTTTAATTTGGATCGTGATCGTCTCTCGGATCACAACGTCTTTGATTTGAGACTAGTATCTCGTGAGAAGACGGAGCTCATAGCTTTGTGAAGCTATCTCGACAATACTCAGCGTGGATACAGATAGAGGCGACACTTGCAAGTATCCCTCGGTTGATGTCATTCCCGCTTCACGTAATCCATCAGGTATACCTAGAGTAGTTTTCCTTTATTGCAAAATTTGAAAATGCGATTATGTCTACACTTGATGTATCCTTGCATGTGTTGGTGTGTGTGTTGTAATAAATTAGTTTATTACTTATTTTTGCTTCTACTATGTGCATATTTACGAAACGTGTTCGAATACACACCCACGTCGATGTCGGGGAAACCCAACAGTACAATTAAATGCAGCAAGCATAGCTCAAACAAATGCAAAATCACATCGATCATATATATAGACTCTATCTATATATATTCTCATCACACTCAAATTTATATATATCCATGTATATGTATATATATATCTGTACATGCAAACGCCATCAACCACAGCAATGCAGATGTATGGTCATGCCTGTACACCCTACTCGCTACTACGACCCCAGTGTGACCTAGGTGGCACAACATTACAACTGTCCCAACTTAACAACAACCACTTCTCTCGAGTGGCCGAGTGGGCAGTATGAACAAGTAACATATAAGCGTAAAGAGCTAGCTACACAACGGGGGTCCCTGCTATTGGCCACTCCGACTATCACTACCCATGATTGGTTGAGTGCCACACACCCAAGACAACTGCACGCTACTCCAACAACCACTATTAATAGTGGGGCGAGTGCAACACAACAAATGCTCTGCTCTCATACTAGTTACTACTCCACGAGTAACCTGGAAGGTAGGATGACTAACGACCCACTCAACCACAAGAGAGACCAAGTCGCCAGCATGCATGTAAATGACATGAATGCACAGTCACACATACATACATCCACCACAGACTCTCTATCCTACAGAGAGTCATACTCAACTGATCAATACACTCTCTATCCTGTAGAGAGTTATACTCAACTGATCAACACACTCTCTATCCTACAGGGAGTCATACTCAAATAATCAACAACCTCTCTATCCTGTAGAGAGTTATACTCAACTGATCAACAGACTCTCTATCCTGCAGAGAGTCATACTCAACTGATCAATACACTCTCTATCTTGTAGAGAGGCATACTCAATTGATCACAACCAAGCTAGGACCACCGGTTCATAGCGACACACTATCCACAATCCACATGACTATACATAAACACATGATCCGCAATGAATACGTGATCCATAACCGTCATAGCACGTAAGGAATGTAATATGACAATCAACTCTACATCTAGTTCATCACCCATCCCCTGGATGAATTGTCTAAATTGCGCAATTCGGATCTACAACCAAATTTAGCTACGTACACATAGGTAAACCACTATAGGTCAAATTACCATAACCTATATAATTCATAACAATGATGAATGAATAAATAACAAAAATAACAGAGCATTTAAGTGCAAAGGCAAGTATCAAGCAAAAAAAAAAAATTAGAGTGGAGTCAAGATCTAAGTGACAACAATATGCAATCTCATGCATCAGGGTTTAGTTGCTACCTGACCAGGGTAGAAAATATTACCCACCTGTTATAAAGCTCGAAATAATAAAATCTTCACACACGCAGACCTATCTCGCATCCACGTCCTACAATATTGCAAATATAATTAGATTATATTGCCAACTCTAGTATTAAGATCAAAACCTAGTGGATTAAGCTATCCACTTAACCGATCTATCCCTTTCCTTAATCCCATATACACTATAATAAAGATAAATCCATATCGAAATTAACTAAGCTAATCTCATGAGGATTTAACCTTTTACCCTTAATCTGATGTAATAATATCACCAACAAAATTAGTTATAAATCTAATCCATAATCACAACACTTAAATTACAACTGCCCCATACTGTATTTAACTCCAATTTCATATCGTGGATCCGATCTACACTTACCCAGTACAACCCCTTTGATCAGAGTATAAGTATCTAATTTGAATCAATCAGATTGTTTTGCAAGCAATCCCTATTCAGATCACCTTCCTCACCTAGAAATCACAATATATCACAGCTCTAACAAGATCCTTGTCCATTCACAATCAAGAATAGAGCATCACACAGCTCATTCCACAACCCACAATTTACACGAATTCAAGGGCCTAATCCATCCTATTTGAAATCCTCTGCTTAACCCATCTCCATCCACTGTTTCACAGCCAGCTCAACTCTCCAATACTTGCCCATACATAGAACATGCACAACACCCCTGCTCACCGCCGCACAACCACCCATCCGGTAGGCACCATCGATCGCAACCCACACCATAGATCATAACACAGCGGCAATCAACCGAGATTAACAACAGCAAAGAAATGAAAGAGATAGATCAAGCTTACCCACCCTAGCAACTCCACCGGTGGCAATCCTCCCCAAATCTGCTCTGTTCGCCAGAAAACCACGCTCAACCCACTGTCAATCACAAAAGGAACGCATACACAGGTGGATCCCTTCGGAGATCGAGGGAAAACAAGGAACGGACAGTGCCTTACCTTGCTTCTGCGATGATCGGGAAGGACAACTTCCAATCGAACCGTTGCCGATGCAGACTCCCAGTCATGCGCCCCTTCACCGTCGGCACTTCCATGGCACCGCCGAGAGTGGTCGACCGCTGCTTGCAAAGGAGAGGGAGATGGTCGAGAACAGGGAGATGGCGTGGGGAGATGAGATCGCGAGAAGAAAACAACGATGGTAAGAAGAATAAGAAACACAAGAATCACTCGCGTGGAGAAAAAGCTGGACGACGAGAACGGAAAGAAATGGAAGAAAATAAATGCTGGGCATTAAGGAAAAAGGTCGGGTCGAGTTTAAGAAAAACGGATTAGGTTCAACCTATAAGCATTAAAGCCAGATTCATTTAAACCTATATTCAATTAAACCATGATCCCTTCAATTAAACCCATAAACTTTTAAGCTAGATTAGGTTCAATTAAGTCCCTAACCATGCATTTTAATTTAATTTATCCAAATAATAATTTTACTCTTTCGCCATTTATTTATGGTATTTTACATTCTCCCCCACTTAATAAAATTTGGTCCCCAAATTTTGTAATTAAATGTAAGAACCAATACAAGAAATTTTCGGAATCATCACATACCTCGAGTGAACAGATGAGGGTATCGATATTGGATAGTATCTTCCAGCTCCTATGTAGCCTCCTCATCAGTATGGTGCTGCCATCCCACCTTTACAAGTCGGATGGTTTTGTTCCGCAACTGACGCTCCTTGCGACAAAGAATTCATACTGGAATTTTCTCATAAGTCGCATTAGGCTGAAGTGGGATTGATACCTCCTTTAGAATATGATCAGCTTGTGGTACGTATTTCCTCAGCATAGAAATATGAAATACGTTATGTACTCCCGCAAATGTCGGAGGTAAAGCCAACCAGTAAGCTATACCCCCAATCCAGTCCAACATCTCAAATGGACCAATATAGCGTGGAGCTAATTTTCCTTTCAATCCAAATCTTTTAACTCCTTTGGTGGGTGAAACTCATAGGAATACATGGTCCCCGATCGAGAATTCCAAAAGCCTTCACCTCCGGTCTGCATAACTCTTATGCCGGTCATGTGCCTCGGATAACCGTCGTCTGATTACTTGTACCAACTCTGCATCATGCTGAATACTTTGTGGCCCCAATATCTATCATTCCCCAACTTCTTCCCACATCGCAGAAGATCTACAGGGTCTGTCGTATAATGCCTCGAAAGGGGCCATTTGATTAGAAGAGTGGTAGCTGTTGTTATAGGCAAATTCCACTAAAGGAATGTGATCCTCCCAACTGCCTCCAAAATTCATGACACACGATCTCAATAAATCCTCCAATGTTTGAATGGTATGCTCAGATTGTCCATCTATCTGCAGATGAAATGCTGTACTAAGTCGAAGCTCTATGCCCATGGCCTACTATAGGCTCTGCCAAAATCGCGAGGTAAATCGCGGGTCTCTATCAGATATAATACTCAAAGACACTCCATGCAATCTGACAATCTCTCGATAATATAACTCTGCCAGACGATCCAATGAGTCCGTCCTGCGGATAGGTAGAAAGTGAGTTGATTTGGTTAGTTGATCCATAATCACCCAAATCGTATCATGTCCTTTATGGGTTCTAGGCAATCCCATAACGAAATCCAGAGTGATATGCTCCCACTTCCATTTCGGAATTGAATTTTCCTGAAGCAACCCAGCGAGTTTATGATGTTTAGCCTTTACCTACTGGCATACTAAACATCGAACAACAAAGTTTACAATATCTCTCTTCATATCGTTCCACCAGTATAAGCGTTTCAAATCTCGGTACATCCGAGTACCACCAAGATGTATAGAAAATCTCGAATGATGTGCTTCCTGTAGCAACTCTTCCTTAAACTAATTCAACTCCGAAACCCACTATCTATATCAGAGATGGGAAATTATCTTCTCACAAGAGAAGTCTATCTACTGTCCAAAATCCACTCCACCACACACTCTTTAAGTGCATGGGAGATTATAGTCACCAATCTCCCTTGTTGCAACTGTCCGTGTTCCAGCAACTCTATAGTAACTACCTAGTAGCTAGTTAAAACTCCATGAGCACCTCTGCTCCATACAACTACTACACAAGATCATATTTGCTAAAACCACGTCACATACATAATAGCTTATCTCGTAGTTTCTTAACTGACGTAAGCATAAGATACGTCTCATGCAACTATATCAGAATCACTTCAATTCTTGAAATGATGCATCTGCGTACAATACCCTTCGATCCACACCGGAAGGATTAGCTAACACCGATGTAAAAAGTCAGCCACCTCTAGGCTCTGAAACCTAGTTTAACCAGCTTCCGACCGAGTGAATTTCATCACCCTTTTGGTCAAACAAATCTATGGTATAGTAACGCTAGAAGCATCCTATCCACATCCGCGGGAATAACTAAATCAATACAAGGAACCCACCATCTCTGGTAATAACCAAATCAATCCAGGGAAACCACCATCTACGGTGGCCAAATGCACAACTCCAACTACCACCATCAACAGTGGCCAAGTTACACAACTCAGACAACCACAAACTGATCCAATCGTGTCTAGAATACATGATTTCTCAAATCCATGGATGACTAAATTGTTAAATATGTCTAACAACCTTATCAATAGCTTATAAAATTCATACTAAGTATGAAATATCATCCTCCATACACCTGCATCCTTCTTAAATCAAGTTGATGATACATCAATCATCATACAGACAATGATAATTGTATGACACTAAGTCACTACAATATCAACACACCAATCTTAAATCAACCCTAGAGTCTACACAGGTGTCCTTTAGCTGATCTAAATAGATCATTTATCCACAACGAAGGATATTCATTTCCTTCTATAATATCAGTGTTTAGCAACATTGATACCAATAAAATTATCTCTTGGTAAAATCGTCATTCCAACAAATACCTCCTGTGCATCATCAATCTTGTCAACTTTGCAAAACAGATCACTGAGGGTATCAAACAATCTGATTAGGCTCACAACCAATGAATGACATTGCATTGAGTACATCACGAGCTTCAACTACTTTGTGTGCTTTACACCAGCCCTCAGCCAATACACCATAAGTAAAGACATTTGGCTCTAAAATATCATTACCTCAATCGGTAAAGTAATCATCAGAAATTTTCTCCCGATATGAGGTCTTCAGTATGAAACTATTCTCGAAATCACTCCGATCGTATACTCCACTTGCCTATGCAATGACAAGCCTGGGAGTTCATCCGAAACTACATCTGAATACTCTTGGATTATACACACATCCAAGAGATATTTTATACCATCATTTCTGTTAGTAATATATGAGAGATGTCCTAAGGCAATCGCCTTATGTATGAACCATTTATATGATAAATGAAGATTCACTATTTGAGTATACATGTTTTATGTATTTGATTGGATCTTAAACTCATTTACTGAATGTCCACGATACGATTTCACAGCATGAGATAATTTGTGATTGGATCACAACTAGTGAGTATCTCTACATGTGTAATTGTGATGTATCAGAATTATCCCTAGTCGATGAATTGATGGATTTGGACACCATCAATTTTATCAAGACTAGCACGAGGTATACTCCTTGGTGTATCCAAGCAGTTGATTCTCACTAGCTGGAGACATAGTGATGTCCGGAGTTAATCGTGGATGCTAGTTATGGTAACTAGTTCATTGGAATGACCAGCCATAAGACTTCATATGGTTCTCTGCATATATAGATATGTCAATGAAGTTCTTACTGTAGCTTAAGTGCGATGTTCCTTTGACTTGCGGTATTCAAGTCATCTTGATCATGGAGACTTATGCTTTGACATCTTAAGCAAACATCTCTAAGGAGATGTGGACCCGGGATGATTGGGTATAAGTCGAAGTGATCGAAGGTGTTTGAATAGCCTATAAAGGATTCACCACTCCTTGCGAGGAGATGTATACCCATGGCCTCTCGTCGGATTGTTACTAAAGTCTTTGGCCAAAGCATTACATGTTTAGAGTAAAGTACTCTTCGATACATGTGCAGTAACTAGAATCCGTAGGATGAGGAAATGATACTTGGGCTAGGTGTGACGTAGTCAGCCTAGTGGGGACTGACACTATAGACCATGTCCTGAACCAAGTGGGTATAAGATGAATGAAAGGAATGGGGCACGAATCATTCGAGCTGCTGAAGGGTTTCAGAAATAGTTCTGGATCAACCGTTGATCTTTTCGGTTAATTGGGGATCATGATGCACTACTAGGTGCCACTCATGATCGTTCTATAATTAATGGTTAATTATAGACAGCCAACATAAACCGAGAACCTATTTGGTCACACGCACAATGAGCGTAATCCGAAGGATTTAAAACGAGCTTGAGAATGAGATTCTCAGACCGAGAGAAATAAAGTTTGGTTGGACCAAACATGGAGCGAGCATGAAATCATTTCAGTCACAATGGAAGCGTGGATGGGTCGTGTCTTATGAAGACATAATGGATGGACCAAAATGGTTTGGTTCTAATCCAATGGAGGAGAATAAACCAAAGGGTTTGGTTTATTTTAAACGAATGAACCAAAAGTTGGTTCGGTTCGTTTTAACTTAAAATAAACCATCATGGTTTGGTTTATTTTAACTTATCTTAATGGAGCGGGTTAACGGGCCTAATGGTTATGATCCAATAACCATTAAGAGAATTAGTTCTCTATAAAAGAGGGCTTAAGGGATAATTAAATCCTAATCCATAAACCCCTTGCCCTAAGGTTGCCGCCCACTCCATTGAGGGAGCTCTCGGCGCCAACCCTAAACTGCCGCCCATTGCTCCTCCAACCGGCGTCCAGAAGGCTGCTTCCTTCCCCCTCGCCGGCGTCGAGCTGCTGCCGGTTAGTGCTCCGGTGATCTCCTTCAAGTTTGGCATCAAGGTGAGCTCTATCTCCCTTGGTTGGCCGGCGCCTATCACCTCCACCAAAGCTGTCCAATTTTCTGGACAGCTTGTTCTCCTCTCGTCGGAGCATCGTTTGGACGACGGTTAGAGCTCTGACAGTGGCTAACTTATCGGGGATTCGATCTCCGGTAATCCTCTGAGGTGGTGGACGAAGGATTCGTCAATTGGTTGACGAATACCTCTCCGGAGAAGCGAGTTTTGAGAACTCGTATTAGGATCCGAATTTGGATTCGGATCGTGATCATCTCTCGATCACGTCGTCTTCAACACGAGGCTGGTAACCTGTACGAAGACGAAGCTCGTGGCTTAGCGAAGTCATCCCGAGGAACTCGGCGTGGATACGGATAGAGACGATCCTAGCGAGGATCGTTCCGGTTGATGCCGTTCCCGCTACACGTCATACGAAAGGTATAATGTAGATAAATTTCCTTTTATTGCAAATTTAAATTTACGGTTATGTCTACACTTGTTGTAATATGCATGCGTGTGTTGTGTGAGTTGTAATAAATGTAGATTTATTATTTTTATTGCTTCCGTTGTGTTCATGTTTACGAAACGTGATCGAACACACACACGCCGCGGTACCGGAAACCCAACAATTTCAACATAACATCCAAGTTAATATCAAGATATCCACATCATATCAACAAGTCAACAATATAACAACTAAGTCAACTCTCCCACAATAATATAACATCTCCAACAATTAACCTCTAAACATACAAAAATCAATATCATAACCCTCTGATAATCATCACAGTAATCAACTCAACATCTCACCTGTCGGTGGAAACACAACTAATCCACATGATCCAAATATAGAAATCCTTCTAATCCTATCTATGAATGTTCTAGACAAAGATACCTGTAAACTACCAGTATCTCTCAATATATCATCAAGTAAGGTAAACTACAGTAATACCCCAAATGATCAATCCTTCAACCCTCTACATCTCCTCTCGAGTAAAGATGTAAACTCATCTAACTTCTGCTCTTGGCGATTGAGCTCATGTAGGTGCAAAAGACTACCATGAAGAAACTAAAGTCAACTGCCAAAACAGAGATGCAAATTGGAACGGCTCATAACCCATGACTCCGATCTTGCTCCTTTTATCCAACATTCGGAGACTTCTGATTTTAATAATTTGACTTGCAATATCTGCTTATCGATCTCCAACTCTTAAACACTTATACGGAGTCATTTCTAAACTCCTGACTCGATCCAATATCTTCTGGCAGGATTTGGTAGAAGATCCAAACATCTAATTCAATTGTAAGCCAATAAATCGTGGGTGGCTTAAAACATCCATTCACATTCTTGAGCTATTAGGTACTCGTAACCTCTGCAAGTCTAACGACTCTGCATGATACTCCCATTACCAACCGATCACCCTACTTGAAGCTCAAGAATTCCCTAACAACGAGTTAGAGGAATAACACGGGGAAATACCCTCTCATAACATCACTACACCGTGACCTAGTGATGTACTATTCCCCGAAGATTATTTCCCTATATCTTCCACCAAGTATCGGCTTAATCCCGATAATGGTATGCAACTAACTCTACTTTCTCTGCACACATAGGTTAAGTACTCAAGAGTACCTTCAAAGTCATAAAACCCAACACGACCATCTCAGGGATCAAAATCCCCATGAAACACCATATACTAATCCTCCGCTATCTGCATCACACTAGCATACACGCCCTGTCCATTACCTAACAAGTAATGATCTGACTAACATCGTTAGTGAAAATCCTTAAGACTGTAATGTCTGATCTCCACAAGAAATGTGACAACCTAACCCCTGCTATTCGACTCGGTATCAGTCAACTCTCAAAGGTAATTAACCTTTTTGACAGTAGGTTCAAGTCTCACAGACTTAACAAGTCGTTCCTATGATCAACTCATACCACAGTCACGAATAGTGCTAAAACACCACATGCCTTTATCTGTTATAATCACTAGATGCATAGCTAACAAAACCGAGAGTATGAACACTAAAGGCAACTCCGGCTGGTCGCCTTGGTGGACGACCCCTACTACGAGTCTGTATAGGTGCCATAACTTTGTCTGTATACATCTGTTAAACAAGTTTAGATAAGTATCTAACTAGAATATAAGTTATCAAGAATTCTTACTTCGTGCTACTCAGAGCTCATGCTGTTGTCAATCCCATCTCACAAAATCAAACCAAACCAAAACAAAACGACTCCCAAGAATCCAAAACTCAATGAAAAACATCATTATATGACATCACAAAACCTAGGGCTCTGATACCAATAAAGCTGTCATGCCTCGAGAGTATGCCTAGCCGAAAAACAAACGGATAACATCTCTCCTATACATGACACCATATCCTGTTGATACATGGCCTTTCGGCCACAATAACAACAACATATACATATATGTATAACCAAAATCATAGCGGAAATCACCACAATAGAGTTAAAAACTCAATATCACTGCATACTGGTATGACTAACACCAAAATAACCAAGTCCATAACAAAACATCTACGATAAACCAAAAGCTAAGACCCTCAGAAGTGAGATGAGATGATGCTAGCCGACGATGCTCCAAGCCCATCACGGAGTCGACTACCTTTACTCAGGTGACAAGAAACCCAGGGTCTATGGTGGTGAGTATAAAACTCAGCGGTAATAAGAATAGAAGTGCATGCATAATATATATATCACATCGATTCAACAATATACTGTCTAAAGGTAAAACAGATATATATCAGTATGATATAACGACTGTATAACCAATTGATCAACAATAACAACATAAGGTACTAACATACCTGAAGATCGACAACGAAGCAACTCATACAACCTGAGTATAAGTAACATAATACAACACCTACAACATGGTAGAGTAATACTAACCCTATAATCAACAAAACTGTCATACTGACATTCTATAGAAAATACAATAATGAACTGGGTCCATCCCATATCATCCCAGGGTACTGGTCAAAGGTATATGACAGTCTGACTAACTCAACACTGGTAATCCACACACGACCATATAGAATATGCAAGTAGAATGCAAGATGATGTACAATCAAATGCAGCAAGCATAACTCAAACAAATGCAACATCACAACGATCATATATATAGACTCTATCTATATATATTTTCATCACACTCAACTATATATATATATATATATATATCTGTATATGCAAACGCCATCAACCACGACAATGCAGATGCATGGTCATACCTGTGCACCCTACTCGCTACCACGACCCCAGTGTGGCCTAGGTGGCATGACATTACAACTGTCCCAACTCAACAACAACCACTGCTCTCGAGTGGCCGAGGGGGTAGTATGAACAAGTAACATATAAGCGTAAAGAGCTAGCTACACAACGGAGGTCCTTGCTGCTGGCCACTCCGACTGTCACTACCCATGAGTGGTCGAGTGTCATGCACCCAGGACAACTACACGCTACTCCAACAACCACTGTCAATAGTGGGGTGAGTGCGACACAACAAATGCTCTGCACACACACCAGTTACTCCTCCACGAGTAATCTGGGAGGCAAGATGACTGATGACCCTCTCAACCACAAGGGAGACCAAGTCGCCAACATGTATGTAAATGACATGAATGCACAGTCACACATACATACATCCACCACAGACTCTTTATCCTATAGAAAGTCATACTCAACTGATCAATACACTATCTATCTTGCAGATAGTCATACTCAACTGATCAACACACTCTCTATCCTACAGGGAGTCATACTCAACTGATCAACACACTCTCTATCCTACAGAGAGTCACACTCAACTGATTAACACACTCTCTATCATGCAAAGAGTCATACTCAAATGATCAACACAGTCTCTATCCTACAGAGAGTCACACTCAATTGATCACAACCAAGCTAGGACCACCGGTCCGTAACGACACATTATCCACAATCTACATGACCATACATAAACACATGATCCGTAACTGTCATACCACATAAGGAATGTAATATGATAATCAACTCTACATCTAGGTCATAACCCATCCCTTGGATGAATTGTCTAAATTGTGCAATTCGGATCTATAGCCGAATTTATCTACGTACACGTAGGTAAACCACTATAGGTCAACTTACCATAACCTCTATAATTCATAACAATGATGAATGAATAAATAACAACAATGATAGAACATTTAAGTGCAAAGGTAAGTATCAAGCAACAAAAAAAATTAGAGTGGAGTCAAGATCTAAGTGACAACAATATGCAATCTCATGCATCAGGGTTTAGCTACTACCTGACCAGGGTAGGAAATATTACCCACTTGCTATAAAGCTCGAAATAATAAAATCTTTACACCCGCAGACCTATCTCGTATCCACGTCCTACAATATTGCAAATATAATCAGATTATATTGCCAACTCTAGTATTAAGATCAAAACCTAATGGATTAAGCTATCCACTTAACCGATCTATCCCTTTCCTTAATCCCATATACACTATAATAAAGATAAATCCATATCGAAATTAACTAAGCTAATCTTATGAGGATTTAACCTTTTACCCTTAATATGATGTAATAGTATCACCAACAAAATTAGTTATAATTCTAATCCATAATCACAACACTTAAATTACAACTTCCCCATACTGTATTTAACTCTAATTTCATATCGTCGATCCGATCTACACTTACCCAATACAACCCCTTTGATCAGAGTATAGGTATCCAATCTAGATCAATTAGATTGTTTTGCAAGCAATCCCTATTTAGATCACCTTTGTCACCTAGAAATCACAATATATCACAGCTCTAACAAGATCCTTGCCCATTCACAGTCAAGAATAGAGCATCACCTAGCTCATTTCTGTTAGGGCAATCTCTTGCCATAATATGGTTTTGATGGTGTGGCAAAGGGTTTAAGTTAGTTTGATATGTTGATTTGATATGTGCGTTGAAGTCGTGCAGGACTTAGTAATTCGCACATGGAGCCGTGGCGAGTTTCACATCTCATGACTCGTGCCTTGAGTCGGTGAAGGATAGCTTTGCGGAAGTCGTGCGCTTGGAGCATCCGAGGGACCGCCGGACGAGAAGCTTGGAGTGAAGCCGGAGGAAGTAGACTTCGAGGCAAGAGACGCGAAGGAGCATTGCAGAGCCGTGCGCCTGATGCTGGAGGCGTGGCCGAACGAAGAGAACCAAGGCGAGGACTCGAGAAATGAGTGAGCGATTGTAACCCAAGGAAGGGTAGCTCTTAGGTGGAACTTGGCCATTTGGCCAAGTGTCGGATGGGTTTCGACACACGGCCGCCATGTCATGGCGGATCGATCGCCTGAGTCGAGTGTAGTTCGACCGTATACGACCGACCGGATTGTGGCGTGATCGGCCATCGCGTGGGCGATCATTGCCAAGACCATCGATCACGAAAGCGGCCGATCGATCAATAGGGTTTCGCCACCAGAACCATTCGTAGCCGTAGGCGTCGACTACGGAGGTGATCGTGATGATGAGGTCCATCGATCATTGCCGAGTCCGTTGGAGAGTTCCGGCTGACTACAATCGTGATCCGAGGCGTGTTCGGATGGCGGAAGAAGTTAGCCCTCTCTATAAAAAGAGAGGGTGTGAGCCTTTGAGAGGCTAATGCTCATACTCCAAACAATCTTCCTAGTGCCCCACAAGCTCTAAACTCTTCTTACCTGTTCTTACTCCATTCTATTTGTAAGAAGAGTGTGCTTGATTTGTAAAGGTTACCTCCACCTAGCTTGGTGCAAAGGAGAGACCATTTAGTGGATTGGTTTAACGGAGTGATTCACCGAGGACGAATCAGGGACCGTGGATTAGCGGCGTAGCCGTGAACCACGTTACATTCTTTGTTAGCGTTTGTATTTTCATTTATTGCTTGTCTTAGTTTATTGCTTCCGCTTGCGCTAACGTTTTTGTAGACGAGCAAACGAACGCGAGAATTCCAACATCCATTGGAAGAGGGCTATTCACCCCCCTCTAGCCGGCCATTCGATCCCCTACAAGTGGTATCAGAGCCAAGGAAAGCTTGTCACCGGACTAACCGCCGCAACAAGCCCTACATCAAAAATGGCCGGCTCCAACATCCATCCTCCGAAGTTTGAAGGAGAATTCGCTTGGTGGAAGAAGCGAATGGAGGTATTTTTCGAAACGGATTTTGATATAATGATTACAATGGAATCCGGTTTCGTTTTGCCTAGGGATGAAGAGGGGAAGCCAATAGAGAAATCTAGGTGGACCAAGAAGCAAAGAGAGGAGCACCTTGCGAACTCAAAGGCAAAACATCATCTTTTCAATGTGCTCCCCCAACAAGAGATCAACCGGATCGGAGAATGTGCTAGCACCAAAGAGATGTGGGAGAAGCTTATAGAACTCCATGAAGGCACATCCGAGGCCAAGCTAGCAAGGAGAGACCTCCTCCGCTCCCAACTATCCAATATAAAACTAGAAAAGGGAGAAAAGGTAACCTCACTACACTCTAGGTTTAAAGAAATTTTAATTGGGCTAACAAGTGTAGGTGAGAAGCTATCAAACCGGGACATGCTCATGAAGGCTATAGATGCCTTTCCCCGTTCCTCAAAGTGGAGCTCCATGGTGGATTCGTTCTACATCTCCAAGAACTTGGAAGTAAGTACCTTGGAGGAATTTTTCTCAACAATGGAGCTTCACGAAACTAGGCTTGAAGGAATACAAGAGGAGCCTAGAATTCAACCCTCAAGAGGAGTAGCCTTGATGGCAAACAAAGGGAAGAAGAAGATGGAAATCCCCTCCTCCTCCGATGATGAAGCGTCTTCCTCCTCCTCCATGGATAGCACCGAAGAAGCCTATATGGTAAGGAGGGTAAGACGTGCATTTAAGAATTTTAGATTTGATAAATCTAATGATAGGAATAGAAGACCAAGGGGGAAGGTCATATGCTACAATTGCCAAGGAGAAGGACACATAAGGGACAATTGTCCTCTCTTAAACAAGAGCAAGGAAGAGAAGAAAAAGAAAGAAGAAAAGAAGAAGAAAAAGGGGAGCAAGAAAAAGAAGGAAGAGGAGAAGAAGACAAAGGAGAAGGGAAAGGCTAAGGCTCTCAAGGCAAGGACTTGGGATGATCCATCCTCATCCTCCTCCTCATCATCGGATGAGGAGAATGCCTTTGTCACCAATTTGGCCTTGATGGCCTTTGATGACTTGGATTGCTCTTCATCCGAAAATGAAGAATCAAGCTCAAGAAGAGAGAGCTCAAGTGAAGGGGGAGCTTCTACATCCTCCTCATCCGAAGAAGAAGAAGAAGATATGGAAACTATGGTAACGAAAGCTTCTCCTAAGAAAATAGTTTCCATAATTTCTAGTTTATCTAAGGACTTATTTGGCATGAAAATGAAAATTAAGAGCATGATAGATGAAATTAAGGCATTGGAAAATAAGCTAGAAAATGCATGCTTAAATGATAATATTTCTTCTAGCTTAAATGATGATGCATGCTCACATGATTATATGCCTTTGGATGTTAATGATGCATGCATAGAGGAAAATAGGGCATTAAGGGAAAAGGTAGATTATTTAACCAAAGCCCTAGAGAAATTCACAATTGGCTCCAACACCTTAAATATGATCTTAGGGAGCCAAAGAGCTAGTTTCAACAAGAAAGGCCTAGGATACAAAGAAAAGAAAAATGAAAAGGCCTACAAATGCCTAATAGCTAGGGGACAAGATAAAAAGAAAGTAATTGCTAGGAAATGGATCCCCAAGGAGTATTTAGTGAACCCAATAGGAAAGAATTTATTTTGGGTTCCAAAATCCATCCTTAAGGGTTAGAAAACCCCTAGGGTAGTCAACCATATGGAATTGACCTATATCATATTTTGGTTGACTTAGGATGACGGGACAATATTTTTTAGATAGTGTTGGGTGATGATAACGTACCCATAAATAGATAATAATGCTTAAATCATGTTGATTAATGTAATTGCTATGTATATGTGTAATCATGATTTATGATATTGGGCACATCATCATGAGAAATAGATTTAAATTATGCTTTAGGTGATAATTTGCTTATTATCATCACATAATACCTAATGCATGACTATTATTTGATGAATACATGAATTTGATGATCATTATGTGAAATTAAATCATATATGTCATTATGATCATGTTAATTGTTAGGTTAATACTTAACCATGATAGAATTGCATGAACATATTGGTTAAGTATATACAAATACCCCCTAGGATGCATCTCACACTCACTATAGGCTAACTTGATTGCAAACTTAGCATGGGTGAGATATTAGGATGATACAAATGTCCACTAATGCCTATGGCATTTAGATGGTCATTTAAAGTATCAACATAGCAATAATAGACCAATCATGGGGAAGGCTTATGTTTAATTCATAGACATATTGCCCAAAGATCATGGTTGGATATTTCATATGTTTTCAAAACAATTCCCTAATCTAAAATCTATGTATTCATGTTTTGGGACAATTCAATGCAAGACTAGGTGTTAAAATGGATACTCTTATGATCAAAAACCTAGTAGTTTTTAAAGCTTTTGGATTTTTGGCAAATCTCAGAAAATATAATGATTTTTCATGAAAAACTATTTTTCCTTGATAGATATACTTAATAGAAATATGCTCCTCAAATTTCATGATTTTTCGAATTTTCTGGAATTTATAATGCATTTCTGAAATTCGTCCAGAAAATCAGAAATTCGGATTCCTTTGTGCTAGTCGACTGCCATCGATAGCAATGATCATGGTCGCTATAAATCAGAACATTGAATGCCGATTTCAGTTTGTAAACCAACAAGTGGTACCCAATTTTAAATCAACTTGTCATATTTTCCCTCCATTATACTTGATGCCATGAGCTTATGACTTAGTGTTATTCTTTTTGATGGTGTCAAAGGGGGAGAAATAATTTATGTTTAAGTTAATCATTTTAGGGGGAAGAAATATATTTTAGGGGGAGAAATATATGATAGGGGGAGAAAATTTGCATAGAGAGTTTCATGGATTGAGGGGGAGTTGCATGTTGCTAAATCATGTTTATCTTTACATGCCTTTCTTACCTTAAAATTTATATCAAATGTTTTTACCTAACTTAAACGGATTGCCACACATCAAAAAGGGGGAGATTGTTAGGGCAATCTCTTGCCATAATATGGTTTTGATAGTGTGGCAAAGGGTTTAAGTTAGTTTGATATGTTGATTTGATATGTGCGTTGAAGTCGTGCAGGACTTAGTAATTCGCACATGGAGCCATGGCGAGTTTCACATCTCATGACTCGTGCCTTGAGTCGGTGAAGGATAGCTTTGCGGAAGCCGTGCGCTTGGAGCATCCGAGGGACCGCCGGACGAGAAGCTTGGAGTGAAGCCGGAGGAAGTAGACTTCGAGGCAAGAGACGCGAAGGAGCATTGCAGAGCCGTGCGCCTGATGCTGCCGAGGGACGTGGCCGAGAACGAAGAGAACTTCGAAGGCGAGGGACTCCGAGAAATGAGAGTGAGCGATTGTAACCCGGGGAAGGGTAGCTCTTAGGTGAAACTTGGCCATTTGCAGTCAGTGTAGTTCGATTGGTATACGATCGATCGGATTGTGGCGCGATGATCGATCGGCGCCATCGTGGCTAAGATCATCACGCCGGCCGATCATTCGGCGAATGATCGGCGATCAATAGGGTTTCGCGCCATTAGACCGTTAGCCGATCGGGCCGAGGCGTCGACTACGAGCCGATCGTGATGAGGTCCATCGCGATCGCCAAGAGTTCCGTTGGACTACACGGGTGGGGATCCGAGGTGTTCGGCGGCGGTTGTAGTAAGACGATCGCCAAGGGCGGCAATGATCGATGGCGCCAACGGGAAGAAGTTAGCCCTCTCTATAAAAAGAGAGGGTGTAAGCCTTTAAGAGACTAATGCTCATACTCCAAACAATCTTCCTAGTGCCCCACAAGCTCTAAACTCTTCTTACCTGTTCTTACTCCATTCTATTTGTAAGAAGAGTGTGCTTGATTTGTAAAGGTTACCTCCACCTAGCTTGGTGCAAAGGAGAGACCATTTAGTGGATTGGTTTAACGGAGTGATTCACCGAGGACGAATCAGGGACCGTGGATTAGCGGCGTAGCCGTGAACCACGTTACATTCTTTGTTAGCGTTTGTATTTTCATTTATTGCTTGTCTTAGTTTATTGCTTCCGCTTGCGCTAACGTTTTTGTAGACGAGCAAACGAATGCGAGAATTCCAACATCCATTGGAAGAGGGCTATTCACCCCCCTCTAGCCGGCCATTCGATCCCCTACAATTTCACAACCCACAGTTTACATGAATTCAAGGGCCTAATCCACCCTATTTGGAATCCTTTGCTTAACCCATCTCCATCCATTGTTTCACAGCTGGCTCAACTCTCTAATACCAACCCATACACAGAACACGCACAACACCCTTGCTCACCGTTGCACAACCACCCATCCGGTAGGCACCATCGATTGCAACCCACACCACATATCACAACACAGTGGCAATCAACCGAGATTAACAACAGAAAAATAAAGAAGGAGATAGATCAAGCTTACTCGCCCTAGAAACTCCATCGGTGACAATCCTCCCCAAATCTGCTCTATTTGTCGAAAAACCACGCTCAACCCATTGCCCATCATAAAAGGAACATGTTCACAGGTGGATCCCTCCGGAGATCGAGGGAAACAAGGAACGGACATCGCCTTACCTTGCTCTGGCAACAATCGGGAAGAATAGCTTCCAATCAAACCATTGTCGACGCAGACTCCCAGCCGTGCGGCCTTCACCACCGACGCGTTTGTGGCACCGTCGAGGGTGGTCGGTCGCTGCTTGCAGAGGAGAGGGAGCTGGCCGAGAATAGGGAGATGGCACAAGGAGATGAGATCGCAAGAAGAAAACAACAATGGGAAGAAGAATAAGAAACGCAGGAACCACTCGCGCGGAGAAAATGTTGGACGACAAGAACGTGAAGAAACGGAAGAAAATAAATGTTGGGCGTTAAGGAAAAAGGTCGGGTCGGGTTTAAGAAAAATGGATCAGGATTAGGTTTAACCTATAAGCATTAAACCCAGATTTATTTAAACCTAGATTCAATTAAACCATCATTCCTTCAATTAAACCCATCAACTTTTAAGCTAGATTAGGTTCAATTAAGTCCCTAACCATGCGTTTTAATTTAATTTATCCAAATAATAATTTTACTCTTTCATCATTTATTTGTGGTATTTTACAGGGAGAGCTAAGATCCTTTTTCAAGTACTCACCTAAGGTCAAGGGGGAGGTTACGTCAAGGAGGAGGACTTACAAAAGAGTTTTACTCATACTCCTACTTATGCTAACTTACTAACTTACTCACACTAAGTTACTAAGTTATGCATTTATGCTTCTTTCATATTCATAATAATCATTTCACTTACTTAATGCACTCTTATGCGTTAATTTTTCCTTTAACTTTGTGTCGGATTGCTATAGATCAAAAAGGGAGAGATTATTAGTGCAGTAGGCACCAGATAATCGAACCTAGGTTTTGATTATCGTAAAGACCCAAAGCTAAGGTCATAGTGTTGTCTAACGAGCTGAACTAAGTGTGCAGGAATGGTTAAGCTGAGTTGAAGGTCGGCGACACCCGGAGAATCCCGAGTCGGGAAACTGTGGTGGTCGGGCGACACCGGGAGAACTTCGGAGGGAGCCAAAGAACCCAGGTGGAGACCTGAAGCAAAGCTGCAAATCACAAAAGGACCTAAGGTAAGCTTGTGTGTGAGTGAATGTAAGATCAGGTCCTCCGTACGGGGACATCCTTAGGCGGCGGTCCGACTAAGACTTCCTGTGGAAGGTCTAGGTTGAGATCGGACGATAAGTGACTGTCGAATTCACCTGTATTATTTTCATTTCGAGCTAACTTGTTGTTGCAGCTAGATATCCTAGCCATCAGTCGACTGCTGGCTATTGGCAGTCGACTGCTGGTGGCATCAGTCGACTGGTAGGGTTCATCAGTCGACTGCCAGTCAAACTGCCCACCTCGAGGAGAGTCAAGATAAGCTCCACTTATCTTGGGGAGATGAGGTTCTTTGACCATGAGCTGGAACTAAAAGTTGGGGAGGTTCCAAGGCTATAAAAGAAGGGGGGTTTCACCCCTTTAGGTCATCTAAAGTTCTTACAAAGTGATCCTGCAACGCCGCTTATCTACGACTATGCTACGACGTCGAAACGTTGCCGGAACACCGATGACACAACTACAAACTCAAGATATACTCTTCGTCGGTATAGGTTCTCAAAGTTTCTATTTCAAATCAGTGTACTTAAATTTGTTTTATCGATCTTTTGATCGCATTGAGGAGAGGTGGGATTGTCCCCCTTCCTTAAGCTTTTTGTTGGTTTTGTAATCGTCATCTCCTACCTCCAACGAGGAGGAGATTATTAGTGAATTACCCTCCTGTACGCGGTCTAGGATCGCTAGGGCCTTAGATTAGCAACCGGTCAGTTGTGAATCAAGTAAAAACAAACATGTGTTCTTTATTTTCCGCTGTGCATCTCTCTTTTATTCGAACATGCGAAAAGATTTTATCGCATGCTATTCACCCCCCTCTAGTGCTTTTATGATCCAACAGAGTCGTCTGAATCCTTAAGAAGTTATATACACCATTTCACTACTACTGCCCGTGAGATACCCTCGGTAATACCTGACTTCCTAAGGGTTGCTATCCCCCATGGATTGAAAGAGGGACCCTTCTTCAGTTCCTTGTTAAGGAAGCCATCTGTCAGTTATGAAGAGTTACTTGGTCACATTGAAGAATATATTAATGAAGAGGAAGGGTTAAAGGTGAGAAGGGTTGAGAATAAGTTTGCCTCCACTCATGCAAAAAAGAATCCTCCTCCTGTTTAGCAGGGACCTTCTAGAAGGGAATATGTTAGGCTCTTTCTTCCTGAGATGTCTCATCCTAGACCTCTGATGTTAGAGGGTCATCCCCATCCACCCCTTTGAGTTATGGCTACTGAAGCCTTACCCTTTCCTCGGACGTGGAAGGTGCAGGAGTTGGAAGCATTTGATCAGTAGAGGGTTCTTCAGTGCCCAACAGGATATAGAGGGGTTCCCCGTAATCCCCTGACTCCATTCTTCTGTCAGTACCACATGGATTACGAGCATGTTATCGACTGGTGTTTTAAGTTGCAGAGGGAGTTGGAGCATATCAGAGCTAACTATCCACACCTGCAACCGCAGTTTGGAGGGTGTGCAGGGAGAGGTTGCCAACCTAACGCTGCTCACCTTAGGCCTTACCACGAAAGGCCTCAGGCCCTTCCCCCACCAGGGTAGGTACCACCCAACCCCCGAAGCCATTCCTCAAGAAGGATCAACGAGTGAAGGGGCTCTAGCTGCTCTGATTGATGCTCCTACTAGAGGGGTTATTAATATTATCACAGGAGGACCCACTGATGGAGACTCCAATAAAACCCGAAAATCTTATGCTTGCATGATGGAAATCTTGGCTATTGGGGAAGACCAGGCCATCCAGAGTACACCCCAGATATACTTCGGACCTGAAGATCTTCAAGGTATTCTTTTGCCTCACACTGATGCCTTGACAGTTAGGGTATCACTTGCAAACTATGAGGTAGCCTGAGTCCTGGTGGACTCAGGGAGTTCTGTTAACATTATCTTTCAGGATGCCTTCAATCATATGCAACTTGGGAATGCCCAGTTCGAAGATATATCAACTCCTTTATTTAGGTTTGCTGGGCATGTGATGCATCTCTTGGGGCAAATATCTCTACCCCTCACCCTGGGAATGAAGCCGAGTCAGAGGACCAATATGACCTCCTTCTTGGTGGTGGATGCCCCCTCTGCTTATAATGCCATCTTGGATCATCCTTTCTTATCAGTTTTTAGGCGGTGGATTCTCTTTACCATCAGAAGATAAAGTTTCTGGTAGGCTAACTCATTGGGGAGGTCCGAGGAGAACAAAAAACAGCTCAGAGCTATTATGTGCAGATGGTAAGGGATGATAAGAAAAGGGCCAGAGTGGATGATCTCAAGGGGAAGGCAACGGTTGCTTTGGAAGCATATGTGTTGGAGGAAGCCCTCCCCAAGAGGGAGAAGATATAAGAAGGAGAATATGTGGAAATAGCTCCGGGAAAAGTGACTCGGATAGCACAACAGCTGGAAGTAAAGGAAGAGCTCATCGCTTGTTTGCGAAGAAATGAAGATATCTTCGCTAAGGATGTGCATGACCTGACCGGGATTGATCCCCGAGTTACAGAGCACCATCTGAACATTATGTTGGCGATTTCAGGATCATGCACAGAAGAATAAAGTAAATAAAATGATTTTTATTCCATCCCAGACATCCCCTGGGGGCCAGGAAAACTTGTTTTGTCATAATCACATGAAAAAACACAAAGGTGAAGGAGAAGTTATACCTTTGAGATTCTTTCGAATCCATCGAAACCACAAGCAAGACCAATGAGCCTTGCCTCTATCAGTATCCACGTCGGGATCACCTAAGATAACTCCTAGAGCAGCAAGCCTTTATCTTCGATTGGTGATAGCCAACCGGCGGAGACAAGAGAAGAAGAGAGAGGGAGAGATGGCTACTAAGGAAAACCTAAAACAACTCTTCGAGCAAGATTATCAAGGGATCTATTTATAGATCTCTTGATTAGGTCATCTTAGGAGGCTTAAACAGAACCTATCCTACCATAATTATTCTATAATTATGGTAAGAACAACCCAGGAAATTTCCATAAGAGAAATCTCTAAAAACAGTCGTGTGTCCTTCTGGGCACAACCCAGACTTTTGCCGTTTTTGTCCAGAGTCAGGCACGACCCATGCCAAGTTAGGCTTGACCGTGTGAGGCTCTGTATGGTTCGTTTGACTTCATTTAGGTGTGATATGACCATGCTAAGTCCGACAAGGCCATAGGAGGTTCCATAGCCTCCATTTCACACCCCCTTTGGTCTGGTCCAACCAGATATATCCTCTCTCATCGAGAATCTCATTTTCAGACTTGTTTTACATCTTGAGATCACCCATAGTGTGTGTGAACCAATAGGTTCCCGGTTATGTTGGTTATTCATAATTAACCCCTTAATTATGAATAGATCATTAGTGACACCTAGCAGTACATCATGTCCCCCAATTGATCGAAAAGTCTAAATCGACTCCAGAATGTTTCTGAACCCTTCAGTAGCTATAGTTGTTTGTGCCTTGTTCCTTTCACTCATCCTATACCCATTTGGTTCAGGACATGGTTTGTGTGTTCGTCCCCACTACATCACACCTAGTCCCAATTAGTTTTCTTGTCATGTGGATTCAAATTACTCCTTCATGTTCCCAAGAAGACCATCTTCTTAACATGTTTGCTCTGGCCAGAGACTTCTGAGTAACAATTCTAACAAGAGGCCTAGGGTATACATCTCCTTTATCAGGAGTGGTGAATCCTCTGTGGGCTATTCAAACACCTTCGATCACTTTGGCTCATACCCAATCATCTCGAAGTTACATCTACTATGTAGATGGGTGCGAAGAAGTCAAAATATAAGGCACTATAATCAAGGTGACTTGAATACCTCAAGTATAAGGAAGCTTGCACTCAAGATGCAATGAGATCTTCAACGACATATAGAACCATATGAAGTCTCATAGCAGGTCATTCCAATGAACTAGTGACCATAACTAGCATCCACATGTTTACTCTCAGCATCCCTATGCTTCTGTTCAGTGAGTACCGAATGCTTGGATAAACCAAGGAGCATAACATGTGCTAGTCTCATAGAATTGATGATGTTCAATCTCATCAATTCATCGACTAGGGACAATTTCAATACTTGTATATTTACACATGATGAGATACTAACTAACTGTGATTTAATCACAATTTCTCTCATGCTATGCATTGTATTGTGGACTTCAGTACATAAGTTTAAGATCCAATCAAATACATAAATAATATATACTCAAATAGTGAATTTTATCAATAACTTCTAAGGCGGTCTTAGGACACCTCTCAATTACATCACATTATTCAAGGAGCTCGACCGGTCCAACAGAAGAGGCGGTACTTCGGGCCGGAGAAGGACAAGGTCATTGCTGAAGAGGTGGATAAGTTACTGCAGGCTGGTCATATCAAAGAAATTCAATTCCCCGAGTGGATTTCAAATGTAGTTTTGGTCCCTAAGTCTTCTGGGTAGTGGAGAATGTGTATTGATTTTCGTGATTTAAATAAATCATGCCCTAAATTCTACTACCCCTTGCCTTGTATTGATCAATTGGTAGATTCTACGTTCGGATATGAAGTCATCTCGCTTATGGATGCTTATCAGTGATGGATCGAGAAAATATTAGAGGGGGGGGGGTTGAATTGCGTATGGAAATCTTTCATTTCATCGTATGAAAACTGAGTATGCAGTGGAAATAAAAGTAAAAAAAAATAGAGACAAGCTTTCTTTTTTACTTGGTTCACAACCAAATGGTTGCTAGTCCAAGGCTTCATGGTCCTAGACCGCTTTCGATAGACAATCCACTAAAAGGGTCTCTTCCTCGTCGAAGGTAAGAGACAACAATTACAAACAAAATACAAAGGAAGAGGTAACAAGCCTACCTCTCCTCTTAGTAATTAAAAGCACAAGTAAAAAATAATACGAACAACTATAGAAAAATCTACCAACTTAAAGGATGCGAAGTTGCGTGTTATCGACGTTACGATAGCGTCGCATTGTCGAAGAAAGCTTGGATTCGTCGGAGACTTTTTAGATAAGAGAAAGGGGTGAAATGCCTCTTCTTTTATATCCCTTTGAGCCCTAGCTCGTTGAGATCCAGATCTAGGTCAAAGCTCCACCTCACTCCACTTTGAGTGGATCTTATCTCAACTCTCCTCGAAGTGATCAGCTTGACTAGCAGTCGACTGATGCCCTATAGTAATCAACTGATGGTAGGTTTAGTCGACTACCATTAGCCTCCAGTCGACTGTCAGCTTGATCACTCACCTGCAATACAAGGTTAGCACAAAATACTTCATTGATGGTAAATTCGACAGTTCCTTACCGTCCGACCTCGACCTAAACCTTCCTTTGGAAGTCTTAGTCAGATCGTAGTCTACGGTTGTCCCTGTATAGAGGGGACAACCTTACCATCACTTCATACCCGGTGCTTACCTTTGGTCCTCCTAACCTGTCTCTTAGCTTTCGGCCACCACCAAGGTTCCTCGACTCCCCGAGGTTCTCCTAGTGTCACCTGACCACTGAGGTTTCTCATCCTGAGATTCTCCTGGTGTCGTTGACCTTAGCACAACTTAATACACTACCTGTACACTCAACACGACATGTGAGATAACAATAATGACTTAACTTTGAACTTTTTCCATTATCAAAACCTATATTTGATTTGTTGGTGCAATCAACCCAGGTCACGATTGACCAGACTTGAGTTTGACTCGAGTAGTATTTTGATGTTTAACATTGATGTTTGACAATGTGTTGGGGAGATTGTTGGTGCAATCGACCCAGGTCATGATTGATCAGACTCGAGTTTGACTCGAGGGGTATTTTGATGGTTGACTAGGGTTGACCATGTGATGAAGAAAGTCTAAGTCATACGTACTTGGCATGAAAAGTCCAAGTGGGACACTTGACATTTGGAAAAGTCCAAGTCTTATGTACTTGGCATGAAAAGTCCAAGCATGGGTCTTGACATTTGGAAAGTCCAACATGGAGTTGGCATAGAAAGTCCAAGGGTGTAGTCTTGGCCATGTAAGTCCAAGGGTGTAGTCTTGGCGGTGAAAGTCCAAGTTATGGGTACTTGACATTTGGGAAGTCCAAGGGGTGATATTGGCGGCGTAAAGTCCAAGGGTGGAGTCTTGACAGCATAAGTCCAATGGTTGGCGGTGTAAAGTCCAAGCGTGGTTTTAGTAGTGTAAGTCCAATGTGTCTTGGCAGTGTAGACACCGTTAGCATGACAATAGTCGATGGAAGCACCTGAAGGCTAGCATATGGATGAACAAGTTATGGATGACTTGGAGGGATCCGATAGGCGTGAGGCTGATGGAGGTGGCTAGAATACTTAGGTCTAGGCTAAGGGTGGTCTAGCAAGTATGAGGGCACCATACTTGGGGTTAAACCTCATGTTTGAGGTTATCGATTGACCGGGGCTTTATACCGGTCAAATTGTCAAGTGTTTGACACTTGGCAACTGAGTCGACCCTCAGCAGTCGACTGGGATTATGACCAGTTCGACTGCTGTGAGTCGACTAGTGCTCGACTGCAGCTCAGGGCCAAAAAAGCCTTGGTAGTCTACTGATGGAGCACATAATGCTCCGTAGCCGATCGGGCAGTCGGCTACGGGCGCTGGCAGTCGAATTGCCACCGTTGGTAGTCGACTGCCTAGTGATCCATTGAGATTTTTCCAGTGTGGATCAAGCCGTTGTCTCACAACAACAGCGTTGGCAGTCGACTGGGGCCTTATGGCAGTCGACTTTTAGGTAGAAATCTAGCCTGAGTGAAGCTTTAAAAGGAGCTCGTGGAGAAGGTTTTGGCCAAGGTTTTTTGAGGTGATTTAGAGGGGATTTGCTGTTGCAATCCAAACCTTCAAGGCTACTCTTCAAGCAACCAAAAGTAAGCAATCAAAGTTCTCTTGTAAAGTGTTTTTCTTTACTTGTATTGTATTTCATACTTGTATTTTCTTGCATTTGTTGTATTACTTTGTGTAATCACTTGTACGAGGTTTCTCCTCCTCTGACTTGTTGTCGAGAAGGAGTTTATTGGATTAGTGGTGTGTGTTTGCATTGCTAGGGCACTTATGAGCCAATCCCTGGAGTAGGAACCTTGAGGTTCGGAACCACATTACATCCTCGTGTTGTGATTGTGTTTGTGCATTTTGTTTTTTTTATTATATATATTTCTCTGCGTATATCACTTTTTATAGCAAGCACGATCAAATTCTATCAAGAATGTCGAATTGCTATTCACCCCCCTCTAGCGGGCGCACAAGTCCTAAAAGTGGTATCAGAGCTTGGATCTCTTCGATGGACTAACACCTAGGAGCAAAAGCGCTAGAGAGGAAGATGGAATTTCAAGAGAATTTGGGATGGGACATCAATACCCCAATTCCGTACACTTTTTATGGACAAGAAGGCTTCAATCAATGGAAGGCAAGGATTGAAGACTTCATGATAATGATGGACTTAGATGATTGGGCCACTTTGATGGAAGGGTTCAAATTTCCAAGAGGGCCTAAGGGAGGGTTCCTCAAAATGAAGAAGTGGACCGAAGAACAACTCCGAGGATTCGAGAGGAGTAATAAGGTAATCAAATTTTTGAGTGATTTAATTCCTAGTGATGTTGTGTCCAAATTAGGAGAATACAAGGATGCAAAGGAATTTTGGAGCGAATTGGCCAAACTCCATGAAGAACCATCATCGGCTCAAATTGAGGAAGAGATCGAAGAAGCAAGTTCATCCTCATAAGAAAGTGAGGATTTAGAGGTCGAGGAATGTTCGACATCCAAGGAGGAAGAGGAGGTAGAAGAAGTAGGAGATGTCTCCACCTCTAGGATTAAAGGGGAGGAGAGACCATCTATGCCGGAGCCGGAACAAAATCAAGAAGTTGCTTCAACCTCCGGAAGAAGTGAAGAATCAACTCCGGCACCAACCACCACCCTAGGTAACTCAAGCACATCATTCAAAATAAAATTCATATAATGTGTTTTGAGTGTAGGGAATATGAGCACTACAAGAGCAAGTACCCAAAGAAGGTCAAGAAGTCTCAACCGGTGCCAAAGGTCAAGGATGTTGGTCCCCCAACAATTAAAAGCAAGGAGCACATCATTTGCTTCAAATGTCAACAAAAAGGGCATTATAGGAGTCAATGCCCTAGGGGATGGAAGAAGACTCAAGAGGGAGCATCACATGTAGGGGGAGCTTTTAAAGCAAACCCTAAGATAAAATTTAATAATGCTCATTCTTTAAGTTATAGGCAAAAGCATGCTAGAAATAATTTTAGTAATCTTGCAATTACTCATGAACAAAATCATGCTAGGAATAATAGGATTTATTGTTTAGGAGCTAAGCATGTCCATTTTAGTAATAAGGAGAAATTTGGGACTAATGTCCCTAAAATAATTCTACTTAGGGAGACCATTAGGAAAATAGAAGATCACCTAGATATTAATCCTAAATGGACTAGGCATATGCCTAGAAGGAATGGTAATGCCCAAAGATTAAACAAAAATTCAAAAATTGGGCAATTAGAGCTAGAAAATTAAGTCTTGAGGTCAAGACTTGAGAAATTGGAGAAGACCCTTAAGAAAATACAAAATCAAATGCAAGAGTCAAATAGTCAAAGCCTAGGGTCCAGGAGTCATAGTCAAAGACCTAAGAAACAAGAACCATCCAAGGGCAAGCTTAAGCTCAAAAAGACCTATATCACAATGTTACATTCGATTATGAAACTTAATCTAGGTCTAGGAAAACCAAGGTCAATAGGGAAGTCATCCCTAAGGTTGACCAAGGTAGATGCCTAGTTGCTAGGGTTTTAATGAAACCTAGGGAAGCCACTAAGAAGGTTACAAGGGGAGTTACTCCTAGAGCTAACCTAGGCAAGACCCAAATGACCAAGGATTCTAAGCCTAGGAGGGTCATTAGAAGGGTATCTAGGGAAGTTATCCCTAAGGAATACCTAGTAAACCCAAGGAGCTCCAATAGGTATTGGGTTCCTAAGAGCATGATCGATTCACACTAAATGGGTTTAGGTGTGTCAACCTTAAATGGATAGGTAGTTAACCTAACCATGGTAAAGGTGGCATTTTAGGTCATTTCCAAGGTTATGGGTACTTTGAAAATAAGTTTGATCATAATCCTAAAGGGGTTTAGGATGTGCCAATATCACTTAAGAAGTTTGATAATTTGATCAAATTGACACAATTTAGGTCTTAGGGTCATGATGTGCCATTTTGGATTTTTGGCACACTTGGGAGGTGGTTGATAATATGACAAAATGGGTTTAATTCTAACAAATGACAACAAATATTAAAATTTAAGTATTATATACCTTTACATTTTATTTGCCATGCTTGATTTTCCATATACTATGTCATGACATCATATCTATTTTTAATCATATAATATGTCATGATCATGCTTAGGTTATAGTCTTAATGTCATGTATATTTAGATTATATCATATGTCATGACATCATGATCATTGGTCATGTTTATTTATGTTATCATTTATATCATGATCATTCATGCATTTAAAGTAATTAAAATTTATTTAAGGACTATG
The DNA here is from genome assembly GCA_025175895.1 of Wurfbainia villosa. Classification (NCBI taxonomy): domain Eukaryota; kingdom Viridiplantae; phylum Streptophyta; class Magnoliopsida; order Zingiberales; family Zingiberaceae; genus Wurfbainia; species Wurfbainia villosa. The sequence continues at coordinate 56,088,801 of CM046004.1, forward strand.
ACATGACTTGAAGTCCCATGTATAAGAGAATCAAGTAGTGTTGCCCTCGAAAATGCATGAAACCCTACATTAGGATAACCAAAACCCACATCTCACATCAAATTGACATGTGTGTATTTTCAAACACCCTAGACACATGTGAGATGCTAGGAAATGAGTTAAGTTCAAGGTGCATAGTTCTTGCATCTAGATGAACTTAAACTCATCTTATATTATTGATGGATCATTGGGAAAGCTTATGTTCAAGCCATATACATTGAGCCCAAAGAACATGATCCAATATAAGATTTTAAAACAATTTGAAAATCATTTCGAAAAACCTTGGTGCAATCTATCTTTTGATAGAAGTCACCATTGATGATGTTGATACAAAGAGGGCTCAAAACATTGAAGTTTTTCTTCATTTTTGAACTTTGTATCAATTTCACTATTTTATTCGTAAATTATTTTTCAAATATTTTTCACCCATTGTATTGCTTATAAGTAATGTACGTATGAATTTTCACGATTTTTCAAAATACATAGAATTACTTATGCTTTTTCAAAACTCAATTTTTGAAATTGAAATTGGGTAGTTTCAATTATCGATCATTGCCACTTAATAGCGATGATGATGAGTGACGATCAATTGGTATTGTATGAGTCATTGAGTTGATTTCGAGTAAACAAGGATGTTTAGCCCATATTCCAGCTACGTTAGGGTTTTCTAACCACTCCTAACCCTAGGATATACTTTGGAAAGCATTAGAAATGGTGAAAATCCATTCGATATGGATTAGGAGAGTTGTTTAGGGTGTGTATCAATTTAAGGTGAGTAAAAGTTCAAGTTTGAACTTTTAACCTTAATTTTGATGGTTTAGTGTTCCTATAGGCTTAGGGACTCTCCAAGGACATTGTTGGTGCAATAGTCAAGGGGGAGCAAACCTTTAGGGGGAAGTTATCCATCAATGGGATGATGAATGTGTTCTTCCTCATGAGGGGGAGAAATGGCAATGTGAGATGACCAATTTGGAAATTAGGAGAGTTTAGAGGAAGCCTCTCTTAAGTGATATGAGACTTATCATTAGGAAGAGTGAAGACATCCTAGATGTTTTTGTGACCAAGGGGGAGATTGTAAGATCTCATTGGGATATGAGACATTGACCTCCTTGGGAGGAACCTTTTTGATGCATGTCAAAAAGGGGGAGAAAGTGAAATTACCAATTTGGGAGAATTGGTAAGGAGATTTGAGTTAGGGTTTAGGCTTAACTCAAAGGTGTTTGGTTTTTGTCAAACATCAAAAAGGGGGAGATTGTTGGTGCAATCGACCTAGGTCACGATTGACCAGACTCGAGTTTGACTCGAGTAGTGTTTTGATGTTTGACAATGTGTTGGGGAGATTATTGGTGCAATCGACTCAGGTCATGATTGATCGGACTCGAGTTTGACTCGAGGGGTATTTTGATGGTTGACTAGGGTTGACCATGTGATGAAGAAAGTCCAAGTCATGGGTACTTGGCATGGAAAGTCCAAGTGGGACACTTAGCATTTGGTAAAGTGTTGGCAGTCGACTGGGGCCTAATGACAGTCGACTGTCATGCGGAAATCCAGCCCAAGTGAAGCTTTAAAAGGAACTCGTGGAGAAGGTTTTGGCCAAGGTTTTTTGAGGCGATTTGGAGGGGATTTGTTGCTGTAATCCAGACCCTCAAGGATACTCTTCAAGCAACCAAAAGCAAGCAATCAAAGTTCTCTTATAAAGTGTTTTTCTTTACTTGTATTTGCTTGCATTTATTGTATTACTTTGTGTAATCACTTGTACGAGGTTTCTCCGCCTCTGACTTGTTGTCGAGAATGAGTTTATTGGATTAGTGGTGCGTATTTGCATCGCTAGGGCACTTATGAACCCAATCCGTGGAGTAGGAACCTTGAGCTTTTGAACCACGTTACATCCTCGTGTTGTGATTGTGTTTGTGCATTTTGTTTTTGTTATTATATATATTCCGCGCATATAACACTTTTTGTAGCAAGCACGATCAAATTCCATCAAGAACATCGAATTGCTATTCACCCCTTTCTAGCGGGCGCACAGGTCCTAACATGATTATCTGGTGTGCCCCTGCACTAACAATCTTCCTTTTTTTGATCTATGGAAAACCGATTCAAAGTTAAGGAAAAAAAACATGAAATACTTTCTTTTTCCAACTCCTCCTCCTTAAGGTTACCTCCCCCTTAACCCTAGGTGAATTTTGAAAAAGGAATTTAACTAAAAAAACTTTTTCTCCTCCTTAATGTGTTAATTTTTTCAAATTTTTGAAAAAACTTATTCTCCCCCTTAATCTTTGACCTTTTCTCTCCCTTTTGCCATATATTAAAAAAAACGAGGGGTGTATTTATAACGTGTAATGTGTTAAAACATTTATAAAGAGATAAGAAACTTTATATGTATTTGTAAGTTCAAGCATGTCTCTTTTTATTTTAAAAATAATAGTTTCAACATAATTCAGCTAATAAGTATGTTCAACCCTTTTTGACTCAATTGATATAATATGATTAATAAGTCTTGATTAGACTTGGTTATTTTGAAAAATTATATTCCATGATTAATGTTGATGCACTTGATCTACATCTAAAATCAGGAGTAAGGTCCTAACATCTCAGGCCCATCTACGTGGCTCAGCACACAAACACATTTAACCTATGTGTTGTGAGATATGTTGGCTCCTTAAATCTATAGGTGCATGCTTTCTAAGGTAAGCCCTAATCTAGTTCTTGTAGGATTGAAAGAGCGTGCTAGAGGGGGGGGGGGTGTCACGCCCGCCCTTCTCGTAATCTAGAGGGGGAGGGAGGGCGACGCGACGCGAACATACAAAAGAATTTAAACTTAAAAATTGAAACATGCATTTACCTTCAACCATGCAAATATCTCTACATTCTTAACTATGTAACAGGTGAACATTTACCTCAGGGGAGTATGCTTAACATGCATGGGTAAAATTGGTTAAAGCTTTTCTTTCTGCCATACTTTACATGTTCTTTTAACTGCAACTTATAGTATACTATGAGTAGGAGGTGGACTACTAAGCATGCATAATCATTTCATAAAGGACACTACTTGGTTCAAGTCCATGATAATCAACATAATGGAGTTATAGGAGCCTAAATACAAGTATAGAGTACATGGACATTAATGAGGAATTCAAAGTATCATCTAGGTACATAGTTCTCTATCACCTAACAATTCAATCAGGATAAGAAGGTTCTTAGCAATTCTTTAACTAAATCAAGTGCTTAACATGCCAAGGTTTCATAAAACAAAACGAGTATAGTTTCACATCAAGTATAAACCCTCAAAACAAGTCTAAGTTAACACCAAGTAGCAACCATCAAAACATCAAGTAGTGATAAACTCTTAACAATTAACATGCAAAACTTTAGAACATGCATAGGTCTTGGAACATAAAACAGATCTCTTCCACCATGCCACTACCACACACACTTTGCCCCTCCTGCTGCTCCCTTTAGTTTAGCCATTCTTTACCCTTTTCTACAGTACAAGGGAAACATGAAACTATAAGCACATAGGCTTAGTAAGATCCTTTCCTACTCACAAAAGCCATACATCAGGGATTAGACATAGAGTAGTGACATGTTCATCTAGACAACATATAAGCATAACATTCATATAAAAGTCGTGACATGATCATTTAGGAACATAAGACTAGAATTCATAAAAATAGTGACATGTTCATCTAGACAACATATAGGCATAGCATTCATATAAAAGTCGTGACATGGTCATTTAGGAACATAGGACTAGAATTCATAAAAAAAAAATGACAATCACATAGACATGAAATGGGTATATGCAAGATGTTCTTTGAAAACATAAATTTTATAGGTACTTAAACATAAATCTCAACATGAGGGCCCGACATTGTTCCACATACATCATTTTGCGCGCATCTCTCAATAGATCCGAGGTAGCTAATCCCTAACCTACTAGGGTACTAGGCCCGTACTACGACCGTCGACCTAGGGCAACTTAGGAGCCCATCCCGTACTAGGTCCGTACTATGACCGTCGACCTAGGGGTACGTAGGAGCCCATCCCATGGACCTTGCTAGGGTCCGGTACAAGCCATACAAAAGTAAAATAGCATATCATGTTCCTTGTCATAACATAAAGAGTGCTCTTAGTCCCCATTCATAGGGGAGCGTCTCTTAGGCATTTCATCATATATACTTAAGTCATGCATAACGTAGGTGTGCCCTAGTGGACATGAAACATAAGCGTGTACATCATGATGCAATGAGCATAACATAAACATACATTAGTACAATTAACATGGACATAAGGTAGTGGCATAAAAAAATCATGCTATCATAAAGTCTAACTATCATCATGTCAACGTCATGTATATATATAGCATGACATGGAAGATCATTAGTAAACATAAGCATGTTTTAAGGATGGTATCCAATACCATCACATACTACCTAACATGAGGGATTTTTAGCAACCATAGAGGGGCTTGGAATTTCTTCCTAACCCTAGTTCTTGGACATGGCCGAAACTTCTAAAAGAGGTTTTTAAGAAATCAAACACTCAAACATACTACACAAAGTCTAACTATCATCGTGTCAACATCATATATATATATATATATATATATATATATATCATGGCATGGAAGATCATTAGTAAGCATAAGCATGTTTTAAGGATGGTAACCAATACCATCACATACTACATAACATGGGGGATTCTTAGCAACCATAGAGGGGCTTGGAATTTCTTCCTAACCCTAGTTCTTGGACATGGCCGAAACCTCTAAGGGAGGTTTTAAGAAATCAAACACTCAAACATACTAACACAAAGTCTAACTATCATCATGTCAACATCATATATATATATATATATATATATATATATATATATATATATATATATATATATATATATATATATATATATATATATATATATATATATATATATCATGGCATGTAAGATCATTAGTAAGCATAAGCATGTTTTAAGGATGGTAACCAATACCATCACATACTACCTAACATGGGGGATTTTTAGCAACCATAGAGGGGCTTGGAATTTCTTCCTAACCCTAGTTCTTGGACATGGCCGAAACCTCTAAGGGAGGTTTTAAGAAATCAAACACTCAAACATACTAACACCAAGTCTAACTATCATCATGTCAACATCATATATATATATCATGGCATGGAAGATCATTAGTAAGCATAAACATGTTTTAAGGATGATAACCAATACCATCACATACTACCTAACATGGGGGATTCTTAGCAACCATAGAGGGGCTTGGAATTTCTTCCTAACCCTAGTTCTTGGACATGGCCGAAACCTCTAAGGGAGGTTTTAAGAAATCAAACACTCGAAGCAACTTGTACTGCAGGTGAGGGGATTACTTACATCCTCTCGCTTGGTTTACTATAAGAAATACACCCTTGGTTCCAAGACAAGGCCTCCTTTTTCTCCTTGAGCTTTCGAAAATGGAAGAAGGAGAGGAGTGGTTTCGGTGGAGGAAGGAGATGGAAGAAGAAAATGACTCTTTGTCCTCTTGCCTCCTCACTTACTCCTATTTATTCTAAGTGAAGGTGTTCCTTCACCTCCCCTACCCTTATCTATCCTTTCCCTTACCCTTCTAACAGCACACCCCTGCTGGGCTTCTGGTTATCACATGCATTCTAAGGTTTAGCTACCTGTTTGGAGGTTCGGGGTTCGAACCTTGGCCATGCATCCTTTTTAGCTCTATTCTCTTTTATTTTTGAAAGAGCCCACATAAAATCCCATTATAATCATGCAACAATTTTTATAAAATTTCTAGGAATTTTACGGGCGTTACAGGGGGGTGAATAGCGAGTGAGAAATCTTTTCGTCTTTTCGATTGATTCAACAATAACAAAGTAGTGCAGAGGAAAAATAAATGACACAATTTATTTTTTATTTGGTTCACAACCAAACGGTTGCTAATCCAAGGCCCTTGCGATCCTAGACCGCGTACGGAGGGCAAAGCACTAAAAAACCTCCTCCTCGTTGGAGGTAGGAGACGACGATTACAAAATAAAGAAAGCTTGAGGTAGAGGGACAATCCCACCTCATCTCATTATGATTAAAGAACTCAAAGATGAAAAGATGAATACAAGGAACTGAAATGAAGACTAAAAACTTATACCGACGACGATTGAAGTTGAGGACGTGTCATCGGCGTTGCGGCAACGTTTCATCGTCGTAGAGATGCGGCATTGCAGGAGCATTTTAGAAGCTTTAATTGATGTCATATGGTGTGAATCCCTCCTTTTTTTATTTCCCTTCAACCCATTGAACGTTGAGATCAAGATCCACCACAAAAGGCCACCTCACCCCAAGATAAGGGGATCAACTTTGACCTTCATCGAAGCTGGCAGTTTGAATAGCAGTCAACTGATGGCCTTCATCAGTCGACTGATGCTAGCAGCAATCGACTGCTAATAGCCAGCAGTCGACTGATGGCTAGATTATTCGACTGCAACAAAGAGTTAGTCCGAAACATACAAGTAGTGGTAAATTCTATGGCTATTTACCGTCCAATCTCGACTTAGACCTTCCACTGGAAGTCTTAGTCGGATCGCCACCTAAAGACGTCCCCGTAAGGAGGACTCGACCTCACCTTCACTCACACTTGAGCTTACCTTTGGTCCTTTGTGACTTGCAGCTTAGCTTCTGGTCTTCACCTGGGTTCTTCGACTCTATCCGAAGTTCTTCGTTGTCGCCCGACCGCCACGGTTTCTCGACTCGAGATTCTCCGGGCATCGCCGACCTTCCCCTCAACTTAATCATTTATGCACACTAGGTTTATCTCATGAGATAACGATATAACCTTAACTTTGGGCCTTTACCATAACCAAAACCTAGGTTCGATTATTTGGTGTTATTGCACCAACAGTTCCATGTAGCAAAAAAGAAAGAAAGAAAGATTATAAGTAAAAAAATTAGGTCCTACTCTATTATGCACAATCCTAATCTTCGTCTAAGCAGACTAAACTCTGCTTCGGGTAAGGGTTTTGTAAAGATGTCCGCTAGGTTTAATTTTGACTCAACGTATTCAAGCTTTATATTTCCATTAGCTACATGTTCTCGTATAAAGTGATGTTTTACCTCTATGTGTTTAGTTCTAGAATGACATATCGAGTTTTTAGTTAAGTTAATTGAGCTAATGTTATCAATTAAAATTTTAGTATCACTAAAGGTTAATTGAAAATCTCTAAGAGTGTGCTTCATCCAAAAAAGTTGAGCTACACACTCACCCATGGCTATGTACTCGGCTTCGGTAGTAGACAAGGCAACACAATGTTGCTTTCTACTATACCAACTGATTAGACTCGATCCTAGGAGTTGACAACATCCACTCATGCTCTTCCTATCGAGTTTACTACCAACATAATCTGAGTCAGAGTAGCCGATTAGTTCGAACTCACTTGACCTAGGGTACCAAATTCCTACGTTTTGTGTTCCTTTCAAGTATCTAAAGATCTGTTTAACTAACATTAGGTGCGATTCTTTGGCACAAGATTGAAATCTTACACACATACTTACTGCAAAGAGTATATCAGGTCGACTCACAGTTAAGTATAGAAGGCTACCTATTGCACTCCTATAGTATTTTAAATATATAGTTTTTCCCTCTAAGTCTTATCCTATGTTTAGGTTGGTAGTCATAGGTGTACTAATTTCCTTAGCATTTTGCATTCCAAATTTACTAATTAATTCCTTAGCATATTTATGTTGATGCATGTAAATTCGTTCTCTAGTTTGTTTTATTTGTTACCCTAAGAAGAAGGTAAGTTCACCTACTATGCTCATTTCAAATTCACTTTCCATTAGTGAAATAAACTCATTTAAAAGCGTTGCATTGGTTGTTCCAAAGATTATATCATCTACGTAAATTTGTGTTGTGAAAATTTCTTTTCCTATGGTTTTTACAAAACGAGTTGGGTCAACTAAATCTTGAATGAATCCTTTAGACTTATGATAGATTGATAATCTTTCATACCAAGCTCTAGGAGCTTGCTTTAATCCATATAAGGCTTTTCTAAGTTTGAATACATGGTTAGGTTTGTCTAAGCTTTCAAATCCTGGTGGTTGGCTAACATAAACTTTTTCCTTGATGAATCCATTTAGAAATGCTGATTTTATATCCATTTGGAATAACTTAAAACCTCGATGTGCAGCGTAAGCTAAAAGCATTCTAATTGATTCGATTCTAGCTACGAGTGCATATGTTTCATCATGTACATAAACATGTATAAAATGTAATGACATGTGTGCTAAAAATACTCCTAAAATCTTATATATTTTGCTCACATCATTTTAGCATCACATACCAATTTGATTCATCAGTGTCCCTAAAATAGAATACTTGCTTTGCTTGTGATGCTAAAATGAAAGGATCGCTTTCAAAAGTACTTATTCCTTGGTGTAAGCTGACCAATGTAAAACCATCTTCCAATTTAATACCAGTTCCAATATTGGCCCAATCACATATAAAAACAAGAACTTTGAAAGAATAGTAGTCTAATAAAATAATATCTTGTAGAACCCCGTAATATGATAGTCTTTCTCTTGTACGTGAATAATCATTAGCACTAGTTTGACAAATAGTATCGGCTTCAATTGAAACACAACTATCTTGTGTCGACCTTCCAACATCAATTGTATGGAACCGATGTCCATTTATAATATAACCAGTATAAGATATAACATGCTTTCTTGGACCATGTGCTTGCCATTGAATTCGGCTTGAGGAGTTGTCAAGGTCATGTTTTGATAACCATTTTGCAAATGTTTCCATATGTCGCTTTTGTAATAATGTTTCATTATATATGAAACTACGATATGCTTATTTAAGCTCCTCAATGTGCATTCTATTTAAAATTATTGAAGGGTGATTGTTAGCATATATGAATTATGTAATAGACCATGAGTATCTAATATAATAGAGTTTACAATTAACTATACTCAATGTAAGGTTCAACTTCTTGAGTATTAAATAATACATATCGATGTGCGGCTTGCAATAAATGGTCTTCTAAAATTCTTTCTTTTCCTTTAGAAATTGGGCGATCTTTCACTAATCCATTCTCCAAATCCTCATTCCGATGTGAATGAACGCCAATACTAGCAACTTTTTTAAAATATGCACTACAAAATCCCATTCTTTCTTCTGCAAGATAACACTTAGTTATGCAACTCTCTGGCCTTGCTCTGTTTTTCACATAACCTTTTAGTATTTTCATAAATCTAAATAACAAAACAAAATTCACAATCAAGAGTTGTTGATAGCAAAATATAATTTATTATATAATATTTATTACCTTTTAAGTGGATACATCCAGCGAAAGTGAACTGATCCACACAAGCATGCCTCTCTTGCTAAATGAATTGTCAAATGAACCAAAATGGTAAAAAGAGCAGGTGGAAAACACCTTTCTAACATGCATAGAATTTCAGCAATATTCTCCTCAAGTTGTTCTAAACGGTTCTTGTCTAACACTCTTTGACATAATTCATTGTAAAATGCACACAACAGAAATAAAGCATTGCGTGGACTTTTCGGTAAAAGATTTATCAATGCAACTGATAGCAATTTTTGCATTAGAATATGACAATCATGAGATTTTAGCCCAATAAGGTTACGCTCCCCTAAATAAACACAATTATCAATATTTGAGCTATAACCACCTGGTAACTTTATTTTCTTCAACCTAGATCAATATTTGAGTGTAAGGTGTAGCAGGCAAGTGATAAATATTTCCTCCTTTTTTTAGGATGTAATTCTTCTCTAATTTTTAAGTCCATCAAATCTTTGCGGGCATTAATACCATCTTTGGTTTTATATCTTCACATTTAACAACGTGCCTACGACATTCTCACAGATATTCTTTTCAACATGCATCATATCTAAATTATGACGTAACAAGAACCCCTATAAGTAACCATCAACACATTTCATAGTATTAGTTCAGTAATATAACAAATTCGTTAAAAGATAATGAATAGAGAGGCAAATAACTTACACTCCAATATGGAAAATTGAAAAAGATTGACTTTTTCATCCACATTTGAACTGATTGTTGTACCTTCTTTAAAGTATCCTGCTTCTTCCTCTTTTTCTTTATAGTGTTGATACTCTCACCCTTTTGTTTTTTACCCCAGTCATTTTCAATGTCTTTTACTGCATTGAGGATTTCTAACCCAGTCAAAGGTCTAGGTTTCCCTTTTCTCCCATTAAACCACTTCTTTTTCTCATGAAATGGATAATCAGGATCAAGGAATCTCCTGTGACCCAAGTATGCAAACTTTCTACTATATTTAAGCCACATAGAACATATGTCTTCACCACATATTAGAGAACCAAAATTACCTTTTGTGGCACATCCAGCTAGGTTTCCATAAGTTGGAAAATCATTAATTGTCCACATAAAAATTGCCTTCAGATTGAACATTGACTTACTAAATGCATCATATGCCTCCACACCTGTGTCCCACAACTCCTTCAATTCCTCCACAAGGGGTTCCAAATATACATCTATATCATTTCCTGGTTGCTTTGGAACTGGAATCAGTAATGTTAGTATAAGATTTTCCTTCGCCATGCACATCAATGGAGGAAGGTTGTAATTAACCAAAATCACCAGCCAACAACTATATCTAGAACTAAGGTCACCAAAAGGATTGAATCCATCTATTGCAAGACCAAGCCAAAGATTTCTAGGATTCGATGCAAAAGTTAGCCACTTATGATTTATTGTATCCCAAGCTACTGAATCTACTGGATGATGTATCATATGATCTTGACTTTTGTTGTTGGAGTGCCAAATCAAGTTTTCAGCCTTTTTTTTCTAATTTAAACATCCTTTTAAATCTAGGTATAATGGGAAAATACCGAAGCACCTTTTCTAGAACTCCTTTATGAACTTTAATACTTATTTTGTCCACCTTCCATCTTGAGAAGCCACACTTTGGGCATGTGTCCAAATCTTTAAGCTCCCTTCTAAATAGACAACAATCATTTGGGAAAGCATAAATTTTCTCATATCCTAAATCAAATGGTTTTAACAACTTTCTCATTGAGTATATATTTTCTGAAAGTGTTTTTTTTTTGGAAGCATGCCACCTAAGATCTTAAGAAGCTCATTGAAACTATTGTCAGTATGACCATTTGTAGACTTATAATTGTATAATGTGATGACTGCTGACAACTTTGTGTAAGTTGTACAACCAGAAAAGAGAAGAGTTTCTGCATCTTCTAATAAATCAACAAACTCATGGTCTCTTGTCTCAGATATAGTATGTTCAAACTCTTCTTCCGTCACAAAAGTATCTTTATATAAGTGATATGTCTCTCTACTTTCATCTTTCTCTTCTTGAACTCCTCTTGAACCACCTTTACTTTGAAATTGTAAGGTATATGTTTCGCCGTGGAAGATCCAAATAGTATAAGAAGGATCTATCCCCTTCATAATTAAGTACTTGTACACTTGGTCAAATTTAATATACTTTTTGTTTTGACAGGGTTTGCAAGGACATAATATTACTCCACGATTTTTGGCATAATTCCTAGCTTGTGCAAGAAATTTTTGAACCCCTTCTTCATACTCCAGTACAAGTCTTGAAGGCAAACACATCCATTCCTTATCCATTTTGTAACTGAACAAACCTCTAAAATATAAGTTACAATCCATTGGTAAAATACTTAAGAATCAATCTAATTGATTGATACTACTGGTACTTTTTCTACCTAATTCCCAATAGAAGAGTTAGCAGGTGACCCGTGACCCGTCCCCAAAACACCTGGTTCAGCCAAAGGGGAAAAGGAGAAACAGTTCGGGCGAGAGTTAGACGAAGCCATCAACACAGGCGAGAGTTATCAGAAGCCATTGGCACGGGCGAGAGTTATCAGAAGCCATTGGCACGGGCGAGAGTTATTGGAAGTAATCGACACGGGCGCAAGTACCAGAAGTCATCGGCACGGGCAAGTAGCGAGAGCTATCGGCACGGGCGAATGCTAGAAACAAGGGACGCAGGTGGAAAAGAGGTGGAAGGCACTTCGCTAACAGAGGACTAGGAACTGGTTCAACTAGGCAAGTCCGGAAGCCAATGGGATGGAGGAAGGGTCAACTCAACCTAATCGACGCGAAAGAAGTTTGGTACGGGAAAAAGGAGAATTGGTTCAGTTTAGGGAGAAACCCTAAGGCTAGGTCACCTATGGTATAGGGGCCTAAGTTAACTTCACCCAAAGCAGAGAGGTGAGGGAAACAGTTTAACCTCGTCTGAAAAGTAAAGGGAAAGGTGCTATGACAGCGGCAGGGGCCCCACGCAATATTCGGGAGTCCTCGTTCCTCATATTTATGCAATTATTCTCCAGGAAGAGGAGGTGGCCACGTGTACGATGGAGATAATCCGCGACGTTACGTTGAAGGAGGAGGGAAGATAAAAGGGAGAGAGGGAGGCAAGAGAGAGAAAGAGAGGGGGATCCGCAATCATTCACATCCAACAAGAGAGAAGAGGGGACGAGAGAAAAAGGAGGAACGGTCTCGCCGGAGAAGGAGGACGGAGATCTGCTGTTTGTTAAGTCTCTTGTATTTTCCTCATCTTGTAACATCATTGTAAGAGGTCATTTCTCCTCCACCTTCGGAAACTTGCTTTCTGTAAAGGAGGATTTTCATAGTGAAAGTGCTTAGGCACCGCATCTGGTGAGAAACCTCACCCCCGTGGAGTAGGAATCCTTATTCCGAACCACGTTACATCTCGTGTCTGAATCTCGATTGCTGGTGTCGGGTTTTCGCGTTTCGTCTACTTCATTTTCTTATTCTTTACTGATCGCTGCCGGGGGAGAATACTCCGAGACCTCCCTCATCGCCTCATCGCCTTGAAAACGGAGCGAACGGATTTTTCCCCCGCACCCGCATCAGTTGGCGCCGTCTGTGGGAACATTTGAGCTGGACGTTGAGATGCAACCCGAAGAAATGCAACAACCTGATATCTCTGTGGCGGAGGAGCGCCCCATCACCCTTCTACCATCGCAACTAAAGGCCTTAATGGATGATGCTATCACAGAAGCCCTCGCTAGAGAAAGGATAAAGACCAGATATCTGCATCCGCACTCCGGGGAACCTTCTTCCAGAGATCCCCTCCCAGAAATGCCTCCTCCCTCTCGTACCGCCGCCCATGGTGAGGTGTTGCCTGGAGGCGGACTCGGGGGAAGAACACCTCAGAATACTACGCCCTTCACCCAAACGCGCCGGGAGGAACAGGGTGAAAGTCAATCAACCAGACCTCCAGAGTTCTATAAACCTAGCCCCTTCACGATGGACATTCTTTCGGAGCTCCCTCCATCCTACTTCCGAAATCCTCAGTCGATGAAATCACGATGGTTCGGCGGATCGGAAGAGCACATATCGCAATTCGATGGGCGGCCTCGCTTCAACTGTTATCTTGGCGCTCTCAAGTGTCGAGTCTTAGGACCACCGATTGGTTCTGGCGCAAAGTGGTTCACTACTACTGCCCGGGATCTATCACTGTTTGACTTCAGAGAATGTTGATCGAGAATTTATCGGTAGGCGTATAAGCAAACGCCTCTATGTTAATGCATATCACCCAGGGACCTTCAGAATCCCTTAGGGGGTATATCCATCGATTCACCTCAGCAGCTAGGGGAATCCCCACAGCCCGATCTGAATCCTTCCGGGGTGCCATTCAGCACGGGCTGAAGGAGGGCCCCTTCCTTAGTTCCTTCTTTGAGACGACCTACGGATAGCTATGAAGAGCTCTTGAGCCGTGCACGGAGCGGTTTATCCGCGAAGAAGAAGGATTAAGGGTGATGAGAGCGAGCTTAATCCCAGCCCAACAAAGGGCTCGTCCGCTCCTCAGCTCCCCTCCTCGGACGGGAGTATACAAGACCCCGGACGAGGCTCGAGGCCTCGACCAATGCTCTGAGGAGTTCGCCCGCCCGCCATTGCAAATCATGGCCGAAGTGCTTCCTCTGTGAGGACTTGGAAAGAAGCGTGAAATGGAGTTCTACGATCAAGCGGTCTGCTCTGGCGACCCTTGGGACATAGAGGATCGCGTAATCCCGGCCCGTTCTTACGCCAATATCATACAGAGTATGGTCACACTAGCAATTGGTGTTTCAAGCTACAAGAAGAACTAGATCGCCTCCATGTTGCATATCCGCAATTGAGGTATCCAGCCGAAGGAACGGCACGGCGAGGCCCCCGAACCAATGTCGCCCGTCCGGGGCCGTATAATCAACAACCTCGGGTCACTTTCCCCCAAATGCCGTCCCGAGAGGTGGTCTCCCAAGAAGGCCCATCAGGTGAGGGCCCTTCCTCCGCTTCAGATGACCTTCCCCCTCGGGGAGTTATCCATGTGATAGCCGAGGACTCATCGACGGGACTCTAACCGGGCACGGAAGTCATACGCCCGTCTTATGGAGAGTTTGGCCATCGTCATCGACCAGACTGTACAAGCGGCGCCGCCCATTTCGTTCGGGCCAGAAGATCTGCAGGGTGTTCTGCTGCCTCATACAGACGCCTTGGTTATCCGTATATCCCTGGCTAATTATGAAGTGGCCCGGGTGCTAGTTGATTCGGGGAGCTCTGTCAACATCCTCTTCCAGGAGGCCTTCAAGCAGATGCAACTGGGAAATGCCCAGCTAGAAGATGTGTCCACTCCCCTTTTCGGATTCGCAGGGCATATGGTCCACCCAGCGGGGCAGATTTCATTGCCTTTAACTCTGGGTGAAAAGCCCCGCCAAAAAACTAGTATAATCCCTTTCCTTATCGTGGATGCTCCATCCACTTATAACGCTATTCTTGGGCGCCCTTTCCTCACCCTTTTTAGCCGCGTCCCGTACCTCACCGTAAATTTCCAAAGTGGGACAATTGGTGGGAGAAGTTCGTGGAGAATGTATAGGCCTCCCGAGTCGCTATGTGCAAATGGTTCGGGACGATCAAAAGAAGGCCAGAACTGAAGACCTAAAAGGCAAAGCTGTCATCGCTACCGACGTCTGCGTCCTGGAGGAATTTCCCCCCAAGGCTGATAAGATAGAGGAGGGAGAACTGGTGGAGATTGCTCCGAGAAAGGCCACACGGATAGCACAACAGTTGGATATCAAAGGAGAGCTGGTGGCCTGCTTAAAGGAGAATGAGGACATCTTTGCAAGAGATGTGCATGATCTCACGAGTATCCATCCTCAAGTAGCGGAACACCACCTCAACATCATTAGAGGAGCCCGACCCATCCAACAGAAGAGGCGACATTTCGGACCCGAGAAAGATAAGATCATAGCTGAGGAGGTGGATAAACTACTAAAAGCGGGCCATGTAAAGGAAATCCAGTTTCTCGAATGGGTTTCTAATGTAGTCTTGGTCCCTAAGCCTTCTGGGCAATGGAGGATGTGTATCGACTTCCGTGATTTGAATAAAGCATGCCCTAAAGACTACTACCCCTTGCCTCGTATTGATCAATTGGTGGATTCTACTGTAGGATATGAAGTGGTTTCCCTAATGGATGCCTATCAGGGATATCATCAAATACCTTTGGCCGAAGAGGATCGAAAGAGGGTTAGCTTTGTGATTGCAGGGGGATTATATGCCTATGTGGTCATGCCGTTCGGATTGAAGAACGCCGGGGCTACATATCAGTGCCTTATGGACAAAATTTTTGCAGAACAGAAACGGAAGAATGTGGAGGTCTACGTGGATGACATCCTGGTCAAGTCGAAGGTCACTCGGGATCTAGTCAAGGACTTGAATGAAACCTTCGCTACGTTGAGGCGATTTAATATGAAGCTAAACCCTAACAAATGCTTGTTCGGGGTAAAAAGTGGCAAGTTCTTGGGGTACATTGTGACTGAGAAGGGGTTGCAAGCCAACCCCGAGAAGGTGAAGGCCTTATGCAACATGAAATCACCTACTAATGCAAGAGACCCGAAGTTAGTGGCGGATTGTTTCTTTATCCCGATTCATAGCCAGATCGGCGGACAAAGGGCTACCTTTCTTCAAGATCTTGCGCAAAGCCACTAAATTTCAGTGGGACGATCAATGTGAACAAGCTTTCCAGGAGTTGAAGAGATATCTGGCCGGACTCCCGTTACTGGCTAAACCAATACAAGGAGAACCACTATGGATGTATCCGCCGCCTCGAAGGAGCCGTTAGTTCGTTAATCAAACAAGAAGGTTCTCACCAAAGAACCTATTTACTATACCACCATATTCAAGGGGGCGATTCCGTTATACGGAGTTAGAGAAGCTGGCGTATATCCTAGTGCTAACCGCCCGCAAACTGAGGCCATACTTTTTGGCTCATCCTATCACCGTTTTAACACACAGCGAATTGGGCAAGGTCGTCACTAAGCCAAATTTCTCGGGAAGGTTAGCCAAATGGGTGATAGAGCTAAGCGAGTATGATATACACTACCAACCTCGCAGACGTCATCAAGGCCCGTGCACTCACGATTTCTGGCCGAGGTACCTTGTGGTTCTAAGAAGGTTCAGCTATGAAGGAGAGAGAACCAAAGGCATGGAATATATTCGTAGATGGCTCCTCAGGATCTACAGGCAGTGGTGTTGGTGTTCTATTAATTACCCCGGAGGGTGAAGAAACTCGATTAGCCGTTCGCCTGGAATATCAGGCATCTAATAATGAAGCGGAATATGAAGCTATCCTAGCAGGATTGCAGGCTGCTAAAGCGGTAGGGGCTTCTTCCATTGTGATCCACTCGGATTCCCAGTTGGTAATATCCCAACTTCAAGGTTCTTTTGCGGTTCGGGAGGAAAGGCTGCACAAGTACTTGAAAGCTTTTGAGAGAGAAAAAGCTCAATTTCATCAAGTCCTCTTGAAGCAAATCCCGCGGGAGCACAATGAGAAGGCCGATGAATTGGCTCGGATGGCTAGTGCTGTGGGAGGAATGAAATCATCGGAGACGATCCAAAGTAGAATTCACACTTCCTTAGCAATATGCAACATAGAGGAGACCTTGCGAATCAAGCCTAATTC
The DNA here is from genome assembly GCA_025175895.1 of Wurfbainia villosa. NCBI lineage: Eukaryota > Viridiplantae > Streptophyta > Magnoliopsida > Zingiberales > Zingiberaceae > Wurfbainia > Wurfbainia villosa. Next base: position 56,105,856 of record CM046004.1, read on the forward strand.
TTGATTGGAGAACCGATATCATAGCTTATTTACGGCACGGGAAGATTCCTGAAGGGAAAATTGCGGCATCTACTTTAATACACCGAGCCAAACGGTTCATCCTCTTAAATGAAGACCTGTACAAGACCTCTTTCGGGCGACCCTTGTTAAAATGCCTAGGAAAGGAGGATGCGGAATGGGTACTCCGGGAGATCCATGAAGGATGCTGCAGCAATCATTTAGGAGGGAGAGCTTTAGCAAGAAAGACCTTGTTGGCCGGATACTTTTGGCCTACTCTTCAACGAGATGCGGCTCGTATAGTGCAAAGTTGCATCGCTTGTCAGAAACATAGCAACCTTACGAGCGACGGAGTTAATGAAAGCCGTAGTCTCTTCCATCCTTTTGATCAATGGGGAATGGATATAGTGGGTCCGATGCCAATGGCACCTTTACAGAAGAGGTTTTTATTGGTCGCTGTGGATTATTTTTCCAAATGGGTGGAGGCCGAGCCCTTAGCCAAAATTACTGAGAATGCCGTAATACAGTTCTTATGGAGAAATATCATTTGTCGGTATGGTATCCCTCGAAAAATAGTCAGTGATAATGGGCGACAATTCCAGGGGAAAAAGATTCAAGAATGGTGCCAAAGTCTCAACATTCAGCAAGCTTTCACTTCGGTAGCTCACCCTCAAGCGAATGGACAAGTGGAGGTAACTAACAGGATCCTCATTCAAGGATTAAAGACCAAGTTGGGTGCTCAGAGGAGAAACTGGGTGGAAGAGCTACCAGGCATCCTGTGGGCCTATCGAACCACACCTAAGACAGCGACAGGAGAGACTCCCTTTAGTTTGGTATATGGGGCGGAGGCCGTTATTCCGGTCGGTTTTGTTGGATAGCCGGGTAAAAGCATACGAGCAGATTAGAACCAACTTATCCAAGCATCGAATTAGATCTGGTGGAGGAAAGACGGGAGATGGCCCGGAGGCAAGCGGAATTTTACAAGCAGAGAGTTCAACGAGCCTTTAATAAGAAAGTGGTGCCTCGGAGATTTCAAGAAGGAGATTGGGTTTTGCGTAAGGTCAATCCACTGAGATCTGGAAAGTTAGCTCCCAACCCGGGAGGGACTACGAGATAATGCACGCGTAGCGAAATTGATATTATCTCGAAGATCGACCAAGGCAAAGAGCTTCCACGACCTTGGGAACGCCCTTCACTTGAAGCTCTTTCACCGTATGAGAAATATGAAATAGAAAGGGAGAAATGATGAAACTCAGAGGGGGTGTTTATTGAATTGATTATATCGATGGAATGCCAAATGCTCTCTAAATTTCATTAAGGGGTTATTTACAAGGGCAATACGGTATTACCAATGAGTATTGAAGGAGAAACAGAAACGCAGAAGGAAATCCTGCTTCAAAATGAGATACTATATTACAACTTAAATCGCTCGAGGATAACGCTTGAACCTAGCCTCCCAATTTAAAGAAAATGAAGGATAAGTTGGAGGAGGCAATCCTGGCGGCATATTGTCTAATCAAGGCCATTAAATCCGTCCGATAAGTGGCGCGCATTAAAATAACGAGTCGCTCTGGCGGTTCGGCGGCGTCAGGCTTCGTTCGATGCTACCTCTCGACTTTTCTTGTTGTTCGCGAAGAATATGACGACGCGTCCACATAGCGCCGTGACACCTCCATGATTGCGCCACAGGGAAACATCATCGAGAACTTTGGTCTGCGACAAGATGCGTCATCTCCACCATATTCGACGCGCATAGAGGCCAAATCCCTTCCACCGCTTCGGAATAAGATCTGGTCCGGACGAGTTCAGAGTTCATCCTCTGAAGAGAAGTCTCTTGCCTACGTAGACGGGCATGAGCATGCACCCGGGAATTTATAAGGGAGGAGTTTTCTTGTACCTCCTTACAAGCGTGCGGAGGTCCCCTATCTTATCTGTGCTCGTTGGTATTGAACTTGAAGCGAGCGATGGTGTCCGGCCCGATTGTTGCTTCCCTTGAGGAGCTCGCTACCGCCCCTTGAAGACGCAATAGCTCTTGAGCCAAGGATGGTTCCGTGTCAAGAGAACTTGATGGGATTTCTGAGGACAAGTAGCCCGCCCGACATGGTCGCCTTTAATACGCGATAATGTCGATCTTTTGAATTTTTGCGGGCTTGAGCTTAATTGCTCCTAGCACCATGCAATTGTTGTGATAGAAGTTGTTCTCGCCTGAGCATTCGCCAAGTCTTCCCCTGCTCGCTCCCATTCTTGGGCTTGAGCCCGGTATTGAGTGAAGGGAACGATCCAACTCTCTGGTTGGTCGTAGCCTACATACCGGTTGAGGAGAAAAGAAATGAGTCAGTTAAACAAAGATAAGGAAATTGATCTAAGAAAAAAAATATACAGTCCAAAGCGTGACGCAGCCTTCCATACGAGGAGTCATCTCCTCTAAGTTCGAGATCCAAGACTCGAGAAAGGGAAAAAGATGGGACGGATGACGTCGAAGGGTGAATTTCACCCGCAAAGGGGAGAATGGAGGCGGTATTCATTGGTGGAGAACGGAGAGAGGGAGGAGTCTCATTCAAAAGGCCCGTGGAAGTTGTGGTCAAGGATGGCATATCCGGAGATGCGGGGAGAACGGGCGTCACAGTTGTCTGGGAGGTGAAGTCGGAAGGAAAAATCGAAGGAGGCTGATCGGAGGAGGGTCTTGAAGAAGATGAGATGATGAGCACTGGGTCGGGGAAGCCTTCAACGAGAATTTTAGAAGTAGAAGGCTCCTGATTAGGGTCTACAGGAAGAGGAAGACTTTGCGGGCGATAAGCGAAGGGGGAGGTTGGCAGCGAAGGGATGTCAACCGCCATGGGTTCAGGAGAGGAATGATGGGCCGAGGAAGGAGAAGACAGGGGTGGTATAACCTCTATTATTGGCGGACATGAAAGCACCTCCTTCCCAGATGCCTCCCCAGGTTGCAGGGAAGAAGAGGGCAATTTCTGAATATCGTTGACAGAAGGAGGCAAAGGGGGAAAGTTAGGGCTTGTACAGGTAAGAGGAAGTGAAGAGGGACTGATGACCCCGGCTTCCTTCGGGATGGGGGTAGCGAAAGTCACCGAAGGAGGAGAGGGAGAACGATGAGGTGATTCCTGTATGGTGGTGATCGAAGGAGGTGAAGAAGAAGAAGAAGCTAAGGGTTGACTGATACCCCGTTTACGATTCGTGCGCCCGCTATTTCTGAAGAAGGTGGAATGCATCTCGATATCCAAAATAACGAAAGACAAGGAACCGAAGAAAAGATCGAAGAAATGAAATTTGGCGACGGAGGAGCAAGCAGACGAAGAAGAAGGAAACCAAAAGACGAGGGGACGAAGGTAGCAGAAGAAACGAAGGCGAAAGGGTCCCCTATAAAAGGAGGAAGAATGGGCTTGCAGCTGTTAATGGGCTTCGCGCCGGTAGTGAAAGGGAAAGAAGGATTTATTTTTTCCTAAATAGCCCATTATATACAAAATGCTATCCCCGCAGAGCGGAAGTTTATCCCCGTGTGGTGGTGGAACGGAAGAACCGAGACTCCTCGGTTACTATTTACTCTATATATATAATGCTATCCCCGCAGAGCGGAAGTTTATCCCCGTGTGGTGGTGGAACGGAAGAACCGAGACTCCTCGGTTACTATTTACTCTATATACAAAATGCTATCCCCGCAGAGCGGAAGTTTATCCCCGTGTGGTGGTGGAACGGAAGAACCGAGACTCCTCGGTTACTATTTACTCTATATACAAAATGCTATCCCCGCAGAGCGGAAGTTTATCCCCGTGTGGTGGTGGAACGGAAGAACCGAGACTCCTCGGTTACTATTTACTCTATATACAAAATGCTATCTCCGCAGAGCGGAAGTTTATCCCCGTGTGGTGGTGGAACGGAAGAACCGAGACTCCTCGGTTACTATTTACTCTATATACAAAATGCTATCCCCGCAGAGCGGAAGTTTATCCCCGTGTGGTGGTGGAACGGAAGAACCGAGACTCCTCGGTTACTATTTACTCTATATACAAAATGCTATCCCCGCATAGCGGAAGTTTATCCCCGTGTGGTGGTGGAACGGAAGAACCGAGACTCCTCGGTTACTATTTACTCTATATATAAAATGCTATCCCCGCAGAGCGGAAGTTTATCCCCGTGTGGTGGTGGAACGGAAGAACCAAGACTCCTCGGTTACTATTTACTCTATATACAAAATGCTATCCCCGCAGAGCGGAAGTTTATCCCCGTGTGGTGGTGGAACGGAAGAACCGAGACTCCTCGGTTACTATTTACTCTATATATAAAATGCTATCCCCGCAGAGCGGAAGTTTATCCCCGTGTGGTGGTGGAACGGAAGAACCGAGACTCCTCGGTTACTATTTACTCTATATACAAAATGCTATCCCCTTGAGCGAAGTTTATCCCGTGTGGTGGTGGAGCGGAAGAACCGAGACTCCTCGGTTACTATTTACTCTATATACAAAATGCTATCCCAGAGCGAAGTTTATCCCGTGTGGTGGTGGAGCAGAAGAACCGAGACTCCTCGGTTACTATTTACTCTATATAAAATGCTATCCCCTTGAGGCGAAGTTTATCCCTGTGGTGGTGGAACGGAAGAACCGAGACTCCTGTTTTGTTAGTGCCTATAAGATCCACATATCTCCACAATGGTATGATATTGTCCACTTTGGGCCTAAGCCCTCATGGTTTTGTTTTTGGGCTCTACCCAAAAGGCCTCATTCCAATGGAGATATCTTTTTTCTTATAAGCACATGATCTTTTCCATGTCTTACCAATGTGGGACTTTGATTGTATTCCCTATACTCCCAACAATCCCCCCCTCAAACGAAGGACCACATTGGGCCCCCCCTCAAGCCTATCCCTCCTCGAAGGATTTTCTCTGCTTGATGTCCGATCTTCAACCCACCAGGACTTCCTGCCAGTTGTTCGGTCCCCCCTACCCAACTAGACTTCCTTCCTGATGTCTGGTTCTCTTGATCCGGACGTGGGAGCTCAACTTCCTTCGTTCGAGGTTCATGGCTTGACATGGACCATGGCTCTGATACCAATTGTTAGTGCCTATAAGATCCACATATCTCCACAATGGTATGATATTGTCCACTTTGGGCCTAAGCCCTCATGGTTTTGTTTTTGGGCTCTACCCAAAAGGCCTCATTCCAATGGAGATATCTTTTTTCTTATAAGCACATGATCTTTTCCATGTCTTACCAATGTGGGACTTTGATTGTATTCCCTATACTCCCAACAAGTTTATCCCCGTGTGGTGGTGGAACGGAAGAACCGAGACTCCTCGGTTACTATTTACTCTATATATAAAATGCTATCCCCGCAGAGCGGAAGTTTATCCCCGTGTGGTGGTGGAACGGAAGAACCGAGACTCCTCGGTTACTATTTACTCTATATACAAAATGCTATCCCCGCAGAGCGGAAGTTTATCCCCGTGTGGTGGTGGAACGGAAGAACCGAGACTCCTCGGTTACTATTTACTCTATATATAAAATGCTATCCCCGCAGAGCGGAAGTTTATCCCCGTGTGGTGGTGGAACGGAAGAACCGAGACTCCTCGGTTACTATTTACTCTATATATAAAATGCTATCCGCGCAGAGCGGAAGTTTATCCCCGTGTGGTGGTGGAACGGAAGAACCGAGACTCCTCGGTTACTATTTACTCTATATACAAAATGCTATCCCCGCAGAGCGGAAGTTTATCCCCGTGTGGTGGTGGAACGGAAGAACCGAGACTCCTCGATTACTATTTACTCTATATACAAAATGCTATCCCCGCAGAGCGGAAGTTTATCCCCGTGTGGTGGTGGAACGGAAGAACCGAGACTCCTCGGTTACTATTTACTCTATATACAAAATGCTATCCCCGCAGAGCGGAAGTTTATCCCCGTGTGGTGGTGGAACGGAAGAACCGAGACTCCTCGGTTACTATTTACTCTATATACAAAATGCTATCCCCGCAGATCGGAAGTTTATCCCCGTGTGGTGGTGGAACGGAAGAACCGAGACTCCTCGGTTACTATTTACTCTATATATAAAATGCTATCCCCGCAGAGCGGAAGTTTATCCCCGTGTGGTGGTGGAACGGAAGAACCGAGACTCCTCGCTTACTATTTACTCTATATACAAAATGCTATCCCCGCAGAGCGGAAGTTTATCCCCGTGTGGTGGTGGAACGGAAGAACCGAGACTCCTCGGTTACTATTTACTCTATATACAAAATGCTATCCCCGCAGAGCGGAAGTTTATCCCCGTGTGGTGGTGGAACGGAAGAACCGAGACTCCTCGGTTACTATTTACTCTATATACAAAATGCTATCCCCGCAGAGCGGAAGTTTATCCCCGTGTGGTGGTGGAACGGAAGAACCGAGACTCCTCGGTTACTATTTACTCTATATATATAGAATGCTATCCCCGCAGAGCGGAAGTTTATCCCCGTGTGGTGGTGGAACGGAAGAACCGAGACTCCCCGGTTATTACTTACTCTATTTATGCAAATTGCTATCCTCAAGAAAGCGAAGATATCCCCGCAAGAGGTGGTGAAACGGAAGAACCGAAATTCCTCGGTTATTATTTGTTCTATATCAATTAACTTTATATGATTGTATTCTTGTGCAATAGCAGAGTCGGCTCGTCTAAGGGGTCTATATACCCCGCAGATTGAAAAAGACGGAAGAGCCGAAATATGCCCCAAATTACATGTAAATACAAAAGGAGTAAAGAGTAGTACAACTCAGAAGGTCCTGGAGGAAAGAGATAAACTAGGGAAGTTCGATGATACGGGAGAACTACATACTCCCAGCCATCTACAAGGAGAAACAACAAGAGAAACCCTAATACATCTAGGGTATTACAATTCTTTGTTAGGCGGAACGGATGGAATTTCTTTGCGCGGTCGGGGTTGGCGCAGTAGCTGTTGAAGATAAGACTGCTTTAAGAAGATTTGCTTGGACAATTCTTTTTGGGACCCGATCAGTTGTTGGCGCAAGGAACGATTGTTGGCGGAGGCACTTCACTTGTTCCTCCAAAATGACTATGTACCGGCGGTCATTTATCTGTTCTTTAGAAGGCGAGGAACTGCTACCTTGTTCCGATATTCTGTCCATGACAAGCCAAGGGAAAAGGAGAATGGTGGAGACTATCAGGTAAAGGTCGGTGGATTTTTATAGCAATGAAGGGGAGGAATGCATTTATTGGTAGAAGAGGTAGGGACCATAAATGCCAGAAAAGAAAGGGAAACGTGTAGGCGGTAGTGGGAAGGTCGACGGGAAGACAACCGTAATTAAGAGGGTCCGAATCCCTGAGAACTGACAGAAAAGTGTGTGTTCGGATCCGGGTACCATCCTTCTGAAAACAGAAACCTTATTTCTACAGAAAAAAGACGAAAGCAGATATCGTTTTCCTTCTTTGTTTCATTAATATACTTGAAATAATTACATTGGCTTGATTTATACAGACTTTCCCCGATTACTCTTGACAGATGAGACGGGAGATGTCTCTTTGGGGGGAGAAGGAGCCAATATGACTCGGAAACGCTCGCCTTGAGGTGGAGGAAGAACTGGTGGACCTTCATCGAAAGGGGAAGGACGAGTCCTCGCTGAAGGAACCGGCACGAAAGCCAATGCTGGCGGAAGTGGGGGAAGATCAACGGCCGCATGAGGATCTCCCACCGTATACTCCCACGTGAAGGGAGGATTCCACACCCTGTTGCGGAAGGAGGGGAAAGGAGCGCGGAAGGATCTCCCCGCTGGAGGGGTGGGAGTTGGACCGGAAGGCGGAAAAGGTAGGGGATGGAAGATCAAGTGGCGGTTGGATCGGGTCTCGACCGCATCATCTTCAGAGACCCAGTCCTGTATTTCAAAAGATTCTGATTCCGAAGAAATTTCAATGGGATGCCCTGCTGAAGCCATGATGGTAAGATAGCAAGACGAAGACAAGGGGGACGAAGGATTTATAATGGAAGGAGAATGGCGAAAAAGTTCTGGGGAAGGGGGAGAAGACGAAGAGGCTGGCATCTTTTCCGAAGCAGGAGGAAGGATAGGGAAAATCAACAGGCAAAAGGCCATTTAAAGTGACGTCCGAACCAAAATCGGGGCGGATATGGATACTAGTAGGCAAAATCCCGTAAGAGAGACCCCGAGCCAGCCAGGCGATGGCGTTATGTGGTACGGGTAAAGAAATGACAAGGGGAAGCTCAAAATTGGCCCAGAAACCCCGACTCGTTAGGGAACCCGCAAGGACAGACATATTGATAAAAGTCAGCTCTTAACAGTAAAGAAAAAGTTATTACAGAAAAGACAGTACTGGAGGTTACAGTTCAAATCGTTCGGGGGAACAATTAGCCAACGCCGCTACAGGATCTAAGTAACTAGTGTTCGCGCCAGGAGGCGGATATCCTTGTTCGGCGTTTTGAGCCACAGCCCCCTCGAAACCTAATATGAACAAGTCTACTCCCTTCTTGACGTATCTGCTCTTGAGGTCAGCTTCCTGCTCCTTCATTTGATTTTGACACTGGGCTAGTTGGGCTCGACTGTCCGCCAGTTCAGTCGCCAGAGCATCTTTCTCGGTGGCCGCCTGTATGACCTGTTGACCCACAGCCGAAAGAGCTTCATGATATTCTTGATGAAGAAGGGCTTGTCACGAGCCATTGTGGACAAGGTTTGAGGAAGAGCTACCACTGTGGAAGAGAGCTCCGCGCATTTCTGCACAAGATTTCTGGTGGCCTCCCAAGCTGACGCCCAATTGGAGCACTGGAGCTCGGCCAAGCCGAGGATGGTGGTTGAGGATTTTGCAGTCAATTATGGCATCTCCGTGCCCTTTATACTCCCTCGCCCGCGCCAATTCATCTATCTCAAGCGTACCACTAGATCGGAGGAAAATCCGCCGCTTCCAATTCCTCATTCTTCCGCTGCAGCTCTTCTTTCTCACTCTGAAGCAGAGCCACTTGCATCATCGCCTCCTCGCATTGGCCCCTCATATCGGTTTCCTTCGCCTCTTGCTCGCCATTGTCGATTTAGCTTTTCGCTGAGACACGGCAAAGTGGCGAGTCTCCACAGTTGATTGGAACCGGGCCAGATGAGTTATCATACTACTATATTGGGTGGCGGCCTGAAGAAGAACAAGCTATTGGTACACGCCAGTATATGAAAATAGGCAAGGTGAAGAAGAAACGAAGAAACAATAGATACCTCCGCCAGTAGTTTGCCTACTTGTTCACAAGGGGCCTGTACGCCCGATTGATTGAAGAACTTCACCTCCGAAGGATGCCGAATTTTCAGTAAGGATCCTAATGTGGCCCTCGGAGGAACGGGAATAGAGGGGTCTTCCCCTTCAGCAGAGGCGGAAGGTCCGATACGACGAAGGGGAACAGGAGCCGCCCTCGGGTCGGAAGGTTTGGGAGCGGGGGGAAGTTCTGTAGGAGAGGATGGGGGCGAATTCTGGGCAGATGGGGAAGAATGTAAAAAATGGGAGGGGGAATCCTCTCCGTGAGGGGATGAAGAAGGCGGGAAGTATTGCCTCTCCTTGGTTCATAAATGGCTAGGAACGAGACTCTAGCGGTCCAAGATGAGGGAGGAAGAGCCGAGGAACTCGAGGCTCCTTTCTTAATACGCCGTAGCATTTTACGAGGAGATGATGGAGCTGCGGTTGATTTACCTCTTTTGGTCGAGGTTTTCTTCTTCTTCTCGGCCTCAATCGCCTCCCCTTCTACCAAAGCCTTCTGCATCAGGTTATCTGCAAGGTATGTTGTCAGGAAAGATGAATAACGCAGAAATGAAGTCCTATTGCCAGTTAAATAACACCCTACCTACAAAGAACCAAGTCGCCGAGGTAGAGGAGATAATCCAAAATGACGCAAGAGGGAGTCTCTAGCTGGTTCAACAAAGAGTGACTCTCCTAAAACTTTATACACCTCGGAAAGGACATTTGGTCCTCATGTCCCGGAAGGAAGGTAATTCGGAAGGTCTACCTTCCAAGTATCGAATAAGGTAAAGACTCGTGAAGTTGTACAAAGAAGTATAGTGCTTCCCTTGTGGGAAGTAGGTGTTCACTGAAATTGGCAAATCAAGCGACTAGACAAATAGAAGAGGCTGCCTTAGAAGACTTTAATTGGAAGAAGCAATGAAATAGTTTTGGGGTCAAAGGAGGTTCAAATGTTGAACACTATATGGGCTCCGATAGAATCCGGAAGGAGTTGGGGGTGAATTGGTTCAGGGGTAGTCCATAGAAATCTAGCAGGTCCAAATAGACCGAGGGTACCGGCAGGGATAGGCCGTTAAGAAATTGCTCGGAGAAAAGGTGTCAAAGCCAGAGGAGGGTTGTGAGGTCGATGTATTTTAGTTGTGAAGCAAGATTTTATAGAGGGGCTATGTAGTCGTTCTTAATGTTAAAGAAGTAATGGTTGCAATCTAACTGAGTTACTATGTTCGTGCATCAGTGTGGAAGGGTGGTCCTAGGAGCCATGGGCGTTAAAATAAACAGAGCACTTACTCGGGTGAAAGGGAGAATCGCGTGAGAAGGGGAGGACTGAATCGACGAAACAACACCGGTGAAAATCGCGGAAGAAGAAGAACAGATCGATTGTTAGGCACGCTTAAATGATACCTAAGAGGAGAAGGCGGAGGTTTATATAGGGTTTCCCGTGACGGTTCAATTTCACGGAGAGAGAAGGAGAAGCGGAGCCCATGGGCCCATCAGGCCGCCTCGAGGGCACACAAAGGAGTTATAAAGGAAAAGGTGGATTCAAACGGAGGAATGAAGAATAGGGCATAAACTTTACGCACATGTGGAAAGTCAAGCTTTATAACTTGACTATTTTTGGGTTGACTAATGATACTACCGGTACTTTTTCTACCTAATTCCCAATAGAAGAGTTAGCAGTGACGTGACCCGTCCCCAAACCACCTGGTTCAGCCAAAGGGGAAAAGGAGAAACAGTTCGGGCGAGAGTTAGACGAAGCCATCAACACGGGCGAGAGTTATCAGAAGCCATTGGCACGGGCGAGAGTTATCAGAAGCCATTGGCACGGGCGAGAGTTATTGGAAGTAATCGACACGGGCGCAAGTACCAGAAGTCATCGGCACGGGCAAGTAGCGAGAGCTATCGACGCGACGTGCGAATGCTAGAAACAAGGACGGTGGAAAAGAGGCGGAAGGCACTTCGCTAACAGAGGACTAGGAACTGGTTCAACTAGGCAAGTCCGGAAGCCAATGGGATGGAGGAAGGGTCAACTCAACCTAATCGACGCGAAAGAAGTTTGGTACGGGAAAAAGGAGAATTGGTTCAGTTTAGGGAGAAACCCTAAGGCTAGGTCACCTATGGTATAGGGGCCTAAGTTAACTTCACCCAAAGCAGAGAGGTGAGGGAAACAGTTTAACCTCGTCGCCTGAAAAAGTAAAGGGAAAGGTGCTATGCAACGGCTTGGGGGGCCCCACGCAATATTCGGGGGAGTCCTCGTTCCTCATATTTGTAACAGAATTATTCTCCAGGAAGAGGAGGTGGCCACGTGTACGATGGAGATAATCCGCGACGTTACGTTGAAGGAGGAGGGAAGATAAAAGGGAGAGAGGGAGGCAAGAGAGAGAAAGAGAGGGGGATCCGCAATCATTCACATCCAGCAAGAGAGAAGAGGGGACGAGAGAAAAAGGAGGAACGGTCTCGCCGGAGAAGGAGGACGGAGATCTGCTGTTTGTTAAGTCTCTTGTATTTTCCTCATCTTGTAACATCATTGTAAGAGGTCATTTCTCCTCCACCTTCGGAAACTTGCTTTCTGTAAAGGAGGATTTTCATAGTGAAAGTGCTTAGGCACCGCATCTGGTGAGAAACCTCACCCCCGTGGAGTAGGAATCCTTATTCCGAACCACGTTACATCTCGTGTCTGAATCTCGATTGCTGGTGTCGGGTTTTCGCGTTTCGTCTACTTCATTTTCTTATTCTTTACTGATCGCTGCTGGGGGAGAATACTCCGAGACCTCCCTCATCGCCTCATCGCCTTGAAAACGGAGCGAACGGATTTTTCCCCCGCACCCGCATCATTGATCATAGAGAGAAAAATAAACAAATCTAGTGAGGCAGAAAACCTCAATTATATCTAAGCAATGTTCTGCCTACAAAATAAACATATCATATTCATGTATATATAGTGAACAATGTCCTGCATACAAAAATATATCTAAGCATATTAACTGAAATAAACATGTGTACCCTAATAAAATAGGATTTCTAAATAAAAATTCTATGACTTCAAGCATAGCTTCAAATAAGGAAAGACAACACAACAATTGCGTAAATAAATATAAAATAGGATTTTGTTACATAAAACAACAAAAGGCAGCACAACAATATATTGCTTACCAATAAGGAGACCATGGGTGCAAATAGCTCAGACAAGGAAAGGCACATATTACTCAGGCAAGGAAAAGAAAGTAAAAGATAGAAACAACGAAAGGCACCACAACATGACCTAGTGTGTAGAATTATATTTGTGAAGTTGAAACAAAATAATGTTTGATATATGGGGGTGTACTCTCATGTTGTTTGAAAGTGAGATAAACGTTGGTGTGTTTACACTCTCAAGAACCTGCTATCGTTGAACTTAGATGTTATGCACTTTGATACTAAGGTTCTTTAATTATCTATTCCTCGCACAGTGGTTTTTTTAATACTCTGGCAGTCTTGATGTTGGTGATGAAATAAACTGAGATGAGATGGTGATGCTTTGTCATGAATCAAGAATCTGTGAACCAATCATTTCGTTCTGATCATAAGTATGTGCCATTCCATTTGTTGTAGGGCCAATGCCCAGCAGCAAAAGCTCTTTGTCGGAATGATTCTTATACTCATCTTTGTGGAAGCTCTTGCTCTATATGGTCTCATTGTCGGCATCATCCTTTCCTCTTGCGCTTGCCAATCTTGAGCGGACTAAGAACAACAGCAGATGATCTTCATTATATCACCTCAATCTTTTGCAATTATATTGTAATTTCTTTATTTGACTTTTACTACAGATAAGAGTCACCTCCACCGACTCATATTATGCCCTCAATAATTTGGACATAAAAAACTTGTAATCTTCATTTGTTCAATGAGTTTTGGTCTACTACAAAAACCTAACACTCATGCTATGCCCTCAATGAGTTTTATTCAATGATGCAGTCAATTTACAGCAAATTGGTTGGTTATATATATATATATATATATATAATCCACTTGCATAATTATTGCTTCAGTCTGGCGGTACTCTACCACAAAATTACCAACGTCTACGAGTACTGAATGGAGGAGACAAATCTATTTGGCAAAACATGATAATGTTCAAGTTAAGTATTTCTTAGTCGGTTTAATGAAGGATTGGCAGAAAATTAACTCTAAAATTTAATGTGATAAATCTATACGTACAGTTAATGGATTAAGATGAAATCTTTAGGGGAGGAGTTGTTGTTACCGTAAGATGTCGGGGAGGAAGGCACCGATGAGGATTGCAACGGAGAGGGTTGAGGATAGCGACGGAGAGCGACGTATGACGACGGATTCTAGAGAAGGATGACGACAGGTAGCTCCTTGGGCAGGACGACGTCTGGCGATGCCGACGACGAGGGGCAGCAAACGAACGACGAGCAATTCGAGAGAAAAACCTAGGTTCCGGTGGCTGAGATTGGCGGGAGAAAAAAAAGTGATGCCGACAGACGTCGAGAGAAAAAACTTAGGGTCCAACGGCTGAGGTTGGCGGGAGAAAAAAAGTGATGCCGAAATAAATGCAGCACACTTGAAATAAAATTAAATCAATTTAAACTATTTCAAATATATATATATATATATAGATAAATTTTATCTGCAGTGCACTTGAACGGTGCACTGTGGAAAAATCTATTTTTGTGAGACTTAAAATAGCTTGAAAAAAGCGTGCTGCGAATAGTAGACTTTTAATAGCATACATTAATGTGCGCTGTGAATAGTAGATTTTTACAACATACATTATGCAAATAGTAGACTTTTAATAGCATACATATGCGCGCTGTGAATAGTAGACTTTTAATAGCATACAAATCAAACGCGCTGTGAATAGTAGATGATACAGCTATAACCTAATTTAGGGAATAAAAGAAGAAAGAATGAAAGGCTGAGATTTGGAAGGTATGATTAGATAAATAAGGCTACAACTCGAGATATATACCCGAGTCAAGCGCCACTACAAAAATACATCAAAATTTGTTGCAAATGAAAAAATTTGTTGCAAAATACAAAATTTAGTAAACAAATTAGTAACGAAATTTTCAACAAATTTTTTTTTGTTGCAAACTTATTTACATTTGGAACAAATTAAATTTCATCGCAATTTTACAACGAATTTAATTTGTGACGAAAAAAAATTTCGTTGCAAAATTTAGCAACGAAATATAAATTCGTCACAGAATTTTGCCACGAATTATAAATTCGTTGCTAAATTTGCAATGAAAATATAATTCGTTGTAAAATTTAGTGACGAATTTATATTTCATTGCTAAATTTGCAATGAAAATATAATTCGTTGCAAAATTTGTTGACGAATTTATATTTCGTTGCTAAATTTTGCAATAAATTCATAATTTGTTGCATATTCTGCAATGAAAATATAATTTGTTGTAAAATATTTTGCAACGAATTCATAATTCATTGCAAATTCTGTGACAAATTTGGCGACGAAATATTTTCATTGGTTATTTTCAATTATTTGGGAAAAAAACCAACGGTAGGAAATAAGAAATTTGCAACGAATTTAATATTAGACGCTAATTTGGCGATGAATTTAATTTTCGTCGTAAATTTTGGAATGAAAAATAAATTTCGTTGTAGAATTTTGTGACGAAATGTAAATTCATTGCAAAATTTGCAACGATTTAGTAATTCGTTGCAAATTTTGCAATAAATTTAGCGACGAAATTTTTTTCGTTGGTACGAGTTGGAATCGAGTTGTGTTTTTGATGTTTGACAATGTTTTGGGGAGATTGTTAGTGCAATCGACCCGGGTCATGATTGATCGGACTCGAGTTTGACTCGAGTAGTATTTTGATGTTTGACGATGATTTGACTATTGTTTGACTATATTGTTTGACGATGATTTCGTAGTATTCGCTCCAGAACTCGATGTAGTCGATCGATCCATCCATGGCACAGGACTACCTGCATGTACCAATCGCCCAATGTTGGCATCGCTGCATTAATTTCAGAAGTCAAACACCATCGACTCAGAAGTTCGACGGTTATAATCCCAACGACTCGTGAAAGTCGACTCGGTTGTCAAGTGTCAAAACACTTGACCAATCAACTGGTTCAAAGCCTCAACCGACTGATAACCTCAAATATGAGGTTTAACCCCAAGTATTATGCCCTCATACTTGCTAGACCACCCTTAGCCTAGACCTAAGCCTTCTAGCCACCTCCGTCAGCCTCACGCCTATCGGATCCCTCCAAGTCATCCATGACTTGTTCATCCATACGCTAGCCTTCAGGTGCTTCCATCGGCTATTGTCATGCTAAGTTAGTCTATACCACCAAGGTACATTGGACTTACGCTGCCAAGACTCCGCTTGGACTTTACGCCACCAACCATCCTTGTGCATTTGTGATTGTGCTTGTGTTTTATTTTTATTGTATATTTCGTATTTTCATTGCGTACTAACATTTTGTAGCAAGCACGATCAAATTCCATCATCCGACGAAAAATGCTATTCACCCCCCTCTAGTGACGATCAATTCCCCAACAAGTGATATCAGAGTGAGTCGCTCCTCACCGACTTCACATCCGAGGGAGCAAAGGTGCTAGAGGGCAAGATGGATCTTCAAGAAAGATTGGGTGATGGCATAGCAATTCCACCCGCCTTTGACCGTGAAGATTTCACGTATTGGAAAGGTAGGATAGAATATTTCCTAATGTCCAATATAGAAAATTGGTTTGTCGTGATTATAGGATTCGATGCTCCGAGGAGAAAGAACGGAGAAATTCTCAAGATGCAGAGGTGGACCGAGGAGCAACGACAAAAATTCGAGACAACCGTTAAGGTAATAAAATTGTTAGTGAATTTAATACTAAATGATATTTTGTCTAGATTAGGAAGTTATAGGGATGCTAAGGAGTTGTGGAACAAGTTGGCCAAGTTCCACGAAAATCCCGAACCAGTCCAAGAAGAATCAGAAGAGGAAGAATCATCCTCATCCTCCCAAGCTCAAGAAGAAGAAAGCACATCATGTTCATCCCAAGAGCTTGAGGATTTGAAGGTCGAGAGATGTTCGACATCCGAGGAAGAAGAGGTGGAAGAAGCCTCCATCTCTAGGATTGAGGGGGAGGAAGTTAGATCATTGGAGTCGGAGCAAGAGCAAGAAGAAGCTTCTACCTCCGGGAGCCAAGGACATGATCAAAATTCCCTTACCACGGAAGGTAACTCAAGAACTTTAATTCAAAATAAAAATTATATTATGTGTTTTGAGTGTAGGGAATATGGGCACTATAAAAGAAAGTTCCCTAAGAAGGTCAAGAAGGCTCCACCGGTGCCAAAGGTCAAGGATGCCGGTGCCCCAACGATTAAGATCAAGAAGCACATGGTGTGCTTCAAATGCAACCAAAAAGGGAATTATAGGAGCCAATGCCCTAGGGGGAGGAAGAAGGGCCAAGAAGGAGCATCACAAGTAGGGGGAGCTTTAAAAGCAAGCCTTAAGGTATATTTCAATAATGCACATTCTTTAAGTAATAGGCAAAAACATGCTTTTAATTCACTTGCTACTTATTATAAAGAGCATGCTAGAAATAGTAAACTTTATTGCTTAGGTGCAAAGTCTTGCCATTTTAGGAATAAGGAGAAATTTGAGACTAATGTCTCTAAAACAATTTTACCTAGGGAGACCATTAGAAAGATAGAGGATCACCTAGACATCAACCCTAAATGGACTAGACATATGCCTAGAAAGAATAATATCTCAAGAGTTAATGAAAAATAAAAAAATTGAGATATTAGAAAAGGAAAATCAAGTCTTGAGGTCAAGGCTTCAGAAAATGGAAAAGACCCTTAGGATTATGCAAAATCAAATGCAAGAGTCAAATGATCAAAATATGGGATCTAGGAGTCAAAGTCAAGGGCCTAGGAGACAAGAGTCATCCAAAGGTAAGAAAAGTTTGGGTCATAAACCTAAGCCTAATGAGACCTACCATAGTGTTCCATTTGATTATGGAGCACAACCTAGGTCTAGGAAAGCCAAGTTTAATAGGAAAGTCATCCTTAAGGTTAACCAAGGCAAGTGCCTATTGGCTAGGGTTTCAAAGAAACCTAGGGAAACCACAAAGAAGGTTACAAGGGGAGTTACCCCTAGAGTTAACCTAGGCAAGACCCAAATGACCAAGACTACCAAGCCTAGGAGGGTCATTAGGAGGGTATCTAGGGAAGTTATCCCTAAGGAATGCCTAGTAAACTCAAGGAGCTCCAATAGGTTTTGGGTTCCTAGGAGCGTGATCGATTCACGCAAAATGGGTTAGGTTGTGCCAACTTTAAATGGATGGGTAATTAACCTAACCATGGTAAAGGTGACCCTTTAGGTCATTTTCAAGATTATGGATATCTTGGAAATAGGTTTGAATTTAAATCCTAAAAGATTTTAGGATGTGCCAATATTATTTAAGAAGTTTGATAAATCAATCAAATTGGCACAACTTAGGTTTAGAGGTCATAGTGTGCCATTTTGGGTTTTTGGCACACTTAGGAGGTAAGTAGTAATATGGAAAATTGAATTTAATCATAATAAATGACAATTAACATTAAAATTTAGGTATTGTTATACCTATGTCTTTTATTTGTCATGCTTTATTTGCCATATACCATGTCATGACATCATATCTTATTTTTATCATATAAATGTCATAAGTATGCTTAGATTTTTCTTTTATGTCATGTATATTTAGATTTAATCATATGCCATGACATCATGATCATTGGCATTGCTTTATTTATGTTATCACTTATGCTATGATCATATTTCATGCATTAATAAAATTGAGTTAAGGACTATGACATGACTTAAAGTCCCATGTATAAGGGAATCAAGTAGTGTTGCCTAGACAATGCATGAGACCTTAGTATAGGTATAACCAAAACCCACATCTCACATTACATTGACATGTGTATGTTTTCAAACACCCTAGACACATGTAAGATGCTAGGAAATGAGTTAAGTTCAAGGTGCATAGTTTTTGCATCTAGATGAACTCAAACTCATCTTATACCATGGTGGATCATGGGGAAAGCTAATGTGCAAGTCATGTGCATTGAGCCCATTGATCATGATCCAATATAGGTTTTTAAAAACATTTTAAAATCATTTTAGAAAACCTTGGTGAAGTCTATCTTTTGATAGTAATCACCATTGATAGAGTTGATACAAAGTAGGACCAAAACATTGAACTTTTCAATGGCTTTAAACTTTATGTCAATCTCCTAATTTTATGGGTAATTTAATTTTCAAATATTTTTCACCCATTGTATTTGTTATAAGTAATGTACGTATGAATTTTCAAGATTTTTCAAAATATGTATATTTACTTATGTATTTTCTAATTTCATTTTCTAAAATTAACTAGGTCAAATCGGTGATATAAGAGTCGATCTGAAAGTCGATTTCGCAAACAAGGATGTTTAACCCATGTTTCAGCTATGTTAGGCTACCCTAACTGCTCCTAACCCTAGGATATGCTTTGGAAAATATTGGAAAGGGTGAAAATCCATTAGATATGGATTAGGAGAGTTTTTTAGGGTGTGTATCAATTTTAAGGTGTGTGAAAATTCAAGGTTGAACTTTTAACCTTAATTTTGATGGTTTAGTATTTCTATAGGCTTAGGGACTCTCCAAGGACATTGTTGGTGCAATGATCAAGGGGGAGCAAGCCTTTAGGGGGAGGTATCCATCATGGGATGATGGATGTTTTTCTTCCTCATGAGGGGGAGAATTGGGAGAGTTTATAAGAAGCTTCTCTTAAGTGATATGAGACCTATCACTAGGAAGAGTGAAGGCATCCTGGATGTTTTTGGACCAAGGGGGAGATTGTAAGATCTCATTGGGATATGAGACACTAACCTCCTTGAGGAGAACCTTTTTGATGTATGTCAAAAGGGGGAGAATTTATGAAATCACCAATTTGGGAGAATTGGTAAGGAGATTTGAGTTTGGTAGCCTAACTCAATGGTTTTGTGGTTTTTGTCAAACATCAAAAAGGGGGAGATTATTGGTACAATCGACCCAAGTCACGATTGACCAAACTCGAGTTGGACTCGAGTAGTGTTTTGATGTTTGACAATGTTTTGGGGAGATTGTTGGTGCAATTGACTCGGGTCATGATTGATCAGACTCGAGTTTGACTCAGTGGTATTTTAATGTTTGATGATGGTTTGACTATATGGTTGACATGGGGTTGACCATATCAAGGGAAAGTCCAAGTCATGGATACTTGGCATGGAAAGTCCAAGCATGGGTCTTGGCAAGTGAAAGTCCAAGCTTGAGTCTTGACAAATGAAAAGTCCAACATGGGTTGGTAAGGAAAGTCCAATGGGTGATATTGGTGGCGTAGAGTCCAAGGGTAGAGTTTTGGCATTATAAGTCCAATGGTTGACGACGTAAAGTCCAAGCGGAGTCTTGGCAGTGCAAGTCCAATGTGCCTTGGCGGTATATACCAGCTTAGCATGACAATAGCCGATGGAAGCACTTGAAGGCTAGCGTATGGATGAACAAGTCATGGATGACTTGGAGGGATCCGATAGGCGTGAGGTTGACGGAGGTGGCTAGAAGGGTTAGGTCTAGGCTAAGGGTGGTCTAGTGAGTATGAGGGCATCATGTTTGAGGTTATCAGTTGACTGGGGATTTGGACTAGTCGATTGGTCAAGTGTTTTGACACTTGGCAACCGAGTCGACTTGCAGTGATCGAGATTATGGCCACCGAACTTCTCGAGTCGATCGGGTGTTTGAATGCGTGAAATAGCTCGTGATCGCCGGCATTGGGCGATCGATTGATGGCTTGAGTAGTCGATTGCCATGGATAGCGATGATCATTGGTCGGGTTACGAGAGCGAGAATGCTCGGTGGCCGATCGATCGGCCGATCGGGTTATGACAATGATCGGCTGGGTTATGGTAGTCGACTGCCAGTGTATCCGTTGAAACTTATCCAACATGGATTAAGTCGTTGTCTCACAACGGCTACAAGAGCAGTCGACTGATGGTCTCGATCAGTCGACTACTAGGCTGAATCCAGCTCATGGTGAAGCTTTAAAAGGATCTCGTGGAGAAGGATTTTGGCATGGTTTCTTAGGGTGATTTGGGGCGATTTGCTAGTGCAATTCAGGGTCTCCAAGTGTAGCTTAAGCAACCAAATAAGCAAGCTTCCAAAAGATCATTTGTAAAATGTTCTTTGCATTCTTTTGTGTATTTCACTTTATATTTGCTTGTATTTGTTTTGTATTACTGTTATAATCATTTTATGAGATTTCTTCGTCTCCGACGTATTGTCGAGAAGGAGTATTATTGATTAGTGGTGATATTTGCATCGCTAGGGCTCGTTCGAGCCCAACATGTGGAGTAGGAATCTTGAGGTTCCGAACCACGTATATCCTTGTACATTTGTGATTGTGCTTGTATTTTATTTTCATTGTATATTTTGTATTTACGCTGTGTACTAATATTTTGTGGCAAGCACGATTGAATTCCATCATCCAACGAAAAATGCTATTCACCCCCTCTAGCGACGATCAATTCCTCAACAAAATTGGCGATGAATAGATTATTCGTCGCCAAATCAGCGATGAATACTATATTCGTCACCAAATCAGCGATGAATATTGCAACAAATTAGAAATCGTCGTCGATTTTCCCTTAATTATCATCCTCTCCTCCTTTCCTCCCTTCTCACACACTCGTCCTCTCCGCTCAATCCGCTGATACGCCTCCTCCTCTCTTCCCCTCTTCCACCGTCGGAGTAGTGACGTCGTTGCCGGGAGCTCACAACAGTGACACTGCTACTGTGCGAGCTTGTGCGGCAGCGTGAGGTCTGCCATGATCTCGCGGTTGCCGCGTACGACCTTGTGGCCGCTGCCGCGAGCCCTCGGGGCAGCTGCCTCGGCCTTGTGGCACCTTCCGCGAGGCCTCGCGGTAGGTGCCCGCTACCGCGAGCAGCTGCTAGCTGGTAGATGCCACGAGCACACACGTCATAGGGCCACGACGATGCGGTAGGGGGGGGGGGTTTAACCGGCCCTGGATCGTGCACCTAGGTGGTTCATCGCCGCCCTAACTAGAGCATTTAATTTAATTTGTTTTAGGCTCCGCACGACTCAGTTGGGTCGTTCATCACCGCCCTTGGATCGCGCACAACTATTATGGCGACCCTGTCCATATGCATCATGTACTCGGTCATAGTAGAGTCAACATGTTATTCAAATTAATTCAGTAATGTGTAATTTAAATACAAAACTAGTGTTTTATTTTTCATAGGTTTGTACTTCGGCATTCTGGTGATCCGTGTGTTCGTGAAGTCTTCAGCTGTGAGTTTATCCATTGCTTCCACCAAGTCAGGTATATATAGTGTATATTCACAAATTTATAGCATTATCATTTTATAATATATATAATTAATGTTTGATTTTTAGTAATTTTTTTACTGTAAATATATAATATTTATTCGATATGTTATAGTTTGAAATTCAATATCATACAATATCACAGTAAGCACTAGAAGAATTTATTTTGAGTATAAATTTATTGTTAGATTAATATGGATGAAATATGGAAAAAATAAAATTAATCTTTGATATAAATTTGGAAACAGGACAAATGAAGAGAGAAAGAAGTTGAATGTATAAAAAGAATTTACAAGAATGTCGTGGTTTAATCGATGAATTTATTATTGGGCTGGAACAATTTTTGAATTTTGCTAGTAACAATGTTGAGTTTATGGATGAGAATAAATTAAGGTGTCCGTGCAAAAAATATCATAATGGTAAATTTTTCTAATGTGATCAAGTTCGAGAACATCTTTGTAGATTTGGTTTTACTCCAAATTATTATAATTGGACATGTCATGGTGAACCGTTCATATCCGATGAAGAGGTTGGATGAAACATACAAAGGACAGTTAGTGGAGATCAAAGATATTATGATCAATTCAATTCAAATCATAGGATGATAGTTGATGTAGTTGGTCATAATTTGAATACCGAATCAAATGCTGCAAGTTCTAGTTGTCCTCAAACATTTGAACACATGTATACTAGTTATTCATCGCCGTTGGAGGAGGTAGAAGTAACTGGTGTTCATGAAAATGTATACAATGAACCATATCTCAAATTTCAAGAAGTGTTGAGAGCTGCAGATGAACCTGTATGGCCTTGTTGTGACAGTCACACTAAATTATCTCTCATCGTAAGATTGCTGAATATTAAAGCTGAGCATAATGTGTTCGAAGATTATTTTAATGATTTTATTTAAGTTATTGGAGAAGTATTGCCGCGTGATCACATAATGTTGAATGATTTTTTTAGTATGAAAAAACTTGTGAAAGATTTAAGTCTTATGGTGTAAAGAATTGATATTTGTAGCGATGGTTATATGCTATATTGGGGAGATAATGCATATTTAGAGACTTGTAAATTCTGTAATCAATGTAGGTACAAGAGTACCACGAGATCGAATCGTAATAAGCAATGTAAATCATTCAGAAAAATGTTCTATTTGCCTTTAACTCCTATATTGCAAAGGCTTTATGCATCAAAGGTCACTGCTGAACACATGACTTGACATGCAAATCATTAAACAAAGGAGGGGCTAATGTGTCATCCATCAGATGCAGAGGCGTGGAAAAATTATGATAGAACATATCCTGAGTTTGCGAATGAAACACGAAACATTAGGTTCAATCTATGTGCTGATGGATTTTCTCCATTTGGAAAATCAGGAAGAACTTATTCTTGTTGGCCAATTATCGTAACTCCGTATAATCTTCTATCCGGTATGTGTATGAAAACACCGTATATGTTTTTAACATTGATTGTGCCTAACCCTCATAATCCCAAGAAGTTAATAGATGTTTACATGCAACCGCTGATTGCCGAGCTGAAACAACTATAGGATTAGTGTGTTTCTACATATGATGTCCATACTAATCAGATGTTCACAATGAGAGCTGCGCTTCTTTGGACCGTAAATGATTTTCCTGCTTATGGTATGTTATCAGGATGGAGTGCCATGGGAATTTTAGGATGTCTAATATGTATGGAGAGATCAAAGTCATTCAGATTGAAACATGGAAAGAAACCGAGTTATTTTGATTGTCATAGATAATTTTTACTACCAAATCATAAATTCAGAAGAAATAAAGAAGAATTCACTAAGAATAGAATTGAAAGAACACCTCCACCACTGAGATTCATCGGTCAATTCTTATGGCATAGAGTGCTTAACTTTCCATCTGTTATTGAAGAACCAAATGTTACAACATATCACTATAGAATTATGCATAAATGGACTAAACAAAGTATATTTTGGGATTTACTGTATTGGCAGAGTAATTTGATTCATCACAATCTTGATATAATGCATATTGAGAAGAATGTTTTTGATAATCTGATAAATACGGTGATGGATATTACTGGAAAAATAAAAGACAATCTGAATGCAAGAAAAGATATGCGTCTCATCTGTAAACGATCCGCCCTTGATGTTGATGAAAATAGTAGGGGACCAAAACCAAAAGCAGTTTATACATTGAATAAGGATCAGAGACGGATTGTTTGTGAATGGTTGAAATCATTGAGATTTCCTGATGGTTATGTCTCTAATCTTGGCAGATGCGTCGATTTGAAGGAATGCAAATTGATTAGTTTGAAAAGTTATGACTGTTATATATTCATGGAAAGACTAATTCCTATTGCTTTTAAGGAACTGTTACCAAATTTTATATAGGGTGTAATTACGGAATTAAACATTTTCCTTCATAATATTTGCTCGACAGTATTGAGTCATTGACATATGGAAACATTAGAGAGAGACATTCTGATCATTTTGTGTAACTTAGAAAGAATATTTCCACTAGCATTTTTTGATTCTATGGAATATCTTATGGTTCACTTGCCATATGAGGCTAAAGTTGGAGGTCCTGTTCAATTTCGATGGATGTATTCATTTGAAAGGTGAACTTTTTTTTATCATTGTTAGTGCATTTGATCAATTTTAGTATAAATTATTTTCTAATATATTTTTTTATTACTATTAGATTCTTCTATCACTTGAAAAAAAAGTGAAAAATAAGGCTCATGTTGAGGTTTTTATTGTTAATGCATATATTGTGAAGGAAGTTACAATTTTTGCATCATATTATTTTGAACCTCACGTTCAATGCAAAAGTCATAGAGCAGGAAGAAATGATGAGGGTCCTGTTGATCCCTATTTGAAGTCATTCTCAATTTTAATTACCTTGGTCGACCGAGTGGATCTTATATAAGTAGATACTTAACTTGTCAAGAGTGATGAACAACCCACACATATATTTTACTGAACTGTCCAGAAGTAACGTCGTATTTTGAGTGAGTATATAAATGTTATATTATATATTTCATATATCATAAATTATTATTCGTGTTATATTTAATTTTATAGTAGGATTTTCCAAACCCTATATTCTAAGCTTCCAGAGCATGAGTTTGATCATTTCTGCGATGAAGAATTTACACCATGGTTCGAAAAATATGTAAGTAGTCTATGATAATAAATTTGATAAATCTTAATTTTAACACATACTTATTTGACTTTAGGTTCTTGATAATTATGCTCATATTGAGCAAGAACTAGTAAAGCATCTGTCATGGGGTCCAAACTCAGTGGTGAAAACTTGGCCGATATATTTCATAAACGGATATAATTTTCATACTCAAGAATATGGAACTGGGAAAGCTATAATGAATAGTGGAGTTTGTGTTTAGTCATCTAATGATAGAGGTGGAAGGAATGATTTTTATGACTTGCTAGATGAAATTTTAGAGGTAGCGTATCCCGGTTCAGATTTGCGACTTATTTTATTTATGTGTCATTGGTTTGACCTTATCAAAGGAATGAGAGTGCATCCAAAATTTAATTTGGTAGAAATAAATTACAAAAAATTATATAGGAGGTATGAACCATTTGTGTTAGCACAACAAGCGATTCAAGTATTTTATGCTTCATATCCTAGTCTGAGACAAGACAAAAGTGATTGGTGGGCTGTTTGAAAAAAAAAGCACATAAAAAAATTGAGGAATATTGGGAAGACATAACATATCAACAAGATAAAGTTGTCAATACATTTCATATCGAAGAATATAATATTTCAACGTTACGAGATCCCAGCGGCGTAGTAATAGCTGTCACGCCCCGAGAGTATGCCGAGCCGAAAATAATCGGACATCATCTCCCCTGTAAGTGATACAATTCCCTGATATACATAAAGCCTTTCGGCCATAATCACATAACATATATAAATGGACATAATCCATAAACACAGCGAAAATATACTAACAGATAAACAATATACAAAGACCCAACTATACACTTCGGAGTGACTTTG
This sequence comes from Wurfbainia villosa, assembly GCA_025175895.1. Taxonomy (NCBI): domain Eukaryota; kingdom Viridiplantae; phylum Streptophyta; class Magnoliopsida; order Zingiberales; family Zingiberaceae; genus Wurfbainia; species Wurfbainia villosa. The sequence continues at coordinate 56,131,467 of CM046004.1, forward strand.
ACACAACAAAAATCATAATAAAGACTACACCAAAGGTCGAATACATACAACACATCCATAACCACAAATACGGAAATGATATAGGAGGAAATCTCAAAACAACAATCCACAAGAATATAACAATACGGAATAAATATCCAACCCTTCGGCATGAGATGGGATCAGTTGGCAGAGCTCCGAACATCCAAGGAATCTTTTACCTGTTACCTGGGCGACAGGAAACCCAGGGTCTGGGGTGGTGAGTATAAACTCAGGGGTAATATATAGAAAGTGCATGAACAACATATAGGGATATAGAGATCCACAAGTATACATGTGAAGATCTACAAGTATACAAGAAATGTCCAACAGATATACAATCATAACTGTGATGACAACTAACCACCAAAATAGTCGTACTCAATGCATATACTAAACTGATCAACTGAACATGAAGTAATGTACTAACGTACCTGACGGTTTGCAACACTATAAGCTATATCATCCTGAACAGGTATATAATAACATAACCCATATGTCAATCCCATACCTAACCAACACTCAGACATATGAACAGTATATAATCACATGTAATAACATCCCGGTCCATACTACACTAGGACATGACGCTAATAAAATGCATACAACAGTCTGGACCAACACATATATCATGCTCAACACACAACAATATATAATATGCGAATGACATGTATCATGATGTACACACATATGCATCAAACAAATGCAACATCTCACAGGCATATGTAAAACATATATCGAATATATGCATACATATATATATCAGCAATGCATATGCATGGTTATGTCTGCGGACCCATCCAACCATGACCCCAGTATGGCCTGGGTGGCACGACATGATAACTATGCCGACTCCAGCCGCCACTACTCTCGAGTGGTCGAGTTAGGTAGTATGAAATAGTAGCTAGCCGCCATAGAGCTATATGTTACTCACACGGGAGTCCCTGCTGCTAGCCACTCCGTCCCTACCCATGAGTAGACGAGCATCGCACCCAGGACAACTACACATCACATGACTACCGTCTATAGTGGGTGAGTGCGCTAACTACCACTCCGCACAGTGGCCAAGTGCGCATCTCCAGCTACCACCATCCATAGTGGTCGAGAGCGGCACGCACAATAATGCTCTACACTCAACCCTGCTACCACTACCCCGAGTGGCCGGGGAGGCAGGATGACTAGCGATCCTGTAAGATACGAAAAAAAAATATAGAGATTAACCCTTTATAGTAGTTAATGGGGTTAATCAAAAAGGGGCTAAGGTTAATTAGGGCTAGGCTTAACTTAGATTAGGGTTGAGTTTAAACCGGTTCAAGCCTAAAGGTGGAACAACTTAAATAAGCCCAAACCCGATCAGGCACTGTTCTCTCTTCTTCTCTTCTCTATTTCTGGGTGTTCCTCATCGCGATCGCCGAATTTCCCCTTCAGCTCTCTTCTTCCTCTTTACCGCGGAGTGGGTTGCTCAGCTGGGTTCTCATCGACTGGAGATCGCCGACCTAGCGAGAGGAGGAGAGCTAGCTGCCACCTACGGGGCGGCGATTGCGGATCAGGGGAGAAACGGAGACGATGATGGGAAGCTACCGTTATTATCTCTGTCGGTGACGAGGGAAGCTGGATCGGCTCCAATGATGTCGCAACTGGGTAAGAACTGGTATCATCGTTTTTCCTTAAGGTAGCGTAGTGATCTGGTTTTCATTGCGAAGCTCAGCTCATAGGCGGTGTTCTTCTTCTCCTGCACTTGACTGATTGACCTTGCCGTCAGCCACTACTTGAAGAGTCGATTGATTTCCACCATCAGTTGTCTTTACTTTAGCTACGAGCAACACATCGACTGTTGGGTTCTTGCGTGTGCATCATAGCTACTGGATCTCTTCACACACACCCAATTAGTTCGCCGCCGCCTTCTTCCACACCTCCACGATAGCTTGATTCCAGAGCTCCAAGATGCTAAAGCTGCCACAGTGAAAGAGGGAAACACAGTGGTGAGTGGTGGTAAGGATTTTGGATTATTGTTGGTTTATGCCATGGATTTACTGGATTCGATTTAGAGTTAATTGTTTCATATTGATCTATTTGAAGTGATGGATCTATGTGGTTGTGCCGGCGGTGTGTGGAAGGAGAGGTTGCAGCTGGTGATTAACTTAGATTGGTGATGTTGTTTGTGCTGATTGTGCATGTGTGTGGATGATTGGAGGTGGTGGATTGTTTGTCGTTTTGGCTGTTTGGGTGAATGTAGTATTGAGTGTAGTTCCGATATGAACTCTGTTTTTCCCCTTCTTATCTTGTTCTGTGCAGGGTATTTCAGACATGTAGTATGTGAATGGATTGGTTATGTGATTTGGATATTGGGATAAGCTTAGATTATTCTGAGCATTGATAATCTTGTGGGTTTTGGAGATGATAGGTTTAGGGTTACAAGAGGTGTCTGTTCGAGGTTATAACTCGTAGGTGAGGAAAGGATGCGAGTATATGAACGATGTAGTGTTTAGTTCCTACATTTGTTGGATACTTGTACTTAATCATTGTTTGCTATTATGTGCAGGTTTGGGATACGAAGCATGTCCACGACCGTGAGGATTATTCGAGCTTCGTATCAGGTGGGTAATATCTACCCTGGTCAGGTAGTTTTGATCTAAATCTGGTGCATGAATTTGGACTTATGCTATTACTTTGATCTTAGATCCACTCTTATTTAATCATATGTTTGTACTACCTTGACCTTTGAGATATATACTTTGTTACTTAATTGATTATCTAGCACGGATAGGAACTATAAACCCTATTGTGTGTTAGCTGATAGATGTTCAGTAAGTACATGTGGTTAGGGTTATCTTTGTGACCTCAGTTTGGGTTACTGTGTTACATCACTAGGGTTAGGTGATGGATTAGATTATGGAGTTGATTGTTGTATCGTATACCGATTAGTTGTGCATCTATGGTGGATTTAGTTGTCTGTGCATAGATAAAGGTGTGGTTGTCAGTATGTGGCCATGGACTAGAGGTCCTAGCATGATTGTATATCCATTATGGATTGTGCGCCTATGTATGGTTATATGGACGGTCGATAGTATCTCGCTACTGACTAGAGGTCTTAGCATGGTTGGCTGTCAGATGTGTATGACTCTTTGTGCGATAGAGAGAGTCTTGTGGATTGTAGTCCTTGCATAGTTGACTTTTGATTGACCAGGACTCCCCGTGGGATAGGGAGTGTGGAGAGGATACATGTGTGGAGCTATGCATCATTATATTGCATGCATGCTGTTGACTGGGTCTCCCTTGTGGTTGAGATGGGTCGTTAGTCATCCTGCCTCCCCGGCCACTCGGGGTAGTGGTAGCAGGGTTGAGGGTAGAGCATTAGATGTGCCGCGCTCAACCACTATAGACAGTGGTAGCTAGAGTGGCGTGCAATTTGTTCTGACGTGCAGCACTCGACCACTCATGGGTAGTGGTAGCTAGAGTCTCTTATAGCAGGGACCCCTAGGGTAGCATATAGCTCTATGGCGGCTAGCTACCAGTCATACTACCCAACTCGGTCACTCGAGAGTGGTGGCAGCTAGAGTCAGGATAGTAGTCATGTTGTGCTACCCTGGCCACTCTGGGGTCGTGGTTGGACGGGTCCGCAGACATGGCCATGCATATGCATTGCTGATATATATGTATGTATGTATTTGATATATGTTTTACATATGCCTGTGAGATGCTGTATTTGTTTGCTGCATATGTTTGTATATCATGATACGTGCCATTTTCATATTATATACTGCTGTGTGTTGAGCATGATATATGTGTTGGTCCAGATTGTTGTATGCATTTGATTAGCGTTATATCATAGTGTGGTATGGACCGGGATGTTATTACAGGTGATTATATACTGTTCATATGTTTGAGTATTGGTCAGGTATGGGATTGACTTGGTACGTTATATGGGTTATGTTATTGTAAACCTGTTCAGGATGATATAGCTTATGGTGTTGCAGACCGTCAGGTACGTTGGTACATTACTTCATGTTCAGTTGATCAGTTTAGTATATACATTGAGTATGACTTTACTGTGGTTACTTGTTATTAAATTTGGATAGAACTGTATGTCTATTGGACTCATGCTGTATACCTGTAGATCTTCACATGTATACTTGTAGATCTCTATATCCTTATATGTTGTTCATGCACTTTCTATATATTACCCCTGAGTTTATACTCACCACCCCACATCCTGGGTTTCCTGTCACCCAGGTAACAGGTAGAAGATTTCCTTGGACGTTCGGGGCTCTGCCAACTGATCCCATCTCACATCGAACAATTAGGGTTTTCCACGTATTTGCTTCCGTTGTTGTTTTGTATTATGGCTATGTATAATCAGTGTTGTATTTGGCTGTTGGTTTGTATGTTATTTTTGTGTAGTATGTTAGAGTCGCACCGGTGTGCACCTTTGTGTTGTTGTGGTTGTATTGTTTAGTATTGTCCATATATATGTTATGTAGTTGTGGGCCTACGAGCCTTGTATTAACCTGATATGTTGCCACGTACAGGGGAGATGCCGTCTGTTTTCTTTTTGGCACGACATACTCTCGGGGCATGACAATTTTATTGGTATTAGAGCCAGGTTGCGAAGTCCACTTTTGGATTTTATTTCGTTCGGACATCAAGTTTTGCTTTACTCGGTTTTGGTTTTGTGAGTTTTAGGATCTGGCTATTGCGGACATCTCCAAGCTACAAGGTTTAAGGTTTGTCAGTTGTTATCATATATCCTTCTATTGGTTATGCATTTAGTTACTTATAACATGGATTACTTGCAGTGTGTTAGTCACTATCCGTAACCGTGGTTTGAGATGATCACGGGAACAACTTGTTGAGTCATGTACCTGCTGTTGAAAAGGTAAATTACCATTGAGAGCCGACTGATACCGAGTCGGAAAGCAGGGATTAGGTAGTCACATTTTATGTGGAGATCAAAGATTATAGTCTTAGGGATTTTCACTAATTATGTTAGTCAGATCATTACCTATGAGGTAATGGACTAAGCGAGTATACTATTACTGATGCAGATAGTAGAGGATTAGTTGCGGGATATTCATAGGGATTTTGATCCATGAGATGGTCATTTTAGGTTGTATAACTTTGAGAGTACTTTTGAGTACTTAACTCGTGTTATACGGAGAAAGTAGTGTTAATTGAATACCATTATCCGGATCTAGCCGGTACTTGGTGGAAGATATAGGAAATAACCTTCGGGAAATCACACATCACTTGGCCATGATGTAGTGATGTTGCAAGAGAGTATTTCTCGCGTCATTTCTTTGACTCATTATCAGGGAATTCTTGGGCATTAAGTAGGGTGATTGTTTGGTAACGGAGGTACCATGCAGAGTCGTTAGACTTGTGAAGGTTACGACCATTTAATAGCCCAAGAATGTGATTGGGTTGGTTTTGGCCACCCACGGGTTATCGGTTGACATCTTGATCAGGATGTTTGGATCTCCTACCAGGTCCTACCGGAAGGCATTAGACCGAGTCATGCGTATAGAAATGACTCAGTAGCAAGTCTTTTAAGAGTTGGAGATTTGATAAGCAGATATTGCCTGTCAAATTATTGGAATCTGAAGTCTCCAAATATTGGATAAAAGGAGCGAGATTAGAGTCATGAGTCATGAGCGACTATTGGAGAGTTTTTCGACCATAGAAGACCGACGACAGATTGACAACATCTTCTCATGTTTATTAGTGAAATCAGAGGAAAGACTCCGAAGGGAGTGTGTGCGTGCAGTGTGGGTTATGATGAGACACAGAGTCAGATTATCCGATGGATTATTTTATCTGCTTCTACCATAAGTAGCCAGTATTTACGAGGAGAGTATGTACTTTGAAGACTCAGTTGAAGACTATGGATGAAGCTTTCAAGAGGATGATCCACAACCTTGGAAGCCAAGATCTTCGCAGAAGATTGGGTTATCACGTCAGCAGCGATTTACTACCTCAGATATAGTTGGAGCTCTTTGATACTTCCATGCGGGAGATGCAAGTTACTCAGCAATATCAGCAGAAGACATCTCAGAAGATTCAGACATCCAGACGACAACAACTGTTACCTTCCCAGGCGTGGTTATGCTTTGTACAGAGGAGAGTGTATACGACAATGGTCGTATCTATGTGGTATTCTCCAGTTGCAGTTATACCTTTCATAGAGTTGGAGCGTGCTACGATGTTGACAGTTCTTTAGTATTTTATAGCCGGATGTGTACCCTTTGTCAGTACAACAGTGTTTACCATCTCCGCTGCAGTTATTTTAGTTTGTACCTCAGTTCTAGCAGTTGATTTTGGTTCCTCCATGGTAGTCCTTTGCACCTACATGAGCTCAATCGCCAAGAGCAGAAGTTGGATGAGTTACATGATTACTCGAGTAGAAGAGGTATAGTAGACCGAAGAATTAGACATTCGGGGTATTACTTTAGGTTACCCTATTTGTGGATATGTCGAGAGATACTGGCAGTTTACAGGTATCTTTGTCTAGAACGTTCTTGGATAGGGTTCGAAGGGTTCCTATCGACTTGTGGGTTGGTGATGTTCTCTACCGTTAGGTGAGATGTTGATCAACAACCAAGAAGTCAAGGGATACTCTTAGTCTTTGCTAGACATGCTTCTACTATAGACATATCCTTACGGATAATTAAATTGTTGAAATGATGGTATGCTATGTCTCTCGGATGTGCGTATAATTCGAGAGTATTCGGATATAGTTTCGAATGAACTCCCGGGTTTGCTACTGCATGGGTGAGTGAAATATGTGATTGGGGGTGATTTCGAGAATAGTTCCGATATTGAAGACCTCATATCGGGAGATGATTTTACGGGTATTAGTGTTGCTAAACACTAAGTGTTGCTAAACACTATGGGAGATTTATCTTTCGTAGTGTTTCTTCTTGAGAAGACTCGTAACTCTTTGTTAAAAGAGAGATGGACCTTTGAGGCTATGCATTGATTATCGATGATTGGAGTGCAGTAGTTGAGAATGAATATCCTTCGTCATGGATAGATGATCTGTTTAGATCAGCTAAAGGACACCTGTGTATATCCTAGAGTTGATCTACAATTGGAGGGTTGATATTGTAGTGACTTAGTGTCATACAATTATCATTGTCGGTGTGATGATTGATATATCATCAGAGTAGAGTAAAAAGGATGCAGGTGTGAGGAAGACGACATTTCATACTTGGTATGAATTTTAGGAGATGTTGATAATGTTGTTAGACTTATCGATGATTTAGTCGTTCATGGATTTGAGGAATCAAGTACTCTTGGAATATTTGAGATCGATTATCATCACATCTGTGGATGATATATTGTTGATACATATTCATAATCTTAAGGGAAGTTGTGGTTTCCCTGGAATTGATTTGGTTATTACCGTAGGTGTGGGTAGGATGTTACTAGCATTACTACACTGCTGATTTGTTGGACCAAGAAGGTGATGGAAATCACCTAGTCGGAAGTTTGTGAAGCTAGGTTTCAGGGCCTAGACGGTGACTGACTTTTGCATTAGTGTTAGTTAGTCCTTCCGTTGGGGATGGAAAAGTACTGCACATAGATGCAACATTTCAGGGATTGGAGCGGTTCCGATACAGTTGATTGAGATGTTCCTATTGGTGGAATGATGTATGGGATATGGTTGATTTCGTAGTTTGATGTTGGGTATGCCAACATGTAAAGGTGGAATATTAGTGATCGGTAAGGTTACATACCTGGGTAGAAGTGGGAGCTTAGTTTGATGGACTGTGTTGGGAGATTATCTAGAATTCGGAAAGGATATGATAGGATTTGGGTAATCGATGATCGATTAGCTAGGTCCGCTCATTTTCTTCTATCCAAGGAGTATCCTTGAGTATCATTTCTGATAGTGATTAATGATTCACTTTACGATTCTGGCAAAGTCTTCAACATGTTACGGTTATAGAGCTCCACTTTGGTACATATATTTACCTTTTAATAGGTCGGTTGAGAGTGTATATAAGAGCTTGAATGTAATATTCGAGCTCAGTACCCCACTTAGTATTTGATGTGTGTGACTTTCTCTGAATACTTGAGATGGTTATTGTGACATTTCATACTCGTACATGAGTCAGAAATTTGGGGACCAAATTTTTATAGTGGGGGAGAATGTAAGATACGAAAAAAAAATTAAATAAATATAGAGATTAACCCTTTATAGTAGTTAATGGGGTTAATCAAAAAGGGGCTAAGGTTAATTAGGGCTAGGCTTAACTTAGATTAGGGTTGAGTTTAAACCGGTTCAAGCCTAAACCCGATCGGGCACTGTTCTCTCTTCTTCTCTTCGCTATTTCCGGGTGTTCCTCATCGCGATCGTCGAATTTCCCCTTCGGCTCTCTTCTTCCTCTTTTTCGCAGAGTGGGTTGCTCAGCTGGGTTCTTGTCGACTGGAGATCGCCGGCCTAGCGAGAGGAGGAGAGCTAGCTACCACCTGCGGGGCGACGATTGCGGAGCAGGGGAGAAATGGAGACGACAATGGGAAGCTACCGTTGATATCTCTGCTGGTGACGAGGGAAGCTGGATTGACTCTAATGACATCGTAACTGGGTAAGCACTGATATCGTCATTTTTCCTTAAGGTAGCATAGTGATCTGGTTTTCATCGCGAAGCTCAACTCGTAGGCAGTGTTCTTCTTCCCCTGCACTTGACCGATCGACCTTGCTGTCAGCCACTACTTGAAGAGTCGGTTGATTTCCACCATCAGCTGTCTTTGCCTCAGCTACGAGCAACACATTGACTGTTGGGTTCTTGCGTGTGCATCACAGCTGCTGGATCTCTTCACACACACCCAATTAGTTCACTGCCACCTTCTTCCACACCTCCACGATAGCTTGATTCCAAAGCTCCAAGATGCTAAAGCTGCCACGGTGAAAGAGGGAAACACAGTGGTGAGTGGTGGTAAGAATTTTGGATTATTGTTGGTTTATGCCATGGATTTACTGGATTCGATTTAGAGTTAATTGTTTCATATTGATCTGTTTGAAGTCGATGGATATATGTGGTTGTGCCGGCGGTGTGTGGAAGGAGAGGTTGCAGCTGGTGATTAGCTTAGATTGGTGATGTTGTTTATGCTGATTTTGCGTGTGTGTGGATGATTGGAGGTGGTGGATTGTTGGTCGTTTTGGCTGTTTGGGTGAATGCAGTATTGAGTGCAGTTTCGATATGAACTCTGTTTTTCCCCTTCTTATCTTGTTATGTGCAGGGTATTTCGGACATGTAGTATGTGAATGGATTGGTTATGTGATTTGGATATTGGGATAAGCTTAGATTATTCTGAGCATTGATAATCTTGTGGGTTTCGGAGATGATAGGTTTAGGGTTACGAGAGGTGTGTGTTCGAGGTTATAACTCGTAGGTGAGGAAAGGATGCGAGTATAGAAGCGATGTAGTGTTTAGTTCCTACATTTGTTGGATACTTGTACTTAATCATTGTTTGCTATTATGTGCAGGTTTGGGATACAAAGCACATCCACGGCCGTGAGAATTATTCGAGCTTCGTATCAGGTGGGTAATATCTACCCTGGTCAGGTAGTTTTGATCTAAATCTGGTGCATGAATTTGGACTTATGCTATTACTTTGATCTTAGATCCACTCTTATTTAATCATATGCTTGTACTGCCTTGACCTTTGAGATATATACTCTGTTACTTCATTGATTATCTAGCACGGATAGGAACTATAAACCCTATTGTGTGTTAGTTGATAGATGTTCAGTAAGTACATGTGGTTAGATTTATCTTTGTTACCTCAGTTTGGGTTACTATGTTACATCACTAGGGTTAGGTGATGGATTAGATTATGGAGTTGATTGTTGTATCGTATACGGATTAGTTGTGCATCTATGGTGGATTTAGTTGTCTGTGCATAGATAAAGGTGTGGTTGTCAGTATGTGGCCATGGACTAGAGGTCTTAGCATGATTGTATATCAATTATGGATTGTGCGCCTATGTATTGTTATATGAACAGTCGATAGTATCTCGCTACTGACTAGAGGTCTTAGCGTGGTTGACTGTCAGATGTGTATGACTCTTTGTGCGATAGAGAGAGTCTTGTGGATTATAGTCCTTGCATAGTTAACTTTTGGTTGACCAGGACTCCCCGTGGGATAGGGAGTGTGGCGAGGATACATGTGTGGAGCTATGCACATTGCATGCATGCTATTGACTGGGTCTCCCTTGTGGTTGAGACGGGTCGTCAGTCATCCTATCTCCCCAGCCACTCGGGGTAGTGGTAGCAGGGTTGAGGGCAGAGCATTAGATGTGCCGCGCTCGACCATTATAGACAATGGTAGCTAGGGTGGCGTGCAGTTTGTCCTGACGTGCAGCACTCGACCACTCATGGGTAGTGGTAGCTAGAGTCGCTTGTAGTAGGGACCCCTAGGGTAGCATATAGCTCTATGGCGGCTAGCTACCAGTCATACTACCCAACTCAGTCACTCGAGAGTGGTGGCAGTTGGAGTCGGGATAGTAGTCATGTTGTGCCACCCTGGCCACTCTGGGGTCGTGGTTGGACGGGTCCGCAGACATGGCCATGCATATGCATTGCTGATATATATATATACATGTATTTGATATATGTTTTACATATGCCTGTGAGATGCTGCATTTGTTTGCTGCATATGTTTGTATATCATGATACGTGCCATTTGCATATTATATACTGCTGTGTGTTGAGCATGATATATGTGTTGGTCCAGATTGTTGTATGCATTTGATTAGCGTTATATCATAGTGTGGTATGGACCGGGATGTTACTGATTATATCTTCATATGTTTGAGTATTGGTCAGGTATGGGACTGACTAGGTACGTTATATGGGTTATGTTATTGTAAACCTGTTCAGGATGATATAGCTTATGGTGTTGCAGACCGTCAGGTACGTTGGTACATTACTTCATGTTCAGTTGATCGGTTTAGTATATACATTGAGTATGACTTTACTGTGGTTACTTGTTATTAGATTTGGATAGAACTGTATGTCTATTGGACTCATGCTGTATACCTGTAGATCTTCACATGTATACTTGTAGATCTCTATATCCTTATATGTTGTTCATGCACTTTCTATATATTACCCCTGAGTTTATACTCACCACCCCGGACCCTGAGTTTCCTATCGCCTAAGTAACAGGTAGAAGATTTCCTTGGACGTTCGGAGCTCCGCCAGTTGATCCCATCTCACACCGAACAATTGGGGTTTTCCACTTATTTGCTTCCGTTGTTATTTTGTATTATGGTCATGTATAATCAGTGTTGTATTTGGCTGTTGGTTTGTATGTTGTTTTTGTTTAGTATGTTTGAGTCGCACCGGTGCACACCTTTGTGTTGTTGTGGTTGTATTGTTTAGTATTATCCATATATATTATTGGTGCAATCGGCCCAGGTTGACTCGAGTTTGACTCGAGCAGTACTTTGATAGTATTTTGATGATAGACAAAACTCATGACATGGGATTGTCATGGGAAAGTCCAACATGGTGTTGGCATGGAAAATCCAAGCATGGAGCTTGGTGTGGGAAAGTCCAACATGGAGTTGTCATGGAAAATCGAAGCATAGAGCTTGGTGTGGAAAAGTCTAAAGCATTGCGAAGCCGTGCACTTGGTGCTTGGTGAGAAATGCATTGCGAAGCCATGCGCTTGGTGCATGTGGGAAGTCTTGAGGACTTGGCAAGTTCACTAGGCTCGGGGTCCTTGAGTCGGTAAAGGATGACATTGCGAAGCCGTGTGCTTGGTGTATCCGAGGGATCGTCGGACGGGGAGCGAATGGAGTGAGACCAAAGGGAAGCATACTTCGAGGGCATGAGACGCGAAGGATGGTGTTGCGAAGCCGTGTGCTTGGCGCATCCCAGGGATGTAGGCCGAGGGAAGAGAGCTTCGGTGGAAAACTCCATGAGGGATAAGGTGGACTTGGCCAAGTGGCTAAGACTGAGTGTCGGAGGCTCAAACTTCATGTTTGAGGGTTTACCCGATGGTCGGATGCTCAAACAACTTGGTGTTTGAGGTTTTGCCCGACATCAGTCGACTGACATAGGTGTCGGTTTGACTCATCCAAGTCGACTAGGGTTTGGTAGTGTTAAAGCTGCAGGGTTTTGTGGTGCGATCGTATCGAGGATGACAGATTGGTGATAGAATGTCGTGAGCCGCAGAACTCTCCGTAGCCGTAGGCGATCATTGCTAGGTCACGATCGTGCCATGGTAGCGATCATTCGGTAGGTGATCCATTGGAACTTATCCAACGTGGATCTGGCCATTGTGAGATAACGACTACAGGGACAGTCGACTGGGGCCTTTTGGCAGTCGACTGCTGGGCGCGAAAATAGCTTGATGCAAGTTATAAATGGAGCTCAAGTGGGAGGATTTCGCCAAGACTTTAAGGAAGCTATTAGAGGGGAATTGCTGCTGCATTCCAGTCCTTCAAGAGCCATCCAAAGCAAGCAACAAGAAAGGGTTCAAAGCAAAGATTTGTAAAGCATTCTTTACTTGTATTTCTTAGTGTCTTTGTATTTCTTGTAGTATTACTATTGTAATAGCTTGTAAGAGATTTCTCCACCTCCGACGTGTAGTCGAGAAGGAGTTTAGTTAGTGTCGTGCGCATAACTAGAGCTCAGTGAGCTCGCCCGTGGAGTAGGAACCATTCGGTTTCGAATCACATATATCGTGTGTATTTGTGTATGCTTGTATTGTTGTTAGTATTATTATTGTTTCTATTGTTTCCGCTGTGCTAACGACAATCGTAGGAAAGCAACGCAACGAGAATGAATGAATTCCACCATCGTACGAAGAGGGCTATTCACCCCCCTCTAGCCGGCCAACCACATCGATCGATCCCCTACAAGTGGTATCAGAGCCAAGGCGTTTGTCGAGGACTAACCGCCGACACAACACTACAAGATGGCCGATTACAACATCCATCCACCGAAATTTGATGGAGATTTTTCTTGGTGGAAGAAATGGATGGAGGTATATCTCGAAACCGACTTTGATTTTATGATTATTGTAGAAAACAATTTTGAGATGCCTAGGGACAAAGACAACAAGCCAATTGAGAAGTCAAGGTGGACCCAAGACCAAATCAAGGATTTCAAGACAAATCTTGAGGTAATCAAATTGCTTAGTGAATTGTTACCTAACAATATTTGGTCTAGATTGGGTGACTATAGGGATGAAAGGGAGCTTTGGAATAAGATTATGAAATTCCAAGAAAACTCCCAACCGACACAAGTAGAGGAGAATGCTGAGGAAGAAGCACCCATAACATTTGAAGATGTTGATGATTTGGTGGAGACCTCCACCTCTAGCATTGAGGGGGGAGGAAAGGATTTCCATTCCAGAGCAAGATCAAAATGAAGTTTCTACCTCCGGAAGATGTGATCAAGAAGAATCCTCCACCTCCCTAGGTAACTCAAGTATTATAATTTTAAATAAAGATCACATAATATGCTTTGAGTGTAGGGAGAAAGGGCATTACAAAAGTAAATGCCCTAAATTGGCTAAGGAAAAGGCATTGGCACCAAAAGTCAACCCAAAGTCAAAGGATACCGGAGTCCCCACAACTAGAAGCAAAGAGTACATTGTGTGCTTTAAATGCAATCAAAAGGGACACTACCGAAGCCAATGCCCTAGGGGGAGGAAGAAAGGGCAAGAGGGTGTATCTCATGTAGGGGGAGCTCCTAAAGCTAACCCTAAGGTAAATTTAAATTATGCACCTTCAATTCCTAAAGCTAAAAAGCATGCTAAAAACTATTTTAGCTCTCTTGCTATTATTAATGAAAAATATGCTAGTAAAAATAAATATTTTTGCCTAGGTGCCAAGCATGTTCATGTAACTAAGGACAAACCTAGGACTCATAATTCTAGAAATATTTTACCAAAGGAGTCCATTAGGAGAATTGAAGAAAATTTGGGTGTTAATCCCAAGAAATCTAGGCACATGCCTAAGAAGAAGAATATTTCCCAAAAGCTAAATGAAAATTCAAAATTGGGAAAATTAGAGCTAGAAAACCATGCCTTGAGGTCAAGGCTAGAAAAACTTGAGAAGACCCTAGCAATAATCACAAATTCAGTTAAGGGGTCTAATGCCCAAAAGTCAAGACCTAAGGTTCAAAAATGGTCTAAGGGCAAGGAAGGTTTGGGTCACAAACCTAAGCCCAAGAAGACTTATCATAATGTTCCATTTGATTATGGAACAATTTCTAGGTCTAGAAAAACCAAGGCTAATAGGGAAGTTATCCCTAAGTCTAGCCATGGTGTTTGCTTAGTGGCTAAGGACTTAAGAAAATCTAAGAAAGCCACTAGGAATGTCATTGGAGGAGTTACCTCTAGAGTTGACCTAGGAAAGACCCAAAAGACAATGACTTCAAAGCCTAAAAGGGTCATTAGGAAGGTATCTAGGGAAGTTATCCCTAGTGAATACCTTGTTAACCCAAGGAGCTCCAATAGGTATTGAGTTCCTAGAAGCGTGATCGATTCACGCTAGATGGGTTAGGGTGTGTCAACCCTAAGTGGATAGGTAGTTAACCTAACCATAGTAGAGTTGACACATTAGGATGTGCCAATGTGCTTGAGAAGTTAAAAATGATTTAAAATTGGCACAAATAGGTCATAAAGGTATTGGTGTGCCATTTTGGGTTTATGGCACACTAGGGGGAATGATGGTATTAAGGCAAAATGGGGTAAATTCCTAGAAATGACATTTTTGATTTAACACTTAGGTATTTTATACCTTAGTATATTTTACTTGCCATGATTTATTTGCCTTGCCATGTCATGACATCATCTTCATTTTTATCTCTAAAAATGTCATGATCATGTTTAGAATTATTTTTAGATGTCATGTATGCTTAGATTTCATTCACAGGCCATGACATCATGATTTTGACATATGCTTTTATCTATATCATATTTATGCCATAATCATCATCATGCATATAACTAAAATGAAATTAAGGACAATGGCATGATTTGATGGGAATCAAATAATATTGCCTAGAAATATGCATGAGACCATTAAAAAACAAAAACCCACATCTCACTAGATTAATTGACTTGTATGTGTTTTACACATCTAGATACAAGTGAGATGTTTAGGGAAAATGAATTAAAGGTTTCAAAAATATTTTGAAAATAATTTGAAAAACCTTGGTGAAGCCTATCTTTTGATAGCTATCACCATTGAATGGGATGATACAAAGAGGGCTCTTTATTGAAGCTTTTCTTAACTTTTGGACTTTGTGTCAATCTCTTAATTTAGTGGGTAAAATAATTTTCAAATATTTTTCACCCATAGTGTTTGTGATAAGTAATATACATACCAAATTTTAAGAATTTTAAACTTATGTATATTTACTTGTGGATTTTCGAAATCCATTTCTGAAATGTTGAAAACTGCAAATGCAGTTATTAGTCGACTGCCATGGTGGCGGTCTTGATAGAAGTGACAATGACTAATTTTTGAATTGATCATTGCCCAAGTGATTCGGGTAAACCTTGTTGGTTAGGTCCATGTTCAGCCAGGTTAAGGTCCCCTAACCACTCCTAACCCTAGTATATGCTTGGAAGAGCATTAGAAAGGGTGGAAATCCATTGGACATGGATTAAGAGAAGGGTTTAGGGAGAGTATCAATTTTAAGGTGGATGAGAGTTCATTGTTAAACTTTGCCTTAATTTTGATTGGTTAAATGTTCCTATTGGCTTAGGGACTCTCCAAGGACATTGTTGGTGCAATGGTCAAGGGGGAGCAAGCCTCTAGGGGGAGGTATCCATCATGGGAAGATGGATGTGTGTTTCCTCATGGGAGGAAAGTTTGGGTTGCCTCTCTTAAGTGATATGGGATCACTAGAAAGGTTGAGGGCATGCCAAGGGGAAGATTGTAAGATCTCATTGAGATATGAGACATTGGAACCCTTGAGGACCTTTTTGATGTAGTGTCAAAAAGGGGGAGAAGTTACCAAGTTACCAATTAGGGTTCGTTGGAATTCTCATTGGGATATGAGAATTGCCAATATGGGAGAATTGGTAGACTTGAGATGGTAGTTTTGTCAATCATCAAAAAGGGGGAGATTGTTGGTGCAATCGGCCCAGGTTGACTCGAGTTTGACTCGATCAATACTTTGATAGTATTTTGATGATAGACAAAACTCATGACATGGGATTGTCATGGGAAAGTCCAACATGGTGTTGGCATGGAAAATCCAAGCATGGAGCTTGGTGTAGGAAAGTCCAACATGGAGTTGGCATGGAAAATCCAAGCATGGAGCTTGGTGTGGAAAAGTCCAAAGCATTGCGGAGTCGTGCGCTTGGTGCTTGGTGAGAAATGCATTGCGAAGCCGTGCGCTTGGTGCATGTGGGAAGTCTTGAGGACTTGGCAAGTTCACTAGGCTCGGGGTCCTTGAGTCGGTGAAGGATGACATTGCGAAGCCGTGCGCTTGGTGCATCCGAGGGACCGCCGGACGGGGAGCGAATGGAGTGAGACCAAAGGGAAGCATACTTCGAGGGCATGAGACGCGAAGGATGGTGTTGCGAAGCCGTGTGCTTGGCGCATCCGAGGGACGTAGGCTGAGGGAAGAGAGCTTCGGTGGAAAACTCCATGAGGGATAAGGTGGACTTGGCCAAGTGGCTAAGACTGAGTGTCGGAGGCTCAAACTTGATGTTTGAGGGTTTACCCGACGGTCGGATGCTCAAACAACTTGGTGTTTGAGGTTTTGCCTGACATCAGTCGACTGCCATAGGTGTCAATTTGACTGATCAAAGTCGACTAGGGTTTGACTGATGTTAGACTGTAGGTTTTGTGGCTGGTAGTCGACTGCCAAGGGATGACAGTCGACTGATGGGAATGTCATGAGCACAGAACGCTCCGTAGCTAACTAGGCAGTCGACTACTAGGTCACCAGTCGACTGCCATGGACTGGTAGTCTACTGGTAGGTGATCCGTTGGAACTTATCCAACGTGGATCTAGCCATTGTGAGACAACGACTACAGGGGTAGTCGACTGGGGTCTTTTGGCAGTCAACTGCTGGGCACGAAAATAGCTTGATGCAATTTATAAATGGAGCTCAAGTGGGAGGATTTCGCCAAGACTTTAAGGAAGCTATTGGAGGGGAATTGTTGCTGCATTCCAGTCCTTCAAGAGCCATCCAAAGCAAACAACAAAAAAGGGTTCAAAGCAAAGATTTGTAAAGCGTTCTTTACTTATATTTCTTAGTGTCTTTGTATTTCTTGTAGTATTACTGTTGTAATAGCTTGTAAGAGGTTTCTCCATCTCCGACGTGTAGTCGAGAAGGAGTTTAGTTAGTGTTGTGCGCATAACTAGAGCTCGGTGAGCTCGCCCGTGGAGTAGGAACCATTCGGTTCCGAACCACGTATATCGTGTGTGTTTGCGTATGCTTGTATTGTTGTTAGTATTATTATTATTTCTATTGTTTCCGCTGCGCTAATGACAATCATAGGAAAGCAACACAACGAGAATGAACGAATTCCACCATCGTACGAAGAGGGCTATTCACCCCCCTCTAGCCGGCCAACCACATCAATCGATCCCCTACATATATGTTATGTAGTTGTGGGCCTACGGGACTTGTATTAACCCGATATGTTGCCACGTACAGGGGAGATGCCGTCCGTTTTCTTTTCAGCACGACATACTCTCAGGGCGTGATAGATCCTCTCAACCACAAGGGAGACCTAATCGCCAGCATGCATGCAATGTAATGATGCATAGCTCCATACATGTATCCTCGCAACACTCCCTATCCCATGGGGAGTCCTGATCAACCAAAAGTCAACTATGCAAGGACTACTAATCCACAAGACTCTCTCTTTATCACACAGAGAGTCATACACATCTGACAGTCAACCATACTAAGACCTCCAGTCTGTAGCAAGATACTGTCGACTATCCATATAACCATACGCAATCACACGATCCATAATGGATATATAATCATGCTAGCCCTCTAGTCCTTAGCCACATACTGATAACCACACACACTTATCTATGAACCGATGACTAGATCCACCATAGATACATAACTAATATGTGTACGATACAACAATCGACTTCATAATCTGATCCATCACCTAACCCTAGTGATGTGACCTGGTAACCCAATCTGAGTTCAATATGGTAACCCTAATCACAAGTACTTAACTAAACATCTATTGGCTAACACAACATAGGGTTTGTAATTCATATCCATGATAGATAATCAATGAAGTAATAGCAATATATCTCAAAGGTCAAGGCTAAGTACAAGCACATGATTAAATAAAAGTGGATTTAAGATCAAAAGTATCATCATAAGTCCAATTTCATGCACAGGAATAAGTCAAAACTACCTGACTAGGATAGATATTACCCACCTGCTATGTAATCCATGCTATCTATCTCCACGTCTATGTATCTATCACAATCAAAGTCCTGTAACGATAGGATATAGTTAAGTACAATCACACATCTAATGATCGAATCAAATCCTACATCAACCTTGTATCTCGATCAACTAAATTAGTGTGAATAATCGAGTAATACTAAATCTAAGCTATAGCAGTAGCTTACCATCCAGTCTCACACACCGATCGGATCACACCATAGGGAAAATAGCTCAGTGATCCAGGTTGTTGTCGGAAGGTCCAAGCTCTCATGTTGCTTTAATCTCTCCCAACTTCAATCAGCCACAACTTATCCAAAGAAAGCATCCCCTATTGATTTTCAATTCCATTGATCCACATCATCAGATCAATTAACTAAACCAAACTAGTGTACCATGATAAGCATCCAAATCCTTCTTACCAAGCCCAGCCTCAATGTCGATACAAACCCAGCTTCCTTAGCTCCACCTCGATCACACACACAAGGAAACCAAATTAAAGATCCTAGTTGCCATCGAAATGCTCAACCTTGCTCAACTCTGATTTCCATGGCAGATTCAACAACCACTACCATTATCAATAAAAATAGATTAACCATATCAGCTTAATATCAACCTGAACAACACCTAAATCAATCGAATACACTCCAATCTCAACCATCGATCGATGATCCATGGACATAACCATCGGATCTCAATCAACCTTAACACCCAGAAAAACAATACAGCAATAACCATTGATACAACAAAGGAAAAATGAAACTTACTGGCCAATCTTCACCGGCAACCACTTCCTCCTTTAACCTTTGTTCACCGGCGAAATCCCAGCTCTAACACTGCCAAACACCGATCCAAACCTTACTACAATCCAAACAACATCTAGATCGGCTTACCTTGCACATGGAGATCCGGTGACGGTAGAAATCATGAAACCCAGCTCACGATCAGAGACCCGATATAACCATCGCCGACCCCTAGCTCCCAGCGAAGACATTTCGTCGAAATCTTGCTCGGGAACCCACGATCAAAGGTCTCCCAGCGAGGTGATCCTCTACTGCGTGTGCATCGACGGTAGCCATGTCCAAAAGAAGAGATGGGAATGGCGCTCGCGTGAAGAATCATTGAGACCTCGAAGGACAAGGATCAGCTGGGGCGGCGACGTCGCCGAGATGCTCTCACAAGGACGCCGGTGAGCATAGATCGGCCGATGAGATTGCATGGAGAGAAGAAATCGCGAAGAAATGAAGGAGCCGATCACGATGGGGAGGAAAAAGAAATGAGCTGAAAATATTCGTTTGGCTCTTTTAAAAGTCGTTCATCAACCGGTTCAAGCCAAACCGGTTCAACCCCTAACTAAACCCAGCTTTTAATTAAACCTAATCTCAATTAACCCTAACTCCTAATTAAACTTAATTAGCTGGGGTTAATCCATATCCATTTTTTTTCTTTCATATCTTACAATAGCCATTGATGCACGTGAAATGAATGAGGATGAAGACGAGGAATTTAATTTAGAGGATGATGATGACGATGACGATGACGATATCGAATAGACGTATGACCAGGATGAAAATCATAATTCAGACTTCGATTTATAATTATGGATAACTTTTATTGAGTACTAATTATGTTTCAATTTACTGTATAATTTTAAATTTCATATATTTGATATATTAATGAACTATCTTTTTTGTAGGTTATCTAGTTGCTATGAATATGGTAATTTTTTTATATTTTTCATATTATAAATTTGATATGCAAATGTAATTCTTTTTTTTACTTTCACATTCTTCTAATAATTATGATTGTTAGTTTCGACGTGGCGGTCATAGACGGAGTAATGATGGAAGATCACAGTCTTCCTCTGCTTCAGCCGCTGCACAGTCTGATACTCTTGCAGGAAATGTGCCCTCCACCTCTTCTCCAGTTGCAGAATCTTCTAATTTTCAATAGATACGTGCTAATGTATCTTCCCCAGTACAACAATCACTCATTGAGAGGGAAGATACGCGAGAGTTCATATCTCTGCGTGGAGATTTGTAAGTATTCAAGTTTTGAATTATATATATATTTTAATACAATATGTATTTTTATAAGTATGTAACATGGTTTATTTTTATTTTATTTTAGATTTACAAATTATGTATATGTTATTCATGTTAGTGCCTATAAGATTCACATATCTCCACAATAATATGATATTGTCCACTTGGGGCCTAAGCCCTCATAGTTTTGTTTTTGGGCTTTACCCAAAAGGCCTCATCCCAATGGAGATATCTTTTTATCTTATAAACACATGATCTTTTCCATATCTTGTCAATGTGTGACTTTGATTGTATTCACCATACTCCCAACAATTCACGAGGTGAATAAAATAGTGAATAACCATTGGGGTGGAGCTTCTATGACTTATACGAGCACGCTGGAAGAAATAAAAATTTTGTGGTGGAATGAGTTCAAAGTAAGTTATTTAAATCATTTTGTATATAAAATTGCAGTTAATATAATCAATTCAAATTTTCTCTATTGCAGCGGTTATTTACTTGGGAGGAGAGTGAAATACTAGAGATTAGGAAGATTTTCAAGAAAAAGTGTGGTGACCATATCAAAAACATACTCAGTCATGCGAAAATCAGAAATAAAAAGTCATATTGTATAACCGAGGAGAATTGGAATAAAATTATTGCATATTGGAGATCTGAGGATAGCAAATGGAGGAGTGAGTAGAATAAGAAAAATCAACATTGTAATTCCGACGCTATGTCTGCCACGTATGTGGGAGGCTCAATCAATATTGATGAGTATATACATTGATTGGTGAGTTTTTTCAAATCATAATTTTGTAATATAATACTCACTAATTTATAAATTATAACGATGTTTGTTTAGGCCTAGGAGACGGGGATTGAACCATTATTCATAGACACTTTCACCCGTACATTCCAAAAGAAAGATAAGACGTGGAGTGGGTAGAGAGCTAGAACAATGAAGGTTTATAATTTAAAAAATTTAAATTCTTATATTAGTATTTAACTTTTTTTCTTTCAAAATAGGAGAAATACGATGAACTTGCATAGAGAAATTCGAGTGCAAGTGATGATGCAGTTGAATCTGAGCCTTCTGTTAGCGATATCAATTTATGGCTCGAAGCAACTGGAGGGGCAAAAAGTGGAAAAATAATTGGACTCAGTTCTTTGTGCCGATTCTATAAAGTCCCTGGTGCTTCTTCTTTATCCTCCCCAACATTAAGAGCAGAAATAAATCAATTAACCGAAGAGGTTATTCATGTAAGGAATTACTAGCACATAACGAAAATGAATGGAGACAAAGAGATTAGGAAATAAAAGAATTAAATGAACAGGTGAACGAATTTCGGAGGCAACAAATATTCATTATGCAACATCTTCAATTAATGTCTAGTTCAAGTCAACTTCCTCCTTCTCGATCTGGTCATCCTCCTGATCCTTGTAATAATGACAATGATGATGTATTTTTTGATGATGATGGTGGTGACGATGGTGGTTACGTTTGAATTTATTTGTTGTATTTAAATGTTACTTGACTAATCACATACGATATCTATGTATTGTAAGTTATGTTTATGTTTGTTATGTATATATTGATTTGGTATTGAACTTTGATGTGTGAATTAGTTTATATTGTTATATGTGTTTGTTGTAAAATAGGGAAAATAGTATAATCTATCATAATATGTTTTTTTTAATTTTTCCAGATTAGCAATGAAAAAAAATTTCGTTGCAGAATTGGCAATGAAAAAAAAAATTTCGTTGTAAAAAATGAAGCACCAGTCGACTGACGCATGTATCCAGTCGATTGGTATACTATCAGTCGAGTGGGCAGTCGACTAAAAAAGGTTCTCTGACCAACTTCTCCACCACGAGTCGACTGATGGTAACCATCAGTCGACTGATACATGAGAATTTATGACAAAAAACTTTTTTTGTCGTAGAAATTGCATTGAAAAATATTTTTATTGCAGATTATCCTTATCAGTCGACTGCTATTACTGTAGCACCTTATAGAACATTTGGTAGTCGACTGAGCAGTCAACTACTATTACTGTAGCACCTTACACAATGTTTGATGGCCGACTGACCAGTCGAACTGGTCAAGTGCAAGTCGACTGATGTATTCCTTCAGTCGACTGGCCTTGAATATTTTGCATTGATTTTTTTTTCATCGCAGATTCGGTGATGAAAAATAGTTTTCGCTAAATTTATTTTTATTCTTGAAAATATGTTTATTAGACTTTTGCGATGAGCTATGTTTTCATCATAGATTTAACGACGAATGTAACTATTCGTCGCTAAGTTTGCCGATGAAAATTAAATTCATCGCCAAATTTAGTGACGAAAATTAAATTCGTCGCCAAATTTGGCGATGAAAATTATATTCGTCGCCAAATTTAGCGACGAATAGTTATTTTCGTCGCAAAATTAGCGACAAATAGATATTTTCGTTGCCAAATTTTTGCGACGAACTATTTTTCCGTTGTAGATTTGGCGATGAACTATTTTTTCATCACAGATTTGGCGACGAATAATTATTTTCGTCGCCAAATTTGGCAACGAATTTTGCAACAAAAATTTTATTTGTTGCAATTTTGGCAATGATTTTTTTTCATTGCAGGATTTAGCAGCGAATTATTTGTAACGAAAAAAATCATTGCAAAAACATTTTGCAATGAATTTTTATTCAAAATTCATTGCAAAATTCATCGCAAAATCATATAATTTTTGTAGTGAGTGGGGATTTTGTTGGTGCAGGGGAACTAGATAATAGAACATAGATTTTGATTATGGCAAAGTCTTAAAGTTAAGATGTCATCGTTATCTCATAAGCTACTCTTAAGTGTCCGGAAGTGTTTAAGCTGAGCTAAAGGTCAAGCGACACTCGGAGAATCTTGAGTCGAGAAACCGTGGTAGTCGTGCGACACCAGGAGAACTTCGGATGGAGTCAAAGAACCCAGGTGAAGATCGGAAGCTAAGGGACAAGTCGCAAAGGACCAGAGGTAAGCACGAGTGTGAGTAATGGTGAGGTCGGGTCCTCTATATGGGGACGACTTTAGGCAGCGGTCCGACTAAGATTTCCAGTGGAAGGTCTAGGTCGAGATCAGACAGTAAGTAGCCATCAAATTTACTATTACTTGTGTTTTCGTGCTAACTCTTTGTTGCAGTTGAATAACCTAGCTGGCAGTCGACTGCGTGCTTTTGGGAGTCAATTGCTGCTAGCATCAGTCGACTAATGAAGGGCATCAGTCGACTGCTATTCAAACTGTCCAGCTCGATGAAGGTGAATATTAGATCCCCTTATCTTGGGGTGAGGTGTCCTTTTGATCCAGATCTGGATCTCAACGAGATAAAACTTGGAGGGCTATAAAAGAAGGGGGGTTTCACCCCTTTAGGTCATCTCAAGTGCTCTCAAAGTGTTCCCATAATGTCGAAAGGCTACGCCATCGTAAAGCTGTCGTAACGCCGACGCAACACCAAGATCTCGCATCCTCTTCATCGGCAAGCAGCAAGTTTGTTTTTATTTTGTATTCATTTTATTGTATTCGTGATTTTATCTTTACGAGGTGAGGTAGGTTTGTTGCCTTCACCTTAAGCTTTTTATTTCGTTGTACTCGTTGTCTCCTACCTCCAACGAGGAGGAGACCTATAGTGAATTGCCCTTCGTACGCGGTCCAGGATCGTAGGGCCTTGGAGTAGCAACCGTTAGATTGTGAACCAAGTAAAACAAATTGTGTCCTTTACTTTTTCCGCTGCATTACTTTATTTTTATCGAATGAAAAGAAAGTTTTACGCATGCTATTCACCCCCTCTAGCATTCTTTCAATCCAACAATTGGTATCAAAGTGGGGGTGCTACGATTTGGTGCAACCACCAATCTAGCATTTCTTTTGGTTTATTTTCGTATTATTTTTTTTTATTTTTAAGCCTTTCATTATTTCTTTTCCCACACTACTAATCCAAGACTAGAGTCTTGACAATCTTTTTCGTGTCATTTTTATTTGTGTGCAAGGTTCATTTTTAATGGCCCACATTGAGGGGTATAGCACCACCCGACCTCCATTTTTTAACGGAGATGATTTCCGTTATTGGAAAGGTCGGATGGAGTGTTTCTTGAAAACATAAGTCAAGACTTGGATAATAATCCAAATCGACTTTGCTCTACCCACCAATGATGAAGGGGAGCCTTTGGACTTCGACAAGTGGACCAACGCAACCAAGAGACAAGTCAAAGCCGATGCAAAAGCAACCCAAATGTTGCAGTGTGGATTGTCCAAGGAGTATCTCAACTAAATTGGACCGTTCATCAGTGCCAAAGACATCTGGAATAAGTTAATTGAGCTACATGAAGGGACATCCGATGCTAAGGTATGCAAAAGAGATTTACTATTGAATAAATTATATAATCTAAAGATGCAGGATCACAAGATCGCTACACAACTCCATGCGCGGATCCAAGACATCATGAATGACCTACACGCCAATGGACAAAATGTAGACAATCGAGACATAGTAAGGTACACTCTTAATGCATTTCCTAGGACCACCTTGTGGGCATCCATAGTTGATGCCTACAAGGTATCTAAAGATTTGTCTAGGATTAGATTAGATGACTTCTTTTCCAAATTTTGAGTTACATGAACAAACTAATGCGATCCCAACCGAGAAAGGTATGACATCGTTTGCAGGACAAAGAAGACGAAGAGCAAGGAGTAAGATACCTCCCAAAGAAGAAGAATCCGAATCGGAAGGCGAATATGAATCGGAATCCGAAGAGGAGATGGAGGCCGAGATAGTCAATCTAGTTCGGAAGATAATAAAAAAGAAAAGAGAGCAATTGAAGAACAAGAAACCCGCACAAACCTATACATGCTATGGATGCAACAAGAAGGGACATTACAAGTCAGACTGCCCAAGATTGAAGCCGAGACACAATCAATCCAAGCAAGCATTTCAAGCGATGTGGGAGGAGGAAGAAGATCAAAGCAACGACTTGGCGTTCATGGCGAAACTGGTAGAGTCCGAGTCCAAGTCTGAAGTCGACTACAAATCCAACTCCGATTCTGACTCCGAGGATGAATTCGAGACAAGACTCAAAGCCAGATCAAAAGAAAAGATTAAGATAAGTCATTCATTAATTGTAATTTTATATCATGCAATTAAATTGCTAAGTAGGAAATTAACTAAGTCCGAGTCTAGAGTTGAGTTATTGCTTGAGGAGGTTGAAATTCTCAAGCAAGAGGCTACTCTAAACTCTTCAACTAGTCAACTTCAAGAGGGAAACTCAACTCAAGTTGAAAAACTTGAGGAAGAGAATTCTCTCTTGAAAGGATGGGTTCAAGAGCTCGAGATTAGGTTGGAAAGGTTCACGTTGGAATCCAAGAATCTTAACCGACTTCTTGGAACTCAAAGAGCCATGTACAACAAAGTCGGACTTGGATTTAGGTCAAAGGCTACGAATAGATCATACATGTCTATTGTAAATCGTAGTTATCAAAGAGTCCAAGCATGAGCCTCCAAAATTTTGTTGAATTCACATATAAGAACCAATAAGTATTGGATTCCCCAGGATCAAGTCCACTATGTGGATAGACCATATCGGTTCAATGGTCCAGGGGGAGCTAGTACTAAAATAGTATACCCACTCACTTAGTTAAGTTTTAGAATGGCTAGATAGGACCAATAGTTAGTCAACCTTGATAACCTAGTATCAGGACGCGATGAGATGATAGTACGTTAGGGAAATGAAGTCTTATGTATTCGAGCTAGATAAGGCGTTTCTAGCTTGGTGCACTTGACTAAGTTGAACTAGCTGAAGCTACCTCACCGTATCCTAAACTAGTTAGACCAGGAAGTAACCCTAAGTGATTTAAGTAAATATTTTCTTGAAATTTGCTTTGTCTAAGAAAGTGGTCGTTGTTCCGATCAAAGAAGGCCCCTGTGCCTCGCCACGACCTAGAAGCTAATTTCTTAAAAAGTCTACTTAATGATCTAAGGGTTAAATCTGAATCTAACCTAAAGTTGACTATCTTCAATTCACTACCTTTAACCAAGTTAAAATCATCTCACAAAACATATAAGGTGAACATATTTTGAGACACATAGAATGTGTGAGATGTTAAGGATAATTGAAATACACAACTTTTTCAAAATGCTTTCAAAACTATTGTTATTGTGTAATTCAGAATACCTAACTTACATGAAAGAAGCCCTATTTATAGACAAGATTAGGGCTTATTCAAAAAGAATAAATCAAACCCTATCCTAGGAATAAATCAAAAATTCTATCCTAAGTAATAATTATTCCTAATGATATTTAGGGATAACAATTATCCCTAATCATATCTACAATATTCTAACACTCCCCCTCAAGCTGACGAATATAAATTATATGCACCCAGCTTGTTACATATGTAGTCAATTCGGGGACCTCTCAGTGACTTAGTAAATATATCTGCTAGCTGATCATGTGAGTTAACAAAACTAGTAGATATTTCTCCAGATATGACTTTCTCTCTGACAAAGTGACAGTCGACTTCTATATGCTTTGTCCTCTCATGAAAAACTGGATTTGAGGCGATATGCATGGCGGCTTGGTTATCACATATAAGTGATATTTGTGTAACGTCTCCAAATTTTAGCTCCTGAAGCAACTGTTTGAGCCATATAAGTTCTTGACTGGCTATGGCCATAGCTCGATACTCTGCCTCTGCACTGGATCTTGCCACAACATTCTGTTTTTTGCTTTTCCAAGAAACAAGGTTATCTCCGACAAATATACAAAAACCAGAAGTAGATCTCCTATCAATGGGAGATCCTGCCCAGTCTGCATCAGAATATCCTATAACTCGAGTATGTCCTTTGTCTTCATACAAAAGACCCTTTCCTGGAGCGCCTCTGATATATCGAACAATGCGAATCACAGCATCCCAATGTTCTTTACACGGAGAGTTGAGAAACTGACTTACTACACTTACTGCAAATGAGATATCTGGACGAGTAGTAATATGGTAACTTAGTCTTCCTACTAATCGCCTGTATCGTTCAGGATCTAGTAGAGGCTCCCCCTGATTTGGTAGGAGCTTGACATTAGGATCCATAGGGTTGTCAACTGTCTTTGAGTTTAACATTCCTGTTTCTTCTAGAATATCCATTGCATACTTCCTTTGAGATATAATGATCCCATTTCTGGACTGTGCTACTTCTATTCCCAAGAAGTATTTAAGTCTGCCGAGATCCTTTGTCTGGAAATGTTTGAAAAGATGTTGTTTCACCTGTGAGATCTCGAGATGATCACTACCTGTGATGACAATATCATCAACATAAACCACTAGGTAGATGCACCCAGCCGATGAGTGGCGATAAAAGACAGAATGGTCAGCCTCGCTCCGAGTCATGCCGAACTGTTGAATTACAATACTAAATCTACCGAACCATGCTCTGGGTGACTGCTTGAGACCATATAAAGACTTTCGCAAGCGACATACAAGACCAGAAGACTCCCCCTGAGCAACAAAACACGGAGGTTGCTCCATGTAGACTTCCTCGAGCAGATCACCATGTAAGAACGCATTCTTAATGTCTAAGGAATAAAGAGACCCGGTGTTGAATCGCGGCCAATAGACATGAGTAAGCGTATAGAGGACATCTTGCAGCGGGAGAAAGCGTGTATCCATAATCCAATCCGAAGATCTGAGTATAACCTTTAGCAACGAGACGTGCCTTAAGCCGATCAACCGTTCCATCTGGACCAACCTTCACTGTATATACCCATCGACAACCAACAACTGACTTTCCTGGTGGTAGAGGAACGAGATCCCAAGTCCCACAACTCTGTAAGGCAGTCATTTCGTCTAACATAGCCTGTTTCCATCCTGGATGGGCAAATGCATCTCCTGCAGTCTTTGGAAGAGAAACAGACGACAAAGAGGAAAGACAAGAATAATAGGAAGGAGAAAGACGATGGTAACTCAAAGAAACATAATGTGGAGAAGGATTACGAGTGGAGCGTATACCTTTTCGAAGGGCAATGGGAATATCAGATTCAGAAGACTGGACCAGAGGAGGGAGCGGAGGACCGCTCCAGATGATTCCATGGCAGAAGCCGTTG
The DNA here is from genome assembly GCA_025175895.1 of Wurfbainia villosa. NCBI lineage: Eukaryota > Viridiplantae > Streptophyta > Magnoliopsida > Zingiberales > Zingiberaceae > Wurfbainia > Wurfbainia villosa. The sequence goes on from CM046004.1 coordinate 56,160,032, forward strand.
TTAAGGCAAAGAAAGGTGAACGAGGACGACGCTGAGTAAACCATTGGGCTGGGGGTGATAGAGAAACTTCCGGAGGATCAAAGACTGATACAGGCATAGAAGGATGAAACTCAGACGATGACTCTAAAGACCTAAAGAAAGGAACTGAATCAAAGAACGTGACATCGGTAGAGATGAAATACCGACGGAGAGTAGGGGAATAACACTTATACCCTTTCTGAGACCTTGGATACCCAAGGAAAATACATTTATGCGACCGAGGAGAGAGTTTATCAATGCCAGGATCAAGAGCATGAGCAAAACATGTAGAACCAAAGACCCTAGGTGGTAAAGGATGAAGGGACTGCTTCGGATAAAGTACATGATGAGGTATTTGACCCTGTAAAGTAGAGGAAGGCATGCGATTGATGAGATAACATGCAGTAAGTACTGCATCACCCCAAAAACGAAGAGGAACGTGAGAGTGGAGAAGAAGAGTCCGGGTGGTCTCGAGAAGATGGCGATTCTTGCGTTCTGCGACTCCATTCTGTTGGGGGGTATGAGGACAAGACTTCCGATGTAATATGCCGTGAGATGCCAAAAAAGTTTGAAACGGAGTAGATAGATATTCACGTGCATTATCACTCTGTAAGGATCGAAGAGGGATACCAAATTGTGTTTTGACTTCATTAAAAAAAGATTGAAAAATAGAAAACAATTCAGAGCGATCTTTCATCAGATATAACCAAGTACAACGGGAAAAATCGTCTACAAAAGTAACAAAATATCGTGACCCCAATGTAGAGGTAACACGACTCGGACCCCAAATATCAGAATGAACCAAAGCAAAGGGAGACGTAGCCCGACTTATAATGCGAGGAGAAAATGAACTACGTACATGCTTGCCTAACTGACATGACTCACAAGATAAAGACTCTAAGTGAGACAGACTAGGATGTAATTGTTTTAACTTATCAAGACCAGGATGTCCCAACTGAGCATGGATAACAAGTGGAGATGCTGCCGCTGCACCAACAAGAGAGTTTTGGTGAAGTTGATATAGACCATGAGATTCACATCCGGAGCCAATCATCCTCCCCGTACTCCGGTCCTGCAATGAAACAGAAGATTTAGTGAATGAGATGACACAATCAAGAGACCGAGTGAGCTGACTTATTGATAATAAATTAAAGGGAGCTCCGGGAACAAAAAGAACATTCTGAATGGGAAGAGATGGAGAAGAATGAACAATACCAACACCTTGGGACTGAGTCTGAGAACCATTTGCCATAGTGACAAATGGTAAATAACCAGAAGTAGATAGTGAGGAAAAAAGAGATCTATTACCAGTGATATGATCGGTGGCCCCAGAGTCAAGTACCCAAGGACTCGAAGAGCGAGATATGCCAGCAAAGGAATTACCAGCTTGTGTAACGACAGCAAGGGAATTAGACTCCTGTCGACCCTCATACCACTTCAGAAAGTCATCATAGGAAGGCGGTAGAGTTGGAGCTGGTATTGACTGAGGCAGTGGAGTTGGGTGATGTCAGCGTGGTGGAAGTCGAAGGTGTGAACTACGGCGATCTAAGCGATGCGAGGACCATGGAGACTCCAACATTTATCAATCGTGTGTCCTGGTCGGTGACAATGATTACACCAAGGACGTCCTTTGCCATTCTTACGCGGTGGAGGTTTGTTGTTATTTCCAGAGACCAATGCTGAAGAGTCAACTGGAACGGAGGATGGTAATGTCAAGACTTTGGTAGGGACACGAAGGAGAGTCGCCCAGGTAGAGTCCATGGTTGCTTCTATGGGGCTGCCCAGGATCTGATCACGAACATGAGAGTAATCTGTGGGCAGACCATATAATGCCAGAGACATAAAAAATTTCTTCCGATTTTCAAGCTCTGCAATAGGAGTGGCTGCAGGTGGGAGCAGGTCATTGAACTCACACAGAAGGCTAGAGACTGATCCCAAATAAGTTGACATAGACTCCTTGATCTGACGGGCATTAAGAATGGTCATGAGGTCATCACAAACTTGATAGAGTCGCCGAGAAGTGTTTGTAAAAAGTTGTTGAGCTTGTATCCAAACATCCTTGCAGGTCTTATGAGTTCGAAAGACATCCCGAAGAGATGGATGGATGGTGGCTCGGATAATGCAACACAACTGAGCATCAACTTTTCTCCATAACGGACGATCGACCACTTGAATATCCTCTTCAGTTTGTGTGAGATGCTTTTCATAACCCTGTCCAACAAGCCAAAGCTCAATATAAGAGGCCCAAGAGGAGTAGTTCTTACCATCCAAGAACTCAGACGAGAGCGGTGCCGTCACATGGTTGGTAAAAATCGGAAACTCCGGCTTCGAAGTATTGGAGGTGGTCATGACGAATGACACAGGTATTGGCTACTTGATCGGGTTCTACTTGCGAGTCTTTTGGACCGACCAAGGCGTCACGGACTCCCCTTCGGCGACGAAGAGCAGTGTCGCTTCTCTGTTGACCGTCAGGTTGTGAAGGAGGTTGCTTTTGAAATCTGCCGAGAGCGGAGAGGAAGAATAAGCGATTCAGTAGTCGAAAGCTCCTCTCGTCGGTGCCGCGGATCGAGAAGTCGCCGCGACTCTGCTTTCGCGGAGCTGGTTGCGAGAAGCGGATAAGCGTGGCGGGCTTTGACTTGCGGGAGGAGGAGAAAACCTTGCCCAGCGGGAGGAGGCGGTGGGCCAGCTGGAGGCGGAAGCGATGTGGTTGTCGGGAAGCCGCGGAGAAGCGCTGATTGTATCATGAATCTTGGCTGAGGCGGTGGGCCCGGGAGAAGCGAAGCGGCCTTGATTGTCAGAGAACCGCGGAGGCGGGCTGTACTCTCCCAGGCCCCTTGAGCGAGCCGTTTGGACGTTTGGGCCGCTCGGCGTGTTAGGAGGCTGGGCGAGCGGTGCGGTCGAGCTCGGACGAAGGCGGCGGAATCGAATGAAAGTCGAGGAGGAAGGCGCCCGAGTGGAGGCCGTTCTTCGCGGGAAGCTGGGCGTCGCGTGCAAAAGAAGCGTCTGGGCAGTGCGTCACGCGTGAAGAAGAACACGGCGAAAGACGCGTCGGGAGAAGAACGCGGAAGATTGCGAACCGTAAAAAATACTTATTTTCTCAATTATTGCACTTAACGAATAATTATAACTTAGTTTGGCTAATACTATATATATATATATATATATATATATATCTAGGTCAAGTTTAGCACCCCCTAAATCTTTTATACCTTATGTATTTGACTAAGGGGGAGAAAACTAACCTTTAGGGTTATATTACAAAACTCTTGAAGTATTTTTGAAAATGAACTTATGGTATTTTGAAATTATGTTTCAAAAACTTACTTTAGTTTTACAATCATTGGTGCAGAGGGATATACCTCGAACCAATCTACTTAACTAAGGAGAGACACATGCTTGGACTCATATTTGATTTCGTTCTTTAATAATTCTAGACGCATGCTATACTTATAATTTTTTTCTTAGAAAACCCCTATCTTATATGTACAACCCCAACTTTTACTTTTTTGATTTATGGCAAAAGGGGGAGAAGAGCGAAAGTTAAGGGAGAGTAACATAAATTTGCGAAAGTTAAGGGGGAGTAACACAAATTTTTTAAATTTAAAGTATCTTTTTTAAAACTCACCTAGGGTTAAGGGGGAGTAACACAAATTTTTTAAATTTAAAGTATCTTTTTTAAAACTCACCTAGGGTTAAGGGGGAGATTTTGGAAAAAGCATTTAATTGTCTTGTTTACCTTGTTTTATGCTTAATTTTCTCCTTAACTTTGTGTCAGTTTGCTATAGATCAAAGAGGGGGAGATTGTTGGTGTAGGGGCACCAGATAATCAAACTTAGATTTTGATTATGTCAAAGGCTCAAGGTTAAGGTGTCATCATTATCTCATAAGCTACTCTTAAGTGTGCAGAAGTGTTTAAGCTGAGCTGGAGGTCAAGCGACACTCGGAGAATCTCGAGTTGAGAAACCGTGGTGGTCGGGTGACACCGGGAGAACTTCGGATGGAGTCGAAGAACCCAGGTGAAGACTGAAAGCTAAGCGACAAGTTACAAAGAACCAAAGGTAAGTACGAGTGTGAGTAATGGTGAGGTCGGGTCCTCTGTATGGGGATGACTTTAGGCGGCAGTCTGACTAAGACTTCCAGTGGAAGGTCTAGGTTGAGATCGGACGGTAAGTAGCCGTCAAATTTACTATTACTTGTGTTTTTGTGCTAACTCTTTGTTGCAGTTGAATAACCTAGCTGGTAGTTGACTGCTGGCTTTTGACAGTCGATTACTACTAGCATCAGTCGATTGATGAAGGGCATCAGTCGACTACTATTCAAACTGTCCAGATCGATGAAGGTGAAGATAAGATCCCCTTATCTTGGGGTGAGGTGTCCTTTTGATCCAGATCTAAATCTCAACGAGATAGGACTTGGAGGGCTATAAAAGAAGGGGGGTTTCACCCCTTTAGGTCATCTCAATTGCTCTCAAAGTGCTCCCACAATGCCGAAAGACTACGCCACCGTAATGCCGATGCAACACCAAGATCTCGCATCCTCTTCGTCGGAAAGCAGCAAGTTTATTTTTATTTTGTATTCATTTTATTTTATTTGTGATTTTATCATTACGAGGTGAGGTAGGTTTGTTGCCTTCACCTCAAGTTTTTTATTTCGTTGTATTCATTGTCTGTTACCTTTAACGAGGAGGAGACCTATAGTGAATTGCCCTTCGTATGTGGTCCAAGATTGCAGGGCCTTGGAGTAGCAACCATTAGGTTGTGAACCAAGTAAAACAAATTGTGTCCTTTACTTTTTCCACTGCGTTACTTTATTTTTATTGAGCGAAAAGAAATTTTTACGCTCTCTATTCACCCCCCACTAGTGTGTTTTCGATCCAACACTAAACTCAGAAGGGTAAGCCAAGATGAGGGGATTGCAACTCAGGGAGTCGAGTTAAGTTATAAGCGTATAGCTAGATGGCTAGAATTGTTAGGGCAATCGACCCAAGTTATGGTTTGGATTATGGTTTTGATTTGTGTGGCAAAGGTTTAAGTTAGGATATTATTATGGATTTAATATGTGTGTTGAAGTCATGTAGGACTTAGTATTTCGCACATATGATGAATAACATTTGTAAGATCACCAACTCACAACCTTGTGCTTGAGTCAGCAAAGGAGCATTGCGAAGCCGTGCGCTTGATGCATCCGAGGGACCGCCGGACGAGATAACTTGAAGCGAAGCCAAGGAAGCAGACTTTGAGGGTAAGAGACGCGAAGGAGCATTGCGAAGCCGTACACTTGGTGTTGCCGAGGGACGTGGCCACGAACGAAGAGAGCTTTGGCAAGGAACTTCAAGTGAGATGAGAGAATGAGTGAAATGTAAGTAGCTCATTAGGTGAACTTGGCCGAAATGGCTGTGTCGGAGGCTTGACCGAGTTGGTTGAGGTTATACCCGACATGTTTAGTTAAGTCGGATGCTCAACCAACTTGGTCGAGGTTTTACCCGATAAGTCAGATGCTCAACTGAAGGGTTGAGGTTTTACCCGATGAAGTGGAGTGTCGGATGCTCAACCGTGAGGGTTGATGTTTTACCCGATCGCTGAACGCTCAAACGGATGTGAAGTTTGAGGTTTACCCGGCATTAGTCGATCGTGAATGGGCGTCATCGCTAAGTTGACTTAGGTTCGATTGGTGGGTTTTACGGCCCAGCGATCGACTATCAAGGAATGGCGATCGACTTGCCGGACCATCGATCAACTACCAAGGATGGCAATCGGTGATGAAGGCGGTCGCGGGCGCGAAACCTCCATAGCCAATCGATCGACTACAGAGGCATCAATATCGCGATGGATACATCGATCATTGCGCCAAGTCTTCCATTGGACTACAATGGTTAGGATTTGACATGTTCAGAAGCCGTTGTAATGGCAGTAGTCGACTGCCAAAGGCAGCAGTCGATTGATGGGGAGCCAACGAAAAGAAATCAACCCTCTTTATAAAAAAAGAGGGTGTGGGCTTTGGGATGGCTAATGCTTATGCTACAATTGATCATCCAAGTGCCCCACAAGATTTAAATTCTTTCTCTTATTCTTATTTTAAATCCATTGTAAGAAAGAGTGTTTTTGTGTTGTAAGAAGGTTTACCTCCACCTTGCTTTGGCTAAAGGGAGAGACCATATTGGATTGGTTTCGGAGTGATTCACCGGAGACGAATCGGACCATGAATTAGTGGCATAGGGTCATGAACTATGTTATATCTCTTTGTTAGCATTGTTTTTATCTTGTTTATCTTTATTGTTGTTTAGTTTTATTTCCACTGTGCTAACCCTAACGTGTAGACGAATGAACGATCGAATTCCATTCTACGACGACTTAGGGCTATTCACCCCCTCTAGCCGGCCACCGACGTTCCAACAAGTGGTATCACAGCAAGGTCGCTTGACAACGGACTCACCACCGCAACAAGCACTACATCAAGGATGGCTGGCTCAAATATTCATCCGCCAAAGTTCGAGGGAGAATTCGCTTGGTGGAAAAAGTGAATGGAGGTATTTTTCGAAATCGACTTTGAAATTTTATTGATAATGGAAAATGGTTTCGAGATACCTAGGGATGAAGATGGGGAGCAAATAGAGAACACAAGATGGACCAAAAAGCAACGGGAGGAGTACTTGGCAAACTCAAAAGCCAAACATCATCTCTACAACATACTCTCTCAACAAGAAATCAATCGGATAGGGGAGTGTGCGAGCGCCAAAGAGATGTGGGAGAGATTGATAGAGCTTCATGAATGCACCTCGGAGGCCAAGCTTGCAAGAAGAGATCTCCTCCACTCCCAACTAACTATATCAAACTTGAAAAGGGAGAAAAGGTAATCTCATTACACTCTCATTTTAAAGAAATTTTAAATGGACTAACAAGTATAGGAGAAAAACTTTCGAACCGGGACTAACAAGGTAATCTACGCCTTTCCCCGGTCATCGAAATGGAGCTCAATGGTAGACTCCTTCTACATCTCAAAGAACCTAGAAGTTAGCACCTTAGAGGAGTTCTTCTCAACCATGGAGCTCCACGAAACAAGGCTTGAAGGAGTAGTAGAAGAGCCAAGAATTCAACCATCAAGAGGAGTAGCCTTGATAGACAAAAAGGGGAAGAAGAAGAAGAAGGAGACACCACCTTCCTCCTCCGATGAAGCATCATCCTCATCCTCCATGAATAGCAATGAAGATGCTTATATGGTAAGGAAGGTAAGGCGTGCTTTAAGAAATTTAAAATTTAACAAATCTTATGATAGGAGAAGAAGGCACAAGAGGAAGTTCATTTGCTATAATTGCCAACAAGAGGGATATATGAGGGATGATTGTCCCCTCTTGAACAAGAGCAAGGAACAAAGAAGAAAAGAAGAAGGGGAGCAAGAAAAAGGAAGAAGAGAAGAAGTCCAAGGAAAAAGAAAAGGAGAAGAAGGCCAAAGCACTCAAAGCAAGGACATGGGATGATCCTTCATCATCATCATCGGAGGAAGAAAATGCCTTTGTCACAAATCTAGCTCTAATGGAAATAGAAGATGTGGACACCACTTCCTCCGAAAAAGAAGAAACAAGCTCAAGTGAGAAGAGCTCAAGTGAAGGGGGAGGCTCATCATCATCCTCATCATCCGAAAAAGAAGATATGGTAACTATGGTAAAACACCTTCCCACTCAAGAAGTAGTTGCCATGATTTCTAGCTTAACTAGGGATTTGTTTAGGTCTAAAAGGAAAAATAAGAGTATGCTTGATCAAATTAAGGCCCTAGAAGAAAAACTAGAAAAAGCATGCTTAAATGTTAATGATGATACATGCTCACATAATGATTATATGTCTCTAAATATTAGTGATGCATGTATGGATGAAAACAAGGCCTTAAGGGAAAAGGTAGATCATTTAACTAAGGCCCTAGAGAAATTTACCATTGGCTCCAACACATTGAACATGATCATAGGGAGCTAAAGGGCTAGCTTTAACAAGAAGGGGTTAGGTTACAAGGGATCCAAGAATGAGAAAGCATATCATTGTTTAATTGCTAGGGGTCAATCTAAAACAACAATGATAGCTAAGAAATGGATCCCTATGGAATATTTAGTGAACCCTATAGGAAAGAACTTGTATTGGGTTCCTAAATCCATCCTTAAGGGTTAGGAAAACCCTAGGGTAGTCAACCATAAGTGGACTTCACTTATATCATATTATATGGTTGACTTAGGATGATGTGGGTAGTGAAATTTAATTTATAAGCATGATGGATGAAATGATTATAATGTTAGAATCATATACTTGATTTGAATAATGATACATGCTTATGACTTAGAATGACCGGGACTTAATTTTTGAAATAGTGTTGGGTGATGATAATGCACCCATAAATAGCTTAAATCATGCTTTGGGTGATACTTGACTTATTATAATGATTTTATACCTAATGCATGATTACAAATTGATTGATACACTTGTTTCATGATCATAATGTGAAATCAATGCATATATGTCTTTATGATCATGTGGTATGTTAGAGTGATACTTAACCTTGTGTAGAATTGCATGAATTTGAAGGTTAAGTATATAAATACCTTTAGGAACATCTCACACTCACCATAAGGATAACCTTGATTGAAAACTTAGCATGGGTGAGATGTTAGGATGATACTAATGGTCCACTAATGCCTATGACATTTAGATGGTCATTTAAAGTATCAAAATAGTAATAATAGACCAATCATGGGGAAGACTTATGTTTAATTCATAGACATATTGCACAAATATCATGGTTGGATATTTCATATGTTTTCAAAACCATTCCTTACTTTAAAATCTGTGTTTTCATGTTTTGAAACAAGCTAAAGCAAAACTAGGTGTTAAAATTGATACAAACTTGATCAAATACTAGTTGTTTTTGAAACTTTTGGATTTTTGACAAATCATTGAAAATATAAGTAATTTTTATGAAAACTCATTTTTCACTAATAAAGGACTTTAAAAGAAATGTATTTTCAAAATTTCACAATTTTTCAAATTTTTTGAAATTTCTAGTGCATTTCTGAATTTCATCTAGAAAATCAGAAAAACTGATTTTACTTGTGCCAGTCGACTGCCATGCTGATAGTAGTCGACTGCTAGACTGTGCACGAGCATAGTAACCTGTTTTGATAGATTTTTAAGTGTGATTTTGGTATTTTCTTCCATTTGACTTTGATGCCTTGGATTATGACATTATGTTAATGTTTTTGATGATGTCAAAGGGGGAGAAATAGGGATGTTTAAGTTTAATCATGCTAGGGAGGAGATTAGCATAGGTTAAGGGGGAGTTGCATGTATTTAGGGGGAGTTTGATGCTCATGAATTGTTTACATGCTTTCCTTGCATTTTGTTTTTTTTTTATAATTTACCTAACTTAAATGTAGTTGCCACACATTAAAAAGGGAGAGATTTTTAGGGCAATCGACCCAAGTTATGGTTTGGATTATGGTTTTGATGTGTGTTGCAAAGGTTTAAGTTAGGATATTATTGTGGATTTAATATGTGTGTTGAAGTCATGCAGGACTTAGTAATTCACACATATGATGAATAACATTGGTAAGATCACCAACTCACTACCTCGTGCTTGAGTCGGCGAAGGAGCATTGTGAAGCCATGCGCTTGATGCATCCGAGGGACCATCGGACGAGATGACTTGAAGCGAAGCCAAGGAAGCAGACTTCGAGGGCAAGAGACGCGAAGGAGCATTGCGAAGTCGTGTGCTTGGTGTTGCCGAGGGACGTGGCCGCAAATGAAGAGAGCTTCGGCGAGGGACTTCAAGTGAGATGAGAGAATGAGTGAAATGTAAGTTGCTCATTAGGTGAACTTGGCTGAAATGGCTAAGTGTTGGAGGCTTGATCGAGTTGGTTGAGGTTATACTCGACATGTTTAGTTAAGTCGGATGCTCAACCAACTTGGTTGGGGTTTTACTCGACAAGTCGGATGCTCAACTGAAGGGTTGAGGTTTTACCCGATGAAGTGGAGTGTCAGATGCTCAACCGTGAGGGTCGAGGTTTTACTCGACTGCCGAACGCTCAAACAGATGTGAAGTTTGAGGTTTATCCGGCATCAATTGACTGCTGTGAATGAGCAGTCAACTGCTCCAAGTCAACTTAGGTTCGAATGGTATTCGACTGGTGGGTTTCTGGCCCAGTAGTCGACTGCCATGGAATGGTAGTCGATTGCCAGACCATTAGTCGACTGCCAAGGATGACAGTCGACTGATGAAGGCAGTCGCGGGCACAGAATCTCTCGTAGCCGACTGATCAGTCGGCTATGGAGGCATCAGTCGACTGATAAATACATCTGTCGCCCGTTGGACTACAATGGTCAGAATCTGACTTGTTCAGAAGCCGTTGTAATGGTGGCAGTCGACTGCCAAAGGCAGCAGTCGACTGATGGGTGGCCAACAGAAAGAAATTAGCCCTCTCTATAAAAAGAGAGGGTGTGGGCTTTGGGATGGCTAATGCTTATGCTCCAATTGATCATCCAAGTGCCCCACAAGATTTAAACTTTTTCTCTTGTTCTTATTTCAAATCCATTGTAAGAAAGAGTGTTTTTGTGTTGTAAGAAGGTTTACCTCCACCTTGCTTTGGCTAAAGGAAGAGACCATATTGGATTGGTTTCGGAGTGATCCACTGGAGACGAATCGGACCGTAGATTAGCGACATAGGGCCGTGAACCACGTTATATCTCTTTGTTAGCATTGTTTGTATCTTGTTTATCTTTATTATTGTTTAGTTTTATTTCAGTTGTGCTAACCCTAACGTGTAGACGAATGAACGATCGAATTCCATTCTACGACGACTTAGGGCTATTCACCCCCTCTAGCCGGCCACCGACGTTCCAACAAGAATGACGTCGAATAACAACTCGGGGAAATGAGCCGAACTAGAAAAATGATGACTCGGGGAAAATGATTGAGTCAGTAGCAAGAAGGGTTGATTGAAGGAATGGTACATAGGTAAAATGAAGGAAACGGAGGACCCCATAACACGTAGAAAGTTTGTTATATCTTATAACCACCCAAGGTATCTCGTGGGGCCCCACAGAAGGCTCCTGAAAGCGTATACTCGCTAACGACATAACAATATGCTTCCTTAAACCTGTATGGCCTTCCACGTGGATAGTGGTCTGTATGGTTTGTTACACGACAGCTGGCCTCAGGAGTAGCAGATATAAAAGAAAGGAAGACAGAAGGAGGAGGGGCTCTCTCATTAGTTTTGTCTATCAAGACTCGCTGCTTGAAGGGGAAGGAAAGAACGTCGCCGTGCTTCTTCTACTTCTTCTTCATCTGGGGATACTGAGGGGAGAGAGGATCAGAAGGTGAACAAGCAAGGAAAAAGAGTATCACCGGCGGGGCAAAGTTGATGGAGAAATACCTGTATATCATTTCCTTTATTTTGTATGAACTCTTACTTGTAATAGGTTTCTCCACCTCCAGAAATACTTTTGGGAAGGAGGAATTATAGTAAAGGTATCTAGCGCCGGAGCTCATCCATGGAGTAGGAATCTGAATTCCGAACCACGTTAAATCTCTTGTCATCATCCTCTTATTTATTATTGCAGCCAGAGAGAACCTCAAGCCTCTTCAACACCTTCATTTAGAAGAGGCAGAAAATTCATGCAACATCAGTTGGTATCATCTGTGGGAAACACATTTTTGGCTGAACAAGACATTGAGATGCATCTACAAGAAATTCCTCCTCCTACATCTTCTTCCGCGGAGGAAACTCCCATTACTTTGCTGCCATCTTAGTTAAAGACTATGGTGGACACGACGATATCTGAAGCTTTGGTGAGGGAAAGGAAGAGGATGGGATATCTTCATCCCTATTCTGGTGAGCCTTCTCAAAGGGAGCCACCACTTGAAGACCTTCTCATATTCCTCCGCCTGGCCCCGAAGAAACTAAAATATTGCTTGGAGAAGTACCAACAGGGGGCATATCAGTATCCTTTCCCAGTGGTGCCAGTGAGATAGGAGGAACAGAGGGAGAGTCATTCCACAAGGGCACCAGAACCCTATGAGTCTTGTCCTTTCACTAAAGACATAGTGTTAGAGCGACCACTGACACACTTTCGTTCCCCCCAAATGGGGATGTATGATTGCACATCCAATCCAAAAGAGCACCTATCCCAGTTTGAAGGTGTTGCTACCCTTCATTGTTATACTAACGCCCTTAAGTGTTGGGTCTTCCATATCACCTTGGCATCCTTTGCTTAGAGATAGTTTAAGTATTTACCTCCTAGTTTTATTACATGCTTTTCTGATTTGAAGAGAGTTTTTCTTGCAGCAGTTTGTTAGTTGTAAAATGTGATGGATCGAAGAAATACTCTAGAGAGGGGGGGTGAATAGCATACGAGAACTCCTTTTCTTTTCCATCAAAAACACAAGTTGCACAACGGAGAGTAAAGGCAAAAACAAAAATGACACACTTTGTTTTTACTTGGTTCACAACCAAAAGGTTGCTAATTCAAGGCCCCGCGATCCTAAACTGCTTTCGATGGGGAAATTCACTAACAAGAGTCTCTTCCTCATTGGAGGTAAGAGACGACTAAAAGATAGAGGAAGAGGCAACAAGTCTACCTCTCCTCTTAGCAACAAAAACACAATTAAAGTAAAGACAACAATTGAAATGATCTACCGACTAAAGATTTGGAAGCTTGGTGTGATGTCGGCATTACAACAACGTTGCATTGTCGAGGAAGTATTGGCATTGTCGGAGCACTTTGGGAGCAAACTTAGATGATCAAATGAGGTGAAAATCTTCTTCTTTTATAGCCCTTTGAGCTCTAGTTCGTTGAGATCCAGATCTGGACCAAAGCTCCACATCTCCACTCATTTTGTGGCTCTTATCTTGACTATCTTCGAAGTGATCAGATTGACCAGCAGTCGACTGATGCCCTATACCAGTCGACTGATGATAGGCTCAGTCGACAACCATTAGCCTCCAATCGACTATCATCTTGATCACTCACCTGTAACAGAGTTAGCACAGAATACTTCATTGATGGTAATTATTGTTGGACTATCCAAGCCGCAAAAACCGCTTTTTGCGTTGCAGAAAACCCGAAAGTCGGCCATGAATCCGTGTGAAGGTAAATAAAAAAAAATACATGTACGTGTTTAAAACCTTTAGATCTACTCTAGATCTACATGATAAGATATTACCCTTGAAGCGATGCCCTTCGCTTATCCTGCTCATCCAAATGGATTGCCGAAACTCGAGAGTGTCAAGTGTACACTCTTCTATTGGTATCCACACAAGTAATAGGTGGAGAAAAGACAATCTTGAGTGTGCTAGCACCCCTTGAAGTCCACAACAAGATGAGGAAGAGAAGGGAGAGAACTTGAGGGAAGAACCAAGGAAAAAGATGATGAAGTTACACACTTAACTTCCCACTTTGATAACACCCATCAAGGTGGCCGACCACTTCATGGAGGGGGGGGGGGGTTACATGCATGCATGTAACTCCAAGAGCCAATGGCTCTTGGTCTCCCTCATGAGGTGGCACCCCATGATAAGTCCATGATGATGTGGAACATTATCATTGGCCGACCCTCATGCCAAGTCACCATGACATGACAATTGGTCAAGTCAAAATTGACCATTCATCTTCCCTCTCAAGTCAAGTCAAACTTGATCTCTTATCTCCAATGGTTGATCAAATCTAACCACTTGATTAAAGTCAATTTGATTTAAAGAATCTCTATTCATTATTTTAAATTGACTAAATGAATCAAATCTAAATTAGACTCATTCAACACTTGAATCAAATTGAGTCTAACTCAATTAGTCTAATTTGGATTACTCTTAATCCAATTTGGTTCATCCCATGAACCTAACCCTCATGGTTCATCATATGAACCTAATCTCCATCTAATTGCCCTTTGTGTGTGACCCTATAGGTTCTTGTAATGTTGGTAATGCTCCTAAACTGATTTAGGAACATAAGCAATGAGCGGTATCTAGCAATACATCATTGCTACCCAAGTTACAAGAATGTTGAGATCCAACATCACCTTTGTGACTACTAATTGTGACTCTCACAATATGTGACAATGTCCCTCTATCCTTGACATCTAGAGTGACCAATTGAGGCATAGACCGTGTCATCCTTAGTACAATCTATATCTTGAACTCCAAGTAGACTCACTTTAATCAAATGAGCTCAATATCTCATATCGACTCATTTGGGCATGGCCATGCACTTTGTGGTCTCACTCTATCAAGAATAACGATGTCACTCCCATCATATAGGAGGGATAGATCCCATCTACATCACTCACATCCCTCCACATAATTTGTTACATACCCAGTAATCGTCTTTATAGTCCACCCATTTACGGGTGACGTTTGACGAAGCCAAAGTATGCAACTCCTTATGTAGGGAACCATGGTGACTTCAGGTTCAAGGACTAATAGTCATACTAATAGTCACATGAGAAAGTATATGACACTTATATAATGATCCATGATACTTTCTCATGGCGGGTCATTCAGTATACATTCTCCAATGCATACCCATATGTCAACTTGATATCTCATATCCATGACTTGTGAGATCAAGTCATTGAGTTGACCTACATGCTAGTCTTTATGTATTAACATTATCCCTGAATGTTAATACTTGACTAGGAATGATTAAGAGTAGTGTTCTCTATATCATCTCATTATTGATTCAACCAATCGATTGATATAGATAAGAACCTTCTACTCAAGGATATTATTATACTTAGTTATTTGACACCAATACAAGTAAATATAATAACCATGACTTTATAAATAGAAATATGATACAATAAAGTCCATATAATAATCTGTTGGATCGAGAAGCGTCGCTAGAGAGGGGGGGGGTGAATAGCGATCGTAAAACTTTTCGGCGTTTCGTTCGAGTAGACAATTAAATGAGTAAACACAGCGGAAAATAAAGTGACACATTTATTTTACTTGGTTCACAACCCAGCAGTTGCTACTCCAAGGCCCTATCGGTCCTAGACCGCGTACGGAGGGCAAATCACTATAACGTCTCCTCCTCATTGGAGGTAGGAGACAACGATCACAAAACCAAAATTACGAGGATGAGGCAACAAGCCTACATCACCTCATTACGAATAAAAATAAAGAATACAATATCAAAATATGTTACTTGCTACTGCTGCCGACGAAGAAGATCGGAACTTGTCGTCGCGTCGGCGTTATGACGGTGTTGGAGCGTTGGCGTTGTAGGAGCACTTGATGAATAAACTTGATGTCCTTTGGAGTTGGAATCCTCCTCCTTTTATAGACTTTGGGCTCTGAATATGTCTCCCTTTTTTTTGGAACGGATCACGAAGTTTTCCAAATTTTATCGCGAAGTGGCCGCGTCAAACGTTATCCATTTTGACCTAGCGCAAAGGCTGAGTCGTCGCCATCAGTCGACTGATGCCTCCCATCACCGATCGATGGGCATCGATCGATCGCTCCATGTCCAGATGATGCCGGCTGGCCACTTCCCTGCAGTGAGAGGTTAGCTCGAAAAATGATAAATACGACGGTTTCTAACCATCCGATCTCGACCTAGACCTTCCACAAGAAGTTTTAGTCGGATCGCCGCCTACGGTCATCCCCGTATAGAGGACACGACCTTACCATCTCTCACTCACACGAGCTTACCTCGATTCTTACTGTGACGCTTTCGCTTCCGGCCTTCCA
This sequence comes from Wurfbainia villosa, assembly GCA_025175895.1. Taxonomy (NCBI): domain Eukaryota; kingdom Viridiplantae; phylum Streptophyta; class Magnoliopsida; order Zingiberales; family Zingiberaceae; genus Wurfbainia; species Wurfbainia villosa. Next base: position 56,175,771 of record CM046004.1, read on the forward strand.
CTCGATTCCTTCGGCTCCCTCCGAAGTCACTCGAGTGTCGCCCGACCACCGCAGCTTCCTCCGGGTGTCGCTAGCCTTCAGCTCTAGCTTTAGTACTTTTATGCACACTCGATTTAGCTCGTGAGATAACGATGTAAACTTAACTTTGTGTCTTTGTCATAATCAAAACACAGGTTCAATTATCTAGTGCCCCTGCACCAACAATCTCCCCCTTTTTGATCTTTGGCAAACCAACACAAAGTTAAGGGAAATTAAAGCATAAAACAAGTATAGTAAATGATGAATGTCATTTTCAAAAACTCCCCCTTAACCAAAACTCCCCCTTAACCCTAGGTGAGTTTTGAAAGAGATAAAAATCAAATAAATTTTGTGTTACTCCCCCTTAACTTTCGCTCTTCTCCCCCTTTTGCCATAAATCAAAACAAACATTGGGGTTTGTTATGTAAAAATGAAGTTTGTTATATAAATAGGGGTTTAAAGACAATATGGTATATGCATGCATCAAGATAAATCAGCTATGAGTCCAAGCATGCGTCTAGCAGTAATTAGATAGATTGGTTCGAGGTGTGTCCCTCTGCACCAATAATCTAAAGGTTTGTAATATAACCCTTTAGGGTTAGTTTGCTCTCCCCCTTAGTCAAATATATGAAGTATAAGAGATGTAGGGGGCGCTAAACTTTGGCCTAAGAGTTGTTAAGTACAATAGTTGAGAAAATAAGTAGTATTTTGAAGAGGTTGTTTTAACTATATTTCAATTATCCTTAACATCTCACCTGTGTCTATATGATCAAGCATGTTATACTTATGTATTTTTGTGAGATGACTTCCAATTAAGTTGATTAAGTGCTTTTAGGTTCAAGTGATTTTATGTTAGATTTGGATTTGACCCTAGGCTTGTCAAGTTTACCTTTTCAAGATCATGGCTTCCAGGTCGTGGCGAGGCACAGGGGCCTTCTTTTATCGGATCATTGACCACTTCCTTAGACAAAGCTATTTTCAAGAAAATGATGACTTGACTCACCTAAGACTATTTTCTAGTCTAACTGGTTATTTTTTTTGAAAAGAGGCTCCCCGAGGCTCAATCTTTTCGTAGGATTTTAGTTGGTTATGTACGTGTTCTAAGTGAGCTCACACGTTTTAAAGCACAAACTTTCTAAGTTAAAGCATGCAATTTCTAAGTTAAAGCACAAACATATTTTGTACTGGCTCCCCCTAGATCGTTGAATCGGTTCGGTCTATTCACATAGTGGATTTGGTCCTTGGGAACCCAGTACGGGTTGGATCCTAGAGTCGAAATCAAAAAGTTCTTAGGGACCCATGCTTGGACTCTTTGATGACTACGATTTACGATAGACATATAAGACCTATTCGTAGTCTTTGACTTAAATCCGAGTCCGGCTTTATTGTACATGGCTCTTTGGGTTCCAAGTAGTCGATTAAGGTTCTTAGATCCCAACGTGAACCTTTCCAACCTAGCCTCAACCTCTTGAACTTGGTCTTTCAAGAGAGAATTCTCCTCCTCAAGTTTTTCAATTTGAGTTGAGTTTCCCTCTTGAACTTGACTAGTTGAAGGGGTTAGAGTAGCCTCTTGCTTGAGGGTTTCAACCTCCTCAAGTAACGACTCAACCCTAGACTCGGACTTAGTTAATTTCCTATTAAGCATTTTAATTGTAATGTAAAGCGTACTAATTAAAGAGCGATTAACCTTGACTTTCCCTTTTGGTCCGGCTTTGAGTTTTCTCTCGATTCTCTCAAAATAATCTTCGGGGTCGGAGTCGGAGTTGTAGTTGGACTCGGCTTCAGATTCTGACTCGGACTCCTCCGTTCTTGCCATGTAAGCTATGTCTTCTCTGTTGTCCCAAGTTACATGGAAGGCTTTCCTTGCTCCCTTTTTCTTTTGGTTCTCATTCTTCAATTTCCTTTTTTCTTGTCGAACTATTCTCCGCACAATGTTGACTATTATGGCCTCCTCTTCGGATTCGGATTCATCTTTGGGTTCGAGTTCATCTACTTGCTTAGTAGGTGGCTTCCTTCTTTGTCCTGTAAGTAGAGCAATACCTCTCTCGGCCCGGACCATGTTAGTTTGCTCATGAAGTTCAAACTCGGAAAATAATTCATCTAACCTAAGCTTCGAAAGGTCCTTAGAGACCTTGTAGACATCGACCATGGATATCCATAAGGTAGTCCTAGGGAAAGCATTTAAAGACTACCTTATAAGGTCCCGGTTCTCTATGGCTTGCCCGATCGAATGAAGACCGTTGATGATATCTTGGATCCGCGCATGTAGTTGGGTGGCGGTCTCATGATCCTGCATCTTTAGATTGTACAATTTATTTAAAAGTAAATCTCTTTTACATACCTTAGCATTAGCCGTCCCTTCGTGTAAATCAATCAATTTGTTCCAGAGGTCTTTGGCGCTAATGAATGGTCCGATGCGGTTGAGTTCCTCCTTGGACAAGCCGCATTGCAATATTTGGGTTGCTCTTGCATCGGCTTCGATTTGCCTCTTGGTTGCATTTGTCCATTTGTTGAAATCCAAGGCCTCTCCTTGATCATTGGTGGGTAGAGCAAAGCCGGTTTGAATTATTATCCAAGTCTCGACTTGTGTTTTTAGAAAACACTCCATCCGACCTTTCCAATAACGGAAATCATTTCCGTTAAAGAACGGAGGTTGGGTGGTGCTATACCCCTCAATGTGAGCCATTAAATATCTTGCAAAATACGAATAAAAACCAAAGAGAATTCCAAGACTTGGTCTTGGATTAGTAGTGCGGGAAATAATAGGAAATAAACAGAAATAAATAAGGAGAATAAGAAACTAATAAAAACTCGAAACTTACGACCTTTGATGTCCCCAAAAGGGTACTAAACGTTAGATTTTGGGGCTGGAAACAGTTTGTTACGAGGGTAAACCCTCATAAGAAATGTAGATCTTTCTGAGAGCTTCGATTTGGTATGTAGATCATTATGTGAGTCCACTTGTGCGAAAAGTTATGGCCGTTTTACCGTCGGCTACTCTAAGAGAGTAAACTTGCAAGCACACAACCAAAAGAAACGTACCAAGACTTCGTCTTGGATTAGTAGTGCAGGAGGAAAAAGACCAAAAAAAATACGAATCGAAAAATACGAACAGAAAACCAAAACGTGCTATATTGGTGGTTTCACCAAATCTTAGCGCCCCCGCTCTGATACCAATTGTTGGATCGAGAAGCGTCGCTAGAGGGGGGGGGGTGAATAGCGATCGTAAAACTTTTCGGCGTTTCGTTCGAGTAGACAATTAAATGAGTACACACAGCGGAAAATAAAGCGACACGTTTATTTTACTTGGTTCACAACCCAACGGTTGCTACTCCAAGGCCCTATCGGTCCTAGACCGCGTACGGAGGGCAAATCACTATAACGTTTCCTCCTCGTTGGAGGTAGGAGACAATGATCACAAAACCGAAATTACGAGGATGAGGCAACAAGCCTACCTCACCTCGTTACGAATAAAAAAAAAGAATACAATATCAAAATATGTTACTTGCTCTTTCTGTAAGCGAAGAAGATCGGAACTTGTCGCGTCGGCGTTATAGTGTTGGGCGTTGGCGTTGTAGAGCACTTGATGAATAAACTTGATGTCCTTTGGGTTGGAATCCTCCTCCTTTTATAGACTTTGGGCTCTGAATATGTCTCCCTTTTTGGAGCGGATCATGAAGTTTTCCAAATTTTATCGCGGCGGCCGCATCAAACGTTATCCGCTTTTGACCTAGCGCCAGGTGAGTCGTCACCATCGATCGATGCCTCCCATCGATCGATGGGCATCACCGATCGCTCCATGTCTAGCGAGGTTAGCTCGGAAAATGATAAATACGACGGTTTCTAACCGTCCGATCTCGACCTAGACCTTCCACAAGAAGTTTTAGTCGGATCGCCGCCTACGATCGTCCCCGTATAGAGGACACGACCTTACCATCTCTCACTCACACGAGCTTACCTCGATTCTTACTGTGACGCTTTCATTTTCGGCCTTCCACTCGATTCCTTCGGCTCCCTCCGAAGTCACTCGAGTGTCGCCTGACCACCGCAGCTTCCTCTGGGTGTCGCTAGCCTTCAGCTCTAGCTTTAGTACTTTTCTGCACACTCGATTTAGCTCGTGAGATAACGATGTAAACTTAACTTTGTGTCTTTGCCATAATCAAAACACAGGTTTGATTATCTAGTGCCCCTGCACCAACATAATCATCACATGATTGACTCTAGGGCTTTTACTAACAATCTCCCACTAGCACTAGTGCCAATCACCGTAATATCTAATACCCAATGACCTAGTGTGACCATCATGCTTTTTCTGTGCCAAAGCCTTGGTCAAGGGATCTACGATGTTAGCCTCTGTGGGTACTCTGGAAATCTTCACATCTCCTCTATCGATAATCTCTCGAATGAGATGGAAGCACCGTAGTATGTGTTTGGTCCGCTGGTGTGAGAGAGGTTCCTTAGCCTACGCAATCGCTCCATTGTTATCACAATATAGCTCTATGGGATCTGCTATGCTAGGAACCACCCCAAGCTCAGTAATGAACTTGTAGATCCAAATTGCCTCCTTTGCTGCCTCAGATGCAGCGATATACTCAGCCTCTGTTGTAGAATTAGCAACTGTGTCCTACTTCGAACTCTTCCAGCTCACAGCGCCACCATTCAAGAAAAACACGAACCCTGACTGTGATCAATAATCATCCTGGTCAGTTTGGAAGCTGGTATCGCTATAACCCTTTACAACTAGCTCCTCATCGCCTCCAAATATCAAGAAATATTCTTTAGTCCTTCTCAAGTACTTAAGAGTATTCTTGACTGCTATCCAGTGACGCTCACCTAGATCTGATTGGTATCTACTCATCATGCTCAAAGCATACGAGACATCAGGATGAGTATGCAACATGACGTACATGATAGATCTTATAGCAGATGCATAAGGGATCTTATCCATGCAGTCTCTCTCCTCTCTAGAAGAGGGACTTTGAGTCTTCGAAAGACTCACACCATGTGACATCGACAGAAGTCCCTTCTTGAAATTTTGCATGGCAAACCCTAGTAATACCGTGTCAATATATGTACTCTGACTTTGGCCAAGCAATCTCTTGGATCTATCTCTATAGATCTTGATGCCTAGAATATAGACTGCTTCACCTAAGTCCTTCATTGAGAAGCACGTCCCCAGCCAAGTCTTCACAGACTGTAGCGAAGGGATGTCATTCCCAATGAGTAGTATGTCATCCACATACAATACAAGGAAGATAACTATGTTCCCATTAACCCTCTTGTAGACACAAGGTTCATCTTCATTCTTGATGAAACCAAACTGTTTGATCGCATCATCGAATCGAAGATTCCAGCTCCGAGAAGCTTGCTTCAGCCCAAAAATGGACCTTTACAGCTTGCATACTTTCCCAGTATGCTGTGGATCCACAAAACCCTCGGGCTGTGTCATGTACACATCCTCGGGCAAGTTTCCATTCAGAAATGCGGTTTTGACATCCATCTGCCAGATCTCATAATCGTGGTATGCTGCAATAGCAAGTATGATCCGAATAGACTTAAACATCGCCACTGGAGAAAAGGTTTCATCATAGTCAATACCATGAATTTGCTTGAAACCTTTAGCCACCAATCGGCCCTTATAAGTATGCGTATGTCCATCCATGTCAGTATTTCTCTTAAAGACCCACTTACACCCAATGGGTTTGACGCCTTCAGGTGGATCAACCAAAGTCCATACTTGGTTGGTGTACATGGATTCCATCTCGGATCTCATGGCCTCTAGCCATTTCTCAGAATATGGGCTCATCACAGCTTCCTGATAGGAGGTAGGCTCATTTTCAATGAGCATAATGTCATCATGTTCAGATAAGAGAAATGAGTATCTCTCAGGCTGACAACGTACCCTATCAGACCTGCGAAGAGGTAGGTCTACTTGAATAGGTTGTTATTCCACAACTCTTTGTGCAACAATCTCATCACCTACAATACTTTGTGGTTCCTGTTTAACCTCCATCAAGGCCTTAGTGTTATGATCCTTATCTTGAATTTCTTCAAGATCGAACGTACTCCCACTAGTTTTTCTAGAAACACAATCCCTTTCTAGAAATACCCCAGTCTTTTCCACAAACACTTTGTGCTAACTGGGAATGTAGAAGTAATATCCCTTCGTTTCCTTGGGATATCCAACAAAATAGCACTTATTGAATTTGGGTCCCAGTTTGTCTGAGACTTGACGTCGAACGTAAGCCTCACAATCCCAAATCCTCATGAAAGACATCTTGAGATTTCTCCCTGTCCATATCGTATATGGTGTCTTTATCACAACCTTGGATGGTACACGATTAAGTGTGAAGGTTGCTGTGTCTAGAGCATATCCCCAAAAGGATATAGGAAGATCTGTGTGACTCATCATAGATCGTACCATATCTAATAGGGTACGATTCCTCCTTTTAGATACACCATTCCACTATGGTGTTCCAGGAGGAGTGAGTTGGGATAGAATCCCACACTCAGCTAGATAGTCACGAAACTCATGGCTAAGGTATTCACCACCTCGATCTGATCGAAGTATCTTAATACTCTTACTAAGCTGGTTTTGTACTTCATTCTTGAATTCTTTGAACTTTTCAAAGGATTCCGACTTATGTGTCATCAAATACACATAACCATATCTACTGAAGTCATCAGTAAATATAATGAAGTACTTATAACCACCTCTAGCAGCAACATTGAAAGGGCCACATACATCACTATGTATAAGTCCTAACAAGTCTGTTGCTCTCTCGCTATGTCCACTAAAGGGAGTCTTGGTCATCTTGCTTAGAAGGCAAGACTCACATGTCTTATATGATTCAAAATCAAATGAGTCCAGTAGCCCATCCTTATGGAGTTGGGATAAGTGACTCTCATTTATGTGACCGAAGCGACAATGCCAGAGATAGGTTTGGTTCAACTCATTTGACTTGAACCTTTTGGTACTTATGTTATAGATGGGGCTCTCTAAGTCTAGAATGTAGAGTCCGTTCATTAGAAGTGCACTACAATAGAACATATCATTTAAATAAACTGAACAACATTTATTCTTTATTATAAATGAAAAACCTTTCTTGTCCAAACAAGAAATTGAAATTATGTTCTTAGTCAATGCAGGCACATAACAACATTCATCTAGTTCTAGTACAAGCCCAGAGGGCAGAGATAGAAAATAAGTTCCTACAACAACAACAGCAACCCTTGCTCCATTGCCTACTCGTAGGTCTACCTCGCCCTTCGTCAATGCTCTGCTATTTCTCAGCGCCTACACATTGGTACAAATGTGAGATGCACATCCGGTATCTAATACCCATGATGAAGAAATAGATAGATTGACTTCTATAACATTTATACCTGAAGTAGAAGTCTCACTTCTCTTATTCTTAAGATCTTCCAGGTATGCTTTGCAGTTACGCTTCTAGTGTCCAGCTTCCTTACAGTGGAAGCAAGTCCCTTCCTTGGCCACCCCTCCTTTCAGTTTCAGTGCCTTGCCTTTGCCCTTGGCTTGGGACTTTCCCTTACCTTTAGGCTTGCCCTTGCCTTTCTTCTTTTGCACCATCAAAATGGAGTCAGGTTTTTCCTTCTTAAGTTTAAGCTCAGCAGTTCTCAACATGCTAAGCATCTCAGGCATTGGCTTATCAATTTCATTCATGTTGTAATTCATGAAAAATTGATTGTAGCTTTGTGGCAAAGATTGCAAGATCAAGTCAGTGGCCAACTCTTGGCCAAGTGGGAATCCCAACCTCTGTAGGTTCTCTATGTACCCAATCATCTTGAGTATATATGGACCTACAGGAGTCCCATCTTGCATCTTGGACCGAAACAGTGCCTTAGAGATCTCATATCTCTCGTGCCTTGCTTGTCCTTGATACAGTTGACAAAGATGTTCAACCATATCAAAAGCATTCATGAACTCATGTTGCTTATGAAGCTCAGAGTTCATGGTCGCGAGTATGAGGCATGTCACATCTAATGCATCATCTTGATGCTTCTTGTAAGCATCTCGATCAGCTCGTGAGGCAGTGGCAGGAGGTGCCTCTGGAATGGGCTGCTCCAGGACGTACAATTTTCTTTCTTGGGTGAGAACAATTCTCAGATTCCTGTACCAGTCCAAGAAATTAGCTCCATTGAGCTTGTCCTTCTCAAGGACAGAATGCAGGGAGAAAGTGTTTGTCGACATGATAATCTACAACATACACAATGCAAAAAATTAATATCATATTCTATTTATCATTTAATTAGGCCTTTAATCAAATGATGCTCCCATTGAATTATAAGACTTTTGTAGAATCGAGTTATGGATGTGGTCAAACCACATTACTAGATTCATACAAATTTAGCTATAATTCTCGCGGGACAAGATCCACATCATACTACGCCTTCAGTTAGCTTTGGCTAAATCGCCCAAGACTTAGTATGATTGGTAGGTAACAAATTACCAATTACATCTCTATGCAACTCTTGTTTATAGGATCAAGATCCACATTTACAAAAACCTTGAGTTAGCTTTGGCCAAATCGCACAAGATTTAGTGTAAATGCGATCTTATCCTATCTTTCCAACGGTTGGAATATGCCTATAGTTTTACTCAATCCAATTGAGTTAACTAGTTTTACTCAATCTAATTGGACTTATTCTCACCCAAGCTGTGATAGGCGGGACCAAGATTGTCCCTCTGCACCCTACCAAGATAATATGCGTTGCTCTGCTTTGGCAGATTCAACAACAACAAATGATCGAGGTAGTGATGGGTATCAAAACTTGGTAGACATTTTTGAGTTGATTCGATTAAGATCTAATCTAATAGTTAATGTGTATCATATACGCATTAAGGCCTTTATTACTCTACACTAGCATGCATCACATACATACAAGCAATATACTAGCGTGCATCATATACATACAAGCAAAATATCCTAGCATGCATCATATATATATATATATATATATATATATATATATATATATATATATTGTGATGAGGTCATGACCCTACTACGATCTTCTCAAGCCAATGAGAAGATCGGACGGTCAACCTAGGGTTAGCGGCTTCTCTAAGTGTCTCCGTTGACCACCATGTGTCGTCGACACCCTCCTCATAACTCCGTCTACTAGTAGACCTTTCAATTCTCTATTTTTGTACATTACAAACATGAAACTTGAGTTACATTCGAGTCTAAAACTATTTACAAGTAGAATTTTAAAAGAAGAGGCACGACGCGCAGGTTGCATACCCTGTACAACATGCATAACCACAAAAACGACGCATAAGCCGTATTATGAATTACAACACATTTATCATCCAATCATATTGGGGTTCTTGGGCCATGACCATCACAGAATTATACATAATTCTAAATTATGTATTTTACAGAAATTTCTATAATTTTTCCTATTATTATTTTAATTTTATGAGTCATCTCTCCGTAACGGTCCCGCTAAGCAGTTTTCTGGCGCGATCGTGGGACAATGCCCCTTTCGGGGTTAGAGGCAGCGCCCCTACTCGCAAAATAAACTTTGCGAGTGTCCCATCTTGATCTTATAGTGACTTAAGTCAATGTTCCAAAAACCTAAAGCGAGATTTCGCCATTCCGGAGAGTTTTTCTCGGTGGTTGAAGCCTACAAGTGTCCCAACACTTGTTGCTTCGACTCTTTGAGAAAAAAACCCAAAAAATCTATAAAAATAGGAAATTTACAGAAAATTACAAATCTGTAATTTTTATATCTAATACAAAAATTACAAAAATAAAACACATACATGCTTCGCACGTGGCTCTGATACCACTGTTGGACTATCTGAGCCGTAAAAACCGCTTTTTACATTGTGGAAACTCCGAAAGTCGGCCACGGATCCGTGCGAAGGTAAATAAAAAAAAAAATACATGTACGTGTTTAAAACCTTTAGATCTACTCTAGATCTAAATGATAAGAGTTTACCCTTGAAACGATGCCCTTCGCTTATCCTGCTCATCCAAATGGATTGCTGGAACTCGAGAGTGTCAAGTGTACACTCCTCTATTGGTATCCACACAAGCAATAGGTGGAGAAAAGACAATCTTGAGTGTGCTAGCACTCCTTGAAGTCCACGGCAAGATGAGGAAGAGAAGGGAGAGAACTTGAGGGAATAACCAAGGAAGAAGATGATGAAGTTACACACTTAACTTCCCACTTTGATAACACCCATCAAAGTGGCCGACCACTTCATGGAGGGGGGGGGGGGGTTACATGCATGCATGTAACTCCAAGAGCCAATGGATCTTGGTCTCCCTCATGAGGTGGCACCCCATGATAATTCCATGATGATGTGGAACATTATCATTGGCCGGCCCCCATGCCAAGTCACCATGACATGTCAATTGGTCAAGTCAAAATTGACCATTCATCTTCCCTCTCAAGTCAAGTCAAACTTAACCTCTTATCTCCCATGGTTGATCAAATCTAACCACTTGATTCAAGTCAATTTGATTTAATGAATCTCTATTCATTATTTTAAATTGACTCAATGAATCAAATCTAAATTAGACTCATTCAACACTTGAATCAAATTGAGTCTAACTCAATTAGTCTAATTTGGATTACTCTTAATCCAATTTGGTTCTTCCCATGAACCTAACCCTCACGGTTCATCATATGAACCTAATCTCCATCTAATTGCCCTTTATGTGTGACCCTATAGGTTCTTGTAACGTTGGTAATGCTCCTAAACCGATTTAGGAACATAAGCAATGAGCGGTATCTAGCAACACATCATTGCTACCCAAGTTACAAGAATGTTGAGATCCAACATCACCTTTATGACTACTAATTGTGACTCTCACAATATGTGACAATGCCCCTCTATCCTTGACATCTAGATTGACTAATTGAGACATAGACCATGTCATCCTCGGTACAATCTATATCTTGAACTCCAAGTAGACTCACTTTAATCAAATGAGCTCAATATCTCATATTGACTCATTTGGACATGGCCATGCACTTCATGGTCTCACTCTATCAAGAATAACGATGTCACTCCCATCATATAGGAGGGATAGATCCCATCTACATCACTCACATCTCTCCACATAATTTGTTACATACCCAGTAATCGCCTTTATAGTCCACCCATTTACGGGTGACGTTTGACGAAGCCAAAGTATGCAACTCCTTATGTAGGGAACTATGGTGACTTCAGGTTCAAGGACTAATAGTCATACTAATAGTCACATGAGAAAGTATATGACACTCATATAACGATCCATGATATTTTCTCATGGCGGGTCATTCAGTATACATTCTCCAATGCATATCCATGTGTCAACTTGATATCTCATATCCATGAATTGTGAGATCAAATCATTGAGTTGACCTACATGCTAGTCTCTACATATTAACATTGTCCCTGAATGTTAATACTTGACTAGGAATGATTAAGAGTAGTGTTCTCTATATCATCTCATTATCGATTCAACCAATTGATTGATATAGATAAGAACCTTCTACTCAAGGATGTTATTATACTTAGTTATTTGACACCAATACAAGTAAATATAATAACCATGCCTTTATAAATAGGAATATGATACAATAAAGTCCATACTACAATCATCACATGATTGACTCTAGGGCTTTCACTAACAATTATGACAACTCCTTACCGGCCGACCTCGACCTAGACCTTCCTCCGGAAGTCTTAGTCGGATCGCCGCCTATGGTTGTCCCCGCACGGAGGACACAACCTTACCATCACTCCGCACTCAGTGCTTACCTCTGGTTCTTCTGACCAGTCACTTAGCTTCCGGTCACCACTGAGGTTCCTCGACTCCCCGAGGTTCTCCTAGTGCCACCCGACCACCACAGTTTCTCGTCCCGAGATTCTCTTGGTGTCGTTGACCTTTACCATAGCTTAATATATTTCCTACACACTCAACACAACATGTGAGATAATAATAACTTAACTTTGAACCTTTGCCATTATTAAAATATAGGTTCGATTATCTGGTGCTTCTGCACCAACAATCTCCCCCTTTTTGATCTATGACGAACCGATTCAAAGTTAAGAAAAAATAAGCATGAAATGAATAGTAGTAAGCATGTAGTAGTAAGTATGAATAAGTTAGTAAGCATGAATATCAAGTATGAATAATAAGTATGAGTAACGTGAATAGTAAGTATGAAACATGAATAATGAGTATGCATAAATAGTAAGTATAAGTTCTTTTTCAAACCCTCCCCCTCAACGTTACCTCCCCCTTTACCCTAGGTGAGTTTTGAAAAAGAAACTTAAAGAAAGTTAACTTTCAAATTTTGTTCTCCCCCTTAACTTTTGGCCTCTTCTTTAAAAAAAAACTTTTTGCTTCCTTAACTTTTGGCCTCTTCTTAAAAAAAAACTTTTTGCTTCCTTAACTTTTGGCCTCTTCTCCCCCTTTTGCCATATATCGAAACAACTTTGGGGTGTATTTATAAGATTTAATGTGTGAAATGTTTATAAAGAAAAAAAAAGGAAACTTCATATGTGTAAGTCCAAGCATGTCCCTTTTTATTTTGAAAAAAAAATAATTTCAATATACTTCATCTAATAAGTATGTTCAACTCTTTTTGAATCAATTGATATAATATGATCAATAAGTCTTGATTAGAGTTGGTTATTTTGAAAAATTAAACTCCATGATTCATATCGATGCACTTGATCTACATCTAGAATCAGGACTAAGATCCTAACATCTCACGCCCATCTACGTGGCTCAGTACACAAACACATTGAACCTATGTGTTGTGAGATGTATTGGCTCCTTAAATCTATAGGTGCATACTTTCTAAGGTAAGACCTAAGCTAGTTCCATGTAGCATGAAAGAAAGAAAGATAGATTATAAGTAAAACATAGGTCCTACTCTACTATGCACATTCCTAATCTTCGCCTAAGCAGACTGAACTTTGCTTAGGGTAAGGATTTTGTTAAAATGTCTGTTAGGTTCGATTTTGACTCAACGTACTCAAGTTTTATATTTCCATTAGCTACATGTTCTCGTATAAAGTGATGTTTAACTTCTAGGTGTTTAGTTCTAGAATGACATATTGGGTTCTTAGTTAGGTTAATAGAGCTAATGTTATCAATTAAAATTTTAGTATTACTAAAGTTTAATTGAAATTCTTGGAGAGTGTGCTTCATCCAAAGAAGTTGAGCTACACACTCACCCTTGGCTACATATTCGATTTCGGTGGTAGACAAGGCAACACAATGTTGCTTCATACTGCACTAGCTGACTAGACTCGATCCTATAAGTTGGCAACATCCACTCGTGCTCTTCCTATCGAGTTACTACCGGCATAATCCGAGTCGGAGTAGCCGATTAGTTCGAACTCGCTTGACCTAGGGTATGAAATTCCTATGTTTTGTGTTCCTTTTAGGTATCTAAAAATCCATTTAACTAACGTTAGGTGTGATTCTTTAGCACAAGATTGAAATCTCGCACACATACTTATTGCAAAGAGTATATCAGGTTGACTCGCAGTTAAGTATAGAAGGCTACCTATTGCGCTCCTATAGTATTTTAAATCTATAGCTTTTCCCTCTAAGTCTTCTCCTATGTTTACGTTGGTAGCCATAGGTGTATTAATTTCCTTATCACTTTGCATTCCAAATTTACTAATTAATTCCTTAGCATATTTACATTGATGTAAATAAATTCCCTCTCTAGTTTGTTTTATTTGTAACCCTAAGAAGAAGGTGAGTTCACCTACTAAGCTCATTTCAAATTCACTTTCCATTAGTGAAATGAACTCATTTAGAAGCGTTATATTGGTTGTTCCAAAGATTTTATCATCTACGTAAATTTGTGCAATAAAAATTTCTTTTCCTATGAATTTTACAAAAAGGGTTGGGTCAACTAAACCTTGATTGAATCCTTTACACTTAAGGTAGATTGATAGCCTTTCATACCAAGCCCTAGGAGCTTGCTTTAATCCATATAAGGATTTTCTAAGTTTGAGTACATAGTTAGGTTTGTCTAGGCTTTCAAATCCTTGTGGTTGTCTAACATAAACTTCTTCCTTGATAAATCCGTTTAGAAATGCTGACTTGACATCCATTTGAAACAATTTGAAACCACGATGCGCAGCATAGGCTAATAACATTCTAATTGATTTGAGTCTATCTACGGGTGCATATGTCTCATCATAGTCTAATCCTTCTACTTGACTAAACCCTTTAGCTACTAACCTAGCTTTATTCCTAATAACTTCTCCTTTGTCATCAAGTTTATTTTGAAATACCCACCTTGTTCCAATGATCATTTTTCCTTTAGGTGGGGGTACTAATTCCCAAACTTGACTTCTATTAAATTGAGCTAACTCTTCTTGCATAACAATAATCCAATTCGGGTTAAGAAGAGCTTGTTTAATTTTTTTGGGTTCGATTTTAGATATGAGTGAGATTTAGCTTAGGTTCCTATAGGATGCTCTAGTTCGAACCCCTAAATTCGAATCATCTATCACTTGGTCAATAGGATGGTTTACTTGTAATCTAGATTGATTTGGGTTAGGATCTATACTAGATTCGTTTTGTAAGTTAGGTTCAGGTCTAACATCATTTTCAATTTGTTCATTGTTCAATTTTACTTTAGATTTTGTAGTTTTGTTTTCTTCATCAAGTACTACATTAATTGTTTCTTCTTTTTTTAGGGTTTCATTGTTATACACCCTATAGGCTTTACTAGTAGTTGAGTATCCTAGAAATGTTCTAGTAGTCATTTTAGAGGTGAATTTCCCTAAGTAATCTTTAGTGTTTAGTTAGTATACCCTACATCCAAAAATCCTAAAGTACTTAATGTTTGGTAACTTTTTGTAATAAATTTCATATGATGTCTTTTGGTGTCGTTTAACTAATAGAATCCTATTTTGGACATAGCAGGCAGTATTGACCGCTTCTGCCTAAAACCTATTAGGTAGATTGTATTCATTTAACATGGTTCTAGCGCCTTCTTGCAGGGTTCTATTTTTACGTTCAACTAGCTCGTTTTGTTGAGGGGTCCTAGGGCAGGAAAACTCATGGTGGTATCTATTTTGGTTACAAAAGTCGGTGAACCTATGGTTTTCGAATTCACCACCATGATAACTTCTAATTCTCTTAATCTTTAGGTTCTTTTCATTTTCTATTAGTTTGCATAAATTAGTGAGTTGGTCTAAGGCTTCACTTTTATGTTTTAAAAACCTAATCCATGAGAACCTAGAGTAGTCATCAATTATTACTAGGCAGTATTGACTTTTGTTTAGTGACTTGGCTCAATGAGAGTCAAAAAGGTCTAAGTGTAGGAGCTCAAGTACACTTTTAGTTCTTTCTTGATTAGTTAGTTTATGTAAAGTCCTAGTTTGTTTACCTTATTGACAAGCATTACATATTTTATTTTCTAGATTATTTAGGTTGGGTAGACCTCTAACTAAATCATTTTGACTCATTTTATGTATGAGTCTTGGATGGGAGTGGCTGAGTTGTCGGTGCCATGACCATGATTCATCTTGTTGTGTCATTAGACACTTGGTTGAGGAGTTAGGTAAATCGATTGTATAAATGTTATTATTCCTAGTTCCCTTGAGTATGGTTTTTGAACAATCACTATTCTTAATAAAGCATTCATTTGGTAAGAAAATGACCTTATAATTATTATCACACAATTGACTAACACTTAGAAGGTTAAATTCAAAGTTTTCAAATAAAAGTACTTGATGGATTATAAAATTTAAGTTTAGCTCAATATCACCTGATCCGATGATTTTGAGCTTCCCATTGTTTCCGAAGGCTACCGATCCTTAGTTTTTGAATTTGAGCTTTGTAAACTTTAGTTGATCTTTGGTCATATGTCGGGAGCACCTAGTGTCTAACATCCATTGATCCTACACATATAGTTGTTGGATCGGATATTGAAATTTTAAATTTGTTTGAAAATTTTAACTTAGGAATCATCTCACCCTTTCTACATGATCAAATATGTTCATCTTACATGTTCTATTAGATGACTTCAATTTTACTTGGCTAAACTTTGTGATTTGAATATTAATCAACCTTGGGTTAGATTCGGATTTAACCTTTAGTTAGTTAAGTGAACCTTTTGAAAAAATGGCTTCCAGGTCGTGGTGAGTGACAGAGGTCTTCTTTGGAACAATGACCACTTCCTTATACAAAGCCAATTTTAATAAAATGCTCACTTAACTCACTTAGGGTTACATCTTGGTCTAACTAGTTTAGGATGTGGTGAGGTAGCTTCAGCTAGTTCCATTTAGCTTAGTGCACCAAGCTAGATACGCCTTATCTAGCTCGGACACACAAGACCTCATTTCCCTAATGTACTATCATCTCACCGCGTCCTGATACTATGTTGTCAAAGTTGACTAACTATTGGTCCTATCTAGTCGTTCTAAAAATTAAAACAAAAAGAAACTAAGCATGCAAAGCTAGAAAGTAGAGCACACAAGTTTAGTAATAGCTTCCCCTGGATCATTGAACCGATGCGGTCTATCCACATAGTGGATTTGATCCTTGGGAATCCAATACTTAGTAGTTCCTACTTATGAAATCAAAAAGGTCTTAGGGACCCATGATTGGACTTTTTGATTATTTCAATTAACAATTGACATATAGGATTTGTTTGTTGTCATTTTTCTAAATCCGAGTCCGACCTTGTTGTACACGGCTCTTTGTGATCCAAGAAGTAGGTCAAGACCCTTGGACCCTAAAGTGAACCTTTCCAACGTCTTCCTAAGCTCTTGAACTTATCCTTTCAAGAGAGAATTCTTTTCCTTAAGTTTTTCAACTTGAGTTGAGTTTCCCTCTCAAACTAGACTAGTTGAAGAGGTTAGGGTAGCCTCATGCTTAAGGAGTTCAACCTCCTTATGCAAGGACTCAACCTTAGACTCAGACTTAGCTAACTTCCTATTTAAGTACTTAATTGCATTATACAAAGTATTGATTAAGTATCGACTTACCTTGACAGACTCTTTTGAACCAGATGCGAATTCGTGGCCTGTCTTGAATTGAAGCTCGATGTCGGATCTGGAGTCGGACTTAGTCTCGGACTCGTAGTTGGTCTCGGTTTCAAATTCGAACTCGGACTCAGTTGGATTTTCCAAGAACACCAAGTTATTGTGTTCATCTTCTTCCTCCGAGGACTCTTCCCAAGTTGCATTGAGAGCTTCTTTGTTTGTGGTTGCTTGTTCTTTAGCCTCGGACACTCAGATTTGATGTGACCTCTCTTATTGCATTCGTAGCACTTGTAATTTGAGTTTTGATTGGGTCACTTCTCCTTAGATTGCTTGATAGGTCGCCTTCTACTCCTGATCATCTTCTGAACTAGGCTCACTAGCTCGTGTTGGAACTTCGGTGAGCGTTAGAAGTGGGGGGGGGGGGGGTGAATGGCGTGTTTTTGTTCGTCGATGGAATTCGATCGAGCTTGTGTGCTTGTCTACAATATTCGTTAATATGCATAGCGGAAATAATAATAAAGAATAAACAAAATTCACAAGCACAAAAACACAACGATATATGTGGTTCAGAACCTTAGGGTTCCTATTCCACGGGGTGAGCTTAATGAGCTCTAGTGATGTACACACCACTAATAAATCTCTTTCTCGGTGACACACCAAAGGTGGAGAAACCTCGTACAAGTGTTTACAATAATAAACAAAAGAATACAAGCAAATATAAATGAAATACAATAGAAATATAAATGACACTTTACAAACTAGGGCTTTGAATGCTTTGCTTGTTGGTTGCTTAGATGAGCTCGAAGGACCCTGAAATGCACTTGCACTTCGCCTTCAAATCGCATCAACAACCTTGCAAGAAACCATAGACGAAATCCTCCACGAGCTGCTCCTTTTATCCATGCATCGGGCTGATTCCGCACTTGACAGTCGACTGCCATAAGGCCCCAGTCGACTGCCAACAGTGTCTTTATCTCACAACGACTTAATCCACATCAGCATTCTAGCCAACGGATACACTGGTAGTCGACTGCCATTCCCAGCAGTCGACTGCTCAAGCCTGTAGCCGACTACTCAGTCAGCTACCGAGCGTTTTGCCTCTTCCTTCACGACCAACACCAGCAGCAGTCGACTTCCCTCCATTGCAGTCGACTGCTCAAGGCCAATCGACTGCCATCCATGACAGTCGATAGCCCAGGCCACTCGGCCATAGTCGATTGTCAATTGACTCCCATCAGTCGACTGGTAATAATCCCAATCGACTGCCCAGAGTCAACTCGACTGCCAAGTATCAAACACTTCACCAGTCGACTTGTCCATAGCCCCAGTCGACTGCTAAACCTCATCCATGAGGTTTAACCCCAAGTATGATGCCCTTATACTTGATAGACCACCCTTAGCCTAGACCTAAGCCTTCTAGCCACCTCCATCAACCTCACGCCTATTGGATCCCTCAGAGTCATCCATGACTTGTTCATCCATACGCTAGCCTACAGGTGCTTCCATCGGCTATTGTCATGCTAAGCTGGTCTACACCGCCAAGGCACATTGGACTTACGCTTCCAAGACACATGCTTGGACTTTACGCTGCCAACCATTGAACTTATGCTGCCAAGACTATACTCTTGGACTTTACGCCGCCAATATCAACCCTTGGTCCCAATTGTCCAAATTGGGAATTCCAAATTTCCCATCAATTCTCCCAAAATTCTCTCCCTTTTTGACATACATAAAAAATGCTCGCCCCAAGGGTATCAATGTCTCATATCCCAATGAGATCTTACAATCTCCCCCTTAGTCCAAAAACATCTTGGATGCCTTCACTCTTCCTAATGATAAGTCTCATATCACTAAAGAGAGGCAATCCTCACTTCTCCAAATTCTCCCCCCTATGAGGAAGAACACATCCATCATCCCATCTTTCACTCACCTTAAAATTGATACACACCCAAACAACTCTCTTAATCTATATCCAATGGATTTTCACCCTTTATAATGTTTTCCAAAGTATATCCTAGGATTATGAGCAGTTAGGGTAGCCTAACATAGCTGACACATGAGCTAAACATCCTTGTTTACTCGAAATCAGCATTAGCAGTCGACTCTGTCAATCAACAGTCGACTGCCCTTGACGCTAGTCGATTGCCATCCATGGCAGTCGATTGATTTCTGCAAGTGCAAAAATCAGGTTTCAGAAAATGAAATTGTGAAATACATAAGTAATTATACTTAATTTGAAAAAAAGTGAAACTTCATACATATAATACTTATAACAATCATAATGGGTGGAAAATAAAATACCCATTAAATATTGAGATTGATATAAAACTCAAAGCCATTGATAACTTCAATGTTTTTGACCTATTTTGTATCAGCTTCTTCAATGGTGACTTCTATCAAAAGATAGACTATACCAAGGGTTTTCAAAATGATTTTGAAATGTTTTAAAAACCTTATATTGAACCATGGTCTATGGGTTTAATGCACATCACTTGTACATAAGCTTTTCTCATGATTCATCCATGGTATAAGATGAGTTTGAGTTTATCTAGATGCAACAACTATGCACCTTGAACATAACTCATTTTTTAGAATCTCACATGTGTCTAGGGTGTATGAATACACACACATGTCAATGTGATGTGAGATGCGGGTTTTGTTCATCCTAATCTAAGGCCTCATGTATTTTTCTAGGCAACTCTATTTGATTCCCTTATACATGAGACCTTAAATCATGTCAATGTCCTTAAATCAATTTCAATTAACTCTAAATGCATGAATGATGATTATGGCATAAATGATAGCATAATTAAGAACATGTGCCAATAATCATGATGTCATGGAATAAATCATAAACCTAAATATACATGGCACAAAAGATAAACTAAGCATTATTATGACATTATATGATAAAAATAAGAATGATGTCATGACATGGCAATGCCAAATCAAGGTATGGAAAATAAAAGGTAAAGGTATAAAAATAACTAAAATTTAGCATTAGTTGTCATTTATTATGATTAAATTCATTTTTTGCCATATTACCACTTATCCCAAGTGTGCCAAAAACCCAAAATGACACACTATGACCTCTAAACCTTAATTGTGCCAATTTGATTAATTTTTCATAGTTCTCAAAATATATTAGCACATCCTAAAATCTTTTAGGATTAAATTCAACCTTATTTCCAAGGCATCCCATTACCTTGGAAATGACCTAAAGTGCTAACTTTGCTATGGTTAGGTTAACTACCCATCCATTCAAGGTCGACACAACCTAACCCATTTAGCATGACTCGATCACGCTCCTAGAAACCTAATACCTATTGGAGCTAATTGGATTTACTAGGTATTGTTGGACTTTTCGATCCGTAAAAATCGCTTTTTGCGTTGCGGAAACCCCGGAAGTTCGGTCACGGATCCGTGCGAAGATGTATTAAAACTAAAACATGTATGTGTTTACTAAAAACCCTAGATCTACCTTAGATCTAGAAGGTGAGATCATTACCCTCGATGCGACGCCCTTCGCAAATCTCGCTCGTCCAAAAGCTTCGCCGGAACTCAAGAGCATCAAGTGCACACTCCTCTATTGGTATCCACACAAGCAATAGGTGGAGAAAACACACCCTTGAGTGTGCTAGCACCCTATGGATGGTTCAGCCAAAGAGAGGGATGGGAGAGCAAGCTTGAGAGGAAGATGATCCAAGGAAGAAGATGAAGTTAGAGTGTAACTCACCAAAATGAATCCCCCATCTAATGGAGTGGCCGACCACTTCAAGGCTTGGGAGGTTACATGCATGCATGTAACTCCAAGAGCCAATGGCTCTTGGTCTCTCTCATGAGGTGGCACCACATGCTAAGTCAATGATGATGTGGAACATCATTATTGGCCAGCCATGCCAAGTCATCATCATGACATGGTATTTGGTCAAGTCAAACTTGACCTTTCATCTTCCTCTCAAGTCAAGTCAAACTTGACCTCTTATCTCCCATGGTTGATCAAATCTAACCACTTGACTCAAGTCAATTTAATTTAATGAATCTCATATCATTAATTTAAATTTATTTGATGAATCAAATCTAAATTAGACTCATTCAACACTTGAATCAAATCGAGTCAAACTCAATTAGTCTAATTAGGATTACTCTTAATCCAATTTGGTTCATCCCATGAACCTAATCCTCATGGTTCATCATATGAACCTAATCTCCATCTAATTGCCCTTATGTGTGTGACCCTATAGGTTCTTGTAACGTTGGCAATGTCCCTAAACCGATTTAAGCACATAAGCAATGAGCGATATCTAGCAACACATCATTGCTACCCAAGTTACAAGAATGTTGAGCTCCAACATCACCTTTGTGACTACTAATTGTGACTCTCACAATATGTGACAATGTCTCTCTATCCTTGACATCTAGATTGACCAATCGAGGCATAGACCGTGTCATCCTTGGTACAATCTATATCTTGAACTCCAAGTAGATTCACTCTAATCAAATGAGCTCAATATCTCATATTGACTCATTTGGGCATGACCATGCACTTCGTGGTCTCACTCTATCAAGAATATCGATGTCACTCCCGTCATATAGGAGGGATAGATCCCATCTACATCACTCACATCCCTCCGAATAATTTGTTACATACCCAGTAATCGCCTTTATAGTCCACCCATTTACGGGTGACGTTTGATGAAGCCAAAGTATGCAACTCCTTATGTAGGGAACCATGGTGACTTCAAGTCTAAGGACTAATAGTCATACTAATAATCACATGAGAAAGTATATGATATTCATATAATGATCCATGATACTTTCTCATGGCGGGTCATTCAATATACATTCTCCAATGCATACCCATGTGTCAACTTGATATCTCATATCCATGACTTGTGAGATCAAGTCATCGTGTTGACCTACATACTAGTCTCTACGCATTAACATTGTCCCTGAATGTTAATACTTGACTAGGAATGATTAAGAGTAGTGTTCTCTATATCATCTCATTATCGATTCAACCAATCGATTGATATAGATAAGAACCTACTACTCAAGGACATTATTATATTTAGTTATTTGACACCAATACAAGTAAATATAATAACCATACCTTTATAAATAGGAATATGATACAATAAAGTTCATACAACAATCATCACATGATTGGCTCTAGGGCTTTCACTAACAGGTATTCCTTAGGGATACCTTCCCTAGATACCCTCCTAATGACCCTTCTAGGCTTAGAAGCCTTGGTCATTGTGGTCTTGCCTAGGTTAACTTTAGGCATGACTCCCCTTGTAACCTTCTTAGTGGATTCCCTAGGTTTCCTTGAAACCTTAGCCACTAGGCACACACCATGGTTACCCTTAGGGATGGCTTCCCTAGTAACCTTGGTTTTCTTAGACCTAGGTTGAGTTCCATAATCGAATGGAACATTATGATAGGTCTCCTTGGGCTTAGATTTGTGACCTAAACCTTTCTTGCCCTTGGGTGGACCTTTCTTCCTAGACCCTAAGTCTTGACTCCTAGATCCTAAATCTTGTCCATTTGACCCTTGCATTTGATTTTGCATTTTCCTAAGGGTCTTTTCTAATTTCTCAAGTCTCAAGACTTGATTTTCCAACTATAATTGCCCAATCTTTGAATTTTCATTTAGTCTTTGGGCGTGGTTCTTCATTTTAGGCATATGCCTACCTTCTTAGGGTTAATGCCTAAGTGCTCCTCTACCTTCCTAATAGTTTCCCTAGGTAGGATTTTTCTCGGGTTATTAGTCCCAAATTTCTCCATAGTTCTAAAATTATCACTCTTAGCACCTAGGCAATAAAATTTATTTCTACTAGCATGCTTTTGACTTTTAATCAAGGAAGGAGCATAATTGAAGGTTACCTTAGGGTTTGCCTTAGCTCCCCCTATATTTGTAACTCCTCCCATGTCCTTGATTTGCTTCCTCCCCCTAGGGCATTGACTTTGGTAGTGTCCCCGTTGGTTGCACTTGAAGCACACCACATGCTCCTTGCTCTTACTAGTGGGGACTCTGGCATCCTTTGAATATTTGTTGACTTTTGGTATTGGTGCTTTCTCCTTGGCCAATTTTGGGCATTTGATCTTGTAATACCCTTTCTCCCTACACTCAAAGCAAATTATATGATCTTTATTTTTAACTAAATTGTTTGAGTTACGTAAGGTGGTAGTCGGAAGAATTTAGTCCAATTCTTCATGGATCCCTGAGGTAGATGCTTCTTCTTGTTGCTTCGGTATTGAAGATGACCTAATCTCCTCCTCCTCAATCCTAGAGGTGGAGGCTTCCTCCAATTCTTCTACTCCTTCCTCCTCAGATGTCGAACACCTCTCGACCTCCGACTCTTCACTTTCTTGTGAGGATGAGCTTTCTTCCATATCCCCTTGGACCGATTGGGGCTTCTCATGAAATTTTGCCAATTTGCTCCAAAGCTCCTTGGCATCCTTATATTCACCTAAACTACAAAAAATATCATGAGGGATTAAATCTTCCAAAAATTTTGTTACCTTAACCTCAATCTTGAATTTTTGGTGTTGCTCTTGGGTCCACTTCTTCAATTTGAGGATATCTCCCTTTTTATCCTTGGGGGTTCGAAACCTTCCATGATGATGAACCAATTCTCTATGTCCATCATCAATAATGTATCCATTCTCGCCCTCCATGCCGGAAAGTCTTCTTGGTCGTATGGTGCAGGAATGTCGATGGCGTACCCTAATCCATCCTTAGGTAGCTCTATCTCCTCTAGCATTTTTGCTCTTGGTTGTTAATCCGTAGAAGAACTCCCACTTGTTGAAATCGGAGCGTCTTCTTCTTCTAAGATCCATCGGGCTCTGATACCACTTGTTGGAACTTCGGTAAGTGCTAGAGGGGGGGGGTGAATGGTGCGTTTTCATTCGTCGATGGAATTCGATCACGCTTGCGTACTTGTCTACAATATTTGTTAATATGCGCAGCGGAAATAATAATAAAGCATAAATGAAATACACAAGAACAAAAACACAACAATATACGTGGTTTGGAACCTTAGGGTTCCTACTCCACGGGGTGAGCTCAACGAACTCTAAAGATGTACACACCACTAATAAATCTCCTTCTCCATGACACACCAGAGGTGGAGAAACCTCGTATAAGTGTTTACCACAATAAACAAAATAATACAAGCAAATACAAATGAAATACAATCGAAATGTAAAGAGCACTTTACAAACTAGGGCTTTGAATGCTTTGCTTGTTGGTTGCTTGGATGAGCTCGAAGGACCCTGAAATGCACCTGCACTTTGCCTTCAAATCGCCTCAACAACCTTCCAAGAAACCATAGTCGAAATCCTCCACAAGCTGCTCCTTTTATCCCTGCATTGGGCTGATTCCGCACATGACAATCGACTTCCATAAGACCCCTATCGACTGCCAACAGTGTCGTTGTCTCATAATGACTTAATCCACATCGGCATTCCAACCAACGAATACACTGGCAGTCGACTACTCAGTCGGCTACCGAGCGTTCTGCCTTCGTGTCCAACACCAGCATCAGTCGACCGCCCTCTATGGCAGTCGACTGTCTAGGCCACTCGGCCGCAGTCGATCGCCAGTCGACTGCTAATAATCTCAATTGACTGCCAAGAGTCGACTCAGCTGCCAAGTGTCAAACACTTGACCAGTCGACTGATCTATAGCCCCAGTTGACTGCTAAACCTCATCCATGAGGTTTAACCCCAAGTATGATGCCCTCATACTTGCTAGACCACCCTTAGCCTAGATCTAAGTCTTTTAGCCACCTCCATCAACCTCACGCCTATTGGATCCCTCTAAGTCATCCATGACTTGTTCATCCATACGTAGCCTTTAGGTGCTTCCATCGACTATTGTCATGCTAAGCTGATCTACACCACCAAGGCACATTGGACTTACGCTGCTAAGATACATGCTTGGACTTTACGTCACCAACCATTGGACTTATGCTGCCAAGACTACAACCTTGGACTTTACGTCGCCAATATCAACCCTTGGACTTTCCAAATTCCAACTCCATATTGGACTTTCCAATTGCCAAGACTCAAGCTTGGACTTTCCCTTGCCAAGATCCATGCTTGGACTTTCCATGCCAACTCCATCATATGGTCAACCCCATGTCAACCATATAGTCAACCCATTGTTAAATAATGGTCAACTCATCGTCAAACATCAAAATACTACTTGAGTCAAACTCGAGTCCGGTCAATCATGACCTGGGTCGATTGCACCAACAGCTCGGTCTCCATTTCATCGTCTACCTCCGATTCGTACTCTTATTCTTCGGAAGGTGGCTTGCTCTTTCCCTTTCTTCTTTGACTTGCAACCAAAGCAATACTTTTCTCGATCGGGGTCGAGTTAGACTGGTCATGCAACTCAAATTCCGAAAATAACTCATCTAATCTAATCTTTGAAAGATCTCTAGATACTTTGTAGGCATCAACCATAGATGCTCACAAAGTGGTCCTAGGAAAAGTATTTAATGCGTACCTTATTATGCCTCAATTTTCCACCTTTTGTCCGATGGAATGGAGTCCGTTCATTATGTCGTGAATTCACACGTGGAGTTGTGTTGTCGTCTCATTGTCCTACATCTTTAGATTAAATAATTTATTCAATAGTAGATCTCTTTTACTGTTGGGATGTATACTGAAAGCCTAGCTCTTTTGTATGAACATCTTTATTTTGAAATAAGAATCACATGATCATTGTTTTCACTTTATTTATATATGTGCATATTGTCTAATACTTTATATTGTAGATAACATGGTGCTTGGGTGTGGCACAGAAGATCATGTTATCAGTCCCTTGTAGAGTATAAGTAAAGGCTCACAACCAAGATGGTTTTGGACAAATCATTGGCATGGTTGTAGTGTAGCTTGGTATTGTTTTGTCTTGAACATAGAGTTACACTAGTACACTTAGGTGTATTGAGCAGGACCGACATAGAGGTGATTCAATTTATTGCTGACTACATAATTGAATCGGACCTCGGATATTATGTTGTACATACTCTTAATCCCGATATAATAACGGGCACATGTACTTAGTATTTATTTCTTTGATTTACCAATGGGTGAGATTTAGATGGATTAAATCAATATGCCCGGTAAGTTGGGAAATGATATTATTTACATGGTGTGCCGTTGATTATAGGAGGAAACCGTGTCCTATATATTAGGTTGATGATGTCCTCTTGAGGAGCTCATAAGGTTCATCATGTAAACCCTGCAGGTTGACTTAGTCAACATGATGATAAGGTTGAGTGGTACTACTCGAGGAGTTAGATGTTAATTGATTGATGATCAGTAAATCAATTAATTAACGGACATTCGATATCTTAAACACGGGGAGACGGATGTACAAATAATATATGAAGCTCATATTAATTTATGGGGTTGGTGAGGTAATTCAATGATGATCCTCTAGTGGAATGGAACATCATTGATGGATCAAGTTTGTGTGGTTCCGATCCATCGGGTGGCCAAGATCCAACTCCTCCTCATGGTCCCTATTGTAGCCTATTTACACCTCATGAAGTCTAGATCAAATGATGGAAAACAAATCTCTAGATCCGACGGTTGGGATTAAATCCCTAGAACCGACGGTGGAGATTAAATCTCTAGATCCGACGGTTGGGATTAAAACCCTAGAACCGACGGTGGAGATTAAATCTCTAGATCCGATGGTTGGGATTAAAACCCTAGAACCGACGGTTGAGATTAAATCTCTAGATCTGACGGTTGAGATTAAATCTCTAGATCCGACGGTTGAGATTAAATCTCTAGATCCGATGGTTGAGATTAAATCTCTAGATCAGACGGTTGAGATTAAATCTCTAGAACCAATGGAGGAGATTAAACCAAGGCCTAAACCTAACTCTATATATATGGGCTTAGGCTTGGGCGACAAAAAAAAGAGAATGGAAAAACCTAATTGAGACAAGGTGGCTTGGGCGGCAAGAAATAGGAGGAGGTTAGGGTTAGGGTTTGGTTCATTGTGTTGGGCGGCAACAAGAAGAACAAGCTTCTTCTTCTTCTTCCCAATGATGGCTGGCAACCCTTTTCTCCTCTTCCCTCCTTGGTTTGGCTGGCGCCCAAGCTTCCCCCTTCCTTCTATGGCTTAGGTTGGATGGCATTAGGATAGCTTCCCTTGGGCGGGATTGGGGTTGGGCGGCTAGGGTTAGGGTTTTGGGATTAGGGTGGGTGGCAACAAGAAGATGAAGATCCTTTTCTTCTTCCCTCTAAGTGTTGGCCGACCACTATCCTTGTTCCCTCTACCTTGGCTGGAGCTCAACCTATTCTCCTTCCCTTCATCCTTGGCCGGAAACTAGGAGAGCTTTGTCTAGGGTTTGGGCGGCAACAAGGAGGAGGATTGTTTTCCTTTCCTTTCTCCAAGTGTTGGCCGGCGCCCATACCCTTGGTGTTTCTCTTTTGGTTGGTTTCCATACTCCATTATATCTTCCTTGGCCGGCGGCAACATCGAGTTTATTGACTTGGTGTCCGGTTCTAGAAAGGAAGATGAGTTTTGTTTTAGGATCTTCCTTTGTTTCTAGTGAACAAGGAAAGGAAGATTGGTGATCTAGGAGGCTTCAACTTTTGGTAGATCGTCGCCCACACGACGTCCAAAAGGAGGGAGGACATACAATAGAAGATCAAGAGGTATAACAAGAGGTATAATCTTGTTTATTTTGATTAATGTTCTTTTGTATTATGTTTATAATTGATTTACAATTATATGCATGTTTTGTGTGGATGCTTACTTTATGTATGTGTTGATTATACTAGTTTACATTTGTATGTATTTGTATAATCATGGACCCCAAAGATAAACACAAAAACCGGCGATCCGTCCGTCGTCTCTTCCGTGGCTAACCGACTAGAAGAGTTGTGTTGCTTGAACAACTAGTTTGTTCAAGCGATCGCTCAAGTCGTTAGCACGATGACGAATTGGTTGTGCTTAGGAAACTCATCCCATCCGGATTAGTTTTTATTTGTTAAAAATTTTAATCCGGGGATATGGGAGTCGATGAACATTCCGAGGAATAGTACATTGCCAACATTTACATACCTTCATATCAACCGTCCCCTCATGCAATTTGATGAGCTTGTTCCAGAGATCCTTGGTGCTGGTGAAGGGGCCGACGCAGTTGAGTTCTACCTTGGAGAGACTGCACTGTAGGATTTGGGTGGCTTTCGCATCGGCCTCTACTTGCCACTTCATTGCGTTTGTCCACTTGTTGCAATCAAAGAATTCTCCATCTTCATTCGTTGGTAAGTTAAAGCCCGTCTAGATGATGATCCACATCTCGACTTGAGTTTTTAGACAGCATTTCATCCGACCCTTCCAATAACGGAAGTCATCTCTATTATAGAATGGAGGTCGGGAGGTGCTAAACCCCTCAAGATGGGTCATCAAAAATGAATCTTGCAAAAAAATATGAACAACGAGAAATCTCAAGAATTCATCTTGGATTAGTAATATGGGATAAAAACAACTTAAATTAATTTAAGCAACTAAAAAATATGAAAAGAATAGAAAATTTGCTAGATCGGTGGTTGAACCGATTCTGAGTGCCCCCACTCTAATACCAATTGATGGATCGAAGAAACACTCTAGAGGGGGGGGGGTGAATAGCATATGAGAAATCCTTTTATTTTTCGTCGAAAACACAAGTTGCACAGCGGAAAGTAAAGTCAAAAACAAAAATGAGACGCTTTGTTTTTACTTGGTTCACAACCAAAAGGTTGCTAATCCAAGGCCCTATGATCGTAGACCACTTTCAATGGGGCAATCCACTATCAAGAGTCTCTTCCTCGTTGGAGGTAAGAGACGACTAAAAGATAGAGGAAGAGGCAACAAGCCTACCTCTCCTCTTAGCAATAAAAACACAATTAAAGTAAAGACAATAATTGAAAAGATCTACCGACTAAAGATTTGGAAGCTTGGCGTGATGTCGGCGTTACGACGACATAGCGTTGTTGAGGAAGTCTTGGAGTTGTCAGATCACTTTGGGAGCAAACTTAGATAATCAAATGAAGTGAAAAGCTTCTTCTTTTATAGCCCTTTGAGCTCTAGTTCGTTGAGATCCAGATCTGGGTCAAAGCTCCTCATCTCCCCTCATTTCGTGGCTCTTATCTTGACTATCTTCGAAGTGATCATATTGACTAGCAGTCAACTCATGCCCTACAATAGTCGACTAATGGTTGGCTCAATCGACTGCCACTAGCAACCAGTCGACTGTCAGCTTGATCACTCACCTACAACATAGAGTTAACACAGAATACTTCATTGATGGTAATTACGATGACTCCTTACCATTCGACCTCGACCTAGACCTTCCTCTAGAAGTCTTAGTCGGATCACCGCCTATGGTTGTCCTTGTACGGAGGACATGACCTTACCATCACTCCACACCTGGTGCTTACCTCTGGTCCTTCTGACCTGTCACTTAGCTTTCAGTCACCACCGAGGTTCGTCGACTCCTCGAGATTCTCCTGGTGCCACCTGACCACCACGGTTTCTCATCTCGAGATTCTCCTGGTGTCGTTTACCTTTAGCATAGCTTAATATATTTCCTACACACTCAACACAGCATTTGAGATAATAATAACTTAACTTTGAACCTTTACCATTATTAAAACCTAGGTTCGATTATTTGGTGCCCCTGCACCAATAAAACGTATAAGCATGATGCCTCTATTATACTTCATTTGAAACAAGAGTCATC
Organism: Wurfbainia villosa; assembly: GCA_025175895.1. Lineage (NCBI taxonomy): Eukaryota > Viridiplantae > Streptophyta > Magnoliopsida > Zingiberales > Zingiberaceae > Wurfbainia > Wurfbainia villosa. Next base: position 56,205,540 of record CM046004.1, read on the forward strand.
TAAATCCTTAAGGAGTTACATACACCGCTTTACTGCCACTTCCCAGGAGATACCCTCCACAATGCCTAACTTCTTAAGGGGTTACTATCCCTCATGGGTTGAAGGAGGGAGCCTTCCTTAGTTCCTTGCTAAGGAGGCCAACCACTAGTTATGAAGAGTTACTTTGTTGGATCGAGAAACGCTAGAGGGGGGGGGGAGGTGAATAGCATTCGGGAATCTTTTCGTTTCGTCGTTTAAAACCAAAGTATGCAACGTAAAACTTGAATACAAAATAAGAAAGACATCTTTGTTTTTTACTTGGTTCACAACCAAACGGTTGCTAGTCCAAGGCCCCGCAATCCAAGATCGCTTACGATGGGCAATCCACTAAAAGGTCTCTTCCTCGTTGGAGGTAAGAGACAACGATTACAAAAGGAATATAGAGGAAGAGGCAACAAGCCTACCTCTCCTCTTAGCAATTAAAAGCACAAGTATAAGAACAAGAACAACTACAAAAAAAAACTATCGACTTATGAAATAGAGATGCATGTACAGTCGACGTTACGACAGCGTGGCATTATTGAAGAGTACTTGGATTCGTCAGAGCACTTTGGGAGACTTTTTAGATGATAGAAAGAAGTGAATTGCTCCTCCTTTTATAACCATTTGAACCCTATCTCATTGAGATCTAGATCTGGGTCAAAACTCCACATTACCCCTTATTTGATGGATCTTATCTTGACTCTCCTCGAAGTGATCAGCTTGACCAGTAGTCGACTGATGCCATACAATAGTCGACTGATTCCATACAATAGTCGACTGATAGTGGTTCAGTTGATTGGCATTTCCCTCCAGTCGACTGACAACTTGACAACTCACCTGTAATACATGGTTAGCACAACAAGTCTTTATTGATGGTAAATCCGACGGTCCCTTACCGTCCGACCTCGACCTAGACCTTCCTCCAGAAGTCTTAATCGGATCGTCACCTACGACCGTCCCCGTACAAAGGACATGTCCTTACCATCACTCCACACCCGGAGCTTACCTTTGGTCCTTCTGACCTGTCGCTTAGCTTCCGGTCACCATCGAGGTTCCTCGACTCCCCGAGGTTCTTCTGGTGTCACCTAACCACTGAGGTTTTTCATCCCGAGATTCTTCTAGTGTTGTTGACCTTAGCAAAGCTTAATACATTACTTGCACACTCAACACAACATATGAGATAACAAGAATAGTTTAACATTGAATCATGGCTATCATCAAAACCTAGGTTCGATTATCTGGTGCTCCTGCACCAACAATCTCCCCCTTTTTAATCTTTGACAAACCAATTCAAAGTTAAGGAAATAGTAAGCATTAAACAATTTGTTTTTCAAGACCTCCCCCTTAACCCTAGGTGAGCTTTTGAAAAACTAAGTTAACTGAACTTTTTGAAAAAAAGTTAACCCCCCTTAACTCCCCCTCCTCCCCCCCACCTCCCCCCCCCCCCCCCTAATTCCTTTTCTCTCCCTTTTGACATATATCAAAAATGATTTAATGAGGGGTGCATTTTTAAACATGTATGTAAAGGAACTCTTAATAACCTTTTCGAAAGAGCATTAAAAATTCAAATGATAGAAAATGAGCCCAAGCATGTCCCCTTTTTATAAAAAAAATAATAGTTTTAACATAATTAATCTAATAAGAATGTTCAACTCTATTTGACTCAACTGATATAAGATGATCAATAAGTCTTGACTAGAGTTCGTTATTTTGAAAAATTATACTCCATGATTCATGTTGATGCACTTGTTCTACATCTGGAATCAGAAGTATGGTCCTAATATCTCATGCTCATCTACGTGGCTCAATACACAAACACATTTAACCTATGTGTTGTGAGATGTATTGGCTCCTTAAAACTATAGGTTCATGCTTTCTAAGGTAAATCCTAATCTAGTTCCATGTAGCACAAACGAAAAAAATAGATAATAAGTAAACAATAGGTCCTACTCTACTATGCACATTCCTAAACTTTGTCTAAGCAAACTGAACTCTGCTTCGGGTAAAGGTTTTGTAAAGATGTCCTCTAGGTTCAATTTCGATTCCACATACTCAAGTTTAACATTTCCATTAGCTACATGTTCTCTTATAAAATGATGTTTACTTCTATGTGTTTAGTTCTAGAATGATATATAGGGTTTTTAGTTAAGTTAATTGAGCTAATGTTATCAATCAAGATTTTTGTATTACTAAAATTTAATTGGAAGTCTTTGAGAGTGGGCTTCATCCAAAGAAGTTGAGCTACACACTCACCCATGGCTACGTAATCGGCTTGGTAGTAGACAAAGCAACACAATGTTGTTTTCTGCTACACCAACTTTCTAGACTCGATCCTAGGAATTGGCAACAACCACTTGTACACTTATTATCAAGTTTACTACTGGCATAATTCGAGTCAGAGTAGCCAATTAGTTCGAACTCACTTGACCTAGGGTACCAGATTCCTACATTCTGTGTTCCTTTTAAGTATCTAAGGATTCGTTTAACTAAGGTTAGGTGCGATTCTTTGGTACAAGATTGAAATCTTGCACACATACTTACTGCAAAGAGTATATCAGGTCAACTTGCAGTTAAGTAAAGAAGGCTACCTATTGCACTCCTATAGTATTTTAAATATATAGTTTTTCCCTCTAAGTCTTCTCCGATGTTTACGTTGGTTGCCATAGGTCTACTAATTTCTTTATCATTTTGCATCCCAAATTTACTAATTAATTCCTTAGCATATTTACGTTGATGCATGTAAATTTCTTCTCTAGTTTGTTTTATTTGCAATCCTAAGAAGAAGGTAAGTTAACCTACTAAGCTCATTTCAAATTCACTTTCCATTAGTGAAATGAACTCAATTAAAAGTTTTGTGTTTGTTGTTCCAAAGATTATATCATCTATGTAGATTTGTGCTATAAAAATTTCTTTTCCTATCATTTTTACAAATAGAGTTGGGTCAACTAATCCTTGATTGAATCCTTTAGACTTAAGATAGATTGATAGCCTTTCATACCAAGCTCTAGGAGCTTGCTTTAATCCATATAGGTGTTGGATCGAGGGGGGGGGTGAATAGCGTACGAGAAATTCTTTTCTTTTCGTCGTTAAAACACAAAGTGTGCAATGGAAAGTAAAGGCAAAAACGAAAATGACAAGCTTTGTTTTTACTTGGTTCACAACCAAATGGTTGCTAGTCCAAGGCCTTGTGGTCCTAGACCGCTTTCGATGGGCAATTCACTAATACGAGTCTCTTCCTCATTGGAGGTAAGAGACGACGATTACAAATAAAAGATAGAGGAAGAGGCAACACGCCTACCTCTCCTTTTAGCAATGAAAATCACAAGTACAAAGTAAAGACACTAATTAAAATAGAGGTACCGACTAGGAATTGGAAGTTTGGCGTGATGTCGGCATTACGATGGCATAGCATTGTCGAAGAAGGCTTGGAGTCGTCTGAGCACTTTGGGAGTGTTGGTGCAGGGGCACCAGATAATCGAACCTAGGTTTTGATTATGACAAAGATCCAAAGTTAAGGTCATATCATTATCTCATGAGCTGAATTAAGTGTGTAGGAAATGGTTAAGCTAAGTCGAAGGTCAGCGACACCCGGAGAATCCCGAGTCGAGAAACCGTGGTGGTCAGGTGACACTGGGAGAACTTCATGGGAGTCGACGAACCTAGGTGAAGACCAGAAGCAAAGCGACAGGTCATAAAGTGTTGGTGCAACAATGCTCCAAGCATTTATATGTTTTGATGTTTGGATAATCATTTAAGTTAGGCAATGTGTTGTGATCTAATTGCGAATGTGTTTAAGTGACAGGTAAAAGAGAAGTCCAAGTATGATCTTGGCAAAGGAAGTCCAAGGGATGGACTTGGCAGCATAAGACCAAGCTTGTAGTCTTGGCAGCGTAAAGTCCAAGTGAACCTTGGCAAAGGAAGTCCAAAGGATGGACTTGGCAGCATAAGACCAAGCTTGTAGCCTTGGCAGCGTAAAGTCCAAGTGAACCTTGGCAAAGGAAGTCCAAAGTAAGGTCTTGGCAGCATAAGTCCAAGCTTGTAGTCTTGGCGGCGTAAAGTCCAAGCATTTGGCAACCCAAGACATGACGAAACCGAAGGAAGCTCTTGGAAGCAAATCGCAAAGGATGAACAAGTCGCGGACTCGGAGGGATCCTGAAGGCGCAAGGCTTAATACGGAGCTAGAAGGTTGAGTCTAGGTCTAGGGTATAAAAGCAAGTATGAATTATTCATACTTAATGAGTATCAGTCGACTGATACGATGTATCGATCGGCCGTCGGTCAGCCGTGAGTCGGTGAAACCTTGACCATCGGCCGACCGCCTTAGGCATGTCGATCGATGATGACTCGATCGATCGGCGCTATGGGCACATGATCGATCAAGGAAAGAAATGCCACGCAATGCGATCTCACTCATTCACGCTGCGTGATCACTGATCGATCACTCCATCGATCGTGATGGAGATCGATCGATCATCACCGCCGTTGAAATTGCGACTACGAATCTCCGCGGAGATCGCGTTTGGCTGAGCTGGCCGATCGATGGCATGCATCGACGGTGATCGAGGCCCAACGGAAAAACAGCCCTCTTCTATAAAAGGGGTCATGGGGAGCATGGGAGGCTAGTGCTCTAACTCCTAACTTCATCCTCGTGCTCACCAAGTTTTCTAAGTGTTTTTAGCAATCCAAAACCTCCTCTTCTCTTGTTCTTCATCATCCATCATTGTAAAGAAGAGGAGTGTATTGTAAGAAAGGTTTCTCCACCTTGGTTCATCCAAAGGAGAAGATAGTGAAGCTTGGCTAGGGCTAATCCACCTTACGGATTGCCGTGGAGTAGGAGCGTCATCTCCGAACCACGTAAATTGGGTGTTAGCGTTTGGTTTCTTATTTCGTATTTGTATTCGTTTTGTATTCGTATTGCTTCCGCTAACTTGATTGTAGAAACAAAGAAACGCTAATCACCCCCCCTCTAGCGTTACAAAGGTCCTAACAAGTGGTATCAGAGCCCGGATCGCTTGGAAGATCTCACCATCAACCAAGGCATCAATGGCTCTTCAAGAGGGATATAGCATCGCCAAGCCACCACTCTTCGATGGGAGTCACTTTATATTGGAAAGGTAGGATGAAGTACTATTTAATGAGTAATATTGAAATTTGGCATAGTGTTGTAGATGGCTTCAAGGAACCGGTGGATGAGCGTGGAAACCCTATTCCAAGCAAGGATTGGACAAGGGAGATGAACCGCAATTTGAGAGTCAAATGCAAAAGCCAGTCCTCACCATCCAATGCAGCGTCACAATGGAGCAACTCAACAAGGTGGGGCCTTTTGAATCCGCCAAGGAGCTATGGGAAAAGCTCATTGAGCTAAATGAAGGTTCCAAGGAGTCAAAGAGGGCAAAGAAGGACCTTCTAATTGGACAACTTCAAGCCTTCCAAATGAAGATGCATGAGACCGTAAGCCAAATGCATGGAAGGTTCAAGGAAATTGTGAACGGACTCCATATCATAGGTGAGCGAGTTGACAACCGGGATTTAGTAAGGTATATTTTACAAGCTTTTCCTAGAAATTCTTTATGGACCTCTATAGTTGATGCCATTAAGGTAACTAGGGATCTCTCACAAATTAAAATTGATGAACTATTTTGTGAGTTTGAATTGCATGAACAAACTAACATGTCTTCTAAGGAAAAGGGTTTGGCCCTATTTGTTGAAAAGAAAGAAAAGAAGAAGAAAGAAAGGAAAGAGGTGTCATCTTCATCCAGTCGGAGCAAGAGTCAAGTAGTGATGGAGACTCATCTAGTGAGGTGGCCATTTTGTCAAGAAGTTCCTTAGAAAATCAAAGGAATTCAAGAATAGAGAAGCAAGGAAGGGGTCCACTCATCGAGAGGTAAAAGTAGTGGTAATTCAAATTTTAACAATAATGTGATTTGTCATGCTTGCAATAAGAAGGGCACATAAAGCCAAATTGCCCGGAGCTAAAGAAGAAGGAGGAAAAAGAAAAGAAGAAGAAGGACAAGAAGGAGAAGAAGAAGAAGGAGGCTATGGTGGCTCAAACCACATGGGACACACCAAGCGTTGAAGACTCATCTTCCGATGATGAGCTTTGCCACATCACTCGCCATGTGGCACTCATGGCACTAGGAGATGATTCCGGAACGTCAAGCCAAGAAGAAAGCTCCTCAAGTGATGAATCGTCATCTAGTGACGATGAGGTAATAAATTCTCCTAAAGTAGAACTTCTTTATAAATCAATTGCATATCTTCAAGAAGCTCTAGATAAATCTAAATCTAAGGTTAAGAGCATGAAGATAGAGTTAAAAGCCATTAGGGAGGAAAAACTTTTACATGTTGACTCTTGCATGCTTAAGGAAGAAAATGAAAAACTTAAGGATGAGGTTAGTAAATTGAAAACATGTTTAGAAAAATTTTCAAATGGCTCAAAAGGTCTTGACATGATCCTTAGTAGGCAAAGAGCGGTTTATAACAAGGCCGGTCTAGGATATAAGCCAAAAGAAAGAGGTTGCTTATATTTCATTAATTAATAGGAAAGGAACCATTAAGGGTAAGGTTAAGAAAGCTTGGGTACCTAAGAAGTTTGTAATTAATGTTACCGGTCCAAATGTTTGGGTACCAAAAGCTTGTGTTTTTCATGTGATTTAGGTAGGAGAGCGAGGTATGTGGATTGTGGATAGCGGTTGCTCAACACATATGACCGGGGATGTGAGCAAGTTCTCCACAATTAAATATGTGAAGAAGGGAGCGGTATCTTTTGGGAATAGTGGAAAACTCAAGATACTAGGTAGAGGTACAATTGAGGTATCCCCTAAAATTGTTATTCACAAAGTTTTGCTAGTTGAAAATATGAAGTTTAATTTATTAAGTGTTAGTCAACTTTGTGATGCAAACTATCATGTCTCGTTTGAATCCTCTAAATGCATGATTAAACACAAGGAATTAAATGATTGCATGTTAGTTGGATATAGGAAATCAAACATCTATTATGTTGATCTTTCATATGCTTCTAACATTTCTACTAAGTGTCTTGTGGCAAAAGAAGAAGAATGTTGGCTATGGCATAGAAGATTGGGGCACGTCAACATGAAAAACATAGCCAAGGTAGCCAAGATGGAGTTGGTCAAAGGGTTACCAAAGATCAAGTATGTCAAGAACAAAATGTGTGATGCATGCCAAGAAGGAAAACAAACAAAAGCATCACACAAAGGTAAAACCTTAATTAATACGTCTTTACCATTAGAATTATTGCATCTTGATTTATTTGATTGCCATAGCACTCCATCTTTAAATGGTAACAAATATTGTTTAGTCATTGTGGATGATTTTTCTAGGTATACTTGGGTTTACTTTATGAAACATAAGGATGATACCTTAGAAATAATCATAGGATTTAGTAAAAGGGTTGAAAATGAAAAGAAACTCAAAATCAACCGGATCCGTAGTGATCATGGTGGTGAATTTGAAAACTTTAAATTTTCACAATTTTGTTTAGAGCAAGGGTACAAGCATGAGTTCTCTTGTCCTAGAACACCCCAACAAAATGGGGTGGTGGAAAGGAGAAATCGTGCCCTACAAGAAGCGGCTAGGACTATGCTAAATGCATATTCTCTACCTAGCTACTTGTGGGCGAGCAGTTAATACCGCTTGCTATATCCAAAATAGGGTTCAAATCCATAGGTTCTTAGGAAAGACACCTTTTGAACTATGGAATGGAACTATTCCCACAATTCACTATTTCAAAGTCTTTGGATGTAAAGTTTATATCTTAAATACCAAAGACAACTTAGGGAAATTTGAATCTAAAGCGGATGAGGGAATTCTAGTTGGATACTCATCCACAAGTAAAGGGTATAGAGTCTACAATAAGAGAACCCAAGGGATTGAGGAGTCCTCAAATGTTAAATTTGATGAAACTACAGTACCTACCTAGAAAGTCCTCCATTGATAAGGATATTAATGACAATAATCAAGACATTACCCAAAAACTTCAAAATTTGACTATTAGGGGCAATGATCAAGGTGGAGGAAAAGAAGATTTCGATGATGAAAGAAGGGTGGAGGATAACAATGATCAATTTGAAACCCCTTCTAGAAACCTAAGAATTCATCAAGATCATCCACTTGACCAAGTAGTAGGAGATCTATCTCAAGGAGTAAGAACTAGGTCATTTCATAGGGCTCCTACTAGTCAAGTTGCTCTCATCTCACAAATTGAGCCTAAATCGATCAATGATGCACTCCATGATCCGGATTGGATTTTGGCAATGCAAGATGAATTGGCTCAATTTGAGAGGAGTCAAGTTTGGGAGTTAGTACCTAGACCCAATGATAGCACCATAATTACTACAAGATGGGTCTTTAGGAATAAGTTAGATGACCAAGGAATATCACTAGAAATAAGGCTAGGTTGGTTGCTAGGATTTAATCAAGTTGAGGGGCTTGACTATGATGAGACTTATGCCCGGTTGCTAGATTAGAATCTATTAGAATTCTCTTAGGGTATGCTTCTACATGGGATTTAAACTTTACCAAATGGATGTTAAATCGGCATTTTTAAATGGTTTTATTAAGGAGGAAGTGTATGTAGAGCAACCACCGGGTTTGAGAACATAGATTATCCAAATCATGTATATAAGCTTAGGAAAGCATTATATGGGTTAAAACAAGCTCCTAGGGCATGGTATGAAAGATTGTCATCCTTCTTAATTTCTAAGGATTTTAGAAGAGGACAAGTAGATCAAACCTTATTTATAAAGTCAACATTGAAAGATATATTCATAGCCCAAGTATATGTTGATGATATCATCTTTGGGTCTACAAATGATGATCTACTTCAAGACTTTATAAAAAATATGGAAAATGAATTTGAAATGAGTTTAGTTGGAGAACTCAATTTTTTCCTAGGATTACAAGTAAAACAAACCAATGAAGGTATCCATATTTATCAAACCAAATATGCAAATGAAATGATCAAGAAATTTGGTTTGGAAAATGCCAAAATTGTAAGCACTCCTATGGCCACTAGCACTAGAATAGATAGTGATCATGATGGTAAATCAATCGATCTTAAACTTTATAGGAGTATGATAGGTAGCCTACTATACCTAACCGCTAGTAGACCCGATATTTTATTTGCGGTAGGTATGTGTGCAAGATACCAATCTTGTGCCAAAGAATCACATTTAGTAGCCGTCAAAAGAATTTTAAGATATATTAAAGGTACTCTAAATGTAGGACTTTGGTATCCTAGGACTAGATCATTTGAATTGCTTGGTTATACCGATTCCGATTATGCCGGGTGCAAATTGGATAGGAAAAGTACTAGTGGTGGATGCCAATTTCTTGGGTCCTCCCTAGTTAGTTGGAGTAGTAGGAAGCAACATTGTGTTGCTTTATCAACCACCAAAGCCGAATATGTGGCTATGGGTGGTTGTGTAGCTCAATTGCTTTGGATGAGACATACTCTTGTGGACTATGAGCTACACTACTCTAACATTAAGGTTTATTGTGACAATGTGAGTACCATCAACTTGACCAAAAATCCGGTACATCACTCTAGGACCAAGCACATTGAAGTGAAACATCACTTCATAAGAGATCACGTGGCAAGAGGGGACATTGAACTTAATTATGTAGAATCTAAGTCCAACCTTGCGATATCTTCACCAAAGCTCTTCCCGAAAATGAATTTTCATCTTTAAGGAGAGAGCTTGGTATGTGCTTTAATGGAGTAAAATTCTAGGCTTGCATAATCCCATGATTATATGTTATCTTTATACCTTGTTACATCTCACAAAAAGCCTTAAGAACCTTGATTTTTGTATTGAGACACCTAGAACCATGTGAGATAATAGGAAGGTGTACTTGGCTCATCATGCTTGTTATGATGCATTACTATGAGCCAATGACACACCTAGAGACATAAACACCTTATGGACCAATCATTGGGAAGGCTTGTATTCAAGTAATGGATACATAGCTCAAAGAACATGGTTGGAAATTCCAAATAATATATATTTTAAACTATGTTCATCATATTTTGAAAAACAATTTCAAATGAACCACAAAAGTGATACAAAGGTTGCAAACTCTTTAGAACTTTTGTTAGATTCAAGGTTGTATCAATCTTGAAATCTGAAAAACATATATTTTCAAATTATTTTTCCTTCATCAAGTATAATTTCAGAAATGTACAAAATTTCGTGATTTTTCAAGATTCCTGGAATTTCTACCTCATTTCTAAAGTTAATTTGAAAAGGTGAAATTTCATTTAGTCTAGCGATCGTTGAAACCAGTCAGTGATACAATCGTTTTCTAATATTAAGCTCCATTTTCTGATATTTAGTGGATCCTTGATGTCCTAAAACTATGGTATGATAATGTTGCAATAAACAAAGTTTTAGGACAGTTAATGCTTGATGTTTTAGGGGAGTTTCATATATAATATCGTTTTCTTCCTAAAATCCATTGTTGGTGCAAAGTTAGAACTTCATGTTTAATTCATTGATATGCTTTGCTTCAAATATGGTTTACACATCATATCTTGGATTAAGGGGAGCTTAATTTCAATCTTATACCTTAGTCGAGATCCAATACCCTTAACTCTTTCATTTATGAATCCTTCTCTTTTTGATGTCTGTCAAAGGGGGAGAAGGAATGTTTAAGTTAGAATCTATATTGGAAATATGATTATATTTTTTTTTAAAAAGACCTAACTTAAATGATTGTCAAACATCAAAAAGGGGGAGATTGTTGGTGCAACAATGCTCCAAGCATTTATATGTTTTGATGTTTGGATAATCATTTAAGTTAGGCAATGTGTTGTGATCTAATTGCGAATGTGTTTAAGTGACAGGTAAAAGAGAAGTCCAAGTATGATCTTGGCAAAGGAAGTCCAAGGGATGGACTTGGCAGCATAAGACCAAGCTTGTAGTCTTGGCAGCGTAAAGTCCAAGTGAACCTTGGCAAAGGAAGTCCAAAGGATGGACTTGGCAGCATAAGACCAAGCTTGTAGCCTTGGCAGCGTAAAGTCCAAGTGAACCTTGGCAAAGGAAGTCCAAAGTAAGGTCTTGGCAGCATAAGTCCAAGCTTGTAGTCTTGGCGGCGTAAAGTCCAAGCATTTGGCAACCCAAGACATGACGAAACCGAAGGAAGCTCTTGGAAGCAAAGCGCAAAGGATGAACAAGTCGCGGACTCGGAGGGATCCTGAAGGCGCAAGGCTTAATACGGAGCTAGAAGGTTGAGTCTAGGTCTAGGGTATAAAAACAAGTATGAATTATTCATACTTAATGAGTATCAATCGGATCGATGTATCGATCATTGGTGTCGTCGTTTACCGAGTCGGTGAAACCTCGACCATCACCGACCGCTTTAGGCATGTCCGATCGATACGATTACGATCACCGATCGCTATGGGCACAATGACATCGATCAAGGAAAGAAATGCCACAGAATGCAGTCGCACTCGACTGCTGCCGTGATCACTCGACTGATCACTCCATCAGTCGACTGATGAAGGGATCAGTCGACTGATCAACTGGCCGTTGGAATTTGCGGCTTCAAATCTCCGCGGAGATCGATTTGGCCGTTGGCGGCGACAATGATCGATGGCATGCATCAGTCGACTGATCGAGGCCCAACGGGAAAAACAGCCCCTCTTCTATAAAAAGGGGTCATGGGGAGCATGGGGAGGCTAGTGCTCTAACTCCTAACTTCATCCTCGTGCTCACCAAGTTTTCTAAGTGTTTTTAGCAATCCAAAACCTCCTCTTCTCTTGTTCTTCATCATCCATCATTGTAAAGAAGAGGAGTGTATTGTAAGAAAGGTTTCTCCACCTTGGTTCATCCAAAGGAGAAGATAGTGAAGCTTGGCTAGGGCTAATCCACCTTACGGATTGCCGTGGAGTAGGAGCGTCATCTCCGAACCACGTAAATTGGGTGTTAGCGTTTGGTTTCTTATTTCGTATTTGTATTCGTTTTGTATTCGTATTGCTTCCGCTAACTTGATTGTAGAAACGAAGAAACGCTAATCACCCCCCCTCTAGCGTTACAAAGGTCCTAACATAAAGGACCAGAGGTAAGTACTAGTGTGAAGAGAGATGGTAAAGTCGTGTCCTCTGTATGGGGACGACCCTAGGCAGCGATCCGACTAAGACTTCCAGTGTAAGGTCTAGGTCGAGATCGGACGGTAAGAAACTGTTGCATTTACCATTTTTCGTGCTAACTCTTTGCTGTAGGGAAGTGACCAGGCTGGCAGTCGACTGATGAAGTGCATCAGTCGACTGATGGAGTCGAATCAGCCTTGTGCGCTAGGTCAAAAAGGATAATGTTTGACGCTGTCACTTCGCGATAAGATAAAGTGCCACCTCATGATAAGTTCCACAAATTGAGGATCTGGATCCAGACTAATTCCAAGGCACGAGTCTATAAAAGGAGGGGAGGACTCGAACCCAAAGATCATCAATTTGCTCCTAAGTGCTCCCACAATGCCAAAGTTCTACATCAACGCTACAACGCCGTAACACCGACGCCGCACCAAGTTTCAACTCAAGCGTCGATAACTCAGTTAATTATTTCATTTGTATTCCTTACTTTGTACTTGGAGCTTTTTTCGTAAACGAGGTGAGGTAGGCTTGTTGCCTCATCCTCGAATTTTGGTTTTGTTTTGATCGTTGTCTCTTACCTCCAACGAGGAGGAGACTCTATAGTGAATTGCCCCTTCGTACGTGGTCAAGGATCATGGGGCCTTGGAATAGCAACCACTAGGTTGTGAACCAAGTAAAAATAAATTTATCATATTTATTTTTCTGCTGCATTACTCATATTCTTAATTGAACGAACGAAAAGAAATGAATATTTCACGCTCGCTATTCACCCCCCTCCCCCCTTTAGTGATGCTTTTTTGATCCAATAGGGAGCAATTCAAGATGATGAAAAGAGGTAAAACCCTTCTTATTTTATAGCCCTTAGAGCCCTAGTTTGTTGAGATCTAGATTTGTGTCAAAGCTCCACATCAACCCTCATTTTGTGGCTCTTATCTTAACTATCTTCGAAGTGAGCAGCTTGACCAGCAATCGACTGATGCCCTACAGTAGTTGACTAATGGTAAGTTCAGTCGACTGCCACATAGGTCCCGTTTACATAACTTTGTGTCGACCGCCCCTTCATGTAACTCAATGAGTTTGTTCTAGAGGTCCTTAGTACTGATAAAGGGGCCAACGCGGTTGAGCTCTTCCTTTGATAGACCGTATTGCAAGATTTGAGTGGCTTTCGCATTGGCCTCTATTTGTCGCTTCATTGCGTTGGTCCACTTGTCGCATTCCATGAACTCTCGTTCTTCATTTGTTGGTAAACTGAATCTTGTCTGAATGATGATTCACATCTCAACTTGGGTCTTAAGATAGCATTCCATCCGACCCTTCCAATAACGGAGGTCATCTCCATTAAAGAACGGAGGTCGGGTGGTGCTATACCTCTTAAGATGGGTCATTCAAATAACCTTGCAAAAACACGAAAAACAAAAATTTCCAAGACTTTGTCTTGGATTAGTAGTGCGGGAAGAAATCTTAAATTAAATTGAAAAGCAAAAACAATACAAAAAGAATAAAAGATTGCTAGACCGATGGTTGCACAAAATCTGAGTGCCCCCGCTCTGATGGATCGAGAAATGCTAGAGGGGGGGGGGTGAATAGCATTCGAAAATCTTTTCGTTTGGTCGTTTAAAACCAAAGTATAAAGCAGAAAACTCGAATACAAAATAAGAAAGACAACTTTGTTTTTACTTGGTTCACAACCAAAGGTGGCTAGTCCAAGCCCCCGCGATCCTAGATCGCTTCCGATGGACAATCCACTAAAAGGTCGCTTCCTCGTTGGAGGTAAGAGACAACAATTACAAAAGAAATATAGAGGAAGAGGCAACAAGCTTACCTCTCATCTTAGCAATTAAAAGCATAAGTATAAGAATAAGAAGAACTACAAAAAGAAACTACCGGCTTATGAAATGGAGATGCACATGTGATCGACATTACGATGGCGTTGCATTGTCGAAGAGTACTTGGATTAGTCGGAGCACTTTGTGTAAAATACCACAAATAAGTTCCTATAGAATAATATCTTTATTATTCTTTAATTAGAGAACTTATTATTGGGTTAATTAAATTAATGAGGGATGGTTAGGGATTAATTAAACCTAACCTAGGTTGAAGGCTTATAAAAATGGGACCCATTTCTTTTCTTAAAGACGATCCATTTTCTTCCGCTTCTTTATTTCCTCTCCGCCTCATTCAACCTCACTCGCGATCCCATTCTGCATGGTTCTCATCAGCTTCTTTGCACGAGTGGTTTGGCGATGTCGCCGCCATAGCTGAGTGCCATGCCACAGGTCAGTTCAACTCCATTCTCCTTGGCTTTCGTCGATCTCTTTGTGCAAGCGAATCGGTGTCATTGCTACCACGACTGAGTGGCGTTGCCATAGGTTATCTCATTGTTGATTTTGAGCTTTTCTTTCATTTTCCAGTCATCACAATAGCCTTGAAAATTTTTTGGAATTCTGGGGAGAGTGCCGACGAGTTTCCCTCTTCTCAGTTGGGACACAATGCTCCATCGATCGGATTGGCAGCTGCGTTTGGCACGGGTGGGAATGCCATCGTCATAGTTTCATTTCTTAGTATCTATTGGTCTTATCTTTTCCTATCCATTCTAATTTCTAGTTATCTGGTTTGGGTAGCTCTATTTTTTTTCATTTTTGTGCGATCTTTGAATCCTGGTAGTAAATCGAGTGTTGGTGCAATCGACCCATGTCACGATTGACCAGACTCAAGTTTACTCGAGTAGTGTCTTGATGTTTGACAATGAGTTGACCATTATTTGACAATGTTGACCATTGTTTAACAATGAGTTGACTATATGGTTGACATGGGGTTGACCATATGATAGAGAAGTCAAAGTGAGACACTTGGCATGGAAAGTCCAAGCATGGGTCTTAGCGATGGTAAAGTCCAAGTCTTGAGTACTTGACATGAAAAGTCCAAGCATGGGTATTGGCAAGGGAAAGTCCAAGCTTGAGTCTTGGCAATTGGAAAGTCCAACATGGGTTGACATGGAAAGTCCAAGCATGGGTCTTGGCAAGGGAAAGTCCAAGCTTGAGTCTTGGCAAATGGAAAGTTCAACATGGGTTGGCAAGGGAAGTCCAAGGGTTGATATTGACGGCGTAAAGTCCAAGGGTGGAGTCTTGGCAACATAAGGTCAATGGTTGGCGGCGTAAAGTCCAAGCGTGTGTCTTGGCAGCGTAAGCCCAATGTGCCTTGGCGGTGTAGACCAGCTTAGCATGACAATAGATGATGGAAGCACCTGTAAGCTAGCGTATAGATGAACAAGTTGTTAATGAAAGCCCTAGAGCCAATCATGTGATGATTGTTGTATGGACTTTATTGTATCATATTCCTATTTATAAAGGCATGGTTATTATATTTACTTGTATTGGTGTCAAATAACTAAATATAATAACGTCCTTGAGTAGTAGGTTCTTATCTATATCAATCGATTGGTTGAATCGATAATGAGATGATATAGAGAACACTACTCTTAATCATTCCTAGTCAAGTATTAACATTCAGGGACAATGTTAATGCGTAGAGACTAGCATGTAGGTCAACACGATGACTTGATCTCACAAGTCATGGATATGAGATATTAAATTGACACATGAGTATACATTAGAGAATGTAAACTGAATGACCCGCCATGAGAAAGTATCATGGATCATTATATGAGTGTCATATACTTTCTCATGTGGCTATTAGTATGACTATTAGTCCTTAGACCTGAATTCGTCATGGTTCCCTACATAAGGAGTTGCATACTTTGGCTTCGTCAAATGTCACCCGTAAATGGGTGGACTATAAAGGCGATTACTGGGTATGTAACAAATTATGCGGAGGGATGTGAGTGATGTAGATGAGATCTATCCCTCCTATATGACGGGGGTGACATCGATATTCTTGATAGAGTGAGACCACGAAGTGCATGGCCATGCCCAAATGAGTCAATATAAGATATTGAGCTCATTTGATTAGAGTGAGTCTACTTGGAGTTCAAGATATAGATTGTATCGAGGATGACACGGTCTATGCATCAATTGGTCAATCTAGATGTCAAAGATAGAGGGACATTGTCACATATTGTGAGAGTCACAATTAGTAGTCACAAAGGTGATGTTGGAGCTCAACATTCTTGTAACTTGGGTAGCAATGATGTGTTGCTAGATACCGCTCATTGCTTATGTTCCTAAATCAGTTTAGGGACATTGCCAACGTTACAAGAACCTATAGGGTCACACACAAAGGGCAATTAGATGGAGATTAGGGTCATATGATGAACCATGAGGATTAGGTTCATATGATGAACCAAATTGGATTAAGAGTAATCCTAATTAGACTAATTGAGTTAGACTCAATTTGATTCAAGTGTTGAATGAGTCTAATTTATATTTGATTCATCAAATCAATTTAAATTAATGAATAGAGATTCATTAAATTAAATTGACTTGAATCAAATGGTTGGATTTGATTAACCATGGGAGATAAGAGGTCAAGTTTGACTTGACTTGAGAGGGAAGATGAAAGGTCAAGTTTGACTTGACCAAATGCCATGTCATGATGATGACTTGGCATGCATCATCATTGACACATCATGGGGTGCCACCTCATGAGGGAGACCAAGAGCCATTGGCTCTTGGAGTTACATGCATGCATGTAACCCCCTCTCCATGAAGTGGCCGACCACTTGATTTGCATTAGATGAAAAATTCATTTTTGTGAGTTACTCCAACTTCATCTTCCTCCTTGGATCACCCTCTCAAGCTCCCCTCTCCTCCTTGGCCGAACCATCCATAGGGTGCTAGCACACTCAAGGGTGTGTTTTCTCCACCTATTGCTTGTGTGGATACCAATAGAGAAGTGTACACTTGACACTCTAGAGTTCCAGCAAGCTATTTGGACAAGAGGGATTTGCGAAGGGCGTTACATTGAGGGTAACACTCTCAACTTCTAGATCTAAGGTAGATCTAGGTTTACTTAGCACATACATGTTTTTATTTTAATATATCTTCGCACGGATCCGTGGCCAGACTTCCGGGGTTTCCGCAACGCAAAAAGCGGTTTTTGTGGCTCGGAAAGTCCAACACAAGTTATGGATGACTTGGAAGGATCCAATAGGCGTGAGACTGATAGAGGTAGCTAGAAGGCTTAGATCTAGGCTAAGGGTGGTCTAGTAATTATGAGGGCATCATACTTGGGGCAAACCTCATGGTCGAGGTGTAGCAGTCGACTGGGGTAATGGACCAGTCGACTAGTCAAGTGTTTTGATACATGGCAGCGAGTCGACATTGAGCAGTCAACTGAGATTATGATCAGTCGATTATCATGAGTCGACTGACATTTGACTGCGGTAAAAGGCCTTGGCAGTCGACTTATGGCTTGAGCAGTCGACTGCCGTGTATGGCAGTCGACTACTGGTGTTGGTCGCTAGGAGAGAACACTCGGTAGCTGACTAAGCTATCAACTGCGGGTGTTGGCAGTCAACTATAGGGAATGGTAGTCGACTGCCAGTGTATTCGTTGGCTTAGATGCCAATGTGGATTGAGTCATTGTGAGACAACGACACTATTGGTAGTCAACTGGGCCCTTATAGCAGTCGACTACCATGTGCAAAATCAGCCCGATGCAGGCATAAAAGGAGCAGCTCGTGAAGGATTTCACCATCGGTTCTTTAAGAGGTTGTGGAGGCGATTTGAAGGCGAAATGCAGGTGCATTTCAGGGTCCTTCAAGATCATCCAAGCAACCAACAAGCAAAGCATTCAAAGCTCTAATTTGTAAAGTGTTCTTTACATTCCAATTGTAGTTCTTTGTATTTGCTTGTTTTATTCTTGTATTACTTTTGTAATCATTTGTACGAGGTTTCTCCACCTCCATATTGTTTCGAGAATGAGTGTTATTTTTTTGTGGTGTGTACATCACTAGAGCTCATTGAGCTCACCCCCGTAGAGTAGGAATCCTAAGGTTCTGAACAACGTATATTCTCGTGTATTGCTCGTTGTGTGTATTTGTTTTTGTTATTATTTCCCCTGCGTACACTAACATTTGTAGCAAGCACAATTGAATTTTGTCAAGCCAAGGAACGCATCATTCACCCCCCTCTAGCACTCACTGAAGTTCCTACAATTGGTATCAAAGCTTGGAGCTCTTCTACGGATTAACACTTGGGAGAAAAAGCGCTAGAGGAAACAGAGCTACCTAAGGATGGATTGGGGTACGCCATCGACATTCCTCCACCGTACGATCAAGAAGACTTTCCGGCATGGAGGGCGAGAATGGAGACATTCTTGATGATAAACATAGAAGATTGATTCATCATCATGGAAGGTTTCGAACCCCCTAGGGATAAGAGAGGAGATGTCCTAAAATTGAAAAAGTTGACCCAAGAGCAATGTCAAAAATTCAAGCCCGAAATGAAGGTAACAAAAATTTTAGAAAATTTGATTCCTAATGATATTTTGTGCAAGCTAGGGGACTACATGGATGCCAAGGAGGTATGGAGCAAGTTGGCAAGATTTCATGAGAACCTACAACCGGTCCAAGAAGATGAGGAAGAAGAGGAATGCGCATCCTCTCAAGCTCAAGAAGACTCGGAAGAGGAAGAATCATCATCATCCTTACAAGAGCTTAAGGAATCGAAAGTTGAAAGGACATCAACATCTAAGGAAGAGGAAGAATTGGAGGAAGCCTCCACCTCTAGGATTGAGGGGGAGGAAAGATCATCTATTCCGGAGCAAGAACAAAAAAAATCTACCTCCGGTCATGAAGAAGAGGAAGTTTAAAACTCCCCTACCATGGAAGGTAACTCAAACATTATTGTTAAAATTTAAAATCATATAATATATTTTGAGTGTAGGGAGCAAGGACACTACAAGAGTAAGTGTCCTTAACAGGTTAAGAAGATGACACAAGTCGTGCCAAAGACCAAGGAAATCGGTGCCCAAAGTCAAAAGGGCAAGGAGCATATCATTTGCTTCAAATGCCATCAAAAGGGCCACTATAGAAGCAAATGCCCTAAGGGGAGGAAGAAAACCAAAGAAGGAGCAACACATGTAGGGGGAGCTTCTAAAGCAAACTCTAAAGTAAATTTAAATAATGCTCTTCATTTACATAATAGTCAAATGCATGCTAGGGATTTTATTGCAATTACTCATGAACAAAAGCATACTAGGAATAGATTTTATTGCCTAGGTGCAAAATCATTTAATTTTATGGTTAAGGAGAAATTTGGGAGTAATAACCCTAGGAAAATCCTACCTAGAGAAACTATTAGAAAGGTAGAAGACCATCTAGGAATTAATCCCAAAAATCATAGATATATGCCTAGAAAGAACAAACCTACTCAAGAAAATAACGGGCCTACAAAATTAGAAAAATTGGAGATTGAAAATCAAGTTTTGAGGTCAAAACTTGAGAAGATGCAGAAGACCCTTAAAAAGATGCAAATCCAAATGCAAGGGTCAAATAGTCAAAATTTGGGATCAAGGAGTCAAAACCTAGGGTCTAGAAGGCAAGGTTCATCCAAAGGTAAGAAAGGTTTGATTCACAAACCTAAGCCCAAGGAGACCTACCATAATGTTCCATTCGATTATGGAACTCATCCTAGGTCTAGGAAAGCCAAGGTTACTAGGAAAGTCATCCCTAAGGGTAACCAAGGTGTTTGCCTAGTGGCTAAGGTTTCAAGAAAACCTAGGGAAGCCACTAAGAAGGTTACAAGGGGAGTCACCTAGAGTTAACCTAGGCAAGACCACAATGACCAAGGCTTTTAAGCCTAGGAGGGTATCTAGGGAAGTCTTCCCTAAAGAATACCTAGTAAACTCAAGGAGCTCCAATAGGTATTGGGTTCCTAGGAGCATGATCGATTCACGCTAAATGGGTTAGGATGTGTTAACCTTTATTGGATGGGTAGTTAACTCAACTATAGCAAAGTTGACACTTTAGGGAATTTCCAAGGTAATGGGATACTTTGGAAATAAGTATGATTTTTTATCCTAAGAGGTTTTAGGATGTGCCAATATCTTTAAGAAGTGTT
The DNA here is from genome assembly GCA_025175895.1 of Wurfbainia villosa. Taxonomy (NCBI): domain Eukaryota; kingdom Viridiplantae; phylum Streptophyta; class Magnoliopsida; order Zingiberales; family Zingiberaceae; genus Wurfbainia; species Wurfbainia villosa. Next base: position 56,225,697 of record CM046004.1, read on the forward strand.
GAAAAATTGATCAAATTGGCACAAATTAGGTGTAGAGGTCATAGTGTGTCATTTTGAGTTTTTGGCACACTTGGGAGATAAGTAGTATTATGGCAAAATAAACTTAATCCTAACAAATGACAACTAATATTAAAAATTTAGGTATTCTTATGCCTTACATTTTATTTGTCATGACATCATATTTCATTTTATCATTTAATATGTCATGATAATACTTAGGCTTAAGGTTATGTCATGTATATTTAGATTTAATCTTATGCCATGACATCATGATTATTGACACATGTTTCATTTGTGTTATCATTTATGCCATAATCATCATTCATGCATTTAAGATTTATGAAAATTGATTTAAGGACTATGGCATGATTTGAAGTCTCATGTATAAGGGAATCAAATAGTATTGCCTTAGAAAATGCATGAGGTCTTAGTTTAGGATAAACAAAACCCACATCTCACATCACATTGACATGTGTATGTATTGATACACCCTTGACACATGTGAGATGCTAGGAAATGAGTTAAGTTTAAGGTGCATAGTTTTTGCATCTAGATGAACTCAAACTCATCTTATACCATGGATGAATCATGAAGAAAACTTATGTACAAGTCATGTGCATTAATCCCATAGACCATGGTTCAATATAAGGTTTTGAAAATATTTTAAAATCATTTTGAAAAGCCTTAGTGAAGTCTATCTTTTGATAGCAATCACCATTGATAGAGTTGGTACAAAGTAGGGCCAAAACATTGAACTTTTCAATGGTTTTGAACTTTGTGTCAAACTCACTATTTAATGGATAATTTATTTTTCAAATATTTTTTACCCATTGTATTTGTTATAAGTAATCTACGTATGAATTTTCAAGATTTTTCAAAATATGTATTTTTACTTATGAATTTTTAAAATTTGATTTTTGAAATTGAATTTCTGCATTTGCAAAAATCAATCGACTACCGCTATTGGGAGTCAACTGGAGTCAAGGTCAGTTGACTGCTGGCTGACAAAGTCGACTACCAATGCTGATTTTGGATAAACAAGGATGTTTAGCCTATGTTTCAGCTATATTAAGCTACCCTAATACTTCCTAATCGTAGGATATGCTTTGGGAAGCATTATAAAGTGTGAAAATCCATTAGATATGGATTAGAAGAGTTGTTTAGGGTGTGTATCAATTTTAAGGTGTGTGAAAGTTCAAGGTTGAACTTTTGCCTTTAATTTTGATGGTTTAGTGTTCCTATAGGCTTCGGAACTTTGCAAGGATATTGTTGGTGCAATGGTCAAGGGAGAGCAAGCCTTTAGGGGGAGGTTATCCATCATGGGATGATGAATGTGTTCTTCCTCATAAGGGGGAGAATTTAGAGAATGGGAGAAATTGAAGGATTGCCTCTCTTTAGTGATATGAGACTTATCACTAGGAAGAGTAAAGACATCCTAGATGTTTTTGGACCAAGGGGGAGATTGTAAGATCTCATTGGGATATGAGACATTTACACCCTTGGGGAGAGCCTTTTTGATGTATGTTAAAAAGGGGAGAATTTGGGAATTCCCAATTTGGAAAATTAGGAGGATTGGATTGAGTTAGTGTTCTAATTCAAAGGTTTGGTTTTTTTCAAACATCAAAAAGGGGGAGATTATTGGTATAATCAACTCAGGTCACAATTGACGAGACTCGATTTTGACTCGAGTAGTGTCTTGATGTTTGGGTTTTGATGTTTGACAATGAGTTGACCATTGTTTGACAATGAGTTAACTATACGGTTGACATGGGGTTGATCATATGATAGAGAAGTCCAAGTGGGACACTTGGCATGGAAAGTCCAAGCATGGGTCTTCGCGATGGTAAAGTCCAAGCCTTGAGTACTTGGCATGGAAAGTCCAAGCATGGGTCTTGGCAAGGGAAAGTCCAAACTTGAGTCTTGGTAATGGGAAAGTCCAACATGGGTTGGCATGGAAAGTCCAAGCATGGGTCTTGGAAAGGGAAAGTCCAAGCTTGAGTCTTGGTAAATGGAAAGTCCAATATGGGTTGGCAAGGGAAGTCCAAGGGTTGATATTGGCGGTGTAAAGTATAAGGGTGGAGTCTTGGCAGCATAAGTCCAATGGTTGGCGGCGTAAAGTCAAAGCGTGTGTCTTGACAGCGTAAGCCCAATGTGCCTTGGCAGTGTAGACCAGCTTAGCATGACAATAGCTAATGGAAGCACCTGAAGGCTAGCGTATGGATGAACAAGTTATTGATGACTTGGAGGGATCCAATAGGCATGAGGCTGATGGAGGTGGCTAGAAGGCTTAGTCTAGGCTAAGGGTAGTCTAGCAAGTATGAGGGCATCATACTTGGGGTAAATCTCATGGTTGTGGTGTAGCAGTCGACTGGGGTTATGGAACAATCGACTGGTCAAGTGTTTTGACACTTGGCAATCGAGTCGACATTGAGCAATCGACTGGGATTATGACCAATTGACTACCATGAGTCGACTGGCATTCGACTGAGGTAAAAGGCCTTGGCAGTCGATTGACAGCATTGTGTTGGTGCAGTAGGCACCTAAGTCGAACCTGAGTTTTGATTATAGCAAAAGACATAAAGTTAAGCTCATATTGTTATCTCATGAGTTGAATCAAGTGTGTAGGAGTGTTAAGCTAAGCTAAAGGTCAGCGACACCCGGAGGTTCTCGTGTTGAGAAACCATGGTAGTCGGGCGACACCGGGAGGAATTCAGAGGCAGCCGAAGAACTCAGGTGAAGACCAGTAGCAAAGCTACAACAAAGGTAAAGCTCAAGGTAAGCTCGTGTGAGTGAGTGACGCAAGGTTGAGTCCTCTGTGTAGGGATGTCCTTAGGCGACGACCCGACTAAGACGTCCCATGAAAGGTCTATGTCGAGGTCAGACGGTTGGTGGTCGTCGAAATCACTTATTTTTGAGCTAATTCTTCATTGCAGGTGGAAACCCTAACAATAGTCGACTGCCAGCTGTTGGCAGTTGACTGCTGCCTCCAACAGTCGACTGATGGTCAAGGATCAGCCTCGAGGAGAGTCAAAGCTTATCACCATTTCTCAAGGGCTAGGTGGTATCACCTCATGAAACTTCATCTCAACGATTAGGGTTTCTCAAGGCTATAAAAGAAGGGGTTCTCCACACCATTTTGATCATCAAAAAGCTCTCCAAAAGCCTCTGCAACGCCGCAACTCTCCGACGACTCTACGACGACGAAGTTCTAATACTTCGTTGATCAAAGCTTGAGTTTTTATTCTTCTTTCGTCGGTATAAGCTTAATTTAGTTCGTCTATTTTAAATTCTTGTATTAGTCTTTTTATCTTGGAGCTTTTTATCATAACAAGGAGAGGGGGAGTGTCCCTCTACCTTGAGGTTTTGCTTTTTCTTGTACTCGCTTACTCCTACCTCCAACGAGGAGGAATATTTTAGTCATTTGCTCTCTGTACATGATCTAGGACCGTTAGGGCCTTGGATTAGCAGCCGAAGGCTGTGAACCAAGTAAAAACAAAAGTGTTCTATTTACTTTTCCGCTATGCACTCTTTTCTTAATTGAACGAATTCGAAAAAAAATTGTTTTGCGATATTCACCCCCTCCCCTCTAAAGCTCAAATCGATCCAACAAGTGATATCAGAGTCGGGGGCGCTACGATTTGGTGAAACCACCAATCTAGCAATTTTATAGATTTCTTTTGTTTATTTTTTTTTACAACTTTTTTCGTTTCGTTTAATTTCATTTTCCCACACTACTAATCCAAGATGAAAGTCTTGGTACATTCACTTGTTTTTGTCATTGCAAGGTACTTGTTTTCCTTCTTTTCTTAAATGGCCCATCTCAAAGGGTTTAGCACCGTTCGACCTCCGTTTTACAATGGAGACAACTTCCGTTATTGGAAGGGTTGGATGGAGTCCTCCTTAAAGACCCAAATCGAGATATGGATCGTAATCCAAACCGAATTCACGCTTCCTACTAATGAAGTGGGTGAATCGTTGGATTACGATCAATAGATGAACACCATGAAAAGACAAGTGGAAGCCGATGCCAAGGTGACCCAAATCTTACAATTTGGCTTGTCTAAAGAGGAGTTAAACTGCGTTAGCCCCTTCATTAGTGCAAAATATCTATTGACTAAACTCGTAGAGCTACACGAAGGAACCAACGATGCGAAGGTATGTAAACGTAATTTTCTTTTCAACAAGTTATATAATCTTAAGATGCAGGAACACGAGACAACAACACAACTACACACCCGCATTCAAGACATTGTCAATAGCTTGCACGCCATCGGACAAAAGGTCGAGAATCGAGAACTTATAAGATATGCTTTAAATGCTTTTCCTTGGACTACCTTGTGGGCATCCATGGTCGATGCCTACAAAGTCTCTAAGGACCTTTCAAAAATTAGACTAGATGAATTATTTTTTGAATTTAAACTCCATGAACAATCTAATTCGGTTCCCGAGAAAGGTATTGCCTTACTTGCAGGTTCGAAGAAGAAGCCCGCAAACAAACCACCCCCCAAGGAAGAGGACGAGTACAAGTCGGAGGTAGACCCAGAGATGGAAACCGAACTAGTGAATCTAGTTTAGAAGATGATCAAGAGCCGAAGATGACCCATCAATCAAGGTAAATCTAAACCTAATTCTAATTTTAGATGTTTTGAATGTAAGAGGTTCGAACACATCAAGTCGGAGTGTCCGAAACTCAAGAACAAAGCACCCAAGTCTAAGAAAGCGCTTAACGCTACTTGGGAAGAATCGTCGGAGGAGGAAGACGACGATCTCATCTTCATGGCCAAGTCGACCGAGCCCGAACAAGACTCCGAACTCGAGGAAGAGTCCGAGTCCGGATCCGATGACGAGTCGCTATTCAAGACAAGCCACGGATACGCATCCGGTTCGAAAGGGTCACTTAAGGTAAGTCAATCATTGCTTAGCACTTTATACAATACAATTAAATTCTTCACTAAAAAGTTAGCTAAGTCCGAGCCTAAGGTCGAGACATTAGTTGAGGAGGTTAAACTCCTTAAACATGAGGTCTCCCTAACCTCTTCAACTAGCCAAGTTCAAAAGGAGGACTCAACTCGAGTTGAAAGCTCGAAGTTGAGAACTCACTTTTGAAAAGTCAAGTTGAAGATCTTAGGTATACGTTGGAAAGGTTCACTTTGGGATCCAAGGGACTTGACCACTTACTTGGATCGCAAAGGGCCGTGTACAACAAGGCCAGACTTGGGTTTAGCTCAAATACGATTAACAAGTCACATATGTCGATTGTAAGTCGAAATGAAAAATATGTCCAAGCATGGGTCCCTAAGACCGTTTTGATTTCTAAATTAGGATCTAACAAGTATTGGGTTCCCAAGGACCAAATCCACTATGTGGAAAGACCGAACTGATTCAATGGTCCAGGGGGAGCTAGTATAAAATTTGTTTGTGCTATTAATTAGACTTCGCATGCTTAGGTATTTTTGTTTTTATTTTTAGAATGGTTAGATAGGACCTATAACTAGTCAATTCTTGACAACATAGTACTAGGACGCGACGAGATGATAGTACGCTAGGGAAGTGAAGTCCCATGTGTCCAAGCTAGATAAGGTGTGTCTAGCTCGGTGCACTTGACTAAGTGGAACTAGCTGAAGCTACCTCACCGTATCCTTAACTAGTTAGACCAGGAGGCGATCTTAGGTGAATCAAGTTATTATTTTCTTGAACTTGGCTTTGTCTAAGGAAGTGGTCGTTGTTCTAATCAAAGAAGGCCTCTGTGCCTCGCCACGACCTGGAAGCCAATTTCTTGAAAAGGTGACTTGACGAGCTTAGGGTTAAATCCGAATCTAACCCAAGGTTGACTAGCTTCAATTCATTAAAGTTAATCAAGTAAAATTGAAGTCATCTAATCAAGAACACATAAGGGTAACATGTTTGATCATGTAGAAATGGGTGAGATGATCTAGGACTAATAATCTTCAACCAAACCTTAAATTCCAATATCCGATCCAACTACCTTGTGTGTAGGATCAATGGATGTTGGACAGTGGGTGCTCCCGACATATGACCGGAGACCAACTTAAATTTTTAAAGCTTAGATTCAAACGACAAGGATTGGTAGCTTTCGAAAACAATGACAAGCTCAAAATCATCGGATCAGGTGATATTGAGCTAAATTCTAATTTCACAGTTCACAATGTTTTATTAGTTAAAGATTTTCAATACAATTTACTTAGTGTAAGTCAATTGTGTGATAATAACTATAAGGTCATATTCCTATAAAATGAATGCTTAATTAAAACAGATGAAACCTCTAAAATAATACTTAAAGGAACTAGGAATAGCAACATCTACACAATTAACTTACCCAACTCCTCAACCAAGTGTCTTATGACACATCAAGAGGAATCTTGGCTGTGGCATCGATGACTTGGTCACTCGCACCCAAGACTCGTTCACAAGATGAGTCAGAGTGGCTTAGTCAGAGGTTTGCCTAACCTTAACAACTTAGACAATAAAATTTGTAATGCTTGTCAACAAGGTAAACAACCTAGGGGACAACATCAACTAACTAATCAAGAATGAACCAAAAGTGTTCTTAAGCTTCTACACATGGATCTATTTGGTTCTCATGGAGCCAAGTCACTTAATGAGAGTCAATTTTGCTTAGTCATAATTGACGACTATTCTAGCTTTACCTGGGTTAGGTTCCTTAAACACAAAAGTGATACCTTAGACCAACTCATCAACTTGTTTAAATTAATCGAAAACCAAAAGAACCTTAAAATTAAAAGACTTAGAAGTGATCATGGTGGTGAATTCGAAAACCACAGGTTCACAGATTTTTGTAACCTAAATGGATACCACCATGAATTCTCATGTCCTAGAACCCCACAACAAAATGGCCTAGTCGAGCGGAAAAATAGAATCCTACAAGAAGCCGCTAGAACCATGTTGAACGAATACAACCTACCCGTTAGGTTTTGGGCAGAAGTCGTTAGTACGACTTATTATGTCCAAAATAGAATCCTAATGGTAAAGAGGCACCTTAAGACCTCATACAAAACCTACCATGACAAAGTACCTAACATCAAATACTTTAGGGTATTTGGGTTTAAGGTACATATCCTAAACACTAAGGACTACCTAGGAAAGTTCACATCCAAAACCTCCACCAGAATCTTTCTAGGTTACTCAACTACAAGTAGAGCCTATAGGATATATAACAATGACACCCTTAAAATTGAGGAAACTATTAATGTAGTATTCGACGAAGGACATGAACCCACAAAACTCGTAATAGAACCAACTAACAAACCAACTCATACTAGACTCGACTCTGACCATGAAATTGAGTCCAGTATTAATCCTAACCCGAGTCAACCTAGAGTTCAAACAAATCATCCTATCGACCAAGTGATAGGTGATCCTAATCCAAGAGTTCAATCAAATCATCCTATAGACCAAGTGATAGGTGATCCTAACCTAGTGGTTTGAACTAGAGCATCATATGGAAACCTTAGTCAAATTTACTTGATTTCGAAAATCGAACCCAAGTCAATTGAACAAGCTCTTCTTGATCCCGATTGAATTATTTCAATGCAAGAAGAGCTAGCTCAATTTACTAGGAATGAAGTTTGGGATTTAGTACCACCACCTAAAGATAAATCAATTATTGGAACAAGGTGGGTCTTCCGAAACAAACTTGATGACAAAGGTGAAGTAGTTAAAAACAAAGCGAGATTGATCGCGGAAGAGTTTAGTCAAGTAGAAGGGTTAGATTACGATAAAATCTATGCCCCCGTAGCTAGATTAGAATCCATCCGAATGTTATTGGCATACGCTGCACAACGAGGATTTAAATTATTTCAAATGATGTCAAGTCGGCATTCTTGAATGGATTTATTAAGGAAGAAGTGTATGTTAATCAACCTCCAGGATTTGAAAGCCTAGACAAACCCAACCATGTCTTTAGACTCAAGAAAGCTTTATATGGACTAAAACAAACTCCTAGAGCTTAGTATAAGAGGCTTTTTGTATACCTAAAGTCGAAAGGGTTTAGCCAAGGTTTAGTCGACCCAGCCCTTTTCGTAAAATCCATAGGCAAAGAAATTTTTATAGCCCAAATCTACGTAGATGACATAATATTTGGAACCACTAATTCGATCCTACTAAACGGGTTCATTTCACTCATGAAAAGTGAATTTGAAATGAACTTAGTAGGAGAATTAAATTTCTTTCTAGGATTACAAATTAAACAAACTAAAGAAGGAATCTATTTACATCAACAAAAATATGCTAAGGAATTAATTAACAGATTTGGAATGCAAAATGCTAAAATCATTAATACACCCATGGCAACAAATGTTAATATAGAAGAAGATGTAGACGGAAAACCTATTGACCTAAAATACTATAGGAGCACGATAGGGAGTCTTCTTTACTTAAACTGCGAGTCGACCCGATATATTATTCGTAGTAAGTATGTGCGCAAGGTTCGAAACCTGTGCTAAGGAGTCTCACCTAACATTAGTTAAGTGTATCCTTAGATATCTAAAGGGCACACTAAGCGTAGGTATTTGGTACCCTAGATCTACCGAGTTCAAACTAATCGGCTACTCCGACTCCGACTATACCGGTAGTAAACTCGATAGAAAGAGCACGAGTGGTTACTATCAACTTCTCGGCTCGAGTCTAGTAAGTTGGTGTAGTAGGAAGCAACACTGTGTTGCCTTATCTACCACCGAAGTCGAATACGTCACAATGGGTGAGTGTGTGGCTCAACTTCTTTGGATGAAGCACACTCTCCAAGACTTTAACTCAAACTTCAACAATATTAAAACTCACATAGATAATATTAGCTCAATCAACTTAACCAAGAACCCTATATGCCACTCTAGGACCAAACATATAGAAGTTAAACACCACTTTATTTGAGAACACGTAGCTAATGGAACCATTCACTCGAATATGTGGAATCCAAGTCAAACCTAGCCTATCTTTTTACCAAGCCGCTACCCGAAGCCAAATTTAGTCTACTAAGACAAAAATTGGGCATGTGCGTAATAGAGTAGGACTTACATTTTTTTATATACTCTATTACTTACTTTTCATGTTAATGGAACTAGCTTAGGGCTTACCCTAGATATCATGTACTTATAGATTTAAGGAGCCAATACATCTCACAACACATAGGACTAATGTGTTTGTGTACTTAGCCACATAGATGGGCATGAGATGTTAGGACATTCCTCCTAGTTCCAGATGTATATTTAGTGCATCGACATGAACCACGGAGTATAATTACCTATATTAACCAACTCTAATCAGAACTTGTTGATCATTCCATATCAATCAAGTCAAATAGAGTTGAACATCCAAATAGATGAGCTTATATTAAAACTACTATTTTCAAAATTTATTTGGAACATGCTTGGACTTAAAACTAAATTCAAAAACTATGTTTTTCAAAACCCCCCGCTCTTTTCGATTTATGGCAAAAGGGGGAGAAAAGACCAAAGTTAAGGGATCATTTTTTTTTAATTTTTGGTAACTTAACTTAGTACATATCTTATATCATTCTAATAACCCAAGTTAAGTAAATGTTTACTTAATTTTTAGAACTTAATCTTCTTAATTAAAATAAGGGGAGAAAGGCCAAGGTTAAGAAATCAATTTTTGATCTCTTAACTTAAACCTATTTTAAACACTAAGGCCAATATTAAGTAATTTCGATTACTTAACTCTTTTTAAAATAGAAAACATCAAGGGGGAGGGTTAAGACCCTTTTCAAGTACTCACCCTCGGTCAAGGGGGAGGATTTCTCAAGGGGGAGCACTTGAAAAAGAGTTTTACTCATACTTTTACTTATCTTGAAGAAGTTAAGAACACTTTTTTAAATTTCATATTCATGCATATCTTATTCATGATAGTCAATTCACTTAATACATTCAATTTATTTCCTTAACTTTGAGTGGGTTTTCCATAGATCAAAAAGGGGGAGATTGTTGGTGCAGTAGGCACCTAAGGCAAACCTGAGTTTTGATTATAGCAAAAGACACAAAGTTAAGCTTATATTGTTATCTCATGAGCTGAATCAAGTGTGTAGGAGTGTTAAGCTAAGTTGAAGGTCAGCGACACCCGGAGGTTCTTGTGTTGAGAAATCATGGTGGTCGGGCAACACCGGGAGGACTTCGGAGGGAGCTGAAGAACTCAGGTGAAGACCAGAACAAAGCTACAACAAAGGTAAAGATCAAGGTAAGCTCGTGTGAGTGAGTGATGCAAGGTTGACTCCTCCATATGGGGATGTCCTTACGCGATGACCCAACTAAACATCCCATTGAAGGTCTATGTCGAGGTCGGATGGTTAGTGTGAAGGGTTTCTCTTATCGAGTCCGTGAGGGGAAACTTCGCTTCCCACTTCACCTCGATTGCTTGATCATGGCGATCCCTTCGATGTCCCCGGATTAAAAAAATTTAATCCTAGACAAAAGGGATTTCCCAAACAACTAAGTTATCATCGTGCTATTCGTTTAGAGAGATCACTTGAACAAACTCGTTGTTCAAGCGATCAACCTCTATTCTACGAGTAGCCGCGGAATAGACGATGTCCGGATCGCCGGTTTTTGTGTTTATGTTTGGGATCCAAGTATTATTTAGCCACAAACAGATTTATATCATGCTCATAATTGAAAAACAAATACAAACATGTAACATATAAAAATTAGAGAATCGATATACCTCTCGATCTTCTAATGTATGACCTTCCTTTTTTCGGACGTCGTGTGGACGACGATCTACCAAAAGTCGAAGCTCCAAGATCACAAATATTCCTTCCTTGATCTTTCAAAGCAAAAGGAAGAATAGAAACATGGTTCTTCTCCTTCCTAAAACCAACCAACAAGAAACAAAAGGAATCCTTGCCGTCGGCCAACTAGGAGAAGGAGATGATGATGGAAAACAACCAAGACACCAAGGGAGACCCCTAAGTCTTGTTTCCACCACTCAAGGAGAAGAGAAGAGAGTCTTTGGCTGCTGGCCAATGGCTGGAAAAGGGCTGGGAGAACAAGCTGGACGCCGACCACCTTGAAGGAAGAAGAAGAAAGGGATTACCTTCCTTATTTGGTGCCGCCACCTCCTCAAAAACCCTAACCCTAGCTTTGCCGCCAACTCCAAAACCTAAGCCTTTCTTGATTATTCTTGCACGCCAACCCCTCAAGATCCTTTTATAGAGTTAGGGATAAGCCTCCTTTTAATCTCTACCATTGGTTTTTGGGATTTAATCTCAACCGTCGGATCTAGAGATTTAATCTCAACCGTCGGATCTTAGAGATTTAATCTCTACCTATGGATCTAGAGTTTTGTTTCTATCCATTGGATCTAATCTTCATGAGGTGTTAATAGGCTACATTAGGGACCATGAGGAGGAGTTGGATCTTGGCCATCCATGGATCAAGCCCACATAAAGTCCGATCCATTAATGATAATCCAATCCACTAAAGGATTATCATTGATCTACCTCACCAACCCCCATAAGTTAATATGGGCTCCTTATACTATTTGTACATTTTCTCCCCGTGTTTAAGATCTCGAATGTCTGTCGATTAATTAATTTACTGACCATTAATTAATCAACATCTAACTCTATGAGTAGTACCACTCAACCTTTTCATCATGCCGGACCAAGTCCACCTGCAGGGTTTATATGATGAACCTTATGAGCTCCTCAAGGGGACATAATCATCCTAATATATAGGACACGGTTTCCTCCTATAATCAACGACACACCATATAAATAATATCATCTCCCAACTTACCGAGCCTATCAATTTAATCTATAAATCTCGCCCATTGGTAAATCAAAGAGATGAATACTAAGTATATGTGCCCGTTATTTTCTTGAGATTAAGAGCATGCACTAAATAATATTTGAGGTCCGATTCGATTCTGTAGTCAGTAATAAATTGAATCACCTCTAAGTCAGTCCTGCTCAATACACAAAAAATGTACTAGTGTGATTCTATGGTCAAGACAAACCAATAACAAATCACACTACAACCATTCCGATGGTTTGTTCAAAGCCATCTCGGTTGTGAGCCTTTCCTTATACTTTACAAGGAGTCGATAACATGATCTCCCGTGTGACACCACACACCATGTTATCAATGTAATGTATTAGACAATATTGCATAACCATAAAAATGCAAACAATGATCATGTGATTCTTATTTTAAAATAAAGATGTTCATACAAAAGATAGACTTTTCAATATACATCCCTACAATCTCCCACTTTTACTAAAAGACTATGCTATTCTCAAACTGTCATACATCTGATCCCTATTCCCTCCACATGCCTATCAAAAGCACTCGCCGGAAGGGCCTTAGTGAAAGGATCTGCCAGGTTATCCTCTGATGCAATCTTGGCCACAACAACTTCTCCTCTCTTTACGATTTCTCGATCGTGGTGGTACTTGCGCTATGTGTTTACTTAGCCTTATGGGCTCGTGGGTTCCTTCGAGTTTGCAATCGCACTCACTATTATCACAATAAATTGTGAACAATTCTAAAGGAACCGTAAAGAACAACATTTATAAGCAATACGTAAACTGAACGAAGTAAAACATACATCTGATCCCTATTCCCTCCACATGCCTATCAAAAGCACTCGCCGGAAGGGCCTTAGTGAAAGGATCTACCAGGTTATCCTCTGATGCAATCTTGGCCACAGCAACTTCTCCTCTCTTTACGATTTCTCGTATCTTGTGGTACATGCGCTTTATGTGTTTACTAGCCTTATGGGCTCGTGGTTCCTTCGAGTTTGCAACTGCACCACTATTATCACAATAAATTGTGATAGTTCTGGGTAAACCAGGAATCACATCCAAGTTCATCAGGAAGTTCCTGAGCCACACAGTTTCTTTGGCCGCCTCAGAGGCTGCCACATACTCAGCTTCCATGGTGGAGTCCGCCATGCATTTTTGCTTGACACTCCTCCATACAATGGCTCCACCTCCCAAAGTAAACACAAAACCTGAGGTAGACTTACTATTATCCCTATCAGATTGGAAGTCGGAATCTGTGTAACCTACAGGGAGTAATTGGTCTGCCCGGTAAATCATCATATAATCCCTAGTCCTTCTCAGGTACTTCAATATATGCTTTACTGCAGTCCAATGTCCCTATCCTGGATTACTCTGATATCTGCTGACCATGCCCACGGCAAAGCAGATATCTGGTCTCGTACATAGCATCGCATACATGAGGCTTTCTACTGCCGAAGCATAAGGAACCACCTTCATCTCCTCTATCTCCTTAGATGATCTAGGACACATCTCCTTAGATAAAGGAACTCCATGCCTGAAAGGTAGAAAACCCTTCTTGGAGTTCTGCATGCTAAAACGATCCAAAATCGTGTCTATGTATGAAGCTTGGGATAAGCACAACATCCTTTTCCTGCGATCCTTTATAACCTTGATCCTAAGGATGTGTCCCACCTCTCCCAAGTCCTTCATATCAAACTGTTTGGACAACCATACCCTTACGTCCGATAACACCTTGTTATTGTTGCCAATCAACAAAATGTCATCTACGTATAGTACAAGAAATACCACTACATTTTTGTCACATCTCTTGTATACACAAGACTCATTCGGACTTTATATAAATCCATAAGACTGGATTACCTCATCAAAGTGGATGTTCCAAGACCTCGAAGCTTGCTTCAATCCATAAATGGACCAATTAAGCTTACATACAAGATGCTCTTTGCTAAGATACTGTATCTTTATCTTGGATTGCCTCGTCATATGTCCAGGGATCATGTTCATGTTCCCCAAGGACCAAATCAGAAGATTCTCCCAAGAACATGAATCTATTAGGCTATCTCACAACCCTCCCACTACGATGAGGTATCACCTGTGTATCCTCTGTGACACGCAGTGTAGTGACTTGTGGTATATCCTCTTGTACCGGTGGTACTGAAGAAGTGACTTCCCCTTTTTAATTCCTCCAGAACTATTTTACTCTTGGGCTTGTGGTTCATCACATAGTCTTCTTCTAGAAATCTGGCGTTCGTGCTAACGATCACCCTCTGATCTCTAGGACTATAAAACAAACCACCTTTCGTTTCTCTAGGATAGCCAACCAACATGCATACTTCTGTACGAGGTTCCAACTTACCAGCATCTGTCTTCAGCACATGTGTTAGACTCCCCATATCCGAATATGTCTTAGACTAGGCTTTCGCCCAGTCCACAATTCTGTGGGAGTAGTAGGCACTGATGGAACCAAGTTCAGAATATATACCGTCGTATCTTGAGCATATCCCTAGAACGAATTTGGTAACTCAGAATAACTCATCATCTATCTAACCATCTCCATAAGAGTCCTATTCCTTCGCTCTGCTACACCGTTCTGCTGGGGTGTGCCAGGTGTAGTCAATTGGGATTGAATCCCAACCTCTGATAAGTAGTTTCAAAACTCTTCCAAGAGGTACTCACCACCATGATCAGATCGTAGTGTCTTGATACTTTTACCTTGACATTTTTCCACATCAGTCTTGAATTCTTTGAACTTGTCAAAGCATTCAGACTTGCGGTGCATCAGGTAAATGTATCCATATCTTGAGTAATTGTCTATAAAAGAGACAAAATACTCAAAACCTCCTCTAGCCTAGATTGACATAGGACCACACAAATCAGAATGAACAAATTCTAACACATCTTTGGCTCTATACCCCTTGGCCTTAAAAGGCCTCTTAGTCATCTTACCCTCCAAGCAAGATTCGCAGGTTGGGAGATCCTCCACCACTAATGAACCCAAAGGTCCATCAGCTATCAACCTTTGAATTCTGCTTAGGTTAATGTGACCAAGCCTAAGATGCCAAAGATATGTTTGGTTCATCTTCGAAGGTTCTTTTCTCTTATTGGAATTAGAAGATGAGTTATTAACTTCAATTTGCATCGTGGGAGGTTTTGGTTCAAGTGTGTACAAATTTCCTATCAATGCACCCGAACAGATAATGCCCCTATTCCTTCTTATAACAACTTTGTTATTAAAAGAAATAGAATATCCATCCATGAACAATTTAGAAACTGAAATTAAATTCTTTCTAAATAAGGGTACATAAAGGCAATTCTTAAGAACCAAAAGTTTATTTTTCTCAAAAGATAAATGAACATCTTGTTTCACACATAGATAACACCACTAAACATGTTTCAACAACTAGACCAAAAGATATACCTTTGTTCTTGCGGTTGGGGTAGTCCTTCTTATAGTTTGTTTCTTCTTCTTCTTTCCTTTCGACTTAGAAGTAGAAACCTGAAATAGTTAATGAATACAACCTCTTGTTTATATTGTAGTTCAGGCGAAACTGCTTAAAACTCCTAGGTAGAGACTGGAGTATGATGTCGATCTGGGTTTCCCCATCGATCTCAGCTCCTAGGACCTCCAGCTCATTCAAATGAGCCATCATCTTGAGAACATGATCCCTCACGGGTGTTCCCTCGATCATGGTGGTCGTCATCAAGTTTCTCATGGATTTTTGCCTTGTAGCCCGATTCTGGTGTCCGAAAAGCTCCTTGAGATTGAGCATCATATCATAAGCAGTGGACATGGCTTGATGCTGATGTTGCAGTACATTTGACATAGATGCCAAAATGTAACACCGCGTCATCTCATCGGCCTTGATCCACTTCTTATAGCTCTCTCTCTCCTTTTCCCCAGAATCATCTGCAGGCTTGGGAGGGCACTCTTCGAGGAGTACATATTTGTATTCCTCAGCAGTCAAGACAATGTCTAGATTCCTCTTCCAATCAACATAGTTGGGTCTAGTAAGTTTGTTCTCTTTCAGTATCACAGCAAGTGGATTGAAAGTCATTTTGAAAGAAAACCTAAGAATCACATAAATCAAAATATTAGATTTCAAAAAATTATTGATTCCTCAAACAATAAAATTTTAAAATCAACCAACACCTCAAAACACCGAGAATATCGTATGCCACGATAGTGTGGACATATACGAATTCTACATTTGTAAGAGGAGGTTTTACCCATTAATTTTACTATCTTGTCAACCTCACTTTTTGACAAGTAAAATTAATAGTTGGTTCCTCTTTGACCCTATAAATAAAAGCAGTGACTCCGATGGGGAGGATACTTATATTTGTATCTAAGTGTTCACTATTACTCGGTACCAAGACAATTATCTCGGGTTATGTGCCTTCCGATGGGGAAGTGCACATGCTCCTTAATAATTCCCTATAACCATATTTGACCTTGTGATCCGCAAACAAACTCATCCGATGGGGAGGAAGGCACTCAGAGCCGATGCGCAAGTTTGTTTGCATCACTTGTCAAATCGTAATGGAGGCCATGGGAAAATAATTCCCTCTCCCACTTAGTAATTTGAAATTGAGGAATTTTCCTAGCCTACGACATGCATATCAAACAAAAAGCAATAAATATGAAAAATAAATTATTTTCTAACTATTATGGCTTTTGTCTTCAATATGTCTCCCATCGCATCGCCTTCTCGTCTGCTCCTCCTACGCCATGTACAAGCCATCTGGAGATCCGAGCCGAGACTAAAACATATTTTAATTTACATCCATCGATCCTATACTCCATGAGGGAGTGTACATGAAATCTAGATCGAAAGTAAACTAAAATAAAGAGTGGATAAACAATGTTGTATCTAATTTACAAAAAAAAAATCAAATAATAGCCTTGTCAACCCCGAGGATTCAACAAAATATATACATACAATCACATACACACATATGGCCATAATAGTCGGATCTTATGCCTACAACCAAAGAGTTAAACTACGCATATCCTACTATTATCCATCACATATAATATATGAAAAGTGCATAAAATTAACCGAATCCTAAACACACAAAACTGGAAACTTTTGCTCTGATACCAAATGAAGGGTTTCGCTTATCGAGTCCGTGAGGGGAAACTTCGCTTCCCACTTCACCTCGATTGCTTGATCATGGCGATCCCTTCGATGTCCCCGGATTAAAAAAATTTAATCCTAGACAAAAGGGATTGCCCAAACAACCAAGTTATCATTGTGTTATTCATTTAGAGAGATCACTTGAACAAACTCGTTGTTCAAGCGATCAACCTCTATTCTACGAGTAGCCACGGAATAGACGATGCCCGGATCGCCGGTTTTTGTGTTTATGTTTGGGATCGAAGTATTATTTAGCCACAAACAGATTTATATCATGCTCATAATTGAAAAACAAATACAAATATGTAACACATAAAAATTAGAGAATCGATATACCTCTCGATCTTCTAATGTATGACCTTCCTCCTTTCGGACGTCGTGTGGGCAACGATCTACCAAAAGTCGAAGCTCCAAGATCACAAATCTTCCTTCCTTGCTCTTCCAAAGAAAGAGGAAGAATAGAAACAAGGTTCTTCTCCTTCCTAAAACCAACCAACAAGGAGCAAAAGGAATCCTTGCCGCCGACCAACTAGGAGAAGGAGATTATGATGGAAAACAACCAAGACACCAAGGGAGACCCCTAAGTCTTGTTCCCACCACTTAAGGAGAAGAGAAGAGAGTCTTTGGCCATCGGCCAATGGCTGGAAAAGGGCTGGGAGAACAAGCTAGATGTCGGCCACCTTGAAGGAAGAAGAAGAAAGGGATTACCTTCCTTATTTGGTGTCGCTACCTCCTCCAAAACCCTAACCCTAGCTTTGCCGCCAACTCCAAAACCTAAGCCTCTCTTGATTATTCTTGCACGCCAACCCCTCCAGCTCCTTTTATAGAGTTAGGGATAAGCCTCCCTTTAATCTCTACCATTGGTTCTAGGGATTTAATCTCAACCGTCGGATCTAGAGATTTAATCTCAACCGTCGGATCTTAGAGATTTAATCTCTACCTATGGATCTAGAGTTTTGTTTCTATCCATTGGATCTAATCTTCATGAGGTGTTAATAGGCTACATTAGGGACCATGAGGAGGAGTTGGATCTTGGCCATCCATGGATCAAGCCCACATAAAGTCCGATCCATTAATGATAATCCAATCCACTAAAGGATTATCATTGATCTACCTCACCAACCCCCATAAGTTAATATGAGCTCCTTATACTATTTGTACATTTTCTCCCCGTGTTTAAGATCTCGAATGTCCATCGATTAATTAATTTACTGATATTAATCAACATCTAACTCCATGAGTAATACCACTCAACCTTTTCATCATGCCAGACCAAGTCCACCTGCAGGGTTTACATGATGAACCTTATGAGCTCCTCAAGGGGACATCATCATCCTAATATATAGGACACAGTTTCCTCCTATAATCAACAGCACACCATATAAATAATATCATCTCCCAACTTACCGAGCCTATCGATTTAATCTATAAATCTCGCTCATTGGTAAATCAAAGAGATGAATACTAAGTATATGTGCTGTTAGTTATAGCCCTAGAACCAATCATGTGATGGTTGAATAGGGAACATTTTGTATCATATTCTATAAAGGCAAAGGATTGGTTATTATATTTATGTCTTGCTTGTGCCAGCTAAATTAAATATAATAATGCCCTAGAAAAGTAGGTTCTTATCTACAGCACATCAATTGGCAGAATTGATTATGAGAGGCTGTAGAGAACACTTTCTTAAATGTTCCTAGTCAAGTATTAATATGCAAGGGCAATATTAATACATAAAGACTAGCATGTAGGTCAATTGATGACTTGATCTCACAAGTCATGGATATATGATATCAAGTTGACACATGGGTATATATTAGAGAATATATACTGAACTGACCCGCCATGAGAAAGTTTCATGGATCGTCATATGATTGTCATAAACTTTCTCATGTGACTATTGGTATGAATAGTCCTCAAACCTGAAGTCACTACGGTTCCCTACATAAGGAGTTATGTACTTTGGTATCATCAAACGTCACCCGTAACAGGGTGGACCATAAAGGCGATTACTGGGTATATAACAAATTATGCGGAGGGATGTGAGTGATGTAGATGGGATCTATCCCTCCCATATGACGGGAGTGATATCCGTGGGTCCCTTGATTGAGTATAACTACTAAAACGCATGGTCATGCTCGAATGAGTCAATATGAGATATTGAGCTCAATTGTTTGAGTTAGTTTACTCAGGGATCAAGAAGCACATAGATTGATCGAGGATGACACGGTCTATGCCTCATTGGTCAATCTGATATCAAGGATAGAAGGACACGATCATACATTATAGTAGTCACGGAAAGGTTAGTCGGATCTTGACTTATTTCGTAACTTGGGTAGCAATGATGTATTGCTAGATGCCGCTCATTGCTTATGTATCTAAAAGAGTTTAGATCCACTGCCAACGTTATGAGAGCCTATAGGGTCACACACAAAGAGCATGATGATTAGAAGAATTAGTGTATTCTAGTTTGACTAGAATAATTTGGGAATAAGCTTAAGTACAAAATGTTTTTTGGACTTTAAGCTTAATGAGAATTTTAGCTTATTGATTTAATGAGATTAATTCAATATGCTAAACTTATTAATTTAATAAGATTAAATAAATATGTTATCATGATAGCCTAAGCTTAATTGATTTAATAAGATTAATTCAATATGTTACCTTATTGATTTAATGAGATTAATTCAATATGATAACATAAGCTTATTGAATTAATAAGATTAATTCAACATGCATGAATGCCACATAAGCATGCCACCTAAGCATGCCACCTAAGCTTGATGAGGTGGAAGGAGACAAAAGGTTTTGACCTTTGGAATTTCTCCACATGTGGCCGGACAAACAAGGAGTGATTATTTTTCAATGCAATTGATTGCATTGAATGTGATAGGAGGTGAAAGGTTTTTTCAATCCTATAAAACACTCCATGGGGTGGCCGACCAAAATGGGTGGTGGAAGCTTGAGGCTTGGAGAGAGCTTGGTGGTGAGAGGCTTTGGTTGTGTGGCTTTTGTGAGTGTAGGCTAGTAAGAAGAGTGGTCTTCTTCTTCCTTTCTCTTTTTCCCTACCTTCCTCTCCTTTAGGGACTTCTCTAGCAAGAAGTAAAGGAGAGCTCTTCTAGTTTCTTTTGTGAGACAAGAGCTTGCTCGTGTGGATACATATAGAGGCACAGACATTTGAACGTGCTAAAAGATCCAACAAACCCAAGGAGAAGTGGGATTAAAAAGGGCACGCAACAAAGGTAATATTCTCCTATAAGATAGGTTTTTCTTTTAGAGAAATTTATTTTTTTTTGTACGAGGTTTTCTTTCGCAAGGATCACTTGGAAGGGATCCTATTTTTCCGTTGCGCATATGCTATTTTGCATAAAAAATCCCTATAGGTGCCTGTTATTATATCGGGATTAAGAGTATGTACTAAATAATATCTAAGGTCCGATTCGATTATGTAGTCAACAATAAATCGAATCACCTCTAAGTCGGTCCTGCTCAATACACACAAAGTACACTAGTGTGATTCTATGGTCAAGACAAACCAATACCAAATCACACTACAACCATTCCGATGGTTTGTCCAAAGTCATCTCGGTTGTGAGCCTTTACTTATACTTTACAAGGAGTCGATAACATGATCTCCCATGTGACACCACACACCATGTTATCTACAATGTAATGTATTAGACAATATTGCATAACCATAAAAATGCAAACAATGATCATGTGATTCTTATTTCAAAATAAAGATGTTCGTACAAAATATAGACTTTTCAGTATACATCCCTACATAGTGGTCATCGAAATCACTTATTTTTGAGCTACTCTTCATTGTAGCTGGAAACCCTAACAACAGTCGACTACCAGCTGTTGGCAGTCGACTGATGGTGTTAAACAGTCGATTGATCGTCAAGGATCAGCCTCGAGGAGAGTCAAAGCTTATCATTATTTCTTAAGGGCTAGGTGGCATCACCTCATGAAACTTCATCTCAACGATTAGGGTTTCTCAAGGCTATAAAAGAAGGGGTTCTCCACACCATTTTGATCATCAAAAAGCTCTCCAAAAGCTTCCACAATGTTGCGACTCTCCAACGACTCTACGACGACGAAGTTCTAATACTCCGACAATCAAAGCTTGAGTTCTTATTCTTCTTTCATCGGTATAAGCTTAATTTAGTTCGTCTATTTTAAATTATTGTATTAGTCTTTTTGTCACGGAGCTTTTTATCGTAACGAGGAGAGGGGGAGTGTCCCTCTACCTCGAGTTTTTGCTTTTTCTTGTACTCGCTTACTCCTACCTCCAACGAGGAGGAGTATTTTAGTGATTTGCCCTCTGTCCACGATCTAGGACCGTTAGGGCCTTGGATTAGCAGCCGAAGGCTATGAACCAAGTAAAAACAAAAGTGCTCTATTTACTTTTCCGCTACACACTCTTTTCTTAATTGAACGAATTCAAAAAAAATTAGTTTGCGTTATTCAACCTTCCCCCTCTATTGCTCAAATCATCCAACATATTGGGCAGTCGACTGCCATGGATGGTAGTTGACTGCTGGTGATGGCTGCGAGGATAAAATACTCGGTAGTCGACTGAGCAGTCGACTATGGGCATTGACAGTCGACTGCTGGGAATGACAATCGACTGTTAGTGTATCCATTGGCTTGGATGCCAATGTGGATCGAGTCATTGTGAGACAACGACGCTGTTGGTAGTCGACTGGGGCCTTATGGCAATCATGTTAGTTATATATGAGAGGTGTCCTAAGGCAATCACCTTATGGATGTTCCATTTATTTGATAAATGAAGATTTACTATTTGAGTATACGTGTTTTCATGTATTTGATTGGATCGTAAACTCATTTACTAGATGTCCGTATTACGATTTACAGCATGAGAGAATTTGTGATTGGATCACAACTAATGAGTTTCTCTACATGTGTAATTGTGATGTATTGGAATTATTCCTAGTCAATGAATTGATGCATACAGACGCCATCAATTCTATTGAAACTAGCACGAGGTATACTCTCTATTTTATCCAAGTAGCTATTTCTCACTGGCTGGAGATATTGGGATGTCCGGAGTTGATCGTGGATGCTAGTTATGGTAACTAGTTCATTGGAGTGACCAGCTGTAAGACTTCATATGGTTCTCTGCATATACAAATATATCAATGAAGTCCTTACTGTAGCTCAAGTGCGATATTCCTTCGACTTGAGGTATTCAAGTCATCTTGGTCATGGAGACTTATGCTTTTACATCTTAAGTAAGCATCTTCGAGGAGATGTGGACCCAGGATGATTGGGCATAAGTCAAAGTGCCCGAAGGTGTTTGAGTAGCCAATAGATGATTCACCATCCTTGCGAGGAGATGTATGCCCTATGCCCTCTCGTCGGGTTGTTACTAAAGTCTTTGGCCAAAGCATTACATGTTTAGAGTATGGTACTCTTGGATACATGTACAGTAACTAGAATCCACAGGGCGAGGAAGTAAATACTTGGGTTAGGTGTGACGTAGTCAGCCTAGTGGGGACTGACACTATAGACCATGTCCTGAACAGAGTGGGTATAAGATGAGTGAAGGTAACGGGGCACAATTCACTGTAGCTGCTTAAAGGTTTCAGGAGATGTTCTGGTATCAACCGTTGATATTTCAATTAATTGGGGATCATGATGTACTATTAGGTGTCACTCATGATCGTTCTATAATTAATGCTTAATTATAGACGGCCAACATAAATCGGGAACTTATTTAGTCACACGCACTACTAGTGTTATCCGAAGGATTTAAAACGAGTTGAGAATGAGATTCTCATATCGAGAGAGACTTGGTTTGGTTGGACCAAACATGGAGCGAGCATGAAATTGTTTTAGTCGCATCGGAAGCATGGATGGGCCGAGTCTTATGAAGACATGATGGATGAACCAAATCGGTTTGGTTCTAATCCAATGGTGGAAAATAAACCAAAGGGGTTTGGTTTGTTTTAAAAGAATGAACCAAAGTTGGTTCGGTTCGTTTTAACTTAAAAATAGAACAACGCGATTTAGTTTATTTTAACTTAAGTTATTGGAGCGGGTTAACGGATTTTGGTCGTGAACCAATGACCATTAAGGTTTCTTGATGGTCAAGGAACACGTGTTCTATAAATAAGAGGGTGGAGAAATATTTCATGGACGAGTTAAGGTTTTGCTAAACCCTAGCCACCTCTTCTCCTCTTCCTCTCTTGTTGTCGTTGCCCACCTTAGGGTTGTCGCTGCCCAACTCTTGGCCGCCTCCCTTGACATCCGCTTCCTCTAGTCGCCCCTATCCACCAACTGTCACCATCCACCAAATTGCCGGCCACCCTCCACCAAGATCCCAAATTGCCGGGCCATCCTTGCAGCCGCCGACCACCAAGGTGTAGCCGACCAATTTGATTGGTCAGCTCTTCCAAGGAGACAAGTTCGTGGAAGTTGTTTTGTGATCGTCTCTCGAATCACATTGTTTTCCTCGATGTAGATACAAATAGAGGCGATACTAGCGAGAGTCACTACGGTTGATGTCATTCCCGCTACACGTGATTCGTCAGGTATACCTAGATATAAAGTTTCCTTTACTGCAAAAAAATTTAAATATGTGATTATGTCTACACTTGTTGTATCCTGCATAAGTGTGGTGTGTGTGATGTAATAAAATTAGTTTATTATCGTATTGTTTTGCTTCTATTGTGTGCATGTTTACGAAACATGTTCGAACACACACCCACGTCGGTGCCGGGGAATCCCAACAAGTCGACTGCCAGGCATGGAATCAGCCCGATGCAGGCATAAAAGGAGTAGCTCATGGAGGATTTCACCATCAGTTCTTTGAGAGGTTGTGGAGGCAATTTGAAGGCGAAGTGCAGGCGCATTTCAGAGTCCTTCAAGATCATCCAAGCAACCAACAAGCAAAGCATTCAAAGCCCTAATTTGTAAAGTGTTCTTTACATTTCAGGTGTAGTTCTTTGTATTTTCTTGTTTTATTCTTGTATTACTTTTGTAATCATTTGTACAAGATTTCTCCTCCTCTGGATTGTTCCAAGAAGGAGTGTTATTATTTAGTGGTGTGTACATCACTAGAGCTCGTTGAGCTTGCCCCGTGGAGTAGGAACCCTAAGGTTCCGAACCACGTATATTCTCATGTATTACTCATTGTGTGTATTTGTTTTTGTTATCATTATTTCTGCTACGTACACTAACGTATGTAGCAAGCACGATCAAATTCTGTCAAACCAATGAATGCACCATTCACCCCCTAAGCATTCACTGAAGTTCCTACATCGGGTACCCTATAGATACGTTGAATTTGAATCTGTTTGGTTGTATCATGCGGTGAGCTTGGATATGGATTTGTAGTAATCTTGCAGGCTAGTGTTTCTGATGTTGTGTTTGATATAGCTTCTGGTTAGGATGTCTTCTAATCTAAAATACAGGTTCCTTCGATTGAGTAGGCTAGATGGTGGTAGGTTTCAGTGGTTGCATGACTGTGAGTGAGTGAAACAACATTAGGTGAGTTCAGTTGAGGCAAGGGTGGCATATGAAGTGGTTAGATAGCCATTTGAGGTTTTGTTCCGTTTGTTGATGGTGAATTTGGTGTAGTAAATTGAATGGGTTGTGGAATGTCCGGAAGTCAGTTTATAAATAAGTAGGATTGAGTTTAGTTGAATGTTGTAGGTTGGTGTATTCGATAATTGGAATCAGTGGATATACTCATGGTGTTAAAGCTAGGATTATGTAGGATATGTGATCAAGACTTTAACAAGATTTTGGTTAATTGATTTGAATACGAGATCGACGTAGAATTCGATTTGATAGTTGATCGTATCATAGGACTTAACGATAGTTTATGATATGCACAGGATTGGGATACGAGGCAGGTCCACCAGCATGAAGATTATTGTCACGAGTTCATATCAGGTGGGTAATTCCTATCTTGGTAAGGTAGTTTGTTGATCCTAGTACATTAATTTTTATGATGATGATGTCACCATTACCTTGACTCCATTCTTATTTATTCTTGTGCTTGATACTAGTCTTTGAACTTTGAGATGCTCTGTTGTTACCTTTACAGTTCGTTCATCACTGTTATGGATTACAGACTCTATTGTATGTTGACCTATAGATGTTTAATTAAGTGCATGTAGTGGGGCATAGTTGTAAACTTGGATTAGGTCATCGTGTTATATCATTGGGGGTAAGTGATGGTTCTAAATGTGGAGTTGATTGTTGTGTCATATTCATTTGCATTGTGCATCTATGGTGGATCATGTCTTCTATGCATAGATAAGTGGGTTGTCGATAGTATGTTGTTACGGACTGGAGGTCCTAGCATGATAGATTGTTGGTCGGTTATGACTTTCTGTGTGTTAGAGAGTGTGTTGTGGAGTTATGTGTGTGGAGTTGTGCATCATTACATTGCATGCATCGTGTTGACTTGGTCTCCCTTGTGGTTGAGAGGGTCGTCAGTCATCCTGCCTCCATGGTTACTCATGGTAGTAGTAGCTGGTGTGAGGGCAGATCATCTATTGTGCCGCACTCGACCACTGTTGATGGTGGTAGTTGGAGTTGCATGCAGTTTGTCCTGTGTGTGTCACTCAACCACTCATGGGTAGTGACAGTTGGGGTGGCTAGTAGTAGGGACTCCTGTTGTGTAGCGTATAGCTCTCGTGGCAAGCTACTTATTCATACTGCCCACTCGGCCACTTGAGAGTGGTGGTAGTTATTGAGTTGGGACAGTTGTCATGTTATGCCACTTAGGCCACACTGGAGTCGTGGTAGCGAGCGGGGTGTGTGGGCATGACCATGCATTTGCATTGTCATGTACAAACAAATGCAACATCACAACAAGCATATATATATATATATATATATATGCTTGTTGTGATGTTGCATTTGTTCGAGCTATGCATGTTGTATCTATTTGTACATCATTTTGCATGCTATTTGCATATTCTATACTGTTGTGTGTGTAATATCAGTGTATGAGTTGGATCAGACTATTGTATGCATTTGACCAGTATCATGATGTTGTATAGGATGGACCAGGTTCGTTGATGTATTTGTTTATAGGATGTTCGTATAGCGGTGTGTTGATTACAATTGTAGTCTTATTCTTTCATGTTATATGTGTTATATTGTGGTATATGTGTTTGGGTTGAATAAGTTGTATCGTTGCAGATCTTCAGGTATGCCAGTACCTTACATTGTTCAGTTGAACAGTTGGTATATGGATTGGTTATAATTATACTGGTGGATATCTGTTGTATCTTTAGACTGTATATTGTTGACCTTCATATGATATATGATATGCATGCACTATCTTTCATATTACCATTGAGTTTTATATTCACCACCACAGACCCTAGGTTTCTTGTCGCCCAGGTGGCAGGTAGAAGACTTCATGATGGGCTTGGAGCATCGCCAGTTGATTCCGTCTCATCTCACTTCCGAGGGTCTTGATTTTTTATTATTATATGTTTCATGTTACGAATTTGGATTCATATGGTGGTTTGTATTGTTGGTTATTTGTTGGAGTTCATATATACCCTTTTCGGATTCATTATGGTATTTCTTTACTTTGTGGTCAGTTATCTGATATGCAGTTTTATTGAGTTTATAACTCTATTGTGATAGCCTTCTGTTGTTGTTTTTTTTTGTTTATATATGTCATACTTGATGTGTTGGCTGCGACTAAATGGTTGTGTATTGATTGTATTCTATATTGTCACAAGGCAGTTCCGTCCGTTGGCCGGACAAGGTATACCTCTGGGGCATGATAATTTTATTGGTATTAGAGCCAGGTTGCGATGTCGTGCAATAATGTTTTTCGTTGGGGTTTAGATCCTCGGGAGTTGTTTTGTTGGTTTGGCTTTGGTTTTGTGAGATGGGATTGACAACGGCATGAGCTCCGAGCAATATGAAGTAAGAATTCTTGATACATTATATTTTGGTTAGATACTTATTTAAATTGTTCAGTAGGTCTTGACAAATGGTGTTATGGCACTTGTTCAAACCCGTAGCGTGGGTCGTCCACCAAAGTGACCAACTAGAGTTGTGGGATGTGAGACTGCTATGGGTGAGCCTACTAATCAGGAACAACCTCATCATCCCCATATCGGAGGTTCGGAGTCTCAAAATTTGGATATGCCACCGACTATGCAGGTACCTGTGTATTCCAGTTGGCTCAATGATAAAGCTTGGATACTTGTATTGGCGCGTTCGGCCAAGGATCGACTTACTTTGTTTCGAGGGGAGTCTAATCCATGGATTGCTCGTGCTTGGATGAATAATTTGGAAGACACTTTCAAGTACGTGAATTGTACAGACGAGGAGAAAGTGAGCTTGGTTGCATACCACCTCTGGGATCAAGCAGTTACATAGTGGGAGATGCAGAAAATTCTAATTAGGGAGCATGAGATTACATGGTAAGTATTTCGAGATGCTTTTTGGAGGCAATATTTTCCTTCTGCATTTTCTATGGCTCGTCGCCAGGAGTTCTTGAGCCTTAAGGAAGGTGACCGGTCTGTTATGAAGTATAATGCGAAATTTACCAGACTTGAGGAGTTCTTCCCTCATTTGGTAACTGATAACTACCATTTTGTCGGGTTATTTTGGTCCTTAATATCACTATTTTAATCCTCTCATGTGTTTAATTGTTGATTATTTACATGTTTTATGAGTTGGATATATTTTTGGACCTTAGTGTAAATTCTCCTAAATTTTGGACTTATATACGAATTTTATATTTGTTTGTAGGAGATCGAGATGAGCCACTAGACTAGACTCAAGTTGGATCAAATATGGCTTCATCTAAGGGTCATAAAGGGGATTTTAAGCTGGATTAATCTGAACCGTTCATCATGATCGAAGGCAATTCAATCAAGAGATCAGATCTGAGCGATATGGACCATTCGATGCAAGCGGCTTGATTCTGAGCCATTTATTCAGATTTGGAGAGATCCAGTCCATACATTTAGATCTGGACATCTTAGCCTTTCATCCAGATTCGGCCGATCGTGATTATCTATTCAGATGGATCAGATCCGTCCATCCAGAGTTGGAGTGATTTCAGTCGTTGGATGCACAACCCATTAATGGATTAATCAGATCATTTAACCCTAGCTCTAATGGACGGCTGAGATCTGATGAGGCTTTGATCGGACAGCTATGGAAAATCATTTAATTTTCTTCATCGCGAGCATAAGCTTCAGCCGGCACAATTTCTTCTTCTCCGCGACAAGCACCCGATGCCACCTTCTTCTGCCGCGCTCAACCCTTTCCTCACCAGTCGCCGGAGAGGAAAGGGGATCCCTTCCAATCTCCGGTGACTGGTGGTCTCATCCATCACCTCCCCTTTCACGCACGAGGAGTTGGATTCAACCCTTCTCTCACGTGGCAATTTTGCCCCACTCATCCCTGTTCCACCTCTGACAGTCCTCCAACCGGTGCCACATCTTCCACTTCTCCACTGTCGACAGTTTTGTTCTTCATTGCAGCTTCATCAGCAGCTCCGACCAGAAGCTTCACAGCTCTGGCAGCCACCCATCACAGCCTTCTGCAGCTCCTCCATCGCCGGCCAACACCTATTTCAGCTTCCAATTAGCATTTTCGGCAGCTCTTCTAGCTCCAATTTCATTTCCAGCCAGCTGTGTTTTGATTGTTTCATTAATTTGATGAATGCTTGTAATCAAATTTACTTCCATGTTTGAATTGCACGTATTTAGGTTAACTTGTTTCATGCACATGTAATGTTCAGTTAAATGTCTCTTTGGATAATTAGGTCGTAGTTAGTTAGGTTAGATTTAGTTTCATGCTTTACTTTAATTGCTTTCTTTACCTCATGTTCATGTCTTAGAATTCATTGATGCATAGTTTATTTCATTAGGTTGTTAGTTAAATCTGTTCTTCCCTTGAGCCTTAGCAGCCGCCCTCACCTTGCGTCCATCCATTTTCCTCCCTAGATTCGAGGAGGAACTGCTTCATCGAGACAATTCGACGACGTCCTCATCTCATAGCTCATCCACCTTCTCTTTCGGATTCGAGGAGGAGTCCGCCCCGATGACACTTCTTCGAGCTCAACTAGATCCGTGAGAGTTCGGAGTATCCATCAAACTACTGGATTCAGGAGTTTTCGCCATCCCACATTCACTGCCATTTGCGGAGTCTCGATCGAGTTTAGTTGGACTTAGCTGGAGCAACTTGGTTATTCACCGGGCCTATCTTGGGTTGATCAGATTATTTCCTTTTCTAGTTTTTGTTGCTTTACTTCCTGCATTAATTGATTTAGTTGTTGCGTGTTAGTTTAGGATTTTAATTACCTTGCAATTGTAGGTTAGATCTCAAATCCCAAACCCCCAATCTTCATTAGAAAACCCAAAGCAATAATTAGAAAACCTAAGTTTACTATTCTGTCGATTACACTCGTTGGAAAACGATTCGGGCCATTCACTATGCTATATTAGTGTAGTTAGGGGGTTCGGTAATTAATTTGAAACGGTACCACGACAAAAATACCATGCACATCAAATTTTAGTGTCGTTGCCGGGGAGTGTAATGATATTTGGTAGACTTAAGATTGTTTATCCATTTTTTTGAAAAAAAATCAAAATTCAAAAACTTTTGTTTAGGGTTGTATTCTTTTATTTCTTGCATATCCATGTACTTGATCATGTCTATTTCATGTGACTTTTGA
The DNA here is from genome assembly GCA_025175895.1 of Wurfbainia villosa. Classification (NCBI taxonomy): domain Eukaryota; kingdom Viridiplantae; phylum Streptophyta; class Magnoliopsida; order Zingiberales; family Zingiberaceae; genus Wurfbainia; species Wurfbainia villosa. Next base: position 56,255,329 of record CM046004.1, read on the forward strand.
TTGTGTTTGTTAGATTTTCAGGAAAGATTAGGAATCTCTTGCAACATGGATCCATATTATTATCCATTTGGAGATCTCAGTGATGCTTACTATTCAGGCACTGGACAACAGGAGTATTATCAGTACCAGCCACAATATCATCAGCCTGTTCCTCAATATCATCAGTCTTATCAGTAGAATAGGTATAATTTAAATTCTGGTACATCTTTTCATAATTTCGACTCAGATTTCAGGTATGGACACACACCACAATTTGTTCCTCAACTGCCTCATTGCTATCTACCCCCACCGTCTATTGATACTTACATGCCTAGTTGGGGAGATTAATCAAGTAACAGTTATGGAGAAGCACATCAGGAAGAGGCTCAGAATTTTTCAGTTTATCAGAGTTCATTAGGATATCAAGATGACACAGTGTGTGATGGACTACAACCATTCCAACAAGCTGAGTCAACTATAGAGACATTAGATAAGCTTTTACAGCTAGGATCATTGCAGTAATAGATGCAATAGATATAATAGCAGATGCAACAATAAATTAGTGATAGACATCAACAACAACAACAGTGGATACATAACATGCAAATCCAGTTGGATCTAATTGCATCATCCATCAACCAGACACAAGCACAAGATTCCTTCCAGTTTTCCTCAGAGATCATTTCTGATGGTAGTGATGTGCTTAAGGAGATGGATTGCAGAGCTGGTGATATATACGCTTCTACCTCTACAGCTCTACAGGACTCCTCTGCTGATGTGCATGATGATGATGTACTATCTGATGCTCCAGATATTGTTGAAGTTGCTTCTGTGGTCAATGACTTGCAGGATGATACTAGCGGCTTGGATTTACTCTGTGATGTTGTTTGTGCCCTAGATTATCCTGAAGAAATGGAGCAGCTTCCAAATGCCAGTGCCCAGACTTGCCAGCCAGACCAGAAGTCAAGTGAGATAGCAGTGGCAAGCAATTCTGATGAGCTGATTCCTATGGAAGTGGTGGATAGCTGGAGGCCCCCAGACTGGACACTTCCATCTCAGCCAGAGTCTCCAAGAATTTTACTGATGAAGGCCCTGACATTCCATGCAATAATCTAGCCCCAAGGCTGGACACTTTTTCTGAATCGCCTCCAACCGCCAGAGATTACATATGATGAGGCGATCATATTGGAGGGAGTAGCACAATACTATCCTGATAACACTGTGAAGGCGCTCACCCCCATTCTGTCCATCCCACTCCCGGCGTGGATGTTAAAGCTGAATCTTCTTCAACCACCGGGATGGGATTTCTTTCGGAGCACTCCACTACCTGAGTGGCTTCTCCTACTGAACCTTCTTCAACTGCCAGGACCACAGGGGAGTTTGCTCCATCTCACCTCTTTTCTTTTTCTTTGTATATATGTTTCTTTTACTTCATTTGTTTTCTTTTGTTTTAGTTGTTATGTTTTGTTTGTTATGTTTTTGTTTTACCAGTTTTTCAAATAAATTCACTATGCATTCCTTTATATCTTCTTAGAAATTGTGAATGCTAGTTAAATTTGATTGTTGAGTTTTGGGATTTATTGTCATGAATGGATTATTTGATTGCATGTGGTTACTATGTGATGATGAATTCTATGTTGATAGACTAAGTTGATTATTTTTGTTTACCTAGTGAGGATTGAACTTATTTTTATTGCTTGTGTGTGGTGCACTTGTGGTTATTGTAACTCTAGAACTTGCTTTGATTCTTTCGAGACCACACAACAGTAGATTTGCATGGTTATTATGAAGGCAATCACATTTGTTTTTCTTCACTTCTTTTATCATCACATGCTTATTGAATAACATTCTAGTCATTCATCCTTGCATTTTTCTTTCCTTACTTTCTTCTCCATTTCTATTTCTGGATGTGGAATACTTAGATGTTTCATGATGAGTGTTTTGCCCAGGATGGACAAAAATTTAAGTGTGGGGGGAGAGGAGTAGCTCAGGGAAATTTAGTGTTAGCATAGGCAAGTCGTGCTTGATCACCATGAGCTAGTCATGCTCTTTATCTTTTTAGCTGAGCTTGATGTTGGAGCATAGGGAAGTGCACTACATGTCAGAAAAAAAAGTTTGAAAAAAAAAGATGAAAAAAAAAAGAAAAAAATAATAAAATGGGTGCCCGTGAAATAAAAAAAAAAGTATTGTAAAAATTTTGACATGTGGTGCCATTCATTTTTTATTTTATGTGTGATAATATTTTTGTTAACGACATCCCTTGTTGCAGTTATTGAGAGATTTATTGTATATCATGAGTAAATTTTTATTGAAGAATGTGATAAGGGTTGTTTACATGTTTATTGGGTTGGAAGAAAAATTTTAGGGCAATACTTTCTTGTACTCATCTATGTAGCATTCTATTATTTCCATATCTTCTTCTTGCATTTCTTTAGCTATTTCTTACCTTTCTTTCCTTTCGCACTTATTATCATTTTCCTTGTATTCATATTTCCCTTACATTCTTAATAAGCCTTCAGTGATTGTGCATTCTTATGTGCATATAGTAGTGAAGGTAGAAGAAAAGCAAGCATATGGTAGTTCATAAACCATGAGTAGCTTGAGTGAACTCCACTATTATATGCTTATGAGAGCGAGAGAAACCACCACTTACCTTGTGAAGCTAATCATTCTCAGTCTATTCATAATGGATTGAAGTTACCATGTTTGTTAACCTATGTAAGATTTGAGTCCATGATTGCTTGAGTCTTTGAGATTTGACAATCCTAGGTAATTTTCTTTCACGATTTTCTATGTATGCTTGGGAATTGCTAAGGAAATATACTTTCAGTTTATTTTTAGTTTTCTTTACTCGCTCGGGATGTGCAAGAATAAGTGTGGGGGAATTGATAACTACCATTTTGTCGGATTATTTTGGTCCTTAATATCATTGTTTTAATCCTCTCATGTGTTTAATTATTGATTATTTACATGTTTTATGAGTTGGATATATTTTTGAACCTTAGTGTAAATTCTCTTAAATTTTAGACTTATATGCGAATTTTATCTTTATTTGTAGGAGATCGAGATGAGCCACTGGACTAGACTCAAGTTGGATCAAATATGACTTCATCTAAGGGTCATAAAGGGCATTTTAAGATGGATTAATCTGAACCGTTCATCATGATCAAAGGCAATTCAATCAAGAGATCAAATCAGAGCGATATAGACCATTCGATGCAAGCGGCTTGATTCTGAGCCATTTATCCAGATTTGGAGAGATCCGTTCCGTACATTTAGATCTGAACATCTTAGCCTTTCATCCAGATTCGGTCGATCGTGATTATCTATTCAGATGAATTAGATCTGTCCATCCAGAGTTGAAATGATTTCAGCCGTTGGATGCACAACCCATTAATGGATTAATCAGATCATTTAACCCTAGCTCTAATGGATGGCTGAGATCTGATGAGGCTTTGATCGGACGGCTATGGAAAATCATTTAATTTTCTTCATCGTGAGCATAAGCTTCAGCCGAGACAGTTTCTTCTTCTCTGCGACAAGCACCCGACACCGCCTTCTTCCGCCGCGCTCAGCCCTTTCCTCGCCAGTCGCCGGAGAGGAAAGGGGATTCCCTCCAATCTCCAGTGACCGGCGGTCTCATCCATCACCTCCCCTTTCACGCGCGAGGAGCCAGATTCGGCCCTTCTCTCACGCGGAGATTTCGCCCCATGCCATCCCTGTTCCACCTCCGACAGTCCTCTGGCCGGTGCCACATCTTCCACTTCTCCACCGCTGACAGTTTTGTTCTTCATTGCAGCTTCATCAGCAGCTCTGGCCAGAAGCTTCACAGCTCCGGTATCCACCCATCATAGCCTTCTGCAGCTCCTCCATCGCCGACCATCACCTATTTTAGCTTCGAATTAGCATTTCCGGCAGCTCTTCTAGCTCCAATTTCATTTCCAACTAGCTGTGTTTTGATTGTTTCGTTAATTTGATGAATGCTTGTAATCAAATTTACTTCCATGTTTGAATTGCACGTATTTAGGTTAACTTGTTTCATGCACATGTAGTGTTCGGTTAAATGTCTCTTTGGATAATTAGGTCGTAGTTAGTTAGGTTAGATTTAGTTTCATGCTTTACTTTAATTGCTTTCTTTACCTCATGTTCATGCCTTAGATTTCGTTGATGCATAGTTTATTTCATTAGGTTGTTAGTTAAATCTGTTCTTCTCTTGAGCCTTAGCAGTCACCCTCACCTTGAGTCCATCCATTTTCCTCCACGGATTCGAGGAGGAACCGCTTCATCAAGAGAATTCGGCGACGTCCTCATCTCACAGCTCATCCACCTTCTCTTTCGGATTCGAGGAGGAGTCCGCCCCAACGACACTTCTTCGAGCTCAACCGGATCCACAAGAGTTCGGAGTATCCATCAAACTACTAGATTCAGGAGTTTCCACCATCCCACATCCACTGCCATTTGCAGAGTCTCGATCGAGCTTCGTTGAACTTAGCTGGAGTAATTTGGTCATTCACTGGGCTATCTTGGGTTGATCAGATTATTTCTTTTTCTAGTTTTTGTTGCTTTACTTCCTACATTAATTAATATAGTTGTTGTGTGTTAGTTTATGATTTTAATTACCTTGCAATTGTAGGTTAGATCTCAAATCTCAAACCCTCAATCTTCAATAGAAAATCCAAAGCAATAATTAGAAATCCTAAGTTTACTATTCTGTCGATTACACTCGTTGGAAAACTATCCGGGCCATTCACTATGCTATATTAGTGTAGTTAGGGGGTTCAGTAATTAATTTGAAATGGTACAACGACACAAATACCGTGCACATCAGTAACGTGGGATGGAGATCGGATGTTTCAGTTTACTCAGGGTTTGGCTGCATATATTTGGGCCAGAATTTCTAGGTCTTCTATTAACTTTTATAGAGAGGCATTGGATCGGGCTATTTTTATTGAGATGACTTCCCAACAGATTGCTAGGGAGAAGGATGTTGAGAAGCATATGTCACAGGGTAAACAACCGAAATAGAATTCAACAAATGAGACTCAGAAGAAGTAGGATCGAAATGGAGCTACTCGAGGTGCTGCAGAGTGGTCAACTAGATCACAAAAAGGAAAGCGTCCAGCTTCTGAGTATTCTAGAGGTCCTAAGAAGAATCATAAAAGCCAAAACAAGACTGGGTGTTATAGAAGTGAGTCTGAAAGCCATAAAGTTTAAGAGTGTCCCCTGGAGCGGCCTGTTTGCTATTTTTGCAAGCATCTAGGGCATACCAGTCAGGAGTGTACTCTGAGAGCACAGTTAGAGTTTTCAGATAACTCTATCAAGGGAAAGAAGTCTAGCCGGCATCGTCAGCAGAAGACATCTCAAAGGACACAAACGTTCTGTCAAAAGAAACCATTACCTCCTCAGGCATAACTATATCACATATGGGGGGGGGTGATTATTTAGTGATGCCGACAACTATTCAGTATTCTGTAGCTCTAGTGATTTACTATCCAAGGGTACCTACACAGCAATATTTACCAGCTAGATCTTAGGGGTATATTATGCCTTTGCAGTAGATTCAACCTCCGATAGCAGTACCACAGAGCCAGATTCAACCTGAGTGGAGGCACTCTACTACTTCATCAGGGACGCAACTGTCAAATGTGGAGGCTAGACATGTATATTCTATAACCAGAGAGGAGGCACAACGAGCCAAGGGATCGATTATTCGGGGTATGGTTTCAATTTATTCCATATGTGTTGATACTTTGATTGATACTGGTAGTTCACATTCATTTGTATCTAGAATATTTCTGGGTAGGATTGGAAGGATTTTGATAGTTCGATCTTGTGGGTTAGCAGTATTTTTGCCATCAGGAGAGGTGTTGACTAGCCATCAAGAAATCAAGTGTTTCCCATTGAATTTCGATGGGCATATCCTTACGGTGGACTTGTAGGTGTTGGAAATGGTAGAATTTAACATCATTCTCGGTATGGATTGGTTAGCTACTTATTATGCCTTAGTGGATTGTAGAGCAAGAGTAGTGACTTTTCGACCACCGGATCAACCTGCATGGGAATTCGTTGGTACTAGAGATGATGGAGTGCCCGTTACATCAGCACTACAAGCTCAAAGACTATTATCCTAAGGTTGCCAGGGCTACTTATTATCCTTGGTCAAAGTTGAGAGCGAAGGACTACCACCACTCTCTGGTGTGCGAGTAGTTTGAGAGTATCTGGATGTGTTTCCAGATGAACTTTCGGGCTTGCCACCTCTTATACAAGTGAAATTTATGATAGAGGTGATTCCAGGAACTGTGCTGGTATCGAAAACTCCCTATCGGATGACACCGAAAGAGCTGAATGAACTTAAAGTACAACTATAGGAGTTATTGGATAGGGGATTTATTCATCCTAGTGTTTCATCATGGGGAGCTTAGGTATTTTTTGTTAAAAAGAAGGATGGATCGTTGCAGTTATGCATTGATTATCGACAATTGAATGCAGTAACTATTAAGAACAAATACCCACTGCTGAGGATAGAGGACTTGTTTGATCAACTCAAGGATACATGTGTATATTCTAAGATTGATTTGCGCTCAGGCTATCATCAGCTAAGAGTAAGAGATGAGGATGTTCAGAAAATAGCATTCCGCACTCGTTATGGACATTACGAGTTTATGGTGATACCATTTGGTCTCACTAATGCCCCATCTGCGTTTATGGACTTGATGAACCAGGTATTCTTGAGGTACCTGAATCAGTTCGTTATTGTATTTATAGATGATATTTTGATATATTCTCGATCTGAGGAGGAGCATGAATATCATCTTCAGATAGTGTTGGAGACATTGCAGCGAGAGCATCTTTATGCCAAGTTCAGTAAATGTGCCTTCTGGCTATCCTCAGTGGGGTTTCTTAGACACATGGTATCTAACAGAAGTATTTATGTAGATCTCCAGAAAATTGAGGCAATTACCAGTTGGAAGCAGCCAAAAATAGTTCAGGAAGTCTGTAGTTTCCTTGGTTTGGTTGGGTACTACTGTATATTTGTGGAGGGATTCTCTAGTATCGCTACACCACTTACTCGCTTGACCTGGAAGGGGATCAAGTTCACCTAGTCAGAGGCTTATGAAACTAGTTTTCAGGAGATAAAGCAGCGGCTAATTTTTTCACCAGCGTTAGTGATTCCTTCTGGTGTTGATGGGATGGTACTGTATATTGATGCTTCTTTCCAAGGGTTGGGAGCAGTTTTGATACAATTCAACCGTGTGGTATCTTATGCCTCCTGTCAACTAAAGGATCATGAAAGGAATTATCCTGTGCACGATTTGGAGTTAGCAACCATTATATTTGTGTTGAAGATATGGAGATATTATTTGTATGGAATTACTTTTAAGATCTATACAGACCATAAGAGTTTGAAATATCTGTTCACACAGAAAGAACTAAATCTTAGATAGTGGTGGTGGATAGAATATTTGAAGGATTACGATTTCACTATTCATTATCATCCGAGAAAAGCTAATGTGGTAGCAGATTCACTGAGCAAATAGTCCCATGGGATTTTGTCCAGTCATTTGATAGTGGTTACTGATTTTGTTCAACAGTTCTCAGAGATAGGATTGTCTGAACAAGGTCAAACATCCCAAGGGATATTAGTTTCTATGGTTGCCCAGTCCACTATCATTGAGAAGATCAAAGAAGCACAAGTTAGTGATCAACATCTGCAATTTTTATGCAACATAATGCACTCAGAATGTCAAACAAATTTCTCGTGTGATGAGAAGGGGGTACTTCATTTTCGTGGAAGGATATGTGTTCTAGATATACATCCAATGAAGGAAGAGTTGTTATGGGAAGCACATCATTCGAGATTTGCTATACATCCTGGTAGTACTCGGATGTACAAAGATTTAAAGCATTCATACTGGTGGGACGGTATGAAGAGAGATATTGCAGACTTCGTTGCTCGATATTTAATATGCTAGCAGGTGAAAGTGGAACATCAGAAACAGCTGGGTTGCTTAAGGAGATTCCGATACTGGAGTGGAAGTGGGAGCATATCACCATGGATTTTATTACGGGATTACCTAGAACTCGTAAAGGACATGATGTGATTTGGGTGATTATGGATAGGTTAACTAAATCTGCTCATTTCCTTTCAATTTGTGGGACGGACTTGTTAGATCGTCAGACAAAGTTATACTATCGAAAGATTATTAGGCTGCATGAAGTGCCTTTGAGTATCATATCCGATAGTGATCTGTGATTTACCTCACGATTCTAGCAAAGTCTTCAACAAGCCATGGATACAAAGCTTCGTCTCAGTACAACATTTCACCCACAGACAAATGGACAATTTGAGTGTACCATTCAGACGTTGGAGGATTTATTGAGATCTTGTGTTATGAATTTCGGAGGCTGTTGGGAGGATCATGTTCATTTAGTGGAATTTGCTTATAATAACAATTATCACTCTTCTATTCAGATGGCTCCTTTCGAGGCTTTATACGACATACCCTGTAGATCTCCAATGTTGTGAGAGGAAGTTGGGGAACGACAGCTATTGGGGCCATAGAGTATTCAACATGATGCAAAATTAGTGCGGGTCATCAGATGATGGATATCAGAGGCTCATGATCAACAGAAGAGTTATGTGGACCGGAGGCGTAGGCCACTAGAGTTCTTGGTAGGGGATCATGTATTTCTGCGTGTTTCACCTACGAAAGGAGTCAAAAGATTTGGGCTAAAGGGAAAATTAGCTCCATGCTACATTAGTCCATTTGAGATATTGGAGCGGATTGGGGGTGTGGCTTATCAGTTGGCTTTACCTCCGACTCTTGTGGGTATTCATAATGTATTCCATGTTTCTATGTTGAGGAAATATGTGCCACATGTCAATCATATTCTAAAAGAGGTACCAATTCCACTCTAGCCTAATATGACTTCGAGGAGATTCCAGTGCGAATTCTGGGTCATAAGGAACGTCAGTTACGAAACAAAACCATCCGACTTGTAAAAGTTGGATGGAAGCATCATATTGATGAGGAGGCTACGTGGGAGTTGGAAGATACTATTCGAGCTCAATACTCTCATTTATTTACTTGAGGTATGTAGTGGTTTGGGAAATTTTCTGGATTAGTTATTGCATTTAAGTATGAAATTGGAGACAAAATTTTTATTAAGTGGGGGAGAATGTAAAATACCACAAATAAGTTGCTATAGAATAACATCTTTATTATTCTTTAATTAGAAAACTTATTATTGGGTTAATTAAATTAATGAGGGATGGTTAGGGATTAATTAAACCTAACCTAGGTTTAAGGCTTATAAAAAGGGGACCCATTTCTTTTCTTAAAACCGATCCATTTTCTTCCGCTTCTTTATTTCCTCTCCGCCGCATTCGACCTCACTTGTGATCCCATTCTGCTTGGTTCTTGTCAGCTTCTTTGCGCGAGTGGTTCGGCGATGTTGCTACCATAGCTGAGCGCCCAGCCATAGGTCAGTTCAACTCCATTCTCCTTGGCTTTCGTCGGTCTCTTTGTGTAAGCAGATCGGTGTCATTGCTGCCACGACTGAGTGGCATTTCCATAGGTTATCTCATTATTGATTTTGAGTTTTGCTTTCATTTTTCGATCATCACAACAACCTTAAAGGTTCTCTGGATTTCTAGGGAGAGTGCCGACGAGTTTGCCTCTTCTCAGTCGAGACACAATGCTCCATCGGTTGGGTTAGCAGCTACGTTTGCCACGGGTGGGAATGCCATCGTCAGAATTTCATTTCTTGGTATCTATTGGTCTTATCTTTTCCTATCCATTCTGATTTCCAGTGATCTGGTTTGGGTAGCTCTATTTCTCTTCATTTTTGTGCAATCTTTGAATCTTGGTAGTACATCGGGTACCCTGTAGATACGTTGAATTTGAATCTGTTTGGCTGTATCAGGTGATGAGCTTGGATCCGGATTTGTAGTAATCTTTCAGGCTAGTGTTTCTGATGTTGTGTTTGATATAGCTTCTGGTTGGAATGTCTTCAGATTTTCCTTCGGTTGAGTAGGCTGGATGGCGGTAGGTTTCAGTGGTTGCGCGACTGTGAGTGAGTGAAACAACATTAGATGAGTTTAGTTGAGGCAAGGGTGGCATATGAAGTGGTTAGATAGACATTTGGGGTTTTGTTCCGTTTGTTGATGGTGAATTTGGTGTAGTGAATTGAATGGGTTGTGGAATATCCGGAAGTCAGTTTATAAATAAGTAGGATTGAGTTTAGTTGAATGTTGTAGGTTGGTGTATTTGATAATTGGAATCGGTGGATATACTCGTGGTGTTAAAGCTGGGATTATGTAGGATATGTGATCGAGACTTTAACAAGCTTTTGGTTAATTGATTTGAATACGAGATCGATGTAGATTTCTATTTGACAATTGATCGTATCATAGGACTTATTGATAGTTTATAATATGTGCAGGTTTGGGATACGAGGCAGGTCCACGGGCGTGAAGATTATTATCATGAGCTTCATATCAGGTGGGTAATTCCTACCTTGGTCAGGTAGTTTGTGCAGGGAGTCGCTTCGGAGGCTCATTGGCTCCCATGTCCCCGGATTAAAATTTTCACTAATGAAAGAATTAATCCGGATGGGATGAGCTTCCTTAGCACAACTATTTCGTCGTCGTGCTAACAACTTGAGTGATCGCTTGAACAAACTAGTTGTTCAAGCAACACAACTCTTCTAGTTGGTTAGCCGCGGAAGAGACGACGGATGGATCGCCGGTTTTTGTGTTTGTCTTCGGGGTCCATGATTATACAATATATTTTCATACACACACATGTATAATCAAAACATAAAAGAACATGCTCAGATCTGTAAATGAAGTTAAAAAACTTTATACCTTACGATCTTCTATCGTATGTCCTATCCTTCTCGTGGACGACGTGTGGACGAAGATCCTCCACGAGTAGAAGCCTTCTAGATCGCGTTCTTCCCTTCCTTGTCCGCTGCGAACAAAGAGAAGAACCAACAAATACCTATCCTTTCTAGAACCGGCCACCAAATTAGGGAATTTGGTGCAACCGCCGGCCAAGGACCAAGTGGATGAAGCGCCGGCCAACTTGAAGAGGGGTTGCCGCCGGCCACCAAGGAGAAAGGGAGGAGGAAGAGCACCGACCACCAATGGAAGGAGAACCGCCGGCCAAGGAATAAGAGAGAGGCCTTGAGAATGGGCGCCGGCCAAGTCTAGATGGAGGAAGATGGGTGCCGACAACAAGGAGAAGGAAGATGGTTGCCGCCCAAGCCTTTGCTCCAAACCCTAGCCGCCCACTTTTTTTGAAGAACCAAAACCCTAATTCCAATTCTATCTTATTGCCGCCCAACCCTTAGCCATCTATATATAGAGTTGGGCCTAAGCCTCCTTTAATCTCCACCGTCGGATCTGTTGGGAGTATGAGGAATACAATCAAAGTCCCACATTGGTAAGACATGGAAAAGATCATGTGCTTATAAGAAAAAAGATATCTCCATTGGTATGAGGCCTTTTGGGTAAAGCCCAAAAATAAAACCATGAGGGCTTAGACCCAAAGTGGACAATATCATGCCATTGTGGAGATATGTGGAGCTTATAAGCACTAACAATTGGTATCAGAGCCATGGTCCATGTCAAGCCATGAACCTCGAACGAAGGAAGTTGAGCTCCCACGTCCGGATCAAGAGAACCAGGACATCGGGGAAGGAAGTCTAGTTGGGTCGGGGACGAACAGCTGGCGGGAAGTCTGGTGGGTTGAAGATCGGACATCAAGCGAGAGAAAATCCTTGAGGAGGATAGGCTTGAGGGGGCCCAATGTGGTCCTTCGTTTGAGGATTGTTGGGAGTATAGAATACAATCAAAGTCCCACATTGGTAAGACATGGAAAAGATCATGTGCTTATAAGAAAAAAGATATCTCCATTGGTATGAGGCCTTTTGGGTAAAGCCCAAAAATAAAACCATGAGGGCTTAGACCCAAAGTGGACAATATCATGCCATTGTGGAGATATGTGGAGCTTATAAGCACTAACAGGATCTAGGGATTTAATCCCAACCATCTGATCTAGGGTTTCATCCCAACCGTCGGATCTAGGGTTTTATCCCAACCGTCGGATCTAGGGATTTAATCCCAACCGTCGATTCTAGGGATTTAATCCCAACCGTCGATTCTAGGGTTTCATCCTAACCATCGGATCTAGGAATTTAATCCCAACCGTTGGTTCTAGGGTTTTGTTTTACATTCTTGGATCTAGACTTCACAAGGATTATATTAGGCTACGAAAGGGACCATAAGGAGGAGTTGGATCTTGGCCACCCGATGGATCGGAACCACACAAACTTGATCCATCAATGATGTTCCATTCCACTAGAGGATCATCATTGAACTACCTCACCAACCCTCATAAATCAATATGGGCTCCATATATTATTTGTACATTTATCTCCCCGTGTTTAAGATATTGAATGTCCGTCAATTAATTGATTTACTGACCATCAATTAATTAACATCTAATTCCTCGAGTAGTACCACTCAACCTTATCATCATGTTGACTAAGTCAACCAGCTGGGTTTACATGATGAACCTTATGAGCTCCTCAAGGGGACATCATCAACCTAATATATAGGACATGGTTTCCTCCTATAATCAACGGCACACCATGTAATAATATTATTTCCCAACTTACCGGGCATATTGATTTAATCCATCTAAATCTCACCCTCTGGTAAATCAAAGAAATAAACACTAAGTACATGTGCCCGTTATTATATCGGGATTAAGAGCATGTACAACATAATATCCGAGGTCCGATTCAATTATGTAGTCAGCAACAAATTGAATCACCTCTATGTCGGTCCTGTTCAATACACCTAAGTGTACCAGTGTAACTCTATGTTCAAGAAAAAATAATACCAAGCTACACTACAACCATACCAATGGTTTGTCCAAAACCATCTTGGTTGTGAGCCTCTACTTATATTTTACAAGGGACTGATAACATGATCTTCTGTGCCACACCAAGCACCATGTTATCTACAATGTAAAATATTAGACAATATGCACACATATAATAAATATATAAAGTGCAAACAATGATCATGTGATTCTTATTTCAAAATAAAATATTCATACAAAAAGAGATAGACTTTCAGTATACATTCCAACAGTTTGTTGATCCTAGTACATGAATTTTTATGATGATGATGCCACCATTACCTTGACTCCATTCTTATTTATTCTTGTGCTTGATACTAGCCTTTTAACTTTGTGATGCTCTATTGTTACCTTTATAGTTAATTCATCATTGTTATGGATTATAGACTCTATTGTATGTTGACCTATAGATGTTTAATTAAGTGCATGTAGCGGGGCATAGTTGTAAACTTGGATTAGGTCATCGTGTTATTGTAGGGAATTGCTTCCCGCTTCGGCCGCTCGTGCATGGTGATCCTATCTACGTCCCCGGATTAAAAAAAAAAAAATCCTTGACGAAGACGGATTACCCAAGCAACCGATCCATCATCGTGCTATTCGATTCGAGTGGTCTCTTGAACAAACTTATTGTTCAAGCTACCTAACTCTTTTCCTCGATTAGCCGCGGAATAGATGATGTACAGATCGTCGGTTTTTGTGTTTATCTTTGGGGTCCAAGTAAATTAACCACATATAATTACATACAAATTGCATAAAATAAGAAAGAAACCAAAACAAGAATTATACCTCTTGTTTACCTCTTGATATTCTATTGTATGACCTATCCTCTTCTTGGACATTGTGTGAGCAACAATCCTCCAAGAATTGAAACCTTCTAGATCTCGTTCTTCCCTTCCTTGCTCGCTCAGAACAAAGGGAAGAATAACCAAACCCTTCTCCTTTCTTGCACCAACCACCAACCACAACCACCAAAGTTGGTGTCCGCCGACCCTAAGGAGAGGGAGAAAGTATGGGCGTCGGCCAAGAGCTCCAAGGGAAGAAACCCAAACTCTTGCCGTCGGCCAAAAGAGAGGGAAAGGGTGGAGGTTGTTGTCGGCCAAGTGAAGAGGAAGAAGCTTGTTGCCGCCGACCACTAGAGAGGAAGACAAGGAAACCCAGGAAAACCCTAATTCCTTGTATCACCCAAGCCACTAATGCCAACTCCAAACCCTAGCCTCTCCAAGAATCTTGTCGCCCACTCCAAAAACCCTAATCTCCAAAAGGATTAGTTACCGCACAAGACAAGGAGCAAACCCTAGAATTCCAATTCATGGTTGCCGCCCAAGCCAAGGCCTCCTATTTATTGATTTTGCCCAAACCTCCTTTTAATCGTGTCCGTTGGATCTAGGTTTCATAAGGGTTTTAATAGGCTACAATAGGGACCATGAGGAGGAGTTGGATCTTAGCCACCCAATGGATCTGGCCCACATAAAATCTGATCCATTAATGATGATCCATTCCACTAGAGGATTATCATTGATCTACCTCACCAACCCCCATAACTAAATATGGGCTCCATATATTAATTGTACAAATATCTCCCCGTGTTTAAAATCTCAAATGTCCATTAATTAATTAATTTACTGACAATTAATTAATCAACATCTAACTCCATGAGTAGTACCACTCAACCTTATCATTATGTCGAACCAAGTCCACCTGCAGGGTTTACATGATGATCCTTATGAGCTCCTCAAGGGGACATCATCATCCTAATACATAGGACACGGTTTCCTCCTATAATCAATGACATACCATGTAAATAATATTATTTCCCAACTTACCGATCCTATCAATTTAATCTATAAATCTTGCCTATTGGTAAATAAAAAAAATAAATACTAAGTACATGTGCCTGTTATTATATCAGGATTAAGAGCATGTACACCATAATATCCGAGGTCCGATTCAATTATGTAGTCATCAATAAATTGAATCACCTCTAAGTCGGTCCTACTCAATACATACAAAGTGTACTAGTGTAATTCTATGGTCAAGACAAACCAATACCAAATTACACTACAACCATACCAATGGTTTGTCCAAAACCATCTCGGTGTTGAGCCTCTACTTATACTCTACAAGGAACTGATAACATGATCTTCTGTGTGTCACCACACACCATGTTATCAACAATGTAATATATCAGACAATATGCATAAAAATAAATATGCAAAAAATTATCATATGATTCTTATTTCAAAAATAAAGATGTTCATACAAAGAATAGACTTTTTAGTATACATCCCAACATTCTCTCACTTATACTAAAAGACTATGTTGTCCTCATACTGTCATACATCTGATTCTCATTCCCTCCACATGCCTATCAAAAGCTCTCGCTGGAAGGGCCTTAGCGAAAGGATCTGCCAGGTTATCCTCTAATGCAATCTTGGCAATAACAACTTCTCCTCACTTTACGATCTCTCGTATCAGGTGGTACTTGTGCTCTATGTGTTTACTTGCCTTATGGGCTCGTGGTTCCTTCGAGTTTGCAACTGCACCACTGTTATCGCAATAAATTGTGATAGTTCTGGGCAAACCAGAAATCACATCCAAGTCCATCAAGAAGTTCCTGAGCCATACAACTTCTTTGGCAGCCTCAGAGGCTGCCACATACTCAGCTTCCATGGTGGAGTCCACCACGCATTTCTGCTTGATACTCCTCCATACAATGGCTCCACCTCCCAAAGTAAACACAAAACCCGAGGTAGACTTACTATTATCCCTATCTGATTGGAAGTTGGAATCTGTGTAACCCACATGGAGTAATTGATCTACCTCGTATACCAGCGTATAATCCCTAGTCCTTCTCAGGTACTTCAATATATACTTTACCGTAGTCCAATGTCCCTGTCTTGGATTACTCTTATATCTGCTAACCATGCCCACAATAAAGCAGATATCCGGCCTCGTACAGAACATAGAATACATGAGGTTTCCTACTGCCGAAGCATAAGAAACCGCCTTCATCTCTTTGATGTTCTAGGACACATCTCTTTAGATAAAGGTACTCCATGCCTAAAAGGTAAAAAACCTTTCTTGGAGTTCTGCATGCTAAAATGAGCCAAAATAGTGTCTATGTATGAAGCTTGAGATAAGCACAACATCCTTTTCCTACGATCCCTTATAACCTTGATCCCAAGGATGTGTCTCACTTCTCCCAAGTCCTTCATATCAAATTGTTTGGACAACCATACTCTTACGTCTGATAACACTTTGACATTGTTGCTAATTAGCAAAATATTATCTACGTATAGTACAAGAAATACCACTATATTTCTGTCACATCTCTTGTATACACAAGACTCATCTGGACTTTGAATAAATCCATAAGACTGGATTACCTCATCAAAGTGGATGTTCCAAGATCTCGAAGCTTGCTTCAATCAATAAATGAACCGATTAAGCTTGCACACAAGATGCTCTTTTCCCTTTGCAATGAATCCCTCTGGTTGCTCCATATAAATGTTTTCCTCAAGACTTCCATTAAGGAAAGTTGTCTTGACATCCATCTGTCATACCTCATAATCCATATGAGCAGCAATAGATAAGAGAATCCGGATAGACTTAAGCATGAATATCGGCGAAAAGGTCTCCTCATAATCGATACTCTCTTTCTGAGTATATCCTTTCGCAACAAGCCTTGCTTTGAAAATCTCAACCTTCCCATCTATTCCTCTCTTTCTTTTGTAGATCCACTTGCATCTAATGGTTTTTACACCATTGGGTGGTTCTACTAGCTCCCAGACATGATTTGAATCCATAGATTCTTTCTCAGAATTCATTGCTCTTTGCCAAGATACCGCATCTCTGTCTTGGATTGCCTCGTCATATGTCCAAGGATCAAATTCATGTTCACCAAGGACCAAATCAGAAGATTCTCTCAAGAACATAAATCTATCAAGTTGTCTAACAACCCTCCCACTACGATGAAGTATCACCTGCGTATCCTCTGTGATACACGGTGCAGTCACTTGTGGTATATCCTCTTGTACTAGTGGTACTGAAGTAGTGACTTCCCTTCACAATTCCTCCAGAACAATCTTACTCATGGGCTTGTGGTTCATCACATAGTCTTCCTCTAAAAATCTAGCGTTCGTACTAACGATCACCCTCTGATCTCTAGGACTATAGAACAAACCACCTTTTGTTCATCTAGGATAGCCTACGAACATGCGCACTTCTGTACGAGGTTCTAACTTACCAACATCTGCCTTCAGCACATGTGTTGGACTCCCCCAAATCTGAATATGTCTCAGACTAGGCTTTCGCCCAGTCCACAATTCTATGGGAGTAGAAGACACTGATTTAGATGGTACCAAGTTAAGAATATATATTGTCGTATCTAGAGCATACCCCCAGAACGAATCTAATAACTCAGAATAACTCATCATCGATCTAACCATCTCCATAAGAGTCCAATTCCTTCGCTCCGCTACACCATTCTGCTAGGGTGTGCCAGGTGCAGACAATTAGGATTGAATCCTAGCCTCTGATAAGTAATTCCTAAACTCTCCCAAGAGGTACTCACCACCACGATCAGATCGTAGTGTCTTGATACTTTTACCTTGATGTTTCTCCACATCATCCTTGAATTATTTGAACCTGTCAAAGCATTTAGACTTGTGGCGCATCAAGTAAATGTATCCATATCGTATATAAAAGAGACAAAATATTCAAAATCACCTCTAGCCTGGATAGACATAGGACCATACAAATCAGAATGAACCAATTCCAACACATCTTTGGCTCTATACCCCTTGGCCTTAAAAGGCCTCTTGGTCATTTTACCTTCCAAGCAAGATTCACAGGTTGGGAAATCTTCCACCACTAATGAATCCAGAGGTCCATCAGCTATCAACCTTTGAATTCTACTCAGGTAAATATGACCTAACCTTAGATGCCAAAGATATGTTTGGTTCATTTTCAAAGGTTCTTTTATCTGAAGGTTTTGCGGAACTGAAACTCTGATACCACTTGAAGGTAGGAAACTTCGCTTCCCACTTCAACTCGGTCGCTTGTTCATGGCGATCCCTTCTACGTCCCCAGAAAAAAAATTTATCCTTGACAAGAGGGATTACCCAAGCTACCATTTCATCGTCGTGCTATTCGATTAGAGTAGTCACTTGAACAAACTTGTTATTCAAGCCACCAACCTCTATTCTACGAATAACCGCAAAATAGACGATGTACAGATCGTCAGCTTTTGTGTTTGTATTCGGGGTCCAAGTTAATTTAGCCATAGAACAGAATATACAATATGTATATGATTGAAAAACAATTATAGACATGTTACAAAAGAAAATAAACAAGCGTTATACCTCTTGATCTTCTATTGTATGTCCTTCCTCCTTTTGGACGTTGTGTGGGCGACGATCTTCCAAAAGTCGAAGCCTCCTAGATCACCAATCTTCCTTCCTTGCTCGCTCCGAACAAGAGGAAGTATAGAAACAAAACTCTTCTCCTTCCTTTAACCAACCACCAAGCACCAACCTTGATGCTTGCCGCCGGCCAAGAGGAGAAGAAGGATGGTGGACGCCAGCCAAAACTCCAAGAGAAGAGATCCTAGGCTTTGTTTCCACCATCCAAGGAGAAGAGATGAGGAGGTTGGACGCCGACAAAGGAGAGAAAAGAGGAGAATAGGCATCGGCCACCTAAGGAAGAAGAAGGAAAGAAGTTTCCTTATTTGTGGCCGCCCAACCTCTTTGCCCTTGCCGCCCAAACCCTAGCCCCTCTTCTATTTCTCTTGCCGCCCACCCCCTTGCCTCCTTTTATAGAGTTAGGCCTAAGCCTCCTTTAATCTCCACTATCGGTTCTAGGGATTTAATCCCAACCGTCGGATCTAGAGATTTAATCTCAACGGTCGGATCTAGAGATTTAATCTCCACCGTCGGATATAGAGTTTTGTTTTCAACCATTGGATCTAGGCTCTATGAGGTTTTAATAGGCTACAATAGGGACCATGAGAAGGAGTTGGATCTTGGCCACCCAATAGATCAAGCCCACATAAAGTCCGATCTATTAATGATAATCTATTCCACTAGAGGATTATCATTGATCTACCTCACCAACCCCCATAAGTTAATATGGGCTCCATATATTATTTGTATATTTTTCTCCCCGTGTTTAAGATATCGAATGTTTGTCGATCAATTAATTTACTGACAATTAATTAATCAACATCTAACTCCATGAGTAGTACCACTCAACCTTATCATCATGCCAGACCAAGTCCACCTCCAGGGTTTACATGATGAACCTTATGAGCTCCTCAAGGGGACATCATCATCCTAATATATAGGACACGGTTTCCTCCTATAATCAACGACACACCATATAAATAATATCATTTCCCAACTTACCGAGCCTATCAATTTACTCTATAAATCTCGCCTATTGGTAAATCAAAGAAAAGAATACTAAGTATATGTGCCCGTTATTATATCGGGATTAAGAGCACGTACAATATAATATTTGAGGTCCGATTCGATTATGTAGTCAGCAATAAATCGAATCACCTCTAAGTCGGTCCTGCTCAATACACACAAAGTGTACTAGTGTAATTCTATGGTCAAGACAAACCAATGCCAAATCACACTACAACCATTCTAATGGTTTGTCCATAATCATTTCGGTTGTGAGCCTTTACTTATACTTTACAATAAACCGATAACATGATCTCCTGTGTGACACTACACACCATGTTATCTATAATGTAATGTATCAGACAAATATGCATAACCATAAATATGTAAACAATGATCATGTTATTCTTATTTCAAAAATAAAGATGTTCATACAAAAGATAGACTTTTCAGTATACATCCCAACAATCTCCCACTTATACTAAAAGACTATGCTGTCCTTAAACTGCCATACATCTGATTCCCATTCCCTCCACATGCCTATCAAAAGCCCTCGCTGGAAGGGCCTTAGTGAGAGGATCTGCCAGGTTATCCTCCGATGCAATCTTGGCCACAGCAACTTCTCCTCTCTTTACGATTTCTCGTATCAGGTGGTACTTGTGCTCTATGTGTTTACTTGCCTTATGGGCTCGTGTTTCCTTCGAGTTTGCAACTACACCACTATTATCACAATAAATTGTGATAGTTCTGGGAAAACCCGGAATCACATCCAAGTCCATCAAGAAGTTCCTGAGCCACACAGCTTCTTTGGCCGCCTCAGAGGCTGCCACATACTCAGCTTCCATGGTGGAGTCCGCCACGCATTTCTGCTTGACACTCCTCCATACAATGGCTCCACCTCCCAAAGTAAACACAAAACTTGAGGTAGACTTACTATTATCCCTATCTGATTGGAAGTCAGAATCTGTGTAACCCACAGGGAATAATTGGTATGCCTGATAAACTAGCATATAATCCCTAGTCCTTCTCAGGTACTTTATTATATGCTTTACCATAGTCCAATGTCCCTGTCCTGGATTACTCTGATATCTGCTGACCATGCCCATGGCAAAGCAGATATCTGGTCTCGTATATAGCATCGCATACATGAGGCTTCCTACTGCCGAAGCATAAAGAACCGCCTTCATCTCCTCTATCTCCTCAGATGTTCTAGGACACATCTCCTTAGATAAAGGAACTCCATGCCTGAAGGGTAGAAAACCCTTCTTGGAGTTCTGCATGCTAAAATGATCCATAATTGTGTCTGTGTATGAAGCTTGAGATAAGCACAACATCCTTTTCTTGCGATCCCTTATAACTTTGATCCCAAGGATGTGTCCCACTTCTCCCAAGTCCTTCATATCAAACTGTTTGGACAACCATACCCTTACGTCCGATAACACCTTGATATTGTTGCCAATTAGCAAAATGTCATCTACGTATAGTACAAGAAATACCACTGTATTTCCGTCACATCTCTTGTATACACAAGACTCATCCGGACTTTGAATAAATCCATAAGACTGGATTACCTCATCAAAGCGGATGTTCCAAGACCTCAAACCTTGCTTCAATCCATAAATGGACCGATTAAGCTTACACACAAGATGCTCTTTTCCATTTGCAATGAATCCTTCTTGTTGCTTCATATAGATGTTTTCCTTAAGACATCCATTAAGGAAAGCTGTCTTGACATCCATCTGGCATACCTCATAATCCATATGAGCAGCAATGCATAAGAGAATCCGGATAGACTTAAGCATGGCTACCGGTGAAAAGGTCTCCTCATAATCGATACCCTCTTTCTGAGTATACCCTTTCGCAACAAGCCTCGCTTTGAAGGTCTCAACCTTCCCATTTATTCCTCTCTTTCTTTTGTAGATCCACTTGAATCCAATGGTTTTTACACCATCGGGTGATTCTACTAGCTCCCAGACCTGATTTGAATCCCTAGATTCAATCTCAGCATTCATTGCACTTTGCCAAAATACTACATCTTTATCTTGGATTGCCTCGTCATATGTCCAGGGATCAGGTTCATGTTCGCCAGGGACCAAATTAGAAGATTCTCCCAAGAACATGAATCTATCAGGCTGTCTCACAACCCTCCCACTACGACAAGGTATCACCTGTGTATCCTCTGTGACACGCAGTGCAGTGACTTATGGTATAACCTCTTGTACTGGTGGTACTGAAGTAGTGACTTCCCCTTTCAATTCCTCCAGAACAATCTTACTCATGGGCTTGTGGTTCATCACATAGTCTTCCTCTAGAAATCTAGAATTCGTGCTAACAATCACCTTCTGATCTCTAGGACTATAAAATAAATCACCTTTCATTCCTCTAGGATAGCCAACGAACATGGACACTTCTGTTTGAGGTTCTAAATTACCAGGATCTTCCTTCGGCACATGTGCTGGACTCCCCCAAATTCGAATATGTCTTAGACTAGGCTTTTGCCCAATCCACAATTCTATGGGAGTAGAAGGCACTGATTTAGATGGTACCAAGTTCAGAATATACATTGCCGTATCTAGAGCATATCCCCATAACGAATCTGGTAACTCAGAATAACTCATCATCGATCTAACCATCTCCATAAGAGTCTTATTCCTTCGCTCTGCTACACCATTCTGCTGGGGTGTGCCAGGTGCAGACAATTGGGATTGAATCCCAGCCTCTGATAAGTAATTCCTAAACTCTCTCAAGAGGTACTCACCACCACGATCTGATCATAGTGTCTTGATACTTTTACCTTGACGTTTCTCCGCATCAACCTTGAATTCTTTGAACTTGTCAAAGCATTCAAACTTGCGGCGCATCAA
The DNA here is from genome assembly GCA_025175895.1 of Wurfbainia villosa. Classification (NCBI taxonomy): domain Eukaryota; kingdom Viridiplantae; phylum Streptophyta; class Magnoliopsida; order Zingiberales; family Zingiberaceae; genus Wurfbainia; species Wurfbainia villosa. The sequence goes on from CM046004.1 coordinate 56,277,514, forward strand.
GTAAATGTATCCATATCTTGAATAATCGTCTATAAAAGAGACGAAATATTCAAAACCACCTCTTGTCTGGATAGACATAGGACCACACAAATCAGAATGAACCAATTCCAACACATCTTTAGCTCTATACCCCTTGACCTTAAATGACCTCTTGGTCATTTTACCTTCCAAGCAAGATTCACAGGTTGGGAAATCTTCCACCACTAATGAACCAAGAGGTCCATCAGCTATCAACCTTTGAATTCTGCTTAGGTTAATATAACCAAGTCTTAGATGCCAAAGATATATTTAGTTCTTCTTCGAAGGTTCTTTTCTCTTATTGGAATTAGAAGATGAGTTATTAACATCTATTTGCATCGTGGGAGCTTTTGGTTCAAGTGTATACAAATTTCCTATCAATGCACCAGAACAGATAATCTCCCTATTCCTTTTTATAACAACTCTGTCATTAAAAGAAATAGAATATCCATCCATAAATAATTTAGAAACCGAAATTAAATTGTTTCTAAATAAAGGTACATATAGGAAATTTTTAAGAACCAAAACTTTATTTCTCTCAAAAGATAAATAAGTTTCATCGAACCTCAGAAAGTATTGCGTAGACATGATCGCTGGCTCGATTCATCTACACACCAGGTGCCGGTAGATAACACCGCTAAACATGTTTCAACGACTAGACCAAAAGATATACCTTTGTTCTGATGTTGAGGCAGTCCTTCTTCCAAAGGTCCGCCTCGCTACAAGTGAAGCACTTGCCTTTCGGCTTCTTCACTCCTCCCTGAGTTCCTCCCGCCACCTTTGCCCTAGCTTATTTCTTCTTCTTCTTGCCTTTCGGCTTAAAAGTAGAAACCTTTTGGGCAACCATGGCCTGTGCCTGAGCACTCTGACGAAAAAGCCCCTCTGTCGCTTGGAGTTCTGTCAGAAGCTCCACCAACGAATACAACCTTTTGTTCATGTTGTAGTTCAGGCGAAACTGCTCAAAACTCCTAGGTAGAGACTGGAGAATGATATCGACCTGGGTTTCCCCATCGATCTCAAATCCGAGGACTTCCACTCATTCAAATGAGCCATCATCTTGAGAACATGATCCTCACGGTGTTCCTCGATCATGGTGGTCGCCATCAAGTTCCTCGCCTACCTTCCCGACTCGTGTCCGAAAAGCTCTTTGAGATTGAGCATCATGTCATAAGCAGTGGGCATGGCTTGATGCTGATGTTGTAGTACATTTGACATAGATGTCAAAATGTAACACCGCGCCATCTCATCGGCCTTAATCCACTTCTTATAACTCTTCTTCTCCTTTTCCCCAGAATCATCCGCAGGCTTAGGAGGGCACTCTTCGAGTAGTACATATTTGTATTTTTCAGCAGTCAAGACAATGTCATGATTCCTCTTCCAATCAACATAATTGGGTCCAGTAAGTTTATTTTCTTTCCGTATCACAACAAGAGGGTTGAAAGTCATTTTGAAAACAACCTAAGAATCACATAGATCAAAACATTAGATTTCAAAAAATTATTGATTCCTCAAACAATAAAATTTTAAAATCAACCAACACCTCAATACACCGAGAATATCGTATGCTACGATAGTGTGGATGTATACGAATTCTACATTTGTAAGAGGAGGTTTCACCCATTAATTTTACTATCTTGTCAACCTGACTTTTTGACAAATAAAATTAATAGTTGGTTCCTCTTCGGCCCTACAAATAAAAGCAGTGACTTTGATGGGGAGGATACTTATATTTGTATCTAAGTGTTCACCATTACTTGGTACCAAGGTAATTATCTCGGGTTATGTGCCTTCCGATGGGGAAGTACACACGCTCCTTAATAATTTCCTATAACCATATTCGACCATGTGATCCACAAACAAACTCATCTAATGGGGAGGAAGGCACTCAGAGCCGACGTGCAAGTTTGTTTGCATCATATGTCAAATCATAATGGAGGTCGTGGGAATTTATAAAAATATCCCTCTCCCACTTAGTAATTTAAAATTGAGGAATTTTCTAGCCTACGACATGCATATCAAACAATAAGAAATAAATATGAAAAATAAATATTTTCCAACTATTATGGCTTTTGTCTTCAATATGTCTCCCGTCGTATTGCCATCTCGTCCGCTCCTCCCTATGCCATGTACAAGCCATCTGGAGATCTGAGCCGAGAAAAAACTATTTTAATTTACATCCATCGATCCTATACTCCACCTGGGAGTGTACATGAAATCTAGATCGAAAGTAAACTAAAATAGAAAGAGTGGCTAAACAATGTCGTATCTAATTACAAAAATTAAATACTAGCCTCGTTAACCCCGAGGATTCAACAAATATACAATTACACATATACAATCACATACACACATATGACCATAATAGTTGGATCCTATGCCTGCAAACAAAAAGTTAGCCTACGCACATCCTACTATTATCCGACACATATAATATATGAAAAGTGCATAAAAGTAACCGAATCCTAAACACACAAAACCGAAAATCGTGGCTCTGATACCACTTGAAGGTTTTGCGGAACCGAAACTCTGAGACCACTTGAAGGTAGGAAACTTCGCTTTCCACTTCAACTCGGTCGCTTGTTCATGGCGATCCCTTCTACGTTCTCGGAAAAAAAATTTATCCTTAACAAGAGGGATTACCCAAGCTACCATTTCATCGTCGTGCTATTTAATTAGAGTAGTCACTTGAACAAACTTGTTGTTCAAGCCACCAACCTCTATTCTATGAATAGCCGCGGAATAGACGATGTACGCATCGCCGGCTTTTGTGTTTGTATTTTGGGTCCAAGTTAATTTAGCCACAAAATAGAATATACAACATGTATATGATTGAAAAATAATTATAGACATGTTACAAAAGAAAATAAACAAGCGTTATACCTCTTGATCTTCTATTGTATGTCCTTCCTCCTTTTGGACGTCGTGTGGGCGACGATCTTGTAAAAGTCGAAGCCTCCTAGATCACCCATCTTCCTTCCTTTCTCGCTCCGAACAAGAGGAAGTATAGAAACAAAACTCTTCTCCTTCCTTTAACCAACCACCAAGCACCAACCTTGATGCTTGCCGCCGACCAAGATGAGAAGAAGGATGGTGGACGTCGGCCAAAACTCCAAGGGAAGAGACCCTAGGCTTTGTTTTCACCATCCAAGGAGAAGAGATGAGGAGGTTGGACGCCGGCAAAGGAGATAAAAGAGGAGAATAGGCGCCGGCCACCTAAGGAAGAAGAAGGAAAGAAGTTTCCTTATTTGTGGCCGCCCAACCTCTTTGCCCTTGCCGCCCAAACCCTAGCCCCTCTTCTATTTCTCTTGCCGCCCACCCCCTTGCCTCCTTTTATAGAGTTAGGCCTAAGCCTCCTTTAATCTCCACCATCGGTTCTAGGGATTTAATCTCAACCGTCGGATCTAAAGATTTAATCTACACCGTCGGATCTAGAGTTTTGTTTTCAACCATTGGATCTAGGCTCCATGAGGTTTTAATAGGCTACAATAGGGACCATGAGGAGGAGTTGGATCTTGACCACCCAATGGATCAAGCCCACATAAAGTCCGATCCATTAATGATAATCCATTCCACTAGAGGATTATCATTGATCTACCTCACCAACCCCCATAAGTTAATATGAGCTCCATATATTATTTGTACATTTTCTCCCCGTGTTTAAGATCTCGAATGTCCGTCGATTAATTAATTTACTAATAATTAATTAATCAACATCTAACTCCATGAATAGTACCACTCAACCTTATCATCATGCCGGACCAAGTCCACCTGCAGGGTTTATATGATGAACCTTTTGAGCTCCTCAAGGGGACATCATCATCCTAATATATAGGACACGGTTTCCTCCTATAATCAACGGCACACCATATAAATAATATCATTTCCCAACTTACCGAGCCTATCGATTTACTCTATAAATCTCACCCATTAGTAAATCAAAGAAAAGAATACTAAGTATATGTGCTCGTTATTATATCGGGATTAAGACCATGTACAATATAATATCTGAGGTCTGATTCGATTATGTAGTCAGCAATAAATCGAATCACCTCTAAGTCGGTCCTGCTCAATACACACAAAGTGTACTAGTGTAATTCTATGGTCAAGACAAACCAATGCCAAATCACACTACAACCATTCCAATGGTTTGTCCATAACCATCTCGGTTGTGAACCTTTACTTATACTTTACAATGAACTGATGACATGATCTCCTATGTGACACTACACACCATGTTATCTACAATGTAATGTATTAAACAAATATGCATAACCATAAATATACAAACAATGATCATGTGATTCTTATTTCAAAAATAAAGATATTCATACAAAAGATAGACTTTTCAGTATACATCCCAATATTATATTATTAGATTAGAAGATGAGTTATTTACTTCTATTTGCATCGTGGGAGTTTTTGGTTCAAGTGTATATAAATTGCCTACCAATGCACCAGAACAGATAATCTCTCTATTCCTTTTTATAACAACTCTGTCATTAAAAGAAATAGAATTTCCATCCAAAAATAATTTAGAAACCGAAATCAAATTCTTTCTAAATAAAGGTACATAAAGGAAATTTTTCAGAACCAAAGTTTTATTCCTATCAAAAGATAAATAAACATCTCCCACTGCAATAGCCGCCACCTTCGTAGCATCTCCCAAGTAAACGATAATCTCCCCCTTAGCTAGTCGTCTGGTTTCTTGGAACCCCTACAAAGTATTGCAGACATGATCAGTGGCTTCCATATCTACACACCAGGTGCCAGTAGATAACACCGCTAAACATGTTTCAACGACTAAACCAAAGGATATACCTTTGTTCTGCTTTCGGTTGGGGCAGTCCTTCTTCCAATGTCCAGTTTGCTTATAAGTGAAGCACTTGCCTTTCGGCTTCTTCACTCCTCCCTGAGATCCTCCTGCCACTTTTGCTCCACCTTGTTTCTTCTTCTTCTTGCCTTTCTGCTTAGAACTAGAAACCTTCTGAGCAACCATGGCCTGAGCCTGAGCACTCTGACGAAAAAGTCCCTTTGCTGCCTGGAGTTCTGTCAGAAGCTCCACCAACGAATACAACCTCTTGTTCATGTTGTAGTTCAAATGAAACTGCTCAAAACTCCTAGGTAGAGATTGGAAAATGATATCGACCTGGGTTTCCCCATCGATCTCAACTCCAAGGACTTCCAGCTAATTCAAATGAGCCATCATCTTGAGAACATGATCCCTCACGAGTGTTCCCTCAATCATGGTGGTCATCATCAAGTTCCTTATGGCTTCCTGCCTAGCAGCCCGATCCTAGTGTCCGAAAAGTTCCTTGAGATTGAGCATCATGTCATAAGCAGTAGACATGGTTTGATGCTGATGTTGCAATACATTTGACATAGAAGCCAAAATGTAACACCGCACCATCTCATCAGCCTTTATCCACTTCTTATAACTCTCTTTCTCCTTTTCCCCGGAATCATCCGTAGGCTTAGGAGGACACTCTTCGAGAAGTACATACTTGTACTCCTCAGCAGTCAAGACTATATCCAGATTCCTTTTCCAATCCACATAGTTAGGTCCAGTAAGTTTATTTTCCTTTAGTATCACAGCAAGTGGGTTGAAAGTCATTTTTGAAAAACCTAAGAATCACATAGATCAAAATATTAGATTTCAAAAATTTATTGATTCCTCAAACAATAAAATTTTAAAATCAACAACACCTCAAAACACCAAGAATATCATATGCCACGATAGTGTGGATGTATATGAATTCTACATTTGTAAGAGGAGGTTTTACGCATTAATTTTATTATCCTGTCAACCTTACTTTTTGACAAATAAAATTAATAGTTGGTTCCTCTTCGGCCCTATAAATAAAAGCAGTGACTCCGATGGGGAGGATACTCCTATTTGCATCTAAGTGTTCACCATTACCCGATACTAAGGCAATTATCTCGGATTATGTGCCATCGGATGGGGAATTACACACGCTCCTAAATAATTTCCTATAACCATATTTGACCTTGTGATTCACAAAACAAACTCATCCAATGGGGAGGAAGGCACTCAGAGTCGATGCGCAAATTTGTTTACATCACATGTCAAATTGTAATGGAGGCCATGAGAATTTTTTAAAAAAATATCCCTCTCCCACTTAGTAATTTAAAATTAGGAATTTTCCTAGAACACAACATGCATATCAAACAAGAAGCAATAAATATGAAAAAAAATATTTTCCAACTATTATGGCTTTTGTTTTCCAATATGCCTCCCGTCGTATCGCCATCTCGTCCGCTCCTCCCTACGCCATGTACAAGCCATCCGGAGATCTGAGCCGAGAAAAATTGTTTTAATTTATATCCATCGATCCTATACTCCACAAAGGAGTGTACATGAAATCTAGATCGAAAGTAAACTAAAATAAAAGAGCGGATAAACAATACTGTACTTAATTACAAAAATTAAATACTAGCCTCGTCGACCCCAAGGATTCAAATAATATTACAATTACACACATCCAATCACATACACACACATATGGCCATAATAGTTGGATCTTATGCCTGCAACCAAAAATTTAGCCTATGCACATCCTACTTGTTGGATCGAGCAGATCGCTAGAGGGGGGGCAGGGGGGGTGAATAGCGATAGAAACTTTTTCGTTCGAATTCATTTCAAGAACACAAGTAAACGCAGTGGAAGATAAATGCAAAATAAACAAGACAATAGAATTTTTACTTGGTTCATAGCCTTCGGCTACTACTCCAAGGCCCTAATGGTCCTTGACCATGCATGGAGGGTAAAGCACTAACAAACTCCTCGTCGTTGGAGGTAAGAGTTAATCGAATACAAAAAACCACAAAAGCTTGAGGTAGAGGGACACTCCCCCTCTCCTCGTTACGATAAAAAGCTCTGAAACAATAATATGAAAGTGACAAGCTAAATTAAACTTATACCGACGAATAAGAAATGAAAACTCAATCTTAGATCATCGGAGAAGTAGCACTTCATTGTCGGAGAGTCGCAGCGTTTGCGGAGGCTTTAGGGAACTTTAGAATTGATGAGAAAACCCTAGGAGATGCCCTCATTTTATAGCCTTTGAGTCTCTTCTCGAGAGGATCTTCAACCAATCAAATTTGCACACCAATCCCCTTGAAATGAGGTGATAAGGCTTGACACCACGAAGATGATCCTTGGTTGATGGCCATCATTTCGTGATGGCAACATCGATCGAGTCTTCGATCATGAGCGATCGATGATGGATGACGATCAGTGCTCCAAGCGCGATCGGCCGATGCTAGAAATCAAAAGTTAGCTTAACAAAAACATTATTTCGACGACCTCCGACCATCCGATCTCGACCTAGACCATCCATGGGATGTCTTTGGTCGGATCTACGCTTAAGACCATCCCGGTAAGGAGGATACGACCTCACTTATGCTCACACACACGAGCTTACCTCGATACTTACTTTGTAGCTCTTGCTTCCGGCCTTCCACTCGATTCCTTTGGCTCCCTCCAAAGTCACTCAAGTGTTTCCCGACCACCGCGGCTTCCTCCGGGTGTCTCTAGCCTTCAGCTCCAACTTTAGCACTTTTCTGCGCACTCGATTTAGCTCGTGAGATAACAATATGAGTTTAACTTTGTATCATTTGCTATAATCAAAACTCAGGTTTGACTTAGGTGCCTACTGCACCAACAATCTCCCCCTTTTTGATCTATGGCAAACCCACATACAAAGTTAAGGAAATAATATGCATGAAGAATAATGACAAGCATGAGAATCAAGAATAACAAAGATTAAGTGGGAGTAGTAGAGATTTTCTTCCAAGTCTCCCCCTTGAGGAAACCTCCCCCTTGACCGAGGGTGAGTCTTGAAAGAAGATCTTAATCCTCCCCCTTGATGGTTTCTATTTAGGAAGACTTTAAGTAATTAACAATTACTTAAAGTTGGCCTTAGTGAGAAAAATTTAAGTTAAGAAGACTTCTTAACTTGACCCTTTCTCCCTTTTTAAAACAGTTAAGTAAATTTGCAAAAATTAAAGTTAAGCAAAAGAAAACATTTACTTAACTTTTGGCCATGAGAATAAGTATGAAGTCTTAAGTTAAGTTATCAAAAAAATGATCCCTTACCTTTTTTGGCCTTTTTCTCCCCCTTTTGCCTTATATCGAAAAGAGTGTGGGGGTGGGGGGGGGGGGTTTGAAAAAGAAAATAAAGGTAGTAAGTTTAAGTTTCAAGTCCAAGCACGTTCCATATTATTTTGAAAATAAAATACTGAAAATAAGCTCATCTATATAATGTTCAACTCTTATTTAACTTGATTGATATAAAGGATCAACAAGTCCTGGTTAGAGTCAGTTAGTATATATGATTATACTCTGTGGTTCATGGCGATGCACTAACTCTACATCTGGAACCAGGTGTAAGGTCCTAACATCTTATGCCCATCTACGTGGCTAAGTACACAAACACATTTGTCCTATGTGTTGTGAGATGTATTGGCTCCTTAAATCTATAGGTGCATGATATCTAAGGTATGTCCTATGCTAGTTCCATAAAAAAGTAAAAATAGTAATAAAAAAATATAATTTGTAAATTCTTATTCTACTATGCACATGCCCAATTTTCATCTTAATAGACTAAATTTGGCTTCGGGTAGGGGTTTAGTAAATAGGTATGCCAAGTTGGACTTTGATTCGACGTATTCGAGTTGTATAGCTCCATTGGCCACACGTTCTCGAATGAAATGGTGTTTGACCTCTATATGTTTGGTCCTAGAGTGACATATTGGATTCTTAGTTAGGTTAATTGAGCTAATATTATCTACGTGAATTTTAGTGTTCGTAAAGTGTAACTTAAAATCTCGGAGAGTGTGCTTCATCCAAAGAAGCTGAGTGACACACTCACCATCTCGATGTATTCGGCTTCGGTGGTAGATAAGGCAACACAATGTTGCTTCCTACTACACCAACTCACTAGACTCGAGCGAAGAAGTTGACAACAACCACTCATACTCTTTCTATCGAGCTTACTACTAGCATAGTCCGAGTCGGAGTAGTCGGTTAGTTCGAACTCGATAGACCTAGGGTACCAAATACTGACATTAAGTGTACCCTTTAGATATCTAAGGATACGCTTGACTAGAGTTAGGTGAGACTCCTTGGCACAGGTTTGGAACCTTGCCCACATACGTACTGCAAATAAGATATCAGGTCGGCTTGCAGTTAAGTAAAGGAGACTCCCTATCACGCTCCTATAGTATTTTAAGTCAATTGAATTTTCGGTTACATCTTCTTCTATATTTACATTCGTTGCCATTGGGGTATTAATAATTTTAGCGTCTTACATTCCAAAGCGTTTAATTAATTCTCTAGTATATTTGCGTTGGTGTAGGTATATTCCATCTTTAGTTTGTTTAATCTGTAGACCTAAGAAGAAACTCAACTCACCTAATAAATTCATTTCAAATTCACTTTCCATAAGTGAAATGAATTCGTTTAGTAGGATCGAGTTGGTGGTTCCGAAGATTATATCGTCTACGTAAATTTGGGCTATGAATATGTCTTTACCTATGGTTTTTACAAAAAGGGTTGGGTCAACTAAACCTTGGTTAAATTCTTTGGACTTAAGATAAACCAAAAGCCTCTCGTACCAAGCTTGAGGAGCTTGTTTGAGTCCATAGAGAGCTTTCTTTAATCTAAGGACATGGTCAGGTTTATCTAGACTTTCGAAACTAGGGGGTTAGCTGACATAAACTTCTTCCTTAATATATCCATTTAAGAATGCTGACTTTACATCCATTTGAAACAACTTAAATCCTCGATGTGCAGCATATGCTAATAACATTCGAATGGACTCTAATCTAGCTACTGGGGCATAGGTCTCATCGTAATCTAAGTCTTCGACTTGACTAAACCCTTTAGCAACTAATCTAGCTTTATTTCTAACTACTTTACCTTTATCATCAAGTTTATTTCTAAACACCCACCTTGTTCCAACGATTGTTTTATCTTTAGGTGGTGGTACTAATTCCCATACTTCGTTCCTAGTGAATTAAGCCAGCTCTTCTTGCATTGCAATAATCCAATCGGGATCAAGAAGAGCTTGGTCAATAGTTTTGGGTTCAATTTTGGAAATCAAGGAGATTTGACTAAGGTTCCGGTATGAGGCTCTAGTTCGAACTCCTAGGCTTGGATCACCTATCACTTGGTCGATAGGATGATTCGTTTGAGTCCTAGTTTGATTTGGGTTAGAGTCATCTATCACTTGGTCGATAGGGTGACTAGTTTGAGTTCTAGTTTGATTTGGGTTAGAGTCATCTACCACTTGGTCGATAGAATGACTTGGTTGACTTAGGTTAGGATTAATACTAGACTTGATCTCCGGATCGGAGTTGAGTCTGATATGAATCGGTTCGCTAATTGGGGTTGCCGGGGGTTTTGTAGGTTTGTGTCCTTCATCAAACACTACATTGATAGTCTCCTCAACTCTAAGAGTGTCATGGTTATATACTCTATAAGCTCTACTCGTAGTCGAGTGCCCTAGAAAGATTTCGGTCGAGGTTTTGGATGTAAATTTCCCTAGGTAATCTTTAGTGTTTAGGATATATACCTTACATCCAAATACCCTAAAGTACTTGATGTTAGGTATTTTATTGTGATAAATCTCGTACGAGGTCTTAAGGTGCCTCTTTACCATAAGGATCCTATTTTGGACATAGCATGTCGTACTAATGGCTTCCGCCCAAAACCTATCGGTAGGTTATACTCGTTTAATATTGTCCTAGTGGCTTCTTGTAGGGTTCTATTTTTACGTTCTACTAGGCCATTCTGTTGTGGGGTTCTAGGGCATGAGAACTCATGGTGGTATCCATTTAGGTTATAGAATTCTATAAACCTGTGGTTCTCAAATTCACCACCATGATCACTCCTAACTTTTTTGATTTTAAGGTTTTGTTGATTTTCTATTAGTTTAAATAGGTTGATTAATTGATCTAGGGTATCACTTTTGTATTTGATGAACCTAACCCAAGTAAATCTAGAATAGTCATCAATTATGACTAAGCAGAATTGACTCCCATTAAGTGACTTAGCTCCGTGTGAATCAAATAGATCCATGTGTAGGAGCTCAAGAATACTTTTGGTTCGTTCTTGATTAGTTAGTTGATGTTGTGTCCTATATTGTTTACCTTGTTGACAAGCATTACATATTTTATTATCCAAGTTGTTGAGGTTAGGCAAACCTCTAACTAAGTCACTCTAACTCATCTTATGGATGAGTCTTGGGTGTGAGTGACCGAGTCGTCGGTGCCACAACCAAGATTCCTCTTGTCGTGTCATAAGACACTTGGTTGAAGAGTTGGTTAAATTAATAGTATAAATATTATTATTTCTGGTTCCTTTAAGAATTGTTTTAGAAGTTTCATTTGTATTAATTACGCATTTATTTTCTAGAAATATGACCTTATAGTTATTATCACACAATTGGCTTACACTAAGTAAATTATATTGAAAATTTTCTACCAATAAGACATTTTGAATAATAAAGTTAGAGTTGAGCTCAATATCACCTGATCCGATGATTTTGAGCTTGTCGTTGTTTTCGAAGGCTACCAATCCTTGTCGTTTGAATCCAAGCTTCGAAAACTTGAGTTGATCCCCGGTCATGTGTCGGGAGCAACCACTGTCCAACATCCATTGATCCTACACACAAGGTAGTTGGATCATATATTAGAATTATTAAAGGTTGGTTGAAAATTATTAACCTAAATCATCTCACCCATGTTTACATGATCAAGCATGTTAACCTTATATGTTCTTATGAGATGACTTCCAATTTTACTTGATTTAAATTTAATGATTTGAACACTTGTCAACCTTGCGTTAGATTCGGATTTGACCTTAGGCTCATCAAGTCACTTTTTCAAGATCATGGCTTCCAGGTCATGGCGAGGCATAGAGGTCTTCTTTGATCGGAAAAACGACCACTTCCTTAGACAAAGCCATTTTCAAGAAAATAGAGAGTTGACTCACCTAAGACCACTTCCTGGTCTAACTAGTCTATGATACGGCGAGGTAGTTTCAGCTAGTTCCACTCGGTCAAGTGCACCGAACTAGATACGCCTTATCTAGCCCGAATACATAAGACTCTGCTTTCCTAGTGTACTATCATCTTGCCGCGTCCTGGTACTATGTTACCAAGTATTGATGAGTTATAGTCCTATCTAACCATTCTAAAAAGAAAAATCAAAATAAATAAAGAACATAAGCATGAAATTTCTAAGTTAAAGCACAAACAAATTTTGTACTGGCTCCCCCTGGACCGTTGAATCGGTTCGGTCTCTCCACATAGTGGATTTGGTACTTGGGAACCCAGTACTAGTTTGATCCTAAGTTTGAAATCAAGGCGGTCTTAGGGACCCATGCTTGGACACGTTTTTTATGTCAACTTACAATCGACATATACGACTTGTTGGTTGTATTTGAGCTAAACCCTAGTCCGACCTTGTTGTACACAGCCCTTTGCGATCCAAGTAGGAGGTCAAGTCCTTTGGATCTCAAAGTAAACCTTTCCAACGTGTTCCTAAGATCTTCGACTTGACTCTTCAAGTGTGAGTTCTCAACTTCGAGCTTTTCAACCCGAGTTGAGTCCTCCTCTCGAACTCACTAGTCGAAGAGGTTAGGGAGACCTTGTGTTTGAGGAGTTTAACCTCCTCAACCAGGGTATCGACCTTGAACTTGGACTTAGCTAATTTCCTAGTTAAGAATTTAATTGCACTATAAAGCATACTAATAAGGGATCAATTTACCCTGAGTGTATCTTTTGAATTGGATGCAGATCCGTGGCTTGTCTTGAATAGAGCTTCGCAGTCCGATTCGTCTTCGATTTTAGATTCGTGTTCCAATTCTGACTCTATCTCCGATTCAACCGGTTTAGCCATGAAGATGTGATCATTGTCTTCTTCCTCGGATGCTTCTTCCCACATAGCATTGAGTGTCTGCTTGTGTTTTGGTCCTTTGCTCTTGAGCTTCAGATATTCAGACTTGATATGTCCAAACCTGTTGCATTCGTAACACCTAACATTAGAACTTTTAGGCTTACCTTCGTTGGGTTGAGTGACGGTTCACTTTCGGCCGTTGACCATCCTCCGAACTAGGTTGACTAGTTCGGCCTCCATTTCCAGGTTGACCTCTGAATTGGACTCATCTTCTTCCTCCTTCGGGGGGTGGCTTGCTCGCGGTTTCCTTCTTCGAACCTACAAAAAGTGATATACCCTTCTCGGGTTCCGAGTTAGACTGTTCATGGAGTTCGAAATCGGAAAACAACTCATCTAATCTAAGTTTTGAAAGATCCTTGGAGACCTTGTAGGCATCGACCATGGATGCCCACAAGGTAGTCCTAGGAAATGAGTTTAGTACATATCTAATAAGGTCGCGGTTTTTGACCCTTTGTCCGATTGCGTGTAGGTTGTTGACGATATCTTGAACGCGAGTGTGAAGTTGCGTCGCCGTCTCATGTTCCTGCATTTTTAGATTATATAACTTATTGAACAAGAGATCGTGCTTACATACCTTGGCTTCATCGGTCCCTTCGTGTAGCTCCACTAGTTTTGTCCAAAGATCCTTCGCGCTGATGAAGGGACCGACGCGATTAAGCTCCTCCTTGGACAAGCCGCATTGGAGGATTTGAGTCGCCTTGGCGTCAGCTTCGACTTGTCTTTTTGTAGCATTGGTCCATTGGTCATAATCCAAAGATTCACTCACTTCGTTAGTCGGAAGTGTGAATCCCGTTTGGATTATGATCCACATCTCGATTTGGGTCTTAAGAAAGCACTCCATCCGACCCTTCCAATAACGGAAGTCATCTCCATTGTAAAACGGAGGTCAGACGGTGCTAAAACCCTCGAGATAGGTCATTGATACAAAAAACAAGAGAATGAAGGCAAAAAAACCTAACAACAACACAAACGATCGAAATGTACCAAGACTCGCGTCTTGGATTAGTAGTGCGGGAGAAAAACTAAACGAATGAAATAAATTCGAAATAAACAAAATAAAAAAAGAAAAAAAAATCTGTAAAAATCTATATTGGTGGTTTCACCAAATCTTAGCACCCCCGGCTCTGATACCAATTGTTGGATCGAGCGGATCGCTAGAGGGGGGTGAATAGCGATAGAAACTTTTTCATTCGAATTCATTTCAAGAACATAAGTAAACGCAGTGGAAGATAAATGCAAAATAAATGAGACAATAGAATTTTTACTTGGTTCGTAGCCTTCGACTACTACTCCAAGGCCCTAGTGGTCCTTGACCATGCACGGAGGGAAAAGCACTAACGAACTCCTCCTCGTTGGAGGTAGGAGTTAATCGAATACAAAAAACCACAAAAGCTTGAGGTAGAGGGACACTCCCCCTCTCCTCGTTACGATAAAAAGGTCCAAAACAATAATATGAAAGAAACAAGCTAAATTAAACTTATACCGATGCATAAGAAATGAAAACTCAAGCTTAGATCGTTGGAGAAGTAGCACTTGTTGTCGGAGAGTCGCAACGTTTGCGGAGGCTTTAGGGAACTTTAGAATTGATGAGAAAATCCTAGGAGAGGCCCTCCTTTTATAGCCTTTGAGTCCCTTCTCGAGAGGATCTTCAACCAATCATATTTGAGCACCAATCCCCTTGAAATGAGGTGATAAGGCTTGACTCCTCGAAGCTGATCCTTGACCATCAGTGGTCATCATCAGTCGACTGATGACAGCATCAGTCGAGTGCTGATCGCAGGCAGTCGACTGATGGATGGCAGTCGAGTGCTCCAAGCTGGTAGTTGACTGATGCTAGCTGAAATCAAAAGTTAGCTTAACAAAAATATTATTTTGACAGTCGCCAACCGTCCGATCTCGACCTAGACCATCCATGGGATGTCTTTGGTTGGATCTATGCTTAAGACCATCCCCGTAAGGAGGATACGACCTCACTTTCACTCACACACATGAGCTTACCTCGATACTTACTTTGTATCTCTTGCTTCCGGCCTTCCACTCGATTCCTTCGGCTCCCTACGAAGTCACTTGAGTGTTGCTTGACCACCGCGACTTCCTCTGGGTGTCGCTAGCCTTCAGCTCCAGCTTTAGCACTTTTCTGCACACTCGATTTAGCTCGTGAGATAACAATATGAGATTAACATTGTATCGTTTGCTATAATCAAAATTCAGGTTCGACTAAGGTGCCTACTGCACCAACACTACTATTATCCGGCACACATAATATATGATAAGTGCATAAAAGTAACCGAATCCTAAACACATAAAACTGGAAACCGTTGCTTTGATACCACTTGTAGGGAATTGCTTCCCGCTTCGGCCGCTCGTGCATGACGATCCTATCTACGTCCCCGGATTAAAAAAAATAAATCCTTGACGAAGACGGATTACGCAAGCAACCGATCCATCATCGTGCTATTCGATTCGAGTGGTCTCTTGAACAAACTTGTTGTTCAAGCAACCTAACTCTTTTCCTCGATTAGCCGTAGAATAGATGATGTACGGATTGCCAATTTTTGTGTTTATCTTCGGGGTCCAAGTAAATTAACCACATACAATTACATACAAATTGCATAGAATAAGAAAGAAACCAAAACAAGAATTATACCTCTTGTTTACCTCTTGATCTTCTATTGTTTGACCTATCCTCTTCTTGGACATTGTGTGGGCAACGATCCTCCAAGAATTGAAACATTCTAGATCTCGTTCTTGCCTTCCTTGCTTGCTTCGAACAAACGGAAGAATAACAAAACACTTATTCTCCTTTCCTGCGCCAACCACCAACCACCAAAGTTGGTGTCCGCCGGCCCTAAGGAGAGGGAGAAAGTATGGGCACCGACCAAGAGCTCCAAGGGAAGAAACCCTAACTCTTGCCGCCGGCCAAAAGAGAGGGAAAGGGTGGAGGTTGCTGCCAGCCATGAGGAGAGGAAGAAGCTTGTTGTCGCCGGCCACTAGAGAGGAAGACAAGGAAACCCTAGGAAAACCCTAATTCCTTGTGCCGCCCAAGCCACTCAATGCCAACTCCAAACCCTAGCCTCTTTAAGAATCTTGCCGCCCACTCCAAAAACCCTAATCTCCAAAAGGATAATTGCCACCCAAGCCAAGGAGCGAACGCTAGAATTCCAATTCATGGTTGCCGCCCAAGCCAAGGCCTCCTATTTATAGATTTTGCCTAAACCTCCTTTTAATCGTGTTCGTTAGATATAGGTTTCATGCGGGTTTTAATAGGCTACAATATGGACCATGAGGAGGAGTTGGATCTTGGCCACCCACTGGATCTGGCCCACATAAAATCCGATCCATTCCACTAGAGGATTATCATTGATCTACCTCACCAACCCCCATAACTAAATATGGGCTCCATGTTTTAATTGTACAAATATCTCCCCGTATTTAAGATCTCGAATATCCGTCAATTAATTAATTTATTGACAATTAATTAATCAACATCTAACTCCATGAGTAGTACCACTCAACCTTATCATCATGCTAGACCAAGTCCACCTGCGGGGTTTATATGATGATCCTTATGAGCTCCTCAAGGGGACATCATCATCCTAATACATAGGATATGGTTCCCTACTATAATCAACGCCACACCATGTAAATAATATTATTTCCCAACTTACCGAGCCTATCGATTTAATCTATAAATCTCGTCCATTAGTAAATCAAAGAAATAAATACTAAGTACATGTGCCCATTATTATATCTGGATTAAGAGCATATACACCATAATATCCGAGGTTCGATTCAATTATGTAGTCAGTAATAAATTGAATCACCTCTAAGTCGGTCCTGCTCAATACACACAAAGTGTACTAGTGTAATTTTATGGTCAAGACAAACCAATTCCAAATTACACTACAACCATACCAATGGTTTGTCCAAAACCATCTTGGTTGTGAGCCTCTACTTGTTCTCTATAAGAAACTGATAACATGATTTTCCGTGTGACACCACACACTATGTTATCTACAATGTAATGTATCAGACAATATGCATAACCTTAAATATGCAAACAATGATCATGTGATTCTTATTTCAAAAATAAAGATGTTCATAAAAAGAATAGACTTTTCAGTATACATCCCAACAATCTCCCACTTATACTAAAAGACTATGCTGTCCTCATACTGTCATACATCTGATTCTCATTCCCTCCACATGCCTATCAAAAGCTCTCGCTGGAAGGGCCTTAGTGAAAGGATCTGCTAGGTTATCCTCTGATGCAATTTTGGCAATAGCAACTTCTCCTCGCTTTACGATCTCTCGTATTAGGTGGTACTTGCGCTCTATGTATTTACATGCCTTATGGGCTCGTGGTTCGTTCGAGTTTGTAACTGCACCACTGTTATCACAATAAATTGTGATAGTTCTAGGCAAACCAGGAATCACATCCAAGTCCATCAAGAAGTTCCTGAGCCATACAACTTCTTTGGCTGTCTCAGAGGCTGCCACATACTCAGCTTCCATGTTGGAGTTTGTCACGCATTTCTGCTTGACACTCCTCCATACAATGGCTCCACCTCCCAAAGTAAACACAAAACCTGAGGTAGACTTACTATTATCCCTATCTGATTGGAAGTCAGAATCTATGTAACCCACAGGGAGTAATTGATCTGCCTCGTATACTAGCATATAATACCTAGTCCTTCTCAGGTACTTCAATATATGCTTTACCATAGTCCAATGTCCCTGTCTTAGATTACTCTGATATCTGCTAACCATGTCCATGGCAAAGAAGATATCCGACCTCATACATAACATAGTATACATGAGGCTTCCTACTATCGAAGCATAAGGAACCGCCTTCATCTCCACTATCTCCTTTGATGTTCTAGGACACATCTCTTTAGATAAAGGTACTCCATGCCTAAAAGGTAGAAAATCTTTCTTGGAGTTCTGCATGCTAAAACGAGCCAAAATAGTGTCTATGTATGAAGCTTGAGATAAGCACATCATCCTTTTCCTCTGATCCCTTATAACCTTGATCCCAAGGATGTGTCCCACTTCTCCCAAGTCCTTCATATCAAACTATTTGGACAACTATACTCTTACGTCTGATAACACTTTGACATTGTTGTCAATTAGCAAAATGTCATCTATGTATAGTACAAGAAATACCACTACATTTCTGTCAGATATCTTGTATACACAAGACTCATCCGGACTTTGAATAAATTCATAAGACTGGATTACCTCATCAAAGCGGATGTTCCAAGATCTCGAAGCTTGCTTCAATCCAAGAATGGATCGATTAAGCTTGCACACAAGATTCTCTTTTCCCTTTGCAATGAATCCCTATGGTTGCTCCATATAGATGTTTTCCTCAAGACTTCCATTAAGGAAAGTTGTCTTGACATCCATCTGCCACACCTCATAATCCATATGAGCAGCAATAGATAAGAGAATCCGGATAGACTTAAGCATGGCTACCAGCGAAAAGGTCTCCTCATAATCGATACCCTCTTTCTAAGTATATCCTTTCGCAACAAGCCTTGCTTTGAAGGTCTAAACCTTCCCGTCTATTCCTCTCTTTCTTTTATAGATCCACTTGCATCTAATGGTTTTTACACCATTGGGTGGTTCTACTAGCTTCCAGACATGATTTGAATCCATAGATTCTATGTCAGAATTCATTGCTCTTTACTACGTCTTTGTCTTGGATTGCCTCGTCATATGTCCAGGGATCAGATTTATGTTCGCCAGGGACCAAATCAAAAGATTCTCCCAAGAACATAAATCTATCAGGTTGTCTAACAACCCTCCCACTACGATGAGGTATCACCTGTGTATCCTCTGTGACACACGGTGCAATCACTTGTGATATTTCCTCTTGTACCGGTGGTACTAAAGTAGTGACTTCCCCTCTCAATTCCTCCAGAATAATCTTACTCATGGGCTTGTGGTTCATCACATAGTCTTCCTCTAAATATTTGGTATTCGTGCTAACGATCACCCTCTGATCTCTAGGACTATAGAACAAACCACCTTTCGTTCCTCTAGGATAGCCTACGAACATGCACACTTCTGTATGAGGTTCCAACTTACCAGCATCTGTCTTCAGCACATGTGTTGGACTCTTCCGAATCCGAATATGTCTCAGACTAGGCTTTCGCCCGATCCACAATTCTGTGGGAGTAGAAGGTACCGATTTAGATAGTACCAAGTTCAGAATATACACTGTCGTATCCAGAGCATACCCCCAGAACGAATCTGGTAACTTAGAATAACTCATCATCGATCTAACCATCTCCATAAGAGTCATATTCCTTCGCTCCGCTACACCATTCTGCTGGGGTGTGCCAGGTGCAGACAATTGGGATTGAATCCTAGCCTCTAATAAGTAATTTCTAAACTCTCCCAAGAGGTACTCACCACCATGATCAGATCATAGCGTTTTGATACTTTTACCTTGACGTTTCTCCACATCAGTCTTGAATTCTTTGAACTTGTCAAAGCATTCAGACTTGTGGCACATCAAGTAAATGTATCCATATCTTGAATAATCGTCTATAAAAGAGACAAAATATTCAAAATCACCTCTAGCCTAGATAGATATAGGACCACACAAATCAGAATGAACCAATTCCAACACATCTTTGGCTCTATACTCCTTAGCCTTAAAAGGCCTCTTGGTCATTTTACCTTCCAAGCAAGATTCACAGGTTGGGAAATCTTCCACCACTAATGAATCCAGAGGTCCATCAGCTATCAACCTTTGAATTCTACTCAGGTTAATATGACCTAACCTAGATGTCAAAGATATTTTTGGTTCATTTTCGAAGGTTCTTTTCTCTTATTAGATTTAGAAGATGAGTTATTTACTTCTATTTGCATCATGGGAGCTTTTGGTTCAAGTGTATATAAATTGCCTATCAACGCACCAGAACAGATAATCTCTCTATTATTTTTTATAACAACTCTATCATTAAAAGAAATAGAAAATCCATCCAAAAACAATTTAGAAATCGAAATCAAATTCTTTCTAAATAAAGGTACATAAAGGTAATTTTTCAGAACCAAAGTTTTATTCCTATCAAAAGATAAATAAACATCTCTCACTGCAATAGTCGCCACCTTCGTAGCATCGCCCAAGTAAACGGTAATCTCCCCCTCAGCTAGTCGTCTAGTTTTCTGGAACCCCTGCAAAGTATTACAGACATGATCAATGGTTCCCGTATCTACACACTAGGTGCCGGTAGATAACACCACTAAACATGTTTCAACGACTAAACCAAAGAATATACCTTTATTTTGCTTTCGGTTGGGGCAGTCCTTCTTCCAATCTCCAGTCTACTTACAAGTGAAACACTTGCCTTTCGGCTTCTTAACTCCTCCCTGAGATCCTCCTGCCACCTTTGCTCCACCTTGTTTCTTCTTCTTCTTGCCTTTCGGCTTAGAAGTAGAAACCTTCTGAGCAACCATGGCTTGAGCCTGAGCACTCTGATGAAAAAGTCCCTCTGCTACTTGGAGTTCTGTCAGAAGTTCCACCAACGAATATAACCTCTTGTTCATGTTGTAGTTCAGGTGAAACTGCTCAAAACTCCTAGGTAGAGATTGGAGAATGATATCGACCTGGGTTTCCCCATCGATCTCAGCTCCAAGGACTTCCAGCTCATTCAAATGAGCCATCATCTTGACAACATGATCCCTCACGGGTGTTCCCTAAATCATGGTGGTCCTCATCAAGTTCCTCATGGCTTCCTGCCTAGCAGCCCGATTCTGGTGTTCAAAAAGTTCCTTGTGGTTGAGTATCATGTCATAAGTAGTAGGCATGGCTTGATACTGATGTTGCAATACATTTGACATAGAAGCCAAAATGTAACACCGTGTCATCTCATCAGCCTTTATCCACTTCTTATAACTCTCCTTCTCCTTTTCCCCAAAAACATCCGTAGGCTCAGGAGGACACTCTTCGAGAAGTACATACTTGTACTCCTCAGCAGTCAAGACTATATCCAGATTCCTTTTCCAATCCACATAGTTAGGTCTAGTAAGTTTATTTTCCTTTAGTATCACAGCAAGTGGGTTGAAAATCATTTTTGAAAAACCTAAGAATCACATAGATCAAAAAATTAGATTTCAAAAATTTATTGATTCCTCAAACAATAAAATTTTAAAATCAACCAACACCTCAAAATACTAAGAATATCGTATGCCACGATAGTGTGGACATATACGAATTCTACATTTGTAAGAGGAGGTTTTACCCATTAATTTTATTATCCTGTCAACCTTACTTTTTGACAAATAAAATTAATAGTTGGTTCCTCTTCGGCCCTACAAATAAAAGCAGTGACTCCGATGGGGAGGATACTCCTATTTGCATCTAAGTGTTCACCATTACCCGATACTAAGGCAATTATCTCAAATTATGTGCCTTCCAATGGGGAAGTACACACGCTCCTAAATAATTTCCTATAACCATATTTGATCTTGTGATTCGCAAAACAAACTCATCCGATGGGGAGGAAGACACTCAGAGCCGACGCGCAAATTTGTTTTCATCACATGTCAAATTGTAATGGAGGTCATGGGAATTTTTTAAAAAATTATCCCTCTCCCACTTAGTAATTTAAAATGAGAAATTCTCCTAGCACACAACATGCATATCAAACAAGAAGCAATAAATATGAAAAAAAATATTTTCCAACTATTATGGCTTTTGTTTTCCAATATGTCTCCCGTCGTGTCGCCATCTCGTCCGCTCCTCCCTACGCCATGTACAAGCCATCTAGGGATCTGAGCTGAGAAAAATTATTTTAATTTACATCCATCGATCCTATACTCCACAAAGAAGTGTACATGAAATCTAGATCGAAAGTAAACTAAAATAAAAGAGTGGCAAAACAATGTCGTACTTAATTACAAAAATTAAATACTAGCCTCGTCAACCCCGAGGATTCAAATAAAATTACAATTACACACATCCAATCACATACACACACATATGGCCATAATAGTTGGATCTTATGGCTGCAACCAAAAATTTAGCCTACGCACATCCTATTATTATCTGGCACACATAATATATGATAAGTGCATAAAAATAACCGAATCCTAAACACACAAAACTGGAAACCGTTGCTCTGATACCACTTGTAGGGAATTGCTTCCCGCTTCAGCCACTCGTGCATGGCGATCCTATCTACGTCCCCGGATTAAAAAAATTTATCCTTGACGAAGACGAATTACCCAAGCAACCGATCCATCATCGTGTTATTCGATTTGAGTGGTCTCTTGAACAAACTTATTATTCAAGCAACCTAACTCTTTTACTCGATTAGTCATAGAATAGATGATGTACGGATCGCCGGTTTTTGTGTTTATCTTCGGGGTCCAAGTAAATTAACCACATACAGTTACATACAAATTGCATAGAACAAGAAAGAAACCAAAACAAGAATTATACCTCTTGTTTACCTCTCGATCTTCTATTGTATGACCTATCCTTTTCTTGGACGTTGTGTGGGCAATGATCCTCCAAGAATTGAAACCTTCTAGATCTCGTTCATCCCTTCCTTGCTCACTCCGAACAAAAAGAAGAATAACCAAACCCTTATTCTCCTTTCTTGCACAACCACCAACCACCAAAGTTGTTGTCTGCCGGCCCTAAGGAGAGGGAAAAAGTATGGTCGCCGGCCAAGAGCTTCAAGGGAAGAAACCCTAACTCTTGCCGCCAGCCAAAAGAGAGGGAAAAGGTGGAGGTTGCTGCCATCCAAGTGGAGAGGAAGAAGCTTGTTGTCGCCGGCCACTAGAGAGGAAGACAAGGAAACCCTAGAAAAACCCTAATTCCTTGTGCCACCCAAGCCACTCAATGCCAACTCCAAACCCTAGCTTCTCCAAGAATCTTGCCGCTCACTCTAAAAACCCTAATCTCCAAAAGGATTAGTTGTCACCCAAGCCAAGGAGAAAACCCTAGAATTTCAATTCATGGTTATCGCCCAAGCCAAGGCCTCCTATTTATAGATTTTTCCCAAACCTCCTTTTAATCGTGCCCGTTGGATCTAGGTTTCACGAGGGTTTTAATAGGCTACAATAGGGACCATGAGGAGGAGTTGGCTCTTGGCCACCCAATGGATCTGGCCCACATAAAATTTGATCCATTAATGATGATCCATTCCACTAGAGGATTATCATTGATCTATCTCACCAACCCCCATAACTAAATATGGGCTCTATATATTAATTGTACAAATATCTCCCCGTGTTTAAGATCTCGAATGTCCGTCAATTAATTAATTTACTAACAATTAATTAATCAACATCTAACTCCATGAGTAGTACCACTCAACCTTATCATCATGTCGGACCAAGTCCACTTGCAGAGTTTACATGATGATCCTTATGAGCTCCTCAAGGGGACATCATCATCCTAATACATAGGACACGATTTCCTCCTATAATCAATGGCACACCATATAAATAATATTATTTTCCAACTTACCGAACCTATCGATTTAATCTATAAATCTCGCCCATTGGTAAATCAAAGAAATAAATACTAAGTACATGTGTCTGTTATTATATCGAGATTAAGAGCATGTACACCATAATATCCGAGGTCTGATTCAATTATGTAGTCAGCAATAAATTGAATCACCTCTAAGTCGGTCCTGCTCAATACACACAAAGTGTACTAGTGTAATTCTATGGTCAAGACAAACCAATACCAAATTACACTACAACCATACCAATGGTTTATCCAAAACCATCTCGGTTGTGAGCCTCTACTTATACTCTACAAGGAACTGATAACATGATCTTCGGTGTGACACCACACACCATGTTATCTACAATGTAATGTATCAGACAATATGCATAACCATAAATATGCAAACAATGATCATGTGATTCTTATTTCAAAAATAAAGATATTCATACAAAGAATAGACTTTTTAGTATACATTCCCACAGTTATATCACTGGGGCTAAGTGATTATTCTAAATGTGGAGTTGATTGTTGTGTCATATTCATTTGCATTATGCATCTATGGTGGATCCTGTCTTATGTGCATAGATAAGTGGATTATTGATAGTATGTTTTTACGGACTCGAGGTTGCTAGCATGGTTAATTGTCGATCGATTATCACTCTGTGTGCTAGAGAGTCTGTTGTGGATTTATGTGTGTGGAGTTGTGCATCTTTTCATTGCATGCATGTTGTTGACTTGGTCTCCCTTATGATTGAGAGGGTCGTCAGTCATCCTGCCTCAATGGTTACTTGTGTTGGGGATCGAAACGGCCGGCTAGAGGGGGGTGAATAGCCCTCTTACGATGGATGTCGTAATTTGCTCGTCTACAATTAGATTAGCACAAGCGGAAACAACAATACAAGCAAATTAAACAAATAAAGACAAAGCAAAAGAAATAGACAATGCTAACACAATGTCATAACGTGGTTCACGGCTACGCCGCTAATCCACGGTCCCCGATTCGTCCTCGGTGAATCACTCCGCCAAAACCAATCCACTAATGGTCTCTCCTTTGCACCAAGCTAGGTGGAGGTAACCTTTACAATCAAGATCACTCTTCTTACAATAAGAATGGAGTAAAAGCAAGTAAGAAGAGTTTAGAGCTTGTGGGGGCACTTGGAAGATCACTTAGAGCATAAGCATTAGCCTCCCAAATCTCCACACCCTCTCTTTTTATAGAGAGGAAGCTTTTCTTCCCGTTGGCCGCCACCAGTCGACTGCTGCCCTTGGCAGTCGACTGTCGCCACTCCAACGACCTCCGAACACGTCGGATCCCGACCGTTATAGTCCAACGGAACACTTGGCGATCGGATCGATGGACCTCATCCGATCGGCTCTTCACCGCCTCCGTCGATCGCCCGATCGGCTACGGCGATTCTATGGCAAACCCTTTCGATCGATCGCTACCTTGAATCGATTGATGGTCTTAGCGATCGGCCTACATATGGCGATCAACGCCTCAAAACACTTAGTCGAATACCAGTCGAACCACGTTCGACTCAGAGCAGTTGACTGCCATTCCATGGAAGTCGACTGGTGTCGGGAAATCCCATCCGACACTTAGCCAAATGGCCAAGTTTCACCTAAGAGCTACCCCTTCCCGGATTATATTCGCTCACTCTCATCTCTCGGAGTCCCTCGCCTTCGAAGTTCTATTCGTTCGCGGCCACGTCCCTCGGCAGCATCAGGCGCACGACTCTACAATGCTCCTTTGCGTCTCTTGCCTCGAAGTCTACTTCCTCCGGCTTCACTCTAAGCTCCTCGTCCGACAGTCCCTCGGATGCTCCAAGCGCACGGCTTCCGCAAAGCCATCCTTCACCGACTCAAGGACCGAGTCATGAGTTGTGAAACTCGCCACGGCTCCATGTGCGAATTACTAAGTCCTGCACGACTTCAACGCACATATTAAATCAACATAACAAACTAACTTAAACCCTTTGCCACACACATCAAAACCTTATCATGGCAAGAGATTGCCCTAACAATCTCCCCCTTTTTGATGTGTGGCAATCCGTTTAAGTTAGGTAAAAACATTTGACAAAAATTTCTAAGGTAAGAAAGCATGTAAACATAAACATGATATAACAACATGCAACTCCCCCTTAATCCATGAAACTCCCCATACAAATTTCTCCCTCTATCATAATTAACTTAAACATAATTATTTCTCCCCCTTTGACACCATCAAAAAGATTAACACTAAGTTATAAACTCATGGCATCAAGTCTAATAGAAGGAAAATACCAAAAATTAGTCTAAAATTAAGCCTTTACCAATGATCAAGCTGATTTTGTAACTTTCTGATTTTCAGACCGAAATTCAGAAATGCATTAAAAATTCCAAAAAATTCTAAAAAATTCTAAAAATCATGAAATTTGGGGAACATATTTCTTGTAAGATTCTTTATCAGTGAAAAATAGGTCTTCATGAAAAATCATTATATTTTCACGTATTTGCCAAAAATCCAAAAGGTTTAAAAACCACTAGGTTTTTTATCATGTGAGTATCAAGTTTAACACCTAGTTTTGGTTCCAATCGTTTCAAAACATGAATACATAGATTTTAGATTAAGAAATTGTTTTGAAAACATATGAAATATCCAACCATGATCTTTGGGCAATATGTCTATGAATTAAACATAAGCCTTCCCCATGATTGGTCTATTATTGCTATTTTGATACCTTAAATGACCATCTAAATGCCATAGGCATTAGTGGACATTTGTATCATCCTAACATCTCACTCATGCTAAGTTTTTAATCATGGTAGCCTATAGCGAGTGTGAGATGCATCCTAGAGGTATTTATATATATACTTAACCATTTTATTCTTGCAATTCTATCAAAGGTTAAGTATCATCCTCACAATCCTCATGATCATAAAGGCATGTATGAACTAATTTCACATTATGATCATGAAATACATGTTTTCATCAATTTTTAATCATGCATTAGGTATTCTATCATGATAATAAGGCAAGTATCACCTAAAGCATGATTTAAATCTATTTCCCATGATTATGTGCCAATTATCAAACTCATAAATCATGATTGCAAACATGTGTAACAAATATATTAATCATCATGATTTAAGCATTATTATATATTTATGGGCACATTATCTGTTGGGATGTATACTGAAAGCCTAGCTCTTTTATATGAACATCTTTAATTTGAAATAAGAATCACATGATCATTGTTTGCACTTTATATTTATATATGTGCATATTGTCTAATACTTTACATTGTAGATAACATGGTGCTTGGGTGTGGCACAGAAGATCATGTTATCAGTCCCTTGTAGAGTATAAGTAGAGGCTCACAACCAAGATGGTTTTGGACAAACCATTGGCATGGTGGTAGTGTAGCTTGGTATTGTTTTATCTTGAACATAGAGTTACACTAGTACACTTAGGTGTATTGAGCAGGACCGACATAGAGGTGATTCAATTTATTGCTGACTACATAATTGAATCGGACCTCGGATATTATGTTGTACATGCTCTTAATCCCGATATAATAACGGGCACATGTACTTAGTATTTATTTCTTTGATTTACCAGAGGGTGAGATTTCTATGGATTAAATCAATATGCCCGGTAAGTTGGGAAATTATATTATTTACATGGTGTGTCGTTGATTATAGGAGGAATCTGTGTCCTATGTATTAGGTTGATGATGTTCCCTTGAGGAGCTCATAAGGTTCATCATGTAAACCCTGCAGATTGACTTAGTCAACATGATTATAAGGTTGAGTGGTACTACTCGAGGAGTTAGATGTTGATTAATTGATGGTCAGTAAATCAATTAATTGACGGACATTCGATATCTTAAACACGGGGAGATGGATGTACAAATAATATATGGAGCCCATATTGATTTATGGGGGTTGGTGAGGTAGTTCAATGATGATCCTCTAGTGGAATGGAACATCATGGATGGATCAAGTTTGTGTGGTTCCGATCCATCGGGTGGCCAAGATCCAACTCCTCCTCATGGTCCCTATCGTAGCCTAATATAAACCTCATGAAGTCTAGATCAAATGATGGAAAACAAATCTCTAGATCCGACGGTTGAGATTAAATCCCTAGAACCGACGGTGGAGATTAAATCTCTAGATCCGACGGTTGAGATTAAAACCCTAGAACCGACGGTTGAGATTAAATCTCTATATCCGACGGTTGGGATTAAATTCCTAGAACCGACGGTTGAGATTAAATCTCTAGATCCGACGGTTGAGATTAAAACCCTAGAACCGACGGTGGAGATTAAACCAAGGCCTAAACCTAACTCTATATATATGGGAGATTGGGTTGGGTGGCAACTAAGTTTTTTGGTTGGATGATGGATGCTAAGGAGATTAGGGTTTTGCCTAGCCTTGCTTGGGCGGCAAGAAACCCTAAGGAGGAAACCCTAATTAGGGTTTGGCTCCTTTGGTTGGGCGGCCAAGGTTAGGAAAGAAGGGTGGGCGGCAACTTGTGGAAGATCTCTTCTTCTTCCTTGAAGGTGACTAGCTCTTAGATCTCTTCTCTCCACCATGGTTGGGTGGCAAGAAAGCCTAAGGAGGAAACCCTAATTAGGGTTTGGCTCCTATGGTTGGACGGCTTGGGATTGCAAGGAAGTTGGGCGGCAACTATAGGAGAGGAGCTCTTCCTCTTCCTAAGGTGTGGCTGGCTCCTTCCTCTATTCCCTCCACCGTGGCCAGCGCCCAACATATTCCCTTTCTCCTCTTCACTCCATCTTGGCCGGCGGCACTAGAAGCTAGGGTTTGTCCCTAGTTCGGTTCCTTGGTTGTTTCCATATTATTCTCTCTATTCTTGGGGCCGGCGGCATCAATCCTTTGTGGATTGGTGGTTGGCTCAAACAAGAAGGGAAAGAGAGTTCTTCTTTCTTTGGATTGAAGAAGATCTAGGAAGCTTCAACTTGTGGAGGATCTTCGCCCACACTAAGTCTACAAGGAGGTTGGGACATACGATAGAAGATCAAGAGGTATAAAAGTTTTGCAACTTTTATTATTGTTCTTTGCATGTTCTTATTGATATGCTAGCTTATGTTCTTTATGTTAGTATATGTTGATTATACTAGTTTACATTTGCATGTATTTGTATAATCATGGACCCCGATAAGAAACACAAAAACCGGTGATCCGTCCATCGTCTCTTCCGCGGCTAACCGCCTAGAAGAGTTGATTGCTTGAACAACAAGTTTGTTTAAGCGATCGCTCGAGTCGTTGGCACGACGACGAATTGGTTGTGCTTAGGAAACTCATCCCATCCGGATTAGTTTTCATTAGTGAAAATTTTAATCCGGGGACATGGGAGCCGATGAGCATTCCGAGGAATAGCACGTTGCCAACAAATGGTATCAGAGTCACAGTTTTTGGTTTTGTGTGTTTTGGATTCGGTTACTTTCACGCACTTATCATATATTGTGTATGCCGGATAATAGTAGGATGTGCGTAGGCTAACTTTTTGGTTGCAGGCATAAGATCCGACTATTATGGCTATATGTGTGTATGTGGTTGTGTGTGTGTGATTGTATATTATTTGAATCCTCGGGGTTGACGAGGCTAAATTAGTATTTAATTTTTGTAATTGAATACGACATTGTTTAGCCACTCTTTATTTTATTTTACTTTCGATCTAGATTTCATGTACACTCCCTCGTGGAGTATAGGATCGATGGATGTAAAATAAAATAGGTTTTATTCTCGGCTCGGATCTCCGGATGGCTCGTACATGGCGTAGGAGGAGCGGACGAGGTGGCGACACGACGGGATGCATATTGGAGAACAATGCCATAATAGTTGGAAAAATTCTGATTTTTCTATATTTATTGCTGATTTGTTTTATATGCATGTTGTGTGTGCTTGAAAATTCCTCATTTTCAATTTACTAAGTGGGAGAGGGATATTTTAATTAATTTCCACGGCCTCCATTACAATTTGACGTGTGATGCAACAAACTTGCGTGTTGACTCTGAGTGCCTTCCTCCCTGCGGATGAGTTTGTTTGCGGATCACTAGGTCAAATAATGGTTATAGGAAATTATCTAGGAGCGTGTGTACTTCCACAGCGGTAAGGCACATAATCCGAAATAATTCCCTTAGTATCGTGTAATGGTGCACACTTAGATGCAAATATAAAGTATCCTCCCCATCGGAGTCACTGCTTTTATTTGTAGGGCCAAAGAGGAACCAACTATTAATTTTATTTGTCAAAAAGTAAGGTTGACAAGATAATAAAATTAATGGGTAAAACCTCCTCTTACAAATGTAGAATTCGTGTATGTCCACACTGCGTGGCATGCGATATTCTCGGTGTTTTGAGGTGTTGGTTGATTTCGGAATTTTATTGTTTTGAGGAATCAATAATATTTGAAATCTAAAGTAATGATCTATGTGATTCTTAGGATTTTCAAAATTGACTTTCAGTCCACTTACTGTGATACTAAAGGAAATAAACTTACTGTACCTAAATAATATTGATTGGAAAAGATTCTAGATATTGTCTTATCTGCTAAGGAGTACAAGTATGCGCTCTTCAAATAGTGTCCTCAAGCCATCGTTGCTCAAAAAGGGTTTCTACTTCTAAGCCGAAAGGCAAGAAGAAGAAGAAACAAGGTGGAGCAAAGATAGTGGGAGGATCTCAGGGAAGAGTGAAGAAGCCGAAAGGCAAGTACTTCACTTGCAAGCAGGATGGACATTGGAAGAAGGACTGTCCCAATCCAAAATAGAACAAAGGTATATCTTTTGGACCAGTCATTGAAACATGATTAGCGGTGATATCTACCGACACTTGGTGAGTTGATATGGGAGCCACTAATCATGTCTGCAACAATTTGCAGGGGTTCCAGGAAACCCGATGACTAGCTAAAGGGGAGATTACCATTTACTTGGGCAATGTCATGATGGTGGCGGCTATTGTAGTGGGAGAAGTTTTATTTATCTCTTGAGAATAATAAAACTTTGGTTCTGGAAAATTCCCTTTATGTACTTTTATTTAGAAAGAATTTAGTTTCAGTTTCTAAATTATTATGAATAGATATTCTATTTCTTTTAATGACAGAGTTGTTATAAAAGGAATAGGGAGAATATCTATTCAGGTACATTGAAAGGAAATTTGAACCAAAACCTCCCACGATGCAAATTGAAGTTAATAACTCATCTTCTAATTCCAATAAGAGAAAAGAACCTTCGAAGATGAACCAAACATATCTTTGACTTCTTAGGCTTGGTCACATTAACCTAAGCAGAATTCAAAGGTTGAAAGCTGATGGACCTTTGGGTTCATTAGTTGTGGAGGATCTCCCAACCTACGAATCTTGCTTGGAGGGTAAGATGACCAAGAGGCCTTTTTAAGGCCAAAGGGGTATAGAGCCAAAGATGTGTTAGAGATGGTTCATTCTGATTTGTGTGGTGCTATGGCTATCTAGGCAAGAGGTAATCTTGAATATTTCGTCTCTTTTGTAGATGATTATTCAAGATATGAATGATACTATGATCTGATCGTGGTGGTGACAACCTCTTGGGAGAGTTTAGGAACTACTTATCAGAGGTTGGGATTCAATCCCAATTGACTACACCTGGCGCACCCCAGCAGAACGGTGTAGCAGAGCGAAGGAATAAGACTCTTATGGAGATGGTTAGATCGATGATGAGTTCTTCTGACTTGTTTTATAGTCCTAGAGATCAGAGGGTGATCGTTAACATGAATGCCAGATTTCTAGAGGAAGACTATGTGATAAGCCACAAGCCCAAGAGTAAAATTGTTCTGGGGGAGTTAAAAGGGGAAGTCACTTCTTTAGTACCACTGGTACAAGAGGATATACCACATGTCACTGCACCGCGTGTCACAAAAGGATACACAGATGATACCTCATCGTAGTGGGAGGGTTGTTAGACAGCATCTTAGATTCATGTTTTTGGGTGAATCTTCTGATTTGGTCCCTAACAAATATTAACCTGATCCCTAGACATACGACGAGGCAATCCAAGATATAGATACAGCATCTTGGCAAAGTGCAATGAATACTGAGATTGAATCCATGGATTCAAGTCAGGTCTGGGAGCTCTTATGCATAGCAGCTCATATGGATTATGAGGTGTGGCACATGGATGTCAAGACAGCTTTCCTTAATGGAAGTCTTGAGGAAAACATCCAAATGAAGCGACCAGAGGGATTCATTGCTAAGGGCAAAGAGCATTTTGTATGTAAGCTTAATCGGTCCATTTATGGATTGAAGCAAGCTTCGAGGTCTTGGAACATCTGCTTTGAGGAGGTAAATCAATCTTATGGATTTATTCAAAGTCTGGATGAGTCTTGTGTATACAAGAGATGTGACAGAAACGTAGTGGTATTTCTTGTACTATACGTAGATAATATTTTGGTAGTTGGCAACAATATCAGAGTGTTATCAGACGTAAGGGTATGGTTTTCCAAACAGTTTTGAAGGAATTGGGAGAAGTGGGTCACAACCTTGGGATCAAGGTTGTTGTGCTTATCCCAAGCTTCATACATAGACATGATTTTGGATCATTTTAGCATGCAGAACTCCAAGAAGGGTTTTCTACCTTTCAGGTATGGAGTTCCTTTATCTAAGGAGATGTGTCCTAGATCATCTGAGGTGATAAAGGAGCTGAAGGCGGTTCCTTATGCTTCGGCAGTAGGAAGCCTCATGTATGTTATGTATGAGACAAGATATCTGCTTTGCCGTGGGCATGGTTAGCATATCGAGTAATCGGAGACAGGGGACATTGGGTGCGGTAAGCATATATTGTAGTGTCCGAGAAGGACTAGGGATTATATGCAAGTTCAAGGCGGACCAATTACTCCCTGTGGGTTGCATGGATTGCGATTTCCAATCAGATAGGGATAACAGTAAGTCTACCTCGGGGTTTGTGTTTACTTTTGGAGGTGGAGCCATAGTATGGAGGAGTGTCAAGCAGAAATGCATGGCGGACTCCACCATGGAAGCTGAGTATGTGGCAGCCCCTGTGGCGGCCAAAGAAGCTGTGTGGTTCAGGAACTTCCTGATGGACTTGGATGTAATTCCTGGTTTGCCCAGAACTATCACAATTTATTGTGATAATAATGGTGCAGTTGCAAACTCGAAGGAACCACGAGCCCATAAGGCTAGTAAACACATAGAGTGCAAGTACCACCTGATACGAGAAATCGTAAAAGAGGTAGAAGTTGTTGTCGCCTAGATTGCATCAGAGGATGACCTGGTAGACCCTTTCACTAAGGCCCTTCTGGCGAGAGCTTTGATAGGCATGTGAAAGGAAGGGGAATCAGATGTATGGCAGTATGATGACAGCATAGTCTTTTAGTATAAGTGGGAGATTGTTGGGATGTATACTGAAAGCCTAGCTCTTTTGTATGAACATCTTTAATTTGAAATAAGAATCACATGATCATTGTTTGCACTTTATATTTATATATGTGCATATTGTCTAATACTTTACATTGTAGATAACATGGTGCTTGGGTGTGGCACAGAAGATCATGTTATCAGTCCCTTGTAGAGTATAAGTAGAGGCTCACAACCAAGATGGTTTTGGACAAACCATTGGCATGGTGGTAGTGTAGCTTGGTATTGTTTTATCTTGAACATAGAGTTACACTAGTACACTTAGGTGTATTGAGCAGGACCGACATAGAGGTGATTCAATTTATTGCTGACTACATAATTGAATCGGACCTCGGATATTATGTTGTACATGCTCTTAATCCCGATATAATAACGGGCACATGTACTTAGTATTTATTTCTTTGATTTACAAGAGGGTGAGATTTCTATGGATTAAATCAATATGCCCGGTAAGTTGGGAAATTATATTATTTACATGGTGTGTCGTTGATTATAGGAGGAATCCGTGTCCTATGTATTAGGTTGATGATGTCCCCTTGAGGAGCTCATAAGGTTCATCATGTAAACCCTGCAGGTTGACTTAGTCAACATGATGATAAGGTTGAGTGGTACTACTCGAGGAGTTAGATGTTGATTAATTGATGGTCAGTAAATCAATTAATTGACGGACATTCGATATCTTAAACACGGGGAGATGGATGTACAAATAATATATGGAGCCCATATTGATTTATGGGAGTTGGTGAGGTAGTTCAATGATGATCCTCTAGTGGAATGGAACATCATGGATGGATCAAGTTTGTGTTGTTCCGATCCATCGGGTGGCCAAGATCCAACTCCTCCTCATGGTCCCTATCGTAGCCTAATATAAACCTCATGAAGTCTAGATCAAATGATAGGAAACAAATCTCTAGATCCGACGGTTGGGATTAAATCCCTAGAACCGACGGTGGAGATTAAATCTCTAGATCCGACGGTTGGGATTAAAACCCTAGAACCGACGGTTGAGATTAAATCTCTAGATCCGACGGTTGGGATTAAATCCCTAGAACCGACGGTTGAGATTAAATCTCTAGATCCGACGGTTGAGATTAAAACCCTAGAACCGACGGTGGAGATTAAACCAAGGCCTAAACCTAACTCTATATATATGGGAGATTGGGTTGGGCGGCAACTAAGATTTTTTGTTGGATGATGGATGCTAAGGAGATTAGGGTTTTGCCTAGCCTTGCTTGGGCGGCAAGAAACCCTAAGGAGGAAACCCTAATTAGGGTTTGGCTCCTTTGGTTGGGCGGCCAAGGTTAGGAAAGAAGGGTGGGCGGCAACTTGTGGAAGATCTCTTCTTCTTCCTTGAAGGTGGCTAGCTCCTAGATCTCTTCTCTCCACCATGGTTGGGCGGCAAGAAAGCCTAAGGAGGAAACCCTAATTAGGGTTTGGCTCCTATGGTTGGACGGCTAGGGATTGCAAGGAAGTTGGGCGGCAACTATAGGAGAGGAGCTCTTCCTCTTCCTAGGGTGTGGCCGTCTCCTTCCTCTATTCCCTCCACCATGGCCGGCGCCCAACATATTCCCTTTCTCCTCTTCACTCCATCTTGGCCGGCGGCACTAGAAGCTAGGGTTTGTCCCTAGTTCGATTCCTTGGTTGTTTCCATATTATTCTCTCTATTCTTGGGGCCGACGGCATCAATCCTTTGTGGATTGGTGGTTGGCTCAAGCAAGAAGGGAAAGAGAGTTTTTCTTTCTTTGGATTGAAGAAGATCTAGGAAGCTTCAACTTGTGGAGGATCTTCGCCCACACGAAGTCTACAAGGAGGTTAGGACATACGATAGAAGATCAAGAGGTATAAAAGTTTTACAACTTTTATTATTGTTCTTTGCATGTTCTTATTGATATGCTAGCTTATGTTCTTTATGTTAGTATATGTTGATTATACTAGTTTACATTTGCATGTATTTGTATAATCATGGACCCCGATAAGAAACACAAAAACTGGCGATCCGTCCGTCGTCTCTTCCACGGCTAACCGACTAGAAGAGTTGATTGCTTGAACAACAAGTTTGTTCAAGCGATCGCTCGAGTCGTTGGCACGACGACGAATTGGTTGTGCTTAGGAAACTCATCCCATCCGGATTAATTTTCATTAGTGAAAATTTTAATCCGGGGACATGGGAGCCGATGAGCATTCCGAGGAATAGCACGTTGCCAACATTATCATCACCCAACACTATTTCAAAAATATTGTCCCGCCATCCTAAGTCAACCAAAAATATGATATAGGTCAAGTCCATATGGTTGACTATCCTAGGGTTTTTCTAACCCTTAAGGATGGATTTTGGAACCTAAAATAAGTTCTTGCCTATGGGGTTGACTAAAAACTCCTTGGGGATCCATTTTCTAGCTATTGTCTTATTTTTGTCTTGTCCCCTAGCAATTAGGCATTTATAGGCCTTTTCATTTTTCTTTTCTTTATAACCTAGGCCTTTCTTGTTGAAACTTGCCCTTTGGCTCCCTATGATCATGTTCAATGTATTGGAGCCTATAGTGAACTTTTCTAGGGCTTTGGTCAAATAGTCTACCTTTTCCCTTAAAGCCCTATTTTCGTCTATACATGCATCACTAACATCCAAAAGCATATAGTTATCATGTGAGCATGCATCATTTAAGCTACAAGAAATATTGTCATCATTTAAGCATGCTTTTTCTAGTTTATTTTCTAAGTCCTTAATTTGCTCAAGCATGCTCTTATTTTTCTTCTTAGCTCTAAATAAATCCCTAGTTAAGCTAGAAATCATAGAAACTATTTTACTAGGTGAAAGATTGGTTACCATAGTTTCCATGTCCTCTTCTTCTTCGGATGAGGAGGTAGAGGAGGCTCCCCCTTCACTTGAGCTCTCTCCACTTGTACTTGATTCTTCATTTTCGGTGGAGGAACAATCCAAGTCGTCAAATGCCATCAATGCTAGGTTGGTGACAAATGCATTTTCTTCCTCGGAAGATGATGAAGATGAGGAGGAAGGATCATCCCAAGTCTTTGCTTTGAATGCCTTGGCCTTTCCCTTTTCCTTTGCTTTCTTCTCCTCTTCCTTTTTCTTCTTGCTCCCCTTTTTCTTCTTCTTTTCTTCCTTCTTTTTCCTTTCTTCCTTGCTCTTGTTTAGGAGGGGACAATTATCCCTTATGTGTCCCTCTCCTTGGTAATTGTAGCAAATGATTTTCCCCCTTTGTCTTCTATTCCTATCATTAGATTTATTAAATCTAAAACCTTTTAAAGCACGTCTTACCCTCCTTACCATATAAGCTTCTTCCGTGCTATCCATGGAGGAGGAGGAGGATGCTTCATCATCATCGGAGGAGGGGATCTCCATCTTATTCTTCCCCTTATTTGCCATCAATGCTACTCCCCTTGAAGGTTGGATTCTAGGCTCTTCTTGTATTCCTTCAAGCCTTGTTTCATGGAGCTCCATTGTTGAGAAGAACTCCTCCAAGGTGCTCACTTCTAAGTTCTTCGAAATATAGAAGGAGTCCACCATGGAGCTCCACTTTGACAATCGCAGAAAGGCATCTATAGCCTTCATAACCATATCCCGATTTGATAGCTTCTCACCTACACTTGATAAATCGGTTATAATTTCCTTGAAACGAGAATGTAAGGAAATTACCTTTTCTCCCTTTTCTAGTTTAATGTTGTTGAGTTGGGAGCGGAGGAGATCTCTCCTTGCTATTTTTGTTTGTATTGCCCAAAAGCTCTGATACCAGTTGTTGGCAATGTGCTAGTCCTCGGAATGCTCATTGGCTCCCATGTCCCCGGATTAAAATTTTCACTAATGAAAACTAATCCGGATGGGATGAGTTTCCTAAGCACAACCTATTCGTCGTCGTGCTAACGACTCGAGTGATCGCTTGAACAAACTAGTTGTTCAAGCAACCAACTCTCCTAGTCGATTAGCCGCGGAAGAGACGACGGACGGATCGCCGGTTTTTGTGTTTCTTATCGGGGTCCATGATTATACAAATACATGCAAATGTAAACTAGTATAATCAACATATACTAACATAAAGAACATAAGCTAGCATATCAAATAAGAACATGCAAAGATCATAAATAAAAGTTAATAAAACTTTTATACCTCTTGATCTTCTATCGTATGTCCTAACCTCCTTGTAGACTTCGTGTGGGCGAAGATCCTCCACAAGTCGAAGCTTCTTAGATCTTCTTCAATCCAAAGAAAGAAGAACTCTCTTTCCCTTCTTGCTTGAGCCAACCACCAATCCACAAAGGATTGATGCCGCCGGCCCCAAGAATAGAGAGAACATAATGGAAACAACCAAGCAACCGAACTAGGGACAAACCCTAGCTCCTTTGTGCCGCCGGCCAAGAGGAAAACAAGAGGAAAAAAGGAATAGGTTGGGCACCACCAAAGGTATAGGAAAAAGGATAGGAACCGGCCAACACCCTAGGAAGAAGAAGAACACTTCCCCTATTGTTGCCACCTACCTTACCTTCCAAACCCTAGCCGCCCAACCAAGCTTCCTTTGGATTTCTTGCCGCCCAAGGTAGAGGAAGAGAAGGTAGTGGCCAGCCAACCCTTAGAAGGAAGAAGATGAGCCCTTCCCCTATAGTTGCCGCCCAACCTAACTTCCAACCTAGCCGCCCAATCCAAAGAGCCAAACCCTAATCTAATTAGGGTTTCCTTCATAGGTTATTATATCGGGATTAAGAGCATGTACAACATAATATCCGAGGTCCGATTCAATTATGTAGTCAGCAATAAATTGAATCACCTCTATGTCGGTCCTGCTCAATACACCGAAGTGTACTAGTGTAACTCTATGTTCAAGATAAAACAATACCAAGCTACACTACAACCATGCCAATGGTTTGTCCAAGACCATCTTGGTTGTGAGCCTCTACTTATACTCTACAAGGGACTGATAACATGATCTTCTGTGCCATCACCCAAGCACCATGTTATCTACAATGTAAAGTATTAGACAATATGCACAACATATAATAAATATAAAAGTGCAAACAATGATCATGTGATTCTTATTTCAAAATAAAGATGTTCATACTAAAGAGCTAGGCTTTCAGTATACATCCCAACAATCTCCCACTTATACTAAAAGACTATGCTGTCATTATACTGCCATACATCGGATTCCCCTTCCCTCCACATGCCTATCAAAGCTCTCGCTAGAAGGGCCTTAGTGAAAAGGGGCTACCAGGTCATCCTCTGATGCAATCCAGGCGACAGCAACTTCTACCTCCTTAACGATTTCTCGTATCAGGTGGTACTTGCACTCTATGTGTTTACTAGCCTTATGGGCTCGTGGTTCCTTCGAGTTTGCAACTGTACCATTATTATCACAATAAATTGTGATAGTTCTGGGCAAACTAGGAATCACATCCAAGTCCACACCCAACTTCTTTGTCGCCTAAGAGGCCGCCATACAATACTTCCATGGTAGAGTCCACCATGCATTTCTGCTTGACACTCTTCCATACTATGGCTCCACCTCCAAAAGTAAACACAAAACCTGAGGTAGACTTACTGTTATCCCTATCAGATTGGAAATCAGAATCTATGTAACCCACAGGGAGTAATTTGTCTGCCCGATAAACTAGCATATAATCCCTAGTCCTTCTCAGGCACCACAATGTATGCTTTACCGTAGTCCAATATCCTCGCCCGATTACTCGATATTCACGACCATGCCCACTGCAAAGGATATCCGGGTCTCGCATGAGCATCGCATACATGAGGCTTCCTACTGCCGAATCATAAGGAACCGCCTTCATCTCCTCTATCTCCTCAGATGATCTAGGACACATCTCCTTAGATAAAGGAACCCCATGCCTGAAAGGTAGAAAACCCTTCTTGGAGTTTTGCATGCTAAAACGATCCAAAATCATGTCTATGTATGAAGCTTGGGATAAGCACAACAACCTTGATCCCAAGGTTGTGACCCACTTCTCCCAAGTCCTTCATACCATCGCTTTGGACAACCATACCCTTACGTCGATAACATTTCGATGTTGTCGCCAACCACCAAAATGTCATCTACGATAGTACAAAAATACCACTACGCTCACTACATCTCGATATACACAAGACTCATCCAAACTTTGAATAAATCCATAAGACTGGATTTACCTCCTCAAAGCGGATGTTCCAAGACCTCGAAGCTTGCTTCAATCCACAAATGGATCGATTAAGCTTACATACAAGATACTTTTTGCTTTAGCAATGAATCCCTCTGGTCGCTTTATATAAATGGATTCCTCAAGACTTCCACTAAGGAAATCTGTCTTGACATCCATCTGTCACACCTCATAAATTCATATGAGCTGCTATACATAGGAGCTCCCATACCTGATTTGAATCCATAGATTCAATCTCAGTATTCATTGCACTTTGCAAAGATGTTGCATCTATATCTTAGATTACCTCGTCATATGTCCAGGGATCAGGTTCATGTTCGCCAGGGACCAAATCGGAAGATTCTCCCAAGAACATGAATCTATCAGGCTGTCTAACAACCCTCCCATTACGACGAGGTATCACTTGTATATCCTCTGTGACACGCGGTGCAGTGACATGTGGTATATCCTCTTGTACCGTGGTACCGGTTGAAGGACTTCCTATCAACTCTCAAGAACAATCCTACTCGTGGGCTTGTGGTTCATCACATAGTCCTCCTCTAGAAATCGGCATTCTGTACTAACGATCACCCTCGATCTCTAGGACTATAAAACAAACCACCCTTCGTTCCCTAGGATAGTCAACGAACATGCATACTGCAGAGGTTCCAACTTATCGCCTTCAAAGACATGTGCCGACTCCCCATATCCGAATATGTCTTAGACTAGGCTTCCGCCTAGTCCACAATTCGGGAGTAGAAGACTGATTTAGATGGAACAAGGTTCGTAATGTATACCGTCAGATCTAGGGCATATCCCCAGAACGAATCTGGCAAGTCAGAATAACTCATCATCGATCTAACCATCTCCATAAGAGTCCTCTTCCTTCGCTACACTACACCATTCTGCTGGGGTGTGCCAGGTGCAGACAATTGGGATTGAATCCCAGCCTCTGATAAGTAATTCCTAAACTCTCCCAAGAGGTATTCACCACTACGATCAAATCGTAGTGTCATCTTGAATAATTGTCTATGAAAAAGATGAAATATTCAAAACTATCTCTTGCCTGGATAGACATAGGACCATACGAATCAGAATGAACCAATTCCAACACATCTTTGGATCTATACCCCTTGGCCTTGAAAGGCCTCTTGGTCATCTTACCTTCCAAGCAAGATTTGCAGGTTGGGAGATCCTCCACCACTAATGAACCCAAAGGTCTATCAGCTATCAACCTTTGAATTCTGCTTAGGTTAATATGACCAAGCCTAAGATCCCAAAGATATGTTTGGTTCATTTTCGAAGGTTCTTTTCTCTTATTGGAATTAGAAGATGAGTTAATAACTTCTATTTGCATCGTGGGAGCTCGTGGTTCAAGTCATAAATTTCCTATCTATGTACCTGAATAGATAATGTCCCTATTCCTTTTATAACAAATCTGTCATCAAAAGAAATAGATTATCCATCCACAATTTAGAAACTGAAAGAAATTCTTTCTAAACAAAGGCACATAAAGAAAATTTCTAAGAACCAAAAACTTTATTTTTCTCAAAAGATAAATAAAATATCTCCCACTGCAATAGTCGCCATCTTCATGGCATTGCCCAAGTAAATTGTAATATCCCCTTTAGCTAGTCGTCGGGTTTCCTGGAACCCCTGCAAAGTATTGCAGACATGATTAGTGGCTCTCGTATCTACTCACCAGGTGCCGATAGATAACACCGCTAACCATGTTACAACGACTAGACCAAAAGATATACTTTTGTTCTTGCTTCGGATTGGGATAATCCTTCTTCTCATGTCCGGTCTGCTAGTAAGTGAAGTATTTGCCTTTCGGCTTATTCACTCCTCCCTGAGATCCTCCCACCACCTTTGCTCCACCTTGTTTCTTCTTCTTCTTGCCTTTCGGCTTAGAAGTAGAAACCTTTTTGAGCAACCATGGCTTGAGGACACTCTTTGAAGAGTGTATACTTGTACTTTTTAGCAAATAAGACAACATTTAGATTCTTTTCCAATCAACATTAACTAGGTACAGTAAGGTTATTTCCTTTAGTATTACAACAAGTGGACTGAAAATCAATTTTGAAAATCCTAAGAATCACATAGATCATTGCTTTAGATTTCAAATATTATTGATTCCTCAAAACAATAAAATCCCGAAATCAACCAACACCTCAAAACACCGAGAATTTTGCATGCCACGATAGTGTGGACGTATACGAATTCTACATTTGTAAGAGGAGGTTTTACCCATTAATTTTATTATCTTGTCAACCTTACTTTTTGACAAATAAAATTAATAGTTGGTTCCTCTTTGGCCCTACAAATAAAAGCTGACTCGATGGGGAGGATACTTTTATTTGCATCTAAGTGTGCACCATTACGATACTAAGGGAATTATCTCGGATTATGTGCCTTACCGATGGGGAAGTACACACGCTCCTAAATAATTTCCTATAACCATTATTTGACCTAGTGATCCGCAAACAAACTTATCCGATGGGGAGGAAGGCACTCAGAGCCGACGCGCAAGTTTGTTGCATCACATGTCAAATTGTAATGGAGGCCACGGGAATTAATTAAAATATCCCTCTCCCACTTAGTAAATTGAAAATGAGGAATTTTCAAACACACACAACATGCATATAAAACAAATAAGCAATAAATATGGAAAAATAGAATTTTTCCAACTATTATGGCTTTGTTCTCCAATACGCATCCCGTCGTGTTGCCACCTCGTCCGCTCCTCCTACGCCATGTACGAGCCATCCAGAGATCCGATAGATAAACCTATTTTATTTTACATCCATCGATCCTATACTCCACGAGGGAGTGTACATGAAATCTAGATCGAAAGTAAAATAAAATAAAGAGTGGCTAAACAATGCCGTATTTAATTACAAAAATTAAATACTAATCTAGCCTCGTCAACCCCGAGGATTCAAATAATATACCATCATACACAAACAATCACATACACACATATAGCCATAATAGTCGGATCTTATGCCTGCAACCAAAAAGTTAGCCTACGCACATCCTACTTTTATCCGGCATACAAAATATATGATATGTGCATGAAAGTGACCGAATCCAAAAACACACAAAACCGGAAACCATGGCTCTGATACCAGTTGTTGGTATTGCCCAAAAGCTCTGATACCAGTTATTGGCAATGTGCTAGTCCTCGGAATGCTCATTGGCTCCCATGTCCCCGGATTAAAATTTTCACTAATGAAAACTAATCCGGATGGGATGAGTTTCCTAAGCACAACCTATTCGTCGTCGTGCTAACGACTCGAGTGATCGCTTGAACAAACTAGTTGTTCAAGCAACCAACTCTCCTAGTCGATTAGCCGCGGAAGAGACGACGGACGGATCGCCGGTTTTTGTGTTTCTTATCGAGGTCCATGATTATACAAATACATGCAAATGTAAACTAGTATAATCAACATATACTAACATAAAGAACATAAGCTAGCATATCAAATAAGAACATGCAAAGATCATAAATAAAAGTTAATAAAACTTTTATACCTCTTGATCTTCTATCGTATGTCCTAACCTCCTTGTAGACTTCGTGTGGGCGAAGATCCTCCACAAGTCGAAGCTTCTTAGATCTTCTTCAATCCAAAGAAAGAAGAACTCTCTTTCCCTTCTTGCTTGAGCCAACCACCAATCCACAAAGGATTGATGCCGCCGGCCCCAAGAATAGAGAGAACATAATGGAAACAACCAAGCAACCGAGCTAGGGACAAACCCTAGCTCCTTGTGCCGCCGGCCAAGAGGAAAACAAGAGGAAAAAAGGAATAGGTTGGGCACCACCAAAGGTATAGAAAAAAAGATAGGAACCGGCCAACACCCTAGGAAGAAGAAGAACACTTCCCCTATAGTTGCCACCTACCTTACCTTCCAAACCCTAGCCGCCCAACCAAGCTTCCTTTGGATTTCTTGCCGCCCAAGGTAGAGGAAGAGAAGGTAGTGGCCGGCCAACCCTTAGAAGGAAGAAGATGAGCCCTTCCCCTATAGTTACCGCCCAACCTAACTTCCAACCTAGCCACCCAATCCAAAGAGCCAAACCCTAATCTAATTAGGGTTTCCTCCATAGGTTTCTTGCCGCCTAAGCATGGTGGAGAGGAGAGATCTAGGAGCTAGCCACCTTCAATGAAGAAGACAAGCTCCTCCATAGGTTGCCGCCCACCCTCCTTCATCACCTTGGCCGCCCAACCTAAGGAGCCAAAACCCTAATTAGGGTTTCCTTCATGAGGTTACTTGCCGCCCAAGCATACTAGGCAAAACCCTAATTTCCTTAGCATCCATCATGAACCATTAACCCATCATTGCCGCCCAACCCATAGCCATCCTTTTATAGAGTTAGGGTTAGGCCTTGGTTTAATCTCCACCGTCGGTTCTAGGGTTTTAATCTCAACCGTCGGATTTAGAGATTTAATCTCAACCGTCGGTTCTAGGAATTAATCCCAACCGTCGGATCTAGAGATTTAATCTCAACCGTCGGTTCTAGGAATTTAATCCCAACCGTCGGATCTAGAGATTTAATCTCAATCGTCGGTTCTAGGAATTTAATCCCAACCGTCGGATCTAGAGATTTAATCTCAATCGTCGGTTCTAGGAATTTAATCCCAACCGTCGGATCTAGAGATTTAATCTCAATCATCGGTTCTAGGAATTTAATCCCAACCGTCAGATCTAGAGATTTAATCTCCACCGTCGGTTCTAGGGA
Organism: Wurfbainia villosa; assembly: GCA_025175895.1. Taxonomy (NCBI): domain Eukaryota; kingdom Viridiplantae; phylum Streptophyta; class Magnoliopsida; order Zingiberales; family Zingiberaceae; genus Wurfbainia; species Wurfbainia villosa. Next base: position 56,321,281 of record CM046004.1, read on the forward strand.
TTTAATCCTAACCGTCGGATTTAGAGATTTGTTTTCCATCATTTGATCTAGACTTCATGAGGTTTATATAAGGCTACGATAGGGACCATGAGGAGGAGTTGGGTCTTGGCCACCCGATGGATCGGAACCACACAAACTTGATCCATCAATGATGTTCCATTCCACTAGAGGATCATCATCGAACTACCTCACCAACCCCCATAAATTAATATGGGCTCCATATATTATTTGTACATTTATCTCCCCGTGTTTAAGATATCGAATGTCCAATTGATCGATTGATCTTGACCATCAATCAATTAACATCTAACTCCTCGAGTAGTACCACTCAACCTTATCATCATGTTGACTAAGTCAACCCGCGGGGTTTACATGATAAACCTTATGAGCTCCTCAAGGGGACATCATCAACCTAATATATAGGACACGGATTCCTCCTATAATCAACGGCACACCATGTAAATAATATCATTTCCCAACTTACCGGGCATATTGATTTAATCCATAGAAATCTCACCGTAAATCAAAGAAATAAATACTAAGTACATGTGCCCGTTATTATATCGGGATTAAGAGCATGTACAACATAATATCCGAGGTCCGATTCAATTATGTAGTCAGCAATAAATTGAATCACCTCTATGTCGGTCCTGCTCAATACACTGAAGTGTACTAGTGTAACTCTATGTTCAAGATAAAACAATACCAAGCTACACTACAACCATGCCAATGGTTTGTCCAAGACCATCTTGGTTGTGAGCCTCTACTTATACTCTACAAGGGACTGATAACATGATCTTCTGTGCCATCACCCAAGCACCATGTTATCTACAATGTAAAGTATTAGACAATATGCACAACATATAATAAATATAAAAGTGCAAACAATGATCATGTGATTCTTATTTCAAAATAAAGATGTTCATACTAAAGAGCTAGGCTTTCAGTATACATCCCAACAATTTTTGCCTCGAATGTGCCTTCATGAAGCTCAACTAGCTTCTCCCACATCTCCTTGGCACTTAGGCATTCTCCTATTCGGTTGATCTCTTGTTGGGGGAGCACATTGAAGAGATGATGCTTGGCTTTTGAGTTTGCAAGGTGCTCTTCCCTTTTCTTTTTGGTCCACCTAGATTTCTCTATTGGCTTCCCTTCTCATCCCTAGGCAAAACGAAATCGGATTCCATTGTAATCATGATATCAAAATCCGTTTCGAAAAATACCTCCATTCGCTTCTTCCACCAAGCGAATTCTCCTTCAAACTTCGGTGGATGGATGTTGGACCCGGCCATTTTGAAAGTTGCTTATTGTGGCAGTTAGTCCTCGACAAGCTTTCCTTGGCTCTGATACCACTTGTTGGGGATCGAAACGGCCGGCTAGAGGGGGGTGAATAGCCCTCTTATGATGGATGTCGTAATTTGCTCGTCTACAATTAGATTAGCGCAAGCGGAAACAACAATACAAGCAAATTAAACAAATAAAGACAAAGCAAAAGAAATAGACAATGCTAACACAATATCATAACGTGGTTCACGGCTACGCCGCTAATCCACAGTCTCTGATTCGTCCTCGGTGAATCACTCCGCCAAAACCAATCCACTAATGGTCTCTCCTTTGCACCAAGCTAGGTGGAGGTAACCTTTACAATCAAGATCACTCTTCTTACAATAAGAATGGAGTAAAAGAAAGTAAGAAGAGTTTAGAGCTTGTGGAGCACTTGAAAGATCACTTAGAGCATAAGCATTAGCCTCCCAAAGCTCCACACCCTCTCTTTTTATAGAGAGGAAGCTTTTCTTCCCGTTAGCTGCCACCAGTCGACTGCTACCCTTGGCAGTCGACTGTCGCCACTCCAACGGCCTCCGAACACGTCAGATCCCGACTGTTGTAGTCCAACGGAACACTTGGCAGTCGACTGATGGACCTCATCGGTCGACTACTGCCTCCGTAGTCGACTGCCCAATCGACTACGAGCGATTCTGTGGCCAAACCCTTTCGACCAGTCGACTAATGCCTTCAGCCGATCGATATCTTAGCAATGATCCCACATATGGCCGATCGCGCCTCAAAACACTCGTCGAATACCCCGAACCACGTTCGACTGCGGAAATGCGATCGCCATTCCATGGCTGACCGTGTCGGGAAATCCCATCCGATACTTAGCCAAATGGCCAAGGTTCACCTAAGAGCTACCCCTTCCCGGGTTACATTCGCTCACTCTCATCTCTCGGAGTCCCTCGCCTTCGAAGTTCTCTTTGTTCGCGGCCACGTCCCTCGGCAGCATCAGGCGCACGACTCTACAATGCTCCTTCGCGTCTCTTACCTCGAAGTCTACTTCCTCCGGCTTCACTCCAAGCTCCTCGTACGACGGTCCCTCGGATGCTCCAAGCGCACGACTTCCGCAAAGCCATCCTTCACCGACTCAAGGACCGAGTCATGAGTTGTGAAACTCGCCATGGCTCCATGTGCGAATTACTAAGTCCTGCACGACTTCAATGCACATATCAAATCAACATAACAAACTAACTTAAACCCTTTGCCACACACATCAAAACCTTATCATGGCAAGAGATTGCCCTAACAACTTGTGATAGTAGTAGCTGGTGTGAGGGTAGATCATTTATTGTGCTGCACTCGGTCACTGTTGATGGTGGTAGTTGGAGTTGCATCCAGTTTGTATTGTGTGCGGCACTCAACCACTCATGGGTAGTGATAGTTGGGGTGGTTAGCAGCAGGAACCCCCGTTGTGTAGCGTATAGCTCTCATGGCTAGCTACTTATTCATACTACCCACTCGCCCACTCGAGAGTGGTGGTAGTTATTGAGTTGGGATAGTTGTCATTTCATGCCACCTAGGCCATACTGGGGTCATGGTAGCGAGCGGGGTGTGCGGGCATGACCATTCATTTGCATTGCCATGTATAATGGCATCTATATATATATGTGTGTGTGTGTGTGTGTGTGTGTGTGTGTGTGTGTGTGTGTGTGATCAATATATATTTATATAGTCTATATATGCTTGTTGTGATGTTTCATTTGTTTGAACTATGCTTGTTGCATCTGTTTATACATCATTTTGCATGCTATTTGCATATTCTATACTATTGTGTGTGTAATACCAGTGTACGAGTTGGTCAAACTGTTGTATGCGTTTGACCAGTATCATGATGTTGTAAAGGATAGACCAGGTTCGTTGATGTATTTGTTTATAGGATGTTCGTATGGCGGTGTGTTGATTACAGGTGTAGTATTATTCTTTAATGTTATATGTGTTATATTGTGGTATATGTGTTCAGGTTGAATAAGTTGTATCGTTGCAAATCTTCAGGTATGTCAGTACCTTACGTTGTTCAGTTGATCAGTTGATATATGCATTGGTTATAATTATACTAGTGGATATCTATTGTATCTTTAGACTGTATATTGTTGACCTTCATATGATATATGATATGCATGAAGTATATTTCATATTACCGTTGAGTTTTATACTCACTATCGTAGACCTTGGGTTTCTTATCGCCCAGGTGGCAGGTAGAAGACTTCGTGATGGGCTTGGAGTATCGCCAATTGATTCCATCTCATCTCACATCCGAGGGGCCTGATTTTTTATTATCGTATGTTTCATGTTACGAATTTGGATTCATATGGTGGTTTGTATTGTTGGTTATTTGTCAGAGTTCATATATACCCTTTTCGAATTCATTACGGTATTTCTTTTTACTTTGTGATCAGTCATACTGGTATGCAGTTTTATTGAGTTTATAACTCTATTGTGATAGCCTTCTGCTGTTGTTTTTTTTATATATGTCATACTTGATGTATTGGCTATGACTAAATGGATGTGTATCGATTGTATTCTATATTATCACAAGGGGGTTCCGTCCATTGGCCAAACAGGGTATACCTCCAAGGCATGACACTTTGGGAGCCTTTTTAGATGATAGAAAGAGGTGAATTGCTCCTCCTTTTATAGCCATTTGAACCCTATCTCATTAAGATTCAGATCTGGGTCAAACCTCCACATCACCCCTTCTTTGGTGGATCTTATCTTGACTCTCCTCGAAGTGATCAGCTTGACCGAATGATCGATGCCATATAGCGATCAATCGATGGTGGTTCGCATCGCCATTTCTCCAAATGATCGACAACTTGACAACTCACCTGCAATACATGGTTAGCACAACAAGTCTATTGATGGTAAATCTGACGGTCCCTTACCGCTCGACCTAGACCTTCCTCCGAAAGTCCTTGTTGGACCGCCGCCTACGATCGTCCCCATACGAAGGACACATCCTTACCATCACTCCACACCCAGAGCTTACCTTTTGTCCTTCTGACCTGTCACTTAGCTTTCGGTCACCACCGAGGTTCCTCGACTACTTGAGGTTCTCCTAGTGTCATCTGACTACCGAGATTTCTCATCTCAAGATTCTCTTGGCGTCGTTGACCTTAGCAAAGCTTAATACATTACCTGTACACTCAACACAACATATGAGATAACAAGAATGGCTTAACTTTGAATCTTTGCCATCATCAAAATCTAGGTTCGATTATCTAGTGCCCCTGTACCAACATACTTAGCCGCATTGAAGAATATATTAATGAGAAGGAAGGGTTAAGTGTGAGAAGGGCAGAGAAGAAGCCTACTTCCACTCCCGTAGAAAGGAATCCTCCCCCTGCTCAATGGGAGCCCCTTAGAAGGGAATATACCAGACCATTTTTTCCCGAGGTACCTCATCCTCGACCGCTAACATTGGGAGCTTATCCTCACCCTCCACTCCGAGTTATGGCCACTAAGGCCTTATCCTCCCACGAACATGGAAGGAGCGAGAAATGAAAATATACATTCAGCAGGGTGTCCTTCAGCACCCTGCCAGATATTGAGGGATTCCTTGTAATCCCCCAACTCTATTCTTCTATCAATACTGTTGGTGCAATCGACCCAGGTCACGATTGACCATACTCGAGTTTGACTCGAGTAGTGTTTTGATGTTTGACATTGATATCTGACAATGTGTTGGGGAGATTGTTGGTGCAATCGACCTAGGTCATGTTTTGATGTTTGACGATGATTTGACCATTGTCATGGGAGAAGTCCAAGTCTTGTGTACTTGGTATGGAAAGTCCAACATGGGTTGGCAAGGGAAAGTCCAAGTATGGGTCTTGGCAAGGGAAAGTCCAAGCATGGTTCTTGGCATGGAAAGTCCAACATGGGTTGGCAAGGGAAAGTCCAAGCTTGAGTCTTGGCAATTGGAAAGTCCAAGGGGAATATTGGCGGCGTAAAGTCCAAGGGTGGAGTCTTGGCAGCATAAGTCTAATGGTTGGTGGCGTAAAGTCCAAGCGAGAGTCTTGACAACATAAGTCCAATGTGCCTTGGTGGTGTAGACTACATTAGCATGACAATAGCTGATGGAAGCACCTGAAGGCTAGCGTATGGATGAACAAGTCATGGATGACTATAAGGGATCCGATAGGCATGAGGCTGATGGAGGTGGTTAGAAGGCTTAGGTCTAGGCTAAGGGTGGTCTAGCAAGTATGGGGGCACCATACTTGGGGTTAGAACCTCATGTTTAAGGTGTATCAGTTAACTAAGACTATGGTCAGTCGACTGATGTGAGTAGACTAGAATTCAACTGTAGGAACTGGCCTAGAAGTCGACTGCTAGCATTGGGAAGTCGACTGATGGCCTGAGTAGTCGACTGATCTAGAGATCAGTCGATTGCTAGTTGGGTATTCGAGCACAGAAGGTTCCCGAGTCAACTATTAGGGTTTGACAGTCGAGTGATGACCCGATCAGTGACTGATGGTCTATCCATTGGAACTTATCCAATGTGGCTCATGCCGTTGTGAGACAACGACTATAGGAGCAGTGGACTGATGGTCCCGATCAGTCGACTGCTAGGAGAAATCCAGCCCGAGTTACAGGTTTAAAAGGAGCACGAAGGGAAGGTTTTGGCTAAGGTTTCTTGAGGTGATTTGGAGGGGATTTGCTGCTGCAATCCAGACCTTTAAGGCTACTCTTTAAGCAACCAAAAGCAAGCAATCAAAAGCTCTTTGTAAAGTGTTTTCCTTTACTAGTATTGCATTTCATATTTGTATTTGCTTGCATTTGTTGTATTACTTTGTGTAATCATTTGTACGAGCTTTCTCCACCTCCGACGTATTGTCGAGAAGGAGTTTATTGGATTAGTGGTGTGTGTTTGCATCGCTAGGGCTTTTAGAGCCCAATCCGTGGAGTAGGAACCATACGGTTACGAACCACATTATGTCTTGTGTATTGTGCTTGTGTTGTGTATTTGTGTTTGTTATTATATATATTCCGCTGCGTATAACACATTTTGTAGCAAGCACGATCGAGATCCATCTTCAACGACGAATCGCTATTCACCCCCCCCCCTCTAGCGGGCGCATAGGTCCTAACAAGTGGTATCAGAGCTTGGAGCTCTTCTACGGACTAACACCCGGGAGAAAAAGTGCTAGAGGGCAAAATGGAGCTCAATGAGAGATTGGGTGATGACATCAACATTCCACCTTCCTTCGACCGTGAAGACTTCTCATATTGGAAAGGTAGAATGATGTATTTTTTAATGTGTGATTATGATAATTGGATAAGTGTAATGGTAGGGTTTGATACTCCAAAAGACGAAGAAGGAAGAAGAATTGGAGTCACGAACAACTCCGATACTACAACATCAACAATAAGGTAATGGGTATTTTGCTTAATGTAATCCCTAATGACATTTTGATCAAGATAGGGGATTGTAAAGACGCCAAGGAGCTATGGAGCAAATTGGCGAAATATCATGAAGACCCATCATTGGCTCAATTGGAAAGAGAGCCCGAAGAAGAGGAAGAAAGCTCATCCTCACAAGAAAGTGAGGATTCGAAGGTCGAGAAGTGTTCGACATCTGAGGAGGAAGAAGAGGTGGAAGAATTGGAGGTTGAAAGGTCATCAACATCCAAGGAAGAGGTAGAATTAGAAGAAACCTCAACCTCTAGGATTTAGGGGGAGGAGAGGATTCCCACACCAGAGCAAACTCAAGAGAAACCATCTACCTTCGGTCGAGAAGAAGATGAAGAACCATTTCATTCCACCACGACTCCAGGTAACTCAAGCAATTTAGTTCAAAATAAAATTCATATAATTTGCTTTGAGTGTAGGGAAGTCGGGCACTATAAGAGCAAGTGCCCAAAGAAGGTCAAAAAGCCTCAACTGGTGCCAAAGGTCAAGGATACTGGTCCCCCAATAATTAAAAGCAAGGAGCACATCATTTGCTTAAAATGTCAACAAAAAGGGCATTATAGGAGTCAATGCCCTAGGGGGAGGAAGAAGACTCAAGAGGGAGCATCACATGTAGGGGGAGTGTCACGGCCCGAGAGTATGTCATGCCGAAAAGCAAACGAACGACATCTTCCCTGTATGTGGCAACATTTCAGGTTAATATAAGGCCCGTAGGCCCACAACAACAACTTAATATACTATATCAACCATAGAAGAAATAAAAACCACATACCCACAACATACATACTAAAAACATACAGGTGTACACCACCTGACAAGTCCACAATAATAAAACCGTACATAAAACATCGAATACAGAAATAAAGTCCACGACATCACGAAAAAGTCTATAATAAAACAAGTCCATAACATAATCAAAGTCCAAGACATAAAACCAATTCCTCGGGAGACTCGAAAAATGGAGATGGGATGGATCATCAGTGCAGCTCCAAGTCGTCACGAAGACTTCTACCTGTTACCTGGGCGACAGAAAAACCCAGGGTCTGTGGTGGTGAGTAAAACTCAACAGGTAATAAGATAGAACATGTAAATATATATATCAATATCACATGTGATTCAACAGTTTAATCTACTAGTACAACTATTGGGATGTATACTGAAAAGTTTATCTTTTGTATGAACATCTTTATTTTGAAATAAGAATCACATGATCATTGTTTGCATATTTTTATGGCTATGCATATTGTCTAATACATTACATTGTAGATAACATGGTGTGTGGTGTCACACGGGAGATCATGTTATTGGTTCCTTGTAAAGTATAAGTAAAGGCTCACAACCGAGATGGCTTTGGACAAACCATTGGAATGGTTGTAGTGTGATTTGGTATTGGTTTGTCTTGACCATAGAATCACACTAGTGCACTTTGTGTGTATTGAGCAGGACCGACTTAGAGGTGATTCGATTTATTGCTGACTACATAATCGAATCGGGCCTCAGATATTATATTGTACATACTCTTAATCCCGATATAATAACGGACACATATACTTAGTATTCATCTCTTTGATTTACCAATGGGCGAGATTTATAGATTAAATCGATAGGCTCGGTAAGTTGGAAAATGATATTATTTATATGGTGTGTCGTTGATTATAGTAGAAAACCGTGTCCTATATATTAGAATGATGATGCCCCCTTGAGGAGCTCACAAGGTTCATCATGTAAACCCTGTAGATGGACTTGGTCCGGCATGATGAAAAGGTTGAGTGGTACTACTCATGGAGATAGATGTTAATTAATTAATGGTCAGTAAATTAATTAATCGACGGACATTCGAGATCTTAAACACAGAGAGAAAATGTACATATAATATATGGAGTCCATATTAACTTATGGGGGTTGGTGAGGTAGATCAATGATAATCCTTTAGTGGATTGGATTATCATTAATGGATTGGACTTTATGTGGGCTTAATCCATTGGGTGGCCAAGATCCAACTCCTCTTCATGGTCCCTATTGTAGCCTATTAATACCTCATGAAGCTTAGATCCAATGGATAGAAACAAAACTCTAGATCCAAAGGTAGAGATTAAATCTCTAGATCCGACGGTTGAGATTAAATCTCTAGATCTGACGGTTGAGATTAAATCCCTAGAACCAATGGTGGAGATTAAAATAAGGCTTATCCCTAAACTCTATAAAAGGAGCCTTTAGGGTTGGCATGGAGATTATTAGAGAAGCAAGGGTCTTTGGAGTTGGCGGCAAGAAGCAAGGGGCTAGGGTTTGGAGCTTGGCGGCACCAAATAAGGAAACAATTTCCTTATCTTCTTCTTCCTCAATCTTGTCGGCGCCCATACAGCCCCTTTCTCACTTTGGCCGGCGTCCAAACTCCCTCCTCTCCTTCTCCTTGGCCGGTGGAACCAAGCCTTAGGGTCCTCCCTTGGAGCTTTTGGCCGGCAACCATTGTTTTCCTTCTCCTTGTTGGCCGGTGGCAAGCAAGGTGCTTGTTTCTTGTTGGTTGGCTAAAGGAAGGAGAAGGATCTTGTTTCTATTCTTTCTCTTGCTCGGAACGAGCAAGGAAGGAAGATTGGTGATCTAGGAGCTTCAACTTTTGATAGATCGTCGCCCACACGACGTCCGAAAGGAGGAAGGTCATAAAATAGAAGATCGAGAGGTATATCGATTCTCTATTTTCATTTGTTGCATGTTTATATTTGTTTTTCAATTATATGCATGATATAAATTCTGTTTTGTGGATAAATATACTTGGACCCCGAACATAAACACAAAAGTCGGCGATCCATACATCGTCTATTCCGCGGCTATTCGTGGAATAGAGGTTGGTCGCTTGAACAACAAGTTTGTTCAAGTGACTACTCTAAACGAATAGCACGATGATGACAAGGTTGCTTGGGAAATCCCTCTTGTCAAGGATAAATTTTTTTATCCGGGGACGTAGAAGGGATCGCCATGAACAAGTGACTAAGTCGAGAGGGGAAGTGAAGTTTCCCCCCTCACCAACAATTGGTATCAGAGCTACGATTTCCGGTTTTGTGTGTTTAAGATTCGGTTACTCTTATGCATTTTTCATATATTATATGTGTTGGATAATAGTAGGATATGCGTTTGTTAACTCTTTGGTTGCAGGCATATGATCCGACTATTATGGCCATATGTGTGTATGTGATTGTATGTGTGTGTAATAGTATATTTTGTTGAATCCTCGGGGTTGACGAGGCTAGTATTTAATTTTTTGTAAATTAGATATGGCATTGTTTAGCCACTCTTTCTATTTTAGTTTACTTTCGATCTAGATTTCATGTACACTCCCTCATGGAGTATAGGATCGATGGATGTAAATTAAAATAGTTTTTAGTCTCGGCTCGGATCTCCGGATGGTTCGTACATGGCGTAGGAGGAGCGGACGAGATGGCGATGTGACGGGAGACATATTGAAGACAAAAGCCATAATAGTTGGAAAATAATTTATTTTTCATATTTATTGCTTATTGTTTGATATGCATGTCGTAGGCTAGAAAATTCCTCAATTTCAAATTACTAAGTAGGAGAGGAAAATTTTTATAAATTCCCACGGCCTCCATTACGATTTGACAAGTGATGCAAACAAACTTGCGCGTCGGCTCTGAGTGCCTTCCTCCCCATCGGATGAGTTTGTTTGCGGATCACAAGGTCGAATATGGTTATAGGAAATTATTAAGGAGTGTGTGTACTTTCCCATCGGAAGGCACATAACCCAAGATAATTACCTTGGTACCGAGTAATAGTGAACACTTAGATACAAATATAAGTATCCTCCCCATCGGAGTCACTGCTTTTATTTGTAGGGCCAAAGAGGAACCAACTATTAATTTTACTTGTCAAAAAGTTAGGTTGACAAGATAGTAAAATTAATGGGTAAAATCTCCTCTTACAAATGTAGAATTCGTATACGTCCACACTATCATGGCATACGATATTCTCGGTGTTTTGAGGTGTTGGTTGATTTTAAAATTTTATTGTTTGAGGAATCAATAATTTTTTGAAATCTAATGTTTTGATCTATGTGATTCTTAGGTTTTCTTTCAAAATGACTTTCAACCTGCTTGCTGTGATACTGAAAGAGAATAAACTTACTGGACCCAACTATGTTGATTGGAAGAGGAATCTTGACATTGTCTTGACTGCTGAGGAATACAAATATGTACTCCTCAAAGAGTGCCCTCCTAAGCCTGTGGATGATTCTGGGGAAAAGGAGAGAGAGAGTTATAAGAAGTGGATCAAGGCCGATGAGATGACACGGTGTTACATTTTGGCATCTATGTCAAATGTACTGCAACATCAGCATCAAGCCATGCCCACTGCTTATGACATGATGCTCAATCTCAAAGAGCTTTTCGGACACCAGAATCAGGTTGCAAGGCAGGAAGCCATGAGGAACTTGATGATGACCACCATAATCGAGGGAACACCCGTGAGGGATCATGTTCTCAAGATGATGGCTCATTTGAATGAGTTGGAAGTCCTCGGAGCTGAGATCGATGGAGAAACCCAGGTCGATATCATTCTCCAGTCTCTACCTAGGAGTTTTGAGCAGTTTCGCCTGAACTACAACATGAACAAGAGGTTGTATTCGTTGGCAGAGCTTCTGACAGAACTCCAGGCGGCAGAGGGGCTATTTCGTCAGAGTGCTCAGGCACATGCCATGGTGACCCAAAAGGTTTCTACTTCTAAGCCGAAAGGCAAGAAGAAGAAGAAACAAACTAGGGTGAAGCGTGTAGGAGGAACTCGAGGAGGAGTGAAGAAGCGAAGGCAAGTGATTCACTTGTAGCGATTGGACACGAAGAAGGACGCCCCAAGCAAGGTATATCTTTTGGTCTAGTTGTTGAAACATGTTTAGTGGTGTTATCTACCGACACCTGGTGTGTAGATACGGGAGCCACTGATCATGTCTGCCATACTTTACAAGGGTTCCAGGAAACCAGACGACTGGCTGAGGGGGATATTACCATGTACTTGGGCGATGCCACGAAGGTGGCGGCTATTGCAGTGGGAGACGTTCATTTATCTTTTGAGAAAAATAAAGTTTTGGTTCTTAAGAATTGCCTTTATGTACCTTTATTTAGAAAGAATTTAATTTCGGTTTCTAAATTGTTTATGGATGGATATTCTATTTCTTTTAATGACAGAGTTGTTATAAAAAGGAATAGGGACGTTATCTGTTCGGGAACATTGATAGGAAATTTATACACACTTGAATCAAAAGCTCCCACGATGCAAATTGAAGTTAATAACTCATCTTCTAATTCCAATAAGAGAAAAGAACCTTCGAAGATGAACCAAACATATCTTTGGCATCTTAGACTTGGTCATATTGACCTAAGCAGAATTCAAAGGTTGATAGCTGATGGACCTTTGGGTTCATTAGTGGTGGAGGATTTCCCAACCTGTGAATCTTGCTTGGAGGGTAAAATGACCAAGAGGCCTTTTAAGGCCAAGGGATATAGAGCCAAAGATTTGTTAGAATTGCTTCATTCTTATTTGTGTGGTCCTATGTCTATCCAGGATAGAGGTGGTTTTGAGTATTTCGTCTCTTTTATAGACGATTATTGGAGATATGGATACATTTACTTGATGTGCCGCAAGTCTGAATGCTTTGACAAGTTCAAAGAATTCAAGGCTGATGTGGAGAAACGTCAAGGTAAAAGTATCAAGACACTATGATCTGATCGTGGTGGCGAGTACCTCTTGGGAGAGTTTAGGAATTACTTATCAGAGGCTGGGATTCAATCCCAATTATGCACTTTGGAACACCCAGTGAGAATGGTGTAGCGAGAGGCGAAGGAATAGGACTCTTATGGAGATGGTTAGATCGATGATGAGTTATTACGAGTTGCGATTCGTTATGGGATATGCTCTAGATCTGACGGTGTACATCTTGAACTTGGTTCCATCTAAATCAGTGCCTTCTAATCGATGTGGGTGGCGAAAGCCTAGTCTAAGACATATTCGGATTTGGGGGAGTCCAGCACATGTGCTGAAGGCAGATGCTAGTAAGTTGGAACCTCATACAGAAGTATGCATGTTCGTTGGCTATCCTAGAGGAATGAAGGGTGGTTTGTTTTATAGTCCTAGAGATTAGAGAGTGATCGTTAGCATAAATGCCAGATTTCTAGAGGAAGACTATGTGATGAGCCACAAGCCCAAGAGTAAAATTATTCTGGAGGAATTAAAAGGGGAAGTCACTTCTTCAGTACCACCGGTACAAGAGGATATACCACAAGTCACTGCACCGTGTGTCATAGAGGATACACAGGTAATACCTCGTCGTAGTGGGAGGGTTGTTAGACAGCCTGATAGATTCATGTTCTTGGAAGAATCTTCTGATTTGGTCCTTGGCGAATATGAACCTAATCCCTGGACATATGATGAGGCAATCCAAGATAAAGATGCAGTATCTTGGCAAAGTGCAATGAATGCTGAGATTAAATCTATGGATTTAAATCAGGTCTGGGAGCTAGTAGAACCACCCGAAGGTGTAAAAATCATTAGATGCAAGTGGATCTACAAAAGAAAGAGAGGAATAGACGGGAAGGTTGAGACCTTCAAAGCGAGGCTTGTTGCGAAGGGGTATACTCAAAAAGAGAGTATCGATTATGAGGAGACCTTTTCGCCGGTGGCCATGCTTAAGTCTATACGGATTCTCTTATGCATTGCAGCTCATATGGATTATGAGGAGTAGTAGATGGATGTCAAGACATCTTTCCTTAATGGAAGTCTTGAGGAAAACATCTATATGAAGCAACCAGAGGGATTCATTGCGAAGGGCAAAGAGCATCTTGTATGTAAGCTTAATCGGACCATTTATGGATTGAAGCAAGCTTCAAGGTCTTGGAACATCCGATTTGATGAAGTAATCCAGTCTTATGAATTTATTCAAAGTCTGGATGAGTCTTGTGTATACAAGAGATGTGACGGAAACGTAGTGGTATTTCTTGTACTATACGTAGATGACATTTTTATTGATTAGCAACAATATCAAGGTGTTATCGGACGTAAGGGTATGGTTGTCCAAACAGTTTGATATGAAGGACTTGGGAGAGGTGGGACACATCCTTGGGATCAAGGTTATAAGGGATCGCAGGAAAAGGATGTTGTGCTTATCCCAAGCTTCATACATAGACACGATTATGGATCGTTTTAGCATTCAGAACTCCAAGAAGGGTTTTCTACCTTTCAGGCATGGAGTTCCTTTATCTAAGGAGATGTGTCCTAGAACATCTGAGGAGATAGAGGAGATGAAGGCGGTTCCTTATGCTTGGGATGGAAGCCTCATGTATGCGATGCTATGTATGCGAGACCAGATATACGCTATGTCATGGGCATGGTCGTGAGATATCGAGTAATCGGGCAGGACATTGGACTACGGTAAAGCATATATTGAAGTACCTGAGAAGGACTAGGGATTATATGATAGTTTACCAGGCAGACCAATTACTCCCTATGGGTTACACAGTTGACTTCAATCGATAGGGATAACGATAAGTCTACCTCGGGTTTTGTGTTTACTTTGAGAGGTGGAGCCATTGTATGGAGGAGTGTCAGCGTAAATGCATGGCGGACTCCACCATGGAAGGGAGTATGTGTCAACCTCTGAGGCGGCCAAAGAAGCTGTGTGGCTCAGGAACTTCCTGATGGACTTGGATGTGATTCTTGGTTTGCCCAGAACTATCACAATTTATTGTGATAATAGTGGTGCAGTTGCAAACTCGAAGGAACCACGAGCCCATAAGGCTAGTAAACACATAGAGCGCAAGTACCACCTGATACGAGAAATCGTAAAGAGAGGAGAAGTTGTTGTGGCCAAGATTGCATCGGAGGATAACCTGGCAGATCCTTTCACTAAGGCCCTTTCGGCGAGAGCTTTTGATAGGCATGTGGAGGGAATGAGGATCAGATGTATGGCAGTTTGAGGACAGCATAGTCTTTTAGTATAAGTGAGAGATTGTTGGAATGTATACTGAAAAGTCTATCTTTTGTATGAACATCTTTATTTTGAAATAAGAATCACATGATCATTGTTTGCATATTTTTATAGCTATGCATATTGTCTAATATATTACATTATAGATAACATAGTGTGTGGTGTCACACGAGAGATCATGTTATCGGTTCTTTGTAAAGTATAAGTAAAGGCTCACAACTGAGATGACTTTGGACAAACCATTGGAATGGTTGTAGTGTGATTTGGTATTGGTTTGTCTTGACCATAGAATCACACTAGTGCACTTTGTGTGTATTGAGCAGGACCGACTTAGAGGTGATTTGATTTATTGCTGACTACATAATCGAATCGGACCTCAGATATTATATTGTACATACTCTTAATCCCGATATAATAACGGGCACATATACTTAGTATTCATCTCTTTGATTTACCAATGGGCGAGATTTATAGATTAAATCGATAGGCTCGGTAAGTTGGGAAATGATATTATTTATATGGTGTGTCGTTGATTATAGGAGGAAATCGTGTCCTATATATTACGATGATGATGTCCCCTTGAGGAACTCATAAGGTTCATCATGTAAACCCTGCAGGTGGACTTGGTCCGGCATGATGAAAAGGTTGAGTGGTACTACTAATGGAGATAGATGTTGATTAATTAATGGTCAGTAAATTAATTAATCAACGGACATTTGAGATCTTAAACACGGGGAGAAAATGTACATATAATATATGGAGTCCATATTAACTTATGGGGGTTGGTGAGGTAGATCAATGATAATCCTTTAGTGGATTGGATTATCATTAATGGATCGGACTTTATGTGGGCTTGATCCATTAGGTGGCCAAGATCCAACTACTCCTCATGGTCTCTATTGTAGCCTGTTAATACCTCATGAAGCTTAGATCCAATGGATAGAAACAAAACTCTAGATCCAAAGGTAGAGATTAAATCTCTAGATCCGACGGTTGAGATTAAATCTCTAGATCCGACGGTTGAGATTAAATCCCTAGAACCAATGGTGGAGATTAAAACAAGGCTTATCCCTAAACTCTATAAAAGGAGCCTTTAGGGTTGGCGTGGAGATTATTAGAGAAACAAGGGTCTTTGGAGTTGGCGACAAGAAGCATGGGGCTAGGGTTTGGAGCTTAGCGGCACCAAATAAGGAAACAATTTCCTTATCTTCTTCTTCCTCAAGCTTGCCGGCGCCCATACAACCCCTTCCTCACTTTGGCCGGCGTCCAAACTCCCTCCTCTCCTTCTCCTTGGTCGGTGGAACCAAGCCTTAGGGTCCTCCCTTGGAGCTTTTGGCCGGCAACCATTGTTTTCCTTCTCCTTGTTGGCCGGCGGCAAGCAAGGTGCTTGTTGCTTGTCGGTTGGCTAAAGGAAGGAGAAGGATCTTGTTTCTATTATTTCTCTTGCTTGGAATGAGCAAGGAAGGAAGATTGATGATCTAGGAGCTTCAACTTTTGGTAGTACAATAGAAGATCGAGAGGTACATCCGAATGGAGGAAGGTCATACAATAGAAGATCGAGAGGTATATCGATTCTCTATTTTCATTTGTTGCATGTTTATATTTGTTTTTCAATTATATGCATGATATATATTCTGTTTTGTGGCTAAATATACTTGGACCCCGAACATAGACACAAAAGCCGGCGATCCGTACATCGTCTATTTCACGGCTATTCGTGGAATAGAGGTTGGTCGCTTGAACAACAAGTTTGTTCAAGTGACTACTCTAAACGAATAGCACGACGATGACAAGGTTGCTTGGGCAATCCCTCTTGTCAAGGATAAATTTTTTTATCCGGGGACGTAGAAGGGATCACCATGAACAAGCGACTAAGTCGAGAGGGGAAGCGAAGTTTCTCCCCTCACCACCAACAACAGGTATACATCAGCATAACAAGTACACATGCATGCATACACTAAATAAACTGAACAAACAAACGATGCTGACATACCTGACAGTCAGCTACTCTATCCTCATCCAACCTGGGCATATATCCACATCACAAGGTATAAAGAATAATACTAACTCACACTACATCATGATATGGGTCGAGGGTATCATAGTGAACAACCAACAGTATACAAGTACCCGGCCTACTACCATACAGAAAATGCAATAGCATGTATGAATATGTATAAACAAATGCAACAAGCATAGTACATACAAATGCATCATCAATGTGAGTATACATATAGACTGCATCTGTATGTATACTAATCACCATCATCCATGTATATATATATACATGCATATATGTATATATATATAGCAAAATGCAAAACACCGTAAGATATGACAATGCAGCATGCATGGTCATGTCTGCTCACCCCTACTCGCTACCACGACCCCAGTGTGGCCTAGGTGGCACAATATGACAACTGTTCCAACTCACACCAACCACTGCTCTAGAGTGGCCGAGTGGACAGTATGATCAAGTAGCATATGAGCGTAAAGAGCTCGCTACACAACAGGGGTCCCTACTGCTGGCCACTCCGATTGACACTAACAATGAGTGGTCGAGTACCATGCACCCAGGACAACTGCACGCAACTCCAACTACCATCGTCTATAATGGTAGAGTGCGGCACAACAAATGCTCTACCCTCACACCAGTTACTCCTCTAGGAGTAACCTAGGAGGTAGGATGACTGACGACTCTCTCAACCCCAAGGGAGGCTATGTCGTCAGAACGCATGCAATGACATGAAGGTACTGTCTCACATACAGACATCTACCACTGACTCTCTATTCAATAGAGAGTCATACCCATTTGATCAGTACACTCTCTATCCTGTAGAGAGACTTACTCAACTGATCATGGCAAGCTAGGACCACCGGTCTATAGTGACACACTATTCATGACTCACCTGACCATTTACACAACACATGGTTGGTAAATAAGTATACAACATACGGGTATTGGAATAACTCCTACATTTAGGGCATTACCTACCCACGGATGACCTTTTTGCCAATTTACAAATTGGGTCATCATCCGTACTCTAACATCTACACCTTACTAAACATTTAGACCTATTTACATTACATCCATAACTCCTAAATCATAAAATGTGATATCAACAATTAAGCATATATATAGCCAACGATAAGTATCAAGCATCGGATAAATAAGAGCAAGGTCAAGATAATATGAACACCTAACATGCTCATATCTATGACTAAATCTGATTGCAATTACATCTACCTGACCAGGGTAGGAAATTACCTACCTGCTGTAAATGCTCGTAGTACTAGAGTCCTCATGTCCGTGGACCCGTTTCGTATCCACGTCCTGCACATTTCAAACATTGTGGTCATGTTCAAGCATACAACAATATATATATAAATTCACTATTCTCCCATTTCTATATTCGCGTCCCTTAATCGAATACGAATTAAAAACCCAAATAGCCATACTTGACTATTTAATTTAAACCCATCGGTTTCAATTAGCAAAAGTGCTGACTTTCTCATCCAATTCTATATCCAACTTAACAAAGTTAATCTCATAAAGATTTAACCTTTTACATGCAATCTATTGTAATAGTATCACCAACAAAATCAGTTATAAATCTAATCCATAAACACAACACTTAAATTACAGCTGCCCCATACTATAATTAACTCTATAATTAACATCCATCATTCCCGGTTAGCAAGTATGCTAACCTACAACCATTTACAGCCATCCCTAGCCAGAAATTTTCCTGCCCATAGTCATCTCAGTCCCAAACAACCCCACATCGACCTGTTCACAGTTGGCTAACCACAATCACAGCCTATGCACATCCATCCTATATTTTATTCACCGGGACAGGCCACACACATCCTCTCCTCTCGCTCACAACCAATACAACAACACATCCACCCATAACCGACCAAAATTTCCACTGCATATTCCATCCACAGCCATTTCAACCGACCCATACCCATCCAAACATGATAACGAAAATCAACAATCAACAATAATAGCCAGACAAGAGATAAATCACGCTTACCCGCTGTTGTAACCTCCACCGGCAGCCAATCCCTTCCATTATTCCTCTATTCATAGTAGCAACCGGCACTCACCATCTCTGCCCAACATAAACCCACGCTCAACCAAGGAAAATCACCACAGAGGGTTGATTTCATCCAAGATAAGCAGAGGAGCAGTGCTTACCTTTCACCGGCGATGATCGGCAAGAGCCACTGTCGATCCCTAGTTCCCGAGACCAAGGATGCCCGGCGGAGCCGGATTATCTATCCTCCCTTCCTGCTAGCTCTCCCACCAGACGGGGTCATCGACAGTTGGTTGTTCGACGCCGAAGAGCTACAGAGGTCGTCGAGGGGGTCTGGTCGGTGGGTTCGTTTGCCACAGGAAAAGGAGCGGCTGGGCGAAGATTGAAGGTGCGGTGGAGGCAAAAGATGAGGTCATGAGGAGAAAAGAAAGAGAGGGGCTCAGGAGAGACAACGTTAGCGGTGGAGTCGACGATGAACAGAAATCGCAGCGTGCGTGAAACGCTTGCATGGAAAGAAATGCTGACGGTGGAGTCGGCGAAGAATGAAAAAAGGAGAAACAGCGGCGTTAAGGTTTAACGGGTCGGGTGGCAGATAAACGGGTCGAATTTCAGACCCGTTAAGCCCTTTAACTCCTTCTAAACAAAAAGGGTCTTAGAAATCTCCATTCGAGTCAAGAAAAATTCCTAAAAATTCCTGGAAAATTCTATAGGGTATTCTCCTAATTACCCAATATTTATTTTATTTTATTTTTATTATCATTAATATTATTTTTTTCTATGGTATTTTACATTCTCCCCCACTTATAAAAATTTGGTCCCCAAATTTCGTACTTAAATGCAAAAATTAGATTAAGTATATTCCAAAATAACCACATACCTTAGATAAACAGATGAGGGTATTGAGCTCAGATAGTATCTTCCAGCTCCCATGTAGCCTCCTCATCCGTATGATGCTGCCATCCCACCTTTACCAGTCGGATGGTTTTGTTCTGCAACTGCCGCACCTTGTGACCCAGAATCTGCACCGGAGTCTCCTCATAAGTCGCATTTTCCTGGAGTGGTATCGGAACCTCTTTCAGAATATGGCCAGATCACGGCACGTATTTTCTCAGCATAGAAACATGGAATACGTTGTGAACACTTGCTAGTGTCGGAGGTAAGGCCAACCGATAAGCTACACCTCCAATTCGCTCCAATATCTCAAATGGACCAATGTAGCGTGGAGCTAATTTTCCTTTTAGCCCAAATCTCTTGACTTCTTTGGTGGGTGACACTCATAGGAATACATGGTCCCCAACTGAGAATTCCAGAGGCCTTTAACTCCGGTCCGCATAACTCTTCTACCGGTCCTGTGCCTCAGATAACCGTCGTCTGATCACTCACACCAACTCTGCATCATGTTGGATACTCTGAGGCCCCAATATCTGTCGTTCCCCAACTTCCTCCCATAACACAAAAGATCTACAAGGTCTGCCGTATAACGCCTCGAAAGGAGCCATCTAAATAGAAGAGTGGTAGCTGTTGTTGTAGGCAAATTCCACTAAAGGAATGTGATCCTCCCAACTGCCACTGAAATCTATGACACAAGATCTCAATAGATCCTCCAAAGTCTCAATGGTACATTCAGACTGTCTGTCTGTCTGTGGATGAAATGTTGTACTGAGTCAAAGCTCTGTACCCATGGCATGCTGTAAACTCTGCCATAATCGCAAAGTAAATTATGGATCTCTATCAGATATGATACTCAAAGGTACGCCATGCAATCTAATAATCTCCCAGTAGTACAATTCTGCTAGACGATCCAATGAGTCCGTCCCACGAATCAGAAGGAAGTGAGCTAATTTGGTCAACCGATATATGATCACCCAAATTGTATCATGTCCTTTACGGGTTCTGGGTAATCCCGTAACAAAGTCCATCGTGATATGCTCTCACTTCCATTCTGGAATCGGAATTTCCTGAAGTAACCCAGCAGGTTTCTGATGTTTAGCCTTCACTTGTTGGCACACTAAACATCATGCAACAAAGTCTGCAATATCTCGTTTCATACCATTGCACTAGTATAAGCACTTCAAATCTCGGTACATCCGAGTACCACCAGGATGTATAGCAAATCTCAACTAATGTGCTTCCTATAGCAATTCTTCCTTAACTGGGTGTGTGTCCGGAACACATAGTCGTCCACGGAAACGAAGTACTCCATTCTCGTCACTCAAGAAATCCATCTGATATTCTGAGTCTATCGTGCTGCACAAGAACTGTAGATGTTGGTCACTGACTTGTGCTTCCTTGATCCTCTCAGCGATAGTGGAATGGGCAACCATAGAAACTAATATCCCCCGGGATGTTTGACCATGTTCAGACAATCCCAACTCGGAGAACTGTCGAACTAGGTCAGTTACTGCTGTCAGATGACTGGACAAAACTCCATGAGACTTCCTGCTTAGTGCATCTGTTATCACATTAGTTTTTCCCATATGATACTGGATGGTACAGTCGTAATCCTTCAGATATTCCATCCACCGTCTCTGTCTCAGATTCATCTCTTTCTGTGTGAACAGATACTTTAGACTTTTATGGTATGTGTAGATCTCAAAGGTAATCCCATACAAGTAGTGCCTCCATATCTTCAATGCAAAAATAATGGCGGCTAACTCCAGATCATGCACTGGGTAATTTCTCTCGTGATCCTTTAGTTGACAGGAGGCATAAGATACCACACGATTGGACTGCATTAGAACTACACCCAACCCTTGGATAGAAGCATCTGTATAAAGAACCATCCCATCAACACTAGAAAGAATCACTAAGACTGGTGCAGAAACTAGCCGTCGCTTAAGCTCCTGGAAGCTAGTTTCACAAGCCTCTGACCAGGTGAACTTGACCCTTTTCCGAGTCAGGCGAGTGAGTGGCATGGCGATACTCGAGAATCTCTCCACGAATCTCTGATAATACATGGCTAGACCAAGGAAACTACGGACCTCCTGAACTGATTTTGGCTGCTCCCAACTGGTAATCGCCTTAATCTTCTGGGGATCTACAGAAATACCTCTGTTGGACACCACATGTCCAAGAAAACTCACTGAGGATAACCAGAACGCACACTTGCTAAACTTGGCATACAACTGCTCCTGTCGCAACATCTCCAATACTATCCGTAGATGTTGTTCATGCTCCTCCTCGGATCGAGAATAAATCAATATATCATCGATGAACACTATCACAAATTGATCTATATACCTCAGGAATACCCAATTCATTAAGTCCATAAATGCAGCTGGGGCATTCGTGAGACCGAACGTTATCACTAGAAACTCGTAATGCCCATAACGGGTGAGGAAAGCTGTTTTCTGAACATCCTCATCTCTAATCCGAAGCTGATGATATCCTGAGTGCAGATCAATTTTAGGATACACACATGTATCCTTAAGCTGATCGAACAAATCTTCTATCCTCGGCAGTGGATATTTGTTCTTAACTGTAACTGCATTCAGTTGTCGATAGTCAATACATAACCGCAATGATCCATCCTTCTTTTTGACAAAGAGTACCGGAGCTCCCCATGGTGAAACACTAGGGTGGATGAATCCATTATCCAGCAACTCCTGCAGTTGAACTTTAAGTTCATTCAGCTCCTTTGGCGCCATCCGATAAGGAGGTTTCGATATAGGCGTGATTCCTGGAATCACCTCTATCGCAAATTCCACTTGCCTAGGAGGTGGCAAGCCTGGAAGTTCATCCAGAAATACATCTGGATACTCTCAGACTACTCGCACATCAGAGAGGGGTGGTAGTCGGCGATGAACGGAAATCACAGCATGCGTGAAACGCTCTCATGGAAAGAAATGATGACGGCGGAGTCAGCGAAGAATGAAAAAAGGAGAAACAACGGCGTTAAGGTTTAATGGGTCGGGTGACAGATAAACGGGTCGAATTTCAGACTCGTTAAGCCCTTTAACTCCTTCTAAACAAAAAGGGTCTTAGAAATCTCCATTCAAGTCCAGAAAAATTCCTAAAAATTCTTGGAAAATTCTATAGGGTATTCTCCTAATTACCCAATATTTATTTTATTATTATTATTATTATTATTATTCTGTGGTATTTTACAAGGAGCCTCTAAGGAAAACTCTAAGGTATATTTTAATGCACCTTCTAGTTCTAGGATCAAAAAGCATGTTTTTAATTCACTTGCAATTCATCATGAGAAGCATGCTAATAAAATTACTAGATTTTATTGTCTAGGTGCTAAGCATGTGAATTTACCTAAGGACAAAACTAGATCAAACAATTCTAGACCTATTCTACCTAGGGAGACAATTAGAAAGGTAGAAGAGCACCTAGGTTTTAACCCTAATTGGACTAGGCATATGCCTAGGAAAAATAATTCCCAAAGGACATAAAAATTCAAAATTTGGAAGATTAGAGTTAGAAAATCAAGTCTTGAGGTCAAGACTTGAAAAATTAGAGAAGACCCTTAGGAAAATACAAAATAAAATTCTAGGGTCAAATGATCAAAAATCTAGGTCAAGGAGTCAAAACCTAGGGTTTAGAAAGCAAGGTCCAACCAAGGGCAATAAAGGTTTGGGTCACAAACATAAGCCCAAAAGAACTTATCATAGTGTTCCATTCAATTATGGAATACAACCTAGGTCTAGGAAAACCAAGGTCAATAGGGAAGTCATCCCTAAGGTTGACCAAGGTAGATACCTAGTAGCTAGGGTTTCAAGGAAACCTAGGGAAGCCACTAAGAAGGTCAAAGGGGGAGTTACCTCTAGAGTTGACCTAGGCAAGACCCAAATGACCAAGGCTTCAAAGCCTAGGAGGGTCATTAGGAGGGTATCTAGGGAAGTTATCCCTAAGGAATAGCTAGTAAACCCAAGGAGCTCCAATAGGTATTGAGTTCCTAAGAGCGTGATCGATTCATGCTAAATGGGTTTAGGGTGTGTCAACTTTAAATGGATGGGTAGTTAACCTAACCATGGTAAAGGTGGCACTTTAGGTCATTTTCAAGGTTATGGATACCTTGGAAATAGGTTTGAATTTAAATCCTAAAAGATTTTAGGATGTGCTAATATAATTTATGGAACTATGAAAAATTGAGCAAATTGGCACAACTTAGGTTTAGAGGTCATAGTGTGTCATTTTGGATTTTTGGCACACTTGGGAGATAAATGGTAATATGGAAAAATGGACTAAATAATAACAAATGGCAATAATATTAAAACTTAGGTATTATTATACATTTACATTTTATTTTCCATGATTTATTTGCCATATGTCATGTCATGACATCATATCTATTTTATCATTTAAATGTCATGATTATGTCTAGGTTATTAAATAATGGCATGTATTCTTAGATTCCATTTTATGCCATGACATCATGATCATTGGTCATGCTTTATTTATGCTATCATTTAGGCCATGATCATTCATGCATTTAAAGTAATTAAAATTGATTTAAGGACTATGGCATGACTTGAAGTCCCATGTATAAGAGAATCAAGTAGTGTTGCCTTAGAAAAATGCATGAAACCCTAGATTAGGATGAACAAAACTCACATCTCACAATTGCATTGACTTGTGTGTGCTTTATACACCTTAGATACATGTGAGATGTTAGGAAAATGAGTTAAGTTCAAGGTGCATAGATAGTGCATCTAGATGAACTTAAACTTATTTCAATCATAAATATGGATCATGAAGAAAGCTAATGTACAAGTCATGTACATCTAGCCAATAGTCCATGGTTAAAAATATGTTTTCAAAATCATTTTAAAATCCTTTTAGAAAACCTTGGTGAAGTCTATCTTTTAATAACAATCACCATTGAAGAAGTTGATAGAAAGTAGATCAAAAACATTAAAGTTTTAATGATTTTTGAATTTTGTATCAATTTCACTATTTTATGGGTAAATTATTTTTCACATATTTTTCACCCATTGTATTTGTCATAAGTATTATACGTATAAAGATTTAGGATTTTTCAAATTACATATAATTATTTATGAATTTCTAAAGTTCATTTTTGATAATTGAAATTCGAAAATTTCAGTTATCAGTCGACTGTCGCTTGATGGAAGTCGACTGATATATAGGGAAGTCGATTGATTACTGTCAGAGTTGACTACCAGAGCTGATTTCGAGTAAACAAGAATGTTTATCCCATATTTCAGCTATGTTAGGGTTCTCTAACCACTCCTAACCCTAGGATATGCTTTGGAAAGCATTAGAAAGGGTGAAAATCCATTGGATATGGATTAGGAGAGTTGTTAGGGTGTGTATCAATTTTAAGGTATGTGAAAGTTCAATGTTGAACTTTGGACCTTAATTTTTGATGGTTTAGTGTTCTTATAGGCTTAGGGACTCTCCAAGGACATTATTGGTACAATGGTCAAGGGGGAGCAAGCCTTTAGGGGGAGGTATCCATCATGGGATGATGGATGTATTTTTCCTCATGAGGGGGAGAAATGGGAATTTGAGATGCCCAATTTGGAAATTGGGAGAGTTTGTAGGATTGCCTCTCTTAAGTGATATGTGACTTATCACTAGGAAGATTATAGGCATCCTAGATGTTTTTGGACTAAGGGGGAGATTGTAAGATCTCATTGGGATATGAGATATTGACCTCCTTGGGGAGAACCTTTTTGATGTATGTCAAAAAGGGGGAGAAAGTGAAACTACCAATTTGGGATAATTGGTAAGGAAATTTGAGTTAGGGTTTAGGCCTAACTCAAAGGTGTTTGGTTTTTGTCAAACATCAAAAAGGGGGAGATTGTTGGTGCAATCGGCTCAGGTCACGATTGACCAGACTCGAGTTTGACTCGAGTAGTGTTTTGATGTTTGACATTGATGTCTGACAATGTGTTGGGGAGATTATTGATGCAATCGACCCAGGTCATGTTTTGATGTTTGACGATGATTTGACCATTGTCATGGGAGAAGTCCAAGTCTTGTGTACTTGGCATAGAAAGTCCAAGCATGGGTCTTGGCAAGGGAAAGTCCAAGAATGAGTCTTGGCATAGAAAGTCCAACATGGGTTGGCAAGGGAAAGTCCAAGCTTGAGTCTTGGCAATTGAAAAGTCCAAGGGGAATATTGGCGACGTAAAGTCCAAGGGTGGAGTCTTTGTAGCATAAGTCCAATGGTTGGCAGTGTAAAGTCCAAGTGGGAGTCTTGGAAGCGTAAGTCCAATGTGTCTTGGAGGTGTAGACCACATTATCATGACAATAGCTGATGGAAGCACCTGAAGGCTAGCGTATGAATGAACAAGTCATGGATGACTTGGAGGGATCTGATAGGCGTGAGGCTGATGGAGGTGGCTAGAAGGCTTAGGTCTAGGCTAAGGGTGGTCTAGCAAGTATGGGGGCATCATACTTGGGGTTAGAACCTCATGTTTGAGGTGTATCAGTCGACTGGGACTATGGTCAGTCGACTGATGTGAGTCGATTAGAGTTCGACTACAGGAATTGGCCTAGCGATCATTTGCCAACATTAGGCGATCGGTGATGGCTGGCCGATCGGCTGGCTCATTGTCAAGTATTTGAGCACAGAAGGTTCCCGAGTTGACTGTTAGGGTTTGACAGTCAAGTGATCACTCGATCAGTCGACTGATGGTCTATCCGTTGGAACTTATCCAACGTGGCTCATGCCGTTGTAAGACAATGGCTACAGTGAAGCGATCGATGGTCCCGATTGAGTTAAAAAGCATGAAGGGAAGGTTTTAGCTA
This sequence comes from Wurfbainia villosa, assembly GCA_025175895.1. Lineage (NCBI taxonomy): Eukaryota > Viridiplantae > Streptophyta > Magnoliopsida > Zingiberales > Zingiberaceae > Wurfbainia > Wurfbainia villosa. The sequence continues at coordinate 56,347,774 of CM046004.1, forward strand.
AGGTTTCTTGAGGCGATTTGGAGGGAATTTGCTACTGCAATCCAGACTTTCAAGGCTACTCTTCAAGCAACCAAAAGCAAGCAATCAAAAGATCTTTGTAAAGTGTTTTCCTTTACTCATATTACATTTTATATTTGTATTTGCTTGCATTTGTTGTATTACTTTGTGTAATCATTTGTACGAGGTTTCTCCACCTCCGACATATTGTCGAGAAGGAGTTTATTGGATTAGTAGTGTGTGTTTGCATTGCTAGGACTTTTAGAGCCCAATCCGTGGAGTAGGAACCATACGATTCCAAACCACATTATATCTTATGAATTGTGCTTGTGTTGTGTATTTGTGTTTGTTATTATATATATTCTGCTACGTAAAACACAATTTGTAGCAGGAACGATCGAGATCCATCTTCGACGACGAATCGCTATTCACCCCCCTCTACCGAGCGCACAGGTCCTAACAAATACCACACATACTATGGGCATACCAACGACTAGTGATTCTAGTTACAAAGCGAGCTAGAGCATATCAGAGACAATTACCTACACCTACAACTGCAATTGGGCGGGGCGGGGCAGGGAGAGGTCGCAAACTTAATGTTGTTCGTCCTGGGCCTTATAACAGAAGACCCCAAGGTCTTCCCCCACCGGGGCCAATGCAACCCAACCTTAAAGGCATCTCTTAAGAAGGATTAGCCAACGAGGGGGCATTAGCTACTCTGAGGGACACCCCCACTAGAGGGGTTATCAATGTTATTGCAGGAGGACCCACTGATGGACACTCCAACATAGCCCAAAAGTCTTACGCTCGCATGATGGAAATCTTGGCTATTGGGGAAGATCGGGCCATCCAGGGCACACCGCGAGTATACTTTGGACCCGAAGACCTTCAAGGTATTCTTCTGCCTCACACCGATGCCTACAAAGTGTTGGATCATAAGAGCGCTAGAGGGGGTGAATAGAAGGCGATAAAAACTTTTCATACATTTGAATAAAAGAGAGATGCACAATGGAAAAGTAAATGAGAGAAGTTTTTTTTTACTTGGTTCACAACTGACTGGATGCTAATCCAAGTCCATTGCGATCCTAGATCACGTACGGAGGGAAAAGCACTATGAATCTTCTCCTCGTTAGAGGTAGGAGATAACGAATACAAGAAAACCGATATTGAGGATGAGGTACAATTCCACCTCTCCCCTTTACAATGAAATCACAACAATTACAATTAAAATGGAAGCTCCGATTACAAAAGAGAAAAGACAACTAACGACTATACCGACGACGTTTGAATCTTGATTTTAGAAGCATGTCGTCGACGTTGCGACAGCGTTTCGGCATTGTAGCATTGTTGTAGACCTTTGACATTGTGGGATCACTTTGTAAGCACTTGGGATGACCTAAAAGGGTGAAACCCCTCTTCTTTTATAGCCTTGGAAGCTCCCCAACGTTCAGTTCTAGCTCATGGTCAAAGAACCTCATCTACCCATGATAAGTGGAGCTTAACTTGACTCTCCTCGAGGTGGGATGTTTGACTGGCAGTCGACTGTTCACCTTCATCAGTCAACTGATGCCACCGACAGTCAACTGCTAACATCCATCAATCGACTGATGGCTAGGTTTTTTGACTGCAAAGAGTTAGCTCAAAAACATAATAGTGAAGGTAATTCTGACGGCCACTTACCGTCCGATCTCGACGTAGACCTTCCATGGGAAGTCTTAGTTGGATCGCTGCCTAAAGACATCCCCATATGGAGGACCCGACCTCACCTTTACTCACACTCGAGCTTACCTTTGGTCCTTTGTGACTTGTAGCTTAGCTTTCGGTCTTCACCTGGGTTCTTTGTCTCCCTCCGAAGTTCTCCCGGTGTCGCCCAACCACCATGGTTTCTCGACTCGAGATTCTCCAGGTGTCGCCGACCTTCAGCTCAACTTAATCATTCCTACACACTTGGTTCAGCTCATTAGACAACAATATGACCTTAGCTTTGGGTATTTGCCATAATCAAAACTTAGGTTCGATTATATGGTGCCTACTTCACCAATACAAAGAAATGAAGATATCTTCGCCAAAGACATACATGACCTGACGGGGATCGATCCCTGAATTGCAGAGCATTATCTACACATTATTTGAGGAGTTCGATCAGTTCAACAGAAGAGGCGGCACTTCGGATCGAAAAAAGACAAGGTCATTGCAGAAGAGGTGGATAATTTATTGCAGGCTGACCACATTAAAGAAATTCAATTCCTTGAGTGGGTTTCAAATGTAGTTTTGGTCCTCAAGCCTTTGGGGCAATGGAGGATGTGTATTGATTTTCATGATTTAAATAAAACCTTCCCTAAAGACTGCTACCCCTTGTCTCGTATTGACCAATTAGTGGATTCTACTATGGGATATGAAGTGGTATCACTTATGGATGCTTATCAGGGGTACCATCAAATTACATTAGCGCAGGATGATCAAAAGAGGGTTAGCTTCATAACTACAGGAGGATTATATGCCTATGTGGCAATGCCCTTCGGGCTGAAGAATGCAGGAGCCACTTACCAGAGGCTCAAGGACAAGATATTTACCAAATAGAAGGTCAATAGTGTGGAAGTGTATGTTGATGATATCCTAGTAAAGTCAAGGTTTGCTCAGGATCTGGTGTAAGATCTTGAGGAAAAGTTTGCAACCCTTAGACGGTACAAACATGAAGTTGAACCCAAAGAAGTATTTGTTCGGGGTGAAGAGTGGAAAGTTGTTGGGATATATTATAATAGAGAAGGGGTTGTAGGCTAATACTGAGAAGATACAGGCACTGTGCAATATGAATTCACCTACTAATTTGCGAGAAATACAAAAATTAGTAGGAATGATAGTCTCTCTGTCTTAATTTATATCCAGATCGTCAGATAAGGGGCTACCTTTCTTTCGAATTTTAAGGAAGGATGCTTGGTTTAATGGGACGAATAGTGTGAACAAGCTTTTTAGGAATTGAAGAAGCATTTGGCTAAACTCCCTTTATTAGCCAAGCCCATTTTCGAAGAACCATTGTGGGTATATCTAGTTGTATCAGAAGGGGTAGTCAGTTCCATTTTATTAAGACAGGAAGGTTCTCAGCAGCAACCTATTTATTACACCAGCCATATATTGAAGGGGGTCGAGTTGCGATACACTGAGTTAGAGAAGCTAGCATACATTCTAGTCCTAACTGATCGCAAGCTTAGGTCTTATTTCTTAGCTCATCCAGTGAATGTGTTGACAAATAGTGAGTTAGGTCGAGTGGTCACTAAACCTAATTTCTCGGGAAGATTAGCCAAATGGGTTGTGGAGTTGAGTGAATACAATGTGCATTATTATCCCCAAACTACAATCAAGGCTCAGTCATTGGTTGATTTTTTAGCCGAGGTGCTAGTGGGCCTAAAAAATAGTTCAGTGCAAGAAGGAGAAGAATGAAATATATGGAAAATCTTTGTGGATGGATATTCGGGGGTCGGTGGGAGTGGAATTGGAGTAGTTCTCATATCTCCGTCTGACAAAGAAACTCGTTTAGCCATTCGATTAAGGTACAAGGCATCCAACAATGAAGAAGAATATGAAGCTATTCTAGGAGGATTGCAAGCAGCTCAGGCAGTAGGTGCTGCCTCAATTGTGGTGTATTCAGATTCCCAGTTAGCATTATCACAATTGCAGGGTGTCTTTGTTGTGCAGGAAGAGAGACTATTGAAGTATGCTAAGTGTTTTGAGAAGTTGAAGGCTAATTTTCATGAGGTACAATTACAACAGATTCCAAGGGAGCAAAATACCAAGGCAGATGGACTAGCGCAGTTGGCAAGTACCCTGACTGAATGGGGATCTCGGGATCCTTTATTTTTGGAGGTTATCCATTCTTTAGAGATATGTAGCATAGAGGAGGCGGTGGTAGGAGGCAATGAGGCACCCGAATGGAGGACATATATTATGGTCTATCTACAGCAAGGGAGTGTTCCTTCCAACCCATGAGAGGCATCATCTTTACTGAGATGAGTGAAGTGGTACATAATTATTGATGGGATTTTATTCAAGACATCTTTTGGACGACTTCTATCGAAGTGTCTCAGGAAAGAAGATTCTGAATGGGTACTCAGGGAGATACATGAAGGATGTTGTAGCAATCATCTGGGAGGACGAGCTCTGACTTGAAAAGTCTTATTACCGAGTTACTTTTGGCTGACCCTTCATCAAGATGTTGTGCAACTAATCAACACTTGCCAGAAGAATAGCAACAAGTCAGATCGACTAGTCAAGTTCATGAAAGTTGTGATCACTTCTTGCCCCTTTGATCAATGGAGAATGGATATAATGAGTCTGATGCCTATAACTTCCTCATAGAAGATGTTCTTATTAGTGAAAGTAGATTATTTCTCTAAATGGGTGGAGGCAGAACCTTTAGCCAAGATCACAGAAGGAGTGGTAATACAATTTCTATGGAAGAATATCGTGTGTAGATATGAAATCCCAAGGAAGTTGGTCAGTGACAATGGGCATTAATTTTAGGGTTAGAAAATTCAAGAGTGGTGTCAAAATTTTAATATTTAGCAGACTTTCACTTCAATATCTCACCCACAAGCGAATGGGCAAGTGGAGGTGGTCAATAGGATTCTTATTCAAGGGTTGAAAACCAAATTAGGAGCTAAGCGAGGAAATTGGATCGATGAGCTACCAGGGATACTGTGGGCTTATCACACTACACCTAAGACAGCAACTGGAGATACTCCTTTCAGTTTAGTATATGGGACGGAAGTGGTTATCCCTATAGAGGCTATTCTAAATAGTGCCCGAGTTGAAGCTTATGAGTTGGAGCAGAACCAAATGTTGAGGGGGCACTGAATTAGACTTGTTGGAGGAAAAGCGAGAACATGCTTATATCCAAGCTGAAGCATACAAGCAAAGAATACAATAAGTTTTTAATAAGAAGGTGATACCATAGAGATTTCAAGAGAGCAACTTGGTTTTATGAAAAGTCAATCCCGTAGGGGATCCTGAGAAATTGGCCCCTAATTAGGAAGGACAATACACGATAGTTCGCCAAGTTACTGGGTTAGGTCGTCACTATTTTCACAGCTTGGCTCCAGCCGAAGCTATTATCTCCATATAGTGGAAAATCAGAGGAGTTGGGTTTAAGGTAGATTCACTATTAAAGATGACAGAATTAAAAAATCATTCCGAAATGACGAGGTGAAGCCCTAGGTCAAATCGTAACTATTCTTTTAGCTCGACTTTAGCCGAAGCTATTATCATTGTGCGATGGTGGATCGGAAGATTTGAGTTCAAGGTAGATTCACTGTTGAAGATGAAGGAAGTAAAAAATCATTCTGATTTGACGAAGCAAAGCCCTAGGTCAGATCATCACTATTTTTATAGCTTGACTATATCCGAAGCTATTATCCTCGTACGGTGACAGATCAGAGGAGTTGGGTTCAAGGTAGATTCACTGTTGAAAATGACGGAAGTAAAAAAATCATTCCGATCTAATGAGAGAAAGCCCTAGGTCAGATCATCATTATTCTTACAACTCGACTTCACTTGAAGCTATTATACCCTTGCGGTGGCGTATCGAAGGAGTTGGGTTCAAGGTAGATTCATTGTTGAAGATGACGGAAGTAAAAAAATCATTCCAATCTGAAGAGGCGAAGCCCTAAGTCAGGTAGTCACTATTTTTAAAGCTTGGCTCCAGCTGAAGCTATTATCCCTGTGCGGTGGCAGATTAAAGGAGTTGGGTTCAAGGTAGATTCACTGTTGAAGACGATGGAAGTAAAAAATCATTCATATCTGACGAGGTGAAGCCCTGGGTTAGATCGTCACTATTCTTACAGCTCGGCTTCAGTCAAAGCTATTATTCCCATGCAGTGGCGGATTGGAGGAGTTGAGTTCAAGGTAGATTCACTGTTGAAGAGGACGGAAGTAAAAAAATCATTCTGATCTGACGAGGCGAAGCTTTGGGTCAGATCATCACTTTTTTTACAACTTGGCTCCAGCCGAAGCTATTATCCCTGTGCGGTGGAGGATCGGAGGAATTGGGTTCAAGGTTGATTCACTGTTGAAGATGATGGAAATAAAAAATTATTCCGATTTGATAAGGCAAAGCCTTAGGTCAGATCATCACTATTTTTTAGCTCAGCTTCAACCGAAGCTATTATTCCTATGCGGTGGCAGATTGGAGGAGTTGGGTACAAGGTAGATTCACTATTGAAGATGACGGAAGTAAAAAATCATTCCAATCTGATGAGACAAGGCGTCGGGTCAGATCGTCACTATTTTTATAGCTTGGCTCTAGCCGAAGCTATTATCCCCGTGCGGTGGCGGATTGGAGGAGTTGAGTTCAAGGTAGATTCACTATTGAAGATGACAGAAGTAAAAAACATTCTGATATGATGAGGCGAAGCCCTGGTCAGATCATCACTATTTTTACATCTTAGGTCCAGCCGAAGCTATTATCCTCGTGCGATGGTGGATCGGAAGAGTTGGGTTCAAGGTAGATTCACTGTTGAAGATGACAGAAATAAAAAATCATTCCGATCTAACAAGCCGAATCCCTAGGTCAGATCATCACTATTCTTACAACTCGACTTCAATCGAAGCTATTATCCCCGTGTGGTGGCGAATCGAAGGAGTTGGGTTCAAGGTAGATTCACTGTTGAAGATGACGAAAGTAAAAAATTATTTTGATCTGACGAGGTGAATCCCTAGGTCAGGTCGTCACTATTTTTACAGCTTGGCTTCTTATCCCCGTGCAGTGGCAGATCAAGGGAGTTAGGTTCAAGATAGATTCACTATTGAAGATGACAGAAGTAAAAAATCATTCCGATCTGACAAGGCAAAGTCCTGAGTTAGATCATCACTATTTTTATAACTTAGCTTCAGCTGAAGCTATTATCCCCTTGCGGTGGCAGATCGAAGGAGTTGGGTTCAAGGTAGATTCACTATTAAAGATGATGGAAGTAAAAAATCATTCCGATCTGATGAGGCGAAGCCTTGGGTCAGGTCATCATTATTTTTACAGCTTGGCTTCAGCCGAATCAATATCCCCGTGCGGTGGCAGATCAGAGGAGTTGGGTTTAAGGTAAGTTCACTCTGAAGATGATGGAATTAAAAAATTATTCCGATCTGACATGGAAAAGACTTAGGTTAGATCGTCACTATTTTTATAGCTTGGTTCCAGCCAAAGCTATTATCCCCGTGCAGTGGCAGATTGGAGGTCGGAGGAGTTTGGATCAAGGTAGACTCACTATTAAAGATGATGGAAGTAACAAAAAAAATCATTCTGATTTGACAAGGCGGAGCCCTGGGTCATATCGTCATTATCTCTGCAGTTTGGCCTTAACTAGAACCATTATACCCTTGAGGTAGTAAAATGAAGTGGAGTCTCAAGGGAAGCTCCATTTTAGAAGAACGATGGAATGTATTTCATTTTAGAAGAATAGTGATTTAGGACAAGGCGTAATTTCTAAAATAAATCGGATGCCTTCTTCTTCTTCACGGACTCAAGATAAATCTTGCAGTTTCTTCGTCAGTGGACTTCCTTTCCACAATGATGGCAAGTGCCCTTTTGTGCTAGTTCTGCCTTCTTAGCCTTCTTATTCTTCCCTTTCTTCTGTTCCTTTGCCTTCCTCTTAGAACCTTTCTTCGAGGAATCAACTAACAGAACTGCCTTCTCCTCATGCTTCACAAAAGGCTCAACAGTCTTCAGCATATTGAGGAGCTCAGGAATAGTGGATTCTAATTTGTTCATCCGATAGTTCATCACAAATTGTGAGAAACTCTTCGGCAAACAATGCAGAATTAAGTCAATACTTAATTCATGATCCATCACAAACCCGAGGGTGGCCAGCCGCTCGATGTACCCATTCATCTTTAGCACAAACTGCACTACAGATGAACCTTCTTGCATCTTAGAGGTGAAGAGGAGCCTAGAGACTTCGAACCTTTCAGATCTCGCTTGCTCATCAAACAACTCATGAAGATGGAAGACTATGGTATTAGCATCCATATGCTCATGCTACTTTTGCAGCTCGGGTACCATCACGGCTAGCATGATACAACTCACCAATTCAAAATCTACCACATGTTTCTGATAGGCCAACAATTGGTCTGGAGTTGCATCATCCCTAGGACAGTTGGGAAGAGGCTCTTCAAGGACATACGCTAGCTTTCTGCCTTGAGAACAATTCTCAAGTTTCTAAGCCAGTCCAAGAAGTTAGGCCCAATCAATTTGTTTGAATCCAAAATAGTGTGCAAATTCAAAAATGTCATGATCAATCGATTAACCTAGAAATACAAAACGAGCATATATGAGAAAGATGATTTAAAATGCATCCACATACATTTATAAAATCCCATTCATTTTTTGAATTCAAAAACCCCAAAATCACTTCAGGAGATCATAAGTCCATCTCCGAATGGGCTGATATCCCACATAGATATGAACAACCTTGGAGATAGTCCAACAAGCCATTCATAGCTACGATGGTAGGTATCAAATATACCGATTGCATATCACATATATCCAACTATCACAATGTGCTATCAACTAATTGAATGTTCACACATACATCGGGTTGTTAACTCATTAACAAGTATGCATCATATGCATAGCACCCAACTTCACCTCCCTTCACATCGACCTTGGAGAGAGTCCAACAAGCCGATGCTCCAGGTTAAAGTCAACCCATTAATCGAGAAATAGTTTTAATATGATTAGAGCGCATTCAACCAATTAGCTTGGCTTGGAGAGAGTTCAACAACCAAAGCTAACGATTGACCTCTGACTCTTACCATATTAGTATTAAACTATTCCATGGTTTGAACATGTTCAGGTTTGAGTCGGGCTTGGAGAGAGTCCAATAACCCAAACAGGAAATAGAACTCTGGTTCTAACCATGTTAATGGAATGTGTAGTCTTTAATATTGTGTTAAAGTTTTTATGTCTCATCCTCTTTGCATGAAAATAACTATTATCTACATAGCATGGCATACATGGCATACATGATGTCACGACACGTATGGCATAATGATATGCATCTAATGCAATTGCATGGCATACAATTATGACATGTACAAAATTTCCTTATATGTCATAACTATTTATGGAAATAAAATATGTTTAAGATTTGATTCTCAAAATGAAATCATGATTAAATTAGGAAACAAATTTCCAAATCTAATCACATATTTTATTTATGGAATGTCTCAATTAAGGAACGTCAATTTTTAATTTAGGAAATAAATTTCCTAAATTGTCAAAACTATTTATGGAAATAAAATATATTTTAGATTTGATTTTCCAAATCAAATCATGATTAAATTAGGAAACAAATTTCCAAATCTAATCAAATATTTTATTTATGGAAAGTGTTAATTTTCATAAATACTTCTAACTTTCCAAAAGTAGAAGATTTCCATAAATACTTCTAGACTTTCCAAAATTAGAAAATTTCCATAAATACTTCTAAACTTCCAAAATAAGAAAATTTCCATAAATACAATTACGACTATCGCAAAACAATTTTACGATTATGTCGAAACACAACTTGGGCTCTGATACCACTGTTGGGTTTCTGGCACCGCGGCGAGTATGTGTTCGAACATGTTTCGTAAACATGTGCACAGAGGAATAAATAAAAGTAATAAATCTAATTTATTACATCACACACACCACATGCATGCATAGTACAACATGTGTAGACATAACCATAAATTCAAATTTTGCAATAAAAGGAAATTATTCTACGTATACCTGACGTATCACGTGTAGCGAGAAAGACATCAACCGGAGCGACTCTTGCTAGAATCGCCTCTATCCATATCCACGCCGAGTATCGTTGGGATGATTTCATAAATCCACGAGCCTCATCTTCGTATGAGTCACTAGCCTCGTGTCGAAGATGATGTGATCAAGAGAAGATCACAATCTGAATCAAATTCGGATTCAAAACCGAGTCCCCAAAACTCGCTTCTCTTGAGAGGTATTCGTCAACCGTTTGACGAATCCTTCATCGTCCACCTATGAGGATTATCGGAGATCGAATCCCTGGCAAGGTAGCCACTGTCGGAGCTCCAAACGTCGTCCAAATGACGCTCCGACAAGAAGGAAACAAGCTGTCCAAAAAACTGAACAGCTTTGGTGGAGAACTTGCGCCGGCCAAAAAAGGAAAGCTAGATGCTCACCTTGTCGCCGGAGCCAAGGAAGATCACCGGAGGGTCGCTGGTAGGAGCTTGGACGCTGGCAATAACTTGGACGGCGGCACAAGGGCTGGGCGGCGGCAAGGGGTTGGGCGTCGGCTACACAAGGAGAAGAGGGAGAGGGGACGACAAGATTAAGGTTAGGGCTTTCTCAAAACCCTTAAGCCCTATTTTATAGAGAACAAATTCTCCTAATGGTTATTGGTTCATAACCAAAACCCGTTAACCCGTTCCATTAATTTAAGTTAAAATAAACCAAATCGATTTGGTCTATTTGAAGTTAAAACGAACCGAACCAACTTTGGTTCATTTGTTTAAAACAAACCAAACCCTTTTGGTTTATTCTTCACCATTGGATTAGAACCAAACCAATTTGATTCATCCATTATATCTTCATAAGACACGGCCCATCCATGCTTCCATTGTGACTGAAATGATTTCATGCTTGCTCCATGTTTGGTCCAACCAAACCTAGTTTCTCTCAGTCTGAGAATCTCATTCTCAAGATCGTTTTAAATTCTTCGGATTACGCTCATTGTGAGTGTGACCAAATAGGTTCTCGATTTATGTTGGCTATCTATAATTAACCATTAATTATAGAATGATCATGAGTGACACCTAGTAGTATATCATGATCCCCAATTAACCACAAAGATCAACGGTTGATCCAGAACTATTTCTGAAACCCTTCAGCAGCTACAATGAATCGTACCTCATTCCCTTCACTCATCTTATACCCACTTGGTTCAGGACATGGTCTATAGTGTCAGTCTCCACTAGGTTGATTGCGTCACACCTAGCCCAAGTATCATTTCCTCGTCCTATGGATTCTAGTTACTGCACATGTATCCAAGAGTACCTTACTCTAAACATGTAATGCTTTGGCCAAAGACTTTAGTAACAATCCGACGAGAGGCCATGGGTATACATCTCCTCGCAAGGAGTGATGAATCCTTTTAGGCTATTCAAACACCTTCGATCACTTCGACTTATGCCCAATCATCCCGGGTCCACATCTCCTCAGAGATGCTTGCTTAAGACGTCAAAGCATAAGTCTTCATGACCAAGATGACTTGAATACCGTAAGTCAAAGGAACACCACACTTAAGCTGCAGTAAGAACTTCATTGACATATCCATATATGCAGAGAACCATATGAAGTCTTACAGTTGGTCACTCCAATGAACTCGTTACCATAACTAGCATCCACGATTAACTCCAGACATCACAATGTCTCTAGCCAGTGAGAATCAGCTGTTTAGATACACCAAGGAGTATACCTCGTGCTAGTCTCGACAGAACTGATGGTGTCCAAATCCATCAATTCATCGACTAGGGATAATTCTGATACATCATAATGACACATGTAGAGATACTCACTAGTTATGATCCAATCACAAATTCTCTCATGTTGTGAATCGTATCATGGACATTCAGTAAATGAGTTTAAGATCTAATCAAATACATGAAAACATGTATACTCAAATAGTGAATCTTCATTTATCATATAAATGGTTCAAACATAAGGCGATTGTCTTAGGACATCTCTCATATATTACTAACAAAGGGAATTAAGGTGCTTCATAAATGATCTTCTCTTCCGTTGGGATGTTGGAGGGAGTCACAAGAGGAGAGGGCATAGCCGATAGGCAATGCCTTATAAGAGCTCAGTGAGCCGTGCAGAGCCTGGTTAAGCTTCGTTCAATGATGGTTAGCTCTTGACGAAGAGAGTAAGTGCGGGTGGAAGACATTTGAAGATGACCCCTCAAATCTCTCACCACGTTTTCTAACTCCAATATGCGCTGTTAGTATGCCGTGAGAGGTTCAGGGGAGAAGGCTCTATCTTCTTGCTCCACAGGGTTAGCCATTCAGAATGTGGAAGGATAAAGGAATGTGAGAGGAAAGGATCTTACAGGGAGTTTTTATAGAAGAGAAGGGAGTATTAATTCATCCTCTTGGAAAAGAAGGAAAGTATGAGTTGATAAGATGGAGAGACAAAGGGGTAGTGTTGGGAATGGTCGATGCATTAATGGAGAAGTGACCAGTCATATCCCACAGAAAAGGTAGATACTTATCGAATATAATTCAATTTTAGTACAGTGAAGTGTGATAAAAGATTTTAGGAGGAGTGCACCTAACATAGTTTGGTGGTTATAAATAGGACTTAGAAAAGGTCTTTATGTATGATCCTGAATTTATTTAAAATATCTTACAGCGAGAGAGTGCTAGTCGACTGGCACCAGGAAGGTATTGGGTAGAGTTTATTCAGTTATGGAGAAATAAATCGCAATAGAGCTAAGGTATAACTAAAAGGATATTATCATTTCAACAAGTTTAGAAATTAATTAGATTGTGCACCACAGAATTTATGAAAACAATTCATGTCTAGACATTGTTGGGTTTTCGGCACCGCGGCGAGTGTGTGTTCGAACATGTTTCGTAAACATATGCACAGCGGAAGGAATAAAATAATAAATCTAATTTATTACAACACACACATCACATGCATGCATAGTACAACATGTGTAGACATAACCATAAATTCAAATTTTGCAATAAAAGGAAACTTAAACTACGTATACCTGACGTATCACGTGTAGCGGGAAAGGCATCAACCGGAACGATTCTCGCTAGAATCGTCTCTATCCGTATCCATGCCGAGTATCTTCGGGATGACTTCACAAAGTCACAAGCCTCGTCTTCGTATGGGTTACTAGCCTCATGTTGAAGACGACGTGATCGAGAGAAGATCACGATCCAAATCAAAATTCGGATCCAAAACAAGTCCTCAAAAACTCGCTTCTCCGGAGAGGTATTCGTCAACCGTTTGACGAATCCTTCATCCTCCACCTATGAGGATTACCGGAGATCGAATCCCTGATAAGGAAGGTGTTGTCGGAGCTCCAAACGTCGTCCAAACGACGCTCCGACAACAAGGAAACAAGTTGTCTAGAAAACTGGATAGCTTTGGTGGAGACCTTGCGCCGGCCAAAGGGAAGAGGACCGGCTAGTCCTTGGTCATTGGAGCCAAGGAGGGTCGCCGGAGGATCACCGGCAGCAGCAAGTGGCCGGCGGCAGCAGGTGGTTGTTCGGCAGCAAGGAGGTGGCAGCAACTCCATGAAGTTGGCGGCAACACAATGTTGGGTGGCAACAACAAAAGAGGAGCTAGGGTTTTGGGCGGCAACTCAATGGCTTATTCCCTAAGGTTTTGGAAAAACCCTTAAGCCGTATTTTTATAGAGAACACATTCTCTTAACGGTTATTGGTTCATAACCAAAACCTGTTAACCCGCTCCAATAACTTAAGTTAAAATAAACCAAACCGATTTGGTCTATTTTAAGTTAAAATGAACCTAACCAACTTTGGTTCATTCGTTTAAAACAAACCAAACCCCTTTGGTTTATTCTCCTCGACACGGTCCATCCACGCTTCCATTGCGACTGAAACGATTTCATGCTCGCTCCATGTTTGGTCCAACCAAACCTAGTTTCTCTCGGTCTGAGAATCTCATTCTCAATCTCGTTTTAAATCCTTCGGATTACGCTCGTTGTGCGTGTGACCAAATAGGTTCTCGGTTTATGTTGGTCTTCTATAATTAACCATTAATTATAGAACGATCATGAGTGATACCTAGTAGTACATCATGATCCTCAATTAACCGAAAAGATCAACGGTTGATCCAGAACTATTTCTGAAACCCTTCAGCAGCTCGAATGAATCGTGCCTCATTCCCTTCACTCATCTTATACCTACTTGGTTCAGGACATGGTCTATAGTGTCAGTCCCCACTAGGCTGACTACGTCACACTTAGCCCAAGTATCATTTCCTCGTCCTACGGATTCTAGTTACTGCACATGTATCGAAGAGTACCTTACTCTAAACATGTAATGCTTTGGCCAAAGATTTTAGTAACAATCTGACGAGAGGCCATGGGTATACATCTCCTCGAAAGGAGTGGTGAATCCATTTAGGCTATTCAAACACCTTCGATCACTTCGACTTATACCCAATCATCTCGGGTCCACATCTCCTCAGAGATGCTTGCTTAAGATGTCAAAGCATAAGTCTTCATGATCAAGATGACTTGAATACCGCAAGTCAAAGGAACATCGCACTTAAGCTACAGTAAGAACTTCATTGACATATCTATATATGCAGAGAACTATATGAAGTCTTACGGCTGGTCACTCTAATGAATTAGTTACCATAACTAGCATCCACAATTAACTCCGGACATCACAATGTCTCCAGCCAGTGAGAATCAGCTGCTTGGATACACCAAAGAGTATACCTCATGCTAGTCTCGACAGAATCAATGGTGTCCAAATCCATCAATTCATCGACTAGGGATAATTCCGATACATCACAATTACACATGTAGAGATACTCACTAGTTGTGATCCAATCACAAATTCTCTCATGCTGTGAATTGTATCGTGGACATTCAGTAAGTGAGTTTAAGATCTAATCAAATACATGAAAACATGTATACTCAAATAGTGAATCTTCATTTATCATATAAATGGTTCAAACATAAGGCTATTGCCTTAGGACATTTCTCATATATTACTAACAGACATTTCCCTTACATAAGGTAAATATATTTACAAATCAAAGATAGAATCAGGATAACTGTCTATAGTCGCCTCAACATTTAGAAAACTGGTGTCTGCTCTTGGGGGAGGATATCCTTGGTTGGCAAATTGCTTGCTTGAGACCCTTCAAAGCCTAGCATGAACAGTTCAGCCCCTTTGTCACCAAATTTTATCAGTATCCCTTGCTCCCTCTCTTTCCAATGTGTTAGATCGAGGCGGTTTGCTAGAGGGGGGGTGAATAGTGATAAACACTTTTTCTTTTAAATCGTTCGGTAGACAATTAAATGCAGTGGAAATGTAAATAAAAACTAAATGAGACAAATAGTTTTTTTACTTGGTTCATAGCCTTCGGCCACTACTCCAAGGCCCTAACGATCCTAGACCGTGTACGGAGGGCAATTCACTAAAACACTCCTCCTCGTTAGAGGTAGGAGTTTTACGATTACAAAAACCTTCGAAGCAAAAGATAGAGAGACAACCCCTCTCTTCTATTAAAATAAAATGCAACGGTAGAAAGCCTCGATTAACAAACGAATTGCAAGATTAAGAGAAATGACAAACTAAGATTATACCAACAACTCGAAGATATGACTTAAACTAGGGTTGTTGGCAGCACTTCGTTGTTGTAGAGTCGTCGGAGAGTCGCAGCGTTACGGAGGCTTTTGAGCACTTAGAATTGATGATAAAACCCTAGGTTAGGACCTCCTTTTATAGCCTTTGAGCCCCTTTTCGAGAGGAACCCTAGCCAATCACAATTGAGCACCAATCTCCTTGAAATGGAGTGATAAGCCTTGACTCCTCGAAGCTGATCATTGACCATCAGTCGACTGATGGCCATCATCAGTCGACTGATGGCAGCATCAGTCGAGTGCTAACCTCTGGCAGTCGATTGATTGACGGAAGTCGAGTCCTCCAAGCTGGCAATCGACTGATGCTTGCTGCAAGTCAAAGTTAGCTCAACAAAAACATAATTTTGACGGTCGTCGACCGTCCGATCTCGACCTAGACCATCTATAGGATGTCTTTGGTCGGATCTACGCTTAAGATCATCCCCGTAACGAGGATACGAACTCACTTACGCTCGCACACACGATCTTACCTCGATACTTACGTGTTGCTTTTGCTTCCGGCCTTCCACTCGATTCCTTCGGCTCCCTCCGAAGTCACTCAAGTGTCGCCCAACCACCGTGGCTTCCTCCGGGTGTCGCTAGCCTTCAGCTCCAGCTATAGCAATCTTCTGCACACTCGATTCAGCTCGTGAGATAACGACATGAGCTTAACTTTGTATCATTTGCTATAATCAAAACTCAGGTTCGACTTAGGTGCCTACTGCACCACCAATCTCCCCCTTTTTGATTTATGGCAAACCCACATACAAAGTTAAGAAAAATAAATTAAGTGCATTAAGCAAAATAAGTATAAGATATGCATGAATGAGCAGGAGTATATAAAAACTCTTTTTCAAGTGCTCCCCCTTGAGGAATCCTCCCCCTTGACCGAGGGTGAGTACTTGAGAAAGAGTTTTAACTCTCTCCCTTGATATTTGCTACTAAAAAAGAATTAAGTAAACAAAATTACTTAATATTGGCCATAGTGTTTAAAATAAGTTTTAAGTTAAGAAATCAAAAAATTGATTTCTTAACCTTGGCCTTTACTTCCATTTTGTTAACAAGTTAACTTAAAGTTAAGTAAATTACTTTTTGTTAACAAGTTAACTAAAAGTTAAGTAAATTATTTTTTTTTTGTATTGTTAACGAAAACAAATTAACTAAATGTGTTTAAGTTAAGAATTCCCTTAACTTGTTTTGTTAACTTAAAGTTGAGTAAGCCTTGGCCATAAAAAAAATGATCCCTTAACTTTGGCCTTTTTCTCCCCCTTTTGCCATATATCGAAAAGAGTGAGGGTGTGTGTGGAATAAAAAATAGGTTTTAATTTTAAAGTCCAAGCATGTTCTACATTATTTTGAAAATAATATACTGAAAATAAGTTCATTTATAAAATGTTCGACTCATATTTGGCTTGATTGATATGAAAGATCAACCAGTCCTGGTCAGAGTCAGTTAGTATGTATGATTATACTCCATGGTTCATAGCGATGCACTAGCTCTACATCTGGAACCAGGAGTAAGGTCCTAACATCTCACGCCCATCTACGTGGCTAAGTACACAAACACATTAGTCCTATGTGTTGTGAGATGTATTGGCTCCTTAAATCTATAGGTGCATGATATCTAAGGTATGTCCTATGCTAGTTCCATAAAAATGAAAATTTAAGAAATAGTAGTAAGAAAATATAATTTGCAAATTCCTATTCTACTACGCACATGCCCAATTTTCGTCTTAATTGACTAAATTCGGCTTCGGGTAGGGGTTTAGTAAATAGGTCTGCTAAGTTACACTTTGATTCGACGTATTCGAGTTGTATGGCTCCGTTGGCCACATGTTCTCAAATGAAATGGTGTTTGACCTCTATATGTTTGGTCCTAGAGTGACATATTGGATTCTTAGTAAGATTAATTGAACTAATGTTATCTACGTGAAGTTTTGTGTTCATAAAGTCTAACTTGAAATCGCGGAGAGTGTGCTTCATCCAAAGAAGCTGAGTGACACACTCACCCATCGTGATGTATTCGGCTTCGGTGGTAGATAAGGCAACATAGTGTTGCTTCCTACTGCACCAACTTACTAGACTCGAGCCGAGAAGTTGACAACAACCACTCGTGCTCTTTCTATCGAGCTTACTACCGGCATAGTCCGAATCGGAGTAGCCGGTTAGTTCGAACTCGGTAGATCTAGGGTACCAAATACCGACATTAAGTGTACCCTTTAGATATCTAAGGATACGCTTGACTAGAGTCAGGTGAGACTCCTTGACACCGGTTTGGAACCTTGCGCACATACTTACGAGAAATAGGATATCGAACTTACTGGTTAAGTAAAGGAGACTCCCTATTATGCTCCTATAGTATTTTAAATCAATTGAGTTTCCGATTAAATCTTCTTCTATATTCACATTAGTTGCCATTGGGGTATTAATAATTTTAGCGTCTTGCATTCCAAAGCATTTAATTAATTCCCTAGTATATTTGCGTTGATGTAGGTATATTCCATCTTTAGTTTGTTTAATTTGTAGACCTAAGAAGAAACTTAACTCGCCTACTAAATTCATTTCAAATTCACTTTCCATAAGTGAAATGAACTCATTTAGTAGGATTGAGTTGGTGGTTCCGAAAATAATATCATCTATGTAGATTTGGGCTATGAATATGTCTTTACCTAAGGTTTTTACGAAAAGGGTTGGGTCAACTACACCTTGGTTAAAACCTTTGGACTTAAGATAAATCGAAAGTCTCTCGTACCAAGCTCGAGGAGCTTGTTTAAGTCCATAAAGAGCTTTCTTTAACCTAAGGACATGATCGGGTTTGTCTAAACTTTCGAAACCGGGGGTTGACTAACATAAACTTCTTCTTTAATGTATCCATTTAAGAATGCAGATTTCACATCCATTTGAAACAACTTAAATCCTCGATGTGCTGCATATGCTAATAGCATTCGAATGGACTCTAATATAGCTACTGGGGCATAGGTCTCGTCGTAATCTAAACCTTCGACTTGACTAAACCCTTTAGCGACTAGTCTAGCTTTATTTCTAACCACTTCACCTTTATCATCAAGTTTATTTCTAAACACCCACCTTGTTCCAATGATTGTTTTATCTTTAGGTGGTGGTACTAATTCTCATACTTCATTCCTAGTGAATTGAGCCAACTCTTCTTACATTGCAATAATCCAATCGGGATCAAGAAGAGCTTGGTCAATAGTTTTGGGTTCAATTTTAGAAATCAAAGATATTTGACTAAGGTTTCTGTATGAGGCTCTAGTTCGAACTCCTAGACTTGGATCACCTATCACTTGGTCGATAGGATGATTCGTTTGAGTCCTAGTTGGATTTGGGTTTGAGTCTACAACTTGATTTATAGGATGACTCGTTTGAGTTCTAGTTTGGTTGGAGTCATCTATCACTTGGTCGATAGAGTGACTTGGTTGACTTAGGTTAGGATTAACACTAGACTTGATCTCCGGATCAGAGTTAGGTCTAGTATGAATCGGCTCGCTAATTGGGGTTGCCGGGGGTTTTGTAGGTTCGTGTCCTTCATCAAAAACTACATTGATAGTCTCCTCGACTCTAAGGGTGTCGTGGTTATATACTCTATAAGCTCTGCTTGTAGTCGAGTATCCTAGAAAGTTTCCGGTCGTAGTTTTGGATGTAAATTTCCCTAGGTAATCCTTAGTGTTTAGGATATGTACCTTACATCCAAATACCCTAAAGTACTTGATGTTAGGTATTTTATCGTGATAAATCTCGTATGAGGTCTTAAGGTGCCTCTTTACCATAAGGATTCTATTTTGGACATAGCATGTCGTACTCACGGCTTCCGCCCAAAACCTATCGGGTAGGTTATACTCATTTAACATTGTCCTAGCGGCTTCTTGTAGGGTTATATTTTTGCGTTCTACTAGGACATTTTGTTGTGGAGTTCTAGGGCAAGAGAACTCGTGGTGGTATCCATTTAGGTTACAGAATTCTGTAAATCTATGGTTTTCGAATTCACCACCATGATCAGTCCTAAGTCTTTTGATTTTAATGCTTTGTTGATTTTCTATTAACTTAAATAGATTGATTAATTGATCTAGGGTATCATTTTTGTGTTTGATGAACCTAACCCAAGTAAATCTAGAATAGTCATCAATTATGACTAAGAAGAATTTACTTCCGTTAAGTGACTTAGCTCCATGTGAATCAAATAGATCCATGTGTAGGAGCTCAAGCACACTTTTGGTTCGTTCTTGACTAGTTAGTTGATGTTGTGTCCTAGATTGTTTACCTTGTTGACAAGCATTACATATTTTATTATCCAAGTTGTTGAGGTTAGGCAAACCTCTGACTAAATCACTCTGACTCATCTTGTGGATGAGTCTTGGGTTTGAGTGATCGAGTCGTCGGTGCCATAACCATGATTCCTCTTGCTGTGTCATAAGACACTTAGTTGAGGAGTTAGTTAAGTTAATAGTGTAAATGTTGTTATTTCTAGTTCCCTTAAGAATTGTTTTAGAGGTTTCGTTTGTATTAATTACGCATTCATTTTCTAGAAATATGACCTTATAGTTATTATCACACAATTGGCTTACACTAAGTAGATTATATTGAAAATTTTCAACTAATAAAACGTTTTAAATAACAAAATTTGAGTTAAGCTCAATATCACCTGATCCGATGATTTTGAGCTTGCCGTTATTTCCGAAGGCTACCGATCCTTGTCGTTTGAATCGAAGCTTCGAAAACTTGAGTTAATCCCCGGTCATGTGTCGGGAGCAACCACTGTCCAACATCCATTGATCCTACACGCAAGGTAGTTGGATCGGATATTAGATTTACTAAAAATTGGTTTAAAATTATTAACCTAAATCATCTCACCCATGTCTACATGATCAAACATGTTAATCCTATATGTTCTTGTGAGATGACTTCCAATTTTAGTTGAATTAAATTTAATGACTTAAACACTTGTCAACCTTGCGTTAGATTCGGATTTGACCTTAGGCTCATCAAGTCACCTTTTCAAGATCATGGCTTCAGTGTCGCGAGAGGCAGAGGCCTTCTTTGATCGGAACAACGACCACTTCCTTAGACAAAGCCATTTTCAAGAAAATAGTAACTTGATCACCTAAGACCACTTCTGGTCTAACTAGTCTAGGATACGTGAGGTAGCTTCAGCTAGTTTCGCTCGTCATGCAATTGAACTAGATATGCCTTATCTAGCCCGAATACACAAGACTCTGCTTTCCTAGCGTACTATTATCTCGCCACGTCCTGGTACTATGTTATCAAGTATTGACGAGTTATAGTCCTATATAACCATTCTAAAAAGGAAAATCAAACTAAATAAAAACCTAAGCATGCAATTTCTAGGTTAAAACACAAACAAGTTTTGTACTAGCTCCCCCTGGACCGTTGAATCGATTCGGTCTCTCCACATAGTGGATTTGGTCCTTGGAAACCCAGTACTGGTTCAATCCTAGGTTTGAAATCAAGGCGGTCTTAGGGACCCATGCTTGGACACATTTTTTATGTCGACTTACGATTGACATATACGACTTATTGGTCGTGTTTGAGCTAAACCCTAGCCCGACCTTGTTGTACACGACCCTTTGCGATCCAAGTAGGAGGTCAAGTCCTTTGGATCCCAAAGTAAACCTTTCCAATGTATTCCTAAGATCTTCGACTTGACTCTTCAAGAGTGAGTTCTCAAATTCGAGTTTTTCAACCCGAGTTGAGTCCTTCTCTTGAACTCGACTAGTCGAAGAGGTTAGGGAGACCTCGTGTTTGAGGAGTTTAACTTCCTCAACCAGGGTCTCGACCTTGGACTCGGACATAGCTAACTTTCTATTTAGAAACTTAATTGCACTATAAAGTGTAGTAATAAGAGACCGACTCACCTTGAGTGTATCTTTTGAACCGGATGTGTATCCGTGGCTCGTCTTGAATAGTGCTTCGCAGTCCGACTCGTCTTCGGTTTTCGATTCAAGTTCCAATTCCGACTCTGTCTCCGATTCCACCGGTTTAGCCATGAGGACTCGATCGTTATCTTCTTCCTCGAAAGCTTCTTCCCAAGTGACGTTAAGTGCCTTTTTGTGTTTTGGTGCCTTGCTCTTGAGTTTTGGGCATTCGGACTTGATATGTCCAAACCTGTTGCATTCATAACATCTTATGTTCGAACTTTTAGGCTTACCTTCGTTGGGTTGAGTGACGGCTCGTTTTTGGCCCTTGACTATCCTCCAAACTAGGTTGACTAGTTCGGCCTCCATTTCCGAGTCGACCTCCGAATCGGACTCCTCCTCTTCTTCCTTCGGAGGTAGCTTGCTAGCAATTTTCTTCTTTGAACCTGCAAATAGTGCTATACCTTTCTCGGGTTCCGAGTTAGACTGCTCATGAAGTTCAAAATCAGAAAAAAGTTCATCTAATCTAAGTTTAGAAAGATCCTTGGAGACCTTGTAGGCATCGACCATGGATTCCCACAAGGTAGTCCTCGGAAAGGAGTTTAGGACATACCTTATAAGGTCGCGGTTTTCGACCTTTTGCCCAATTGCGTGTAGATTGTTGACTATGTCCTGGACTCGGGCGTGAAGTTGCGTCGCGGACTCGTGTTCCTGCATTTTTAGATTATATAATTTATTGAATAAAAGGTCGCGCTTACATACCTTGGCTTCATCGGTCCCTTCGTGTAGCTCCACTAGCTTTGTCCAAAGGTCCTTTGCGCTGATGAAGGGGCCGACGCGATTTAACTCCTCCTTGGACAAGCCGCATTGGAGGATTTGTGTTGCCTTGGCATCGGCTTCAACTTGTCGTTTTGTTGCAACGGTCCATTGATCATAATCCAAGGAGTCACCCACTTCATTAGTCGGAAGTGTGAAACCCGTTTGGATTATGATCCACAACTCAATTTGGGTTTTGAGAAAGCATTCCATCCGACCTTTCCAGTAACGAAAATCATCTTCGTTGTAAAACGGAGGTCGAACGGTGCTAAAACCCTCGAGATGGGCCATTAGAACAAAAAAACAAGGAGACTAAAAAGAAAACCTAGCAACGACAAAAACACACGAAAGTACCAAGACTTGCGTCTTGGATTAGTAGTGTGGGAAATAAAAAGAAACAAACGAAAACTAGAAAGTTAAGCAAAGAAATAAGAAACTAAATAAAAGGTAAGTACTCACAAACTTCGATGTCCCCGAAAGGCTACTAAACGTCGATTTTTGAGGATGGAAACAGCTTGTTACGGGGGTAAACCCCCCATAATAAGTGTAGATCTCAGCGAGAGCTTCGATTTGGTAGGTAGATCATTTCGTGAGTCCACTTGTAGCAAAAGTTATGCTCGTTTGATCGTGAGGTACTCCGAAGGCGATCAATACTTGCAAAAACACAACCAAAAACTATGTACCAAGACTTGGTCTTGGATTAGTAGTGTGGGAGAAATCTTAAAATGATAAATACGAAAACAAAACAATGCTCGACCAGTGGTTGCACCGAATCTGAGCGCCCCCGGCTCTGATACCAATTGTTGGATCGAGGCGGTTCGCTAGAGGGGGGGTGAATAGCGATAAACACTTTTTCTTTTAAATCATTCGGTAGACAATTAAATGCAGCGGAAATGTAAATAAAAACTAAATGAGACAAATAGTTTTTTACTTGGTTCGTAGCCTTCGACCACTACTCCAAGGCCCTAACGATCCTAGACCGTGTACGGAGGGCAATTCACTAAAATACTCCTCATTGGAGGTAGGAGTTTTACGATTACAAAAACCTTCGAAGCAAAAGATAGAGAGACAACCCCTCTCTT
Source organism: Wurfbainia villosa (assembly GCA_025175895.1). NCBI lineage: Eukaryota > Viridiplantae > Streptophyta > Magnoliopsida > Zingiberales > Zingiberaceae > Wurfbainia > Wurfbainia villosa. The sequence continues at coordinate 56,370,967 of CM046004.1, forward strand.
CTATTAAAATAAAATGCAACGGTAGAAAGCCTCGATTAACAAACGAATTGCAAGATTAAGAGAAATGACAAACTAAGATTATACCAACAACTCGAAGATAGGACTTAAACTAGAGTTGTTGGCAGCATTTCGTTGTTGTAGAGTCGTCGGAGAGTCGCAGCGTTGTGGAGGCTTTTGAGCACTTAGAATTGATGATAAAACCCTAGGTTAGGACCTCCTTTTATAGCCTTTGAGCCCCTTTTCGAGAGGAACCCTAGCCAATCACAATTGAGCACCAATCTCCTTGAAATGGGGTGATAAGCCTTGACTGAGCGATCATTGACCATCACGATCGATGGCCATCATCACGATCGATGGCAAAGATCCGAGTGCCGACCTCCTAGCCGATCGATTGATGGCCGAGTCCTCCAAGCTAGCAATGATCGATGCTTGCTGCAAGTCAAAGTTAGCTCAACAAAAACATAATTTCGACGGTCATCGACCATCCGATCTCGACCTAGACCATTTATAGGATGTCTTTGGTCGGATCTACGCTTAAGATCATCCCCGTAACGAGGATACGAACTCACTTACGCTCGCACACACGAGCTTACCTCGATACTTACGTGTTGCTTTTGCTTCCGGCCTTCCACTTGATTCCTTTGGCTCCCTCCGAAGTCACTCAAGTGTCGCCCGACCACCGCGGCTTCCTCCGGGTGTCGCTAGCCTTCAGCTCCAGCTATAGCAATCTTTTGCACACTCAATTCAGCTCGTGAGATAACGACATGAGCTTAACTTTGTATCGTTTGCTATAATCAAAACTCAGGTTCGACTTAGGTGCCTACTGCACCAACACAATGAGCCTCCTCAGTAGTTATCTATAGGGATCTTATGCAAAAAACCATCGCAAAAAGTAGCAAAAAATTGGATCCCTCTAGAGATCCATGTGTATACATAATAAACATGTTGTTCTTACAACTACATCTAGTTGAGAGATTACCCTTAATGCGTAGCCCTTTGCAATCCGAGCAACAACCTTTTGCAATTGATCTCAACACGATTAGGATGGTCACGCCTCTATAGTATCCACATGAACACTTGCTTAGGAGAGGAAGAAGAAGCCTTTGGTTGTGCTAGCAACCTCACAAAAGCTTTTTTGCCCAAAGAAAGTTTCGGCCAAGAAGATGAGGAAGAAGAACAAAAGGCAATCACATATGGATCATCATCCAAAGACCTTCTATATTCATCCTATGAATATGAAAGGTTTTGCATTCTTTTGTATTCCCTCTTCAATGCATGATTAATCCACATTAATCATGCATGATGAATCCAAATCCATTCATCTTCTTCTATTCATGATTCATCCACATTAATCATGCATGATGAATCAATATCCATTCATCTTCTTCAATTGGTTTAATTTGAGTCTAACTCAAATTGATCCAACTTGAGTCTAACTCATGTTTTGGCCAATATATGAGTCAAACTCAATCTAGTCCATTCAATGAGCCTAATGGTTCCTTTAGTCGAACTAAATTGAACTAATCTCCAAAATAATATGTTCTTTATGTGTGACCCTATAAGTTCTCGTAACATTGGCAATGTCTCTAAAAACCATTTTAGAGACATAAGCAATGAGTGACATCTAGCAATGCTTCATTACTACCCAAGTGACGAAAATGTCAAGATTCGACGTGTTGATGCAGTGAGCATCACTCCTTAGTTTTGATATATGAACCACAGTTAAATGTTAGAGTTCACTTGTGTTCTAATAATAGTGTTAAGTGTGCAATATTAACAGGAAGTCCTAGTAGGTCATGTTAACCAGATACTAGGCATGTATCTTGACAGATTAGGAGGACCAAACACTAGGCATGAAGTTCAGATGGATTGCGTGGACCGAACATTTGGCATGAAGACCACTTGGGTCAGGAGATCGGACAATTAGCAAAAAGTTCAGCTGGGTCAGGCAGCCCGGACAGCTGGTGGAAGCCCTGGTGGGTCAGATCGGATATCAAGAGTGGTAAGTCCGGCAAGTAGCCGGCAGGTAAGCCTCAAGTGAAGAGGTGAGGCCGAGTCCTCTGTAGGGGGACAAAGCTAGGTGTCAATCCGACGAAAAGTCCGCGTGGGATTTAGTAGTCGAGATCGAGCAGTATTACTATTGCGTCGCATTTCATATTATCTATTTGTGCTAATCCTATTTTGCAGGGATCAGTCGACTAGATGGATTCAAGTCGACTCGAGATGTATCAGTAAACTGGATACCTATTTGGCAAGATCAGATGATGATCGATCAAAGATCGTACGACGTGGATGGAAAGGATTTCAGTCGACTGAAGGGTTTGAGTGATTGAAGAGGCAAATTTCCCGATGCGAAGCCGAGTGACGTGGAGTCAATTGGAGAGGTTTCAGTCGACTGGAAGACCACAAATTCCATATTGACGGGCTGATGTGGAGTCGACTGGAAGGCATTCCAGTCGATCGGAAAAGGTTTATAAAATATAAGCTCAACTAGATCCGAGCAATACATCCAATCTACATCGAAGTGTTGTTGAAATCAACTCTCATCCACTAAAGCTAAGGCGATCTTCTGACACTCAGAGCAAACTTCAACCATCTACTTAGTGTCAGTATAAGCTATTGTTTACTTTCTGTTTTGCTTCTATACTTAATTTCATAGATTGGGTAGTGTGTTATCCATCTCTAACATTTGTAAAAAGCGAAACCCTCCGAAGTTGAGAGTTCTCTAATCGGAGGGCATTTAGTGAATTGCCCAACGAGGTAGCTCTCGGAAGAGGTACGGGCCTTAGACTAGCAACCCGGTTAGGATTGTGAACCAAGTAAAACAAAGAGTGTCGTTACTTTCTCTCTCGAAAAAATACGATTCTATAATTGGTATCAGAGCGGGAGCGCTCTGATACTGCTGGTACCTTTTCTACATAATCCCCAATAGAAGGGTTAGTGGGGGCCCATGATCCGAGCCAAAATATTCGGTTCAGTGAAGGGAGAAAAGGAAGCATTGGTCCGGGCGCAAATATCAGAGACTATTGGTCCGGGCGCAAATATCAGAGGCCATTGGTGCGGGAGAATATCGAAAACAATTGGCACGGGAGAGTTAGCAGAAGCAATTAGTACAACAAAGAAGAGACGGAAGGCACTTCGCTAAAGAGTGGAGAAAGAATTGGTTCAGCAAGATAATTCCAGAAGCCGACAGGATGGATAGAGGGTCGACTTAGCCTGATCGATATAGTTATACGAAGGAAGTCTGGTGCGGGGAAAAGGGAAATTGGTTCGGGTTGATGAGGAATCCTAGGGCTAGGGCACCCGTGGGCTATAGACCTAAGCTAGCTTCACTCAATGCGGAGGGTTGAGGGAGATATTCTAACCTAGTTTCCCGAAAAGTAGAGGAAAAGGTGTTAGGCAACGGCCTGGGAGGCCCCACGCAATATTCCAAGGAATCTTCACTCCTTATATATGTAACAGAATTATTCTCCAGGTGAAGGTGGTGGCCACGTGTACGATGGAGATAACCCACGATGTTACGATGAAGGAAAGGGGAAGATAAAAGGGAGGAAGCGAGGAGGAAAAAAGGGATCCACAATTATTCTCACCCAGCAAGAGAGAAGGGGACGCAGGAGAAGAAGGAGAGCGACAACCGCCTCGTCGGAGAAGAAGGACGGAGATCTATTGATTGTTACATCTCTTGTATTTTTCTCATTTTGTGATATCACTGTAAGAGGTCTTTCTCCTCCACCTTCGGGAACTTGCTTTCCGTAAAGGAGGACCTTCATAGTGACGGTGCTTAGGCACTGCATCCGGTGAGAAAAGCTCACCTCCGTGGAGTAGGAATCCTTATTCCGAACCACGTTACATCTTATGTTTGAGTCTCGAGTGCTGACGTGGGTTTCTTGCGTTTCATCTACTTCATCTTCTTATTCTCTACTGACTGCGGCCTGTGAAAACCCTCTGAGATCTCCCTCAGTGCTTCACTGCATTGAAAAAGGAGTGAACAGATTTATCCGCACTCATTGGCGCCGTCTGTGGAACATTTGAGTGACGCGTCGAGATGCAACTGAAGTACAACAACCTGCTACCTCTGCAGCGGAAGAGCGCCCCATCACCCTTCTACCATCGCAGCTGAAGGCCCTGGTGGATGACGCTATTACATAAGCCCTCGCTAGGGAAAGGAGAAGGACCGGATATCTACATCCGTATTCCGGTGAACCTTCTTCCAGAGGCCCACCCCCAGAAATACCTCCTCCATCTCGTACAGCCGTCAATGTGGAAATATTACCTGGAGGTGGACTTGGGGGAAGAACGCCTCAGAACACTATGCCCTTCACCCAAACGCTTGGGAAGAAGCAGGCGAGTCAATCAACCCGACCTCCGGAAATATACGAGTCCAGTCCCTTTACAATGGACATTCTCTCTGAGCTCCCTCCATCTTACTTTCAAAATCCTCAGATCAATAAGTATGACGGTTCGACGGATCCCGAAGAGCACATATCTCAATTTGACTGAGCGGCCTCGCTCCACTATTATACTGACACTCTCAAGTGCCGAGTCTTTCGAACCACCCTAATTGGCTCGACACAAAAGTGGTTCTATACTCTGCCCCCAGGATCCATCACTTGTTTCGCTGATTTCCAGAGAATGTTCAGTCGGGAATTTGTCAGCTGCAAGGCGTATAAATAGGATGCCTCTATGTTAATGCATATCACCCAGGGACCCTCAGAATCCCTTAGGGGGTATATTCACCAATTCACTTCTGCAGCTAGGGGAATCCCCTCCGCCCGATCCGAATCTTTCAGAGGCGCTATTCAGCATGGGATGAAGGAGGGCCCCTTCCTCAGTTCCTTGTTAAGGCAACCTGCGGATAGTTATGAGGAGCTACTAAGTCGTGCGGAGCAGTTTATCCATGAAGAAGAAGGATTAAAGGTACGGAGAGCTGAACGGACTGTTGCAGCAGTCCCAACTGAAAGAGCTCGTTCTGCTACTCCTCAAGCGCTCCCTCGACGGGAGTATACAAGACCTTTTCGATAGGAGGTTCCGAGGCCTCATCCAATGCTGCCAGGTGCTCGCCCCGTCTCGCCCTTACAAATCATGGCCGCTGAAGCACTTCCTCCTGTGAGGACTTGGAAAGAACGAGAAATGGAATTCTATAACCAACAGGGTCTGCTGCAACGACCCTTAGGATACAGGGGGATCCCACGTAACCCCCCTGCCCCATTCTTCTGCCAATATCATACGGAATACGGCCACAGTAGTGGCCGATGTTTCAAGTTACAAGAGGAATTGGATCGCCTCCATACTGCATATCCACAAGTAAGGCTCCAGGCAGGAGGACCGGCACGGCGAGGCTCTCGACCCAATGTAACTCGTCCAGGGCCCTATAATCAACAACCTCAAGTCACTTTCCCTCAAATGCCATCCCAAGAGGTTGTTTCCCAAGGAGGCCCATCAGGTGAGGGCCCTTCATCCAATTTAGATGACGCTCCCACACGAGGAGTTATTCATGTTATAGCTGGAGGACCTATCGATGGGGACTCCAACCGAGCGCGGAAGTCGTATGCCCGTCTCCTGGAGAGTTTGGCCATCGCCACTGACCAGACTATTCAAGCTGCACCGCCCGTTTCATTCGGGCCAGAAGATTTACAGGGTGTCCTACTGCCCCATACGGACGCCTTGGTTATTCGCATATCCTTGGCTAATTATGAAGTGGCCCGGGTGTTGGTCGATTCAGGAAGTTCCATCAACATCCTCTTTCAGGAAGCCTTCGGACAGATGCAGCTGGGGAATGCCCAGTTAGAAGATGTGGCCACCCCCCTCTTTGGATTCGCAGGACATGTAGTACACCCTACGGGGCAGATTTCATTGCCTCTGACTCTGGGCGTAAAGCCCAGCCAAAAAACCAGTATAATCCCTTTCCTCATTGTGGACGCTCCGTCCACTTATAACGCTATTCTTGGGCATCCTTTCCTCACCCTTTTTCAGGCCGTGGCTTCCCCGTACCACCAGAAGCTGAAATTTCCGGTGGGTCCATCGGTGGGAGAAGTCCGTGGAGAACAGAAGGCCTCCAGGAGCTGCTACGTGCAAATGGTTCGGGACGATCAGAAGAAAGCCCGAACCAATGACCTCAAAGGCAAAGCTGTCATCATCACTGATGTCTGCGTCCTGGAGGAATCCCCCCCAAGGCTGGCAAAATAGAGGAAGGTGAACTGGTGGAAATCGCTCCAGGAAAGGCCACACGGGTGGCACAACAGCTGGAAACCAAAGAAGAGCTGGTGGCTTGCCTGAAGGAAAATGAAGACATCTTCGCAAAAGACGTGCATGATCTCACGGGGATCAACCCTCGAATGGCTGAACACCAGCTCAATATCACTAAAGGAGTCCGACCCGTCCAACAGAAGAGGCGACATTTTGGACCAGAAAAGGACAAGGTCATAGCTGAAGAAGTGGACAAATTGCTAAAAGCTGGTCATGTAAAGGAGATCCAGTTTCCCGAATGGGTTTCCAATGTAGTCCTGGTCCCCAAGCCTTCGGGGCAATGGAGGATGTGTATCGATTTTCGTGATTTAAATAAAGCGTGCCCTAAAGACTGCTACCCCTTGCCTCGTATTGATCAATTGGTGGATTCTACTGTGGGATATGAAGTGGTGTCCCTAATGGATGCATATCAAGGATATCATCAAATACCTTTGGCCGAAGAAGATCAAAAGAGGGTTAGCTTTGTGACTGCAGGAGGGTTATACGCTTATGTGGTAATGCCGTTCGGATTAAAGAATGCAGGGGCCACCTATCAGCGCCTTATGGATAAAATCTTTGCAGAACAGAAAGGGAAAAATGTGGAAGTCTACGTGGATGATATATTAGTCAAATCAAAGACCACTCGGGATTTAGTCAAGGACTTAAATGAAACCTTCGCTACATTAAGGCGGTTTAATATGAAGCTAAACCCTAACAAATGCCTGTTCGGAGTAAAGAGCGGTAAGTTCCTGGGGTACATCGTGACTGAGAAAGGGTTACAAGCCAACCCTGAGAAGGTGCAAGCACTATGTAACATGAAGTCACCCTCTAATCTGCGGGAAACCCAGAAGCTGGTGGGCAGGATCGTTTCTTTATCACGATTCATAGCCAGATCAGCAGACAAAGGACTGCCTTTCTTCAAGATCCTGCGCAAGGCTACTAAATTTCAGTGTGATGATCAATGTGAACAGGCCTTCCAAGAGTTGAAGAAATATTTGGCTGGACTCCCACTGCTAACCAAACCAATAGTCGGAGAGCCATTATGGATGTATCTGGCCGTCTCAGAGGGAGCCGTTAGTTCGGTATTACTGAAACAAGAAGGCTCTCACCAGTAGCCTATTTATTATACCAGCCATATCCTGAAGGGGGCGGAATTCCGTTATACAGAGCTGGAGAAGTTGGCGTATATCCTAGTGCTAACCGCCCGCAAATTAAGGCCGTACTTTTTGGCTCATCCCATCACCGTTCTAACACACAGCGAATTGGGCAAGGTCGTCACTAAGCCCAATTTCTCTGGAAGATTGGCCAAATGGGTGGTAGAACTAAGCGAGTATGATATTCACTACCAACCTCGAACGGTTATCAAGGCCCAAGCACTTGCTGATTTTCTAGCAGAGGTACCCTGCGGCTCAGAAGAGGGTTCGACAGCCAAAGAGGAGGGATCAGAGGCATGGAATATATTCGTAGACGGTTCTTCAGGATCTACGGGCAGCGGCGTCGGTGTTCTATTAATTTCCCCTGATGGTGAAGAAACTCGACTAGCCGTTCGCCTGGAATATCGGGCATCTAATAATGAGGCGGAATATGAATCCATTCTAGCGGGATTGCAGGTTGCAAAAGCGGTGGGGGCTTCTTCCATTATAATCCATTCGGATTCTCAGTTGGTGATATCACAACTTCAAGGTTCTTTTGCGGTTCGAGAGGAAAAGCTGCATAAGTACATGAAGGCTTTTGAGAAAGAAAAGGCTCAATTCCGTCAGGTCCTCTTAAAGCAAATCCCGCGGGAGAATAACGGGAAGGCAGATCAATTGGCTCGGATGGCTAGTGCTATAGAAGGAATGAAGTCTTCGGAAACGGTCCATACGAAAATTCATACTTCCCTAGCAATATGCAGCGTGGAGGAAGATGCACCCGAATCAAGCCTAATTCTTGATTGGAGGACTGACATCATAGCTTATTTACGGCACAAGAAGGTCCCTGAAGAAAAAATAGCGGCATCCGCTTTAATAGGCCGAGCCACACGGTTCACCCTCTTAAATGGAGATTTGTACAAGACTTCTTTCGGACGACCCTTATTGAAATGCTTGGGAAAGGAGGATGCAGATGTTGGAATGTATACTGAAAGCCTAGCTCTTTTTGTATGAACATTTTATTTTGAAATAAGAATCACATGATCATTGTTTGCATTTTATATATTCATTATATATGTGTGCATATTGTCTAATATTTTACATTGTAGATAACATGGTGCTTGGTGTGGCACAGAAGATCATGTTATCAGTCCCTTGTAAAATATAAGTAAAGGCTCACAACCAAGATGGTTTTGGACAAACCATTGGCATGGTTGTAGTCTAGCTTGGTATTGTTTTGTCTTGAACATAGAGTTACACTAGTACACTTAGGTGTATTGAGTAGGACCGACATAGAGGTGATTCAATATAGTACTGACTACATAATTGATTCGGACCTCGGATATTATGTTGTACATGCTCTTAATCCCGATATAATAACGGGCACATGTACTTAGTATTTATTTCTTTGATTTACCAGAGGGTGAGATTTAGATGGATTAAATCAATATGCCCGGTAAGTTGGGAAATAGTATTATTTACATGGTGTGTCATTGATTATAGAAGGAAACCGTGTCCTATATATTAGGTTGATGATGTCCCCTTGAGGAGCTCATAAGGTTCATCATGGAAACCCAGCTGGTTGACTTAGTCAACATGATGATAAGGTTGAGTGGTACTACTCGAGGATTTAGATGTTGATTAATTGATGGTCAGTAAATCAATTAATTGACGGACATTCGATATCTTAAACACGGGGAGATTAGATGTACAAATAATATATGGAGCCCATATTGATTTATGGGGGTTGGTGAGGTAGTTCAATGATGATCCTCTAGTGGAATGGAACATCATTGATGGATCAAGTTTGTGTGGTTCCGATCCATCGGGTGGCCAAGACCCAACTCCTCCTCATGGTCCCTATCGTAGCCTAATATAATCCTTATGAAGTCTAGATCCAAGAATGTAAAACAAAACCTAGAACCAACGGTTGGGATTAAATCCATAGATCCGATGGTTGGATGAAACCCTAGAACCAACGGTTGGGATTAAATCCCTAGATCCGATGGTTGGGATGAAACCCTAGAATCGACGGTTGGGATTAGACCCTAGATCCGACGGTTGGGATAAAACCCTAGATCCGACGGTGGAGATTAAATCCCTAGATTCGACGGTGGAGATTAAAGGAGGCTTAAGCCCTATTCTATAAATAGATGCTTAGGGTTGGGCGGCAATAAGATCAAGGATTTGAATTAGAGAATTAGGGTTTGGCTTTTGGAGAAGTGGGCGGCTAGGGTTTGGAGCAAAAGTGGGCGGCAACTTTCTTCTTCCTTCTAGTTGTTGCCGGCGCCCAATTTCCTCCATCAATACTTGGCCGGCGCCCATCATTAAGGCCTTTCTCTTCTTCCTTAGCCGGCGGTTCTCCTTCCATTGGTGGTCGGTGGTCTTCCTCCTTCCTTTCTCCTTGGTGGCCGGCGGCAACTCCTCTTCAAGTTGGCCGGTGCTTCATCCAATTGTTTCCTTGGCCGGCGGTTGCACCAAGTTCCATAATTTGGTGGCCGGTTCTAGATAGGAAGGTATTTGTGGTTTCTTCTCTTTGTTCGCAGCGGACAAGGTAGAGAAGAAAGTGATCTAGAAGGCTTCTACTCGTGGAGGATCTTCGTCCACACGTCGTCCACGAGAAGGATAGGACATACGATAGAAGATCGTAAGGTATAAAGTTATTTTAACTTTATTTACAGATCTGAATATATTGTTTAATATTTTGATTATGCATGTGTGTGTATGAATATATATTGTATAATCATGGACCCCGAAGACAAACACAAAAATCGGCGATCCATCCGTCGTCTCTTCCGCGGCTAACCAACTAGAAGAGTTGTGTTGCTTGAACAACTAGTTTGTTCAAGCGACCACTCAAGTTGTTAGCACGATGACGAATAGGTTGTGCTAAGGAAGCTCAACCCATCCAAATTAATTCTTTCATTAGTGAAAATTTTAATCCGGGGACATGGGAGCCAATGAGCCTCCGAAGCGACCATCAACCAACAACTGGTATCAGAGCCACGGTTTCCGGTTTTGTGTGTTTAGGATTCGGTTAATTTTTTTATGCATTTTTCATATATTATATGTGCCGGATAATAGTAGGATATGCGTAGTTTAACTCTTTGGTTGCAGGCATAAGATCCGACTATTATGGCCATGTGTGTGTATGTGAATGGTTGTGTGTAAAAATTTATTATTTGAATCCTCGAGGTTGACGAGGCTAGATTAGTATTTAATTTTTGTAATTAAATACGGCATTGTTTAGCCGCTCATTTTAGTTTACTTTCGATCTAGATTATTTGTACACACCTTCGTGGAGTATAGGATCGATGGATGTAAATTAAAATGTTTTATCTTGGCTCGGAACTCTTTGGTGACTTGCGCACGGGAAAATATGGAGCGGACGAGGTGGCAACACGACGGGATGCATATTGGAGGACAATGCCATAATAGTTGGAAAAATTATGTTTTTTCCATATTTATTGCTTATTTGTTTTATATGCATGTTGTGTATGATTTGAAATTCCTCATTTGCAATTTACTAAGTGGGAGAGGGACATTTTAATTAATTCCCGCGGCCTCCATTACAATTTGACGTGTGATGCAAACAAACTTGTGTGTTGGCTTTGAGTGCCTTCCTCCCTGCGGACGGGTTTGTTTGCGGATCACTAGGTCAAATAATGGTTATAGGAAATTATCTAGGAGCATGTGTACTTCCACAGCGGTAAGGCACATAATCCGAAATAATTCCCTCAGTATCGTGTAATGGTGCACACTTAGATGGAAATAAAGGTATCCTCCCCATCGGAGTCACTGCTTTTATTTGTAGGGCCAAAGAGGAACCAACTATTAATTTTATTTGTCAAAAAGTAAGGTTGACAAGATAATAAAATTAATGGGTAAAACCTCCTCTTACAAATGTAGAATTCGTATACGTCCACATCGTGGTGGCATGCGACATTCTCGGTGATTTGAGGTGTTGGTTGATTTCGGGATTTTATTGTTTTGAGGAATCAATAATATTTGAAATCTAATATTTTGATCATTGTGATTTTTAGGATTTTCAAATGGCTTTCAACCCACTTGCTGTGATTTTAAAAGAAAACAAACTTACTGGTCCAAACTACATTGATTGGAAAAGAAACTCGATATTGTCTTAATCATGAGGAGTACAAATTTGTACTCTTCGAGGCCTCCTCCTAAGCCCACCGATGACTCTGATGAAAAGGAGAAAGAACGTTATAAGAAATGGGTTAAGGCAGATGAGATGGCGCGGTGTTACATTTTGGCATCTATGTCAAATGTGCTGCAACATCAGCATCAGGCCATAGCCACAGCTTATGACATGATGTTCAATCTCAAGGAACTTTTCGGACATCAGAGTAGGGCGACTAGGCAGGAGGCAATGAGAAACTTGATGACGACCACCATGGTCGAGGGAACACCCGTTAGGGATCATGTTCTCAAGATGATGGCTCATCTTAATGAGATGGAAGTCCTCGGAGCTGAGATCGATGGGGAAACCTGTGTCGATATCATTCTCCACCGCTTAGGAGTTTTGAGCGCCTACCAACTACAACATGAACAAGAGGTTGTATTCGGCGGAGCTTCCGATGTAACTCCAGCGCAGAGGGGCTTTTTCATCAGAGTTCTCAAGCCATGGTCGCACAAAAGGTTTCTTCCTCTAAACTGAAAGGTAAGAAGAAGAAGCAAGGTGGAGCGAAGAAAGTGGCAGTGGGACCTCAGGCAGGAGTGAAGAAGCCGAAAGGCAAGTGCTTCACTTGCAAGCAGACTGGACATTGGAAGGCGGACTATCCTCGCCGAAAGAACAAAGGTATATCTTCTTGTTTAGTTGTTGAAACATGTTTAGCGGTGTTATCTACCACTGTGTGTAGATACAGGAGCCACTGATCATGTCTGCAATACTTTGCAGGGGCTCCAGGAAACCCGACGACTAGCTGAGGGAGAGATTACCGTCTTCATGGGCAATGCTTCAAAGGTGGCAGCCATTGCAGTGGGAGACGTTTATTTATCTTTTGATAGGAATAAAGTTTTGGTTTTGAGAAATTGTCTTTATGTACCTACTTTTAGAAAGAATTTAATTTCAGTTTCTAAATTGTTTATGGATGGGTATTCTGTTTCTTTTAATGACAAAGTGGTTATAAAAAGGAACAGGGAGATTATCTGTTCTGGTACATTGGTTGGCAATTTATATACTCTTGAACCAAAAACTCCCACAATGCATATAGAAATCAATAACTCATCTTCTAAGTCTAATAAGAGAAAAGAACCTTCGCAAATGAACCAAACATATCTTTGGCATCTAAGGCTTGGTCATATTAACCTAAGCAGAATTCAAAGGTTGATAGCTGATGGACCTTTGGGTTCATTAGTGGTGGAGGATCTCCCAACCTGCGAATCTTGCTTGGAAGGTAAAATGACCAAGAGGCCTTCAAGGCCACGGGGTATAGAGCCACAGCGGTGTTGGCAAGGGTTCATTCTGATTTGTGCGGTCCTCTGTCTATCTAGGCAAGCGGGGGCGTTGACAACGTCGTCTCTTTGATAGACGATTATTCAAGGTATGGATACATTTACTTGATGCGCCAAAGTCCAATGCTTTGACAAGTTCAAAGAATTCAAGGTGATGTGGAGAACCGCCAAGGTAAAAGTATCAAGACATTACGATCCGATCGTGGTGGCGAGTACCTCTTGGGAGAGTTTAGGAGTTACTTATCGAGGTCGGGATTCAATCCCAATTGTCCGCACTGCACACCCCAGAATGGTGTAGCGGAGCGAAGGAATAGGACTCTATGGAGATGGTCGATCGATGATGAGTTATTCGAGTTACCTATTCGCTCGGGGTATGCATCGGATACGCAATGTACACTCAACTTGGTTCCATCTAAATCGCACCTTCTCCCTCAGAGAATTGTGGATCGGGCAAAAGCCTAGTCTAAGACATATTCGATATGGGGAGTCCAAAGACATGTGTCCAAGGGAGACATCGTAAGTTGGAACCTCGCAAGTGCGCATGTTTGTTGGCTACCCTAAGGGAACGAAAGGTGGTTTGTTTTATAATCCTAGAGATCGAGGGTGATCGCTACGAACGCCGATTTCTAGAGGAGGATTATGTAATGAACCACAAGCCCAAGAGTAGGATTGTTCTTGAGGGGAAGTCGACTTCAAGACTCACCGTACAAGAGGAGACACCACAAGTCATCGCACCGCGTGTCACAGAGCATACACAGAGGCACTCGTCAGAGTGGGAGGGTTGTTAGACAACCCGAGAGATTCATGTTTTTGGGAGAGTCTTCTGACTTAGTCCCCGTGAACATGAACCCGATCCCCGGACATATGACGAGGCAATCCAAGATAGAGATGATCTTGGCAAAGAGCGATGAATTCGTAGATAGAATCTATGGATTCTAATCCTGGGAGCTAGTAGAGCCACCCGATGGTGTAAAAACCATTGATGCAAGTGGATCTACAAGAGAAAGAGAGGAGTAGACGGTTGAGACCTTCAAAGCTAGGCTTGCTAAGTAAAGGGTATACTGTAAAGAGGGTATCGATTATGAGGGAGACCTTTCACTGTAGTGCTTAAGTCTATCCGGATTCTCTTATCTATAGCCATATGGATTATGAGATTTGGCAGATGGATGTCAAGATGCCTTTCCTTAACTAAGTCTTGAGGAGAACATCTATATGCAAGAACCAGAGGGATTCATTGCAAAGGCAAAGAGCATCTTGTATGTAAGCTTAATCGTCCATTTATGGATTGAAGCAAGCTTCTAGATCTTGGAACATCCGCTTGATGAGGTAATCCATATGGATTTATTCAAAGTCCTGATGAGCCTTGTGTATACAAGAGATGTGACGGAAACGTAGTGGTGTTTCTTGTACTATACGTGATGACATTTTGTTAGTTGGCAACAATATCAAAGTGTTATCGACGTAAGGGTATGGTTGTCCAAACAACTTGAAATGAAGGACTTGGGAGAAGTGGACACATCCTTGGGATCAAAGTTATAAGGGATCGCAAGAAAAGGATGTTGTGCTTATCTCAAGCTTCATACATTGACACTATCCTTGCTCGCTTTAGCATGCGTAACTCCAAGAAAGGTTTTCTACCTTTTAGGCATGGAGTTCCTTTATCTAAAGAGATGTGTCCCAAAACATCAAAGGAGATAGAGGACATGAAGGCGGTTCCTTATGCTCTCGGCAAGAGGGAAGCCTTATGTATGCTATGCTATGTACGAGACCGGATATCCGCTTTCACGTGGGCATGGTTAGCAGATATCGTAGTAATCCCGACAGTGACATTGGATCGATGCTGTAAAGCATATATCAAGTACCGAGAAGGACTAGGATTATATGCTCGTTTACCGCAGATCAATTAGTCCCGTGGGTTACACGGATTCTGATTTCCAATCGATAGGGACAAGAGTAAGTCTACCTCGTGGTTTGTGTTTACTTTTGGAGGTGGAGCCATAGTATGGAGGAGTGTCAAGGTAAATGCGTGGCGGACTCTACCATGGAAGTAGAGTATGGCGGCCTCGAGGCACCTAAGGAAGTCAGTATGGCTCAGAACTTCTTGATGGACTTGGATGTGATTCCCTGGTTTGCCTAACTATCACAATTTATTGCATAATGCAGCTTGCAAACTCAAGGAACCACGAGCCCATAAGGCAGTAAACACATAGAGCGCAAGTACCACCTTATACGAGAGATCGTAAAGAGGAGGAGAAGTTGTCGCCGCCAAGATTGCATCAGAGGATAACCTCGCGGATCCATTCACTAAGGCCCTTCGTAAAGCGCGCTTGATAGGCATGTGGAGGACATGGGGATGATGTATGGCAGAGTGATGACGTCATAGTCTTTTAGTATAAGTGGGAGATTGTTGGAATGTATACAAAGCCTAGCTCTTTTGTATGAACATTTTATTTTGAAATAAGAATCACATGATCATTGTTTGCATTTTATATATTCATTATATATGTGTGCATATTGTCTAATATTTTACATTGTAGATAACATGGTGCTTGGTGTGGCAATGTAAGATCATGTTATCATCCCTTGTAAAATATAAGTAAAGGCTCACAACCAAGATGGTTTTGGACAAACCATTGGCATGGTTGTAGTGTAGCTTGGTATTGTTTTGTCTTGAACATAGAGTTACACTAGTACACTTAGGTGTATTGAGTAGACTGACATAGAGGTGATTCAATTTAGTATCGACTACATAATTGAATCGACCTGATATTATGTTGTACATGCTCTTAATCCCGATATAATAACGGGCACATGTACTTAGTATTTATTTCTTTGATTTACCAAAGGTGAGATTTAGATGGATTAAATCAATATGCCCTAAGTTGGGAAATAATATTATTTACATGGTGTGCCGCTGATTATAGGAGGAAACCGTGTCCTATATATTAGGTTGATGATGTCCCTCGAGGAGCTCATAAGGTTCATCATGTAAACTCAAATGGTTGACTTAGTCAACATGATGATAAGGTTGAGTGGTACTACTGAGGATTTAGATGTTAATTAATTGATGGTCAGTAAATCAATTAATTGACGGACATTCGATATCTTAAACACGGGGAGATTAATGTACAAATAATATATGGAGCCCATATTGATTTATGAGGTTTGTTGAGGTAGTTCAATGATGATCCTCTAGTGGAATGAAACATCATTGATGGATCAAGTTTGTGTGGTTCCGATCCATCGGGTGGCCAAGATCCAACTCCTCCTTATGGTCCCTATCGTAGCCTAATATAATCCTTGTGAAGTCTAGATCCAAGAATGTACAACAAAACCTAGAACCAACGGTTGGGATTAAATCCCTAGATCCGATGGTAGGATGAAACCCTAGAACCAACGGTTGGGATTAAATCCCTAGATCCGATGGTTGGGATGAAACCCTAGAATCGACGGTTGGGATTAGACCCTAGATCCGACGGTTGGGATAAAACCCTAGATCCGACGGTGGAGA
This sequence comes from Wurfbainia villosa, assembly GCA_025175895.1. NCBI lineage: Eukaryota > Viridiplantae > Streptophyta > Magnoliopsida > Zingiberales > Zingiberaceae > Wurfbainia > Wurfbainia villosa. The sequence goes on from CM046004.1 coordinate 56,387,308, forward strand.
TTAAATCCCTAGATCCGACGGTGGAGATTAAAGGAGGCTTAAGCCCTATTCTATAAATAGATGCTTAGGGTTGGGCGGCAATAATGATCAAGGATTTGAATTAGAGAATTAGGGTTTGGCTTTTGGAGAAGTGGGCGGCTAGGGTTTGGAGCAAAAGTGGGCGGCAACTTTCTTCTTCCTTCTAGTTGTTGTCGGCGCCCAATTTCCTCCATCAATACTTGGCCGGCACCCATCATTAAGGCCTTTCTCTTCTTCCTTAGCCGGCGGTTCTCCTTCCATTGGTGGCCGGTGGTCTTCCTCCTTCCTTTCTCCTTGGTGGCCGGCGGCTACTCCTCTTCAAGTTGGCCGGTGCTTCATCCAATTGTTTCCTTGGCCGGCGGTTGCACCAAGTTCCATAATTTGGTGGCCGGTTCTAGATAGGAAGGTATTTGTGGTTTCTTCTCTTTGTTCGCAGCGGACAAGGTAGAGAAGAAAGTGATCTAGAAGGCTTCTACTCGTGGAGGATCTTCGTCCACACGTCGTCCACGAGAAGGATAGGACATACGATAGAAGATCGTAAGGTATAAAGTTATTTTAACTTTATTTACAGATCTGAATATATTGTTTAATATTTTGATTATGCATGTGTGTGTATGAATATATATTGTATAATCATGGACCCCGAAGACAAACACAAAAACCGGCGATCCATCCGTCGTCTCTTCCGCGGCTAACCAACTAGAAGAGTTGTGTTGCTTGAACAACTAGTTTGTTCAAGCGACCACTCAAGTTGTTAGCACGATGATGAATAGGTTGTGCTAAGGAAGCTCAACCCATCCGGATTAATTCTTTCATTAGTGAAAATTTTAATCCGGGGACATGGGAGCCAATGAGCCTCCGAAGCGACCATCAACCAACAGCAGAATGGGTGCTCCGGGAGATTCATGAAGGTTGCTGCAGCAATCATTTAGGAGGGAGAGCTTTAGCAAGAAAGGCCCTATTAGCAGGATATTTTTGGCCTACTCTCCAGCAAGATGCTGCTCGTATGGTGCAAGCTTGTCCCGCTTGTCAGAAGCATAGCAACCGTTCCGAACGGCCGGCTGAGTTAATGAAAGTCGTAGTCTCTTCTTGTCCTTTCGATCAATGGGGGATGGATATAGTAGGTCCGATGCCAGCGGCACCCTTACAGAAGAAGTTTTTATTGGTGGCTGTGGATTATTTTTCCAAATGGGTGGAGGCAGAGCCCTTAGCCAAAATTACTGAGAATGTCGTAATACAGTTCTTATGGAGAAACATTGTTTGTCGATACGGTATTCCTCGGAAAATAGTCAGTGACAATGGACGACAGTTCCAAGGAAAAAAGATCCAAGAATGGTGCCAGAGTCTCAACATTCAGCAGGCTTTCACTTCGGTCGCTCACCCTCAAGCGAACGGGCAAGTGGAGGTGACTAACAGGATCCTCATTCAAGGATTAAAGACCAAATTGGGGGCTCAGAGGGGGAACTGGGTAAAAGAGTTACCAGGCATCCTGTGGGCCTATCGAACTACACCCAATACAGCAACAGGAGAAACTCCCTTTAGTTTGGTGTGCGGGATGGAAGTCATTATTCCGTCGAAGTTTTGTTAAATAGCGCTTGATAAAGGCGTCATGAGAACCAAATCGTAACCAACTTATCCAAAGCTGAATTGGACTTGGTGGAAGAAAAGCGGGAAATGGCACGGCGGCGAAAGTCTACAAGCAAAGAGTCACATAAGAAAGTAATGCCTCAAGATTTCAAGAAGGGATTGGGTTTTGCGTAAAGTTAATCCTGCTGAGACCGAAGCTAGCTCCTGGAAGGACCCTATGAAATAACGCTGAGCAGGTCGATATTATCTGAAAGATGACCAAGACAGAGAGCTTCCACGACCTTGGAATGCCATTCATTTAAAACTTTTTTACACTGTATGAGGAGTAGAAAATAGAAGAAGAGAAATTATGAGACTCTGAAGGAGTGTACTCCTTAACGTGATCGTGTTAATTAGATGTTAAGTACTCTCCAAATTTCATTAATGAGTTATTTACAAAAGAAATACGGTACTGATTATCAATCATGAAGAAGAGAAAGAAAATGGAAAGGAAATTCCCATTTCAAAACAAGATATCGAATTACAGTTTAAATCAGTCGGGAGGATAACGTCGAAAACCAGCCTCCCAATTTAAAGAAAATGAAGGATAAGTTGGAGGAGGTAATCCTTGGTTAGCATACTGCCGAACTGCTTCATTAAATCCGTCCTGATAAGTGGCGCGCAGCAAAATGATGATTCTCTCCTGACGGTTCGGATGGTCAGGGCTTCGCTCTTGATGCAGCCTCTCGCATTTTTCTTGTTGCTCTTGAAGTTTTCGACACACGTCCACATAGCGTCGTGACACCTCCATAATAGCATCGGCTAGGATGGAAACATCATCGGCTTGGGAACTTTGGTCCTGCTACACAAGGTGCGTCATCTCCACCATGTTTTGACTCATAGAAGCTGAAATCCCCTCCACTGCTTCAGAATAAGATCTGGTCCAGGCGAGTTCAGTGCCCATCCTCTGGAGAGAAGTCTCTTGCCTGCGTAGACGAGCGTGAGCATGCGCCCTGGAATTTATGAGGGATGAGTTTTCTTGTACCTCCTTGCACAATCAGGTGCGGAGGTCCCCTATCTTATCCTGTGCTCGCCGGTATTGAACCTGAAGGCGAGCGATGGCGTCAGAATCCTGTTGCTTCCCCTTGAGGAGCTCTGCTACCTGCCCTTGGAGACGTATCAATTCTTGAGCCGAGAAAGACTCCTTATCAAGAGGAGCCAGTTGGACTTCCCGCTGGGGGACGGGTGGCTGCACACCTAGACGTTGTTGTTCCCTTAACGCTGCAATGGTATCAGCATCCTTCTGAATTTGTTGGCGAGCCTCGGATAATTTCTCCTGGCACAGGTGCAATTGTTGCAACAAGAGTCGTTCTCAATTTTGAATATTCGCTAAATCTTCTCGTTGTTGTCGCTCCCATTCTTGAGCTTGAGCCCGATATTGATGGAGGGAGCGATCCAACTCTTGATGGTTGGTCAAGGCCTGCATGCTAGTTGTGAAAAAGAAATCGGTTAGTAAGACAAAGCTAAGAGAGCTAATTGAGAAAACATACCAAATCCAGAGCATGGCGTAGGCTTTCCATGCGAGGAACCACTTCCTCTAAGTTCAGGATCCGAAGACTCCTGGGAGAAAAGGAAGAAGATGGGACAGATGATACGGAGGTGGGAAGTTCACTGGTAAGGGGGAGAAGGGGGATGATATTTGTGGGAGGAGAAGGGGTCTTCAGGCGATGAGTGGAGGAGGAAGTTTGCGGTAAGGGGATATCAACCGCCATGGGTTCGGAGGAAGAACGATATTCAGGAGAGATAGAAGGCAGGGGTGAGCCAGCCTCTGTCGTCGGCTGACATGGAAGTGCATCCTCCCCGGGTTCATCCACAGATTGCAGTGAAGGAGAAGGCGACTTCTGAATATTGGTGGTAGAGGGAGAAAAAGCATAAGAGCTAGGGTTTGTAAATGCCGGAGAAATCGAGGAAGGACTAATTGTCTCGATTTCCTCCGGGACGGAAGTAAAAAGAGATGCAGGGGGAGGAGAAGAAGAAGGACGAGATGAAGCAGGTGTGGTGGTGATCGGGGAAAGTGAAGAAAAAGACAAAGCCGACGGCTGACCGGTTTTCTTCTTTCGATGTGGATAACGACCCGCTATTTCCTGGAAGAAGGTAGAATGCATTTTGAAGGTCTGAGAATAAAGAGAAAGGGCTGAAAAAAGGGATTAAGGCAACAGAGTATGGCGGAGGAGAGGAGCAGAGACGGAGAAGAAGGAGATGAAAAGGCAAGGGGAGGAAGATAGAAAAAGAAACGAAGACAAAAGGATCCCCTATAAAAGGGAGGAGAGTGGGCTTGTAATCATTATTGGGCTCCTCGTCTGTGGTAAAGGAGGCCCCAAGTGAAAAGGAAAAAAGGGTTATTCTTTCTAAATAGCCCAGTATGTACTAAAGCCTTCATTTGCATAAGAAGGGGCGGATATAAGCGTTCCCCTTCGGAAGACAAGCACAAAAGAGGGATGATATGAAAACGTTGCCTCCTTTACGTTGATGGCTTCTGAGCCATATATTATATAGACAAAACTTCTATCCCCGCGAAGCGGAAGATATCCCGTTGTGGTGGCGGAACGGAAGAATCGAAATTCCTCGGTTATATATTATATATACAAAATTTCTATCCACGCGAAGCAGAAGATATCCCCGTGTGGTGGCGGAACGGAAGAACCGAAATTCCTTGGTTATATATTATATATACAAAATTTATATCCCCGCGAAGCGGAAGATATCCCCGTGTGGTGGCGGAACAGAAGAACCGAAATCCCTCGGTTATATATTATATGCAAAATTTCTATCCCCGCGAAGCGGAAGATATCCCCGTGTGGTGGAGGAACGGAAGAACCGAAATCCCTCGGTTATATATTATATGCAAAATTTCTATCCCCGCGAAGCGGAAGATATCCCCGTGTGGTGGCGGAACGGAAGAACCGAAATTCCTCGGTTATATATTATATATACAAAATTTCTATCCCCGCGAAGCGGAAGATATCCCCGTGTGGTGGCGGAACGGAAGAACCGAAATTCCTCGGTTATATATTATATATACAAAATTTCTATCCCCGTGTGGTGGTGGAACGGAAGAACCAAAATCCCTCGGTTATATATTATATGCAAAATTTCTATCCCCGCGAAGCAGAAGATATCCCCATGTGGTGGCAGAACGGAAGAACCGAAATTCCTCGGTTATATATTATGTATACAAAATTTTTATCCCCGCGAAGCGGAAGATATCCCCGTGTGGTGGCGGAACGGAAGAACCGAAATCCCTCGGTTATATATTATATGCAAAATTTCTATCCCCGCGAAGCGGAAGATATCCCCGTGTGGTGGCGGAACGGAAGAACCGAAATTCCTCAGTTATATATTATGTATACAAAATTTCTATCCCCGCGAAGCGGAAGATATCCCCGTGTGGTGGCGGAACGGAAGAACCGAAATTCCTCGGTTATATATTATGTATACAAAATTTCTATCCCCGCGAAGCGGAAGATATCCCCGTGTGGTGGCGGAACGGAAGAACCGAAATTCCTCGGTTATATATTATGTATACAAAATTTCTATCCTCGCGAAGCGGAAGATATCCCTGTGTGGTGGCGGAACGAAAGAACCGAAATTCTTCGGTTATATATTATGTATACAAAATTCCTATCCCCACGAAGCGGAAGAAATCCCCGTGTGGTGGCGGAACGGAAGAACCGAAATTCATTCGGTTATACTCAAAAATTTTATCCCCGCGAAGCGGAAGATATCCCCGTGTGGTGGCGGAACGGAGGAGCTGAGATTTTCTCAGTTATATATTACCTTTTGTCCCCGAAAAGGGGGAGAAGTTGAAGTTCTTGTTTAACTTTATATTGTTTTATTCTTGCAAAATAGCAGAGTCAATTCATTTAATGGTTCTATATACCAAGCAGAGTAAAAAGGCGGAAGAGCCGAAATATGCCTCAGTTATATGTAAGTCTATGTGAATACGAAAGAAGTAAAGCGTGGCACAATTCAGAAGATACTGGAGAAAGAAGATAAACTGGGAAAGTTCATTGATGCGAAAGAATTACATATTTTGAGTCATTTACAAGGGAAAATAACAAACAGAAACCCTTATACATCTTGAGTATTACAGTTCTTTGTTGGGAGGAACGGAGGGAGCTCCCTTGTATGGTTGAGGTTGGCACAATAGTTGCCGCCGGTAAGACTGCTGCAGGAAGATCTGTTTGGCCAATTCCTTTTGGGACCCGACCAGTTGTTGGCGTAGGGAGCAATTACTGGCGGAAGTTTCCTTCAGCCGTTGCTGTAAGTACTTCACTTGCTCCTCCAGGCTAGCTATGTATCGGCGATCATTTATCTGTTCTTCAGAAGGAGAGGAAATGCTGCCCTGTTCAGATATTCTGTCCATGGCAAATAAAGAGAAAAGGAAAGGATGGAAGCTATCAGGTAAGGGTCGGGGACTTTTATAGCGACGAAGGGGAAAAGTGCATTTATTGGTAGAAGAAATAGGGACCATAAATGCCAGTAAAGAAGAGGAAACGTGGGGGCAGTAGTGGGAAGGTCGACGGGACTATAACTGTAATTAAGAGGGTCCGAATCCCCGGGCGATGGCAGAAGAAGGCATGTTCGGACCAGATTACCGTCCTTTTGAAGACAGAAACCTTCTATGAGAAAAAGACAAAAGCAAATATCAAGTTCCCTCCCTCATTTTTATTGATATATTTGAAATGATTACATTAATTTGATCTATATAGATTTCCTCTGATTACTCCTAACAGACGAGGCGGGAGAGGTCTCTTTGGGGGGAGAAGGCGCCAAGACGACCTTGAAGCGCTCGCCTTGGGATGAAGGAGGAACTGATGGATCTTCATCGAACGGAGAAGGATGAGCTTCCGGCGGGGGGACTGGGATGAAAGCCAGCGCTGGTGGAAGTGGAGGGAGTTCGTCAGCGGCACGGGGGTCTCCCACTGTATACTCCCAGGTGAAGGGAGGATTCCACACTCTATTGCGGAAGGAAGGGAAGGGAGCACGAAAGGACCTCCCTGTAGGAGGGGTTGGAGTTGGAGTGTGAGGTGGAAAAGGAAGAGGACGAAAAGCGGAAGTGGCAGTTGAGCGGGTCTCTGAATCTTCAGTGTCTTCAGAAACCCAGCTCGAAAGATTCTGAAGTTGAAGAAATTTCGATGGGGTGCCCCTCTGAAGCCATGATAGTGAGATATGAGAAGGGAGACATGGAGGGCAATGATTTATAATGGAAGAAAAGCGACGACAGAAGTTCTTGGGAAGGTGAAGAAGACGAAGAGATTGATGCAGTCTCCGAAGCGGCAAAAGGAATGGGGAAAACCAATAGGCAAGAGTCACTTAAAGCAAGTCTCCGAACCAAAATCGGGACGGATGTGAATAATATCAAGCAAGATACTTCAGGCGGACCTCCGAACCGAAATCGGGACGGATGTGAATAATATCAAGCAAAATACTTCAGGCGGACCTCCGAACCGAAACCGGGACGGATGTGAATAGTATCAGGCAAGATACTTCAAGCGGATTCCCGAATCGAAATTGGGGCGGAGGTGAATAATGTTATTCAAGATTTTTCCAATAAGCCCGAACCAACGAGGTGATTGCGCCATATGATACAGGAAAAGAGATAACGGTATAAAAAGGGAGGAGTTTAAAATTGGTTCAGAATTCCCGATCCGTCAAGAAACATGACAAGACAATGATAATTAAACATATGGACAAATTCCTCATTCAGAAGCAAAAGAAAGGCTAGTGACAAAATTACCAAAAAGGAGAATAGTAGAAATTACAACTCAAAAAGTTCGGGTGGACACTTAGCTAGCGCCTCCGTAGGATCTAAATAGCTGGTGTCCGTGCCAGGAGGCGGGTATCCTTGTTCGGCGTTTTGAGTCGAGGACCCCTCAAAGCCTAGTATAAATAAGTCTACCCCCTTCTTGACATAGCGTCCCTTGAGGTCGGCTTCTTGCTCCTTCAGTTGGTCCTGATATCGAACCACCTGAGCTTGACTTTCTGCCAATTCAGCCGCCAAAGCATCTCTTTCGGTGGCTGCCTTTATAGCTTGCTGCCCCAAGGTTGAAAGAGCTTCTAGGTACTCCTGGTGGAGGGTAGACTGTTGCTGAGCCACCGGCGATAAGGTGTGAGAAAGAGCTGCCACCATGGAGGAAAGCTCCTGGCATTTCTCTGTACAGGATTCCTTGGTGGTTTCCCATGCTCGACGTTCCAATTCAAGCCGGTGTCGCTCTTGCTGAAGCTGCATAATAGTGGTCGAGGAGTCAGCAGCCTTGGTCATGGCGTCCCAAAGAGATCCCTTGTACTCCCCCAGTTCACGGGTCAGGATGTCTACATTGCGGTTATTTGCGCAAAAAGAGGCACTGTTCAAGTTCTTCATTTTTTCATTGCAGCTCCTCTTTCTCGCTTCGGACCAGGGATAGTTGCATCATGGCATCCTCGCACTGGCCCCTAAAGTCCGCTTCCTTGGCTCTTGCTCGTTCAACCGCTGAATGAGCTCTTTTTGTTGTGATACTGTGGCAAAGTGGCGAGTTTCCACACTATATTGGAATTGGGCCAGCCGAACCACCATGTTGTTATGCTGGGTGGAGGCCTGAATGGAAGGAAAAGTTATCAGTATATATCGGCATATAGAGATACCCATAATGAAGAGGAGGAAAAGAAAGAGTAGATACCTCTGCCAACAGTTTGCTCACTTGTTCACATGGGCCTTGTATGCCCGAATGATTGAAAATTTTCACCTCCGAGGGGTGCCGAATCTTCAGCAGGGATCCCAATGTGGCCCTCGGAGGAACAGGAAGGGAAGGATCCTACCCTTCAGAGGAGGATGGGGGTCTGATACGACGAAGGGGGGTAGGAGCAGCTCTTGAGTCGGAAGGTATAGGAGCTAGGAGGGATTCTGTATGAGAAGGTAGGGGTGAATTTTGTGCAGATGGGGAGGAATGAAGAAATTGGGAGGGAGAATCCCCTCCTTGGGGAGATGAAGAAGGGACAGAGGTCGCCTCCCTTCTTGGCTCATAAATGGTTAGGGTTGAGACCCTACTGGGAAGATAAGGGAAGAAGAGCCGATGAACTTGAGGCTCCTTTCTTGATGAACCGCAGCTTTTTCCGGGGGGATAACGGAGCTGCTACCGACTTGCCTCTTTTAGTCGATGTTTTCTTCTTCTTGGCCGCCTCGATCGCCTCCCCTTCCACCAAAGCCTTCTGCATTAGATTATCTGCAAGGTATACTGATAAGAAAAATGAATAACCTAGAAAAGAGGTCATATTGCAGGGTAAGTATCACCCTACCTACAGCAATCGAAGTCGTTAAAGGTAGGGGAGACAATCCAAAGTAGCTTAAAAGAGGAGTTTCTATTAGATGGTTTGAGCAGTAATGTAACTCTCCTAATACTCTATACACTTCCGGGAAGGGGCATTTGGTCCTCATTTCTAAGGGAGGAAATCGGGAAGGGCTACCTTCCATGTATCGAGAATAGGGAGACTCTGAAGTCGTACAAAGAAATACAATTCTTCCCAGCCCTTGTGGGAAGTGGGTAGGTTCACCAAGAATTGGCAGTCTGAACGGCTAGATAGATATTAGAGACCTGCCTTAGAAGATTTTAGTTGGAAGAAGCAATGGAATATTTCAAGGGTTAAAGAAAGGTTCAAGTGTTGGAATACTATGTGAGCTCCCGATAAAATTCGAAAGGAGTTGGGGGTGAATTGGTTAAGGGGTAGTCCATAGAAGTTTAGAAGGTCCAAATAGACCGACGGTACCGGCAAGGATAGGCCGTTAAGAAATTGTTCGGAGAAAAAGCATGTCAAGCCGGAGGGAGAATTATGAGGTCGATGCAGTTTAGTCGTGAAACAGCATTTTATAGAGGGGTCTATGTAGTTGTTCTTAATATTAAAGAAATAATGGTTACAATCTAACTGGGTTATGGTATGTTCATACCAGGTGGGTGAAGAGATGGTCCTAGAAGCCATGGGTGCGAACAAAGCAGAGCACTTACTCGGAGGTTAAGGAAGAATCGTGTGGGGAAAGGAAGGACTGGGTCGCCGAAACACCGCCGATGAAAATCACGGAAGGAGAAGAACAGGCTGGATTGTTAAGCACACTAAACGATACCTAAAAGGAGAAGGCAGGGGTTTATATAGGTTTTTCCGTGACGATTCAACTGCACAAAAGGAGAAGAAGAAGCGGAGCCCATAAGCCCATCGGGCCTCCTTAAGTATACCTAAGGGAGGTATAAGGGAACGGATGGATCTAAGTTGAGAAATGAAGAGTAGGTCAGAAACTGCATGTACATTTAGAAAGTCAAGCTTATAACTTCGCTTGACTATTTTTCGGGGTTGACTAATGATACTGCTGGTACCTTTTCTACATAATCCCCAATAGAAGGGTTAGTGGGGGCCCATGATCCAAGCCAAAATATTCGGTTCAGTGAAGGGAGAAAAGGAAGCATTGGTCCGGGCGCAAATATCAGAGGCTATTGGTCCGGGCGCAAATATCAGAGGCCATTGGTACGGGAGAATATCGAAAACAATTGGCACGGGAGAGTTAGCAGAAGCAATTAGTACAGCAAAGAAGAGACGGAAGGCACTTCGCTAAAGAGTGGAGCAAGAATTGGTTCAGCAAGATAATTCTAGAAGCCGACGGGATGGATAGAGGGTCGACTTAGCCTGATCTATACATATCTGAAGGAAGTGCAGTGCGGGAAAAGGGGAATTGGTTCGGGATGATGAGGAATCTTAGGGCTAGGGCACCCGTGGGCTATAGACCTAAGCTAGCTTCACTCAATGCGGAGGGTTGAGGGAGATATTCTAACCTAGTTTCCCAAAAAGTAGAGGAAAAGGTGTTAGGCAATGGCCTGGGAGGCCCCACGCAATATTCCAAGGAGTCTTCACTCCTTATATCTGTAACAGAATTATTCTCCAGGTGAAGGTGGTGGCCACGTGTACGATGGAGATAACCCACGACGTTACGATGAAGGAAAGGGGAAGATAAAAGGGAGGAAGCGAGGAGGAAAAAAGGGATCTGTAATTATTCCCACCCAGCAAGAGAGAAGGGGACGCAGGAGAAGAAGGAGAGCGACAACCGCCTCGCCGGAGAAGAAGGACGGAGATCTGTCGATTGTTACATCTCTTGTATTTTTCTCGTTTTGTGATATCACTGTAAGAGGTCTTTCTCCTCCACCTTCGGGAACTTACTTTTCGTAAAGGAGGACCTTCATAGTGAAGGTGCTTAGGCACTGCATCCGGTGAGAAAAGCTCACCTCCGTGGAGTAGGAATCCTTATTCCGAACCACGTTACATCTTGTGTCTGAGTCTCGAGTACTGACGTGGGTTTCTTGCGTTTCATCTGCTTCATCTTCTTATTCTCTACTGACTGCGGCCTGTGAAAACCCTCTGAGATCCCCCTCAGTGCTTCATTGCATTGAAAAAGGAGTGAACAGATTTCACCTGTCCCGCATCACGCTCCGAATAAGTGAAACCACCATCGTGAGCTTTAGATTAATTTAGATTAATTTCTATTGCTTTAGATTAATTTTTATTGCTTTAAATTAATTTAGATTAATTTTTATTGCTTTAAATTAATTTTTATTGCATTAGATTAATTTTTTCTGCATTTAAAAATAATTTTTTGAATTAAAAATAATTTTTTGCATTAAAAAAACATTTTTTGCATTAAAAATAATTTTCTACATTAAAAATAATTTTTTGCATTTAAAAATCATTTTCTGCATTTAAAAATAATTTTTTATATTAAAAATAATTTTATGCATTTAAAAAACATTGTCTGCAATAAAAATAATATGCATTTAAAAAATATTTTCTGTATTTAAAAATAATTTTCTATATTTAAAAATAATTTTTTACATTTAAAAATTATTTTCTACATTAAAAATAATTTTCTACACATTAGATTTATTTTTTCTACACATTAGAAATATTTGATTTAATTTTTTGCACATTAGATATATTTAATTTAATTTTTTGCACATTAGATATATTTAATTTAATTTTTTGTATATTAGATTTATTTAATTTAATTTTTTGCACATTAGATATATTTAATTTAATTTTCTGCACATTAGATTTATTTAATTTATTTTTTTGCACTTAGAAATTATTTAATTTATTTTTCTGCACTTATAAATTATTTAATTTTCTACACTTAGAAAATAATTCATTAATAATGTCACACTTAGAGGGATACAACATCATTCGCCCTCCTCTTTTCAACGGAGAGGATTTTTCCTACTGAAAAAGGCGAATGGAGTGTTATTTGAAGACCGACTTAGAAGTCTAGTTCTCAATTAGAAAAGGGTTCATAGCTCTGGTAGATGACTCGGGTGAGTTGTTAGATCCGGAGAAATTGACCATAAATTTTAGGAAAAAGGCTCAAGTCAATTACAAGGCTTTAAACACCTTGCAACGCGGACTTACGAATGAGGAGCTAAGTCGAGTCGGATCCGTTCAAAATTTAAAAGAGTTATGGGATAAATTAATTAAGTTACATGAACAGACTAACTTGAGTCAACCCAAGGATGGTCTAGTTTTGATGGCAGGAACGAACACAAAAGGAAAGAAATCCAAATCAAGAAAGAGAAAAAGGAAGAAAGCATCTAAGGCAAAATTGGACAAGTCATTGTCGGAAGAGTCAGACGTAGAAATATCAACGAATTGCTTCGTAGCACTCGTGGCAATGGATGAGTCCGAAGACGAGACAAACTCCGAGTCCAAGAGAAGACACGAATCCACATCCATTTTCGAAGGTTCAAACGAGGTAACATCTCCCCAAAAAGATGTTGTACAACATAATTGCATGCCTAGGTAGGAAACTAGCCAAGTCCGAGAATCGAGTCGACTCGCTTCTTGAGGAAGTTAAAGTACTTAAGGAGCAAGTCAACTCGAAGACATCGACTTGCCAAATTAAGGATAGAGACTCAACTCGAGTTGCAAAGCTTGAGAAAGAGAACTCTGTCCTAAAAAGGCAAGTAGAAGATCTCATCGGATCGTTGAAAAGTTTCACATCGGGATCCAAGTATCTCAACATGATGCTTGGATCTCAGCAAGCCATGTACAACAAGTCCGGACTCAGATACAAGGCTAAGGATACAAATAGATCATACATGTCCCTGTGTTAATAGAAATGCTAAGAGTCGAGTCCAAGCTTGGGTTCCTAAGACTAGCTTAGTCAACCAAGTTGTACCAAATCAATTTAAGATTCCCAAAGGACAAGTTCACTTAGTGAACAAAACTCAGTCTAGCTACCATTTAGGGGGAGCTAACACTTTGCTTGTTTCCTTGTTTAGTTAAACACTTGCATGCTTAGTTTACTTTACTTGCTTAATTTAGAACGGACTAGATAGGAAACAAAGCAGTTTAAACTTGAACAACCTAGTACTAAGACAAGTGAACTGATACTAAGTTAGGGAAGCTCTTCAAAGTGCATGTCTAGGAAGTGATCGTTGCTCCGATAACCAAGAAGGTCATGTGCCTCGCCACTACCTGGTACACTAAGTCGAGTAGAACTGACCAAAGTTAACTCACTAAGTCTTTAACTAGTTAGACCAAAGCTTAGTCTAAAGTGAATCAAGTCCTTTATTGACTTTGTCTAGGAAGTGGTCATTACTCCGATAACCAAGAAAGTCATGTGCCTCGCCACAACTTGGAAGTCAATACTGGAAAAACCTACTTGACTAGCTCAAACCAAGCTTAAATCTAACACAAGTTTAAACACTTTGAAATTGCTCATTAAATTTAATTAAGATAAAAGAAATCCTCATCTCACAAAACTTATAGAAATAAGTGTATTGAAAACCTAGCTTGGGTGAGATGATTTAGATCTTAATTAAGCTTAATTTAGCTTAACTCAACCTAATAAACTTAATCATCACTTAATTAAACTTAATCACAACTTAATTAAACTTAAGAATAACTTAATTAAAATTAATCATAACTTAATTAAACTTAATCACAACTTAATTAAACTTAAGAATAACTTAATTAGACTTAATCACAACTTAATTAAACTTAAGAATAACTTAATTAGACTTAATCATAACTTAATTAAATTTAAGAATAACTTAATTAAACTTAATCACAACTTAATTAAACTAAAGAATAACTTAAGTAAACTTAATCAAAACTTAATTAAACTTAAGAATAACTTAATTAAACTTAATCACAACTTAATTAAACTTAAGAATAACTTAATTAAACTTAATCACAACTTAATTAAAATTAAATCACAACTTATTTAAACTTAACAACTTACCTTAAATAAACTTAACAACAACTTAATAAAACTTAATAACTTAACTAAACAATTAAACTTAACTTAACCTAACTAATCTTGTCAATCCAAACCATCTAATCAATTCAACTTAAATATTTCAACTTAATCAACTCAAATACAATCAAATCAACACAATTAATACAAAATCAATTCAAAATAATTCGCTTTATTCAAAATTTAAATTAAGGGGGAGAAAATAGTTTCAAGTTTATTAAATTTTGAAAAGGGAGAGTCTTAAATGTGTTTCAAACACTCTAGCTTTAAGGGAGAGATCAAGAGCCTAGGGGGAACCTAAAATATTTTGCTAAATTATGAAATTTTTAAAATCTTCTCTAAAATTATGTTGGAATTGGATAAGAAATATTTTTAAGGGGGAAAAAGAAAATTTTAAAGCTAGCTAAGAAACTATCTTTTTGAAAACTTCAAGCTTTAATTAAGGAGAAGTTTCAAAATGTTAATTAAGGGGGAGAAAAACTTAGACTTGAATTATCTTTGAAAAGCTTAAATATTTTCAAGTTTAAAATACATAAAAAATCTACTTAGGTTTTGATGTATGGGGAGAAAACAATTAAACATTTTAAAGCATTTATTCAGGGGGAGCTTTGGAAAATTTGAAAATATTAAAAATTTTGAAAATAAGTTATTATTCAGGGGGAGCTTTGGAAATTTTGAAAATTTTGAAAAAATTTGAAAATAAGTTATTATTCAGGGGGAGTTTTGGAAAATTTGAAATTTTTGAAAAATCTTGAAAATAAGTTATTATTTAGGGGGGAGCTTTGGAAAATTTGAAATTTTTGAAAAATCTTGAAAATAAGTTTTTATTCAGGGGGAGCTTAAAAATTTTGAAAGATTTTAAAAAAATTTAAAGTTTGAAATTTTTTGAAAAGTTAGAAATATTGTAAAGCTTAAATTAAGTTGTTGAAAATTTTAAAACTTAATTTTTGAGCTTGAAAACTTCTTATTTCAACTCTTCAATATATTTTGTTGGCATTTTAAATTTAATCCTTATTTTGATGTATGCCAAAGAGGGAGAAAGAGGTATAAAGTTAGAGATTTAAAGAAAATTTTATTTATTGAAAGAAAGATGCAAAAAATTGATAAGGACTTATGCATCTCATACATGGTTTAATTTATGCATCTATTGTACGTGTCAATATTTGGATATTGGTATTTGATTCTCCTAACTTTAACTGGTGTATTGTCATACATCAAAAGGGAGAGATTGTTGATGCAGTGAGCATCACTCCTTAGTTTTGATGTATGAACCACAGTTAAATGTTAGGATTCACTTGTGTTCTAATATCAATATTAAGTGTGCAGGCTTAATAGGAAGTCCTAGTAGGTCCTGTTGACCGGATACTAGGCACGTATCTTGAAAAATCAGGAGGATCGGACACTAGGCATGAAGTCTAGATAGATCGCGTGGACCGGACATTTGGCATGAAGACCGGTTAGGTCAGGAGACCGGACAATCGACAAAAAGTCCAACTGGGTCAGGCAGACCGAACAGCTAGTGGAAGCCCTGGTGGGTCAGATCGGATGTCAAGAGTGGTAAGTCCGGCAGGTAGCCGACAGGTAAGCCTCGAGTGAAGAAGTGAGGCTGAGTCCTCTATAGGGGGACAAAGCTAGGCGTCGATCCGATGAAAAGTCCGTGTGGGACTTAGTAGTCGAGATCGAGCAGTATTACTACTACTTTCGCATTTCATATTATCTATTTATGCTAATCCTATTTTGCAGGGATCAGTCGACTTGATGGATTTAAGTCGACTGAAGTCCAGTCGACTGGAGATGTATCAGTCGACTGGATACCTATTTGGCATGATCAGCTGGTGATCGATCGGAGATCGTACGATGCAGATGGAAGGGGTTTCAATCGACTAAAGGGTTTGAGTCGACTGAAGAGGCAAATTTCCCGATGCGGAGTCGAGTGATGTGGAGTCGACTGGAAGACCACGAATTCCATATTGACAGGCTGATATGGAGTTGACTGGAAGGCATTCCAGTCGACTGGAAAAGGTTTATAAAATATGAGCTCGACCAAATCCAAGCGATACATCCAATCTACGTCGAAGTTCTATCGAAATAAACTCTCATCCACTAAAGCTAAGCTGATCTTCCAACACTCAGAGCAAACTTCAACCATCTACTTAGTGTCAGTATAAGTTATTGTTTACTTTCTTTTTCGCTTCTGTACTTAATTTCATAGAGTGGGTAGTGTGTTACCCATCTCTAACATTGTAAAAAGTGAAACCCTCCGAAGTCGAGAGTTCTCGAGTCAGAGGGCATTTAGTGAATTGCCCAACGAGGTAGCTCTCGAAAGAGCTACAGGCCTTGGACTAGTAACCCGGTTAGGGTTGTGAACCAAGTAAAACAAAGAGTGTGGTTACTTTCATTTCTGCTACATACTCGTATAGTTTTAATTATTCTAAATAGTTTTAAAATTAAAATAAATTTTTAAAACCTCCGAGATTCACCCCCCTCTCTCAGAAAAACACGATCCTACACGACATAACATATTTTTGACTATTATCTTGTATGACTCAATCATTCTATCCTTGATATCTAGATTGATCAATGAGGCATAGACTATGTCATCCTCTTATCTATAAGACCGTAAGTAACGCGCTAGTGGAGGGTGAATAGCAGTTTTGATTCGACGTTTGGAATTCGATAGTGTTCATCTCTACAATTTGTTAGTATGCACAGCGGAAATAATAAAGCATAAACATAAAACAAAGACAAACACTCACATGCAATACACAAGCATATAATGTGGTTCGGAAGCTAGGGTTCCTACTCTACGGGTTGAGCTCAAATGAGCTCTAGTGATGCACACCACCACTAATACACTCCTCAGAATAATCCGAGGGTGGAGAAACCTCTTACAAGTGATTACAAAAGTAATACAATAATAAGAACAAGATACAAGCAATTACACTAAGCAAATGAATACAAGTAAATAAAACACTTTACAAATGTGAGTTTTTGAATGCTTGATCTTTGGTTGCCTTTGGAATGCCTTGAAGGTCTTAAATGCAACATCAATTCCCCTTCAAATTCCTCAAGAAACATTGGCCAAAATCCTCCTCTTCATGCTCCTTATAAAGTTGCAACTCGGGCTAATTTTTGCCTAGTAGTCAACTGTCATAAGGCACCAGTCGATTGCCCCTGTAGTCGTTATCTCACAACGGCTCAATCCACGCTAGAAAAACTCTAACGGATACACAAGCGATCGCCTTACCAAGTGATCGTTGGCTCGATAGTCGATCGACCACTACCAAAGCTTCGTGCTCGCGCTCACTTAGAATACCGACCGCCTTCATGGCAATTGATCGCTATTGACTAGTTGATCGTTAAACCTAGAAGTCAATCGCATTGACCACGTAATAGCCGAGCATCGTGACTAGGTTGTCAAGTATCAAACACTCGGCTAGTCGACTAATCGATAACCCCAATCGACTGATAAACCTCAAACATGAGGTTTAACTCAAGTATGATCCCTTCATACTTGATAGACCACCCTTAGCCTAGACCTAAACCTTCTAGCCACCTCTATCAGCCTCATGTCTATCGGATCTCTCCAAGTCATCCATGACTTGTTCATCCATACGCTAGCCTTCAAGTGCTTCCATCGATTATTGTCATGCTAAGCGAGTCTACTTTGCCAAGATACATTTGGACTTACGCTGCCAAGACACTCACTTGGACTTTATGCCACTAACCATTGACCTTATACCACCAAGACTATAACTTGGACTTTACGCCGCCAATATCACACCCTTGGACTTCACTCGCCAACTCTATGTTGGACTTTCTAATTGCCAAGACCCATGGTTGAACTTTTAAATTGCCAAGTATCCATGACTTGGACTTTACCATTGTCAAGACCCATGCTTGGACTTTCCATGTCAATCACATTGTCATACGTTTTGTCGAACATCAAAATATTACTCAAGTCAAACTCGGGTCTGGTCAATCATGATCTAGGCCGATTGCACCAACAATCTCCCCCTTTTTGATGTTTGACAAAACCAATGAGTTAGACCACCTAACTCAAGCCATTAATTCATCAATTCTCCCCATTTTTGACATACATCAAAAAGTCTCCCCCCAAGGGTATCAATGTCTCATAGCCCAGTAAAATCTTACAATCTCCCCCTTGGTCCAAAAAAACATCCAGGATACCTTCACTCTTCCTAGTGATAAGTCACATACCACTAAATAAGAGACAATCCTTCTCCAAATTTCCAACTTTCCCCCTATGAGGAAAGACTCATCCATCATCCCTTGATGGATAACCTCCCCCTAAAAGCTTGCTCCCCCTTGACCATTGCACCAACAATGTTCTTGGAGAGTCCATAAGCCTAAAGGAATACTAAACCATCAAAATTAAGGGCAAAAGTTCAAATTTGAGCTTTCACACACCCTAAAATTCGATTCTTATCCTAAACAACTCTCCTAATCCATTTTCAATGGATTTTCACCCTTCCAATGCTTTCCAAAGCATATTCTAGAGTTAGGAGCAGTTAGGGTACATAGGGATAGCTAAAAATGGGCTAAACAAACCTTGTTTACCCAAAATTACTCATCTGATCGACTTGATCGCCAAGCGGACACTAGCAAGATCAATCAATCATTATAAATGTGATTTTGCAATCAATTTTTCAAAAATGAATTTTGAAAATGCATAAGTAAAAATACATATTTCGAAAAATCTTGAAAATTCATACGTACATTACTTACATGAAATACAATGGGTGAAAAATAGTTTTAAAATAAAATACTCATTAAAATGAGAGATTGATACAAAGTTCAAAACCATTAAAACTTTCAATAATTTTGACCTACTTTGTATCAACTTCTTCAATGGTGATTGCTATCAAAAGATAGACTTCATCAAGGTTTTCTAAAATAATTTTAAAATGTTTTTGAAAACCTATTTTGAAACATGGACTATGGACTAGATATACATGACTTGTACATTAGCATTCCTCATGATTCATCTTTATCATTTAATGAGTTCTAAATTCAATATGATGTACTAAATAAGCACATGAATTTAATTCATTTTCTAACATCTCACATGTGTCTAGGGTGTATTAATACACACACATGTCAATTTAATGTGAGATGTGGGTTTTAGTTTTTAGGGTTTTATGCATTTTCTAAGCAATTCTATTTGTTTCCCTTATACTTGGGACTTCAAATCATGTCATTTGCCTTAAATCAATTTGATTAACCAAAATGCATGAAAGATGATTATGGCATATAAGATAACACAGATAAACATGTGTCAATAATCATGATGTTATGACATAAAGATATAACCTAAATATAAGCATGCCATTAAAATCAAACCTACACATTATCATGACATTTAAAATGATTAAATGGAATATGATGTCATGACATAACATAATAGGAATACATGAACATACACATCAACACATGTAATAAGCACACATCAACCAAATAATAAGAGATAAATGACATATAATTTTGCAAAATAAATATTTCATTTATCTTAAAGTCATTCCTACAAGAAAAAGACAAATGTCCAGACACTCAGCCTCACTACGGAAATAAAATAAAATATATAAACGTGGTCATAACTACCATCCACTAGAATCATCGGTCGGAGGTGGCGGAGGAGGTGGATGCTGCTGACTTAGCGTCCAGCTCCCCATCATCTCGAGATGACGCTGCTCCATCCAACTCAGCTGATAGGCAATGGAGGATTGCTCTAAGCTGAGCTCCTCTAACCGTGTGTTCGACCTCCTTATGAAAATCCTCGAATTTGACCTCCAAGCATGCAAAGCACGGAGAGAGACCCTCAGCCGGTGCATCTGGTAGCATAGGGTCATCCTCCTCTGCATCTCCCTCGCCATGCTCCGCAGTTGGCTCTCCATGCTCCCCATTTAACTGAACCGGCTCCGCTGACCACTCCATCCGTCCATAGCCCATTCACATTCCAACCAATGCGAAGTGCATCAGGGTGATGCGGTCGTAGGAGTTCCACAGTGGCCTCAAGATCGCCCTGGAGATGTTTATGCCTCTAACGCTAACCATGCAGTGATGATATAGCCAAAAGGCATATGGACCTTCCCTTGGATAGGGAACACAAAATGAACAATGCAATGAAAAATGTTTAATGTCACATTGATATCTAGTAGGTGATGCATCACATACATTAAAAATAAATGAGGAGGTCGAACCATGGCTAAACCCCTAGTCACTATGGGTAAGATGCATGCAGTAATGATCTTATATAAAACATTATCTAGAGCTGAGAGGTCATTGATGGAAAATAGGATTTGATCTAAATGACGAGGACAATTAAAGAAATGTTGATGCATATGGTCAAGAGTAATATGATCAAATGGTGCAGAGGGTATCAGATTTAGGGTAGGATAAAACACAAAAGTGTCATCCGATGGTCGACACTCCAGAAATTCCCATAGGATCTCTGGAGTAAAGTCTAGATTGTGTTTTGCAACACAAATCTAATATGTCGAACCATCCCCGACTTTCTTAAGATTGGAGTAAAACTTCATGAGTAGGTCAATATTAATCAGATGTATGAAAAAAACTAATTTCACTAATTAGTAATGCATTATGATTTGAATGACATCCCCACAATAGGTCCTAAAAAATGGCTCATCCAAATAACATATAGTCATGGGTTGATACGTTCGGGATGGAGCTTCGGATCCTTTACCAGGCTCTGCCCTATGTTTTTGTCTACATGAATGTAATGGATGCAATGAATGAACACAAAACATGGTTAGATCAAAGCAATTTATAAGAAAAATGGTTAGGGTTTAGGGTTAGATATGTTACTTAGGTTCCATTTGGAGTGGAAAGTCTAGGAGGGAGCCGAAGTGCGCAAATACTGGAGGAAAGCGACAGGAAACGATCTCTTGTGCCTAGAACCCTAGTTTGGGCAGAATCAATGAAAATAGGAGGAAGATAGGGTTCCATTAGCATGATAGAGAGACATAAATAGGGTAAAAAAGGGTTAGGTTTCAAGAACTAGGGCTTACCGAGGGTTGGAATCACCGACGAGCACTCGAACAAGGAAGGGCGAAAATGTCAAGAGCATCGAGAATAAGGAAGTCCGCGTAAAGAAGTCGAACCGCTAGGGTTTGGACTTATAAAATCGCGGAGATCAGTCAACTATTGGGACAAAGCAATCGACAGCTCGAGGTTCTGTGATCGGGTCACAACGCTACCAGTCGACTGCTAGAGTTCGGCAGTTGACTGCTGAACTTTCTGTGTCGAGCTACAGTAATGGTAGTCAACTGTTAGGGTCGACAGTTGACTACTCAACTTTCTATGTCGTGCTTCAGTGACTTTAGTCGATTGCTTAACTGAAGTAGTTGATTGATCTCTGATTACTTAGCTGGAATTTTTGTGGATTTAATTTGTTCATCTAATTTTGTTTCATTTTAGTGTGTTTATGCATGTGTATCGATTATATCAGTATTATGCTTGTATTTGTGCATTTGTTAATGTATTTTGATATTTTTATTCTATTTTCACAAGCATTAACATCCAAGGATTTTATTCCTAGCATCTCAACCTTTCTAGATGTTTAAAATACACAATCAAGGTGAATCCTATATTCTTGTGAGATGCAATACATCATAAACACACCTTTCATTCATACATACAATAAGGCATATGAAACATGGCAAGTGTATGACATACAAAGATATATAATACCTAAGTGTTAGGCTCAATTGCTATTTTCTAAAAATTAAAACAATTTTGCCTTGATATATTAATCTCCCAAGTGTGCCAAAAATCCAAAATGGCACACCATGACCTCAAAACCTAATTGTGACAATTTTGATCGATTTTCCATACTTCTCAAAGTCTATTGGCACATCCTAAAATCTTTTAGGATATAAATCCAAACTTATTTCCAAAGTATCCCATTACCTTGGAAATGAACTAAAGTGCCAACTTTGCTATGGTTAGGTTAACTACCCATCCATTCAAGGTTGACACAACCTAACCCATTTAGCGTGATAGAATCAAGATCGTAGGAACCCAATACCTATTGAAGCTCCTTGGATTTACTAGGTATTCACTAGGGATATCCTCCATTAGTACCTTTCTAATGACCCTTTTAGGTTTAGAAGCCTTGGTCAATTTGGTCTTGTCTAGGTCAACTCCAAGGATTACTTCCCTTGTGACCTTCTTAGTGGCTTTCTTAGGTTTCATGGAAACCTTGGCCACTAGGAACCTATCATGGTTAGCCTTAGGGATAACTTTCCTAGTAACCTTAGTTTTCCTAGACCTAGAACTTGTTCCATAGTCAAATGGAACATTGTGGTAGGTTGACATGACTTCCATGGACTTAGGTTGTGACCCAAACCTTTTCTATCCTTGGAAGGGTCTTGCCTCATAACACCTAAACTTTGACTCCTAGACCCCTTAATTGAATTTGTCATATTTTTAAGGGTATTTTCTAACTTCTCAAGCCTTAACCTCAAGGTTTGGTTCTCTAACTCTAATTTTTCCAATTTGGAATTTTTACTCTTTCTTTGGGAAGGATTCTTTCTCTTAGGCTTATGCCTACATTCCTTAGGGTTAATGCCTAAGTGGTTCTCTACCTTCCTAATGGCTTCCTTAGGTAGAGTTATTTTAGGGTTATTGGTTCTAGATTTATCCTTAATCCTAACATTGCAAGATTTAGCACCTAAGCAAATATATTTATTGCTATTTCCATGCCTTTCATGGTTTTTATGTAAATAAAGAGCATTATTGAAATATATCATAGGGTTTGCCTTAGCTCCCCCTACATGTGTAGCTCCTCCCTTGTCCTTGCTAGGTTGTCTTCTCTTAGGGCATTGGCTTATATAGTGCCGCTTTTGATGGCATTTGAAGCAAATGATGTGCTTCTTACTTTTAATTGTTGAGGCACTGACATCCTTAGGGTTTTCATTAACTTTTGGCACCGGTTGAGTCTTCTTGACTCTTTTTGGACACTTGCTCTTGTAGTGTCCTTGCTCCCTACACTCAAAGCATACAATATGATTTTTATTTTTAATTTCCATGCTTGAGTTACCTAGGTCGTTGGTAGGATCCGGAGTTGGTTCTTCATCCCTCCCGGAGGTTGAAGCTTCTTTTTGCTCTTCCTCCAGTGTGGAAGGTCTCCCCTCACCCTCAATCCTAGAGGTGGAGGCTTCCTTCAATTCTTCCACTTCTTCTACCGATCCAGATATTGATTCCTTCTCAACCTCTAAATCCTCACTTTCTTGAGAGGTTGAGTTTTCTTTCTCCTCCTTGGATTCCTCCTTATCCTCTTGGACCAGTTGAGGCTTCTCATGGAATTTTGTCAATTCGCTCCAAAGCTCCTTAGCATCCTTATATTCACCTATTCTACACAAAATATCATTAGGAATTAAATCAACCAAGAATTTTATTACCTTCTTATTTTTCTCAAATTTTTGGAGTTGTTCATCAGTCCATTTCTTCATCTTGAGGAATCCTTCCTTCGACCCTCTTGGATATTCGAATCCTTCCATCAGGATGAACCAATCTTTAATGTTCATCATAAGGAAGGTTTCTATACTCTCCTTCCATTGGTTAAAGCTCCCAATTTCATAAAATCCATAAGGCGGTGGAGTGTTGATGTCACAACCTAGTCCAAGATTTGGCAACTCCATCCTCCTCTTTAACCTCTAACGATGCTCCCTTGGCGGTTAGTCCGTAGAAGAGTTCTAAGCTCTAATACCAATTGTAGGACTGTAAGTGATGCGCTAGAGGGGGTGAATAGCGATTTTGATTCGATGGTTGGAATTCGATCGTGTTCATCTCTACAATTCATTAGTATGTGCAGCGGAAATAATAAAGCATAAACTCAAAATAAAGACAAACACTCACATGCAATACACAAGAATATAACGTGGTTCATAACCTAGGATTCCTACTCCACGAGTTGAGCTCAAATGAGCTCTAGTGATGCACACCACCACTAATACACTCCTTCTCGGAATAATCCGGAGGCAAAGAAACCTCTTACAAGTGATTACAAAAGTAATACAATAATAAGAACAAGATACAAGCAATTACACTAAGCAAATGAATACAAGTAAAGAAAACACTTTACAAATGTGAGTTTTTGAATGCTTGATCTTTGGTTGCTTTTGGAATGCCTTGAAGGTCTCGAATGTAACAGAAATTTCCCTTTAAATTCCTGAAGAAAAGCTGGCCAAAATCCTCCTCTTCGTGCTCCTTATAAAGTTGCAACTAGGGATGATTTTTGCCTAGCAGTCGACTGCCCCTATAGTTGTTGTCTTACAACGGCTCAATCAACACTGAAAAAACTCCAATGGATACACTAGCAGTCGACTACTAGCTTGACAGTCGACTGATCAGTCGACTACCAAAGCTTCTATGCTCGTGTCCACTTAGAACAGTCGACTGCCCTTCGACTGCTAGGCCACAAAACAACAGTCGAGCATTAGTCGACTCCTGCCAGTCGACTGCTCGTAACCCCAGTCGACTGATCCAAGTTGACTAGGCAGTGTCAAATACTCAGCTAGTCGACTGATAAACCTCAAACATGAGGTTTAACTCAAGTATGATCCCTTCATACATGATAGACCACCCTTAGCCTAGACCTAAACCTTCTAGCCCCCTCCATCAATCTCACGCCTATCAGATCCTTCTAAGTCATCAATGACTTATTCATCTATACGCTAGCCTTCAGGTGCTTCCATCGGCTATTGTCATGCTAAGCGGGTGATGAACGGGTATTTGTGTCGTGGTACCGTTTCAAATTAATTACCAAATCCCCTAACTACACTAATAAAGCATAGTGAATGGCCCGAATCGTTTCCCAACAAGTGTAATTGACAGAATAGTAAACTTAGGATTTCTAATTATTGCTTAGATTTTCTAATGAAGATGAGGGTTTGAATTTTTGAGCTCTAACCTACAGTTGCAAGGTAATTAAAATCCTAAACTAACATGCAACAACTAAATCAAATAATGCATGAAGTAAATCAATAAAAATTGAAAAAGGAAATAATCTAATCAACCCAAGATAGGCCCGGTGAATGAACAAGGTCCTCCGACTAAGTCTGACGAAGCTCGATCGAGACTCCGCAAATGGTAGTGGATGTGGGATGGTGCAAACTCCTGGATCCAGTAGTTTGATGGATGCTCTGAACTCTCATAGATCTAGTTGAGCTCAAAGAAGTGTCGTCGGGGCAGACTTCTCGAATCCGAAAGAGAAGGTGGATGCTGTGGAGATGAAGGACGTCGCCGAAATCTCTCGATGAAGCAGTTCCTCCTCAAATCCATGGAGAAAAATGGATGGATGCAAGGTGGAAGCGGCTGCTAGGGCTCAAGGGAAGAATAGATTTAACAACAACTAAATGAAATAAACAATTCATCAACGAAATTTAATGCATGAACATGATTAAAGTAAAGCACGAAATTAGATCTAACCTAACTAACTACGACCTAATTATCCAAAGAGACATTTCATCAAACATCACGTAAGCAATAACCAAATTCAACCAAGTGTGTGTCATTCTAGGTGTGGAAAATCGAATCTAATACAAACATTCAACAAACAAAAGCAACGATGCAATTAAAACACATGAAACTTGCATAAGATGCTAGAATTGGCGTCGAAAGCTGGAAAATTACAGGAACATAAGCTGGCTGGAAATGAACTGCTGAAAATGTGGATGGAGGTGGAAGTTGCTAGAAAAGAAACTGGAATTGGTGCTGTGGCAGATGACTGATGGTGATGAAGCTTTCGGACCGATCGACGACGATAGAACTCGGCTGCGGAGCTGTGGAAGATGAGCAACGATCGGCGCGTTGGAGAAGAACTGTGTTGCGCGATCTCTGGTGGTAAAGGAGATGGATGGGCACAAGTCACCGGAGGTTGGAGGGGATCCCCTTTCCTCTCCTGTGACCGGTGAGGAAGCGGAGAGTGCGGCGGTGGTCGAATGGGCATCGGGCGTCGCATGGAAGAAGAAGGAAAAATGTCGGCTAATTGTTTCTGCGCTGCGTGAGAAATTAAATGGATTATCTCCACCGTCTGATTGTAGCCCCTTCAATCCCAGTCGTCCATTAAACCTAGGTTAATTGAATCTGATTAATTCATGATCTAGGTTGTGATCCAACGGCTAGAATTGTTTTGATCTCGTATGGACGGATCTGATAAATCTGAAGGGATAATTGAGATCCAATGGTCCGGATGAACAGCCAAGGCATGTAGATCTTAATGTATGGGCCAGATCGCTCCAGATCTAGATGGATGGCTCAGATCAATCAGATCTCATCGGATGGTCAGGATTAAACAGATCTGAACCCTTGATTAAATTGCCTTTGATCTGGATGAAGGGCTCAAATTCTTCTAGATTAAAATGTCCATTATGACCCTTAGATGAAGCCATATTTGATCCAACTTGAGTCTAGTCCAGTGGCTCATCTCGATCTTTTACAAACAAAGATAAAATTTACATATAAGTCCAGAATTTAGGAGAATTTACAATAAGGTCCAAAAATAAATCCAACTCATAAAACATGATAATAATCAATAATAAATCACTCGAGAGGATAAAAACAGTGATATTAAGGACCAAAATAACACGACAAAATAGTAGTTATCAATTCCCCCACACTTATTCTTACACCTCCCGAGCAAGTAAATAAAACTAAAAATAAACTGAAAGTATATTTCCCTAGCAATTCCCAAGCATACATAGAAAATCGTGAAAGAAAGTTACCTAGGATTGTCAATTCTCAGAAACTCAAGCAATTATGGACTCAAATCTTACACAGGTTAACAAACATGGTGACTTCAATCCATCATGAATAGACTAAAAATGATGAAGCCTCACAAGGTAAGTGGTGGTTTCTCTCGCTCTCATAAGCATGTAATAATGGAGTTCACTCAAGCTACTCATGGTTTGTGAACTACCATATGCTTACTTTTCTTCTACCTTCACCACTATATACACATAAGAATGCACAATCACTGAAGGCTTATTAAGAATGTAAGGGAAACATGAGTACAAGAAAAATGACAAGATCTGTGAAAGAAAAGAAAGATAAAAAATGAAATAGCAAAAGAAATACAAGAACAAGATATGGAAATACTGGAATGCTACATAGATGAGTACAAGAAAGCATTGCCCTAAAAGTTTTTCTTCCAATCCAATAAACATGTAAACAACCCTTATCACATTCTTCAATACAAATCTACTCATGATATACAATAAATCTCTCAATAACTGCAACAAGGGATGTCATTAACAAAAATACTATCACACAAATAAAAATGAATGGCACCACATGTTAAAATTTTCACAATTTTTTTTCACAGGCACCCAATTTATTTTTTTTCAACTTTTTTTTCAAACTTTTTTTTCCCGACATGTAGTGCACTTCCCTATACTCCAACATCAAGCTCAGCTAAAAAGATAAAGAGCATGGCTAGCTCATGGTGATCAAGCACGACTTGCCTATGCTTACACTAAATTTTCCTGAGCTACTCCTCTCCTCCACACTTAAATTTTTATCCATCCTGGGCAAGTCATCTTGAAACATCCAAGTATTCCACATCCAGAAATAGAAATAGAGAAGAAAGTAATGGAAGGAAAGAAAAAATGTAAGGATGAATGACTAGAATGTTATTCAAATAAGCATGTGGCGATAAAAGAAGTGAAGAAAAACAAATGTGATTGCCTTCATAATAATCATGCAAACCTATTGTTTTGTGGTCTCAAAAGAATCAAAGCAAGTTCTAGAGTTACAATAACCACAAGTGCACCACACACAAGCAATAAAAATAGGCTCAATCCTCACTAGATAAACAAAAAAAATTATCTCAGTCTATCAACACAGAATCCATCACCACGTAGTAACTGCATGCAATCAAATAATCCATTCATGATAATAAATCTCAAAATTTGACAGTCAAATTTAACTAGCTTTCATGACTTCTAAGCAGATATATAGGAATGCATAGGAAATTTATTTCAAAACACGATAAAATAAAAACTCATCAAACAAAACATAACAACAAAAACAAAAACAAATGAAGTAAAAGAGACATATATACAAGGAAAAAGAAAAGAAATGAGATGGAGCAAACTTCCCTGAAGTCCTGGCAATTGAAGAAGATTTAGCAGGAGAAGCCACTCAGGCAGTGGAGTGCTCCGAAAGAAATCCCGTCCCAGTGGTTGAAGAAGATTCAGCTTTAACATCCACACCGGGAGTGGGATGGACTAAATGGGGGTGAGCGCCTTCATGGTGTGATCATGATAATACTATTCTGCTCCCTCCAATATGATCGCCTTCTCATATGTAGTCTCTAGCGGTCGGAGGCGATTCAGATAAAGTGTCCAGCCTTGGGGCTAGATTATTGCATTTGTTGTTAGGCCTTTCATCATCAAAATTCTTGGAGACTCTGGCTAAGATGGAAGTGTCCAGTCTGGGGGCCTCCAGCTATCCATCACTTCCATGGGAATCAGCTCATCAGAATTGCTTGCCACCACTATCTCACTTAACTTCTAGTATGGCTGGCAAGTTTGGGCACTGGCATCTGGAAGCTGCTTTATTTCTTCAGTATAATCTGGGGCATAAACAATATCACAAAGTAAATCCGAGCCACTAATATCAGCATCCATATCATCTTCTACAACAACAACTTCATCAATATCTGTAGCATCAGATAGTACATCATCACCATGCCCATCAACTGAGGAGTCCTGTAGAGTTGTAGAAGAAGAAACATATCTATCACTAGCTCTACAATCCATCTTCTCAAGCACATCACTACCATCAGAAATTATCTCTGAGGAAAACTGGGAGGAATCTTGTGCTTGTGTCTAGCTGATGAATGATGCAATTTGATCTAGCTGTGTTTGCATGTTTTGTATCCTTTCTTGTTGTCACTGATGATAATCATTGATTTGTTATTGATATTGTTGTTGCATCTGTTGCATCTGCTGTTGCATCAATGCTCCTAGATTTTCTAATGTCTCTGTAATTGACTCAGCTTGTTGGAATGGTTGTAGTCCATCACACACTGTGTGGTCTTGAAATTCTAATGGACTCTGATAAGCTAAAAAATTATGAGCCTCTTCCTAATGTGCTTCTCCATAACTGTGACTTGATTGATCACCCCAACTGGGCATGTACGTATCGATAGATAATGGGGGTGGATAGCACTGAGACTGCTCAAGAACATAGAGTGATGTGTGCCCATACCTGAAATCTGAGTCAAAATTATGAAAAGATGTACCAGAAATCAAATTATACTTGTCCTGCTGATAATACTGATGATATTACGGCCGGTACTGATACTGTTGATGTTCAAGCTGATTATACTCCTGTTGCCCAATGCCTGAATAGTAAGCATCGCTGAGATCTCCAAATGGCTGATAATATGGATCCATGCTCAAAGAAATTTCCTGTCTTTCCTGAAATACTAACAAACAATATCAAAAGACACAGGAAGTATACATGACCAAGTACATGGATATGTAAGAAATAAAAGAATGCAACCCTAAACACAAGTTTTTGAATTTTGATTTTTTTTTAGAAAAATTGACAAACAATCCTAAATCTACTAAGCATCATTACACTCCCCGACAACGACGCCAAAATTTGATATGCGGGGTATTTTGTATGTCGAGTGACCGTTTCAAATTAATTATCGAACCCCCTAACTACACTAATATAGCATAGTGAATGGCCCGGATCGTTTCCCAACGAGTATAATCGATAGAATAGTAAACTTAGGATTTCTAATTATTGCTTAGATTTTCTAATGAAGATGAGGGTTTGAATTTTTGAGCTCTAACCTACAGTTGCAAGGTAATTAAAATCCTAAACTAACATGCAACAACTAAATCAAACAATGTAGGAAGTAAATCAATAAAAATTGAAAAAAAAAATAATCTAATCAACCCAAGATAGGCCCAGTGAATGAACAAGGTCCTCCGGCTAAGTCCGACGAAGCTCGATCGAGTCTCCACAAACGGCAGTGGATGTGGGATGGTGCACACTCCAAAATCTAGTAGTTTGATAGATGCTCCGAACTCTCACAGATCTGGTTGAGCTCGAAGAAGTGTCGTCGGGGCGGACTCCTCCTCGAATCCAAAAGAGAAGGTGGATGTTGTGGAGATGAAGGACGTCGTCGAAATCTCTCGATGAAGCGGTTCCTCCTCAAATCCGTGGAGAAAAATGGATGGGCGCAAGGTGGAGGCTGCTGCTAGGGCTCAAGGGAAGAATAGATTTAACAACAACTAAATGAAATAAACAATTCATCAACGAAATTTAATGCATGAACATGATTAAAGTAAAGCACGAAATTAGATCTAACCTAACTAACTATGACCTAATTATCCAAAGAGACATTTCATCAAACATCATGTAAGAAATAACCAAATTCAACCAAGCGTGTGCCATTCTAAGTGTGGAAAATCGAATCTAATATAAACATTCAACAAACAAAAGCAGTGATGCAATTAAAACACATGAAACTTGCATAAGATGCTGGAATTGGCTTCGAAAGCTGGAAAATTACAGGAACATAAGCTGGCTGGAAATGAACTGCCGAAAATGTGGATGGAGGTGGAAGTTGATGGAAAAGAAACTGGAATTGGTGATGTGGCAGATGGCTAATGGTGATGAAGCTTCCGGACCAATCGGCGGTGACAGAACTCGGTTGCGGAGCTGTGGAAGATGAGCGGCGATCAGCGCATTGGAGAAGAAATGTGTTGCGCGATCTCTGTTGGTAAAGGAGATGGATGGGCACCAGTCACCGGAGGTTGGAGGGGATCCCCTTCCCTCTTCGGGGACTGGTGAGGAAGCGGAGAGCACGGTGACGATCGAATGGGCATTGGGCGTCGCGTGGAAGAAGAAGGAAAAATGTCGACTAATTGTTTCTTCACTGCGTGAGAAATTAAATGGATTATCTCCACCGTTTGATTGTCGCCCCTTCAATCCCAGTCGTCCATTAAAGCTAAGTTAATTGAATTTGATTAATCCATAATCTAGGTTGTGATCCAACGGCTAGAATTGTTTCGATCTCGTATGGACAGATCTGATAAATCTGAAGGGATAATCGAGATCCAATGGTCCGGATGAACGGCCAAGGCGTGTAGATCTTAATGTATGGGCCAGATTGCTCCAGATCCAGATGGATGGTTCAGATCAATCAGATCCCATCGGACGGTCAGGATTAAACAGATTTGAACCCTTGATTAAATTGCCTTTGATCTGGATGAAGGGCTCAGATTCTTCCAGCTTAAAATTCCCATTATGACCCTTAGATGAAGCCATATTTGATCCAACTTGAGTCTAGTCCAGTGGCTCATCTCGATCTTTTACAAACAAAGATAAAATTTGCATATAAGTCCAGAATTTAGGAGAATTTACAATAAGGTCCAAAAATAAATCCAACTCACAAAACATGATAATAATCAATAATAAATCACTCGAAAGGATAAAAACAGTGATATTAAGGACCAAAATAATATGACAAAATGGTAGTTATCAGCGGGTCTATTTTGCCAAGGTATTTTTGGACTTACATTGCCAAGACACATGCTTGGACTTTACGCCGCTAACCATTGAACTTATTCCACCAAGACTACAGCTTGGACTTTACGCTGCCAATATAACTTCCTTGGACTTCCCTTGCCAACTCCATGTTGGACTTTCCAATTGCTAAGACTCATGCTTGGACTTTCCAATTGCCAAGACTTATGCTTGGACTTTCAAATTGCCAAGTACCCATGACTTGGACTTTACCATTGCCAAGACCCATGGTTAGACTTTCTATGACAATCACATTGTCATACGTTTTGTCAAACATCAAAATACTGCTTGAGTCAAACTCGAGTCTGATCAATCATGACCTGAGCCGATTGCACCAACATTATCAATCTTTATGTTTCTTGATCTCCAAGTAGACTACCCCCAATCAAATGAGTTCAATATCTCATATTGAGTTATTTGAGCTTGGCCTTGCATTTTAGTAGTCTTACTTTATCAAGGGGCCCACAGATATCACTTCCATCATATAGAAGGGATAGATCTCATCTCCATCACTCACATCCCTCCGCATAATTCATTGCATACTCAGTGATCAACTTTATAGTCCACCTTGTTACAGGTGACGTTTTTCGATACCAAAGTATATATCTCCTTATGTAGGGAACTGTAGTGATTTCAGGTCTAAGGACTATTCATACCAATAGCCGCTATGAGAATGTTTATGACACTCATATGACAATCTATGAAACATTCTCATAGCAGATCAGTTTAGTACATATTCTCTAATATATACTCATGTGTCAACTTGATATCCTATATCCATTATGTTGGTGCAACAATGCCCCAAGCATTTATATGTTTTGATGTTTGGATAATCATCTAAGTTAGGCAACAAATTGTGATCTAATGGTGAACATGATTAAGTGACAGGAAAAGGCAAAGTCCAAGTATGATCTTGGCAAGAGAAGTCCAAAGGCAAGTCTTGGCAGCATAAGTCCAAGCATGTAGACTTGGTTGCGTAAAGTCCAAGCACGCTTTGGCAAAGGAAAACCCAAGACATGACAAAATCGAAGGAAGCACTTGGAAGCAAGGCACAAAGGATGAACAAGTCGTGGACTCAGAGGGATCCTGGAAGCGCAAGGCTTAAGGAAGAGCTAGAAGGTTGAGTCTAGGTCTAGGGGTGAAATCAAGTATGAAATACTCATACTTGATGTGTATCAGTCGACTGATACGATGTATCACCGATCGGTCAAATGACCGAGTCGGTGAAACCTCGACTATCCAACCGCCTTAGCAATGGCAATGATCGATATGCTATCACGGCCGATCGCCATCGGCCGGCGATCGATCAAGGCAAAAATAGGCACAGAATAGAGTCCCACTCGACTGCGACCTGTGATCACTTGACCGATCACTCCATCAGTCGACTGATGGAGGGATCAGTCGACTGATGAGAATGCCATTGGATGAAACGACTCTAAATCTCGCGAATCTGGTTGTTCAGAGGAGCATCATGCTGACAATGATCGATGGCATCGATCATCAGCCCTCTCTCTATAAAAAGAGGGATGGTGGAGGTTTTTGGGGTTAATGCTCATTCTCTAATTCTTCCTCAAAGCCTCCATGAGTTTTCAAGCTTTCTAAGTAATCTTAAATCCCCTCCTCCTCTCTCCAAGCTTAAGTTTCATTCTTTGTAAAGAAGAGGAGGTTTGTTGTAAAGGAAAGCATCTTAGTGGAATTGTTTGGGTTGATCCACCTTAAGGATCACCGTGGAGTAGGAGGGTTATCTCCGAACCACGTAAAGGCTTTGTTAGCATTGTTATTTTGGTTTTACTTATATTATTTCTATTTGCTTCCGCTAATCATTCTTGTAGAAATGAAAAATGCTATTCACCCCCCCCCCTCTAGCTTCCAAATGATCCCTAACAAGTGGTATCAGAGTCCGGATCGCATCGGAAGATCTAGCAATCAACCAGAGCAAAGATGGCTTTTCAAGAGGGATATAGCACGGCAAGGCCTCCGTTCTTCGACGGCAACGACTTCGGCTATTGGAAAGGTAGGATGGAGTATTACTTAATGAATGACATTGAGAATTGGTTTAGTGTTGTAGATGGTTTCGAGAAGCCGGTGGACGAATTCGGAGCACCACTACCGACAAAAGATTGGACAAGAGAGATGGCCAAGAAAGCACAAGCAAATGCAAAAGCAACGACCACACTTCAATGTGGTCTATCCAAGGAGCAACTTTCCAAAGTCGGGCCGTTTAACTCCGTAAAAGAGCTTTGGGAGAAGCTCATTGAATTGAAAGAAGGTTCAAAGGAGACTAGAAGAGCCAAAAGAGCCCTATTGATAGGTCAACTCCAAAGCTTCACCATGAAGACCAACGAAATCGTGAGCCAAATGCACGGTCATTTTAAGAAAGTAGTCAACGGACTACATGTTATAGGTGAGAAGGTCGACAACCGAGACCTTGTAAGGTATGTGTTACAAGCTTTCCCTAGAACAACCTTATGGGCTTCAATGGTAGATGCCTATAAGGTCTCTAGGGATCTTTCATTGGTTAAGTTAGATGAGCTATTTTGTGAATTCCAATTACATGAACAAGCTAACACTTCATCCAAAGAGAAGGGTATAGCTCTTTTTGTAGGGAAGAAGGACAAAAAGAATAAGGAAAAGAAAGAAGTGTCCTCTTCATCCGAATCCGAGGAAGACTCATCAAGTAGTGAAGATGAGTTATCGACAAGTGAGGTGACACATTACGTCAAGAAATTTGGTGGGAAGTCAAGGAGACTCACCAAGAAAGATGTGAAGAGGATGTTCCAATCCTCAAGAGGTAAGTCTTCAAATATTTCAAACTCTACCTCTAATGTGACTTGTTTTGGTTGCAACAAGAAAGGGCATATAAAGCCAAATTGCCTGGAACTAAAGAAGAAGGAGGAGAAGGAAAAGAAAAAGAAGGAAAAGAAGGAGAAGAAGAAGAAGGAGGCAATGGTGGCACAAACATGGGACACTCTAAGCATGGAGGAGTCCTCCGACGATGAAGAAGTATGTCATGCCACCCGGAATCTAGCCCTCATGGCATTGGAGGAAGAAGCCGGGAGCTCAAGCGAGGAGTCCTTTTCTTCCTCAAGCGATGAATCATCATCAAGTGATGATGATGAGGTAAACAACTCACCTAAAGTAGATTTACTTTACAAGACTATTGCATGTTTACAAAATGCTTTGAATAGATCGAAAACTAGGATTAAGGATCTAAAAATAGAGATCAAATCACTTAAGAGTGTAGATTCATCATGTGGTAAACTATCTAGTGATAACGATGAATATACCCTTAGGGATGAAAATGATGAATTAAGAAAAGAAATAGGAAAATTAAGAGCATGCTTAGAAAAATTTACAAATGGTTCAAAATACCTAGACATGATTCTTAAGGATCAAAGGGTTATTTACAACAAGGCCGGAATAGGATATAGGCCTAAGGAAAAGGAGGTAGCATTTACATCCCTTGTTAGTAGAAAATCTATAATTAAAAGGAAGGGTAGAAAGGCTTGTACCTAAGAAATTTATAATTTATGCTAGTGGTCCTAAGATTTGGGTACCTAAGGATTGTATTTTTTATGTGATATAGGTAGAAGAACCAAGCTTGTGGATAGTTGATAGTGGGTGCTCAAAGAATATGACCGGTGATGAGAGGAAGTTCTCTACTATCAACCACACTAGCAAGGGAAAGGTGTCATTTGGTAATAGTGGCAAACTTAAGATTCTAGGAAAGGGCACAATTGAAGTATCCCCCAACCTTGCCATTCATAAAGTGCTATTAGTTAAAAATATGAAATTTAATTTACTTAGTGTAAGTCAACTATGTGATGCAAACTTTGATGTTAGATTTGATTCCTCAAAATGTTTTATAAGACACAAAACTCTAAATGATTGCATGTTAGTAGGTTTTAGGAAATCAAATATATATTATGTTGATTTATCCTATGCTACTAATGCCTCCACTAAGTGTCTTATTGCAAAAGAGGAAGAAAGTTGGCTTTGGCATAGGAGGCTAGGACACATTAACATGAAGAACATAGCCAAAATAGCAAAAATGAAGTTAGTCAAAGGGTTTCCTAAAGTCAAATTTCTCAAGGACAAGATGTGTGATGCATGCCAAGAAGGGAAACAATCAAAAACATCACACAAAGGTAAAAATTTACTTAGTACCGCTCTACCGTTAGAATTATTACATATGGATTTATTTGATTGCCATAGTACCCCTCTATGATTGGTAGTAAATATTGCTTGGTAATAGTAGATGATTTCTCTAGGTTTACCTGGGTATTTTTCTTGAAAAATAAAGATGAAACCTTAGGAATAATCATAGGATTTAGCAAAAGAGTAGAAAATGAAAGAAAACTCAAAATCAACCGGATCCATAGTGATCATGGTGGAGAATTTGAGAATTCTAATTTTTTAACTTTTTGCTTAGAACAAGGGTACAAGCATGAGTTTTCTTGTCCTAGAACACCCCAACAAAATGGGGTTGTGGAAAGGAAAAATTGTGCCCTACAAGAAGCGGCTAGGACAATGTTTAATGCATACTCCTTACCTAGCTACTTGTGGGCGGAAGCGGTTAATACCGCTTGCTATATCCAAAATAGGGTATTGATTCATAGGTTGTTAGGAAAAACTCCATTTGAATTGTGGAATGGTACAATTCCAACAATTCATTATTTTAAGGTCTTTGGATGTAAAGTTTATATTTTAAATACTAAAGACAACCTAGGTAAGTTTGAGTCCAAAGCGGATGAGAGAATCCTAGTTGGATACTCATCCACTAGTGTAGGATATAGAGTTTACAATAAAAGGACTCAAAAGATTGAAGAATCTTTAAATGTTCAATTTGATGAAACTTCCAATACATATCCTAGAAAATCCCCTATTGATGATGATATTAATAATGAAAATCAAGAAATTACCGAACAATTTCAAGATTTAACCTTGGGGAAAATGATCAAGGGGGAGGATTGAATCAAGGGGGAGTAAGGGATGATTCCGATGATGAGCATAGGATTGAGGTTGATCATGATCAAAATCAACTTAATACACCTCCTAGAACCATAAGAGTTCATCAAAGTCACCCCTTAGATCAAATTGTGGGTGAATTATCTCAAGGAGTTAGGACTAGGTCATTTCATAAGGATTCCACTAGTCATGTAGCTCTAATTTCTCAAATTGAGCCCAAAACAATTAAAGATGCATTACTTGATCCGGATTGGATCTTAGCAATGCAAGATGAATTGACTCAATTTGAAAGGAGCCAAGTATGGGAGTTAGTTCCTAGACCAAGTGAAAACACCATTATTACTACAAGATGGGTTTTTAGGAACAAACTAGATTACCAAGGAAATATCACTAGAAACAAAGCAAGATTAGTTGCAAGGGGTTTTAATCAAGTTGAAGGACTTGACTATGATGAAACATATGCCCCGGTTGCTAGGTTAGAGTCCATTAGAATACTCTTAGGGTATGCCTCCTATATGGGTTTCAAACTCCATCAAATGGATGTTAAATCGGCATTCTTAAATGGGTTTATTAAAGAAGAGGTATATGTAGAACAACCTCCCAGGTTTGAAAATTTGGACTACCCAAACCATGTATACAAGCTTAGGAAAGCCTTATATGGGTTGAAACAAGCTCCCCGGGCTTGGTATGAAAGATTATTATCTTTCTTAATTTCTATGAATTTTAAAAGGGGTAGTATAGATCAAACTCTCTTTATAAAGTCAATATCTAAGGACATCTTTGTAGCCCAAGTATATGTTGATGACATTATCTTTGGGTCAACAAATGATGAACTCCTTCAAGACTTTATTAAAAACATGGAAAAAGAGTTTGAAATGAGTCTAGTTGGGGAATTGAATTTCTTCCTAGGTTTGCAAGTTAAACAAACAAGTGAAGGAATTTACATTTATCAAACCAAATATGCTAAGGAAATGATCAAGAAATTTGGTTTGGAAAATGCTAAAGTAGTTTCAACCCCAATGGCAACCAATACTAAAATAGATAGTGATAATGAAGGAAAACAAATAGATCTTACACTTTATAGGAGCATGATTGGTAGCCTTTTGTACTTAACCGCTAGTAGACCCGACATATTATTTTTGGTTGGTATGTGTGCTAGGTATCAATCATGTGCTAAAGAATCTCATTTAGTTGTCGTTAAGAGAATCTTAAGATATGTTAAAGGCACACTAAATGTAGGATTATGGTACCCTAGGACTAGGTCGTTCGATTTGATTGGGTACACCAATTCTGATTATGCCGGTTGCAAATTGAATCGGAAGAGTACTAGTGGTGGATGCCAATTTCTTGGGTCCTCCCTAGTTAGTTGGAGTAGTAAGAAGCAACCTTGTGTTGCCTTATCTACCACCGAGGCCGAATATGTGGCTATGGGTGGGTGTGTAGCTCAACTACTATGGATGAAACATACCCTAGAGGATTATGAGCTATCTTACTCCAACATGAAAGTATTTTGTGATAATGTGAGCACCATTAACTTGACCAAAAATCCGATGCATCACTCTAGGACCAAGCACATTGAAGTGAAACATCACTTCATTAGAGATCATGTGGCTAAGGGGGACATTGAGCTTAATTACATTGAATCCAAGTCCAACCTAGCCGACATATTTACCAAGGCTCTCCCCGAGATAGAATTTTCATCACTTAGGAGAGATCTTGGAATGTGCTTGGTTGAGTAAAGATATAGGTTTGCATGATCCTATAGAAATACTAGGATTTATACCTTTAAGCATCTCACAAAATACCTAAGAAACCATGATTTTTGTATTGAGCCACTTAGACAATATGTGAGATGTTAGGAAGATGCACTTGGTTCATCATGCTTGTTATGATGCATTACTATGGACCAAAGTGTCATCTAGAGACATAAATTCTTCATTGGACCAATCATTGGGAAGGCTTATACATAATTGATGTGTATATAGCTCCAAGAACATGATTGGAAATGTCAAATAAAACATATTTTAAACTATGTTTATCATATTTTGAAAAACAGTTTTCAAGTGAAACACAAATGTGATACAAAGTTTGTAAAAAACATTAGAACTTTTGTTAGCTTCCAAGTTTGTATCAATCACAAAATCTGGAAAACATATATTTTTCAAAATATTTTTCTTTGATAAAGTATGATTTCAGAAATGTGTACGCAAAATTTCGTGATTTTTCGAGGTCTCTGGAATTTTTAACGCATTTCTGAATTTGGGCTGAAAAGGCTGAAATTCGGATTTCAGGCTTATCAGTCGACTGGTTCAGAAACCAGTCGACTGATACACTGTGTTTTCTGATAAACAGCTCCATTCTCTGGTAGTTAGTGTATCTTTGATCTCCTAAAACTTGAGCATGATAATACTGAGTGTAAACCAACTCTTTGAACTGTTTAATGCAGTGTTTTAGGGGGAGTTTTCATTAACTATATCTTTTTCAAATTTACATTGTTGGTGCAAAGTTAGGACATTTTACTCATCATGAACTATATCTTGGATTAAGGGGGAGCTAACTTTCAATTATATACCTTAGTTCAAGATGCCAATGCTTTCAATTCGTCTATGAGATATATGATTTCTTCTCTTTTTGATGTATGTCAAAGGGGGAGAAGAAATATTTAAGTTAGAATTAGATATATGATTATGTGATATGATTATGTGTATCTTTAAAAGACCTAACTTAAATGATTGCCAAACATCAAAAAGGGGGAGATTGTTGGTGCAACAATGCCCCAAGCATTTATATGTTTTGATGTTTGGATAATCATCTAAGTTAGGCAACAAATTGTGATCTAATGGTGAACATGATTAAGTGACAAGAAAAGGCAAAGTCCAAGTATGATCTTGGCAAGAGAAGTCCAAAGGTAAATCTTGGCAGCATAAGTCCAAGCATGTAGACTTGGCTGTGTAAAGTCCAAGCACGCTTTGGCAAAGGAAAACCCAAGACATGACAAAACCGAAGGAAGCTCTTGGAAGCAAGGCGCAAAGGATGAACAAGTTGCGAACTCGGAGGGATCCTGGAAGCGCAAGGCTTAAGGAAGAGCTAGAAGGTTGAGTCTAGGTCTAGGGGGTGAAATCAAGTATGAAATACTCATACTTGATGTGTAACCGATCGTGATCGATGTATCGATCGGTGATCAATCTCGGCCCGAGTCGGTGAAACCACGACTATCGATCGCTTGCCTTAACAATGGCGATCGGTGATAATGCTATCGATCATTGCTACTCGGCGTCGATCAAGGCAAAACAGCCGCGAATAGAGTCTCACTCGACTGCGGCCTGTGATCACTCGACTGCGGCCTGTGATCACTCGACTGATCACTCCATCAGTCGACTGATGGAGGGATCAGTCGACTGATGAGAATGTCGTTGGACGAAATGACTCTAAATCCCACGAATCTGGTCGATTAGGTCGTTAATCACACTGGCCGGTCGGTCGGATCGTCTTCAATGGGAAAATCAGCCCTCTCTCTATAAAAAGAGGGTTGGTGGAGGTTTTTGGGGTTAATGCTCATTCTCTAATTCTTCCTCAAAGCCTCCACGAGTTTTCAAGCTTTCTAAGTGATCTTAAATCCCCTCCTCCTCTCTCCAAGCTTAAGTTTCATTCTTTGTAAAGAAGAGGAGGTTTGTTGTAAAGGAAAGCATCTTAGTGGAATTGTTTGGGTTGATCCACCTTAAGGATCACCGTGGAGTAGGGGGGTTATCTCCGAACCACGTAAAGGCTTTGTTAGCATTGTTATTTTGTTTTTACTTATATTATTTCTATTTGCTTCCGCTAATCATTCTTGTAGAAACGAAAAATGCTATTCACCCCCCCCCTCTAGCTTCCAAACGATCCCTAACACATTACTTGTGAGATTAAGTCATCAGTTGACCTACATGTTAGTCTCAGTGTATTAATATTATCCTTGTATATTAATACTTGACTAGGAATAGTTACGAGTAGTGTTCTATATATATCTACAGTATACCATTATCAAGTCATCAACTTGATATGTCGTAGACTATAACCAACTACCCTAGGATATTATTATATTTATTCAAATATCACATCGATGAAGTAAATATAATAACCATAAACTTTTCCTTTATTATGAAATATGATACAAAAGTCCCTATACCAATCATCTCATAATCGACACTTAAGGCTAATACTAACACTATCTGGGTGGCAAGAGCAATTTTCAGTTCGTCTCTTTCTTTGGTGACAAATAAAGCCTGTTGACCCAAGGAGGTGATGGTTTGATTCTGCTCTAACTACAGTGCCTACATCTGAAGGGTTATTACTGAGAGTTTTGCAGGAAGGGCGGATACCTCAGAGGAAAGCCGATCTAGCCGGGTTGAACTTGAGGAACGAGAAAACTCTAAGATCTTGATGGTAGATTGTGCTTGTATCAACTCGGCAAACGATTCAGACCTCCTGGCATAGGTTTCTCGCAATTGAATTTGGCACGCTGCCAGTTCTTGAGCTAAGGCATTGGCATTCTAAATTTGAGTAGTTTGGAGGAGTAATTGAGTGCGTAGGATGTCAGCTTCCCTTAGAGATTTTTCTTTGTCGCGCTCTGTTGTCATCAATTTAGTCTTTAACTCTTCATAATAAGCTTTTAAGTTCTTCTCGGAGGTGGCTAAGGTAGCTTCTCGTTGCTTTCCCTCAGCTATCTGATGGGACATTTGTCTCAATTTAACTTCGGAGGCAGTATGGCAAGTTGCCATAGTCAACTAATAGTCAACAAGTGTTGGGTTGCCTCATTATAACTGGTCGCTTCCTATGTAAGAGAAAGACATACCTTAGAGATAAATATTAAGAGAGGGTAGAGATAAAGAGTAGTACCTATGATAGCTTTGTCCGAAGGCATTCAAAGGGACCCTGTACTTCTGACTAATTGAATAGCTTCACTTCTTGGGGAGTACGAAGCCTAAGAACCGACCTGAGAGTAGTGGTCAGAGGGCTAAGGGGGAGGATATCCCCTATGGGAAGAGGAGTCTCATCCCCGAGGGAGGAAGGCTCAGGGGGAACAGAGTTAGGAGGTGAGGAAGTGGTAGATGTACTTCCAAAGGTGCAGTCTGGGATGGAGAAGACATAGGGGGGTCAGTCTCCATACCTGAGGAGGAGGGAATTGGAGAAGAAGCAAAATTAGAGAATTCTCTTCTTGTACAAGGGTAGAATCATCGGAAGGGTTGATGTCCTCCTTCTCAGCGGGATCAGGATTAAGAAGGTATCAGCGTCGAAGAGGTTGGCGAGGAGGGGGGTTGGGAGATTGAGAGGGAGAAACTGGGGGAAGAGTTGTGGAGGTGTTAGGACCTCCCTTGCATTGGCGGAGTTTCTTAGGTGGGGAAGAGGAAGAGGTAGGGAGTTTTCCCCTTGCACATTTTCCTTTGGCCTTTTCGGCTATGGTCTTCTCTGCGCTTACCATAGCCCTCTGCATTAGATTGTCTATAGTACAACGTATACAAAATAACAAGCATCAATATAAAGGACCTAGTAAGAGGTCTGAATTATAATGGTGTTCTTTCAACACCCTGTGAACCTCAGTAAAAGGGCATTGGAGTCGACAGTCCTAAAAGGGGGGCAGGTCTGGAAGGGTGGTCTTCCAAGTTTTAGAATGGGGAAGAGGGGTAGGGAGTCGAGTAAAGAAATATAACTCCCTCCAACCTTTATGGGAGGAAGATTTATTGGTAAGAAATTGACAATCGGGTCGACTGGCAAAGTAAAAAATACTTGATTTTGAAAATTTTAGTAGGAATAGGAAGTGAAATAGCAAGGGAGATAAAGGGAGTCGTAGGTGTTTAAAAATTATCACAGTGCCCACTAATAGTT
Organism: Wurfbainia villosa; assembly: GCA_025175895.1. Lineage (NCBI taxonomy): Eukaryota > Viridiplantae > Streptophyta > Magnoliopsida > Zingiberales > Zingiberaceae > Wurfbainia > Wurfbainia villosa. The sequence goes on from CM046004.1 coordinate 56,429,639, forward strand.
GGAAGACATTGGGGTTAATTGATTGATAGTTATTTTGTAGAATTCTAAAAGCTCCAAGTAGATGAGGGGCACAGGAAGATGAAGGTCACTCTCTAATTGACCTAGGAAGAAGCAATGATGATTTGGGGGGAAGATGAGGCTAGTAAGGGGGAAAGGCGTAGGCACACTTAATGGATGGGTCCATATATAGTTTCCTAACATCGCGGAAGCAGTGGCAACTATCTATCTGAGAAAGAGTATCCTCGTACCAAGGGATAGAGCTAGAGTTTTTCCGGAGAAGGAGCCATAGCAAGAGAGGTGAGGTGGCACTTACTTGCAGTGGAGACAAAATGATCGTTGAAGGAGAGTTCTAGATGTCGAAGGTTTAGGTGCAAAATAGTCGCTGGCGAGAATCACCTGAAGGAAGAGGAAGAGTCGGAATCAAGGAGCATGAAGTTATCACACAGAAGTAGGGTTTCAATGGATTTTAGCTTTCAAATACACCGCTAAGACAGGGAAATGGGGCCCATCAGCCTAGTAGGATGATTAGTACACTTAGAATAAGTAATGAAGAAGGGAATCTCGGCCCAATAATCTAGGTAAAACCAGTAGGGGATCAAAAGGCGGTTAAGTTATTGCCAAAGAAGTGTGATTAAAGGAGACTAATAACTTAAAAAATTAGACCAAGTGATTAGTCTGACTATTTGGGGAGGAGGGGGTGGCTAATGATACTGCTATAATCCAATTTAGGGAATAAAAAAAGAAAGAATGAAGGGTTGAGATTTGGAAGGTATGATTAGATAAATAAGATTGCAGCTCGGGATATATACCCGAGTCAAGTGGGGCTTAACTTGAAAGGATAAGCCGAGCTGAGAGGATTGGAACTCAGGGAGTCGAGTTGAGTTATAAGCGTATCAGCTAGATGGCTAGAATGACGTCGAATAGCAACTCGGGGAAATGAGCATGACTCGGGGAAAAGGATCAAGTCAGTAGCAAGAAGGGTTGATTGAAAAAATGGTACATTGGTAAAATGAAGGAAATGGAGGACCCCACAACACGTAGGAAGTTTGTTATATCTTATAACCACCCAAGGCACCTCGTGGGGCCCCACAGAAGGCTCCTGATAGTGTATACTCACTAATGACATAACAATATGATTCCTTGAACCTATATGGCTCTTCATATGGACGGTGGTGTTGGTGCAGTAGGCACCAGATAATCGAACCTAGGTTTTGATTATGGCAAAGACCCAAAGCTAAGGTTATATTGTTGTCTAACGAGCTGATCTAAGTGTGCAGGAATGGTTAAGCTGAGCTGAAGGTTGCTGATACCCGGAGAATCCTAAGTCGGGAAACCGTGGTGGTCGGGCGACACTGGGAGAAATTCGGAGGTAGCAGAAGAACCCAGGTGGAGACCTGAAGCAAAGCTGTGAGTCACAAAAGGACCTAAGGTAAGCTCGTGTGTGAGTGAAACCGTGGTGGTCGGGCGACACTGGGAGAACTTTGGAAGTAGCCGAAGAACCCAGGTGGAGACCTGAAGCAAAGCTGTGAGTCACAAAAGGACCTAAGGTAAGCTCATGTGTGAGTGAATATAAGGTCGGGTCCTCCATACGGGGACATCCTTAGGCGGCGATCCGACTAAGACTTCCCGTGGTAGGTCTAAGTCGAGATCGGACAGTAAGTGACAGTCGAATTCACTTATATTGTTTTTATTTCGAGCTAACCCTTTAGTGCAATCGAGAACCCTAGCCACCAGTCGACCGCTGGCTTGTAGCAGTCGACTACTAGGCATCAGTCGAACTAATAAGGGCAGCAATCGACAGTCATTCGAATTTTCAACCTCGAGGAGAGTCAAGATAAGCTCCACTTATCTTGGAAGGATGAGGTTCTTTGACCATGAGCTGGAACTAAACGTTGGGGAAGCTTCCAAAGCTATAAAAGAGGGGGGGGGGGGTTACCCCTTTAGATCATCTAAGTGCTTACAAAGTGATCCCGCAATGCCGCTACTCTGCGACGCCTTTACGACATCGAAATGCTGTCGGAACGCCGATGACACGACCACAACCTAAACATCTACTCGTTGTCAGTATAAGTGTTTAAAGTTTCCATTTCTATTCAGTGTATTAAAGTTGTTTTTATCTAGCTTTTGATCGTAATGAGGAGAGGTGGGATTGTTCCTCTACCTCAAGATTTTTGTTGGTTTGTAATCGTCATCTCCTACCTCCAACGAGGAGGAGATTATTAGTGAATTGTCATCCGTACGCGGTCTAGGATCGCAAGGGCCTTGGATTAGCAACTGTTAGATTGTGAACCAAGTAAAAATAAACTTATCATTTACTTTTCTGCTGTGTAATTCTTTACCTTTGTTTTAATCGAAAAGGAAAAGAAAAGAAATTTTACATGCACTATTCATCCCCCCCTCTAGCGCTCTTTTTCGATCCAACAATTGGTATCAGAATGGAAGCACTACGATTTGGTGCAATCACCAATCTAGCACTTAGCTTTAAGTTTTCTTTTCGTTTTTGGTTTTGAAATTCGTAAGTTAAGTCTTTTTGTTTCATTTAATTTCCTTCCCCCGCACTACTAATCCAAGACAAGAGTCTGGTACCTTATTGTCATTTTTGTTTTTGTGAGGTTCTCTTTTCTTTCTAAATGGCCTATCTCGAAGGGTTTAGCACTGTTCGAACCTCGTTTTACAACGAAGACGACTTCCATTACTGGAAGGGTCGGATAGAGTGCTATTTAAAAACCCAAGTAGAGATATGGATCATGATTCAAACCGGATTCACACTTCCAACAAATGGAAATGGTGAATCATTGGATTGCGATCAATGGACAAATGCCATGAAACGCCAAGTGGAAGTCGATGCCAAGACTATGCAAATCCTACAGTGTGGCTTGTCCAAAGAAGAGCTCAACTGTGTCGGCCCCTTTATTAGCGCAAAGGACTTGTGGAATAAGCACATCGAGCTACACGAAGGAACCGACGACGCTAAGGTATGTAAGAGGGATCTATTTTTAAATAAATTATACAATCTAAAAATGCAGGTTCATGAGACCGCCACCCAATTACATGCACATATCCAAGATATCGTCAATGATCTACATTCGATCGGACAGAAGGTCGAAAATCAGGACTTAATAAGGTACGCGCTTAACGCTTTCCCTAGGACTACCTTGTGGGCATCCATGGTTGATGCTTACAAGGTTTCTAAGGACCTTTCTAAGATTAGATTAGATGAAATATTTTCTGAATTTGAATTACATGAGAAGTCTACTTCAGCCCCCGCCGAAAAAAGTATTGTCTTATTTGCAGGACCGAAGAAGAAGCCCAAAAGCAAACCACCTCTAGAGGAAGAAAATGAGTATGAGTCGGAGATTGACGATGAGATGGAAACCAAACTAGTGAATCTAGTTTGGAAGATGATCAAAAGACGAAAATGACACATCAATAAATGCAAGGAAGGTAAGTCTAAATCAAATTCCAACTATAGATGCTATGAGTGTAATCGGTTGGGCCACATCAAGTCAGAATGTCCAAAGCTCAAGAACAAGGCACAAAAGTCCAAGAAAGCACTCAACGCTCTATGGGAGGAATCGTCGGAGGAGGAAGACGAGCTCAACAACCTCATCTTCATGGCCAAGCCGACCGAGCCCGAGGAGGAGTCCAAACCCGAGGAAGAGTCCGACTCTGGATCTGACGATGAGTCTCTATTCAAGACAAGCCACGGATCCGTATCCGGTTCAAAAGGTTCACTCAAGGTATGTCGGTATTTAATTGATATGTTATATAATGCAATTAAGTTTTTAACTAGAAAGTTAGCTAAGTCCGAGTCCAAGGTCGAGACCTTAGTTGAGGAGGTTTAACTCCTTAAACACGAGGTCTCCCTAACCTCTTCTACTAGTCAAGTTCAAGAGGACTCAACTTGAGTTGAAAAACTCGAAGATGAGAACTCACTCTTGAAAGGAGAAGTTGAAGATCTTAGGCAAACATTGGAAAGGTTTACTTTGGGATCCAAGGGACTTGACCGACTACTTGGATCGCAAAGGGCCGTATACAACAAGGCCGGACTAGGGTTTAGATCGAATACGACTAACAATTCGTATATGTCAATTGTAAACCGTAATAGAAAACAAGTCCAAGCATGGGTCCCTAAGACTGCTTTAATTTCACAATTAGGGTCTAATAAGTACTAGGTTCCCAAGGACCAAATCCACTACGTGGATAGACCGAATGATTCAATGGTCCAGGAGGAGCTAGTACTAAATTTGTTTGTTCTATTACATGTAATTAGTCTTTGCATGCTTAGTTATTTTGTTTTAATTTTTAGAACGACTAGAGAGGGTCAATAACTCGTCAATCTTAACAACATAGTATTAGGACACGGTGAGATGATAGTACGTTAGGAAAACGAAGTCCTGTGTGTCCAAGTTAGATAAGGCGTATCTAGCTTGGTGCACTCGACTAAGTTGAACTAGCTGAAGCTACCTTGTCGTATTCTTAACTAGTTAGACTAGGAGGTAATCTTAAGTGACTCAAGTAATCGATTTCTTGAATTTAGCTTTGTTTAAGAAAGTTATCGTTGTTCTAATCAAAGAAGGCCTCTGTGTCTCGCCACAACCTGGAAGCCAATTTCTCGAAAAGGTGACTTGACGAGCTTAGGGTTAAATCCGAATCTAACCCAAGGTTGATTAGTTTCAATTCATTAAATTTAATCAAGTAAAATTGAAGTCATCTCACAGAACACATAAGGATAACATGTTTGATCATGTAGAAAGGGTGAAATGACCCTAGACTAATAAACTTCAACCAATTCTCAAATTTCAATATCCGATCCAACTACTATATCTGTAGGATCAATGGATGTTGGACAGTGGGTGCTTCCGGCACATGACCGGAGACCGACTAAAATTTTCGAAGCTTAGATTCAAAAGTCAAGGATTGGTAGCTTTCGGAAATAATGACAAGCTCAAAATCATCGGATCAGGTGATATTGAGCTAAACTCTAACCTTACAATTCGAAATGTTTTATTAGTCGAAAATTTTGAGTATAATTTACTTAGTGTAAGCCAATTGTGTGACAACAACTATAAGGTTTTCTTAGAAAATGAATGCTTAATTAAAACTAATGAAACCTCTAAAATAATACTTAAAGTAACTAGGAATAACAATTTCTACACAATTAATTTACCCAACTCCTCAACCAAGTGTCTTATAACACAATGAGAGGAATCTTGGTTGTGGCACTGACGACTCGGCCACTCGCACACAAGACTCATTCACAAGGTGAGTCAGAGTGGTTTAGTCAGAGGCTTGCTCAACCTTAACAATTTGGATAATAAAATTTGTAATACTTGTCAACAAGGTAAACAAACTAGGGCACAATATCAACTAACTAACCAAGAACGAACCAAAAGTGTGCTTGAGCTCCTACACTTGGATCTATTCGATTCTCATGGAGCCAAGTCACTAAACGGAAGTCAATTTTGTTTAGTCATAATTGATGACTACTCTATGTTTACCTGGTTAGGTTCCTTAAACACAAAAGTGATACCTTAGACCAACTTACCAACTTATGTAAATTAATAGAAAACGAAAAGAACCTTAAGATTAAAAGACTTAGAAGTGATCATGGTGGTGAATTCGAAAACCATAGGTTCACCAACTTCTGTAACCTAAATGGATACCACCATGAATTCTTCTATCCTAGAACCCCACAACAAAATTGTCTAGTCGAGCGAAAGAATATAACCCTACAAGAAGCTGCTAGAACCATATTAAACGAGTAACCCCTACCCGATAGGTTTTGGGCAGAAGTCGTTAGTACAGCGTGTTATGTCCAAAATAGAATCCTACTAGTCAAGAGGCACCTTAATGTTGGTGCAATCGACCCAGGTTGACTCGAGTCTGACTCGATCAGTACCTTGATAGGATTTTGATGATAGACAAAACTCATGACATGGGATTGTCATGGGAAAGTCCAACATGGGGTTGGCTTGGAAAATCCAAGCATGGAGCTTGGTGTGGAAAAGTCCAAAGCATTTCGAAGTCGTGCGCTTGGTGCTTGGCATGGGAAAGTCCAAAGCATTGCGAAGCCGTGCACTTGGTGCTTGGCATGGGAAAGTCCAAAGCATTGCGAAGCCGTGCGCTTGGTGCTTGGCATGGGAAATCCAAAGCATTGCGAAGCCGTGCGCTTGGTGCTTGGTGAGAAATGCATTGCGAAGTCGTGCGCTTGGTGCATGTGGGAAGTCTTGAGGACTTGGTAAGTTCACTAGGCTCGGGGTCCTTGAGTCGGTGAAGGATGGCATTGCGAAGCCGTGCGCTTGGTGCATCCGAGGGACCGCCGGACGGGGAGCGAATGGAGTGAGCCCAAAGGGAAGCATACTTCTAGGGCATGAGACGCGAAGGATGGCGCGCGGTTGTCGCGCTTGGCGCATCCGAGGGACGTAGGCCGAGGGAAGAGAGCTTCGGTGGGGAACTCCATGAGTGATGTGGACTTGGCCAAGTGGCTAAGACTGAGTGTCGGAGGCTCAAACAACTTGGTGTTTGAGGTCTTTCCCGACGGCAGTCGACTGGCATAGTTGCCGGTTCGACTGGTCCAAGTCGACTAGAGTTCGACTGGTGTAAGGCTGCGTTTTGGTGCTTGGCATGATCGCCATGGATCGGATCGTGATGATCGATGCATGATCGACTGCCGAGGGATGGCAGTCGACTGATGGGAATGTCGCGAGCACAGAACGCTCCGTAGCTGACTGGGCAGTCGACTACTAGGTCACCAGTCGACTGATGAGGACCATCAGTCGACTGGTAGGTGATCCGTTGGAACTTGTCCGACGTGGATCTGGCCGTTGTGAGACAACGGCTACAGGGGCAGTCGACTGGGGCCTTTTGGCAGTCGACTGCTAAGCGCGAAAACAGCTTGATGCAGGTTATAAATGGAGCACGAGTTGGAGTATTTCGCCAAGACTTTAAGGAAGCAATTGAAGGGGATTTGCTGTTGCATTCCAGTCCTTCAAGAGCCATCCAAAGCAAGCAACAAGAAAAGGGTCAAAGCAAAGATTTGTAAAGAGTTCTTTACTTGTATTTCTTGTGTCTTTGTATTTCTTGTATATTATTGTTGTAATAGCTTGTGAGAGGTTTCTCCACCTCCGACGTGTAGTCGAGAAGGAGTTTAGTTAGTGACGTGCGCATAACTAGAGCTCGAGTAGCTCGCCCGTGGAGTAGGAACCATTCGGTTCCGAACCACGTATATCGTGTGTATTTGCATGTGATTGTATTTGTTGTTAGTATCCATATTTGCATTAGTATTCCGCTGCGCTAACAACAATCGTAGACAAGCACGCGACGAGAACGATCGAATTACGACATCCAACGAACGAGGGCTATTCACCCCCCTCTAGCCGGCCAATCGATCCCCTACAAGTGGTATCAGAGCAAGGTTGCTCTTCAAGGACTAACCGCCGCGAGAGCACTACAAATGGCTGGCTTCATCCATCCACCGAAATTCGATGGAGATTTTACTTGGTGGAGAAAACGAATGGAGGTATATCTCGAAACCGATTTTGATTATATGATTATCATAGAAAATGGTTTTGAGATGCCTAGGGACAAACACAACAAGCCCATTGAGAAGTCTAGGTGGACCCAAGACCAAGTCAAGGATTTCAAGACAAATCTTGAGGTAATCAAATTGATTAGTGATTTGTTACCTAACACTATTTGGTCTAGATTGGGTGACTATAGGGATGCCAAGGAATTATGGGAGAAGATAATGGAATATCAAGAAAATTCCCAACTGGCACAAGTAGAGGAGAGTGCCGAGGAAGAACCATCCACTTTCGAAGATATGGATGACTTGGTGGAGACCTCCACCTCTAGCATTGAGGGGGAGGAAAGGGTGTCAACTCTGGAGCAAAGCCAAAATGAAGCATCTACCTCCGGAAGAAATGACCAAGAGGCTTCCACCACCTCCCTAGGTAACTCAAGTATTGTAATTTTAAATAAAAATCACATAATATACTTTGAGTCTAGGGAGAAAGGGCATTACAAGAGCAAATGCCCAAAATTGGCTAAGGAGAAGGCATCGATACAAAAAGTCAACCCAAAGTCAAACGATGCCGGTGTTCCCAAAATCAAGAGCAAAGAGCACATTGTGTGCTTCAAATGCAATCAAAAGGGACACTATCGAAGTCAATGCCCTAGGAGGAGGAAGAAAGGGCAAGAAGGTGCAACTCATGTAGGGGGAGATCCTAAAGCTAACCCTAAGGTACATTTAGTTAATGCACCTTTAATTCCTAAAGTCAAAAAGCATGCAAAAAATTATTTTAGTTCTCTTGCCATTATTAATGAAAAGCATGCTAGGAGAAACAATAAGGTTTATTGCTTAGGTGCCAATCATGTTCATATGACTAAAGACAAACCTAGGACTCATAATTCTAGAAATATCTTGCCTAGGGAGTCAATTAGGAGAGTAGAAGAAAATTTGGGTATTAATCCCAAAAAGTCTAGGCACATGCCAAAGAAGAAAACCAACTCCCAAAAACCAAATGAAAATTCAAAAATGGGAAAATTAGAGCTAGAGAACCAAGTCTTGAGGTCAAGACTTGAGAGAATGGAGAAAGCCCTTAGAATCATAGAAAATTCAATTCTAGGGTCAAATGTCCAAAAGTCAAGACCTAAGGTTCAAAAATGGTCTAAGGGCAAGGAAGGTTTGGGTGACAAACCTAAGCCCAAGAAGACTTACCATAATGTTCCATTTAATTATGGAACCACATCTAGGTCTAGGAAAACCAAGGCTAATAGGGAAGTCATCCCTAAGTCTAGCCATGGTATGTGTTTAGTGGCTAACACCTCAAGGAAATCAAATATAGCCACTAAGAAGGTCAATGGAGGAGTCACCTCTAGAGTTGACCTAGGAAAGACCTAAAAGACTATGGCTTCAAAGCCTAAAAGGGTCATTAGAAAGGTATCTAGGGAAGTTATCCCTAGGGAATACCTTGTTAACCCAAGGAGCTCAAATAGATATTGGGTTCCTAAAAGCGTGATCGATTCACGCTAAATGGGTTAGGGTGTGTCAACCCTAAGTGGATGGGTGGTTAACCTAACCATAGTAGAGTTGACACATTAGGGTGTGCCAATGTGCTTGAGAAGTTTTAAATGATTTAAATTGGCACAATTAGGTTCTAGAGGTATTGGTGTGCCATTTTGGGTTTATGGCACACTAGGGAAATGAATGGCATTAAGGCAAAATTGATTTAATCCCTAGAAATGGCAAATTGATTTTAACACTTAAGTATTCTATACCTTAGTATACTTTACTTGCCATGTTTTATTTGCCTTGCCATGTCATGACATCATTCTCATTTTTATCTATAAAAATGTCATGATCATATTTAGATTTATCTTTATATGTCATGTATGCTTAAACATTGTTCACATGCCATGACATCATGATATTGGCATATGTTCTTATCTATATCATATCTATGCCATAATCATATCATGCATGAATTAAAATGGAGTTAAGGACTATGGCATAATTTGAAAGGAATCAAATAATATTGCCTTAGAAATATGCATGAGACCATTTTAAAGAACAAAAACCCACATCTCACTAGATGAATTGCCTTGAATGTGTTTTACACATCTAGATATTGGTGAGATGTTTAGGAAAAATAAATTAAAGGTTTTGAAAACATTTTGAAAAACCTTGGTGAAGCCTATCTTTTGATAGCTATCACCATTGAATGGGATGATACAAAAAAGGCTCTTTATTGAAGTTTTTCTTAAATTTTAAACTTTGTATCAATCTCCTAATTTAATGGGTAAAATAATTTTCTAATATTTTTCACCTATAGTGTTTAGGATAAGTAATATACGTACCAAATTTCATGATTTATCTACGTATGTATATTTACTTATGAATTTAAAATCCATTTAAAATTGACTACACTGATTATCGATCGCCAGTATGCGGTCGACGATGGATGTAATCAATCGATTGATTTTTTATTTTAGTTGACTGCCCAAGCTGATTTCGGGTAAATCTTGTTGATTAGGCCCATGTTCAGCTAGGTTAAGGTCCCCCAACCATTCCTAACCCTAGGATATGCTTGGGAGAGCATTAGAGAGGATGGAAATCCATTGGATATGGATTAAGAGTTGGGTTGAGGGTGAGTATCAATTTTAAGGTGGAAGAGAGTTCATTGTTGAACTTTGCCTTAATTTTGATTTGGTTAATGTTCCTATTGGCTTAGGGACTCTCCAAGGACATTGTTGGTGCAATAGTCAAGGGGGAGCGAGCCTCTAGGGGGAGGTATCCATCATGGGAAGATGGATGTGTATTTCCTCATGGGAGGAAATTTGGGTTGCCTCTCTTTAAGTGATATGGGATCACTAGAAAGATGGTAGGCATGGTTTCCTCCAAGGGAGAGATATAAGACCTCATTGGGATATGAGACATTCATACCCTTGGGGAGGACCTTTTTGATGTAATGTCAAAAAGGGGGAGATGTTACCAAGTTACCAATTAGGGTTCGTTGGAATTCTCATTGGGATATGAGAATTGCCAATATGGGAGAATTGGTAGACTTGAGATGGTAGTTTTGTCAATCATCAAAAAGGGGGAGATTGTTGGTGCAATCGGCCCAGGTTGACTCGAGTCTGACTTGATCAGTACCTTGATAGGATTTTGATGATAGACAAAACTCATGACATGGGATTGTCATGGGAAAGTCCAACATGGGGTTGGCTTGGAAAATCCAAGCATGGAGCTTGGTGTGGAAAAGTCCAAAGCATTGCGAAGCCGTGCGCTTGGTGCTTGGTATGGGAAAGTCCAAAGCATTGCGAAGCCATGCGCTTGGTGCTTGGCATGGGAAATCCAAAGCATTGCGAAGCCGTGCGCTTGGTGCATGTGGGAAGTCTTGAGGACTTGGTAAGTTCACTAGGCTCGGGGTCCTTGAGTCGGTGAAGGATGACATTGCGAAGTCGTGCGCTTGGTGCATCCGAGGGACCGTCAGACAGGGAGCGAATGGAGTGAGCCCAAAGGGAAGCATACTTCTAGGGCATGAGACGCGAAGGATGGCGTTGCGAAGCCATGCGCTTAGCGCATCCGAGGGACGTAGGCCGAGGGAAGAGAGCTTCGGTGGGGAACTCCATGAGTGATGTGGACTTGGCCAAGTGGCTAAGACTGAGTGTCGGAGGCTCAAACAACTTGGTGTTTGAGGTCTTTCCCGACGATCCGCATAGCATAGTTCGGATCGGGTCCAAGTCGACTAGAGTTCGACCGTGTAAGGTCGTTTTGGTGCTTGGGCTTGATCGCCATGGATGGATCGGCAATGATGTCGATAGCCGATCGTGATGTCGACAATGATCGCCGAGGGATGGCAGTTGACTGATGGGAATGTCGCGAGCACAGAATGCTCCGTAGCCGACTGGGCAATCGACTACTAGGTCACCAGTCGACTGATGAGGACCATCAGTCGACTGGTAGGTGATCCGTTGGAACTTGTCCGACGTGGATCTGGCCGTTGTGAGACAACGGCTACAGGGGCAGTCGACTGGGGCCTTTTGGCAGTCGACTGCTAAGCGCGAAAACAGCTTGATGCAGGTTATAAATGGAGCACGAGTTGGAGAATTTCGCCAAGACTTTAAGGAAGCAATTGAAGGGGATTTGCTGTTGCATTCCAGTCCTTCAAGAGCCATCCAAAGCAAGCAACAAGAAAAGGGTCAAAGCAAAGATTTGTAAAGAGTTCTTTACTTGTATTTCTTGTATATTATTGTTGTAATAGCTTGTGAGAGGTTTCTCCACCTCCGACGTGTAGTCGAGAAGGAGTTTAGTTAGTGTCGTGCGCATAACTAGAGCTCGAGGAGCTCGCCCGTGGAGTAGGAACCATTCGGTTCCGAACCACGTATATCGTGTGTATTTGCATGTGATTGTATTTGTTGTTAGTATCCATATTTGCATTAGTATTCCGCTGCGCTAACAACAATCGTAGACAAGCACGCGACGAGAACGATCGAATTACGACATCCAACGAATGAGGGCTATTCACCCCCCTCTAGCCGGCCAATCGATCCCCTACACTTAAGACCTCATACAAAATCTACCATGATAAAGTACCTAACATTAAATACTTTAGGGTATTTGGATGTAGGGTACATATCCTAAATACTAAGGACTACCTAGGCAAATTCACCTCTAAAACAAATACCGAAATATTCTTTAGGATATTCAACCACAAGTAGAGCCTATAGAGTCTACAATAATGAAACCCTTAAAATCGAAGAAACCTTTAATGTTGTATTCGACGAAGGAGATAAAACCACAAAACCCGTAATAGAACTAATTGATGAACCGATTAATACTAGACCCGAATATAACCATGAAAATGAGTCTAGTATAAATCCTAACCCAAGTCAGTCTAGGTTACAATTGAATTATCTTATTGATAAAGTGATAGGTGATCCCAACCTAGGAGTTCGAACTAGAGCATCATACAGAAACCTTAGTCAAATCTCTTAATCTCGAAAATTGAACCCAAATTAATTGAACAAGCTCTTTTTGATCCCGATTGGATTATTGCTATGCAAGAAGAGCTAGCTCAATTCATTAGGAACGAAGTTTAAAAATTAGTACAACCACCTAAAGATAAATCGATTATTGGAACAAGGTGGGCATTCCGGAACAAACTCGATGACAAAGGTGAAGTAGTTAGAAATAAAGCAAGATTGGTCGCAAAAGAATTTAGTCAAGTAGAGAGGTTAGATTATGATGAAACCTATGCCCCTGTAGTTAGACTACAATCAATCAAAATATTATTAGCCTACGCTGCACATCGAGGATTTAAACTATTTCAAATGGATGTGAAGTCAGCGTTCTTAAATGGAATTATTAAGGAAGAAGTCTATGTTAGCCAACCCCCAAGATTCGAAAGCTTAGACAAATCTGACCATGTTTTTAAACTTAAGAAAGCCTTATATGGACTAAAACAAGCTCCTAGAGCTTGGTATGAAAGACTTTCTATTTATCTCAAGTCTAAAGGGTTTAGCCAAGGCCTAGTCGACCCAACCCTCTTTGTAAAATCCATAGGCAAAGAAATCTTTATTGCCCAAATTTACATAGATGATACAATTTTTGGAACAACCAACTCAATCCTACTAAACGAGTTCATTTCACTAATGGAAAATGAATTTGAAATGAACTCGGTAGGAGAATTAACTTTTTTCCTAGGATTACAAATTAAACAAACTAAGAAGGGAATTTACTTACATCAACATAAATACGCTAAGGAATTAATTAATCGATTCGGAATGCAAACTGCTAAGGTAATTAATACACCGATGGCTACAAATGTTAATATAGGAGAAGACTTAGAAGGCAAACCAATAGACCTTAAATACTATAGGAGCACAATAGGTAGTCTCCTGTACTTAACTGTGAGTCGACCCGATATATTATTCGTAGTAAGTATGTGCGCAAGGTTCTAAACTTATGCTAAGGAGTCGCATCTAATGTTAGTTAAACGTATCCTTAGATACCTAAAGGGTACACTAAACGTAGAAATTTGGTACCCTAGATTTATCGAGATCAAACTAATCGGCTACTCTGACTCGGATTATACCGGTACTAAACTCGATAGAAAGAGCACAAGTGGTTGTTGTCAACTCCTCGACTCGAGTCTAGTGAGTTGGTGCAGTAGAAAGTAACACTGTATTGTCTTATCTACCATCGAAGTCGAATACGTCACAATGGGTGAGTATATAGCTCAGCTTCTTTGGATGAAGCACACTCTCCAAGACTTTAACTTAAATTTTAACAACACTAAAATTTACATCGATAACATTAGTTCAATTAATTTAACCAAAAATCCTATATGCCACTCTAGGACTAAACATATAGAGGTCAAACACCACTTTATTCAAGAACATGTAGCTAACAGGATCATACAACTCGAATACATAGAATCCAAGTCAAACCTGACAGACTTATTTACAAAACCTTTACCCGAAGCAGAATTTAGTCTGCTTAGATGTAAATTAGGTATGTGCGTAATAGAGTAGGACATAAAACTTATATTTTTGCTATACTCTATTTACTTTTCATGCAAAATGGAACTAGCCTAGGGCTTACCCTAGAAAACATGCACCTATAGATTTAAGGAGTCAATACATCTCACAACACATAGGACTAATGTGTTTGTGTACTTAGCCACGTAGATGGGCGTGAGATGTTAGAGCCTCACTCCTGGTTTCAGATGTAGATCTAGTGCATCGACATGAACCATGGAGTATAATTATCTAAATTAACCAACTCTAATTAGGACTTATTGATAATTTTATATCAATCAAGTCAAATAGAGTTGAACATTCTATTAGTTGAGCTTATGTTTAAAGTATTATTTTCAAAATCTAATAGGAACATGCTTGGACTTATAAAACATATTGTTTCGAAAAAGTTTTTTCCTATAAACCCCCACACTTTTTGATTTATGACAAAAGGAGGAGAAAAGGCCAAAGTTAAGGGATCAAAAAATAATTTTTGATAACTTAAACTTAACTTATACATTTAGGCCAATGTTAAGTAATCTTTATTACTTAAGTTGCAACCATTAAGTGTTGGATCGATGCGGTTCGCTAGAGGGGGGGTGAATAGCGATAAAAAACTTTTTCTCGTTTCTTTTGTTAAAACTCAAGAGAAAATTAATTGCAGTGGAAATGTAAAGTAAATAGAGACAAATAGGTTTTACTTGGTTCGTAGCCTTCGGCTACTACTCCAAGGCCCTAATGGTCCTTAACCACGCACGGAGGGCAAATACTAAACGAACTCCTTCTCGATGGAGATAGGAGTTAAACGAATACAAAAACTCAAGAAAGACTCAAGGTAGAGGGACACTCCCCCTCTCCTTGATATGATTTAAAGCTCGAAATAAAACAACTTATACAAATTTAAAGATTATACCGATGACTTCAAAGATTGGAGGTTGAAGCTCTAGTCGTCGTCTCGGCAGCGCTTTGTCGTAGGGATGTCGGAGAGTCGGAGTGTATCGAAAGCACTTAGAAGCTTTTGAATTGATGAAAAACCCTAGGTTTGGCCCTCCTTTTATAGCCTTTAAGCCCCTCATCGAATGGGTCTTTAGCCAATCACAAATGGGCACAAAACCCCTTGAAAAATGGTGATAACTCTTGACTACTCGAGGCTGATCCTTTGACCAGCAGTCGACTGATGGCCATCACCAGTCGACTGCTGGCAGCATCAGTCGAGTGCTAGCCGTAGTCACTCGACTGATGGACGGCAGTCGAGTCCTTCAGGTTGGCAGTCGACTGATGCTGGCTGCAAGGCAAAGTTAGCTTAAGGAAAACATTGTTTCGACGGTCGTCGACCGTCCGATCTCGACCTAGACCATCTATAAGAAGTCTTTGGTCGGATCTACGCTTAAGATCATCCCCGTAAAGAGGATACGACCTTACTTACACTCGCACACACGAGCTTACCTCGATACTTATGTGTTGCTTTTGCTTCCGGCCTTCCACTCGATTCCTTCGGCTCCCTCCGAAGTAACTCGAGTGTCGCCCGACCACCGCGGCTTCCTCCGGGTGTCGCTAGCCTTCAGCTTCAGCTATATCAATTTACTGCACACTCGATTCAGCTCGTGAGATAATGATATAAGCTTAACTTTGTATCGTTTGCTTGAATCAAAACTCAGGTTCGACTTAGGTGCCTACTGCACCAACAATCTCCCCCTTTTTGATTTATGGCAAACCCACATACAAAGTTAAGAAAATTAAGTGCATTAAGAAAAGATATGCATGAATGAGCAGGAGTGTTAAAAGCATGAATGACCAGGAGTATAAAAACTCTTTTTCAAGTGCTCCCCCTTGAGGAATCCTCCCCCTTGACCGAGGGTGAGTACTTGAGATGGAGTTTTAACTCTCCCCATTGATATTTGCTACTAAAAAGAATTACTTAATATTGGCCATAGTATTTAAAATAAGTTTTAGGTTAAAAAAAATTGATTTCTTAACCTTGGCCTTTACGTTCGTTTTGTTAACAGGTTAACTTAAAGTCAAGTAAATTATTCGTTAACAACAACAAGTTAACTAAATGTGTTTAAGTTAAGAATTAACTTGTTTTGTTAACTTAAAGTTAAGTAAGCCTTGGCCATAAAAATGATCCCTTAATTTTGGCCTTTTTCTCCCCCTTTTGCCATATATCGAAAAGAGTGAGGAATAATAAAAAAAATTAATTTTAAAGTCCAAGCATGTTCCACATAATTTTGAAAATAATATACTGAAAATAGATTCATCTATAAAATGTTCGACTCATATTTGGCTTGATTGATATGAAGGATCAACCAGTCCTGGTCAGAGTCGGTTAGTATGTATGATTATACTCCGTGGTTTATAGTGATGCACTTGCTCTACATCTGGAACCAGGAGTAAGGTCCTAACATCTCACGCCCATCTACGTGGCTAAGTACACAAACACATTAGTCCTATGTATTGTGAGATGTACTGGCTCCTTAAATCTATAGGTGCATGATATCTAAGGTATGTCCTATGCTAGTTCCATAAAAATGAAATTAAAGAAATAGTAGTAAGAATATATAATTTGTAAGTACCTATTCTATTACGCACATGCCCAATTTTCGTCTTAATAGACTAAATTCGGCTTCGGGTAGGGGTTTAGTAAATAGATCTGCCAAGTTAGACTTCGATTCGACATATTCGAGGTGTATGGCTCCGTTGGCCACATGTTCTCGAATGAAATGGTGTTTGACCTCTATATGTTTGGTCCTAGAGTGACATATCAGATTCTTTGTAAGATTAATTGAACTAATGTTATCTACGTGAAGTTTAGTATTCGTAAAGTCTAACTTAAAGTCGCGGAGAGTGTACTTCATCCAAAGAAGCTGTGTGACACCCTCACCCATCGCGATGTATTCGGCTTCGGTGGTAGATAAAGCAACACAGTGTTGTTTGTTCTCTTCCACCAACTCACTAGACTCAACAACCACTCGTGCTCTTTCTATCGAGCTTACTACCGGCATAGTCCGAATCGGAGTAGCCGGTTAGTTCGAACTCGGTAGATCTAGGGTACCAAATACCAACGTTAAGTGTACCCTTAAGATATCTAAGGATACGCTTAACTAGGGTTAGGTGAGACTCCTTAGCACAGGTTTGAAACCTGGCGCACATACTTACTGCGAATAGGATGTCGGGTCGACTCGCAGTTAAGTATAGGAGACTCCCTATTACGCTCCTATAGTATTTTAAGTCAATGGACTTACTTTCTAGGTCTTCTCCTATGTTAACATTTATCGCCATTGGGGTGTTTATTACCTTAGCGTCTTGCATTCCAAATCTTTTAATTAACTCCTTAGTGTATTTTTGTTGATATAGGTATATACCATCCTTAGTTTGTTTAATTTGTAGACCTAAAAAGAAACTTAACTCGCCTACCAAGTTCATTTCGAACTCACTTTCCATGAGCGAAACGAACTCGTTTAGTAAGGCTGAGTTAGAGGTTCCAAAAATTATATCGTCTACGTAAATTTGAGCTATGAATATTTCTTTACCTAAGGTTTTTATAAAGAGAGTTGGGTCAACTAAGCCTTGGTTAAACCCTTTTGACTTAAGATGGATTGAAAGTCTCTCGTACCAAGCTCGAGGAGCTTGTTTAAGTCCATAGAGAGCTTTCTTAAGTTTTAGAACATGGTCGGGTTTATCTAGATTTTCGAATCCGGGGCTGACATAAACTTCTTCTTTAATGTATCCATTTAGGAATGCCGACTTAACATCCATTTGAAACAGCTTAAATCCTCGATGTGCAGCATAAGCTAGCAACATTCGAATGGATTCGAGTCTAGCTACTGGGGCATAGGTTTCGTCGTAATCTAAGCCTTCGACTTGACGAAACCCTTTGGCGACTAACCTAGCCTTGTTTCTAACTACTTCACCTTTATCATCAAGCTTATTTCGAAACACCCACCTTGTTCCAATTATCATTTTGTCTTTAGGTGGTGGTACTAATTCCCACACTTCATTCCTAGTAAATTAGGCTAGCTCTTCTTGCATTGCAATAATCCAATCGGGATCAAGAAGAGCTTGTTCAATTGATTTGGGTTCTATCTTTGAAATTAAGGAAATTTGACTAAGGTTCCTATAGGATGCTCTAGTTCGAACTCCTAGATTAGGATCTCCTATCACTTGATCGATAGGGTGGTTAGTTTGAATCCTAGATTGGGTTGGGTTTGTGTCACCTAATGCTTGATCAATGGGGTGACTTGGTTGAACACTAGTTTGGTTGGAGTCATCTATCACTTGATCAATAGAGTGACTTGGTTGACTTAGGTTAGGATTAACACTAGACCTGATCTCCGGATCAGAGTTAGGTCTAGTATAAATCGGCTCGCTAATTGGGGTTGCCGGGGGTTTTGTAGGTTCGTGTCCTTCATCGAACACTACATTAATGGTTTCCTCGACTCTAAGGGTGTCGTGGTTATATACTCTATAAGCTCTACTTGTAGTCGAGTATCCTAGAAAGATTCCGGTTGTGGTTTTGGATGTAATCCTTAGTGTTTAAGATATGTACCTTACACCTAAATACCCTAAAGTACTTGATGTTAGGTATTTTATCGTGATAAATCTCGTATGAGGTCTTAAGGTGCCTTTTTACCATAAGGATCCTATTTTGGACATAGCATGTTGTACTCACGGCTTCTGCCCAAAACCTATCGGGTAGGTCGTATTCGTTCAACATGGTCCTAGCGGCTTCTTGTAGAGTTCGGTTTTTCCACTCCACTAGGCCATTTTGTTGAGGGGTCCTAGGGCAAGAGAATTCATGGTGGTATCCGTTTAGGTTACATAAGTCGGTGAACCTTTGATTTTCGAATTCACCACCATGATCGCTTCTAAGTCTTTTAACCTTAAGGTCTTTTTGATTCTCGATTAATTTGAATAGATTGATTAATTGATCTAGAGTATCATTTTTATGTTTGATGAACATAACCCAGGTAAACCTGGAGTAGTCGTCAATTATGACTAAGCAATATTGACTTCTATTGAGTGACTTGGCTCCATGTGAATCGAATAGATCCATATCACGAGAGCTCAAGTACACTTGAGGTTCGTTCTTGGTTAGTTAACTTGTGTTGTGTCCTAGGTTGTTTTCCTTGTTGACAAGCATTACAGATTTTATTAACCAAATTGTTGAGGTTGGGTAAGCCTCTGACTAAGCCACTCTGACTCATCTTGTGGACGAGTCTTGGGTGCGAGTGACCGAGTCGTCGGTGCCACAACCATGATTCCTCTTCCTGTGTCATAAGACATTTGGCTGAGGATTTGATTAAGTTAATTGTATAAATATTATTTGTCCTAGTTTCTTTGAGTATTGTTTTAGCTGTTTTATTTGTTTTAATTACACATTCATTTTCTAAAAATACGACCTTATAGTTATTGTCACATAATTGGCTTACGCTAAGCAAGTTATATTCAAAATTCTCTACAAGTAATACATTTTTAATAACAAAATTCGAGTTAAGCTCGATATCACCTGATCCAATGATTTTGAGCTTGCCGTTATTCCCAAAGGCTACCGATTCTTGTCGTTTGAATCGAAGCTTTGTGAATTTGAGTTGATCCCCGGTCATGTGTCGGGAGCAACCGCTGTCCAACATCCATTGATCCTACACACAAGGTGGTTGGATTGGATGTTAGATTTTTTTAAAAAAAAAATTGGTTGTAAGTTGTTAAACCTAGGTCATCTCACCTGTGTCTATATGATCAAGCATGTTATACTTATGTGTTTTTTGTGAGATGATTTCCAATTAAGTTGATTAAGTGTATTTAGGTTCAAGTAATTTTATGTTAGATTTGGATTTGACCCTAGGCTTGTCAAGTTTACCTTTTCAAGATCATGGCTTCCAGGTCGTGGCGAGGCACAGGGGCCTTCTTTTATCGGATCATCGACCACTTCCTTAGACAAAGCCATGTTCAAGAAAATGATGACTTGACTCACCTAAGATTATTTCCTAGTCTAACTGGTTATTTTTGAAAAGAGGCTCCCCGAGGCTCAATCTTTTCGAAGAATTTTAGTTGGTTATGTTTTTGAAAAGAGGCTCCCCGAGGCTCAATCTTTTCGAAGTTGATTATGTTCATGTTCTAAGTGAGTTCACAAGTTTTAAAGTACAAACTTTCTAAGTTAAAGCATGCAATTTCTAAGTTAAAGCACAAACATTCTAAGTTAAAACATGCAATTTCTAAGTTAAAGCACAA
This sequence comes from Wurfbainia villosa, assembly GCA_025175895.1. Taxonomy (NCBI): domain Eukaryota; kingdom Viridiplantae; phylum Streptophyta; class Magnoliopsida; order Zingiberales; family Zingiberaceae; genus Wurfbainia; species Wurfbainia villosa. The sequence goes on from CM046004.1 coordinate 56,449,892, forward strand.
ACATTCTAAGTTAAAACATGCAATTTCTAAGTTAAAGCACAAACATGTTTTGTACTGGCTCCCCCTAGACCATTGAATCGGTTCGGTCTATCCACATAGTGGATTTGGTCCTTGGGAACCCAGTACGGGTTGGATCCTAGAGTTGAAATCAAAAAGTTCTTAGGGACCCATGCTTGGACATGTTTCCTATGTCGACTTACAATCGACATATACGACCTATTAGTCGTGTTTGAGTTAAACCCTAGTCTAGCCTTGTTGTACACGGCCCTTTGAGATCCAAGTAGGAGGTCAAGTCCTTTGGATCCCGAAGTGAACCTTTCCAACGTGTTCCTAAGATCTTCGACTTGACTTTTCAAGAGAGAGTTCTCAACTTCGAGCTTTTCAACTCGAGTTGAGTCTTTCTCTTGAACTCGACTAGTCGAAGAGGTTAGGGAGACCTCGTGTTTGAGGAGTTTAACCTCCTCAACAAGGGTCTAGACCTTGGACTCGGACTTAGCTAACTTCCTAGACAAAAACCTAACCGTATTATGTAAAGTATTAAATAAAGTTTGACTTACTTTAAGGGTATCTTTTGAACCGGATGCGTATCCGTGGCTTGACCTGAAGGTAGCTTCGTAGTCCGAGTCATTCTCAGGTTCTGACTCAAGTTCAGGCTCGGTCTCCATGTCCGACTCAATTGATTTCGCCATGAAGACGTGGTCTTCGTCTTCTTCGGATGACGCTTCTTCCCATGTCGCGTTGAGGGCCTTCTTGTGCTTAGGTGCTTGGTGGTTGAGCTTGGGGCACTCGGACTTGATATGTCCAAACCTGTTGCACCCATAACATATAATATTAGAACTTTTAGGCTTACCTTGGTTGGGTCGAGTCGTGGTTCGCTTTCGTCCCTTGGCTATCCTTCGAGCTAGGTTCATTAGTTCGGCAGTCAACTCCGGGTCAACTTCTTCTTTGGACTCGTCTTCCTCCTCGGTTGGTGGTGGCTTGCTTGTGATTTTCTTCTTCTTTGATCCTGCAAACAAGGCTATACCCCTCTCGGGCTCCGAGTTAGACTGCTCATGAAGTTCAAAATCCGAAAAGAGTTCATCTAACCTAATTTTAGAAAGGTCCTTGGAGACCTTATAGGCATCGACCATGGATGCCCATAAGGTAGTCCTCGGAAAAGAGTTTAGGACATACCTTATAAGGTCGCGGTTTTCGACCTTTTGCCCGATTGCGTGTAGGTTGTTGACGATGCCCTGGACTCGGGCGTGAAGTTGTGTCGCGGACTCTTGTTCCTGTATTTTTAGGTTATATAGTTTATTGAAAAGAAGATCACGCTTACATACCTTGGCTTCGTCGGTCCCTTCGTGTAGCTCCACTAGTTTTGTCCAAAGATCTTTTGCGCTTATGAAGGGGCCGACGCGATTTAGCTCCTCCTTGGATAGGCCGCATTGAAGGATTTGTGTTGCCTTAGCGTCAGCTTCGACTTGTTTTTTTGTTGCAATGGTCCATTGGTCATAATCCAAGGAGTCACCCACTTCATTAGTCGGAAGTGTGAAACTCGTTTGGATTATGATCCACATCTCGATTTGGGTTTTAAGAAAGCATTCCATCCGACCCTTCCAATAACGGAAGTCATCTCCGTTGTAAAACGGAGGTCGGACGGTGCTAAACCCTTCGAGATGGGCCATTAAAACAAAAAACACAAGGAGACGAAGGAAAAAAAACTAGCAACGACAAAAACACACAAAAGTACCAAGACTCGCATCTTGGATTAGTAAAAGAGAGTAAATTTAACAAAGCGAAATAAATCTGAAATAAACAGAAAAAAAAAAGAAAAATAAATCTGTAAAAAGGCTAGATTGGTGGTTTCACCAAATCTTAGCAACCCCCGGCTCTGATACCAATTCTTGGATCGATGCGGTTCGCTAGAGGGGGGGTGAATAGCGATAAAAAACTTTTTCTCGTTTCTTTCGTTAAAACTCGAGAGAAAATTAATTGCAGCGGAAATGTAAAGTAAATAGAGACAAATAGGTTTTACTTGGTTCGTAGCCTTCGGCTACTACTCCAAGGCCCTAATGGTCCTTGACCACGCACAGAGGGCAAATACTAAACGAACTCCTTCTCGATGGAGATAGGAGTTAAACGAATACAAAAACTCAAGAAAGACTCAAGGTAGAGGGACACTCCCCCTCTCCTTGATATGATTTAAAGGTCGAAATAAAACAATTTATACAAATTTAAAGATTATACCGACGACTTCAAAGATTGGAGGTTGAAGCTCTAGTCGTCGTCTCGGCAGCGCTTCGTCGTAGGGATGTCGGAGAGTCGGAGCGTATCGGAAGCACTTGGAAGCTTTTGAATTGATGAAAAATCCTAGGTTTGGCCCTCCTTTTATAGCCTTTAAGCCCCTCATCGAATGGGTCTTTAGCCAATCACAAATGGGCACAAAACCCCTTGAAAAATGGTGATAACTCTTGGCGATCGATCGATCGAGTGCTAGCCGTAATCACTCGGTCGATGGATCGCGGTCGAGTCCTTGAGTTAGCTGATCGATGTCATCGGCAAGGCAAAGTTAGCTTAAGGAAAACATTGTTTTGACGGTCGTCGACCGTCCGATCTCGACCTAGACCATCTATAAGAAGTCTTTGGTCGGATCTACGCTTAAGATCATCCCCGTAAAGAGGATACGACCTTACTTACACTCACACACACGAGCTTACCTCGATACTTACGTGTTGCTTTTGCTTCTGGCCTTCCACTCGATTCCTTCGGCTCCCTCCGAAGTAACTCGAGTGTCGCCCGACCACCGCGGCTTCCTCCGGGTGTCGCTAGCCTTCAGCTTCAGCTATATCAATTTACTGCACACTCGATTCAGCTCGTGAGATAATGATATAAGCTTAACTTTGTATCTTTTGCTAGAATCAAAACTCAGGTTCGACTTAGGTGCCTACTGCACCAACATTAAGGGGGAGAACTAAGATCCTTTTTCAAGTACTCACCTAAGGTCAAGGCAGAGGTTACCTCAAGGGGGAGGACTTGAAAAAGAGTTTTACTCATACTCTTACTTATGCTAACTTACTAAGTTACTCTCACTAACTTACTAAGTTATGCATTTATACCTCTTTCATATTTATGCTTATTTCATAATCATTTCATTAATGCACATTTATTTTTCTCTTAACTTTGTGTCGATTTGCCATAGATCAAAAAGGGGGAGATTGTTGGTGCAGTAGGCACCAGATAATCGAACCTAGGTTTTGATTATGGCAAAGACCCAAAGATAAGGTCATATTGTTGTCTAACGAGCTGATCCAAGTGTGCAGGAATGGTTAAGATGAGCTGAAGGTCGGTGACAATCGAAGAATCCCGAGTTGGGAAACCGTGGTGGTCGTGTAGAGGAAATGTTGACCGCTAGAGGGGGGTGAATAGCGTCGTGCTAGTACATCGATGGAAATCGCTCGCGTTCATCTATAATTTTTGTTAGCGCATAGGGGAATAATAATATAGCAATAATGAAATAGACAAACACACAATTACACAAGTATTTAACGTGGTTCGGAACCGAATGGTTCCTACTCCACGGATCGAGCTCTAGTGATGCACACACAACCACTAATCACAAATAACTCCTTCTCGAAACAAGTCGGAGGTGGAGAAACCTCGTACAAGTTATCTTACAACAGTAAGAAATAAATACAAGCAAGATACAATACAAATACAAAAGACAAGTAAAGAAAACTTTACAACACTTTGCTTTTGATTGCTTGAATGCTTGGTTGCTTGACTTGCACTTGGAGACCCTGATTTGCAGAAACAAATCACCCCAAAAGCTCTCAAGAACCATGTTGATTTCCTCCTCCACGATCTCCATTTAAAGCTTCTGCCTGGGCTGAAAATCGCCAATCATTCGACTGATCGGGACCATCAGTCGACTGATGACACTATTGTTGTAAGACGACGATGTAATCCACGCTGAAAAAATCCAATAGATAGGACATCAGTCGACTGAACATGACCATCAGTCGACTGATGGAGCCTTCACTCGACTGCTAATCCCAGCAGTCGAGTCCGACTCCATTCTGTGCTCAAAATACCGAGCACCAGTCGACTGATCACAAGATCAGTCGATTGCTCGGCCAATCAGTCGATTGTGTAGGATATTTGAGGCCACTAGAGGGGGGGGTGAATAGCGTCGCATGATGGAAGTCGATCGCGTGTTCGTCTCTACAATTTCGTTAGTACGCAGCAGAATAGTAATGAAAGCAATAACGAAACAATTAACAACACGCAAACACAATTGTTTAACGTGGTTCGGAACCAAACGATTCCTACTCCACGGATCGGGTTCGTACGAACCCTAGCGATGCTAATCACACACCACTATAATAAATACTCCTTCTCGGAACAATCCGGAGGCGGAGAAACCTCGTACAAGATGATTACAACAATAATCAAAAGCTACTAGCAAATACAATGAAATACAAAGCAAGACTAGTAAAGAAAAACACTTTACAAATGCTCTTGAATGCTTGATCGCTAGGTTGATCGAGTAGCACTTGGAGACCCTGAATTGCAGCAGCAACTCGCCCCAAATCGCCTCAAAGAACCATGCCAATTTCCTCCATCACGAGCTCCTTATAAAGCTTCAACCTGTGTTGGAAAAAGTCGATCAGTCGACTGATCGGGACCATCAGTTGACTGATGCCACTGTTGTCGTAAGACAACGGCTAGATCCATGCTGGATAAGTCCAACGGATCTACCATCAGTCGACTGATCATACCCATCAGTCAACTGATGGAGTCCTCACTCGACCAGTCGAGTCTCGACTCCATTCTGTGGTTGATTTCTCGAGCACCAGTCGACTGATCACACGATCAGTCGACTGCTCGAGCCATCAGTCGACTGCCCACCTTTGGCAGTCAACTGCTAGGCCACTTCCCGCAGTCAAACCCTAGTTGACTCGGTCCAGTCGACTGCCACATGGCACCAGTCGACTGACACACCTCAAACATGAGGTTTTAACCCAAGTATGGTTCCCTCATACTTGTTATACCACCCTAAGCCTAGACCTAAGCCTTCTAACCACCTTCATCAGCCTCACGCCTCTCGGATCCCTCCAAGTCATCCATGACTTGTTCATCCATCGCGCTAGCCTTCAGGTGCTTCCATCGGCTATGTCATGCTAACGGTGTCTACACCGCCAAGGCACATTGGACTTATGCCGCCAAGACTCCGCTTGGACTTTACGCCGCCAACCATTGGACTTATGCTGCCAAGACTCCCGCTTGGACTTTACGCCGCCAATATCAAACCCTTGGACTTCTCAAATGCCAAGACTCAAGCTTGGACTTTCCCTTGCCAACCCATGTTGGACTTTTTATGCCAAGACCCATGCTTGGACTTTCCCTTGCCAACTCATGTTGGACTTTTCATGCCAAGACCCATGCTTAGACTTTCCCATGACAATTACATTGTCATATGTTTTTGTCGAACATCAAAACATCACTCGAGTCAAACTAGAGTCATGGTCAATCGTGACCTGGGTCGATTGCACCAACAGATTGCCCACCTCTGGCAGTCGACTGCTAGGGCACTCCTCGCAGTCAAACCCTAGTTGACTCACGTCAGTCGACTGCCATATGACACCAGTCGACTAGTACACCTCAAACATGAGGTTTTAACCACAAATATGAGGTTTAACCCAAGTATAGTTCCCCCATACTTGCTAGACCACCCATAGCCTAGACATAAGACTTCTAGTCACCTCCGTCAGCCTCACGCCTCTCGGATCCCTCCAAGTCATCCATGACTTGTTCATCCATTGCGCTAGCCTTCGGGTGCTTCCATCGGCTATGTCATTCTAATGGTGTCTACACCGCCAAGGCACATTGGACTTACACTGCCAAGACTCCGCTTGGACTTTACGCCATCAATCATTGGGCTTATGCTGTCAAGACTCCTGCTTGGACTTTACGCCGCCAATATCAAACCCCTTGGACTTCTCAAATGCCAAGACTCAAGCTTGGACTTTCCCTTGCCAACCCATGTTGGACTTTCCATGCCAAGACTCATACTTGGACTTTCCTTGTCAACCCATGTTGGACTTTCCATTGCCAAGACTCATGCTTGGACTTTCCCAAATGCCAAGTGTCTCACTTAGACTTTCCATGTCAAGTACCCATGACTTGGACTTCTCATGCCAAGTACTCAAGACTTGGACTTTCCCATGACAATCACATTGTCATATATTTTTGTCGAACATCAAAATATCTCTCGAGTCAAGCTCAATTCCTGGTCAATCGTGACCTGGGCCGATTGCACCAATAGGTCAGGCGACACCGGGAGAACTTCGGAGGTAGCCGAAGAACCCAGGTTGAGACCTGAAGCAAAGCTACGAGTCACAAAAGGACATAAGGTAAACTTGTGTGTGAGTGAATGTAAGGTCGGGTCCTCCGTACGGGGACATCCTTAGGTGGTGATCCGACTAAAACTTCCCGTGGAAGGTCTATGTTGAGATCAGACGGTAAGTGGTCGTCGAATTCACTTATATTATTTTTTATTTCGAGCTAACTCTTTAGGCTGCATTTGGTAGGGCGTAATGTAATTCAAGTTGTAATGTAATCTAAGTTGTAATGGAATGCAATGTAATCTTGATTACATTACTATGTTTGGATACAAATTGTATGTAATCTTGGATTACAAATGTCATTACATTCTTTTGTTTGATGTCCATTACAAAGACGATAGGAATGGATCCGGCGATCGGCGAAGATAACTGCCGATCGACTCGCCGTGGCCGTCGTCGATCGGCCGCACGCGGTCACGGTGATTGGCCGCCGTCGTTATCGGTGATCGGCCGCCGGTCATCGTCGGCCGCGACTCGGCCGCCGTCGATGCCGCCGTCGGTCGCCGGTCCATGCTCGATCGTCGGCCGGCCATTGCCGCCGATCGCTGGGTCATTGCCGTCGATCGCCGGCCGATCGATAGCCGCCGTCGATCGCCAAACACAACCTAAATCCCATTTGCATGCAATAAATCACATTTGCATGCATGCAATAAATCACATTTGCATGCATGCAAATGTAATTTATTGCATGCAAATTGGAAGCTTGTAATGTAATCTGGATTACATAGGTTTTGGTTTGTAATCCATATTACAAAACTTTAGTGTCTTTTATAATCCAGATTACATTACATTACAGCTCTAAGACAATAACAAACAAAGGAATCTGCCTTGTAATGTAATCTGGATTACATTACAAGGCAGATTACGGCATACCAAACGTAGCCTTAGTGCAGTCGAGAACCCTAGCCACCAGTCGATTGCTAGCTTGTAGCAGTCGACTGTTGGGCATCAGTTGAACTGATAAGAGCAACAGTCGACTGCCATTCGAATTTACAGCCTCGAGGAGAGTCAAGATATCCACTTATCTTGGAGGGATGAGATTCTTTGACCATGAGCTGGAACTGAACATTGGGGGAGCTTCCAAAGCTATAAAAGAAGGAGGGTTTTACCACTTTAGATCATCTAAGTGGTTACAAAGTGATCCCGCAACACCGCTACTCTACGATATCAAAACGTTGACGGAGCGCCGACGACACGACCCCAAGCTAAACATCTACTCGTCGTTGATATAAGTGTTTAAAGTTTCCATTTCTATTTAGTGTATTAAAGTTATTTTTATCGAGCTTTTGATTGTAACGAGGAGAAATAGGATTGCCCCTCTACCTTAAGTTTTTCGTTGGTTTGTAATCGTCATCTCCTACCTTTAACGAGGAGGAGATTATTAGTGAATTGCCCTCCATACGCGGTCTAGGATCGCAAGGGCCTTGGATTAGCAACCGTTAGGTTTTGAACCAAGTAAAAATAAACTTGTCATTTACTTTTCCGCTGTACAATTCTTTACTTTGTTTTAATCGAAAAGGAAAAGAAAATAAATTTTATGTACACTATTCAACCCCCCCCCCTTCTCTAGCGTTCTTTTTCGATCCAACAGGTGGTCCATACGGTTTGTTACACGATAGTTATCCTCAGGAGCAACAGATATAAAAGAAAGGAAGACAGAAGGAGGAGGAGCTCTCTCATTAGTTTTCTCTATCAAGACTCACTGCTTAAAAGAGAATGAAAGAACACCGGCGTGCTTCTTCTACTTCTTCTTCATCCGGGGATACTGAGTGGAAGGAGGATCAGAAGGTGAACAAGTAAGGAAAAAGAGTATCACCGATGGAGCAAAGTTGAGGGAGAAATATCTGTATATCATTTCCTTTATTTTGTATGAACTCTTAACTGTAATAGATTTTCTACCTCTAGAAATACTTCTGGGAAGAAGGAATAATAGTAAAGGTGTCTAGCGTCAAAGCTCACTCTAGAGTTCATTTGTAGAGTAGGAATCTGAATTTCAAACCACGTTAAATTTTTTGTCATCATCCTCTTTTTTACTGTTGCGGTTGGAGAACCCCAAGCCTCTTCAACATCTTTATTTAGAAGAGGTAGAAAATCCATACGGCATCAATAGACTTTTACGACATATCTTTTAATGTGCACTGTTATTTGTAAAAAAAATTACTATTTACAACGCACTTAATTTGGTGCGCCATAAAAATTATTATTAACAGCACGCTATATACATGTGCAATTGATGTTGTGCTACGGAAAGTCAAATTTATTATAGTATAAGTATAATTTTTTCATATTATTTATTTTTTAATAAATAATAATAATTTTAAAACGTGTTGGATCGTGAATCAAATCATAAACTTTAACTGTCTTGAATGATTAAAGTTAAAAATTGACATTCTATGAATCATCAAATCATCAATTTCGAATCTAATTAAGGACACTTCTAGTCGTATTCATAGAGCAATAATGCGATTTTCCATTGATGGTTTCTATATCTCTTCTCCTTGCAGGTATTCCTCACCCTCACCGCTTTCTTGCTATAGTTCTTCTCCATTAGCTCATTCTCTCCTCTAATGTATATGTTTGGCCGAAATACTTGGAAAAGAAGCTTGTTGCATGCTTTCCTTCATATCTGTATCGATTTTATAAAATCTCTCCACGTAGACCTAACTAAATTGTTTTTATATATGTTTTTTTTGGGTGATGTAAACAATGTGCCGCAGAATGAGGTGATGCTCTCGTGCGACTCTCCCTCTAGCTATTAGCCATCGCTGACAACTTTTGGACGTCACGCTTGATAATGTTGACGGAAAATAGAGCTTCTGAAAAAATCATAATGCGCAGAAACAAAAAAAAATTGGAATCATTGATTTGTCATTTTATTTACTTAAGAATCGAACCACGAATAAACATTAAAAATCGTACTGCACAGAACAAACATGAATTAGCCATCACTATTCCACGTAATGACAAGAATATTAAGCTGTTGTCAGTTGTCATTAGTAACTTAAAGACGAACAAATTCCAAAAACCAGAAATAACAAATAATTTTTGCTAAGCCATGAAGCCCAACTCGTTAGTACATCCCAATAGAAACCCACAAGCCCCTTTAATTTCCCTTCTTTTTTTTTCCCGATTTGTTCAATTTTAAAATTGTTAAAATGTCCCTTTCTTATCTGAATGCTTCTGCCTGAGAAAAGTCAGAACTATTACGAACGCCTCCATTTTATTAATCACATTTGCCTTATTCTCACGCAATTAATTAGTGCAACATTAGCCTTATCCAATCACTAAAATATTGAAGTCGGACGATAGTTGTATCTTATTATCTAATATTATCCCTACCATTCACATTTTGTCTCCCTTCTTTCATTTTGGATGGGAAAAAAAAAATCAATTTTCAAGGCATCCCAATTTTTATATCTGGATTAACAAATAAAATTCCCTTGATTAATTAAACAAATCGCCATAACCTAACTTTGATCTCAGAACCACTTCCAATCAATTAATTAACATGCACAAGGTACATTTGCTTACTGGGATGCACATCGATATCTATTTAATTATCGAATGTGGTGCGGCATAATCTTGAGTGTGTCATCCTTGTCCTAATCACGTAATAGCGCCAAACAAAATTATGCTGGAATATCATCAACATAATGGCAGCAAGATCAGATTAATTAATCGCAAGCATTTGGAATGAGGTCAGTAATATAATTAGCCTTTTTAAGTTATCACGCCCCAAGCCCTTCTCTCAAGTCTCATCTGCACACAACGTAACCTGTTGGTCCTTTTGCTTAGGGTCTGGTATCTATCCCCGGCTCTATATGGCTGCTTCTGCTGGACTCCGGCAGCGGTGCCTCGCTATGGTGAAGCAACAAAAGACCCGCTTGTACATCCTGCACCGTTGCGTGTCGATGCTCCTTTGCTGGCATGCACACAGTCTCTCCGATTGACCCAAAGGTAGCTCGATCGACCCAAAGGTAGCTCGATCGACCAACCGATGGCAAGATCTATCAACTGATTGATTGACTGACCGCAAGCTAGGTCGATGCCAAAGAGACAGTGCAACGGCAATCTCAAGCAACCAAAAAGGAGAAGAGAATTGTCTCGTAGCAAAGCCAATTAGTTGTCTTCTGTGTTAAAGCTCCAGTTATTAGTGTAAATAATTAGCAAAACTGGAGTTTGATGCAGAGTTTTGTGGGAGATCATTTTCGGAATGTGTAAGTAAAGTAGTTTTCTTTTCCAAATTAAAACAAAATTAATTCAATATTTTTACTATGCAGTTGTTTGTTAGTCCTGCAGTGAGCATTTGAATTGGCTACGATTTCCTTTACGTTCACTGTCCTGCACATTTAGTTGTGTTTACAATTTGTGTCACTGCCGGGCCGGGTGTTCTTTGTGCTGCAAATCACAATTGTGAATCACCTCCACTTCATTGTAAGCCTGTGATGGGCATTTAGTGCCGAATTTTTTCACAGATTTGACAGCATGGTACGTGTATTAAGATCTATGGAATTGTCCTTTTAGCGAGACACCTTTGAAGGTTTTGACTGGATGGGACTGAAAAATGCTCTGATATAAGCGGGAGGAAAAGTGCTGAAAATGTGTCAAATTAAAGCTTGATTGGGCATTTGGGCTAAAAAGTACGTTTGTAATGTCCACTAATGGAGCATGGATTCTTGTTTGTTTTTCAGCAGTTGTCTCTGCTCCCTGAAAGCAAAAGCTATTAAATGCGCCCATTGTCGCTATTCCTATCAGATAACTGTTGTCAATCATAAGAAGGTTAACCAATGGCGTCGTTCCAAGTTCCATATCCTTGCTGATATTGACACTCTTATAATAGATAATGTTCATTGCAGCAATTCTTACCAATTCGGTTACGCCCGTGGAGAGCAACAGATGATGTTCATATTCCTTATGCAGCGGTCTATCCTGATGATGAACCTCCATTGATATCCTGATGATCACAAGGTACATCTTAAGTTATATTTGCCTTTTTTTTTTTCATGGTTTAGGAATTGGAAAACTAGCAAAGGAAATCAACTTGATGATGATGTTGTTGAGGAAGAACACTGAATTTGAAAGAGGGGGCAGCTTACCCTGTCACTGGTAAATCCTATTCCCGTTTCAGCAGCAACCAAGAATAATATGAGCCAAGTAGCAGCTATCGAAGGCTTTGAAAAGGAAGTGGAAGATCTAAATGCAGTTTTAGCAGGATGGGATTAAATCGAAATTAGATTCTACAGGATAAAGAGACCTTCAATTGATTTCCATGCATTTTCATTTGAGTTTGTTTATGCCTTTTGTCGATCGCATTCAATGTTCTTGCTGGGCTCCCGAATTCCAGCATCATACTTTTTGCAGACATCTTGATTACCTTTTCTATGTAGTTGTCAATGTATTTTGTGAGACTTGAGACTTCGCCATCGTCTTAAATATAATTAAATTGCCATTGCTCGCAGCTATTTGCAGTCTTATCTGTACAAGCTTAGCGTGGTCCTATAACCTTTCACGCTTATTCTTTCCCGATCATTCCCCTGTTGATTTCTTTAAGCAATGCTGCTTTTTGATGGACAATGGCCATTGGCCATTGTCATGAAATTATAGTTCATCGGAGTATCAGAGGTATATTTTCAAGTAAAAAAAACAAAATCTAAAGTCCAAAATGGTTAATATGCAAGTAAAAATTACTTTTTTTTTTTGCACTTTCACAAAAGCTTGTAGCAGGAGCAAGACCCTGCTCCAATTCCAGTCTGTTGATAGGAAAACCTTCTACACTTCGAAGCTGCACAAAGCCTGGACATGGCCCGAGTACTCCCTCGGCACCGCCACCTCGTGCCACGTCCTCATCCCATTCTCATCCTCGCAGTCCAATTCAAGAACGTAAGCCAACTGGGCCCCTCTGTGGCCCCCTGAACCTAGCACCATCAGCCCCCCTTCCCACGCCACCATCTGCAGCGCGGCCCTCACCTCCCGCGGCAGCTCTGCCACCCTCCGCCACCCCGCTCCGCCGCGCTCCTCCATCATCTCCACTTCCCTCCCCTCCCGGCACATGTAAATTTTCCCTTTCTCGGAGACCACACACGTCCGCGGGTTGGCTGCCTCCTCCAGCGCCCAGTCCCCTTCTGCCGCCCACCGCCAGGCGGCCACGTCGAACGCCTCGGAGGTCCGCGAGAACTGACCTTGCGCCTCGGTTGGGTAACCCCCGAGGACGCGGAACGCACCGCGAGAGAAGAACCCCCTGCACTCGTCCCGCGGCCGCACCATGTCCGGCAGCTGCGTCCACGCGTCCGCCGCCACGTCGTAGACCAGCGCGGACCGCAGCGCGTTCTTGCTTTCGTCGTGGCCGCCGGCCACGAACACCATCCAACGCCCCTCAGCCTCCGCGGTGGCGCAGGCGAAGAAGGACCGCCGCGGGCCGGGCATCCGCGCCCCGCGGCGCCAGACGCCAGACACCAAGCCGTAGACATGGACCTCGTCGGTAGCGGCCCAGGTGCGGGGGTCCCACCCGCCGATCACCACCAACTCTCGCCCGACGGCGGCCAGCTGGCAGAAGAGCGGGAGGCCGTGTGGCCGGCCAGGGATCATCGGGGGTGAAGTCCAGACGCCGTTGGCCGGCTCGAACAGGGCCAGACGGTAAAAAAGAGGGGAAGGAAAGGAGTGCTTGCCGGCGGGGTCTGGGGCGGTCTCGGACTGAACTAGGGCGATGACAGGTCGGGCGAGTCCAGCGGCCCTGCGGAGGCGGTGGAAGGGCGGGGAGGCGACGTCGCGCCTCCAGTGCCTGCAGACGCCCTGTGCGGCGCGGAGGGCCTCGATGGGGAGGCGGATGAGGCATTCGCGGGCGACCTCCTCCGGGAGCCCCGGTATGAGCTCGTTCTCGACCATGGCAGCAACAGAAGCAAAAGAAAAACAGATCAATTCTTTTCAACACAGCCGAATCAAACGAGGAGAGGAAAAGGGGAAAAGCTAGAGACGAAGGTGAAAAGGGAGAGGCGTTTGTTTGTTTGTAGGCGGAAGAATCAAGCAAGAAACTAAACGAAAGGAGACTCCACCGGAATTAATTGCGATGACGACGACGATTCAATAATTCACTCCGATTGGCAATTTGCTCTATACACTCATTTTTCATCTCCTCAATGTTCACGCTTCGCTTTTCCAATTTCTTTTTAATAAACAAAACAAACAAAATCTTATTGGATATTTAGAAGACTTCTTAGTTCTGATGATTAATACTTTTTATAAAAATAAAAATCAGTTGTGCGTGGAGGAGTTTCATCTTTGTAACTGACAGCGATATGTGCTGGGGCGTCACCACTTTTTTTTAGGGAAAAAACAAAAACATTTGTTGACATACGCTGTTGTTTCCAGTGAAAGCATTTGCAGTAGTTTTTTCCTTCTTTTTTTTTCATAATGATATTTGTTTATGAGTTGGATCTGACTCGTTTATACCGCTGGGCGATAGATGACAAAGTTCGTCCGTTACCATGCGGTTCCACTTTTAAAACTGTGGATTATGATTTTAGTGGCTAAAAAATGGGATCCTATTTCAACGAATTTTAATAAATTATTACATACTTTTTATTTTATAATAAATCTATTTCTTTTTTGCTAGATAATTGATATCTTAATATTTTCCTTATTGATACGGTGACAGGGAAGAAGATCTGTTAACTTCTTTTCGACGCGAGGGAGCGCGAAGGAAGCTTAGGAGATTCTCTCTGATCGTAACAGTAAAAATGAAAACGTGAAGCAAAGACACGCAAGCCAACACAGACAACAAATCAAGACACAGGATATAACGTGGTTCGAAATAAGGATTCCTACTCCACGGAGGTGAGCTCTCTCACCGACTGTTGTGCCAAAGCACTTTCACTATGAACGTCCTCCTTCACGGAAAGAAACTTCCGGAGGTGGAGGAGAAAACCTCTTACAGTCAAGTCAAGATACAGGAAACAGTACAAGAAAGATCAAGATCACCACTCTCCTTCTCCGGCGAAGTGGTAGCTCTCCTCTCTCCCAATGTGCCTTCGTCTCTTGCTGGTTAGAATAATGTGGATCCTCTTTCATTTGTCCTGCTCTTCCCTTTTATTCCTCTCCTCTGATCAGTTGTTGCATCGCAAGCTTTCCTCATCATACACGTGACCACCACGTCCACCTGGAGAATCATTTTGTTACAGACACGAGGAGCGAAGGCTCCTCGGAATATTGTGTGGGACCCCCCTTCTGTTGTGTAACAACTTCTCATCTATATTTTGGGAAATATGCTAGCCTGTCCCTTTCAACCGTTTGTCTTTGGTGAAACTAATCTAGACCTATAGCTTACGTGTGACATAGCCCTTGGGCTCTTCTCAACAACCCGAACCAATTCTCCTTCTTTTCGCACCAAACTATTTCCGGACTAGCTTCTAGGCCTACTAGGCTGAACCGATTCTCGTTCATCTGCTTCTAGGCCTACTAGGCTGAACCGATTCTCGTTCATCTCCTAGCGAAGCGATCTCCGCCTTTGTTTCGCCGTGCTGATTACCTCAACTGGTCCTCCCGTTCCAATTGTCCCAGACGATCGCGCCCGAACCATTCTCCCTTACTTTCTTTGCTGAACCGATTATTTGGTTCAGATAGTGTCTTACATGCGAGCCCTTTTACCCGGTTCACCGAGAAGAGGTAACAGCAGTATCATTAGTCAACCTCCAAAAATAGTCAAGCGAAGTTATAAGCTTGACTTTCTAAATGTATAAAATCTCTACTCCGCCCTTTGCTTGCCAATTCAAATTCACTCTCCTCTCACGACCCTACCTCATATATTCAGGGCGGCTTAATGGGCCCATGGGTCCCGCTTCTTCTTTTCTCTTAGATAGTCAAACGGTCACATAAAACGCTAGATAAATCTTCGCCATTTTCTTTTAGGCATAACTTAGCGTGTCTAACAATCCAGTCTTTTCCGCTTCCTCTTCCTAACAACTTTCTCCGGCAGCGTTTCAGCGACTTAACCCCCTCTTTTGTAAATGCTCCTCCTTCAACCTTCAAGTAAGTGCTCTTCCCCGTTCTGTACCTATGACCCCTAAAACCTTACCTTCACCTCCTTAGTACGAACATACCATCACCCAACTGAGCAGCGACCATTACTTCTTTAACACGAGGGACCAATTCATAGACTCTTCCATTCAATGTCGTTTTAACACTAAAATGTACCAACAACATCGTCCTCCCCCTGGCCTAACCTGCTTCTTCTCTGAACAATTTCTTAACGACTTTGTTTTTACCTGTGCCCTCCTCTTATTTGGAAATCCTTGACTTTTATGGTCTGCTCTTGAATCAATTTACCCTCAATTCCTTCCGTCTTTTGTTGGAGGCCATCATAGTATTCCAACACCTGAACCTCCCGTTATCCCCCCAAATATTCCATTGATTCTTCCAATTGAAATCATCTAAGGCAGGTCTTTTTTACCTCTCCAGCCGCACGGACTGTCAATTCTTAATAAATATGTCTTCTTCCCATAAAGGGTGGGAAGAATTATATTTCTTTGCTCAGCTTCCCACACCTTTACTCCACTCGGATACCTGGAAGCTAGATCTTCCTGAGCTGCCTCCCTTTCGCGAAATGAGGACCCAATGTCCCTTCTTGGAGGTTTGTAAAGTGTTGGGAGAATCCCATTACTGCTCGGAACATCTAATGAAACCCCCACTCCTCAGTCACTTCAGGCTGTCCCCTTTCCCTCTAACGACTCCGGCCGCCATAGGTAGGACGACGTTTGTATTTCGCTATAGCTTATTATCTGGATTAACTTATCCTTCTTTCCTGTGAATTTCGCAGATAACCTAATACAGAGCGTTTTAGTAAAAGGTGAAGAAATTGAAGCAACCAAGAAGAAAAAAGCCTCCACCAAGCGAGGTAAATCTGTGGTTGCCCCTTCCTCCCCTCGGAAGAAATTGCACCCAATTAAGGAAGGAGTTCCCACTCATCATTTCCTCCTTCCTCCTCTTCTGATCGGCAGGAATCCCTGCGTCTAACCATCTATGAAATGAGGACAAGGGATACCACCTTAGCCGCCCCATCCTCTTCTCTCTAAGGGGGAAATTCTCCTTCCCATTCTCCTGTTTCATTCTCCCTTCATCTTGACTCTCCCACACCTTCTCGAACCGAATCTATCCCAGTCGCCATTCCTTCAGAAACATATACTTCTCCCGCTCCCCTTCAGCATGTAGGTCCCCCTCCTCCTTCGGAGGGGGGGAATCTTCCTTCCCTGAACCCTTCATTAGTTACATTGGGGTCCCTTCTGAAAATTCGTCACCTTTCAGAGGTGAAATTTTTCAACCAATCCGGTATACAGGGCCCCTGTGATCAGATGAGCAAAATGCTAGCCGAGGTAATTATTTTCTGTTAGTAATATATGAGAGATATCCTAAGGCAATCGCCTTATGTATGAACCATTTATATGATAAATGAAGATTCACTATTTGAGTATACATGTTTTATGTATTTGATTGGATCTTAGACTCATTTACTGAATGTCCACGATACGATTCATAGCATGAGAGAATTTATGATTGGATCACAACTAGTGAGTATCTCTACATGTGTAATTGTGATGTATCGGAATTATTCCTAGTCGATGAATTGATGAATCTGGACACCATCAATTCTGTTGAGACTAGCACGAGGTATACTCCTTGGTGTATCCAAGCAGCTGATTCTCACTGGCTGGAGACATAGTGATGTCCGGAGTTAATCGTGGATGCTAGTTATGGTAACTAGTTCATTCGAGTGACCAGCCGTAAGACTTCATATGGTTCTCTGCATATATAGATATGTCAATGAAGTTCTTACCGTGGCTTAAGTGCGATGTTCCTTTGACTTGCGGTATTCAAGTCATCTTGATCATGGAGACTTATGCTTTGACATCTTAAGCAAACATCTCTAAGGAGATGTGGACCCGGATGATTGGGTATAAGTCAAGTGATCGAAGGTGTTTGAATAGCCTATAAAGGATTCACCACTCCTTGCGAGGAGATGTATACCCATGGCCTCTCGTCTGATTGTTACTAAAGTCTTTGGCCAAAGCAATACATGTTTAGAGTAAGGTACTCTTCGATACATGTGGAGTAACTAGAACTAGAATCAGAGGACGAGGAAATGATACTTGGGCTAGGTGTGACGAGTCACTTAGTGGGGACACAATAACAGACCATGTCCCGAACCAAGTGGGTATAAGATGAGTGAAGGGAATGGGGCACGATTCATTCGAGCCATCAAGGGTTTCGTAAATAGTTCGATCAACTGATCTTTTCTGCTAATTGGGGATCATGATGTACTACTAGGTGCCACTCATGATCGCTCTATAATTAATGGTTAATTATAGACGGCCAACATAAACCGAGAACCTATTTGGTCACACGACAACGAGTGTAATCCAAAGGATTTAAAACGAGCTTGAGAATGGGATTCTCGCATCGAGAGAAACTAGGTTTGGTCGACCAAACATAAAGCGAGCATGAAATTGTTTCACCGCAATGGAAGCGTGGATGGGCGTGGTCTTATGAAGACGTAATGGATGGACCAAAATGGTTTGGTTCTAATCCAATGGATAAGAATAAACCAAAGGGTTTGGTTTATTTTAAACGAATGAACCAAAAGTTGGTTTGGTTCGTTTTAACTTAAAATAAACCATCATGGTTTGGTTTATTTTAACTTATCTTAATGGAGCGGGTTAACGGGCTTTATGGATATGATCCATTAACCATTAAGAGAATTAGTTCTCTATAAAATAGGGCTTAAGGGATTGTTAAACCCTAATCATCCAACAACCTTGTGCCGCCGCCTTCAACCACTTGTGCCGCCAACTTGTTGCCGCGCCAAGCTTCAGCCGGTGAACCTCCGCCGACCCTCCGGTGATCCCCTAGAGGTTTGGCATCAAGGTGAGGCTTTTTCTCCTTGTTTTGGCCGGCGCTTACTCCTTCCACCAAGCTGTCCAGTTTTCTGACAGCTTCTCCTTCCGCCGGAGCGCCGCTTGACGACGGTTAGTGCCCGACAGCGGCTAACTTATCGGGATTTGATCTCCGTAATCCTCTGAGGTGGAGGATTTGGCGATTCGGCCAAACGGTTGACGAATACCTCTCCGGAGAAGCGAAGTTTTGAGAACTCGCTTTAGGATCCGAATTTGGATTCGGATCGTGATCATCTCTCGATCACGCCGCCTTCAACACGAGGCTAGTAACCCGCATTTAAGACGGCTCGTGACTTAGCTAAGTCATCCCGAGGAGCTCGGCGTGATACGGATAGAGACGATTCTTACGAGGATCGCTCCTGCTGATGCCGCTTCGCCACACGCCATACCTAAGGTATAACGAGTTTAATTTCCTTTATTGCAAATTTTAATTTACGGTTATGTCTACACTTGTTGTAATAGCATGCGTGTGTTGTGTGTGTTGTAAATAAATATAGATTTATTATTTTTAATTAGCTTCCATTTGTGCTCATGTTTCGAAACATGATCGAACACACACCGCATGATCAGAAACCCAACGATGTATCAGAGCCCAGGTTGTGTTTCGACATAATCGTAAAATGGTTTTGCGATAGTCATAATGTATTTCTGGAAATTTTCTAAATTTTGGAAATTTAGAAGTATTTATGGAAATTTTTCAATTTTGGACAGTCTAGAAGTATTTATGGAAATCTTCCACTTTTGGAAAGTTGGAAGTATTTATGGAAATTGATATTTTCCATAAATAAAATATTTGATTAGATTCTGGAAATTTGTTTCCTAATTTAATCATGATTTGATTTGGGAAATCAAATCTTAAAATATTTTATTTCCATAAGTAGTTTTAAAGATTTAGGAAATTGGTTTCCTAAATAGATTTTCCTTAATCAAATAATTCCATGAATAAAATATGTGATTAGATTTGGAAATTTATTTCCTAATTTAATTATGATTTGATTTGGAGAATCAAATCTTAAACATATTTTATTTCCATAAATAGTTATGACATATAAGGAAATTATAAACATGACATAATTGTATGCCATGTAATTGCATTAGATGCATAACATTATGTCATGCGTGTCGTGACATGTAGATGTATGTCATGTATGTCATGCCATGTAGATAATAGTTATTTGCATGCAAAGAGGATGAGACATAAAAATCCTTAATCAATATTAAAGCCTACACCTTCCATTAATATGGTTAGAACCAGAGTTCTGTTTCTTGTTTGGGTTGTTGGACTCTCTCCAAGCCCGGCTCGAACCTGAATATGTTCAAACCATGGAATAGTTTAATACTAATATGGTAAGAGTCAGAGGTCAATCGTTAGCTTTGGTTGTTGGACTCTCTCTAAGCTGGGCTAATTGGTTGAATGCGCTCTAACCATATTAAAACTATGTCCTGATTAATGGGTTGGCTTTAACCTGGAGCATCGGTTTGTTGGACTCTCTCCAAGGTCGATGTAAAGGGAGGTGAAGTTGGGTGCTATGCATATGATGCATACTTGTTAATGTGTTAACAACCCGATGTATGTGTGAACATTCAATTAGTTGATAGCACATTGTGATAGTTGCATATACGGGATATGCAATCGGTATAGATGATACCTACCGTCGTAGTTATGAATGGCTTGTTGGACTCTCTCCAAGGTTGTTCATAACTATGATGGATATCAGCCCATTCGGAGATGGACCTACAATCTCCCGAAGTGATTTTGGGGTTTTGGAATTCAAAAATGAATGGGATTTATAAATGTATATTGATGCATTTTAAAATCATCTTTCTCATATATGCTCGTTTTGTATTTCTAAGTTAATATATTGATCATGATGTGTTTGAATTTATGCTCCATTTTGGATTGAATAAATTGATCGGCCGAGCTTCATGGATCGCTTAGAAGCTTGAGAATTGTTCTCAAGGTTGAAAAGCTTGCAAATGTCCTCGAAGCACCTCTTCCGCCGATCTCTAGTGACGATGCAACTCTGGAACAATTGTTGGCCTATCAGAAACATGTGAGTGATTCTGAAAAAATGAGTTGCATCATGCTAGCAGCGATGGAACCCAAGCTACGAAAGCAGAATGAGCATATGGATGCTCATATCGTAGTCCTTCATCTTTGTGAGTTGGTTGATGAGCAAGTGAGATTGAAGGTTCAAGTCTCAAAGCTCCTCTTCACCTCTGAGATGCTAGGAGATTCATCGTAGTGCTGCTCAATATGTTGAAGGCTGGAGTCTTCTCGAGAAGCATGAGCGAGGGGGCCAGTCTTTGTTAGTTGATTCCTCGAAGAAAGGTTCTAAGAGGAAGTCAAAGGAAACAGCAGAAGGGAAAGAAGAGAAGGGCTAAGAAGGTAGAACTAGCACAAAGGAAACTTGCCATCATTATGGCAAGGAGAACCATTCTTGAAGAAAGTACAAGATTTATCTTGAGTCCGTGAAGAAGGATAAGGCATCGGATGCCCCATCTTCTTCGAAATCTTCTTTATTGATTGTCATTCTATTTCCTCGGACACTTGGGTATTCGAGATCGGTGTGGCTCACATATATGTAATGACATACATGGGCTAAGGAATAGAAGAAGACTCGTCGAGGAGAGTCAAATTTACGTGTTGGGAATGGAGCAACAGTTCTTTGCACTCGCCATCGGAACATATTTGTTGGAACTCCTGTAGGACTTGTCTTAGAATCGACAATTGCTTTTATGTTCCTTCGTTGATAAAGAACATCATTTCTATTTCTTGTTTAAATAGAAATGGGTACCATTGACTTTTAGTAACAATTGTTGTTACATAACTTTGAATGGAGTTCTTTATGGGGGAACTTTAAGCAATGGTGTTTATCGTTGGGCGTATCGGTGACATTTGCAATATCGGCGAGCAACAAGAGTGCTCGAAAGGATAATCAAATAGACTCCTACATGTGGCATTGTCGTCTTGGCCATGTAAGCAAGAAACGCATGTCCGAATTACACCGATGTGGAATTCTGGAATCGTTTGAATTGGATTCATACGATACATGCGAATCATGCTTAAAGGCAAGATGACTAAGTTACCTTTACGGGAAAAGGTGAGCAGTGGGAGAGTTACTAGGTCTAATACATCTTGATGTATGTGGACCTATGTCAACTCAAGCTTTAGGAGGCTATAGCTACTTCATTACCTTCACCGATGATCACTCACGGTTTGGGTATGTGTTCTTGATGAAACACAAGTCAAGCCTTTGAAAGGTTCAAAGAATTCAAATGAAGTAGAGAAACAACATGACAAGAGTATTAAAATACGATCGGATCGAGGTGGTGAATACTTAAGTCAAGAGTTTCTTGATTATCTAAGAGACAATGGCATATTGTCTCAATGGACTCGCCCTATACACCCTGACATAATGGTGTATCACGAGGCGTACTTAGGACCTTGTTGGACATGGTCGGTCAATGATGAATCATCTGACTCTTCCCAAGTCCTTTTGGGGTTATGCACTTGAGACATGTTTACTTGTTAAGCGAATGCCTACAAGGTAGTCTCAACTACTCCATATGAGATATGGAATGGTAAGAAACCTCATGTATCTTACTTGAAGATATGGGGTTGTCTGCTTATGTGAAGCGATGTCGAGACAAAATGGATGCTAAGTCGATAAATGTCTATTTGTTGGATACCTAAGGAAACAAGGGTTACCAATTCTATCATCTGTGGAACAAAGGTGTTTGTTTGAGGCATCTTTGTGTTTCTAGAGAAAGAGCTTCTCTTGCAAGAAAGCAGTGGGAGTGTCATCGAGCTTGAGGAGGCTCGAGAGACTCAAATAGACATTGATGAGATACCTGGTGAAGCACAACAGCCGACAACTCATAGTGATGAGCAATCGGCTGGACCTATTGTAACACCACATCTTCATAGATCTGGTAGAACCATAATATTCTACGAGAGATATGGATTTCTCGTAAGTGAATCGAGCGTGTTACTCATTGATGATGAGGCTACCATTATGAAGAAGTCTTGACAAGTTGAGAAAGGGATAAGTGGCTTGGTGCCATGAAGTCGGAAATGGATTCCATGTACGAAAACCAAGTTTGGAACTTGGTTGACCCACTGAAGGCATAAAGCCTATAGGGTGCAAGTGGGTTTTCAAGAAGAAAACCGACATGGATGGTAATGTGATTACCTATAAGGCTAGATTGGTGGCGAAAGGATATCGTCAAAAGCAAGGTGTTGATTATGGCGAAACCTATTACTGTAGCTATCTTAAATCCATTCGGATGCTCACAGGCCATAGCGGCTCATTATGATTATGAGATATGGCAGATGGATGTGAAAACAGCTTTCCTTAATGGAAACTTGCTCGAGGACGTGTATATGATACAGCCTGAGGGTTTCACATCGGTTGATAAAACCAAGGTATGCAAGTTGCGATGATCCATTTATGGATTGAAGCAAGCATCCAGGAGCTGGAATATCCGTTTTGATGAGACGATCAAAAGTTTGATTTCTCACAAAATCCGAGCCGAATCTTGTGTGTACAAGAAGGTTAGTGGGAGTGCGATCGTGTTCCTAGTATTGTATGTCGATGACATATTACTTATAGGAAGCGATGTGTCAATCTTACTGATCGATTAAGGTTTGGTTATCCAAGACATTCTCCATGAATGACCTGGGAGAAGCAACCTACATCCTTGGGATTAAGATCTATAGAGATAGATCGAAACGGTTGCTTGGTCTTTCGCAGTCTACATATATAGACCGAGTGCTAAAGAGGTTTAGCATGTCAGAATCCAAGAAAGGTTATCTGCCCATCAGGCATGGGGTACACCTTTCGAAGTCTATGTGTCCGCGCACAGAAGACGAGAGGATTTGCATGAGTAAGATTCCCTATGCATCCGCAATAGGATCTATCATGTATGCTATGTTATGTACGAGGCCCGATGTATCGTATGCTCTGAGTGTCACGAGCAGATACCAGTCTGATCCAGGAATGGATCATTGGGTGGCTGTCAAGACGATCCTTAAGTACTTAAGAAGAACTAAGGATGTGTTCCTAATATATGGAGAAGGGTACATGGTGATACGTGGGTATACGGATGCCAGCTCCAGACAGACAAGGATGATTCCATGTCTCAGTCTGGGTATGTATTCACCTAAAATGGAGGCGCAATAAGTTGGAAAGGTTCCAAGCTTGACACTATAGCGGATTCTGCCACTAAGGCAGAATATGTTGCAGCTTTGGAAGCAGCAAAGGAAGCGGTTTGGATCAATAAGTTCATCTATGAACTTGATGTGGTCTCATCAATGATCCAAACATGTGCTTCGCCGCTATCATCTTATCAGAGAGATCATCAGTAGGAACGAAATACAAATCGAGAAAATTCCCACTGAAAGGAACTTAGCGGATCCTTTGACTAAAGCATTACCTCAAAGTAAGTTTGAGGGTCATGTTAGTGCTTATGGTATTGGATACCGTAGCGATTGGCATTAGGCCAAGTGGGAGTCTGTTAGTAATATATGAGAGATGTCCTAAGGCAATCGCCTTATGTATGAACCATTTATATGATAAATGAAGATTCACTATTTGAGTATACATGTTTTATGTATTTGATTGGATCTTAGACTCATTTCTTGAATGTCCACGATACGATTCACAGCATGAGAGAATTTGTGATTGGATCACAACTAGTGAGTATCTCTACATGTGTAATTGTGATGTATCGGAATTATCCCTAGTCGATGAATTGATGAATCTGGACACCATCAATTCTGTTGAGACTAGCACGAGGTATACTCCTTGGTGTATCCAAGCAGCTGATTCTCATTGGCTGGAGACATAGTGATGTCCGGAGTTAATCGTGGATGCTAGTTATGGTAACTAGTTCATTGGAGTGACCAGCCGTAAGACTTCATATGGTTCTCTGCATATATAGATATGTCAATGAAGTTCTTACTGTGGCTTAAGTGCGATGTTCCTTTGACTTGCGATATTCAAGTCATCTTG
This sequence comes from Wurfbainia villosa, assembly GCA_025175895.1. NCBI lineage: Eukaryota > Viridiplantae > Streptophyta > Magnoliopsida > Zingiberales > Zingiberaceae > Wurfbainia > Wurfbainia villosa. The sequence goes on from CM046004.1 coordinate 56,474,234, forward strand.
ATCATGGAGACTTATGCTTTGACATCTTAAGCAAACATCTCTAAGGAGATGTGGACCCGGGATGATTGGGTATAAGTCGAAGTGATCGAAGGTGTTTGAATAGCCTATAAAGGATTCACCACTCCTTGCGAGGAGATGTATACCCATGGCCTCTCGTCGGATTGTTACTAAAGTCTTTGGGCATTACATGTTTAGAGTAAGGTACTCTTCGATACATGTGGAGTAACTAGAATCCGTAGGACGAGGAAATGATACTTGGGCTAGGTGTGACGTAGTCAGCCTAGTGGGGACTGACACAATAGACCATGTCCTAAACCAAGTGGGTATAAGATGAGTGAAGGGAATGGGGCACGATTCATTCGAGCTACTGAAGGGTTTCAGAAATAGTTCTGGATCAACCGTTGATCTTTTCGGTTAATTGGGGATCATGATGTACTACTAGGTGCCACTCATGATCGTTCTATAATTAATGGTTAATTATAGGCGGCCAACATAAACCGAGAACCTATTTGGTCACACGCTGCAGTGTAATCCAAAGGATTTAAAACGAGCTTGAGAATGAGATTCTCAGACCGAGAGAAACTAGGTTTGGTTGGACCAAACATAAAGCGAGCATGAAATCGTTTCAGTCGCAATGGAAGCGTGGATGGGCTGCGTCTTATGAAGACATAATGGATGGACCAAAATGGTTTGGTTCTAATCCAATGGATAAGAATAAACCAAAGGGTTTGGTTTATTTTAAACGAATGAACCAAAAGTTGGTTCGGTTCGTTTTAACTTAAAATAAACCATCATGGTTTGGTTTATTTTAACTTATCTTAATGGAGCGGGTTAACGGGCTTTATGGATATGATCCATTAACCATTAAGAGAATTAGTTCTCTATAAAAGTGGGCTTAAGGGATTGTTAAACCCTAATCATCCAAAACCCTAAAGCAAGTTGCCGCCCACCTCCTTGGTGAATTCGGCGCCAACAACCTTGTGCCACCGCCCAACCACTTGTGCCGCCGTCCAACTTGTTGTCGGCGACCAAGCTTCAGCCGGTGAACCTCCGGCGACCCTCCGGTGATCTCCTATAGGTTTGGCATCAAGGTGAGGCTTTTCTCTCCTTGTTTTGGCCGGCGCCTACTCCTCCACCAAGCTGTCCAGTTTTCTGGACAGCTTCTTCTCCTCTCATCGGAGCGTCGTTTGGATGACGGTTAGTGCTCTGACAGCGGCTAACATACCGGGGATTTGATCTCCGGTAATCCTCTGAGGTGGAGGACGAAGGATTCGTCAAACGGTTGACGAATACCTCTCCGGAGAAGCGAGTTTTGAGAACTCGTTTTAGGATCCGAATTTGGATTCGGATCGTGATCATCTCTCGATCACGTCGTCTTCAACACGAGGCTAGTAACCCGTACGAAGACGAAGCTCGTGACTTAGCGAAGTCATCCCGAGGAGCTCGGCGTGGATACGGATAGAGACGATTCTTACGAGGATCGTTCCGGTTGATTCCGTTCCCGCTACACGTCATACGGAAGGTATAACGTAGTTTAATTTCCTTTTATTGCAAATTTTAATTTACGGTTATGTCTACACTTGTTGTAATAGCATGCGTGTGTTGTAATAAATATAGATTTATTATTTTTAATTGCTTCCGCTGTGCTCATGTTTACGAAACATGATCGAACACACACACGCCGCGGTGCCGGAAACCCAACATTTTCTCTCTTTACCTTTAGCATATATATATACATATATATCGATGTACCAACGCTTAGCATTTGCATCCTTTTTTCTTCAGGTCTCAGCCATGCATAATAAGATGATGTCTCATATAGCCCAATTTCAGTCCAATGTGGAGACGTGCCACTTTGCTTCCTTGACGCACCAAAAACAACTCACTCCGAGTGAGAAGGAGCAAAAAGAATCTGATCTGGTTGGCCAATGCGAAGACTCCATGACATAATTGGCCTTGGTTCAGAGCGAGAAGGAGGAGCTTCAGCGAAAGAATGAAGACCTCAAACAACAAATCTTCTTGCAGTCCAGCCAGCTTCAGCAGGTGGATCTTCTTACTCATGAGCTAACATGGTATAAAAGACAGCTTGGGAACGTAATTATTCAAGCTGCTGACTCCTCAACTACTATTCAACAGTTGCAGCAAGAACGCCAAGTGTGGGAGGCCACCCAAAAGTCTTGCTTGGAGAGGTGCCAAGAACTCTCTTCATTGGTGGTTACCTTTCCCGAAGCCCTGTTGGTTGTGGCTCGGCAACAGAACTCCACCGAGAACACACCGAGGCCTTTTCGGCTCTGGGTAAATGGGACATGATGGCGACAACGGAAAGAGATGGTCTGACAGCCCAATTAGCTGAAAGCCAAGCCCAGCTAGCTGCGTGTCATGCATAACTTGTTACCTGCCAGTCCCAGCTGAAGGAGCAAGAGGCCGATCTGAAAGGGCGTTATGTCAAGAAGGGGGTAGATCTATTCATGCTTGGCTTCAACGGGTCCTCGGCTTTAAACGCTAAACGAGGGTATTCTCCCCTCGGCACAAATACCAGCTATTTAAACCTCGTTGACGCTTTATCCAAATGTCCTCATGAACTATTTGAACTGTAATCTGTCACCCTTCGATACTTGTAATGACCCTTTTATTATTGAAGAATGTTGGCATTGACACAATTCTTTGTGGTTTTTTACGCATATCTTGGTATGGGTCAAGAACTTTGGGTATGTTCTGTATTTCTTTCTCTTTATAATGACAACCCCTTTTCTGCCCTGTATAAATAAAAGGACAACTCTCCTTGCTTTGGAACCGGTTCGGGATATCCTTGGAATGATCTTTTTCCTAGCCCGAACCAATTTTTTCGGCTCACCCGGCAATTAACCTACTTTGACCTTTGATCTTCTCAACATAATTAACTGCTCCGGAAATGATATCTCGACAATTTCTTATGCTGACGCCATTACGGTGTTAGTCCTTTCCTCTTCTTCTCCTTTTCGAGGACAAATGCGACTCCTCATCCCTCGATTATAAATTATCACCTCAAGTATCTTCGCCTTTCCATCTGGCTCTCATGGCTTCCGCAGAACACCCCATTGAGATCTCTTCAGACTCTGACTCTTTCGAGCTGCACGACTGGCCACTGAGGATACTGAAGAATCGAAAACGCGATCAACTGCGACTTTTATGTTTCGTCCGTCCCTGACTCAGCCATCAACCATTGCTTCCCCTCCTAATCCAGGGAGATCCTTTCAAGCTCCCTTCCCTTCCTTTCACAACCGGGTCTGGAATCCTCCCTTGACCTGGGAGTATACGGTAGGAGATTCTCAGGCCTCTATTGAACTTCCTCCTCTTCCACCGGCCTTAGCATTCGCTCCAGTCCCTCCAGCGAGGTCTCGTCTACCCTCTTTTGATGAAGCTCCACCAGCGGTACTTCCCACTCAAGGCGATCTCTACAGAGTCATCCTAGCGCCTTCCCCCTTGGAGGAGCCTTCTAATAATCCTCCTATTAAGAACGATCATAAAAAGCTTAAGTAGCTTAAATGATGTAATTACTATCAAGTATGTTAATAAAAAGGAAGATATTAATTCTTGTCGTTTTCTTGTAAAGGTAGAGCAGCTGCCATTAGAAAAGACTGTAACCTTATCTGAACATACTTCCCCTTACTGTTTCTGTGGAATTTGAACCATCCCTCTTAGAGTTACTGTACTAGCAACTTTTCACCTACTGTCTTTACGTTTCTCCTTTTTTACTAGCATTTATTATTTTTATCTTCTCTGTGAATAAATGCACCTTCCTTCTTCGTCGTTATAAGGACCCCAAACTATCGTCGTTTAACATTCATCTTCTCTTTTTCTTCTCCCCGTCATGGAAGAAACTTCTGAACAGGGCAGCAGTTCTTTTCCTCTCGAGGAAAAGACTGAAGAACAGCGCTATATCGCTAACCTAGAGGAGCAAGTGGGATATCTACAGCGGTGCTTGAGGGAAGCTTCCACCAACAACTACTCCTTGCGCCAACAACTAGCAGTGTCCCAGAAGGACCTGTCTAAGCACATCTTCATACAACAATCTTACCTTCGGCAGCTATGGCGCCAACCCCAGCCACGCAAAGAAGCTCCTTCAGTACCTCCCAACAAAGAACTGTAATCCCCTATAAATAAGGGTTTCTTTTGTTATTTTCTTCTTAGGGGGAAATTGTAATATGTAATCTTTCCTAAGTAATGAACTTTCTGCAATGTGAACCTTCACCTATATCCTTCCCCGCTTATCTTCTTCCTCCGGCATTTCTTTGGCTATGTCAAATTCTACACTCCCCTTGGATAATACGACAATTAAATAAACATACAACTTCTCTATTCTTTCATTACGCAGGAATTGCGTATACACTTCCCCTGCACGAGAATAAAATAACATACAGCTGAGGAAATACTCAACTCTTCCGTTTCACGGGGATAAAATAATGTATATAGTTGAGGAATGAACTCAACTCTTCCGTTCCATCACCACACGGGGATCAAATAATATGCATTTTAGGAATGAACTCAACTCTTCTGTTCCACCACCACACGGGGATAAAATAATATATAGTTGAGAAATGAACTCAACTCTTCCGTTCCGCCACCACACGGGGATAAAATAATATATAGTTGAGAAATGAACTCAACTCTTCCGTTCCGCCACCACACGGGGATAAAATAATATATAGTTGAGGAATGAACTCAACTCTTCCGTTCCGCCACCACACGAGTATAAAATAATATATAGTTGAGGAATGAACTCAACTCTTCCTTTCCGCCACCACACGAGGATAAAATAATATGCAGTTGAGGAGTGAACTCAACTCTTCCGTTCCGCCACCACATGGGGATAAAATAATATATAGTTGAGGAATGACCTCAACTCTTCCGTTCTGCCACCACACGAGGATAAAATAATATATAGTTGAGGAATGAACTCAACTCTTCCGTTCCGCTACCACATGGGGATAAAATAATATGCAGTTGAAGAGTGAACTCAACTCTTTCGTTCTACCACCACACGGGGATAAAATAATATATAGTTGAGAAATGAACTCAACTCTTCCGTTCCGCCACCACACAGGGATAAAATAATATGCAGTTGAGGAGTGAACTCAACTCTTCCGTTCTGCCACCACACAGAGATAAAATAATAGCGACCAAGGCCTTCTGTATAAAGAGTGCGCTGACTTGACCTCCAGTTCTGCCATTATATTGCTATTATTTCTTCCTCCATCTTAAAGGTGAATACCCTCATCCATCCCCTCATATGAAAGCAAGGGTTTTAACAAATAACGGGCCATCAGAGAAATAAATCATCAATTTTCTTCTTCTTAGGGCCCCTTTTTATAAATTAGAAGCCAAATCGCCACTGCAAGCCCATTGCCCCCTCCTTTTATAGGGGACGCTTCATCTTTCCTTTCTTCTGTTATCGTCATTCCTTTTGCCTTTTCGTCTCCTTCTTCTTTGTCCGTTCTTCTTTTCGCCGCCATCCTCCGGTGCTCCAGTCATTAACTCCAGCGCTTCTCTTCTTTCTTCAGCGGGCAAGATGTATTCCTTCTTCCACAGAGAAATAGCAAGCCGTTATTCACAAATCAAACGGGATGAGGGTCAGCCGCCAGCATCAACTTCGCCCTTACCTTCGTCCATTACCATCACACCTGTCTCATCTCTCCCTTCTCCTCTGTCTTCCCCTGAAACCCTTGTCCCCACCACTCCAGATGAGACTAGGGTAACCAGTCCATGTTCATCTCGAATGTTACTTATAAACCCTAACTCTCTCATTTTTCCCCTTCCGCCTTGGGTATCCAGAAAATGCCCCCTCCCTCATCGCAACCTGAAGATGAACACAGAGAGGTGGTGCGTCAACGCCTATCAACGATAAACATTTCTGCATCCCCGCCTTCTCTTTCCCCGGAACATTCTGCCGCCCCTGAACCCATGGTAGTCGAGATTCATCCATTGTCGGTTCCCTCCGCTACCCATAACTTGGGAAGCCTTTCGCCTTCTTTGGGCACTAGCCCGGGTCCTTCTACTTTCCACCTTCCCAGTGAAGAGTTCTCCATCCCGGTGCTCTCTATATCTTCCTCCCCACACTCCTCGCCAGACCAATCCCCTTCCGCAGATTCTTTCGTACCCATTTCACAGTCGACTCCGTTGAGTCTTTCCCCCCACACTTTTGATTCTTCACCTTCGACCTCTATTCCTTTGAGCCTCCTTACGAGTGCTCCTCCTTCTTTTCCTTCCGAACCCCCGACACAACCTCTGGCTCCTATCCTTCCCTTCCCCATCATAAGTGAGCCTCCACCTTTGGTATCAGCCACCCCTTCTTCTTCCCCTTCTTCTCGGGGTCTTCGGATCTTAAATTTAAAGGAGCTGGTCCCCCAGATGGAAGGCCTGCACCATGCTCTAGAATTGGTATGTTTCTCGAATCGAATTCTTTGACTTTCCTCATTGGATGACTTCTTCTTGATAAACGACTTACAGGCCCTTACCAATTATCAAGAATTGGATCGCTCCCTCCAGCAGTATCGAGCTCAATCTCTGAAATAGGATCAACAACGGCGGGAGGATTAGACAGCTGCTCAGAATCGAGAACATATCTTGTTGCAGTAGCTGAAACAGTGTCAGGAGCAGCTGATAGAAGCTCGCTTCCAACATCAAAAATATGCCAAAACTATAACGACATTGCAAGAATAACAACGGGCTCATACAGAATCGCTATCCATACGGCGGGATGTTCAGCCAGCGTAGTCTGACAAAGAGACTTCCCCTTCTCAAGAATTAATAAACCTTTGAGAGCAGGTAGCAAAACTCCTTTAGGAGAAACAAAAGGATTCTGATATCATCGCCAACCTGCGGGTTCAATACCAGCAAGCGGAGGACAAAATAGGAGACCTCCGCACCCGCCTATGTAAGGAGATACAAGAAAACTCCTCCTTAATAATCTCTAGGGCGCATGATCATGCCCGTATCCGCAGGCAGGAAACGTCTCTCCAAAGATTGAGCGGTGAACTCATTCGCACCAGATCCTACACAGAAGCGGTAGAGGGGATTTCGGCTTCAATACGCCAAAATATGATGGATATGACCAGTCTCCTTCAGCAGGACCAAACTTCCCGAGCAGATGACATCTCGATCTTGGCGGATGCCATTATGGAAATATCCCGGCGTTATAGTGAAATGCGTCGAGCCCTCCGGGAGCAGCAAGAGAAGTGTCACAGGCTCCATCGGAACCGAAGCCCCGACCGTCCGAACCGACAAGAGAGGCTGATAATCCTGATGCGCGCCACTTTCTAGGATGGATTTAATGAGGCGGTTCGGCAGTACACTGACCAAGGACTTCCCCCTGCAAACTCTCCTTGCACTGGGAGCCGGCTTCCGACGCTACCCTCCCAATTGGTTTAAGTTATAACTTGATGTATTGCTTCGGGACATGGCTCCCTTTTTATCTTCTTTTCTTTTCATAGATCGCCACAAGGAATATAGTATTAATGTAAGTGATACATCAATCAGACTTGAATTCGTCATACATCTAATCAATATAACAAATTGTCAAATACATTTCTCCGGGAACCCCCCAACTCCTTTCTTTCATCCATCACCCCTTATGCAGTATAAAAATGTTTCAAGTGGATAGCATTCCAGGGTCGAGGAAATTCCTTGCCCTGGTCATCCTTCAGATAATACGCTGATCCTGCTACGTGACGCGTCACTTCATAGGGCCCCTCCCAGTTTGAAGCTAACTTTCCCGGATCCCCAGCGGAATTAACTTTGCGCAGAACCAAATCCCGAGTGGGTTTTGATTTGACCAGGATATTGTCCACATAAACTTTCATATTTTCCCCTTTTTGCTCTGCGAAAATTTTATCCATGAGCCGTTGGTATGTAGCCCCTGCATTTTTTAGGCCGAAGGGCATTACCACATAAGCATATAATTCTCCTACCGTTACGAAACTAACCCTCTTCTGATCTTCTTTAGTCAGTGGTATTTGATGATATCCCTGGTAGGCATCCATTAAGGGCACAACTTCATATCCTACTATAGAATCCACCAACTGATCAATGCGAGGCAAGGGGTAGCAGTCTTTAAGGCACACTTTATTTAAATCGCGGAAGTCAATACACATCCTCCACTGCCCAGAAGGCTTGGGGACCAAGACTACATTGGCGACCCACTCGGGGAATTGAATTTCTTTCATATGACCCGCTTTTAACAACTTTTCTACTTCTTCAGCTACCACCTTGTCCTTCTCAGGTCCAAAATATCGCCGCTTCTGTTGGACAGGTCGGACTCCTCTGGTGATGTTGAGGTGATGTTCATCAATGCGAGGGTCAATTCCTGTGAGGTCATGCACATCTCCCGCGAAGATGTCTTCGTTCTTCCTCATACAGGCCACCAACTCCTCCTTGGCCTCCAACTGCTGTGTCACCCGCGTGGCCTTTCCAGGAGATATCTCCACCAGCTCTCCTTCCTCTATCTTGTCCGTCTTGGGAGGAGATTCTTCCAGGACGCAGATATCAGAAATTACGATGGCCTTCCCTTTGAGGTCATCGGTTCGGGCCTTCTTTTGGTCATCCTGAACCATCTGCACGTAGCAGCTTCTTGCAGCTTTCTATTTGCCTCTGACTTCCCTGATCAGCTGTCCGATTAAAAATTTCACCTTCTGGTGGTACAGAGAAGCCACCGCCTGAAAAATGGCAAGGATGGGACGACCAAGAATTGTATTATAAGTGGACGGAGCGTCCACAATGAGGAAAGGAACTATATTGGTTTTTTGATTGGGCTTTGTGCCCAGAGTCAGGGGCAATGAAATCTTCCCCTTGGGATGGACCACATGTCCCACAAACCCGAAGAGGGGTGTGGCCACGTCTTCTAGCTGGGTGTTTCCCAGTTGCATCTGTCCAAAGGCCTCCTAGAAGAGGATGTTGACAGAGCTTCCTGAATCAACTAATACCCTGGCCACTTCGTAGTTGGCTAGGGAAATACGGATCACCAAGGCATCCGTGTGAGGCAGCAAGATGACTCGGAGATCTTCCGGCCTGAATGAGACTGACGGCATGGTTTGGACAGTCTGGTCAGTGATGATGGCCAAGCTTTCCATGAGGCGAGCGTATGACTTCCACACTCGATTGGAGTCTCTGTCAGTGGGTCCTCCTGCAATGACGTGAATAACCCCCCATGTGGGGGCGTTATTTGGATCAGATGATGGGCCCTCACCCGATGGGCCTCCTTGAGAAATAGTCTCCTGGGACGGAGTTTGAGGGTTCGAAGGGAAAGTAACTTGCGGTGGTTGGTTATATGGCCCTGGACGAGCCACATTGGGTCGTTGGCCTCGCCGTGCTGGTCCTCCAATCTGAGGCCGTAGTTGTGGGTAAGCGGCTCGGAGGCACTCCAGTTCCTCTTGCAATTTGAAACATCGACCGCTAGCGTGGTCGTACTCCATGTGGTACTGGCAGAAGAATGGGGCAGGAGGATTGCGAGGTACTCCCCTGTACCCCATGGGCCACTGCAATAGACCTTGCTAGTCGTAGAATTTCATCTCCCGCTCCTTCCAAGTCCTCGGGGGAGGAACTACATCGACAACCATGATCTGCAGTGGTTGTGCGGGGCGAGTGCCCTGTAGCAATAACCGAAGCCTGGGAGCCTCTAGTAAAAGAGGTCACGCATATCTCCGCTGGGGAGGTGCTTGAGGGCCGGCGGGGCAATTTCTTTCGGCAGGGACTGTTGCGGAAGCTCGTTCAGTCCTCCGCACTTTCAACCCTTCTTCCTCGTTGATGTATTTTTTCGCACGGCTTAACAACTCCTCGTAGCTGTTAGCGGGCTTTCTCAAAAGAGAACTGAGGGAGGGGCCCTCCCTCAGCCCGTGCAAGATGGATACTCTGAAAGCATCCGACCTCGCTGAAGGGATGCTTCTGGCGGTGGAGGTGAACCGATGAAGATGCCCTCTGAGTGATTCTGAGGGCTCCTACATAATGTGCAGCATGATAGAGACGTCATGCTTGTACGCATTGCAGCTGGCAAACTTTTGGCGGAACATCCCCTGAAAATCGACAAAACAAGTGACAAATCCCGGGGGCATGGTGTTGAACCATTTTTGTGCCGAACCGGTTAAGGTGTTCCGGAAGACTCGACACTTGAGGGCGTCGGTATAGCAGTGGAGCGAGGCCGTTCCAGCAAATTGCGATAGGTGTTCTTCCGGATCCGTTGTGTCGTCGTACTTGTCTACTTGGGGATTCCTGAAGTATGACGGTGGGATTTCGGAAAGAATGTCCATGGTGAAAGGGCTGGGCTCGTAGACCTCTGGAGCCCTAGTTGATCGGCTTTCTCCCGGTTCTTTTCGCCGATTCTGGGTTAATGACAAAGTGTTCTGATGTGCGCGTCCTCCCAACCCCTCTCCAGGCAATACTTCAATGTTAGTGGTTGTACGAGGTAGAGGGGACATCTCTGGTGGCGGTCCACGAGAAGAAGGTTCACCAGAATGAGGATGAAGATATCCTGTCCTTCTCCTTTCTCTGGCGAGGGCCTCAGCCACGACGTTGTCCACCATGACTCTCGGTTGTGATGGTAGTATCGTAATGGGGTTTTCCTCCGCTGCGGAGGCAACTGGATGTTGTATCTCTTCTAGCTGCATCTCTACGTCTCGCTCAAGTATTCCCACAGACGATGCCAACTGATGCGGTGACAGAGAAGAAGGTCTATTGACTTCCTTTCGACGCGAGGGAGCGCGAAGGAAACTTAGGGGGTTCTCTTCGACCCCAACAGTAAAAATGAAAACGTGAAGCAAAGACACGCAAGTCAACACAGACAACAAACCAAGACACAGGATATAACGTGGTTCGGAATAAGGATTCCTACTCCATGGAGGTGAGATCTCTCACCGGCTGCTGTGCCAAAGCACTTTCACTATGAACATCCTCCTTCATGGAAAGGAACTTCCGGAGGTGGAGGAGAAAACCTCTTACAGTCAAGTTAAGATACAGGAAACAATACAAGAAAGATCAAAATCACCACTCTCCTTCTCTCCTCCAACGAAGTGGTAGCTCTCCTTTCTCCCAATGTGCCTTCGTCTCTTGCTGGTTGGAATAATGTGGATTCTCTTTCATTTGTCCTGCTCTTCCCTTTTATTCCTCTCCTCTGATCAATTGTTGCATCGCAAGCTTTCCTCATCGTACACGTGGCCACCACGTCCACCTGGAGAATCATTTTGTTACAGACACGAGGAGCGAAAGCTTCTCGGAATATTGTGTGGGGACCCCTCTTCTGTTGTGTAACAACTTCTCATCTATATTTTGGGAAATATGCTAGCCCTTCCCTTTCAACCGTTTGCCTTTGGTGAAACTAATCTAGACCTATAGCTCACCTGTGACATAACCCTTGGGCTCTTCTCAGCAGCCCGAACCAACTCTCCTTCTTTCCGCACCGAACTATTTCCGAACTAACTATGCCAAGTCGACTCTCATCCGCCCCATCTACTTCTAGGCCTACTAGGCCGAACCGATTCTCGTTCATCTCCTAGCGAAGCGATCTCCGCCTTCGCTTCGCCGTGCCGATTACCTCAACTGGTCCTCCCGTTCTAATTGTCCCAGACGATCGCGTCCGAACTATTCTCACTTACTTTCTTTGCCGAATCGATTATTTGGTTTGGATAGTGTCTTACATGCGAGCCCTTTTACCCGGTTCACCGAGAAGAGGTAACAGCAGTATCACTTATTTAGTACAAATATTAATAATTTAGTCATTAAAGTAAAATATATAAGTTTTATTAAATTATGACTATATTAATACGTGTATTGTTTAAAATTTCTAAAAATAATATGTAATGTATTACAAGAAGTTATTTAACGTGTGAAATTGATAGGGGTCTGAACTGATTATAAAATTAAATACATATCTATAAGTTTATTAAAATATGAGGTTTATAATAAATTAATCGAGGCTTTGAAGCTCTTATACATTCAGATAATTATCCCTTGATTATATAATAACCTATCAAATTAATGGCATACAAGATTGACCTTTTTTTAAAAAAAAATTGAACAAAACCGTCGAAAATTTACCCTTTTTTCCTTTGGGTTGTAACTGTGCTACAGAATGATATCTTGTGTTGAAAATGTTTAAACTTTAAACTGGGAGATGCATGTAAAAACAAAAATATGTAGAAATAACTACACAAGCTAATTTATGTGATTGTAGTTGGTTTTCTTTTTTGCATTAAATTTTGGGTTATCTTTTTCTTGATTGAATATTACTAGTGGACCAGCTTGGCATTTGATTATATGGAGTTGAAGATATTGCAAGAACACATTCTGTCCCACCCTAGAAAATAATAATATTTATATGATTAAGAAATTGAAGATAAGCACATCCATAATATGACCACATTAAATTATGTCGAAATTCAAAAGACGACACAGTGAAATAGAGCAAAGAAATTAGTATTCACTTGCAGAATTTATAAAATACGGTAATTTATCAAACAGTTGCAGGTGAAATTCAGAATTGTTCAAATAATGTTTCATATTTAATTTTTTTTTTATCCTTCTCGTCAAATAAACTTATATTACAGTGAAAATTCCGAACCATCTAAATGCGGTGCTGGGAATTCAAATTTCAGCACCACAATAGTGGTGTTTGAATTGCAACACTACAGTGATAATGCTGAAATTGCAACACCACAATGGTACTGGAATTATAAATTTCAATATCATAATGGTGCAGGTCTATTTGGGGGAAGGGTAAAAAGAGAATTAAATGTATTATTTGATAAATATGAAAATATAAAATGTTGTTTGGACAATTTAAAATTTCACATGCACTATTTGATAAACCGTCGTATAAAATATGTACTATCCCAAATAAAAACATATTCTAATAGTTATATATATCGGCTCATGGCCTCTCCATTTTTTATGTCCATCTTATATTTAGTTTGGTAATTCTTCGCATTATATTATATTTAAAACTACTGAATCTTTTCAGAAAAATATAATTTCAGAAGGTCTTCTCCTTCCTTATTATTTTTACAAATGAATTATTATTTATGTATGAAATTGTTTACCTCTTAGAAGGATGTCCCTATTCATCGTCAACAATTCTCATAGTATTTTTCAAGATAAATGATTGGGGTTTGAATGTTGTAGAGGATTCTACATTCATGAAGATTTTCTCAGTATCAGGAGAAAATACTTTTAATTTTTTTGCAATTATATTTTTATCTTCGTCAAAATACAATATCATATTAGATTCTAATTTTAAATATGATAATTAAATAACATTTGTTAATGAAGAAATTATTTTATAAAATTTTTCAGGATTTAAAATAAAATTATGGACTTTTAAGGGGATAAAACTAATAGACTTAGATGAAGCTTCTTTGCATAATTTGATTAATGAGGATTGATTTAATTAACCAAAGTTAAATTGATTTAATCTTAAGCTTTAATTATAAAAGCCGACATTTATTTCCTTAGGTCACTCCTTTGTATAAAAGTTTAGAATCGTCAATCTAGTGACCCCCACTGGTCCGTCTCAGGACCATTGTGAGGGAGATAAATTGCGGATGATCTTTGACCTTTAACGTGAATGACAAGTGCAATGGAGGCTAGGTCCGGTGTAGGTATGGTCGCCGCCCCGTGACCAAAGCTAATGTCGACATTGCCTACCTCTTTGGTGCAATGTGGATCGTCGTGAGCTGCATGCATCACCAGCTCTCCATAGTTGTAATCGTCGATTCCAATGGCAGTGAGTGCTAAAGACTCTCCATGCCATAGTCCGCCACTTGCCTCAGCTGCGAGAAATGAACCATCGTGGCCTGCCTCTCTCCACTACGAGTGATGACACTGTCGCTGCCCTCTTCGCAGTCACTCGGTTCTCTGGGTAGTCGCCTCCTGTTTGCCACAACCCGTCGATTGCTTCCATCTGCGGTTGTTGTGATATGAATCGCCATTGAAGGGTGTAAAGGTAAGGCTATGAATTGGATTTCGAGTTAATTAGTTGGGCACCTAATTGTGGTTAATTATGAGTTAATTAGACCTTAGGTGTAATTGTTAGATGATTAACTGAATTGAATTAGAGTTGATTAATTAGCAGATTAAGTAAGTGGTTGGAAAGGGGATTTTGGATTAATTAGGTTGATAAGATGATGAATGATACTTGATAGTTTAATTGGGTATAAATTGATTAATTAAGGAGATGGATTGATTAAACATGTCCAATGGAAGTGGATTAATGGATTAAACAAATAGATTGATAAATTGTTTAATACTATTATTAGATCTATGATAGAACTTAGTTATACATGTGTTCTATGATTTCAAGTCTTTGATTTGAGACAGACACTCGGACACAAAGACAATCAACGTTCTACATATCAAGTGAATAGTTCCTATTTTAACTGTTAGAAATTTGACGTCGCTAGAGGGGGGGGGGGAGTGAATAGCGCGTCTTTGATCACTTGACGGAATTCGTTCGTGCTTGCAATAAAACTTGTTATGCGCAGTGGAAATAAAGATAATAAAGTAATAATAAAAACACAAGTACACAAATATAACGATATAATGTGGTTCGGAACCTCAGGGTTCTTACTCCACGGATTGAGCTCAAATGAGCTCTAGCGATGCCAATACCACCACTAATAAAAAAATACTCCTTCTCGATAATAAGTCGGAGATGGAGAAATCTCTTACAACAGATTACAAAAGTAATACACAAAATATACAAGCAAATATGAATGAAATACACAAAATAACGTAAAGAAAACTTTACAACTATTGCTTTGGATGCTTGCTTGTTGATCGTGTTGGACTAGCCTTGAAGGATTGGAAAGCACCAACTATTCCCCTTCAAATCGCCCAAGAAAATCGCTCAAAGAACCATGGTAAAATCCTCCACGAGATGCTCCTTTTATCCCTGCATCGGGCTAATTTCGCGCCTGACAGTCGACTGCCATAAGACTGTTGGTGCAATCAACCCAGGTCACGATTGACCAGACTCGAGTTTAACTCGAGTAGTATTTTGATGTTTGACAATAAGTTAACCATTGTTTGACAATAGGTTGACTATATGGTTGACATGGTGTTGACCATATGATGGAGAAGTCCAAGTGGGACACTTGGTAATGGAAAGTCCAAGTCTTGGGTACTTGGCATGGAAAGTCAAAGCATGGGTCTTGGCAAGGGAAAGTCCAAGCTTGAGTCTTGGAAATTGAAAAGTGCAACATGGGTTGACATGAAAAGTTCAAGCATGTATCTTGACAAGGGAAAGTCCAAGCTTGAGTCTTGGCAAATGGAAAGTCTAACATGAGTCGGCAAGGGAAGTCCAAGGGTTGATATTGGCGGCGTAAAGTCTAAGTGGAAGTCTTGGCAGCATAAGTCCAATGGTTTGACAGTATAAAGTCCAAGTGGTAGTCTTGACAGCGTAAGCCCAAATGTGCCTTGACGGTGTAAACCAACTTAGCATGACAGTAGGCGATGGAAGCACTTGAAGGCTAGCGTATGAATGAAAAAGTCATAAATGACTTGCAGGGATCCAATAAGCGTGAGGCTGACTGAGGTGGCTAGAAGGCTTAGGTCTAAGCTAAAGGTGGTCTAGCGAATATGAGGGCATCATACGTGGGGTTAAACCTCATGGTTGAGGTTATAAGTTGATTGGGGTTTTGGACTAATCGATTGGTCAATTGTTTTGACACTTGGCAGTCGAGTCGACTTGTAGCAGTTGACTGAGATTATGACCAGTCGATTGCCATGAGTTGACTAGGGTTCGACTGCAGCAAATAGCCTTGGCAGTCGACTGATGGCTTGAGCAGTTGACTACCATGGATGGAAGTCAACTACTAGTCGAGGTTGCGGGAGCAGAATGCTCGGTAGCTGACTGGTCAGTCGGCTATGACTTTGGCAGTCGACTGATGGGTAATGACAGTCGACTGTCAGTGTATCCGTTGGAGTTTTTCCAACGCAGATTAAGTCGTTGTGAGACAACGACTACAGGAGCAGGCGACTGAGGTCTTATGGCAGTTGACTGCTAGGCGAAAATCTAGCTCGATGCAGGTTATAAATATAGCTCGAAGTGGAGGATTTCCTAGCGATTTTCTTGGGCGATTTGAAGGGGAATAGTTGGTGCTTTTTAGTCCTTCAAGGCTAGTCCAAGGCGATTAACAAGCAAACATTCAAAAGAGTTTTGTAAACTATTTTTTACTTCTTTTGCTACATTTCATTCATATTTGCTTGTATAATTTTTGTATTACTTTTATAATCATTGCACGAGGTTTCTCTGCCTCCGACTTATTATTGAGAAGGATTATTATTGATTAGTGGTGATGTTTGCATTGCTAGGGCTCATTCGAGCCCAATCAATGGAGTATGAACTCTAAGGTTCCGAACCATATTATATCGCATGTTTTTTTGTTCTTGTATTTTGTTATTGCTTTATTATTTATATTTCCGCTGCGCATAACAAGTTTTGTAGCAAACACAGACGAATTACGTCAAGTCGATGAAGATGCTCCATTCACTCCCCCCCTCTAGCACTCATGGATGTTCCTACAATTGGTATCAAAGCCGGGGGCTCTTCTACGGATTAACAACCGGGAGCTAAGCGCTAGAGGAAAGAAGATGTAATTTGAAGAAAAGTTAGGATGGGATATCAACACGTCGGTTCCATATGCTCTCTATGGACGAGAAGACTTCAATCAATGGAAGACAAGGATTGAAGAATTCATTTTGATGAGGGACTTCAAAGATTAGTCCGCATTGATGGAAGAATTTGAATATCCAAAAGGGCCAAAAGGAGGATTCCTCAAAATGAAGAAGTGGATCGGGGAACAACTCCAAGAATTCGAGAAAAACAAGAAGGTAATAAAATTCTTGGTTGATTTAATCCCTAATGATATTTTGTATAGTTTAGAGGATTACATGGATGCCAAGGAGCTATGTAGCAAGTTGGCAAGATTCCATGAGGAGCCTCACTCGGTACAAGAAGAAGAAGAGAAGGAAGAAAGCTCATCCTCACAAGCAAGTGAGGATTCGAAAGTGGAAGAGGAGTCAACATCCAGGTCGATAAAAGAGGTGGAAGAGGTAGAATAAGCCTCCACCTCTAGGATTGAGGGGGAGGAGATTAGGTCATCCTCAATACCGGAGCCAACCCAAGAGGAACCATCTACCTCCGATCGAGAAGATGAAGAAGCTCAAAATTCCACCACCATTGACTTAGGTAAATCAAGCACATTAATTTAAAATAAAAGTCATATTATGTGTTTTGAGTGTAGGGAATATGGGCACTATAAGAGCAAGTGTCCTAAGAAGGTCAAGAAGGCTCAATCGACACCAAAGGTTAAGGATGTTGGTCCCCCAACAATTAAAAGCAAGGAGCAGATCATTTGCTTCAAATGTCAACAAAAAGGGCATTATAGGAGTCAATGCCCTAGGGGGAGGAAGAAGACTCAAGAAGGAGCATCACATGTAGAGGGAGACTCTAAGGCAAACCTTAAGGTAACCTTTAAGTATGATTCTTCTTCAATTAATAGTCAAAAGCATGCTAAGAAATTTTTTAATGCTATTGCTATTACTCATGAACAAAAGTATGTTAAAAATAATAGATTTTATTGCTTAGGGGCTAAACATGTTAATCTTAGAACTAAGGAGAAATTTGGGACTAATGTCCCTAAAACAATTTTACCTAAGGAAACTATTAGGAAGGTAGAGGAGCATCTAGGCATTAACCCTAAGAAGGATAGACATATGCCTAGGAGGAATCCTTCCCAAAGGATAAATGAAAAATCAAAATTGGGAAGATTAGAGTTAGAGAACCAAGCCTTGAGGTCAAGGCTTGAGAAACTTGAAAAGACCCTTAGAAATATGCAAAATCAAATTCAAGAGTCTAGGAGTCAAAGTCAAGGGTATAAGAGGCAAGAACCATCTAGGAGGCAAGGTTTGGGTCACAAGCCTATGTCCAAGAAGGTAATGCTTACTTATCACAATGTTCCATTTGATTATGGAACTCAACCTAGGTCTAGGAGAGCTAAGGTTACTAGGGAAGCTATCCCTAAGGATAACCATAGTGTGTGCCTAGTGGCTAAGGTTTTGAAGAAATCTAAGGAAGCCACTAAGAAGGTTACAAGGGGAGTCACCCCTAGAGTTAACCTAGGTAAGACCACAATGACCAAGGCTACAAAGCCTAGGAGGGTCATTAGGAGGGTATCTAGGGAGGTCATCCATAAGGAATACCTAGTAAACCCAAGGAGCTCCAATAGGTTTTGGGTTCCTAAGAGTGTGATCGATTCATGCTAAATGGGTTAGGGTGTGTCAACCCTAAGTGGATGGGTAGTTAATCTAACCATGGTAGAGTTGACACTTTAGGACATTTCCAAGGTTATGGGTACCTTGGAAATAAGTTTGAATCTTATAATCCTAAAAGATTTTAGGATGTGCCAATATCATTTCAGAATTATGAAAAATTGATCAAATTGACACAAATTAGGTCTAGAGGTCATAGTGTGTCATTTTGGGTTTTTGACACACTTGAATAAGTGTTAATATGACAAAATGGAATTAATCCTAACAAATGACAACTAATATTAAAATTTAGGTATTCTTATGTCTTATATTTTATTTGTCATGCTTTGATTGCCATATACCATGACATGACATCATATTTCATCTTTATCATAATAAATGTCATGATTATGCTTAGGATTTAGTTTTTATGTCATGTATATTTAGATTAATGAAAATTGATTTAAGAACTATGACATGACTAGAAGTCCTATGTATAAGGGAATCAAGTAGTGTTGCCTTAGAAAAATACATAAGACCCTAGTTTAGGATGAATAAAACTCATATCTCACATCACATTGACATGTGTGTGTATTGATATACCCTAGACACATGTGAGATGCTAGGAAATGAGTTAAGTTCAAGGTGCATAGTTTTTGCATCTAGATAAATTCAAACTCATCTTAAATCATGGGTGGATCATGGGGAAAGCTAATGTGCAAGTCATGTGCATTGAACCCTTTGATCATAATCCAATATAGGTTTTCAAAAATATATTAAAATCATTTTAAAATTTTTTGGTGAAGTCTATCTTTTGATAGCAATCACCATAGATAGAGTTGATACAAAATAAGTCAAAAATATTGAAGTTATCAATGGTTTTAAATTTTGTGTCAATCTCATTATTTTATGAGTATTTTATTTTTTAAATATTTTTTACCCATAATGATTAACATAAGTATTATACGTATGAAATTTCGCAATTTTTTGATTTATGTATAATTACTTATGATTTTTTGAATTTTGATTTCTAAAACTGAATTTCTGCATTTGCAAAAATCAATCGACTGCTGATATTGGCAGTCGATGGGCATCAAGGGCAGTCAACTGCTGACTGACAGAGTCAATTGCCAACGCTGATTTCGAGTAAACAAGGATGTTTAGCCCATGTTTCAGTTGTGTTAGGCTACCCTAACTGCTCATAACCTTAGGATATGCTTTGGAAAGCATTGGAAAGAGTGAAAATCCATTGAATATGGATTAGGAGAATTTTTTAGAGTGTGTATCGAATTTTAAGAGAGGTGAAAGTTCAATGTTGAATCTTTTCCCTTAATTTCGATTTTTAGTGTTCCTATAGGCTTAGGGACTCTCCAAGGATATTATTGGTGCAATGGTCAAGGGGGAGCAAGCCTTTAAGAGGAGGTTATTCATCATGGGATGATGGATGTATTCTTCCTCATAAGGGGGAGAATTTGGAGAGTTGGAGAGTTTCTAGAATTTCCTCTCTTGAGTGATATGAGACTTATCACTAGGAAGAGTGAAGACATCCTAAGTGTTTTTGGGACCAAAGGGGGAGATTGTAAGATCTCATTGGGATATGAGATATTGACACCCTTGGGGAGAGCCTTTTTTGATGTATGTCAAAAAGGAGGAGAATTGATGTGGGAGAATTGATAGGAGAAGTTGAGATTCTCAATTTGGACAATCGGGAGGATTGGATTGAGTTAGTGGTTTAACTCAAAGATGTTGGTTTTTGTCAAACATAAAAAGGGAGAGATTGTTGGTGCAATCGACCAAGGTCACAATTGACTAGACTCGAGTTTGACTCGAGTAGTATTTTGATGTTTGACATTGATGTTTGACAATGAGTTGACCATTATTTGACAATAGGTTGACTATGTGGTTGACATGAGGTTGACCATATGATGGAGAAGTCCAAGTGAGACACTTGGCAATGGAGAGTCCAAGTTTTGGCTACTTGGCATGGAAAGTCCAAGCATGGGTCTTGGCAAGGGAAAGTCTATGTTTGAGTCTTGGAAATTGAAAAGTCTAATATGGATTGGCATGGAAAGTCCAAGCATGAGTTTTGGCAAGGGAAAGTCCAAGCTTGAGTCTTGGCAAATGGAAAGTCCAACATGGGTTGGAAAGGGAAGTCCAAGGGTTGATATTAGCGGCATAAAGTCCAAGCGGGAGTTTGGAAGTATAAGTCCAATGGTTTGGCGGCGTAAAGTCCAAGCAGTAGTCTTGGCAGCGTAAGCCCAAATGTGCCTTGGCGATGTAGACCAACTTAACATGACAATAGCCGATGGAAGCACCTGAAGGCTAGCGTATGGATGAATAAGTCATGGATGACTTGGAGGGATCCGATAGACATGAGGCTGACGGAGGTGGCTAGAAGGCTTAGGTTTGTTGGGGAATTGATTGTCGCTAGAGGGGGGGGTGAATAGCGATTCGTACATCGATGGAATTCATTCGTGTTCGTCTCTACAAAGCTTGTTATGCGCAGAGGAATATATATAATAGCAATAACAAAAATGAAGTCAAAGACAAATACACAAGGATGTAACGCGGTTCAAAACCTCAAGCTTCCTACTTCACGGATTGAGCTCAAATGAGCTCTAGCGATGCAACCAACACCACTAAACAATAATACTCCATCTCGATAACAAGTCGGAGGTGGAGAAACCTCTTACAATGATTACAACAGTAATACAAAGTATAACAAGAAATTATAAATCAAATACAATAAAAGAATGCAAAGAACACTTTACAAATGATCTTTTGGAAGCTTGCTTGTTTGATTGTTTGAGCTACACTTGGAGACCCTAAATTACACCAGCAAATCACCCCAAATCACCCTAAGGGACCATGGAAAAAACCTTCTCCACGAGCTGCTTTTATAGATCGAGACCATCTTGTCTCACAATGGCCCGAGCCGCATTGGATAAGTTTCAACAGATAGACCATCAGTCGACTGATCGAGTCATCACTTGACTTTCAAACCCTCTTGATTCAAAGCCATCAATCGAGAATAATATCATTCGACTGATAACCTCATGCATGAGGTTTTAACACCAAGTATGATGCCCTCATATTTGCTAGACCACCCTTAGCCTAGACCTAAACCTTCTAGCCACCTCCGTCATCCTCATGCCTATCGGATCCCTCTAAGTCATCCATGACTTGTTCATCCATACGCTAGCCTTCAGGTGCTTCTATCGGCTATTGTCATGCTAAGTTGTTCTATACCGCCAAGGCACATTGGGCTTACGCTGCCAAGACTACCGCTTGGACTTTATGCCGCCAACCATTGGACTTTTGCTGCCAAGACTCCACCCTTGGACTTTACGCCGACAATCATTGGACTTATGCTGCCAAGACTCCAATCTTGGACTTTACGCCGCCAATATCACCCCTTGGACTTCCCATGCCAACCCATGTTGGACTTTCCATTTGCCAAGACTCAAGCTTGGACTTTCCCTTGCCAAGACCCATGCTTGGACTTTCCATCATATGGTCACTCCATGTCAACCATATAGTCAAACAATAGTCAAACCATCGTCAAACATTAAAATATCCCTCGAGTCAAACTTGAGTCCGGTCAAATATGACCCCGGTCGATTGCACTAGGAATCTCCCCAAAACATTGTCAAACATTAAAACACTACTCGAGTCCAATTCGAGTTTGGTCAATCGTGACCTGGGCCGATTGCACCAACAAGGTCTAGGCTAAGGGTGGTCTAGCAAGTATGAGGGCATCATACTTGGGGTTAAACCTCATGGTTGAGGTTATTAGTCGACTAGGGCTTTGGACCAGTCGATTGGTCAAGTATTTTGACACTTGGCAGCCGAGTCGACTTGTAGCAGTCGACTGGGATTATGACTAGTCAACTGCCATGAGTCGACTAGGGTTCGACTGTGGTAAATAGCCTTGGCAGTCGAAGTGGAGGATTTCCTAGCGATTTTCTTGGACGATTTAAAGGGGAATAGTTGGTGCTTTCTAGTCCTTCAAGGTTAGTCCAAGGCGATCAACAAGCAAACATTCAAAAGAGTTTTGTAAAGTGTTCTTTACTTCTTTTGTTGTATTTAATTCATATTTACTTGTATAATTCTTATATTACTTTTGTAATCATTGTACAAAATTTCTCCACCTCTGATTTGTTGTCGAGAAGGAGTATTATTGATTAGTGGTGGTGTTTGCATCTCTAGGGCTCATTCAAGCCTAATCTGTAGAGTAGGAACCCTAAGATTCCGAATCACATTATATCGCGTGATTTATTGTGCTTGTATTTTGTTATTGCTTTATTATTTGTATTTTTGCTGCGCATAACGAGTTTTGTAGCAAACACGAACAAATTACATCAAGTCGATGAAGATGCGCCATTCACCCCCCCCTATAGTGCTCACGAATGTTTTTACAAAGGCCCCAATCGACTGCTAAGCCCATAGCCGACTGACCAGTCGACTATCGAGTATTCTTCTCTCATGACCAACCCATCGACCGGATACAAATGGCATCGATCGATCAAGATCAGGCGGCCGAGGTACCTTGTATCTACGGCCGTGAGGGGTCGAGGCACCTTGCATTCGGTGATAGACGATATACCGATCGCTAATCAACTCATGGAAGTCGATCGTCATAATCCCACCGATCGCTAAGTCGATCTACCGCCAAGTGTCAAAATACTTGACTAGTCGACTGGTCTATGACCCCAGTCGACTGATACACCTCAACCATGAGGTTTAACTCAAGTATGATACTCTCATACTTGATAGACCACCCTTAGCCTAGACCTAAGCCTTCTAGCCACCTCCGTTAGCCTCACGCCTATCTGATCTGTCTAAGTCATCCATGACTTGTTCATCTATACACTAGCCTTCAGGTGCTTCCATCGGCTATTGTCATGCTAACGTGGCTTACACCACCAAAGCACATTTGGGCTTATGCTGCCAAGACTATCGCTTGGACTTTATGCCGCTAAACCATTAGACTTATGCTGCCAAGACTCACGCTTAGACTTTACGCCTTCAATATCAACCCTTGGACTTCCCTTGCCAACCCATGTTGAACTTTCCATTTGCCAAGACTCAAGCTTGGACTTTCCCTTGCCAAGACCCATGCTTGGACTTTCCATGCCAAGTACCCAAGACTTGGACTTTCTATGCCAAGTACACAAGACTTGTACTTTCCATTGCCAAGTGTCCCACTTGGACTTCTCCATCATATGGTCAACCCCATGTCAACCATATAGTCAACCCATTGTCAAACAATGGTCAACTCATTGTTAAACATCAAAACACTAACATCAAACCACTACTCGAGTCAAACTCGAGTCTAATCAATCGTGACCTGGGCCGATTGCACGAACATTAACTTCTATAAATCATTGATCTTAGTACATGAACTCTGTTATATTGTTAGTTTGAATTATCTTGACTCCACTCTTTATTATATTAGAGTTCGATACTTAGTTACTTGAACTTTGAGATGTTCTTCTTAATATCTATACAGTCTTATTTATCTGTTATTGATTATTGTTACTACATTTGATTCTTCCATCATGTTGCATTATTAGATAGTAATGGTTAGATATGTGGACTTGATTGTCATATTGCATTGCTCTTGTCGGCCATGACTCTCATTTGTGGTTGAGTTAGTCATCAGTGTAGGTATATTGGTGGGCTAGATATGCTTGTAGACATGATAGTCATATTGCACTGCATTGCATTATGCATGCTCCTGTTGACCATGACTTTCATGTGTGATTGTGCGGGTCGTCAGTGGAGGTATACTTGAGGATGGGAGACCCTGATATTGTTTATTTTCTATCGTCTATGGCTTTCTTGTGAGGTAGAGCATGTTACTAGGAAGTTTACAGACATGGATGTTTCATCATCGTATAATACATTGATTACCGAGAGGGTCGATAGTGTAGTCATACTCATGGTTTGTGTGACATCACATCATGTGTCTCTGGGTGATAGTTGTCTCCCCTATAGGGTCGAGAGCATTGTCAGAGATTTAAATATGTTGATACATATTGGCATGCCTGCTCAGTCACTCAGTGGTAGTTATAGTTGGACCCTCGTGAAGGATAACATAGCTAGATAGCTACTATTTGGATTTATCCACTTAACCACTCAGAGTAGTGGTAATTGGAGTTGTATGCAGGCATGGGACCCCCTTGGAAATAGCTAGATGGATATTTTTCATAATGTCACCCCATTGTTGGGGTAATCGACCTCAGATCAATGTTGATTAAGCTCGAGTGGGACTCGAGTAGTATTTTGACGTTTGATAATACGTTTGACAACATGTATGATAGTATGACTAGTGGATGATTTGGGACATCCAAGGTCTATGAGGGAGATTGTTGGAGCAATCAACCCCAGGTCACGGTTGACCAAGCTCGAGTAAGACTCGAGTGAAAGTCCAAGTATGAATACTTGGCAATAGAGAAGTCCAAGAATGGATTCTTAGCAAGGGAAGTCCAAGTTTATGGACTTGGCAAGGAAAGTCCAAGAATAGATTCTTAGCAATGGAAGTTCAAGTATAGAGACTTAGCAAGGGAAGTCTAAGTTTGGAGACTTAGCAAGAAGAGAGAAAGTCTAAGTATGGATACTTGGCAATAGAAAAGTCTAAGTGTATAGACTTGGCCGTGTAAGTCCAAATGTGTAGTCATGGCGACAAAAGTCAAGTATGGATACTTAGCAATGGAAAAGTCCAAGTATGTAGTTTTGGTCTTGTAAAGTGTGGAGTCTTGGCGGTGAAAGTTCAAGTATGGATACTTGGCAAAGGAAAGTTTAAGTGTGTAGTCTTAGCTGTGTAAGTCCAAGTGTGTAGTCTTAGCATCGTAAGTCTCAGAGGCACGACCTCTTGGTAAAGGGTATCCGATAGCAAGACAAAGCCAAAGGAAGTGCTTGAAGGCTAGCGCAAGGGTGAGGAGTCACGGACTTAAACCAAAGGCGCGAGGCTGATGGAAGTAGCTTGAAGGCTTAGGGCTAGGCTAAGGGTGAGTGTCAAGTATGAGAGGATCATACTCATGGTAAATCTCAATTTTGAAGTCTACCATTCGACTAGTGGTATTGACCAGTGGACTGGTCAGCTCGGCCCGTGTTGGTGCTCAGTCGACTATGACTTGGGAAAATTAACTAGTGTTCGGGTAGTCGACTAGTGATTTGGACCAATCGATTGACCACTGACAGTTGACTATTGATTTGGACAGTTGATTGACTTTAAGTGGATAGAGCATAGAATATTTCTAAGTCAACTATTGGCTCATGGTAATCTACTGTTGGGTCAGAGCAGTCAACTGATCAGTTATAATCCGATGTGGATTAGTCCAATGTGAGACAACGGTATAGTGACCAGTCGACTGATCGATGGAAAATCAATCTGATGTAAGTTATAAAAGATGGATGATGAGAGGATTTGAAAAAGCAAGTTTCTGAGGATTTTGAAAGGGGAAACACTGCTACTTTCCAGACCTTCAAGGCATTCTAAAGAAACCAAAAGAGATTAAAAAAAAGTGTTCTTTATGTAAAGTTGTTTCTCATTTTTATTTTGCTTTTACTTGTATTTGATTACTTGTTTCTTGTATAATATCTAAGCTCTTGTAAGAGGTTTCTCCACCTCCGGAAGTGCTCGAGAAGGAGAAAGAGTTAGTGGTGGTGTATCACTTGAGCTCGCACCATAGCTCGACCATGGAATAGGAACTAGGGTTCCGAACCATGTAGAATCTTTGTGTTGTACTTTGTGTTGTGTATTTATTTCTATTTGTATTTGTGTTAGTATTTCTGCTGCGCACTAATGTTTGTAGACAAGCACTATGTGAAATTTAGAGTTTAAATCGACGAACACTATTCACCCCTCTAGCACACCATAAGATCCTCAATAATTGGTATTAGAGCCAGGTTGCTCTTCAAGGACTAACCGCCGAATGAGCAACACTAGAGGATCCATCTGTTGGGTTACGATCGATGTGTATATGTGCTTTTTTCTTTTCATAAACGAATGCAGTGGAAGAAAAACATAATAATTTTCTAAATTATTACAACACTCACACCCACGCATGCAGGATTACAACACGTGCGGACATATCCACCAAATAAAATTTTACATACAACAAGAATAAAATAAATTTTACTCTAGGTATATCTTTTGGATGATGGCAAGTCGAAAGGGCATCTAGCGTACGACATTCGCGGAGCTTCGTCTCTACTCATACCCACGCCGAATCTTCGGAGGGACAACTTCTCAAAGCCACGAGTTTGGGCTTCTCTTCACTTCTAGACGAAGCAAGAAGGTCGGGTGATCGGAGAGCAATCGCCGACTCATTTTGCTACACAAACGAGTCCTCGAACAACCTTCATAAGGTTATCGATTCATGTCAGAATTAGCTGTTGTTTTTGAAGCTTCAATAAGCGACAATAACACACCTAAAACCTAGAGTGGCCGACCTCTAAAGAGGTGGAAACAACCCTTGTTTTCTTGATGGCCGGTGGAACACCAAACCCTAATTCTCCTAGGTTTGGCTAGGTTGAGGAAGAGGGTGTAGGGGATCGTATGTCGCTAGAGGGGGGGGGAGTGAATAGCGTC
The DNA here is from genome assembly GCA_025175895.1 of Wurfbainia villosa. NCBI lineage: Eukaryota > Viridiplantae > Streptophyta > Magnoliopsida > Zingiberales > Zingiberaceae > Wurfbainia > Wurfbainia villosa. The sequence continues at coordinate 56,501,103 of CM046004.1, forward strand.
GATGATGGAGTTCGTTCATGCTTGTCTCTACAATACTTGTTAACATAGTGAAAATAATAATAACAATAATAAAACACAACAAACACTCACAATCACAACAATAGACACAAGATATATCGTGGTTCGGAACCTTAGGGTTCCTACTCCACGAGTTGAGCTCAAATGAGCTCTAGCAATGCTAAACACCACTAATCAACCTCTTCTTCTCGTAAAAATACATCGGAGGTGGAGAAAATCTCTTACAATAGATTACAAAAGTAATACAAGAGATATACAAGCAAATACAAAGAAATACAACTCAAATATAAAGAGCACTTTACAAACTAGGGCTTTTAATGCTTTGCTTGTTGGTTGCTTGGATGAGCTTGAAGGACCCTGAAATGCGCTTACACTTTGCCTTCAAATTGCCTCCACAACCTCTCAAAGAACCATAGCCGAAATCCTCCACGAGCTGCTCCTTTTATCCTTGCATTTGGCTGATTTCGTGTCTGACAGTCGACTGCCATAAAGTCCAAGTCGACTGCCTACAGTGTCGTTGTCTCAAACGGGCTTAATCCACATTGACATTCAAGCCAATGGATACACTAGCAGTCGATTGCCATTTCAAGCAGTTGATTGCCATTTCAAGCAGTCGATTGCCATTTCAAGAAGTCGATTGCCAAAGGCCATAGTCGACTGCTCAGTCGGCTACTGAGCTTTCTGTCATCATGATCAAAACCAGCAGTTGACTTTCCTTCATGGAAATCAACTACTCATGTCCAGTCGATTGGCGAATGCTGGCAGTCGACCACCAAGACCACTTGCCGCAGTTAAACCCTAGTTGACTCACGACAATCGACTAGTCATAATCCTAATCGACTGCTCAGTGTCGACTTAGCTACCAAGTATCAAAACACTTGACAAGTCGACTGATCCATAACCTCAGTCGACTGATCCATAACCTCAGTTAACTGATACACCTCAACCATGAGGTTTTACCCCAAGTATGATGCCCTCATACTTGCTAGTCCACCCTTAGTCTAGACCTAAGACTTCTAGTCACCTCCATCAACCTCATGCCTATTAGATCCCTTCAAGTCATCCATGACTTGTTCATCTATATGCTAGCCTTCAAGTGCTTCAATCGGCTATTGTCATGCTAACTGGGTCTACACTGCCAAGGTACACTTGGGCTTATGCTGCCAAGACACCCGCTTGGACTTTACGCCGCCAATCATTGGACTTATGCTGCCAAGACTACTGCTTGGATTTTACGTCGCCAATATCATACCCTTGGACTTCTCAATTGGCAAGTATATATAACTTGGACTTTCACCGCCAAGACTACACACTTGGACTTACGTGGCCAAGACTATACCCTTAAACTTTCCATGCCAACTCCATGTTGGACTTTTCCAAATGCCAACTTCATGTTGGACTTTCCAAATGCCAAGACCCATGCTTGGACTTTCCATGCCAAGTACTCAAGACTTGGACTTTCCAAATGCCAAGTGTCCCACTTGGACTTCTCCATCATATGGTCAACCCCTTGTCAACCATCTCCCCAAACTATTGTCAAACAATGATTAATCATTTGTCAAATATCAAAATACTACTCGAGTCAAACTCGAGTCTGGTCAATCGTGACTTAGGCCGATTGCACCAACAATTTCTCCTTTTTTAATGTTTGACAAAAACCAAACACCTATGAGTTAGAACACTAACTCAAGTCATCAAATCTCATACTTCCCTAAAGTCTCCAAATTCTTCCCCTTTTTGACATACATCAAACAGGCTCTCTCCCCAAGGGTGTCAATGTCTCATATTCCAATGAGATCTTACAATCTCCCCCTTGGTCCAAAAATATTTAGGATGCCTTCACTCTTCCTAGTGATAAGTCTCATATCACTAAAGAGAGGTGTTCCTCCAATTTTCTCCCAATTCTCCAAATTCTCTCCCTTATGAGAAGGAACATATCCATCATCCCATGATGGATAAACTCCCTCTAAAAGCTTGCTCCCCCTTGACCATTGCACCAACAATATCCTTGGAGAGCCCCTAAGCCTATAGGAATACTAAACCAACATAATTAAGGGCAAAAGTTCAACCTTGAACTCTCACACATCTTAAAATTGATACACACCCTAAACAACTCTCCTAATCCATATCCAATGGATTTTCACCCTTCCAATGCTTTCCAAAGCATAACCTAGGGTTAGGAGCAGTTAGGGTAGTCTAACATGGCTGAAACATGGACTAAACAACCTTGTTTATCTGAAATCAACATTGGCAGTCGACTCTGTCAGCTACCAGTCGACTGCTCTTGATGCAAGTCGACTGCCATTCATGGCAGTCGATTGATTTCTGCAGTGTGTAGAAATCAGAGTTTAGAAATGAATTTTAGTAATTCATAAGTAATTATACATAATATGAAAAATCATGAAACTTCATATGTATAATACTTATTGTTGGTGCAATCGACCCAGGTCATGATTGACCGGACTCGAGTTTGACTCAAGCGATGTTTTGATGTTTGACATGGAAGTTTGACATTGATGTCTGATATTGTTTTGGAGAGATTGTTGGCACAATCGACCTAGGTCATGATTGACCGGACTTGAGTTTGACTCAAGGTGACTTTGATGGTTGACTGGAGTTGACCATGTCATGGAAAGTCCAAGTCTTGAGTACTTGACATGTAAAGTTCAAGCATGAATCTTGGCAAGAAAAAGTTCAAGCATGTGTCTTGGCATGGAAAGTCCAACATGGGTTGGCAAGGGAAAGTCTAAGCTTGAGTCTTGACATTTGAGAAGTCCAAGGGGTTTGATATTGGCGGCGTAAAGTCCAAGCGGGAGTCTTGGCAGCATAAGTCCAATGGTTGGCAGCATAAAGTCCAAGCAGAGTCTTGGTAGCGTAAGTCCAATGTGCCTTGGCGGTGTAGACACCGTTAGCATGACATAGCCAATGGAAGCACCTGAAGGCTAACATATAGATGAACAAGTCATGGATGACTTGGAGGGATTCGATAGGCGCGAGGCTGACGGAGGTGGCTAGAAGGCTTAGGTCTAGGCTACGGATGGTCTAGCAAGTATGGGGGCACCATACTTGGGTTAAACCTCATGTTTGAGGTGTGCCAGTCGACTGGTGTCATATGACAGTCGACTGGTGTGAGTCAACTAGGGTTTGATCGCGGAAGTGTCCCACGATCATTCGCTAGGTAGCGATCGTGATCGTGTGATCGATCCGACTGGTGCTCGATATTTTGGGCACATAATGGAGTTGAGACTCGACTGCGGGGGTTAGCAGCCGAGTGAAGGCTTAATCAGTCGACTGATGGGTATGATCAGTCGACTGATTATGGATCTGTTAGATTTTTCCAGTGTGGATCTAGCCGTTGTCTCACGACAATAGTGGCATCAGTCAACTGATGGTCCCGAGCAGTCGACTGATAGGCGATTTCCAACCCAGGCAGCAGCTTTAAATAGAGCTCATGGAGGAAGAAATCACAAGCGGTTCTTGAGCTACTTTGGGGCGATTTGTTGCTGCAAATCAGGGTCTCCAAGGCTATTCTTCAAGCAACCAAAAGCAAGCGATCCAAAGGCAATTGTAAAGTACTTTTCCTTTACTTGTAGTGCATTTTCTTATTGTAATTGCTTGTATTTATTTCTTACTGTTGTAAGATAACTTGTACGAGGTTTCTCCACCTCTGGATTGTTCCGAGAAGGAGTTTATTATTTAGTGGTGTTTGTGGCATCGCTAGAGCTCTTTAGAGCTCAATCCGTAGAGTAGGTACTGTTTCGGTTCCGAATCACATTATATGATTGTGTAATTATGTGCTTGTATTTGTTATTGCTTTATTTTCGCTGCGCTAACACAATTTGTAGACAAGCATGCAACGAATTCCATCGAGTATCGAAAAGCGCTATTCACCCCCTCTAGCGGTCACCGTTTCCTCTACAATTGGTATCAGAGCTAGGAGCTCTTCTATGGACTAACTGCCGAGAGCAAACCGCTAGAGGAAGAAGATGGAAGTTCAAGAACAACTAGGATGAGATATCAACACGCCGGTACCTTACGCACTATATGGACGAGAAGACTTCAATTCTTGGAAGAGAAGAATTGAAGATTTCATCATGATGAGAGACTTTGAGGAATGATCTATTTTAATGGAAGGATTTGAATATCCAAGAAGACCAAAAGGTGGCTTCCTCAAAAAGAAGAGATGGAGTGAGGAGCAACTCCAACAATTCGAGAAAAACAAGAAGGTAATCAGATTTATTTTTGATTTAATTCCTAATGACTTCTTGTGTAGCCTAGGTGATTACATGGATGCCAAGGAGCTTTGGAGGGAATTGGCCAAGCTCCATGAAGACCCGTCACCGACTCAAGAAGAGGAGGCCGAAGATGAATCCTCATCCTCACAAGCAAGTGAGGATTCGAAAGTTGATAGGGAGTCAACCTCCGAATCGGTGGAAGAGGAAGAGGAAGAAGTGGAAGAAGCATCCACTTCTAGGATTGAGGAGGAGAGACCATCTACTCCGGAGCAAGGGCAAGAGCAAGGAGAGCCATCTACTTCCGGGAGAAGTGATGAACAAGCTCAAGAGGCCCTAACCACCACCCTAGGTAACTCAAGCATTTCGGTTCAAAATAAAATTCATATAATTTTCTTTGAGTGTAGGGAAACCGAGCACTATAAGAGGAAGTGCCCAAAGAGGGTCAAGAAAAGTCCACACACGCCAAAGGTCAAGGATGCCGGTGCCCAAAGTCAAAGGAGCAAGGAGCACATCATTTGCTTCAAGTGCCATCAAAAGGGGCACTATATGAGTCAATGCTCTAGGGGGAGCAAGAAGACTCAAGAGGGAGTATCACATGTAGGGGGAGCTTCTAAAGCAATCCCTAAGGTAAAATTTAATAATGCACCTTCTAAATTTAAAAGTCAAAAGGATGCTTTTAATTCAATTGCTATTACTCATGAAAAGCATGTTAGTAGAAATAGATTCTATTGCCTAGGAGCTAAGAATGTTAACTTAGGAAATAAAGAGAAATTTGGGACTAATGTCCCTAGAAAAACCTTACCTAGGGAGTCTATTGGTAAAATAGAAGATCATCTAGTCTTAAAATCCAAGAAATCTAGGCATATGCCTAGAAATAAGAATATCTCAAGAAGTAATGAAAAATCAAAAATTGAGATATTAGAAAAGGAAAATCAAGTCTTGAGGTCAAGACTTGAGAAATTGGAAAAGACCCTTTGGAAGATGCAAAATCAATTTCAAGGGTCAAGTGGTCAACATTTAGGGTATAGAAGTCAAAACATAGGGTCAAATGGTCAAAAGTTAAGGCCTAGGAAACAAGAACCATCCAAGGGCAAGCCTAAGCCTAAAAAGACCTATCACAATATTCCATTCGATTATGGAACTCAAATTAGGTCTAGGAAAGCCAAGGTCAATAGAGAAGTCATCCCTAAGGTTGACCAAGGTAGGTGCTTAGTGGCCAAGGTTTCTATGAAACCTAGGAAGACCACTAAGAAGGTTACTAGGGAAGATATCCCTAAGGAATACCTAGTTAACCCTAGGAGCTCAAATAGGTTTTGGGTTCCTAAGAGCGTGATCGATTCACGCTAGATGGGTTTAGGTGTGCCAACCTTAAATGGATGGGTAGTTAACCTAACCATGACAAAGGTGACACTTTAGGTCATTTTCAAGGTTATGGGTACCTTGGAAATGTATTTTGATTATAATCCTAAAAGATCTTAGGATGTGCCAATACATTTTTGGGATTGTGAAAAATAATTTGAATTGACACAATTTAGGATTAAAGGTTGTAGTGTGCCATTTTGGGTTTTTGACATACTTGGGAGATTAGTGGGAATATAGAAAAATACACTTAATTATATCAAATGGCAATAAATATTAAAATTTAGGTATTATTATACCTATACATTTTATATGCTATTCTTGATTTGGCATATAACATGTCATGACATCATGTTTATTTTTATCATTTATATGTCATGATTATGTGTAGGATTAAGGTTTAATGTAATGTGTTTTTAGATTGTATCACACGCCATGACATCATGATCATTGGCCATGCTTAATTATGCTATCATTTATGCCATGATCATTCATGCATTTAATTTGATTAAAATTGATTTAAGGATAATGACATGACTTGAAGTCCTATTTATAAGGCAATCAAGTAGTATTGCCTTAGAAAATGCATGAAACCTTAGATTAGGATGAACAAAACTCACATCTCACATCACATTGACTTGTGTTTGTTTTATACACCTTAGATACATGTGAGATGCTAGGATATGAGTTAAGTTTAAGGTGCATAGTTTTTGCATCTAGATGAACTAAAACTCATCTTATCATATTGGTGGATCATTGGGAAAGCTTGTGTACAAGTCATGTACATTGAGCCCAAGGAACATGATCCAATATAGGTTTTCAAAATCATTTTAAAATCCTTTTAGAAAACCATGGTGAAGTCTATCTTTTGATAGTAATCACCATTGATGAAGTTGATACAAAGTAGGGCTAAAATATTAAAAATTTCAATGGTTTTGAACTTTGTGTCAATTTCACTATTTTATGGGTAAATTATTTTTCTAATATTTTTCACCCATTGTATTGGTTATAAGTATTATACATATGAAATTTTGTGATTTTTCAAGCTATGTATAATTACTTATGATTTTTCAAAATCTGATTCTGATAATTGAAAATAGTTGCCCTAGCGACAGCAAAAACCACAGTGGAAAGGCGAATCGCTGCCGCGCGCTCGATACGACAGCCATCGCAGTGCGGTGAAAATGCCTGGCGAAAATCATACGTGGAACTCGGCGAAAATACTGGCGCCGCCGCGTAATCTGGCGTAGTTATCGATCGACTTGCGGTGCGGTCGGTGATGGACTCGAGTCATCGTTCTCTGATAAAATTGACTGCCAATGCTGATTTCAGATAAACAAGGATGTTTAGCCCATGTTTCAGCTAGGGTAAGGTTCCCTAATCACTCCTAACCCTAGGATATTCTTTGGGAAGCATTAGAAAGGGTGAAAATCCATTGAATATGGATTAGGAGAGTTGTTTAGGGTTTGTATCAATTTTAAGATAAGGAAAAGTTCAATGTTGAACTTTAGACCTTAATTTTGATGGTTTAAAGTTCCTATTGGCGTAGGGACTTCCCAAGGACATTGTTAGTGCAATGGTCAAGGGGGAGCAAGCCTTTAGGGGGAGGTATCCATCAAGGGATGATGGATGATATTTTTCCTCATGAGAGGGAAAATGGAATTTTGAGATACCCAATTCGGGAATTGGAAGAGTGTATAGGATTGCCTATCTTGAGTGATATGAGACTTATCACTAGGAAGATGGTAGGCATCCTAGGTATTTTTGGACCAAGGGGGAGATTGTAAGATCTTATTGGGACATGAGACATTGATCTCCTTGGAGAGAAAACCTTTTTGATGTTAGTCAAAAAGGGGGAGAATGTTTTGGGGAAGAATGTTATGGAGAGTGTTATCAATTGATGTTATCAATTGTCAATTCGGAGAATTGGGGATAATGTTTGGAATTATCAATTTGGGATAATTGGTAAGAAGAATTGAGTTAGTGTTCTAACTCAAAGATATGTGTTTTTGTCAAACATCAAAAAGGGGGAGATTGTTGGTGCAATCGGCCCAGGTCACGATTGACCGAACTCGAGTTTGACTTGAGCGATATTTTGATGTTTGACATGAAAGTTTGACATTGATGTTTGACATTGCTGTTTGATATTGTTTTGGGGAGATTGTTGGCACAATCGACCTGGGTCATGATTGACTGGACTCGAGTTTAACTCGATGTGACTTTGATGGTTGACTGGAGTTGACCATGTCATGGAAAGTCCAAGTCTTGAGTACTTGGCATGTAAAGTCCAAGCATGGGTCTTGGCAAGAAAAAGTCCAAGCATGGGTCTTGGCATGGAAAGTCTAACATGGGTTGGCAAGGGAAAGTCCAAGCTTGAGTCTTGACATTTGAGAAGTCCAAGGGGTTTGATATTGGCGGCGTAAAGTTCAAGCGGGAGTCTTGGCAGAATAAGTCCAATGGTTGGTGGCGTAAAGTCCAAGCAGAGTCTTGGCAGCGTAAGTCCAATGTGCCTTGGCGGTGTAAACACCGTTAGCATGACATAGCCGATGGAAGCACCTGAAGGCTAGCATATAGATGAACAAGTCATGGATGACTTGGAGAGATCTGATAGGCGCGAGGCTGATGGAGGTGGCTAGAAGGCTTAGGTGGTCTAGCAAGTATGGGGCACCATACTTGGGTTAAATCTCATGTTTGAGGTTAAAACCTCATGTTTGAGGTGTGCTAGTCGACTGATGCGATATGACATTCGATTGGTGTGAGTCAACTAGGGTTTGGCCCAGGAAGTGTCGTGATCGACTATCGGCTCGGCGGTCGGTGATCATGTGATCGATCCGACCGGTGCTCTATTAATGGGTACAAAATGGAGTTAGACTCGACTACGAGGGTTAGCAGTCGAGTGAAGGCTCCATCAGTCGACTGATGGGTATGATCAGTTGACTGATAATGGATCCGTTGGATTTTTCTAGCATGGATCTAGCTGTTGTCTCATGACAACAGTGGCATCAGTCGACTGATGGTTCCGAGCAGTTGACTGATAGGCGATTTCTAGCCTAGGCAACAACTTTAAATGAAGCTCGTGGAGGAGGAAATCACAAGCGGTTCTTGAGCTACTTTGGGGCGATTTATTGCTGCAAATCAAGATCTCCAAGGCTATTCTTTAAGCAACCAAAAGCAAGCCATCTAAAGGAAATTGTAAAGTGTTTTTCCTTTACTTATAGTGCATTTTCTTATTGTAATTGCTTGTATTTATTTCTTACTATTGTAAGATAACTTGTACGAGGTTTCTTCACCTTCGGATTGTTCCGAGGAGTTTATTGTTTAGTGGTGTTTGTGGCATCGCTATAGCTATTTAGAGCTCGATCCGTGGAGTAGGAATTGTTTCGGTTTCGAACTACGTTATATGATTGTGTAATTGTATGCTTGTATTTGTTATTGCTTTATTTCCGCTGCGCTAACACAATTTGTAGATAAGCACACATCGAATTCCATCGAGTATCGAAAAATGCTATTCACCCCCTCTAGCGGACACCGTTTCCTCTACACTTATGTCAATCATTATGGGTGAAAAATATTTGAAAAATAAAATACCCATAAAATAATGAGATTGACACAAAGTTCAAAACTATTGAAAAGTTCAAAGTTTTGACCCTACTTTGTGTCAACTCTATCAATGGTGATTGCTATCAAAAGATAGATTTCACCAAGATTTTTTAAAATGATTTTGAAATGATTTTAAAACCTTAATTTCAATCATGGTCTATGGACTAAGTATACATGACTTGTATACTAGCTTTCCTCATGATTTGTTCATGATATATGATGAGTTTAAGTTCATCTAGATGCAACATTTATACACCTTGAACTTAACTCATTTTCCTAACATCTCACTTGTATCTAAGGTGTATGAAAACACATACAAGTCAAGTATTCTTGTGAGATGTGAGTTTTGGTTATTCCTAGACTAAGGTCTCATGTATTTTTCTAGGCAATACTATTTGATTCCCTTATACATGGGACTTCAAATCATGTCATAGTCCTTAAATCAATTTTAATTAACTTACATGCATGAATGATGATTATGACATATAAAGATAACATAATTAAAAATATGTTCCAATAATCATGATGTCATGACATATGATTAAATCTAAATATACATGACATTAAAAGATAAACCTAAGGTATCATGATATTTTATATGATAAAATTAAATATGATGTCATGACATGACAAGACAAATAAGATATGACAAGTATAAAATACAAACGTATATAATACCTAAGTGTTAATCCCAAAATGTCATTTCTAGAATTAAATCCATATTTGTCATAATGGTACCCATCTCTCAAGTGTGTCAAAAAATCCAAAATGATACACTATGACCTCTAAGACCTAAATTGTGTTAATTTGATCAAATTTTCAAATTTCTCAAATTTAATTGGCTCATCCTAAAATCCTTTTTAGGATTAAATTCAAACTCATTTTCAAGGAATCCCAAAACATGAAAATGTCCTAAAGTGTCAACTCTACCATAGTTAGGTTAACTATCCATCTACTTAGGGTTGACACACCCTAACCCATCTAGCGTGAAGGAATCACGCTCCTAGGAACCTAATACCTATTGAAGATCCTTGGGTTAATTAGGTATTCACTAGGGATGACCTCCCTTGATACCTTCCTAATGACCCTTCTAGGTCTTGAAGCCTTGGTCATTTGGGTCTTATCTAGGTTAACTCTAGAGGTAACTCCCCTTGTAACCTTCTTAGTGGCTTCTCTAGCTTTCCTTGAAACCTTAGCGCTAGGCACACACCATGGTTAACCTTAGGCATGACTTCTTAATTAACCTTGGTTTTCCTAGACCTATGAATGGTTCCATAATCGAATGAAACACTGTGGTAGGTCTCTTTGGGCTTAGGTTTGTGACACAAACCTTTCTTGCCCCTAGATGGTTCTTGTCTTCTAGACCCTATTTTTTTATCATTTGACCCTTGAATTTGATTTTTCATCTTCCTAAGGGCCTTCTCCAATTTCTCAAGCCTTGACCTCAAGTCTTGGTTTTCTAACTCTAATCTTCCCAATTTTGATTTTTCATTACCCCTTTGGGAAAGATTCTTCCTAGTCATATGCCTATCCTTCTTAAGGTTAATGCCTAGGTGATCTTCTACCTTCCTAATTGCTTCCTTAGGTAGAATTGTTCTAGAGTTATTGTTTTTAGATTTATCCTTAACCCTAAAATTACAATATTTAGCACCTAAGCAAAAGTACTTATTGTTACTTCTAGCATGCTCCTTATGATTATGCACAATTGCAAGTGAATTAAAAGCATGTTTTTTAACATTAAAATTCGAAGGTGCATTATTGAATTTTACCTTAGGGTTTGCTTTAGAAGCTCCCCCTACATATGATGCTCCTTCTTGGGTTTCTTCCTCCTCTTAGGGCATGAACTCCTATAATGCTCTTTTTGGTTGCATTTAAAGCACACCACGTGCTCCTTGCTCTTCCTAATTGGGGCTCCGACTCCATTGGTCTTTTCTTGAACTTTTGGCACCGGTTGAGTCTTCTTGACTCGCTTTGGACACTTGTTCTTATAGTACCCGGATTTCCTACACTCAAAGCATACAATGTGATTTTTATTTTTAATTTGAATACTTGAGTTGCCTAGGTCGATGGTGGTGGGAATTGGTTCTTCATCTCTCCTGGAGGTTGAAGCTACTTCTTGATTTTGCTCCGGCTCTTGTGATCTAATATCCTCCCCCTCAATCCTAGAGGTGGAGGCTTCCTCCAATTCTTCCACCTCTTCTATCGAGGATGATGACTCCTTCTCAACTTTTGAATCCTCACTTTCTTATGAGGATGAGCTTGCTTCTTCGATCTCCTTATCCAATTGAGCCGATGATGGGTCTTGTTCCTTAGGCTCCTCTATTTCTTGAGTCGTTGAGGGTTCTTCATGGAGCTTAACTAGTTTGCTCCATAGCTCCTTGGCATCCTTACAATCTTCTAATCTACACAATACATCATTAGAAATTGCACTAAGTAATATACCCATTATCTTGTTGCTTATGTTGAAGTATCAGAGTTATTCTTTGCTCCACTTCTTCTTCTTGAGTATTTTCCCTTCTTCGTCCTTTGGAGCGTCAAACTCTACCATCACACTAATCCAATTATCGTAATCACACATAAGAAAATATTTCATTCTTACCACCCATAGTTCAAAATCCTTGGCTCCATAGAGTTTATATGGCGGCGACACATTGATGTCATTACCCAATCTTTCTTCAACCACCATTTTGTTTCCTCTAGCATGCTCTCTTAGTTGTTAAACCTTGAAGAGTGACCTTGCTTTGATACCACTTGTAGGGGATCGTACATTGCTAGAGGGGGGGGGGGTGAATAGCGTTGACGATGGATTTCATTCGTGCTTGTCTCTACAATACTTGTTAATGCAGCGGAAATAATAATAATAATAATAAAACATGACAAACACTCACAATCACAATAATAGGCACAAGATATAACATGGTTCAGAACCTTAGGGTTCCTACTCCACGGGTTGAGCTCAAATGAGCTCTAGCGATGCCAAACACCACTAATCAACTTCTCCTTCTCGGAAAATACTCCAGAGGTGGAGAAATCTCTTACAACAGATTACAAAAGTAATACAAGAGATATACAAGCAAATACAACTCAAATGTAAAGAATACTTTACAAACTAGGGCTTTGAATGCTTTGCTTGTTGGTTGCTTGGATGAGTTTGAAGGACCCTGAAATGCGCATACACTTCGCCTTCAAATCGCATCCACAACCTCTCAAAGAACCATAGCTGAAATCCTCCATGAGTTGCTCCTTTTATCCCTGCATCTGGCTGATTTTGTGCCTGATAGTAGACTACCATAAGGCCCCAGTCGACTGCCTACAGTGTCATTGTCTCACAACGAGCTCAATCCACATTGGCATTCAACCAACGGATACACTGACAGTTGACTTCCATTTCTAGAAGTCGACTGCCAAAGTCCATAGTCGACTGCTCAGTCAGCTACCGAGCTTTCTATCCTCCCGACCAAAACCAGCAGTTGACTTCCCTTCATGGAAATTGATTGCTCATCTCAAGTCGACTGCTCAATTCTGGTAGTCGACTACCAAGGCCACTTACCGCAGTTGAACGTCAGTCGACTCACGACAATTGACTGGTCATAATCCTAGTCGACTGCTCAGTGTTGACTCAATTGCCAAGTGTCAAAACACTTGACCAGTCGACTGAACCATAACCCCAGTCGACTGATACACCTCAACCATGAGGTTTTATCCCAAATATGAAGTCCTCATACTTGCTAGTCCACCCTTAGCCTAGACCAAAGCCTTCTAGCTACCTCCATCAACCTCATGCCTATTGGATTCCTCCATGTCGTCTATGACTTGTTCATCCATACGCTAGCCTTCAGGTGCTTTCATCATCTATTGTCATGCTAACCGGGTCTACACCGCCAAAGTACACTTGGGCTAATGCTGCCAAGACACACGCTTAGACTTTACGCTGCCAACCATTGGACTTATGCTTCCAAGACTACTGCTTGGACTTTACGCCGCCAATATTATACCCTTAGACTTCCCAATTGTCAACTACCCATGACTTGGACTTTCACCGCCAAGACTACACACTTGGACTTACGTGGCCAAGACTATACCCTTGGACTTTCCATGCCAACTCCATGTTGGACTTTTCCAAATCCCAACTCCATGTTGGACTTTCCAAATGCCAAGACCCATGCTTGGACTTTCCATGCCAAGTACTCAAGACTTGGACTTTCCAAATACTAAATGTTCCACTTTGACTTCTCCATCATATGATCAACTCCTTGTCAACCATCTACCTAAACTATTGTCAAACAATAATTAATCCTTTGTTAAACATCAAAATACTACTCGAATTAAACTCGAGTCTGGTCAATCGTGACCTGGGCTGATTGCATCAATAGAGGGCCATAAGGGCTTCTATTCATTAGGTTTAGTGTTTATAACCCTTTATATAGGCACTAATCCTAATGGGTTATAGGTTAGTGGATCAAATCCCTAAGACTATAACAATTAAGGCTTAAGCTCATCCATTAAACCCTAATTGGGCCCTTAACCAAAAGAGGACCCTTTTAATTAAAGCCAAATGAGTTTGGCTTATAATTAAACCTTTTAAGGCCCAATCCATCTTCTTAAGATGTGCTCCTTTCGCGTTTCTAACTTGACAAAAAAATTCCATATTTGTCATGTGTTTGGTCCAACCAAACTTGATGTATTTCAATCTTGAGAATCTAATTTTCAAACTCGTTTTAAGTCTCTTTGAAGGATTCGTAGTGCCTGTGACCTAATAGGTTCTCGATTTATGTTGGTCGTCCATAATTAACCATTAATTATGGAACGATCATGAGTGGCACCTAGTAGTACATCATGATTCCTAATTAACTGAAAAATCAACTATTGATCTCAAAACAATTTCTAAATCCTTCAGCAGCTATAGTGAATCGTGTCTTATTCCTTTCACTCATCTTATACCCACTTGGTTCAGAATATGGTCTATGTGTCTGTTCCCACTAGGCTGACTATGTAACACGTAGCCCAAGTCTTACTTCCTCATCCAGTGGATTCTAATTACTTCGACATGTATCCAAGAGTACCATACTCTTGACATGCAATGCTTTGGCCAAAGATTTTGAGTAGTAATTCTGATGAGTGGCCATAGGGTATACATCTCCTCGCAAGGAGTGGTGAATCCTTTATTGGTTATTCAATCATCTTCGGGCACTTCGACTTATACCCAATCATCCCGTACCCACACCTCCATAGAGATGTATCGACTAAGATATCAAAGTATAGGTTTCCATGACCAAGATGACTTGAATACCTCAAGTCGAAGGAAACTCACACTCGAGCTGCAGTAAGAGCCTCACTGACATATCTTATATGCAGAGAACCATGTGAAGTATTACAACAGGTCACTCCAATGAACTAGTTACCATAACTAGAATCCACGTTTAACTCTCGACATCTCAATGTCTCCAGCCAGTGAAGAGCAGCTGCTTGGATACAACCAAGGAGTATAACCCGTGCTAGTCTCCTTGAATCAATGATGTCCGAACTCATCAATTCATCGACTAGGGATTATTTCAATACATTCATAATTACACATGTAGAGATACTCACTAGTTGTGATCCAATCACAAGTTCTCTCATGCTATGAATCATATCGCGGATATTCAGTAAATGAATTTAAGATCCAATCAAATATATATGACATGTGCACTCAAATAGTGAATTTTTATTCATCAAATAAATAGTACAACCATAAGGCCATTGCCTTAGGACACCTCTCAAACATAATAGACTCCCACTTGGCATAAAGTTAATCGCCATGGTATCCAATACCATAGTCCTTGATGTGACTCTCAAACTTACTTTATGATAGAGCCTTTGTCAAAGGATCCGCTAGGTTCTTTTTTGTGGGAATCTTCTCGATTTGTATTTCTTTTCTACTGATGATTTCTCTGATCAGATGATATCGCCGAAGCACGTGTTTGGATCGTTGGTGAGATCTGGGTTCCTTTACCTGTGTGATAGCTCCAGTGTTGTCGCAGTAAATTGGCAATGCTTCAACAATGGACGGAACCACCCCAATTTCGGTGATGAAAGTCTTACTCCAAATTGCCTCCTTTGCTGCTACAGAAGCTGTAATGTATTCTACCTCCGTAGTAGAATCGACAACTGTGTCTTGTTTAAAACTTTTCCAACTCACTGCATCACCATTCAATATGAATATGTACCCAGACTATGACTTGGAGTCATTCTTGTCGGTCTGGAAGCTGACATCTGTATACCCGTGTGTAACCATATCACCTTCTCCATATACCAAGAACATATCCTTAGTTCTTCTCAAATACTTAGGGATTGACTTGACAACCACCCAATGATCCATTCCTGGATCAGACTGGTATATGCTCATGACACTCAGAGTATATGATATGTCGGACCTTGTACATAACATAACATACATAATAAATCCTATTGTAGAAGAATAAGGAATCTTATACATGCAAATCCTCTCGTCTCCTATGTGGGGGCACATAGACTTTGAAAGGTGAATCCCATGTCGCATGGGTATATAATGTATCTTGGATTTAGACATGCTAAACCGCTTTAGCACTCTGTCTATATATGTAGACTATGAAAGACCAAACAACCTTTTTGATCTATCTCTATAGATCTTAATCCCGAGGATGTAGGTCGCTTCTCTCATGTCTTTCATGGAGAAAATTTTGGATAACTAACCTTTGACTGACTATAAGATAGGTATATCGTTTTCTATGAGTAATATGTCATCGACATATAGTACTAGGAATATGATCGCACTCCCAATAACCCTCTTGTACACACAAGATTTATCAGGATTTTGTGAGAAATCAAACTCTTTGATTGCCTCATCAAAATGGATATTCCAACTCCTGGATACTTGCTTCAGTCCATAAATGGACTGTTGAAGCTTGCATACTTTGGTTTTGTCAATTGATGTGAAACCCTCAGGTTGTATCATATACACATCCTCATGTAGGTTTCCATTAAGAAAAGTTTTTTTCACATCCATCTACCATATCTCATAATCATAATAAGTTGCTATGGTCAGAAGTATCTGAATGGATTTAAGCATGTCAACTGGTGAGAAGGTCTCGTCATAGTCAACATCTTGCTTTTGACGATAACCTTTTGCCACCAATCTAGTTTTATAGGTAATCACATTACTATCAATGTCAATTTTCTTCTTGAAAACCCACTTGCATCCAATAGGCGTGATGTCTTCAGGTGGATCCACCAAGATCCAAACTTGGTTTTCATACATGGAATCCATTTCCGACTTCATGACTACTAGCCATTTTTTCCTTTCTGAACTTTTCAGAACTTCTTTGTAACTAGTAGGTTCCTCATCCTCAATGAGTAACACATTATTAGATTCATTTACAAGAAATCTATATCTCTCAGGAATCTTATGTGACCTACTAGATCTGCGAAGAGGTGGTGTAACGATAGGTTCAATCATTATCTCATCATCATGAATAATCGACTGTGGTTCTGGTATAGGCGTCTCTTTAGAGTCTATTGGAGTTTCTTGAACTTCCTCAAGTTCAACCTGACTCCCACTATTTTCTTGCAAGAGAAA
This sequence comes from Wurfbainia villosa, assembly GCA_025175895.1. Classification (NCBI taxonomy): domain Eukaryota; kingdom Viridiplantae; phylum Streptophyta; class Magnoliopsida; order Zingiberales; family Zingiberaceae; genus Wurfbainia; species Wurfbainia villosa. The sequence goes on from CM046004.1 coordinate 56,517,909, forward strand.
CTTTCTCAAGAATATAGCATTTCTTGAAACAAACACCTTTTGTTCTAAGGGATGATAGAATTGGTAATCCCTCATTTCCTTGGGCTATCCAATAAATAGACACTTACTAGACTTGGTATCCATCTTGTCTGATGTAGTCCTCTTCACGTAAGCAAGACATCTCCATGTCTTCAAATAAGACAACTGAGGTTTCTTACCAGTCCATATCCGATATGGAGTAGCAGAGACTGCCTTGGTTGGGACTCTATTCAGCAAGTGAATAGCTGTCTCGAGTGCATAACCCCAAAAGGATTTGGGAAGACTTGCATGATTCATCATCGATCTCACCATGTCCAACAAGGTTCAATTTCACCTTTCAGATACACCATTATGTTGCAGTGTATAAGGCGGAGTCTATTGAGACAATATACCATTATCTCTTAGATAATTCTGAAACTCTTGGCTTAAGTATTCGCCACCTTGATCGAATCAAAGTATCTTAATACTTTTACCATGTTGTTTCTCTACTTCATTTCTAAATTCTTTGAACTTTTCAAAGGCTTCAGATTTATATCTCATAAGATATACATACCCAAATCGTGAGTGATCATCGATAAAGGTAATGAAGTAGTTGTAACCTCCTTGAGCATGAATTGACATTGGTTCACATACATCAGTATGTATGGGACCAAGTAACTCTTCCACTAGCTTACCTTTTTCAGAAAAGGGCAACTTTGTCATCTTGCCTTGTAAGCATGATTCATATGTATCAAATGAATCCAATTCAAACGATTCTAGAATTCCACTCTTGTGTAACTTTGACATGCGCTTCATGCTTATATGGCCAAGGCGACAATGTCATGTGTAGAAGGTTAACTAATCATCCTTTTGAGCACGCTTATTGTTTGCTTCAATATTGAATGCGTCACTGGATTTATCTAACACATAGATGTCATTGCATAAAGTTTCGGTGCCATAAAGAACACCATTAAAGGTTATATAACAACAATTGTTACTAAATGTCAAATGGAAATCCTTTGTATTTAAACAAGAAATAGAAACAATGTTCTTTATTAATGCAGGAACAAAATAACAATTGTCTAGTTCTAAGACAAGTCCACTAGGAAGCTTCAGCGAATATGTTCCGACGGCGACAGCTGCAACCTTTGCTCCATTGCTGACTCACAGATTCACTTCTACCTTGACAAGTCTTCTGCTATTCATTAGCCTCTGTATGTCATTACATATATGTGAGTCACACCCTATATCCAATATCCAAACATCAAAGGAAATAGCATGATAGTCAATAATGAAGATACCTAAAGAGGATGGGGCATCAGATGTCCTCTTCTTCATCATAGACTCAAGATAGATCTTGCAGTTCCTTTGCCAATGACTCATCTTGCCATAGTGATGACATGTGCCCTTTGGAGTTGACTCTCCAGTCTTGGTCTTCTTCTTCTTCTTCCCCTTTGGCTGTTGCTTTGACTTTCTCTTAGAACCTTTCTTCGAGGAGTCAACCAACATCACCGTCTTCTGTTCTTTAGTCACAGAAGGTTCTACAGTTTTGAGCATATTGATCATCTCGGGAATGGTGGATTCAAGATTGTTCATCCGATAGTTCATCACAAATTGTGAGTAACTCTTGGATAAACTATGCAGAATTAAGTCAATACTTAATTCGTGATCCATCGCAAACCCTAGTGATCCTAGCCGCTTGATGTACCCATTCATCTTTAGTACAAACTGTACTGCAGATGAACCCTTCTCCATCTTCGAGCTAAAGAGAAGATTCGTGACCTCGAACCTTTCGGATCTCGACTGCTCATCGAAGAGTTCACAAAGATGGTAAATGATCATGTAAGCATCCATATGCTCGTGCTGCTTTTGTAGCTCAGGAGTCATCGTTGCTAGCATGATGCAACTAGCAAGCTCAGAATCAATTGTATACTTCTGATGGGTCAACATTTGGTCCAAAGTTGCATCATGGTCAAGACTAGTGGGAAGAGGCTCTTCAAGGACATAAGCAAGTTTCTTAGCCTTGAGAACGATTCTCAAGTTTCAAAGCCAGTCCAAGAAGTTAAACCCAGTCAGTTTGTTCAATTCCAAAATCGAACGCAAATTAATAGATGACATTATCAAATGATTAACATAGAAATACAAAATCGAGAATGTGAGAGAAATGATTTGATATGTAAACAACTTGCATATTAGGCTCCCACTCACTTTACGAATTCAAGACCCCTTACGTTAAATTCGGGAGATCGTAGGTTTTTCTTCGAGTGGGTTGATATCTACTATAGATAAGAACAACCTTGACGTTAGGCCAACAAGCCATTCTTAGCTATAGTGGTAGGTATCAAATATACCGATTACATATCGCGTATATATAACTATCACATTATGCTATCAACTATTTGAATTTTCGCATAAACATTGGGTTGTTAACACATTAACAAGTATACATCAAATGTAGATCACCCGACTTTACCTCTACCCACTTTGACCTTGGCATTAGGTCAACAAGCCAATGCTTCAAGTTAAAGTCAACCCATTAATCATGAGATCGTATCTCTATGGTTCAAACAAATCTAATTTCAAGTTGAGCTTGACTTGGGCCAACAGCTAAAACACGAAATTAGTCTCTGGTTCTAACCATATTAATGGTAGGTGTAAGCTTTAAAATTTGTATAAGGGTTTTAGGTCTCATCCTCATGCATATGTTCTACCTATATGACATCGCACGTATGACATATATGATGATATGTCACAACACACGCATTGCAAAATGCATTTAATCATGACATATAATATAACATGATTATGTCATAGTTGTCATTATATTATTTTGTAATTAAAATATATTTAGGAATTTGATTTCCATAAATCAACATTACTTTAATTAAATTAGGAAGCAATTTCAAAAATTAATCTCCTATTTTTGTTTGGGAAATATATTAAAGGTAAAATATATTTTAGAATCTAGATTTCATAAATCATGATTCTTTAATTAAATAAGAATTTAAATCCGAATTCAATATTATATTTTATCTAAGAAATATATTAGAAATAAAATAAGATTTAGAATCTTGATTTTCATAAATCATGATTCTCTAATTAAATAAAAAATTAATTTCGAATTTAATTTCATATTTTATTTGGTAAATATTTTTCAGAAATAAAATATGTTATGAATATTGATTTTCATAAATCAAAATTTCATAATTAAATTAGGAAATAATTTCTAATTTAATCACATACTTTATTTAAGGAAATAAATACCTATCAAGAAAATTCAATTATTTAGGAAATATTTTCCATATTAATATTTCTTGATCAAATATTTCTAGAAATATAATTTCCTAAATTATTTTTAAAATTTTCAAATCTGGATTTTTTTTTCTAACAAATTACAAAACTTTCCAAAAATAGATTTTTTTCCAAAATAGGAAAATTTCCAAAATAATTCTATGACCAACTACGACTTCATAAAATCTATTTTACGAATATGTCGAAGCACAGTTAGACTCTGATACCACTATTGGGTTATGACTGATGCGTAGATGTACTTTTGTCATTTCACAAATGAATGCAGCGGAAGAAAAATATAATAATTTCCTAAATTATTACAACACTCACACCCACACATGCAGAATTACAATATGTGTGGACATATCCGCCAAATAAAATTTTATATACAATAAGAATAAAATAAATTTTACTCTAGGTATACCTTTCGGATGATGACGAACCAGAAGGGCATCAATCATACGACACTCGTGGAGCTTCATTTCTACTCGTTTTCACGCCAAATCTTCAGAGGGACTTCTCAAAGTCACGAGTTTGACCTTCTCTTCACTACTAGATGAAGCAAGAAGGCTGGGTGATCGGAGAGCAATTGCTGACTCGTTTTGCTAAACAAACGAGTCCTCGAACAACCTTCGTAAGGTTGTTGATTCATGTCGGAATTAGTCGCTATTTTTGAAGGTTCAATAAGCGAGAATAACAATCCTAAAACCTAGAGTGGCCGACCTTTAAAGAGGTGGAAACAACTCTTGTTTCCTTGATGGCCGGCGGAACACCAAACCCTAATTCTCCTAGGTTCGGCTAGGTTGAGGAAGAGGGCCTTAAGGACTTCTATTCATTAGGTTTATCCTTTATAACCCTTTATATAGGCACTAATCCTAATGGGTTATATGTTAGTGGATCAAATCCCTAACCCCATAACCATTAAGGTTTAATCTCTTCCATTAAACCCTAATTGAGCCCTTAACCAAAAGAGGGTCATTTTAATTAAAACCAAATGGGTTTGGTTTATAATTACACCTTTTAAGGCTCAACCCGTCTTCTTAAGACGTGCTCCTTTCCTGTTTCCGACTTGACGAATATTTTTATATTTATCATGTGTTTGGTCCAACCAAACTTGATCTCTCTTGATCTTGAGAATCTAATTCTCAAACTCGTTTTAAGTCTCTTCAAAGGATTCGTAGAGTGTGTGACCTAATAGGTTCTCGGTTTATGTTGATCGTCCATAATTAAACATTAATTATGAAACGATCATGAATGACACCTAGTAGTACATCATGATCCCCAATTAATCGAAAAATCAACGGTTGATCTCGGAATCATTTCCGAACCCTTCAGCAGATATAGTGAATCGTGTCTCGTTCCTTTCACTCATCATATACCCACGTAGTTCAGGGCATGGTCTATGTGTCAGTCCCCACAAGGCTGACTACGTCACACCAAGCCCAAGTCTTACTTCCTCATCTAATGGATTCTAATTACTTCGACATGTATCCAAGAGTACCATACTCTTGACATGCAATGCTTTGGCCAAAAACTTTAAGTAACAATCTTGACAAGTGTCCATAGGGTATACATCTCCTCACAAGGAGTGGTGAATCCTTTGTTGGCTATTCAATCACCTTCGTGCACTTCGACTTATACCCAATCATCCTATACCCATACCTTCATAGAGGTGTATCGACTAAGATGTCGAAGTATAAGTCTCCATGACCAAGATGACTTGAATACCTTAAGTCGAAGGAAACTCGCATTCGAGCTGAAGTCGACTGATCCCTGCAAAATGAGATTAGTAAAATCAAATAGTATAATATACAATAGCAGTAGTAATACTACTCGATCTCCACTTCTAAGTCCCATGCGGACTATCCGTCAGATTGATACCAAGCTTTGTCCCCCTACAGAGGACTCGACCTCACCTCTGAAGAGACGAAGCTTCGCTTCTCGCTTCAACTTAGTTGCTTGTACATGACGATCCTATCTATGTCCCTGGATAAAAAAAATTAGTCCTTGACGAAGACGGATTACCCAAGCAACCGATCCATCATCGTGCTATTCGATTAGAGTGGTCTCTTGAACAAACTTGTTGTTCAAGCAACCTAATTCTTTTCCTCGATTAGCCGTGGAATAGATGATGTACGGATCGCCAGTTTTTGTGTTTATCTTCGGAGTCCAAGTAAATTAGCCAAATGAATTATACAAAAGAACTAATTCAAAACAAACAAGATTATACCTCTTGTATACCTCTTGATCTTCTATTATATATCCTATCCTCCTCTTGGACGTTGTGTGGGCAATGATCCTCCAAGAGATGAAACCTCCTAGATCACGTTCTTCCCTTCTTCGCTCGCTCCGAAAAAAGGGAAGATAAAAGCTCCCTTCTTCTCCTATCTAGTGTCGACCAACAATCCTTTTAACTAAATTGTTACCGCCGGCCAAGGAGAGGGAGAAGGAAGGTGGGCGCCGACCAACAAGAGGAGCTCTTGTTGCCGCCGTCCAAAGCTTGAGGAAGAAAGGAGGTGGGCGTCGGCCAAGTGATGGAGAGATCCCTTGTTACCGCCGGCCAAAAGAGTAGAGAGAGAGAGAGGGAGCCGCCGGCCAACCTAGAGAGAAAGAGGGAGGCGCCGCCCAATCCTCTCTGTCGTCAACTCCAAAAACCCTAACCCTAATTGATGTATCGCTGCTCAAAACTTTGGAAGCAAACCCTAACACCAATTCTCATCTACACGCCCAAGCCTTTACCTCCTATTTATAGATTTGGCCCAAACCTCCTTTTAATCATGTCCGTTAGATCTAGGCTTCATGAGGTTTTTAATTTGGCTACAATAGGGACCATGAGGAGGAGTTGGATCTTGGTCACCCAATGGATCTAGCCCACATAAAGTATGATCCATTAATGATAATTCATTCCACTAGAGGATTATCATTGATCTACCTCACCAACCCCCATAAATAAATATGGGCTCCATATATTAATTGTATAAATATTTCCCCGTGTTTAAGATATCGAATGTCCGTCAATTAATTAATCAATATCTAACTTCATGAGTAGTACCACTCAACCTTATCATCATGTCGGACTAAGTCCACCTGCAGGGTTTACATGATGATCCTTATGAGCTCCTCAAGGGGACATCATCATCCTAATATATAGGACACGGTTTCCTCCTATAATCAATGACACACCATGTAAATAATATCATTTCTCAACTTACCGTGCCTATCGATTTAATCTATAAATCTCTCCCATTGGTAAATCAAAGAAATAAATAGTAAGTACATGTGCCCGTTATTGTATCGGGATTAAGAGCATGTACACCATAATATCCGAGGTCCGATTGAATTATATAGTCAGCAATAAATCGAATCACTTCTAAGTCGATTCTGCTCAATACACACAAAGTGTACTAGTGTAATTCTATGGTCAAGACAAACCAATGCTAAATCACACTACAACCATACCAATAGTTTGTCCAAAGACATCTCGGTTGTGAGCCTCTACTTATACTCTACAAGGAACTGATAACATGATCTCCCGTGTGACACTACACACCATGTTATCTACCATGTAATGTATCAGACAATATGCATAACCATAAATATGCAAACAATGATCATGTGATTCTTATTTCAAAAATAAAGATGTTCATACAAAAGATATATTTTTCAGTATACATCCCAATAATCTCCCACTTATACTAAAAGACTATACTGTCCTCATACTGCCATACATCTGATTCTCATTCCCTCCACATGCCTATCAAAAGCTCTTGCTGGAAGGGTTTTATTGAAAGGATCTACTAGGTTATCCTCTGATTCAATCTTGGCTACAACAACTTCTCCTCGCTTTATGATTTCTCGTATCAGGTGGTACTTGTGCTCTATGTGTTTACTTGCCTTATGGGCTCGTGGTTCCTTTGAGTTTGCAACTGCATCACTGTTATCACAATAAATTATGATAGTTCTGGGCAAACCAGGAATCACATCCTAGTACATCAAGAAGTTCCAGAGCCATACAACTTCTTTGCTGCCTCAGAGGCTGCCACATACTTAGCTTCCATGGTAGAGTCCGCCACGCATTTCTGCTTGACACTCTTCCATACAATGGCTCCACCTCCCAAAGTAAACACAAAACCTGATGTAAACTTACTATTATCCCTATCTGATTGAAAATCAGAATCTGTGTAACCCACAAGGAGTAATTGATCTGCCTGGTATACCAACATATAATCCTTAGTCCTTCTCAAGTACTTCAATATATGCTTTACCGCAGTCCAATGTCCCTGTCATGAATTACTCTGATATCTTCTAACCATGCCCACGACAAAGCAGATATTCGACCTCGTACATAACATAGCATACATGAGGCTTCCTATTGCCGAAGCATAAGGAACCACCTTCATCTCCTCTATCTCCTTTGATGTTCTAGGACACATCTCTTTAGATAAAGGTACTCCATGCCTAAAAGGTATAAAACCTTTCTTGGAGTTCTGCATGCTAAAACGAGCCAAAATAGTATCTATGTATAAAGCTTGAGATAAGCACAACATCCTTTTCCTACGATCCCTTATAACCTTAATCCCAAGGATGTGTCCCACTTCTCCCAAGTCCTTTATATCAAACTGTTTGGACAACCATACCCTTACGTCTGATAACACTTTGACATTGTTGCAAATTAACAAAATGTCATCTACGTATAATACAAGAAATACCACTACGTTTCCATCACATCTCTTGTATACACAAGACTGATCATCCGGACTTTAAAAAAATCCATAAGACTGGATTACCTCATCAAAGCGGATGTTCCAAGATCTCGAAGCTTGCTTCAATCCATAAATGAACCGATTAAGCTTGCACACAAGATGCTCTTTGCCCTTTGCAATGAATCCCTCTGGTTTCTCCATATATATGTTTTCCTCAAGACTTCCATTAAGGAAAGCTGTCTTGACATCCATCTGCCACACCTCATAATCCATATGAGCAGCAATACATAAGAAAATCCAGAGAGAATTAAGCATGACTACCGACGAAAAGGTCTCCTCATAATCGATGCCCTCTTTCTGAGTATACCCTTTTGCAACAAGCCTCGCTTTGAAGGTATCGACCTTCCCATCTATTCCTCTATTTCTTTTGTAGATCCACTTGCATCCAATGGTTTTTACACCACTAGGTGGTTCTACTAGCTCCCAGACTTGATTTGAATCCATAGATTCTATCTCAGAATTCATCGCACTTTGCCAAGATACCACATCTTTATCTTGGATTGTCTCGTCATATATCCAGGGATCAGGTTTATATTCACTAGGGACCAAATCAGAGGATTCTCCTAAAAACATAAATCTATCAGGTTGTCTAACAACCCTCCCACTACGACGAGGTATCACCTATGTATCCTCTGTGACACGCGGTGCAATCACTTGTGGTATATTATCTTATACCGTTGGTACTGAAGTAGTGATTTACCCTCTCAATTCCTCCAAAACAATCTTGCTCATGAGCTTGTGGTTCATCAAATAGTCTTCCTCTAAAAATCTGGCGTTCGTGCTAACAATCACCCTCTGATCTCTAGGACTATAGAACAAATCACCTTTCGTTCCTCTAGGATAGCCTACGAACAAGCGCACTTCTATACGAGGTTCCAACTTACCAGCATCTGCCTTCAGCACATGTGCTGGACTCCCCCAAATCCGAATATGACTTAGACTAGGCTTTCGTCCAGTCCACAATTCTGTGGAAGTAGAAGACACTGATTTAGATGGTACCAAGTTCAGAATATACACTACCGTATCCAGAGTATACCCCCATAATGAATCTGACAACTCAGAATAACTCATCATCGATCTAACTATCTCCATAAGAGTCCTATTCCTTCACTCCACTATACCATTCTGCTGGGGTGTGCCAGGTGCAGACAATTGGGATTGAATCTCGACCTCTGATAAGTAATTCCTAAACTCTCCTAAGAGGTACTCACCACCATGATCAGATCGTAGTGTTTTAATACTTTTACCTTGACGTTTCTCCACATCAGTCTTGAATTCTTTGAACCTGTCAAAGCATTCAGACTTATGGCGCATCAAGTAAATGTATCCATATCTTGAATAATCATCTATAAAAGAGATGAAATATTCAAAACCACCTCTAGCCTGGATAGACATAGGACCACACAAATCAGAATGAACCAATTCCAACACATCTTTGGCTTTATACCCCTTGGCCTTAAAAGGACTCTTGGTCATTTTACCTTCCAAACAGGATTCACAGGTTGGGAAATCTTTCACCACTAATGAACCCAAAAGTCCATCAGCTATCAACCTTTGAATTCTACTTAGGTTAATATGACCTAACCTTAGATGCCAAAGATATGTTTGGTTCTTTTGAAGGTTCTTTTCTCTTATTAGATTTAGAAGATGAGTTATTTACTTCTATTTGCATCGTGGGAGATTTTGATTCAAGGGTATATAAATTTCCTATCAATGCACAAGAACAGATAATCTCCCTATTCCTTTTTATAATAACTCTGTCATTAAAAGAAATAGAATATCCATCCAAAAATAATTTAGAAATTGAAATCAAATTCTTTTTAAATAAAGGTACATAAAGGCAATTTTTCAGAACCAAATTTTTATTTCTATCAAAAGATAAATAAACATCTCCCACTGCAATAGCCGCCACCTTCGTAGCATCACCCAAGTAAACGGTAATCTCCCCCTCAGCTAATCATCTGGTTTCCTGGAACCCCTGCAAAGTATTGCAGACATGATCAGTGGCTCCCGTATCTACACACTAGGTGGCGGTAGATAACAATGCTAAATATGTTTGAATGACTAGACCAAAAGATATACCTTTGTTCAGCTTCCGATTGGGGCAGTCCTTCTTCCAATGTCCAGTCTGCTTGCAAGTGAAGCACTTGCCTTTCGGCTTCTTCACTCCTCCCTGAGATCCTCCCACCATATTTGCTCCACCTTGTTTCTTCTTCTTCTTGCTTTTTGGCTTAGAAGTAGAAACCTTCTGAGCAACCATGGCCTGAGCCTGAGCACTCTGACGAAAAAGTCTCTCTGCCACCTGGAGTTCTATCAGAAGCTCCGCCAATGAATACAACCTCTTATTCATGTTGTAGTTTAGGTAAAATTACTCAAAACTCCTAGGTAGAGATTGGAGAATGATATCAACCTGGGTTTCCCCATCGATCTTAGCTCCAAGGACTTCCAGCTCATTCAAATGAGTCATCATCTTGAGAACATGGTCTCTTATGGGTGTTCCCTCGACCATGGTGGTCGTCATCAAGTTTCTCATGGCTTCCTGCCTCGTAGCCCGATTATGGTGTCCAAAAAGTTCCTTGTGATTGAGCATCATGTCATAAGCAGTGGGCATGGCTTGATGTTGATGTTCCAATTCATTTGACATAGAAGCCAAAATGTAACATCGAGCCATCTCATCAGCCTTAATCCATTTTTTTATAACTCTCTTTTTCTTTTTCCCAGAATCATCCACAGGCTCAGGAGGACACTCTTTGAAGAGTACATACTTGTACTCCTCAGCAGTCAAGACAATATTTAGATTCCTTTTCTAATCAACATAATTGGATCCAGTAAGTTTATTTTTCTTTAGTATCACAGCAAGTGGGTTGAAAGTCATTTTTGAAAAATCTAAGAATCACATAAATCATAACTTTAGATTTAAAAAAATTATTGATTCCTCAAACAATAAAATTTTAAAATCAACCAACACCTCAAAACACCGAGAATATCGTATGCCACGATAGTGTGGACGTATACAAATTCTACATTTGTAAGAGGAGGTTTTAGCCATTAATTTTATTATCCTATCAACCTTACTTTTTGACAAATAAAATTAATAGTTGGTTCCTCTTCGACCCAACAAATAAAAGTAGTGACTCCGATTGGGAGGATACTTTTATTTGCATCTAAGTGTTCACCATTACTTGATACCAAGGCAATTATGTCGGATTATGTGCCTTCCGATGGGGAAGTACACACGCTCCTAAATAATTTCTTATAACCATATTTGACCTAGTGATCCACAAAACAAACTCATCTGATGGGGAGGAAGGCACTCAGAGCCTGTTAGGATGTATACTGAAAAGTCTATCTTTTGTATGAACATCTTTAGTTTTGAAATAAGAATCACATGATCATTGTTTGCATATTTATGGTTATGCATATTGTCTAATGCATTACATTGTAGATAACATGGTGTGTGGTGTCACACGGGAGATCATGTTATCAGTTCCTTGTAAAGTATAAGTAAAGGCTCACAACCGAGATGGTTATGGACAAACCATTGGAATGGTTGTAGTGTGATTTGGTATTGGTTTGTCTTGACCATAGAATTACAATAGTACATTTTGTGTGTATTGAGCAGGACCGACATAGAGGTGATTCGATTTATTGTTGACTACATAATTGAATCGGACCTCAGATATTATGTTGTACATGCTCTTAATCCCGATATAATAACGGGCACATATACTTAGTATTCATTTCTTTGATTTACCAATGAGCGAGATTTATAGATTAAATCGATAGGCTCGGTAAGTTGGGAAATGATATTATTTATATGGTGTGTCATTGATTATAGGAGGAAACCATGTCCTATATATTAGGATGATGATGTCCCCTTAAGGAGCTTATAAGGTTCATCATGTAAACCTTGCAGGTGGACTTGGTCCGGCATGATGATAAGGATGAGTGGTACTACTCATGGAGTTAGATGTTGATTAATTAATGGTCAGTAAATTAATTTATCGACGGACATTCAAGATCTTAAAAACAGGGAGAAAAATGTACAAATAATATATGTAGCCCATATTAACTTATGAGGGTTGGTGAGGTAGATCAATGATAATCTTTTAGTGGATTAGATTAGCATTAATGGATCGGACTTTATGTGGGCTTGATCCATTGGGTGGACAAGATCCAACTTCTCCTCATGGTCCATATTGTAGCCTATTAAAACCTCATGAAGCCTAGATCCGATGGTGGAAGATGAAACTCTAGATTCGACGGTGGAGATTAAATCTCTAGATCCGACGGTTGAGATTAAATCTCTAGATCCGACGGTTGAGATTAAATCCCTAGATTCGACGGTGGAGATTAAAACAAGGCTTAAGCCTAACTCTATAAAAGGAGGCCAAGGCTTGGGCGTGGAATATACAAGAGAGATTTGTTGGATTTTCCAAGCCGCAAAAACCGCTTTTTGCGTTGCGGAAACCTCGGAAGCCCGACCACGGGTCCGTGCGAAGATATAAAAATATAAAACATGTATGTGTTTAAAGATCATATATCTACCTTATATCTATAAGATAGAGCGTTACCCTCGTAGCGACGCCCTTCGCTTATCCCGCTCGTCCAAAAGCTTCATCGGAAATCAAGAGTGTCAAGTGCACACTCCTATATTGGTATCCACACTGACAAATGGTGGAGAAAACACAACCTTGAGTGTGCTAGCACCCCTTGGATGGTTCTCCCAAGATAGAGGATTGGGAGAGAGCTTGAGAGGAAGAAGATCCAAGGAAGAAGAAGATCGAGTTACCACCAAATGAATTACCTTCATCAAGTGGAGTGGCCGACCACTTCAATGGGTGGGGGTTACATGCATGCATGTAACTCCAAGAGCCAATGGCTCTTGGTCTCCCTCATGAGGTGGCACCACATGATAAGTCAATGATGATGCAGAACACCATCATTGGCTGACCCCCATGCCATGTCACCATGACATGGCAATTGGTCAAGTCAAAATTGACCATTCATCTTCCTTCTCAAGTCAAGTCAAACTTAACCTCTTATCTCCCATGGTTGATCAAATCTAACCACTTGATTCAAGTCAATTTGATTTAATGAATCTCTATTCATTAATTTAAATTGACTCAATGAATCAAATCTAAATTAGACTCATTCAACACTTGAATCAAATTGAGTCTAACTCAATTAGTCTAATTTGGATTACACTCAATCCAATTTGGTTCATCCCATGAACCTAATCCTCATGGTTCATCATATGAACCTAATATCCATCTAATTACCCTTTGTGTGTGACCCTATAGGTTCTTGTAACATTGGCAATGCTCCTAAACCGATTTAGGAATATAAGCACTGAGCGGTATCTAGCAACACATCATTGCTACCCAAGTTACAAGAATGTTGAGCTCCAACATCACCTTTGTGACTACTAATTGTGACTCTCACAATATGTGACAATGTCCCTCTATCCTTAACATCTAGATTGACCAATTGAGGCATAGACCATGTCATCCTCAGTACAATCTATATCTTGAACTCCAAGTAGACTCACTCTAATCAAATGATCTCAATATCTTATATTGACTCATTTGGGCATGACCATGCACTTCGTGGTCTCACTCTATCAAGAATAACGATGTCACTCCCGTCATATAAAAGGGATATATCTCATCTACATCACTCACATCCCTCCGCATAATTTGTTACATACCCAGTAATCGCCTTTATAGTCCACCCATTTATGGGTGACGTTTGACGAAGCCAAAGTATGCAACTCCTTATGTAGGGAACCATGGTGACTTCAGGTCTAAGGATTAATAGTCATACTAATAGCCACATGAGAAAGTATATGACACTTATATAACGATCCATGATACTTTCTCATGGCGGGTCATTCAGTATACATTCTCCAATGCATACCCATGTGTCAACTTGATATCTAATATCCATGACTTGTGAGATCAAGTCATCATGTTGACCTACATGCTAGTCTCTAGGCATTAACATTGTCCCAGAATGTTAATACTTGACTAGGAATGATTAAGAGTAGTGTTCTCTATATCATCTCATTATCGATTCAACTAATCGATTGATATAGGTAAGAACCTACTACTCAAGGACGTTATTATACTTAGTTATTTGGATCCAATACAAGTAAATATAATAACCATGCCTTTATAAATAGGAATATGATACAATAAAGTCCATACAACAATCATCACATGATTGGCTCTAGGGCTTTCACTAACAATCTCCCACTAGCACTAGTGTTAATCACCGTAGTATCTAATACCCAATGACCTAGTGTAACCATCATGCTTTTTCTATGCCAAAAGCCTTGGTCAAGGGATCTACGATGTTAGCCTCTGTGGGTACTCTGCAATTCTTCACATCTCCTCTATCGATAATCTCTCGAATGAGATGGAAGCGTCGTAGTATGTGTTTGGTCCGCTGGTGTGAACGAGGTTCCTTAGCCTGTGCAATCGCTCCATTGTTGTCACAATAGAGCTCTATGGGATCTGCTATGCTAGGAACCACCCCAAGCTCAGCAATGAACTTGTGGATCCAAACTTCCTCCTTTGCTGCCTCAGATGCAGCGATATACTCGGCTTCTGTTGTAGAATCAGCAACTGTGTCCTACTTCGAACTCTTCCAGCTCACAGCGCCACCATTCAAGCAAAACACGAACCCTGACTGTGATCTATAATCATCCTGGTTAGTTTGGAAGCTTGCATCGCTGTAACCCTTTACAGCTAGCTCCTCATCGCCTCCAAATATCAAGAAATATTCTTTAGTCCTTCTCAAGTACTTAAGAATATTCTTGACTGCTATCCAGTGACGCTCACCTAGATCTGACTTGTATCTACTCGTCATGCTCAAAGCATACGAGACATCAGGATGAGTACACAACATGGCGTACATGATAGATCCTATAGCAGATGCGTAAGGGATCTTATCCATGCAGTCTCTCTCCTCTCTAGAAGAGGGACTTTGAGTCTTCGAAAGACTCACACCATGTGACATCGACAGAAGTCCTTTCTTAGAATTCTGCATGGTAAACCGTAGTAATACTATGTCAATGTATGTACTCTGACTTAGGCCAAGCAATCTCTTATATCTATCTCTATAGATCTTGATGCCTAGAATACAGGCTGCTTCACCTAAGTCCTTCATTGAGAAGCACATCCCTAGCCAAGTCTTAACAGACTGTAGGGAAAGGATGTCATTCTCAATGAGTAGTATGTCATCCACATACAATATAAGGAAGACAACTATGTTCCCATTAACCCTCTTGTAGACACAGGGTTCATCTTCATTCTTGATGAAACCAAACTATTTGATCGCATCATTGAATCAAAGATTCCAGCTCTGAGAAGCTTGTTTTAGCCCATAAATGGACCTTTGCAGCTTGTATACTTTCCCAGTATGCTGTAGATCTATAAAACCCTCAGGTTGTGTCATGTACACATCCTCGAGTAAGTTTCTATTCAGAAATGCGGTTTTGACATCCATATGCCAGATCTCATAATCGTGGTATGCTGCAATAGCAAGCATGATCCGAATAGACTTAAACATCGCCACTGGAGAAAAGGTTTTATCATAGTCAATACCATGAATTTGCTTGAAACCTTTAGCCACCAATTGGCCCTTATAGGTATGCGTATGTCCATCCATGTCAGTCTTTCTCTTAAAGACCCACTTACACCCAATGGGTTTGACCCCATCAGGTGGATCAACCAAAGTCCATACTTGGTTGGTGTACATGGATTCCATCTCGGATCTCATGGCCTCTAGCCATTTCTTAGAATTTGAGCTCATCACAGCTTCCTGATAGGAGGTAGGCTCATTCTCAATGAGCATAACGTCATCATGGTCAGACAAGAGAAATGAGTATCTCTCAGTCTGACGACATACCCTATCAGACCTGCGAAGAGGTAGGTCTACCTGAATAGGTGGTTGTTCCACAACTCTTTGTGCAACAACCTCATCACCCACAACACTTTGTGGTTCCTGTTCAACCTCCATCAAGGCCTCAGTGCTATGTTCCTTATCTTGAATTTCTTCAAGATCGAACGTACTCCCACTAGTTTTTCTAGAAACAAAATCCCTTTCTAGAAAAACCCCAGTCTTTGCCACAAACACTTTGTGCTGACTAGGAATGTAGAAGTAATATCCCTTCGTGTCCTTGGGATATCCAACAAAATAGAACTTATCGGATTTGGGTCCCAATTTGTCCTTGGGATATCACAACCCCAAATCCTCATGAAAGACATCTTGGGATTTCTCCCTGTCCATATCGTATATGGTGTCTTTATCACAGCCTTGGATGGTACACGGTTAAGGGTGAAGGCTGTTGTGTCTAGAGCATATCCCCAAAAGGATATAGGAAGATCTGTGTTACTCATCATAGATCGTACCATTTCTAATAGGGTACAATTCCTTCTTTCAGATACACCATTCCACTGTAGTGTTCTAGGAGGAGTGAGTTGGGATAGAATCTCACACTCAGTTAGATAGTCACGAAACTCATGGCTAAGGTATTCACCACCTCGATCTGATTGAAGTATCTTAATACTCTTGCCAAGTTGGTTTTGTACTTCATTTTTGAACTCTTTGAACTTTTCAAAGAATTCTGATTTATGTGTCATCAGATACACATAACCATATCTACTAAAGTCATCAATAAATGTAATGAAGTACCTGTAACCACCTCTAGCAGCAACATTGAAAGGGCCACATGTTGGTGCAACAATGCTCCAAGCATTTATATATGTTTTGATGTTTGGGTAATCATCTAAGTTAGGCAATATCTTGTGATCTAATTGCGAAAATGTTTAAGTGACAGGGAAGTCCAAGTATGATCTTGGCAAAGGAAGTCCAAGTATGATCTTGGAAAAGGAAGTACAAGGG
This sequence comes from Wurfbainia villosa, assembly GCA_025175895.1. NCBI lineage: Eukaryota > Viridiplantae > Streptophyta > Magnoliopsida > Zingiberales > Zingiberaceae > Wurfbainia > Wurfbainia villosa. The sequence goes on from CM046004.1 coordinate 56,534,870, forward strand.
ATGGACTTGACAGCGTAAGACCAAGCTTGTAGTCTTGGCAGCGTAAAGTCCAAGTGAACCTTGACAAAGGAAGTCCAAAGTAAAGTCTTGGCAGCATAAGTCCAAGCTTGTAGTCTTGGCGGCGTAAAGTCCAAGCATTTGGCAACCCAAGACATGACGAAACCGAAGGAAGCTCTTGGAAGCAAAGCGCAAAGGATGAACAAGTCGCGGACTCGGAGGGATCCTGAAGGCGCAAGGCTTATTGAGGAGCTAAAAGGTTGAGTCTAGGTCTAGGATATAAAATCAAGTATGAATTACTCATACTTGATGAGTATCAGTCGACTGATACGATGTATCGATCGGTCGCGCTCGATCGGTCGTCGGGTGAAACCCTAATCATCGATCGATCGCCTTGGGCGATCGATCGGCCCGATCTTGTGATCAGTCGACTGCCAAGGGAATCAATCGAGTGATCAAGGGAAATATCACCACGTAATGCCGATCGCACTCATTGCTATCTTGATCACTCGATCGATCACCCCATTAGTCGATCGATGGAGGGATCGATCGGTGATCACACCGCCATTAGAGATTGCGACACGAATCTCGCGGAGATCGCATTTGAGCCGTTGGCCGCGGCGATCGTGATGGTAAGCATCACGATCGATCGGCCCAACAGGAAAAACAGCTCCTCTTCTATAAAAAAGGGCCATGGGGAGCTTGGTGAAGCTAGTGCTCTTGCTCCAAACTACACCTACGTGCTCACCAAGCTTTCCAAGTGTTTTTAGCAATCCAAAACATCCTCTTCTCTAATCCTAATCTTCCATCATTGTAAAGAAGAGGAGTGCATTGTAAGATAAGATTTCTCCACCTTGGTTCATCCAAAGGAGGTTCTAGTGAAGATTGATTAGGGCTAATCCACCTTACGGATTGCCGTGGAGTAGGAGCATCATCTCCGAACCACATTACATCGGGTGTTAGCTTTGTTTCTTGTTTTTGTTTGTGCTTGTTTTTGTATTGCTTCCGCTAACATTTTTGTAGAAAGAAAGAAAGGCTAATCACCCCCCCCTCTAGCCATTCCAAGGGTCCTAACAAGTGGTATCAGAGCCCGGATAGCTTGGAAGATCTCAACATCAACCAAGACATCAATGGCTCTTCAAGAGGGATATAGCACCGCCAAGCCACCGCTCTTCGATGGGAGCCATTTTGCGTATTGGAAAGGTAGGATGACTTTGGCATAGTATTGAAATTTGGCATAGTATTGTAGATGACTTCGAAGAACCGGTGGATGAACATGGACATCCTATTTCAAGCAAGGATTGGACAAGAGAAATAAACAAGAAATTTGAATCAAATGCAAAGGCCGTCCTCACCATCCAATGTGGCGTCACAATGGAGCAACTCAACAAGGTGGGGTCTTTTGAATCCGCCAAGGAGCTATGGGAAAAGCTCATTGAGCTAAATGAAGGTTCCAAGGAATCAAAGAGGGCCAAGAAGGACCTATTAGTTGGACAACTTCAAGCCTTCCAAATGAAGATGCATGAAACCGTAAGTCAAATGCATGGAAGGTTCAAGGAAATTGTGAACGGACTCCATATCATAGGTGAGCGAGTTGACAACCGGGATTTGGTAAGGTATATTTTACAAGCATTTCCTAGAAATTCTTTATGGACTTCTATAGTTGATGCCATTAAGGTAACTAGGGATCTTTCGCAAATTAAAATTGATGAACTATTTTGTGAGTTCGAATTACATGAGCAAACTAACATGTCCTCTAAGGAAAAGGGTTTAGCTCTATTTGTTGAGAAGAAAGAAAAGAAGAAGAAGGAAAGAAAAGAAGAAGAAGGAAAGAAAAGAAGCATCATCATCATCCGAGTCCGAGAATGAGTCAAGTAGTGATGAAGACTCATCTAGTGAAATGGCAAATTTTGTCAAGAAGCTTTATAGAAGGTCAAAAGAGTTCAAGAATAGAGAAGCAAGGAAGGGGTCTCATTCCTCAAAAGGTAAATTTAGTGGTAATTCAAGTTTTAGTAATAATGTGATTTGCCATGCTTGCAACAAGAAGGGACACATAAAGCCGAATTGCCCGGAGCTAAAGAAGAAGGAGGAAAAAGAAAAGAAAAAGAAGGACAAAAAAAAAGAAGAAGAAGAAGGAGGCTATGGTGGCTCAAACCACATGAGACACACCAAGCGTTGAAGACTCTTCCTCCGATGATGAGCTTTGCCACATTACATGCCATGTGGCACTCATGGCATTAGAAGATGATTCTGGCACATCAAGCCAAGAAGACTCTTCAAGTGATGAATCGTCATCTAGTGACGATGAGGTAATGAATTCTCCCAAGATTAAGCTTCTTTATAAATCAATTGCCTATCTTAAAGAAGCTCTAGATAAGTCAAAATCTAAGGTTAAGAGCATAAAGGTAGAACTAAAGGCCATTAGGGATGAAAAGCTTTCACATATTGATTCTTGCATGCTTAAGGAAGAAAATGACAAACTTAAGGATGAGGTTAGTGAATTGAAAGCATGCTTAGAAAAATTTTCAAATGGCTCAAAGTGTCTTGATATGATTCTTAGTAGGCAAAGAGCGGTTTATAACAAGGCCGGTTTAGGATATAAGCCAAAAGAAAAAGAAGTTGCTTATATTTCATTAATAAATAGGAAAGCAACTATTAAGGGTAAGGTTAAGAAAGCTTGGGTACCTAAGAAGTTTTTACTTAATGTTACCGGTCCAAATGTTTGGGTACCAAAAGCTTGTATTTTTCATGTGATTTAGGTAGGAGAGCGAGGTATGTGGATTGTGGATAGCGGTTGCTCAACACATATGACTGGGGATGTGAGCAAGTTCTCCACAATTAAATATGTGAAGAAGGGAGCAGTGTCCTTTGGGAATAGTGGAAAACTCAAGATATTAGGTAGAGGAACAATTGAGGTATCCCCCAAAATTGTTATTAACAAAGTCTTGCTAGTTGAAAATATGAAATTTAATTTATTAAGTGTTAGTCAACTTTGTGATGCAAACTATCATGTCTCCTTTGAATCCTCTAAATGCATGATTAGACACAAGGAATTAAATGATTGCATGTTAGTTGGATATAGGAAATCAAACATCTACTATGTTGATCTTTCATATGCTTCTAACATTTCTACTAAGTGTTTTGTTGCAAAAGAAGAGGAAAGTTGGCTATGGCATAGAAGATTGGGGCATATCAACATGAAAAACATAGCCAAGGTAGCCAAGATGGAGTTGGTCAAAGGGCTACCAAAGATCAAGTATGTCAAGAACAAATTGTGTGATGCATGCCAAGAAGGAAAACAAACAAAGGCATCACACAAAGGTAAAACCCTAACCAATACCTCTTTACCATTAGAATTATTGCATCTTGACTTATTTGATTGCCATAGTACTCCATCTTTAAATGGTAATAAATATTGTTTGGTTATAGTAGATGATTTTTCTAGGTATACTTGGGTCTATTTTATGAAACATAAGGATGATACCTTAGAAATAATCATAGGATTTAGTAAAAGGGTTGAAAATGAAAAGAGTCTCAAAATCAACCGGATCCGTAGTGATCATGGTGGTGAATTTGAAAACCTAAAATTTTCACAATTTTGTTTAGAGCAAGGGTACAAGCATGAGTTCTCTTGTCCTAGAACACCCCAACAAAATGGGGTGGTGGAAAGGAGAAATCGTGCCCTACAAGAGGCGGCTAGGACTATGCTTAATGCATATTCTCTACCTAGCTACTTGTGGGCGGAAGCGGTTAATACCGCTTGCTATATCCAAAATAGGGTTCAAATCCATAGGTTTTTAGGAAAAACACCATTTGAATTATGGAATGGGACTCTACCCACAATTCATTATTTCAAAGTCTTTGGATGTAAAGTTTATATTCTAAACACCAAAGATAACTTAGGAAAATTTGAATCAAAAGCGGATGAGGGAATCCTAGTTGGATACTCATCCACAAGTAGAGGGTATAGAGTCTACAATAAGAGAACCAAAGGGATTGAGGAGTCTTCCAATGTTCAATTTGATGAAACTACTAGTACCTACCCTAGAAAGTCCTCCATTGATAAGGATATTAATGACAATAATCAAGACATTACCCAAAAACTTCAAAATTTGACCATTAGGGGTAATGATCAAGGGGGAGGAAGAGGAGACTCCGATGATGAAAGAAGGGTGGAAGATAACAATGATCAAATTGAAACCCCTTCTAGAAACCTAAGAATTCATCAAGATCATCCACTTGACCAAGTAGTAGGAGATCTATCTCAAGGAGTAAGAACTAGGTCATTTCATAGACCTCCTACTAGTCAAGTTGCTCTTATCTCACAAATTGAGCCCAAATCGATCAATGATGCATTACATTATCCGGATTGGATTTTAGCAATGCAAGATGAATTGGCTCAATTTGAGAGAAGTCAAGTGTGGGAATTAGTACCTAGACCCAATGATAGCACCATAATTACTACAAGATGGGTCTTTAGGAACAAGCTAGATGATCAAGGAAATATCACTAGAAATAAGGCTAGGTTGGTTGCTAGGGGATTCAATCAAGTTGAGGGGCTTGACTATGATGAGACTTATGCCCCGGTTGCAAGGTTAGAATCTATTAGGATTCTCTTAGGGTATGCTTCCTACATGGGATTTAAACTTTACCAAATGGATGTTAAATCGACATTCTTAAATGGTTTTATTAAGGAGGAAGTATATGTAGAGCAACCACCCGGATTTGAGAACATAGATTATCCAAATCATGTATGTAAGCTTAGGAAAGCATTATATGGGTTAAAACAAGCTCCCCGGGCATGGTATGAAAGATTGTCATCCTTCTTAATTTCTAAGGATTTTAGAAGAGGCCAAGTAGATCAAACTTTGTTTATAAAGTCAACGTTAAAAGATATATTCATAGCCCAAGTATATGTTGATGATATCATTTTTGGGTCAACAAATGATGATCTTCTTCAAGACTTTATAAAAAATATGGAAAATGAAATTGAAATGAGTTTGGTTGGAGAGCTTACCTTTTTCCTAGGTTTACAAGTCAAACAAACTAATGAGGGTATTCATATTTATCAAAACAAATATGCAAATGAAATGATCAAAAAATTTGGTTTGGAAAATGCCAAAATTGTAACCACTCCTATGGCCACTAGCACTAGGATAGATAGTGATCATGAAGGTAAATCAATTGATCTTAAACTTTATAGGAGTATGATTAGTAGCTTACTATACCTAACCGCTAGTAGACCCGACATTTTATTTGCGGTAGGTATGTGTGCAAGATACCAATCTTGTGCCAAAGAATCACATTTGGTAGCCGTCAAAAGAATATTAAGATATATTAAAGGCACCCTAAATGTAGGACTTTGGTATCCTAGGACTAAGTCATTTGAATTGCTTGGTTATACCGATTCTGATTATGCCGGGTGCAAATTGGATAGGAAGAGTACTAGTGGTGGATGCCAATTTCTTGGGTCCTCCCTAGTTAGTTGGAGTAGTAGGAAGCAACATTGTGTTGCTTTATCAACCACCGAATATGTGGCTATGGGTGGTTGTGTAGCTCAATTACTTTGGATGAGACATACTCTTGTGGACTATGAGCTACACTACTCTAACATTAAAGTTTATTGTGATAATGTGAGTACCATCAACTTGACCAAAAATCCGGTACATCACTCTCGAACCAAGCACATTGAAGTGAAACATCACTTCATAAGAGATCATGTGGCAAGAGGGGATATTGAACTTAATTATGTAGAATCTAAGTCCAACCTTGCCGATATCTTCACCAAAGCTCTTCCCGAAGCTGAATTTTCATTATTAAGGAGAGAGCTTGGTATGTGCTTTGTAGAGTAAAATTCTAGATTTGCATGATCCTATACTTATATAGCATTTTTAATACCTTGATGCATCTCACAAAAGCCTTAAGAAACCTTGATTTTTGTATTGAAATACTTAGAAACATGTGAGATGATAAGAAACCTTGACTCATCATGCTTGTTATGATGCATTACTATGAGTCAATACTACACCTAGAGACATGAATACCTTATGGACCAATCATTGGGAAGGCTTGTATTCAAGTAATGAATACATAGCTCAAAGAACATGGTTGGAAATTCCAAATAATATATATTTTAAACTATGTTCATCATATTTTGACAAACAGTTTTCAATTGGAACACAAAAGTGATACAAAGCTTGCAAAATCTTTAGAACTTTTGATAGGTTCCAAGTTTGTATCAATCTTATAATCTGGAAAAGATATATTTTTCAAATTATTTTTCCTTGATAAAATATGAATTCAGAAATGTGTACGCAAAATTTCGTGATTTTTCGAGAATTCTGGAATTTCTACCGCATTTCTGAAATTGGGATGAAAAGGCTGAAATTTCGTTTAAGCCTAGCGATCAAGTTCAAAAACCACTGATCGATACTTTTCTGATAACAAACTCCATTTTTTGATATTTGGTGTATCTTTGATGTCCTAACACTATAGTATGACAATATTGCGTATAAACAAGATTTAGGACTGACTAATGCAGTGTTTTAGGGGGAGTTTTCATAAATTAAATCTTTTTCATCCCCAAAACCATTGTTGGTGCAAAGTTAGGACTTAATTTTTGAATTTTTGGTATGCTTTGCTTCAACTATTGTTTACACATTATAAAGCATATCTTGGATTAAGGGGGAGCTTAATTTCAATATTGTACCTTAGTCCAAGATCTAACACATTATTTCCTTCATGTTTGGATCCTTCTCTTTTTGATGTATGTCAAAGGGGGAGAAGGAGTGTTTAAGTTATAATTCATATTGAAAATTTGATTATGTGTGTATTTAAAGACCTAACTCAAATGATTGCCAAACATCAAAAAGGGGGAGATTGTTGGTGCAACAATGCTCCAAGCATTTATATATGTTTTGATGTTTGGGTAATCATCTAAGTTAGGCAATATCTTGTGATATAATTGCGAAAATGTTTAAGTGATAGGGAAGTCCAAGTATGATCTTGGCAAAGGAAGTCCAAGTATGATCTTGGCAAAGGAAGTACAAGGGATGGACTTGGCAGCGTAAGACCAAGCTTGTAGTCTTGGCAGCGTAAAGTCCAAGTGAACCTTGACAAAGGAAGTCCAAAGTAAAGTCTTGGCAGCATAAGTCCAAGCTTGTAGTCTTGGCGGCGTAAAGTCCAAGCATTTGGCAACCCAAGACATGACGAAACCGAAGGAAGCTCTTGGAAGCAAAGCGCAAAGGATGAACAAGTCGCGGACTCGGAGGGATCCTGAAGGCGCAAGGCTTATTGAGGAGCTAGAAGGTTGAGTCTAGGTCTAGGATCTAAAATCAAGTATGAATTACTCATACTTGATGAGTATCAGTCGATCGATGTATCGATCGGCCCGGTTAGGCGTTCGAGAGTCGGTGAAACCCTAATCATCGATCGGCGCCTTGGGCGAGATCGATCGGCGATCTTGATCGATCGGGAATCACCAATCGATCAAGGGAAATATCGCACGCAATGCGATCGACTCATTGCGTCTTGATCACTCGACTGATCACCCCATCAGTCGACTGATGGAGGGATCAGTCGACTGATCACCTGGCCGTTAGAGATTGCGGCTATGAATCTCCACGGAGATCGCGTTTCAGAAGCCGTTGGCTTCGGCGGTAGTCGACTGATGGTAAGCATCAGTCGACTGATCGAAGCCCAACGGGAAAAATAGCCCCTCTTCTATAAAAAGGGGCCATGGGGAGCTTGGTGAAGCTAGTGCTCTTGCTCCAAACTACACCTACGTGCTCACCAAGCTTTCCAAGTGTTTTTAGCAATCCAAAACATCCTCTTCTCTAATCCTAATCTTCCATCATTGTAAAGAAGAGGAGTGCATTGTAAGATAAGGTTTCTCCACCTTGGTTCATCCAAAGGAGGTTCTAGTGAAGATTGATTAGGGCTAATCCACCTTACGGATTGCCGTGGAGTAGGAGCGTCATCTCCGAACCACATTACATCGGGTGTTAGCTTTGTTTCTTGTTTTTGTTTGTGCTTGTTTTTGTATTGCTTCCGCTAACATTTTTGTAGAAAGAAAGAAAGGCTAATCACCCCCCCTCTAGCCATTCCAAGGGTCCTAACACCACATACATCACTATGTATAAGTCCTAACAAGTTTGTTGCTCTTTCGTTGTGTCCACTAAAGAGAGTCTTGGTCATCTTGCCTAGAAGGCAAGACTCGCATGTCTCATATGATTCAAAATCAAATGAGTCCAGCAGCCCATCCTTATGGAGCTGGGATAAGCGACTCTCATTTATGTGACCTAAGCGACAATGCCAGAGATAAGTTTGGTTCAACTCATTTGACTTAAACCTTTTGGTACTTATGTTATAGATAGGGCTCTCTAAGTCTAGAAAGTAGAGTCCATTCATTAGAGGTGCACTACAATAGAACATATCATTTAAATAAATTGAACAACATTTGTTCTTTATTATAAATGTAAATCCTTTCTTGTCCAAACAAGAAATCGAAATTATGTTCTTAGTTATCGCAGGCACATAATAACATTCATCTAATTCTAGTACAAGCCCAGAGGGCAGAGATATATCATAAGTTCCTACAGCAACAACAACAACCCTTGCTCCATTGCCTACTCGTAGGTCCACCTCGCCCTTTGTCAATGCCCTGCTATTTCTCAGCGCCTGCACATTGGTACAAATGTGAGATGCACATCCGGTATCTAATACCCATGATGAAGAAATAGATAGATTGACTTCTATAACATTTATACCTGAAGTAGAAGTCTCACTTCTCTTCTTCTTAAGATCTTCCAGGTAACCTTTGCAGTTACGCTTCCAGTGTCCAGCTTCCTTACAGTGGAAGTAAGCCCCTTCTTTTGCCACCCCTCCTTTAGGTTTCAGTTGTTTGCCTTTACCCTTGGCTTGGGACTTTCCCTTACCTTTAGGCTTGCCCTTACCTTTCTTCTTATGCACCATCAAAATGGAGTCAGATTTTCCTTTCTTAAGGTTGAGCTCAGCAGTTCTCAACATGTTGAGCATCTTAGGCAGTGGCTTATCAATTTCATTCATGTTGTAATTCATGACAAATTGATTGTAGCTTTTTGGCAAAGACTGCAAGATCAAGTCAGTGGCCAGCTCTTGGCCAAGGGGGAATTCCAATCTCTGTAGGTTTTCTACGTACCCAATCATCTTGAGTACATATGGACCTACAGGAGTCCTATCTTGCATTTTGGACCCAAACAATGCCTTAGAGACTTCATATCTCTCGTGCCTTGCTTGTCCTTGATATAGTTGACGAAGATGTTCAACCATATCATAAGCATTCATGAACTCGTGTTGCTTCTGAATCTCAGAGTTCATGGTCGCGAGCATTAGACATGACACATCTAATGCATTATCTTGATGCTTCTTGTAAGCATCTTTGTCAGCTCGCGAGGCAGTGGCAGGAGGTGCCTCCGGAATGGGTTGCTCCAGGACGTACAATTTCCTTTCTTGGGTGAGAATGATTCTCAAGTTCCTGTACCAGTCCAGAAAATTTGCTCCATTGAGCTTGTCCTTCTCAAGGACAGAATGCAGAGAGAGAGTGTTCGTGTTTGTCGACATAGTAATCTACAACATACAATGCAGAGAATTAATATCATATTCCTTTTATCATTTAATTATGCCTTTAATCAAATGATGCTCCCACTGAATTATAGGAATTTTGTAGAATCGAGTTATGGATGTGGTCAAACCACTTTACTAGATTCATACAAACTAGCTATAATTCCTATGGGACAAGATCCACATCATACCAAGCCTTGAGTTATCTTTGGCTAAATCGCCCAAGACTTAGTATGATTGGTGGGTAATACATTACCAATTACATCTCTATGCAACTCTTGTTTATAGGATCAAGACCCACATTTACAAAAGACCTTGAGTTAGCTTTAGCTAAATCGCCCAAGATTTAGTGTAAATGCGATCTTATCCTATCTTTCCAACGGTTGGAATATGCCTATAGTTCTACTCGATCCAATTGAGTTAACTGGTTTTACTCAATCTAATTGAGCTTACTCTAACCCAAGCCGTGATAGGCAGGACCAAGATTGTCCCTCTGCACCCTACCAAGATAATATGTGTTGCTCTGCTTTGGTAGATTCAACAACTACAAATAATCGAGGTAGTGATGGGTATCAAGGACTTGGTAGGCATTTTTGAGTTGATTCGATTAAGATCTAATCTAATCGTAATGTGTATCATATAGGCATTGATGCCTTTATTATCCTACACTAGCATGCATCACATACATACAAGCATCATTCTAGCATGCATCATATACATACAAGAAAAATATCCTAGCATGCATCACATACATACAAGCATAATTCTACTAGCATGCATCACATACATACAAGCATAACAAATATATATATATATATCAACATATATACATATATATAAATTAATTGTGATTAGGTCATGGCCCTACTACGATCTTCTCAAGCCAATGAGAAGATCGGACGGTCAACCTAGGGTTAGCGGCTTCTCCAAGCGCCTCCTTTGACCACTATGTATCGTCGGCACCCTTCTCGTAACTCGGTCTAGAAGTAGACCTTCCACCGCTCCATTTTGTACATTACAAACATGAAACTCGAGTTACATTCGAGTCTAAGACTATTTACAACTATAATATTAAAAGAAGAGGCACGATGCGCAGGGCGCATACCCTATACAACAAGCACAATCACAAAAATGACACGCAGGTCGTATTATGAATTACAACACATTAACGTCCAATCATATTGGGGTTCTTGGGCCATGACCATCACAGTATTATACATAATACTAAATTATGTATTTTACATAAAATTTCTATAATTTTTCCTATTTTTTTTTAATTTTATGAGTCACCTCTCCGTAACGGTCCCGCTAAGCGATTTTCGGGCGCGATCGCAGGACAAGGCCCTTTTCGGGGATAGGGGCAGTGCCCCTACTCGCAAAATAAACTTTGCGAGTGTCCCTACTATGATCTTACAGTGACTTAAGTCTCTGTTCCAAAAACCTAAAGCGAGAACTTGTCGTTTCGAAGAGTTTTTCTCGGTGCTTGAAGCCTACAAGTGTCCCAACACTCGTTGCTTCGACTCTTCGAGAAAAATACCCAAAAATTCTATAAAATAGGAAATTTACAGAAACTTAAAAATCTGTAATTTTTATATCTAATACAAAAACTACAAATACGAAACACATACATGCTTCGCACGTGGCTCTGATACCACTGTTGGGTTTTCCGAGCCGCAAAAATTGCTTTTTGCGTTGCGGAAACCTCGAAAGTCTGACCATGGATCCGTACAAAGATATAAAAATATAAAACATGTATGTGTTTAAAGATCCTAGATCTACCTTAGATCTACAAGATAGAGCGTTACCCTCGTAGCGACGCCCTTCGCTTATCCTGCTCATCCAAAAGCTTCACCGGAACTCAAGAGTGTCAAGTGCACACTCCTTTATTGGTATCCACACGGACAAATGGTAGAGAAAATACAACCTTGAGTGTGCTAGCACCCCTTGGATGGTTCGGCCAAGATAGAGGATTGGGAGAGAGCTTGAGAGGAAGAAGATCCAAGGAAGAATAAGATCGAGTTACCACCAAATGAATTACCTTCATCAAGTGGAGTGGCCGACCACTTCAATGGGTGGGGGTTACATGCATGCATGTAACTCCAAGAGCCAATGGCTCTTGGTCTCCCTCATGAGGTGACACCACATGATAAGTCAATGGTGATGTGGAACACCATCATTGGCCGGCCCCCATGCCATGTCACCATGACATGACAATTGGTCAAGTCAAAATTGACCATTCATCTTCCTTCTCAAGTCAAGTCAAACTTGACCTCTTATCTCCTATGGTTGATCAAATCTAACCACTTGATTCAAGTCAATTTGATTTAATGAATCTCTATTCATTAATTTAAATTGACTCAATGAATCAAATCTAAATTAGACTCATTCAACACTTGAATCAAATTGTGTCTAACTCAATTAGTCTAATTTGGATTACACTCAATCCAATTTGGTTCATCCCATGAACCTAATCCTCATGGTTCATCCCATGAACCTAATCCTCATGGTTCATCATATGAACCTAATCTCTATCTAATTGCCCTTTGTGTATGACCCTATAGGTTCTTGTAACGTTGCCAATGCTCCTAAACCGATTTAAGAATATAAGCAATGAGAGGTATCTAGCAACACATCATTGCTACCCAAGTTACAAGAATGTTGAGCTCCAACATCACCTTTGTGACTACTAATTGTGACTCTCACAATATGTGATAATGTCCCTCTATTCTTAACATCTAGATTGACCATTTGAGGCATAGACCGTGTCATCCTCGGTACAATCTATATCTTGAACTCCAAGTAGACTCACTCTAATCAAATGATCTCAATATCTCATATTGACTCATTTAGGCATGGCCATGCACTTCGTGGTCTCACTCTATCAAGAATAACGATGTCACTCCCATCATATAGGAGGGATAGATCCCATCTACATCACTCACATCCCTCCTCATAATTTGTTACATACCCAGTAATCGCCTTTATAGTCCACCCATTTACAGGTGACGTTTGACGAAGCCAAAGTATGCAACTCCTTATGTAGGAAACCATGGTGACTTCAGGTCTAAGGACTAATAGTCATACTAATAGCCACATGAGAAAGTATATGACACTCATATAACGATCCATGATACTTTTTCATGGTGGGTCATTCAGTATACATTCTCCAATGCATACCCATGTGTCAACTTGATATCTTATATCCATGACTTGTGACATCAAGTCATCGTGTTGACCTACATGCTAGTCTCTACGCATTAACATTATCCTTGAATGTTAATACTCGACTAGGAATGATTAAGAGTAGTGTTCTCTATATCATCTCATTATCGATTTAACCAATCGATTGATATAGATAAGAACCTACTACTCAAGGACGTTATTATACTTAGTTATTTGGCACCAATACAAGTAAATATAATAACCATGCCTTTATAAATAGGAATATGATACAATAAAGTCCATACAACAATCATCACATGATTGGCTCTAGGACTTTCACTAACAAGATTAGGGTTTTTGTTTCTTTTGGCTTGGGCGACAAGAAACAAAAGGGAGGCTAGGGTTTTGGAGAAGGGCTTGGGCGGCCACTCTTTTGGAAATTTTTTCCTTCTTCCTAGGGTTGTGGTCGGCGTCCATCCTCTCTTCTTCTCTCCTTGGCCGACGTCCAATCTCCTTTATCTCATCCTTGGCCGACGGCAAAGACTAAGGTCTCTTCCCTTGGAGCTTTTGGCCGGCGTCCATAACCTTCATCTCCTTTCCTTGGCCGGCTACTACAACTAGGTCTCTTGACTTGGTGGCTGGACCTAGATAGGGAAGAGTTTTGTTTTATTCTTTCTTTTGTTCGGAGTGAACAAAGAAAGGAAGATTGGTGATCTAGGAGGCTTCGACTTTTGGAAGATCGTTGCCCACACGACGTCTAAAAGGAGGAAGGACATACAATAGAAGATCGAGAGGTATAATGCTTGTTTATATTCTTTTGTATTATGTCTATAATTGTTTTTCAATTATATGCATGTTGTATGTTTTGTTATGTGGCTAATTTACTTGGACCCCGAATACAAATGTAAAAACTGGCGATCCATACATCGTCTATTCCGCGGCTATTCGAAGAATAGAGGTAGGTTGCTTGAACAACAAGTTTGTTCAAGTGACCACTCTAATCAAATAGCACGACGATGAAACAGTAGCTTGGGTAATCCCTCTTTGTCAAGGATAAATTTTTTTATCCGGGGACATAGAAGGGATCGCCATGAACAAGTAACCGAGTTGAAGAGGGAAGCGAAGTTTCCCCTCCCGTCAGAGCCGACGCGCAAGTTTATTTGCATCACATGTCAAATCGTAATAGAGGCCATGGGAATTTAAAAAAAAAATATCCCTCTCCCACTTAGTAATTTAAAATGAGGAATTTTTCAAGAACACAACATGCATATCAAACAAGAAGCAATAAATATGAAAAAAAAATATTTTCCAACTATTATGACTTTTGTTTTCCAATATGCCTCCCGTCGTGTCGCCATCTCATCCGCTCCTCCATACACCATGTATAAGTCATCCGGAGATCTGAGCCGAGAACAATTATTTTAATTTACATCTATCGATCCTATACTCCACAAAGGAGTGTACATGAAATCTAGATCGAAAGTAAACTAAAATAAAAGAGTGGCTAAACAATGTCGTACTTAATTACAAAAATTAAATACTAGTCTCGTCAACCCCGAGTGCACACATCCAATCACATACACACACATATGGCCATAATAGTTGGATCTTATGGATGCAACCAAAAAGTTAGCCTACGCACATCCTACTAGTATCCGGCACATACAATATATGAAAAGTGCATAAAAGTAACTGAATCCTAAACATACAAAACCGAAAACCGTGACTCTGATACCAATTGAAGGGATGAAGCTTCGCTTCTCGCTTCAACTTGGTTGCTTGTACATGGCAATCCTATCTATGTCCTCGGATAAAAAAAAATTAATCCTTGATGAAGACAGATTACCAAGCAACTGATCTGTCATCGTGTTATTCGATTAGAGTGGTCTCTTGAACAAACTTGTTGTTCAAGCAACATAACTCTTTTCCTCGATTAGCTGCGGAATAGATGATGTACGGATCGCCGGTTTTTGTGTTTATCTTCAGGGTCCAAGTAAATTATCCAAATGAATTATACAAAAGAACTAATTCAAAACAAACAAGATTATACCTCTTCTATACCTCTTGATCTTCTATTGTATATCCTATCCTCTTCTTGGACGTTGTGTGGGCAACGATCCTCCAAGAGATGAAACCTCCTAGATCACGTTCTTCCCTTCCTTGCTCGCTCTGAACAAAGGGAAGATAAAAGCTCCCTTCTTCTCCTATATAGTGCTGACCAACAATCCTCCTAACTCAATTGTTGCCGCCGGCCAAGGAGAGGGAGAAGGAAGGTGGGCGCCGGCCAACAAGAGGAGCTCTTGTTGCCGCCGGCCAAAGCTTGAGGAAGAGAGGAGGTGGACGCCGACAAAGTGATGGAGAGATCCCTTGTTACCGCCGATCAAAATAGTAGAGAGAGAGAGGGGGAGCCGTCGACCAACCTAGAGAGAAAGAGGGAGGCACCACCCAATCCTCTCTATCGCCAACTCCAAAAACCCTAACCCTAATTGATGTGTTGCCGCGTAAAACTTTGGAAGCAAACCCTAACACCAATTCTCATCTACACGCCCAAGCCTTTGCCTCCTATTTATAGATTTTTCCCAAACCTCCTTTTAATCGTGTCCGTCGGATCTAGGCTTCATGAGGTTTTTAATAGGATACAATAGGGACCTTGAGGAGGAGTTGGATCTTGGCCACCCAATGGATCTAGCCCACATAAAGTCCAATCCATTAATGATAATCCATTCCACTAGAAGATTATCATTGATCTACCTCACCAACCCCCATAAATAAATATGGGCTCCAAATATTAAGTGTACAAATATCTCTCCGTGTTTAAGATATTGAATGTTCGTCAATTAATTAATTTACTGACAATTAATTAATTAACATCTAACTCCATGAGTAGTACCACTCAACCTTATCATCATGCCGGACCAAGTCCACCTGCAAGGTTTACATGATGATCCTTATGAGCTCCTCAAGGGGACATCATCATCCTAATATATAGGACACAGTTTCCTCCTATAATCAATGACACACCATGTAAATAATATCATTTATCAACTTACCGAGCCTATCGATTTAATCTATAAATTTTGTCCATTGGTAAATCAAAGAAATAAATACTAAGTACATGTGCCCATTATTATATCGGGATTAAGAGAAAGTACACCATAATATCTGAGGTCCGATTCAATTATATAGTCAGCAATAAATTGAATCACCTCTAAGTCGGTCCTGCTCAATACACATAAAGTGTACTAGTGTAATTCTATGGTCAAGACAAACCAATACCAAATTACACTACAACCATACTAATGGTTTGTCCAAAACCATCTCGGTTGTGAGCCTCTACTTATACTCTACAAGGAACTGATAACATGATCATCTGTGTGACACCACACACCATGTTATCTACAATGTAATGTATCAGACAATATGCATAACCATAAATATGCAAACAATGATCATGTGATTCTTATTTCAAAAATAAAGATGTTCATACAAAAGATAGACTTTTCAGTATATATCCCAACAACCTCTCCACTCGAGGCTTACCTACTGGCTTCCCTACAGGACTTACCATTCTTGACATCCGATCTGACCCACCAGGGCTTCCACTAGCTATCCAGTCTACCTGACCCAGTTGGACTTTTTGTCGATTGTCTGATCTCCAGACCCAACCGGTCTTCATGCCAAATGTCTGGTCCGCTTGACCCATCTGGACTTCATGCTTGGTGTTCGATCCTTCTGATCTGTTAAGACATCTGCCTAGTATCTGGTTAACATGACCTACTAGGACTTCCTGTTAAGCCTGCATGTTGGAGGATCATGGCTCGTCTAGAAGGGGGGTTAAATAGCCCCGATGATCGTAGATGGAATTCAGTCACTCTTAATTGTCTACAAATGATTAGCACAATGGAATATATGCTAAAACAAAACAATTAAGATAAAGAAAAAGAGTAAAGAAGAGAGAAAATGCTAAAAAAGTATGTAATGTGGTTCATGACCCTTGCCGCTAATCCACAGACGATTCGTAAGGCAAATCACTCCCCGACTCAAATCACTAATCTCTCCTTTAGCTTAAATAAGGTGGAGGTAACCTCTTTACACCAATTCACTCCCTCTTACAATAGAATAGAAGTAAGCACAAGGAAGAGGAGTAGAAAATGTTTAGGGCACTTGGGAGTATGAATGAGAGTTAAGCATTTTTTCCCCAAGGTACCCAAGGCCTCCTCTTATATAGAGGAAGCCATTCTTCCCGTTGGGCATGCAGCAGTCGACTGCTGCTGTAGGCGTTGTCTCACAATGACTTCATCCACATTGGTATCCAGCCAACGGATAACCCATCAGTCGACTGCCAGACCCTAGCAGTCGACTGATCGAACCATCAGTCGATTGCTTCAAGCAATTAGTCGACTCAAAATGGTTCTGTGTCTGCAACACCCTTGAACAGTCGATTGTCGTTCCTTGACAGTCGACTGAAGGTGCAACAGTCTACTACCAAACCCTAGCAGTCAACTGCTGGGCCAGAAACCCATCAGTCGAACACCAGTCGATTGCTCTCGACTTGGATCAGTCGACTACTATCTATAGCAGTTGACTGGTGTCGGGTAAAACCTCAAACAAACAATTGTTTGAGCATCCGATGGTCGGGTAAACCTTAAACCACCTGTTTGAGCATTCGACACTTCCATTTGTCAGGTAGAAACCTCAAACTCATGTTTGAGCATTCGACTTATCCAATTGTCGGGTAAAACCTCAAACACAAGTTTGAGCGTCCGACTTGTTGGGTAAAACCACTAACCTAAGTTTGAGCGTCTAACACTTGACTTAGCCATTCAGCCAAGTTCACCTATGAGTTACCCCATCTCAGGCTACAATCGCTCAATCTCTCATCTTCCCATGGAGTCCCTCATCGAAGCTCTCTTCATCCGGCCACGTCCCTCGGATGCACTAATCCCGCGGCTCCTCCAGTGTTATTCTTCATGTCTCGCTCTGAAGTCTACTTCCTTTGCCTTCACTCCAATGCTCCTCGCTCGGTGGTCCCTGAGATGCACCAAGCGCACGACTTCCACAATGTCATCCTTCACCGACTCAAGGACCCGAGCCATGAGATGGTGAACTCGCCAATGCTTGAAGGTGGAAACTTCACTTCCCACTTCAACTTGGTCGCTTGTGCATGGTGATCCTATCTACGTCCCAGGATTAAAAAATTAATCCTTGAAGAAGAGGGATTACCCAAGCAATCAATCCATCGTCGTGCTATTCGAATAGAGTGGTCACTTGAACAAACTTGTTGTTCAAGTAACCTACCTCTTTTCTTCGATTAGCCGCGGAATAGACGATGTACGGATTGTCAGTTTTTGTGTTTGTCTTCGGGGTCCAAGTAAATTAGCCACATACAATACATACAATATACAAAGAAACAAAAAAAAAGAAAAACAAGAATTATACCTCTTGTTTACCTCAAGGTCTTCTATCGTATGTCCTATCCTCCTCTTAGACATTGTGTGGGCAACGATCTTCCAAGAGTTGAAGCCTCCTAGATCACGTTCTTCCCTTCCTTGCTCGCTCCAAACAAAGGGAAGAATAAAACAAAACTTCTTCTCCTATCTCGAACCGACCACCAAGTCAAGGGACTTGATGTTGCCGCCGGCCAAGGAGAAAAATAGGAGCGCCGACCAACCTTGAAGAAAGGTTGCCCTCAGCCAAAGGAGAGAGAGAGAGGGTGAGATGTCGCCTGCCAAGAAGAGCCAAAACCCTAGAATCCTTGCCACCGCCCAATAGGAAGAAGAGCAAGCTAGGGTTGCCGCCCACCTCTTCTCTCAAGCCAACTCCAAAAAATCCTAACCCTAATTTAATGATCCCTCTCCTTGCCGCCCAAGCCCTTATTTATAGAGTTAGGCTTAAGCCTCCTTTTAATCTCCACCGTCGGATCTAGAGATTTAATCTCAATCGTCAGATCTAGAGATTTAATCTCCACTGTCGGATCTAGAGATTTAACCTCCACCGTCGGATTTAGAGTTTCATTTTCCACCATCGGATCTAGGCTCCATGAGAGTTTTAATAGGTTACAATAGGGACCATGAGGAGGAGTTGGATCTTGGCCACCCAATGGATCTAGCTCACATAAAGTCCGATCCATTAATGATAATCCATTCCACTAGAGGATTATCATTGATCTACCTCACCAACCCCCATAAATAAATATAGGCTCCATATATTAATTGTACAAATATCTCTCTGTATTTAAGATCTCGTATGTCTATCAATTAATTAATTTACTGATAATTAATTAATCAACATCTAACTCCATGAGCAGTACCACTCAACCTTATCATCATGCTGGACAAAGTCCACCTGCAGGGTTTACATGATGAATCTTATGAGCTCCTGAAGGGGACATCATCATCTTAATATATATGATATGGTTTCCTCCTATAATCAATGACACACCATATAAATAATATCATTTCTCAACTTACCAAGCCTATCGATTTACTCTATAAATCTCGTCCATTGGTAAATCAAAGAAATAAATACTAAGTATATGTGCCCGTTATTATATCGGGATTAAGAGCATGTACACCATAATATCCGAGGTCCGATTCAATTATGTAGTCAGCAATAAATCGAATCACCTCTAAGTTGGTCCTGCTCAATACACACAAAGTGTACTAGTATAATTCTATGGTCAAGACAAATCAATACTAAATCACAGTACAACCATACCGATAGTTTGTCCAAAGCCATCTCGGTTGTGAGCCTCTACTTATACTCTACAAGGAACTGATAACATGATCTCCCGTGTGACATTACACACCATGTTATCTACAATGTAATGTATTAGACAATATGCATAACCATAAATATGCAAACAATGATCATGTGATTCTTATTTCAAAAATAAAGATGTTCATACAAAAGATAGACTTTTCAGTATACATCCCATAAATCTCCCACTTATACTAAAAGACTATGTTGTCCTCATACTGCCATACATCTGATTCCCATTCCCTCCACATGTCTATCAAAAGCTCTCGCTGGAAGGGCCTTAGTGAAAGGATCTGCCAGGTTATCCTCTGATGCAATCTTGGCTATAGCAACTTCTCCTCGCTTTACGATTTCTTGTATCAGGTGGTACTTGCACTCTATGTGTTTACTTGCCTTATGGGCTCGTGGTTCCTTCGAGTTTGCAACTACACCACTATTATCACAATAAATTGTGATAGTTCTGGGCAAACTACGAATCACATCCAAGTCCATCAAGAAGTTCCTGAGCCATACAGGTTCTTTGGCTGCTTCAGAGGCTGCCACATACTCAGCTTCCATGGTAGAGTCCGCCACCTTCGGTCAAGGGGGAGGTTACCTCAAAGGGGAGAACTTGAAACAATAATATTTCTCACTCATGCTTAATCTTTATGCTAGCTCACTCATGCTTAATCTTTATGCTAGCTCACTCATGCTTAATCTTTATGCTAGCTCATTCATACTTAATCATTATGCTAGCTCATTCATATTTAATCATTATGCTAGCTCATTCATATTTAATCTTTATGCTAGCTCATTCATATTTAATCTTTATGCTAGCTCATTCATGCTTAATCTTTATGCTAGCTCATTCATACTTAATCATTATGCTAGCTCATTCATATTTAATCATTATGCTAGCTCATTCATATTTAATCTTTATGCTAGCTCATTCATATTTAATCTTTATGCTAGCTCATTCATGCTTAATCATTATGCTAGCTCATTCTTATTTAATTTTCCTTAACTTTTGTGTCGGTTTGCCATGAATCAAAGGGGAGATTGTTGGTGCGATGGGCACCAAAGTCGAACGATATTTTGATTATGGCAAAGGCTCAATAGTTAAGGGTATATTTGTTATCTTACGAGCTCAATTAAGTGTGCGAGAAATGCTAAAGTTGGCGGAAGGTCTGCGACACCGGTGGGAACCGAGGTGGTCGAACGCCGAGAGGACTTGGAGGAAGCCGAGGTACTCGGGTGAAGGACCGAGCGAGGCTACAAGGTAAGCTCGTGTGAAAGCGAAGCAAGGTCGTTAAGCGTAGATCCGACCCAATACCTCCAATGGAAGGTCTAGGTCGAGATCGGATGGTTAGAACCATCGTACTTTATATTTTAAGCTAACTTGTATGCGGTCAAAACCCTTTGACTACTGATCAGCTGCTAGTCAAGTTCGGCCTAGAAGAGCTCGAATTTCAAGGGGGTGAATTTGGACTTGACTCGTGTTTTGGTACAAAGGGTGATGTGGCATCAAGGTGGACATCCAAACCATCACCAAGCTTCCTTGTGGTGGGCGCCCAAAATAAGGTGAGTTGGCACAAGATGGTTGGCTCCCATGATGTGGCACAAGTTGAATGGCTCCAACAAGTTGGCGCCCAAGGAGGTTGGAGGTGGCACAAGGTGGTTGGATGAAACACCTCATCCTCAAGTTAGCCCAAGGAGGTTGGAGGTGGCACAAGGTGGTTGGATGAAACACCTCATCCTCAAGTTAGGCGCCCAAGGAGGTTGGAGGTGGCACAAGGTGGTTGGATGAAACACCTCATCCTTGAGTTAGGCACAAGGAGGTTGGAGGTGGCACAAGGTGGTTGGATGAAACACCTCATCCTTGAGTTGGCAAAGGATGTGGATGAACAAGTCTTGGGGATAAGAACCTCACCTTGGACACTACCTATGTCTAAATTCATAGATCAATATCCATAAATAGACATGTTCAAGCCAAGCAAATAACAAGAATTCAAGAGCTCTCAACACGCCCGTAAATAGCGCTACTACTACTCACATTTGCTCTGACGAAGTCTGCCGACAACGAAAGCTACATCTTCTACTTATAAGAGTTGTCGGTATATTTATTTAAGTTCTACTTCTTTAAATTGTCTTTGTGCTTTAATCGTAACAAGGAAAGGGGGAGTGTCCCTTTGCCTTGATTTCTTTTTGTAATCGTTGCTCCTACTTCCAACGAAGAGGAGTGGTTTTAGTGAATTGCCCTCCGTACGTGATCAAGGATCACTAGGGCCGTGGATTAGCAATCGAAAGATTGTGAACCACGTAAAAATATCTTGTCTACTTTATATTTCCGCTGTGCATTCTCTACTTGCTTTTTACTTATTGCAAAAGTTTTTAACGACACCGTATCGCTATTCACCCCCCCCCCTCTAGCGACACTTTCGATCCAACATCGTATTGTCTTGATACTTTTACCTTGATGTTTCTCCACATTAGACTTGAATTCTTTGAACCTATCAAAGCATTCAGACTTGCGGCGCATCAAGTAAATGTATCTATATCTTAAATAATCGTCTATAAAAGAGATGAAATATTCAAAACTACCTCTAGCCTGGATAGACATAGGACCACACAAATCAGAATGAACCAATTCCAATACATCTTTGGCTCTATACCCCTTGGTCTTGAAAGGCCTCTTGGTCATTTTACCTTCCAAGCAAGATTTGCAGGTTGGAAAATCTTCCACCACTAATGAACCCAAAGGTCCATCAGCTATTAACCTTTGAATTCTACTTAGGTTAATATGACCTAACCTTAGATGCCAAAGATATGTTTGGTTTATTTTCGAAGGTTCTTTTTGTTGGTGCAATCGGCCCAGGTTGACTCGAGTTTGACTCGAGCAGTACCTTGATAGTATTTTGATGATAGACAAAACTCATGACATGGGATTGTCATGGGAAAGTCCAACATGGGGTTGACATGGAAAATCCAAGCATGGAGCTTGGTGTGGAAGTCCAAGGGGGAAGCCTTGGCATGGGAAAGTCCAAAGCATTGCGAAGCCGTGCGCTTGGTGCTTGGCATGGGAAAGTCCAAAGCATTGCGAAGTCGTGCACTTGATGCTTGGCATGGGAAATCCAAAGCATTGCAAAGCCGTGCGCTTGGTGCATTTGGGAAGTCTTGAGAACTTGGCAAATTCACTAGGCTCGGGTCCTTGAGTCAGTGAAGGATAGCATTGCAAAGTCGTGCGCTTGGTGCATCCGAGGGACCACCGGACAGGGAGAGAATGCAGTGAGCCCAAAGGGAAGCATACTTCTAGGGCATGAGGCACGAAGGATGGTGTTGCAAAGCCGTGCGCTTGGCGCATCCGAGGGACGTAGGCCGAGGGAAGAAAGCTTCGGTGGGGAACTCCATGAGGGATAAGGTGGACTTGGCCAAGTGTCTAAGACTGAGTGTCGGAGGCTCAAACATCGTTATGTTTGAGGTTTTAGCTGACATCAGTCGACTGACATAGGTGCCAGTCAACTGCTCTAGGTCGTATGGGTTCGACCAGTGTTCGACTGAACCAAGTCTGGTGATCTCATTAGGAGGGAAGTCATTGTTGGGAGAATCGATCGACCTGCGAGGATGATGATCGTGATGACAATGTGCATGGGCCGCGAGAATGGAGTCGAGCTTCGCCGTGATCGGTGATGGATGATCGATCGGCCCGATGTGTGATCCGTTGGAACTTAACCAACATGGATCTGGCCGTTGTGAGACAACGGCTACGGGACCAGTCGACTGATGGTCATGATCAGTCGACTGATGGGGGCGAAAATAGCTTGATGCAGGTTATAAAAGGAGCTCGAGTTGGAGGATTTCGCCATGGTTTTTGTGGAGCTATTGGAGGGGAATTGCTGCTGCATTCCAGTTCTTCAAGAGCCAATCAAAGCAAGCAACAAACAAGTGATCAAAAGCAATCGGTGAAAAGTGTTTCTTTTGTATTGTATTTGTATTCTTGTTTGTATTTGTATATTACTGTTGTAATTGCTTGTGAGAGGTTTCTCCACCTCCGACGTGTAGTCGAGAAGGAGTTTGAGTATTGTCGTGTGCATCTCTAGAGCTCGAGGAGCTCGCCCATGGAGTAGGAACCATTCGGTTCCGAACCACATATATCGTGTGTGTTTGCGTGTGCTTATTTGTTGTTAGTATTATTATTGTTTTATTGTTTCCGCTGCGCTAACGACAATTGTAGACAAGCAACGCAACGAGAACGAGCAAAATACGACATCCAATGAACGAGGGCTATTCACCCCCCTCTAGCCGGCCATATCGATCCCCCAACAAGAGGTATCAGAGCCGAGGTCGCTCTTCAAGGACTAACCGCCGTGAGAGCACTACAAGATGGCCGGCTACAACCTCCAACCACCAAAATTCTAAAGAGATTTACTATGGTGGAGAAGAAAAATGGAGGTATACCTAGAAACCGATTTTGATTTTATGCTAATCTTAGAAAACGGTTTCGAATTGCCTAGGGATGAAAGAAATAGGTAAATTGAGAAGTCAAGGTGGACCCAAGACCAAATCAAAGACTTTGAGACAAATCACAAGGTAATCGAATTGCTTAGTGATTTGATTCCTAACAACATTTGGTCTAGGTTGGGAAATTTTAGGGATGCAAAAGAATTATGGGATAAAGTAATGAAATTCCAAGAAAGTTCCCAATCGGCACAAGTAGAGGAGAATGCCGAAGAAGAATCACCATCTACTTTTGAAGATGTGGATGATTTGGTGGAGACCTCCACCTCTAGCGTTGAGGGGGAGGAAAGGATTTCAATTCCGGAGCAAGATCAAAATGAAGCTTCTACCTCCGGAAGAAGTGAAGAGGCCTCCACCACCTCCCTAGGTAACTCAGGTGTTATTTTTTTAAAATAAAAATCACATAATATGCTTTGAGTGTAGGGAGAAAGGGCATTACAAGAGAAAATGCCCTAAATTGTCTAAGAAGAAGGCATCGACACCAAAAGTCAACCCAAAGTCAAACGATGCCGGTGTTCCCTCAATTAAGAGCAAAGAGCACATTGTGTGCTTCAAGTGCAACCAACGGGGACACTACCGAAGCCAATGCCCTAGGGGGAGGAAGAAAGGGCAAGAAGGTGCAACTCATGTAGGGGGAGCTCCTAAAGCTAACCCTAAGGTAAATTTACTTAATGCACCTTTAATTCCTAAAGTCAAAAACCATGCTAAAAATTATTTTAGTTCTCTTGCTATTATCAATGAAAAGCATGCCAAGAGAAATAATAAGGTGTATTGTCTAGGTGCTAAACATGTTAGTTTCTCTAAGGACAAACCTAGGACTCAAAACACTAGATCTATTTTACCTAGGGAGTCAATTAGAAGAATTGAAGAAAACTTGGGTGTTAATCCCAAGAAATCTAGGCATATGCCTAAAAAGAAAAACATTTCCCAAAAGATAAATGAAAACTCAAAATTGGGAAAATTAGAGTTAGAAAACCAACCCTTGAGGTCAAGGCTAGAAAAATTAGAGAAGACCCTAGCAATAATATCAAATTCGGTTAAGGGGTCTAATGTACAAAAGTCAAGACCTAGAAAACAAGAAATGTCTAAGGGAAAGAAGGGTTTGGGTCACAAACCTATGTCCTACCATAATGTTCCATTTAATTATGGAACCACATCAAGGTCTAGGAACACCAAGGCTAATAGGGAAGTTATCCCTAAGTCTAGCCATGATATGTGTTTAGTGGCTAACACCTCAAAGAAATCAAATGTAGCCACTAAAAAGGTCAATGGAGGAGTCACCTCTAGAGTTGACTTAGGAAAGACCCAAAAGACTATGGCTTCAAAGCCAAAAAGGGTCATTAGGAAGGTATCTAGGAAAGTTATCCCTAGGGAATACCTTGTTAACCCAAGGAACTCCAATAGGTATTGGGTTCCTAAAAGTGTGATTGATTCACGCTAGATGGGTTAGGGTGTGTCAACCCTAAGTGGATGGGTGGTTAACCTAGCCATTGTGAGTTGATACATTAGGGTGTGCCAATATGATTTGAGAAGTTTAAAATGATTTAAATTGTCACAATTAGGTCATAGAAGTCATGGTGTGCTATTTTGGGTTTTTGGCACACTAGAGAGATAATGACATTAAGGAAAAATGTATTTAATCCCTAAGAATGGCAAATTGATTTTCACACTTAGGTATTCTATACCTTAGTATATTTTACTTGCCATGATTTGTTTGTCTTACCATGTCATGACATCATTTTTATTTTTATCTATAAAATGTCATGATCATATTTAGAATTATTTCTAGATGTCATGTATGCTTAGTTCTCATTCACATGCCATGACATCATGATATTGGCATATGTTTTTATCTAAATCATATTTATGCCATAATCATCATCATGCATAGATTAAAATGAAATTAAGGACTACGACATGATTTGATGGGAATCAAATATGTTGCCTAGAAAAATGCATGAGAACATAAACAAAACAAAACCCACATCTCACAAAAATTTGACTTGTATGTGTTTTACACATTTAGATATTGGTGAGATGTTTAGGAAAAAGAAAATAAAGGTTTGAAAAACATTTTGAAAACATTTTGAAAAACCTTGGTGAAGCCTATCTTTTGATAGCTATCACCATTGAATGAGATGATACAAAGATGGCTCTTTATTGAAGCTTTTCTTAAATTTTGGACTTTGTATCAATCTCCTAATTTAATGGGTAAAATAATTTTCTAATATTTTTCACCCATAGTGTTTAGGATAAGTATTATACGTATACATTTTCAAGATTTTTAAAATTACGTATATTTACTTATGGATTTCGAAAATCCATTTCAAATCAAAAAAGCTAGAATCGTGATCATCGACCACTATAATGGCAGTCGATTGATGGTAAGTCCAGTCGACTGGTATCTGACGGAGTCGACTGGCACAGGCTGATTTCGGATAAACTTGATAGTTAGGCCCATGTTCAGCTGTGTTTTGGTCCCCTAACCACTCCTAACCCTAGGATATGCTTGGGAGAGCATTAGAGAGGGTGAAAATCCATTGGATATGGATTAGGAGTTGGGTTGAGGGTGAGTATCAATTTTAAGGTGGATGAGAGTTCATTGTTGAACTTTGCCTTAATTTTGTTTGGTTTAATGTTCCTATTGGCTTAGGGACTCTCCAAGGACATTGTTGGTGCAATGGTCAAGGGGGAACAAACCTCTAGGGGGAGGTATCCATCATAGGAAGATGGATGTGTATTTCCTCATGGGAGGAAAATTGGGTTGCCTCTCTTTAAGTGATATGGGATCACTAGAAAGATTGTAGGCAGGTGTTCCTCCAAGAGAGAGATTGTAAGATCTCATTGGGATATGAGACATTCATACCCTTGGGGAGGACCTTTTTGATGTAATGTCAAAAAGGGGGAGAAGTTACCAAGTTACCAATTAGAGTTCGTTGGAATTCTCATTGGGATATGAGAATTGCCAATATGGGAGAATTGGTAGACTTGAGATGGTAGTTTTGTCAATCATCAAAAAGGGGGAGATTGTTGGTGTAATCGGCCCAGGTTGACTCGAGTTTGACTCGAGCAGTACCTTGATAGTATTTTGATGATAGACAAAACTCTGTTGGTGCAGTAGGAACCTAAGTCGAACCTAAGTTTTGATTATAGCAAACGATACAAAGTTAAGCATATATTGTTATCTCATGAGCTAAATCAAGTGTGCAGAAAAGTCTCAACGCTGGAGCTTAAGGCTAGCGACACCCGGAGGAAGCCTCGGTGGTCGGGCGACACTCAAGAGACTTCAGAGGGAGCCGAAGGAATGAGTGGAAGGCCGGAAGCAAAAGCAACACGTAAGTACTGAGGTAAGCTCGTGTGTGCGAGCGTAAGTAAGGTCGTATCCTCTTTACGGGGATGATCTTAAGCGTAGATCCGACCAAAGACTTCTTATAGATGGTCTAGGTCGAGATCGGATGGTCGACGACCATCGAAATTATGTTTTTGTTGAGCTAACCTTGCCTTGCAGCTAGCATCGATCATTGCCCGCTAACTTGGAGGACTCATTGCCATCAACGATGGTTGATCGAAGGTCGATCAATCGATCGCCATCGGGTCGATGATGGCCATCAATCGACTGCTAGTCAAAGGATCAGCCTCGAGTAGTCAAGAGTTATCACTATTTTTCAAGGGGTTTTGTGCCCATTTGTGATTGGCTAAAGACCCATTCGATGAGGGGCTCAAAGGCTATAAAAGGAGGGCCAAACCTAGGGTTTTTCATCAATTCAAAAGCTTCCAAGTGCTTCCGATCGCTCGGACTCTCGACATCCCTACGGAGGCTGAGAGGCACGACTAGAGCTTCAACCTCCAACCTTTAAAGTCGTCGGTAATGAAAGTTCTAAATTGTATTTCATCTTATTCCTTTTAGTAAAGCTTTCATTATAACGAGGAGAGGGGGAGTGTCCTTCTACCTCGGGCTTTTTGTATCCGTCTAACTCCTACCTCCAACGAGGAGGAGTTCTTTAGAAGTTTGCCCTCCGTACGTGGTCAAGGACCACTAGGGCCTTGGAGTAGTAGCCTAAATCTCTTGTGTCTATTGTCTCATTTACTTTTTGTTTTGTTTATCTTTCCGCTGCATATAAGTTTTTTTTAAAATGAATTCGTACTAAAAAGTTTCTATCGCTATTCACCCCCCCTCTAGTGATCCGATCGATCCAACAATTGGTATCAGAGCCGGGGGTTGCTAAGATTTGGTGAAACCACCAATCTAGCCTTTTTACAAATTTATTCTGTTTTTTTTATTTATTTCGCTTTGTTAAGTTTTTCTCCCGCACTACTAATCCAAGACGCGAGTCTTGGTACTTATTTTCATGTTTTTGTCGTTGTTAGTTTCTTCGTCTCCGTCTATTTGTGTCTTTTGTTCTAATGGCCCATCTCGAGGGTTTTAGCACCGTCCGACCTCCGTTTTACAACGGAGATGACTTCCATTATTGGAAGGGTCGGATGGAATGCTTTCTCAAAACCCAAATCGATATGTGGATCATAATCCAAACGGGTTTCACACTTCCGACTAATGAAGTGGGTGACTCCTTGGATTATGATCAATGGACCATTACGACAAAACGACAAGTCGAAGCCGACGCCAAGGCAACACAAATCCTCCAATGCGGCCTATCCAAGGAGGAGCTAAATCGCGTCGGCCCCTTCATAAGCGCAAAAGATCTTTGGACGAAACTAGTGGAGCTACACGAAGGAACCGATGAAGCCAAGGTGTGTAAGCGTGATCTTCTTTTCAATAAACTATATAACCTAAAAATGCAAGAACACGAGTCCGCGACCCAACTTCACGCCCGAGTCCAGGACATAGTCAACAACCTACACGCAATCGGGCAAAAGGTCGAAAACCACAACCTTATAAGGTATGTTCTAAACTCGTTTCCGAGGACTACCTTGTGGGCATCCATGGTCGATGCCTACAAGGTCTCCAAGGATCTTTCTAAAATTAGATTAGATGAACTCTTTTCGATTTCAAATTACATGGCGATCAACTTCGGAACTGAGAGGGTATAGCCTTGTTTGCGAGGATCGAAGAAGAAGAAAATGCCAAGCAAGCCACCACCAGGAGGAGGAAGGCGAGTCAGAAGAAGTTGACCGGAGTTGGTATGAACTAATGAACCTAGCTCGAAGGATAGCCAAGGGCGGCGAACCACAACTCGACCCAACCAAGGTAAGTCTAAAAGTTCTAATATTAGGTGTTATGAGTGTAGATTTGGACATATCAAGTCAGGTGCCCCAAACTCAACCCAAGCACCTAAGCACAAGAAGGCCCTCAACGCGACATGGGAAGAAGCGTCATCCGAAGAAGACGAAGACCACGTCTTCATGGTGAAATCGATTGAGTCAGACACGGAGACCGAACCTGAACTTGAGTCGGAACCTGAGGATGACTCGGACTACGAAGCTACCTTCAAGTCAAGCCACGGATACGCATCCGGTTCAAAAGATACCCTTAAAGTAAGTCAAACTTTATTTAATACTTTACATAATATGGTTAGGTTTTTGTCTAGGAAGTTAGCTAAGTCCGAGTCCAAAGGACTTGACCTCCTACTTGGATCTCAAAGGGCCGTGTACAACAAGGCTGGACTAGGGTTTAACTCAAACACAACTAATAGGTCGTATATGTCGATTGTAAGTCGACATAGGAAACATGTCCAAGCATGGGTCCCTAAGAACCTTTTGATTTCAACTCTAGGATCCAACCCGTACTGGATTCCCAAGGACCAAATCCACTATGTGGATAGACCGAACCGATTCAACGGTCTAGGGGGAGCCAGTACAAAACATGTTTGTGCTTTAACTTAGAAATTGCATGCTTTAACTTAGAAAGTTTGTGCTTTAACTTAGAAATTGCATGTTTTAACTTAAAAAGTGTGTGCTTTAACTTAGAAATTGCATGCTTTAACTTAGAAAATTTGTGCTTTAAAACTTGTGAACTCACTTAGAACACAAACATAACCAACTAAAATTCTTCGAAAAGATTGAGCCTCGGGGAGCCTCTTTTCAAAAATAACCAGTTAGACTAGGAGATAGTCTTAGGTGAGTCAAGTCATCATTTTCTTGAAAATGGCTTTGTCTAAGGAAGTGGTCGATGATCCGATAAAAGAAGGCCCCTGTGCCTCGCCACGACCTGGAAGCCATGATCTTGAAAAGGTAAACATGACAAGCCTAGGTTTAAATCCAAATCTAACATAAAATTACTTGAACCTAAATGCACTTAATCAACTTAATTGGAAGTCATCTCACAAAAAACACATAAGTATAACATGATTGATCATATAGACACATGTGAGATGACCTAGGTTTAACAACTTACAACCAATATTTTAAAAAAAAATCTAACATCCAATCCAACCACCTTGTGTGTAGGATTAATGGATGTTGGACAGTGGTTGCTCCCGACACATGACCGGGGATCAACTCAAATTCACAAAGCTTCGATTCAAACGACAAGGATCGGTAGCCTTTGGGAATAACGGCAAGCTCAAAATCATCGGATCAGGTGATATCGAGCTTAACTCGAATTTTGTTATTAAAAATGTATTACTTGTAGAGAATTTTGAATATAACCTGCTTAGCGTAAGCCAATTATGTGACAATAACTATAAGGTCGTATTTTTAGAAAATGAATGTGTAATTAAAACAGCTAAAACAATACTCAAAGGAACTAGGACAAATAACATTTATACAATTAACTTAATCAAATCCTCAGCCAAATGTCTTATGACACAGGAAGAGGAATCATGGTTGTGGCACCGACGACTCGGTCACTCGCACCCAAGACTCATCCACAAGATGAGTCAGAGTGGCTTAGTCAGAGGCTTACCCAACCTCAACAACTTGGCTAATAAAATCTGTAATGCTTGTCAACAAGGAAAACAACCTAGGACACAACACAAGTTAACTAACCAAGAACGAACCTCAAGTGTACTTGAGCTCCTGCATATGGATCTATTCGATTCACATGGAGCCAAGTCACTCAATAGAAGTCAATATTGCTTAGTCATAATTGATGACTACTCCAGGTTTACCTGGGTTAGGTTCATCAAATATAAAAATGATACCCTAGATCAATTAATCAATCTATTCAAATTAATCGAAAATCAAAAAGACCTTAAGGTTAAAAGACTTAGAAGCGATCATGGTGGTGAATTCGAAAATCAAAGGTTCACCGACTTCTGTAACCTAAACGGATACCACCATGAATTCTCTTGCCCTAGGACCCCTCAACAAAATGGCCTAGTGGAGCGGAAAAACCGAACTCTACAAGAAGCCGCTAGGACCATGTTGAACGAATACGACCTACCCGATAGGTTTTGGGCAGAAGCCGTGAGTACAACATGCTATGTCCAAAATAGGATCCTTATGGTAAAAAGGCACCTTAAGACCTCATACGAGATTTATCACGATAAAGTACCCAACCTCAAGTACTTTAGGGTATTTGGGTGTAAGGTACATATCCTAAACACTAAGGATTACCTAGGGAAATTTACATCCAAAACCACGACCAGAATCTTTCTAGGATACTCGACTACAAGTCGAGCTTATAGAGTATATAACCACGACACCCTTAGAGTCGAGGAGACTATCAATGTAGTATTTGATGAAGGACATGAACCTACAAAACCCAGACCCCAATTAGCGAGCCGATTCATACTAGACCTAACTCTGATCCGGAGATCAGGTCTAGTGTTAATCCTAACCTAAGTCAACCAAGTCACTCTATTGATCAAGTGATAGATGACTCCAACCAAACTAGTGTTCAACCAAGTCACCCCATTGATCAAGCATTAGGTGACACAAACCCAATCTAGGATTCAGGACTAACCACCCTATCGATCAAGTGATAGGAGATCCTAATCTAGGAGTTCGAACTAGAGCATCCTATAGGAACCTTAGTCAAATTTCCTTAATTTCAAAGATAGAACCCAAATCAATTGAACAAGCTCTTCTTGATCCCGATTGGATTATTGCAATGCAAGAAGAGCTAGCTCAATTTACTAGGAATGAAGTGTGGGAATTAGTACCACCACCTAAAAACAAAATGATAATTGGAACAAGGTGGGTGTTTCGAAATAAGCTTGATGATAAAGGTGAAGTAGTTAGAAACAAGGCTAGGTTAGTCGCTAAAGGGTTTAGCCAAATCGAAGGCTTAGATTACGACGAAACCTATGCCCCAGTAGCTAGACTCGAATCCATTCGAATGTTGCTAGCTTATGCCGCACATCGAGGATTTAAGCTGTTTCAAATGGATGTTAAGTCGGCATTCCTAAATGGATACATTAAAGAAGAAGTTTATGTCAGCCAACCCCGGTTTGAAAATCTAGATAAACCCGACCATGTTCTAAAACTTAAGAAAGCTCTCTATGGACTTAAACAAGCTCCTCGAGCTTGGTACGAGAGACTTTCAATCCATCTTAAGTCAAAAGGGTTTAACCAAGGCTTAGTTGACCCAACTCTCTTCGTAAAAACCTTAGGTAAAGAAATATTCATAGCTCAAATTTACGTAGACGATATAATTTTTGGAACCTCTAACTCAGCCTTACTAAACAAGTTCGTTTCACTCATGGAAAGTGAGTTCGAAATGAACTTGGTAGGCGAGTTAAGTTTATTTTTAGGTCTACAAATTAAACAAACTAAGGATGATATATACCTATATCAACAAAAATACACTAAGGAGTTAATTAAAAGATTTGGAATGCAAGACGCTAAGGTAATAAACACCCCAATGGCGATAAATGTTAACATAGGAGAAGACCTAGAAAGTAAGTCCATTGACTTAAAATACTATAGGAGCGTAATAGGGAGTCTCCTATACTTAACTACGAGTCGACCCGACATCCTATTCGCAGTAAGTATGTGCGCCAGGTTTTAAACCTGTGCTAAGGAGTCTCACCTAACCCTAGTTAAGCGTATCCTTAGATATCTTGAGGGTACACTTAACGTTGGTATTTAGTACCCTAGATCTATGGAGTTCGAACTAATCGGCTACTCCGATTCGGATTATGCCGGTAGTAAGAGCACGAGTGGTTGTTGTCAACTTCTCGGCTCGAGTCTAGTGAGTTGGTGCAGTAGGAAACAACACTGTGTTGCTTTATCTACCACTGAAGCCGAATACATCGCGATGGGTGAGTGTGTCACGCAGCTTCTTTGGATGAAGCACACTCTCCGCGACTTTAAGTTAGACTTTACGAATACTAAACTTCACGTAGATAACATTAGTTCAATTAATCTTACAAAGAATCCGATATGTCACTCTAGGACCAAACATATAGAGGTCAAACACCATTTCATTCGAGAACATGTGGCCAACGGAGCCATACACCTCGAATACGTCGAATCGAAGTCTAACTTGGCAGATCTATTTACTAAACCCCTACCCGAAGCCGAATTTAGTCTATTAAGACGAAAATTGGGCATGTGCGTAATAGAATAGGTACATGCAAATTATATGTTCTTACTACTATTTTTTTAATTTCATTTTTATGGAACTAGCATAGGACATACCTTAGATATCATGCACCTATAGATTTAAGGAGCCAGTACATCTCACAACACATAGGACTAATGTGTTTGTGTACTTAGCCACGTAGATGGGCGTGAGATGTTAGGACCTTACTCCTAGTTCAAGATGTAGAGCTAGTGCATCGCTATGAACCACGGAGTATAATCATACATACTAGCAGGCTACGACGGTGGTTGATCTTACATATCAATCAAGCCAAATATGAGTCGAACATTTTATAGATGAGCTTATTTTTCAGTATATTTTTTATAAAAAATGGGAACATGCTTGGACTTTAAATTTAACACTTATTTTGTTTTCCACACCCTTACTCTTTTGATATATCGACAAAAGTGGGAGAAAAAGGCCAAAGTTAAGGGGTCAAAATTTTTTTTGATAACTTAACTCTTACTTCATATTTAAACCAAAAGTTAAAACTTAGTTAACTTTTACCAAAAGGCCAAAGAATTTTTAACTTAAACTTATTTGTGTCGTCTACGTTTTACTTAAAATTATTTTTTAAACTTTATGTCGTTAATGTTTTACTTAAGGGGGAGAAAGGGCTTAACTAAAATGTTTTACTAAGGCCAACTTTAAGTAATGTTAATTACTTAAAGCAACCCTCAAGGGGGAGGATTAAGGTCTTTCTTCAAGACTCACCCTCGGTCAAGGGGGAGGATTCCTCAAGGGGGAGTACTTGAAGAAAATCCTTACTACTCCAACTTAATCTTCATATTTTTTGTTTCTCATGCATATTATTACTCTTCATGCTTGCTATTTACTTAACTTTGTATGTGGGTTTGCCATAAATCAAAAAGGGGGAGATTGTTGGTGCAGTAGGCACCTAAGTCGAACCTAAGTTTTGATTATAGCAAACGATACAAAGTTAAGCATATATTGTTATCTCATGAGCTAAATCAAGTGTGCAAAAAAGTCTCAAGCTGAGGTGAAGGCTAGCGACACCGGAGGAAGCCTTGGTGGTCGGCGACACTCGAGACTTGAGGAGGCCGAAGGAATTGAGTGGAAGGCGAAGCAAAGCAACACGTAAGTATCTTGAGGTAAGCTCGTGTGTGCGGCGTAAGTAAGATCGTATCCTCTTTACGGGATGATCTTAAGCGTAGATCCGACCAAAGACTTCTTATAGATGGTCTAGGTCGAGATCGGATGGTCGGCGACCATCAAAATTATGTTTTGTTGAGCTAACTTTGCCTTGCGGCTAGCATCGGTCATTGCCCGGCTTGGAGGACTCGGCCATCAAACGATCGACTAGAAGGTCGGTGATCGGCCCGATCTTGCCATCGGATCGTGATGATGGCCATCGGATCATTCTGGTCAAAGGATCATCCTCGAGTAGTCAAGAGTTATCACCATTTTTCAAGGGG
The DNA here is from genome assembly GCA_025175895.1 of Wurfbainia villosa. NCBI lineage: Eukaryota > Viridiplantae > Streptophyta > Magnoliopsida > Zingiberales > Zingiberaceae > Wurfbainia > Wurfbainia villosa. The sequence continues at coordinate 56,569,805 of CM046004.1, forward strand.
TTTTGTGCCCATTTGTGATTGGCTAAAGACCCATTCGATGAGGGGCTCAAAGGCTATAAAAGGAGGGCCAAACCTAGGGTTTTTCATCAATTCAAAAGCTTCCAAGTGCTTGATCGCTCAGACTCTTGACATCCCTCTGACGCTGCCGAGGCGGCGACTAGAGCTTCAACCTCCAACCTTTAAAATTAAAGTTCTAAATTGTATTTCATCTTATTCCTTTTAGTAAAGCTTTCATTATAACGAGGAGAGGGGGAGTGTCCTTCTACCTCGGGCTTTTTGTATCCGTCTAACTCCTACCTCCAACGAGGAGGAGTTCTTTAGAAGTTTGCCCTCCGTACGTGGTCAAGGACCACTAGGGCCTTGGAGTAGTAGCCTTCGGCTACGAACCAAGTAAATCTCTTGTGTCTATTGTCTCCTTTACTTTTTGTTTTGTTTATCTTTCCGCTACATATAAGTATTTTTTAAAACGAATTCATACTAAAAAGTTTCTATCGCTATTCACCCCCCCTCTAGCGATCCGATCGATCCAACAAACTCATGACATGGGATTGTCATGGCAAAGTCCAACATGGGGTTGGCATGGAAAATCCAAGCATGGAGCTTGGTGTGGAAGTCCAAGGGGGAAGCCTTGCCATGGGAAAGTCCAAAGCATTGCGAAGCCGTGTGCTTGGTACTTGGCATGGGAAAATCCAAAGCATTGTGAAGCCGTGCGCTTGGTGCTTGGCATGGGAAATCCAAAGCATTGCAAAGCCGTGCGCTTGGTGCATTTGAGAAGTCTTGAGAACTTGGCAAGTTCACTAGGCTCGGGTCCTTGAGTCGGTGAAGGATAGCATTGCAAAGTCGTGCGCTTGGTGCATCCGAGGGACTGCCGGACGGGGAGTGAATGGAGTGAGCCCAAAGGGAAGCATACTTCTAGGGAATGAGACGCGAAGGATGGCGTTGCGAAGTCGTGCGCTTGGCGCATCCGAGGGACGTAGGCCGAGGGAAGAAAGCTTCGGTGGGGAACTCCATGAGGGATAAGGTGGACTTGGCCAAGTGTCTAAGACTGAGTGTCGGAGGCTCAAACATCGTTATGTTTGAGGTTTTAGCCGACATCAGTCGACTGCTCTAGGTCGTATGGGTTCGACCAGTGTTCGACTGAACCAAGTCTGGCTGATCGATCATTGACTAGAGAGAGGGTCGGTATTAGGAGAATCGATCATTGTCGAGGATGGCGATCGATGACACTGCATGGGCACTGAGAATGGAGTCGAGCTTCGACTCGGTGATGGATGATCGATCGGTGATGGGTGCCATTAGTCGACTGATGTGTGATCCGTTGGAACTTAACCAACGTGGATCTGGCCGTTGTGAGACAATGGCTACGGGACCAGTCGACTGATGGTCACGATCAGTCGATTGATGGGCGCGAAAATAGCTTGATGCAGGTTATAAAAGGAGCTCGAGTTGGAGGATTTCACCATGGTTTTTGTGGAGCTATTAGAGGGGAATTGCTGCTGCATTTCAGTTCTTCAAGAGCCAATCAAAGCAAGCAACAAACAAGTGATCAAAAGCAATCGGTGAAAAGTGTTTCTTTTGTATTGTATTTGTATTCTTGTTTGTATTTGTATATTACTGTTGTAATTGCTTGTGAGAGGTTTCTCCACCTCCGATGTGTAGTCGAGAAGGAGTTTGAGTATTGCCGTGTGCATCTCTAGAGCTCGAGGAGCTCGCCCGTGGAGTAGGAACCATTCGGTTCCGAACCACATATATCGTGTGTGTTTGCGTGTGCTTATTTGTTGTTAGTATTATTATTGTTTTATTGTTTCCACTGCGCTAACGACAATCGTAGACAAGCAACGCAACGAGAACGAGCAAAATATGACATCCAACGAACGAGGGCTATTCACCCCCCTCTAGCCGGCCGTATTGATCCCCCAACACTTTTCTCTTATTAGAATTAAAAGATGAGTTATTTACTTCTATTTGCATCGTGAGAGATTTTGGTTCAAGGGTATATAAATTTCCTATCAATGCACCAGAACAGATAATCTCTCTATTCCTTTTTATAATAACTCTGTCATTAAGATCTCATTGGGACATGAGACATTGACCTCCTTGGAGAGAAAACCTTTTTGATGTTAGTCAAAAAGGGGGAGAATGTTTGGGGGAGAACATTTGGAGAGTGTTTACCAATTTGAGATAATTGGTAAGGGATTTGAGTTAGTGGTCTAACTCAGATGATTTGTTTGGTTTTTGTCAAACATCAAAAAGGGGGAGATTGTTGGTGCAATCGGCCCAGGTCATGATTGACCAGACTCGAGTTTGACTCGAGTGATGTTTTGATGTTTGACAAAGGGATTTGACAAAGTGGTTTGGCATTGATGTTTGACATTAATGTCGGTTAATATGTTGGGGAGATTGTTGGAGCAATCGACCCGGGTCATATTTGACCGGACTCGAGTTTGACTCGAGGAAGACCTTGATGGTTGACTGGGGTTGACCATGTGATTATGGGAAAGTCCAAGAATGGGTCTTGGCAAAGTAAAGTCCAAGTCTTGAGTACTTGGCATGAAAATTCCAACTGGGACACTTGGCGCATGGAAAGTCCAAGTCATGGGTACTTGGCATTTGGGAAAGTCCAAGTCTTGTGTACTTGGCATGAGAAGTCCAAGCATGGGTCTTGGCAAATGGAAAGTCCAAGCTTGGGTCTTGGCAAATGGAAAGTCCAAGCATGGGTCTTGGCATGAAAAGTCCAACATGGGTTGGCAAGGGAAAGTCCAAGCTTGAGTCTTGGCATTTGGAAGTCCAAGGGGATTGATATTGGCAGCGTAAAGTCCAAGCGGAGTCTTGGCGGCGTAAGTCCAATGTGCCTTGGCGGTGTAGACACCGTTAGCATGACATAGCCGAGGGAAGCACCTGGAGGCTAGCGCGATGGATGAACAAGTCATGGATGACTTAGAGGGATCCGAGAGGCGTGAGGCTGATGGAGGTGGCTAGAAGGCTTAGGTCTAGGCTAAGGGTGGTCTAGCAAGTATGGAGGCACCATACTTGGGTTAAAACCTCATCTTTGAGGTTGGCAGTCGACTGGCATTATGGCCGGTTCGACTGCCGTGAGTCGACTTGAGTTCGACTGTCGTTTAAGAGCCGAATCGCCCGCTGATCGCTCATTGGAGCAGCCGAATCGATGTCTACGGTCGCCGACTACCAAGGGTCGGTCGGCGACCGCGAGCATGTAATGCTGTAGGTGATCAAGGGCCGAATGACACGCGACCGGGCAATGATCGCCAAGAGATCCGTTGGAGTTTTTCCAGCGTGGATCGAGCCGTTGTCTCACGACAACAGTGGCATCAGTCGACTGGTGACTTATAGCAGTCGACTGATAGGCGGAAATCCAGGTCGCGCGGAAGGATAAAAGGAGCTCGACGAGAGGATTTTTGGCAATGGTTTCTTAAGAATCTTTGGGACGATTTGTTGCTGCAAATCAGAGTCTCCAAGGCCACTCTTCAAGCAACCAAATGCAAGCAATCCAAAGCATTTGTAAAGTGTTTTCTTTACTTGTATTGCATTATTCTTCATTGTATTTGCTTGTTACTTTTAGATTATTATTGTAATCTATGGTAAGAGGTTTCTCTACCTCCGACTTGTGTCGAGAAGGAGTATTTGTGATTAGTGAGTGCGTGTGCATCACTAGGGCTCTTTAGAGCTCGATCCGTGGAGTAGGAACCGTGCGGTTCCGAACCATGTTATATCTTTGTGTTTGCGTGTTGTATGTTTCGTTATCATTATTATTCTTGTTATTCCGCTGCGTACTAACAAAATTGTAGACAAGCATGCGAACGATTTCCATCTTCATATGGTCAACACGCTATTCACTCCCCCCTCTAGCGCCCTCAAATCTCCAACAACAATCACAGTTGCAAATCTCTAATAATCTAAACATAAGCATCTTAAATACCCAATCCATTGCATCAATCAACAACCACCACAAATTCATTGAAATTTCATACAGCACAGGGGAAAGAAGAAAAGGATCGACTTACCAATACTGTAGATCCTCCGACACTGCTCCTCCCCTATCCCCTGGTCCCCGAAACCAATCCAAGCTCACCATGAGCTCAACACTCTCGAAAATAGCCGACTGAAGGCAACCTCAGCAAGCACAGATCGACGGAAGGACCCAATCTGCCATGACAATCAAGTTTCTCAGCCAAAATCTGATCAACCACAGTAAGATCTAAGAAACCCACGGTGGAATCTAACCCTAGATAAACTGATTACCTCGATTGGCAGCTCGCTGCCGTGACAACAACACCGCCCGTCCGCCGGGAATGTCGCCGAGATTTCCCAGGCGAGAACCCCCTTGATCCTTGGTCGAAGATAAACCAAGTGGTGGCGCCGTCGAGCTGCTCTCACCGGATGCTGACGAGTTAAGGAGGAAGCGAAGTGATCGCGCGGCGAAAGAGAAGAGCAACACGGAGAAGAAAGGGAACGAAGAAATCGTGGAAGAAAGGAATAATGTCGATCGAGAGTTTCCGACCCTTTTTAAATGTCATTTGAGCGATTCAGTTAGACCAACCCAAGTTCAATCCAATCTGATTTAGTCCAACCGATCAAACCCATTTCTAGCCCAACAATTTCGGCCCAATGGATTCAGCCCAAACCCAATCACTAATTAGACCCAATTAATCTACTAATTAAACCCAATTAATTAAAGGGTTAATCCATATAATTTATTTTTCTCGTATTCTATATATACCTTTGTTCTGCTTTCGGTTGGGGCAATTCTTCTTCCAATGTCCAGTCTACTTGCAAGTGAAGCACTTGCCTTTCAGCTTCTTCACTCCTCCCTGAGATCCTCCTACCACCTTTGTCCCACCTTGTTTCTTCTTCTTCTTGCCTTTCGACTTAGAAGTAGAAACCTTTTGGGCAACCATGGCCTGAGCCTGAGCACTCTGACGAAAAAGCCCCTCTGTCGCCTAGAGTTCTGTCAGAAGCTCCGCCAACTAATACAACCTATTATTCATGTTGTAGTTCAGGCGAAACTGCTCAAAACTCCTAGGTAGAGACTGGAGAATGATATCGACCTAGGTTTCCCCATGGATCTCAGCTCCAAGGACTTCCAGCTCATTCAAATGAGCCATCATCTTGAGAACATGATCCCTCATGGGTGTTCCCTTGATCATGGTGGTCGTCATCAAGTTCTTCATGGCTTCCTACCTAGCAGCCCAATTTTGGTGTCCGAAAAGCTCTTTGAGATTGAGCATCATGTCACAAGCAGTGGGCATGGCTTGATGCTGATGTTGCAATACATTTGACATAGAAGCCAAAATGTAACACCGCGCCATCTCATCAGCCTTTATCCACTTCTTATAACTCTCCTTCTCCTTTTCCCCAAAATCATCCACAGGCTTAGGACACTCTTCGAAGAGTACATGTACTCCTCAGCAGTCAAGACAATATCAAGATTCCTTTTCTAATCAACATAATTGGGTCCAGTAAGTTTATTCTCTTTTAGTATCACAGCAAGCGGGTTGAAAGTCATTTTTGAAAAACCTAAGAATCACATAGACCAAAACATTATATTTCAAAAAATTATTGATTCCTCAAACAATAAAATTTTAAAACCAACCAACACCTCAAAACACCGAGAATATCGTATGTCATGATCGTGTGGACGTATACGAATTCTACATTTGTAAGAGGAGGTTTTACCCATTAATTTTACTATCTTGTCAACCTAACTTTTTAACAAATAAAATTAATAGTTGGTTCCTCTTCGGCTCTACAAATAAAAGCAGTGACTCCGATGAGGAGGATACTCCTATTTGCATCTAAGTGTTCACCATTACTCAGTACCAAGCAATTATCTCGGATTATATGCCTTCCGATGGGGAAGTACACACGCTCCTAAATAATTTCCTATAATCATATTCGACCCTGTGATCCGCAAAACAAACTCATCCGATGGGGAGGAAGGCACTCAGAGCTGACGTGCAAGTTTTTTTGCATCACATGTCAAATCATAATGGAGGCCGTGGGAATTTTAAAAATATTCCTCTCCCACTTAGTAATTTAAAATTAAGGAATTTTCCTAGCACACGACATGCATATCATACAAGAAGCAATAAATATGGAAAAAAAATATTTTCCAACTATTATGGCTTTTGTTCTCCAATATGCCTCCTGTCGTATCGCTATCTCGTTCGCTCCTCCCTACGCCATGTATAAGCCATCCGGAGATCCGAGCCGAGAATAATTATTTTAATTTACATCCATTGATCCTATACTCCACGAAGGAGTGTACATGAAATCTAGATCGAAAGTAAACTAAAATAAAAGAGTGGATAAACAATGTCGTACTTAATTAAAAAAATTAAATACTAACCTCGTCAACCCCGAGGATTCAAATAATAATACAATTACACACATCCAATAACATATACACACATATGGCCATAATAGTTGGATTTTATGCCTGCAACCAAAAAGTTAGCCTACGCATATTCTACTATCATCTGACACATACAATATATGATAAGTGCATAAAAGTAACTGAATCTTAAACACACAAAACCGAAAACCGTGGCTCTGATACCACTTGAAGGTGGAAACTTCGCTTCCCACTTCAACTCGGTCACTTGTGCATGGCGATCCCATGTACGTCCCTGGATTAAAAAATTAATCCTTGACAAAGAGGGATTACCCAAGCAACCGATCCATCGTCGTGCTATTCGAATAGAGTGGTCACTTGAACAAACTTGTTGTTCAAGTCACCTACCACTTTTCTTCGTTTAGCTGCGGAATAGACGATGTATGGATCGTCGGTTTTTGCGTTTGTCTTCGGGGTCCAAGTAAATTAGACACAAACAATACATACAATATACAAAGAAACAAAAGGAAAGCAAAACAAGAATTATACCTCTTGTTTACCTCAAGGTCTTCTATCGTATGTCCTATCCTCCTCTTGGACGTTGTGTGGGCAATGATCTTCCAAGAGTTGAAGCCTCCTAGATCACGTTCTTCCCATCCTTGCTCGCTCCAAATAAAGGGTAGAATAAAACAAAACTTCTTCTCCTATCTTGAACCGACCACCAAGTCAAGGGACTTGATGTTGCCGCTGGCCAAGGAGAAGAATAGGAGCGCCGGCCAACCTTGAAGAAAGGTTGCCACTGGCCAAAGGCGAGAGAGAGAGAGGGAGGAGTTGCCAGCCAATCTAGAGAGAGAGAGGGTGAGACACCGCCGACCAAGAAGAGCCAAAACCCTAGAATTCTTGTCGCCGCCCAATAGGAAGAAGAGCAAGCTAGGGTTGCCGCCCACCTCTTCTCTCAAGCCAACTCCAAAAAACCCTAACCCTAATTTGATGATCTCTCTCCTTGCCACCCAAGCCCTTATTTATAGAGTTAGGCTTAAGCCTCCTTTTAATTTTCACTGTCGGATCTAGAGATTTAATCTCAACCGTCAGATCTAGAGAATTAATCTCCACCGTCGGATCTAGAGATTTAACCTCAACTATCATATTTAGAGTTTCATTTTCCACTATCGGATCTAGGCTCTATGAGGGTTTTAATAGGTTACAATAGGGACCATGAGGAGGAGTTGGATCTTGGCCACCCAATGAATCTAGCTCACATAAAGTCTGATCCATTAATGATAATTCATTCCACTGGAGGATTATCATTGATCTACCTCATCAACCCCCATAAATAAATATGGGCTCCATATATTAATTGTACAAATATCTCCCCGTGTTTAAGATCTCGTATGTCCATCAATTAATTAATTTATTGATAATTAATTAATCAACATCTAACTCCATGAGTAGTACCACTCAACCTTATTATCATGTCGGACCAAGTCCGCCTGCAGGGTTTAAATGATGAACCTTATGAGCTCTTCAAGGGGACATCATCATCCTAATATATAGGACACGGTTTCCTCCTATAATCAATGACACACCATATAAATAATATCATTTTCCAACTTACCGAGCCTATCGATTTACTTTATAAATCTCGCCCATTGGTAAATCAAAGAAATAAATACTAAGTATATGTGCCCATTATTATATCGGGATTAAGAGCATGTACACCATAATATCCGAGGTCCGATTCAATTATGTAGTCAGCAATAAATCGAGTCACCTCTAAGTCAGTCCTGCTCAATACACACAAAGTGTACTAGTGTAATTCTATGGTCAAGACAAACCAATACCAAATCACACTACAACCATACCGATAGTTTATCCAAAGTCATCTCGGTTGTGAGCCTCTACTTATACTCTACAAGGAATTGATAACATGATCTCCCATGTGACACTACACACCATGTTATCTACAATATAATGTATTAGACAATATGCATAACCATAAATATACAAACAATGATCATGTGATTCTTATTTCAAAAATAAAGATGTTCATACAAACGATAGATTTTTCAGTATTCATCCCAACAATGCTTTCATCAAGTGTACCATGTGTGATTCACTTAAGTTCTGCACAACTTAACCACACACATCAAATCACATAAACAAACTCACTTAAAACCTTTGCCACACGCATCAAAACCTAACCATACTTGGGTTGATTGCCCTAACAATCTCCCCCTTTTTGATGTGTGGCAATATGTTTAAGTTAGGGAAAATATTAACAAAACACTAAGGCAAGGAAAGCATGTAAACATAACATGCGTATCAAAACACTCCCCCTTAATACATGCAACTCCCCCTTAACACATACTAATTCTCCCCCTAGCATGATTCACTTAAACATTAACATTTCTCCTCCTTTGACACAATCAAAAACATCAAATATATATTATACAACATGGCATCACTCTCTAAGGGAATAAAATCACAAAAAATAGGCTAAAATCCATTTAAAATAGGTTACTATGCTCGTGCATAGTACATCAGTTGACTGCATCAGAATGCCAGTCGATTGGCACCAAAAAACGCAGATTTCTAATTTATGAAGCCAAATTCAGAAATACATTAAAAATTCTAGAAAATTCAAAAAATCATGAAATTTGAGGAAAACATTTTTTATGAGTCCCTATATCAATGAAAAATAATTTTTCATAAAAATTTAATCAATTTTCAAAAATAAGGCAAACTCTCAAAAGTTTGAAAATGACTCAAATTTTTATCAACTTGAAAGCCTAGTTTTGCCTTAGAATGTTTCAAAACATGAACCCACAGTTTATAAAACATGAAATGGTCTTAAAACATTTAAAATATCAAACCATGATATTTGGGCAATATGTCTATGAATTAAACATATGCTTTCCTTATAGTTGGTCTATGATTGCTATGTCATGATACTCTAAGTGACCCATCTAAATGCCATAAGCATTAGTGAAACACTTGTATCAACCTAACATCTCACCCATGCTATGTTTTTAATCAAGTTAGACTTATAGTGAATGTGAGATGTGACTAAGGTATTTGTACTTAACCATAAATTTCATGCAATTTCTACCAATGTTAAGTATTATCAATCATCATGATCATAAAGCATGTATATGATAACAAAACAAGTACCACAAATCATGATTCAAACATTATCACCCAAATCACCCACCATGCTCATAATAAGTCAACCACATAACATTGTTGGACTTTTCGAGCTGCAAAAATTGCTTTTTGCATTGCGGAAACCTCGGAAGCCCGGCCACGGATCCGTGCGAAGATATATAAAAATAGATTACATGTATGTGTTTAAAGAAACCTAGATCTACCTTAGATCTACAAGATGAGAGTGTTACCCTCATAGTGATGCCCTTTGCTTATCCCGATCGTCCAAATGGCTTGCCGGAACTCAAGAGTGTCAAGTGTACACTCCTCTACAAGTATCCACATGGACAAATGGTGGAGAAAAACAACCTAGAGTGTGCTAGCACTCCTTGGAAGTTTCGGCCAAGATAGGATTGGGAGAGAGCTTGAGAGGAAGAAGATCCAAGGAAGAAGAAGATGGAGTTACACCGAAATAACTTCACACCATATGGAATAAAGTGGCCGACCACTTCAATCTTGGGGGGTTACATGCATGCATGTAACTCCAAGAGCCAATGGCTCTTGGCCTTCCTCATGAGGTGGCACCACATGATAAGTCCATGATGATGTGGAACATAATCATTGGCCGGCTCCCATGTCAAGTCACCATGACATGGCAATTGGTCAAGTCAAAATTGACCATTCATCTTCCCTCTCAAGTCAAGTCAAACTTGACCTCTTATCTCCCATGGTTGATAAAATCTAACCACTTGATTCAAGTCAATTTGATTTAATTTAAATTGACTTAATGAATCAAATTTAAATTAGACTCATTCAACACTTGAATCAAATTGAGTCTAACTCAATTAGTCTAATTTGGATTACTCTTAATCCAATTTTGGTTCATCCCATGAACCTAATCCTCATGGTTCATCATATGAACCTAATCTCCATCTAATTGCCCTTTGTGTGTGACCCTATAGGTTCTTGTAACGTTGGCAATGCTCCTAAACCGATTTAGGAACATACGCAATGAGCGGTATCTAGCAACACATCATTGCTACCCAAGTTACAAGAATGTTGAGATCCAACATCACCTTTGTGACTACTAATTGTGACTCTCACAATATGTGACAATGTCCCTCTATCCTTGACATCTAGATTGACCAGTTGAGGCATAGACTGTGTCATCCTCGGTACAATCTATATTTTGAACTCAAAGTAGACTCACTTTAATCAAATGTGCTCAATATCTCATATTGACTCATTTGGGCATGGCCATGCACTTCATGGTCTCACTCTATCAAGAATAACGATGTTACTCCCGTCATATAGGAGGGATAGATCTCATCTACATCACTCACATCCCTCCACATAATTTGTTACATACCCAGTAATCGCCTTTATAGTCCACCCATTTATGGGTGATATTTGACGAAGCCAAAGTATGCAACTCCTTATGTAGGGAACCTAAGGGAACCATGGTGACTTCAGGTCCAAGAACTAATAGTCACATGAGAAAGTATATGACACTCATATAACAATCCATGATATTTTCTCATGGCGGGTCATTTAGTATACATTCTCTAATGCATACCCATGTGTCAACTTGATATCTCATATCCATGACTTGTGAGATCAAGTTATTGAGTTGACCTACGTGCTAGTCTCTACGCATTAACATTATCACTGAATGTTAATACTTGACTAGGAATGATTAAGAGTAGTGTTCTCTATATCATCTCATTATCGATTCAACCAATTGATTGATATAGATAAGAACCTTCTACTCAAGGACGTTATTATACTTAGTTTATTTGGCACCAATACAAGTAAATATAATAACCATGTCTTTATAAATAGGAATATGATACAATAAAGTCCATATAACAATCATCACATGATTGACTCTAGGGCTTTCACTAATAATCTCCCACTAGCACTAGTGTCAATCACCGTAGTATCTAATACCCAATGACCTAGTGTGACCATCATGCTTTTTCTGTGCCAAAGTCTTGGTCAAGGGATCTGCGATGTTAGCCTCTGTGGGTACTCTACAAATCTTCACATCTCCTTTATCGATAATCTCTCGAATGAGATGGAAGCGCCGTAGTATATGTTTGGTCCGCTGGTGTGAGCGAGGTTCCTTAGCCTGTGCAATCACTCCATTGTTGTCACAATAGAGCTCTAAGGGATCTGCTATGCTAGGAACCACCCCAAGCTCAGCAATGAACTTGCGGATCCAAACTGCCTCCTTTGCTGCCTCAGATGCAGCGATATACTCGGCTTCTATTATAGAATCAGCAACTGTGTCCTGCTTCGAACTCATCCATCTCACAGCGCCACCATTCAAGGAAAACATGAACCCTGACTGTGATCTATAATCATCCTGGTCAGTTTGGAAGCTGACATCGCTGCAACCCTTTATAACTAGCTCCTCATCGCTTCCAAATATCAAAAAATATTCTTTAGTCCTTCTCAAGTACTTAAGAATATTCTTGACTGCTATCCAGTGACGCTCACCTGGATCTAACTAGTATCTACTCATCATGCTCAAAGCATACGAGACATCAGGATGAGTACATAGCATGGCGTACATGATAGATCATATAGCAGATGCATAAGAGATCTTATCCATGCGATCTCTCTCCTCTCTAGAAGAGGGACTTTGAGTCTTCGAAAGACTCACACCATGTGACTTCGACAGAAGTCCCTTCTTGGAACTCTGCATGGCAAATCGTAGTAATACCGTGTCAATGTATGTACTCTGACTTAGGCCAAGCAATCTCTTAGATCTATCTTTATAGATCTTGATGCCTAGAATATAGGCTACTTCACCTAAGTCCTTAATTGAGAAGCACGTCCCCAGCCAAGTCTTTACAGACTGTAGCGAAGGGATGTCATTCCCAATGAGTAATATGTCATCCACATACAATACAAGGAAGACAACTGTGTTCCCATTAACCCTCTTGTAGACACAGGGTTCATCTTCATTCTTGATGAAACCAAACTATTTAATCGCAACATCGAATCGAAGATTCCAGCTCCGAGAAGCTTGCTTTAGCCCATAAATGGACTTTTGCTGCTTGCATACTTTCCCAGTATGCTGTGGATCTACAAAACCCTCAGGTTGTGTCATGTACACATCCTCGAGTAAGTTTCTATTCAGAAATGTGGTTTTGACATCCATCTGCCAGATCTCATAATCGTGGTATGCTACAATAGCAAGCATGATCCGAATGGACTTAAACATCGCCACTGGAGAAAAGGTTTCATCATAGTCAATACCATGAATTTGCTTGAAACCTTTAACCACCAATCGGCCCTTATAGGTATGCGTAAGTCCATCCATATCAGTCTTTCTCTTAAAGACCCACTTACACCCAATGGGTTTGACCCCTTCAGGTGGATCAACCAAAGTCCATATTTGGTTGGTGCACATGGATTCCACCTCGGATCTCATGGCCTCTAGCCATTTCTCATAATCTGGGCTCATCACAGCTTCCTGATAGGAGGTAGGCTCATTCTCAATGAGCATAACGTCATCATGGTCAGATAAGAGAAATGAGTATTGCATCAATTACTTAGTGCAATTCCTAATTATGTATTGTGTATATTAGGAGATTGTAAGGATGCCAAAGAGCTTTAGAGCAAGCTAGCTAGGCTCCATGAAGAACCCTCAATGGCTCAAGAAATAGAGGAGCCCAAAGAGCAAGAATGCTCATCGGCTCAATTAGAGAAGGAGACCAAAGTGGAGTGCTCATCCTCTCAAGCTCAAGAAGAAAAAAGCACATCATCTTCATCACAAGAGTTTGAGGAATCGGAGGTTGAAAGGCCATCAACATCCGAGGAAGAGGAGGAAGTAGAAGAAGCCTCTACCTCAAGAATTGAGGGGGAGGAGAGACCATTCCCCATGCCGGAGCAAGAAGAACATGAACCATCTACCTCCGGTCAAGAAGAAGAGGAAGTTCAAAACTCCCCTACCATGGAAGGTAACTCAAACATTGTACTTAAAATTAAGAATCATATAATATGTTTTGAGTGTAGGGAGCAAGGACACTACAAGAGTAAGTGTCCTAAACGGGTCAAGAAGATGGCACAAGTTGTCCCAAAGACCAAGGAAACCGGTGCCCAAAGTCAAAAGAGCAAGGAGCATATCATTTGCTTCAAATGCCATCAAAAGGGGCACTATAGAAGCCAATGCCCTAGGAGAAAGCAAACCAAGGGACAAGAAGGAGCATCACATGTAGGGGGAGCTTCTAAAGCAAACCCTAAGGTAAATTTTAGTAATGCACCTTCCCTATTTTATAATGAAAAGCATGCTAGGAGTAATCTTGCTATTATTCATAAAGAGCATGCTAAAAATAAGTTTTATTGTTTAGGTGCCAAATCATGCGATTTTAGACCTAAGGAGAAATTTGGGACTAATAAGCCTTGAAAAATCCTACCTAGGAAACTATTAGAAAGGTAGAGGAGCATTTAGGAATTAACCCTAAGAAGGGTAGGCATATGCCTATAATGAAGAACCACGCCCAAAGACTAAATGAAAACTCAAAGATTGGGCAATTAGAAATGGAAAATCAAGTCTTGAGGTCAAGACTTGAGAAATTAGAAAAGACCCTTAGGAAAATGCAAAATCAAATGCAAGGGTCAAATAGTCAAAATTTGGGATCAAGAAGTCAAAACCTAGGGTCTATGAGACAAGGTCCACCCAAGGGAAAAAAAGGTTTGGGTCACAAACCTAAGCCCAAGGAGACTTACCATAGTGTTTCATTCGATTATGGAACTCAACCTAGGTCTAAGAAAGCCAAGGTTACTAGGAAAGTCATCCCTAAGGGTAACCATGGTGTGTGCCTAGTGGCTAAGGTTTCAAGGAAACCTAGGGAAGCCACTAAGAAGGTTACAAGGGGAGTCACCCCTAAAGTTAACCCAGGCAAGACCACATTGACCAAGGCTACTAAGCTTAGAAAGGTAATTAGGAGGGTATCTAGGGAAGTTATCCCTAAAGAATACCTAGTAAACTCAAGGAGCTCCAATAGGTATTGGATTCCTAGGAGCGTGATCGATTCACACTAAATGGGTTAGGATGTGTCAACCTTGATTGGATGGGTAGTTAACTCAACCATAGCAAAGTTGACACTTTAGGTCATTTTTAAGGTGATTAGTACCTTGGAAATAAGTTTGATTTTATATCCTAAAGGATTTTAGGATGTGCCAATATATTTTGAGATATATGAAAAATTGATTAAATTGACACAATTAAGGTTTAAAGGTCATAGTGTGTCATTTTGAGTTTTCGCCACACTTGGGAGATAAGTTGGTAATATGGCTAAATGAACCTAACTCTAACAAATGACAATTAACACTAAAATCTAGGTATTATTATACCTTCATATCTTATTTGCCATTGCCATGTCATGACATCATATCTCTTTTAAAATAATATAATATGTCATGATAATGCTTAGGGTTAAGATTTTATGTCATTTATATTTATATTTAATCATATGCTATGACATCATGATTATTGGCACATGTTATTTATGCTATCATTTATGTCATAATCATCATTCATGCATTAATTAAAACTGATTTAAGGACTATGGCATGATTTGAAGTCCCATGTATAAGGGAATCAAATAGTGTTGCCTTAGAAAATGCATGAGACCTTAGTTTAGGAAGAACAAAACCCACATCTCACATCACATTGATATGTGTGTGTATTGATACACCCTAGACACATGTGAGATGCTAGGAAATGAGTTAAGTTCAAGGTGCATAGGTTTTGCATCAAGATGAACTCAAACTCATCTTATACCAATCATGAATCATGAGGAAAGCTTATGCACAAGTCATGTGCATTAAGCCAATAGACCATGGTTCAAAATAAGATTTTAATATCATTTTAGAAAACCTTGGTGTATTCTATCTTTTGATAGAAGTCACCATTGATGAAGTTGATACAAAGTAGGCTCAAAACAATGAAGTTTTTCTTGTTTTTGAACTTTGTATCAATCTCACTATTTTATAGGTATCTTATTTTTCATCTATAATGATTGACTTAAGTATTATACATATAAATTTTCATGATTTTTTGAATTATGTATAATTACTTATAATTTTTTGAATTTCATTTTCTAAAATGCATTTCTAATCATCGATCGATCATGAATGGCAATCGACTACTTTAGAAATGATCAGAGTAGTCGATCACAATGATCGATTTCGAGTAAACAAGGACATTTATCCCATGTTTCAACTATGTTAGGATTCCCTAGCTGCTCCTAACCCTAGGATATGCTTTAGAAAGCATTATAAAGGGTAAAAATCCATTGGATATGGATTATGAGAGTTGTTTAGGGCGATGTATTAATTTTAAGGTGTGTGAAAGTTCAAGGTTGAAACTTTTGCCCTTAATTTTGATGGTTTAGTTTTCCTATAGGCTTAGGGCTCTCCAAGGACATTGTTAGTGCAATGGTCAAGGGAGAGCAAGTCTTTAGGGGGAGGTTATCCATCATGGGATAACGGATGTGTTCTTCCTCATGAGGGGGAGAATTTGGGGGAATTTGGAGACGTGAGGATTGCCTCTCTTTAGTGATATGGGACTTATCACTAGGAAGAGTGAAGACATCCTAGATATTTTTGGATCAAGGGAAAGATTGTAAGATCTCATTGGGATATGAGACATTAACACCCTTGGGGACAACCTTTTTGATGTATGTCAAAAAGGGGGAGAATTAAGGGAAAATGAAATTCTGAATTTGGAAAATTGGGAGGATTGAATTGAGTTAATGTTATAACTCAAAGGTATTTAGTTTTTGTCAAACATCAAAAAGGAGGAGATTATTGGTGCAATCGACCCAGGTCACGATTGACCAGACTCGAGTTTGACTCGAGTAGTGGTTTGATGTTTGTGTTTTGATGTTTGACGATGAGTTAACCATTGTTTGACAATGGGTTGACTATATGGTTGACATGGGATTGACCATATGATGGAGAAGTCCAAGTGTAACACTTGGAATGGAAAGTCCATGCATGAGTCTTGGCAAGGAAAAGTCTAAGTGGGACACTTGGCATGGAAAGTCCAAGCATGGGTCTTGGCAAGAAAAAGTCCAAGCTTGAGTCTTGGCAATTGGAAAGTCCAACATGGGTTGGAAAGGGAAAGTCCAAGCTTGAGTCTTGGCAATTGGAAAGTCCAACATGGGTTGGCAAGGGAAAGTCCAAGCTTGAGTCTTGGCAATTGGAAAGTCCAACATGGGTTGGCAAGGGAAAGTCCAAGCTTGAGTCTTGGCAATTGGAAAGTCCAACATGGGTTGGCAAGGGAAGTCCAAGGATTGATATTGGTGGCGTAAAGTCTAAGGGTGGAGTCTTGGCAGCATAAGTCTAATGGTTGGTGACGTAAAGTCCAAGCGTATGGCTTGGTAGCGTAAGCCCAATGTGCCTTGGCGGTGTAGACACCGTTAGCATGAAAATAGCCGATGGAAGCTCCTGAAGGCTGGCGTATGGATGAACAAGTCATGGATGACTTGGAGGGATCCGATAGGCGTGAGGCTGATGGAGGTGGCTAGAAGTCTTAGGTCTAGGCTAAGGGTGGTTTAGCAAATATGAGGGCATCATACTTGGGGTAAACCTCATAGTTGATGTGTAGCAGTCGATTGGGGTTATGGACCAGTCGACTGGTCAAGTGTTTGACACTTGGCAGCCAAGTCGACTCTGGGCAGTCGACTGGGATTATGACCAGTCGATTGATGGGAGTCAACTGGCGATCGACTGTGGCCGAGTGGCTTGGGCAGTCGACTGACATGTTATGATAGTCGATTGGCCTTGAGCAGTCGACTTCCATGGATGGTAGTCGACTG
Source organism: Wurfbainia villosa (assembly GCA_025175895.1). NCBI lineage: Eukaryota > Viridiplantae > Streptophyta > Magnoliopsida > Zingiberales > Zingiberaceae > Wurfbainia > Wurfbainia villosa. Next base: position 56,587,139 of record CM046004.1, read on the forward strand.
CTAGTCGAGGACACATGCATAGAATATTTCTGAGTCGACTACTTCGGTTTGGCAGTCGACTGGAGGCTATGAGTAGTCAATTGATGGGTCTGATCAGTTGACTGCTAGGTATTCGTTGACACTTTTCCAGCATGGATTAAGTCATTATGAGATAATAACTACGGAAGCAGTAGACTGCTAGGGGGAAATCAACTCGAGTTGCAGCTTTAAAAGGAGGACGAAGGGGAAGATTTTTGTAGCGATTTATTGGGTGATTTTCTAGTGAAAATCAGAGTCTTCAAGTGCAGTCCAAAGCAATCAACAAGCAAACATTCAAGTTCACATTTGTAAAGTTTTCTTTACTTGTAATTGTGTAGTTTACTTGTATTAGCTTGTATTTCTCTCTTATTTGTGTAAGATCGCTTGTACGAGGTTTCTCCACCTTCGACGTGTTGTCGAGAAGGAGTTTATTGATTAGTGGTGGTGTGTGCTTCACTAGAGCTCATTCGAGCTCAATCCGTGGAGTGGGAACCCTAAGGTTCTGAGCCACGTTATATCGCTTATCATATGTTTGTGCTTGTATCTTTGTATTTGTGTTAGTATTATTATTCCACTATGCTAACAAGTGTTTTAGACGATCAAGCATGATCGAATTCCATCGATAAACGAATACTCTATTCACCCTCCCTTTAGCGCTCACCAAAGTTTCAACAAGTTCGACAACTCCGCATTCCATCGCCGGAGCAGTGAGCCGTGGTCAACCCTTTCAACTCTTGCCGGAGGGACTTTCTGGTAAGGGATCCACTTAATCGACCACCATTAGGAAGCTATCCAGCATCGTCGTTGTTCGTCGGAGAGGGTGGTTCCTACTCTAGGTGTCGTGGATGATTATTGGTTAATTTTTATTTTGATGTTTTCTATTTTATTTGTAGTTCATTTGGATGATTATCTATAATTTGGATTGGATGTTTAATTGAGTGTTGCATTTGATGTTTAATTGGTAGTTTTTTTTGGAGCTTGATTAGTGGCTTCATATGGATGGTTAGTTCATAGTTTAATTGGAATATTTAGCTTGGAGTTTGATTTGTAGTTAATGATTTGAACTAGTTGTTGTTGATTGTTTACTTAGCTTAATTGGTAATTAGGTTGATTTTTTGCATGGTTAATTGTCATATCTGTTAATTAGAATTGTTTAATCATTGTATCGTATAGTGATAGTACGGTGCATTTATTGCACATTAGGTTAGCTTTTAGATAATTGTTTGGATAGATTGTAGGAACTCCCATTTTTACTTTTGTTTAGAAACAAATGTTCAACCATTGAGTTCACATGGGAGACAACCTGAGTTAGCCTAGGTTTGGTAATTAATTTGGGAACGGTACCACGACTCATAAATCATTGATCAAATTTTTGCATCGTTGCCGAGGACACTCGTAATGGTGTTCATTTGTCTTTAAACTGTTGTCAATTGTTTGTGTTTTTCTTTTGTTATTAGTGTCTTTCTTATCATTTTTTATTTGTTACTTATCGTGTTGCTTTTGATAATGACTAGGTCTTCAGGCGATAAGATACTTGAGTTGAATCCTGAGATTGATAGGACTTTTCATGCATTGCAGAGAGCATAGGGAAGGTTAGCTGATATATCTGACTGTAGTCCATCAAAGTTGCAGTTAGTTATGGCAGATAATAACAGAACTCTGAAGGAACTTGCAACCTCTGATGTGACTTACCAATATTCTTGCATCAACTACCCAGCTTTAGAGAGTGATTTTAAGCTCATATCAGGTACAGTTCATTTGCTTCCTATGTTCCATGGATTATCTGGTGAAGACTCCAACATGCATTTGCACAAGTTCTATGTGGTATGCTCTACTATGAAGCCACATGGCATTTTAGAGGAGAATATCAAACTGTGAGCTTTCCCATTTTCATTAGCAAGAGTAGCTAAGGATTGGTTATATTATCTTCCACCGAGATGCATTACTAGTTGGCTTGAGTTGAAGAAAGCATTTTTGGAAAAATTCGTCCCAACATCCAGGACTGCCACCATCAGGAAAAGCATTTGTAGTATTCAACAAATCGCTGGAGAGACATTATATGAGTACTGGGAGAGATTCAAGAAGTTGTGTTCCAGTTTCCCCCAGCATTAGATTAGTGATCAGCTGTTTATTCAATACTTCTATGAGGGACTGCTTCCCATGGACAGAAGTATGATTGATACAGCAAGTGGAGGAGCATTGGTGAACAAGACTCCGGATGAGGCTAGAGAGCTTATTGCAAACATGGCAGAGAACTCACAACAGTTTGGGAGCAGAGCGATTGTGACTAGAGGGGTGAGTGGGGCTCACCTGGCTTCTACTGATCAGGTGGAGATGAAGAACTCTTTGTAGGAGCTTTCATCATTAGTCAGGCAGATGGCTCTGAATCAAGCAAGCCAATCTTCTACAGTAACTATGCATTCTATGAGGGTTTGTGGTATTTGTTCGAGTACAGAGCATCCTTCTGATTCATGTCTTTCTCTCCAGTAGGATGAAGCAGTGGTAGCAGCAAATTAGTTTCCTTCCAGACCTCAATATCAGTAGCAGTATCAGCTTCAGTATCATCAGCAGCAACATCCCTGGTATGATCCAATGTCTGCTACTTATAATCCAGGATGGAGAGATCACCCGAATCTGAGGTATGGGAATGCATTTCATCGGTAACCATTTCAGCCAGGGCTAGCATTCCAGAGGCCCCCAGTCCTTCAGAGTAACCCAGTTCAGATCAAACCACCTATCCAACTGGTCAGAACAAAGTCTTCAAGTTCAGGTTCAAATTCAAAATTAGAGGATCTAATGCAGTAGTTTTTGGTACAGCAACAGCAGTATCAACAGAAGACAGATGCATCCATTCAGAGCATAGAGAGATAGATTAGTCAGCTTGCATCTAACCTTAATCTGCTGCATCTTTAGGGATCTAGTCAGCTACCATCTCAGACCATTCCAAATCCTAAGGGAAACATCAGTGCGATTACATTGTGGAGTGGCAGAGTTACTTTTGACCCTGTAGCACTAGCTTCAGATCCAATTGTTGTTTCTAGCAGTGTAAAGCAGAGATAACCAGAGCAGGATCCACAGCCGTGACGATCAGAGTCACCAGCTCTATTACCCTTTCCCTCAGAGGCTAGTGCAGCCTAGGAAGAGGGTTGTTGAAGAAAAGGCTAGGAAATTCCAGGAGCTAGTAGATTTGTTCAGCAAAGGGGAAGTCAATATCCCTTTGTTGACAATGATCGAGCAGATTCCCAAGTATGCCAAGTTTCTTAAAGATTTGTTTGTTCACAAGAAGAAGTTGAAAGGTAATGAGTTGATCAGTGTAGGAAAGAATGTGTCAACACTTATTCAGCCTTTGCCCCAGAAGTGTAAGAATCCAGGTGTTTTTATTGTACCTTGTGTTATTGGGAGCTATGTCTTCGAGGATGCGATGTTGGATTTAGGAGCTTCAATTAATGTGATGTCAAGGTCAGTCTTTCATTCACTTGGTGTTGGACCCTTGCAGCCTACAGGTGTAGTGATTTAGTTAGCCAACCACAGTCATACCCACCCAGTTTGGGTGATAGAGGATGTTAGTAATATATGAGAGATGTCCTAAGGCAATCGCCTTATGTATGAACCATTTATATGATAAATGAAGATTCACTATTTGAGTATACATGTTTAATGTATTTGATTGGATCTTAAACTCATTTACTGAATGTCCACGATACGATTCACAGCATGAGAGAATTTGTGATTGGATCACAACTAGTGAGTATCTCTACATGTGTAATTGTGATGTATCGGAATTATCCCTAGTCGATGAATTGATGAATCTGGACACCATCAATTCTGTTGAGACTAGCACGAGGTATACTCCTTGGTGTAACCAAGCAGCTGATTCTCACTGGCTGGAGACATAGTGATGTCCGGAGTTAATCGTGGATGCTAGTTATGGTAACTAGTTCATTGGAGTGACCAGCCGTAAGACTTCATATGGTTCTCTGCATATATAGATATGTCAATGAAGTTCTTACTGTGGCTTAAGTGCGATGTTCCTTTGACTTGCGGTATTCAAGTCATCTTGATCATGGAGACTTATGCTTTGACATCTTAAGCAAACATCTTTAAGGAGATGTGGACCCGGGATGATTGGGTATAAGTCGAAGTGATCGAAGGTGTTTGAATAGCCTATAAAGGATTCACCACTCCTTGCGAGGAGATGTATACCCATGGCCTCTCGTCGGATTGTTACTAAAGTCTTTGGCCAAAGCATTACATGTTTAGAGTAAGGTACTCTTCGATACATGTGGAGTAACTAGAACTGTAGAGGACGAGGAAATGATACTTGGGCTAGGTGTGACGTAGTCAGCCTAGTGGGGACTGACACAATAGACCATGTCCTGAACCAAGTGGGTATAAGATGAGTGAAGGGAATGGGGCACGATTCATTCAAGCTACTGAAGGGTTTCAGAAATAGTTCTGGATCAACCGTTGATCTTTTCGGTTAATTGGGGATCATGATGTACTACTAGGTGCCACTCATGATCGTTCTATAATTAATGGTTAATTATAGACGGCCAACATAAACCGAGAACCTATTTGGTCACACGCACAACGAGTGTAATCCAAAGGATTTAAAACGAGCTTGAGAATGGGATTCTCAGACCGAGAGAAAATATGTTTGGTTGGACCAAACATAAAGCGAGCATGAAATTGTTTCAGTCGCAATGGAAGCGTGGATGGGCCGTGTCTTATGAAGACATAATGGATGGACCAAAATGGTTTGGTCCTAATCCAATGGATGAGAATAAACCAAAGGGTTTGGTTTATATTAAACGAATGAACCAAAGGTTGGTTCGGTTCGTTTTAACTTAAAATAAACCATCATGGTTTGGTTTATTTTAACTTATCTTAATGGAGCGGGTTAACGGGCTTTATGGATATGATCCATTAACCACTAAGAGAATTAGTTCTCTATAAAATAGGGATTAAACCTAACCCTAAACCGAATCAAACTTGGCCGCCCAACCCCTCCCTCTCCTATTCGGCGCCCAACTCCAGTGCCGCCGCCCAGCCCAAGGTCCTCCAACCGGCGTCCAGAAGGTTGCTTCCTTCCTCCTCGCGCAGCTGCTGCCGGAAGAGTTCGGTCATCCTCCTTAGGTTTGGCATCAAGGTGAGCACTTTGCTTCCTTGGTTTTGGCCGGCGCCTACTCCTCCACCAAGCTGTCCAGTTTTCTGACAGCTTCTTCCTTCCGCCGGAGCGCCGCTTAGACGACGGTTAGTGCTCCGACAGCGGCTAACATACCGGGGATTTGATCTCCGGTAATCCTCTGAGGTGGAGGACGAAGGATTCGTCAATCGGTTGACGAATACCTCTCCGGAGAAGCAAGTCTTGATGACTTGGTTTAGGTCCGAATTTGGATTCGGACCGTGATCATCTCGATCACATCGCCTTCAACACGAGGCTAGTAACCTGCACGAAGACGAAGCTCGTGGCTTAGCGAAGTCATCCCGAGGAGCTCGGCGTGGATACGGATAGAGACGATTCTTACGAGGATCGTTCCGGTTGATGCCGTTCCCGCTACACGTCATACGGAAGGTATAACGTAGTTTAATTTCCTTTTATTGCAATTTTAATTTACGGTTATGTCTACACTTGTTGTAATAGCATGCGTGTGTTGTGTGTGTTGTAATAAATAGGAGTCTTTATTATTTTTATTGCTTCCGCTGTGCTCATGTTTACGAAACATGATCGAACACACACACGCCGCGGTGCTAAAACCAAAAAACAGTAGGTATCGAGCCCAGGTTGTGTTTCACATAATCGTAAAATGGTTTTGCGATAGTCATAATGTATTTCTGGAAATTTTCTAATTTTGGAAATTTAGAAGTATTTATGGAAATTTTTCAATTTTGGAAAGTCTAGAAGTATTTATGGAAATCTTCCACTTTTGGAAAGTTGGAAGTATTTATGGAAATTGATATTTCCATAAATAAAATATTTGATTAGATTCTGGAAATTTGTTTCCTAATTTAATCATGATTTGATTTGGGAAATCAAATCTTAAAATATTTTATTTCCATAAGTAGTTTTAAAGATTTAGGAAATTGGTTTCCTAAATAGATTTTCCTTAATCAAATAATTCCATGAATGAAATATGTGATTAGATTTGGAAATTTGTTTCCTAATTTAATTATGATTTGATTTGGAGAATCAAATCTTAAACATATTTTATTTCCATAAATAGTTATGACATATAAGGAAATTATATACATGACATAATTGTATGCCATGTAATTGCATTAGATGCATAACATTATGCCATGCGTGTCGTGACATGTAGATGTATGCCATGTATGCCATGCCATGTAGATAATAGTTATTTGCATGCAAAGAGGATGAGACATAAAACCCTTAATCAATATTAAAGCCTACACCTTCCATTAATATGGTTAGAACCAGAGTTCGCTTTCTTGTTTGGGTTGTTGGACTCTCTCCAAGCCCGGCCAACTGAATATGTTCAAACCATGGAATAGTTTAATACTAATATGGTAAGAGTCAGAGGTCAATCGTTAGCTTTGGTTGTTGGACTCTCTCCAAGCTGGGCTAATTGGTTGAATGCACTCTAACCATATTAAAACTATGTCCCGATTAATGGGTTGGCTTTAACCTAGAGCATCGGCTTGTTGGACTCTCTCCAAGGTCGATGTAAAGGGAGGTGAAGTTGGGTGCTATGCATATGATGCATACTTGTTAATATGTTAACAACCCGATGTATGTGTGAACATTCAATTAGTTGATAGCACATTGTGATAGTTGCATATACGTGATATGCAATCGGTATACGATACCTACCGTCCGAGTTATGAATGGCTTGTTGGACTCTCTCCAAGGTTGTTCATAACTATGATGGATATCAGCCTCATTCGAGATGGACCTACAATCTCCAAGTGATTTTGGGGTTTTGAAATTCAAAAATGAATGGGATTTATAAATGTATATTGATGCATTTTAAAATCATCTTTCTCATATATGCTCGTTTTGTATTTCTAAGTTAATATATTGATCATGATGTGTTTGAATTTGCGTTCCATTTTGGATTCAAATAAATTGACTGGGCCGAACTTCTTGGACTGGCTTAGAAACTTGAGAATTGTTCTCAAGGTGAAAAGCTTGCAAATGTCCTCGAAGCGCCTCTTCCCGCCCGTCCTAGTGACGATGCAACTTTGGACCAATTGTTGGCCTATCAGAAACATGTGAGTGATTCTGAACAAATGAGTTGCATCATGCTAGCCGTGATGGAACCCAAGCTACGAAAGCAGCATGAGCATATGGATGCTCATATCGTAGTCCTTCATCTCTGTGAGTTAGTTGATGAGCAAGTGAGATTCGAAAGGTTCGAAGTCTCCAAGCTCCTCTTCACCTCTGAGATGCAAGGAGGTTCATCTGTGTATCGCTGCAACATGTCAAGACTGGAGCCTTCTCGAGAAGCATGAGTAGGGGCAGTGTTGTTAGTTGATTCCTCGAAGAAAGGTTCTAAGAGGGAGTCAAAGGAACAACAGAAGGGGAAGAAGAAAAAGGCTAAAAGGCATAACCAGCTCAAAAGGGCACTTGCCATCATTATGGCAAGGAAGGGTCATTGGCGAAGAAATTGCAAGGTTTATCAAGAGTCCGTGAAGAAGGATAAGGCATCGGATGCCCCATCTTCTTCAGAAATCTTCTTTATTGATTGTCATTCTATTTCCTTAGACACTTAGGTATTGGATACTGGGTGTGGCTCACATATATGTAATGACATACATGGGATAAGGAATAGAAGAAGACTCGTCAAGGGAGAGTCAAATTTACGTGTTGGGAATGAAGCAAAGGTTGCTGCACTCGCCATCAGAACGTATTTGTCAAACTCTCGCAGACTTGTCTTAGAACGACAATTGCTTTTATATTCCTTTGTTGATAAAGAACATCATTTCTATTTCTTGTTTAAATAGAAATGGTTTCCATTTGACGCTTAGTAACAATTGTTGTTACATAACTTTGAATGGGTTCTTTATGGACCGGAACTTTAAGCAATGGTGTTTATACGCTGGACGATCCAAAGGACATTTGCAATATCGGCGAGCAACAAGAGTGCTCGAAAGGATAATCAAATAGACTCCTACATGTGGCATTGTCGTCTTGGCCATATAAGCAAGAAACGCATGTCCGAATTACACCGATGTGGAATTCTGGAATCGTTTGAATTGGATTCATACGATACATGCGAATCATGCTTAAAAGGCAAGATGACTAAGTTACCTTTTCTGGAAAGGGTGAACGAGTGGGAGAGTTACTAGGTTTAGTACATACTGATGTATGTGGACCTATGTCAACTCAAGCATTAGGAGGCTATAGCTACTTCATTACCTTCACCGATGATCACTCACGGTTTGGGTATGTGTTCTTGATGAAACACAAGTCTGAAGCCTTTGAAAGGTTCAAAGAATTCAGAAATGAAGTAGAGAAACAACATGACAAGAGTATTAAAATACTTCGATCGGATCGAGGTGGTGAATACTTAAGTCAAGAGTTTCTTGATTATCTAAGAGACAATGGCATATTATCTCAAAGGACTCCGCCCTATACACCACAGCATAATGGTGTATCTGAGAGGCGTAACCGGACCTTGTTGGACATGGTCAGGTCAATGATGAATCATGCAACTCTTCCCAAGTCCTTTTGGGGCATACTGTTTACTTGTTAAATGTAATGCCTACCAAGGTAGTCTCAACTACTCCATATGAGATATGGAATGGTAAGAAACCTCATGTATCTTACTTGAAGATATGGGGTTGTCCTCGCTTATGTGAAGCGATCAGTATCGCATAAATTGGATGCTAAGTCCGATAAATGTCTATTTATTGATACCCTAAGGAAACAAGGGGTTACCAATTCTATCATCCTGTGGAACAAAAGGTGTTTGTTTCAAGGCATGCCGTGTTTCTAGAGAAAGAGTTTCTCTTAAGAAAACAATGGGGAGTGTCGCCGAGCTTGAGGAGGCTCGAGAGACTCAAATAGACATGGTGAGTACAAACCAAATAACTCATAGTGATGAGCAATCTGGACCTATTGTAACACCACATCTTCGTAGATCCGCGAACACGCAATATTCCCGAGAGATATAGATTTCGTCGAAGTGAATCGAACGACGTGTTACTCATTGATGATGAGGAGCCTACGCTTATGAAGAAGTGCCGACAAGTTCAGAAGGGATAAGTGGCTTGGTGCCATGAAGTCGGAAATGGATTCCATGAATGAAAACCAAGTTAGGAACTTGGTTGACCCACCGGAAGGGATAAAGCCTATAGGGTGCAAGTGGGTTTTCAAGAAGAAAACCGACATGGATGGTAATGTGATTACCTATAAGGCTAGATTGGTGGCGACAGGATATCGTCAAAAACAAGGTGTTGATTATGACGAAACCTATTCGCCTGTAGCTATGCTTAAATCCATTCGGATGCTCCTGGCCATAGCGGCTCATTATGATTATGAGATATGGCAGATGGATGTGAAAACAGCTTTCCTTAATGGAAACTCGCCGAGGACGTGTATATGATATACCGAGGGTTTCACATCGGTTGATAAAACCAAGGTATGCAAATTGCGACGGTCCATTTATGGTTTGATGCAAGCATCCGGGAGCTGGTATATCCGTTTTGATGAGACGATCAAAAGGTTTTATTTCTCACAAAATCCAGACGAACCTTGTGTGTACAAGAAGGTTAGTGGGAGTGCAGTCGTGTTCCTAGTATTGTATGTCGATGACATATTACTTATAGGAAACGATGTGTCCATCTTCTGATCGATTAAGGTTTGGTTATCCAAGACATTCTCCATGAAAGACGGGAGAAGCAACCTACATCCTTGGGATTAAGATCTATAGAGATAGATCAAACGGTTGCTTGGTCTTCGCAGCCTACATATATAGACCGAAAGTGCTAAAGAGGTTTAGCATGTCGGAATCCAAGAAAGGTTATCGCCCATCGGCATGGGGTACACCTTTCAAGTCTATGTCCGCGCACGTAAGACGAGAGGATTTGCATGAGTAAGATTCCTATGCATCCGCAATAGGATCTATCATGTATGCTATGTTATGTACGAGGCCCGATGTATCGTATGCTCCGAGTGTCACGAGCAGATACCCGATCCAGAAATGGATCATTGGCGGTATTAAGACGATCCTTAAGTACTTGAGAAGAACTAAGGATGTGTTCCTAATATATGGAGAAGGGGACATGGTGATACTGGGTATACGGATGCTTCGAGAGACAAGGATGATTCCATGTCTCAACTGGATACGTGTTCACCTTGAATGGGGCGCAATGAGTTGGAAAAGTTCCAAACAAGAGATCAGAGCGGATTCTACCATCGAGGCGAGAATATATTGCGGCTTGAGCGTGAAAGAAGCGGTTTGGATCAAGAAGTTCGTTCATGAACTTGGTGTGATTCCGGCCATTGTTGAAGCAATACCGGTCTCTGCGACAACAATGGAGCAATTGCATGACGAAAGAGCCAAGGTCTCATCACGATCCAAACATGTGCTTCGCCGCTATCATCTTATCGGAGATATCATCGAGGGAATGAAATACAAATCGAGAAAATTCCCACTGAAAGGAACTTAGCGGATCCTTTGACTAAAGCATTACCTCAAAGTAAGTTTGAGGGTCATGTTAGAGCTTATGGTATTGGATACCGTAGCGATTGACATTAGGCCGGGCGGAGTCATAGTAATATATGAGAGATGTCCTAAGGCAATCGCTTTATGTATGAACCATTTATATGATAAATGAAGATTCACTATTTGAGTATACATGTTTAATGTATTTGATTGGATCTTAAACTCATTTATCAATGTCCACGATACGATTCACAGCATGAGAGAATTTGTGATTGGATCACAACTAGTGAGTATCTCTACATGTGTAATTGTGATGTATCGGAATTATCCCTAGTCGATGAATTGACGGATCTGGACACCATCAATTCTGTTGAGACTAGCACGAGGTATACTCCTTGGTGTATCCAAGCAGCTGATTCTCACTGGCTGGAGACATAGTGATGTCCGGAGTTAATCGTGGATGCTAGTTATGGTAACTAGTTCATTGGAGTGACCAAGTAAGACTTCATATGGTTCTCTGCATATATAGATATGTCAATGAAGTTCTTACTGTGGCTTAAGTGCGATGTTCCTTTGACTTGCGGTATTCAAGTCATCTTGATCATGGAGACTTATGCTTTGACATCTTAAGCAAACATCTTTAAGGAGATGTGGACCCGGGATGATTGGGTATAAGTCGAAGTGATCGAAGGTGTTTGAATAGCCTATAAAGGATTCACCACTCCTTGCGAGGAGATGTATACCCATGGCCTCTCGTCGGATTGTTACTAAAGTCTTTGGCCAAAGCATTACATGTTTAGAGTAAGGTACTCTTCGATACATGTGGAGTAACTAGAATCAGAGGACGAGGAAATGATACTTGGGCTAGGTGTGACGTAGTCCTAGTGGGGATCGACACAATAGACCATGTCCCGAACCAAGTGGGTATAAGATGAGTGAAGGGAATGGGGCACGATTCATTCGACTCAAGGGTTTCGTAAATAGTTGATCAACCGCTTGATCTTTTCGGTTAATTGGGGATCATGATGTACTACTAGGTGCCACTCATGATCGCTTCTATAATTAATGGTTAATTATAGACGGCCAACATAAACCGAGAACCTATTTGGTCACACGACAACGAGTGTAATCCAAAGGATTTAAAACGAGCTTGAGAATGGGATTCTCAGACCGAGAGAAACTATGTTTGGTTGGACCAAACATAAAGCGAGCATGAAATTGTTTCAGTCGCAATGGAAGCGTGGATGGGCCATGTCTTATGAAGACATAATGGATGGACCAAAATGGTTTGGTTCTAATCCAATGGATGAGAATAAACCAAAGGGTTTGGTTTATATTAAACGAATGAACCAAAGGTTGGTTCGGTTCGTTTTAACTTAAAATAAATCATCATGGTTTGGTTTATTTTAACTTATCTTAATGGAGCGGGTTAACGGGCTTTATGGATATGATCCATTAACCACTAAGAGAATTAGTTCTCTATAAAATAGGGATTAAACCCTAACCCTAAACCGAATCAAACTTGGCCGCCCAACCCCTCCCTCTCCTATTCGGCGCCCAACTCCAAGCTGCCGCCGCCCAGCCCAAAGGTCCTCCAACCGGCGTCCAGAAGGTTGCTTCCTTCCTCCTCGCCGGCGTCGAGCTGCTGCCGGAAGAGTTCCGGCGATCCTCCTTAGGTTTGGCATCAAGGTGAGCACTTGGCTTCCTTGGTTTTGGCCGGCGCCTACTCCTCCACCAAGCTGTCCAGTTTTCTGGACAGCTTCTTCTCCTCTCGTCGGAGCGTCGTTTAGACGACGGTAAGTGCTCCGACAGCGGCTAACATACCGGGGATTTGATCTCCGGTAATCCTCTGAGGTGGAGGACGAAGGATTCGTCAATCGGTTGACGAATACCTCTCCGGAGAAGCAAGTCTTGAGGACTTGTCTTTAGGTCCGAATTTGGATTCGGACCGTGATCATCTCTCGATCACATCGTCTTCAACACGAGGCTAGTAACCCGTACGAAGACGAAGCTCGTGGCTTGGCGAAGTCATCCCGAGGAGCTCGGCGTGGATACGGATAGAGACGATTCTTACGAGAATCATTCCGGTTGATGCCGTTCCCGCTACACGTCATACGAAAGGTATAATGTAGTTTAGTTTCCTTTTATTGCAATTTTAATTTACGGTTATGTCTACACTTGTTGTAATAGCATGCGTGTGTTGTGTGTGTTGTAATAAATAGGAGTATTTATTATTTTTATTGCTTCCGCTGTGCTCATGTTTACGAAACATGATCGAACACACACACGCCGCGGTGCCGGAAACCCAACAGAGGATGTGTTGGTTAAGGTGAGAGAGCTTATATTTCCTACAAATTTTTATATTCTTGATATGGAGGGTGATACACAGCATAGCAGAGCTCCACTCATTTTGGGCAGACCTTTCCTCAAGACTTCCAAGACCAAGATTGATGTGTATGCAGGGGCTCTTTCTATGGAGGTAGAGATACTGTAGTTTGGTTCAGTATTCTAGATGCTATGAAGCACCTGATGGAGGATCGTTCTATTCTTAGTGTGGATATAACTGACGAGCTAGATTGCATTGACTTTATTTCTGATTATGTTTTTCATTTGGATATCTTGGCACCTTCTATATTTTGTCATGAATTTGTTGATTCTGATGATTCTGATGTTGATGATGATTTATTGTTAGGACCTATCTGTGGGCCCTTTTATGTGGACAAAGATATGAAATGTGTAGGGACTTGCGCTCTTGAGGCGACACCCCAAGAATCACTTCCATTAGATATGTAACCACTAAAGTTTGAATTGAAACCTCTTCCTGAGCATTCGAAATATGTGTACTTAGATGAGGATGAGCAGTGACCCATCATTATTGCCCGAGATCTGGAGCTAGATCAGGAGTGCAGACTAGTAGATCTTTTGAGACAGCACAGAAAAGCGATTGGGTGGACGCTTGCAGATATCTCGAGTATCAATCCTTTTATATATATGCATAGGATTCATTTGGAAGAGGATGTAAATGTTGGGATGTATACTGAAAGCCTAGCTTTTGTATGGACATCTTCGTTTTGAAATAAGAATCACATGATCATTGTTTGCATTTTATATTTATTTATGCATATTATTTGATACTTTACATTACAGATAATATGGTGTGTGGTGTCGCACAGAAGATTATGTTATCAGTTCCTTGTAGAGTATAAGTAGAGGCTCACAACCAAGATGGTTTTGGATAAACCATTGGCATGGTTGTAGTGTAATTTGGTATTGGTTTATCTTGACCATAGAATTATACTAGTACACTTTGTGTGTATTGAGCATGACCGATTTAGAAGTGATTCAATTTATACTAACTATATAATTGAATCGGACCTAAGATATTATGGTGTACATGCTCTTAATCCCGATATAATAACGGGCACATGTACTTAGCATTTATTTCTTTGATTTACCAATGAGTGAGATTTATGTGTTAAATCAATAGGCCTGGTAAGTTGAGAAATAATATTATTTACATGGTGTGTCATTGATTATAGGAGGAAACTGTCCTATATATTAGGATGATGATGTCCCCTTGAGGAGCTCATAAAGTTTATCATGTAAATCCTGCAGGTGGATTTGGTCCAACATGATGATAAGGATGAGTGGTACTACTCATGGAGTTAGATATTAATTAATTAAATTGTCGGTAATTTAATTAATTAATGGACATTCGATATCTTAAACACTGGGAGTTATTTTGTACAAATAATATGTGGAGCCCATATTTAATTATGGGGGTTGGTGAGGTAGATCAATGATGATCCTCTAGTGGAATGGATCTGTAGGATATTTAAGGCCGCTAGAGGGGGGTGAATAGGGTCACGCTCGTTCGATAATGGAATTCGTTGCGTTTGTCTCTACAATTTCGTTAGCGCAGCAGAAAATAGAAAAATAATAATAATAACGAAATATACAACATGCAAACACAAATATTTAACGTGGTTCAAAACCGAACAGTTCCTACTCCACGGATTGGGTTCGTACGAACCCTAGCGATGCCAATCACACACCACTATGATAAACACTCCTTCTCGACAAAAGTCGGAGGCGGAGAAACCCCTTACAAGCGATCTTACAACAGTAAGAAACAAAAATAAACAATTACAACAATTAATGTGAAAGACAAGTAAAGAAAAACTTTACAACACTTGCTTTTGATTGCTTGAATGCTTGGTTGTTTGATTAGCACTTGGAGACCTGATTTGCAGCAACAAATCACCCCTAAAGCTCTCAAAAATCGGATCCATTTTTCTCCATCACGAGCTCTTGTTATAGCTTCAACCTGTGCTGGAAAATATCGATCAGTCGACTACTCGGGACCATCAGTCGACTGATCACACTGTTGCTGTGAGACAATGGTGTAATCCACGCTGGAAAAATCCAACGGCTAGGACATCAGTCAACTGATCATGAGAATCAGTCGACTGTTCAAGCATCACTCGACTGCTCGTCCCAGCGGTCGAGTGAGACTCCATTCTGTGCCCCAAAATCCGAGCATCAGTCGACTGATCACAAGATCAGTCGATTGCTCATCAATCGATCGCCCATCTATGGCGTCGCTAAGCAATTCACAGTCAAACCCTAGTTGACTACGCCAGTTGACTACCATATGGCACCAGTCGACTGGCACATCTCAAACATGAGGTTTTAGCCCAAGTATGGTGCCCCTATACTTGCTAGACCACCCTTAGCCTAGACCTAAGCCTTCTATCCACCTCCATCAGCCTTACGCCTCTTGAATCCCTCCAAGTCATCCATGACTTGTTCATCCATCGCACTAGCCTTCAGGTGCTTCCATCGGCTATGTCATGCTAACGGTGTCTACACCGCCAAGGCACATTGGACTTACATCGTTAAGACTCCGCTTGGACTTTACGCCGCCAACCATTGGACTTATGCTGCCAAGACTCCTGCTTGGACTTTACGCTGCCAATATCAAACCCCTTGGACTTCTCAAATGCCAAGACTCAAGCTTGGACTTTCCCTTGCCAACCCATGTTGGACTTTCCATGCCAAGACTCATGCTTGGACTTTCCCAAATGCCAAGTGTCCCACTTGGACTTTCCATGCCAAGTACCCATGACTTGGACTTTCCATAACCACATGGTTAACCCTAGTCAACCATCAAAGTCTCCCTCGAGTCAAACTCGAGTCCAGTTAACATAACCCGGGTTGATTGTATAAACAATCTCCCCAAAACATCAACAGACATTAATGTCAAACATTAATGTCAACTTACTTTGTCAAACATCAAAACATCAATCGTGACCTGGGCCGATTGCACCAATAGGATCATCATTAATGGATCAGGTTTTATGTGGTTCAGATCCATTGGGTGTCCAAGATCCAACTCCTCATCATGGTCCCTATTGTAGCCTATTATAAATACCTCATGAAGCCTAGATCTATAAAAAGGATGTGGAGAGCCTTGGGCAAAAGAGAAGTTGTGCTAGGGTCGGCATTGGAGAGGCTTGGGTGGCAACAAGAGTTGGGCTAGGGCCGACGACAACAAGAGGTGGCTAGGGTTTTGCATCTTCTTCCTCTCTTGGCCGGCGCCTCCTCTTCTTCTCCAAGGGTCAACGACAACATACCTTCTTCCTTGGGTTTTGGCCGGTGCCTCTTCTACTTCTCCTAGGGCCGACGACAACAAAGGATAGGGTGTCTTTTTCCTTTGTCTTGGCTGGCACATCCTCTCCCTCTCCTTAGGTCCAGCGGACACCAAGCTTGGTGTTTGGTGGTCGGCACAAGCAAGGGGAAGAAGGGAGTTTGTTCTTCCCTTGTTCGGAGCGAGCAAGGAAGGGAAGACACGTGATCTAGGAGGCTTCGATTCTTGGAAGATCATCGCCCACACGACGTCCAAGAAGAGGATAGGAATACAATAGAAGATCAAGAGGTAAAACAAGAGGTATAATCTTGTTTAATATTGATTTTAGTTCTTTTGTATTCTGCATGTTATTTATTGACATGGACCCCGATGATAAACACAAAAATCGATGATTCGTACATCATCTATTCCACGGCTAATCGAGGAAAAGAGTTAGGTTGCTTGAAAAATAAGTTTATTCAAGCGACTGATCAAATCGAATAGCAAGATGATGAATCAATTGCTTGGGTAATCCATTTCCGTCCAGATTAGTTTTAATTAATAAAATTTGAATCCGAAGATGCAAGATTGGATCGTCATGTACAAGCAACCGAAGAGAAGAAGCGAAACATATCGTTTCTCCCTTCAAGTGGTTTCAGAGCCATGTTTCCAGTTTTGTGTATTTTGGATTCGGTTACTTTCATGCATTTATCATATATTGTATATGTCGGATAATAGTAGGATGTGCATAGGATAACTTTTTTCTTGCAGGCATAAGATCCAACTATTATGGCTATGTGGATGTATGTGATTGTGTGTGTGTGTGATTGTGACTATTTATTTGAATCCTTGGGGTTGATGAGGCTAATTAGTATTTAATTTTTGTAATTAAATATGACACTATTTAGCTTCTCATTTTAATTTACTTTCGATCTAGTTATGTTGTACACTCTTTTGTGGAGTATAAGATCAATGGATTACACATGGTAAAGGGAGGAGCGAACAAGGTGGGGACACGATGGGAGCATATTGAAAAATAAAAGCCATAATAGTTGGAAAGTTTTTTTTTCATATTTATTGCTTATTGTTTGATATGCATGTTGTGTGAAAATTCCTCAATTTTAAATTACTAAGTGGGAGAGGGATATTTTTTAAATTCCCGCGACCTCCATTACAATTTGACATGTGATGCGAACAAATTTGCGTGTTGGCTCTGAGTGCCTTCCTCCATATAGGATGAGTTTGTTTTGCGGATCACTAGGTTAAATATAGTTAGGAAGTTTTTTAGGAGCGTGTGTACTTCACCATCGGAAGGCACATAATCCGAGATAATTGCTTTAGTATCAGGTAATGGTAAACACTTAGATGCGAATAAAAGTATCCTCCCCATCGGAGTCACTGCTTTTATTTATAGGGCCGAAGAGGAACCAACTATTAATTTTATTTGTCAAAAAGTAAGGTTGACAGGATAATAAAATTAATGGGTAAAACCTCTTCTTACAAATGTAGAATTCGTACACGTCCACACTATCGTGGCATACGATATTCTCCGTGTTTTGAGGTGTTGGTTGATTTTAAAATTTTATTGTTTGAGGAATCAATAAATTTTGAAATCTAATGTTTTGATCACTGTGATTCTTAGGTTTTTCAAAATGGCTTTCAACACACTTGCTGTGATTCTGAAAGAAAACAAACTTACTGGACCTAACTATATTGATTGGAAATGGAATCTAAACATTGTCTTGACTGCTGAGGCGTACAAATATGTACTCTTCGAAGAGTGTCCTCCTAAGCCTACGGATGATTCTGGTGAAAAGGAGAAAGATAGTTATAGGAAGTGGATTAAGGCTGATGAGATAGCGTGGTGTTACATTTTGGCTTCTATGTCAAATGTATTGCAACATCAGTATCAAGCCATGAATACAACCTATGATATGATGCTCGATCTCAATAAACTTTTCGAACACTGTAATCGGACGGAAGCGAGAACTCACGACGACCACCATGATTGAGGCAATTCGCGAGGATCACGCTCTCGAAGACGTACGTGCTCATTCGAATTAAGCAATACGTAACCGGAAGATCGATGGGGAAACCCAGGACGATATCATTCTTCAATCTCTACCTAGAAGTTTTGAGTAGTTCCGCCTGAACTACAACATGAATAAGAGGTTGTATTCGTTGGCGGACCTTCTGATAGAACTTCAAGTGGTAGAGGGGCTTTTTCGTCAGAGTGCTAAGGCTATGGTTGCTCAGAAGGTTTCTACTTCTAAGCCGAAAGGCAAGAAGAAGAAGAAACAAGTTGTAGCAAAGATGGCAGAAGGACCTCAGGCAGGAGTGAGGAAGCCGAAAGGCAAGTGCTTCACTTGCAAGCAGACTGGACATTGGAAGGTGGACTGCCCTAATCGCAAACAGAACAAAAGTATATCTTTTAGTTTAGTCGTTGAAACATGTTTAGTTGTGTTCTCTACCATTACCTGGTGTGTAGATATGGGAGCCACTGATCATGTTTGCAACTCTTTGCAGAGGTTCCAGGAAACCAGACGACTAGCTGAGAAAGAGATTACCCTCTACATGGGCAATGCTACGAAGGTGGCAGCTATTGCAGTGAGAGATGTTTATTTATCTTTTGATAGGAATAAAACTTTGGTTCTGAGAAATTGCCTTTATATACCTACATTTAGAAAGAATTTGATTTTAGTTTCTAAATTATTTGTGGATGGATATTCTATTTCTTTTAATGACAGAGTTGTTATAAAAAGGAATAGGAAGATTATCTGTTCTAGAGCATTGGTAGGAAATTTATACACTCTTGAACCAAAAGCTCCCACGATGCAAATAAAAATAAATAACTCATCTTCTAAATCTAATAAGAGAAAAGAACCTTCAAAAATGAACCAAACATATCTTTGTCATCTAAGGTTAGGTCATATTAACCTGAGTAGAATTCAAAGGTTGATAGTTGATGGACCTTTGGGTTCATTGGTGGTGGAAAATTTCTCAACCTGCGAATCTTGCTTGGAAGGTAAAATGACCAAGAGGCATTTTAAGGCCAAGGAGTATAGAGCCAAAGATGTGTTGGAATTGGTTCATTCTGATTTGTGTGGTCCTATGTCTATCCAAGCTAGAGGTGGTTTTGAATATTTCATCTCTTTTATAAATGATTATTCGAGATATGGATACATTTACTTGATGCTCCGCAAGTCTGAATGTTTTGACAGGTTCAAAGAATTCAAGGCTGATATAGAGAAACATCAAGGTAAAAGTATCAAGACACTACGATCTGATCATGATGGTGAGTACCTCTTGGGAGAGTTTAGGAGTATCAGAGGCTGGGATTCAATCCCAACTTTCTGCACCTGGTACACCCCAGCAGAATGGTGTGGCGGAGCAAAGGAATAAGACTCTTATGAAGATGGTTAGATCGATGATGAGTTATTCTGAGTTACCAGATTCGTTCTGGGGATATGCTCTGGAAACAACAATGCATATTCTGAACTTAGTACCATCTAAATCAGTACCTTCTACTCCCACAGAATTGTGGACTGGACGAAAGCCTAGTCTGAGACATATTCGGATTTGGGATAGTCCAGCACATGTGCTGAAGGGAGATGCTGGTAAGTTGGAACCTCGTACAGAAGTGCGCCTGTTCGTAGGCTATCCTAGAGGAATGAAAGGTGATTTGTTCTATAGTTCTAGAGATCAGAGGGTGATCATTAGCACGAATGCTCGATTTTTAGAAGAAGACTATGTGATGAACCACAAGCCCATGAGCAAGATTGTTCTGGAGGAATTAAGAGGGGAAGTCACTACTTCAGTACCAACAGTACAAGAGGACATACCACAAGTGACTGCACCGCATGTCACAGAGGATACACAAGTAATACCTCGTCGTAGTGGGAGGGTTGTTAGACAACCTGATAGATTTATGTTCCTAGGAGAATCTTTTGATTTTGTCCCTGGCAAACATGAAATTGATCCCTGGACATATAACGAGGCAATCTAAGATAAAGATGTGATATCTTGGCAAAGGGCAATGAATTCTAAGATAGAATCTACGGATTCAAATCAGGTCTGGGAGCTAGTAGAACCACCCAATGGTGTAAAAGCCATTGGATGCAAGTGGATCTATAAAAAAAAAAGAGGATCAGACGGGAAGGTAGAGACCTTCAAATCAAGGCTTGTTGCGAAAGGGTATACTCAGAAAGAGGGTATTGATTATGAGGAGACTTTTTCGCCGGTAGCCATGCTTAAGTCTATCCGGATTCTCTTGTCTATTGCTGCTCATATGGATTATGAGGTTTGACAGATGAATGTCAAGACAACTTTCCTTAATGGAAGTCTTGAAGAAAATATCTATATAGAGCAACTAGAGGAATTCATTGCGAAGGGCAAAGAGTATCTTGTGTGCAAGCTTAATCGGTCTATTTATGGATTGAAGCAAGCTTCAAGAGCTTGGAACATCCGCTTTGATGAGGTAATCCAGTTGTATGGATTTATTCAAAGTCCGGATAAGTCTTGTGTATACAAGAGATGTGACGGAAATATAGTGGTATTTTATGTACTATACGTAGATGACATTTTGCTCATTAGCAACAATGTCAAAGTGTTATCAGACGTAAGAGTATGATTGTCCAAACAATTTGATATGAAGGACTTGGTAGAAGTGGGACACATCCTTGGGATCAAAGTTATAAGGGATCGCAAGAAAAAGATGTTGTGCTTATCTCAAACTTCATACATAGACACTATTCTAGCTTGTTTTAGCATGCAGAACTCCAAAAAAGATTTTCTACCTTTTCGGTATGGAGTACCTTTATCTAAGGAGATGTGTCCTAGAACATCATAGGAGATAGAGGAGATGAAGGCAGTTCCTTATGCTTCGGTGGTAGGAAGTCTCATGTATGCTATGTTATGTACGAGGCCAGATATTTACTTTGCTTTGGCCATGGTTAGCAAATATCAGAGTAATCTAGAATAGGGACATTAGACTGTGGTAAAGCATATATTGAAGTACCTGGGAAGGACTAGGGATTATATGATGGTATACTTAGGCAAATCAATTACTCCCTGTGGGTTACACAGATTCTGACTTCCAATCAGATAGGGATAACAGTAAGTCTACCTCGGGTTTTGTGTTTACTTTGGGAGGTGGAGCCATTATATGGAGGAGTGTCAAGAAGAAATGCATGGCGGACTCCACCATAGAAGCTAAGTATGTGGCAGCCTCTAAGGCAGCCAAAGAAGCTATATGGCTCAGGAACTTCTTGATGGACTTGGATGTGATTCCTGGTTTGCCCAGAACTATCACAATCTATTGTTATAACAGTGATGCAGTTGCAAACTCGAAAGAACCACAAGCCCATAAGGCAAGTAAACACATAGAGCACAAGTACCACCTGATACGAGAGATCGTAAAGCGAGGAGAAGTTGTTGTCGCCAAGATTGCATCAGAGGATAACCTGGCAGATCCTTTCACTAAGGCCCTTCCAGCGAGAGCTTTTGATAGACATGTGGAGGGAAGGGGAATAAGATGTATGGCAGTTTGATGGAAGCATAATCTTTTAGTATAAGTGGGAGATTCTTGGGATGTATACTGAAAGCCTAGCCTTTGTATGAACATCTTTATTTTGAAATAAGAATCACATGATCATTGTTTATATTTTATATTTATTTATACATATTGTCTGATACTTTATATTGTAGATAACATGGTGTGTGGTGTCGCACAGAAGATCATGTTATCAGTTCCTTGTAGAGTATAAGTAGAGGCTCACAACCAAGATAGTTTTGGACAAACCATTGGCATGGTTATAGTGTAATTTGGTATTGATTTATCTTGACCATAGAATTACACTAGAACACTTTGTATGTATTGGGCAGGACCGATTTAGAGGTGATTCAATTTATACTGACTATATAATTGAATCGGACCTCAGATATTATGGTGTACATGCTTTTACTCCCGATATAATAACGGACACATGTACTTAGTATTTATTTCTTTGATTTACCAATGGACGAGATTTATATGTTAAATCGATAGGCCTGGTAAGTTGGAAAATAATATTATTTATATGGTGTGTCGTTGATTATAGGAGAAAACTATGTCCTATATATTAGGATGATGATGTCCCCTTGAGGAGCTCATAAAGTTCATCATGTAAATCCAACAGGTGGACTTAGTCCAACATGATGATAAGGATGAGTGGTACTACTCATGGAGTTAGTTATTAATTAATTAAATTGTCAGTAATTTAATTAATTAATGAACATTCGATATCTTAAACACGGAGAGATATTTTGTACAAATAATATGTGGAGCCCATATTTAATTATGGGGGTTGGTGATGTAGATCAATGATGATCCTCTAGTGGAATGGATCATCATTAATGGATCGGGTTTTATGTGGTTCGGATCCATTGGGTGGCCAAGATCCAACTCTTTCTCATGGTCCCTATTGTAGCCTATTATAAATACCTCATGAAGCCTAGATCTATAAAAAGGATGTGGAGAGCCTTGGGCGAAAGAGAAGTTGTGCTAGGGTCGGCGTTGGAGAGGCTTGGGTGGCAACAAGAGTTGGGCTAGGGCCAGAGGCAACAAGAGGTGGCTAGGGTTTTGCATCTTCTTACTCTCTTGGCCGGCGCCTCCTCTCCTTCTCCAAGGGCCGGCGGTAACATACCTTCTTCCTTGGGTTTTGGCCGACACCTCTTCCACCTCTCCTAGGGCCGGCGGCAACAAAGGATAGGGTGCCTTCTTCCTTTGTCTTGGCCAGCACATCCTCTCCCTCTCCTTAGGGCTGGGAATACAATAGAAGATCAAGAGGTAAAACAAGGGGTATAATCTTGTTTAATATTGATTTTAGTTTTTTTGTATTTTGCATGTTATTTATTGACATAGACCCCGATGATAAACACAAAAACCGGCGATCTGTACATCATCTATTCCGCGGCTAATCGAGGAAAAGAGTTAGGTTGCTTGAACAATAAGTCTATTCAAGCGACCGCTCAAATCGAATAGCACAATGATAAATCGGTTGCTTGGGTAATCCATTTCCATCCGGATTAGTTTTAATTAATAAAATTTGAATCCACGGACGCAAGATAGGATCACCATGCACAAGCGACCGAAGCGAAGAAGCAAAACACATCGTTTCTCCCTTCAATAAAACCAGTCAGACAACCACAACGACGGCTTAACCCACTGATTCTTGAAGTGGTAAAAAAGGAAGTGACGAGGCTTTTACAGGTTGGCATCATCTATCCTATTTCAGATAGTAAATGGGTAAGCCTTGTTCAGGTGGTTCCAAAGAAATTTGGTATTACAGTGGTTGCCAATGTAGAGAATGAGTTGATTCCCACCAGAGTTCAGAAATCTTGGAGAGTTTATGTGGATTACAGGAAGCTTAATCAGACCAGCAGGAAAGACCACTACCCACTCCTTTTATTGATCAGATGTTAGAGAGGTTGGCAGGCAAGTCACATTATTGCTTCCGAGACGGTTACACTAGTTATTTTCATATTTGTATTGCTCCAGAGGATCAAGAGAAGACTATTTTTACTTGCCCCTTTGGGACGTTTGTGTATCGGTGTATGCCATTCGGACTTTGCAACACTCTCGGGACATTCCAGCGATGCATGGTGAGTATTTTTAGTGATTTATTAGAGCATTGTATGGAGGTCTTTATGGATGATTTTTCTATGTATAGGCCTTCTTTTGATTCATGTCTGGATAATTTGTCAAGAGTTTTGCGTAGATGCATTGAAACTGATTTTGTTTTGAATTTTGAGAAATGTCATTTCATGGTCGAGCATGGGATAATCTTAGGTCATATCATCTCTATGATGGTATTGGAGTAGATCCTGCTAAAATTCATGTTATATCTTCTTTATCTTATCTCGCTTTTGTGCGGGAAGTTCGTGCTTTTCTGGGTCATGCAGGTTTTTACAGACGTTTTATCAGAGACTTCAGCAAGATTGCCCTTCCCTTGACCAACTTGTTGCATAAAGATGTGGTTTTTCAGTTTGACCAGCAGTGCAAGGACTCATTTGATCAGTTTAGGCAGGCTTTGATATCAACATCGATCCTTAGACCACCAGATTGGACTTTCCCATTTAAGTTGATGTGCGATGCTTCAAATTATGCGATGGGAGCTGTCTTGGCATAGAGAGTGGATATAGCATCTCATGTGATCTACTATGCCTCAAGGACTTTGGATGCTGCATAATCCAACTACACCACGATGGAAAAAGAGCTTTTATCGATTGTTTTTGCTTTAGATAAATTTAGATCATATTTTCTCTGTTCTCATGTGGTTATTTTTTTCTGATCATGCAGCTTTGAAATTCCTTTTGAAGAAGCTCGATGCAAAATCGAGATTGATTAGATGGATGCTTCTGCTTCAATAATTCGACGTAGAGATATGCGATAGGAGTAGGAGGGAGAACCTGGTAGTAGACCACTTGAGCAAGATTATGAGGGAGATCGAGCCCACCCCCATAGTAGATTCTTTTCCAGCTGAGCAACTTTTTTATCTGCAGGGTAAGTCACCATGGTATGCAGATCTTGCTAATTATTTAGTTGCTTGTGCTATACGTTCACATTTTACTCATGCACAAGTCCAGAAATTGAAAAGTGATGTTAAGTATTATGTATTGGATGATCCTTACCTTTGAAAATTTTGTAGTGATCAGATCATTAGACGATGTGTACCAGATTATGAGTTTCATTCCATAATTTTTGTCATTCTCTGGTTTGTGTGGGGCATTTTGGACCCCAAAGGACTGCTAGGAAAGTTTTAGAGTCTGGTTTGTATTGGCCCACCTTATTTCATGATGTCTATGAATTTTACAAATCTTGTGAGCGATGTCAACGAACAGGAAACATAGGATGTAGAAATGAAATGCCTTAACAATCCATGTTATTATGTGAGATTTTTTATGTTTGGGGTATTGATTGTATAGGTCCATTTCTTGTATCTTTATGCTTTTCATATATTCTATTGGAAGTTGATTATGTTTCTAAATGAGTGGAGGTCATCCCTACTAGGACTGATGATTCTTCAGTTGTTGTGAATTTTGTTAGGTCTCAAATACTTTATAGATTTGGGGTACCTAGGACGATCATCAGCAATCAAGAGTCTCACTTTTGCAACAGACACATGAAGGTCATGCTAAGCAGGTATGGGGTGTTGCACAAAATTTCAACTCCTTATCACGCTCAAACAAATGGGCAAGGTGAAGTGTCGAACAGAGAGATCAAATATATACTGGAGAAGACAGTAGGGCCAGACAGAAAAGATTGGAGCAAGAGGTTGGAGGATGCTCTGTGGGCTTACAGGACTGCCTATAAGACTCCCATAGGCATGTCTCCGTACAGGATTGTTTATGGAAAAGCTTGTCACTTGTCAATGGAGATTGAGCACAGGGCTTATTGGGCAGTGAAAGCTTGCAACATAGGTGCTGACAGAGCTAGGAGAGAAAGAAAACTTCAACTTCAACAACTTGAGGAGATACGGTTAGAAGCCTATGAGAACTCCCGCATTTACAAGGAGAAGACTAAGAATTTTCATGACAAAGGGATTTTAAGGAAGGAGTTCCATATTGGCGATAGAGTTTTTATTGTATCATTCTCATCTCAGGTTGATTAGAGGTAAGTTGAAATCCAGATGGGACGGTCTTTTTTGTGTTACTAATGTATTTCCCTATGGTGTTGTAGAGGTGTAGGAAACTTCTTCAGGGAAAACCTTCAGAGTGAATGGACACCGTCTCAAGATATTTCGTGAGGATGAGAGGAGCTACAGTGGAGGAAGTGGACCTTGATGATGCTTCTTCTTCGACTTAAAAGGGGAGTGTGTTCTTTTATTTACTGCATTTATTTCCTTCCTTTCATATTTGGAATAATTTGCTTTGTTTGATTGTTTATTCACCTGTTTACCTAGGTTTAGTTGTTTGTCGTTGAGTTCAAATAATATTCCCTATGCATGCCTTGGTATCACTTCAGAGGTGGTGAAAATTAGTTAAGTTTGATCATCGAATTATAGATCTTTGTGTATGATAGGAGACCTCACTTGCATGCAGTCAACTGTCAAGATGGTGAACTTTTTATTGTTAGACCAAGTTTGATGTTTGATTCACCTAGTGAGGTTGTAAGTCATTCTTATCATTTATCCACTTTTGTGTGATAACACATGTGATACTTGTTGCTCTAGAACTTGCTTTGATTTTTTTCAAAACTACAGTAATATTTACTTGCATGAATATGATGAAGAATTTCACTCTTGATTTTTTTTTCTTACTTGATTTACTTGTTTAATCCACTTGATACTTCTATGATGTCTTACTTGCCATATCTCTACATTTGTCATCTATTGTCTTCTGTTATCTTTGTGGATTATCTTTTCTCGTATCTATTGTGTTCCATATTGGAGGAATAGCATGATGAGTTGCAATGTCCGAGACCGACAAAATTTTTAAGTGTAGGAGAGGAGATATTGTTTTGTTGGAAATTGACATGGACAACATAGTTTTCAGCAACCTTGAATTGATTTTCTGCTCGGTGCTATTGATTGAAAAAAAAAACTGCAACCTTTAAGACTTCATCGAGAGCTTGCTTTACTATTAGAAGAGGAGTCATTGAAGGGGAACTACTGTTGTACCTGCTGGTGAAGTTGTTGGTAACTGGGAGGGTCTGAAGGAGACAAACAAAACTAGGACAGAACTCGAACAGGCAGAAAACAAGTACATGAGAACAAATTGAAAAGTTAAGTATGGCAGTGTCAAAGGGGAAATCACTGGTCCAGCATCGTGATGCATTGAAGCAATAGTTGGCAGAAAAGACAAATGAGCTAGAAAAATGTATGGAGGAGTTGCAGCAGAAGTCTAAGGCCTTGCATACTACTGAAGCTAGTCTTTATGAGCTGAAGCAGTTATTGAACCAAAATACAAATGAGCTTGAGACATGTTTGGAACAGTTGCAAATTAAAGCTATTAAACTAGAAAATGCAAAGCTCAACATTGAGGATTTGAATGCAAACTGTGTCATAGTAAATTCTCTTCAGGAGTCAGTTTCACAAAGGAGTGTCTTCTGGACATTGAAGAAATGATGTCACTTGCACATCTTCCATAGGAAGCTCTCTCCTTGGAGATTGTTGATAGGGTAAGGTGGTTCATTAACCAAAAGGCTGCTGCAGATGTCATTGTCTTGGAAAATAGGAAAATTAGGGATGTCGTATCTTCCATTGAACTACCAGAAGATGTTTTATCTAGAGAATTGGATTATCAAATTGATTGGTTTGTGAAAGAATTCAACCATGCAAAAGATGATAATGATAAGTTGCTTGATCTCCTGGAGATAGCAGGTCATCAAACAATGCTGAAACTGTTAGAAGGGCTAGAGAATTGTTGGATTCTGGTATTGATTCGATTGCTTTGTGAATCTTAGTTTTGTCAGATCCAATTGAATCTGAAGAAGTCAAGGGAGAAACTCAATTCATCTGAAATATGTAAGAAACAAGTGTTGCAAGAATTGGAATTGAAACTTCTGAAATCATCAGCTGCAGAATATTCTGGAGGAGAATGAGATACTGAGGTCTGATCTATCAAACAAAGATGGCAAGAAAAAACTTCTGCCGAAGCCATCAAACAAATGGACACAAGTTCTATCTTGAAGTCATTCTATACCACTGCCGAAGCCATCAAATTTCTGGAAAAATGCATGAGATACCAAAGCCAATGTCTCATTTCAGAGGAATGGTTGCAGGTGGTATAGCACCTGCACCTATAAAGATTGCAACAAATGAGGAGTTCTACATAGAAACATCCAGTGAGAAGATGCACGTGCAAGCTTAGATGAGCTAGATATGATCTGGAGAAGATGATGTGATCAATGTGATTCGCAACCCTTGAAGCAATTACTGTAAAACAAATGGAAAACCATAAGAAATCGAAAAATGTTCCTGGATGAAGGGACAGTTGACAACTTCTACAGCTGGGGATGAATTTGCTAGTGACTCAAGATCATGAAAACCTTGTTCATGGCAGCAGTGCACAGGTTGGAAATTGTGTACAACTCTCAAAGTCAGTTCCTTGAACAACGGTGGTTCTTTATTTGGTGAGCTCTGAGGACAATTCTGGTAGTTACTCTCTGCACATAATAAGAATAACTGCAAATTCAGAAACAGACTTAGTAGTTTCTAGTGAAAATTGTGCAGGAAAGTTTAACTCTACTAAAGGATGCCCAAATGGATTTTATGGGAGGTGTGGATGTTTTCAAATTTGATGTTGAACATCGGTCTCTTCCTCTTCAAATTTTTTTTTGTAGCAAAGCAACAAGAGGAGGAATTAGATATAGCAGCACATGGTTATAGCAAGTTTCACTCTAAGCACTTGATGAAGTTGCTGTAGCACTTGCTAGAAGCAGAAAAATTGGAGCTCTTAACCTACTTTTTAAGCGTCATCCATACTCAATCATCCCAAATATTTTGATTATACTATCCTCTATTCCTGAAACTGTTTCAGGTGAATCATATAGTCAGCTGCTGACTGGGCCATCTCCTAGAACAAATGCTTTAAGAGATGCAGATTGGGTTGAATGTGAAGAGATGCTATCCTACTTAAAAAAAACCTGTCAAGAAGATCAGAAAAGAGCAACGAAATTTTCACAGAAAATTTATTGAGACTTTCTACAGGCTATATTTGGCCATCACTATCTGATATTTCTTCTTGGTACAAGAAAAGAGTTGAGGATATTGATAACTTGAGTGGCCAGCTGAACAATTGCCTTTCTCTAATCCAGTTTGGATGTCGAAATGGTATTTCAATTTACCATGAATCTTGTGACTTGGGAACAACTACCAGACTATGAGAAGTTCAATGATGCTCAAGGGAGTCAAAAAGGAGGCAATAGTTAAAAGACTACAGGAAAATGCCATTCCCTTTATGCAAAACCGATTCAACTCCAAGACACCTGATTCTGCAGATTAGACACTTAGACCTGTGTCTGTTAGTCATTGAAAATGGTCATGGGAATTCATCTTTTGGTGAATTATTTAAGGATGACTTTGTACTAATAGAAACAACATTAGATTGCATTTATTCGTGCACCCCAGCTGGCTAAAGTTGTGGCTTATGAGAATAGATTGTAGATGTTATTGAGTGATACTTTCTTGGATCATTATTGGAATATCTCCCTACACACTCCTAATTGCAACTGATCAGGTTTATTCTTTCAACTCTCCCATTGTTTTCCTGTTCATTGTATCTTTGTCTTGTACCTCTTTGTATGTTTCCTTTTCAGTCTACTTTTGATTTCATTCTAATTTTTTATAAATCTTTTTGATTCATGTATGAGATGTATTGATAGCAGTGGAGAAGTAGATGATAAGCAAACATATGGTAGAACAATATTATATGTTGTTTTGAGCGCGCTCCACTACTATGTTTATTATGTGAGCATCAGAGCATTTATCCACCTTGGGAGGTTTTGTATCAGGCTTAGTCTATTTGATTTGGTTGGAAATCATAATACATGTTTACTATTGTAGGAGTAAGATCTTGTGACAACTTTGAATCTGTATCATTTGATGATCCTAAGTAACTAATTTTTTTCTATATCTGAATTATTGATCGGGATATTGTTTGGGGAATGAGTGAGTGAGTTAGTCATTTTCTTTATTTTCATTATTGCTCGGGGCACGCAAAAATAAGTATGGGGGATTTGATAGCTTCATTTTATTGCATTGTTTTGACTTATGGATTAGATATTTTGGGCTCTTTGATAGGGGTAATTATTGGTATTCGGTATGTTTTTACATATTGAATTTATTTTCGATTAATTGTGTAATTCCTACGATTTCAGTATTATTTCTCATGAGTTGAATGTGATTTTATAGGAAACACAAGGAGAGCTAAAATGGAGAGATCGGAGTTGTCCATTCAGATCTGGATCGATCATAGCTGTTGGATTAATTGGATCAGCCTACCCAATCAAAGCTTCAATTAAGGCATCAAAACCTAGCTCTAATAAAGGGCTAGGATATGTTGGACATGTGATCGGACGACCACTACAACATCACTTAAAGCCACCTTTTCCTCCACGCAGAACAGAATCGCGATTGAGAAACCCACGCCGTGCGACTCCACTTTCTTCCTCATCATGCGATCGACGACTTCTCCAGGTGCAGTGTTTGGCGATAGTGTTCTGACAGCTGATCATCGGTGGATCTCCTCCACCTTCCATCCATCCGAAGTTCTCTTTGTTTCGGTGGAGCGTGGTTATGAGGTTGGGCAGACAGCTTCATCGGGCAGAGGAGTCTTCGTTCCATCTTCACCGGTGAGCATTTCAGTGCCTGCAACCGGAGCTGAGACGCCTCAGCTGGACATGGTTCAAAAGGCTGAGGTCAACTCCTACTGCGGTGGTTCGGCAATATTTTTTCCAGCTCCGACAGCCTGTTTGACTGTCAAATTCCGACGGCAGAGTTTCAATCTAGCACCGGTGAAGAGCCCTAGACAACCATTGTTCCGGTTTCATTCCTTCCAGTGACCGTGGTTCGGCAGCTCTGCACTTCATCTCCATTCCTTAGCTGCGGTAGTTCAGCAACTCCACATTCCATCGCTGGAGCAGTGAGTCGTGGCCAACCCGTTCAACTCTTGCCAAAGGGACTTTTCGATAAGGGATCCGCTTCATCGACCGCCATTATGTTGGTGAATTTATGCATCTTTTCGAACTGATTAACGTAGAAACATTAAATAAAGACAGACATTGAATGAAAATCTTACAGTGAATCGTTAGAATCTTCTCGCATCCTGGTGCTGTTAGGATGACGTTTCTGCTCACCGTCTAAGGATCAATCACAATGGATAGATCCTTTTCTTCCACAAGCCAAGATCGCAGCCGCGTCTTAGTGTTCTTTTCACTCGTTCTCTCCGACAAAAACCTCACAGTTCACTCCGACAACCTTTAGCGTTTCTCACTGTCTATCTCCTCTCATGGTCTCGGACGCACACCCCCTTATAAAGGGGGTGTCATCGCTGCGCTTCACGAACGCAGCGTGCACGCACTCCTTTGAGTGTGTGCACCTGTGAGTGGCGCGGTTACTGCGCACTGCGTAGTAATTGCTCCACGTCTTACATCTCCCACTCATCCAAAGCATGCCACATAGACAAAATGTCACATAGACCAATAAGAGATATTTAGTCACATAAACTAAATAGAGACGGAGGCATTAGTCCCAAATGACTAATAGAAGTATCCAGTCACATAGACCAGAATCGTGTTGGAGACCATAGTCCCAAAAGACTAATAAAACAGAGATTAATAGTCACAAAGATCATTAGAACAACCAATTCATACTTAGGAAAATGGCTCATGCGACAGCAAGTACACTGAGCAATCCAATGCTAAGAAAGTTGTTACACCTTACATAGCTGCTCATAGAGTGATTAACGCTAAGAAAAGTTATTACGCTTAACTTAGCCGCTCTTCAAATGGTACATAAACCATTCTCTGAATGACACATAGTCATTCACCTGATGACCCATTGCCATCCTCCATGTGGCTCATAGCCATTTGTCAGGTGGTACTGAACCTTTCTCCTAGTGGTACTTAACTGTTTTCCTGGATATAATGTCTTGCTATTTGTCCAGATTAAATAATCTCCATTTACATCAATATGAACATCTATAATCCCTCATAATGACCATCAAGTCAAGAGCATGTTCCATATTCACAAACATTTCCATACATAACAGAAATGGGTCGACCAGTGAATAATTTTCAAAGGATGTAAACTTATTTAATCTTCCTTTTTAGTGTGAATCTATTCATTTTAAGCAGTCGATTTCTTAGTCATGTTTCATAGACCGAATCATATATAGTCAATAGGTTTACATGCTAAAGTAGCAGACCCTAATTAAAACTTCAAGCAGACACCTAAATAGTCACATAGGGCAAATGCTGAGATTAACATATAATCTCAAAAGGGCTCACATAGTAGAGAAGTAGAGATCCATTCTCCTACTACCCTTATTGTCATCTTAGCACATGTGGTATGAATCACATGCTACGATGTTATCCTCTTTACTAATAAAGAGTGCATATTTTCCTCAAATTAATATTGTACAGATTTTGATCTAGACATTTCCAATATCTAATCCTGAATTCAACATATGAATTCTAATCTGGCTCATAAACAGGTATAGTAAATGGTGGGAACATTTACTTTGATTACTTTTCTTAAATGATCTTATCTTGATACACATATCAAGATGACCCCGACTTATAGGTATATATCCCATACATATAGCTTCCAAAGTTATCCTATAAGTAATAGTCTTACCCCCATTCATACATAACAAACAGAGATGATTGTCCATGTGAGAGGACCAATCACTACCTGTCAACATGCTCACCGAGATCTTATCAGAATATAACATCACATACACTGAATAAATTATGACTTGTATTTAAAACAATCAAATTAAAATATCCGATTGTCATTACAAAATTGTTATATTTTACGAAGTCCTATAGACTTTGCATGCTCATTAAATGACTCTCTAGTCATTAGCTTAGTAAAAGGATCTGCAAGCATAGCTCGAATAGGGATATACTCAAGAATCACCTTCTTCTTAACAATAATATTCATGATAAAGCTATACTTTATAGCTATATGCTTGCCCATGCTGTGATATTTGGGATCCTTGGAAAAAGCTATAGCAGCTTGACTATCACAGTAGATAGTCACTGGACTCCCACTGTCTTCAGCAATCATCAGATGCTTCAGGAACCTTCTTAACCAGACTGCTTCTTGTACAACTGATGAACATGCCACATATTCAGCTTCCATTGTTGATAAGGCCACACAGGTATGTTTCTTGTTGTTCCAGAAGATGGCACCACCATTTAACAAGAATGTGTATCCTGATGTGGATTTACTATCATCCAAGTCCCCAGCCCAATCTGCATCTGAATAGTCCTTCAGGCTTATATCTGATCCTTGATAACAGAGACTGTAACCTGTCGTCGCTTTCAGATATCTGAATATCCTTTTCACTGCCTTCCAATGTCTCGGTCCTGGGTTTGAGTAGAAATGGCTGACCAAGCCAACAGCATAGCTGATATCAGGACGAGAACATAACATAGTGTACATTAAACTACCAACAACACTGGCATATGATTTCTTATTCATCTCGGCTATCTCATTAGGAGTTTTAGGACTCATACTCTTGCTCAGAATAGTATCTTTCACAATAGGTGTCTATTCACTGTTGCAATTAAACATACTGAAGTATTGTAACATCTTATTTATATAAAACTCTTGAGACAAACCCAAAATTCTCGTAGATCGATCCCTGATGATCTTTACTCCTAATATGTATTCAGCTTCTCCCATATCTATTGTGTCAAACTGTGATGAAAGCCACTTTTTGACTTTTATGACAAAACCTATGTCATTTCCTGCTATCAGCATATCATCAACATATAATGATAAAATGACATACTTTCCTTTGTCCTTCTTCAGGAAAACGCAATGATCCTCATTGATCATTTCGAAACCATAAGATAAAACTACTTCATTAAATCTTATGTTCCACTGTCTTGATGCTTGCTTTAGCCCATATATAGATTTCTTCAATCTACATACTTTATCTTCTTGGCCTTCAGTAATGAAACCTTCTGGTTGAACCATATAGATTTCCTCATCAAGCTCACTGTTAAGGAAAGTGGGTTTTACATCCATCTAATGTAACTCCAAGTCATAATGCGCCACTAAGGCCAAAATAACTCGGATTGACACAAATTTCACTACGGGAGAAAATTTCTCCTCAAAGTCAATACCCTCCAATTGGGTAAATCCTTTTGCAACCAAATGAGCTTTGTATCGATTAATCGATCCATCAGCTTTCCTCTTTATTTTGAGAATCCACTTATTCCCAATAGCCTTTCGGCCAGGAGGAAGATCGACTAACTCCCAAACATGATTCTTAATCATTAGCTCCATTTCTTCAACCATTGCATCTCTCTACTTTTCTCCAACTCTTGAGCCTAGAGCTTCCTTAACTGATTGAGGTTCTTCATCATCAACAGGGAGTGTCATCATTACCTCATTCTCAATATCAAACCTCTTTTTAGGTTTGATCTTACGAACACTTTTTCATAAGTTGGGCTATTGAGAAGTCACCCCGTGACTAGGCAAAGTACACCCACGGGGTTGACTAGTTCCAGGTATCCCACTAGACGCCTGTTTAGTTGACAACGACTCATCCTCCTCAAATAGAGGAACTGTCTTATCAACTTGACCTCTATCTAGAAACTCAGTTTCAAGAAAAGTAGCATCTCTCGAATCCAATTCAGAGATTGTTCCATCTTGTTGCTCACCTATAAAAACATAACCTTTGGAGGTATCAGAATATCTTATGAAAATACACTTCTTACCTCTAGGTCCTAGTTTTCCATACTTGTGAGAACTATCATGAACATAGGTAGCCGACCCCCAGGGTCTCATATTTCTCAAATCTGGTTATCTTCCTGTCCAACGTTCATATAGGGTAGATGGAACTAACTTTGAAGGCACTTTGTTAAGTATATATGCTACAGCTAGTAATGCATCTCCCCAATAGGAGATCGACAAATTAGCCTCGCCATCATATACCTAACCATTTCGAGAAGAGTCCTATTTCTTCTCTCAGCAACCCTAATTTATTGTGGAGTTTCAGGGATTGTCAACTGTCTAATAATCTCCTTATCATTACATATTGTCTTGAACATATTAGACAAATATTCTCTTCCACGATCAGTGCGTAAAGTCTTAATCTTACATTCTGTTTAATTCTCAAATTTGTTCATATAACGAATGAAGCAATCCAATGCTTCAGATTTGTGAGAAATCAAATACACATGACCAAAACGAGAGAAATCATCAATAAATATAATGAAATAGGAAGCTCCATGTCTAGCCCTCACATTCATTGGACCACAAATATCCGAATGAATCAATTGCAATGGTGACTCTGCTCTAATAGCCTTACCGAATGGTTTTCTAGTTGCTTTTCTAGCAAGACAATACTCACATATGGACAAGCTAATCTTAGCATGAGAGCCCAATAAGCCCTCTTTAGCTAACTGATTCATGCGATCTTGTCCTATATGTCCTAGTCTAGCATGCCAAATATCATCAGTTATTTCTGCATCACTAGTAAGAGCAATGTTTGAAAAACAATTATCAATCGCACAATTGACATTTAGTTCCACATCAAGAACCATAAAATCATTCGTTAAAAAACTATAACCGATCGACACTGAGTCAATCTTGAGTTCAACACACTGACTGTAAAAGTTTATACAATACCCTAAATCAAGGAGACAAGTAATAGAAATAAGATTCCTTCGAATCTCAGAAGTATACAAGACATCATGTAGAAACAAAGTACTTCCACCCCAAAGGTTAAGTTTGTAAGTGTCGACTCCTTTGACTTCAACTTTTGCATTGTTTCCTACATATATCCATTTGTTGCCAGCTGGTACCCTGCAGTACTCCACATATGTAACTCCCTCCTGAGCTACATGGTTGGTTGCTCCCGAATCTATAATCCACAAAGGATAAGAATCAGCCAACAACACAGAACTAGCAACAAAATGCTCAAAAGACAGACTAGAAGTTATCTTTCTTGGCTCAGTACACTCCCGAGTATAGTGACTCTTCTTGTCACATTTAAACCAAGTGACCTTGCTTTTAGGTTTCTTCCTTGTCTTCTTGTTCTTCTTCTTCTTGATTGGGCCCGCTCCACCTGCAGCAACAACTTCTTTCTTCTTTCCCTTCCCTTTCTTAAACCATCTTCTTTTCTTGGATCCAGATGATCCAGCAAAACCAGCAACCAAATAGGTTTGGCCAGAAACCCTTACGGATTCTACTCTCTCCGCCTCTAGTTCAACGTGGTGCGAGACGTCAGTGAAAGTCTTAATACTCTCACTGTGAGTAAGGGTCTGCTTCATAGTTTCTCAAGAATCTGAAAGGGAATGAATAATTGTCTGAACCTATTGTTCATCGGTCAGCTCATGACCAGTAGTTTTAAGCTCCCAAATCATATTCGACATCTCCCTGAGATGTTGAACCATCATTACATTCGGGCACTTTTTATAGTTGTCGAACTTGATCGTCAGCTGACGAAGCTTGCTCAGACTAACTCCATTGTACTTATCCTTAAGGGCAACCCAGACAACATGAGCCGAAGGATACGGCTCATACTCAAAAACCAGGACATCAACCATTGAACTAATCAAAATGCCCTTAGCAGTGGAGTCTTTCTTCTTCCATGCCTTGTAGGCATCAAGATCTCACCTGTTTTGTACAGTGGGACCATCTACAGGTTCTACCATGACCTGATTTATAACTTCTAGGACTTCTTGTTCCTCAAGAACATATTGTATCTTGAGGTGCCAGATCTTGTAGTTATCCCCATTCAGTTTCTCACCCTTATTGAGTTCAACTATGATGTTTTTGGTTGCCATAACCTAATATAAATAAACATATTATTTAGTTATTCAATGTATGTCTTTATGTATGTAATCTTTAAATTGACTCAATGTAAATTCGATTTGATTTACAAAATCAAGTGAC
Organism: Wurfbainia villosa; assembly: GCA_025175895.1. Lineage (NCBI taxonomy): Eukaryota > Viridiplantae > Streptophyta > Magnoliopsida > Zingiberales > Zingiberaceae > Wurfbainia > Wurfbainia villosa. The sequence continues at coordinate 56,624,035 of CM046004.1, forward strand.
AATCAAATTCTCACTCATCATTTGTATGTTCCAATCCAATTGACTTTGATCAATTATATTACATACATCCTATCTTGACATAATACTATTAAATGAACATATCATTTAAATTATACTCATTATGAACAAATCAAAGAGTAATAAAATATAATGCATCATGTAGAGTTAACAACATAAAATGAACATATCATTAAAATAAATTTACTGTACATTGTTAACCTATAACAAAGAAAACTCTACTAAGAATGTTACACATAACATTCTTCTAACTCATAACTGATAAAAAGAAAAACAACTCTAACAAACTAGATAGGTGATTATCACTCCTACTAGCACAAGCACTAGCGCAATAATAATCCAAATAAGCCTACTCTTCTTGGGCTGAACTATAACACCTTCAGCTGAGATGCTCTCCAGATGATGTCAGGACGCAGAATCCTGTGAAGGACACCTTTGAAGCGATCCAAAAGGAAAAACCTCTTCAGGGTCCTCTTTCGGATCTTCCTCTGGATCTTCACAGTGCATCTCACAGTCCTCGTAGTGAAGTAACTCAGTGCACAACTGGGTATAATTAATGTGCCCCCAGATATGATGGACTATATCACTAAGGTGCTGCAGCAGCGAACGGACCAGAGCCCAGATCCTGTAGTTATCCAGAATAGGAAACTCCTGCATCTCCAGTCTCTAAAACAGTCTGTCCAGTCTCCCAATGTGCCACCTGACTCCATGTGTTGAGTCATATTCTATCCCCTGGATAGCCTCCCTTAGCCGGTTACGTAACACATCGCGTCTAGTCATCGTGGTAATCATCCGTGCCATCTGTAAAAATTGAAATTAATTAAGTCAGTACAAAACTGACAAACCAGTACATATACCAGTTTAATTCAATTTATATATTAGCATAGAACAAACACATTCAATCAAGGATAAATTTCTTTGATTCTGTGGAGAACAGTCGACTAAAACGCTTAGACCAGTCGACTGATACATTTACCAATCAACTATCATCTAAGTCCAATCGATTTAAACTGTTTTTGACTTTATATGAAAACTTAAACACCGTCCATTTTTCTCTGAATACCCCAGGCACTCGAGTAACATGAACGGAAGTTTATTTCATATCACTCCTAGCCATCAACTCTAGTTCTTATTTAACCTATCTATAAGTTGTTTAAGTCGAGTTCTATTTGTTCCAAACAAATACTCGACGATCAAGTTATGAGTTAAGTCGACCAAAGTCAACTTACGTTGACTGACATTAGGTTTAGCCCTTTGGCTAGACCAATTTGTCATCAATTCAGACAGGTCATATGGATTTTAGACTGGTTTCTGAAATTTCAGACTGGTTTGACATGAATTTAATCTAGTTTTGGAAATCCAAACTGGTTTCTGGAATTTCAGACCGGTTTGAACAATTTAAGACCGATTTCTTGAAATTCCAGGGCAGTTTCGTGAACTGCTCAACTGGTCTATAATCCAGACCGATTTCCAGACTGGTCTATTTTCCAGACCAGTGACACTAGTCTATTTTCCAGGGTAGTTTTTAGGAAATGCTCTTCTGGATTGATTTCTAGACCGATTTATTTTCCAGAGAAATTTTCCGAAATTGCTCTTCTAGACCGATTTCCAGACCAATTTATTTTCCAGAGCGCTTTTCAAATCGCTTCTTCTTGACGGTTTCGAGACGGTTTATTTTCCAGAGCGATTTCAACGCTCTTTCCGACCGATTTGCATCGTTTATTTTCCAGAGCGCATCAAACTACTCTTCTGAATCGATTTCCAGACTGGTTTCACTAGCAGACTGGTTTCCCAAACTGTTTCAAAAACTGACCAACACCAAGACCAGTCTGTTTTCCAAACCAGTGATGCCCGTCCATTTTCCAGGGAAGTTTTCGGAAATTGCTCTGGAAATGGGACCGATTTGTTCCCTCTTAGACCGGTGATCTAGACCATTCTATTTTCCAGACTGGTCTGAAATCCAAGGCAGTTCATTTAAATCCCGAGCACTTTTGCTTGATTTCCATTAACTACTCTAGAACCGCTATAACTACTTGGGGAGCGATTTCCCAGAACTGTCCCCAGAGAACTGTTCCCACTAGGGAACTGTTCTCATCAGGGGACTGTTCACCCGAGTAGTTTTCCCGGGAAGCAAATTTGTTTTCCAGGGAATTGTTCCCCCATCTTAACTGGTCTGTCTCTCAGACCGGTCTTTCACTTCTCGTGCCAGGGCAGTTTGTCAGGGAACAGGAAACTGTTCCCCTTCGAGATCGGTCTATATGTTAGATCGATCTGAAATTGCTCGATAGTCTTTCCCAGGGTACTTTTCCCCTAGCAAAATCGATCTAATTCTCAGACCGGTCTGAAACTGTTCCTATACAGAACAGTTTCACCAGGGTTGTTTTGGGAAACTGTAGAAACTTCTCATTATAGAGCAGTTTCGCCAGGGCAGTTTACTGTTCATCTTCTTCGCGACTGTATTTTCGTAATGAACAGTAAATTTGTAGAAATAAAGAAGGAAAAATCGAACAGATGCTTCTCTAACTAAGCTCTAATACCAATGTTGATGTATTTATGCATCTTTTCGAATTGATTAACATAGAAAAATTAAATAAAGATAGACATTGAACGAAAATCTTATAGTGAATCATCAGAATCTTCTCACATCCCGGTGCTATTAGGATGATGTTTCTGCTCACCGTCTAAGGATCAATCACAACGGATAGATCCTTTTCTTCCACAGGCCTAGATCGCAGCCGCACCTTGGTGTTCCTCTCACTCGTTCTGTCCGACAAAAACCTCACAGTTCACTCTGACAGCCTTTCGGCTTTTCTCACTGTCTATCTCCTCTCATGCTCTTGGACGCACACCCCCTTATAAAGGGGGTGTCATCGCTGAGCTTCACGAACGCAGCGTGCACACACTCCTTTGAGTGCGTGCACCTGTGAGTGGCACGATTATTGCGCACTGCATAGTAACCGCTCCATGTCTTACATGTTAGGAAGCTATTCAACATTGTCGTTGTTCGCCAGAGAGGGTGGTTCCTACTCCGGGTGTCGTGGATGATTGTTGATTAATTTTTATTTTGATGTTTGCTATTTGATTTGTAGTTCATTTGGATGATTAGCTATAATTTGGATTGGATGTTTAATTGAGTGTTGCATTTGATGTTTAATTGGTAGTTTATTTTGGAGGTTAATTAGTGGCTTCATATGGATGTATAGTTCATAGTTTAATTGGAATGTTTAGCTTGGAGTTTGATTTGTAGTTAATGATTTGAACTAGTTGTTGTTGATCGTTTACTTAGCTTAATTGGTAGTTAGGTTGATTTTCTGCATGGTTAATTGTTATGTCTGTTAATTAGAATTGTTTAATCATTGTATCGTATAGTGAAGTACGATGTATGGTTGAATTGTTATTGCACATTAGGTTAGCTTTCAGATAATTGTTTGGATAGATTGTAGGAACCCCCATTTTTACTTTTGTTTAGAAACAAATGTTCAACCATTGAGTTCACATGGGAGACGACTCGAGTTACCTTATACTACATTAGTGTAGTTAGGGAGTTCTATAATTAATTTGGGAACGGTACCACGACTCATAAATCGTTGATCATTAGGTCAATAAGCCAATGCTTCAAGTTAAAGCCAACCCATTAATCATGAGATCGTATCTCTATGGTTCGAATATATCTAATTTCAGGTTGAGCTTGACATGGGCCAACAACTCAAACAAGGAATTAGACTCTGGTTCTTACCATATTAACGATAGGTGTAAACTTTAAATTTTGAATAAGGGTTTTAGGTCTCATTCTCATGCATATGTTCTACCTATATGACATCACATGCATGACATATATGATGACATGTCACAACACACGCATCACAAAATACATCTAATCATGGCATATGATATGACATGATTATGCCATAGTTGTCATTATAATTTTTTGGAATTAAAATATGTTTAGGATTTGATTTCCATAAATCAACATTCTTTTGATTAAATTAGAAAACAATTTCCAAATTTAATCTTATATTTTTTTTTGAGAAATATATTAAAGATAAAATATATTTTAGAATCTAGATTTCATAAATCATGATTCTTTAATTAAATAAGGATTTAAATCCGAATTTAATATTATATTTTATCTAGGAAATATATTAGAATTAAAATATGATTTAGAATCTTGATTTCCATAAATCATGATTCTCTAATTAAATAAGGAATTAATTCCGAATTTAATTTTATATTTTATTTGGTAAATATTTTTCAGAAATAAAATATGTTATAGAATATTGATTTCCATAAATCAAAATTCCATAATTAAATTAGGAAATAATTTTCAATTTAATCAAATACTTTATTTAAGGAAATAAATACCTATCAAGAAAATCCAATTAATTAGGAAATATTTTTCATATTAATATTTCTTGATCAAATATTTCCAAAAATATAATTTCCTAAATTATTTTTAAATTTTCTAAATCTGATTTTTTTCTAACAAATTAGAAAACTTTCCAAAAATGGAAATTTTCCCCAAAATAGGAAAATTTCCAAAAAATTCTATGACTAACTACGACTTAATAAAACCTATTTGCGAATATGTAGAAGCACGGTCAGGTTCTAATACCACTGTTGGGTTACTGCCAGTGCATTGATGTGCTTTTGTCGTTTCACAAACGAATACAGCGGAAGAAAAATGTAATAATTTTCTAAATTATTACAACACTCATATCCACGCATGCAGGATTACAACACGTGCAGACATATCTGCCAAATAAAATTTTACATACGACAAGAATAAAATAAATTTTTCTCTGGGTATACCTTTCAGATGATGGTGAGCCGGAAGGGTATCAATCGTATGACGCTCATGGAGCTTCGTCTCTACTCGTATCCACGCCGAATCTTCGGAGGGACGACTTCTCAAAGCCATGAGTTTGACCTTCTCTTCGCTATTAGACGAAGCAAGAAGGTCGGGTGATCGGAGAGCAATCACCGACTCATTTTACGACACACACAAGTCCTCGAACAACCTTCGTAAGATTATCGATTCGTGTCAGAATTAGCCGCTATTTTGAAGCGACAATAACAACCCTAAAACCTAGAGTGGCTGACCTCTAAAGAGGTGGAAACAACTCTTGTTTCCTTGATGGCCGACAGAACACCAAACCCTAATTCTCCTAGGTTCGACTAGGTTGAGGAAGAGGGCCTTAAGTGTTGGATCGAGAAGTACACTAGAGGGGGGGGGGTGAATAGTGAGAGTAAAAAACTTTCTTTTCGTTTCGATAAAACACGAGTATTGTAGCTAAAAGTAAAAGACAATAAAAGAAAATGTGACTCTTTGTTTTTACTTGGTTTACAACTGAAAGGTTGCTACTCCAAGGCTTCGCGATCCTAGACCGCATACGGTGGGGCAATCCACTATAAGTCTCCTCCTCGTTGGAGGTAGGAGACGACTATTACAAAAACTCAAAGGATAGAAGGAGAGATAACAAGCCTATCTCTCCTCTTAGAAATGTAAAGCTCAAATACAATAAAGAAATAAGACAACTAAAAGAATGAAACTACGGACAAAAAGGTTGGAAGCTCTGTGTGCCATCGGCGTTACAGTGGCATAGTGTTGTCGTCGAAGCTTGGCGTCGTTGGAGTACTTTGGGAGCAAGATGAGATAATCCAAAAGGGTGAAACCCCCTTTCTTTTATAGCCCTTCAAACCCTAGCTCGTTGAGAACTAGATCAGAGTTAAAGCTCCTTATCCCCCTAAGATAAGAGGAGCTTATCTTGACCTTCAGCGAGCTGGACAGTTTGACTAGAAGTTGATTGATGACCCTCATCAGTCGATTGATGGTAGGATCAATTGACTGCCAATAGCTATCAGTCGACTATTGGATTGGTTACTCACCTGTAGCAAAGATTTAGCACAAAACTAACAAGTAATGGTCAATACGACGACTACTTCAGGTCCGATCTCAACCTAGACCTTCCCTTGGAAGTCTTAGTCGGATCGCCGCCTAAGATCATCCCCGTACGGAGGACACGACCTCACCATTACTCTTCATTCAGTGCTTACCTCTGACTTGGTGCTTAGCTTCCGGTCTCCACCGAGGTTCCTCAACTCCATGAGGTTCTCCTGGTGTCACCTGACCACCACGGTTTCTCGACTCGAGATTCTTCGGGTGTCTCTCGACCTTGGGCTTAGCTTAAACACTTCCTGCACACTCAACATAGTTCATGAGATAATAATAAGAGCTTAACTTTGAACCTTTGTCATAATCAAAATCTAGGTTCGATTATCTAGTGCCCTTGCACCAACATTAAGGACTTCTATTCACTAGGTTTAGCCTTTATAACCCTTTATATAGGTACTAATCCTAATGGATTATAGGTTAGTGGATCAAATCCCTAAGCCCATAAACATTAAGGCTTAATCTCATCCATTAAACCCTAATTGGGCCCTTAACCAAAAGAGGACCCTTTTAATTAAAACCAAATGGGTTTGGTTTATAATTAAACTTTTTAAGGCCCAACCCATCTTCTTAAGACGTGCTTCTTTCGAGTTTATGACTTGACAAATATTTTCATATTTGTCATGTGTTTGGTGTAACCAAACTTGATCTCTCTCGATCTTGAGAATCCAATTCTCAAACTCGTTTTAAGTCTCTTCGAAGGATTCATAGTGTGTGTGACCTAATAGGTCTCAATTTATGTTGGTCGTCCATAATTAACCATTAATTATAGAACAATCATGAGTGACACCTAGTAGTACATCATGATCCACAATTAATTGAAAAATCAAAGGTTGATCTCGAAACCATTTCCGAACCCTTCAGCAGCTATAGTGAATCGTGTCTCATTTCTTTTACTCATCTTATACCCACTTGGTTCAGGACATGGTCTATGTGTCAGTCCCCACTAGACTAACTATGTCACACCTAGCCCATGTCTTACTTCTTTGTCCATTGGATTCTAAGTACTTCGACATGTATCCAAGAGTATCATACTCTTGATATGTGATGCTTTGGCCAAAGATTCTGAGTAACAATTCTAACGAGTGGCCATAGGGTATACATCTCCTCGCAAGGAGTGGTGAATCCTTTTTTGGCTATTCAATCACCTTCGAGCACTTCAACTTATACTCAATCATCCTGTACCCACACCTCTATAGAGATGTATCAACTAAGATGTCAAAGTATAAGCCTGTATGACCAAGATGACTTGAATACCTCAAGTCGAAGGAAACTCACACTCGATCTATAGTAAGAGCTTCACTGACATATCTTATATGTAGAGAACCATGTGAAGTCTTACAACAAGTCACTCCAATGAACTAGTTACCATAACTAGCATCCACGTTTAACTCTTGACATCTCAATGTCTCCAGGCAGTGAGGAGCAGCTGCTTGGATAAATCAAGGAGTATAACCCGTGCTAATATTCCAAAATCGATGATGTCCGAACTCATCAATTCATCGACTAGGGTTTATTTCAATACATTCATAATTACACATGTAGAGATACTCACTAGTTGTGATCCAATCACAAGTTCTCTCATGCTATGAATCGTATCGCGTACATTCAGTAAATGAGTTTAAGATCCAATCAAACACAAATGACATGTGCACTCAAATAGTGAATCTTTATTTATCAACTAAATACTACAACCATAAGGAGATTGCCTTAGGATATCTCTCAAACATAACACTCGTAACCCCAGTCGACTGATCCAAGTTGACTAGGCTGTCAAGTGTCAAACACTCGGATAGTCGACTGATAAACCTCAAATATGAGGTTTAACTCAAGTATGATCCCTTCATACTTGATAGACCACCATTAGCCTTGACCTAAGCCTTCTATCCACCTTCATGGTTCTTGTCTTCTAGACCCTAGGTTTTGACTCATAGACCCTTTAATTGAATTTGTCATTCTTTCATGGGTCTTCTCTAATTTTTCAAGCCTTGATCTCAAGACTTGGTTCTCTAACTCTACTTGCCCAATTTTTGAATTTTCATATATTCTTTGGGCATTGTTCCTTCCCTTAGGCATATGCCTACCCTTCTTAGGGTTAATGCCTAAGTGGTTCTCTACCTTCCTAATGGCTTCCTTAGGTAGAATTGTTCTTGGGTTAGTGGTTCTAGAACTATCCTTAGTCCTAACATTGCATGATTTGGCACCTAAGCAATAAGCTCTATTTCTAACATGCTCCTTATGATTATGCACAATTGCAAGTGAATTAAAAGCATGCTTTTTAACATTAAAATTTGAATATGCATTACTAAAATATACCTTAGGGTTTGCTTTAGAAGCACCCCTACATGTGATGTTCCTTCTTTGCCCTTGCTAGGTTGTCTTCCCTTAGGGCATTGTCTTTTATAGTGCCCCTTTTGATGGCATTTGAAGCAAATGATATTCTTCTTGCTCTTTTGACTTTTGGCACCAGTCTCCTTGGTCTTTGGCACGACTTGTGCCATCTTCTTGACCCATTTCAGACACTTACTCTTGTAAAGTTCTACTTCCCTACACTCAAAACACACAATATAATTTTTATTTCTAATTATTGTGCTTGAGTTACCTTCCATGGCAGGGAAATTTTAAACTTCTTCATCTCTCCCGAATGTTGATGGTTCTTCTTGATTTTTCTTCGGAGTGAATGGTCTCTCCTCCCCCTCAATCCTAGAGGTGGAGACTTCTTCCAATTCTTCCTCCTCTACTGATCCAGATGTTGATTCCCTTTCAACCTCCGAATCCTCAAGCCCTTGGGATGACGATCCATATTCTTCTTGAGAGAATGAGCACTCCTCCTCTTCTTTTTCTTGTGCCGGTTTGGGATCTTCATGGAACTTGATCAACTTGTTCTACAACTCCTAACCATCCCTATAACCTCCTAATCTAGAAAAAATATCATTAGGTATCAAATTTACTAATATTTTTGTTACCTTAACGGTTGTCTCGAATGTTTATCATTGCTCCTTGGTCCACATCTTCATCTTGAGGATTTCTCCCTTCTTTCCCCTCGGAGCATCGAACCCTATAATCATATCAAACAAATTTTCTATATTGGACATTAGGAAATATTCCATCCTACCTTTCCAATACATAAAATCTTCGCGGTTGAAGGCGGGTGCAATTGTTATGTCATCGCCCAATCTCTCGTTGAGCTCCATCTTCTCCTTCTCCTCTAGCGCGTTTGCTCCTTGGTGATTAGTCCAAATGAAGAGCTCCTTGCTATGATACCACTTGTAGGTATCAGAGCTTCTTCTTCTTCTGAGAGCCACCAAGCTTTGATACCAATTGTAGGAACGTTGGTGAGCGCTAGAGGGGAGGGGTGAATAGCGGTTCGGATTTCTTCGTTCGATTGTGTGCATGATTGTCTCTATAAAATGATTAGTGTGCAGCGGAAAATAAAAGCACAAACGAAATACAAACAATCACACATGAACATAAGAATATAATATGGTTCGGAACCTTAGGGTTCCTGTGTACCCCACGGGTCGAGCTCAAATGAGCTCTAGTGATGCAAACCACCACTAATCAACCTCTCCTTCTAGGAAAACACTCTGAAGGTGGAGAAAACCTTTTACAACAATTCTTACAATAATAAGAATGAAAATACAACCAAATACAACAAGAGTACAAATGAAATGTAAAGAGCACTTTACAAACTAGGGCTTTGAATGCTTGTTGATGTGGTTGCTTGGACGAACTTGAAGGACCCTGAAATGCATCAACACTTCTCCTCAAATTGCCCCTAGAACCGCTCAAGAAACCATGGCTGAAATCCTCCACAAATTGCTCCTTTTATGACCTGCATCAGGTTGATTCCGTGCCAAGAAGTCGACTACCAAAAGGCCCTAGTCTACTTCCTATAGTATCATTGTCTCACAATAGACTTGATCCACGTTGGCATTCCAGCCAACGGATACACTGGCAGTTAACTGCCATTACCAACAGTCGATTTCCAAGCCCATAGTCAACTGCTCAGTCGGCTATCGAGCTTTCTATGCTCACGGCTATAAACAGCAGTCGATTGCCCTTCAGGGCCGATTACTCAAACGATCAATCGCCTTCATGGCGGTTGGATCGCTCAAAGGCTAGTTGATCGCCTAAGCTAGCGATCATTGCCAAGGCCACTCGGCCGTAGTTGATCGCCAGTCGACTCCTGAACAGTCGACTGGTCAGAGTTGACTCGACTGCCAAGTGTCAAAACACTTGACCAATCGATTGTTCCATAACCCCAATCAACTGCTAAACCTCAACTATGAGGTTTACCCCAAGTTTGATCCCCTCATACTTGCTAGACCACCCTTAGCCTAGACCTGAGCCTTCTAGCCACCTTCATCAGTCTCATGCTTATTAGATCCCTCCAAGTCATCCATGACTTGTTCATCCATACGCTAGCCTTCAGATGCTTCCATTGGCTATTGTTATGCTAACTGGGTCTACACAACCAAGGCACATTTGGGCTTATGCTTCCAAGACACACGCTTGGACTTTACACCGCCAAACATTGGACTTATGTCGCCAAGACTATTGCTTGGACTTTATGCTGCCAATATCACACCCTTGGACTTTCCTTGCCAACTCCATGTTGGACTTTCCAGCTACCAAGACCCATGCTTGGACTTTACCATTGCCAAGACCCATTCTTGGACTTTCCAACTGCCAAGACCCATGCTTGAACTTTACCATTGCCAAGACCCATGTTTAGACTTTCCATTGCCAAGCACCCATGACTTGGACTTTACCATTGCCAAGACCCATGCTTGGACTTTCCATTGCTAAGCACCCATGACTTGGACTTTACCATTTCCAAGACCCATGCTTGGAATTTCCATGCCAAGTACCCAAGACTTGGACTTTCCATGCCAAGTGTCTCACTTGGACATCTCCATCATATGGTCAACCCCATGTCAACCATATAGTCAACCCATTATCAAACATCAAAACACTACTTGAGTCAAACTCGAGTCTAGTCAATTGTAACCTGGGCTGATTGCATCAACAAATACATTTGGACTTACACCGCCAAGACAGACACTTGGACTTTATGCCGCCAAATATTGGACTTATGCCACCAAGACTACATCTTGGACTTTACACCGCCAATATCACATCCTTAGACTTCCCAATTGTCAAGTATCCATACTTGGATTTTCACTGCAAAAAGTTTACTTGGACTTTACGCCGCTAAGACTACAACTTAGACTTATGCTACCAAGACTATACCTTTGGACTTTCCTTGCCAAGTACCCATGACTTGCTTGAACTTTCCAATTTCCAAGTACTCATGACTTGGACTTTACCTGCCAAGTACACATGACTTGAACTTCTCAAATGCCAATACCATTTTTGGACTTCCCATGACAATCACATTATCAATCGTTTTGTCAAACATCAAAATACTACTCGAGTCAAACTTGAGTCTTGGTTAATTGTGACCTGGACCAATTGCACCAACAATCTCCCCCTTTTTGATATTTGACAAAACCATTAAGTTAGGCTACCAAACTCAAGCCATCAATTCTCCCTCTTTTTGACATACATCAAAAAGTCTCTCCCCAAGGGTATCAATGTCTCATATAACAATGAGATCTTACATTCTCTCCCTTGGTCCAAAAACATTTTAGATGCCTTCACTCTTCCTAGTGATAAGTCCCGTATCACTAAATGAGAGACAACCCTTCATGTCTCCCCCTTTGTGGAGTACTCATCCATCATCCCTTGATGGATAAACTCCCCCTAAAGGCTTGCTCCTCCTTGACTATTGCACCAACAATGTCCTTGGAGAGACACTAAGTCAATAAGAACTCTTGACCATAAAAAATAAAAGAAAAAGTTCAAACTTGAACTTTCACACACCTTAAAATTTGATACATCAACTAAAAAAATTCTCCTAATTTATTCAAATGAATGTTCACCCTTTCAATACTTTACAAAGCATATCCTAGAGTTAGGATCAGTTAGGGTAGCTAGGGATGGCTGAAAATGGGTTAAACAAATCTTGTTTATCCGAAATCATCCCAACAATCTACTTGATCAACAATCAGTTGACTTCCATCAGCATCAATCGACTGCTAGACTGAGGCAGTCGACTGGCATCTGATTTCCAAAAATCAGATTTGCAGAAATGAATTTTAAAAATACATAAGCAAATATATGTATTTCGAAAAATCTTGAAACTTCATACGTACATTACTTGCATGAAATATAATGGGTGAAAAATAGTTTTAATTTAAAATACCGATTAAATTGTGAGATTGATACAAAGTTCAAAACCATTGAAACTTTCAATGTTTTAAGCCTACTTTGTATCAACTTCATCAATGGTGATTGCTATCAAAAGTTAGACTTCACCAAGGTTTTCTAAAATGTTTTAAAAATATTTTTGAAAACCTATTTTGAACCATGGTGTATGGGCTAGATGTACATGGCTTGTACATTAACTTTCCTCATGATTCATCCATGATATACTATGAGTTTGAGTTCATCTAGATGCAACAACTATGCACCTTGAACTTAACTCATTTTCCTAACATCTAATGTGTCTAGAGTGTATCAATATACACACATGTCAATTTAATGTGAGATGTGGGTTTTCGCTCTTCCTAGTCTAAGGTTTCGTGCATTTTAACTAGGCAACTCTATTTGATTCCCGTATACTTAGGACTTCAAATCATGCCTTGTCCTTAAATCAATTTTAATCAACCTAAATGCATGAAATATGATCATGACATATAATGATAGCATAATTAAGGCATGTGCCGATGATACATGATGTCATGACATAAAGATATAACTTAAATACACCCATGACATATTAACCTAAGTCTTGTAAGACCGTTGGCGTTGCTAGAGGGGGGGGGGTGAATAGCAATTCATGTCAATTTTGTTGATGGAATTCATCACACTCGTCTACAATTGTTAGTACGTTGCAGAAATACAAATATAAATACAAATCACAGCACAAGCATAACACATGGATTTTACGTGGTTCGAAACCCTAGTTCCTACTCCAAGGGTGAGCCCTAGCGAGCTTTAGTGATGCACACCATCACTATCACACTTCTCCTTCTCGGTTACACATCGGAGGTGGAGGAACCTATTGCAAGACTCTTACAACAATAAGAACGAGAAACAACAAGCAAATACAATAATTACAAAGGAAAATGGAGAAAATGAGTGAACACAATTTACAAGTTAGGGCTTTTGAATGCTTGCTTGTTAGTAGCTTTGGGATGACTCTGATGGCCTTGAAATGCAGCAGCACCTCGTCGCAAATTGCCCCTCAAAACCTTGCTCGAAGACCCCCTCAAGCCTCCTCTTATAAAGCCCTATCGAAGCTTCCCAATCTGCAACGGTCACTTCGCCAGTCGAGGTGCCAGTCGAGTATGCCTTGCATCTGAGCAGCTATTTTCACGCCTGTTCTAAACCTAGTTGAGGTGCTAGTCGAGTTGTCAAGTCGAGGCGCTGCCTCAACTGGCCTCTAGTCGAGGCATTGGTCGAGCTTACCTCACTTCTGAGTGAATTCTCTCATGCTCAGTCCCCTAACCAGTCAAGGTACTAGTCTAGTTGAGGCACCGCCTCGACTGATACAATAGTCGAGCCACCAGTCGAGTGCTTCCATAGCACTCTCTCGACTCTCCAAGTCCCACCTCCAAGCACACCCCTTACCAGTCGAGGTGTCGCCTTGACTACAACTTAGTCGAGGCACTGGTTGAGGTCACCATGCTTCTGTTTGCCTACAAATGAAGCCGGTCGACTGAACTGAGCTGGCAGTCGACTATTATACCTCTACATTGAGGTTTAACACCCCAAGTATGATCCCTTCATACTTGATACTCACCCTAAGCCTAGACCCAAGCCTTTAACCCACTTCCATTAGCCTCATGCCTCCTGGATCCCTTGAGTCTGTGACTCTTTATCCTTGCACTAGCCTTCGAGTGTTTCCATCGGCTATCGTCATGCTCTCGGGTTTACCTTTGCCAAGAGACCTCACCTTCGGGACTTCCCCTTTACCAAGCTCGATCTCCCAGATCAGCCGAGTCTTCCCTTGCCAAGACTCCTCGTCCGGGACTTCATTGCCAAGAGGCCACGCCTCTGGGACTTCACTGCTAAGACTCCTCGTCTGAGACTTCACTGCCAAGAGGCTACGCCTCCGGGACTTCACTGCCAAGACTCCTTGTCCGGGACTTCACTGTCAAGACTCCTTATCCGTGACTTCACTGCCAAGACTCCTCGTTTGAGACTTCACTACTAAGAGGCATGCCTCCGGGACTTCACTACCAAGACTCCTCGACTTGGACTTCACTTGCCAAGCACGGTCTCCCAGACCTGCTGGGACATCCCTCGCCAACTCCCCGTTGGTCTTTCCAACACCAAGTGTCCGGTCTCCCTTGACAGACTTGGATTTTTTCTTGCCAAGTATCCATACTTGGACTTTTCCTTGCCAAGTCACCATACTTGGACTTCTCCACACCAAGTGTCCGATCAACCTTGACTGACTTGGATTTCTCTAATAGTCTGCCTTATATGACCTTGGATGTCCCATACCATCCACTAGTCATGTGGTCAAACCACATTGTAAACCATTGTCGAACATCAATATCCTACTCGAGTCCCACTCAAGTTTGGTCAATCATGACCTGGGTTGATTGCACCAACAATCTTCCCCTTTTTGATGTTTTACAATACCATTAAGTTAGGTTATCTCATAACCCAACTTGACTCTTCTTATGCCATAGCATAACGAAGTGTTCACAATTTAGAATTTCAAAATTTTGAAATTTTTGGGGTTTAGTGTATATTAGGGTTGACCCTAACTTAAGATCCTAACTTAACCTCTTCATTTCTTCCCCTTCTTGACACACATCAAAAAGTCCACCAAGGTTTACCATGTCTCATTTTCAATAAGATTCCTCCTTCTCCCCCTTGGTCAAAGATCATCTTGAATGCTTTCATTCTCCTTAGTGATCTATCACTAAATGAAAAGCAACCTTCCATTTTTTTTCCCTTTTACATAAGCCATCATCCATCATACCTAGATAGATAATCTCCCACTAAAGGCTTACTCTCTCTTGACCATTGCACCAACAATGTCCTTGGAGGATTCCTAAGCCTATAGGAACCTTAAACAACAGAAAATAAGGATAAAAGTTCAAATTTGAACTTTCACAACCCTTAACATTTGATTTTTTTTTTACCCTAATTAACTCTCTAATTCAATTCCAATGAAAATCTCACCCTTTCAATGCTTGTCTAAGCACATTAGAGGTGTAGGAGTAGTTATCTAGCCTAGGGTTATGATCAGATGGCTTAAACCAACATCAATAAGCCAAAAAGCGATCATGATCGAGAAGGCTCTCGATGAGTGACAACATCTCGATTGAGGCTCATTCTAGTTTCTGAAATTTCTGAAACTGAATTTTCAGACCAACTTTAGAAATGCATAAATAATTCTAGAAAATTTGAAAAATCATGAAATTTTAACCACACATTACTTATGCCAAACACTATAGGGAAAAAAATAGTTTTCTATGAAAATAACTTTTAAATTCAAAGAATGATACAAAGTTCAAAAGCTTTGAAACTTTCAATGTTTTAATCCAACTTTGTTCCAATCTTCTCAATGGTGATTGCCATCAAAAGATAGACTTCACCAAAGTTTTTCAAAATGATTTTAAAATATTTTCAAAACCTTAATTTCAATCATGGTCTATGGTCTAAGTATACATAACTTGTATACTAGTTTTCTTCATGATTTATACCTATGATTGAGATGAGTTTGAGTTTATCTAGATGCAACATCTATGCACCTTCAACTAGACTCACTTCCTAGCATCTCACATGTATCTAGGTGTATCAATACACATCCAAGTCAAGTGTTCTTGTGAGATGTGGATTTTCATTTTCTTAATCTACGGTCTCATGCATTTTCCTAGGCAACTCTATTTGATTCCCTCATACATGAGACTTCAAATCATGCATAGTCCTTAAATCAATTTTAATTAATCCTAAATGCATGAATGATGATTATGGCATTATAGATAGCATGAATTAGAACATAGCCAATAATCATGATGTCATGGCATATAAATAAAATCTAAACACTAACTTGACATAAAAATTTAAACCTAAATATTATCATGACATTTTATATGATTAAATGAAATATGATGTCATGACATGACAATGCAAACAAGGCATGGCAAGTATAAAATACAAGAGTATATAGTACCTAAGTGTTAAGCCCAAATTTCCATTTCTAGGATTAAGACCACATTTTCCATAATAGATCATTCTCCCAAGTGTGCCCAAAATCCAAAATGACACACCATGACCTCTAAACCTAATTGTGCCAATTTTGATCAATTTTTCAACTTCCGCACAATTCATTGGCACATCCTAAAATCTTTTAGGACATAATTCAACCTCATTTCCAAGGAATCCCAAAACCTTGAAAATGTCCTAAAGTGCCACCTTTACCATGGTTAGGTTAACTACCTATCCATTCAAGGTTGACACACCCTAACCCATTTAGCGTGAATCGATCATGCTCCTAGGAACCCAATACCTATTGGAGCTCCTTGGGTTTATTAGGTATTCACTAAGGATAACTTTCCTAGATATCCTCCTAATGACCCTCCTAGGCTTAGAAGCCTTGGTCATTGTGGTCTTACCTAGGTTAACTCTAGGGGTAACTCCCCTTGTAACCTTCTTAGTGGCTTCCTTGAAACCTTAGCCACTAGACACACACCATGGTTAACCTTAGGGATAGCTTTTCTAGTAACCTTGTGGTAGGTCTTCTTGGGCTTAGGTTTGTGACCCAAACCTTTCTTACCCTTTGATGGTGTTGGATCGAGAAGCGTTGCTAGAGGGGGGGGGGTGAATAGCGATCGTAAATATTTTTGACATTTCGTTCGAGTAGACAATTAAACGAGTAAGAGCAGCAGAAAATAAAGGAACACGTTTATTTTTACTTGGTTCACAACCCAGCGGTTGCTACTCCAAGGCCCTATCGGTCCTAGACCGCGTACGGAGGGCAAAGCACTATAACGTCTCCTCCTCGTTGGAGGTAGGAGACAACAATCACAAAAACCGAATGTACGAGGATGAGGCAACAAGCCTACCTCACCTCGTTACGATTAAAATAAAGAATACAATAAAAATAATTACTTGCTACTGCTGCCGATGAAGGAGATTTGAACTTGTCGTCGCGTCGGCGTTATGACGGTGTTGGAGCGTTGGCGTTGTAGGAGCACTTGATGAATAAACTTGATGATGTTTGGAGTTGGAATCCTCCCCTCCTTTTATAGATTTTGGCCTCTGAATTTGTCTCCTTTTTTTTTGGAACAGATCACGAAGTTGTCCAAATTTTA
This sequence comes from Wurfbainia villosa, assembly GCA_025175895.1. Lineage (NCBI taxonomy): Eukaryota > Viridiplantae > Streptophyta > Magnoliopsida > Zingiberales > Zingiberaceae > Wurfbainia > Wurfbainia villosa. The sequence goes on from CM046004.1 coordinate 56,641,408, forward strand.
TCGCGAAGTGGCCGCGTCAAACGTTATCCGTTTTGACCTAGCGCAAAGGCTGATTCGTCGCCATCAGTCGACTGATGCCTCCCATCAGTCGACTGATGAGCATCAGTCGACTGCCCAATGTCCAGCAGTCGACTGCCAGCCTGGCCACTTCCCTGCAGTAAGAGGTTAGCTCGGAAAATGATAAATACGACGGTTTCTAACTGTCGAATCTCGACCTAGACCTTCCACAAGAAGTCTTAGTCGGATCGCCGCCTACGGTCATCCCCGTAAAGAGGACACGACCTTACAATCTCTCACTCACACGAGCTTACCTCGATAGTAGCTCTCGCTTTCGGCCTTCCACTCGATTCCTTCGGCTCCCTCCGAAGTCACTCGAGTGTCACCCGACCACCGCGGCTTTCTCCGGGTGTCGCTAGCCTTCAACTCCAGCTTTAGCACTTTTCTGCACACTTGATTTAGCTCGTGAGATAATGATGTAAACTTAACTTTGTGTCTTTGCCATAATCAAAACACAGGTTCGATTATCTAGTGCCCCTACACCAACAATCTCCCCCTTTTTGATCTATGGCAAACCAACACAAAGTTAAGAAAAATTAAAGTATAAAACAGGTATAGTAGAAGATGAATGTGAAGATGAATATCATTTCCAAAAATTCCCCCTCAACCAAAACTCCCCCTTAACCCTAGGTGAGTTTTGAAAGAGATAATTTAATTTTCAAAATTAAATTTTATGTTACTCCCCCTTAACTTTTGCTCTTCTCCCCCTTTTGCCATAAATAAAAAAAATTCGGGGTTTTTGTATAAAATAGGGTTTTGAAAACAATATCGTATATGCATGCATCTAGATAAATCAAATATGAGTCCAAGCATGCATCTAGCAGTAGTTAGATAGATTGGTTCGAGGTGTGTCCCTCTGCACCAATAATCTAAAGGTTTATAATATAACCCTTAGGGTTAATTTGCTCTCCCCCTTAGTCAAATATATGAAGTATAAGAGATGTAGGGGGCACTAAACTTTGGCCTAAGAGTTGTTAAGTACAATAGTTGAGAAAATAAGTAGTATTTTGAAGAGATTGTTTTAAGTATATTTCAATTATCCTTAACATCTCACCCATTCTATGTGTCTTAGAATTTGTTCACCTTATATGTTTTGTGAGATGATTTTAAATTGATTAACGATAGTCAACCTCGGGTTAGATTTGGATTTAACCTTTAGATCATTAAGTAACTTTTCAAGAAACTGGCTTCCAGGTCGTGGCGAGGCACAGAGGCCTTCTTTGATCGGAACAACGATCACTTCCTTAGACAAAGACAAATTCAAGAAAATATCACTTAAGTCACTTAGGGTTACTTCCTGGTCTAACTAGTTTAGGATACGGTGAGGTAGCTTCAGCTAGTTCCACTCGGTCAAGTGCACCAAGCTAGATACGCCTTATCTAGCTTGAATACACGAGACTTTGTTTTCCTAATGTACTATCATCTCGCCGCGTCCTGATACTATGTTGTCAAGAGTTGACTACCTATTTTTCCTATCTAGCCGTTCTACAAATTAAAGTAAAATATTCAATGGTTTTGCTATGTAAGCGGGTATACTATTTTAGTTTTAGCTCCCCCTGGACCATTGAACCAATATGGTCTATTCAAATAATGAATTTGATCCTGGGGAATCCAAAACTTATTAGTCCTTATATGTGAATTCAATAAAACCTTTGGGACCCATGCTTGGACTCTTTGATGACTACGATTTACGATAGACATATATGACCTATTCGTAGTCGTTGACCTAAATCCGAGTCCGGCTTTATTGTACACGGCTCTTTGGGTTCCAAGTAGTCGGTTAAGATTCTTAGATCCCAACGTGAACCTTTCCAACGTAGCCTCAACCTCTTGAACTCGGTCTTTCAAGAGAGAATTCTCCTCCTCAAGTTTTTCAATTTGGGTTGAGTTTCCCTCTTGAACTTGACTAGTTGAAGAGGTTAGAGTAGCCTCTTGCTTAAGGGTTTCAACCTCCTCAAGTAATGACTCAACCCTAGACTCGGACTTAGTTAATTTCCTATTAAGCATTTTAATTGTATTGTAAAGCGTATGAATTAGTGAGCGGCTAACCTTAATTTTCTCTTTTGGTCCAGCTTTGAGTTGCTTCTCGAAGTAGTCCTCGAGTTCGGAGTCGGTGTTGTAATTGGATTCGGATTCGGACTCTGACTCGGACTCCTCCGGTCTTGCCATGTAAGCTATGTCTTCTTTGTTGTCCCAAGTATCATGGAAGGCTTTCCTTGCTCCCTTTTTCTTTTGGTTCTTGTACTTCAATTTTCTTCTTTCTTTTCGAACTATTCTCCGCACAACGTTCACTATTGCTTCCACCTCTTCTGATTCGGACTCTGATTCATCTTCGGGTTCGAGTTCATCTACTTGCCTAGTAGGTGGCTTGCTTCTTTGTCCTGCAAGTAGAGCAATACCTCTCTCGGCCCGGACCACGTTAGTTTGCTCGTGAAGTTCAAACTCAGAAAATAATTCATCTAACCTAAGCTTTGAAAGGTCCTTAGAGACCTTGTAGACATCGATAATGGATGCCCACAAGGTAGTCCTAGAAAAAGCATTTAAAGCGTACCTTATAAGGTCCCGGTTCTCTACGGCTTGCCCGATCGAGTGAAGACCATTGACGATGTCTTGGATTCGCGCATGTAATTGGGTGGCGGTCTCGCGATCCTGCATCTTTAGATTGTACAATTTATTTAAAAGTAAATCTCTTTTACATACCTTAGCATCGGGTGCCCCTTCGTGTAGATCAATCAATTTGTTCCAGAGGTCTTTGGCGCTAATGAATGGACCGATGCGGTTGAGCTCCTCCTTGGACAAGCCACATTGTAATATTTGAGTTGCTCTTGCATCGGCTTCGATTTGCCTCTTGGTTGTATTTGTCCACTTATTGAAATCCAAGGGCTCTCCTTGATCATTGGTGGGTAGAGCAAAGCCGGTTTGGATTATTATCCAAGTCTCGACTTGTGTTTTCAAGAAACACTCCATCCGACCTTTCCAATAACGAAAATCATCTCCGTTAAAGAACGGAGGTCAGGTGGTGCTATACCCCTCAATGTGATCCATTAAGTATCTTGCAAAATACGAATAAAAACCAAAGGGAATTCCCAGACTTGATCTTGGATTAGTAATGCAGGAAATAAATAGGAAATAAATAGAATTAAATGAGAAAAATAAGAAACTAACAAAAACTAACAACTTACGACCTTCGATGTCCCCGAAAGGGTACTAGACGTTGAATTTTGGGGCCAGAAACAGCTTGTTACGAGGGTAAACCCTCATAAAAAATGTAGATCTCTCAGAGGGCTTCGATTTGGTAGGTAGATCGTTACGTGAGTCCACTTGTGCGAAAAGTTATGGCCGTTTTACTGTCGGCTACTCAAGGGAGAATACTTGCAAGCACACAATTAAAAGAAACGTACCAAGACTTCGTCTTGGATTAGTAGTGCAGGAGGAATAAAAACCTAAGAAAGATACGAATCAAAAAATACAAAAAGAAAACCAAAACGTGCTAGATTGGTGGTTTCACCAAATCTTAGCGCCCCCGCTCTGATACCAATTGTTGGATCGAGAAGCGTTGCTAGAGGGGGGTGGGGTGAATAGCGATCGTAAATCTTTTCGACGTTTCGTTCGAGTAGACAATTAAACGAGTAAGAGTAGCAGAAAATAAAGGAACACGTTTATTTTTACTTGGTTCACAACCCAGCGGTTGCTACTCCAAGGCCCTATCGGTCCTAGACCACGTACGGAGGGCAAAGCACTATAACGTCTCCTCCTCGTTGGAGGTACAACGATCATAAAAACCGAATGTACGAGGATGAGGCAACAAGCCTACCTCATCTCGTTACGATTAAAATAAAGAATACAATAAAAATAATTACTTGCTACTGCTGCCGACGAAGGAGATTTGAACTTGTCGTCGCGTCGGCGTTATGACGACGTTGGAGCGTTGGCGTTGTAGGAGCACTTGATGAATAAACTTGATGATGTTTGGAGTTGGAATCCTCCCCTCCTTTTATAGATTTTGGCCTCTGAATTTGTCTCCTTTTTTTTTAGAATGGATCACAAAGTTGTCCAAATTTTATCGCGAAGTGGTCGCGTCAAATGTTATCCATTTTGACCTACCGCAAAGGCTGATTCGTCGCCATCAGTCGACTGATGCCTCCCATCAGTCGACTGATGCCTCCCATCAGTCGACTGATGAGCATCAGTCGACTTCCCAACATCCAGCAGTCGACTGCCAGCCTGACCACTTCCCTGCAGTAAGAGGTTAGCTCGGAAAATGATAAATACGACGGTTTCTAACCGTCGGATCTCGACCTAGACCTTCCACAAGAAGTCTTAGTCGGATCGCCGCCTACGGTGATCCCCGTAAAGAGGACACGACCTTACAATCTCTCACTCACACGAGCTTACCTCGATAGTAGCTCTCGCTTTCGGCCTTCCACTCGATTCCTTCGGCTCTCTCCGAAGTCACTCGAGTGTCGCCCGACCACCGCGGCTTTCTCCGGGTGTCGCTAGCCTTCAGCTCCAGCTTTAGCACTTTTCTGCACACTTGATTTAGCTCATGAGATAACGATGTAAACTTAACTTTGTATCTTTTCCATAATCAAAACACAGGTTCAATTATCTAGTGCCCCTGCACCAACAGATGGTTCTTGCCTCCTAGACCCTAGGCTTTGATCATTAGACCCCTTAATTGAATTTTTCATCTTATAAAGGGTATTTTCTAATTTTTCCAAGCTTGATTTTCAATTTCTAATATCTCAAGTTTTGATTGTTCTTTGACTCTTGAGATATTCTTCTTCCTAGGCATATGTCTAGTCCATTTAGGGTTAATGCCTAAATTGTTGTTCTCTACCTTCCTATCCTTAGGTAAGGTTGATCTAGCATAGTCCTTAGGTAAATTAACATTCTTAGCACCTAAGCAATAAAATCTATTTCTAGCATGCTTTTCATGAAAAATAGAAAGTGCATTAAAGTTATCATCATGCTTTCTAACATTAGATAAAGGAAGAGCTTTATTTAAATTTACCTTGCCTTAGCTCCCCCTACATTTGAACTCTCTCTTTTGCCCTTCTGAGCGTGTCTCCCCCTAGGACATTGGCTCTGATTGTGTTCCCTTTTGTTGCACTTGAAGCATACTATATGCTTCTTGCTCTTGTGAATTGGGACTCTGACTTCCTTTGACTTTTCTTTGGCCCTAGGTGTCGGTTGAGCCTTTTTGACTCTTTTTGGGCATTCACTCTTATAGTTCCCTACTTCCCTACACTCAAAGCATGCTATATGACTTTTATCTTTAAAAATAGCATTTAAATTACCTTTTTGAATGGTAGGTGAATCTTGGCCTTCTTCTTCATTTCTCCCGGAAGTAAAAGACTCCTCCTCTTGCTCTTGTTCTGGGGTTGAACATCTAACCTACCCTACAATCCTTGACGTGGAGACTTCAATAATTTCTTCTATTTTGGACGTTGAACATCTGTCATCTTCCAAATCATTACCCTCTTGAGATGATGAACATTCAAATTCTTTGGATTTATCTTCATCTTCTTGAATCATGGAAGTTTCACCATTGAGCTTAGCAAGTTTGCTCCATAATTCTTTAGCATCCATGAACTTCCCTAATTTGCACAAAATGTTATTAGGTATTAAATTAACTAAATTTTTCATTACCTTTTCATTTGCTTCGAATATTTGGACTTTCCCCTTAGTCCATTTACTCTGGTCTAGAGTTCTCTCCTTCTTGTCCGTTGGAGTCTTGAACCCTTCCGTTAGTGCGAACCACTCCTTTATGTTCATTTGGAAGAAGAATTCAGTCATCGTCTTCCATTGAGCAAATCCTCCAAATCCATAAGGTGGTGGAAATCGAACATCATGCCCAAATCCATCTTCAAATTCCATCGCCTCTAGCTTTAGCTCGCTCGGCGGTTAGTTCGATTGAAGAGCGACTTGTAGATATCGGAGTGTCTTCTTCTTCTTAGAGCCAACTAGACTCTGATACCACTTGTAGGACCGTTGGCGCTAGAAGGGGGGGGGGTGAATAGAAATTCACGTCGATTTCGTTGATGGAATTCGTCGTTCTTGTCTACAATTGTTAGTACGCAGCGGAAATACAAATATAAATACAAATCGCGGCACAAGCACAACACACATATTTTACGGGGTTCGGAACCCTAGTTCTTACTCCATGGGCGAGCCCTAGCGAGCTCTAGTGATGTACACAACCACTATCACACTTCTCATTCTCGTTTACACACCGGACATAACTCTTACAAAACTCTTACAACAATAAGAACGAGAAACAACAAGAAAATACAACAATAACAAAAGCAAATGGAGAAAACAAGTGAACACACTTTACAAGTTAGGGGTTTTGAATGCTTACTTATTAGTTGCTTTGGGATGACTTTGAAGGCCTTGAAATGCAGCAACACCTCGCCTCAAATTGCTCCTCAAAACCTTGCTCGAAGACCTACTTAAACCTCCTCTTATAAAGCTCCGTCGAAGCTTCTCGATTTGCAATGGTCGCTTCATAATTCGAGGTGCCACCTCGACTGATACCCCAGTCGAGGCGCTAATCGAGTATGCCTTGCATTTGAGTAGCTATTTTCACACCTGTTCTGAACCCAGTCGAGGTGTCAGTCGAGTTGTTCAGTCGAGGCACCGCATCGAATGGCCTCTAGTCGAGGCACTGGTCGAGCATGCCTCACTTCTGAGAGAATCCTCTTAGGCTCAGTCCCCTAAGCAGTCAAGGTGTTGGTCTAATCGAGGCACCACCTAGACTAAAACAACATTCGAGCCGCCATTTGAGTGCTTCCATAACACTCTCTCAACTCTCCAAGTCCCACCTCCAAGCACACCCCTTACCAGTTGAGGTGCCTCCTCAACTACAACCTAGTCGAGGCGCTGGTCGAGGTCACCATGCTTCTGTTTACCCACAAATGAAGCCCAATCGACTAAACCAAGCTAGTAGTCAATTGTTATACCTTTACACTGAGGTTTAACACCCCAAGTATGACCCCTTCATACTTGATACTCACCCTAAGCCTAGACCTAAGCCTTCAACCCACTTCCATCAGCCACATGCCTCTCGGATCCCTTGAGTTCGTGACTCTTCATCCTTGCACTAGCCTTCAAGTTCTTCCATCGGCTATCGTCATGCTCTCGGGTATACCTTTACCAAGAGACCTCGCCTTCGGGACTTCCCCTTTGCAAGCTCGATCTCCCTGATCAGTCGGGTCTTCCCTTGTCAAGACTCCTCGTCCGAGACTTCACTGCCAAGAGGCCACCCTTCCAAGACTTCACTGCCAAGACTCCTCTTCTGGGACTTCACTGCCAAGAGGCCATGCCTCTGGGACTTCACTGCCAAGACTCCTTGTCCGGGACTTCACTTGCCAAGCAAGATCTCCCAGACCTGCCAGGACTTCCCTCGCTAACTCCACATTGGTCTTTCAAACACCAAGTGTCCGATCTCCCTTGACAGTCTTGGATTTTCTCTTGTCAAGTATCCATACTTGGACTTTTCCTTACCGAATCACCATATGATGCACGTGAATGTGACCTCAAATCTTACGACGCGAACTATTAAGGACTTGAAGCGCACACTCGCCCTCAATGCCCACAAGTGCAGAATGTCATCAAGTAATAAATAGATTATCGATCCCACAGAGACTGAGATTTGAGTACTGATTGTTCGGTGGATGTTGTTGTTCGGAGTTAAATTTTAAGGGTTGTGATTGCGAGGTTGACGGTGGTCCTAACTCAAGTACAGTGTCACACGGAGGAAGGGAAGGTTGGTTTGAGGTTCAAAAGGGATTCTAGGACTTTGGTTTTACTTGTGCAACATGGAACATGCTATAAATTAAATGTTATCTGGTTCTATAATTATGGTCTTGTGGAAGGGACATCATACACTTTCTCGATGAGATTTCGCTTCTATCGGGAACTACCTATTCCTAACCAGGTTGCCCTTTCGTTAAGATAGGATAGACGGTACGAGGATGCCAAATCATCCCTATGAAGAGTCAGAATGTGTCCCATTCCCTACTCCATCATACTCTTCTACCTATGGTTAACGAAGATGAGGACAACCATTGGGTTCCTCCTTAGTTCTCCTAGATCTTTGATACAAGTGTTGCACATGAATACGAACTCAAATATCGTGATGGAGACCGTCGAGGACTCGAAGCGCACACTCACGCTCAACGCCCGCAAGTGCACGAATGTCATCAAGTAATAAATAGATTTATCGATCCCACAGGGACTGATATTTGAGTACCGATCTATTCGTGGACGTTATTGTTCGGAGGTTAAATCTAATGGTTATGATTGTGAGGGTTGTCGGTGGTCCTAACTCAATATGGTGTCACACGGAAGAAGAAAAGGCTTGCCGCGAGTCTTTGGAAGGGATTCTAGGATTTCAATTTCGCTTGTGTGTCGCAAAACATGCTATCAATTGGTCGTTGTCTAAACGTCTAACTATGACCTTGTGGAAGGGACATCATACACTCTCCCGATGAACCTTCACATCTATCAGGAGCTATCTCTGCCTTATAAGGATGAGATAAGAGGTACGAGGATGTCGAATCAATCCCTGCGACGAATCATTTCCAATTCTATCGCATCCTTCTATCCACAATTACAGGAGATGAGGCCAACCTCTAGGTTCCTCTTTAATTCCCCTAAATCTTAGATACGAGGGTTGTCATCCCTCGTATCGGCTAAGCACTGTAGATAGAAAACCAAAAACACATACATATTGGTCTAAGCTAATACCAATTGCAAATATAAACTTAAGTATAAAATTTAATTTGGAATAACATGTTCTATGCACACAAACTACTCCCTAATCCTAGAATCGAAGAAACTACTCCATAAATATGAGAGGAGAAACACAAAGCACGTTCATGTTCGAATAAATAATAGATAACATGCAGGAACAAAAATTTACAATGTAATGTTGGCTTCTCTACGACATTGAAGTGCAGAACATGGATCTCCGGCGGCCTTCTTCCTCCCCGTTGTGAGTTCCTGAAGCTTTTTAGAGCTTCGAAGTGTCGTTCCAGCCATCGTGCCTCCCCCTAGGGTTTGGGCGTAGGTTTCCTTATATAGACATCACGCCGGATCGCTGTGAAATCTGGAAAAAACCTTGATTGCTTCAAATTGCCTGCCCGCCACACGACCGTGTGAAAACACATGACCTGGCTGTGTGTCAGGATATGGCAGCCATTTTTGCCTTCTGAACATGGTCGTGTGTAGGCACACACCCTAGCCATGTTCCCTTCCGCATCCAGCTGCCAAATGTCTTCTTTTTTCTCTGAAAGTGCGTCGTTTCCCCACGAAATGCTATCATGCACACAAAAGTATACAGAGAAGATCTCCGAACCAGAAAACAAGAAATGCATGGAAAATAAAGTAAAATATGCCTGAAGAAAATATAAAATGAAACAAGATGTGAGCAAAAACTACTTCTAAAACTCTATATATTTTTCTCACATCAATTCCCCCAGACTTAGATCTTTGCTTGTCCTCAAGCAAACCTCAGGGCCATGAAATTTAAAAATGTATTGTTCCATACTTAGCATGTTAACTAAATTTATCAAGTGGTATTTGTAATCAAAGCAAAATAGATATGTTAGTAATTCACTAAGTTAGCTCCTCGTGCTCGTGCCAAGCGAATCTTCTTAGGGGATACTCATTCCATGATAAGTTAAGTCATCATCTTATAGCTTTCCTAAGGTTTCTGGCTCTTAGGCACTTACCTGCCCAAAGTAAGGGTCGTTCCCTAGATCTATCACAAAGTCTCAAAGGCGTGCTCGGTATTGAGAGAAATTGGTAGGTGTTTCCCTAGTAACCTAACTCGGTCTCAAAGGGGCACCTAACTATTTCCACCCACGATAACTATTTTTTTTATCCCTCATAATCTCTTTTTCTTCTTTCTTTTCTTTTTCATTTCCTTTTCCCTCTCCTTTTCTTTTTATTTTCTCTCTTTTATTATTTTGGCTCATTAGGATTTTGATTTTTTCGAATGGGCTTAAACAATCCGAGCATCTTCAGTAACTAAAATGTGAACCTTAGGGTCACCTGTGGATTCTAAAGTATTAGACTACTGATATGAATCATAACTAGGTATGTACTAGATTCTCCCTTTCAGAAAGTTCATCATGTGTATGTGTAGAATAGAAGCTAACCAGTGTAAGTCTAGAACATTCATTTAGAGCCAATAAAATAAAATACCACGAGGTAAATGAAATTACACTACTCATGGAAACAACTCATGAAGAAATTTTTTAAAAATACTACTGAGGCAGCTTATAGGTAGCAAAAACTAAGTGATGAAAGAAACTAAACAACTAATGCATGAATAAATGAATGCTAACTAAAATGCAAACATTAGGAAAGAAACTTCTGCTAGAAACAAAACAAAACTTGGGGCCCCCCAGACTTAAGTGAAGCATACCTCTAGTATGGTGGATGAGGTGGAGAGTCTGGTAGCCTCGGCATCTTGGGATCCTGGGAGAACCTGCTGTTGAGCCACTGATGCCACATGTACATGTGGTTGATCTGAGAGCTTGTGGATGCAGCGGCTGCTCGGTGCTCCTCCTCCCTAGCCCACTGTGCCTGCTGGGCTTGCATATGCTGTCGCATCTCCTGGCAGTAGACTGCCTCTGCCTAGCAACGGGTAGCCTCCTCCTGGAAGTAGACGTGGGCCTCATCGTAGAAATCCTAGGTCCGCTGGAAGTGCTCCCGGAGTCCTTGAAACTCTGCCTGCATATAGGCATTTTGCTCCTCCCATCGCTACCTCTGCGTCTGCTGCTCAACATATATGTCGTCGAGGCGTGATCGAAACTCCAAAAAATCATAGGCAGATGTACCTGCATCTTGATCAAAAGTAGAAAAAGGTGGTGGTGTAGGTGTAGGCTCATGTCGACGTGGACTAGGTGGACTCCTATGTATGTATGGACTGGAGGGAGAGTGATGCAAAGAGGGAGAGATGGGTGCCACTATAGATGGTCCCTCATATGGCGGGGACTCCACTATCAGGTCTAAGCGCCAGTTGGCGCATGTGGTGATGGTGGTACGATCGGGGTCAGGGAGCCTAAGGGTTGTCAGGTTTTTCCTTACAAAGCATAAGGAGTGTCCCTCTCTTACAATCATCTTCATGGCTATACATACTCCTAGGTCGATCCTAGAGCTCCCCTCTATGCTGTCTAGTGCGGTGTAATCGTACCCCATCCTATGGCAAATGTCAGTAAGTAGGCCCCCCACATTAATCTTTCCTCTCGCTGCTTTGCCCATTTTCACTATGTGTCTAATGAAATGGGACCCTACATCAATGCTACTACTTTCTTGTAGCATGTCCCATAGGCAAAGCAGCTCGCTAGCTCTCACTACACCATCACTCTCCCCACGACCAAAAATAGTACTTGCCATAATTCGGTGGAGGTATCGAAAAATGGGGTTTTGGAGGCATGATGCTTTGGCCCTAGAAGGGTCGTAAGCGTGCTCTCCTGTCAATTCGGTCCAAAAGATCCGAGAGTTAAACCCGGTAGGGGTTCTTTTCTCCCCCCCTCCCCCACCCTCCACTAGACAAGCAGAAGCATGTGTTCCATTGGTGTAGTGTCTATTCATGCTCAATGTTAAATATTCTAAAGGTAATCCTACCCTCTTCGCTCTCTCTTCCCGTTAATATTTCCGCTTCTAAGGAACTCAAAAATTCTAAAACTATCCTAGGGTATGTTGGATGTCTTATTCCCATTATCTCTTCCCACCCCATTTTTGCAAATAGGGCTTGAATGTCACCAAACAAACCTAGGGATTTTAAGAGATATTCATCAAGATACCTAGTAGCAGTGATTTTTCTAGTAGAAAGCATAGCAAATCTTCCCCTATGTTGATTATTGTGAAAGAGAAGGGTTGGTAAGGCGTTACCTTCCTCCGGAGCTTGAGGGGCATCGGTTCTCCTTACTCGTCGCTCCGAAGCAGTAGATCGGGGTGCTACTTGCCTTGTCCTCCTCATCCTTGCTTCTTTTGGTTTCCTTGAAGGTTGGAAAAGCTTCTAGGTGATGGGGAAGAAGGATCCACATGGGTAGGGAAAGAGAAATCAAAACACAGGGTGCATTTGGGGTAGAAATGCACGGCGTGCCCTATTTAACCTCGCACGACACGGCCGTGTGAAAACACACGGCCAGGCCTTATGCGCCTCGGGTTAGTCGGGCACGACCATGGGAAAACACACGGCCAAGCCGTGTGTCCCCTATTTCCCTCCTTTTGTGCACCACGATATGAATTTTCTCACACACTTCGCCATGTATGCTAAAAATTGATTTTATTTTTACGTAGCAAGTTCTTTCTATTCCTAATGCTAAACGAAATGGAAATCAAAGTTCAAATTAACCAAATGAATGCAATACAATCAAAAGAAAACCTAAAAAACTAAACTTGGGTTGCCTTTCAAGAAGCGCTTTGTTTAAGGTCATTTAGCTCGACCACACTCCATTATCAACTTGGCTCTAGAGGTTCTGTGAACCTCCATTCATCCATCTCGGTGTCTACATCTGGTGGGCTCGGCTTTATCTTGCTAAAAGTAAAGCTATCTAGGTAGGGAGCTCTACACTCTGATAGGCTAAAGAGGATGCTCTCCCCATCTACCTCTAAGGAGATCTGGTGTGCCTTTACATCTATGCACGCCCCCATAGTTGCTAGAAAGGGCCTTCCCAAGATGATGGGATTCTGGGGATTTGGCCCTATGTCAAGTATAATAAAATCTGTATGTATCACAAAGTTCTCGACGACCACAAGCACATGTGTTAGCATGCAGATGGGTTCCTTGACTGAGTTGTCCCCCATACGAATACCAAGGTTTGCTGGTTGGAGCCCATTCAGTCCCATCTTCAAATAGTATGCGTAGGGCATCACACTTACTAATGACCCCAAGTCGCACAGTGCTTCATCGAAGCTTTCCCTGTAAATCGATCAGGGGATAATAAATTCACCAGGGTTCTCAAGCTGGGGTGGAATTTTATCTTCAATTTTAGCTTGGTCTGGTAGGGTGGAAATCATGGCTGCACACCCCTTGGCGAATTTGTTTCGCTGTGATACTCTCTCGCTGCACACTCCTTTCCTCCTTAGCTTGACTCGGCTCGAGTAATGATGGAGAATTATCCATAGGTTGCGACATGATTTGGGCTATCCGGGCCACTTGTATCTCCAACATCCTTGTGTGACTTGCAAGATTGTCAACAGTGGCCTTCAAGTCTTTGAGTGACTCCTCTATTTTCTGATGTTGGTGGCGGAACTCTTCATTGGCCTTTGTTTGGCCAGAAATGAAGTCTTCCATCATCAATTCTAACCTAGACTTCTGTTGTTACTGTTGCCCATTGCCCTGCTACTGCCCATACTCTCTTGATGGTTGGAAGTTTCCTGAGTTATTCCGATAAGAAAAATTCAGGTGGTTCCTCTATCCGGGATAGTAGGTACTGGAGAATGGGTTGTTGGACCTTTGATTGTAATCCCCAACCGCATCGCAATGCTCAATCTTCTCCGCTGAGCCACCCTGCCCTCCACAGTAGTCCTCCCGATATGTTGCTGCTCTTTTTTCTAAAGTCAATGGCTGCACATGTAGATGCAGGATTTAAAGAGTCGAATCATCTGCTAAGCATGTCCATTCTCACTGCTAGGTGGTCCACGGAGTTAATAACATATCATCCCACTGCAGGAGCTGGGTGACCATGTTCGGAAGCCTATTGATGGTGGTTATGAGCCACTTCTTCTATTAGCTCCTCCGCTTCCTCTATAGTCTTATTCATAAGTGCTCCTCCTACGGCAGAATTGAGGGACATCTTTGTGGCGTTCGTGATCCCATTGTAGAAGATGTGGATCACCAGCAACCTTTCCAATCCATGGTGGGGGCATTGGTAAAGTTGCCCCTTGTAGCGATCCCAAGCTTCAAATAGGGACTCCCCTTCCTTCTGACGGAAGCTTGTGATTAGATGGCACATGTGAGCAGTTTTGCTTGGTGGAAAAAGAACTGCTGCTCACATTGTTCCCATGTAGTAATGCTTCTCGAAGGCAGGGAGTGAAGCCATGCCTTGGCCTTATCCCGCAATGAGAACGGGAATAGGCTCAGGTGGATCGCGTCCACAGGGACTCCATTTATCTTCATCGTCGAGCAGATTTCCAAAAATGTCACTAGGTGCCGGTTCGGGTCTTCAGTTGCAGCTCCACCGAATTGACTCTGCTGGATCATATGTATGAGTGCTGGCTTCAGTTCAAAGTTGTTTGCCAAAATGGATGGTCCAACTATACTCGGCCTAAATTCTCTAGCACTAGGAGCTGCGTAATCCCGTAGAGGTCGACTACCTATATTCACTTCAGATGCAGCTTGGTCCTCCATCCTCTTTTGTTCAGCTCTTCGACGATGATAGGTTCGTTCGATTTCTAAATCGATTGAAATCAGGCCTTTCGATCCTAAGCGTCTAAGCATACGAAGAACTGAGCCAGTATTACCTAATATTCAAAAATAAAGAAATAGACTAATCTAGCTAACTAATCAAAGAGCCAATAATAAATAGAGAATCACTGCTAAAATAAAATAAAAACTAAATCTAAAAATGGAAAATATGAAAATTAAAATAAATATAAAAAACAAGCAAGTAAATAAATCTAACCTATGTCGGATCCAATTATCTACTTCTTGATTTGATATCGAATCGATCAGTCCCCGACAACGGTGCCAAAAACTTGATGCACACGAACACGAACTCAAATCTCGTGATAGAGACCGTCGAGGAGTCGAAGCGCACGCTCGCGCTCAACGCCTGCAAGTGCATGGATGTCGTCAAGTAATAAATAGATTTATCGATCCCACAGGGACTGAGATTCGAGTGCCGATCTATTCGATGGACGTTATTGTTCGGAGGTCAAATCTAATGGTTATGATTGTGAGGGTTGTCGGTGGTCCTAACTCAATACAGTGTCACACAGAAGAAGAAAAGGCTTGCCGCAAGTCTTTGGAAGGGATTCTAGGATTTCGATTTCGCTTGTGTGTCGCAAAACATGCTATCAATTAGTCGTTGTCTAAACGTCTAACTATGGCCTTGTGGAAGGGATATCATACACTCTCTTGATGAGCCTTCACATCTATCGGGAGCTATCTCTGCCTTACAAGGATGGGATAGGCGGTATGAGGATGTCGAATCAATTCCTGCGATGAATCATTTTCAATTCTATCGTATCCTTCTATCCACAGTTACAGGAGATGAGGCCAACACCTAAGTTCCTCTTTAATTCCCCTAAATATTAGATACGAGGGATGTCACCCCTCGTATCGGCTAAGCACAATAGATAGAAAACCAAAAACATAGATATCGGTCTAAGCTAATACCAATTGCAAATATAAACTCAAGTACAGAATTTAATTTGAAATAACATGTTTTACGCACACAAACTACTCCCTAATCCTAGAATCGAAGAAACTACTCCATAAATATGAGAGGAGAAACACAAAGCATGTTCATGTTTGAATAAATAATAGATAGCATGTAGGAATAGAAATTTACAATGCAATGTGGGCTTCTCTCCGGCGTTGAAGTGCAGAACTTGGATCTCCGATGGCCATCTTCCTCCCCATTGCAAGTTCCTGAATCTTTTTAGTGCTTCGGAGTGTTGTCCCAGCCGTTGTGCCTCCCCCTAGGGTTTGGGCGTAGCTTTCCTTATATAGACATCACGCCAGATCGCTGCTAAATATGGAAAAAACCCTGGTCGTGTCAAATCGCCTGGCCGCCACACGGTCATGTGAAAACACATGGCCTAGCCATGTGTCAGGCTGTGGCGGCCATTTTCACCTCTTGAACACAGCCGTGTGTAGGCACACGCCCTGGCCATGTTCCCTTCTGTGTCCAGCTGCCAAATGTCTTCTTTTTGCTCCGAAAGTGCACCGTTTTCCCCACAAAACGCTATCCTGCACACAAAACTATACAGAGTAGATCTCCGAACCAGAAAACATGAAATGCATGGAAAATAAAGTGAAATATTCATGAAGCAAACATAAAATAAAACGAGATGTGAGCGAAAACTACTCCTAAAACCCTATATGTTTTGCTCATATCAATAAGGGTTGTCACCCCTTGCATCGACTATGCACAATAGATAGAAAATCAAAACACAATCTTCATCAAATCAAACAAACACCAACTGCGAATAAAAATTCATAAACAAAATTAACATTCGAACTAGCATGTTCTATGTACACAAGTTACTCCCTAATCCTAGAATCAAAGATTTCTACTCCATAAATAGAAAAGAACTGACACAAGGTATAATAAAGTCAATCATTACAATGTAGAAGATGAATATGAATTGAATTACAGTACTCTAAGTCCTTCTCTTCGACTTCGGAGCGCAGGTTATGACCCTCTAGCCGTATCCTTCCTCCCTGTTGTGAGTTTTCAATATTTTTTAAGGCACCGGTGTGTCATCCCAGCCGTCATGCTCCCTCCTAGGGTTTAGGCATGACTTTCCTTTTTTAGACTTGAAGTCGGTGCTGCCCCAATCTACGAAAGAACCCTAGTTGCGTTGAAATAACCTAGCGACACACGACCGTGTGGATCCACACGACCAGGCCATGTGTGGCGCTGGTCTAGCTATCTGCATGATTTGGGCATGACCATGTGAATCCACATGGCTAGGCCTTGTCTCCCTCCGTTCCACTTGCCAATTGTCTTTCTTTTGCTCCAAAAGTGTGTCATTTTTTTGTAAAATGTTGTCCTGCACACAAAAGCACAAGGAGAAGATCTCTGAACTAGAAAATAGCAAATGCATGCAAAAGAAAGTGAAATATGCATGAAACAAGTATGAAATGTAATGAGATGTGAGCAAAAACTACTCTTAAAATCCTATATGTTTTGCTCACATCAATTTCCCCAGACTTAAATCTTTGCATGTCCTCAAGCAAACCTCAGTACCATAAAATTTTAAAAGAAATATCATTCCATACTTAGTAAGCTAACTGGATTTATCAAGTGATATTTTCAATCAAAGCAAACTAGAGATGTTCTAAAAATTCACTAAGTTATCTTCTCGTGCATGTGCTAAGCGAATATTCTTAGGGGATACTCGTTCCACAGTAAGTTAAGTCATCATCTTATAGCTTTCCTAAGGTCTCAGACTTTTAGGCACTTGCCTGCCCTAAGTGAGGGACATTCCCTAGATCTAGCACAAAATCTCAAAGGAGTGCTCGGTATTGAGAGAAATTGTTAGGTGTTTCTCCAATAACCTAACTCGGTCTCAAAGGGGCACCTAGCCATTTCCACCCACGAAAACTATTTTTTAAAAGAACTTTAGTTCTTCTCCTGCTCATAGGGATTTTGATATTTCTGAATGGGCTTACACAATCCGAGCATCTCCAGTAACTAAAATGCTAAATCTCGAGTCACCTATGGATTCCAAAGTACTAGGCTACTGGGATGAATCATAACTAAGTATGTAATAGATTTTCCCTTTCAGAATATTCGTCAAGTGTAGGTGTAAAAGCAAAGATAACCAGTGCAAGTCTAAAACATTCATTAAAGTAGATAAAATGCCACGAGATAAATGAAGTTAAACTATCCAGGGAAACAATCTATGAAAAGATCTTAAAACTATTACTGAAGTAGCTTAAAGATAGCAAAAATTAAGTCTTAAAAAGGAATCAACCACTCTATGCATGAACAAATGAATGCAACAAAGACTAAAATGCAAGTATCAGGAAAGAAAGAAAGTACTGCTAGAAACAAAATATATCAAAACTTGGGGTCCCCCCAGACTTGTATGAAACAATACCTCTAATACGGTGGCCTAGGTGGGAAGTCTGATAGTCTCAGCATGTCAGGCTCCTGAGAAAATTTGGTACTCATCCACTGATGCCACATGTATATGTGGTCGATCTGAGAGCTGGTGGATGCAGCAGCTGCTCTGTGCTCCTCCTCCCAGGCCCACTGTGTTTGTTGGGCATGCATGTGTTGCTGAACCTCCTGCCGATATGGAAATAGATACGGGCATCGTCGTAGAACTCCTTGACCTACTGGAAGTGCTCCCGTAAGCCCTGAAACTCCACCTGAGTATAAGTGATCTGCTCCTCCCATCGCTGCCTCTGCGTCTGTTGCTTGGCGTATATGTCATCAAGACGTGATCGAAACTCGGAGAAGTCATAGGCGGATGTATCTGCATCCTGTTCATAGGTAGAAAAGGAAGGCTGTGTAGGTGTAGGTTCATGGCATGGATTGGGGGACTCCTATAAATGTATGGACTCGATGAAGAGTGATGGATAAGGGGAGAGATGGGTGCCTCAGTAGAAGGACCCTCATGTGGTGGGGACTCCACTACCCGATCCAAGTGCCAGTTGGCGCTGTTGGTGATGGTGGTACGATTGGTGTCGGGGAGCCTAAGGGATGGTAAATTTTTTCCTTATAAAGCAAAAAGAGTTCCACTCTTTCACTATCATCTTCATCGCCATACACACCCCTAGGTCGATCTTAGGGCTCCCCTCTACTCTATTTAGTGCAGTATAATCGTACCCTATTTTGTGGCAAATATGGGTGATTAGTCCCCCCAAAATAATTTCTTCCCTTGCTACCTTGCCCATCTTCACTAGGTGCCTAATGAAATGAGACCCTATATCATTGCTACTCTTCTCTTGAAGCATGTCCCATAGGAAAAGCAACTCACTCACTCTCACTACACTGTCACTCTCTCCTCTCCCAAAAATGGTACTTGCCATAACCCGGTGAAGGTACCGGAAGATAGGGTTCTAGATGTGTGAGGCTTTTCCTCTAGAAGGGTCATAATTATGTTCCCTCGTCAATTCAGACCAAAAGGTCCATGCATTAAACCCAATAGGAGTCCTCCACTCTCCCCCACTAAGTAATACAAAACAGTTATTCCATTGGTGTAAGGTCCACTCGCGTTCGATGTTGAATAACCTAAACATAATCCTTCCCTCATCGCTCTCTCTTCCCGTCAAAATCTCCGCTTCTAATGAACTCAAAAATTCTAACACTATCCTAAGGTAGGTTGGGTGCTTTACCCCCATAATCTCTCCCCAATCCATCTTTGCAAAGAGGGCTTGTATATCCCCAAACAAACCTAGGGTTTCTAAGAGATCTTCATCTAAATATCTAGTAACTATGATTTTTAGAGTAGAAAGCATATTAAATCTATCTCTATGCTCATTATTGTGAAATACAAGGGATGGATGAGCGTCACCTTCCTCCGGAGCTTGTGGAGAGCCCCTTCTCCTTAATCTTCGCTCCGTGGTAGCGGATTGTGTTGCCACTTGCTTCGTCCTCCTCATCTTTGCTCCTTTTGGGCTTCCTTGAAGGTTGGAGAGGCTCCAAGGAGGTTGGGAAGGTGATTTCACACGGCTAGGGCAAGAAATATTGAAGCGCACGGTGGGTTTGGGGCAAAATGCACGGTGCGGTGCCCTTTATCCCTCACGCGACACGGTCGCATGAATTCACACGACTAGACCGTGTGTGTTGCTAGGAAACTGGGGCTCGGCCGTGTGAATCCACACGGTCGACCATGTGCCGCTTGATTTCTCTCCCCGAGTACATGACGTTCTGAATTTTCCCACACACCCAGCCGTGTGGGCTTCTCCTGATGGGGGCACAACTGTGTGAAACCACACGACCGCCTATGCCTCTACTGTAGGCTCAAAATGAATTTTTGTTCCTGCCTAGCAAGTTCTTCCTATTCCTAATTTACTTACAAAAAAATGTTGAATAACATAAATTAAAGTTCAAATTACAGAAACGAATGCAATAAAATCAACAACGCGTAAACTACACTTGGGTTGCCTCCCAAGAAGCACTTCATTTAAGGTTTTTTAGCTCGACCATACTCCATTATTTCAACTTGGCTTCGGAGGCTCCGTAAACCTCCATTCATCCATCTCAAAATCTGGATACTCCCCTAGGTACTTCTTTAACCGCTGTCCATTTACTTTGATCTCTCCTGATTCTTTACTCCATATATCCACTACACCATATTAATATACCCTTTTTATTCGAAATGGTCCTGACCATCTCGACTTCAGCTTAACTGTGAAAAGTTTTAGTCTGGAATTGTATAGGAGAACTAGGTCCCCTTCCTTAAACTCCCTTCTCAAGATATGTTGGTCATGCCACTTCCTAGTTCTTTCCTTATATGCCTTTGCATGTGTTAGTAATATATGAGAGATGTCCTAAGGCAATCGCCTTATGTATGAACCATTTATATGATAAATGAAGATTCACTATTTGAGTATACATGTTTTATGTATTTGATTGGATCTTAAACTCATTTACTGAATGTCCACGATACAATTCACAGCATGAGAGAATTTGTGATTGGATCACAACTAGTGAGTATTTCCACATGTGTAATTGTGATGTATCGGAATTATCCCTAGTCGATGAATTGATGGATTTGGACACCATCAATTCTGTCGAGACTAGCACGAGGTATACTCCTTGGTGTATCCAAGCAGCTGATTCTCACTGGCTAGAGACATAGTGATGTCCGGAGTTAATCGTGGATGCTAGTTATGGTAACTAGTTCATTGGAGTGACCAGCCGTAAGACTTCATATGGTTCTCTGCATATATAGATATGTCAATGAAGTTCTTACTGTGGCTTAAGTGCGATGTTCCTTTGACTTGCGGTATTCAAGTCATCTTGATCATGGAGACTTAAGCTTTGACATCTTAAGCAAACATCTTTAAGGAGATGTGGACCCGGGATGATTGGGTATAAGTCGAAGTGATCGAAGGTGTTTGAATAGCCTATAAAGGATTCACCACTCCTTGCGAGGAGATGTATACCCATGGCCTCTCGTCGGATTGTTACTAAAGTCTTTGGTCAAAGCATTACATGTTTAGAGTAAGGTACTCTTTGATACATGTGGAGTAACTAGAATCCGTAGGACGAGGAAATGATACTTGGGCTAGGTGTGACGTAGTCAGCCTAGTGGGGACTGACACTATAGACCATGTCCTGAACCAAGTGGGTATAAGATGAGTGAAGGGAATGGGGCACGATTCATTCGAGCTACTGAAGGGTTTCATAAACAGTTCTGGATCAACCGTTGATCTTTTCGGTTAATTGGGGATCATGATGTACTACTAGGTGCCACTCATGATCGTTCTATAATTAATGGTTAGTTATAGACGGCCAACATAAACCGAGAACCTATTTGGTCACACGCACAACGAGCGTAATCCGAAGGATTTAAAATGAGCTTGAGAATGGGATTCTCAGACCGAGAGAAACTAGGTTTGGTTGGACCAAACATAAAGCGAGCATGAAATCGTTTCAGTCGCAATGGAAGCGTGGATGGGCCGTGTCTTATGAAGACGTAATGGATGAACCAAAATGGTTTGGTTCTAATCCAATGGATGAGAATAAACCAAAGGGTTTGGTTTATTTTAAAGGAATGAACCAAAAGTTGGTTCGGTTCGTTTTAACTTAAAATAAACCATCATGGTTTGGTTTATTTTAACTTATCTTAATGGAGCGGGTTAACGGGCTTTATGGATATGATCCATTAACCATTAAGAGAATTAGTTCTCTATAAAAGAGGGCTTAAGAGATTGTTAAGCCCTAACCTAATCCAAAACCTAATAAAAATGTAGATTTATTATTTTTATTGCTTCCGCTGTGCTCATGTTTACGAAACATGATAGAACACACACACGCCGCGGTGCCGGAAACCCAACAGTGGTATCAGAGCCCAGGTTGTGTTTCGACATAATCGTAAAAATAATTTTGCGATAGTCATAATGTATTTCTGGAAATTTTTTAAATTTTGGAAATTTAGAAGTATTTATGGAAATTTTTCAATTTTGGAAAGTCTAGAAGTATTTATGGAAATCTTCCACTTTTGGAAAGTTGGAAGTATTTATGGAAATTGATATTTTCCATAAATAAAATATTTGATTAGATTCTGGAAATTTGTTTCCTCATTTAATCATGATTTGATTTGGGAAATCAAATCTTAAAATATTTTATTTCCATAAGTAGTTTTAAAGATTTAGGAAATTGGTTTCCTAAATAGATTTTCCTTAATCAAATAATTCCATGAATAAAATATATGATTAGATTTGGAAATTTGTTTCCTAATTTAATTATGAATTGATTTGGAGAATCAAATCTTAAACATATTTTATTTCCATAAATAGTTATGATAAATAAAGAAATTATGTACATGACATAATTATATGCCATGTAATTGCATTAGATGCATAACATTATGCCATGCGTGTCATGACATGTAGATGTATGCCATGTATGCCATGCCATGTAGATAATAGTTATTTGCATGCAAAGAGGATGAGACATAAAAACCCTAACTCAATATTAAAGCCTACACCTTCCATTAATATGGTTAGAACCAGAGTTCTGTTTCTTGTTTGGGTTGTTGGACTCTCTCCAAGCCCGGCTCGAACCCAAATATGTTCAAACCATGGAATAGTTTAATACTAATATGGTAAGAGTCAGAGGTCAATCGTTAGCTTTGGTTGTTGGACTCTCTCCAAGCTGGGCTAATTGGTTGAATGCGCTCTAACCATATTAAAACTATATCCCGATTAATGGGTTGGCTTTAACCTGGAGCATCGGCTTGTTGGACTCTCTCCAAGGTCGATGTAAAGGGAGGTGAAGTTGGGTGCTATGCATATGATGCATACTTGTTAATGTGTTAACAACCCGATGTATGTGTGAACATTCAATTAGTTGATAGCACATTGTGATAGTTGCATATACGTGATATGCAATCGGTATAGATGATACCTACCGTCGTAGTTATGAATGGCTTGTTGGACTCTCTCCAAGGTTGTTCATAACTATGATGGATATCATCCCATTCGGAGATGGACCTACAATCTCCCGAAGTGATTTTGGGGTTTTTGAAATTCGAAAAATGAATGGAATTTATAAATGTATATTGATGCATTTTAAAATCATTTTCTCATATATGCTCATTTTGTATTTCTAAAATTGATCATGATGTCTTTGAATTTGCGTTCCATTTTGGATTCGAATAAATTGACTGGGCCAAACTTCTTGGACTGGCTTAGAAACTTGAGAATTGTTCTCAAGGTGGAAAAGCTTGCGTATGTCCTCGAAGCGCCTCTTCCCGCCCGTCCTAGTGACAATGCAACTCTGGACCAATTGTTGGCCTATCAGAAACATGTGAGTGATTCTGAACAAATGAGTTGCATCATGCTAGCCATGATGGAACCCAAGCTACGAAAGCAGCATGAGCATATGGATGCTCATATCGTAGTTCTTCATCTTTATGAGTTGGTTGATGAGCAAGTGAGATTCGAAAGGTTCGAAGTCTCCAAGCTCCTCTTCACCTCTGAGATGCAAGAAGGCTCATCTGTGGTACTGCTCAACATGCTGAAGACTGTGGAGTCTTCTGAGAAGCATGAGCAGGCGATCTGTTAGTTGATTCCTCGAAGAAAGGTTCTAAGAGGAGGTCAAAAGAACAGCAGAAGGGAAAGAAGAGAAGGGCTAAGAAGGTAGAACTAGCACAAAAGGAAACTTGCCATCATTATGGCAAGGAGAGCCATTTGCGAAGAAAGTACAAGATTTATCTTGAGTCCGTGAAGAAGGATAAGGCATCGGATGCCCCATCTTCTTCAGAAATCTTCTTTATTGATTGTCATTCTATTTCCTTAGACACTTGGGTATTGGATACTGGGTGTGGCTCACATATATGTAATGACATACATGGGCTAAGGAATAGAAGAAGACTCGTCAAGGGAGAGTCAAATTTACGTGTTGGGAATGGAGCAAAGGTTGCTGCACTCACCATCGGAACGTATTTGTTGAAACTCCCTGCAGGACTTGTCTTAGAACTGGACAAATGCTTTTATGTTCCTTCGTTGATAAAGAACATCATTTCTATTTCTTGTCTAAATAGAAATGAGTTCCATTTGACTTTTAGTAACAATTGTTGTTATATAACTTTGAATGGAGTTCTTTATGAGACTGGAACTTTAAGCAATGGTGTTTATACGTTGGACGTATCCAGTGACATTTTCAATATCGAAGCGAGTAACAAGCGTGCTCGAAAGGATAATCAAATAGACTCCTATATGTGGCATTGTCGTCTTGGCCATATAAGCAAGAAATGCATGTTCGAATTACACCGATGTGGAATTCTGGAATCGTTTGAATTGGATTCATACGATACATGCAAATCATGCTTAAAAGGCAAGATGACTAAGTTACCTTTTACTGGAAAAGGTGAACGAGTGGGAGAGTTACTAGGTCTAGTACATACTGATGTATGTGGACCTATGTCAACTCAAGCTTTAGGAGGCTATAGCTACTTCATTACCTTCACCGATGATCACTCACGGTTTGGGTATGTATTCTTGATGAAACACAAGTCTGAAGCCTTTGAAAGGTTCAAAGAATTCAGAAATGAAGTAGAGAAACAACATGACAAAAGTATTAAAATACTTCGATCGGATCGAGGTGGTGAATACTTAAGTCAAGAGTTTCTTGATTATCTAAGAGATAATGACATATTGTCTCAATGGACTCCGCCCTATACACCACAGCATAATGGTGTATCTGAGAGGTGTAACCGGACCTTGTTGGACATGGTCAGGACAATGATGAATCATGCGACTCTTCCCAAGTCCTTTTGGGGTTATGCACTTCAGACAGCTGTTTACTTGTTAAACAGAATGCCCACCAAGGTAGTCTCAACTACTCCATATGAGATATGGAATAGTAAGAAACCTCATGTATCTTACTTGAAGATATGGGGTTGTCCTGCTTATGTGAAGCGGACTGTATCAGACAAATTGGATGCTAAGTCTGATAAATGTCTATTTATTGGATACCCTAAGGAAACAAGGGGTTACCAATTCTATCATCCTGTGGAACAAAAGATGTTTGTTTCAAGGCATGCTATGTTTCTAGAGAAAGAGTTTCTCTTGCAAGAAAACAGTGGGAGTATCGTCGAGCTTGAGGAGGCTCGAGAGACTCAAATAGACATTGATGAGATACCTGGTGAAGCACAACAGCCGACAACTCATAGTGATGAGCAATCAGCTGGACCTATTGTAACACCACATCTTCGTAGATCTGGTAGAACACGCAATATTCCTGAGAGATATGGATTTCTCGTAAGTGAATCGAACGACGTGTTACTCATTGATGATGAGGAGCCTACCAGTTATGAAGAAGTGCTGACAAGTTCAGAAAGGGATAAATGGCTTGATGCCATGAAGTCGGAAATGGATTCCATGTATGAAAACCAAGTTTGGAACTTGGTTGACCCACCTGAAGGCACAAAGCCTATAGGGTGCAAGTGGGTTTTCAAGAAGAAAACCGACATGGATGGTAATGTGATTACCTATAAGGCTAGATTGGTGGCAAAAGGATATCGTCAAAAGCAAGGTGTTGATTATGACGAAACCTATTCGCCTGTAGCTATGCTTAAATCCATTCGGATGCTCCTGGCCATAGCGGCTCATTATGATTATGAGATATGGCAGATGGATGTGAAAACAGCTTTCCTTAATGGAAACCTGCTCGAGGACGTGTATATGATACAGCCTGAGGGTTTCACATCGGTTGATAAAACCAAGGTATGCAAATTGCGACGATCCATTTATGGATTGAAGCAAGCATCCAGGAGCTGGAATATCCGTTTTGATGAGACTATCAAAAAGTTTGATTTCTCACAAAATCCAGACGAACCTTGTGTGTACAAGAAGGTTAGTGGGAGTGCAGTCGTGTTCCTAGTATTATATGTTGATGACATATTACTTATAGGAAACGATGTTTCAATCTTACAGTCAGTTAAGGTTTGGTTATCCAAGACATTCTCCATGAAAGACCTGGGAGAAGCAACCTACATCCTTGGGATTAAGATCTATAGAGATAGATCGAAACGGTTGCTTGGTCTTTCGCAGTCTACATATATAGACCGAGTGCTAAAGAGGTTTAGCATGTCAGAATCCAAGAAAGGTTTCCTACCCATCAGGCATGGGGTACACCTTTCGAAGTCTATGTGTCCGCGCACAGAAGACGAGAGGATTTGCATGAGTAAGATTCCCTATGCATCCGCAATAGGATCTATCATATATGTTATGTTATGTACGAGGCCCAATGTATCGTATGCTCTGAGTGTCACGAGCAGATACCAGTCTGATCTAGGAATGAATCATTGGGTGGCTGTTAAGACGATCCTTAAGTACTTGAGAAGAACTAAGGATGTGTTCCTAATATATGGAGAAGGGTGTTAGTAATATATGAGAGATGTCCTAAGGCAATCGCCTTATGTATGAACCATTTATATGATAAATGAAGATTCACTATTTGAGTATACATGTTTTATGTATTTGATTGGATCTTAAACTCATTTACTGAATGTCCACGATACGATTCACAGCATGAGAGAATTTGTGATTGGATCACAACTAGTGAGTATCTCTACATGTGTAATTGTGATGTATCGGAATTATCCCTAGTCGATGAATTGATGGATCTGGACACCATCAATTCTGTTGAGACTAGCACGAGGTATACTCCTTGGTGTATCCATGCAGCTGATTCTCACTGGTTAATCGTGGATGCTAGTTATGTCCGGAGTTAATCGTGGATGCTAGTTATGGTAACTAGTTCATTGGAGTGACCAGCCGTAAGACTTCATATGGTTCTCTGCATATATAGATATGTCAATGAAGTTCTTACTGTGGCTTAAGTGCGATGTTCCTTTGACTTGCGGTATTCAAGTCATCTTGATCATGGAGACTTATGCTTTGACATCTTAAGCAAACATCTCTAAGAGATGTAGACCCGGATGATTGGGTATAAGTCGAAGTGATCAAGGTGTTTGAATAGCCTATAAAGGATTCACCACTCCTTGCGAGGAGATGTATACCCATGGCCTCTCGTCGGATTGTTACTAAAGTCTTTGGCCAAAGCATTACATGTTTAGAGTAAGGTACTCTTCGATACATGTGGAGTAACTAGAACTGTGAGGACGAGGAAATGATACTTGGGCTAGGTGTGACGAGTCAAATTAGTGGGATCGACACAATAGACCATGTCCTGAACCAAGTGGGTATAAGATGAGTGAAGGGAATGGGGCACGATTCATTCGAGCATCAAGGGTTTCGTAAATAGTTCGATCAACCGCTTGATCTTTCGGTTAATTGGGGATCATGATGTACTACTAGGTGCCACTCATGATCGTTCTATAATTAATGGTTAATTATAGACGGCCAACATAAACCGAGAACCTATTTGGTCACACGCACAACGAGTGTAATCCAAAGGATTTAAAACGAGCTTGAGAATTGGATTCTCAGACCGAGAGAAACTAGGTTTGGTTGGACCAAACATAAAGCGAGCATGAAATTGTTTCAGTCGCAATGGAAGCGTGGATGGGCTGCGTCTTATGAAGACGTAATGGATGGACCAAAATGGTTTGGTTCTAATCCAATGGATAAGAATAAACCAAAGGGTTTGGTTTATTTTAAACGAATGAACCAAAAGTTGGTTCGGTTCGTTTTAACTTAAAATAAACCATTATGGTTTGGTTTATTTTAACTTATCTTAATGGAGCGGGTTAACGGGCTTTATGGATATGATCCATTAACCATTAAGAGAATTAGTTCTCTATAAAAGTGGGCTTAAGGGATTGTTAAACCCTAACTAATCAAAACCCTAGCCTCCCCCATGAGTTGCCGCCACCCTTGTTGAAGGATTTGGCGCCAACCCAAAGAGCAGCCACCGCCCAGCTTGTGTGCAGCCGCCAAGTCGTTGTCGGCGCCCAAGCTCTAGCCGGAGTGAACCTCCGGCGACCTCTCGGTGATCCCCTATAGGTTTGGCATCAAGGTGAGTTTTTCTCCTTGTTTTGGCCGGGCGCCTATCTCCTCCACCAAGCTGTCCAGTTTTCTGGACAGCTTCTTCTCTCTCGCCGGAGCGTCATTTGACGACGGTTAGTGCTCGACAGCGGCTAACATACCGGGATTTGATCTCCGGTAATCCTCTGAGGTGGAGGACGAAGATTCGCCAATCGGTTGACGAATACCTCTCCGAGAAGCAAGTCTTGAGAACTCGTTTTGGATCCGAATTTGGATTCGGATCGTGATCATCTCTCGATCACGTCGTCTTCAACACGAGGCTAGTAACCCGTACGAAGACGAAGCTCGTGACTTAGCGAAGTCATCCCGAGGAGCTCAGCGTGGATACGGATAGAGACGATTCTTACGAGGATCGTTCCGGTTGATGCCGTTCCCGCTACACGTCATACGAAAGGTATAACGTAGTTTAATTTCCTTTTATTGCAATTTTAATTTACGGTTATGTCTACACTTGTTGTAAAAGCATGCGTGTGTTGTGTGTGTTGTAATAAATAGGAGTATTTATTATTTTTATTGCTTCCGCTGTGTTCATGTTTACGAAACATGATCGAACACACACACGCCGCGGTGCCGGAAACCCAACAGTGGTATCAGAGCCCAGGTTGTGTTTCGACATAATCGTAAAAATGGTTTTGCGATAGTCATAATGTATTTCTGGATGTTTTCTAAATTTTGGAAATTTAGAAGTATTTATGGAAATTTTTCAATTTTGGAAAGTCTAGAAATATTTATGGAAATCTTCAACTTTTGGAAAGTTGGAAGTATTTATGGAAATTTATATTTTCCATAAATAAAATATTTGATTAGATTCTGGAAATTTGTTTCCTAATTTAATCATGATTTGATTTGGGAAATCAAATCTTAAAATATTTTATTTCCATAAGTAGTTTTAAAGATTTAGGAAATTGGTTTCCTAAATAGATTTTCCTTAATTAAATAATTCCATGAATAAAATATGTGATTAGATTTGGAAATTTGTTTCCTAATTTAATTATGATTTGATTTGGAGAATCAAATCTTAAACATATTTTATTTCCATAAATAGTTATGACATATAAGGAAATTATATACATGACATAATTGTATGCCATGTAATTGCATTAGATGCATAGCATTATGCCATGCGTGTCGTGACATGTAGATGTATGCCATGTATGCCATGTCATGTAGATAATAGTTATTTGCATGCAAAGAGGATGAGACATAAAAACCCTTAATCAATATTAAAGCCTACACCTTCCATTAATATGGTTAGAACCAGAGTTCTGTTTCTTGTTTAGGTTGTTGGACTCTCTCCAAGCCCGGCTCGAACCTGAATATGTTCAAACCATGGAATAGTTTAATACTAATATGGTAAGAGTCAGAGGTCAATCGTTAGCTTTGGTTGTTGGACTCTCTCCAAGCTGGGCTAATTGGTTGAATGCGCTCTAACCATATTAAAACTATGTCCCGATTAATGGGTTGACTTTAACCTGGAGCATCGGCTTGTTGGACTCTCTCCAAGGTCGATGTAAAGGGAGGTGAAGTTGGGTGCTATGCATATGATGCATACTTGTTAATGTGTTAACAACCCGATGTATGTGTGAACATTCAATTAGTTGATAGCACATTGTGATAGTTGCATATACGAGATATGCAATCGGTATAGATGATACCTACCGTCGTAGTTAGGAATGGCTTGTTGGACTCTCTCCAAGGTTGTTCATAACTATGATGGATATCAGCCCATTCGGAGATGGACCTACAATCTCCCGAAGTGATTTTGGGGTTTTTGAAATTCGAAAAATGAATGGGATTTATAAATGTATATTAATGCATTTTTAAAAACATCTTTCTCATATATGCTCGTTTTGTATTTCTAAGTTAATATATTGATCATGATGTGTTTGAATTTGCGTTCCATTTTGGATTCAAATAAATTGACTGGGCCGAACTTCTTGGACTGGCTTAGAAACTTGAGAATTGTTCTCAAGGTGAAAAGCTTGTAAATGTCCTCGAAGCGCCTCTTCCCGCCCGTCCTAGTGACGATGCAACTCTGGACCAATTGTTGGCCTATCAGAAACATGTGAGTGATTCTGAACAAATGAGTTGCATCATGCTAGCCACGATGGAACCCAAGCTACGAAGCGGCATGAGCATATGGATGCTCATATCGTAGTCCTTCATCTTTGTGAGTTGGTTGATGAGCAAGTGAGATTCAAAGGTTCAAGTCTCAAAGCTCCTCTTCACCTCTCGAGACGCTAGGAGGTTCATCGCGTGGTAATGCTCAATATGTCAAGACCGTGGAGTCTTCGAGAAGCATGAGAGTAGGGACGGTCGTAGTTGATTCCTCGAAGAAAGGTTCTAAGAGGAAGTCAAAGGAACAGCAGAAGGGAAAGAAGAGAAGGGCTAAGAAGGTAGAACTAGCACAAAAGGAAACTTGCCATCATTATGGCAAGGAGAGTCATTTGCGAAGAAAATGTAAGATTCATCTTGAGTTCGTGAAGAAGGATAAGGCATCGGATGCCCCATCTTCTTCAGAAATCTTCTTTATTGATTGTCATTCTATTTCCTCAGACACTTGGGTATTTGATACTGGGTGTGGCTCACATATATGTAATGACATACATGGGCTAAGGAATAGAAGAAGACTCGTCAAGGGAGAGTCAAATTTACGTGTTGGGAATGGAGCATCTGTTGCACTCGCCATCGAACGTTTGTTGGAACTCCTGTAGGACTTGTCTTAGAATCGACAATTGCTTTTATGTTCCTTCGCTGATAAAGAACATCATTTCTATTTCTTGTCTAAATAGAAATGGGTTCCATTTGACGCTTAGTAACAATTGTTGTTACATAACTTTGAATGGGTTCTTTATGGACCGGAACTTTAAGCAATGGATTTGCACATCGAAGCGAGCAACAAGAGTGCTCGATAGGATAATCAAATAGACTCCTACATGTGGCATTGTCGTCTTGGCCATGTAAGCAAGAAACGCATGTCCGAATTACACCGATGTGGAATTCTGGAATCGTTTGAATTGGATTCATACGATACATGCGAATCATGCTTAAAAGGCAAGATGACTAAGTTACCTTTTACGGGAAAAGGTGAACGAGTGGGAGAGTTGCTAGGCCTAATACATAGTGATGTATATGGACCTATGTCAACTCAATCTTTAGGAGGCTATAGCTACTTCATTACCTTCACCGATGATCACTCACGGTTTGGGTATGTGTTATTGATGAAACACAAGTCTGAAGCCTTTGAAAGGTTCAAAGAATTCTGAAATGAAGTAGAGAAACAACATGACAAAAGTATTAAAATACTTCGATCGGATCGAGGTGGTGAATACTTAAGTCAAGAGTTTCTTGATTATCTAAGAGACAATGGCATATTGTCTCAATGGACTCCGCCATATACACCACAGCATAATGGTGTATCTGAGAGGCGTAACCGGACCTTGTTGGACATGGTCAGGTCAATGATGAATCATGCGACTCTTCCCAAGTCCTTTTGGGGCTATGCACTTCAGACAGATGTTTACTTGTTAAACAGAATGCCTACCAAGGTAGTCTCAACTACTCCATATGAGATATGGAATGGTAAGAAACCTCATGTATCTTACTTGAAGATATGAGGTTGTCTCGCTTATGTGAAGTGATCAGATCGTATAAACATGCTAAGTCCGATAAATGTCTATTTATTGGATACCCTAAGGAAACAAGGGGTTACCAATTCTATCATCCTGTGGAACAAAAGGTGTTTGTTTCAAGGCATGCCGTGTTTCTAGAGAAAGAGTTTCTCTTGCAAGAAAACAGTGGGAGTGTCGTCGAGCTTGAGGAGGCTCGAGAGACTCAAATAGACATTGATGAGATACCTGGTGAAGCACAACTTGACAACTCATAGTGATGAGCAATCTTGGACCTATTGTAACACCACATCTTCGTAGATCCGTAGAACACGCAATATTCCCGAGAGATATGGATTTCTCGTAGTTTAATCGAACGATGTGTTACTCATTGATGATGAGGAGCCTACCAGTTATGAAGAAGTGCTGACAAGTTCAGAAAGGGATAAGTGGCTTGGTGCCATGAAGTCGGAAATGGATTCCATGTATGAAAAACCAAGTTTGGAACTTGGTTGACCCACCTGAAGGGATAAAGCCTATAGGGTGCAAGTGGGTTTTCAAGAAGAAAACCGACATGGATGGTAATGTGATTACCTATAAGGCTAGATTGGTGGCGAAAGGATATCGTCAAAAACAAGGTGTTGATTATGACGAAACCTATTCGCCTGTAGCTATGCTTAAATCCATTCGGATGCTCCTGGCCATAGCGGCTCATTATGATTATGAGATATGGCAGATGATGTGAAAACAGCTTTCCTTAATGGAAACCTGCTCGAGGACGTGTATATGATACAGCCTGAGGGTTTCACATCGGTTGATAAAACCAAGGTATGCAAATTGCGACGGTCCATTTATGGATTGAAGCAAGCATCCAGGAGCTGGAATATCCGTTTTGATGAGACGATCAAAAAGGTTTGATTTCTCACAAAATCCAGACGAACCTTGTGTGTACAAGAAGGTTAGTGGGAGTGCAGTCGTATTCCTAGTATTGTATGTCGATGACATACTACTTATAGGAAACGATGTTTCAAACTTACAGTCAGTGAAGGTTTGGTTATCCAAGACATTCTCCATGAAAGACCTGGGAGAAGCAACCTACATCCTCGGGATTAAGATCTATAGAGATAGATCGAAACGGTTGCTTGGTCTTTCGCAGTCTACATATATAGACCGAGTGCTAAAGAGGTTTAGTATGTCGGAATCCAAGAAAGGTTTCTTACCCATCAGGCATGGGGTACACCTTTCGAAGTCTATGTGTCCGCGCACAGAAGACGAGAGGATTTGCATGAGTAAGATTCCCTATGCATCCGCAATAGGATCTATCATGTATGCTATGTTATGTACGAGGCCCGATGTATCGTATGCTCTGAGTGTCATGAGCAGATACCAGTCTGATCCAGGAATGGATCATTGGGCGGCTGTTAAGACGATCCTTAAGTACTTGAGAAGAACTAAGGATGTGTTCCTAATATATGGAGAAGGGTACATGGTGATACGTGGGTATACGGATGTCAGCTCCAGACAGACAAGGATGATTCCATGTCTCAGTCTGGGTATGTATTCACCTGGAATGGAGGCGCAATAAGTTGGAAAGGTTCCAAGCTTGACACTATAGTGGATTCTGCCACTAAGGCAGAATACATTGCAGCTTTGGAAGCAGCAAAAGAAGCGATTGTTGGTGCAGTGGGCACCAAAGTCGAACCGGTATTTTGATTATGGCAAAAGGCTCAATAGTTAAGGGTATATTTGTTATCTTACGAGCTCAATTAAGTGTGCAGAAATGCTAAAGTTGAGCGGAAGGTCTGCGACACCCGGTGGGAACCGAGGTGGTCGGGCAACGCCAGAGGGACTTCTGAGGAAGCCGAGGTACTCGGGTGAAGACCGGAAGCGAGGCTACAAGGTAAGCTCGTGTGAAAGCGGGCTAAGGTCGTTAGCGAGATCCGACCCAATACCTCCAATGGAAGGTCTAGGTCGAGATCGATGGTTAGAACCATCGATTTTTATATTTTAAGCTAACTTGTATCATACCCAAAACCCTTTGACTATACCAATCGCTAGTCAAGTTCCACCTCGAGAAGAGCTCGAATTTCAAGGGGGTGAATTTGGACTTGACTCGTGTTTTGGTACAAAGGGTGATGTGGCATCAAGGTGGACATCCAAACCATCACCAAGCTTGACCTCATCCTTGAGTTGGCGTGAAGGCCTCCTTGAGGTGGCACAAGATGGTTGGCTCCCATGAATGGCTCCACAAGTTGGATGGCTTCTTCTTCAAGGAAGGCCTCCTTGAGGTGGCACAAGATGGTTGGCTCCTTGATGTGGCACAAGTTGGATGGCTTCTTCTTCTTGGCGTGAAGGCCTCCTTGAGGTGGCACAAGATGGTTGGCTCCCATGATGTGGCACAAGTTGGATGGCTTCTTCTTCTTGGCGTGAAGGCTTCCTTGAGGTGGCACAAGGTGGTTGGATGAAACACCTCATCCTTGAGTTGGGATAAGAACCTCACCTTGACACTACCTATGTCTAAATTCATAGATCAATATCCATAAATAGACATGTTCACTCCAAGCAAAAACAAGAATTCAAGAGCTCTCAACACGCCGTAACGCCGCTTACTACTACTCACATTTGCTACGACGAAGTGCACAACGAAAGCTACATCTTCTACTTATAAGAGTTGTCGGTATATTTATTTAAGTTCTACTTTTTAAATTGTCTTTGTGCTTTAATCGTAACAAGGAAAGGGGAGTGTCCTTTGCCTTGATTTCTTTTGTAATCGCGTTCTACTTCCAACGAGGAGGAGTGGTTTTAGTGAATTGCCTCCAGACGTGATCAAGGATCACTAGGCCGTGGATTAGCAATCGAAAGATTGTGAACCACGAAAAATATCTTGTCTACTTTATATTTCCGCTGTGCACTTCTCTACTTGCTTTTTACTTATTGCAAAAGTTTTTAACGACATCAGATCGCTTATTCACCCCCTCTAGCTTACACTTTCGATCCAACAATTGGTATAAGTGCGGGGGGCGCTAATTTTCGGTGAAACAACCAATATTGTTTTGTTTTTTTTTTTTTTTTTTTTTTACAGATTTTTTATTTTTTTATTTCTTTTTTCGTATTATTATTTAACTTGCTTATATTCTATTAAATATATAATTGAATTAGAGGCTTTAGGATCCTGGATAAGGTTGTCCTTCGGTTAGATCCCGAGTAAGGTTGTCCTCCGAACTTCAACGACATTCGCATTTGATTGTTTATTTCTTTTGCAAGTTACATTTTATATATCTTTTTTTACTTCTCAAGATTACTAATCCAAGACGAAAGTCTTGGAATATTCTTTCCGTGTGTGTTTTGCAAGATTCTTTTTCGTCGCTCTTCTTCTTGTTTTTAAATGGCCCATCTCAAGGGTTTAGCACCGCCTCACCCCGCTTTACAACGTAATGACTTTCGTATTGGAAGGGTCGGATGGAATGCTTTCTTAAAACCCAAATCGAGATGTGGATCGTAATCCAAACCGGTTTCACACTTCCTATTAATGAAGATGGTGAATCTTGGGTTACGATCAATGGTCAAATTCCATGAAAAACAAGTAGAAGCCGATGCCAAGGCAACTCAAATCTTGCAATGTGGGTTGTCCAAGGAAGAGCTCAACCGCTACCGCCCTTCATTAGTGCAAAGGACTTATGGACCAAGCTAGTGGAACTACACGAAGGCACCGACGATTTACACGAAGGTATGTAAAAGAGATTTACTTTTAAATAAATTGTATAACTTGAAAATGCAGGAAAACGAGACCGCAACTCAACTACATGCTCAGATCCAAGACATCACAACTCCATGCCATCGACAAAAGGTCGAGAATCGCGACCTTATCGTATTCTCTTAACTCGCTTCCTAGACCACCTTGTGGGCATCCATGGTCGATGCCTACAAGGTCTCCAAGGACCTTTCTAAAATTAGGTTAGACGAATTGTTTTCGAACTTGAATTACATGAGCAAACTAACGCGGTCCAAAGCCGGTAGAAGAGTATTGCTAGTTTTGCAGGTTCCAAGAAGAAGAAGCCCGCAAGCAAGCCACCCCCGGAGGAAGAAGACGATATCCAAGCTCTAATGGCCTAAGCCGACGAGCACGACTCGAAACCAAGAAGAGTCCGAGTCCGAATCCGATGATGAGCTTCCATTCAAGACAAGCCACGGATCCGTATCCGTTCAAAAGAATCATTAAGGGTAAGTCGGTCGCTACTTAATACTTTGTATGGTGCAATTAAATTTTTAAATAAGAAACTAGCTAAGTCCGAGTCCAAGGTCGAGACCCTAATTGAGGAGGTTAACCTTCTCAAACATGAGGTCTCCTAACCTCTTCGACTACTCAGATTCAAGAGGAGGACTCAACCTGCTGAAAAGCTTGAAGTTGAGAACTCGCTTTTGAAAACACAAGTCAAGACCTTAGGAACACGTTGAAAGGTTCACTTTGGGATCCAAGGGACTTGACCTCTTACTTGATCACAAAGGGCCGTACAACAAGGCCGACTGGTTTAACTCAAATACAACCAATAAGTCATATATGTCTATAGTAAACCAACATAAGAAAAATGTCCAAGCATGGGTCCCTAAGACCACTTTGATTTCAACTTTAGGATCTAACATGTATTGGGTTCCCAAGGACCAAATTCACTATGTGAATAGACCCACTCGATTCAATGGTCCAGGAGCCAATACAAAATGTATTTTTGTTAAGTCTTAGAAATTGCATGCTTAGTTTTTCCTTTATTTTTAGAATGGTTAGATAGGACTCATAACCAACTAAAATCCTGAAAAGATTGAGCCTCGGGAGCCTCTTTTCAAAAAATAAATCAACTAAAATCCATTTAAAAGATTGAGCCTCG
The DNA here is from genome assembly GCA_025175895.1 of Wurfbainia villosa. Taxonomy (NCBI): domain Eukaryota; kingdom Viridiplantae; phylum Streptophyta; class Magnoliopsida; order Zingiberales; family Zingiberaceae; genus Wurfbainia; species Wurfbainia villosa. The sequence goes on from CM046004.1 coordinate 56,677,845, forward strand.
GGAGCCTCTTTTCAAAAATAACTAGTTAGACCAAGATGTAGTCTCAAGTAAGTCGAGTTATCAATTTCTTGAAATTAGCTTTGTCTAAGGAAGTGGTCGTTGTTCCGATCAAAGAAGGCCTCGTGCCTCGCCACGACCGAAGCTAATCTCTTGAAAAGATTACTTGATGAGCTTAGACTAAATCGAATCTAACCTAATGTTGGTTAATTTAAATTCATTAAAATTAATCAAGTAAAATTGAAAGTCATCTCACAAGAACACATAGGAATAACATGTTTTGATCATGTAGATATTGGTGAGATGATTTAGGTTTAAAACTTACAAACAACCCTTTAGTAATTCCATTGATCCTACACATAAGAGTCGAAGAAACCATTAATATAGTTTTCGACAAGGACACGAACCGCTCAATCCTTAACAAAACCAACTAGCAAATCAACTTATAGCTTAACCCGACTGATCTTGAACTTGAATCTCGTCCTAACCCAAGTCATCCTATCGACCAAGTGATAGATGACCCTAACCCGAGTCACACTAATATTCAAACAAATCATCCTATCAATCAAGTTATAGGTGATCCAAATTTAGGGGTTCGAACTAGAGCTTCATATCGAAACCTTAGTCAAATCTCGTTAATTTCCAAAATCGAACCCAAAACTATTGAACAAGCACTTCTTGATCCCGACTGGATTATTGCTATGCAAGAAGAGCTAGCTCAATTCACTAGAAATGAAGTCTGGGAATTAGTACCACCACCTAAAGAAAAATCAATTATTGGTGGGTATTTCGAAATAAACTTGATGATAAAGGTGAAGTAGTTAGAAATAAAGCCAGGTTAGTCGCAAAAGGGTTTAGTCAAGTCGAAGGTTTAGATTACGATGAGACCTACGCCCCCTTAGCAAGACTATAGTACATCCTAATTTTGTTAGCATATTCTTCACATCTAGGTTTTAAATTTTTTCAAATGGATGTCAAGTCAGCATTTTGAATGGATACATTAAGGAAGAAGTTTACGTCAGTCAACCTCCCGGATTCGAAAATCTAGATAAACCTGACCATGTCCTTAGACTTAAGAAAGCCCTATATGGACTCAAACAAGCCCCAAGAGCTTAGTACGAAAGGCTTTCGATCTATCTTAAGTCCAAAGGATTCAACCAAGGTTTAGTCGACCCAACCTTATTCGTTAAAACCGTAGGAAAAGAAATCTTTATAGCCCAAATCTATGTAGATGATATAATTTTTGGAACTACCAACTCGATCCTGCTAAACGAATTCATCTCACTTATGGAAAGTGAATTTGAAATGAATTTAGTGGGAGAGTTAAGTTTCTTCTTAGGTTTACAAATTAAACAAACTAAAGATGGAATATATTTACATCAACAAAAATATACTAAGGACTTAATAAATCGATTTGGAATGCAAGATGCTAAAATAATCAATACACCTATGGCAACTAATGTTAATATAAACGAAGATGTAGAAGGAAAACCCGTTGACCTAAAATACTATAGGAGCGCAATAGGAAGTCTCCTATACTTAACCGCGAGCCGACCCGACATTTTATTCACGGTAAGTATGTGCGCAAGGTTACAAACTCGTGCTAAGGAGTCTCACCTAACCCTAGTCAAGCGTATCCTTAGATATCTAAAGGGCACGCTAAACGTAGGTATTTGGTACCCTAGATCTACCGAGTTTAATCTAATCGGCTACTCCGACTCCGACTATGCCGGTAGTAAACTCGATAGAAAGAGCACGAGTGGTTGTTGTCAAATCCTCGGCTCGAGTCTAGTAAGTTGGTGCAGTAGGAAGCAGCATTGCGTTGCCTTATCTACCACCGGGCCGAATACGCTATGCGATGGGTGAGTGTGTCTCTCACTCCTGTGGATGAAGCACACTCTCCAAGACTTTAGCTTAATCTTTAACAACATTAAAACCTACATAGATAACATTAGTTCAATTAACTTAACTAAAAATCCAATATGTCATTCTAGGACAAAACATATAGAAGTTAAACACCACTTCATTAGGGAACATGTAACTAATGGAACTATACAACTAGAGTATGTTGAGTCCAAATCAAACCTAGCGGACATCTTCACCAAACCACTACCCGAAGCCGAATTTAGTTTATTAAGACGAAAGTTAGGTATGTGCGTAATAGAGTAGGATTTAAATTTTTCTATATATGTACTCTATTTTTGCTTCTTTTTATGAAATTAGCCTAAGTCTTACCTTAGAAATTATATTGGGAACTTGCTTGGACTTACAAACCCTAAAATATATTTACAAACTTTTTGAGTTAAGGCAAAAGGGGGAGAAAGTCACAAAAGTAAGGAAGAAAGTAAACAAAATTATTACCTTTTATATTAAGTAATTCCGTTTACTTAAGCAACTATTAAGGGGGAGTAAAAATTATTTTTCAAGAACTCACCTTCGGTCAAGGGGGAGGTTACCTCAAAGGGGAGAACTTGAAACAATAATATTTCTCATTCATACTTAATCATTATGCTAGCTCATTCATATTTAATCATTATGCTAGCTCATTCATATTTAATCTTTATGCTAGCTCATTCATGCTTAATCATTATGCTAGCTTACTGTTATGCTTAATTTTTCCTTAACTTTTGTGTCGGTTTGCCATGAATCAAAAAGGGGGAGATTGTTGGTGCAGTGGGCACCAAAGTCGAACCGGTATTTTGATTATGGCAAAAGGCTCAATAGTTAAGGGTATATTTGTTATCTTACGAGCTCAATTAAGTGTGTAGAAATGCTAAAGTTGAGCGGAAGGTCTGCGACACCCGGTGGGAACCGAGGTGGTCGGGCAACGCCAGAGGGACTTCGGAGGAAGCCGAGGTACTCGGGTGAAGACCGGAAGCAAGGCTACAAGGTAAGCTCGTGTGAAAGCGAAGCAAGGTCGTTAAGCGTAGATCCGACCCAATACCTCCAATGGAAGGTCTAGGTCGAGATCAGATGGTTAGAACCATCGTACTTTATATTTTAAGCTAACTTGTACTGCAGTCCAAAACCCTTTGACTACAGTCAACTGCTAGTCAAGTTCCAGCCTCGAGAAGAGCTCGAATTTCAAGGGGGTGAATTTGGACTTGACTCGTGTTTTGGTACAAAGGGTGATGTGGCATCAAGGTGGACATCCAAACCATCACCAAGCTTGGACCTCATCCTTGAGTTGGCGTGAAGGCCTCCTTGAGGTGGCACAAGATGGTTGGCTCCCATGATGTGGCACAAGTTGGATGGCTTCTTCTTCTTGGCGTGAAGGCCTCCTTGAGGTGGCACAAGATGGTTGGCTCCCTTGATGTGGCACAAGTTGGATGGCTTCTTCTTCTTGGCGTGAAGGCCTCCTTGAGGTGGCACAAGATGGTTGGCTCCCATGATGTGGCACAAGTTGGATGGCTTCTTCTTCTTGGCGTGAAGGCTTCCTTGAGGTGGCACAAGGTGGTTGGATGAAACACCTCATCCTTGAGTTGGGATAAGAACCTCACCTTGGACACTACCTATGTCTAAATTCATAGATCAATATCCATAAATAGACATGTTCACTCCAAGCAAAAACAAGAATTCAAGAGCTCTCAACACGCCGTCGTAACGCCGCTACTACTACTCACATTTGCTACGACGAAGTGCCGCCGACAACGAAAGCTACATCTTCTACTTATAAGAGTTGTCGGTATATTTATTTAAGTTCTACTTCTTTAAATTGTCTTTGTGCTTTAATCGTAACAAGGAAAGGGGGAGTGTCCCTTTGCCTTGATTTCTTTTTGTAATCGTTGCTCCTACTTCCAACGAAGAGGAGTGGTTTTAGTGAATTGCCCTCCGTACGTGATCAAGGATCACTAGGGCCGTGGATTAGCAATCGAAAGATTGTGAACCACGTAAAAATATCTTGTCTACTTTATATTTCACGTGCATTCTCTACTTGCTTTTTACTTATTGCAAAAGTTTTTAACGACACCGTATCGCTATTCACCCCCCCCTCTAGCGACACTTTCGATCCAACAATTGGTATCAGAGCCGGGGGCGCTAAGATTCGGTGAAACCACCAATCTAGCTTTGTTTTTCTTTTTTTTTTTTTTACAGATTTTTTATTTATTTATTTCTGTTTTCGTATAATTATTTCACTTGCTTATCTTCTCCTACATATAGAATTGCATTAGAGGCTTTAGGATCCGGATAAGGTTGTCCTTCGGGTTAGATCCCGAGTAAGGTTGTCCTCCGGAACTTCAACGACATTCGCATTTGATTGTTTATTTCTTTTTGCAAGTTACATTTTATATATCTTTTTTTTACTTCCCGCACTACTAATCCAAGACGAAAGTCTTGGAATATTCTTTCCGTGTGTGTTTTGCAAGATTCTTTTAAATCGTTCTTCTTCTTGTTTTTAAATGGCCCATCTCGAAGGGTTTAGCACCGCCCGACCCCCGTTTTACAACGGTAATGACTTTCGTTATTGGAAGGGTCGGATGGAATGCTTTCTTAAAACCCAAATCGAGATGTGGATCATAATCCAAACCGGTTTCACACTTCCTATTAATGAAGATGGTGAATCTTGGGGTTACGATCAATGGTCAAATTCCATGAAAAAACAAGTAGAAGCCGATGCCAAGGCAACTCAAATCTTGCAATGTGGGTTGTCCAAGGAAGAGCTCAACCGCGTCGGCCCCTTCATTAGTGCAAAGGACTTATGGACCAAGCTAGTGGAACTACACGAAGGCACCGACGACACGAAGGTATGTAAAAGAGATTTACTTTTAAATAAATTGTATAACTTGAAAATGCAGGAAAACGAGACTGCAACTCAACTACATGCTCGTATCCAAGACATCGTCAACCAACTCCATGCCATCGGACAAAAGGTCGAGAATCGCGACCTTATCAGGTATTCTCTTAACTCGTTTCCTAGGACCACCTTGTGGGCATCCATGGTCGATGCCTACAAGGTCTCCAAGGACCTTTCTAAAATTAGGTTAGACGAATTGTTTTTAACTTGAATTACATGAGCAAACTAACGTGGTCCAGCCGAGAAGAGTATTGCGTTAGTTGCGGTTCCAAGAAGAAGAAGCCCAAGCAAGCCACCCCGGAGGAAGAAGACGATATCCAAGCTCTAATGGCCAAGCCGATGAGCACGACTCGAAACCGAAGAAGAGTCCGAGTCCGAATCCGATGATGAGCTTCCATTCAAGACAAGCCACGGATCCGTATCCGTTCAAAAGAATCATTAAGGGTAAGTCGGTCGTTACTTAATACTTTGTATGGTGCAATTAAATTTTTAAATAAGAAACTAGCTAAGTCCGAGTCCAAGGTCGAGACCCTAATTGAGGAGGTTAACCTTCTCAAACATGAGGTCTCCTAACCTCTTCGACTACTCGTATTCAAGAGGAGGACTCAACTCAAGTTGAAAAGCTTGAAGTTGAGAACTCGCTTTTGAAAACACAAGTCAAGACCTTAGGAACAGCGTTGGAAAGGTTCACTTTGGGATCCAAGGGACTTGACCTCTTACTTGGATCACAAAGGGCCGTGTACAACAAGGCCGGACTCGGGTTTAACTCAAATACAACCAATAAGTCATATATGTCTATAGTAAACCAACATAAGAAAAATGTCCAAGCATGGGTCCCTAAGACCACTTTGATTTCAACTTTAGGATCTAACATGTATTGGGTTCCCAGGACCAAATTCACTATGTGAATAGACCCACTCGATTCAATGGTCCAGAGAGCCAATACAAAATGTATTTTTGTTAAGTCTTAGAAATTGCATGCTTAGTTTTCCTTTATTTTTAGAATGGTTAGATAGGACTCATAACCAACTAAAATCCTGCGAAAAGATTGAGCCTCGGGAGCCTCTTTTCAAAATAAATCAACTAAAATCCTACGAAAAGATTGAGCCTCGGGGAGCCTCTTTTCAAAAATAACTAGTTAGACCAAGATGTAGTCTCAAGTAAGTCGAGTTATCAATTTCTTGAAATTAGCTTTGTCTAAGGAAGTGGTCGTTGTTCCGATCAAAGAAGGCCTCTGTGCCTCGCCACGACCTGGAAGCTAATCTCTTGAAAAGATTACTTGATGAGCTTAGACTAAATCCGAATCTAACCTAATGTTGGTTAATTTAAATTCATTAAAATTAATCAAGTAAAATTGAAAGTCATCTCACAAGAATACATAGGAATAACATGTTTTGATCATGTAGATATTGGTGAGATGATTTAGGTTTAAAAACTTACAAACAACCCTTTAGTAATTCCATTGATCCTACACATAAGAGTCGAAGAAACCATTAATATAGTTTTCGACGAAGGACACGAACCCGTTCAATCCTTAACAAAACCAACTAGCAAATCAACTTATAGCGAACCCGACTCTGATCTTGAACTTGAATCTCGTCCTAACCCAAGTCATCCTATCGACCAAGTGATAGATGACTCTAACCCAAGTCAAACTAGAACTCACCCAAGTCATCCTATCAATCAAGTTATAGGTGATCCAAATTTAGGGTTCGAACTAGAGCTTCATACAAACCTTAGTCAAATCTCGTTAATTTCCAAAATCGAACCCAAAACTATTGAACAAGCACTTCTTGATCCCGATTTGGATTATTGCTATGCAAGAAGAGCTAGCTCAATTCACTAGAAATGAAGTCAGGAATTAGTACCACCACCTAAAGAAAATCAATTATTGGTGGGTATTTGAAATAAACTTGATGATAAAGGTGAAGTAGTTAGAAATAAAGCCAAAGTTAGTCGCAAAAGGGTTTAGTCAAGTCGAAGGTTTAGATTACGATGAGACCTACGCCCCCGTAGCAAGACTAGAGTCCATCCGAATGTTGTTAGCATATGCTGCACATCGAGGTTTTAAATTGTTTCAAATGGATGTCAAGTCAGCATTTTTGAATGGATACATTAAGGAAGAAGTTTACGTCAGTCAACCTCCGGATTCAAAATCTAGATAAACTGACCATGTCCTTAGACTTAAGAAAGCCCTATATGGACTCAAACAAGCCCCAAGAGCTTAGTACGAAGGCTTCGATCTATCTTAAGTCCAAAGGATTCAACCAAGGTTTAGTCGACCCAACCTTATTCGTTAAACCGTAGGAAAAGAAATCTTTATAGCCCAAATCTATGTAGATGATATAATTTTGGAACTACCAACTCGATCCTGCTAAACGAATTCATCTCACTTATGGAAAGTGAATTTGAAATGAATTTAGTGGGAGAGTTAAGTTTCTTCTTAGGTTTACAAATTAAACAAACTAAAGATGGAATATATTTACATCAACAAAAATATACTAAGGACTTAATAAATCGATTTGGAATGCAAGATGCTAAAATAATCAATACACCTATGGCAACTAATGTTAATATAAACGAAGATGTAGAAGGAAAACCCGTTGACCTAAAATACTATAGGAGCGCAATAGGAAGTCTCTTATACTTAACACGACATTTTATTCGCGGTAAGTATGTGCGCAAGGTTACAAACCTGTGCCAAGGAGTCTCACCTAACCCTAGTCAAGCGTATCCTTAGATATCTAAAGGGCACGCTAAACGTAGGTATTTGGTACCCTAGATCTACCGAGTTTAATCTAATCGGCTACTCCGACTCCGACTATGCCGGTAGTAAACTCGATAGAAAGAGCACGAGTGGTTGTTGTCAAATCCTCGGCTCGAGTCTAGTAAGTTGGTGCAGTAGGAAGCAGCATTGCGTTGCCTTATCTACCACCGAAGCCGAATACGTTGCGATGGGTGAGTGTGTCTCTCAGCTCCTGTGGATGAAGCACACTCTCCAAGACTTTAGCTTAATCTTTAACAACATTAAAACCTACATAGATAACATTAGTTCAATTAACTTAACTAAAAATCCAATATGTCATTCTAGGACAAAACATATAGAAGTTAAACACCACTTCATTAGGGAACATGTAACTAATGGAACTATACAACTAGAGTATGTTGAGTCCAAATCAAACCTAGCGGACATCTTCACCAAACCACTACCCGAAGCCGAATTTAGTTTATTAAGACGAAAGTTAGGTATGTGCGTAATAGAGTAGGATTTAAATTTTTCTATATATGTACTCTATTTTTGCTTCTTTTTATGAAATTAGCCTAAGTCTTACCTTAGAAATTATATTGGGAACTTGCTTGGACTTACAAACCCTAAAATATATTTACAAACTTTTGAGTTAAGGCAAAAGGGGAGAAAGTCACAAAAGTAAGGAAGAAAGTAAACAAAATTATTACCTTTTATATTAAGTAATTCCGTTTACTTAAGCAACTATTAAGGGGGAGTAAAAATTATTTTTCAAGAACTCACCTTCGGTCAAGGGGGAGGTTACCTCAAAGGGGAGAACTTGAAACAATAATATTTCTCATTCATACTTAATCATTATGCTAGCTCATTCATATTTAATCATTATGCTAGCTCATTCATATTTAATCTTTATGCTAGCTCATTCATGCTTAATCATTATGCTAGCTTACTGTTATGCTTAATTTTTCCTTAACTTTTGTGTCGGTTTGCCATGAATCAGGGAGATTGTTGGTGCAGTGGGCACCAAAGTCGAACCAGTATTTTGATTATGGCAAAAGGCTCAATAGTTAAGGGTATATTTGTTATCTTACGAGCTCAATTAAGTGTGCAGAAATGCTAAAGTTGAGCGGAAGGTCTGCGACACCCGGTGGGAACCGAGGTGGTCGGGCAACGCCAGAGGGACTTCGGAGGAAGCCGAGGTACTCGGGTGAAGACCGGAAGCAAGGCTACAAGGTAAGCTCGTGTGAAAGCGAAGCAAGGTCGTTAAGCGTAGATCCGACCCAATACCTCCAATGGAAGGTCTAGGTCGAGATCAGATGGTTAGAACCATCGTACTTTATATTTTAAGCTAACTTGTATCAAGTCCAAAACCCTTTGACTACAATAACTGCTAGTCAAGTTCCAGCCTCGAGAAGAGCTCGAATTTCAAGGGGGTGAATTTGGACTTGACTCGTGTTTTGGTACAAAGGGTGATGTGGCATCAAGGTGGACATCCAAACCATCACCAAGCTTGGACCTCATCCTTGAGTTGGCGTGAAGGCCTCCTTGAGGTGGCACAAGATGGTTGGCTCCCATGATGTGGCACAAGTTGGATGGCTTCTTCTTCTTGGCGTGAAGGCCTCCTTGAGGTGGCACAAGATGGTTGGCTCCCATGATGTGGCACAAGTTGGATGGCTTCTTCTTCTTGGCGTGAAGGCCTCCTTGAGGTGGCACAAGATGGTTGGCTCCCATGATGTGGCACAAGTTGGATGGCTTCTTCTTCTTGGCGTGAAGGCTTCCTTGAGGTGGCACAAGGTGGTTGGATGAAACACCTCATCCTTGAGTTGGGATAAGAACCTCACCTTGGACACTACCTATGTCTAAAGTCATAGATCAATATCCATAAATAGACATGTTCAAGCCAAGCAAATAACAAGAATTCAAGAGCTCTCAACACGCCGTCGTAACGCCGCTACTACTACTCACATTTGCTACGACGAAGTGCCGCCGACAACGAAAGCTACATCTTCTACTTATAAGAGTTGTCGGTATATTTATTTAAGTTCTACTTCTTTAAATTGTCTTTGTGCTTTAATCGTAACAAGGAAAGGGGGAGTGTCCCTTTGCCTTGATTTCTTTTTGTAATCGTTGCTCCTACTTCCAACGAAGAGGAGTGGTTTTAGTGAATTGCCCTCCGTACGTGATCAAGGATCACTAGGGCCGTGGATTAGCAATCGAAAGATTGTGAACCACGTAAAAATATCTTGTCTACTTTATTTTTCCGCTGTGCATTCTCTACTTGCTTTTTACTTATTGCAAAAGTTTTTAACGACACCGTATCGCTTTTCACCCCCCCCCCCCCCTCTAGCGACACTTTCGATCCAACAGCGGTTTGGATCAAGAAGTTCATCTCTGAACTTGATGTGGTCTCATCAGCGATCCAAACATGTGCTTCGCCGCTATCATCTTATCAGAGAGATCATAAGTAGGAACGAAATACAAATCGAGAAAATTCCCACTGAAAGGAACTTAACGGATCCTTTGACTAAAGCATTACCTCAAAGTAAGTTTGAGGGTCATGTTGGTGCTTATGGTATTGGATACCGTAGCGATTGGCATTAGGCCAAGTGGGAGTCTGTTAGTAATATATGAGAGATGTCCTAAGGCAATCGCCTTATGTATGAACCATTTATATAATAAATGAAGATTCACTATTTGAGTATACATGTTTTATGTATTTGATTGGATCTTAAACTCATTTACTGAATGTCCACGATACGATTCACAGCATGAGAGAATTTGTGATTGGATCACAACTAGTGAGTATCTCTACATGTGTAATTGTGATGTATCGGAATTATCCCTAGTCGATGAATTGATGGATCTGGACACCATCAATTCTGTTGAGACTAGCACGAGGTATACTCCTTGGTGTATCCAAGCAGCTGATTCTCACTGGCTGGAGACATAGTGATGTCCGGAGTTAATCGTGGATGCTAGTTATGGTAACTAGTTCATTGGAGTGACCAGCCATAAGACTTCATATGGTTCTCTGCATATATAGATATGTCAATGAAGTTCTTACTGTTGCTTAAGTGCTATGTTCCTTTGACTTGCGGTATTCAAGTCATCTTGATCATGGAGACTTATGCTTTGACATCTTAAGCAAACATCTCTAAGGAGATGTGGACCCGGGATGATTGGGTATAAGTCGAAGTGATCGAAGGTGTTTGAATAGCCTATAAAGGATTCACCACTCCTTGCGAGGAGATGTATACCCATGGCCTCTCGTCGGATTGTTACTAAAGTCTTTGGCCAAAGCATTACATGTTTAGAGTAAGGTACTCTTCGATACATGTGGAGTAACTAGAATCCGTAGGACGAGAAAATGATACTTGGGCTAGGTGTGACGTAGTCAGCCTAGTGGGGACTGACACAATAGACCATGTCCTGAACCAAGTGGGTATAAGATGAGTGAAGGGAATGGGGCACGATTCATTCGAGCTACTGAAGGGTTTCAGAAATAGTTCGGGATCAACCGTTGATCTTTTCGGTTAATTGGGGATCATGATGTACTACTAGGTGCCACTCATGATCGTTCTATAATTAATGGTTAATTATAGACGGCCAACATAAACCGAGAACCTATTTGGTCACACGCACAACGAGTGTAATCCAAAGGATTTAAAACGAGCTTGAGAATTGGATTCTCAGACCGAGAGAAACTAGGTTTGGTTGGACCAAACATAAAGCGAGCATGAAATTGTTTCAGTCGCAATGGAAGCGTGGATGGGCTGCGTCTTATGAAGACGTAATGGATGGACCAAAATGGTTTGGTTCTAATCCAATGGATAAGAATAAACCAAAGGGTTTGGTTTATTTTAAACGAATGAACCAAAAGTTGGTTCGGTTCGTTTTAACTTAAAATAAACCATTATGGTTTGGTTTATTTTAACTTATCTTAATGGAGCGGGTTAACGGGCTTTATGGATATGATCCATTAACCATTAAGAGAATTAGTTCTCTATAAAAGTGGGCTTAAGGGATTATTAAACCCTAACTAATCAAAACCCTAGCCTCCCCCCTTGTGTTGCCGCCCACCCTTGTTGAAGGATTTCGGCGCCAACCCAAAGAGCAGCCACCGCCCAGCTTGTGTGCAGCCGTCCAAGTCGTTGTCGGCGTCCAAGCTCCAGCCGGTGAACCTCCGGCGACCCTCCGGTGATCCCCTATAGGTTTGGCATCAAGGTGAGTTGTTCTCTCCGTGGTTTGGCGGCGCCTATCTCCTCCACCAAGCTGTCCAGTTTTCTGGACAGCTTCTTCTCCTCTCGTCGGAGCGTCGTTTGGACGACGGTTAGTGCTCCGACAGCGGCTAACATACCGGAGATTTGATCTCCGGTAATCCTCTGAGGTGGAGGACGAAGGATTCGTCAATCGGTTGACGAATACCTCTCCGGAGAAGCAAGTCTTGAGGACTTGTTTTAGGTCCGAATTTGGATTCGGATCGTGATCATCTCTCGATCACGTCGTCTTCAACACGAGGCTAGTAACCCGTACGAAGACGAAGCTCGTGGCTTGGCGAAGTCATCCCGAGGAGCTCGGCGTGGATACGGATAGAGACGATTCTTACGAGGATCGTTCCGGTTGATGCCGTTCCCGCTACACGTCATACGAAAGGTATAACGTAGTTTAATTTCCTTTTATTGCAATTTTAATTTACGGTTATGTCTACACTTGTTGTAATAGCATGCGTGTGTTGTGTGTGTTGTAATAAATAGGAGTATTTATTATTTTTATTGCTTCCGCTGTGTTCATGTTTACGAAACATGATCGAACACACACACGCCGCGGTGCCGGAAACCCAACAAAGGGTACATGGTGATACGTGGGTATACGGATGCCAGCTCCAGACAGACAAGGATGATTCCATGTCTTAGTCTGGGTATGTATTCACCTAGAATGGAGGCGCAATAAGTTGGAAAGGTTCCAAGCTTGACGCTATAGCGGATTCTGCCACTAAGGCAGAATACATTGCAGCTTTGGAAGTAGCTAAGGAAGCGGTTTGGATCAAGAAGTTCATCTCTGAACTTGATGTGGTCTCATCAATGATCCAAACATGTGCTTCGCCGCTATCATCTTATCAGAGAGATCATCAGTAGGAACGAAATACAAATCGAGAAAATTCGAAAGGAACTTAGCGGATCCTTTGACTAAAGCATTACCTCAAAGTAAGTTTGAGGGTCATGTTAGAGCTTATGGTATTGGATACCGTAGCGATTGGCATTAGGCCAAGTGGAGTCTGTTAGTAATATATGAGAGATGTCCTAAGGCAATGCCTTATGTATGAACCATTTATATGATAAATGAAGATTCACTATTTGAGTATACATGTTTTATGTATTTGATTGGATCTTAAACTCATTTACTGAATGTCCACGATACGATTCACAGCATGAGAGAATTTGTGATTGGATGACAACTATTGAGTATCTCCACATGTGTAATTGTGATGTATCGGAATTATCCCTAGTCGATGAATTGATGGATTTGGACACCATCAATTCTGTCGAGACTAGCACGAGGTATACTCCTTGGTGTATCCAAGCAGCTGATTCTCAACGCCTAGAGACATAGTGATGTCCGAGTTAATCGTGGATGCTAGTTATGGTAACTAGTTCATTGGAGTGACCAGGTAAGACTTCATATGGTTCTCTGCATATATAGATATGTCAATGAAGTTCTTCGTGGCTTAAGTGCGATGTTCCTTTGACTTGCGGTATTCAAGTCATCTTGATCATGGAGACTTATGCTTTGACATCTTAAGCAAACATCTCTAAGGAGATGTGGACCGGGGATGATTGGGTATAAGTCGAAGTGATCGAAGGTGTTTGAATAGCCTATAAAGGATTCACCACTCCTTGCGAGGAGATGTATACCCATGGCCTCTCGTCGGATTGTTACTAAAGTCTTTAGCCAAAGCATTACATGTTTAGAGTAAGGTACTCTTCGATACATGTGGAGTAACTAGAATCCGTAGGACGAGGAAATGATACTTGGGCTAGGTGTGACGTAGTCAGCCTAGTGGGGACTGACACTATAGACCATGTCCTGAACCAAGTGGGTATAAGATGAGTGAAGGGAATGAGGCATGATTCATTCGAGCTACTGAAGGGTTTCAGAAATAGTTCTGGATCAACCGTTGATCTTTTCGGTTAATTGGGGATCATGATGTACTACTAGGTGCCACTCATGATCGTTCTATAATTAATGGTTAATTATAGACGGCCAACATAAACCGAGAACCTATTTGGTCACACGCACAACGAGCGTAATCCAAAGGATTTAAAACGAGCTTGAGAATGAGATTCTCAGACCAAGAGAAACTAGGTTTGGTTGGACCAAACATAAAGCGAGCATGAAATCGTTTCAGTCGCAATGGAAGCGTGGATGGGCCGTGTCTTATGAAGACGTAATGGATGAACCAAAATGGTTTGGTTCTAATCCAATGGATGAGAATAAACCAAAGGGTTTGGTTTATTTTAAACGAATGAACCAAAAGTTGGTTCGGTTCGTTTTAACTTAAAATAAACCATCATGGTTTGATTTATTTTAACTTATCTTAATGGAGCGGGTTAACGGGCTTTATGGATATGATCCATTAACCATTAAGAGAATTAGTTCTCTATAAAAGAGGGCTTAAGAGATTGTTAAGCCCTAACCTAATCCAAAACCCTTGCCCTAAGGTTGCCGCCCACCTCATCCTTGGAGATTTCGGCGCCAACCCTAGGTGTGCCGCCCAGCTTGTTGTGCCGCCGTCCATCTCCTTGCCGGCATCCAAGCTTCAGCCGGTGAACCCTCCGGTGACCCTCCAGTGATCTTCCTAGGCCTCGGTGAAAAGGTGAGCACTTGGCTTCCTTGTTTTGGCCGGCGCCTACTCCTCCACCAAGCTGTCCAGTTTTCTGGACAGCTTCTTCTCCTCTCGTCGGAGCGTCGTTTGGACGACGGTTAGAGCTCCGACAGCGGCTAACCTACCGGGGATTCGATCTCCGGTAATCCTCTGAGGTGGAGGACGAAGGATTCATCAATTGGTTGACGAATACCTCTCCAGAGAAGCGAGTTTTGAGAACTCGTTTTAGGATCCGAATTTGGATTCGGATCGTGATCATCTCTCGATCACGTCATCTTCAACACGAGGCTAGTAACCCGTACGAAGACGAAGCTCGTGGCTTAGCGAAGTCATCCCGAGGAACTCGGCGTGGATACGGATAGAGACGATTCTAGCGAGGATCGTTCCGGTTGATGCCGTTCCCGCTACACGTTATACGAAAGGTATAACGTAGATAAATTTCCTTTTATTGCAAATTTAAATTTACGGTTATGTCTACACTTGTTGTAATATGCATGCGTGTGTTGTGTGTGTTGTAATAAATGTAGATTTATTATTTTTATTGCTTCCGCTGTGCTCATGTTTACGAAACATGATCGAACACACACACGCCGCGGTGCCGGAAACCCAACAGCATGCTCATAAGCATCTCTTCGAATTTCGTCTAACTCACTCAACTGCAGTTTCCTTTTCTCTCCTGCCGTAAAATAGTCCAAATTGAGCTTCTTGATGGCCCAGTAGGCCTTGTGTTCTAATTCAACAGGGAGGTGACAAGGCTTCCTATAAACTAAGAAAAATGGGGTCATGCCTATCGGGGTCTTGTACGCCGTGCGGTAAGCCCAAAGAGCATCATCTAGTTTTTGTGCCCAATCTCTTCATGATGCCATAACAGTCTTTTCTAGAACACTTTTGATATCTCGATTCAAAATTTCCACTTGTCCGCTTGTTTGTGGGTGGTACGCTATTGATGTTGGTACAGGGGCACCTAAGTCGAACCTGTATTTTGATTATGGCAAAAGACGCAAAGTCAAGGATATATCATTATCTCACGAGATGATTCAAGTATGCAGAAATGCTAAGCTAAGCCGAAGGTTAGCGACACTCGGAGAGAACCGTAGTGGTCGGGCGACACCGAGAGGACTTCGGAGGGAGCCGAAGGAATCAGGTGGAGACCCAAAGCAAGGCTTCAAAGGTAAATGCTGAGGTAAGCTCGTGTGAGTGAGCGTAAGTAAGGTCAAGTTCTCCATACGGGGACATCCTTAGGCGACGATCCAACCAAGACTTCCCATGGAAGGTCTATGTTGAGATCGGACAGCAAGTGGCCATTGAATTCACTTATATTTCGAGCTAACTCTTTATTACAGTTGAAAACTCTGGCAATTAGTTCAACCGCCCAAGGATCAGTTCAACTGCTGAGCTATCAGTTCAACCGGCCAAGGATCAGTTCAACTGCTGAGACATCAATTCAACCGACCAAGAAATCAGTTCAACCGCTGGTCAAGGATCAACTTCGAGATGAGTCAAAACTCATCCCTTTCTTCAAGGGTGAGGTGGCCATTGATGTAGGATCTTGATGTGCTCGAGGAGGGGCTCAAAGGCTATAAAAGGAGGGCCTCTCCTAGGGTTTTTCATCAATTCTAAGTGCCCAAAAGCTTCCACAATGCTACGACTCTCTGACGACTCTACAACGACGAAGTGTTGCCAACAACCCTAGCTTAATTTATATTTTCTAGTTGTTGGTATAATCTTACTTTTTTGTTTCATTAATATTGCAATTCTTTTTGTTAATCGAGGTTTTCTATCGTTGCATTTTACCTTAATAGAAGAGAGGGTTTGTCTCTCTATCTTTTACTTTCGAAGGTTTTTGTAATCGTCTAACTCCTACCTCCAACGAGGAAGAGTGTTTTAGTGAATTGCCCTCCGTACACGGTCTAGGACCGTTAGGGCCTTGGAGTAAGCTGAAGGCTATGAACCAAGTAAAAAATCCATTTGCCTTGTTTATTTATTCATTTATCTTTCCGCTGCATTTAATTGTCTACCGAACGAATTCAAAGAAAAAGTTTTATTGCTATTCACCCCCCCTCTAGCGATCCGCTTCGATCCAACAATTGGTATCATAGCCGGGGGCACTTAGATTTGGTGAAACCACCAATCTAGCCTTTTTTACAGATTTATTTTTCGTTCATTTAAATTTTCTCCCGCACTACTAATCCAAGACGAAGTCTTGGTACTCTTCTTTTGGTTTTGTTTTGCAAGTATTCGCTTTTGGAGTAGTCGACGGTAAAATGGGCATAACTTTTCGTACAAGTTGACCCATGAAACAGGCTACCTACCAAAACAAAGCTCTCTGAGAGATCTACACTTCTTACAAGGGGTTACCCTTGTAACAAGCTGTATTCATCCCCAAAAACCGACGTTTAGTACCCTTTCGGGGACATCGAAGGTTGTATGTGCTCATCTTTGATTTTAGTTGGTTATTTCTCGTATATTCCTTTTGTTTCTTTTTATTTCCTACATTGCTAATCCAAGGAAAAGTCTTGAAACCTTTTTCGTGTTTTTTTTATTATTTTGTGTGCAAGGTTTTTCTTCCAAATGGCCCACATTGAGGGGTACAACACCATCCGACCTCCGTTCTTTAACGGAGATGGTTTCCGTTATTGGAAAGGTCGGATGGAGTGTTTTCTAAAAACACAAGTTAAGACTTGGATAATCATCCAAACCAGCTTTGTTCTACCCACCAATGATCAAGGCGAGCCCTTGGATTTCAACAAGTGGACCAATGCAACCAAGAGGCAAATCGAAGCCGATGCAAAGGCGACCCAAATATTGCAGTGCAGTCTGTCCAAAGAGGAGCTCAACCCCATCGGACCCTTCATCAGTGCAAAGGACCTATGGAACAAATTAATCGAGCTACACGAAGGAACGCCCGATGCTAAGGTATGTAAACGTGACCTTCTCACTACAACAAAAATGCTAAAAGACAACACCACAAAGACAACGGTTTTAAGAGAAACCGTTGTGATTTTGGTAAAAGACAACGGTTTTTGACAAAACCGTTGTCTTTGAGCGTCAATATAACACAAAAGACAACGGTTTTACACTATCCGTTGTCGTTGAACATATTTGTTTTTATCAACAACGCATTTTATAACGGTTTTCCAGAATCGTTTTCTTTAAATTTTTTTTGTAATATAACAAAAATAAATAAATAAATAATTTAATAATGTAATAATATAATTTAAAACAAGATAAATAAAATAAATTTATTTATTAAAATTCGAATTTAGTTATTAAATATTTATAAAAAAAATTCTGAATAAATTTTAGGACATGATTGGGTGAATTAATCCTAGGTTATAAATAAGCTAGGCTTAGTTTTCCCTTCGTATCCGTTTTTTTTTCTTTCTCGCGATTCCTCTTTTTTTTTTATCACTGCATCATCGTTCCTCCCCGCACCGTCGCCCGTTCTGTCATGCCCTTTTCCCGTGAGCCACCTCGCACCGCCGCTTCCTTGCTGCGCTCCGCCGATCCAGACGGCAGCGAGCGCCGATGGTCATCCTTTTCCTGTGTTGCTGCCACCAACCAACCACAACTCTGTCTCCCTTTCGCGATCGCCACCACGACCGATCACCACGAGCTCGATCTCGTTGCAACCTTGTATATGCCTCATCCTTCCTTCTCCCTTGTGTCAAAGCACCACGTCTTGTGACCCTAATCCATCGCCGATCATACTCCTCGAGTCGGCTTCGGTGTTTCCTCTCTGACAGGTTTGGCTTTAACTCAAAACTTTAACTTATCTTCCTCTCGAACCCTAGTGCTACCTCCGACTTTCTTACACCTCGCCTGCGAAAGTCCGATGACCGAACTTCCCTTGTCTTGTTGGTTCTCACAACCATGGAAACTGCGCCTCATTATTTCTGGACCATCTCTTCTAGACACTTTGGCACCGATGAGGACTACTGCCAGCTCTGTGGATTTCTATTTCTTCTTAATTCAGGCTTGTAACCTCGTCTAGTTGCATATTGAATGAATAACATTAGTGAAGAGGACAGTTGGAGCAAATGAAAGAATAACATTTAGGCATGCTATGTTAGTGTTAGAGTGCCTTTATTAATTGGCTTAGCTTCTTAGATGTGTTTACAATTATCTATTGTATAATGCTGGTAAGATATTGTCTCACACAGATTTTTTTTTGCAGGTTGCTTACAGAGGTTGATCTCCGTAAACATGGTTGAGCTTTTTTTTGAAGACATCTTTACTTTGACAAGAATAGACCCAGATGGCAAAAAGTTTGATAGGTATGCTACATGATCTATGTTTGTAATAGATGTTGTGCATCTTATCACTTGTGAGATTCATGTTTTGATGAAACTAGCGGTGGAATTGATTTGTTATTTGTACTTTAAACTGTGAGACAAGTGATACGTTATGGTGTCATTCCAATGCTTGAAACTTTGTACATTTCTATTCTCAATGTAGAACTCTGTATAATATAATTCCTTCAACTATTTTCAGATTAGAGTACAAACTTCTTTAATCATGAAAACTGACTAGCTACTGTACATCATCGCTTGTTTTGTATTTTGTAGGTTGAAATTGCTCAGACCATATCAAAGATGTGCCTTGAATTCTCAGATATTTACATAGGTAAGAACCAGAAATTTTCCACAAGGTCTATGACATCAGGTGTCCAAGAAGGAACTTATGAACCAATCTGACTTAAAAGATCTTGTTTCCAAGTAGGATCAGAAATAGGCTAGAAGGTCATGACCCTACGATTTACCTGCTTATTGTGTCTATGTAGGATCTCGATCACAACAAGCTTAACTAGATTGAATATACATAAGTTAAATAAGACATTGTAAGTATTGACACTAATCAGAGCAAAGTATTTTTCTTCATGTCATAGTATTTAAGAAAATTCTGAATTATAAAACATTTTTTAATTCATATGTAGAAGATTCCTTTCAAATTATTCTTATCTTGCCCATCTTATAATTATTTTATCACATAGAAGTTGTTATCTCATATATGAATATGGTACACTAAGAATTATATAATAAAATTCATATATATTGTATGATTCATTTTAATAATGTTTTGTGAGATGGAAATGATAAAGTGTTAATAATAAATTATAAATGTTAATATAGGTTTAAAATATTTGCTAACTTACAATTTATGTTTGGGTCTTATGATCTATACCTATGGACCCCTTCTCCTAACAACCTTATTTTTTAAAGTACATATTATAATCATAATTAAATCCAAACCTTGCATGTGATATTATGTTTTAACAATTGAAATTGAGTAATTAAGTGTTGAGACATCATCGGTAATCTTATTTAAGGACTTAAATCTTAATATTTCAGTTCTTATCCTTTTCTTCCATCCTTGCATTTCAAGCCCAACTTTCTTTCTGAAATGAGTATTTATGTTAAAGGATGCCAATTATTGATAAATACAAGGACATGGGAGTAGTGGTCATGGGGAAAGTAGAATCTGGAAGCATCTGCGAAGGTGATAGTTTGTTGGTCATGCATAACAAGGTATTTTGTTTCTTCAATATTTCTTCTTTCAGGGTGCAATCGCTGAACTTGCATTGTGTCCCTTTGCTTTTCTCCAGGCTAATGTCAAAGTTCTTGCAATATTTTGTGATGAAAATAAAGTCAAGCGCACAGGCCCTGGTGAGAATATTAGAGTGAGATTATCTAGGGTTGAAGAAGAAGATATACTTTCTGGTTTTGTACTCTCAAGTGTTGGTAAGTATTACTATCTGTAAACATAAACTTTATTTACTATCTTAATAAACTTTATCTGATAAAGAATTTGACTAACGGTCAACATAAACTTCTTTTTGGTAAATTGAGGTATATAGTTCTTGTTATTTTTTGTTGAGAATCATCTGCAATAGGGTAAGGCTTCTAATGACCTTAATTAGCTTTTCATATTTTTATAGATCCTACAATTTTTCATTGAGAAGCAAGAACCATTCACATTAGAATTAGATATGTTTAGGGGCATTAGAAGGATTCTCATATCCAAAGTTTGATTTATTTTTTTTCTGACCTGCCTGATGTATTTTAGAACAGATATGGCTGGGATCTTAAGTGATAGCTATTAGGTCGGTAATAACAGCTCTTGACCATATAAAATACATCTTAGTCTTGGTCATTCTTTATCTGAAATATTATTTGCCCCAAATCTCAACAGTTTCTTTCAGGGCTTCTAGAAGATCACATGTCGTGTCTAAATAACAGACTTGTATAATTTGATGTGATTTGATCTAATTACTCTATCACCTGAGTAATTATTTTGTTTTGCGATATATGAGAGATATAATTGAAGGCGCCACATCCATTGACAAGTCTTCCCTACGACCAATAGTAATATTAGATATATTTTCAAAATTTCTTATTGATACCATAGTGTTTAATTACATTTTCATTCATTTATTCACATGCAGTTCACAAAATCTATGATAGCAGCAAAGGAAATTGATGAAGTACGTTCGAAGTGGGCTGAATGCATACAAGATCACATATCTGATGATTAGGAGAGATTTAAGTGTACATACCTCTTTTGGTTACATGTGGTAATCTATAAGTGTTTTGCTTATTATGCATAATACTTTTGGTGCATATGATGTGTAGTTATTTTGCCACAGTACTTTTTTAATATATATCGATAAGAGTGATCATTTTAAATGTGATATGACCTTGTACTTTACGTTGCTACAAGTGCGAGTGTATATATGTGTTTTCTATAATTCTGTTTGATGTTGTATGATTTATATTAAAAACGCAACACTATAAATCTACAACGGTTTATTGTGTTATAGAGTAACCGTTGAGAAATGACAACGGTGAAAAACCATTGTCTATGAGCAAAAAAAATCCGTGGTAAATCGGGGGTCGGTCAAAGACAACGGTGAAAGACCGTTGTAGATTTAAGGAAAAGACAACGGTGAAAAACCATTGTCTATGAGCAAAAAAATCCGTGGTAAATCGACCCATTGTGAAAAGTGGTTCGGGCAAAGACAACGGTTAAAAACCGTTGTCTTATCCTTGAAACGACAATGGTTTTTCACCGTTGTCTTTGCCCGAACCACTTTTCACAACGGGTCGATTTACCACGGATTTTTTTACTCATAGACAATGGTTTTTCACCGTTGTCTATTCGATTTTTTGTTGTAGTGTCTTTTCAATAAGTTATATAACCTTAAGATGCAGGAACATGAGACGGCAACGCAACTACACGCCCGCGTCCAGGACATTGTCAATGGCCTGCATACTATCGGACACAAGGTCAAAAACCGTGACCTTCTAAGGTATGTTCTTAATTCATTTCCTAGGACTACCTTGTGGGCATCCATGGTCGATGCCTACAAGGTCTCTAAGGACCTTTCAAAGCTTAGGTTAGATGAGTTATTTTTCGAATTTGAACTTCATGAGCAAACTAACATGGTCCGGGCCGAGAAAGGTATTGCTCTATTTGCAGGACAAAGAAGAAAGCCATCTACCAAGCAAGAAGATGGACTTGAACTCGAAGACGAATCAGAGTCCGAATCCGAAGAGGTGGAAGCAATAGTGAACGTAGTGCGGAAGATCGTTCGGAGGGAAAGGAGGCTACTAAAAATCCAAAAGAGGGCACAATTCAAATCGAATCAAAAGAAGGCTTTTCATGCAACATGGGACAACGAAGAAGGCGTCAGCATATCGTGCATGGTAAGACCCGAAGAGTTCGAGTCAGAGTCCGAATCCGAATCCAATTACAACACCGACTCTAAACTCGAGGACTACTTCGAGAAGCAACTCAAAGCCGGACCAAAAGGAAAAATTAAGGTTAGTCGCTCACTAATTCATATGCTTTACAATACAATTAAATTGCTAACTAGGAAATTAGCTAAATCCGAGTCTAGGGTCGAGTCCTTGGTTGAGGAGGTTGAAGCCCTCAAACAAGAGACACCCCTAAACTCTTCGACTAGTCGAGTTCAAGAGGAGGACTCAACTCGAGTTGAAAAACTCGAAGAAGAGAACTCTCTCTTGAAAGGATGAGTCCAAGAGCTCGAAGCTGGGTTAAACAAATTCTCGACGGGGTCCAAGAATCTTAACCGACTTCTTGAAACTTAGAGAGCCGTGTACAACAGAGCCGGACTCGGATATAGCTCAAAGACTACGAATAGATCTTACAAGTCTATCATAAATCATAGTCATCATCAAGTCCAAGCGTGGGTCCCAAAAACTTTATTAAACTCACATATAAGGACCAATAGGTTTTGGATTCCCCAGGATCAAGTTCATTACTTGACCAGACCATACTGGTTCAATGATCCAGGGGGAGCTAATACCAAAATAGTATATCCGGTAACCTAAACCTCTTATTTTCTTTAGAATGGTTAGATAGGACTATAACTCGTCAATACTTGATAACATAGTACCAGGACACATCAAGATGATAGTACGCTAAGAAAATGGAGTCTCTGTATTCGAGCTAGATAAGGCGTATCTAGTTCGGTTCACTTGACCGAGTGGAACTAGCTGAAGCTACCTTGCCGTATCCTAGACTAGTTAGACTAGGAAGTGGTCTTCAGTGAGTCAAGTTACTATTTTCTCAAAATTGGCTTTGTCTAAGGAAGTGGTCATTTTTTCGATCAAAGAAGGCCCCTGTGCCTCGCCACGACCTGGAAGCCAAGATCTTGAAAAGGTGACTTGATGAGCTTAGGATCAAATCCGAATCTTGAAGGTTTTTTGCTTATCGAGTCCGTGAGGGAAAACTTTGCTTCCCACTACACCTTGGTTGTTTGTTCATGGTGATCCCATCGATGTCCTCGGATTAAAAAATTTAATCCAAGACAAAAGGGATTGCCCAAACAATCAAGTCATCGTCGTGCTATTTGTTTAGAGAGGTCACTTGAACAAACTCGTTGTTCAAGCGACCATCCTCTATTCTACAAGTAGCCGTGGAATAGACGATGTACGGATCGCCGACTTTTGTATTTATGATCGGGATCCAAGTATTATTTAGACACAAATAGAATATTACATGCTTATAATTGAAAAACAAAAACAAACATGTTACAAAAGAGAACGAAGAATAGGTATACCTCTCGATCTTCTAATGTATGACCTTCCTGTTGGTGCAGTGGGCACCTAAGTCGAACCTAAGTTTTGATTATAGCAAACGATACAAAGTTAAGCTTATATTGTTATCTCACGAGCTAAATCAAGTGTGCAGAAAAGTCTTAATGTTGGAGCTGAAGGCTAGCGACACCCGGAGGAAGCCGCGGTGGTCGGGCGACACTCGAGTTACTTCGGAGGGAGCCGAAGGAATCGAGTGGAAGGCCGGAAGCAAAAGTGACACGTAAGTATCGAGGTAAGCTCGTGTGTGCGAGCGTAAGTGAGGTCGTATCCTCTTTACGGGGATGATCTTAGGCGACGATCCGACCCAAGACTTCCCATGGAAGGTCTATGTTGAGATCGGACGGCAAGTGGCCGTCGAATCCGCTTATATTTTGAGCTAACTCTTTATTGTAGTCAAAAATCCTGGCCATCAGTTCAACCGGCCAGTTCAACCGGCGCCAGTTCAACCGGCCAGTTCAACCGGTGGTCAAAAATCAGCCTCGAGGAGTCAAGCTTTATCACCATTTTTCAAGGAGTTTTGTGCCCATTTGTGATTGGTTGAAGACCCATTCGTTGAGGGGCTTAAAGGCTATAAAAGGAGGGCCAAACCTAGGGTTTCATCCTCAATTCTAAGTGCTCAAAAGCCTCCATTACGCTGCAACTCTCCGACGACTCTACAACAACGAAGTGCTGCCAACAACCCTAGCTTAAAGTTTCTTTTGTTTAGTTGTTGGTATAATCTTAATTTGTTATTGCTTTCAATATTGCAATTCTTTTTAATCGAGGCTTTTCGTTGCATTTTACTTTAATAGAAGAGAGGGTTTGCCTCTCTATCTTTTTGCTTCGAAGGCTTTTGTAATCGTAAAACTCCTACCTCCAACGAGGAGGAGTGTTTTAGTGAATTGCCCTCCGTACACGGTCTATGACCGTTAGGGCCTTGGAGTAGTAGCCGAAGGCTAAGAACCAAGTAAAAAAACTTTTTGTCTCATTTAGTTTTTATTTACATTTCCGCTGCATTTAATTGTCTATCGAACGATTTAAAAGAAAAGTTTTTATCGCTATTCACCCCCCCTCTAGCGATCCGCTTCGATCCAACAATTGGTATCAGAGCCGGGGGTTGCTAAGATTTGGTGAAACCACCAATTTAGCCATTTTTCACAGATTTATTTTTCTTTTATTTCTGTTTATTTCTGATTTATTTTGCTTTGTTAAATTTACTCCCGCACTACTAATCCAAGACGCGAGTCTTGGTACCTTGTTTTGTGTTTTTGTCGTTGCTAGTTTCTTCGCCTTCGTCCCTTTGTCTTTGTTCTAATGGCCCATCTCGAGGGTTTTAGCACCGTCGACCTCCGCTTTTACAACGGAGATGACTTCGCTATTGGAAGGGTCGGATGGAATGCTATCTCAAAACCCAAATCGAGATGTGGATCATAATCCAAACGGGTTTCACACTTCCGACTAATGAAGTGGGTGACTCCTTGGATTATGATCAATGGACCATTGCGACAAAACGACAAGTCGAAGCCGACGCCAAGGCAACACAAATCCTCCAATGCGGCTTGTCCAAGGAGGAGTTAAATCGCGCCCTTCATTAAGCGCACAGGACCTTTGGACAAAGCTGATCGAGTTACACGAAGGATCGGATCAAGCTAAGGTTTGCAAACGTGATTTGTTGTTCAATAAATTGTACACACTAAAAATGCAGGAACACGAGTCCGCGACGCAACTCCACGCCCGTGTCCAAGACATAGTCAACAACCTACACGCAATCGGGCAAAAGGTCGAAAACCGCGACCTTATAAGGTATGTTCTAAACTCTTTTCCGAGGACTACCTTGTGGGCATCCATGGTCGATGCCTACAAGGTCTCCAAGGACCTTTCTAAACTTAGATTAGATGAACTCTTTCGATTTTGAATTACATGAGCAAATTCAACTAACCCGAGAGGGGTATAGCCTTGTTTGCGTGTTCAAAGAAGAAGAAAATCGCAAGCAAGCCACCACCAACCGAGGAGGAAGATGAGTCCAAGAAGAAGTTGACCCGAATTGATCACAACTAATGAACCTAGCTCAAGGATAGCCAAGGGACGAAAGCGAACCACAACTCGACCCAACCAAGGTAAGCCTAAAAGTTCTAATATTAGGTGTTATGAGTGTAACAGTTTGGACATATAAAGTCCGAGTGCCCCAAGCTCAACCACCAAGCACCTAAGCACAAGAAGGCCCTCAATGCGACATGGGAAGAAGCGCTATCCAAGAAGACGAAGACCACGCCTCTTCATGGCGAAATCGATTGAGTCCGACGAGACCGAACTCAACTTGAGTCAACTTGAGGATGACTCTGACCACGGTTACCTTCAAGTCAAGCCACGGATACGCATCCGGTTCAAAAGATACCCTTAAGGTGAGTCGAACCTTATTTAATACTTTACATAATACGGTTAGGTTTTTGTCTAGGAAGTTAGCTAAGTCCGAGTCCAAGGTCGAGACCCTGGTTGAGGAAGTTAAACTCCTCAAACACGAGGTTTCCCTAACCTCTTCGACTAGTCGAGTTCAAGAGAAGGACTCAACTCGGGTTGAAAAACTCGGTTGAGAACTCACTCTTGAAAAGTCAAGTCGAAGATCTTAGGAATACGTTGGAAAGGTTTACTTTGGGATCCAAAGGACTTGACCTCCTACTTGGATCGCAAAGGGCCGTGTACAACAAGGTCGGACTAGGGTTTAGCTCAAACACGACCAATAAGTCATATATGTCAATCGTAAGTAGACATAAAAAATGTGTCCAAGCATGGGTCCCTAAGACCACTTTGATTTCAACTCTAGGATCCAACTCGTACTGGGTTCCCAAGGACCAAATCCACTATGTGGATAGACCGAACCGATTCAACGGTCTAGGGGGAGCCAGTACAAAACATGTTTGTGTTTTAACTTAGAAATTGCATGCTTAGATTTTTTTTTTCTTTCGTGAACTCACTTAGAACACGTAAATAACCAACTAAAATCCTTCGAAAAGATTGAGCCTCAGGGAGCCTCTTTTCAAATAACCAACTAAACTAAAATCCTTCGAAAAGATTGAGCCTCGGGGAGCCTCTTTTCAAATAATCAACTAAAATCCTTCGAAAAGATTGAGCCTCGGGGAGCCTCTTTTCAAAAATAACTAGTTAGACGAGGAAATAATTTTAGGTGAGTCAAGTCATCATTTTCTTGAAAATGGCTTTGTCTAAGGAAGTGGTCGATGATCCGATAAAAGAAGGCCCCTGTGCCTCGCCACGACCTGGAAGCCATGATCTTGAAAAGGTAAACTTGACAAGCCTAGGGTCAAATCCAAATCTAACATTACTTAAACATAAATGCACTTAATCAACTTAATTGGAAGTCATCTCACAAAGAACACATAAGTATAACATGCTTGATCATATAGACTCCGGTGAGATGACCTAGGTTTAACAACTTACAACTATTTTTTTTAAAAAAATCCAACCACCTTGTGTGTAGGATCAATGGATGTTAGATAGCGGTTGCTCCCGACACATGACCGGGGATCAACTCAAATTCGCGAAGCTTCGATTCAAACGACAAGGATCGGTAGCCTTTGGGAATAACGGCAAGCTTAAAATCATCGGATCAGGTGATATCGAGCTTAACTCGAATTTTGTTATTAAAAATGTATTACTTGTAGAGAATTTTGAATATAACCTGCTTAGCGTAAGCCAATTATGTGACAATAATTATAAGGTCGTATTTTTAGAAAATGAATGTGTAATTAAAACAAATGAAACAGCTAAAACAATACTCAAAGGAACTAGGACAAATAACATTTATACAATTAACTTAATCAAATCCTCAGCCAAATGTCTTATGACACAGGAAGAGGAATCATGGTTGTGGCACCGACGACTCGGCCACTGCACCCAAGACTCCCCACAAGATGAGTCGAGTGGCTTAGTCGAGGCTTACCCAACCTCAACAATTTGGTTAATAAAATCTGTAATGCTTGTCAACAAGGAAAACAACCTAGGACACAACACAAGTTAACTAACCAAGAACGAACCTCAAGTGTACTTGAGCTCTCGTGATATGGATCTATTCGATTCACATGGAGCCAAGTCACTCAATAAAAGTCAATATTGCTTAGTCATAATCGATTTACTACCAGTTTACCCGGTTAGGTTCATCAAACATAAAAATGATACCCTAGATCAATTAATCAATTTATTCAAATTAATCGAGAATCAAAAAAACCTTAAGGTTAAAAGAATTAGAAGCGATCATGGTGGTGAATTTGAAAATCAAAGGTTCACCGACTTGAACCTCCAAACGGATACCACCATGAATTCTCTCTTGCCCTAGGACCCTCAACAAAATGGCCTAGTGGAGCGGAAAACCAACTCTACAAGAAGCCGCTAGACCATGTTGAACGAATATGACCTACCCGATAGGTTTTGGGCGAAGCCGTGAGTACGGCATGCTATGTCCAAAATAGGATCCTTATGGTAAAGAGGCACCTTAAGACCTCATACGAGATTTATCACGATAAAATACCTAACATCAAGTACTTTAGGGTATTTGGGTGTAAGGTACATATCCTAAACACTAAGGATTACCTAGGGAAATTTACATCCAAGACCACGACCGGAATCTTTCTAGGATACTCGACTACAAGTCGAGCTTATAGAGTATATAACCACGACACCCTTAGAGTCGAGGAGACTATTAATGTAGTATTTGATGAAGGACATGAACCTACAAAACCCCCGGCAACCCCAATTAGCGAGCCGATTCATACTAGACCTAACTCTGATCCGGAGATCAGGTCTAGTGTTAATCCTAACCTAAGTCAACCAAGTCACTCTATTGATCAAGTGATAGATGACTCCAACCAAACTAATGTTCAACCAAGTCACCCCATTGATCAAGCATTAGGTGACACAAACCCAACCCAATCTAGGATTCAGACTAACCACCCTATCGATCAAGTGATAGGAGATCCTAATCTAGGAGTTCGAACTAGAGCATCCTATAGGAACCTTAGTCAAATTTCCTTAATTTCAAAGATAGAACCCAAATCAATTGAACAAGCTCTTCTTGATCCCGATTGGATTATTGCAATGCAAGAAGAGCTAGCTCAATTTACTAGGAATGAAATGTGGGAATTAGTACCACCACCTAAAGACAAAACGATAATTGGAACAAGGTGGGTGTTTCGAAATAAGCTTGATGATAAAGGTGAAGTAGTTAGAAACAAGGCTAGGTTAGTCGCCAAAGGGTTTAGTCAAGTCGAAGGCTTAGATTACGACGAAACCTATGCCCCAGTATCTAGACTCGAATCCATTCGAATGTTGCTAGCTTATACCGCACATCGAGGATTTAAGCTATTTCAAATGGATGTCAAGTCGGCATTCTTAAATGGATACATTAAAGAAGAAGTTTATGTTAGCCAACCCCCCGGGTTCGAAAATCTAGATAAACCCGACCATGTTCTAAAACTTAAGAAAGCTCTCTATGGACTTAAACAAGCTCCTCGAGCTTGGTACGAGAGACTTTCAATCCATCTTAAGTCAAAAGGGTTTAACCAAGGCTTAGTTGACCCAACTCTCTTCGTAAAAACCTTAGGTAAAGAAATATTCATAGCTCAAATTTACGAGATTTATATAATTTTTGGAACCTCTAACTCAGCCTTACTAAACGAGTTCGTTTCACTCATGGAAAGTGAGTTTGAAATGAACTTGGTAGGCGAGTTAAGTTTCTTTTTAGGTCTACAAATTAAACAAACTAAGGATGGTATATACCTATATCAACAAAAATACACTAAGGAGTTAATTAAAAGATTTGGAATGCAAGACGCTAAGATAATAAACACCCCAATGGCGATTAATGTTAACATAGGAGAAGACCTAGAAAGTAAGTCCATTGACTTAAAGTACTATAGGAGTGCGATAGGAAGTCTCCTATATTTAATCGCTCAATTCGACATCCTATTCGCAGTAGTATGTGCTGGAGTTTCAAACCTGTGCTAAGGAGTCTCACCTAACCCTAGTTAAGCGTATCCTTAGATATCTTAAGGGTACACTTAACGTTGGTATTTGGTACCCTAGATCTACGGAGTTCGAACTAATCGGCTACTCCGATTCGGATTATGCCGGTAGTAAACTCGATAGAAAGAGCACGAGTGGTTGTTGTCAACTACTCGACTCAAGTCTAGTGAGTTGGTGCAGTAGGAAGCAACATTGTGTTGCCTTATCTACCACCGAAGCCGAATATGTTGCGATGGGTGAGTGTGTAACTCAGCTTCTTTGGATGAAGCACACTCTCCGAGACTTTAGGTTGGACTTCACCAAAACTAAAATTTTTGTAGACAACATAAGTTCGATAAATCTAACTAAGAACCCTATATGCCGTTCAAGGACAAAGCATATAGAGGTAAAACACCATTTCATTCGAGAACATGTAGCCAACAGCTCCATACAACTCGAATATGTTGACTCGAAGTCTAACCTAGCAGACATATTTACTAAACCACTACCCGAAGCCAAATTTAGTCTCTTGAGATGAAGATTAGGCATGTGCGTAATAGAATAGGAACTTACAAATTATATTTTCTTACTACTATTTCTTACTTTTTTTTTCATGGAACTAGCATAGGATATACCTTAGATATCATGCACCTATAGATTTAAGGAGCCAATACATCTCACAACACATAGGACTAATGTGTTTGTGTACTTAGCCATGTAGATGGGCATGAGATGTTAGGACCTTACTCCTGGTTCCAGATGTAGAGCTAGTGCATCGCTATGAACCACAGAGTATAATCATACATACTAACCGACTCTGACCAGGACTGGTTGATCCTTCATATCAATCAAGCCAAATATGAGTCGAACATTTTATAGATGAACTTATTTTCAGTATATTATTTTTAAAAATAAAAATGTGGAACATGCTTGGACTTTAAATTTAACATTTATTTTGTTTTCCACACACCCCTTACTCTTTTCGATATACGGCAAAAGGGGGAGAAAAAGGAGAAAAAGGACAAAAGTTAAGGGGTCAAAATTTTTTTTTGATAACTTAACTCTTACTTCATAATTAAACCAAAAGTTAACTTTAAGTTTTGAAAACTTATTTAACTTTTAAAGGCCAAGGTTAAGAAATCATTTGGTTTCTTAACTTAAAATTTATTTTAAACACTATGGCCAATATTAAGTAATTTCGGTTACTTAATTCTTATTAGCAAATATCAAGGGGGAGAGTTAAAACCCTTTCTCAAGTACTCACCCTCGGTCAAGGGGGAGCACTTGAAAAAGAATTTTTATATACTCCTACTCATTCATGCATAATCTCATACTTATTTTTGTCTTAACTTTGTATGTGGGTTTTCCATAAATCAAAAAGGGGGAGATTGTTGGTGCAGTGAGCACCTAAGTCGAACCTAAGTTTTGATTATAGCAAACGATACAAAGTTAAGCTTATATTGTTATCTCACGAGCTAAATCAAGTGTGCACAAAAGTCTCAATGCTGGAGCTGAAGGCTAGCGACACCCGGAGGAAGCCGCGGTGGTCGGGCGACACTCGAGTTACTTCGGAGGGAGCCGAAGGAATCGAGTGGAAGGCCGGAAGCAAAAGCGACACGTAAGTATCGAGGTAAGCTCGTGTGTGCGAGCATAAGTGAGGTCGTATCCTCTTTACGGGGATGATCTTAGGCGACGATCCAACCCAAGACTTCCCATGGAAGGTCTATGTTGAGATCGGACGGCAAGTGGCCGTCGAATCCGCTTATATTTTGAGCTAACTCTTTATTGTAGTCAAAAATCCTGGCCATCAGTTCAACCGGCCAGTTCAACCGGTGGTCAAAAATCAGCCTCGAGGAGTCAAGCTTTATCACCATTTTTCAAGGAGTTTTGTGCCCATTTGTGATTGGTTGAAGACCCATTCGTTGAGGGGCTTAAAGGCTATAAAAGGAGGGCCAAACCTAGGGTTTCATCCTCAATTCTAAGTGCTCAAAAGCCTCCGTTACGCTGCAACTCTCCGATGACTCTACAACAACGAAGTGCTGCCAACAACCCTAGCTTAAAGTTTCTTTTGTTTAGTTGTTGCTATAATCTTAATTTGTTATTGCTTTCAATATTGCAATTCTTTTTAATCGAGGCTTTTCGTTGCATTTTACTTTAATAGAAGAGAGGGTTTGTCTCTCTATCTTTTTGCTTCGAAGGCTTTTGTAATCGTAAAACTCCTACCTCCAACGAGGAGGAGTGTTTTAGTGAATTGCCCTCCGTACACGGTCTAGGACCGTTAGGGCCTTGGAGTAGTAGCCGAAGGCTACGAACCAAGTAAAAAAACTATTTGTCTCATTTAGTTTTTATTTACATTTCTGCTGCATTTAATTATCTATCGAACGATTTAAAAGAAAAGTTTTTTATCGCTATTCACCCCCCCCTCTAGCAATCCGCTTCGATCCAACACTTCCTCCTTTCGGACGTCGTGTGGGCGACGATCTACCAAAAGTCGAAGCTCCAAGATCACAAATCTTCCTTCCTTGCTCTTCCAAAGAAAGAGGAAGAATAGAAACAAGGTTCTTCTCCTTCCTATAGCCAACCAACAAGCAATCAAAGGAAACCTTGCCGCCGGCCAAGAAAGAGGAGGAGAAGATGATGGAAACCCACCAAGACACTAAGGGAAAGCCCTAAGTCTTGTTTCCACCACTCAAGGAGAAGGAGAAGAAAGGTTTTGATGCTAGAAAATGGCTGGAAAAGGCTGGGAAAACAAGCTGGACGCCGACCACGTTGAAGGAAGAAGAACTAAGGAATTACCTTCCTTATTTGGTGCCGCCCAAGCCTCCAAAACCCTAACCCTAGTTTTGCCGCCAACTCCAAAACCTTAGCCTCTCTTGATAATGTTTCCACGCCAACCCCTCAAGCTCCTTTTATAGAGTTAGGGATAAGTCTCCTTTTAATCTCTACCATTGGTTCTAGGGATTTAATCTCAACCGTCGGATCTAGAGATTTAATCTCAACCGTCGGATCTTAGAGATTTAATCTCTACCTATGGATCTAGAGTTTTATTTCTATCCATTGGATCTAAGATTCATGAGGTGTTAATAGACTACATTAGAAACCATGAGGAGGAGTTGGATCTTGGCCACCCAAGGATCAAGCCCACATAAAGTCTGATCCATTAATGATAATCCAATCCACTAAAGGATTATCATTGATCTACCTCACCAACCCCTATAAGTTAATATGGGTTCCATATATTATTTGTACACTTTCTCCCCATGTTTAAGATCTTGAATGTCCGTTGATTAATTAATTTACTGACCATTAATTAATCAACATCTAACTCCATGAGTAGTACCACTCAACCTTTTCATCATGCTGGACCAAGTCCACCTGTAGGGTTTACATGATGAACCTTATGAGCTCCTCAAGGGGACATCATCATCCTAATATATAGGACACGGTTTCCTCCTATAATCAACGACACACCATATAAATAATATCATCTCCCAACTTACCGAGCCTATCGATTTAATCTATAAATCTTGCCCATTGGTAAATCAAAGAGATGAATACTAAGTATATGTGCCCGTTATTATATCGGGATTAAGAGAATATACTAAATAATATTTGAGATCTGATTCGATTATGTAGTCAACAATAAATCGAATCACCTCTAAGTCGGTCCTGCTCAATACACACAAAGTGCACTAGTGTGATTCTATGGTCAAGACAAACCAATACCAAATCACACTACAACCATTCCGATGGTTTGTCCAAAGCCATCTCGGTTGTGAGCCTTTACTTATACTTTACAAGGAGCTGATAACATGATCTCCCGTGTGACACCACACACCATGTTATCTACAATGTAATGTATTAGACAATATTACATAACCATAAAAATGCAAACAATGATCATGTGATTCTTATTTCAAAATAAAGATGTTCATACAAAAGATAAACTTTTCAGTATACATCCCTACAATCTCCCACTTATACTAAAAGACTATGCTGTCCTCAAACTGCCATACATCTGATCCCCATTCCCTCCACATGCCTATTAAAAGCTCTCGCCAGAAGGGCCTTAGTGAAAGGATCTGCCAGGTTATCCTTTGATGCAATCTTGGCCACAACAACTTCTCTTCTCTTTACGATTTCTCGTATCAGGTGGTACTTGCGCTCTATGTGTTTACTAGCCTTATGGGCTCATGGTTCCTTCGAGTTTGCAACTGTACCACTATTATTACAATAAATTGTGATAGTTCTGGGCAAACCAGGAATCACATCCAAGTCCATCAGGAAGTTCCTGAGCCACACAACTTCTTTGGCTGCCTCAGAGGTTGCCACATACTCAGCTTCCATGGTGGAGTCCGCCACGCATTTCTGCTTGACACTCCTCCATACAATGGCTCCACCTCCCAAGGTAAACACAAAACCTGAGGTAGACTTACTATTATCCTTATCAGATTGGAAGTCGGAATCCGTGTAACCTACAAGGAGTAATTGGTTTGCCCGGTAAATCAGCATATAATCCCTAGTCCTTCTCAGGTACTTTAATATATGCTTTACCGCAGTCCAATGTCCCTATCCAGGATTACTCTGATATCTACTGACCATGCCCATGACAAAGCAGATATCTGGTCTCGTATATAGCATCACATACATGAGGCTTCCTACTGCCGAAGCATAAGGAACCGCCTTCATCTCCTCTATCTCCTCAGATGATCTAGGACACATCTCCTCAGATAAAGGAACTCCATGTCTGAAAGGTAGAAAACCCTTCTTGGAGTTCTGCATTCTAAAACACTCCATAATCGTGTCTATGTATGAAGCTTGGGATAAGCACAACATCCTTTTCTTGCGATCCCTTATAACCTTGATCCCAAGGATGTGTCCCACATCTCCCAAGTCCTTCATATCAAACTGTTTGGACAACCATACCCTTACATTCGATAACACCTTGATAATGTTGCCAATCAACAAAATGTCAGCTACGTATAGTACAAGAAATATCACTACGTTTCCGTCACATCTCTTGTATACACAAGACTCATCCGGACTTTGAATAAATCCATAAGACTGGATTACCTCATCAAAGCGGATGTTCCAAGACCTCGAAGCTTGCTTCAATCCATAAATGGACCGATTAAGCTTACATACAAGATGCTCTTTGCCCATAGCAATGAATCCCTCTGGTTGCTTCATATAGATGTTTTCCTCAAGACTTCCATTAAGGAAAGCTGTCTTGACATTCATCTACCACACCTCATAATCCATATGAGATGCTATGTATAAGAGAATCCGGATAGACTTAAGCATGGCTACCGACGAAAAGGTCTCCTCATAATCGATACCCTCTTTCTGAGTATACCCCTTCGCAACAATCCTCGCTTTGAAGGTCTCAACCTTCCCATCTATTCCTCTCTTTCTCTTGTAGATCCACTTGTATCCAATGGTTTTTACACCATCGGGTGGTTCTACTAACTCCCAGACCTGATTTGAATCCATAGATTCAATCTCAGCATTCATTGCACTTTTCCAAGATACTGCATCTTTATCTTGGATTGCCTCGTCATATGTCCAGGGATCAGGTTCATGTTCACCAGGGACCAAATCAGAAGATTCTCCCAAGAACATGAATCTATCAGACTGTCTCACAACCCTCCCACTACGACGAGGTATCACCTATGTATCCTCTGTGACACGCGGTGCAGTGACATGTGATATATTCTCTTGTACCGGTGGTACTAAAGAAGTGACTTCACCTTTTAATTCCTCCAGAATAATTTTACTCTTGGGCTTGTGGCTCATCATATAGTCTTCCTCTAGAAATCTGGCGTTTGTGCTAACGATCACCCTCTGATCTCTAGGACTATAAAATAAACCACCCTTCATTCCTCTAAGATAGCCAATGAACATGCGTACTTCTGTACGAGGTTCCAACATACCAGCATCTACCTTCAGCAAATGTGCTGGACTCCCCCATATCCGAATATGTCTTAGACTAAGCTTTCACCCAGTCCACAACTCTGTGGGAGTAGAAGGCACTGATTTAGATGGAACCAAGTTCAAAATGTACACCGCCGTATCTAGAGCATATCCCCAGAACGAATCTGGCAACTCAGAATAACTCATCATCGATCTAACCATCTCCATAAGAGTCCTATTCCTTTGCTCTGCTACACCGTTCTGCTGGGGTGTGCCAGGTGCAGTCAATTGGGATTGAATCCCAGCCTCTGATAAGTAGTTCTTAAATTCTCTCAAGAGGTACTCACCACCACGATCAGATCGTAGTGTCTTGATACTTTTACCTTGACATTTCTCCACATCAATCTTCAATTCTTTGAACTTGTTAAAGCATTCAAACTTGTGGTGCATCAGGTAAATGTATCCATATCTTGAGTAATCGTCTATAAAAGAGATGAAATACTTAAAACCACCTCTAGCCTAGATAGTCTAGAACCACACAAATCAGAATGAACCAATTCTAACACATCTTTGGCTCTATACCCCTTGGCCTTAAAAGGCCTCTTGGTCATCTTACCCTCCAAGCAAGATTCACAGGTTGGGAGATCCTCCACCTCTAATGAACCCAAAGGTCAATCAGCTATCAACCTTTGAATTCTGCTTAGGTTAATATGACCAAGCCTAAGATGCCAAAGATATGTTTGGTTCATCTTCGAAGGTTCTTTTCTCTTATTGGAATTAGAAGATGAGTTATTAACTTCAATTTGCATCATGGGAGGTTTTGGTTCAAGTGTGTACAAATTTCCTATCAATGTACCCGAACAGATAATGTCCCTATTCCTTCTTATAACAACTCTGTCATTAAAAGAAATAGAATATCCATCCATAAATAATTTAGAAACCGAAATTAAATTCTTTCTAAATAAGGGTACATAAAGGCAATTCTTAAGAACCAAAAGTTTATTTTTCTCAAAAGATAAATGAACATCTCCGACTGCAATAGCCGCCACCTTCGTGGCATCGCCCAAGTACACGGTAATCTCCCCCTCAGCCAGTCGTCTGGTTTCCTGGAACCCCTACAAAGTATTGCAGACATGATCAGTGGCTCCCGTATCTACACACCAGGTGCCGGTAGATAACTCCGCTAAACATGTTTCAATGACTAGACCAAAAGATATACCTTTGTTCTTGCGGTTGTGGCAGTCCTTCTTCCAGTGTCCAGTCTACTTACAAGTGAAGCACTTGCCTTTCATCTTCTTCACTCCTCCTTGAGTACCTCCCGCCGCCTTTGCCCCAGTTTGTTTCTTCTTCTTCTTGCCTTTCGGCTTAGAAGTAGAAACCTTTTAGGTCACCATGGCATGTGCCTGAGCACTCTAATGAAATAGCCCCTCTGTCGCCTGGAGTTCTGTCAGAAGTTCTACCAACGAATACAACCTCTTGTTTATGTTGTAGTTCAGGTGAAACTGCTCAAAACTCCTAGGTAGAGATTGGAGAATGATATCGACCTGGGTTTCCCCATCGATCTCAGCTCTAACGACCTCCAGCTCATTCAAATGAGTCATCATCTTGAGAACATGATCCCTTACGGGTGTTCCCTCGATCATGGTGGTCGTCATCAAGTTTCTCATGGCTTCTTGCCTCGCAGCCCGATTCTGGTGTTCAAAAAGCTCCATGAGATTGAGCATCATATCATAAGTAGTGGGCATGACTTGATGCTAATGTTGGAGTACATTTGACATAGATGCCAAAATGTAACACTGCGCCATCTCATCGGCCTTGATCCACTTCTTATAGCTCTCTCTCTCCTTTTCCCCAGAATCATCTGCAAGCTTGGGAGGACACTCTTCCAGGAGTACATATTTGTATTCCTCAGCAGTCAAGACAATGTCTAAATTCCTCTTCCAATCAACATAGTTGGGTCCAGTAAGTTTTTTCTCTTTCAGTATCACAGCAAGTGGGTTGAAAGTCATTTTGAAAGAAAACCTAAGAATCACATAAATAAAAATATTAGATTTCAAAAAATTATTGATTCCTCAAACAATAAAATTTTAAAATCAACCAACACCTCAAAACACCGAGAATATCGTATGCCACGATAGTGTGGACGTATATGAATTCTACATTTGTAAGAGGAGGTTTTACCCATTAATTTTACTATCTTGTCAACCTAACTTTTTGACAAGTAAAATTAATAGTTGGTTCCTCTTTGGCCCTACAAATAAAAGCAGTGACTCCGATGGGAAGGATACTTATATTTGTATCTAAGTGTTCACCATTACTCGGTACCAAGGTAATTATCTCAGATTATGTGCCTTTCGATGGGGAAGTACACATGCTTCTTGATAATTCCCTATAAACATATTTGACCTTGTGATCCGCAAACAAACTCATCCGATGGGGATGAAGGCACTTAGAGCCGACGCACAAGTTTGTTTGCATCATTTGTCAAATCGTAATGGAGGCCGTGGGAATTTTTTTTTAAAAAAAATTCCCTCTCCCACTTAGTAATTTAAAATTGAGGAATTTTCTTAGCCTACGACATGCATATCAAACAAAAAGCAATAAATATGAAAAATAAATTATTTTCCAACTATTATGGCTTTTGTCTTTAATATGTCTCCCATCGCAATGCCTTCTCATCCGCTCCTCCTACGCCATGTACAAGCCATCTAGAGATCCGAGCCGAGACTAAAATCTATTTTAATTTACATCCATCGATCCTATACTCCACGAGGGAGTGTACATGAAATCTAGATCGAAAGTAAAATAAAATAAAGAGTGGCTAAACAATGCCATATCTAATTTACAAAAAATTAAATACTGGCCTCGTCAACCCCGAGGATTCAACAAAATATACACATACAATCACATAACCACATATGGCCATTAATAGTCGGATCTTATGCCTGCAACCAAAGAGTTAAACTACGCATATCCTACTATTATCCGGCATATATAATATATGAAAAGTGCATAAAAATTAACTGAATCCTAAACACACAAAACCGGAAACCTTGGCTCTGATACCAATTGAAGGTTTTTTGCTTATCGAGTCCGTGAGGGGAAACTTCGCTTCCCACTACACCTTGGTTGTTTGTTCATGGCGATCCCATCGATGTCCCCGGATTAAAAAATTTAATCCAAGACAAAAGGGATTACCCAAACAATCAAGTCATCGTCGTGCTATTCGTTTAGAGAGGTCACTTGAACAAACTCGTTGTTCAAGCGACCATCCTCTATTGTACGAGTAGCCGTGGAATAGACGATGTACGGATCGCCGACTTTTGTATTTATGATCGGGATCCAAGTATTATTTAGCCACAAACAGAATATTACATGCTTATAATTGAAAAACAAAAACAAACATGTTACAAAAGAGAACGAAGAATAGGTATACCTCTCGATCTTCTAATGTATGACCTTCCTCCTTTCGGACGTCGTGTGGGCAACGATCTACCAAAAGTCGAAGCTCCAAGATCGCAAATCTTCCTTCCTTGCTCTTCCAAAGCAAGAGAAAGAATAGAAACAAGGTTCTTCTCCTTCCTATAGCCAACCAACAAGCAACCAAAGGAAACCTTGCTGCCGGCCAAGAAAGAGGAGGAGAAGATGATGGAAACCTACCAAGACACTAAGGGAAAGCCCTAAGTCTTGTTTCCACCCCTCAAGGAGAAGAAGAAGAGAGGTTTGGATGCCAGACAATGGCTGGAAAAGGCTAGGAAAATAAGCTGGACGCCGGCCACCTTGAAGGAAGAAGAACAAAGGAATTACCTTCCTTATTTGGTGCTGCCCAAGCCTCCAAAACCCTAACCCTAGTTTTGCTGCCAACTCCAAAACCTTAGCCTCTCTTGATGATGTTTCCACGCCAACCCCTCAAGCTCCTTTTATAGAGTTAGGGATAAGCCTCCTTTTAATCTCTACCATTGGTTCTAGGGATTTAATCTCAACCGTTGGATCTAGAGATTTAATCTCAACCGTCGGATCTTAGAGATTTAATCTCTACCTATGGATCTAGAGTTTTGTTTCTATCCATTGGATCTAAGCTTCATGAGGTGTTAATAGGATACATTAGGGACCATGAGGAGGAGTTGGATCTTGGCCACCCATGGATCAAGTCCACATAAAGTCCGATCCATTAATGATAATCCAATCCACTAAAGGATTATCATTGATCTACCTCACCAACCCCCATAAGTTAATATGAGCTCCATATATTATTTGTACATTTTCTCCCCGTGTTTAAGATCTCCACCTGCAGGGTTTACATGATGAACCTTATGAGCTCCTCAATGGGACATCATCATCCTAATATATAGGACACAGTTTCCTCCTATAATCAACGACACCCCATATAAATAATATCATCTCCCAACTTACCGAGCCTATCAATTTAATCTATAAATTTCGCCCATTGGTAAATCAAAGAGATGAATACTAAGTATATGTGCCCGTTATTATATCGGGATTAAGAGCATGTACTAAATAATATCTGAGGTCCGATTCGATTATGTAGTCAGCAATAAATCGAATCACCTCTAAGTGGATCCTGCTCAATACACATAAAGTGCACTAGTGTGATTCTATGGTCAAGACAAACCAATACCAAATCACACTACAACCATTCCGATGGTTTGTCCAAATCCATCTCGGTTGTGAGCCTTTACTTATACTTTACAAGGAGCTGATAACATGATCTCCCGTGTGACACCACACACCATGTTATCTACAATGTAATGTATTAGACAATATTGCATAACCATAAAAATGTAAACAATGATCATGTGATTCTTATTTTAAAATAAAGATGTTCATACAAAAGATAGATTTTTCAGTATACATCCCTACAAATCTAATGCAAGGTTGACCAGTTTCAAATCATTAAATTTAATTAAGATAAAATTGGAATCATCTCACACAACATATAAGGTGAACCAATTCTATGACACTTAGAATGGGTGAGATGAATAAGGAATAATTTCAATTCATATAATCCTTTTAAAAATGCTATCTAATTTTCAAACTATTGAGCTTAAATGTTTATTTATACTTGGACAAAACTCTAAATATACAACCTTCTAGGTCAATGTTTAGTGCCCCCTAACTCTTCTATACCTTATATATTTTATTAAGGGGGAGAGCAAACTAACCCTAAGGATGCGTTTGGTTGGGGGTTTTTGATGATAACCTTGTTAGGTTATAAACAAAAACCTTGTTTGGTTTAGGTTATAAACAATTACCTGGTAATTGTTCATTACCTAGTTATGAACAAAAACTTTTTTAGGGGGAAACGGAAAACCTTGGTTCTCCAAGGTTTTTGTTGATTCCCGGGGTTAAGGAAACTTTTTTTTCCAATATTACCCCTAGCAATATATTAAATGTCAATTTGTCAAAACTCAATCGATTTGTCATCTGTCGTCGGTCGTTGCCCATCATCGGCCATCCGTGCCATCGCTGCCGTCGCCGTCGTAGCCGATCGCCGCCGCCCATCGTTGCCACATGTGAGCAAAGACAAAGGATAATTTAGTAAAATGTTAAACTAAGTTATATATTAAATCCTCCAACCAAACAAGGTTTTTATCTAAGGTTATACTTTATTCCAAGGTTATGTTTTATTCCCTAGTAATCACATAACCAAGGTTATGTATGATTACTTGAACCAAACGCACCCTAAGGGTTATATATTTTCAAAAGTTATTAGCGTATAAGTATTGTTGAACTCAAAGCTAATTTTATATGTATTTTGAAAATCAAACTTAGTTTCCAAAAAACTTACATTGTTGGTGCAGAGGGCTATACCTCGAACCAAATTAAATCAAGACACATGCTTAGACTCATGTTAGATAATCTTTATGCATGCTACCTTTTCTATTAAAAAACCTCTACTTTTTATATAAAACCCCATAGCTTTTTTGATTCATGGCAAAAGGGGGAGAATAGCATAAGTTAAGGGGGAGAACAAAATTTAAATTTTTGAAAATTAAACTTTTGTTTTAAAACTCACCGAAGGTTAAGAGGGAGTTCACTACAAATGAGTGTAACGTTTATCTTACTCATTTTCTGCTTTATATTTTCCCTTAACTTTGCGTAAATTTGCCATAAGATCAAAAAGGGGGAGATTATTGGTGCAGGGGCACCTAAGTCGAACCTGTATTTTGATTATGGCCAAAGACACAAAGTCAAGGATATATCATTATCTCACGAGTTGAATCAAGTATGCAGAAATGCTAAGCTAAGCCGAAAGTCAGTGACACTCGGAGAGAACCGTAGTGGTCAGGCGATACCGGGAGGACTTCAGAGGGAGCCGAAGGAATCAGGTGGAGACCAAAAGCAAGGCTTCAAAGGTAAATGATGATGTAAGCTCGTGTGAGTGAGCGTAAGTAAAGTCGAGTTCTCCATACGGGGACATTCTTAGGCGACGATTCAACCAAGACTTCCCATGGAAGGTCTATGTTGAGATCGGACGGCAAGTAGTCGTCAAATTCACTTATATTTCGAGCTAACTCTTTATTACAGTCGAAAACTCTGGCAATTAGTTCAATCGGCCAAGGATCAGTTCAACTGGCCAAGGATCAATTCAACTGCTAAGCCATCAGTTCAACCGGCCAAGAAATCAGTTCAACCGCTGGTCAAGGATCAACTTCGAGATGAGTCAAAACTCATCCCTTTCTTCAAGGGTGAGGTGGCCATTGATGTAGGATCTTGATGTGCTCGAGGAGGGGCTCAAAGGCTATAAAAGGAGGGCCTCTCCTAGGGTTTTTCATCAATCCTAAGTGCCCAAAAGCCTCCACAATGCTACGGCTCTTCGACGACTCTACAACGACGAAGTGCTGCCAACAACCCTAGCTTAATTTATATTTCCTAGTTGTTGGTATAATCTTACTTTGTTGTTTCGTTAATATTGCAATTCTTTTTGTTAATCGAGGTTTTATATCGTTGCATTTTATATTAATAGAAGAGAGGGTTTGTCTCTCTATCTTTTACTTTCGAAGGTTTTTGTAATCGTCTAACTCGTACCTCCAACGAGGAGGAGTGTTTTAGTGAATTGCCCTCTGTACACGGTCTAGGACCGTTAGGGCCTTAGAGTAGTAGCCGAAGGCTACGAACCAAGTAAAAAATACATTTGTCTTGTTTATTTATGCATTTATCTTTCCGCTACATTTAATTGTCTACCGAACGTATTCGAAGAAAAAGTTTTATCGCTATTCACCTCCCCTCTAGCAATTCGCTTCGATCCAACAATCGAGACTTTGTGGATGATCCCGTATTTGTGTAGAAACTTTTCAAATTTCTTTTTGATGAACTGAGATCCTCCATCACTGATTACGAATCGGGGAACTCCGAATCTAGGGAATATGTTTCTTTTGAACATTTTTATTACAGTCCTAGCATTGCAGTGAGGTGATGCTACGACCTCCACCCATTTGGAGACGTAGTCCATGGCCACCATGATATATCTGTTTGTGTTAGAAGCAGGAAAGGGGACCATGAAATCTATTCCCCATACGTCAAAGAGTTCTACTTCTAATATGGCGCTTGTCGGCATCTCATGTCTCCTACCTATATTCCCTGTTCGCTAGCATCTATCGCAGGATACTACGTGGTTGTGCATCTCTAAATAGACTAGGCCAGTAGAACCCTGCCTGAAGTACCTTCGCAGCTATTTTTGAGATTCCGATATGTCCCCCAAACGCTGAGGAATGGCAGTGAAAGAGAATGCTCCCTACTTCCTCTTCTGGTACACATCTTCGATATACACTATCTGCACATTTTCTAAATAGGAAGGGATCATTCCATACATATTGCCAAACCTCTGCAAAGAATATTTTCCTTTGTTGGGTCATGTATTTTG
The DNA here is from genome assembly GCA_025175895.1 of Wurfbainia villosa. Lineage (NCBI taxonomy): Eukaryota > Viridiplantae > Streptophyta > Magnoliopsida > Zingiberales > Zingiberaceae > Wurfbainia > Wurfbainia villosa. The sequence continues at coordinate 56,721,177 of CM046004.1, forward strand.
GTGGTATCACTCTCCCTACCAGAAAATTCACCAAATCTGCATACTAGGGGGTGGTAACCTTAGTAATTTCCATGAGGGTATCGTCTCGTAGGGCATCGTCTATTTGGGCACTGTCTCACCCTTCTAACCAGCCATCTATTGACATACGTGATAAGTGGTCTGCAATGACATTTTTCGAGCCTTTTTTATCCCTGATTTCTATATCAAATTCTTGTAATAATAGAATCCAACAAATAAGGTGGGGTTTAGCATTCTTCTTACTCAACAAGTAGCGAACTGTTGTATGGTCAATGTAAACTATCACCTTCGACCCTACTAAGTATGGTCTGAACTTGTCAAACACAAACACGACTGCTAGCAATTCTTTTTCGATCGTGGCGTAGTTGATTTGTGCTCCGTTCAGTGTCTTACTGGCATAGTGAATAGCATGCAGCTTCTTCTCCTTCCATTGCCCTAATATTGCTCCTACTACATAATTACTAGCATCACACATAACCTCAAATGGTAGGCTCCAATCAGGTGGTTGTATTATTGGGGACGTTATTAAGGCCTTTTTTATTTCTTCAAATGCTACTAAACATTGCTGATCGAAAATAAAATTTGTGTCCTTAACTAGTAGATTGGTCAGAGGTCTAGTTATCTGGGAAAAATCATTATAAACCTTCGATAAAAACCTGTATGCCCAAGAAAGCTCCGGATGCCCTTCATATCCCTGGGTGGTGGAAAATTTTCAATTACTTTGACCTTCACCTTGTCTACTTCAATATCGTTCCCTGATATCTTATGTCCTAGAACTATCCCTTCAGTTACCATGAATTGACATTTTTTCCAATTCAAAACTAAGCTATTCTCCTCACACCTTTGTAGGACCCATTCGAGATTCTTTAGACATGCATCGAATCTTGTTCCGTAGACTAAAAAATCATCCATGAATACCTCCATGATTTGTTCAATCATATATGAAAAAATAGCTATCATACAATGCTAGAAAGTGGCTGGGGCATTGCATAGGCCAAAGGGCATTCTTCTGTATGCTAAGGTTCCATACGGGCAGGTGAAGGTAGTCTTCTCTTGGTCATTAGGGTGAATCGAGATTTGGAAAAACCCTGAGTACTCGTCAAGGTAGCAAAAATAGGAATGTTTAGCGAGGCGCTTTGGCATCTGATTGATGAATGGAAGTGGAAAGTGATCTTTTCTTATTGCTTTATTTAGTTTACGATAATCTATACACATTCTCCATCTCATTACCATTCGAATAGGGATCAACTCATTCTCTTCATTTTTGACTACCGTAGTTCAGCCCTTCTTTGGGACTACGTGCACCGGACTTACCCACTCACTATCTGAAATTGGATAGATTATTCTGGCATCCAATAGTTTAAGCACTTTGTTTTTCACAACCTCCTGCAAGTTTGGGTTAAGTCACCTATGACGCTCCATGGTTGACTTACACCCATCCTCGAGTATTATCCTATGCATGCAGAGAGATGGGCTTATCCCCTTTATGTCATCGATGGTGTAATCTAGTACCTTTTTGTATGTCCTGAGCACCCCCAGGAACTTCCTCGTCTTTGTTTCACTCAACCTGGTATTTATAATCACTGGATAAGTTGAAGTTGGACCCAAAAATTCAAACTTGAGATTTGGTGGAAGCTGATTCATCTCAGGCCTTGGGCATTTCTCTATCTCCACCTGCCTTGATTCTTCTTCTTCTTCTTCGGATCCCGAAGATATGGAAGCTTCTTCCGCCAGTACTCTCTCTCCTCGTCTTCTCCCTGTACTTGGCAAGCCACTTTAAACTTACCTACCTTTTTTATGGAGAGAGATTCCTAAAGATCCTGCTCGCTATTTGCCCACATTTCAAGGGTTCACACCACTGTCTCTATAATGCAATAGGCTTCGTTTATGCTCTTATTTGTTAATTGTAGGGATGTATACTGAAAAGTCTATCTTTTCTATGAACATCTTTATTTTGAAATAAGAATCACATGATCATTGTTTGCATATTTTTATGGTTATGCAATATTGTCTAATACTTTATATTGTAGATAACATGGTGTGTGGTGTCACAGAGGAGACCATGTTATCGGCCCCTTGAAAAGTATAAGCAAAGGCTCACAACCGAGATGGCTTTGGACAAACCATCGGAATGGTTGTAGTGTGGTTTGGTATTGGTTTGTCTTGACCATAAAATCACACTAGTGCACTTTGTGTGTATTGAGCAAGACCGACTTAGAGGTGATTCGATTTATTGCTGACTACATAATCGAATCGGACCTCAGATATTATTTAGTACATGCTCTTAATCCCGATATAATAACGGGCACATATACTTAGTACTCATCTCTTTGATTTACCAATGGGCGAGATTTATAGATTAAATCGATAGGCTCGGTAAGTTGGGAGATGATATTATTTATATGGTGTGCCGTTGATTATAGGAGGAAACCATGTCCTATATATTAGGATGATGATGTCCCCTTGAGGAGCTCATAAGGTTCATCATGTAAACCTTGCAGGTGGACTTGGCCCGGCATGATGAAAAGGTTGAGTGGTACTACTCAAGGAGTTAGATGGTGATTAAATAATGGTTGGTAAATTAATTAATCGACAGACATTCGAGATCTTAAACACGGGGAGAAAATGTTCAAATAATATATGGAGCCCATATTATCATATGGGGGTTGGTGAGGTAGATCAATGATGAACCTTTAGTGGATTGGATCATCATTAGTGGATCGGACTTTATGTGGGCTTGATCCATGGGTGGCCAAGACCCAACTCCTCCTCATAGTCCCTAATGTAGCCTATTAACACCTCATGATGCTTAGATCCAAAGGATAGAAACAAAACTCAAAGATCCATTGGTAGAGATTAAATCTCTAAGAACCGACGGTTGAGATTAAATCTCTAGATCCAACGGTTGAGATTAAATCCCTAGAACCAATGGAGGAGATTAATTCATGACTTATCCCTAACTCTATAAAAGGATGGCAAAGGGATTTGGCGTGAACTACATGATAGGAGAGCTAGGGTTTGGGCGGCATGAAGGAATCCTATTTGAGATAGGATTAGGATTAGAGTTTGGAGGCAAGGGTGGCACCAAATAAGGAAGGTTCTTTCTCTCTTCTTCTTCCTCTTTTGGCCAACGTCCAGCACCCTTTCCAGCTCTTTTTCCAGCTTTGGCCAGTGCCCAAAAGCTTCCTTTTCCCTCTTCTTAGGTGGTGGAAACAAGATATAGGGCTTCCCTTAGTGTCTTGGTTGTTTTCCACCATCTTCTCCTTCATCTAGTTGGCCGGCGGCAAGGATAAGTTTGGTTCCTTGTTGGTTGTTTCTAGTGAGGAGAAAAACCTTATTTCTATTCTTCCTCTTGCTTTGGAAGAGCAAGGAAGGAAGATTTGCGATCTAGGATCTTCGACTTTTTGTGGATCGTCGCCCACACGACGTCTAAAAGGAGGAAGGTCATACATTAGAAGATCGAGAGGTATACCTATTCTACTTTCTTCTTTTGTTTGTTTCTTGTTTTTGTTTTTCAAATATAAGCATGTTATATTTCTGTAAATGGTTAAATAATACTTCGATCCCATGCATGAACACAAAAACCGGCGATCCGGACATCGTCTATTCCGCGGCTACTCGTAGAATAGAGGATGATCGTTTGAACAACTAGTTTGTTCAAGTGACCTCTCTAAACGAATAGCACGACGATGACTTGGTGGTTTGGGCAATCCCTTTTGTCTAGGATTAAATTTTTTTTAATCCGGGGACATCAAAGGGATCGCCATGGACAAGCTACTGAGGTGAAGTGGGAAGCGAAGTTTCCCCTCACAGACTTGATAAGCTAAAACCATTAAATTGGTATGAGAGCTTCTGGGGCAAAACCCTTCAATTGGTATCAGAGCCAAAGTTTCCGGTTTTGTGTGTTTAGGATTCGATTAATTTTTATGCACTTTTTCATATATTATATGTGCTGGATAATAGAAGGATATGCGTAGTTTAACTCTTTGGTTGCAGGCATAAGATCCGACTATTATGGCCATATGTGTGTATGTGATTGTATGTGTGTAAATATTTATTCTGTTGAATCCTCGAGGTTGACGAGGCTAGTATTTAGTTTTTGTAAATTAAATATGACATTGTTTAGCCACTGTTTATTTTATTTTACTTTCGATCTAGATTTCATGTACAATCCCTCGTGGAGTATAGGATCGATGGACGTAAATTAAAATAGGTTTTAGTCTCGGCTCGGATCTCCGGATGGCTCGTATATGGCGTAGGAGGAGCAGACGAGATGGCGATACGACGGGAGTCATATTGAAGACAAAAATCATAATAGTTGGAAAATAATTTATTTTTCATATTTATTGCTTTTTGTTTGATATGCATGTCGTAGGCTAGGAAAATTCATCAATTTCAAATTACTAAGTGGGAGAGGGATATTTTTATAAATTCCCGCGGCCTCCATTACAATTCGATAAGTAATGCAAACAAACTTGTGCATCGACTTTGAGTGCCTTCCTCCATATCGGATGGGTTTGTTTGCGGATCACAAGGTCGAATATGGTTATAGGAAATTATTAAGGAGCGTGTGTACTTGCCCATCGTAAGGCACATAACCCGAGATAATTACCTTAGTACCGAGTAATGGTGAACACTTAGATACAAATATAAGTATCCTCCCCATCGGAATCACTGCTTTTATTTGTAGGGCCGAAGAGAAACCAACTATTAATTTTACTTGTCATAAAGTTAGGTTGACAAGATAGTAAAATTAATAGGTAAAACCTCCTCTTACAAATGTAGAATTCGTATACATCCACACTATCGTGGCATACGATATTCTCGGTGTTTTGAGGTGTTGGTTGATTTTGAAATTTTATTGTTTGGGGAATCAATAATTTTTTGAAAAATACAGTAATGATCTATGTGATTCTTAGGATTTTCAAAAATGACTTTCAGTCCACTTACTATGATAATAAAGGAAATAAACTTACTATACCCAAATAATATTGATTGGAAAAGAATCTAGATATTGTCTTATCTGCTAAGGAGTACAAATATGCACTCTTCAAAAGAGTGTCCTCAGGCCATCGTTGCTCAGAAGGTTTCTACTTCTAAGCCAAAAGGCAAAAAGAAGAAGAAACAAGGTGAAGCAAAGGTGGTCGGAGGATCTCAGGGAGGAGTGAAGAAGCCGAAAGGCAAGTACTTCACTTACAAACAGGATGGAAATTGGAAGAAGGACTGTCCCAATCCAAAGCAGAACAAAGATATATCCTTTGGACTAGTCGTTGAAACATGATTAGCGGTGTTATCTACCGGCACGTGGTATGTAGATACGGGAGCCACTAATCATGTATGCAATAAATTGCAAGGGTTCCAGGAAACCCGATGACTAGCTAAAGGGGAGATTACCATTTACTTGGGCAATGCAATGAAGGTGGTGGCTATTGCAGTGGGAGAAGTTTTATTTATCTCTTGAGAAAAATAAAACTTAGGTTCTGAAAAATTCCCTTTATGTACCTTTATTTAGAAAGAACATAGTTTCAATTTCTAAATTGTTTATGGATGGATATTCTATTTCTTTTAATGACAAGTTGTTATAAAAAGGAATAGGGAGAATATCTGTTCAGGTACATTAATAGGAAATTTGTACACACTTGAACCAAAACCTCCCACGATGCAAATTGAAGTTAATAACTCATCTTCTAATTCCAATAAGAGAAAAGAACCTTCGAAGATGAACCAAACATATCTTTGACATCTTAGGCTTGGTCACATTAACCTAAGTATAATTCAAAGGTTGATAGCTGATGGACCTTTGGGTACATTAGTGGTGGAGGATCTCCCAACCTGTGAATCTTGCTTGGAGGGTAAGATGACCAAGAGGCCTTTTAAGGTCAAGGGGTATAGAGCCAAAGATGTGTTAGAATTGGTTCATTCTGATATGTGTGGTCCTATGTCTATCCAGGCTAGAGGTGGTTTTTAGTATTTCATCTCTTTTATAGACGATTACTCAAGTTATGGATATATTTACCTGATGCACCGCAAGTCTGAATGCTTTGACAAGTTCAAAGAATTCAAGGCTGATGTGGAGAAACGTCAAGGTAAAAGTATCAAGACACTACGATCTGATCGTGGTGGTGAGTACCTCTTGGGAGAGTTTAGGAACTACTTATCAGAGGCTGGGATTCAATCCCAATTGATTGTACATGGAACACCCCAGCAGAACGGTGTAGCAGAGCGAAGGAATAGAACTCTTATGGAGATGGTTAGATCGATGATGAGTTATTCTGACTTGCCAGATTCGTTCTGGGGATATGCTCTAGATACGGCGGTATACATTCTAAACTTGGTTCCATCTAAATCAGTGCCTTCTACTCCCACTGAGTTGTGGACTGGGCGAAAGCCTAGTCTAAGACATATTCGGATATGGTATGTTCAGCACATGTGCTGAAGGCAGATGCTGGTATGTTCGAACCTCGTACAGAAGTATGCTTGTTCGTTGGCTATCCTAGGGGAAGGAAGGTTGGATTGTTTTATAGTCCTAGAGATCAGAGGGTGATCGTTAACACTAACGCCAGATTTCTAGAGGAAGACTATGTGATGAGCCACAAGCCCAAGAGTAAAATTATTCTGGAGGAGTTAAAAGGGGAAGTCACTTCTTTAGTACCACCGGTACACGAGGATATACCACATGTCACTGCACCGCTGTCACAGAGGATACACAAGTGATACCTCATCGTAGTGGGAGGGTTGTGAGACAGCCTGATAGATTCATGTTCTTGGGAGAATCTTCTGATTTGGTCCCTGGCGAACATGAACCTGATCCCTGGACATATGACGTGGCAATCCAAGATAAAGATGCAGTATTCTGGCAAAGTGCAATGAATGCTGTGATTGAATCAGTGGATTCAAATCAGGTCTGGGAGCTAGTAGAACCACCTGATGGTGTAAAAACCATTGGATGCAAGTGGATCTACAAGAGAAAGAGAGGAATAGATGGGAAGGTTGAGACCTTCAAAGCGAGGCTTGTTGCGAAGGGGTATATGTTGGATCGAGAAGCGTCGCTAGAGGGGGGGGGTGAATAGCGATCGTAAATCTTTTGTTCGAATTCGTTCATTGATACACAAGTAAACAAGTAAGCACAGCGGAAAATAAATGAACACGTTTATTTTACTTGGTTCACAACCCAGCGGTTGCTACTCCAAGGCCCTATCGGTCCTAGACCGCATAAGGAGGGCAAAGCACTATAACGTCTCCTCCTCGTTGGAGGTAGGAGACAACGATCACAAAACCGAATATACAAGGATGAGGCAACAAGCCTACCTCACCTCGTTATGAAGAAAAACAAAGAATACAATATCAAAAATATTACTTGATTCTGTTGCCGACGAAGAAGATCGGAACTTGGCGTCGCGTCGGCGTTATGACGATGTTGGAGCGTTGGCGTTGTAGGAGCACTTGATGAATAGACTTGATGTGATTTGGAGTTGGAATCCTCCCCTCCTTTTATAGATTTTGGCCTCTGAATTTGTCTCCTCATCTTTAGGAACGGATTACGAAATTGTCCAAAATTTATCGCGAAGTGGCCGCGTCAAACGTTATCCATTTTGACCTAGCGCAAAGGCTGATTCGTCGCCATCAGTCGACTGATGCCTCCCATCAATCGACTGATGAGCATCAGTCAACTGCTTGATGTCCTGCAGTCGACTGCCAGCCTGGCCTCTTCCCTACAGTAAGAGGTTAGCTCAGAAAATGATAAATGCGACGGTTTCTGACCGTCCGATCTCGACCTAGACCTTCCACGGGTAGTCTTAATCGGATCGCCGCCTACGATCGTCCCCATAAAGAGGACACAACCTTACAATCTCTCACTCACAAGAGCTTACCTCGATAGTAGCTCCCGCTTCCGGCCTTCCACTCGATTCCTTCGGCTCCCTCCGAAGTCACTCGAGTGTCGCCCGACCACCGCGGCTTCCTCCGGGTGTCGCTAGCCTTCAGCTCCAGCTTTAGCACTTTTCTGCACACTTGATTTAGCTCGTGAGATAATGATGTAAACTTAACTTTGTGTTTTTGCCATAATCAAAACACAAGTTCGATTATCTAGTGCCCCTGCACCAACAATCTCCCCCTTTTTGATCTATGGCAAACCAACACAAAGTTAAGGAAAATTAAAGCATAAAACAGGTATAGTAGAAGATGAATGTGAAAATGAATATCATTTCCAAAAACTCCCCCTCAACCAAAACTCCCCCTTAACCTTAGGTGAGTTTTGAAAGAGATAATTTAATTTTCAAAATTAGATTTTATGTTACTCCCCCTTAACTTTTGCTCTTCTCCCCCTTTTGCCATAAATCAAAATTTTTTTTGGGGTTTTTGTATAAAATAGGGTTTTGAAAACAATATCGTATATGCATGCATCTAGATAAATCAAATATAAGTCCAAGCATGTGTCTAGCAATAGTTTGATAGATTGGTTCGAGGTGTGTCCCTCTGCACCAATAATCTAAAGGTTTATAATATAACCCTTAAGGTTAGTTTGCTCTCCCTCTTAGTCAAATATATGAAGTATAAGAGATGTAGGAGGCGCTAAACTTTGGCCTAAGAGTTGTTAAGTACAATAGCTGAGAAAATAAGTAGTATCTTGAAGAGATTGTTTTAAGTATATTTCAATTATCCTTAACATCTCACCCATTCTATGTGTCTCATAATTTGTTCACCTTATATGTTTTGTGAGATGATTTTAAATTGATTAAAGATAGTCAACCTTGGGTTAGATTCGGATTTAACCTTTAGATCGTTAAGTAACTTTTCGAGAAACTGGCTTCTAGGTCGTGGTGAGGCATAGGGGCCTTCTTTGATCGGAACAACGACCACTTCCTTAGACAAAGCCAAATTCAAGAAAATGTCACTTAAGTCACTTAGGGTTACTTCCTGGTCTAACTAGTTTAGGATACGGCGAGGTAGCTTCAGCTAGTTCCACTTGGTCAAGTGCACCAAGCTAGATACGCCTTATCTAGCTCGAATACACGAGACTTTGTTTCCCTAACGTACTATCATCTCGTCGCATCCTGATACTATGTTGTCAAGAGTTGACTAACCATTTACCCTATCTAGCCATTCTAAAAATTAAAGTAAAATATGCAATGGTTGTGTTAAGTAAGCGGGTATACTATTTTAGTGTTAACTCCCCCTGGACCATTGAACCAATATGGTCTATTCAAATAATTAACTTGATCCTGGGGAGTCCAAAGCTTATTAGTCCTTATATGTGAGTTCAATAAAACCTTTGGGACCCATGCTTGGACTCTTTGATGACTACGATTTACGATAGACATATAAGACCTATTCGTAGTCTTTGACTTAAATCCGAGTCCGGCTTTGTTGTACACGGCTCTTTGGGTTCCAAGTAGTCAATTAAGGTTCTTAGATCCGAATGTGAACCTTTCCAACCTAGCCTCAACCTCTTGAACTCGGTCTTTCAAGAGAGAATTCTCCTCCTCAAGTTTTTTAATTTGGGTTGAGTTTCCCTCTTGAACTTGACTAGTTGAAGAGGTTAGGGTAGCCTCTTGCTTGAGGGTTTCAACCTCCTCAAGTAACGACTCAACCCTAGACTCGGACTTAGTTAATTTCCTATTAAGAATTTTAATTGTATTGTAAAGCGTATGAATTAGTGAGCGGCTAACCTTAATTTTCTCTTTTGGTCCGGCTTTGAGTTGCTTCTCGAAGTAGTCCTCGAGTTTGGAGTCGGTGTTGTAATTGGATTCGGATTTGGAATTTGACTCGGACTCTTCGGGTCTTACCATGAATGCTATGCCTCCGCCTTCTTCATTGTCCCATGTTGCATGAAAAGCCTTCTTTTGATTTGATTTGAATTGTGCCCTCTTTTGAATCTTTAGTAGCCTCCTTTCCCTCCGAACGATCTTCCGCACTACGTTCACTATTGCTTCCACCTTTTCGGATTCGGACTCTAATTCGTCGTCGGGTTCGAGTCCATCTTCTTGCCTGGTAGGTGGCTTACTTCTTTGTCCTGCAAGTAGAGCAATACCTCTCTCGGCCCGGACCACGTTAGTTTGCTCGTGAAGTTCAAACTCGGAAAATAATTCATCTAACCTAAGCTTCGAAAGGTCCTTAGAGACCTTATAGGCATCGACCATGGATGCCCACAAGGTAGTCCTAGGAAATGAATTAAGAACGTACCTTAGTAGGTCACGGTTTTCGACCTTGTGTCCAATGGTGTGTAGGCCGTTGACAATGTCCTAGACGCGGGCGTGTAGTTGCATCGCCGTCTCGTGTTCCTGCATCTTAAGGTTATACAACTTATTGAAAAGAAGGTCACGTTTACATACCTTAGCATCGGACGTTCCTTCGTGTAGCTCGATTAATTTGTTCCATAGGTCCTTGGCGCTAATGAATGGTCCGATGCGGTTGAGTTCCTCCTTGGACAAGCCGCATTGCAATATTTGGGTTGCTCTTGCATCGGCTTCGATTTGCCTCTTGGTTGCATTTGTCCACTTGTTGAAATCCAAGGGCTCTCCTTGATCATTGGTGGGTAGAGCAAAGCCGGTTTGGATTATTATCCAAGTCTCGACTTGTGTTTTCAAGAAACACTCCATCCGACCTTTCCAATAACGGAAATCATCTCCGTTAAAGAACGGAGGTCGGGTGGTGCTATACCCCTCAATGTGAGCCATTAAGTATCTTGCAAAACACGAATAAAAACCAAAGGGAATTCCAAGACTTGGTCTTGGATTAGTAATGTGGGAAATAAATAGGAAATAAACAGAATTAAATGAGAAAAAGAAGAAACTAACAAAAACTAACAACTTACGACCTTCGATGTCCCCGAAAGGGTAATAAATGTTGTATTTTGGGGCTGGAAATAGCTTGTTACGAGAATAAACCCTGGTAAGAAATGTAGATCTCTCAGAGAGCTTCGATTTGGTAGGTAGATCGTTATGTGAGTCCACTTGTGCGAAAAGTTATGCCCCTTTTACCGTCGGCTACTCCAAGAGAGAAAACTTGCAAGCACACAACCAAAAGAAACGTACCAAGACTTCATCTTGGATTAGTAGTGCGGGAGGAAAAAGACCCAAAAAAAAATACGAACAGAAAACCAAAATGTGCTAGATCGGTGGTTTCACCAAATCTTAGCGCCTCCGCTCTGATACCAATTGTTGGATCGAGAAGCGTCGCTAGAGGGGGGGGTGAATAGCGATCGTAAATCTTTCGTTCGAATTCGTTTGTTGATACACAAGTAAACGAGTAAGCACAGCGGAAAATAAATGAACACATTTATTTTACTTGGTTCACAACCCAACGGTTGCTACTCCAAGGCCCTATCGGTCCTAGACCGCGTACGGAGGGCAAAGCACTATAACGTCTCCTCCTCGTTGGAGGTAGGAGACAACGATCACAAAATCGAATATACAAGGATGAGGCAACAAGCCTACCTCACCTCGTTATGAAGAAAAACAAAGAATACAATATTAAAAATATTACTTGATTCTGCTGCCGACGAAGAAGATCGGAACTTAGCGTCGCGTCGACGTTATGACGATGTTGGAGCGTTGGCGTTGTAGGAGAACTTGATGAATAAACTTGATGCGATTTGGAGTTGGAATCCTCCCCTCCTTTTATAGATTTTTGCCTCTGAATTTGTCTCCTCATCTTTAGGAATGGATTACGAAATTGTCCAAAATTTATCGCGAAGTGGTCGCGTCAAACGTTATCCGTTTTGACCTAGCGCATGGTCGATTCGCCGCCATCCGATCGATCCCTCCCATCACCGATCCGATGATCATCACGATCGATTGATGTCCAGCATTGCCGCCACCGGCCACTTCCTGCGAAAAGGTTAGCTCAGAAAATGATAAATGCGATGGTTTCTGACCGTCCGATCTCGACCTAGACCTTCCACGAGAAGTCTTAATCAGATCGCCGCCTACGGTCGTCCCCGTAAATAGGACATGACCTTACAATCTCTCACTCACACGAGCTTACCTCGATAGTAGCTCCCGCTTCCGGCCTTCCACTCGATTCCTTCGGCTCCCTCCGAAGTCACTCGAGTGTCACCCGACCACCGCAGCTTCCTCTGGGTGTCGCAAGCCTTCAGCTCTAGCTTTAGCACTTTTCTGCACACTTGATTTAGCTCATGAGATAACGATGTAAACTTAACTTTGTGACTTTGCCATAATCAAAACACAGGTTCGATTATCTAGTGCCCCTGCACCAACAGTATACTCAGAAAGAGGGTATCGATTATGAGGAGACCTTTTCGCCGGTAGCCATGCTTAAGTCTATCCGGATTCTCTTATGCATAGCAGCTCATATGGATTATGAGGTGTGGCAGATGGATGTCAAGACAGCTTTCCTTAATGAAAGTCTTGAGGAAAACATCTACATGAAGCAACCAGAGGGATTCATTGCTAAGGGCAAAGAGCATCTTGTATGTAAGCTTAATCGGTCCATTTATGGATTGAAACAAGCTTCGAGGTCTTGGAACATCCGGTTTGATGAGGAGATCCAGTCTTATGGATTTATTCAAAGTCCAGATGAGTCTTGTGTATACAAGAGATGTGACGGAAACGTAGTGGTATTTCTTGTACTATATGTAGATGACATTTTATTGATTGGCAACAATATCAAGGTGTTATCGGACGTAAGGGTATGGTTGTCCAAACAGTTTGATATTAAGGACTTGGGAGAGGTAGGACACATCCTTGGGATCAAGGTTATAAGGGATCGCAGGAAAAGGATGTTGTGCTTATCCCAAGCTTCATACATAGACACGATTATGGAGTGTTTTAGCATGCAAAACTCCAAGAAGGGTTTTCTACCTTTCAGGCATGGAGTTCCTTTATCTGAGGAGATGTGTCCTAGATCATCTGAGGAGATAGAGGAGATGAAGGCGGTTCCTTATGCTTCGGCAGTAGGAAGCCTCATGTATGTGATGCTATGTACGAGACCAGATATCTGCTTTGTCGTGGGCATGGTCATTAGATATCAGAGTAATCCAGGATAGGGACATTAGACTGTGGTAAATCATATATTGAAGTGCCTGAGAAGGACTAGGCAATATATGCTAGTTTACCGAGAAGACCAATTACTCCCTATGGGTAACATGGATTACGACTTCCAATCTGATAGGGATAACAGTAAGTCTACCCCAAGTTTTGTGTTTACTTTGGGAGGTGGAGCCCTTGTATGGAGGAGTGTCAAGAAGAAATGCGTGGCGGACTCTACCATGGAAGCTGAGTACGTGGCGGCCTCTGAGGTGGCCAAAGAAGTTGTATGGCTCAGGAACTTCCTGATGGACTTGGATGTGATTCCTGGTTTGCCCAGAACTATCACAATTTATTATGATAATAATGGTGCAGTTGCAAACTCGATGGAACCACGAGCCCATAAGGTAAGTAAATACATAGAACGCAAGTACCACCTGATACGAGAAATCGTAAAGGAGGTAGAAGTTGTTGTCGCATAGATTGCATCAGAGGATGACCTGGTAGACCCTTTCACTAAGGCCCTTCTAGCGAGAGCTTTGATAGGCATGTGGAGGGAAGGGGAATCAGATGCATGACAGTATGAGGACAGCATAGTCTTTTAGTATAAGTGGGAGATTGTAGGGATGTATACTGAAAAGTCTATCTTTTCTATGAACATCTTTATTTTGGAATAAGAATCACATGATCATTGTTTGCATATTTTTATGGTTATGCAATATTGTCTAATACTTTACATTGTAGATAACATGGTGTGTGGTGTCACGCAGGAGACCATGTTATCGACCCCCTGAAAAGTGTAAGCAAAGGCTCACAATCGAGATGACTTTGGACAAACCATCGAAATGGTTGTAGTGTGGTTTGGTATTGGTTTGTCTTGACCATAAAATCACACTAGTGCACTTTGTGTGTATTGAGCAGGATCGACTTAGAGGTGATTCGATTTATTGCTGACTACATAATCGAATCGGACCTCAGATATTATTTAGTACATGCTCTTAATCCCGATATAATAACGGGCACATATACTTAGTACTCATCTCTTTGATTTACCAATGGGCGAGATTTATAGATTATATCGATAGGCTCGGAAGGTTGGGAGATGATATTATTTATATGATGTGTCGTTGATTATAGGAGGAAACCGTGTCCTATATATTAGGATGATGATGTCCCCTTGAGGAGCTCATAAGGTTCATCATGTAAACCCTGCAGGTGGACTTGTTTCGGCATGTTGAAAAGGTTGAGTGGTACTACTCAAGGAGTTAGATGTTGATTAATTAATGGTCATTAAATTAATTAATCGACGGACATTCAAGATCTTAAACGCGGGGAGAAAATGTACAAATAATATATGGAGCCCAAATTTTCATATGGGGGTTGGTTAGGTAGATCAATGATGAACCTTTAGTGGATTGGATCACCATTAGTGGATCGGACTTTATGTAGGCTTGATCCATGGGTGGCCAAGACCCAACTTCTCCTCATGATCCCTAATGTATCCTATTAACACCTCATGATGCTTAGATCCAAAGGATAGAAACAAAACTCAAAGATCCATTGGTAGAGATTAAATCTCTAAGAACTGATGGTTGAGATTAAATCTCTAGATCCGACGGTTGAGATTAAATCCCTAGAACCAATGGAGGAGATTAATTCATGACTTATCTCTAACTCTATAAAAGGATGGCAAAGGGATTTGGCGTGAACTACATGATAGGAGAGCTAGGGTTTGGGTGGCAAGAAGGAATCCTATTTGAGATAGGATTAGGATTTGGGTTTGGAGGCAAGGGTGGCACCAAATAAGGAAGGTTCTTTCTCTCTTCTTCTTCCTCTTTTGGCCAACGTCCAACACCCTTTCCAGATCTTTTTCGAGCCTTGGCCAGCGCCCAAAAGCTTCTTTTTCCCTCTCCTTAGGTGGTGGAAACAAGATATAGGGCTTCCCTTGGTGTCTTGGTTGTTTTCCACCATCTTTTCCTTCATCTAGTTGGCCGGCGGCAAGGATAAGTTTGGTTCCTTGTTGGTTGTTTCTAGTGAGGAGAAAAACCTTGTTTCTATTCTTCCTCTTGCTTTGGAAGAGCAAGGAAGGAAGATTCGTGATCTAGGATCTTCGACTTTTGGTGGATCGTCGCCCACATGACGTCCAAAAGGAGGAAGGTCATACATTAGAAGATCGAGAGGTATACCTATTCTACTTTCATCTTTTGTTTGTTGCTTGTTTTTGTTTTTCAAATATAAGCATGTTATATTTCTGTAAATGGCTAAATAATACTTGGATCCCGAGCATGAACACAAAAACCGGCGATCCAGAAATCGTCTATTCCGCGGCTACTCGTAGAATAGAGGATGATCGCTTGAACAACTAGTTTGTTCAAGTGACCTCTCTAAACGAATAGCACGACGATGACTTGGTGGTTTGGGCAATCCCTTTTGTCTAGGATTAAATTTTTTTAATCCGGGGACATCGAACGGATCGCCATGGACAAGCTACTGAGGTGAATTGGGAAGCGAGGTTTCCCCTCACGGACTCGATAAGCTAAAACCATTAAATTGGTATGAGAGCTTCCGGGGCAAAACCCTTCAATTGGTATCAGAGCCAAGGTTTCTGGTTTTGTGTGTTTAGGATTCGGTTAATTTTTATGCACTTTTTCATATATTATATGTGTCGGATAATAGTACGATATGCATAGTTTAACTCTTTGGTTGCAGGCATAAGATCCGACTATTATGGCCATATGTGTGTATGTGATGTATGTGTGTAAATATTTATTTTGTTGAATCCTCGGGGTTGACGAGGCTAGTATTTAGTTTTTGTAAATTAAATACGGCATTGTTTAGCCACTCTTTATTTTATTTTACTTTCGATCTAGATTTTATGTACACTCCCTCGTGGAGTATAGGATCGATGGATGTAAATTAAAATAGGTTTTAGTCTCGACTCGGATCTCTGGATGGCTCGTACATGGCATAGGAGGAGCGGACGAGATGGCGATGCGATGGGAGTCATATTGAAGACAAAAGTCATATTAGTTGGAAAATAATTTATTTTTCATATTTATTGCTTTTTGTTTGATATGCATGTCATAGGCTAGGAAAATTCCTCAATTTCAAATTACTAAGTGGGAGAGGGATATTTTTATAAATTCCCGCGGCCTCCATTACGATTTGACAAGTGATGCAAACAAACTTGTGCGTCAGCTCTGAGTGCCTTCCTCCATATCGGATGGGTTTGTTTGCGGATCACAAGGTTGAATATGGTTATAGGAAATTATTAAGGAGCGTGTGTACTTGCCCATCGTAAGGCACATAACCCGAGATAATTACCTTAGTACCGAGTAATGGTGAATACTTAGATACAAATATAAGTATCCTCCCCATTGGGGTCACTGCTTTTATTTGTAGGGCCGAAGAGAAACCAACTATTAATTTTACTTGTCATAAAGTTAGGTTGACAAGATAGTAAAATTAATGGGTAAAACCTCCTCTTACAAATGTAGAATTCGTATACATCCACACTATCGTGGCATACGATATTCTCGGTGTTTTGAGGTGTTGGTTGATTTTGAAATTTTATTGTTTGAGGAATCAATAATTTTTTGAAATCTACAGTAATGATCTATGTGATTCTTAGGATTTTCAAAAATGACTTTCAGTCCACTTACTATGATACTAAAGGAAATAAACTTACTATACCCAAATAATATTGATTGGAAAAGAATCTTGATATTGTCTTATCTGCTAAGGAGTACAAATATGCACTCTTCAAAAGAGTGTCCTCAGGCCATCGTTGCTCAGAAGGTTTCTACTTCTAAGTCGAAAGGCAAAAAGAAGAAGAAACAAGGTGAAGCAAAGGTGGTGGGAGGATCTCAGGGAGGAGTGAAGAAGCCGAAAGGCAAGTACTTCACTTACAAACAGGATGGACATTGGAAGAAGGACTATCCCAATCCAAAGCAGAACAAAGATATATCCTTTGGACTAGTCGTTGAAACATGATTAGCGGTGTTATCTACCGACACGTGGTGTGTAGATACGGGAGCCACTAATCATGTATGCAATACTTTGCAAGGGTTCCAGGAAACCTGACGACTAGCTAAAGGGGAGATTACCATTTACTTGGGCAATGCCATGAAGGTGGCGGCTATTGCAGTGGGAGAAGTTTTATTTATCTCTTAAGAAAAATAAAACTTAGGTTCTGAAAAATTCCCTTTATATACCTTTATTTAGAAAGAACATAGTTTCAGTTTCTAAATTATTTATGGATGGATATTCTATTTCTTTTAATGATAAGTTGTTATAAAAAGGAATAGAGAGAATATCTGTTCAGATACATTAATAGGAAATTTGTACGCACTTGAACCAAAACCTCCCACGATGCAAATTGAAGTTAATAACTCATCTTCTAATTCCAATAAGAGAAAAGAACCTTCGAAGATGAACCAAACATATCTTTGACATCTTAGGCTTGGTCACATTAACCTAAGCAGAATTCAAATGTTGATAGCTGATGGACCTTTGGGTACATTAGTGGTGGAGGATCTCCCAACCTGTGAATCTTGCTTGGAGGGTAAGATGACCAAGAGGCCTTTTAAGGCCAAGGGGTATAGAGCCAAAGATGTGTTAGAATTGGTTCATTCTGATTTGTGTGGTCCTATGTCTATCCAGGCTAGAGGTGGTTTTGAGTATTTCGTCTCTTTTATAGACGATTACTCAAGATATGGATACATTTACCTGATGCGCCGCAAGTTTGAATGCTTTGACAAGTTCAAAGAATTCAAGGCTGATGTGGAGAAACGTCAAGGTAAAAGTATCAAGACACTACGATCTGATCGTGGTGGTGAGTACCTCTTGGGAGAGTTTAGGAACTACTTATCAGAGGCTGGGATTCAATCCCAATTAACTGCACCTGGCACACCCCAGCAGAATGGTGTAGCAGAGCAAAGGAATAAGACTCTTATGGAGATGGTTAGATCGATGATGAGTTATTCTGACTTGCCAGATTTGTTCTGGGGATATGCTCTAGATACGGCGGTATACATTCTGAACTTGGTTCTATCTAAATTAGTGCCTTCGACTCCCACAGAGTTGTGGACTGGGCGAAAGCCTAGTCTAAGACATATTCGGATATGGGGGAGTTCAGCACATGTGCTGAAGGCAGATGCTGGTATGTTGGAACCTCGTACAGAAGTACGCTTGTTCGTTGGCTATCCCAGGGGAACGAAGGTTGGATTGTTTTATAGTCCTAGAGATCAGAGGGTGATCGTTAGCACGAACGCCAGATTTCTAGAGAAAGACTATGTGATGAGCCACAAGCCCAAGAGTAAAATTATTCTCGAGGAGTTAAAAGGGGAAGTCACTTCTTTAGTACCACCGTTACAAGAGGATATACCACATGTCACTGCACCACGTGTCACAGAGGATACACAAGTGATACCTCGTCGTAGTGGGAGGGTTGTGAGATAGCTTGATAGATTCATGTTCTTGGGAGAATCTTCTGATTTGGTCCCTAGCGAATATGAACCTGATCCCTGGACATATGACGAGGCAATCCAAGATAAAGATGCAGTATCCTGGCAAAGTACAATGAATGCTGAGATTGAATCTATGGATTCAAATCAGGTCTGGGAGCTAGTAGAACCACCCGATGGTGTAAAAACCATTGGATGCAAGTGGATCTACAAGAGAAAGAGAGGAATAGATGGGAAGGTTGAGACCTTCAAAGCGAGGCTTGTTGCAAAGGGGTATACTCAGAAAGAGGGTATCGATTATGAGGAGACCTTTTCACCGGTAGCCATGCTTAAGTCTATCCGGATTCTCTTATGCATAGCAGCTCATATGGATTATGAGGTGTGGCAGATGGATGTCAAGATAGCTTTCCTTAATGGAAGTCTTGAGGAAAACATCTACGTGAAGCAACCAGAGGGATTCATTGCTAAGGGCAAAGAGCATCATGTATGTAAGCTTAATCGGTCCATTTATGGATTGAAACAAGCTTCGAGGTCTTATAACATCCGGTTTGATGAGGAGATCCAGTCTTATGGATTTATTCAAAGTCCGGATGAGTCTTGTGCATACAAGAGATGTGACAGAAACGTAGTGGTATTTCTTGTACTATACGTAGATGACATTTTGTTGATTGGCAACAATATCAAAGTGTTATCGGACGTAAGGGTATGGTTGTCCAAACAGTTTGATATGAAGGACTTGGGAGAGGTAGGATACATCCTTGGGATCAAGGTTATAAGGGATCGCAGGAAAAGGATGTTGTGCTTATCCCAAGCTTCATACAAAGACACGATTATGGAGCGTTTTAGCATGCAGAACTCCAAGAAGGGTTTTTTACCTTTCAAGCATGGAGTTCCTTTATCTGAGGAGATGTGTCCTAGATCATCTGAGGAGATAGAGAAGATGAAGGCGGTTCCTTATGCTTTGGCAGTAGGAAGCCTCATGTATGCGATGCTATGTACGAGACCAGATATCTATTTTGCCGTGGGCATGGGCAGCAGATATCAGAGTAATCCAGGACAGGGACATTGGACTGCGGTAAAGCATATATTGAAGTGCCTGAGAAGGACTTGGGAATATATGCTAGTTTACCGAGAAGACCAATTACTCCCTGTGGGTTACATGGATTGCGACTTCCAATCTGATAGGGATAACAGTAAGTCTACCTCAGGTTTTGTGTTTACTTTGGGAGGTGGAGCCCTTGTATGGAGGAGTGTCAAGCAGAAATGCATGGCGGACTCTACCATGGAAGCTGAGTATGTGGCGGCCTCTGAGGCGGCCAAAGAAGTTGTATGGCTCAGAAACTTCCTGATGGACTTGGATGTGATTCCTGGTTTGCCCAGAACTATCACAATTTATTACGATAATAATGGTGCAGTTGCAAACTCGAAGGAACCACGTGCCCATAAGGTAAGTAAATACATAGAACGCAAGTACCACCTGATACGAGAAATCGTAAAGGAGGTAGAAGTTGCTGTCGCCTAGATTGCATCAGAGGATGACCTGGTAGACCCTTTCACTAAGGCCCTTCTAGCGAGAGCTTTGATAGGCATGTGGAGAGAAGGGGAATAAGATGTATGGCAGTGTGAGGACAGAATAGTCTTTTAGTATAAGTGAGAGATTGTAAGGATGTATATTGAAAAGTCTATCTTTTCGATGAACATCTTTATTTTGGAATAAGAATCACATGATCATTGTTTGCATATTTTTATGGTTATGCAATATTGTCTAATACTTTACATTGTAGATAACATGGTGTGTGGTGTCACACAGGAGACCATGTTATCGGCCCCTTGAAAAGTATAAGCAAAGGCTCATAACCGAGATGACTTTGGACAAACCATCAAAATTGTTGTAGTGTGGTTTGGTATTGGTTTTTCTTGACCTTAGAGTCACACTAGTGCACTTTGTGTGTATTGAGCAGGACCGACTTAGTGGTGATTCGATTTATTGCTGACTACATAATCAAATCGGACCTCAGATATTATTTAGTACATGCTCTTAATCCCGATATAATAACGGGCACATATACTTAGTACTCATCTCTTTGATTTACCAATGGGCGAGATTTATAGATTAAATAAATAGGCTCGGTAAGTTGGGAGATGATATTATTTATATGGTGTGCCGTTGATTATAGGAGAAAACTGTGTCCTATATATTAGGATGATGATGTCCCCTTGAGGAGCTCATAAGGTTCATCATGTAAACCCTGCAGGTGGACTTGGTCCGGCATGATGAAAAGGTTGAGTGGTACTAGTCAAGGAGTTAGATGTTGATTAATTAATGGTCGGTAAATTAATTAATCGACGGACATTCAAGATCTTAAACACGGGGAGAAAATGTACAAATAATATATGGAGCCCATATTATCATATCGGGGTTGGTGAGGTAGATCAATGATGAACCTTTAGTGGATTAGATCATCATTAGTGGATCGGACTTTATGTGGGCTTGATCCATGGGTGGCCAAGACCCAACTCCTCTTCATGGTCCCTAATGTAGCCTATTAACACCTCATGATGCTTAGATCCAAAGAATAGAAAAAAAACTCAAAGATCCATTGGTAGAGATTAAATCTTTAAGAACCGACGGTTGAGATTAAATCTCTAGATCTGACGGTTGAGATTAAAACCCTAGAACCAATGGAGGAGATTAATTCATGACTTATCCCTAACTCTATAAAAGGACGGCAAAGGGATTTGGCATGAACTACATGATAGGAGAGCTAGGGTTTAGGCGGCAAGAAGGAATCCTATTTGAGATAGGATTAGGATTAGGGTTTGGAGGCAAGGGTGGCACCAAATAAGGAAGGTTCTTTCTCTCTTCTTCTTCCTCTTTTGGCCAACGTCCAGCACCCTTTCCAGATCTTTTTCCAGCCTTGGCCGGCGCCAAAGAGCTTCCTTTTCCCTCTCTTTAGGTGGTGGAAACAAGATATAGGGCTTCCCTTGGTGTCTTGGTTATTTTCCACCATCTTCTCCTTCATCTAGTTGGCCGGCGGCAAGGATAAGTTTGGTTCCATGTTGGTTTTCTAGTTAGGAGAAAAACCTTGTTTCTATTCTTTCTCTTGCTTTGGAAGAGCAAGGAAGGATGATTTGTGATCTAGGATCTTCGACTTTTTGTGGATCGTCGCCCACACGACGTCCAAAAGGAGGAAGGTCATACATTAGAAGATCGAGAGGTATACTTATTCTACTTTCTTCTTTTGTTTGTTGATTGTTTTTGTTTTTCAAATATAAGCATGTTATATTTCTGTAAATGACTAAATAATACTTGGATCCCGAGCATGAACATAAAAACCGGCGATCCGGACATCGTCTATTCCGTGGCTACTCGTAGAATAGAGGATGATCGCTTGAACAACTAGTTTGTTCAAGTGACCTCTCTAAATGAATAGCACGACGATGACTTGGTGGTTTGGGCAATCCCTTTTGTCTAGGATTAAATTTTTTTTAATCCGGGGACATCGAAGGGATCACCATGGACAATCTACCGAGGTGAAGTGGGAAGCAAAGTTTCCCCTCACGGACTTGATAAGCTAAAACCATTAAATTGGTATGAGAGCTTCCGGGGCAAAACCCTTCATTAATACCCCCCCCCCCCTCCCCAACACAACTATGTTTAAGAGATTTTTGGATGAACCGGTGATTCTGGAATAAAAAATATGGATGAGTAACTAGTCCTTTAATCCATGGTGTGGGCACGGAAGAATCAGCTCTTGGAGTCTCTTCCATGCTTCGACCAGAGTCTCTTCGTGACCTTGCTCAAACGAGAGAATTTTATCCCTAAAGTAGGTTGTTTTGCGCGTGTGTGTGTGGGGGAGGGGGGGGAATTTACCTACAAAAACACCTTCCATTTGTTCCCATGTCATATACTTTCTTCCGGTAAAGTGTGTATCTATTGCCTAGCCTCCCCTTTTAGGGAGAATGGGAACGTAATGAGATTAATGGCATCTGCTGGGACCCCTTCATATTGCACCGTGCCGCAGTATGCTAAGAATTCTTCAAGGTGTTGACAAGGCTCCTCAATCTGAGTTCCTCCGAATTGCTTCTTTTGAATAAGGGCGATTAATGCATGGTTTATTTCCCAGCTTGCGGCCTCGATTCGGGGAATAATTATGTAGGAGTTCCATGCTTTTCATCTAGGCCCTATTTAATCTTTCAAGGGTCGAGCTGTTGGTGCAGGGGCACTAGATAATCGAACCTGTGTTTTGATTATGGCAAAGACACAAAGTTAAGTTTACATCATTATCTCACGAGCTAAATCAAGTGTGCAGAAAAGTGCTAAAGTTGGAGCTGAAGGCTAGCGACACCCGGAGGAAGCCGCGGTGGTCGGGAGACACTCGAGTGACTTCGGAGGGAACCGAAGGAATCGAGTGGAAGGCCGGAAGCGAGAGCTACTATCGAGGCAAGCTCATGTGAGTGAGAGATTGTAAGGTCGTGTCCTCTTTACGAGGACAACCATAGGCGGCGATCCGACTAAGACTTCCTATGGAAGGTCTAGATCGAGATTAGACGGTTAGAAACCGTCGTATTTATCATTTTCCGAGCTAATCTCTTACTGCAGGGAAGTGGCCAGGCTGGCAGTCGACTGCTGGACGTTGAGCAGTCGACTGATGCTCATCAGTCGACTGATGGCGACGAGTCAACCTTTGCGCTAGGTCAAAACGGATAACATTTGACGCGGCCACTTCGCAATAAATTTTGGACAATTTCGTAATCCGTTCCTAAAGATGAGGAGACAAATTCAGAGGCCAAAATCTATAAAAGGAGGGGAGGATTCCAACTCCAAATCACATCAAGTTTATTCATCAAGTGCTCCTACAACGCCAACGCTCCAACATCGTCATAACGCCGACGCGACGCCAAGTTCCGATCTTCTTCGTCGGCAGAAGAATCAAGTAATATTTTTGATATTGTATTCTTTGTTTTTCTTCATAACGAGGTGAGGTAGGCTTGTTGCCTCATCCTTGTATATTCGGTTTTGTGATCGTTGTCTCCTACCTCGAACGAGGAGGAGACGTTATAGTGCTTTGCCCTCCGTACGGGGTCTAGGACCGATAGGGCCTTGGAGTAGCAACCGCTGGGTTGTGAACCAAGTAAAATAAACGTGTTCATTTATTTTCCACTATGCTTACTCATTTACTTGTGTATCAACGAACGAATTCGAACGAAAGATTTACGATCGCTATTCACCCCCCCTCTAGCGACGCTTCTCGATCCAACATGAGCGTGTTGTGTTAGCATGATAGCATTCCTTATTGAGAAGGGATTAGTAGATCACACGTAATGAATAAAATGAACCTAAGGGTTGAACCAAAGCTAAATGAAACGTGACTACTAAACCAAATTTAAATATCAATTGTCTAAAACTCAAATAAAGCAAGATGTAATTAATCAAAATTGAAAATTGAATAGTAAAAATCTGAAACTGAGGGAAAAAACTGAGATAAAATAAATTAAAACAAGAAAACAAATCTACCCTAAGTCCAATCTAACTATCCACTTTTTGATTCAATATCGAATCAATCAAAACTTGATGCACACCTAAATCATACGACGGAACTGGCCGAGGACTCAGCTGCGCACGCTCGCGCTTAACACCTACAAGTGCATAGATATCGTTAAGTAATAAATAGATTATCATCTCACAGAGACTGAGATTCAAGTACCGATTGTTCAGTGGATGTTGTTGTTCGAAGTTAAATTCTAAGGGTTGTGATTGCGAGGTTGACAATGGTCCTAACTCAAGTACGGTGTCACACAGAGGAAGGAAAGGTTGGTTCGAGGTTCAAAAGGGATTCTAGGACTTCGGTTTCACTTGTGCGACATGGAACATGCTATCAATTAAATATTGTCTGGTTCTCTAGTTATGGTCTTGCGGAAAGGACATCATACACTTTCTCGATGAGCTTTCGCTTCTACCGGGAACTACATATTGCTAACCAAGATGCCCTTTTGTTAAGATAGGATAGATGGTATGAGGATGCCAAATCAATCCCTATGTAGAGTCGGAATGTGTCCCGTTCCCTACTCCATCATACTCTTCTACCTACGGTTATCGAAGATGAGGACAACCGTTGGGTTCCTCCTTAGTTCTCCTAGATCTTTGATACAAGGGTTGTCACCCCTTGATCGGCTATGCACAATAGATAGAAAACCAAAACACAATCTTAATCAAATCAAACAAACACCAACTACATATAAATATTTATAAACAGAATTAACATTCGAACTAGCATGTTCTACGTACACAAGTTACTCCCTAATCCTAGAATAAAAGATTTCTACTCCAAAAATGGGAAGAACAGACACAAGGCATAATAGAGTCAATCATTACAATGCAGAAGATGAATAGGAATTCAATTATAGTACTCTTAGTCCTTCTCTTCAACGTCGGAGTGCAGGTTACAATCCTCTAGTCGTCTCCTTCCTCCTTGTTGCGAGTTTCCGATGCTTTTTAGGGCACTGGTGTGCTGTCCCAGCCGTTGTGCACCCTCCTAGGGTTTGGGTGTGGCTTTCCTTTTATAGACTTAAAGTTGGCACTGCCCCAATCCACGAAAGAACCCTAGTCGTGTCGAAATAACCCAGTGCCACACGACCATGTGGACCCACACGGTCAAGTCGTGTGTGGCGCTGGTCTTGCTATTTGCATGATTTGGGCATGACTGTGTGAATCCACACGACTAGGCCATGTCTCCCTCCGTTCCTCCTGCCAAATGTCTTTTTTTTGCTCTAAAAGTTTGTCATTTTTCCTGTAAAATGTTGTCCTACACACAAAAGCACAAAGAGCATATCTCCGAACCTGAAAATAGGGAATGCATGCAAAACAAAGTGAAATATGCATGAAACTAGTATGAAATGTAACGAGATGTGAGCAAAAACTACTCTTAAAACCCTATATGTTTTGCTCACATCACCATACTTGGACTTCTCCACACTAAGTGTCCGGTCAACTTTGACCGACTTGAATTTCTTCAATAGTCTCCCTCATTTGACCTTGGATGTCCCATACCATCCACAAGTCATGTGGCCAAACCACATTGTAAACCATTGTCAAACATCAAAACCCTACTTGAGTCCCACACGAGTCTGGTCAATCGTGTCCAAGGTCGATTGCACCAACAAGTATTAATTATGACATTTTATATGATTAAATGAAATATGTTGTCATAACATGGCAAGGCAAACAAAGCATGACAATTTTACAATATCAAGGTATAAAAATACTTAAAGTTTAAACCTAATTGTCATTTCCTAGTATTAAACCCAATTTTTCCATAATGGATCAATCTCCCGAAGTGTGCTAAAATCCCAAAATGGCACACTATGACCTCTAAACCTAATTGTGCCAATTGTGATCAATTTTTCATAATTCTCAAATTCTATTGGCACATCCTAAAATCTTTAGGATAAAAATTCTAACCTCATTTCCAAAGTACCACATAACTTTGAAAATACCCTAAAGTGCCAACTTTCCTATGGTTAGGTTGACTACCCATCCATTCAAGGTTGACACAACCTAACCCATCTAGTGTGAAGGGATCACGCTCCTAGGAACCCAATACATATTGGAGCTACTTGGGTTAACTAGGTACTCACTAGGGATATCCTTCCTTAGTACCTTCCTAATGACCCTCTTAGGCTTGGAAGCCTTGGTCATTTAGATCTTGCCTGGGTTAACCTTAGGGGTAACTCCCCTTGTAACCTTCTTAGTGACCTTCCTAGGTTTCTTTGAAACCTTAGTCACTGTACACTTACCATGGTTAGCCTTAGGGATGACTTCCCTAGTAACCTTGGTCTTCCTAGACCTATGGGTGGTTCCATAGTCAAATGGAATGCTATGGTAGGTTGGCATAACCTTTTTGGACTTAGGTTTATGACCCAAGCCTTTCCTATCCTTGGAAGACTCTTGCCTCCTACATCTTAATTTTTTATTATTAGACCCATTAATTAAATTTATCATTGTTCTAAGGGTCTTCTCCAATTTCTCAAGCATTGTCCTCAAGGCTTGATTTTCTACCACTAATGCCTCATATTTTGAATTTTCATTTATTCTTTGGGCACTATTCCTTCTCTTAGGCATATGCCTAGCCTTCTTAGGTTTAATGCCTAAATGGTTCTCTATATTCTTAATAGCTCCCTTTGGTAGAATTGTTCTTGAGTTATTGATTCTAGATTTGTCCTTAGATAAATTAACATGCTTGACACCTAAGCAATAATATTTGTTATTTCTAGCATGCTTTTCATGAGTAATATAAAGGAAATTTCTAGCATGCTTCCTATCATTATGTAAAGTAGGAGCATTATTTAAAAGGTAACTGACATCAATATCCAGACTGAGATTTGGAACCATCCTTATTCGTCTGGAACCTCAACTGTCCATTCACCTTTTCCCCTAAAAGGTAACTTAGTCATCTTTCCTTTTAAGCATGAAGCACATGTGTCTAATGAATCTGATTCATAAGACTCCAAAATGCCAAGCTTATGCATTTTGGACATGCGTTCTTTGTTTATATGGCCAAGACGACAATGTCATAATTGTGAGGTTAACTGATTATCTAATTTAGCATGTTTGCTATTTGATTCGATATTGAATATCTCGTTGGATGTATCTAACATGTAGATTCCATTATTTAACACTCATGTAGCATAAAGAACATCATTTAACATAATGTAACAATAATTATTATTGAATATCAAATGAAAACCTTTCTTATTCAAACATGAAATAGAAACAATGTTCTTTATTAATGCAGGAATATAAAAACAATCATCCAACTCTAAAATTAGTCCCGTTGAAAGTCACAACATATAAGTTCCCTTAGTTGCAACAACAACTTTTGCTCCATTGCCAACCCTTAGATATGCTTCTCCCTTAACCAGTCTTCTTCTATTCCTGAGCCTCTATATGCCATTACATATATATGAGCGACATCCAGTATCCAATACCCAAGTGTTAGAAAAAATAGTATGACATTCAATAATATATATATTTGAAGTAGATTGGGCATCAGATGCCTTTTTCTGCTTCAGTGACTCCAAATACTGCTTGCAGTTTCTCTTTCAATGCCAATCCTTACCACAACGATGGCGGGTGCCCTTGGGAGTTGATTCTTTCTTCTTTGCTTTTTTTCTTCCCTTTGGCTATAGTTTTTGACTTCCTCCTAGAACCTTTTTTTGAGGAGTTAACCAGCATCACCGCCTTCTATTCTTTAGCAATAAATGGTTCTACTATTTTGACAATATCGATCAACTTAGTAATAGTAGACTCAATATTATTCATCTGATAGTTCATCATAAATTGTGAATAGCTACCAGTCAGACTGTGAAGAATTAAGTCAATACTTAATTCATGGTCCATAAAAACCCCTAATGATCCCAATCGCTCAATATAGTCATTCATCTTCAGTGCATATTGCATTGCAGATGAACCCTCCTACATCTTTGAGCGAAAGAGGAGCTGGGTAACCTCGAACCTTTCAGATCTCGCTTGCTCATCGAATAACTCACGAAGATGGAAGACAATTGTATTAGCATCCATATGCTCATGTTGCTTTGGAAACTCAAGAGACATTGATGCTAGCATAATGCAACTTGCCATCTCAGAGTTAGCAACATGTTTCTGGTAAGCCAACTTTTGGTCACCAGATGTATTGTCTACAAGAGGTTGGGGAAGAACCTCTTCAAGGACATAAGCTAGCTTTTCAGCCTTGAAAACAATTCTCAGGTTGTGAAGCCAGTCCAAAAAGTTTGGCCCAGTCAATTTATTGGTGTCCAAAATAGAACATAAGTTAATGGAGGTCAACATACTGTTCTAATTAGTACCTAGACATAAAAAAATGTTTAAAAGAGATGAATTTATAGTAATGCAAACAATTTACATTAACAAGAAACTCCCACTATTTTGTCAAATCCAAGAGCCCTCACTTTGAATTTGAGAGATGGTAGATTATCTCTTAGTGGGTTGATATCCATTATGACTAAGAACAACCTTGGAGAGAGTCCAATAAGTCATTCTTAGTCATAATGTTAGGTATCAATAGTACCCATTATATATCAAATATATAACTATCACTTTATGTTGTTGGAGATTTGGGATCATGCGGAGTGGAATAAAGCAAATAAAATTATTTTTATTTCATCCTAGAAATCCCCTGGGGGCCAAGAATCCTTGCTATTGACATAACCTCATGAAAAGAAAGGAGAAAAGAATATTCATACCTTCAAGATTCTTATTGTATTCGTCGAAACCACGAGTAAGACCAACGAGCTTTGCCTCTATCGGTATCCACATCGGGATCACTTGAGACAACTCCTCGAGCAACAAGCCTTTGTCTCCGATTGGTGCTAGCCAACCGGTGGAGACAAGAGAGGGAAAGAGAGAGGAGAAAGATGGCTACTAAGGAAGAAAACCCCCCCAAGGATTATCAAGGGATCTATTTATAGATATCTTGATTTGGGCATATTAGGAGGCTTAAACGGAACCTATCTTTTCATAATTATCCCATAATTAAGGTAAGAACAACGCAAAAAATTTCCATAAGAGAAATCTCCAAAATCGACGGAGCTGTAACACGACCGTGTGTCTTACACATGGCCAGCCATGCCAAAAAGGCACGGTCATGCCAGGACACACGACTAGTCATGTGTCCTTCATAGGCACAACCCAGACTTTGGTCATTTTTGGCCAGAGCCAGGTACGCCCGTGTGAGGCTCTATATGGTCCATTTAACTTCGTTTAGGTGCGATATGACCATGCCAAGTTCGACAAGGCCATAGGAGGAGGTGATGTGGTTGTAAGCGAGTATATTGTGTTGATGCAAGGGCACCAGATAATCAAACCTAGGTTTTGATAATGGAAAAGATTCAAAGTTAAGCTATCTTATTATCTTATATGATTGTTGAGTGTGCATGTAATGTATTAAACCTTGCGAAGGTTGATGATGCCAGGAGAATCTCAGGAAGTCGAGAAACCTCGGTAGTCGTATGGATTGACACCAAGGAGAATCTCGATGGGATGAGAATCCTCGATGGTTGGTTGACCAGGTGGTCAAGTGACCAAAAGCTAAGCAGCAGGTCAGAAGGACCGAAGGTAAGGAAGGTAAGAACTTTGTGTGGAGACGATAGGTCGCATCCTCAGTACGGGGGCAACCGTAGGCGACGATCCAACTAAGACTTCCGGAGGAAGGTCTAAGTCGAGTTCGGACGGTACATGACCGTCTCACTACTCACTATACAGTTTTTGTGATAACCATGTAATGCAGGTGACTATTCAAGCCATCAGTCGACTGACAAAAAAGGGCAGTCGACTGGATTATCATCAATCGACTGATGGAAGCTTCAGTCGACTGCTAATGAATCTGGTCACTTCGAGGAAAGTCAAGATAAGAGCCAAAAAAATGAGGGAAGATAAGCTACTTTGACTCAAATCTTGATCTCAATGAGCTAGCGTTTGGAAAAGCTATAAAAAAGGGGTGAGACACCCTTCATCCATTAACAAAAATCTCCCAAGTGCTCCAACCCTCCATGTTCATTCAACAACATCGTAACGTCCACAAAACACGCATCTCCTTCTTTTCTTGTTGGTACCTTGTTAAAATTTTCTATTTTCTTACTTATTGTTGCTAATAGGATCGGTAGACTTGTTACCTCTTTCTCTACATCCTTGGTTTTGTAATCGGTTGTCTCTTACCTCCAATGAGGAATAGACTTTTAGTGCTTTGCACTTGGGAAGCGATCAAGGATCGCAAGGCCTTGGATTAGATGTCAGTTGGATGTGAACCAAATAAAAATATTTGTCTCTTTTGTTCTTTCTTGTTTTAGTATTTTTGCTGCATTTAACTTTGTTTTACAAAAAGAAAATAAAGTTTTTAAAATGCTATTCACCCCCCCCTAGCGTTTTCTCGATCCTACATTTGGTATCAGAGCGGGGCGCTCAAATTCGGTGCAACCACCGATTGAACCTTTTTTCTTCTCGTTCTTATTTATCATTTAAAGTTTTTTTTTATTTCCCACACTACTAATCCAAGACCAAGTCTTGGAATTTTCTTTGTTGTTTGAGTTTTTTGCAAGATTTCTAATGGCCCACCTTGAGGGGTATAGCACCGCCCGACCTCCGTTCTTTAACGAAGATGACTTCCGTTATTGGAAGGGTCGGATGGAGTGTTTTCTAAAAACACAAGTTGATGTGTAGATTATAATCCAAACTAGATTTGCTTTACCCACCAATGACCAAGAGGAACCATTGGACTACAGCAAATGGACCAATGCAATGAAGAGACAAATCGAAGACAACACAAAGGCGACCCAAATTTTGCAATGAGGCTTACTTGAGGAGCTCAACCAAATTAGACCATTTATCAGTGCCAAGGACCTTTAGAACAAGCTCACCGAACTTCATGAAGGGACGTTCGATGCAAGGTACGAGTCTGAGTCCGAGTCCGAACCCGAAGCTGACAACGAGTCCGAGTCCGAGTTCGATTCTGGATCCGACACCGAGCTCCAATTCAAGACAAGCCACGGATCCATATCCAATTCAAAAGAATCAATCAAGGTAAGTCGATCTTTAATTAACACCTTATATAATGCCATTAGATTTTTAGATAAGAAATTAGTTAAGTCTGAGTCTAAAGTCGAGTCATTGCTTAAGGAGGTTAAACTCCTCAAGCATGAGGCTACCCTAACCTCTTCAACGAGTCAAGTTCAAGAGGGAAACTCAACTCAAGTTAAAAAAACTTGAGGAAGAGAATTCTCTCTTGAAAGGGCAAGTTCAAGAGCTTGGGAAATCATTGGAAAGGTTCACATTGGGATACAAGGGTCTTGACCTATTTCTTGGATCGCAAAGAGCCATGTACAACAAGGTTTCACTCATGTTTAGAATAATGAATAGATCATACATGTCAATCGTAAATCGTAATAAAAGAAGAATCCAAGCATGGATCCCTAAGACAATTTTAACATCGCAATTAGGTTCAACTAAGTATTGGGTTCCCAAAGATCAAATCCATTATGTGGATAGACAATATCGATTCAATGATCTAGGGGGAGTCAATACTAAAATTATGTGCTCAATCACTTGATTATTTTAGCTTTGCATGCTTAGTTAGTTTTTATTTGCTTAATTTAGAATGGTTAGATATGACTAATGGTTAATTAACCTTGACAACATAGTATCAAGACGCGATGAGATGATAGTACCTTAGGGAAACGAAGTCTCGTGTATCCGAGTTAGATAAGAAGTATCTAGCTTGGTGCACTTGGCTAAGTGGAACTAGCTGAATCTACCTCACTACATCCTAAACTAGTTAGATAGGACTTAACCCCAAAGTGAATTAAGTGTACAATTTCTTAAGATTGGTTTTGTCTAAGGAAGTGGTCGTTGTTCCGATCAAAGAAGGCCTTTGTGCCTCGCCACGACCTTGAAGCCATCTTTTGAAAGGTTCACTTAACTAACTAAAGGTTAAATCTGAATCTAACCCAAGGTTAATTAATTTTCAAATCATTAAAATTAACTAAGTAAAATTAAAAAGTCATCTCACAAAACATATAAGGTTAACATGATTGATCATGTAGAAACGGTGAGATGAATCTTAGGTTAAAAACTTCTAAATCAATTTAAAATTTCAATATATGATCCAACTACTATATGTGTAGGATCAATGAATGTTGGACAGTGGGTGCTCCCGACTTATGACTGAAGACCGACTGAAGTTTACGAAGCTCAAATTCAAAAACCTATGATCGGTAGCTTTTGAAAACAATGGAAAACTCAAAATCATCAGATCATGTGATATTGAGCTAAACTCGAATTTCATAATACGCAAAGTCTTATTAGTAGAAAATTTTGAATTCAATATTTTAAGTGTTAGTCAATTGTGTGATACGATTTACAAAGTTTTATTTTTACCAAATGAATGTTTAATTAAGAATAATGATTGCTCGAAAATCATACTTAGGGGAATTAAGAATAATAATATTCACATAATAAATCTACCCAACTCCTCAACTAAGTGTCTAATGACACAGCAAGAGGAATCATGGTTGTGGCACAGACGACTAGGCCACTCCCATTTAAAACATATACATAAACTAAGTCATAGTGGTCTAGTTAGAGGTCTACTCAAACAAGGCAAGTTAGAAAATAAAATTTGTGATGCATGTCAACAAGGGAAAAAAAAAATTAAAACTACACATAAAATAACTAATCAAGAAAGAACTAAAAATGTGCTTAAGCTCCTACACTTGGACCTATTTGACTTACATGGAGCCAAGTCACTAAACGGGAGTAAATATTGTTTAGTAATAGTAGATGACTACTTTAGGTTTACTTGGGTAAAATTCTTAAAACATAAAAGTGAAACATTAGATCAATTTACTAATTTATGTAAACTAATAGAAACTGAAAAGAACTTAAGGATTAAAAGAATTAGAAGTGATCATGGTGAAGAATTCAATAATCATAAGTTTATCAAATTTTGTAATCAAAACGGATACCACCATGAATTCTCTTTCCCTAGGACCCTTCAATAAAATGAGTTAGTTGAACAAAAAAATAGAACCCTACAAGAGGCTGCTAGGATCATGTTAAACGAATATAATTTACCTAATAGGGTTTTGGGCAGAAGTAGTCAAACTGCCTGCTATGTCCAAAATAGAACTTTAATAATTAAACGACACCGGAGAGCTTCTTATGAAATATACTACGAAAAGTTACCCAACATTAAGTACTTTAGAGTCTTTGGATGTAGGGTACACATACTAAATACAAAAGATTAGTTTGGAAAATTTACTTCTAAAACAACTACTGGCATATATTGTTGGTGCAGGGGCACTAGATAATCGAACCTAGGTTTTGATTATGGCAAAGACCCAAAATTAAGGTCATATTGTTATCTCATGAGCTGAATTAAGTATGAAGGAAATGGTTAAGCTAAGCCGAAGGTTAGCGACACCCGGAGAATCTCGAGTCGGGAAATCGTCGTGGTCGGGTGACACCGAGGGAACTTCGTGGGAGTCGAAGAACCTAGGTGAAAGACCGGAAGCAAAGTGACAGGTCATAAAGGACCAGAGGTAAACTCGTGTGAGTGAGAGATGGTAAGGTCGTGTCCTCGGTTAGAGGACAATCCTAGGCGTTGATCCGACTAAGTCTTCCGGAGGAATACCGAAGTCGAGATCGGACAGTCAAAGAACTGTCACACTGTATGACATTATGCATCTATTATGCTAACCTTGTGTTGTAGGAATTCTCAAGTGCAACAATCTACTGGAGATGTCAGCAGTCGACTGAAGGCAATCGACTGCTAAGAGGATCAGTCTACTGATGTCGACGAATCATCCCAGTGCACAAGGTCAAAGAGATAGAGATTGATGCTGCCACCTCAGGATAAGATAAGTCGCCACCTCAAGATAAGATCCATGAGTTTTGGATCTGGATCGGGACAAATTCCAAGGCACAAATCTATAAAAGGAGGGGAAGACTCAAACCCAAATTCAAGAATCTCTCAAGTGCTTGTGCTCTCTACAACGCTACTCCGACCGTGCGCCATCGTCTAATTAATTATCGGTATTATTGTTATCTTTCTGTACTTAATTTGTATAAGGACTGGTAAGGTGGTTATTGGCCTTATAATCATTGTAATCGTCTTGTCTCTTACCTCCAACAAGGAAGAGACTTTTAGTGATTGCCCTTCGGAAGCGATCAAGGATCGCAGGGCCTTGGATTAGCAGCTAGTGGGCTGTGAACCAAGTAAAAAAGCTTTGTGTCTTTCTTATGTTTGTCTTTTATTTTTCCGCTGCATTTTCCGTGCTAACCTTTTACTACAGGAAAGTGGCAAGGCTGGCAGGATACTACTAGCCATTGGGCAGTCGACTGATGCATATCAGTCGACTAATGGCGACGAATCAACCTTTTGCGCTAGGTCAAAATGGATAATGTTTGACGCGGCCACTTCGTAATAAAATATGGTACCACCTCGTGATCAGTTCCAAAAGATGAGGAGACTTATTCCAAGGCAAAACTCTATAAAAGGAGGGGA
Source organism: Wurfbainia villosa (assembly GCA_025175895.1). Taxonomy (NCBI): domain Eukaryota; kingdom Viridiplantae; phylum Streptophyta; class Magnoliopsida; order Zingiberales; family Zingiberaceae; genus Wurfbainia; species Wurfbainia villosa. The sequence continues at coordinate 56,755,719 of CM046004.1, forward strand.
GGACTCCAACCCAAAAATCAATCAAGATTATTCTTAAATGCTCCTACAACGCCAAAGCTCCAACACTGTCATAACGCCGACACGACATCAAGCTTTCATCTTCTTCGTCGGCAACCACAACAAGTAATATTTCTGTTTACTATATTCCTTGTTTTAATCGTAACGAGGTGAGGTAGGCTTGTTGCCTCATCCTCGTACTTTCGGTTTTGTGTTCGTTGTCTCCTACCTTCAACGAGGAGAGGAGACCTTATAGTGGATTGCCCCTTCGTACGCGGTCAAGGATCGCAGTGCCTTGGAGTAGCAACCGCTGGGTTATGAACCAAGTAAAAAAGCTGTGTGTCTTTCTTGTGTTTTTAATTGTCGAAAAAGAAAAGTTTTCACGAACGCTATTCACCCCCTCTAGCGATTCGTTTCGATCCAACATATTTCTAGGATATTCAACCACTAGTAGAGGCTACAGGGTATACAATCCTATGAAATCTAATGTAAACATTGAATCAAACAATAAAGACTTAGGAAATGAAGTTAGACCTGAACCTAACCCACAAAACGAATGAAGCATAAACCCTAATTCAAATCAATCTAGAGCACAAATTAATCATCCACTTAATCAAGTGTTAGGTGATCCAAATTTAGGAGTTCGAACTCAGGCATCATATAGAAATCTAAGTCAAATCTCACTTATATCTAAAATCGAACTCAAAACCATAGAATAAGCTCTTCTTGACCCAGATTGGATCATTTCCATGCAAGAAGAATTGATTCAATTCACTAGGAGTCAAGTTTGGGAATTAGTATCCCCACCTAAAGGAAAAACAATCATAGGAACAAGGTGGGTATTTCGGAATAAACTTGATGACAAAGGTGAAGTTATAAGGAATAAAACTAGATTAGTAGCAAAAGGATTTAGTCAAGTAGAGGGTTGGATTATGATGAAACATATGCACTCGTAGCTAGACTTGAATCAATTAGAATGCTATTAGCCTATGTTACACATCGAGGATTTAAATTATTTCAAATGGATGTCAAGTCAGCATTTCTGAATGGATTTATCAAAAAAGAGGTGTATGTTAGCCAACCATCAGGATTTGAAAGCTTAGACCAACCTAACCATGTACTTAAACTTAGGAAAGCCTTATATGGATTAAAGTAAGCACCTAGGGCTTGGTATGAAAGACTATATATTTATCTAAAGTCTAAAGAATTTAATCAAGCATTAGTTGACCTACCTTTATTTGTAAAAACTATAGGAAAAGAAATATTTATAGCACAAATCTATGTAGATGATATAATATTTGGGAACACAAACACAACATTCCTAAACAAATTTAATTTATTTCACTAATGGAAAGTGAGTTTGAAATGAGTTTAGTAGGTGAACTCACTTTCTTCTTAGGCTTACAAATAAAACAAACAAGACAAGAAATCTATATGCATCAACATAAATACACTAAGAAATTAATTAGTAAATTTGGTATGCAAAATGCTAAAGAAATTAATACACCTATGGCAACCAATGTAAACATTGGAGAAGATTTAGAAGGAAAAACTATAGATTTAAAATATTATAGGAGTGCAATAGGTAGCCTTCTGTACTTAACTACAAGCCGACCTAATATACTCTTTGTAGTAAGTATGTGTTCAAGATTTCAGTCTTGTGCCAAAGAATCACACCTAACCTTAGTAAAAAGAATCTTTAGATACATAAAAGGAACACAAAATGTAGAAATCTGGTATCCTAGGTCAAATGAGTTCGAACTAATTGACTACTCTGACTCAGATTATGCTGGTAGTAAACTCGATAGGAAAAGTACAAGTGGCTGCTGCCAACTCCTGGGATCAAGTTTAGTTAGTTGGTGTAGTAGAAAACAACACTGTGTTGCTTTGTTTTCTACCGAAGCAGAATACATAGCCATGGGTGAGTGTGTAGCTCAACTTCTTTGAATGAAGCACACTTTAAAAGACTTCCAACTAAACTTTAGCAATACTAAAGTCATGATTGATAACATTAGCTCAATTAATTTAACTAAAAATCCTATATATCATTCAAGAACTAAACACATAGAAGTAAACCACCATTTTATAAGAGAACATGTAGCTAATGGAAATGTAAAACTTGAATAAATAGAATCAAAATCAAACCTAGCAGACATTTTTACTAAACCATTACCTGAAGCAGAGTTCAGCTTGCTTAGACGAAAACTAGGAATGTGCATAGTATAGTAGGACTTATCTTTACTTATTATTTATCATTTTATTTTATACTACATGGAACTGAAGGGACGAAGCTTTGCTTCCCACTTCAACTCGGTTGCTTGTGCATGGCGATCCCATTGACATCCTCAGATTAAAAAATTAATCCTTGACAAAGAGGGATTACCCAAGCAACCGATCCATCGTCATGCTATTTGATTATAGTGGTCACTTGAACAAACTTGTTGTTCAAGGAACCTACCTCTTTTCTTCGATTAGCCGTGGAATAGATGATGTATGGATCGCCGGTTTTTGTGTTTGTCTTTGGGGTCCAAGTAAATTAGCCACATGCAATTATATACATCATATAAAGAAACAAAAGGAAACTAAAACAAGAATTATACCTCTTGTTTACCTCTTGGTCTTCTATCATATGTCCTATCCTCCTCTTGGACGTTGTGTGGGCAACGATCCTCCAAAGAGATGAAGCCTCCTAGATCACGTATCTTCCTTTCCTTGTTCGTTCTGAACAAAGAAAGATAATAAGCTCCCTTCTTCTCCTTTCTAGTTCTAGACACAATCCCATTGGAGAAAGATCAGGCAAACTTCTCCTCTTTGTTGTTGTTGCCGGCCACCAAGGAGAGGGAGATGGAATTGCCCGCCAAGATTGATATCTTGCCGTCGGCCAAAGGAGAGGAGTAGGAGGAGGTTTGGGCATCGGCCAAAGCAAGGAGGAAGAAGATGGGCGCCGGCTACCAATTAGGAAGAGAAGGAAGCAAACCCTAATCCTTCTAAAGAGTTGCCGCCCAAGCCTAATTCCCAACCCTAGCCGCCCAAGCCAAAACCTTAATCTCCCAAAGATATCTTGCCGCCCACTCCTAAGCCCTTATTTATAGAGTTAGGCTTAAGCCTCCTTTTAATCTCCATCGTTGGATCTAGAGATTTAATCTCAACCATCAGATCTAAAGATTTAATCTCCACCGTCGGATCTAGAGATTTAATCTCCACCATCGGATCTAGACTTTCATTTTCCACCATCAGATCTAGGCTTCATGAGGGTTTTAATAGGCTATAATAGGGACCATGAGGAGTAGTTGGATCTTGGCCACCCAATGGATCCGTCCCACATAAAATCCAATCCATTAATGATAATCCATTCCACTAAAGGATTATCATTGATCTACCTCACCAACCTCATAAATAAATATGGGCTCCATATATTAATGGTACAAATATCTCCCTGTGTTTATGATCTCAAATGTCCGTCAATTAATTAATTTACTAACATTTAATTAATCAACATCTAACTCCATGAGTAGTACCACTCAACCATATCATCATGCCGGACCAAGTCCACTTGCAGGGTTTACATGATGAACCTTATGAGCTCCTAAAGGGGACATCATCATCCTAATATATAGGACACGGTTTCCTCCTATAATCAATGGCACACCATGTAAATAATATCATTTCCCAACTTACCGAGCCTATCGATTTAATCTATAAATCTCACCCATTGGTAAATCAAAGAAATAAATACTAAGTACATGTGCCCATTATTATATCGGGATTCAGAGCATGTACATCATAATATCCGAGGTCTGATTCAATTATGTAGTCAGCAATAAATCGAATCACCTCTATGTCGATCATGCTCAATACACACAAAGTGTACTAGTGTAATTCTATGGTCAAGACAAACCAATACCAAATCACACTACAACCATACCAACGGTTTGTCCAAAACCATCTCGGTTGTGAGCCTTTACTTATACTTTACAAGGAACTGATAACATGATCTCCCGTGTGACACTACACACCATGTTATCTACAATGTAATGTATCAAACAATATGCATAACCATAAATATGCAAACAATTATCATGTGATTCTTATTTCAAAAATAAAGATGTTCATACAAAAGATAGACTTTTCAGTATACATCCCAACAATCCCCCACTTATACTAAAATATTATGTTGTCCTCATACTGTCATACATCTGATTCCCATTCCATCCATATGCCTATCAAAAGCTCTCGCTGGAAGGGCCTTAGTGAAAGGATCTGCCAGGTTGTCCTCTGATGCAATCTTGGCCACAACAACTTCTCCTCGCTTTACGATTTCTTGTATCAAGTGGTACTTGCGCTCTATGTGTTTACTTGCCTTATGGGCTCGTGGTTCCTTCGAGTTTGCAACTGCACCACTGTTATCATAATAAATTATGATAGTTTTGGGAAAACCAGGAATCACATCCAAGTCCATCAAGAAGTTCCTGAGCCATACAACTTCATTGGCTGCCTCAGAGGCTGCCACATACTCAGCTTCCATGGTAGAGTCCGCCACGCATTTATGCTTGACACTCCTCCATACAATGGCTTCACCTCCCAAAGTAAACACAAAACCTGAGGTAGACTTACTATTATCCCTATCTGACTGAAAGTCGGAATCTGTGTAACCCACAGGGAGTAATTGATCTGCCTGGTATACCAATATATAATCCCTAGTCCTTCTCAGGTACTTCAATATATGCTTTACCGCAATCCAATGTTCCTGTCCTGGATTACTCTGATATCTACTAACCATGCCCACGGAAAATCAAATATCCGACCTCATACATAACATATCATACATGAGGCTTCCTACTGGCGAAGCATAAGGAACTGCCTTCATCTCCTATATCTCCTTTGATGTTCTAGGACACATCTCTTTAGATAAAGGTACTCCATGCCTAAAAGGTAAAAAACCTTTCTTGGAGTTATGCATGCTAAAACGAGCCAATATGGTGTCTATGTATGAAGCTTGAGATAAGCACAAAATCCTTTTCCTGCAATCCCTTATAACCTTGATCCTAAGGATGTGTCCCACTTCTCCCAAGTCCTTTATATCAAACTGTTTGGATAACCATACCCTTACGTCCGATAACACCTTGACATTGTTGTCAATTAATAAAATGTCATCTATGTATAATACAAGAAATACCACTACGTTTCCGTCACATCTCTTGTATACACAAGACTCATCCGGACTTTGAATAAATCCATAAGACTAGATTTCCTCATCAAAGCGGATGTTCCAAGATCTCAAAGCTTGCTTTAATCTATAAATGGACTGATTAAGCTTGCACACAAGATGCTCTTTACCCTTTGCAATGAATCCCTCTGGTTGCTTCATATAGATGTTTTCCTCAAGCCTTCCATTAAGGAAAGTTGTCTTGACATCCATCAGCCACACCTCATAATCCATATAAGCAGCAATACATAAGAGAATCCGGATAGACTTAAGTATAGCTAGCAACAAAAAAGTCTCCTCATAATTGATACCATCTTTCTGAGTATACCCTTTCGCAACAAGCCCTTCTTTGAAGGTCTCAACCTTCCTGTCTATTCCTCTCTTTCTTTTGTAGATCCACTTGCATCCAATGGTTTTTACACCCTTGGGTGGTTCTACTAGCTCCCAGACCTGATTTGAATCCATAGATTCTATCTCAGAATTCATCGCACTTTGCTAAGATACCGCATCTTTATCTTGTATTGCCTCGTCATATGTCTAGGGATCAGGTTCATGTTCGCCAGGGACCAAATCAGAAGATTCTCCCAAGAACATAAATCTATCAGGCTGTCTAACAACCCTCCCACTACGATGAGGTATCACCTGTGTATCCTCTGTGACACGTGGTGCAGTTACTTATGGTATATCCTCTTGTACCGGTGGTACTGAAGTAGTGACTTCCCCTCTCAATTCCTCCAGAATAATCTTACTCATGAGCTTGTGGTTCATCACATAGTCTTCCTCTAAAAATATGGCGTTCGTGCTAACGATCACCCTCTAATCTCTAGGACTATAGAACAAACCACCTTTCGTTCCTCTAGGATAGCCTACGAACATGTGCACTTCTGTACGAGGTTCTAACTTACCAGCATCTTCCTTCAGCACATGTGCTAGACTCCCTCAAATCTGAATATCTCAGACTAGGCTTTCACCCAGTCCACAATTCTGTGGGAGCAGAAGGCACTGATTTAGATGGTACCAAGTTCAGAATATACAATGTCGCATTAAGAGCATACCCCCAGAACGAATCTGGCAACTTAGAATAACTCATCATCGATCTAACCATCTCCATAAGAGTCCTATTCTTTCGCTCCGCTACACCATTCTGTTGGGGTGTTCCAGGTGTAGACAATTGAGATTAAATCCCAGCCTCTGATAAGTAATTCCTAAACTCTCCCAAGAGGTACTCACCATCACGATCAGATCGTAGTATCTTGATACTTTTACCTTGATGTTTCTCCACCTCAGCCTTGAATTCTTTGAACCTGTCAAAGCATTCAGACTTGCGGTGGATCAAGCAAATGTATCCATATCTTGAATAATCATCTATAAAAGAGATGAAATATTCAAAACCACCTCTAGCCTGGATAGACATAGGACCACACAAATCAGAATGAACCAATTCTAACACATCTTTGGCTCTATACCCCTTGGCCTTAAAATGCCTCTTGGTCATTTTACCTTCCAAGCAAGATTTGCAGGTTGGGAAATCTTCCACCACTAATGAACCCAGAGGTTCATCAGCAATCAACCTTTGAATTCTACTTAGGTTAATATAACCTAACCTTAGATGCCAAAGATATGTTTGGTTTATTTTCGAAGGTTTTTTTCTCTTATTAGATTTAGAAGATGAGTTATTTACTTCTATTTGCATCATGGGAGCTTTTGGTTCAAGGGTATATAAATTTCCTATCAATGCACCAGAAGAGATAATCTCCCTATTCCTTTTTATAACAACTCTTTCATTAAAAGAAATAGAATATCCATCCAAAAATAATTTAGAAACCGAAATCAAATTCTTTCTAAATAAAGGTACATAAAGGCAATTTTTTAGAACCAAAATTTTATTCCTCTCAAAAGATAAATAAACATCTCCCACTGCAACAGCCGCCACCTTCGTAGCATCGCCTAAGTAAACGGTAATCTCCCCCTCTGCTAGTCATCTGGTTTCTTGGAACTCTTGCAAAGTATTGTAGACATGATCAGTGTCTCCCATATCTACACACCAGGTGCTGGTAGATAACACCGCTAAACATGTTTCAACGACTAGACCAAAAGATATACCTTTATTCTGCTTCCAGTTGGGGCAGTCCTTCTTCCAATGTCCAGTCTGCTTGCAAGTGAAGCACTTGCCTTTTGGCTTCTTCACTCCTCCCTGAGATCCTCCCACCACCTTTGCTCCACCTTGTTTCTTCTTCTTCTTGCCTTTCAGCTTAGAAGTCGAAACCTTCTAAGCAATCATGGCATGTGCCTGAGCACTCTAACGAAAAAGCCCCTCTATCGCCTGGTGTTCTGTCAGAAGCTCCGCCAACGAATACAACATCTTATTCATGTTGTAGTTTAGGCGGAACTGCTCAAAACTCCTAGGTAGAGACTAGAGAATGATATCGACCTAGGTTTCCCCATCGATCTCGGCTCCAAGGACTTCTAGCTCATTCAAATGAGCCATCATCTTGAGAACATGATCCCTCACGGGTGTTCCCTCGATCATGGTGGTCGTCATCAAGTTCCTCATGGCTTCCTGCCTAGCAGCCCGATTCTGGTGTACAAATAGCTCCTTGAGATTGAGCATCATGTCATAAGCAGTGGGCATGGCTTGATGCTAATGTTGCAATACATTTGACATAGAAGTCAAAATATAACACCGCGCCATCTCATCAGCCTTTATCCACTTCTTATAACTCTCTTTCTCCTTTTCCCCAGAATCATCCGCAGGCTTAGGAGGACACTCTTCGAAGAGTACATACTTGTACTCCTCGGCAGTCAAGACAATATCAAGATTCCTTTTCCAATCAACATAATTGGGTTCAGTAAGTTTATTCTCTTTTAGTATCACAGCAAGCGGGTTGAAAGTCATTTTTGAAAAACCTAAGAATCACATAGATCAAAACTTTAGATTTCAAAAAATTATTGATTCCTCAAACAATAAAATTTTAAAATCAACCAACACCTCAAAACATCGAGAATATTGTATGCCACGATCGTGTGGACGTATACGAATTCTACATTTGTAAGAGGAGGTTTTACCCATTAATTTTATTATTTTGTCAACCTAACTTTTTGACAAATAAAATTAATAGTTGATTCCTCTTCGGCCCTACAAATAAAAGCAGTGACTCCGATGGGGAGGATACTCCTATTTGAATCTAAGTGTTCACCATTACTCGATACCAAGGCAATTATCCCGGGTTATGTGCCTTCCAATGGGAAAGTACACACAATCCTAAATAATTTCCTATAACCTTATTCGACCCTGTGAACCGCAAAACAAACTCATTCGATGGGGAGGAAGGCACTCAGAGACGACGCGTAAGTTTATTTGCATCACATGTCAAATCGTAATGGAGGCTATGGGAATTTAAAAAAATATGCCTCTCCCACTTAGGAATTTAAAATTGAGGAATTTCCCTAGCACACGACATGCATATCAAACAAGAAGCAATAAATATGAAAAAAATATTTTCCAACTATTATGGCTTTTGTTCTCCAATATGCCTCCCGTCGTATCGCCATCTCGTCCGCTCGTCCCTACGCCATGTACAAGCCATCCGAAGATCCGAGCCGAGAAAAAAATTATTTTAATTTACATCCATCGATCCTATACTCCACGAAGGAGTGTACATGAAATCTAGATCGAAAGTAAACTAAAATAAAAGAGTGGATAAACAATGTCGTACTTAATTACAAAAATTAAATACTAGCCTCGTTAACCCCGAGGATTCAAATAATAATACAATTACGCACATCCAATCACATACATACACATATGGCTATAATAGTTGGATTTTATGCCTGCAACCAAAAAGTTAGCCTATGCACATCCTACTATCAACCGGCACATACAATATATGATAAGTGCATAAAAGTAATCGAATCCTAAACACACAAAATCGAAAACCTGGCTCTGATACCACTTGAAGAGACGAAGCTTCGCTTCCCACTTCAACTCGGTCGCTTGTGCATGGCGATCCCATCAATGTCCCCGGATTAAAAAATTAATCCTTGACGAAGAAGGATTACCCAAGCAATCGATCCATCATCATGCCATTCGATTAGAGTGGTCACTTGAACAAACTTGTTGTTTAAGCAACCTACCTCTTTTCTTCGATTAGTCACGGAATAGACGATGTACGGATCGCCGGTTTTTGTGTTTGTCTTCGGGGTCCAAGTAAATTAGCCACATGCAATTACATACGTCATATAAAGAAACAAAAGGAAACCAAAACAAGAATTATACCTCTTGTTTACCTCTTGGTCTTCTATCGTATGTCCTATCCTCCTCTTGGACGTTGTATGGGCAACGATCCTCTAAGAGATGAAGCCTCCTAGATCACGTATCTTCCTTTCCTTGTTCATTTCGAACAAAGGAAGATAATAAGCTCCCTTCTTCTCCTTTCTAGTTTCGGACACAATCCCATTGGAGAAAGATCAAGCAACCTTCTCCTCTTTATTGTTGCCGCCAGCCACCAAGGAGAGGGAGATGGAATTACCGGCCAAGATTGATATCTTGCCGCTGGCCAAAGGAGAGGAGTAGGAGGAGGTTTGGGCACCGGCCAAAGCAAGGAGGAAGAAGATGGGCGCCGGCTACCAATTCGGAAGAGAAGGAAGCAAACCCTAATCCTTCCAAAGAGTTGCCGCCCAAGCCTAATTCTCAACCCTAGCTGCCCAAGCCAAAACCCTAATCTCCCAAAGATATCTTGCCGCCCACTCCTAAGCCCTTATTTATAGAGTTAGGCTTAAGCCTCCTTTTAATCTCCACCATTGGATCTAGAGATTTAATCTCAACCATCGGATCTAGAGGTTTAATCTCCACCGTCAAATCTAGAAATTTAACCTCCACCGTCGGATCTAGACTTCCATTTTCCACCATCGGATCTAGGCTTCATGAGGGTTTTAATAGGCTACAATAGGGACCATGAAGAGGAGTTGGATCTTGGCCACCCAATGGATCTAGCACATATAAAATCCAATCCATTAATGATAATCCATTCCACTAAAGGATTATCATTGATCTACCTCACCAACCCCATAAATAAATATGGGCTCCATATATTAATTGTACAAATATCTCCCCGTGTTTAAGATCTCGAATGTCTGTCAATTAATTAATTTAGTGACATTTAATTAATCAACATCTAACTCCATGAGTAGTACCACTCAACCTTATCATCATGCCGGACCAAGTTCACCTGCAGGGATTACATGATGAACCTTATGAGCTCCTCAAGGGGACATCATCATCCTAATATATAAGACACGATTTCCTCCTATAATCAACGACACACCATGTAAATAATATCATTTCTCAACTTACTGAGTCTATCGATTTAATCTATAAATCTCACCCATTGGTAAATCAAAGAAATAAATACTAAGTACATGTGCCCATTATTATATCGGGATTCAGAGCATGTACACCATAATATCCCGAGGTCCGATTCAATTATGTAGTCAGTAATAAATTGAATCACCTCTAAGTCGATCATGCTCAATACACACAAAGTGTACTAGTGTAATTCTATGGTCAAGACAAACCAATACCAAATCACACTACAACCATACCAACGGTTTGTCCAAAACCATCTCGGTTGTCAGCCTTTACTTATACTTTACAAGGAACTGATAACATGATCTCCCGTGTGACATTACACACCATGTTATCTACAATGTAATGTATCAGACAATATGCATAACCATAAATATGCAAACAATGATCATGTGATTCTTATTTCAAAAATAAAGATGTTCATACAAAAGATAGATTTTTCAATATACATCTCAATAGGAACTAGTATAGGACTTACCTTATAAAGCATGAGCCTATAGTTTTAAGGAGCCAGCACATCTCACAATACATAGGTTTAATGTGATTATATACTGAGGCACGTAGATGGGTGTGAGATGTTAGGACCTTACTTCTGATTCTATATGTAGAACAAGTGCATCAACATGAATCATAAAGTAAAATTTTTCAAAATAACCAACTCTAATCAAGATTTATTTGATTATCTAATATCAATTGAGTCAAGACAGAGTTGAACAGTTCTATAAGGGCAATTTATTAGATGAGTTATGTTAAAAATATTATTTTATAAAAAGGGCTCATGCTTGGATTCATAAAAACTTGTAATTTCCTTTATCATTTGAACTTATAATACTTTTTCATATGTGTCTTACATTAATCTAATAAAATCACCTTTCATATAATTATTTTTGATATATGGCAAAGGGGGAGAAAGCTTAAAAGTTAAGGTTAAAAGTTAAGGGGTTAACTTTTTTTCGAAAAAGTTAAGAAAGGTTAAAATTAAAAAGCTGAGGGGGAGGTTTTGGAAAATGGTTGTACTTACTATTCTCGTATGTTAACAGTTACATTTCTCTTAACTTTGAATTGGTTTGCCATTGAACAAAAATGGGGAGATTGTGGGTGCAGGGGTACTAGATAATCGAACCTAGGTTTTGATAATGACAAAGATTCAAAGTTAAGCTATCTTGTTATCTCATATAATTGTTGAGAGTGCAGGTAATGTATTAAGCCTTGCGAAGTTCGACGACGCCAAGAGAATCTCAAGAAGTCGAGAAACCTCGATAGTCATATGGATTGGTACCAAGGAGAATCTCGATAGGACAAGAAACCTCGGTGGTCGGTTGACTAGGTCAAAAGATGCTAGGAGAACCTCGGGAAGTTGAAGAACCTCGTGTTATGTTTGAGAGGTGTCCAAAGGCAATCACCTTATGGTCAGACTATTTATTTAATAAATAAAGATTCACTATTTAAGTGCACATGTCATATGTGTTTGATTGGATCTTAAACTCTTTTACTGAATGCCCACGATACTATTCATAGCATGAGAGAATTTGTGATTGGATCACAACTAGTGAGTATCTCTACATGTGTAATTATGAATGTATTGAAATAATCCCTAGTTGATGAATTGATGAGTTCGGACATCATCGATTCTGGGAGACTAGCACGGGTTATACTCCTTGGTTTATCCAAGTAGCTACTCCTCACTGCCTGGAGATATTGAGATGTCGAGAGTTAAACGTGGATGCTAGTTATGGTAACTAGTTCATTAGAGTGATATGTTGTAAGACTTCACATGGTTCTCTGCATATAAGATATGTCAGTGAAGCTCTTACTGTAGCTCCAGTGCGAGTTTCTTTCAATTTGAGGTATTCAAGTCATCTTGATCATGGAGACTTATACTTTGACATCTTAGTCGATACATCTCTACGGAGGTGTGGGTATGGGATTATTGGGTATAAGTCGAAGTGCCCGAAGGTGATTGAATAGCCAACAAAAGATTCACCACTCCTTGCGAGGAGTTGTATACCCTATGGCCACTCGTCAGGATTGTTACTCAGAGTCTTTGGCCAAAGCATTACATGTCAAGAGTATGGTACTCTTGGATACATGTCAAAGTAATTAGAATCCAATGGACTGAATGAACTTTGGTGAGCGCTAGAGGAGGGTGAATGGCGCGTTCTTGTCGTTTGACGGAATTCGATCACGTTTGCCTACAATACTTGTTATACGTAGTGGAAATAATAATAACAATAAGAAAATAGACAAACACAACCACAACATACAAATATAACGTGGTTCGGAACCTTAGGATTCCTACTCTACGGGTTGAGCTCAAATGAGCTCTAGCGATGCAAAGCACCACTACTAATCAACTCTCCTTCTTGGAAAACACTCTGGAGGTGGAGGAAACCTCTTACAATAGATTACAAAAGTAATACAAGAAAATACAAGAAATTACAAATGAAATACACAAAATAACGTAAAGAAAACTTTACAACAATTGCTTTGGATGCTTGCTTATTTGATTGCTTGAGCCACACTTGAAGACCCTGACTTGCACCAGCAAATCACTCCAAATCACCTAAGAAATCGCTGCAAAAAACCCTCCATTTGAGCTTCCTTTAAAGCTACAACTCGGGCTGATTTCTGCCTAGCAGTCGACTGCTCATACCCATCAGTCGACTGCTTCTGTAGTCGTTGTCTCACAACGACTTAATCCACGTTGGAAAAAATCCAATGGATACCTATCAGTTGACTGACCTTACCATCAGTCGACTGATGATTCGGTACCCTATTGATCAGTCATTTACTGAAGGTTCTAAGTCTGTGACCACAACCATTAGTCGACTGCCCTCCATGGAAGTCGACTATTCAAGGCCAGTCGAGGCACTGCCTCGACAGGGTTTCCAATTGAGGCACCAGTCGAGGGTGCCTTGCGTCTGCTCGACTGTAGTCGAGGCAAATCGAGGCACCGCCTCAACTGAGACTCTAGTCGAGGTGCCAGTCGAGTCGCCTTGCATCTATGGCCACAACTCGACCGCAGTTGATTGCCAATCGACTCCCATCAGTTGACTGGTCATAATCCCAATCGACTGATCGGGGTTGACTCGGCTGCCAAGTATCAAAACAATTGACCAATTGACTAGTCCATGACCCCAGTTGACTAATACACCTCAACCATGAGGTTTAACTCAAGTATGATGCCCTCATATTTGCTAGACTACCCTTAGCCTAGACTTAAGCCTTCTAGCCACCTCCATCAGCCTCATGCCTATTGAATCCCTCCAAGTCATCCATGACTTGGTCATCCATACGCTCCTTCAGGTGCTTCCATCGGCTATTATCATGCTAAGATGGTCTATACCGCCAAGGCATATTGGGCTTACGCTGCCAAGACACACGCTTGGACTTTACGCCACCAACCATTGGACTTATGCTGCCAAGACTCCACCCTTGGACTTTACGCCGCCAATATCAACCTTTGGACTTCCCTTACCAACCCATGTTGGTCTTTCCATTTGCCAAGACTCAAGCTTGGACTTTCCCTTGCCAAGACCCATGCTTGGACTTTCCATGCCAACTTATGTTAGACTTTCCATGCCAAATACTCAAGACTTGGACTTTACTATCGCTAAGACCCATGCTTGGACTTTCCATGCCAAGTGTCCCACTTGGACTTCTCCATCATATGATCAACTCCATGTCAACCATATAGTCAACTCATTGTCAAATAATGGTCAACTCATTATCAAATATCAAAACACAAACATCAAGACACTACTTGAGTCAAACTCGAGTCTGGTCAATCATGACCTGGGCCAATTGCACCAACAATCTCCCCCTTTTTGATGTTTGACAAAAACCAAACCTTTGATTTGAACACTAACTCAATCTAATCCTCCCAATTTTCCAAATTGGGAATTCTCAAATTCTCCCCCTTTTTGACATACAACAAAAAGGCTCTCCCCAAGGATATCAATGTCTCATATTCCAATGAGATCTTATAATCTCTCCCTTGGTCCAAAAACATCTAGGATGTCTTCACTCTTCCTAGTGATAAGTCTCATATCACTAAAGAGAGGTAATCCTTCAAACTCTCCCAATTTTCTTAATTGGGCATCTCACATTCTCCCATTTTTAATTCTCCAAAATTCTCCCCCTCATGAGGAAGAACACATCCATCATCCCATGATGGATAACCTCCCCTTAAAGGCTTGCTCCCCCTTGACCATTGCACCAACAATGTCCTTGGAGAGTCCCTAAGCCTATAGGAACACTAACCCATCAAAATTAAGGTTAAAAGTTCAAACTTGAACTTTCACACACCTTAAAATTGATACATCACCCAAACAACTCTCCTAATCTATATCTAATGGATTTACACCATTTATAATGCTTTCCAAAGCATATCCTAGGGTTAGGAGCAGTTATGGTAGCCTAACATAGCTGAAATCAGGCTAAACATACCTTGTTTACCCAAAATCAGCATTGGCAGTCGACTGGTTCAGTTAACAGTTGACTGACCTATGCATTAGTCGACTGAGAAAGCTTCCAGTTGAGTGAAAGAAGCTCTAGTCAAGGTGCCACCTCGACTAGTTTCTGACTTTGTCGAAACAGCATTTTCAGATCATCTTTAGAAATGCATAAATAATTCTAGAAAATTTAAAAAATCATAAATTTCAACCACACATTACTTATGCCAAACACTATAGGGGAAAAATACTTAAAAAATAAAATAATAAAAAATTAGTGAGATTGATACACAACTCAAAAATAAGAAAAACTTCATTATTTTGAGCCTACTTTGTATCAACTTCATCAATGGTGACTTCTATCAAAAGATAGACTACACCAAGGTTTTTCAAAATGATTTTGAAAGGTTTTTAAAACCTTAAATTAGACCATGGTCTATGGGATTAATGCACATGAATTGTACATAGGCTTTCCTCATGATTCATCCATGGTATAACATGAGTTTGAGTTCATCTAGATGCAAGAACTATGCATCTTGAACTTAACTCATTTTCTAGCATCTCACATGTGTTTAGGGTGTATGAAAACACACACATGTCAATTTTATGTGAGATGTGAGTTTTGTTCATCCTAATCTAGGGATGACTCCCCTTGTAACCTTCTTAGTGGCTTTGCTAGGTTTCTTCGAAACCTTAGCCACTAGGCACACACCATGGTTAGCCTTAGGGATAGCTTCCCTAGTAACCTTGATTTTCCTAGACCTAGATTGAGTTCCATAATCTAATGGAACACTATGGTAGGTCTTCTTGGGCTTAGGTTTGTGACCCAAATCTCTCTTGCCCTTGGATGAGCCTTGCCTTCTAGACCCTAGGTTTTTACTCCTAGACCCTTCAATTGAATTTGTCATTCTTGCAAGGGTCTTTTCAAGTTTCTCAAGCCTTGACCTCAAGGCTTGATTTTCTAACTCTAATCTTCCCAATTTTGATTTTTCATTTATCCTTTGGGAAGGATTCCTCCTAGGCATATGTCTACCCTTCTTAAGGTTAATGCCTAGGTGATCTTCTATCTTCCTAATGGACTCCCTAGGTAGGATTTTTCTAGGGTTATTAGTCCCAAATTTCTCCTTAGTTCTAAAATCGACATGTTTTGGCCCTAAGCAATAAAACCTATTTTTATTTCTAGCATGCTCCTTATGAAAAATAGCAAGATTATTAACATTATTCCTAGCATGCTTTTTAACATGAAAATTTGAAGGTGCATCACTAAATTTTACCATAGGGTTTGCTTTAGAAGCTACCCCTTCATTTGGTGCTCCTTCTTTTCTCCTAGGTCATTGGCTTCAGTAGTGCCCCTTTTGATGGCATTTGAAGCAAATGATATGCTCCTTGCTCTTTTTAACGGGGACTCTGGCATCCTTAGGCTTCTCATTTTCTTTTGGTGCTGACCCTTTCTTCTTAGCCAATTTTGGGCACGTACTCTTGTAATTCCCGAGTTCCCTACACTCAAAGAATATGATATAATTTTTATTTATAACTAAATTGTTTGAGTTACCTAGGGTGGTAGTCGGAAGAATTTGGTCCAATTCTTTATGGCTCCCGGAGATAGATGCTTCTTCATGTTATTCTGATATTGAAGATGACCTAATCTCCTCCCCCTCAATTCTAGAGGTGAAGGCTTCTTCTACCTCTTCCGATTCGAATGTTGATTCCCTATCAACTTCTGAATCCTCAAGCTCTTGGGATGATGATCCACATTCTTCTTGATCTTGAGAGGATGAGCACTCCTCTTCTTTCTCATCTTCTTGGACCGGTACGAGATTCTCATGGAACTTGGCTAACTTGCTCCATAGTTCCTTAGCATCTTGATATTCACCTAGCTTACACAAAATATCATTAGGGATTAAATCTTACAAAAGTTTTGTTACCTTAATCTCAATCTTTAATTTTTGGCATTGCTCTTGGGTCAACTTCTTCAATTATAGGATATCTCCCTTCTTATCCCTGGGGGTTCGAAACCTTCGATGATGATGAACCAATTCTCTATGTCCATCATCAAGAATGTCTCCATTCTCGCCCTCCATGCCGGAAAGTCTTCTTGGTCATATGGTGGAGGAACTTCGATGGCGTACCCCAATCCGTCCTTAGGTAGCTCCATCTCCTCTAGTGCTTTTGCTCCCTCATATGCGAAGCCGGTGAAGAGCAACCCACTTTGATACCAATTATAGGAACTTCGGTGAGCGCTAGAGGGGGGGTGAATGGTGCGTTCTCATCGTTTGATGAAATTTGATCACGTTTGCCTACAATACTTGTTATACGCAGTGGAAATAATAATAATAATAACAAAATAGACAAACACAACCACAACACACAAATATAATATGGTTCAAAACCTTAGGGTTCCTACTCCACGGGTTGAGCTCAAATGAGCTCTAGCGATGCAAAACACCACTACTAATCAACTCTTCTTTTCGGAAAACATTCCAGAGGTGGAGGAAACCTCTTACAATAGATTACAAAAGTAATACAAGAAAATACAAGAAATTACAAATGAAATACACAAAACAACGTAAAGAAAACTTTACAATAATTGCTTTGGATGCTTGCTTGTTTGATTGCTTGAGCCGCACTTGAAGACCCTGACTTGCACCAGCAAATCACTCCAAATTGCTCAAGAAATCACTACTAAAAACCTTCCCTTCAAGCTCCCTTTAAAGCTGCAACTCAGGCTGATTTCCGCTTGGCAGTCGACTGCTCATACCCATCAGTCACTGCTCCTGTAGCTTTTGTCTCATAATAACTTAATCCACATTGGAAAAAACTTCAACGGATACCTCATTAGTTGACTGACCTTACCATCAGTCGACTAATACTTTGGTAGCTGACTGATCAGTCATTTACCGAAGGTTCTGAGTCCATGACAACAACCATCAATCGATTGCCCTCCATGGTAGGCTAGACCACCCTTAGCCTAGACCTAAGCCTTCTAGCCACCTCTATCAGCCTCACGCCTATTGGATCCCTCCAAGTCATCCATGACTTGTTTATCCATACGCTAGCCTTCAGGTGCTTCCATCAGCTATTGTCATGCTAAGCTAGTCTATAATGCCAAGGCACATTGGGCTTACATTGCCAAGCCACACGCTTGGACTTTACGCCGCCAACCATTGGACTTATGCTGCCAAGACTCCACCCATGGACTTTACACCGCCAATATTAACCCTTGGACTTCCCTTGCCAGCCCATGTTGGACTTTCCATTTGCCAAGACTCAAGCTTGGACTTTCCCTTACCAAGACCCATGCTTGGACTTTCCATGCCAACCCATGTTGGACTTTCTAATTGCCAAGACTCAAGCTTGGACTTTCCCTGCCAAGTACTCAAGACTTGGACTTTACCATCACCAAGACCCCTGCTTGGACTTTCCATGCCAAGTGTCCCACTTGGACTTCTCCATCATATGGTCAACCCCATGTCAACCATATAGTCAACTCATTATCAAACAATGGTCAACTCATTGTCAAACATCAAAACACAAACATCAAGACACTACTCGAGTCAAACTCGAGTCTGGTTAATCGTGACCTGGGTCGATTGCCCCAACATGGAAGAGGAAGTAAGACTTGGGCTAGGTGTGATGTAGTCAACCTAGTGGGGACTGACACATAGACCATGTTGTGGACCAAATGGGTATAAGATGAGTAAAAGAAATGAGGCATGATTCACTGTAGCTGTTGAAGGGTTCGTAAATGGTTCCGAAATCAACTGTTGATTTTTCAATTAATTGGCGATCTTGATGTATTACTAGGTGTCACTCATGATCATTCCATAATTAATGGTTAATTATGTACGACCAACATAAACCAAGAATTTATTAGGTCACGCACACTACGAATCCTTCGAAGAGACTTAAAATGAGTTTGAGAATTGAATTCTCAAGATCGAGAGAGATCAAGTTTTGTTGGACCAAACACATGACTGATGCGCACGAATGCGACCTCAAATCTCGCGATAGAGACCATCGAGGACTCAAAGCGCACGCTCACGCTCAACACCCGCAAGTGGACGGATGTCGTCAAGTAATAAAGATTATCAATTCCACAGGGACTGGGATTCGAGTACCAATATACTCAGTGGTTGTAATTGTTCAGACGTGACTCTAAGTGGTTTCGGTTGGTGAGGGCTGTCGGTGGACTCTACTCTATACGGTGTCATATAGAGGATGAAAGGAGTGTGCCAAGGTCTTCAAAAGTGATTCTAGGACTTCGGTTTCGCTTGCGTATCACAGAATAATATTGTCAATTGGCATTGTCTAGATGTTTACCTATGGTTTTGTGGAAGGGACATCATACACTCTCCCGCAGGGCCGCCGCATCTACCGGGAGCTATCTCTGCCTAAAAGGTCGGGATAAAGGGTACGAGGATGCCAAATCAATCCCTACTGTGAACCGTTTCCGATTCCACCGCACCCTTCTCCCCGCAGTTGCAAGAGATCAAGTTTACCCCAAGGTTCCTTAATCAAACCTCCTATATTTTAGATTACGAGGGCTGTCACCCCTCGTATCGCCTAAGCATAGTGGAAAGAAAGCCAAACACGCATAGATATAGTAAAGAGCAACTACCAATTGTCAAATCAAACTCATGAGAAGAATTTAACATGAACCAACGTTGTTTATGTACACAAGCTACTCCCTAATCCTAGAATCGAAAGTATTACTCCATGTATATGAAGGAAGAATCACAAAGCATGTCTAAGATTGAATACATAAGGAATGAAATGCAGAAATAGAGATATACAATGCTTCCGTGATCTTCTCTCCGGCGTTGAATTGCAAGGTGAGGACCTCCGACGACGTTCTTCCTCCCCGTTGTGAGTTATTGAAGCTTTTTAGGGCTTCGGCATGTCGTCCTAGCCATCATGCCTCCTCCCTAGGGTTTGGGCGGAGCCATCCTTATATAGGCATCGCCTCGGACCACTGCAAAATTCGGAAAAAAACCTAGTGTGCAAATCCATCGGGCCGCCACACGGCCGTGTGTTTCCACATGGCCAGGCCATGTGCGACCCTAGGGTGCTAATCTCGTCCATTAGACACGACCGTGTGAATCCACACACCCTGGTCGTGTCCCACTCTGCGTCTAGCTACGAAATATCCTTCTTTTCTCCGAAAATGTGTCTTCTTCACCCGAAAAGCTAACCTGCACACAAAAGTACAACGAGCAGACCTCCGAACCAGAAAATAAGAAATGTGTGCAAAAATAGAGTAACATATGCATAAAACTAACACAAAATGCAATGAGATGTGAGCAAAAACTACTCCTAAAACCCTATATGTTTTGCTCACATCAATAACAAATATGGAAATATTTGTCATTTCGGAAACTCGAAAGGAGCATGTCTTAAGAAGACGGGTTGGGCCTTAAAAGGTTTAATTATAAACCAAATCCATTTGGTTTTAATTAAAAGGGATCTCTTTTGATTAAGGGCCTAATTAGTGTTTAATGGATGAGATTAAGCCTTAATGGTTATGGGATTTGGGATTTGATCCACTAACATATAACCCATTAGGATTTATGCCTATATAAAGGGTTATAAAGGCTAAACCTAATGAAAAGAAGTCCTTAAGGCCCTCTTCCTCAACCTAGCCAAACTCTCTACCCTCTTCCTTCTTCTTTGTCGTTGGCCCTAGCAAGGCTCCCTCTTGTTTAGATCCAGCCAACTCCTCCCCAAGAAAGTGGTGAACTCCGACCAAGTCTTCTTCAAGGTGGATTGACAATTCGGGCAAGGCTTGGAACAAAGGTTTCTTCCTTTGTGCACTTGGCCGAACCTAGGAGAATTAGGATTTGGTATTCCACAGACCATCAAGGAAACAAGGGTTGTTTCCACCTCTTTAGAGGCCGACCCCTCTAGGTTTTAGGGTTGTTATTGTCTCTTATTGAATCTTTAAAAACTACAGTTAATTCCGACATGAATCAACAATTGTACGAAGGTTGTTCGAGGACTCGTTTGTGTAGCAAAATAAGTCGGCAATTGCTCTCCAATCACCCAACCTACTTGATTCATCTAGTAGCAAAGAGAAGGTCAAACTCGTGGCTTTGAGAAGTTGTCCCTCTGAAGATTCGATGTGGATGTGAGTAGAGACAAAGCTCCACGAGCATCATACGGTTGATTCCCTTCCGGCTCGCCATCATCCGAAAGGTATACCTAGAGTAAAATTTATTTTATTCTTGTTGTATGTAAAATTTTATTTGGTGGATATGTCCACATGTGTTGTAATCCTACATGTGTGGGTGTGAGCGTTGTAATAATTTAGGAAATTATTATATTTTTTAGTTTATTATAGATTTTAAATTCAAACATAATCATGAAAAATAACTGTAAAATATATTCATTAAAATATCGTTTTAATTGGTCGTAGTTGGAAAATTTCCTAATATTTTTATTTCCTAATTCTAAAATTTTTAATTTTTAATTTAGAAATCCAGATTTTGAAAATTTAGATCAAGAATATTTATTAATATGGAAAATGTTTCATAATTTAATTAAAGAAATGTTGATTTATCGAAATCAAATTCCTAAACATATTTTAATCCTAAAATAATATAATGACAAATATGACATAATCATGCCATATCATACGCCATGATTAGATGTATTTTGTCGTGCGTGTATTGTGACATGTTATCATATATACCATGCGTGCAATGTCATACAGGTAGAACATATGCATGAAGATGAGACCTGAACCCCTTACATAAATTTTAAAGCTTACAACTACCGTTAATTGTAGGATCCTTAGTGATTGGCTAGAGGGGGGGGTGAATAGACAATTCTTTATTTTTCTACAAGAAATCGTTACTAGAAGCAATAAACAATTACAATTGAAATAGAAAGCAAAGAACACAATGCTAACAAAACTCTTTAACATGGTTCAGAGATGACGCTCCTACTCCACGACAATCTGTAAGGTGGATCTCCACTAAAACCTCCTTATGATGCAAGAACACCAAGGTGGAGAAGCCTTCTTACAATCACTCTTCTTCTTACAAATGATGGAAATAAGTAAGATTAGAGAAGAAGAGATTTAAAGCACTAGAAAGCTTGGAGAAGGCTTGGGGGCTTGTGAGCAAAGTATGGAATGAGAGCATTAGCCCTCTCAAGCTCCCCAAGACCTTCTTTTATAAAGAAGGGACTGATTTTCCCATTGATCCTGTAGTAGTCGATTACTGCATACCAGTAGTCGACTACTGCTTTAGCTGACCTAATCCAATAGCTTCTGATGAAGCCTTATCTGCAGTTGTCACATCTCAACGGAACTCCAATTAGTCGACTGATTACACTAGCAGTTGACTGCTCCAAGCAATCAGTCGACTAAAAATGTTTCTATGTCCGTGTCCACTTATAATAATTAGCTGCCAGGGTATGGCAGTCGACTGAAGATGGACTAGTCGACTGCCAAACCCTAGCAGTCGACTGATGGACTAGAAACTCAACCGACTTGATGATCCGATCAATGATCGGGTCATAACCCCAATGATTGATCGCCTCAACCTCGAGTACCATGAACTCGAGATCAGTCGATTGAGACAAGACCCCAGTCGACTGGCATACTTCAAGTATGATCAAATCATACTTGAAACCGACACCCTAGACCTAGACTCAACCTTCTAGCTCTTCCCTAAACCTTGTGCCTCCAGGATCCCTCTAAGTCTGCGACTCCTTCATCCTTGCTCTTGCCTTGAAGAGCTTCCCTCAATTTTTTCATGTTTCAGGTTTCTCCTTTGCCAAAGACCACTTGGACTTTACGTTGCCAAGACTACATTCTTAGACTTACACTGTCAAGACCTTGCCTTTAGACTTCCTTTGCCAAGGTCTGCTTGGACTTTACGCTGCCAAGACTACATGCTTGGACTTATGCTGCCAAGACCTTCCCTTGGACTTCCCTTGCCAAGATCACACTTGGACTTTTCTTTACCAAGTCTTCACACTTGGATTTTTCCTTTCACTTAACACATTCACAGTTAAATCACAAATATTGTCTAACTATAAATGATTATCCAAATATCAAAATAACATAAATGCTTGGGGCATTGTTACACCAACCATCTTCCCCTTTTTGATGTTTGACAATCATTTAAGTTAGGTCTTGAAATATGCAAAAAATCATATATCTCAATATGAATTCTAACTTAAAGTCCCCTTCTCCCCCTTTGACATACATTAAAAAGAGAAGGACACATAAACAAAAAGTGCATGATGAATAGATTGATTATGCTTTGAACTAAGGTATGAAATATTTTTAAAGCTCCCCCTTAATCCAAGACATACTTCATGATGTGTGAAGAACATGTTGAGCAAAGCATGAAGCCATAGATAAGAAATATACTTTAACTTTGCACCAACAATAAACATTACGCATATAGATTTTATAATGAAAAAGATGTCATAATAACACTCCCCCTAAATCAATGCATCAGTTAGTCCTACTCCCCCTTATTTGCTGCACTTATCATAACATAGGGTTAGGACACATACAATTGAGCTCTAAGCAAGTAAACAGGGCTGATCTATAGAAAAATTAGTATAGCAGTTGACTGGATACTGAGGAAGTCGACTGCTAACCCTGAAATGCCAATTTCAGCTTTTCAGCCCAACTTCAAAAATGCATAAATAATTCATGAAATATAAAATAAAATCATGAAATTTTGTCGACATATTTGTAAAGTCATTTTCTATCAAGTAAAAATAATTTGAAAAATATTTATTTTCCATATTTTGAAATTTGACACGACTTTGAAATCTAACAAAAGTTCTAAGAATTTTCAAAAACTTTGTACTACTTTTGCCTAACAATTGAAAATTATTTTTCAAAATATGATAAAGATAGTTTAAAAGATATTTTGTTTGACATTTTCAATCATGTTCTTAGAGCTATGTGCACATCAATTGTGCACAAGCCTTCCTAATGATTGGTTCAATGAAAGATCAATGTCTCGAGATGACATATTAGTTCATAGTAATGCATCATAAAAAGCATGATGAACCAAATGCATCTTTCTAACATCTCACATTATGTCTAAGTAGATCAATACAAAAATCATGGATTCTTAGGTGATTTGTGAGATGCTTAGATGTATAGTCCTAGATTTTCTATTGGATCATGCAAACTTAAAACTCTACTCTATAAAGCACATTCCAAGTTCTCTTTTAAGTGATGAAAAATCCGCTTCAGGGAGAGCCTTGGTGAAAATGTCGGTAAGGTTGGACTTAGATTCTATATAGTTAAGTTCAATGTCCCCCTTTGCCACATGATCTCTAATGAAGTGATGCTTCACTTCAATGTGCTTGGTCATAGAGTGATGTACCGGATTTTTAGTCAAATTAATGGTACTCACATTATGACAATAAATTTTAATGTTGGATTATTGTAGTTCATAATCCTCTAAAGTGTGTCTCATCTAAAGCAATTGAGCTATACAACCATCCATGACTACATACTCGGCCTCGGTGGTGGATAAAGCAACACAAGGTTGCTTCATACTACTCCAACTAACTAGGGAGGATTCAATAAATTGGCATCTACCACTAGTACTCTTCTGATCCAATTTGCAACCCGCATAATAAGAATTGGTACACCCAACCAAATTAAAAAGCTTAGTCCTAGGGTACCAAAGTCCTACATTTAGTGTTCCTTTGATATATCTTAAGATTCTCTTAACGACCACTAAGTGAGACTCTTTGGCACAAGATTGATATCTTGTACACATATCTACCACAAATAAAATGTCAGGTCTACTAGCGGTTAGGTATAGTAGGCTACCAATCATACTCCTATAAAGTTTTAAGTCAATTGATTTTCCTTCAAGATTATTGTCTATTTTAGTATTAGTTGCCATTGGGGTGGATACTACCTTAGCATTTTCCAAACCAAATTTCTTGATCATTTCTTTGGCATATTTGCCTTTGTATATATGGATTCCCTCATTAGTTTGTTTAATTTATAGACCTAAGAAGATATTTAATTCCCCAACTAGACTCATTTCAAACTCATTTTCCATATTTTTTATAAAGTCTTGAAGGAGGTCATCATTTGTTGACCCAAAAATCATGTCATCAACATACAATTGGGCAACAAAGATATCCTTTGATTTTGACTTAATGAAAAGAGTTTGATCTACTTGGCCCCTTCTAAAATCCTTAGAAATTAAGAAAGATGATAATCTTTCATACCAAGCCCAGAGATCTTGTTTTAACCTATATAAAGCTTTTCTAAGTTTATATATGTGGTTTGGATATTCTACACTCTCAAACCTAGGAGGTTGTTCTACATACACCTCTTCCTTAATAAATCTGTTTAGGAATATAGATTACACATCCATTTGATAAAGCTTAAATCACATGTGAGGGCATATCCTAACAAAATTCTAATTGACTCTAACCTAACAATCAGGGCATAAGTTTCATCATAGTCAAGCCCTTCAACTTAATTGAAACCCCTTTTAACTAACCTAGCTTTGTTTCTAGTTATGTTTCCTTGATCATTTAACTTATTCCTAAAGACCCATCTTGTGGTAACAATAGTGCTATCATTGGGTCTAGGGACTAGCTCCCAAACTTGACTTCTCTCAAATTGAGCTAATTCTTCTTGCATTGTCAAAATCCAATCCGGATCAAGTAATGCATCATTGATTGATTTGGGCTCAATTTGTGAGATGAGAGCTACTTGACTAGTAGGAGCTCTATGGAAAGACCTAATTCTTACTCCTTGGGATAGTTCTCCTACAACTTGGTCTAGAGGATGATTTTGATGAATCCTTAATGTTCTAGGAGGTGTATCAAATTGATTTAGATCATAATTATCCTCCTTCCTCTTCTCATCATCAGAATCTTCTCTTCCTCCCCCTTGATTACTACTTCCTAATCCTCCCCCTTGGTCATTACCCCCTAAGGTCAAGTTTTGAAGTTTTTGGGTAATGTTTTGATTATTGTCATTGATATCCTTATCAATGGAGGATTTTCTAGGATAAGTACTAGAGGTCTCATCAAATTGAACATTAGAGGATTCCTCAACCTTTTGGGCCCTCTTGTTGTAGACTCTATATCCTCTACTAGTAGATGAGTATTCAACTAGGATTCTCTCATCCGCTTTGGACTCAAATTTTCCTAAGTTGTCTTTGGCATTTAAAATGTAGACTTTGCATCCAAAGACCTTAAAATAATGAATTGTAGGAATTGTGTCATTCCATAATTAAAATGGTGTTTTGACTAAAAACCTATGGATTAGGACTCGATTTTGGATATAGCAAGCGGTATTAACCACTTCCGCCCACAAGTAGCTAGGTAGAGAATATGCATTGAGCATAGTCCTAGCCGCCTCTTGTAGGGCATGATTTCTCCTTTCCACCATCCTATTTTGTTGAGGTGTTCTAGGATAAGAGAACTCATGCTTGTACCCTTGTTCTAAGCAAAAATTTGAAAAGTTAGAATTCTCAAATTCTCCACCATGATTATTACGGATTCGATTGATTTTGATATTTCTTTCATTTTCAACTCTTTTGCTAAATCCTATGATTATTTCAAAGGTATCATCCTTATGTTTCATAAAGTAAACCCATGTATACCTAGAAAAGTCATAAACTATTACTAAACAATATTTACTACCATTTAAAGAAGGAATACTATGGCAATCAAATAAATCCAAATGTAAAAGCTCTAAAGGTAATGAGGTACTAGTTAGGGTTTTACCTTTGTATGATGATTTGGATTGCTTTCCTTCTTGGCATGCATCACACAATTTTTATTTAATGTACTTGATCTTTGGTAGCCCCTTCACTAACTCTAATTTAGCTACCTTGGCTATGTTCTTCATATTGATGCGCCCTAGCCTTCTATGCCATAGCCACCCTTCCTCTTCTTTTGCCATAAGACACTTAGTAGAAATGTTAAAAACATAGGATAAATCAACATAATAAATATTTGATTTCCTATGTCCAACTAACATGCAATCATTCAAATTCTTGTGTCTAATTAAACATTTTGTGGAATTGAATTCAATACTATAGTTGACATCACAAAGTTGGCTCACACTAAGTAAATTGAATTTCATGCTTTTAACTAGTAAGATTTTATGAATAATAATTTTAGGGGATACCTCAATTGTGCCTTTACTTATAATTTTTAGTTTTCCACTATTCCCAAAAGACATGGTTCCCTTGTTAATGTAGTTGATTGTGGAAAACTTGCTCACATCTTCGGTTATGTGTCTTGAGCAACTGTTATCCACAAGCCACATACTTGGCCAACCTACCTAAACAACATGAAAAATAAATTCCTTAGGTACCCAAATGTTTGGATCAGTAACATCAATCAAAAACTTCTTGGGAACCCAAGCCTTCTTAACCTTACCCCTAATTGTTGCCTTTCTACTAATTAGGGAGATGTAGGCTACTTCCTTGTCCTTAGGTCTATATCCTATGCCGGTCTTGTTATAAATGACCCTTTGATCCCTAAGAATCATGTCAAGGTATTTTGACCCACTAGTGAATTTTTCTAAACATGTCCTTAGTTCAAAAACTTCATCCTTGAGTTTTTCATTTTCCTTTCTAAACATGCAAGAATCATCACATAAAGATTGTTCATTCCTAATTGCCTTAATTTCTACCTTAAAGTCCTTAATCCTAGATTTTGATCTATCCAAAGCATTTTTAAGATAAACAATAGTTTAATGTAAAAACTCTACTTGGAGTGAGTCTTTTACCTCATAATCACTAGATGATGATTCGTCGCTAGAGGAGGCATCTTATTGGCTTGATTCATTAGAGTCATCCCCCAATGCCATGAATGTCACATGGCATGTGATGTGGCAAAGCTCATCATCATCGGATGAGTCCTCCAGCTTTGAGTGTCCCAAGTTGTTTGAGCCACCATAGCCTCCTTTTTCTCCTTCTTCTTTTCTTTTTCCTCCTCCTTCTTTAGTTCCAGGCAATTTGGCTTGATATGCTTTTTTTGTTGCATGCATGGCAAATAACATTAGTATTAATATTTGAATTAGTACTAGATTTACCTCTTGAAGATTTGGACATTTTCCTCACATCCCTATTCTTGAGTCCTTTTGCTTTCCTATACAACTTTCTAACAAAGTGAGCCATCTCACTATCCGACGATCCTCTGTCGCTACTTGACTCTTGCTCCGACTTGGATGATGATGAAATTTCTTCCTTCTTCTCCTTCTTTCCTACAAAAAAGGCTACACTTTTCTTCTTTGTTGAAGTGTTAGATTGCTCGTGCAATTCGAATTCACAAAATAATTCATCTAATTTAACCAAAGAAAGGTCCCTAGAAACCTTAATGGCATCAACCATTGATGCCCATAAGGTGTTCCTTGGGAAAGATAGAAGAACATACCTTATTAGGTCCCAGTTGTCTATTTTCTCACCTATGACATGGAGTCCGTTGACGATCTCCTTGAACCTTCCATGCATTTGACTTACCATTTCGTTGGTTTTCATGGAGAAGGTTTGAAGTTGACCTATCAACAGATCCCTCTTGGCTCTCCTTGATTCCGTTGACCCTTCATTTAGCTCGATGAGCTTCTCCCAAAGCTCCTTTGCGGTGTTGAAAGGTCCCACCTTGTTAAATTGCTCGTTTGATAACCCACATTGAAGTGTCGTTATCGCTTTGCTATTTGCTTGAGCCTTATCGTACATCTCCTATGTCTAATCCTCGATTGGAATGGGTGTTCCAAATTGATTCACTGATTCTTTGTATCCCTTGACAACACTAACCCAATTTTTAATATCATTCATCAAAAAGTATTTCATCCTACCTTTCCAATAAGCGAAGTCATTGTCGTCAAAGAGTGGTGGTCGCACGATGTTATGTCCCTCTTGAAAAGCCATTGTGATACCTCGGTTTGTCACGCCCGCCCTTTTCGGACCCAGAACCCGGAGGGGCGGCGCGTGACGCAACCGTACATACATACATTACATACAGCGGAAGACTTTATACATACTTCTTAATTCTTACAGCGGAAGACTTTAGACCTATATTTTTTTTTCTTTTAAAACATAAACATGCATTGACATATATATATATATATATATATATATATATATATATATATACTTCTTCTTCTTAACATAGAGTATGCATCATAACATGTATAGATACTCCTTCTTACTTCTTCTTTACTTCTTCTTATTAACATAGAGCATGCATCATAACATATATAGATACCTAGTTCTTAGTTCAGGTTCATAAACATCGTCGTCATACGGAGACATAAGTAAGGACATCCATAAACGTCATCATCATAGGTAAACATATATATATAAACCTAACGGATCTTCTCCACCATGCCACTGCCACACACATTTGACCCCTCCTGCTGCTCCCTTTAGTTTATCCATCCCTTACCCTTATCTGTAGTACGAGGGAAAGATAAACTATAAGCACATAGGCTTAGTAAGATCCAGTCCTACTCACAAAAACCATATATCGACATAAATCATGGCATGTGACATTCATAACATATAAGCAATATCACATGTAACATAACATATAACATACGTAACATAGCAAATCAACATATCATACGACAAATATGACATAGTGGCATAAACATGGCATATCAAACATAGCACACTTCATATGTAACATATCAACACAAACATGGCATATCAAACATAACATACTTCATATGTAACATATCAACACAAACATAGCATATCAAACATAACATACTTCCTATGAATCGTATCAACATAAACATGGCATATCAATCATAACATACATCATATGTAACATAGTGGCATAACCATGGCATATCAAACATAACATACTTCATATGTAACATATCAACATAAACATGGCATATCAAACATAACATACTTCATATGTAACATATCAACACAAACATGGCATATCAAACATAACATACTTCATATGAATCGTATCAACATAAACATGGCATATCAATCATAACATACATCATATGTAACATAGTGGCATGACCATGGCATATCAAACATAACATACTTCATATGTAACATCTCAACATAAACATGGCATATCAATCATAACATGTGAACACAACAATCAATCAGGTAAACATATGCAAGATCCTTTTGAAAACATATATTATAGGTACGTAAACATAATTCTCAACATATTTGGGCCCGACATTGTACCACTTCTTCATTATCATAGCGCGCATCCCTAAATAGGCCTGAGGTAGCAAGTCTCGAACCTAATAGGTTACTAGGCCCGATCTTAGTCCGTCGACCTAGGGCAATCGTCATAGCGTAGAAGCCCATCCTAGGCCCGAGTCTTACTCCATCGACCTAAGGCATCTTGGAGCCCATCCCGTACTAGGCCCGAGTCTTATTCCAACGACCTAGGGGCAATCATACATAGAAGCCCATCTTAGGCCCGAGTCTTATTCCATCGACCTAGGGCATCTTAGGAGCCCATCCCTTCTTGGACCCTGTTAGGGTCTTGGTACAAGCCATGCAGAAGGTAAAATACTTATATGCTTATTTTATAACATAGCTTATTTCATTTTGCAAACATAGCATACTTCATTTCATAACACATCATGTTTCCCTTCATGAACATATCATCTTTCATTTCATAAACATACCATTCTTCATTTCATAACATATCATTCTTCATTTCATCATCATGTCATATTCATGTCGTGAACATATCGTTTTGTTTCATTTCATAATCTTATCTTCTTCCATTTCATAACATATTTTAAATATCGCATACACATAGACATGGCAAAAAGGTATGGCATCAAAAGTAAGTAAACGCTAACCTAAGACATGTTATCTTCATCTAGCATTATTTAATATCACAAGTCAACATGAATTCACCCAACATAAAACACATGTTAACCTATTCATTTAACTTAACAACAACTTCATATGCACATAAGACTTGTATTAAAACTTCATATAATCCCCGAAAATACATGATGGTCGAATGGTCCATAGGGGTTTCTAGGGCTATCCTTCATCCTAATTCATTTAACACAACCACAACTTCATTTGCACATAGAACATGAACTAGACTTCATTTAATCACCCAAAATTCATGGTGGCCGAATGATCCATAGGGTTTTCTAGGGTTATCTTTTAACCTAATTCATTTAACCTAACAACAACTTCATTTGCATATAAAACAAGAATTAGACTTCATTTAATCACCCAAAATTCATGGTGGCCGAATGATCCATAGGGTTTTCTAGGGTTATCTTTTAACCTAATTCATTTAACATAACAACAACTTCATTTGCATATAGAACATGGATTAAAACTTCATTTAGTCACCCAAAACATAGGTTGGCCGAATGGTCCATGTAGGGTTTTTAGGGTTAACCTTTAACCTAATTCATTTAACATAATAACAACATCATAATCCTACAAAAACATGGATTAAACTTCATTGAATCATCAAAAATCTAGGGGTGGCCGAATGGTCCATGTAGGTCTTTAGGGTTAACCTTTAACCTAATCTATTTTAAATCCTAGCATCATCATATAGTTACAAAAAAATATAGCATGGAACTTCATTGAAACCTAAAATCATGGCTTGGCCAAATAGGTTTTAGTGGCTATTAGGGTTAGCTTTTAACCTAATCCCTTTTTTCCATCTTAACATCATCATCTACTTCCTAAACATAGCATACAACTTCATTGATAAACCAAAACATAGCTTGGCCAGATAGAACATATAGATTTCTTTTACAAACATCGATCGAAGCTACTCGTATGCAGGTGAGGGATACTTACATCCTTCGCTTTGCTTGTAGTGTGAAGATAACCTAAGGAACACAAAATCTAGCCCTTGCTTCTTGCTTGGATGAGTTTCGGCCAAGAGTGGAAATGGAGAGGGAGAGCTTTAGGATTTTCGGTGAGAAGAAGAAGAGAAGAGGAGAAAGTGAAGTTGCTCACTCATGCCTCCTCATCCCCCCCCTATTTATTCACCTAAAGAGTCCCTTAATCTCCCTTACACTTAACCATAATTTCCCTTATTCCTCTAATGATATAATCCTATTGGGCTTCTGGTTAGTGGGTGCATCTATAGGGCTTGGCTATCTCTAGAGGTTTGGGGTTCAATTCCTAGGCCTTGCACCCCTTTTTGGCTTATTTTCTTTTATTTTTGAAAAGGCCCACATAAAGCCCATGATCATCAAGCCAAAAATTCTTGTAAAATTGCTAGGAATTTTACGAGCATTACAATCCTTCATACCTTTTAAAAGTTTCGTCCTCGAAACTTTAGAACAATTCTAGGTACTTCTGCTTCATGTCCTCTTCGCGTTCCCAGGTAGCTTCCTCGTACCATTGATTCTGCCACAGGACCTTTACTAAGGGCACATCTTTGTTCCTTAGTCTCTTGATTTCTCGGTCTAGTATCTGGATAGGCCGACTTTCAATACTCAGGTCCTCTTGAACTTGTACTGGTTGTGGCTCGATCACTTGGTCCGTACTGGAAATGCATTTCTTGAGCACAGAGACATGGAACACGTTGTGAATAGCCGACATCTCTTGAGGCAACTCTAGCTTGTAAGCTACCTTGCCAATCCTCTGCAATATCGGGTACGGTCCCACGTAGCGTGGACTCAGTTTACCCTTCCTTCCGAATCTCATCACTCCCTTCATAGGAGCTACTTTGAGGAATACTAGGTCCCCAACTTCGAATTTCTAACGGTCTACGCCGCATATCCGCATAGCTCTTTTGTCAGCTCTGGCTTCAATTCTGACGGATGTTCCATATAGCTCGGGTGGTGTCGTCGATGAAATTCGTCTGGAGTCCCATCCTCTTCTTTTCACCACCCTCGTACCAGCATATGGGAGATCTACATTTCCTCCCGTATAGAGCCTCGTAGGGTGCCATTCCAATAGTAGCTTGGTAGCTATTATTGTAGGCGAATTCTGCCAAACATAAGTATCGGCACTAGCTACCTTTGAAATCCAGGGCGCAGGCTCGTAACATATCTTCCGATGCCTTGATTTACTCTTTTCGTGCATCAGTCCGTGCAGGGATGGAAGCGATCTTGAACAATAAGCTTCGTGCCTAAGGCCTTACAACACATTCCCAGAAATGGGAAATAAAGTGACCATCTCTGTCAGAAATGATGGTCTTAGGAATTCTATGTAGTCTGATAATTTCCCTAGCGTATAACTGAGCCAGTTGCTCCGTCGAATAGGTCATCTTGATTGCTAAGAAATGGGCGGACTTCGTCAATCTGTCCATAATTACCCATATAGCATCATAACCGTTTGTCGTCTTGGGCAATCCTGAGATGAAATCCATAGAAACGTCCTCCCATTTCCATTAGATCTGGATCAGATCTACCGCAGTTGTTCCTCCAGTCTCGTGTTCGCGCTTAACCCTCCGCAGTCGGTGTCGACATCGAGCCACATCTTTTCATTCCGAACCACCGTAACTTTCGCTTCGTGTCTTGGTACATCTTGGTGGTTCCAGATGCATCGCATAAGGAGTTCGTGAGCTTCCTCAAATATCTCCTTCCGTAATTTTGATCGTCGGAATACATAAGCGATCCCCGAGGTAGAGTACTCCACTATCGTAGATCCGAAACCCGCGTCCTTTCCTTCTAAGACCTCTTGCTTGATCCTCCAAGGCTTGGGTCACGGGCTTGCTCTTCCAAAGATATATCATCAAGCAGCGTCGGTGCTATCGCCATGGTAGAGTGCGCCGAAAATGATTGCAACCCCGTAACGCATAATCTCTCTTTCTAAGGGCCGAGATAACACTGATAGAGACATCAAGGTGGCGCAGGACTTCCTGCTGAGTGCATCAGCCACCTTGTTAGCTTTCCCCGGATGGTAGAGAATCTCGCAGTCATAATCCTTGACGAGCTCGAGCCATCTGCTACTGCCTCACGTTCGTAATGCTCGTGAATCGTGGCACTCAATAGCTCCTCTGCGTCATCGGGTCTATGAGCTCCGCCGCCACATTCCGAAAGTTATTTCGGCCTGAGCATCTTCAGCATGAGTCCGCCTTTCTCTTTCTGTCTGGCCGACCAACTCGTATAGCTATGAGTCGATCAATCTCTTCATGGCTTCACTGACCGATAGGTCACATGCAGTCTCTGATTGACTCAATGTCAAATTGAATTGGGTTACAACATCAAGCGGCAACTTCGTTTCCACTCATCATTCGTATGTCCCCAATCTAATCAACTATACCACATGCATCCCATGCAATGAACTAATCACTAATTTCAAAGGAAACGAGCTCATCATTTCTTATTCATACGTTCAGAAAAGAAAAATGTTAATATATAACATTCCTTATTTCTAATCGGAACAAAACTACTTGAGAAGATAGTTTATTACGACTCCCACTAGGACAAACCCTAGTGCAGTTGTAATTATGTTTAGTCCTATCTTCCTTGGCCTCATTAGGGTAGTCTCAGGCTGGCCAATAAGTTGACTGTTTGTGGAACTCTCTTCATTCTTTTTGAGGCTAGCTACCATAGGATTCCCTTGAACCTTGTGCTCCAGTAGTTCCCAGCACAACTCAGCATATGTTATCCGCCCTTCATAGCGGCCCCATACGTGATGCGCAACTACCATGAAATCATTTGGAAGAGAGCGTACCAAGGCCCATATCCGATAATTGTCCAGTAACGGAAACTCCTGCTGCTCGAGTCTCCTAAAGAGACCATCGAGCCTTTTTATGTGTCCGATGACCCCACCATTAGGTTTATAAACTATCTCTTCAATAGTTTCCCTCAATTTGTTTAGTAACACATCACGACGGGTCATCGTAGTGATTGTCCGTGCCATACAATTAATTACGAAAATCAATTCTTCATAATTCTAGGAGTTTTTTTTTTTTGGTTGATGAGTTCAACTGAACAATCGACTCCCCTAGTTTTTATTCCGAATTCAAGTTGTACTAACAACTATTCGACACTTGGGTTATTATTTAAATTGACCATCGTTAAATTTCTTCGCTGATCAATTTTGATTTACCTAATTTGTCTACCTTTGACCAAATCACAAGTATTTCTTGTGAAGCTAGTATAAGTTTTTTTTTTCGCTCGCTTTCACGCAGTAATTAAACTAAAGCTAGCATAAAGCTATCATTTGTATATTCATGCATTACTTAAACTAAAGGCTAGGCTAGCATAAGATTATCATATATATATTCATGCATATTTAGACTAAAAACATTCCTTATCATACACTTATCTTATACATATATTCATGCATATTTAAACTAAAAACGTTCTTTATCATACACTTATCTTCATGTATTAAAGTAAAGCTAGTATAAGTTTTTCGTTTGTTCATCTACGCATAATTAGACTAAAGCTAGCATAAAGTTATCATTCATGTTTTCATGCATATTTAAGCTAAAGGCTTTTCATATCATACATGAACAAAATAAGCCAAGGCATTTCATATCATACATGAACAAAATTAACAAAATTAGAGTAGACATAGAATTCTTACTTGGAGTGGCAGGATTTGGAGCTTGATGTGTGTGTAGTGGAAAGGAAGATCCGCTCTGATACCAACCTCACGCCCTTTTTCGACCTGAACCGGAGGCGCGTACGTGACGCGACCGTACATATATACATTACATACAGCGGAAGACTTTATACATACTTCTTAATTCTTACAGCGGAAGACTTTAGACCTATATTTTTTTTTCTTTTAAAACATAAACATGCATTGACATATATATATATATATATATATACTTCTTCTTCTTAACATAGAGTATGCATCATAACATGTATAGATACTCCTTCTTACTTCTTCTTTACTTCTTCTTATTAACATAGAGCATGCATCATAACATATATAGATACCTAGTTCTTAGTTCAGGTTCATAAACATCGTCGTCATACGGAGACATAAGTAAGGACATCCATAAACGTCATCATCATAGGTAAACATATATATATAAACCTAACGGATCTTCTCCACCATGCCACTGCCACACACATTTGGCCCCTCCTACTGCTCCCTTTAGTTTATCCATCCCTTACCCTTATCTGCAGTATGAGGGAAAGATAAACTATAAGCACATAGGCTTAGTAAGATCCAGTCCTACTCACAAAAACCATATATCGACATAAATCATGGCATGTGACATTCATAACATATAAGCAATATCACATGTAACATAACATATAACATACGTAACATAGCAAATCAACATATCATACGACAAATATGACATAGTGGCATAAACATGGCATATCAAACATAGCACGCTTCATATGTAACATATCAACACAAACATGGCATATCAAACATAACATACTTCATATGTAACATATCAACACAAACATGGCATATCAAACATAACATACTTCCTATGAATCGTATCAACATAAACATGGCATATCAATCATAACATACATCATATGTGACATAGTGGCATAACCATGGCATATCAAACATAACATACTTCATATGTAACATATCAACATAAACATGGCATATCAAACAAAACATACTTCATATGTAACATATCAACACAAACATGGCATATCAAACATAACATACTTCATATGAATCGTATCAACATAAACATGGCATATCAATCATAACATACATCATATGTAACATAGTGGCATAACCATGGCATATCAAACATAACATACTTCATATGTAACATCTCAACATAAACATGGCATATCAATCATAACATGTGAACATAACAATCAATCAGGTAAACATATGCAAGATCCTTTTGAAAACATATATTATAGGTACCTAAACATAATTCTCAACATATTTGGGCCCGGCATTGTACCACTTCTTCATTATCATAGCGCGCATCCCTAAATAGGCCCGAGGTAGCAAGTCTCGAACCTAATAGGTTACTAGGCCCGATCTTAGTCCGTCGACCTAGGGCAATCGTCATAGCGTAGAAGCCCATCCTAGGCCCGAGTCTTACTCCATCGACCTAAGGCATCTTGGAGCCCATCCCATACTAGGCCCGAGTCTTATTCCATCGACCTAGGGGCAATCATACATAGAAGTCCATCCTAGGCCCGAGTCTTATTCCATCGACCTAGGGCATCTTAGGAGCCCATCCCTTCTTGGACCCTGTTAGGGTCTTGGTACAAGTCATGCAGAAGGTAAAATACTTATATGCTTATTTTATAACATAGCTTATTTCATTTTGCAAACATAGCATACTTCATTTCATAACACATCATGCTTCCCTTCATGAACATATCATCTTTCATTTCGTAAACATACCATTCTTCATTTCATAACATATCATTCTTCATTTCATCATCATGTCATATTCATGTCGTGAACATATCGTTTTGTTTCATTTCATAATCTTATCTTCTTCCATTTCATAACATATTTTAAATATCGCATACACATAGACATGGCAAAAAGGCATGGCATCAAAAGTAAGTAAATGCTAACCTAAGGTATGTTATCTTCATCTAGCATTATTTAATATCACAAGTCAACATGAATTCACCCAACATAAAACACATGTTAACCTATTCATTTAACTTAACAACAACTTCATATGCACATAAGACTTGTATTAAAACTTCATCTAATCCCCAAAAATACATGATGGCCGAATGGTCCATAGGGGTTTCTAGGGCTATCCTTCATCCTAATTCATTTAACACAACCACAACTTCATTTGCACATAGAACATGAACTAGACTTCATTTAATCACCCAAAATTCATGGTGGCCGAATGATCCATAGGGTTTTCTAGGGTTATCTTTTAACCTAATTCATTTAACCTAACAACAACTTCATTTGCATATAAAACAAGAATTAGACTTCATTTAATCACCCAAAATTCATGGTGGCCGAATGATCCATAGGGTTTTCTAGGGTTATCTTTTAACCTAATTCATTTAACATAACAACAACTTCATTTGCATATAGAACATGGATTAAAACTTCATTTAGTCACCCAAAACATAGGTTGGCCGAATGGTCCATGTAGGGTTTTTAGGGTTAACCTTTAACCTAATTCATTTAACATAATAACAACATCATAATCCTACAAAAACATGGATTAAACTTCATTGAATCATCAAAAATCTAGGGGTGGCCGAATGGTCCATGTAGGTCTTTAGGGTTAACCTTTAACCTAATCCATTTTAAATCTTAGCATCATCATATAGTTACAAAAAAATATAGCATGGAACTTCATTGAAACATAAAATCATGGCTTGGCCAAATAGGTTTTAGTGGCTATTAGGGTTAGCTTTTAACCTAATCCCTTTTTTCCATCTTAACATCATCATCTACTTCCTAAACATAGCATACAACTTCATTGATAAACCAAAACATAGCTTGGCCGGATAGAACATATAGATTTCTTTTACAAACATCAATCGAAGCTACTCGTATGCAGGTGAGGGATACTTACATCCTTCGCTTTGCTTGTAGTGTGAAGATAACCTAAGGAACACAAAACCTAGCCCTTGCTTCTTGCTTGGATGAGTTTCGGCCAAGAGTGGAAATGGAGAGGGAGAGCTTTAGGATTTTCGGTGAGAAGAAGAAGAGAAGAGGAGAAAGTGAAGTTGCTCACTCATGCCTCCTCATCCCCCCCCTATTTATTCACCTAAAGAGTCCCTTAATCTCCCTTACACTTAACCATAATTTCCCTTATTCCTCTAATGATATAATCCTATTGGGCTTTTGGTTAGTGGGTGCATCTATAGGGCTTGGCTATCTCTAGAGGTTTGGGGTTCAATTCCTAGGCCTTGCACCCCTTTTTGGCTTATTTTCTTTTATTTTTGAAAAGGCCCACATAAAGCCCATGATCATCAAGCCAAAAATTCTTGTAAAATTGCTAGGAATTTTACGGGCGTTACACCTCGGTTGATGGTTAAATCTTCCAAGCGATCTAGGCTTTAATACCACTTGTAGGATCCTTGGTGATTGGCTAGAGGGGGGTGAATAGACAATTCTTTGTTTTTCTACAAGAAATCATTAGCGGAAGCAATAAATAATTACAATTGAAATAGAACACAAAGAACACAATGCTAACAAAACTCTTTAACATGGTTCGGAGATGACGCTCCTACTCCACGATAATCCGTAAGGTGGATCACCCCTAGCAATCTTCCACTAAAATCTCCTTTTGATGCAAGAACACCAAGGTGGAGAAGCATTCTTACAATCACTCTTCTTCTTACAAATGATGGAAATAAGTAAGATTAGAGAAGAAGATATTTAAAGCACTAGAAAGATTGGAGAAGGCTTGGGGGCTTGAGAGCAAAGTTTGAAATGAGAGCACTAGGCCTCTCAAGCTCCCAAAGACCTCCTTTTATAAATAAGAGGTTGATTTTCCCATTGAGCCTGCAACCGTTGACTGCTACATACCAGCAGTCAACTGCTATTGTAGTTTACCTAATCCAATTGCTTCTGATGAAGCCTGATTTGTGGTCGTCATAGCTCAACGAAACTCTGATCAGTCGACTGATCGAACCATCAGTCGACAACTCTAATCAATCAGTCGACTAAAAATATTTTTGTGTCTGTGTCCACTTATAATAGTCAACTGCAGGGTATGGCAATCGACTGATGATGGACCAGTTGACTGCCAAACCCTAGCAGTCGACTGATGGACCAGAAACTCAATTGACTTCAGTTGACTGGCTAACTAGTCGACTGGGCCATAACCCCAGTCGACCGATCAAGCCTTCTAGACCTCAAGTACTAAGAACTCGAGATCAGTTGACTTAGACAAGACCCCAGTCGACTAGCATACTTTAAGTATGATCAAATTATACTTGTAACCAACACCCTAGACCTAAACTCAACCTTCTAGCTCTTCCTTCAGCCTTGCACCTCTAGGATCCCTCCGAGTCTGTGACTCTTTCATCCTTGCACTTGCCTTCAGGAGCTACCCTCGGTTTCGTCATGTTTCGGGTTTCTCCTTTGCCAAAGACCGCTTGGACTTTACGCCGCCAAGACTACATGCTTGGACTTACACTGCCAAGATGTTGCCTCTGGACTTCCTTTGCTAAGGTCCGCTTGGACTTTACGCTGCCAAGACTACATGCTTGGACTTATGCTGCCAAGACCTTCCCTTGGACTTCCCTTGCCAGCATCACACTTGGACTTTTCTTTACCAAATCTTCACACTTGGATTTTCCTGTCAATTAACACATTCACGGTTAGATCATAGATATTTCCTAACTATAAATGATTATCCAAACATCAAAATAACATAAATGCTTGGGGCCTTGTTGCACCAACATTAATATGGTAAGAACCAGAGACTAATTCCTTGTTTGAGTTATTGGCCCAAGTCAAGCTTAACCTGAAATTAGATATATTCGAACCATAAAGATATGATCTCATGATTAATGGGTTGGCTTTAACTTGAAGCATTGGCTTGTTGACCTAACGCCAAGGTCAATGTGGATAGAGGTGAAGTTGGGTGATATACATTTGATGTATACTTGTTAATGTGTTAACAACCGGATGTTTATGTGAACATTCAAATAGTTGATAGCATAATGTGATAGTTACATATACATAATATGTAATCGGTATACTTGATACCAACCACTATAGCTAAGAATGGCATGTTGGCCTATCGTCAAGGTTGTTCTTATCTATAGTAGATATCAACCCACTCTAAGAAAAATCTACAATCTCCTAAATTCAAAGTAAGGTCTCTTGAATTCGAAAAGTGAGTGGGAGCCTAATATGTAAATTGTTTACATATCAAATCATCTCTCACATTCTCAATTTTGTATTTCTAGGTTAATCATTTGATAATGTCGTTTGTTAATCTGCGTTTGATTTTGGAATCGAAAAAATTGACTGGGTCTAACTTCTCGGACTGGCTTCAAAACTCGAGTAGGTTTCCATTAAGGAAAGTCATTTTCACATCCATCTGCCATATCTCATAATCATAATGAGCCTCTATGGCCAGGAGCATCCGAATGGATTTAAGCATAGCTATTGGTGAATAGGTCTCGTTATAATCAACACCTTGTTTTTGACGATAGCCTTTCGCCACGAATCTAACCTTAAAGGTAATCACATTACCATCCATGTCAATTTTCTTCTTGAAAACCTACTTGCACCCTATAGGCTTTATGCCTTCAGGGTGGTCCACCAAGTTCCAAACTTGATTTTCATACATGGAATTTATTTTCAACTTCATGAATCAAGCCATTTGTCCCTTTTTGAACTTTTCAGAACCACTTCAAAACTGGTAGGCTCCTCATCATCAATGAGTAATACATCAGTCGATTCACTTACGAGAAATCAATATCTCTCAGAAATATTGCGTGTTCTACCAGATCTAGGAAGATATGGTACAACCATAAGGCGATTTCCTTAGGACACCTCTTATAAATAACTAACAACTGACACATAGACCATGTCCTGAACCAAGTGGGTATAAGATGAGTGAAAGGAATGAGGCACAATTCACTGTAGCTACTAAAGGGTTCAGAAATGGTTCCGAGATCAACCATTGATTTTTTGGTTAATTGGAGATCATGATGTACTACTAGGTGTCACTAATGATCATTTCATAATTAATGGTTAATTATGGATGGATAACATAAAATGAGGACCTAATTAGGTCACACGCACTACGAATCCTTCGAAGAGACTTAAAACGAGTT
The DNA here is from genome assembly GCA_025175895.1 of Wurfbainia villosa. Taxonomy (NCBI): domain Eukaryota; kingdom Viridiplantae; phylum Streptophyta; class Magnoliopsida; order Zingiberales; family Zingiberaceae; genus Wurfbainia; species Wurfbainia villosa. The sequence goes on from CM046004.1 coordinate 56,797,376, forward strand.
TGAGAATTGGATTCTCAAGATCAAGAGAGATCAAGTTTGGTTGGACCAAACACATGACAAATATGGAAATATTTGTTAAGTTGAAAATGCAAAAGGAGCACATCTTAAGAAGATGGGTTGGGCCTTAAATGGATTAATTATAAACCAAACCCATTTGGTTTTAATTAAAAGGGCCCTCTTTTGGTTAAGGGCATAATTAGGGTTTAATGGATGAGATTAAGCCTTAATGGTTATGGGATTAGGGATTTGATCCACTAACCTATAACCCATTAGGATTAGTGACTATATAAATGTTAGTGAATGCCCTAGAGCCAATTATGTGATGATTGTTGTATGGACTTTATTGTATCATATTCCTATTTATAAAGGCATTTCTTTATGGTTATTATACTTACTTGTATTGGTGTTAAATAACTAAGTATAATACCGTCCTTGAGTAGGAGGTTCTTATCTATATCAAAAGATTGGTTGAATCGATAATGAGATGATATAGAGAACACTACTCTTAATCATTCCTAGTCAAGTATTAATATTCAGGGACAATGTTAATGCGAAGAGACTAGCATATAGGTTAACTCGATGACTTGATCTCACAAATCATGGATATGAGATATCAAGTTGACACATAGGTATGCATTGGAGAATGTATACTGAATGACCTGCCATGAGAAAGTATCATGGATCATTATATGAGTGTCATATACTTTCTCATGTGACTATTAGTCCTTGGACTTGAAGTCACCATGATTCCCTACATAAGGAGTTGCATACTTTGGCTTCGTCAAATGTCACCCATAAATCGGTGGACTATAAAGACGATTACTGGGTATGTAACAAATTATGCGGAGGGATGTGAGTGATGTAGATGGGATCTATCCCTCCTATATGACGGGAGTGACATCATGATTCTTGATAGAGTGAGACCACTAAGTGCATGGTCATGCCCAAATGAGTCAATATGTGATATTGAGCTTATTTGATTAGAGTGAGTCTACTTGGAGTTCAAGATATAGATTGTACAGAGGATGACATGGTCTATGCCTCAATTGGTCAATCTAGATGTCAAGAATAGAGGGACATTGTCACATATTGTGAGAGTCACAATTAGTAGTCACAAAGGTGATGTTGGATCTCAACATTCTTGTAACTTGGGTAGCAATGATGTCTTGCTAGATACCGCTCATTGCTTATGTTTCTAAATCGGTTTAGGAGCATTGCCAACATTACAAGAATCTATAGGGTCACACACAAAGGGCAATCAGATGAAGATTATGTTCATATAATGGACCATGAGGATTAGGTTCATGTGATGAACCAAATTGGATTAAGAGTAATCCAAATTAGACTAATTGAGTTATACTCAATTTGATTCAAGTGTTGAATGAGTCTAATTTAGATTTGATTCATCGAGTCAATTTAAACTAGTGAATAGAGATTCATTAAATTAAATTGACTTGAATCAAATGGTTGGATTTGATCAACCATTGGAGATAAGAGGTCTAGTTTGACTTGACTTGAGAGGGAAGATGAATGGTCAAGTTTGACTTGACCAAATGCCATGTCATGATGACTTGGCATGGGTCGGCCAATAATGATGTTCCACATCATCATGGACACATAATGGGGTGCCACCTCATGAGGGAGATCAAGAGCCATGGCTCTTGGTATTACATGCATGTATATGACTTCCATGAAGTGGCCAGCTAACATTAGATGTGCATTAGTGGAAGTGAGTGGGAATTGATTAGATCTTCTTCTTCCTCCTTTCCTCTCCTCTCAAGCTCTATCTCCCTCTTCCTTTCTTGTCGTCGGTTTCAAGGAGTGCTAGCACACTCTAAGTTGCCTTCTCCACATATTGTTCGTGTGGATACTTGTAGAGGAGTGTACGTTTGACACTCTACGAGATCCGGCAAGCCGTTTGGACGAGTGGGATAAGCGAAGGGCGTCACATCAAGGGTAATGCTCTTCACAAGTAGATCTAAGGTAGATCTAAGGTTTTTCTTAACATGTACATGTATTATTTTGTTAATCTTTGCACGGATTCGTGGCCAACTTTCGAGGTTTCTGCAACCCAAAAAACGGTTTTTGCAGCTCGGATAGTCCAAGAGTGGTATCAGAGCCACGTGCGAAGCATGTACGTGTTTAGTTTTGTAATTTTTGTATTAGATATGAAAAATTACAGATCTGTAAGTTTCTGTAATTTTCCTAATTTTATATATTTTTGTGAGTATTTTCTCCTAGAGTCGAAGCAACAAGTGTTGGGACACTTATAGGCTTCAACTACCGAGAAAAACTCTTCGAAACGGTGAAATCTCACTTTAGTCTTTTGGGATAGTGACTTAAGGTGCTGCAAGATCAAGATGGGACACTTGCAAAATTCATTTTGCGAGAAGGGGCGCTGCCCCTAACCCCGCAAGGGGCCTTGTCCCGCGATCGCGCCCGAAAATCGCTTAGCGGGACCATTACGGAGATGTGACTCATAAAATGAAAATAAATGATAGGAAAATTATAGAAATTTATGTAAAATATATAATTTAGAATTATGTATTATACTGTGATGATCATGGCCCAAGAACCCCAATGTGATTGGATAAAATGTGTTGTAATTCATAATACGGTTTGCGCGCCGTTTTTGTATTGTGCATGTTGTATATGGTATGCGACCTGCGCTTCGTGCCTCTCTTTTTAATATTCCTGTTGTAAATAGTTTTAGACTCGAATGTAACTCGAGTTTCATGTTTGTAATGTACAAAAATGAAGCGGTGGAAGGTCCACTAGTAGATGGAGTTACGAGGAGGGTGCCGATGACACATGGCAGTCGAAGGAGGCGCTTGGAGAAGCCGCTAACCCTAGGTTGACCGTCCGATCTTCTTATTGGCTTGAAAAGATCATAGTAGGGCCATGACCTCATCACAATTTAATTATTATATATATATATTTGTTTTTGCTTGTATGTATGTGATGCATGCTAGTAAATTTTGCTTGTATGTATATGATGCATGCTAGGACATTTTGCTTGTATGTATATGATGCATGCTAGTATATTTTACTTGTATGTATGTGATGCATGCTAGTGTAGGGTAATTAAGGCCTTAATTCATATATGATACACATTCACGATTAGATTAGATCTTAATCGAATCAACTCGAAATGCCTACCAAGTTTTGATATCCATCACTACCTCGATCATTTGTTGTTGTTGAATCTGCTAAAGCAGAGCAATGCATATTATCTTGGTAGGGTGCGAAGGGACAATCTTGGTCCCATCTATCACAGCTTGGGTGAGAATAAGCTCAATTAGATTGAGTGAAACTAGTTAACTCAATTGGATCGAGTAAAACTATAGGCATATTCCAATGATTGGAAAGATAGGGTAAGATTACATTTATACTAAATCTTGGGCGATTTAGCCAAAGCTAACTCAAGTTCTTTTGTAAATGTAGATCTTGATCCTATAAATAAGAGTTGCATAGAGATGTAATCGATAATTTGTTACCTACCGATCATACTAAGTCTTGGGCGATTTAGCCAAAGCTAACTCAAGGCATAGTATGATGTGGATCTTGTCCCGCGAGAATTATAGCTAGTTTGTATGAATCTAGTAGTGTGGTTTGACCACATCCATGACTTGATTCTACAAAAGTCCTATAATTCAGTGGGAGCATCATTTAATTAAAGGCCTAATTAAATGATAAATGGAATATGATATTTACTTTCTGCATTGTTTTATGTTGTAGATTGCCATGTCATCAAACATGAATACTCTCTCCCTATGTTCTGTCCTTGAGAAGGACAAGCTCAATGGAGCTAATTTCCTGGACTGGAACAGGAATATGAGAATTGTTCTCACACAAGAAAGAAAATTGTACGTCCCGGAACAACCCATTCCGGAAGCTCCTCCTGCCACTGCCTCGCGAGCTGACCGAGATGCTTACAAGAAGCATCAAGATGATGCATTAGATGTGTCATGACTCATGCTCGCGACCATGAACTCCAAGCTTCAGAAGCAACACGAGTTCATGAATGCTTTTGATATGGTTGAACATCTTCGTCAACTGTATCAAGGACAAGCAAGGCACGAGAGATACTAAGGCACTGTTTTAGTCCAAGATGTAAGATGGGACTCTCGTAAGTCCATATGTACTCAAGATGATTGGGTACATAGAAAACCTACATAGGTTGGGATTCCCACTTGGCCAAGAACTGGCCACTGACTTGATCTTGCAATCCTTGCAAGAAAGCTACAATCAATTTGTCATGAATTACAACATGAATGAAATTGATAAGCCACTGCATGAGATGCTTAGTATGTTGAGAACTGTTGAGCTCAACCTTAAGAAGGAAAAACCTGACTCCATTTTGATGGTGTAAAAGAAGAAAGGCAAGGGCAAGCCTAAAGGTAAGGGAAAGTCACAAGCCAAGGGCAAAGACAAGGCTCTGAAACCGAAAGGAGGGGTGGCCAAGGAAGGGACTTGCTTTCACTATAAGGAAGCTGGACACTGGAAACGTAACTGCAAAACATACCTGGAAGATCTTAAGAAGAAGAGAAGTGAGACTTCTACTTCAGGTATATATGTTATAGAAGTCAATCTATCTATTTCTTCATCATGGGTATTAGATACCGGAAGTGCATCTCACATTTGTACTAATGTGCAAGCACTGAGAAATAGCAAGGCATTGACAAAGGGCGAGGTGGACCTACGAGTAGGCAATGGAGCAAGGGTTGCTGCTGTTGCTGTAGGAACTTATTTTCCATCTCTGCCCTCTGGGCTTGTACTAGAATTAGATGAATGTTGTTATGTGCCTACTCTGACTAAGAACATAATTTCAGTTTCTTGTTTAGACAACAAAGGCTTTTCATTTATAATAAAGAACAAATGTTGTTCAGTTTATTTAAATGATATGTTCTATTGTAGTGCACCTCTGATGAACGGACTCTACATTCTAGACTTAGAGAACCCCATCTATAACATAAGTACCAAAATGTTCAAGTCAAATGAGTTGAACTAAACCTATCTCTGGCATTGTCGCTTAGGTCACATAAATGAGAGTCACTTATCCTAGATCCATAAGGATGGGCTACTAGACTCATTTGATTTTGAATCATATGAGACATGCGAGCTTTGCCTTCTAGGCAAGATGACCAAGACTCCCTTTATTGGACACAGCGAGAGAGCAACAAACTTGTTAGGACTTATACATAGTGATGTATGTGGCCCTTTTAATGTTGCTGCTAGAGATGGTTATAGGTACTCCATTACATTTACTGATGACTTCAGTAGATATGGTTATATGTATCTGATGACACATAAGTCAGAATCCTTTGAAAAGTTCAAAGAATTCAAGAATGAAGTACAAAACCAGCATGACAAGAGTATTAAGATACTTCGATCAGATCGAGGTGGTGAATACCTTAGCCATGAGTTTTGATGTGAGCAAAACATATAGGATTTGAGTAGTTTTCACTCACATCTCATTGCATTTTGTGTTAGTTTCATGCATATGTTACTCTATTTTTGCATGCATTTCCTATTTTCTGGTTCGGAGGTCTGCTCGTTGTACTTTTGTGTGCAAGTTAGCCTTTCGGGTGAAGAAGATACGTTTTCGGAGCAAAAGAAGATCATTTTGCAGCTAGACGCAGAGTTGGACACGACCAGGGCGTGTGGATTCACACAGCTGTGTCCAATGGACGAGATCAGCACCTTAGGGCCACACATGACCTGACCATGTGGAAACACACGGCTGTGTGGCGGCCCGACGGATTTACGCGACTAGGGCTTTTTTCGGATTTTGTAGCGGTCCGAGGCGATGTCTATATAAGGATGGCTCCGCCCAAACTTTAGGGAGGAGGCACGACGGCTAGGATGGCACGCTGAAGCCCTAAAAAGCTTTGGTAACTCACAACGGGGAGGAGGAACGTCGCCGGAGGTCCACACCTTGCAATTCAACGCCGGAGAGAAGATCACGGAAGCATTGTATATCTCTATTTCTGCATTTCATTCCTTATGTATTCAATCTTAGACATGCTTTGTAATTCTTCCTTCGTATACATGGAGTAATACTTTTGATTCTAGGATTAGGGAGTAGCTTGTGTACATAAACAACGTTGGTTCATGTTAAATTCTGCTCATGAGTTTGATTTGACAATTGGTAGTTGCTCTTTACTATATCTATGCGTGTTTGCTTTCTTTCCGCTGTGCTTAGGCGATACAAGGGGTGACAACCCTCACAATCTAAAATATAGGAGGTTTGATTAAGGAAACTAGGGGTAAACTTGATCTCCTGCAACTGGGGGGAGAAGGGTGTGGTGGAATCGGAAACGGTTCACCGTAGGGATTGATTTGACATCCTCGTACCCTCTATCCTGACCTTTTAGGCGGAGATAGCTCCCGGTAGATGTGGTGGCTCTGCGAGAGAGTGTATGATGTCCCTTCCACAAAACCGTAGGTAAATGTCTAGACAACGCCAATTGACTACATTGTTCTGTGATACGCAAGCGAAATCGAAGTCCTAGAATCACCTTTAAAGACCTCGACACACTCCTTTCCTCCTCTGTGTGACACCGTACAGAGTAGAGTCCACCGACATCCCTCACCAACTGAAACCTCTTAGAGTCACGTCCGAACAATTACAACCACTGAGTATATTGGTTCTCGAATCCCAGTCCCTGTGGGATCGATAATCTTTATTACTTGACGACATCCGTGCACTTGCGGGCGTTGAGCGCGAGCGTGTTCTTTGAGTCCTCGACGGTCTCCATCGCGAGATTTGAGGTCGTGTTCGTGTGCATCAAGTTTTTGGCATTGTTGTTGGGGAACTGATCGATTCGATATCAAATCGAACAGTGGTAAATTGGATCGGACTTAGGATTAGATTTATTTACTTACTTTATTTTCTTTCTAGTTTATCTTGTTTGCTTTAGTTCTATATTTTCCATATCTAGATTTAGTTTTTATTTTTAGCAATAGTTTCCTATTTACTTATTGCATATTAGATTTTTATTTGCTAGATTGAATTATTTTCTGCTATTAGAATTAGATTAGCACTTTTAACTTTGTGGTTTGCTTCGTCGTATGCTTAGACGATTAGGGTCAGAAGGTTTAATTCCGATCGACTTAGAAATTGAGCGAACCTTTCACCGTCGGAGAGTAGAACAACAAAAGATGGAGGATCAAGTTGCATCCGAGGTGAACATAGGTAGCCGACCTCTGCGGGACTACGCAGCCCCTAGCGCTAGAGATTCAGGCCAAGTATAGCTGGACCATCTATTTCGGAAAATAACTTTGAGCTAAAGTCGACACTTATACATATGGTCCAGCAGAGCCAATTCGGGGGAGCTGCGACTGAAGACCCGAACCGGCACCTCGAGGAATTTCTTGAAATCTGTTCGACAATGAAAATGAATGAAGTCCCTTCTGACGCAATCCGCCTGAGCCTGTTCCTGTTTTCACTGCGGGATAAGGCTAAGGCATGACTTCACTCCTTACCTTTTGGAAGCATAACCACATAGGAGCAATTTGAGCAGCAATTTCTGAATAAATACTTCCCACCTAGTAAGATTGCTCACATGCACCATCTTATCACGAGCTTTCGCCAGAAAAAGGGGGAGTCCTTATTTGAGACTTGGGATCGCTACAAGGGGCTACTCTACCAATGCCCCCACCACGGACTGGAGAGGTGTCTGGTGATCCACATTTTCTATAATGGGATCATTTATGCCACGAAGATGTCCCTAGATTTTGTCGCAGGAGGAGCACTGATGAATAAGACCATAGAGGAAGCGGAAGAGCTTATCGAAGAGGTGGCCCATAACCACCATCAATGGCCTTCTGAACGTGGTTAACCTACACCTGCAGTAGGACGATACACTGTCAACTCCATGGATCACCTTTCAGCAAGGATGGACGCGCTCAACAGATAGTTTGAATCTGTGAATCCTTCATCTGCATGCATAGCCATTGATTTTGGAGAGGGAGCGGCAGCGTATCGAGAGGACCACTATGGAGGGCTGGGGACCTCAGACGAGCAGATTGAGCACTATGACGCGATTGGAGACTATGACCAAAGGCCCCACAACCCATACTCCAATACCTACAATCCCGGATGGAGGAATCACCCGAATTTCTCCTATAAGAATAACTCGGGAAACTCCCAACCATCAGGGGGGTATGGCCAGCAGCAGGGCAATGGGAAGCGACCACAGAAGTCCAGACTGGAACTTTTAGGAGATCATTGGAATGCTAGAGGGGGGGTGAATAGTTTGTTATCATTGCTCGATGGAAATTGTTTGCGTTTGCTTGTCTACAATCTTGTTAGTATGCAACGGAATATACAATAATAAAATACAACAAGAACAAACATGCAAACACGAGTATTTAACGTGGTTCGGAACCGAACGGTTCCTACTCCACGGATTGAGCTCTAAAGAGCTCTAGCGATGCCACAAACACACCACTATGCAAACACTCCTTCTTGACACAAGTCGGAGGTGGAAAAACTGTTAGTAATATATGAGAGATGTCCTAAGGCAATCGCCTTATGTATGAACCATTTATATGATAAATGAAGATTCACTATTTGAGTATACATGTTTTTATGTATTTGATTGGATCTTAAACTCATTTACTGAATGTCCACGATACGATTCACAGCATGAGAGAATTTGTGATTGGATCACAACTAGTGAGTATCTCTACATGTGTAATTGTGATGTATCGGAATTATCCCTAGTCGATGAATTGATGGATTTGGACACCATCAATTACATTGAGACTAGCACAGGTATACTCCTTGGTGTATCAAGCGGTGATTCTCCGTTTGGAGACATAGTGATGTCGGAGTTAATCGTGGATGCTAGTTATGGTAACTAGTTCATTGGAGTGACCCGGTAGTAAGACTTCATATGGTTCTCTGCATATATAGATATGTCGATGAAGTTCTTCTTGTGGCTTAAGTGCGATGTTCCTTTGACTTGCGGTATTCAAGTCATCTTGATCATGGAGACTTATGCTTTGACATCTTAAGCAAACATCTCTAAGGAGATGTGGACCGGGATGATTGGGTATAAGTCAGTGATCGAAGGTGTTTGAATAGCCTATAAAGTTCACCACTCCTTGCGAGGAGATGTATACCCATGGCCTCTCGTCGGATTGTTACTAAAGTCTTTGGCAAAGCAATTACATGTTTAGAGTAAGGTACTCTTGATACATGTGGAGTAACTAGAATCCGTGGGGCGAGGAAATGATACTTGGGCTAGGTGTGGCGTAGTCGGCCTAGTGGGGCCCGACACAATAGACCATGTCCTGAACCAAGTGGGTATAAGATGAGTGAAGGGAATGGGGCACGATTCATTCGAGCTCTTGAAGGGTTTGAGAAATAGTTACGGATCAACCGTTGATCTTTTGGTTAATTGGGGATCATGATGTACTACTAGGTGCCACTCATGATCGTTCTATAATTAATGGTTAATTATAGGCGGCCAACATAAACCGAGAACCTATTTGGTCACCACGCACAGCGAGTGTAATCCAAAGGATTTAAAACGAGCTTGAGAATGAGATTCTCGGACCGAGAGAAACTATGTTTGGTTGGACCAAACATAAAGCGAGCATGAAATTGTTTCAGTCGCAATGGAAGCGTGGATGGGCCGTGTCTTATGAAGACATAATGGATGGACCAAAATGGTTTGGTTATAATCCAATGGATGAGAATAAACCAAAGGGTTTGGTTTATATTAAACGAATGAACCAAAGGTTGGTTCGGTTCGTTTTAACTTAAAATAAACCATCATGGTTTGGTTTATTTTAACTTATCTTAATGGAGCGGGTTAACGGGCTTTATGGATATGATCCATTAACCACTAAGAGAATTAGTTCTCTATAAAATAGGGATTAAACCTAACCTAATCCATCAAACCCTAGCCTCCTCTCCTATTGCGCCCAACTCCTGCGCCAACCAAGGTCCTCAACCGGCGTCCGAAGGTTGCTTCCTTCCTCCTAGCCTTCGTCGAGCAGCTGCCGGAAGAGTTCCGGCGATCCTCCATAGGTTTGGCATCAAGGTAAGCACTTGGCTTCCTTTGTTGGCCGGCGCCTATCTCCTCCACCAAGCTGTCCAGTTGTCTGGACAGCTTCTTCTCCTCTCGTCGGAGCGTCGTTTGGACGACGGTTAGTGCTCCGACAGCGGCTAACATACCGGGGATTTGATCTCCGGTAATCCTCTGAGGTGGAGGACGAAGGATTCGTCAATCGGTTGTGAATACCTCTCGGAGAAGCAAGTCTTGAGGACTTGTTTTGGTCGAATTTGGATTCGGATCGTGATCATCTCTCGATCACGTCGTCTTCAACACGAGGCTAGTAACCCGTCACGAAGGCGAAGCTCGTGGCTTAGCGAAGTCATCGAGGAGCTCGGCGTGGATACGGATAGAGACGATTCTTACGAGGATCGTTCCGGTTGATGCCGTTCCCGCTACACGTCATACGGAAGGTATAACGTAGTTTAATTTCCTTTTATTGCAATTTTAATTTACGGTTATGTCTACAATTGTTGTAATAGCATGCGTGTGTTGTGTGTGTTGTAATAAATAGGAGTATTTATTATTTTTATTGCTTCCGCTGTGCTCATGTTTACGAAACATGATCAGGACACACACAGCCGTGATCTTGGGAAACCCAGAAAGGGTATCGAGCCCAGTTGTGTTTCGACATAATCGTAAAATGGTTTTGTGATAGTCATAATGTATTTCTGGAAATTTTCTAATTTTGGAAATTTAGAAGTATTTATGGAAATTTTTCAATTTTGGAAAGTCTAGAAGTATTTATGGAAATCTTCCACTTTTGGAAAGTTGGAAGTATTTATGGAAATTTATATTTTCCATAAATAAAATATTTGATTAGATTCTGGAAATTTGTTTCCTAATTTAATCATGATTTGATTTGGGAAATCAAATCTTAAAATATTTTATTTCCATAAGTAGTTTTAATGATTTAGGAAATTGGTTTCCTAAATAGATTTTCCTTAATCAAATAATTCCATGAATAAAATATGTGATTAGATTTGGAAATTTGTTTCCTAATTTAATTATGATTTGATTTGGAGAATCAAATCTTAAACATATTTTATTTCCATAAATAGTTATGACATATAAGGAAATATAGACATGACATAATTGTATGCCATGTAATTGCATTAGATGCATAACATTATGCCATGCGTGTCGTGACATGTAGATGTATGCCATGTATGCCATGCCATGTAGATAATAGTTATTTGCATGCAAAGAGGATGAGACATAAAACCCTAACTCAATATTAAAGCCTACACCTTCCATTAATATGGTTAGAACCAGAGTTCTGCTTGTTTGGGTTGTTGGACTCTCTCCAAGCCCTCTAACTCAACATGTTCAAACCATGGAATAGTTTAATACTAATATGGTAAGAGTCGAGGTCAATCGTTAGCTTTGGGTTGTTGGACTCTCTCCAAGGTCGATGTAAAGGGAGGTGAAGTTGGGTGCTATGCATATGATGCATACTTGTTAATGTGTTAACAACCCGATGTATGTGTGAACATTCAATTAGTTGATAGCACATTGTGATAGTTGCATATACATGATATGCAATCGATAGATTGATACCTACCATCATAGCTATGAATGGCTTGTTGGACTCTCTCCAAGGTTGTTCATATCTATGATGGATATCAGCCCATTCGGAGATGGACCTACGATCTCCCGAAGTGATTTTGGGGTTTTTGATATTTGAAAAATGAATGGGATTTATAAATGTATATTGATGCATTTTAAAATCATTTTCTCATATATGCTCGTTTTGTATTTCTAGGTCAATAAATTGATCATGACGCTTTGAATTTGCGCACTATTTTGGATTCGAACAAACTGATCGGGCCTAACTTCGGATCGGCTTAGAAACTCGAGAATTGTTCTCAAGGCGGAAAAGCTTGCATATGTCCTGAAGAGCCTCTTCCCGACCATCCTAAGGACGATGCAACCTGCACCAAATGTTGGTCTATCGAAGCATGTGGCGATTCTCGAGCCGGGCGAGTTGCATCATGCTAGCGCGATGGTACCGAGCCGCAAAGCGACATGAGCATATGGATGCTAACACTATGGTCTTCCATCTTCATGAGTTGTTCGATGAGCAAGCGAGATCCGAAAGGTTCGAGGTCTCTAGGCTCCTCTTCACCACGAAGATGCAAGAAGGTTCTCAGAATGCGCTTTGTGCTAAAGATGAGTACATCGAGCGGCTAGCTACCCTGGTTTTGTGATGGATCATGAGTTAAGTATTGACTTAATTCTGCATTGTTTGCCCAAGAGTTTCGCAATTTGTGATGAACTATCGGATGAACAAATTGAATCCACCATTCCCGAGCTCTCAATATGTCAAGACTGTGGAGCCTTCTCGAAGCATGAGGAGAAGGCGGTTTCATAGTTGATTCTCAAAGAAAGGTTCTAAGAGGAAGGCAAAAGAAGTAAGAAAGGAAAGAAAAGGCAAAGAAGGCAGAACCAGCACAAAAGGGCACTTGCCATCACTATGGTAAGGAAGGCCACTGCGAAGAAACTGCAAGATTTATCTTGAGTCCATGAAGAAGAAGAAGGCATCCGATGCCCCATCCTCTTCAGGTATCTTCGTTATTGATTGTCATTCTATTTCCTTAGACACTTGGGTATTGGATAATGTGTGTGGCTCACATATATGTAATGACATACAGGGGCTAAGGAATAGAAGAAGACTTGTCGAGGGGAGTCAAATTCTACGAGTTGGCAATGGAGCAAAGGTTGCTGCGGTCGCCATCGGAACTTATTTGCTGAAGCTCCCTAGTGGACTAGTCTTAGAACTGGACAATTGCTATTATGTTCCTTCTCTAATAAAGAACATTGTTTCTATTTCCTGTTTAAATAGAAATGGTTTCCATTTGACGTTTAGTAACAATTGTTGTTATATTACTTTGAATGGCGTACTTTATGGAACTGGAACTTTGAGTAATGGCATTTATACGCTGGACGATCCAATGACATTTTCAATATCGAAGCGAGCAACACGCGTGCTCGAAAGGATAATCACATAGACTCCTATATGTGGCATTGTCGTCTTGGCCATATAAGCAAGAAACGCATGTCCGAATTACACCGATGTGGAATTCTGGAATCGTTTGAATTGGATTCATACGATACATGCGAAACATGCTTAAAAGGCAAGATGACTAAGTTACCTTTTACTGGAAAAGGTGAACGAGTGGGAGAGTTACTAGGTCTAGTACATACTGATGTATGTGGACCTATGTCAACTCAAGCTTTAGGAGGCTATAGCTACTTCATTACCTTCACCGATGATCACTCACGGTTTGGGTATGTGTTCTTGATGAAACACAAGTCTGAAGCCTTTGAAAGGTTCAAAGAATTCAGAAATGAAGTAGAGAAACAACATGACAAGAGTATTAAAATACTGATCGGATCGAGGTGGTGAATACTTAAGTCAAGAGTTTCTTGATTATCTAAGAGACAATGGCATATTGTCTCAATGGACTCCGCCCTATACACCACAGCATAATGGTGTATCTGAGAGGCGTAACCGGACCTTGTTGGATATGGTCAGGTCAATGATGAATCATGCGACTCTTCCCAAGTCCTTTTGGGGTTATGCACTTCAGACAGCTGTTTACTTGTTAAACAGAATGCCTACCAAGGTAGTCTCAACTACTCCATATGAGATATGGAATGGTAAGAAACCTCATGTATCTTACTTGAAGATATGGGGTTGTCCTCCTTATGTGAAGCGGACTGTATCAGACAAATTGGATGCTAAGTCTGATAAATGTCTATTTATTGATACCCTAAGGAAACAAGGGGTTACTAATTCTATCATCCTGGAACAAAAGGTGTTTGTTTCAAGGCATGTGGTTTCTAGAGAAAGAGTTTCTCTTGCAAGAAAATAGTGGGAGTGTCGTCGAGCTTGAGGAGGCTCGAGAGACTCAAATAGACATTAATGAGATACCTGGTGAAGCACAACAGCCGACAACTCATAGTGATGAGCAATCGGCTGGACCTATTGTAACACCACATCTTCGTAGATCTGGTAGAACACGCAATATTCCTGAGAGATATGGATTTCTCGTAAGTGAATCGAACGACGTGTTACTCATTGATGATGAGGAGCCTACCAGTTATGAAGAAGTGCTGACAAGTTCAGAAAGGGATAAGTGGCTTGGTGCCATGAAGTCGGAAATGGATTCCATGTATGAAAACCAAGTTTGGAACTTGGTTGACCCACCCGAAGGCATAAAGCCTATAGGGTGCAAGTGGGTTTTCAAGAAGAAAACCGACATGGATGGTAATGTGATTACCTATAAGGCTAGATTGGTGGCGAAAGGATATCGTCAAAAAACAAGGTGTTGATTATGACGAAACCTATTCGCCTGTAGCTATGCTTAAATCCATTCGGATGCTCCTGGCCATAGCGGCTCATTATGATTATGAGATATGGCAGATGGATGTGAAAACAGCTTTCCTTAATGGAAACCTGCTCGAGGACGTGTATATGATACAACCTGAGGGTTTCACATCGGTTGATAAAACCAAGGTATGCAAATTGCGACGATCCATTTATGGATTGAAGCAAGCATCCAGGAGCTGGAATATCCGTTTTGATGAGACGATCAAAAAGTTTGATTTCTCACAAAATCCGCATTTAACCTTGTGTGTACAAGAAGGTTAGTGGGAGGCAAATGTGTTCCTAGTATTGTATGTCGATGACATATTACTTATAGGAAACGATGTCAATCTTACAATGCTAAGGTTTGGTTATCCAAGACATTCTCCATGAAAGATCGGGAGAAGCAACCTACATCCTTGGGATTAAGATCTATAGAGATAGATCAAACGGTTGCTTGGTCTTTCGCAGCTTCATATATATAGACCGAAAAGCAAAGAGGTTTAGCATGTCGGAATCCAAGAAAGGTTATCTGCCCATCAGGCATGGGGTACACCTTTCGAAGTCTATGTGTCCGCGCACAGAAGACGAGAGGATTTGCATGAGTAAGATTCCCTATGCATCCGCAATAGGATCTATCATGTATGCTATGTTATGTACGAGGCCCGATGTATCGTATGCTCTGAGTGTCACGAGCAGATACTCACCGATCCAGAATGGATCATTGTTAAGACGATCCTTAAGTACTTGAGAAGAACTAAGGATGTGTTCCTAATATATGGAGAAGGGGACATGGTGATACGCGGTATATTGATGCGCCTTCCGCATGCATAAGGATGATTCCGTGTCTCACCGATACGTGTTCACCTTGAATGGGGGGCGCAAAGTGAGTTGGAAAAGTTCCAAACAAGAGATCAGAGCGGATTCTACCACCGAGGCGTAATATATTGCAGCCTTTAAGCAAAGAAGGAAGCGTTTGGATCAAGAAGTTCGCTCATGAACTTGGTGTGATTCCGCCATTGTCAAGCAATACCGCATCATGACAACAATGGAGCACGCGACAAAGCGAAGAGCCAAGGTCTCATCAACGATTCAAACATGTAAGCCACGCTATCATCTTATCAGAGAGATCATCAGTAGGAACGAAATACAAATCGAGAAAATTCCCCCTGAAAGGAACTTAGCGGATCCTTTGACTAAAGCATTACCTCAAAGTAAGTTTGAGGGTCATGTTAGAGCTTATGGTATTGGATACCGTAGCGATTGGCATTAGGCCAAGTGGGAGTCTGTTAGTAATATATGAGAGATGTCCTAAGGCAATCGCCTTATGTATGAACCATTTATATGATAAATGAAGATTCACTATTTGAGTATACATGTTTTTATATTTGATTGGATCTTAAACTCATTTCTTGAATGTCACGATCGATTCACGGCATGAGAGAATTTGTGATTGGATCACAACTAGTGAGTATCTCTACATGTGTAATTGTGATGTATCGGAATTATCCTAGTCGATGAATTGATGAATGGACACCATCAATCTGTTGAGACTAGCACGAGGTATACTCCTTGGTGTATCAAGCGGTGATTCTCCTTTGGTGGAGACATAGTGATGTCGGAGTTAATCGTGGATGCTAGTTATGGTAACTAGTTCATTGGAGTGACCCGGTAGTAAGACTTCATATGGTTCTCTGCATATATAGATATGTCAATGAAGTTCTTATTGTGGCTTAAGTGCGATGTTCCTTTGACTTGCGGTATTCAAGTCATCTTGATCATGGAGACTTATGCTTTGACATCTTAAGCAAACATCTCTAAGGAGATGTGGACCCGAGATGATTGGGTATAAGTCGAAGTGATCGAAGGTGTTTGAATAGCCTATAAAGGATTCACCACTCCTTGCGAGGAGATGTATACCCATGGCCTCTCGTCGGATTGTTACTAAAGTCTTTGGCCAAAGCAATACATGTTTAGAGTAAGGTACTCTTCGATACATGTGGAGTAACTAGAATCCGTAGGACGAGGAAATGATACTTGGGCTAGGTGTGACGTAGTCAGCCTAGTGGGGGCCCGACACAATAGACCATGTCACAGAACCAAGTGGGTATAAGATGAGTGAAGGGAATGGGGCACGATTCATTCGAGCTCTTGAAGGGTTTGAGAAATAGTTACGGATCAACCGTTGATCTTTTCGGTTAATTGGGGATCATGATGTACTACTAGGTGCCACTCATGATCGTTCTATAATTAATGGTTAATTATAGGCGGCCAACATAAACCGAGAACCTATTTGGTCACACGCAATGAGTGTAATCCAAAGGATTTAAAGCGAGCTTGAGAATGGGATTCTCGGGCCAGAGAAACTATGTTTGGTTGGACCAAACATAAGCGAGCATGAAATTGTTTGATCGCAATGGGCGTGGATGGGTCGTGTCTTATGAAGACATAATGGATGGACCAAAATGGTTTGGTCTAATCCAATGGATGAGAATAAACCAAAGGGTTTGGTTTATTTTAAGCGAATGAACCAAAGTTGGTTGGTTGGTTCGTTTAACTTAAAATAAACCATCATGGTTTGGTTTATTTTAACTTATCTTAATGGAGGCGGGTTAACGGGCTTTATGGATATGATCCATTAACCATTAAGAGAATTAGTTCTCTATAAAATAGGGATTAAACCCTAACCCAAAATCTAATCAAACTTGGCCGCCCAATGCCCCTCTGTTATTGCGCCCAACTCCTTGCCGCCCAGCAATTGTGCTGCCTCCAACCTTGCGGCGTCAAGCTCCAGCGGTGAACCTCATCCTCCTTAGGTTGGCATCAAGGTGAGCTTTCCTTGTTGGCGGCGCCTATCTCCTCCACCAAGCTGTCCAGTTTTCTGGACAGCTTCTTCTCTCGTTGGGCGTCGTTTGGGCGGCGGTTAGTGCTCGACAGCGGCTAACATACCGGATTTGATCTCCGGTAATCCTCTGAGTGGAGGACGAAGGATTCGTCAATCGGTTGACGAATACCTCTCCGGAGAAGCAAGTCTTGAGGACTTGTTTTAGGTCCGAATTTGGATTCGGACCGTGATCATCTCTCGATCACGTCGTCTTCAACACGAGGCTAGTAACCCGTACGAAGACGAAGCTCGTGGCTTGGCGAAGTCATCCCGAGGAGCTCGGCGTGGATACGGATAGAGACGATTCTTACGAGAATCGTTCCGGTTGATGCCGTTCCCGCTACACGTCATACGGAAGGTATAACGTAGTTTAATTTCCTTTTATTGCAATTTTAATTTACGGTTATGTCTACACTTGTTGTAATAGCATGCGTGTGTTGTGTGTGTTGTAATAAATAGGAGTATTTATTATTTTTATTGCTTCCGCTGTGCTCATGTTTACGAAACATGATCGAACACACACACGCCGCGGTGCCGGAAACCCAACAAAAACCTCGTACAAATGATTACAACAGTAATACTAAATACAACAAGCAAATACAAGTGAATACAACAAAATAAATGCAAAGAAAAACTTTACAATCGATATTTTGAGAGCTTGCTTGTTTGGTTGGTTGAGTGGCACTTAGAGACGCTGAATTACACCAGCAATTTGCCCCAAAAATTCCTCAAAGAACCATTGCATTTTTCTCCTTCACGAGCTCCATTTAAAGGTTCAACCTGTGATGGAAATCGCCGATTAGTCGACTGCTCGGGACCATCAGTCGTCTAATGCCACTATTGTCGTGAGACAACGGCTAGATCCATGCTGAAAAAATCCAACGGATCCATCATCAGTCGACTGATTATGACCATCAGTCGACTGTTTGAGCCTCCACTTGACTGCTAACCCCCGAAGTCGAGTCAGACTCTATTCTGTGCCCGAAAAACTGAGCATCAGTCGACTGATCACAATATTAGTCGACTGCTCGGCCAATCAGTCGACTGCCCTCTTGTGGCAGTCGACTGCTAGGCCAATTCCCACAGTCAAATCCTAGTTGACTCAGTCTAGTCGATTGCCACATGGCACCGGTCGACTGGCACACCTCAAACATGAGGTTTTAACCCAAGTATGGTTCCCCCATACTTGCTAGACCACCCTTAGCCTAGATCTAACCCTTCTAGCCACCTCCGTCAGCCTCACACCTCTCGGATCCCTCCAAGTCATTCATGATTTTTTTCATCCATTGCGCTAGCCTTCAGGTGCTTCCATCGGCTATGTCATGCTAATGGTGTCTACACCGCCAAGGCACATTGGACTTACGCTGTCAAGACTCCGCTTGAACTTTACATCGCCAACCATTGGACTTATGCTACCAAGACTCCCGCTTGGACTTTACGCCGTCAATATCAAACCCCTTGGACTTCTCAAATGCCAAGACTCAAGGTTGGACTTTCCTTTGCCAACCCATGTTAGACTTTCCATACCAAGACCCATGCTTGGACTTTCCCTTGCCAAGACCCATGCTTGGACTTCACATGCCAAGTACTCAAGACTTGGACTTTCCATGCCAAGTATCTAAGACTTCGACTTTCCCATGACAATCACAGTGTCATATGTTTTTGTCGAACATCAAAACATCTCTCGAGTCAAACTCGAGTCCTGGTTAATCGTGACCTGGGTCGATTGCACCAACAATCTCCCCCTTTTTGATGTTTGACAAAAACCAAACAATCATTGAGTTAGACCATCTAACTCAAACCAATCATCCCCATCAATATTCCCAATTGATGTCATTCTCCAAATAAGTTCTCCCCCAAAACATTCTCCCCCTTTTTGACTAACATAAAAAAGGTTCTCTCTAAGGAGGTCAAATTCTCATGTCTCAATGAGATCTTACAATCTCTCCCTTGGTCCAAAAATATCTAGGATGCCTACCATCTTCCTAGTGATAAGTCTCATATCACTTAAGAGAGGCAATCCTATACACTCTCTCAATTTCCAAATTGGGTATCTCAAAATCCCATTTTCCTTCCTCATAAGGAAAAAATACCATCCATCATCTCATGATGGATACCTCCCCCTAAAGGCTTGCTCCCCCTTGACCATTGCACCAACAATGTCCTTGGGAAGTCCCCAAGCCAATAGGAACTCTAAATCATCAAAAATAAGGTTCAAAGTTCAAACATAAACTCTTCATACCTTAAATTTGATACAAACCCTAAACAACTCCCTTAATCCATATCCAATGGATTTTCACCCTTTATAATGCTTCCTAAAGCTTATCATAGGGTTAGGAGTGGTTAGGGACCTTAACCGTAGCTGAACACGGGCTAAACAACCTTGTTTTCTCGAAATCAGCATTGGCAGTCGACTCTCTTAGCTACCAGTCGACTGCCACCCTCATCAGTCTACTGCCACCTAGGGTAGTCGACTGATAACTGAAATATCAGAATTTCAATTATCAAAAATGAAATTTGAAAAATCATAAATAATTATACGTAATTCAAAAACTCATGAGATTTCATACGTATAATACTTATGACCAATACAATGAGTGAAAAATGATAGAAAATTATTTTACCCATAAAATATCGAAATTGATACAAAATCACACAGTAAATAAAAACTTCAAAGTCTTAACTCACTTTGTATCAATCTCATCAATGGTGATTGCTATTAAAAGATAGACTTCACCAAGGTTTTTCAAAAAAATTTTAAAATGTTTTCAAAAACTTATTTTGGATCATATTCCTTGGGCTTAATATACATGACTTGTACACAAGCTTTCCCAATGATCCCCCATTAAGATAAGATGAGTTTTAGTTCATCTAGATGCAAAAACTATGCACCTTGAACTTAACTCATATCCTAGCATCTCACATGTATCTAGGGTGTATAAATACACATACATGTCAATGTGATGTAAGATGTGGGTTTTGTTCTCCTAATCTAGGGTTTCATACATTTTCCTAAGGCAACACTACTTGATTCCCTTATAAATAGGACTCCAAGTCATGCCATTGTCCTTAAATCAATTTTAATCAAATTAAATGCATGAAATGATCATGGCATATGATTAAATCTAAAAACACATGACATTTAATCCTTAATCCTAAACATGAACATGACATATAAAATGATTAAAATTAAACATGATGTCATGACATGTTATATGGCAAATCAAGCATGGCATATAAAATGTATAGGTATAATAATACCTAAAACTTAGTATTAATTGCCATTTGTTATTATTAATTGTATTTTTCCATATTGATACTTTTCTCCTAAGTGTGCCAAAAACCCAAAATGACACACTATGACCTCTAAATCTTAATTGTGCCAACTTAATTGATTTTTCATAATTCTAAGAATGTATTGGCACATCCTAAAATCTTTTAGGATCATAATATCAATTTTATTTCCAAGGTATTCATAACCTTGAAAATATCCTAAAGTGTCACCTTTACCATGGTTGGGTTAACTACCCATCCATTCAAGGTTGACACACCCTAAACCAATCTAGCGTGAATCAATCACACTCTTAGGAATCCAAACCCTATTTGAGCTCCTAGGGTTAACTAGGTATTCCTTAGGGATGACCTCCCTAGATACCCACCTAATGACCCTTCTAGGCTTGTTAGCCTTGGTCATTGTGGTCTTACCTAGGTTGACTCTAGGGGTAACTCCCCTTGCAACCTTCTTAGTGGCTTCCCTAGGTTTTCTTGAAACCCTAGCCACTAGGCACATACCTTGGTCAACTCTAGGGATGACTTCCCTATTCACCTTGGTCTTCCTAGACCTAGCTTGTGTTCCATAATCTGATGGAACGCTATGATAAGCCACCTTAGGCTTTGGTTTGTGACCCAAACCTTGTTTGCCCTTGGATGACTTTTGTCTCTTAGTCCCTAGGTGTTGACTTTGAGTCCTAGACCCTTGACTTTGACTATTTGACCCTTGAAATTGATTTTGCATCTTCTTGAGGGTCTTTTCTAATTTCTCAAACCTTGACCTCAAGGCTTGATTTTCTAATTCTAATTGCCCAATTTTTGAATTTTGATTTGGTCTTTGGGCATTATCCTTTCTAGGCATATGCCTAGTCCATTTGGGATTAAAACCTAGGTGCTCTTGCACCTTTCTAATTGTTTCCCTAGGTAGAATTAGTCTTGAGTTATTTGACCTAGTTTTGTCCTTAGAAAAATTATCTTTAGGGACATTAGTCTCAAATTTCTCCTTATTTTCAAAATAAAAATTCTTAGCTCCTAAACAAAAGTACTTGTTCCTATTAGCATGCTTTTCATAAATTTCAAAAGAATTAAAATTCCTAGCATGCTTTTGTCTATTAACTAAAGAAGGAGTATTATTTAGATATACCTTAGGATTTGCCTTAGAGGCTCCCCCTACTTGTGATGCTCTCTTTTTCTCTCCCTTTGAACATTGACTCCGGTAATGCCCTTTTGAATTGCACTTGAAGCATATGATATGCTCCTTGCTCTTTTGACTTTGGGCACCGACATCTTTGACCTTTGGAGCCGGTTGAGCCTTCTTTACTTTCTTTGAGCACTTACTCTTATAATGCCCAAATTCCCTACACTCAAAACACATAATGTTATTTTTATTTTGAATAGAGGTGTTTGAGTTACCTAAGTCAATGGAGGTCGGAATCGGATTTTGAGCTTCTTCATCTTGACTGGATGTTGAAGCTTCTTCTTGATGTTGCTTCGGTGATGTAATCTCCTCTCCCTCAATCCTAGAGGTGGAGGTCTCCTCCGATTCTACTTCCTCTTCCTCCTTGGATGTTGATGGTCTCTCAACCTCCAAGTCCTCACTTCCTTGTGAGGATGATGTGCTTGCCTCTTCGGTCCCTTCCTCTTGGACCGGTGATGGACTTTCATGGAGCTTTACCACTTGGCTCCATAGCTCCTTGGCATCTATATAATTACCTAACATACACAAGATATTGTTAGGTATTAAATCAATCAAAAAATTTATTACCTTATTATTTTTCTCGAAGGCTTGGACTTGCTCTTCGATCCATCTCTTCTTCTTGAGGAATCCACCTTTTGGTCCTCTCAGATACTCAAATCCATCCATCAAAATGGACCATTCTTCGAAGTTCATCATCATCAAGAAGTCCTCAATTCTCGCCTTCCATTGTCTAAACTCTTCTTGTCCATAGAAGGTATATGGGATAGGTGTGTTGATATCTCATCCTAGTTGCTCTTGAACTTCCATCTTCACCCTATAGCGTGCTCCCTTAGTTGTTAAACTTGAAGAGCGGCCTCGCTCTAATACCACTTGTAGGAGATCATTGGAATGCTAGAAAGGGGGTGAATAGCTTGTTATCATTGCTCGATGGAAATCGTTCATGTTTGCTTGTCTACAATCTTGTTAGTACGCAGCGAAATATACAATAATAAAATACAACAAGAACAAACACGCAAACACGATTATTTTACGTGGTTTAGAACCGAACGATTCCTACTCCACGAATTGAGCTTTAAAGAGCTCTAGCGATGCCACAAACACACCACTATGTAAACACTCCTTCTCGACACAAGTCAGAGGTGGAGAAACCTCATACAAATGATTACAACAGTAATACTAAATACAACAAGAAAATACAAGTGAATACAACAAAATAAATGCAAAGAAAAACTTTACAATCGATCTTTTGAGAGCTTGCTTGTTTGGTTGGTTGAGTGGCACTTAGAGACCCTGAATTACACCAGCAATTCTCCCCAAAAACTCCTCAAAGAACCATTGCATTGTTAGTGAAAGCCCTATAGTCAATCATGTGATGATTGTTGTATGGACTTTATTGTATCATATTCCTATTTATAAAGGCATGGTTATTATATTTACTTGTATTGGTGCCAAATAACTAAGTATAATAATGTTCTTGAGTAGTAGGTTCTTATCTTATCAATCGATTGATTGAATCGATAATGAGATGATATAGAGAACACTACTCTTAATCATTCCTAGTCGAGTATTAACATTCAGGGACAATGTTAATGCGTAGAGACTAGCATGTAGGTCAACACGATAACTTGATCTCACAAGTCATGGATATGAGATATCAAGTTGACACATGGGTATGCATTGGAGAATGTATACTGAATGACCCACCATGAGAAAGTATCATGGATCGTTATATGAGTATAATATACTTTCTCATGTGGCTATTAGTATGACTATTAGTCCTTAGACCTGAAGTCACCATGGTTCTCTACATAAGGAGTTGCATAATTTGGCTTCGTCAAACGTCACCCGTAAATGGGTGGACTATAAAGGTGATTACTGGGTATGTAACAAATTATGCGGAGAGATGTGAGTGATGTAGATGAGATCTATCCCTCCTATATGATGGGAGTGACATCGTTATTCTTGATAGAGTGAGACCACGAAGTGCATGGCCATGCCCAAATGAGTCAATATGAGATATTGAGCTCATTTGATTAGAGTGAGTCTACTTGGAGTTCAAGATATAGATTATACCAAGGATGATACGGTCTATGCCTCAATTGGTCAATCTAGATGTTAAGGATAGAGGGGCATTGTCACATATTGTGAGAGTCACAATTAGTAGTCACAAAAGCGATGTTGGAGCTCAACATTCTTGTAACTTGGGTAGCAATGATGTGTTGCTAGATACCGCTCATTGCTTATGTTTCTAAATTGGTTTAGAAGCATTACCAACGTTACAAGAACCTATAGGGTCACACACAAACGACCATTAGATGGAGATTAGGTTCATATGATGAACCATGAGGATTAGGTTCATGGGATGAACCAAATTGGATTAAGTGCAATCCAAATTAGACTAATTGAGTTAGACTCAATTTGATTCAAGTGTTGAATGAGTCTAATTTATATTTGATTCATTGAGTCAATTTAAATTAATGATTAGAGATTCATTAAATCAAATTGACTTGAATCATGTGGTTAGATTTGATCAACCATGGGAGATAAGAGGTCAAGTTTGACTTGACTTGAGAAGGAAGATGAATGGTCAATTTTGACTTGACCAATTGCCATGTCATGGTGACATGGCATGGGGGCCGGCCAATGATGGTGTTCCACATCATCATTGACTTATCATGTGGTGCCACCTCATGAGGGAGACCAAGAGCCATTGGCTCTTGGAGTTACATGCATGCATGTAACCCCCACCCATTGAAGTGGACGACCACTCCACTTGATGAAGGTAATTCATTTGGTGGTAACTCCATCTTCTTCTTCCTTGGATCTTCTTCCTCTCAAGCTCTCTCCCAATCCTCTATCTTGGCCGAACCATCCAAGGGATGCTAGCACACTCAAGGTTGTGTTTTCTCCACCATTTGTCCATGTGGATACCAATAGAGGAGTGTGCACTTGACACTCTTGAGTTCTGATGAAGCTTTTGGACGAGCGGGATAAGCGAAGGGCGTCGCTACGAGGGTAACGCTCTATCTTGTAGATCTAAGGTAGATCTAGGATCTTTAAACACATACATGTTTTATATTTTTTATATCTTCGCACAGATCCGTTGTCGGGCTTCTGAGGTTTCTGCAATGCAAAAAGCGATTTTTGCGGCTCGAAAAACCCAACAGTGGTATCATAGCCACGTGCGAAGCATGTATGTGTTTCTTATTTTTAGTTTTTGTATTAGATATAAAAATTACAAATTTTTAAGTTTCTATAAATTTCCTATTTTTATAGAATTTTTGGGTATTTTTCTCGAAGAGTCGAAGCAACGAGTGTTGGGACACTTGTAGGCTTCAACCACGAGAAAAACTCTCCGAAACGGCGAGTTCTCGCTTTAGGTTTTTGGTACAGTGACTTAAGTCATTGTAAGATCGTAGTAGGGACACTCGCAAAGTTTATTTTGCGAGTAGGGGCACTTCCCCTATCCCCGAAAGGGGCCTTGTCCCGCGATCGCGCCCGAAAACCGCTTAGCGGGACTGTTACGGAGAGGTGACTCATAAAATTAAAAAAAATAGGAAAAATTATAGAAATTTTCTGTAAAATACATAATTTAGTATTATGTATAATTCTATGATGGTCATGGCTCAAGAACCCCAATATGATTGGACGTTAATGTGTTGTAATTCATAATACGACCTGCATTCCGTTTTTGTGATTGTGCTTGTTGTATAGGGTATGCGACCTGACCTACGCGTCGTGCCTCTTCTTTTAATATTCTAGTTGTAAATAGTTTTAGACTCAAATGTAACTCGAGTTTCATGTTTGTAATGTACAAAATGGAGCGGTGGAAGGTCCACTTCTAGACGGAGTTACGAGAAGGGTGTCGATGACACATGACGGTCAAAGGAGGCGCTTGGAGAAGCCGCTAACCCTAGGTTGACCGTCCGATCTTCTCATTGGCTTGAGAAGATAGTAGTAGGGCCATAACCTAATCACAATTAATTTATATATATGTATATATGTTGATATATATATATATATATATATATATTTGTTATGCTTGTATGTATGTGATGCATGCTAGTAGAATTATGCTTGTATGTATGTGATGCATGCTAGTAGAATAATGCTTGTATGTATGTGATGCATGATAGGATATTTTTCTTGTATGTATATGATGCATGCTAGAATGATGCTTGTATGTATGTGATGCATGCTAGTGTAGGATAATAAAGGCCTCAATGTGTATATGATACACATTACGATTAGATTAGATTAGATCTTAATCGAATCAACTCGAAAATGCCTACCAAGTCCTTGATACCCATCACTACCTCGATTATTTATAGTTGTTGAATCTGTCAAATCAAAGCAACGCATATTATCTTGGTAGGGTGCGGAGGGACAATCTTGGTCCTGCCTATCACGGCTTGGGTTAGAGTAAGCTCAATTAGATTGAGTAAAACCAGTTAACTCAATTGGATCGAGTAGAACTATAGGCATATTCCAACCGTTGGAAAGATAGGATAAGATCACATTTACACTAAATCTTGGGCGATTTAGCCAAAGCTAACTCAAGGTCTTTTGTAAATGTGGGTCTTGATCCTATAAACAAGAGTTGCATAGAGATGTAATCGGTAATGTGTTACCCACCGATCATACTAAGTCTTGGGCGATTTAGTCAAAGCTAACTCAAGGCTTAGTATGATGTGGATCTTGTCCCACAGGAATTATAGCTAGTTTGTATGAATCTAGTAAAGTAGTTTGACCACATCCATAACTCGATTCTACAAAATTCCTATAATTCAGTGGGAGCATCATTTGATTAAAGACCTAATTAAATGATAAAAGGAATATGATATTAATTCTCTGCATTGTATGTTGTAGATTACTATGTCGACAAACACGAACACTCTCTCTCTGCATTCTGTCCTTGAGAAGGAAAAGCACAATGGAGCAAATTTCCTGGACTGGTACAGGAACTTGAGAATCATTCTCACCCAAAAAAGGAAACTATGTCTGGAAGCAGCCCATTCGGAGGCACCTCTTGCCTCGCGGTGACAAAGATGCTTACAAGAAGCATCAAGATGATGCATTAGATGTGTCATGTCTAATGTTTGCGACCATGAACTCTGAGCTTCATAAGTAACACGAGTTCATGAATGCTTATGATATGATTGAACATCTTCATCAACTATATCAAGGACAAGAAAGGCACGAGAGATATGAAGTCTCTAAGACATTGTTTGGGTCCAAAATGCAAGATGGGACTCCCGTAGGTCCATATGTACTAAAGATGATTGGGTACTTAGAAAACCTACAGAGATTGGGATTCCCCCTTGGCCAAGAGCTGACCACTGACTTGATCTTGCAGTTTTTGCCACAAAGCTACAATCAATTTGTCATGAATTACAACATGAATGAAATTGATAAGCCACTGCCTGAGATGCTCAGCATGTTGAGAACTGCTGAGCTCAACCTTAAGAAGGGAAAATCTGACTCCATTTTGATGGTGCAAAAGAAGAAAGGCAAGGGCAAGCCTAAAGGTAAGGGAAAGTCCCAAGCCAAGGGCAAAAGCAAACAACTGAAACCCAAAGGAGGGGTGGCCAAAGAAGGGGCTTGCTTCCACTGCAAGGAAGCTGGACACTGGAAGCGTAACTATAAAGCTTACCTGAAAGATCTTAAGAAGAAGAGAAGTGAGACTTATACTTCAGGTATAAATGTTATAGAAGTCAATCTATCTATTTCTTCATCATGGGTATTAGATACCGG
The DNA here is from genome assembly GCA_025175895.1 of Wurfbainia villosa. NCBI lineage: Eukaryota > Viridiplantae > Streptophyta > Magnoliopsida > Zingiberales > Zingiberaceae > Wurfbainia > Wurfbainia villosa. The sequence continues at coordinate 56,824,924 of CM046004.1, forward strand.
ATGTGCATCTCACATTTGTATAAATGTACAGGCACTGAGAAATAGCAGGGCATTAACAAAGGGCGAGGTAGACCTATGAGTAGGCAATGGAGCAAGGGTTGCTACTGTTGCTGTAGGAACTTATGATCTATCTCTTCCCTCTGGGCTTGTACTAGAATTAGATAAATGTTGTTATGTGCCTGCGATAACTAAGAACATAATTTCGGTTTCTTGTTTGGACAAGAAAGGATTTATATTTATAATAAAGAACAAATATTGTTCAGTTTATTTAAATGATATGTTCTATTGTAGTGCACCTCTAATGAACTGACTCTACTTTCTAGACTTAGAGAGTCTTATCTATAACATAAGTACCAAAAGGTTCAAGTCAAATGAGTTGAACCAAACCTATCTCTGGCATTGTAGCTTAGGTCACATAAATGAGAGTCGCTTATCCCAGCTCCATAAGGATGGGTTACTGGACTCATTTGATTTTGAATCATATGAGACATTCGAGTCTTGCCTTCTAGGCTAGATGACCAAGACTCCCTTTAGTGGACACAACGAAAGAGCAACAGACTTATTAGGACTTATACATAGTGATGTACGTGGCCCTTTCAATGTTGCTGCTAGAGGTGGTTATAGATACTTCATTACATTTACTGATGACTTCAGTAGATATGGTTATGTGTATCTGATGACACATAAATCAGAATCATTTGAAAAGTTCAAAGAGTTCAAGAATTAAGTACAAAACCAACTTGGCAAGAGTATTAAGATACTTCGATCAGATCGAGGTGGTGAATACCTTTGTCATGAGTTTCGTGACTATCTAGCTGAGTGTGAGATTCTATCCCAACTCACTCCTCCTGGAACACCACAGTGGAATAGTGTATTCGAAAGGAGAAATCGTACCCTATTAGATATGGTACGATCTATGATGAGTCACACAGATCTTCCTATATCCTTTTGGGGATATGCTCTAGACACAGCAACCTTCACCCTTAACCGTGTACCATCCAAGGCTATGATAAAGACACCATATATGATATGGACAGGGAGAAATCCCAAGATATCTTTCATGAGGATTTGGGGTTGTGAGGCTTACGTTCGACGTCAAGTCTTAGACAAACTGGGACCCAAATCCAATAAGTGCTATTTTGTTGGATATCCCAAGGACATGAAGGAATATTACTTCTACATTCCCAGTTAGCACAAAGTGTTTATGGAAAAGACTGGGGTTTTTCTAGAAAGGAATTTTGTTTCTAGAAAAACTAGTGGGAGTACATTCGATCTTGAAGAAATTCAAGATAAGGAACATAGCATTGAGGCCTTGATGGAGGTTGAATAGGAACCACAAAGTGTTGTGGGTGATGAGGTTGTTGCACAAAGAGTTGTGGAACAACCACATTGAGTAGACCTACCTCTTTCAGTCCGATAGAAGTACATCGTCAGCCTGAGAGATACTCATTTCACTTGTCTGACCATGATGATGTTATGCTCATTGAGAATGAGCCTACCTCCTATCAGGAAGTTGTGATGAGCCCAGATTCTGAGAAATGGCTAGAGGCCATGAGATCTGAGATGGAATCCATGTACACCAACCAAGTATGGACTTTTGTTGATCCACCTGATGGGGTCAAACCCATTGGGTGTAAATGGGTCTTTAAGAGAAAGACTGACATGGATGGGCATACGCATACCTATAAGGGCCGATTAGTGGCTAAAGGTTTCAAGCAAATTCATGGTATTGACTATGATGAAACCTTTTCTCCAGTGGCGATGTTTAAGTCCATTCGAATCATGTTTGCTATTGCAGCATACCACGATTATGAGATCTGGCAGATGGATGTCAAAACCATATTTCTGAATGGAAACTTACTCGAGGATGTGTACATGACACAACCTGAGGGTTTTGTAGATCCACAACATACTGAGAAAGTATGCAAGCTGCAAAGGTCCATTTATGGGCTAAAGCAAGCTTCTCGGAGCTAGAATCTTCGATTCAATGATGCGATCAAACAGTTTGGTTTCATCAAGAATGAAGATGAACCCTGTGTCTACAAGAGGGTTAATGGGAACACAATTATCTTCCTTATATTGTATGTGGATGACATACTACTCATTGAGAATGACATCCTTTCGCTACAGTCTGTTAAGACTTGGCTAGGGACGTGCTTCTCAATGAAGGACTTAGGTGAAGCAGCCTGTATTCTAGGCATCAAGATCTATAGAGATAGATTTAAGAGATTGCTTAGCCTAAGTCAGAGTACATACATTGACACAGTATTACTACGATTTTCCATGCAGAATTCCAAGAAGGGACTTCTGTCAATATCACATGGTGTGAGTCTTTCGAAGACTCAAAGTCCCTTTTCTAGAGAGGAGAGAGACTGCATGGATAAGATCCCTTACGCATCTGCTATAGGATCTATCATGTACGCCATGTTGTGTACTCGTCCTGATGTCTCATATGCTTTGAGCATGACAAGTAGATACCAGGATCGGTAGAGCATCCTTTGGATGGATCAGAATATTCTTAAGTACTTGAGAAGGACTAAAGAATATTTCTTGATATTTGGAGGCGATGAGGAGCTAGCTGTAAAGGGTTACAGTGATGCAAGCTTCCAAACTTACCAGGATGATTATAGATCACAGTCAGGGTTCGTGTTTTGCTTGAATGGTGGCGCTGTGAGCTGGAAGAGTTCAAAGCAGGACACAATTATTGATTCTACAACAGAAGACGAGTATATCACTGCATCTGAGGCAGCAAAGGAGGCAGTTTGGATCCACAAGTTCATTGCTGAGCTTGGGGTGGTTCCTAGCATAGCATATCCCATAGAGCTCTATTGTGACAACAATGGAGCGATTGCACAGGCTAAGGAACCTCACTCACACCAGCGGACCAAACACATACTACGACGCTTCCATCTCATTCGAGAGATTATCGATAGAGGAGATGTAAAGATTTGCAGAGTACCCACAGAGGCTAACATCGCAGATCCCTTAACCAAGGCTTTGGCACAGAAAAAGCATGATGGTCACACTAGGTCATTGGGTATTAGATACTACGATGATTGGCACTAGTGCTAGTGGGAGATTGTTAGTGAAATCCCTAGAGCCAATCATGTGATGATTCTTGTATGGAATTTATTGTATCATATTCCTATTTATAACGGCATGGTTATTATATTTACTTATATTAGTACCAAATAACTAAGTATAATAACGTCCTTGAGTAGTAGGTTCTTATCTATATCAATCGATTGGTTGAATCGATAATGAGATGATATAGAGAACACTACTCTTAATCATTCCTTGTCGAGTATTAACATTCAGGGACAATGTTAATGTGTAGAGACTAGCATGTAGGTCAACACGATGACTTGATCTCACAAGTCATGGATATGAGATATCAAGTTGACACATGGGTATGCATTGGAGAATGTATACTTAATGACCCGCCATAAGAAAGTATCATGGATCGTTATATGAGTGTCATATACTTTCTCATGTGGCTATTAGTATGACTATTAGTCCTTAGACCTAAAGTCACCATGGTTCCCTACATAAGGAGTTGCATACTTTGGCTTCATCAAACGTCATCCGTAAATGGGTGGACTATAAAGGCGATTACTGGGTATGTAACAAATTATGCGGAGGGATGTGAGTGATGTAGATGAGATCTATCCCTCCTATATGATGGGAATGACATCATTATTCTTGATAGAGTGAGACCACGAAGTGCATGGCCATGCCCAAATGAGTCAATATGAGATATTGAGCTCATTTGATTAGAGTAAGTCTACTTGGAGTTCAAGATATAGATTGTACCGAGGATGACACGGTCTATGCCTCAATTGGTCAATCTAGATTTGAAGGATAGAGGGACATTGTCGCATATTGTTAGAGTCACAATTAGTAGTCACAAAGGTGATGTTGGAGCTTAACATTCTTGTAACTTGGGTAGCAATGAAGTGTTGCTAGATACCGCTCATTGCTTATGTTCCTAAATCGGTTTACGAGCATTGCCAAAGTTACAAGAACCTATAGGGTCACACACAAACGACAATTAGATTGAGATTAGGTTCATATGATGAACCATGAGGATTAGGTTCATGAGATGAACCAAATTGGATTAAGTGTAATCCAAATTAGACTAATTGAGTTAGACTTAATTTGATTCAAGTGTTGAATGAGTCTAATTTAGATTTGATTCATTGAGTCAATTTAAATTAATGAATAGAGATTCATTAAATCAAATTGACTTGAATCAAGTGGTTAGATTTGATCAACCATGGGAGATAAGAGGTTAAGTTTGACTTGACTTGAGAAGGAAGATGAATGGTTAATTTTGACTTGACCAATTGTCATGTCATGGTGACATGGCATGGGGGCCGGACAATGATGGTGTTCCACATCATCATTGACTTATCATGTGGTGCCACCTCATGAGGGAGACCAAGAGCCATTAGCTCTTGGAGTTACATGCATGTAACCCCACCCATAGTGGCCGCCACCCTCCGACTTGAAGGTAATTCATTTGGTGGTAACTCCATCTTCTTCTTCCTTGGATCTTCTTCCTCTCATGCTCTCTCCCAATCCTCTATCTTGGCCGAACCATCCAAGGGGTGATAGCACACTCAAGGTTGTGTTTTCTCCACCATTTGTCTGTGTGGATACCAATAGAGTAGTGTGCACTTGACACACTTAAGTTTCGGTGAAGCTTTTGGACGAGCGGGATAAGCGAAGGGCGTCGCAATGAGGGTAACACTCTATCTTGTAGATCTAAAGGTAGATCTAGGATCTTTAAACACATACATGTTTTATATTTTTATATCTTCGCACGGATCCGTGGTCGGGCTTCCGAGGTTTCCGCAATGCAAAAAGCGGTTTTTGCGGCTCGAAAAACTCAACATGCATTTTTCTCCTTCACGAGCTCCATTTAAAGGTTCAACCTATGCTGGAAATCACAGATCAGTCGACTGCTCAGGACCATCAGTCAACTGATGCCATTGTTGTTGTGAGACAACGGCTAGATCGACGCTGGAAAAATCTAATGGATCCATCATCGATCGCTTATCCATCACGATCCGAATTGATCTACCGATCGCTAACCCAGCGTCGATCCATTCCAGGCCCCAAAAACTGAGCATCAGTCGACTAATCACAATATCAATCGATCATCGGCCAATCGATTGCCCTCCGCAATCGATCGGGCCACTAGAGCCAATTCCTAGTTGACTTTACTATCGTCACATGGCAATGGCCGGATCGTGACACACCTCAAACATGAGGTTTTAATCCAAGTATGGTTCCCCCATACTTGCTAGACCACCCTTAGCCTAGAAACCCTTCTAGCTATTGGGTTTCCAGCACCGCGACGTGTGTGTGTTCGATCATGTTTCGTAAACATGAGCACAGCGGAAGCAATTAAAAATAATAAATCTATATTTATTACAACACACACAACACACGCATGTATATTACAACAAGTGTAGACATAACCGTAAATTAAAATTTGCAATAAAAGAAAATTATCTCGTTACATAAGTATGCGTGTAGTGTAGAACGCATTGCGTAAGATCTATAGATCTATGCGAGCTCCTATGAAGTCTTAGGCGAGCTAGTGCTAGTTGGTTACTAGCCTGCAAGACAACATGATCGAGAGATGATCACGATCCGAATCCAAATTCGGATCCTAAACTTCGCTTCTCCGGAGAGGTATTTATCAATGATGAAATCGTCCTCCTCAGAGGATTACCGAGATCAAATAAGCAAGTTAGCGCTCGAGATAACTAACCGTCCGATGCTCCAAACAAAAAAGCAACCAGAAAACTGGACAGCTTTTTAGGAGGAATAGAGGCCGAAGATGGAAGCTCACCTTATCACCGAACCTAGAGGAGATCACCGAGGGTCGCCGGAGGTTCACCGCTGAAGCTTGGTCAGAGGCAACAAGTTGGATGCACAGACGGCCGACATTTAGGTTGCTAGCCAAAACTCCATTAGGGCGGCAAGGTTGGGTTTAAGCCAAAACTAGATTATTAGGTTAGGTTTCCTAATAATAGAGAACAACTCTTACAAATGGATCATTAAAAAGCTTTGGTAAACCATTAATATGTAAAATCAAACTATTTTTGTTTTGGAAACGAACCAACTTTTGGTTCATTCGCTTAAAATAAACCAAACCCTTTGGTTTATTCTCATCCATTTGATTAAACCATTTTTTATGTCCATTGCTAAACATTTTCACATTGGTAACATCATTCCAAATATTGCTAGTTATGCTTGTCCAACCAAACTCTTGTTCATTCCCGGAATCATTTTCGCTTCTTTAAATCCTTGAATTACATCGTTGTGCGCGTCACAATATGGCCCTGTCGTTCATAATTAACCATGATGAAGTATCACCATCTAGTGGTATTTCGATTCATAATGAACCAAAAGATCAATTTCGATCCGTATGAAGTCATTTCAAACTTCTTATCAGCTATTTCTTCTCACAGTTCAGTCTACTTTCACATCTAGCGAGGTCATTCTGACATTGTGTCAATCCCTCTCAGCTAAAACTGGTTTATTTCACATTGTTTTAAAACATTGGTTGGACTTAGTCGCCAATCCAAACAGCGATCAAGCCGAGGTAAATCTACACCTCACAAAGTCTAATCTTTGGATAGTCACTTCGTGATCGATTTATACCAAATCGTTCATCTCCTGAGATGTTTCGTAAGATGTCAAAGCATAAGTCTCATAATCAGATGACTTGAATGCTAGCCAGTCGAAGGAACTAATTGCAGACCGTTATATCACATATGTTGTGCTATCTATGTGGAAGTCTACATTTGTACGGTTCACTCATGAACTAGTCATTATACATACACCTATCAACTCAGACATCAAACAATGTCAGCGTTGAGAAACTATATTGGATACTACGAGTAAATGATTAGCGAGTTGATGGTATGAATCGATGAAAAATGGATATCACCATCAATACTTCGACACATCATACTTGAATACATCCTTATCCATACTCCTCTTCATGTGAATCGCATCGCGACATTGAAATGAGTTTAAGATCCAATCAAATACATTAAACATGTATATCAATCATGAATCTCATTTATCATATAAATGGTTCATACATACGATTGCCTTTGGACATCATCTCTATACCAAGACTCCATTCCGCCATGTCAATGTATCGGTGCATCCATACCCGAATCGACATCTCAAACCGCTTTAGCTATTTCAAGGATCCGCTAAGTTCCTTTGGAATTCTCGATTTGTATTTCTCCAACTTCGATAAGATGATAGCGGCGACGCATGTTTGGATCTATGAACATCAAGTTCATAGATGAACTACTTGATCCAAACCGCCTTAACCTTTCCAACTTATGAACCATTTATATGATAAATGAAGATTCATTATTTGAGTATACATGTTTTATGTATTTGATTGGATCTTAAACTCATTTCTTGAATGTCCACGATCGATTCACGGCATGAGAGAATTTGTGATTGGATCACAACTAGTGAGTATCTCTACATGTGTAATTGTGATGTATCGAATTATCCTAGTCGATGAATTGATGGATCTGGACACCATCAGTTACATTGAGACTAGCACAGTATACTCCTTGGTGTATCCAAGCGGTGATTCTCCTTGGTGGAGACATAGTGATGTCGGAGTTAATCGTGGATGCTAGTTATGGTAACTAGTTCATTGGAGTGACCGGTAGTAAGACTTCATATGGTTCTCTGCATATATAGATATGTCAATGAAGTTCTTCTTGTGGCTTAAGTGCGATGTTCCTTTGACTTGCGGTATTCAAGTCATCTTGATCATGGAGACTTATGCTTTGACATCTTAAGCAAACATCTCTAAGGAGATGTGGACCCGGGATGATTGGGTATAAGTCGAAGTGATCGAAGGTGTTTGAATAGCCTATAAAGATTCACCACTCCTTGCGAGGAGATGTATACCCATGGCCTCTCGTCGGATTGTTACTAAAGTCTTTGGCAAAGCATTACATGTTTAGAGTAAGGTACTCTTGATACATGTGGAGTAACTAGAATCCGTGGGGCGAGGAAATGATACTTGGGCTAGGTGTGGCGTAGTCGACCTAGTGAGGTGACACAATAGACCATGTCTGAACCAAGTGGGTATAAGATGAGTGAAGGGAATGGGGCGCGATTCATTCGAGCTCTTGAAGGGTTTGAAATAGTTACGGATCAACCGTTGATCTTTTGGTTAATTGGGGATCATGATGTACTACTAGGTGCCACTCATGATCGTTCTATAATTAATGGTTAATTATAGGCGGCCAACATAAACCGAGAACCTATTTGGTCACACGCGCTGCAGTGTAATCCAAAGGATTTAAAGCGAGCTTGAGAATGGGATTCTCGGACGAGAGAAACTATGTTTGGTTGGACCAAACATAAGCGAGCATGAAATTGTTTGATCGCAATGGGCGTGGATGGGCGTGTCTTATGAAGACATAATGGATGGACCAAAATGGTTTGGTTCTAATCAATGGATGAGAATAAACCAAAGGGTTTGGTTTATATTAAGCGAATGAACCAAAGGTTGGTTGGTTCGTTTTAACTTAAAATAAACCATCATGGTTTGGTTTATTTTAACTTATCTTAATGGCGGGTTAGCGGGCTTTATGGATATGATCCATTAACCATTAAGAGAATTAGTTCTCTATAAAATAGGGCTTAAACCTAATAAACTCTAATCATCAAAACCTAAAGCTAGTGCGCCCCTCCATCATCTCATCTATTCGGCGCGACCTCCGCCCATCCACTTGTGCCGTCCAACTTGTTGCGGCGTGAACCTCGGCGACCCTCCGGTGATCTCCTATAGGTTTTGGCATCAAGGTGAGTTTTCCTCTCCTTGTTTTGGCGGCGCCTACTCCTCCACCAAGCTGTCCAGTTTTCTGGACAGCTTCTCTCTCGTCGGGCGTCGTTTGGGCGGCGGTTAGTGCTCGACAGCGGCTAACTTACGGGGATTTGATCTCCGGTAATCCTCTGAGTAGAGGGCGAAGGATTCGTCAAGCGGTTGGCGAATACCTCTCGGAGAAGCGAGTTTTGAGAACTCGTTTTAGGATCGAATTTGGATTCGGATCGTGATCATCTCTCGATCACGTCGTCTTCAACACGAGGCTAGTAACCCGTCGAAGAGCGAAGCTCGTGACTTAGCGAAGTCATCGAGGAGCTTGGCGTGGATACGGATAGAGACGATTCTTACGAGGATCGTTCCGGTTGATGCCGTTCCCGCTACACGTCATACGGAAGGTATAACGTAGTTTAATTTCCTTTTATTGCAAATTTTAATTTACGGTTATGTCTACACTTGTTGTAATAGCATGCGTGTGTTGTGTGTGTTGTAATAAATATAGATTTATTAATTTTAATTGCTTCATTGTGCTCATGTTTACGAAACATTATCGAACACACACACGCCGCGGTGCCGGAAACCCAACAGTGGTATCAGAGCCCAGGTTGTGTTTCGACATAATCGTAAAATGGTTTTGCGATAGTCATAATGTATTTCTGGAAATTTTCTAAATTTTGGAAATTTAGAAGTATTTATGGAAATTTTTCAATTTTGGAAAGTCTAGAAGTATTTATGGAAATCTTCCACTTTTGGAAAGTTGGAAGTATTTATGGAAATTTATATTTTCCATAAATAAAATATTTGATTAGATTCTAGAAATTTGTTTCCTAATTTAATCATGATTTGATTTGGAAAATCAAATCTTAAAATATTTATTTCCATAAGTAGTTTTAAAGATTTAGGAAATTGGTTTCCTAAATAGATTTTCCTTAATCAAATAATTCCATGAATAAAATATGTGATTAGATTTGGAAATTTGTTTCCTAATTTAATTATGATTTGATTTGGAGAATCAAATCTTAAACATATTTTATTTCCATAAATAGTTATGACATATAAGGAAATTATATACATGACATAATTGTATGCCATGTAATTGCATTAGATGCATAACATTATGCCATGCGTGTCGTGACATGTAGATGTATGCCATGTATGTCATGCCATGTAGATAATAGTTATTTGCATGCAAAGAGGATGAGACATAAAAACCCTTAATCAATATTAAAGCCTACACCTTCCATTAATATGGTTAGAACCAGAGTTCTGTTTCTTGTTTGGGTTGTTGGACTCTCTCCAAGCCCAGCTCGAACCTGAATATGTTCAAACCATGGAATAGTTTAATACTAATATGGTAAGTCAGAGGTCAATCGTTAGCTTTGGTTGTTGGACTCTCTCCAAGCTGGGCTAATTGGTTGAATGCGCTCTAACCATATTAAAACTATGTCCTGATTAATGGGTTGGCTTTAACCTGGAGCATCGGCTTGTTGGACTCTCTCCAAGGTCGATGTAAAGGGAGGTGAAGTTGGGTGCTATGCATATGATGCATACTTGTTAATGTGTTAACAACCCGATGTATGTGTGAACATTCAATTAGTTGATAGCACATTGTGATAGTTGCATATACGTGATATGCAATCGGTATAGTTGATACCTACCGTCGTAGTTATGAATGGCTTGTTGGACTCTCTCCAAGGTTGTTCATAACTATGATGGATATCAGCCCATTCGGAGATGGACCTACGATCTCCCGAAGTGATTTTGGGGTTTTTGAAATTTGAAAAATGAATGGGATTTATGAATGTATATTGATGCATTTTAAATCATTTTCTCATATATGCTCATTTTGTATTTCTAGGTCAATAAATTGATCATGACGTCTTTGAATTTGCGTTCGATTTTGGATTCGAATAAATTGACTGGGTCGAACTTCTTGGACTGGCTTAGAAACTTGAGAATTGTTCTCAAGGTTGAAAATCTTGCAAATGTCCTCGAAGCGCCTCTTCCGCCCATCCTAGTGACATGATGCAACTCTGGACCAATTGTTGGCCTATCGAAACATGTGAGTGATTACGAACAAATGAGTTGCATCATCATGCTAGCCGATGGAACCCAAGCTCACAGCGGCATGAGCATATGGATGCTCATATCGTAGTCCTTCATCTTTGTGAGTTGGTTGATGAGCAAGTGAGATTGAAGGTTCGAAGTCTCAGCTCCTCTTCACCTCGAGATGCTAGGAGGTTCATCGTGATGTCTTGCTCGATATCTTTGAAGGCGTGGAGTCTTAAGAAGCATGGCGGGGGGCTTTGTTAGTTGATTCCTCGAAGAAAGGTTCTAAGAGAAGTCAAAGGAACAGCGAAGGAAAGAAGAGAAGGGCTAAGAAGGTAGAACTAGCACAAAGCTTGCCATCATTATGGCAAGGAGAGCCATTCTTGAAGAAAGTGCAAGATTTATCTTGAGTCAGTGAAGAAGGATAAGGCATCGGATGCCCCATCTTCTTGAAATCTTCTTTATTGATTGTCATTCTATTTCCTCGAGACACTTGGGTATTGGATCTTGGGTGTGGCTCACATATATGTAATGACATACATGGGCTAAGGAATAGAAGACTGTCGTCGAGGAGAGTCAAATTTACGTGTTGGGAATGGAGCAGCGGTTCTTTGCACTCGCCATCGGAGCGTATTTGTTGAAACTCCTGTAGGACTTGTCTTAGAAGCTGGACAATTGCTTTTATGTTCCTTCGTTGATAAAGAACATCATTTCTATTTCTTGTTTAAATAGAAATGGGTACCATTGACTTTTAGTAACAATTGTTGTTACATAACTTTGAATGGAGTTCTTTATGGAATTTGGAACTTTAAGCAATGGTGTTTATCGTTGGGCGTATCGATGACATTTTCAATATCGAAGCGAGCAACAAGCGTGCTCGAAAGGATAATCAAATAGACTCCTATATGTGGCATTGTCGTCTTGGCCATATAAGCAAAGCGCATGTCGAATTACACGATGTGGAATTCTGGAATCGTTTGAATGGATTCATACGATACATGCGAATCATGCTTAAAAGGCAAGATGACTAAGTTACCTTTTACTGGAAAAGGTGAACTAGTGGGAGAGTTACTAGGTCTAATACATACTGATGTATGTGGACCTATGTCAACTCAAGCATTAGGAGGCTATAGCTACTTCATTACCTTCACCGATGATCACTCACGGGTTGGGTATGTGTTCTTGATGAAACACAAGTCCAAGCCTTTGAAAGGTTCAAAGAATTCAGAAATGAAGTAGAGAAACAACATGACAAGAGTATTAAAATACTGATCGGATCGAGGTGGTGAATACTTAAGTCAAGAGTTTCTTGATTATCTAAGAGACAATGGCATATTGTCTCAATGGACTCGCCCTATACACCACAAAGATAATGGTGTATCCGAGAGGCGAATCGACCTTGTTGGACATGGTCGTCAATGATGAATCATGCAACTCTTCCCAAGTCCTTTTGGGTTATGCACTGCATACCGCTTTACTTGTTAAAATGTAATGCCTACCAAGGTAGTCTCAACTACTCCATATGAGATATGGAATAGTAAGAAACCTCATGTATCTTACTTGAAGATATGGGGTTGTCCCGCTTATGTGAAGCTGGATCAGATCGTATAAATTGGATGCTAAGTCCGATAAATGTCTATTTATTGGATACCCTAAGGAAACAAGGGGTTACTAATTCTATCATCCCGTGGAACAAAAGGTGTTTGTTTCAAGGCATGCCGTGTTTCTAGAGAAAGAGTTTCTCTGCAAGAAAACAAGGGGAGTGTCGCGAGCTTGAGGAGGCTCGAGAGACTCAAATAGACATTGATGAGATACCGGTGAAGCACAACAAATGACAACTCATAGTGACGCACCGACCTATTGTAACACCACATCTTCAGAGATCCGTAGAACACGCAATATTCCCGAGAGATATGGATTTCTCGTAAGTGAATCGAACGACGTGTTACTCATTGATGATGAGGAGCCTACCAGCTATGAAGAAGGCCGACAAGTTCAGAAGGGATAAGTGGCTTGGTGCCATGAAGTCGAAATGGATTCCATGTACGAAACCAAGTTTGAACTTGGTTGACCCACCTGAAGGCATAAAGCCTATAGGGTGCAAGTGGGTTTTCAAGAAGAAAACCGACATGGATGGTAATGTGATTACCTATAAGGTTAGATTGGTGGCGAAAGGATATCGTCAAAAGCAAGGTGTTGATTATGACGAAACCTATTCGCCTCAGAGCTATGCTTAAATCCATTCGATGCTCCCGCCATAGCGCTCATTATGATTATGAGATATGGCGTATGGATGTGAAAACAACTTTCCTTAATGGAAACTCGCCGAGGACGGTATATGATACACCGAGGGTTTCACATCGGTTGATAAAACCAAGGTATGCAAATTGCGACGGTCCATTTATGGATAAGCAAGCATCCAGAGTCGAATATCCGCTTTGATGAGACAATCAAAAGTTTGATTTCACAAAATCCGCATTTAACCTTGTGTACAAGAAGGTTAGTGGGAGGCAATGTTCCTAGTATTGTATGTCGATGACATATTACTTATAGGAAACGATGTTTCAATCTTACGCTAAGGTTTGGTTATCCAAGACATTCTCCATGAAAGACTGGGAGAAGCAACCTACATCCTGGGATTAAGATCTATAGAGATAGATCAAACGGTTGCTTGGTCTTTCGCAGCCTACATATATAGACCGAAAAGCAAAGAGGTTTAGCATGTCGGAATCCAAGAAAGGTTTCCTACCATCGTGCATGGGGTACACCTTTCAAGTCTATGTGTCCGCGCACGTAAGATGAGAGGATTTGCATGAGTAAGATTCCCTATGCATCCGCAATAGGATCTATCATGTATGCTATGTTATGTACGAGGCCCGATGTATCGTATGCTCCGAGTGTCACGAGCAGATACTCACCGATCCAGAATGGATCATTGGGTGATCGTTAAGACGATCCTTAAGTACTTGAGAAGAACTAAGGATGTGTTCCTAATATATGGAGAAGGGTACATGGTGATACGTGGGTATACGGATGCTCGACCTGCATGCATAAGGATGATTCCATGTCTACCGGGTATGTATTCACCTAGAATGGAGGCGCAATAAGTTGGAAAGGTTCCAAGCTTGACACTATAGCGGATTCTCGCCACTAAGGAATACGCTGTGCCTTGAAGCAAAGAAGGAAGCGGTTTGGATCAAGAAGTTCATCTATGAACTTGATGTGGTCTCATCAACAATCTAAACATGTGCTTCGCCGCTATCATCTGATCAAAGAGATCATTAGTAGGAAGTAAATACATATCGAGAAAATTCCCACTGAAAGGAACTTAGCGGATCCTTTGACTAAGGCATTACCTCAAAGTAAGTTTGAGGGTCATGTTAGAGCTTATGGTATTGGATACTGTAGTGATTGGCATTAGACCAAGTGGGAGTTTGTTAGTAATACATGAGAGATGTCCTAAGGCAATCGCCTTATGTTTGAACCATTTATATGATAAATGAAGATTCACTATTTGAGTATACATGTTTTCAAGTATTTGATTAGATCTTAAACTCATTTACTGAATGTCCACGATACGATTCACAGCATGAGGGAATTTGTGATTGGATCACAACTAGTGAGTATCTCTACATGTGTAATTGTGTTGTATCAAAATTATCCCTAGTCGATGAATTGATGGATTTGGACACCATTGATTCTGTGGAGACTAGCACGAGGTATACTCCTTGGTGTATCCAAGCACCGATTCTCACCGGGCCGAGACATAGTGATGTCCGAGTTAATCGTGGATGCTAGTTATGGTAACTAGTTCATCGAGTGACCACCGTAAGACTTCATATGGTTCTCTCGCATATATAGATATGTCAATGAAGTTCTTACTGCGTGGCTTAAGTGCGATGTTCCTTCGACTTGCGGTATTCAAGTCATCTTGATCATGGAGACTTATGCTTTGACATCTTAAGCAAACATCTCTAAGGAGATGTGGACCCGGATGATTGGGTATAAGTCAGTGATCAAGGTGTTTGAATAGCCTATAAAGGATTCACCACTCTCATGCAGGAGATGTATACCCATGGCCTCTCGTCGGATTGTTACTAAAGTCTTTGCCAAAGCATTACATGTTTAGAGTAAGGTACTCTTCGATACATGTGGAGTAACTAGAATCTGTAGGACGAGGAAATGATACTTGGGCTAGGTGTGACGTAGTCAGCCTAGTGGGGACTGACACAATAGACCATGTCCTGAACCAAGTGGGTATAAGATGAGTGAAGGGAATGGGGCACGATTCATTCGAGCATCAAGGGTTTCGTAAATAGTTCGATCAACCGCTGATCTTTTCGTTAATTGGGGATCATGATGTACTACTAGGTGCCACTCATGATCGCTCTATAATTAATGGTTAATTATAGACCAACATAAACCGAGAACCTATTTGGTCACACGACAACGAGTGTAATCCAAAGGATTTAAAACGAGCTTGAGAATGGGATTCTCGCATCGAGAAACTATGTTTGGTTGACTCAAACATAAAGCGAGCATGAAATTGTTTCAAATGCAATGGAAGCGTGGATGGGCCGTGGTCTTATGAAGACATAATGGATGGACCAAAATGGTTTGGTTCTAATCCAATGGATGAGAATAAACCAAAGGGTTTGGTTTATATTAAACGAATGAACCAAAGGTTGGTTCGTTCGCTTTAACTTAAAATAAACCATCATGGTTTGGTTTATTTTAACTTATCTTAATGGAGCGGGTTAACGGGCTTTATGGATATGATCCATTAACCATTAAGAGAATTAGTTCTCTATAAAATAAGTTATTCGGCGCCTAACCCTAGGCCGCCCACCTTTGTGCCGCCGGTCCAACTTGTCGCCGCGCCCAAGCTTCAGCCGGTGAACCTCCGCGACCCTCCGTGATCTCCTATAGGTTTGGCATCAAGGTGAGGTTTTTCTCTCCTTGTTTTGGCCGGCCTCTATTCTTCCACCAAGCTGTCCAGTTTTCTGGACAGCTTCTCCTCCTCTCGAGCCGGAGCCGCTTGGACGACGGTTAGTGCTCCGACAGCGCTAACTTACCGGGATTTGATCTCCGTAATCCTCTGAGGTGGAGGACGGCGATCTGGCCAAACGGTTGACGAATACCTTCCGAGAAGCAGTTTTGAGAACTCGCTTTAGGATCCGAATTTGATTCGGATCGTGATCATCTCTCGATCACGCCGCCTTCAACACGAGGCTAGTAACCCGCATTTAAGACGGCTCGTGACTTAGCGGTCATCCCGAGGAGCTCGGCGTGGATACGGATAGAGACGATTCTTACGAGGATCGCTCCGCTGATGCCGTTCCCGCTACACGTCATACGGAAGGTATAACGTAGTTTAATTTCCTTTTATTGCAAATTTTAATTTACGGTTATGTCTACACTTGTTGTAATAGCATGCGTGTGTTGTGTGTGTTGTAATAAATATAGATTTATTAATTTTAATTGCTTCCGCTGTGCTCATGTTTACGAAACATGATCGAACACACACACGCCGCGGTGCCGGAAACCCAACATTGATCGTCTCATCAAAACGGATATTCCAGCTCCTGGATGCTTGCTTCAATCCATAAATGGACCGTCGCAATTTGCATACCTTGGTTTTATCAACCGATGTGAAACCCTCAGGCTGTATCATATACACGTCCTCGAGCAGGTTTCCATTAAGGAAAGCTATTTTCACATCCATCTGCCATATCTCATAATCATAATGAGCCGCTATGGCCAGGAGCATCCGAATGGATTTAAGCATAGCTACAGGCGAATAGGTTTCGTCATAATCAACACCTTGCTTTTGACGATATCCTTTGCCACCAATCTACCTTATAGGTAATCACATTACCATCCATGTCGGTTTTCTTCTTGAAAACCCACTTGCACCCTATAGGCTTTATGCCTTGGTGGAGTCAACGAGTTCGAACTTGGTTTCGTACATGGAATCCATTTCCGACTTCATGGCACCAAGCCACTTATCCCTTTACGAACTTGTCGGCACTTCTTCATAAGCGGTAGGCTCCTCATCATCAATGAGTAACACGTCGTTCGATTCACTTACGAGAAATCCATATCTCTCGGGAATATTGCGTGTTCTGCGGATCTCTGAAGATGTGGTGTTACAATAGATCGACCGATTGCTCATCACTATGAGTTGTCATTTGTTGTGCTTCACCAGTATCTCATCAATGTCTATTTGAGTCTCTCGAGCCTCCTCAAGCTCGGCGACACTCCCTTGTTTTCTTGCAAGAGAAACTCTTTCTCTAGAAACACGGCATGCCTTGAAACAAACACCTTTTGTTCCACAGGATGATAGAATTAGTAACCCCTTGTTTCCTTAGGGTATCAATAAATAGACATTTATCGGACTTAGCATCCAATTTATGCGTCTGATCAGCTTCACATAAGCGAGGACAACCCCATATCTTCAAGTAAGATACATGAGGTTTCTTACTATTCCATATCTCATATGGAGTAGTTGAGACTACCTTGGTAGGCATTACATTTAACAAAGTAAGCGGTATGCGAAGTGCATAACCCCAAAGGACTTGGGAAGAGTTGCATGATTCATCATTGACTGACCATGTCCAACAAGGTCGATTCGCCTCTCGGATACACCATTATCTTTGTGGTGTATAGGTGTCCATTGAGACAATATGCCATTGTCTCTTAGATAATCAGAAACTCTTGACTTAAGTATTCACCACCTCGATCCGATCAGTATTTTAATACTTTTGTCATGTTGTTTCTCTACTTCATTCTGAATTCTTTGAACCTTTCAAAGAGCTTGGACTTGTGTTTCATCAAGAACACATACCCAAACCGTGAGTGATCATCGGTGAAGGTAATGAAGTAGCTATAGCCTCCTAAAGCTTGAGTTGACATAGGTCCACATACATCACTATGTATTGGACCTAGTAACTCTCCCACTCGTTCACCTTTTCGGTAAAGGTAACTTAGTCATCTTGCCTTTTAAGCATGATTACATGTATCGTATGAATCCAATTCAAGCGATTCGAATTCCACATCGGTGTAATTCGGACATGCGTTTCTTGCTTACATGGCCAAGGCGACAATGCCACATGTAGAGTCTATTTGATTATCCTTTTGAGCACTGCTTGTTGCTAACCGATATTGAAAATGTCCTTTGGATCGTCCAAGCGTATAAACACCATTGCTTAAAGTTCGGTCCATAAAGAACTCCATTCAAAGTTATGTAACAACAATTGTTACTAAAGTCAAATGGTACCCATTTCTATTTAAACAAGAAATAGAAATGATGTTCTTTATCAACGAAGGAAAATAAAAGCAATAGTCCATTTCTAAGACAAGTCCAGCAGTGTGTATCAACAAATACGTTCAGATGGCGAGAGCAGCAACCTATGCTCCATTCACAACACTTAAATTTGACTCTCCCTTGAGTCTTCTTCTATTCCTTAGCCCATGTATGTCATTACATATATGTGAGCCACACCAGTATCCAATACCCAAGTGTTTGAGAAATAGAATGACAATCAATAGAAGATTTGAAGAAGATGGGGCATCAGATGCCTTATCCTTCTTCACGGACTCAAGATAAATCTTGCACTTTCTTCACAAATGGCTCTCCTTGCCATAATGATGGCAAGTTTCCTGTGCTAGTTCTACCTTCTTAGCCTTTCTCTTCTTTCCCTTATTTGTTCCTTTGACTCCTCTTAGAACCTTTCTTGAGAATCAACTAACAACCGTCCTGCTCATGCTTCTCGAGAAGACTCCACGGTCTTGACATATTGGCGATACCACAGATGAACCTTCCTAGCATCTCGAGAGGTGAAGAGGAGCTTGGAGACTTGAACCTTTCGAATCTCACTTGCTCATCAACCAACTCACAAAGATGAAGGACTACGATATGAGCATCCATATGCTCATGCTGCTTTCGTAGCTTGGGTTCCATCGTGGCTAGCATGATGTAACTCATTTGTTGAGAATCACTCACATGTTTACGATAGGCCAACAATTGGTCGAGTTGCATCGTCACTAGGATGAGGCGGGAAGAGCGCCGAGGACATACAAGCTTTTCACCTTGAGAACAATTCTCAAGTTTCTAAGCGATCCGAAGTTCGGCCCGATCAATTTATTTGAATCCAAAATGGAACGCAAATTCAAACACATCATGATCAATATATTAACTTAGAAATACAAAGCGAGCATATATGAGAAAGATGATTTTAAAATGCATCAATATACATTTATAAATCCCATTCATTTTTCGAATTTCAAAAACCCCAAAATCACTTGGAGATCGTAGGTCCATCTCGAATGGGCTGATATCCATCATAGTTATGAACAACCTTGGAGAGAGTCCAACAAGCCATTCATAACTACGTCGATAGGTATCATCTATACCGATTGCATAGCCCGTATATGCAACTATCACAATGTGCTATCAACTAATTGAATGTTCACACATACATCGGGTTGTTAACACATTAACAAGTATGCATCATATGCATAAACCAACCCCTCCTTTACATCGACCTTGAGAGAGTCCAACAAGCCGATGCTCGGGTTAAAAACCCATTAATCAGGACATAGTTTTAATATGGTTAGAGCGCATTCAACCAATTAGCCCAGCTTGGAGAGAGTCCAACAACCAAAGCTAACGATTGACCTCTGACTCTTACCATATTAGTATTAAACTATTCCATGGTTTCATATTTAGGTTAGTTGCTTGAAGAGTCCATACAACCCAAACAAGAAAAGCGAACTGTTCTAACCATATTAATGGAAGGTGTAGGCTTTAATATTGATTAAGGGTTTTTATGTCTCATCCTCTTTGCATGCAAATAACTATTATCTACATGGCATGGCATACATGGCATACATCTACATGTCACGACACGCATGGCATAATGTTATGCATCTAATGCAATTACATGGCATACAATTATGTCATGTATATAATTTCCTTAGATGTCATAACTATTTATGGAAATAAAATATGTTTAAGATTTGATTCTCCAAATCAAATCATAATTAAATTAGGAAACAAATTTCCAAATCTAATCACATATTTTATTCATGGAATTATTTGATTAAGGAAAATCTATTTAGGAAACCAATTTCCTAAATCATTAAAACTACTTATGGAAATAAAATATTTTAAGATTTGATTTCCCAAATCAAATCATGATTAAATCAGGAAATAAATTTCCAGAATCTAATCAAATATTTTATTTATGGAAAATATCAATTTCCATAAATACTTCCAACTTTCCAAAAGTGGAAGATTTCCATAAATACTTCTAGACTTTCCAAAATTGAAAAATTTCCATAAATACTTCTAAATTTCCAAAATTTAGAAAATTTCCAGAAATACATTATGACTATCGCCTTAAAAACCAATTTACGATTATGTGAAACACAACACAGGCTCGATACCCTTGTTGGTTTCCGACATAGCGTGTGTTGGATCATGTTTAAATGTAAACATGAGCTGAAGCAATTAAAAATAATAAATCTATATTTATTACAACACACATACATGCATATTACAACAAGTGTAGACATAACCGTAAATTAAAATTTGCAATAAAAGAAAATTATCTCTACGCTATACCTTAGATGATGTAGTGGCGAGCATCAACGGAGCGATCCTCGTAAGAATCGTCTCTATCCGTATCACGCCGAGCTCCGGATGACTTCCACAGCCGTCCCGTGCGGGTTACTAGCCTCGTGTTGAAGACAGCGTGATCGAGAGATGATCACGATCCGAATCCAAATTCGGATCCTAATACGAGTTCTCAAAACTCGCTTCTCCGGAGGTATCCTCGACCAATTGGAATCGCCCTCCTCCACCACAGAGGATTGCAGATCAAATCCCAGTAAGTTAGGTGCTATCAGCACTGCCGTCATCAAACAACGCTCCGACAACAAAGAAACAAGCTGTCCGGAAAAACTGGAGCTTTTGATGGAGGAATAGAGAGCGCAGGAGAGATGGAAGCTCACCTTATCACGAACCTAGAGAGATCACGGAGGGTCGCGAGAGTTCACCGGCTGATGCTTGATCGCCGGCAACAAGTTGAACCTGCACATTTGAATACGGCTTAGGGTTGGTAGAAATCCAGGAGGTTGCAACTAGGTTGTAAGCCAAAACTAGATTAGGGTTAGGGTTTAAGCCCTATTTTATAGAGAACTAATTCTCTTAATGGCTAATGGATCATATCCATAAAGCCCGTTAACCCGCTCCATTAGGATAAGTTAAAATAAACCAAACCATGATGGTTTATTTTAAGTTAAAACGAACCGAACCAACTTTTGGTTCATTCGTTTAAAATAAACCAAACCCTTTGGTTTATTCTCATCCATTTGATTAGAACCAAACCATTTTGGTCCATCCATTATGTCTTCATAAGACACGGCCCATCCACGCTTCCATTGCGACTGAAACAATTTCTTGCTCGCTTTATGTTTGGTCCAACCAAACATAGTGTCTCTGAGAATCCCATTCTCAAGCTCGTTTTAAATCCTTTGAATTACACTCGTTGTGCGTGTGACCAAATAGGTTCTCGGTTTATGTTGGCCGTCTATAATTAACCATTAATTATAGAACGATCATGAGTGGCACCTAGTAGTACATCATGATCCCCAATTAACCGAAAAGATCAACGGTTGATCGAACTATTTCGAAACCCTTGATGGCTCGATATGAATCGTGCCCCATTCCCTTCACTCATCTTATACCCACTTGGTTCGGGACATGGTCTGTGTCACCAGTCCCACTAAGTGACTCTTCACACCTAGCAAGTATCATTTCCTCTCACAGTTCTAGTTCTCCCATGTATCGAAGAGTACCTTACTCTAAACATGTAATGTTTTTTAGCCATGGGTATACATCTCCTAGTGGTGAATCCTTTATAGGCTATTCATACCCAATCATCCGGGTCCATCTCCTCGGAGATGTTGTTTAAGATGTCAAGCATAAGTCTCCATGAGATGACTTTGAACTTCATTGACATATCTATATATGCAGAGAACCATGAAGTCTTACGATGAACTAGTTACCATAACTAGCATCCACGATTAACTGACATCACTGTCGAGGTATACCTCGTGTAATCCATCAATTCATCGACTAGGATAATTACACATGTAGAGATACTCACTATCACAAATTCTCTCATCTCACATAAATGAGTTTAAGATCCAATCAAATACATTAAACATGTATACTCAAATAGTGAATCTTCATTTATCATATAAATGGTTCATACATAAGGCAATTGCCTTAGGACATCTCTCATATATTACTAACACTAGCCACCTCCATTAGCCTCACGCCTCTCGGATCCCTCCAAGCCATCCATGACTTGTTCATCCATTGCAGGCTATGTCATGCTACACAGTGGACTTAAAACCATTAGACTTATCTTTGCAAGACAGCCGACTCGACTTTCCTTTGCTGTTGGACTTTGAAAAATTAATCCTAGACAAAGGATCACTCAAGTCACTTGAACAAACTTATTGTTCAAGCAATCAACCTCTATTCTACGAATAGCCGTGGAATAGACGATGTACGGATCGCCGGCTTTTGTATTTATGTTCAGGGTCCAAGTATATTTAACCATAAATACAAAATATATAACATATATATGATTGAAAAACAATTATAGACATGTTACAAAAGAAAATAGACAATCGTTATACCTCTCGATCTTCTATTGTATGTCCTTCCTCCTTTTGGACGTCGTGTGGGCGACGATCTTCCAAAAGTCGAAGCTCCTAGATCACCGATCTTCTTATCCTTGTTCTCTCCGAACAAAGGAAGATCAATAACAAAACTCTTCCTCTCCTTGCTTGCGCCAACCACCAAGCACCAACTTGGTGTGCGCCGGCCAAAGGAATGGATGAAGGAGATGGATGCCGGCCAAGAGCTCCAAGGGAAGACCCTAAGCTTTGTTTCCATTGTCCAAGGAGAAGAGAAGGCGGGCTTGAACGCCAGTCAAGGAGAAGGGAGAAGAAGATGGGCGCCGGCCACCAAGGAAGAAGAAGAAGAAAAAAGGAAACAAATTCCTTATTTGTGGCCGCCCAAGCCTTCAAACCCTAATCCTATCTCTTTTCTAATTCTTCTTGCCGCCCACCCTAAAGCCCCTTTTTATAGAGTTAGGGATAAGCCTTGTTTTAAACTCCACCATTGGTTCTAGGGATTTAATCTCAACCGTCGGATCTAGAGATTTAATCTCAACCGTCGGATCTAGAGATTTAATCTCTACCGTTGGATCTAGAATTTATTTTCAACCATTGGATCTAGCCTTCATGAGGTTTTAATAGGCTACAATATGGACCATGAGGAGGAGTTGGATCTTTGCCACCCAATGGATCAAGCCCACATAAAGTCCGATCCATTAATGATAATCCAATCCACTAAATGATTATCATTGATCTACCTCCCAACCCTCATAAGTTAATATGGGCTCCATATATTATTTGTACATTTATCTCCCCGTGTTTAAGATCTCGAATGTCCGTCGATTATTTAATTTACTGACCATTAATTAATCAACATCTAACTCCATGAGTAGTACCACTCATCCTTATCATCATGCCGGACCAAGTCCACCTGCAGGGTTTACATGATGAACCTTATGAGATCCTCAAGGGGACATCATCATCCTAATATATAGGACACGATTTCCTCCTATAATCAATGGTACACCATATAAATAATATCATTTCCTAACTTACCGAGCCTATCGATTTAATCTATAAATCTCGCCCATTGGTAAATCAAAGAAATGAATACTAAGTATATGTGCTCGTTATTATATCGGGATTAAGAGCATGTACAATATAATATTTGAGGTCCGATTTGATTATGTAGTCAGCAATAAATCGAATCACCTCTAAGTCAGTCCTGCTCAATACACACAAAGTGTACTAGTGTTATTCTATGGTCAAGACAAACCAATACCAAATCACACTACAACCATACCAATGGTTTGTCTAAAGTCATCTCGGTTGTGAGCCTTTACTTATACTTTACAAGGAGCCGATAACATGATCTCTCGTATGACACCACACACTATATTATCTACAATGTAATGTATTAGACAATATGCATCACTATAAATATGCAAACAATGATCATGTGATTCTTATTTCAAAATAAAGATGTCCATACAAAAGATAGACTTTTTAGTATACATCGCAACAATCTCTCACTTATACTAAAAGACTATGCTGTTCTCAAATTGCCATACATCTGATTCCCATTCCCTCCACATGCCTATCAAAAGCTCTCGCTGGAAGGGCCTTAGTGAAAGGATCTGCCAGGTTATTCTCCGATGCAATCTTGGCCACAGCAACTTCTCCTCTCTTTACGATTTCTCGTATCAGGTGGTACTTGCGCTCTATGTGTTTACTTGCCTTATGGGCTCGTGGTTCCTTCGAGTTTGCAACTGCACCACTATTATCACAATAAATTGTGATAGTTCTGGGTAAACCAGGAATCACATCCAAGTCCATCAAGAAGTTCCTGAGCCACGGCTTCTTTGGCGCCTCGGAGGCGCACGTACTCGACTTCCATGGTGGAGTCGCCATACGCATTTACCTTGACACTCCTCCATACAATGGCTCCACCTCCCAAGTAAACACAAAACACGAGGTAGACTTACATTATCACCTGCGATTGGAAGTCAAATCATGTAACCCACGAGGAGTAATTAGTGCACTGGTAAACTAGCATATAATCTCTAGTCCTTCTCAGGTACTTCAATATATGCTTTACCACAATCCAATGTCCCTATCCTGGATTACTCTGATATCTACTAACCATGCCCACGGTAAAGCAGATATCTGGTCTCGTACATAGCATCACATACATGAGGCTTCCTACTGCCAAAGCATAAGGAACCGCCTTCATCTCCTCTATCTCCTCAGATGTTCTAGGACACATCTCCTTAGATAAAGGAACTCCATACTTGAAAGGTAGAAAACCCTTCTTGGAGTTCTGCTTGCTAAAACGATCCATAATGGTGTCTATGTATGAAGCTTGAGATAAGTACAACATCCTTTTCTTGCGATCCCTTATAACCTTTATCCCAAGGATGTGTCCCACTTCTCCCAAGTCCTTCATATTAAACTATTTGGACAACCATAACCTTATGTCCGATATCACCTTGACATTGTTGCCAATTAACAAAATGTCATCTACGTATAGTACAAGAAATACCACTACATTTCCGTCACATCTCTTGTATACAGAAGACTCATCCAGACTTTGAATAAATCCATAAGACTGGATTACCTCATCAAAGCAGATGTTCCAAGACCTCGAAGCTTGCTTCAATCTATAAATGGACCGATTAAGCTTACACACAAGATGCTCTTTGCCCTTTGCAATGAATCCCTCTGGTTGCTTCATATAGATGTTTTCCTCAAGACTTCCATTAAGGAAAGTTGTCTTGACATTCATCTGTCATACTCAAAATTCATATGAGAAGCAATACATAAGAGAATCCAGATAGACTTAAGCATGGTTACCGGCGAAAAGGTTTCCTCATAATCGATACCCTCTTTCTGAGTATACCCATTCGCAACAAGCCTCGCTTTGAAGGTCTCAACCTTCCCGTCTATTCCTCTCTTTCTTTTGTAGATCCACTTGCAACCAATGGTTTTTACACCATCGGGTGATTCTACTAGCTCCTAGACCTGATTTGAATCCATAGATTCAATCTCAGTATTCATTGCACTTTGCCAAGATACCGCATCTTTATCTTGGATCGCCTCGTTATATGTCCAGGGGTCAGGTTCATGTTTACCAGGGACCAAATCAGAAGATTCTCTAAAGAACATGAATTTATTAGGCTGTCTAACAACCCTCCCACTACGATGAGGTATCACCTGTGTATCCTCTGTGACTTGCGGTGCAAGGACTTATGGTATATCCTCTTGTACTGGTGGTACAGAAGAAGTGACTTCCCTTTTCAATTCCTCCAGAACAATCTTACTCATGGGCTTGTGGTTCATCACATAGTTTTCCTCTAGAAATCTGGCGTTCGTGCTAACGATCACCCTCTGATCTCTAGGACTATAAAACAAATCACCTTTCATTGCTCTAGGATAGCCAACGAACATGTGTACTTCTGTACGAGGTTCCAACTTATCAGTATCTGCCTTCAGCACATGTGCTGGACTCCCCCAAATTCGAATATGTCTTAGACTAGGCTTTCGCCCAGTCCACAATTCTGTGGGAGTAGAAGGTACTGATTTAGATGGAACCAAGTTCAGAATGTACACTGTCGTATCTAGAGCATATCCCCAGAACGAATCTAGTAACTCAGAATAATTCATCATCGATCTAACCATCTCCATAAGAGTCCTATTCTTTCACTCTACTACACCATTCTGCTGGGGTGTGCCAGGTGCAGACAATTGGGATTGAATCATAGCCTCTGATAAGTAATTCCTAAACTCTCCCAAGAGGTACTCACCACCACGATCAGATCGTAGTATCTTGATACTTTTACCTTGACGTTTCTCCATATCAGCCTTGAATTCTTTGAACTTGTCAAAGCATTCAGACTTGCGGCGCATCAAGTAAATGTATCCATATCTCAAATAATCATCTATAAAAGAGACAAAATACTCAAAACCACCTTTAGCCTGGATAGACATAGGACCACACAAATCAGAATGAACCAATTCTAACACATCTTTGGCTTTATACCCCTTGGCCTTAAAAGGCCTCTTGGTCATTTTACCCTCCAAGAAAGATTCGCAGGTTGGGAAATCTTCCACC
Organism: Wurfbainia villosa; assembly: GCA_025175895.1. Classification (NCBI taxonomy): domain Eukaryota; kingdom Viridiplantae; phylum Streptophyta; class Magnoliopsida; order Zingiberales; family Zingiberaceae; genus Wurfbainia; species Wurfbainia villosa. The sequence goes on from CM046004.1 coordinate 56,851,668, forward strand.
ACTAATGAACCCAGAGGTCCATCAGCTATCAACCTTTGAATTCTGCTTAGGTTAATATGACCAAGTCTAAGATGCCAAAGATATGTTTGATTTATCTTTGAAGGTTCTTTTCTCTTATTGGAATTAGAAGATGAGTTATTAACTTCTATTTGCATCGTGAGAGCTTTTGGTTCAAGTGTATACAAATTTCTTATCAATGCACCAGAACAGATAATCTCCCTATTCCTTTTTATAACAACTCTGTCATTAAAAGAAATAGAATATCCATCCATAAATAATTTAGAAACCGAAATTAAATTCTTTCTAAATAAAGGTACATAAAGGCAATTCTTAAGAACCAAAACTATATTTTTCTCAAAAGATAAATGCAATTTGCCACCTTCGTGGCATCGCCTGATATCTGATAATCTCCCCCTCTAGTCGCTGTCGGTTTCTTGGAACCCCTGCAAAGTATTGCAGACATGATTAGTGGCTCCCGTATCTACACACCAGGTGCTGGTAGATAACACTGCTAAACATGTTTCAACGACTAGACCAAAAGATATACCTTTGTTCTGTTTGTGGTTGGGGGAATCCTTCTTCCAGTGTCCAGTCTGCTTACAAGTGAAGTACTTGCCTTTCGACTTCTTCACTCCTCCCTGAGTTCCTCCCACCACCTTTGACCCAGCTTATTTCTTCTTCTTCTTGCCTTTCGGCTTAGAAGTAGAAAACTTTTGGGCAACCATGGCTTACGCCTGAGCACTCTGATGAAAAAGCCCCTCTGCCGCCTCGAGTTCTGTCAGAAGCTCTGCCAACGAATACAACCTCTTGTTCATGTTGTAGTTCAGGCGAAACTGCTCAAAACTCCTAGGTAGAGACTAGAGAATGATATCAACTTGGGTTTCCCCATCGATCTCAGCTCCGAGGACTTTCAGCTCATTTAAATGAGCCATCATCTTGAGAACATGATCCCTCACGGGTGTTCTCTCGATCATTGTGGTCATCATCAAGTTCCTCATGGCTTCCTGCCTAGCAGTCTGATTCTGGTGTCTGAAAAGTTCTTTGAGATTGAGCATCATGTCATAAGCAGTGGGCATGGCTTGATATTGATGTTGCAGTACATTTGATATAGATGCCAAAATGTAACACCGCATCATCTCATCGGCCTTGATCCACTTCTTATAATTCTCCTTCTCCTTTTCCTCAGAATCATCTACAGGCTTAGGAGGGAACTCTTCGAGGAGTACATATTTGTATTCCTCAACAGTCAAGACAATGTCAAGATTCCTCTTCAAATCAACATAGTTGGGTCCAGTAAGTTTATTTCCTTCAGTATCACAACAAGCGGGTTGAAAGTCATTTTGAAAGAAAACCTAAGAATCACATAGATCAAAAAAATTATATTTCAAAAAATTATTGATTCCTCAAACAATAAAATTTTAAAATCAACCAGCACCTCAAAACACCGAGAATATCGTATGCTATGATAGTGTGGACATATACAAATTCTACATTTGTAAGAGGAGGTTTTACCCATTAATTTTATTATCTTGTCAACCTAACTTTTTGACATGTAAAATTAATAGTTGGTTCCTCTTCGGCCCTACAAATAAAAGCAGTGACTCCGATGGGGAGGATACATATATTTGTATCTAAGTGTTCACCATTACTCGGTACCAAGGTAATTATCTCGGGTTATGTGCCTTCCGATGGGGAAGTACACACACTCCTTAATAATTTCCTATAACCATATTCGACCTTGTGATCTGCAAACAAACTCATCCGATGGAGAGGAAGGCACTCAGAGCCGACGCGCAAGTTTGTTTGCATCACATGTCAAATCGTAATGGAGGCCATGGGAATTTATAAAATTATCCCTCTCCCACTTAGTAATTTAAAATTGAGGAATTTTCTAGCCTATGACACGCATATCAAATAATAAGCAATAAATATTTTCAAACTATTATGACTTTTGTCTTCAATATGTCTCCCGTTGTATCGTCATCTCGTCCGCTCCTCCCTACGCAATGTCCGAGCCATCCGGAGATCCGAGCCGAGACTAAAAACTATTTTAATTTACATCCATCGATCCTATACTCCACGAGGGAGTGTACATGAAATCTAGATCGAAAGTAAACTAAAATAAAAAGAGTGGCTAAACAATGTCGTATCTAATTACAAAAATTAAATACTAGCCTCGTCAACCCTGAGGATTCAACAAAATATACAATTACACACATACAATCACATACACACATATGGCCATAATAGTTGGATCCTATGCCTGTAACCAAAAAGTTAACCTACGCACATCCTACTATTATCCGGCACATATAATATATGAAAAGTGCATAAAAGTAACCAAATCCTAAACACACAAAATCGGAAACCGTGGCTCTGATACCACTTGAAGGGAGGAAACTTCTCTTCCCACTTCAACTTGGTCGTTTGTTCATGGCGATCCCATCGACGTCTCCGGATTAAAAAAATTTAATCCTAGACAAAAGGGATCACCCAAGCAACCATTTCATCGTCGTGCTATTCGATTAGAGTAGTCACTTTAACAAACTTGTTGTTCAAGCAATCAACCTCTATTCTACGAATAGCCGTGGAATAGACGATGTACAGATCGCCGACATTTGTGTTTATGTTCGGGGTCCAAGTATATTTAACCATAAAAACAGAATATATAACATGTATATGATTGAAAAACAATTATAGACATGTTACAAAAGAAAATAGACAATCGTTATACCTCTCGATCTTCTATTGTATGTCCTTCCTCCTTTTGGATGTCGTGTGGGCGACAATCTTCCAAAAGTCGAAGCTCCTAGATCACCAATCTTCCTATCCTTGTTCTCTCCAAACAAAGGAAGATCAATAACAAAACTCTTCCTCTCCTTGCTTGCGCCAACCACCAAGCACCAACTTGGTGTGCGCCGGCCAAAGGAATGGATGAAGGAGATGGATGCCGACCAAGAGCTCCAAGGGAAGACCCTAACCTTTGTTTCCACTAGCCAAGGAGAAGAGAAGGAGGGCTTGAACACCGGCCAAGGAGAAGGGAGAAGAAGATGGGCGCTGGCCACCAAAGAAGAAGAAGAAGAAAAAAAGGAAACAAATTCCTTATTTGTGGCCGCCCAAGCCTCCAAACCCTAATCCTATCTCTTTTCTAATTCTTCTTGCCGCCCACCCTAAAGCCCCTTTTTATAGAGTTAGGGATAAGCTTTGTTTTAATCTCCACCATTGGTTATAGTGTATTAGACAATATGCATCACCATAAATATGCAAACAATGATCATGTGATTCTTATTTCAAAATAAAGATGTTCATACAAAAGATAGACTTTTCAGTATACATCCCAACAGGACTTTCCATGCCAAGACCCATGCTTGGACTTTCCCTTGCCAAGACCCATGCTTGGACTTCACATGCCAAGTACTCAAGACTTGGACTTTCCATGCCCAATACCCAAGTCTTGGACTTTCCCATGATAATCATAGTGTCATATATTTTTGTCGAACATCAAAACATCTCTCGAGTCAAACTCGAGTTCTGGTCAATCGTGACCTGGGCCGATTGCACCAACAGAACTGATGATGGAAGACTTCATCGCTACCCAAACTAAGGCCAATGAGAAATTTCGTCGCCAACATCAGAAGTCTGAAGAATCACTCAGAGACTTAAAGGCCACCGTTGACGGCCTTACAAGTCATACCAGGATGTTGGAGACACAAGTGGCCCAAATAGCCCAATCCGTGTCACAATCTATGAAGAGCTCTCCAGTGAGTCAAGGAAAAGAGGAAGGAGTGGGGCAAAGTAGCCAATTCGCCAAGGGGTGTACAACCATTGTTTCCACCCTACCTAACCAAGCAGAGTTCGAAGAGAAGATTTCAATACAGCTTGAGGACCCTGGTGAATTTGTTCTTCCTTGCTCAATTTATGGGGAGAGCTTCGACGAAGCGCTATGCGACTTGGGGTCATCAGTCAGTGTGATGTCCTACGCATACTATTTGAAGATTGGACTGAGCGAGCTCCAACCAGTGAATCTTGGTATTCGTATGGGAGATGATTTAGTCAAGGAGCTCGTTGGCCTGCTACCACACGTGCCTATGATGATTGAGGATTTCGTGATACCCATGGACTTCATCATACTGGACACAGGACCAAATACCCAAAATGTTATCATTCTGGGAAGGCCTTTTCTAGTGACTACAGGGGCATGCATAGATGTGAAGGCACACCAGATCTCCCTGGAGGTAGACGGGGAGATCATCCTTTACAACCTTTCAGAGCATAGAGCTTCCTACCTCGACGGCTTCACATTTAGCAGAATGAAGCCGGAACCCCAGATGAAGATCTCGAGACGGATGAATGGAGGTTCACTGAACTACCAGAGCCGAGTTGATAGTGGAGTGCAGTCGAGCTAAATGACTTTAAACAAAGCGCTTCTTGGGAGGCAACCCAAGTTTAGTTTTAGATTTCCCTTTTTTATTTCATTGCATGCATTTGTTTGATTTTAAGTTTTGACCACCATCACATTTAGAGTTAGGACTAGAAAAGAACTTTTCTAGGCAAAAATAAAATCTATATTAGCCTACACGGTGAAGTGTATGAGAAAATTCGGACCGTAGTGCATAAATGGGTGAAAAAATGGGGGCGCACGGCCTAGCCATGTGTTTTCCCACGGTCGTGCCCAACTAACCCGAGGCGCACACGGCCTGGCCGTGTGTTTTCACATGGTCATTGCGCGCGAGGTTAAAAGGGGTGAGCCGTGTGTTTTCACCCCATTTGCGCCGTGTGCTTCGAAAATTCTTGCCCTAGCCATGTGATTTTGTCTTCCCCACCATCTAGAAGCATTTTTAGCCTCTAAAGAAGCCAAAAGAAGCAAAGATGAGGAGGACCAAGACCGTAGCACCCCGATCTGGCACCTCGGAGCGACGAAAAAGGAGAGCCGACGCCCCTCAAGCTCTGGAAGAGGGTAACACCCTACCCACTCTACTTTTTCGCAATAATGAACAAAGAGATAGATACAATATGCTCTCTACTCATAAACTTACTGCTATTAGGTACTTAGATGAGGATTTGCTAGAATCTTTAGGATTGTTGGGTGATATGCTAACCCTATTTGCAAAAATGGGGTGGGAAGAAATTATGGGAATAAAGCACCTAACCAACCCTAGGATAGTTTTGGAATTTTTGAGTTCCTTAGAGGCGGAAGTTTTAATGGGTAGAGAGAACGAGGAGGGTAGGATAACTTTTAGGCTTTTTAACATTGAGCATGAGTGGACCCTCCACCAATGGAACTCATGTTTTGGCTTACCAAGTGGGGGAGAGAGAAGGACCCCTAATGGGTACAACTCTCGATTAGTTTGGACTAAGTTGATAGGGTAGCATGCTTATGACCGATCTAGGGCCAAAGCGTTGCGCCTCTAAAACCCCATCTTTCGATACCTCCACTGTATCATGGCCAGTACCATATTTGGCCATGGGGAGAGTGATGGTGTAGTTAGAGCTAGCGAGCTACTTTGCCTATGGGATATTATACAAGAAAGGAGTAGCATCGATGTGGGGTCCCACTTCATCAGACACTTAGTGAAGATGGGCAAAGCAGCACGAGGAGAGATCAATGTGGGAGGCCTACTTACCCACATTTGTCATAGGATGGGGTACGATTACACAACATTAGAGAGTATATAGGGGAGCCCTAGGATCGACCTAGGAGTATGCATGGCCATGAAGATGATTGTGAGAGAAGGAGACTCCTTATTCTATGTAAGGAAAAATCTTATATCCCTCAGGCTCCCCGACCCGAATCGTACCACCATCGCTATACGTGCCAACTGGCGCTTGGACCTGATAGTGGAGTCCCCTCCACATGAGGGACCATCCACATCAGCGCCCATATCTCCACCTTTGTATCACTATCCCTCTAGTCCACACATGCATAGGAGTTCACCTAGTCTACGCCGACATGAGCCTACACCTGCACCATAATATTTTTCTACTTTTGAGCAGGATGTAGGTACGTCAGCCTATGATTTCTCAGAGTTCGGATCGCGCCTCGACGACATTTTCGAGCAATGACCAGAGCGATGGAGGAGCGAGCGCCTACCGTGAGGAGTTCGGGGATTCCGAGAGCATTTCTAGCGGGCTGAGGAGTTCTACGATGAGGCCCGAATATACTTCCAGGAGGAGATTATTTGTCACCAGGATGAGGCTGCCTACCATAGGGAGATGCGGCATCACATGCATGCCCAGTAGGCGTAGTGGGCTAGGGAGGAGAATGTAGGAGATCGTTAGAAGCTAGAGGGGGGTGAATAGCTTGTTTTCGTTTCTACAAAAATGATTAGCGGAAGCACAAACAAAAACAATAGTAAAAGAAAAAAAAACACAATGCTAACACAAATCCTTTACATGGTTCGGAGATAACTCTCCTACTCCATGGTAATCCTTGAGGTGGATCAACCCTAATCAATCTCACTATGAAGCTTTCTTTTTATAACAACCCTCCTCTTCTTACAAAGGATGAATATGAAGTTTAGAGAAGAGGAGGGAAATTAAAACACTAGAAAGCTTGGAAAAATTGTGGAGGCTTGAGAAGATGATCAGAAAGTAAGCATTAACCCTCTCAACCACCACAAGCCCTCTTTTTATAGAGAGAGGACTATTTTTCCCATTGGGCCACAATCAGTCAACTGATGTACAATATCAATCGACTGCCACCGAAGCCAATGACTTCTGACAAAGCAAATTTGTGGAGATACGTAGCCGCCATTTCCAACGGCTGCCTGATCAATTGACTGATCACTTCACCAATCAACTGATGAAGCGATCAGTCGAGTGATCGCCTCGCGGAGTCGAGTGAGACCCCATTTTGTGCCCGTCGTCGACCGACGATCGATCATTGCCGGTGATTGGTAGTCGTGAGCGACATCGGTCGATCGAGCACGACGACATTGTTCGTGCTGCCGCTTCGGCTGACTCAGTCGAGCATCCTAACAGTCGATTGATACATCATGTCAGTCGACTGATACTCGTCAAGTATGAATAATTCATACTTGAATTGACTCCCTAGACCTAAACTCAACCTTCTAGCTCTTCCTTAAGCCTTGTGCCTCTAAGATCCCTCCGAGCCTGTGACTTGTTCATCCTTTGCGCTTTGCTTCCAAGAGCTTCCTTTGGTTTTGTCATGTCTTGGGTTTCCCTTTGCCAAAGCGTGCTTGGACTTTACGCCGCCAAGACTACATGCTTGGACTTACACTGCCAAGACTTGCCTTTGGACTTCCTTTGCCAAGATCACACTTGGACTTTGCCTTTACCATGTCTTCATACTTGGATTTTGCTATCACTTAAACATGTTCACAATTAGATCACAAGCTATTGCCTAACTTAGATGATTATCCAAACATCAAAACATATAAATGCTTGGGGCATTGTTGCACCAACAATCTCCCCCTTTTTGATGTTTGGCAATCATTTAAGTTAGGTCTTTAAAACATGCACATAATCATATTTCCGATATGAATTCTAACTTAAACATTCCTTCTCCCCCTTTGACATACATCAAAAAGAGAAGAATACATAAATTTGCATAAAAGAGTGCAATTTGTTGTATCTTGAACTAATGGTATAAAGTTGAAGTTAAGCTCCCCCTTAATCCAAGATATTGTTCATGATGAATGAATAACTTGTGGAGCGAAGCCTAACAAAAGATTTAAGGTTAAATCCTAACTTTGCACCAACAATATAAGTTTAGGGTTGAAAAGATATATATTATGAAACTCCCCCTAGATCATTGCATCAAACAGTCCTAAAAACTTATTTATACTGAAGATTATCATACCATAGTTTTAGGACATTCAAAGATACATTTAAATCCAAGAAATAAAGATTTTACGATGCGATCAGCTACGCTTGAAATCCAATTTGACCTTTTTCATTAACTTCGTAAATGAATTAGAAATTCTAGAAACCTCGAAAAATCATGAAATTTTGTGTACACATTTCTGAAATCATTTTTTATCAAGGAAAAATAATTTGAAAAATATATGTTTTCCAGATTTTAAGATTGATACAAACTTGGAAAGTAACAAAAGTTCTAATGTTTTTGCAAACTTTGTATCACTTTTGTGTTCCACTTGAAAACTGTTTTTCAAAGTTTGATAAACATAGTTTAAATTATGTTTTATTTGACATTTCCAATCATATTCTTGGAGCTATATGAACATTAATTGTGTATAAGCCTTCTCAATGATTGGTCAAATGAAGGATTAATGTCTCTAGATGGCACTTTGGTTCATAGGAATGCATCATAACAAGCATGATGAACCAAGTGCATCTTCTTAACATCTCACATGTTGTCTAAGTGGCTCAATACAAAAATAAGGATTTCTTAGGTATTTTGTGAGATGCTTAAAGGTATAAATCCTAGAATTTTTATAGGATCATGCAAACCTACACCTTTATTCAACTAAGCACATCCCAAGTTCTCTCCTAAGTGATGAAAATTCTACTTCGAGGAGAGCCTTGGTAAAGATGTCGGCTAGGTTAGACTTGGATTCAATGTAATTAAGCTCAATGTCCCCCTTAGCCACATGATCTCTAATGAAGTGATGTTTCACTTCAATGTGCTTGGTCCTAGAGTGATGCACCAGATTTTTAGTCAAATTTATGGTGCTCACATTATCACAAAATACTTTCATGTTGGAGTAAGATAGCTCATAGTCCTCTAAAGTATGTTTCATCCATAGTAGTTGAGCTACACAACCACCCATAGCTACATACTCAACCTCGGTGGTGGATAGTGCAACACAAGGTTGCTTCCTACTACTCCAACTAACTAGGGAGGACCCAAGGAATTGGCATCCACCACTAGTACTTTTTCGATCCAATTTGCAACCGGCATAATCAGAATCGGTGTACCCAACCAAATCAAAAGACCTAGTCCTAGGGTACCATAGTCCTATATTTAGTGTGTCTTTAATATATCTTAAGATTCTCTTAACGACAACTAAATGAGATTCTTTGGCACATGATTGATATCTAGCACACATACCAACCACAAATAATATGTCGGGTATACTAGCGGTTAGGTACAAGAGACTACGAATCATACTCTTATAGAGTGTAAGGTCAATTTGTTTTCCTTCATGATCACTATCTATTTTTGTATTGGTTGCCATTGGAGTTGAAACTACCTTAGCATTTTCCAAACCAAATTTCTTAATCATTTCCTTAGCATATTTGGTTTGGTAAATATAAATTCCTTCACTTGTTTATTTGACTTGTAATCCTAGGAAGAAATTTAGTTTCCCAACTAGACTCATCTCAAACTCATTTTCCATATTCTTAATAAAGTCTTGAAGAAGTTCATCATTTGTTGACCCAAAGATAATGTCATCAACATATACTTGGGCTACAAAGATGTCCTTTGATGTTGACTTTATAAATAGAGTTTGATCTGCACTACCCCTATTAAAGTTCTTAGAGATTAAGAAAGATGATAATTTTTCATACCAAACCAGGGAGCTTGTTTCAAACCATACAAAGCTTTCCTAAGCTTGTATACATGGTTTGGATAGTCCATGTTCTCAAACTCGGGAGGTTGTTCTACATATACCTCTTCCTTAATGAACCCATTTAGGAATGCCGATTTAACATCCATTTGATGGAGTTTGAAACCCATATAAGAGGCATACCCTAATAAGATCCTAATAGACTCTAACCTAGCAACCGGGGCATATGTTTCATCATAGCCAAGTCCTTCAACTTGATTAAAGCCTCTTGCAACTAACCTTATCTTATTCCTAGTAATATTTCCTTGGTCATCTAATTTGTTCCTAAAGACCCATCTTGTAGTAATGATGGTATTGTCATTAGGTCTAGGAACTAACTCTCATACTTGACTCCTTTCAAATTGAGCCAATTCATCTTGCATTGCTAAGATACAATCCGGATCAAGTAATGCATCTTTGATTGTTTTGGGCTCAATTTGGGAGATTAGGGCTATATGACTAGAGGGATCCCTATGAAATGACCTAGTCCTAACCCCTTGAGATAATTAACCTACAATTTGATCTAGAGGGTGATTTTGATGAACTCTTATTGTTCTAGGAGGTGTATTAAATTGAGTTTGATCATGATTATCCTCAATTCTTCTTTCATCATTGGAATCGCCTCTTACTCCCCCTTGATTCAACTCTCCCCCTTGATCATTACCCCCCTAAAGTTAAATCTTGAAATTTTTTGGGTAATTTCTTGATTTTTGTCATTGATATCATCATCAATGGGGGATTTCCTAGGGTATGTATTAGAGGTTTCATCAAATTGGACATTTGAAGATTCCTCAATCTTTTGAGTTCTTTTATTATAAACTCTATACCCTACACTAGTGGATGAGTATCCAACTAGGATTCCCTCATCCACTTTGGACTCAAATTTACCTAGGTTATCTTTAGTGTTTAAAATATAAACTTTGCATCCAAAAACCTTAAAATAGTGAATTGTTAGAATTGTATCATTTTATAATTCAAATGAGGTTTTTCCTAAAAACCTATGAATTAAAACCCTATTTTTGATATAGCAAGCGGTGTTAACCGCTTCCACCCACAAGTAGCTAGGTAAAGAATATGCATTAAGCATAGTCCTAGCCGCTTCTTGTAGGGCACGATTTTTTCCTTTCCACAACCCCATTTTATTGGGGTGTTCTAGGACAAGAAAATTCATGCTTGTACCCTTGTTCTAGGCAAAAGGTTGAGAAGTTGGAACTCTCAAATTCTCCACCATGATCACTATGGATCCGGTTGATTTTGAGTTTCCTTTCATTCTCTACTCTCTTGCTAAATCCTATGATTATTCCTAGAGTTTCATCCTTATTTTTCATGAAAAATACCCAAGTAAATCTAGAAAAATCATCTACAATCACTAAGCAATATTTACTACTAATCATGGAAGGGGTACTATGACAATCAAATAAGTCCATATGCAATAGTTCTAAAGGTAAAGCAGTATTAAGTAAAGTTTTACCTTTGTGTGATGTTCTTGATTGTTTCCCTTCTTGGCATGCATCACACATTTTGTCCTTGAGAAACTTGACTTTTGGCAACCCTTTGACTAACTTCATTTTGGCTATTATGGTTATGTTCTTCATGTTTATGTGCCCTAGCCTCCTATGCCAAAGCCAACTCTCTTCCTCTTTTGCAATAAGACATTTAGTAGAAGCATTAGTAGCATAGGATAAATCAACATAGTATATATTTGATTTCCTAAAACCTACTAGCATGCAATCATTTAAAGTTTTGTGTCTTATAAAACATTTTGAAGAATCAAATTGAACATCAAAATTAGCATCACATAGTTGGGTTACACTAAGTAAATTAAATTTCATATTTTTAACTAATAACACTTTATGAATGGCAAGGTTGGGGGATACCTCAATTGTGTCTTTTCCTAGAATCTTAAGTTTGCCACTATTTCCAAAAGACACCTTTCCCTTGCTAGTGTGGTTGATAGTGGAAAATTTTCTCTCATCACCGGTCATGTGTTTTGAGCACCCACTATCAACAATCCATAAGCTTGGTTCTTCTACCTATACAACATGAAAAATACAAGCCTTAGGTACCCAAATTTTAGGACCACTAGCATCAATCAAAAACTTCTTAGGGACCCAAGCCTTTCTAACCTTGCTCCTAAAGTTGGATTTTCTACTAACAATAGATGTAAATGCTATCTCCTTTTCCTTAGGCCTATATCCTATTCCGGCCTTGTTGTAAATAACCCTTTGATCCTTAATTATCATATCTAGGTATTTAGAGCTATTTGTAAATTTTTCTAAGCATGCTCTTAGTTCACCTATTTCTTTTCTTAATTCATCATTTTCATCTCTAAGTGTACATGTATCATTACAAAGTGGTTCTACATTTTTAAGTGACTTAATTTCTACTTTTAAGTCCTTAATCCTAGTTTTTGATCTATTTAAGACATTTTGAAGGCATGCAATGGTTTTGTAAAGTAAATCTACCCTAGGGGAGTTGCTTACCTCATCATCACTTGATGATGATTCGTCACTTGACGAAGAGGATGAAGACTCCTCACTTGAGCTTCCGACTTCCTCCTCCAAGGCCATGAGAGCTAGGTTCTGGGTGGCATGACACACTTCTTCATCATCGGAAGAGTCCTCCAAGATTAGTGTGTCCCATGTTTGAGCCACCATTTCCTCCTTCTTTTTCTCCTTCTTTTCCTTCTTCTCCTTATGCTTCGTTTCTTTCTCCTTCTTCTTCTTTAGTTCCGAGCAATTTGGTTTGACGTGCCCCTTCTTATTGCAACCATAGCAAACAACATTAGATGAAGGAGTTGAACTACTAGAAGACTTACCTCTTGAGGATTGGAACATCCTCCTCACATCCTTCTTGGTGAGTTTCCTTGACCTCCCACCAAACTTCTTGACATAATGAGTCACCTCACTTGTCGATAACTCATCTTTACTACTAGATGAATATTCCTCGGATTCAGATGAGGAAGGCACTTCTTTCTTCTCCTTCTTCTTCTTGTCCTTCTTCCCTACAAAAAGAGCTACACCTTTCTCTTTGGATGAAGTGTTAGCTTGCTCGTGTAACTCAAATTCACAAAATAACTCATCTAATTTAACCAAAGAGAGATCCCTAGAGACCTTATAGGCATCTACCATTGAAGCCCATAAGGTTGTTCTAGGGAAGGCTTGGAGTACATACCTCACAAGGTCTCGATTGTCGACCTTCTCACCTATCACATGTAGTCCGTTGACTACTTCCTTGAAGCGACCGTGCATTTGGCTCATGGTCTCATTGGTCTTCATGGCGAAAATTTGGAGTTGACCTATTAAGAGATCTCTCTTGGCTCTTCTTGTTTCCTTGGATCCCTCGTTGAGCTCAATTAACTTCTTCCAAAGCTCCTTCGCCGATTCAAAAGGGCCCACCTTGCTTAGTTGTTCCTTTGACAACCCACATTGAAGTGTGGTTGTTGCTTTGGCGTTGGCTTGAGCCTTCTTGGTCATGTCTCTCGTCCAATCCTTGGTCGGTATGGGCGCTCCGTGTTCATCGACCGGCTTCTCGAATCCGTCTATAATGCTAAACCAATTTTTAATATCGTTCATAAGGTAGTATTCCATCCTACCTTTCCAGTAGCCGAAGTCATTGCCGTCGAAGAATGGAGGCCTCGTCGTGTTATACCCCTCTTGAAAAGTCATCTTGCTCCGATTGATTGTTAGATCTTCCGATGCAAACCTGGCTCGGATACCACTTGTAGGAGATCATTGGAAGCTAGAGGGGGGGTGAATAGCTTATTTTTGTTTCTACAAAAATGATTAGAAGAAGCACAAACAAAAACAATAGTAAAAGAAAAGAAAACACAATGCTAACACAAATCTTTTACGTGGTTCGGAGATAACGCTCCTACTCCACAGCAATCCTTGAGGTGGATCAACCCTAGTCAATCTCACTATGAAGCTTTCTTTTTACAACAACCCTCCTCTTCTTACAAAGGATGAATATGAAGTTTAGAGAGGAGGAGGGGAATTAAAACACTAGAAAGCTTGGAAAAATCGTGGAGGCTTGAGAAGATGATTAGAAAGTAAGCATTAACCCTCTCAACCACCACAAGCCTTCTTTTTATAGAGAGAGGACTATTTTTCCCATTGGGCTACAATCAGTCGACTGATGTACAGCATCAGTCGACTGCAGCCGAAGCCAATCGCTTCTGACGAAGCAAATCCACGAAGATATGTAGCCGTCATTTTCAACGGCTGCCTGATCAGTCGATTGATCACTTCACCAGTCGACTGATGAAGCGATCAGTCAAGTGATCGCCATGCGGAGTCGAGTGAGACTCCATTCTGTGCCCGTTGTCGACTGATCGACCGGCATTAGATTGGCGATGGCGACATCGGACATTGCTCATCGCTTTTCAGACTCTCGAGCATCCTAAACCAATCGATATATCATGTCCGATCGATACTAAATCAAGTATGAATAATTCATACTTGAATTGACTCCTTAGACCTAAACTCAACCTTCTAGCTCTTCCTTAAGCCTTGTGCCTCCAGGATCCCTCCGAGTTCGCAATTCTTTCATCCTTTGCGCTTTGCTTCCAAGAGCTTCCTTCGATTTTGTCATGTCTTGTGTTTCCCTTTGCCAAAGCGTGCTTGGACTTTACACCGCTAAGACTACATGCTTAGACTTATGCTTCCAAGACTTGCCTTTGGACTTCCTTTGCCAAGATCACACTTGGACTTTGCCTTTACCAAGTCTTCATACTTGAATTTTGCTGTCACTTAAACATGTTCACAATTAGATCACAAGTTATTGCGTAACTTAGATGATTATCCAAACATCAAAATATATAAATGTTTGGGGCATTGTTGCACCAATAGAGGAGCGTCGAGCAGCTGCTGCATCCACCAGCTCCCAGATCGACCACATGTATATGTGGCATCTGCGGCTCAGCGACAAGTTCTCCCAGGATCCAGAGATGCCCAGGCTCCCAGACTTTCCACCTCATCCACCATATTAGAGTTATATTTTCGTTTAAGTCTGGGGGGAAGACCCCAAGGTTTATTTTGTTTTGTTTCCTAGCAGTAGTTTCTTCTCTGGTATTTTCATTATTCATGCCTGAGTTGTTGAGTTTCCTTCAGTACTTAATTTTTTGTTGTCTGTAAAGCTACCTCAGTAGTATTTTTGAAAGTTGCTTGCATGAGTTGTTCCCATAGGTAGTTTAACTCCATTTATCTTGTGGTATTTTATTTTATTCACTCTATTGAATGTTCTAGACTTACACTGATTAGCTTTGTTTTTGCACTCACACATGCCGAACATTCTAAAAGGGAGAATCCAGTATATACCTAGTTATGATTCACTTTAGTAGTCTAGTACTTTGGAATACATAGGTGACTCTAGGTTTAGCATTTTAGTTACTGGAGATGCTCGGATTGTGTAAGCCCATTTGGAAAAATTAAAATCCCGGTGAGCCAAAAAATAAAAGAGAGAAAAAAAAAAGAAAAAGAGAAAAAAATGAAAAAGAAAAAAAGAAAAAAAAAGAAAGAGATAAGGGAAAAAAAAGAGAGATTATGAGGGATAAAAAAATAGTTATCGTGGGTGGAAATGGTTGTTGGGTTTCCAGCACCACGGCGTGTGTGTATTCGATCACGTTTCGCAAACATGAACACAGCGGAAGCAATAATAATAATAAATCTACATTTATTACAACACACACAACACACACGCATGCTTATTACAACAAGTGTAGACATAATCGTAAATTTAAATTTGCAATAAAAGGAAATTTATCTACGTTATACCTTTCGTATGACGTGTAGCGGGAACGGCATCAACCGGAACGATTCTTGCTAGAATCGTCTCTATCCGTATCCACGCCGAGTTCCTCGGGATGACTTCGCTAAGCCACGAGCTTCGTCTTCGTACGGGTTACTAGTCTCATGTTGAAGACGACGTGATCGAGAGATGATCACGATCCGAATCCAAATTCGGATCCTAATACGAGTTCTCAAAACTCGCTTCTTCGGAGAGGTATTCGTCAACCAATTGACGAATCCTTCGTCTTCCACCTCAGAGGATTACCAGATATTGAATCCCCGGTAGTTTAGCCGCTGTCGGAGCTCTAACCGTCGTCCAAACGACGCTCCGACGAGAGGAGAAGAAGCTGTCCAGAAAACTGGACAGCTTGGTGGAGGAGTAGGCGCCGGCCAAAACAAGGAAGCCAAGTGCTCACCTTTTCACCGAAGCCTAGGAAGATCACCGGAGGGTCGCCGGAGGATCACCGGCCGAAGCTTGGACGCCGGCAACAACTTGAACGGCGGCACAATGGGCTGGGCGGCAATGGAGGTTGGCGCCAACTCAAAGAGAAGATGAGGTGGGCGGCAACTTAATCTAGGGTTTTGGATTAGGGCTTAATTATTCCTTAAGCCCTCTTTTATAGAGAACTAATTCTCTTAATGGTTATTGCTTCATAACCATTAGGCCCGTTAACCCGCTCCATTAAGATAAGTTAAAATAAACCGAACCATGATGGTTTATTTTAAGTTAAAACGAACCGAACCAACTTTTGGTTCATTCGTTTAAAATAAACCAAACCCTTTGGTTTATTCTTATCCATTGGATTAGAACCAAACCATTTTGGTTCATCCATTACGTCTTCACAAGACTCGGCCCATCCTCGCTTCCATTGCGACTGAAACGATTTCATGCTCGCTTTATGTTTGGTCCAACCAAACCTAGTTTCTCTCGGTCTGAGAATCCCATTCTCAAGCTCGTTTTAAATCCTTTGGATTACGCTCGTTGTGCGTGTGACCAAATAGGTTCTCGGTTTATGTTGGCCGTCTATAATTAACCATTAATTATAGAACGATCATGAGTGGCACCTAGTAGTACATCATGATCCCCAATTAACCGAAAAGATCAACGGTTGATCCAGAACTATTTCTGAAACCCTTCAGTAGCTCGAATGATTCGTGCCCCATTCCCTTCACTCATCTTATACCCACTTGGTTCAGGACATGGTCTATTGTGTCAGTCTCCACTAGGCTGACTACATCACACCTAGCCCAAGTATCATTTCCTCGTCCTACGGATTCTAGTTATTGCACATGTATCGAAGAGTATTTTACTCTAAACATGTAATGCTTTGGCCAAAGACTTTAGTAACAATCCGATAAGAGGCCATGGGTATACATCTCCTCGCAAGGAGTGGTGAATCCTTTATAGGCTATTCAAACACCTTCGATCACTTCGACTTATACCCAATCATCCCGGGTCCACATCTCCTTAGAGATGTTTGCTTAAGATGTCAAAGCATAAGTCTCCATGATCAAGATGACTTGAATACCGCAAGTCAAAGGAACATCGCACTTAAGCCACAGTAAGAACTTCATTGACATATCTATATATGCAGAGAACCATATGAAATCTTACGGCTGGCTGGTCACTCCAATGAACTAGTTACCATAACTAGCATCCACGATTAACTCCGGACATCACAATGTCTCCAGCCAGTGAGAATCAGCTGCTTGGATACACCAAGGAGTATACCTCGTGCTAGTCTCGACAGAATTGTTGGTGTCTAAATCCATCAATTCATCGACTAGGGATAATTCCGATACATCACAATTACACATGTAGAGATACTCACTAGTTGTGATCCAATCACAAATTCTCTCATGCTTTGAATCGTATCGTGGACATTCAGTAAATGAGTTTAAGATCCAATCAAATACATAAAACATGTATACTCAAATAGTGAATCTTCATTTATCATATAAATGGTTCATACATAAGGCGATTGCCTTAGGACATCTCTCATATTACTAACAGACTCCCACTTGGCCTAATGCCAATCGCTACGGTATCCAATACCATAAGCTCGAACATGACCCTCAAACTTATTTTGAGGTAATGCCTTAGTCAAGCGATCCGCTAAGTTCCTTTTAGTGGGAATTTTCTCGATTTGTATTTCGTTCCTACTGATGATCTCTCTGATAAGATGATAGCGGCGAAGCACATGTTTGGATCGCTGATGAGACCTTGGCTCTTTCGCCTGTGCAATTGCTCCATTGTTGTCGCAGTAGACCGGTATTGCTTCAACAATGGCCGGAATCACACCAAGTTCATAAATGAACTTCTTGATCCAAACCGCTTCCTTTGCTGCTTCCGAAGCTGCAATGTATTCTGCCTCAGTGGTAGAATCCGCTACAGTCTCTTGTTTGGAACTTTTCCAACTCACTGCGCCCCTATTCAAGGTGAACACGTATCCAGACTGAGACCTGGAATCATCCTTGTCTGTCTGGAAGCTGGCATCCGTATACCCGAATATCACCATGTCTCCTTCTCCATATATTAGGAACACATCCTTAGTTCTTCTCAAGTACTTAGGGATCATCTTAACAGCCGCCCAATAATCCATTCCTGGATCAGACTGGTATCTGCTCGTGACACTCAGAGCATACGATACATCGGGCCTCGTACATAACATAGCATACATGATAGATCCTATTGCGGATGCATAGGGAATCTTACTCATGCAAATCCTCTTGTCTTCTGTGCGCGGACACATAGACTTGAAGGTGTACCCCATGCCCGATGGTAGGAAACCTTTCTTGGATTCGACATGCTAAACCTCTTTGCACTTTTCGGTCTATATATAGGATCTGCGAAAGACCAAGCAACCGTTTGATCTATCTCTATAGATCTTAATCCGAGGATGTAGGTTGCTTCTCCCAGTCTTTCATGGAGAATGTCTTGGATAACCAAACCTTCACCGATCAGAAGATTGAAACATCGTTTCTATAAGTAGTATGTCATCGACATACAATACTAGAATACGTTGCACTCCCACTAACCTTCTTGTACACACAAGGTTCATCTCGGATTTTGTGAGAAATCAAACTTTTGATTGTCTCATCAAAGCGGATATTCCGACTCTGGATGCTTGCTTCAATCCATAAATGGACCGTCGCAATTTGCATACCTTGGTTTTATCAACCGATGTGAAACCCTCAGGCTGTATCATATACACGTCCTCGAGCAGGTTTCCATTAAGGAAAGCTTTTTTCACATCCATCTGCCATATCTCATAATCATAATGAGCCGCTATGGCCAGGAGCATCCGAATGGATTTAAGCATAGCTACAGGCGAATAGGTTTCGTCATAATCAACACCTTGTTTTTGACGATATCCTTTCGCCACCAATCTAGCCTTATAGGTAATCACATTACCATCCATGTCGGTTTTCTTCTTGAAAACCCACTTGCACCCTATAGGCTTTATCCCTTCAGGTGGGTCAACTAAGTTCCAAACTTGGTTTTTATACATGGAATCCATTTACGACTTCATGGCACCAAGCCACTTATCCCTTTCTGAACTTGTCAGCACTTCTTCATAACTGGTAGGCTCCTCATCATCAATGAGTAACACGTCGTTCGATTCGCTTACGAGAAATCCATATCTCTCAGGAATATTATGTGTTCTACCAGATCTACGAAGATGTGGTGTTACAATAGGTCCAGCCGATTGCTCATCACTATGAGTTGTCGGCTGTTGTGCTTCACCAGGTATCTCATCAATGTCTATTTGAGTCTCTCGAGCCTCCTCAAGCTCGACGACACTCCCACTGTTTTCTTACAAGAGAAACTCTTTCTCTAGAAACACAGCATGCCTTGAAACAAACACCTTTTGTTCCACAGGATGATAGAATTGGTAACCCCTTATTTCCTTAGGGTATCCAACAAATAGACATTTATCAGACTTAGCATCCAATTTGTCTGATACAGTCTGCTTCACATAAGCAGGACAACCCCATATCTTCAAGTAAGATACATGAGGTTTCTTACCATTCCATATCTCATATGGAGTAGTTGAGACTACCTTGGTAGGCATTCTGTTTAACAAGTAAACAGCTGTCTGAAGTGCATAACCCCAAAAGGACTTGGGAAGAGTCGCATGATTCATCATTGACCTGACCATGTCCAACAAAGTCCGGTTACGCCTCTCAGATACACCATTATGCTGTGGTGTATAGGGCGGAGTCCATTGAGACAATATACCAATTTCTCTTAGGTAATCAAGAAACTCCTGACTCAAGTATTCACCACCTCGATCCGATCGAAGTATTTTAATACTTTTGTCATGTTGTTTCTCTACTTCATTTCTGAACTCTTTGAACCTTTCAAAGGCTTTAGACTTATGTTTCATCAAGAACACATACCCAAACCGTGAGTGATCATCGGTGAAGGTAATAAAGTAGCTATAGCCTCCTAATGCTTGAGTTGACATAGGTCCACATACATCAGTATGCATTAGACCTAGTAACTCTCCCACTCGTTCACCTTTTCCAGTAAAAGGTAACTTAGTCATCTTGCCTTTTAAGCATGATTCGCATGTATCGTATGAATCCAATTCAAACGATTCCAGAATTCCACATCGATGTAATTCGGACATGCGTTTCTTGCTTATATGGCCAAGACGACAATGCCACATATAGGAGTCTATTTGATTATCCTTTCGAGCACGCGTGTTGCTCGCTTCGATATTGAAAATGTCACTGGATACGTCCAACGTATAAATGCCATTACTCAAGGTTCCAGTTCCATAAAGTACGCCATTTAAAGTTATATAACAACAATTGTTACTAAACGTCAAATGGAAACCATTTCTATTTAAACAGGAAATAGAAACAATGTTCTTTATTAGAGAAGGAACATAATAGCAATTGTCCAATTCTAAGACTAGTCCACTAGGGAGCTTCAGCAAATAAGTTCCGATGGCGACCGCAGCAACCTTTGCTCCATTGCCAACTCATAAATTTGACTCCCCTCTGACAAGTCTTCTTCTATTCCTTAGCCCCTGTATGTCATTACATATATGTGAGCTACACCCAGTATCCAATACCCAAGTGTCCAAGGAAATAGAATGACAATCAATAAGCGAAGATACGAAGAGGATGGGGCATCGGATGCCTTCTTCTTCTTCATGGACTCAAGATAAATCTTGCAGTTTCTTCGCCGGTGGCCTTCCTTGCCAGTGATGGCAAGTGCCCTTTTTCTGGTTCCGCCTTCTTTGCCTTTTGTTCTTTCCTTTCTTCTCTTTTGCCTTCCTCTTAGAACCTTTCTTTGAGGAATCAACTATGAGCCTTCTCCTCATGCTTCACGAAGGCTCCACAGTCTTCAGATATTGAGGAGCTCGGGAATGGTGGATTCAATTTGTTCATCCGATAGTTCATCACAAATTGCGAAACTCTTGGGCAAACAATGCGAATTAAGTCAATACTTAACTCATGATCCATCACAAAGCGAGGGTAGCTAGCCGCTCGATGTACCCATTCATCTTTAGCACAAAGCGCACTCTGATGAACCTTCTTGCATCTTCGTGGTGAAGAGGAGCCTAGAGACCTCGAACCTTTCGGATCTCGCTTGCTCATCGAACAACTCATGAAGATGGAAGACCATAGTATTAGCATCCATATGCTCATCCTGCTTTTGCAGCTCAGGTAACATCGCCGCTAGCATGATGCAACTCGCCAGCTCAGAATCTGCCACATGCTTCTGATAGACCAACATTTGGTCTGGAGTTGCATCGTCCTTAGGACGATCAGGAAGAGGCTCTTCAAGGACATATGCAAGCTTTTCCGCCTTGAGAACAATTCTCAGGTTTCTAAGCCAGTCCAGGAAGTTAGGCCCAGTCAGTTTGTTCGAATCCAAAATAGTGCGCAAATTCAAAGACGTCATGATCAATTTATTGACCTAGAAATACAAAATGAGCATATATGAGAAAGATGATTTTAAAATGCATCAATATACATTTATAAATCCCATTCATTTTTCGAATTTCAAAAACCCCAAAATCACTTCGGGAGATCGTAGGTCCATCTCCGAATGGGTTGATATCCATCATAGTTATGAACAACCTTGGAGAGAGTCCAACAAGCCATTCATAACTACGATGGTAGGTATCATCTATACCGATTGCATATCACGTATATGCAACTATCACAATGTGCTATCAACTAATTGAATGTTCACACATACATCGGGTTGTTAACACATTAACAAGTATGCATCATATGCATAGCACCAACTTCACCTCCCTTTACATCGACCTTGGAGAGAGTCCAACAAGCCGATGCTCCAGGTTAAAGCCAACCCATTAATCGAGAAATAGTTTTAATATGGTTAGGCGCATTCAACCAATTAGCCCAGCTTGGAGAGAGTCCAACAACCAAAGCTAACGATTGACCTCGACTCTTACCATATTAGTATTAAACTATTCCATGGTTTGAACATGTTGGGTTCGAGCGGGCTTGGAGAGAGTCCAACAACCCAAACAAGAAACAGAACTCTGGTTCTAACCATATTAATGGAAGGTGTAGGCTTTAATATTGTTTAAGGGTTTTTATGTCTCATCCTCTTTGCATGCAAATAACTATTATCTACATGGCATGGCATACATGGCATACGTCTACATGTCACGACACGCATGGCATTATGTTATTCATCTAATGCAATTACATGGCATACAATTATGTCATGTATATGTTTCCTTATATGTCATAACTATTTATGGAAATAAAATATGTTTAAGATTTGATTCTCCAAATCAAATCATAATTAAATTAGGAAATAAATTTCCAAATCTAATCACATATTTTATTCATGGAATTATTTGATTAAGGAAAATCTATTTAGGAAACCAATTTCCTAAATCATTAAAACTACTTATGGAAATAAAATATTTTAAGATTTGATTTCCCAAATCAAATCATGATTAAATTAGGAAACAAATTTTCAAAATCTAATCAAATATTTTATTTATGGAAAATATCAATTTCCATAAATACTTCCAACTTTCCAAAAGTGGAAGATTTCCATAAATACTTCTAGACTTTCCAAAATTGAAAATTTTCCATAAATACTTCTAAATTTCCAAAATTAGAAAATTTCCAGAAATACATTATGACTATCGCAAAACCATTTTTACGATTATGTCGAAACACAACCTGGGCTCTGATACCACTGTTGGGTTTCCGGCACCGCGGCATGTGTGTGTTCGATCACGTTTCGCAAACATGAACACAGCGGAAGCAATAATAATAATAAATCTACATTTATTACAACACACACAACACACACGCATGCTTATTACAACAAGTGTAGACATAATCGTAAATTTAAATTTGCAATAAAAGGAAATTTATCTATGTTATACCTTTCGTATGACGTGTAGCGGGAACGGCATCAACCGGAACGATTCTTGCTAGAATCGTCTCTATCCGTATCCACGCCGAGTTCCTCGGGATGACTTCGCTAAGCCACGAGCTTCGTCTTCGTATGGGTTACTAGCCTCGTGTTGAAGACGACGTGATCGAGAGATGATCACGATCCGAATCCAAATTCGGATCCTAATACGAGTTCTCAAAACTCGCTTCTTCAGAGAGGTATTCGTCAACCAATTGACGAATCCTTCGTCCTCCACCTCAGAGGATTACCGGAGATCGAATCCCCGGTAGTTTAGCCGCTGTCGGAGCTCTAACCATCGTCCAAATGACGCTCCGACGAGAGGAGAAAAAGCTGTCCAGAAAACTGGACAGCTTGGTGGAGGAGTAGGCGCCGGCCAAAACAAGGAAGCCAAGTGCTCACCTTTTCACCGAAGCCTAGGAAGATCACCGGAGGGTCGCCGGAGGATCACCGGCCGAAGCTTGGACGCCGGCAACAACTTCACACGGCACAAATGGGCTGGGAGGCAATGGAGGTTGGCGCCAACTCAAAGAGAAGATGAGGTGGGCGTGCAACTTAATCTAGGGTTTTGGATTAGGGCTTAATTATCCCTTAAGCCCTCTTTTATAGAGAACGAATTCTCTTAATGGTTATTGGATCATAACCATTAGGCCCGTTAACCCGCTCCATTAAGATAAGTTAAAATAAACCGAACCATGATGGTTTATTTTAAGTTAAAACGAACCGAACCAACTTTTGGTTCATTCGTTTAAAATAAACCAAACCCTTTGGTTTATTCTTATCCATTGGATTAGAACCAAACCATTTTGGTTCATCCATTACGTCTTCACAAGACTCGGCCCATCCTCGCTTCCATTGCGACTGAAACGATTTCATGCTCGCTT
Source organism: Wurfbainia villosa (assembly GCA_025175895.1). Lineage (NCBI taxonomy): Eukaryota > Viridiplantae > Streptophyta > Magnoliopsida > Zingiberales > Zingiberaceae > Wurfbainia > Wurfbainia villosa. The sequence goes on from CM046004.1 coordinate 56,875,303, forward strand.
TATGTTTGGTCCAACCAAACCTAGTTTCTCTCGGTCTGAGAATCCCATTCTCAAGCTCGTTTTAAATTCTTTGGATTACGCTCGTTGTGCGTGTGACCAAATAGGTTCTCGGTTTATGTTGGCCGTCTATAATTAACCATTAATTATAGAACGATCATGAGTGGCACCTAGTAGTACATCATGATCCCCAATTAACCGAAAATATCAACGGTTGATCCAGAACTATTTCTGAAACCCTTCAGTAGCTTGAATGATTCGTTCCCCATTCCCTTCACTCATCTTATACCCACTTGGTTCAGGACATGGTCTATTGTGTCAGTCCCCACTAGGCTGACTACGTCACACCTAGCCCAAGTATCATTTCCTCGTCCTACGGATTCTAGTTACTGCACATGTATCGAAGAGTACTTTACTCTAAACATGTAATGCTTTGGCCAAAGACTTTAGTAACAATCAACGAGAGGCCATGGGTATACATCTCCTCGCAAGGAGTGGTGAATCCTTTATAGGCTATTCAAACACCTTCGATCACTCGACTTATACCCAATCATCCGGGTCCACATCTCCTTAGAGATGTTTGCTTAAGATGTCAAAGCATAAGTCTCCATGATCAAGATGACTTGAATACCGCAAGTCAAAGGAACATCGCACTTAAGCCACGATAAGAACTTCATTGACATATCTATATATGCAGAGAACCATATGAAGTCTTACGGCTGGTCACTCCAATGAACTAGTTACCATAACTAGCATCCACGATTAACTCCGGACATCACTATGTCTCCAGCCAGTGAGAATCAGCTGCTTGGATACACCAAGGAGTATACCTCGTGCTAGTCTCGACAGAATTGTTGGTGTCCAAATCCATCAATTCATCGACTAGGGATAATTCCGATACATCACAATTACACATGTAGAGATACTCACTAGTTGTGATCCAATCACAAATTCTCTCATGCTGTGAATCGTATCGTGGACATTCAGTAAATGAGTTTAAGATCCAATCAAATACATAAAACATGTATACTCAAATAGTGAATCTTCATTTATCATATAAATGGTTCATACATAAGGCGATTGCCTTAGGACATCTCTCATATATTACTAATAATGGCTAGGTGCCCCTTTAAGACCGAGTTAGGTTACTGGGGAAACACCTACCAATTTCTCTCAATACCGAGCATGCCTTTGAGACTTTATGCTAGATCTAGGGAACGACCCTCACTTTGGGCAGGTAAGTGCCTAAGAGCCGGAAACCTTAGGAAAGCTATGGGGTGACGACTTAACTCACCATGGAACGGGCATCCCCTAAGAATGGTTCGCTTAGCACGAGCACGAGGAGCTAACTTAGTGAACTTCTAGAACATATTTGTTTTGCTTTGATTACAAATATCACCTGATAAATTTAGTTAACATGCTAATTATGGGACAATATCTTTTTAAAATTTCATGACACTGAGGTTTTCTTGAGGACAAGCAAAGATTTAAGTCTGGGAGAAGTGATGTGAGCAAAACATATAGGGTTTTAGGAGTAATTTTCGCTCACATCTCATTGCATTTTGTGTTAGTTTCATTCATATGTTACTCTATTTTTGCACGCATTTCCTATTTTCTAGTTCGGAGGTCTGCTCGTTGTACTTTTGTGTGCAGGTTAGCTTTTCGGGTGAAGAAGACTTGTTTTCGGAGTAAAAGAAGGGCATTTCACAACTAGACACAGAGTGGGACACGGCCAGGGCGTGTGGATTCACACGGCCATGTCCAATGGACGAGATCAGCACCCTAGGGCCACACACGGTCTGGCCATGTGGAAACACACGGCCTGGCCGTGTGGAAACACACGGCCGTGTGGTGGCCTGATGGATTTGCATGACTAGGGTTTTTTTTGGATTTTGTAGTGGTCCGAGGTGATGTCTATATAAGGATGGCTCCGTCCAAACCCTAGGGAGGAGGCACGACGGCTAGGACGACACACCGAAGCCCTAAAAAGCTTCGGTAACTCGCAACGGGGAGGAGGAACGTCGTCGGAGGTCCACAACACCTTGCAATTCAATGCCGGAGAGAAGATCACGGAAGCATTGTATATCTCTATTTCTGCATTTCATTCCTTATGTATTCAATCTTAGACATGCTTTGTGATTCTTCCTTCGTATACATGGAGTAGTACTTTTGATTCTAGGATTAGGGAGTAGCTTGTGTATATAAACAATGTTGGTTCATGTTAAATTCTGCTCATGAGTTTGATTTGTGATGTGTCGAATTCCGCAAGAGCACGGTTGTTGTCAAGTAATAAAAATATCGATCTCGTGATACCAAGTTATCTAGTCAAATCAAAATTTAGAATTAAGTAAAGAAACTAAGCAGTCAAGAACAGCGAATGAGAAGAACGACCTAAAAGTCAATAATTGAGGGGGAATCTCAGGATATGGGTTTCACCACATCGACGATTTATAAGGTGATTGTGTTCTCTCCTACTCCTTAGGGTTGTTTCGATGGAACCTATCCTAAGGTAAATCAATGGCCCCTTTCGAGGTCTACATCAATTGTACCTATCAAACTCAATTTCTCTGTCATGGTATTCGAGCGTAGGTGATCATAATCAGCTAAGGGGACCTATCACGAGACCCCCACAAACCTCGTTAGTCTTACTACCGTTACTTGGTAAAAATTGGATTTGATAGATCCATTGAGTCCATAAGAGTTCCTCTAGAGACTAAATTTCTTTTTCACAGTAGGTTTGCACACGGGACCATAATCAGCTAAGGAATCATCAATGATTCTCGCAAGCCCTCATAGATACGCTATCGATACTTGGTAGGAGTTAATCCCTAGTTTGGATCTAGGTTTCGGGAACTTGGGTTCACTGTTAGGTACTTCCCCAAGGTTCCTTAGATTTATCAATAAGAATCTAAAACCAACTCAAAACAAACGATAATTCAAGTAGAAGAGATTCAATCAACCATAATAAATTGTCAAGGGCTACTCCCCCATCCTAAGATTACAAGACACTACTCCATAGCTGTATATGAATTGCTAGAGAAAGAAATTACAATCCTTAATGCCATCACTCGTTGTGTTTCCTCTGCCATTGGCTATGTCGTCTTCCTTCCAATTCCGCCCCCCCCCCTCTTGGGTTAGAATATATCCTCTTTTATAGCCTTGGCTTGGTCTTCTATTAAGGCAAAACTCCTCTTTAATTCAGGCGGAAATCCCGGGTTTCACCGTGTTGTACGCTAATAAAGGAAAGGCAGGAAATAGGGTGACACGCCCATGCCAATGGAGGGCATGGGTATGTCGGGAATGAGACGTGGGCATGTCGGCTAACACACCCAGGGTGTGTTGAGGAACGTGGGCGTGTCGGCTATCACACTCGGGGTGTGTTGAAGAACGTAGGCGTGTCGGCTAACACACTCGGGGTGTGTTGAGGTCTGGAAGTTCTGACACAGACGTGTCTCTGATGGGACGGCTATGTTGTTTTGATACGCCTCGATAATTCCCGATTCTTCACCCTGTTAACATGAAAAATACCCCAAAACAGTTTCTTTGTCCAAAATATGTTAAACTTGACTAAAACATAACAAAATACATGACTAAAATATAAAATGGGATGAAATGCATGCATATTGAATACCCAAAATGCAACATGAATTACACATATCAAAATACCCTAGACCTAAACTTTTTCTTTTTTTCAAGCAAGGAAAAGGGGAAAACACAAAAGACAACTTATGTGTGGAGTTACAATAAACCATCCAGAAGTATAAAATCAGATCTTAATCTTATCAAACCATTCCTAATGGAAAAACTTGAAAGATCCCTATATAGTGCACGTGAAAAGTCGATCCAAAGGTATTAGACACTAATCTGGAATTGTCATCTCCTCTATCGTGTTCCTCTTATTCCCGGCATAGAGGCACTTACCTGCCTTAATGCATGGATCGTCCTCACCTATTAGCAAAAGGTCTCAAAGGAGCACTTACCAAGAAGAAAAAAGGGAAGAAATTTATAGTAAGCATTTCCCCAGTAACTAGTTAGCCTCAAAGGGGCACCTTTTAGGTGTTTCCCCAATAACTACTTGGTCTCAAAGGGGTGCTTCAAAACAATTCCAGTTCTCTTCTTTTTATTTTTCTCTTTTTCTCTTTTTTATTTAAGAATCTTCTAGGAAAAGTGTTTCTCCAATAACCAAATTGCCCAGGAAAGTCCCCAATGGAAAATCGAGTACTAGTCCAATATGGGGGATTTAAACCTTTTCGGGTACCTCAAACCTATAGGTCGTGTGAAAAGTGAAATAGGGTTCTTATCAAATAAGCAAAAAGGAATATCATGATTCGACCAAGGTTCAGTTATACTACGCTAGATGATATGCAATGTTATGATATATGAAGAGATAAAAATAGAATCAACTTACATAATGAAACATACTCCCCTAGACCTAAGTTATGCAATAACCAAATTAAAAATCTAAGAAGAAACAGTATAAGCAATAAATGAAAGGCATCGATACTCAAAAAATAGATCAAGGGGATCAATGGTCATTGTCCTCGCTACTAGCATCCTCCTCTTCCCATCTACGTCGCTGCTCCTGGTAAAACTCCCGGGACTCCTGCCTAAATCTAGCATCATCCTCTCTCCTGACAGCCTCGGTGGTGAAGAACTCATCATCCCTCCTGTGAAAATCTGCTGCCCTCTCCAAATGTTGAGTCGCCATACGATGGTGCTCCTCTGTAGTCTGGGAAAACAGATCCCACACACCCACGTGCGAGGTATGCTCGACCCTGAAAGCCTCGAATGACGATCGGAATCCTGAAAAATCAAATGAAGAGTATCCTGTAGAAAAATTGTCAGTAGAAAATTGAGGGGGCTCAGGAGTCGAATGGGATGTCTCGGGGGCTATGTGAGATGGCTCCCTAGGTGAGGGTGATGGAGCATGGGCAGTAGGGGTAGGTAAGGCACCGTGGGCATCTCTGAAAAGCCAATTTACTTCATTACGTACGGTGATCTGCTCGGGGTTTGGAAGAGGGATTTTAATTCCATTTTTCAACACCAAACGATATCCCTCTTCAAATGCCTCAATCATCTTCATATTGATACAAGCATCCAAATCCAATTTAGGGATAGCAGGACAATGTTCAAGGTTGTCTAGGTCACACCCTAAAGCAACGGCAATTTTGGTGATAAGACCACCTACGATTATAACCCCAGATGGGCTATTACTAACGTTAACTTGGTGTCTCACCATATGGGCTCCAGAATCATTGTTAACTTCATTTAGCATAACCCATAAAAATTGTAGCTCGCTCTACCTAGCTACCCCTGCACTATCATATCTCCTAGAAATTGTATTAGCCATAAACCTAAGGAGATAACAAAAAGTAGGATTCGAGATATTGAATGATTTAGACCTAGATGCATCATAAGGGCGAGGGTCATCAGAAATTAATCTCCAAAATTGATGATCAATAAAATGTCTATGAATTTGCCTCTCCCCTCTGCAAGGGAAATCAAATATCGCATTAAAATTACTTAAGGAAAGAGTAAACTCATGATTCATTAATCTAAATTGGATTTTTCCTTCTTCACAATTCTTTCCTTGAAGTATTTCAGCGGATAAAGAGCTAAGGAATTCAAGAGTAATACTAGGATAAGTAAGATGATGATATGTGATAAAGTCAGTCCAACCTATCCTATTAGTCAACAAAATTATATCATCTCTAATTCCTAGGGTTGTCAACGTGTAGAAATCAATGGTTCTTGATTCGGCCGTGTCGATGAGCGACCCGGACGTGTTGTGTCCTATAAACTTGAAAACCTGAAAAATGTAAAACTCAAAGTTAAAAATAAAAATGAAGAAAATAAAATAAAATAAAAATGATAAAAAAAATTGAAAATAGGTTGGGTTGCCTCCCAAGAAGCGCTTTCTTAAGGTCATTAGCTTGACCCCTCAATTATTCCCTAGTCGGATGGATGTGGCTCGAGGAGTGTACTCTGCTCCATCCGCAAGTGTACTCTGCTCCTCCTCTGCCCCTTAGGATAGAGTTTTCGCCAAGAAATTCATACCTGAGTGTCGATGGAAGAGGCTTAAGTTCTACCTGTGGTGGTAGGTCAAGGTCGACAATCTCCGGCTCTTCATCCTCGAAATCCCTTTTGAACCTATCAAGATAAGTTTGTTCTTGTGCTCCTTTTAGCGCAATTGACTGGAAACTGTTAATCCTACAACAAACATCGAAATCAGAAGGTTGTTTAACAACTTTTGAAAGGTCAATCTTATCATTTCCAAATTCAAGTGAAAGTTTGTGATTCTTGACGTCTATCATCGCCCCTGTAATAGCCAGGAAAGGTCTCCCTAAAATCAGTGGAATACATGGGTCTTCATCCATGTCAAGCACTACGAAATCGGCGGGAATAATAAAGTTTCCCACCTTCATAGGTACATCTTCTAAGATTTCCAGAGGATATCTAATGGATCGATCGGCTAACTGCAAAGCCAAAGTTGTTAGTTTCATTTCTCCCAAATCTAATTTCTTGCATATAGAAAGAGGAATCAGATTGACACTAGCACCTAGATCACAAAAAGCCTTATCAAAACTATAGTCATTAATTATGCAAGGGATAGAAAAACTACCTGGATCATTTAGCTTGGGAGGTACCATGTTTTTAATTAAAGCACTGCATTCTTCGGTAAGAGCCACTGTTACATGCTCCTCAACTTTTCTTTTGTTGGTTAAAATATCCTTCAAGAACTTGGAGTACGTGGGCATTTATTGAAGAGCTTCTGTAAAGGTATATTAATATAAAGCTTTCTAATTACCTCAAGGAACTTACCAATTTGTTCATCCAATTTCTTCTTAATCAGCCTCTGAGGGAATGGGATCAGAGGCTTATATGTTCTCAGCTCTTTGTGTGACATGGTTGTGTCTTCTGGAGCGACCCAACATGGGTGTGTTGGACAACACACCGTGGGTGTGTTGTCGGCTGCCTATCTCAAAATCGTTCAATACAGGCGTGCTACTGGGCATGACCACTTCTTCAAACTCCAGTACACCTGTGTTGTTGAGCACGGGTGGGGCTTGTTGAGCTCTGGTAGATGATTCTGCTTTCTTACCTCCTTCTAAAATGCTTCCACTTCTCAAACTTATAGAATTACAATGTTCAGCTGGGTTTACTTCTGAATTTCCAGGAAATCTGTCGGGCATCCTAGATGTAGAGCTAGCAATTTGAGAAATTTGATTCTCCAACATCCTTGTGTGATTAGTCAAATTATCAACCTTGCTTCCCAATTGCTTAATTGCCTCGGTATTATTTTGATGTTGCTGATTGGATTCTATAATATGCTGTCGAAATTCATCATTCATCTTCCCTTGGCATGTGATAAAATTTTCAATCATCTTTTCTAAGTTTGACTTGGGCCCTGGTTGAAATCCTGAAGGTGCTCCAAAATTGTTCTATCCAGAAGAATTTTGGTTGGTTCGATATGAAAAGTTAGGATGATTCCTCCAACCAGAATTGTACATGTTTGAATAAGGGTTGCCACCATTCGACTTCTGATTAAAATTATTCAATGCATCTACTTGCTCAACCCCTGCTCTCGATGATGGTGCATGTAGGATTTGGCAATTTGTGGCCATATGTCCTGTTACACCACAAATCTCACAAGTGACATTAGATGAGTTTACAACTGATACATTAAAATGTTCGAGCTTTTGATTTAATGCATCAACTTTAGCGCTGAGTAAATCGAGAGTACTTACCTCATACTTACTTGACGTTCTAATCAGACACCCTCGTTCTGTAGCCCATTGGTGAGAATTCATTGCTACATTCTCGATGATCTCAAATGCTTCATCCAACGTTTTGTTCATGAGAGCTCCTCCTGTAGCAAAATCAAGAGAAATTTTAGTAGCATACGAGATTCCATTATAGAAAGTATGAACAATGAGCTATTTCTCCAACCCATGATGAGGGCATTGCTATAGTAATCCCTTAAATCTATCCCAAGCTTCAAATAATGTCTCTCCATCCTTCTATGCAAAATTAGTGATTTGATGACAAAGACTTGCAGTTTTGCTTGGTGGAAAATACTTGTCTAGAAATCTTTGCTCCAGCTGATCCCATGTAGTTATGCAGTCCGTCGAAAGAGAGTGTAACCACGCTCTAGCTTTGTCCCGCAATGAGAAGGGAAACAAGCGCAATCTAATAGCATCAGCTGAGGCTCCATTCAGTTTTAGCATTTCGCAAAATTCTAAAAATACTTCCAAGTGCATATTAGGATCTTCAGTGGGTGCTCCTCCAAATTGATGTTGTTGGACCATGGAAAGTAGAGCCGGTTTCAATTCAAAATTGTTCGCTTTAATGGGGGGACTTCTAATACTTGATCTCAATCCCCTTGTACTAGGCGCTGCGTAATCCCTTAAAGGTTTATTCTCATTCTGATCATCCATGTTAGAGTTCAAATTTTCTTCCTGTTGTTGCTGGAGTCGTCTTCTAGCAAGGAATGTTCTCTCTATCTCAGGATCGATTTCGAGAATTTCCCTGTTAAATCTGTGCATGTAACAACAGGAAAAGCTTTCAAAATAAGAATTTAGAAAATACAAAAGAATAAAAATAGATATAGAAATCTAGATTAACTAAATCACACTCAATTCAATATTGAGTGACAATCCCCGACAACGACACCAAAAACTTGATGTGTCGATTTCCGCAAGTGCACGGTTGTCATCAAGTAATAAAAATATCGATCCCACAGAGATTGGGTCATTTACCGAATGATCGTGATACCAAGTTATCTAGTCAAATCAAAATTTAGAATTAAGTAAAGAAACTAAGCAGTCAAGAACAGCGAATGAGAAGAATGAGTTAAAAGTCAATAATTGAGGGGGAATCTCAGGATATGGGTTTCACCGCATCGACAATTTATAAGGTGATTTTGTTCTCTCCTACTCCTTAGGGTTGTTTCGATGGAACCTGTCTTAAGGTAAATCAACAGCCCCTTTCGAGGTCTACGTCAATTGTACCTATCAAACTTAATTTCTCTGTCATAGTATTCGACCATAGGTGATCATAATCAGCTAGGGGACCTGTCACGAGACCCTCACAAACCTCCCTAGTCTTACTACTATTACTTGGTAAAAATTGGATTTGATAGATCCATTGAGTCTATAAGAGTTCCTCTAGAGACTAAATTTCCTTTTCACGGTAGGTTTGCACATGGGACCATGATCAACTAAGGAATCATCAATGATTCCCACAAGCCCTCATAGATACGCTATCGATACTTGGTAGGAGTTAATCCCTAGTTTAGATCTAGGTTTCGAGAACTTGGGTTCACTGTTAAGTACTTCCCCAAGGTTTCTTAGATTTATCAATAAGAATCTAAAACCAACTTAAAGAAAATGATAATTCAAGTAGAAGAGATTCAATCAACCATCATGAATTGTCAAGGGCTACTCCCCCATCCTAAGATTACAAGACACTACTCCATAGCTGTATATGAATTGCCATAGAAAGAAATTACAATCCTTAATGTCATCGCTCATTGTGTTTCCTCCGTCATTGGCTCTGTCGTCTTCCTTCCAATTCCGCCGCCCCCCCCCCTTTAGGGTTAGAATATATCCTCTTTTATAGCCTTGACTTGGTCTTCAATTAAGGCAAAACTCCTCTTTAATTCAGGCGGAAATCCCGAGTTTTGCCGTGTTGTATACCAATAAAGGAAAGGCAGGAAATAGGGTGACACACCCATGCCAATGGAGGGCATGGGCGTGTTGGGCATGAGACGTGGGTGTGTCGGCTAACACACCCAGGGTGTGTTGAGGAACGTAGGCATGTCGGCTAACACACCTGGGGTGCGTTGAGGAACATGGGCGTGTCAGCTAACACACCCGGGGTGTGTTGAGGTCTGGATGTTCTGACACAGATGTGCCTCTGATGGCACGACTATGTTGTTTTGATACACCTCAATAATTCCCAATTCTTCACCCTGTTAACATGAAAAATACCCCAAAACAATTTCTTTGTCCAAAATATGTTGAACATGACTAAAACATAACAAAATACATGACTAAAACATAAAATGGGATGAAATGCATGCATATTGAATACTCAAAATGCAACATGAATTACACACATCAATTTGACAATTGGTAGTTGCTCTTTACTATATCTATGCGTGTTTGGCTTTCTTTACGCTATGCTTAGGTGATACGAGGGGTGACAGACCTCACAATCTAAAATATAGGAGATTTGATTAAGGAACCTAGGGGTAAACTTGATCTCCTGCAGCTGCGGGGAGAAGGGTGCGTTGGAATCAGAAACGGTTCACTGTAGGGATTAATTTGGCATCCTCGTACCCTCTATCCCGATCTTTTAGGCGGAGATTGCTCCTGGTAGATGCAGCGGCTATGCAGAAGAGTGTATGATGTCCCTTCCATAAAACCGTAGGTAAATGTCTAGACAATGCCAATTGACAATATTGTTCTATGATACGCAAGCGAAACCGAAGTCCTAGAATCACCTTTGAAGATCTCGGCACACTCCTTTCCTCCTCCGTGTGACACCGTACAGAGTAAAGTCCACTGACAGCCCTCACCAACCGAAACCTCTTAGAGTCACGTCCAAAAAATTACAACCACTGAGTATATTGGTACTCGAATCTCAGTCCCTATGGGATCGATAATCTTTATTACTTGACGACATCCGTGCACTTGTGGGCATTGAGCGTGAGCATGCGCTTCGAGTCCTCGACGGTCTCCGTTGCAAGATTTGAGGTCACATTCGTGTGCATCAAGTTTCGTGACTATCTAGCTAAGTGTGGGATTCTATCCCAACTCACTCCTCCTGGAACACCACAGTGGAATGGTATATCCGAAAGGAGGAATCGTACCCTATTAGATATGGTACGATCTATGATGAGTCACACAGATCTTCCTATATCTTTTTGGGGATATGCTCTAGACACAGGAACCTTCACACTTAACCATGTTCCATCCAAAGCTATGATAAAGACACTATATATGATATGGACAGGGAAAAATCTCAAGATGTCTTTCATGAGGATTTGGTGTTGTGAGGCTTATGTTTGACGTCAAGTCTCAGACAAACTAGGACCCAAATCCGTTAAGTGCTATTTTGTTGGATATCCCATGGAGACAAAGGGATATTACTTCTACATTCCCAGTCAGCACAAAGTGTTTGTGGCAAAGACTGGGGTATTTCTAGAAAGGGACTTTGATTCTAGAAAAACTAGTGGGAGTACGTTCAATCTTGAAGAAATTAAAGATAACGCCCATAGCACTGAGGCCTTGATGGAGGTTGAATAGGAACCACAAATTGTTGTGGGTGATGAGATTGTTGCACAAAGAGTTGTGGAACAAAAACCTGTTCAGGTAGACCTACCTCTTCGCAGGTCTGATAGGGTATGTCGTAAGCCTGAGAGATACTCATTTATCTTGTCTGACCATGATGATGTTATGCTCATTAAGAATGAGTCTACCTCCTATCAAGAAGCTGTGATGAGCCCAGATTCTGAGAAATGGCTAGAGGCCATGAGATCCGAGATGGAATCCATGTACACCAACCAAGTATGGACTTTGGTTGATCCACCTGAAGGCGTCAAACCCATTGGGTGTAAGTGGGTCTTTAAGAGAAAGACTGACATGGATGGACTTACGCATACCTATAAGCGTCGATTGGTAGCTAAAGGTTTCAAGAAAATTCATGGTATTGACTATGATGAAACCTTTTCTCCAGTGGCGATGTTTAAGTCCATTCGGATCTTGCTTGCTATTGCAACATACCACGATTATGAGATATGGCAGATGGATGTCAAGACCGCATTTCTGAATGGAAACTTGCTCGAGGATGTGTACATGACACAACCTGAGAGTTTTGTAGATCCACAGCATACTGGCAAAGTATGCAAGATGCAAAGGTCCATTTATGGGGTAAAGCAAGCTTCTCGAAGATGGAATCTTTGATTCGATGATGCGATCAAACAGTTTGGTTTCATCAAGAATGAAGATGAACCCTATGTCTACAAGAGGGTTAATGGGAACATAGTTGTCTTCCTTGTATTGTATGTGGATGACATACTACTCATTGAGAATGATATTCCTTCGCTACAGTCTGTGAAGACTTGGCTAGGGAAGTGTTTCTCAATGAAGGACTTAGGTGAAGCAGCCTGTATTCTGGGCATCAAGATCTATAGAGATAGATATAAGAGATTGCTTGGCCTAAGTTAGAGTACATAAATTGACACAGTATTACTACGATTTTCCATGTAGAATTCCAAGAAGGGACTTCTGTCGATGTCCTATGGTGTGAGTCTTTCGAAGACTCAAAGTCCTTCTAGAGAGGAGAGAGATTGCATGGATAAGATCCATTATGCATCTGCTATAAGATCTATCATGTACATCATGCTATGTACTCGTCCTGATGTCTCGTATGCTTTGAGCATGACGAGTAGATACTAGTCAGATCCAGGTGAGCGTCACTGGATAGCAGTCAAGAATATTCTTAAGTACTTGAAAAGGACTAAAGAATATTTCTTGATATTTAGAGGCAATGAGGAGCTAGCTGTAAAGTGTTACAGCGATGCTAGCTTCCAAACTGACCAGGATGATTATAGATCATAGTCAGGGTTCGTGTTTTGCTTGAATGGTGACGCTGTAAGCTGGAAGAGATCGAAGCAGGACACTATTGCTGATTCTACAACAGAGGCCGAGTATATTGCTGCATCAGAGGTAGCAAAGGAGGTAGTTTGGATCCACAAGTTCATTACTGAGCTTGGGGTGGTTCCTAGCATAGCAGATCCTATAGAGCTTTATTGTGACAACAATGGAGCAATTGCGCAGGCTAAGGAACCTCACTCACACCAGTGGACCAAACACATACTACGGTGCTTCCATCTCATTTGAGAGATTATCGATAGAGGAGATGTGAAGATTTGCAGAGTACCCATAGAGGCTAACGTCGTAGATCCCTTGACCAAGGCTTTGGCAAAGAAAAAGCATGATGGTCACACTAGGTCATTGGGTATTAGATACTACAGTGATTGGCACTAGTGCTAGTGGGAGATTGTTAGTGAAAGCCCTAGAGCCAATCATGTGATGATTATTGTATGGACTTTGTTGTATCATATTCCTATTTATAAAGGCATTTCTTTATGGTTATTATACTTACTTGTATTGGTGTCAAATAACTAAGTATAATAACGTTCTTGAGTAGAAGGTTGTTATCTATATCAATCGATTAGTTGAATCGATAATGAGATGATATAGAGAACACTACTCTTAATCATTTCTAGTCAAGTATTAATATTCAGGGACAATGTTAATGCGAAGAGACTAGCATGTAGGTCAACTCGATGACTTGATCTGATAAGTCATGGATATAAGATATCAAGTTGATACATGGGTATGCATTAGAGAATGTATACTGAATGACCCGCCATGAGAAAGTATCATGGATCATTATATAAGTGTCATATACTTTCTCATTTGACTATTAGTATGACTATTAGTCCTTGGACCTAAAGTCACCATGGTTTCCTATATAAGGAGTTGCATACTTTGGCTTCGTCATATGTCACCCGTAAATCGGTGGACTATAAAGGTGATTACTAGGTATGTAATAAATTATGAGGAGGGATGTGAGTGATGTAGATGGGATCTATCCCTCTTATATGATGGGAGTGACATCATGATTCTTGATAGAGTGAGACCACTAAGTGCATGGTCATGCCCAAATGAGTCAATATGAGATATTGAGCTCATTTGATTAGAGTGAGTCTACTTGGAGTTCAAGATATAGAATTTATAGAGGATGACACGGTCTATGCCTCAATTGGTCAATCTAGATGTGAAGGATAGAGGGACATTGTCACATATTGTGAGAGTCACAATTAGTAGTCACAAAGGTGATGTTGGATCTCAATATTCTTGTAACTTGGGTAGCAATGATGTGTTGCTAGATACCGCTCATTGCTTATGTTTCTAAATCAGTTTAGGAGCAATACCAACGTTACAAGAACCTATAGGGTCACACACAAAGGGCAATTAGATGGAGATTAGGTTCATATGATTGACCATGAGGATTAGGTTCATGTGATGAACCAAATTGGATTAAGAGTAATCCAAATTAGACTAATTGAGTTGGACTCAATTTGATTCAAGTGTTGAATGAGTCTAATTTAGATTTGATTCATCAAGTCAATTTAAACTAATGAATAGAGATTCATTAAATATAAATTGACTTGAATTAAATGGTTGGATTTGATCAACCATGGGAGATAAGAGGTTAAGTTTGACTTGACTTGAGAGGGAAGATGAATGGTCAAGTTTGACTTGACCAAATGCCATGTCATAATGACTTGGCATGGGCCGGCCAATAATGATGTTCCACATCATCATGGACACATCATGGGGTGCCACCTCATGAGGGAGACCAAGAGCCATGGCTCTTGGTATTACATGCATGTATATAACTTCCATGAAGTGGCCAGCCAACATTAGATGTGCATTAGTGGAAGTGAGTGGGAATTGATTAGATCTTCTTCTTCCTCCTTTCCTCTCCTCTCAAGCTCTATCTCCCTCTTCCTTTCTTGCCGTGGGTTTCAAGGAGTGCTAGTACACTCTAAGTTACCTTCTCCACCTATTTTTCGTGTGGATACTTATAGAGGAGTGTACGTTTGATACTCTACGAGATCCGGCAAGCCGTTTGGACGAGCGGGATAAGCGAAGGGCGTCGCATCAAGGGTAATGCTCTTCACAAGTAGATCTAAGGTTTTTCTTAACACATACATGTATTATTTTGTTAATCTTCGCATAGATCCGTGGCGGACTTCTGAGGTTTCCGCAACGTAAAACACGGTTTTTACGGGTCGGATAGTCCAACAATAAAGGGTTATAAAGGCTAAACCTACTGAAAAGAAGTCCTTAAGGCCCTCTTCCTCGACCTAGCCGAACTCTCTACCCTCTTCCTTCTTTGTCACCGGCCCCAGCAAGGTTCCCTCTTGTCTAGTTCTGGCCAACTCCTCCCCGAGAAAGTGGTGAACTTCGACCAAGTCTTTCTCAAGGTGGATTTACCATTTGGCCAAGGCTTGGAACAAAGGTTTCTTCCTTTGTGCCCTTGGTCGAACCTAGGGGAATTAGGGTTTGGTGTTCCGCCGACCATCAAGGAAACAAGGGTTGTTTCTACCTCTTTAGAGGTCGGCCACTCTAGGTTTTAGGGATGTTATTGTTTCTTATTGAAGCTTCAAAAATAGTGGCTAATTATGACACGAATCAACAACCTTACTAAGGTTGTTCGAGGACTCATTTGTGTAGCAAAATGAGTCGGTGATTGCTCTCCGATCACCCGACCTTCTTGCTTTGTCTAGTAGCAAAGAGAAGGTTAAACTCGTGGCTTTTAAAAGTCACACCTTCCGAAGATTCAGTGTGGATACGAGTAGAGACAAAGCTCCACGAGTGTCATACAATTGATGCCCTTTTGGCTCGCCATCATCCAAAAGGTGTACCTAGAGTAAAATTATTTTATTCTTATTGTATGTTAAATTTTATTTGGCAGATATGTTTGCACGTGTTGTAATCCTGCATGCGTAGGTGTGATTGTTGTAATAATTTAGGAAATTATTACGTTTTCCTTCCGCTGTATTCGTTTGTGAAACGATAAAAGCACATCTACGCGTCGGTCGTAACCCAACACCTCAGTGGTCAAGTGACCAAAAGCTAAGCATCAGGTCAGAAGGATATAAGGTAAGGAAGGTAAGAACTTTGAATGGAAAGGATAGGTCGTGTCCTCAGTACGGGGGCAACCGTAGGCGACAATCCGACTAAAACTTTCGGAGGAAGGTCTAAGTCGAGATCAAATGGTACAGGACCACCTCACTGCTCATTATACAGTTTTTGTGCTAACCATGTAATGCAGTTGACTATTCAATCCATTAGTCAACTATTGAAAAAGGGTAGTCGACTGGATCATCATCAGTCGACTGATGGAAGTTTTAGTCGACTGCTAATGAATCTGGTCACTTCGAGGAAAGTCAAGATAAGAGCTACAAAATGAGGGAAGATAAGCTACTTTGACTCAAATCTGGATCTCAACGAGCTAGGGATTGAAAAAGCTAGCACCCTTCATCCATTAACAAAAAGCTCCCAAGTGCTCCAACCCTCTAAGTTCATTTAACAACATTGTAATGCTGGCAAAATGCGCATCTACTTTTTCTTGTCGGTACCTTGTTAAGTTTTTCTATTTTCTTACTTATTGTTGCTAAGATGAGAGGTAGGCTTATTACCTCTTCCTCTACATCCTTGGTTTTGTAATCAGTTGTCTCTTACCTCTAATGAGGAAGAAACTTTTAGTGTTTTGCCGTTGGGAAGCGATTAAGGATCACAGGGTCTTGGATTAGCAGCCGGTTGGCTGTGAACCAAGTAAAAAATCCTTGTCTCTTTTTTCTTTCTTGTTTTCATATTTCCGCTGCATTTTACTTTGTCTTACAAAAATAGAAGAAAGTTTTTAAAACACTATTCACCCCCCCCCTCTAGCATTTTCTCGATCCTACATATTGATGTCAGCTTCCAAACGGATAAGGATGATTCCAAATCCCAGTCTGGATACATATCCATCTTAAATAGAGGTGCAGTGAGTTAGAAAAGTTTCGAACAATACATCATTGTTGATTCTACCATAGAGGCAGAATACACTACAACTTCTGAAGCAGCAAAGGAAGCGGTATTGATCAAGAAGTTTATTATTGAACTTGGAGTTGTTCCGAGCATTGTTGAAGCATTATCGGTTTACTGTGACAATAATGGCACCATTGCATAGGCGAAGGAACCACGGTCTCATCAACAATCCAAGCACATACTTCATCGTTACCACCTAATTAGAGAGATCATAGGTAGAAGAGACATATAAATGGAGAAAGTTTCCACCGATAGAAATCTAGCAGATCCCTTGACATAGCCTTTTCCCCAAAAAAAGTTCGAGAGGCATATAGAGGCCTATGGTATTAGATACCAAGGCGATTAGTTGTAGGCCAAGTGGGAGTATGATGTAAATGAGAGGTGTCCTAAGGCAATCACCTTATAAGTTATTAATAAAATTCATTATTTGAGTATACATTGTCTATGTATTTGATTGGAACATAAAATCATCTACTGAAGTCCATAATATGATACATAGCATAAGAGAAATTGTAATTGGATCACAATTAGTGGGTATCTCATCATGTGTAAATATGTGAATATTGAAACTATCCCTAGTTGATGAATTGATGAGATTAGACATCATCAAATTCTGTGAGACTAGCACATGTTATGCTAGTTGGTTTATCCAAGCATTCGGTGCTCACTAAATGGAAGCATAAGGATGCTGAGAGTGAACATGTGGATGCTAGTTAAGATAACTAGTTCATTGGAGTGACCTGCTATGAGACTTCATTTGGTTCTTTATGTCGTTGAAGATCTCATTGTTGCTCGAATGTGAGATTCCTTAGACTTGATGTATTCAAGTCATCTTGATCATGTCATCTTATACTTTAACTTCTTCACAGCCATTTCCATAGGAGGTGTAACTCCGGGTTGATTGGGCATAAGTCAAAGTGATCGAAGATGTTTGAATAGTCCACAGAGAAATCATCACTTCTATAAAAGGGAGATGTATACCCTAGGCCTCTTATCAAGGTTGTTACTTAGAAGTTTCTAGCCAGAGCAAGCATTTAAGAAGATGGTCTTCTTAAGAATATGTAGGAGTAACTTGAACCCACAGGACAAGAAAACTAACTTGGGCTAGTGTCACGTAGTCAACTTAGTGGGGGCGAGCAAATAGACTATGTCCTGAACTAAGTGGGTATAGGATGAGTGAAAGGAATAAGGCACGAAAACAACTGTAGCTGGCGAAGGATTCAGAAACGTTCTGAAGTCGATTTAGATTTTTCGATTAATTGGGGGTCATGATGTACCACTAGGTGCCACTCATGGTCTATTCATAATTAAAGGGTTAATTATAAATGGCCAAGATAGCTAGAAACCTAGTGGATCGCACATAATATGGGTGATCTCGAGATATAAAATAAGTCTGAGAATGAGATTCTCAATGAGAGAGGATGTATCTGGTTGGACCAGACCATGGGGATGCTAGACAGAGGCTATGGAGCCGCTCTGGTCAAAAAACAGTCAAACCCAGGGTTGTGCCCAGTAGGACACACGACTGTGTCCTAGCATGGTCGTGCCTTTTAGGCATGACCAAGCCGTGTGTAAAACACACGGTCGTGTCACAAGCAGCTGAATTTTGGAGAATTCTCTTATAGAAGTTTCTGGGTTGTTCTTACCTTAATTATAGGATAATTATGGTAAGATAGGTTCTATTTAAGCCTCCTAAGATGTCCTAATCAAGAGATCTATAAATAGATCCCTTGATAATCTTTGGAGAAAATGGTAATCTAAGGTTTTCATTCTTGGTAGCTGTCTTCTTCCTCTCTCTCCCTCTCTCATCTCCGCCAGTTGATTAGCACCAATCAGAGACGAAGGCTTACTACTCGAGGAGTTGTCTCTATAGGATTAGAGATTCCCGAGAGAGGTGAGTGAATCTGGGAGTTTAAAAATTTTCTTTTAAACTTAATTTTAAAACTAATCTTTTCTTCTTTTTGAAATGTACGAGTATGCAGTGGAAATATAAATTGAATCAATTGCACAATTTATTTTTACTTGGTTCACAACCTGAGTTGGGTTGCTAGTCCAAGGCCCACGACTCTCTGAGAGTCATCTTGATAGGAAATCCACTAAAGTCCTCCAATTTGAGAACTCTCGAACTTGAAGAGATTCGGTTTTTACAAAAAATATAAGGAAAAGGTACAACCACCTATCCATTTGAATTTAAGTACAATAAAATTATACCGACACTAGTACAAATGGAAGTCGAGTTCATAGTATCAGAGGATGGTTGAAGCTTCAGCGTGATGAGCAATGGCAACATCACTTCGACGTATATGCAATTGATAATTTAGAGTCGGTCCTCGATTTCTTTTATAAGCACTTTTCAGTAGAATTCAAATCGACCAGTCGATTTGGTACATTGGCTTTTCTAGTTGATTGAACCTGGTCCAGTCGACTCCACGTCACTTGGCTCTGCATCGGGAAATTTTTCTTTCTAGTCGATTGGACCTCCCCAGTCGATTGGAGTTCTTGCCATCTCGGTCGCCAGATCTCCGGTTGATCACCAACCTATGTTGCCAACTGGGTATCCAGTCGACTGGACCATACCATGTCGACTGAACATCAAATGACTATAATTCTTTTAGTCAACTAGAGTCCTGCAAAACAAGATTAGCAAAAATACATAATAAGAAATGAAATGACAATAGTAATACTACTCGATCTCAAATTCTTAGTCCCACGCGGACTATCCATCGAATCAACACCTAGCTTTGTCCTTACTTGAGGACTCGACTTCACCTCTTCACTCAAGGCTTACCTACTGGCTACCCAGCCCGACTTACCATGCTTGACATCCGATCTGACCCACCAAGGTTTCCAACCAGCTGTCCGGTCTCCCTGACCCAGTTGAATTTCATGTCGATTATCTAGTTTCTTGACCCAACCAATCTTCATGCCAGATGTTCGGTCTCCTGACCTATCTGGACTTCCTACCTAGTGTCTAATCCTCTTGATCTGTCAAGTCTTCTTCCTAGTATCCAGTCAACATGACCTACTAGGACTTTCCATACTTTGCCTAGTATCTGGTATGCCTAACCTACTAGGGCTTTCCATACTTTGCCTAGTATCTAGTCTGCCTAACCTACTAGGGCTTTCCTGTTAAGCCTGCACACTTAACACGCATATCAAAATACAAGTAATTCCTAACTTTAACTATAGGTCATACATCAAAACTAAGAAGTGATGCTCCCTGCATTAATAATCTCCCCTTTTTGATTATGACAACATATCAGTTAAAGTTAGGAGAATCAAATTGTAATGTATCAAGTTCAACATATATTCATATATTCACATGCAACGCATTAAGCTCAAGTATAAAGTTTAAGTTCATATGCAATGAATGAAGCCATGAAATGATTCAAGTAGATGTTCTAACTTTAAACTTTGCTTCTCTCTTTAATACTAACTTTAAACCTCTCTCCCCCCCTTTGGCATACAACAAAATGCTATTAGCTTTCAAATTCCAAAATTGAGATTAAAGTATTAGTCTTTCAAAATAGACAAGCATTGGTTTAAAATAAAAGCATGTTACTTCTTTCTTAAACTTTTCAAAAGACTTAAGATTGTCAAAGTTATTTTTGAAGTATTTAAACATTTTTAGAATACTATAGGAATATACACTAATCATGGATGAACTCACTGGACATATTCAAGACATAGTACCGTAGTGCATGTTATTTGCAGATGATATTATTTTAGTAGATGAGACACGTGAAGGAGTAAATGCTAAACTAGAATCTTGGCGGGAAATACTAGAAGTGAAAGGTTTTAGGCTTAGTAGAGTAAAGACATAATATATGGAATTTAAGTTTAGCAATATTAAATGTAATGAGACAAGTGTTAAGATAGGAGATAACGAGTTGTTTGGAACAGAGAGCTTTAAATATTTAGGATCATTTTTGCAATATGATGGAGGAATTGAGAGAGATGTCTTGCATATAATACAAGCAGGATGGTTGAAATGGAGGAAAGCGTTGGGTGTTTTATGTGATCGTAAAGTGCCTATAAAACTTAAAGGAAAGTTCTACAAAACGACAATTAGACCTACTATGTTATATAAAGCTGAATGTTGGGCTACGACTCGAATACATGAGAAAAAGATGAGAGTTGCAGAGATGAGGATGTTAAGGTGGATGTGCGGACATATGAGGATGGACAGAATAAGAAATGAGAGCATTAGAGAAAAAGTCGGTGTTGCATTTATTGAAGGAAAGCTCTGAGAGACATGTTTAAGGTGGTACAGATATGTACTTAGACGGCCAATAAATACTCTAGTTAGGTTGTCACACCCCGAGAGTATACCGTGCCGAAAAGCAAACGGACGCCATCTCCCCTGTACGTGGCAACATATCGGGTTAATACAAGGCCCGTAGGCCCACAATAACAATATAACATAAAGATATCAACATATCAAACACAGCGGAAACAATACAGACAGATAAAACAAGATACAAAGACTAATTGTGCACTCCGGAGTGACTTGATACGACAAGAATCATAACAGAAATCGAATCAAAGGTCAAATACATACAACATATCCGTATATCACAAATACGGAAACCATACAGGGTAAAAACCCCAAAATAGCAATCCATAGTAATACAACAATACGGAAAACATATCCATCCATCCGATGTGAGATGGGATCACCAAGTGAGCTCAACGCCCAAGGAATCTTCTACCAAGTTATCCGGCGATAGAAACCTGTGGTCCAGGGGTGGTAAGTATAAACTCAGGGGTAATATATAGAGAGTGCATGAACATATAGGGTAAAAAGATCTACAAGTATACATGTGAAGATCTACATGTATACAGCATGAGTCCAATAGACATACAGTCATATCCAAATCTAATAACAAGTAACCACAGTATAGGCATACTCAATGTATATACTAAACTAATCAACTAAACATGAAGTAATATACCAACGTACCTGACGGTCTGCAACACCATAAGCTATATCATCCTGAACAGATATACAATAACATAGTCTATATAACGTACAAGGTCAATCCCATACCTGACCAACACTCATACATATGAACAGTATATAATCACATGTAATAACATCTTGGTCCATACCACACTATGACATGACGCTAATCAAGTGCATACATCAGTCTGGACCAACACATATCATGCTCAACACATAGCAGTATATAAAATGCAAATGACATGTATCATGATGAACAACCATATGCAGCAATCATAGCTCAATCAAATGCAGCATCTCACAGGCATATGTAAAACATATATCAAATACATGCATACATATATATCAGCAATGCATATGCATGGTCATGCTCACACATCTAACTCGCTACACGACCGGGCGCCTAGGTGGCACGACATAGAAACTATCCCAACTCTACCGCACCACTCTCGAGTGACCGAAGTTGGAGTAGTAAAAGAGCTAGCCGCCATAGAGCTATATGCTACTCACACGGGGTCCTCGCGCTAGCCGCTCGCCCCTACCCATGAGTAGACGAGCACCGACACCAGACAATCGCACATCACACGACCACCGCCTATAGTGGGTGAGTGCGCTAACTATCACTCCGCATGTGGTCCAAGTGTGCATCCACACTACCATCCATAGTGGCCAGAACAGACGCACAAAAATGCTCGCCTCAACCCTGCTACCACTATCCCGAGTGGCGGAGGCAGGATGATACGACCTGCGCCTCAACCACAAGGGAGACCCAGTCAACAGCATGCATGCAATGTAATGATGCATAGCTCCATACATGTATCCTCGCCACACTCCCTATCCCACAGGGAGTCCTGGTCAACCAAAAGTCAACTATGCAAGGACTACAATCCATATGACTCTCTCTATCGCACACAAAGAGTCATACACATCTGACAATCAACCACGCTAAGACCTCTAGTCAGTAGCGAGATACTATCGACCATCCATATAACCAGACACAGATATACTACCCATAATGGATATACAATCATGCTAGGACCTCTAGCCCATAACCACATATTGACAACCACACACATTTATCTATGCACAGACAACTAAATCCACCATAGATGCACAACTAATATGTGTACAACACAACGATCGACTCCATAACCCAATTCATCAACTAACCCTAGTGATGTAACACAATAACCCAATCTGAGGTCACAAAGATAATCCTAACCGCCTGTACTTACTGAACATCCATCAGCTAATACATAATAGGGTTTATAGTTCCTATCCGAGCTAGATAATCAATGAAGTACCAGAGTATATATCTCAAAGGTCAAGGCAGTACATGCATATGATTAAATAAGAGTGGATTTAAGGTAAACAGGTATAAACATAAATCCACGATCATGCACTAGAATTTGATCAAAACTACCGGACCTGGTAGATATTACCCACCTGCTATGTAGCTCGTATCAGCCATCCATAACTATGAGCATCATCACTAATTAAAGTCCTGCGATCAACATGCAACATTGACAAGTACTATCATAAGTCCAATGATGGTATCAAATCCCAAATCGACTTACCTAGATTAGCTTCCGTTGCAAAACATCTTGATCCACCATTGAAGTAGCCATCTATAACCACCAAATGGATTCTACCACAGCTGTTTATCCACTTATCCTAAACAAGTATCCACATCAATTGATCTATCCATTTTCTTAATCACCTATGTTAGATCATTTCAAGAAGGAACAACCTTCCTCGACTAGCTGTTAATAACAACCCAATAACCACACAGCAATGACATAATATCCATATCAAATACAAATCAAAATTTTCAATTTCAAGCGTACCCATCCGAGCCTCGCTTCCACAGCTTCGTTGTGTTGGGTTTCCGGCACAGTGGCGTGTGTGTGTTCGATCACGTTTCGTAAACATGAACACAGCGAAAGCAATAAAAATAATAAATCTACATTTATTACAACACACACAACACACGTATGCATATTACAACAAGTGTAGACATAACCATAAATTTAAATTTGCAATAAAAGGAAATTTATCTACGTTATACCTTTCGTATGACGTGTAGCGGGAACGGCATCAACCGGAACGATCCTCGCTAGAATCGTCTCTATCCGTATCCACGCCGAGTTCCTCGGGATGACTTCGCTAAGCCACGAGCTTCGTCTTCGTACGGGTTACTAGCCTCGTGTTGAAGACGACGTGATCGAGAGATGATCACGATCCGAATCCAAATTCGGATCCTAATACGAGTTCTCAAAACTCGCTTCTCCGGAGAGGTATTTGTCAACTAATTGACGAATCCTTCGTCCTCCACCTCAGAGGATTACCGGAGATCAAATCTCCGGTAAGTTAGCCGCTGTCGGAGCTCTAACCGTCGTCCAAACGACGCTCCGACGAGAGGAGAACAAGCTGTCTAGAAAAACTGGACAGCTTTGGTGGAGGAGATAGGCGCCGGCCAACCAAGGGAAGAAAAGGCTCACCTTGATGCCAAACCTATAGGAGATCACCGGAGGGTCGCCGGAGGATCACTAGCTGAAGCTTGGTCACCGGCAAGGAGCTGGACGGCGGCACAACAAGCTAGGCGGCAATGGAGGTTGGGCGGCAATGAAGGTTGGGCGGCAACTCCAAGCTAGGGTTTTGGATTAGGGTTTAATTATCCCTTAAGCCCTCTTTTATAGAGAACTAATTATCTTAATGGTTATTAGATCATAACCATTAGGGCCGTTAACCCGTTCCATTAAGATAAGTTAAAATAAACCAAACCATGATGGTTTATTTTAAGTTAAAATGAACCGAACCAACTTTTGGTTCATTCGTTTTAAAATAAACCAAACCCTTTGGTTTATTCTCCTCAATTAGATTAGAACCAAACCATTTTGGTTCATCCATTATGTCTTCATAAGACACGGCCCATCCACGCTTCCATTGCGACTGAAACGATTTCATGCTCGCTTCATGTTTGGTCCAACCAAACCTTGTTTCTCTCGGCCGAGAATCCCATTCTCAAGCTCGCTTTAAATCCTTTGGATTACGCCGCTGCGTGGTGACCAAATAGGTTCTCGCTTATGTTGGCCGCCTATAATTAACCATTAATTATAGAACGATCATGAGTGGCACCTAGTAGTACATCATGATCCCCAATTAACCTAAAAGATCAACTACGATCCGTAACTATTTCCTCAAACTTCAAGAGCTCGAATGATTCGTGCCCCATTCCCTTCACTCATCTTATACCCACTTGGTTCAGACATGGTCTATTGTGTCACCCCCACTAGGTCGACTCACGCCACACCTAGCCCAAGTATCATTTCTCGCCCCACGGATTCTAGTTACTCCACATGTATCAAGAGTACCTTACTCTAAACATGTAATGCTTTGGCCAAAGACTTTAGTAACAATCCGACGAGGCCATGGGTATACATCTCCTCGCAAGGAGTGGTGAATCTTTATAGGCTATTCAAACACCTTCGATCACTGACTTATACCCTAATCATCCCGGTCCACATCTCCTTAGAGATGCTTGCTTAAGATGTCAAAGCATAAGTCTCCATGATCAAGATGACTTGAATACCGCAAGTCAAAGGAACATCGTGACTTAAGCCACAAGAAGAACTTCATTGACATATCTATATATGCAGAGAACCATATGAAGTCTTACGGCTGGTCACTCCAATGAACTAGTTACCATAACTAGCATCCACGATTAACTCCTGACATCACTATGTCTCCAAAAGCTGAGAATCACCGCTTGATACACCAAGGAGTATACTGCGTATAGTCTCTAATCGATGGTGTCCAAATCCATCAATTCATCGACTAGGATAATTCCGATACATCACACCATATGATGTAGAGAGATACTCACTAGTTGTGATCCAATCACAAATTCTCTCATCTTTGTAGAATCGTATCGTGGACATTGATAAATGAGTTTAAGATCCAATCAAATACATAAAACATGTATACTCAAATAGTGAATCTTCATTTATCATATAAATGGTTCATACATAAGGCGATTGCCTTAGGACATCTCTCATATATTACTAACACGTTGATCCAAATTTCCCTCAACACTTCACTGCCCAGTTTCTCGGTCTCCCACAATGCAAACGTTCTGATGTAGACACGACTATCATCGGATTCCAAAATAGCAGCAGCTCGTGATTAAGGGAAAACGAAGACAACCAACCACTGAGAGTCCAATAATCGATCTGAGCTATATTCCGGCGATGACCTGAGCTCGTGCGGTGGCGACGACCTGAGCTCGAGCGACAACGAGACTGCACACGGGGAAGAGAACACCACAGAAAAATAGATCCCGTCCAAGATCGGAAAATCGATTCAACAACATACCTTGCTCCGATGGCGACGACAGATTACTCCCAAATCCAACAGCGAAAACTTGTTGTGGATCCCTAGCTCCCAACACAATCCCTCACGCGATTCAAGCCCGGTGAAGCTTGGTCGACCTCTTTCCCTCAGCCGGATCACCCACCGGAGGCGTCGGCAACGACAGCGACTGGCTCGCGGTGGAAACAAAGTGAAGATCGCCTATCGCGCGAGTGACGGTCAGAGGCAGTTGAGCTCGCGACAGCAGTGATGACGACCTTACCGAGCTCTCTCGCGTGAAGCAGTCGGCGAATGGCAGCTCGAAGAAGACCACGCGATCGTGAAATCAAAGAGGGGGAAATCGCAATCAGGGAAGAAAATGCGACGGAGAAGGAGAGGAAACTGCGGCAACCGGATCGGATCGGATTCGTTCGACATCTTTTAAAAGTCATTTTCAGATGACCTGGTCCAAGCCACTTCAAGCCCAACTCAAATCTAATGCAAACGAATTTAGCCCATTTCTAGCCCAAGCCCAATGCCAGCCCAATTAATCCACTTATTGAACCCAATTTAATCCACTAATTAACCCTACTTAATCTACTAATTAAACTCAATTAATTAAAGGGTTAATCCAAGATTTTTTGTTTTTTCGTATATTACATTCTCCCCCACTTAATAAAAATTTGGCCCCCAAATTTCCGACTTATATACTTTTACGAGATATCACAATAACCATCTCAAGTATCCGAAGAAAAGTCACACCTCAAGTGACTAAGTGAAGTACTGAGTTCGAATATTATATTCCAGCTCTTATACGCTCTCAGCCAACCTATTAAGAGGTAAATAACTGTACCAAAGGGGAGCTCTATACTCATGACCGATGGAAAACTTTGCCAGAATCGTACGGTGAATCATGAATCACTATCAGAAATGATACTCAAGGTTACTCCATGGATATAATTCCATCAAGCGATCCAACGAAATCCATCTTACGGCTTGGAAGAAAATGAGCGGACCTAGCTAATCGATCATCGACTACCTAAATCCTATCAAGTTCTTTCCGAATTCTAGATAATCTCCCAACACAGTCTAACGTACTAGGCTCCCACTTTATCACGGTACGTAACTCTACCGATCATAATATTCTACCTTTGCTTGTTGGCATACCCAACATCAACCTACGAAATCAACCGTGTCCCATATATCGTTCCACCAACATGAACGTCTCAATACCCACTATTTTCGGATACACTCTGAATAAATCATCACTCTCGAATGAAGAGTCTCCTGAAACAACTCTTCCTAAATCGAAATACAACTCTGTAACCCAGACTGAAAGTAACTGGAAAACTATAATGACTAATCTCGCTAGTTTCTCAACCAGCATACACATAATATACGTCTCATTCAACTGCATCGGGATCGCTCCTAATCCTTGACATGATACATCTGCGTACCATACTCTTCCATCCATATCGGACGAATTACTAAAACTGACACAAAAGTTAGCCACCGTCGAGGCCTTGAAACCTAGCTTCCCAAGCTTCCGACTAAGTGATTCTCATCACTTCCTTAGTCCAACAAGTCTGCGGTATAGTAACTCTAGAGCATCCTATCCTTATCTCTGGTAAATACCAAATCAATCTAGGGAAACATAACTTCCCTTAAGATCGTGAATATATCCCAAAAATATATCATTCACATATATGATGACAATCGATCCCAAATACTCCAAGAGTACTTGATTCCTCAAATCCATGAACGACTAAATCGTCGATAAGTCTAACAACATTATCAATCAACTCTATACACCTGAATCCTTTTACCCTACGCTAATGATAGCTCAATCATCACACCGACAATGATAATTGTATGACACTAAGTCACTGATATCAAACCTCGATCGTAGACCAACCCTAGGATATACACAGGTGTCATTTAGCTGATCTAAACAAATCATCTATCCCTAACAAAGGATACTCATTCTCAACTACTGCATTCCAATCATCAATAATCGATGCATAACCTCAAAGTCTGACTCTCTTCTAACAAAGAGTTACAAGTCTTCTCAAGAAGAAACACTGAGGCAGATAACTCTCCCATAGTGTTTAGCAACACTGATACCCATAAAATCATCTCCCGGTATGAGGTCCCCAATATCAGAACTATTTTCGAAATCACCTCAATCGCTTACTCCACTTGCCCATGCAGTGTGAGCTCGAGTTCATCAGAAACTATATCACGAATACTCTCAGATTATCGTACACATCAGAGAGTCCTAGTATACCAATGCTCGACAATCCAACTTACTCCAGTAGGATATATACATAGTGGAGGTATGTCTAGCAAAGGCTAAGGGTATCCCTTAACTTCTTGATTGTTGATCAACATCTCACCTGACGGTAGAGAAAATCACCAACCCACAAGTCGATAGGAACCCTTCGAACCCTATCCAAGAATGTTCTAGACAAAGATACCTGTAAACTACCATTATCTCTCGATATATTTGCAAATAGGATACCCTAAAGTAATACCCCGAAGGACCGATACTTCGGTCTTCTATACTTCTTCTCGAGTAATCATGTAAACTTGTCCAACATCTGTTCTGGATGGCTGAGCTCATGTAGATGCAAAGACCATCATGGAGGAACTGAAATCAACTGCTGGGTACAACTGAAACAATTGCAATGGAGATGGTAAACACTCACAGATCGCAAAGGATACACATCCGATCAGTATATCAAGAATCACAACATCATAGCACGTTCCATCTCTGTGAAAGGTATAGCTGCAACTGGAGAATACTGCGTAGATACGACCATCATCGTAAAATCTCTCCTCTGTATAAAGCATAACCACGTCTGGGAAAGTAACAGTTGTTGTCTAAACGTCTGAGTCTTCTGAGATGTCTTCGGCTGATACTGCTGAGTAACTTACTTCTTCCGGATGAAAGTAGCAAAGATCTCCAACTATATCTGAGGTAGTAGATCGCTGCTGATGTGATAACCCAATCTTGTGTAATGATCTCAGCTTTCGAGGTTGTGGATCGTCCGCTTGAAAGCATCATCCATAGTCTTCAACTGAGTCTTCAAAGTACATACTCTCCTTGTAGATATCAGCTGCTTATAGTAGAAACAGATAAAATGATCCGTCGGATAATCTGACTCTGGTGTCGTCGTGACCCGCACTTCACACACATAATCCCTTCGGAGTCTTTCTTCTGATTTCACTGATAAACATGAGAAGTTGCTGACAATCTGCAATCGGTCTTCTATGATCGGAAAACTCTCCAATAGTCGCTCGTGACTCATGACTTTAATCTTGCTCCTTTTATCCAACATTTGGAGATTTCGGATTCCAATAATTTGACTCACAAAATCTGCTTATCAAATCTCCAACTCTTTAAAACACTTACTACGGAGTCATTTCTAGACACATGGGTCGGTCTAAGGACTTCCGGTAGGATCTGGTAGGAGATCCAAACATCTTGATCAAGATGTCAGCCAATAACCCGTGGGTGGTCAAAACCAACCCAATCACATTCTTGGGCTATTAGGTGGTCGTAACCCTCGCAAGTCTAACGACTCTGCTTGGTACCTCCGTTACCAAACGATCACCCTACTTGATGCCCAAGAATTCTCTGACGATAAGACAAAGAAGATGACGTGGGGAAATACTATCTCACAACATCACTGAACTGTGACCAAGTGATATATTATTTTTCGTAGGTTATTTCCTATCTCTTCCACCAAGTATCGGCTTGATTCCGATAATGGTATGCAACCAACTCCACTATCTTCGTATAACACGAGTTAAGTACTCAAAAGTACCCTCAAAGTTATACAACCCAGCATGACTAATTCAGGGATCAAAATCCCTATGAATATCTCTAAACTAATCCTCTACTATCTGCATCAGCAATAGTATACTCGCTTGTCCATTACCCCATAGGTAATGATCTAACAAACATAATTAGTGAAAATCCTTAAGACTGTAATCTTTGATTTCCACATGAAATGTGACTACCTAATCCCTGCTTTCCGACTCGGTATCAGTCGGCTCTCAAAGGTAATTACCTTTCGATAGCAGTACATGTCTAATAACCTCAACATATTGTTCCGTGGTCAACTCAAACCATGCATTAATACTAACCAACACCCTACAAGTTATCCATGTTATAAGCAACTAAATGCATAGCCAACAAAAGGATATGTAATATCAGTTAACATACCTTAAACCTTGTAGCTCGAAGATGTCCGCAACAGCCAGATCCCAGAACTCACAAAACCAAAACCGAGTAAAGCAAAACTCGATGTCCGAATGGAATAAAATCCAAAAGTAGACTTCGCAACCTAGGGCTCTGATACCAATAAAATTGTCACGCCTCGAGAGTATACCGTGCCGAAAAGCAAACGGATAGTACGTGGCAACATATCGGGTTAATACAAGGCCCGTAGGCCCACAATAACAATATAACATAAAGATATCAACATATCAAACATAGTGGAAACAATACAGACAGATAAAACAAGATACAAAGACTAACTGTGCACTCCGGAGTGACTTGACACGACAAGAATTATAACAGAAATCGAATCAAAGGTCAAATACATACAACACATCCGTATATCACAAATACGGAAACCATACAGGGTAAAAACCCCAAAACAGCAATCCATAGTAATACAACAATACGGAAAACATATCCATCCGTCCGGTGTGAGATGGGATCAGCTGGCGAAGCTTCAAACATCCAAGGAATCTTCTACCTATTATCTGGGCGACAGGAAACCCAGGGTTTAGGGGTGGTGAGTATAAACTCAGGGGTAATATATAGAGAGTGCATGAACATATAGGGTAAAAAGATCTACAGGTATACAGCATGAGTCCAATAGACATACAATCATATCCAAATCTAATAACAAGTAACCACAGTATAGTCATACTCGATGTATATACTAAACTGATCAACTAAACATGAAGTAATATACCAACGTACCTGACGGTATGCAACACCATAAGCTATATCATCCTGAACAGATATACAATAACATAGTCCATATAACGTACAAGGTCAATCCCATACCTGACCAACACTCAGACATATGAACAGTATATAATCACATGTAATAACATCCCGGTCCATACCACACTATGACATGACGCTAATCAAGTGCATACATCAGTCTGGACCAACACATATATCATGCTCAACACATAGCAGTATATAAAATGCAAATGGCATGTATCATGATGAACAACCATATGCAGCAATCATAGCTCAATCAAATGCAGCATCTCACAGGCATATGTAAAACATATATCAAATACATGCATACATATATATCAGCAATGCATATGCATGGTCATGCCTGCGTACCCAACTCGCTACCACGACCCCAGTGTGGCCTAGGTGGCACGACATGACAACTATCCTGACTCCAGCCGCCACCACTCTCGAGTGACCGAGTTGGGTAGTATGAAACAGTAGCTAGCTGCCATAGAGCTATATGCTACTCACACGGGGGTCTCTGCTTCTAGCCGCTCCGTCCCTACCCATGAGTAGACGAGCACCGCACCCAGGACAACTGCACATCACACGACCACCGTCTATAGTGGGTGAGTGCGCTAACTACCACTCCGCATAGTGGCCAAGTGCGCATGTCCAACTACCACCATCCATAGTGGCCGAGAACGGCACGCACAAAAATGCTCTGCCCTCAACCCTGCTACCACTACCCCGAGTGGCCGGGGAGGCAGGATGACTGACGACCCGTCTCAACCACAAGGGAGACCCAGTCAATAGCATGCATGCAATGTAATGATCTATAGCTCCATACATGTATCCTCGCCACACTCCCTATCCCACGGGGAGTCCTGGTCAACCAAAAGTCAACTATGCAAGGACTACAATCCTAAGACTCTCTCTATCGTACACAAATAGTAATACACATCTGACAATCAACCACGCTAAGACCTCTAGTCAGTAGCGAGATACTATCGACCATCCATATAACCAGACACAGATATACTACCCATAATGGATATACAATCATGCTAGGACCTCTAGCCCATAACCACATACTGACAACCACACACATTTATCTATGCACAGACAACTAAATCCACCATAGATGCACAACTAATAGGTGTACAATACAACGATCGACTCCATAACCCAATTCATCACCTAACCCTAGTGGTGTAACACAGTAACCCAATCTGAGGTCACAAAGATAACCCTAACCGCCTGTACTTACTGAACATCCATCAGCTAATACATAATAGGATTTATAGTTCCTATCTGAGCTAGATAATCAATGAAGTACCAGAGTATATATCTCAAAGGTCAAGGTAGTACAAGCATATGATTAAATAAGAGTGGATTTAAGGTAAACAGGTATAAACATAAATCCACGATCATGCACTAGAATTTGATCAAAACTACCGGACCAGGTAGATATTATCCACCTGCTATGTAGCTCATATCAGCCATCCATAACTACGAGCATCATCACTAATTAAAGTCCTGCGATCAACATGCAACATTGACAAGTACTATCATAAGTCCAATGATGGTATCAAATCCCAAATCGACTTACCTAGCTTAGCTTCCGTTGCAAAACATCTTGATCCACCATTGAAGTAGCCATCTATAACCACCAAATGGATTCGACCACAGTTGTTTATCCACTTATCTTAAACAAGTATCCACATCAATTGATCTATCCATTTTCTTAATCACCTATGTTAGATCATTGCAAGAAGGAACAACCTTCCTCGACTAGTTGTTAATAACAACCCAATAACCACACAGCAATGACATAATATCCATATCAAATACAAATCAAAATTTTCAATTTCAAGCTTACCCATCCGAGCCTCGCTTCCACCGCTTCGTTGATCCAAATTTCCCTCAATGCTTCACTGCCCAGTTTCTCGGTCTCCCACAATGCCTCTGTTCTAATGTAGACACGACTATCGTCGAAATCCAAAATAGCAGCAGCTCGTGATCAAGGGAAAATGAAGACAACCAACCACTGAGAGTCCAATAATCAATCTGAGTTGTATTACGGCGATGACCTGAGCTCGTGCGGTGGCGACGACCTGAGCTCGAGCGACAACGAGACTGCACACGGGGAAGAGAACACCACAGAAAAATAGATCCCGTCCAAGATCGGAAAATTGATTCAACAACTTACCTTGCTCCGATGGCGACAGCAGATTGCTCCCAAATCCAACAGCGAAAACCTATTGTGGATTTCTAGCTCCCAACACAATCCCTCACCCGATTCAAGCCCAGTGAAGCTTGGTCGACCTCTTTCCCTCAGTCGGATCACCCACCGGAGGCATCGGCAGTGACAGCGACTGGGTCACAGTGGAAACAAAGTAAAGATCGCCGATCGCGCGAGTGACAGTCGGAGGCAGTTGAGCTCGCGACAGCAGCGATGACGACCTTGCCGAGCTCTCTCGCGTGAAGCAGCCGGCGAATGGCAGCTCGAAGAAGACCACGCAATCGTGAAATCAAAGAGGGGAAAATCACGATCAGGGAAGAAAATGCGACGGAGAAGGAGAGGAAACTGCAGCAACCGGATTGGATCGGATTCGTTCGACATCTTTTAAAAGTCGTTTTCAGGTGACCTGGTCCAAGCCACTTCAAGCCTAACTCAAATCTAATCCAAACGGATTTAGCCCATTTCCAGCCCAAGCTCAATGCCAGCCCAATTAATCCACTTATTGAACCCAATTTAATCCACTAATTAACCCTATTTAATCTACTAATTAAACTCAATTAATTCAAGGGTTAATCCAAGATTTTTTTTTTGTATATTACATAGGCGATGTGAAACGATGATAAATATACACATCAAACGAGAAAGAGGAAAACTAGAAAAGACTTGGTTAGCAACAATAAAATAAGATAAAATTTATTTAAATATAGATGATGATATAGTAGGGGATAGAGTCAAATGACATAGAAAGATCCATATAGTCGACCCCACCTAGTGGGGTGAGACTTTGTTATTGTTGTTGTTGTTGTAGGAATATACATAAGCTTAACAAAATGTTTAGGTATTATAAGCTTTTCACGAGTACTTAGTCTTTTCAAGCTAATCTAAAATGAGCTTGTTAAAATAAGCTATTTAAGGTTTTAGAAAATAAGATTTTCAAACTAAGTCATATGAACAAGATTCTCAAGGTATATAATCTTTAAGCTTTTTCAAAATACCTAGACTTTTCAAAATAAATTAGCATTTTAAAGCTTAAAATACTTAAGGTTTTCAATGAGCATTTCAAAAGTGCTCAAGCTTTACAAAAGACTTAATCAAGTTTTCAAAATAAGCTTACAAGTTTTTACTTCAAAGGATATTAGTGTTTTCAAAATTTTCAAAATTTGAAGGATTTTTAAATTTTGAAAGCACCCAAAATTTGAAGTGTTTCACAATTTTTCTCCCCCTCAATAAAAGCTAGAGTGTTTGAAAATAATGTCACCTTTCAAAGATAAAATATTTAAAAACATTTAAGGCTCCCCCTTAATTCAAGATTTAATAATTTAAATTTTTAAAACTCCCCCTAAATTAAATCTTTTCAAAATTTAATAAACTTGAAATTATTTTCTCCCCTTAACTCAAACCTAAATTTTTAAGGTCATGCAAATGAATTAAGAGATATCCAAGCAAGAATTCCTATTCATAATTGATTAAATAATATATTAAAAATAAACATCTAAAAATTGTCCTTAAAGCAAATTTCTAATTCTTGGAATACTCAAATGATATAGAAGTATACCAAGCTTTGTATTAGAGTTAGTCACCGAAGTGATCGATTTGCCTTTTAAACCCTGTTTTGGTTCATGTTGATGCACTGAATCTACATCTAAAACCTGGGGGGTAGTCCTAGCATCTCATGCCCATCTTCGTGGCTTAATACACAAACAGGTAGTTCTAGGTGTTTGTGAGATGCGAAGGCTTACCTAGGTCTATAGGATCATGAAATCTAAACTTAACCTAGGCTAGATCAATTTTTAATTTTCTTTTAAGAAAATAATATTACTTAGTAAAAAAATAGATTTTGAATAATGAAACATTAAAGAAGCCTAATCTACTAAGCATAACCCTAGTTGTCTTCTAAGGATACTAAACTCATTTTCTAGAAGTGGTTTAGTAAAAATGTCAGCAAGATTAGACTTGAATTCGACATAATTGAGTTCAATACTCCCCTTGGCCACATGATCTCTTACAAAGTGATATTTACCATCAATATGTTTTGTGCGTGAGTGATGGATTGGATTTTTCATCAAGTTTATTGAACTTATGTTATCAATCAATGTTTTGACATTTTTGAATTCTAATTCAAAATCTTTAAGTGAGTGCATCATCCACAATAATTGTGTCACACATTCTCCTAATGCTATGTATTCGACTTCAGTTGTGGATAGAGCGACACAATGTTGCTTTATGCTAAACCAACTAACCAAACACTATCCTAAGAATTGACACCCTCCACTAGTACTCTTTCTATCTAGTTCACACCCAGCATAGTCTGAGGTAGAGTATCCTACTAACTCAAAATTATTAGTTCTTGGGTACCATATTCCTATATTAATTATTTCTTTAATATATCTTAGGATTCTTTTAACATGTATTAGATGTGATTCCTTAGCACAAGTTTGATATCTAGCACACATACTTAATGCAAATAGTATGTCAAGTCGACCTGCAGTTAAGCATAATAGACTTCCTATGGCACTTCTATAATGCTTTAAATCTACAAACTTTCCTTCTTTGTCATTATTTAATATTATGTTTGTTGCCATGGGTGTTTTTATTTCTTTTTCATTTTCCATTCCAAATTTTTTAATTAACTCTCTTGCATATTTGTTTTGATATATATAGTTTTCATCTTTTGTTTGTTTTATTTGTAAGCCTAAAAAGAAGTTTAACTCTCCTACTAGACTCATTTCAAATTCTTATTCCATTAACATTATGAATTTTTTTAAAAAAAATTGAATTTGTTGATCCAAACACTATATCATTGACATATACTTGAGCAATAAAAGTATCTAGGTCCAAAGTTTTCACGAAGAGGGTTGAGTCAATTTTATCTTGTCTAAAGCCTTTAGAAATTAAGTATGAAGATAATCTTTCATACCAAGCTCTAGGAGATTATTTTAGTCCATACAAGGCCTTTTTCAATTTGTATACATGATTAGGGTATTCTAAGTTTTCAAAACCTGGGGGTTGACTTACGTATACCTCTTCTTTTATTACTCCATTTAAGAATGAAGACTTAACATTCATTTGGTATTGCTTGAATCCTTTGTGAGCCGCATAGGCTAGCAACATCCTAATTGACTCAAGCCTAGCTACTAGGGCATAAGTCTCATCATAATCTAACCCTTCTTCTTGACTAAATCCTTTCACTACTAATCGAGCTTTATTCCTTATGATTTCTCCTTGATCATATAATTTATTTCTAAATACCTTTTTAGTGTCTATGATTGATTTATTTATTGGTGGTGGTACTAAGTCTCATACTTCATTTCTTTCGAATTGTGCTTGTTCTTTTTGCATGACTGTTATCCAATCAGTATCAGATAAAGCCTCATCTATTGATTTTGGTTCTATTTTCGATATTATTGCTATTTGACTTATGTTTCTTAAGGCTAACCTGGTTTAAACTCCTAGAGTTGCATTTCCTAAGACTTGTTCAATTGGATGGTTTGGATTAATTCTAGGCATCCTCAAGTTTTCTTGATGTTGGGTTTGTTCTTTTTCTTCTTGTATGATTTTATTTACCCCTTTTTGATTATTATTTATTGTGTTTCTTTGATCATTATTGACTTCCTCTTCATCAAATGTTACATTAGTTGTTTCTTCAATTTCTAGTGTTTTCTTATTGTAAATTATATAGGCCCTACTAGTTGTTGAATTAAAATTGAGTTATTTAGAGTTGAATTAAAATTGAATTAATTAGAGTTGAATTAAGGTTGAGTTAAGATTGAATTAGAGTTGAGTTGAATTAGGATTGAATTGATTAAGTTGAGTTGATTAGAATTGAATTGATTAAGTTGATTCAGATTGAGTTGATCTTATTCATCTCACCCAATCTATGTTTTCAGTACACGTTAATCCTATGAGATTTGTGAGATGAGAATTAATTTTTATCTTGATTAATTTTAATGAATAATTTCAAATTTTTTAAACTTGTGTTAGATTCAAGTTTAGCTTGAGCTAATCAAGTAGATTTTTGCAAAATTGACTTCCAGATAGTGGCGAGGCATATGACCTTCTTGGATATCAGGTGGATCACTTCCTAAGACAAAGTCAATGAAGGAATCAAGTACTTGACTTACTTTGGACTAAACTTTGGTCTAACTAGTTAAAGGCTTAGTGAGTTAGCTTCGGTTAGTTCCACTCAACTTAATGCACCAGGTCATGGCGAGACATATGACCTTCTTTGGATATCAGGTGGACCACTTCCTAGACATGCACCTCGAAGAGCTTCCCTAACTTACCATCAATTCACATTATCTTAGCACTAGGTTGTTCGAGTTTAAATTACTTTGTTTCCTATCTAGTCTATTTTAAATTAAGCAAGTAAAGTAAACTAAACATGCAAGATTTTAACTAATTAAAGAAAAAAAGCAAAGAGTTAGCTCCCCCTAAGTGATAACTTAGTTGAGTTTTGTTCACTAAGTGAACTTGACTCTTGGGAACCCAAAATTGGTTTGGTCCAATTTGGTTGACTAAGCTAGACTTAGAAACCCATGCTTGGACTTGACTCTTAGTATTTCGGCTAAGTAATGACATGTATGATTTGTATGAAGATTTAGCCTTGTATTTGAGTCCGAATTTGTTGTACATGACTCGTTAAGACCCAAGCATCATGTTGAGATACTTGCAGCTTGAGTTGAGTCTCTATCCTCAATTTGGCAAGTCAAAGTCTTCAAGTTGACTTGCTCCTTAAGTACTTGGACTTCCTTAAGAAGATAGTCGACTTAATTCTTGGACTTAGCTAACTTCCTACCTAGGAATGCTATTATATTGTACAACTTATCGTCTAAGGGAGAAGTTACCTCATATAGTCCTTCAGAAATGAATGCGGATTCAGGGCTTCTCTAGGACTCAGACTCGGATTCGAAACTTGATTCAGTCTCGGAACTTGATTCAACCATGAATGCTACAAAGCTCCTCTTCGTTTCTTCCGCGTCCGACTTCTCCTAAGATGATTCGTCCCAAGTCACCTTGAGTGCCTTCTTCTTCTTTTCCTTTTTAGGTTTTTCTTCCGTTTTTAGATTTTTGCACTGCGACTTGTAGTGAACCTTCCTATTACACTCGTAACAAGTAACTTCCAATCTAGGTCTTGGTTTGCTATCGATGATTTTTTTTGGCATCTTTCTTCATGAACCTCTTTTTCCGAGTGAACATCTTCTAGACCATGTTAACGATCTCTTCTTCTCCATTTAAGTCTGACTCTGACTTGTCTTCAGACTCATTCTTGATTTTCTTTTCCTTTCTTGTCAAACCTTCCACTAATGCAATACCATTTTCGGTTTGACCTGAGTTAGCTTGTTCGTGTAGCTCAAGTTCACAAAATAGTTTGTCTAGTCTATTGAGAGTATTGGGAAAACAATCAAAGTCCCACATTGGTAAGACATAGAAAAGATCATATGCTTATAAGATGAAAAGATATCTCCATTGGAATGAGACCTTTTGGGTAAAGGCAAAAAATAAAACCATGAGGGCTTAGGCCCAAAGTGGACAATATCATGCCATTGTGGAGATATATGAATCTTATAGGCATTAACAATTGGTATCATATCCATGATCGATGTCAAGCCATGAACCTCGAACGAAGGAAGTGAAGCTCCCATGTCCAGATCAAGAAGACACTAGGCAAGAAGTTCAGTTGGGTCGGGAGAACCAAACTGGAAGGAAGTCCAGTTGGGCCAGAAGGGTTGGATAACTGGAAAGAAGTCCAGCTAGGTCAGGAGGACCAGATAGTTGGCAGGAAGTCCTGATGGATTGAGGATCGGACATCAAGCAGAAGAAGTCCTTCGAGGACAGATAGGCTTGAGGGGGGCTCAATGTGGTCCTTCATTTGAGGGGGGATTGTTAAGAGTATTAGGAATATAATCAAAGTCTCACATTGGTAAGACATGGAAAAGATCATGTGCTTATAAGATGAAAAAATATCTCCATTGGAATGAGGCCTTTTGGGTAAAGGGAAAAAATAAATCCATGAGGGCTTAGGCCCAAAGTGGACAATATCATGTCATTGTGAAGATATATGAATCTTATAGGCACTAACATAGTCTAATTAAGGAAAGATCCTAGGAGATCATATAGGCATCGATGATTGATGTCCATAAGGCATTCTGAGGAAATGCCTTAAGGGTATACCTAATTATATCCCTTTTTTCAATTTGATGACCTATTAGGTGGAGTCCATTTAGTGTGTCCTTTATCCTAGTGTGAAGTTGACTAGAACTTTCATTTTCAAGCATTTTACAATTAAATATATTATTAAGTAGCATGTCTCTTTTAGGTATCCTAGTGTCATTAGTTCCTTCGTATAATTCTATTAATTTATCCCAAAGTTCCTTAGAGTTTTCAAAGGGTCCAACTCTATTGAGCTCTTCTTTTGTTAGTCTACATTGCAAGGTGTTAAGGGTCTTGTAATCACTTGAGCTCATTTCCTTACATCCATAGTTCATTTCTCTAGATCTAACAACTCTCCTGAGTCGTTTGTCGGAGGAATGAAACCTTTCCTAATTGAAAACCATACCTCGAGGTCGGTTTTCAAGAAGCACTTCAATCACCTTTTCCAATAGGAAAAGTCCTCTCAGTTAAAGAGAGGAGGGCGAACGGTTCCATACCCCAATAAGTGTGACATATATATATATACGAGCTCTGTTAAAATAGATTTTTTTTAGCTTTCAAAAATATTCCTAGAGTTACACAATTAGAGTAAGATTGTGCTAGTACAAAAATTGAACTTATACTAAAGAAAAATTGACAAATATTATAAAATTTATTCTAGTGCAAAAGCAAAAATTAATCTAAGACAATATTAATAAAATTTAAGAAAATTCTCTAAATGCTCTTGTTGGTAGTTGCACCAAAATCAAAGCGCCCCTACTCTGATACCAATTATAGTATCGGAGATTTCCGAGAGAGGGGGTGAATCTCAGAATATAATTTTTTTTAAATTTAATTTTAAAACTAATCTATTCTTCTTTTCGAAATGTAAGAGTATATAGTGGAAATGTAAATTAAATAAATTACACAAATTATTTTTACTTGGTTGACAACCTGAGCCGGATTGTTAGTCCAAGGCCCATGACTCTCCGAGAGTCACCTTGATGGGCAATCTACTAAAGTCCTCCAATTCGAGAACTCTCAAACTATGAGGGATTCACTTTTTATAAAAAAAAATATAAGAAAATGGTACAACAACCTATCCTTTTGAATTTAAGAACAATAAAGCAAAATGTAAGCAATAAAATTATACCGACACTAGTACAAATGGAAGTCGAGTTCGTAGTGTTGGAGGATGGCTGAAGCTTCAACGTGATCAGCAATGGCGACAGCACTTTGACGTATATGCAATTGAAATTTAGAGTCGATCCTCCATTTATTTTATAAGCACTTTCTAGTATACTGAAACACCTTCCAATCGACTCCAAATAGGCCTGGCGATTTGGTACATCGACCTTTCCAGTCGACTCCAGGTCACCTGGCTCTGCATTAGAAAATATTCCTTTCCAGTCGACTGTACCTCCCCAGTTGACTGGGGTTCTTGTCATCTCGGTTGCCAGATCTCTGGTCAATCACCAACCTATGTTTCCAACTGGATATCTAGTCAATTAGACATCAGCCAATTGTAATTCTTTCAGTGGGCTGGAGTTCTACAAAACAAGATTAGCAAAATACATAATAAGAAATGAAATGACAGTAGTAATACTATCCGATCTCGACTTCTTAGTTCCATGTGGACTATCCGTCGAGTCGACACCTACCTTTGTCCCCTCCAGAGAACTCGACCTCATCTCTTCACTCAAGGCTTACCTATTGGCTTCCCATCCGGACTTACCATGCTTGACATTCGATCTAACCCACTAGGGCTTCCCGCTAGCTGTCTGGTCTCCCTGACCCAGCTGGACTTCATGTCTATTGTCTGATTTCCTGACCCAACTGATCTTATGCAAGATGTCCGGTCTCCTGACCCATCTAGACTTCATATGTCATGCCCCAAGAGTATGTTGAGCTCAAAAATCGGACATCATCTCCCCTATACGTGATACAATTCCCTGTTAATACAAAGCCTTTCGGCCACAACCACACAACATAATAAAATATAAAATCAAAGTCACAACGGAATACACCAACAAATAATAAAATACAAGACTCAAGTAGTTGCGTACCGGTACGACTTGACACAACAAGGAAACATAATCGGAATCAAATACATAACAACATAACCGATTACCAAACAACGGAAACAATATAGGATAAAAATCCAAAACATA
Source organism: Wurfbainia villosa (assembly GCA_025175895.1). Taxonomy (NCBI): domain Eukaryota; kingdom Viridiplantae; phylum Streptophyta; class Magnoliopsida; order Zingiberales; family Zingiberaceae; genus Wurfbainia; species Wurfbainia villosa. The sequence continues at coordinate 56,916,824 of CM046004.1, forward strand.
CAATCCAAAATATACAACACCAATATGGATTATAGTCCAAATACTTGAGGTGAGATGGGATCAGCTGGCGGAGTTCCGAGCATCCAAGGAATTTTCTATCTATTACTGGGTGATAAGAAAACTCAGGGTTTATGGTGGTGAGTTTAAAACTCAGCGGTAATATGAAAGATAGTGCATGATCAACAACTAAGATATAAAGGGCAAAAGATATACAAATGGAGATGAACAGATATATATAGATGGAGATCAATGGTATACAGTCGTGAAGGTAATGCCAACTAACTATCAGTGTGAATCTAAGCAGTGGATAAACAACCAACTGATTAACTGTACATAATGTAATGTGCTGACATACTTGATGATCTGTAATGATACAACTCGTATAACCTGAACACACATACTACCATAAAACAAATACAATATGAAAGAACACTAAGCATGTAATCAACACACTGCCCTACTAACCTATAAACAACAACATCATCAAACCTTGTTAGTCCTATACAACATCATGATACTGGCCATAGGCGTACAACAGTCTGGTCCAAGTCATACACTGGTATCCACACACACAACATTGTAGATCATGCAAATAACAAGCAAGATGATGTATAATCAAATACAACAATCATAGCACAAACAAATGCAACAATATAATAAGCATATATATAGACTGTATTTATATATACGGCTCACACTCACACACACACACACATATATATATATATATATATATATATATATATATATACAAATGGCCTCACACATGGCGATCCAAATGCATGGTCATGCCTGCGCACCCCACTCACTACCACGACCCCAGTGTGGCCTAGATGGCACGACATGACAACTGTCCCAACTCAACAACAATCACTGCTCTCGAGTGGCCGATTGGGCAGTATGAAGAAGTAGCGATAAGCTAAAGAGCTATAAGCTACACAACGGGGGTCCCTGTTGCTGGCCACTCCGACTGACACTACCCATGAGTGGTCGAGTGTCATACACCCAGGATAACTGCATGCAACTCTAACTATCACTATCAAGAGTGGTCGAGTGCGGCACAACAAATGAACTGCCCTTACACTAGTTACTACTATCACGAGTAATCGTGGAGGCAGAATGACTAATGATCCTCTCAACCACAAGGGAGACCAAGTCGCCAACATGCATGGAAATGACATGAATGCACAATCACACATATATCCACAATACATTCTCTACCCAACAAAGAGTCATATACAACTAACCATCAACCATGCTAGGACTTCCAGTCCGTAGTGACACACTGTCGACAACCCACACTATCATGTACAAACATATAATCCATAATAGTTATACAATGAAAGATAAGGTGATACAACCACAAACTCTACGTTAAGGATATCATCCACCCCTGGATGATTATACCTGATGACATGAGTCAAATCGACATATATACTTAGCTACACCCCCCATCGTTAAGCATCTAAAGACCAACATACTTTAGCATCCGTAATTTATAGCAACGATGAACGAAATATGACAACAACAATAGTAAATCTCAAAGTGCAATGACTAAGTATCAAACACATGATTAAATAAGAGTGGAGTCAAGGTAAAGGTATCGTCAACATAAATATCATGCACAGGATTTATCTACTACCTGACCAGGGTAGGAAATTACCCACCTGATATATAGCTCGTGTCAGTAGCTTGCGCATCCGCAAATCCACCTTGAATCAAAGTCCTACACATAACATATCATAAAACTAAATTCTATTCATACATCTAATGACCAAATCAAATCATGATCGATTCTTAATACCTCAGTTAATCTACCCTCATCAATACATTGTCCACTGAGTTGATCTGACTCCTTCATGATTGTCAATTATACCACAATATTTGAAATCAACAACATGCTATATAACTACTTGCACTTTCATCATGATACCCAACTAATAAAATTATCCAGATCAACTCACCTTGCTTATCCTCAATTTAGGGTGTCAAATTTGCATCAAACAACCGAATTAAAGGCAAGACCCAATTCAAATCATCTTTATCCCCTAACAATCACAAGATATCCTAGATATCCCTAATCCCTACCAAATCCTTACTCACCTTGTGACGTTGTTCATAGCCTATCCAGTAGAACAAACCCATCGCATATCACCCTCCATCAACAATAAGAAATCATCGAAGTTTGCTATGGTGGAGATCGACAGACCACATCCAAGGAAAACTGTCGAATCTTGCTGTGGGGAGAAGCAACGGCGAGCTAGATTGAGGAAGAAGTTTGCGACGAAAGCAATTAGCCGGTTGCAGAGCTAATACTCATCGTGCCAAGTGCAGAAAGGGCGGCGATGTGGTGAGGTTGTTGGAGCAGGCAGTCGACATCGACCATGACAGAGACCACTGATTGGCTGAGACAATCGATTGGCGCTCGATTGGCATGATGGAGGGATGATTGGTTGAGGAAGGAGTGGCAAAGGAGAAGAAAAATTTGGCCGGCGACAAAACGACAATCCAGGCGGTGCCTGGGGCAGAGGTGTTCAATTAGAGATTTTCGGCGTTGAAGCTGGCTGACAGTGCCAACGGTTGCACGTGACAGTGCGTGGGCAGAGGTGGCATGGTGGGAGGGCACTGAGGCAAAGGAGGGTGGTGCGGTGGCATGCGCGCAGGTCTAGTGAAGTGGTTCCTAGCACTTGGTGGTGGACTGCATCCGTGCAGGGAAGAAGGTGACAGCGATGTCATCCGACTGAAGTCGAAGGCGTTGGCATAGGAATGCCCCAGGTGGCAGCAACGGCTTGAGCTCGATGAAGAAAGGGTTGCGACGGCGAGATTTGGGAAGAAGAATCGAGTAAATCGCGATAGAGAAGGAGAAGCACCGATCGGAGAAAGAAAATAGGAAAATAAGAAACCTAGGTTTTGATATCTCATTTAGGTTAATTAAACTCATTAACTCCTCATATGGTAGTTTAAACAGGCCTTATCAAAGCCTATTTAATCTTTCTCCACAAACTACCCTAGAAATTCCATTTAAGTCCAAAAAAAATTCTAAAATTTTTGGGAAAATTCCATAGGGTATTTTCCTAATTAACACGTATTATTTTATTATTATCTTATTTTTTTCGATATCTTATATTCTCCCCCACTAATAAAAATTTGGTCCCCAAATTTCTACTCAAGTACGATGAGTAAGCAATGTCATATTGCTCGACTCAAGTACTTGAAGGAAAATCACACACCTCAAGTAACTAAGTGGGAGTACTTATAACCTCTAAAATCTATCACGCATGCTATCAACCACCCTTCTAAAGTATGAACAGTACCTTCATATTGACCATCAATCAAAAAGTAAGTAATTGTACCAATGTGGAGCTTTACCTCTGTGACCTGTTGGAGACTTTGTCAGAATCGTAAGATGAATCATGAATCACTATCAAGAATGATACTCAAGGATATTCCAAGAAAACTGGAAATCTCCTTGTAGTACAATTCCATCGAGCGACCCAATGAAATCCATCTTACAGCTCGGTAGAAAATGAACAGACTTAGCTAATCGATCATCGATTACCCCAAATCGTATCAAGTCCTTTCCGAATTCTAGAGAATCTCCCACTATCTATTGTACTGAGCTCCCACTTTTATCTCGGTACATAACCTTACTGATCACTAGTATTCCACTTTTACTAGTTGACACACTGCACACCAAGCTACGAAATCAACCATGTCCTACATGTCGTTCTACCACGAGGAACGTTTCAACACTGCCCATATTCGAATACACTCTGAATAAATCACCGATTTCAAATGAAGAGTCTCCTAAAGAAACTCTTCCTAATTCAAATGCAACTCTGTAACCCACTATTCTCCTCGAAGACGGAGAATTATTTTCTCACAAGAGAAATCTACTCTCCAAAATCCACTCTACCACACAGAACTAGAAGTGACTGGGAGACTATAATAACCAATCTCCCTAGTTGCAACTATCCGTGTTTCAGCAACTCTATAGTAGCTACCCAATAGCTAGCCAACACTCCATGAGCACTCCGACTCCATACATCTACAACCCCTCAGCTGTCATAAGCATAGGATATGTCCCATTCAACTGCATCGGAATCACTCTGATCCCTGTAATGATGCATCTGCGTACAATATCCTTCCTGTTAGGGCAATCTCTTGCCGTGATATGGTTTTGATGGTGTGGCAAAGGGTTTAAGTTAGTGTGTTATGTTTATTTGATATGTGCGTTGAAGTCGTGCAGGACTTAGTAATTCGCACATGGAGCCATGGCGAGTTTCACATCTCATGACTCGTGCCTTGAGTCGGTGAAGGATAGCTTTGCGGAAGCCGTGCGCTTGGAGCATCCGAGGGACCGCCGGACGAGAAGCTTGGAGTGAAGCCGGAGGAAGTAGACTTCGAGGCAAGAGACGCGAAGGAGCATTGCAGAGCCGTGCGCCTGATGCTGCCGAGGGACGTGGCCGAGAACGAAGAGAACTTCGAAGGCGAAGGACTCCGAGAAATGAGAGTGAGCGATTGTAACCCGGGAGGGGTAGCTCTTAGGTGAAACTTGGCCATTTGGCCAAGTGTCGGATGGGTTTCGACACGATCGCGCCATGGAATGGCGGGGCCGATCGCTAATCGAGTGTAGCTCGACGGTATCTCGACTGAGTGGTAGCGCCATACGCCATATCGCCGATCGTGATTATACGATCGATAAGGCGATGATCGTCAATAGGGTTTTGCCAGAGAATCGTAGCCGAAGCCGGCGATCGACTACGGGTCGTGATCGGTGAGGTCCAGTGCCGATCGCTAAGAGTTCCGTTGGACAACAACGGTCGGCATCCGACGTGTTCGAGGTCGCAGAGGGCAATGATCGGCCGCCATGGCGGATCCGATGGCGGCCAACGGGAAGAAGTTAGCCCTCTCTATAAAAAGAGAGGGTGTGAGCCTTTGAATGGCTAATGCTTAAGTTCCAAACAATCTTCTTAGTGCCCCACAAGCTCTAAACTCTTCTTACTCGCTTTTACTCCATTCTATTTGTAAGAAGAGTGATCTTGATTGTAAAGGTTACCTCCACCTAGCTTGGTGCAAAGGAGAGACCATTTAGTGGATTGGTTGAGCGGAGTGATTCACCGAGGACGAATCGGGGACCGTGGATTAGCGGCGTAGCCGTGAACCACGTTACATCTTGTGTTAGCATTGTCTATTTCCTTTGCTTTGTTTTTATTTGTTTAATTTGCTTGTATTGTTGTTTCCGCTTGCGCTAATCTAATTGTAGACGAGCAAATTCCGATAACCAACGAACGAGGGCTATTCACCCCCCTCTAGCCGGCCATCCGATCATCTACAAGTGGTATCAGAGCCGAGGTTGCTTGTCAGGACTAACCGCGCAACAAGCCCTACATCAAAATGGCGGCTCCAACATCCACCCAAGTTCGACGGCGAATTCTCTTGGTGGAAAAGGAGAATGGAGGTATTTTTCAAACCGATTTTGATATTATGCTTATAATGGAAAATGGTTTCGAGTTGCCTAGTGATGAAAGGGGTGAGCCAATAGAGAAGTCAAGGTGGAATAAGAAGCAACGAGAGGAGCACCTTGCAAACTCAAAGGCAAAACATCATCTTCTCAATGTGCTCCCTCAACAAGAGATCAACCGGATCGGAGAATGCACTAGCGCCAAAGAGATGTGGGAGAAGCTTGTAGAGCTTCATGAAGGCACCTCGGAGGCCAAGCTTGCAAGAAGAGACCTCCTCCGCTCCCAACTATCCAATATAAAACTAGAAAAGGGAGAAAAGGTAACCTCACTACACTCTAGGTTTAAAGAAATTTTAATTGGGCTAACAAGTGTAGGTGAGAAGCTATCGAACCGGGACATGCTCATGAAGGCTATAGATGCCTTTCCCCGGTCCTCAAAGTGGAGTTCCATGGTGGACTCCTTCTATATGTCCAAGAACTTGGAAGTAAGTACCTTGGAGGAGTTCTTCTCGACAATGGAGCTCCACGAAACGAGGCTTGAAGGAATTCAAGAAGAGCCAAGAATTCAACCGTCAAGAGGAGTAGCATTGTTGGCAAACAAGGGGAAGAAGAAGATGGAAGTCCCCTCCTCCTCGGGTGATGAAGCCTCCTCCTCCTCCATGGATAGCACCGAGGAAGCCTACATGGTAAGGAAGGTGAGGCGTGTATTTAAGAATTTTAGATTTGATAAATCAAATGATAGGAATAGAAGACCAAGGGGGAAGGTGATATGCTACAATTGCCAAGGAGAGGGACACATAAGGGACAATTGTCCTCTCCTAAACAAAAGCAAGGAAGAGAGGAAAAAGAAAGAAGAAAAGAAGAAGAAAAAGGGGAGCAAGAAAAAGAAGGAAGAGGAGAAGAAGGCACAAGAAAAAGGGAAGGCCAAAGCATTCAAGGCCAAGACATGGGATGATCCTTCCTCATCCTCCTCCTCATCATCGGATGAGGAGAATGCCTTTGTCGCCAATTTGGCCTTGATGGCCTTTGACGATTTGGATTGCTCCTCCTCCGAAAATGAAGGATCAAGCACAAGAGGAGAGAGCTCAAGTGAAGGGGGAGCCTCCTCCACATCATCATCATCCTCATCATCCGAAGAAGAAGAAGAGGACATGGAAACTATGGTAACGAAAGCCTCTCCTAGTAAAATAGTTTCTATGATTTCTAGTTTAACTAGGGATTTGTTTAGAGCAAAGAAGAAAAATAAATGCATGCTAGATCAAATTAAGGCATTAGAAAATAAGCTAGAAAATGCATGCTTAAATAATAATGATACTTCTTCTTGCCATGATGATGCATGCTCACATGATAATTAGGTGCCTTTAGATGTTAGTGATGCATGCATAGAAGAAAATAGGGCATTAAGGGAAAAGGTAGATTATTTAACCAAAGCCCTAGGAAAATTCACAATTGGCTCCAACACCTTGAATATGATCATAGGGAGCCAAAGGGCAAGTTTTAACAAGAAAGGCCTAGGATATAAAGAGAAGAAAAATGAGAAGGCCTATAGATGCCTAATAGCTAGGGGACAAGACAAAAACAAAGTAATAGCTAAGAAATGGATCCCCAAGGAATTTCTAGTGAACCCCATAGGTAAAAATCTATTTTGGGTTCCAAAATCCATCCTTAAGGGTTAGAAAACCCCTAGGGTAGTCAACCATATGAACTTGACCTATATCATATTTTGGTTGACTTAGGATGACGGGACAACATTTTTAGATAGTGTTGGGTGATGATAACGTGCCCATAAAAAGGTAATAATGCTTAAATCATGATGATTAATGTAATTTCTATGCATATGTGTAATCATGGTTTATGATTTTGATATTGGGCACATCATCATGAGAAATAGGTTTAAATCATGCTTTAGGTGATAATTTGTTTATTATCATCGTATAATACCTAATGCATGACTATAATTTGATGAAAACATGAGTTTCATGATCATAATATAGAATTGATTGATATATGTCATTATGATCATGTAGAATGTTAGGTTGATACTTAACCATGATAGAATTGCATGAATATATGGGTTAAGTATATACAAATACCCCCTAGGATACATCTCACACTCACTATAGGCTAACTTGATTGCAAACTTAGCATGGGTGAGATATTAGGATGATACAAATGTCCACTAATGCCTATGGCATTTAGATGGTCATTTAAAGTATCAAAATAGCATAATAGACCAATCATGGGGAAGGCTTATGTTTAATTCATAGACATATTGCCCAAAGATCATGGTTGGATATTTCATATGTTTTCAAAACAATTTCTTACCCTAAAATACATGTATTCATGTTTTGAAACAATTGGATGCAAAACTAGGTAGCTAACTTGACACTAGAATGATCAAAAACCTAGTGGTTTTTAGAACTTTTGGATTTTTGGCAAAAACAAGAAAATATAATGAGTTTTCATGAAAAACTATTTTTCATTGATAGATATACTTAAAAGAAATATGTTTCCAAAATTTCATGATTTTTCATATTTTCTGGAATTTATAATGTATTTCAAATTATCGTAAAATCGTAAATATGGATTCATCTCATGCGGTCAGCAATGATCGTCATTGATCAGAATATTGAAGGCCGATTTCAGTTTATAAACCTCCTACAAGTGGTAGAAATATACTTGATGCCATCAACAAGTGGTACCCAATTTTAAATCAACTTGACATATTTTTTCCTCCATTATACTTGATGTCATGAGCTTATAACTTAGTGTTAATCTTTTTGATGGTGTCAAAGGGGGAGAAATAAGTATGTTTAAGTTAATCACTTTAGGGGGAGAAATATATTGTAGGGGGAGAAATATATGATAGGGGGAAGAAAATTTTTATAAAAAGTTTCATGGATTAAGGGGGAGTTGCATGTTGTTATATCATGTTTATCTTTACATGCTTTCTTACCCTTAGAATTTATATCAAATGTTTTTACCTAACTTAAACGGATTGCCACACATCAAAAAGGGGGAGATTGTTAGGGCAATCTCTTGCCGTGATATGGTTTTGATGGTGTGGCAAAGGGTTTAAGTTAGTGTGTTATGTTTATTTGATATGTGCGTTGAAGTCGTGCAGGACTTAGTAATTCGCACATGGAGCCATGGCGAGTTTCACATCTCATGACTCGTGCCTTGAGTCGGTGAAGGATAGCTTTGCGGAAGCCGTGCGCTTGGAGCATCCGAGGGACCGCCGGACGAGAAGCTTGGAGTGAAGCCGGAGGAAGTAGACTTCGAGGCAAGAGACGCGAAGGAGCATTGCAGAGCCGTGCGCCTGATGCTGCCGAGGGACGTGGCCGAGAACGAAGAGAACTTCGCAGGCGAGGGACTCCGAGAAATGAGAGTGAGCGATTGTAACCCGGGGAAGGGTAGCTCTTAGGTGAAACTTGGCCATTTGGCCAAGTGTCGGATGGGTTTTCGACACGTCATTGCGCCATGGAATGGCGGTCGCTTCGAAATCGAGTGTAGCTCGGCGGTATCTATTGGTGGTTTGTGGCGTGATCGACATATCGTTCGATCATTGCCAAGACTAACGATCGGCTTCGGCAAGCGATCGGTAGTCAATAGGGTTTTAGCCCGAACCGCTCGTGGCCGGCGGCGATCGACTACGAGTCGGCGATCGGTGAGAATGATCATTGCCAAGAGTTCCGATTGGACAACAACGGTCGGCATCCCGCGTGTTCGAGGCCGTTGTAGTAACGGCGGTCATTGCCATGGCGTGATCGGTGATGGCGACTGGAAGAAGTTAGCCCTCTCTATAAAAAGAGAGGGTGTGAGCCTTTGAGAGGCTAATGCTTAAGTTCCAAACAATCTTACTAGTGCCCCACAAGCTCTAAACTCTTCTTACTCGCTTTTACTCCATTCTATTTGTAAGAAGAGTGATCTTGATTGTAAAGGTTACCTCCACCTAGCTTGGTGCAAAGGAGAGACCATTTAGTGGATTGGTTGAGCGGAGTGATTCACCGAGGACGAATCGGGGACCGTGGATTAGCGGCGTAGCCGTGAACCACGTTACATCTTGTGTTAGCATTGTCTATTTCCTTTGCTTTGTTTTTATTTGTTTAATTTGCTTGTATTGTTGTTTCCGCTTGCGCTAATCTAATTGTAGACGAGCAAATTCCGATAACCAACGAACGAGGGCTATTCACCCCCCTCTAGCCGGCCATCCGATCATCTACACTTCCATCAACCCCAGAAGGACTAACTAACACTGGTGCAAAAGTCAATCATCATCTAGGCCCTGAAACCTAGTTTCACAAGCTTCCACCCAAGTGATTTTCATCACCTTCTTGGTCCAACAAGTCAGTGGTATAGTATCGCAAGAGCATCCTATTCACATCTATGATAATAACCAACTCCATACAAGGAAACCACCATCTACGGTGGCCGAGTGCGCAATTCCAACTACCACCATCAACAGTGGCTAAGTTACGCGAATATAACAACCACAACTGATCCAATCATGTCCAGAATACATGATCTCTCAAATCCCTGGATGACTTACTCATTAAATACTTCTAACAACCTTATCAATAGCTCATCAAATTCATACTAAGTATGAAATGTCGTCCTCCATACACCTGCACCCTTCTTAAATCAAACTGATGATATATCAATCATCGCACAGACAATGATAATTGTATAACACTAAGTCACTACAATATCAACGCACCAATCTTACATCAACCCTAGAGTCTACACAGGTGTCCCTAGCTGATCTAATCAGATCATCTATCCACAATGAAGGATATTTATTCTCAATAGCTACTACATTTCATCATCGATAATCGATGCATAACCTCCAAGGTCCATCTCTCTTTTAACAAAGAGTTTAGAATCTTCTCAAAAAGAAACACTGGGACAGATAAATCTCCCATCCAATACCTCTTATAAATCACAACTTACATTCTTCTAATTTCCATAGTGTTTAGCCACACTGATACCAATAAGATCATCTCCTGGTATGAGGTCTTCAATATCGACACTATTCCCGAAATAACTTCAATCGTATACTCCACTTGCCTATGCAATGGCAAGCTTGGGAGTTCATCCGAAACTACATCCGAATACTCTCGAATTATACGCACATCCGAGAGACATATCATACCATTATTTCAACAATTTAGCTATCCGTAAGGATATGTCCACAGTAAAAATATGTTTATCAAAGTCCAAGGGCATCCCTTGACTTCTTGGTTGTTGTTCAACAACTCACCTGAAGGTAGAGAAACAACCAATCCACATGATCCAAAATATAAAAATCCTTCTAATCCTATCTAAGAATGCTCTAGACATAGATACCAGTAAACTACTAGTATCTCTCACTATATCAACAAATAGGGTAAACTAAAGTAATACCCCAAATGGTCAATCCTTCAACCCTCTACATCTCCTCTTGAGTAAATATGTAAAGTCATCCAACATCTATTTTTGATGGCTAAGTTTCGATAGATGCAAAAGAACTATCATGGAGGAACTAAACTCAACTGCTAAAACTGAAATGCAAACTACAAAGACTGCAATAGAGGTGGTAAACACTATTGTACTGGTAGAGAGTACATCACCGAATGTAAAGTACTGAATAACTACCAACATCGTAGCACACTCCAACTATACAAATACTATAGACGCGCCGGAGGAGGTAACAATTGTTGTTGTTTGGATGTTCGAGTCTTCTAAGATGTCTTCTGCTGATACTGCTGAGTAAATCACTCCCCCTGGAGGGAAGTATCCAGGAACTCCAACCATGTCTGAGGTAGTAAATCACCATTGGTGTGATATCCTAATCTTCTGTGATGATCTCTGCTGTCGAGATTGTGCATCATCCTCTCTAAACAACATCGATAGTCTTCGACTGAGTGTTCATAATACACCTCCTCAAATGTACTGGTTGCTTACAATGGCAATAGATGAACTAATTCAACGAATAATCCGACTCTATGTGTCTTCGTGATCTGCACTGCACGTGCATAATCCCTTTGAAGTCTTTCTTCTGATTTCATTGACAACATGAGACAGTTCTGACGATTTGCGATTGGTCTTCTATGATCGAAAAAAATCTCCAATAGTAGCTCATGGCCTATGACTCTGATCTTGCTCTTTTTATCCAACATTTGGAGACTTCTAATTCTAATAATTTGACCTACAATGTCTGCTTATCGATCTCTAACTCTTAACACACTTATACGAAGTCATTTCTATACCCATGACTCGATCAGATGCCTTCCGGTAAGATTTGATAGGAGATCCAAACATCCTGATCAAAATGTAAGCCAATAAACCATGGGCGGCTTAAAACATCCATTCACATTCTTGAGCTATTAGGTGGGCGTAAACCCTGCAAGTATAGCAACTCTGCATGGTACTCCATTACCAAAGGATCACCCTACTTGAAGCTCAATAATTCCCTGACAACGAGTCAAAATAAGTGATGTGGAATACTCTCTCACAACATCACTAAATCATGATCAAGTGATATGTTATTCCCCGAAGGTTATTTCCTACATCTTCCATCAAGTACCGGCTTGATCCCGATAATGGTATGCAACTAATTCTACTTCCTCTATATAACACGAGTTAAGTACTCAAAAGTACCTTCAAAATTATACAATCCAGCACGACCAACTCAAGGATCAAAATCCCTATGAAACCCATATACTAATCATCTACTATCCGTAGTAACAATAGTATACACACCTAGTCCATTACCCCACAAGTAATGATTTGTAAAATCCCTAAGATTGTAATCTTTGATCTCCATAAGAAATGTGACATCCTAACCCCTGCTTTCCGACTTGGTATCAGTTGGCTCTCAAAGGTAATTCACCTTTTTGAAAGCAGGTACATGTCTAATAAACTCAACAAGTCGTTCCCGTAGTCAACTCAACCACGGTTACGAATAGCAACTAACACACTACATGTCATTCCTGTTATAAACAACTAAATGCATAACCAACAAAAGGATATGTGATAATAACTAGCATACCTTAAACCTTGCAGCTCGGACATGTCCCGCATGAAGGTTTTGGAACCGAAGCTTCGCTTTCCACTTGAACTCGGTCGCTTGTTCATGGTGATCTCATCTACATCCCTGGATTAAATAAAAATAATCCTTGACAAAGAGGGATTACCCAAGCAACGGATCCATCATCGTGCTATTCAATTAGAGTAGTCACTTGAACAAACTTGTTGTTTAAGCAACCTACCTCTTTTCTTCAATTAGCCGCAGAATAGACGATGTATGGATCACCAGTTTTTGTGTTTGTCTTCGGAGTCCAAGTAAATTAGCCATATACAATACATACAATATACGAAGAAACAAAAGGAAAGAAAAACAAAAATTATACCTCTTGTTTACCTCAAGGTCTTCTATCGTATATCCTTCCTCCTTTTGGACGTCGTGTGGGCGACGATCTTCCAAAAGTCGAAGCCTCCTAGATCACGTTCTTCCCTTCCTTGCTCGCTCCGAACGAAGGTAAGAATAAAACAAAACTCCTTCTCCTATCTAGAACCGACCACCAAGCCAAGGAACTTGATGTTGCCGCCGGCCAAGGAGAGGATGAAGGAGATGGTATGGGCGTCGGCCAAGAGCTACAAAAGAAGAACCTTTTACCCTTGTTGCCACTGGCCAAGGAGGAATATATGAAGAGGGATGGGTGCTGGCCAAAGTAGAGAGAAAGAAGATGGGCGCCGGCTACACCTTAGGAAGAGAAGAAAACAAACCCTAATCTCCCAACTTGTTACCGCCCAAGCCAATTCCCAAACCCTAGCCGCCCAAACCAAAACTCTAATCTCCTTGAGTTCTCCTTGCTGCCCACCCCTTAAGCCTTATTTATAGAGTTGGGCTTAAGCCTTTTTTTAATCTCCACCGTCGGATCTAGAGATTTAATCTCAACCGTCAGATCTAGAGAATTAATCTCAACCGTCGGATCTCGGGATTTAATCTCCACCGTCAGATCTAGAGATTCATTTTCCGCATCGGATCTAGGCTTCATGAGGGTTTTAATAGGCTACAATAGGGACCATGAGTAGGAGTTGGATCTTGGCCACCCAATGGATCAAGCCCACATAAAGTCCGATCCATTAATGATAATCCATTCCACTAGATGATTATCATTGATCTATCTCACCAACCCCATAAATAAATATGGGCTCTATATATTATTTGTACAAATATCTTCCTATGTTTAAGATCTCGAATGTCCGTCAATTAATTAATTTACTGACAATTAATTAATCAACATATAACTCCATGAGTAGTACCACTCAACCTTATCTTCATGCCGGACCAAGTCCACCTACAGGGTTTACATGATGAACCTTATGAGCTCTTCAAGGGGACATCATCATCCTAATATATAGGACACGGTTTCCTCCTATAATCAACAGCACACCATATAAATAATATCATTTCCCAACTTACCGAGCCTATCGATTTACTCTATAAATCTCGTCCATTGGTAAATCAAAGAAATAAGTACTAAGTATATGTGCCCGTTATTATATCGGGATTAAGAGCATGTACATCATAATATCCGAGGTCCGATTCAATTATGTAGTCAGCAAAAATTCGAATCACCTCTAAGTCGGTCCTGCTCAATACACACAAAGTGTACTAGTGTAATTTTATGGTCAAGACAAATCAATATCAAATTACACTACAACCATACCAATGGTTTGTCCAAAACCTTCTCGGTTATGAGCCTTTACTTATACTTTACAAGAAAATGATAACATGATCTCCCGTGTGACACTACACACCATGTTATCTACAATGTAGTGTATTAGACAATATGCATAACTATAAATATGCAAATAATGATCATGTGATTCTTATTTCAAAAATAAAGATGTTCATACAAAAGATAGACTTTTCAGTATACATCCCAACACCGCAATAGTCAGATCCCAGAACTCACAAAACCAAACTGAGTAAAACAAAACTCGACATCTGAATGAAATAAAATCCAAAAGTGGACTTCACAACCTAGGGTTCTTATACCAATAAAATTATCATGCCTCGAGAGTATGCCGAGCACCAAAATCGGACAGCATCTCCCCTATACGTGATACAATTCCCTGTTAATACAAAGCCTTTCGGCCACCACCACACAACATAATGAAATATAAAACCAAAGTCACATCAGAATACACCAACAAATAATAAAAAATAGGACTCAGATAGTTGCATACCGGTACGACTTGACACAACAAGGAAACATAATCGGAGTCAAATACATAACAACATAACCGATCACCAAACAACGGAAACAATATAGGATAAAAATCCAAAATATACAACACCAATATGGATTACAGTCCAAATACTTGAGGTGAGATGGGATCAGCTGGCGGAGCTCCGAGCATCCAAGGAATCTTCTACCTGTTACTGGGCGATATGAAAACCCAGTGTCTGTGGTGTGAGTATAAAACTCAGCGATAATATGCAAGATAGTGGATGATCAACAACTAAGATATAAAGGGCAACAGATATACAAATGGAGATGAACAGATATATATATATATAGATGGAGATCAATGGTATACAGTCATGAAGGTAATGCCAACTAACTATCGGTGTGAATCTAAGCAGTGGATAAACAACCAACTGATCAACTGTACATAACGTAATGTACTGACATACCTAAAGATCTACAATGATACAACTCATATAACCTGAACACACATACTACCATATAACAAATACAACATGAAAGAACAACACAAAGAATGTAATCAACACACTGCCCTACTAACCTATAAACAACAACATCATCAAACCTAGTTAGTCCTATACAACATCATGATACTGGCCATAGGCATACAACAGTCGGTCCAAGTCATACACTAGTATCCACACACACAACAGTATAGATCATGCAAATAACATGCAAGATGATGTACAATCAAATGCAGCAATCATAGTACAAACAAATAAAACAATACAACAAGCATATATATAGACTGTATCTATATATACTGCTCACAATCACACACACACACACACACACATACAAATGCCCTCACACATGGCGATGCAAAAGCTGTAGTAACATTCATGACCGCTAG
This sequence comes from Wurfbainia villosa, assembly GCA_025175895.1. Classification (NCBI taxonomy): domain Eukaryota; kingdom Viridiplantae; phylum Streptophyta; class Magnoliopsida; order Zingiberales; family Zingiberaceae; genus Wurfbainia; species Wurfbainia villosa. The sequence goes on from CM046004.1 coordinate 56,932,401, forward strand.
AGGGGGGTGAATAGCGTCGTCGCCTGTCGATGGATTATCATTCGATCGTGCTTGCTACAAAACATTAATACGCAGCGGAAATACAAAATATACAATAAAAATAAATACAAGCACAATCACAACATGAGATGTAACGTGGTTCGGAACCGAATGGTTCCTACTCCACAGATTAAGCTCTACAAGCTCGAGTGATGACAACACCACTAATAGAACTCCTTCTCGACAACACGTCGGAGGCAGAGAAACCTTGTACAAGTGTTTACAACAATAAACGAATAGATACAAGGAAATACAAATATGAAATACACTACAAGTAAAGGAAAAATACTTTACAAATGATCTTTTGATTGCTTGATCTTTGGTTGCTTGAATTGCACTTGGAGACCTTGATTTGCAGCAACAAATCACCCCAAACACATCCAAGAATCGGTGCCAAAAATCCTCCTTCCGAGCTACATTTATAACCTACAATTGGGCTAGATTTTCACCTAGCAGTCGACTGATAGGGACCATCAGTTGACTGCCCCTGTAGTCGTTGTCTCACAACGGCATGAACCACGTCAAATAAGTCAAATGAATAGACCATCAGTCAACTAATTATACTCATTAGTCGACTGATTGCTCAATCGATCAGTGTTGGTGATCACTCATTGGAGAACTCAGTGCTCGAGTTCTTGATCCATCGATCGATCTCTCGGATCGCCAATCGAACCGATTAGTCGACTGGCCAATGCTATCAGTCGACTTCTAGGCCATCTTCCCGCAGTCAAACCCTAGTTGACTCCCATCAGTCAACTGATACACCTCAAACATGAGGTTTTAACCCAAATATGGTGCCCTTATACTTGCTAGACCACCCTTAGCCTAAACCTAAGCCTTTTAACCACCTCCATTAGTCTAACGCCTATCGGATCCCTCCAAGTCATCCATGACTTGTTCATCCATACGCTAGCCTTCAGGTGCTTCCATCGGCTATATCATGCTAAGTTGATCTATACCGCCAAGGCACATTGGACTTATGCTGCCAAGACTCCGCTTGGACTTTACGCCGCCAACCATTAGACTTATGCTGCCAAGACTTCACCCTTAGACTTTACGCCGCCAATATTCCCCTTGGACTTCTCAATTTCCAAGTACCCATGACTTAGACTTTCACCGCCAAGACTACACCCTTGGACTTACGTGGCCAAGACTACACCCTTGGACTTTTCCTTGCCAACCCAATGTTGGACTTTCCAAATGCCAAGACCCATGCTTGGACTTTTCCCTTGCTAACCCATGTTGGACTTTCCATGCCAAGACTCAAGCTTGGGCTTCTCCCATGACAATGGTCAAACCATCGTCAAACATCAAATACTAACCTAGGTCGATTGCGCCAATCTCCCCAATACATGTCAGACATCAATGTCAAACATCAAAACACTACTCGATTCAAACTCAAGTCTGGTTAGTCGTGACCTGGGTCGATTGCACCAACAATCTCTCCCTTTTTGATGTTTGACAAAAACACCCTTGAGTTAGGCCCCTAACTCAAAATCCCTTACCAATTTTACCAAATTGGTAATTTTAACATTCTCTCCCTTTTTGACATACATCAAAAAGGTTCTCCCCAAAGAGGTCAATATCTCATATCCCAATAAAATCTTACAATCTCCCCCTTGGTCCAAAAACACCTAGGATGTCTACAATCTTCCTAGTGATAAGTCTCATATCACTCAAGAGAGGCACTCCTATGAACTCTCCCAATTTCCAAATTGGGCACCTCAAACTCCCATTCTCCCCTTTATAATGAAGAATATACATCCATCATCCCATGATAGATACCTCCCCCTAAAGGCTTGCTCCCCTTTGACCATTGCACCAACAATGTCCTTGGAAAGTCCCTAAGCCAATAGGAACACTAAACCATCAAAATTAAAGTCCAAAGTTCAACATTGAGCTTTCCCACACCTTAAAATTGATACATCACCCTAACAACTCTCCTAATCCATATCCAATGGATTTTCACCCTTTCAATGCTTTCCAAAGCATATCCTAGGGTTAGGAGTAGTTAGGGAACCCTAATATAGCTAAAATTGGGCTAAACATACCTTGTTTACCCGAAATTAGCTTGGCAGTCGACTTTATCAGGCAATAGTCGATTGTCGTGCTCATCAGTCGACTGCCAATAGGTGGCAGTCGACTGCTAACTGAAATTCCGAATTTCAATTATTAGAAATGAATTTCAAAAATGCATAAGTAATTATACGTAACTCGAAAAATCGTGAAACTTCATACGTATAATACTTATTACCAATAAAATGGGTGAAAAATATTTTACCCATAAAATAATGAAATTGACACAAAGTTCAAAAGTGAAAAAAAAAAACTTCAATGTTTTAGCTCACTTTGTATCAACATCATCAATGGTGATTGCTATCAAAAGATAGACTTCACCGAGGTTTTTCAAAATGATTTTAAAATATTTTTAAACCCTTATATTAGATCATATTCTTTGGGCTTAATGTACATGACTTGAACATAAGCTTTTCCAATGATCCATCAATAATATAAGACGAGTTTGAGTTCATCTAGATGCAAGAACTATGCACCTTGAACTTAACTCATTTCCTAACATCTCACATATATCTAGAGTGTATCAATACACATACATGTCAATGTAATATGAGATGTGGGTTTTGTTCTCCTAAACTAGGGTTTCATGCATTTTCTAGGGCAACCCTACTTGATTCCCTTTTACATGGGACTTTAAGTCATGCCAATTATCCTTAAATCAATTTTATTTAATGCATGAATGATTATGGCATAAATGATGACATAAATAAACATGACCAATGATCATGATGTCATGACATATGATATAATCTAAATATACATGACATTAAAAATAAACCCTAAGAATGACATTTTTAATGATAGAAAGTAAATATGATGTCATGATGTGGCAAGGCAAACAAAGCATGGCAAGTATAAGATACTAAGGTATAAAATACCTAAGTGTTAAGCCCAATTTGTCATTTCTAGGATTAAACCCATTTTGCCTTAATGCCAACTATCTCCCAAGTGTGCCAAAAACCCAAAATGGCCCATTAAGACCTCTAAACCTAAATTGTGTCAATTTGATTGATTTTTTATAATCTTTAAAATATATTGGCACATCCTAAAATTATTTAGGATTATAATTCAAAACACATTTCCAAGGTACCCATAACCTTGAAAATAACCTAAAGTGCCACCTTTACCATGGTTAGGTTAACTACCCATCCATTTAAAGTTGGCACACCTAAACCCATCTAGCGTGAATTGATCACGTTCTTAGGAACCCAATACCTATTGGAGCTCCTTGAGTTGACTAGGTATTCCTTAGGGATAACTTCCCTAGATACCCTCCTAATGACCCTTCTAGGCTTGGTAGTCATGGTCATTTGGGTCTTACCTAGGTTAACTCTAGGGTAACTCCCCTTGTAACCTTCTTAGTGGCTTCCCTAGGTTTCCTTGAAACTCTAGCCACTAGGCACACACCTTGGTTACCCTTAGGGATGACTTCCCTAGTAACCTTGGTCTTCCTAGACCTAGGTTGTGTTCCATAATCAAATGGAACACTATGATAGGTCTCATTAGGCTTAGGTTTGCCCTTTGATGGTTCTTGTTTCCTAGGCCTTTGACTTTGACCTTAGACCTAGATTTTTGATCACTTGACCCTATAATTGAATTTTGCATCTTTGCAAGGGTCTTTTCAAGTTTTTCAAGCCTTGACCTCAAGGCTTGATTTTCTAACTCTAATTGTCCAATTTTTGATTTTTCATCTATTCTTTGGACATGAGCCTTCCTAGGCATATGCCTAGTCCATTTAGGGTTAAAACCTAGGTGGTCCTCAATTTTCCTAATACTTGCCTTAGGTAAAATATTTTTAGGGACATTAGTACCAAATTTCTCCTTATTCCTAAGGTTGACATTCTCAGCTCCTAAGCAATACTCCCTATTTCTAGCATGCTCTTTATGATAAATTGTAAGATTGCTAAACTTATTTCTAGCATGCTTTTGCCTATAACTTAAAGAATGAGCATTATTAAATTTTACCTTAGGGTTTATCTTAGAGGCTCCCCCTACTTGTGTAGCTCCTTCTTTGACCTTCTTGCTCCCCCTAGGGCATTGACTCCTAAAATGCTCCAGTTGTTGGCACTTGAAGTAAATGATGTGCTCCTTGCTTGTTCTAGTGGGGGCACCGGCATCCTTAGATTTCTCTTGACTTTTAGGCACAGGTGGAGTCTTCTTAACTCTTTTTGGACACTTACTCTTGTAGTGTCCTTGCTCCCTACACTCAAAGCATATAATGTGAATTTTATTATTTATTGAAATGCTTGAGTTACCTAGGTCAATGGTGGTCGGATTTTGAGCTTCTTCATCTTGACTGGATGTTGAAGGCTCTTCTCCTTGTTCCGGCATGGAAGGTGATCTCTCCTCCCCCTCAATCCTAGAGGTGGAGGCTTCTTCCATCTCTTCTTCCTCTTTCGATCCGGATGTTGATTCTCTATCAACCTCCTAATCCTCAAGCTCTTGGGATGAAGATGTGCTTACTTCTTCTTGAGCTTGAGAGGATAAGCACTCCTCTTCTTCTTCTTCTTTGGGCTCTCGAACTAGTTGAGGGTTCTCATGGAGCTTGGCAAATTCTCTCCAAAATTCATTTGCATCCTTGTATTCTCCTAATTTGGACACATCGTTAGGAATTAAATCACTTAAAAATTTGATTACCTTATTACTCCTCTCGAATCCATGGAGTTATTCTTCGGTCCACTTCTTCATTTTAAGGAACCCTCCCTTAGGCCGTCTTGGAAATTTGAACTCTTCCATCAAAGTGGCCCAATCATCTAAGTCCATCATCATCATAAAATCTTCAATCTGTGTCTTCCATTGTCTAAACCTTTCTTGTCCATATAAGGTATATGGGATCGGAGTGTTGATATCCCATCCTAGTTGTTCATCAAAATCCATCTCTTCACCCTAAAGCGGTGCTCTATTGGATGTTAATCCTTGAAGAGCAGCCTCACTTTGATACCAATTGTAGGAACGTTCATGACCGCTAGAGGGGGTGAATAGCGTCGTCGCTTGTCGATGGATTATCGTTTGATCGTGCTTGCTACAAAACATTAATATGCAGTAGAAATACAAAATATACAATGAAAATAAATACAAGCACAATCACAACACGAGATGTAATTTGGTTCGGAACCGAATGGTTCCTACTCCACAGATTGAGCTCTACAAGCTCGAGTGATGACAACACCACTAATAGAACTCCTTCTCGACAACACATCGAAGGCGGAGAAACCTCGTACAAGTGTTTACAATAATAAACAAATAGATACAAGAAAATACAAATATGAAATACACTACAAGTAAAGGAAAAACACTTTACAAATGCTCTTTTGATTGCTTGATCTTTGGTTACTTGAATTGCACTTGGAGACCCTAATTTGCAGCAACAAATCGTCCCAAACACATCCAAGAATCGGTGCCAAAAATCCTCCTTCCGAGTTGCTTTTATAACCTGTAATCGGGCTAGATTTTCGCCTAGCAATCGATTGATAGGGACCATCAGTCAACTACCCCTGTAGCCGTTATCTCACAACGGCATGAACCACATCAAATATGTCCAACGGATAGACCATCAGTCAACTAATTATACCCATCAGTCGACTGATTGCTCAATCAGTCGAGTGTTCGGGCTGATCACTAGACTGGAGAACTCACTATGCCTGAGTTCTTGACCATCAGTCGATTGCCCAATGTTGACAGTCGACTGCTAGTCCATCTTTCTGCAGTCAAACCCTAGTTGACTCCCATCAGTCGATTGATACACCTCAAACATGAGATTTTAACCTAAGTATAGTGCCCCCATACTTGCTAGACCACACTTAGCCTAGACATAAGCCTTCTATCCACCTCCGTCAGCCTCACGCCTATTGGATCCCTCCAAGTCATCCATGACTTGTTCATCCATATGCTAGCCTTCAGGTGCTTCCATCGGCTATGTCATGCTAAGTTGATCTATACCGCCAAGGCACATTGGACTTATGCTGCCAAGACTCCGCTTGGACTTTACGCCGGCAACCATTGGACTTATGCTGCCAAGACTTCACCCTTGGACTTTATGCCGCCAATATTCCCCTTGGACTTCCCAATTGCCAAGCACCCATGACTTGGACTTTCACCGCCAAGACTACACCCTTGGACTTTTCCTTGCCAACCCAATGTTGGACTTTCCAAATGGCAAGACCCATGCTTGAACTTTTCCCTTGCCAAACCATGTTGGACTTTCCATGCCAAGACTCAAGCTTGGACTTCTCCCATGACAATGGTCAAACCATCATCAAACATCAAATACTTACCTGGGTCGATTGCACCAATCTCCCCAACACATGTCAGACATCAATGTCAAACATTAAAACACTACTCGAGTCTGGTCATTCGTGACCTAGGCCGATTGCACCAATAAATGCATGGTCATGCCTGTACACCCCACTCGCTACCATGACCCCAGTGTGGCCTAGGTGGTATGACATGACAACTGTCCCAACTCAACAACAACCACTGCTCTCGAATGTCCGAGTGGGCAGTATAAAGAAGTAGCAATAAGCTAAAGAGCTATAAGCTACACAACGGGGGTCCCTGCTGCTGGCCACTCTGATTGACACTTCCCATGAGTGGTCGAGTGCCACACACCCAAGACAACTGCATGCAACTCCAACTACCACTATCTGTTAGGTTTTTGGTACCGCGGCGAGTATGTGTTCGAACATGTTTTGCAAACATGTGCACAGCGGAAGAAATAAAAAGCAATAAATCTAATTTATTAAAACACACACACACCACACGCATGCATAGTACAATATGTGTAGACATAATCGTAGTTTTAAATTTTGCAATAAAAGGAAATTACTCTACGTATACCTGACGTATCACGTGTAGTGGGAAAGGCACCAACCGGAGCGACCCTCGCTAGAATCGCCTCTATCCGAATCCACGCCGAGTATCATCAGGATGACTTCACAAAGCCATGAGCCTCATCTTCGTACGAGTCACTATCCTCGTGTCGAAGACAATGTGATCGAGAGAAGATCACAATTCGAATCAAAATTCGGATTCAAAAATTAGTCCCCAAAACTCGCTTCTCCTGAGAGGTATTCGTCAACCGTTTGACGAATCCTTCGTCCTCCACCTATGAGGATTACCGAAGATCGAATCCCTAACAAGGTAGCCACTGTTAGAGATCCAAACATCGTCCAAACGATGCTCCAACACGAAGAAAACAAGCTGTCCAGATAACTGGATAGCTTTGGTGGAGAACTTACGCCGGCCAAATAAGGAAAGCTAGGTGCTCACCTTGTCGCCGGAGCCAAGGAAGATCACCGGAGCTCCTCCGGCAGCAGCTAGACACTGCCAAGTGGGGAGGACGGTAACTGCTAGATGCCAACTAGTGGAGCATGGGCGGTGGTGGGCGGCGACAAGAAGTTGGGCACCGGCAAGAAGAGGAGAAAAGGAGGAGAGGAAAAGATTTTCCAAAAATACCAAAACCCTTAGGGCTCTCCAATCTCTAACCGCGCTTTTATAGAGTGCATGTTTCTTAACCATCAAGAAACCATCTCTTAGCGGTTATTGGTTTATAATCAAAACCCGTTAACCCGCTCAAATAACTTAAGTTAAAATAAACTAAACCGCGTTGGTCAATTTTAAGTTAAAATGAACCGAACCAACTTTGGTTCATTCATTTAAAACAAACCAAACCTCTTTGGTTTATTCTTCACAATTGGATTAGAACCAAACCAATTTGGTTCATCCATCATATCTTCACAAGACACGACCCATCCATGCTTCCATTGCGACTGAAACGATTTCATGCTCGATCCTTGTTTGTTCCAACCAAACCTAGTTTCTCTCGGTCTGAGAATCTCATTCTCAAGCTCGTTTTAAATCTTTCGGATTACGCTCATTGTGCGTGTGACCAAATAGGTTCTCGATTTATGTTGGCCATCTATAATTAACCATTAATTATAGAACGATCATAAGTGGCACCTAGTAGTACATCATGATCGTCAATTAACCGAAAAGATCAACGGTTGATCCAGAACTATTTCTGAAACCCTTCAGCAGCTACAATGAATCGTGCCCCATTTCTTTCACTCATCTTATACCCACTTGGTTCATGACATGGTCTATAGTGTCAGTCCCCACTATGTTGACTACGTCACACCTAGCCCAAGTATTATTTCCTCGTCCTATGGATTCTAGTTACTGCACATGTATCCAAGAGTACCTTACTCTGAACATGTAATGCCTTGGCCAAAGACTTTAGTAACAATCCGACGAGAGGCCATGGGTATACATCTCCTCACAAGGAGTGGTGAATCTTTTATAGGCTATTCAAACACCTTTAATCACTTCGACTTATGCCCAATCATCCTGAGTCCACATCTCCTCAGAGATGCTTGCTTAAGATGTCAAAGAATAAGTCTTCATGACAAAGATGACTTGAATACCGCAAGTCAAAGGAACATCGCACTTAAGCTGCAGTAAGAACTTCATTGACATATCTATATATGCAGAGAACCATATGAAGTTTTACAGCTGGTCACTCCAATTAACTAGTTACCATAACTAACATCCACGATTAACTCCGGACATCACAATATCTCCAGCCAATAAGAATTAGCTGCTTGGATACACCAAGGAGTATACCTCGTGCTAGTCTCGACAGAATTGATGGTATCCAAATCCATCAATTCATCGACTAGGGATAATTCTAATACATCACAATTACACATGTGGTGATACTCACTAGTTGTGATCCAATCACAAATTCTCTCATGTTGTGAATCGTATCGTGGACATTCAGTAAATGAGTTTAAGATCTAATCAAATACATGAAAACATGTATACTCAAATAGTGAATCTTCATTTATCATATAAATGGTTCAAACATAAGGCGATTGCCTTAGGACACCTCTCATATATTACTAACAAACTCCCACTTGGCCAAATGCCAATCGCTACGGTATCCAATATCATAAGCTCTAACATGACCCTCAAACTTACTTTGAGGTAATGCCTTAGTTAAAGGATCCGCTAAGTTCCTTTCAGTGGGAATCTACTTGATTTGTATTTCCTTTCTACTAATGATCTCTCTGATCAAATGATAGAGGTGAAGCACATATTTGGATCATTGATGAGACCACATCAAGTTCAGAGATAAACTTCTTGATCCAAACTGCTTCCTTTGTTGCTTCCGAAGCTGCAATGTATTCTGCCTTAGTGACAGAATCTGCTATAGAGTCAAGCTTGGAACCTTTCCAACTTATTGCGCCTCCATTCAAGGTGAATACATACCCAGACTGAGACTTGGAATCATCCTTGTCTGTTTGGAAGCTGACATCCGTATCACCATGTCCTCTTCTCCATATATTAGGAACACATCTTTAGTTCTTCTTAAGTACTTAAGGATCATCTTAACAGCCGCCCAATAATCCATTCCTGGATCAAACTAGTATCTACTTGTGACACTCAGAGCATACAATACATTGGGCCTTATACATAACATAGCATACATGATAGATTCTATTGGGAATGCATAGGGAATCTTACTCATGCAAATCCTCTCATCTTCTATGCGCGGACACATAGACTTCGAAAGGTGTATCCCATGCCTGATGGGTAGGAAATCTTTCTTGGATTTCAACATGCTAAACCTCTTTAGCACTCAGTCTATATATGTAGATTGCGAAAGACCAAGCAACCGATTCAATCTATCTTTATAGATCTTAATCCCGAGAATGTAGGTTGTTTCTCCTAGGTCTTTCATGGAGAACATCTTGGACAACCAAATTTTAACTGACTGTAAGATAGAGACATCATTTCGTATAAGTAATATGTCATCAACATACAATACTAGGAACACGACTGCACTCCCACTAACCTTCTTGTACACACAAGGTTCATCCGGATTTTGTGAGAAATCAAACTTTTTGATTGTCTCATCAAAACGGATATTCTAGCTTCTGGATGTTTGCTTCAGTCCATATATGGACCGTCGCAATTTGCATACCTTAGTTTTATTAACCGATGTGAAACCCTTAGGTTGTATCATATACACATCCTCGAGTAGGTTTCCATTAAGGAAAGCTATTTTCACATCCATCTATCATATCTCATAATCATAATGAGTCGCTATGGCCAGGAGCATCCGAATGGATTTAAGCATAGCAACAGGTGAATAAGTTTCGTCATAATCAACACCTTGCTTTTGACGATATCCTTTCGCCACCAATCTAGCCTTATAGGTAATCACATTACCATCCATGTCGATTTTCTTCTTGAAAACCCACTTGCACCCTATAGGCTTTATGCCTTCAGGTGGGTCAACTAAGATCCAAACTTGGTTTTCATACATGGAATCCATTTTCGACTTCATGGAGTCAAGTCACTTATCCCTTTCTAAACTTTTCAGAACTTCTTCATAACTGGTAGGCTCCTCATCATCAATGAGTAACACGTTGTTCGATTCACTTATGAGAAATCTATATCTCTCAGGAATATTGCATGTTCTACCAAATCTTCGAAGATGTGGTGTCTCAATAGGTCCAACCGATGGCTCATCACTATGAGTTATTGGCTGTGGTGCTTCACCAAGTGTCTCATCAATGTCTATTTGAGTCTCTCAAGCCTCCTCAAGCTCAACGACACTCCCACTGTTTTCTTGCAAGAGAAACTCTTTCTCTAGAAATACAACATGCCTTGAAACAAACACCTTTTATTCCATAGGATGATAGAATTGGTAACCTCTTGTTTCCTTAGGGTATCCAATAAATATACATTTATCAAACTTAGCATCCAATTTGTCTGATACAATCCACTTCACATAAACAGGACAATCCCATATCTTCAAGTAAGATACATGAGGTTTCTTACTATTCTATATCTCATATGGAGTAGTTGAGACTACCTTGGTTGACATTCTGTTTAACAAGTAAACAACTATCTGAAGTGCATAGCCTCAAAAAGACTTGGGAAGATTCGCATGATTCATCATTTAACTGACCATGTCCAACAAGGTCCGGTTATGCCTCTCAGATACACCATTATGCTGCGGTGTATATGGCAGAGTCCATTGAGACAATATACCATTGTCTCTTAGATAATCTAGAAATGCTTGACTTAAGTATTCACCACCTCGATCCGATCGAAGTATTTTAATACTCTTATCATGTTGTTTCTCTACTTCATTTATGAATTCTTTGAACCTTTCAAAGGCTTTAGACTTGTGTTTCATCAAGAACACATACCCAAACCGTGAGTGATCATCGGTGAAGGTAATGAAGCAGCTATAGCCTCCTAAAGCTTGAGTTGACATAGGTCAACATACATCAATATGTATTAGACCTAGCAACTCTTCCACCCGTTCACCTTTTCCTGTAAAAGGTAACTTAGTCATCTTTCCTTTTAAGCATGATTCACATGTATCGTATGAATCCAATTCAAATGATTCCAGAATTCCACATCGGTGTAATTCAAACATGGGTTTCTTGCTTACATTGCCAAGACGATAATGCCACATGTAGGAGTCTAATTGATTATCCTTTTGAGCACACTTATTGCTCGCTTTGATATTGAAAATGTCATTGGATATGTCCAACATATCAATACCATTGCTTAAAGTTCCAGTCCCATAAAGAACGTCATTCAAAGTTATGTAACGACAATTGTCACTAAAAGTTAAATGGTACCCATTTCTATTTAAACAAGAAATAAAAATGATGTTCTTTATCATCGAAGGAACATAAAAGCAATTTTCCAATTCTAAAACAAGTCCTATAGGGAGTCTCAACAAATACATTCCGATGGCGAGTGTAGCAACCTTTGCTCTATTCCCAACACATATATTTGACTCTCCCTTTACGAGTCTTCTTCTATTCCTTAGCCCATATATGTCATTATATATATGTGAACCACACTCGGTATCCAATACCCAAGTGTCTGAGGAAATAGAATGACAATCAATAACGAAGATATCTAAAGAAGATGGGGCATCTGATGCCTTATTCTTCTTCATGGACTCAAGATAAATCTTGCAATTTCTTTGCTAATGGCCCTCCTTGCCATAATGATGGCAAGTGCCCTTTTGAGCTGGTTCTGTCTTTTTAATCTTTTTTTTCTTCTTCCCCTTTTGTTGTTCCTTTGACTTCCTCTTAGAACCTTTCTTCGAGGAATCAACTAACAGCACCGTCCCCTGCTCATGCTTCACAGAAGGCTCCACAATCTTTAGCATGTTGAGCAATACCATAGATGAACCTTCTTGCATCTCAGAGGTGAAGAGAAGATTGGAGACTTTGAACCTTTCAAATCTCACTTGCTCATCAAACAACTCATAAAGATGAAAGATTATGGTATGAGAATCCATATGCTCATGCTGCTTCCACAGCTCAGGTACTATTGCGGCTAGCATGATGTAACTTGTCAGTTCAGAATCAGTCACATGTTTCTGATAGACCAACAATTGGTCCGGAGTTGCATCGTCACTAGGATGGGCGGGAAGAAGTTCTTCGAGGACATACACAAGCTTTTCCACCTTGAGAACAATTCTCAAGTTTCTAAGCCAGTCAAAGAAGTTTGGCCCAGTCAATTTATTTGAATTCAAAATAGAGTGCAAATTCAAAGACATCATGATCAAGCGATTAATCTAGAAATACAAATCAAGCATATATGAGAAAATGATTTTAAAATGCATCAACATACATTCGTAAATCCCATTCATTTTTTGAATTTAAAAAACCCAAAAATCACTTCGGGAGATCGTAGGTCCATCTCCGAATGGGCTGATATCCAACATAGATATGAACAACCTTGGAGAGAGTCCAACAAGTTATTCATAGCTACAATGGTAGGTATCATATATACTGATTGCATATCACATATATGCAACTATTACAATGTGCTATCAACTAATTGAATGTTCACACATACATCGGGTTGTTAACTCATTAACAAGTAAGCATCATATGCATAACACCCAACTTCACCTCCCTTCACATCGACCTTAGAGAGAGTCCAACAAGCCAATGCTCCAAGTTAAAGCCAACCCATTAATCAAGATATGGTTTTAATATGGTTAGAGTGCATTCAACCAATTAGCCCGGCTTGGAGCGAGTCTAACAAACAAAGCTAACGATTGACCTCTGACTCTTACTATATTAGTATTAAACTATTCCATGGTTTGAACATGTTTGGGTTCGAGCCGGGCTTGGAGAGAGTTCAACAACCCAAACAATAAAAAGAGCTCTGGTTCTAACCATATTAATGGAAGGTGTAGGCTTTAATATTGAGTAAGTGTTTTATGTCTCATCCTCTTTGTATGCAAATAACTATTATCTACATGGCATGACATACATGGAATACATCTACATGTCACGACACACATGACATAATGATATGCATCTAATGCAATTACATGACATACAATTATGACATGTACAAAAATTTTCTTATATGTCATAACTATTTGTGGAAATAAAATATGTTTGAGATTTGATTCTCTAAATCAAATTATGATTAAATTAGGAAACAAATTCTCAAATCTAATCACATATTTTATTTATGAAAAGTGTTGATTAAGGAAAGTCAAATTTAATTTAGGAAACAAATTTCCTAAATGGTCAAAACTATTTATAGAAATAAAATATATTTAAGATTTGATTCCCAAATCACATCATGAATAAATTAGGAAAAAAATTTCCAAATCTAATCAAATATTTTATTTATGGAAAATGTTAATTTCCATAAATACTTCTAGACTTTCCAAAATTAGAAAATTTCCATAAATACTTCTAGACTTTTCAAAATTAGAAAATTTCCATAAATACTTCTAACTTTCCAAAAGTAAAAAATTTCTATAAAAATAATTACGACTATCAAAAAACAATTTTACGATTATGTCAAAACACAACCTGGGCTCTGATACCACTATTGGGTTTCCGACACTGCGGCGAGTGTGTGTTCGAACACGTTTCGCAAACATGTGCGTAGCGGAAGAAATAAAAAGCAATAAATCTAATTTATTACAATACACACACCACACGCATACATAGTACAACATATGCAAACATAATCGTAGTTTCAAATTTTGCAATAAAAGGAAATTACTCTACGTATACCTGACGTATCACGTGTAACGGGAAAGGCATCAACCGGAGCGACTCTCGCTAGGATTGCCTCTATCCCTATCCACGCCGAGTATCGTCGGGATGAATTCAGAAAGCCATGAGCCTCATCTTCGTACAAGTCACTAGCCTCGTGTCTAAGACGATATGATCGAGAGAAGATCACAATCCGAATCAAAATTCGGATTCAAAAATGAGTCCCCAAAACTCGCTTCTCCGGAGAGGTATTCGTCAACCGTTTGACGAATCTTTCATCCTCCACCTATGAGGATTATCGGAGATCAAATCCCCGACAAGGTAGCCACTGTTGGAGCTCCAAACATCGTCCAAACGATGCTCCGACACGAAGGAAACAAGCTGTCCAAAAAATAGGACAGCTTTGGTGGAGAACTTGCGCCGGCCAAATAAGGAAAGCTAGGTGCTCACCTTGTCGCCGGAGCCAAGGAAGATCACCGGAGCTCCTCCGGCAGTAGCTAGATGTCGGCAAGTGGGGAGGACGGCAACTGTTGGACGCCAACTAGTGGAGCTTGGGCGGTGGTGGGCGGCGGCAAGAAGTTGGGCGCCGGCAAGAAGAGGAGGAGAGGAAAATATTTTCCAAAAATACCAAAACTCTTAGGGCTCTCCAATCTCTAACCGCGCTTTTATATAGTGCATGTTTCTTAACCATCAAGAAACCATCTCCTAGCGATTATTGGTTCATAACCAAAACTCGTTAACCCGCTCCAATAACTTAAGTTAAAATAAACCAAACCGTGTTGGCCTATTTTAAGTTAAAACGAACCGAACCAACTTTGGTTCATTCGTTTAAAATAAACCAAACCCCTTTGGTTTATTCTTAACCATTGGATTAGAACTAAACCAATTTGGTTCATCCATCATGTCTTCATAAGACACGCCCCATCCAAGCTTCCATTGCGACTGAAACGATTTCATGCTCGATCCTTGTTTGGTCCAACCAAACCTAGTTTCTCTCAGTCTGAGAATCTCATTCTCAAGCTAGTTTTAAATCCTTCGGATTACGCACGTTGTGCGTGTGACCAAATAGGTTCTCAGTTTATGTTGGTCGTCTATAATTAATGATTAATTATAGAACGATCATGAGTGGCACCTAGTAGTACATCATGATCCCCAATTAACCGAAAAGATCAACGGTTGATCCAGAACTATTTCTGAAACCCTTCAGCAGCTACAATGAATTGTGCCCCATTCCTTTCACTCATCTTATACCCACTTGGTTTAGGACAAGGTCTATAGTGTCAGTCCCCACTAGGTTGACTACGTCACACCTAGCCCAAGTATCATTTCCTCGTCCTACGGATTCTAGTTACTGCACATGTATCCAAGACTACCTTACTCTAAACATGTAATGCTTTGGCCAAAGACTTTAGTAACAATCCGATGAGAGGCCATGGGTATACATCTCCTCACAATGAGTGGTGAATCCTCTATAGGCTATTCAAACACCTTCGATCACTTCGACTTATGCCCAATCATCCCAGGTCCATATCTCCTCAGAGATGCTTGCTTAACATGTCAAAGAATAAGTCTTCATGACCAAGATGGCTTGAATAATGTAAGTCAAAGGAACATCGAACTTAAGCTGCAGTAAGAACTTCATTGACATATATATATATGCAGAGAACCGTATGAAGTTTTACAGCTGGTCACTCCAATGAACTAGTTACCATAACTAGAATCCACGATTAACTCCTGACATCACAATGTCTCCAGCCAGTGAGAATCAACTGCTTGGATACACCAAGGAGTATACCTCGTTCTAGTCTCGACATAATTGATGGTGTCTAAATCCATCAATTCATCGACTCGGGATAATTCCAATACATCACAATTACACATGTAGAGATACTCACTAGTTGTGATCCAATCACAAATTCTCTCATGTTGTGAATCGTATCGTGGACATTCAGTAAATGAGTTTAAGATCTAATCAAATACATGAAAACATGTATACTCAAATAGTAAATCTTCATTTATCATATAAATGGTTCAAACATAAGGCGATTGCCTTAGGACACCTCTCATATATTACTAACACTATCAAGAGTGGTCGAGTGTGGCACAACATATGAACTGCCCTCACACTAGTTACTACTACCATGAGTAACCGTGGAGGCAGAATGACTGACGACCCTCTCAACCACAAGGGAGACCAAGTCGTCAGCATGCATGCAAATGACATGAATGCACAACCACAAATATATCCACAATACACTCTCTATCCAACAGAGAGTCGTATACAACTAACCATCGACGATGCTAGGACTTCCAGTTCGTAGTGACACACTATCGACAACCCACACTACCATGTATAAACATATGATCCATAATAGTTATACAATGAAAGATAAGGTGATACAACCACAAACTCTACATTAAGGACATCATCCACCCCCGGATGATTATTCCTAATGACACGAGTCAAATCGACATATATACTCAACTACACCCCCCCATGGTTAAGCATCTAAAGACCTACATACTATAGCATCGGTAATTTATAGCAACGATGAACGAAATATGACAACAACAATAGTAAATCTCAAAGTGCAAAGACTAAGTATCAAGCACATGATTAAATAAGAGTGGAGTCAAGGTAAAGGTATCGTCAACATAAATATCATGCACAAGATTTATTTACTACCTGCGCAGGATAGGAAATTACTCACTTGATATATAGCTCGTGTTAGTAGCTTGCGCATCCGTGAATCCGCCTTGAATCAAAGTCCTACACATAACATATAATAAAACTAAATTATATTCATACATCCAATGACCAAATCAAATCATGATCGATTCTTAATATCTCAGTTAATCTACCCTCATCAATACATTATCCACTGAGTTGATCTAACTCCTTCATGATTGTCAATTATACCACAATATTTGAAATCAACAACATGCTACATAACTACTTGCACTTTCATCATGATAGCCAACTAATAAAATTATCCAGATAAACTCACCTTGCTTATCCTCAATCACACAACATCTTGCTCCAATTTAGGGTATCAAATCTGCATCAAACAACCAAATTAAAGGCAAGACCCAATTCAAATCATCTTCATCCCCTAACAATCACAAGATATCCTAAATATCCCTAATCCCTACCAAATCCATACTCACCTTGTGACGTTGTTCACAACCTATCTGGTAGAACAAACCCACCGCATATCACCCTCCATCAACAATAAGAAATCATCAGAGTTTGTTGCGGTGGAGATCGGCAGACCACATCCATAGAAAACCGTCGAATCTTGCTGTGAGGAGAAGCAACAGGGAGCTTGGTTGAGGAAGGAGTCCATGACAAAAGCAATTAGTTTGTTGTAGAGCTAATACTCATCATGCCAAGTGCAGAAAGGCGGCGATGTGGTGAGGTCGTTGGAGCAAGCAATTGACATCGACCATGGTGGAGACCACCGATTGACTGAGACAACCGATTGGCCCTCGATCGGCACGATGGAGGGATGATCGGTCGAGGAAGGAGTGGCAAAGGAGAAGAAAAATTTGGCTAGCAACAAAACGACAATCCAGGCCGTGACTGGGGCAGAGGTGTTCAGTTAGAGATTTTTAACGATGAAGTTGGCCGACCGTGCCGACGGTTGCGCGCGATGTCGCGTGGGCAGAGGTGGCACGGTGGGAGGGCACTGAGGCAGAGGAGGGTGGCACGGTGGCGTGCACGCGGGTCCGGTGGAGAGGTTCCTAGCGCTTGGCGACGGACTGCGGCCGTGCAAGGAAGAAGGCGACAGCGATGTCGTCCGGCTAAGGTCGAAGGCGTAGGTGTAGGAACACCCCAGGTGGCGGTGACGGCTCGAGCTCGATGAAGAAAGGGTTGCGGCGGCGAGATTTGGGAAAATGAATCGGGTAAATCGCGATAGAGAAGGAGAAGCATCGATCGGGAAAAGAAAATAGAAAAATAAGAAACCTAGGTTTCGATATCTCTTTTAGGTTAATTAAACTCATTAACTTCTTATATGGTAGTTTAAATAGGTTTTATCAAAGCCTATTTAATCTTTCCCCATACACTACCCTAGAAATTCTATTTAAGTCTAGAAAAATTTCTAAAAATTTCTTGAAAATTTCATAGGATATTTTCCTAATTAACAAGCACTATTTTATTATTATCTTATTTTTCTGATATCTTACATCCTGCCTGGTGTTCGATCCTCCTGGTCTATCAAATCTTTTACCTAGTATACAGTCAACATGACCTACTAGGACTTTTTAAACTTTGCCTAGTATTTGGTCTGCCTGACCTACTAAGGCTTTCCATACTTTGCCTAGTATCTAGTCTGCCTGACCTACTAGGGCTTTCCTATTAAGCTTGTACACTTAACACGCATATCAAAACATAAGTAATTCCTAACTTTAACTATGGTTCATACATCAAAACTAAGGAGTGATTCTCCCTGCATCAACAGTCTCAGGTGATCCCTGTGTGGATACCAATAAAGGCAAGGTTTGTGAGCTTTGCTATTGGTTTCTACGGATTCAAAAGAATTCCAAAGGTATAACTCTTCTCCTTCTTTCTTTATTGCATGTATTTATGTCAAAGCAAGAATTCTTGACCCCCTTGGGATGCCTGGGATAAAATAAAATTATTTTATTCTCTTTGCTTCCGTTGCGCATGATCCCACGACGTTCCAACAATTATTTGCTAGTTCTTCAAATGCTTTTGTTGTAGCATGATGTTGTCGATTGGATTCTAGCATTTGTTATTTAAACTCCTCTTGTTGCCGCGTCTGGTTTGTAGTAAAATTTTCTAGTATAGTCTCTAGGTTGGATTTTGGTGCCCAATAGAATTCTAATGGTGGTTCTTATCTCTCGTTCTCAACTTGGGTTTGATGAAATTTTTTTTTAGGGTCTCTACAACCAGGGTTATAAGTGTATGAATATGGATCATCTTGTGACCACTGGTTGTAGTTGTAGGTGACATTAACTTGTTCAAATTGTGAAGGTGTAAGTGTGACTAGATAATTGTTAAGGATATTCCCTAGTTCACCACAAAGCTCATAATAAAGGTCATTAAAATTTACATAATTAAATTGATAAAAATTTAGAGCATGCATCTTGGTATACGAGGGAATAAAGATAAGGAAGGGATTATCAATAAAAAGAAAAATAAATAAGAAAAATCTAGATGACCCAAATCGCAAGTAAACTAATATTAACGTAGTCCTCGACAATGATGTCAAAAATTTAATGTGTGTTAACTACAAGCACATGAGTATCTTCAAGTAATAAAAATATCAATCCCACAGGAGTCAAGTACTGGATATTTGCAAAGAAAGATTATCTAGAAAGAATTAATGATTAAACAGTGATTGGATCAGAAGGGAAGTCGAACAATCAAGAAATGATTGAGGACCAAGGTTTAAGTATAATCCTAAGATTGCGGTTTCACTACTATGTCTATTATTCAGCAGCTCTTTTTTACTTGGCATGTATTCCTAAAGGAGACTTTATCCCGAAGTAATCGACTGCCCCATTCTAGGTCGGACCGATATATCTACCTAGACCCGATTCCTTCTTTCATGGTATTCATGCGTAGGCGACCCTAATTGCATTGGGAACCTATTACTAGCACCCGGCAAATCGAAAACCTAAACTTACTATCAGTTACTTATAGAAATGGATTGAAGTAAACCCTTTATGCTCTATGACAGTCTTAAGAGGTCCACAAGGGGTCTTAATTATGATAAGATATCAGTCCATAGATAATCTTTACCACATTAGGAACCTATCACGAGAACCCCGTGAATCTATCTAGACTTCAATCTTTACTCATAATTAAATCTGCAAGTTCAACTATAGGATTGAGACTCAACTCTCAGTCAGTCTCCCTTTAAACCCCTAAAAGCATGCGAATAAGTGGTCGATAAACATGTAAGCAATCAAAATGAATGATAGAATTGAATCAGGAAACACAATAGATAAGAAAGTTGTAACAATCCGAATAAGTCAACATAGAGTTATCCCTCTTCCTAAGATCACCAAGAATTACTCTATAATCCAGAGGTTAAAACAATGATAGCATTTAGAAGACATATGACGAAACAGAAAAAAGGGAAAAGATAAAACTTGGCTTGTCGATACTTGTGATGGCATCCTCCGGCTCAGAGATTCTTCCTTGGCGGCTCTGCAATGTGCCCTCGAATGCTCCTTGACAATTGCTTCCTTCCTAATGCCCCAAAATATTTTTTTTATAGCTTAGCCCTAGGGCTTTTTATAGATTTTTCAAGTGAAGAAAACAGAGAAAATAACCACCAAAATAGTCACGCCATGGTTGTGTCAATTGGCACGGCCAGGACGTGTTCGACTTTTTCATAACCGTCGACTGAAACCAGATCTGGCATGGTCATTCCATTTGGCACAACCAGGCCGTGTTGGACGTTGGACACCCTAGCACACCTTGAACTCGAGCATGTTGTGTTGATGCAACAGTGTTGAGCACGATCGTGCCATTTGGCATGACTTGACTATGTTGTTTTCTGGATTTGGCTTTTGAGTGCTCTTTTTCCGTGGTTTCTTGCAAGAAAACTCATAATCACAGTCATCTATACTAAAAAGGTAAAATGAAAGTAAATGCTAAATTTTATGCATGATATGCAAACAAAATCTAAGAAATGCATGCTAAAAATCCCTAAAAATGCTTATGATTCGCATTCATCGACACCCGAATAAAGTTTATAAAAGAACCCTTGAACGGAGAACCCCACATCAATTTTCCAAGTGTTTGTGTTCTCATCTCTAGTGTTCGGCAATCAACAACAGTGTTGTGGTGCTACAACTTCAATTGTGTGCTTCATTTTCATCTCTTAAAGTCAATATAATTTTTGTTAAAGCTAGTCATTTCTTTTATACTTTATTTCTAAAGGGACGATAAGGTTATTATCATACCTTATAATTTGTAAGAAACGAATATCTTATTTCCAACTAGAAAAGAGATAGTTAGTGTTTGCCCATCGATAGTGATCTCGGATCACAGACCTTGGACTAGCAACCTTTTGGTTATGAACCAAGTAAAAAATTTCTTGTGTATTTATTACTTATTATTTTAATTTACTACATATTACTTTGATTTTTATGAAACGAATAACAAAAAGGATTTGCGCTATTCACACCCCCTCCTCTCTTTCCTCTAGCATTCTAATCGATCCTATACTTTTATTTATAAATTATGTTGTTAAATCAAAATTTTCAAATCAAAACTCGCGAGTCAAAATCTAAGCATAATTAAATGAGTAAGTTGATTTTTAGAATCAATTCAAAGGTTGAAATCTGAAGTTGTTAGTTATAGCCCTAAGAACCAATCATGTGATGGTTGAATAGGGAACATTTTGTATCATATTCTATAAAGACAAAGGATTGGTTATTATATTTAAGTCTTGCTTGTGCCAGCTAAATTAAATATAGTAATGCCCTAGAAAAGTAGGTTCTATCTACAAAGACATCAATCGCGTAATTGATTATGAGAGGTCAGAGAGAACACTTTCCTAAATGTTCCTAGTCAAGTATTAATACGCAAGGGCAATATTAATACATAAAGACTAGCATGTAGGTCAATTGATGACTTGATCTCACAAGTCATGGATATATGATATCAAGTTGACATATGGGTATATATTAGAGAATATATACCGAATCAATTCGCCATGAGAAAGTTTCATGGATCGCTATATGACGAGTGTCATAAACTTTCTCATGTGACTATTGGTATGAATAGTCCTCGACCAAGTCACTACTGCTCCCTACATAAGGAGTTATGTACTTTGGTATCACAAACGCCACCCGTGAATAGGTGGACCATAAAGGCGACATCGGGTATATAACAAATTACGCGAGGATAGAGAGGAGGAAAGGAGAGTACGGCTGACTTCATGTAGCTACGGAGGCCGAAGTCACTTAGTGGGGACCGGCTTAATAGGTCACCAAGCATAAGTCTCCATGGCGGGTATATGACTAATGAGGAAGATTCGCGCGCGTAACCCATCCAGGCGAGCCATCAAGTAGGAGCAATACGCACCGAACGAAGGTCTATGCCTCATTGATCAATCTGATATCAAGGATAGAAGGACACGGTCATATATTATAGTAGTCACGGAAAGGTTAGTCGGATCTTGACTTATCTCGTAACTTGGGTAGCAATGATGTATTGCTAGATGCCGCTCATTGCTTGTGTATCTAAAAGAGTTTAGATCCACTGCCAACGTTATGAGAGCCTATAGGGTCACACACAAAGAGCATGATAATTAGAGGAATTAGAGTATTCTAGTTTGACTAGAATAATTTGGGAATAAGCTTAAGTACAAAATGGTTTTTGGACTTTAAGCTTAATGAGAATTTTAGCTAATTGATTTAATGAGATTAATTCAATATGTTACCTTATTGATTTAATAAGATTAATTCAATATGATAACATAAGCTTAATTGAATTAATAAGATTAATTCAATATGATAACATAAGCTTAATTGAATTAATAAGATTAATTCAACATGCATGAATGCCACATAAGAATGCCACATAAGCATGTCACATAAGCATGCCACCTAAGCATCCACCTAAGCTAGATAAGGTGGAAGGAAACAAAATGGTTTTGTCTCCTTAAGTGGCCGACCAAACAAATGTCCCAATGCAATGGATTGCATTGAATGTGTGGAGGTGAAAGGGTTTTTCCAACCCTATAAAAGACCCCATGGAGTGGCCGGCCAAAGCAATTGTGTGTGTGGTTGTTGGGAGCTTGAGGCTTGGAGAGAGCTTGAGAGCTTATTGTTGTGTGGCTTTTGTGAGTGTAGCAAGAAGAGTAGTCTTCTTCTTCCCTTCTCCTTTTCCCTAGCTTCCTCTCCTTTAGGGACTTCTCTAGCAAGAAGTAAAGGAGAGCTCCTCTAGTTTTCTTTTGTGAGACAAGAGCTTGCTCGTGTGGATACATATAGAGGCACGGACACTTGAACGTGCTAAAGATCCAACAAACAAAAGGAAGAAGCGGGATTAACAAGGGCACGCAACAAAGGTAATCCTCTCCTATAAGATAGGCTTGGTTTAGAGAAATTTATTTTATACGAGTTTGCTTTCGCATGGATCACTTGGAAGGGATCCTAATTTTTCCGTTGCGCATATGTCATTTGGCATAAAGAATTCCCTACAGAAGTTTAATTTAAATCAAGGTGTTAGAGATTCCTTCGTAAATATCTTATTGGAAGAAAGTCGTTGCAATTAATTTAGTAGCTTAGCTTTATCGATTTTAATTACGCATATGTAAGTTGACTTCAAAGCTAATTAACTTTTTTAGGTCAACAAGCAATAAAATTGCTTCTTATATTTTTTTCAGATAAATAATCGTGAATGGGATTTTAAGCCAACCGACCATTTTTAAATTAGTTTGAATCTTGAGCATAGCTCGTGTTCCATTTCTAGAATTAGTGCATTGTCCTTTTCAAATATCCATTATAATTTATAAATTTTATATATGAAAGAGAATCGGACAATATTTATCTAATTTGTTTATCTTTGTAGAAGAGAAACCATTGTGTTTAAAAATTTTCTTAAAGAAATATTTTTTGAAGGAAGAAATTAAAGATTAAAGAAAATTTACATTTTATAAATTAATTTATTATTAAAATTACAATGAAATATAAATAAAATATTTTTAAATTTTATTAAGTCCAATTTAATTGACATTACAGCATGAAGATTCCTTCTCTTCAAATTACATTAGGCAAAAATAGTTGATTTAAAATGAAAAAAAGTCTCCAATTCTTTGTCTCTCCCTCCATCTTTCACCTAAGAAAATATAGAAAAATGATATTATTTTACTTCTGTTCTTCAATAAAATCACAACCATTTTGCTCTAATTTACATAAAAAATTATAAAGTAACTACATTCTCTCTTTTACTTGTTGCTGCAATTAATATAGTCGATGAACAAAATTACTTAATAGCAAATGTCTTGATCTCTTGCTTTATTTGTAAGTTGAGAATTTTAAAGAAAACATTTTTTGAGAGTGAAAGATATTAATGCCTAACAACTTATTGAGTTTTAATAAGCAACTATGTAATTTTTTTTCAGTTAACAATATCTTTCAAATAATAACTAAATTGTGGATTGAGATGAAAAAGAGAACAAAGCAACTATTAAAATAGAGAACCTAAATTGATTTCAGTTCTATAATATGATTCTATTAGTGAGATACACTAATTGGACTAAATTGTAGGTCAATTCAACTAAAAAATATATTAAAATACCTTTCTTTTTCTCTAATAGAGGACTAAATTGATTTCAGTTCTATATATTTACATTTATTTTATACTAGCGAGGCGAGATAAAAGCTAGTCCATTGATTGATTTTATAGTTTAACGTCACAGATCAGTGTGAATTACAAGGTTAAAATAAAAAAGGAAATGATTGTATTAAATTCTTCTCCTTTATTGTTCTCTCTATCCTCCCCCTTGCTTTCCCTCTCACATCCTCCTCTGAAGTAAACATAGCCTTAAATGATGAGACCGCAGACAAAAATGAAAAATGACTTCTCCTGTCGCCTCAAGATTATCAGTTCCGTTCTGTGAGTTGGTGTAGGTCGGACCACGATTGGCGTTAAACCCTCATGGCGACGGTGGCGGCGTCTTCTGATTACCCTTGTGGGCGGTGGAGACTCTTGGGCCAGTGGGGGGCAGTTCAAGTGGGTAATGGTAGTGACGGCGGATCTTGTAAATCAAAAAAAAAAAAAAAAAAAAAAAAATTATCTAAAGAATAGCCAGGCGCTATCACCAGCGTCATCTTCATAAACTAAAACAATGAAACTATCTTGCGAGTCTAATAGAATGTATATATGTTAAGAAACGAACAAAAACAAAAGCTTAAAGCATTTCATTCATTAACTATTTGACAAGGAAATGAAGCATCATATTGGGCAATCCAAACCTTATAATTGTTTTTTTAGGAAAAACTTATACAAGTGGTATTATTGCTCTTTGGTCATCTATTATTACATACTGAAAGGAACCGAGTGACAGCTCAAGCTTAATTTAATACTATAGCAAGAATTGCATCAAAAATATTGAGCACAGAATTAGGGAAGACCAGGTCTGGATAAGGCTATCCGATCGAAAGAAAGCTTCAAGATTTCTATCCTTCTCTCTTAAGCAAGTTTTCTTTGGATGCAAAATAAAAAAGGAAAGTGCAGAACGATTATACGTTGCAATTTGAGAAAGTCTTTTCTTCTTCACACTACTTTAACCACCGTTTGTATTCAAACTCAGCTAGCAAAACAAACACCTTCAGTCTCTAAGCATATCCTTCGACCACTCAATTTATTCGGGTTTCATTGGTGCCAACAATCATGCGAGTATCAAATCTGATGAGCTCACGGAGACAATTTATTCTGATCTCATGGTCCATGGTACGGTTGTCCCCACGGGGATAACGTGTTGATTGGGACAAAATGGAACTTGCAAAATAAGTACGGATCAATTTCGGAGGAAGATCTAAAACTCCTCTTCGGTCCTGATCAATTGCATCAAGGTCAAAGACTCTTCGTGATATATCTTCTTCACAATGATCGTATGACAGACCGATAGAGACCGCTAAATTTACAGTTCTAACTTTTACAAAATGATTCACCGCATTGTTTCTCATTAACAGAACATTATGCATCCACATTATAACCTTAATATACACACTAGCATTTTCTAAAATTTCAGTTCGGATTTTTTTTTTCATTTTCTGTTTTTATTTTTTTCAGGAAATAAAAAATGATTTTTTTTATATTTTTTAATTTTTTAAAAAAATGTTCTTTTATTTTTTAAAAAATAAAAATGAAAAATATCTAACAAATATCATTTTTCATATTTTTTTATTTTCTTAAAAAATAAAAATAAAAAATAAATTTTTTTTTACGAACTAAACAGCATCTAAATATTTTGCATATTCTGATAAACTAGTGTCCAGAATGAACAGACAGCTGATCCAGCTGCAACAACGTTTGCTCTCATCGCAGTCTTGAATCTAATCCTTACTTGTCTCTTCTGTCAAGATCGCTAATAAAGCCAGCTTTTCTGATTAGGACTATAGCAGGGACAGCACAACAACACAAGATTATGCAATTGAACGAAGACGATGAGACCGGCGTCGATATTATTTACAGGGAAGTTTGTGCGGCCGTGCTTCAATTTACTCGACAACTCACCTGTTCCGTTGGGTTGGAGATGCAGTTGATTAAGCTGTTAGAGAACGTCTTTCCAATCGGCCATGATTATTAATTAATTAACTTCGATCAACGCTGAAATTAAAGCCTGAAGGGATTTGAAGAGTCCCTTCAATTCAATGTCTTTTCCCTTGAAAACTTACATATAATGAATGCAACAACGACACCTGGAGCAACAATTCCGAACTCATTCAACTATTCAAGGAAGATTAATACGAGGTTCCAAGTGTTGCTTGCTGCAAACAAATAGGACGGCATCTTACTTCTCTGGCATAACGACGTTTTCTTGTTTATCTGATATTGAGATATCTAAGTCATCTGGTTGAATAAAATCGTGCTTATCTGAAGCTTCGTTGAAATAGAGATTTGTTTATTTGATGCAAAAAGTCAATGGTCTCATAAACCAGTCGATATTAATTTAGTAGAATCATCGCACCAAAAGGAGGACATAATGACACTCAAAGGCAACGTGAATTGACCATCACGCAAGATAAAGAAATGAAGGGGAATGATTCATATGATCGTTTAGCTTGATAACTTTCTTTAGCATGATAAAGAAAATAAAACCACAAAAAACAAATGAAGTCAAACTGAATAAGAACACGAGAAATATGTTCACTAAATGACCTCCGAGTAATCATGCTAATTAATGGGGTCGGAAATTTTAGTTAGATATTTAGCGTGTTTTTCAGAAGGTATCAGATGTGAGTTCCGACCAGTTAGTATATTTCCTGAGCAGTTTGTGTAATTCCCAAGCTGAGTAAGGGTGAGCATATTAGTGAGGCTCAGAGCTAAGATATTATATTGACAGAGTAGTATGTCTACTTCCTGATTGATGTATGTATTTCTCGAGCCGTATGTGTAATTACCGAGTTGAGTAGGGTTGAGCAGATTAGTGATGCTCAAAGCTAAATATTGTATTGACAGAGTAGTATGTGTACTTCTTGATTGATGTATGAAATTTCCGAGCAGTATATGTAATTCTCGAGCTGAGTAGGGATGAGCAGATTAGTGATGCTTAGAGCTAGGTATTGTATTGACAGAGTAGCATATGCACTCCCAGATTGATCTATGTAATTCCCAAGAAGTATGTGTAATTCTCGAGCTGAGTAGGGGTGAGTAGATTAGTAATGCTCAGAGCTAAGTATTGTGTTGACAGAGTAGTATGTGCATTTCCCAATCGATGTATGTAATTTCCGAGCAGTATATATAATTTCCGAGCTGAGTAGGGGGGAGTAGATTAATTGTGCTCAGAGCTATGGTATTGATAGAGCAATATGTGTGTTGCCCGATTGATATACGTATTTCTTGAGCAGTGTATGCAATTTCCGAGTCCTATGTGTATTTCCCATGCCAAGTAAGGAGAAGCAGAATAGTTCACAGTGCATGTGAGAGTTGGGTTTTCCTTGTCAGATTATGTATGCCCCGAGCATTGTATATATTTCCCGAGCAGTTAGTATGTTTCCCGAGTTGTTAGTCCATTGATATATTAGTCGACTGCCCTTCATGTCGTTGTCTCACATGGCTATATTCATGATGGAAAAACTCTAATGAATACATAGCAGTCGATTGTCAAACCCTATCAATCGACTGATGCTCCGGTAGTCGACTACGGAACTTTCTATGCTTGTGTCTGCAAATATCAATTGACTACCCTCTATGGTAGTCGACTGCTCAGGTTCAGTCGATTGTCCAAAGTTGGTAGTCGACTGCCAGTGGCATGCAGCTGCAGTCGAGCTCCAATTTACTACTTAGAGTTGACTAGGCTGCCAAGCGTCAAAACACTTGACCAGTCGACTGGTCCATAACTCCAGTCGACTGATAAACCTCAAACATGAGATTTAATTCAAGTATGATGCCCTCATACTTGATAGACCACCTTTAGCCTAAACCTATGCATTCTAGCCACCTTCATCAGCCTCACGCCTATCAGATCTCTCCAAGTTATCCATGACTTGTTCATCCATACGTTAGCCTTCAGGTACTTCCTCAGCTATTGTCATGCTAATTGGGTCTACATCACCAAGGTACATTTAGACTTATGTCGCTAAGATATACGCTTGGACTTTACGCCGCCAAACATTGGACTTATGCCGCCAAGACTACAGTTTGGACTTTACGCCGCCAATATCAACCCTTGGACTTCTCAATTGTCAAGTACCCATGATTTCGACTTTACCATTGTCAAGACTCATGCTTGGACTTTTCATGTTAAGTACCAATGACTTGGACTTTACCATTTCCAAGACCCATGCTTGGACTTTCCATGCTAAGTACTCAAGACTTGGATTTTACCATTGACAATCACATTGTCATACATTTTGTCGAACATTAAAATACTGCTCAAGTCAAACTTGAGTCTGGTCAATCGTAATCTGGGTCGATTGCACCAACAGGTATGTGTGCAAGATATCAATCTTGTGCTCAAGAGTCCCATTTGGTAATGATAAAAAAGAGTTTAAGATACATCAAGGGAACTCTTAATGTAGGCCTATGGTACCCTAGGACTCACACTTTTGATTTGATTGGGTACATCGATTTTGATTTTGCGGGTTGCAAATTTGATCGGAAGAGCACTAGTGGTGGATGCCAATTTTTTGGATCCTCTCTAGAGAGTTGGATTAGTAGGAAGAACCTTGTATTGCTTTATCTACAACCGAGGTCGAATATGTGGTCATGGGTGATTGTGTAGCTCAACTACTATGGATGAGACATATCTTAGAAGATTATAGGCTACATTACTCAAAAGTTAAGATTTTTTGTGATAATGTGAGTACCATCAATTTGACTAAAAATCCAGTGCATCACTCTAGGACCAAGCACATTGAAGTGAAATGATACTGCTGTTACCTTTTTTCTATTAACCATATAAAAATACTCGCATGTAAGATACTATCCGAACTGAGTAACCGGTTCGGCAAGGGAAGCGAGGTAGAATGGTTCGGGCACGTCAGTCTGGGGCAATTGGAACGGGAGGATAGTTTAAGGCAGTTGGCACGACGGAGCTATCGTGAAGATCATTTCGGTATAGGGCGTACAAGAATTGTCTTGGTCTAGCAGTCCCAGAAATGGTTCGGTACGGGAAAAAGAGGAGTTGGTTCGGGCTACTGGGAAGAACCTGTTGGTGCAATCGGCCTAGGTCACGATTGACCAGGACTC
Source organism: Wurfbainia villosa (assembly GCA_025175895.1). Lineage (NCBI taxonomy): Eukaryota > Viridiplantae > Streptophyta > Magnoliopsida > Zingiberales > Zingiberaceae > Wurfbainia > Wurfbainia villosa. The sequence goes on from CM046004.1 coordinate 56,961,987, forward strand.
AAGTTTGACTCGAGAGATGAGATGTTTTGATGTTCGACAAAAATATATGACAATGTGATTGTCATGGGAAAATCCAAGTCATGGGTACTTGGCATGGAAAGTCCAAGTGGAACACTTGATATTTGAGAAAGTCCAAACATGGGTCTTGGCAAGGAAAAGTTTAAGCATGGGTCTTGGCATGGAAAGTCCAACATGGGTTGGAAAGGAAAGTCCAAGCTTGAGTCTTGACATTTGAGAAGTCCAAGGGGTTTGATATTGACGGCGTAAAGTCCAAGCAGGAGTCTTGGCAGCATAAGTCCAATGGTTGGTGGCGTAAAGTCCAAGCGGAGTCTTGGCGGCGTAAGTCCAATGTGGCTTGACAGTGTAGACACTGTTAGTAATATATGAGAGATGTCCTAAGGCAATCGCCTTATGTATGAACCATTTATATGATAAATGAAGATTCACTATTTGAGTATACATGTTTCATGTATTTGATTGGATCTTAAACTCATTTCTTGAATGTCACGTCGATTCACGCATGAGAGAATTTGTGATTGGATCACAACTAGTGAGTATCTCTACATGTGTAATTGTGATGTATCGGAATTATCCCTAGTCGATGAATTGATGGATTTGGACACCATCAATTCTGTCGAGACTAGCACGAGGTATACTCCTTGGTGTATCTAAGCAGCTGATTCTCACTGGCTGGAGACATTGTGATGTCCGGAGTTAATCGTGGATGCTAGTTATGGTAACTAGTTCATTGGAGTGACCAGCCGTAAGACTTCATATGGTTCTCTGCATATATAGATATGTCAATGAAGTTCTTACTGCAACTTAAGTGCGATGTTCCTTTGACTTGTGGTATTCAAGTCATCTTGATCATAAAGACTTATGCTTTGACATCTTAAGTAAGCATCTCTGAGGAGATGTGGACCCGGGATGATTGGGTATAAGTCGAAGTGATCGAAGGTGTTTGAATAGCCTATAAAGGATTCACCACTCCTTGCGAGGAGATGTATACCCATGACCTCTCGTCGGATTGTTACTAAAGTCTTTGGCCAAAGCATTACATGTTTAGAGTAAGGTACTCTTCGATACATGTGGAGTAACTAGAATCCGTAGGACGAGGAAATGATACTTGGGCTAGGTGTGACGTAGTCGGCCCTAGTGAGGATGACACTATAGACCATGTCACGAACCAAGTGGGTATAAGATGAGTGAAGGAATGAGGCACGATTCATTCGAGCTTGAAGGGTTTGAAATAATTACGGATCAGATTGATCTTTTGGTTAATTGGGGATCATGATGTACTACTAGGTGCCACTCATGATCGTTCTATAATTAATGGTTAATTATAGACGGCCAACATAAACCGAGAACCTATTTGGTCACACGCACAACGAGCGTAATCCGAAGGATTTAAAACGAGTTTGAGAATGGAATTCTCAGACCGAGAGAAACTAGATTTGGTTGGACCAAACATGAAGCGAGCATGAAATTGTTTCAGTCGCAATGGAAGCATGGATGGGTCGTGTCTTATGAAGACATAATGGATGAACTAAAATGGTTTGGTTCTAATCCAATGGAGGAGAATAAACCAAAGGGTTTGGTTTATTTTAAACGAATGAACCAAAAGTTGGTTCGGTTCGTTTTAACTTAAAATAAACCATCATGGTTTGGTTTATTTTAACTTATATTAATGGAGCGGGTTAACGAGCCTCATGGTTATGATCCAATAACCATTAAGAGAATTAGTTCTCTATAAAAGAGGGCTTAAGGGATTGTTTAAGCCCTAATCCAAAATCCCTAAACCTAGTTGCCGCCCACCCCATTGAAGGAGTCGGCGCCAACTCCATTGCTGCCCCCTCTTCTCCTCCAACCGGCGTCCAGAAGGAGCTTTCCTTCTCCCTCGCCGGCGTCGAGCTGCTGCCGGTTGTTTCTCCGATGATCTCCTTTAGGTTTGGCATCAAGGTGAGCTTTATCTTCCCTTGGTTGGCCGGCGCCTATCTCCTCCACCAAAGCTGTCCAGTTTTCTGGACAGCTTGTTCTCCTCTCGTCGGAGCGTTGTTTGGACGATGGTTAGAGCTCCGACAGTGGCTAACTTACCGGGGATTTGATCTCCGGTAATCCTCTGAGGTGGAGGACGAAGGATTCGTCAATCGGTTGACGAATACCTCTCCGGAGAAGCGAGTTTTGAGGACTCGTTTTGGATCCGAATTTGGATTCGGATCGTGATCATCTCTTGATCACGTCGTCTTCAACACGAGGCTAGTAACCCATACGAAGATGAAGCTCGTGGCTTAGCGAAGTCATCCTAAGGATACTCGGCATAGATACGGATAGAGACGATTCTAGCGAGGATCGTTCCGGTTGATGCCATTTCCGCTACACGTAATACGAAAGGTATAACGTAGTTAAATTTCCTTTTATTGCAAAATTTAAATTTACGGTTATGTCTACACATGTTGTACTATGCATACGTGTGATGTGTGTGTTGTAATAAATGTAGATTTATTATTTTTTTTCTTTCGCTGTGCACATGTTTGCGAAACATGTTCGAACACACACTCACCGCGGTGCCGGAAACCCAACAGCGGTTTCAGAGCCCAGGTTGTGTTTCGACATAATCGTAAAATGGTTTTGCGATAGTCATAATGTTATTTCTGGAAATTTTCTAATTTTGGAAATTTAGAAGTATTTATGGAAATTTTTCAATTTTGGAAAGTCTAGAAGTATTTATGGAAATCTTCCACTTTTGGAAAGTTGGAAGTATTTTATGGAAATTGATATTTTCCATAAATAAAATATTTGATTAGATTTTGGAAATTTGTTTCCTAATTTAATCTTGATTTGATTTGGGAAATCAAATCTTAAAATATTTTATTTCCATAAGTAGTTTTAATGATTTAGGAAATTTGTTTCCTATATAGATTTTCCTTAATCAAATAATTCCATAAATAAAATATGTGATTAGATTTGGAAATTTGTTTTCTAATTTAATCATGATTTGATTTGGAGAATCAAATCTTAAACATATTTTATTTCCATAAATAGTTATGACATATAAGGAAATTATGAACATGACGTAATTGTATGTCATGTAATTGCATTAGATGCATAACATTATGCCATGCGTATCGTGACATGTAGATGTATGCCATGTAGATAATAGTTATTTGCATGCAAAGAGGATGATACATAAATGTTGGGTTTCCGGCACCGCGGCGTGTGTGTGTTCGATCATGTTTCGTAAACATGAGCACAGCGGAAGCAATAAAAATAATAAATACTCCTATTTATTACAACACACACAACACACGCATGCTATTACAACAAGTGTAGACATAACCGTAAATTAAAATTGCAATAAAAGGAATTTAAACTACGTTATACCTTCCGTATGACGTGTAGCGGGAACGGCATCAACCGGAACGATCCTCGTAAGAATCGTCTCTATCCGTATCCACGCCGAGCTCCTCGGGATGACTTCGCTAAGTCACGAACTTCGTCTTCGTACGGGTTACTAGCCTCGTGTTGAAGACGACGTGATCGAGAGATGATCACGATCCGAATCCAAATTCGGATCCAAAACGAGTTCTCAAAACTCGCTTCTCCGGAGAGGTATTCGTCAACCGTTTGACGAATCCTTCGTCCTCCACCTCAGAGGATTACCGGAGATCAAATCCCCGGTATGTTAGCCGCTGTCGGAGCACTAACCGTCGTCCAAACGACGCTCCGACGAGAGGAGGAGAAGCTGTCCAGAAAACTGGACAGCTTGGTGGAGGAGTAGGCGCCGGCCAAAACAAGGAGAGAAAAACCTCACCTTGATGCCAAACCTATAGGAGATCACCGGAGGGTCGCCGGAGGTTCACCGGCTGAAGCTTGGTCGCCGGCAATGACTTGGACGGCGGCACAAAGGATGGGCGGCAGCCACTTAGGGTTGGGCGCCGAATTCACCAAGGGTGGGCGGCAACTCTATGTTGGGCGGCAACTCTTGATTAGGTGTTAGGGTTAGGGTTTAAGCCCTATTTTATAGAGAACTAATTCTCTTAATGGTTAATGGATCATATCCATAAAGCCTGTTAACCCGCTCCATTAAGATAAGTTAAAATAAACCAAACCATGATGGTTTATTTTAAGTTAAAACGAACCGAACCAACTTTTGGTTCATTCGTTTAAAATAAACCAAACCCTTTGGTTTATTCTCATCCATTGGATTAGAACCAAACCATTTTGGTTCATCCATTATGTCTTCATAAGACACGGCCCATCCACGCTTCCATTGCGACTGAAACAATTTCATGCTCGCTTTATGTTTGGTCCAACCAAACATAGTTTCTCTCGGTCTGAGAATCCCATTCTCAAGCTCGTTTTAAATCCTTTGGATTACACTCGTTGTGCGTGTGACCAAATAGGTTCTCGATTTATGTTGGCCGTCTATAATTAACCATTAATTATAGAACGATCATGAGTGGCACCTAGTAGTACATCATGATCCCCAATTAACCGAAAAGATCAACGGTTGATCCAGAACTATTTCTGAAACCCTTCAAGAGCTCGAATGAATCGTGCCCCATTCCCTTCACTCATCTTATACCCACTTGGATTGACAGACATGGTCTATTGTGTCGATCCCACTAGGTCGACTCACGTCACACCTAGCCCAAGTATCATTTCCTCGTCCCACGATTCTAGTTACTCCACATGTATCAAGAGTACTTTACTCTAAACATGTAATGCTTTGGCCAAAGACTTTAGTAACAATCCGACGAGGCCATGGGTATACATCTCCTCGCAAGGAGTGGTGAATCCTTTATAGGCTATTCAAACACCTTCGATCACTCGACTTATACCCAATCATCGGGTCCACATCTCCTTAGAGATGTTTGCTTAAGATGTCAAAGCATAAGTCTCCATGATCAAGATGACTTGAATACCGCAAGTCAAAGGAACATCGCACTTAAGCCACAGTAAGAACTTCATCGACATATCTATATATGCAGAGAACCATATGAAGTCTTACGGCTGGTCACTCCAATGAACTAGTTACCATAACTAGCATCCACGATTAACTCCGGACATCACTATGTCTCCAGCCAGTGAGAATCAGCTGCTTGGATACACCAAGGAGTATACCTCGTGCTAGTCTCAACAGAATTGATGGTGTCCAGATCCATCAATTCATCGACTAGGGATAATTCCGATACATCACAATTACACATGTAGAGATACTCACTAGTTGTGATCCAATCACAAATTCTCTCATGCTGTGAATCGTATCGTGGACATTCAGTAAATGAGTTTAAGATCCAATCAAATACATTAAACATGTATACTCAAATAGTGAATCTTCATTTATCGTATAAATGGTTCATACATAAGGCGATTGCCTTAGGACATCTCTCATATATTACTAACAATAAAAACCCTAACACAATATTAAAGCCTACACCTTCCATTAATATGGTTAGAACCAGAGTTTCGTTTCTTGTTTGGGTTGTTGGACTCTCTCCGAGCCCGGCTCGAACCCGAACATGTTCAAACCATGAAATAGTTTAATACTAATATGGTAAGAGTCAGAGGTCAATCGTTAGCTTTGGTTGTTGGACTCTCTCCAAGCTGGGCTAATTAGTTGAATGCGCTCTAACCATATTAAAACTATTTCTCGATTAATGGGTTGACTTTAACCTGGAGCATCGGCTTGTTGGACTCTCTCCAAGGTCGATGTAAAGGGAGGTGAAGTTGGGTGCTATGCATATGATGCATACTTGTTAATGTGTTAACAACCCGATGTATGTGTGAACATTCAATTAGTTGATAGCACATTGTGATAGTTGCATATACGTGATATGCAATCGGTATAGTTGATACCTACCGTCGTAGTTATGAATGGCTTGTTGGACTCTCTCCAAGGTTGTTCATAACTATGATGGATATCAGCCCATTCGGAGATGGACCTACGATCTCCCGAAGTGATTTTGGGGTTTTTTGAAATTCGAAAAATGAATGGGATTTATAGATGTATATTGATGCATTTTAAAATCATTTTCTCATATATGCTCATTTTGTATTTCTAAAATTGATCATGATGTCTTTGAATTTGCGTTCCATTTTGGATTCGAATAAATTAACTGGGCCAAACTTCTTGCACTTCTTAGAAACTTGAGAATTGTTCTCAAAATGAAAAGCTTGCGTATGTCCTCGAAGTGCCTCTTCCCGCCCGTCCTAGTGACAATGCAACTCTGGACCAATTGTTGGCCTATCAGAAACATGTGAGTGATTCTGAACAAATGAGTTGCATCATGCTAGCTGCGATGGAACCCAAGCTACGAAAGCAGCATGAGCATATGGATGCTCATATCGTAGTCCTTCATCTTTATGAGTTGTTTGATAAGCAAGTGAGATTCGAAAGGTTCTAAGTCTCCAAGCTCCTCTTCACCTCTGAGATGCAAGAAGGTTCATCTGTTGTACTGCTCAACATGCTGAAGACTGTGGAGCCTTCTGAGAAGCATGAGCAGGGGACGGTGTTGTTAGTTGATTCCTCGAAGAAAGGTTCTAAGAGGGAGTCAAAGGAATAACAGAAGGGGAAGAAGAAAAAGGCTAAAAAGGCAGAACCAGCTCAAAAGGGCACTTGCCATCATTATGGCAAGGAGGGTCATTGGCGAAGAAATTGCAAGATTTATCTTGAGTTCGTGAAGAAGAATTAGGCATCGGATGCCCCATCTTCTTTAGATATCTTCGTTATTGATTGTCATTCTATTTTCTCAAACACTTGGGTATTGGATACTAGGTGTGACTCACATATATGTGTTAGGAGATCGGTTGGCCGGCTAGAGGGGGGTGAATAGCCCTAATTCGTTGTTTGTCGTATTTTGTTCATTCTCGTCTACAATTCTTGTTAGCGCAGCGGAATAACAATAATAATACTAACAAGAAACATAAATACACACAAACAAAACACAACGATATACGTGGTTCGGAACCGAATGGTTCCTACTCCACGGGTGAGCTCCTCGAGCTCTAGTTATGCTCACGGCACTAACTATAACACTCCTTTTCGACAACACGTCGGAGGTGGAGAAACCTCTCACAAGCTATTACACTAAGTAATGAAATACAACAAGAAATACAAAGACAATACAAAAGAGAACTTTTACACCGATTGCTTTTGATCGCTTTCTTGTTGCTTGCTTTTTCAAGGTCCGAATGCAACAAAGAATTCCTTCAAAGTCACCCAAAAAGCCTTGGCGAAATCCTCCAACTCGTGCTCCTTTTATAACCTGCATCAAGCTGTTTTCGCGCCCATCAGTCGACTGATCGTGACCATCAGTCGACTGATCCTGTAGCCGTTGTCTCACAACGGCAAGATCCACGTTGGCAAGTTTCAACGGATCACTCATCATCGATGATGCACCCATCACCGATCGATCTCCATCACCGAGTGTCGGCGAACTCGACTCCATTGCGTCTGCAGACGGTCATCCCGACCGCCATCCTCAATCGATCGATCCCTCCATCACCGATCGCCTCCTCGGCCGACCGATCACCGATTTGATCGAACACTGGTCAAACCCATACGACCTAGAGCAGTCGACTGACATCCATGCCAGTCGACTGATGTCGGGCAAAACCTCAAACACCAAGTTGTTTGAGCCTCCGACCGTCGGGTAAACCCTCAAACATCACGTTTGAGCCTCCGACACTCAGTCTTAGCCACTTGGCCAAGTCCACACGGAGTTCCCACGAAGCTCTCTTCCTCGCCTCGCCCTCGGATGCGCCAAGCGCACGCGGCTTTGCAACGCCATCCTTCGCGTCTCATGCCCTAGAAGTATGCTTCCTTTGGGCTCACTCCAATCGTTCCCCGTCCGGCGGTCCCTCGGATGCACCAAGCGCACGGCTTCGCAATGTCATCCTTCACTGACTCAAGGATCCCAAACCTAGTGAACTTACCAAGTCCTCAAGACTTCCCAAATGCACCAAGCGCACGGCTTCGCAATGCATTTCTCACCAAGCACCGAGCGCTCGGCTCCGCAATGCTTTGGATTTCCCATGCCAAGTCCATGTTGGACTTTCCCATGACAATCCCATGTCATGAGTTTTGTCTATCATCAAAATACCATCGGGGTATTGCTCGAGTCAAACTCGAGTCAACCTGGGACGATTGCACCAACAATCTCCCAACAATCTCCCCCTTTTTGATGATTGACAAAACTACCATCTCAAGTCTACCAATTCTCCCATATTGGCAATTCTCATATCCCAATGAGAATTCCAACGAACCCTAATTGGTAACTTGGTAACATCTCCCTTTGACATTACATCAAAAGGTCCTCCCAAGGGTATGAAGGTCTCATATCCCAATGAGATCTTATATCTCTCCCTCGAGGAACACATGCCTACAATCTTTCAAGTGATCCCATATCACTTAAAGAGAGGCAACCCAAATTTCCTCCCATGAGGAAATACACATCCATCTTCCCATGATGGATAGCCTCCCTAGAGGCTTGCTCCCCTCGACCATTGCACCAACAATGTCCTTGGAGAGTCCCTAAGCCAATAGGAACATTAACCAAATCAAAATTAAGGCAAAGTTCAACAATGAACTCTCTTCCACCTTAAAATTGATACTCACCCTCAACCCAACTCCTAATCCATATCCAATGGATTTCCACCCTCTCTAATGCTCTCCCAAGCATATCCTAGGGTTAGGAGTGGTTAGGGAACCAAAACATGGCTAAACATGGGCCTAACTATCAAGTACCGATCGATTCTTATCATCGATCATTGCCATTACAGTCAATGATCGATAACGTGATTTTCAGATTTCAAAAGTGGATTTTCGAAATCCATAAGTAAACATACATAAGTTTAAAAATCGTGAAATTTCATATGCATATTACTTATCCTAAACACTATGGGTGAAAAATGTTGGAAAATTATTTTACCCATTAAATTAGGAGATTGATACAAAGTTCAAAATTTTAGAAAAGCTTCAATAAAGAGCCATCTTTGTATCATCCCATTCAATGGTGATAGCTATCAAAAGATAGGCTTCACCAAGGTTTTTCAAAATGTTTTCAAAATGTTTTTGAAACCTTTAATTTCATTTTCCTAAACATCTCACCAATATCTAGATGTGTAAAGCACATACAAGTCAATTAATCTAGTGAGATGTGGGTTTTTGGTCTTTCATTGGTCTCATGCATATCTCTAGGCAATATTATTTGATTCCCATCAAATCAAGCCATAGTCCTTAATTTCATTTTACTTCATGCATGATATGATTATGGCATAAATATGATATAGATAAAAAAACATATGCCAAAATCATGATGTCATGGCATGTGAATAAGATCTAGCATACATGACATCTTAAAAGTAATTCTAATATGATCATGACATTTTTAGAGATAAAAATGAAAATGATGTCATGACATGGCAAGGCAAATAAAACATGGCAAGAAAATATACTAAGGTATAAAATACCTAAGTGTTAAAATCAATTTGCCATTTCTAAGGATTAAACCAATTTTGCCTTAATGGCATTCATTTCCTAGTGTGCCAAAACCCAAAATGGCACACCAACACCTATAAGACCTAATTGTGCCAATTTAAATCATTTTAAACTTCTCAAAGCATATTGGCACATCCTAATGTGTCAACTCACAATGGTTAGGTTAACTACTCCATCCACTTAGGTTAACACCTAACCCATCTAGCGTGAATCAATCACGCTTTTAGGAACAATATCTATTGGGCTCCTTGGGTTAACAAGGTATTCTAGGGATAACCTCCTAGATGCCTTCTAATGACCGAAGCCATAGTCTTTGGTCTTACTTGGGTCAACTCTAGAGGTGACTCCTCCATTGACCTTCTTAGTGGCTTTCTTGGTTTTCCTTAGGTCCTTAGCCACTAAGCACACACCATGGCTAGTCTTAGGGGTAACTTCCCTATTAGCCTTGGTTTTCCTAGACCTAGAAATTGTTCCATAATTAAATGGAACATTATGATAAGTCTCCTTGGGATTTGGTTTGTGACCCAAACCTTCCTTGCCCTTAGACCGTTCTTGTCTCCTAGGTTTTGACTTTTGGACATTAGACCCTTGAACCGAATTTGATATTAAAACTAGGTTCTTTTCTAATTTTTCTAGCCTTGACCTCAAGGCTTGGTTCTCCACCTCTAATTTCCTCAATTTAGAATTTTCATTAGATTTAGGGAAATTGTTTTTCTTCTTAGGCATATGCCTAGATTTCTTGGGATTAATACCCAAGTGGTTTTCAACTCTCCTAATGGACTCTTTAGGTAAAATAGGTCTAGTGTTTTGAGTCCTAGGTTTGTCTTTAGTTATATGAACATGTTTGGCACCTAGACAATATACCTTATTATTTCTCTTAGCATGCTTTTCATTGATAATAGCAAGAGAACTAAAATAATTTTTAGCATGCTTTTTAACTTTAGGAATTAAAGGTGCATTAAGTAAATTTACCTTAGGGTTAGCTTTAGGAGCTCCCCCTACATGAGTTGCACCTTCTTGCCCTTTCTTCCTCCCCCTAGGGCATTGGCTTCGGTAGTGTCCCTTTTGATTGCATTTGAAGCACACAATTGTTGGTGCAGTGGGCACCAAAGTCGAACCGATATTTTGATTATGGCAAAAGGCTCAATAGTTAAGAGTATATTTGTTATCTTACGAGCTCAATTAAGTGTGCAGAAATGCTAAAGTTAAGCGGAAGGTCTGCGACACCCGGTGGGAACCGAGGTGGTCGGGCAACGCCAGAGGGATTTCGGAGGAAGCCGAGGTACTCGGGTGAAGACCGGAAGCGAGGCTACAAGGTAAGCTCGTGTGAAAGCGAAGCAAGGACGTTAAGCGTAGATCCGACCCAATACCTCCAATGGAAGGTCTAGGTCGAGATCAGTTGGTTAGAACCATCGTACTTTATATTTTAAGCTAACTTGTACTGCAGTCCAAAACCCTTTGACGATCTGCCTACTACACCAATCACTGGTCTAGTTCCAAATTTCGAGAAGAGCTCGAATTTCAAGGGGGTGAATTTGGACTTGACTCGTGTTTTGGTACAAAGGGTGATGTGGCATCAAGGTGGACATCCAAACCATCACCAAGCTTGGACCCCCAAAATTAGGTGATGTGGCATCAAGGTGGACATCCAAACCATCATCAAGTTGGACGCCCAAAATGAGGTGAGTTGGCACAAGATGGTTGGCAAACCACCATCAAGCTTGGACGCCCAAAATGAGGAGAGTTGGCACAAGATGGTTGGCTCCCATGATGTGGCACAAGTTGGATGGCTCCAACAAGTTGGCGTGAAGGCCTCCTTGAGGTGGCACAAGGTGGTTGGATGAGCACCTCATCCTTGAGTTGTGGCACAAGGTGGTTGGATGAAGCACCTCATCCTTGAGTTGGCGCAAAGGATGTGGATGAGCAAGACTTGGGGGATAAGAACCTCACCTTGGACACTACCTATGTCTAAATTCATAGATCAATATCCATAAATAGACATGTTCACGCCAAGCAAAATACATAAGAAATCAAGAGCTCTCAACACGCCGTCGTAACGCCGCTACTACTCACATTTGTTACGACGTGCCACCGACAACGAAAGCTACATCTTCTACTTATAAGAGTTGTCGGTATATTTATTTAAGTTCTACTTCTTTAAATTGTCTTTGTGCTTTAATCGTAACAAGGAAAGGGGGAGTGTCCCTTTGCCTTGATTTCTTTTTGTGATCGTTGTTCCTACTTCCAACGAGGAGGAGTGGTTTTAGTGAATTGCCCTCCGTACGTGATCAAGGATCACTAGGGCCGTGGATTAGCAATCGAAAGATTGTGAACCACGTAAAAATATCTTGTCTACTTTATATTTCCGCTGTGCATTCTCTACTTGCTTTTTACTTATTGCAAAAGTTTTTAACGACACCGTATCGCTATTCACCCCCCCCCCTCTAGCGACACTTTCGATCCAACACTTGGTATCAGAGCCGGGGGCGCTAAGATTCGGTGAAACCACCAATCTAGCTTTGTTTTTCTTTTTTTCACAGATTTTTTATTTATTTATTTCTGTTTTCGTATAATTATTTCACTTGCTTATCTTCTCCTACATATAGAATTGCATTAGAGGCTTTAGGATCCGGATAAGGTTGTCCTTCGGGTTAGATCCCGAGTAAGGTTGTCCTCCGAACTTCAACGACATTCGCATTTGATTGTTTATTTCTTTTGCAAGTTACATTTTATATATATTTTTTTACTTCTCAAGACTACTAATCCAAGACGAAAGTCTTGGAATATTCTTTCGTGTGTGTTTTGCAAGATTCTTTTCGCTGCTCTTCTTCTTGTTTTTAAATGGCCCATCTCGAAGGGTTTAGCACACCGACCCCCGCTTTACAACGTAATGACTTTCGCTATTGGAAGGGTCGGATGGAATGCTTTCTTAAAACCCAATCGAGATGTGGATCGTAATCCAAACCGGTTTCACACTTCCTATTAATGAAGATGGTGAATCTTTGGGTTACGATCAATGGTCAAATTCCATGAAAAACAAGTAGAAGCCGATGCCAAGGCAACTCAAATCTTGCAATGTGGGTTGTCCAAGGAAGAGCTCAACCGCTACGGCCCTTCATTAGTGCAAAGGACTTATGGACCAAGCTAGTGGAACTACACGAAGGCACCGACGACACGAAGGTATGTAAAAGAGATTTACTTTTAAATAAATTGTATAACTTGAAAATGCAGGAAAACGAGACCGCAACTCAACTACATGCTCGATATCCAAGACATCGCCAACCAACTCCATGCCATCGGACAAAAGGTCGAGAATCGCGACCTTATCGTATTCTCTTAACTCGCTTCCTAGGACTACCTTGTGGGCATCCATGGTCGATGCCTACAAGGTCTCCAAGGACCTTTCTAAAATTAGGTTAGACGAATTGTTTTTAACTTGAATTACATGAGCAAACTAACGTGGTCCGTGCCGAGAAGAGTATTGCGTTAGTTGCGTGTTCCAAGAAGAAGAAGCCCGCAAGCAAGCCACCCCCAAGGAAGAAGAAGTCCGAATCGGAAGTAGACTCCGAATAGAATCCGAACTAGTCAATCTAGTTCGAAGATGATCAAGAGACGAAAAACGACCAACAACTCAAGGTAAGCCTAAACCTAATTCAAATACTTCTAATTTTAGATGCTATGAGTGCAATGTGTTCTGGCCACATCAAGTCCGAAAGTGCCCAAAGCTAAAGAATAACGATCAAAGACCAAGAAAGCGCTAAACGCTACTTGGGAGGAGTTGTCGGAGGAAGAAGACGATATCCAAGCTCTAATGGCCAAGCCGATCGAGCACGACTCAAATCAAGAAGAGTCCGAGTCCGAACTGGCGATGAGCTTCCATTCAAGATAAGCCACGGATCCGTATCCGGTTCAAAAGAATCATTAAGGGTAAGTCGGTCGCTACTTAATACTTTGTATGGTGCAATTAAATTTTTAAATAAGAAACTAGCTAAGTCCGAGTCCAAGGTCGAGACCCTAATTGAGGAGGTTAACCTCCTCAAACATGAGGTCTCCCTAACCTCTTCGACTACTCGTATTCAAGAGGAGGACTCAACCTGTTGAAAAGCTTGAAGTTGAGAACTCGCTTTTGAAAACACAAGTCAAGACCTTAGGAACACGTTGAAAGGTTCACTTTGGGATCCAAGGGACTTGACCTCTTACTTGATCACAAAGGGCCGTGTACAACAAGGCCTGGACTCGGGTTTAACTCAAATACAACCAATAAGTCATATATGTCTATAGTAAACCAACATAAGAAAAATGTCCAAGCATGGGTCCCTAAGATCACTTTGATTTCAACTTTAGGATCTAACATGTATTGGGTTCCTAAGGACCAAATTCACTATGTGAATAGACCCACTCGATTCAATGGTCCAGGGGAGCCAATACAAAATGTATTTTTGTTAAGTCTTAGAAATTGCATGCTTAGTTTTTCCTTTATTTTTAGAATGGTTAGATAGGACTCATAACCAACTAAAATCCATGAAAAGATTGAGCCTGGGAGCCTCTTCAAAAAATAAACCAACTAAAATCCCATTTAAAAGATTGAGCCCTCGGGAGCCTCTTTTCAAAATAACTAGTTAGACCAAGATGTAGTCTCAAGTAAGTCGAGTTATCAATTTCTTGAAATTAGCTTTGTCTAAGGAAGTGGTCGTTGTTCCGATCAAAGAAGGCCTCGTGCTCGCCACGACCGAAGCTAATCTCTTGAAAAGATTACTTGATGAGCTTAGACTAAATCCGAATCTAACCTAATGTTGGTTAATTTAAATTCATTAAAATTAATCAAGTAAATTGAAAGTCATCTCACAATAACACATAGGAATAACATGTTTTGATCATGTAGATATTGGTGAGATGATTTAGGTTTAAAACTTACAAACAACCCTTTAGTAATTCCAATATCCGATCCAACTACCTTATATGTAGGATCAATGGATGTTGGATCAATGGGTTGCTCCCCGACACATGACCGGGATCAACTCAAATTTTCGGTTACGATTCAAACGACAAGGATCTAGAGCCTTCGAATAACGGCAAGCTCAAAATCATCGGATCGTGTGATATTGAGCTCAACTCTAACTTTACAATTCAAAATGTCTTATTAGTAGAAAACTTTCAATATAATTTACTTAGTGTAAGCCAATTGTGTGATAACAATTATAAGGTCATATTTCTAGAAAATGAATGCGTAATCAAAATAAATGCAACATCTAAAATAATACTTAAAGGAACTATGAGTAGCAACATCTACACAATAAATTTACCCAACTCCTCAACCAAGTGTCTTATGACACAAAGAAGAGGAATCTTGGTTATGGCAATCAAGACTCTGACACTGCACTCCAAGACTCGTCCACAAGATGAGTCAGAGTGGCTTGGTTATAGGTTTGCCTAAACTAAACAACTTGGATAATAAAATATGTAATGCTTGTCAACAAGGTAAACAATCTAGGACACAACATCAATTAACTAATCAAGAACGAACCAAAAGTGTTCTTGAGCTCCTACACATGGATCTATTTGATTCACATGGAGCTAAGTCACTCAATGGTAGTCAATTTTGCTTAGTCATAATTGACGACTATTCTAGATTTACTTGGGTTAGGTTTATCAAACATAAAAATGAGACCCTAGACCAACTAATCAATCTTTGTAGGTTAATCGAAAATCAAAAGAACCTTAAGATTAAAAGACTTAGAAGCGATCATGGTGGTGAATTCGAAAACCACAGGTTTACGTGATTGTCAGAACCTAAACGGATACCACCATGAGTTTTCATGTCCTAGAACCCCACAACAAAATGGGTTAGTCGAACGGAAAAATAGAACCCTACAAGAAGCCGCTAGGACAATGTTAAACGAGTATAACCTACCCGATAGATTTTGGGCAGAGGCCGTTAGTACGGCTTGCTATGTCCAAAATAGGATCCTTATGGTAAAGAGGCACCAAAAGTCCTCGTACGAGATTTATCACGATAAAATACCAACATCAAGTACTTTAGGTATTTGGATGCAAGGTACATATCTTAAACACTAAGGATTACCTAGGGAAATTCAAATCCAAAACCTCATCGAACCTTTCTAGGATACTCAACCACCAAGAGAGCTTATAGGGTATACAATCACGACACTCTTAGAGTCGAAGAAACCATTAATATAGTTTTCGATTTAAGGACACGAACCCGCTCAATCCTTAACAAAACCAACTAGCAAATCAACTTATAGCAACCCGACTGATCTTGAACTTGAATCTCGCCCCCAACCCAAGTCATCCTATCGACCAAGTGATAGATGACCCTAACCCAAGTCAAACTAAGACTCAGTCATCCTATCAACTGCTTATAGGTGATCCAAATTTAGGGTTCAACTAGAGCTTCATATCGAAACCTTAGTCAAATCTCGCTAATTTCCAAAATCGAACCCAAAACTATTGAACAAGCACTTCTTGATCCCGATCGATTATTGCTATGCAAGAAGAGCTAGCTCAATTCACTAGAAATGAAGTCCGGAATTAGTACCACCACCTAAAGAAAAATCAATTATTGGAACAAGGTGGGTATTTCAAATAAACTTGATGATAAAGGTGAAGTAGTTAGAAATAAAGCTAGGTTAGTCGCAAAAGGGTTTAGTCAAGTCAAGGTTTAGATTACGATGAGACCTACGCCTGTGAGCTGCACTAGAGTCCATCCAATGTTGTTAGCATATGCCGTGCACATCGAGGTTTTAAATTGTTTCAAATGGATGTCAAGTGCATTTTTGAATGGACATAATAAGGAAGAAGTTTTACGTCTACCAACCTCCGGATTGAAAATCTAGATAAACCTGACCATGTCCTTAGACTTAAGAAAGCCCTATATGGACTCAAACAAGCCCCAAGAGCTTGGTACGAAAGGCTTTCGATCTATCTTAAGTCCAAAGGATTCAACCAAGGTTTAGTCGACCCAACCTTATTCGTTAACCGTAGGAAAAGAAATCTTTATAGCCCAAATCTATGTAGATGATATAATTTTTGGAACTACCAACTCGATCTCGCTAAACGAATTCATCTCACTTATGGAAAGTGAATTTGAAATGAATTTAGTAGGAGAGTTAAGTTTCTTCTTAGGTTTACAAATTAAACAAACTAAAGATGGAATATATTTACATCAACAAAAATATACTAAGGATTTAATAAATCGATTTGGAATGCAAGATGCTAAAATAATTAATACACCTATAGCAACTAATGTTAATATAAACGAAGATGTAGAAGGAAAACCCGTTGACCTAAAATACTATAGGAGCGTTAATAGAAGTCTCCTATACTTAACCGCGAGCCGACCCGACATTTTATTCGCGGTAAGTATGTGCGCAAGGTTACAAACCTGTGCCAAGGAGTCTCACCTAACCCTAGTCAAGCGTATCCTTAGATATCTAAAGGGCACGCTAAACGTAGATATTTGGTACCCTAGATCTACCGAGTTTAATCTAATCCATCTCGACTCGACTATGCGGTAGTAAACTCGATAGAAAGAGCGCAGTGGTTGTTGTCAAATCCTCCTCGACGTCTAGTGAGTTGGTGCAAGAGGAAGCGGCATTGCGTTGCCTTATCTACCACCGGCGAATACGTTGCGATGGGTGAGTGTGTCTCTCGCTCACGTGGATGAAGCACACTCTCCAAGACTTTAGCTTAATCTTTAACAACATTAAAACCTACATAGATAACATCAGTTCAATTAACTTAACTAAAAATCCAATATGTCATTCTAGGACAAAACATATAGAAGTTAAACACCACTTCATTAGGGAACATGTAACTAATGGAACTATACAACTAGAGTATGTTGAGTCCAAATCAAACCTAGCGGACATCTTCACCAAACCACTACCCGGCGAATTTAGTTTATTAAGAAAAGTTAGGTATGTGTAATAGAGTAGGATTTAAATTTCTCTATATATGTACTCTATTTTTGCTTCTTTTATGAAATTAGCCTAAGTCTTACCTTAGAAATCATATACCTATAGATTTAAGGAGCCAACACATCTCACAACACATAGGACTAATGTGTTTGTGTACTTAGCCACGAGCAGGCGTGAGATGTTAGGACCTTACTCACAGTTCCAGATGTAGATTCAAAGCATCGATATGAACCATGGAGTATAATTATTTAAAATTAATCAACTCCTTCAAGACTTATTGATCATTCTATATCAATCAAGTCCAACCGGAGTTGTACATTTTAGATGAACATATTTTCAAGCTTATTATTATTTAAAATATATATATATATATATATATATATATATATATATATATATATATATATATATATATATATATATATATATGGGGAACTTGCTTGGACTTACAAACCCTAAAATATATTTACAAACTTTTTGAGTTAAGGCAATAGGGGGAGAAAGTCACAAAAGTAACCAAAATTAACCAAAATTATTAGGGAAGAAAGTAAACAAAATTATTACCTTTTATATTAAGTAATTCCGATTACTTAAGCAACTATTAAGGGGGAGTAAAAATTATTTTTCAAGAACTCACCTTCGGTCAAGGGGGAGGTTACCTCAAAGGGGAGAACTTGAAACAATAATATTTCTCATTCATATTTAATCATTATGCTAGCTCATTCATATTTAATCATTATGCTAGCTCATTCATATTTAATCTTTATGCTAGCTCATTCATGCTTAATCATTATGCTAGCTTAATTTTTCCTTAACTTTTAGTTTGCCATGAATCAAAGGGAGAGATTGTGCAAGGCACCAAAGTCGAACCGATATTTTGATTATGGCAAAAGGCTCAATAGTTAAGAGTATATTTGTTATCTTACGAGCTCAATTAAGTGTGCAGAAATGCTAAAGTTAAGCGGAAGGTCTGCGACACCCGGTGGGAACCGAGGTGGTCGGGCAACGCCAGAGGGATTTCGGAGGAAGCCGAGGTACTCGGGTGAAGACCGGAAGCGAGGCTACAAGGTAAGCTCGTGTGAAAGCGAAGCAAGGATGTTAAGCGTAGATCCGACCCAATACCTCCAATGGAAGGTCTAGGTCGAGATCTGGTTAGAACCATCAGACTTTATATTTTAAGCTAACTTGTACTGCAAAACCCTTTGACCTCACTATACCAAGCCGGTCTAGTTTCAGCCTCGAGAAGAGCTCAAATTTCAAGGGGGTGAATTTGGACTTGACTCGTGTTTTGGTACAAAGGGTGATGTGGCATCAAGGTGGACATCCAAACCATCACCAAGCTTGGACCCCCAAAATTAGGTGATGTGGCATCAAGGTGGACATCCAAACCATCATCAAGTTGGACGCCCAAAATGAGGTGAGTTGGCACAAGATGGTTGGCAAACCACCATCAAGCTTGGACGCCCAAAATGAGGAGAGTTGGCACAAGATGGTTGGCTCCCATGATGTGGCACAAGTTGGATGGCTCCAACAAGTTGGCGTGAAGGCCTCCTTGAGGTGGCACAAGGTGGTTGGATGAGCACCTCATCCTTGAGTTGTGGCACAAGGTGGTTGGATGAAGCACCTCATCCTTGAGTTGGCGCAAAGGATGTGGATGAGCAAGACTTGGGGGATAAGAACCTCACCTTGGACACTACCTATGTCTAAATTCATAGATCAATATCCATAAATAGACATGTTCACGCCAAGCAAAATACATAAGAAATCAAGAGCTCTCAACACGCCGTCGTAACGCCGCTACTACTACTCACATTTGCTACGACGAAGTGCCGCCGACAACGAAAGCTACATCTTCTACTTATAAGAGTTGTCGGTATATTTATTTAAGTTCTACTTCTTTAAATTGTCTTTGTGCTTTAATCGTAACAAGGAAAGGGGGAGTGTCCCTTTGCCTTGATTTCTTTTTGTGATCGTTGCTCCTACTTCCAACGAGGAGGAGTGGTTTTAGTGAATTGCCCTCCGTACGTGATCAAGGATCACTAGGGCCGTGGATTAGCAATTGAAAGATTGTGAACCACGTAAAAATATCTTGTCTACTTTATATTTCCGCTGTGCACTCTCTACTTGCTTTTTACTTATTGCAAAAGTTTTTTTTAACGACACCGTATCGCTATTCACCCCCCCCCCTCTAGCGACACTTTCGATCCAACAACAATGTGCTCTTTGCTCTTGATTTTGGGAACACCGGCATCCTTTGACTTTGGGTTGACTTTCGGTCTTGATGCCTTTTCCTTACCCAATTTAGGGCATTTGCTCTTGTAATGCCCTTTCTCCCTACACTCAAAGCATATTATGTGTTTTTTATTTAAAATAATAACACTTGAGTTACCTAGGGAGGTGGTGGAGGCCTCTTCATGATCTTCACTTCTCCCGAAAGTGGATGCTTCTTGTTCTTGCTCCGGGATGGAAGATTGCCTTTCCTCCCCCTCAATGCTAGAGGTGGAGGTCTCCACCAAATCATCAACATCTTCAAATGTTGTGGGTGCTTCTTCTTCGACATTCTCCTCTACTTGTGCCGATTGGGAATTTTCTTGGAATTTCATTATTTTCTCCCATAATTCCTTAGCATCCCTATAGTTACCCAATCTAGACCAAATAGTGTTAGGTAATAAATCACTAAGTAATTTTATTACCTCAAGATTTGTCTTGAAGTCCTTAATTTGGTCTTGGGTCCACCTTGACTTCTCAATTTGCTTGTTGTTTTTATCCCTAGGCATCTCAAAACCATTTTCTACAATAATCATATAATCAAAATTGGTTTCGAGATACCTCCATCCGCTTCTCCACCAAGAAAAATCTCCATCGAATTTTGGTGGATGGATGAAGCCGCCATTTGTAGTGCTCTCGCTGTTAGTCCTTGAAGAGCGACCTCGGCTCTGATACCACTTGTTAGAGATCGGTTGGCGGCCAGAGGGGGTGAATAGCCCTAATCGTTGTTTGTCGATTTTTTGTTCGTTTCGCTACAATTCTTGTTAGCGCAGCGGAATAACAATAATAATACTAACAAGAAATATAAATACACACAAACAAAACACAACGATATACGTGGTTCGAACCGAATGGTTCCTACTCCACGTGAGCTCCTCGAGCTCTAGTTATGCTCACGACACTAACTATAACACTCCTTTCGACAACACGTCCGGAGGTGGAGAAACCTCTCACAAGCTATTACACTAAGTAATGAAATACAACAAGAAATACAAAGACAATACAAAAGAGAACTTTTACACCGATTGCTTTTGATCGCTTTGTTTGCTTGCTTTGCTTGCTCTTGAAGGTCCGAATGCAACAGAATTCCCCTTCAAAGTCACCCAAAAGCCTTGGCTAAATCCTCCAACTCGTGCTCCTTTTATAACCCGTGATCAAGTTGTTCGCCCATCACCGACCGATCGTGACCATCACGATCGATCGTAGCCGTTGTCTCACAACGGCAAGATCCACGTTGGCAAGTTTCCAACGGATCACTCATCACCGATCGATGGCACCCATCACCGATCGATCATCCATCACGAGTCGCGAACTCGACTCCATTCTCTGCGTCTGCGGTGTCATCGATCGCCATCCCTGATCGATCTCCATCACCGATCGCCTCCCTCGGCAATGATCGATCAACCAGACTTGATCAATCGAACACCGGGTCAAACCCATACGATCTAGAGCTGATCGACATCCATGCTACCGATCGATGTCGGGCAAAAACTCAAACAAAAGTTGTTTGAGCCTCCGACCGTCGGGTAAACCCTCAAACATCATGTTTGAGCCTCCGACACTCAGTCTTAGCCACTTGGCCAAGTCCACACGGAGTTCCCCACCGAAGCTCTCTTCCCTCGGCCTACGTCCCTCGGATGCGCCAAGCGCACGGCTTTGCAACGCCATCCTTCGCGTCTCATGCCCTAGAAGTATGCTTCCTTTGGGCTCACTCCAATCGCTCCCCGTCCGGCGGTCCCTCGGATGCACCAAGCGCACGGCTTCGCAATGTCATCCTTCACCGACTCAAGGACCCCGAGCCTAGTGAACTTACCAAGTCCTCAAGACTTCCCAAATGCACTGCGACGGCCGCAATGCATTTCTCACTCAGCACGAGCGCGCGACTCAGCAATGCTTTGGATTTCCCATGCCACCAAGCGCACGGCTTCGCAATGCTTTGGACTTTCCCATGACAATCCCATGTCATGAGTTTTGTCTATCATCAAAATACCATCGGGGTATTGCTCGAGTCAAACTCGAGTCAACCTGGGACGATTGCACCAACAATCTCCCAACAATCTCCCCCTTTTTGATGATTGACAAAACTACCATCTCAAGTCTACCAATTTTCCCATATTGGCAATTCTCATATCCCAATGAGAATTCCAACGAACCCTAATTGGTAACTTGGTAACATCTCCCCCTTTTTGACATTACATCAAAAAGGTCCTCCCCAAGGGTATGAAGGTCTCATATCCCAATGAGATCTTATATCTCTCCCTTGGAGGAACACATGCCTACCATCTTTCAAGTGATCCCATATCACTTAAAGAGAGGCAACCCAAATTTCCTCCCATGAGGAAATACACATCCATCTTCCCATGATGGATGCCTCCCCCTAGAGGCTTGCTCCCCCTTGACCATTGTACCAACAATGTCCTTGGAGAGTCCCTAAGCCAATAGGAACATTAACCAAATCAAAATTAAGGTAAAGTTCAACAATGAACTCTCTTCCACCTTAAAATTGATACTCACCCTCAACCCAACTCCTAATCCATATCCAATGGATTTCCACCCTCTCTAATGCTCTCCCAAGCATATCCTAGGGTTAGGAGTGGTTAGGGAACCAAAACATGGCTAAACATGGGCCTAACTATCAAGTTTACCCGAAATCATCTGCGATCGACTACGATACGATCGATCATTATCACCGATCGATCATTGCCATTAGCCGATCGATAATCGATTCAGCTTTTCTTTGAAAGTGGATTTTCGAAATCCATAAGTAAACATACATAAGTTTAAAAATCGTGAAATTTCATATGCATATTACTTATCCTAAACACTATGGGTGAAAAATGTTGGAAAATTATTTTACCCATTAAATTAGGAGATTGATACAAAGTTCAAAATTTTAGAAAAGCTTCAATAAAGAGCCATCTTTGTATCATCCCATTCAATGGTGATAGCTATCAAAAGATAGGCTTCACCAAGGTTTTTCAAAATGTTTTCAAAATGTTTTTGAAACCTTTAATTTCATTTTCCTAAACATCTCACCAATATCTAGATGTGTAAAGCACATACAAGTCAATTAATCTAGTGAGATGTGGGTTTTTGGTCTTTCATTGGTCTCATGCATATCTCTAGGCAATATTATTTGATTCCCATCAAATCAAGCCATAGTCCTTAATTTCATTTTACTTCATGCATGATATGATTATGGCATAAATATGATATAGATAAAAAAACATATGCCAAAATCATGATGTCATGGCATGTGAATAAGATCTAGGCATACATGACATCTTAAAAGTAATTCTCAATATGATCATGACATTTTTAGAGATAAAAATGAAAATGATGTCATGACATGGCAAGGCAAATAAAACATGGCAAGAAAAATATACTAAGGTATAAAATACCTAAGTGTTAAAATCAATTTGCCATTTCTAAGGATTAAACCAATTTTGCCTTAATGGCATTCATTTCCCTAGTGTGCCAAAAACCCAAAATGGCACACCAACACCTATAAGACCTAATTGTGCCAATTTAAATCATTTTAAACTTCTCAAAGCATATTGGCACATCCTAATGTGTCAACTCACAATGGTTAGGTTAACTACCCATCCACTTAGGGTTGACACACCCTAACCCATCTAGCGTGAGTCAATCACGCTCCTAGGAACCCAATATCTATTGGAGCTCCTTGGGTTAACAAGGTACTCACTAGGATAACCTCCTAGATACCTTCCTAATGACCCTTTTGGCTTTGAAGCCATAGTCTTTGGTCTTACTTGGGTCAACTCTAGAGGTGACTCCTCCATTGACCTTCTTAGTGGCTTTCTTGGTTTTCCTTAGGTCCTTAGCCACTAAACACACACCATGGCTAGTCTTAGGGTAACTTCCCTATTAGCCTTGGTTTTCCTAGACCTAGAAATTGTTCCATAATTAAATGGAACATTATGATAAGTCTCCTTGGGATTTGGTTTGTGACCCAAACCTTGCCCTTAGACCGTTTCTTGTCTCCTAGGTTTTGACTTTTGGACATTAGACCCTTGAACCGAATTTGATATTAAAACTAGGGTCTTTTCTAATTTTTCTAGCCTTGACCTCAAGGCTTGGTTCTCCACCTCTAATTTCCTCAATTTAGAATTTTCATTAGATTTAGGGAAATTGTTTTTCTTCTTAGGCATATGCCTAGATTTCTTGGGATTAATACCCAAGTGGTTTTCAACTCTCCTAATGGACTCTTTAGGTAAAATAGGTCTAGTGTTTTGAGTCCTAGGTTTGTCTTTAGTTATATGAACATGTTTGGCACCTAGACAATATACCTTATTATTTCTCTTAGCATGCTTTTCATTGATAATAGCAAGAGAACTAAAATAATTTTTAGCATGCTTTTTAACTTTAGGAATTAAAGGTGCATTAAGTAAATTTACCTTAGGGTTAGCTTTAGGAGCTCCCCCTACATGAGTTGCACCTTCTTGCCCTTTCTTCCTCCCCCTAGGGCATTGGCTTCGGTAGTGTCCCTTTTGATTGCATTTGAAGCACACAATGTGCTCTTTGCTCTTGATTTTGGGAACACCGGCATCCTTTGACTTTGGGTTGACTTTCGGTCTTGATGCCTTTTCCTTAGCCAATTTAGGGCATTTGCTCTTGTAATGCCCCTTTCTCCCTACACTCAAAGCATATTATGTGTTTTTTATTTAAAATAATAACACTTGAGTTACCTAGGGAGGTGGTGGAGGCCTCTTCATGATCTTCAATTCTCCCGAAAGTGGATGCTTCTTGTTCTTGCTCCGGGATGGAAGATTGCCTTTCCTCCCCCTCAATGCTAGAGGTGGAGGTCTCCACCAAATCATCAACATCTTCAAATGTTGTGGGTGCTTCTTCTTCGGCATTCTCCTCTACTTGTGCCGATTGGGAATTTTCTTGGAATTTCATTATTTTCTCCCATAATTCCTTAGCATCCCTATAGTTACCCAATCTAGACCAAATAGTGTTAGGTAATAAATCACTAAGTAATTTTATTACCTCAAGATTTGTCTTGAAGTCCTTAATTTGGTCTTGGGTCCACCTTGACTTCTCAATGTGGTTGTTGTTGTTATCCCTAGGCATTTCAAACCATTTTCTACAATAATCATATAATCAAAATTGGTTTGAGATATACCCGCTTCTCCACCAAGAAAAATCTCCATCGAATTTTGGTGGATGGATGGATACCACTTGTTAGGAGATCAATAACAATAATAATACTAACAAGAAACATAAATACACACAAACAAACGAACCGAATGGTTCCTACTCCACGGGTGAGCTCCTCGAGCTCTAGTTATGCTCACGACACTAACTATAACACTCCTTTTCGACAACACGTCGGAGGTGGAGAAACCTCTCACAAGCTATTACACTAAGTAATGAAATACAACAAGAAATACAAAGACAATACAAAAGAGAACTTTTACACCGATTGCTTTTGATCGCTTTCTTGTTGCTTGCTTTTGCTTGCTCTTGAAGGTCCGGAATGCAGCAATTCCCTTCAAAGTCACCCAAAGCCTTGGCGAAATCCTCCAACTCATGCTCCTTTATAACCTCGTGATCAAGTTGTTTGCGCCCATCACGACCGACGCGACCATCACGATCGATCCTCAGAGCCGCTTGTCTCACAACTAAGAAGATCCACGTTGGCAAGTTTCCAACGGATCACTCATCAGTCGACTGATGGCACCCATCACCGACCGATTTACCATCACCGAAAGTCTTGGCGAACTCGACTCCATTCTGCGTCTGCAGACAGGTCATCGATCCGATCGATCTTGGCAATGATCGATGCATTTCCATCACGATCGCCTTCGTACCGATCGATCACAGACTTGATCACGAACACCGGTCAAACCCATACGACGGAGCTGATCGACATCCATGCTACGATCGATGTCGCAAAACCTCAAACACAAGTTGTTTGAGCCTCCGACCGTCGGGTAAAACCTCAACCATCCCGTTTGAGCCTCCGACACTCAGTCTTAGCCACTTGGCCAAGTCCACACGGAGTTCCCCACCGAAGCTCTTCTCCTCGCCTACGCCCTGGATGCGCCAAGCGCACGGCATGCAACGCCATCCTTCGCCTCATGCCCTAGAAGTATGCTTCCTTTGGGCTCACTAATCGCTTCCCGTCCCGGTCCTCGGATGCACCAAGCGCACGGCCGCAATGTCATCCTTCACCGACTCAAGGACCCCGAGCCTAGTGAACTTACCAAGTCCTCAAGACTTCCCAAATGCACTAAGCGACGGCCAAGCAATGCATTTCTCACTAAGCACCGAGCGACGGCTGCAATGCTTTGGATTTCCCATGCCAAGCACCAAGCGCACGGCTTCGCAATGCTTTGGACTTTCCCATGACAATCCCATGTCATGAGTTTTGTCTATCATCAAAATACCATCGGGGTATTGCTCGAGTCAAACTCGAGTCAACCTGGGACGATTGCACCAACAATCTCCCAACAATATGTAATGACATACATGGGCTAAGAAATAGAAGAAGACTCGTCAAGGGAGAGTCAAATTTACGTGTTGGGAATGGAGCAAAGGTTTCTGCACTCGGCAATGGAACGTATTTGTTGAAACAATCTGCAGGACTTGTCTTAGAACTGGACAATTGCTTTTGTGTTCCTTCGTTGATAAAGAACATCATTTCTATTTCTTGTTTAAATAGAAATGAGTACCATTTGACTTTTAGTAACAATTATTGTTACATAAATTTGAATGGAGTTCTTTATGGGTCTGGAACTTTAAGCAATGGTGTTTATACGTTGGATGTATCCAGTGGCGTTTTCAATATCGAAGCGAGCAACAAGCGTGCTCGAAAGGATAATCAATTAGACTCCTACATGTGGCATTTTCGTCTTGGCCATGTAAGCAAGAAACGCATGTCCGAATTACACCGATGTAGAATTCTGGAATCGTTTGAATTGGATTCATACGATACATGCGAATCATGCTTAAAAGGCAAGATGACTAAGTTACCTTTTACTGGAAAAGGTGAATGAGTGGGAGAGTTACTAGGTCTAATACATACTGATGTATGTGGACCTATGTCAACTCAAGCTTTAGGAGGCTATAGCTACTTCATTACCTTCACCGATGATCACTCACGGTTTGGGTATGTGTTCTTGATGAAACACAAGTCTGAAGCCTTTGAAAGGTTCAAAGAATTCAGAAATGAAGTAGAGAAACAAAATGACAAGAGTATTAAAATACTTCGATCGGATCGAGGTGGTGAATACTTAAGTCAAGAGTTTCTTGATTATCTAAGAGACAATGACATATTGTCTCAATGGACTCCGACATATACACCACAGCATAATGGTGTATCTGAGATGCGTAATCGGACCTTGTTGGACATGGTCAGGTCAATGATGAATCATGTGAATCTTTCCAAGTCCTTTTGGGGCTATGCACTTCATAAAGCATTTGTTAAATGTAATGCCAACCAAGGTAGTCTCTACTACTCCATATGAGATATGGAATAGTAAGAAACCTCATGTATCTTACTTGAAGATATGGAGTTGTCCTGCTTATGTGAAGCAGACTGTATCATACAAATTGGATGCTAAGTCTGATAAATGTCTATTTATTGGATAACCAAAGGAAATGAGGGGTTACCAATTCTATCATCCTGTGGAACAAAAGGTGTTTGTTTCAAGGCATGCTGTGTTTCTAGAGAAAGAGTTTCTCTTGCAAGAAAACAGTGGGAGTGTCGTCGAGCTTGAGGAGGCTCGAGAGACTCAAATAGACATTGATGAGATACCTAGTGAAGCACAACAGCCGACAACTCATAGTGATGAGCAATCAGCTGGACCTATTGTAACACCACATCTTCGTAGATCTGGTAGAACACGCAATATTCCTGAGAGATATGGATTTCTCGTAAGTGAATCGAACGACGTATTACTCATTGATGATGAGGAGCCTACTAGTTATGAAGAAGTGCTGACAAGTTCAGAAAGGGATAAGTGGCTTGAAGCCATAAAGTCGGAAATGGATTCCATGTATGAAAACCAAGTTTGGAACTTGGTTGACCCACCTGAAGGCATAAAGCCTATAGGGTGCAAGTGGGTTTTCAAGAAGAAAACCGACATGGATGGTAATGTGATTACCTATAAGGCTAGATTGGTGGCGAAAGGATATCGTCAAAAGCAAGGTGTTGATTATGACGAAACCTATTCGCCTGTAGCTATGCTTAAATCCATTCGGATGCTCCTGGCCATAGCGACTCATTATGATTATGAGATATGGCAGATGGATGTGAAAATAGCTTTCCTTAATGGAAACTTGCTCGAGGACGTGTATATGATACAGCCTGAGAGTTTCACATCGGTTGATAAAACCAAGGTATGCAAATTGCGACGATCCATTTATGGATCAAGCAAGCATCCAGAGTCGAATATCCGCTTTGATGAGACAATCAAAAGTTTGATTTCTCACAAAATCCGCATTTAACCTTGTGTGTACAAGAAGGTTAGTGGGAGGCAATGTGTTCCTAGTATTGTATGTCGATGACATATTACTTATAGGAAACGATGTTTCAATCTTACAATAAGGTTTGGTTATCCAAGACATTCTCCATGAAAGACTGGGAGAAGCAACCTACATCCTCGGATTAAGATCTATAGAGATAGATCAAACGGTTGCTTGGTCTTTCGCACTATATATATAGACCGAAAAGCAAAGAGGTTTAGCATGTCGGAATCCAAGAAAGGTTTCCTACCCATCAGGCATGGGGTACACCTTTCAAAGTCTATGTGTCCGTGCACAGAAGACGAGAGGATTTGCATGAGTAAGATTCCCTATGCATCTGCAATAGGATCTATCTTGTATGCTATGTTATGTACGAGGCCCGATGTATCATATGCTTTGAGTGTCACGAGCAGATACCAATCTGATTCAGGAATGGATCATTTGGTGGTTGTTAAGACGATCCTTAAGTACTTAAGAAGAACTAAGGATGTGTTCCTAATATATGGAGAAAGATACATGGTGATATGTGGGTATACGGATGCCAGCTCCAGACAGACAAGGATGATTCCATGTCTCAGTCTGGGTATGTATTCACCTGAAATAGAGGCGCAATAAGTTGGAAAGGTTCCAAGCTTGACACTATAGCGGATTCTGCCACTAAGACAGAATACATTGCAGCTTTGGAAGCAGCAAAGGAAGCGGTTTGGATCAAGAAATTCATCTCTGAACTTGATGTTGTCTCGTCAACGATCCAAACATGTGCTTCGCCCCTATCATCTTATCAGAGAGATCATCAGTAGGAAGGAAATACAAATTGAGAAAATTCCCACTGAAAGGAACTTAGCGGATCTTTTTACTAAAGCATTACCTCAAAGTAAGTTCGAGGGTCATGTTAGTGCTTATGGTATTAGATACCATAGCGATTGGCATTAGGCCAAGTGAGAGTCTGTTAGTAATATATGAGAGATGTCCTAAGGCAATCGCCTTATGTATGAACCATTTATATGATAAATGAAGATTCACTATTTGAGTATACATGTTTCATGTATTTGATTGGATCTTAAACTCATTTCTTGAATGTCACGATACGATTCACGGCATGAGAGAATTTGTGATTGGATCACAACTAGTGAGTATCTCTACATGTGTAATTGTGATGTATCGAATTATCCTAGTCGATGAATTGATGGATTTGGACACCATCAATTCGCGAGACTAGCACGAGGTATACTCCTTGGTGTATCCAAGCGGTGATTCTCAATTTGGAGACATTGTGATGTCCGGAGTTAATCGTGGATGCTAGTTATGGTAACTAGTTCATTGGAGTGACCAGCCGTAAGACTTCATATGGTTCTCTGCATATATAGATATGTCAATGAAGTTCTTACTGTAGCTTAAGTGCGATGTTCCTTTGACTTGCAGTATTCAAGTCATCTTGATCATGAAGTGATCGAAGGTGTGGACCCGGGATGATTGGGTATAAGTCGAAGTGATCAAAGGTGTTTGAATAGCCTATAAAGGATTCACCATTCCTTGCGAGGAGATGTATACCCATGGCCTTTCGTCGGATTGTTACTAAAGTCTTTGGCCAAAGCATTACATGTTTAGAGTAAGGTACTCTTCGATACATGTGGAGTAACTAGAATCCGTAGGACGAGGAAATGATACTTGGGCTAGGTGTGACGTAGTCAGCCTAGTGGGGACTGACACTATAGACCATGTCCTGAACCAAGTGGGTAAAAGATGAGTGAAGAGAATGGGGCACGATTCATTCGAGCTGCTGAAGGGTTTCAGAAATAATTCTGGATCAACCGTTGATCTTTTCGGTTAATTGGGGATCATGATGTACTACTAGGTGCCACTCATGATCGTTCTATAATTAATGGTTAATTATAGACGGCCAACATAAACCGAGAACCTATTTGGTCACACGCACAACGAGCGTAATCCGAAGGATTTAAAACGAGCTTGAGAATGGGATTCTCAGACCGAGAGAAACTAGGTTTGGTTGGACCAAACATGAAGCGAGCATGAAATCGTTTCAGTCGCAATGGAAGCGTGGATGGGCCGTGTCTTATGAAGACATAATGGATGAACCAAAATGGTTTGGTTCTAATCCAATGGAGGAGAATAAATCAAAAGGTTTGGTTTATTTTAAACGAATGAACCAAAAGTTGGTTCGGTTCGTTTTAACTTAAAATAAACCATCATGGTTTGGTTTATTTTAACTTATATTAATGGAGCGGGTTAACGAGCCTCATGGTTATGATCCAATAACCATTAAGAGAATTAGTTCTCTATAAAAGAGGGCTTAAGGGATTGTTTAAGCCCTAATCCAAAAGCCCTAAACCTAGTTGCCGCCCACCCCATTGAAGGAGTCGGCGCCAACTCCATTGCCGCCCCCTCTTCTCCTCCAACCGGCGTCCAGAAGGAGTTTTCCTTCCCCCTCGCCGGCGTCGAGATGCTGTCGGTTGTTGCTCCGGTGATCTCCTTTAGGTTTGGCATCAAGGTGAGCTTTATCTTCCCTTGGTTGGCCGGCGCCTATCTCCTCCACCAAAGCTGTCCAGTTTTCTGGACAGTTTGTTCTCCTCTCATCGGAGCGTCGTTTGGACGACGGTTAGAGCTCCGACAGCGGCTAACTTACCGGGGATTCGATCTCCGGTAATCCTCTGAGGTGGAGGACGAAGGATTCGTCAATCGGTTGACGAATACCTCTCCGGAGAAGCAAGTTTTGAGGACTCGTTTTGGATCCGAATTTGGATTCGGATCGTGATCATCTCTCGATCACGTCGTCTTCAACACAAGGCTAGTAACCCGTACGAAGACGAAGCTCGTGGCTTAGCAAAGTCATCCTAAGGATACTCGGCGTGGATACGGATAGAGACGATTCTAGCGAGGATCGTTCCGGTTGATGCCGTTCCCGCTACACGTAATACGAAAGGTATAACGTAGTTAAATTTTCTTTTATTGCAAAATTTAAATTTACGGTTATGTCTACACATGTTGTACTATGCATGCGTGTGATGTGTGTGTTGTAATAAATGTAGATTTATTATTTTTTTTCTTCCGCTGTGCACATGTTTGCGAAACATGTTCGAACACACACTCGCCGCGGTGTCGGAAACCCAACAGACACTGTTAGCATGACATAGCCGATGGAAGCACCTGAAGGCTAGCGCGATGGATGAACAAGTCATGAATGACTTGGAGGGATTCGAGAGGCGCGAGACAGATGGAGGTGGCTAGAAGACTTAGGTCTAGGCTAAGGGTGGTCTAGCAAGTATGGGGGACCATACTTGGGCTAAAACCTCATGTTTGAGGTGTGCCAGTCAACTGGTGCCATATGGAAGTCGACTGGTGAGAGTCAACTAGGGTTTGACTACGGGATGTGTTCTAGTAGTCGACTGCCAGAGCTTGGTAGTCGACTGATTGGATGAGCAGTCGACCGATCTTGTGATCAGTAGACTGTTGCTCGGGTTTTAGAGCACAAAATAAAGTCTCACTCGATCGCTGCAGTCAGCAGTCGAGTGATGACTTTATCAATCGACTGATGGTCATAATCAGTCGACTGATGATGGATCCGTTGGATTTTTCCAGCGTGGATCTTGCCGTTGTCTCATGACAACAGCGGCATCAGTCGACTAATGGTTCCAAGCAGTCGACTGATCGAAGTTTTCCAGCATAGGTTGAAGCTTTAAATGAAGCTCGTGAAGGAGGAAAAGGCTATGGTTCTTTGAGGAGTTTTTGGGGCGAATTGCTGGTGTGATTCAAGGTCTCCAAGTGCCACTCAACCAACCAAACAAGCAAACTCTCAAAAGATCGATTGTAAAGTTTTCTTTGCATTTCTTTTGTTGTATTCACTTGTATTTTCTTGTTGTTTTAGTATTACTGTTGTAATCATTTGTACGAGGTTTTCCCACCTCCGACTTGTGTCGAGAAGGAGTATTTGTGATTAGTGAGTGCGTGTGCATCACTAGAGCTCTTTAGAGCTCGATTCGTGGAGTAGAAACCGTTCGGTTCTGAACCATGTTATATTCTTGTGTTCGTGTTTATCTTATATTCGTTATTGCTTTATTATTATTATTCCACTATGCATAATGAGTTTTGTAGAGATGAACACGCGAAAGAATTCCATCACGCACTAGCTCGACGCTATTCACCCCCGCTCTAGCGTTCCAACAATCTCCAACAAGTGGTATCAGAGTGAGGCTGCTCTTCAAGGTTTAACAACTAAGGGAGCACGCTAGAGGGAAGATGGAATTCCAAGACAAGCTTGGATGGGAGATCAATACTCCACCACCATACGACCGAGAAGATTTTCCGACATGGAGAGCAAGAATGGAGACATTCTTGATGATGGACATAGATGATTGGTTCATCCTCATAGAAGGCTTTGAGCCTCCTAGGGACAAGAAAGGAGAAGTCCTTAAGTTAAAGAAATGGACCCAAGAGCAAAGGCTAAAATTCAAGACCGAAGCCAAGGTAACAAAACTTTTAGAAGATTTGATACCTAATGATGTTTTGTCTAGGCTAGGTGAATATCTAGATGCCAAGGAGCTATGGGAAAAATTGGCAAAATTTCATGAAGAGCTTCACTCAATTCAAGAAGAAAAGGAAGAGAAGGAAGAGAGCTCATCCTCACAAGCAAGTGAGGATTTGGAAGTTGATAGGGAGTCAACCTTCGAATCGGTGGAAGAAGTGGAAAAAACATCCACCTCTAGGATTGAGGGGGAGGAAGTTAGACCATCCACTTTAGAGCAAGAGCAAAGTCAAGAAGAATCTTCTACTTCTGGTCAAGAAGAAGAGCAAGCTTAAGCTTCCACCACGACCCTAGGTAACTCCAACATATCAATTTGTAATAAAAATCATATCATATGTTTTGAGTGTAGGGAAGTCGGGCACTACAAGAGCAAGTGCCCAAAGAAAGCTTCTCTGGCGCCTAAAAGTCAACAAAAGTCAGAGGATGCCGGTCCCCCAAAAAATAAAAGCAAGGAGCATGTCATATGCTTCAAGTGCAATTCAAAAGGGCATTATCGGAGTCAATGTCCAAAGGGAGAGAAAAAGAGAGCATCACAAGATGGGGGAGCCTCTAAGGCAAACCCTAAGGTATATCTAAATAATGCTCCTTCTTTAGTTAATAGACAAAAGCATGCTAGGAATTTTAATTCTCTTGCAATTTATGAAAAACATGCTAGAAATAATAGATATATTTGTTTAGGTGCCAAAAATATTAATATTTCAAAGAAGGAGAAATTTGGGACTAATGTCCCTAAAAAAGTTTTACCTAGGGAGTCTATTAGGAAAATAGGAGAACACTTAGGTCTTAATCCCAAATGGACTAGGCTCCCTAGAAAGGACAATGCCGAAAGACCAAATTAAAATTCAAAAATTGGGCAATTAGGATTAGAAAATCAAGCCTTGAGGTTAAGACTTAAGAAATTGGAAAAGACCCTTGCAAATATGCAAAATAAATTTAAAGGGTCAAATGGTCAAACTTCTAGGTCTAGAACTCAAAGTCAACACCTAGGGCCTAAGAGACAAAAGTCAACCAAGGGCAAGAAGGGTTTGGGTCACAAACCTAAGCCTAAGGTGGCTTATTATAGTGTTCCATTTGATTATGGAATACAAACTAGGTCTAGGAAGACCAAGGCCAATAGGGAAGTCATCCCTAGAGTTGACCAAGGTATGTGCCTAGTGGCTAGGGTTTCAAGGAAACCTAGGATGACCACTAAGAAGGTTGCAAGGAGGAGTCACCCCTAGAGTCAACCTAGGTAAGACCTAAATGACCAAGGCTAACAAGCCTAGAAGGGTCATTAGAAAGGTATCTAGGGAGGTTATCCTTAAGGAATACCTAGTAAACCCTAGGAGCTCAAAAAGGTTTTGGGTTCCTAAGAGTTTGATTGACTCATGCTAGATGGGTTTAGGGTGTGCCAACCTTAATTGGATGGGTAGTTAACTCAATAATGGTAAAGGTGACACTTTAGGATATTTTCAAGGTTATGGATACCTTGGAAATAGATTTGATATTATAATCCTAAAAGATTTTAGGATGTGCCAATATATCTTGAGAAGTTTCATAAAATGATCAAATTGACACAATTTAGGTTTTAGAGTCATAGTGTGCTATTTTGGGTTTTTGGCACACTAGGGAGAAAAGTAATAATATGAAAAAATATATTTAATAATATCAAATGGAAATTAATGTTAAAATTTAGGTATTCTTATACCTATACTTTTTATTTATCATACCTTGTTTGTCATATAACATGCCATGACATCATATCTATTTTTAATCATTTAAAATGACATGATCATGTTTAGGGTTAGGTTAAATGTCATGTGTGCTTAGGTTATATCATATGCCTTGACATCATGATCATTGGCCATGATTTATTATGCTATTATTTTATGTCATGATCATTCATGCATTTAATTTGATTAAAATTGATTTAAGAACAATGGCATGACTTGGAGTCCTATTTATAAGAGAATCAAGTAGGGTTGTCTTAGAAAAATACATGAGGCCTTAGATTAGGATAACCAAAACCCACATCTCACATCTAAATTGACATGTATGTATATTTTGTACACCCTGGATACATGTGAGATGTTAGGATATGAGTTAAGTTCAAGGTGCATAGTTTTTTTTTGCATCTAGATGAACTAAAACTCATCTAATTTCATTGGTGGATCATTAGGAAAGCTTGTGTACAAGTCATGTACATTGAGCCCAAGGAATACGATCCAAAATAAGGTTTGAAAACATTTTAAAATCCTTTTGAAAAACCTTGGTGAAGTCTATCTTTTGATAGCAATCACCATTGATGAGATTGATACAAAGTGAGCTAAAACTTTGAAGTTTTTATTCACTTTTGAATTTTGTATCAATTTCAATATTTTATGGGTAAAATAATTTTCAAATATTTTTCACCCATTGTATTGGTCATAAGTATTATACGTATAAAATTTCATAATTTTTTGAATTACGTATAATTATTTATGATTTTTCAAATTTCATTTCTAATAATTGAAATTCTGATATTTTAGTTATCAGTCGATTGCCCTAGGTGACAATCGACTGATGAGGGTGTCAGTCGACTGGTAGTTGAGAGAGTCGATTGCCAATGCTGATTTCGGGAAAACAAGGTATGTTTAGCCCGTGTTCAATTGCGGTTAAGGTCCCTAACCACTCATAATCCTAGGATATGCTTTGGGAAGCATTATAAAGGGTGAAAATCCATTGGATATGGATTAGGAGAGGTGTTAGGATTATGTATCAAATTTAAGGTGTGGAGAGTTCATGTTTAAACTTTGAACCTTATTTTTGATGGTTTAGAGTTCCTATTGGCTTAGGGACTTCCCAAGGATATTTTTGGTGCAATGGTCAAGGGGGAGCAAGCCTTTAGGGGAAGGTATCCATCATGGGATGATGGATGATATTTTTTCTCATGGGAAGGAAAAATGTGATTTTGAGATACCCAATTTGAAAATTGGGAGAGTCCATAGGATTGCCTCTCTTGAGTAATATGAGACTTATCACTAAGAAGATGGTAGGCGTCCTAGGTATGTTTGTACCAAGGGGGAGATTGTAAGATCTCATTGGGACATGAGACATTGACCACCTTGGAGAGATAACCTTTTTGATGTTAGTCAAAAAGGGGGAGAATGTTTTGGGGGAGAAGTTAGAATTACCAATTTGGGATAATTGGTAAGAGATTTGAGTTAGTGTTCTAACTCAATGGTTTGTTTGGTTTTTGTCAAACATTAAAAAGGGGGAGATTGTTGGTGTAATCGGCCCAGGTCACGATTGATCAGGACTTGAGTTTGACTCGAGAGATGAGATGTTTTGATGTTCGACAAAAACATATGACAGTGTGATTGTCATGGGAAAGTCCAAGTCATGGGTACTTGGCATGGAAAGTCCAAGTGGGACACTTGACATTTGGAAAAGTCCAAGCATGGGTCTTGGCAAGGAAAAGTCCAAGCATGGGTCTTGGCATGGAAAGTCCAACATGGGTTGGCAAGGAAAGTCCAAGCTTGAGTCTTGGCATTTGAGAAGTCCAAGGGGTTTGATATTGGCGGCGTAAAGTCCAAGAGGGAGTCTTGGCAGCATAAGTCCAATGGTTGGCGACGTAAAGTCCAAGTGGAGTCTTGGCGGCGTAAGTCCAATGTGCCTTGGAAGTGTAGACACCGTTAGCATGACATAGCCAATGGAAGCACCTGAAGGCTAGCGTGATGGATGAATAAGTCATGGATGACTTGGAGGGATCCGAGAGGCATGAGGCTGATGGAGGTGGCTAGAAGGCTTAGGTCTATGCTAAGGGTGGTCTAGCAAGTATGGGGGCTAAAACCTCATGTTTGAGGTGTGCCAGTCGACTGGTGCCATATGGAAGTCGACTGGTGAGAGTCAAATAGGGTTTGATTGTGGGATGTGTTCCAGCAGTCGACTGCCAGAGCTTGGCAGTTGACTGATTGGACGAGCAGTCGACCGATCTTGTGATCAGTCGATTGCTGCTCGGGTTTTGGAGCACAGAATGGAGTCTCACTCGACCGCTGCAGTCAGTAGTCGAGTGATGACTTTATCAGTCAACTGATGGTCATAATCAGTCGACTGATGATGGAACCCTTGGATTTTTTCAGCATAGATCTAGCCGTTGTCTCACGACAACAGTGGCATCAGTCGACTGATGGTCCCGAGCAGTCGACTGATCGGTATTTTCTAGTACAGGTTGAAGCTTTAAATAGAGCTCATGAAGGAGGAAAAAGCTATGGTTCTTTGAGGAGTTTTTGGGGCGAATTGCTGGTGTAATTCAGAGTCTCCAAGTGCCACTCAACTAACCAAACAAGCAAGCTCTCAAAAGATCGATTGTAAAGTTTTCTTTGCATTTCTTTTGTTATATTCACTTGTATTTTCTTGTTGTATTTAGTATTACTGTTGTAATCATTTGTACATGGTTTCTTCACCTCCGACTTGTGTCGAGGAGTATTTGTGATTAGTGAGTGTCTGTGCATCACTAGAGCTCTTTAGATCTCGATCTGTGGAGTGGGAACCGTTCGGTTCTGAACCACGTTATATTCTTGTGTTCGTGTTTGTCTTATATTCGTTATTTCTTTATTATTATTATTCCGCTGCACATAACGAGTTTTGTAGAGATGAACACGCGAAAGAATTCCATCACGCTCTAGCTCGACGCTATTCACCCCCCCTCTAGCATTCCAACCATCTCCAACAGAACCTAATGGCTATGCAACATGTGAGCGGTAGGGTTAGGTTGGTTTCGTTGAAGGCAAGTGGATGAAAGGGATGAGCTAGCATATTTCCCGAAATATAGTTAAGAAGTTGTTACACAGTAGGAGAGGGCCCCCATATAATATTCCGAGGAGCCTTCGCTCCTCGTGTCTGTAACAGAATGATTCTCCAGATGGGCAAGGTGGCCACATGTACGATGAAGGAGGTTCGCAGTGCGACAGTTGGCCAGAGGAAGAGGATAAAAGGGAGAAGCAGGGCAAGAGAAAGGGGATCCGTATTATTCCAACCAGCAAGAGACAAAGGCACATTCAGAAGAGGGAGAGCAACCACATCGCCGGAGAAGGAGCTAAGGAGAGTAGTGAGCTCCATCTTTCTTATACTATTTCCTGTGTATTGACCTAATTGTAAGAGGTTTTCTCCTCCACCTCTAGAAGTTCTTTCCGCGAAGGAGAAAGTTCATAGTGG
This sequence comes from Wurfbainia villosa, assembly GCA_025175895.1. Lineage (NCBI taxonomy): Eukaryota > Viridiplantae > Streptophyta > Magnoliopsida > Zingiberales > Zingiberaceae > Wurfbainia > Wurfbainia villosa. Next base: position 56,999,905 of record CM046004.1, read on the forward strand.
AAGTGCTTTGGCATAGTAGTTGGTGGGAGATCTCACCTCCGTGGAGTAGGAATCCTTATTCCGAACCACGTTACATCCTGTGTCTTTGTTCGTTGCTTGTGTTGGCATGCGTTTCTCTTCTTCACATTTCATTTTACTGTTGCGTCCGGAGAAAACCCCCTAAGCTTCCTTTGTGCCCCACTGCGTTGAAAGGAAGTCAATAGACCTTCTTCCCCATCACAGCATCAGTTGGCGCCGTCTGTGGGAAACTCTGAGCAAGATGTAAAGATGCAGCTAGAAGAGATACAACACCCAGTAGCCTCCACTGCAGAGGAAAACCCCATCACTATACTACCGTCACAACTGAGAGCCATAGTGGACAACGCCGTGGCTGAGGACCTTACTAGAGAAAGGAGAAGGACGGGGTACCTTCATCCCCATTCTGGTGAACCTTCCTCTCGTGGACCGCCACCAGAGATGCCCCCTCCACCTCGTACAACCACTAACGTCGAAGCATTGCCTAGAGAGGGGCTAGGGGGACGAGTACATCATTAGACCACTATGCTATTAACCCAGAATCGACAAGAAGGGCAAGGTGAAAGACGATCAACTAGGGCTCCAGAGATTTACGAGCCCAGTCCTTTTACCATGGACATCCTTTTTGAAGTCCCACCATCATACTTTAGAAATCCCCAAGTAGATAAGTACAATGGCACGACGGATCCTGAGGAGCACCTATCATAATTCACCGGAGCGGCCTCACTCCACTGCTATACCTACGCCCTCAAGTGTCGGGTTTTCCATACCACCTTAACCGGTTCGGGACAAAAATGGTTTAACACTCTGCTCCCGGGGTCTATTACTTGTTTTGTTGATTTTCAGGGGATGTTCTGCCAAGAGTTTGCTAACTGCAAGGCGTACAATCATAATGCTTCTATCCTACTGCACATTACGCAGGGGCCCTCAGAGTCACTCAAAGGGTATCTTCATCGGTTCACCTCCACTGCCAGGAGCATCCCCTCAGCAAGGTTGGATGCTTTCAGAGTGACCATTCCACATGGGCTAAGGGAGGGTCCTTTCCTTAGCTCACTTTTGAGGAAGCTCGCGAACAGCTATGAGGAGTTGTGCGGAGAAGTATATCAATGAGGAAGAAGGGCTGAAAGTTCAGAGAGCCGAACGAGCCTTCGTAATGGTCCATGCCGAAAGAAATCACCCCGCAGCCCCTCGAGCACCTCCTAGACGGGAATATGTCCGACCTTTTCTATCGGAGGCTCCCAGGCCTCGGTTATTGCTATAGGGAACTCGCCCCACACAACCATTGTAGATCATGGCCACCGATGCAGTCCCTCCCCCAAGGACTTGGAAGGAGCGGGAGATGGAATTCTATGACCAACAAGGTCTTCTATAGCAGCCAACGGGGTATAGGGGAGTGCCTCGCAACCCTCCCACCCCGTTCTTTTGCCAGTACCATATGGAATACGGCCACGCCAGTGGCCGATGTTTCAAATTGCAAGAGGAACTAGAGTGCCTCCGAGCCGCTTACCCACAGCTGCGGCCTCAGATTAGAGGACCGACACGGCGAGGCCAACGACCCAATATGGCTCATCTGGGGCCATATAACCAACGACTGCAGGTTACTTTTCCTCCCGACCCTCAGACTCTGACTCAAGAGGGTATCTCACAAGGGGGCCCATTAGGTGAGGGCCCATCATCTGATATGAATAACGTCCCCACACGGGCGGTTATTCACGTTATTGCAGGAAGACCCACTGATGGGGATTGTAATCGGGCACGGAAATCATACGACCATCTCATGGAGAGCATGACTATAATTACTGATCAGGTTGTCCAGACCGCGCCGCCGATTTTGTTCGGGCCGGAGGATCTCCGAGGCATCCTACTGCCTCACACGGATGCTTTAGTGATCCGTATTTCTTTGGCCAACTATGAAGTGGCGCGGGTACTAGTTGACTCGGGGAGTTCTGTCAACATCCTCTTTCAGGAGGCCTTCGGACAGATGTAGCTGGGAAACACCCAGCTAGAAGATGTGACCACACCCCTCTTCGGGTTTGCGGGACATGTGCTCCACCCCACAGGGTAGATTTCATTGCCCCTGACTATGGGCACAAAACCTAGCCAAAAAACCAATATAATTCCTTTTCTTATTGTGGATGCTCCATTCACCTATAATGCAATTCTGGGTCACCCCTTCCTTTCTATTTTTCAGGCGGTGGCTTCTCCGTATCACCAAAAGGTAAAATTTCTGATCGGGTAGTTGATTGGAGAGGTCAGAGGCGAGCAGAAGGCTACAAGGAGCTGCTACGTGCTAATGGTCAGGGATGACTAAAAGAAGGCCTAAACCAATGACCTCAAAGGGAAAACCATCATGATTTTTGACGTCTGCATGCTGGAAGAATCTCCCCTCAAAGCGGAGAAAATGGAGTAAGGAGAGCTGGTGGAGATAGCTCCCGAAAAGGCCACTCGGGTAGCACAGCAGCTGAAGGCCAAAGAGGAGCTGGTGGCATGCCTAAAGAAGAACGAAGACATTTTCGTCAGAGATGTGCATGATCTTACGGGAATCGACCCTCGCATTGCTGAACATCACCTCAACATTACTAGAGGAGTCTGACCCGTCAAACAAAAGTGGTGACATTTTGGACCCAAAAAGGATAAAGTGATAGCTGAAGAAGTAGATAAATTGTTGAAAGTGGGTCATGTGAAAGAAATTCAATTCCCCGAGTGGGTCTCCAATGTAGTCCTGATCCCCAAGCCCTCTAGGCAGTGGAGGATGTGTATTGACTTTCGTGATTTAAATAAAGCGTGCCCTAAAGACTGCTAACCCTTGCCTCGCATTGATCAGTTGGTAGACTCTACGGTAGGATATGAGGTGGTGTCCTTAATGGATGCTTACCAGGGATATCATCAGATACCACTGGCCAAAGAAGATAAGAAGAGCGTTAGTTTTGTAATGGCAGGAGGGTTATATGCTTATGTGGTAATGCCCTTCGGCCTAAAAAATGTGGGGACTACATACCAGCGGCTCATGGATAAAATCTTTGCGGAACAAAAAGGGGAAAATCTGGAAGTTTATGTAGACGACATCCTGGTTAAATCAAAAACCACTTGGGATTTGGTTAAGGATCTAGATGAAACTTTCGCTACCTTGAGGCGATATAACATGAAGATGAACCCTAAAAAATGTTTGTTCGGGGTGAAGAGCGGGAATTTTTTGGGATATATAGTAACTGAGAAGAGACTGCAGGCCAATTCGGAGAAGGTGTAGACATTATGCAATATGAAGTCACCCACTGATTTGCGAGAGACTCAAAATCTAGTAGGGAGAATTGTTTCCCTGTCTCGATTTATAGCCAGATCAGCAGACAAGGAGCTACCTTTCTTCAGGATTTTGTGCAAGGCTACTAAATTTCAATGGGATGATCAATACGAGTAGGCTTTCTAAGAGCTGAAGAAGTATTTAGCTGGACTTCCGCTGTTAGCCAAGCCAGTGGCAGGAGAGCCTTTGTGGATGTATTTAGCTATTTCAGAAGGAGCCATCAGTTCAGTCTTGTTGAAGCAAGAAGGTTCTCAGCAGTAGCCTATCTATTATATCAGCTATATCCTGAAAGGGGCTGAATCCCGTTACACTGAGCTGGAGAAGTTGGCGTATATTCTAGTCTTGATAGCCCGCAAGTTGAGACCATACTTTCTAGCTCATCCAATTAATGTTTTAACTCACAGTGAATTGGGCAAGGTGGTTACTAAGCCTAATTTTTCTGGGAGACTGGCCAAATTGGTAGTGGAACTAAGTGAATATGACATTCACTATCAACCCTGAACCGTTATCAAGGCTCACGGACTCGCTGATTTTCTAGTTGAGGTACCTGTTGGTTCAGAAAATGGCTCGTTGGCAAAAGAGGAGGGATCGGAGGCATGGAATGTATTTGTGGACGACTCTTCTGGGTCTGTAGGTAGTGGGGTGGGAGTCCTATTAATATCCCCTGAGAAAGAAGAAACTCGCATAGACATGCACCTGGGATATCGGGCATCTAACAATGAAGCAGAATATGAAGCTATTTTAGCAGGGTTGCAAGCCTCCAGAGCTGTAGGAGCCACTTTCGTTATAATCCATTCAGACTCCCAGTTGGCGGTATCACAACTTCAAGGCTCTTTCATGGTTCGGGAAGAAAGATTGCAAAAATATTTGAAGGCTTTCGAGAAAGAAAAGACTCAGTTTCACCAAGTTCTCTTAAAGCATATTCCAAGGGAGAACAATGGGAAGGCGGATGAGTTGGCTCGGCTGGCTAGCGCGATGGAAGGGTTGAAGCAGCTTGAAACGGTCTGTGTGGAAGTCCCTACTTCTCTGGTGGTATACAATGTGAAGGGGACTGTACCCGAACAAGATCTGATCCCTGATTGGAGGACTGACATTATAACATATCTACAGCAAGGAAAGGTCCCGGAAGAGAGAGGGGTGACATCTGTTTTAATGAATAGAGCAAAATGATTTGCCATCTTGAACAGAGACTTGTACAAGACATCTTTTGGACGGCCCCTATTGAAGTATTTGGGAAAGGAAGATGCTGAATGGGTACTCCGGGAAATCCACGAAGGTTGCTGTAGCAATCATTTGGGAGGGAGAGCTTTGGCGAGGAAGGTCTTGTTAGCAGGATACTTTTGGTCCACCCTCCAACAAGATACAACCCATATAGTGGAAATCTGCTCGGCCTGTCAGAAGCATAGCAACCGATCCGAACGACTGACTGAATTAATGAAAGTTGTTGTTGCTTCATGCCTTTTCGATCAGTGAGGAATGGATATAGTGGGTCCCATGCCTGTGACACTTTTGCAGAAAAAATTCTTATTGGTGGCTGTGGATTACTTCTCTAAGTGGGTGGAAACAGAGCCCCTTACCAAAATCACTGAGAATGCTATGATATAATTCCTGTGGAAGAATATTGTCTACCGATATGGTATTCCCTGGAGGAACCCTGGAGGTTAGTTAGTGACAATGAGCGGCAGTTCCAGGGCAAAAAGATCAAGGAATGGTGCCAAAGTCTTAATATCTAGCAAGCTTTTACTTCGGTAGCTAATCCTCAAGCTAACAGGTAGGTCGAAGTAACTAATAGAATCCTTATCAAAGGATTGAAAACTAAACTAGGGGATCAAAAAGGAAACTGGGTGGAGGAATTGCCGGGGATCTTGTGGGCCTATCGAACCACGCCAAAAACTGCAATAGGTGAAACTTCTTTCAGCCTGGTATACGGAACGGAGGTTGTTATTCCGATGGAGGCCCTTTTAAGTAGCGCTTGCGTGGAAGTTTTTGAGGCGGAGTAGAACCAAATCATCCGGGGCACTGAGCTGGACCTAGTGGAAGAAAAAAGGGAGCAAGCGTGGAGGTGAGCGGAATTTTACAAACGGAGGGTACAACAAGCCTTTAACAAAAGGGTAATGCCCCAGAGATTTCAAGAAGGGGATTTGGTTTTGCGTAAAGTTAATCCCGCTGGAGATCCAGAAAAGCTAGTTCCAAATTGGGAAGGACCTTATGAAGTGACGCGTCGCATGGCAGGATCAGTGTATTATCTGAAAGATGATCAGGGCAAGGAATTTCCTCGATCTGGAACGTTGTACACTTGAAATATTTTTACACTGTGTAAGAGAGGATGGATGGAAAAAATAGTTGAGAGGTTTCTTGGGGAATGTATTCGATGATTCACTATGGAATTAGATGTATGGAAAACACGAATATGATTGATGAATCATTTGCATTAACATTAAATTCTCTTTGACGGGCTATGAAAAGAAAAGAAGATAAAGAGGGAGCTATACATAATAGTCCGAATCTCTTAATGATGACTGTCCCGAAGCAATACATCAAGTTATAATATTAAACGATCTGGAGGATAGCGTCAAAAACCGATTTTCCAATGTAAAGAAAGAGTAGGGTGGTTCGCAGGGGGTAATCCCTGGTCAGAATATTGCCGAACTGCTTCATTAAATCCATCCTGGAAGGTGTCACGCATCAGGGCTATTAGCCGTTCGCGTCGGCTTGGGTCATCAGGACTTCGATTATGGTGAAGCCTATGACAATTCTCTTGATGCTCTCGGAGAGATAGGCACATTTCACTATAACGCCGGGATATTTCCATAATAGCATCCGCCAGGACCGAGATGTCGTCCGCTCAGGAGGTTTGGTCCTGCTGAAGGAGCCTCATCATGTCCATCATATTTTGGCGTATTGAAGCTGAAATTCCCTCTACAGCCTCTGTGTGGGATTTGGTGCGAATAAGCTCACTGCCCAGCCTCTGGAGGGATATTTCTTGCCTGCAGATATGGGCGTGAGCATGCGCCCTAGAGCTTATTAAGGAGAAGTTTTCTTGTACCTCCTTGCACAGGCGGGTACGGAGATCCCCTATTTTGTCCTCCGCTCTTTGGTGTTGAACCCACAGGTTCGCGATGATCTCAGAGTCCCTTTGTTTCTCATGAAGGAGTTCCGCTACCTGCTCTCGAAGGTCTGTTAGTTCTTGAAGAGGGGGAGTCTCTCTGTCAATCTGTTCTGGCTGAACGTTCTGCTGAAATGGTACCGATTCTATGTGAGCCTGCTGTTGTGCTTGTAATGCCCGCTATAGTCTCGGCGTCTTTCTATTTTTGGCAGAGAGCTTACATTATCCTCGACATTGTTCCAAATTGCGACAGAAAGCGCTCCGATTTTGGGCTGAAACAATGCCCCAAGCATTTATATGTTTTGATGTTTGGATAATCATTTAAGTTAGGCAACAAATTGTGATCTAATTATGAACGTGTTCAAGTGACAGGGAAATCCAAGTATGAAGACTTGGTAAAGGCAAAGTCCAAGTATGATCTTGGCAAGAGAAGTCCAAGGTAAAGGTTTGGCGGCATAAGACCAAGCATGTTGTCTTGGCGGCATTAAGTCCAAACAAACTTTGGCAAAGGAAGTCCAAAGGCAAGTCTTAGCAGCATAAGTCCAAGCATGTAGACTTGGCGGCGTAAAGTCCAAGCACGCATTGGCAAAGGAGAACCCAAGACATGACAAAACCGAAGGAAGCTCTTGGAAGCAAAGCGCAAAGGATGAACAAGTTGCGGACTCGGAGGGATCCTGAAGGCGCAAGGCTTAAGGAAGAGCTAGAAGGTTGAGTCTAGGTCTAGGGGGTGAAATCAAGTATGAAATATACATACTTGATGAGTATCACGATCGTGATAAGATGTATCACGACTAGTCGTGTTCGGCCGAGTCGTCGGTGAAACCACGATGATCGATCGACTTGGCTTAGCATGGAAGTCGATCGATTCGCAAATCACCGACTACCAACAAAGGTCACCGATCGATCAAGGTAAAAATAGCCACGTAATGGAGTCCCACTCATTGCGGGCTATGATCACTGATCGATCGCTCCATCACCGATGATGGATTGATCGGTCGATCGATGAAAGTGCCGTTGGATGAAATGACTCAATCCCACGAATCGGCTATTCGAAGCCCGTTAACGCCGTGATCGATGATCTTTGTACATCAGTCGACTGATGGTGCTCCAACGGGAAAATCAGCCTTCTCTCTATAAAAAGAGGGATGATGGTGGTTTTTGGGGTTAATGCTTATTCTCTGATTCTTCTCCAAAGCCTCCACGAGTTTTCTAGCTTTCTAAGTGATATTAAATCTCATCCTCTTCTCTCTAAGCTTAAATTTTCATTCTTTGTAAAGAAGAGGAGTTGTGTTGTAAAGGAAAGCTTCTTAGTGGATTTGCTTGGGTTGATCCACCTTAAGGATCGCCGTGGAGTAGGAGCGTTATCTCCGAACCACGTAAAGGCTTTGTTTGTATTGTTTTTGTCTTTTACATATATTATTTTTGTTTGCTTTCGCTAATCAATCTTGTAGAAACGAAAATCGCTATTCACCCCCCCCCTCTAGCTTCCAAACGATCACCAACAGTTTGGTCCTCCAGCCGCTGTTGTTCCCACTTTAGAGACTGGGCTTGATATTGCTAGAAGGAGCAGTCCAGTTCTCGATAATTGGTTAAGGCCTGGAGATTATTTATCAAAAAGAAATCATTAAGCAAAGAAAATCAGAGACACCAGTTTGAGGAACATACCAATTCCAGAGCGTGGCGCATACCATCCATCAGGGGGATTAGTTCTTCTAAGTTTAAGATCCGAAGACCCCGAGTGGAAGAAGAAGAAGGGATGGATAATACCAAAGGTGAAGGTTCACTTATGATGGGGGGAGGAAAGATTGGAGCCATGGGTTGTGTCAGGGGTTCAGAAGGAAGAGAAGAAAGAGCACTCATTAAGAGGCTCAAAGAGATAGGGGTCGAGAGAGAAGAAGAAGAAGTGGGGGGTGGAAGACTCAACATGGTTGGCTATGGAACGGGCACGGAAGAATTTATAGGAGGGGATTAGTTTGGTGAAGAAGATATGGAGAGCACCAGGATGGAAAGCTCTTCGTTGGAAAGGGAAAAAAATAGGAGGATCCTAGTTTACATCCGAAGGAGGGGAAATGCCTCCCAGGTTATGAGCATTGGGGGAAAGTAACGATGGGGGAATCTCAACTACCATAGGTTCGGGTGCAGAAGAATGCTCTGGGGAAAGAAAAGGAGAGGACGCAGGGATGTCTGCTACTGACAGGCGTTGGCGCGTCACTTCTTTGTATTTAGCTTTAGGTTGTAATAAGGGAGGGGCCAACTTGTAAATACCAAGATAGAAGGGGAAAAGACGGGCGAGTTGTAGGGTCTATCGATGTGTATGTGTTGGCCGGCTAGAGGGGGGTGAATAGCCCTCAATCGTTCAATAATTGAATTCACTTGTCTACAAAGAATATTAGTGCAACGGAAACAAAATAAGACAAGCAAATAGAAATAAGAATACCAAACAATGGTAACACCGAAATGTAACGTGGTTCACGGCTATGCCGCTAATCCACGGTCTGATTCGTCCACGGTGAATCACTCCGCAAGCTTTCACTATTCTCTCCTTTGCACAAAGCTAGGTGGAGGTAACCTTTTCTTACAAAATCACTCCTCTTGCAATAAGATGAATATAAGCACAAGGAAGAGGAGGAAATTCATTTGGGCACTTTGGGAGATGTTTAGAATAGAAGCATTAGCCATCCAAAAGCCCACACCCTCTCTTTTTAAAGAGAGGGCTGATTTCTTCCCGTTGGCCGCCACCAGTCGACTGCTGGCCTTACCAGTCGACTGCCGCCACTACAACGACCTCTGAACACGTCAGATCCCGACCGTTGTAGTCCAACGGAACCCTTGACAGTCGACTGATATATCGATCAGTCGACTGATATATCGATCAGTCGACTGATGCCTCTAGTCGACTACCCAGTCGGCTATGAGAGGTTCTGTCCCCAAAACCCTCTCGACTCATTCGCCGTGCTTGATCGATGATGGTCTTTGGCGATTGATGCCAACATATATGATCAAGCTGTTGGGCCAAAAACCTATCGATCGAGATACGGTCGAACCCGTTCGACTCGAAGCGATCGATTGCCATTCCATGGCGATCGGCCCGATGTCGAAATCTCATCCGACACTTAGCCAAATGGTCAAGTTTCAACTAAGAGTACTACCCCTTCCCGGGTTACATTCGCTCACTATCATCCCTTGGAGTCCCTCGCCTTTGAAGTTGTCTTCGTCCGACCACGTCCCTCGGATGCGCCAAGCGTACGACTCTGCAGCGTCATCCTTCGCGTCTCGCCCTGAAGTCTATTTCCTCCGGCTTCACTCCAAGCTCCTCTTTTGGCGGTCCCTCGGATGCTCCAAGCGCACGCCTTCCGCAAAGTCATCCTTCACCGACTCAAGGACCGAGTCATGAGATGTGAAACTCGCCAAGGCTCCATGTGCGAATTACCAAGTCCTGCAAGACTCCAACGTACATATCAAATCATAATAACAACCTAACTTAAACCCTTTGCCACACACATCAAAACCATATCACGGGTTGATTGCCCTAACAATCTCTTCCTTTTTGATGTGTGGCAATCCGTTTAAGTTAGGTAAAAACATTTGATAAAATATTAAGGAAAGAAAGCATGTGAATAACATGATTAGCAACTCTCCCCCTTAATACATGAAACTCCCCCTAAATACATTCCCCCTTTACTTAAACATATATCTTTCTCCCCCTTTGACACCATCAAAAAGATTAAATAAAGTTTATACAAGCATGACATCAAGTTTAGAGAAAAACAAAAACTAAAACATGCCTTAAAATTGGATAAAAGAAATTACTGGGCATGTTATCAGGCTACCAGTCGACTGGTTCAGACTACCAGTCGACTGGCACATGCATTTTAGGTTTTTTTGATTTTCAGGCTGAATTTCAGAAATACATTAAAAATTCTACAAAATTCAAAAAATCATGAAATTTGGGGAATATATTTCTTGTAAGTATGTTTATCAATGAAAAATAGTTGTCTATGAAAAATCATTATATTTTCAAGTATTTGCCAAAAATCCAAAAGTTTCAAAAGTAACTAGGTTTTTGATCAAGTTAGTATCAAGTTTAACACCTAGTTTTGCTTTAAATTGTTTCAAAACATGAACACACAGATTTTAAAGTAAGAAATTGTTTTTAAAACATATGAAATATCCAACCATGATCTTTGGGCAATATGTCTATGAATTAAACATAAGCCTTCCCCATGATTGATCTATTATTGCTATTTTGACACTTTACATGACCATCTAGATGCCATAGGCATTAGTGGACCATGAGTATCATCCTAACATCTCACTCATGCTAAATTTACAATCAAGGTAGCCTATGGTGAGTGTGAGATGCATCCTAAAGGTATTTATATATACTTAACCATTAATTTCATGCATTTCTACCCATGGTTAAGTATCATCCTAACACCCCACATGATCATAAAGATATATATGAATTAATTTCACATTATGATCATGAGACAAATGTATTTATCAAATTGTGATCATGCATTAGGTATTACATCATGATAATAAGGCAAATATCACCTAAAGCATGATTTATCTATTTATAGGTGCATTATCATCACCTAACACTATTTCAAAAATATTGTCCCGCCATCCTAAGTCAACCAAAAATATGATATAGATAAATTTCATATGGTTGACTATCCTAGGGTTTTCCTAACCCTTTAGGATGGATTTAGGAACCCAAAACAAATTCTTGCCTATGGGGTTCACTAAATACTCCTTAGGGATCCATTTTCTAGCTATTACCTTCTTTTTGTCTTGACCCCTAGCAATTACACATTTATAGGCCTTTTCATTTTTATTTTCTTTATATCCTAGGCCTTTCTTGTTGAAGCTTGCTCTTTGGCTCCCTATAATCATGTTAAGAGTGTTGGAGCCTATTGTAAACTTTTCTAAGGCCTTGGTCAAGTGGTCTACCTTTTCCCTTAAGGCCCTATTTTCTTCAATGCATGCATCATTGACATCAAAGGGCATATATTCATCATGTGAGCATGCATCATTAAGGCTAGAAGAAATATCATCATTAATACTTAAGCATGCTTTTTCTAGTTTTTCTTCTAAGCCCTTAATTTGATCTAGCATGCATTTGTTCTTTTTCTTTGCCCTAAACAAGTCCTTAGTGAGGCTAGAAATAATTGACATAACTTTCTTGGGGGAAAGATTTGTTACCTCACTTACCAAATCCTCTTCCGATGATGAGGATGTAGAAGAAGCTCCCCCTTCACTCGAGCTCTCCTCACTTGAGCTTGCTTCTTCATGTTCGGAGGAGGAGGAGTCTAAGTCATCAAAAGCCATTAATGCCAAATTTCTGACAAAGGCATTTTCTTCCTCGGATGATGATGATGATGAGGAAGAAGGGTCATCCCAAGTCCTTGCTTTTAGTGCCTTTGCCTTTCCCTTTTCTTTGGCTTTCTTCTCTTCTTCCTTCTTCTTGCTCCCCTTTTTCTTCTTCTTTTCTTCCTTCTTTCTCTTCTCCTCTTTGCTCTTGTTCAAGAGGGGACAATTATCCCTTATATGCCCTTCTCCTTGGCAATTATAGCAAATCACCTTCCCCCTTGGTCTTCTCCTCCACTCATTAGATTTATTAAATTTAAAATTTCTCAAAGCACGCCTTACCTTCCTTACCATGTATGCTTCTTCCGTGCTATCCATTGAGGAGGAGGAGGAAGCTTCGTCGGAGGAGGAGGGAGTCTCCATCTTCTTCTTCCTTTTGTTGGCTAATAGTGCCACTCCCCTTGATGGTTGAAGTCTTGGCTCTTCTACTACTCCTTCAAGCCTAGATTCATGCAATTCCATAGTGGAAAAAAATTCATCTAGAGTATTTACCTCTAGATTCTTTGAAATATAGAATGAGTCCACCATTGAACTCCACTTGGATGATCGGGAAAAAGCATCTATTGCCTTCATGAGCATGTCCCTATTGGAGAGCTTCTCCCCTACACTAGATAAACCGTTAAGGATTTCTTTAAATCTTGAATGTAGAGATGTTACCTTCTCCCTTTTATCGAGTTTGATATTGTTGAGTTGGGAGCGAAGGACATCTCTCCTTGCTAGCTTTGCCTCGAATGTGCCTTCATGAAGCTCCACTAGCTTCTCCCACATCTCTTTGGCACTAAAACAATCCCCAATTCGGTTGATCTCTTGTTGGGGAAGTACATTGAGGAGATGATGTTTAGCCTTTGAATTTGCAAGGTGTTCCTCTCTTTGCTTTTTAGTCCACCTTGACTTGTCTAGTATTCTCCCCTCTTCATCCCTAGGCATCTCAAAACCGTTCTCCATTATAAGCATAATATCGAAATCGGTTTCAAAGAATACCTCCATTCGCTTCTTCCACCGAGCGAATTCTCCTTCAAATTTCGGTGGGTAAATGTTGGAGCCGGCCATCTTTTAATGAAGTGCTTGTTGCGGCGGTTAGTCCTCGACAAGCGACTTGGCTCTGATACCACTTGTAGGGTCGATTGATGTGTATGTGTTGGTCGGCTAGAGGGGGGGTGAATAGCCCTCAATCATTCGATGATAGAATTCGCTTGTCTACAAAGAATATTAGCGCAACGGAAACAAAACAAGACAAGCAAATATAAATAAGAATACCAAACAATGCTAACATCGAAATATAACATGGTTCATGGCAACGCCGCTAATCCACGATCTGATTCGTCCACGGTGAATCACTCCGCAAGCTTTCACTATTCTCTCCTTTGCACAAAGCTAGGTGGAGGTAACCTTTTCTTACAAAATCACTCCTCTTGCAATAAGATGAATATAAGCACAAGGAAGAGGAGTAAATTCGTTTGGGCACTTTGGAAGATGTTTAGAATAGAAGCATTAGCCATCCAAAAGCCCACACCCTCTCTTTTTATAGAGAGGGCTGATTTCTTCCCGTTGGCCGCCACCAGTCGACTGCTGCCCTTGGCAGTCGACTGTCGCCACTACAACGACCTCTGAACACATCAGATCTCGACCGTTGTAGTCCAACGGAACCCTTGACCATCGACTGATGTATCCATCGATCGATGCTCGTAGGTCGATCGCCCGATTGGCTACGAGAGGTTATATAAAACCCTCTCGACTGGCCGATCACGCCATCGCAGTCAATCGATGGTCTTAGCGATGAGCTCACGAGCCAAAAACCCATCAGTCAGATACTAGTCGAACCCCATTCGACTCAGAGCAGTCGACTTCCATTCCATGGCAGTCGACTGATGTCGAAAAATCTCATCTGACACTTAGCCAAATGACCAAGTTTCACCTAAGAGCACTACCCCTTCCCAGGTTACATTCGCTCACTCTCATCCCTTAGAGTCCCTCGCCTTTGAAGTTGTCTTCGTCTAGCCACGTCCCTCGGATGCGCCAAGCGCACGGCTCTGCAGCGCCATCCTTCGCGTCTCGCCCTGAAGTCTATTTCCTCCGGCTTCACTCCAAGATCCTCGTCTGACGGTCCCTCGGATGTTCCAAGAGCACGACTTCCGTAAAGCCATCCTTCACCAACTCAAGGACCGAGTCATGAGATGTGAAACTCACCAAGGCTCCATGTGCGAATTACCAAGTCCTACAAGACACCAACACACATATCAAATCACAATAACAACCTAACTTAAAACCTTCGCCACACACATCAAAACCATATCACGGGTTGATTTCCCTAACACGAGTTAGGGTTTACGAGCGACGTTGGAGATGAGGATAGACCAGCTACCGTGATCTCATCTGAAACGGGAGAGACGGGGGTTTCAGAGGAATGAGGAGGTGAAGGGAGAGCTGAGATAGATGTGGTGGTGATGGACGAAGGTACGAGAGAAGGCGAAGGCGAAGGCACCGCTAGTTGTTGACCCTCTGTTGGTGATCGATTGGAAGCTAGAGGGGGGGGGTGAATAGCTTGTTTTTCGTCTCTACAAGAAGATTAGCGGAAGCACAACAAAAATAATAATAATACAAATGAAAAACAATGCTAACACGATTCTTTTACGTGGTTCGAAGATAGCGCTCCTACTCCACGGTGATCCTTGAGGTGGATCAACCCTAATCAATACCACTATGAAGCTTTCCTTTACAACACTTCTCCTCTTCTTACAAAAGATGTAGATGAAACTTAGAGAGAAGAAAGAGATTTAGAATCACTAGAAAGCTTTGAAAAATCGTGGAGGCTTGAGAGTATTATCAGAGAATGAGCATTAACCCCAAAAGCCTCCACCAGCCCTCTTTTTATAGAGAGAAGGCTGATTTTCCCGTTGGAGCACCATCAGTCGACTAATGTACAGCATCAGTCGACTGCCGGCGCGGTTAACGACTTCTGAATAGCTGGATTCAAGGGATTTAGAGTCGTTTCTTCCAATGACACTCTCATCAGTCGACTGATCCCTCCATCAGTCGACTGATGGAGTGATCAGTCGAGTGATCACACATGGCAATCGAGTGAGACTCCGCCGATCGGCCCGATCGATCGCAACATCGATCCGATCGCCACGACCAAAGCAATGACCGATGGTCGTGGTTTCATCCGACTCGGCCGAAAGATCGACTCACCGACTGATACATCGTATAAGTCGACTGATACTCATCAAGTATGAATAATTCATACTTGATTACACCCCCTAGACCTAGACCCAACCTTCTAGCTCTTCCTTAAGCCTTGCGCCTCCAGGATCCCTTCGAGTCCGCGACTTGTTCATCCTTTGTGCTTTGCTTCCAAGAGCTTCCTTCGGTTTTGTCATGTCTTTTGGGTTTCCTTTTGCCAAAGCGTGCTTGGACTTTACGCCGCCAAGTCTACATGCTTGGACTTACGCTGCCAAGACTTGCCTTTGGTCTTCCTTTGCTAAAGTTCGTTTGGACTTAATGCTGCCAAGACAACATGCTTGGTCTTATGCCGCCAAACCTTTACCTTGGACTTTTCTTGCCAAGCTCATACTTGGACTTTGCCTTTACCAAGTCTTCATACTTGGATTTCCCTATTACTTGAACATGTTTACAATTAGATCATAAATTGTTGCCTAACTTAGATGATTATCCAAACATCAAAACATATAAATGCTTGGGGCATTGTTGCACCAACAATCTCCCCCTTTTTGATGTTTGACAATCATTTAAGTTAGGTCTTTGAAAGATACACACATAATCATATTTCCAAATCATATATCCAATTCTAACTTAAACAATTTTTCTCCCCCTTTGACATACATCAAAAAGATAAGAAAGACAAAATCATATATTTCATAAAAGAATCGAATGTGTTATAATCTAGAACTAAGCTATAGAATTGACATTTAGCTCCCCCTTAATCCAAGATATAGTTCATGATGAGTGAAAGACATGTGGAGCAAAAGCCTATCAAACAATTTGAAAGTTGAAATCTTAACTTTGCACCAACAATGTAAATTTGGGAATGAAAAAGATACATTTTATGAAACTCCCCCTAAAACACCGCATGAAACAGTCCTAAAACGTTTGTTTATACTCAATATTATCATGCTAAAGTTTTAGGAAATCAAAGATATACTAAATATCAGAAAGTGGAGCTATTTTCGACTAGTTTACGACGATCAGATCACACTGAATCAATTTCACCTTTTTTTCACCCAAATTCAGAAATACGTTAGAAATTCTAGAAACTTCAAAAAATCACAAAATTTTGTGTACACATTTGTTAAATCATACTTTATCAAGGTAAAATATTTTAAAAATATATGTTTTCCAGATTTCAAGATTGATACAAACTTGGAAACCAACAAAAGTTCTAATGTTTTTGCAAACTTTGTATCACTTTTGTGTTTCACTTGAAAACTATTTTTCAAAATGTTATAAAGATAGTTTAAAATATGTTTTATTTGACATTTCCAATCATGTTATTGGAGTTATATGCACATCAATTGTGTATAAGCCTTCCCAATGATTGGTCCAATGAAGGATTAATGTCTCTAGATGACACTTTGGTCCATAGTAATGCATCATAACAAGCATGATGGACCAAGTGCATCTTCCTAACATCTCACATGTTGTCTAAGTGGCTCAATACAAAAATCATGGTTTCTTAGGTATTTTGTGAGATGCTTAAAGGTATAAATCCTAGTATTTCTATAGGATCATGCAAACCTACACCTTTACTCAACCAAGCACATTCCAAGTTCTTTCCTAAGTGATGAAAATTCTACCTTGGGGAGAGCCTTGGTAAATATGTCGGCTAGGTTGGACTTGGATTCAATGTAATTAAGCTCAATGTCCCCCTTAGCCACATGATCTCTAATGAAGTGATGTTTCACTTCAATATGCTTAGTCCTAGAGTGATGCACCAGATTTTTGGTCAAATTTATGATTCTCACATTATCACAAAATACTTTCATGTTGGAGTAAGATAGCTCATAATCCTCTAAGGTATATTTCATCCATAGTAGTTGAGCAACACAACCACCCATAGCCACATACTCGGCCTCGGTGGTGGATAGGGCAACACAAGGTTTCTTCCTACTACTCCAACTGACTAGGGAGGACCCAATGAATTGGCATCCACCACTAGTACTCTTCCGATCCAATTTGCAACCGGCATAATCGGAATCGGTGTACCCAACCAAATCAAAAGACCTAGTCCTAGGGTACCATAGTCCTACATTTAGTTTGCCTTTAATATATCTTAAGATTCTCTTAACGTCAACTAAATGAGATTCTTTTGCACATGATTGGTACTTAGCACACATACCAATAGCAAATAATATGTCAGGTCTACTAGCGATTAAGTACAAAAGGATACCAATCATGCTTTTATAGAGTGTAAGATCAATTTGTTTGCCTTCATTATCACTATCTATTTTTGTATTGGTTGCCATTGGAGTTGAAACTACCTTAGCATTTTTCAAACCAAATTTCTTAATCATTTCCTTAGCATATTTGGTTTGGTAAATATAAATTCCTTCACTTGTTTGTTTGACTTGCAATCCTAGGAAGAAATTCAATTCCCCAACTAGACTCATTTCAAACTCTTTTTCCATATTTTTAATAAAGTTTTGAAGAAGTTCATCATTTGTTGACCGAAAGATAATGTCATCAACATATACTTGGGCTACAAAGATGTCCTTTGATGTTGACTTTATAAATAGAGCTTGATCTACACTACCCCTCTTAAAGTCTATAGAGATTAAGAAAGATGATAATCTTTCATACCAAGCCCGGGGAGCTTGTTTCAAACCATACAAAGCTTTCCTAAGCTTGTATACATGGTTTGGATAGTCCATATTCTCAAACCTGGGAGGTTGTTCTACATATACCTCTTCCTTAATAAACCCATTTAGGAATGCTGATTTAACATCCATTTGATGGAGTTTGAAACCCATATAGGAGGCATACCCTAATAGTATTCTAATAGACTCTAACCTAGCAACCGGGGCATATGTTTCATCATAGTCAAGTCCTTCAACTTGATTAAAGCCCCTTGCAACTAATCTTGCCTTATTCCTAGTAATATTCCCTTAGTCATCTAGTTTGTTCCAAAAGACCCATCTTGTAGTAATGATGGTGTTTTCATTAGGTCTAGGAACTAACTCCCATACTTGACTCCTTTCAAATTGAGCCAATTTATCTTGCATTGCTAAGATCCAATCTGGATCAAGTAATGTATCTTTGATGGTTTTGGGCTCAATTTGAGAAATTAGAGCTATATGACTAGTGGGATCCCTATGAAATGACCTAGTCCTAACACCTTGAAATAATTCACCCACAATTTGATCTAAAGGGTGATTTTGATGAACTCTTATGATTCTAGGAGGTGTATTAATTTGAGTTTGATCATAATTAATCTCAATCCTTTGCTCATCATCGGAATCACCTCTTACTCCCCCTTGATTCAATCCTCCCCCTTGATCATTACCCCCTAAGGTTAAATCTTGAAATTGTTGGGTAATTTCTTGTTTTTCATTATTAATATCATCATCAATACGGGATTTCCTAGGGAATGTATTGGAAGTTTCATCAAATTGGACATTTGAAGATTCCTTAATCTTTTGAGTCCTTTTATTGTAAACTCTATACCCTACACTAGTGGATGAATATCCAACTAGGATTCCCTCATCCGCTTTGGACTCAAACTTACCTAGGTTGTCTTTGGTATTTAAAATATAGACATTGCATCCAAAGACCTTAAAATAATGAATTGTTGGAATTGTACCATTCCACAATTCAAATGGAGTTTTTCCTAAAAACCTATGAATTAATACCCTATTTTGGATATAACAAGCGGTATTAACCGCTTCTGCCCACAAGTAGCTAGGTAAGGAGTATGCATTAAGCATTGTCCTAGCTGCTTCTTGTAGGGCATGATTCTTCCTTTCCACAACCCCATTTTGTTAGGGTGTTCTAGGATAAGAAAATTCATGCTTGTACCCTTGTTCTAGATAAAAAGTTGAGAAATTTGAATTCTCAAATTCTCCACCATGATCACTATGGATCCGGTTGATTTTGAGTTTTCTTTCATTCTCTACTCTCTTACTAAATCCTATGATTATTCCTAGGGTTTCATCTTTATTTTTCAAGAAAAATACCCAAGTAAACCTAGAGAAATCATCTACTATTACTAGGCAATATCTACTACCAATCATAGAGGGGGTACTATGACAATTAAATAAGTCCATATATAAAAGTTCTAAAGGTAAAGCGGTACTAAGTAAATTTTTACCTTTGTGTGATGTTTTTGATTGTTTCCCTTCTTGGCATGCATCACACATTTTATCCTTGAGAAATTTGACTTTAGGCAACCCTTTGGCTAACTTCATTTTTGCTATTCTGGCTATGTTCTTCATGTTTATGTGTCCTAGTCTCCTATGCCAAAGCCAACTTTCTTCCTCTTTTGCAATAAGACACTTAGTAGAAGCATTAGTAGCATAGGATAAATCAACATAATATATATTCGATTTCCTAAAACCTACTAACATGCAATCATTTAGAGTTTTGTGTCTTATAAAACATTTTGAGGAATCAAATTTAACATCAATGTTAGCATCACATAGTTGGCTTATACTAAGTAAATTAAATTTCATATTTTTAATTAATAACACTTTATGAATGGCAAGATTGGGGGATACCTCAATTGTGCCCTTTCCTAGAATCTTAAGTTTGCCGCTATTACCAAATGATACCTTTCCCTTGCTAGTGTGGTTGATAGTGGAGAATTTTCTCTCATCACTGGTCATGTGTTTTGAGCACCCACTATCAACGATCCACAAGCTTAGTTCTTCTACCTATATCACATGAAAAATACAATCCTTAGGTACCCAAATCTTAGGACCACGAACATCAATTAGAAATTTCTTAGGAACCCAAGCCTTTCTTCCCTTGCTTTTAATTATGGTTTTTCTACTAACAAGGGATGTAAATGCTACCTCCTTTTCCTTAGGCCTATATCCTAGTCCAGCCTTGTTGTAAATAGCCCTTTGATCCTTAATTATCATGTCTAGGTATTTAGAGCCATTAGTAAATTTTTCTAAGCATGCTCTTAAGTTACCTATTTCTTTTCTCAATTCATCATTTTCATCTCTAAGGGTACATGCATCCTCATCACAAGATAATTTACCGCAAGATGGTTCTACACTCTTAAGTGATTTAATCTCTATTTTTAGGTCCTTAATCCTAGTTTTCGATCTATTCAATACATTTTGAAGACATACAATTGTCTTATAAAGTAAATCTATCCTAGGGGAGTTGTTTACCTCATCATCATCACTTGATGATGATTCGTCGCTTGAAGAAGAAGATGAGGACTCCTCACTTTAGCTCCCGGCTTCTTCCTCCAATGCCATGAGGGCTAGATTCTGGGTGGCATGACATACTTCTTCATCGTCAGAAGAATCCTCCATGTTTAAGGTGTCCCATGTTTGTGCCACCATTGCCTCCTTCTTCTTCTTCTCCTTCTTCTCCTTCTTTTCTTTCTTTTTCTTTTCCTTCTCCTCCTTTTTCTTTAGTTCCGGGCAATTTGACTTTATATGCCCTTTCTTATTGCAACCAAAATAAGTTATGTTAGGTGTAGAATTTGAACTATTTGAAGACTTACCTCTTGAGGATTGGAACATTCTCCTCACATCTTTCTTGGTGAGCTTCCTTGACTTCCCACCAAACTTCTTGACATAATGAGCCACCTCACTTGCCGATAGCTCATCTTCACTACTCGACGAGTCTTCCTCAGATTCGGATGGGGAGAACACTTCTTTCTTCTCCTTCTTCTTTTTGTCCTTCTTTCCTACAAAAAGAGCTATACCCTTCTCTTTGGATGAAGTGTTAGCTTGTTCATGTAATTGAAATTCACAAAATAACTCATCTAACTTAACCAATGAGAGATCCCTAGAGACCTTATAGGCATCTACCATTGAGGCCCATAGGGTTGTTCTAGGGAAAGCTTGGAGCACATATCTTACGAGGTCTCGGTTGTCGACCTTCTCACCTATTACATGTAGTTCGTTGACTACTTCTTTGAAGCGACCGTGCATTTGGCTCACGGTCTCATTGGTCTTCATGGAGAAGCCTTGAAGTTGGCCAATTAGGAGATCTCTCTTGGCCCTTCTTATTTCCTTGGATCCTTCGTTGAGCTCTATCAACTTCTCCCAAAGCTCCTTCGCCGATTCAAAAGGCCCCACCTTGCTTAGTTGCTCTTTTGACAAACCACATTGAAGTGTGGTTGTTGCCTTGGCATTGGCTTGAGCCTTCTTGGCCATGTCTCTCGTCCAATCCTTCGTCGGTATGGGTGCTCCGTGTTCATCGACCGACTTCTCGAAACCATCTACAACACTAAACCAATTTTCAATATCATTCATTAAATAATACTCCATCCTACCTTTCCAATAGCCGAAGTCATTGCTGTCGAAGAATGGAGGCCTCGCCGTGCTATACCCCTCTTGGAAAGTCATTTTTGCTCCGATTGATTGTTAGATCTTTCGATGTGATCCGGGCTTTGATACCACTTGTTGGTGATCGATTGGAAGGTAGAGGGGGGGGGGTGAATAGCTTATTTTTCGTCTCTACAAGAAGATTAGCGGAAGCACAACAAAAATAATAATAACACAAATGAAAACAATGCTAACGCGATTCTTTTATGTGGTTCGGAGATAGCGCTCCTACTCCACGGTGATCCTTGAGGTGGATCAACCCTAATCAATACCACTATGAAGCTTTCCTTTACAACACTTCTCCTCTTCTTACAAAAGATGTAGATGAAGCTTAGAGAGAAGAAAGAGATTTAGAATCACTAGAAAGCTTTGAAAAATCGTGGAGGCTTGAGAGTATTATCAGAGAATGAGCATTAACCCCAAAAACCTCCACCATCCCTCTTTTTATAGAGAGAAGGCTAATTTTCCCGTTGGAGCACCATCAGTCGACTGATGCATAACATCAGTTGACTGTCGATGCAGTTAACAACTTTTGAATAGCCAGATTCGTGGGATTCAACATCGTTTCCTCCAACGACACTCTCATCAATCGACTGATCCCTCCATCAGTCGACTGATGGAGTGATCAGTCGAGTGATCACAGGAGGCAATCGAGTGAGACTCTATTTTGTGCCCATGTTTAACTTCATCAATCGACTGCCACTGTTGGCAGTCGACTGATCGCAACATTAGTTGACTGCCACGACCAAAGCAGTCGACTGATGGTCAGGGTTTCATCCTAACTCAGTCGAGCACCTGACCAGTCGACTGATACATCGTATAGTCGACTGATACTCATCAAGTATGAATAATTCATACTTGATTACACCCCCTAGACCTAGACCCAACCTTCTAGCTCTTCCTTAAGCCTTGCGCCTCCAGGATCCCTCTGAGTCCGTGACTTGTTCATCCTTTGTGCTTTGCTTCCAAGAGCTTTCTTCGGTTTTGTCATGTCTTTTGGGTTTCCTTTTGCCAAAGCATGCTTGGAATTTACGCCACCAAGTCTATGTTAGTAATATATGAGAGATGTCCTAAGACAATCGCCTTATGTTTGAACCATTTATATGATAAATGAAGATTCACTATTTGAGTATACATGTTTTCTTGTATTTGATTAGATCTTAAACTCATTAACTGAATGTCCACGATACGATTCACAGCATGAGAGAATTTGTGATTGGATCACAACTAGTGAGTATCTCTACAAGTGTAATTGTCATGTATCAGAATTATCCCTAGTCGATGAATTGATGGATTTGGACACCATTGATTCTGTCGAGACTAGCATGAGGTATACTCCTTGGTGTATCCAAGCAGCTGATTCTCACTAGCTGGAGACATTGTGATGTCCGGAGTTAATTGTGGATGCTAGTTATGGTAACTAGTTCATTGGAGTGACCAGCCATAAGACTTCATATGGTTCTCTGCATATATAGATATGTCAATGAAGTTCTTACTGCAGCTTAAGTATGATGTTCCTTTGACTTGCGGTATTCAAGTCATCTTGATCATAAAGACTTATGCTTTGACATCTTAAGCAAGCATCTCTAAGGAGATGTGGACCCAGGATGATTGGGTATAAGTCGAAGTGATAGAAGGTGTTTGAATAGCCTATAAAGGATTCACCACTCCTTGTGAGAGGATGTATACCCATGACCTCTCGTCGGATTGTTACTAAAGTCTTTGGCCAAAACATTACATGTTTAGAGTAAGGTACTCTTCGATACATGTGTAGTAACTAGAATCCGTAGGAGGAGGAAATGATACTTGGGCTAGGTGTGACGTAGTCAACCTAGTGGGGACTGACACTATAGACCATGTCCTAAACCAAGTGGGTATAAGATGAGTGAAGGGAATGGGGCACGATTCATTCGAGCTCCTGAAGGGTTTCAGAAGTAGTTCTGGATCAACCGTTGATCTTTTCGATTAATTGGGGATCATGATGTACTACTAGGTGCCACTCATGATCGTTCTATAATTAATGGTTAATTATGGACGACCAACATAAACTGAGAACCTATTTGGTCACACACACAACGAGCATAATCCGAAGGATTTAAAACGAGCTTGAGAATGAGATTCTCAGACCAAGAGAAACTAGGTTTGGTTGGACCAAACATGGAGCGAGCATGAAATCATTTCAGTCGCAATGGAAGCGTGGATGGGCCGTGTCTTATGAAGACATGATGGATGAACCAAATTGGTTTGGTTCTAATCCAATGGAGGAGAATAAACCAAAGGGTTTGGTTTGTTTTAAACGAATGAACCAAAATTGGTTCGGTTCATTTTAACTAAAAATAAACCATCATGGTTTGGTTTATTTTAACTTAAATTAATAGAGCAGGTTAACGGGTTTTTGGTTATGATCCGATAACCATTAAGAGAATTTGTTCTCTATAAAATAGGGCTTAAGGGTTTTGTTAAGCCCTAATCCAAATCCTTGCAACCCTAAGTTGCCGCCCCTCCTTCTCCTTGTGAAGTCCGCGCCAACCCTCTTGTCGTCGCTCACCACCACCCAAGCTCCTTGCCAGCGTCCAGCAGCTGCTGTCCTCTCCCCTTGCCGGCGTCGAGCTGCTGCTGGAAGAGCTCCAGTGATCTCCTTTGGGTTCGGCAACAAGGTGAGCTTCAACCTTCCTTTTTTGCCGACCCCTATTCCTCCACCAAAGCTGTCCAGTTTTCTGGACAGCTTGTTTCCTTCTCGTTGGAGCGTCGTTTGGACGACGTTTGGAGCTCCGACAGTGGTAGCCTTGTCGGGGATTTGATCTCCCGTAATCCTCATAGGTGGAGGACGAAGAATTCGTCAAACGGTTGACGAATACCTCTCCGGAGAAGCAAGTTTTTGAGGACTCGTTTTGGATCCGAATTTTTTATCTTCTCTCGATCACATCATCTTCAACACGAGGCTAGTAACTCGTACGAAGACGAGGCTCATGACTTTGTGAAGTCATCCCGAAGATACTCGGCGTGGATATGGATAGAGGCGATTCTAGCGAGGATCGCTCCGGTTGATGCCTTTCCCGCTACACGTAATACGTCAGGTATACGTAGTATAAATTTCCTTTTATTACAAAATTTTGAATTTACGGTTATGTCTACACATGTTGCACTATGCATGCGTGTGATGTGTATGTTGTAATAAATTAGATTTATTATTTTATTCCTTCCGCTGTGCACATGTTTATGAAACATGTTCGAACACACACTCGCCGCGGTGCCGGAAACCCAACAGTAGTATCAGAGCCCAGGTTGTGTTTTGACATAATCGTAAAATTGTTTTGCGATAGTCATAATGATATTTCTGGAAATTTTTTACTTTTGGAAAGTTAGAAGTATTTATGGAAATTTTTCAATTTTGGAAAGTCTAGAAGTATTTATGAAAATCTTCTACTTTTGGAAAGTTGGAAGTATTTATGGAAATTGATATTTTCCTTAAATAAAATATTTGATTAGATTTTGAAAATTTGTTTCCTAATTTAATCATGGTTTGATTTGGGAAATCAAATCTTTAAATATTTAATTTCCATAAGTAGTTTTGATGATTTAGAAAATTGATTTCCTAAATTGACTTTCCTTAATCAACTATTTCCACAAATAAAATATGTGGTTATATTTGGAAATTTGTTTCCTAATTTAATCATGATTTGATTTGGAGAATCAAATCTTAAATATATTTTATTTCCATAAATAGTTATGACATAATTGTATGTCATGTAATTGCATTAGATGCATATCATTATGCCATGCGTGTCGTGACATGTAGATGTATGCCATGTATGCCATGCCATGTAAATAATAGTTATTTGCATGTAAAGAGGATGAGACATAAAAACCCTAACTCAATATTAAAGCCTACACCTTCCATTAATATGGTTAGAACTAGAGTTCCGTTTCTTGTTCGGATTGTTGGACTCTCTCCAAGCCCGGCTCAAACCCGAACATGTTCAAACCATAGAATAGTTTAATACTAATATGGTAAGAGTCAGAGGTCAATCGTTAGCTTTGATTGTTGGACTCTCTCCAAGCCAGGCTAATTGGTTGAATGCACTCTAACTATATTAAAACTATTTCTTGATTAATGGGTTGACTTTAACCTGGAGCATCGGCTTGTTGGACTCTCTCCAAGGTCGATGTAAAGGGAGGTGAAGTTGGGTGCTATGCATATGATGCATACTTGTTAATGTGTTAACAACCCGATGTATGTGTGAACATTCAATTAGTTGATAGAACATTGTGATAGTTGCATATACGTGATATGCAATCGGTATATTTGATACCTACCATCGTAGTTATGAATGACTTGTTAGACTCTCTCCAAGGTTGTTCATATCTATGATGGATATCAACCCATTCGGAGATGGACCTACGATCTCCCGAAGTGATTTTGGGGTTTTTAAAATTCGCAAAATGAATGGGATTTATGAATGTATATTGATGCATTTTAAAATCATTTTCTCATATATGCTTGTTTTGTATTTCTAGGTTAATTGATTGATCATGACGTCTTTGAATTTGCGCACTATTTTGGATTCAAACAAATTGACTGGGCCTAACTTCCTGGACTGGCTTAGAAACCTGAGAATTATTCTCAAGATGGAAAAGCTAGCATATGTCCTTGAAGAGCCTCTTCCCAACCGTCCTAGGGACGATGCAACTCTAGACCAAATGTTGGTCTATCAGAAGCATGTGGCAGATTCTGAACTGGCGAGTTGCATCATGCTAGCTGTAATGGTACCTGAGCTGCAAAAGCAGCATGAGCATATGGATGCTAATACCATGGTCTTCCATCTTCATGAGTTGTTTGATGATCAAGCGAGATCCGAAAGGTTCGAAGTCTCCAGGCTCCTCTTCACCACGAAGATGCAAGAAGGTTCGTCTGTTGTGCAGTTTGTGCTAAAGATGAACGGGTACATCGAGCGGCTAGCCACCCTCGGGTTTGTGATGGATCATGAATTAAGTATTGACTTAATTATGCATTGTTTTCCCAAGAGTTTCTCACAATTTGTGATGAACTATCGGATGAACAAATTAGAATCCACTATTCCTGAGCTCCTCAATATGCTAAAGACTGTGGAGCCTTCTGTGAAGCATGAGGTCACTACACCAAAAAATCGAATAGACAACGGTGAAAAACCGTTGTCTATTAGCCAAAAAATCTATTGTTAATCGACGCAGAAAAGTCGGTCAAGACAACGGTGAAATCGTTGTAGATTTAAGAAAGACACGGTGAAAAACCTATTAGAAAGTAAATCGACGTGTGAAAAGTGGGTCAAAGACAACGTGAAAAACCGTTGTCTTTTCAAAGATAAGACAACGGTTTTTAACCGCTGTCTTTGACCAAACCACTATTTACAACGGCCCATTTACCACGTTTTTTTTTCTAATAGACAACGGTTTTTCACCGCTGTCTTTCAAATCTACAACTGCTTTTCACCGTGATTAATTCTACGGTAACTTTGCTCATAGACAACTCCCCATTTAGTTTTCAAACATATATACAGAATAGCAACATGCAACTGAAACGAATTTTTAATATAAATCATACAACATCAATAAGAATTATAGAAAACACATATATACACTCCACTTGTAGCAATGTAAAATACAAGGTCACATTACATTTTAAGCGATCACTTTTACCGATATATATGAAAAATCTTGTGTGGCAAAACAACTACACATCATATGCACCAAAAGTATTTGCATAGCAAAACACTTATAGAATGTAACCAAAAGATGTATGTACAGAAATCTCTCCTAATCATCGATATGTAATCTTGTATGCAATCAGCCCTCAACGCATTTCATCAATTTCCTTTGCACCTATCACGAATTTGCAACCGCATGTGAAAAAATGAAAATGTAATTAAACGCTATGGTATCAATAAGAAAATTTGAAAAAATATCTAATATTACTATTGATCGTAGGGAAGACTTGTCAAAGGATGCGCCTTCAATTATCTCTCTCATATATCGTAAAACAAAATACCCGCATTGAGCTCCATCCGGTTGAAGGGGAACCTGTGATGGAAAAAAACATCATCTAGCAATGCAGAAGAAACACACAGAAAGATCAAAATGAGATACGTTCATTGCCAATTTGATTAGTACAAATGTTTAACATGAAACGCTATGTTTAACAGAAGAAGAAGCTAAAGTGCATTACGGGAAGAACGAAAGCATGGGCTTCTAAATTGGTTCAAATCACGGTATAGATCAATCAGATATGCGCGTCTTGCTAGTATTTTTTTTTGCTTGTCAAGAAGGTTGTTTTTTACTAGTGACTTTTGCAACTTTCATTGTAGTATTGTTGTAACATTTAGAATGAAAGAAGATTTTGGGTCTGACTTTTGATTCTTTTACTCTGTCAATAAGAAATAGGAATATTGTTCTTAGAAAAAAAGGGAAAACACTCAATATGCAAGATTGAAAAAAAAGTTCAGTAGAATGCCATAAATCATACTAATGGAAGATGAATTTCATATCATGATAGTACATGCATTGCCTTATCAGTTATGCATGCTTTAAGATCTGAATAAATATTTGACTTTAAATTGCTAACTTTATATCCATAGGATGATAGGAGCAAAATCCTTTTGAGACATTCCTCACAACTATCTGCAATCTACTTCATCATCATTGGAAAATTTATGCCCTGTTGGATTGCATTTTTCAGTGATGTGGTTACATTTGTTTGACACATGTTATGCTGAGCTCCAACAATTAAGAGCGATAGTGAGAAAATTGCAAATTAGAAGGGTAATACCCGATGCTCGCGAGTAATTGAGCACACTTGTCATTTTGCTCCAGGAATCAAGATCGCACCAATTGAGCACAATGTCAATTTGCTCGAACACAATGTCGATTGGCAAAACACTCGAATAGATTGGAGTAAGTAGCCCGATCGAGCACAATGTCAATTTAGCCACACCAAGAAGCAGATCAAAGGCAAAACAAAATGTCGGGGAGGAGGTCAGATTAGGTTATGCTTAACAAAAAATAAGGAATTTGTAGATCTAACTCAAACTAATTTGATACCCACCTCAGCCAATTCCAGAATAGATCTGAGTTATCTGAATATTATCAAAATGTCACTAAATAATTCACAAATAACTTGATTATATAAATGTCACTAAATAACAAATAACTTGATTATATAAATGTCACTAAATAATTCAAATTATATAAGCTTCCCACGATGTAAAACATACCTTGATTATTGCCCACAAAGGGTGTTTCTTCCCGTGCTTGCCAATGTCTGTGTTGAACAATTTCAAGGCCCTTCATAAAATAAAAAAAAATTATAGACTTTTAGTGCATATAGTATATATAAAAAAATTATAATAAATATTGACAATATTTTGCTACTAAAACTTACATCTTCACAACATTCTTCCAAGTCTCATCACGATTCTGTTGATCGAGAGGGATCCAATAACGAAACAACCTCTTTGTGAGGATCGATGACAGTCAAAATCCAATGGAAACTACATATATACACAATAGTAATGCATGTAATTAAGCAAGTGTTTATCAAAGTAAAAAAATTAGCATTCCACCTCTATTTTACACACCCTATGTTAACTGGAACCAAAACTAGCTGGTTTGGTGGTGTGCCATTCAACCTAGCTGCCAAACCAAGGGCCCTCTTATCAACTGATGTGAAATGACACCCAACAACATATGGATCCACAAATCTAAACCTCTCCAGCTTATCTTCCTCCTTCATCTTTTTATATAAATGCCTACCATTTAAACATACAACAAAATGCATAAGACCAAGATAAATAAAACTCATAAATCAATAGTCAAAGTGTTAGTACATGAAAACAATATACGTACCATATGTACACAACTATGCAATTGTATGAAATTGGTGCCAAGTTGCAGAAAGGAATGATGTCTTGAAGGCAAACACTGGCTTCGAACTTACCACCAAATACATCATACTCCAACATAAATTTCATAGACTGGTGATCATGAAGAGCACGCTTGCAATAACAATACAATAGCCATAGTGATCTAGGCATATCTGATGATCGACGTAATGATTGCACATTTGGTGATTGCAATCGATGCTTCCTTTTGGCACAGTCAGGTTTTTTCCCCTTGACCTTCTAGTTTATGAAAACATATACTTGTTAGGCACTTGTATAGCTAAATTTAAATAGATTGTAGCATTTACAAGACTCTTGTGTTTGCATCAAGTGTCGGGGCCAAGCTACATGTGATCCGATAGCATCACCAATGCTTTGACACAGTGTTGGAATTGGCAAAGGCGGTTTTCATCCAATGCTTCATCAACCATTACGAAACAATGGTTTGTATGCTTACTTGGATCACCATTAAGATGCTCATCATCTCCCCAATATTAACAATTGTACCAAAAGCTACATGGATGCCGATTCCACACTCAATGCAACTAATTGACCCTTGTAAGACAAAACATAATGCTTGTATAAAAATAAATGTATTTAAATTGGACAATTTCAATGATATCATTAAAGATTAAAGATACTAGAAGGCTCAGACCTCGTTAATAAACTCCACATCGGCATCACATGCGCTTTCATCTCATTTGATAGACCATGATCATAGTTAAACTCATTTTCCTGCAAGGTTTGAGGAAACTTCACACTACAACTTCCCTTCTCATCATTCTCAATCTCGCATTTGCCATTTTGAAAACCATTGCTTCTAACTTGTTTATCCGATCCTCCCGCTCTAAAATTTTTTATGTTGCTCCAACAACATATTTTGTTGATCATTAACATTAAATAACGTGAGACCCCCATTTTGACAAGCCAAAGTATGTACTTGGAGTGACGTAAGCTCCAACGCCTTATACGCCCACCATGTTCCTTAGATTCAAGTGCAATCATTAGAATGTCTTGTGTCGGTTCACCAAGCATTAACTTTCCTCCCTCTTTGTAAGATACCATCATCCCGCAATGCACAAAAACATATATTGACTAATATCCGGATGGGAACCATTAACATAACAAGCCAAAATCTAAAACATTTACTTACAATTTTGAGGTTGTTGCCTTGATTGATCACCAACAAACTCCCTTCTTTATTAGTCGGCCTTTCTTCCAAAGGATAGCTCGGTTGATTTCATTATCGATGAGATAATTCATCCTTCTAATAACAATAACAAATGAATCAATATTATTTAAATACCTGTTCGTTAAGGTATAAAATTTATTGTAAGTGATAATTAAACATTACTTACTATCTCTTATAAGCGTGCATATCCTTTCATGAGAAAGTCGATGGGGTATTTGTTTTGGGCTCTCCTTTCTGTTGTTTCTCACTTAGTTCCTTAAAAATAAACAAGACAACAATGCATTACCAATAACAATATTCTATTAAGAGTTAATTATTTGAGACATGAGATTTAAAAATCTTACTTTAAATTCATTAGACAAACGACTTATCATGAACTTACTCCATATGTCTGCTGGAATATTTGATCCTGGAGGTGGCATATGCAACTTCTCTGGAGTTTTGCAATTGGGATAAATATAGTTTTGTGAGGCCTTTTCCATTGCCGCCACTTATCATTTGCCGAGGTCAAACATCCCTTTTTCCAAGCAACATCAACCTTGTACGCCAACTACAAATCCATAAAAAATTTAATAAACATCAAATGTTAATAAACACAAACAAAAGTATTAGTTTATATTTGAAGAATAAAAGTATGGTCATTTATATTTACATTCACGGCTTCCCACACACGCTCCTTGATGTCAATAGGAACATGCTTCCAAGTATTGTAAGTTATTGGTACTTTCTCTCGAACAATCTGGCCAAGTGAACTTTGCATTTTAACTGCATTTTCCCCAATAGGCTGTCCCCGATTATTGAATTCAACTTTCAGTATAATGCCCTTATTCCTTAGCCTTGAAATCATCCCATATGTGTAGGACCTCTACTCATTTTGTTTGATTGGGTGGAATCTGTGTACCAACATTTTCCTCGTATAATAAATCAGCGCCAATTTTTCCTTACCCTTGTCAAGGTTTCTACCTCCTCGTTGCTTTGATTTTTGTCATAGAGTTGACAACCTATTAATCACAAAATCGCACTTTGCAAATATAAGGTAAATATCATAAATTACTTGATGGAGATAACAATAAATATTAAACTTGCAACTTCTTGTGTGTGAGTTGACAACAAAAATTGACTTTAGATTAATATAATCTACAATAAGCAAGTTTTTTCCAACAGAATATAATCATGTTGCGATCCACACGAGTGAGATTGCTAAAATATGTGCAACTATTAAGAAAAACAAATAACAAGTAAGCAACATAAAGTTGAAATTCTTACAATCTCCTGTAAGGGTTGATAAATTTGGAGGTGCAGCGACTATCACAAAGAATAAAACTGGCATTTCATTATTGTGTTGCAAAATTATCTGACATATAAAGCAGTATCATTTACCAAACCAGATTTAATGCCGGTGTGGTAAACCATCATCAAAATTATGGGATAAAGAGTATCATTTACAGATAATAGATAATAGATAAAGCAGTATCATCTACCAAAACAGAAATAATCGAGTGACAAATAAAATAAAGCAATCCCATAAGATATAGCAAATTTATGGGAAAAAAATATAATTCCAAAGGTGACACAAAGACAAACCAAAACATTAACGTAGGATTTAAATTTAAATATAATTTCCACACTAAGGTAAAACATCATCAACCCAAGTTCCGTCACAATCTTCACATGCGCACGTGGTTCATTGTCATCTAATTCGTCAACATCCATTATTGGGAGCCCTCGGAAAAACATTGATAGTTTGTTGCGCTTTCTTCCAAATTATCACCAATAATATTTTTAAAGTAGTCTCTACTAGGAGTTGCAATGCACTATGTGGGATCTTCAGGGTCTTCAAGGTAAAAAACTTGTTTCGCTTGACTACCTAAGATGAATGAATCAGATTTAAACCCTATCCTTTTGAGGTTTACTAATGTGAAACCATGTTCATCTACTTTAATACCACCATTGTTATCAACCCAACTACATTTAAACACTGGAATTCGATAGAGATGGTAATCGAGCTCCCATATTTCATCAATAACGCCATAGAATACCATGTCTGACACAATTGGATTCCTATCCTTTGCGCTAGAAAGTTGCATAGTCTTTGCAACTAAGCTTACTCCAGAATTTTGCACTACCCGCACGTCATCACGCTCTTTTGTGTGATAAGTAACCCCAGCAATTAAATATGCAGAATACTTGAATACTCGCGTGCTTGGTCCATGCGCCAACCACTTTAATTGTTCAGAGATTTGATGTGTCGAATGGTTAATTGCATTTGCAACCTATAAATTGCACAAAAGTTGAATTATATATTAATCTTCATAAATTATAAATACCCCCATTAATTTGCATGTAACTTACAGTATCACGCAACCACGGAATAAAAGTCCGATTGTGCTCATCTTGTAACCACTTTTTTGACTTTGCTTTCTGATGAAATGTTGCCTTCAAATGAGCCATGTGTTTGCTGTTGAAGAAACGATTAGATACTATAATTTAATGTCGCATTTGAAAGTACCAATGAGTTGGAGAAATTACTCGATATATGGCTCTATCTCATCATTATTTTCTAATACATGACCATGTGCTTGCTCCCACTCCTCATGATTGGTGGAGTGCGCTCGATCTCGTGATAAAGGTCTGGTAAACTCCAATTGACGATTCCTTGTTGGGATGCCAACAGTGTGCACATTAAACAGGTAGTCTGAGCAAAATTCTAGAGCCTCCTCAGCAATATAACATTCGGCTATACAACCTTCGGGTCGATTGCGGTTTCGCACATAACCTTTCAATGTTTTCATGAATCTTTCAAATGGGTACATCCATCTATACCAAACTGGTCCACAATTTAACCTCACGTCACGAGGTGAATAAATAAAATGGAGCATGACATCAAAAATGAAGGAGGAAAATATTTTTCAAGTAAGCACAATGTTGTCACAATATCTCTTTGCATATCATCTAACTTCGAGACATCTATCACTTTGCTACACAACTGTTGAAGAAAAGCACAATCGAAAGTGATAGTATATCTAACATGTTTGGGTAAGACACCACGAATGGCAAATGAAGTAATCATTTGCATCAAAGTGTGACAATCGTGTGTTTTCATACCAAAAAGTTTCAATTCATTCATTGATACAAGTATTCTAATATTTGATTAATAACCTGTAGGAACATTAATTCCCAACAAGGACCTACAAAATTTCCTTTTCTCATCATTACTTTATGTATAACATGCGGCAAAAGTTTTCTTTTCCCTCCTTTGGTGCCAATTCCAACTCGACATTCATATCCACAAGGTCTAGGCGTCGCTAATCCATCTTTTGTTTTCCGAATGCCAAGTAATGTGCCAAGCTTTCACATATATTTTTCTCGATGTGCATCACATCAAGAACATGTCGGACATGTAGATGCTCCCAATACGCAAGTTCAAGAATATTGATTTCTTCTTCCAATATGGATGACTACCATCCTCCGATGCTTGAAGTTTTCTGCTCATTTTTCCCAACGACAATTAATTTTATTAACTGTTTTGGAAATATCACGACCACTCAATGGTCTCTGCAATGTTAAAGTCTTGCTTTCCATCAAATGCTTTCTTTTGCCTTCGATAAGGATGGTTCTCGGAAGAAACCTTCTATGGCCTATGAATGACATTTTTCTACTATGTTTCAATCTTTTGCACATGTGTTTTCACCACAGATAGGACATGCATTATATCCTTTCACGCGACATCCGTAAAGGTTTCCATATCTTAGGAAAGTCATTAATTGTCCATAATAAGACGCCTTAAGGGTGAATCTTTCTTGGCGATATGCATCATATGCTTCAATACCTTCTTCCCATAAATGCTTTAAGTCATCAATCAAAGGTGCTAGGTAAACATCAATATCATTCTGGTTGTTTAGGACCCGATATTAATAAAGTAAGCATCATAAATTTTCTCATCATACACAAAAATGGAGGAAGATTGTAAGTGATCAACAGTAATCGGCCAACAACTATCGTAGAACTCATCAATCTATGTGGATTTATTCCATCCGATATGGCCAATCTCAAATTTCTTGGCTCATAAGAAAAATCGGCCACTTATGGTCGACTACCTTCCAATTGGGTGAATCTGGATGACGCAAATAACCATCACAAGTTCTACTATCGGATGCCAGTTAACACCTTAGAGGTTTCTTGGTTTCTAAACAATTTTCGAAATCTTGGAATAGGTGGAAAGTACCATAGGACCTTTGCAGGAACTCCTTCATTTACTTTTGAATTCTTGCATATCTTCCATCTTGAAAACCCACAAGTAGGACAATTGATACAATCTGCGTATTCCTTCCGATATAAGATACAATCATTAGGACATGCATGGATTTTTTCATATTCCATACCCAATACAGCCAAGGATTTCTTGGCAGCATACACTGATAAAGGCAAGTCATTACACTGGAAGCATTTCTCCCAACAAAGAAAGAATGTTGAATCCTTTATCGCTCCAACTATATTTGGCTTTCAAGTTGTACAATTTAACAATGGCAGATAACTTTGTAAATTTTGTACATCCAGGATATAAAGGTTTCTCAACATCATGGAGTAGGTTATTGAATGTAGTTGGATTCTCATCATATTCATATGTCGCATTTACCATATCTACAAGCTTCTCATCAAAGAAATTCTGTTCACCTTGTTGGCCTTGTTCACTATCATTCATTAAGTTGGTAAATGAGGGTTTTTCTCCATGCCATATCCACACTACGTATGTTAAATCAATACCATTACTTCTTAAATGAGCCCTTGTGACATCAATACTGTTCCTTCTTAGGTTACCACACATGGCACATGGACAAGATATTGCATTAGAATCGCCAGAATTTTGCACTGCAAATTGCAAGGACTCTACTCCATACGCATACTCAGGTGATAATCTATCCTTGAACATCCATTCTTTGTCCATTCTAGTGCATAAAAACATTAATTGACAATTAAATAAACCTTCATAATACTTAACACCACTAGATCATTAATAAAGCAGCAGTAGATGCTTCAATGTATCAAACTTATATTTCCAGGATAAGAAGGTAATATGAAGTAACTTAAATTTGTATATGATCTAGCTGTCCACCTAAGCTAAAGTTAGAAAGTACAAACAAAGCAGCTGTTCAGTGAATAAAATATAAACAGACATTTTATATTATAGAAAATACCGAGAGAATGGCTTCTAGAATAGATAAATACGATGTACAAACAATGATATAAGGTGAATAATCTTCATGAAGAATAAGGTTGGAACATAACTGGATTTTACGTATGCTTGAATGCAGGATTATACGTGGTTCAATGGATATAAACAATCCAACTCAAACCTTCTTAACCAATAAAGGTTTGAAGGCACAACATGATAACCCTAAAACAAGAGTTTATTCAACGATGGACGAAGGCCGACGGACGGAGGTCGAGCAATGGCCGACTAAAAGGAAGAGAACGAACAGAGGCGACCAACCGTGAGAATGCAGCGGAAGAAGATGGGATGGACGAAGCGCGAACGGAGAACGGGGGAGGTTTTGGGAAGTAGGAACCGCAAGATTTTGAAAGTAAGAATGAAGGAGAAGTTTAGGGAAGATGTAATTAACCTAAATATCTAGAACAACTTTTAAAAATAAAATTTGTTGTAATATATTGTTTAAAAAATATATATAGACTTTTAAATATATTGTTGTAAACGTATATATTTATAATTTTTTTAAAAAAAACTTATTTCCAATAATTAAAAAAATAGTATTAATAATTAAAAATAGAATTTCACCGTTGTTTTATAATAATAAAATAGTATTAATAGTATTATAAACTTTTAAAATTTTATTAACAACGGTTTAAAACCGTTGTAATATTATCACAACGACAAAAAACCCTCATTCTAGCGGTTGATTGCACCGTTGTCCCAAGCTATTGTTAATATAAAAAAAAAATCTTAAAGACAACAGTTTTGGAAAACCGTTGTAAAATGTGTTGTTGATTAAAAAAAAAATATGCTCAACGACAACGGATACTGTAAAACCGTTGTCGTTTGTGTTATGTGGCCGCTCAAAGACAACGGTTTTGTCAAAAACCGTTGTCTTTTAACAAAAAGACAACGGTTTCTCCTAAAACCGTTGTCTTTGTGGTGTTGTCTTATGTCATTTTTGTTGTAGTGGGTGAAGGCGGTTCTGTTAGTTGATTCCTCAAAGAAAGGTTCTAAGAGGAAGGCAAAAGAACAGAAGAAAGGGAAGAACAAGGAGGCTAAGAAGGCAGAACCAGTACAAAAGGGCACTTGCCATCATTGTGGCAAGGAAGGCCACTGGCGAAGAAACTGCAAGATTTATCTTGAGTCCATGAAGAAGAAGAAGGCATCCAATGCCCCATCCTCTTCAGGTATCTTCGTTATTGATTATCATTCTATTTCCTTAGACACTTGGGTATTGGATACTGGGTGTGGCTCACAGATATGTAATGACATACAGGGGCTAAGGAATAGAAGAAGACTCGTCAGAGGGGAGTCAAATTTGCGAGTTGACAATGGAGCAAAGGTTGCTGCGGTCGCCATCGGAACTTATTTGCTGAAGCTCCCTAGCGGACTAGTCTTGGAACTGGACAATTGCTATTGTGTTCCTTCTCTAATAAAGAACATTATTTCTATTTCCTGTTTAAATAGAAATGGTTGCCATTTGACGTTTAGTAACAATTGTTGTTATATAACTTTGAATGGCGTACTTTATGGAACTGGAACTTTGAGCAATGACATTTATACGTTGCACGTATCCAGTGACATTTTCAATATCGAAGCGAGAAACAAGCGTACTCGAAAGGATAATCAATTAGACTCCTACATGTGGCATTGTCATCTTGGCCATGTAAGCAAGAAACGCATGTCCGAATTACACCGATGTAGAATTCTTGAATCGTTTGAATTGGATTCATACGATACATGCGAATCATGCTTAAAAGGCAAGATGACTAAGTTACCTTTTACAGGAAAAGGTGAACGAGTGTGAGAGTTGCTAGGTCTAATACATACTGATGTATGTGGACCTATGTCAACTCAAGCTTTAGGAGGCTATAGCTACTTCATTACCTTCACCGATGATCACTCACGGTTTGGGTATGTGTTCTTGATGAAACACAAGTCTGAAGCCTTTGAAAGGTTCAAAGAATTCAGAAATGAAGTAGAGAAATAACATGACAAGAGTATTAAAATACTTCAATCGGATCGAGGTGGTGAATACTTAAGTCAAGAGTTTCTTGATTATCTAAGAGACAATGGTATATTGTCTCAATGGACTCTGCCATATACACCACAGCATAATGGTGTATCTGAGAGGCATAACCGGACCTTGTTGGACATTGTCAAGTCAATGATGAATCATGCGAATCTTCCCAAGTCCTTTTGAGGCTATGCACTTCAAACAGCTGTTTACTTGTTAAACAGAATGCCAATCAAGGTAGTCTCTACTACTCCATATGAGATATGGAATAGTAAGAAACCTCATGTATCTTACTTGAAGATATGGGGTTGTCCTGCTTATGTGAAGTGGACTGTATCAGACAAATTGGATGCTAAGTCTGATAAATGTCTATTTATTGGATTCCCTAAGGAAAACAAGGGGTTACCAATTCTATCATCCTGTGGAACAAAAGGTGTTTGTTTCAAGGCATGCTGTGTTTCTAGAGAAAGAGTTTCTCTTACAAGAAAACAGTGGGAGTGTCGTCGAGCTTGAGGAGACTCGAGAGACTCAAATAGACATTGATGAGATACCTGGTGAAGCACAATAGCTGATAACTCATAGTGATGAGCAATCGGCTGGACCTATTGAAACACCACATCTTCGTAGATCTGGTAGAACACGTAATATTCCTGAGAGATATGGATTTCTTATAAGTGAATCGAACGACGTGTTACTCATTGATGATGAGGAGCCTACCAGATATGAAGAAGTGCTGACAAGTTCAGAAAGGGATAAGTGGCTTGATGCCATGAAGTCGGAAATGGATTCCATGTATGAAAACCAAGTTTGGAACTTGGTTGACCCACCTGAAGGCATCAAGCCTATAGGGTGCAAGTGGATTTTCAAGAAGAAAACTGACATGGATGGTAATGTGATTACATATAAGGCTAGATTAGTGGAAAAAGGATATCGTCAAAAATAAGGTGTTGATTATGACGAAACCTATTCACCTGTAGCTATGCTTAAATCCATTCGGATGCTCCTGGCCATAGCGGCTCATTATGATTATGAGATATGACAGATGGATGTGAAAACAACTTTCCTTAATGGAAACCTGCTCGAGGACGTGTATATGATACAACCTAAGGGTTTCACATCGATTGATAAAACCAAGGTATGCAAATTGCGACGGTCCATATATGGATTGAAGCAAGCATCCAGGAGATGGAATATCCGTTTCGATGAGACAATCAAAAAGTTTGATTTCTCACAAAATCCAGACGAATCTTGTGTGTACAAGAAGGTCAGTGGGAGTGTAGTTGTGTTCCTAGTATTGTATGTCAATGACATATTACTTATAGGTGTTTCAGTATTACAGTCAGTTAAGATTTGGTTATCCAAGACATTCTCCATGAAAGACCTGGGAGAAGCAACATACATCCTCGGGATTAAGATCTATAGAGATAGATCGAAACAGTTGCTTGGTCTTTCGTAGTCTACATATATAGACTGAGTGCTAAAGAGGTTTAGCATGTCAGAATCCAAGAAAGGTTTCCTACCCATCAGGCATGGGATACACCTTTCGAAGTCTATGTGTCCGCGCACAGAAGACGAGAGGATTTGCATGAGTAAGATTCCCTATGCATCCGCAATAGGATCTATCATGTATGCTATGTTATGTACGAGGCCCGATGTATCGTATGCTCTAAGTGTCACGAGTAGATACCAGTCTGATCCAGGAATGGATCATTGGGTGGCTGTTAAGACAATTCTTAAGTACTTAAGAAGAACTAAGGATGTGTTCTTAATATATGAAGAAGGGGACATGGAGATACGCGGGTATATGGATGCCAGCTTCCAGACAGACAAGGATGATTCCAGGTCTCAGTCTGGATATGTGTTCACCTTGAATGGGGCGCAGTGAGTTGGAAAAGTTCCAAACAAGACACTGTAGTGGATTCTTATCACTGAGGCAGAATACATTGCAGTTTCGGAAGCAGCAAAGGAAGCGGTTTGGATCAAGAAGTTCATTTATGAACTTGGTGTGATTCCAGCCATTGTTGAAGCAATACCGGTCTACTGCGACAATAATGGAGCAATTGCACAGGCGAAAGAGCCAAGGTCTCATCAACGATCCAAACATGTGCTTCGCCGCTATCATCTTATCAGAGAGATTGTCAGTAGGAAGAAAATACAAATCGAGAAAATCCCCACTAAAAGGAACTTAGCGGATCCTTTGACTAAGACATTACCTCAAAGTAAGTTTGAGGGTCATGTTAGAGCTTATGGTATTGGATACCGTAGCGATTGACATTAGGCCAAGTGGGAGTTTGTTAGTAATATATGAGAGATGTCCTAAGGCAATTGTCTTATGTTTGAACCATTTATATGATAAATGAAGATTCACTATTTGAGTATACATGTTTTCATGTATTTGATTTTATCTTAAACTCATTTAATGAATGTCCACGATACGACTCACAGCATGAGAGAATTTGTGATTGGATCACAACTAGTGAGTATCTCTACATGTGTAATTGTGATGTATCGGAATTATCCCTAGTCGATGAATTGATGGATTTGGACACCATTGATTCTGTCGAGACTAGCACGAGGTATACTCCGTGGTGTATCAAAGCAGCTGATTCTCACTAGCTGGAGACATTGTGATGTCTGGAGTTAATCGTGGATGCTAGTTATGGTAACTAGTTCATTGGAGTGACCAGTCGTAAGACTTCATATGGTTCTCTGCATATATAGATATGTCAATGAAGTTCTTACTGCAGCTTAAGTGCGATGTTCCTTTGACTTGCGGTATTCAAGTCATCTTGATCATAAAGACTTATGCTTTGACATCTTTAGCAAGTATCTCTAAGGAGATGTGGACCCGGGATGATTGGGTATAAGTCGAAGTGATCGAAGGTATTTGAATAGCCTATAAAGGATTTACCACTCCTTGTGAGGAGATGTATACCCATGGCCTTTCGTCGGATTGTTACTAAAGTCTTTGGCCACAACATTACATGTTTAGAGTAAGGTACTCTTTGATACATATGTAGTAACTAGAATCCGTAGGATGAGGAAATGATACTTGGGCTAGGTGTGACGTAGTCAACCTAGTGGGGACTGACACTATAGACCATGTCCTGAACCAAGTGGGTATAAGATGAGTGAAGGGAATGGGGTACGATTCATTCGAGCTGCTGAAGGGTTTCATAAGTAGTTCTGGATCAACCGTTGATCTTTTCGGTTAATTGGGGATCATGATGTACTACTAGGTGCCACTCATGATCGTTCTATAATTAATGGTTAATTATGGACGGCCAACATAAACTGAGAACCTATTTGGTCACACGCACAATGAGTGTAATCCGAAGGATTTAAAACGATTTTGAGAATGAGATTCTCAGACCGAGAGAAACTAGTTTGGTTGGACCAAACATGGAGCGAGCATGAAAATATTTCAGTCGCAATGGAAGCGTTGATGGGCCGTGTCTTATGAAGACATGATGGATGAACCAAATTGGTTTGGTTCTAATCCAATGGAGGAGAATAAACCAAAGGGTTTGGTTTGTTTTAAACGAATGAACCAAAGTTGGTTCGGTTCGTTTTAACTTAAAATAAACCATCATGGTTTGGTTTATTTTAACTTAAATTAATAGAGCGGGTTAACGGATTTTTGGTTATGATCCGATAACCATTAAGAGAATTTGTTCTCTCTAAAATAGGGCTTAAGGGTTTTGTTAAGCCCTAATCCAAATCCTTGCAACCCTAAGTTGCCGCCCCTCCTTCTCCTTGTGAAGTCGGCGCCAACCCTCTTGCCGCCGCTCACCACCACCCAAGATCCTTGCCGGCGTCCAGCAGCTGCCGTCCTCTCCCCTTGCCGGCGTCGAGCTGCTACCGGAAGTGCTCCGGTGATCTCCTTTGGGTTCGGCAACAAGGTGAGCTTCAACCTTCCTTTTTGGCCGACCCCTATTCCTCCACCAAAGCTGTCCAGTTTTCTGGACAGCTTGTTTCCTTCTAATCAGAGCGTCGTTTGGACGATGTTTGGAGCTCCGACAGTGGTAGCCTTGCCGGGGATTCGATCTCCGGTAATCCTCATAGGTGGAGGACGAAGGATTCGTCAAATGGTTGATGAATACCTCTCCGGAGAAGCGAGTTTTTGAGGACTCATTTTGGATCCGAATTTTGATTCGGATCATGATCTTCTCTCGATCACATCGTCTTCAACACGAGGCTAGTAACCCGTACGAAGACGAGGCTCGTGACTTTGTGAAGTCATCCCGAAGATACTCGGTGTGGATACGGATAGAGGCGATTCTAGCGAGGATCGCTCCGGTTGATGCCTTTCCCGCTACACGTGATACGTCAGGTATACGTAGTATAAATTTCCTTTTATTGCAAAATTTTGAATTTACGGTTATGTCTACACATGTTGTACTATGCATGCGTGTGATGTGCGTGTTGTAATAAATTAGATTTATTATTTTATTCCTTCCGTTGTGCACATGTTTACAAAACATGTTCGAACACACTCACCACGGTGCCGGAAACCCAACAGTCTACATGCTTGGACTTACGCTGCCAAGACTTGCCTTTGGTCTTCCTTTGCCAAAGTCCGTTTGGACTTAATGCCGCCAAGACAACATGCTTGATCTTATGCCGTCAAACCTTTACCTTGGACTTTTCTTGCCAAGCTCATACTTGGACTTTGCCTTTACCAAGTCTTCATACTTGGATTTCCCTGTTACTTGAACATGTTCACAATTAGATCACAAATTGTTGCCTAACTTAGATGATTATCCAAACATAAAAATATATAAATGCTTGGGGCATTGTTGCACCAACACCCTCATCCCACCTGGATTGTTGGTAGCGTTTTACCATTTCCCGTTGGAAAAAAGAATACATCCTGCCTGTCGGGGAAAGAAAAGAAGTATAGGAGTTAGTGGCTAGAACGCCGAAGGATGGCGGTGGAAGGAAGAAAGGATGAAGAAGCAGGAGAAGACGAAAAGGCAAATAGAGAAGATGAAAATGGAGAAGAGGAAAGATGAAGCGTCTTATAAAGAAGGGGTGTTGAATAGACTTGCAGGGTCAATTGGGCTACTAAGCTGTAAAATGGGCCCCGGGAAAAAGGGAAATGATGATTTATTCCTCTAATGACCCGCTATCTGTCAAAACCCTTGTCTTCATATGATGAAATGAATGAGGGTATCCAACTTCAAGATGAATGAAGGAATAATGGCGGTATGAGGGCAGATCCTTGGGTCAAGTTAGCGTATTTTTTATGCGGATTGGCATTGGTCGCAGTTATTTTATCCCTGTGCAGTGGCGGAATGGAAGAACTGAGTATCCCTTAGTTATATTTTATTTTATCCCCGTATAGTGGTGGAACGGAAGAACTGAGTATTCCTTAGTTGTATATTATTTTATCCCTGTGTGGTGGCAGAATGGAAGAACTGAGTATCCCTCAATTATATTTTATTTTATCCCCGTATGGTGGCGGAACGAAAGAACTGAGTATTACTCAGTTGTATATTATTTTATCCCCGTGTGGTGGCGGAATGGAAGAACTGAGTATCCCTCAGTTGTATATTATTTTATCCCCGTGTGGTGGCGGAATAGAAGAACTGAGTATCCCTCAGTTATATATTATTTTATCCTCGTGCGGTGGTGGAACGGAAGAACTGAGTATCCCTCAGTTATATTTTATTTTATCCCCGTATGGTGACGAAACGGAAGAACTGAGTATTCCTCAGTTGTATATTATTTTATCCCCATGTGATGGCGGAACGGAAGAACTGAGTATCCCTCAGTTATATATTATTTTATCCCCGTGTGGTGGCGGAACGGAAGAACTGAGTATCCCTCAATTGTATATTATTTTATCCCCGTGTGGTGGCGGAACAGAAGAACTGAGTATCCCTCAGTTATATATTATTTTATCCCCGTGTGGTGACGGAACAAAAGAACATAGTATCCCTCAGTTATATATTATTTTATCCCCGTATGGTGGCGGAACGGAAGAACTGAGTATCCCTCAGTTATATATTATTTTATCCCCGTACAGTGGTGGAACGGAAGAGCTGAGCATTCCCTCAGCTTTATATTGTTTTATCCTCATACAGTGGAAGTGCATATATAGTCCTTGTGTAAGGGAAAGGTGAAGAAGTTGTATTCTTGTTTAATTTTTGTATTATCTAAAAGAAGTACCAAGTTTGGCACAGCAGAAGGAAGGCCGAAAAGTGAGGATAAACAAGGAAGGATGTAGGTGAAAGCTCATACTGAATAAGTCCATTACTCTGAAAGAGTTACATATCACAACTTCCCCAAAGGAAGAGAATAACAA
Source organism: Wurfbainia villosa (assembly GCA_025175895.1). NCBI lineage: Eukaryota > Viridiplantae > Streptophyta > Magnoliopsida > Zingiberales > Zingiberaceae > Wurfbainia > Wurfbainia villosa. The sequence continues at coordinate 57,043,862 of CM046004.1, forward strand.
AAGAAACCCTTATTCACAGGGTGTTACAGTTCTTCATTGGGAGGTACTAAAGGAGCCTCCTTGCGTGGCTTGGGTTGGCGTAGTAGCTGCCGGAGGTAAGACTGTTGTATGAAGATGTGCTTGGATAAGTCCTTCTGGGACACTGCCAGTTGTTGGCACAGGGAGTAGTTGTTGGTAGAAGCCTCCCTCAAACGTCGTTGCAAATATCCAACCTGTTTCTCCAGAGTGGCGATGTAGCGTTGTTCCTCAGTCTTTTCCTCAGGAGGAAAAGAGCTGCTGTTATGTTCGGAAGTTTTTTCCATGGCGAGGAGGGGAAAAAGAAAGGATGAATATTAGACAAACGATGATTTGAGGTCCTTATAGTGGCAAAGGAAGAAGGCACATTGACTCGCAGAGGAGGTAAAAATAATAAATTCTAGTAAAGAAGGGGAAACATAAAGACAGTAGGTGAGAGTTGTTAGTGTAGTAACTCCGAGAAGGATGGTTCAAATTCCACGGAAGCAGTAAGAGGAAGTATGTTTAGATAGGGTTGCAGTCTTTTCTGCCGGCAATTGTTCTACATTTATAGGAAAGCGACAAAAATAAGTCTCAGTATCCCCTTTTCTTTTTATTAATATTCTCGACAACAGTTACATCATTTAAGCTAATCATTATACAAGCTTTTTATAGTTATCATTAGTAGAAAGATTATCAGAGGACTCCTCCGGAGGGGAAGGCACCAAGATGACTATGTAGAGGTCGCCTTGAGCTGGAGGTGCCGCTGGTGGAGCTTCATCAAAAGGGGGCGGATGAGTCCTCGCTGGAGGGACTGGAACGAATGCTAGGGTCGACGGAAGCGAAGGAAGTTCAGTAGAGGCCCGAGGATCTCCTATCGTGTATTCCCATGTCAGGGGAGGATTCCAGACCTGGTTGCGGAATGAAGGGAAGGGGGCTCGGAAGGATCTCCCTGGATTAGGAGGGGGAGCAGTGGTTGATGATGGAGTCGGAAACAGACGAAACGCCGAAGTTGCAGTCGATTGCATTTCAGATTCTTCAGTGTCTTCTGTGGCCCAGTGATGTAATTCAAAAGGGTCAGAGTCCGAAGAGATCTCGATGGGGTGTTCCGCGGAAGCCATGAGAGTGAAATGGAAGGCCGAAGACACTTGTGGTGACAATTTATAATCGAGGGAGTAGGAACCACATTTGTCCTCGGGAAGGAGAAGAAGAGGAAAAGACTAACATCATAATGGCGTCAGCATAGGAAATCATCGAGATATCATTTTCGGAGCAGCCAAGTAGCTTGAGAAGATCAAGAGGCAAAAGTAAGTTAATTGTTGGCCAAGTCAAAATTGGTTCAGGCCGGAAGAAGCTCACTCTGGGGATATCCCGAACGGATTCCCGAGCAAAAAGTGTCATCATTCATTTAACGTTATACAAGGCAGAAAATGGGCAGTAATTGTGAAAAGAAAGATGTTAGGGTAATCAACTCATGTGATATGGTTTTGATGTGTGGCAAAAGGTTTAAGTTAGGATGATTGGATTTGATATGTGCGTTGAAGTCTTGTAGGACATAGTAATTCGCACACGGAGCTTTGGCAAGTTTCACTAACTTGTAGAAGATTTAAGGCCGCTAGAGGGGGGGGGGGTGAATAGCGATGTGCTCGTACGATGGAATTCGTTCGCATTTTCTTGTCTATAATCTTATTAGTACGCAGCGGAATATACAATAAAATACAACAAGAACAAACACAACACGATAGACACGAGATGTAACGTGGTTCGGAACCGAACGGTTCCTACTCTACGGATCGGGCTCTAAAAGCCCTAGCAATGCAAACATACACTACTAATCACAATAACTCCTTCTCGACACAAGTCAGAGGTGGAGAAACCTCGTACAAATGATCTTACAACAGCAAGAATGAAATACAAGCAATATACAATGCAAATACGAAAGGCAAGTAAAGAAAAACTTTACAACACTTGCTTTTGATTGCTTGAATGCTTGGTTGCTTGACTTGCACTTGGAGACCTGATTTGTAGCAACAAATCACCCCAAAATCTCTCAAGAACCGAATGATTTTTTCTCCTCCATGAGCTCCATTTATATCTTCTGCCTGTGGTGGAAAAAGCCGATCAGTCGACTGATCGGGACCATCAGTCGATTGATCACACTGTTGCTGTGAGACAATGGTATAATCCACGCTGGAAAAATCCAACGGCTAGGACATCAGTCGACTGATCATGACCATCAGTCGACTGTTCAAGCCATCACTTGACTGCTGACCATAGCGGTCGAGTGAGATTCCATTCTGTGCTCCAAAACTCAAGCACCAGTCGACTGATCACACTACCAGTCGACTGTTGGCCGATCAGTCGACTTCCCACCTTTGGCAGTCGATTGCAAGGCCAATTCTCGGAGTTAAACCCTAGTTGACTCAGCCAGTCGACTGCCACACGACACCTATCGACTGGCACACCTCAAACATGAGGTTTTAACCTAAGTATGGTTCCCCCATACTTGCTAGACCACCCTTAGCCTAGACCTAAGCCTTCTAGCCACCTCTATCAGCCTCACGCCTCTCGGATCCCTCCAAGTCATCCATGACTTGTTCATCCATTGCGCTAGCCTTCAGGTGCTCCCATCGGCTATATCATGCTAAAGGTGTCTACACCGCCAAGGCACATTGGACTTACACCGCCAAGACTCCGCTTGGACTTTACGCCGCCAACCATTGGACTTATGCTACCAAGACTCCCGCTTAGACTTTACGCCGCCAATATCAAACCCCTTGGACTTCTCAATTGCCAATACTCAAACTTGGACTTTCCCTTGCCAACCCATGTTGGACTTTCCATGCCAAGACCAATGCTTGGACTTTTCCTTGCCAAGACCCATGCTTGGACTTTACATGCCAAGTAATCAAACTTGGACTTTCCCAAATGCCAAGTGTCCCACTTGGACTTTCCCATGACAATCACATTGTCATATGTTTTTATCGAAACATCAAACATCACTCGAGTCCTGGTCAACCGCTTTACCTTTAGAACTTTTACATATGGACTTATTTGATTGTCATAGTACCCCTTCTATGATTGGTAGTAGATATTGCCTAGTAATAGTAGATGATTTCTCTAGGTTTACTTGGGTATTTTTCTTGAAAAATAAAGATGAAACCCTAGGAATAATCATAGGATTTAGAAAAAGAGTAGAAAATGAAAGAAAACTCAAAATCAACCGGATCCGTAGTGATCATGGTGGAGAATTTGAGAATTCTAATTTCTCAAACTTTTGCTTAGAACAAGGGTACAAGCATGAGTTTTCTTGTCCAAGAACACCCCAACAAAATGGGATTGTAGAAAGGAAAAATCGTGCCCTACAAGAAGCGGCTAGGACAATGCTTAATGCATACTCCTTACCTAGGTACTTGTGGGCGGAAGCGGTTAACACCTCTTGCTATATCCAAAATAGGGTATTAATTCATAGCTTTTTAGGAAAAACTCCATTTGAATTGTGGAATGGTACAATTCCAAAAATTCATTATTTTAAGGTTTTTGGATGCAAAGTCTATATTTTAAATACCAAAGACAACCTAGGTAAGTTTGAGTCCAAAGCGGATGAGGGAATCCTAGTTGGATACTCATCCACTAGTGTAGGGTATAGAGTTTACAATAAAAGGACTCAAAAGATTGAAGAATCTTCAAATGTCCAATTTGATGAAACTTCCAAAACATACCCTAGGAAATCCCCTATTGATGATGATATTAATAATGAAAATCAAGAAATTACCCAACAATTTCAAGATTTAACCTTAGGGGGTAATGATCAAGGGGGAGGATTAAATCAAGGGGGAGTAAGAAGTGATTACGATGATGAGCAAAGAATTGAGATTAATTATGATCAACCTCAAATTAATACACCTCCTAGAACCATAAGAGTTCATCGAAATCACCCCTTAGATCAAATTGTGGGTGAATTATCTCAAGGTGTTAGGACTAGGTCATTTCATAGGGATCCCACTAGTCATATAACTCTAATTTCTTAAATTGAGCCCAAAACAATCAAAGATGCATTACTTGATCCGGATTGGATTTTAGCAATGCAAGATGAATTGGCTCAATTTGAAAGGAGTCAAGTATGGGAGTTAGTTCCTAGACCTAATGAAAACACCATCATTACTACAAGATGGGTCTTTAGGAACAAACTAGATGACCAAGGAAATATTACTAGGAATAAAGCAAGATTAGTTGCAAGGGGCTTTAATCAAGTTGAAGGACTTGACTATGATGAAACATATGCACCGGTTGCTAGATTAGAGTCTATTAGGATACTATTAGGGTATGCCTCCTATATGGGTTTCAAACTCCATCAAATGGATGTTAAATCGACATTCCTAAATGGGTTTATTAAGGAAGAAGTATATGTAGAACAACCTCCCGGGTTTGAGAATATGGATTATCCAAACCATGTATACAAGCTTAGAAAAGCTTTGTATGGTTTGAAACAAGCTCCCACGGGCTTGGTATGAAAGATTATCATCTTTATTAATTTCTAAGGACTTTAAAAGGGGTACTGTAGATCAAACTCTATTTATAAAGTCAACATCAACGGACATCTTTGTAGCCCAAGTATATGTTGATGACATTATCTTTGGGTCAACAAATGATGAACTTCTCCAAGACTTTATTAAGAATATGAAAAAAGAGTTTGAAATGAGTCTAGTTGGGGAATTAAATTTCTTCCTAGGATTACAAGTTAAACAAACAAGTGAAGGAATTTATATTTACCAAACCAAATATGCTAAGGAAATGATTAAGAAATTTGGTTTGGAAAATGCTAAGGTAGTTTCAACTCCAATGGAAACCAATACAAAAATAGATAGTGATAATGAAGGCAAGCAAATTTATCTTACACTCTATAGGAGCATGATTGGTAGCCTTTTCTACTTAACCGCTAGTAGACCCGACATATTATTTGCGGTTGGCATGTGTGCTAGGTATCAATCTTGTGCAAAAGAATCTCATTTAGTTGTCGTTAAGAGAATATTAAGATATATTAAAGGCACACTAAATGTAGGATTATGGTACCCTAGGACTAGGTCTTTTGATTTGGTTGGGTACACCGATTCCGATTATGCCGGTTGCAAATTGGATCGGAAGAGTACTAGTGGTGGATGCCAATTCCTTGCGTCCTCCCTAGTTAGTTGGAGTAGTAGAAAGCAACCTTGTGTTGCCCTATCCACTACCGAGGTCGAGTATGTAGCTATGGGTGGTTGTGTAGCTCAATTACTATGGATGAAACATACCTTAGAAGATTATGAGCTATCTTACTCCAACATAAAAGTATTTTGTGATAATGTGAGCACCATAAACTTGACCAAAAATCCGGTGCATCACTCTAGAACTAAGCACATTGAAGTGAAACATCACTTCATTAGAGATCATGTGGCTAAGAGGGACATTGAGCTTAATTACATTGAATCCAAGTCCAACCTAGCAGACATATTTACCAAGGCTCTCCCCGAGGTAGAGTTTTCATCACTTAGGAGAGAACTTGGAATGTGCTTGGTTGAGTAAAGGTGTAGGTTTGCATGATCCTATATAAATACTAGGATTTACACATTTAAGCATCTCACAAAATACCTAAGAAACCATGATTTTTGTATTGAACCACTTAGACAACATGTGAGATGTTAGGAAGATGCACTTGGTTCATCATGCTTGTTATGATGCATTACTATGGACCAAAGTGTCATCTAGAGACATTAATCCTTATTGGACCAATCATTGGGAAGGCTTATACACAATTGATGTGCATATAGCTCCAAGAACATGATTGGAAATGTAAAATAAAATATATTTTAAACTATGTTTATCATATTTTGAAAAATAGTTTTTAAGTGAAACACAAAAGTGATACAAAGTTTGCAAAAACATTAGAACTTTTGTTGGTCTCCAAGTTTGTATCAATCTTGAAATATGGAAAACATATATTTTTCCTTGATAAAGTATGATTTCAGAAATGTGTACACAAAATTTCGTGATTTTTCAAGGTTTTTGGAATTTCTAACGCATTTTTGAAGTTAATGAAAAGGTCAAATTGATTTGAGCGTATCGATCATTGGTTGAAACCAGTGATCGTGATATACTGTGTTTTCTGATAAATAGCTCCATTTTCTGATATTTAGTGTATCTTTGATGTCCTAAAGCCATAGCATGATAATATTGAGTATAAACAAATTGTTATGACTGTTTAATGCGTGCTTTAGGGGGAGTTTCATAAAATATATCTTTTTCATCCCAAGTTTTACATTGTTGGTGCAAAGTTAGAATTTAATCTTCAAATTGTTTGATAGGCTTTTGCTCCACATGTCTTTCACTCATCATGAACTATATCTTGGATTAAGGGGGAGCTAAATGTCAATTCTATACCTTAGTTCAAGATTATAACACATTCGATTCTTTTATGAAATATATGATTTTTTCTTTCTTCTCTTTTTGATGTATGTCAAAGGGGGAGAAGAAATGTTTAAGTTAGAAATGGATGTATGATTTGGAAATATGATTATGTGCGTATCCTTGAAAGACCTAACTTAAATGATTGCCAAACATCAAAAATAGGGAGATTATTGGTGCAACAATGCCCCAAGCATTTATATGCTTTGATGTTTGGATAATCATCTAAGTTAGGCAATAATTTATGATCTAATTGTTAAAATGTTCAAGTGACAGGGAAATCCAAGTATGAAGACTTGGTAAAGGCAAAGTCCAAGTATGATCTTGGCAAGAGAGGTCCAAGGTAAAGGTTTGGCGGCATAAGACCAAGCATGTTGTCTTGGCGGCATTAAGTCCAAACGGACCTTGGCAAAGGAAGTCCAAAGGCAAGTCTTGGCAGCGTAAGTCCAAGCATGTAGACTTGGCGGCGTAAAGTCCAAGTACGATTTGGCAAAGGAAAACCCAAGACATGACAAAATCGAAGAAAGCTCTTGGAAGCAAAGCGCAAGGGATGAACAAGTCACAGACTCGGAGGGATCCTGGAGGTGCAATGCTTAAGGAAGAGCTAGAAGGTTGAGTCTAGGTCTAGGGGGTGAAATCAAGTATGAATTACTCATACTTGATGAGTATCAGTCGACTGATACGATGTATCAGTCGACTAGTCAGGTGCTCGACTGAGTCAGGATGAAACCCTGACCATCACCGATCGATGGCGATCACCGATCGCCAACAAAGGGCCGGGCACAAAATGGAGTCTTACTCGACCGCGGCCTTTGATCACTCGACTGATCACTCCATCAGTCGACTAATGGAGGGATCAGTCGACTGATGAGAGTGCTGTTGGAGGAAATGACTCTGAATCCTGCGAATCCGATTATTCAGAAGCCATTAACCGCGCCGGCAGTCGATTGATGTTGTGCATCAGTTGATTGATGGTGCTCCAACGGGAAAATCAACCTTCTCTCTATAAAAAGAGGGCTGGTGGAGGTTTTTGGGGTTAATACTTATTCTCTGATAATACTCTCAAGCCTCCACGAGTTTTCAAGCTTTCTAGTGATTTTGAATCCCCTCCTTCTCTCTCTAAGCTTAAGTTTCATTCTTTGTAAGAAGAGGAGGATTGTTGTAAAGGAAAGCTTCATAGTGATTTGATTAGGGTTGATCCACCTCAAGGATCACCGTGGAGTAGGAGCGCTATCTCCGAACCATGTAAAAGAATCGTGTTAGTGTGTTTTTCATTTGTGTTATTATTATTTTTGTTGTGCTTCTGTTAATATTTTTGTAGAGACGAAAAACAAGCTATTCACCCCCCTTCTAGCTTCAAATCGATCACCAACACTAGCCACTAGGCACCCACCATGGTTGGCCTTAGGGATAATTTCCCTAGAGACCTTGGTTTTCTTAGACTTAGGTCTAGTTCCATAATCAAATGGAACATTGTGGTAAGTAGGCATTACTTTCTTGGACATAGGCTTGTGACCCAAATCTTGTCTCTTAGATGATTCTTGCCTCTTACACCCTTTACATTGACTCCTAGATCCTAGAGTTTGACAATTTGACCCTTTAAATTGATTTTGCATATTTACAAGGGACTTTTCCAATTTCTCAAGCCTTGACCTCAAGGCTTGATTTTCTAAATCTAATTACCCAATTGATTTTTGATTAGGTTTTTGGGCATTACCATTTTCTTTAGGCATATGTCTACCCTTATTAGGGTTAATGCCTAAATGGTTTTCGATTTTCTTAATTGTTTCCCTAGGAAGAACGTTTCTAGGTACATTAGTCCCAAATTTCTCCTTCTTTGAAATGGGTCTAGAGTTATTATTTCTATATTTTTCTTTAGACTTAAAACCAACATGTTTAGCTTCTAGACAAACATACTTATTATTTCTAGCATGCTTTGATTAATGAGTAATAGCAAAATTGTTTAAATTATTTCTAGCATGCTTTTGCCTAAAATTTAAAGAATGAGCATTATGAAAATATACCTTAGGGTTAGTCTTAGAGACTCCCCCCACATGTGATGCTCCCTCTTGAGTCTTCTTGCTCCCCCTAGAGCATTGACTCCTATAGTGCCCCTTTTGATGACACTTGAAGCAAATGATGTGCTCTTTGCTCCTTTGACCTTGGACATTGGCATCCTTAACCTTTGGCACCGGTGGACTTTTCTTAATCCTTTTTGGGCACTTGATCTTATAGTGCCCGGTTTCCCTACACTCAAAGCAAATTGTATGGATTTTATTTTGAACCGAAATGCTTGAGTTACCTAGGTCATTGGTGTAATTTTGAGCTTCTTCTCGACCGGATGTGGATGGTTCTTCTTGAGATTGCTTCGGTGTAGATGCTCTAATCTCCTCCCCCTCAATCCTAGAGGTGGAGGTCTCCTCTTCTTCCACCGATCCGGAAGTTGATTCCTTCTCAACTTCCGAGTCCTCACTTGCTTGTGAGGATGATGATGATTCTTCCTCGACTACTTGTGCCAAGTGAGGCTTCTCATGGAACTTGGCCAATTTGTCCCATAGCTCTTTGGCATCTTGAAATTCACCTAAGTTAGACAAAATGTCATTAGGTATCAAATCTTCTAAGAGCTTTGTTACCTTGACTTTAGTCTTGAACTTGAGACGTTGCTCTTGTGTCCACTTCTTCAACTTCAAGACGTTTCCCTTCTTATCCCGAGGGGGTTCAAAGCCTTCTACAAGGATGAACCAATCCTCTATATCCATCATCAAGAATGTCTCTATTCTTGCTCTCCATGTCGGAAAATCTTCTCGGTCGTATGGTGGTGGAATATTGATGTCCCATCCAAGCTTGTCTTGGAATTCCATCTTCCCTCTAGCTTCTTTAGCTCCCGACGGTTAGTCTGTAGAAGAACCCCGGGCTCTGATACCAATTGTAGAAGATTTGAGGCCGCTAGAGGGGGGGGGTGAATAGAGATGTGCTCATACGATGGAATTCGTTCGTGTTTGCTTGTCTATAATCTTGTTAGTACGCAGTGGAATATACAATAAAATACAACAATAACAAACACAACACGATAGACACAAGATGTAAAGTGGTTCGGAACCGAACGGTTCCTACTCCATAGATCGGGCTCTAAAAGCCCTAGCAATGCAAACACGCACTACTAATCACAATAACTCCTTGACACAAGTCGGAGGTGGAGAAACCTCGTACAAATGATCTTACAATAGCAAGAATGAAATACAAGCAATATACAATGCAAATACGAAAGACAAGTAAAGAAAAACTTTACAACACTTGCTTTTGATTGCTTGAATGCTTGGTTGCTTGACTTGCACTTGGAGACCTAATTTACAGCAACAAATCACCCCAAAAGCTCTCAAGAACCGGATGACTTTTTCTCCTCCATGAGCTCCATTTATATCTTCTGTCTGTGCTGAAAAAAGATGATCAGTCGACTAATCGGGATCATCAGTCGACTAATCACACTGTTGCTATGAGGCAACAGTGTAATCCACGCTGGAAAAATCCAACGGCTAGGATATCAGTCGATTGATCATGACCATCAATTGACTATTCAAGCCATCACTCGACTGCTGACCATAGTGGTCGAGTGAGACTCCATTCTGTGCTCCAAAACCCGAGCACCAGTCGATTGATTACACTATCAGTCGACTGTTAGCCGATCCGTCGACTGCCCACCTCTGGTAGTCGACTGCTAGGCCAATTCCCGCAGTTAAACGCTAGTTGACTCAGCCAGTCGACTGCCACATGGCACTAGTCGACTGACACACCTCAAACATGAGGTTTTAACCCAAGTATGATTCCCCCATACTTGCTAGACCACCCTTACCCAAGACCTAAGCCTTCTAGCCACCTTCATCAGCCTCACGCCTCTTGGATCCCTCCAAGTCATCCATGACTTGTTCATTCATCGCGCTAGCCTTCAGGTGCTCCCATTGGCTATGTCATGCTAATGGTGTCTACACCGCCAAGGCACATTGGACTTACGCCGCCAAGACTCCGCTTGGACTTTATGCCACCAACCATTGGACTTATGTTGCCAAGACTCCCGCTTGGACTTTACGCCGCCAATATCAAACCCCTTGGGCTTCTCAAATGCCAAGACTCAAGCTTGGACTTTCCCTTGCCAACCCATGTTGGACTTTCCATGCCAAGACCAATGCTTGGACTTTTCCTTGCCAAGACCCATGCTTGGACTTTACATGCCAAGTACTCAAGACTTGGGCTTTCCCAAATGCCAAGTGTCCCACTTGGACTTTCCCATGACAATCACATTGTCATATGTTTTTGTCGAAACATCAAAACATCACTCGAGTCAAACTCGAGTCCTGGTCAATCGTGACCTGGGCCGATTGCACCAACACAACTCACAACCTCGTGCTTGAGTCGGCGAAGGAGCATTACAGAGTCGTGCGCTTGATGCATCCGAGGGACCGTCGGATGAGATGACTTGAAGCAAAGCCAAGGAAGCAGACTTTGAGAGCAAAAGACGCGAAGGAGCATTGTAGAGTCGTGCACTTGATGCTGCCGAGGGATGTGGTCGTGAATGAAAAGAGCTTCGGTGAGGAACTTCAAGTGAGATGAGAGAATGAGTGAAATGTAAGTAGCTCATTAGGTGAACTTGGCCGAATGGCTAAGTGTCGGATGCTCGACTACAAGGGTTGAGGTTTACCCCACCGCCAGATGCTCAAACTGAGGTTAAGTTTGAGGTTTACTCGGCATCAGTCGACTGTCACGTCATGGCAGTCGACTACTCTAAGTCAATCAAAAATTGACTGGTGTGTGGGTGATGAATCAAGTCGATCAGTCGGCTGCTTAAGGGAAGCGATCGATCACATCGCATGGAGCACGAAGCGGTGTCGCTCTCGATCGAAGTTGACATCGGATCGTGATGATATCATCGATCGGATAATCCAACCGTTGAGAAAGCGACCGGATCCGTGAATCGGCACAGTCGGCCGTTGGAGTTGACATCAGTTGACTGATGAAAGTATTAGTCGACTGATAGTTGTCAACGGGAAGATTTGCTTCCTCTTTATAAAAAGAGAGGGTGGGGGCTTTTAGATGGTAAAATGTTCATGCTCTAAACATCCTATTAAGTGCCCCACAAAGCTGAAAATCCTTCTTCTAGTTTTCTTTCACATCTATTGTAAAAGACGGAGTGTTCTCATTGTTGTAAAGGTTTACCTCCACCTTTCTTGGGCTAAAGGGAGAGACCAATAGTGGATTGGTTTCGGAGTGATTCACCGGAAACAAATCGGACCGTGGATTAGCGGCGAGGCCGTGAACCATGTTATATCGTTTGTTAGCATTGATTTTGTTTTTGCTTATCGTTATTGTTGTTTAGCTTTTATATTTCAGCTTGCGCTAATAGAATTTGTAGACAATCAATGAAGCAATTCCATCATACGACGAAGAGGGTTATTCATCCCCCTCTAGCTAGCTACCAACGTTCCTACAAGTGGTATCAGAGCCAAGGTAGCTTGTCGAGGACTAACCGTCGCAACAAGCACTACATCAAGGATGGCCGACTCTAACATTCACCCACCGAAGTTTGAGGGAGAATTTGCATGGTGGAAGAAATGCATGGAGGTATTCTTCGAAACCGACTTTGAAATTCTATTAATAATGGAAAATGGTTTCGAGATACCTAGGGATGAAGATGGGGAGCAAATAGAGAAGACAAGATGGACCAAGAGACAAAGAGAGGAGTACTTGGCAAATTCGAAGGCCAAGCATCACTTGTACAACGTACTCCCCCAACAAGAAGTAAATCGGATAGGGGAATGTGCAAGTGCCAAGGAAATATGGGAGAAACTCATAGAACTCCATGAAGGCACTTCCGAGGCCAAGCTTGCAAGGAGAGACCTTCTTCGCTCCCAACTAACAAATATCAAACTTGAAAAGGGAGAAAAGGTAACCTCATTACATTCTAGGTTTAAAGAAATTTTAATTGGACTAACAAGTATAAAAGAAAAGCTATCAAACCGGGACATGATAATGAAGGCTATAGATGCCTTTCCTCGGTCCTCGAAGTGGAGCTCAATGGTGGACTCCTTCTACATCTCCAAAAATTTAGAAGTTAACATCTTGGAGGAGTTCTTCTCAACCATGGAGCTCCATGAAACAAGGCTTGAAGGAATAAGTGAAGAATTAAGTATCAAGCCATCAAGAGGAGTAGCCTTAGTAGCCAACAAGGGGAAGAAGAAGAAGATAGAGACTCCCTCCTCCTCTGATGAAGCATCTTCCTCATCCTCCATGAATAGAAATGAAGATGCTTATATTGTAAGGAAGGTAAGGCGTGCTTTAAGAAATTTAAAATTTAACAAATCTTATTATAGGAGAAGGCACAAGAGAAAAATCATTTGCTATAATTGCCAACAAGAGGGACATATAAGAGATGATTGTCCCCCTCTTGAACAAGAGCAAAGAAGAGAGGAGGAAGAAAGAAGAAAAGAACAAGGGGAGCAAGAAAAAGGAAGAAGAAAAGAAGGCTAAGGAAAAGGGGAAGGCCAAAGCACTCAAGGCAAGGACTTGGGATGATCCTTCCTCGTCCTCATCATCGGAGGAAGAAAATGCTTTTGTCACAAACCTTGCATTGATGGCATTTGATGATCTAGACTCTACCTCCTCCTCTGAGCAAGAAAAATTAAGCACAAGTGAGGAGAGCTCTAGTGAAGGGGGAGGCTCTTCATCATCCTTTTCATCCGAAGAAGAAGACATGAAAACTATGGTAACGAATCTAACTCCTAAGAAAATAGTTTTCATGATTTCTATCTTAACTAGGGATTTATTTATGGCCAAAAAGAAAAATAAGAGCATCCTAGATCAAATTAAGGCCTTAAAAAATAAATTAGAAAAAACATGCTTAAATGTTAATGATGATGATGCATGCTCACATGATAACTACATGCCTTTTGATGTAAATGATGCATGCATTGAAGAAAATAGGGTCTTAAGGGAAAAGGTAGATCATTTAATCATGACCCTAGAAAAATTCACCATTGGCTCCAACACCCTTAATATGATTATAGGGAGCCAAAGGGCTAGCTTCATTAGAAAAGGCCTAGGTTATAAGGGAAGGAAAAATGAAAAGGCCTATAAATGTTTGATTGCTAGGGGTCAAAGTAAAAATAAGACAATTGCTAGAAAATGGATCCCTAAGGAAAATTTAGTGAACACTATAGGAAAGAACTTATATTGGGTTCCTAAATTCATCCTTAAGGGTTAGGAAAACCCTAGATTAGTCAACCATAGTGGACTTAACTTATATCATGTTATTTGGTTGACTTAGGATGGCGGGACTTAATTTTTGAAATAGTGTTGGTGATGATAATGCACCCATAAATAGTTTAAATCATGCTTTGGGTGATACTTGACTTATTATCATGATTTTATACCAAATGCATGATTACAAATTGATTGTTACTTTTGTTTCATGATCATAATGTGAAATCAATGCATATATGTCTTTATGATCATGTGGTATGTTAGGATGATACTTAACCATGGGTATAAATGCATGAAAATTTGAAGGTTAAGTACATAAATACCTTTAGGAACATCTCACATTCACCATAAGGATAACCTTGATTGAAAACTTAGCATGAGTGAGATGTTAGGATGATACTAATGGTCCACTAATGCCTATGGCATTTAGATGGTCATTTAAAGTATCAAAAGAGCAATAATAGACCAATCATGGGGAAGACTTATGTTTAATTCATATACATATTGCCCAAAGATCATGGTTGGATATTTCATATGTTTTCAAAATCATTTCTTACTTTAAAATCTGTGCCTTCATGTTTTGAAACAATCTAAAACAAAACTAGGTGTTAAAATTGATACAAACTTGATCAAAACACTAGTTATTTTTGAAGCTTTTGGATTTTTGGCAAATCATTGAAAATGATACTACTGGTACCTTCTTTACATAATCCCCGATAGAGGGGTTAGTGGGTAACCTAAGATCCGGTCCAAAATATACGGCTCAGCTAAGAAAGGAAAGGAAGATTGGCACGGGCGAATATTGAGAGCCATCGGTACGGGTGAACCTCAGAAGCCATTGGCACGGGCGAATATTGAGAGCCATCGGTACGGGCGAACCTCAGAAGCCATTGGCACGGGCGAATATTGAGAGCCATTGGCACGAGCGAATATTGAGAGCCATTGGTACGGGAGAGTTAATGAAAGCAATTGATATGGCAAAGGAGAGGCGGAGGGCGCTTCGCCAAGAAGCCAGCACAATCTGATCCCTACAAGGGGAAGTTGGGCACAGGAAGGAGAGGAATTGGTTCGGGTTGATGAGGAACCCTAGGGCTAGGGCGCCCGTGGGCTATAGACCTAAAACTAGCTTCCCTCAACACGGAAGGTTGAGGGAGATAGTCTAGCCTAGTTTCCCGAAAAATAGAGGAAAGGGTGTTAGGCAACGGCCTGGGAGGCCCCACATAATATTCCAAAGAGTCTCCACTCCTGATATCTGTAACAGAATTATTCTCCAGGAAAAGGTGGTGGCCACGTGGACGATGAAGATAACCCACGACGTTACGATGAAGGAAAGGAGGGGGGAGATAAAAGGGGAGGAAGCAGGGAAAAAGAGAGGGAGGCGATTATTCCCACCCAGCAAGAGAGAAGGAGACGGAGGAGGAGAAGGAGAGCAACAACCGTTTCGCCGGAGAAGAAGGAGGGAGATCTGTAGCTGTTACATCTCTTGTATTTTTCTCGTCTTGTGATATCACTGTAAGAGGTTTTTTCTCCTCCACCTTCGGAAACTGACTTTCCGTAAAGGAGGACCTTCATAGTGAAAGTGCTTAGGCGCTGCATCCGGTGAGAAAAGCTCACCTCCGTGGAGTAGGAATCCTTATTCCGAACCACGTTTCATCTTGTGTTTGAGTCTCAATTGCTGGCGTCGGTTTCTTGCGTTTCATCTACTTCATCTTTTTATTCTTTACTGATTGCGGCTTGTGAGAACCCTCTGAGATCTCCATCCGTGCTTCGCTACATTGGAAAGGAGTGAACAGACTTCACCCGTCCGCATCAGTTGGCGCCGTCTGTGGGAAGATTTGAGCTGGACGTCGAGATGCAACCCGAAGAAATACAATAACTTGATACCTCTGCGGCGGAGGAGAGCCCCATCACTCTTCTACCATCACAACTAAAGGCCTTGATTGATGATGCTATCACAGAAGCCCTGGCTAGGGAAAGGAAAAAGATCGGATATCTGCATCCGCACTCCGGGGAACCTTCTTCCAGAGATCCACCCCCAGAAATACCTCCTCCCTCCCGTATAGCCGCCAATGGTGAAGTATTGCTTGGAGGTGGACTTGGGGGAAGAACACCTCAGAATACTATGCCCTTCACCCAAACACGCCGGGAGGAACAGGGTGAAAGTCAATCCACCAGACCTCCGGAAGTATACGAGCCCAGTCCCTTCACGATGGACATTCTTTCGGAGCTCCCTCCATCCTACTTCCGGAATCCTCAGGTCAATAAGTATGATGGTTCGACGGATCCGGACGAGCACATATCTCAATTCGACGGAGCGGCCTCGCTTCACTGTTATACAGACGCTCTCAAGTGCCGAGTCTTCCGAACCACCACCGCTCGCGCAAAGTGGTTCACCACTCTGCCCCCGGGGTCTATCTGCTTCACCGACTTCCGAGAATGTTCGATGAGAATTTGTCACCGTAAGGCGATAAACAAGACGCCTCTATGTTAATGCATATCACCCAGGACCTTGAATCCCTTAGGGGTATATTCATCGATTCACTGCGGCCGGGATCCCCATCACCCGATCGAATCTTTCAGAGGCGCTATTCAAAGATGGGTGGGAGGCCTTCCTCAGTTCCTTGTTAAGATAACCTACGGATAGTTACGAAGAGCTACTGAGCCGTGCGGAGCAATTTATCCACGAAGAAGAAGGATTAAAGGTACGGAGGGCCGAACGGACTGCCACAGCAGTCCCCACTGAAAGAGTTCGTCCCGCTGCTCTTCAAGCCCCCCCTCGGCGGGAGCATACAAGACCTTTTCGGCAAGAGGTTCCGAGGCTTCATCCAATGCTGCAAGGTGTTCGCCCCACCCCACCATTACAAATCATGGCTTCTGAAGCGCTTCCTCCTGTGAGGACATGGAAAGAACGTGAAATGGAATTTTACGATCAGCAGGGTCTGCTACAACGACCCTTGGGACACAGGGGGATCCCGCGTAACCCCCCAGCCCCGTTCTTTTGCCAATATCACACAGAATACGGCCACAGTAGTGACCGATGTTTCAAGTTACAAGAAGAATTGGATCGCCTCCATACTGCATATCCGCAAGTAAAGTTTCAGGCAGGAGGGCCGGCGCGGCGAGGCCCCCAACCTAATGTAATCCGTCCAGGGCCGTATAATCAACAACCCCGGGTCGCTTTCCAAACACCATCCCAGGAGGTCGTCTCTCAAGAAGGCCCATCAGGGGAGGGCCCTTCATCCAATCTAGATGACATTCCCACACGGGGAGTTATTCATGTTATAGCTGGAGGACCCACCGACGAGGACTCCAACCGGGCACGGAAGTCATACGCCCATCTCATGGAGAGTTTGGCCATCGTCACCGACCAGACTATTCAAGTTGCACCGCCCGTTTCGTTCGGGCCAGAAGATCTGCATCCTGCGCCCACACGACGCCTTGGTTATCGTATATCCACGGCCAATTATGAGTGGCGGGTACTAGTTGACTCGGGAAGCTCTGTTAATATCCTTTTCCAGGAAGCCTTCGGACAAATGCAGCTGGGAAATGCCCAATTAGAAGATGTGTCCACGCCCCTCTTCGGATTCGCAGGGCACATGGTCCACCCGAAAGGACAGATATCATTGCCTTTAACTCTGGGTGTGAAACCCAACCAAAAAACCAGTATAATTCCTTTCCTTATTGTGGACGCTCCGTCCACTTATAACGCTATTCTTGGGCGTCCTTTCCTCACCCTTTTTCAGGCAGTGGCTTCCCCATACCACCAGAAGCTGAAATTTCCAGTAGGTCAATCGGTGGGTGAAGTTCGTGGAGAACAGAAGGCCTCCAGGAGCTGCTACGTGCAAATGGTTCGGGACGATCAGAAGAAAGCCCGAACCGAGGACCTGAAGGGCAAAGCTGTCATCATCATCGATTGTGCATCTGAGGAATCCTTCTCCCAAAGTTGATAAAATAGAGGAGGGAGAACTGGTGGAGATCGCTCCAGGAAAGGCCACCCGAATAGCCCAACAGCTGGATGTCAAAGAAGAGCTGGTGGCTTGCCTGAAGGAGAATGAAGACATCTTTACAAAGGATGTGCATGATCTCACGGGGATCCACCCTCATGTGGAGGAACATCATCTCAATATCATTCAAGGAGCCCGACCCGTCCAACAGAAGAGGCGACATTTTGGACCAGAAAAGGACAAAGTCATAGCAGAAGAAGTGGACAAACTACTAAAAGCGGGTCATGTAAAGGAAATCCAGTTCCCCGAATGGGTCTCTAATGTAGTCTTGGTACCCAAGCCTTCGGGGCAATGGAGGATGTGTATCGATTTCCGTGATTTGAATAAAGCATGCCCTAAAGACTGCTACCCCTTGCCTCGTATTGACCAATTGGTGGATTCTACAGTGGGATATGAAGTGGTGTCCCTAATGGATGCATATCAAGGGTATCATCAAATACCTTTGGCCCAAGAAGATCAAAAGAGGGTTAGCTTTGTGACTGCGGGGGGGTTATACGCTTATGTGGTAATGCCGTTCGGACTAAAAAATGCAGGAGCCACCTATCAGCGCCTTATGGACAAAATCTTCGCGGAGCAGAAAGGGAAGAATGTGGAGGTATACGTGGACGACATCTTGGTCAAATCAAAGGTCACTCGGGATTTAGTCAAGGACTTAAATGAAACCTTCGCTACATTAAGGCGGTTTAATATGAAACTAAACCCTAACAAATGCCTGTTCGGGTAAAGAGTGGCAAGTTCTTGGGTGCATAGTGATGGAGAAGGTGCAAATAACCCACGAGAAAGTGCAAGCCCTATGCAACATGAAGTCACCTGCTAGTCTGCGAGAGACCCAAAAGTTGGTGGGCAGGATTGTTTCTTTATCCCGATTTATAGCCAGATCAGCGGACAAGGGGCTGCCTTTTTTCAAGATTTTGCGCAAGGCTGCTAAATTTCAGTGGGATGATCAATG
This sequence comes from Wurfbainia villosa, assembly GCA_025175895.1. Taxonomy (NCBI): domain Eukaryota; kingdom Viridiplantae; phylum Streptophyta; class Magnoliopsida; order Zingiberales; family Zingiberaceae; genus Wurfbainia; species Wurfbainia villosa. The sequence goes on from CM046004.1 coordinate 57,062,501, forward strand.
TGAGCAGGCTTTCCAGGAGTTGAAGAAATATTTGGCTGGACTCCCCCTGCTAGCCAAACCAATACCCAGAGAACCATTATGGATGTATCTGGCCGTATCGGAAGGCCGTTAGTTGGTATTATTGAAACAAGAAGGTTCTCATCAGACCTATTTATTATACGAGCCATATCACGAAGAGGCGGAATTCCGTTATCACAATTTGGAGAAGTTAGGCGTATATCTAGTACTAACCGCCACAAATTAAGAGGTCGTACTTCTTGGCTCATCCCACACCGTTCTAACACACGGAATTGGGTAAGGTCATCACTAAGCCAAATTTCTGGAAGATTGGCCAAATGGGTAGTAGAACTAAGCGAGTATGATATTCACTACCAACCTCGAGCGGTTATCAAGGCCCAAGCACTCGTGATTTTTCAGCGAGGTACCTTGCAGCGGAAGATGGTTCTGAACAAAGGAGGAGGATAAGAGGTATGGAATATATTCGTGAAGCGGTTCTTGGGATCTGCAGTAAGGTCTTATTAATTTCCCGGAGGTGAAGAAACTCGATTAGCGATTCGCTTGGAATATCGGGCATCTAATAATGAAGCAGAATATGAAGCCATCCTAGTGGGACTACAGGCTGCTAAAGCAGTGGGGGCTTCTTCCATTGTGATCCACTCAGATTCCCAGTTGGTAATATCACAACTTCAAGGTTCTTTTGTGGTTCGGGAGGAAAGGCTGCATAGGTATTTGAAGACTTTTGAGAAAGAAAAGCTCAATTTCGTCACAGTCCTCTTGAAGCAAATCCCACGGAGCATAACGGGAAAGGCAGATGAATTGGCTCGGATGGCTAGCACTATGGGAGGAATAAAATCCTCAGGCGATCCATATGAGAGTTCATACTTCCTTAGCAATATGCAGCGTGGAGGAGACATGCAATCAAGCCTAACTCTTGATTGGAGGACCGACATCATAGCTTATTTACGGCACGGGAAAATCCCTGAAGGGAAAATAGCGGCGTCCACTTTAATAAACCGAGCTAAACGGTTCATCCTCTTAAATGAAGACCTATACAAGACCTCTTTTGGGCGACCCTTGTTAAAATGCCTAGGAAACGAGGATGCGGGATGGGTACTCTCGGAGATCCATGAAGGATGCCGCGTGAATCATTTAGGAGGAGAGCTTTAGCAAAGGCTTTATTGGCGAGATACTTTGGCCTACTCTTGACAAGATCTTTGCTCATATAGTGCAGACCTGCATCGCTTGCCAGAAGCATAGCAACCATTCTGAACGGCCAGCTGAGTTAATGAAAGCCGTAATCTCTTCTTGTCCTTTCGATTAATGGGGAATAGATATAGTGGGCCCGATGCGTAACCTTTACAAAGGAAGTTTTGTTAGTAGTGGATTATTTTTCCAAATGGGTGGAGGCGAGCCCTTAGCCAAAATTACTAAGAATCTGTATCTGATTCTTATGGAGAAATATCATTTGTCGGTATGGTATTCCTCGGAAAATAGTCAGTGACAATGGACGACAGTTCCAAGGAAAAAAGATCCAAGAGTGGTGCCAAAGTCTCAACATTTAGCAGGCTTTCACTTCGGTAGCCCATCCTCAAGCAAATGGGCAGGTGGAGGTAACTAACAGGATCCTCATTCAAGGATTAAAGACTAAGTTGGGTGCTCGGAGAAAGCGGGTAGAAGAGTTACGAGCATCCTGTGGGCCTATTAACCACACCCAAGGCGGACGGAGAAACTCCCTTTAGTTTGGTATACGGGGCAGAAGCCGTTATTCCGATTGAGGTTTTGTTGAATAGCGCTCGGATAAAGGCATACGAACCAAATCAGAACCAACTTATCCGAAGCACCAAATTGGACTTGGTGGAGGAAAGGCGGGAGATGGCACGGAGGCGAGCAGAATTTTACAAGCAAAGAGTACAGCGAGCCTTTAATAAGAAAGTGGTGCCTCGGAGATTTCAAGAAGGAGATTGGGTTTTGCGTAAAGTCAATCATGCTGGAGACCCTGGAAAGTTGGCTCCCAACTGGGAAGGACCTTATGAAATAACGTGCTGCGTAGTAGGGTCAGCATATTATATGAAGGATGACAAAGGCAAAGAGCTTCCACGACCTTGGAATGCCCTTCATTTAAAACTCTTTCACACTGTATGAGAAATATGGAATAGAAGAAGAGAAATTATGAAACTCCGAAGGAAATGCTTTTTGAATTGATTGCGTTCATTAGATGCCAAGTATTTTCCAAATTTCATTAAGGGGGCTACTTACAAAAGCAATACAGTATTGTTAATAAATCTTGAAGAAGAAGAGGAAAAACAGAGAGGAAATTCACATGTCAAAATGGGATATTAAATTACAGCTTAAACCGGTTGGGAGGATAGCATTGAAAGCCGACCTCCCAATTTAAAGAAAATGAAGGATAGGTTGGAGGAGGCAACCCTTGGGCGACATCTTTTGCAAGCATCATTAAATCCATCTTGATAGGTGGAGCGCATTAAGATGATGAGTCGCTCCTCGCGATTGGCGTCGAGCTTCGCTCTCGATGCAACCTCTCGCATGTTTCTTGTTGTTCTCGAAGGTTTCGACGCACGTCCACATAGCACCGCGACACCTCCATAATAGCATCGGCCAAGATGGAGACATCATCGGCTCGGGAACTTTGGTCCCGCTGCACAAGGTGCGTCATCTCCACCATATTTTGACGCATGGAAGCTGAAATCCCCTCCACTGCTTTGAAATCTGATGCAGTTCGGGCAAGTTCGAGCTCATCCTCTGGAGGAGGTTTCTTACTGCGTGAGCAGGCATGAGCATGCGCAGAATTTATAAGGGATGAGTTTTCTTGTACCTCCTTGCACAAGCGGGTCGAAGGTCCCTATCTTATCTTGTGCTCGTGATGTTGAACCGAAGATGGCGATGGCGTCGGAATCTTGTTGCTTCCCTTGAGGAGCTCTGCTACTGCTCTTGAAGGCGTAGTAACTCTTGAGCGAGGAAGATTCTGTGTTAGAGAAGTAGTGGACTTCTGGCGAGGGAGAGGGCTCTGCCCTTGGGACGTGGTTGCTCCTTTAATGCTTTGCGACATCATACGAATTCTTTGGCGAGCTTGATAATTGCTCTTGGCACAGGTGAAATTGTTGTAGCAGGAGTCGTTCTCAATTTTGAGCGTCCGCCAAGCCTTCCCGTTGTTGACGCTCCCATTCTTGGGCTTGAACTTGGTATTGATGAAGAGAGCGATCCAATTCTTTATGGTTGGTCAGGGCCTACATACCGGTCATGGGAAAAGAAATTGGTCAGCTAGACAAAGCTAAGGAAGCTGAGTAAGAAAACATACCAAGTCCAGAGCATGGCGCAGGCCTTCCATGCGAGAAACCACTTCCTCTAAGTTTAGAATCCAAAGACTCCGGGGAGAAAGGGAAGAAGATGGGATGGAAGATGCTGAAGGGAGAACCTCTCCTATAAAGGAGAGAAGGAGGGTGGTATCCATCGGTTGAGAATGGAAAGAGGGAAGCGCATCAGATGGACGGCCCGCGGAGGTGGTAGTCGGGGGCGGCAGATCCATAGTTGCCGGGAGGATATGTGTCTCACTGGGTTGGGGGTTGATTGCGGAAGGAAAGACGGCAGGAGGTTGATCGAAGGAAGGATCTTGAGACGACGAGAGGATGAGCATTGGGCTGGAGGAGCCTTCGATAGGGATGCATGAAGTAGAGAAGCCCTGGTCAGGGCCCACAGGAGGAGAGGGATTCTGCAGGCGATGAGCCAGGGGGGAAGTTGGCAGTGAAGGGATATCCACCACCATGGGTTCAGAAAAGGAAGGACGGGCCGGGGAAAGGGAAGACAAAGGTGATCCATCCCCTGTCATTGGCTGACATGGGAATACACCTTCCCCAGGTTCATCCCGAGGTTGCGGGGAAGAAGAAGGCGATTTTTGAACATCATTGGCGGAAGGAGAAAGAGTGGGAAAGTTAGGGCTTGTAAGGACCCTGGCTTCCTCCGGGATGGGGGTAGTGAGGGTTGTCGGAGGAGGAAAGGGAGAACGGCGAGGTGAATCGGGTATGATGGTGATTGGGGAAGCTGAAGCGGAAGAAGAAGCGGAGGGCTGACCAGCATCCCGTTTGTGATTCGGGTAGCGGCCCGCTATCTCCTGGAAGAAGTTAGAATGCATCTTGGGGGTCTGAAAAAGGAAAGGAAAAAGAGGGGTTGGGAAGAAAGAATCGGGGAAACGAGGTTTGGCGGCAGTGGAGCAAACAGATGAAGAAGAAGGAGACCAAAAGGCGAAGGGAGGAGGATGGCAGGAGAAACTAAGACCAAAGAACCCCCTATAAAAGGGGGAGGATTGGGCTTGCAGCCATTAGTGGGCCTCTCGTCTGTGGTAAAATGGAAAGAAGGGTTTATATTTCTAAATGACCCATTATGTACTAAAGCCCCCCATTTGCAGAAGAAGGAGGGGAACCAAAGAGGAATGATATGAAGGCGTTGCCTCCTTTATGCTCATTGCCCTGGCGCTATATACAAAAATTTCTATCCCCGCAAGGAAGAGTGGAAGATATCCCCGTGTGGTGGTGGAACGGAAGAACCGATATCCTTCGGTTATTATTTATTCTATATACAAGTTTCTATCCCCGCAAGGAAGAGCGGAAGATATCCCCGTGTGGTGGTGGAACGGAAGAACCGATGTCCTTCGGTTATTATTTATTCTATATAAAAATTTCTATCCCCGCAAGGAAGAGCGGAAGATATCCCCGTGTGGTGGTGGAACGGAAGAACCGATATCCTTCGGTTATTATTTATTCTATATACAAGTTTCTATCCCCGCAAGGAAGAGCGGATGATATCCCCGTGTGGTGGTGGAACGGAAGAACCGATGTCCTTCGGTTATTATTTATTCTATATAAAAATTTCTATCCCCGCAAAGAAGAGCGGAAGATATCCCCGTGTGGTGGTGGAACGGAAGAACCGATATCCTTCGGTTATTATTTATTCTATATACAAGTTTCTATCCCCGCAAAGAAGAGCGGAAGATATCCCCGTGTGGTGGTGGAACGGAAGAACCGATATCCTTCGATTATTATTTATTCTATATACAAGTTTCTATCCCCGCAAAGAAGAGCGGAAGATATCCCCGTGTGGTGGTGGAACGGAAGAATCGATGTCCTTCAGTTATTATTTATTCTATATACAAGTTTCTATCCCCGCAAGGAAGAGCGGAAGATATTCCCGTGTGGTGGTGGAACGGAAGAACCGATATCCTTCGGTTATTATTTATTCTATATACAAGTATCTATCTCCGCAAAGCGGAAGCTATCCCCGTATGGTGGTGGAACGGAAGAACCGAAATTCATTCGGTTTCTATCCCCGCGAAGTGGAAGATATCCCCGTGTGGTGGTGGAGCGGAAGAACTGAGATCCCCTCAGTTATATATCACTTTTTATCCCCGAAAAGGGAGGGAAGTTGAAGTCCTTGTTTAACCCTATATTGTTTTATCCTTGCAAAATAGCAGAACTAATTCATTCGATGATTCTATATCCCAAGCAGATTATAAAAGCGGAGGAGCTGAAATATATCTCCGTTATAGGTAAGTTTATGTGGATATGGAAGAAGTAAAGTGTGGTACCATGCCGAAGATACTGGAGAAAGAAGACAAACTGGGAAAGTTCATGGATGCAAAAGAATTACATATTCTGAGACATCTACAAGGAAGAATAACAAACAGCAGCCCTTATATATCCCGGGCGTTACAGTTCTTTGCTAGGAGGGACAGAGGGATGTCCCTTGTAGGGTTGAGGTTGGCACAATAGTTGGCGTCGGTAGGACTGCTGCAGGAAGGTCTGCCTAGCCAATTCCTTTTGGGACCCTATCAGTTGTTGGCACAGGGAACGATTATGGGCGGAAGTTTCCTCCAGCTGTTGCTATAAACACTCCACTTGTTTCTCTAAGGTAGCTATGTATCGGCGATCATTTATCTATTCTTTAGAAGGCGAGGAACTGTTGCCCTGTTCCGATATTCTGTCCATGGCAAGCAAAGGAAAAAGGAGAATGATGGAAGCTATCAGGTAAAGGTCGGTGGTTTTTATGGCGACGAAGGGGAAGAGTGCATTCATTGGTAGGAGAAGTAGGGACCATAAATGCCAGTAAAGTAGAGGAAACGTGGGGGCAGTAGTGGGAAGGTTGACGGGACTACAATTATAATTAAGAGGGTCCGAATCCCCGAGACATGATAGAAGAAGGCATGTTCGGATCAGATTACCGTCCTTTTGGAAGACAGAAACATTACTTCTACAGGAAAAAGACAAGAACGGATATCATTTGCCTCCCTTATTTTTTATTAACATATTTGAAACGATTACATTAACTTGATCTACCAAGATTTTCCATGATTACTCCTAACAGAAGAAGCGGGAGATGTCTCTTTGGGGGGAGAAGGAGCTAATATGACTCTGAAGCGTTCGCCTTGAGGGGGAGGAAGAACTGGACCTTCATCAAAGAGGAAGGATGAGTCCTCGCCGAAGGCTGGGACGAAAGTCGATCTTGGTGGAAGTGGGGAAGTTCAATGGCGAAGACGAGGATCTCCCACTCTATACTCCCACGTGAAGGGAGGATTCCACACCCGGTTGCGGAAGGAGGGGAAAGGAGAGCGGAAGGACCTCCCTGCCGGAGGGGTGGGAGCTGGTTGGAGAGGCGGATATAGAAGGGGGCGAAAGGCTGAAGTGGCAGTTGAGCAGGTCTCCGAATCTTCAATATCCTCAGAGACCCAGTCTTGTAGTTCAAAAGATTCTGACTCTGAAGAAACTTCGATGGGATGCCCTGCTGAAGCCATAATAAGAAGATAGCAGGACGAAGGCATGGGGGACGAAGGATTTATAATGGAAGGAAAGAGGCAACCGAGGTTCTGGGAAAGGGAAAGAAGACGAAGAGATTGATACCATTTCCAAAGCAGTAAGAGAAATAAGGAAGATCAACAAGAAGGAGCTATTTAAAGCGTCGCCCGAACCGGAATCGGAGCGGGTATGAATGATGTCAGGTAAAGACCTTGTGAGTGAATTCCCAAACTGAAACCGGGACGGGTGTAAATAATATCAGACAACATACTCCCAGTAGATTCCCGAATCGAAAATGGGGCGGAGGCGGATAATGTCATTTAATATCCCTCCATAAGCCCGAGCCAATGAAGTGATTACACCATCCTATACAAGAAGAAAGGAAAAAAAAAATAAAAGGAGGAGTTTTAAAAGGGGTCCAGAATTCCCGACCCGTCAAGAAGCATGCCAAGGAGATGATAACTAAGCCTATAAATAAATTCATCATTCAGAGGCAGAAGAGAGGCCATTGATAAAATTATCAAAGAAGGAGAATAGTATAAATTACAATTCAAAGAGTTAAGTGGACATAGCTAGTGCCTCCGTAGGATCTAAATAACTAGTATCCGTGCCAGGAGGCGGGTATCCTCGCTCGGCATTTTGAGCTGAAGACCCCTCAAACCCTAGTATAAAGAGATCTACCCCTTTCTTGACATAACGCCTCTTGAGGTCGGCTTCCTGCTCCTTTAGTCGGTCCTGATATTGAGCCACCTGAGTTTGACTTTCCGCCAATTTGATCGCCAAAACATCTCTCTCAGTGGCTGCTTTTATAGCTCACTGTCCTAAGGCTGAAAGAGCTTCAAGATACTCCTGTTGGAAGATGGATTGCTGCTGGGCCACCGGTGATAAGGTTCGGGGAAGAGCCAAGTATCGCAGAGGAAAGTTCCTGACACTTCTTTACACAGGATTCCCTGGTAAGGGCCCAGGCTTGACGTTCCAGGTTAAGGCGGTTGCATTCTTGTTGAAGCTGTGAGATAGTAGCCGCAGAGTCAGCATCCTTGAGCATGGCATCCATAAGATATCTTTTATACTCCTTCAATTCCTGAGTCAGGATATCTACCTGTTGCAGCTCGCTAGATTGCAAGAAGAGGCGCTGTTCTAGTTCTTCATTTTTTCGTTGCAGTTCCTCTTTCTCACTTCGAACCAAGGCTAGTTGCATCGTGGCGTCTTCGCATTGACCCCTAAAGTCCGCCTCCTTTGCCTCTTGTTCGTTTAATCGTCGCGCGAGCTCTTTCTGTTGTGACACGGCGACAAAATGGTGAGTCTCCACACTAGATTGGAATCGGGCTAGGTGGACTACCATGTTGTTATGTTGAGTGGAGGCCTAAAAGGAGAGGAAAATTATCAGCCTACATCAGTATAGGGAAATACCCATAGCAAAGAGGAGGAGAAGAAGGAGTAAATACCTCTGCCAGCAGTTTGCCCACTTGCTCACACGGGCCTTGTATACCCGACTGGTTAAAGAATTTTACCTCCGAAGGGTGCCGAATTTTCAGCAAAGATCCCAGAGAGGCCCTCGGAGGAACCGGAAGGGAAGGGTCTTCTCCTTCCGAAGAAGATGGGGGCCTGGCACGGCGAAGAGGGGCAGGAACGGTTCTCGAGTCAGACTGCGTTGAAGCTTGGAGGGATTCCGCATGAGGAGGCGGGTGAATTCTGCGGAGGGAAGAATCTGCAGGAAGGAGAATCCTCCTGGGAGCTAAAGAAGAGGCAGGAGGTGTTGCTTTCCCTTGGGGTTCATAAATGATTAGGGTCGAGCTTACTGTGGTGGGAAGACAAGGGAAGGAGAGCCGATGAACTTGAAGCTCCTTTCTTGATAAGCCGCAGCTTCTTCCGAGGAGATGACGGAGCTGCTGTGGATTTGCCTCTCTTAGTTAGGGTCTTCTTCTTCTTGGTAGCCTCGATCGACTCCCCTTCCACCAAAGCCTTTTGCATCAGATTATCTACAAGATATACTGGTAAGAAAGATGAATGCCCTAAAAAGGAAGTCACACTGCAGGATAAACGTCACCCTACCTATAGCAACTGAAGTCGTCAAAGGTAGAGGAGACAATCCAAAGTGGCTTAAGAGGGGAGTTTCTAGTAGATGGTTCGAGCAATAATGCAGCTCTCCTAAGACTCTATACACTTTCGGGAAGGGACATTTGGTCCTCATTTCCTGGAAAGAAGGCAATTCAGGAAGGTCTACCTTCCAAGTATCAGAGTAAGATAAAGATTCTGGGAGTTGTACAAAGAAATATAAGGCTTCCCAACCCTTGTGGGAAGTAGGCAGGTTCACCAGGAATTGGCAGTCAGAACGACTAGACAGATAGAAGAGGCCTGCCTTAGAAGACTTTAATTGGAAGAAGCAATGGAATATTTCGGGGGTCAAAGAGAGGTTCAAATGTTGGAACACTATATGGGTTCCCGATAGAATCCGGAAGGAGTTGGGGTGAATTGGTTCAGAGGTAGTCCATAGAAGTTTAGGAGGTCCAGATAGACCTGTGGTACTGGCAGGGATAGGCCGTTAAGAAATTGTTCATAAAAAAAGCATGTCAAGCCGGGAGGAGGTTTATGAGGTCAATGCAGTTTGGTCGTAAAACAACATTTTATAGAAGGCTCTATGTAGTTGTTCCTTAGGTTAAAGAAATAATGGTTGCAATCTAACTGAGTTATGGTATGTTCATACCAGGCGGGTGAAGAGAGGGTCCTAGGAGCCATGGGTATGAACGAAGAAGAGCACTTACTCGGAGGGTAAAGAAGAATCGTGTGAGGAAAGGAAGAACAGGGTCGCCGCAACACCGCCGATGAGAATCACGGGAGAAAAAGAACAGACTGGATTACCAAGCACACTAACCGATACCTAAAATAAGAAGGCGAGGGTTTATATAGGGTTTTTCGCGACGATTAAGCTGCACAGAAGGAGAGAAGGAGAAGCGGAGCCCATGGACCCAGTGGGCCTCCTTCAATATACTGGGGGGAGTTATAAGGGAACGGATGGATTTAAGCCGAAGAAATGAAGAATAGGTCAGAAACTTTATGTACATTGGAAAGTCAAGCTTATAACCGGCTTGACTATTTTGGGTTGACTAATGATACCATCGTACCTTCTTTACATAATCCCCGATAGAGGGGTTAGCGGGTAACCTAAGATCCGGTCCAAAATATACGGCTCAGCTAAGAAAGGAAAGGAAGATTGGCACGGGCGAATATTGAGAGCCATCGGTACGGCCGAACCTCAGAAGCCATTGGCACAGGAGAATATTGAGAGCCATTGGCACGGGCGAATATTGAGAGCCATTGGTATGGAAGAGTTAATGAAAGCAATTGATATGGCAAAGGAGAGGCGGAGGGCGCTTCGCCAAGAAGCCAGCACAATATGATCCCTACAAGGGGAAGTTGGGCACAGGAAGGAGAGGAATTGGTTCGGGTTGATGAGGAACCCTAGGGCTAGGGCGCCCGTGGGCTATAGACCTAAAACTAGCTTCCCTCAACATGGAAGGTTGAGGGAGATAGTCTAGCCTAGTTTCCCGAAAAATAGAGGAAAGGGTGTTAGGCAACGGCCTGGGAGGCCCCACATAATATTCCAAAGAGTCTCCACTCCTGATATCTGTAACAGAATTATTCTCCAGGAAAAGGTGGTGGCCACGTGGACGATGAAGATAACCCACGACGTTACGATGAAGGAAAGGAGGGGGGGAGATAAAAGGGGAGGAAGCAGGGAAAAAGAGAGGGAGGCGATTATTCCCACCCAGCAAGAGAGAAGGAGACGGAGGAGGAGAAGGGGAGCAACAACCGTTTCGTCGGAGAAGAAGGAGGGAGATCTGTAGTTGTTACATCTCTTGTATTTTTCTCGTCTTGTGATATCACTGTAAGAGGTTTTTTCTCCTCCACCTTCGGAAACTGACTTTCCATAAAGGAGGACCTTCATAGTGAAAGTGCTTAGGCGCTGCATCCGGTGAGAAAAGCTCACCTCCGTGGAGTAGGAATCCTTATTCCGAACCACGTTACATCTTGTGTTTGAGTCTCAATTGCTGGCGTCGGTTTCTTGCGTTTCATCTACTTCATCTTTTTATTCTTTACTGATTGCGGCCTGTGAGAACCCTCTGAGATCTTCATCCGTGCTTCGCTGCATTGGAAAGGAGTGAACAGACTTCACCCGTCCGCATCAGAAAATATAAGTAATTTTCATAAAAACTTATTTTTCACTGATAAAGGACCTTAAAAGAAATGTGTTTTCAAAATTTCATGATTTTTTGAATTTTTTGAAATTTCTGGTGCATTTCTGAATTTCGGTCCGAAATCGTAAATTTGAAAATGTTTGTGCGATGATTGGTAGTCTAAACGCCGATCGTGATGTCTTGTCTGCACAGTAACCTAATTTTATCAGGTTTTGTTTGGTTTTTCATATTTTTTCCTCCTTAGAGTTGATACCTTGGATTATAACATTTGGATAATGTTTTTGATGGTGTCAAAGGGGGAGAATTGATAGGTTTAAGTTAATCATGCTAAAAGGGAAAATTTAGCATGTCTTAAGGGGGAGTTGCATGTTTAAGGGGGAATTTTGATGCTCATGTTTTTATTTACATGCTTTCCTTGCTTATGTTATTATTATTTGTTTACCTAACTTAAACGGATTGCCACACATCAAAAAGGGGGAGATTGTTAGGGCAATCAACCCATGTGATATGGTTTTGATGTGTGTGGCAAAGGATTTAAGTTAGGATGATTGGATTTGATATGTGCGTTGGAGCCTTACAGGACTTAGTAATTCACACATTGAGCTTTGGCAAGTTTCACCAACTCACAATCTCGTGCTTGAGTCGGATAAGGAGCATTGCAGAGCCATGCGCTTGATGCATCTAAGGGACCGCCGGACGAGATGACTTGAAGCAAAGCCAAGGAAGCAGACTTTGAGGGCAAGAGACGCGAAGGAGCATTGTAGAGTCGTGCGCTTGATGCTGCCGAGGGACGTGGCCACGAACGAAGAGAGCTTCGGCGAGGGACTTCAAGTGAGATAAGAGAATGAGTGAAATGTAAGTAGCTCATTAGGTGAACTTGGCCGAATGACTAAGTATTGGAGGTTCGACCGCAAGGTTTGAGGTTTACCCGACCGCCGGATGCTCAAATGGAGGTTAAGTTTGAGGTTTACCCGGCATCAGTCGACTGCCATGTCGTGGCAGTCGACTACTCCAAGTCGATCGAAAATCGACTGGTGTGTGGCTGATGAATCAAGTCGATCAGTCGACTGCTTAAGGGAAGTAGTCGACTGATCGCACTGTGCACGGGCACAGAAGTGAGTTGTCACTTGACTGGAAGTCGACATCAGTCGACTGATGATATCATCAGTCGACTGATAATCCGACTGTTGGAGAAAGCGGCCGCGGATCCCACGAATCTTGCCTAGTCAGAAGTCGTTGGAGTCAACATCAGTCGACTGATGAAAGCATCAGTCGACTGATAGTGTCCAATGGGAAGATTTGCTTCCTCTCTATAAAAAGAGAGGGTGGGGGCTTTTAGATGGTAAAATGTTCATGCTCTAAACATCCTATTAATTGCCCCACAAAGCTGAAACTCCTTCTTCTAGTTTTCTTTCACATCTATTGTAAAAGAAGGAGTGTTCTCATTGTTGTAAAGGTTTACCTCCACCTTGCTTGGGCTAAAGGGAGAGACTAATAGTGGATTGGTTTCGGAGTGATTCACCGAAAACGAATCGGACCGTGGATTAGCGGCGAGGCTGTGAACCACGTTATATCATTTGTTAGCGTTGATTTGTTTTTGCTTATCATTATTGTTGTTTAGCTTTTATATTTCAGCTTGCGCTAATAGAATTTGTAGACAATCAACGAAGCAATTCCATCATATGATGAAGAGGGCTATTCACCCCCCTCTAGCTGGCCACCAACGTTCCTACAAAAGAAACATAGAACATATATAAAATTCCAGATCCACACCAAGGCATACATGAGGAATAACGAAAAGTCGTATCAATTAAAATATTCTTTAACAACAAAGGAGCAGTCATTACAAGGAGCAAATATGACAAATTACAGTTCAAAGAGTTTGGGGGGGGGCATTTAGATAAAGCTGTTGCAGGATTCAAGTAGCTGGTGTCCGTACTAGGAGAAGGATACCCTCGTTCGGCATTTAAAGTCGAAGACCCGTCAAAGCCCAGTATGAATAAATCTACCCCCTTCTGAACATAACGCCCCTTCAGATCTGCCTCCTGTTCCTTCAGTTGGGACTGGCAGGTAGCAAGTTGGCCTGACATTCAGCTAATTGGGCTTCCAAGGCATCTCTTTCTGTTGCTGCTATCACAACCCACTGACCCAGAGCAGATAAAGCTTCGGTATATTCTTGGTGAAGCTCTCGTTGTTGTCGAGTCATAGAAGATAGGACTTCAGGGAAGGTAGCCGCTAGGGAAGAGAGTTTTTTGCACCTCTCCAAGCAGGATTTTTGGGTGGCCTCTCATGTTTGACATTCTTGCTGCAATTACTGGATGGTGGCTGAAGAATCAGTAGCCTAAATAAATGCATCTGCAAGTTGTCTTTTATACCCGGTCAGCTCGTGGGTAAGGAGGTCCACCTGCTGAAGTTGGCTAGACTGCAAGAATATTTGCTGCTCGAGGTCTTCATTTTTTTGTTGGAGTTCCTCCTTCTCACTCTGGGCCAGGGCCAATTGGGTCATGGAATCCTCGCACCGGGTAATTAAATCGGATTCCTTCTGCTCGTTTTCGTTCAACTGCTGTATGAGTTTCTTTTGGTGCGCCAGGGCATCAAAATGGTGAGTCTCCACACTAGACTAGAACTGGGACATGTGGGATGTCATCTTATTATAAGTGGCCGATACCTGCAAAAAAAAGAGGAAGATGTTAAGCATGGGCATATATATATATATATATATATATATACTAAAGATCAAGAAAGGGAACAATTACCTCGGCCAGAAGTTTGCCCATATGATCGCAGGGACACTGTATGCCTGATTGATTGAAGAATTTTACTTCTAATAGATGGCGGATTTTTAGGGAGGATTCCAGCGTGGCTAATGGAGGATTTGGGACGGGAAGATTTCTCCCCTCCGAAGGGGGAGAGGGACCTACAATCCGAGAGGGAGCGAGAGAAGGATGTGCTTCGGGAGGAACAGTTACCAGGAGAGATTCAGTCAGGGAATGTGTGGGAGAGTCAAGAGGAATGGGGGGATGAAATAGGAGAATGAGAAGGGGACCTTCCCCCTTGGGGGGAAGAAGATGGGGCGGCTAAGGTGGTATCCCTCACCTTCGGTTCGTATACGACTAGGCGTTGGTGTTTCTCCAGTTTGGAAGGGGATGACAGAGGAGAGTAACGGGTAGAAGAGGATGCGGGAAGGGACGAAGAACTGGGGACTCCTTCCCTGACAGGATGCAATCTCTTCCGAGGTGAAGAGGGGACAGCTGCAGATTTACCTCGTTTCGTGGAGGTCTTCTTTTTCCTAGTTTCATCAACCTCCTCGCCTTTTACAAAAGCATCCTACATTAGGTTATCTGCGAAATCCATTGTTATAATAGGTAGGTTGATCCAAATAATGAGTTATATCAAATATGAATACTGTCCTACCTATGGCAGCCGGGGCAGTTAGAGGAAAAGGGGATAGCCCGTAGTGACTAAGGAGGGGAGATTTCATCAAGTGGTCGGAGCAATAGTGGGATTCTCTCAACACTTTGTAAACCTCAGAGAAAGGACATTGGGTCCTCATTTTGCAAAAAGAAGGTAGCTCTGGAAGATCTAACTTCCAAGTATCTGAGTAGGGGAGGGGCATTGGAAGCTGAGCAAAGAAATATAATTCTTCCATCCTTTGTGGGAAGAGGGTATATTCACTAAGAATTGGTAGTTCGTGCGGCTGGAGAGGTAGAAGAGGCCCGCCTTAGAAGATTTTAGTTTGAAGAAGAAGTGGAACAGTTGGGGGAATAAAGGGAGGTTTAGGTGCCGAAATACTATGGCGGCCCCCTATAAAATATGGAAGGAATTGGGGGTAAATTGATTTAAGGGCAGCCCGTAAAAATCTAAGATTTCTAAGTAGGGAGAGGGCACGGGCAAAAACAAACCATTAAGGAATTGTTCGGAAAAGAAGCAAGTCAGGCCGAGGGGAGGATGATGTGATCGGTAAGTCTTAGTATTGAAACGACATTGTATGGAAGGGTCTATGAATTGGTTCCTAAGGTTAAAGAAATAAAGCTTGCTGTCTAGTTGGGTGACGGTGTGCTCGTACCAAGGAAATGAGGGCAAGGTCTTAGAGGCCATAGGTATAGAACAAGGAAGAACACTTACTTGAAGGATGAAGAAGGAACGTTTGCGAAAGGAGGGGCTAGGTAGCTAAAACACCGCCGAAAACAATTTTTGGAAGGGAGAAGTGGAAAAGACCGGATTGTTAGGCGCGTTAAGTTATGCATAAAAAGAAAGGGTGAAGATTTATATAGGGTTTTGTGACTTTTCAACTACCTAAGATAAAAAGAGAAGCGGGGCCCATGGGCCCATTAAGCCGCTTCGAGCATATGGAGTAGGGCCACGGGAAAAAAGTGAGTTTGAATCGGCGAGCAAAGGATGAGTTAGAGGCCTAATACATTTAGAAAGTCAAGCTTATGACTTCGCTTGACTATTTTTAGGGGTTGGTTAATGATACTGCTGTTACCTTTTTTTTGTGAACCAGGTGAGAATACTCGCGTGTAAGACACTATCCGAACCGAGTAATTGGTTTGGCAAGGGAAGGGAGGTAGAATGGTTCGGGCAAGTCGGTCTGGGGTAATTGGAACGGGAGGATAGTTTAAGGCAATTGGCATGGCAGAGCTATCGTGAAGATCATTTCAGTACGGGGCGGACAAGAATTGGCTGGGTCTAGCAGTCCCAGAAATGATTCGGTACGGGAAAAAGAGGAGTTGGTTAGGGCTATTGGGAAGAACCTAATGGCTACGCTACATGTGAGCGGTAGGGTTAGGTTAGTTTCATCAAAGGCAAGTGGCTGAAAGGGATGGGCTAGCATATTTCTCAAAATATAGATAAGAAGTTGTTACACAACAGGAGAGGACCCCCACATAATATTTCGAGGAGCCTTCGCTCCATGTGTTTGTAATAGAATGATTCTCCAAATGGGCAAGGTGTCCACGTGTATGATGAAGGAGGTTCGCGGTGTGACAGTTGGCCAGAGGAAGAGGATAAAAGGGAGAAGCAGGGCAAGAGAAAGGGGATCTGCATTATTCCAACCAGCAAGAGACAAAGGTACATTCGGAAGAGGGAGAGTGTTAGGGAAATATCTTGTCGTGATATGGTTTTGATGTTTGTGGCAAAGGGTTTAAGTTAGGTTGTTATTGTGATTTGATATGTGCGTTGAAGTCATGCAGGACTTAGTAATTCGCACATGGAACCTTGGCGGGTTCACCACTCAGAACCTCGTGCTTGAGTCGGAGAAGGAGCATTGCAGAGCCGTGCGCTTGATGATGCCGAGGGACCGCCAGACGAGATGACTTGAAGCGAAGCTAAGGAAGCAGACTTCGGAGGCAAGAGACGCGAAGGAGCATTGCAGAGCCGTGCGCCTGATGCTACCGAGGGACGTGGTCGCGAACGAAGAAAGCTTCGGCGAGGGACTTCGAGTGAGATGAGAGAATGAGTAAATTGTAAGTAGCTCATAAGGTGAACTTGGCTGAATGGCTAAGTGTCGGATGAGTTTTCCCGACATTAGTCGACTGCCATGGAATGGCAGTCGACTGCTCTGAGTCGAATGGGTTCGACTGGTATCCGACTGATGGGTTTATGCCCCGTGATCGCCATGGAATGGTAGTCGCGGAAGGATGTCGTGGCAGAATCGCTCGTGGCCGAGGCGATCGACTCTGAAGCGTGATGACTGATGGGATCCATCAGTCGACTTGCAAGTGTTCCATTGGACTAAAACGGTCGGGATCCGACGTGTTCGGAGGCCGTTGAAGTGGCGGCAGTCGACTGCCAAGGGCGGCAGTCGACTTGTGGCGGCCAACGGGAAGAAATCAGCCCTCTCTATAAAAAGAGAGGGTGTGGGCTTTTGGATGGCTAATGCTTATGCTCTAAGTGACCATCCAAGTGTTCTACAAGATTCAAACTCCTTCTCTTAGCTTTCTTTCACATCTATTGTAAAAGAAGGAGTGTCTTTGAGTTGTAAGGGTTACCTCCACCTAGCTTAGTGCAAAGGAGAGATCGATAGTGATTTGGTTGCGGAGTGATTCACCGAGGACGAATCGGGGACTATGGATTAGCGACGTAGCCATGAACCACGTTATATTTCGTGTTAGCATTGTTTGTATTCTTCATTGTTTATTTGCTTGTCTTTATTAGTATTCCTCTTGCGCTAACAATTGTGTAGACGAGCAAATTCCACCATCCAACGACAAAGGGCTATTCATCCCCCTCTAGTCGGCCGATCGATCCCCCTACAAGTGGTATCAGTGCAAAGGAAAGCTTGTTGAGGACTAACTGCCACAACAAGTATATTCAAGAATGGTCGGCTCAAATATTCATCCGCCAAAATTCGAGGGGGAATTCTCTTGGTGGAAAAAGAGAATGGAGATATTTTTTGAGACCGATTTTGAAATTCTTTTGATTATGGAAAATGGTTTCGAATTGCCTAAGAATAAAGAAGGAGAGATGTTGGGAAAATCAAGATGGAGTAAAAGACAAAGAGAGGAGTACTTGGCGAATTCAAAGGCCAAGCACCACCTCTACAATGTACTCCCCCAACAAGAAGTAAATAGGATAGGGGAGTGTGCTAGCGCTAAGGAAATGTGGGAGAAATTAATAGAAATTCATGAAGGCACATCCGAGGCGAAACTAGCAAGGAGAGATGTCCTTCGCTCCCAATTATCCAACATCAAACTCGAAAAGGGAGAGAAGGTAAAATCCCTACACTCTAGATTTAAGGAAATTCTAACCGACTTGACAAGTGTAGGTGAAAGGCTCTCCAACCGGGATATGGTAATGAAGGGCATAGATGCCTTTCCCCGGTCCTCAAGATGGAGCTCCATGGTGGACTCATTTTACATCTCCAAGAACTTAGAAGTGAGCACCTTGGAGGAGTTCTTCTCAACAATGGAGCTCCACGAAACGAGGCTTGAAGGAATACAAGAAGAGCCCAAGTTTCAACCTTCAAGAGGAGTAGCCTTGATGGCACACAAGGGGAAGAAGAAGATAGAGATCCCCTCCTCCTCCGATGAAGCATCTTCCTCCTCCTCCATGGATAGCACGGAAGAAGCCTATATGGTAAGGAGGGTAAGGCGTGCTTTAAAAGGTTTTCAATTTAATAAATCTAATGATAGGAGGAGAAGACCAAGGGGGAAGGTGATTTGCTATAATTGCCAAGGAGAGGGACATATAAGGGACAATTGTCCCCTCTTGAACAAAAGCAAGGAGAAGAAGAGAAACAAGGAAGAAAAGAAGAAGAAGGGGAGCAAGAAGAAAAAGGAAGAAGAAAAGAAGGCAAAAGAAAAAGGGATGGCCAAGGCACTAAAAGTAAGGACATGGGATGACCCCTCATCATCATCTTCATCATCATCGGAAGAGGAGAATGCCTTTGTCACTAACTTAGCATTGATGGCCTTTGACGAATTAGATTGCTCCTCCTCCGAAAATGAAGAAGTAAGCTCAAGTGAGGAGAGCTCTAGTGAAGGGGGAGCTTCATCATCCTCCTCATCCGAAGAAGAGGACATGGAAACTATGGTAACTAACCTTTCACCTAGTAAAATAGTTTCTATGATTTCTAGTCTTACTAAGGATTTATTTAGAGCAAAGAAGAAAAATAAATGCATGCTTGAGCAAATTAAGGATTTAGAAAATAAGCTAGAAAAAGCATGCTTAAATGATAATATTTCTTCTAGTCATAATGATGCATGCTCACATGAATATATACCTTTCAATGTTGATGATGCATGCATAGAAGAAAATAGGGCTTTAAGGAAAAAGGTAGATTATTTGACCAAGGCCCTAGAAAAATTTACAATAGGCTCCAATACCCTTAACATGATAATTGGGAGCCAAAGGGCAAGCTTCAACAAGAAAGGCCTAGGTTATAAAGAAAAGAAAAATGAAAAGGCCTATAAATGTCTAATAGCTAGGGGTCAAGACAAAAAGAAAGTAATTGCTAGAAAATGGATCCCTAAGGAGTTTTTAGTGAACCCCATAGGAAAGAACTTATTTTGGGTTCCAAAATCCATTCTTAAGGGTTAGAAAAACCCTAGGATAGTCAACCAAATGGACTTTACATATATCATATTTTTGGTTGACTTAGGATGGCGGGACAACATTTTTGAAATAGTGTTAGGTGATGATAATGCACCTATAAGTAGTTAAATCATGCTTTAGGTAATATTTTCTTATTATCATGATAAAATATCTAATGCATGATCACAATTTGATGAATACATTTGTTTCATGATCATAATGTGAAAGTTATCCATATATATATCTTTATGATCATGTGAATTGTTAGGATGATACTTAACCTTGATAGAATTGCATGAAAATAATGGTTAAGTATATGCAAATACCTTTAGGATACATCTCACACTCACTATAGGCTACTTTGATTGAAAACTTAGCATGAGTGAGATGTTAGGATGATACAAATGTCCACTAATGCCTATGGCATTTAGATGGTCATTTAAGGTATCATAATAGCAATAATAGACCAATCGTGGGGAAGGCTTATGTTTAATTCATAGACATATTGCCCAAATATCATGGTTGGATATTTCATATATTTTCAAAACAATTTTTTACTTTAAAATATGTGTATTCATGTTTTGAAACAATTTAAAACAAGACTAGGTGTTAAAATGGATACTAACATGATCAAAAACCTAGTGGTTTTTAAAGCTTTTGGATTTTTGGAAAATCTCTCAAAATATGATGATTTTTCATGAAAAACTATTTTTCATTGATACATATACTTAAAAGAAATGTGTTCCCCAAATTTCACTATTTTTAGAATTTTTTGGAATTTATAGTGCATTTGTGAATTTCGTCCAGAAAATCAGAATTGCTATTTTCTTTGTGCCAGTCGACTGCCATACTGATAGTAGTCGACTGATGGACTGTGAACAAGCACAGTAACCTAATTTTATCAGGTTTTTGACTAATTTTAATTTTTGGTTCTCTCTATACTTGATGCCATGATATATAAACATTGTTTAATCTTTTTGATGGTGTCAAAGGGGGAGAAAACTATATGTTTAAGTAAGGGGGAATATATTTAGGGGGAGTTTCATGTATTAAGGGGGAGAGTTGCTAATCATGTTATCCACATGCTTTCCTTTCTTAATATTTTATCAAATGTTTTTACCTAACTTAAACGGATTGCCACACATCAAAAAGGGGGAGATTGTTAGGGCAATCTCTTGCCGTGATATGGTTTTGATGTGTGTGGCAAAGGGTTTAAGTTAGGTTGTTATTGTGATTTGATATGTGCATTGAAGTCATGCAGGACTTAGTAATTCGCACATGGAGCCTTGGCGGGTTCACCACTCAGAACCTCGTGCTTGAGTCGGAGAAGGAGCATTGCAGAGCCGTGTGCTTGATGCTGCCGAGGGACCGCCAGACGAGATGACTTGAAGCGAAGCCAAGGAAGCAGACTTCGGAGGCAAGAGACGCGAAGGAGCATTGCAGAGCCATGCGCCTGATGCTGCCAGGGGACGTGGCCGCGAATGAAGAGAGCTTCGGCGAGGGACTTCGAGTGAGATGAGAGAATGAGTGAATTGTAAGTAGCTCATTAGGTGAACTTGGCCGAATGGCTAAGTGTCGGATGAGTTTTCCCGACATCAGTCGACTGCCATGGAATGGCGCAGTCGAATGGGTTTGGTAGTATCGGTGATGGGTTTATACCCATGGCGGTCATTGCGGAAGGATGTCGCGAGCGCGAATCGCTCGTAGCCGTAGGCGGGCGATCGACTACGGGCGCGTGATCGTGATGGGATCCATCAGTCGACTGCCAAGTGTTTCGTTGGACTACAACGGTAGGGATCCGACGTGTTCGGAGGCCGTTGAAGTGGCAGCAGTCGACTGCCAAGGGCAACAGTCGACTGGTGGCGGCCAACGGAAAGAAATCAGCCCTCTCTATAAAAAGAGAGGGTGTGGGCTTTTGAATGGCTAATGCTTATGCTCTAAGTGACCATCCAAGTGCTCTACAAGATTCAAACTCCTTCTCTTAGCTTTCTTTCATATCTATTATAAAAGAAGGAGTGTCTTTGAGTTGTAAGGGTTACCTCCACCTAGCTTAGTGCAAAGGAGAGACTGATAGTGATTTGGTTGCGGAGTGATTCACCGAGGACGAATCGGGGACCGTGGATTAGCGACGTAGCCGTGAAACACGTTATATTTCATGTTAGCATTGTTTGTATTCTTCATTGTTTATTTTCTTGTCTTTATTAGTATTCCGCTTGCGCTAACAATTGTGTAAACGAGAAAATTCCACCATCCAACGACAAAGGGCTATTCGCCCCCCTCTAGCCGACCGATCGATCCCCTATAGAGAGCAACCACATTGTTGGAGAAGGAGATAAGGAGAGTAGTGAGCTCCATCTTTCTTATACTGTTTAATGTGTATTGACCTAATTGTAAGAGGTTTTCTCCTCCACCTCCGGAAGTTCTTTTCGTGAAGGAGGAAGTTCATAGTGAAAGTACTTTGGCACAGTAGCTGGTGGGAGAGCTCACCTCCGTGGAGTAGGAAATCTTATTCCGAACCACGTTACATCCTGTGTCTTTGTTCGTTGCTTGAGTTGGCGTGCGTTTCTCTTCCTCACGTTTCATTTTACTATTGCGGCCGGAGAAAACCTCCTAAGCTTCCTTCGTGCCCCACTGCGTTGAAAGGAAGTCAGCATACCTTCTTCCCCGTCACCGCATCATGAAACATCACTTCATTAGAGATCATGTGGAAAGAGGAGACATTGAGCTTTGTAAAATAGTGGTATAAGTTTGCATGATCCTATAGCAAAATCTAGGACTATACCTCAAAGCATCTCACAAAAGCATCTAAGAATCCATGATTTTTGTATTGATCCACTTAGACATCATGTGAGATGTTAGGAAGATGCATTTGGTTCATCATACTTGTTATGATGCATTACTATGAACCAACATAACATCTAGAGATATTAATCCTTAATTGGACCAGTCATTGGGAAAAGTTGTATACAATTGATGTGCACATAGCTCTAAGAACATGGTTGAAAATATCAAATAAAATATCCTTTAAACTATGATTGTTATATTTTGAAAAACAGTTTTCAATTTGTGGGCAAAAGTGATACAAAGCTTTGAAAATCCTTTAGAGCTATTGTTAGTTTTCAAGTTTGTGCCAATTTCAAAATATGGAAAGGATATATTTTTAAAATTATTTTTCCTCGATTAAACATGTCTTGATAACTGTCTATAAAATTTCATGAATTTTTGACACTTCTTGATTTATTTATGCATTTCTGATGTTGGGCTGAAAATCCAAACTAGGCGTATCAGACATGTCAGTCGACTGATGCAGTAACCAGTTGACCGATAACACTAATTTTTGACAGATCAGCTTGATTTACTTGTCTAGAGTCCTATTTAAGTTGTCCAAACTCTATGGTATGATTAGCACAACAATTAAGGAGGAGTCGGACTACTTGATGCATTGATTTAGGGGGTGTTTTCTTGTGATATCTATTTAATCCCAAAATATATATGCACATGGTATTGATGATGCAAAGTTAAGATATATTCTTACTCATGGGTTCATGTTTTGCTCAACATGTTATTCACACTTTCTAAAATATGTCTTGGATTAAAAGGGAGCTTTAAGTTTATTTTATACCTTAGTTCAAGACATATACAATTTATTCATCAATTTCCTATTGTCTATATGCCTCTCTTTTTTTGATGTGTGTTAAAGGGGGAGAAGAAAATTTTTTAAGTTAGATTCACATTGTGCCTTATTGCATATTTTTAAGACCTAACTTAAATGATTGCCAACCATCAAAAATGGGGATATTGTTGGTGCAAGAATACTCCAATCATTAATGTATTTTGATGTTTGGATAATCATTTGAAGTTAGGCAATAATTGTGATCTAACCATGAATGTTTAAGTGACAAGAAAATCCAAGTGTGAAGACTTGGTAAAGAGAAGTCCAAGTGTGAATCTTGGCAAGGAAAGTCCAAGGTAAGGTCTTGGCAATATAAGTCCAAGCATGTAGTCTTGGCGGCGTAAAGTCCAAGTGGACCTTAGTAAAGGAAGTCCAAAGGCAAGGTCTTGGCAGTATAAGTCCAAGCATGTAGTCTTGGTGGTGTAAAGTCCAAGCGGACTTTAAAAAAGGAGAAACCCAAAGCATGAAGAAACCGAGGAAAGCTTTTGAAGGCAAGCGCAAGGATGAAGGAGTCGTGGACTCGGAGGGATCTTGAAGGCACAAGGTTGATGGAGATACTAGAAGTTTAAGTCTAGGCTTAGGGTATATTTTTAAGTATGAATTAGTCATACTTGAAGTGTATTAGTCGACTGGTGGCTTATACCAATCGACTGGTCTTGAGTGTTCAACACTCGAGGGTCCAAAAGGCTTGAACATTCAACTAAGGTTATGATCCAGTCGACTAGTCAAGCAGTCAACTGAAGTTGACCGTCATCTATAGCTCCATCAGTCGATTGGTGTGGTACACTAGTCGACTGGTTTAAGTGGACACGAGCACAGAAGCATCTTTAGTCGACTAATTTCTTGCAACAATCCACTGTTGCCTTGAGCAGTCGATTGTTGATATGAGTAGTCAACTAATCAAGTGGACGTTGAGCTATGACGACCACAATTAGGCTTCGTCAGAAGCCTTTGGATCTGATCAATAGTGGCATCAGTCAACCGCTGGTATGCAATAGTCGATTGGCGTTGGGCTCAACGGATAGAAATGGCCTGATGTTCGAAAGTCTTTATAAGGGGAGGCTTGGGAGCTTGACAGGGTTAATGTTTACACACGAAATTCTCATCCTCTAAGCTCCTCAAGCCTTTTTCCGAGTTCTTAAGCTTTCAATCTCTTCTTCCTAAGCTTTTCTTTCAAATCTTGTAAGAAGAAGAGAGTTCATTGTAAGAAAAGGTTTCTCCACCTTAGGTTCATCTAAAGGAGATTTTAGTGAAGGCTTGAAGGAGTGATCCACCTTACGGATTGCCGTGGAGTATGAGCATTATCTACGAACTACGTTACATCCACTTGTTAGCATTGTTTTCTTTGATTTCGATTTTAGCTATTATTTTCTTTTGTTTTTATTCCGCTAACAAAATTGTAGAAATCAAAGAAGCGCCATTCACCCTCCTCTTGCACTCAACTAGATTTTACAAGCTCCTGAGTGGAGTGGTGAGATCGAGTCCTCAGTTGAGGACAAAGGTAGGCATCGATCCAATGAAGGGTCAAACTTGGACTCTGGAGTCAAAATTAGGCAGTTTTACTACTAATAATTTGAGTTATATATTTGCCTTTGCTAATTCTGTGTTATATGTTTCCAGGCCCCTAGATCGGGTCCAAGCCCTTGGACCGGTCCAGGCACCTTGGAGGTCCAAGCCCCTGGACTAGTCCAAGTGTTTGGAATGCTAAATTTGGCAATGATTGTCAGAGACAACGAAACTCATATGGTAAGTAAGGCAAGCACCTGGACTGGATCCAGACGCTTTGGATAAAAAAAATACTCGATAAGCATCGGAGTGGATAAGGGTGACTTGGAGTCGCCTGGACTGGGTCTAGGCATTGGAATGACCGAGTTGCCAATTTGATAGGCCGATGTGAAGGCACCTAGGAGGTGGCACAGGCATCTAAAAGAGCCATATAAAAGATGGGCGGAGGTAGCCTTGGGAATCACCTCTTTCAAATACTTTCGATTCTACAATTTGTATTAGAGCGACGATGCTCTAAATTTGGTGCACCAAGTTGAAAAAAATTAGAAATTTTCACTACCATATTTTTATTTGATGTACTTTTTTTATTCTTTATTGCATTATTTTTTTGTGTAATATTTATCCAAGACTTTAAGAAGACGATTATTATTCTATAGATTTAAAAGAAAAAAATGATCAAATCGAAGTACAATAAAATAATACTAAAACAAAGATTTAGGAAACTTATTAATAAGAAGATTAATCAGACACAAACCAAAAACCTACACTTTTCTCACATATAAAAACCCAGAAGAATCATCATGAATCAAACAAGGACATAAACTTTTAGTGGAATGTCCAGAACATTGGGCGGAAGACAGTCAGTCTCTAGCACCTCGTGGTTAGATAACATAAGTGGAAACAATCTAAACCATACTTTAGAAGAAGTAATAAATGTATAAAGAGATTTAAAAGTATTTTCAAATGAACAATTAAACATGCTGCAACTACGGTTGCTATATGGAAGCAACAAATTCTCTTATTTTACTTTTGTATACAAACAACACAAAAGCAGAAGCTTTACACCTTCCAGACGTAAGAAAAGAGAGATTAACTTTGATAATTAACCAATCATCTAGACAGTTGTTAGCACTAAAACACAATTATATACATTTGGGACTAACAATTTTTGGATTAAGATGTTTAAGTAGAAGACAAATATAAGGAAAAATTTTAATATTCTTATATGATTGAATTTTCAGACAAAGAAAAAGCCTTTATAGGATTAGCTGAAATTGACATGAACGATAATTTAGGCATAACATACATCTATCTAAACTTTAACATGACTATTAGATATTTTACTAAGCATATTAAAATAGTAATCCAAGCCGTAGGCTATGAAAGTTTTCAGGGCAATAATATACAACTAGAAGTTATATTTCTAGGGAAAATAATGAATCATATAGATAACAATTTTAAAATACAAATAGATGGAATAATAGAAACTTTAAGTACTAAAGGAATCCAATTCCAGAGGCCAAGACAATATAACTCCGAACAATTGGCTAAGCTAGAATGGACCATCAATCTAGAAGAAGAACATACAACTTTATTACGACCAATAGAACCAGTAATGTACAAAGACCGAAAAGGACAATTGAATGTAAGATTTAAAAATTATCTCCCTAACAGAATAATAGGAGATAAAGAAGATCTAGATAGACAAGAACATAAGCTTGTATTAAGAGAAGAAACTAATCCTTTACACGATCCATTAACAATTGCTATAAAACAATTAATGGAGCTAGGGAAGAGACACTTAAGCCTAGTAGAACTTAATAACAAAAATAAAAATATAGATAAAAATTTGGTCAATATAGGAGGAGTATTTGATGATTTGAATTAATACGTCTATATGCCTACACAAATAGCTTCCAACCTAACCATAAAAGAAACAAAAGAATTAGAATTATTTGAAAAACAACATAAAAGACTTCCTGAAAATGAAACATTATATAAAGATGAAGATGATAACATTATAGCAAAAGAAACTCCCATAATACAAGACGAGGCTAAAATCCAAAATATATAAAAAAATAAAGACTTGAATTTAATGAATATAGCAGAATCCTCTTCCTCTACACTATATCAAATAACTTATCCAGAAAACACAATGAGAATACTAGATTATAGTTAGGGACATCCCCTTAGAACCCCAGTAGATCCATACACCAACAATAATGCCTTATTAAGAACAACTGCAAAAGAAGCCCACCGAAATGACATTTTTTAGAAGGGATGCAATACTACTAAATATAATAGAATGTGATCCACAACTCTACAATATATATATATAGCTAAACATGAAATGAATGTAGAAATAGGTGAAGTCATGATACAAGTACAAGAAAACTACCTAGGCGACATGGCAAGAGCTGCTTGGGAAGCCTTTAAAGTAGAATTCCCAAAAGAAGTAGCAAAAATAGCTAACAAGGAAATAACATACTGAATTTATATTATGCTATACATAGAATGCTTATAGCACGAGATTCTAATACAGACTAAACCTTAGACAAAAGGGAGAAATGAGAGATTTATAACAATTACAATTATTAAATTGGAATTACATAAAATCTTTTTGCAATGATTTCTTTACACTTACAATAGTTTCTAGAAATTATTATAATCAGGCTCTTGGAGAGATATTATTTAGCAAACTTCCAGGAGAGCTAGGAAAAGAAATACAAAAAAGATTAGACTACTATGAATGTAGCACCTATTCATAATAATATAGGAATAAGAATCCAACATATTATAAACAAATTAAAAGAAAAATGTACATACATACAAATACAAAAACAATTGAAGAATCAACAGTATGGGTTTTTAGTCAAATCTATACACTGCAATAGTATGGAGCCAATACTAGAAATAGGATTACTAGGTATACACCAAAGCCAAAAAGAAAACCCAAAAGATCATATTATTTAAGGAAAAGTAAAGTTAGAAAACCTTAAATAAAAATAAACATTTTAGAAAATTTAACCCTAAAAAACACATACTCTAATACGATTACATGTTTTGCATGCAACCAAATAGGACATTTGTCTTCAGCATGTCTGATGCAGGCGCATCTAGTAGCTTGATCAACTTTTATCATAAGATGAGATCCCGCCTTTCTCTAAATCACGATGAAAAAAAATTAAGTCCCAAAATAAAGATTTCAACACCTCCATGGCACCCTGACATGGATATCTTTCATTTTGAATAGGAACGAGGTGTTAAGTGTTGGTGTAATCGGCCAAGGTCACGATTGACCAGACTCGAGTTTGACTCGAGTAGTGTTTTGATGTTTGAAATTGATGTCTGACATTGATGTCTGACATGTGTTGGGGAGATTGCTGATGCAATCGACCTAGGTTAGTATTTGATGTTTGACGATGGTTTGACTATTGTCATGGGAAAAGTCTAAGTCATGGGTACTTGGCATGGAAAGTCCAAGTGGGACACTTGGCATTGGGAAAGTCCAAGTCTTGAGTACTTGGCATGTAAAGTCCAAGCATGGGTCTTGGCAAGGGAAAGTCCAACATGGGTTGACAAAGGAAAGCCAAAGCATGGGTCTTGGCATGGAAAGTCCAACATGAGTTGGCAAGGGAAAGTCCAAGCTTGAGTCTTTGCATTTGGAAAGTCTAAGGGGAATATTGGTGGCGTAAAGTCCAAGCGGGAGTCTTGGCAGCATAAGTCTAATAGTTAGCGATGTAAAGTCCAAGCGGAGTCTTGGCAGTGTAAGTCCAATGTGCCTTAGCGGTGTAAACACTGTTAGCATGACAATAGCCGATGGAAGCACCTGAAGGCTAGCGTATGGATGAACAAGTCATGGATGACTTAGAGGGATCCGATAGGCGGGAGGCTGATAGAGGTGGCTAGAAGGTTTAGGTCTAGGCTACGGGTGGTTTAGCAAGTATGGGGGCACCATACTTGGGTTAAACCTCATGTTTGAGGTTAAAATCTCATGTTTGAGGTGTATCAGTCGACCGGGACCAAGGGTCAGTCGACTGGTTTGAGTCAACTAGGGTTTAATCAAGGGAAGTGTTCCAAAGAGTCAATCGGCTAGAGCTTGGCACGATCTCAGAGAACGCCCGAGCATGCCGATCGAGTCCGTGATCAATCGACTAGTGCTCAGGATTTTGGGCACAGAAGGTTCTCCAGTCGAGTGATCGGTGCAACCACTTGACTGATTGAGCCATTAGTCGATTGATGGGTATGGTCAGTCGACTGATGGTGTATCCGTTGGATTTTTCCAGCATGGATGTAGCTGTTGTCTCACGACAACAGTGGCATCAATCGACTGATGGTCCCGTAAGTCGACTAATAGGCAAAAATCTAGCCTGATTGTAGGTTATAAAAGCAGCTCGGAAGAGGGATTTTGGCAGCGATTTTCTTGGCCGATTTAGAGCAATTTGCTGTTGCAAATCAGGTTCTTCAAAGCTAGTCTAAGGCAATCAACAAGCAAGCATTCCAAAGTAATAGTTGTAAAGTTTTCTTTACATTGTTTTGTATTTTCATCTTGTATTTGCTTGTTTACTTTGTATTACTTGTTGTAATTCATTGTACGAGGTTTCTCCACCTCCGACTTGTTGTTGAGAAGGAGTTTATTGGATTAGTAGTGCGTGTTTGCATTGCTAGGGCTTTTAGAGTCTGATCCGTAGAGTATGAACCATTCGATTCCGAACCATGTTATATTCTTATGTTTGTGATTGTGTATCGTGTTATTGTTTTTATTATTATTTTGCTACGCACTAACATGATTTGTAGACGCGATCGCGAATGAATTCCATCAAGCATCGACGATGCTATTCACCCCCTCTAGCGGTCACAACATTCCCAATAATTGGTATCAGAGCCCGGGGCACTTCTACGGATTAACAACCCGGAGCCAAGATGCTAGAGGGTGAAGAGAAACAAGATGGAAATTCAAGAGAATTTGTGTTGGGACATTAACACCCCAATCCCATATGCTTTCTATGGACGAGAAGGCTTCAACCAATGGAAGGCAAGGATTGAAGACTTCCTGATGATGAGGGACTTTGAGGAGTGGTCCATTTTGATGGAGGGATTTAGCTATACAAGAGGACCAAAGGGTGGATACCTCAAGAAAAAGAGATGGACCGAAGAGTAAGTCCAAGCCTTCGAGAAAAATAAGAAGGTAGTCCAATTTATTTTTGATTTGATTCCTAATGACATCTTGTGTAGCCTATGGGATTACATGGATGCCAAGGAGCTTTGTAGCGAATTGGCAAAATATCACGAAAACCCTCAACCGATCCAAGAACAAGAAGAAGAAGAGGAGTGCTCATCCTCTCAAGCTCAAGAAGAAGCAAACAAATCCTCATCCTCACAAGCAAGTGAGGATTCAGAAGTTGACAGAGAATCGACATCCGAATCGGTGGAAGAGGAAAAGATAGAAGAAGCCTCCACCTCTAGGATTGAGGGGGAGGAGAGGATTCCCATGCCAGAGCAAGAAGAAGAGCCTTCAACATCCATTCAAGATGAAGAAGCTCAAAATCCGACCGTCATTGACCTAGGTAACTCAAGCACATCATTTCAAGATAAAATTCATATAATGTGTTTTGAGTGTAGGGAGTATGGGCACTACAAGAGAAAGTGCCCAAAGAAGTGTTAGGGCAATCTCTTGCCATGATAAGGTTTTGATGTGTATGGCAAAGGGTTTAAGTTAGATTGTTATTATGATTTGATATGTGTGTTGGAGTCTTGCAAGGCTTAGTAATTCGCACATGGAGCCTTGGCGAGTTTCACCTCTCATGACTCGGTCCTTGAGTCGGTGAAGGATGGCTTTGCGGAAGTCGTGCGCTTGGAGCATCCGAGGGATGCCGGACGAGGAGCTTGGAGTGAAGCCGGAGGAAGTAGACTTCAGGGCAAGACGCGAAGGATGGCGTTGCAGAGCCGTGCACTTGGCGCATCCGAGGGACGTGGCCGGACGAAGATAACTTCAAAGGTGAGGGACTCCGAGGGATGAGAGTGAGCGAATGTAACCCGGGAAAGGGGTAGCGATCTTTAGGTGAAACTTGGCCATTTGGCTAAGTGTCGGATGGGATTTCCCGACATCAGTTGACTACCATGTTATGGTAGTTGACTACTCTAAGTCGACGGTGACTCGACTAGTGTTTGAGTCCGCTAGTGTTAATAGTCGATCGCCATGGAATGGCGATCGGAGATTACCTGATCGTGATGAAGGCATCGACCGGGTCGCAAGTGTTTCGGGCACAGAATGGAGTCGAGCTCGCGGAGCACTCGACTGGTCGAACATCAGTCGATTGATGGCAATATCAGTCGATTGATGTCAGTACCGTTGGATGAAATCCAACGTGGAAAACAACCGTTATTGGGCAATGACTACAAAACCAATCGACTGATAGGGACATCAGTCGACTGCTCTTGTGTCAACGGGAAGAAACCCTCTTCCTCTATAAAGAGGAATGGTGTGGGGCTTTGGGAACCTAATGCTTCAACTCATAACATCTCCCAAAGTGCTCTAAGGGTTTTTCCACTCTTCTTCTTATGCTAATTCTCATTCAATTGTAAGAAGAGGGATTGTAAAGAGGCTACCTCCACCTAGCTTGGTGCAAAGGAGAGATCTAGTGGATTTGGCAAAGGAGTGATTCACCTTGGACGAATCGGGATCGTGGATTAGCGACGTAGCCGTGAACCACGTTATGACTTTGTGTTAGCATTGTTTGTTTCCTTTGCTTTGTCTTTCTTTGCTTGATTTGCTTGTCTTGTTGTTTCCGTTGTGCTAATCTTGTTTGTAGATGAGCAAATTCCGTTATCCAATGAAAGAGGGCTATTCACCCCCCTCTAGTTGGCCGATCGATCCCCTACAAGTGGTATCAGAGCCAAGGAAAGCTTGTCGAGGACTAACCGCCACAACAAGCACATTCAAGAATGGTCGGCTCAAATATTCACCCACCAAAATTCGAAGATGAATTCTCTTGGTGGAAAAAAAGAATGGAGGTATTCTTCGAAACCGATTTCGAAATTCTTTTGATTATGGAAAATAGTTTCGAATTGCCTAGGAATGAAGAAGGGGAGCTATTGGAGAAATCGAGATGGAGTAAAAGACAAAGAGAGGAGTACTTGGCGAATTCAAAGGCCAAGCACCACCTCTACAATGTACTTCCCCAACAAGAGGTGAATAGGATAGGGGAATCCTCTAGTGCAAAGGAGATGTGGGAGAAGCTAGTAGAGCTTCATGAAGGTACCTCGGAGGCCAAACTTGCAAGGAGAGACCTCCTCCGCTCCCAACTATCCAACATAAAATTAGAAAAGGGAGAAAAGGTAACCTCATTGCATTACAGGTTTAAAGAAATTTTGATTGGACTAACAAGTGTAGGAGAAAGACTCTCAAACCGGGACATGCTCATGAAAGCAATTGATGCCTTTCCCCAGTCATCAAAATGGAGCTCAATGGTGGACTCCTTCTACATGTCCAAGAACCTAGAAGTGAGTACCTTGGAGGAGTTCTTCTCAACAATGGAGCTCCATGAAACAAGGCTTGAAGGAATAGTTGAAGAGCCTAGAATTCAACCTTCAAGAGGGGTAGCCTTGATGGCCCACAAAGGGAAGAAGAAGATGGAGATCCCCTCCTCATCCGATGAAGCATCCTCATCCTCCTCCATGGATAGCACGGAAGAAGCCTATATGATAAGGAGGGTAAGGCGTGTTTTAAAAGGTTTTCAATTTAATAAATCCAATGATAGGAGGAGAAGACCAAGGGGGAAGGTCATTTTCTACAATTGCCAAGGGGAAGGACATATAAGGGACAATTGTCCTCTCTTGAACAAAAGCAAGGAGGAGAAGAGAAAGAAGGAAGAAAAGAAGAAGAAGGGGAGCAAGAAGAAAAAGGAAGAAGAAAAGAAGGCCAAAGAAAAAGGGAAGGACAAGGCATTCAAAGCAAAGATATGGGATGATCCTTCTTCTTCATCATCATCCGAAGAGGAAGAACATGTCTACTCCAACCTTGCACTAATGGCCTTTGACGACCTAGATTGCTCCTCCTCCGATGGTGAAGAAGCAAGCTCAAGTGGAGAGAGCTCAAGTGAAGGGGGAGCCTCCTCTACATCCTCATCATCGGAAGAGGATTTGGTAAGTGAGGTAACGAATCTACCCTCTAAGCAAATAATGTCCATGATTTCTAGCCTCACTAAGGATTTATTTAGGGCAAAGAAAAGGAATAAATGCATGCTTGAGCAAATTAAGGATTTAGAACAAAAATTAGAAAAAGCATGTTCTAATGATGATAATGATGATGCATGCTCACATGATAACTATATGCCTTTGGATGTTAATGATGCATGCATAGAAGAAAATAGGGCTCTAAGGGAAAAGGTAGACTATTTGACCAAAGCCCTAGAAAAATTTACAATAGACTCCAATACCCTTAACATGATAATTGGGAGCCAAAGGGCAAGCTTCAACAAGAAAGGCCTAGGTTATAAGGAAAAGAAAAATGAAAAGGCCTATAAATGCTTAATAGCTAGGGGTCAAGACAAAAAGAAAGCAATTGCTAGGAAATGGATCCCTAAAGAATTTTTAGTGAACCCCATAGGCAAGAATTTATATTGGGTTCCAAAATCCATCCTAAAGGGTTAGGAAAACCCTAGGATAGTCAACCATAAGGATTTCACCTATATCATATTTTTGGTTGACTTAGGATGGCGGGACAACATTTTTGAAATAGTATTAGGTGATGATAATGCACCTATAAATAGATAAATCATGCTTTAGGTGATATTTGCTTTATTATCATGATGTAATACCTAATGCATGATCACAATTTGATGAATACATGAGTTTCATGATCATAATATGAAATTAATTCATATACATCCTTATGATCATGTGGAATGATAGGATGATACTTAACCTTGATAGAATTGCATGAAAATAATGGTTAAGTATGTACAAATACCTTTAGGATACATCTCACACTCACCATAGGCTACCTTGATTGAAAACTTAGCATGGGTGAGATGATAGGATGATACAAATGTCCACTAATGCCTATGACATTTAGATGGTCATTTAAGGTATCAAAATAGAAATAATAGACTAATCATGGGGAAGACTTATGTTTAATTCATAGACATATTGCCCAACGATCATGGTTGGATATTTCATATGTTTTCAAAATAATTTCTTACTTTAAAATCTGTGTGTTCATGTTTTGAAACAATTGAAAGCAAAACTAGGTGTTAAAATGGATACAAGCATGATAAAAAACCTAGTGGTTTTTAAAGCTTTTGGATTTTTGGCAAATACTTGAAAATATAATGATTTTTTATGAACAACTATTTTTCATAGATAAATATACTTACAAGAAATGTGTTTCCCAAATTTCGTGATTTTTCAAATTTTATAGAATTTTTTATGCATTTCTGAAAATTCACCCTAGAAAATCAGAAATCCTGAAATCCATGTGCCAGGCAACTGGTAGTCTGAACCAGTCGACTGGTAGCCTGATAACATGCCCAATAATTTCTATTATCCAATTTTAAGGCATGTTTTGGTTTTTGTTTCTCTATAGACTTGATTCCATATAAACTTTGTTAATTATTTTTGATGGTGTCAAAGGGGGAGAAATGTATATGTTTAAGTAAGGGGGAATATCTTTAGGGGGAGTTTCATGTATTAAGGGGGAGAGTTGCTAATCATGTTATTCACATGCTTTCTTTCCTTAATAGTTTTATCAAATATTTTTACCTAACTTAAACGGATTGCCACACATCAAAAAGGGGGAGATTGTTAGGGCAATCTCTTGCCATGATAAGGTTTTGATGTGTATGGAAAAGGGTTTAAGTTAGATTGTTATTATGATTTGATATGTGCATTGGAGTCTTGCAGGGCTTAGTAATTCGCACGTGGAGCCTTGGTGAGTTTCACCTCTCATGACTCGATCCTTGAGTCGGTGAAGGATGGCTTTGCGGAAGCCGTGCACTTGGAGCATCCGAGGGACCGCCGGACGAGGAGCTTGGAGTGAAGCCGGAGAAAGTAGACTTCAGGGCAAGACATGAAGGATGGTGCTGTAGAGCCGTGCACTTGGCGCATTCGAGGGATGTGGCCGGACGAAGATAACTTCAAAGGCGAGGGACTCCGAGGGATGAGAGTGAGCAAATGTAACCTGGGAAAGGGGTAGCACTCTTTAGGTGAAACTTGGCCATTTGGTTAAGTGTTGGATGGGATTTCCCGACATCAGTTGACTACCATGTTATGGAAGTCGACTACTCTAAGTCGACGGTGACTCAACTAGTGTTCGAGTTCGGTTCAAGTGCCAGCGACCATCGCCATGGAATGACGATCATTGAGAAGACCACGATCGTGATCATCGATTGGTCGCAAGTGTTTCGGGTACAGAATGGAGTCGAGCTTGCGGAGCACTCGACTGATCGAACATCAGTCGATTGATGGCAATATCAGTCGATTGATGCATGCTGGATGAAATCCAACGTGAAAGCGCCATTATTGTTAAGATTACAGGACCGGTCGATCGATAGGGATATCACCGATCGCTCTCTGTCAACGGGAAGAAACCCAATTCCTCTATAAAGAGGAATGGTGTGGGGCTTTGAGAACCTAATGCTTCAACTCATAACATCTCCCAAAGTGCTCTAAGGGTTTTTCCACTCTTCTTCTTGTGATAATTCTCATTCAATTGTAAGAAGAGGGATTGTAAAGAGGCTACCTCCACCTAGCTTGGTGCAAAGGAGAGATCTAGTGGATTTGGCAAAGGAGTGATTCACCTTGGACGAATCGGGATCATGGATTAGCGGCGTAGCCGTGAACCATGTTATGACTTTGTGTTAGCATTGTTTGATTCCTTTGCTTTGTCTTTCTTTGCTTGATTTGCTTGTCTTGTTATTTTCGTTGCGCTAATCTTGTTTGTAGATGAGCAAATTCTGTTATCCAACGAAAGAGGGCTATTCACCCCCCTCTAGCCGGCCGATCGATCCCCTACAAGAAGGTCAAGAAAAGCCCATCGATACCTAAAAGTCAAGAAAAGTCAAAGGAAGCTGGTCCCCCAACCATCAAAAGCAAGGAGCACATTATATGCTTCAAATGTAATCAAAGAGGGTATTATTGGAGTCAATGCCCTAGGGGGAGCAAGAAGGTCAAAGAAGGAGCATCACAAGTAGGGGGAGCCTCTAAGGCAAACATTAAGGTATATTTTAATGCACCTTCTAGTTCTAGTTTAAATGTCAAAAAGCATGCTAAGAATAATTTTAACAATCTTCCTATTGTACATGAAAAGCATGCTAGAAACAATAAATACTTTTGTTTAGGTGCTAAGAATGTTAATTTTTCAAATAAGGAGAAATTTGGGACTAATGTCCCTAGAAAGACTTTACCTAGCGCAAGCATTAAGAAAATTGAGGACCATCTAGGTTTTAACCCTAAATGGACTAGGCATATGCCTAGGAAGAACTATGCCCAAAGATTAAATCAAAATTAAAAAATTGGGCAATTAGAGTTAGAGAACCAAGCCTTGAGGTCAAGGCTTGAGAAATTAGAAAAGACCTTTAGGAATATACAAAATCAATTTAAAGGGTCAAATAGTCAAAGCCTAGGGTCTAGAAGTCAAAGTCAAAGACCTAGGAAACAAGAACCATCCAAGGGCAAGGCTAAGCCCAAAAAGACCTACCACAATGTTCCATTTGATTATGGAACTCAAACTAGGTCTAGGAAGACCAAGGTCAATAGGGAATTCATCCCTAGAGTTGACCATGGTGTGTACCTAGTGGCTAGGGTTTCGAAGAAATCTAGGGAAGCCACTAAGAAGGTTACAAGGGGAGTTACCCCTATAATTAACCTAGGCAAGAGCCAAATGACCAAGGCTACCAAGCCTAGAAGGGTCATTAGGAAGGTATCTAGGG
This sequence comes from Wurfbainia villosa, assembly GCA_025175895.1. Lineage (NCBI taxonomy): Eukaryota > Viridiplantae > Streptophyta > Magnoliopsida > Zingiberales > Zingiberaceae > Wurfbainia > Wurfbainia villosa. The sequence continues at coordinate 57,098,640 of CM046004.1, forward strand.
AGGTCATCCCTAAGGAATACCTAGTTAACCCAAGGAGCTCAAATAGGTTTTAGGTTCCTAAGAGCGTGGTCGATTCATGCTAGATGGGTTTAAGTGTGCCAACTTTAAATGGATAGGTAGTTAACCTAACCATGGTAAAGGTGACACTTTAGGTCATTTTCAAGGTTATGGTTACCTTGGTAATGTGTTTTGATCTTATATCCTAAAAGATTTTAGGATGTGCCAATATATTTTTGGAATTATAAAAAATCATTCAAATTGGCACAATTTAGATTTAGAGGTCTTAGTGTGCCATTTTGGATTTTTGGCACACTTGGGGGATTAGTAGCAATATGGCAAAATATACTTAATAATAACAAATGACAATTAATATTAAATTTTAGGTATTGTTATACCTATACATTTTATATTCCATGCTATGTTTGCCATATACCATGTCATGACATCATATCTATTTTTATCATTTATATGTCATGATCATGCTTAGGATTTAGGTCTTTATGTCATGTGTATTTAGATTTAATCATATTTCATGACATCATGATCATTGGCCATGCTTTATTTATGTTATCATTTATGCCATGATCATTCATGCATTTAATTTGATTAAAATTGAGTTAAGGACAATGGCATGACTTGAAGTCCCATTTATAAGGGAATCAAGTAGTGTTGCCTTAGAAAATACATGAGATCTTAGTTTAAGATAAACCAAAACCCACATCTCACATCTAAATTGACATGTATGTGTATTTATACACCCTAGATACATGTGAGATGCTAGGATATGAGTTAAGTTCAAGGTGCATAGTTTTTGCATCTAGATGAACTCAAACTCATCTAAAATCATGTTTGTGGATTATTGGGAAAGCTTATATTCAAGCCATGTACATTAAGCCCAAAGAATATGATCCAATATAAGGTTTTAAAACTATTTTAAAATCATTTTGAAAAACCTTGGTGAAGTCTATCTTTTAATAGCAATCACCATTGATGAAGTTGATATAAAGTGAACTAAAACATTGAAGTTTTTCTTCACTTTTGAACTTTGTATCATTTTCACTATTTTATGGATAAAATATTTTTCAAACATTTTCACCCATTGTATTGGTCATAAGTATTATACGTATAAAGTTTCATGATTTTTCGAATTACGTATAATTATTTATGAATTTATGAATTTCGATTCTAATAATTGAAAATTAGATTTTTCAGTTATCAGTCGACTGCCCTTGTTGGCAGTCGACTGATAGGCACGACAGTTGACTGATGCCTGATAAAGTTGACTGTCAATGCTGATTTCGGAAAAACAAGGTTGTTTAGCCCGTGTTCAGCTACGATAAAGCTCCCTAACTACTCCTAACCCTAGGATATGCTTTGGGAAGCATTATAAAGGGTGAAAATCCATTGGATATGGATTACGAGAGTTGTTAGGGTGATGTATCAAATTTAAGGGGTTGGAAAGTTCAATGTTGAACTTTAGACCTTATTTTTGATGGTTTAGAGTTTCTATTGGCTTAGGGACTTCCCAAGGACATTGTTGGTGCAATGGTCAAGGGGGAGCAAGCCTTTAGGGGGAGGTATCCATCATGGGATGATGGATGATATTTTTCCTCATGAGGGAGAGAAATGGGATTTGAGATATCCAATTTGGAAATTGGGGGAGATTGTAGGATTGCCTCTCTTGAGTGATATGTGACTTATCACTAGGAAGATTGTAAGCATCCTAGGTATTTTTGGACCAAGGGAGAGATTGTAAGATTTCATTGGGACATGAGACATTGACCTCCTTGGAGAGAACCTTTTTTATGTTAGTCAAAAAGTTGGGGAATTAAGGGGGAGAATGTTAAAATTACCAATTTGAGATAATTGGTAAGGGAATTTAAGTTAGGGGCCTAACTCAAAGGTGTTTTTGTCAACCATCAAAAAGGGGGAGATTGTTGGTGCAATCGGCACAGGTCACGATTGACCAGATTCGAATTTGACTCGAGTAGTGTTTTGATGTTTGACATTGATGTCTGACATGTGTTGGGGAGATTACTGATGCAATCGACCCAGGTTAGTATTTGATGTTTGACAATGGTTTGACCATTGTCATGGGAAAAGTCCAAGTCATGGGTACTTGGCATGGAAAATCGAAGTGGGACACTTGACATTGAGAAAGTCTAAGTCTTGAGTACTTGGCATGTAAAGTTCAAGCATGGGTCTTGGCATGGGAAAGTCCAACATGGGTTGGCAAAGGCAAGTCGAAGCATGGGTCTTGGCATGGAAAGTTCAACATGAGTTGGCAAGGGAAAGTCCAAGCTTGAGTCTTGGCATTTGGAAAGTCTAAGGGGAATATTGGCGGCGTAATATCCAAGCGGGAGTCTTGGCAGCATAAGTCCAATGGTTGGCAGTGTAAAGTCCAAGCGGAGTCTTGGCAGCATAAGTCCAATGTGCCTTGGCGGTGTAGATACCGTTAGCATGATACTAGCCGATGGAAGCACCTGAAGGCTAGCATATGGATGAACAAGTCATGGATGACTTGGAGGGATCCGATAGGCGCGAGGCTGATAGAGGTGGCTAGAAGGCTTAGGTCTAGGCTACGGGTGGTCTAGCAAGTATGGGGGCACCATACTTGGGTTAAACCTCATATTTGAGGTTAAAACCTCATGTTTGAGGTGTATCAGTCGATTGGGACCAACGGTCAGTCGACTGGGACCAAGGGTCAGTCGACTAGGGTTTGACTGCGGGATGTGTTCTAGCACTCGACTACTAGAGTCGACTGGTGCTCGGGATTTCGGGCACAGAAGGTTCTCCAGTTGAGTGATTGGCGTAACCACTCGACTGATTGAGCCATCAGTCGACTGATGGGTATGGTCAATCGACTGATGGTGTATTCGTTGGATTTTTCCAGTGTGGATGTAGTCGTAGTCTCACGACAACAGTTGCATCAGTCGATTGATAGTCTTGTATAGTCGACTGATAGGTAAAAATCTAGCCCGATTGCAGGTTATAAAAGCAGCTCAGAAGAGGGATTTTGGCAGCGATTTTCTTGGCTGATTTGGAGCAATTTGTTGTTGCAAATCAGGGTCTTCAAGGCTAGTCCTAGGCAATCAAAAAGCAAGCATTCCAAAGCAATAGTTGTAAAGTTTTCTTTACATTGTTTTGTATTTTCATCTTGTATTTGTTTGTTTACTTTGTATTACTTGTTGTAATTCATTGTATGAGGTTTCTCCACCTCTGACTTGTTGTCAAGGAGTTTATTGGATTAGTAGTGCGTGTTTGCATTACTAGGGCTTTTAGAGCCCGATCTGTGAAGTAGGAACCATTCGGTTCCGAACCACGTTATATTCTTGTGTTTGTGATTGTGTATTATGTTATTGTTTTTATTATTATTCCACTGCGCATTAACACGATTTGTAGACGTGATCGCGAACGAATTCCATCAAGCATCGACGATGCTATTCACCTCCTCCTCTAGCGATCACAATGTTCCCAACATTACGGAGTTCTTAGAGGCTACCACGACCTATCCGTAGTCACCACCAAGGGCGTGGATCATTCCATGGCTCAACATGGGACCTCAAGCAGGGACCATGACCTGCCCGTGTTCTCCACCACAGTCGTGGTCCTCACCATGGACTAGTCACGATCGTGGTTCCCCTTACGACCTTACCGTGGACAAGACTATGACCATGACACACTACCGTCGCTATTTAGAATTTAATTAATATTTAATTATTAATTTTATTTGGTTTAAATTTTATATTTAATTTTAAATTTTTTAGTTTTGAAATTTTTACATTTACTTTTCTGTTTCATTAATAAATTTTTGTTTTAGTTTGTTTATTTTTTTTTTAACTTTCTTATTTGTTAAGAAATTTCTATTAAAGTTAGTTTATTTTTTTAGCATTAAGAAACCTTCTCTTTCTAAGTCTATTTAAACATAGGTTTAGGTTCTTGTAAGATATTGAGTTTTGATTAATAATATTCCTTTTTCATTTATAAAAAGAAGTGATCCTCTTTTGTTGGTGAATTCTCCCTCTTCTTCGATTTCCTCTGCCCCCTCTATTCTAACCTCACGCATGGAAGGTTTTTAGCGCCACCCCGCTACCCCTCCGGTGTTGATGCAATCGGCCTAGGTCACAATTAACCAGGACTCGAGCTTAACTCGAGAGATGTTTTGATGTTTGACAAAAACATATGACAATGTAATTGTCATGGGAAAGTCCAAGTCATGGGTACTTGGCATGGAAAGTCCAAGTGGGACACTTGGCATTTGGGAAAGTCCAAGACTTGGGTACTTGACATGGAAAGTCCAAGTGGGACACTTGGCATTTGGGAAACTCCAAGCATGAGTCTTGGCAAGGAAAAGTCCAAGCATGGGTCTTGGCATGGAAAGTCCAACATGGGTTGGCAAGGGAAAGTCCAAGCTTGAGTCTTGGCATTTGAGAAGTCCAAAGGGTTTGATATTGGCGGCGTAAAGTCCAAGCGGGAGTCTTGGCAGTATAAGTCCAATGGTTGGCAACGTAAAGTCCAAGCGGAGTCTTGGCAGCATAAGTCCAATGTGCCTTGGCGGTGTAGACACCGTTAGCATGACATAGCCGAAGGAAGCACCTGAAGGCTAGCGCAATGGATGAACAATTCATGGATGACTTGGAGGGATCCGAGAGGCGTGAGACTAACGGAGGTGGCTAGAAGGCTTAGGTCTAGGATATGGGTGGTCTAGCAGGTATGGGGGAACCATACTTGGTTAAAACCTCATGTTTGAGGTGTGCCAATTGACTGGAGTCATATGGCAATCGACTAGAGTGAGTCAATTAGGGCTTGACTGCGGGAATTGGCCCAGCAGTCGACTGTCAGCCTCTAGCAGTCGACTAATTAGCCGAGTAGCCGACTAATCGTGTGATTAATTGACTGGTGCTCAGTTTTTCGGGCATAGAATGGAGTCTGACTCGACTGCTGGGGTTAGCAGTCGAGTGGAGGCTTGATCAGTCGACTGATGGTCATGATCAGTCGACTGATGGTGGATCCGTTGGATTTTTCTAGCGTGGATCTAGCCATTGTCTCACAACAACAGTGGCATCAGTCGACTGATGGTCTTGAGCAATCGACTAATCAGCAATTTCCAGCCTAGATTGAAGCTTTAAATGGAGCTCTTGGAGGAGGATTTCACCAGCGTTTCTTGAGAGCTTTTAGGGTGATTTGATGCTGCAAATCAGGGTCTCCAAGTGCAAGTCAAGCAACCAAGCATTCAAGCAATCAAAAGCAAAGTGTTGTAAAGTTTTCTTTACTTGTCTTGGCTATTTCATATTGTATTTGCTTGTTGTGTTTAGTTTATTATTGTAAACTATTGTACGAGGTTTCTCCACCTCTAACTTGTGTCGAGAAGGAGTTATTGCATAGTGGTATGTGATTAGCATCGCTAGAGCTCTTTAGAGCTCGATCCATGGAGTAGAAACTGTTTGGTTCCGAACCACGTTATATGCTCATGTTTTGAATTGTGTTTGTCATATTTCATTATTGCTATTTATTATTATTTCGTTGCACGCTAACAAAATTGTGTAGACGAATGCAATTGAATTCCATCGACGAACGAAAATGAGCTATTCACCCCCCTCTATCTTCCAAGGATCCCCTACAAGTGGTATCAGAGCCCGGGGCTCTTCTACGGATTAACAACCCTGAGTCAAGACGCTAGAGGGAAAGATGGAATTCAATGACAAGCTAGGATGGGACATCCACATACCATCACCTTACGATCAAGAGGATTTTCTGACGTGGAGGGCTAGAATGGAGAATTTCTTGATGATGGACATAGAGAATTGGTTCATCATCATGGAAGGCTTCGAACCTCCTAGGGACAAGAAGGGAGATGTTCTCAAGTTAAAAAGGTGGACCCAAGAACAACGCCAAAAGTTCAAGACCGAAGTCAAGGTAACAAAAATTTTAGAAGATTTGATACCTAATGATGTCTTGTGCAAGTTAGGTGAATTTCAAGATGCCAAGGAATTATGGGTCAAATTGGCCAAGTTCCAAGAGAAGCCTCACTTGGCACAAGTAGAAGAAGATAAAGAAGAGGAAGAAGAGAGCTCATACTCAAGTGAATGTGAGAAATCGGAAGTTGAGATGGAGTCAACTTCCGGATCAGAGGAAGAAGAAGTAGAAGAGGTGGAAGAAGCATCCACCTCTAGGATTGAGGGGGAGAGACCATCCACACCGGAGTCGGAACAAAATCAAGAAGAAGCCTCAACCTCCGGGAGGGATGAAGAACCCACTCCGATGACCACCACCCTAGGTAACTCAAGCATTTTGGTCCAAAATAAAATTCATATAATATGTTTTGAGTGTAGGGAAATCGGGCACTATAAGAGCAAGTGCAGAAAGAAAGTAAGAAAAGCTCCATCGACACCTAAAAGTCAAGAAAAGTCAAAGGATGCTGGTTCCCCAACCATCAAAAGCAAGGAGCATATTATATGCTTCAAATGTAGTCAAAGAGGGCATTATAGGAATCAATGCCGTAGGGGGAGCAAAAAGACTCAAGAAGGAGCATCACAAGTAGGGGGAGCTTCAAAAGCTAACCCTAAGGTATATTTCAATAATGCACCTTCTAAGTTTAAAAGTCAAAAGCATGCTTTTAATTCTCTTGCTATCTCTCATGAAAAGCATGATAGAAATACCAAATATTTTTGTTTAGGAGCTAAGAAGGTCAACTTTTCAAATAAGGAGAAATTTGGGACTAATGTCCCTAGAAATACCTTGTCTAGAGAATCTATCAAGAAAATAGGAGAACATCTAGGCTTAAACCCTAAATGGACTAGGCATATGCCTAGGAAGAACCATGCCCAAGGATTAATTCAAAATTCTAAAATTGGGCAATTAAAGATTGAAAATAAAGCCTTGAGGTCAAGTCTTGAGAAACTTGAAAAGACCCTAGCAAAGATGCAAAATTCAATTATAGAGTCAATGGAAAGAGTCAAGGGTCTAGATCTCAAATTCAACACCTAGGATCTAAGAGACAAAAGTCAACCAAGGGCAAGAAGGGTTTGAGTCACAAACCTAAGCCTAAGGTGGCTTATCATAGTGTTCCATTTGATTATGGAACACAAACTAGGTCTAGGAAGACCAAGGTCAATAGGAAAGTCACCCCTAGAGTTGACCATGGTGTGTGCCTAGTGGCTAGGGTTTCTAAGAAACCTAGGGTGGCCACTAAGAAGGTTGCAAGGGGAGTTACCCCTAGAGTCAACTTAGGTAAGACCCAAATGACCAAGGCTAACAAGCCTAGAAGGGTCATTAGGAAGGTATCTAGGGAGGTTATCCCTAAGGAATACCTAATTAACCCTAGGAGCTCAAATAGGTTTTGGGTTCCTAAGAGCGTGATTGATTCACGCTAGATGGGTTAGGTGTGCCAACTTTAAATGGATGGGTAGTTAACCTAACCATGGTAAAGGTGACACTTTAGGTAATTTTCAAGGTTATGGATACCTTGGAAATAGGTTTGATTCTTAATCCTAAAAGATTTTAGGATGTGCCAATATCATTTAAGAAATTTGATAATTCAATCAAATTGGCACAATTTAGGTTTAGGGATCATAGTGTGCCATTTTGGGTTTTTGGCACACTTGGGAGAAAATTAGTATTATGGCAAAATATACTTAATTATATTAAATGACAACTAATATTGAAATTTAGGTATTCTTATACCTATACTTTTTATTTTCCATGCTTTGTTTGTCATATAACATGTCATGACATCATGCTTATTTTTAATCATTTAATATGTCATGATCATGTTTAGGATTAAGGACTAATGTCATGTGTTTTTAGATTACATCATATGCCATGACATCATGATCATTGGCCATGTTTACTTATGTTATCATTTATGCCATGATCATACTTCGTGCATTTAATTTGATTAAAATTGATTTAAGGACAATGGCATGACTTGGAGTCCCATTTATAAGGGAATCAAGTAGTGTTGCCTTAGAAAATGCATGAAACCCTAGATTAGGATGAACAAAACCCACATCTCACATCACATTGACTTGTATGTGTTTTCATACACCCTAGATATATGTGAGATGCTAGGATATAAGTTAAGTTCAAGATGCATAGTTTTTGCATCTAGATGAACCTAAACTCATCTTATCTTAATGGTGGATCATTGGGAAAGCTTGTGTACAAGTCATGTACATTAAGCCCAAGGAATATGATCCAATATAGGTTTTCAAAAATATTTTAAAATCCTTTTAGAAAACATTGGTGAAGCCTATCTTTTGATAGCAATCACCATTGATGAAGTTGATACAAAGTGAGCTAAAACATTGAAGTTTTTCTTCACTTTTGAACTGTGTATCAATTTCGATATTTTATGGGTAAAATAATTTTTAAATAATTTTCACCCATTGTATGTGTCATAAGTATTATACGTATGAATTTTTCATGATTTTTCGATGTACGTATATTTATTTATGCATTTCTGAAACTCAACTCTGATATCTGAAAGTCGGATTTTTCAGTTATCAGTTGACTGCCCTTGGTATCCATCATTGTTGGTGCAATGGTCAAGGGGGAGTAAGCCTTATTTTTGATGGTTTAGAGTTCCTATTGGCTTAGGGACTTCCCAAAGACATTGTTGGTGCAATGGTCAAGGGGAAGCAAGCCTTTAGGGGGAGGTATCCATCATGGGATGATGGATGATATTTTTTTCTCATGGGGAGAAAAAGGGATTTTGAGATACCCAATTTGGAAATTGGGAGAGTGTATAGGATTGCCTCTCTTGAGTGATATGAGACTTATCACTAGGAAGATGGTAGGCATCCTAGGTATTTTTGGACCAAGGGGGAGATTGTAAGATCTCATTGGTACATGAGACATTGATCTCCTTGGAGAGATAACCTTTTTGATGTATGTCAAAAAGGGGGAGAAGGTAAAATTACCAATTTGGGATAATTGGTAAGGTATTTGAGTTAGTGTTCTAACTCAATGGTTTGTTTGGTTTTTGTCAAACATCAAAAAGGGGGAGATTGTTGGTGCAATCGACCTAGGTCACGATTGACCAGGACTTGAGCTTGACTCGAGAGATGTTTTGATGTTCTACAAAAACATATGACAATGTAATTGTCATGGGAAAGTCCAAGTCATGGGTACTTGGCATGGAAAGTCCAAGTGGGACACTTGGCATTTGGGAAAGTCCAAGTCTTGGGGTACTTGGCATGGAAAGTCCAAGTGGGACACTTGGCATTTGGGAAAGTTCAAGCATGGGTCATGGCAAGGAAAAGTCCAAGCATGGGTCTTGACATGGAAAGTCCAACATGGGTTTGCAAGGGAAAGTCCAAGCTTGAGTCTTGGCATTTGAGAAGTCAAAGGGGTTTGATATTGGCGGCGTAAAGTCCAAGCGGGAGTCTTGGCAGCATAAGTCCAATGGTTGGCGACATAAAGTCCAAGCAGAGTCTTGGTAGTGTAAGTCCAATGTGCCTTGGCGGTGTAGATACCGTTAGCATGACATAGCCGATGGAAGCACCTGAAGGCCTGCATAATGGATGAACAAGTCATGGATGATTTGGAGTGATCCGAGAGGCGTGAGGCTGACGGAGGTGGCTAGAAGGCTTAGGTCTAGGCTATGGGTGGTCTAGCAAATATGGGGGAACCATACTTGGGTTAAAACCTCATGTTTGAGGTGTGCCAGTACACTGGAACCTTATGGTCGTCGACTGGCATGAGTCAACTAGGGCTTGACTATGAGAATTGGTGAAGCAATGCCAACCTCTGGCGCGATTGATTACGAGCGATTGACTAATCATGTGATCACCGACCGGTGCTGGAGTATGACTCGACTGTTGGGGTTAGTAGTCCAGCGGATGCTTGATCAATCGACTGATGGTCATGATCAATCGACTGATGGTGGATCCGTTGGATTTTTCTAGCATGGATCTAACCGTTGTCTCATGACAACAGTGGCATCAATCGACTGATGGTCCTGAGCAGTCGACTGATCAGTGACTTCCAGCCCAGGTTGATGCTTTAAATGGAGCTTGTGGAGGAGGATTTCACGAGCATTTCTTGAGTGCTTTTGGGGTGATTTGCTGCTGTAAATCAGGGTCTCCAAGTGCAAGTCAAGCAACCAAGCAATCAAAAGCAAAGTGTTGTAAAGTTTTCTTTACTTGTCTTTTGTATTTCATATTGTATTTGCTTGTTGTGTTTAATTTATTGTTGTAAACTATTATACGAGGTTTCTCCACCTCCGACTTGTGTCGAGAAGGAGTTATTGCATAGAGGTGTGTGATTGGCATCGCTAGAACTCTTTAGAGCTCAATCCGTGGAGTAGGAACCATTCGGTTCTGAACCACGTTATATGCTCGTGTTATGAATTGTGTTTGTCATATTTCATTATTGCTATTTATTATTATTCCGCTGCGCACTAACGAAATTGTGTAGACGAACGCAATTGAATTCCCTCGACGAACGAAAACGAGCTATTCACCCCCTCTCTATCTTCCAAGGATCCCCTACATCCGACATCAATTGGTATTACCTTAGATCCATGGAAGGTCGACGAGGACATGGTTATGGTCGTGATCGTCAGGTTCCGATTGAGGATGCCGCACCCCAGAATCAAAATACCTGCAAGCTCATCAATCTACAGAGACAAATTATAGAGTTATATCGGCGATTCATAGATGGTCGTTATGGTTGTGATCATTGCTGTGAAAGGCAAGTTCTAATTGAGGAAGCCTCGCTCTAGGATCGAAGTTTCCAAGAGATCATCAAGAATCTACGAGTAAAAGTTGGAGCATTAATTCGGCATGTAACATTGCGAGAACTTGTGGTAAGTCTTTGATGCTCTAAAATTCTACATCATCAAGAATATTGTGGTCATAAAGAATGGTATGGAGACTCCATCTACAATGACAATGAAGATTCTATCTACGATGAGGAAATTGAAGACCATGTCTACGATGATGATGAAGACATTAAAGATTCTATCTATGACAAGGAAATTGAAGAAGACTCAAAAGACCCTGTCTACAATAATGATGAAGACATGGAAGATTCTATCTACAATGAAGAAATTGGAGACCCTGTCTATGATGATGATGAAGACATGAAAGATTCTATCTATGATGAGGAAATTGGAGACCCTATCTACGATGATGATAAAGACATGGAAGATTTTGTCTACGATGAAAAAATTAGAGAAAACATGAAAGATCTCATCTATAATGATGATAACATTGATGAGGTCATTGGCAACCCCATATATGATGAATACGATGATGATGAGGTACTTTATGAAGATGACCACGAGATACTGGCTGCTCAAAAGAATCTTCTTCTTCCCGAGGTTGAAGCGATAGTTGCATTCTATATATTAGCAGAACGATCGCAAAGTTATCCACGATAGTTGGAAGAACACTAATGTCAAAGACCAAAAGATTGAATTAGCATCCCAGTAAGAGGATCTCACTCTTATTTTGGTATCTTCCTCTCCTTTCCTTTCTATGTCTAGGCAATAAGCGATAAAGCTAGTAGATCAAGGATACACCAAAGAGAGCATGATTCCTTGTGCCAAAAAGAGAGATAGCACTGGTTCGAACTCGAGGTCGCGTTCTTTTCAACCCCAAGTAACTGATGTAGGTGCATCCAGTAGCATGATCAACTTTTATCATAAGATGGGATCATGCCTTTCCCTAAATCATGATGAAAAGAAATTGAGTCCCAAAATAAAGATTTCAATGCCTCCATGGCCTCCTGACATAGATATCCTTCATTTTTGAATTGGAACGAGGTGTCAAGGAGTTCCTAGAGGCTACCATGGCCTATCCGTGGTCACCACCATGACCATGGATTATTCCATAGCTCAACACAGGACCTCCAATAGGGACCACGACCTACCCATGTTCCCCACCACAGTCGTGGTCCTCACCATGGACTAACCATTGACTAGTCACGATCATGGTTCCTCCTACAACCTGATCGTGGACCAGACTATGACCATGATGCACTGCCACTGCTATTTAAGATTTCATTAATATTTTATTATTAATTTTATTTGGTTCAAATTTTCTATTTAATTTTAAATTTTTTAGTTTTAAAATTTTTACATTTACTTTTCTATTTTGTTAATAAATTTTTATTTTAGTTTGTTTATTTTTTTTAACTTTCTTACTTGTTAAGAAATTTCTATTAAAGTTAGTTTATTTTTTTAGCATTAAGAAACCTTCTATTTCTAAGCCTATTTATACATAGGTTTAGGCTCTTATAAGATATTGAGGTTTGATTAATAATATTCTATTTTCATTTAAAAGATGAGGTGATCCTCTTTTGTTGGCGAATTCCCCCTCTCCTTCGATTCTCTCTGCCCCCTCTATTCTAGCCTCACTCATGGAAGATTTTTAGTGCCGCCCTGCTACCCCGCCTGCGTCAATGTCCTAATATAAAAAATTTATACACTAAAGAATCAACTTTAGTCCAATGTACAAACAAGGATCTACTTGAAATATAATCTGACATATATGACACCTCATCCATATACTCGATTATCTCTCTCAATCATATAGAGGAAGTCACCTCTACAATTGATTACTCCTTAGTAAACTCTATGACTGAAAGACCTTATGGTCTTGTAGAAAAATATGGCATCCACATGGCTCACACCCTAAATAGTGAATTCAACACATTAGGATATATGGGCAAGGAAGAAGAAAATGAAAAAAGAAGAGGAAGAAATAAATTTAATGTACCGAGGACATACAAAAAGGAAAACAACCAATTTTATGTGGCCATGATTGGCAACTCAGAGAAGGAGCTACAATATTCCTTATTTCTCTTGTGGATTCTATCCTGCTGTCAATAAATGAGCTACCTACAAAATATGTAGACGAAAAATAGGTAACTCCTGGCTTAAGGACTATTTTAACATAGTTATAACTAATACCCCTTGAACAACCCCCTCATCTCGAACTGAACTCTTGGAAACACATATCTTAGTCTTAGAGACTAGATTAAATTTGATAGAAACTGAATTACGAAACTTACAAAATCAAGTTACTAACCAATATTATGAAGATTTTCGGGACCCTCAACAAATGCACCAATCAATTATTCAAGAAGATAACAACCTAGTTTTTGTTAAAACCCCAAGTATGTGCACCACGGGACAAGCTACAAATGTTCAAGTATAATGCACTCTAACTATTAAGGGACATAAGTTAACCTTACAGGCCTTAATAGACAGTGGTGCTTCTAGCTCCCCTGTAGATGAAGAATTATTATCTGTTGTCCCATCTTCTTTCCCCAAACATACAAACTGACCTAAAATTTATACCCAATTTGATGGGACTAAAAATTCTTGTTATAAATATCTGTCAAATAACACTATTTCTTTTTTTACTAACTATGACAATTCTAGCATACCTCTCACTCTTACACATTTATGGGTTACTAACCTTAACATCTGATGCACACAAGCACGACCTCAAATCTCTGGCTAAGATCCCAAGGACTTGATGCATGTTCTTGCGCTCAATGCCTGCAAGTGCATGGTTGTCGTCAAGTAATAAATTATGTATCGATCCCACATGGATTGTGATTCGAGTACCAGGTGTCCAATAAACATTGATTTTTTGGAGTTATCCTTTCCTGAGGTAAGGTGGTTGGCTGTGAGCAGGCTCAAGTACGGTGTCACTTAGAGAAAGAATTAATGGGTTTACTCAAAGGTTGGTCAAGGGATTCTAGGATTTCGGTTTCACTTGTTTGTTGCCGAACATGCTATTCATTTAATGCTCCTAGGTTCTCTAATTATGATCATGCGAAAGGATCATCGTATGTAATCCCGATGAACTTTTGCTTCTATCGGGAATTGCCTATTCCTAACCAAGTTTCCCTTTCGGATCGACAGAGCTCAAAAGGTTGTTTTCACTGGATGCCCCTGTCACGGGTTTCACAACTGTTGAGTTGATTTCTCCTACTTTGACCTTCCGCTGGAATAGGTTAATAGAGCTCTACAATGTCCTATGTGTTCCCATGAACAGGTGAACCATATTTCATGTCTTACTCTTTCACGGACTATTTCATATGATTTTGGGAGGGAGGATGACTAGGAGGTTCCTCCTTGATTCTCCTAGGTTTAGATATAGAGGCTTTCGTCCTCTATATCAACTAAGCACTGTATGAATAGAACCAAGATGAAATTATCATTAAACTTAGATATCATAAAATGCAAATATAATAAAGGAAAGTTGAAATATATTTGAACTAGCATGTCTAACTTGTTGGGTTTCCCGGCACCGATGTGGGTGTGTGTTCGAACATGTTTCGTAAACATGCACACAGCGGAAGCAAAACAATATGGTAATAAACTAATTTTATTATATCACACACACCACACGCATATAGGATACAATAAGAGTAGACATAATTGCATATTTAAAATTTTTTCAATAAAGGAAAATTTATATCTAGGTATACCTGACGAATCACGTGTAGCGGGAATGACATCAATCGTAGCGACCCTCGCTAGTATCGCCTCTATCCGTATCCATGCCGAGTATTGTCAGGATAGCTTCACAAGCTATGAGCCTCATCTTGATGAGAGATATTAGTCTCGCGTCGAAGACAATGTGATCAAAAAGACGATCACAAAACAAGTTCCATGAACTTGTCTCCTCGAAAGAGTCGGCCAATCAAATTGGCCGGCTGCACCTGTTAGTGAAAGCTCTAGAGTCAATCATGTGATGATTGTTGTATGGACTTTATTGTATCATATTCCTATTTATAAAGGCATGGTTATTATATTTACTTGTATTGGTGCCAAATAACTAAGTATAATAACGTCCTTGAGTAGTAGGTTCTTATCTATATCAATCGATTTGTTGAATCGATAATGAGATGATATAGAGAACACTACTGTTAATCATTCCTAGTCGAGTATTAACATTCAGGGACAATGTTAATGCGTAGAGACAAGCATGTAGATCAACACGATGACTTGATCTCACAATTCATGGATATGAGATATCAAGTTGACACATGGGTATGCATTGGAGAATGTATACTAAATGACCCGCCATAAGAAAGTATCATGGATCATTATATGAGTGTCATATACTTTCTCATGTGGCTATTAGTATGACTATTAGTCCTTAGACCTGAAGTCACCATGGTTCCCTACATAAGGAGTTGCATACTTTGGCTTCGTCAAACGTCACCCGTAAATGGGTGGACTATAAAGGCGATTACTGGGTATGTAACAAATTATGCGGAGGGATGTGAGTGATGTAGATGGGATCTATCCCTCCTATATCATGTGAGTGACATCGTTATTCTTGATAGAGTGAGACCACAAAGTACATGACCATGCCCAAATGAGTCAATATGAGATATTAAGCTCATTTGATTAGAGTGAGTCTACTTGGAGTTCAAGATATAGATTGTACCGAGGATGACACGGTCTATGCCTCAATTGGTCAATCTAGATGTTAAGGATAGAGGGACATTGTCACATATTGTGAGAGTCACAATTAGTAGTCACAAAGGTGATGTTGGAGCTCAACATTCTTGTAACTTGGGTAGCAATGATGTGTTGCTAGATACCGCTCATTGCTTATGTTCCTAAATCAGTTTAGGGACATTGCCAATGTTACAAGAACCTATAGGGTCACACACAAAGGCAATTAGGTGGAGATTAGGTTCATATGATGAACCATGAGGATTAGGTTCATGGGATGAACCAAATTGGATTAAGAGTAATCCAAATTAGACTAATTGAGTTAGACTCAAGTTGATTCAAGTGTTGAATGAGTCTAATTTAGATTTGATTCATTAAGTCAATTTATATTAATGAATAGAGATTCATTAAATCAAATTGACTTGAGTCAAGTGGTTAGATTTGATCAACCATGGGAGATTAAAGGTCAAGTTTGACTTGACTTGAGAGGGAAGATGAATGGTCAATTTTGACTTGCCCACTTGCCATGTCATGGTGATATGGCATGGGGGCCAGCCAATGATGGTGTTCCACATCATCATTGACTTATCATGTGGTGCCACCTCATGAGGGAGACCAAGAGACATTGGCTCTTGGAGTTACATGCATGCATGTAACCCCCTAAGTATTTAAGTGGCCGACCACTCCACTTGATGAATGAATTCATTTTTATGGTAACTCCATCTTCTTCTTCCTTGGATCATCCTCTCAAGCTCTCCCATCCTCTATCTTGGCCAAACCATCCAAACGGTGCTAGCACACTCAAGGTTGTGTTTTCTTTACCATTTGTCCATGTGGATACCAATATAGTAGTGTGCACTTGACACTCTTGAGTTCCGGCGAAGCTTTTGGACGAGCGGGATAAGCGAAGGGCGTCGCTACAAGGGTAATGCTATATCTTGTAGATCTAAGGTAGATCTAGAGTTTTTTTTATTAAACACATACATGAATTTTATTTTTTATATCTTCGCACGGATTCGTGGCCGGGCTTCCGAGGTTTCCGTAACGCAAAAAGCAGTTTTTGCAGCTCGGAAATCCCAACAGTGGTATCAGAGCCACGTGCGAAGCATGTATGTGTTTCATATTTGTAGTTTTTATATTAGATATAAAAATTATAGATTTTTAAGTTTCTATAAATTTCCTATTTTTATAGAATTTTTGGATATTTTTCTCGAAGAGTCGAAGCAACGAGTGTTGGGACACTTGTAGGCTTCAACCACCGAGAAAAACTCTCCGAAACGGTGAGTTCTCGCTTTAGGTTTTTGGGACAGTGACTTAAGTCACTGTAAGATCATAGTAGGGACACTCGCAAAGTTTATTTTGTGAGTAGGGGCGCTGCCCCTATCCCCGAAAGGGGCCTTGTCCCGCGATCGCGCCCGAAAATCGCTTAGCGGGACCGTTACGGAGAGGTGACTCATAAAATTAAAAAAAAATAGGAAAAATTATAAAAATTTTCTGTAAAAATACATAATTTAGAATTATGTATAGTTCTGTGATGGTCATGACCCAAGAACTCCAATATGATTGGATGTTAATATTTTGTAATTCATAATACGACTTGCGTGCCGTTTTTGTTTTTTTTTTGATGAAATGTAAATATATATCATCAGAAAAAGCACAATCATACAAAATCATAGAGTGCACACTCATGTCATGTCTGACGATGTGTCAGATCTGAGGTGCATCTAGCGGAGTGTACATGTGCTCTCATGTGTACCAGAACTCTCATGCATACATACTTTCTCATGTTACATAACCATTAAATATCCTACGCTTGTGCAGTTCCCCTGTATTTGCTCATGTCTCCTTCCTGCAGTCCCTCTGTGTCCTCCGGTCCGAGTATACCTCCTCGCATTGGCCCTTTATGCCCATCTTCTTGCCAATCTCATGCGGCGTTCCTCTATCTCCCCACTTTTCACTTTTGGTAAGTGATCAACCATCAACGGATTTGCCTTGTCTTTACCGTAGCCGTTTGCTACGGACTAGATAGACCATTCGGGTGGGCCTATTCACCTCGCTAGGCTTATTGGTCAAGCCTCAACCATAAACGGATTTGACATGTCTTTACCGTAGCCGTTTGCTACGGACTAGATAGGCCTTTCGGGTGGACCTATTCACCTAAGTTAGATTCCACGTTCGAGCCTCATATCCATCTGGCTGATGATCCTTCTTGGTGAAAGCTATACCGTAGGCTAGAGTGCTTTGTACAGTCATTTGTGCCCTTGCCTATGTGCTCTGAGTCTTGCTAACTGCCCTGTCTTGCTTTTGTCCAACTGCCCTGTCCTGCTTTGGCCTTGGGCACAAGGTTGCTCCTGAAACTGTCCTGGCTTTGAGCAAACAAAACTGCTCTGGCCAACTTTTTTTTTTTTTGAAACCACCCTGGAGAGAAATTCACCCTGACCAAGACCGCCCTGATCAGGCGCTCTGCCGAAACCACCCTGGAGAGAATTCACCCTGGCCAAACCCGCCCTGGTTCTGTGAAAACCGCCCTACTAAAACCACCCTGCTCAAAACCATCCTGGCCATGCTTGCCCTGCCAAAACCGCCCTGGAGGAGAATAACCTCTCTTCCAAAACCGCCCTGGTGCTGCGAAGACCGTCTTGGAGCTGCGAACACCACCCTTCTACTGCCTAGTTCGATACCGTCCTGGGAGTGTTTGCAAGCTTGACTTCTGCCCTGTAAAACCACCCTCCCCTCAAAAACCACCCTGTTTGAAACCACCCTGCCATCACCCTGCCATCACTTGCCTGGTGCTGTGAAAACCACCCTGCAAAAACCCCCCTGGAGGAGTAAAACCACTCTTACAAAACTACTCTGCCAAACTCTGCCCTCTCAAACCACTCTGCCCAAAACCACCCTGCTCAAAACCACCCTTCCATTACTTGCAAGACTAAACTCTGCCCTCTCAAACCACTCTGTCCAAATAAACCACTCTGTCCAAATAACCATCTTAACCCACTCTATGCAAAACCACCCTTCTCAAAACCACTCCGTCCAATTAAACCACTCTGTCCAAATAAAACCACTCTGTCCAAAACCACCCTGCTCGAAACCACGCTGTCCAAATAATAATATTTTTTTTTTTTTTTTTTTTTTGCAGTTGAAACAAAAACACAAGAGAGCATAAGAAGACACCCCGCCAAGTCTGTGACAAAAAACAAAGTGAGTGAGAGTATGAAGAGGAGGAGGGAAAGGGATGTACTTAGACCGGTGAGTGTCCTGGGAATGCCGTCCTGGTAACTGCCCTAACTTAACCATCTTCATCCATTGTCTATGTAGTCCTGAAGATCACAGTCCTCCAGAGCCATGTATATATGTATTTGAATCTTCCGGAGGATCCCCTCGATGTCAAACCTTGCATCTTCAAATTTCATGGCATTTCGCGTCCGCCAAGTATAATGTATCATTGCTGCCATGGTTAGATGTCTGGCTTTATTGATACTGCTGCGTCCTTCATAGTGGAGTCTGAATATGCGTAACATTTGACGATATGTCTGCATTCTCGGCCTCATCCATAGCCATCTCCTTACTCTATTCCAGAGCTGTTGAACTTGCCCGCATTTGAAAAAAATATGGTCCATTGTCTCCTCCTCTTGTTTGCAGAAAACACACCTTCGGTCATCTAGGTACTCCTTCCCAGCTCGCACCGGTAGCTTCCCTTTCGCCAGCATCCATAACGTGAACCTGTGGCTAGGTTGGATGTCCAGCTGCCATACCGTCTGCACCCACGCTTTCCTAGAGCTTGTAATCCTGAAGTGATCATATGCTCTCTTGACACCTCCTTTACTTTGGCCAAACCATGCATCTAATATTTCCTCTGCTTTCCCTGCAGTACCTGCTAACGCCATAATGCTATCCTTAATGCATATAAGCTTTTTCACTAATGGGGAGTCGTTGTGTTTGCGCTGTTATTCCCACACTCCTTGTCGCTGTAAATAAGTGTGATGGACCCAGCGGATCCATAACGTGTCCTGCTTCTTCTGTATTCTCCATAGCAGTTTCGCCAGAAGTGCCATATTCCATGCTTTTAGTTCCCTTAATCCCAGACCACCTTCCTCTTTAGGTTTACATATGTCTGCCCACGCGACTGGTGGGTTCTTCACAGTCCACATGAAGGTACGACAGTAGCTATATATCCTGTCGATGACCCCGGTTGGTAGTGGTAGCACAAAAACTGTGATGGTAAACTTTTTATAGTTGCCGCCACCAGCCCCGAAGGACCCCCCTCATCAGAAACCCCGAAGGATTTTTGGGTGAACGGAACAACTTTCCTGTTGGAGCGTACCCAGTCTTACCCGCCGGACACTGCTCGTTGAACCCCACACATATTTGTGGGGGTTGCAATTCCTGCAGC
The DNA here is from genome assembly GCA_025175895.1 of Wurfbainia villosa. NCBI lineage: Eukaryota > Viridiplantae > Streptophyta > Magnoliopsida > Zingiberales > Zingiberaceae > Wurfbainia > Wurfbainia villosa. The sequence goes on from CM046004.1 coordinate 57,118,463, forward strand.
CCTTGAGGCTCGAACCTGGGACCTCGAACTGGATACCTCCACACTCTAGCCACTAGGACTAAAGTGCTTCGGTCTGCGTGCCATTTTTGTGATTGTGCTTGTTGTATAGGGTATGCGACCTGCATGTCGTGCCTCCTCTTTTTAAAATTCTAGTTATAAATAGTTTTAGACTCGAATGTAACTCGAGTTTTATGTTTGTAATGTACAAAATGGAGCAGTGGAAGGTCCACTTCTAGACGGAGTTACGAGAAGGGTGCCGACGACACATGGCGGTCAAAGGAGGCACTTGGAGAAGCCGCTAACCTTAGGTTGACCGTCCGATCTTCTCATTGGCTTGAGATGATCGTAGTAGGGTCATGACCTAATCACAATTAATTTATATATATATATATATATATATTTGTTATGCTTGTATGTATGTGATGCATGCTAGTAGAATAATGCTTGTATGTATATGATGCATGCTAGGTTATTTTTCTTGTATGTATATGATGCATGCTAGAATGATGCTTGTATGTATGTGATGCATGTTAGTGTAGAATAATAAAGGCCTTAATGTGTATATAATACACATTATGATTAGATTAGATCTTAATCGAATCAACTCGTAAATGCCTACCATGTCCTTGATACCCATCACTACCTCGATCATTTGTAGTTGTTGAATCTGCCAATGCAGAGCAACACATATTATCTTGGTAGGGTGCGGAGGGACAATCTTGGTCCCGCCTATCATGGCTTGGGTTAGAGTAAGCTCAATTAGATTGAGTAAAACTAGTTAACTCAATTGGATCGAGTAAAACTATAGGTATATTCCAACTGTTGGAAAGATAGGATAAGATTGCATTTACACTAAATCTTGGGTGATTTAGCCAAAGTTAACTCAAGGTCTTTTGTAAATGTGGGTCTTGATCCTATAAACAAGAGTTGCATAGAGATGTAATCGGTAATGTGTTGCCCACCGATTGTACTAAGTCTTGGGCGATTTAGCCAAAGCTAACTCAAGGCTAAGTATGATATGGATCTTGTCCCGCAGGAATTATAGCTAGTTTGTATGAATCTAGTAATGTGGTTTGACCACATCCATAACTCGATTCTATAAAATTCCTATAATTCAGTAGGAGCATCATTTGATTAAAGGCCTAATTAAATAATAAAAGGAATATGATATTAATTCTCTGCATTGTATGTTGTAGATTACTATGTCGACAAACACGAACACTCTCTCTCTGTGTTCTGTCCTTGAGAAGGACAAGCTCAATGGAGCAAATTTCTTGGACTGGTACAGGAACCTGAGAATCGTTCTCACCCAAGAAAGGAAACTATATGTCCTGGAGTAGCCCATTCCGGAGGCACCTCCTGCCACTGCCTCGCGAGCTGACAAAGATGCTTACAAGAAGCATCAAGATGATGCATTAGATGTGTCATGTCTCATGCTCGCGACCATGAACTCTGAGCTTCAGAGTGAACTCTGAGTTCATGAATGCTTATGATATGGTTGAACATCTTCGTCAACTATATCAAGGACAAGCAAGACACGAGAGATATGAAGTCTCTAAGGCATTGTTTGGGTCCAAAATGCAAGATGGGACTCCCGTAGATCCATATGTACTCAAGATGATTGGGTATGTAAAAAACCTACAGAGATTGGGATTCCCCCTTAGCCAAGAGCTGGCCACTGACTTGATCTTGCAGTCTTTGCCACAAAGCTATAATCAATTTGTCATGAATTACAACATGAATGAAATTGATAAGCCACTGCCTGAGATGCTCAGCATGTTGAGAACTACTGAGCTCAACCTTAAGAAGGGAAAATCTGACTCCATTTTGATGGTGCAAAAGAAGAAAGGCAAGGGCAAGCCTAAAGGTAAGGGAAAGTCCCAAGCCAAGGGCAAAGGCAAAGAACTGAAACCCAAAGGAGGGGTGGCCAAAGAAGGGACTTGCTTCCACTACAAGGAAGCTAGACACTAGAAGCGTAACTGCAAAGCATACCTGGAAGATCTTAAGAAGAAGAGAAGGAGACTTCTACTTCAACTATAAATGTTATAGAAGTCAATTTATCAATTTCTTCATCATGGGTATTAGATACCAGATGTGCATCTCACATTCGTATCAATGTGCAGGCGCTGAGAAATAGCAGGGCATTGACAAAGGGCAAGGTGGACCTACGAGTAGGCAATAGAGCAAGGGTTGCTGCTGTTGCTGTAGGAACTTATGATCTATCTCTGCCCTCTGGGCTTGTACTAGAATTAGATGAATGTTGTTATGTGCCTGCTTTAACTAAGAACATAATTTTGGTTTCTTGTTTGGACAATAAAGGATTTACATTTATAATAAAGAACAAATGTTATTTAGTTTATTTAAATGATATGTTCTATTGTAGTTCACCTCTAATGAACAGATTCTACTTTCTAGACTTAGAGAGCCCTATCTATAACATAAGTACCAAAAGGTTCAAGTCAAATGAGTTGAACTAAACCTATCTCTGGCATTGTCGCTTAGGTCACATAAATGAGAGTCACTTATCTCAGCTCTATAAGGATGGGCTGCTAGACTCATTTGATTTTAAATCATATGAGACATGCGAGTCTTGCCTGTTAGGCAAGATGACCAAGTCTCCCTTTAGTGGACACAGCGAAAGAGCAATAGACTTGTTAGGACTTATACATAGTGATGTATGTGGCCCTTTCAATGTTGCAGCTAGAGGTGGTTACAGGTACTTCATTACATTCACTGATGACTTCAGTAGATATGGTTATGTGTATCTCATGACACATAAATCAGAATCCTTTGAAAAGTTCAAAGAATTCAAGAATGAAGTACAAAACCAGCTTGGCAAGAGTATTAAGATACTTCGATCAGATCGAGGTGGTGAATACCTTAGCCATGAGTTTCATGACTATCTAGCTGAGTGTGGGATTCTATCCCAACTCACTCCTCCTGGAACACCACAGTGGAATGGTGTATCCGAAAGGAGGAATCATACCCTATTAGATATGGTATGATCTATGATGAGTCACACAGATCTTCCTATATCCTTTTGGGGATATGCTCTAGACACAACAACCTTTACCCTTAACCGTGTACCATCCAAGGTTGTGATAAAGACACCATATATGATATGGACAGGGAGAAATCCCAAGATGTCTTTCATGAGGATTTGGGGTTGTGAGGCTTACGTTCGACGTCAAATCTCAGACAAAATGAGACCCAAATCCGATAGGTGCTATTTTGTTGGATATCCCAAGGACACGAAGGGATATTACTTCTACATTCTCAGTCAGCACAAAGTGTTTGTGGCAAAGACTGGAGTTTTTCTAGAAAGGGATTTTGTTTCTAGAAAAACTAGTGGGAGTACGTTCGTCTAGGGAGTCGCTTCGGAGGCTCATTGGCTCCCATGTCCCCGGATTAAAATTTTCACTAATGAAAGAATTAATCCAGATAGGATGAGCTTCCTTAGTACAACCTATTCGTCGTCGTGCTAACAACTTGAGTGGTCGCTTGAACAAACTAGTTGTTCAAGCAACACAACTCTTCTAGTTGGTTAGCCGCGGAAGAGACGACGGATGGATCGCCGGTTTTTGTGTTTGTCTTCGGGGTCCATGATTATACAATATATATTCATACACACACATGCATAATCAAAATATTAAAGAATATATTCAGATCTGTAAATAAAGTTAAAATAACTTTATACCTTACGATCTTCTATCGTATGTCCTATCCTTCTCGTGGACGACGTGTGGACGAAGATCCTCCACGAGTAGAAGCCTTCTAGATCACTTTCTTCTCTACCTTGTCCGCTGCGAACAAAGAGAAGAACTTACAAATACCTTTCCTATCTAGAACCGGCCACCAAATTAGGGAATTTGGTGTAACCGCCGGCCAAGGAGCAATGGATGATGCGCCGGCCAACTTAAAGAGGAGTTGCCGCCGGCCACCAAGGAGAAAGGAAGGAGGAAGACCACCGGCCACCAATGGAAGGAGAGCCACCGACTAAAAAAGAAGAGAAAGGCCTTAAGGATGGGCGCCGGCCAAGTATTGATGGAGGAAGTTGGGCGCCGGCAACAACTAGAAGGAAGAAGAAGGTTGCCGCCCACTTTTGCTCCAAACCCTAGCCGCCCACTTCTCCAAGAGCCAAACCCTAATTCTCTAATTCAAATCCTTGATCCTTCTTGCCGCCCAACCCTAAGCATCTATTTATAGAATAGGGCTTAAGCCTCCTTTAATCTCCACCGTCGGATCTAGGGATTTAATCTCCACCGTCGGATCTAGGGTTTTATCCCAACCGTCGGATCTAGGGTTTAATCCCAACCGTCGGATCTAGGATTTCATCCCAACCGTCGGATCTAAGGTTTCATCCCAACCGTCGGATCTAGGGTTTTATCCCAACCGTCGGATCTAGGGATTTAATCCCAACCGTCGATTCTAGGATTTCATCCTAACCATCGGATCTAGGGATTTAATCCCAACCGTTGGTTCTAGGGTTTCATCCAACCATTAGATCTAGGGATTTAATCCCAACCATTGGTTCTAGGTTTTGTTTTACATTCTTGGATCTAGACTTCACAAGGATTATATTAGGCTACGATAGGGACCATAAGGAGGAGTTGGGTCTTGGCCACCCGATGGATCGGAACCACACAAACTTGATCCATCAATGATGTTCCATTCCACTAGAGGATCATCATTGAACTACCTCACCAACCCCCATAAATCAATATGGGCTCCATATATTATTTGTACATTAATCTCCCCGTGTTTAAGATATCGAATGTCCATCAATTAATTGATTTACTGACCATCAATTAATTAACATCTAATTCCTCGAGTAGTACCACTCAACCTTATCATCATGTTGACTAAGTCAACCAGCTGGGTTTACATGATGAACCTTATGAGCTCCTCAAGAGGACATCATCAACCTAATATATAGGACACGGTTTCCTCCTATAATCAACGGCACACCATGTAAATAATATTATTTCCCAACTTACCGGGCATATTGATTTAATCCATCTAAATCTCACCCACTGGTAAATCAAAGAAATAAATACTAAGTACATGTGCCCGTTATTATATCGGGATTAAGAGCATGTACAACATAATATCCGAGGTCCGATTCAATTATGTAGTCAGTACTAAATTGAATCACCTCTATGTCGGTCCTACTCAATACACCTAAGTGTACTAGTGTAACTCTATGTTCAAGATAAAACAATACCAAGCTACACTACAACCATGCCAATGGTTTATCCAAAACCATCTTGGTTGTGAGCCTTTACTTATATTTTACAAGGTACTGATAACATGATCTTCTGTGCCACACCAAGCACCATGTTATCTACAATGTAAAATATTAGACAATATGCACACATATATAATGAATATATAAAATGCAAACAATGATCATGTGATTCTTATTTCAAAATAAAATGTTCATACAAAAAGAGCTAGGCTTTCAGTATACATTCCAACAGTTCGATCTTGAAGAAATTCAAGATAAGGAACATAGCACTGAGGCCTTGATGGAGGTTGAATAGGAACCAAAAAGTGTTGTGGGTGATGAGATTGTTGTACAAAGAGTTATGGAACAATCACCTGTTCAGGTAGACCTACCTCTTCACATGTCTGATAGGGTGTGTCGTTAGCCTGAGAGATACTCATTTCTCTTGTCAGACCATGATGACATTATGCTCATTGAGAATGAGCCTACCTCCTATCAGGAAGCTGTGATGAGCCCAGATTCTGAGAAATGGTTAGAGGCCATGAGATCCGAGATGGAATCCATGTACACCAACCAAGTATGGACTTTGGTTGATCCACCTGATGGGGTCAAACCCATTGGGTGTAAGTGGGTCTTTAAGAGAAAGACTGACATGGATGGACATACACATACCTATAAGGGTCGATTAGTGGCTAAAGGTTTCAAGCAAATTCATGGTATTGACTATGATGAAACCTTTTCTCCAATGGCAATGTTTAAGTCCATTTGGATCATGCTTGCTATTGCAGCATACCATGATTATGAGATCTGGCAGATGGATGTCAAAACCACATTTTTGAATGGAAACTTACTCGAGGATGTGTACATGACACAACCTGAGGGTTTTGCAGATCCACAGCATACTGAGAAAGTATGCAAGCTGCAAAGGTCTATTTATGGGCTAAAGCAAGCTTCTCGGAGCTGGAATCTTCGATTCGATGATGCGATCAAACAGTTTAGTTTTATCAAGAATGAAGATGAACCCTGTGTCTACAAGAGGGTTAATGGGAATACAGTTGTCTTCCTTATATTGTATGTGGATGACATACTACTCATTGGGAATGACATCCCTTCACTATAGTCTGTCAAGACTTGGCTAGGGACGTGCTTCTCAATGAAGGACTTAGGTGAAGCAGCCTGTATTCTAGGCATCAAAATCTATAGAGATAGATCTAAGAGATTGCTTGGCCTAAGTCAGAGTACATACATTGATACAGTATTACTATGGTTTGCCATGCAGAATTGTAAGAAGGGACTTCTGCTGATGTCACATGGTGTGAGTCTTTCGAAGACTCAAAGTCCCTCTTCTAGAGAGAAGAGAGACCGCATGGATAAGATCCCTTACGCATCTGCTATATGTTGGGTCGGATCGGTTGATCTATTGGCTGGCTAGAGGGGGGTGAATAGCCCTCGTTCGTTGGTCGTCGTATTTTGCTCATCTACAAAAACGTTAGCGCAAGCGGAATATACAAATACAAACAAAGACAAACAAAATATAAGCAAGCAATACAAACACCGAGATATAACGTGGTTCATGGCTACGCCGCTAATCCACGGTCCGATTCGTCCACGGTGAATCACTCCGCAATCTATCCACTAGATCTCTCCTTTGCACAAAGCTAGGTGGAGGTAACCTCTTTACAATCAACACTCCTCTTACAAGTATAATGAAAATAAGCTTGGGTAAGAGGATGGAAAGCTTTAGGGAACTTTGGGAGAGTGTTAGAGTGTAAGCATTAGCCTCCCAAACCCTTACCACCTTCCTTTTTATAGAGGAAGAGGGTTTCTTCCCGTTGACACGTGATCGATCGATGCCCTTGATCACCGATCGATCCCGTAGCCGCTGCCCAATAATGGTCGCTTTCCACGCTGGATTCCATTCACGCGGATTGGCATCACCGACCGATGGGACCATCGACCGATGCTCGATCATCGAGTGCTCGAGTCGACTCCATTCTCGCCTGCACGAATTCCATCACCGATCGCCTTCCTCGGTACGATCGGCCGTCGATATCACGATCGCAAGCCCTAAACCGGTCTTATACCAGTCGATCGACCCATCGACTCAGAGCAGTCGACTGCCATGACATGGCAATCGACTGGTGTCGGGAAAACTCATCCGACACTTGGCCAAATGGCCAAGTTTCACCTAAGAGCTACCCTTCCCGGGTTACAATCGCTCACTCTCATCCCTCGGAGTCCCTCGCCTTTGAAGTTCTCTTCGCTCGCCACGCCTCTAAGATCAAAGCGACGGCTCTGCAATGCTCCTTCGCGTCTCTTGCCTCGAAGTCTACTTCCTCCGGCTTCACTCTAAGCTCCTCGTCCGGCGGTCCCTCGGATGCTCCAAGCGCACGGCTTCCGCAAAGCTATCCTTCACCGACTCAAGGCACGAGTCATGAGATGTGAAACTCGCCATGGCTCCATGTGCGAATTACTAAGTCCTGCACGACTTTAACGCACATATCAAATCAACATAACAAACTAACTTAAACCCTTTGCCACACCATCAAAACCATATTATGGCAAGAGATTGCCCTAACAATCTCCCCCTTTTTGATGTGTGGCAATCCGTTTAAGTTAGGTAAAAACATTTGATATAAATTTTAAGGAAAGAAATCATGTAAACATAATCATGATATATCAACATGCAACTCCCCCTTAATCCATGAAACTCTCTATGTAAATTTCTCCCTATCATAAATTTCTCCCCCTTTTATAATTAACTTAAACATAATATTTTCTCCCCCTTTGACACCATCAAAAAGATTATCACTAAGTTAAAAACACATGGCATCAAGTCTAATAGAAAGAAAATACCACAAGTTGATTTAAAATCGGAATTCAGCCTTTCTTGATGTCCGATATTCAGCCATCGATCAGTTCGATTACGATCGGCACGTGGATTTCGAGATTTTCTGATTTTCAGACCGAATTTCAGAAATACATTAAAAATTTCAAAAAATTCAAAAAATCATGAAATTCTGGGGAACACATTTCTTTTAGGTATATCTATCAGTGAAAAATATGTTTTCATGAAACATTATTATATTTTCACGTATTTGCCAAAAATCCAAAAGCTTTAAAAACTACTAGGTTTTTGATCATAAGAGTATCCATTTTAACACCTAGTCTTGCATCCAATTGTTTCAAAACATGAATACATATATTTTAAAGTAAGAAATTGTTTTGAAAACATATGAAATATCCAACCATGATCTTTGGGCAATATGTCTATGAATTAAACATAAGCCTTCCCCATGATTGGTCTATTATTGCTATTTTGATACCTTAAATGACCATCTAAATGCCATAGGCATTAGTGGACATTTGTATCATCCTAACATCTCACTCATGCTAAGTTTTTCAATCAAGTTAGCCTATAGTGAGTGTGAGATGCATCCTAGGGGGGTATTTGTGCATACTTAACCAATATATTCATGCAATTCTATCATGGTTAAGTATCAACTTAACATCCTACATGATCATAATGACATATATGAATGAATTCTACATTATGATCATAAAATACATGTTTTCATCAACTAATAATCATGCATTAGGTATTATATGATGATAATAACCAAAGTATCACCTAAAGCATGATTCAAACCTATTTCTCATGATAGCGTGCCAAATTTCAAAAACATAAATCATGATTGCAAATATACATAGGAATTTCATCAATCATTATGATTTAAGCATTATTATCTATTTATGGGTACGTTATCATCACCAAACACTATCTAAAAAAAATGTTGTCCCGTCATCCTAAGTCAACCAAAATATGATATAGATTAGGTCCATGTGGTTGACTACCCTAGGGTTATTCTAACCCTTAAGGATGGATTTTGGAACCCAAAATAAGTTCTTTCCTATTGGGTTCACTAAATATTCCTTGGGGATCCATTTTCTAGCTATTACTTTCTTCTTATCTTGTCCCCTAGCTATTAGGCATTTGTAGGCCTTTTCATTTTTCTTTTCCTTATATCCTAGGCCTTTTTTGTTAAAACTTGCTCTTTGGCTCCCTATGATCATGTTTAATGTGTTGGAGCCAATTGTGAATTTCTCTAGGGCTTTGGTTAAATAATCTACCTTTTCCCTTAATGCCCTATTTTCCTCTATGCATGCATCATTAACATCCAAAGGCATATAGTCATGTGAGCATGCATCATCATGGCAAAAAGAAACATTATCATTATTATTTAAGCATGCATTCTCTAGCTTATTTTCTAATACCTTAATTTGATTAAGCATGCTTTTATTTTTCTTTTTCATGCCAAATAAGTCCTTAGTTAAACTAGAAATTATGGAAACTATTTTCTTAGGAGAGGCTTTCGTTACCATAGTTTCCATATCCTCTTCTTCTTCTTCGGATGAGGAGGATGTGGAGGCTCCCCCTTCATTTGAGCTCTCCCCACTTGAGCTTGATTCTTCATTTTCGGTGGAGGAGGAGCAATCCGAGTCATGAAGAGCCATTAGTGCTAGGTTGGAGTAGACATGCTCTTCTTCTTCAGATGAGGATGAGGAAGCAAGGTCATCCCATGTCTTGGCTTTGAGTGCCATGACCTTCCCTTTTCCTTTTGCCTTCTTTTCTTCTTCCTTTTTCTTGCTCCCCTTTTTCTTCTTCTTTTCTTCTTTCTTCTTCCTTTCTTCCTTGCTCTTGTTTAGGAGGGGACAATTATCCCTTATGTGCCCTTCTCCTTGGCAATTGTAGCATATCACCTTCCCCCTTGGTCTTCTACTCCTATCATTTGATTTGTTAAAATGAAAACCCTTTAAAGCACGTCTTACCCTCCTTACCATATATGCCTCTTCGGTGTTATCCATGGAGGAGGAGGAAGATGCTTCATCGGATGAGGAGGAAGGGATTTCCATCTTCTTTTTCCCTTTGTTGGCCATCAAGGCTACTCCCCTTGAAGTTTGGACTCTAGGCTCTTCTTGTATACCTTCAAGCCTTGTCTCATGAAGCTCCATGGTTGAAAAGAATTCCTCCAAGGTGCTTACTTCTAGGTTCTTGGAGATGTAAAATGAGTCCACCATGGAGCTCCATCTTGAGGACCGGGGAAAGGCATCTATGGCCTTCATTACCATATCCCGGTTCGATAGCTTCTCACCTACACTCGTTAACCCAATTAATATTTCTTTAAATCTAGAATGTAGGGAAGTTACCTTTTCTCCCTTTTCAAGCTTGATATTTGATAATTGGGAGCGGAGGAGATCTCTTCTTGCTAGCTTTGCCTCCGAAGTGCCTTCATGAAGTTCAACCAACTTCTCCCACATCTCCTTGGCACTTGAGCACTCCCCTATTCTATTTACTTCTTGTTGAGGGAGCACATTGTATAGGTGGTGCTTGGCCTTTGAATTTGCCAAGTATTCTTCTCTTTGCCTTTTGCTCCACCTAGATTTCTCCAATGGCTCCCCATTCTTGTTCCTAGGCAACTCGAAACCGTTTTCCATTATTAAAAGGATTTCAAAGTCGGTTTCGAAGAATACCTCCATTCTCTTTTTCCACCAAGATAATTCGCCGTCGAACTTCGGAGGGTGGATGTTTGAGCCGGCCATTTACTTGTTGAAGTGCTCTCACGGCGGTTAGTCCTTGAAGAGCGACCTGGCTCTGATACCACTTGTTGGGTCGGATCGGTTGATCTATTGGTCGGCTAGAGGGGGGTGAATAGCCCTCGTTCGTTGGTCGTCGTATTTTGCTCGTCTACAAAAACGTTAGCGCAAGCGGAATATACAAAGACAAACAAAATATAAGCAAGCAATACAAACACCGAGATATAACGTGGTTCACGGCTACGCCGCTAATCCACGGTCCGATTCATCTACGGTGAATCACTCCGCAATCTATCCACTAGATCTCTCCTTTGCACAAAGCTAGGTGGAGGTAACCTCTTTACAATCAACACTCCTCTTACAAGTATAATGAAAATAAGCTTGGGTAAGAGGATGGAAAGCTTTAGGGAACTTTGGGAGAGTGTTAGAGTGTAAGCATTAGCCTCCCAAACCCTTACCACCTTCCTTTTTATAGAGGAAGAGGGTTTCTTCCCGTTGACACAGGATCAGTCGACTGATGCCCTCGATCAGTCGACTGATCCCGTAGCCGTTGCCCAATAACGGCCGCTTTCCACGTTGGATTCCATCCATCCAGCGGTATTGGCATCACCGATCGATGGGACCATCACGATCGATGCTCGATCAATGAGTGCTCACCGAGTCGACTCCATTCTGCGTCTGCAGTTCCATCACCGATCGCTTCCCGGCATGATCGCCGACATCACCGATCACTACTCCATGGCAATGACTGCCAAGCCCTAAACCGGTCTTATACCAGTCGATCGACCCATCGACTCAGAGCAGTCGACTGCCATGACATGGCAATCGACTGGTGTCGGGAAAACTCATCCGACACTTGGCCAAATGGCCAAGTTTCACCTAAGAGCTACCCTTCCCGGGTTACAATCGCTCACTCTCATCCCTCGGAGTCCCTCGCCTTTGAAGTTCTCTTCGTTCGCGGCCACGTCCCTCGGCAGCATCAGGCGCACGGCTCTGCAATGCTCCTTCGCGTCTCTTGCCTCGAAGTCTACTTCCTCCGGCTTCACTCCAAGCTCCTCGTCCGGCGGTCCCTCGGATGCTCCAAGCGCACGGCTTCCGCAAAGCTATCCTTCACCGACTCAAGGCACGAGTCATGAGATGTGAAACTCGCCATGGCTCCATGTGCGAATTACTAAGTCCTGCACGACTTCAACGCACATATCAAATCAACATAACAAACTAACTTAAACCCTTTGCCACACCATCAAAACCATATTATGGCAAGAGATTGCCCTAACACTATAGGATCTATCATGTACGTCATGCTGTGTACTCATCCTGATGTCTCGTATGCTTTGAGCATGATGAGTAGATACTAGTCAGATCCAGGTGAGCATCATTGGATAGCAGTCAAGAATATTCTTAAGTACTTGAGAAGGACTAAAGAATATTTTTTGATATTTGGAGGCGATGAGGAGCTAGCTGTAAAGGGTTTCAGCGATGCAAGCTTCCAAACTGACCAGGATGATTATAGATCGCAGTCAGGGTTCGTGTTTTGCTTGAATGGTTGCGCTGTGAGCTGGAAGAGTTCGAAGCAGGACAAAGTTACTGATTCTACAATAGAAGGTGAGTATATTGCTGCATCTGAGGCAGCAAAGGAGGCAGTTTGGATCCGCAAGTTCATTGCTGAGCTTGGGATGGTTCCTAGCATTGCAGATCCCATAGAGCTCTATTGTGACAACAATGGAGCGATTGCACAGGCTAAGGAACCTCGCTCACACCAGTGGACCAAACACATACTACGGTGCTTTCATCTCATTCGAGAGATTATCGATAGAGGAGATGTGAAGATTTGTAGAGTACCCATAGAGGCTAACATCGCAGATCCCTTAACCAAGGCTTTGGCATAGAAAAAGCATGATGGTCACACTAGGTCATTGGGTATTAGATACTACGGTGATTGGCACTAGTGCTAGTGGGAGATTGTTAGTGAAAGCCCTAGAGCCAATCATGTGATGATTATTGTATGAACTTTATTGTATCATATTCCTATTTATAAAGGCATGATTATTATATTTACTTGTATTGGTGCCAAATAACTAAGTATAATAACGTCCTTGAGTAGTAGGTTCTTATCTATATCAATCGATTGGTTGAATCGATAATGAGATGATATAGAGAACACTACTCTTAATCATTCCTAGTCGAGTATTAACATTAAGGGACAATGATAATGCGTAGAGACTAGCATGTAGGTCAACACGATGACTTGATCTCACAAGTCATGGATATGAGATATCAAGTTGACACATGGGTATGCATTGGAGAATGTATACTGAATGACCCACCATGAGAAAGTATCATGGATCGTTATATGAGTGTCATATACTTTCTCATGTGGCTATTAGTATGACTATTAGTCCTTAGACCAGAAGTTACTATGGTTCCCTACATAAGGAGTTGCATACTTTGGCTTCGTCAAATGTCACCCGTAAATGGGTGGACTATAAAGGCGATTACTGGGTATGTAACAAATTATGCGGAGGGATGTGAGTGATGTAGATGAGGTCTATCCCTCCTATATGACGGGAGTGACATCATTATTCTTGATAGAGTGAGACCACGAAGTGTATGGCCAAGCCCAAATGAGTCAATATGAGATATTGAGCTCAATTGATTAGAGTGAGTCTACTTGGAGTACAAGATATAGATTGTACCGAGGATGACACGGTCTATGCCTAAATTGGTCAATCTAGATGTTAAGGATAGAGGGACATTGTCACATATTGTGAGAGTCACTATTAGTAGTCACAAAGGTGATGTTGGAGCTCTACATTCTTATAACTTGGGTAGCAATGATGTGTTGCTAGATATCGCTCATTGCTTATGTTCCTAAATCGGTTTAGGGACATTGCCAACTTTACAAGAACCTATAGGGTCACACACAAAGGGCAATTAGGTGGATATTAGATTCATATGATGAACCATGAGGATTAGGTTCATGGGATGAACCAAATTGGATTAAGAGTAATCCAAATTAGACTAATTGAGTTAGACTCAAGTTGATTCAAGTGTTGAATGAGTCTAATTTAGATTTGATTCATTAAGTCAATTTAAATTAATGAATAGAGATTCATTAAATCAAATTGACTTGAGTCAAGTGGTTAGATTTGATCAACCATGGGAGATTAGAGGTCAAGTTTGACTTGACTTGAGAGGGAAGATGAATGGTCAATTTTGACTTGACCAATTGCCATGTCATGGTGACATGGCATGGGGGCCAGCCAATGATGGTGTTCCACATCATCATTGACTTATCATGTGGTGCCACCTCAAGAGGGAGACCAAGAGTCATTAGTTACATGCATGCATGTAACCCCCCAAGTATTGAAGTGGTCGGCCACTCCACTTGATGAATGAATTCATTTTTGTGGTAACTCCATCTTCTTCTTGGATCATCCTCTCAAGATCTCCCATCCTCTATCTTGGCCGAACCATCCAAAGGGTGCTAGCACACTCAAGGTTGTGTTTTCTCCACCATTTGTCCATGTGGATACCAATAGAGGAGTGTGCACTTGACACTCTTGAGTTCCGGTGAAGTTTTTGGATGAGCGGGATAAGCGAAGGGCATTGCTACAAGGGTAACACTCTATCTTGTGGATCTAAGGTAGATCTAAAGTTTTTTTTAAACACATACATGAATTTTATTTTTTATATCTTCGCATGGATCCGTGGCTGGGCTTCCGAGGTTTCCACAATGCAAAAAATGGTTTTTGCGGCTCGGAAATCCCAACAACACCTTGGTGGCCGGCGGTTGCAAGGATGGTCGGCAATTGGGCTACTTGTCGGAGGGTGGCTGGTGGGTGGTAGATGGCCGACAGCTAGAGGAGGCGACATCCAAGGTGTGGGCGGCGCCAAGGGTTGGGCGATGACTACCCTAAGGTGGGTGGCGACAACAAGAGAGGAAGAGGAGAGGAGGTGGCTAGGGTTTCACAAAACCTTAACTCATCCAAGAAATATTTCTCTACCCTCTTATTTATAGAACACGTGTTCATTGACCATCAAGAAACTTTAACAGTCATTGATTCGTGACCAAAACCCGTTAACCCGCTCTAATAACTTAAGTTAAAATAAATGAAACCATATTGGTCTATTTTAAGTTAAAACAAACCGAACCAACTTTGGTTCATTCATTTAAAACAAACCAAACCCCTTTGGTTTATTTTCCACTATTGGATTAGAACTAAACCGATTTGGTTCATCCATCATGTCTTCATAAGACTCGGCCCATCCATGCTTCCGATGCGACTGAAATAATTTTATGCTCGCTCCATGTTTAGTCCAACCAAACCAAGTCTCTCTCGATATGAGAATCTCATTCTCAAACTCATTTTAAATCCCGTTGAGATGTATACTGAAAAGTCTATCTTTTATATGAACATCTTTATTTTTGAAATAAGAATCACATGATCATTGTTTGCATATTTATGGTTATGCATATTGTCTGATACATTACATTGTAGATAACATGGTGTGTAGTGTCACACGGGAGATCATATTATCAGTTCCTTGTAGAGTATAAGTAGAGGCTCACAACTGAGATGGTTTTGGACAAACCATTGGTATGGTTGTAGTGTGATTTGGTATTGGTTTGTTTTGACCATAGAATTACACTAGCGCACTTTGTGTGTATTGAGCAGGACTGACTTAGAGGTGATTCGATTTATTACTGACTACATAATTGAATCGGACCTCAGATATTATGGTGTACATGCTCTTAATCCCAATATAATAATGGGCACATGTACTTAGTATTTATTTCTTTGATTTACCAATGGGCGAGATTTATAGAGTAAATCGATAGGCTCGGTAAGTTGGAAAATGATATTATTTACATGGTGTGATGTTGATTATATGAGGAAACCGTGTCCTATATATTAGGATGATGATGTCCCCTTGAGGAGCTCATAATGTTCATAATGTAAACCCTGCAGGTGGACTTGGTCTGGCATGATGATATGGTTGAGTGGTACTACTCATGGAGTTAGATGTTGATTAATTAATTGTCAGTAAATTAATTAATTGACGGACATTCGAGATCTTAAACACGGGGAGATATTTGTACAATTAATATATGGAGCCCATATTTATTTATGGGGGTTGGTGAGGTAGATCAATGATAATCCTATAGTGGAATGGATTATCATTAATGGATCGGACTTTATGTGTACTAGATCCATTGGGTGGCCAAGATCCAACTCCTCCACATGGTCTCTATTGTAGCCTATTAAAACCTTCATTAAGCCTAGATCCGATGGTGGAAAATTAAACTCTAGATCCAACGGTGGAGGTTAAATCTCAAGATCTGACGGTGGAGATTAAATCTCTAGATCCGACGGTTGAGATTAAATCTCTAGATTCGACGGTGGAGATTAAAAGGAGGCTTAAGCCTAACTCTATAAATAAGGGCTAAGGGCTTGGGTGTGGAGATCATATCAAATAAGGGTTAGGGTTTTTGGAGTTGGCTTGAGAGGAGAGGTGGGCGGCAACCCTAGGGTTTTCTTCTTCCTATTGGGTGCCAGCAAGGGATTCTAGGGTTTTGGCTCTTCTTGGCCGGCGGCACCTCATCCTCTGTCTCTCTAGATTGGCCGACAACTTCTCCCTCTCTCTCTCTCTCCTTTAGTCGGCGGCAACCTTTCTTCAAGGTTGGTCGGCGCTCCTATTCTTCTCCTTGGCCGGCGGCAACATCAAGTCCCTTGACTTGGTGGCCGATTCTAGATAAGAGAAGAAGTTTTTTTTTATTCTTCCCTTTCTTCGGAGCGAGTAAGGAAGGGAAGAACGTGATCTAGGAGGCTTCAACTCTTGGAAGATCATTGCCCACACAACGTCCAAGAGGAGGATAGGACATACGATAGAAGACATTGAGGTAAACAAGAGGTATAATTCTTGTTTTTCTTTCCTTTTGTTTCTTTGTATATTGTATGTAGCTAATTTACTTGGACCTCGAAGACAAACACAAAAATCGGCGATCCGTACATCATTTATTCCGCGGCTAATCGAAGAAAAGAGGTAGGTTACTTGAACATCAAGTTTGTTCAAGTGACCACTCTATTTGAATAGCACGACGATGGATCGGTTCTTGGGTAATCCCTCTTCGTCAAGGATTAATTTTTTTAATATGGGGATGTAGATGGGATCGCCATGCACAAGCGACCGAGTTGAAGTGGGAAGCGATGTTTCCTCCCTTCAAGTGGTATTAGAGCTTCGGTTCCAAAACCCTATCAAGTTGGCATTAGAGCCACGGTTTCCGATTTTGTGTGTTTAGGATTCAGTTACCTTTATGAACTTATCATATATTGTATGTGTCGGATGATAGTAGGATGTGCGTAGGCTAACTTTTTGATTGCAGGCATAAGATCCAACTATTATGGCCATATGTGTGTGTATGTGATTGGATGTGTGTAATTGTATTATTATTTGAATCCTCGGGGTTGAAGAGGCTAGTATTTAATTTTGTAATTAAGAACGACATTGTTTAGCCACTCTTTTTATTTTAGTTTACTTTCGATCTAGATTTATTGTCCACTCCTTCGTGGAGTATAGGATCGATGGACGTAAATTAAAATAATTATTCTTGGCTCGGATCTCTGGATGGCTTGTACATGGCGTAGGGAGGAGCGGACGAGATGGCGATACGACGGGAGGCATATTAGAGAAAGAAAGCCATAATAGTTGGAAAATATTTTTTTCATATTTATTACTTCTTGTTTGATATTCATGTCGTGTGCTAGAAAAATTCCTCAATTTTAAATTACTAAGTGAGAGGGAGATATTTTTTTAAATTTCCATGGCCTCCATTACGATTTGACATGTGATACAAA
Source organism: Wurfbainia villosa (assembly GCA_025175895.1). Taxonomy (NCBI): domain Eukaryota; kingdom Viridiplantae; phylum Streptophyta; class Magnoliopsida; order Zingiberales; family Zingiberaceae; genus Wurfbainia; species Wurfbainia villosa. The sequence continues at coordinate 57,136,145 of CM046004.1, forward strand.
CAAACTTGCGCGTCGGCTTTGAGTGTCTTCCTCCCCATCGGATAAGTTTGTTTTGTGGATCACAGGGTTGAATATGGTTATAGAAAATTATTTAGCAGCGTGTGTACTTCCCCATCGGAAGGCACATAACCCGAGATAATTGCCTTGGTACCGAGTAATGGTGAACACTTAGATGCAAATAGGAGTATCCTCCCCATCGGAGTCACTGCTTTTATTTGTAGGGTAGAAGAGGAACCAACTATTAATTTTATTTGTCAAAAAGTTAGGTTGACAAGATAATAAAATTAATGGGTAAAACCTCCTTTTACAAATGTAGAATTTGTATACGTCCACACGATCGTGGCATACAATATTCTCGTTGTTTTGAGGTGTTGGTTGATTTTAAAATTTTATTATTTGAGGAATCAATAATTTTTTGAAATCTAATGTTTTGATCTATGTGGTTCTTAGGTTTCTCAAAAATGACTTTCAACCTGCTTGTTGTGATACTAAAAGAGAATAAACTTACTAGACCCAATTATGTTGATTGGAAGAGGAATCTTGATATTGTCTTGACTGCTGAGGAGTATAAATATGTACTCTTCAAAGAGTATCCTCCTAAGCCTGTGGATGATTATGGGGAAAAGGAGAAGGAGAGTTATAAGATGTGGATAAAGGCTGATGAGATGGCGCGGTGTTACATTTTGGCTTCTATGTCAAATGTATTGCAACATCAACATCAAGCTATGCCCACTGCTTATGAAATGATGCTCAATCTCAAAGAGCTTTTTGGACACCAGAATTGGGCTGCTAGGCAGGAAGCCATGAGGAACTTGATGACGACCACCATGATCGAGGGAACACCCATGAGGGATTATGTTCTCAATATGATCCCTCATTTGAATGTGTTGGAAGTCCTTGGAGCTGAGATCGATAGGGAAACCCAGGTCGATATCATTCTTCAATCTCTACCTAGAAGTTTTGAGCAGTTTCGCCTGAGCTACAACATGAATAAAAGGTTGTATTCGTTGGAGAAGCTTTTGACAGAACTCCAAGCGACAGAGGAGATTTTTTGTCAGAGTGCTCAGGTTCAGGCCATGGTTGCCCAAGAGGCTTCTACTTCCAAGCCGAAAGGCAAGAAGAAGAAGAAACAAGGTGGGGCAAAGGTGGCAGGAGGATCTCAGGGAGGAGTGAAGAAGCCGAAAGGCAAGTGCTTCACTTGCAAGCAGACCGGACATTGGAAGAAGGACTACCCCAACCGAAAGCAGAACAAAGGTATATCTTCTGGTCTAGTCATTGAAACATGTTTAGCGGTGTTATCTACCGACACCTGGTGTATAGATACGGGAGCCACTGATCATGTATGCAATACTTTGCAGGGGTTCTAGGAAACCAGATGACTGGCTGAGGGGGAGATTACCGTTTACTTGGGCAATGCTACGAAGGTGGCGGCTGTTGCAGTGGGAGATGTTTATTTTTCTTTTGATAGAAATAAAACTTTGGTTCTGAGAAATTGCCTTTATGTACCTTTATTTAGAAAGAATTTGATTTCGATTTCTAAATTGTTTATGGATGGATATTCTATTTCTTTTAATGATAGAGTTGTTATAAAAAGGAATAGGGAAATTATCTGTTCTGGTGCATTGATAGGAAATTTATATACCCTTGAACCAAAAGCTCCCACGATGCAAATAGAAGTAAATAACTCATCTTCTAATTCTAATAAGAGAAAAGAATCTTCGAAAATGAACCAAACATATCTTTGGCATCTAAGGTTAGGTCATATTAACCTAAGTAGAATTCAAAGGTTGGTAGTTGATGGACCTTTGGATTCATTAGTGGTGGATGATTTCCCAACTTGCGAATCTTGCTTGGAAGGTAAAATGACCAAGAGGCCTTTTAAAGCCAAGGGGTATAGAGCCAAAGATGTGTTGGAATTGGTTCATTCTGATTTGTGTGGTCTTATGTATATCCAGGCAAGAGGTGGTTTTGAATATTTCATCTCTTTTATAGACGATTATTCAAGATATGGATACATTTACTTGATGCGTCGTAAGTCTGAATGCTTTGACAGGTTCAAAGAATTCAAGGCTGATGTGGAGAAACGTCAAGGTAAAAATATCAAGACACTACGATCTGATTATGGTGGTGAGTACCTCTTGGGAGAGTTTAGGAATTACTTATCAGAGGCTGAGATTCAATCCCAATTGTCTACACCTGGCACACCCCAGCAGAATGGTGTAGCGGAACGAAGGAATAAGACTCTTATGAAGATGTTAGATCAATGATGAGTTATTCTGAGTTGCTAGATTCATTCTGGGGGCATGCTCTAGATACGGAAGTGTATATTCTGAACTTGGTACCATCTAAATCAGTGCCTTCTACTTCCACAAAATTATGGACTGGGCGAAAGCCTAGTCTAAGACATATTCGGATTTGGGTGAGTCTAACACATGTGCTGAAGGCAGATGCTGGTAAGTTGGAACCTCGTACAAAAGTGTGCATGTTCATTGCCTATCCTAGAGGAACTAAAGGTGGTTTGTTTTATAGTCCTAGAGATCAGAGGGTGATCGTTAGCACGAACGCCAAATTTCTAGAGGAAGACTATGTGATGAACCACAAGCCCATGAGTAAGATTGTTCTGGAGGAATTGAGAGGAGAAGGCACTACTTCAGTACCACCGGTACAAGAGGATATACCATAAGTGACTGCACCACATGTCACAGAGGATACACAGGTGATACCTCGTCATAGTGGGAGGGTTGTTAGACAGCCTGATAGATTTATGTTCTTGGGAGAATCTTCTGATTTGGTCCCTAACGAACATGAACCTGATCCCTGGACATATGACGAGGCAATCCAAGATAAAGATGTGGTATCTTGGCAAAGTGCGATGAATTCTGAGATAGAATCTATGGATTCAAATCAGGTCTGGGAGCTAGTAGAACCACCCAATGGTGTAAAAACCATTAGATGCAAGTGGATCTACAAAAGAAAGAGAGGAATAGACTGGAAGGTTGAGACCTTCAAAGCAAGGCTTATTGCGAAAGGGTATACTCATAAAGAGGGTATCGATTATGAGGAGACCTTTTTGCCGGTAGCCATGCTTAAGTCTATCCAGATTCTCTTATGTATTGCTGCTCATATGAATTATGAGGTATGACAGATGGATGTCAAGACAGCTTTCCTTAATGGAAGTCTTGAGGAAAACATCTATATGAAGCAACCAGAAGGATTCATTGCAAAGGGCAAAGAGCATTTTGTGTGCAAGCTTAATTGGTCCATTTATGGATTGAAGCAAGCTTCGAGATCTTGGAACATCCGCCTTGATGAGGTAATCTAGTCTTATGGATTTATTCAAAGTCCGGATGAGTCTTGTGTATACAAGAGATGTGACGGAACGTAGTGGTATTTCTTGTACTATACGTAGATGATATTTTGTTAATTGGCAACAATGTCAAGGTGTTATCGGATGTAAGGGTATGGTTGTCCAAATAATTTGATATGAAGGACTTGGGAGAAGTGGGACACATCTTTGGGATCAAGGTTATAAGGGATCACAGGAAAATGATGTTGTGCTTATCTCAAGTTTCATACATAACACCATTTTGGCTTGTTTTAGCATGCAGAACTCTAAGAAAGGGTTTCTACCTTTTAGGCATGGAGTACCTTTATCTAAAGAGATGTGTCCTAAAACATCAAAGGAGATAAAGGAGATAAAGGTGGTTCCTTATGCTTTGGTAGTAGGAAGCCTCATGTATGCTATGTTATGTACGAGACCGGATATCTGCTTTGCCATGGGCATGGTTAGCAGATATCAGAGTAATCTAGGACAGGGATATTGGACTGCGGTAAAGCATATATTAAAGTACCTGAGAAGGAATAGGGATTATTTGTTGGTATACCAGGCAGATCAATTACTCTCTGTGGGTTACACAGATTCCGACTTCCAATCAAATATGGATAACAGTAAGTCTACCTTAGGTTTTGTGTTTACTTTGGGAGGTGGAGCCATTGTATGGAAGAGTGTCAAGCAGAAATGCATGGCGGACTCCACTATGGAAGCTGAGTATGTGGCAGCCTCTAAGGCAGCCAAAGAAGTTGTATGGCTCAGGAACTTCTTGATGGATTTGGATGTGATTTCTGGTTTGCCCAGAACTATCACAATTTATTGTGATAACAGTGGTGCAGTTGCAAACTCGAAGGAACCATGAGCCCATAAGGCAAGTAAACACATAGAGCGCAAGTACCACCTGATACGAGAAATCGTAAAGCGAGTAGAAGTTGTTGTGGCCAAGATTGCATCAGAGGATAACCTGACAGATCCTTTCACTAAGGCCCTTCCAACGAGAGCTTTTGATAGGCATGTGGAGGGAATGAGAATCAGATGTATGACAGTATGAGGACAGCATAGTCTTTTAGTATAAGTGGGAGATTGTTGGGATGTTTACTGAAAAGTCTATCTTTTGTATGAACATCTTTATTTTTGAAATAAGAATCACATGATCATTTTTTGCATATTTATGGTTATGCATATTGTCTAATACATTACATTGTAGATAACATGGTGTGTAGTGTCACACGGGAGATCATGTTATCAGTTCCTTGTAGAGTATAAATAGAGGCTCACAACCGAGATGGTTTTGGACAAACCATTGGTATGGTTGTAGTGTGATTTGGTATTGGTTTGTCTTGACCATAGAATTACACTAGTGCACTTTGTGTGTATTGAGCAGGACCGACTTAGAGGTGATTCGATTTATTGCTGACTACATAATTGAATCAGACCTCGGATATTATGGTGTACATGCTCTTAATCCCGATATAATAACGGGCACATGTACTTAGTATTTATTTCTTCGATTTACCAATGGGTGAGATTTATAGAGTAAATTGATAGGGTCAGTAAGTTGAGAAATGATATTATTTACATGGTGTGTCGTTGATTATAGGAGAAAACTGTGTCTTATATATTAGGATGATGATGTCCCCTTGAAGAGCTCATAAGGTTCATCATGTAAACCCTGCAGGTGGACTTGGTCCGGCATGATGATAAGGTTGAGTGGTACTACTCATGGAGTTAGATGTTGATTAATTAATTGTCAGTAAATTAATTAATTGATGGACATTCGAGATCTTAAACACGGAGAGATATTTATAGAATTAATATATGGAGCCAATATTTATTTATGGGGGTTGGTGAGGTAGATCAATGATAATCCTGTAGTGGAATGGATTATCATTAATGGATCAGACTTTATGTGGGCAAGATCCATTGGGTGGCCAAGATCCAACTCCTCCTCATGGTCCCTATTGTATCCTATTAAAACCCTCATGAAGCCTAAATCCGATGGTGGAAAATGAAACTCTAGATCCAACAGTGGAGGTTAAATCTCTAGATCTGATGGTGGAGATTAAATCTCTAGATCAGACTGTTGAGATTAAATCTCTAGATCCGACGGTGGAGATTAAAAGGAGGCTTAATTCTAACTCTATAAATAAGGGCTAAGGGCTTGGGCGTGGAGATCATATCAAATAAGGGTTAGGGTTTTTTGAGTTGGCTTGAGAGGAGAGGTGGGCGGCAACCCTAGTGTTTTCTTCTTCCTATTGGGCGGCGGGAAGGGATTCTAGGGTTTTGGCTCTTCTTGTCCGGCGACGCCTAATCCTCTCTCTCTCTAGATTGGCCGAAAACTTCACCCTCTCTCTCTCTCTCCTTTGGCCGACGGCAACCTTTCTTCAAGGTTGGTCGGCGCTCCTATTCTTCTCCTTGGTCGGCGGCAACATCAAGTCCCTTGTCTTGGTGGCCGGTTCTAGATAGGAGAAGAAGTTTTGTTTTTTTCTTCCTTTTGTTCGGAGCGAGCAAGGAAGGGAAGAACGTGATCTAGGAGGCTTCAACTCTTGGAAGATCGTTGCCCACACAACGTCCAAGAGGAGGATAGGACATACGATAGAAGACCTTGAGGTAAACAAGAGGTATAATTCTTGTTTTGCTTTCCTTTTGTTTCTTTGTATATTTTATGTATTGTATGTGGCTAATTTACTTAGACCCCGAAGACAAACACAAAAACTGGCGATCCGTACATCGTCTTTTCTGTGGCTAATCGAAGAAAAGAGGTAGGTTATTTGAACAACAAGTTTGTTCAAGTGACCACTCTATTCGAATAGCACGACAATACCGGAACAACAAGATGAAGCATCTACATTCGGTCAAGAGGAAGAGCAAGCTCAAGAGATCCTCACCACCACCCTAGGTAACTCAAACATATATGTTAATAATAAAATTCATATAATATGTTTTGAGTGTAGAGAATGTAGGCATTACAAGAGTAAGTGCCCAAAGAAGGTCAAGAAGTCTTCACCGGTTTTTGAACAACGGGAAGAAAATAACCTTCTCTATTTATAGAGAAGGTGTGGGCTTTTGGATGGAAAATGCTTATGCTCTAACTGATCATCCAAGTGCCCTACAAGTTTCTAACTCTTTCTCTTGTTCTTATTTCAAATATATTGTAAGAAAGAGTGTTTGTGTTGTAAGAAGGTTTACCTCCACCATGCTTTAGCTAAAGGGAGAGACCATATTGGATTGGTTTCGTAGTGATTCACCGGAGATGAATCGGGTCGTGGATTAGTGGCGAGGCCGTGAACCACGTTATATTGGTTTGTTAGCATTGCCTTTGTATTGTCTTTACATTTTCGCTTGCGCTAATTATACTTGTAGGCAATCAACGAACGAATTCCACCGTATGAAGATTGAGGGCTATTTACCCCCCTCTAGCCGGCCACCTACAACAACAACAAGTGGTATCAGAGCCAAGGTGCTTGTCACCGGACTAACCGCCGTAACAAGCACAATCAAGAGATGACCGGCTCCAACATTCACCCACTAAAGTTTGTAGGAGAATTCTCTTGGTGGAAGAAGAGAATCGAGGTATTCTTCGAAACCGACTTCGAAATTCTATTGATAATGGAAAATAGTTTCGAGATACCTAGGGATGAAGATGGGGAGCAAATAGAGAAGACAAGATGGACAAAGAGACAAAGAGAGGAGTACTTGGCGAATTCGAAGACCAAGCATAACTTGTACAACGTACTCCCCCAACAAGAGATCAATCGGATTGGAGAGTGTGCAAGTGCTAAAGAGATGTGGGAGAAGCTAGTAGAGCTTCATGAAGGTACATAGGAGGCCAATCTTGCAAAAAGAGACCTCCTTCACTCCCAACTAACTAATATCAAACTTGAAAAGGGAGAAAAGGTAACTTCATTACACTCTCATTTTAAAGAAATTTTAAATGGACTAACGAGTTTAGGAGAAAAACTTTCAAATCGGGATATGGTAATGAAGGCTATAGATGCCTTTTCCTGGTCATCAAAATGGAGCTCAATGGTAGACTCCTTCTACATCTCAAAGAACCTAGAAGTTAGCACCTTAGAGGAGTTCTTCTCAACCATGGAGCTCCACGAAACAAGGCTTGAGGGAGTAATTGAAGAATCAAGCATCAAGCCATCAAGGGGAGTGGCACTAGTAGCCAACAAGGGAAAGAAGAAGATGGAGACTCCCTCATCCTCCCATGAAGCATCCTCCTCATCCTCCATGAATAGCAATGAAGATTCTTATATGGTAAGGAAGGTAAGGCATGCTTTAAGAAATTTAAAATTTAATAAATCTTATGATAGGAGAAGGCACAAGAGGAAGATAATTTGCTATAATTGCCAACAAGAGGGACATATAAGAGATGAGTGTCCCCTCTTAAACAAGAGTAAATAAGAGAGGAGGAAGAAAGATGAAAATAAGAAGGGGAGTAAGAGAAAGGAAGAAGAGAAGAAGGCCAAAGAAAAGGGGAAGACCAAAGCACTCAAAGCAAGGATATGAGATGATCCTTCATCATCATCATCGGAGGAAGAAAATGCGTTTGTCACAAATCTTGCCGTAATGACAATAGAAGATTTGGACACCACCTCCTCTGAAAAAGAAGAAAGAAGCTCAAGTGAGGAGAGCTCAAGTGAAGGGGGAGGCTCTTCATCATCCTCATCATCCGAAGAAGAAGACATGGTAACTATGGTAAAACATCTTCCCACTCAAGAAGTAGTTGCCATGATTTCTAGCTTAACTAGGGATTTATTTAGGGATAAAAAGAAAAATAAGAGCATGCTAGATGAAATTAAGGCCCTAGAAGAAAAATTAGAACAAACATGTTTAAATATTAATGATAATATTTCTTCTAGTTTTGATAATGCATGCTCACATGATAACTACATGCCTTTTGATGTTAATGATGCATGCATTGAGGAAAATAGGGCTTTAAGAGAAAAGGTAGACCATTTGACTAAGGACTTAGAGAAATTCACCATAGGCTCCAATACCTTGAACATGATCATAGGGAGCCAAAGGGCAAGCTTCAATAGGAAAGGCCTAGGTTACAAGGAGAATAAAAATGAAAAGGCATATAAATGCCTAATTGCTAGGGTCAAGCCAAAAACAAAACAATTGCTGGAAAATGGATCCTTAAAGAATATTTAGTGAACCCCATAGGAAAAACTTGTATTGGGTTCCTAAATCCATCCTTAAGGGTTAGGAAAACCCTAGGATAGTCAACCATAGTGGACTTAACTTATATCATATTATTTGGTTGACTTAGGATGGTGTGGGACTTAATTTTTGAAATAGTGTTGGGTGATGATAATGCATAACCCATAAATTAAATGGTTAAATCATGTTTCATGCTCAATTTTATAATTTATAATCATGATATGCAATGATTGATGAGTTATGATCATGATTGATAAGTCTTGATGCATGTTCATGTTTGAGTTTTTAGGATGATACTTAACCATGGGTAGAAATGCATTAATTTGAAGGTTAAGTATATAAATACCATTAGGAACATCTCACATCTCACATCTCACTATAAGGCTAACTTTGATTAAAAACATAGCATGGGTGAGATGATAGGATGATACAAATGGTCCACTAACGCCTATGACATTTAGATGGCCATTTAAAGTATCAATATAGTAATAATAGACCAATCATGGGGAAGGCTTATGTTTAATTCATAGATATATTGCCCAAAGATCATGGTTGGATATTTCAAATGATTTTAAAACTATTTTATACTTTGCAAATAGTGAGTTCATGTTTTTAAAAGTTTCAAGGCAAAACTAGGTTTTAAAGTTGATACAAAACTTTAGATATTTTGCAACTTTTGAGTTTTTGCCTAACTTTCAAAAATAAAATGAATTTTCATGAAAAAAAAATTTTCACTGATAAAGAAACTCACAAAAAATATGTATTTCAAATTTCATGATTTTTTGAATTTCTTAGAATTTTTAACGCATTTCTGAAATTAGATTTCGAAAATCAAAAAATCTGAAATTTGTGTGCCAGTCGACTGGTAGTCTGAACTAGTCGACTGATGTACTATGCACGAGCACAGTAACCTGTTTTATCAGGTTTTTGATGGGTTTTGGGTATTTTCCTCCTTAGAGTTGATGTCATGCATGTATAACATTTGAAAAATGTTTTTGATGGTGTCAAAGGGGGAGAATTGATAAGGTTTAAGTTAATCATGCTAAAAGGGAAAATTTAGCATGTCTTAAGGGGGAGTTTGATACTTATATGATTTACATGCTTTCTTGCCTTATGTTGTTATTATTATTTATTTACCTAACTTAAACGGATTGCCACACATCAAAAAGGGGGAGATTGTTAGGGCAATCAATCCATGTGATATGGTTTTGATGTGTGTGGAAAAGGGTTTAAGTTAGGTTGTTATTGTTTTGATATGTGTGTTGGAGTCTTGCAGGACTTAGTAATTCACACATGGAGCTTTGGCAAGTTTCACCAACTCAAAACCTCATGCTTGAGTCAGCGAAGGAGCATTGCGAAGCCGTGTGCTTGATGCATCCGAGGGACCGCCGGATGAGATGACTTGAAGCGAAGCCAAGGAAGAAGACTTCGAGGGCAAGAGATGCGAAGGAGCATTGTGAAGTCGTGCGCTTGGTGCTGCCGAGGGACGTGGCTACGAACGAAGAGAGCTTCGGTGAGGGACTTCAAGTGAGATGAGAAAATGAGTGAAATGTAAGTAGCTCATTAGGTGAACATGACTGAATGACTAAGTGTCGGAGGCTCGACCCAGAGGGTTGAGGATCGCCGGACTCTCAAACAGATGTAAAGTTTGAGGTTTACCCATCATCAGTGGACTGCCATGTCATGGCAGTCGACTGCTTCAAGTCGACTGTGACTTGACTAGTGTTTGAGTCCATTTTATGTCCCATCAGTCAACTGCCAAGGATTGGCAGTCGACTGACGAAACCACCAATCGACTGATGATGGCATTAGTCGATTGGTCACAAGGGTTTCGGGCACAGAATGTTGATCAGTCGAGTGTTCTCTTCCGGCACTCGACTGATAGCTCCATCAATCGACTGATGGGACAATCAATTGACTGATGTGGGAACCATTGGATGAAATCCAACATAGAAGAAGTCGTTATTGAGCAACGGCTATAGGGGCAGTCGACTGATCAGGGCATCATTCGACTGCCAGTGGCCAACGGGAAGAAAACAACCTTCTCTATTTATAGAGAAGGTGTGATCTTTTTGATGGAAAATGCTTATGCTCTAACTGATCATCCAAGTGCCCTACAAGCTTCCAACTCTTTCTCTTGTTCTTATTTCAAATCTATTGTAAGAAAAAGTGTTTGTGTTGTAAGAAGGTTTACCTCCACCTTGCTTTGGCTAAAGGGAGAGACCATATTGGATTAGTTTCGGAGTGATTCACTGGAGACGAATCGGGTCATGGATTAGCGCGCGAGGCCGTGAACCACGTTATATCGGTTTGTTAGCATTGCCTTTGTATTGTATTTACATTTCCACTTGTGCTAATTATACTTGTAGGCAATCAACGAACGAATTCCACTGTATGACGATTGAGGGCTATTCACCCCCCTCTAGCCGACCACCTACAACAACAACACTTTTCTAAGTAAATTCTTTCCCCTCCACAAAACAGCCTACCTTAGGGATAAAATTCTATCATTTGAACAAGGGCACGAAGAGACTTTGTCCCGGGCATGGAAGAGACTCCAAGAGCTTATTATTCGCTGCCCACACCATGGATTACATGATTGGTTACTCATCCATGTTTTTTATTCCGGGATCACTAGCTCGTCGAAAGAACTTTTGGACACAGCTGTGGGGGGAGTATTGATGAAAAAGAGCACAGACAAAGCGTATTACATTATAGAAATAGTAGTGTGGACTCTCAAAATGTGGGCAAATAGCGGGCAGGATTTTCAGTAGGCCTTCCCCATAAAGGGGGTAGATAACATTGAAAGGGCTTGTCAAGTACAGGGAGAAGACAAAGAGAGAGAGAGTACTGGATGGAAGAAGCTTCCCTATCTTCGTAATAATAAGAAGAAGAAGGGTCGGGGCAGGTGGCAGTAGATAAACACCCAAGTCCTGAGATGAAGCCACTACCCCCGAATCTCAAGTGTGAATTTTTGGGGCCAACTTCAACCCATCCGGTGATTATAAACGCTGATTTGAGTGAGGTAGAGATGAGGAAGTTGCTGGGGGTGCTCAGGATATACAAAAAGGTTCTAGGGTACACCATCAATGACATAAAGGGGATAAGCCCGTCTCTCTGCATGTATAGGATAATACTTGAGGACGGGTGTAAGTCAACAGTGGAGCATCAATGACGACTTAACCCAAACATGCAGGAGGTAGTGAAAAAGGAAGTGCTTAAAATATTGGATGCCAAAATAATTTATCCAATTTCAGATAGTGAGTGGGTAAGTCCGGTGCATGTAGTTCCAAAGAAAGGCAGCACTACAGTAGTCAAGAACGAAGAGAATGAGCTGATCCCTGTTCGAACGATAACGGGGTGGAGAATGTGTATAGATTATCGTAAACTAAACAAAGCAACAAGAAAATATCATTTTCCACTTCCATTCATTGATCAAATGTTGGAGCGCCTCTCTAAACATTCCTATTTTTGCTACCTTGATGGGTACTCAGGTTTTTTCCAAATCCTGATTCACCCCAAGGACCAAGAGAAGACTACCTTTACCTGCCCGTATGTAACCGTCGCATATAAAAGAATGCTCTTTGGCTTATGTAATGCCCCAGCCACCTTCCAGCGTTGTATGACAGCTATTTTTTTTGGATATGATTGAACAAATTATGGAAGTGTTCATGGATGATTTTTCAGTCTACGGAACAAATTTGGATGCATGTCAGAAGAATCTAGAAAGGATTCTACAAAGGTGTGAGGAGAACAGCTTGGTTCTGAACTGAGAAAAATGTCACTTCATGGTAACTGAAGGGATAGTCCTAGGACATAAGATATCAGGGAATGGTATCAAAGTAGACAAGGCGAAGGTCAAAGTAATTGAAAAGTTGCCGCCACCCAGGGTTGTGAAGGGCATCCGGAGCTTTCTTGGCCATGCGGGTTTTTATAGAAGGTTCATAAAGAATTTTTCTCAGATAACTAGACCTCTGAAAAATCTACTAGCTAAGGACACAGAGTTTATTTTCAATTGGTAATGTTTAGTAGTGTTCAAGGAAATAAAAAAGGCCTTAGTAACTTCCCCGACAATACAACCCCTTGATTGGAGCCTACCATTCGAGGTCATGTGTGATGCTAGTAATTATGCAGTAGGGGCAGTATTAAGGCAAAGGAAGGAGAAGAAGTTGCATGCTATTCACTACACCAGTAAGACACTAAATGGAGCATAGATCAACTACACCACGAATGAGAAAGAATTGCTGGCAGTCATGTTCGCATTTGACAAGTTCAAATAGTACTTGGTAGGTTCGAAGGTGATTGTTTACACTGACCATACCGCAATTCGCTACTTGCTGAGTAAGAAGGATGCTAAACCCCGCCTTATTCGCTGGATTCTATTACTTCAAGAATTTGACATAGAAATTAGGAATAAAAAGGGCTCGGACAACATCGTTGCAGATCATTTATCACGCATGCCTATAGATGGCGAGGTAGATGAGGGAGACAGTGCCTAAATAGATGATGCTTTGCGGGATGATACCCTCTTGGCAATTACTAAGGTTACCACCCCCTGGTATGCAGATTTGGTGAATTTTTTGGTAGGGAGAGTAATACCACCAAAATTCATGACCCAATAAAGGAAAAGATTCTTTCCCGAAGTTCGACAATATATATGGGATGATCCCTTCCTATTTAGAAAATGTGCAGATAGTGTATATTGAAGGTGCATACCAGAAGAGGAAGTGGAGAGCATCCTCTTTCACTGTCATTCCTCAGCGTATAGGGGGCATTCTAGAATTTCAAAAATAGTTGCAAAAATACTTCAGGCAGGATTCTACTGGCCGAGTTGTTTAGGGACACGCGCAACTACGTAGTCTTCTGTGATCGATGCCAGTGAACAGGAAATATAGGTAGGAGACATGAGATACTAGCAAGCACCATATTACAAGTAGAACTCTTTGACGTGTGGGGAATAGATTTCATGGGTCCCTTTCCTGCTTCCGACACAAATAGATATATCCTGGTCACCGTAGACTATGTCTCCAAATGGATGGAGGCCATAGCATTGAAGGTAGGAAACTTCGCTTCCCACTTCAACTTGGTCGCTTGTTCATGGCGATCCCGTCTATGTCCCCGGATAAAAAAAATTAATCCAAGATAAAAAGGGATTACCCAAGCAACCATTTCATCATCGTGCTATTCGATTAGAGTGGTCACTTGAACAAACTTGTTGTTCAAGAAACCTACCTCTATTCTTTGAATAGCCGCAGAATAGATGATGTACGGATCGCCGGTTTTTGCGTTTGTATTCGGGGTCCAAGTAAATTAGCCACATAACAAAACATACAACATGTGTATAATTGAAAACAATTATATACATAATACAAAAGAATATAAATAAGCATTATACCTCTCGATCTTCTATTGTATGTCCTTCCTCCTTTTGGACATCGTGTGGGCGACGATCTTCCAAAAGTCGAAGCCTCCTAGATCACCAATATTTCTTTCTTTGTTTGCCCCGAACAAAGGAAGATTATAAAACAAAACTCTACTCTATCTAGGACCAACCAATAAGCTCCAAACTTGAAGCTTGCTGCCGGCCCAAAGAGAGGTGGAGGAGTAGATGAAGAGGATGGAGTGGGCGCCGACCAAGAGCTCCAAGGGAAGAACCCTAACCCTAGTCACTGCCGGCCAAGTATGGAGAGAAGAAAAGGATGAGTACCTAGCAAGGTTGAGAAGATCAAGATGGGCACCGGCCAAGGAGAAAAGAAGGAATCCTTTCCGCCCAAGGATTCCCCAAAACCCTAGCCGCCCAATGCCCTCCAAGCCCTAGCCGGCCAAACCCTAATCTCCAAGAAATGCCCTTGCCGCCCACCCCTTAAGCCTCCTTTTATAGAGCTCGGCCTAAGCCTCCTTTAATCTCCACCGTCGGATCTAGGGATTTAATCTCAACCATCGGATCTATGGATTTTATCTCAACCGTTGGATCTAGAGATTTAATCTCCATCGTTGGATCTAAAGATTTAACCTCCATCGTTGGATCTCAAGATTTAATCTCCACCGTCGGATCTAGAGTTTTATTTTCCACCATCGGATCTAGGCTCCATGAGGGTTTAATAGGCTACAATAGGGACCATGAGGAGGAGTTGGATCTTGGCCACCCAATGGATTAAGCCCACATAAAGTCCGATCCATTAATGATAATTCATTCCACTAGAGGATTATCATTGATCAACCTCACCAACCCCTATAAGTTAATATGGGCTCCATATATTATTTGTACATTTATCTCCCCGTGTTTAAGATCTCGAATGTCCGTCAATTAATTAATTTAATGATAATTAATTAATCAACATCTAACTCCATGAGTAGTACCACTCAACCTTATCATCATGCCAGACCAAGTCCACCTGCAGGGTTTACATGATGAACCTTATGAGCTCTTCAAGGGGACATCATCATCCTAATATATAGGACACGGTTTCCTCCTATAATCAACGACACACCATATAAATAATATCATTTCCCAACTTACCGAGCCTATCGATTTACTCTATAAATCTCGCCCATTTGTAAATCAAAGAAATGAATACTAAGTATATGTGCCCGTTATTATATCACGATTAAGAGCATGTACAATATAATATCTGAGGTTCGATTCGATTATGTAGTAAACAATAAATCGAATCACCTCTAAGTCGGTCCTGCTAAATACACACAAAGTGTACTAGTGTAATTCTATGGTCAAGACAAACCAATACCAAATCACACTACAACCATGCCAATGGTTTGTCCAAAACCATCTCGATTTTGAGCCTTTACTTATACTTTACAAGGAACTGATAACATGATCTCCCGTGTGACACTATCCACCATGTTATCTACAATGTAATGTATTAGACAAAATGCATAACCATAAATATGCAAACAATGATCATGTGATTCTTATTTCAAAATAAAGATGTTCATACAAAAGATAGACTTTTCAGTATACATCCCAACAATCTCCCACTTATACTAAAAGATTATGCTGTCCTCAAACTGCCATACATCTGATTACCATTCCCTCCACATGCCTATTAAAAGCTCTGGCCGGAAGGGGCTTAGTGAAAGGATCTGCCAGGTTATCCTCCGATGCAATCTTGGCCACATCAACTTCTCCTCGCTTTATGATTTCTCGTATAAGGTGGTACTTGCGCTCTATATGTTTACTTTCCTTATGGGCTCGTGGTTCCTTCGAGTTTGCAACTGCACCACTATTATCACAATAAATTGTGATAGTTCTAGGCAAACCAGGAATCACATCCAAGTCTATCAAGAAGTTTCTGAGCCACACAACTTGTTTGGCTGCCTCAGAGGCTGCCACATACTCAGCTTCCATGGTAGAGTCCGTCACGCATTTTTGCTTGGCACTCCTCCATACAATGGCTCCACCTCCCAAAGTAAATACAAAACCTGAGGTAGACTTACTGTTATCCCTATTTGATTGGAAGTCAGAATCTGTGTTACCCACTGGGAGTAATTGGTCTGCCTGGTAAATAAGCATATAATCCTTAGTCCTTCTCAGGTACTATAATATATGATTTACCGCAGTCCAATGTCCCTGTCTTGGATTACTCTGATATATGCTAACCATGCCCACGACAAAGCAGATATCCGGTCTCGTACATAGCATCGCATACATGAGGCTTCCTACTGTCGAAGCATAAGGAATCGCCTTCATCTCCTCTATCTCCTTAGATGTTCAAGGACACATCTCCTTAGATAAAGGAACTCCATGCCTGAAAGGTAGAAAACCTTTCTTGATGTTTTGCATGCAAAAATGATCCATAATTGTGTCTATCTATGAAGCTTGAGATAAACACAACATCTTTTTCTTGCGATCCCTTATAACCTTGATCCCAAGGATGTGTCTCACTTCTCCCAAGTCCTTTATATCAAACTGTTTGGACAACCATACCCTTACATCCGATAACACCTTGACATTGTTGCCAATTAACAAAATATCATCTACGTATAGTAGTACAAGAAATACCACTACGTTTCCATCACATCTCTTGTATACACAAGACATATCTGGACTTTGAATAAATCCATAAGACTGGATTACCTCATCAAAGCGGATGTTCCAAGACCTCGAAGCTTGCTTCAATCCAAAAATGGACCGATTAAGCTTACACACAAGATGCTCTTTGCCCTTTGCAATGAATCCCTCTGGTTGCTACATATAGATGTTTTCCTCAAGACTTCCATTAAGGAAAGCTGTCTTGACATCCATTTGCCACACCTCATAATCCATATGAGTAGCAATACATAAGAGAATCCGGATAGAATTAAGCATGGCTACCGGGGAAAAGGTCTCCTCATAAACGATGCCCTCTTTCTGAGTATACCCTTTCGCAACAAGCCTTGCTTTGAAGGTCTCAACCTTCCTGTCTATTCCTCTCTTTCTTTTATAGATCCACTTGCATCCAATGGCTTTTACACCATTGGGTGGTTCTACTAGCTCTCATACCTGATTTGAATCTATAGATTCTATCTCAGATTTCATCGCACTTTGCCAAGATACTGCATCTTTATCTTGTATCACCTCGTCATATGTCCAAGGATTAGGTTCATGTTCGCTAGGGATCAAATCAGAATATTCTCCCAAGAACATGAATCTATCAGGTTGTCTAACAACCCACCCACTACGACGAGGTATTACCTATGTATCCTCTGTGACATATGGTGTAGTGACTTGTGGTATATCCGCTTGTACCAGTGGTACTGAAGTAGTGACTTCCCCTCTCAATTCCTCCAGAACAATCTTACTCATGGGCTTGTGGTTCATCACATAGTCTTCCTCTAGAAATCTGGCGTTCGTGTTGACGATCATCGTCTGATCTCTAGGACTATAAAATAAACCACCTTTCGTTCTTCTAGGATAGCCAACGAACATGCACACTCTGTACAAGGTTCCAACTTACCAGCATCTACCTTCAGCACATGTGTTGGACTCCCCCAAATCCAAATATGTCTCAGACTAGGCTTTCGCCCAGTCCACAATTCTATGGGAGTAGAAGGCACTGATTTAGATGGTACCAAGTTCAGAATATACACTGTCGTATCTAGAGCATATCCCCAGAACGAATCTGGTAACTCAGAATGACTCATCATCGATCTAACCATCTTCATAAGAGTCCTATTCCTTCGCTCTGCTACACCATTCTGTTGGGGTGTGCCAGGTGTAGACAATTGGGATTGAATCCCAGTCTCTGATAAGTAATTCCTAAACTCTCCCAAGAGGTACTCACCACCATGATCAGATCGTAGTGTCTTGATACTTTTACCTTGACGTTTCTCCACATCAGCCTTGAATTCTTTGAACTTGTCCAAGCATTCAGACTTGCGGCGCATCAAGTAAATGTATCCATACCTTGAATAATTGCCTATAAAAGAGACGAAATATTCAAAGCCACCTCTTGCCTGGATAGACATAGGACCACACAAATCAGAATGAACCAATTCCAACACATCTTTGGCTCTATACCCCTTGGCCTTGAAAGGCCTGTTGGTCATTTTACCTTCCAAGCAGGACTCGCAGGTTGGGAAGTCTTCCACCACTAATGAACTCAGAGGTCCATCAGCTATCAACCTTTGAATTCTGCTTAGGTTAATATGACCAAGCCTTAGATGCCAAATATATGTTTGGTTCATCTTCGAAGGTTCTTTTCTCTTATTAGAAGATGAGTTATTCACTTCTATTTGTATCGTGGGAGATTTTGGTTCGAGTGTATACAAATTTCCTATCAATGCACCAGAATAGATAATTTCCCTATTCCTTTTTATAACAACTCTGTCATTAAAAGAAATAGAATATCCATCCATAAATAATTTAGAAACCGAAATCAAATTCTTTCTAAATAAAGGTACATAAAGGTAATTTTTAAGAACCAAAACTTTATTCCTCTCAAAAGAAAAATAAACATCTCCCACTGCAACAGGCGCCACCTTCGTTGCATCGCCCAAGTATACGGTAATATCCCCCTCAGCCAGTCGTCTGGTTTCCTAGAACCCCTGCAAAGTATTGCAGACATGATCAGTGGCTCCCGTATCTACACACCAGGTGCCGATAGATAACACCGCTAAATATGTTTCAACGACTAGACCAAAAGATATACCTTTGTTCTGCTTCCGGTTGGGGTAGTCCTTCTTCCAGTGTCCAGTCTGCTTGCAAGTGAAGTACTTGGCTTTCGACTTCTTCACTCCTCCCTGAGTTCCTCCCACCACCTTTGCCCCAGCTTGTTTCTTCTTTTTCTTTCCTTTCAACATAGAAGTAGAAACCTTTTGGGCAACCATGGCCTGTGCTTGAGCACTCTGATGAAAAAGCCCCTCTACCGCCTGGAGTTCTGTCAGAAGCTCCGCCAATGAATACAACCTTTTGTTCATGTTGTAGTTCAGGCAAAACTACTCAAAACTCCTAGGTAGAGACTGGAGAATGATATCGACCTGGGTTTCCCCATCGATTTCAGCTCTGAGGACTTCCAACTCATTCAAATGAGCTATCATCTTGAGAACATGATCCCTCATGGGTGTTCCCTCGATCATGGTGGTCCTCATCAAGTTCCTCATGGCTTTTTGCCTAGCAGCCCGATTCTGGTGTCCGAAAAGCTCTTTGAGATTGATCATCATGTCATAAGCAATGGGAATGACTTGATGCTGATGTTGTAGTACATTTGACATAGATGCCAAAATGTAACATCGCGCCATCTCATCAACCTTAATCCACTTCATATAACTCTCCTTATCCTTTTCCCCAGAATCATCCATAGGCTTAGGAGGGTACTCTTCGAGGAGTACATATTTGTATTCCTCAGCAGTCAAGACAATGTCAAGATTACTCTTCCAATCAACATAATTGGGTCCAGTAAGTTTATTTTCTTTCAGTATCACAGCAAGAAGGTTGAAAGTCATTTTGAAAAAACCTAAGAATCACATAGATCAAAACATTATATTTCAAAAAATTATTGATTCCTCAAACAATAAAATTTTAAAATCAATAAACACCTTAAAACATCGAGAATATCGTATGCCACGATAGTGTGGACGTATACGAATTCTACATTTGTAAGAGGAGATTTTACCCATTAATTTTACTATCTTGTCAACCTAATTTTTTGACAAATAAAATTAATAGTTGGTTTCTCTTCGTCCCTACAAATAAAAGCAGTGACTTCGATGGGGAGGATACTCCTATTTGCATCTAAGTGTTCATCATTACTCGGTACCAAGGGAATTATCTCGAGTTATGTGCCTTTCGATGGGGAAGTACGCACGCTCCTTAATAATTTCCTATAACCATATTCGACCCTGTGATCCGCAAACAAACTCATCCGATGGGGAGGAAGGCACTTAGAGCCGACGCACAAGTTTGTTTGCATCACATGTCAAATCGTAATGGAGGCCGTGGGAATTTATAAAAATATCCCTCTCCCACTTAGTAATTTAAAATTGAGGAATTTTCTAGCCTACGACATGCATATCAAACAAGAAGCAATAAATATGAAAAAATTATTTTCCAACTATTATGACTTTTGTCTCCAATATGCCTCCCGTTGTATCGCCATCTCGTCTGCTCCTCCCTACGCCATGTATAAGCCATCCGGAGATCCGAGCCGAGACTAACTATTTTAATTTACATCCATCGATCCTATACTCCTCGAAGGAGTGTACATGAAATCTAGATCAAAAGTAAACTAAAATAAAAGAGTGGCTAAACAATGCCGTACTTAATTACAAAAATTAAATACTAGCCTCGTCAACCCTGAGAATTCAAATAATATACAATTACACATATATAATCACATACACACATATGGCCATAATAGTTGGATCCTATGCCTGCAACCAAAAAGTTAACCTACGCACATCCTACTATTATTCGACACATATAATATATGAAAAGTGCACAAAAGTAACCGAATCCTAAACACACAAAACCGAAAACCGTGGCTCTGATACCACTTAAAGGTAGGAAACTTCGCTTCCCACTTCAACTTGGTCGCTTGTTCATGGCAATCCCGTCTACGTCCCCGGATAAAAAAAATTAATCCTAGACAAAAAGGGATTACCCAAGCAACCATTTCATCGTCGTGCTATTTATTAGAGTGGTCACTTGAACAAACTTGTTGTTCAAGCAACCTACCTCTATTCTTTGAATAGTCGCGGAATAGACGATGTACGGATCGCCGGTTTTTGCATTTGTATTCGGGGTCTAAGTAAATTAGCCACATAACAAAACATACAACATGCGTATAATTGAAAACAATTATAGACATAATACTAAAGAATATAAATAAGCATTATACCTCTCGATCTTCTATTGTATGTCCTTCCTCCTTTTGGACGTTGTGTGGGTGACGATCTTCCAAAAGTTGAAGCCTCCTAGATCACCAATCTTCCTTT
The DNA here is from genome assembly GCA_025175895.1 of Wurfbainia villosa. Taxonomy (NCBI): domain Eukaryota; kingdom Viridiplantae; phylum Streptophyta; class Magnoliopsida; order Zingiberales; family Zingiberaceae; genus Wurfbainia; species Wurfbainia villosa. The sequence goes on from CM046004.1 coordinate 57,157,080, forward strand.
CTTTGTTCACCCCGAACAAAGGAAGATTATAAAATAAAACTCTACTCTACCTATGACCAACCAACAAGCTCCAAACATGAAGCTTGCCGCCGGCCCAAAGAGAGGTGGAGTAGATGAAGAGGATGGAGTGGGCGCCGACCAAGAGCTCCAAGGGAAGAACCCTAACCCTAGGCACTGCCGCGCAAGGATGGAGAGAAGAAAAGGATGAGCACCGGCCAAGGTTGAGAAGATCAAGATGGGCACCGACCAAGGAGAAGAGAAGGAATCCTTGCTGCCCAAGGATTCCCCAAAATCCTAGCCGCCCAATGCCCTCCAAGCCCTAGCCGCCCAAAACCTAATCTCCAAGCAATGCCCTTGCCGCCCACCCCTTAAGCCTCCTTTTATAGAGCTAGGCCTAAGCCTCCTTTAATCTCCACCGTCGGATCTAGGGATTTAATCTCAATCGTCGGATCTAGGGATTTAATCTCAATCGTCGGATCTAGAGATTTAATCTCCACCGTCGGATCTAAAGATTTAACCTCCACCGTTGGATCTCGAGATTTAATCTCCACCGTCAGATCTAGAGTTTTATTTTCCACCATCGGATCTAGGCTCCATGAGGGTTTAATAGGCTATAATAGGGACCATGAGGAGGAGTTGGATCTTGGCCACCCAATGGATCAAGCCCACATAAAGTCCGATCCATTAATGATAATCCATTCCACTAGAAGATTATCATTGATCTACCTCACCAACCCCCATAAGTTAATATGGGCTCCATATATTATTTGTACATTTATCTCCCCGTGTTTAAGATCTCGAATGCCCGTCAATTAATTAATCTACTGACAATTAATTAATCAACATCTAACTCCATGAGTAGTACCACTCAACCTTATCATCATGCCGGACCAAGTCCCTATAATCAACGACACACCATATAAATAATATCATTTCCCAACTTACTGAGCCTATCGATTTACTCTATAAATCTCTCCCATTGGTAAATCAAAGAAATGAATACTAAGTATATGTGCCCATTATTTTATCGGGATTAAGAGCATGTACAACATAATATCTGAGGTCCAATTCGATTATGTAGTCAGCAATAAATCGAATCACCTCTATGTCGGTCCTGCTCAATACACACAAAGTGTACTAGTGTAATTCTATGGTCAAGACAAACCAATACCAAATCACACTACCACCATGCCAATGGTTTGTCCAAAACCATCTCGGTTGTGAGCCTTTACTTATACTTTACAAGGAACTGATAACATGATCTCCTGTGTGACACTACACACCATGTTATCTACAATATAATGTATTAGACAAAATGTATAACCATAAATATGCAAACAATGATCATGTGATTCTTATTTCAAAATAAAGATGTTCATACAAAAGATAGACTTTTCAGTATACATCCCAACAAGTATCACCCCACTGCAACGCTAGGACTGTAATAAAAATGTTCAAAAGAAACATATTCCCTAGATTCGGAGTTCCTTGAGTTGTAATCAGTGATGGAGGTTCCCACTTCATCAAAAAACAATTTGAAAAGTTGCTACACAAGTACGTGGTAATCCACAAAGTCTCGACAGAATACCACCCACAAACAAGTAGACAAGTGGAAATTTCAAATCGAGAGATCAAAAGTATTCTAGAAAAGATAGTAGTGGCATCGAGGAAAGATTGGTCACAAAAACTGGATGATGCTCTTTGGGCTTACCGCACAGCCTATAAGACCTTGATAGGCATGAACCGTTTCACCTAGTTTATGGAAAACCTTGCCACCTTCCCATTGAATTGGAACACAAGGCCTACCGGGCCATCAAAAATCTCAACTTGGACTATTGCACGTCAAGAGAGAAAAAGAAATTGTCGTTGAGCGAGCTGGACGAAATTCGTAGAGATGCGTATGAGCATGCTAAGGCATATAAGGAAAGAACTAGGAGGTGGCATGACCAACATATTTTGAGAAGGAAGTTTAAGGAAGGGGACTTAGTTCTCATATATAATTCTAGGTTAAAATTTTTCCCAGGAAAGCTGAAATTAAGATGGTCAGGACCGTTTTAGGTAAAAAGGGTATACCCATATGGTACAGTGGATATATGGAGCAAGGAATAAGGGGAGATTAAGGTAAATGGACAGCGACTTAAGAAGTATCTATGGGAGTGTCCAAAATTCAAGACAGATGAATGATGGTTTACAGAGCCTCTGGAGCCAAGTTGAGATAATGGAGTGTGGTCGAGCTAAAAGACCTTAAACAAAGCGCTTCTTGGGAGACAACCCAAGTTTAATTTTACATGTTTTTAATCTTTTTTACATTCATGTGTATAATTTAGACTTTGATTTATGGTCACTTATATTTTTGCAAATAGTTTAGGATTAGAAAGAACTTGCTAGGAAGAAGCAAAAATCGTTTTGAGCCCATCTAGTCCATGAAGAGAGCCTGCACCTGCACCACTATTTTTTTTCTTATACTTTTGAGCATGATGCAGGTACATCTACCTATGACTTCTTAGAGTTTCGATCGCACCCCAACAACATACACGTCAAGCAGTAGACACAGGGGCAGCGATGGGAGGAGCACAACTCTTACATGCAAGCGGAGTTTCATGGCTTATAGGAGCACTTCTAGCGGGCCGAGGAGTTCTACGACAAGGTCCGTATATACTTCCAGGAGGAGGCTGCCCATCGCCAAGAGGAGGCTGCCTACCATCGGGAAGTTAGACAGCACATGCATGCCCAGCAGGCACAGTGGGCTAGGGAGGAGGAGCACCGAGTAGCTGCTGCATCCACCAACTCTCAAATTGACCACATGTACATGTGGCATCAATGGCTGAGCACTAGGTTCACCCAGGAGCTAGACATGCCGAGGCTACCAAACTTCCCGCCTTGACCACCATATTAGAGGTATGCTTCGCTTTAGTCTGGGGGGACCCCAAGTTGTGATTTATTTTGTTTCTAGCAGTTATTTCTTTCCTAATATTTGCATTTTAGTTTTAGTTAGCATTCATTTATTCATGGATAGTGTGTTTAGTTTCTTTCTGCACTTAGTTTTTGCTATCTTTAAGCTGCCTCAGTAGTATTTTTAAAGTTACTTTCATGAGTTGTTCCTATAGGTAGCTTAACTTCGTTTATCTCATGGTATTTTATTTTATTTGCTCTAATGAATGTTCTAGACTTACACTGGTTAGCTTTTATTTTTACACCTACACATATCGAACATTCTAAAAGGGAGAATTTAGTACGTACCTAGTTATAATTCATCTCAGTAGTCTAGTACTTTGGAATCCATAGGTGACTCTAGATTTAGCATTTTAGTTACTGGAGATGCTCGAATCGTGGAAGCCCATTCGGAAACATCAAAATCCCAAGAGAGAAAAAAAATGGAATAAGAAAAGGAAAAAAAAGAGAGGGAAAGAAAAAGATTATGAGGGATAAAAAAATAATTATCATGGGTGGAAATGGTTAGGTGCGCCTTTGAGACCGAGTTAGGCTACTGGGGAAACACCTACCAATTTCTCTCAATATCGAGTATGCCTTTGAGACTTTGTGCTAGATCTAGAGAACGACCCTCGCTTTGGGTAGGTAAGTGCCTAAGAGCCGGAGACCTTAGAAAAGATATAGGATGACGACTTAACTTACCATGGAATGAGTATCCCCTAAGAAGATTTACTTAGCACGTGCACGAGAAGCTATCTTAGTGAATTTTTAGAACATATCTATTTTTCTTTGATTGTAAATACCACTTGATAAATCTAGTTGACAAGCTAAGTATTGGAACAATGCTTTTTAAAATTTCATGGCACTGAGGTTTGCTTGAGAAGAAGCAAAGATTTAAGTATGGGGGAATTGATTTGAGAAAAACATATAGGGTTTAAGGAGTAGTTTTCGCTCACATCCCGTTGCATTTTATATTTGATACTTGCATATTTCACTTTATTTTGCATGTATTTCCTATTTTATAGTTTGAAGATCTTCTTTTTGTACTCTTGTATGTAGGACAACATTCTACAGGGAAAATGGCATACTTTTGGAACGAAAAGAAGGCATTTGGCAGCTAGAACAGAAGGACACACACCCTGGCCCTGTGAATCCACACGACTTGCACCCTAGCACCACACACGGCCTAGCCGTGTGAATCCACACGGTCATGTGGTGCTGGGCGATTTCGATGGGATTCTGTTATTTTCTAGGTTTCAGAGAGATTTGGCCTGATGTCTATATAAAGAAGCTACGCCCAAACCCTAGGGGAGAGGAATGACAACTGGGACAACACTCCGACGCCCTAAAAAGCTTTGGGAACTCGCAACGGGGAGGAAGGAGTGAAAGGTTTTGCTTATCGAGTCCGTGAGGGGAAACTTCGCTTCCCACTTCACCTTGGTAGCTTGTCCATGGCGATCCCTTCGATGTCCCTGGATTAAAAAAAAAATTAATCCAAGACAAAAGGGATTGCCCAAACCACCAAGTCATTGTCGTGTTATTCGTTTAGAGAGGTCACTTGAACAAACTAGTTGTTCAAGCGACCATCCTCTATTCTACGAGTAGCCGCGGAATAAACGATGTCCAGATCACCGGTTTTTGTGTTCATGCTCGGGATCCAAGTATTATTTATCCATTTATAGATTTATAACATGCTTATAATTGAAAAACAAAAACAAGCAACAAACAAAAGAGAAAAGAGAATAGATATACCTCTTGATCTTCTAATGTATGTCCTTCCTCCTTTTGGACGTCGTGTGGGCGACGATCTACCAAAAGTCGAAGCTCCTAGATCACAAATCTTCCTTCCTTGCTTTTCCAAAGAAAGAGGAAGAATAGAAACAAGGTTTTTCTCCTCCCTAAAACCAACCAACAAGGAGCACACCAAACCCTTGCCGCCGACCAAATAGAAGGAGGAGAAGATGATGGAAAACAACCAAGACACCAAGGGAAGCCCTATATCTTGTTTCCACCACCTAAGGAGAAGAAGAAGAGAGCTTTTGGGCGCCAGCCAAGGGCTAGGAAGGGGCTGGAAAAGAGTTGGATGCCATCCAATGGAGAAGGAAGAAGAAGAGAACACCTTCCTTATTTGGTGCCGCCCTAGCCTCCAAACCCTAACCCTAATCTATCTCAACTAGGATTCCCTCTCTTGCCGCCCAAACCCTAGTTCTCCTTTCATGTAGTTCACGCCAACTCCCATGCCCTCCTTTTATAGAGTTAGGGATAAGTCATGAATTAATCTCCTCCATTGGTTCTAGGGATTTAATTTCAACCGTCGGATCTAGAGATTTAATCTCAACCGTCGATCTTAGAGATTTAATCTCTACCTATGGATCTTAGAGTTTTGTTTCTATCCATTGGATCTAAGCTTCATGAGGTGTTAATAGGCTACATTAGGGACCATGAGGAGGAGTTGGATCTAGGCCACCCATGGATCAAGCCCACATAAAGTCCGATCCACTAATGATGATCCAATCCACTAAAGGATCATCATTGATCTACCTCACCAACCCCCATATGATAATATGGGCTCCATATATTATTTGTACATTTTCTTCCCGTGTTTAAGATCTCGAATGTCCATCGATTAATTAATTTACTGACCATTAATTAATCTACATCTAACTCCTTGAGTAGTACCACTCAACCTTTTCATCATGCCGGACCAAGTCCACCTGCAGGGTTTATATGATGAACCTTATGAGCTCCTCAAGGGGACATCATCATCCTAATATATAGGACACGGTTTCCTCCTATAATCAATGTCACACCATATAAATAATATCATCTCCCAACTTAACGAGCCTATCGATTTAATATATAAATCTCGCCCATTGGTAAATCAAAGAGATGAGTACTAAGTATATGTGCCCGTAATTATATCGGGATTAAGAGCATGTACTAAATAATATCTGAGGTCCAATTCGATTATGTAGTCAGCAATAAATCGAATCACCTCTAAGTCGGTCTTGCTCAATACACACAAAGTGCGCTAGTGTGATTCTATGGTCAAGACAAACCAATACCAAATCACACTACAACCATTCCGATGGTTTGTCCAAAGCCATCTCGGTTGTGAGTCTTTACTTATACTTTTCAAGGAGCCGATAACATGATCTCCCGTGGGACACCAAACACCATGTTTTCTACAATGTAAAGTATTAGACAATATTCCATGACCATAAAAATATGCAAACAATGATCATGTGATTCTTATTCCAAAATAAAGATGTTCATACAAAAGATAGACTTTTCAGTATACATCCCTACAATCTCCCACTTATACTAAAAGACTATGCTGTCCTTAAACTGCCATACATCTGATCCCCATTCCCTCCACATGCCTATCAAAAGCTCTCGTCGGAAGGGCCTTAGTGAAAGGATCTGCCAAGTTATCCCCCGATGTAATCTTGGCCACAACAACTCCTCTCTTTACAATTTCTCGTATCAGGTGGTACTTGCGCTCTATGTGTTTACTAGCCTTATGGGCTCGTGGTTCCTTCAAGTTTGCAACTGCACCACTATTATCACAATAAATTGTGATAGTTCTTGGCAAACCAGGAATCACATCCAAGTCCATCAGGAAGTTCCTGAGCCATACAACTTCTTTGGCCGCCTCAGAGGCCGCAACATACTCAGCTTCCATGGTGGAGTCCGCCACGCATTTCTGCTTGACACTCCTCTATACAATGGCTCCACCTCCCAAAGTAAACACAAAACCTGAGGTAGACTTACTGTTATCCCTATCAGATTGGAAGTTGAAATCCATGTAACCCACAGGGAGTAATTGGTCTGCCCGATAAACCAGCATATAATCCTTAGTCCTTCTCAGGTACTTCAATATATGCTTTACCGCTGTCCAATGTCCCTGTCCTGGATTACTCACGATCTCTGCCCATGTACATGAGGCTTCCTACTGCCGAAGCATAAGGAACCGCCTTCATCTCCTCTATCTCCTCAGATAATCTAGGACACATCTCCTTAGATAAAGAAACTCCATGCCTGAAAGGTAGAAAACCCTTCTTGGAGTTCTGCATGCTAAAACGCTCCATAATCGTGTCTATGTATGAAGTTGGGATAAGCACAACATCCTTTTCCTGCGATCCCTTATAGTCTTGATCCCAAGGATGTGTCCCACCTCTCCTAAGTCCTTCATATCAAACTGTTTGGACAACCATACCCTTACTTCCGATAACACCTTGATATTGTTGCCAATCAATAAAATGTCATCTACGTATAGTATAAGAAATACCACTACGTTTCCGTCACATCTCTTGTATACACAAGACTCATCTGGACTTTGAATAAATCCATAAGACTGGATCACCTCATCAAAGCGGATGTTCCAAGACCTCGAAGCTTGTTTCAATCCATAAATGGACCGATTAAGCTTACATACATGATGCTCTTTGCCCTTAGCAATGAATCCCTCTGGTTGCTTCATGTAGATGTTTTTCTCAAGACTTCCATTAAGGAAAGATGTCTTGACATCCATCTGCCACACCTCATAATCCATATGAGCTGTTATGCATAAGAGAATCCAGATAGACTTAAGCATGGCTACCGGCAAAAAGGTCTCCTCATAATCAATACCCTCTTTCTGAGTATACCCCTTCACAACAAGCCTCGCTTTGAAGATCTCAACCTTCCCATCTATTCCTCTCTTTCTCTTGTAGATCCACTTGCATCCAATGGTTTTTACACCATCGGGTGGTTCTACTAGCTCCCAGACCTGATTTGAATCTATAGATTCAATCTCAGCATTCATTGCGCTTTGCCAAGATACTGCATCTTTATCTTGGATTGCCTCGTCATATGTCCAGGGATCAGGTTCATGTTCGCCAGGGACCAAATCAGAAGATTCTCCCAAGAACATGAATCTATCAGGCTATCTCACAACTCTCCCACTACGACGAGGTATCACCTGTCTATCCTCTGTGACACGCGGTGCAGTGACATGTGGTATATCCTCTTGTACCGGTGGTACTAAAGAAGTGACTTCCCCTTTTAACTCCTCCAGAACAATTTTACTCTTGGGCTTGTGGCTCATCACTTAGTCTTCCTCTAGAAATCTGGCGTTCATGCTAACAATAACCCTTTGATCTCTAGGACTATAAAATAATCCATCCTTCGTTCCCCTGGGATAGCCAACGAACATGCATACTTATGTACGAGGTTGCAACTTACCAGCATCTGCCTTCAGCACATGTGCTGGACTCCCCCATATCCGAATATGTCTTAGACTAGGCTTTCGCCCAGTCCACAACTCTGTGGGAGTAGAAGGCACTGATTTAGATGGAACCAAGTTCAGAATGTACACCGCCGTATCTAGAGCATATCCCCAGAACGAATCTTGCAAGTCAGAATAACTCATCATCAATCTAACCATCTCCATAAGAGACCTATTCCTTCGCTCTGCTACACTGTTCTGCTGGGGTGTGTCAGGTGCAGTCAATTGGGATTGAATCCCAGCCTCTGATAAGTAGTTCCTAAACTCTCCCAAGAGGTACTCACCACCACGATCAGATTGTAGTGTCTTGATACTTTTACCTTGACATTTCTCCACATCAGCCTTGAATTCTTTAAACTTGTCAAAGCATTCAGACTTGCGGCGCATTAAGTAAATGTATCCATATCTTGAGTAATCATCTATAAAAGAGATGAAATACTCAAAACCACCTCTAGACTGGATAGACATAGGACCACACAAATCAGAATTAACCAATTCTAACACATCTTTGGCTCTATACCCCTTGGCCTTAAAAGGCCTCTTGGTCATCTTACCCTCCAAGCAAGATTCACAGGTTGAAAGATCCTCTACCACTAATGAACCCAAAGGTCCATCAGCTATCAACCTTTGAATTCTGCTTAGGTTAATGTGACCAAGCCTAAGATGCCAAAGATATGTTTGGTTCATCTTCGAAGGTTCTTTTCTCTTATTAGAATTATAAGATGAGTTATTAACTTCAATTTGCATCGTGGGAGGTTTTGGTTCAAGTATGTACAAATTTCCTATCAATGCACCCGAACAGATAATGTCCCTATTCCTTCTTATAACAACTCTGTCATTAAAAGAAATAGAATATCCATCCATAAACAATTTAGAAACTGAAATTAAATTCTTTCTAAATAAGGGTACATAAAGGCAATTCTTAAGAACCAAAAGTTTATTTCTCTCAAAAGATAAATGAACATCTCCCACTGCAACAACTGCCACCTTCATGGCATCGCCCAAGTACACGGTAATCTCCCCCTCAGCCAGTCATCTGGTTTCCTGGAACTCCTGCAAAGTATTATAGACATGATCAGTGGCTCCTGTATCTACACACCATGTGCTGGTAGATAACACCGCTAAACATGTTTCAACGACTAGACCAAAAGATATACCTTTGTTCTTGCGGTTGGGGCAGTCCTTCTTCTAGTGTCCAGTCTGCTTACAAGTGAAGCACTTGCCTTTCGGCTTCTTCACTCCTCCTTGAGTACCTCCCACCGCCTTCACCCCGGTTTGTTTCTTCTTCTTCTTGCCTTTCGGCTTAGAAGTAGAAACCTTCTGGGTCACCACGGCATGCGCCTGAGCACTCTGATGAAATAGTCCTTCTGCCACCTGGAGTTCTGTCAGAAGTTCCGCCAACGAATACAACCTCTTGTTCATGTTGTAGTTCAGGTAAAACTGCTTAAAACTCCTAGGTAGAGACTGGAGTATGATATCGACCTGGGTTTCTCCATCGATCTCAGCTCCTAGGACCTCCAGCTCATTCAAATGAGCCATCATCTTAAGAATATGATCCCTCATGGGTGTTCCCTCGATCAAGGTGGTCGTCATCAAGTTTCTCATGGCCTCTTGCCTTGCAGTCCGATTCTGGTGTCCGAAAAGCTCCTTGAGATTGAGCATCATATCATAAGCAGTGGACATGGCTTGATGCTGATGTTGCAGTACATTTGACATAGATGCCAAAATGTAACACCGCGCCATCTCATCGGCCTTGATCCACTTTTTATAGCTCTCTCTCTCCCTTTCCCCAGAATTATCTATAGGCTTGAGAGGGTACTATTCGAGGAGTACATATTTGTATTCCTCAGCAGTCATGACAATGTCTAGATTCTTCTTCCAATCTACATAGTTGGGTCCAATAAGTTTGTTCTCTTTCAGTATAACAGCAAGTGGGTTGAAAGTCATTTTGAAAGAAAACCTAAGAATCACATAAATCATAACATTAGATTTCAAAAAATTATTGATTCCTCAAAAAATGAAATTTTAAAATCAACCAACACCTCAAAACACCGAGAATATCGTATGCCACGATAGTGTGGACGTATATGAATTCTACATTTGTAAGAGGAGGTTTTACCCATTAATTTTTACTATCTTATCAACCTAACTTTTTGACAAGTAAAATTAATAGTTGGTTCCTCTTTGGCCCTACAAATAAAAGCAGTGACTCCGATGGGGAGGATACTTATATTTGTATCTAAGTGTTCACCATTACTCGATACCAAGTTAATTATCTCGGGTTATGTGCCTTACGATGGGCAAGTATACAGGCTCTTTAATAATTTCCTATAACCATATTCGACCTTGTGATCCGCAAACAAACTCATCCGATGGGGAGGAAGGCACTCAGAGCAGACGCGCAAGTTTATTTGCATCACTTGTCAAAACATAATGGAGGCCGTGGGAATTTTAAAAATTCCCTCTCCCACTTAGTAATTTGAAATTGAGGAATTTTCCTAGCCTACGACATGCATATAAAAAAAAGCAATAAATATGAAAAATAAATTATTTTCCAACTATTATGGCTTTTGTCTTCAATATGACTCTCGTCGCATCGCCATCTCGCCCGCTCCTCCTACGCCATGTACGAGCCATCCGGAGATCCGAGCTGAGACTAAAACCTATTTTAATTTACATCCATCGATCCTATACTCCATGAGGGAGTGTACATGAAATCTAGATCGAAAGTAAAATAAAATAAAGAGTGGCTAAACAATGTCGTATTTAATTTACAAAAACTAAATACTAGCCTCGTCAACCCTGAGGATTCAACAAAATAAATATTTACACATATACAATCACATACACACATATGGCCATAATAGTAGGATCTTATGCCTGCAACCAAAGAGTTAAACTACGCATATCCTACTATTATTCGGTACATATAATATATGAAAAAAGTGCATAAAAATTAACCAAATCCTAAACACATAAAATCGGAAACCTTTGCTCTGATACCAATTGAAGGGTTTTGCTTATCGAGTCCGTGAGGGGAAACTTCGCTTCCCACTTCACCTCGGTAGCTTGTCCATGGCGATCCCTTCGATGTCCCCGGATTAAAAAAAATTAATCCTAGACAAAAGGGATTGCCCAAACCACCAAGTCATCGTCGTGCTATTCGTTTAGAGAGGTCACTTGAACAAACTAGTTGTTCAAGCGACCATCCTCTATTCTACGAGTAGCCACGGAATAGACGATGTCCAGATCGCCGGTTTTTTTGTTCATGCTCGGGATCCAAGTATTATTTATCTATTTACAGATTTATAACATGCTTATAATTGAAAAACAAAAACAAGCAACAAACAAAAGAGAAAAGAGAATAGATATACCTCTTGATCTTCTAATGTATGTCCTTTCACCTTTTGGACGTCGTGTGGGCGATGATCTACCAAAAGTCGAAGCTCCTAGATCACAAATCTTCCATCCTTGCTTTTCCAAAGAAAGAGGAAGAATAGAAACAAGGTTTTTCTCCTCCCTAAAACCAACCAACAAGGAGCACACTAAACCCTTGCCGCCGGCCAACTAGAAGGAGGAGAAGATGATGGAAAACAACCAAGACACCAAGGGACCACCTAAGGAGAAGGAGAAGAGATCTTTTGGGCATCAGCCAAGGGCTGGGAAGGGGCTGGAAAAGAGCTAGACGCCGACCAATTGAGAAGGAAGAAGAAGAGAACACCTTCCTTATTTGGTGCCGCCCTAGCCTCCAAACCCTAACCCTAATCCTATCTCAACTAGGATTCCCTCTCTTGCCGCCCAAACCCTAGCTCTCCTTTCATGTAGTTCACGCCAACTCCCATGCCCTCCTTTTATAGAGTTAGGGATAAGTCATGAATTAATCTCCTCCATTGGTTCTAGGGATTTAATCTCAACTATCGGATCTAGAGATTTAATCTCAATCGTCGGATCTTAGAGATTTAATCTCTACCTATGGATCTTAGAGTTTTGTTTTTATCCATTGGATCTAAGCTTCATGAGGTGTTAATAGGCTACATTAGGGACCAGGAGGAGTTGGATCTTGGCAACCCATGGATCAAGTCCACTTAAAGTCCGATCCACTAATGATGATCCAATCCACTAAAGGATCATCATTGATCTACCTCACCAACCCCCATATGATAATATGGTCTCCATATATTATTTGTATATTTTCTCCCCGTGTTTAAGATCTCGAATGTCCGTCAATTAATTAATTTACTGACCATTAATTAATCAACATCTAACTCCTTGAGTAGTATCACTCAACCTTTTCATTATGCCAGACCAAGTCCACCTACAAGGTTTACATGATGAACCTTATGAGCTCCTCAAGGGGACATCATCATCCTAATATATAGGACATAGTTTCCTCCTATAATCAACGACACACCATATAAATAATATCATCTCCCAACATACCGAGCCTATCAATTTAATCTATAAATCTCGCCCATTGGTAAATCAAAGAGATGAGTACTAAGTATATGTGCCCGTTATTATATCGGGATTAAGAGCATGTACTAAATAATATCTGAGGTCTGATTCGATTATGTAGTCAGCAATAAATCGAATCACCTCTAAGTCGGTCCTGCTCAATACACACAAAGTGCATTAGTGTGATTCTATGGTCAAGACCAACCAATACCAAATCACACTACAACCATTCTGATGGTTTGTCCAAAGTCATATCGGTTGTGAGCCTTTACTTATACTTTTCAAGGAGCCGATAACATGATCTCCCGTGTAACACCACACACCATGTTATCTACAATGTAAAGTATTAGACAATATTGCATAACCATAAAAATATGCAAACAATGATCATGTGATTCTTATTCCAAAATAAAGATGTTCATACAAAAAATAGACTTTTCAGTATACATCCCTACAAGGAGGTCGCTCGAGGATCGAGTTTTGCACATCAACACCGGAGAGGAGAGCCAAAGTGCATTGTAATTCATGTTCTTTGTGTAGTTTACATTGTTTATATGAATTCTAATATGCTTTGTGTGTCTCTTCTTGGAGTATATTTTCCTATTCTAGGATTATGGAGTAGTTTGTGTACGTAGAACATGTTATTTCAAATATATTTCTATTCTTGAAATCATATTTGCAATTTGTGATTGTTTATATCGATAGCTATTTGTTTTGGTCTTCTATTTACTGTGTGTAGCCGATACGAGAGGTGGCAACCCTCATATCAAAGATTTAGGAGAACAAAGGAGGAACCTAGGGGTTGACCTCATCTTCAATAATCGTAGATAGAAGGGTGTGATAGAGTCAGAAATGGGACACGTTCTGACTCATCATAGGGATTGATCTGACATCCTCATACCGCCTATCCCATCCTAAAGCCAGGGGTCGACCTGGTATGGCAAAGGTAGTTCCCGATAGATGCGAAGGCTCATCGGGGAAGTGTATGATGTCCCTTCCACAAGACCATAGTTAGACGTCTAGATAATACCCAATTGATAGCGTGTTCTGCGACACACAAGAAAAATCGAAATCTTAGAATTCCCTCAAAAGACTCGTAGCAACCCTTCTCTTCCTCCGTGTGACACCATACTAGAGTTAGGATCGTCGACAACCCTCATCATCACAACCATAAGAACGAAACTCCGAACAATAACGTCCACTAAACCAATTGGTACTCGAATCTCAGTTCCTGTGGGATCGATAATATTTATATTCTTGATGACATTGATGGACTTGTGGGTGTTGAACGTGAGCGCACGCTTCGAGTCCTTGATGGTTCCCATCATGAGATTTGAGGTTGCGTTCGCATGTATCAATAGCATCAAAAGGATTTGGGAAGATTCACATGATTCATCATCGACCTAACCATGTCCAACATGGTTCATTTTCGCCTCTCAGACACACCATTATGCTGTGGTGTATACGACGGAGTCCATTGAGATAATATACCATTGTCCCTTAGATAATCCATAAACTCTTGACTTAAGTATTCACCACCTCAAACAGATTGAAGTATTTTAATACTTTTGCCAAGCTGTTTCTCTACTTCAATTCTGAATTCTTTGAACCTTTCAAAGGATTCAGACTTGTGTTTCATCAAGAACACATACCCAAATTGTGAATTATTATCGATAAAGGTAATGAAGTAGCTATATCCTCCTAGAGCATGAGTTAACATAGGTCCACATACCTCAGTATGCATTAGACCAAGCAACTCTCCCACCGGTTCACCCTTTCCAGTAAAAGGTAACTTAGTCATCCTACCTTTTAAGCATTATTCGCATGTATCGAATGAATCAAATTCAAACGATTCCAAAATTCCACATCGGTGTAATTCGAACATGCGTTTCTTGCTTATATGGCCAAGACGACAATGGCACATGTAGGAGGATAATTGATTATCTTTTCGAGCACGCTTGTTGCTCGCTTCGATATTGAAAATGTCACTAGATACGTCTAACGTATAAATACCATTGCATAAAGAACTCCATTCAAAGTTATGTAACAACAATTGTTACTAAAAGTAAAATAGTACCCATTTATATTTAAACAAGAAAAAAAAATTATGTTCTTTATCAACGAAGGAACGAAATAGCAATTGTTCAGTTCTAAGACAGGTCCTGTAGGGAGCTTCAACAAATACGTTCCGATGGCGAGTGCAGCAACCTTTGCTCCATTCCCAACACATAAATTTGACTTTCCCTTGACGAGTCTTCTTCTATTCCTTAGATCATGTATGTCATTATATATATGTGAGCCACACCCAGTATCCAATACCCAAGTGTCTGAGGAAATAGAATAACAATCAATAACGAAGATACCTGAAGAGGATGGGGCATTGGATGCCTTCTTCTTCTTCACGAACTCAAGATAAATCTTGTAGTTTTTTTGCCAATAGCCCTCCTTGCCACAGTGATGGCAAGTGCCGTTTTGAGCTGGTTCTGTCTTCTTAGCCTTTTCTTCTTCCCCTTGCACTGTTCCTTTGACTTTCTCTTAGAATCTTTCTTTGAGGAATCAACTAACAGCGTTGTCTTTTCCTCATGCTTCATAGAAGGCTCCACAGTCTTCAACATGTTGAGGAGCTCAGGAATTGTGGTTTCAATTTTGTTCATCCGGTAGTTCATCACAAACTGTGAGAAACTCTTGGGCAAATAATGTAGAATTAAGTCAATACTTAATTCATGATCCATAACAAAACCGAGTGTTGCTAATCGCTCGATATATGTACCCATT
Organism: Wurfbainia villosa; assembly: GCA_025175895.1. Lineage (NCBI taxonomy): Eukaryota > Viridiplantae > Streptophyta > Magnoliopsida > Zingiberales > Zingiberaceae > Wurfbainia > Wurfbainia villosa. The sequence goes on from CM046004.1 coordinate 57,172,510, forward strand.
CATCTTTAGCACAAATTGCACTACAGATGAACCATCTTGCATCTTATAGATGAAGAGGAGCTTGGAGACCTCGAACCTTTCGGATCTCGCTTGCTCATCAAACAACTCTTGAAGATGAAAGACTATGGTATTAGCATCCATATGCTCATGCTGCTTCTGTAGATCGGGTACTATCACAACTAGCATGATGCAACTCGCCAGTTCAGAATCATTCACATGTTTCTTATAGGCCAACAATTGGTCCGGAGTTGCACCATCTTTAGGACAAGTGGGAAGAGGCTCTTTGAGAACATATGCAAGCTTTTCTGCCTTGAGAATAATTCTCAGGTTTCTAAGCCAGTCCAAGAAGTTTGGCCTAGTCAACTTATTTGAATCCAAAATAGAGCGCAAGTTTATAGACGTCATGATCAAGCGATTAACCTAGATATACAAATTGAGCATATATGAGAAAGATGATTTAAAATGCATCAACATACATTTACAAAATCTCATTCATTTTTTTTCGAATTTCAAAACCCTCAAAATCAATTTGGGAGATCGTAGGTCCATCTCCGAATGGGTTGATATCCAACATAGATAAGAACAACCTTGGAGAGAGTCCAACAAGTAATTCTTAGCAAGTATATGTAATTATCACAATGCGTTATCAACTAATTGAATGTTCACACATACATTAGGTTGTTAATACATTAACAAGTATGCATCATATGCATAGCACCCAACTTCACCTCCGTTCACATCGACCTTGGAGAGAGTCCAACAAACCGATGCTCCAAGTTAAAGTTGACCCATTAATCGCGAAATAGTTTAATATGGTTAGAGCGCATTCAACCAATTAGCTAGGCTTGGAGAGAGTCCAACAACCCAAACTAATGATTGACCTTTGACTCTTATTATATTAGTAATAAACTATTTCAATGGTTTGAATATGTTCAGGTTCGAGCCGAGCTTGGAGAGAGTCCAACAACTCAAACAAGAAATGAAACTCCGGTTCTAACCATATTAATGGAAGGTGTAGGCTTTAATATTGTGTAATGGTTTTAAGGTCTCATCCTCTTTTCATGCAAATAACTATTATCTACATGACATGACACGCATGACATACATATGTGCAACTAATGCATCTGCATGTCATGACACGCATGACATAATAATATGCATCTAATGCAATTACATGACATACAATTATGATGTACAAATAATTTCCTTATTTGTCATAAATAATTTTGGAAATAAAATATGTTTGAGATTTGATTTCTCAAATCAAATCTTGATTAAATTAGGAAACAAATTTTCAAATCTAATCACATATTTTATTTATGGAAAATATTAATTAAGGAAATTCAAATTTAATTTAGGAAACAAATTTCCTAAATTGTAATTTTCTAATCACATTAGAAAATTTCCAATTAGAATTTTTTTACTAATTAAAATTTCCATAATGATTTCTAAACTTTCAAAAGTAGAAAATTTCCAAAAATACAATTATGACTATCGCAAAAATAATTTTATGATTACGTCAGAAGACAGTCGGGCTCTAATACCACTGTTGGATTTCTCCGGCACCGACGTGGGTGTGTGTTCGAACATGTTTCTTAAACATGCTCACAGCGAAAGCAAAACAATACAGTAATAAACTAATTTTATTACATCACACACACTACACACATGCAGGATACAACAAGCATAGACATAATCGCATATTTAAAATTTTTGCAATAAAGGAAACTTTATGTCTAGGTATAGTTGACGAATCACGTGTAGAGGGAATGACATCAATCATAGAGACTCTCGCTAGTATCGCCTCTATCCGTATCCACACCGAGTATAATCGGGATAGCTTCACAAGCTACGAGTCTCGTCTTCACAAGAGATACTAGTCTCCCGTCGAAGACAATGTGATCTGAGAGACGATCACAAAATAAGTTCCACGAACTTGTCTCCTCGGAAGAGCTGGCCAATCAAATTGGTCGGCTGCACCTTGGTGGCTGATGGCTTCAAGGATGGCCAGTGGCTAGGCTACTGGCCAGAGGGTGGTCGGCGGTTGGTGGATGGCCGACAGCTGGAGGAGGCGATGTCCAAGGGGTGGGTGGCACCAAGGGTTGGGCGGCGGCAACCCTAAGGTGGGCGTCGACAATAAGAGAGGAAGAGGAGAGGAGGTGGCTAGGGTTTCACAAAACCTTAACTCGTCCACAAAATATTTCTCTACCCTCTTATTTATGGAACACGTGTCCCTTGACCATCAAGAAACTTTAATGGTCATTGGTTCACGACCAAAACCTGTTAATCCACTCCAATAACTTAAGTTAAAATAAACCAAACCGCATTGGTCTATTTAAGTTAAAACAAAACGAACCAACTTTGGTTCATTCGTTTGAAACAAACCAAACCCCTTTGGTTTATTTTCCACCATTTGATTATAACCAAACTGATTTGTTTCATCCATCATGTCTTCATAAGACTCGACCTATCCATGCTTCTGATGCTACTGGAACAATTTCATGCTCTCTGCAAGTTTGGTCCAACCAAACCAAGTCTCTCTCGATCTGAGAATCTCATTCTCAAACTTGTTTTAAATCTTTCGGATAACACTCGTAGTGCGTGTGACTAAATAGGTTCCCGATTTATGTTGGTCGTCTATAATTAAAGATTAATTATAGAATGATCATGAGTGGCACCTAGTAGTACATCATGATCCCCAATTAATCAAAAAATCAACGGTTGATCCCAGAACATCTTTTGAAACCTTTCAGCAACTACAGTGAATTGTGCCCTGTTCCCTTCACTTAACTTATACCCACTTGGTTTAGGAAATGGTCTATAGTGTCAGTCCCCACTATGTTGACTATGTCACACCTAACCCAAGTATTTACTTCCTCATCCTACAGATTCTAGTTACTGAACATGTATCCAAGATTTCCATACTCTAAACATGTAATGCTTTGGCCAAAGACTTTAGTAACAACCTGACGAGAGGTCATAGGGTATACATCTCCTCGCAAGGGGTGGTGAATCCTTTATTGGCTACCAAACACCTTTGGGCACTTCGACTTATGCCCAATCATCCCGGGTCCACATCTCCTTGGAGATGCTTACTTAAGATGTCAAAGCATAAGTCTCCATGACCAAGATGACATGAATACCTCAAGTCGAAGGAATATCGCACTTAAGTTGCAGTAAGGACTTATTGACATATTTGTATATGCAGAGAACCATATGAAGTCTTATAGTTTGTCACTCCAATTAACTAGTTACCATAACTAGCATCCACGATCAACTCTGGACATCCCAATTTCTCCAACCCGTGAGAAATAGCTGCTTGGATAAACCAAAGAGTATACCTTATGCTAGTCTTAATAGAATCGATGGCGTCCGTATGCATCAATTCATTGACTAGGGATAATTCCAATACATCACAATTACACATGTAGAGAAACTCACTAGTTGTGATCCAATCACAAATTCTCTCATACTGTGAATCGTATTGCGGGCATCCAGTAAATGGGTTTAAGATCCAATCAAATACATGAAAACACATATACTCAAATAGTGAATCTTCATTTATCAAATAAATGGAGTAGCCATAAGGTGATTACCTTAGGGCACCTCTCATATATATAACTAACATAACTTGCACAAGTTACTCCCTAATCCTAACATATAGAAATCTACTCCATAGATATGAAAAGACATGCACAAGACATTGAATCCTTAAGCATTACAATTCAAACATAAATTAAACAATAAAATATACACCCTGAATACTTTCTGGAGATGTCTTGCCCACTTTCCTGTGTGTTGGAGCATGATCCCGCCTTTTAGTCCCTCTTTCTTCTCTCCGTTGAGAGCCTTCGATGCTTTTTAGGGAACCCACCGCTTGTCCTAGCTGTCAAGCCTCTCTCCAAGGTTTGAGAGCCCTAGGGTGGCTCCCTTCTGATTCCCCTGCCTCTTGGATGAGTTTCCTATATATAGAGGTGGCTCTGACATTCCATAAATGCTCGAAAAACTCCATTTCCTCAAAGTTGCAGCGCCTCCACAGGACCATGTGGATTCCATACGATCGATAGTGTGGAAGTTTAGAATTTGCACCCTGGAATCTGCATCCGGCAAAAGGCACGACCATGTGAAATTCACACAGTCAACCGTGTCTTCCTTTTGAACTTTGTATGGATGTCATATTTTCATCCCAAAGCATGCTTATGCCTTAGGGACACAGTCAGAGTATTCTCACCTCCTTTGAGCTCCCTTTGTCTAGCTATTTTGGCTTCAAAAATATCGTCCTACACATAAAAGTAGCAAAAATAGATCTCTGAACTAGAAAATAGTAAATAAGTGCAAGATAAGGAAAATATGCATGAAACAAGTATGAAATACAACTAGATGTGTGTCAAAACTACTCCTAAAACTCTATATGATTTGTGCACATCAAAATTCCCCAGACTTAGATCTTTGCTTGTCCTCAAGCAAACCTCAGTGCCATGGAATTTTAAAAGTGTAGTTCACATGCTTAGCATGTTCACTAAAACTTATCAAGTGGTACTTGCATTCAAAGGAAATGGATGTGTTCTATAAGTTCACTAAGTTAGCTTTTTGTGCATGTGCCAAGAAGTTTCCTAAGGGGTTCACATTTCATGTTAAGTTAAGTCGTCATCCTATACCTTTCCTAAGGTTTTTGACTTTTAGGCACTTACCTACCCTAAGTGAGGATCGTTCCCTAGAGTTAGCACAAAGTCTCAAATGCATGCTCAGTATCGAGAGAAATTCGTAGGTATTTCCCCAGTAATCTAACTCGGTCTCAAAGGGGTACCTAACCACTTCCACCCATGATACTCTCCCTCAAAAAAATTTTCTTCTTCTCTTTGAAACCTCACAATTTTCCTTTTTGCTCTCTCTTTTTTTTTCTCTTCTTTCTTTTTCTTTTTGGGATTACACGATCTGAGCATCTCTAGTTACTAAAATTCAAACCTAGAGTCACCTATGGATTCATAAGTACTAGACTACAAGGATGAATCATAACTAGGTATGTACTAGGTTCTCCCATTCAGAATTTTCAATGAGTGTAAGTGAAATAAAAGCTAACTAGTGAAAATCAAGAACATTAATTATAGCATAATAAAATAGAATAGCACAAAATAAGAGAAAGTGAACTACTTATAACATGGAAATATAATATCAAGGTTTTCAAAAATATCACTGAAGCAACTTATAGGAACAAACAACTAAGTGATGAAAGAAACCAAAAAACAAGACTACATGTATGGTAGATTGAAACAAATGTTGAAATAAAATCTAGACATATGAAACATAGAGATAGAACTACCCAAAACATAGAAGAAAAATGCAATGAAATATACTGCCCCCAAAACTCCAGATTGATCGTACCTCTAGCTGGAGGCCTAGGTGGAAAGTCAGGCAGTCTCAACATCTCTGGCTCATGCGAGAATCGCAAGCACAACCACTGGTGCCACATATACATGTAATCGACCTGCGAGCTGGTTGATGTAGCGGTGGCTTTGTGGTTCTCCTCTCTGGCCCACTGTGTGCGTGAATCTCGCATAAACTATCGCATCTCCTATCAGTAGGTGGCACCTCCTCCTGGAAGTAATGCTGAGCTTGGTTGTAGAACTCCTCGGGTCACTAAAAATGATCTTGTAGGCCCTGAAATTCTGCTTGCGTATATGACTAATGCTCCTCACATCGTTGTCCCTGTGTCTGCTGCTCCGTGTAAATGTCATTGAGGCGTGATCAGAACTCAAAGAAATCATAAGTGGATTGACTGACATCCTGCTTAAAATAAGAAAAAGAAGGCGGTGCAGGTGTAGGATCGGGGCATGGACTCGGAGGACTCCTATGCCTAGGTGGATCTAAGGGTGAATGATATAAAGGTGGTGATGGGGGTGTATGGTAGAGGGTCCCTCGTGTGGTGGGGACTCCACTACCCTATCCAACCATCAATTGGCAGGGTTGGTGATGGTGGTATGATCTGGGTCAGGAAGCCTAAAGGGTGACAAGTTATTCCTTACAAAACAAAAAGAATTTCCCTCTCTAACTATCATTTTCATGGCCATGCTCACCCCTAGGTCAATACTAGGGCTCCCTTCTACTCTATCTAAATCCTTACAATCATACCCCATACTATTGCAAATGTGAGTCAAAAGACCCCCAAAAATGATATCCCCCTTGAGTACCTTACCCTCTTCACTAGGTGCCTAATAAAGTGAGACCCCACATCCACAGTATTATTTCCCTCTAACATACTCCATAGACACAAAATTTCGCTCATCCTCACTACACCGTCGCTATCCCCTCTTCCAAAAATGGTGCTTGCCATAACCCTGTCAATGTATCGAAATATCAAGTTTTGTAATTAGGATGCTTTGACTCTAGAAGAGTCAAAGGAGGTTTCTCCTATTAAATCAAACTAAAATGATCTCATAATAAACTCAATAGGTGTTCTCCTCTCTTCCCCACTAGGAAAACCAAAGCAAAGGTTCCATTGATGGAGGGTCCACTCATGTTCTATGTTAAATAGTCTAAATGTAATCTTTCCCTCTCGACTGTCCATCATCGACAAGATCTCTACATCTACCGAACTCAAAAATTCCAAAACAACCCTAGGATAGGTTGGACATGTCACTCCCATGAGCTCTTCCCATCCTACCTTGGCAAACATCCATTGTATATCCCCTAAAAGACCTAGGGTTTCCAAGAGAGTTGCATCTAAGTATTGAGTAGTAGTGATTTTTCGAATAGAAAGCATATTAAATCTATCTCTATGAGCATTATCTAGAAATATGATATCAAGAGGGGTGTTACCTGTCTCTGGTTCTTGTTGAGCACTTCTTCCTCATGACCTCAACCTTGAAGAAGCAGCTCTTGTTGCAGTATGTTTGGTCCTCCTCATTCTTGCTTCTAGAATGCTTCTTGGAGTTTGGAGAAGGTCCTTGAACATTGGAGAACGAAGGTAGGCATGGGGTAGGGCTAGAAATTGAAAGGCATGGTTGATTTGGGGCAAAATGTACTACTCTCACCTTTTAATGGAACGCAACACGATCGTGTGAAATTCGCATGGCTGGCCATGTGTAGCTCTGCCGCGGTGGCTCGAAAAAAATTCAAAAAAAGGCACGACCATGTGAAATTCACATGGTCGACCATGTGCGGCTCTAAAATTTTCCTGTAGCACCACATGGTCCGAGATTTTCCACACCCGTCTCGTTCGCTTTTGTTCATTTGGCATGGTCATGTGAAATTCACACGGACACCCGTGCTTTATTCTGGAGCTATGGAAAAATTTCTTTCTTCTTCCTAGAAAAATTCTATATGCAAAACAAAAATGCATAATACTAATGATAGGCTAAAACTAAAACCTAAACTAGCATGAATGAATGCAAAAATGGAAAATTATTAAAAGAAAACTTAGGTTGCCTCCCAAGAAGCGTTTGTTTAGGGTCTTTAGATCAACCATGCTGTTGTTTTCAGCTCGGTGACAGCGGCTTAAGGAGATTTCTCCTCTTCCCTTTCTTGATGCGTTTGAATCTTGCTCGTGGGGGGGGGGGGGGGTAGGGTAAGATATTTACTCACTTTACGCTTCTTGCCTTGTGGTCCTCCATCACCAGATCATTTAAATCTTGCTCATGGAGGAACAAGATACTTGCTAATTTCTTTCCTTGGCTCGAGATTTAATATGCTTAACTTCAAGGAGTCATCATTAGTTTGATCATGATATTCCATTTCATCCATATGCTGTAAATAATGTAACTCACCACAAACATCCTCACCAAAAGATTGATTAGAAGATTTTATTATATCAAATGAAATTTTATGATCACTAATCACTAAGAGGGATTTGTTATCGACGACTACAGTTTCGGTGAGAGTTAATGCAGGCTCTTTTGGATCCTTGAGGTAAGGAGGTATTTTAATTGAAGCGATGCACTCCTCGATTAAAGTATCTACTATATAATCCTCAAGTTCTCCTTCAAGTGTTGATTGAATGGATTGTCCTTCTTCACTTCCTATGTCATCTACGTCATCCTCATCCATTCATTCAAAGTGAATCTCTGCAATATTAGGTATATTCTAGTCATCAAAGTCACCTTCTAGTTGTTTGGTTTCTTCTTTAGTTAGCCATTGTTGCCTAAGCTATGTAAATTATCGACTAGACTCCTCGCATTGCCTCATAAAATTGTCTAGCACGACTTATAAGTCAGACTTTGGTGATTGATAAAATTTGAATGGTGGTTCATAGCTCTCGTTCTCACTAGAGAAATAATATTAAGGGTTTAACCAACCAGGGGAATAACTATATGAATAGGAATCATATTGTGGCCACTAGTTGTACTCTTAGGTGACATCTTCTTATTCAAATTGTGAAGGTTCAAATATATCCGGACAATTGTTAGTGGTCTACCATTGTTCACCACAATGCTCACACTAAATGTTACCAAAACTCACAACATTAAATTGATCATAATCATGAGTTAAAGCATGCATCATTATATATAAGGAAATATAAATAAGGAAATGAATATCAGTGCCTTGGCAAGAGAAAAAAAATAGCAAAATAAAGAAAAACAAGTGCTAAGAAAATAACTAAAAAGAAAAACTGCTAGAAAATAATTGAAATTAAAAGAAAAACTAAAATCTAAATTAGAACAAGATTAAACTGGAAATTAATAAAGACTAGTGAAATAAACCTAAACTAGGTTCGATATAATCTATTCACTTTCAATCCAATATCAAAATTACAGTCCTCAGCAATGGCGCGAAAAATATGATGCACGCAAGCACAACCTCAAATCTCCAGCAAAGATCACCAAGGACTTGATGCATGCGCTTGCGCTCAATGCCTGCAAGTGCACTATTATCATCAAGTAATAAATTATGTATCAATCCCATAGGGACTGTGATTCGAGTACCAGGTATCCAAATAATGTTAATTGTTCGGAGTTATACTTTCCTGAGTTAAGGTGGTTGGCTGTGAGCAAGCTCAAGTTCGGTGTCACTTGGAGAAAGAATTAAGGGGTTTACTCAAAGGTTGGTCAACGGATTTCAGAATTTCGATTTCACTTGTGCATTGCCAAAAATGCTATTAATTTAATGCTCCTAGATTCACTAATTATGATCTTACGAGAAAATCATCGTATGAAATCCCGATGAACTTTTGCTTCTACCAGGAATTGCCTATTCCTAACCAAGTTCCCCTTTTGAATTGACAGAGCTCAGGAGATTGTTGTCACTGGATGCCCCTATCACGAGTTCCACAATCGCTGAGTTGATTTCTCCTACTTTAAGTCTTTTGCTGGAATAGGTTAATAGAGCTTTAAGATATCCTATGTGTCCTCATTAACAGGTGAACCATATTTCATGTCCTACTCTTTAACGACCTATTTCCTACGATTTTGGGAGGGAGGATGACCATGAGGTTCCTTCTTGATTCTCCTAGGTTTTGATATAGAGGCTTTCTTCCTCTATATCAACTAAGAATAGTAGGAATAGAACCAATATGCAGTTATCATTAAACTTAGATATTATAAGCTGCAAATATAATCAAGGAAAGTTGAAATATATTTGAACTAGTATGTCCAACTTACACAAGTTATTCCATAATCATAGAATATGGAAATCTACTCCATAGTTATGAAAAGATACATACAAGACATTGAAACCTTAAGCATACAATTCAAACAGAAATTAAACAATAAAATATACACACTGAATGCTTTCTAGAGATGTATTGGTTGCTTTCCTATGTGTTGGAGTGTGATCCCACATTTTAGTCCCTTTTCCTTCTCCCCGTTGCGAGCTTTCGGTTCTTTTAAGGGCACCCTCCTCTTGTCCTAGCTGTCAAGCCTCCCTCCAAGGTTTGGGAGCCTTAGGACGGCTCCCTTCTGATCCCCCTTCCTCTTGGATGAGTTTCCTATATATTGAGGTGGCTTTGGCATTCCATAAATGCTCGAAAAACCTTATTTTTCTGAATTTGTGGCACCGCCACATGGTCGTGTGGATTTCGCACGGTCGGTTGTGTGGAAGTCTGGAAATCACGCACTGGAATCTCCATCCAGCAAAAGGAATGGTCATGTGAAATTCACATGGCCAACCATGTCTTCCTCTAGAACTTTGTATGGATGTCGTCTTTTTGTCCCAAAGTGTGCCCGTGTCTTATGGACATGGCTAGAGCATGCTCACCTTCTTTGAGCTCTTTTTATCGAGCCATTTTAGCTCCAAAAATGTTGTCCTACACATAAAAGTAGCAAAAGAAAATCTCCGAACAATAAAATAGTAAATAAGTGCAAGATAAGGAAAATATGCATGAAATAAGTATGAAATGCAACTAGATGTGTGCTAAAACTACTCCTAAAGCCCTATATGATTTGCACACATCAACATCGACAATGTTAACCTTATCCTCAGCCTCAATTTTCTACTCTCCCCTCACCGGGCTCTCCTTCTTACAATTGATAATGCTATTTTTCTCTCGACTCCTATTATCGCACCTATTCTATCTGAATATCCTCTTTCCCATCGTGCTTTAGAGTGTGGTGGATCCTTACAATGACCAGACCTTATCCATTTAAAACCTCAAGATCTAGACTATATAAAGCAAGAAGATGAAATTGAATATAGTAATGTTCATACACAAACACCATGTACTTGTCAAACTACTGAATATACTTGTATCTTGATAATATACACAAATGAAAACATGGAACATGAAGAATTAGAAATAGAAATAGAAAGGTCAGGAACACACAGAGATATAGTCCAACCAAGTTTTATATTAGACCTACTAAATACACAGGAAGAGTTTGATAAGGTCATTTCTAGACAAGAAAAACTAGAAATAGTAGGAGATGACCCAACAAAATATTGGAACCTAAAAAAGTTCTATTGTAAATTAGATATAATTAACCCCGATTTAAAAATCAAAGCTCAAGATTTAAAAAACACTAATTGGGAAACACAAGAATGAAAAATGCATATAAAATAGTTACTCGATCTTAAGCTTGTACAAAGGTCTACATTCAGACACCGTAATCTAGTTTTTATAGCAAATAAAGAATCAGAACAAAAATGAGGATAATCTAGGATGGTATTTAATTATAATAGACTAAATGTCAACTGCAATGAAGATAGATATAAAATTCCAGATAAAGAAAAGTTAATAAAAAAAATACAACACTCACAATGGTCCTCTAAATTCGACCTAAAATTAAGATTTTGGCAAGTTAGAATGCACCCTGAATCAATAGAATGGATGACATTCTCCAGCCCAGAAGGACATTTTGAATGGCTAGTAATGCCATTTAGATTAAAAAAAAAACCCCCAAGTATTCCAGAGGAAAATTAACACTATATTTAAACACGTATCTTCTTTCACATTTATATATATAGATGATATCCTAGTATTTTCTAAAAACACGAATGAGCATTTTGCCCATTTACATATGATATTTGGCCTATTTGAAAAGCATAGGTTAATAATTTCAAGTAAGAAAATGCAACTAATTAAAAAACACATAGAATTCTTAGGAGCCGAAATTGACCAAGGTAAAATAACCTTATAACCTTGTATATCTAATAAAATATTAGTTTTTTCGGATAAAATAGAAGATATAAAGCAACTAAGAGCTTTTCTAGGACTTCTGAATTATGCAAGACCCTATTTAAAGGATATAGGAAAGATAAGTTGAAACTTATACAACAAAACTTCAACCAAAAGGACAGAAATATTTTAACCAACAGGAGATATTGCTTGTAAAACAAATCAAAGAAATGGTCAAGAACCTTCCTAGCTTAACACTTCCATTAGATAGCGATTATCTAATAATTGAATGCGATGGATGTGAGAAAGGGTGGGGAGGAGCCCTCTATAGAAAACTTACAAAATACGATTCAAAAATCACATAATCTTTTTGTAGGTATTCTTTTGGAAAATATAAAGAAAAAGACACTTGACATCTCTAGACTATGATATCCTAGTAGTTATATATTGCCTTGACGCATTCTTATTATTCATATGTGATAAGAAAGAAATTACAGTAAGGATAGACTATAAGGCAATAATAAAATACAATCAACAAACAAAGGGGACTCATAAGTCTCTTAGCAGTAGAAGATGGATAAAATTTGCTGACACTATAATAATAAAGGATTAAAAATAAATTGGGGGCACATTAAAGCCATTAATAATTCTTTGGTTGACACTCTTTCCAGGTTGTTATCATAATGGAAAAATCATAGATGTTCAAACCTACATTTAGAACTCCCAGAAGATTAATGACTTTCGGGGATAGAGAAATCCCCCAATACAACAGAACAGAGTAACAATTCCATTATGACAGCAGGCTTTCCCTGAGCCAAGTACAGAATTTTCTAATAGATAACATTTGGCAAATCCCTAATATGCCTGAAACAACAACTCAAAAGATCACAGTGATTAGAGCATTAATAAAACATTTCCAACAACAAGCTAACGTTCCTCAACAATAATAGGTAGCACCCGAACACGAAGCTAGTATAGGCTATTATGGGATTCTTACAGGATCTCAGGCTGGAGTCTATGCTACTAAAGAAGAAGCTACTTTAGCAGTAATTGGAAGTGAAACTGAAGTCGCCTATAAAGAATACCACAACTTAGGAGAAGCCCTAATAGTTGTATGAATCAGAGGACCAAATTATTTCATAAGCTCTATTCTGAAAGGAAAAAAACATTGATAGAAAGGCTACTATTAGGCCTGACAAAACTTACAAGGACATAATAGAAGAGAATACAGAAAAAAAGCCAACAACTACAGACATCTCCATGTTATCATTTGACTTGTCTACTTACATAAGAACACTAGCAAAAAATCTGCCTAGATTGATTCTCAACAACTTACGGGAAATTCTTAAATATTTCCATGAAGTACGACAGACAAGAATTACAATCAGTTTTAAGGTAGAATTCAATTATAAGTTGAAATGTCAAGACAAATTTATAGTTTGCAGTGAAGAAACAACCAAATTCGATTATAAATGTTAACTCATTTACACCTTCAAAAAAGCAAGTATAGATATAATATTTTTTACACCACACAAATATCGGGGAAAATTAATAACACCTTTTCTTCTGATGGATTATGACCTAATATACAAATTTTGGGTAAGTGATAAAGAACAAATCTAGGAATTTCCCTGGAAACTGGGACAATGTATTAGATAACTACTGGAAGAAGAAAGTTTAAGGAGTATAATTGTATGCTCCTTTGACAGTTCGCCACCCGAATGGATAAACATGAGAGTAGAACTAGGAAGACACTTGATCCATCTTGAAAGTCTTAAGAAGGACTCCAACAAAGATAGAATAGAGAATTATGTTCCTTCTGATCTGGAACAAAATTTGGAAGCTTTACCCTCTCCTGAAGAATAGGTAAAACACTGGAGAGCTTCTATCCAAGGATCCAATTGCTCTCGGCGAAAGTTGAAGACCCAATACAATACACTTGGTTGCTGAAACCTTTATAGAAAAAATATATTGAGTGATTGTATATGGGACCATATTTCTTCCATTCAAAGTAATAACTCAACACACAACCCTACTACAAAATTATCAAAATATATATGAGAAATGGACACAAAGTAAAGCCCACAAAACTGCTCGTCAATTTAGATTAGAGTTAAGACAAGCAACCCACGACAACTCAGAAGGCCCATTAAGAGTCACATCCATGGGTTCATTAGGTGGCTCAGTTGAAGAAAGCAACCTCAATAATATGATGGAAATCTAATAGTACCCCCACTCAAACATGATGATAAGAAAGGTGATGCATGCAAGAACGACCTTAAATCTCCAACCAAGATCGCCAAGGACTTGATGCATGCACTTGCGCTCAATGCCGCAAGTGCACGATTATCGTCAAGTAATAAATTATGTATCGATCCCACAGGGAATGTGATTCGAGTACTGGTTGTCCATTGAACGTTGATTGTTTGGAGTTATCCTTTCTTGAGTTAAGGTGGTTGGCTGTGAGCAGGCTCAAGTACAGTGTCACTTAGAGAAAGAATTAAGGGGTTTACTCAAAGGTTGGTCAAGGGATTCTAGGATTTTGATTTCACTTGTGCATTGACGAACATGCTATTAATTTAATGCTCTTGAGATCTCTAATTACGATCTTGTGGGAGGATCATCGTATGTAATCCCGATGAACTTTTTCTTTTACAAGGAATTTCCTATTCCTAACCAAGTTACCCTTTCAGATTGACAGAGCTTAGGAGGTTGTTATCACTGGATGCCTCTATCATGGGTCCCACAACCGCTAGTTGATTTCTCTTACTTTGGGCCTTCTACTAGAATAGGTTAATAAAGCTCTAAGATGCCATATGTGTCCCCATGAATAGGTGAACCATATTTCATATCCAACTCTTTCACGACCTATTTCCTACGATTTTGGGTGGGAGGATGACCAGGAGGTTCCTCCTTGATTCTCCTAGATTTCGATATGGAGGCTTTCATCCTCTATATCAACTAAGCACAATAGGAATAGAACCAAGATGCAATTGTCATTAAACTTAGATACCATAAACTACAAATATAATCAAGGAAAGTTGAAATATATTTGAACTAGCATGTCCAACTTCCACAAGTTACTCTCTGATCCTAGAATCGAGAAATCTACTCCATAGATATGAAAAGATATGCACAAGACATTGAATCCTTAAGCATTACAATTCAAAAAGAAATTAAACAATAAAATATATGCCCTGAATCCTTTCTGGAGATGTCTTGGCCGCTTTCCTACGTGTTGAAGTGTAATCCCACCCTTTAGTCCCTTTCCTTTCTCCCCATTGCAAGCCTTTCATGCTTTTTAGGCCACCCACCTCTTGTCCCAGCCGTCAAGCATCCTTTGAGGTTTGGGAGCCCTAGGGCAGCTCCCTTTCAATCCCCTTTCCTCTTGGACGAGTTTCCTATATATAGAGGCAGCTTCGACTTTCTATAAATGCTCAAAATCCCTAATTTCTTGAAATCACAGTGCTGCCACATGGTCGTGTGAAATTCACACAGTCGGCTATGTGCAAGGCTGGAAACTACTAAATCTAGGCTGAAAATCAGGCTGGAAAAAACACACCACCGTTTGAAATTCACACGGTCGACTATGTGTCACTCTAGAGCCTCCGTTTTGATCCGTTTCACTTCGGGAATATGCCCGTGTCATGGGACACGTCCAAAGCGTGTTCCCTAAAGTCTGTGCTAAATAAAATGCTTCTTTTTTGCTTAAAAAATGTCATCCAACACATAAAAATAACAAAATTAGATCTCCAAACTAGAAAATTGCAAATAGGTGCAAAGTAAAGTAAATATGCATGAAACAATTATGAAATGCGGTAAGATGTGTGCAAAAACTACTCCTAAAATCTTGTATGATTTGCACATATCAAAATCTCCCAGACTTAGACTTTGCTTATCCTCAAACAAACTTTAGTGCCATGGATTTCAAAAGATGTGTTCCAATGCCTAGCATGTTTACTAAAACTTATCAAGTGGTACTTTCAATCAAAGCAAATAGATATGTTCGACAAGTTCACTAAGTTAACTTTTCGTGCATGTGCCAAGAAGTTTCCTAAGGGGTTCACGTTCCATGTTAAGTCAAGTCATCATCCTATAACTTTCCTAAGGTTTCCGACTTTTAGGCACTTACTGTTGGTGCAATTGGCCCAGGTTGACTCGAGTTTGACTCGAGCAGTATTTTGATGATAGACAAAACTTATGACATAGGATTGTCATAGGAAAGTCCAACATGGAGTTGGCATGGGAAAATCCAAGCATGGGGCTTGGTGCGGGAAAGTCCATCATGGAGTTGGCAAGGAAAATCCAAGCATGGAGCTTGGTGTTGAAAAGTCCAAAGCATTGCGAAGTTGTGCACTTCGTGCTTGGTGAGAAATGCATTGTGAAGCCGTGCACTTGGTGCATGTGGGCAGTCTTGAGGACTTGGTAAGTTCACTAGGCTCGGGGTCCTTGAGTTGGTGAAGGATGGCATTGCGAAGTCGTGCGCTTGGTGCATCTGAGGGACCGCCAGATGGGGAGCGAATGGAGTGAGCCCAAAGGGAAGCATACTTCGAGGGCATGAGACACGAAGGATGGCGTTGCGAAGTCATGCGCTTGACTCATCCGAGGGACGTAGGCCGAGGGAAGAGAACTTCGGTGGGGAACTCCATAAGGGATGAGGTGGACTTGACCAAGTGGCTAAGATTGAGTGTCAGATGCTCAAACAGTTTGATGTTTGAGATTTTACCTGACATCAGTCGACTGGCATAGGTGTCAGTCAACTGCTCTAGGTCGTATGGGTTCACTCGTTCACTCGGTGTTTGGTCGATCGTTGTACATCGGGCCGATTGCTTAAGGGAAGCAATGATCGATCACACCGCGGCGCGGCACGGTTAGTCGAGCTCGCCAAAGATCGTGATGGGTTACGGATCGGTGATGGGTACCATCAGTCGACTGATATGTGATCCATTGGAACTTGACCAACGTGGATCTAGCCATTGTGAGACAATGACTACAGGACCAGTCGACTGATGGTCACGATCAATCGACTGATGCGCGCGAAATCAGCTAGATGCAGGTTATAAATGGAGCTCAAGATGGGGGATTTCGCCAAGACTTTTGTGAAGCTATTGGAGGGGAATTGCTGCTGCATTCCAGACCTTCAAGAGCCATCTAAAGCAAGCAACAAATAAGTGATCAAAAGCAATCAGTGAAAAGTGTTCTTTTGTATTGTATTTGTATTCTTGTTTGTATTTCTATATTACATTGTAATTTCTTGTGAGGGATTTATCTACCTCCGACATGTTGTCGAGAAGGAGTGTTAGTTAGTGTCGTGCGCATAATGAGAGCTCGATGAGCTCACCGTGGAGTAGTAACCATTCGGTTCCGAACCACGTATATTACCATGTCTTGTGTGTGATTGTTTATTGTTGTTATTTCTATTGTTATTCCACTGCGTATATTAACGACAATTGTAGACAAGCATGCAAGAATGAACGAATTCCACTATACGATGTTTGAGGGCTATTCACTCCCCTCTAGCCGACCACCATCGACCCTACAAGTGGTATCAGAGCCAAATCGCTTGTCGAGGACTAACCGCCAACACAAGCACTACAAAATGGCCGACGTCATCCATCCACCGAAATTCGATGGAGACTTTTCTTGGTGGAAGAAAAGGATGGAGGTATATCTCGAAACCGACTTTAATTTTATGATTATTGTAGAAAACGGTTTTGAGATGATGCCTAGGGACCAAGACAACAAGCCAATAGAAAAATCAAGATGGACCAAGGACCAAATGAAGGATTTCAAGACAAATCTCGAGGTAATAAAACTACTTAGTGATTTGTTACCTAACCATATTTGGTCTAGATTAGGAACTGTTAGGGATGCCAAGGAATTATGAGAGAAGATAATGAAATTCCAAGAAAATTCCCAACCGGCACAAGTAGAGGAGAATGTCGAGGAAAAATCACCCATCACATTTGAAGATGTTGATGACTTGGTGGAAACCTCCACCTCTAGCATTGAGGGGGAGGAAAGGGTTTCCATTTTGGAGCAAAGTCAAAACGAAGCATCTACCTCTGGAAGAAGTGAAGAGGCCTCCACCACCTCCCTAGGTAACTCAAGTACTATAATTTTAAATAAAGATCATATAATTTATTTTGAGTGTAGAGAGAAAGGGCATTACAAGAGTAAATGGCCAAAATTTGCTAAGGCACCGACACCAAAAGTCAAAAATGTCGGAGTCCCCACAATTAAGAGCAAAGAGAACATTGTGTGCTTCAAATGCAACCAACGGGGACACTACCGAAGCCAATGCCCTAGGGTGAGGAAGAAAGGGAAAGGAGGTGTATCTCATGTTGGGGGAGCTTCCCAAGCTAACCCTAAGGTAAATTTAATTAATGCACCTTCAATTCCTAGGGTTAACAAGCATGCAAAAATTTTTTTTAGCTCTCTTGCAATTATTAATGAAAAGAATGCTAGTAGGAAGAAATATGTTTGTCTAGGTGCCAAGCATGTTCATATATCTAAGGACAAACCTAGGACCAATAACACTAGAACTATTTTACCTAGAGAATCAATTAGGAGAGTAGAGGAAAATTTGGGTATTAATCCCAAAAAGTCTAGGCATGTGCCTAAAAAGAGGCCTTCCCAAAAATCCAATGATAAATCAAAATTGGAAAAATTGGAGTTAGACAACCAAGTCTTGAAGTCAAGACTTGAGAGAATGGAGAAAACCCTTAGGATTATAGAAAATTCTATTCAAGGGACAAATTCCCAAAAGTCAAGACCTAGGGTTCAAAAATGGTCTAAGGGCAAGGAAGGTTTTGGTCACAAACCTAAGCCCAAGAAGACTTATCATAATGTTCCATTTGATTATGGAACAACATCTAGGTCTAGGAAAACCAAGGCTAATAGGGAAGTTATCCCTAAGACTAGCCATGGTGTGTGCTTAGTGGCTAAGGACTTAAGGAAAACCAAGAAAGTCACTAAGATGGTCAAAGGAGGAGTCACCTCTAGAGTTGACCTAGGAAAGACCTATTTGACTAAGGTGTCAAAACCAAAAAGGGTCATTAGAAAGATATCTAGGGAAGTTATCCCTAGTGAATACCTTATTAACCTAAGGAGCTCCAATAGGTATT
Source organism: Wurfbainia villosa (assembly GCA_025175895.1). Taxonomy (NCBI): domain Eukaryota; kingdom Viridiplantae; phylum Streptophyta; class Magnoliopsida; order Zingiberales; family Zingiberaceae; genus Wurfbainia; species Wurfbainia villosa. The sequence goes on from CM046004.1 coordinate 57,191,182, forward strand.
GGGTTCCTAGAAGCGTGATTGATTCACGCTAGATGGGTTAGGGTGTGTCAACCCTAAGTGGATGGGTAGTTAACCTAGCCATGATGAGTTGACACATTAGGATGTGCCAATATACTTTGAGAAGTTGAAAAATAATTAAATTGGCACAAATAGGTCTTAGAAGTATGGGTGTGCCATTTTGGGTTTATGGCACACTTGGGAGATAATGGTTTTAAGGCAAAATGGAATTAATCCTAGAAATGACAATTTGGATTCAACACTTAGGTATTTTATACCTTGGTATATTTTACTTGCCATGATTTATTTGCCTTGCCATGTCATGACATCATTTTTTATTTTTATCTCTAAAAATGTCATGATCATGTTTAGACTTACTTTTATATGTCATGTATGCTAAAATTTCATTCACATGCCATGACATCATGATTTTGGCACATGCTTAGTTATATCATATATATGCCATAATCATATCATGCATAAAATAAAATGAAATTAAGGACTATGGCATGATTTGATAGGAATCAAATGATATTGCCTACAAATATGCATGAGACCATTAAAGAACAAAAACCCACATCTCACTAGATTAATTGCCTTGTATGTGTTTTACACATCTAGATACAAGTGAGATGTTTAGGAAAAAGGAATCAAAGGTTTTAAAAATATTTTGAAAAACCTTGGTGAAGCCTATCTTTTGATAGCTATCACCATTGAATGGGATGATACAAAGAGGGCTCTTTATTGAAGCTTTTCTAAACTTTTGGACTTTGTATCAATCTCACTATTTTGTAGTTAAAATAATTTTCCAATATTTTTCATCCATAATAATTGTGATAAGTAATATACGTACAAAATTTCATGATTTATTAACGTATATATATTTACTTACGAATTTCAGAAATTCATTTTTGAAATTCAAAAAACTGCAATTGCAGTTATCAGTCGATTACCATGGTGGCCAGTCGACTGATGTGGGAAGGAGTCGACTGGTAGCTGAGAGAGTCAACTGGCACAGGCTGATTTCGGGTAAACCTTGGTGGTTAGGCCCATGTTCAGCTGTGTTTTGGTCCCCTAAGCACTCCTAACCCTAGGACATGCTTGGGAGAGCATTAGAAAGAGTGGAAATTCATTGGACATGGATTAGGAGAAGTGTTTAGGGAGAGTATCAATTTTAAGGTGGATGAGATTTTATTGTTGAACTTTGGCCCGTGTGAGAATTGCGAACTCAACCACTGGCGCCACATATACATGTGATCGACCAGCGAGATGGTGGATGCAACGCCGCCTCTATGGTCCTCCTCCCTAGCTTAATTTATGCGTGCATCCCGCATAAATTGTCGCATCTCCTGTTAGTAGGTGACCTCCTCCTAGAAATAATACTGAGCCTAGCCGTAGAACTCCTCGGTCCACTAAAAATGATCTTGTTGGCCTTTAAACTCTGCTTGCATATATGTCTGTTGCTCCTATGCCTATTTCTTCGTATAAATGTCGTCGAGGCATGATCGAAACTCTGAGAAATCATAAGCAGACTGACTTGCTTTCTGCTCAAAAGAAGGACAAGAATATGGTGCAAGTGTGGGTCATGGACTAGTGGGGCTCCTATGCATAGGTGGATCTAAAGGTGAATGATATGAAGTGGTGAAGGTGGTGCATGGGTAGAGGGTCCCTCGTGTGGTGGGGACTCCACTACCCTATCCAACCACAAATTGGCATGGTTGGTGATGGTGGTACGATCTGGGTTAAGAAACCTAAGGGGCGACAAGTTATTCCTTACAAAACAAAAAATAGTTTTCCTCTCTAACTATCAATTTCATGGCCAAGCACACCCCTAGATCAATACTAGGGCTCCCTTCTATCCTATCTAAGCTTTCACAATCATACCCCATGCAATTGCAAATGTGAATTAATAATCCCGCTAAAATAATGTCCCACTTGGGTGCTTTACCCACCTTAACTAAGTGTCTAACAAAATGGGATCCTACGTCAATAGTGGTATTCCCTTGCAACATGTCCCATAGACACAGTAGTTCACTCATCCTCATTACTCTATTGCTCTCTCCTCGATCGAATATAGTACTAGCTATGATCCGGTGAATATATCGGAAGACAGGATTTTGGAGTCGGGATGCTTTGGCTCTTGATGGGTCATAGGAGTTTTCCCCTGTTAGATTGAACCAGAATGACCTTACATTGAACTTAGTAGGGGTTCTCCTTTCTCCCCCATTGGGTAGTCCAAAGAAAAGGTTCCATTGATGGAGGGTCCACTCAAGTTCTGTGTTAAATAATCTAAATGTGATCTTCCCCTCTCGACTATCTATCCCCGACAAGATCTCCGCATCCATTGAACTTAAGAATTTCAGGACTACCCTAGGAAAAGTTGGACATCTCATTCCCATGATCTCCTCCCAACCTACTTTAGCAAACAAGCATTGTATATCCCCTAAAAGACCTAGGGTTTCTAATAGAGTTACATCTAGGTATCTAGTACCAGTGATTTTTCGAGTAGAAAGCATGTTAAACCTATCTCTATGAGCATTATCTTGAAATATGATGCCAAAAGGGGTGTTACCTGCCTCCGGTTCTTATTGAGCACTTCTTCCCCCCGACTTCGGCCTTGAAGAAGTAGCTCTTGTTGCAGTGTGCTTTGTTCTCCTAATTCTTGTTTCTAGAAGGCTTCTTGGAGGATGAAGGTTGGAGAACGAAGGTCTCACATGGGCTAGGGAAAGAAATCGAATGGCACAATTGATTTAGGGAAAAACACATGTCTCTCACCTTTTTAATGGGTTGTGACACGACCGTGTGAAATTCACATAGCCGACCTTGTGTGAGCCTACTATGGCCGCTTGGAAAAATTCAGAAAAAGGCACGACCGTGTGAAATTCACACTATCGACCGTGTGCGGTTTGGAATTTTCTTGTAGCGCCACACGGTCTGAGATTTTCCACATGCCCAATTGTGTTCTTTTCTGCCCATTTGGCATGACTATGTAAAATTCACACAACCACCCGTACTTTCTTCTGGGCTACAAAATTTTTTTTCCTTCTTCTTGGAAAAATTCTATATGCAAAACAAAAATGCTTAATATTAATGATAGGCAAAAACTAAAACCTAAACTAGCATGCATGAATGCAAAAACGGAAAACTATTAAAAGTAAACTTAGGTTGCCTCTCAAGAAGCGCTTGTTTAAGGTCTTTAGCTCGACCATGATGTTGTTTTTAGCTCGGTACTAGGGCTCAAGGAGATTTTTCCTCCTCCCATTCTTGATGTGTTTGAATCTTGCTCGTGGGGAGCAAGATATTTGCTCACTTTATGCTTCTTGCCTTGTGATCCTCCATCTCCATGTCGTTTAAATCTTGCTCGTGGAGGAACAAGATACTTGCTAATTTCTTTCCTTGGCTCGAGATTGAACATGCTTAACTTCAAGGAGTCATCAGGAGTTCGATCATGATATTCCATTTTGTTCAAATGCTATAAATAATATAACTCACCACAAACATCCTCACCAAAAGATTGATTAGCAGATTTTACTATATGAAATGAAATTTTTTTATCACTAATCACTAAGAGGGATTTTTTATCGCCAACTACAGTTTCGGTGAGGGTTAATGCAGGCTCTTCTGGATCCTTTAGGTTAGGAGGAGTTTTAATTGAAGCAATGCACTCCCCAATTAAAGTATCTACTATATAATCCTCAAGTTCTCCTTCAAGTGGTGATTGAATGGATTGTCCTTCTTCACTTCCTATGTCATCTATGTCTTCCTCATACGTTCATTCAAAGTGTGTCTCTGCAATATTAGGTTTATTCTAGTCATCAAAGCCACCTTCTAGTCGTTTGGTTTCTTCTTTAGCTAGCCATGCTTACCTAAGCTCTGCGAATTATCGATTGGACTCCTCACATTGCCTCATAAAACTGTCTAGCATGACTTCTAAGTCAGACTTTGGTTCTTGATAAAATTCGAATGGTGGTTCATAGCTCTCGTTCTCACTAGGGAAATATTATTGAGGGTTTAAGCAGTTAGGGTCATAACTATATGAACAGAAATCTATTGGAGGATCGGTGGCCGACTAGAGGGGAGTGAATAGCCCTTTTTCGTATACGATGGAAGTCGATCGCTTAATTGTCTAAGTACAAGGTTAGTGCAGCGGAATAATAAAGCTAAATACAATTAAGACAAAACATATGAAGAGAAGAAGCAAACATGCCGATGTAACGTTGTTCATGTCCCTTGCCGCTAATCGACGGACGATTCGTTCGGCGAATCACTCCAACCCAATTCCACTAGTGTCTCCTTCAAGGTGGAGGTAAACCTTTCTTACAATCTCTCCCTCTTACAATAAGATTGAAATAAAAACAAAGAAGAGGAGTGGAAATGTTTTGGGCACTTGGGAGAAGTTTAGAGTAGAAGCATTAACCTCCCAAAGTCACCCAAGGCCTTTTCTTATAGGGAAGAGGTCATTCTTCCCGTTGGGCATCGAGCAGTCGACTGATGCGTTCATCAGTCGACTGCTACTGTAGCTGTTGCCTCGTAACGGTTTCATCCACGTTGGCTTCCAACCAATGGCTCCCACATCAGTCGACTGATCAACCCTATCAGTCGACTAATGGAGCCATCAGTCGAGTGACCGAAGTGATCAGTCAACTCCAAAACCTTATGTGCCCGAATTCACCTCGTTTAGTCAACTGCCATCCCTTGGCAGTCGACTGCCAAACCCTAATAGTAGATTGTTCGGCCAGAAAGCTTCAGTCGAACACTGGTCGAGCACTAGTCGAGTGCTATCAACCCAGAGCAGTCAACTGATATCTATATCAGTCGACTAGTGTCGAGTAAAACCTCAAACAAAATATTGTTTGAGCATCCGACGGTCGGGTAAAACCTCAACCCATTTGGTTGAGCATCTGACACTTGACTTACCCATTCGACCAAGTTCACCTATGAGCTACGTTACACTTCGCTCATTCTCTCATCTCCCTTGAAGTCCCTTGCCGAAGTTCTCTTTGTTCGGCCACATCCCTCGGATGCACCAAGCGCACGACTTCACAATGTCATCCATCGGGTCTTGCCCTGAAGTCTACTTCCTTGGATTCACTCCAATGCTCCTCGTCCAGCGGTCCCTCGGATGCACCAAGCGCACGGCTTCCGCAATTCCATCCTTCACCGATTCAAGGACCCGAGCCATGAGATGGTGAACTCACCAATGCTAACATCAAGCCAATCCCATGTGTGAATTACTAAGTCCTGCACGACATCAACACACATATTAAATCAACATAACAACCTAACTTAAACCCTTTGTCACACACATAACAACCATATCATACATGGGTTGATTGCCGTAACAATCTCCCCCTTTTTGATGTGTGGCAATCTGTTTAAGTTAGGTAATGCAATATAAAAACACATAAGGAAGATAAGCATGTAAATCAAACATGGAAATCAAACCTCCCCCTTAATACATGCAAACTCCCTCTTAACACATGCTAATTCCCTCTAGCATGATTAACTTAAACCCACATATGTCTCCCCCTTTGACACCATCAAAAACATTAACACATGTTATACAAGCATGGCATCAAGTATAGGGAACAAAAATCACCAAAATCTGACTTAAAACATGATAAAACAGGTTACTGTGCTCGTGCATAGTACATCAGTTGACTGGTTTAGACTACTAGTCGACTGGCACCCGAAAAATAGCCTTTTTTGATTTCGGAACCCGATTTCAAAAATGCATAAAAAATTCAAGAAAATTTGAAAAAACATGAAATTCAGGGAACATATTTCTGATAAAGTCCCTTTATCAATGAAAAATAATTTGACATGAAAATTCATTCCAATTTTAAAAGTTTGGCAAAAACTCAAAGGTGTTGAAAATCACTAAAGTTTTTATCAACTTGAAAGCCTAGTTTTGGCTTGAAATGATTTAAAACATGAATTCTTAGTTTATAAAACATGAAATGGTTTTAAAACATTTAAAATACCCAACTATGATCTATGGGCAATAGTCCATTGATTAAACATTTGCTTTCCCCATAGTTGGTTTATGATTGCTATGTAATGATACTTCAAATGACCATCTAAATGTCATAAGCATTAGTGGACCATTTGTATCAACCTAACATCTCACCCATGCTATGTTTTCAATCAAATTAGCCTATAGTGAGTGTGAGATGTACCTAGAGGTATTTATACTTAACCAAAAATTTCATGCAATTCTATCAAAGGTTAAATATTATCCTAAAAACCTATCATGATCATAAAACAAGTATTATCCATGCTTCCATATTATGATCACAAATCAAGTATAACATTCAATTAATAAATCATACATTATCATCACCCAACACTACCATCCAAATCATGAATCATGATTATAAACATGTATATCAAGTATCATGATTTAAACATTATAATCACATCATCCACCATGATCATGATTCAAATATCACTATACCAACACCCTCATCATCCTAAGTCAACCATTTAGCATGATTTAAATTAAGTTCACTTATTGTTGACTAAGCTAGGATTTTCTAACCTTTAAGGATGGACTTAGGAACCTAATATAGATTCTTTCCAATAGAGTTCACTAAGTATTCCTTTGGAATCCATTTCTTAGCTACCATTGTAGTTTTAGCTTGACCTCTAGGAATCAAATAATGGTAGGCCTTTTCATTTTTGGATCCCTTGTAACCTAGGCCCTTCTTGTTAAAACAAGCCATTTGGCTCCCAATGATCATATTTAGGGTGTTGGAGCAAATTGTAAATTTTTCTAGGGTCTTAGTTAAATGATCTACCTTTTCCTTTAAGGCCTTATTTTCTTCTACTAAGCATGCATCACTAGTCATAGAGGAAGAAGCATTATCATTAACATTTAAACATGCATTTTCTAGCTTTTATTCTGATTTCCTAATTTCATCAAGCATGCTTTTATTTTTCTTCTTAGCCTTAAATAATTCCCTAGTTAGGCTAGTAATCATAGAAACTACATCATTGGAGGGTAATTTAGTTACCTTGCTTACCCAATCTCCTTCTGATGATGATGATGAAGATGAGGATGCTCCCCCTTCACTCGAGCTCTCCTCCTCGCTAATGCTTGCATTTTCTCTTTCGGAGGAGGTGGACTCTACATTATCAATCCCCATTAGTGCAAGGCCCGTGAAGACTTCTTCTTCCTCCGATGATGATGATGGATCATTCCATGTCACCGCTTTAAGGTTGTGGGGCTTTGACTTCTTCTTTTCTTTGGGCTTCTTCTCTTCTTTCTTTTTGCCCTTCTTCTTGCTATCCTTTTTCTTCTCTTCTTCTTTGCTTTTGCTCAATAAGGGACACTCATCCCTCATATATCCCTCTCCTTGGAAATTATAGCAAATTACCTTCCTTCTTGGCCTTCTCCTATCATGATACTTGTTAAATCTAAAACTCTTTAAAGCACATCTCACCTTTCTTACCATGTAGGCCTCCTCATTGCTATCCAATGAAGAAGAAGATTCATCGTCGGGTGAGGAGGGTGTGCTCTTCTTCTTCTTCCCTTTGTTGGCCACTAGTGCTACTCCCATTGGCTTTATGCTTGGTTCTTCAATTATTCCTTCAAGCCTAGTTTCATGTAATTCCAGGGTAGAAAAGAATTCTTCTAGAGTACTTACCTATAGATTCTTGGAGATGTAAAAAGAGTGTTAGGGAAATCAACCCATATACGATGTGGTTTTGATGTGTGTGGCAAAGGTTTAAGTTAGGATGTTTATGAATTTGATATGTGTGTTGAAGTCGTGCAGGACTTAGTAATTCACACATGGTGATAGCATTGGTGAGTTCACCATCTCATGACTCAATCCTTGAGTCGGTGAAGGATGGCATTGTGGAAGTCGTGTGCTTGGTGCATCCGAGGGACCACCGGACAGGAGCATTAGAGTGAAGCCAAGGAAGAACAGGGCGAGATGCAAAGGATGGCATTGCGAAGTTGTGCGCTTGGTGCATCCGAGGGACGTGGTTGGACGAAGAGAGCTTCGAGGTGAGGGACTCCAAGGGAGATGAGTGTGAGCAATTGTAACCTGGGATGGGGTAGCTCATAGGTGAACTTGGCCAAATGGTTGAGTGTCGGATGCTCAACCAAGGTTGGTTTGAGGTTTTACTCGACATCAGTCGACTGTCATATCATGGCAGTCGACTACTCCAAGTCGACTGAAAACTCGACTGGTGTTCGAGTCTGGTTTCTGGCCCAACAGTCGACTGCAAGAGTTTGATAGTTGACTTCTCGACCATCAATCGACTGTCAAGGGATGGCAGTCGACTGATCAAGGTGAATTCGAGCACAGAATATTTTCCAATCGAGTGATCACTTCAGTTACTCGACTGATGTCAGTCAACTAATGTGGGAGCCGTTGGTTGGAAGCCAACGTGGATAAGGCCGTTGTGAGGCAACGACTACAACAGCAGTCGACTGATGACTATATCAGTCCTCAGTGCCCAACGGGAAGAATGGCCTCTTCTCTATAAGAAGAGGCCTTGGGTCACTTAGGGAGGTTAATACTTCTACTCTAAAGTTCTCCCAAAGTGCCCAAACGATTTTTACTCCTCTTACTTGTTAGGACCTTTGTAACGCTAGAGGGGGGGTGATTAGCGTCAATGGAATTCAATCGCGGTTGTGTCTACAAATTCGTTAGCGCAGCGGAATATAGATAATACAATAACAATAATGAAAACACAACACGCTAACACGAGTATATAACGTGGTTCAGAACCGCACGGTTCCTACTCCACGGATCGGGCTCAAATGAGCCCTAGCGATGCCAATCACACACCACTATCAAATAACTCCTTCTCGGAACAATCCGGAGGTGGAGAAACCTCGTACAATATGATTACAACAATAATCAAATGAATACAAGCAATATAGTGAAATACAAAGCAATACAAGTAAAGGAAACACTTTACAAATGCTCTTTGAATGCTCGATCACTTGGTTGAGCGAGTAGCACTTGGAGACCCTGAATTGCAGCAGCAACTCGCCCCAAATCGCCTCAAAGAACCATTACTTTTTCTTCCACAAATTGACCCAGGTCACGATTGACCAGAACTCGAGTTTGACTCGAGTGATGTTTTGATGTGTTTTGATGTTTCGACAAAAACATATGACAATGTAATTGTCATGGGAAAGTCCAAGTGGGACACTTGGCGTTGGGAAAAGTCCAAGCATGGGTCTTGGCAATGTAAAGTCCAACATGGGTTGGCAAGGGAAAGTCCAAGCATGGTCTTGGCATTTGAGAAGTCCAAGCATGGTCTTGGCATGGAAAGTCCAACATGGGTTGGCATTTGAAGTCCAAGGGGATTGATATTGGCGGCGTAAAGTCCAAGCGGTAGTCTTGGCAGCATAAGTCCAATGGTTGGCAGCGTAAAGTCCAAGCGGAGTCTTGGCGGCGTAAGTCCAATGTGCCTTGGCGGTGTAGACACCGTTAGCATGACATAGCCGACGGAAGCACCTGAAGGCTAGCGCGATGGATGAACAAGTCATGGATGACTTGGAGGGATCCGAGAGGCGTGAGGCTGATGGAGGTGACTAGAAGGCTTAGGTCTAGGCTAAGGGTGGTCTAGCAAGTATGGGGGAACCATACTTGAGTTAAAACCTCATGTTTGAGGTGTGCTAGTCGACTGGTGCCATGTGGCAGTCGACTGGACCGAGTCAACTAGGGTTTGACTGCGGGTTATGGCCTAGCAGTCGACTGACAGATGATGGAAGTCATGGCGATCGGCCCGATCTTGTGATCGGTCGGGTCAGCAAATGGTCGGGCGCGAGAATGGAGTCGAGACTCGGTCGGTCGAGTGAGTACTCCATCGGTCGCCCGATGGTCTGTCGATCGGTGATGGTAGTTCCGTTGGACTTATCCAACGTGGAACTAGCCGTTGTCTCACGACAACAGTGGCATCAGTCGACTGAGGGTCTCGATCAGTCGACTGATCGACTTTTTCCAGCACAGGTTGAAGCTATATATGGAGCTCGTGGTGGAAGACACAGGTATGGTTCTTTGAGGCGATTTGGGGCGATTCTTTGCTGCAATTCAGGGTCTCCAAGTGCTACTCGATCAACCAAGTGATCAAGCATTCAAAGAGCATTTGTAAAGTGTTTCCTTTACTTGTATTGCTTTGTATTTCACTATATTGCTTGTATTCATTTGATTATTGTTGTAATCATATTGTACGAGGTTTCTCCACCTCCGGATTGTTCCGAGAAGGAGTTATTTGATAGTGGTGTGTGATTGGCATCGCTAGGGCTCATTTGAGCCCGATCCGTGGAGTAGGAACCGTGCGGTTCCGAACCACGTTATATACTCGTGTTAGCGTGTTGTGTTTTCATTATTGTTATTGTATTATCTATATTCCGCTGCGCTAACGAATTTGTAGACACAACCGCGATTGAATTCCATTGACGCTAATCACCCCCCCCTCTAGCGTTACAAAGGTCCTAACAAGTGGTATCAGAGCCCGGGGCTCTTCTACGAACTAACCGCCGAGAGTTGAAGAAGCTAGAGGGAAGAATATGGAATTTCAAGAAAGATGGGGCGGGGACATCAATACTCCACCGCCATACGACCGAGAAGATTTTCCGGCGTGGAGATCAAGAATGGAGAAGTTCTTGATGAAGAACATAGAGGATTGGTTCATCCTCGTTAAAAGCTTTGAACCCCCTAGGGACAAGAAGGGAAAGGTCCTCAAATTGAAAAAGTGGACCAAAGAACAACGCCAAAATCTCAAGACCGAAATTAAGGTAACAAAACTTTTAGAAGATTTAATTCCTAATGACGTTTTGTGCAAGCTAGGGGAGTACACATATGCCAAGGAGCTATGGAAGAAATTGGCAAGATTCCATGAGGAGAGCTCATCCTCGAGTGAAAGTGAGGAATCGGAAGTTGAGATGGAGTCAACTTCCGAATCGGAGCAAGAAGAAGAAGAAGAGGTGGAAGAAGTGGAAGAAGCATCCACTTCTAGGATTGAGGAGGAGAGACCATCCTCGATACCGGAGCAACCTCAAGAAGAGCCTTCAACATCCGGTCAAGATGAAGAAGCTCAAAGTCCAACTCCGGTCTCCACCACCATCGGTAACTCAAACACCTCAATTCAAAATAAAAATAATATAATTTGCTTTGAGTGTAGGGAGCAAGGACATTACAAGAGTAAGTGTCCTAAAAAGATCAAGAAAGCTCCACCGGCTCCAAAGGTCAAGGATGCCGGTCCCCCAACGTCTAAAAGCAAGGAGCAAGTCGTTTGCTTCAAATGCCGACAACCGGGACATTACCGGAGTCAATGCCCAAGGGGAAGAAGAAGGGGCAAAAGGAGCTACACAAGTAGGGGAGCCTCCAAGGCAAACCCTAAGGTAAAATTTGTTAATGCACCTTCAATTTCTAGGCAAAAGCATGCTTTTAATTCTCTTGCTATTGTACATGAAAAGCATGCTAGAACTAATAGACATATTTGCTTAGGTGCTAAGAGTGTTCACTTAGGAAATAGGAAGAAATTTGGGACTAATGTCCCTAAAAATATTTTACCTAAGGAAAGCATTAAGAAAATAGGAGAACATCTAGGTTTTAATGCTAAGAAATCTAGACATATGCCTAGAAATAAAAATATCTCAAGAGAAAATGAAAAATTAAAAATTGAGATATTAGAAAAGGAAAATCAAGTCTTGAGGTCAAGACTTGAAAAACTAGAAAAGACCCTTAAAATTATGCAAAATCAAATGCAAGGGTCAATTGGTCAAACTTTTAGGTCAAATAGTCAAAGTCAACAAGTAGGACCTAAGAGTCAAAAGTCAACCAAGGGCAAGAAAGGTTTGGGTCACAAACCTAAGCCTAAGGTGGCTTACCATAGTGTTCCATTTGACTATGAAACACTAACTAGGTCTAGGAAGACCAAGGTCAATAGGGAAGTCACCCTTAGAGTTGACCATGGTGTGTGCCTAGTGGCTAAGGTTTCTAGGAAACCTAGGGTGGCCACTAAGAAGGTTGCAAGGGGAGTTACCCCTAGTGTCAACCTAGGTAAGACCCAAATGACCAAGGCTACCAAGCCTAGGAGGGTCATTAGGAAGGTATCTAGGGAGGTTATCCCTAAGGAATACCTAATTAACCCTAGGAGCTCAAATAGGTTTTGGGTTCCTAAGAGCGTGATTGATTCACGCTAGATGGGTTAGGGTGTGCCAACCTTAAATGGAAGGGTAGTTAACCTAACCATGGTTAAGGTGGCACTTTAGGTCATTTTCAAGGTTGAGGTTACCTTGGGAATGTGTTTTGAATCATAATCCTAAAAGTCTTTAGGATGTGCCAATATTAATTATGAAGTTTGATAAAATGATCATTTTGGCACAATTTAGGGGTTAGTGTGCCATTTTGGATTTTGGCACACTTGGGAGAAAAATAGAAATATGGCAAAATGAACTTAATCCCAACAAATGGCAACTAATATTAAAATTTAGGTATTGCTATACCTATATATTTTATATGTCATGCTTTGTTTGCCATATAACATGCCATGACATCATGTTTATTTTAATCATATAATATGTCATGATTATGCTTTAGAATTAAGGATAAATGTCATGTGTCTTTTAGATCTCATCTTATGCCATGACATCATGATCATTGGCCACGTTTTAATAATACTATTATTTATGCCATGATCATACATTCATGCATTAACTTGATTAAAATTGATTTAAGGACTATGGCATGACTTGAGTCCCGCTTATAAGGGAATCAAGTAGAGTTGCTTTAGAAAATGCATAAAACTCTAGATTAGGGAGAACAAAACCCACATCTCACATCTAATTGACATGTATGTGTATGTATACACCCTAAATACATGTGAGATGCTAGGATAATAGGTTAGGTTCAAGGTGCATCGGTAGTGCATCTAGATGAACTCAAACTTATTTTAATTATCACCAAAAATCATAAGGAAAGCTAATATACAAGCTATGTATATTTAGCCAATAAATTATGGTCCAAGATAAGGTTTGAAAACATTTTAAAATCATTTTGAAAATCCTTGGTGAAGTCTATCTTTTGATAGCAATCACCATTGATGAAGTTGATACAAAGTAGGGCCAAAACATTGAAAATTTCAATGGTTTTGAACTTTGTACCAATGTCACTATTTAATGGGTAAAATAATTTTCAAACATTTTTCACCCATTGTATTGGTCATAAGTATTATACGTATCAATTTTCGTGATTTTTCGATAAACGATAATTATTTATGATTTTTGAAATTATTTCGATAATCAAAATCGATTTTGCCTTGGGTGGCAATGATCGATGGGTATGGCAATGATCATTATCTGACAGAGTCGACTGCCAAGGCTGATTTTGGGTTGACAAGGTTTGTTTAACCCGATTTCAGCTATGGTTAAAGTCCCTAATCACTCCTAACCCTAGGATATGCTTTGGGAAGCATTATAAAGGGTGAAAATCCATTGGATATGGATTAGGAGAATTGTTTAGGGTTTGTATCAATGTTAAGGTGTTGGAAAGTTCAATGTTGAATTTCTAACCTTAATTTTGATTGTTTAGAGTTCCTATTGGCTTAGGGACTCCCCAAGGACATTGTTGGTGCAATGGTCAAGGGGGAGCAAGCCTTTAGGGGGAGGTATCCATCTTGGGATGATGGATGTGTTATTCTCCTTGAAAAGGAGAAGTTATGGGAATGTTATCAATTTGGGAAATTGATGAGTTTTTGATACCCAATTTGGAAATTGGGAGAGTGAATAGGATTGCCTCTCTTGAGTGATATGGGACTTATCACTAGGAAGATTGTAGGCATCCTAGGTATTTTTGGATCAAGGGGGAGATTGTAAGATCTCATTGGGACATGAGACATTGACCTCCTTGGAGAGATAACCTTTTTGCTATTTGTCAAAAAGGGGGAGAATGTTTGGAGAATGTTTGGAGGAGAACATTCTCCAAACATTCTCCCCCTTTTTGACAAATAGCAAAAAGGTTATCTCTCCAAGGAGGTCAATGTCTCATGTCCCAATGAGATCTTACATTACTTGCTTTTATTTACATCTTATTGTAGGAGGGAGAGATTTTAAGAAAGGTTTATATCCACCTTAAAGGAGAGAATAGTGAAGGCTTAGGCGTGATTCACCTGGAACGAATCGGGTCATGGATTAACGACAAGGATCGTGAACCACATTACATCCGTGTGTTTGCATTTGCCTTCTCTTTGTCTTTTGCATTATCGTAATTGTTTTTGTTTAGAAAATATTCCACTGCACTAACTTTAATTGTATATAATTAAGCGAACAATTTCCATCATCATACACGAAGGGCTATTCATTCCCTCTAGCCGGCCACCGATCCTCCAACAAGTGATATCATAGCGAGGAGCTTGTCGTGGACTAATCGGCAACACAAGCACGACAAGAGATGGCCGGCTCCAACATTCATCCACCCAAGTTTGAAGGAGAATTTGCATGGTGGAAGAAGTGTATGGAGGTATTCTTTGAAACCGACTTCGATATCATGTTAATAATGGAAAACGGTTTCGAGATGCCTAGGTATGAAGAGGGTGAACCAATCAAAAAATCGAGATGGACCAAGAAGCAAAGAGAGGAGCACTTGGCGAATTCAAAGGCCAAGCACCATCTATACAATGTGTTACCTCAACAAGAGATCAACCGGATCGGAGAATGCGCAAGCACCAAGGAGATGTGGGAAAAACTAATAGAACTTCATGAAGGCACCTCCGAGGCAAAGCATGCAAGAAGGGACCTCCTCCGATCGCAATTGAGCAATATCAAACTCGACAAAGGGGAGAAGGTACTTTCTTTGCATTCTCATTTTAAAGAGATAATCACGGGTTTGTCAAGTGTAGGAGAAAAGCTCTCCAATAGAGACATGATCATGAAGGCTATAGATGCATTCCCCCGATGATCTAAGTGGAGCTCCATGGTGGACTCCTTCTATATTTCCAAGAATCTAGAGGTGAGTACTCTAGAGGAATTTTTCTCCACCATGGAATTGCATGAGACTAGGCTTGAAGGCACAATTGAAGAACCAACATAAAGCCAAGGGGAGGAGCACTCATAGCCAAGAAGGGAAAGAAGAAGAAGGTGACGCCACCCTTTTCATCCGATGAAGATTCATCTTCTTCCTCCATGAATAGCTATGAAGAAGCATATATGGTAAGGAAGGTAAGGCGTGCTTTAAAGGATTTTAGATTTAATAAATCTCATGATAGGGGAAGAAGGCCAAGGAGAAAGATCATTTGCTATAATTGCCAAGGAGAGGGACACATGAGGGATGATTGTCCCCTCTTGAACAAAAGCAAGGAAGAAAGAAGAAAGAAAGAAGACAAGAAGAAGGAAGAAAAAAAAAATCAAAAGAAAAAGGGAAGGCCAAGGCACACAAGGCAACATGGGATGATCCATCATCATCATCGAAGGGAGAACAAGCATTTACAAGTCTTGCACTTATGGAAATAGAAGACTTGGACTCCACCTCCTCCGAAAAAGAAGAAACAAGCTCAAGTAAGAAGAGCTCAAGTGAAGGGGGAGCGTCCTCATCTTCATCCTCATCATCGAAAGGGGATTGGGTAAGTAAGGTAACGAAACTACCCTCCCAAGATGTTATTTCTATGATTACTAGCCTAACTAAGGATTTATTTAAGGCTAAGAAGAAAAATAAATGCATGCTTGATCAAATTCAAAAATTAGAAGAAAAATTGAAAATTGCATGCTCACATGTTAATGAGAATTCTTCTAATGTTAATGATGCATGCTTAGAAGAAAACAGGGTTTTGAAAGAAAAGGTAGATTTTCTAACTAAGGCCCTAGAAAAATTTTCAATTGGCTCCAACACATTGAACATGATCATTGGGAGCCAAATGGCTAGCTTTAATAAGAAAGGGTTAGGATACAAGGGATCCAAAAATGAAAAAGCATATCATTGTTTAATTGCAAGAGGTCAAGCTAAAACTACAATGGTAGCTAGAAAATGGATTCCAAAGGAATACTTAGTGAACCCTATTGGAAAGAATCTATATTGGGTTCCTAAGTCCATTCTTAAGGGTTAGGAGAACCTAGGTTAGTCAACCATAAGTGAACTTAAGTTTATATCATGTTTAATGGTTGACTTAGGATGATGAGGATGTTAGTTTTAGACTTGTAATATTTGAGGATGATGTGGGTGAAAATTTCTAACTTAGTGTTGGGTGATGATAATGTGTAACCCATGAATTAAATTTTTAAATCATGATTTATGCTTGATTTTATACTTGATATACATATTTATAGTCATGATTCATGATTTGGATGGTAGTGTTGGGTGATGATAATGTATGATTTATGAATTGAATGTTATACTTGATTTGTGATCATAATGTGCAATTAGTGATAATACATGATTTATGATCATAATATGCAATTAGAATCATATTAGTATTATGATTATGTTGAGTGATACTTAACGTTGGTAGAATTGCATGAAAATTGATGGTTAAGTATAAATACCTTTAGGTTCATCTCACACTCACTATAGGCTAACTTGATTGAAAACATAGCATGGGTGAGATGTTAGGATGATACAAATGACTCACTTATGATATAACATTTTGATGAGTAATTATAGGTATCATGATGACAATAATAGACCAATCATGGGGAAAGCAAATGTTTAATTCATAAACATATTTCCCAAAGATCATGGCTAGATATTTCAAATGTTTTTAAACCATTTTATGTTTTATAAACTGCAAGTTCACGTTTTAAAACAATTCAAGGCAAAACTAGGCTATTTCAAGTTGATAAAAACTTTAGTGTTTTTCAACATCTTTGAGTTTGTGCCAAACTTTCGAAAATTGATTGAATTTTCATGAAAATATATTTTTCACTGATAAAATAACTTATTAGAATTATGTTCCCCAAATTTCATGATTTTTCAAATTTCCTAGAATTTTTAATGCATTTCTGAAGTCGGGTTCTGAAATGAGAAAAGGCTATTTTTAGGGTGCCAGTTGACTCGAGTTCTGATGCAGTCGACTGATGTACTGTGCACGAGCACAGTAACCTATTTTATCAAGTTTTAATGCTATTTTGGTGATTTTATTCCCTTAGACTTGATAACATATGGTATATGTTTTTGATGGTGTCAAAGGGAGAGAAATAATTAAGTTTAAGTTAATCATACTAGGGGGAGAAATTAGCATGTGTTAAGGTGGAGTTGCATGTATTAAGGGGGAGTTTGATTCTCATATTTATTTACATGCTTTCTTGCCTTATGTTTTATGTTAATGTTTTACCTAACTTAAACATGGTTTCCACACATCAAAAAGGGGGAGATTGTTAGGGCAATCAACCCATGTATGATGTGGTTTTGATGTGTGTGGCAAAGGTTTAAGTTAGGATGTTTATGGATTTGATATGTGTGTTGAAATCATGCAGGACTTAGTAATTCACACATGGTGATAGCATTGGTGAGTCCACCATCTCATGACTTGGTCCTTGAGTCGGTGAAGGATGTCATTACAAAAGTCGTGCACTTGGTGCATCCGAGGGACCGCCGGATGAGGAGCATTGGAGTGAAACCAAGGAAGCAGACTTCAGGGCGAGACACGAAGGATGAAATTGCGAAGCCATGCACTTGGTGCATCCGAGGGACATGGCCGGATGAAGAGAGCTTCGAGGCAAGGGATTCCAAGGGAGATGAGTGTGAGTGATTGTAACCCGGGACGGGGTAGCTCATAGGTGAACTTGCCCAAATGGCTGAGTGTCGGATGCTCAATCAAGGTTGGTTTGAGGTTTTACCCGACATCAGTTGACTACCATATCATGGCAGTCGACTGCTCTAAGTCGACTGAAGACTCAACTGGTGTTCGAGTCTGGTTTTTGGCCCAACAGTCGACTGCTAGGGTTTGGCTATTGACTGTTCGACCATTAGTCGACTGCCAAGGGACGACAACCGACTTATCAAGGTGAATTCGGGCATAGAAGGTTTTCTAGTCAAGTGTTCGCTTCGGTCACTCGACTGATGGCTCCATCAGTCGACTGATGTGGGAGCCATTGGTTGGAAGCCAACGTGGATATAGTCGTTGCGAGGCAACGAGAAGAATGGCATCTTCCCTATAAGAAGAGGCCTTGGGTCACTTGGGGAGGTTAATGCTTCTACTCTAAAGTTCTCCCAAAGTGCCCAAATGATTTTTACTCTTACTTGCTTTTATTTACATCTTATTGTAAGAGGGAGAGATTGTAAGAAAGATTTACCTCCACCTTGAAAGAGAGAATAGTGAAGGCTTAGGCATGATTCACGTGGAATGAATCGGGTCGTGGATTAGCGGCAAGGGCCGTGAACCATGTTACATCTGCGTGTTTGCGTTTGCCTTCTCTTTGTCTTTTGCATTAGCTTAATTGTTTTTGTTTAGCAAATATTCCACTGCGCTATCTTTAATTGTAGACGATTAAGTGAGCAATTTCCATCATCGTTCACGAAGGGCTATTCACCCCTTTCTAGCCGGCCACCGATCCTTCAACAGAGTCCACCATGGAGCTCCATTTTGAAGATCGGGAGAATGCATCTGTCGCCTTCATTATCATATCCCGATTCGATAGTTTCTCTCCTACACTTGATAAATCGGTTATTATTTCTTTAAAGCGTGAATGTAAAGATAATACCTTCTCTCCCTTTTCAAAGTAGATGTTACTCAATTGTGATCGGAGGAGGTCTCTTTTTGCAAGCTTCACCTCAGAAGTGCCTTCATGAAGCTCTATAATCTTTTCCCACATTTCCTTGGCACTTGAGCACTCCCCAATTCGGTTGATCTCTTTGTTGAGGGAGCACATTGTATAGATGGTGCTTGGCCTTTGAATTCGCCAAGTGCTCCTCTCTTTGCTTCTTGATCCATCTTGATTTTTCTAGCATTCTCCCTTCTTCATCTCTAGGTATTTCGAAACCGTTTTCCATTATTAAGATGATATCGAAGTCGGTCTCGAAAAATACCTCCATACACTTCTTTCACCAAGCGAATTCTCCTTCGAACTTAGGTGGATGAATGTTGGAGCCGGCCATCTTGTTGTGCTTGTGTTGGCGATGAGTCCGCGACAAGCTCCTTGCTCTGATACCACTTGTTAGTGCATATAAGATTCACATATCTCCACAAATGCATGATATTGTCCACTTTGGGCCTAAGCCCTCATGGTTTTATTTTTAGGATTTACCCAAAAGGCCTCATACCAATGGAGATATCTTTTCATCTTATAAGCACATGATCTTTTCCATGTCTTACAAATGTGGGACTTTTATTGTATTCTCAATACTCTAATAATCCCCTCCCCCCCTCAAACAAAGGACCACATTGAACCCCCTCAAGCCTATCCGTCCTCGAACGACTTCCTCTTCTTGATGTTCGATCCTCAACCCAACAGGACTTCCTGCCAACTATCTGGTCCTCCTGACACAGCTGGACTTTCTGCCAGTTGTCCAGCCCTTCTGGCCCAACTTGACTTTCTTCCAGTTATTCGGTCCAGCCGACCCAACTGGACTTCCTGCCTGGTGTCTGATTCTCTTGATCCAGACATGGGAGCTCCACTTCCTTCGTTCGAGGTTCATGGTTTGACATGGACCATGCTTTGATACGACTTGTTGGACGATCGGTGGCCGACTAGAGGGAGGTGAATATCCCTTTTCCATATACGATGGAAGTCGATCACTTAATTGTCTACGTATAAGGTTAGTGCAATGAAATAATAAAGCTAAAGACAATTAAGACAAAACAAATGAAGAGAAGAAGCAAACACAAACACGCCGATTTAATGTGGTTCATGGTCCTTGCCGCTAATCCACAGACGATTCGTTCGGCGAATCACTCGAACCCAAATCCACTAGTCTCTCCTTCAAGGTGGAGGAAAACCTTTCTGACAATCTCTCCCTCTTACAATAAGATTGAAATAAAAACAAGGAAGAGGAGTGGAAATATTTTGGGCACTTGGGAGAAGTTTAGAGTAGAAGAATTAGCCTCCCAAAGTGACCTAAGGCCTCTTCTTATAGGGAAGAGGCCATTCTTCCTGTTGGGCACCGAGCAATCGACTGATCACTGGCCATTCTTCCTGTTGGGCACCGAGCAGTCGACTGATGCAGTCATCAGTCGACTGCTGCTGTAGTCGTTGCCTCACAATGGTTTCATCCACTTTAGAGTCGAGTGACCAAAGTGATCAGTCGACTCCAAAACCTTCTATGCCCGAATTCACCTCGATCAATCGACTATTGTCCCTTGGCAGTCGACTGATGGTCGAGTAGTAGACTGCCAAACCCTAGCAGTCGACTTTTGGGCCAGAAAGCTTCAATTCAACACCGGTCAAGCACTAGTCGAGTGCCATCAACCCAGAGCAGTCGACTGATATCTATATCAGTCGACTGGTGTCGGGTAAAACCTCAAACAAAATATTGTTTGAGCATCCAACGGTCGAGTAAAACCTCAACCTACTCAGTTGAGCATCCGACACTTGACTTAGCCATTCGGCCAAGTTCACCTATGAGCTACGTTACACTTTGCTCATTCTTTCATCTCCCTTGAAGTACCTCGCCGAAGTTCTCTTTGTCCGACCATGTCCCTCGGATGCACCAAGCGCATGACTTCTCAATGTCATCCTTTGCGTCATGCCCTGAAGTCTACTTCCTTGGTTTCACTCCAATGCTCCTCATCCGGCGGTCCCTCGGATGTACCAAGCGCACGGCTTCTGCAATTCCATCCTTCACTGACTAAAGGACCCGAGCCATGAGATGGTGAACACACCAATGCTAACATCAAGCCAATCCCATGTGTGAATTACTAAGTCCTGCACGACTTCAACACACATATTAAATCAACATAACAACCTAACTTAAACCCTTTGCCACACACATCAAAACCACATCATACATGGGTTGATTGCCCTAACAAAATCATCTTGTGGCCATTAGTTGTAATCGTAGGTGACATATTCTTGTTCATATTGTGAAGGTTTAAATATATTCTGACAATTGTTAGTGGTATGCCATTGTTCACCAAAATGCTCACAATAAATATTACCAAAACTCATAGCATTAAATTTATCATATTCATGAGTTAAAGCATGCATAGTTATATATAGGAAAATATAAATAAGGAAATGAATATCAGTGCCTTGGCAAGAGACTTAAAAAAAAACAAATAGCAAAATAAAGGAAAACAAGTGCTAAGAAAATAACTGAAAATAAAAACTACTAGAAAATAACTGAAGCTAGAAGAAAAAACTAAAATCTAAATTAGAACAAGATTAAATTGGAAAATAATAAAGACTAGGAAAATAAACCTAAATTAGGTCTGATCCAATCTATTCACTTTCGATCCAATATCAAAATTATAGTCCCCAACAACTGTGCCAAAAACTTGATGCACGCAAGCACGACCTCAAATCTCTGGCCAAGATTGCCAAGGACTTGATGCATGCGTTTGCACTCAACTCCCACAATTGCACGGTTGTCGTCAAGTAATAAATTATTTCTTCATCCCACAAGGATTGTGATTCGAGTACTGGGTGTCCAGTGAAGGTTGATTTTTCGGAGTTTTCCTTTCTTGAGTTAAGGTGGTTGGCTATGAGTAGGCTCAAGTATGGTGTCACTTGAAGAAAGAATTAAGGGGTTTACTCAAAGGTTGATCAAGGGATTCCAGGGTTTCGGTTTCACTTGTGCATTACCGAACATGATATTAATTTAGTGCTGTTAAGATCTCTAATTATGATCTTGCGAGAGAATCATTGTATGTAATCCCGATGAACTTTTCCTTCGATCGAGAATTGTCTATTCCTAACCAAGTTTCCCTTTCGGATCGACAGAGCTCAAGAGGTTGTTGTCACTGGATACCCATGTCCCAGGTCCCACTACCACTAAGTTGATTTCTCCTATTTTGGGCCATCTGCTTGAAGAGGTTAATAGAACTCTAAGATGTCCTATGTGTCCCCATGAACAGGTGAACCATATTTCCTGTCCTACCCTTTCACGACCTATTTCCTGCGATTTTCGGAGGGAGGATGACCAGGAGGTTCCTCCTTGATTCTCCTAAGTTTCGATATAGAGGTGTTCATAATCTATATCGACTAATCATAGTAGGAGTAGAACAAAGATGCAATTATCATTAAACTTAAATATCACAAACTGCAAATATAATCAAGGAAAGTTGAAATATATTTGAACTAGCATGTCCAACTTGCACATGTTACTCCCTAATTTTAGAATCGAGAAATTTACTCCATAGATATGAAACGACACACATAAGACATTGAATCCTTAAGCATTACAATTCAAACAGAAATTAAACAATAAAATATACACCTTGAATGCTTTCTGGAGATGTCTTGGCCCCTTTGCTACGTGTTAGAGTGTAATCTCGCCCTCTATTCCCTTTCCTTTCTCCCCGATGTGAGCCTTCAGTGCATTTTAGGGCACCCACCGCTTGTCCCAGTTGTCAAGACTCCTCTGAGGGATGAGAGCCTTAGGGTGGCTCCCTTCCGATCCCCTTGCCTCTTGGATGAGTTACCTATATAGAGAGGCGGCTCCTACTTTCCATAAATGCTAAAAAATTCCTAATTTCTTGAAATCGTGGCACCGCCACATGGTTGTGTGAAATTCACACGATCGACCGTATGCAAGGTTGGAAACTACTGAAATCTAGGTTGAAAATCGGGCTAGAAAAAACACACGCCTGACTGTGTGCAAGGCTGAAAACTACTGAAATCTAGGTTGAAAATCGGGCTAGAAAAAACACATGATCGTGTGAAATTCACATGGCCAACTGTATGTCACTCTGGAGCCTCCATTTTGATCCGTTTCGCTTTGGGAACATGCCCGTGTCTTGGGACATGACTAGAGTGTGTTCCCTAAATTCCATGCTCCATAAAATGCTTCATTTTGCTCCAAAAATGGCATCCTGAACATAAAAATAAAAAAAGCATATCTCCAAACTAGAAAATAGAAAATATGTGCAAAGTAAAGTAAATGTGCATGAAACAATTATGAAATGCGGTAAGATGTGTGCAAAAACTACTCCTAAAACCTTATATGATTTGCACACATCAAAAGGACACTTTCACAACCACCTGTGACATAAAGCACTACACTTACAGAACCTTTAATGCTTTACACCAAGCTTTGCCACCCTCATGCTAAGACCCGTGACTCCACTTCTCTACCACTTTACTCCAATGATGTTTCCACTCTCTTAAGATAATCCAATGTCGACAGAGATAACATACCTACCAAGTGCTATATAAGAAGGCACCCAACCTTCATGAAGGGTGTAAAATACTGAATATATATATATATATATATATATATAATACCCTTGTTAATTAAGAAATTATCTTATAGAATTTTCAAAAAAATTTAGAAATTTTTCTGGATTTAAACGGAAGTGTTATGGACATTTCACGGGGATAAAGTAGATATGCTTTTGTAAAGCTTGTTTAGACTATCTGCTAGGAATTAATGGGTTTAATAAAACCATTTAATTTTCCCCCGATCCCTTCCATTTTCCCTGATCGACCGATCCTCTTCTTCTTTTCCCGATCATGCCACGCCCCATCTTCATCGATGCCCTTCTCTCCCTGCGCACTGCCCATGCTCGAGCTCGCCCCATCGTCGCTGCTCCGCCTGATCTCCGCCCTATGATCGCTTGAGCCAGTCGATCTCCGCCTGAACTCGTTGTTGCCACTGATGGCCGCCTCCTCGAGTTGTTCATCACGCACCCTACCGCACCGCCATCGTGCCAATCGTCGTCGCCATGCTGCAAGATGGATCCACTATCACCATGAGTTAGAAGGATTGTTGTCACTGTCGCTCCTCTTCGATGGCGTCTTCAGCCTTCCAGATTTCTCCAGCGTCACACCGGTAGCACCGCCGGCTTCTTCCTCTCTTTGCCGATCCAAGGTGCTCGGCATCTCTTCTTCTTGATCTCTCCGGTCTCGATTGTTAGGGTTGGACCTCCGCTGCCCAATGGACAACACCAACTCCAATTCAGATTCTTCGTCTTGTGAGTTCAAGGATCGTCGTCGGAGTCGGGTGAGTAGGTGTTGTTTTCTTCTATCTTGGATGAGATTTTCAGAATTTCTGTGGATTTTCCTTGGTTGAACGATCTGTGAAATTGGGCAGGATCCTTGACCAGCGAACAGGGCATAGGAGAAGAGTTGGGCTGCTGGTAGAGTCTTCTAGGGTTGTGGTATCTGCCGATGGAGTCCTAAGGGCAGGTAAAAACTCGAATTGTCTCCTCTTTTGGGTATATTGTTTGTGTTGGTCGATTGATTTCGGGTGTAGTGTGAAATTCTATCGGTTGACTGTGAGGTGATGAGTTTGCATGGCTATGACATCCTCCATCAAGCACGGATCAGGGTTTTGGGCTGCATAATTGCTACGACGAGGAAGAAGCCTACCTCCGATTCCTAGTAATGACTCTGTGATTCCATTATTTACTTGAATTATAGATTTTTGGGTTAGGGGATATGAGATTTATTGGGTATATATCTGATATAATTCTGATTGGAGGGGAGGAGACTTTAGTTGAACTGGATTTCGTCGACCTTATGTTAAATTGAAATGATTAGGTCCTACCTCTTCTTCACGGTGAGCAAAAGAAATATGGCTGGTTGCTTCTAATCTGCCTCTTAGTGTGGGTGATGAAGACAAATGTGAGCAAGCTTGTCATTTCCTATTTTGATTGAGCTATTTAGCAACTGTAACTAAGTTAGGTGAGTTTGAAGATACGTTGTGAAGTTGATGTTACATCTAGAGCTAGATTACTATTGGCTAGCTGATTAATAGTAAATGGAAGAAGATGGATAGTTACGTTTGTATGTTAAATTGTAGGACCTGAATACAGGACGGTCTTTTGGACATGAGGACTATCGACACGATCTATGAATCAGGTGGGTAATTTCCTACCCTGGTCAGGTAGATGTATTGCATTCAAATTTGGTCATAGATATGAGCATGTTAGGTGTTCATATTATCTTGACCCTGCTCTTATTATCTTATGCTTGAACTTATTATTGGATGTATTTATGTTCAATTGATGATATCACATATTCCCTATCATGATTTAGGAGTTATAGATGTGATGTAAATTGGCCTAGATGTTTAGTAGGGTGTAAATGTTAGTACGGGTGATGACCCAATTTATAAATTGGCAAAAAGGTCATCCGTGGGTAGGTAATGCCCTAAATGTAGGATTTATTTCCAATACCCGTATGTTGCATACTTGTTACCAACCATTTATTGTGTAATGGTTAAATGAAGGGTGATTAGTGTGTCGCTACGGACCAGTGGTCCCAGCTTAATATGATTAGTCGAGTACGACTCTCTACTAGATAGAGAGTGCATCGATCAGTTGAGTACGACTCTCTATTGGATAGAGAGTTATGATTAGTTGAGTACGGCTCTACAAAGATAGAGAGTCCGCTGATCGGGCTTGAGTATGACTCTATGATGTAGAGTGTATTGATCAGATGGGTATGACTCTTTGTTGAACAGAGAGTCTGTGGTAGATGGTTGTACGTGTGACAGCATATTCATGTCATTTGCATGCATTCTGATGACATAGTCTCCCTTGGGGTTGAGAGAGTCGTCAATCATCTTGTCTCCCAGGTTACTCCCCGAGGAGTAACTAGTGTGAGGGCAGAGCATCTGTTGTGCCGCACTCTACCACTATAGACGGTGGTAGTTGGAGTTGCTTGCAGTTGTCCTGGGTGCGTGGCACTCGATCGCTCATTGGTAGTGTCAGTCGGAGTGGCCAGCAGCAAGGACCCCCGTTGTGTAGCGAGCTCTTTACGCTCATATGCTACTTGATCATACTGCCCACTCGGCCACTCTATAGCAGTGGTTGGTGTTGAGTTGGGACAGTTGTCATGTCGTGCCACCTAGGCCACACTAGGGTCGTGGTAGCGAGTAGGGGTGCGCAGGCATGACCATGCATACTGCATTGTCGTATCTGATGGCGCTTTGCATATTTCCATATATATATACATATATGCATGTATATATATATATATATATGGATGGTTGAGATTAATATATATATAGATGTAGTCTATATATATATGCTTATTGTGATGTTGCATTTGATTGTATTATGCTTGCCGCATTTGATTGTACATCATATTCATGCATGCTTCTTGCATATGTTATATGGTAGTGTCGGATACTGGTATATGTGTTGGAGAGATCATTAGATACCTTGACCTATAGCTTGAGTATATTATGAGTTGATCTTACTTTTCTTGTTATATATATGTTGGATATATGTTCAGGTTGGATCAGAGTAGCGTAGCAGACTTTAGGTATGTCTGCATTTTTCGTTGTTCATTTGGTTAGACGGTATATGCTTGTATTTATATACTATGTTGATATACCTGTTGTACTTCTAGATTATGTTGTTGAATTACCTATGATATTATATATATACATGTTTTTCTATTACTTGCTGAGTTTTTACTCACCACCACCACGGACCCTGGGTTTTTCTGTCGCCCAGATAACAGGTAGAAGTCTTCGTGACTGCTTAGAGCACCGCTGGCTGACATCTCATCTCATCTCCGAGACTCTGGTGGTTGTGTTGGGCTTTCCATATGAGTGTATTGTATTTGGAGTTTTCGTGATGTACTATGTTGTGGATTCGGATTTTATCAAGGTTTCATTATGTTTGTGATGTGTTAGTCATATTGGTATGCATGTGTGTAGTTTGAGATGTTGTATTATGCTTCCACTGTGTTTTGTGTAGTTGTTGTTCTCATATATATATATGTTGTTGTTGTTGTGGCCTAAGAGCCTTGTATTAACCCGAAATATTGCCACGTATAGGGGAGATGCCGTCCGTTTGCTTTTCGGCACGACATGCTCTCGGGGCAAGACAACTTTAGTGGTATTAGAGCCCTAGGTTCTGTGATGTCATACAAGGTGATTTTTGTATCGAGTCTTGGATTCTTGGGAGTCGATTTATTCGGTTTTGGTTTTCGAGATGAGATGGACAGCGGCCTAAGCTCCAAGAAGCACGAAGTAAGTATTCCTGATGACTTACTTTCTAGTTGGATACTTATCTAGACTCGATTAACAAGTGTATATAGTTAGATATATGACACCTGTACAGACTTGTAGTAGGGGTTGTTCATCGAGGCGACCAACCGGAGTTACCTTTAGTGTTTATACTCTTGGTTTTATTGACTATGCATTTAGTTTAAATAACAGGGAATAATCTATAGTGTGTTGGTTATTGTTCGTAATTGTGGTATGAGTTGACCCCGAAAATGACCTGTTAAGTCTGTGAGTCTTGAACCTGTGTCGAAAAGGTGATTTACCTTTGAGGGCCGACTGATATCGAGTCGAAAAATAGGGGTCAAGTTGTCACATTTCTTGTGGAAATCAGAGACTACAGTCTTAGAGATTTTCACTAATTATGCTAGTTAGATCATTACCTATTGGGTAATGGACAAGACAAGTAGACTATTATTGATGCAGGTAGCGGAAAACTAGTTTATCGTGTTTCATAGGGATTTTTATCCCTGAGTTGTTGTACTGGGTTGTATAACTTCGAGGGTACTTTTGAGTACTTAACTTGGGTTATACAGAGAAAGTAGAGTTATTTGCATACCATTATCGGGATCAAGCCGGTATTTGGTGGTAAATGTAGAAAATAATCTTCGGGAAATAAAACATCACTTGATCATGGTTTAGTGATGTTGAGGGAGAGTATTTCCCCGCGTCACTTTCCGTGACACATTGTAAGGAATTCTTGAGCTTCAAGAAAGGGTAATCGATTAGTAATAGTGTATTGTGCAGAGTCGTGAGACTTGCAGAGGTTACGACCACCTAATAGCTCAAGAGGGTGAATGGATGATTTAAGCCACCCAGAGTTATTAGCTTATAGTTGGATTAGGATGCCGAGATCTTCTACCAGATCTGCCGGAAGACGTTGGATTGAGATAGAAGTTTAGAAATGACTCCGTACAAGGGTTTAAGAGTTGGAGACTAGTAAGAAAATATTACAGGTCAACTTAATAGAGTCAGAAGTCTCCAACTGTTGGATAAAGGAGCAAGATCAGAGTCATAGGCTTTGAGCTATTTTCTGATTATAGAAGACCAACCGCAGATCATCAGGATATTCTCGTGGATATCACCAAAATCAGAACAAAGACTTCGAAGGGATTGTGTGCGTGCAGTGCAGATCACGAAGACACGTGAAGTCAGATTATCCATTGGATCAGTTCATCTATTGCTATTGTAAGCAACCGGTACATTTGAGGAGGTGTACTTTGAAGACTCAGTTGAAGACTATCGATGGTATTCCGAGAGGAAGATGCATCGTCTCGACAGCGGAGATCAGCACCGAAGATTGGGTTATCTCATCAGCAACAACCTACTATCTCAGGCGTGGTTGGAGTTCCTTGATACTCCCCTTCAGCAGAGATCTGCACAGAAGCAGCATCAGCAAAAGACATCTTAAAAGATTCAATAGACAATAACAGTTACCTCCAGATGTGGTTTTCTTGGTACAGAGGAGAGAGTATACGACAATGGTGGTATCTATTCGGTATTCTACAATTGTAGCTCGTAGGATTAAGTGATGAGATCAGATGATCCGGGAAAAATCCTCGGGTCATTCGTCGTAGAAATGCGACCGCTTTATTGTGGACTGTTAGATCTGATCTTCTTCTCTTCAGAGAAAGGCCGAGACTTGCGAGGAGCCTTTGGATCGGATCGACAGATAATTGATCGTACAGGGTATTACTCTAGCTTACCCTCTGGGTTAAAATATTGATAGATACTTGTAGTTTATAGGTATCTGTGTCTAGAACAATATTAGTTCGGATTAGATGGATTACATCGACTTGTGGGTCGGTGGTATCTCTCCCGTCTAGTGAGATGGGGATCAACAATTAAGAAGTCAAGGGATGCCCTTAGACTTTGATAGACATATCTTTACTGTAGACATATCCTTACGGATGGTCAAATTGTTGAGATTATGAAATGATATGCCTCTTGGATGTGCGTATAATCTGAGAGCCTTCGGATGTAGTTTCGGATGAACTCCAAGGCTTGTCGTTGCATAGGCAAGTGGAGTAGGCAATAGAAATGATTGCGAAAATAGTTCTAGTATCGAAGATCACATATCGAGTGATAGTTTTGTTGGTATCAGTGTTGCTAAATACTATAGAAATTGAAAGAATGTAAGTCATAATTATAGGAGAAGTTGGAAGGGATATTTATCTATCCCAGTATTCCTCCTTGAGAAGATCCGGGACTCTTTGTTGAAAGAAAGATGGACCTTTGAGATTATGCATCGATTATCGATGATAGTAGACAGTAATCGTTGTGAATGAATATCCTTCGTTGTGGATAGATGATCTACTTAGATCAACTAAGGACACCTGTGTATACTCTAAGGTTGATTTGGGACTAGAGCGTTGATATTGTAGTGACATGGCATCATACAATTATCGATGTCATTGTGATGATTAATATATATCATCAGCGTAGAGTAAAGGGGATGCAGGTGTGTAGAGATGACAATTTCATACTTGGTATGAATTGTATGAGTTTTGATTAAGTTGTTAGACTAATTAATGATTTAGTCGCCATTGGATTTGAGAATCGTGTATCCTGGACACGATTGGATCAATTGGTAGTTGTTGGAGTTGTGCAACCTGGCCATTGTTGATTGTGGTAGTTGGAGTTGCGCACTTGACCACCATAGATGGTGGTTTGCCTTGTATGATTTGGTTATTCCTACGAATATGGATAGGATGCTTTTGAGCATTAGCATATCACTGATTTGTTTGACAAAGGTGATGATGGAAATCATTTAGTCGAAAGTTAGTGAAACCAGTTTACAAGACCTAGACGGCGGTTAACTTTTACATGAGTATTAGTTAATCCTTCCGAAGGGGATAAAAGGATGTTGTACGCAAATTTATCGTTTTAGGGATCAGAACGATTCCGATGTAGTTGAATGAGGCATATCTTATGCCTATGTTAGTTAAGAAACTACGAGATAGTCTGTCATATACATGACATGACTTTAGTAGTTATTATCGGGATTTGTAGTGATATGGAGCAGAAGTGCTCATGGAGTTTTGACTAGCTACTGGGTAGCTACTATAGAGTTGTTGGAACGCGAACAGTTGCAACAATTGCAACAAGGGAGATTGATCGCTATAGTCTTCCATGCACTTACAGCGTGTGTGGAGTGTATCTTGGATGGTTGATGGATTTCTCTTTTGAGAAAATAATTCCCCGTCTCTGATAAGGATAGTGGGTTCCGGAGTTGCATTGTTTAAGAAAGAGTTGCTGCAGGAAGCACATCGTTTGAGATTTGCTATTCTTCCTGATGGTACTCGGATATACCGAGAGTTGAAACATTTATACTAGTGGGAACGGTATGAAGAGATATACCACAGACTTTGTTGCTGGATATTTACTATACCAGCAGGTGATGGTTGAACATCAGAAATCCAAAGGATTGCTCCAGGAAAATTCCAATTTCGGAATGGAAGTGGGAGCGTATCACTATGGATTTCGTTACAGGATTGTCTAGAACCCGTAAAGGACATGATGTGATTTGGGTGATCATGGATCGACTAACCAAATCAGCTCACTTCCTTCCTATTCGTGGGTCGTACTCGTTAGATCATCCGGCAGAGTTGTATTTCTGAAAGATTATCAGATCGCGTGGGATACTTTTGAGTACTATATCTGATAGAGACCCACATTTTACCTTGCAATTTTGACAAAGTCTACATCAGACTATGGGCACAGAGCTTCGGCTCAGTATAACATTTCATCTGCGGACTGATGGACTGTCTGAGCGTACAATTCAGACATTGGAGGATCTATTAAGATCTTGTGTCATGAATTATGGAGGTAGTTGGGAGAATCACATTCCTTTAATGGAATTTGGCTATAAGAACCGTTATCACTCATCCATTCAGATGACTTCTTCTTAGGCCCAATACGGTAGACCCTGTAGATCTCCTGTGTTCTGGGAGGAAGTCAGGGAATGACAACCGTTGGGGGCCACAGAGTATCCAACATAATGCAGAGTTGGTGCGCGTCATCGGATGATGGTTATTAGAGGTACAGGGTAGACAAAAGAGTTATGCAGACGGAGGCGAAGGCCTTTGGAGTTCTCAGTTGGGGAACAAGTATTTCTGCGTGTTTCACCTACGAAAAAGGGGTGAAATGATTTGGGCTAAAAGGAAAGTTATCTCTACACTACATTGGTCCAGTTGAGATATTGGCGTGGATTGGAGGTGTAGCTTACCAGTTGGCTTTATCTCCGACACTGGCGAGTGCTCATAATGTATTTCCTGTTTCTATATTGAAGAAATACATGTCGCATATTGATCATGTTCTGAAAGAGGTTCCAAATTCTACCTCAGCCTAATGCGACTTATGAAAAGATTCCAGGGTGGATCCTGGGTAGCAAGGAGCGACAAAAGTGGGACAAAACCATCCGACTCTTAAAGGTTGGATGGCAGCATCATACCGGATGAGGAGGCTACGTGGAAGTTGGAAGATACTATTCTGAACTCGATATCCTCATCCTTTCACTTGAGGTATGTGATGGTTCTGAAAATATCTTGAGTTGGTTCTCGTATTTAAGTACGAAATTTGGGGACCAAAATTTTATTAGTGGGGGAGAATGTAAAATATCGGAAAAAAATATATACATATATATAAAATACCCTTGTTAATTAAGAAATTATCTTATATAATTTTCAGGAATTTTTAGAAATTTTTTTGGATTTAAACGGAAGTGTTATGGACATTTCATGGGGATAAAGCATATAGGCTTTTGTAAAGCTTGTTTAGACTATCTGCTAGGAATTAATGGGTTTAATAAAACCATTTAATTTCCCCCCGATCCCTTCCATTTTCCCCGATCAACCGATCCTCTTCTTCTTTTCTCGATCGCACCATGCCTCATCTTCGTCGATGCCCTTCTCTTCCCTCGCGTCGCCCATGCTCGAGCTCGCCCCATCGTCGCCGCTCCGCCTGATCTCCGCCCTATGATCGCTTGAGCCAGTCGATCTCCGCTCGAGCTCGTTGCTTCCGCTGATGGCTGCCTCCTCGAACCGTTCATCGCACACCCTACCACACTGCCATCGTGCCTATTGTCATCACCACACTGTAAGATGGATCCAGTGTCACCGTGAGTTGGAAGGATTGCTGTCGCTGTCGCTCCTCTTCGATGGCATCTTCGGCCTTCCAGATTTCTCCGGTGTCACACCGGTAGCACCACCGGCTTCTTCCACTCTTCGTCGATCCAAGGTGCTCGACGTCTCTTCTTCTTGATCTCTCCGGTCTCAATTGTTAGGGCTGGACCTCCGCTGCCCGATGGACAGCGCCGACGCCAATTCAGATCCTTCGTCTCGTGAGTTCAAGGATCGCCGTCAGAGTCGGGTGAGTAGGTGTTGTTTTCTTCGATCTTGGATGAGATGTTCGGAATTTCTATGGATTTTCCTTGGTTGAACGATCTGTGAAATTGGGAAGGATCCTTGGCCGACAAATAGGGGATACGAGAAGGGTTGGGCTACCGGTGGAGTCTTCTAGGGTTGTGGTATCTTCCGATGGAGTCCTAAGGGCAGGTAAAAACTCGAATTGTCTCCTCTTTTGGGTATGTTGTTTGTGTTGGTCGATTGATTTCGGGTGTAGTGTGAAATTCTATCAGTTGGCTGTGAGGTGATGAGTTTGGATGGCTATGACATCCTCCATCAAGCACGGATCAAGGTTTTGGGCTGCATCATTGCTGTGGCGAGGAAGAAGGCTACCTCTGATTCCTAGTAATGACTCTGTGATTCCCTTGTTTACTTGAATTGTGGATTTTGGGGTTAGGGGATATGAGATTTTTTGGGTATATATCTGATATAATTCTAATTGTAGGGGAGGAGACTTTAGTTGAACTGGATTTCGTCGACCTTATGTTAAATTGAAATGAATAGGTCCTACCTCTTCTTCACCGTGAGCAAAAGAAATATGGCTGGTTGCTTCTAATCTGCCTCTTAGTGCAGGTGATGAAGACAAATGTGAGTAAGCTTGTCATTTCCTATTTGGATTGAGCTATTTAGCATCTGTAACTAAGTTAGGTGAGTTTGAAGCTACGTTGTAAAGTTTATGTTACATCTACATCTAGATTACTATTGGCTAGCTGATTAATAGTAAATGGAAGAAGATGGATAGTTACGTTTGTATGTCAAATTCCAGGACCTGAATACAGGACGATCTTTTGGACATGAGGACTATCGATATGATCTATGAATCAGGTGGGTAATTTCCTACCCTGGTCAGGTAGATGTATTGCATTCAGATTTAGTCATAGATATGAGCATGTTAGGTGTTCATATTATCTTGACCCTGCTCTTATTATCTTATGCTTGAACTTATTGTTGGATGTATTTATGTTTAATTGTTGATATCATATATTCCCTATCATGATTTAGGAGTTATAGATGTGATGTAAATTGGCCTAGATGTTTAGTAGGGTGTAAATGTTAGTACGGGTGATGACCCAATTTATAAATTGGCAAAAAGGTCATCCGTGGTTAGGTAATGCCCTAAATGTAGGATTTATTTCCAATACTCGTATGTTGCATACTTGTTACCAACCATTTGTTGTGTAATGGTTAAATGAAGGGTGATTAGTGTGTCACTACAGACCGGTGGTCCCAGCTTGATATGATTAGTCGAGTACGACTCTCTACAGGATAGAGAGTGCGTCGATCAGTTGAGTACGACTCTCTATTGGATAGAGAGTTATGATCAGTTGAGTACGGCTCTCTACAGGATAGAGAGTTTGTCGATCAGTTGAGTATGACTCTCTACAGGATAGAGTGTGTATTGATCAGATGGGTACGACTCTTTATTGAATAGAGAGTCTGTGGTAGATGGTTGTATGTGTGACAACATACTCATGTCATTTGCATGCATTCTGACGACATTGTCTCCCTTGGGGTTGAGAGAATCGTCAGTCATCTTGCCTCCTAGGTTACTCCCCGAGGAGTAACTGGTGTGAGGGCAGAGCATCTGTTGTACCGCACTCTACCACTATAGACGATGGTAGTTGCAGTTGCGTGCAGTTGTTTTGGCTGCGTGGCACTCGACCACTCATTGGTAGTGTTAGTCGGAGTGGCCAGCAGCAGGGACCCCCATTGTGTAGCGAGCTCTTTAAACTCATATGCTACTTGATCATACTGCCCACTTGGCCACTCTATAGCAGTGGTTGGTGTTGAGTTGGGACAGTTGTCATGTCGTGCCACCTAGGCCACACTGGAGTCGTGGTAGCGAGTAGGGGTGCGCAGGCATGACCATGCATGCTGCATTGTCGTATCTGATGGCGCTTTGTATCCATATATATATATATATATATATATATATATGCAGTCTATATATATATGCTTATTGTGATGTTGCATTTGATTGTATTATGCTTGTTGTATTTGATTGTACATCATATTCATGCATGCTTCTTGCATATGTTATACGGTTGTGTCGGATATTGTTATATGTGTTGGACAGACTATTAGATACCTTGACTTGTAACTTGAGTATATTGTGAGTTGATCTTACTTTTCCTGTTATATATATGTTGGATATATGTTCAGGTTGGATCAGAGTAGTGTAGCAGACTTTAGGTATGTCTGTATTTTTTGTTGTTCATTTGGTTAGACAGTATATGCTTGTATTTATATACTATGCTGATATACCGGTTTTACCTCTAGATTATGTTGTTGAATTACATGCGATATTACATATATACATGTTTTTTTATTACCTGTTGAGTTTTTACTCACCACCACCACGGACCTTGGGTTTTTTTGTTACCCAAGTAACAGGTAGAAGTCTTCGTGACGGCTTGGAGCCCCGCTGGCTGACATCTCATCTCATCTCCAAGACTCTGGTGGTTGTGTTGGGCTTTCCATATGAGTGAATTGTATTTGGAGTTTTCGTGATATACTGTGTTGTGGATTCAGATTTTGTTGAGGTTTCATTATATTTGTGATGTGTTAGTCATACCGGTATGCATGTGTGTAGTTTGAGATGTTGTATTATGTTTCCGCTATATTTTGTGTAGTTGTTGTTCTCATATATATATGTATATTCTTGTTGTTGTGGCCTACGGGCCTTGTATTAACCCGAAATATTGTCACCTACAGGGGAGATGTCATCCGTTTGCTTTTTGGCACGGCATGCTCTCGGGGCGTGACAAAGGCCATCCAATCCGAGTTCTCCTCTAGTGTTTCTTTCTAGCAAGTGTGAGAAATTGTATTTCTGAGAGTAAACTTGAATGTTTTCTTTCTGAGTATTCAAGAGTTGGATCGAAAGCAATCTAGAGGGGGGGAATGAATAGCGAGCTTGACAACTTCTTTTCTTTTTGTCTAAAACTTGAGTGATGCACAACGGAAAGTAAACTACTAAAAGAAATAAACACAATTTCTTTTTACTTAGTTCACAACTAAAAGGTTGCTACTCCAAGGCCCCACGATCCTTGACCGCGTACAAAGGGGCAATCAACTATAGATCTCCTCCTAGTTGGAGGTAGGAGACAACGAATACAATAAAAGAAAATCTCGAGGAAGAGGTACAAGACCACCTCTCCTCTTTACAATGAAAAGCTCAGAAACCAAAAAGCTCGAATACAAAATGAAAGGATTAACTAGACAACTAAAGGTACTAACGAAAACAAAGTCTTGAAATGATGGCGTGTCCTCAGTGTTGCGGCAACATTTCGGTGGCATAGAGTAGTCGTTGATGGTGCGACGTTGTGGGAGCACTTGGAGAGCAATTTCAATGACCTAAAGGGGTGAAACCCCCCTTCTTTTATATCCCTCCAAGTCCTATCTCATTAAGATCTAGATCTGGATCAAAAGGACACCTCACCCAAAGATAAGGGGATCTTATCTTTACCTTCATCGAGCTGGACAGTTTGAATATCAATCGACTGATGGCCTTCATCAGTCGACTGATGCTAGCAGCAATAAACTTCCATAAGCCAACAGTCGACTGCCAGCTAGGTTTTTCATCTGAAATAAAGAGTTAGCACGAAAACACAAGTAATAGTAAATTTCATGGCTACTTACCATCCGATCTCAACCTAGACCTTCTACTAGAAGTCTTAGTCGGATCGCCGCCTAAAGTCATCCCAGTACAGAGGACCCGACCTCACCATTACTCACACTCGTGCTTACCTCTGATCCTTTACGACTTGTCACTTAGCTTCCGATCTCCACCTGGGTTCTTCGACTCTATCCGAAGTTCTCTCAGTGTCGCCCGACCACCACAGTTTCTCAATTCAAGATTCTTCAGGTGTCGCTGACCTTCAACTCAGCTTACACACTTCTGCACACTTAACAATAACTTATGAGATAAAGATAACACCTTAACTTTGAGCTTTTGCCATAATCAAAACCTAGGTTCGATTATCTGGTGCCCCTGCACCAAAGATCTCCCCCTTTTTGATATATGGCAAACTGACACAAAGTTAAGGAAAAAAAATTAAGCATAAAATGAAGTAGTAACATTATGAGTAGTAAACATGTAGTGAAGTAGTAAGTGTGATTAAGCATAGCAAGTGTAAGTAAGAAAGACACAGCTTAGTTTGAGTATGAAAGAGATGCATAACTTAGTAAGTTAGTATGAGTAACTTAGCATGAGTGAGAGTATAAGCTAAACTCTTTTTCAAATCCTCCCTCTTGACCTTAGGTGAGTACTTTGAAAAAGAAGCATAGCTCTCCCCCTTAACGTTTGCCACTTAAAAACAGTTTAAGTAAGTTAAGTTTTCAAAAATGATTTTGATCCCTTAACTTTGGCCTTTCTTCTCTCCCTTTTGCCATAAATCGAAAAAGGTGGGGGTTTGTAAAAAAATGTTTAGAAAATAAGCGATTATGATTTGTAAGTCCAAGCATGTTCCTAATAGATTTTGAAAATAATAGTTTCAATGTACACTCAACTAATAGAATGTTCAACTCTTTTTGACTTAATTGATATGACATGATCAATAAGTCCGGATTAGAGTTGGTTATTTTACATAATTATACTCCATAATTCATGTCGATGCACTTGATCTACATCTAGAATCAGGAGTAAGGTCCTAACATCTCACGCCCATCTACGTGGCTCAATACACAAACACATTAGACCTATGTGTTGTGAGATGTGTTGGCTCCTTAAATCTATAAGTGCATGCTTTCTAAGGTAAATCCTAAGCTAGTTCCATGTAGCATGAAAAAATAGAGTATATAAGAAAAATATAAGAGTTGAGTCCTACTCTCTTATGCACATTCCTAATTTCCGTCTAAGCAGAATAAACTCTGCTTTGAGTAAGGGTTTGGTGAAGATATCTACTAGGTTCGATTTAGACTCAACATATTCGAGTTGTATTGTTCCATTTGCTACGTGTTCTCGAATGAAATGGTGTTTAATCTCTATGTGTTTAGTCCTAGAGTGACAAATTGGGTTCTTAGTTAGGTTAATGGAACTAATGTTGTCGATGAAAATTTTAGTGTTACTAAAGTTTAATTGGAAGTCATGGAGAGTGTGCTTCATCCAAAGAAGTTGAGCTACATACTCACCCATCGCAACGTACTCGGCTTCGGTGGTCGATAAGGCAACACAATGTTGCTTTCTACTACACCAGCTAACTAGACTCGAGCCTGAAAGTTGGCAACAACCACTCATGCTCTTCCTATCAAGTTTACTATCGACATAATATGAATCGGAGTAGTCGACTAGTTTGAACTCGTTAGACCTAGGGTTCCAAATTCTTACGTTTAGTGTTCCTTTAAGTTATCGGAAGATGCGTTTGACTAGCGTTAGGTGCGGCTCCTTAGCGCAAGATTGGAATCTTGCACACATACTTACTGTGAAGAGTATATCAGGGTGACTCACAGTTAAGTATAGAAGGCTACCTATCGCGCTCCTATAGTATTTTAAATCAATTAGTTTTCCTTCTAAGTCTCTACCTTTGTTCACATTAGTTGCCATTGGTGTGTTAATTTCCTTAGCGTTTTGCATTCCAAAAATAAAGTTGCATTGGTAGTTTCAAAAATTATGTCATCTACGTATATTTGGGCAATAAATATTTCTTTTCCTATGGATTTTACAAACAAGGTTGGATTTACTAAGTCTTGACAAAAGCCCTTAGACTTAAGATAAACTGAAAGCCTTTCATACCAAGCTCTAGGAGTTTGTTTTAGTCCATATAGGGCTTTTCCAAGTTTAAAAACATGGTTGGGGTTTGTTTAGACTCTCAAATATGGGTGGCTGGCTAACGTAAACCTCTTCCTTGATAAATCCATTCAAGAACTCTGATTTAACATCCATTTGAAATAGTTTAAATCCTCGATGTGTAGCGTAGGCTAATAACATCCTAATCGATTCAAGTCTAGCTACGGGTGCATATGTTTCATCGTAGTCTAACCCCTCTACTTGACTGAATCCCTTAGCGACTAACCTAGCCTTATTCCTAACAACATCTCCTTTATCATCAAGTTTGTTTTGAAATACCCACCTCGTTCCAAAGATCATTTTTCCATTAGGTGGGGTTATGAATTTCCAAACTTGACTCCTAGTAAATTGAGCTAATTCTTCTTGCATAGCTATAATCCAATCGGGATCAAGAAGAGCTTGTTCAATTGTTTTGGGTTCGATTTTTGAAATAAGTGAAATTTGGCTTAGGTTCCTATAGGATGCTCTGGTTCGATCTCCTAAATTGGGATCACCTATTACTTGATCAATAGGATGATTTGCTTATAACATAGACTGATTTGGGTTAGGATCTATACTAGACTAGTTTTGTGAGTTAGATTCGGGTCTAGAATTAGGTTCAGGTTCAGGTCTAGAGTTAGGTTCATGTCTAGAGTTAGGTTCATTAATCACTTCTAATTCGGGTTTTGTAGTTTTGTTTTCTTCATCAAATACTATGTTAATTGTTTCTTCGATTTTTAGGGTTTCATTGTTATACACCTTATAGGATTTACTAATGGTTGAGTATCCTAGGAATATCCCGATAGTTGTTTTAGGAGTGAATTTTCCTAGGTAGTCTTTAGTATTTAATATATGTACCCTACACACAAATACCCTAAAGTATTTAATGTTGGGTAGTTTTTCATAATAAATTTCATATGAGGTTTTAAGATGTATCAAAACTAGGAGGATCCTATTTTGAACATAGCAGGTCGTATTGACCACTTCTTCCCAAAATCTATTAGCTAAGTTATACTCATTCAACATGGTTCTAGCGGCTTCTTGTAATGTTCTATTTTTACGTTTGACTAGACCATTTTGTTGAGGAGTCCTAGGGCAGGAAAACTCATGGTGGTATCCGTTTTGATTACAAAAATTGATAAACCTATGGTTTTCGAATTCACCACCATGATCACTTCTAAGTCTTTTTATCCTAAGATTCTTTTCATTTTCTATTAATTTACATAAGTTGGTGAGTTGTTCTAAGGTTTCACTTTTATGTTTTAGAAACCTAACCCAAGTGAACCTAGAGAAGTCATTGACTATAACTAGATAATATTGACTTCCATTTAGTGACTTGGCTCCATGAGAATCAAATAGGTCTAAGTGTAGGAGCTCAAGTACACTTTTGGTTCTTTCTTGGTTGGTTAGTTGATGTGAGGTCCAAGTTTGTTTACCTTGTTGGCAAGCATTATAAATTTTATTTTCCAAGTTATTAAGGTTGGGTATAGTAGACCTCTGACTCATTTTGTGTACGAGTCTTGGATAAGAGTGGCTGAGTCGTCGGTGCCACAACTAGGATTCCATTTGCTATATCATTAGACACTTGGTTGAGGAGTTTGGTAAGTTAATTGTGTAAATGTTGCTATTCCTAGTTCCCTTATGTATAATTTTTGAAGTATCATTATGTTTGATTAGGCATTCATTTTGTAAGAAGGTGACCTTATAATTATTATCACATAAATGACTAACACTAAGTAAATTAAAATTGAAATTCTCAACTAAAAGTACATTACGAATTATGAAGTTAGAGTTCAACTCAATATCACCTGAACCGATGATTTTGAGTTTCCCATTGTTTCTGAATGCTACCAATCCTTAGCTTTTGAATCTGAGCTTCGAAAATTTTAGTCGGTCTCCGGTCATGTGTCGGGAGCACCCACTGTCCAACATCCATTGATCCTATACATATAGTAGTTGTATCGGACATTGGAATTTTAAGGTTGGTTGAATATTTTAGCCTAGTAGTCATCTCATCCTTTCTACATGATCAAACATGTTAACCTTATGTGTTTTGTGAGATGACTTCAATTTTACTTGATTAAGTTTAGTGAATTAAAGATAGTCAATCTTGGGTTAGATTTGGACTTAACCCTTAGATCGTTAAGTAAACTCGAGAGACTAGCTTCCAGGTCATGGCGAGGCACAGAGGCCTTCTTTGATCAGAACAATGACCACTTCCTTAGACAAAGTTAATTTCAAGAAAATGTTAACTTAAATCACTTAGAGTCACTTCCTGGTCTAACTAGTTTATGATGTGGCGAGGTAGCTTCGGGTAGTTCAACTTAGTCGAGTGCACCAAGCTAGATACACCTTATCTAGATCGGATGCACAAGACGTCATTTCCTTAACGTACTATCATCTCGCCATGTCCTGATACTATGTTATCAAGGTTGACTAACTATTA
Source organism: Wurfbainia villosa (assembly GCA_025175895.1). Classification (NCBI taxonomy): domain Eukaryota; kingdom Viridiplantae; phylum Streptophyta; class Magnoliopsida; order Zingiberales; family Zingiberaceae; genus Wurfbainia; species Wurfbainia villosa. The sequence continues at coordinate 57,231,871 of CM046004.1, forward strand.
ACCCTATCTAGCCGTTCTAAAAATTAAAACAATAATTTAACTAAGCATGCAACAATTAAATCAAGAAGTAAAGCAAACAAATTTAGTACTAGCTTTCCCTGGACCATTGAACTGATTCGGTCTTTCCACGTAGTGGATTTGGTCCTTGGGAATCCAATACTTGGTGAATCCAAATTGACAATTCAAAATGGTCTTAGGTGTTGGGATGTATACTGAAAAACCTATCTTTTGTATGAACATCTTTATTTTTGAAATAAGAATCACATGATCATTATTTGCATATTTATGGTTATGCATATTGTAAAGGAGATCATGTTATCGGTTCATTGTAAAGAATAAGTAAAGGCTCACAACCGAGATGGTTATGGACAAACCATTGGAATGGTTGTAGTGTGATTTGGTATTGGTTTGTCTTGACCATAGAATCACACTAGTACACTTTGTGTGTATTGAGCAGGACCAACATAGAGGTGATTCGATTTATTGATGACTACATAATCGAATCAGACCTCAGATATTATATTGTACATGCTCTTAATCCCGATATAATAACGGACACATATACTTAGTATTCATTTCTTTGATTTACCAAAGGGCGAGATTTATAGAGTAAATCGATAGGCGCGGTAAGTTGGAAAATGATATTATTTATATGGTGTGTCGTTGATTATAGGAGGAAACCGTGTCCTATATATTAGGATGATGATGTCCCCTTGAGGAGCTCATAAGATTCATCATGTAAACCCTGCAGGTGGACTTGGTCCGGCTTGATGATAAGGTTGAGTGGTACTACTCATAGAGTTAGATGTTGATTAATTAATTGTCAATAAATTAATTAATCGACGGACATTCGAGATCTTAAACACGGAAAGAAAAATATACAAATAATATATGGAGCCCATATTAACTTATGGGGGTTGGTGAGGTAGATCAATGATGATCCTCTAGTGGATTGGATTATCATTAATGGATCGGACTTTATGTGGGCTTGATCCATTGGGTGGCCAAGATCCAACTCCTCCTTATGGTCCCTATTGTAGCCTATTAAAACCTCATGAAGCCTATATCCAATGGTTGAAAACAAAACTCTAGATTCGACGGTGGAGATTAAATCTCTAGATCTGACGGGTGAGATTAAATCTCTAGATCCGACGGTTGAGATTAAATCCCTAGAACCGATGGTGGAGATTAAAGGAGGCTTAGGCCTAACTCTATAAAAGGAGGCAAGGGGGTGGGCGGTAAGAACAATTGAAGAGGGGCTAGGGTTTGGGCGGGTAGGGTTTGGAGGTTGGGCGGCAATAAATAAGGAAATAGTTTCCTTCTTCTTCTTCCTTGGTGGCCGGCGCCCATCTTCTCCTCTCCTCTCCTTGGCCGGCATCCAAAGTACTTCTTCCTCTTCTCCTTGGCCGATGGAAACAAGGGTTAGGGTGATTCCTTGGAACTCTTGGCCGGCGTCCACTTCCTCACCTCTTCTTCTTGTTGGCCGACGGCAAGCATCATGGTTGGTGCTTGGTGGTTGGCTCAAGGAAGCAGGAGAGTTTTGATTATATACTTCCTCTTGTTCGGAGCGAGCAAGGAAGGAAGATTGGTGATCTAGGAGGCTTCTACTTTTGGAAGATCGTCGCCCACACGACGTCCAAAAGGAGAAAGGACATACAATAGAAGATCGAGAGGTTTAACGTTTTTTTATATTCTTTTATAACATGTCTATATTTGTTCTTCAATCATATATATGTTATATATTCTGTTTTGTGGCTAAATTAGAGGTTGGTGGCTTGAACAACAAGTTTGTTCAAGTGACTACTCTGATCGAATAGCACGATGATGAAATAGTAGCTTGGATAATCCCTCTTGTCATGGATAAATTTTTTTTTATCTGGGGACGTGTTGGTGCAGTAGGCACCTAAGTCGAACCTGAGTTTTGATTATAGCAAACGATACAAAGTTAAGCTCATGTTGTTATCTCACGAGCTGAATCGAGTGTGCAGAAGATTGCTATAGCTGGAGCTGAAGGCTAGCGACACCCGGAGGAAGCCGCGGTGGTCGGGCGACACTCGAGTGACTTCGGAGGGAGCCGAAGGAATCAAGTGGAAGGCCGGAAGCAAAAGCAACATGTAAGTATCGAGGTAAGCTCATGTGTGCGAATGTAAGTGAGGTCGTATCCTCGTTACGGGGATGATCTTAAGCGTAGATCCGACCAAAGACATCCTATAGATGGTCTAGGTCGAGATCGGACGGTCGACGACCGTCAAAATTATGTTTTTGTTGAGCTAACTTTGACTTGCAGCAAGCATCAGTCGACTGCCGGAAGGACTCATCCGTCAATCGGCCGATCGCCGGAGGTCGAAGACTGATCGATGCTTCCATCAGTCGACTGATGATGGCCATCAGTCGACTGATGGTCAAAGGATCAGCCTCGAGAAGTCAAGGTTTATCACCAAATTTCAAGGGGAGTGGTGCTCAATTGTGATTGGCTAGGGTTCCTCTCGAAAAGGGGCTCAAAGGCTATAAAAGGAGGGCCAAACCTAGGGTTTCATCATCAATTCTAAGTGCTCAAAAGCCTCCGCAACGCTGCGACTCTCCGACAACTCTACGACAACGAAGTGCTGCCAACAAGCCTAGTTTAAGTCCTATCTTCGAGTTGTTGGTATAATCTTGTCTTGTCATTTCTTTTAATCTTGCAATTAGTTTGTTAATCGAGGCTTTCTATCGTTGCATTTTCATTTTAATAGAAGAGAGGGTTTGTCTCTCTATCTTGTGCTTCGAAAGTTTTTTTTTGTAATCGTAAACTCCTACCTCCAACGAGGAGGAGTGCTTTAGTGAATTGCCCTCCGTACACGGTCTAGGACCATTAGGGCCTTGGAGTAGTAGCCGAAGGCTACGAACCAAGTAAAAAAACTATTTGTCTCTTTTAGTTTTTATTTACATTTCCGTTGCGTATATTTGTCTTGAAACGAATTCGAAAGAAAAAGTTTTTTTTTGCTATTCACCCCCCCCTCTAGCGAACCGCATCGATCCAACAGGACGTAGAAGGGATCGCCATTAACAAGCGACCGAGTTGAAGTGGGAAGCGAAGTTTACTACCTTCAAGTGGTATCAGAGCCACGGTTTCTGATTTTGTGTGTTTAGGATTCGGTTACTTTTATGCACTTTTAATATATTATATGTGTCGGATAATAGTAGGTTGTGCGTAGGTTAACTTTTTGGTTGCAGAAAAAGGATCCAACTATTATGGTCATATGTGTGTATGTGATTGTATGTGTGTAATTGTATATTTTGTTGAATCCTCGGGGTTGACGAGGCTAGTATTTAATTTTTGTAATCAGATACGGCATTGTTTAGCCACTCTTTTTATTTTAGTTTACTTTCGATCTAGATTTCATGTACACTCCTTCATGGAGTATAGGATCGATGGATGTAAATTAAAATAGTTTTTTTTCTCGACTTGGATCTCCGGATGGCTTGTACATGGCATAGGGAGGAGTGAATGAGATGGTGATACGACGGGAGACATATTGAAGACAAAAGCAATAATAGTTGGAAAATATTTATTTTTCATATTTATTGCTTATTGTTTGATATGCATATCGTAGGCTAGAAAATTCCTCAATTTTAAATTACTAAGTGGGAGAGGGATATTTCATAAATTCCCACGGCCTCCATTACGATTTGACATGTGATGCAAACAAACTTGCGTGTCGGCTCTGAGTGCCTTCCTCCCCATCGGATGAGTTTGTTTGCGGATCACAAGGTCGAATATATTTATAGAAAATTATTAAGGAGCGTGTGTACTTTCCCATCGGAAGGCACATAACCCGAGATAATTACCTTGGTAACGAGTAATGGTGAACACTTAGATACAAATATAAGTATCCTCCCCATCGGAGTCACTGCTTTTATTTGTAGGGCCGAAGAGGAACCAACTATTAGTTTTATTTGTCAAAAAGTTAGGTTGACAAGATAGTAAAATTAATGGGTGAAACCTCCTCTTACAAATGTAGAATTCGTATACGTCCACACTATCGTGGCATACAATATTCTCGGTATTTTGAGGTGTTGGTTGATTTTAATATTTTAGTTTGAGGAATCAATAATTTTTTGAAATCTAATGTTTTGATCTATGTGATTCTTAGGTTGTTTTCAAAATGAATTTCAACCCGCTTGCTGTGATACTGAAAGAAAATAAACTTACTGGACCCAACTATGTTGATTAGATGAGAAATCTTGACATTGTCTTGACTGTGGAGGAATACAAATATGTACTCCTTGAAGAGTGCCCTCCTAAGTCTGCGTATGATTTTGGGGAAAAGGAGAAGGAGAGTTATAAGAAGTGGATCAAGGTCGATGAGATGGCGCGGTGTTACATTTTGGCATCTATGTCAAATGTACTGCAACATTAGCATCAAGCCATGCCCACTACTTATGACATGATGCTCAATCTCAAAGAGCTTTTCAGACACCAGAATCAGGCTGCCAGGAAGGAAGCCATGAGGAACTTAATGACGACCACCATGATCGAGGGACACTCGTAAGGGATCATGTTCTCAAGATGATGGCTCATTTGAATGAGCTGAAAGTCCTCGGAGCTGAGATCGATGGGGAAACCCAGGTCGATATCATTCTTTAGTCTCTACCTAGGAGTTTTGAGCAGTTTTGCCTGAACTACAACATGAACAAGAGGTTGTATTCGTTGGAGGGGCTTTTTCGTCAGAGTTCTCAGGCGCAAGCCATGGTTGCCCAAAAGGTTTCTACTTCTAAGCCGAAAGGCAAGAAGAAGAAGAAACAAGCTGGGGCAAAGGTAGTGGGAGGAACTCAGGGAGGAGTGAAGAAGTCGAAAGGCAAGTGCTTCACTTGTAAGCAGACTGGACACTGGAAGAAGAACTGCCCCAACCGGAAGCAGAACAAAGGTATATCTTTTGGTCTAGTCGTTGAAACATGTCTAGTGGTGTTATCTATCGGTACCTGGTGTGTAGATATGGGAGCCACTGATCATATCTACAATACTTTGCAGGGGTTCCAGGAAACCAGATGACTGGCTGAGGGGGAGATTACCGTATACTTGGGCGATGCCATGAAGGTGATGGCTATTGCAGTGGAAGATGTTTATTTGTCTTTTGAGAAAAATAAAGTTTTGGTTCTTAAGAATTGCCTTTATGTACCTTTATTTAGAAAGAATTTGATTTCGGTTTCTAAATTGTTTATGGATGGATATTCTATTTCTTTTAATGATAGAGTTGTTATAAAAAGGAATAGAGAGATTATCTGTTCTGGTGCATTGATAGGAAATTTATATACACTTGAACTAAAAGCTCCCACAATGCAAATAGAAGTTAATAACTCATCTTCTAATTCCCAAAAGAGAAAAGAACCTTCGAAGATGAACCAAACATATCTTTGGCATCTAAGACTTGGTCATATTAACCTAAGAAGAATTCAAAGGTTGATAGCTGATGGACCTCTAGGTTCATTAGTGGTGGAAGATTTCCCAACTTGCGAATCTTGCTTGGAGGGTAAAATGACCAAGAGGCCTTTTAAGGCCAAGGGGTATAGAGCCAAAGATGTGTTGGAGTTGGTTCATTCTGATTTGTGTGGTCCTATGTCTATCCAGGCAAGAGGTGGTTTTGGATATTTTGTCTCCTTTATTGACGATTATTCGAGATATGGATATATTTACTTGATGCACCGTAAGTCTGAATGCTTTGACAAGTTTAAAGAATTCAAGGCTGATGTGGAGAAATGTCAAGGTAAAAGTATCAAGACACTACAATCTGATCGTGGTGGTGAGTACCTCTTGGGAGAGTTTAGGAATTACTTATCAGAGGCTGAGATTCAATCCCAATTGTCTGCACCTGACACACCCCAGTAGAATGGTGTAGCAGAGTGAAGGAATAGAACTCTTATGGAGATGGTTAGATCGATGATGAGTTATTCTGAGTTGCTAGATTCGTTCTGGGGATATGCTCTAGATACGACAGTGTATATTCTGAACTTAGTACCATCTAAATCAGTGCCTTCTACTCCCACATAATTATGGACTAGGCGAAAGCCTAGTCTAAGACATATTCGGATTTGGGGGAGTCCAACACATGTGTTGAAGGCAGATACTGGTAAGTTGGAACCTCGTACATAAGTGCGCATGTTCGTTGGCTATCCTAGAGGAATGAAAGGTGGTTTGTTTTATAGTCCTAGAGATCAGAGGGTGATCGTTAGCAGGAATGCCAGATTTCTAGAGGAAGACTACGTTATGAACCACAAGCCCATGAGTAAGATTGTTCTGGAGGAATTAAAAGGGGAAGTCACTTCTTCAGTACCACTAGTACAAGAGGATATACCATAAGTCACTGCACCGCGTGTCACAGAGGATACACAGGTGATACCTCGTCGTAGTGGGAGGGTTGTGAGATAGCCTGGTAGATTCATGTTCTTGGAAGAATCTTCTGATTTAGTCCCTAGCGAACATGAACCTGATCCCTGGACATATGACGAGGCAATCCAAGATAAAGATACGGTATCTTGGCAAAGTGTAATGAATACTGAGATTGAATCTATGGATTCAAATCAGGTCTGGGAGCTAGTAGAACCACCCGATGGTGTAAAAACCATTGGATGCAAGTGGATCTACAAAAGAAAGAGAGGCTTGTTGTGAAAGGGTATACTCAGAAAGAGGGTATACTCAAAAAGAGGGTATCGATTATGAGAAGACCTTTTCGCCAGTAACCATGCTTAAGCCTATCCAAATTCTCTTATGCATTGCTACTCATATGGATTATGAGGTATGGTAGATGGATGTTAAGACAGCTTTCCTTAATGGATGTCTTGAAGAAAACATCTATATGAAGCAACCAGAAGGATTCATTGCAAAGGGCAAAGAGCATCTTGTGTGTAAGCTTAATCGGTCCATTTATGGATTGAAGCAAGCTTTGAGGTCTTGGAACTTCCGCTTTGATGAGGTAATCTAGTCTTATGGATTTATTCAAAGTCTGAATGAGTCTTGTGTATACAAGAGATGTGACGGAAACGTAGTGGTATTTCTTATACTATACGTAGATGAAATTTTATTAATTGGCAATAATGTCAAGATGTTATCGGACGTAAGGGTATGGTTGTCCAAATAGTTTGATATGAAGGACATGGGAGAAGTGGGACACATCCTTGGGATCAAAGTTATAAGGGATCGCAAGAAAAGGATGTTGTGCTTATCTCAAGCTTTATACATAGACACAATTATGGATCGTTTTAGCATGCAAAACTCCAAGAAAGGTTTTCTACCTTTCAGGCATGGAGTTCCTTTATCTAAGGAGATGTGTCCTAGAACATCTGAGGAGATAGAGGAGATGAAGGCGGTTCCTTATGCTTCAGCAGTAGGAAGCCTCATGTATGTGATGTTATGTATGAGACCAGATATCTGCTTTGTCGTGTGCATGGTCAACAGATATCAGAGTAATCCAGGATAGGAACATTGGACTACGGTAAAGCATATATTGAAGTACTTGAGAAGGACTAGGGAATATATGCTAGTTTACCAGGCAGACCAATTACTCCCTGTGGGTTATACATATTCCGACTTCCAATCAGACAGGGATAACAGTAAGTTTACCTCAGGTTTTATGTTTACTTTGGGAGATGGAGCCATTGTATGGAGGAGTATCAAGCAGAAATGTGTGGCGGACTCCACCATGGAAGCTGAGTATGTGGCAGCCTCTGAGGCGGCTAAAGAAGCTGTGTGGCTCAAGAACTTCTTGATGGACTTGGATGTGATTCCTGGTTTGCCCAAAACTATCACAATTTATTATGATAATAGTGATGCAGTTGCAAACTCGAAGGAACCACGAGCCCATAATGCAAGTAAACACATAGAGCGCAAGTACCACCTGATACGAGAAATCGTAAAAGAGAGGAGAAGTTGTTGTGGCCAAGATTGCATCGGAGGATAACCTGACAGATCCTTTCACTAAGGCCCTTCCAGCGAGAGCTTTTGATAGGCATGTGGAGGGAATGGGAATCAGATGTATGGCAGTTTGAGGACAACATAATCTTTTAGTATAAGTGAGAGATTATTGGGATGTATACTGAAAAGTCTATCTTTTGTATGAACATCTTTATTTTTGAAATAAGAATCAAATGATCATTGTTTGCATATTTATGGTTATGCATATTATCTGATACATTACATTATAGATAACATGGTGTGTAGTGTCACACAAGAGATCATGTTATCGGTTCATTGTAAAGTATAAGTAAAGGCTCACAACCGAGATGGTTATGGACAAACTATTGGAATGATTGTAGTGTGATTTGGTATTGGTTTGTCTTGACCATAGAATCACACTAGTACACTTTGTGTGTATTGAGAAGAACCGACATAGAGGTGATTGGATTTATTGATGACTACATAATCGAATCGGACCTCAGATATTATGTTGTACATGCTCTTAATCCCGATATAATAACGGGCACATATACTTAGTATTCATTTCTTTGATTTACCAAAGTGTGAGATTTATAGAGTAAATCGATAGGCTCTGTAAGTTGGGAATTGGTATTATTTATATGGTGTGTCATTGATTATAAGAGAAAATCGTGTCCTATATATTAGGATGATGATGTCCCTTGAGGAGATCATAAGGTTCATCATGTAAACCCTGCAGGTGGACTTGGTCCGACATGATGATAAGGTTGAGTGGTACTACTCATGGAGTTAGATGTTGATTAATTAATTGTTAGTAAATTAATTAATCGACGGACATTCGAGATCTTAAACATGGGGAGAAAAATGTACAAATAATATATGGAGCCCATATTAACTTATGGGGGTTGGTGAGGTAAATCAATGATAATCCTCTAGTAGATTGGATTATCATTAATGGATCGGGGTTTATGTGGGCTTGATCCATTGGGTGGCCAAGATCCAACTCCTCCTCATGGTCCCTATTGTAGCCTATTAAAACCTCATGAAGCCTAGATCCAATGGTTGAAAACAAAACTCTAGATCCGACGGTGGAGATTAAATCTCTAGATCCGACGGTTGAGATTAAATCTCTAGATCAGACGATTGAGATTAAATCCCTTGAAACGACGGTGGAGATTAAAGGAGGCTTAGGCCTAACTCTATAAAAGGAGGCAAGGGGGTGGGCGGCAAGAACAATTGAAGAGGGACTAGGGTTTGAGCGGCTAGGGTTTGGAGGTTGGGCGGCCACAAATAAGGAAATAGTTTCCTTCTTCTTCTTCTTCCTTGGTGGTCGGCGCCCATCTTCTCCTCTCCTCTCCTTGGACGGTGTCCAAAGTGTTAGTGAAAGCCCTAGAGTCAATCATGTGATGATTGTTGTATGGACTTTATTGTATCATATTCCTATTTATAAAGGCATGGATATTATATTTACTTGTATTGGTGCCAAATAACTAAATATAATAATGTCCTTGATTAGTAGATTCTTATCTATATCAATCGATTGATTGAATCGATAATGAGATGATATAGAGAACACTACTCTTAGTCATTCCTAGTCAAGTATTAATATTCAGGGACAATGTTAATGCGTAGAGACTAGCATGTAGGTCAACACGATGACTTGATCTCACAAGTCATGGATATGAGATATCAAGTTGACACATGGGTATGCATTGGAGAATGTATACTGAATGACCCGCCATGAGAAAGTATCATGGATTATTATATGAGTGTCATATACTTTCTCATGTGGCTATTAGTATGACTATTAGTCCTTAGACCTGAAGTCACCATGGTTCCCTACATAAGGAGTTGCATACTTTGGCTTCGTCAAACATCACCCGTAAATGGGTGGACTATAAAGGCGATTACTGGGTATGTAACAAATTATACGGAGGGATGTGAGTGATGTAGATGGGATCTATCCCTCCTATATGACGAGGGTGACATCGATATTCTTGATAGAGTGAGACCACGAAGTGCATGGCCATGCCCAAATGAGTCAATATGTGATATTGTGCTTGTTTGATTAGAGTGAGTCTACTTGGAGTTCAAGATATAGATTGTACCGAGGATGACACGGTCTATGCCTCAATTGGTCAATCTAGATGTCAAGGATAGAGGGACATTGTCACATATTGTGAGAGTCACAATTAGTAGTCACAAAAGTGATGTTGGAGCTCAACATTCTTGTAACTTGGGTAGCAATGATGTGTTGCTAGATACTGCTCATTGTTTATGTTCCTAAATCGGTTTAGGGACATTGCCAACGTTACAAGAACCTATAGGGTCACACACTATGGGCAATTAGATGGAGATTAGGTTCATATGATGAACCATGAGGATTAGGTTCATGGGATGAACAAAATTGGATTAAGAGTAATCCTAATAAGACTAATTGAGTTGGACTCGATTTGATTCAAGTGTTGAATGAGTCTAATTTGGATTTGATTCATCAAATCAATTTAAATTAATGAATAGAGATTCATTAAATTAAATTGACTTGAGTCAAGTGGTTAGATTTTATCAACCATGGGAGATAAGAGGTCAAGTTTGACTTGACTTGAGAGGAAGATGAAAGGTCAAGTTTGACTTGACCAAATGCCATGTCATGATGATGACTTGGCATGGCTGGCCAATGATGATGTTCCACATCATCATTGACTTATCAAGTGGTGCCACCTCATGAGGGAGACCAAGAGCCATTGGCTCTTGGAGTTACATGCATGCATGTAACCCCCCAAGACTTGATGTGGTCGGCCACTTCTCATTTAGATGGGAATTGATTTTGGGAGTTACTCTCCAACTTCATCTTCCTCCCTGGATCATCCTCTCAAGATCTCTCCCTCTTCTTCCTCATCTTGCTGTGAGCATCTAAGGAGTGCTAGCACACTCAAGATTGCTTTTCTCCACCTATTGCTTGTGTGGATACCAATAGAGGAGTGTGCACTTGACGCTCTTGAGTTGCGGCGAAGCTTTTGGACGAGCGAGATTTGCGAAGGGCGTCGCATCGAGGGTAATGATCTCACCTTCTAGATATAAGGTAGATCTAGGGTTTTTAGTAAACACATACATGTTTTAGTTTTAATACATCTTCGCACGGATCCGTGGCCAAACTTCCGGGGTTTCCGCAATGCAAAAAGCGGTTTTTGCGGCTCGAAAAGTCCAACAGTGGTATCAGAGCCACGTGTGAAGCATGTGTGTGTTTCATTTTTGTAGTTTTGTATTAGATATAAAAATTACAGATTTTTATGTTTCTGTAAATTTTCTATTTTTATCGAATTTTTGGGTATTTTTCTCGAAGAGTCGAAGCAACGAGTGTTGGGACACTTGTAGGCTTCAACCATCGAGAAAAACTCTCCGAAACGGTGAGTTCTCGCTTTAGGTTTTTGGGACAGTGACTTAAGTCACTGTAAGATCATAGTAGGTACACTCGTAAAGTTTATTTTGCGAGTAGGGGCGCTGCCCCTATCCCCGAAAGGGGCCTTTTCCCGCGATCGCGCCCGGAAACCACTTAGTGGGACCGTTACGGAAAGGTGACTCATAAAATTGAAAAAAAAATAGAAAAATTTTAGAAATTTTTTGTAAAAATACATAATTTAGAATTATATATAATTCTGTGATTGTCATGGCCCAAGAACCCCAATATGATTGGATGATGATGTATTGAAATTCATAATACGGCCTGCGTGCCGTTTTTGTGGTTGTGCGTGTTGTATAGTGTATGCGACCTGTGCGTCGTACCTCTTCTTTTGAAATTCAAGTTGTAAATAGTTTTAGACTCGAATGTAACTCGAGTTTCATAATTGTAATGTATAAAATGGAGCGGTGGAAAGTCCACTTGTAGACGAAGTTACGAGAAGAGTGCCGACGACACATGGCGGTCAAAGGAAGCGCTTAGAGAAGCCACTAGCCCTAGGTTGACCGTTCGATCTTCTCATTGGCTTGAGAAGATCGTAGTAGGGCCATATATATATGTATATATGTTGATATATATATATATATATATATATATATATATATATATAATATATATATATATATATATATATATATATATATATATATATATATTTATATATATATATATATATATATATATATATATATTATGCTTGTATGTATTTGATGCATGCTAGTAGAATAATGCTTGTATGTATATGATGCATGCTAGAATAATGTTTGTATGTATGTGATACATGCTAATATAGGATAATAAAGGCCTTAATGCGTATATAATACACATTACGATTAGATTAGATCTTAATCGAATCAACTCGTAAATATCTACCAAGTCCTTGATACCCATCACTACCTCGATCATTTATAGTTGTTGAATCTGCCAAAGCAGAGCAATGCATATTATCTTGGTAGGGTGGGGAGGGACAATCTTGGTCCCGCCTATCACGGCTTGGGTTAGAGTAAGCTCAATTAGATGGAATAAAACTAGTTAACTCAATTAGATCGAGTAAAACTATAGGCATATTCCAACCGTTGGAAAGATAGGATAAGATCGCATTTATACTAAATCTTGGGCTATTTAGCCAAAGCTAACTCAAGGTCTTTTGTAAATGTGGGTCTTGATCCTATAAACAAGAGTTGCATAGAGATGTAATCGGTAATGTGTTACCCACCGATCGTACTAAGTCTTGGGCGATTTAGCCAAAGCTAACTCAAGGCTTAGTATGATGTGGATCTTGACCCGCAAGAATTATAGCTAGTTTGTATGAATCTAGTAATGTGGTTTGACCACATCCATAACTCGATTCTACAAAATTCCTATAATTCAGTGGGAGCATCATTTGATTAAAGGCCTAATTAAATGATAAAAGGAATATGATATTAATTCTCTGCATTGTATGTTGTAGATTACTATGTCGACAAACACGAACACTCTCTCTCTGCGTTTTGTCCTTGAGAAGGACAAGCTCAATGGAGCAAATTTTTTGGATTGGTACAGGAACCTGAGAATTGTTCTCACCCAAGAAAGGAAATGACGTCTGAGCGGCCCATTCCGAGGCACCTTCCGCGCCCTGCTGACAAAGATGCTTACAAGAAGCATCAAGATGATGCATTAGATGTGTCATGTCTAATGCTCGCTACCATGAACTCTGAGCTTCAGAAGCAACACGAGTTTATGAATGCTTATGATATGGTTGAACATCTTCATCAACTATATCAAGGACAAGCAAGGCATGAGAGATATGAAGTCTCTAAGGCATTGTTTGGTTCTAAAATGCAAGATGGGACTCCCGTAGGTCCATATGGACTCAAGATGATTGGGTACGTAGAAAACCTACAGAGATTGGGATTCCCCCTTGGCCAAGAGCTGGCCACTGACTTAATCTTGCAGTCTTTGCCGCAAAGCTACAATCAATTTGTCATGAATTACAACATGAATGAAATTGATAAGCCACTGCCTGAGATGCTCAGCATGTTGAGAACTGCTGAACTCAACCTTAAGAAGGGAAAATCTAACGTCATTTTGATTGTGCAAAAGAAGAAAGGCAAGGGCAAGCCTAAAGGTAAGGGAAAGTCGCAAGCCAAGGGCAAAGGCAAGGAACTGAAACCCAAAGGAGGGGTGGCCAAGGAAGGGGCTTGCTTCCACTGCAAGGAAGCTGGACACTGGAAGCGTAACTGCAAGGCATACCTAGAAGATCTTAAGAAGAAGAGAAGTGAGACTTCTACTTTAGGTATAAATGTTATAGAAGTCAATCTATCTATTTCTTCATCATGGGTACTAGATACCAGATGTGCTTCTCACATTTTTACCAATGTGCAGGTGCTGAGAAATAGCAGGGCATTGACAAAGGGCGAGGTGGACCTACGAGTAAGCAATGGAGCAAGAGTTGATGCTGTTGATGTAGGAACTTATGATCTATCTCTGCCCTCTGAGCTTGTACTAGAATTAGATGAATGTTGTTATGTGTCTGCTTAACTAAGAACATCATTTCGGTTTCTTGTTTGGACAAGAAAGGATTTACATTTATAATAAAGAACAAATGTTGTTCAGTTTATTTAAATGATATGTTCTATTGTAGTGCACCTCTAATGAACAGACTCTACTTTCTAGACTTAGTGAGCCCTATCTATAACATAAGTACCAAAAGGTTCAAGTCAAATGAGTTGAACCAAACCTATCTCTGGCATTGTCGCTTAGGTCACATAAATGAGAGTCACTTATCTCAGCTCTATAAGGATGGGCTGCTAGACTCATTTGATTTTGAATCATATGAGACATGTGAGTCTTGCCTGTTAGGCAAGATGACCAAGACTCCCTTTAGTGGACACAGCGAAAGAGCAACGGACTTGTTAGGGCTTATACATAGTGATGTATGTGGCCCTTTCAATGTTGCTGCTAGAGGTGGTTATAGGTACTTCATTACATTTACTGATGACTTCAGTAGATATGGTTATGTGTATCTTATGACACATAAATCAGAATCCTTTGAAAAGTTAAAAGAATTCAAGAAAGAAGTATAAAACCATCTTGGCAAGAGTATTAAGATACTTCAATCAAATCGAGGTGGTGAATACCTTAGCCATGAGTTTCGTGACTATCTAGCTGAGTGTGGGATTCTATCCCAACTCACTCCTCCTGGAACACCACAGTGGAATGGTGTATCCGAAAGGAGGAATCATATCCTATTAGATATGGTATGATCTATGATGAGTCACACAAATCTTCCTATATCCTTTTGGGGATATGCTCTAGACATAGCAGCTTTTACCCTCAACCGTGTACCATCCAAGGCTGTAATAAAGACACAATATACGATATGGATAGGGAGAAATCCCAAGATGTCTTTCATGAGGATTTGGGTTTGTGAGGCTTACGTTCGACGTCAAGTCTCAGACAAACTGGGACCCAAATCTGATAGGTGCTATTTTGTTGGATATCCCAAGGACACAAAGGGATATTACTTCTACATTCCCAGTCAGCACAAAGTGTTTGTGGCAAAGACTGGGGTTTTTCTAGAAAGGGATTTTGTTTCTAGAAAAACTAGTGGAAGTACGTTCAATCTTGAAGAAATTCAAGATAAGGACCATAGCACTGAGGCCTTGATGGAGGTTGAACAGGAACCACAAAGTGTTGTGGGTGATGAGGTTGTTGCACAAAGAGTTATGGAATAACCACCTGTTCAGGTAGACCTACCTCTTCAGTGCGATGAGTGCGAGATCATCATTTCTCTTTTCTGACCATGATGACGTTATGCTCATCAAGAATGAGCCTACCTCCTATTAGGAAGCTGTGATAAGCCCAGATTCTGAGAAATGGCTAGAGGCCATGAGATCCGAGATGGAATCCATGTACACCAACCAAGTATGGACTTTGGTTGATCCACCTGAAGGGGTCAAACCCATTGGGTGTAAGTGGGTCTTTAGGAGAAAGACTGACATGGATGGACTACGCATACCTATAAAGGTCGATTGGTGGCTAAAGGTTTCGAGCAAATTCATGGTATTGACTATGATGAAACCTTTTCTCCAGTGGCGATGTTTAAGTCCATTCGGATCTTCCTTGCTATTGTAGCATACCACGATTATGAGATCTGGCAGATGGATGTCAAAACTACGTTTCTGAATGGAAACTTACTCGAGGATTTATACACGACACAACCTGAGGGCTTTGAAGATCCACAGCATACTGGGAAAGTATGCAAGTTGCAAAGGTCCATTTATGGGCTAAAGCAAGCTTCTCGGAGCTAGAATCTTCGATTCGATGATGCGATCAAACAGTTTGATTTCATCAAGAAAGAAGATGAACCCTGTGTCTACAAGAGGATTAATGGGAAACAGTTGTCTTCCTTGTATTGTATGTGAATACATACTGCTCATTGGGAATGACATCCATTCTCTACAGTCTGTGAAGACTTGGCTGGGGACGTGCTTCTCAATGAAGGACTTAGGTGAAGCAGCCTATATTCTAGGCATAAAGATCTATAGAGATAGATCTAAGAGATTTCTTGACCTAAGTCAGAGTGCATACATTGACACGGTATTACTACGGTTTGCCATGCAGAATTCCAAGAAGGGATTTCTGCCGATATCATATGGTGTGAGTCTTTCGAAGACTCAAAGTCCCTCTACTAGAGAGGAGAGAGACCGCATGGATAAGATCCCTTACGCATCTGCTATAGGATCTATCATGTACGCCATACTGTGTACTCGTCCTGATGTCTCGTATACTTTGAGCATGATGAGTAGGTACCAGTCAGATCCAAGTGAGCGTCACTGGATAGCAGTCAAGAATATTCTTAAGTACTTGAGAAGGACTAAAGAATATTTCTTGATATTTAGAGGCAATAAGGAGCTAGCCGTAAAGGGTTACAGCGATGCCAACTTCCAAACTGACCAGGATGATTATAGATCGCAGTCAAGGTTCATGTTTTGCTTGAATGGTGGCGCAGTGAGCTGGAAGAGTTCCAAGCAAGACACAGTTGCTGATTCTACAACAAAGGCTGAATATATCGGTGCTTCCATCTCATTCGAGAGCTTATCGATAGAGGAGATATGAAGATTTGTAGAGTACCCACAGAGGCTAACATCGCAGATCCCTTGACCAAGGCTTTGGCACAGGAAAAGCATGATGGTCACACTAGGTCATTGGGTATTAGATACTACGGTGATTGGCACTAGTGCTAGTGGGACATTGTTAGTGAAAGCCCTAGAGTCAATCATGTGATGATTGTTGTATGGACTTTATTGTATCATATTCCTATTTATAAAGGCATGGTTATTATATTTACTTGTATTGGTGCCAAATAACTAAATATAATAATGTCCTTGAGTAGTAGATTCTTATCTATATCAATCGGTGCCAAATAACTAAATATAATAATGTCCTTGAGTAGTAGGTTCTTATCTATATCAATCGATTGGTTGAATCGATAATGAGATGACATAGAGAACACTACTCTTAATCATTCCTAGTCAAGTATTAACATTCAGGGACAATGTTAATGCGTAGAGACTAGCATGTTGGTCAACACGATGACTTGATCTCACAAGTCATGGATATGAGATATCAAGTTGACACATGGGTATGCATTGGAGAATGTATACTGAATGACCTGCCATGAGAAAGTATCATGGATCATTATATGAGTGTCATATACTTTCTCATGTGGCTATTAGTATGACTATTAGTCCTTAGACCTGAAGTCACCATGGTTCCCTACATAAGGAATTGCATACTTTGGCTTCGTCAAATGTCACCCGTAAATGGGTGGACTATAAAGGCGATTACTGGGTATGTAACAAATTATGCAGTGGGATGTGAGTGATGTAGATGGGATCTATCCCTCCTATATGACAGGAGTGACATCGATATTCTTGATAGAGTGAGACCACGAAGTGCATGGCCATGCCCAAATGAGTCAATATGAGATATTGAGCTCATTTGATTAGAGTGAGTCTACTTGGAGTTCAAGATATAGATTGTACCAAGGATGAAATGGTCTATGCCTCAATTGGTCAATCTAGATGTCAAGGATAGAGGGACATTGTCACATATTGTGAGAGTCACAATTAGTAGTCACAAAGGTGATGTTGGAGCTCAACATTCTTGTAACTTGGGTAGCAATGATGTGTTGCTAGATACCTCTCATTACTTATGTTCCTAAATCGGTTTATGGACATTGCCAACGTTACAAGAACCTATAGGGTCACACACTAAGGGCAATTAGATGAAGATTAGGTTAATATGATGAACCATGAGGATTAGGTTCATGGGATGAACCAAATTGGATTAAGAGTAATACTAATTAGACTAATTGAGTTGGACTCGATTTTATTCAAGTGTTGAATTAGTCTAATTTAGATTTGATTCATCAAATCAATTTAAATTAATGAATAGAGATTCATTAAATTAAATTGACTTAAGTCAAGTGGTTAGATTTGATCAACCATGAGAGATAAGAGGTCAAGTTTGACTTGACCAAATGTCATTTCATGATGATGACTTGGCATGGCTGGCCAATGATGATGTTCTACATCATCATTGACTGATCAAGTGGTGCCACCTCATGAGGGAGACCAAGAGTCATTGGCTCTTGGAGTTACATGCATGCATGTAACCCCCCAAGACTTGATGTGGCCGGCCACTTCTCATTTAGATGGGAATTGATTTTGGGAGTTACTCTCCAACTTCATCTTCCTCCTTGGATCATCCTCTCAAGCTCTCTCCCTCTTCTTCCTCATCTTGCCATGAGCATCTAAGCAGTGCTAGCACACTCAAGATTTCTTTTCTCCACCTATTGCTTGTGTGGATACCAATAGAGGAGTGTGCACTTGACGCTCTTGAGTTGCGGCGAAGCTTTTGGACGAGTGGGATTTGCGAAGGGCGTCGCATCGAGGGTAATGATCTCACCTTCTAGATCTAAGGTAGATCTAGGGTTTTTAGTAAACACATACATGTTTTAATTTTAATACATCTTCGCACGGATCCGTGGCCGGATTTTCGGGGTTCCCGCAACGCAAAAAGCGGTTTTTGCGGCTCGGAAAGTCCAACACAAAGCACTTCTTCCTCTTCTCCTTGGCCGGTGGAAACAAGGGTTAGGGTGATTCCTTAGAGCTCTTGGCCAGCGCCAACTTCCTCACCTCTTCTTCTTGTTGGCCGGCGGCAAGCATCAAGGTTGGTGCTTGGTGGTTGGCTAAAGGAAGGAGGAGAGTTTTGATTATATACTTCCTCTTTTTCGGAGTGAGCAAGGAAAAAAGATTGGTGATCTAGGAGGCTTCTACTTTTGGAAGATCGTCGCCCGCACGACGTCCAAAAGGAGGAAGGACATACAATAGAAGATCGAGAGGTATAACATTTGTTTATATTCTTTTGTAACATGTCTATATTTGTTTTTCAATCATATATATGTTGTATATTCTGTTTTGTGGCTAAATTAACTTGGACCCCGAATACAAACACAAAAGCTGACGATCCGTACATCGTCTATTTCGCGGCTATTCGTAGAATAGAGGTTGGTGGCTTGAACAACAAGTTTGTTCAAGTGACTACTCTAATCGAATAGCACGATGATGAAATGGTAGCTTGGGTAATCCCTCTTGTCAAGGATAAATTTTTTTTATCTAGGGACGTAGAAGGGATCGCCATGAACAAGCGACCGAGTTGAAGTGGGAAGCAAAGTTTCCTACCTTCATTAGGGACCCATGCTTAGATATTTGTCTATTTCAATTCACAATTGACATATACAATTTATTTGTTTTGTTTGATCTAAACCCAAGTCCGGCCTTATTGTACACGACCCTTTGTGATCCATGTAGTAGGTCAAGACCCTTGGATCCCAAAGTAAACCTTTCTAATGTTTGCCTAAGATCTTGGACTTGTCCTTTAAAGAGAGAGTTCTCTTCTTCGAGTCTTTCAACTTGAGTTGAGTTCTCCTCTCGAACTTGACTAGTTGAAGAGGTTAGGGAGACCTCATGTTTATGGAGTTTCACCTCCTCAACTAAGGTCTCGACCTTGGACTCGGACTTAGCTAATTTCTTAGTTAAATACTTAATTGCATTATAAAGGGTATCAATTAATGACCAACTCACCTTGATCGTATCTTTTGAACCGGATATGAATCCGTGGCTTATCTTGAATTGGAGTTCACTCTCGAATCCGGAGTCGGACTCGATCTTGGACTCATAGCTTGTTTCGGGTTCGGATTCATCTTCAGGCTCGATCGGCTTGGCCATGAACACAAGATTGTTGAGCTCGTCTTCCTCCTTCGATGACTCCTCCCATGTTGCTTTGAGAACTTTCTTCTTGAATGGTTTGTTCTTTAGTCTTGGGCAATCCGATTTGATGTGTCCCATCTTGATTCATTCGTAGCATCTATAGTTGGAACTTTACTTGGGTATGTTTTCCTTGGATTGCTTGATCGGGCGTCTTCGGCTCTTGATCACCTTTCGAACTAGATTCACTAGTTCGGTCTCCATCTCGTCGTTCACCTCCGATTCGTAATCCTCTTCTTCTTCTTCGGGAGGTGGTTTGCTCTTCATCTTATTCTTTCGACCTGCAACCAATGCAATACCCTTCTCGACCGGGGCCAAGTTAGATTGTTCGTGTAGCTCAAACTCAGATAAAAGCTCGTCTAATCTAATCTTAGATAAATCTCTAGAAACTTTATAGGCATCAACCATAGATGCCCACAAAGTTTTCCTAGGAAAGGCGTTTAAAGCATACCTAATAACATCTCTGTTTTCGACCTTTTGTTTGATCGAGTGGAGGTCATTCATAATGTCTTGTATTCTTGCGTGCAATTGTGTAGCGGTCTCGCGTTCCTGCATTTTTAGATTAAAAATATTATTTAAAAGAAGGTCTCTTTTACATACCTTCGTGTCGGCAGTTCCTTCGTGAAGCTCGATAAGCTTATTCCAAAGGTCTTTTGCGCTTATGAACGGTCTGACCCAGTTGAGCTCCTCCTTGTAAAGACAGCATTGTAGGATTTGGGTTGCCTTTGCATCGGCCTCCAGTTAACGCTTCATGGCATTGGTCCACTTGTCACAGTCTAGGAACTCGCCGTCTTCGTTGGTAGGTAGTGAGAACCCGGACTGGATGACAATCCACATCTCGACTTGGGTTTTTAAGTAGCACTCCATATGACCCTTCCAGTAATGGAAGTCATCTCCATCGTAAAACGGAGGTTGGGCGGTGCTAAACCCTTCGAGATGGGCCATCAAAAACAAACCTTGCACACAAATAAAAAGGACACGAAAAAGGTTGCCAAGACTTTTGTCTTGGATAAGTAGTGCGGGAAGAGAGACAATGAAAATTTAAATTAAGACAAATACGAAAAGAAAACCAAAACAAAATGCTAGATTGGTGGTTGCACCAAATCTTAGCGCCCCCGCTTTGATACCAATTGTTGGATCGAAAGCAAGCTAGAGGGGGGGGGGGTGAATAACGAGCTTGAAAACTTCTTTTCTTTTCATCTAAAACTCAAGTGATGCACTGCGGAAAGTAAAATACTAAAAGAAATAAACACAATTTCTTGTTACTTGGTTCACAACCAAAAGGTTTCTACTCCAAGGCCCCGTGATCCTTGACCGTGTACGAAGGGGCAATCCACCATAGATCTCCTCCTCATTGGAGGTAGGAAACAACGAATACAATAAAAGATAATCTCGAGGTAGAATTACAAGACCACCTCTCCTCTTTACAATGAAAATCTCGGAAACCAAAAAGCTAGAATACAAAATGAAAGGATTAACTAGACAACTAAAGGTACCGACAAAAACAAAGTATTGAAATGATGGCGTGTTGTCGGCGTTACGGTAGAGTTTCAGTGGCATAGAGTAGTCATTGACAGCGCTGCGTTGTGGAAGCACTTGGAGTGCAATTTCAATGACCTAAAGGGGTGAAACCCCCCTTCTTTTTTAGCCCTCCAGTCCTATCTCGTTGAGATCTAGATCTAGATCTAGATCAAAAGGACAACTCACCCCAAGATAAGGGGATCTTATCTTTACCTTCATCAAGCTGGATAGTTTGAATATCAGTTAACTGATGGCCTTCATCAGTCGATTGATGCTAGCAGCAATCGATTGCCACAAGCCAACAGTCGACTGCCAACTAGGTTTTTCAACTGCAACAAAGAGTTAGCACGAAAACACAAGTAATAGTAAATTTCACGGCTACTTACCGTTAAATCTCGACCTAGACCTTCTACTGAAAGTCTTAGTTGGATCACCACCTAAAGGCATCCACGTAAAGAGGACCCGACCTCACCATTACTCACATTCGTGCTTACCTCTGGTCCTTTGCGACTTGTCTCTTAGTTTCTGGTCTCCACTTGGGTTCTTTGACTCCATCCGAAGTTCTCCCGGTGTCGCCCGACCACCACAGTTTCTCGACTCGAGATTCTTTGGGTGTCGCTGACCTTCAGCTTAGCTTAAACACTTCTGTACACTTAACAGTAGCTTATGAGATAAAGATAACACCTTAACTTTGAGCCTTTGCCATAATCAAAACCTAGGTTCGATTATCTAGTGCCCTTGCACCAACATCAATTCCTATTTTCTCAAGTTCTTGTAGGTACTACTTTGATTTTTCTTTAAATAAACTTTTAAATATGTAGCATGAATTTCTTCTGTGAGTAGTCTCTCTCTGAGAACAGAGGGGCCTATCTTTATCTATCATCTATCCAACTGATCTTTCACCCTTAACTTATAAATTGTCTTGTAAAACCTGTGCTGGCAAAAGAGGTAGTAAGTCCTTAAGATGAGGCAGTCAAATCCTCTGGTCGAGGCAAAGAATTTTATCATAAAAGGCTTATGGAAAAGAAGGATAGATGATAATTGATGGTGCTCACTTCTTCGGCCTGCCAAGATCTCCCTCCCCCTTCTTATGAATTGTTGGATCTATCACCAAAAAAGGTTAGAGATGAGATAAAGAGATATATTCCTCTTGAATCACCTCAGATCCATGGAGTAAAGTGAAATCTGCCACTTGGTGAGAATGAGTGTTAGAGATGGGTCGGCTTCTCGACACGGCCACTCCGACGCTAAAGTCAATAAGAGTATGAAGAAAATAACAATCTAGAAGAAATGAAGAAGTCCATTGTAATCGCTTTTTCTACTTTAATTCAAAATACTTTCTTCAAATGCCTTATACACCGTATGCTTCCCTACCATGTATTAATTAAACAAAATATAGAAAATAAATGATTAAATATATTAAACTAATCATTTTCAACCTCCTCCTACCACTTCCCATACTTTGGCATACCCTTTCCTCCTTATTTCTCCATATTCAAAAAGAAACCCCAAAACCCATAAATGGCTCAGGAAATGAACATACTACTCAGATAATGAACACACTATACAAGAAATAAACATACTGCTCGAGGAATAAAAACACTGCTCGAGAAATAAATATACTGCTCAGGAAATACACTAACCGCTTGGGATTTCACATAGACTGCTCTGTTAGTACCATACTTAGTTATTGAACAACACTGCACTCATCCCTATTGTGTTCGAGAATCATACATACTGCTCGGGAAACACATATATTTCTTGGGAAAAATATTCACTGCTCTGTTAATACCATACTTCACCTCTGAACAATATTGCACTACTCACCTCTACTGTGCTTGGGAATCATACATAATGCTCGGGAAACATATATATGTTAGTAATATATGAGAGATGTCCTAAGGCAATTGTCTTATGTTTGAACCATTTATATGATAAATGATGATTCACTATTTGAGCATACATATTTTCATGTATTTGATTAGATCTTAAACTCATTTACTGAACATCCACGATATGATTCACAGCATGAGAGAATTTGTGATTGGATCACAACTAGTGAGTATCTCTACATGTGTAATTATGATGTATCAGAATTATCCCTAGTCGATGAATTGATGGAATTGGACACCATCAATTCTATCGAGACTAGCACGAGGTAAACTCCTTAGTGTATCCAAGCAGTTGATTCTCACTGGCTAGAGACATTGTGATGTCCGAAGTTAATCATGGATGCTAGTTATGGTAACTAGTTCATTGGAGTGACCAGCTATAAGACTTCATATGGTTCTCTGCATATATGGATATGTCAATGAAGTTCTTACTGCAACTTAAGTGTGATGTTCCTTTGACTTGCGGTATTCAAGTCATCTTGGTCATAAAGACTTATACTTTGACTTCTTAAGCAAGCATCTCTGAGGAAATGTGGACCTGGGATGATTGGGTATAAGTCGAAGTGGTCGAAGGTGTTTGAATAGTCTATAAAGGATTCACCACTTCTTACGAGGAGATATATACCCATGGCCTCTCGTCGGATTGTTACTAAAGTCTTTGGCCAAAGCATTACATGTTTAGAGTAAGGTACTCTTGGATACATGTGCAGTAACTAGAATCCGTAGGACGAGGAAAGATGTGACGTAGTCAACCAAGTAGGGACTGACACTATAGACCATGTCCTGAACCAAGTGGGTATAAGATGCATGAAGGGAACTGAGCACGATTCATTGTAGCTGCTGAAGGGTTTCAGAAATAGTTTTGGATCAACCGTTGATCTTTCGATTAATTGAGGATCATGATGTACTACTAGGTGCCACTCATGATTGTTCTATAATTAATGGTTAATTATAGACGACCAACATAAATCGAGAACCTATTTGGTCACACGCACAACGAGCGTAATCCAAAGGATTTAAAAGGAGCTTGAGAATGAGATTCTCAGACCGAGAGAAACTAGGTTTGGTTGGACCAAACAAGGATCGAGCATGAAATCGTTTAAGTCGCAATGGAAGCATGGATGGGTCATGTCTTATGAAGACATGATGGGTGAACCAAATTGGTTTGGTTCTAATCCAATGGTGAATAATAAACCAAAGGGGTTTAGTTTGTTTTAAACGAATGAACCAAAGTTGGTTCAGTTTATTTTAACTTAAAATAGATCAACTCGGTTCAGTTTATTTTAACTTAAGTTAATGGAGCGGGTTAATGGGTTTTTGGTTATGAACCAATAACTGTTAGGAGAATATGTTCCCTATAAAAATAGGGATAAGGGTTTTGTGAAAACCTAATCCTATTTTTGTGCCGCCCCCTCCCTCTCTTCTTCTTGTGCCGCCGCCCAACCTTTGTTGCTACCCAGCTCTTGTGTCGTCATCCAAGCTGTTGCCGGTGTTCAAGCTCTTGCCAGCGATCCTCCGGTGACCCTCCAGCGACTTCCCTTGGCTCAGGTGACCAAGGAGCGGGCGACCATCCCTTTGGATCGGCGCATCCCCTCCACCAATCTGTCAAGAATTCTAGACAGCTTCCTCCTTTCGTGTCGGAGCATCGTTTGGACGACATTTGGAGCTCCGACAGCGGATGGGGATTCGATCTCCGGTAATCCTCATAGGTGGAGGATGAACGATTCGTCAAACGGTTGACAAATACCTCTCCGGAGAAGCGAGTTTTGGGGACTCATTTTTGAATCCGAATTTTGATTCAGATTGTGATATTCTCTCGATCACATCGTCTTCGACATGAGGCTAGTGACTCGTACGAAGACGAGACTCATGGATTTGTGAAGTCATCCCGATGATACTCGGCGTGGATACGGATAGAGGCGATTCTACCGAGAGTCGCTCTGGTTGATGTCTTTCCCGCTACACGTGATACGTCAGGTATACGTAGAGTAATTTCCTTTTATTGCAAAATTTGAAACTACGAGTATGTCTACACATGTTGTACTATGCATGCGTGTGATATGTGTGTTGTAATAAATTAGATTTATTGCTTTTTATTTCTTCTGCTGCGCACATGTTTGCGAAACATGTTCGAACACACACTCGCCGCGGTGCCGAAAACCCAACAATATATTGCTTGGGAAAAGTACTTTCTGCTCTGTTAATACCATACTTCAACTCTAAACAATACTGCACTACTTAACTCTACTGTACTCGAGAATCATACATACTGGTCGGGAAACACATATACTGCTCGAGTAATGGACATACAGCTCAGGAGATACACTAACCGCTCGAGCTTCCACATAAACTGCTCGGGAAAAGCTTAATCTTGATCAAAAAAACCCCGACCCCATCATAAGTTCTCCCTCTTTAGTAAAACTGAAGAGTGAAGTCGAGTGAAGTTTTACAAGTGCTTATAACAAAAAAATGTCTCTGCCTTAACTACAAAAATCCCACACCCATCATAAGTTCCCCTTCTTTAATAAAACTGAAGAGCAAAGTTGAGTAAAGGTTCACTACAAAAATAAGAGTATTTGGCGACGAATTTTGCAACGAAATTTTTTTCGTTGTAAATAATTAGCTGCTAAATTCTGCGACGAAAAAAAAATTCATCGACAAAATTGCAACGAATAAAATTTTCATTGAAAAATTTGTCGCCAATTTTGGCCACGAATAATTATTTTCTTTGCAAAATTTGGCGACAAAACATAGTCTATCGCCAAATCTACTAAGAAAAAATAGTTCGTCGCTAATTATGCGATGAATAAATAGTTCATTGCAAATTTTGATGACGAAAATATAATTAGTTCATTGCAAATTTTTGCCGACGAAAATGAAATTCATCGCCAAATTTAGTGACAAAAAGCTAGATTCATCGCCAAATTTGGCGACGAAAAGCTAAATTCGTCACCAAAGACTAACAAACATATTTCACGAATAAAATTCAATTTGGCAACGAATATTTTTTCGTCGCCAAATCTGTGATGAAAAAAATAATTCATTGTAAAATTTTCAAGACCAGTCGACTGATGAATACAAACAGTCGACTGAATATTTGACTAGTTCGACTGATCAGTCGGCTACCAAGGGTTCTGTAAGGTGTTATAGTAAGGGGCAGTCGATTGGTATTTTCATCAGTTGACTGCCAAAGTGAGCAGTCGACTGCTTAGTTGGCTACGAAATATTCTATAAGATGCTATAGTACCATCAGTCGACTGATCCTGTTGATCAATCAACTATTGATGAAAAAAAATTTTGATGCATTTTTTGCGACGAAAAAATTTTTTCGTTGAAAAATCTCATGTATCAGTCGACTGATGGTTTACATCAGTCGACTGATGCTGAAGAACGGAGTCAGGAAACCTATTTTAGCTGATTGCCACTCGATTGCTAGTGAAACAGTCAACTGGATACATGCGTCAGTCGACTGATGCTATAATTTTTGCAACGAAAATATTTTTTTCATTGCAAATCTGGAAAAAAAAAATTTAATAGATTATACTTTTTTTCCCTATTTTACAACAAACACATACAACAATATAAATAAATTTACACATCAAACTTTAATACCGAATTAATATATATATGACAAACCTAAACATATATAACTTACAATACATAGATATCATATGTGATAAGTCAAGTAACATTTAAATATAACAAATAAAGTCAAAGGTAACCACCATTGTCACCACCATCATCATCAAAAAATACATCATCATTGTCATTATTATAGGGATCAGGAGGAGGAGCAAATCCAGAAGGAGGAAGTTGACTTGAACTAGATGTTAATTGAAGATGTTGCATAATGAACATCTGTTGCCTTCGAAATTCATTCATCTGTTCATTTAATTCTTTTACTTCCTGAGCTCTTTCTCTTGATTCATTTTCCTTCTGCGCTAGTAGCTCCTTCAAATGATTAACCTCTTCGGTTAATTGATTTACTTCTGCTTTTGATGTCGGGCAGGATGAAGAAGAAGCACCAGGGACTCTATAGGATTGCCTCAAATAACTAACTACAATTATTCTTCCACTTTTCGCCCCTCCAGTTGCTTCGAGCCATAAATTTGTATAGCTAATAGAAGGCTCAGATTCGACTGCATCATCACTTGCACTCGAATTTCTCTTTACAAGTTCATCGTATTTCTCCTATTTTGAAAGAAAAAAATTAAATACTAACATAAGAATTAAAATTTTTAAAATTACAAACCTTCATTGTTCTAGCTCTTTCTCCACTCCACGTCTTATCTTTCTTTTGAAATGTACGGGTGAAAGTGTCTATAAATAATGGCTCAGTTCCCCGTCTCCTGGGCCTAAACACACAACATTACCATTTATAAAATACTGAGTATTAGATTACAAAATTATGATTTGAAAAAACTCACCAATCGATGCCTATGCTCATCGATATTGATTGAGCCTCCCGCATACGTGGTAGACATAACATCGAAATTACAATATTGATTTTGCTTATTTTGGTCACTTCGTTTGCTATCCTCAGATCCCCAATATGCAATAATTTGATTCCAATTCTCCTTGGTTATACAGTGTGGCTTTTTATTTCTGGTTTTTGCATGACTGAGTATGTTTCTGATATGATCGTCACATTTTTTCTTAAAAACTCTCCTAATCTCTAGTGTTTCACTCTCCTCCCAAGTAAATAACCGCTGCAGTAGAGAAAAATTGAATTTATTATATTAACTATAATTTTATATACAAAATGATTTAAATAAGTCACCTTGAACTCATTCCACCACAAAATTTTTATTTCTTCATGCGTGCTCGTATAAGTCATAGAAGCTCGCCCCAATGGTTATTCACTATTTTATTTATCTCATGAATAACATGTATAGAATTTATAAATCTAACATAAAATAAAAACAAACCAGTTAGATACTTATAAAAATACATATCATATTAAAAATTAAACATAGATAATCTAAAACTTAAATACTTATGAATCTCCACGCAGTGATATCAACTCTTTCGTATCTTCCCTCTCAATGAATGATTGTTGTACCGGGGAAGATACATGAGTAGGTATCTGCTGAGAACCAGAAGATCCTACAATTGAAGAAGAGATGGAGGGCACATTACCTGCAAGAGCATCAAACTGTGCAAGGGCTGAAGCAGAGAAAGACGGTGATCTTCCATCGCTACTCCTTCTATGATCGCCACGTCGAAACTAACAATCATAATTATTAGAAGAATATGACAGTAAAAAAAAAATACATTTTCATATCAAATTTATAATATAAACAATATGAAAAAATTATCATATTCATAGCAACTGGATGACCTACAAAAAAAATAGTTCATTAATATATCAAATATATGAAATTTCAAATTAGATAGTAAATTAAAACATAATTTGTACTCAATAAAAGTTACCCACAATTAGAAATCAAAGTCTGTAATATAATTTTCATCCTGGTCATGTGTCTATTAGTCATCATATTCTTCTTCGTCATCATCATCGTCATCATCATCGTCATCCTCATCCTCATCCTCTAAATTAAATTCCTCATCTTCATCCTCATTCAGTTTAGTTGCATCAATGGCTATTACTACGCCACTGGAATCTCGTAACGTTGAAATATTATATTCTTCGATATGAAATGTATTGACAACTTCATCTTGTTGATATGCTATATCTTCCCAATGTTCCTCAATTTTATTACGTGCTTTTGTTTTACAAACATCCCACCAATCACTTTTGTCTCATCTCAGACTAGGATATGAAGCATAAAATACTTGTATCGCTTGCTGTGCTAACACAAATAGTTCATACCTCTTGTATAATTTTTTGTAATTTATTTCAACCAAATTAAATTGTGGATGCACCCTCATGCCTTTGATAGGGTCAAACCAACGACACATGAATAAAATAACTGGCAAATCTAAGCCTGGGTACGCTACCTCTAAAATTTTATCTAGCAAGTCATAAAATTCGTTCTTTGCACCTCCATCATTAGATGACTGAACACAAACTACACTATTCATTGTAGTTTTCCCAATTCTATAATCTTGAGTATGAAAATTATATCCGTTTATGAAATATGTCGGCCAAGTTTTCACCATTGAGTTTGGACCCCATGACAGATGTTTTACCAGTTCTTGCTCAATGTGAGCGTGATTATCAAAAACCTAAAATCAAATAAGTATGTGTTAAAGTCAAGATTTATCAAATTTATTACCATAGACTACTTACATATTTTTTGAATCATTGTACACATTCTTCATCACAAAAACGATCAAACTCATGCTTCGGAAGCTCATAATATAGAGTTTGGAAAATCCTACCATAAAATTAAATATAACACGAACAATAATTTACAATTTATGAAATATATAATATAACATTTATATATTCACTCGAAATACGACGTTACTTCTGGATAGTTCATTAAAATATGTGTGGGCTGCTCGCCACTCTTGACTAGTTAAGTATCTACTTATATAAGATCCACTTGGTCAACCAAGGTAGTTAAAAATTGAGAATGCCTTCAAATTTGGATCAACGGGACCCTCATCATTTCTTCCTGCTTTCCAACTCTTGCATTGAACATGAGGTTCAAAATAATATGATGCAAAAGTTGTAACTTCCTCCACAATATATGCATTAACAATAGAAGTTTCAACATGAGCCTTATTTTTCATTTTTTTTCAAGTGATAGAGGAATCTAAGAGTAATACAATAAAATGTATTAGAAAATAAATTATACTAAATTTGATCAAATGAAATAACAATGATAAAAAAAGAAAAAAAATCACCTTTCAAATGGATACATCCATCAAAATTGAACAGGACCTCCAACTTTAGCCTCATATGGCAAGCGAACCAAAAAATGTTCCATGGAATCAAAAAACACCGGTGGAAATATTCTTTCTAAGTTACATAAAATGATCGGAATGTCTCTCTCTAATGTCTCCATGTTTGAATGACTCAATACTGTCGAGCAAATATCATGAAGGAAAATGCTTAATTTCGTAATTGCACCCCAGACAAAATTTGATAATAGTTACTTAAAAGAAATAGGAAATAGTCTTTCCATGAATATATGACAGTCATGACTTTTCAAACCAATCAATTTGCATTCCTTCAAATCGAGCCATTTGACAAGATTAGAGACATAACCATTAGGAAATCTCAATGATTTCAACCATTCAAATATAATCCGTCTCTGATCCTTATTCAATGTATAAACTGGTTTTGGTTTTGGTCCCCTACTATTTTCATTAACATCAAGGGCGGATCGTTTACAAATGAGTTGCATATCTTTTTTTGCATTCATATTGTCTTTTGTTTTTCCAATAATATCCATTACCGTATTTATCAGATTATCAAAAATATTCTTCTCAATATGCATTAAATCAAGATTGTGATGAATCAAATTACTCTACCAATATGGTAAACCTCAAAATATACTCCGTTTAGTCCATTTATGCGTAATTCCATAGTAATATGTTGTAACATTTGGTTCTTCAATAATAGATAGAAAGTTAAGCACTCTATGCCATAAAAATTGACCGGTGAATCTCAATGGTGGAGGTGTTCTTTCAATTCTATTCTTAGTGAATTCTTCTTTATTTCTTCTGAATTTATGATTTGGTAGTAAAAATTGTCTATGACAATTAAAATAACTCGGTTTCTTTCCTTATTTCAATCTGAATGACTTTGATCTCTCCATTCTCTCCATACATATTGGACATCCTAAAATCTCCGCAGTACTTCAGCTCGATAACATACCATAAGCAGGAAAATCATTTATGGTCCAAAGAAGCGCAACTCTCATTGTGAACATCTAATTAGTATGAACATCATATATAGAAACACCCTCGTCCCATAGTTGGTTCAACTCGGCAATCAACGGTTGTATGTAAACATCTATTAACTTCTTCGAATTATGAGGGCCAGGCACAATCAATGTTAAAAACATATAAGGTATTTTCATAAACATACCGGGTGGAAGATTATACGGAGTTACGATAATTGGCCAGCAAGAATAAGTTCTTCCTGATTTGCCAAATGGAGCAAATCCATCAGCACATAGACCCAACCTGATGTTTCGAGTCTCATTCGCAAACTCAGGATATGTTCTATCAAAAATTTTCCATGCCTATGCATCTGATGGATGACACATTAGCCCATCCTCTATTTCATGATTTGCATACCAAGTCATGTGTTCAACAGTGACCTTTGATCCATAAAGCCTTTGCAATTTAGAAGTTAAAGGCAAATAGAACATTTGTCTGAATGATTTACATCGCTTATTACGATTCAATCTCGTGGTACTCTTGTACCTACATTGACTATAGAATTTACAAGTCTCTAAATCTGCATTATCTTTCCAATATAGCATACAACCATCTCTGCAAACATCAATTCTTTGCACCGGAAGACCTAATTCTTTCACAAGTTTTTTCATACTGTAAAAATCATTCGGCATTATGTGATCATGCGACAATACTTCTCCAATAACTTGAACAAAATCATTACAATAATCTTCGGACACATTATGCTCAGCTTTAACATTCAATAATCTTGTGGTGAGAGATAATTTAGTGAGACTGTCACAACCAGACCATACGGGTTCATCTGCAGCTCTCAACACTTCTTGAAATTTGAGATATGACTTATTGTATACATTTTCATGAACACCAGTTACTTTTACCTCCTCCAACGACGATGAATAACTAGTATATATGTGTTCAAATGTTTGAGGATAACTAGAACTTGTAGTGTTTGGT
Source organism: Wurfbainia villosa (assembly GCA_025175895.1). NCBI lineage: Eukaryota > Viridiplantae > Streptophyta > Magnoliopsida > Zingiberales > Zingiberaceae > Wurfbainia > Wurfbainia villosa. The sequence goes on from CM046004.1 coordinate 57,263,758, forward strand.
TCGTTATTAAAATTATGACTAACTGCATCAACTATCATCCTCTTGTATGGATTGAATTGATCGTAATATATTTGCTCTCCACTAACTGTCCTTTGTATGTTTCGTCCAACCTCTTCATCGGATATGAACGGTTCACCATGACAAGTCCAATTATAATAATTTGGAGTAAAACCAAATCTACAAAGATGTTCTCGAACTTTATCACACTGGAAAAATTTATCATTATGACATTTTTTGCACGGACACCTTAATTTATTCCCATCCATAAACTCAACATTGCTATTAGAAAAATTTAAAAATTGTTCCAACCCAATAATAAATTCATCAGTTAAACCACGACGTTCTGGTAAATTCTTTTTATACATCCAACTTCGTTCTCTCTCCATTTATCCTGTTTCCAAATTTATATCAAGGATTAATTTTATTTTTTTTTCTATATTTCATCCATATATATTAATATAACAATAAATTTATACTCAAAATAAATTCTTCTAGTACTAAATGTGATTTTGTGTGATATTTAATTGCAAACTATGATAACATTTCAAACAAATATTATATATTTATAGTAATAAAATTACTTAAAATCAAATATTAATTATATATAATATAAAATGATAATACTACAAATTTATTAATATACAATATTTATACATGTTCTGATGGAAACAACGGATGAGCTCAAAGCTGAAGATTTCACGAACATACCGATCACCTAAATGACAAAGTACGACAAACCTATGAAAAATAAAACATTAGTTTTGTATTTATATTACACATTATACTAATTTATATAATTTGAATAACATGTTAACTCTATTATATTGTTACGACGATGAACGACCCAACTTGGTCGTGCATGCGGCGTCTAGAACAAATGCTCCAACTGGGATGACGATTAACCACCCAAGTGTGCGATGCAGAGGCCGACAATGAACCTCACCTGCCACGTCGTCGCGCCCCCATGTCAATACACGATCAGTGTCGTGAGGCCACGCGGCCGGTGTTGCGAGGCCATGTGGCACCTGCCGCGAGGCCATGCGGCCGGTGCTGCGAGGCCACGTGGCACCTGCCACGAGTCACAAGCTTGCAGCAGGTGCCGCGAGCTCGCGATACCTACCATGCAAGCTCGCAGCGTGGCACTGTGAGCTCGTGCGATAGTGCCATCACTACTCCAACGATGAGGACAGAAGACGGGGAGAAGGAACGTACCGGATCGAGGAAGCGTCGTGAGGTTGGATGAGAAAAGGAGGAAGCGTCGCGAGGTTGGATGAGGAAAGGAGGCAGGGAGTAATTAGGGTAAAATCGATGACGAATAATATTTTGTTGCTTAATTTATCAAAAAAATTGGCGACGAATACTAGATTCGTCGCTAATTTGGCGACGAAAAATCAAATTCGTTGCAAAATTTGCAACGAATTTTATTTTCGTTGCAAATTCTGCAACGAATTAAATTTTCATTGCAAAAATTTGCAACGAATTATAATTTCGTGGCGAAATTTGCAATGAGTTACATTTCCGTTGCAAAAAAATTGCAATGAGTTCATGAATTCGTTGCAAAATTTTGCAACGAAATTTTTTTCGTTGCAAATTAGCAACGAATCTAAAATTCATTGCCAAAATTAGCAACGAATTCATGAATTCATTGGAAATTTTCCATCAAATTTCACGACGAAAAATTTTTGGCGAAAAATTTCAATTATTTGGCATTGTGGGAATTATAAAATTTGTGACGAATATAATATTCGTCGCTAAATTGGCGAAGAATTTATTTTTCATCGGTAATTTAGTGATGAACATTATATTCATCGCAAATTTTATAATTACCACCATGCCAAATAATTGAAATTTTTCGTCGCAAAATTTGATGGGAAATTTCCAACAAACTAATGAATTCGTTGCTAATTTTGGCAATGAATTGTAGATTCGTTGCTAATTTGCAACGAAAAAAATTTCGTTGCAAATTTTGCAATGAATTCATGAATTCGTTGCAAATTTCTTACAATGGAAATGTAATTCGTTGCAAATTTTTGCAATAAAAATGTAATTCATTGCAGAATTTGCAACGAAAATAATATTCATTGTAAATTTTGCAACGAATTCAAAATTCATTGCAAAAATTTGCAATGAAAATGTAATTCGTTGCAAAAATTTACAAAGAATTTGATTTTTCGTCGCAAATTTGCGATGAAAAATCATTTTCGTCGCAAATTTGGGACGACATTTGCGACGAAAATGAATTATTGAAAATTTAAATAATTTTGCATCAAAAAAAAATTTGTTGAAAATTTCGTTACTAATTTGTGACAAAATTTGAAATTCATCACAAATTTTGTTGCAGATTTGCAACAAATTATTTTCGTTGCCAAATTTCGTCGCCAATTTGATTTTTTTGTAGTGGTTTACATGTTCTTATGAATACATAGATACTTCCATACCAAACTTAAACACTCAAACCTATCATACTGCCATATTAGGGACTATGCTTTAAACATTGCATGAGGCGCCAAGACTTAGATAGTGTATGAGGCTTTTAGCCTTAAATATTATATGAAACGTTAAGCTTTGTATATTGAATGAGGCGTTAAGCCTTGTTAGGAATTTACTTGCCCATTATAGCCAACGTTATAGTTTTCTGTGGGGGAAAATAGCTATCTAGCTCATAGGTTGTTATATGAGGCGTAGAGCCTTGAGAACGTTTTACTTATGTCATATAGTGGCGTTATAGTTCCCCATGAGGGAAAATAACTATCTAGCCCATAGACTATTATAGTAGGCATGAAGCCTTGAAAATTTTACATATGCCATATAGTGACATTATTGTTCCCCGTGGGGGGAAATAGCTATCTAGCCCATAGACTGTTATAGGAGGTGTAAAAGCCAAAGTTAGTTTACATGAAACATAGAATACCTTAGAAAAAAACATACAACTTTTTCCAAAGAATACAAGATATCCCAAGAACTCTGTAATAGACGTAAAGTGCCTTAGAAAAATTTTGAAGTACTCCTATAAGAGACAAAATTTCTTAAAAACAACATTAGGGCCAATAAAAATTCCTAACTTCATTCTTCCGATTCCCCAACTATCATACTTATTCTCTAATTTTTCCTTAAAACTCCATGCCCTCATTAACACACCGTTCAACTTCCACTCGTGCTTGAAACCCTAGATCCCCCCTTCTCCGACATCTTCAAACTTTCTGCGACCAACAATTCTCTATGGCCTCCTCCTCCTCCACCATTCCTCAGTATGAAACCACGCCCAACCAACTAACCCTTACCAATTCATTCTTCCTCCGTGAACCCAAATACAACCCTTAGGGTTTCACCGCTATCATCCCCAATCGCGACCAATGCTCTCATCTTTCTCCGCCCGACACCAGCACCCTTTTCACAAGGCAGATAGAAGGAGGTCTCTGCCTTCCTATCCCAAAACCTCTCTTTTACTTCCTCACCCATTACAGCCTCCCGATCAACCAATTAACCCCAAACTCCATCCGTATTCTCATCAGAACCATCATCGTATTCCAACACCTCAACATTCCCCAAATTCCACATATATTTCATTGCCTTTATCAACTAAAAATGGCTGACTCAGGCGTGTTCTATTTCATGGCACACCAAGGCTATCAATTCCTGACCGATATGCCCACTTCCCACAAGGGCTGGAAGGAATTATATTTCTTTGTCTCCATTGACCCCCCCCCCCTTGAATTTTCCTACCACTGGAGAACAACCCTTAGAGATCTTCCTGACCTTAAGACTTTTAAAGTTGCCATTAACTTCCCTTCCATCGAAGCCAAACTTAAGAACAAACATTTCAGCATCAATGATGTCACGCCCCGAGAGCATGTCGTGCCGAAAAGCAAACGGACAACATCTCCCCTGTACGTGGCAACATTTCGGGTTAATACAAAGCCCGTAGGCCACAACAACAACAACATATATATAAGTAAACAATACAACATAACGAAACACAGCGGAAACTAATACAACGACATACCCATAACCACACATATACAATACAACCACACACCATGCATACGGTATGACTAACACCAAAACATAAAGAAAACCTTGTCAAAACCCGCACCAACATGTGCGTACATCACATAACACATAACATCATGAAAACTCAGAATACATAACAAGACATATAGAAAATCTAAAAACTCAGACTCTCGGAGTTGAGATGAGACGATGCCAGCCAGTGGTGCTCCAAGTCCATCACAAAGTCGGCTACACATGCACAGGCGTGAAAAACCAAGGTCAGTGGTGAGTAAAACTCGATGGGTAATAGAAAAACATGTAATACTCATGCTATAGGTCAAGGTATCTAATGGTCTGTCCAACACATATATAAGTATCCGACACAACCGTATAACAGATGCAAGAAGCATGCATGAATATGATATACAACCAAATACAGCAAGCATAGTACAAACAAATGCAACATCACAATAAGCATATATATATATACTGCATCTATATATATATTAATCACAACCTTTAATATATATATATACATGCATATATGTATATATATATATATGGTAATATGCAAAGTGTCATAAGATACGACAATGCAACATGCATGGTCATGCCTGCGCACCCCTACTCGCTACTACGACCCCAGTGTGGCCTAGGTGGCACGACATGATAACTGTCCCAACTCAACACCAACCACCGCTCTAGAGTGGCCGAGTGGGCAGTATGATCAAGTAGCATATGAGCGTAAAGAGCTCGCTACACAACGGGGGTCCCTGCTGCTGGCCACTCCGACTGACACTACTAATGAGTGGTCGAGTGCCATGCACCCAGGACAACTGCATGCAACTCCAACTACCACCGTCTATAATGGTAGAGTGCAGCATAACAAATGCTCTTCCCTCACACCAGTTACTCCTCGGGAGGGGGGAGGGATAACCTGGGAGGCAAGATGACTGACGACTCTCTCAACCCCAAGGGAGACTATGTCGTTAGAATGCAAGCAAATGACATGAATGTACTGTCACACGTACATACATCTACCATAGACTCCCTATTCAACAAAGAGTCATACCCATCTGATCAATACACTCTCTATCCTGTAGAGAGTCGTACTCAACTGATCGACAAACTCTCTATCCTATAGAGAGTCGTACTCAACTGATCATAACTCTCTATCCAATAGAGAGTCATACTCAATTGATCGACGCACTCTTTATCCTGTAGAGAGTCATACTTGACTGATCATAACTCTCTATCCAATAGAGAGTCATACTCAACTGATCGACGCATACTCTATCCTGTAGAGAGTCATACTCCACTAATCATATCAAGCTAGGACCACCGGTCCATAGCGACACACTAATCACCCTTCACTTAACCATTACACAACACATGGTTGGTAATAAGTATGCAACATACCGGTATTGGAAATAAATCCTACATTTATGACATTACCTACCCACGAATGACCTTTTTGCTAATTTATAAATTGGGTCATCTGTTAGTGAAAGCCCTAGAGCCAATCATGTGATGATTATTGTATGGACTTTATTGTATCATATTCCTATATATAAAGGCATGGTTATTATATTTACTTGTATTGGTGCCAAATAACTAAGTATAATAACATCCTTGAGTAGAAGGTTCTTATCTATATCAATCGATTGGTTGAATCGATAATGAGATTATATAGAGAACACTACTCTTAATCATTCCTAGTCAAGTATTAACATTCAGGGATAATGTTAATGCGTAGAGACTAGCATGAAGGTCAACTCGATGACTTTATCTCACAAGTCATGGATATGAGATATCAAGTTGACACATGGGTATGCATTGGAGAATGTATACTGAATGACCCGCCATGAGAAAATATCATGGATCATTATATGAGTGTCATATACTTTCTCATGTGACTATTAGTCCATGAACCTGAAGTCACCATGGTTCCCTACATAGAGAGTTGCATACTTTGGCTTCGTCAAATGTCACCCGTAAATGAGTGGACTATAAAGGCGATTACTGGGTATGTAGCAAATTATGCGGAGGGATGTGAGTGATGTAGATGGGGTCTATCCCTCCTATATAACGGGAGTGACATCGTTATTCTTGATAGAGTGAGACCATGAAGTGCATGGCTATGTCCAAATGAGTCAATATGAGTTATTGAGCTCATTTGATTAGAGTGAGTCTACTTGGAGTTCAAGATATAGATTGTACCAAGGATGACACCGTCTATGCCTCAATTGATCAATCTAGATGTCAAGGATAGAGGGACATTGTCACATATTGTGAGTCACAATTAGTAGTCACAAAGGTGATGTTGGATCACAACATTCTTGTAACTTGGGTAGCAATGATGTGTTGCTAGATACCGCTCATTGCTTATGTTCCTAAATCAGTTTAGGAGCATTGTCAACATTACAAGAACCTATAGGGTCACACACAAAGGGCAATTAGATGGAGATTTGGTTCATATGATGAACCATGAGGATTAGGTTCATGGGATGAACCAAATTGGATTAAGAGTAATCAAAATTAGACTAATTGAGTTAGACTCAATTAGATTCAAGTGTTGAATGAGTCTAATTTAGATTTGATTCATTGAGTCAATTTAAAATAATGAATAGAGATTCATTAAATCAAATTGGCTTGAATCAAGTGGTTGGATTTGATCAACCATGGGAGATAATGGGTCGAGTTTGACTTGACTTGAGAGGGAAGATGAATGGTCAATTTTGACTTGACCAATTGCCATGTCATGGTGACTTGGCATGGGGGTCGGCCAATGATGATGTTCCACATCATCATTGACACATCATGGAGTGCCACCTCATGAGGGAGACCAAGAGCCATTGGCTCTTGGAGTTACATGCATGCATGTAACCCCCCCCCCCCCCTCCTTGAAGTGGTCGGCCACTCTTGATGTGGGTTATGAGTGGGAAGTTAATTTGTGTAACTTCATCATCTTCTTCCTTGGTTCTTCCCTCAAGCTCTCTCCTTTCTCTTTCTCATCTTGCCATGGACTTCAAGGAGTGCTAGCACACTCAAGATTGTCTTTTCTCCACCTATTGCTTGTGTGGATACCAATAGAGGAGTGTACACTTGACACTCTCGAGTTCCGGTAATCCGTTTGGACGAGCGGGATAAGCAAAGGGCATCACTTCAAGGGTAAACTCTTATCATGTAGATCTAGAGTAGATATAAAGGTATTAAGCACATACATGTAGTTTTTATTTACCTTTGCACGGATCCGTGGCCAACTTCCGAGGTTTCCGTAATGCAAAAAGTGGTTTTTGTGGCTCGGATAGTCCAACAATGGTATCAGAGCCACGTGCAAAGCATGTATGTGTTTATATTTTTGTAGTTTTTGTATTAGATATAAAAATTATAGATCTATAATTTTCTTTAAATTTCCTATTTTTATAGAATTTTTGGGTATTTTTCTCGAAGAGTCAAAGGAACAAGTGTTGGGACACTTGTAGGCTTCAACCACTGAGAAAAACTCTCCGGAACGGCAAAATCTCGCTTTAGGTTTTTGGGACAGTGACTTATGTCACTATAAGACCAAGATGGGACACTCGCAAAGTTCATTTTGCGAGTAGGGGTGCTACCCCTAACCCCGAAAGCGGCATTGTCCCACGATCGCGCCCGAAAACCACTTTGCAGAACCATTACGGAGAGGTGACTCATAAAATTTGAAAAAAAATTGGAAAAATTATATAAATTTCTGTAAAATACATAATTTATAATTTTGTAAAATTCTGTGATGGTCATGTCCCAAAAACCCCAATATGATTGGATGATAAATGTGTTGTAATTCATAATACGGCTTGCGCGCCGTTTTTGTGGTTGTGCATGTTGTATAGGGTATGTGACCTGCGTGTCGTGCCTCTTTTTTTAAAATTCTAGTTGTAAATAGTTTTTGCCTCGAATGTAACTCAAGTTTCATGTTTGTAATGTATAAAATGGAGTGGTGGAAGGTCCACTAGTAGACGGAGTTACAAGGAGGGTGCCGACGACACATGGCGGTTAAAGGAGGTGCTTGGAGAAGCCGCTAACCCTAGGTTGACCGTCCGAACTTCTCATTGGCTTGAGAAGATTGTAGTAGGGTCATGATCACATCACAATTAATTTATATATATATATATATGATGCATGCTAGAATATTTTGCTTGTATGTATATGATGCATGCTAGTATATTGCTTGTATGTATGTGATGCATGTTAGTGTAGGGTAATAAAGGCCTAGATGTGTATATGATACACATTCACAATTAGATTAGATCTTAATTGAATCAACTCTAAAATGCCTACCAAGTTTTGATACCCATCACTACCTCGATCATTTGTTGTTGTTGAATCTGCCAAAGCAGAGCAACGCATATTATCTTGGTAGGGTACAGAGGGGCATTCTTGGTCCTGCCTATCATGGCTTGGGTGAGAGTAAGCTCAATTAGATTGAGTAAAACTAGTTAACTCAATTGGATCGAGTAGAACTATAGGCATATTCCAACCGTTGGAAAGATAGGATAAGATCACATTTACACTAAATCTTGGGCGATTTAGCCAAAGCTAACTCAAGGTCCTTTGTAAATGTGGGTCTTGATCCTATAAACAAGAGTTTCATAGAGATGTAATCGGTAATGTGTTACCTACCGATCATACTAAGTCTTGGGCGATTTAGCCAAAGCTAACTCAAGACGTAGTATAATGTGGATCTTGTCCCGCAAGAATTATAGCTAATTTGTATGAATCTAGTAATGTAGTTTGACCACATCCATAACTCAATTCTACAAAAGTCCTATAATTCAGTGGGAGCATCATTTGATTAAAGGCCTAATTAAATGATAAATAGAATATGATATTAATTTTCTGCCTTGTGTATGTTGTAGATTACCATGTCGACAAACACGAACACTCTCTCTCTGCGTTCTGTCCTTGAGAAGGACAAGGTCAATGGAGTTAATTTCCTAGAATGGTACAGGAACTTGAGAATCGTTCTCACCCAAGAAATGAAACTGTACATCCTGGAGCAGCCCATTCCAGAGGGACCTCCTACCACTGCCTCGCAAACTGACAAAGATGCTTACAAGAAGCATCAAGATGATGCATTAGATGTGTCATGTCACATGCTCACGACCATGAACTCTGAGCTTCAGAAGCAACATGAGTTCATGAATGCTTATGATATGGTGGAACATCTTCATCAACTATATCAAGGATAAGCAAGACACAGATCTCTAAGGCATTGTTTCAGTCCAAGATGCAAGATGGGACTCCCGTAGGTCCATATGTACTCAAGATGATTGGGTACATAGAAAACCTACAGAGGTTGGGATTCCCACTTGGCCAAGAGTTGGCCATTGACTTGATCTTGCAATCTTTGCCACAAATCTACAATCAATTTGTCATGAATTACAACATGAATGGAATTGATAAGCCACTTCCTGAGATGCTCAGCATGTTGAGAACCGCTGAGCTCAACCTCAAGAAGGGAAAATCTAACTCCATTTTGATGGTGCAAAAGAAGAAAGGCAAGGGCAAGCCTAAAGGTAAGGGAAAGTCCCAAGCCAAGGGGAAAGGAAAGGAACTGAAACCGAAAGGAGGGTTGGCCAAAGAAGGGACTTGCTTCCACAGTAAGGAAGTTGGACACTGGAAGCGTAACTACAAAGCATACCTGGAAGATCTTAAAAAGAACAAAAGTGAGACTTCTACTTTATGTATAAATGTTATAGAAGTCAATCTATCTATTTATTCATCATGGGTATTAGATACCGGATGTGCATCTCATATTTGTATCAATGTGCAGGCACTGAGAAATAGCAAGGCATTGATGAAGGGCGAGGTGGACCTGCGAGTAGGCAATGGAGCAAGGGTTGCTGCTGTTGTTGTAGAAACTTATGATCTATCTCTGCCCTCTGGGCTTGTACTAGAACTGGATGAATGTTTTTATGTGTCTGCTTTAACAAAGAACATAATTTTAGTTTCTTGTTTGGACAAGAAAGGTTTTTCATTTATAATAAAGAACAAATGTTGTTCGGTTTATTTAAATGATATGTTCTATTGTAATGCACCTCTAATGAATGGACTCTACATTCTAGACTTAGAGAGCCCCATCTATAACATAAGTACCAAAAGGTTCAAGTCAAATGAGTTGAACCAAACCTATCTCTTGCATTGTCGCTTAGGTCACATAAATGAGAGTCGCTTATCTCAGCTCTATAAGGATGGGCTGCTGGACTCATTTGATTTTGAATTATATGAGACATGCGAGTTTTGCCTTCTAGGCAAGATGACCAAGACTCCCTTTAGTGGACACAGCGAAAGAGCAACGGACTTGTTAGGACTTATACATAGTGATGTATGCGGTCCTTTCAATGTTGCTGCTAGAGGTGGTTATAGGTACTTCATTACATTTACTGATAACTTCAGTAGATATGGTTATGTGTATCTGATGACACATAAATCTGAATCTTTTGAAAAGTTCAAAGAATTCAAGAATGAAGTACAAAACCAACTTGGCAAGAGTATTAAGATACTTCAATCAGATCGAGGTGGTGAATACCTTAGCCATGAGTTTCGTGACTATCTAGCTGAGTGTGGGATTCTATCCCAACTCACTCCTCCTGGAACACCACAGTGGAATGGTGTATCCGAAAGGAGGAATCGTACCCTATTAGATATGGTACGATCTATGATGAGTCACACAGATCTTCCTATATCATTTTGGGGATATGCTCTAGACACAGCAGCCTTCATACTTAATCGTGTACCATCCAAGGTTGTGATAAAGACACCATATACAATATGAATAGAGAGAAATCCCAAGATGTCTTTCATGATGATTTGGGTTTATGAGGCTTACGTTCGACATCAAGTCTCAAACAAACTGGGACCCAAATCCGATAAGTGCTATTTTGTTGGATATCCCAAGAAAATGAAGGGATATTACTTCTACATTCCCAGTCAGCACAAAGTGTTTGTGGCAAAGACTGGGGTATTTCTAGAAAGGGATTTTGTTTCTAGAAAAATTAGTGGGAGTACGTTCGATCTTGAAGAAATTCAAGATAAGGACCATAGCACTGAGGCCTTGATGGAGGTTGAACAGGAACCACAAAGTGTTGTGGGTGATGAGATTGTTGCATAAAGAGTTGTGGAACAACAACCTGTTCAGGTAGACCTACCTCTTCGCAGGTCTGATAGGGTACGTCGTCAGCCTAAGAGATATTCATTTCTCTTGTTTGACCATAATGACGTTATGCTCATTGAGAATGAGCCTACCTCTTATCAAGAAGCTGTGATAAGCTCAGATTCTGAAAAATGGCTAAAGGCCATGAGATCCGAGATGGAATCCATGTACACTAACTAAGTATGGACTTTGGTTGATCCACGTGAAGGCATCAAACCCATTGTGTGTAAGTGGGTCTTTAAGAGAAAGACTGACATGGATGGACTTACGCATACCTATAAGGGTCGATTGGTGGCTAAAGGTTTCAATCAAATTCATGGTATTGACTATGATGAAACCTTTTCTCCAGTGGCAATATTTAAGTCCATTCGGATCATGCTTGCTATTACAGTGTACCACGATTATGAGATCTGGCAGATGGACGTCAAAACCGCATTTATGAATGGAAACTTGCTCGAGGATGTGTACATAACACATCCTGAGGATTTTATAGATCCACAACATACTGGGAAAGTATGCAAGCTGCAAAGATCCATTTATAGACTGAAGCAAGCTTCTCGAAGCTGGAATCTTCGATTCGATGATGCGATCAAACAGTTTGGTTTCATCAAGAATTAAGATGAACCCTGTGTCTATAAGAGGGTTAATAGAAACACAGTTGTCTTCCTTATATTGTATGTGGATGACATACTACTCATTGGGAATGACATCCCTTCTCTACAGTCTGTGAAGACTTGGTTGGGGACATGTTTCTCAATGAAGGACTTAGGTGAAGCAGCCTGTATTCTAGGCATCAAGATCTATAGAGATAGATCTAAGAGATTGCTTGGCCTAAGTCAGAGTACATATATTGATACGGTATTACTACGGTTTGTCATGCAAAATTCCAAGAAGGGACTTCTGCCGATGTCACATGGTGTGAGTCTTTCGAAGACTCAAAGTCCCTCTTCTAGAGAGGAGAGAGACCGCATGGATAAGATCCCTTATGCATCTGCTATAGGATCTATCATGTACGCCATGCTATGTACTCGTCCTGATGTCTCGTATGCTTTGAGCATGACGAGTAGATACCAGTCAGATCCAGGTGAGCGTCACTGGATAACAGTCAAGAATATTCTTAAGTACTTGAGAAGGACTAAAGAATATTTCTAGATATTTGGAGGCGATGAGGAGCTAGCTGTAAAGGGTTATAGTGATGCCAGTTTTTAAACTGACCAGGATGATTATATATCACAGTCAGGGTTCATGTTTTGCTTGAATGGTGGCGCTGTGAGCTGGAAGAGTTTGAAGCAGGACACAATTGTTGATTCTACAATAGAGGCCGAGTATATCGTTGCATCAGAGGCAGCAAAGGAGACAATTTGGATCCGCAAGTTCATTACTGAGCTTGGGGTGGTTCCTAGCATAGCAGATCCTATAGAGCTCTATTGTGATAACAATGGAGCGATTGCACAGGCTATGGAACCTCGCTCACACCAGCGGAGCAAACACATACTACGACACTTCCATCTCATTCGAGAGATTATCGATAGAGGAGATGTGAAGATTTGTAGAGTACCCATAGAGGCTAACATCGCAGATCCCTTGACCAAGGCTTTGGCACAGAAAAAGCATGATGGTCACACTAGGTCAATGGGTATTAGATACTACGGTGATTCACACTAGTGCTAGTGGGAGATTGTTAGTGAAATCCCTAGAGCCAATCATGTGATGATTGTTGTATGGACTTTATTGTATCATATTCCTATTTATAAAAGCATGGTTTTTATATTTACTTGTATTGGTGTCAAATAACTAAGTATAATAACATCCTTGAGCAGAAGGTTCTTATCTATATCAATCGATTGGTTAAATCGATGATGAGATGATATAGAGAACACTACTCTTAATCATTCCTAGTCAAGTATTAACATTCAGGGACAATGTTAATGCGTAGAGACTAGCATGTAGGTCAACTCGATGACTTGATCTCACAAGTCATGGATATAAGATATCAAGTTGACACATGGGTATGCATTGAAGAATGTATACTAAATGACCCGCCATGAGAAAGTATCATGGATCATTATATGAGTGTTAGTCCTTGAACCTGAAGTCACCATGGTTCCCTACGTAAAGAGTTACATACTTTAGCTTCGTCAAATGTCACTCGTAAATGGGTGGACTAGAAAGGCGATTACTGGGTATGTAACAAATTATGCAGAGGGATGTGAGTGATGTAGATGGGATCTATCCCTCCTATATGACGGGAGTAACATCGTTATTCTTGATAGAGTGAGACCACGAAGTGCATAGCCATGCCCAAATGAGTCAATATGAGATAATGAGCTCATTTGATTAGAGTGAGTCTACTTGGAGTTCAAGATATAGATTGTACCGAGGATGACACGGTCTATGCCTCAATTGGTCAATCTAGATGTCAAGGAAAGAGAGACATTGTCACATATTGTGAGACTCATAATTAGTAGTCACAAAGGTGATGTTGGATCTCAACATTCTTGTAACTTGGATAGCAATGATGTGTTGCTAGATACCGCTCATTGCTTATGTTCCTAAATCGGTTTAGGAGCATTGCCAACATTACAAAACCTATAGGGTCACACACAAAGGGCAATTAGATGGAGATTTGGTTCATATGATGAACCATGAGGATTAGGTTCATGGGATGAACCAAATTGGATTAAGAGTAATCCAAATTAGACTAATTGAGTTAGACTCAATTAGATTCAAGTGTTGAATGAGTCTAATTTAGATTTGATTCATTGAGTCAGTTTAAAATAATGAATAGATATTCATTAAATTAAATTGGTTTGAATCAAGTGGTTGAATTTGATCAACCATGGGAGATAATTTGTCAAGTTTGACTTGACTTGAGAGGGAAGATAAATGGTCAATTTTGACTTGACCAATTGCCATGTCATGGTGAATTGACATGGGGGCCAACCTTGACACATCATGGAGTGCCACCTCATGAGGGAGACCAAGAGTCATTGGCTCTTGGAGTTACATGCATGCATGTAACCCCCCCCCCCCTCCATGAAGTGGTCGGCCACTCTTGATGTGGGTTATGAGTGGGAAGTTAATTTGTGTAACTTCATCATCTTCTTCCTTGGTTCTTCCCTCAAGCTCTCTCCTTTCTCTTCCTCATCTTGCCGTGGACTTTAAGGAGTGCTAGCACACTCAAGATTGTCTTTTCTCCACCTATTGTTTGTGTGGATCCCAATAGAGGAGTGTACACTTGACACTCTCGAGTTCCAGCAATCCGTTTGGACGAGCGGGATAAGCGAAGGGCATCACTTCAAGGATAAACTCTTATCATGTAGATCTAGAGTAGATCTAAAGGTATTAAACACATACATGTTGTTTTTATTTACCTTCGTACTGATCCGTGGCCGACTTCCAGGGTTTTCGCAATGCAAAAAGCGGTTTTTGCGACTCGGATAGTCCAATATCATCAGTCGTACTCTAACATCTACACCCTACTAAACATCTAGGCCTATTTACATCACATCTATAACCTTAAATCATAATAAAGGAAATGTGATATCAACCTTTGAGTAAATATAGCCAACGACAAGTATCAAGCATAAGATAAATAAGAGCAGGGTCAAGTTAATATGAACACCTAACATGTTCATATCTACAACTAAATCTGAATGCAATTACATTTACCTGACCAGGGTAGGAAATTACCCACCAGCTAAATAGCTCCGCTAGTTGTCCTTGCATACAAGCATCTATCACTAACCAAGGACCTGCAAGACAACATGAATTATGATTAAGTTCTAATATGACCAAATCGACTCCTACATCGATCTCATATTCATATCCATTATCCAAATACTTGTTAAAGTCTCGATCACACATCTTATATCACCTCGGCTATATCACCGTAAGTTTATACAATAAAACCAATTAACAATTCACACCAAACCATATCAACACTCAAATCAACAATTAACTACTCCCCCTTCGCATCTCCTTGTTCACCAATCTTTCAGTATCAACCAATATGGTATACATAAATGAAGTTATATTTTCCTACCATTACACTAAACCATTATATCATTCCACAGCATCTTCATCCCCATACCATCTACTAATATGTAAACCACGATCCACTTCAACATACAAACATTGGTATACATCCATAAACATTCAAGTCTAGCCTTACCAAGCCTAGATTCCTTAATCCAACTCAGTGTACTAAAACTGCACAATCAATCCAGATAAGAAATGGCAACCTTACTCATATCATCTTCATTACCTGCACTAGATGGCAAATTAGAAGCAACCGACCATAATTCTTTTGATCCCCATGAAGAAGATATATAACCAAAACACTTCAATTTAACTAAAGGCCAGATGAATTCCATCTCAAGGAAAAACCTTCTCCTCTCACTCACAGTCGCACAGCCGATATCAAACCCCCCAATTATAGTCGTACAGCTAACAATTTCCAAATAGAACCTCACATAATCACTCTCACAGCCACCAACAACGCATAACCGTAGAACACGCACAACACATACACATCACAAATCAAATCCCAACTGCAGACAACAATGATTACCAACTGCAACGAAAGAAAAATTGAAACAGATCGACTTACCAGCAGTTGGAACCTCCACCGACAGCACTCCCTCTTATCCCCTGTTCTGCTCACCAGAAAAATGCACTACCCAATAAGACAAATCGAACTCAACCGGATTCCAAAGTTAGGTATACATCCTATACAAGGTAGCAAGCAAGAATCAACCCTTACCTAGCTCCGACGACCACCGACAGAGCAATCCCCCAAATCCATCTGTTCATCGGAATCCTGCTGCCCTAACCTTGCTTCGGCGACCACTGTGTTGGACTTTTCGAGCCGCAAAAACCGCATTTTGCGTTGCGAAAACCTCAGAAGCCCGGCCACGGATCCGTGCGAAGATATATAAAACTAAATTCATGTATGTGTTTATAAAACCCTAGATCTAGAAGGTGAGAGCATTACCCTCGTAGCGACGCCCTTCGCTTATCCCGCACGTCCAAACGCTTTGTCGAAACTCAAGAGTGTCAAGTGTACACTCCTCTACAAGTATCCACACGGACAAATGGTGGAGAAAAACATCTTAGAGTGTGCTAGCACCCTTTAGGTATTTCGGCCAAGGAAGTCTTGGGAGAGAAAGAAGGAGAGCTAGGAAGAAGATGATGAAGTTACAAACCAAAATCAATTCATTCATCAAGGAATAGTGGCTGGCCACTTATTGTTGGGGGGTTACACGCATGCATGTAACTCCAAGAGCCTATGGCTCTTGGTCTCCCTCATGCGGTGGCACCACATGATAAGTCCATGATGATGTGGAACATCATCATTGGCCGGCCCCCATGCCAAGTCACCATGACATGGCAATTGGTCAAGTCAAAATTGACCATTCATCTTCCATCTCAAGTCAAGTCAAACTCGACCTCTTATCTCCCATGGTTGATCAAATCCAACCACTTGATTCAAGTCAATTTGATTTAATGAATCTCTATTCATTAATTTAAATTGACTCAATGAATCAAATCTAAATTAGACTCATTCAACACTTGAATCAAATTGAGTCTAACTCAATTAGTCTAATTTAGATTACTCTTAATCCAATTTGGTTCTTCCCATGAACCTAATCCTCATGATTCATCATATGAACCTAATCTCCATCTAATTGCCCTTTGTGTGTGACCCTATAGGTTCTTGTAACGTTGGCAATGCTCCTAAACCGATTTAGGAACATAAGCAGTGAGCGGTATCTAGCAACACATCATTGCTACCCAAGTTACAAGAATGTTGAGCTCCAACATCACCTTTGTGACTACTAATTGTGACTCTCACAATATGTGACAATGTCCCCCTATCCTTGACATCTAGATTGACCCATTGAGGCATAGACCGTGTCATCCTCGGTACAATCTATATCTTGAACTCTAAGTAGACTCACTCTAATCAAATGAGCTCAATATCTCATATTGACTCATTTGGGCATGGTCATGCACTTCGTGGTCTCACTCTATCAAGAATAACGATGTCACTCCCGTCATATAGGAGGGATAGATCTCATCTACATCACTCACATTCCTCCACATAATTTGTTACATACCTAATAATCGCCTTTATAGTCCACCCATTTACGGGTAACGTTTGATGAAGCCAAAGTATGCAACTCCTTATGTAGAGAACCATGGTGACTTCAGGTCTAAGGACTAATAGTCATACTAATAGCCACATGAGAAAGTATATGACACTCATATAACGATCCATGATACTTTCTCATGGCGGGTCATTCAGTATACATTATCCAATGCATACCCATGTGTCAACTTGATATCTCATATCCATGACTTGTGAGATCAAGTCATCGTGTTGACCTACATGCTAATCTCTACGCATTAACATTGTCCCTGAATGTTAATACTCGACTAGGAATGATTAAGAGTAGTGTTCTCTATATCATCTCATTATCGATTCAACCAATCGATTGATATAGATAAGAACCTACTACTCAAGGACGTTATTATACTTAGTTATTTGGCACCAATACAAGTAAATATAATAACCTTGCCTTTATTAATAGGAATATGATACAATAAAGTCCATACAATAATCATCACATGATTGGCTCTAGGGCTTTCACTAACAATCTCCCACTAGCACTAGTGTCAATCACCGTAGTATCTAATACCCAATGACCTAGTGTGACCATCATGCTTTTTTTGTGCCAAATCCTTGGTCAAGGGATCTGCGATGTTAGCCTTTGTGTGTACTCTACAAATCTTCACATCTCCTCTATCGATAATCTCTCGAATGAGATGGAAGCACCAATATATTCGGCCTCTGTTGTAGAATCAGCAACTGTGTCCTGCTTGGAACTCTTCCAGCTCACAACGCCACCATTCAAGCAAAACACGAACCGTGACTGTGATCTATAATCATCCTGGTCAGTTTAGAAGCTGGCATCGCTGTAACCCTTTACAGCTAGCTCTTCATTGCCTCCAAAAATCAAGAAATACTCTTTAGTCCTTCTCAAGTACTTAAGAATATTATTGACTGCTATCCAGTGACGCTTACCTGGATTTGACTGGTATCTACTCGTCATGCTCAAAGCATACGAGACATTAGGACGAGTATATAGCATGGCGTACATGATAGATCCTATAGCAAATGCGTAAGGGATCTTATCCATGCGGTCTCTCTCCTCTCTAGAAGAGGGACTTTGAGTCTTCGAAAGACTCGCACCATGTGACATCGGTAGAAGTCCCTTCTTGGAATTCTGAATGGCAAACCGTAGTAATACCGTGTCAATATATGTACTCTAACTTAGGCCAAACAATCTCTTAGATCTATCTCTATAGATCTTGATGCCTAGAATACAGGCTGCTTCAACTAAGTCCTTCATTGAGAAGTACATCCCTAGCCAAGTCTTCACAGACTGTAGCGAAGGGATGTCATTCCCAATGAGTAGTATGTCATCCACATACAATACAAGGAAAACAACTGTGTTCCCATTAACCCTCTTGTAGACATAGGGTTCATCTTCATTCTTAATGAAACCAAACTATTTGATTGCATCATCGAATAGAAGATTCCAGCTCCGAGAAGCTTGCTTTAGCCCATAAATGGACCTTTGCAGCTTGCATACTTTCCCAGTATGCTGTGGATCCACAAAACCCTCAGGTTGTGTCATGTACACATCCTCGAGTAAGTTTCCATTCAAAAATGCAGTTTTGACATCCATATGCCAGATCTTATAATCGTGATATGCTGCAATATCAAGCATGATTTGAATGGACTTAAACATCGCCAATAGAGAATAGGTTTCATCATAGTCAATACCATGAATTTTCTAGAAACCTTTAGCCACCAATCGACCCTTATAGGTATGCGTAAGTCCATCCATGTCAGTCTTTCTCTTAAAGACCCACTTACACCAATGGGTTTGACCCCTTCAGGTAGATCAACCAAAGTCCATACTTGATTGGTGTACATGGATTCCATCTCGGATCTCATGGCCTCTAGCCATTTCTCAGAGTCTGGGCTCATCACAGCTTTCTGATAGGAGGTAGGCTCATTCTCAATGAGCATAACGTCATCATGGTCAGACAAAAGAAATGAGTATCTCTCAAGTTGACGACGTACCCTATCAGACCTGCGAAGAGGTAGGTCTACCTGAATAGGTGGTTGTTTCACAACTCTTTGTGCAATAATATCATCACCCACAACACTTTGTGGTTCCTGTTCAACCTCCATCAAGGCCTCAGTGCTATGGTCCATATCTTCAAGATCGAACGTACTCCCACTAGTTTTTCTAGAAACAAAATCCCTTTCTAGAAAAATCCCAGTCTTTACCACAAACACTTTGTGCTGACTGGGAATATAGAAGTAATATCCCTTAGTCTCTTTGGGATATCCAACAAAATAGCACTTATCGGATTTGGGTCCTAGTTTTTCTGAGACTTGACGTCGAACGTAAGCCTCACAACTCCAAATCCTTATGAAAGACATCATGGGATTTCTCCCTGTCCATATCTTATATGGTGTCTTTATCACAGCCTTGGTTGGTACACGGTTAAGGGTGAAGGTTGCTGTGTCTAGAGCATTTCCCCAAAAGAATATAGGAAGATCGTTGTGACTCATCATAGATTATACCATATCTAATAGGGTACGATTCCTCCTTTCGGATACACCATTCCACTATGGTGTTCCAGGAAGAGTGAGTTGGGATAGAATCCCACACTCAGCTAGATAGTCACGAAACTCATGGCTATGGTATTCACCACCTCGATTAGATCGAAGTATTTTAATACTCTTGCCAAGTTGGTTTTGTACTTAATTCTTGAATTCTTTGAACTTTTCAAAGGATTCTGATTTATGTGTCATCAAATACACATAACCATATCTACTGAAGTCATCAGTAAATGTAATGAAGTGCCTATAACCACCTCTAGCAGCAACATTGAAAGGGCCACATACATCACTATGTATAAGTCTTAACAAGTCTGTTGCTCTTTCGCTGTGTCCACTAAATGGAGTCTTGGTCATCTTGCCTAGAAGGCAAGACTCGCATGTCTCATATGATTCAAAATCAAATGAGCCCAGCAGCCCATCCTTATGGAGCTGGGATAAGCGACTCTCATTTATGTGACCTAAGCGACAATGCCAGAGATAGGTTTGGTTCAACTCATTTGACTTGAACCTTTTGGTACTTATGTTATAGATAGGGCTCTTTAAGTCTAGAAAGTAGAGTCCGTTCATTAGAGGTGCACTACAATAGAACATATCATTTAAATAAACTGAACAACATTTGTTCTTTATTATAAATGTAAATCCTTTCTTGTCCAAACAAGAAACTGAAATTATGTTCTTAGTTAAAGCAGGCACATAATAACATTCATCAAGTTCTAGTACGAGCCCAGTGGGCAGAGATAGATCATAAGTTCCTACAGCAATAGCATCAACTCTTGCTCCATTGCCTACTCGTAGGTTCACCTCGCCCTTTGTCAATGCCCTGCTATTTCTTAGCGCCTGCACATTGGTATAAATGTGAGATGCACATCCGGTATCTAATACCCATGATGAAGTAATAGATAGATTGACTTCTATAACATTTATACCTGAAGTAGAAGTCTTACTTCTCTTCTTCTTAAGATCTTCAAGGTAAGCTTTGCAGTTACGCTTCCAGTGTCCAGCTTCCTTGCAGTGGAAGCAAGCCCCTTCTTTGGCCACCCCTCCTTTGGGTTTCAGTTCTTTGCCTTTGCCCTTGGCTTGGGACTTTCCCATACCTTTAGGCTTGCCCTTGCCTTTCTTCTTTTGCACCATCAAAATGGAGTCAGATTTTCCCTTCTTAAGGTTGAGCTCAGCAATTCTCAACATGCTGAGCATCTCAGGCAGTGGCTTATCAATTTCATTCATGTTGTAATTCTTGACAAATTGATTGTAGCTTTGTGGCAAAGACTGCAAGATCAAGTCAGTGGCCAGCTCTTGGCCAAGTGGGAATCCCAATCTTTGTAGGTTTTCTATGTACCCAATCATCTTGAGTACATATGGACCTAAGGGAGTTCCATCTTGCATTTTGGACTCAAACAATGCCTTAGAGACTTCATATCTCTCGTGCCTTGCTTGTCCTTGATATAGTTGATGAAGATGTTCAACCATATCATCAGCATTCATGAACTCGTGTTGCTTCTGAAGATCAGAGTTCATGGTCGCGAGCATGAGACATGACACATCTAATGCATCATCTTGATGCTTCTTGTAAGCATCTTTGTCAGTTCGCGAGGCATTGGCAGGAGGTACCTCTGGAATGGGCTGCTCCAGGACGTATAGTTTCCTTTCTTGGGTGAGAACGATTCTCAGGTTCCTGTACCAGTTCAGGAAATTTGCTCCATTGAGCTTGTCCTTCTCAAGGACAAAACGCAGAGAGAGAGTGTTCGTATTTGTCGACATAGTAATCTACAACATACACAATGTAGAAAATTAATATCATATTCCTTTTATCATTTAATTAGGCCTTTAATCAAATGATGCTCCCACTGAATTATAGGAATTTTATAGAATCGAGTTATGGATGTGGTCAAACCACATTACTAGATTCATACAAACTAGCTATAATTCCTGCGGGACAAGATCTACATTATACTAAGCCTTGAGTTAGCTTTGGCTAAATCGCCCAAGACTTAGTATGATCGGTGGGTAACACTTTACCGATTACATCTCTATGCAACTCTTGTTTATAGGATCAAGACCCACATTTACAAAAGACCTTGAGTTAGCTTTGGCTAAATCGCCCAAGATTTAGTGTAAATGCGATCTTATCCTATCTTTCCAACGGTTGGAATATGTCTATAGTTCTACTCGATCCAATTGAGTTAACTAGTTTTACTCAATCTAATTGAGCTTACTCTAACCCAAGCTGTGATAGGCGGAACCAAGATTGTCCCTCCGCACCCTACCAAGATAATATGTGTTGCTCTGCTTTGGCAGATTCAACAACTACAAATGATCAAGGTAGTGATGGGCATCAAGGACTTGGTAGGCATTTTCGAGTTAATTCGATTAAGATCTAATCTAATCATAATGTGTATCATATACACATTAAGACCTTTATTATCCTACACTAGCATGCATCACATACATACAAGCATTATTCTAGCATGCATCATATACATACAAGAAAAATATCCTAGCATGCATCATATACATACAAGCATTATTCTACTAGCATGCATCACATACATACAAGCATAACAAATATATATATATATATATATATATATATATATATATATATATATATATATATATATATATATATATATATATATATATATATATATATATATATATATATATATATATATTGTGATTAGGTCATGGCCCTACTACGATCTTCGCAAGCCAATGAGAAGATCGGACGGTACAACCTAGGATTAGCGGCTTCTCCAAGCACCTCCTTTGATCGCCATGTGTCGTGGGCACCCTTCTCGTAACACCGTCTAGAAGTGGACCTTCCACCGTTCCATTTTGTACATTACAAACATGAAACTCGAGTTACATTCGAGTCTAAAACTATTTACAACTAGAATTTTTAAAAGAAGTGGTACGATGCACAGGTCGCATACCCTATACAACACGCACAACCACTAAAACGGCACGCAGACAGTATTATGAATTATAACACATAATCATCCAATCATATTGGGGTTCTTGGGCAATGACCATCAAAAAATTATACATAATTCTAAATTATGTATTTTACATAAAATTTCTATAATTTTTCCTATTTTTTCAATTTTATGAGTCACCTCTCCGTAACGGTCCCGCTAAGCGATTTTCGGGCACGATCGCGGGACAAGGCCCCTTTCGGGGATAGGGGCAGTGCCCCTACTCGCAAAATAAACTTTGCGAGTGTCCCTACTACGATCTTACAGTGACTTAAGTCACTGTCCCAAAAACCTAAAGTGAGAACTCGCCGTTTCGGAGAGTTTTTCTCGGTGGTTGAAGGCTACAAGTGTCCCAACACTCGTTGCTTCGACTCTTCGAGAAAAATACCCAAAAATTCTATAAAAATTGGAAATTTACATAAACATAAAAATCTGTAATTTTTATATCTAATACAAAAACTACAAATATGAAACACATACATTCTTTGCACGTGGCTCTGATACCACTGTTCGACTTTCCGAGTCGCAAAAACCACTTTTTGCGTTGCGGAAACCTCGGAAGCCCGGCCACGGATCCGTGCGAAGATATATAAAACTAAATTCATGTATGTGTTTATAAAACCCTAGATCTACCTTAGATCTGTTGGTGCAGTAGGCACCTAAGTCGAACCTGAGTTTTGATTATAGCAAACGATACAAAGTTAAGCTCATGTCGTTATCTCACGAGCTAAATCGAGTGTACAGAAAATTGCTATAGCTGGAGCTGAAGGCTAGCGACACCCGGAGGAAGCCACGGTGGTCGAGCGACACTCGAGTGACTTCAGAGGGAGCCGAAGGAATCGAGTGGAAGGCCGGAAGCGAAAGCAATACAGTAAGTATCGAGATAAGCTCGTGAGTGTGCGAGAGTAAGTGAGGTCGTATCCTCTTTACGGGGATGATCTTAGGCATAGATTCGACCAAAGACATCCTATAGGTGGTCTAGGTCGAGATCGGACGGTCGGATGTCGTCGAATTAATGTTTTTGTTAAGCTAAATTTGCCTTGCAACTAGCATCAGTCGACTGCCAGCTTGGAGGACTCGACTGTCGTCCAACAGTCGACTGCCTGAGGTCAGCATTTGACTGATGCTGCCATCAGTCGACTAATGATGGCCATCAGTTGACTGATGGTCAAGGATCAGCCTCGAGGAGTCAAGCCTTATCACCATGTTTCAAGGAGCCATGTGCCAAAACTCTATTGGGTGAAGTTCCTCTCGAAAAGGGGCTCAAAGGCTATAAAAGGAGGGCCTATCCTAGGGTTTCATCATCAATTCTAAGCTTCCAAAAGCCTCCGCCAAGCTACAACTTTTCGACAATGAAGTGCTTCTTCTCCGACGTCTAGGTTTAAATGTTTTATTTTTATTACGTCGGTTTAAGTTGTTTATTTCAGTTCATTACTTTTAAATCTCGGAGCTTTTATCGTAACGAGGAGAGGGGAGTGTCCCTCTACCTCAAGCTTTTTGTTTTTATTTGTAATGATTAACTCCTACCTCTAACAAGGAGGAGTTCATTAGTGTTTTGCCCTCCGTGCGTGGTCAAGGAACACTAGGGCCTTGGAGTAGTAGCCGAAGGCTACGAACCAAGTAAAAATATTTGTCTCCTTTATTTATTGCTTATCTTTCCGCTGCAATTAATTATCTATACGGGTTTTAACGAATGAACAAAAAAGGTTTTATCGCTATTCACCCCCCTCTAGCGATCCGCTTCGATCCAACAAGATCTAGAAGGTGAGAGCATTACCCTCGTAGTGACGCCCTTAGCTTATCCCGCACGTCCAAAGGCTTTGTCGGAACTCAAGAGTATCAAGTGTACACTCCTCTACAAGTATCCACACGGACAAATGGTGGAGAAAAACACCTTAGAGTGTGCTAGCACCCTTTAGGTATTTCGGCCAAGGAAGTCTTGGGAGAGAAAGAAGGAGAGCTAGGAAGAAGATGATGAAGTTACAAACCAAAATCAATTCATTCATCAAGGAATAGTGGTCGGCCACTTATTGTTGGGGGGTTACATGCATGCATGTAAC
The DNA here is from genome assembly GCA_025175895.1 of Wurfbainia villosa. NCBI lineage: Eukaryota > Viridiplantae > Streptophyta > Magnoliopsida > Zingiberales > Zingiberaceae > Wurfbainia > Wurfbainia villosa. The sequence goes on from CM046004.1 coordinate 57,288,682, forward strand.
TCCAAGAGCCTATGGCTCTTGGTCTCCCTCATGCGGTGGCACCACATGATAAGTCCATGATGATGTGGAACATCATCATTGGCCGGCCCACATGCCAAGTCACCATGACATGGCAATTGGTCAAGTCAAAATTGACCATTCATCTTCCATCTCAAGTCAAGTCAAACTTGACCTCTTATCTCCCATGGTTGATCAAATCTAACCACTTGATTCAAGTCAATTTGATTTAATGAATCTCTATTCATTAATATAAATTGACTCAATGAATCAAATCTAAATTAGACTCATTCAACACTTGAATCAAATTGAGTCTAACTCAATTAGTCTAATTTGGATTACTCTTAATCTAATTTGGTTCATCCCAAAAACCTAATCCTCATGATTCATCATATGAACTTAATCTCCATCTAATTGCCCTTTGTGTGTGACCCTATAGGTTCTTGTAACGTTGGCAATGCTCCTAAACCGATTTAGGAACATAAGCAATGAGAGGTATCTAGCAACATATCATTGCTACCCAAGTTACAAGAATGTTGAGCTCCAACATCACCTTTGTGACTACTAATTGTGACTCTCACAATATGTGATAATGTCCCCCTATCCTTGACATCTAGATTGACCCATTGAGGCATAGACCGTATCATCCTCGGTACAATCTATATCTTGAACTCTAAGTAGACTCACTCTAATCAAATGAGCTCAATATCTCATATTGACTCATTTGGGCATGGCCATGCACTTCGTGGTCTCACTCTATCAAGAATAACGATGTCACTCCCGTCATATAGGAGGGATAGATCTCATCTATATCACTCACATCCCTCCATATAATTTGTTACATACCCAGTAATCGCCTTTATAGTCCACCCATTTACGGGTAACGTTTGATGAAGCCAAAGTATGCAACTCCTTATGGAGGGAACCATGGTGACTTCAGGTCTAAGGACTAATAGTCATACTAATAGCCACATGAGAAAGTATATGACACTCATATAACGATCCATGATACTTTCTCATGGCGGGTCATTCAGTATACATTCTCCAATGCATACTCATGTGTCAACTTGATATCTCATATCCATGACTTGTGAGATCAAGTCATCGTGTTGACCTACATGCTAATCTCTACGCATTAACATTGTCCCTGAATGTTAATACTCGACTAGGAATGATTAAGAGTAGTGCTCTCTATATCATCTAATTATCGATTCAACCAATCGATTGATATAGATAAGAACCTACTACTCAAGGACATTATTATACTTAGTTATTTGGCACTAATACAAGTAAATATAATAACTTTGCCTTTATGAATAGGAATATGATACAATAAATTCCATACAATAATCATCACATGATTGGCTCTAGGGCTTTCACGAATAATCTCCCACTAGCACTAGTGTCAATCACCGTAGTATCTAATACCCAATGACCTAGTGTGGCCATCATATTTTTTCTGTACCAAAGCCTTGGTCAGGGGATCTGCGATGTTAGCCTTTGTGGGTACTCTACAAATCTTCACATCTCCTCTATCAATAATCTCTCGAATGTGATGGAAGCACCAATATATTCGGCCTCTGTTGTAGAATCAACAACTATGTCTTGCTTCAAACTCTTCCAGCTCACAACGCCACCATTCAGAAAAAATACGAACCCTAACTGCGATCTATAATCATCCTGGTCAGTTTAGAAGCTGACATCGCTGTAACCCTTTACAGCTAGCTCCTCATTGAGAAGCACGTCCCTAGCCAAGTCTTCACAGACTGTAGCGAAGGGATGTCATTCCCAATGAGTAGTATGTCATCCATATATAATACAAGGAAGACAACTGTGTTCCTATTAACCCTCTTGTAGACATAGGGTTCATCTTCATTCTTGATGAAACCAAACAATTTGATTGCATCATCGAATAGAAGATTCCATCTCCGAGAAGCTTGCTTTAGCCCATAAATGGACCTTTGCAGCTTGCATACTTTCCCAGTATGCTGTGAATCCACAAAACCCTCAGGTTGTGTCATGTACACATCCTCGAGTAAGTTTCCATTCAAAAATGCGGTTTTGACATCCATCTGCCAGATCTCATAATCGTGATATGCTGCAATAGCAAGCATGATCTGAATGGACTTAAACATCGCCACTGGAGAAAAGGTTTCATCATAGTCAATACCATGAATTTGCTTGAAACCTTTAGCCACCAATCGACCCTTATAGGTATGCGTAAGTCCATCCATGTCAGTCTTTCTCTTAAAGACCCACTTACGCCCAATAGGTTTGACCCCTTCAGGTGGATCAACCAAAGTCCATACTTGGTTGGTGTACATGGATTCCATCTCGGATCTCATGGCCTCTAGCCATTTCTAAGTGTCTGGGATCATCATAGCTTTTTGATAGGAGGTAGGCTCATTCTCAATGAGCATAATGTCATCATGGTCAGACAAAAGAAATGAGTATCTCTCAGACTGACGACGTACCCTATCAGACTTATGAAGAGGTAGGTCTACCTGAATAGGTGGTTGTTCCATAACTCTTTGTGCAATAATCTCATCACCCACAACACTTTGTGGTTCCTGTTCAACCTCCATCAAGGCCTCAGTGTTATGGTCCATATCTTGAATATCTTCAAGATCGAACGTACTCCCACTAGTTTTTCTAGAAACAAAATCCCTTTCTAGAAAAATCCCAGTCTTTGCCACAAACACTTTGTGCTGACTGGGAATATAGAAGTAATATCCCTTAGTCTCTTTGGGATATCCAAAAAAATACCACTTATCGGATTTGGGTCCTAGTTTTTCTGAGACTTGACATCGAACGTAAGCCTCACAACCCCAAATCCTTATGAAAGACATCTTGGGATTTCTCCCTGTCCATATCTTAAATGGTGTCTTTATCACAGCCTTGGTTGATACACAGTTAAGCGTGAAGGCTGCTGTGTCTAGAGCATATCCCCAAAAGGATATAGGAAGATCTGTGTGACTCATCATAGATCATACCATATCTAATAGGGTACGATTCCTCCTTTCGGATATACCATTCCACTATGGTGTTCCAGGAGGAGTGAGTTGGGATAGAATCCCACACTCAGCTAGATAGTCACGAAACTCATGGCTAAGGTATTAACCACCTCGATCAGATCGAAGTATTTTAATACTCTTGCCAAGCTAGTTTTGTACTTCATTCTTGAATTCTTTGAACTTTTCAAAGGATTCTGATGTATGTGTCATCAAATACACATAACCATATCTACTGAAGTCATCAGTAAATGTAATGAAGTACCTATAACCACCTCTAGCAGCAACATTGAAAGGGACACATACATCACTATGTATAAGTCCTAACAAGTCTGTTGCTCTTTCGCTGTGTCTACTAAATGGAGTCTTGGTCATCTTGCCTAGAAGGCAAGACTCGCATGTCTCATATGATTCAAAATCAAATGAGTCCAACAGCCCATCATTATGGAGCTGGGATAAGCGACTCTCATTTATGTGACCTAAGTGACAATGCCAGAGATAGGTTAGGTTCAACTCATTTGACTTGAACCTTTTGGTACTTATGTTATAGATAGGGCTCTCTAAGTCTAGAAAGTAGAGTCCGTTCATTTGAGGTGCACTACAATAGAACATATCATTTAAATAAACTGAACAACATTTGTTCTTTATTATAAATGTAAATCCTTTCTTCTCCAAACAAGAAACTGAAATTATGTTCTTAGTTAAAGCAGACACATAATAACATTCATCAAGTTCTAGTACAAGCCCAGTGGGCAGAGATAGATCATAAGTTCCTACAGCAATAGCAGCAACTCTTGCTCCATTGCCTACACGTAGGTCCACCTCGACCTTTGTCAATGCCCTACTATTTCTCAGTGCTTGCACATTGGTACAAATGTGAGATGCACATCCAATATCTAATACCCGTGATGAAGTAATAGATAGATTGACTTCTATAACATTTATACATGAAGTAAAAGTCTTACTTCTCTTCTTCTTAAGATCTTCCAAGTAAGCTTTGCAGTTACGCTTCCAGTGTCCAGCTTCCTTGCAGTGGAAGCAAGCCCCTTTTTTGGCCACCCCTCCTTTGGGTTTCAGTTCTTTGCCTTTGCCCTTGGCTTGAGACTTTCCCTTACCTTTAGGCTTGCCCTTGCCTTTCTTCTTTTGCACCATTAAAATGGAGTCAGATTTTCCCTTCTTAAGGTTGAGCTCAGCAATTCTCAACATGCTGAGCATCTCAGGCAGTGGCTTATCAATTTCATTCATGTTGTAATTCTTGACAAATTGATTGTAGCTTTGTGGCAAAGACTACAAGATCAAGTCAGTGGCCAGCTCTTGGCCAAGTGGGAATCCCAATCTTTGTAGGTTTTCTACGTACCCAATCATCTTGAGTACATATGGACCTACGGGAGTCCCCTCTTGCATTTTGGACCCAAACAATGTCTTAGAGACTTCATATCTCTCGTGCCTTACTTGTCCTTGATATAGTTGACGAAGATGTTCAACCATATCATCAGCATTCATGAACTCGTATTGCTTTTGAAGCTCAAAGTTCATGGTCGCGAGCATGAGACATGACACATCTAATGCATCATCTTGATGCTTCTTGTAAGCATCTTTGTCAGTTCGTGAGGCATTGGCAGGAGGTGCCTCTGGAATGGGCTGCTCCAGGACGTACAGTTTTCTTTCTTGGGTGAGAACGATTCTCAGGTTCCTGTACCAGTCCAGGAAATTTGCTCCATTGAGCTTGTCCTTCTCAAGGACAAAATGCAGAGAGAGAGTGTTCGTATTTGTCGACATAGTAATCTACAACATACACAATGTAGAAAATTAATATCATATTCCTTTTATCAATTAATTAGGCCTTTAATCAAATGATGCTACCACTGAATTATAGGAATTTTGTAGAATCGAGTTATGGATGTGGTCAAACCACATTACTAGATTCATACAAACTAGCTATAATTCCTGCGGGACAAGATCTACATTATACTAAGCCTTGAGTTAGCTTTGGCTAAATCGCCCAAGACTTAGTATGATCGGTGGGTAACACATTACCGATTACATCTCTATGCAACTCTTGTTTATAGGATCAAGATCCACATTTACAAAAGACATTGAGTTAGCTTTGGCTAAATCGCCCAAGATTTAGTGTAAATGTGATCTTATCCTATCTTTCCAACGGTTGGAATATGCCTATAGTTCTACTCGATCCAATTGAGTTAACTAGTTTTACTCAATCTAATTGAGCTTACTCTAACCCAAGCCGTGATAGGCAGGACTAAGATTGTCCCTCCGCACCCTACCAAGATAATATGTGTTGCTCTGCTTTGGCAGATTCAACAACTACAAATGATCGAGGTAGTGATGGGTATCAATGACTTGGTAGGCATTTTCGAGTTAATTCGATTAAGATCTAATCTAATCGTAATGTGTATCATATACACATTAAGACCTTTATTATCCTACACAAGCATGCATCACATATATACAAGCATTATTCTAGCATGCATCATATACATACAAGAAAAATATCCTAGCATGCATCATATACATACAAGCATTATTCTACTAGCATGCATCACATACATACAAGCATAACAAATATATATATATATATATATATAAATTGTGATTAGGTCATGGCCCTACTACGATCTTATCAAGCCAACGAGAAGATCGGACGGTCAACCTAGGATTAGCGGCTTCTCCAAGCACCTCCTTTGACCGCCATGTGTCGTAGGCACCCTTCTCGTAACACCGTCTAGAAGTGGACCTTCCACCGTTCCATTTTGCACATTACAAACATGAAACTCGAGTTACATTCGAGTCTAAAACTATTTACAACTATAATTTTTAAAAGAAGAGATACGATGCGCAGGTCGCATACCCTATACAACACGCACAACGACAAAAACGGCACACAGGCCGTATTTTGAATTTCAACACATCATCATCCAATCATATTGGGGTTCTTGGGCCATGACCATCACAGAATTATACATAATTCTAAATTATGTATTTTATAGAAAATTTCTATAATTTTTCCTATTTTTTCAATTTTATGAGTCACCTCTCCGTAGCGGTCCCGCTAAGCGGTTTCCGGGCACGATCGCAGGACAAGGCCCCTTTCGGGAATAGGGGCAGCGCCCCTACTCGCAAAATAAACTTTGTGAGTGTCCCTACTACGATATTACAGTGACTTAAGTCACTGTCCCAAAAACCTTAAGCGAGAACTCGCCGTTTCGGAGAGTTTTTCTCGGTGGTTGAAGCCTATAAGTGTCTCAACACTCGTTGCTTCGACTCTTCGAGAAAAATACCCAAAAATTCTATAAAAATAGGAAATTTACAGAAACTTAAAAATCTGTAATTTTCATATCTAATACAAAAACTACAAATATGAAACATATACATGCTTCGCATGTGGCTCTGATACCACTGTTAGACTTTCCGAGCCGCAAAAACCGCTTTTTGCGTTGCGGAAACCTCGGAAGCCCGGCCACGGATCCGTGCGTAGATATATAAAACTAAATTCATGTATGTGTTTATAAAACCCTAGATCTACCTTAGATCTGTTGGTGCAGTAGGCATCTAAGTCGAACCTGAGTTTTGATTATAGCAAACAATACAAAGTTAAGTTCATGTCGTTATCTCACGAGCTAAATCGAGTGTGCAAAAAATTGCTATAGTTGGAGTTGAAGGCTAACGACACCCGGAGGAAGCCGCGGTGGTCGAGCGACACTCGAGTGACTTCGGAGGGAGCCGAAGGAATCGAGTGGAAGGCCGGAAGCGAAAGCAATACAGTAAGTATCGAGGTAAGCTCGTGAGTGTGCGAGAGTAAGTGAGGTCGTATCCTCTTTACGGGGATGATCTTAGGTGTAGATCCGACCAAAGACATCCTATAGGTGGTCTAGGTCGAGATCGGATGGTCGGATGTCGTCGAATTAATGTTTTTGTTAAGCTAACTTTGCCTTGCAGCTAGCATCAGTCGACTGCCAGCTTGGAGGACTCGACTGTCGTCCAACAGTCGACTTCCTGAGGTCAGCATTCGACTGATGCTGCCATCAGTCGACTGATGATGGCCATCATTCGACTGATGGTCAAGGATCAGCCTTGAGGAGTCAAGCCTTATCACTATTTTTCAAGGAGCCATGTGCCAAAACTCTATTGGGTGAAGTTCCTCTCGAAAAGGGGCTCAAAGGTTATAAAAGGTGGGCCAATCCTAGGGTTTCATCATCAATTCTAAGCTTCCAAAAGCCTCCACCAAACTACAACTTTCCGAAAACGAAGTGCTTCTTCTCCGACGTCTAGGTTTAATTGTTTTCTTTTTATTACGTCGGTTTAAGTTATTTATTTTAGTTCATTACTTTCAAATCTCGGATCTTTTATCGTAACGAGGAGAGGGGGAGTGTCCCTCTAGCTCAATCTTTTTGTTTTTATTTGTAATGATTAACTCCTACCTCTATCGAGGAGGAGTTCTTTAGTGTTTTGCCCTCCGTGCGTGGTCAAGGACCACTAGGGACTTGGAGTAGTAGCTGAAGGCTACGAACCAAGTAAAAATATTTGTCTCCTTTATTTATTGCTTATCTTTCTACTATAATTAATTATCTACTCGGGTATTAACGAACGAACAAAAATGGTTTTATCGCTATTCACCCCCCCCTCTAGCGATCCGCTTTGATCCAACAAGATCTAGAAGGTGAGAGCATTACCCTTGTAGTGATGCCCTTCACTTATCCCGCATGTCCAAACGCTTTGTCGGAACTCAAGAGTGTCAAGTGTACACTCCTCTACAAGTATCCACACGGACAAATGGTGGAGAAAAACACCATAGAGTGTGCTAGCACCCTTTAGGTATTTCAGCCAAGGAAGTCTTGGGAGAGAAAGAAGGAGAGCTAGGAAGAAGATGATGAAGTTACAAACCAAAATCAATTCATTCATCAAGGAATAGTGGCCGGCCACTTATTGTTGGGGGGTTACATGCATGCATGTAACTCCAAGAGCCTATGGCTCTTGGTCTCCCTCATGCGGTGGCACCACATGAAAAGTCCATGATGATGTGGAACATCATCATTGGCCGGCCCACATGCCAAGTCACCATGACATGGCAATTGGTCAAGTCAAAATTGACCATTCATCTTCCATCTCAAGTCAAGTCAAACTTGACCTCTTATCTCCCATGGTTGATCAAATCTAACCACTTGATTCAAGTCAATTTGATTTAATGAATCTCTATTCATTAATTTAAATTGACTCAATGAATCAAATCTAAATTAGACTCATTCAACACTTGAATCAAATTGAGTCAAACTCAATTAGTCTAATTTGGATTACTCTTAATCCAATTTGGTTCATCCCATGAACCTAATCCTCATGATTCATCATATGAACCTAATCTCCATCTAATTGCCCTTTGTGTGTGACCCTATAGGTTCTTGTAACATTGGCAATGCTCCTAAACTGATTTAGAAACATAAGCAATGAGCGGTATCTAGCAACACATCATTGCAACCCAAGTTACCAGAATGTTGAGCTCCAACATCACCTTTGTGACTACTAATTGTGACTCTCACAATATGTGACAATGTCCCCCTATCCTTGACATCTAGATTGACCCATTGAGGCATAGACCGTGTCATCCTCGGTACAATCTATATCTTGAACTCTAAGTAGACTCACTCTAATCAAATGAGCTCAATATCTCATATTGACTCATTTGAGCATGGCCATGCACTTCGTGGTTTCACTCTATCAAGAATAACGATGTCACTCCCATCATATAGGAGGGATAGATCCTATCTACATCACTCACATCCCTCCACATAATTTGTTACATACCCAGTAATCGCCTTTATAGTCCACCCATTTACAGGTGACGTTTGACGAAGCCAAAGTATGCAACTCCTTATGTAGGGAACCATGGTGACTTCAGGTCTAAGGACTAATAGTCATACTAATAGCCACATGAGAAAGTATATGACACTCATATAACGATCCATGATACTTTCTCATGGCGGGTCATTCAGTATACATTCTCCAATGCATACCCATGTGTCAACTTGATATCTCATATCCATGACTTGTGAGATCAAGTCATCGTGTTGACCTACATGCTAATCTCTACGCATTAACATTGTCCCTGAATGTTAATACTCGACTAGGAATGATTAAGAGTAGTGTTCTCTATATCATCTCATTATCGATTCAACTAATCGATTGATATAGATAAGAACCTACTACTCTAGGACGTTATTATACTTAGTTATTTGGCACCAATACAAGTAAATATAATAACCATGCCTTTATGAATAGGAATATGATACAATAAAGTCCATACAACAATCATCACATGATTGGCTCTAGGGCTTTAACTAACACACTGTGAGACCTGTGGAAGCCCCTCTCTGTCGTGGTGATCCCGCCGCCAATCAGCTAACGCGAAAAGGATAGACGAGAGCTTGGAGAAGAGGGATCAAGCTACCCTACCACCGCCCATTCCTGAGCTTGCTCTGGCAGAGATCGCAAGGGTAGATTGCAACTGGACACTGTCGATTCCAAGCTCTCCTCCATGCGTGCTCACCGTCGACTCATCCTTGGGCTCCATCGAGGCTGATCACCGCCGCCCGCCACGAGGAGAAAGCACGAGAGGGAGAGGTCGGCTGCGGTGAGTTGGAGATCACGAGAGTTGAATCGCGAGATCGGATCGCGTGGAAGAGAAGGGGTCGCGAGAAGGAAACAGAGAAGAAATCACAAGGGGGAAGAAAATCATCGCGGAGAGTAAATGCACGAACGAGAGAAATAAATGGCTGGGTGTTTAGAGAAGTAAACGGATCATCACGGGTTTGGGTTTAAAACCCTATAATTCAAACCTAGATCCATTTAAATTAACCCTATATATTCTTCTGTGGTATTTTACAAATGAACTACTCCAAGAACCTATCTTGTCCTATTATCAACTATCACCCGTTCACTCACCAGATGCACACCCCATTAGTAAGATTCATTTGCTGCAATTGTCTTTATATATGTAACAATACTAGATTTTTTTTCTTATAGTCTGCATATTAGCACCGTACCTTACTCATTTACCATACTAATCTGAAACATATATTAATACTTCATACAGCTCTACAAAATATATTGATGTCTATATTTAGATATTGATTATACTTACTTTTGTAGGTGCAATCAGCCTAGGTCACGATTGACCAGACTCGAGTTTGACTCAAGCGGTATTTTGATGTTCGACAAAATGTATGACGATGTGATTATCATGGGAAAGTCCAAGTCTAGAGTACTTGGCATGGAAAGTCCAAGTGGGACACTTGGCAATGGGAAAGTCCAAGTCATGGGAACTTGGCATGGAAAATGCAAGAAGACTTTGGCAAGGAAGTCCAAGGGCAAGGTCTTGGTAGCGTAAGTACAAACTGTTGGTGCAGGGGCACTAGATAATCAAACCTGTGTTTTGATTATAGCAAAGACACAAAGTTAAGTTTACATCGTTATCTCACGAGCTAAATCGAGTGTGCAGAAAAGTACTAAAGCTAGAGCTAAAGGCTAGTGACACCCGGAGGAAGCCGCGATGGTCGGGCGACCTTTAAGTGACTTCGGAGAGAGCCGAAGGAATTGAGTGGAAGGCCGAAAGTGAGAGCTACAAAGTAAGTATCGAGGTAAGCTCGTGTGATTGAGAGATGGTAAGGTCGTGTCCTCTTTACGGGGATGACTGGAGGCGGCGATCCGACTAAGACTTCCTATGGAAGGTCTAGGTCGAGATCGGACGGTTAGAAACCGTCGTATTTACCATTTTTTGTGCTAACCTCTTCTTTGTAGGGAAGTGGCGGTGTGATCATTCTGGACAAGGGCGATCGTGATGCTCATCGATCGGTGATGGGAGGCATCAGTCGACTGATGGCGACGAATCAGCCTTTGCACTTGGTCAAAACGGATAACGTTTGACGCGGCCACTTCGCGATAAAATTTGTATAACTTCGTGATCTGTTCCGAAAAAAGAGGAGACATATTCAAAGGTCAAAATCTATAAAAGTAGGGGAGGATTCCAACTCCAGAGATCATCAAGTTTATTCTCAAGTGCTCCTACAACGCCAACGCTCCAACGTCGTCATAACGCCGACGCGACAACAAGTTCTAATCCTCTTCGTCGGCAACAGTAGCAAGTAATTGCTTTTATTATTGTATTCTTTATTTTTATTCATAACGAGGCGAGGTAGGCTTGTTGCCTTATCCTCGTACTTCCGGTTTTGTGATCGTTGTCTCCTACCTCCAATGAGGAGGAGACGTTATAGTGCTTTGCCCTCCGTACGCGGTCTAGGACCATTAGGGCCTTGGAGTAGCAACCGTTGAGTTGTGAACCAAGTAAAAATAAACTTGTCTTCTTATTTTTCCTCTGTGTCTACTCGTGTTTTAACGAACATAAACGAACAAAAAGAAATTCTATGCTCGCTATTCACCCTCCCCCCCCTCTAACGACGCTTCTCGATCCAACAATTGGTATCAGAGCGGGGGCGCTAAGATTTGGTGAAACCACCGATCTAGCACGTTTTGGTTTTTTGTTCGTATTTTTCGATTCATATTTTTTTTGGTCTTTTGTCTCCCGCACTACTAATCCAAGACGAAGTCTTGGTACGTTTCATTTGGTTGTGTGCTTGCATGTATTCGCTCTTGGAGTAGCCGACGGTAAAACGGACATAACTTTTCGTACAAGTGGACTCACATAACAATATACCTACCAAATCGAAGCTCTCTGAGAGATCTACATTTCTTACCAGGGTTTACCTTTGTAACAAGCTATTTTCAGCCCCAAAATCCAATGTCTAGTACACTTTCGAGGACATCGAAGGTCGTAAGTTGTTAGTTTTTGTTAGTTTCTTATTTTTCTCATTTAATTCTGTTTATTTCCTATTTATTTCTTGCATTACTAATCCAAGACCAAGTATTGGAATTCCCTTTGGTTTTTATTCGTGTTTTGCAAGATACTTAATGGCTCACATTGAGGGGTATAGCACCACCCGACCTCCGTTCTTTAACGGAGATGATTTCCGTTATTGGAAAGGTCGGATGGAGTGTTTCTTGAAAACACAAGTTGAGACTTGGATAATAATCCAAACCGGCTTTGCTCTACCTACCAATGATTAAGGAGAGCCCTTGGATTTCAACAAGTGGACAAATGCAACCAAGAGGCAAATCGACGCCGATGTAAGAGCAACCCAAATATTGCAATGCGGCTTGTCCAAGGAGGAACTCAACCGCATCGGACCATTCATTAGCGCCAAGGACCTATGGAACAAATTAATTGAGCTACACGAAGGAATGTCCAATGCTAAGGTATGTAAACGTGACCTTCTTTTCAATAAGTTGTATAACCTTAAGATGCAGGAACACGAGACGACGACGCAACTACACGCCCGCGTCCAGGACATTGTCAATGGCCTGCACACCATCGGACACAAGGTCGAAAACCGCGACCTACTAAGGTACGTTCTTAATTCATTTCCTAGGACTACCTTGTGGGCATCCATGGTCGATGCCTACAAGGTCTCTAAGGACCTTTCGAAGCTTAGGTTAGACGAATTATTTTCCGAGTTTGAACTTCACGAGCAAACTAACATGGTCCGGACCGAGAGAGGTATTTCTCTACTTGCAAGGCAAAGAAGCAAGCCACCTACCAGGCAAGAAGATGGACTCGAACCCGAAGACGAGTTAGAGTCCGAATTCGAAGAGGTGGAAGCAATAGTGAACATAGTGCGGAAGATCGTTCAGAGGGAAAGGAGGCTACTAAAGAACCAAAAGAGGGCACAATTCAAATCAAAGCAAAAGAAGGCCTTCAATGCAACTTGGGACAATAGAGAAGACATAGCTTACATGGCAAGACCGGAGGAGTCCGAGTCAGAATCCGAAGCCAAGTCCAACTGCTACTCCGACTCCGACCATGAAGATTACTTCGAGAGGAAACTCAAAGTCGGAACAAAAGTGAAAGTCAAGGTTAATCTCTCTTTAATTAGTACACTTTACAGTACAATTAAAATGCTTACTAGAAAATTGACTAAGTCTTACTAACAACTCTAACCTCTTCAACTAGTCAAGTTCAAGAGGGAAACTCAACCCAAATTGAAAAACTTGAGGAGGAGAATTCTCTTTTGAAAGACTGAGTTCAAGAGGTTGAGGCTAGGTTGGAAAGGTTCACGTTGGGATCTAAGAACCTTAATCGACTACTTGGAACCCAAAGAGTCATGTACAACAAAGTCGGACTCGAATTTAAGTCAAAGACTACGAATAGGTCTTATATGTCTATCGTAAATCGTAGTCATCAAAGAGTTCAAGCATGGGTCCCAAAGGTTTTATTGAACTCACATATAAGGACTAATAAGTATTGGATTCCTCGGGATCAAGTTCATTATTTGAATAGACCATATTGGTTCAATGGTCCAGGGGGAGGTAACACTAAAATAGTATACCCGATTACTTAGCAAAACCATTGAATATTTTTCTTTATTTTTTTTAGAATGGCTAGATAAGAAAAATAGTTAGTCAACTCTTGACAACATAGTATCAGGATGCGTTGAGATGATAGTACGTTAGGGAAACAAAGTCTCGTGTATTCGAGCTAGATAAGGCGTATCTAGCTAGGTGCACTTGATCGAGTGGAACTAGCTGAAGCTACCTCGCCGTATCCTAAACTAGTTAGACCAGGAAGTAACCCTAAGTGACTTAAGTGATATTTTCTTGAATTTGGCTTTGTCTAAGGAAGTGGTCGTTGTTCCGATCAAAGAAGGCCCCTATACCTTGCCACGACCTAGAAGCCAGTTTCTCAAAAAGTTACTTAACAATCTAAAGGTTAAATTTGAATCTAACCCATGGTTGACTATCTTTAATCAATTTAAAATCATCTCACAAAACATATAAGGTGAACAAATTCTGAGACACATAGAATGGGTGAGATGTTAAGGATAATTGAAATATACTTAAAACAACCTCTTCAAAATACTACTTATTTTCTCAACTATTGTACTTAACAACTCTTAGGCACAAGTTTAGCGCCCCATACATCTCTTATACTTCATATATTTGACTAAGGGGGAGAGCAAACTAACTCTAAGGGTTATATTACAAACCTTTAGATTATTGGAGCAGAGGGTCACACCTCGAACCAATTTATCTAACTACTGCTAGACATTATGCTTGGACTCATAGCTAATTTATCTTGATGCATGCATATACCATATTATTTTTAAACCCCTATTTTATATAAAAAACTCCAATTTTACATAACAAACCCCAACATTTGTTTTGATTTATGGCAAAAGGGGGAGAAGAGCAAAAGTTAAGGGGGAGTTAAGGGAGTTAAGGGAGAGTAACACAAAATTTATTTAATTTTGAAAACTAAAGTATCTCTTTCAATACTCACCTAGGGTTAAGGGGGAGTTTTTGAAAATGACATTCATCATTTACTATACTTGTTTTATGCTTTAATTTTCCTTAACTTTGTGTTGGTTTGCCATAGATCAAAAAGAGGGAGATTGTTGGTGTAGGGGCACTAGATAATCGAACCTGTGTTTTGATTATGGCAAAGACACAAAGTTAAGTTTACATCATTATCTCACAAGATAAATCGAGTGTGCAGAAAAGTACTAAAGCTAGAGCTGAAGGCTAGCGACACCCGGAGGAAGCCGCGGTGGTCGGGCGACACTTGAGTGACTTCGGAGGGAGCCGAAGGAATTGAGTGGAAGGCCGGAAGCGAGAGCTACAAAGTAAGTATCGAGGTAAGCTCATGTGAGTGAGAGATGGTAAGGTTGTGTCCTCTTTACGGGGATGACCGTAGGCGGCGATCCGACTAAGACTTCCTGTGGAAGGTCTAGGTCAAGATCGGATGGTTAGAAACTATCGTATTTACCATTTTTCGTGCTAACCTCTTACTGCAGGGAAGTGGCCAGGCTGGCAGTCGACTGCTGGACATGGGGCAATCGACTGATGCTCATCAGTCGACTGATGGGAGGCATCAATCGACTGATGGCGATGAATCAGCCTTTTCGCTTGGTCAAAACGGATAACGTTTGATGCGACCACTTCGCGATAAAATTTGTACAACTTCATGATATGTTCTGGAAAAAGAGGAGACATATTCAGAGGCCAAAATCTATAAAAGGAGGGAAGGATTCAAAATCCAGAAATCATCAAGTTTATTCTCAAGTGATCTTACAACGCCAACGCTCCAACGTCGTCATAACACTGATGCGACAACAAGTTCTAATCCTCTTCGTCGGCAACAGTAGCAAGTAATTGCTTTTATTATTGTATTCTTTGTTTTTATTCATAATGAGGTGAGGTAGGCTTGTTGCCTCATCCTCGTACTTTCGGTTTTGTAATTGTTGTCTCCTACCTCCAACGAGGAGGAGACGTTATAGTGCTTTGCCCTTCGTACGCGGTCTAGGACCATTAGGGCCTTGGAGTAGCAACCATTGGGTTGTGAACCAAGTAAAAATAAACTTGTCTCCTTATTTTTCCGCTGTGTCTACTCTTGTTTTAACGAACGAAAACGAACGAAAAGAAATTCTACGCTCGCTATTCATCCCCCCCCTCTAGCGACGCTTCTTGATCCAACACAAACATGTAGTCTTGGTGGCATAAAGTTCAAGGGTGGAGTCTTGGTAGCATAAGTCCAATGGTTGGCAGCGTAAAGTCCAAGGGTGGAGTCTTGGCAACATAAGTCCAATGGTTGGCGGCGTAAAGTCCAAGGGTGGAGTCTTGGTAGCATAAGTCCAATGGTTGGTGGTGTAAAGGTTGGGATGTATACTGAAAAGTCTATCTTTTGTATGAACATCTTTATTTTGAAATAAGAATCACATGATCATTGTTTGCATATTTATAGTTATGCATATTTATTTGATACATTACATTGTAGATAACATGGTGTGTAGTGTCACATAGGAGATCATGTTATCGGTTCATTGTAAAGTATAAGTAAAGGCTCACAACCGAGATGGTTATGGACAAACCATTGGAATGGTTGTAGTGTGATTTGATTTTGGTTTGTCTTGACCATAGAATCACACTAGTACACTTTGTGTGTATTGAGCAGGACCGACATAGATGTGATTCGATTTATTGCTGACTACATAACCGAATCGGACCTCAGATATTATATTGTACATGCTCTTAATCCCGATATAATAACGGGCACATATACTTAGTATTCATTTCTTTGATTTACCAATGGGGGAGATTTATAGAGTAAATCGATAGGCTCGGTAAATTGCGAAATGATATTATTTATATGGTGTGTCGTTGATTATAGGAGGAAACCGTGTCCTATATATTAGGATGATGATGTCCCCTTGAGAAGCTCATAAGGTTCATCATGTAAACTCTGCAGGCAGACTTGGTCCGGCATGATGATAAGGTTGAGTGGTACTACTCATGGAGTTAGATGTGGATTAATTAATTGTCAGTAAATTAATTAATCGATGGACATTCGAGATCTTAAACACGTGGAGAAATATGTGCAAATAATATATGGAGCCCATATTATCTTATGGAGGTAGATCAATGATAATACTCTAGTGGATTGGATTATTATTAATGGATCGAACTTTATGTGGGCTTGATCCATTGGGTGGCCAAGATCCAACTCCTCCTCATGGTCCTTATTGTAGCCTATTAAAACCTCATGAAGCCTAGATCCAATGGTTGAAAACAAAACTCTAGATCCGACGGTGGAAATTAAATCTCTAGATCCGACGGTTGAGATTAAATCTCTAGATCCGACGATTGAGATTAAATCCCTAGAACCGACAGTAGAGATTAAAGTAGGCTTAGGCCTAACTCTATAAAAGGAGAAAAGGGGGTGGGTGGCAAGAGATATTGAAGAGGGGCTAGGGTTTTGGGCAGTAAGGGCAAGGAGGTTGGGCGGCCATAAATAAGGAAACTTCTTTCCTTCTTCTTCCTAAGGTGGTCGGTGCCTATTCTTCTCCTTTCTCTCCTTTGCCAGCATCCAAAGCTCCTCCATCTCTTCTCCTTGGCCAGTGGAAACAAAGCCTAGGGTCTCTTCCCTTGGAGTTTTGGCCGGCGTCCTTCTTCTCCTCTTGTCCAGCAGCAAGCATCAAGGTTGGTGCCTGGTGGTTGGTTAAAGGAAGGAGAAGAGTTTTGTTTCTATACTTCCTCTTGTTCGGAGTGAGCAAGGAAGGAAGATTGGTGATCTAGGAGGCTTCGACTTTTGAAAGATCGTCGCCCACACGACGTCCAAAAAAGGAAGGACATACAATAGAAGATCGAGATGTATAACGCTTGTTTATATTCTTTTGTAACATGTCTATAATTGTTTTTCAATCATATACATGTTGTATGTTCTATTTTATGGTTAAATATACTTGGACCCCGAATACAAACACAAAAGCTGGCGATCCGTACATCGTCTATTCCTCGGTTAATCATAGAATAGAGGTTGGTTGCTTGAACAACAAGTTTGTTCAAGTGACAACTCTAATCGAATAACACGATGATGAAATTGTAGCTTGGGTAATCCCTCTTGTCAAGGATAAATTTTTTTTATCCGGGGACGTAGAAGGGATCCCCATAAACAAGCGACCGAGTTGAAGAGGGAAGTGAAGTTTCCTACCTTCAAGTGGTATCAGAGCCACGGTTTTCGGTTTTGTGTGTTTAGGATTCGGTTACTTTTATGCACTTTTCATATATTATATGTGTCAGATAATAGTAGGATGTGCGTAGGTTAACTTTTTGGTTGCAGGCATAGGATCCAACTATTATGGCCATATATGTGTATGTGATTGTATGTGTGTAATTGTATATTTTGTTGAATCCTCGGGGTTGACGAGACTAGTATTTAATTTTTGTAATTAGATATGACATTGTTTAGCCACTCTTTTTATTTTAGTTTACTTTTGATCTAGATTTCATGTACACTCCCTCGTGGAGTATATGATCGATGGATGTAAATTAAAATAGTTTTTCCCAGCTCAGATCTCCGGATGGCTTATACATGGCGTAGGGAGGAGCAGACGAGATGGTGATACGACGGGAGACATATTGAAGACAAAAGCCATAATAGTTGGAAAATATTTATTTTTCATATTTATTGCTTATTGTTTGATATGCATGTCGTAGGCTAGAAAATTCCTCAATTTTAAATTACTAAGTGGGAGAGGGATATTTTTATAAATTCCCACGGCCTCCATTACGATTTGACATGTGATGCCAACAAACTTGCACGTCGGCTCTGAGTGCCTTCCTCCACATCGGATGAGTTTGTTTACGGATCACAAGGTCGAATATGGTTATAGAAAATTATTAAGGAGCGTGTGTACTTCCCCATTGGAAGGCACATAACCCGAGATAATTACCTTGGTACTGAGTAATGGTGAACACTTAGATACAAATATAAGTATCCTCCCCATCGGAGTCACTACTTTTATTTGTAGGGCCAAAAAGGAACCAACTATTAATTTTATTTGTCAAAAAGTTAGGTTGACAAGATAGTAAAATTAATGGGTGAAACCTCCTCTTATAAATGTAGAATTCGTATACGTCCACACTATCGTGGCAAACGATATTCTCGGTGTATTGAGGTGTTGGTTGATTTTAAAATTTTATTATTTGAGAAATCAATAATTTTTTGAAATCTAATGTTTTGATCTATGTGATTCTTAAGTTATTTTCAAAATGACTTTCAACCTGCTTGTTGTGATACTGAAAGAAAATAAACTTACTAGACCCAACTATGTTGATTGGAAGAGGAATCTTGACATTGTCTTGACTACTGAGGAATACAAATATGTACTCCTCGAAGAGTGCCCTCCTAAGCCTACGGATGATTCTGGCGAAAAGGAGAAGGAGAGTTATAAGAAGTAGATCAAGGCCGATGAGATGGCGCAGTGTTACATTTTGGCATCTATGTCAAATGTACTGCAACATCAGCATCAAGCTATGCCCACTGCCTATGACATGATGCTCAATCTCAAAGATCTTTTCGGACACCAGAATCGGGTTGCTAGGCAGGAAGCCATGAGGAACTTGATGACGACCACCGTGATCGAGGGAATACCCGTGAGGGATCATGTTCTCAAGATGATGGCTCATTTGAATGAGCTAGAAGTCCTCGGAGCTGAGATCGATGGGGAAACCCAGGTCGATATCATTCTCCAGTCTCTACCTAGAAGTTTTGAGCAGTTTCACCTGAACTACAACATGAACCAGAGGTTGTATTCGTTGGCGGAACTTCTGACAGAACTCCAGGAGGCAGAGGGGCTTTTTCATCAGAGTGCTCAGGCGCAATCCATGGTTGCTCAAAAGGTTTCTATTTCTAAGCCGAAAGGCAAGAAGAAGAAGAAACAAGCTGGGGTAAAGGCGGTGGGAGGAACTCACAGAGGAGTGAAGAAGCCGAAAGGCAAGTGCTTCACTTGTAAGCAAACTGGACACTGGAAGAAGGACTGCCCCAACCGCAAGCAAAACAAAGGTATATCTTTTGGTCTAGTCATTGAAACATGTTTAACGGTGTTATCTACCGGCACCTGGTGTGTAGATACGGGAGCCACTGATCATGTCTGTAATACTTTGTAGGGGTTCCAGGAAACCAGACGACTGGATGAGGGAGAGATTACTGTATACTTGGGCGATGCCATAAAGGTGGCGGTTGTTGCAGTGGGAGATGTTTATTTGCCTTTTGAGAGAAATAAAGATTTGGTTCTTAAGAATTGCCTTTATGTACCTTTATTTAGAAAGAATTTGATTTCGATTTCTAAATTGTTTATGGATGGATATTCTATTTCTTTTAATGACAGAGTTGTTATAAAAAGGAATAGGGAGATTATCCGTTCTGGTGCATTGATAGGAAATTTGTATACACTCGAACCAAAAGCTCCCACGATGCAAATAGAAGTTAATAACTCATCTTCTAATTCCAATAAGAGAAAAAAAACCTTCGAAGATGAACCAAACATATCTTTGGCATCTAAGACTTGGTCATATTAACCTAAGCAGAATTCAAAGGTTGATAGCTGATGGACCTTTGGGTTCATTAGTGGTGGAAGATTTTCCAACCTGCGAATCTTGCTTGGAGGGTAAAATGACCAAGAGGCCTTTTAAGGCCAAGGGGTATAGAGTCAAAGATGTGTTGGAGTTTGTTCATTTTGATTTATGTGGTCCTATGTCTATCCAGGCAAGAGGTGGTTTTGAATATTTCGTCTCCTTTATAGACGATTATTCAAGATATGGATACATTTACTTGATGCGCCGCAAGTCTGAATGCTTTGACAAGTTCAAAGAATTCAAGGCTGATGTGGAGAAACATCAAGGTAAAAGTATCAAGACATTACGATCTGATCGTGGTGGTGAGTACCTCTTGGGAGAGTTTAGGAGTTACTTATCAGAGGTTGGGATTCAATCCCAATTGTCTGCACCTGGCACACCCCAGCAGAATGGTGTAGCAGAGCGAAGGAATAGGACTCTTATGGAGATGGTTAGATCGATGATGAGTTATTCTGAGTTGCCAGATTCGTTCTGGGGATATGCTCTAGATACGACAGTGTACATTCTGAACTTGGTTCCATCTAAATCAGTGCCTTCTACTCCCACAGAATTGTGGACTGGGCAAAAGCCTAGTCTGAGACATATTCGGATTTGGGGGAGTCCAGCACATGTGCTGAAGGCAGATGCTGGTATGTTGGAACCTCGTACAGAAGTGTGCATGTTCGTTGGCTATCCTAGAGGAATGAAAGGTGGTTTGTTTTATAGTCCTAGAGATCAGAAGGTGATCGTTAGCACGAATGCCAGAATTCTAGAGGAAGACTATGTGATGAACCACAAGCCCATGAGTAAGATTATTCTGGAAGAATTGAAAGGGGAAGTCACTACTTCAGTACCACTAGTACAAGAGGATATACCACAAGTCACTGCTCCGCGAGTCACAGAGGATACATAGGTGATACCTCATCGTAGTGGGAGGGTTGTGAGATAGCCTGATAGATTCATGTTCTTGGGAGAATCTTGTGATTTGGTCCCTAGCGAACATGAACCTGATCCCTGGACATATGACGAGGCAATCCAAGATAAAAATGCAGTATCTTGGCCAAGTACAATGAATGCTGAGATTGAATCTATGGATTCTAATCAGGTCTGGGAGCTAGTAGAACAACCCGATGGTGTAAAAACCATTGGATGCAAGTGGATCTACAAAAGAAAGAGAGGAATAGACAGGAAGGTTGAGACCTTCAAAGCGAGACTTGTTGCGAAAGGGTATACTCAGAAAGAGGGTATCGATTATGAGGAGACCTTTTCACCGGTAGCCATGCTTAAGTCTATCCGGATTCTCTTATGCATTGCTGCTCATATGGATTATAAGGTATGGCAGATGGATGTCAAGATAGCTTTCCTTAATGGAAGTCTTGAGGAAAACATCTATATGAAGCAACCAGAAGGATTCATTACAAAGGGCATCTTGTGTGTAAGCTTAATCGGTCCATTTATGGATTAAAGCAAGCTTCGAGGTCTTGGAACATCCGCTTTGATGAGGTAATCCAGTCTTATGGATTTATTCAAAGTCCGGATGAGTCTTGTGTATACAAGAGATGTGACGGAAATGTAGTGGTATTTCTTGTACTATACGTAGATGACATTTTATTATTTGGCAACAATGTCAAGGTGTTATTGGACGTAAGGGTATGGTTGTCCAAACAGTTTGATATGAAGGACTTGGGAGAAGTGGGACACATCCTTGGGATCAAGGTTATAAGGGATCGCAGGAAAAGGATGTTGTGCTTATCTCAAGCTTCATACATAGACACAATTATGGATTGTTTTAGCATGCAAAACTCCAAGAAAGGTTTTCTACCTTTCAGGCATGGAGTTCCTTTATCTAAAGAGATGTGTCCTAGAACATCTGAGGAGATAGAGGAGATGAAGGTAGTTCCTTATGCCTCGGCTGTAGGAAGCCTCATGTATGCGATGCTATGTACGAGACCAGATATCTGCTTTATTGTGGGCATGGTCAGTAGATATCAGAGTAATCTAGGACAGTGACATTGGACTGCGGTAAAGCATATATTGAAGTACCTGAGAAGGACTAGGGATTATATGCTAGTTTACCAGGCAGACCAATTACTCCCTGTGGGTTATACAGATTCCGACTTCCAATCAGATAGGGATAACAGTAAGTCTACCTTAGGTTTTCTGTTTACTTTAGGAGGTGGAGCCATTGTATAGAGGAGTGTCAAGCATAAATGTGTGGCGGACTCCACCATGGAAGCTGAGTATGTGGCATCCTCTGAGGCGACCAAAGAAGCTGTGTGGCTTAGGAACTTCTTGATGGACTTGGATGTGATTCCTGGTTTGCCCAAAACTATCACAATCCTCTGGTGTAGTTGCAAACTCGAAGGAACCACGAGCCCATAAGGCAAGTAAACACATAGAGCGCAAGTACCACCTGATACGAGAAATCATAAAGAGAGGAGAAGTTGTTATGGCCAAGATTGCATCAGAGGATAACCTGACAGATCCTTTCACTAAGGCCCTTCCGGCGAGAGCTTTTGATAGGCATGTGGAGGGAATGGGAATCAGATGTATGGCAGTTTAAGGACAGCGAAGTCTTTTAGTATAAGTGGGAGATTGTTGGGATGTATACTGAAAAGTCTATCTTTTGTATGAACATCTTTATTTTGAAATAAGAATCACATGATCGTTATTTGCATATTTATAGTTATGCATATTTGTCTGATACATTATATTGTAGATAATATGGTGTGTAGTGTCACACAGGAGATCATGTTATCGGTTCATTGTAAAGTATAAGTAAAGGCTCACAACCGAGATGGTTATGGACAAACCATTGGAATGGTTGTAGTGTGATTTGGTTTTGGTTTGCCTTGACCATAGAATCACACTAGTACACTTTGTGTGTATTGAGCAGGACCGACATAGATGTGATTCGATTTATTGCTGACTACATAATCGAATCGGACCTCAGATATTATATTGTACATGCTCTTAATCCCGATATAATAACGGGCACATATACTTAGTATTCATTTCTTTGATTTACCAATGGGCGAGATTTATAGAGTAAATCGATAGGCTCGGTAAATTGGGAAATGATATTATTTATATGGTGTGTCGTTGATTATAGGAGGAAACCATGTCCTATATATTAGGATGATGATGTCCCCTTGAGGAGTTCATAAGGATTGTCATGTAAACCCTGCAGGTGGACTTGGTCCGGCATGATGATAAGGTTGAGTGGTACTACTCATGGAGTTAGATGTTGATTAATTAATTGTCAGTAAATTAATTAATCGACGGACATTCGAGATCTTAAACACAGGGAGAAATATGTGCAAATAATATATGGAGCCCATATTATCTTATGGAGGTAGATCAATGATAATCCTCTAGTGGATTGAATTATCATTAATGGATCGGACTTTATGTGGGCTTGATCCATTGGGTGGCCAAGATCCAACTCCTCCTCATGGTCCCTATTGTAGCCTATTAAAACCTCATGAAGCCTAGATCCAATGGTTGAAAACAAAACTCTAGATCCGACGGTGGAAATTAAATCTCTAGATCCGACGGTTGAGATTAAATCTCTAGATCCGACGGTTGAGATTAAATCCCTAGAACCGACGGTAGAGATTAAAGGAGGCTTAGGCCTAACTCTATAAAAGGAGGCAAGGGGGTGGGCATCAAGAGTTATTGGAGAGGGGCTAGGGTTTTGGGCGGCAAGGGCAAGGAGGTTGGGCGGCCACAAATAAGGAAACTTCTTTCCTTCTTCTTCCTAAGGTGGTCGGTGCCTATTCTTCTCCTTTCTCTCCTTTGCCAGCGTCCAAAGCTCCTCCATCTCTTCTCCTTGGCCAGTGGAAACAAAGCCTAGGGTCTCTTCCCTTGGAGTTTTGGCCGGCGTCCACCATCCTTCTTCTCCTCTTGGCCAGTGGCAAGCATCAAGGTTGGTGTTTGGTGGTTGGTTAAAGGAAGGAGAAGAGTTTTGTTTCTATACTTCCTCTTGTTCGGAGCGAGCAAGGAAGGAAGATTGGTGATCTAGGAGGCTTCGACTTTTGGAAGATCGTCGCCCACACAATGTCCAAAAGGAGGAAGGACATACAATAGAAGATCGAGAGGTATAATGCTTGTTTATATTCTTTTGTAACATGTGTATAATTGTTTTTCAATCATATACATATTGTATGTTCTATTTTATGGTTAAATATACTTGGACCTCGAATACAAATATAAAAGTCGACGATCCGTACATCATCTATTCCACGGCTAATCATATAATAGAGGTTGGTTGCTTAAACAACAAGTTTGTTCAAGTGACAACTCTAATCGAATAGCACGACGATGAAACGATAGCTTGGGTAATCCCTCTTGTCAAGGATAAATTTTTTTTATCCGAGGACATAGAAGGGATCGCCATGAACAAGCGACCGAGTTGAAGAGGGAAGCAAAGTTTCCTACCTTCAGTAAAGTCCAAACGATAGTCTTGGCAGCGTAAGCCCAATGTGCCTTAGCGGTATAGACCAGCTTAGCATGACAATAGCCGATGGAAACACTAGAAAGCTTGTTGGTTATGTCTTCAAGTCCGTGAGGGGAAACTTTGCTTCCCCTTTAACTCGGTCGCTTGTTCATAGAGATCCCTTCTACATCCCCAGATAAAAAAAAATTATCCTTTACCAGAGGGATTGCCTA
Source organism: Wurfbainia villosa (assembly GCA_025175895.1). Classification (NCBI taxonomy): domain Eukaryota; kingdom Viridiplantae; phylum Streptophyta; class Magnoliopsida; order Zingiberales; family Zingiberaceae; genus Wurfbainia; species Wurfbainia villosa. The sequence continues at coordinate 57,313,374 of CM046004.1, forward strand.
AGCAACCTTGTCATCGTCGTGCTATTCGTTTAGAGTGGTCACTTGAACAAACTTGTTGTTCAAGCGACCAACTTCTATTCTACGAGTAGCCGCGGAATAGACGATGCACGGATCGCCGGCTTTTGTGTTTATGATCGAGATCCAAGTATTATTTAGCCACAAAACAGAATATATCATGTACATAATTGAAAAACAAATATAAACATGATACAAGAGAAAATAGAGAATCGATATACCTCTCGATCTTCTATTGTATGACCTTCCTCCTTTCGGACGTCATGTGGGCAACGATCTACCAAAAGTTGAAGCTTCTAGATCACCAATCTTCCTTCCTTGCTCGTTCCGAGCAAGAGGAAGAATATAAACAAGATCCTTCTCCTTCTTTTAGCCAACCAACAAGCAACAAGCACCTTGCTTGCCGCCGGCCAACAAGGAGAAGGGAAACAATGCTTGCCGGCCAAAAGCTCTAAGGGAGAACCCTAAGGCTTGGTCCCACCTGCCAAGGAGGAGGAGAGGAGGGAGTTTTGATGCCGGCCAAGGGCTAGAAGAGCTTCAATGGGCGCTGGCCACCAATGGAGAAGAAGAAGACAAGGAAAGTCTTTCCTTATTTGGTGCCGCCAAGCCCAAACCCTAGCTCCAACTCCTTGCCGCCAACTCCAAGCCTCCCCTTGCTTCTTAATCTTTTTCACCGCCAACCCTAGCCTCTCCTTTTATAGAGTTAGGGATAAGCCTTGTTCTAATCTCCACCATTGGTTCTAGGGATTTAATCTCGACCGTCGGATCTAGAGATTTAATCTCTATCTTTGGATCTAGAGTTTTGTTTCCATCCATTGGATCTAAGCTTCATGAGGTTTTAATAGGCTACAATAGGGACCATGAGGAGGAGTTGGATCTTGGCCACCCAATGGATCAAACCCACATAAAGTCCGATCCATTAATGATAATCCAATCCACTAAAGGTTTATCATTGATCTACCTCACCAACCCCCATAAGTTAATATGGGCTCCATATATTATATATACATTTTCTCCCCGTGTTTAAGATCTCGAATTTTCGTTGATTAATTAATTTACTAACCATTAATTAATCGACATCTAACTCCATGAGTAGTACCACTCAACCATTTCATCATGTCGGACCAAGTCCACCTGCAGGGTTTACATGATGAACCTTATGAGCTCCTCAAGGGGACATCATCATCCTAATATATAGGACACGGTTTCCTCCTATAATCAACGACACACCATATAAATAATATCATTTCCTAACTTACCGAGCCTATCGATTTAATCTATAAATCTCGCCCATTGGTAAATCAAAGAAATGACTACTAAGTATATGTGCCCATTATTATATCGGGATTAAGAGTATGTACAATATAATATCTGAGGTCTGATTCGATTATGTAGTCAGCAATAAATCGAATCACCTCTAAGTCGGTCCTTCTCAATACACACAAAGTGCACTATTGTGATTCTATGATCAAGACAAACTAATACCAAATCACTCTACAACTATTCCAATGGTTTGTTCAAAGTCATCTCGGTTGTGAGCCTTTACTTATACTTTACAAGGAACCGATAACATGATCTCCCGTGTGACACCACACACCATGTTATCTACAATGTAATGTATTAGACAATATGCATAGCCATAAAAATATGCAAATAATGATCATGTGATTCTTATTTTAAAATAAAGATGTTCATACAAAAGATAGACTTTTCAGTATACATCCCAACAAAGCTAGCGTATGGATGAACAAGTCAAGGATGACTTGGAGGGATCCGATAGGCGTGAGGCTGATGGAGGTAGCTAGAAGGCTTAGGTATAGGCTAAGGGTGGTCTAGCAAGTATGAGGGCATCATACTTGGGGTTAAACCTCATGTTTGAGGTTATCAGTCGACTGGGGCTTTGGACCAGTCGATTGGTCAAGTGTTTTGACACTTGGCAGTCGAGTTGACTCTTGGCAGTCGACTGAGGTTATGAGAAGTGTTGATGCAGTATGCATCACTCCTTAGTTTTGATGTATGAACTACAGTTAATAGTTAGGACTCACGTGTGATCTAATATAAGTGTTAAGTGTGCAGGCTTAACAGAAAGTCCTAGTAGGTCATGTTGACCGGATACTAGGAATGAATCTTGACAGATCAGAAGGACCGAACACTAGGCATGAAGTCCAAATGGGTCGCGTGGACCGGACATCTGGCATGAAGACCGGTTGGGTCAGGAGACCGAACAATCGACAAAAATCCACCAGACAGATGCCGGGACACCGGTGGAAGCCTCGGATGTCAAGGATGGTAAGTCCGGCAGGTAGCCGCAGGTAAGCCTCGAGTGAAGAGGTGAGGTCGAGTCCTCTGTAGGGGGACAAAGCTAGGCGTCGATCCGACGAAAAGTCCACGTGGGACTTAGTAGTCAAGATCGAGCAGTATTATTACTGCTATTGCATTTCATATTATTTGTTTTGTGCTAATTCTGTTTTGTAGGAATCAATCGACTGAATGGATTCAAGTCGACTGGAGTTGTATCAGTCAACTGGATACCTATTTGGCAGGATCAGCTGGTGATCGATCAAAGATCGTACGACGCAGATGGAAAGGGCTTGAGTCGACTGAAGATTTTGAGTCAACTAAAGAGAGATATTTCCCGATGCGGAGCCGAGTGACGTGGAGTCGACTGAAGGGGATTCAGTCGACTGGAAGACCATGAATTCCATATTGACGTGGCGTGGAGTCGATCGAAGGCATTCCATTGACCGAAAGAGTTTATAAAAGTCATGCTCGACCAGAACTCGATATGAACATTCAATCAATGTCGAAGTGCTGCCGAAATACTTGCTCGTCTACTAAATTTTCATTCCACAACAAGGCGACCTTCCAACACCGCAACTACCTCTCTGATCTCTTAGTGTCGGTATAAAGTCTTGTATTTTATTTTAATTTATTATTTCGCTTCTACACTTAATTTTAAGAAGAGTGGGTAGTGTGTTACCCTTCTTCATCATTTGTAAAATGAGAAACCCTCCGAAGTCGAGAGTTCTCGAGTCGGAGGGTATTTAGTGAATTGCCCATCGAGGTAGCTCGCGGGAGAGCTACGGGCCATGGAGTAGCAACCCAGTCTAGGTTGTGAACCAAGTAAATTGTATGTGTTGATAATTGTCTTTATATTTCGCTGTGTACTTTGATTAGAATAAATAATATAAAATTAGTTTAAAATTATAAAATACCGAGATTCACCCCCTCTCTCGGTTCACTCGATCCTACAATTGGTATCAGAGTAGGGGCGCTCTGAGTTGGTGAAACCACCATCATGAGCTTTTTATTGCTTTAAAATAATTTTTATTGCTTTAGAATAATTTTTATTGCATTAGAATAATTTTTATTGCTTTAGAATAATTTTTATTGATTTAGATTAATTTTTATTGCGTTAGATTAATTTTTATTGCATTAGAATAATTTTTATTGCGTTAGAATAATTTTTATTGCATTAGAATAATTTTTATTGCGTTAGAATAATTTTTATTGCATTAGAATAATTTTTATTACATTAAATTAATTTTCTACATTTTAATATTAGTTAAAATATTTTTCTGCATATTAAATTCATTTTCTACATTTTAAAATTAGTTAAAATAATTTTCTTCATATTAAATTTTTTTTCTACATTTTTAAAATTAGTTAAAATAATTTTCTTCATATTAAATTCATTTTCTGGATTTTAAAATTAGCTAAAATAATTTTATGCATATTAAATTCATTTTCTATAATTTAAAATTAGTTAAAATAATTTTATGCATATTAAATTCATTTTTGCATTTTAAAATTAGTTAAAATAATTTTCAGCATATTAAATTCATTTTTTGCATTTTAAAATTAGTTAAAATAATTTTTTGCATATTAAATTCATTTTCTGCATTTTAATATTAGTTAACATAATTTTCTACACATTAAATTAATTTTCTGGATTTTAATATTAGTTAAAATAATTTTTTACATATTAAATTAATTTTCTACATTTTAATATTAGTTAAAATATTTTTCCGCATATTAAATTAATTTTCTAAATTTTAATATTATTTAAAATAATTTTCTATATTTTAAAATTAGTTAAAATAATTTTCTGCATATTAAATTTATTTTCTGCACTTTAAAATTAGTTAAAATAATTTTCTTCATATTAAATTCATTTTCTGCATTTTAAAATTCGTTAAAATAATTTTTTGTATTTTAAATTCTTTTTTAGCATATTTAAATTCGATAAAATAGTTTTCTACATATTAGATTCTTTTTAAAATCAATTTTTGTCCTTAGAAAATATTTCTTTGATAATGTGACACTTAGAGGGATACACTACCGTTCGCCCTCCTCTGTTTAACGGAGAGGACTTTTCCTACTAGAAAAGGCGAATGGAGTGCTATCTGAAGACCGACATAGATGTCTAGTTTTCAATTAGAAAAGGATTTATAGCTCCAGTAGACGACTCGGGGGAGTTGTTATAACTGGAGAAATGGACCTTGGATATTAGGAAGAGATCTCAAGTCGATTACAAGGCACTTAACACCTTGCAATGCGGACTTACTAAAGAAGAGCTAAATAGGGTAGGTCCATTTGAAAATTCTAATGAATTATGGGAGAAGTTAATTGAATTGCATGAGGGTACAAATGACACTAGGATAGCCAAAAGGGACATGCTTTTAAATAAATTATTTAATTGTAAAATGAATGAAAATGAAAATGCTAGTCAACTTCATACTAGGATTAAAGATATATTAAATGGATTACATTTAATAGGACACCAAATAGAGAATAGGGATTTAATTAGGTATACCCTTAAAACATTCTCGAGAAATGCCTTATGGACATCGATTGTCGATGCCTATAAGGTATCTAGGGATCTCTCCACAATTAGGTTAGATGAACTATTTTATGACCTTGAACTACACGAACAAGCTAACTCGGGTCAAACCGAGAATTGTATAGCTTTGATGGCAGGTTCAACTAAAAATGAAAGAAAAGTGAAGGTTGAGTCCGAAGATGAGTCAGAGTCGGAAACAAACGGAGAAGAGGAGATTGTAAACATGGTAAGAAAAATGTTTAATCGAAAGAAAAGATTTACAAAGAAAGATGCCAAAAAGGTGGCCGACAACAAGCCGATACCTCGATCGGAAGTAACCTACTACGAATGTAGTGGAAAAGGACATTACAAGTCGGAGTGCGCAAATTTAAAAAAGGAAGAAAAACCAAAAAAGGAAAAGAAGAAGAAGGCTCTTAAGGCAACATGGGATGAGTCGTCATCTGACGAGTCAGATGCGGAAGAGACGAAGAGAAGCTTCGTCGTGTTTATGGTCGAATCAAGATCCGAAGCCAAGTCGAGTTCCGAATATGAGTCCGATTTCGAATCCGAGAGAAGCCACGGATCCGTATCTGTTTCCGAAGGTTCGAATGAGGTAACTTCTCCATTAGAAGATAAATTATATAATATCATTGCATGCTTAGGTACGAAGTTAGCTAAGTCTGAAAATCGAGTCGACTCGCTACTTAAGGAAGTCCAAGTACTTAAGGAGGAAGTCAACTCGAAGACTTCGACTTGCCAATTTAAGGATAAAGACTCAACTCAAGTTGGAAAGCTTGAGGAAGAGAACTCAGTCCTAAAAATGCATGTAGAAGATCTAACTGGATCTTTGGAAAAGTTCACTTCGGGTTCCAAGTATCTCAACATGATGCTTGGATCTCAGAGAGTTGTGTACAACAGATCCGGACTCGTGTATAAGGCTAAGTCCACCTATAAATCTTACATGTCATTACTTAGTTAAAATGCTAAGAATCGAGTCCAAGCATGGGTTCCTAAGTCTAGCTTAGTCAATAAAGTTGGACCAAATCAATTTTGGGTTTCCAAGAGTCAAGTTCATTTAGTAAACAAAACTCAAACTAGCTACCATTTAGGGGGAGCTAACACCTTGCTTGTTTCCCTGTTTAGTTAAACACTTGCATGTTTTAGTTAGCTTTTCTTGTTTAACACTTGGTTGCTTTAGTGTACCTTCCTTGTTTTAGTTAAACTCTTGAATGTCTTAGTCTAAGTTTACTTGCTTAATGTAGAATGGACTAGATAGGAAACAAAGTAGCTTAAACTTGAACAACCTAGTACTAAGACAAGTGAACTAATAGTAAGTTGGGGAAGCTCTTCGAAGTTCATGTTTAGGAAGTGGTCGTTGCTCCGATAATCAAGAAGATCATGTGCCTCGCCACGACCTAGTGCACTAAGTCGAGTGGAACCTGAAGCTAACTTACTAAGTCTTTAACTAGTTAGACCAAGGCTTAACCTAAAGTGAATCAAGTACTTGATTCCTTTATTGACTTTGTCTAGGAAGTGATCGTTGCTCCATAATCAAGAAGGTCATGTGCCTCGCCGACACCGAAGTCAATCTTAGAAAAACCTACGTGACTAGCTCAAACCAAGCCTTAATCTAACACAAGTTTAAACACTTTGAAATTGCTCATTTAATTTAATTTAATAAAAGAAATCCTCATCTCACAAAACTCATAAGGATAAGTGTATTTAAAACCTAGCTTGGGTGATATGATTTAGGATTAAAATACACTTCAACTAATTTTTTAACAACATACTCTAGTTAACCTACCTTAATTAACTCAAACTAAACAAATATACCTAACTAAAACAAATTATGTTAACCTAATTTAAGTCACAACCTAATTTACTATACTTAAACTTAACTAAATCTAACTTATCAAATTTATATTAACAAAACTTAACCCAAACTAATATACTCAACTATAACTTACTTGCTTAACAAACTTACAACTCTCTTTCTCTCTCTATATATATATATATATTTATCCTACTCAAGGTTTAAATTATCTTAAATTTTTAATCCATGTAGGACTCCAGAATGGACCAATGGATTTTAGATAGTGGCTGCTCCAGTCATATGACTGGAGATAGTCAAAAGTTTTCAGAATTAAGCTACAAGAACCTAGTATTTCATGTCCCGAGAGTATGCCGTGCCGAAAAGCAAACAGACAGCATCTCCCTTGTACGTGACAACATTTCAAGTTAATACAAGGGTCATAGGCCACAACAACAACATCATATATATATGAAAACAAACCACAGCGGAAACTAACCACCAAAACATAACAAACTAAACTACAACAAATACTCACAATGCATACCGGTATGACTGACCACATCACACATAACGGAACACCAACAAAAGCCCAAATCCACGTGTGTACATGACATGACAGGTTCACATCACCTTACACCATGAAAAACTTCAAATACATAACACAACAATACGGAAAGCCCAAAACAATCACGGGAGACTCGGAGGTGAGATGAGATGTCAGCCAACGGTGCTCCAAGCCGTCACGAAGACTTCTACTTGTTACCTGGGCGACAGAAAAACCCAGGGTCTGTGGTGGTGAGTAAAACTCAGCGGGTAATAAGATAGAACATGTAAATATATATATCAATATCACATGTCATTCAACAGCATAATTTAGAGGTACAACAGGTATATCAACATATTATATAAATACGTGCATATACCGTCTAACCAAATGAACAACGTAAAATGCAGACATACCTGAAAGTCTGCTACGCTACTCTGATCCAACCTGAGCATATATCCAATATATATATATAACAGGAAGAGTAATACTAACTCACAATATCCTCCTGATACAGGTCAAGATATCTAATGGCCTGTCCAACAAATATACAAGTATCCGACACAACCGTATAACAGATGCAAGAAGCATGGATGAATATGATGTACAACCAAATGCAGCAAGCATAATACAATCAAATGCAACATCACAATAAGCATATATATATAGACTACATCTATATATAAATTACTCACAACCATCCATATATATATATATACATGCATATATGTATATATATATAGTAATATGCAAAGCGCCATAAGATACGGTAATGCAGTATACATGGTCATGCCTGTGCACCCCTACTCGCTACCACGACCCCAGTGTGGCCTAGGTGGCACGACATGACAACTGTCCTAACTCAACACCAACCACTGCTCTAGAGTGGCCGAGTGGGCAGTATGATCAAGTAGCATATGAGCGTAAAGAGCTTGCTACACAACGGGGGTCCTTGCTGCTGGCCACTTCGACTGACACTACCAATGAGTTGTCAAGTGCCACTCACCCAAGACAACTGCACGCAACTCCAACTACCACCGTCTATAGTGGTAGAGTGTGGCACAATAAATTCTCTTCTCTCACACTAGTTACTCCTCGGGGAGTAACCTGGGAGGCAAGATGACTGACGACTCTCTCAACCCCAAGGGAGACTATGTTGTTAGAATGCATGCAAATGATATGAATATACTATCACACATACAGACATCTACCACAAACTCTCTGTTCAATAAAGAGTCGTACTCATCTAATCAATACACTCTCTATCCTGTAGAGAGTCATACTTAACTAATCAACGGGCTCTCTATCTTATAGAGAGTCGTACTAAACTGATCATAACTCTCTATCCAATAGAGAGTCATACTCAACTGATCGACACACTCCCTCTCCTACAGAGAGTCGTACTCGACTAATCATATCAAGCTAGGACCACCGGTCCGTAGCGACACACTAATCACCCTTCACTTAACCATTACACAACACATGGTTGGTAATAAGTTTGCAACATACGGGTATTGGAATAAATCCTACATTTAGAGCGTTACCTACCCACGGATGAACTTTTTGCCAATTTATAAATTGGGTCATCACCCGTACTCTAACATCTACACCCTACTAAACATCTAGGACTATTTACATCACATTTATAACACTAAATCATAATAAAGGAAATGTGATAACAACCTTTGACTAACTATAGCCAACGACAAGTATCAAGCATAAGATAAATAAGAGCAAGGTCAAGATAATATGAACACCTAACATGCTCATATCTACGACTATATCTGAATGCAATTACATCTACCTAACTAGGGTAGGAAATTACCCACCTGCTGTAAATGCTCGTAGTACTAGAGTCCTCACATCCACGGACCCGTCTCGTATCCACGTCCTTACAATTGTTGCAATCAACCACCACTTCTTCATCCTCATCAGATCTGAATCCCATAATCAAATTGGGAACCAATTCCAACTCTGATCCACCAACCCTACAAAGATACTGCTATATCACCATTCATTAACTTAATCAACATACAAAACCTTACCTCTCACTAAATCAATCGACCATAACTTCTTCTTTAATATAGGAGAAATCTGATCTGTACAGAATACTGGCATTGTGGTTAAATCCAATCTCAACTCTAATGTATTTCAATACCTGCAACAGAATCAACCCTATAAGCTGTGATTTACATATCTGAACCCTTAAATCGTCAAGGAATAGAGTGACACCATTCTTCCCAATTACACAACATCACAGTCGAACCCACCTCAATCACCATAACTCATCAATATTGATGGAAATAGAGGAGAGTGATGGCAATGCAGGGAGGTTCATTGCTAGGCACGAGAATAGCAATCGGCTATCATTCCCTCGATGACAAGGTCAGCTCCTCCCTAGCTTTGGCGATGAAGATGGTGACGGCAGCAACTGAACTGATCTTGCGGCAAGAAGGAAAAGAGGCGATTGGTATAATGGTCCATCGAGAGGGCAGCAGCTCCGGTGAGGCCAAGATCTCTGCGATCACAAGGATGGCTGCTGTAGAGATCGCGAGAAGAACAACAGTGGAAGGGGAAAAATCAACATCAGAAAGAAAACAGACTGAGCAGAGGAAGGCGCGATCGGCTAGAGGAGAAGAGATGGTGAATCATCTTACCGACGAGGCAAGCGGCGATGGGTGGTAATGGATCCACTCGCGGCGGTAGTGACACTATATGCGGCGGACGTAAGGGAAGAGCGAGTGCACACAGCCCTTGACAGGGCAGATCGGGCCCAAGCATTCCTTCATACTCGGCGCCGGCGAGGAGGTGGCCTGCTTCTCCCTCTCGGTCTCGAGATCTCCTTGGAAGATGCCGATGGTTGCTGGAGATGCTCACTGTCGACGATGGAGCTTCTTCACACCGCCGGTCACGAGGAGAAGATGCGGCGGAGAAATCGGGAGGGAAGGAGAAGAGGAATCGCACAGTGATGAAATGGAGAGAAGGGGAATCGCGGAAAGAAAAGAAACAGTTTGTGTGTTACGAAGGGAATGGGTCGGGTTTGGCATTGAAGCAGATCGGGTTTAAAACCCTATAAGCCAAACCTAAATCCACTTAAACTATATATTCTCCAAACATAATATTATTCCTTTAGCCAATTTTTTTCCGGTATTTTACATTCTCCCCCACTAATAAAAATTTGGTCGCCAAATTTCTGACTTATGTACGAGTATGAGATGTCATAACAACCATCTTAAGTATCTAGTAAAATCACACATCTCAAGTGACTAGATGAGGGTACCAAGCTCGGATAATATCATCCAGCTCTCACGTAGCCTTCTCATCAGTATGATGCTGTCATTCAACTTTTACGAGTCGGATGATTTTGTCCCACCACTGTCGCTCCTTGAGACCCAAGATCCACCCTGGAATCTTCTCGTAAGTCACATTAGATTGAGGTAGAATCGGAACATCTTTCAGAACATGATCTGAACATGGAATGTATTTCCTCAGCATATAAACATGAAATACGTTATGAACACCTGCAAGTGTCGGAGGTAAAGTCATCCTGTAAGCTACACCCCCAATCTGCTCCAACATCTCAAATGGACGACTGTAGTGTGGAGATAACTTTCCTTTTAGCCCAAATCATTTCACCCCTTTTTCGTAGGTGAAACATGCAGAAATACTTGTTCCCCAATTGAGAACTCCAAAGGCCTTCGCCTCCGTCTGCGTAACTCTGATGTCGACCCTGTACCTCTAATAACCATCATCCGATGACGCGCACCAACTCTACATCATGTTGTATACTTTGTGGCTCCCAATAGCTGTCATTCCCCGACTTCCTCCGACAACACGGGAGACCTATAGGGTCTACCATATTGGGCCTCAGAAGAAGTCATCTGAATGGATGAGTGATAACTGTTCTTATAGTCAAATTCCACTAATGGAATGTGATTCTCCCAACTACCTCCATAATCCATGGCACAGGATCTTAATAGATCCTCCAGAGTATAAATGGTATGCTCCAACTATTCGTCACGGATAAAATGTTATCTTGAGCCAAGCTCAGGGCTATAGCTTGCCGACTCGCCAACATCACGAGGTAAATTGTTAATCGCTATCCGTTATGGTACTTAAAAGTGCCCCACGCAATCTGATACTCTTTCGGTAATACAGCTCTGCCGGATGATCCAACGAGTACGACCCACAAATAGGAAGGAAATGAGTAGATTTGGTCAGTCAATCCACAATAACCCAAATCGCATCATGTCTTTTACGGGTTCTAGGCAATCCCGTAGCGAAACCAATAGTGATATGCTCCCACTTCCATTCAAGACTCAGAATTTCCTGGAGCAATCCAACGAGTTTCTGATGTTCAGCCTTTACCCGCAAGCATACTGAACATCGAGCAGCAAAATCTGCTATACCCATCTTCATATCGTTCAACCAGTATAAACGTTTCAAATCTCGGTACATCCAAGTATAACCAGGATGTATAGCACTTCTCGAATGATGTTCTTTCAGAATAACTCTTCCTTAATGGATCCGTGTCCGGAACACATAACCATATTAGAGACGGGAAATTATCTTCTCACAAGAGAAGTCCATCTACCATACAAAATCCACTCCACACACTCTATAAGTGCATGGAAGACTATAGCACCCAATCTCCCTTGTTTCTACTGTTCACGTTCCAGTAACTCTATAGTAGCTCCCCAGTAGCTAGTTAAAATTCCATGAGCATTCCTGCTCCATACATCCATAAATCCAGATAATAACTACTAAAGTCATGTCATGTATATGACGTCTCATTCAACTACATCAGATTGACTTTCGATCGCCCTCAACGATGCATCCGCATATACAACCTCCTTTTATCTACTCCTAAGGATTAACTAATACTCGTGTAAACGCTAACTGCCGTCTAGGTCTTGTAACTGGTTTCACCAGCTTCCGACTAAATGATTTCCATCATCACCTTTGTCAAACAAGTCCGTGGTATAGTAATGCCAAACATTCTATCCACATCTTCAGAATTAACCCAAAACAAACAAGGAAAACCACCATCTATGGTGGTCGAGTGTGCAACTCCAACTACCACAATCAACAGTGGTCAGGTTACGCAACTCCAACAACCACAAACTGATCCAATCGTGTCCAGGATACACGATTCTCAAATCTAGTGGTGACTAAATCGTTAATTAGTCTAATAACATAATCAGAAGCTCATACAATTCATACCAAGTATGAAATTGTCGTCTCTACACACCTGCATCCCTACTTACTCTAAGCTGATGATATATCAATCATCACAACGACAATGATAATTGTATGACACCATATCACTACAATATCAACCCTCCAGTCGTAAACTAACCCTAGAGTATACACAGGTGTTTTTGGCTGATCTAAATAGATCATCTATCCACAACGAAGGATATTCTTCACAATAACTACTGTATTCCATCATCGATAATCGATGCATACTTTCAAAGGTCCATCTCTCTTTCAACAAAAAGTTCTGGATCTTCTCAAGGAGGAACACTGGGATAGATAAATATCTCCTCCAACATCTCCTATAATCACAACTTACATTCTTCCAATTTCTATGGTGTTTAGTAACACTTATACCAGTTAAATTATCACCCGGTATAGGATCTTCGATACCGGAACTATTTCCGCAATCATTTCGATCACCTACTCCACTTGCCTATGCAACGGCAAGGCTAGGAGTTCATCCGAAACTACATCCGAAGGCTCTCGGTATTATATGCACATCCGAGAGACATATCATACCATAATCTCAACAATTTGACCATCCGTAAGGATAGGTCTACAGTGAAAGTATGTCTATCAAGTCTAAGGGCATCCCTTGACTTCTTAATTGTTGATCCTCATCTCACCTGACGGTAGAGATACCACCAACCCACAAGTTGAGGTAAAGGACCCTTCTAATCCAAACTAAGAATGTTCTAGACAAAGATACCTGTAAACTACAAGTATCTCCCAATATATTAACCCAGAGGGTAAAACTAAAGTAATACCCTAAATCATCAATTATCTATCGATTCGATCCAAAGGATCCCCGCAGGTCTCGGCTTTCTCCGAAGAGAACCAGATCAGATCCAACAGTTCGCGACAAAGCAGTCACATTTCTGCGATGAATGATCCGAGGATTTTTTCTAGATCATCCGATCCTATCACTTAATCCTACGAGCTACAACTGTAGAATACCGAATAGATACGACTATCATCATATACTCTCTCCTCTGTACAAAGCAAATCACATCCGAGGTAACCGCTGTTGTCTCGCATGAGTCTTCTACGATGTCTTCCGATGCGCTTCGTGTTGATCTCTCGCTAAGGGTAGTATCAAGGAACTCCAACCACGCCTGAGGTAGTAGGTTGCTGCTGATGAGATAACTCAATCCTCTGTGCTGATCTCTGCTGTCGAGACGATGCATCTTCCTCCCGGAACACCATCGATAGTCTTCAACTGAGTCTTCAAAGTACACCTCAAATGTACTGGTTGCTTACAATAGCAACAAATGTACTGATCCAACGGATAATCTGACTTCACGTGTTCGTGATCCGACCGCACGGACATAATCCTTCTGAGTCTTTGTTCTAATTTCACCGATGTGCATGAGAACATCCCGATGATCTGGTTGGTCTTCTATAATCTAAAATAGCTCAAGGCATATGACTCTAATCTTGCTCCTTTTATCCAACAATCGGAGACTTCGACTCTAATAAGTTGCTTGCAATATTCGCTTATCGCCTCCAACTTCTTAAACATTTGTACGGAGTCATTTCTAAACTCCTGACTCAATCCAATGTCTTCCGGCAGGATCTGATAGAAGATCCAATCATCTTAATCCAACTATAAGCCAACAACCGGGTGGTTTAAATCATCCATTCATCTTCTTGAGCTATTAGGTGATCATAAACTCGCAAGTCTCACGACTCGCATGGTATTCACTATTATCTAACCGATCACCCTACTTGAAGCTCAAGAATCCTTACAATGTGTCACTAAAAGTGACACGGGAAACACTCTCTCAACATCACTAAACCATGATCAAGTGATATATTATTCCCCAAAGATTATTTTCGCATTTATCACCAAATATCGGCTTGATCCCGATAATGGTATGCAAATAACTCTACCTTTTCTCAGATAACACAAGTTAAGTACTCAAAAGTACCTTCAAAGTTATACAACCCAAGATTTAACAACTCAGGATAAAAATCCCTATGAAACTCAGAACCTACCTTCCGCTATCTACATCAACAATAGCCTATTTGTCTTGTCCATTACCCAACAGTGTAATGATCCGACTAATAATTAGTGAAAATCTCTAAGATTGTAGTCTCGATTTCCACAAGAAATGTGACGACTTGACCCCTATTTTCCGACTGGATCACTGCCTCAAAGGTAAATCACCTTTTCGACAGTGTTCAAGACTCACAGACTAATAGGTCATTCCCCGTGGTCAACTCCATACCACGATAATAATAACCAACCTACTATAGGTTATTCCCTGTTATAAGCATCTAAATGCATAGCCAACAAAACTGAGAGTATAAACCCTAAAGCTGACTACGGTTGGCGCCACGGTGGCGACTTTACTACAGTGCATGCAGATATAATAACTTTAACTGTATACACTTGTTAATCAAGTCTAGATAAACATCTTACTAACTATAAGTTATCAGGGATTCTTACCTCATGCTGCTTGGAGCTCAGGTCGCTGTCCATCTCATCTCAAAAACCAAAACCGAATAAATCGACTCCCGAGAATCCAAGACTCGACACAAAAACAATATTGTATGGCATCGCAGAACCTAGGGCTCTGATACCACTAAAGTTGTCACACCCCAAGAGCATGTCGTGCCGAAAAGCAAACGGACGGCATATCCCCTGTACGTGGTAACATTTCGGGTTAATACAAGGCTCGTAGGCCCAACAACAACAATATACATATATGAAAACAAACCACGTGAAACTAACCACCACAACATAACAAACTAAATTACAACAATACTACAATTAATGCATATCGGTATGACTGACCACATCACACATAACGGAACACCAACAAAAGTCCAAATCCACGTGTGTACATGACATGACAGGTTCACATCACCTTACACCACGAAAAACATCAAATACATAACACAACAATACGGAAAGCCCAAAACAATCATGTGAGTCTTGGAGGTGAGATGAGATGTCAGCCAGCGGTGCTCCAAGCTGTCACGAAGACTTCTACCTGTTACTTGGGCGACAGAAAAACCCAGGGTCTGTGGTGGTGAGTAAAACTCAGCAAGTAATAAGATAGAACATGTAAATATATATATCAATATCACATGTCATTCAACAGCATAATCTAGAGGTACAATAGGTATATCAGCATAGTATATAAATACGTGCATATACCATCTAACCAAATGAACAACGTAAAATACAGACATACCTGAAAGTCTGCTACGCTACTCTAATCCAACCTGAGCATATATCCAACATATATATATATATATATATATATATATATATAACAGGAAGAGTAATACTAACTCACAATATCCTCCTGATTCAGGTCAAGGTATCTAATGGTCTGTCCAACAAATATATAAGTATCCGACACGACCGTATAACAGATGCAAGAAGCATGGATGAATATCATGTACAACCAAATGCAGCAAGCATAGTACAATCAAATGCAACATCACAATAAGCATATATATATATATATATATATATATATATATACACTGCATCTATATATATAGTACTCACAATGATCCATATACATATATACATGCATATATGTATATATATATATATGGTAATATGCAAAGCGCCATAAGATACGGCAATGCAGCATGCATGGTTATGCCTCCGCACCCCAACTCGCTACCACGATCCCAGTGTAGCCTAGGTGGCACGACATGACAACTGTCCCAACTCAACACCAACCACTGCTCTAGAGTGGCTGAGTGGGCAGTATGATCAAGTAGCATATGAGCGTAAAGAGCTCGCTACACAATGGGGGTCCCTACTGCTGGCTACTCCGACTGATACTACCAATGAGTGGTCGAGTGTCACGCACCTAGGACAACTATACGCAACTCCAACTACCACCGTCTATAGTGGTAGAGTGTGGCACAACAAATGCTCTGCCCTCACACTAGTTACTCCTCGGGGAGTAACCTGGGAGGCAAGATGACTGACGACTCTCTCAACCCCAAGGGAGACTATGTCGTCAGAATGCATGCAAATGACATGAATGTACTGTCACACGTACAGACATCTACCAAAGACTCTCTATTCAACAAAGAGTCGTACCCATATGATCAATACACTCTCTATCCTGTAGAGAGTCGTACTTAACTGATCGACGGACTCTCTATCCTGTAGAGAGTCGTACTCAACTGATCATAACTCTCTATCCAATAAAGAGTTGTACTCAACTGATCGACGTACTCCCTATCTTGTAGAGAGGCGTACTCGACTAATCATATCAAGCTAGGACCACCGGTCCATAGCGACACACTAATCACCCTTCACTTAACCATTACACAACACATGGTTGGTAATAAGTTTGCAACATACAGGTATTGGAATAAATCCTACATTTAGGGCATTACCTACCCACGGATGAACTTTTTGCCAATTTATAAATTGGGTCATTACCCGTACTCTAACATCTACACCCTACTAAACATCTAGGCCTATTTGTAGGGAAGATGGGTGGTCGGCTAGAGGTGGGTGAATAGTCTTTATCGCGTGTGGTGGAATTTACTCATCGATTGCTCGTCTACAAAAATCGTTAGTGCAAGTGGAAGTATAAACAATAACGAGTAAGCAATTACAAGAATACAAATGCTAACAAGAAGATGTAACGTGGTTCACGGACTTGACGCTAATCCACGACCCGATTTGTCCAAGGTGAATCACTCCTTAAACCTTCCACTAATCTCTCCTTTGCACAAATCTAGGTGGAGGTAATATTTTCTTACAAAATCACTCCTCTTACAATAAGATGAATATTAGCACAAGGAAGAGGAGGAAATTCGTTTGGGCACTTTGGGAGATGTTTAGAATAGAAGCATTAGCCACCCAAAAGCCTATACCCTCTCTTTTTATAGAGAGGGCTGATTTCTTCCCGTTGGCCGCCATCAGTCGACTGTTGCCCTTGGCAGTCGACTGCCGCCACTATAATGACCTCCGAACACGTCAGATCTCAACCATTGTAGTTCAACGGAAACCTTGCCAGTCGACTGATGTATCCATCAATCGACTGATGCCTTTGTAGTCGACTGTCTAGTTGGCTACAAGAGGTTCTGACCCTCAAACCCTCTTGACCAGTCGACTTCCAATATATGGCAGTCGACTGATGGCACATGAACCAGACTCGTATACCAGTCGAGTCACAACCGACTTGGAGCAGTCGACTGCCTTGACATGGCAGTCGACTGATGTCGGGAAATCCCATATGACACTTAGCCAATTGGCCAAGTTTCACCTAAGCTCACTACCCCATCCCGGATTACATTCGCTCACTCTCATCCCTTGGAGTCCCTCGCCTTTGAAGTTGTATTCGTCCGACCACATCCCTCGGATGCGCCAAGCGCACGGCTCTGCAGCGCCATCCTTCGCGTCTCACCCTGAAGTCTACTTCCTTCGGCTTCACTCCAATCTCCTCATCCGACGGTCCCTCGGATGCTCCAAGCGCACGGCTTTCGCAAAGCTATCCTTCACCGACTCAAGGACCGAGTCATGAGAGGTGAAACTCGCCAATGCTCCATGTACGAATTACTAAGTCTTGGAAGACTCTAACGCACATCAAATCCAAACATCCTAACTTAAACCCTTTGCCACACACATCAAAACCATATCACGGGTTGATTGCACTAACAATCTCCCGCTTTTTGATGTGTGGCAATCCGTTTAAGTTAGGTAAACAAATAACAATAATCATAAGCAAATAAAGCATGTAAATAAAAACATGAGTATAACATCTCCTCCTTAAACATGCAACTCCCCCTTAAGACATGCTAAACTTCCCTATTAGCATGATTAACTTAAACTTCCCTATTTCTCCCCCTTTGACACAATCAAAAATATTTTTCAAATGTCATAATCCAAGGTATCAACTCTAAAGAGGAAAAACTACCAAAAACCAAACAAAAACTGATAAAATCAGGTTATCTTTCATGCGATTACATCGATCATCACTATCGGCATGATGGCAATGATCGCACAAGGAAATCAGGTTTTCTGATTTTTTGGATGAAATTCAGAAATGTACTATAAATTCTAAAAAATTTGAAAAATTGTGAAATTTTGAAAACACATTTCTTTTAAGGTCCTTTATCAGTGAAAAATGAGTTTTCATGAAAGTTACTTATATTTTCAATGATTTGTCAAAAATCTAAAAGCTTCAAAAATAACTAGTGTTTTGATCAAGTTTGTATCCATTTTAACACCTAGTTTTGTTTTAGATTGTTTCAAAACATGAAAATCACATATTTTAAAGTAAGAAATTGTTTTGAAAACATATGAAATATCCAACCACGATCTTTGGGCAATATGTCTATGAATTAAACATAAGTCTTCCCCATGATTGGTCTATTATTGCTATTTTGATGCTTAAAATGGTCATCTAAATGTCATAGGCATTAGTGGACCATTTTATCATCCTATCATCTCACCCATACTATGTTTTCAATCAAAGTTATCCTTATGGTGAATGTGAGATGTTCCTAAAGGTATTTATGTACTTAACCTTCAAATTCATGAAATTCTACCCATGGTTAAGTATCATCCTAACATACCACATGATCATAAAAACATATATGCATTGATTTCACATTATGATCATGAAATAAGTGTATCACTAAAATTGTAATCATGTATTTGGTATAAAATCATTGATAATAGATCAAGTATCAACCAAAACATGATTTAAGCCCTTATTGCCCATGACTATGTGCCAAATATCAAGATCATAAATCATGATAGCAAACAAGTATAACAATTACATTAACTGTCATGATTTAAGCATTATTATCAATTTATGGGCACATTATCATCACCCAACACTATGCTAAAAATGTGTATCAACATACATAACACTAAGTGTTGAGCATGATCTAAACTATTTATGGGTGCATTATCATCACCCAACACTATTTCAAAAACTTAGTCCCGCCATCCTAAGTCAACCAAAATATGATATAGGTAAATTCCATATGGTTGACTATCCTAAGGTTTTTCTAACCCTTAAGGATGGATTTAGGAACCCAAAACAAATTCTTTCCTATTGGGTTCACTAAAAATTCCTTAGGAATCCATTTTCTAGCTATTGTTTTCTTTTTATCTTGACCCCTAGAAATTAAACATTTATACGCCTTTTCATTTTTATTCTCCTTATATCCTAGGCCTTTCTTATTAAAACTTGCTCTTTGGCTCCCTATGATCATATTAAGAGTGTTGGAGCCAATTGTAAATTTTTCTAGGGCCTTGGTTAAGTGATATACTTTCTCTCTTAAAGCCCTATTTTCCTCTATGCATGCATCATTAACATCAAATGGCATATAAAGGTCATGTGAGAATGCATCATCATGACTAGAAGAAATATTATCATTAATAGTTAAGCATGCTTTTTCTAATTTTGCTTCTAAGTCCTTAATTTGATCTAGCATGCATTTATTATTTTTCTTTGCCCTAAACAAGTCCTTAGTAAGGCTAGAAATCATGGAAACTATTTTATGGGGTGAGAGATTCGTTACCATAGTCTCCATGTCCTCTTCCTCCGATTTCGATGATGATGAGGATGAAGCTCCCACTTCACTTGAGCTCTCCTCACTAGTGCTTCTTTCTTCTTGCTCGGAGGAGAAGGTGTCTAGGTTATCAAATGTCATTAGTGCCAAATTTGTGACAAAGGCATTTTCTTCCTCCGATGATGATGATGAGGAGGAAGGGTCACCCCAAGTTCTTGCTTTTAGTGTCTTGGCCTTCCCCTTTTCTTTTGTCGCCTTTTCTTCTTCCTTCTTCTTGCTCCCCTTCTTCTTATCTTCTTTCTTTCTCCTCTCTTCTTTGCTCTTATTTAGGAGGGGACAATTATCCCTTATGTGTCCCTCTCCTTGGCAATTGTAGCAAATTACCTTCCCCCTTGGTCTTCTCCTCCTATCATTAGATTTATTAAATTTAAAGTTTTTTAAAGCACGTCTTACCTTCCTTACCATATATGCTTCTTCCGTGCTATCCATGGAGGAGGAGGAAGGAGTCTCCATCTTCTTCTTCCCCTTGTTGGCTAATAGTGCCACTCCTCTTGATGGCTTGATACTTGATTCTTCAATTACTCCCTCAAGCCTTGTTTCATGGAGCTCCATGGTTGAGAAGAACTCCTCCAAGGTGCTCACTTCTAGGTTCTTTGACATGTAGAAGGAGTCCACCATTGAGCTCCATTTCGATGACCGAAGAAAAGCATCGATTGCTTTCATGAGCATGTCCCAGTTTGAAAGTCTTTCTCCTACACTTGTTAGCCCAATTAAAATTTCCTTAAATCGAGAGTGTAGTGAAGTTACCTTTTCTCCCTTTTCAAGTTTGATATTCATTAGTTGGGAGCGGAGGAGGTCTCTCCTTGCAAGCTTGGCCTCCGAGGTACCTTCATGAAGCTCTACTAGCTTCTCCCACATCTCCTTGACACTTGCACATTCCCTTATCCTATTCACTTCTTGTTGGGGAAGTACATTGTAGAGATGGTGCTTGGCCTTCAACCGCCAAGTACTCCTCTCTTTGTCTTTTTGTCCATCTTGTCTTCTCCAATGGCTCCCCTTCTTCATTCCTAGGTATTTCGAAACCATTTTCCATTATTAATATAATTTCGAAATCAGTTTCGAAAAATAGCTCCATTCGCTTCTTCCACCAAGCGAATTCCCCCTCGAACTTCGGAGATGAATATTAGAGCCGACCATCTCTTGATGAAGTGTTTGTTGCGGCGGTTAGTCCTCGACAAACCGACTTGGCTCTGATACCACTTGTAGGGAAGATGGGTGGCCGACTAGAGGGGGTGAATAGCCTTTATCGCGTGTGGTGGAATTTACTCGTCGATTACTCGTCTACAAAAATCGTTAGTGCAAGTGAAAGTATAAACAATAACGACTAAGAAATAACAAGAATACAAATGCTAACAAGAAGATATAACGTGGTTCACGACCTTGCCGCTAATCCACGACCCGATTCGTCCAAGGTGAATCACTCCTTAAACCTTCCACTAATCTCTCCTTTGCACAAAGCTAAGTGGAGGTAACCTTTTCTTACAAAATCACTCCTCTTACAATAAGATGGATATAAGCACAAGGAAGAGGAGGAAATTCGTTTGGGCACTTTGGGAGATGTTTAGAATAGAAGCATTAGCCACCCAAAATCCCATACCCTCTCTTTTTATAGAGAGGGCTGATTTCTTCCCGTTGGCCGCCATCAGTCGACTGTTGCCCTTGGCAGTCGACTACCGCCACTATAATGACCTCCGAACACATCAGATCTCGACCGTTGTAGTTCAACGAAAACCTTGGCAATCGACTGATGTATCCATCAGTCTACTGATGCCTTCGTAGTCGACTGCCCAGTCAGCTACGAGAGGTTCTGTGCCTCAAACCCTCTCGACCAGTCGACTGCCAATATATGGCAGTCGATTGATGGCACATAAACTAGACTTGTATACCAGTCGAGTCACAATCGACTTAGAGCAGTCGACTGTCATGACATGGTAGTCGACTGATGTCAGGAAATCCCATCCGACACTTAGCCAATTGGCCAAGTTTCACCTAAGCGCACTACCCCATCACAGGTTACATTCGCTCACTCTCATCCCTTGGAGTCCCTTGCCTTTGAAGTTGTCTTCGTCTGGCCACGTCCCTCAGATGCACCAAGCGCACGGCTCTGCAGCACCATCCTTCGCATCTAGCCCTGAAGTCTACTTCCTCCGGCTTCACTCCAATCTCCTCGTCTGGTGGTCCCTCGGATGCTCCAAGCGCACGGCTTCCACAAAGCTATCCTTCACTGACTCAAGGACCGAGTCATGAGAGGTGAAACTCGCCAATGCTCCATGTGTGAATTACTAAGTCCTGCAAGACTCCAACGCACATCAAATCCAAACATCCTAACTTAAACCCTTTGCCACACACATCAAAACCATATCACGGGTTGATTGCACTAACACTATTTACATCACATTTATAATCCTTAATCATAATAAAGGAAATGTGATATCAACCTTTGAGTAAATATAGCCAATGACAAGTATCAAGCATAAGATAAATAAGAGCAGGGTCAAGATAATATGAACACCTAACATGCTCATATCTATGACTATATCTGAATGCAATTACATCTACCTGACCAGGGTAGGAAATTACCCACCTGTTGTAAATGCTCGTAGTACTAGAGTCCTCACGTCCGCAGACCCGTCTCGTATCCATGTCCTTACAATTGTTGCAATCAACCACCACTTCTTGATCCTCATCAGATCTGAATCCCATAATCAAATTGGGAACCAATTTCAACTCTGATCCACCAACCCTACAAAGATACTGCTATATCACCATTTATTAACTTAATCAATGTACAAAACCTTACCTCTCACTAAATCAATCAACCATAGCTTCTTCTTTAATACAGAAGAAATCTGATCTTTACATAATATTGGCATTGTGGTTAAATCCAATCTCAACTCTAATGTATTTCAGTACCTGCAACAGAATCAAACCTATAAGCTGTGATTTACATATCTGAACCCTTAAATTGTCAAATGATAGAGCGACACCATTCTTCCCAATTACACAACATCACAGTCGAACCCACCTCAATCACCATAACTCATCAATATTGAAGGGAACAGAGGAGAGTGATGGCAGTGCAGGGAGGTTCGTAGCTAGGCACGAGAATAGCAATCGGCTATCATTCCCACAATGACAAGGTCACCTCCTTCCTAGCTTTGGAAATGAAGATGGTAATGGCAAAATGGCAAGAAGGAAAAGAGAGCCATCTGAGATCTGACGAGGCCAAGGATGGTTCAGAGATCACGAGAAGAATAATAGGAAGGAGAAAATCAACATCGAAAGAAGAAGATCGAGCAGAGGAAGGCGCGTCGGGAGGAGAAGAGACGATGAATCCTCTTCCGACGAGGCAAGCGGCAATGGCGAATGGATCCACTGGCGGTGGCGACGCTATGCGCGGCGTAAGGGAAGAGCGAGCGACCCTTGCAGCAGGCGGATCGGGCCCAGGCATTCCTTCACACTTGGTGGCGGCGAGGAGGCGGCTCGCTTCTCCCTCTCAGTCTCGAGATCTCCTCGGAAGATACCGATGGTTGCTGGAGATGCTCACTGTCGGTGATGGAGCTTCTTCACACCGCCGGTCGCAAGGAGAAGATGCGGCGGAGAAATCGGGAGGGAAGGAGAAGAGGAATTGCACGGTGATGAAATGGGGAGAAGGGGAATCGGAAAGAAAAACAAACAGTTTGTGCATTACGAAGGGGATGGGTCGGGTTTGGCATTGAAGCGGATTGGGTTTAAAACCCTATAAGCCAAACCTAAATCCACTTAAACCATATATTCTCCAAACATAATATTATTCCTTTAGCCAATTTTTTTCCGGTATTTTACATAGGAACAGTTGCCTTTGGAAATAGCGGTAAACTTTAGGTAATTGAATCAGGTAATATTGAATTAGAAACTAATTTTATTATACAAAAAGTTCTGCTAGTATATAATTTTAAATTTAATTTGCTTAGTATAAGTCAGTTGTGTGATGCTGGTTATGTAGTAAAATTTTTATCTAATGAATGCTTGATCAACGATATTGAAAATTCAAAAATATTACTTAAGTGAGTTATGGATAAAAATATATATTCAATAAGTTTAGAAAGATCCTCAATTTAATGTCATATGACACGATAAGAGGAGAGCTGGTTGTGGCATAGACGACTTACTCACACCAACTTTAGGAATATATCAAAGTTAAGTGAAACTAATCTAGTTAGAGGGTTGCCCAAACTTAAAAATATTGAAAATAAAATTTATAATGCTTGCCAACAAGGGAAACAAACCAAGTCTCAAAATAAATTAACCGATCAAGGTAGAACAAGCTCAATACTTGATTTAATACACTTAGATTTATTCAATTCACATGGAGTAAAATCACTAAGTGGTAATCTATATTGTTTAGTAATAATAGATGATTACTCTAGATTTACATGGGTAAAATTTTTAAAACATAAAAATGAAACATTTGAGGTATTTAAAAATTTTAGCAAACAAATAGAAAATGAAAAAGATCATAAGATAAAAAGAATACGAAGTGATAACGGAGGAGAATTTAAAAATGACAAATTTACATTAATGTGTTTAGAAAATGGATATCATCATGAGTATTCATGCCCTAGAACACCTCAACAAAATGGTATAGTAGAAATAAAAAATAAAACTTTACAAGAAGTTGCTAGGTCAATGATAAATGAATATAATCTACCTTACTTATGGGCCGGGTTATAAACACTGCATGCATGTTATGTGCAAAATAGAGTAATAATTAATAAAATACATGACAAAACATTTATGAAATTTTTAACAATAAAATACCTTCAATAAAATATTTTAAGGTATTTGGATGTAAAGTATTTATTTTAAATACGAAAGACCATTTAGGTAAATTCTTTTCAAAAACTGATGAAGGAATATTTTTAGGATACTTGAACACTAGT
This sequence comes from Wurfbainia villosa, assembly GCA_025175895.1. Classification (NCBI taxonomy): domain Eukaryota; kingdom Viridiplantae; phylum Streptophyta; class Magnoliopsida; order Zingiberales; family Zingiberaceae; genus Wurfbainia; species Wurfbainia villosa. The sequence continues at coordinate 57,338,324 of CM046004.1, forward strand.
CGGGCCTATAGGATTTATAATAAGAAAACCCTAAAAATTGAGGAAACAATAAATGTAAAATTTGATGAGGAAGAAACCACTAATAAACAATCAAAGACATTGAAAAATAATCAAAATGATCTAAATAAAATTACACATGATGAAGAAGAACAACTTAATCCTAATCAATGCGAAGAAAATCTAAAGACATCTAGAATTAATCCTAATCATCCAATAGATCAAGTATTGGGAAATCCAACATTAGGAGTTCAAACCAGATCAGCTCTAAGAAACTTAAGTCAAATCACATTAATATCAAAAATAGAACCAAAAACAATAGAGGAGGCCTTACAAGACACTAATTGGATAATAGTCATGCAAGAAGAATTAGCACAATTCGATAGAAATGAAGTATGGGACCTAGTGCCTCTACTTGCAAATAAATCAATAATAGACACTAAATGGGTGTTTAGAAATAAATTAAACGATCAAGGAGAAATAGTAAGGAATAAAGCTAGATTAGTAGCTAAAGGGTTTAGTCATGTAGAAGGGCTAGATTATGATGAAACCTACGCACCAGTAGCTAGACTTGAGTCAATTAGAATGTTGCTAGCGTATGCGGCAAATAAAGGGTTCAAGTTATACCAAATGGATGTAAAATCTGCATTCTTAAATGGAGTAATAAAAGAGGAAGTATACATAGGTCAACCTCATGGCTTTAAAAGCTTAGAAAATCCTAATCATGTATATAGATTAAAAAAGGCATTATATGGATTAAAACAAGCTTATAGAACCTGGTACAAAAGACTATCATCATACTTAAGCTCTAAAGGTTTCAGACAAGATCAAATTGATTCAACACTTTTCGTAAAAACCTTAAACAACGATATTTTTATTGCTCAAATTTATGTAGATGACATAGTTTTTGGATCAACAAATTCAAATTTGTTAAAGGAATTTATCACCCTAATGGAACAAGAATTCAAAATGAGTTTAGTAGGTGAGTTAAACTTCTTCCTAGGTTTACAAATAAAACAAACAAGAGACGGTAAGTATATATATCAAAATAAGTATGCAAGAGAGTTAACTAAGAAATTTGGTATGGAAAATGCGAAAGACATTAAAACACCTATGGCTATGAATGTAATATTAAATGAAGATAAAGAAGGAAAATCTGTAGATCTAAAGTACTATCGGAGTGTCATAAGTAGTTTACTTTATTTAACTGCAAGTAGACCTGACATACTATTTGCAGTAAGCATGTGTGCCAGATATCAAACATGTGCTAAGGAGTCACATTTAACACATGTTAAAAGGATATTAAGATACATTAAAGGAACAATTAATGTAGGAATGTGGTACCCAAGATCTAGTACCTTTGAGTTAATAGGATATTCTGACTCGGACTATGCAGGATGTAAACTAGATAGGAAAAGTACCAGTGGAGGATGTCAGCTCTTAGGCTCTTGCTTAGTAAGCTGGTTCAGTAGGAAGCAACACTGTGTTGCACTTTCCACAATCAAGGTACATAGCAGCATTAGGTGAATGTGTAGCACAACTATTATGGATGATGCATACACTTAAGGATTTTGAACTAGATTGCAACAAAGTAAAGACTTTAGTGGATAATATAAGTTCAATAAATTTAACAAAAAATTCAATTTATCACTCACATACTAAACACATTGATGTTAAACATCACTTTGTAAGAGATCATGTGGCAAAAGGTAACATTGAACTCAACTATGTTGAGTCCAAATCAAACCTTGCCGACATATTCACTAAACCACTTCCGAAAGCTGAGTTTAGTATGCTTAGAAGACAATTAGGGTTATGCTTAGTAGACTAGGAATTTTCTTTTATTTTACCATTCCGAATTATTTTGAAAAGTAATATTATATTATTTTTGTAAGAAAATTAAAAAATTATTCTAGATTAGGTCAATCTAGAATTCATGATCTTATAGATCTAGGTAGCCTTTGCATCTCATAAATACCTAGGTTTATCTGTTTGTGTACTGAGCCACGAAGATGGGCATGAGATGTTAGGACTGCACCCCTAGGTTCCAGATGTAGATCAAGTGCATCGACATAAACCAACATGGGGTTTATAAAAGCAAATCGATCACTTCGGTGACTGACTGCAATTCAAAGCTTAATGATTTACTCTATATCACTTGAGCTAGAAAAAGTTGGACATTTGCTTTAAGGACAATATTTAGATGTGTATCTTCAAAAGCTAAATGTAATGAGAATTCTGTTGGATCGATAAGCGTCGCTAGAGAGGGGTGAATAGCGATCGTAAATCTTTTGTTTGAATTCGTTCGTTGAGACACAAGTAAACGAGTAAGCACAGCGGAAAATAAAGTGACACGTTTATTTTACTTGGTTCACAACCCAGCGGTTGCTACTCCAAGGACCTATCGGTCCTAGACCGCGTACGGAGGGCAAAGCACTATAACATCTCCTCCTCGTTGGAGGTAGGAGACAACGATCACAAAATCCGGAAGTAAGAGGATGAGGCAACAAGCCTACCTCACCTTGTTACGAATAAAAATAATGAATACAATATTAAAATATATTACTAGATGCTGCTGCCGACGAAGAAGATCTGAGCTTGTTGTCGCGTTGGCGTTATGACGGTGTTGGAGCGTTGGCATTGTAGGAACAATTGATGAATAAACTTGATAATGTTTGGAGTTGGAATCCACCCCTCCTTTTATAGATTTTGGCCTCTGAATTTGTCTTCTCTTTTTTCGGAACAGATCATGAAGTTGTATAATTTTTATCGCGAAGTGGCCGCGTCAAACCTTATCCGTTTTGACCTAGCGCAAAGGTCGATCGTCGCCATCGACCGATCGATGATTCCCATCACCGACCGATGAGCATCGACGATCGCCAATGTCTAGCTAGCAGCAATGATCCCACCGGTCACTTCCCTGCAATAAGAGGTTAGCTCAGAAAATGATAAATGCGACGGTTTCTAACCATCCGATCTCGACCTAGACCTTCCACAGGAAGTCTTAGTCGGATCGCCGCCTATGGTCATCCCCGTAAAGAGGACACGACCTTACAATCTCTCACTCACACGAGCTTTCCTCGATACTTATCTTGTAGCTCTCGCTTTCGGCCTTCCACTCGATTCCTTCGGCTCCCTCCGAAGTCACTCGAGTGTCGCTCGACCACCGTGGCTTCCTCCGAGTGTCGCTAGCCTTCAGCTCCAGCTTTAGTACTTTTCTGCACACTCGATTTAGCTCGTGAGATAACGATGTAAACTTAACTTTGTGTCTTTGTCATAATCAAAACACAGGTTCGATTATCTAGTGCCCTTACACCAACAATCTCCCCCTTTTTGATCTATGGCAAACCAACACAAAGTTAAGAGAAATTAAAACATAAAACAAGTATAGTAAATGATGAATGCCATTTCCACATTTCCAAAAACTCCCCCTTAACCCTAGGTGAGTTTTGAAAGAGATACTTAGGTTTTCAAAATCAAATTTTGTATTTTGTGTTACTCCCCCTTAACTTTCGCTCTTCTCCCCCTTTTGCCATAAATCAAAAAAGTTGGGGTTTGTTATGTAAAATTAAAGTTTGTTATATAAAATAGGGGTTTAAAAACAATATGGTATATGCATGCATCAAGATAAATCAACTATGAGTCCAAGCATGCGTCTAGCAGTAGTTAGATAGATTGGTTCGAGGTGTGTCCCTCTGCACCAATAATCTAAAGGTTTGTAATATAACCCTTAAGGTTAGTTTTCTCTCCCCCTTAGTCAAATATATGAGGTATAAGAGATGTAGGGGGCGCTAAACTTTGGCCTAAAGAATCATTAAGTACAATAGTTGAGAAAATAAGTAGTATTTTGAAGATGGTTTTAAGTATATTTCAATTATCCTTAACATCTCACCCATTCTATGTGTCTCAGAATTTGTTCACCTTATATGTTTTGTGAGATGATTTTAAATTTATTAAAGATAGTCAACCTTGGGTTAGATTCGGATTTAACCTTTAGATCGTTAAGTAACTTTTCGAGAAACTGGCTTCCAGGTCGTGGCAAGGCACAGGGGCATTCTTTGATCGGAAAAATGACCACTTCCTTAGACAAAGCCAAATTAAAGAAAATATCACTTAAGTCACTTAGGGTTACTGTTAGGGATCGTTTGGAAGCTAGAGGGGGGGTGAATAGCGTTTTTCGGTTTCTACAAGAAGATTAGCGGAAGCAAACACAATAATGTATGTAAAAACAATAACAAACGCAAACAAGGCCTTTTACGTGGTTCGGAGATAGCGCTCCTACTCCACGGCGATCCTTGAGGTGGATCAATCCAAGCAAGTCCACTAATAAGCTTTCTTTACAAGACAACTCCTCTTCTTTACAAAGAATGAAGATCTAAGCTTAGAGAGAAGAGGAGGAGATTCAAATCACTTAGAAAGCTAGAAAATTCGTGGAGGCTGTTGAGAAAGATTGGAGAATAAGCATTAACACCAAAAACCTCCACCTTCTCTTTATAGAGAAGAGGCGCTTTTTCCTGTTGAGCCCGATCTGATCGATGACTTACATCACCGACCGCCACACCCTAACGGCTCAACACCGGATTCGCGAGATTTGCCGCCGCCATCGCTAACGGAAACTATCACCGACCGACAACAGCGCGGCTCGACCGATATGGCTCGTGAGCCGACCGCCACGGCCACGCCATTCTGTTGGGGCGACTACCAATAATGGCGCGACCGGCATCGACTGTATACGCAAGGCCGAAAGTAGAGTCGATCATCATCGCCGGACGATAACCCCACGACCGATACGATCTTCCAACTTCTAATGCTATATTTTAAGGGCGCTGATCGATACCATGTTCGATCGGCACATACCAAGTATGACTAATTCATACTTGAAACACACCCTAAGCCTAGACTTAACCTTCTAGCTTCTCCATCACACCTTGCGCCTCTAGGATTTCTCTGAGTCTGCAACTCCATCCATGCGCTTGCCTTCAAAAGCTTCCTTCGGTCACATGCTTTGGGTTTCTTCTTTGCCAAAGTACGCTTGGACTTTACGCCGCCAAGACTACATGCTTGGACTTATGCTGCCAAGACTTGCCTTTGGTCTTCTCTTTGCCAAGGTCACACTTGGACTTATCTTTTACCAAGTCTTCATACTTGGATTTTCACTTAAACACGTTCACAATTAGATCACAAACCATTGCCTAACTTAGATGATTATCCAAACATCAAAATATATAAATGCTTGGGGCATTGTTGCACCAACAATCTCCCCCTTTTTGATGTTTGGCAATCATTTAAGTTAGGTCTTTATCATACATAAACATATCTCAATATGAATTCTAACTTAAATATCCCTTCTCCCCCTTTGTCATACAATCAAAAAGAGAAGAGATTATCCAATAAGTCTTTGGAAAGAATTATATCTTGAACTATGGTATAAAATTGAAATGAAACTCCCCCTTAATTCACGACATGATTCATGACGCAAAGCATAAACAATTAAAGAATAGGCAAATATATCCTAGCTTCGCACCAACAATTTTAGAAATAAGGGATGTAACTCCCCCTGAACCAGTGCAGCAAGAAGACTCTTCGTTCCATACAAATTATTATGTATATACTGTGGCAATTATATAAAACCTCTTAACCGATGAAAAGCCATTTTCTAATCCAAAACAAAGGTCATCGATTCGATCGAATAGGCAAGAATAATCTGCCGATCTTGTCCGATCGCTAATAATCTAATGATCGTGATATCGCTAAACCGAAATCCGAATTTTGATCAAGGTTTGACAATGCGTAGAAAATTCTATGGGTGTCCAAAAATCACGAAACTTGCATACACATTTTATTCGACTAATATAACATATGAAAAATATTAGACGAAAAATATGTTCATCGATTAATGGATTGATACGATATCCAAAATAATGTAATTATGACCCAAAAGGTGTAAGTGTATCATATCACTATTCATAACTCCTTAC